>CAMTDV010000003.1:46937693-52200193 GCA_947069175.1 Scalesia atractyloides
ACGAAAAGAGATTTTTTTGAGGCCCTGATACTCAGCCTAGCATTGAATAGACTGGGTATTCACCTTATCAATATATCAAATCAACGATGGGGTCTGTTTGGCACCTCACTAGGCACCTAAATCGGACCGAATCCTTGTCAGGCTATTGTTCTCTTCTTCCCTCAAAGTTATGGAGTAAGACATCAATTTCTCAATAAGATCAATTTTTTGATTGCATGATGCACTCCCCTGAAAAACATCGGCGCGCGTGTAAACGAGGTGCTCTACCAACTGAGCTACAGCCCTTAGTGCTTGTAATACATATTTTATTATGTAGATAATTTCTTGTCAAGATTAATAGTCTCAAGATGACTATTCCATGATCCAAGATCATATTGATCGGTATTGCTTCTAAGTAATATGATATTTATAATCCATCGACGGGAGGAGTCCCTTTTGGTTTTCTTTGTGAAGATAAATGACCTACTTAATGTATATAGAGGTCAAAGCCTCAACATGAATTTGTGATGAAAACAATATCCTATTTTGGAACGTGTGTTTTAAAAACTATGTTTGTAAGTGGTAAACTGAAACAGATAACTATGTGATTTCACCTTTTGATGGTTGTAATATCGGAACGAAACTTATGAATGGCATGCATCGTTGTTAATTTATAATGTTTACTATATTGGATGCAATGATTACCTAATAGTCACACACTTGCGCTTCCGCTACGGCCAGTGTGACAGTTCTTGCTCGTTTAGTGTATAGATCCTGCGAGGACTTGGTTCAAGCTTATTAGGACTTCCCTTGAGGCAAATAACATCAAACCAGGGGAAGTAAGAATGGCTTGAACCCCTTATAAATAAACTTCTATTAAAACTTTATCCAGCCTTGCGGGACTATATCCCTGCTGACTCAAACCAATATGGCCGAGGGTAACGTCGCCTTCTCAAGAGGGGTCTACCACTTTTCGTATTAATAACTTACTTAATTATCTTTCAATAATCGGACCTTGTGGGATTGTGTCCCTGTTAACTCAGACAAATAAGGTTGAGGGTAGCGTCGCCTTCACAAGAGGGGCATGCCACTATAACTAAGATAATCTCTTAAAAAGCGCAAAGTGCGAAAATCATCATAGCATACATAAAAGAGGAGTTAGAACCAAGTGATTCTTTCTTGTCTGTTTGTTTTTCCTTTTTCTTTACGTTCTTATATTTAGTTTATCTTTTAAAACATTCAAAAAAACTTTTATCAAAATTTGGTTAGATTAGACATGAACGTTATGCCGGTATTAAAAGCTCTTATGTCCTTGGATGAGCTCGGAATCTTACCATCACTATACTACGTCTATGATGGGTGCACTTTCCCTAACGTGTGTAGAGTGGTAGTATTGTATTGTATTTTATAAATTTAAAGCTTGATCCACGAGTAAAAAGAGCTTAAAGTATAACAAAAATTATAACACACTCGCACCACGTCAACATCCCAAATGTACCTCCTCGCATCGCGGAAGAATTTCCTTTTCTGTTGGGTGGTCATATCCTTCACTAAGGCTTCATACGCAAGATAGTTCGCGAAGTTGGAAAACCATGGCAAATCTTCTTTCTTGGCCGCTACAAAATCTATGGATTCGTGAGGGAATTTATCTCCTATTGATTCCTCACGAATTTCATCTCTCTTGGGATCCTCTAAGCATGACAAGTGATCGGCAGCTACATTCTCTACTCCCTTCTTATCCTTAATCTCTATGTCGAACTCGGAAACCATAAGAATCCACCAAATGAGACGGGGTTTGGCGACTTTCTTTTGAAAGAGAAAACGCAACGCCCAGTGATCGGTAAGGACAATGGTCTTAGAAAGCACGAGGTATGAGCGAAACTTATCAAACGCGAAGCCTACGGCTAAGAGTTCTTTTTCCGTGGCGGTATAGTTCTCTTGAGCATCATTGAGAGTTTTGCTCGCGTAGTAGATCGGATGAAAGTGCTTCTTGATTCTTTGGCCCAAAACCGCAACGACGGCAGTGTCACTTGTATCGCACACTGATCGAAAGTGGCACCATAAACCGAGAAGTCATCCATGAAAACTTCCATAGAAGTCTCAAGCACGTCTTGGAATATGGCAATCATGCACTGCTGAAAGGTAGCCGGAGCGTTACACAACCCGAATGGCATGCGTCGGTATGCATAGGTGTCGTAGGGGCATGTCAATGTCGTTTTATCTTGATTCTCCAGTGCAATGGGGATCTGAAAATAACCTGAAAATCCATCGAGAAAATAGTAGCACTGTTCACCCGCTAGGCGCTCCAACATTTGGTTGATGAACTGTAGAGGGATATGGTCTTTCTGAGTGGCGTTATTCAACTTTCGGTAGTCAATGCACACGCGCCAACCAGTGACTGTACGGGACGGGATAAGCTCATTCTTCTCATTCATAACCACCGTCATCTCACCCTTCTTTGGGACAACTTGGGTTGGACTAACCCACCGAGAATTGGAAATGGGTAGATCACCCTGGCATCTAATAACTTGAGGACCTCTTTCTTCACTACCTCTTGCATGTTCGGATTGAGGCGCCATTGAGGTTGCACCACTTCATCTTCCATGAGCATCCGATGGGTAAAATAGGTGGGGCTTATGCCCTTGATATCCGGAAGTCTCCATGCAATGGCATCTTTGTTCACTCTTAACACCTCTATCAACCTAAATTTCTCCTCTTCCTCGAATTAGATTAAATAATGACAGGTAAGTTTGACCCCTCACCTAGAAAAGCATACTCTAAATGGGATCGAAGGACCTTAAGCTCTAACGGGGCAGGTGTTTAAATGGGAACTCTCGTGCTCTCGTCCCTAACCTCACTCAATTCTAACGCTTCGGGGACCCAATCGACCCCTTCTGCATTTTCACTCTCTTCGATAACCTCCTCAATTTCCTCAACTTCCTTCTCTCCTACTAAATTGGCTCCACAAATGAAATCGAAACACAGGTCAATGCACGTTAAGAATGATTTCATGAAATAGACTGAGTGATACGGACCACTATAATCGTTGGAACCACTGGGGTGTTGCATGGAACGGCTACCTCGAATGTTATCTTTTCCTCACCGACTCGAAGAGTGATGTTACCGTCAAAGACATCAATGATGGCCTTTCTGGTATACAAGAACGGACGTCCTAAAATGATATGAACTCTCTTATTAGCTTCCATATCAAGGATGACAAAGTATACGGGAAAGACGAACTTATCGCTCTTAACTAAGAGATATTTTACTATGCCACGAGGATATTTGACTGACCGATCGGCAAACGAGAATGACATGCGTGTGGATGACAACTCTCCTAGGTCTAATTTATCGTAAATTGAGTAAGGCATGAGATTGTTACTTGCATCTAGATCTGCTAAGGCTCTACACTTGGTGTCACTCCCGAAGAGACATGGAATGGTGAAAAGGCCCGGATCAGTCAATTTTTTCGGGACCTTATTCAATACTATAGCGGAACACCCCCCCCCCATTCAAAGGGATGTTGGAAAGCTCCCCTATGCTATCTTTATGTTTAAGAAGGTTCTTTAAGAATTCTGCATATTTTGGCATGGATTGAAGGGCTTCAATAAATGGAAGATTGATTTTTAACTGTTTGAACATGTCGAGAAATTGCCCGTATTCCTTAGCATATTTCTGATTCTTAAGGCGGGCGGGGTATGGGATGCGTGAAAGATCTATGATTGGTGATGACCTAACCTCTACGGGTCACAACTACCTCATACCTTACCGGGAGTCTCCATCTCGATCACTTCATCCACTGGCTCATCATCTTCTTCCTCAACTACCTCATGCCTTACTACCTCTACTAAGGTTCTACCGCTACAGGTTGAAATGGCTTTCAGTTGGCCAGGCGAGTTTGGTTGGGTAATGCTTGAGAATTGATCGAGAGGTCTTTCTTGTAACTGACGGGCAATGTCCGCAACTTGCCTCTGAATATCTAAAAAGCTAGAATGATTATTCTTTAGGAGTGTGGCATGTTCCTCTAAGGTTCTTTGGGTGGTCTAATCCTTAACAAGTAATTGGGATAACAAGGGTTTAATCTCATCTAGACCACTACTCAAGTCTTGGTTGTTTGAACCTTGAATGTTTGACCCCCCCCCACTAGGATGATGCCAATTTGAACCCCCTGAACTAAACTAACCATGCGAACCCCCCACAAGAAGACTGACCCCGATTGTTTGAACCCCAAATATAGAATTGACCCTACCCCCTATTTTGAGTTGAACCTGTTTGGAAACCAAGGGGTTACCGGAAGAACGGAAAGTATTGTTGTTACTACGCCAATTCAAATTATAGTTTGAGTTGTTATTGAAAGGGTTCATTGGACCTCGGTTTTGACCCTTGATGAAATCAGCTTTCTCCTCAGTGAGTATTGGACACTCAATAGACCTCCCCTACAAACCTCACACTTATCTTCCTTCACCTTCAACTCTTGCATTTCTTTACTAACCTCTCTTAAACTATCTAGAGCAGCGGCTATCGTTGTTTCCAAGCTAACTTGGTGTATTCCTCAAGCAGTCGAGGAACTAGTCACAGGAATGGAAGTCCTGGTGGTAGCTTAATGATCATTGTCAGAATGTGCGAATAAGTCATTGCATTCGGCCACTATTTTCTTAGCCATGAGGTGGCCTCCTGTTGAAGTATCAAACTAGGCTCTGGTTTCAGTTGTGAGACCATTGTAGAATTTCTCTACAAGTGCCCAATCAGATAATCCGTGTTTAGAGCAATGAGAAAGTAGGGTTTGGAACCTTCGGAAGCTAATGATATGTAGGAAGTATTATTAAAGAAAGAATCTCGGAGGCCAGCCCAGGTGGTGAAGGTGTTCAGTGCGTTCGAGTCAAGGCAAATGGCTGCTCGACCGGCTAGTGAGAAAGGGAACACCTGAAGGAAACGGACGTCATTGCTAGCACCTTCCATATTGAATGTGTTATAGAGGCGGGTGAGGCAGTTTATGTGAGTTGGGGCATCCTCGTCATCACGAACGTGAAATTGGCATGAGTTAGTGATATCAGTCATGACGTAGGATGGGATCTGCCAAGATTTGTCATTGTTAATTGCGGGAAGGGTGATCGTGAGTTTGCACCGGTGAAACCGGTGGTTGCTTGTTGGTAAACGGTTTGATTGTTGGCCATTTGGACAACGGGTGGTGGACTTGAAGGACGGGAAGGTGGTGGGGATTATGGGGTGACGACTTCGGTGTGAAGTCAAAGCTTGATGGTTTAGATGGAAGGGTAGAGTCAGAAGGGACATAAGATGAAGAAGAAGATGTACTAACCTTTGGGATGGAAGAGGAGAAAGAATACTTGTCCGTTGGCGGCTTCGACGACGGTCCTTGTGATCGTGTATGGGGCATCAATGCAAAACCGACAAGAAACAAGTAAGACGACTCTAAAATTGATTCGACAAAAATATTAAAGACACTAGAATATTTAGACTCGTACGACTCAAACAAACAAATAGCACGTATGATGTCAGTTAAGTCCAAACAAAGAAATCAACGCAATTGCCAAAGGATCCTCGGCAACGGCATCAAAAACTTGATGTGCTAAAAGTAGTTTAATAAAAAAAACTAAATTAACCTAATATAGACACAAAGTAATACTCCAGACTCTCTACAACTCAACTAAACTCTTAAGCGGCAACTGAATCGATCGACTCTAGTAAAGCTAAGTAAGTTCGAATATCAAACCCACGAGACTCTATTTAAGTACGCTAATGACTCTATCTAGACTGAGACTGACACGACACTAACCATTTTCATATATGTTGGGGGGTTTTCTAAAAATCTAAATTGCAATTAAATTAAATTAATCTAAGATGTACTAAACGCGACTTGGAACTAAGGTTGAACTTAGAGATGATAAAGGACTACCTAGGATGGAATCCCACTAGCTATCCAATGGCTTTCTATCGGATACGAACGTGATACGGAACAGATTTCTTTAAGTGCTAAATCCTAAGAGAAACCGAACATGACCCCCAACCCTTGCCGGGAAGACACCTATGGAACTCTAAAGCATTGTTACGACTACCGGTTAACTAGACTCCCTTACGGTTATCTAAATTTCTAGAAAAGTGCCCTAAAGTGATAAACTACCTCAAGTGGAACATCTAAGGCAACTATGGAATCGATTTGGTTTAATAGACAAGGTAATGGCAAGGCAACTAAAACCGGCTTCTTACAAAACCTAATCCTAGCAATTTACCAACCTAGACCTATTAATAACCTAGCACCTTACGGTGACTAAAGTTAATAGAATAATCAAACCAAACTAAATCTTGAATATTGTTTCTATAGTTTATTGGCCAATTCACCAAAATATTACCCAAACCTGCAAGGATCCGATAATCAACACAAATCCATTATATGAAAGACATTCAACAAGATCAATGTGAAATAATAAACAATCAATAATCAAGTAAAGATACGCAAACACACCATACCAAAGAACCAAAGTCTTTTACGTTTTCAAAGAAAATCCATAATCAACATTAGAAACCAATAAAAATCCAAACTTTAGCGAGTTTTCATCTCAACCTAAGTAGTTTAAAGAATTTAGCCAAGAAACATGGTTGCGAAAATCAAAACAAATATCTTAACAAGAGAATTCATTGACAAAAGTAAGAAACGAAGAACTAAGTGAACCAGGAAGACAAAACCCGTTAAATCTTCAATCTTTCAACTTTCGGCTCCTACCGAATGATTTATGTGCTTCCAAAGCTTCAAAACCTTGCAAAACTCACTGCTGAGTTCGTCCAAGATCACCCAAACTCATAACTAGGTTAACTTGCATGATTATGATGTTTTTATATGACATTCAACAAGAATCCAGCATCAACACAAACACTATCGCGGATAATAACCCTATCGCGTCACACGACAGGTAACTCACTAAGGTGTCGCGTAGCACAGCACATTGAATTCAAAGAACATTATTTTAATTCCATCGCGTCACGCGACGGCCTATCCACTTCGAGGTCGCGTAGTGCGACGGGGTATTTTCTAGCTTTTCTCGATTTTCGTTCCCGTTCAGCTACACTTCGACCTGATTGTCATTGCTAACACTTTTCTAGCAGATTTTAAGTGTTCTCTTCTACTTTTCAGCAACCGAGACTTGTAAACAAACTATCAAAAGAAACTATATCTACATAAAAACCGGAACAAACGAATGCGAAATTATACAAACTATACACGATAAACGTATGTATTTTGCAATGCATCAATGGTTAATTTGTGAAAAGAAATTGGAATGATTAAGTTCAACCATTACTAGGTGTAACGGGTCGAATAAGTGTGAGTGCATATTGGATAACGGATGCACAAAACACAAGGAAATTAACCCGGATAATGGGTTCAATTAAAAAAGTGACGTTCATGCGAAAATGATGTGATTTCATAAGCTTGCTTGCTAAATTATGCAAACGGGTCAAATAATTAAATTTATTAGTATTGAATCGGTAGCGTATAACACATCGTAATGAATCCGGGTTGTGGATTCAAGTTAAATATGGGGACAATCGTTTTATGATCAAATAGAAATGAGTTTCGTGTAAAACGGATAAGTATTAGTTGAGACACGGAACTTTTACCAAAGGAAATTAAAAAGAAAAGGTGCAGCACTCGGCTGCCGTAACCTTGTGACAACTGGCAAAATAATGGTAAATTCCGTACAACTTAACAACTCGATTATATAATTTATTGCGTTCGTTACGATTTAATTAATGCATGATTAGGTCGCGTAAAGTCTAGCAATCATAGGACATGGTTATTTATGCCAAACAACATTTTTACATTCTTCACGTCGCGAGAAAACAACATACTATGTCCAAATATATTGGCAAAATGCTGAAAATAAAACTATTCACCGGAACACACTATTCATGCCATCAAGTTTTTGAAAACTGTCGGAACGAGCAACGAGTGGCACGAAAGAATTTTATGGTTGAAATACAAATAAAAACCCCTAATTAGGGACACTAAATGCAAAGACACTTTAACTTTCCCAAAAAAAATACATATCGATAGAATTCGTCCGAATCGCGCTAAAAAATATAACAAAGTAAATTGTCCGAAATGCCAAAGTGCAATATTTTTAAATATCGTAGGACTATTAAATAATGTTATGCACCCTAAATAAGCTTGGGGATATCAACGGAATATCCTAAATATAAACTCCCGGTGTTACACTGCAACTTGTACACATTACTCAAATTCGAGCCGATAGGCGAACGAATATATTCCCACCATCTAGTGGCCGAACTAAAAAGCTAGCGAACTAGTTAGTCATATTTTAGAATCGTAAACACCTTAAATAAACTTCATGACATCAATGGTAAAATAAAACCATAGCTCCTGGTATTATATTACAACTTTTATATAACTTATCCGATTTCGAGCTGACGAGCTAATAAATGGTATTTTATCATCCTTACGCCTAAACTAACCATCTAGTAAACTAGTTAGCCATTGTTTACGTCAAAAATATCGTCATAACACTAATGGAACAAGAATTTCTCTAATCCCCTAAACCACTAAACTAAACCTCACTTTTATATATGTATAGTTTTTATTAAAAAAATAGTAAAAATCTTGTGCCCATGCCCCAAAATCGGTCAAGGGTGGGTCCCCACAAACCATCCTACAACACTAGTAAATAATGAAAGTCTTGAAATGCATGGTCTAGGTAGATTATATATTTGACTAACATGAAGCTAGGAGAATTATATATATCAACCACCACCCTTCATTCTATCAATAAAAAAAACATAAGTAACTCTCATCTTACCCCTCTAATCTATGGTTCCAACACCCTTAGCAAAATCCACCACTTTTCATTTCATACACAGCCCATTTTAATTTTTTTAAACCATTTCAAGACCAACTAAGAAGCTTGGAAAGCATGGAGGGCCATTAGGGATCACTTTGGAGCTTTATTATCTTCTTAATCTTCATCCTAGAACACACTAATCACATTACAAAATTCTAAGATCATCTTTTATTATTTTTAAGTTTGTTATAATATGTAGATTTATAAAGTACAATGTGTTCATCTTGAAATTCAAGAAAACAAAGCTTAAGAACTCTAAACTCAACTTAAAAAGTCTATAATAATTATATATTATGTGATGATTATGTTGTTTTGTGTTAGTTAGTGCATATGCTTATGATGGTTCTGTTAAAGTAGGATGATTAAATGTATGATCTTGTAAATTAGAATAGAAATAAAGATCTAAACATCCTTATGTTTAGATCTAAACAAGATCATCATCCTTAAGTTCCATAGACTTTTATATAAACTTGAAGAAGATTTATGATGAAAATAACTTTTATAAAGATTAAACACCATGATTTACATAAAGACATCTTAAAAAAAAGTATCCGGAACTAGTATGTTTAGACAAAGGAACTAGAATTTAAACTATGAGATTAGTGATAATTTTTAATAATCTTGTTAGAAAATATATAAAGATTGTTATTATTTTTTTAAATGTGGTTAAGAAAATACAGATAAAAAGTCTATGGAAATATTTATGTAAGGATGGTTCATGCATGCAAAGTTGGTGCTTTGAAAACTTGGTTGAGTTTTGATGAGATTAAGGAATTTAAACATGCTTAAAATACGTTTTAAAAATGTGAAAAACGCCTTAGTTTAGGGGAACTGTGGCGAAATTTTTCTAAAATCTAATCGCGATTAAAGTACGTTTAACGGGGTGATTAATGGGACTAAACGCGATTAGTATCCTTAACCGGTAATTAAGGAAGTTTAATAAAAAGGGTTAAGGCCTAATCTTACAAGAACATTTATAAACACACATATATATATATATATATATATTTATAAGTTGTAAAAAGGAGAAATGAATATTTTATAAGTATAAAAATATTCTTACATAAAAATATATATATGTTTACAAATACACCAACTTATGTGTATAAATACTTGTGTACAATTATGTGTATGTATTAGAAGTTAGGAAGAATACTAACTAAAATGCAAATACACTACAAAAACAATTTCCAAATACGCGACAACGAACGAGTGTAAAAAAAACATTTAAGGAACTAAATACATGAACAAAGTTATATTACACTTGGGCACGAGACGCGGACGACTAACAATCGGACATCAGACAAATCGTTACATAAACTTATTTTATGAACAATATATATACAAAAACCAAAAGCCGACGTGAATTATTAGATAAACAACCCAACGAAGTAAATGCGTAGCTAACCGCAATAGTCGACGCATCATAACAACACGGAAAGGATACCTATCACGGGCGATGCTTGGGCGTTTCGACAAGAAGATATATGACAATAAGTTCTACCATGGACTCTAAAAATAATATACTTTTGGTTCAAAACCTACATATATCCCAACATTTAAAGTTCGGAAAGTATAAAACGAAGACTCACAAATTATATCATGTAAAGGTATATACGTATAAATACAATATAAATACCAAATAATGTGGTATACTAATACGTATAAATACAGTATAAATACCAAAATAATAAAATATATTAATGCGTATAAATACAGTATAATAATACGTGTAAATACAGTATAAAATACGTGTAAATACAGTATAAACACCAAATAATACGGTATAATAATACGTATAAATACGGCATAAAAATACATAAGTACATAGAGATGTACTCACATACACTTGTTAAAGTATACTCATGCAAAGAATAGCGTACAAATACATCAACGTAATTACGATGTTAAAAATAAACATTGTTAACACTTACAATTATAAAAGGCTCACAACATGAAGAACATATGCTCATACTTAAGCCGAACATGTCATTACGAATGAACGAGGTTCATTAAACTCAAAGTGTATATGTATACATATATTCAGAAAAATATATATATATCACACATAACGAACGTAAGTCGTACGAGGCATGGAGACTCTAATGGGCTAGGCCCATTCATACCATGTGGATCACGGATCAAATGGGTTAGGCCCATTCTCACTTGTGCTAGGCACAAAGACTCACGAAGGGCAAGGCCCGTTCGTACACTTGATGGATACGAAATATATACATAAAAGAAGTGTATATAAATATTAAAACGAAAATACGAAACAAATGCCAACATATTTAATATACGTAAGGGACCCAAATACTTAACTTATACAATAACGTTCAAGATGAAAAACGTGTACGTATTAACACTAACTCAAGTGTCTAATGAGTTAGAGCACTTGTAGGTTGATACACTCTTTGGGATACCCGATTGCTAGCATATATATTCACGGACAAAAATCAGTGAGTTCATGTCCCCCTTTTCTCTTAAATGTTTTTGGTTTATAAATCTCGGGGGGAAATACATGTTTTCGATGGTATGGTTTAGCTATGGAATGGAATATTAGATCATATGCGAATAGGGTCTCTCTTAAGTGCCATTAATCTTTTATAAGACCGAGGAACAAGAGTGGTAGATCTATCAGGTGTAGCGAGCCCCACTCATGGGTCCTTGTGTGGCCGCTTGTAGTGCTTTTGTTGTCCCAGTCGGGTGGACCGAAAGAAATGGTTTAGGGTTGAGTACTTCCTATGTCGGTACACATATTAATGTCCTTGCAAAACATTAATGATCATCAAGTTCATTGACACTTTACATACCACATATTTTCATATATGAACTCGCATATGTTATTAAGATTCAGTTGGTGCGCACACTAAACGCATGAACTCGCCAACTTTTGTTGATGTTTTCAAACTTACACGTATTTCAGGAAATTGAAGTGGATCTTGGTGCAGTCGTTAAGAAACTTTCAAGGTTATCAAGTAGTCGATGTCATCCGTATTTTGATGGGTTTGGTCTATATATTCCATCTTCGAATGGAATATAGGATGCAAAGCCTTAAGGTTTAAAAGTTATTTTGAACAAGTCTGTTGTACACTAAATTACTTATGACGTCTTTTATTTTCAAAACAACTTGTGACTTGTAATGTTTATATATGGTGAATGGATGAACATCGTGCATGCTTTTAAATTCATATAGTTGTTTACTTATGTCGTATGCGATGAAAACTAATCAAGTTCACACCGCGCGCTTCCGCCTCTGAACGGGTGTGACAGATTGGTATCAGAGCCTCAATTGTAGTGAACCAGGATTCCTTCTCGAGTCTAGTCTACAATCATTAGGATCCTCTCATGAAAACATTTTGATTTTGAAAACGGTTTTCATTGCATATACAGAAATGCAAGATCCACTAATAAAACTCTTTTCAAATAAATAATGCAAGGATATTATTTGGGGCATAGTCTATATGGGATAAACTTGCAAAACTAGATTGACTCGCACAAACCAATGTGATTTCACTTTATATGATTACATGCTTAAATACTTAATAAGTGATAATATTATTTATTGATATATATATATACATGTTGTACGGAATATTTTGCCAGTGTATGATGGCATCTTCGGCCAGTAGCGGTATCTATGATGATGCATCAGACGATGATTACCCACCTGTTATTGAGATCATATCTTCATCAGATGAGTCGGACCATGGGGAGGACCCCGACTACGCCACCGATGATGCTATGATGGAGGACGCTCCGATAGTGGATGACGTGTTAGCTATGGGGCTGCAGCTAAATGACTTTGTGATTGTGGAACATCCCGATAGTGCAATATCGTTGACTACATTCCACTAGATGTTGTACCTATTGCTGCCATTCCACCTCTCTTTATTCTGTCCGACGACGAGGACGAGATCCCCGTCTTTCATGTAAACCACCTGGACAATGATATCGTTGATGGAGAGGTCATTGACATTGCTATTTTGGAGGTTTCATCACCCGTTGTATCTATTGTAGCCATCTCTTCATCTGATGCGCACGACAGCGCATCCTCCTCTGCTATACGTCGCGCGGGACTGCTGGCGTATGCCACAGATAGCAACTTTGATACTATTCCCATTGCCACCCCTGCCCCTACACTGATCCTTACTTCCACTACTACCCCACCAGCTACTCCTACGTCACGACACACTCCAGATATCCCTGCCCCTCCTCATGCCACGGACATACCTACTCCTCTAGTTGACACCCTAATACCCAACAACCTTTATTCATTGAGACCCCTTCCTCATACCGGTGCATCTGTCGTTTTCACACATGAGATACCAACACCATGTCCTGGAGAGGGATCCTCACACTAGCCTTTTCAGTCACCTACTCGTATGTCCCCGTCAGATCCTTACCACCCTACTTACACTAGGGACGATCTCATTCAGTCCCTACAGCTGCAAAATAAACTCCTGTCCCGTAAGGTCTGGGAGTTGGAGCATTTTCGTGATACTTTGCCATCACCACCACCTGCTTACCCACCACCATCTATTCCACCACCATCGTCATCACCACTACCCCCGTCTCCACCACACTCACGTCCACCTATTGGCCTTGAGGCTCGTGTGCTGACTTTGGAGAAGCGAGCCAACCTCTCCGACACTCGTGTTAGCCGCATGGAGGATGAGATGGATCATCTCCATAGTTTGGTTGTTCCTACCCAACCCCCTTCGCCTCCCACACTGTAGTTTTATTTGTCACACCCCGACCCGTAGCGGAATAAGAGTCGGGGCATAATTGGGTTATCACCAAAGCTCATGATATTTACTAATATGTTTCATATTTATTAAAGTCAAAATTACAATCTCAATAATCCAAACATGTCCATACAAATACAAAGAAAAATAACCAACTAAACAATCCAAGCTCTAAACCAGTTTATTCTTCTAAGCCAATCCTATGTGTTTCTTGCTGCAGCTGGTTCACCTGTATCATGTGTAAAATGGGGGTTTTTGGGTCAACATAAGTTGGCGAGTGAACCTTGTTAGTTAAACATTTATTATTGATTTCTTTTTATTGTTATCAAGGAAAAATTGTGCAATAATCATATGCGAGCAAATGTAAATAATCCAACAATAGCAATAACAATCCACAAACAATAACATACAATAACATATGAACTTGCATGAATATATAACATGAATGAAACCGTATATGTTGGCTACGTCACGTTCACGCTCATAATGTAATGGGGAACGGACGGCCTATGATGAATGTCTGTGAGATCAAGGCTCAATCAAACGGAGCCGATCGTATGTTGGCATCGCCAGGTTCACGCTCATAATGTAATGGGGAACTGCTCAACGCTCATAATGTAATGGGGAGCGGCGGCCTATAATATTGCATGTAATGAAAACAGTAAATTAAATCTAAACAATAACCACACAAACAGTTGATACAAGCTGAATACACATCTGTTCATGATATGATGTATGCACAATGATTTAAATATAATAATTGGTAAGACACATGATACACCCCAAAAACGTGTTTAAAACGGGGAATTTGTAGAGATTCACTCACATTGGGTGCGTTTGGTTGAAGATGATGAGATGCGCACGAGTTTGAAGGATTGATCAACGAGGATTAACTAACCTAAATAATAACGGAAAGTATAGTAAATGAGTGGATTTTATTAATTATTTTAATAGGATTTTTAGATATATTTTTGTGAGTTTAAGGCTATTTCCTATCTTTAAAAACATTATTTTTAAGTATTTTTAATTGATTTTTGAATTAAATTAAATAAATAAAAATATAAAAAAATGTTGACTTTTGCGTTGACCATTGACCGTTGACTGTTTGACTGTGACTGTTGACTGTTTGACCGGTTCTATTATGTCCATGTATGCGCCGGGTAAGGCTCGAACCCGAGACCTCCCGTACGCGTGCACGCAGCTCTACCAACTGAGCTACGTGTCTAACCCGAAATAATTCTGTTTTTAATTATATTTGTATACTAATTCAGTTTATTCAAAATTCTTTTATTTTCAAAAGTGTTTTAATCATCGAACCGGAGCGTGCAACAGGTCTCGAACCCGGGACCTGTGAGTTAGTGTTGCACACAGTCCACCGCTGGACTGTGTGTCTAACCTGGTTAATATACCGATTTTATTATACTTAACAACTACCGTGAGTTAATCCGGTTCAGTTAGAAAAATAAAACGTCTTTATTACAGAGCATACGTGTGTTAAGGATCGAACTCGCGGCGTGTGATATATGTGTGCACACAGTCCACCGCTGGACTGTGTGTCTAACCCGAGATAATATCCAAATTATATTAAACTTATAATCAACCTAACTTCGTCTTCTTCGTTACAGAATTACAGCCTACGATTACTCTATTGTTTCTTGTTTAATTTGATTGACAAACATTCAAAAGACTAAAACGAAATGGCAGAGACAGTAGACATACCAGAGGAACAATTTATCTCAGAATTCCGGCAAGGCGTCGGCTCTGTTTTTTTGAACTTCGACTGAGCGAACAAATTAACAGTTTTGATTAGTTAATTGTGAAATTGAAGTACTAAACAAGAGTTACAGAAGGTTTGAATGACTAGACCGTTTTACAGCGGAAGTTAGGAATTTTCAGAAGTTTTCCGGCGAGAGTGAATTATCCGATATCGACGTCTGAAATTGATTCCGATTGAAGGGTTTGAGTTAGCAATAGCTTAACAACTGATAGACAATGAAAGAATTGAGAGACTTACTGATTTGATGGAAAACACGGTTTTCCGGTGAAAGTCCGGCGAGTTCAAATAGCTTCTCCGGCGAACTGAAAGTTGTGCGAAATGAAATTGAAGGTTTGCAGAATGTGTTTGAGTCGCGAGAGGGGACAATGATTGGAGTAATTCAGGAATTGCAGACTTTTCAGTTATTAAAACAGATCCCACATGAATTCAAATCCATTCAAAGCTAAATTGATTGGAGGTGTCAGTGTATCAGTTATAATCGGTAAACCGCGAACAATCAAACGTTTTTGGACGTTTGGTGACCGATTTTGGTTACAGTTAGCGTAACCAGATTGATTTATGATTGACCATAAAATTTAATTGTTTCCTAGAATTTACAGAAAACATCAAGTGGCGGAGTGGTTATATGTGTGTGTGATAAGTCTTTGAGCTTAAACCCGGCTGACCCGGGTTCGAGTCCCGGCAGCCTGATTTTTATTTTAATTACTTTATTTTTACTTTTTATCAATTATAACTTTTATATTCTAGTTTGTTTATTAATTATGCATCATTAAAAATTAAAATTGACATAAATACGCAACGAAAACATTTTTAACTTGATATTCGATTACAAACGGAGCGGGTTTGGAAAACCCGTTTTTGACAAATGTTACAGTATCCCCTACTTTTAGGAATTTCATCCCGAAATTTAAGTAGTAGTAGTAGTAGGAAAAAGATGCGGGTATTTTTCGCGCATTGAGTCTTCACGTTCCCAAGTAAACTCAGGTCCCCGTTTCGACTCCCAGCGTACCCTAACAATTGGAATGCGACTTCGTCTTAAACGTTTTTCTCCGAAGTCCATGATCTCTACTGGTCTTTCAATAAAATGCATAGATTTATCAATCTGAATATCTTCCAGAGGAATATGGAGGTTCTCATCAGCGAGGCACTTCTTCAAGTTTGATACGTGGAACGTGGGATGAATTCTGTTGAGTTCTTCTGGTAGATCAAGCTTGTATGCTACGGGTCCTACTCTTTCGAGTATCTTGAAAGGTCCTACGTAGCGTGGTGCTAGCTTGCCTTTTTGACCAAAACGAACTACTCCCTTCCACGGTGATACTTTTAAAAGTACATGATCGCCAATGTTAAACTTCAAGGGCTTTCGTCGTTTATCCGCATAACTCTTTGACGACTTTGAGCCGCTAGAAGATTGTTTCGAATGTGATGGATCTTGTCTGTGGTTTCTTGAATCAATTCTGGACCGGTGATTTGAGCTTCTCCAATTTCGTGCCAACATACTGGAGATCGGCACTTACGACCATATAAAGCTTCAAAAGGTGCCATGCCAATGCTTGAATGATAGCTGTTGTTGTACGAAAATTCAACTAATGGTAGATGAGCGTCCCAATTTCCCTTGAAGTCTATGACACATGCTCGAAGCATATCTTCAAGAGTTTGAATGGTGCGTTCAGATTGTCCATCAGTTTGAGGATGATAAGCGGTACTGAGATCTAATCGTGTACCCAAAGCGGTTTGTACAGCTTGCCATGTTCGTGAAGTGAAATGACCATCACGATCTGAAATAATGCTTAACTGTACACCATGTCGGCTTACGATTTCGCTGATGTAAATACGAGCTAGCTTCTCGTTCTTGAAATCTTCGCGGATAGGAATAAAGTGAGCTGATTTTGTAAGACGATCAATGATTACCCATATAGTGTCATACCCACCAGAAGTGCGAGGTAACCCGGTAATGAAGTCCATGGTTATGTTTTCCCACTTCCATACAGGTATTTCAGGTTGGACCAGAAGTCCTGAGGGTCTTTGATGTTCAGCTTTCACCTTGGAACATGTAAGGCACTTGGAAACAAAAACAGCAATATCCTTTTTCATTCCAGGCCACCAATAGGTGTATCGAAGGTCTTGATACATCTTATCGGCTCCTGGGTGTATAGAGTATCGTGTTTTGTGAGCCTTATTCATAAGAAATTCACGAAGGTTGTTGTGGTCAGGAATCCATATGCGATCTAGATAGTACAGAATACCGTCAGATTTAGTTTCAATTTTAAGTTCAGCTCCACAGGACAGCTCCTTTCGTACGTCGTCTTCCGTTACTGAATCATGTTGAGCTTCTCGAATTTGATCTTTAATGTCAGTTATGATTTGCGAACATAGAAGATGTATGGAGTTCGCATAACCCTTTCGACTGAGTGCATCAGCCACCACATTTGCCTTGCCAGGGTGGTACCGAATTTCACAGTCATAGTCATTTAGAAGTTCGACCCAACTTCGTTGCCTCATGTTTAACTCCTTTTGATTGAAGATATGTTGAAGACTCTTGTGGTCAGTGTATATTTCACACTTAGTACCGTAGAGATAATGTCTCCATATCTTAAGAGCGAACACAACGGCTCCAAGTTCTAGGTCATGGGTGGTGTAGTTCTTCTCATGAGTCTTGAGTTGTCTCGAAGCATAAGCTATAACCTTTCATCTTTGCATTAGAACACAGCCTAGTCCTTGCCCTGACGCGTCGCAATAAACCGCGAAGTCATCACAACCTTCAGGAAGAGTGAGGATTGGTGCAGCAGAGTCTTTGTTTATGGGTTTGGAAGGCTTCTTCTTGTTTGGGTCCCCATATGAAGAGTTTTCCCTTATGAGTTAATGCCGTGAGTGGTACAGCAATGCGAGAGAAGTTTGAAATGAAACGGCGATAATAACCAGCCAGACCAAGGAATGATCTTACTTCAGTTGGTGTACGTGGCGCTTGCCATTCTTGTACCGCTTTGATTTTTGAGGGGTCGACATGTATTCCCTTGTCATTGACTACATGTCCAAGGAATTGTACCTCTTTTAACCAGAATTCGCATTTGGAGAATTTGGCGTAAAGCTTTTCATTCTCTAGGAGTGTAAGGATGAGTCGAAGATGCCGTTCATGATCAGACTTAGACTTTGAATAAATGAGGATGTCGTCGATGAAGACTATAACAAAACGATCAAGATAGGTTTGCAGACTCTGTTCATTAGATCCATGAAGACAGCTGGAGCGTTGGTTAAACCAAATGGCATGACCATGAATTCATAATGACCATAACGAGTTCGGAAAGCGGTCTTTGGGACGTCTTCTTCATGTACTCTAAGTTGATGATAACCAGAACGAAGGTCGATTTTTGAAAAACAGTTGGTGCCTTGAAGTTGGTCAAGAAGATCATCAATGCGAGGTAATGGATAGCGATTCTTGATCGTTAACTTGTTGAGTTCTCTGTAGTCGATGCACATGCGAAATGATCCATCTTTCTTCTTCACAAAAAGGACATGTGCACCCCAAGGCAAGGAGCTAGGACGTATGAATCCTTTGTCAGTCAGCTCTTGCAATTGACTGGCTAGCTCTTGCATTTCAGAGGGGGCTAACCTATAAGGAGACTTTGCAACTGGTGTAGCACCAGGTATAAGATCAATGCGGAATTCGACTTCTCTTACGGGAGGAAGTCCTGAAATGTCGTCAGGAAAAACTTGCGGGAAATCTTTTACTACAGGGATGTCTTCAAGTTTCTTCTCCATGGTTCCCTTTTTGACGACATGAGTTAAAAATGCGACATAATTCTTGCGGAGATATTTTCGAGCTTGAAGACAGGACATTAATCTGAGCCCTTTCAATGGGGTTTCTCCAAAGATTCGTAGAGTCTGACCGTTTGAAAGAGGAATGCGTATAAACTTTTCGCGGCATACAACTTCAGCCTGATGTTGGCTGAGCCAGTCCATACCAGTTATAATATCAGAACTTCCCAACTTCATAGGAATGAGGTCAACTAGAAAATTGTGATCGTTTAAAGTGAGAGTACAATTGCGTATAATAGAGTTTAATGAGACCGGTTTTCCGTCAGCAACTTCTACTGTTATGGATTCCATGAGCTTATCACGAATTTGGTTTAGGATGGGTTCAAACTCTAAAGACACAAAACTTTTATCCGCGCCAGTATCAAACAACATGGATGCATAACTACCGTTGATAAGAAACATACCGTTAACCACATTACTGTCTGCTCTAGCCTGCTTAGCGTTGATGTTGAAAGCTCTTCCTCTTGCAGGTGGAGGAGCTTGGTTAGCTTGATTCACCGGATTTGCTTGGGCTTGAGCATGTATAATGTTCACCAAACGTGGACAAGTGTTTCTAAAGTGGCTTGGGTCTCCACAATTGTAGCAAGCCCGCATAGGTTGCACCATTGGATAGTTGGGTTGGTAGTACGATTGGGCTAAATGTTGGGTAGGTGGTAGTAGTAGGGGTTGTTGGGCTTGACCCATTATTTGTTGGTGGATTTGGGTTGAAGGCTGGTGGCGGTTCGTTCGCTGAGGTATGCGACAGGTTTGAACAGTATGACCTGCGCGACCACAGTCGGTGCAATGTTGGCAGGGATGATCAGGAAAGTGGTGGTATTGGCAACGGTTGCATTTTGTTAATGGGCCAGAGTATGGCCTTTTGTATGGTGCAGGTGAGGGGGCAACTTGGGTAATGGGTGCAGCAGGGATAGGGAAATTGGTTTGTGTGACAGCGAAGTTTCTGGTGTTACGTTTCCTCTTGTTAGCAAACTTAGAGGAGGAGGTGGAATGTTTTGAAGTTTGGCCCTCAACGGGGGCTTTCTTTTTCTCCTCTTTAAATTTACCGTTGCGAATTCGATTCTCGGTCAGTTCAGTAGCTAGTTCCATAGCAGCTTCAAGTGTTGCTGGTGAAGTGCTGAGAACTGAATCTTGAATTTTCGAGGGAAGACCTCGAATATAATGCTCGATTAAGCGGTAAACTGGGTGAACAAGTTAGGGACCATTTGGTTCAACTCTAAGAACCTCTTGTTGTAGGAAGTATGATCTCCCTCCTTTTGCTTCAAAGAATGAAATTCATCCTCTAACTTTTTAATCTCACTTCTAGGACAGAATCGCCTCGTCATGATTTCCCTTAACTCCTCCCACGTTAAGGCCATGGCATCTTCGATTCCCCTCTTACCCTTTTCAGTATTCCACCAGGTAAGAGCTACCCCAAATAGTCTCCCGGTTGCGTATCGTACCTTGCGATCCTCGGGACAATCGCAGTTGAGGAAGGTGTTTTCCATTTCCTCAAACCAGTGGAGGAGAGCAGTGACACCTTCGGTCCCTTCAAATTTAGGAGGATCGCAAGACTTGAAATGTTTATATGAGCACTTTTTGGTAGGCGGGTTGCCGATGTTCTGGTCTTCTTGCTGGGGAGGATTAGTGGGATTTGTGGCGAGAGCTTGTTGTACTTGAACCACAATGTCAGGAAGCACCGCGGCCATTTGTTTTGCGATTTGAGTGGCCAAGCGTTCGTGAGACCTTCCTGATCTTTTACCCCCTCGTTGTTGTCTAGCCGACATCTACAGGAACATACATAAGAAGATTGTGAGTTTATGGAGTCTTTTTAGGTGTCATGTGTCTTAAAGAAAATGAAAATAACATAAATATCAATAATGCAACTACATCCATAGGATGTCTTGGGTTTGCTCATGTTGGGCCTCAAATGTCCCCCATACCTTCACCTGTATAGTCATGTGGGCCCCCATGTCTATTGGCTTGGTAGGATTCACATTAGTATTGGCGATTTAACACTCGCATCACCCGAATGAAAACCACGAAATATGTTTGCGAGATGTATGGTCGGAATGTGTCCAGGTGTAGACACAATGACAACTCAAAGTGGGGTTAACTCCCACGACGTTTGGTATAGCATGCTTTGGCCTAATAGGTACTTCGTACTCTCATCATTAGTCCCCAGGTAGGCAAACTGGTCCTTTATTTTTGGATTTATACGAATGCCAGCCTAGACAGGACGTTCCGACTACCGGTACTTGTACCCTTCCAGTTACTACATGCCCGTCATGAGAACTCACTTTGATGTGATTTGAAAATACAAAAATCATTGTAAAAAAAACAATCATGAAAATGATGTGATGTGTGCTTTCATTGATATGATATGTTATGAGAATATGATTCATGATAGGCATTATCTACTAATATGTACTTGTGAACATGCTTGCATAACATTGAATGTAACATTAAACATAAAACATATAAACATCATGAATTTTACATGTAACACACAAAAATCTTAAAAATTTCTAATCAACTATAATATAGGCTCTAAGGGTCTAATAACCTATCCTAAACCCTATAGACGAGGCTCTGATACCAATCTGTCACACCCCAACCCGCAGCGGAATAAGAGTCGGGGCATAATTGGGTTATCACCAAAGCTCATGATATTTACTAATATGTTTCATATTTATTAAAGTCAAAATTACATTCTCAATAATCCAAACATGTCCATACAAATACAAAGAAAAATAACCAACTAAACAATCCAAGCTCTAAACCAGTTTATTCTTCTAAGCCAATCCTATATGTTTCTTGCTGCAGCTGGTTCACCTGTATCATGTGAAAATGGGGGTTTTTGGGTCAACATAAGTTGGCGAGTGAACCTTGTTAGTTAAACATTTATTATTGATTTCTTGTTATTGTTATCAAGGAAAAATTGTGCAATAGTCATATGCGAGCAAATGTAAATAATCCAACAATAGCAATAACAATCCACAAACAATAACATACAATAACATATGAACTTGCATGAATATATAACATGAATGAAACTGTATATGTTGGCTACGTCACGTTCACGCTCATAATGTAATGGGGAACGGACGGCCTATGATGAATGTCTGTGAGATTAAGGCTCAATCAAACGGAGCCGATCGTATGTTGGCAACGCCAGGTACACGCTCATAATGTAATGGGGAACTGCTCAACGCTCATAATGTACTGGGGAGTGGCGGCCTATGATATTGCATGTACTGAAAACAATAAATTAAATCTAAACAATAACCACACAAACAGTTGATACAAGCTGAATACACATCTGTTCATGATATGATGTATGCACAATGATTTAAATATAATAATTGGTAAGACACATGATACACCCCAAAAACGTGTTTAAAACGGGGAATTTGTAGAGATTCACTCACATTGGGTGCGTTTGGTTGAAGATGATGAGATGCGCACGAGTTTGAAGGATTGATCAACGAGGATTAACAAACCTAAATAATAACGGAAAGTATAGTAAATGAGTGGATTTTATAAATTATTTTAATAGGATTTTTAGATATATTTTTGTGAGTTTAAGGCTATTTCCTATCTTTAAAAACATTATTTTTAAGTATTTTTAATTGATTTTTGAATTAAATTAAATAAATAAAAATATAAAAAAAATGTTGACTTTTGCGTTGACCATTGACCGTTGACTGTTTGACTGTGAGTGTTGACTGTTTGACTGGTTCTATTGTGTGCATGTATGCGCCGGGTGAGGCTCGAACCCGAGACCTCCCGTACGCGTGCACGCAGCTCTACCAACTGAGCTACGTGTCTAACCTGAAATAATTCTGTTTTTAATTATATTTATATACTAATTCAGTTTATTCAAAATTCTTTTATTTTCAAAAAGTGTTTTAATCATCGAACCGGAGCGTGCAACAGGTCTCAAACCCGGGACTTGTGAGTTAGTGTTGCACACAGTCCACCGCTGGACTGTGTGTCTAACCTGGTTAATATACCGATTTTATTATACTTAACAACTACCGTGAGTTAATCCGGTTCAGTTAGAAAAATAAAACGACTTTATTACAGAGCCCGTGTGTCAAGGATCGAACTCGCGGCGTGCGATATATGTGTGCACACAGTCCACCGCTGGACTGTGTGTTTAACCCGAGATAATATCCAAATTATATTAAACTTATAATCAACCTAACTTCGTCTTCTTCGTTACAGAATTACAGCCTACGATTACTCTATTGTTTCTTGTTTAATTTGATTGACAAACATTCAAAAGACTAAAATGAAATGGCAGAGACGATTTTGGAAGTAGACATACCAGAGGAACGATTTATCTCAGAATTCCGGCAAGTCGTCAGCTCTGTTTTTTGAACTTCGACTGAGCGAACAAATTAACAGTTTTGATTAGTTAATTGTGGAATTGAAGTACTAAACAAGAGTTATCAGAAGATTTGAGTGACTATACCGTTTTACAGCGGAAGTTAGGAATTTTCAGAAGTTTTCCGGCGAGAGTGAATTATCCGATATCGACGTCTGAAATTGATTCCGATTGAAGGGTTTGAGTTAGCAATAGCTTAACAACTGATAGACAATGAAAGAATTGAGAGACTTACTGATTGATGGAAAACACGGTTTTCCGGTGAAAGTCCGGCGAGTTCAAATAGCTTCTCCGGCGAACTGAAAGTTGTGCGAAAATGAAATTGAAGGTTTGCAGAATGTGTTTGAGTCGCGAGAGGGGACAATGATTGGAGTAATTCAGGAATTGCAGACTTTTTAGTTATTAAACCGATCCCACATGAATTCAAGTCCATTCAAAGCTAAATTGATTGGAGGTGTCGGTGTATCGGTTATAATCGGTAAACCGCGAACAATCAAACGTTTTTGGACGTTTGGTGACTGATTTCGGTTACAGTTAGCATAACGAGATTGATTTATTATTGACCATAAAATTTAATTGTTTCCTAGAATTTACTGAAAACATCAAGTGGCGGAGTGGTTATATGTGTGTGTGATAAGTCTTTGAGCTTAAACCCGGGTGACACGAGTTCGAGTCCCGGCAGCCTGATTTTTATTTTAATTATTTTATTTTTACTTTTTATCAATTATAACTTTTATATTCTAGTTTGTTTATTAATTATGCATCATTAAAAATTAAAATTGACATAAATACGCAACGAAAACATTTATAACTTGATATTCGATTACAAACGGAGCGGGTTTGGAAACCCGTTTTTGACAAATGTTACATTATTTAATTGCAGGTACTCGTTACGGGATTAGAAGAACCGCTTTTGATGTATATATGAAGACTAGGTGCAAGCTATCGACACTTGAAGACTTTTGAAGACCAATGGGGAAGAAAAGATTTTACCACTTTTATGTATTATAAACTTGTATGACCGGGGTTGTATATTCCCATGTCCTTTTGTTTTTCTTTCCCGAAAACAATGTAACAAGTTGTCGAGTATATGTATATGTGAAAGCTTGGCATTATGCTTTTCTTTATTGCATATGGTGATTATGTTATACATGTCTATTATTGTGGATGATGTTTGGTTGACGGGATGATTACTTATATATTATGTATATCTTAGCCGACAATATTTATTATTAAATACTTGTCTAACAGCCTTCGATGACCATTATTAGAAGACGATGCCACCGAGACGTAGGACTAACGGGAACACACTACCAACGACTGAGGCTGAGCTAAACGAGCGCATCTCCCAAGCGATAGCGCAATATGAGGCTAACCGCTCTGAACACAGCGGTGGAACTGGAGGTTCATCTAGGGGCAACCCCAATACTGGTAATATTTGGTTATCTTTGACGCCATACAATACTCTCCTTTATTCCAATCGTGCCTTTGACAATGCTCATTCATAATCTGTTCGTACAATGTTTCAGGCTGTTCATACAAGCAGTTTCTAGGCTGCAAACCTCTGAACTTTGATGGCACTGGAGGTGCCGTAGCATTTGCGCGCTGGACCGAAAAGACTGATTCGGTCATAAGAATGAGCAAGTGTCCTCCTGACCTAAGGGTCACATATGTTTCGGAGTTATTTGTAGACGGAGCACTATCATGTGGAATCTCCAAGTCCAAACAAAAGGGGAAGAAGCTGCGTATGCTATGACGTGGGAAGAACTCAAAGAATTGATGAGGAAGAAATATTGTTCAAGGGCTGAAATTCAAAAACTGGATACCGAGTTTTGGAATTTGAAGATGATCGGAGCTGATTACTTGGTATACACAACGTTTTCATGACTTGTCAAGAGTTGTTCCATATCTGGTGGTACCAGAGTTCAAGAGAATCGAGCGATACATTTGGGGACTTGCTCCTGAAATCTTGAGTATGGTTACTTCATCTAAGCCTACTGATATCAGTGAGGCAATCGAATTGGCTGTTAGTCTCACCGAAGAGGTTGTTCGTTTAGGAAAGTTGGCAAGGACTGGGGCCAATAAAAAGGAAACTCATGTGGAGTCCATGAATGAAGGAAAACGAAAGTTCACCAACTTTAAGAAATGCACCCGAGCAAATAACTACAACCAACCCAACAAGCGAAGGGAAATGAACACACCTAGAGAAGCTAAGTCCTTTGCAGCCACTAATGCAAGCGGTGGTAGAGGATACACAGGTTTCTTACCAAAATGTGATAAGTGTAGGTATCATCACTTGGGCCCTTGCAGAAATACCAAGTGCGACAAATGTGGTAAGACCGGGCACAACAAAGAGACTTGTTGGGTAGGTGCTGGACGTGGAAATAGAAACCAAGGTGGTAACAGAAATAACAATCAGGGTGGAAACGGGAATGACAAAGGTCAAGCATGCTATGGGTGTGGAGAAAAAGGGCATTATTGCTCGAAGAAAAACTAGGGTCGAGGAAAAGCTTTTGTGATAGGAGCTAAGGCTGCACGCCAAGACCCGAATGTGGTTACAGGTACGTTTCCTATAAACCAATCCGTTCTATTTGATACAGGTTCCGACTTTAGTTTTATATCTATGGAATTTAAAAATACACTTGGCCTAGAGACGAGTAAACTAGACATCCCATATTCTATAGAATTAGCGAACGGAAAATTAGTCGAAACGGGAGAAATTATTAAAGGTTGCACACTCGAACTTGGAGCGCTAAAATTCTCTATCGATCTTTTACCCGTCGACTTGTGTAGTTTTGACGTAGTTGTCGGAATGGGTTGGTTGCCCGATAACTGGGCGGAAGTGGTATGCCAAAAGAAAACCATCCGCATTCCCTTACCAGATGAAGAAACACTCGTTGTACATGGAGAAAAGCGAGAGACATCCTTACGGATTATCAATTGTATGAAGGTGCAAAAGTGTCTACGAAAAGGTTGTATAGCATTCCTCGCTCATGTAGTAGACAAAGAAATTAAGGAGCCGAAATTAGAAGACATTCCGGTCGCGAAGGAGTTTCCAGAAGTCTTTCTGGAAGACTTGCCGGGACTGCATCCACAACACCAAGTGGAATTTAACATCGATTTGGTGCCAGAAGGGGCACCAGTGGCGAAGTCTCCATACCGATTAGCTCCATCCGAGATGCAGGAGCTATCCACTTAACTTCAGGAATTGTTGGATAAAGGATTTATTAGACCGAGTTTCTCACCCTGGGGAGCTCCGGTATTATTTGTTAAAAAGGACTGGAGCTTACGTATGTGCATAGACTATCGGGAGTTGAACAAACTCACCATCAAGAACCGATACCCCTTACCGATAATTGACGACTTGTTCGATCAGCTACAAGGCTCAAGCTTCTATTCAAAGATCGATTTGCGATCAGGCTACCATCAGTTGAGGATTCAAGAAGAAAGTATTCCCAAAATGGCTTTCCGAACTCGTTACGGTCACTACGAGTTCCTTGTGATGCCGTTCGGCTTAACAAATGCACTGGCGGTGTTCATGGATCTCATGAACCGCGTGTGTAAGCCGTATTTGGATAAGTTCGTGATCGTATTTATTGATGACATATTAATATATTCGCGATCGAAGGAAGAACATGAGCGACATTTACGAACTATCTTGGAACTTTTAAAGAATGAACAGCTTTATGCAAAGTTTTCTAAATGCGGATTTTGGATTCGCGCGGTACAGTTTCTCAGACACGCGGTGAACGAGAGAGGGATTCATGTCGACCCTTCCAAGATTGAGGCAATAAAGAATTGGGAAGCACCTAAGACGCCGACGGAAGTATGACAATTTTTGGGATTAGCGGGTTATTACAGACGATTTATAGAAAATTTTTTAAAGATTGCCCAACCGCTAACATCCCTGACTCAAAAGGATAAAAAGTTTGATTGGGGCGACAAACAAGAAGCTGCATTCCAACTGTTAAAGGATAAACTCTGTGATGTGCAAATTTTATCTCTACCAGACGGTACCGACGACTTTGTCGTATATTGTGATGCATCGCATCAAGGTCTCGGTTGCGTACTGATGCAATGAGACAAAGTCATCTCGTACGCATCTCGACAACTTAAGGTGCATGAGAAAAATTATACCACGCATGACCTCGAACTAGGTGCGGTGGTATTCGCGTTAAAAATATGGCGTCATTACTTATATGGTACACGTTGTACAATCTTTACCGATCACAAGAATCCACAACACATATTTGATCAGAAGGAATTAGATATGCGGCAAAGAAGATGGGTTGAGCTATTGAACGATTACGACTGCGAAATTAAATATCACCCGGGCAAGGCGAACGTAGTGGCGGACGCTCTGAGTCGCAAAGAACGAGTGAAACCTTTAAGGGTTCGAGCCTTAGAGATGACCATACAAACTGACTTTACTTCGCAGATTCGTGATGCGCAGCAAGAAGCACTCAAACCTGAGAACATAGCAGCTGAATCATTGTGTGGAATGGAAAAGCAGCTAGTGCCAAAGGAGGATGGAACGTTATACTTTATGGGACGAATTTGGGTTCCCTATTTTGGCGATCTGCGGGTAATTATTCTAGATGAAGCACACAAGTCGAAGTACTCTATACATCCTGGATTAGATAAGATGTATCAGGATTTAAAGGAATTCTATTGGTGGCCTAACCTTAAAGGCGACGTTTCAAACTATGTCGGAAAATGCCTTACTTGTGCCAAGGTTAAGGCGGAATATGAAAAGCCTTCAGGACTACTGCAACAACCTGAAATTCCTGTATGGAAATGGGAACAAATTTCGATGGATTTTATTACTAAGTTACCCAGGACCTCGAGAGGTCATGACATGATTTGGGTTATTGTTAATCGACTTACGAAGTCTGCACACTTCTTACCTATCCGTGAGAAGGATAGCAAAGAGAAATTGGCGGAAATATACCTCAAAGAAATCGTAGCACGGCATGGAGTTCCTATTTCTATCATATCGGATCGTGACGGTCGATTCGTGTCAAGGATTTGGCAATCATTCCAAAAGGCCTTTGGATCGTGACTAGATCTTAGTATGGTCTTTCACCCTCAAACGGACGGCCAAAGTGAACGGACGATACAAACTTTGGAGGATATGTTACGTGCTTGTGTGATGGATTTGGGTGGAAACTAGGATACTCACTTACCCTTAGTGGAGTTCTCATATAATAAAAGCTATCACACTAGTATACAAGTCGCCCTGTTTGAAGCTCTATATGGACGAAAATGTCGGTCACCGCTATGTTGAGCGGAGACCGGAGACAAAAAGCTCATTGGTCCGGAATTAGTTCAAGAGACTACAGACAAAATATTTCAAATACGAGACTGTATCAAGGTGGCTCGTGACCGACAAAAGAGCTATGCCGACAAACGACGAAAACCACTATCCTTTGAAGTCGGAGACAAAGTATTATTGAAAGTCTCGTCTTGGAAAGGCGTGGCAAGATTTGGTAAACGTGGAAAGTTGAACCCACGCTACATTGGACCCTTCAAAATCTTGGAAAAGATTGGAATCGCAGCTTATAAGTTGAAGTTGCCGGACAAGCTCAGTAGCGTACACGACACATTCCATGTGTCGAATTTAAAGAAAAGTCCTACTCAAGAAGCGATTATCATTCCAGCGGATGAGATTCACCTCGACGACAAACTCCATTTTACTGAAAAACCCGTTGAGGTTACGGACTGGAAGGTCCATAAGACATGGAGGAGTCGTATTAAACTGATTAAAGTTCGTTGGAACTCACGTCACGGCCCTGAGTATACGTGGGAACGTGAGGACCAAATCATATCCAAGTCCCGCATTTGTTCCAAGGCTCCCCTACATATAATAACATGGCTTGAATTTCAGGACGAACTTCTTTTAACGGGGAGAGAATGTGACAACTGGCAAAATAATGGTAAATTTTGTACAACTTAACAACTCGATTATATAATTTATTGCGTTCGTTACGATTTAATTAATGCATGATTAGGTCGCGTAAAGTCTAAGACATGGTTATTTATGCCAAACAACATTGTTACATTCTTCACGTCGTGAGAAACAACATACTATGTCCAAATATGTTGGCAAAATGCTGAAAGAAAAACTATTCACCGGAACACACTATTCATACCAGCAAGTTTTTGAAAACTGTCAGAACGAGCAACAAGTTGCATGAAAGCATTTTATGGTTGAAATACAAATAAATCCCCTAATTAGGGACACTAAATGCAAAGATACTTGAACTTTCCAAAAAAATTACATATCGATAGAATTCGTCTGAATCGCGCTAAAAAATAACAAAGTAAATTGTCTGAAATGCCAAAGTGCAACATTTTTAAATGTTGTAGGACTATTAAATAATGTTATGCACCTTAAATAATATTGGGGATATTAACAGAATATCCTAAACATAAACTCCCGGTGTTAGACCGCAACTTGTACACATTACTCAAATTCGAGCCGATAGGCGAACGAATTATACTCCCACCATCTAGTTGCCGAACTAAAAAGCTAGCGAACTAGTTGGTCATTGGAATCGTAAACACCTTAAATAAACTTCATGACATCAATGGTAAAATAAAACCATAGCTCCTGGTATTATATTACAACTTTTATATAACTTATCTGATTTCAAGCTGACGAGCTAATAAATGGTATTTTATCATCCTTACGCCTTAACGAACCATCTAGTAAACTAGTTAGCCATTGTTTACGTCATAAATATCGTCATAACACTAATGGAACAAGAATTTCTCTAATCCCCTAAACCACTAAACTAAACCTCATTTTTATATATGTATAGTTTTTATTAAAAAAAAAGTAAAAATCTTGTGTCCATGCCCCAAAATCGGTCAAGGGTGGGTCCCCACAAACCATCCTACAACACTAGTAAATAATAAAAATCTTGGAAGGCATGGCCTAAGTAGATTATATATTTGACTAACATGAAGCTAGGAGAATTATATATATCAACCACCACCCTTCAATCTATCAATAAAAAAAACATAAGTAACTCTCATCTTTCCCCTTTAATCTATGGTTCCAACACCCATAGCAAAATCCACCACTTTCATTTCATAAACACCCCATTTTAATTTTTTTAAACCATTTCAAGACCAACTAAGAAGCTTGGAAAGCATGGAGGGCCATTAGGGATCACTTTGGAGCTTTATTATCTTCTTAATCTTCATCCTAGAACACACTAATCACATAACAAAATTGTAAGATCATCTTTTATTATTTTTAAGCTTGTTATAATATGTAGATTTATGAAGTACAAAGCGTTCATTTTGAAATTCAAGAAAACAAAGCTTAAGAACTCTAAACTCAACTTAAAAAGTCTATAATAATTATATCTTATGTGACGATTATGTTGTTTTGTGTTAGTTAGTGTATATGCTTATGATGGCTATGTTAAAGTAGGTGATTAAATGTATGATCTTGTAAATTAGAATAGAAATAAAGATCTAAACATCCTTATGTTTAGATCTAAACAAGATCATCATCCCCAAGTTCCATAGACTTTTATATAAACTTGAAGAAGATTTATGATGAAAATAACTTTTATAAAGATTAAACACCATGATTTACATAAAGACATCTTAAAAAAAAGTATCCGGAACAAGTATGTTTAGACAAAGGAACTAGAATTTAAACTATGGGAATAGTGATAATTTTTCATATTCTTGTTAGAAAATATATAAAGATTGTTATTATTTTTTTTAAATGTGGTTAAGAAAATAGAGATAAAAAGTCTATGGAAATATTTATGTAAGGATGGTTCATGCATGCAAAGTTGGTGCTTTGAAAACTTGGTTGAGTTTTGATGAGATTAAGGAATTTAAACATGCTTAAAATACGTTTTAAAAATGTGGAAAACGCCTTAGTTTAGGGGAACTGTGGCGAAATTTTTCTAAAATCTAATCGTGATTAAAGTACGATTAACGGGGTGATTAATGGGACTAAACGCGATTAGTATCCTTAACCGGTAATTAAGGAAGTTTAATAAAAAGGGTTAAGTCCTAATCTTACAAGAACATTTATAAACACATATATATATATATATATATTTATAAGTTATAAAAAGTTGTAAAAAGGAGAAATGAATATTTTATAAGTATAAAAATATTCTTACATAAAAATATATATATGTTTAAAAATACACCAACTTATGTGTATAAATACTTGTGTACAATTATGTGTATGTATTAGAAGTTAGGAAGAATACTAACTAAAATGCAAATACACTACAAAAACAATTTCCAAATACGCGACAACGAACGAGTGTAAAAAAAACATTTAAGGAACTAAATACATGAACAGAGTTATATTACACTTAGGCACGAGAAGCGGACGACTAACAATCGGACATCAGACAAATCGTTACATAAACTTATTTTATGAACAATATATATACAAAAACCAAAAGCCGACGTGAATTATTAGATAAACAACCCAACGAAGTAAATGCGTAGCTAACCGCAACAGTCGACGCATCATAACAACACGGAAAGGATACCTATCACGGGCGATGCTTGGGTGTTTCAACAAGAAGATATATGACAATAAGTTCTACGACGGACTCCAAAAATAATATACTTTTGGTTCAAAACCTACATATATCCCAACACTTCAAATTTCGGAAAGTATAAAACGAAGACTCACAAATGATACCATGTAAAGGTATATACGTATAAATACAATATAAATACCAAATAATGTGGTATACTAATACGTATAAATACAGTATAAATACCAAAATAATACGGTTTATTAATGCGTATAAATACGGTATAATAATACGTATAAATACAGTATAAAATACGTATAAATACAGTATAGATACCAAATACTACAGTATAATAATACGTATAAATACGGTATAAAATACGTATAAAATACGTATAAATACGGTATAAAAATACGTAAGTACATAGCGATGTACTCCCCACTTGTTAAAGTATGCTCACGGAAAGAATAGCGTACAAATACATCAACGTAATTACGATGTTAAAAATAAATATTGTTAACACTTATAATTATAAAAGGCTTCCAACATGAAGAACATGCTCATACTTAAGCCGAACATGTCATTACGAATGAACGAGGTTCATTAAACTCAAAGTGTATAACATATATTCAGAAAACATATATATAACACATAACAAACATAAGCCGTGCGAGGCACGGAGACTCTCATGGGCTAGGCCCACTCATACCGTGTGGATCACGGAGACTCAAATGGGTTAGGCCCATTCTCACTTGTGCTAGGCACAAAGACTCACGAAGGGCAAGGCCCGTTCGTACACTTGATAAATACGAAATATATACATAAAAGAAGTGTATATATATATTAAAACAAAAATACAAAACAAATGCCAACATATTTAAAAATACGTAAGGGACCCAAATACTTAACTTATACAATAACGTTCAAGATGAACAACGTGTACGTATTAACACTAACTCAAGTGTCTAATGAGTTAGAGCACTTGTAGGTTGATACGCTCTTTGGGATACCCGAATTGCTAGCATATATATTCACGGACGCAAATCAGTGAGTTCATGTCCCCCTTTTCTCTTAAATGTTTTTGGTTTAAAAATCTCAGGGGGGGGGGGGGAATACATGTTTTCGATGGTATGGTTTAGCTATGGAATGGAATATTATATCATGTGCGAATAGGGTCTCTCTTATGAGCCATTAATATTTTATAATACCGAGGAACAAGAGTGGTAGATCTATCGGGTGTAGCGAGCCCCACTCATGGGTCCTTGTGTGGCCGCATGTAGTGCTTTTGTTGTCCCAGTCGGGTGGACCGGAAGAAATCGTCTAGGGTTGAGTACTTCCTATGTCGGCACACATATTAATGTCCTTGCAAAAAAATTAATGATCATCAAGTTCATTGACGCTTTACATACCACATATTTTCATATGAACTCGCAAATGTTTTTAAGATTCAGCTGGTGCGCACACCAAACGCATGAACTCGCCAACTTTTGTTGATGTTTTCAAACTTACATGTATTTCAGGAAATTGAAGTGGATCTTGGTGCAATCGTTAAGAAACTTTCAAGGTTATCAAGTAGTCAATGTCATCCGTATTTTGAAGGGTTTGGTCTATATATTCCATCTTCGAATGGTATAGGATGCAAAGCCTTAATGTTTAAAAGTTATTTTGAACAAGTCTGTTGTGCACTTTAAATTACTTATGATGTCTTTTATTTTTCAAAACAACTTGTGACTTGTAATATTTATATATGGTGAATAGATGAACATCGTGCATGCTTTTAAATTCATATAGTTGTTTACTTATGTCGTATGCGATGAAAACTAATCAAGTTCACACCGCGCGCTTCCGCCTATGAACGGGTGTGACAAACCTACGGTGGCGACCCGTAGGCTACGGTAGGCCCCTGCTGGTCTTCCTTTGTAGCTAAAGGCTGCCGTAATTTGCGGTGGCCAGTCATAGCTTACGGTGGGTTATATAATAAAAAATTTTGTTTTATTTGTTAAGGCTAGCCAGGAAAAAATATATACATACTTATATATGTTTAATATATTAAATAATTTACTTTATTATGAAATATTGTAATGTAGGTACTTAGCATGGCATCACGGATGAATGGTAAGTTAAAATGGAAGTTAAAAGCTTCCGTTTTTGTTTATTTTGTTTATTAAATCCGAAATGTTAATGTTTTTAAAATGTTTTAAATACTCATAAGTTTTGTTAAACCCCAATTTATGTAAGTAAGTTTTCTTGCTTTATTATTGCAAAAGCAAGTTTTATTATGAATTCTTAGCTTTGTAAGTCCAGGGCTTACATCATAAATATAATAACCCGGTTAATCCATTTTGCTTGTATAACATTAAACACTAGGGGTTAATGGTACCATGTTCGGACGTCCCGACTCATCAATTAGTAATGGCCATATAAAATATGCGCATGGTATTTGGCATAACCTGGAAGACGTTATATAAAAGATGGTGTGTACCATGATCACATATCAGCATAGATTTCTGGTACCCGACTATATTGACAAGCATGTAAAACTGGTGACAAGAAATCTATCCCAAGAAATATTAAATGATTACCTACGGGTTATCATTAATATATATATATATATATATATATATACATACATATTCCAAATAGTTTATAAAACGATTTTAAAATGAGTCGGTTAATTGTATTTACTAGTGAAAACTGACGTATTTTCAAAAGATCAAACCACAGGTAACGAACCTCGAATATTGGCTGGAACGATTCGGTCAAAAGAAAACTTTAGAATTTGCGACTCCACTTTTTAAAGGCCTTTGATGTCATAAGCTCATTTTATTACTGATCCTACCATGTTCCCTTATATCGAACAATTTGTTATAAATCTTATTTAATAAATTTCAGTCTTTTATGATTATTCCATTATCATTCTATCTTCCATTGTATATTGTGAAACTATTATCAATCGTAACACATAAACCCACCAACCGGGCCCACCGAAAATTTGGTGACAGATTGGTATTAGAGCTACAATTTGAGGGATTTAGGCACTAGCCTTTGTGTTTAAACTCAAATATCACAATAGTAGATTATATAAGAAAACTCCAAGTCTAAGTCCTCTAGTACTAGGCTACTCTTATAGTTATTGATTTTAATAATTTAAAGGGAAAATGCCTCCACAACGGCAAGGACAAGGTAAATGACCAATGATGGGACAAGGACCACCACGACCCTGACAATCACATTCACATCTTTCTAGTGGGTCGTTTCATGCATCCAACTACATAAATTCTTCTCATCCAAGGCAGATTCCACAAGATAATCATTCAGACCTAGAGATGCCAAACTTCGGAACGGGTTACCAACCTATCGAACTATTCAGTGACATTGCATCATGCCACAGTTTCCCGTACCATGGTCTAGACAAATGAAACATGTATTTCAACCAGTTTAACTTTGGTGAGGTTCTTGTAAAAAAGACCTTTTTCTTGAGACGTGTGAGAAGGCATAGAAATTGACATGTAGGCATTATGTTTTGGACTTAGGCATGATGTTTTGGGTTGTTTTGGCAATAAAAACACCAAGAATAACAATTTAAAACACAATGCAATGTATTATAGGCATTAAATTTAAAACACAACTAAAACACCTCGCTTAACACTTAAAACACCCTACTAACGTTCTTGGCATGATGTTTTAAGTTTTAAGCCAAGAATTCAATGCATTGTGTCTTAAATTGTTATGTTTGGTGTTTTTCTTGCCAAAACAACCTAAAGCATTATGCCCAAGTCCAAAATATGATGCCTACATATCAATTTTTATGCATTCTCACACTTCTCATAAAAATATCCTTTTTACAGGACCCTAAGACCCCTTGAACAGTAATCATCTGAAAACCCACATACACCTTCCTATGAACCTCCTAAAAGTCTTCCTCCTCCACAGGATGACGCCTCATTATTGCCCCACCAACCGGTGGAACAACAGGCACAGCCAGGGAGAAACCGCACCAAACCAAGAATGTAAGTGCGACCAGGAGTATCTATTAGCCCTCTTCCCCTATTCCTCCATCTACTAGCTATCACACACCTACGTAAGAGGACCCATATATGGGTCGGTAAATTGCATTTAACAGTGAAAACTGTCTTGTTTTTAAAAGATTAAACCGCAAGTAACGAACCTCGAATATAGGCTGGAACGGTTCGGTCAAAAGAAAAGGTTTGGAATTTGCAACTCCACCGCTTAAAGGCCTATGATGTTCTAAGCTCATTTTATTACCGATCCTACCTTATGGGACTTGTATTGAATGACTTGTTATGAATCTTATTTAATAAATTTCAATCTTTTATGATTACTACTTTATCATTCTATCTTCCGCGGAACATTATGAAACTCTTATCAATCGTCACGCATAAACCCATTAATCAGGCCCACTAGAAATCAGGGTGTAACATAATGCAATCAAATACTTTAATAAACAATGCATACTCAAATAATTTGGTTATTTTATAATATTGTTTATTATTTTTATAATAATTTGAAAGATATAAACATTACGGTTTTAAAAATGGTAATTCACAGTAATAAAAGAAAATATTGTGAAATATTAACAGGAGATTATTTTGTTTATTAACTATTAATTCAACTATTAAAATGTAACTCACATGTGACACCAACGATGAGGATGTACTGGCGACACTGTCTGCCGACCCTACCAGTAACACTATTGGTGGCACAGCCGGTAAGACTCTTGTGTTAGTATTAGAAAGTGATAGGATTTTTGGGTGTTTAATTCTCATGCAGATTAACTGACATTTTGGATATCTTAGACACGATAGCACATGGTTGTCAACAGCGAACATGTGAGTTTCTGAAACTCTTTTTATGGCCCCTTTTGGGGTGGTTGTTTTTTCAAAGTAAAGTGATGATGCTTTTCTTAAAATGTGATAGATAATGAAATGGTTTTGTTATTGTAACGATATAATTTTAAATGAAAGTATGTTAAAGATACGATTTTAAAAGACAGCTCGTTAAAGTGAGAATATTTGAAGTGTTATAGTATGCATGTTACATAGTAAAGGTAGTTACCTACGGGGATACAGGTAAAGACCGACGGGGCTACAGGTGAAGGTAGATATCGATGGGGCTGCAAGCAAAGTCGGTTACCTATGGGGCCGCAGTACAATTGTAATGCCTTTGTTGTTTGCGAGTGGTTGATCAACTATGTAGTGTATGTTTTGTATACAATACGTACATGGAAGCTAATTATATATGTGTTATTGTGTGTATAGTATAGACATGGTAGTTTGTTGCAGATGTGCTATTGTATGTACGATATCGACATGGTATATAATTACAAATGTGTTATATACGGTGATAATAGAATAACGTATAGTTGTATGCGCTTAATTGTGAAGAATGTTTACTGATTGATAATTATTAAAGTTATAGCTGTCTGATTACACTACAACTGATTTAGTTTAGCTTACTTTTAGTATGCATATTACGTGATTTGAAGAAGTGATGGTTGGTTGGCTTGTGGCAAGGATCCCCGCTAAAGACTACCATCCTTTTGTCATGATTGTCGATGTTTTAAACAATGTTTTAAATAATGGATTGTAAAGACTTAAAATGTTTCCGCTATGAATATTTTAATTAAATGAAACTTAATTTTCGAACTATTGCCAAAGAGTAAAATCAACGAATGAGACCCCTGGGTTTTGGAGTGCTTCACCATAATCATTAACCTCGAAGAGGGCATAGAAGATAATGATACATCTATCGGGTTTGACAACCCAAGCTCGTGGACCATCGCTCTGGTTAAGTTGCAAGGAATATATTTTGAAAGGTATTTAAAGGAAAAGGAAAATGAAAGTCTCGTGTTGATTATGGGCTCTAGGTTGTGTACAACACTTATCGTGTTCTCAGCTAGTTTACAATGTGACATGTTGGTCTTGCATTATCATGTAGTTTAAAAGGAATTTTGGTATGAAATTGTCTATCAAGTTTAAAAGAAAATTTTAATACGATATTTCCTATCAAGTTAAAACTGAAATTTTTATATGAATTTGCCTATCAAGTTTAAAAGGAAATTTTAGATAAATTTGCCTATCAAGTTAAAGGAAACTTTAGTATAAATTTTCCTGACAAGTTAAAGGAAAATTCAATTTAAATTGCCTTTAGTTAAACCTATGAACTCACAAAACTTGTGTTAACACTTTTAATCATGTTTTTCAGGTAATAAATATCGTCATAGAATTGATTTAAGCAAGCATACATTAAAGGATCCCAAGTTGGAAGATTTCTTTTAATGCATGTGCCTTTGTAGCTAAATACAAAAGTCTTGTCTCTAAGCTGTCCTTGAGATTTGTAAAACTTTTAATAAATGGTAGCCAAATTTTATTTAAAGCAGTGTATGCTTAACCTTATGTTTTGTATGCTATAATATTACCCCACGTGTGCGCCTTCCACCTGCGATTTTTAGGGTGTGACATTTTAATCACCGAATTCTCACTTAGCCCCCTGTAGTTTGGCCCCCTTCACCTTGATCCCAAAGCTACTCCCATTGATCTAGCCTTTTTCTCGATAGCAAACCCTGGAGCTGTTATCTCTTTGGGTGATCTCTTTGAGGCTAAGTCCAAATCTTTTTGTATTAGCAAATCTATGTTGCATATTCCACAATCCAAAATCCTGACCATCATACTTTTCTATCTTCGTTTTCTGGTTATCTGCCACTACAAAACAGCAAACAAACTACTCAACCTTGCAAAAACAGAATTGAGGTTGAGTTAGTGCTGAACATAGCTACGGCGCTTTGAACTTGACAACTGTTCTATCGAAAACTATCAAGTCAGTCAATCTCAATTGTGATATCGGAACAAATAGAGCAAAAGCCTTCCCTAAATCAAATTATAAATGAGAAGAGAATGAGATCAAACCTGGAAAAACTTGTGACAGTCCTAAAATTTCAGGTCTACTTCTAATTTAATTTAATTACTGATGCATCACTAGAGTTATTTCACTAGAGTTAGATCATGAAACTAAGATTGACGCACATTAGGATTCATTGAATTATATGCTAGATGTGTTACGTGACACAATAAGTGTTTATACGTATAAGTATTTTAATTTGTGATCATTGGGTGCTTTGTGTGTCCATTGATGCTTTAAAAGAGAAAAACCTCACGCAATTTTGGTTATCTTGTAATATAAGATTTCTGTTTTGATCATCTAAATTAATTTGTTGGTAAAATTCCCCATTTCACTCGTGTTTTTCAAACATTCTTCATTCCACTAACTTGGTTTGTGAAATTAATTAGAATATCAATCATCTTACAAACATATAACACATTCTGTGAGACATTTTATAAACCATCATCACTAGAACATGTTACTTGCCTAGCTTTTATAAAAGTCATTTATTAATCATTAGATTTTTTATAGAACACCAAGATTTTTATGAAAAAAAACCTCTCTTGCTTGAAAACTAATCAAAACAAACACCAATTCACACACCACGCTTCGACACTAGTTACCCAAGCCCATCCCTTCCAAAACCGTAAACACCCCCCCCCCCCTCTTTGTTTTTCAAACTCGCTCACGTCTTCACATGGTTCTCTTGGTTCTTTTCCCACTCTCTCTCTCTCACACACTTAAAAATTCTCTCCAGAGTTCTTTATGCATTCTTGAGCTTCAAGGCATCACTTAATCAACTTGCTTTTATGATTTTATTATCCAATACAAGATCATGTTAACGCCTATTGTTTTGCATTTTGATTTTACCTACTTTGATTCTATATATGTTTTTATCATCCACATTCAAAATCAGAAAATAAACATTATCATGAGGATTAATATTTGGATATCCTAATGGACGATGAAACTTGAAACAAATCCGTTTTTCAAACTAAAACATCACCTAAGTTACTAGATTATGGCTTGATTATACGTACATCTTCAAACTAAAACATCAACTAACTTACTAGAAAAATTATTTTTACTAAATTTTATATGTTGGTGTCGGTGAGATAGATGAAGTTTAGAATAGTAAGAGGTCATGAGTTCAATTCCTATAATGTGTGAATTTAACCATTAAAAAATAGTTATAAATTGATTTTAATAGTATACAGAATTATTTTTTTATGATAAAATAAGGTTAGAAACCAAATTTCATAAATTTGGAGTTTATTTGATATTATTTGAATTTTGTACATAAAAATAGCAATATAATAAATATAATAAATCCAAAAATTAGTTTTTAAAGTGGTTTAAATATGAAAACCTCATTTTACACTAAGTTGAAGTCACTGACACAAGGTTTTGAAGAAAAATCAATTATTGCTATTGTTATTCATTTGTTAAGATTAAAATAGCGAGCCTATCTTATAGTCTATTAGAATTTTAGGGGTGAAATAAGGTTTTGGGAATATTAAGTCTTGGGTTCGATTCTCATAAGTGGGGTTTTCTCAAATTTATTGGGTGTCCTCCTGAGTTGGTGTATAGACATTATGCCTAGTAAAGATGGATATGATCGGATGGTTCCCCTAATAACACGATAATACTCTAATGGTACGTTAGTAATCCAAATTCTGCGTTAAAAATGATTAAAATAACGAAAAATATGGCACCTATAGAGGAAGATGGGTGATTTTGGTTTCAACCTCTAAAAGGAATATTGTTCAATTAAAGCGTGTGATTGTTATCAAATGGAGTTATCTATACTATAACATTATAATGTATTAGAGGGGGCATTTTAAGATACCTAAAATAAGAACTTTTTTCCCTTAATTTATAAATACACCTTTAAAATGAGGGTAAATTGGTGTTTTAAACAATAATTATATTTTAGCCCATTATCTTATTACACTTAAATCCCTTAGTTTTAACATAATTATAGGTAATTAGTTGCAATTTTCCCCTCAACAACAAACTTATAATTCTTTTACGTATTCTTGTCATGTCTTATAAATAATAATGTTTTAAAAAAATCCAAAAGTACTGTGATAACCTACTATTTTTTTTTACATTCCGATAGTTGTTTTGGACAGTATTGACATGTGAATGAAAATGTACAAGTATATGATGTCTTAGTGTACAAGTGATTAATGTCCATCATACTTAGTCATTATCCCAGTATGTTTAATAGCTACATAATTTCATGTGATTAAATACCGTCAATTTAATCATTTCAACTAGATTACACTTTAATTTCTCATCTTTAACAAAATTATAGATAATTAGTTAGTAGTTACACTTTATCCCCATATAAAAAACTAACTCTCCCCCATAATTTTTAAACGGTAATAACTTTTGGTATGTTAATTTTTTTATTATATCATACAAATGAGTATTGTATTCTCTTTAATTTAAGTATAGTATTGCTATTATTTTTTAATTAAAAAATTGATATGTTACGTGATTAACAATGTCTATAAGTGAGTAATAACTAAATCATTAACCGAAATCAACCAAAAACTGAATTCACTGAAAACTAATTAACCGAAATCTAAATTAACCAAAAACGCTTATCAATTTTTTTACCCTTATTTAACCAAAATTAACTGAATTGAACCATTCATATTTTCATATATTTCTAGCATTTATACCTTCAGTTCGTGTATTTCATATTTATACCCCCATTTTATGTATTTATACCTAAATTTCATGTACTTCTAATCAAAAGTGTTAGCACAAGTTTTGTTTTGGCTATTAACCGAAATTAAACGAATCAAACTAAAAACAGTGAATCCAACTAAATAAACCAAACCGATATACAGAAAACTTATTGGTTAATAAAATAGACTAATCGATGACCTAGATTTCGGTTGAGGATAATAATATAATCAACCAAACAATGCACACTGTGGCAATTCTGTGTTTACCGCCGCATCCGCACTTATTGGCTATTAACCAAAATCGGTTATCTATGAGAAATAATTAAATCATTAACCTAAACCAAACCAAAAACAGACGAAATCGAACCGAAATTAACAAGAACTGAATTATCTAAATATTGAAAACCGAATTAACCAAAAACCGGTTATCAGTTTTTTTGTGCTCTCATTTAACCAAAATTAGCTTCACCGAATCTATCATAATTTCATAAATTCCTAGGTTTTATACCTCCAGTTCATACATTTTATATCTCCATTTCATATATTTATACTTTCATCTCATGTATTTATACCTCAATTTTATATATTTCTAAGCAAAAGTTTTAGCCTACGTTGGTTTTTGCTATTAGCTGAAATTAAATAAACCAAACAAAAAACCTTCAATCTAACCAAATAAACCGAAGTGATTAACCATAAACCGGTTGGCTAATTGAATAGACTAACCGATGACTTTGGTTTGGCTTCGACTTCAGTTGACGATAATAACCGATGTGATAGGGGATCGGCTCTCCTCTTATGAGCACGAACTGATTTGACTCAACTAACAGAGGCGGAATTCATTGTACAGAGTTGGACAAACAAACAAGAAAGATATACAACTTAAACGCCTTGATTCGTATTGATAAACGTGCACGGTTACAGAATGAGTAAACAGTTTGACAGGGCTTCGCTGTAGTCACACACCAACAGATATATAACACAACACTCAAACTTCTCTATTTATAGGTCAACATGACTCGCACAGGAGAGAGGTGTGTATGACTCTTGCGAGTGGTGCCTCGTACGAGTGACAAGGTGTCACTCGTACGAGCCACTAAGCTCACTCGTACGCGCCATGTACAAAACATATAAATCATATAATAACATACAATATCTGACATTCTAAGCCCTATATACATAACCAACATATCCTAGACGTAGGCAATAGACATTATGCACCAACAAACTCTCCCTTGGATGTTGTCGCAGTCTTGGATAGTCTTCAAAAAATCTTTCAAAGATCTGACAATTAACGACCAAAGAAACATTTCGGTGGCTTGCGACGCTCCTCAGAAGATATCGACGTTTGGTCTGTAAGAGGAGGCCGATTACATGTGTTGCCAAACCGAAAGCTCCTTAGCAAAGTAATTTGCGTTCGCTCTGCAATTCTTTCAGCATTCTTTTCTTTCTTTCGTTGCTCTGGATGGACACAAATAACTGCTTCACCAGTACTTGAATCATAGTGCCACCATTTGAAGATCTTGAAGAAATCTTGATCCATCTTGATTAGACGTATATTTTTCATAACTTTTGGCCTCTTCACTATCAATGTTACATCTTTTTCTTTTGTCACCGGATCGATCTTTGTGATTCTTTTGGGCATGTGAGGCTTCCAGTGTCTAAATCCATGAGTAGCTTCGAGCTTTATCAGTTTCCACAGCCACTGGTCATGAAATTTCATCTTAAGATTTATCATCATTGTCTGTACCAGTTCTTTGATATCCCAAAACGGCAAGGTCTTGATATCGCTTAAATATCGAAAATACTGGAGCACATACTCCCTTTTAATCGCATAAACATCGAGCTCTTCGATCCATCCCCAGCTAATAATGTCCCCCAAAGAAATGTTAGCATCACGCGTGAAGAATGCTAGGGGACGTTTGAATTTGCGCTCAGCTGGTACTTCTTTAAACCAACGTTTCCTCATTTCTGCAATTTCTTCTCTAGTCAATTGTTGAGGAACCGTCCCCTGTTTGACAGCCTCTTCAACTTTGCGCTTTAGAAGATCATCATTCTCGGCTTAAAACAATTCAATGAAAGTTGGGGAGTCATCTGTACCCTCTTCGGCAGTATTAGCATCATTTTCTTCAGAATCATCCTACACGACAACTTTATCATAATCATGAGCATTAGAAACATGTTCGAAGATATAATCCTCAGGCTCGAAAGCACTGATGTCGTTAGCAATTTCTTCTTTTGTATAACTGTGGACACTCTCCCTCTTCTACATCATGCTCCAAATATAATATCTTTGGTTTGGGCACGACAGGAACAGATGACGTATCAGTCACTCTGAGGATTCCTACCTGCTTAGAATCCTTCGAGCATTCAGACTTTCCCTGATCTTTACCTTCTTCCACTTGATTTGCATAATCATCCAAGTACACAGATAAATCAAAATCTTCATTCAAATTTGATTCTGTTACAAGGATACTCGAACCACCCAAATTGTCATCATCAGCACCATCACTATCATCATCAGACTTATCAGAAAATACATTATCGATATCGTCCAAGTCTTCTTTTTCCTCCTCAGGATTCTTATCAAATTCATCTATCTCTGCTTCAATTTCCTTCTCCATCTTTCTCTTATTTAGCCACTCTTGATGTTTAGCTGAAAGATCATCATGTCAATGTCAACATCCTTTGGCTTTCCAACAAAACAAACTTCTTTATGTCTGCATACACCATCACTTCAGAAGATACTGGCACAGATTCAGCTTCTGGCTTAGTTATATCAATTACAGGTTCCTCACCGACCTTTGCTTTACCTTTCCCCTGAGCGTCTGATAATTCTTTTGCAATACGTTCCCGCTCAGCCACCCTTTCTCTAGCCTCTACTCTCTCAATCTCATCAATTTCTGTAGCTAAGTTAATTCCGAGTTTCTTTGTAAGAATGTTCTCGAGTAAGCTCATTTTCCGTTGATTGCTGAGTCGTTCTTTGTTATATTCTTCCATTCGGTTCTTCAAGCTTTCGTTCTCTGACACGATACTAGCCAAGATAGCTTCAAGATGTTGGTTTTCTTCTTTCAGCCCTTTAATTTGTTCTTGGAGTTCAGTAATCTTTACAGTGTTCAGCATAACTTGGTTTTCCAACTCTTTAATTCGTGTGTCATTGAACATATCTGCAGAAAATTCTTATCCCCCTGGTATATCACCAAAATCAAAGTCAAATTGATCTCCAAGTCAGGTTCCTGTGAAGAATAGGGGTTGAGATTGAGACGGTTGAGCTTGACGTGTAGGTTGTGGTGTTGGTTGTGGTGGTGGAGATGGTGGTGGTTGTGAAGTTGGTTGAGGAGGTGCTAATGGTGGTGGTTGAGGAGTCGGTTTGACATTCACTGCTTCATCAACCTTTTTTCTGCACCTTTCTTTTAGAATTGTCTTTTGGAGAATCTACGCTTCTAACAGCTGGCCTCTTAAGACGTTTAGAAGATCTCTTAGAAGATTTGTGAACAAGGGTATCACTATCGGAACCCGAAGGTACATAAGTTGTATCATCTTCCCCTGTTGCTTTTCGTTTCTTCTCTTCTGCTTTACGTTGAAGTTCAGCCAAACGTTCAAGTTCTCTTTCTCTAGCTATTTCTCTCTCCGGCAATCTTATCCTCTTGATCAGCGCTAGAGGAGGATGCCTCTTCAACTATTCCTTCCTGAACATCAAACGCTTCTCGTTCGATATCAGCAGCCAAAGTTTCAACATTTTCTTCTGGCTCTAGCTCGTCTATCAACCTCGTGTTGTCAGATGCACGCTGCTTCTTTTGGGGGGCATTGGAGGTAGATGTGGTCGTTTGCTTTTGCTTCGTCCCCTTACCCCCTCCTTATCTTCTTTAGAGAACTACACGCTTCTCTTTGCAACAAAACCGTCTAACGCCTCTAACTCCTCATCTTCATCTCCACTCTCATCTTTTCACCACTTCCCCTCCGGCGGCGCCACATAATCTTTGTCGAATAGCCCTGAATACATGCTTAGCATTGCGAAAGGCTTTAAGATGCAGATTCAGCTTTTTCAGAGTAGACACATCCATATGTTCAAGCTTTAACACATCATCTTCCTTCTTCTTTAAATTGGGATGTAAGTGATCGAGCAACATCTGAACAAAACGCGGATACTGCAGAAACTTCTCTCGTTGGATATTTTGGACCATCTGTGAGAAGATCAGTCTTGAAAAATTGTAGGGCAAGTTCAGAATAAGTGTTGTAATCATGCACATCTGATAATCAATCAAATCATCAAAACCGCCCTTTCTATGATGGAGGGCATGAATAACACAGTGTGCAATATAACGGAACGGAGCACTGAGGTTTGCCTTCTTAAAAGGAGCTGCGTTAACGAATCCTGCATAACCCTTCCGATAGAAGCACCCCTTAACCATGTATTCTGAGAAACCAGTTAGGTCTTCTTCATGATCTTTAAATTCTAACACCATTCGGATCAAGTCTTTGGTGATTTTGACTTGAATATCTTCATTATCAATCCTTACTGCAGACAAAATCGCGTTCTCTTCTTCATTGTATTCAGCAACATTCCAAAAATATTCGACATGTGAACGATAAGCCGTGTGATGGTCAGTAAGTACCTGAGTAATAGGAATTCGGCTTAAAAATCTAGTACTTCTCTATATGCTGCGATTTTAGGAATAGTCTCATCGAGAAGACAAAAGATGTTGTGAAACGGTGAAAACGAAGACTTCTTGATCTGCAAGCATAAACATTTCAAAGATTAAGAAAGATTTTCAAAAATGTCAACTTTACATACTCGTACGAGTCACCATTCGTACGAGTCATATACTTTGACAAGAATTTAAGTCTGAGTCAAAATCCCACTCGTACGAGCCACTTCTTCGTACGAATAGAAAATCATATTTAACAAAATTGAAGGATTTTGAACAGACTTCCTCGTACGAGTGATGCTTCATATGAGCCACAAGGATATAAACATTTAAGGTCCTACTCGTACGAACAATCACTCGTACGAGTGAATATGATAAACAGACATTTGAAATTCCTGCTCGTACGGGTGATGATTCGTATGAGTTGCAAATCGCACCAAATAACAACTTATCAAACCGAACTTAAAATGTGTAGATTTTAACAAATTAAAGGTTGATTTGTAGGTTAAAAGGGCCGATTTTAATGATTTTGAGTTCAATTTTATATTTTACCGGTCCGATTATCTTAAACCTACGTTTTATGTCCTTTTAGTCCAATTTCGGCATTATAACGTGTCACACCCTCAATTTCCACTTGCGGAGTTTCACCCCGAGGCGTGTGAACAAACCAGAATCTGAAACACTAGTACGTCGAACGACTCTATATGATTTGATAATACGTTTTCTAAAAATCATTTGATTAACCAATCATCGTAGATTTTAGATTGTCTTAGTTAGTTATCAAAGTTTAGCGGAAGCATTCGTTTTTATGGTTGAGCGGAAGCATAAAATAAGTTGTGAAACGGGCGCCAACACAAACACCAAAACAAATGAAAAACCCAAAACAATGTTTGTAAATGAGACTCGATAAAAGATGTCTTGTTCAATGCGTGTGAGTGCACCTAGAGCTCCTAGCGTCCTGAGAAACATGTAAAGAAACAAGTGTCAACATTAAAGATGAGTGAGTTCACAGGTTTTCATAAATACGTTTGTTCGGTTATGAGTTTGATTCCCCCGTTATCCCTAACCCGGGATAACGATTTAGTTCCATTATTCCCAACCCGGAATAACAATGATGTTGGTTCCATTATTCCAAACCCGGAATAATAAAGTTGTTGTTTCCATTATTCCAAACCCGGAATAATAATGATGTTGTTTCCATTATCCCTAACCCGAGATAATATAGTTGTTTCCATTATCCCTAACCCGGGATAATATAGTTGTTTCGTAATTAAGTTCAATGTTAACATATATAGGTAGCTAGCCTAAAGTTATGTCACGTAAGAGTTCGCGATCGAAGCTGACTGTTGTGCCTCCGTGTTGCCAGGCCTATCACTGACCATGGCGAAGTTAGGCCAAATTATTCACCCGTTGACCATACCCGGTCGGCTAGCGCGACTAGCTCGGATGGGGCTTGTCGGGCCCAGTAGTACTACTTATAATTCCCCCGCTATTAAAACCCAATACTAACGATCCGAGAGATTGACGAGGACTTAAGTGATATGGCTGCTTAGTGACCATAACATTACATTAACATCAACTTAGTTACCGAATAGTTATGTGACGTTAATTTCGTATAACGTAAAGAGATTGAGTTTGAAGAGTGTATACATGTTTCTCCCCCTGTTGTTTAAAAACCGGATAAAGTTAGGGGCCGTGAACTCACCTTTAGTTGCTCGGTTAGTGTAGCAAAGAAGTTGTAAGGGATGGGACCGCTAATTGCGTCCTAACAAACCAATTGATTTCAAGTCAGTGTGTGAACACACCAATACAAATTCTACACTTAATTTACGCACCAAGTGATACACACAAACAACATACCTAACACTCAAACATGCATGCAAGTATCCTCATGTGATCATAGTAATCAAAACAATTAATCATGAACATAATCCAATCCATGCAACACTTTAGTGCACACAATCACAAGTTATCAAATTTCAGCTTAATACTCACAATTCAGCTGTTTTCTAGGATTTTTATAAAATAGTTCCAACGTTCCAAAAATTCCAATTATTTTACAGCAGGTGACATTTATACTGTAGAAATTTATATAAATTTTCCAAGTCCTAAATCTTTACCAATTAACCATAAATATTAGTATACTAGGCTGCAGTCAGATTCGTCGCTTTCTGACTGCAGTCCACGGAAGAATTTATTTAAAAATCACTGATCGTCCAATTAACAAAATTCCAGTTGGAGTTGCCCGGAAATTTCCATACCTAGTTGCTGTACAAAATTCATGACTCGACTCCCTACTGATTATAAAATCCAACTCGATAAACAACTAACAAAATTTCAGGATTTTCACAGCTTTAGTTACTGAACTTATTTGGCCATTTAAAAATACCAAACGACTTCAGAAAAATATGAATTCAGCGCCATTAGATTCGTTATTCAAATCTCTACGTTCTAGACATCAGAAAGTCCGTTTTTCGACAACTAATAACCGAGTTACAGCCAGTTGAAGTCGGCTGTAACTATCAATCAGCAAACTGTTTCCGCATTCTATCACCACTATTTCGCATAACCCGTCGATATAATGAACCTAGGCAATCAAGAACTGATTTCTCTAATCATAGATCACTACATATAACATATCCATGCAAACCCTAATCAACATCTCTAGTTTTTATAAACAAACACAGCCTATAACTTTCAGATTTCGAACAACATAACTTGCAAACATTATTAACAAATCGGCTAACATAACCTTTCATTCAAACATACAATCCGAAAACAACAAAATCAAAACACATGTATCCGAATATGATCTTGTAACATATGATAAATTCTAATCTTTTAATGATAAGGTAAACGAACCGTGAGTGAGATGAGGAACCGGTGATCAAAGATAGTTGCGACCGAGAGATGATGATGAAGTAGGCTGTTTGTGATCGAGGAAGTGAACAAATGGGCTGATCTCGCGACCGAATGGAGGTGAACAAGGGGCTGATCAGATCAAGGTGATGAAGGAAAAGGTTGCTCGCGATCAATGGGACAAGAGTAAGGCAGCCGACGGCTGTTTTGCTATTAGGGTTTGTGTTTGTGAAGGAACATGCATGAGTGTTAGTATATATAGGCGCAAAGAGATGAGGGAATGGGTTGCGGTTTGGGTTTGATCCTTGTTCTCGGCCGAGAGTGGTTTGGGTTGGTTCGGTTTGGGTTGCACGCGGCCGAAAGGGACTTGGGTTGGTTTGGTTTGGTTTGCACGCGGCCGAGTAGTTTGAGTTTAAGGTTTAAAACTTGGTTAACTCCTAGAGTCACAAGGAATCGAGGTTGGTTCGTGTCGCGGTTCGGTTCGGTTCGTCTACATATTTACTATAAATATTTTATAACTAAAACAATCACATAATCGTACATTACGTATTCACTAACTCGTACACGTTTAATACGTAGCATACAATTTATTCGACAAGTATTGCGTTTAAGTTATCCGAAAAACCGGGATGTCACATAACGTCTCAAAACAAGCATTAGTACATTGCCCATTGAAAGAGGTGTGCTAATCAACCTCCCCAAAGCATAGATACGTAACGAAGATCAAGAAAGCAAGTGAATAGAACTGAATCGTACAAAGTAAGCTCTCAATCGCACAGAGTCAATAGTGTGACTCGTGCGAATGAGCAGTCCTTTATACTCATTCAGGTTCACTCGTACAGTGATGGTTCACATGAATAAATCCTTTTATCACTCGTACGAGTCAGTTCTATGCACTTTGTTTATATTTTTGATTTTTTTTTGTAATCCGTTTTTATAACCCACTCAGTTACCAAGTCCGAGTTAATGATCCTGGTTATCCGATTTGCCTATCAAGTCCAAGTTAATGACCTTGGTTGACCGTTGTTTGACCAAAATAGATTTTTCTAAAATTTAAAGTTTTAAATTAATGAATTTTTTGACGTTTCATGATATTTTCTTTTATGATTAGCTCCCAACCCATGCTCTTCAGCTTTCCTCCAGCAACTGTCACTTTGACTTGGACTATCCGATTTTCATCATCGGTAAACTAAAACTAAGATAGAATGCTAACGGTAAACTGAAAATCGTTTTGGGATTTTACCGAAAAGAAAGAACAGGTAAATAAAGATGTATTTACATACATATTTTTTGTGAGTTTTGTGCTTAGAGGATCATATCAGATATTTAGACAAATCACAAGTACCGTTGATCTTGGTAGTAAATTTAAGTTCTTAAACAGATTTACTTAGATTGCCAATATATTTATCCTCTTAAACCTCTACACGTTTCTCAATTGTTTCAAGATATGTTAGGTAATACTAAGGAACATGAAGTAACTGTGTTTCCCATCTCAGAGTATACTTCCGTATCGAGATTCCCAGAATTTCATTTCACAAGGGAATCTATCTAACAGATATGTGTAAATGCGGTGAATTGCGAGACCCCAACCGATGGCGGAAACATCGGAGTGAGACGAACTAGATGCTCGAGACATCATAACGCTATTTGCGACAATATTTAAATTAACAACCCATTTCATTTCATAGCATCAAAATTGTCAAGGTGACATCGAATATTCAAATACAAGAAATAACAACAAAACAAGTTCAACAATAACATAATGACTAACTTAGTGTTCTACGAGTGTTTCAATGCCATTCCTACTAAGTTCCATCATAACAACTTCATCAACCTGCAACAGGTTAAAAAGTATAGTCCAATAACAAGTATTGGCGAGTAAACAAGTTAATATCATAGCATAAGTATAAAATTCGTTTAATCAAATCCACATGAATAGCTAGCATACAAGATAAGTGTAAACAAGGCATGTGAATCTACAAGTCAATCCTCTAGTGTACCGCAAAATAGATTAAAACTTAACATTGACCACAAGAATATGGGCGGTGCATTACTCCTATAGCGCTATACATGTTAAGGGAGGCTCGATCAAAGTTAATGACATTTAGATCACATAAGAATATACCAAGTAACAATTCAAGTAGCATAAGACTAAAGCATGTTGATGGATTGTTTGTGTATAGAATAAAGTGTGATTTAGTGTAGTTTTAGTAAATTAATCATGTTGCACCAAATGGTGGAAAGCATAAAAGGGGTCGAGTATGCTCACGGTTTTGCAAAGTAATATCCATGAGAGAGTTAGGTTGATTTAGGGGATGGAACACCAAGTTTATCCTAAACAAAAAGTTTATCCTTTTGAGTCAAGGAAGTGAGAGGCACGGGCGATTTTTGAAAAGTTCGAAATGAAGCAACGCTAATAACCGGCTAAGCCAAGAAACGAACGAATTTCGAACGGAGTCTTAGGAGCAATCCAATTTTTCACCGCCTCGATTTGATGATAACCAGAGCGAAGGTTGATTTTAGAGAAACAAGTCGTGCCTTGAAGCTGATCGAAAAGGTCGTCGATGCGAGGAAGAGGGTATCGGTTCTTGACTGTAAGCTTGTTGAGTTCACGATAATCAATGCACATGCGGAAGGATCCGTCTTTCTTTTTTACGAACAGACCGGGAGCACCCCAAGGAGATGTACTAGGGCATATGAAGCCCTTCTCAAGAAGCTCTTGAAGTTGACTAGAAAGCTCTTGCATCTCCGAGGGTGCTAGACGATAGGGGGATTTTGTGACCGGAGTTCCACCAGGGATGAGGTCGATGCAAAAATCAGCATAATGAGCAGGAGGAGGACAGGAAGATCCTCGAGAAAGACGTCAGGGAATTTGCGCACAACGGGAACTTCACTCACGCTTGGACCCATCTCCTTCATTTCCACGATGTGGGCAAGAAAGGCAAAGTATTCCTTACGCAAGTACTTGTTCGCTTGAATACACAATATAAGCTTGAGACCTTTGGAAGGTTTCTTGCCATAGACGTGCAAGGAATCATCATTGGGAAGGGGAAGGCGAATGCATTTTTCCTAACAAACAACTTCAGCACGGACTCGCCCTAGCCAATCCATGCCTACTATGATATCGAAACTACCCATTGGCATGGGTATGAGGTCAATAGAAAACGCATGATCATTGAGGTTTAAAGAACAATTAGAAAGGACAGAATCGACGGTGACGGATTTTCCGTCGGTGACTTCGACTTCGAATGGTTTAGGAAACTTAGAACGACTACATATAAGCAAAGGTTTGATTTCAACGGATACTAAACTTTTATCCGCACCAGTATCAAATAAACATGTAGCGTAAACATTGTTAACAAGGAACATACCCGATATGACATTGTTTGAGTTTTGAACTTGAGCAGCCGTGATGACAAAGGCTCGGCCGCGAGCTTGCTGCTGCTGATTGTTGTTGTTGTTACGCTGCGGGCAGTTGTTGGCGAAGTGATTTGGGTCTCCGCATCTGAAGCAGGCACGAGCGGCAGGAGCAAGGGGTCGGTTTTAGTTGCCGGTAGGGTTTTGAGGAAGTGTGGTGGTCATGGCTCGGGCTTGGTTGATGGGGGCTTGCGGAGCATTCCGGCACTGTTGGGTTAAGTGCCCATACATATTGCAGATCATGCATAGGCGGCATGGGGTGGTAACCGGTTGATGGAAGGGACATGTATTGCACTTGGGATGGGGTCTAGTGTACGCTCTCTTAATGGGTTCGGGTGCAGGCAAAGCTGGCTGGTGGGGGTTTGGCGGAGTGACTACCACGCAAATCGGACTTGAGGCCTTCTGCTTCTTGCCCTTGGTATTGCTTCTTGGGGGGTTTGGGTGAGGCAGGCTTGGTAATGGATTCAGTGGTTGCTTGGTGGGCTTTCCTTGGTGGAGCCTTGGCGGCTTCACGAAGGACTTGGCGGTTGTTCAAGCGAGCAGCCAGCCGAAAAGCTTCATCGAGGGTGTTGGGGGAGGTGGTATCGACCAGGTCAGCAAGGTTAGGAGGAAGGCAACGTATGTATTTAGCGACCGCTTTCTCAGTAGTGTTGACTTGACTTGGGCAAATTGAGCTCAGTTGCTTAAAACGGGCCATGAGGTCAGCGTTGTCATTCCCCACTTGCCTGAGGTTCCAAAACTCAGTCTCGAGTCGTTGGAGTTCGTGACGGGGGCAAAACTCACTTTCCATTAACTTCTTGTGCTCGGCCCAAGGGAGGGCATGGGCGACTTCGTTGCCACGAGCACTACGCTCGGAAGTCCACCAATCAAGGGCTCTTGATCGGAACACTCCCGTGGCGTTCAAGGTGCGCAAGTGGTCGAGACAACCACTTTGGATGAAGGTGAGTTCAATGGCGTCGAACCATTGTAGCAGTTTAGTGGCGTCCCTTTCGCCGGTGAAGGGTAAGGGATTGCAGGAACAGAATTGCTTATGGGTGAAGGTAGTTTTTGGTGGTCCGGCTTTGGAGTCAACAGAGGTATGAGGTGATTCGGCGTTAGGTGGGGGCTGGACCTTGCTGACTATTTCGGGGAGACCTTAGCCATGTGTTCAGCCATGAATTTCATGCAGTCCTTCTTTGACATGGAGTCGGATTGGGACCTCGACTTGGAGTTTGACTTCCTTCTTCCCATAACGCTTTGAGAAAAAGACATCCAAAGGGTTTAACAATAAAAGATAGATTTAGGCTTTAATTGTAAAGTGTTGTTATAAAGAAAAGTATCCGTTTTGAGCATATAAGCATCATGTAACACGTAGAATTTCACATCGATAGCATAAGCATGTTGGCATTCAAAAGCATAAACACGTATGATTTGCGTAAAGAAGTATAAATTTAGTTGGTTCACGAGAATTATTATTATTGTTTTTGGTTACGAAAGGCGTGCGAATCGCGCATCGGGTTCGAAATGAACGAGATAACAAGTACTAAAAGCACATAGAAATTGAGATAGCATAAAAGATAGGCTAAATAAAATATTGGAGTGTTTCGGGTTGAGAAACGTTTGACTATTCCAAAGTGAATCGAGATCCTTTCAAATTGGAGAACATGCTTTGTCCTATAGGTAAAGCGCTCTCGTCGAGAAGCGATTAACGGCACTTTACCCTTCCAGTTACTACACATCTCTAACCGATTGAAAAATCAAAACTTTGGTGAGATTGAAAATTGAGGAATGGGAATAGTTGACAAAGTGCGGGTTTCACCCCTAACTTGACAACATTGTACCCTAAGTGTGGTTGGTACTTACCAAATGAGGAGCGTATTCCGACTCGTTAGTAAGGGTTCACTAGAGTATGAAATGGAAATTCCCATCAAGATGCGGATTTCACTCCTAACTTGGTGGTGTAATTTCGTGCAAATACCAAATTCGCGGATTGAGAGTGATCACCAAAGTGCGGGTTTCACCCCTATTTTGGTGAGATCGTCTCGATTGTAGTTTGAGTGTCTTCAAGTCTTCAAGTGTGTAAATTGTGTAAGTGTCTTAGGAAAAAAACAGGCATATATTTAAGACAAAAGAAATAGGAAGAAGCAAATAGGAAGAATCAACATTTTATTCATGAAGCAAGAATGGTCAAGTTGGTCACTTAAACTATAGACTAGGTCGACCATGGCAATTCTACCTAATTCCCGATAGTTATGGCTCTGATACCAATCTGTCACACCCCAACCGATGGCGGAAACATCGGAGTGAGACGAACTAGATGCTCGAGACATCATAACGCTATTTGCGACAATATTTAAATTAACAACCCATTTCATTTCATAGCATCAAAATTGTCAAGGTGACATCGAATATTCAAATACAAGAAATAACAACAAAACAAGTTCAACAATAACATAATGACTAACTTAGTGTTCTACGAGTGTTTCAATGCCATTCCTACTAAGTTCCATCATAACAACTTCATCAACCTGCAACATGTTAAAAAGTATAGTTCAATAACAAGTATTGGCGAGTACACAAGTTTAATATCATAGCATAAGTATAAATCCGTTTAAACAAATCCACATGAATAGCTAGCATACAAGATAAGTGTAAACAAGGCATGTGAATCTACAAGTCAATCCTCTAGTGTACCGCAAAATAGATTAAAACTTAACATTGACCAGAAGAATACGGGCGGTGCGTTACTCCTATACGCTATACATGTTAAGGGAGGCTCGATCAAAGTTAATGACATTTAGATCACATAAGAATATACCAAGTAACAATTCAAGTAGCATAAGACGAAAGCATGTTGATAGATTGTTTGTGTATAGAATAAAGTGTGATTTAGTGTAGTTTTAGTAAATTAATCATGTTGCACCCAAATAGTGGAAAGCATGAGAGGGGTCGAGGGGTCGAGTGTACTCACGGTTTTGCAAAGTAATATCCGTGAGAGAGTTAGGTTGATTTAGGGGATGGAACACCAAGTTTATCCTACACAAGGCAACGTAGGTGTGTGAGTATTAGATTGACAGGGGAGTTCAATGAGTTTAAGAATTTAAAATATGCAAAGAAAGTATACATAAACAAAAGTATTTATCTAGACATTAACGCTCGTTTTTGACACTAATAAGCCCCGAAGGGTGTTTGTGTTTTTTTGGGTCATGCCTAATAGAATCGTAACGTTTGTTAAGTCTAAGATAAAATAACCTACTTTTAAGACAATTAAACATTTCGTCATGGGCAAAGGTTCAGTTATATGAAGTATTTACACATAGTTATATTATTTCTAATTTATCATATAGTTCATGTATTTCATAGATATCATGTAAGTCATATAAGTCATGCATGAAGGTAGGAGGATAACCATCCTAAACCTCTTTCATAAGATTCACCATTACACAAGATTAACACAAGGACAATCCGGATGGTCAAGAATTATGGAAATCATCAAGTGAGGGGTGGATTGAATAGTTGAATGGCCAAGGCCTTCATGTAATCACACCTACACCAACACAAGCTTGTAAGCTTGGATGGCTCAACATTTGTGAGTTTGAAACCCTAGTAAAAACCACAAGTTTAGAGACAAGTTATGCCTCTTGATTGTATGTAAACAAGTCTAGCTTAACACACTAACCATAAGCTTGGTTAGGGGCATAAGTAGCATAGATTTGTTATGTAAAAAATAAGTTCGAAAAATTTTTATAGGTTATCTTCCAAAACAGAAAGTTTGGCCCCAAAAATGGTGGGATTCCACCTTAGTTTTCCATGGAAAACCTATGGTAACAACCATAGGGCTTAGCAAACAATGTTGAGGAAGAAAACAAAGTGAAAACATTGAAAAATTTGATGTTTGAAAGATAAAAATTTGGACAGAAAGTTTCTACACTTTTGGACCTCAAAATGGTGTGGTTTCACCTTAGTTTTCCCAGTAAACTTGTCAGAACCATCCTAGAGGTTATCCAAGAGTGTTAGAAAGAAAAACAAGATAAAAAGAAGAAGAAAAGTGAGTCGAAACTCACTTGTAAGCTGTTGAGTTTCAGTAGAGAATTCTGAAGTTTAGGGACTTGTTTGAGGAGTGTGGAGGCTTGTAAAAGTGAGAAATGGGTGGAGGAACTTGTGTTTATATAGGGAAGGATTAGAGTTAGGATTAGGGTTGAATTAAATGCAATTAGGTGGAGTTGGAATCAAAAAAAGAAGAGGGAAAACCCCCTTAGCTGCGGCCGCAAGGCTGTTTGAATTTTTATTATTTTTATCTTTTAGTTATATAATTGATGCAACTAGGGTTTTAAATTATGCACATAATATATAAAACAAGTACGGGTCTTGAAATGTCCTAATGCTATGCACATTATTTTTTTAAAACCCTTAAAAAACAACTAAGTAACAAGTATTTTCTTAAACATAATGCGACAAGATTTTATGATAATGGAAGCTTGAATTCTTTGAATAACATCACTAGTTGTCTTGCTTGGGTTTAGTATAAGATTTATAAACATTCATCAAACATTTACACGTCGTTTTGAATTGATTTATGAAGAAATAAAGTATCGTATGATCATAAGTTTAAACATGAATATAGTTTGCGAATTTAGCATAATTGATTAATCAATCAAAGCCTTAGAATACAATGAATTGAAAATAGAAATACGATTACAATATTTGAACTTCCAAAAATAGAAACACTAAGCGATCTTACTAAAAACGAAAGATAAATCTCCCCTCCTTTAGGGAATTTCGTCCCGAAATTTAGGAAGATGCAACGAACAAATGCGGATGCTTAGACTTCATGTCGCTTTCAAGTTCCGAAGTAAACTCAGCGCCACGTTTTCCTTCCCATCAAACCTTCACGATAGGAATTCGACTGCGCCTTAGTTTCTTGGTACCTCAATCCATGATTTGGACTGGTTTTTTCCACGAAGTGCAAAGTCTCATTGATTTGAAGATATTCAAGCGGAACTTGGAGTCCTTCTTCAGCGAGACATCTTGTTAAGTTTGAGACGTGGAAGGTATGATGAACGTTGTGAGCTCTTGTGGTAGTTCCAATCGGTAGGCTACCTTGCCAATCCTTTCGAGAATCTTGAAAGGACCTACGTAGCGAGGAGCGAGCTTTCCCTTTTTCCCGAAACAAACTATACCCTTCCAAGGGGATACCTTGAGAAGTACAAAGTCACCAATGTTGAATTCCAAGGGCTTGCGTCTTTTATCTGCGTAGCTCTTTTGTCGGCTTCTAGCTTTCAGCAAGTTGTCCCGAATCTACAAAATCTTATCTGTTGTCTATTGTATAAGCTCGGGACCGGTGATTTGAGCTTCCCCGATCTCGTGCCAACAAATAGGCGATCGGCACTTATGTCCATACAATGCATTGAAACGTGCCATTTGAATACTCGCGTGGTAACTGTTATTGTACGAGAATTCGAACAAAGGCAAGTGCATGTCCCAGTTGCCACCAAATCAATTACGCAAGAACGAAGCATGTCCTCAAGAGTTTGGATAGTACGCTCGGTTTGACCATCGGACTGAGGATGGAAAGCAGTACTAAGGCTGAGTTGAGTACCAAGGGCCTTTTGAAATGTTTGCCAAAGGCGAGAAGTGAAGCGACCATCACGGTCGGAGATAATGTCAACGGGGACACCGTGACGACAGATGATTTCATCCGTGTAGATACGAGCCAATTTCTAAACTCGGTAGTCTTTACGTATGGGAAGGAAATGAGCAGACTTGGTTAAACAGTTGATGATTACCCAAATACTATCGTGACCAGACGATGTACGAGGGAGCTTGGTTATGAAATCCATAGCATTACTCTCCTATTTCCAAACAGAAATTTCTGGTTGTTCGAGTAAGCCAGAGGGTCTTTGATGCTCGGCCTTTACCTTGGAGCAAGTAAGGCACTTCGAAACGTAGCAGGCGATATCTTTCTACATTCCAGGCCACCAATATGATGCTCGGAGGTCGTGATACATCTTATCGGCGCCAGGGTGAATAGAATATCGAGATTTATGAGCTTCACTCATCAAAAGGTTACGAAGATTATCACGGTTAGGAATCCAAATACGGTCGAGATAGCACATGATGCCATCGCATTTGGTCACGAGTTGGGTTTCAGCACCACACTTCAACTCATTATCGAGGTTGCCCTCATTAACGGTCGAGTATTGTGCCGCACGTATCATCTCTTGAAGCTTTCCCAAAGTTTGGTAGCAACGTACACTCTTAACATGAGTTTTCTGACTAAGTGCATCGGCCACGACATTCGCTTTACCAGGGTGGTAGCGGATATCGCAATCGTAGTCGTTCAATAATTCTACCCAACGACGCTGACGCATGTTGAGTTCTTTTTTATTAAAGATGTGCTGAAGGCTCTTATGGTCGATGAAGACCGTACACTTTGTACCATAAAGGTAGTGTCGCCATATCTTTAACGCAAAAACAACTGCACCAAGTTCAAGGTCATGTGTAGTATAATTTTTCTCATGAATTTTGAGTTGACGTGACGCGTAAGCGATAACCTTGTCTCGTTGCATAAGAACGCAACCAAGACCTTGTCTTGAGGCATCGCAATACACGACAAAATCGTCGTTACCATCGGGAAGGGTTAGGATAGGAGCATTGCAAAGCATGCCTTTGAGCGTTTGAAAAGACTCCTCTTGTTCGGAACCCCAAACAAAAGGTTATCCTTTTGAGTCAAGGAAATGAGAGACATGGGCAATTTTTGAAAAGTTCAAAATGAAGCGACGGTAAAAACCGGCTAAGCCGAGAAACTAACGAATTTCGGACGGAGTCTTAGGAACAATCCAATTTTTCACCGCCTTGATTTTCACGGGGTCAACATGAATACCAACTTCGTTGACGACATGACCAAGAAATTGAACTTCTTTTAACCAAAGTTCACACTGGGAGAACTTGGCGTAGAGACGTTGAGTACGCAAAAGCTGAAGGATAAGACACAAGTGTCGCTCATGCTCTTCTCGTGTCTTGGAATAGATTAGGATATCGTCAATAAAGGCGATCACGAATCAGTCAAGATAAGGCTTACACAGACGATTCAACAAATCCATAAACACGACGGGTGCGTTGGTCAAACCAAATGGCATGACTACGAACTCGTAGTGCCCATAACGTGTGCGAAACGCGGTTTTGGGTATATCTTCTTCGAGGACTCGAAGTAGATGATAACCAGAGCGAAGGTCGATTTTAGAGAAACAAGTCGTGCCTTGAAGCTGATCGAAAAGGCCGTCGATGCGAGGAAGAGGGTACCGGTTCTTGACTGTAAGCTTGTTGAGTTCACGATAATCAATGCACATGCGAAAGAATCCGTCTTTCTTTTTGACGAACAGAACGGGAGCACCCTAAGGAGATGTGCTAGGGCATATGAAGCCCTTCTCAAAAAAGTTTTATAAGTTATCTTCCAAAAAAGAAAGTTTGGCCCCAAAAATGGTGGGATTCCACCTTGGTTTTCCATGGAAAACCTATGGTAACAACCATAGGGCTTAGCAAACAATGTTGAGGAAGAAAATAAAGTGAAAACATTGAAAAATTTGAAGTTTGAAAGATAAAAATTTGGCCAGAAAGTTTGTACACTTTTGGACCTCAAAATGGTGTGGTTTCACCTTAGGTTACCCAAGAAAACTTGTGAGAACCTTCCTAGAGGTTATCCAAGAGTGTTAGAAAGAAAAACAAGGTAAAAAGAAGAAGAAAAGTGAGTCAAAACTCACTTGCAAGCTGCTAAGTTTCAGCAGAGAATTCTGAAGTTTAGGGACAGTTTTGAGGAGTGTGGAGGCTTGTAAAAGTGAGAAATGGGTAGAGGAACTTGTTTTTATATAGGGTAAGGATTAGGGTTAGGATTAGGGTTGAATTAAATGCAATTAGGTGGAGTTTGAATAAAAAAAGAAGAGGGAAAACCCCCTTAGCTGCGGCCGCAAGGCTGTTAGAATTTTTATTATTTTTTTTTATCTTTTAATTATTTAATTGATGCAATTAGGATTTTAAATGATGCACATAATATATAAAACAAGTATGGGTCTTGAAATAGCCTAATGCTATGCACATTATTGTTTTAAACCCCCAAAAAACAACTAAGTAACAAGTATTTTCTTAAACATAATGCGACAAGATTTTACGATAATGGAAGCTTAAATTCTTTGAATAACATCACTAATTGTCTTTCTTGGGTTTAGTATAAGATTTATAAACATTCACCAAACATTTACACGTCATTTTGAATTGATTTATGAAGAAATAAAGTATCGTATGATCATAAGTTTAAACATGAATATAGTTTGTGAATTTAGCATAATTGATTAATCTTGATTACAATCAAAGCCTTAGAATTCAATGAATATAAAATAGAAATACGATTACAAGGTTTGAACTTTCCAAAAATAGAAACACGAAGCGATCTTACTAAAAACGGAAAGATATAAATGCGAAGCGTTACACCTTCCATACAGAGAAAGAGATGAAGGCTCGACTTTAGGTGGTGTTCCACAAAGGAATCTTTTGAACTGTAGATGTCATAAATGTTTATGACATACTTATTTTTTGTGCAGCTTTTGTAGGCGAATAATGCATAAAGTATTATACAAGTTCTAGGTCATTGCTGACGCAAAATCAGAAGAACTCGGATAACACCCCAGATATTGATTAAATATAAAGGCCTAGTATGGTAGAATCTAGCTTTCTCGCAAACAAAATTTTGGAGTACTAAGTCCATATATCCGAGAGATGTCGACCCACAAGTTACTCAGTTTTACTTTATATCTTGAAGAACAATTTACTGAACGAGTCAAGCCTATTAGCACATCCTCAGTAAGACCTGTTTAATTACTTGTTTAAACATTCCATATCTTTAGCATACTATGATAGTCTTTTTGATGTAATATGATTCCCTCTTTTTCACAAAATCTCTTTTTGTCTTTTTAATGTTTTTGAATTTTTCACAACTTTTCTCCCCCTAAAATCAAAAACATATTTTTGGTTTTTAGTTTTTAAAGAAAAGAGATTTACAAAAAAAACATGTCATACCGATGAAAATCATGTCAAGTCCTCGTCATCCTCAAATTCAACCTCAAGTGTATCCCCTGATGTCAGATTTTTTAAACCATTTAATTTCAAAAGATTTTTAAATCTTAATCTATCAAAAGCTTTGGTGTAAAAATTTGCCTTTTAGTCATCAGGGTGGATTTTTTCAATTCTAACCAACTTTTTCTCGTAACAGTCACGGATAAAGTGGTGTCGAATTTCTATATGTTTAGTGCATGAGTGTTGAACATGATTTTTGGTGATATCAATAGCCGCCTTGTTATCTACATAAATTGGTGTATTAAGAAATTGCAGTCTGTAGTCTCTCATCTGCTATTGAATCCAGAGTATCTGGGAACAACAGCTGGATGCTGAAACCTATTCAGCTTCACATGTAGAGAGCGACCGCGGTCTGTTTCTTGCATTGCCCTGTTACCAAACGAGTTCCAAAGAACTGGCAACCAGCCGTAGTAGATTTGGCATTAAGCTTGCAGCAGCCGAAATCAGAATCCAAGTAACCGCAAGTTTGAAGTCGTCATATCTAGGATACCACAAGCCGGTGCTTGGACATCCTTTCAAGTATCGCATGATTCGTTTGATGGCTAACAAGTGTGAACCTCTTAGATTGGGCTGATAGCGGGCGCATAGGCATGTTGGATACATGATATCAGGTCGCGAAGCTGTAAGATACATCAAGGATCCGATCATGGAGCGATATAATGTTTAAGCAACTGTGACTCCATGAGCGTCTGGACAAATGCCGTGATATGGGCTAATGGAGTTGATGCTGGCACAGTTCCTGACATGTCAAATTTCTTAGACGTCATGAACATACTTCGTCTGATGAATGAAGATACCATTAGGCAATTGCTGAACCTGAAGTCCTCAAAAGAACTTCATCTCCCCCACAGCACTCATTACGAATTTCTTCTTTATGACTTCTTCAAAGTCTTTACACAGCTTATCATTTTTCGATCCAAAGATGATATCATTCACATATATTTATACCAAAATCAGATGACCATCTACTTCCTTTGTGATGAGGGTACATTCTACAGTTCCTCTGAGAAAGTCGTTGCCTAGAAGATGTCTTGAAAGCGTTTCATACCAAGCTCTCGGGGCTTGGTGTAGACCATATAACACTTTGTTCATAAGGTAGACTTTATCCTTGTGCATCAAACCGACAAACCCCGGTGGTTGGTCGACATACACCTCCTTTTTTACTTTACCGTAAAGGAAAGCGGATTTGACATCCAATTGATACACCTTGAAACCTTTCCAAGAAGTAAAGGCCAAGAATATGCGAATAGCTTCAAGACGAGCGAAAGGGGCGTAGACTTCAGTGTAGTCTATCCCTTCTTGCTGGTGAAAGCCCTGGACCACGAGTCAGGCTTTGTTTTTTACCACAATACATCTATCATCTCTCTTGCACTTGAAGACCCAACAAGTATTGATCTTTTTATGATGAGTTGGTAGGTCAACAAGCTTCTAGACACTAAGTTTCTGGAATTGAAGCAACTCTTCCTGCATTGGATCCACCCAGCTTTCCTCTTTCAATGCGTCTCTCTAGTTTCCTAGTTCAACCTGCAAAACAAAACAACTGTAAGAAAGTCTGGTTTGCAATGGAGCAACACTGGTATAAAAGCAACTTAGATCCTTGTTGATCTGATTGCGAGTTTTCACTCTGGTTTATAAGCTGCCAATGATATTCTCTGATGGATGGTAAGATAGTGTCCTTGGCATTACATCACTTGGAACATCTACTTGACTTTGCAAATTCATGACCACTTCATCAACAACCAATTCAAACAATGTAGCTTCATTTTTTACATTTGATTAATCAGCTTAAGTATTCAGAAAGCTTTCAATATGCTCAGATCCTTCATCGAAACTGGATCCTCCATCATCAAAAGTTAGTCGGCATTAATCGCTTGATGGGCAGATGATTGTGTAGTGTTCAAGATTGGTACAGAGACTAATTCTTAAGAGTATTGCTCGGACCTACATCAGAAGTGTTAGAGACAGGAAGTGATGAGGAAATCACCAACGGTCTAGAAACTTGCTCTTGATTAGAGATTTGATGCTGTTGAAAGAGCATAACAAGTTCTTCTTCTGATGGAACTTCTGGTAGGTCAAATGAATTCCACAAACCTTCGTAGTTGAACAGCCATGGATCTCCAGGTTTCTGCGTTGGCGTAGTATATCGTTGACAATCAACACGCTGTGCAAGAATAACCTGGTTAAGACTCGACAAGAAGACACACTTTTGTGGACTAGCATAACCGATGAAAAAACCTTCCAAAGATTTGGCTCCAAATTTACCATCCAAGTCCAGAACAGTACACGACGATCCAAAGGCTCTAGAAACGCAAGGTTCGGCTTCCGATGGTTTAGCAGCTCAAAACAGGTCTTATTGTGAGGCTTGACTGTCAACACATGGTTGAGGGTGTAACACGCAGATGCGACTGCTTCGCTCCAGAAACTAATTGGAAGTTTTGAATCAGCGAGCATGGTTCTGGCAGTCTCGATCAGTGTGCAATTCTTACGTTCAGCTACTCCATTTTGTTGAGGAGTATAGGGAGCGCTGAATTCGTGAAGAATCCCCTTTTCGTTGCAGAATTCGAGCATCCTCTTGTTCTTGAACTCAGTACCATTATCACTGCGGATTCTCTTGATAGGCAAGTGATATAGGTTTTCGAGCTTCCTGAAGAGAATCATAAGACTTTCAAACATTTCATCTTTACTCTCCAGGACGAAACCCAGGAGAATCTTGAAAAATCATCAGTCACGACCAGGCAATATAGATCTCCAGAAATGCTTTTCCCGTTTACTGGCCCAAAGAGATCCATATGAAGCCTTTCTAGTGGTAGCTTAATAGAGTTAAGCAACTTTCTTGGGTGTAATTTCTTATGTTCTTCCCCTTCTCACAGCTCAGAGAATCATCAGATAAATGAAAATTCTTGAGATTAACACCCTCCACTAGGTCATTGTGTACCAAATAAATTCATCTTTCTCAAGTGAATGTGCCCCATCTCCGATGCCACAAGATTGACTCTTTCTCGGTTGCTTTAGAAACGAAGCACTGAACCTTCTTTGGCGCAGTGGATGCAACGCTCATGTCTAGAACATAAAGATCATTCTCTCATGGAGCGCGCATGAGGATCCACTCCACAGGAATTTTGTATCCCGACTTTAGAATTAAGCATTCTTTGTCACTGAAGTGTGTAGTGAACTTTTTGTCACAGATTTGCGAAATGCTCAGTAGATTGTTCTCCAGCTCCGCAATGTAGTTCACTTTGTTGAAGGAAACCACTCCATTTGTAAGAATACCTTTCCCACAATTCTTCCACCCTGAGTTCCAGCAAAACCAGTGTAACCTCCCTGGATAGCTTTGACATCGTGCAACAATGTAAGCATTCCAGTCATGTGTCGGGAAGCTCCACTATCCATAATCCATTATGACATGATCGACCTTGGGAGCCCCTACACACATGAGGAAGAAACTATTTAAACACAGAAACCCAAGCCGGCTTGGTCTTGGGTGGGTTAGGAATATCAAATTTCGGACCAACTTTGATCTTTACATTTTGTTTGAACTCTGTTTTGGCTGGAACAGGTGGTTTCAGTTCTACTAAAGATGGTTTGACTTTTGCAACCCAAGTTTGTGTTTTCAAATTTGCCCTTTTAGAATAAAACTTTGAATCCTTTTGACGATTCTTGGTGGAAGATTCACCAATTTCAAAAATAGAATTAAGTTGAATCATTGTTTTTACATTTGTATTAGATTCATAGTTTCATTTCAAAATTTGTTTTGGTACATTCATGGGTGCCTTTTGTTTCACATCTTTGGTAGACCTGTTGGAGTTGAAAATAGGTTTTGGATTTCTTTGGGAACATTGTCGTTCAATATGCCCAACATTGTTACACTTATAGCACGTCCAGCTGTCTGTTCTAACAGAGGAATCCAAATCTTGTTTTCTACTCTCTTTTTCTTTCATGAATTCATCATTGGATTATTTACCAATGATCTCTTTTTCTTTTTCGGTAGTTGTCCCATAGACAAAATTGATTTTCTTTGCAAAATTTAGCTTTTGAGACTTGTTATACGTCCTTTGCTTTTGAAAACCCAACCCAGCTCTCCTGTTTTCAGGATAATCTCTATTCCTTTGATGGTAGGGTTTGTTAACACATTTTGATTTAGAATAAAATGATGCATCTCGTTTTTCTAAATCAGAATGACTCACCTCAACAAACTTGAACAACTTTTCAACACGATCCAGATTGACATTCTGAATTGGGAAATCCTCATCGGAATATAGTTTATCAGATCCATGCATTTTGTATACGATGACGTTTGGATTAGATTTTAAACTATTTTTTGATGATTCAACATCCAATTCGGATTTGTCAGATTCATTCTTCAGAACATTTCAACCACAGTATTAACCACATCAGAATCACATTCTTTTTCTGATTTGGTGTGAGTTATATCAATGTTCGCAGGCAGGTCATTTGTCTTTTCAGTTTTCAAATTTAAATTTAGCGCCTTTTCCACCCCCGATGGTTTCTTACTAGCACAGTTATTCTACATGGGTGGTGGAACACGATCATAACTTGCACCTTTGTTTTCATCAATTTGATTTTCTTCCTTGCTTTCAATTTTTGGAAGAATGTGATCAATGACGTATGAACTTGTAGAAAACTGATTAACAACTTGTTAACCCGTTCTGTTTCTATTTTCATTTTTTCAAGTTCACTTTTTAGCTCGGCAATTGCATTTAAATGAATATTAATGGCCATTTGTTTGTACATTACAGTTTCCTTGAGCATTGAAAGTCTTCCGTCATTTTCTCTGATCACCTTTTCAAATTGTTTAACAGATTTGCTTAATTTGTCATAAGCTTCTTTTGTTGAGTTATAATCACATGACAGATTATTTGTATAACATTTTAGCTCATTGTATCGTGTTTCTTTTTCAGCACGCTCACTGCATGACTCTTTGCACTTCATGTAAGGTGTTTCTTTCACTGACTCTTTTATAGACACATTTACCTCAGTCACATTTGCCATAAAAGCTTTGTTGGTCTTGTCAGTCAGATTTTCCAACTTCACATTAACCCTCTATTCTACTTCAGGCTTCTTCTCTTCTTCACAAGGCAATCGATGGTTGGCTCAAAATAACTTGCAAAAGTTTTAAGAATGTCATTAGGCAAAAGATGTTTAAATGCACTATTTAACAATTCCTCTTCTTCTGACGAAGTGTTGTAATATTCTTCAGGAGCTTCGTCAAAAGATGCTTCTGCATATTCTTCAGGCTCTTCAATGATTTCTGCTACCAATGCCAAACTTTCGTTCTTTGTGATGTACTTGTTTCAGTTGAAACATTCGTCCTCTTGAGTAACGACGAGAGCTTTGTCTTTGGAGTTTGACGGTCCATCTTCAATTTGACCATTCTTGTTTTGGGTTGAGGACGATGATAAATGGCTTTCTTGTAATAATCGTCAGCAAAAGGGTTTTGATTGCCCTGGACCTCTCTATTTGGACATTCACATTTGAAATGCCCCTTCTCTCGACATTTGAAGCATTTAACCTTGGACTTGTCAAAGCCAAGTTTCCCATCAAGTCCTCCCAAATTATTTTTTCTGGTAATCTCCATGAAACGTTGCGCTCTTCTGACGATTGAAGCCATGCACCATTTAGTGTCAATCAATTACATCTCGACCGGATCAATCTGATCATAATCCTCTTTCGTCATCTCTGAATTCCCAATTTTTCCTGCTACTAAACTATCATACGATTCAAGTACCGAGGCAAGTAATGGCATGTGTTGCTTTGCGATGTTCTCGTCGAAGTTTTGAGCATTTTGGAAATCAACAGCAATATTGCATTGTAGAACCCTTTGATTGGGATTAGATTGATTGTTCTAGTGATTCTGTGAATTACTTGAACTATGGGATGATTGTGGACCAGAGGCGTATTTGGATTGATTGATGCAAAATATTGAAATCCACTGGCTTGACTTAACTTTATACTTGGCGTGTTGAAGGCGCAGAAGGCAGTTTGAATTTTTGGAGACTGTATCTGCGCAGCAGGACTACCCTTGTAATACATATTTAAATCTTTTTGTATATGGGCTCCTTCGCTCTTTGCCATTTTTTGCATCTCTAGCTTGTGCCCTTCCAATCTCTCAATAAATCTTGGTATTGAGAAATTACCATACTCTATGCCATTCTTTAGAATAATCAAGTAAGTTGACCATCCTCCTTGAGGTAGAGAGTCTGCCAGCTTACCGACCAATTCTTCAATGGTTTTCACGATTCCCATGCGCTTCATTTGGACCACCAAGTGACAGTATCGTTCAATCAATTGTTTCACCATCTCTCCCTTGATTAGAGTAAAGATATCGAATTCTTTACTTAATAACGCTCTCTTCCCCTTTCGTAGCTGAGTGCATCCTTAGAATTTTAACTGTAAAGCATTCCATAGAGATTGAGCGTCATCATCATGCTGTAGAAGCGCCAAGATGTCTTCTTTGATTGCTTGCTGCAAGATGTTCATCATCTTCTTCTCGTTAATGAACTTTTCTCTTTCGAATTCCGAGAGTTGAGCTAACGTTTTCTCAAGACCATTCTCTCCAATCAGAGCTTAATATTTCATTTAAATAGCAAACCAGCAGGTGAAATGATTCGCTTGAACCCAGTTCATAAATCTTTCACTCCAGCTATCATAGTCTTCAAGATTCATCATCTTTGGAGGCTTTGTCATCGTGCCCATCTCGTTTTCAAGATTCATATTCTGAGCTGCGGTGGGTTGTAACTGCTGAAGTAGCAAATGCATTATAAAATTCTTCTTCCATTTTTGTGCAAAATTTCAGAAACACTTTCGAAAAACACTGATTAGAATGACAAGAGATACGAAATTTAAGAACATTTTCTTTAAAAAAAATGTTCTTCGTGCGAATGACAAGAGCTACTCGTGCGATTCAGATGGTCGTACGAGTCAAGGATTTGTGCGAGCGAGATGCTCGTGCGAATGAAAGGTTACTCGTGCGAATGACTACTTCGTGCAAATCATTGCTTCCTACGAATGACAGTTTTGTAATTTGTAGATTTTAGAAAAAAACTTGTTTACTTGTTTGTACGAGTGTCAAATTCGACAAATGGCCGTTTGTACAAGTTGTCTCTCTACTCGTACAAGTCAGCTCAGGTCACCAAACAGATGATTTTTACAATTTTCGACATGATTTAGTTTAATTTTAGATCGAAAATTTTCAAGGATTAGTTAGAGTTGATTTTAACGTGGAATACTAAAATCCTAGTCCAATTTGTCCATGAATTCGTCCAAATCTGAGATCTATACGAGAAAGTGTAGATATAGAAAACTTTAGTGGTTGAATCTGGATCTGAAACTGTTGGTGGTCTGCTAAAACTTGATGTTTGTCCTCAAATCAGGCTTCAAGGCTCTGATACCACTTGTGAGAGGGGTTCGGCTCTCCTCTTATGAGCACTGGACTGATTTGACTCAACTAACAAAGGCGAAACTCATTGCTAGAGAGTTGGACAAACAAACAAGAAAGATATATTGCTTAAACGCCTTGATTCATATTGATAAACGTGAACGATTATAGAATGAGTAAACAGTTTGACATGGCTTCGCCGTAGTCACACACCAATAGATATATAACACAACACTCAAGCTTCTCTATTTATAGGTCAACATGACTCGCACAGGAGAGAGGTGTGTATGACTCGTGCGAGTGGTGCCTCGTACGAGTGATAAGGTGTCACTCGTACGAGCCATGTACAAAACATATAAATCATATAATAACATACAATATCTGACATTCTAAGCCCTATATACATAACCAACATATCCTAGACATAGGCAATAAACATTATGCACCAACAACCGAACCGACAGACCATGCATAAAAACAACAACAACAACCACACCCAGTAAATCCCCAAGGTAGCAGAGCTAGTGGAAGGGTCTAGGGAGAGTGAGATGTCGACAAACCTTACCTCTATCCCTGAGGAATGAGGATAAGGAGGTTGCTTGCAAAGAAACCCTCGGCTTCGAAACCCTCAATAGAGCAATCAAAAGAATACGAAGCATATAAGTGTGAAACATACAAGGAGACAATCACATGAAAACAATCCACCAAACATGAAGGTATAAATAGTAATAATAATAATAATTTAAAAAAATAATATAAAATAATAATTCCAAGGACCTATCTAAAACACCTCCGTATCATCCTTAGAAGTCCTTATCCCTAATCCTACGTCTCCACAAACTCCAATCATGGATCATGTATTTAGAGAGGTGCAATCTAGTAAATCATGTCTAATCCTTTCATCCCAAGTTAATTTGGGCCCACCTCTACTCTTCCTCCCCTCCAGGGTGAGAGTTTCTACTGCTCTAACTGGCTACATCAGCTGCCACCTCATCACATGCCCAAACCATCTCAATCTCCCCTCTTTTATCTTACCTGATATACTAGCCACGCCCAACCTTTCCCTAAAAACCTAATTTATTATCCAGTTTAACCACGTATGCCCACACATCAACCTCAGCATCCTCATCTCTGTTATGCCCATCTCATTTGCTTGTGCTTTTTTGATAGCCCAACAATCAATCCCATATAACATAGCAGGTCTAATTGCAACCCTATAAATTTCCCTTTTAATTTGCATGGAAACCTCTTATCACACGAAACCCCAGTGGCCGCTCTCCACCTACACCATTCAACCTGGACACGGTGACCTACATCACTATCTATCTCGCCATCCCCTTGTACAAACGATCCTAAATACTTGTACTTAGTCACCTACGGAACCACTTGACCCCCAATGGTGATTGAGTTCTTCGGCATTTCCTACGCCACAAAAGTCACAGTACATGTACTCGGTCTTAGATCAACTAATCCTTAAACCTTTTCCCTCTAAAGCCGCTCGCCATTCCTCTAACCTCACATTAAGGCTTTGTTTACTTTCCAAATTGGTGTAACCTAAGTTTCTCTTCTAAGTCTAGTCTTAATTACCCTCCCCCATAATTTCATTGTATGACCTAGTAACTTAATCCCTCTGTAGTTCCCACAACATTGGGCATCCCCTTTGTTCTTATATATCAGTACTACCACACTATTCCTCCATTTATCTGGCATCCTTCCAGATTTGAAAATAAGATTGAATAACTTAGTTAGCCCTTGGATTCCTTCTTCTCCCAAACACTTCCACACTTCAATTAGTTTGTTGTCTGGTCCAACTACCTTAGCCCTTCCCATCTTTCTTAGTATTGTCCTCACTTCTCCCTATGTTATGCGCCGACAATAGTAGTTATTCTGTTGTTGCCTTTGTGTAGTGAGGTTTCCATTTCCTTGTTGGTAACCCCTCCGGTCATTGTAAAGATTGTGGACGTTTTCATCTCATTTTAATGTCATATTCCTTGACTAAACACGTCCATTTTTTCCTTATATACTTCACTACTCCTAAATCAGGTCTCCTATGCTCCCTAGCCCTTGCAAGCTTGAACATATGATGCTCCCCCTCCTTTTTATGTAGGCGTTCATACATCTACTTGTACGCTACATTTTTTGCCTCTGTCAATGTCTTTTTTGCCTCCCTCCTAGCCTTTTTGTATCTCTCCCTCAATGTCACTCGATCCTCCTTGTTTGTGCAAAGATCCCTAAAACACCTTTGTTTATACCTTATTTTAGAATGCACATCCTCACTCCACCACCAAGACTCCTTATGCCCGCCTCCCTTTCCTGTTGTGACTCTAAGATTCTCCTTCGCCACATTAGTAATAATGATCGCTATATCCTCCCATAGTTGGTTTGTGTCCCCTTCCACTCGAGTTGATGTCATCGAGATGACCTTATCTCTAAACACTTCAATCTTGTCCCTTTTCAAATTTCCCCATATAATCCTAGGTCGCATTACCCTCTCTCTGTTGGTTAGCTTTTCTTTCAAGACTACATCTGGCACCAATAAACGATGTTGGGACATTGTTATCTCCCCTGGTATAACCTTGCAGTCCTTCCACCATCTTCTGTCACTTAGCCTCATCAATACATAGTCGATTTGTGTGTTGTGTCCACCACTACCAAAAGTAATTAACTGTTATTCCCTCTTCTTAAAGAAAGAATTAATGATACCTGGGTTGTGGGCCACCACAAGCTCTACAAGATCCCTACAAGGGTCATTTCTAACACCAAAACCGAAACCAAAACCCCCATGTACTAAGTGAAAGCCATCGGTATCTTACCAATGTGGCCATTAAACTCACCTCCTATGAAAACTCTTTCCTCCCTAGGTATGGCCCTCACAACTACGTCTAAGCAGTCCCAAAAAAGTCTCTTTTCCTGATCCCCAAATCCCATATGTGGTGCATAGGTGCAAACAACTACCACTACTTCCCTTCCTATTACTAACTTCAACACCATAATCCTATCATTGTGTCGTATCACTTTTACCACATTTTTATAAAATTTTATATCCACTAGAAATCCTACCCCATTCTTTTTCTATCGAACCCTGAATACAACAACTTGTACCCATTGCGTTCTTCCCCCTTTTGTCCCTTCCATCTAGTCTCCTGAAGGCATGTTATCTCTACTTTACGTTTTGTAAGCATATCTATCACCTCCAATGATCTACCACTTACGGTTCCTATATTCCAGGAGACTACACGCAAACTATAACCCTTATCCTCTCCCTTGTTAGCAACCCTCATCCTCAGACATGACCACAAGGCAACATTATGATCCCTACCATCTATGCTTGCCACAAATCACTCGATATGTCATAGAGACCACACAAGCCACGAATAAGTCAATACCACACAAACGCTATATAGAAAGTAGGGTAGGAAACATAAAACACACGATAAGCAACACATACAATGAGAACAAGCACTCACGAAGCATACACTAATCAACAAGAAGGATACAAAAGCAATATATAATAAGCAATAAAGAGCGCCCATAGTGTTTCAGCCATAATGTTTATAAAGAATATTTTTCCTATAAAGTGTAAGAAGTCTATATGGCATTGTGTTTTAAGTTTCAGTCATAATGTTTGGATTTTTTTGGCATACTATAATATAGAAAAACGTCAAACGTGACAGCTTAAAACACAATTATATATATTCTAGGAATTAAATTTATAATACACTGATAAACTTCCTTATTTTTTTGAAATTCTTTGTATGGTGTTTTAGATTTAATTTATAGAATACATTGTCTTTTAAATTATTGCGTTGGGAGTTTTAATAATATACCATGCCAGAAGAATTTCAAACACCATGCCTAAAGTTTAAAACACAATGCCTACATAGACTTCTTACACTTTGTAGGAAAAACTTACTTTATAGAGCAACTTTTACCTCTATATATACATATACAGAACACTAATTATAGTGTAAACACAAAAAAAAACAACACTAAATCATTTAATTTTGTAATTTAAGGTTTATATTTATTTAAAATTTTATGTTTCTTACATTAATATATGTATTATACATACATAAAAAACCATATACTTTTACCTATATATATAGCCGACATACATGTAGGTAATTTAACTTGCACGTAACCTACATATGTTTAGGTTATATAAAAACTAATAATTTTCCACATTTTATTTTAAATTCTAGTGTGGGAAACAATAAAACTTATAGTTTGATAGTTTCATTTACATTTTAGGTTTTGTGGTTAAAAAATGGGTGATTCATTTTGTTATGTTTGTTTTCGCAATATTTAGTGTTTTGCATAGAACTTCCTCTATATAAGAGAAAACCCCTTTAAGTTGTGAGAACTACAAGAACCCTAAATTTTTGTATGAGTTTTGCCACCATTTTTTGCACACACATAAATTAAAATGTTAGAAACACAGTTGTAAAAAGCAACCGATTAAAATATTAGAAACATAGTAGTATGGGATACACAGTTATATGCATTAAATTTAAAACACACTACTTAACACTTAAAAACACTACTTAACGTTCTTGGCATGGTGTTTTAAGTTTTAAGCATATAACTCATTGCATTGTATTATGTTTGGTATTTTTGTTACCAAAACAAACTTAAACATTATGCCTATGTCCAAAACATAATATCTATATGTCAATTCATGTGTCCCTCACTCTTTCACAAAAATGTCATATACTATATACATACATATATATATATATATATATATATATATATATATATGATTGCACTTCTTTCTTCTAATTGTCAATACTCAATTCCGTCGTCATCTTTCACTCCTTGTTCATCTTTTTGATGTGTTCTATTATATATATATATATATATATATATATATATATATATATATATATAACTAAAAGAAGACTTAACCTTGACCGGATTGCTATGGGTGCATGTTGTTGAACACTCTTTTATAAGTTGATTAGCTTTTTGTTTAATTAAGGGTAATTAGTGGGTTATATATATATATATATATATATATATATATATATATATATATATAGCTAAAAGAAGACTTAACCTTGACCGGATTGCTATGGGTACATGTTGTTGAACACTTTTTATAAGTTGATTAGCTTTTTTTTTAATTAAGGGTAATTAGTGGGTTACATTCGCGCTCTGCGGCGGGGCGACAAAATTTTTGTGGAAACGTAGATGCAATGGTAAAAATAATAGTAAGAATTCGTTTGATAATGGTTCAGTTCACTAAGATACCGACACTTATCGAAAGAGAAACAAAAAAGGTCAAGATACAACCAAAAAAACACCAAGATGTGTTTACAACGATCAAAATAATAAAAACGAATATCTATTTTAATACCGATGTAGTTCGGTTAGTACTAGACCATTTTTTTGTTACATGTACAACACCAGTTTCGATTGAAACTTAAAAAGAAAAAGAAAAACCAAAAAATAGAAAAGAAAAGTAAAGATGAAAAAATTTCACAAAAGACAAAAGCCATAAAAGGAAAAAAAATCACCGGTCATTATTAGACCGTTTGTTTGTTACATATAAAACATCAGTTTTGATTAAAACTTAAAAAGAAAAAAAAACCAAAAAATAAAAAAGATAAAAAAAGATTCACAAAAGATAAAAGTTATAAATGGACAAAAATGAATGTAGCTAAAAAGTTTATAAATTATATATATAATACTATGTTAAAAACATCATCTTTTTATTTCTTAAGAGACTTGGAGCTATAACCTTATCAATTTAAGTGCTTCTAGAAGTTTTGTTTCTCCATTAGAACACCAACTCCATTGGGGATTATATTTGGTTATTTAGATGGTTTAATATGTTGTTCATTTAATGGGTAAAGTATAAAAATGAAATAATGAATTAATTATTGTAGGGTGAAAACAACAAAGTTCGTTAATTGGGTAACGACAATGAGCAAGAAAAAAAGTGAAATTATACCGAAATCTAGAAATAGAATAGAAGATGAGAAACTATTGGAGATTGAAATTTGAAACTATTTTTTTATTGATTTTAATCAAAATGATGTAGTTTTGATAGGTTTTGCATACATGCTTCGTTAAAAAATTGTCTGAAGTCTCGTTAAATCATCATATGACTTAACAGATATCAAGATCCGGATCAAATATAATATATTGCTAGCTACAGGATTAGTAAAAGTTATCATAAAAGAATAATTCGTTATGGTCTTAGGTTTGGATGTTCATGTTGGTTCATATTTTGTGACAATAGCTTAATAGTTTAATAGTTTAGTCTTTGGATATTTGTATTAGGCTTAGCATTTGTGTTTTGCTTGTTTAGAGTTGTTATAGGCTTGGAGAATGGCCTAGCCCAGTCAAAAGCCCAGTATGCAGACATGTGGTATATATACATGTTTTGCATTAGGGTTTAGTGAAGCAAAGTACATGTGATCAAGCATGTGTAGCTGAGACTGCAGCTGTGAAGATTAAAGAAGCAGCTGCTAAGAAAGAAGAGAAGAAGGAAGCTGAGAAGGAGAAAATTGAGGTCAAGGACGCAAGATCTACAGTGTGCATGGATGATACAGATGAACTTACAGCAGATATACAGGTACAATTACAATCTGTGAGTCATACTTATCATAATTACATTGAACTACAAGGTAAATGACAAACTATCGGAGCAAAACAAAATTCTGTTAGATGAACTAGAAAGCCAGAAAGAGTCAAATGTTCTTTTGAGTAAAAGGGAGTCAAATTATTTAAATAAACTCAAATCAAATGAGCATGAGATCAACAGTTTGACCAGCAAAGTCAATGAATTTTTACAGATCATTGATTTGGCTTGTGAAACTGTGAATGATAAGACTAACGAGCTTTCAGAAAAAGTGCACAGAATTGGCAGGTGCACAAACTAAAACTGTTGAACTTCATGGAAAGTTAGACAAATTTGAAAAATCCTTATTAGTCAGGACTTAAATTCAGAAAAGTTTGTAAAGGAGTAGTGATAAAACGGGAGTGGGGTTTAGTAAAGCTTCATCTTCTAAGGATCAGGATTACTCCTTTTCACCAAATGAAAATGAGCTAACAGATTTTGTGCCTACTACACCAGCTGTAGTGGATCCGATAACAGTTGAAATACCAAATAGTCCAGTTTCTTTGAAAGAATCAGTTAGGTCTAACATTACACCTCATAAAGTGGATGAGGTACTAAAGACAAGACGGTCAAAACATTTAAAAATGATCTAACAAAAAGAAAGTTTTTAAGAAAATATCTTGTTTTAAATGTCACAACAAATGACATGTGGCTAGTTGTTGTCCTTTTAAAAAGGGTAAGAAAGTGGAGGCTGAGGTTGAGGTTAAGAATGGGAATCAGGTTGGTTTAAATAAGAATGTTAAACCAAGTTGTCAGACAAAACAACCGAGATTTCAATCTAAACCTTCAACATTGGGAAGATTTGTAGTCCAAGAAACTTTTCTCCTAAATCAAGTCATTATAATGGTCAATCAAATTATTTTCAAAGTAAAAATTTTGGATATCAAAATCGATACCAGACTTCTGGTAATCGAAATTCTAAAAGAAGAAACGAATATAGGGATTTTAGTAACTCAAATGTTCAAAACAATCTAAAAAATTTTCAAAGTTCAGATTATGATGATGGGAGAAGAAGGTTTCGAGATAATAATTTTCAAAGGTTGGAAAATCCGAGAGTTTATTGGAACTCTCACGATCAAAGACATAGTAGAAATTATAAATCTTGTTCAACAACATGGAAGACATCCAAGACACAGTAGGGTCTGATGGATATTGGACAAAATTAAGTTATATTGATATTTATGGTTAATCCAAAACCGGTAGGGTTGGGTTCTCAAATCTAACTAAGTTGTTGAGTGAGTACAGGATGGCCAAGAAGGACCGTTGATGTGTTTAACAATGGTTATTCCTGTAAAGCATCTGAGGTGAATACTGGGTTACACATGGTAACGAATTATTTACGTCTGTCATAGATAATGTTTATTAAAATTGAAAAAACGTTTTGTCAGGTTAAAGTGGGAGTCTGTCTATGTTTAAATTTGTGTATAGCTGAAGCTATCCAAAGACCAAAAGATCATAACATGTTTGAAGATAATAGTCCACTAATCTACACCGAATGAACGTGTTGGAGATTGGTAGCATTAGCTAAGGGGGAGTTTGTTAATGTCAGAATCTGTGTGTAGCTGAAGCTATCCAAAGACCAAAAGATCACAACATGTTTGAAGACAAAATTGCACTATGAAGCTATGGCCAAGGGGGAGTCTATTGGTGCATATTTTGTGACAACAGCTTAATAGTTTAATAGTTTAGTCTTTGGATATTTTGTAGTGGGCTTAGTATTTGTGTTTAGCTTGTTTAGAGTTGTTATGGGCTTGGAGAATGGTTGTGGTCCCGGCGACGGTAGTTCTAGACGGAAGTCTGGGCATATGATAGTACCGATTCGGTGGCACCACTATCTTAAACGATGGACCCCACCTGTTTACATTATGTTCTCTCCCTACACACATACTCTCTCTATCTCTCTTATACCCTCACACTTTCCGATTGGTAAATAGTTAAACTAGTAAATTACCCTAAACCACTACCTGAATAGGTACCCTACCTGAACCCCAATTTGGTGAGTGTACTGACAACTAGGGGTGTTCTTCGGGTTATTTTTTCGGGTTTCGGGTTTTTCGGGTCGGGTTGTTCGGGTTTTTTGCTAGGAAAAAGTGACCCGATAACCAACCCATTTAAAGTTCGGGTTGTTCGAGGATGGGTTATTCGGGTTCGGGTTAGTACGGGTCGGGTTGTTCGGTTTTCGGGTTTAGATGTAAATGAAAAAAGAACGTTTTTTTTTCACAAAATATTATCAAATATATCATGTTGTTAAAGAAATATCATCACAATTCAAACATTATTTAACAATATGGTATGATAATATTCAAAAGTCTCAAAACTTAATATTTCAAATACAAAACACTCCAAATCAAATCGCATCTATTAAAAAAAAAGACAACTAATGTTCGGGTTTTTATTCGGGTTTCAAGTTTCGGGTTATTCGGATCGGGTTGTTCGGGTTTTTGGTTGGGAAAAAGTGACCCGATAACCGACCCCTTTAAGGTTCGGGTTGGTCGGGTTTGGGTTGTTCGGGTTCGAGTTTTTCGGTTATTCTCTAATTCGGGTTTGGATGACTTCAAATTCGAGTCGGTTTTCGGGTTTCGGATACAAAATAACAGCCCTACTGACAACCCCTCATGTAATATGACAATAAGATTAAAAGATGCTTTTATTTTCTTCCTATTGGCTGGAACGCACTCGAACAAAATTGGGAAAAAGGAACATCTAAGAACGTTTGTTGCCTTCTCTCTCAAACGTCAATTGTCGTTTTCAATCTCACTTCCTCTAACAAATTTATTCTTGAAACCTTCATTCTACATTCATCACTGTTTGAACCTGCATTTCAGCATCCTTTAATTTCCAAGAACCCACGATTTTATGATTCTTTTATATTGAGATCAACCGCCAAGCTTTGAATTTGTTTTATGAAGAAATTATAGAAGCTTTATTTGTAGTTTTAGTGTTATCGATATATTTTGGTGATATTGGATTAATTTGTCGACTAAGTTAATCTTATTAAATTATAAACGAGTTAGAAGATGCTAGAGTGCATGTTTGTTTTATTCTAATAAAATCTAATTAGAATTCTAAATAGGGATATTGGATTTAAATAACCAAAACTTTCACTAATTGGCCGATAACACTCTCAACTTTCAATTTATACACCAGCACTCTCAACTTTCAATTTATACACCATCACTCCCAACTTTCAACTTATTGGCCGATAACACTCCCTAACTAACTGAACCCTAACCTAGTTAGATGATGTTAGCTGCCACGTCACCAAAAAGCCATGCCACCCGCCACATCAGCTGACATGTCGTCAAAAAAATGTCATGCCAGCTGCCACGTCATTAAAAATGCCAAATCAGCTGCCATGTCATATGTCATGTCAGCAAAAATAGCCACATCATCAAAGAGTAACTGGGTTAGGGTTCAGTTAGTTAGGGAGTGTTATCGGCCAATAAGTTGAAAGTTGGGAGTGCTAGTGTACAAATTGAAAGTTGTGAGTGTTGTTGGCCAATTGGTAAAAGTTAAATTTATTTAAATACAATAAAACTTATATACTTAATTTCTGATTTTGGGCCTCTTCCACAACTTAGCAAGCTTCTAATTAATTGGGTTTTCTTTTATTTAATCATACTAGTCGGGCCTTTTTGTGATGGATGAGATCGCATGGGATAGATCTCTTATTTTTTCTGAAAAACCTAAAAACCGATTGTGGGTAATACGCAAGAAACTGGTTACAAACTTTGTGAAATTTCCACTGAGTTAGCAAAAGTGAAAACATAATCATTCTTTGATCCGATAGCAATTACCATAATTGCATAACAATTTAGAATATATATGATTATTGTTTAAAACATAGGTTTAGAAAATTATTTTAGGCTCAATACTACCAATTTCTATCCCTAAATTATCTACTACATTGTCCTGTGAATTCAAGATCCAACATGAAACAAATTGACATCTACTCTTTGTAACCATCAGTAACCAATATTTTTTTTTATAAATAATTGTATTTTGTAAATGAATATTTTATTTTCTACTATTTTATAATTTTGTCAATTGAAGATTTTGCTTGTTGGGTTTGCATATCTTCATCTAATATTTTATATGTTAGTAAAAGCCACAAAATATATTTTTTCATAAAATTATGCAGGATTTTAGAAACGGATTTAAGGCAGTAGTTCGGTCGTAATGTTTTAAGAACTAAAATTCCATGCGAAATCCGTAACAAAAATTGTAGCAAAGTTTCAGAGCAAAATCTCGTTGCAAAATCAAAACTCTAATAAAGTATCCACAGGAAAATCCATAACCTAAGTGGCGGCGTTATCTTTTTTCTTTTCCCGCTAAAACAGTGACTTTGGTCATTAAGTTTTTATTGAAAAACGTTGAGCAGCGAAATACTTATTTAATTCCATAAAATGGGATTTTTAGTACGAACTACTGGGTTATACCTGCGTTCTGTGACGGGACGATCCAATTTTTAATGGAAACATAGAAGCAATAGTAAAAATAACGTTAGTTGTAGGAATTCGTTTTATATTGGTTCGGTTCATTAAGATACCGACACTTATCGAAAGAAAACAAAAAAAAAATCATGATACAGCCAAAAAAATACCGTGATGTGTTTACATCGATCTTAACAATAAAAACGAATATCAATTTCGGTACCGACGTTGTTCGGTCAGTATTAGACCATTTGTTTTGTTACATGTACAACACCAGGTTCGATTGAAACTTAAAAAATAAAAAGAAAAAACCAAAAACTAGAAAAAAAAAGAAAGATTGAAAAAAATTCACATAAGTCAAAAATCATATAAGGACAAAAATTAGTTAAAAAGTTCATAAACTATATATATAAAAATGTACAATAATTTATTTAGGAACCTAATAAAGTCACATCCCAAAATCTTAATATCACACTCAGTATATGGGCCCAAACAACGTTATACGACCGGTATAGAATAATCCAACATGACAAATATTGGGCCGTAAAATGTTATACGACTCTTATAGATAGAAAAAATATTAGGCATATAACATTATATACGTGCCGTATAACATTACATGAGGTTTGGGTCGCATAACATTCTATACGGGTTGTATGATATTATATGGCCTGTATACATTTTTGTCCAACAATTAGTTATACGGCTTGTATAACTCTATACAGACCGTATACATATAGATGTGTGAAAATAAGATTTTAAAGACGTGAGAATAGTGAGAGTCTTTATTTATTTAAGCATAGCAAATAAAGCAAATCAAACAACATTAAATTAGAAACTTATGTAACTGCCAATGGGTTGGTTGTGGAGTGGTAAAGGAGACACTTGGTGTTCTAAGTAACACAAGTTCAACTCTTGCCCTCCCCATTAATTTGGCGATCACTAGCTCGATCCTTGAACTAAGTGGGTTTATCTCACCGTATTGTCGTGCCTTTGGGCAAGCGCTCACGGGCTTTGCCTTTAGGTGAGGGTTTTCTCTGGTTCGAAAGCGAGTGTACTCCGATGTAATGAATTTCGCTAGTAGCCAATTTGAATAATTATTTGGACTCTAAAAAAACAAAGAAATCGTTGTAACCTTTTTTTAACGACAAATTTGGATTACTGACGGATCACTGGTGCATCATTGTGCCACCAACGGAACCACCCGATTAAATCCATCTCCATTAGGCATAATGTCTATATACCAATTCAGAAGGAAACCCAATAAATATAAAAAACCCCTTATAAGAATCAAACTAAAATCCAAGTAATCTCAAAATTTTATCTTGTCCTAAGATGGATAAGATGCCACTATACTACATAAACATAGACAAAATCGTTGTAACTAACCCCAAAAAGAGTAAATGTCGTCTCAATTCCGACAATAAATTTAAGTTTGACAAAATCTGAAGCTTACCTAATCCTCTCCATCATAACCACTTCTTGTACAAACAATAGATATTTCCACATTTTATATTTTGTAAACCATATGAAATGTAAAAAGAAAATAATACTAATAGATTTTTAGGTTATGTGTTATCGGATCACACCCTTTTCATGATGGCGATGATCCGGTGTTAAACACTGCCTCTTTAGGTGTTTTCGAAGGTGAAATGAGGGCCGACTTTAGGAAGAAGCGTTGTTGGACCCCAAATTTTCAACCACTAAAATTGAATAGTGAAAACTTGTGAAATCTTACACATAGATATGAAAAAGTAAGTAAAAACTTATGACTAAGTAATCATGAAAGTTTATAAAAGCTTATGAAACGATAACACATTTTCTGAGAGAAAACAAATAACATGAGATTAAGATTACATCTTATTGACTTTTAATATATTAGTTCCAAATTCTATACAAATTGATGGGAGTTAATATTCACACATCTCTCATATCTATCTCTCTAAATATCTATTGATATATAGGGAGAGATAGAGTGTAAAAGGGTGTGTGAATAAGATATAAAGATGTGAGAATAGTGGAAAACTTGATTTTTTATGTTTTTTATTTGTTATTCTTATTATTATTTATTTTTTCATAAACGCTAACTTGAAATAGCATATTTTATTCACAGTATCAAATTATGAGTTGCTTAAAAAAGTATATGTTAAATTCATATTTTCAGTTTATAGCATTTTAAATTTTATTTTAAAACGATAGTTCATTATAAAGACTTATTTAGTCCTAAGTTGTGTTTGTACTAGAAGTGATGGGATTTTGGGAGTTAAAAAACTATATAGGGTGTTGGTGTTAAGATTGTAGCGTATTTATTTAAAAAAAGTTGGCAATTGTTGTCAATAAAATAAAATATTTATATTAAATGTCTTAAGTAACACGATTAATCTTTATAAATAAATACTTCTTTTGCATTTTCGGGGGGGGGGGGGGGGGGGGGGGGGGGGGGGGGGGGGGGGGGGGGGGTTGTTGGGGGTGGAGGGAAGATTGCCATCTTTGTAATTAGCCCAAAAAGTGTTATTTAATCATTAGAGGGGAGGGTCACAACGATGTCATCACTATCCCATCACCCAGAGTACCATCCTCAATACCTCCTATCCTATCCCCTATAATCTTTTACTAAAGTATAATAAGCCAATATTTGATAATATCCTCAAGATAACAAAAAATTTGATACTTTTCTCTAGGTAATATAGCTTCGGGTTCATATCAACCCAGTTGATTTAGAATTCTAGGTATGCTCTGTAAATATATAGAGTGAACATATAAGAAAAAATGATTAAAACTTTCACAAGTTAAGGCTTCTACTTATAAACAAGAGGTTATGGATTTGATCTTTCTCTTCACATTTTTTTTTAATTTATCTTTTTGTTTTTTTGCGTAAATCAAAACTCCAAATTAGGGTTTCTTATGACAGATTAGTGACACCTTACAAATTTTACGTTGTGGATTTCAAAATAAAGGTATGAGTGCTTTTAAAACAACCTATTTTTTTCAATATAAAGAAGTCACTATTGGGTTTTATTGTTAAATGTAACCATTTATCGTATAAAATTATGTATTTATTAGTTTATATATAGGGTAAAGTTGTTGTATAAATAGATCTTAACGTACTAAACATTAAAAGTGAAGATTTTTTCTATCTAGTCAATCATGTATTTACTTCTAAATTTAAATAAATAAATTATATAATCACTATAGAGTAATTGCATATAATTACTCTACTAGAATAACTATATAAAAAATATTCTTTTAATTTTTTTCAATTAAAATTTATGTTTAAGTAGATGAAAAAAAAATTCTAGAAAATATCTATTCCATCACTTCTCATGTTTAATATGTTAGGATTCATTTTTATTTAATCTTTTACACACACACACACACACACATATATATATATATACACACACATTCTAAATTAATTTATATTATTCAAAACTAGTGTAGAACCCCGTGATTACGCGGGTTGCATAAATATAAGTTATATTTATATACTAAGTAATGATAAAAGAAGTTGTATCTTAAAAACGATTCGTGTATTTGTGTAGCTTAAATAAATATAATGTGATTGGTTAACACATACAATTGTCAAGATATGTACTTAAAAAATGAACTTTGATATGCTATTTACTTATTATAAAATTTTATTATGTTTTGTTTTGTTTTTCATTTCTTGTTAGGTTAGAAACATATGTGTTATACGGAGATGAACAAATGAAATATTATATAGTTATTAATAACCAAAAAAATGAAAGTAATAGCTGAGAAAAGGATATTAAATAAATAAAAGAAATATAATTTAAATAAGAATATATATTTATGTAATTTATCCTAATTATGGTTTTAGAAAGAAAATTAAAAAAAAAACTTCATCCTTCTACGCCAAACCCATAATATTATTATTATTATTATTATTATTATTATTATTATTATTATTATTAATTCATAGGTGAAAATAAATGTTTATTCTTATGGAAATTATATTATTTAATAATATTATTTTTTAATAGTAGGGAGAAATTGCAAAATAAATCTAATTTCAATAAGAATACAAATTTATGTAATTTATCCTAATTATGGTTTTACAAACAAATATAAAAAAATCATCTATCTTCTACGGGCAAACACAAATGATATATTATTATTATTAATTCAAAGTTGAAAACAAATCTTTATTCTTATCGAAACTTTATTGTTTAATGTTATTATTACTATTGGTTGGAACCCGTGTATTACACGAGTTGCATAAATGTAATTTATATCATAGATAATAAAAATATATATCTTTAAAAACTCGTGTATTACACACGTGTTGAATAAAATATAATGTCGTATTTTAACACATACAGTCGGCAAGATTTACCTTTTAAAAATGAAGTTTGATGTACTATTTGCTTATTATAACATTTTACTTTGTTTTTTCATTTATTATTAGATTAAAACACATGTATTACATGGGATTGAATCCCGTTTTTATGATACACTCAAAGTAAGAGATACAATGATTTTAGTTATTTTATGCATCTTCATGCATATTTGTTTATTTCATTCATAAAACACTCGTCTCAAATTTGTATTCAAAAGAGTTACGGTACATAAAAGGTGGAGATCGATCCTCACATTTTTATATATTTCCTAATTTTTTATTAATTATACCGTAAAATCGAGAATTAAATTCTCTTTGAATGGAGTATAGAATTTTTATATTTAAAAATGGTGTTCTTTCTAAATGGTGATACAATGTGCGATAAATGACGGGTTAAACCAATTATAATAGTACGCATAACATTACAAAGGTGAAACTAAGTTGTCTAGATTTGACATTAGAAAGAATTGTGCTACTATAATGGCAAGTCCAAACCATTATACCGATGCGTCTAAAAATACTTATATTTTGATAGAAGCATATGCCCAAACCTAGAATAATTATTTAATTTTAGTGAAAAAAAACAATATAATTTAATGAATATATATTAAATGGGAACCTTTGATTCTTAGTTTGCCATAATTTCAATCACCAAACTTCAAAGTATATATATCTACTCATAATACTCGAGATATAACTTTATGCTTATATTAAAAAACAAACGTTTATCCTTATCTAATTTTTTATTTAAAATTATTATTATTATTTAATATAAGAGATGAATTATAAAATAAGGTGAAAAAGCACCCGTGACACATGTCTATAAAAGATTTTCATTTATTAGTATATGAAGATTATTAATTAACAGAAGATTGTATTGTTTATTATTATTATTATTATTATTATTATTATTATTATTATTATTATTATTATTATTATTATTATTATTATATTAATTAAGTGGAGAGAAATTTTTTATAAATAACGTGAGAAAGAACCGAAAAGTGACACGTATAAAAAATAGTTAATAGTATATTGATTGGAGTATAATTTTGTGATTAGTTAAACAAAAATAAAGTTAATAGATTGTATTTTTATTTGATTGGCCATTTATCCAGGTAAAAATATGAATGTTAAAATTAAAAATTATGTAACAAGAACTAATTTTATTTAATCTCTATGATAGGTTATATATATATATATATATATATATATATATATAATCAAATAAGTCATAAATTTGCCAAACTAAAATCAAGTTCTCCTAGAAATATTATTATTTAAAAAGGTTTGGTGGTGCATATATGTGACATCCCGGGTTTTTCGGATAACTTAAACGTAATACTTGTCAAACTAATTACGTGCTATGTGTATGAACGTGTACGAGTTAATGAATGCGTGATGAGTGTTTGTGTGATTGTTTTAGTTATAAAATAATTATGGTAGATATGTACATGAACCGAACCGAACCGCGACACGAACCGACTTTGATTCCTTGTGACTCTAGGAATTAACCAAGTTTAGAACTCAAACTATTCTTGGCCGTGTGCAACCCAAACCGCAAACCCAAACCGAGATCAAACCAACCTTAAACATATCCCGGCCGCAAGATAAAACCCAAACCGACCCAACCCAAGTCCCTCGGCCACAAGCTTAAGCCTAACCGTAACCCTCATCTCCTTTGCGCTATATATACACACGCCCATGCATGTTTCATTCACAAACACAAACCCTAACAAGCAAAACAGCCGTCGGCTGCCTTCTCTTGCTCCATTGATCGCAAACAGCCATCGTTCATTCCATTCAACCGCAAATAGCCCTTGTTCACCTCCATTCAGTCGCGAGATCAGTCCTTGTTCACCTCTATTCGATCAACAAAACAACCTACTCCATCATCATCTTCTCGGTCGCAAGCAATCCTTGATCACCGATCCCTTATAGTACTCACGGTTCGTTCACCTTGTTATTAAAAGATTTGAATTTGTCATATGCTACAAGATAACATTCGGATATATGTGCTTGAATGATTAATTGGTTTGTTTTCGGATTATACGTGTTTGAAAGTAATCGGCTGAACTATCATTGTTTGCATGTATAATAGTTTGCGGAACTTGTAAGTTTGCGAGTATGTTTGTTTGTAAAAACTAGAAGTATGAACTAGGGTTTGCATGGATATGTTATTAGTATTGATCTATGATTAAAAATCGGTTCTTGATCGCCTAGGTTAATCGTATGAACGGCTGATGCGAGTCTATAATAATGATATGCTGAAACAGTTGCTGAGTAATAGTTACAGCCGACTTCATCTGGCTGTAACTCGGTCGTTAGTTGTCGAAAAACGGATTTTCTGATGTCTAGAACGTAGAGATTTGAATAAGGAATCTAATGGCGCTGGATTCATAATTTTCTGAAGTCATTTGATATTTTTAAAGGGCCAAATAAGTTCAGTAACTAAAGCTGTGAAAATCCTGAAATTTTGTTAGTCGTTTATCGAGTTGGATTTTAAAATCAGTAGGGAGTTGAGTCATGAATTTTGTACAGCAACTAAGTATGGAAATTTCCGGGCAACTCCAACTGGAATTTTGTTAATTGGACAATCGGTGATTTTTAAATAAATTCTTCCGTGGACTGCAGTCAGAAAGTGATAAATCTGACTGCAGCCTAGTATATTAATATTTATGGTTAATTGGTAAAGATTTAGGACTTGGAAAATTTATATAAATTTCTATGGTATAAATGTCACCTACTGTAAAAATATTGGAATTTTTGGAATGTTGGAACTATTTTATAAAAATCATAGAAAACAGCTGAATTATGAGTGTTAAGCTGAAATTTGATAACTTGTGATTGTGTGCACCAAATTGTGGCATGGATTGGTTTATGTTCATGATAAGTTGTGTTGATCACTAGGTTCACATGAGGATACTTGCATGCATGTTTGAGTGTTAGATATGTTGTTTGTGTGTATCACTTTGTGAGTAAATTACGTGTAGAATTTGTATTGGTGTGTTCACACACTGACTTGAAATCAATTGGTTTGTTAGGACGCAATTAGCGCTCCCATCCTTTACAACTTCTTTGCTACACTAACCGAGCAACAAAAGGTGAGTTCACGGCCCCTAACTTTATCCGGTTTTAAACAACAGGGGGAGAAACATGTATACACTCTTCAAACTCAATCTCTTTACGTTATACGAACTTAACGTCACATAACTATTCGGTAACTAAGTTAATGTTAATGTAATGTTATGGTCACTAAGCAGCTTTATCACTTAAGTCCTCGTCAATCTCTCGGATCGTTAGTATTGGGTTTAATAGCGGGGGAGTTATAAGTAGTACTACTGGGCCCGACAAGCCCCATCCGAGCTAGTCGCGCTAGCCGACCGGGTATGGTCAACGGGTGAATAATTCGGCCTAACTTCGCCATGGTCAGTGATAGGCCTGGCAACACGGAGGCACAACAGTCAGCTTCGATCGCGAACACTTACGTGACATAACTTTAGGCTAGCTACCTATATATGTTAACATTGAACTTAATTACGAAACAACTATATTATCCCGGGTTGAGGATAATGGAAACAACAACTTATTATTCCGGGTTTGGAATAATGAAAACAACAACTATATTATCCCGGGTTGGGGATAATGGAAGCAACAACTTATTATTCCGGGATTGGAATAATGGAACCAACACGTTATCCCGGGTTGGGGATAATGGGGAAAGTAAACTATAACCGAACAAACGAATTTATGAAAACCTGTGAACTCACTCATCTTTAATGTTGACACTTGTTTCTTTACATGTTTCTCAGGACGCTAGGAGCTCTAGGTGCACGCACATGCATTGAACAAGACATTTTTATCGAGTCTTATTTATAAATGTTGTTTTGGGGTTTTTCATTTGTTTTGGCGTTTGTGTTGGCGCCCGTTTCACTATTTATTTTATGCTTCCGCTCAACTTTAAAAACTAATGCTCTGCTAAATATTGGTAATTAATTTAGACAATATAAAATCTACAACATATGATTTTGGAAAACGTATTATCAAATCATATAGAGTCGTTCGACGTACTAGTGTTTCAGATTCTGGTTTGTTCACACGCCTCGCGGTAAAACTCCGCAAGTGGAAATTGAGGGTGTGACAATATATTAGTTGGGCTGATGTTATTTATATCCTTTTTTTTAATTTTTATTTCAAATTTTTTAAATGCATTTTTTCCTTATATTTTCTTGCGTTAATTCTTTTACTTATGATCATTTTTTAAAAGTATTTAGACGAGAAAATTAAGATGATATAGATAATTTACTTTTACAAGTTTTGTGGTGTAGATAAAGGGATGTCTCTGTGTAGGTCACCCATCACACCATAACAAGTAAAAATCCCAAATTGAAGTAAAGTAGAATGCTATTGATCGATGTCAACATCATACATATAACGGCAACTCATAGTTCGTTCTTAAGAATCTTTCTTAGTTATATAAATATACGGAAGGGCTAAATACTGCGAGAACTGTGAAAACAAATGAAAAACCAATCAAAATCAATCTTTTTAAATACAAACTTCATTATAGTTGAAAATAGGGATGAGCACGGTACCTATTTAGTACCGAACCGGTACTGAAAAACGGAAAAAATGGGTACTGGTCGGTACCGAATATACCGGTTTGGTACTAGTATTTACCGGTGTTCAGCCGTAAATGTTGGTATCGTACCGGCACCAAAAAATGAGAAAAGTAGGTATCGGTACTGAATATACCTGGTACGGTTTCAATACTGTTATCAAATGCTCATCCCAAATTAAAATACAACAATAAAAAAGAATCTACTCTTTAATAATTCATCTTTACTCTCGAAATCACTCTTAATAAAAGTTTTACACATGTGTAAATACAACAAATTTTACACATGTGTAAATAAGCTTATACATGTGTAAATTTTCTTTATTTTCGAATACATGTAAATTCAAATGTGTAAATTTAATTTCTAATAGTATTCGAATAATAATGATAAATGTAAAAATAAATTTTGAATTTGAAGTGTTTTTGACCAACTTTTATTCGGTTTTTTCATTCGTTCTCACGATATTTAGCGTTCTTATTTAAACCATGCTCTCCCTATATATAGAGTATGGATACTAAGAGAAGTCCACCTTAATTGAGAAACTAGAGAAGCATTCCGGACCACACATTTTACTAAGTTTTTTTTGTAATATACACATATGTAAAGGTTAAACTTAATTATATGCATATGTGTATCGTCAATTTTAAACTACACATATGTGTAGGGAGAGTTTAAATAAGAACGCTAAATATCGTGAGAACCGTGAGAACGAATGAAAAAAAAGCAAAAACTTTGTCCAAAATATTTCAGATTCAAAATTTCTTTTTACAATTATCATTATTATTCGAATACAATGTTAAAAATTTAATTTACATGTTTAAATATACATGTATTAGGAAATAAAGAAAATTTACACTTGAGTAAGTTTACCATTTACACATGTGTAAATTTGTTGTATTTACACATGTGTAAAAAATATAATAAGATTAGTTTTAAGAGGAAAAATAAATTATTTGATGTTATAAATCTTTTTTGTGATATTATATTTTAATTACAATGAGGTTTATATTTAAAAAAATTGATTTTTATTGGTTTTTTCATTCATTCGCGCGATTCTCACAATATTTAGCATTCTCAAGATAACCCTATATAGGGGAGGATTATATTGAGAACGCTAAACATTGAGAGAACCGTGAGAACGAATGAAAAAACCAATTTTTTTAATACAAACCTCGTTGTAATTAAGATAAAACATCAAAAAAAGAACTTACAACATCAAATAGTTCATTTCTTCTCTCACAATCACTTTTATTAGATTTTTTACATATATGTAAATATAACAAATTTACACATATGTAAATAGCAAACTTACTCATGTGTAAATTTTCTTTATTTATGAATTCACGTAAATTTAAACATGTAACTTAAATTTCTAACATTGTATACTAATAATAATGATAAATGTAATTTTTTTTGAATTGTTTTTTTATCAAGTTCTCGTGGTTTTTTCATACATTCTCACAATATTTAGCGTTCTCATTTAAACATTCGCACACACATATATATATATATATATATATATACACACACATACATACATACAAGATTTGGTTTAGGGGAGAACCATACCCACTTGCGAGAACCATAAGAACTCTCATCCACCAATTAGATGATGTCACACATGCATGTTTTGTTTTTTTACTGTAAGGGTAAACTAGTCATTTTGATATTTAATCTCTCTTCTTATGTGATACATCACCTCATGTTTTTTTCTTATCATGTGGTACCTCACCTCATGTCATACATCATCTTATGTTTATATCTTCTTTTCTTTATTATTTTTTTATAAACATTAAGACTTCCTCTCTCTGTCTTTCTAATTTTCAAAGTTTATTATTTTTTCTCACTTTTTCAAAGTTTATTCATTTTTTTCTCTCATTTTTCTTTCATTTGTGTTGTTAATATAATTAATTTAACTAATGGTGTTGTAATATAGTTATTCTTGCATTGTCTCAACCCATGAGTCTTCTTTCATTGCCTTCTTCCAAGATTTTGGGTCAACTTGGTAGACATAGCATGCAAAAGACAAATCATTCTGTTCCCTAGATTCCCTAATAGCCGAATACAAACCAGCATTCTAGTTGTTCCTTAGCTGATTGCGTATTTGCACACCACTCTGGACATCTCCTTAATATTCTACTGAGGATAGGTAATTCGAGTTTCAGGAACATCGGGAACTCGAGAATTTATACCCAAATTGTTGATATTCAGATCAACAGCTAATTCGTTTGCTGGATTTGACGAAGATGTAGATGCATGACCTTCAGTCGTCCCTAGATTTTGCACATTTGACATAACATCTGAAATTCAAGGAACCACACCAGAAGTAGCTTCATTTGTATCATGGAACTCATCATCTTCTGACGAAACATTGTAATCAGCAGCATCTTCAAATTCCTTATTTTGAACAAGATTGTTAACCCAAGTAGACACTTGAAGGTTCACAATAATTGGTCGTACTAATGACGAGTCAACTGTAGTATCAATTTCCAGTAACATTTGAGCAGCTGCAGAATCATCATTAAAAGTTGGCAGATTAAAGGAGTCAAACAATCTATCGTAGTCAAACATCCAAGGAGCACATGGAGCTCTTACTGATTCAGTGTATCTTTGAACCTTAACTTCACCCCATTCCTCAATCTTTTTCGTTGACAAATTCCACACTCTGAAATTAGGAGTGGCATATCCAAGAAAGAAACCATCGATAGCCTTAATACCGAATTTACCATATGGATCAATCATAGTGCATGGAGCTCCAAAAGGTTCTAAGAAAGACACATCCGGTTTCCTTTTCTGTAACAACTCGAACATGTTTTCCCATGCCTCTTCACCGTAAGAACTCTAATCATCGTATAACATGTAGTAGCCACAACCTCCCCCCCAGAATTGAACAGGAATTTCTGATTCTACTAACATAGTTCTTGCAGTTTCAATCAGAGTTCTATTTTTCCTCTCAGCGACACCATTTTGTTGTGGAGTGTAACGAGAACTGTATTCATGCAAAATACCCTTAGAAGAACAGAACTCATCCATAACATAATTCTTGAATTCGGTGCCATTGTTGCTTCTGATTCTCCTTATTTTCAAATTGTACAAATTTTCAAGTAGCGTCAGGAGATTCTTGAGGATTTCAGAAACTTCACTCTTGTGCGCCAACATATATACCCATGAAAATATCGAGTAGTCATCAGTAACTACTAAGCAATATGAATCACCAAACGTAGTCTTGTGTTTCATAGGTCCAAAGAGGTCCATATGAAGACGTTCCAGAGGCATATTCAACGTGTTAATTCACAGTATGAGATTTTCTAGCTTGCTTTTCCTTTTGGTACGATACATAAACATCTTGTAAATGAAAGTTCTTCACTGGTACACCACTCACAAGATTATTTTTCACCAAATAGTTCATTTTCCTCAAGTGAATGTGTCCCATTCGTCTATGCCAAGAGATTGATTCCTTTTCGGTGGCTTTTGAGACAAAACATGTAACTTGTACAGACGTGGTAATAGCTTGGCTCATGTCAAGAATATATAACTCATTAATTCTTGGAGCCGACAGGAGAATCCATTCTTTGGGAATCTTGAAACCAGGTTTCAGCACATAACATCCGGCATCATCGAAATGAACCGTCAACTTCTTGTCGCAAATTTGAGAAACACTCAGAAGATTGTGATCAATTTGACGAATATAATTGATCTTATCGAAACTAACAACACCATTGGAAACCATTCTTTCTCTAGCGATGTATCTGCCCTTATCTCCAACAAAGGCAACATAACCTCCTCTAATGCTTTTCACATCAAAAAGGAGCCTTAAGTCGCCTGTCATGTGCCATGATGCTCCACTGTCAACAATACAATTCCTATTCAAACAGTTCCTCCTGGAACATCCTGCACATTTCAATACCCGATCAGTTTGGGATGGGGACCCAAGCCTTAGTGGTCTTGGATCGACCCTTATCATCAAGAAATGTGAATTCTATTTCTTGATGATTTGGAAACTTTGTGCCTCCCCCAGAAACATTACCGGTTTTAGGTTTCCAAGATTGTTGAAATTCACAAGAATTACTATTATTTACAGTTTTAAATATTTCTGGTTTTATCAAACTTGATGAACTTGGTTTCCTTTCTGAAAAAATCCGGTTTTAATGCTTTTTCAATTATTTTTACTTGTTTACGTCTCTGTTTTTCTTCTTGTTCCTTAACAATTCATTTGTCTTGTTTAGCTGACACAGATCGACGTTGGCAAGTTGTTTTAGAAGGGGCTTTTTCAACAAACTTCGGTTTTGTTGTGTTGGTACAACTTTTGATTATGTGGCCAAACTCTCCACAGTTAAAACATGTTCTCTTTTCAACAAATTTAGGAGATCCTGTTTTATGATTTGATGTTGAACTTGTGGGTCTAGAGGTACATCTTTACACCCATTTGTATGTTGAGTGTAATTGTTTTGATTGTTACGCTTTAAAATCTTGACTTGATTTACAAAATCAATATTAGACATGCTTTCAAAAGTCTCGATTTTATCAGTACCAGTTGAACTCACAAATTTAACATTCTTCAATTTCTTCTTGTAGCGAGCTCCTTTGGTTTCAACCTTTGGTTGTGATACCTTAGGTTTTTCAGTTCGCTTTTCTTGTTGTTTTTCTTTTGAAACGAATAATGGATGTGACTTGATTGGATTCTTCTTTTCCGAAAATTTGGTTGTTGAGTTTTCAAAAACTTGATCAATAGAGGTTGGATTTACATTTTTTATCAGAAAGTCTTTGTTTATGTAAATTTTCTTATCCCCAATCAAAGTATACAACGCATTATCATTTTTGGTTGTAGACGCAGTTGTCTTGACATATTTCATAGGATCATTCCCTTGATTTCTAACAGTTTTTTGATCGGGAGTAGTAGAAATTTCTATCCCTTTTTCTTCATCAAGGGATTGATCCTGATCGATTTTCTCTAACTCATCATCTGATGAATCATCCTCCTCTATTGTAGAAGGATTCCGATCAACAACTGATGATGAGTTCTCTAATTTTCTTGATTCAACTGAGGAATTGTCCAGCTTAAACCCTAATCCTGTTGCAAACTCTTCAGGATTAAGAGGTACAGATAGTTCAAAGCGTGGCATATCCTCTTCATCAGGAATTTGGTATAATTGTGTTTCAACGGAGGTGGACACGATTATACCCAGTGCATTTGACATCTCCCTTAAGTTTTGAACGTCAATGATGTGATCAAGCACATATCGGGAGTTAGAATAACTTTCCAATTTTAGCTTAATTGTATCATGTTCGCATTTGGCAAGGCTAACTCCTTTTTTGTTTCTTCAATGATATTAATGTAGTTATTAATTCCTGTTTACTTGTTCAAAACTGTTTTAGTTAATTCAGAAACGCTTTTCTTTAGAGTTTCAGTTACATATTTGAATTCTTTTTCGTTTCGAGTTAAAGTTAGATTTGCCTCTTTGCATTTTGCAGTTCAACTAGTAGGCTTTAATTGTGACTGTTTATTGTTTCAATTTCATTTTTAAATCAGCACAGTCACTGAATATCTTAGGAGAGTCGGATTTTACCTGACTTGTTGAACCTGCAACGTTAGCCATGAAAGCGGTATGATGAGAAAAGGACGCATTGTTGGCAAAGATTTTCTTCATCTCCGTTGATGCAACTTCTGCTTTCCTTATCAAACCAGCCTTTTGACTTTTAAACTTTTCTGCTTCTTCCAGCAACTCATTGACCTCGGTATCAATCCTTCCCTGATCTGGATCAGATCCATAACCACCTACACTCGAGCTTTCCTCGTCAGAACTCCCATTATACCCAGAACTATTATCATCATCAGAAGTGTTAATGTTGTGAACATGTTTGATCCGATTGATAATCTTGGCATAACATGCAGTTCCTCCGTGATTCTCGTTTCCCAATTGTACTGACCAATCGCATCCTTCATCTGCTTGAACAAGTAGAGCTCTGTTTGTGTTGTTTGAAGGTCCAGACTGGTTAGAGTTGTTTGGGTTGTTAACAGCAACTATTCTTCGTTCATTGTTAACATAAGTTGTGTGGAACGGTTGTGATTGATTTCGGAAAGGGTTCTGAATTCCTTGTTTGCTAGGTCGAGTACATTCATGCTTGAAATGAACTTTTTCACCACAGTTCAAGCAAGTAACAACATCTTTATCAAAACCATATTTTGTATCTTTCTTGCTTTCCAAACTCGTTCTCCCAGTTCTGCTCATGTAATCCTTAGCTCTTCTGACCGTACTTGCAAACGCCCATTTAATATCCATCAACTTCATCTCATCTCTGTCTATTTGTTGATAGTCTTCATTAGTCAAATTGATGTTTCCAATTTGACCAGCGACTAGTCCATAGTAAGCACTAACGATAGTGTTCAGAAGTTCCATATGTTCCTGGGCAACTTCTACACTGACCTTGCAAAAGATGTGATGTATCAAGTCTGATGGTATTAGGATGTGTAGGTTGAAAGTTGTTACCATAGAAAGCTTGTTGTGGAACTTGAGGTGTACCAACTTGAGGTTGTGGTAGAAAAGCTTTAGGATCAAATACTTGACCATAGGTTTGAGTACTTGAGCAGGCAGATTGATCTGTTTGAACTGGTGGTGGTAGAAAGTGGTTAACATTTGACACAAATGCGGTTTGAAGTTTTGGTTACTGAGTTGTACTAACACCTGTGTTAATACCTCCAAAGTACATCTCAGGGTTTTGTGGAACGGAAATCCTTTTTGCTTTCCGGATTTCTTCTTCATTTTTGTTCTCTAGCTTCTGAACAAATTCATAAATACTAATCACATCCCAAACACCTGTATGCCTTAGTAAGTCAAGAAATTGACTCCATTTTGGCGGTAAGGCGTCAGCAAAACGCATCATGATTTCTTGTGGAGATGCTAACACTTTGTATGAATACATTTCACTAAGCAGATGGTAGAAACGTGTTATCATATCGTTCAGTGTTTCATTCTCCATGAACATGAAACCTTCAAACCTCTTTCTTCAGCAGATCATGTCATATTTTTCTGGTTGCAGCATTTCCTTCTCCTCTTACTTCCAAAGTTTCCCACAAATTCTTGGTGGTGGTACATTACACAAACTGATGATAAATATCCTTATGAAGTGCTTGTGTAAGGATAGCAAACGCCTTCTTCTCTAAATCATAGGCCTTTTTATCGTTTTCATTTAAATTGGCTATGAAGGTTGGATTTGATCCTGCTTCTTCGAGAGATTCCTTGTATGGTGTAGTAAAACATGTCCATAATTATGTATTTTGACCGAGAACATATGTATGAAAACGACTTTTCCACGAAGGATAATTGTTCATATAGTTCAGTTTTGGTGGAGGGTTATTACTTCCTGTTTCACTCTCGCTTTTAAGAAGAGTCTGTGATTTTGATTTGCTACACACGCCCATTGATTTGCGGTAATCATAGCTGTGTGTTGAGGCATTAGTGATTTAACCCATGAGGTTGCGGAGCATTGTGATGAGTCTTGGTTTGTGCTTGAACCACTCCCCCAATCCCAAGGATTAGTACCCATTATATGTTCTTGTTTATGAAAATTAAAAGGTTTAAAGATTAATTTTTGAAAATAACAGTCTCCTTTTAGAGTTCACAATTTTAAAAACCACAACGATTTGAAAAACTGAAACACGAAAAACAGATCAAAGAACCTTGTTCTTTGCATGAATCAATGAGTCGTACGAGTCACACTTCTTCGTACGAACAAGAATCTTTCGTGCGAGCAACTGTGCTGTGTGCGAACAAGGTCCTTCATGCGGATGACTTGGTCTTTCGCACGAACAGTCTTGTTCTTCGTGCGGATGGGTTATTCGCACGGATGTTTTTTGCTGAAATTTGGTTTTTCGCAGAGAGGAATCTTTTGCAGGGTTGGTTGGTGAAAATTTCCTTTTCTAATAGAGACTTGTTTCTGAGTTTGTTCGAAAGTGATCAGTTGTCTACACAATTTTGGTTAAAAAGACAAATATTCCAATATCAGTTTTTTCAGTCAAAACAGTCAAGTCCAGAGATTTGGTCAACCTTACAAGATTATTCCGGTGAGTTTTCCGGTAGTGTTTCACCTAAAAATATGTCTAACTAGGCTTTGATAGAAAATTTTAAGAAAAACCAGATCCTAACATGTCTCCATGTATTCTAACAAGGTTTTTATGAAAATTTTCTGGATACAACAAGTTTTAACGAAATTTTAAGTTGGTTATTCTTTAAAAACTTAAGTCTCTCTTGAAAGTTCAAGAACACTTCCAGAAACCATCACAACTAGCTCAGACACAACACTAAGCTTGGATGTAAACAAGGATGAGAGCCAAAGCTCTGATACCACTTGTAGGTCCAGTTAGAGGATCAAGATTAACCTACTTCTATGTTTATGTAACACACAAACGAGTGTGGAATCTACGTAAGTATGCAAACCAAAGCAATGTAAGAAACACAAGATAACCAAAGATTCACTATCTTGATTAACAGAAGAGAAATAGTATAAACACATACAAACAATGTTCATACAGACTCAGGATATACTCTTTGTGTTCTTGTGCATCAGTGTCTCTCTCTAGTGTCTAACATTCACTACTAGTGTCCACTAGTCACTGAGAAGTGCATGTCTGTTTATATAGTGCCAACACCAAACAACAGTACGAAGAATGTTGCTGGTCGTACGAAGAACATTCTCCAAGGATGCTTGTACGAACGACCCATGGCTCGTACAAACATGAACTGGCTCATACGAATCAAGCAAGGTGCTTGTTGAAATGAGTCACTCGTACGACTGGAGGATCACTCGTACGAATGGTATATGGCTCGTACGAGCAACGTCTTGCTCGTACGATGCATCTTTCACTCGTACTTGGAAGTGTTCTTCTGAGAAAGTTCCAACAGACATGACGTACACAAGACTCAATAGTACGCATACATGCAACTGTTTTATAACGCAGACAAACTAATCGTCGTACTAAATCAAGATAGGAGGATATCTTGATTTGGTCGACACGACCAAACTATACAGACACATTAAACAAAGACCGTGCAATTACAGACATAATTAAGAACAAGCGACAGACACAAAAGTGTATCAACAAAATCATCTGTGAAAATTTACAACAACGTAATATTTTTTAAATAAGTGTAACGTAGGTAAGATATATTCATAAGTCGTTTTCATTTTATCTGATCCTATCTTCATATATGTTTTATTTTGGATATGACGTGTATCCATAGATTGGGGAATGCACATGTGCAACGTGATTTATTTATATCACACACATTTGCATTGCATATGAACTTTATATCATACCCTCATAGATTTTATATCACTTTCTGACTTTTTAAAAATACTTTATGTTATTAAAAACTAATGATTAAAAAATATGTTTTTATAGCACCGAGTAATCTCTTTGCATATAGTGTAGTGTACTTAAGTATTTGTCTTATTGTTAAAAAAAATTGATATACAATGATTAAGTTGACGGCTGTGGCAGAGTAATATTCGATGGCGATGGGCGTTGCCGTCCAGTTCAAATTAGTTTAAGATTCCATGCATCAATTGCAATCTTATCCCTGTTAACGTATTTCAAAAGTAATTATTTACATTTAGAAAATCAAATATATTAATTAATCAATCACTTTTTAATTTGTTTTTCCATATTCTTTTTGGGGGGAAATCTTTCTGATTTTTAACGGGTCAAGTATTTGAGATTCTGACTGCTGATTATCAGACAGTTTTAAGTCAGAAACTTTTTTACCTTATGAGATGCTGACGTCACTATTGACAAAAGTTTTGACATTCTGGCTGCTGATTATCAAACTAGGATTTGATACTCATTTTTAGTATGATATATAAATGAATCAAGTAAGAAAAATCAATTAAATCGTTTTTTTAATTTAAAAAAAACACGATAAAATAAAAAGTCAAAAGTTTAATAACATATTTAGATTAATCTAACTACTCACTTCAATCTACATAGTTATGTCAATATATGATTAATGTAACTACTCAATTTCATTTTCATTTGTATACTTATATATGTTAATAAACTACCTTTAAAACTATCGGGAATTTGTTATGTAAAAATTACTTTAAATGATAAAATTAAAAAATTCTTAAAAAACATATCAATTTTTTGAATTTTTTAATGAAAAATCGCTATAAATAATATATAAAAAAACTTTTTTCAAAAAAAATTGTACTATACAAGTGCAATAATACGAAAAAAACATAACCAAAACCAACCTCAAACTAACACCCTCACCAAAACAATCCACCTCAAAAACCTAAACCCCCCACCCTCCAAAAACTTAAATCCCCTCTGACAAAACCTAAAACCCCACACCCCAAAACCTAACCTCCTGAAAAAACCTAAAACAAACGTAACATAAACCCTAAAAAAAACCTAACCCACCACGCACCCCCTCCCCACACCCCCCCTCCCTCACAAAAAAAACTAAGTCCCCTCGCACCACACACAAAACCTATCCTAAATCTCAAAAAATCTAACCTTAAAACCTAAACTAAACTCAAATGCTAACTTTAAGCATATAATGCACATGTGCAGTACACGTTTTTTTTTGAAAAAAAAAAGTTTTTATATATATAGTAAGTATTTAATTTTTATAAAAAAATGTAAAAAAATTGGCATGTTTTTAAACTCTTTTAGTTTTCTCATATATATATATATATATATATAGTCTTCTCATGATTCTTACCTAAAACTATCTTGATATATCGTTAATGAAAATTCAAAGTATTTATATATGTTAATTTCAAATAACTTTTAGATATTTTAATTTATACACATAGATAAATTCAAATGATATTCCTTTGTATAGGAACCCTAACTTCTTATTGAAGGTTGCGATTATCTTTTTCAACCAAATCATCCTCATTTTAGACTCGCTATCGTAAATTCTCTTCATTGCTTCGACGTTTTACACACCTCTCCACTAGGGTTATAAACTAACCGAACAAGGTCTTGTTTGTGTTCTTTCGTTAAGGAATAAGCATATTTATGAATTATTCACGAACACTTATTGAACGAGATTTCTTATTCGTGTTCATTCATTTAGGAAATGAACGTGTTCATGAACACTTATCAAACGCAAATGAACTTAAACGAATGTTCATATATCCAAATTTAGAATAAAATCTGTATTTTTCATCACAAACATTACGAATAATCCATCAAAAAAATAAATAAGCACTTCACATAATTATCCAAACACAGTTGACATAGTTAACAAAAACATGATTAACACGGAATTTAGAAGTTTATCAAGCTTTTACACAAACTGAAATTGAAATGGCCAATGACGGATGTTGGGAAAATCATAAAGTATAACTAAGGTTTTAAATTTTAGCGCACATTAAGGAACAAATTACCGAACGTTCACGAACATAACCTCTGTTCGTATTTGTTCATTTAACTTGAACCAAATGTCTTGTTCGTGTTCATTTATTTATTAAACGAACGAACATAAACAAACTTCCCACCTAACCATTCACGAACTGTTCGCTGAACATTCACTTTATACAACTCTACTCTGCACCCTTGAGCTTTAGTGCATTTTGACATTGTCTTGGTGATATCTTTGTTCTATCATTAAGGTTATTAAGGTTGGGATAACTTTGTATTTTGCTTTTGCTTGCTAAACTTAGTTAAGGATTTTGTTTCGGTTTTTTTTTCTTTTTAACAACGAAACAAAACATATATACCACCAAACAAGCCTCCCATAGCAAGGAGCTATAAAATGCCATACACCAAACAAAACATACAGATACAACCCGACAGAACAAACAGAAAACATGCCCACCCAAAAAAAAAAATACATACGCCAGGAAAAATTGTTCCATTATCTCTAGTACAAACTTTTCCAGATGTGGATTGCATCATGTATATATAAAATTGTTCCGTTATCTCTAGTACAAACTTTTCCAAATGCTCACCTCAAAGTATTTATTTGTTTTCCGGTATTATTAATACGAATTATGTCCTTTTTTTCTCTTACGTATTTTTATAACATTAACACATTTGCTCTCATATATATACATATATACATATATATACATATATATATATATATATGGGAACGATATTTGAGAAGAAAATTTAATTGAGAAAAAAATAATAAAGGGTATATACATATACATATATATATATATATATATATATGGGAACGATATTTGAGAAGAAAATTTAATTGAGAAAAAAATAATAAAGGGTACAACTGTAAAACATTATATAGTTTTTTTTTCATATCAGTTATCATTATTTTCGACTGATTAATTAGTCATAAAAACTATTATTCTCTACACTAAAATTTTTTACCTACAAACATCAAAATATATTAAATAAAGTAAAATTGAGCTTTCTTATTAGTTGAAATCTCTTTTTTTTCTAATTTCTTACAATGAATTTCTTCCCGTATATATATATATATATATATATATATATATATATATATATATATATATATATATAAAAGATTTCATCCTACTTGAGTGGATATTTGTGAGAGATACAACTTAAATTATGGCATAATATATATTGTGTGAATTAGTGTATGGTATCGTGACTTCAATTATGATAAATTATATCCACTTTTATCAAGCTTAAAGATATGAATAGTAATATCTTACACTAAATCTAAACTTGGTTGAACAAAATCCTATGTCAACATGCCAAATGTTTTTAACTAATTTCCATATGTAAAATTGTTGCAACTCTAACTCAGTGGTTATGCATTTTCCTTGCAACATGCTTAAAACATTTGGCATGATAACATCAGCTTTGGTTGAACAGAGCTTAGGTCTAGTCTAAGATACGACTATATCCTTAAGCTTGATGGACTTGAATATAATTTATCATAATTTAAGGCATCTTACCATACACTAATTTAAGCCATAATTGAATTAACTGAGGAGGTGGGTAGGTGGGGAGGGGGGATTTGTTAGTTTGGGACCCAATAGTGTTTGAGAGATCTAGGGTGTTTGTAAGACTCTAAACCGTTTTGATCATAACTACGTAGTGGAAAATACGAAACATAAAATTTTCTTTACATCAATGCTCTGGCATTCTTGAAAAGCATTTAAAACGACTCTTTTTAAAGAAAGACATCATTCATCCTAAATTAGCAGATAAAGAATAACATGAAATACAATCTACGTGACTACCCTCCCGTACAATCCATGCTCTTTATCTCGATCTTCACCCATTGGTTCTTCATGATGATAATGTTTTCTGTGTCCTACGGTCACTATATAAATAACCGACGCCTTAGTAAATGGTGACATCATATATAAGTTAATACATGTACTTAAAAGGCCATATCACATTCTAACTACATAAGGTATTCCATTGAAACATCCTCTAAATTTTATTCACTCGAGTCCGACTTCAATCCTTCGAGAGTCCAACGTTCCCATACCTGCACTTCATTTCATTCTTCATAGTAACATGGTTAGAAATACGTAATCTCAAACATATTGAAAACCCACATCTTCACATAAACGTATACAAGTGGTCTACAATCATTAGATTACAACACACGTATACACTTTCATATATCTAAGTACATTCATATGTGTTCCAAATCATATGTACTTACTTACAAGTTCACACTACTTACACACGCTACAATTTTATATCTACATACATACGAGTCACATTCACTTATTCGTATTCAGATATCATACTTTTACATGCACACAATTATTTATCTATAACATACCTATGTACAAGTTTCGTCCTTTTTCGCACCTGTAATAAATTCTAACACATTTGTTCGCACAAGTCTTAACTACACACTTACATATAGCTCACACAAACATGTCCACATTTATCATTCGTCTCCCATTCGTATACGTGTACTAGTTCCATCCTTACCCAAACCCCAACATCCAAATCCACCTTATTTCTTAATTTACTCATACTTATAATTTGAATATTCTGACATGACATGATTTAACTATGTAAGTTTAGGAAACTTTACAGCGCATTTCGAGACTTAAACAGGGCCTCAGAACTTTTCTACGAGGTTTGGAATGTGCGAGAGACCAAAAACAAGGTTTTGGGTTGTGGCTTCAACCCGCCGTAAGCTATGGTCCACATGTCGTAGCTTACGACATCCTCCTTTTGCCCATATCAATCCTGCCGTAGCTTACGACTGTCACTTTCCGCCGAAGCAGAATTCACACACCGTAAGTTACAGCCAACTACCGTAGCTTACGGCCAGGTGTTGCTGTTTTGTGTTTGCAGACAAACGTTGACCCGTTTTGAACCCCGCTCGACCAGGCCTACCACGATTCGCTTCAAATTAAACATATAAAATCTAACCAAGATTATGTTTTCCCTTTACACTACCATAATCCCACTTTAAACAAATAGGTACAACAGTTACATAAATACATACTTCGAAGAGAGTCCTAGAATCACTTACCTGAAGCGTCCGTTTTGTACTTGCTTCCTCACATCCTTTCTGTTAGCCTTCCATGCTTCCACCCACCTTGACATGATCCTATACTTTCATGTCATTATGGTTGCCACATTATTAGCATATACACACATTCTATATTACATTCATTTCATATACATATCCTATATCCACTTACTTTCGGTTAAATCCAACCACATTCTAAATTACATTCATAACATTTCCACAGTGTCATTTCAACACGTTCTAACATGATTGCTTGCTAGTAAGTTCGAATATCCATAACTTACACAATTTCACTTATTGAATTACATCAAGCATACACTTAAACACATGGCGGACATACCACGTACTAAGCTCCTAGTACTAGCTTTCCATGCACGTATTCAACCAATTCATATGAAAATCACAAATTACATCATATTTTGCATTCCATTCATGTTCGTTAAGTGGTTACACGCAAATTCACTTAGAATCATCTATTATATTTTATCAAACACTTGGCGTACGAACCGTATCTAAAGCACAATGTACAAGTAATTCATGCCTACCTTCATAGTTCACAACATCAAGCATCATGAACATTTCTCTAGTCTTAGATTTCATATGAAATACCATTAGACCATCCATACAACACCATCAACTTCCTAATTTTCGTACAAGAAATTTGTTATAAATTGTTTATTTTCAAAACTTTAGTTCCCTACCTCTGATCGGAATTTCCTTCAGAGATATTAAAGATTCATATGTCAGAAAACTACAGTCAAGATTTTAGCTCATTCCAACGGTCGGATCTTCAGGATAATCGATTATACTAAGCTATATTTTAACTAAAACGGGAATACGAACTGCTTTGAAAATGGGTTTCAAAGTCACACTTATACAACTCTATTTCTTATTTCTACCGTTCAAAATGATCATCTAAATGTTATGAACCATATATAAAAAAAATCAAGACGTTTCCACGGTCAAATTTCGCAGATCATTCGGTTCTTTGTAACTGGGTTATTGGTTTATACAATTTTAAAAACTTTAAGCAAGGATTTAGGGAAATCGGATCTTACCATTACGTTCGTAGCATCGATAATTGGTTCCAGGTTGAAACCCACAACTCTGACCACCTACGGCCACCACCAGCCACTGTGAATCGCCACTAAACGCCACCGCCGGCCACCCCTCTTTCTCTAGTTCTCTCTCTATATATATCTTATTTCTCTCTCTAACTTGATAGAGAAAATTTCCAAAATGAGCCATAAAGGATTTTTATTATTGAACTTTCGATATTTACATAATCCTATGTTGGTGCATATTTGTGACAACAACTTAGATTTGGTTTTTAGATATCTTGTAATTAGTAAAACGATAAAAGTTAGTAGGTTTAGTATTTTAGTAGTTGATTAGAAGTGATTGGGCTAAACCAAACACAATATAGGGAGTGGTAGGCAAATTGGGCCTAGACCAATTGCAGCCCATGTGGTGAAACCCTAGCCTAGTTGCAAACCTGTCTCTATATAAAGAGAGTTTTGCATTAGGGTTAAGGTTGCTCAGTTAATCACTTCAGAGAGAGTTGAGAGAGAATTCGTTTGAGTCTTGAATTGATTGTAAACATTCGTGTCGGATAATCAATAGAAGACGGATTGAAAGTGTGTGTTCGTGTTCTTGATATTGTTCGGTTTTCTGTCATAATCTGATCTAGAGGATTTCGCACTCTAGGTTGGATAGACGATTTTGTGAAGATCCATACGGATTAGGGGACCTACAATTGGTATCAGAGCATTCAGCTCTTGTTTTGCTCAGTTAGAATCGTATCAGCAGGAAAAGTTGAAGTTTTGGATGTTTTTGATGGCTGGTTTGAAGTTTCAAGGCTGTTCTAGGGTTTTGCTGCTATTTCGGATAAACAGCAAGGCATCTCGAATAAAACTTGGCATTTTGGATCATCAGAGTTGCATCTCGGATCAAAGAATAAGCATCTCGGATCATAGAATTAACATCTCGGATCAGAAAACTTGCATATCAGATCATAGGTGTTCATCTCAGATAGCATCTCAGATTATAGGTGTTCATCTCGAATTGCATCTCGGATAAACACAGTGTAGTTCGAATAATTCGGGAAGCATCTCGGATAAACAAGGAAGCATCTCGGATTGTAACAGTGCATCTCGGATACCATCTCGGATCACTGCTCCGAATCACCATCTCGGATCACTGTTCCGAGTTTCCATCTCGGGTTGTTAATCCGAGTTATTGTTTCGAATTCGGTACTGTTCCGAGTTGTACCCACAAAGGTGGAAAGTTAACTAGCTGACGTAACCAGAGTTGAATGTTTTTGTACACAGAATTTGATCCATAGACAATATTGACAAACCGATTGCACGGTTAGACTCGTGTGATTTTTAGGGAAAAAATCATAAAATCACTATCGGAAATTATACATCATTGGATTCGTATCGTCGAGACGAGTCTAACGGTATAATTTGGTGATCACGCATATCAAACAAATTTTTAACGTTTTTAACGAGCCGGTTTGGTAAAAATGTCGAATATGTCAAACTTGAACGAATTGTTGAGAATGGAGCATGAGGCAGGCACGACTAACAAACCTCCAAAGATGTTGAAGGTAGAGAATTACCTTACATGGAAGGATAGGTTTCAGTCGTTCATTGAATATCAGGACACACGGATGTGGATCTGTATTCAAGATGGGTACGTTAACCCAACTCATGACTTTGAAGGCATACAACGTGTCACTGCCTATGTGAACATGTCAGAGGCTAAAAAGAGAATGTATGAGTCTGAGAAGAAGGCCTTAGCTGCTATAAAGATGTCGTTACCTGATGGCATCAAACATACATTCAAGCGATATACCACTTCGAATGAGATGTGGGATGCTCTAGAGAAGAGGTATGAGGGCAATCCTGATGTGAAGAAGAACAAGGTTGATTTGTTGAAGAAACAATTTGTTGTCTTTAAAGGCATGAGAAATGAGTCTCTTGAAGATATTATCACGAGATATTATCATCTAATGTCAGAAATTGACAATTATGACACAGGGATACATAGATGTAGAGATAAGTTGCTCAATGCTTTACCTGCCAAATGGGATATATACTCTTATGATAAAGGGTGAAACTGACTATGAAGATAAAGACTTGGAAGAGGTTGTTGGGAAACTCAGAGCTTATAAGCTCAACATGAAGAATAAGGAAACTGGATATGATCAGTTTCAAGATCCGGGAATTTATAAAGGGCATACATCTTCATCTTCCAATAATGCTTCAAGTGATTCTGCAACTACGTTTCTCTAATATGAAAATGAGCATATTGTGACAAATGTTGATGGTGAAGTATGTTGTAGCTGCTTCAGGAGGATCGTCAGGGGCAAAGAGACAACAAGCTAGCAATAATAACAGCAATACAAGGTATATGCCTCTGAGTATCAAGGCTGCTGAGGATCATTTGGCCTTGCTTGTTTCATTCGTTGCTTCCTATGAGAATTACATACAAGGAAGAATATCTGATCCTGCTACGTTTGATGAAGATTATGATCAGATTGACCTTGATGACCTAGAGGAGGGATTTACAATGGCAGATGTCCATGATCTCTAGAAGAGTAAAGAGGTTCATGAACATGACGGGCATAAAGTTTGTTGGAAAGAATGTAGGTTTTGGCAAATCTAAAGTGAAGTGTTACAATTGTCAAAATTACGGACACTTCGCTAGTGAATGTCAGCGACCAAAAACTTCTAACTCATCTTTTCAAGATTTTCCTGGTCATGGTTCAAGCAACAGGAATGCATCAACTAACACTGAATCAAAGGCCTTGATATCTACTGCTAGAGAAGGTTCTTATGATTGGAGTGTTCATCTAGAACGTGATGACAATGCCACACAAGCGTTCATGGTTGAGATAGCCCTAGTTGATGATGAAGAAGTCAAGGCAGATGCTGAGGTAGAGTGAGAAATGGTAGCTAAAAAAGCTTATGTAGAACAGAATGTTGCAGATAAGAAGATGGCTGCTGATCTTGCTGCTTCCATGGCCAATCTAAGAAAATCAACATGAGAGGTACATTCTAACTCTGGTAATTCTGTTTGCTTAAAATGTCGTGAACTGCAACGTGAAGTTGACACGTTAACAAAACAAAACCAAAGTCTGGTAAATGAGCTCTCAAACGTAAAAGAATCAAACTTTTTTGTAAAAAGAAATGAGTCATTATATTTGAATAAAATTAAGGGTTATGAAGAAGAAATCAAAATTATAACCTGTAGACTAAATGAAAAACTTCAAATTATTGACTTAGCTCATGATACTATGAGTGAGAAAACAAAAGAGATTTCTGAAAAATGCAAAGAGTTGTTAGAAGCACAACTGAAAATTTGTGAACTTGAAAAAAAATTGAATCAATTCAGAGATTCATCTTTTGTTATGCAACACATGATGAATGGCTTCAAGAAGAGTAATGACAAGACAAGTGTAGGCTTTAAAGGTTTCAATGAAGTTCCACCATCTCTTGGTCATGACTATTCTTTCTTGCCAGACGAAGAAGAGCTAATAGACTTTGTGTCAACTACACCTAGTAGTTCCACATCAGGGAATGTTGATGTGTCTGAGAATGCCAAGAAGGATAATAACATAAAAGCGGTTTTGAAAACAAAGAATACACACCCTAAGAATCAAAAGCAAATTTTTGTTAAAAAGATTGATTTTGTTAAAGGGAGTGATATGAAAGAAGAGACCACTGTTATTACAAGAGAATCAAATGTGCAGTTTGCAAAAAATAAAAACATAGAAAAACCAGAATTTGAGCAAACTAAACAAGATCCTTCAAAGGCATCTTCATCATCATCGTCACCTGATTAACCTAAACCAGAGACTTTAATTAAGAAGTCTTCGGCTAGAAGATCGTACTTCAAATGTCACAACAAGGGACATGTAGCTAGCTGCTGTCCTAACAAAAAGAATGAAGCACAGGTGAGTGAGAGACAGAGCGAAAAATCACCAAAAAAAATTAGTGATGGTGAGAAGAAGGTTACTAACTCACCAAAGATATTTGCTACCAAGCAACAGAGTGTTGCTGTTGGTGTAGATAAGGCTGAAAAAGGAACTCACCTAGTTCCTCGTTTTCAAAGAAATCAACAAAGATTCAGCCTGAATCTATATCAAGCAGATATGCAAGACCTCGAAGTAGTTCACCTAGAATGAATAACTTTAATAGTCAATTAAGTAATTTTAGAAGTCAAGGTCAATATCAAACTCGATATCAAAATGTTGGTAGTCGAAATTTTTATAACAATGGCTTTAGAAACTATTACCATCAAAATTCAAGGTATCATAACCAAAATTTCCAAAGGTCACAAAGTCCAAACATGTTTAAGAAACCTCGGGACCACAATGGAAATTAAAAACCATTTCCATCAACAGGTCTGAGATCCAAGACTCCTGTTAGGAGTGATGGATATTGGATGAATGTTCCGGTGGTTGATGAATCTGGAAGACCCAAGACCATTAAGGCTTGGGTCCCCCAATCTAACTAATTTTTGTTGGGTTGTGTAGGAGCTGCTAAGGAGGATTATCAACTTGTGGTACGTTGATAGTGGCTGCTCCAGGCACATGATGGGGGATGCGAGGTTGTTGACTGAGTTTGAGAATATAGATGGAGGTTATGTGAGGTGCTAAAGGAGGGCACATTACAGGTCAAGGAAAAGTGACCAACGGGAAGATCACACTGGACAAAGTGAACTATGTGAGCAGCTGAAGCACAATTTAATGAGCGTGTCTCAAGTCTGTGATAAGGGTCACTCGGTCCACTTTACTAAGTCTGAAGCTTTGGTGTTGAAACCTGGTTTGGTGATACCAGATGATTGGATAGTGATGAGAGCGCCAAGGAGAAACGACACTTATGTCATGGACATGGGTGCGAAGGACTCTTCCACTATGGTGGCGTGTTTACTGTCAAAAGCATCAGAGGCTTAGTCAATGTTGTGGCATAGACGAATGGCCCACATCCACTACCGAAAAATGAATTATATTATTAAAAATGGTTTAGTGGAAGGGGTGCCAGTGTAGAGGTTTCAAGTGGAAGATAAATGTCCTCCACGTCAAAAGGGAAAACAACAAAAGAAAACTCACAAGTCAAAAACAGTAAAATCCATAGATGCCCCTTATAAATTACTTCATATGGATCTATTCGGTCCGGTGAACTTAAGGAGTATAGGGGGAAAATACTATTGTTTAGTTGTCACAAAGAATTACCCACGGTATTCATGGGTTTTCTTTTTAGGTACAAAAGATGAGACAACGGAGATGCTGATAGATCTTTTTACATAATTGGAAATGTCCATGATGCACGGATCAAGAGGATAAAGAGTGATAATGGCACAGAGTTCAAGAATCAGATTCTGGATCTCTATTGTCTTCACAAGGGAATTGAACATCAATATTCTGTGTCACACCCCGACCCGCAGCGGAAATAAAAGTCGGGGCATAATTGGGTTATCATCAAAAATCATGACATTACTAACAATAGGTTTCATATTTATTAAGTTGAAATTTAAATTCATCCCCACACAAGGAAACACGTAAGCACAAGAAAAAAAACATTGTTCTAAACAAGTTGTATTTCATTTATCTTCTAAGGCCATTCCTATGTGTCACTCTCCTCAACCTATCCACCTGTATCATGCGTAAAACAAAAGTTTGGGTCAACAAAAGTTGGCGAGTGAATAAGATAAACATTTAAACAATTGTTATATTAGTTATTTAAATAACAATTGTGCATGGACCATAAGTGAGCATATATATATATATATATAAACAATCACAAACCACATAATATCCACAATGAACATATGAACATGATGAATGATGAACTTGAGATCAAGGCTCAACAAACGGAGCCAATCTAATGCGGCACCTGATGCTCAACTCGTATCCCACGAGGAACTGATAGGCCTTAAATGAATGATTGCACTGAAATGATAAAATGTAACCATACATAACCATACGAACAAATATACACATTAGATCACATAATGGTGTTAGCACAAGTGTTAAATTAAATAATATGTACGACACATGTTACAACCTAAAATATGATTAAAAATGGGAATTTGTAAGGATTCACTCACAGTGGGTGCGTTTCTTGCTTGATAATGAATGCGCACGAGTTGAGGATTTGACCGACCAAAGAATACTAACCTAAGATAATGAAATAATTCGATAAATATATAAAAATTATTATTTTGATTTAATACTTTTTGTTGGATTTTTAGGTTATCTTTGTGGTATTTATTGGGATTTTTAAACCTACAAAATTGTATTTTAAGTGTTTTTAATTAAGTTTTAGGTAAATTATATATATACAAAATATAGATTAAATATAAAAAATATTAATCTTGTCAGACTGACAAGAACCTGGCCGGTTCAATGGAGATTATTGGCATCGTGGGTGAGATTCGAACTTGAGACCTCCCGCACGTGTGCACGCAACTCTTCCAACTGAGCTACGTGTCTAACCCATTAGAATCCTGATTTTATTTATACTTATATACTTATTATGTTATATCAGAAATCACTTAATTTAAAAAGGATTTAAATTAGCGAACCGGAGAGAAAGTCATGAGTCGAACCCGCGATCACAATGTCGTTTTGCACCCAGCCCAACCAGTTGGGCTGGGTGTCTAACCCATTTGTATTAATGTTTTTATTGTTCTTATGAACTAACAAGAAGTGTTCTGTAGCTTTTAAAAAATTTGAGTTTTATTACAGAAAACCGGTTATATGCACGAATCTAACCCATGTCTTTCAAGTTATAATTGCACACAGTCCACCACTGGACTGTGTGTCTAACCCTGTTATAACCCGACTTTAAAATATATATATATATATATGTATAACACAAAACTTCATCTTCTTCAATCTTAGTTAACCCAGAACTGAACTCGACTGATATATATATTTTAACGGTTCTGGTTACTGGTTTGCAAACTAAATGAATTAAACATGAACATAGAAAGGTTTTAAGGATCCATACCCACTGGAAAATAGAATTTCGATGTTTCCGGTGACCAACTTCGGCGAGTTGCAGCTGATTCCGGCGGCGAAGGGTTTGATCAGAGAATTAGAAGTAGAATTTCTGAGGTTTAAAGGTGTGAATCACCGATATTCATAGTGAGAGTGGTCAACATAAGATTTCGGTTTCAAAGAAAATCCCAAATCATGGTTTGTTAACCTCCGAATGATTGAAAGCAGTCTCAGAATAAGCGAAACTGTTATACAGTTATGATTTGCGTTTTATGACATCGATCAACCCGAAACAAAACGTAGTTACATTGATTTGGCGGTTACTGAGGATGATTATTTGAATGTGAAGGTTTCAAGGATCATGTTTGATTATAAGTTTTATTTGTTTCGGATCTAAAAGCATACGGTGTGTGTATACCAGTGGTGTTTTGGTGTGTGATCTCATGGGAGACCCGGGTTCGAAACTCGTTTTCTCCTTTTAATTTTTGTTTTATTATTTTAAAGTTTATTTTAATTTACTTATTATTATTATTTATTAGTTATGATTTTTAATTCTATAACATTTATTAATTGTGAAATATTAAAATAACCGACACTAACAAATACGCAACGAATATTTAAACAAATACTTTTTAATAGGTTTTTGAAATCCGTTTAATACAAGTGTTACATTATCCCCTACTTTTAGAAATTTTGTCCCAAAATTTAAGTAGTAGTTTTAACTGGAAAAAGATGCGGGTATTTTTCACGCATGGAGTCTTCGCGTTCCCAAGTAAACTCAGGTCCTCGTTTTGACTCCCAACGCACCATGACTATTGGAATACGACTTCATCTCAAAGCTTTTCACCAAAGTCCATGATTTCTGTTGGTCTTTTAATGAAGTGCATTGATTCATCGATTTGAATATCTTCTAAAGGAATATGGAGGTTTTCGTTGGCGAGACACCTTTTCAAGTTTGACACGTGAAATGTGGGATGGATTCTGTTGAGTTCTTCTGGTAGATCAAGCTTGTATGCTACAAGACCTACTCTTTCGAGTATCTTGAATGGTCCCACATAGCATGGTGCTAGCTTGCCTTTTTTACCAAAACGAACCACTCCCTTCCACGGTGATACTTTCAAAAGTACTTGATCACCAACACCAAACTCCAATAGCTTTCGTCGTTTATCAGTGTAACTCTTTTGACGACTTCGAGCTGCTAGAAGATTATTGCGAATCTGAAAGATTTTATCAGTCATTTCTTGAATCAACTCAGGTCCAGTGATTTGCGCTTCACCAATTTCGTGCCAACATACAGGAGATCGGCACTTTCGACCATATAAGGCTTCAAAAGGAGCCATACCGATGCTTGAATGATAACTATTGCTGTACAAAAATTCAACTAACGGTAGATGAGTGTCCCAATTACCCTTGAAGTCTATGACACATGCTTGCAACATGTCTTCACGGGTTTGTATGGTGCGCTCAGATTGACCATCAGTTTGAGGGTGAAAGGCAGTACTGAGATCTAGACGTGTACCCAAAGCGGATTGTACGGCTTGCCACGTTCGTGAAGTAAAACAACCATCACGATCTGAAATGATACTTAAGGGCACACCATGATGACTTACAATTTCATTGATATAGATATGAGCTAACTTCTCATTCTTGAAATCTTCGCGGATTGGAATGAAATGAGCTGATTTGGTGAGAAGATCAATGATAACCCAAATGGTGTCATACCCACTGGAGGTACGAGGTAACCCGGTAATGAAATCCATGGTTATATTTTCCCACTTCCATACAGGTATTTCAGGTTGGACAAGAAGTCCTGAAGTTCTTTGATGTTCAGCTTTCACTTTGGAACATGTAAGGCACTTTGAAACAAATATGGCGATATCTTTCTTCATGCCGGGCCACCAATATGAGTATCATAGGTCTTGATACATCTTATTAGCACCTGGATGTATGGAGTATCGCGTTTTGTGAGCATCATTCATAAGGAAAGTATGAAGATTGTTACGATCGGGTATCCAAATACGGTTTAAAAAATAAAGAAATACCATCGGACTTGGTTTCTATTTTGAGTTCAGCTCCACAAGACAATTCATCTCGCACATCATTTTCTGTTACAGAAGTATGTTCAGCTGCTCGAATTCGATCTTTGAGATCGGTTATGATTTGAGAACACAGAAGATGAATGGAGTTTGCATATTCCTTTCGACTGAGAGCGTCAGCTACAGCATTGGCTTTGCCAGGATGATATCGAATTTCACAATCATAATCATTTAAGAGTTCCACCCATCGACGTTGCCTCATGTTCAACTCTTTCTGATTGAAGATGTGTTGGAGGCTCTTGTGGTCAGTGTAGATTTCACACTTAGTACCATAGAGATAATGCCTCCATATCTTAAGGGCGAACACGACTGCTCCAAGTCCTAGGTCGTGAGTGGTATAGTTCTTTTCGTGCACTTTGAGTTGCCTTGAGGCATAGGCTATCACCTTTCCTCTTTGCATTAGAACGAAACCTAACCCTTGCCCTGACGCGTCACAATAAATCACAAAATCTTCGCAGCCATCAGGAAGTGTAAGGATAGGTGCATTACAAAGTTTTTGCTTCAAAGTTTGGAAAGCCTCTTCTTGCTTGGGCCCCTAAATAAAGGGCTTGCCCTTGTGAGTCAAGGTTGTGAGTGGAACGGCGATACGGGAAAAATTTGCGATGAAACGACGATAATAACCAGCTAGACCAAGAAATGACCTAACTTCAGTAGGAGTACGTGGCGCTTTCCACTCTTGTACCGCTTTGATCTTTGCAGGGTCAACATGAATCCCTTTGTCATTAACGACATGACCAAGAAATTGCACCTCTTATAACCAAAACTCACATTTTGAGAACTTAGCATAAAGCTTTTCAGTTCTCAAGAGTGTTATTATAAGTCGAAGATGTCGCTCATGATCGGATTTGGTCTTAGAGTAGATAAGAATATCATCAATGAAAACTATGACAAAACGATCGAGATAGGGTTTGCACACCCTATTCATCAAATCCGTGAAGACAGCAGGAGCATTGGTCAACCCAAAAGGCATAACCATGAATTCATAGTGACCATAACAAGTTCGAAAAGCAGTCTTTAGAATATCTTCTTCACGTACTCTAAGTTGATGATAACTAGAACAAAGGTCGATCTTTGAAAAACAGGTGGCACCTTGAAGTTGATCTAGAAGATCATCAATACGAGGTATTGGATAGCGATTCTTGATGGTCAGCTTGTTGAGCTCTCTATAATCGATACACATGCGGAAAGTCCCATCTTTCTTCTTTACGAAAAGAACAGGCGCACCCCAAGGTGATGAGCTAGGACGTATAAATCCCTTGTCAGTCAACTCTTACAGCTGACTAGCTAACTCTTGCATTTCAGATGGGGCTAACCTATAGGGAGATTTTGCGACTGGTGTAGCACCAGGTACAATATCGATTCGGAATTTGACTTCTCGCACAGGAGGAATTCCTGAAACGTCGTCGGGAAAAACTTGGGGAAATTCTTTAACGATTGGAATATCTTGGAGCTTACTTTCCTTGCCTTCCTTCTTGACGATATGAGCTAGAAATGCGATATAGTCTTTGCGAAGGTATCTACGAACTTGAAGGCATGACATCAATTTGAGCACTTTAGAAGGAGTTTCACCAAAAATGCGTAAAGTTTGACCGTTTGCGGGGGGAATTCGAATAAACTTCTCGTGGCAAACAACTTCGGCGTGATGCTGACTAAGCCAGTCCATATCGATGATAATGTCGAAACTACCCAACTTCATGGGAATAATATCAATAGGCAATTCATGATCACTGAGAGTGAGAGTACAATCACGAATAATCGAGTGTAACGTAATAGGTTCACCATTAGCAACTTCCACCGTGAATGATTCAGCGAGACGAACGCGAGGTAAATCAAGAATGGATTCGAACTCTAAAGACACGAAACTCTTATCCTCACCAGTATCAAATATTATGGATGCATAACTACCGTTAATAAGAAACCTACCGTTAACCACATTATTATCAGCCCTAGCTTGATTGGTGTTGATGTTGAAAGCTCTTCCTCTAGCAGGTGGATTAGCTTGGTTAGCTTGATTCACTTGGTTGGCTTGAGCTTGGGCATTTATGATGTTCACCAAGCGTGGGCATGTGTTTCGAAAATGGGTTGGATCGCCACAGTTGAAACATGCTCTGACAGGTTGCATCATTGGTTAATTAGGTTGGTAGTAGGGTTGAGCCATGGGTTGAGCAGGTGGTAAGAGTAGAGGTTGTTGGTGTTGGCTTGGCCTACCACTTGATTATTGGCTTGGGCTTGGGGTTTATTGCGGTTTGGCTTTTGGAGAATGCGACAGGTTTAAATTGTGTGACATACGCGGCCATTTCGAATGTGATTTTCCGTAAGTTCAGTAGCCAGCTCCATGGCAGCTTCGAGTGTTGCGGGTGAGGTACTTAACACATAATCTTGAATTTTCGAGGGAAGACCTCGAATGTAATGCTCGATTAGACGATAGAGCAGAGTAAACAGGTTGGGGACCATCTGATTCAACTCGAGAAATCTCTTGTTGTACGTGGTGTAGTCTCCCTCTTTTTGTTTCAGTGAGTAGAACTCATCTTCCAATTTCTTGATTTCGCTTCTTGGAAAGAAGCGTCTCGTCATGATTTCCCTCAACTCATCCCAAGACAAGGCCATAGCAGCTTCAATACCTCGCTTGCCCTTCTCTGTGTTCCACCATGTAAATGCTACCCCATACAAACGACCGGTAGCATATCGCACTTTGCGATCATCCACAATTGAGAAAAGTGCTTTCCATCTCCTCAAACCAACGGAGGAGAGTGGTGACACCTTCGGTCCCCTCATACTTTGGAGGATCGCAAGACTTGAAATGCTTGTAGGTGCATTTGGTGGTGTTAGGGAGAGGGTTGGCGATATTTTGACCTTCTTGATTGGTGGGGTTGATGAGATTGGCAGCAATTGCTTGCTGAACTTGTACGACAATGTTAGGAAGTACAGCAGCCATCTGTTGAGTGATTTGAATGGCCATGTGCTCGCTAAATCTTCCTGACCTTCTACCACCTCGAGAGTGTCTAGCAGACATCTACAGGAAATACGCAGCGAGATTATGAATTAAACGTTTTTAGGTGTCATGTGTCGTAAAAAGTGAAAACAATATTCAAAATAAATGAAAACAAGAAATTAACTACATCCATAGGATGTCTTGGGTTTACTCATGATTGGGCCTCCAAACGTCTCCCATACTTTAGCCTCGGTAGTCACGTGGGCCCCCATGACTACTGGGCTTGGTAGGGTTCACATTGGCGCTGGCTTGTTAGTGCTTGCATCACCCAAATGAAAATTGTAAAACATGCTTGCAAGAAATAAGGTGAGAGGGTGTCCAGATGTAGACACAATGACAACTCAAAGTGGGGTTAGTTCACACGACGTTTGGTGTGGCATCATTTGGCCTAATAGGTCCTTCGTACTCTCATCGTTAGACCCCAGGTAGGCAAACTGGTCCATTATATTGGATTTATACGAATGTCAGGCCTAGACAGGACGTTCCGACTACCGGTACTCGTACCCTTCCAGTTACTACATGCCCGTCGTAGAACTCACTTTGATGTGATTGAAAAACATGAAAACATTGTAAAACCTTTGAGAAGAAATCATAAAAATTGTGAGATTGTGATGTGTGTGCTTGCGTAGGCATGGTATGTTAACAATATATAGACGATAATGAACATCACATATTAACATGTAGTAGTGGAAGTGCTTGCATGCATTTGTGTGTGATATGAAACATATAAACATCATGAGTTTTGCATGTAACATATAAACAATCTAATCAACTATAGTATAGGATTTAAGGGTCTAATAACCTATCCTATATCCCTATAGTCAAAAGCTCGGATACCAATCTGTCACACCCCGACCCGCAGCGGAAATAAAAGTCGGGGCAATTGGGTTTTCATCAAAGCTCAGAAATTTACTAACAATAGGTTTCATATTTATTAAGTTGAAATTTAAATTCAAATATCCCCACACAAGGAACATGTAAGCACAAGAAAAAAGCATTGTTCTAAACAAGTTGTATTTCATTTATCTTATAAGGCCATTCCTATGTGTTCCTCTCCTCAACCTGTCCACCTGTATCATGCGTAAAACAAAAGTTGGGGTCAACAAAAGTTGGCGAGTGAATCTAAGATAAACATTCAAACAATTGTTATATTAGTTATTTAAATAACAATTGTGCATGGACCATAAGTGAGCATATGTATATACATAAACAATCACAAACCACATAATATCCACAATGAACATATGAACATGATGAATGATGAACTTGAGATCAAGGCTCAACAAACGGAACCGATCTAATGAGGCACCTGATGCTCAACTCGTATCCCACGAGGAACTATGGGCCTTAAATGAATGATTGCACTGAAATGATAAAATGTAACCGCACATAACCATACGAACAAATATACACATTAGATCACATAATGGTGTTAGCACAAGTGTTAAATTAAATAAAATATGTACGACACATGATACAACCCAAAATATGATTAAAAAGGGGAATTTGTAAGGATTCACTCACAGTGGGTGCGTTTCTTGCTGTATAATGAATGCGCACGAGTTGAGGATTTGAACGATGAAAGAATACTAACCTAAGATAACGAAATAATTCGATAAATATATAAAAGTTATTATTTTAATTTAATACTTTTTGTTGGATTTTTGTGACAACCGGCGTTTTCCGGTTATAATCAAGCGCATAACGAACAATAATACCGTTATAACTAACGTAATTAGACGTAAATTAACTCGGTCAGGCCTTTGGAAAGCCTAGGAACGTCGACTTGCTTCACGTTACGCGATATGGCTACAATTGAGAACTTAAAAGCGAAATTGAACGATAAGCGAACTGATGCCGAACAAATACTGACAACGTCTAAAAACAAAAATTTTATACTTGTATTTATCATAAAGTTATGATTATGCGATAAATTTGGATCGTTGAACGTCGCAAAGCACAACGCGAAAGTTACGCGGACAACCGGAACGCACCGACAACGAACGGAAGCCACGGACTAGAGATACGTCTAAATATTACTATATTACGATATCTTTGGCTTCGTTTTCAAATTTTAATACTCGCGGTTGAAACCAGAACAAAAAACGGATCAGAAACGACAAATAGGGCAACTACGCGATTTTTAACGGAACGAACAGATTACGCGTCAAAACCCGACCTCCAATAAAATTTTAAGCACTCTCGACTCCGAATAAATATTTTACGAGGTTCGGGAAACGATAACGGGCATTGGATACATATTTGGGCTTGAACACGATTAACGGGCATTGGGCCCAACCCACCCAAAACCCTAAGTATATAAACACATTAACACCTTTCCCCCTCATTTTGGAACTTGAAACCCTAGCACACCACAACCAACTCTCTACCTCTCTCCCCTGAAAATCCAGTCATCGGATTATCTCCAGCGACGAAACCGGCATGCCGGTCATCCTCTCCGGCCGACCACATACACACACCCACAACCTTCTCCTTTCTAACACACACACACACACACACCCGTATACAGACACATCGAGAGAGAGAGAGAGTAGCGAGGGAGATAGAGCGACGGAACGGTGGTGCGGTGGCTTCGACGCCGTTTCGAACCAGCGGCGGCGGCAGTCGCCGTGTCTCAGTGGCGACCTCCTAGTTCTCCAGCGATGGCGGCGTTTCTGACCGAATCAACTTGGTTAGATTTGGTACGGAGGGAATGCTTGATGGCAGTGGTGGCTGTTTTTTATTTCGGTCAGAGTTTTCGTTGGGTTGAGTATTTCAGCCGGCGACAATGATGATGTTGGGGATTGGTTACGGGTTCGGGTTTTGTGGGTTGGGTCAATGGATAAACAGTGGCAGCCGGCGGCGGCACCGCATTGCCGACCGACAGCTGTGGTGTCACGGCAGTGGCGGTGTGGTTAACCCGGTTTAGTTCAAGTTCAAGCTTGGGAGTCAGTTTCGGGTTCAGTCAACGTCTCGGGTCTCGGATCTCAGTTCAGTCCGGTTTAGGTTTCGGGTTTGGGTTCGATTCAAATATTTGTTTTATCTGGTTCACCTTCAGTTCAGTTTTGGTATGTTCGAGTTTTGGTTCGGATGGTGTTCGGTTTTGGTCAACATCGAGTTGGCTTAGTCGGCTCAGTCAACCCGAGTAACTCAGTCAAACGCGTTGACTCGGTCAAGGATGGTGAGACAGTCAACAGACAGCTTCGGTTCAACTTTGGTGTTTCGGGTCAACTCGGTTAGCTGCAGGTCAACTCAGTCAAACTCGGTCAATGCGGTCAAACTATGGTCAAACCTGGTCAACTGGTCGGCTGTCGGGTCCATGAGTTAATGCGAGACTCGGTAAAATTAATTACAATGCGAGATTTAATTATATTAGTTATAATTATTACTAATAGTTATCGCGGAACCGAGCTCAAAAACTGACCCGTTAACGATTACATATCGCAAAAATTATAAAAATAACAATTGATCCGACTACCATATTTGCGTAAACACTAATAGTTAAAATCGAACCGACAACGTTAAATACATAGATCGGAAATATTAATTGGCGAAAACTATATTCGAAACACGACGAAAATTTATATAAGTTGTTACATTGATTATTGCATTTTGACAAATTAAATCGACAACTTGTATTGTCGGGATCATCCGAAAACAGAGGAAACTCTGCCTGATTTTCGTAAATACGCAATACGTAACGTGTTATATTTCAAGGATAAAATGTCCGTGTTCAAACGATTGTTATAAAATAAATATAGGTGTCTATTTATTTGACGACGCTATTAAAACGTTCAAAACTCGAGCCGACAACATTTCAACGAGCCTGATTACAAGATAACAAGATTCGGTAATCGACTACAAAATAAATAATATTTATTTATGTTTAACTCAAAGTCGAAACTCAGAAACTAGATTTCAAACATCGATAATTTATTCGAACGATGATATAAAAATAAGTATATTGTTTATATTTATTTCGAACGCTAATGTTTCCAAACGCTTTTACAAGACGAATACAAGGTGCGAATTATTTCAAACGACCGAATTCGGAAATCGTATAACACGAATATAATTATATATATTCGAATGTCGAGACTTGAATACTTCATAAAATAAATATAATTATATTTATTTCAAATGTCGGCGACTCGAATACTTTGAAGGATTTTGTAACATTAATATATATTGGTTATATTCGATTTCAACGCCTAACGAAGTATGACACGATACCGTAAGACTATAACAAGCGTACGATTACATCGTTATTTATTTATTATAAACGATACGCCAGACTCTTGCTCGGATACGAAAGGTGTTACCTATACAGATATATTTTCGCGTATATATACATTTTATCTTACGAAAACTACGAAGAGTCGTACTATTATCCGTCGACGTATATAACGACTAAATATGATTTCATGAAATATAGTTATGTTTATATGTAAACATATATTTCAAGCCTCTCGAAAACAGAATCATTTCTAAGAAAACCATAGGTTGGTTAACCGAGTTAAGACAACGACAATTTCATAGAATCGTATGAGTAACGATTCCGTAGAGCTCGGTGACACGTAGTCTAGCTACGTTATTTATAGAAACTTACAAGTTATTCCGTTTTAGAATGTCTTAGATTACATGCTAGCAAGTTAAGTTATGGAGACAACACTATGGAAATCACATTAAGCTAGCTTTGCACAAGGATATCAAGGTGAGTTCATAACCCCCACTTTTTACCGTTTTACATTTTTATAAATGTTTTCGGGGTGGAAAGAAATGCAAGCTTTGCGAAAGCATACAATGTTTCGATGAACGAAAATCATACATTTCTAAACCATGTTACAAACAGATTTCAGTGAACACAAATAGTTTACGAAAGGTTTATGCTAAACTTACCGGTTTTCACAGCTATACAAAGCTTTTTGAAACATACATGAGTTTATGACTAGTCACGGGATTGTCATAGTCACAACTAGGGGGCGAGGTCCCAATTTTATTTATAGCATGGGCTAGGCCCAATGACAAGAAAACATGGGCTAGGCCTAATGGCAAGAAAACATGGGCTAGGCCCAATGACAAGAAAACATGGGCTAGGCCCAATAACACGGATGACAAATTTATAACATTGGTATGTAGCTATGGGATTAGATGATAACAGATCATTGTGCGTAAGTAGGATGATGAAACTAGTAACCATTAATCACGTAGTGACCAAGGTGTAAAAGGTATAGATCTATCGAGTTTGAGACACGCTCCACTCCCGGTAAGTTAACCGGTTAGGAGTGCTTTTGTGATCCCAATGATGTCAGAGTTGTCTCGGTTTGGTTACTTACTTATGGCACATAGGCCAGTGTATTAGCTACACACTGACTGATCCTTAGATTCCATAGGCAAACTACATACTACGATTTCAATACTGGTTTATAAAGATAACAAGAAAACATTTCAATACCAGTTTATTTACAGATACGATTGAAAACATTTTATCACCGGTTTATAAACATAACAGTTATATGCATAGATTTGCAAACAATATGGAAAACATTTCAATACTATTATACAGACATGACATTTCAAATGCTTTGGGATACTATGATCCCACAAACCAGTTTTTTGAATGCAAGACTTCAAATGTTTTATGATTCATTTGAAACAAAAATAGACAAACTATGAACTCGCCAACTTTATGTTGATTTTTCGCATGTTCTTTCTCAGGTTATGATTACAAGTATGGCACTGTTGGAATAGTGGAACCCATAGGGATTCGAGTAGTTAGCGGGCGTTCATTTACTAGAAATCTTAGCACTCACGTTTGTTTCCGCTGTGTAATGAAGATACCAGTTTAGTTCATGCCCCGCTCTGATGTGAAGGGATTACAGGGGGTGTGACATTTTTAGGTTATTTTTGTGGTATTTATTGGGATTTTTAAACCTACAAAATTGTATCTTTAAGTGTTTTTAATTAATTTTTAGGTAAATTATATATACAAAATATAGATTAAAAAATAAGATAATATATAAAAATATTAATCTTGTCAGACTGACAAGAACCTGGCCGGTTCGATGGAGATTATTGGCATCGTGAGATTCGAACTTGAGACCTCCCGTACGTGTGCACACAACTCTTCCAACTGAGGTACGTGTCTAACCCGTTAGAATCCTGTTTTTTATTATACTTATATACTTGTTAAGTTATTCAGAAATCACTTAATTTAAAAAGGATTTAAATTAGCGAACCGGTGAGAAAGTCATGAGTTAAATCCACGATCACAGTGTCATTTTGCACATAGCCCAACCAGTTGGGCTGGGTGTCTAACCCATTTTTATTAATGTTTTTACTATTCTTATGAACTAACAAGAAGTGTTCTGTAGCTTTTAAAAATTGAGTTTTATTACAGAAAACCTATTATATGCACGAATCGAACCCAGGTCTTTCATGTTATAATTGCACACAGTCCACCACTGGACTGTGTGTTTAACCCGGTTATAACCGACTTTAAAAAAATATATATATACAACACAAAACTTCATCTTCTTCAATCTTAGTTAACCCAGAACTGAACTCGACTAATATATATATTTTAACGGTTCAGGTTACTGGTTTGCAAACTAAATGAATTAAACATGAGCATAGAAAGGTTTTAAGGATTCATACCCACTGGAAAATAGAATTTCGCTGTTTCCGGTGACCAACTCCGGCGAGTTGCAACTGATTCCGGCGGCGAAGGGTTTGATCAGAGAATTAGAAGTATAATTTCGAAGGAAGTGAGCGAGGTTTAAAGGTGTTAATCATCGATATTTATAGTGAGAGTGGTCAACATAAGATTTCGGTTTCAAAGAAAATCCCAAATCATGGGTTTGTTAACCTCCGAAGATTGAAAGCAGTCTCAGAATAAGCGAAACGGTTATACAGTTATGATTTGCGTTTTATGACTTCGATCAACCCGAAACAAAACGTAATTACATTGATTCGGCGGTTACTGAGGATGATGATTTGAATGTGCAGGTTTCAAGGATCTTGTTTGATTATAAGTTTTATTTGTTTCGGATCTAAAAGCATACAGTGCGTATATACCGGTGGTGTTTTGCTGTGTGTGATCTCATGGGAGACCCGGGTTCGAAACCCGTTTTCTCCTTTAATTTTTGTTTTATTATTTTAAAGTTTATTTTAATTTACTTAGTATTATTATTATTTATTAATTATGATTTTTAATTCTATAACATTTATTAATTGTGAAATATTAAAATAACTGACACTTATAAATACGCAACGAACCTTTAAACAAATACTTGATTAATAAACGATGCGGGTTTTTGAAATCCATTTAACACAAATGTTACATTCTGCTCCTTATACACCTCAACAGAATGGAGTCGCTGAGAGGAAAAACAGGACGTTGATTGAAGCTGCTAGGACCATGCTTTCTGATTCAAAGCTTCCAGTTCTTTTCTCGGGAGAAGCTGTGAACACAGCTTGTTATGTCCTAAACAAAGGTTTGACGGTTAAACGATTTAACAAAACATGTCACAAACAATGGTTTAACCGGAAACCAAACTTAAAAGGCCTTGAACCATTTGGATTACCCTGCACCATTGTGCGAAATAAAGATAAGCAAAAATTCGGTGAGGTAGCTGACGAGGGTTACTTTCTAGGTTACATGCCTGGAACACCGAATTAAAGGGTTTTTAATCTAAAAACTGTTAAAATTGAGGTTGTGTTTGACATGGAAATCACTAGTTATTCACCTCAACAATCAACGAGTGGTCTTGCTATATTATATGATTATGATAGCGTTTTTAAATCATTTAATATTCCTGATTTTTCCAATGCAGATGAGTCCCAAGTGATTCAAACTGTGATCACTGACGATGAAGAGGTGATTTCATGCCTAGATCGAGTATATCAATGACAGATGCCCCAGAAACTTCTTCCAGTGCAGCTCCAGAGGATTTAAGTGATAGTGAGTCTGAACCTATTTAGGGGGAGGATTTTACTAATTCGTTTGCTAATAAGAACATTCAGGGGAGATTAGATCTAATCTGGGAGATAATTTATTTGTAGACACCATTGCTACTACACGCACAAACAGAGATCATCTAGTTGAGAACATCATAGGTGATGCTGCTGCAGGTGTTCAGACAAGAAGAGGTGTGATCGATAGTTCATGTTTATTTACTTCGATTCAAAAGACTGGGATGTTACATGAGTGTTTGTATAGCTGCTTTATTGCCCAAGAGGAGCCAAAGAATGTTCATATGGCTCTAAAAGATAATTTTTAGGTTGAAGCTATACAAGAGAAGCTAGCTCAGTTTAAGAAGTTGAAGGTTTGAGAGCTAGTAGACTTGCCTGAAGGAGAGAAGGAAATAGGCACCAAGTGGGTGTTTAAGTGCAAGAAAGACGACCGAGGGATCGTGATAAGGAATAAGGCTCGGTTAGTAGTGAAAGGGTTCAATCAGCAGGAAGGGATTGATTAAAATGAAGTGTTTGCACCAGTAGCAAGGTTGGAAGCAATTCGTTTGTTCCTAGCTTTTGCTTCATTCAAGGGCTTCAAAGTTTACCAACTTGACATGAAGAGTGCATTTCTTTACGGAAAAGTCCAAGAAGTGGTGTATGTCTCACAACCAGATGGGTTTACTGATCCAGATTATCCAGATCAAGTCTATCGACTTGATAAGGCATTGTATGGATTGCATCAGGAACCTAAGGCGTGGTATGAGACACTGTTAGCACATTTGTTAAAGAATGGTTTTGAAAGAGGTCAGATTGATAGTATAATTTTCATTAAAAGAAAGAAAGAAGACTTTCTGCTGGTACAGGTATACGTAGACGACATAGTTTTTGGGTCATCTGATGAGAACATGTGTCATGATTTCAAGGAGGTAATGAAGAGCAAGTTCAAAATGAGTGCGATGGGTGAATTGTCCTACTTTTTGGGTTTACAAGGTGAAAAGAAGAAGGATGGGATGCTTATACATCAGACGAAGTATGTGTATAACATTTTGTCTCGTTTCAAAATGGAGGATTGCGCTACTTCAACACACCTATTTATGAGAATCACAATCTTGGTCCTGATCATGAGAGCATGTAGGATGTTGATCTAACTCAATATAGGGCAATGATTGGTTCTCTAATGTACTTGATTGCTTCAAGACCAGATATCATGTTCGCAGTTTGTCTTTGTGCCAGATATGAAGCGAATCCAAAAGATTCATTTATGAAAGCGGTGAAGCGGATTCTTCGTTACTTGAAGGGGAAACCTAAACTTGGGTTATGGTATCCAGCTGCTAGTGATTTGAATTTTTTTGCTTTCACTGATTTTGACTTTGGAGGATGCAAATCAACCAGAAAGTCTACCACAGGTGGTTTTCAGTTCTTAGGAGGGAGGATCGTGTCATGGCAATGCAAGAAGTAGTCTTGCGTGTCTACCTCTACGTGTGAAGCTGATTATATTGTTGCGGGTAGCTGTTGCTCTCAGGTTCTCTAGATCCAACAGCAGATGCGCGATTACGGTTTGAATTTCACTCGTACTCCTATTATGATAGACAATAATGCCACTATTTCAATCACCAACAATCCCGTAAAACACAGTCGAACAAAACATATTGACATTCGTCATCATTTTATACGGGATTGTGCTGAAAAGAAATTGATTGAACTACATCGAGTCGACACATTAGATAACCTGGCAGATCTTTACACAAAAGAATTTGACAGGGCTCGTTTTGAACATCTAGTCGAACTTAACGGGATGAGGAATCCAGAATAACCAGTTTTCGATAAAAATATTTGTAAATACCTTATCGTTTTTCAAAAATTAAAATAAAAAAATAGAAAATAAAAATGAGTTTTCACTGTGTGGAAAAGAAGAAATGATAGTACATCAGTAAGTTAGACTGTCACACTGAAATTAACATTAAAATTGCTTAAGTGTGATAGCAGCTTCATTATATGATGTACCAGTAGACAAAAAGCATGAAATAATTAACTTACCTTGGTGATATAAACATAATGTACTGTGTATGAGTGGTAACATATCAGTGGCGTATGGTTTTATAACCTTAAATCTTGTGTTGGTAGATTGCCAAAATCTGAGGTTTTAGGTCTTTATATCGTTATTTCATCCGGGGTATTAAGGTTGTCCTTCTGCTGCATCCAGATATATGCTGATATACGCACAACCAGGATATCTTAAAAGAGCTAAAATGCCAAATCCCAAAAATTGAAGAAGCTCTCGTTATTCGAATGTGCAAAATGCATAAACCGTACCAAAATTTGATATTTTCCCTAACCCTCGTTGGATATTGGTCTCTTTGTTGTACGGAAGTACTGACCTGATCACCAATTATCTAACGTTGTAAATAAAAAAGGATGAATTTCGGTATACTCACCTACTACGAGGGATCTTTGTGCATACCTTGATCGTGGGGGTATGTCCTTAAGTGGGACACACTAGTATATCAGTATAAAATTATCTTAACATATCACTATGCAATGGTACTTGAAATGTTCATGTATTTTTTTTGAGTGGATAAACAATACTGGTAATCATCTTGAACTGTTTGTCATGAAAATTATATATAGAATTATCTAATGGTGTGACAACAGTTTGATGTTGCTGATATGATCTTCTTCCCGGTGATTCTCACAAAAATAGAGTGTTTATTATTTCGTTATTTATTTGCTTTCATAAGATATAAAAATCCAAAAATATTTCTTTTTCTTGTAAATTCTGAGCATAAGGAATATGGTTGTTCATGAGGAGTTGTTACCGACAGGGGGAGACGGTGTTAGAAGATGAGTTCAAAATTTTAAAATCTTGCAGGTTCAGTGTGCTTAAAATTTAAGTGTGCGGTCTGAGTAGAGAAGTGCTTAATCTGTGACACAGTGTTATCATCTTTTGAATAATAATAATTTGTTAACTTGTGTTGAAAAATTCTTATGGTTTATTGAGATGTTTTAAAGTATACAGATTGTAGCAGTGTGCTGCTGAGAAGTTTGTGAAGAGGAGTTTACTTGGATGCATGGTAGAACTTCCTTTCTACATTGCAGACAAAGTTGAAGAGTTTTGAAGATTGCTATGCAAGTGCTAAACTGGAGTTTACTCAAACGCTAATGATTTAAAGATTTGGTGATTGGATGCATCAGCTTAGGGGGAGTCTGTTGCTGACAGAAGCTATTAAAGCTGAAGCTATCCAAAGACCAAAGAAGTTGAAGATTGCAAGATTGCTGAAGACAAATGTGGGTCCCGGGGGCGGCGGTTCTAGACGGAAGCTTGGGCGTATGATAGTACCGATTCGGTAGAACGACATAAGAAGGGAGTAGAAACAGAATCAGCGGAAGCATTCATTCATTCATACCGAAAGAGTGTACATCTTGTCTGGCTGACGAAATTCCTAGAGAGAATCTGCCAGCGTTTCCCCTCAGGGAACTTCCAAAACTTTTTCAAATAATGAACACACAACACCTATAAATAGACATGAGCAACTCATGCAAACAGTTGCTCGTACGAGTGACAAGATGTCACTCGTACAAACCACATAAGCTCACTCGTACGAGTCACATTGTCACTCGTACGAGTGACATTTTCACTCATACAAGCCAGATGTCATTCGCACTTGGGTCGTGTGTTCGTATCTAATCTACATAATATTCAATACACACTCTTTCTATCCTATTCGCACAGTGACGGACATAAAGTGCATCAATAAATTCCCCCTTGGACGTCGCTGTCGAAGCTTATTCTTGATCTTGAAATATGAGAGCTGTGTTTGAATATTCTGCAACTTCAATCAGGTCTCTGTCAATGTCGTAGAATACGTCAACAAATTCCCCCTTGATTGATGATCCGGGTTAGCATTATCTACTTTAAGCAACATTCCCCCTGAAATAATTTTCTCCAGAAATTAATCTTTAGGTCGTTGTTTGCACGGTTCAAGACCTCCTTTGATTTGCTGAATCTACAAATTTTATTGAATAATCACTAACTTGAAATTAAACAATGCAGCTTCTTCATTTCAACATTAGCCATATCCGGGTTTGGTTTAGCGCACTCCACTGATGCTCGATCCTCTGATCTTCAAAACCCAACCGGCAATTGATAGAAACTTTGAATTACCACAACGCAAATCTTCAAATCAATAAATATCTGCATAAATCTGAAATCCTGATTTCCGTAATCACGATTGATCAGCAAATCATCATCGGTAATCTTCTCAATCAGCAAATCATCATCGGAATCATACTATCTAGTAACACATTGAATCTGAGAAACATTCTTCGGAAATCAGAATCACATTCTTCCTTTTTAGTCATCATAACAGATGTATAGCTATCTCCGCTGGAATGAGGCAACTGAAACTACAAGACATCCTTGTTTCTTGGCGATTAGTCTGAAAAACAATTTATTTGCCTTGCAGAGTTAAAGATAAGCAGTTTCCAATTCCACATCGGGGATCAGCTAGTTAACCGTTGAGCATCAATCTTTATCATGATCTGAAAATTCTGAACATTCTTTGATCACACATTCTGCCGCAATCAAAATCACATTCTTCCTTTTTAGTCACAAAACTAGATGTATAGCTATCTCCGTTGGAATAGGGCAACTGAAACTACAAGACATCCTTGTTTCTTGGCGATTAGTCCGAAAAATAGTTCATTTGCCTTGCAGAGTTAAAGATAAGCAGTCGTATGTGCTTCCAATTCCACATCGGGGATCAGGCATTTAACCCTTGAGCATCAATCTGTATCATGATCTGAAAATTCTGAACATATTTTGATCACGACATTCCAAATGTATAGTATATTTCATGAATAGACATAGACGTTATCTCATTACTAATGAATCTTCGATCCTTTGTGTTTCCCAAATAATCTGCAGTCGGAACCACCCAGATACTTTTGCAACGTCACGAATTTAAAAAATGCCGGAATTTTAACATATACGTGAAAATTTTTATTCCCCCTCATTTTTGCAAATTCTGACGTCTTGAATTCTTGTGGGAATGAACATTATGGCGCGACTGCAACATATGGTACTCAAATTTTACGGAAAATTTCCCAAAATTGCAGTTTTGATCAAATGCTGATTTAACGTTAAGGCCCATTAATAGTCACTGCACCAGATGATCAGCGTTTTGCGTAGGTATCAGTGACTACCCCAAAATCTTCATCCTTTTGTGACCTTATCATCAAATCTATACTTTGAAGCTCTAGACGGTGTCCTCGAACAGCCCGAATTAGACGTTAAAATCTCGAAAAAATGTGTAATCACCAAAGTTGCGCTTCGTACGAGTGTTTTGCTTCGTACGAGTAATGATTCGTACGAGTGACAAAGTGTCACTCGTACGAGCCACAAAGGCTCACTCGTACGAACGAAATTGATTACGTCTTTTCGATCCAGAATCTTCATTTCTTTGAATTTCAACATGATTGTTGCACAGATGTGGTCGAAAATCAATCTCTAACAATCCTATGGTTTCAATTTTACATTATGTCCATGGATTGTCCGATTATTTGATGTTTTACGTCTAAAACCCCTCATACGTCCAAAATTCATGAGCGTAGCTGATTCATCAACTGTTAGATTGAATGAATTGGTATCGTAGCTCTGATACGAGTTGTGGGTCCCAAGGGCGGCGGTTCTATACGGAAGCTTGGGCGTATGATAGTATCGATTCGGTAGAACGACATAAGAAACGAAATCAACGGAAGCATTCATTCATTCATTCCGAAAAAGTATACATCTTGTCTGGCTGGCGGAATTCCTGGAGAGAATCCACCAGTGTTTCCCCTCAGGGAACTTCCAAAAATTTTTCAAATAATGTACACACAACACCTATAAATAGACATGAGCAACTCATGCAAACAGTTGCTCGTACGAGTGACAAGATGTCACTCGTACAAACCACATAAGCTCACTCGTACGAGTGAGATGTTTATTACTCGTACGAGCCAGTTCTCGTTCGCACTTGGGTCGTGTGTTCATATCTAATCTATACAATATTCAATACACTCTCTTTCTAGCCTATTCGCACAGTTACAGACATAAAGTGCATCAACAACAAAGTTGTATGAAGCTATTGTTAAGGGGGAGTTTGTTGGTGCATATTTGTGACAACAGCTTAGATTTGGTCTTTGGATATCTTGTAATTACTAAAACGATAAATAGTTAGTGGGTTTAGTATTTTGGTAGTTTAAGGGTATAACTGTAATTTAACTGATAAAATCTAATTATGGAATGAATATATGCAACCGATTTTTGCCAGTTATTGTAGGGATTTTCGAATTTGAAATAACACCCTAACTCATAAAAATACCACATCATGTATATTGAAGACATTCATCTTATAAAGAACAGAAACATAACTCATAAAAACACCCTAACTCATAAAAACACCACAGCATGTTTATTGAAGGCATACATCTTATAAAGAATAAAATTATATAACAGAAATAACACCCTAAATATATAAAAACAGAAATAACTCTACATAAGTATCAATATGGTACTCATATTAAAGATAAAAAAACACTCGTTATTATGGTGTATTTTTTTAAAAGAGTTACATTTAAAAAGTTATTGATGTTTAGAAGGGGAGAACTTTGCATGTGTATTAATGTTAGTTTCTTAATTTAAAAATATTAAATTTACCTTTATACCCTTAATCTAAAAAATTAGTTAGTTTAATAGTCAACGTTATTTATAGAATTGTCACTATGATCTCAATCATTAGATTAAATATCTAATGGTTTAAATTCTTTCTTATCCTTCTCACACTTTTAAATTTTCTCACAATAACCTCACCCTATATATATATTAGTACTCACTCATTGTTGCTATACAAATTGAGGTTTTTGGAAACCCTTAGATCATATGGTGTGTGCGTTAAAAAATGGCGTTGTTGCTGATCAACGCCGTCGACACCATACCGTCCATGACGTTGTTCAAAGGGCGGGGGAATCTACACCGGCGTGGAGGATATTTTGCAGGCGACGTGGCATGTGGTTAATGGACGTGATTGTTAGCCGTTTTACCCCCAACATTTAACTTTCAAATTTAAAAAAATATACTTTTTTTTAAATTTCACACTATAAATACAACTGACATCTTCTCCCAAATTTATACAAACTCCACAATTCTTCAATCGTATACTAACTTTTCCACTTCAACGCCATTCCACTTCACCCAAAAAAACTGGTGATGGCATCCGTGGCGTGGATCGAAGAGAAGGATATATCACTTTGCGGAATCATGGGTCGAAGCTTTGAGCAACCACACGTCGGGTAGGCGCACGGGCAGTCCTTTTTGGAGGACAATACGACATCACTTCAAGCCTGTACAGGTTAGAACAACCGAACCGTCGACTCCCTGTAAAAAAGGGGCTTGAGTGTGAGAAGTGTGAGAAATTTTGTGGGGCTGACATGTATCATTTAGTTATATTAATTCAAAAGGGCAAAAAGGTAACTCACTTAGTAATTCAATTATGTGATAAATATTCCCATAACAGCATGGGAGTTCTTTTAGGATTCCGATTTTTTTAAAGATCCTTTAAGAATCTATGATTTATTTGTCATCTCACATAAATCTTCAAGATTGCAAAAAGTTATCATCATCATTGTAATACGGTTTCTTTTATGTTCTATGCGAAAATCTATTGTGTGATGTTTTAAACCTGCAGTCCAGTATGTGTTCTTTGTATGTTCTTCGTATAGGGTTTTAAACCTGCATTCATGGTATTTTAAACCTACAGTCCAGTATGTGTTCTTCGTATGTTCTTCGTATGGTGTTTTAAACCTGCAATCTAGTATGTGTTCTTCGTATTGTGTTTTAAACCTGTATTCATGGTGTTTTAAACCTGCAATCCATTATGTGTTCTTCGTATGTTCTTCGCATGGTGTTTTAAACTAGCAATCCAATATGTGTTCTTCGTATGTTCATCGCATGGTGTTTTATACCTCCATTTACACCTGCATTCATGGTGTTTTACACCTGCATTCAAGTATATATTCTTTTTATGGTGTTTTAAACCTGCGCTATACGTAAATTTTTTTATCTATATAAGTATAACAATATGGTACTCATATTAAAGATAATAAAAAGTTTGTTATTATGGTGTAATTTATTTAAAAAAACGTTACGTACAAAAAGTTATTGACATTGAAAAAAGATGAGTGGAACTTGCATGTCCATTAAAGTTGATGGAAGTTTCTTTATTTAAAAATACAATATAAAAAGACACTATTACCACTAGTCTAGCCAAATTAGTAAAAAAATAAAACATAATTTACATTTATAAACCCTTCTTGATCTCAACCATTAACTATAAGATCTAAGAGCTTAAAACACTTCTTACACTTCTCACAAAACCACCCCTTTTTACACTAACCTCACCCTCTACACACACACACACACACACACACACACACACACACACACACACACACATATATATAGGGCTCGATTCAAATAAAAACCACTACGAGTTGGGAGAATCGTGAAAACTTTTTTTTTCCGCGTGAGTTGGGCTAAAATTTGTTTACACAAATGTAGATGAAAAATATTATAAACACATCTGTAAAAAAATAAAAAAAATTGTCGAGTCGGTAGTTTTGAATGATACAAGTTTTTTTTACGCGCTGGTGTAAATTTTGTACGAAGATAAATATTTTTTTTACGGCTCATGTAAATGTGGGTATGCAGTATTTTTTATTTTTTTTTGGAGAAACAAGTGATTTTTTATGACATGTGAGAAAAAAATTCAGAAAAATGGTGTTGTTGCTGATCAACGCCGTTCACACCATACCGTCAACAACGTTGTTCAAAGGGCGGAGGAATCTACACCGGCGTGGAGAACATTTTGCAGGCGATGTGGAACGCAATTAATGGATGTGATTGTTAGCCTTTTTACCCCCCGACCGTTAACTTTCAACTTTAAAAAAATCTGCTTTTTTTTTTAAATTTCACACTATAAATACAACTAACATCTTCTTCCAAATTTATACAAACTCCACAATTCTTCAGTTGTATACCAACTTTTCCACTTTAACGCCATTCCACTTCACTAAAAAAACAATGATGGCAGCCATGGCATGGACCAAAGAGAAGGATATTTCACTTTGCGAACCGTGGGTCGAAGCTTTAAGCAACCACACACCGGGTAGGCGCATGAGCGGTCCTTTTTGGAGGACAATGCGACGACACTTCCAAGCCTATACGGGTTAGAACAATCGAACCGTCGACTCCCTCTAATCTCGTTTTAGGACGATCTGTCTTGATTGCGAAAAATTCGAGACGATCCACAACATTGTGGAGATCGAGGGTGGTGATGTCGGGAAGGAGGACATCATTCTAGTGGCCCTCGTCAACTTAAGGCACGTGCACAACCGTGAATTCAGGCTCCGCTCGGCGTGGGAAATCATTAAATTTTTATTTAAATTATGTGTTTTTGGTTTCTTATTTTAAATTTTATGTAATATTTTTTATTTTATGTAATGTTTTTAAAATTTATGTAATGTTTTTTTTATTTGTTTTATTTTAGTGTTATGTATTTGTTTAATTGGTAGTAATACATTTATACGTCTAAAACACATTTTAAAAAATTAATACAAAAGGTATGTGACACGTGTCAAAAAAAGCTCCGTTTCCACGCCCTCAACCATTACATCCGTTTTAAAACCACGCCCCATCTGACGCGTGTTCCACGTGTTGCATAATGCCCTTTCTTTAAACCTCTCCACACCGTGTTGTATCAAGGTAAACGTTAAAAGTAAAACCACGTATTTTTTTTAAAAGAAACTAGCTTAGAAATAATCTATAACTAGTAAATTTCTTCGCGCGTTGCTGCGGGTTCAAAACATAAAGAAACTCGATTCTGTACTGTCTAATGAAAACGTATTATATTTGATCCACTTGTTTCCAAAGAATAGTTACGTCAAAACATAGACAAACTAAAAACGTACATAAAAATAAGCACGAAAACGTATTGTAATTGATCCAACTTATTTACAAAAAGAAATTATGTTGAAACGATAATCAGTTTAAACTTGTACTAACATGTACATAAAAATAAGTAAGTACGAAAATAAAGTTTTTTATGTTGAAAAATGGTACACCACATTACGGAGCATCGAAACGTAAAGTAACTCGAATGTTTACCATCTAATGAAAACGTATTATATTTGACTTGACTTGTTTTAAAACACACTTTATGTCAAAATGTTAACCAACAAAAAAGGTTAAAAAACACAAAACGTATTATATTTGAGCCTATCCATTTCCAAAAAAACATTACATTGAAACGTAAGTAAACCTGAATTTATACCGATACATACGTAAAAATAAGCATGTAAAAATTGATTAAAAAGTCTTTAGAAAGTTGAAAGATTGTAAGAGCAATACTAAACGTTAAAATGTGAAACTAAAATAACTAAAAGGACACTAAAAGACAAAAAAATAATAATAAAAGTTACTATATATCCTTCTTCTTATTGAGAAAAAAATAATAATAAAAGTTACTGCATATCCTTTTTCTTATTGTAATATACCAATAAACTTTCTGAATGTTAGTTTCAAATGTAAAACAATTTGAATTGATAATATATATATATATATATATATATATATATATATAAAGTTGAGCTGTCATAAGTATTCTTGCTAAAAGTTGAAAGATTGTGTACAAAATGGAAAAGAAAAGCTCACAAAAAACAAAAAAAGGAAGAAAAAAAAAGGTGATTGCTACTATTAATCAAACTTTCCATTGTAGGATTATATAATATAATATAATATAATATGTTTCCTACAAATTCTATATATGTCGATCCATCGAGTTATTAATTTTTTGTTCTTCATACAATTGCAAAATAATATATTTATCTATAATATTATTTTAAATAAATTTATTAGCATAACATCCCTCTATTTTTATTCTATATAAATAAAAGTTACATATGATATTACATTGGTGGGAGAAAAATATTAAATTGAATATTGAATAATGATTTAATTTCCAAGGTGGCTGCTGATGCAATGATGCAACTGTAGCTGAGTTGAGAATCTATCCTGACTCATAGTCGTTATAAATAGTGTGGAGTATCCCCTCACCTTATTTCACTTCACTTGTCACTCTCTCTTCCTCAAACCAGACAAAACCAAATCTTCTCTTCTATACGCACAAAAAAAAACTCATGGCTTGCGAACCCAAATCACTTTCTGTATCCTTCCTTTTGCTGCTGTGCTTGTTTCTTCTGCTGCAACTCTCTGGTATAATCACTGAATGAATTCTCCATTTTTTGAGCTCTAAAACGCTTATATTTAGCTAATTAAAGGCTGTTCCTCTTTGCATGCAGATGGCTTCAATGGTGCAGAAGAAACCCTCTACAATGGTTCCATTCTGAAAGATATCAGTAATAGGAAGGTATGGAGTACATAAAGAATATATATATATATATATATACACACACACACATATACATATAAAGGATGTTGTGATGTAGATGACGTGTATGTTTTGTGTGTGTAGTTATTGGTGGTGAATGGTTTGGAGGCAAAAGAAGCAGTGTTCAACATGGGTGGCAAGAGTAAAAAAGAGGAAGAGGAGGGTTGGGAGCTAAGGGCAGCACCATTGGGTCCAGACCCACTTCACCATCACGGTGCTGACCCCCAAAAGCCACGCACCCCTTGAGCCAGATGATCATGCCTTGTCTTTTTTGGCTGTTAAGTGCATCTGGACAGCTGGCGAGCTATGGATGAAGTCGTTGGTTAACTTTTTGATCTTAATTAATTAATTTGTAGTTTCTTATAACGTGTAGTATGTCTAGTTGCATAATGTTATGGTAGTTTTAGTAGTTAAGATCAGTGTTTTGTTGGCATGAAGCAATATATGTACGTTTAAGAGAAGCATTAGACTGATTGTAATTTGGTCAGTGACTGATCCATTGATTTTTTGTTAGTGGGACCAAAACTGATCCATGATTTTTCGTTAGGGGGACCAAAACCCAGTAAGGTTACAACGGTAGGTTAGGTTATAAAGGATTAGGTCAAAACGGGTTGGATAAAAAAAATAAATTAAATCGTAGAAAAAAAATATTCAATGGCTGCTACCTGATAAAAATCACAAGCACTTAAAACCTAAACTTGCATAATATGAATAAAAACCAGCAAGTAAAAAATCAATCTAGTTGCTACCTAATTAAAAATCACAAGCTCTTAAAAGACATGTAAGATGGTTGCAAGTAGCAAGTTAATTGATCCTGGAATTAGAATAATCATACATTTCAAAGAAGCAGATAACCATGGGGTTTCTGTTAGTTCTCATAACCATAGTCGAATTTGGATTTTTAGGACGTGCAAACGTGATTTACAGATTGGGCTGGAAGAAAAGATAGTGTACTTGGGGCCCTGTCAAAAAAATGACTTGGGCACATTACAATTTGGATCTATTTTCTTTAAAGAAGTATAGAGCAATTCATAACTTGAGTGGGGGCCTAGGCCCCCCCTCCCCTTCGAGTCAATCTGCCCCTATTGCAGCTATTGTTCAACTGTTTACTCCTTTGTATAGGTTATTTAAAAGTCAACGGCCAGATTATATTTATAAGGTTGTGAAAGTAACAAAGTTAGGATACAAGTGAAAGATCGAGCCCTAAACTTACTACATTTAGGTTTCAAACTCACAACATTTAGATTTGAACTTTTTAGGTTGTACATTTAGTTAAAGTTTGAGCAATTCGGTTTGAAAAACTTGCACTTCTACAAGTGGTTTCGAGATGATACATTGTGTCTACACATTATTGTTCTCTATATATTGTTCTCTATATTTACGACTTCGTGTTTATTAGGTTGTAGCGAGATAACAATTTGATCAGATAGTATTTAGGTGGGAAGATTAAGGAGATAATTATATTAGAACTTTAAATAAAAGAAATAAATAAGTACTAGTGTTAGAATACGATGTGTATTTGGTGAGTGTGTGTATATATATAGGGTGGAGTTTGTTTACAAAGTTCAAGTTTCCTAAAAAGTGTGTGTGTGTATGTATGTATGTATGTGTGTGTGTGTATGTATGTATGTATGTATAGGTGGGTTTCAGATACAATGTCCAAGTTTTCTAAAAAGTGAAGATTACTAAAAACACCATATGCAACCCATAATAGTCCATAAAAACTTCAAACACACAATCGTAGAATTATGAATACAAAACACGACATGTTAATCAATATAAAACACAATAGTGTTTGTCATTCGATAATCAGAACCTTATCATTCAAAACACAAAACACAACCCACATATATGATGTTTTATTAATTTTCATTTTCTTATTTGTGGGTTTTTGGTGTGTTTGTGGTTCACATTTGATATTTTATGCCTTTTTACACTTTTTAGGATATTTGCATTTTGTAACCAACTCCTAGCATATATATATATATATATATATATATATATATATATATATATATATATATATATATATATATATAGGGAGAGAATCAAGAGAAAACTACTTAGATGTGAGAAATTTTTAAAAACTCACTCTAAACTACTAAAGAGAAGGGGAAAGAGACTTTAAGTGAAAGAGAGGCAAAATTGGAAAAAAAATATATAATTCTTCAAACATTTCTATCTTCTTCATATGTTATTATTTATTTTTTTATCTTTTATTTAAGTATATTCGAGCATAATTTTTCCACACAAAAAATAGATTAACATGTCATCTTTTTTTCAATAGTAGTGCATATCTGCAATATAACATGTAAATTAGCCTTAAGGTTTAGGTTTTGGATTTAATTTAGCTTTTAGGGTTAAGTATTCAGGGGGCGTTTAGGTTTTGGGTTTAGTTTTTAGGTGGGGGGGGGGGGGTAAGTTTTTGGGTATATGGGTGTGGGGTTTAGGTTTTTAGGGGGTAAGGGATTTAGGTTTTTCATAAAGTTACACATGTGTAGTAATAAATAGTATTATTAAAAAAAAGTACGATGCGTTAAATCTTTTTTTATGTAATAAAAATATGCACGAATAAAAGATAAAAAAAAATTGTGATCCTAGGGTGCCATTTAAAAAAAATATATAACGTATGAAGAAATTATTAATGTTTAAAAATATATAATTTTTTTTCCAATTTTATCCCTCCATCATTTAAGTACCCTTCCTCTACTTTTTAGGGTGTTAGGAGGTGAGTTTATATATATATATATATATATATATATATATATATATATATAAACTTATAGAAATTATTAATTTCTAGTATCCTTTTTAATAGCTAACTAATTAAATTTGTAACTTATTTTCCAAATATATGTCTTCAGAGAGTAAAAAAATTTAATTTAGAGTGTTGGAAAAATTACTAGGTGTGTAGGATAAATTTCAATATTTGTAGGATAAATTTCGAAACGTGTAGAATAACTTTTATGAGTGTAGGAAAAGAACAATTTTGTAGCGAAAAAATACACTTTATGCGTAAATAATTACTTAAACATAGTGGTAGATAAGATGATAGAAAAACTACTTAATATTTTATAATTGTGCTCTTTGTTCTTTTTTCTTCTCAATTAAATTTTCATCTCAAATAAACCTCCTATATATATATATATATATATGGGTGGGTCGGCTACAAAGTCTATTTTTCCTTCAAAGTGTACAAAGTAATAAACCACCACAAATTTCAGCCATAAAACACAGTTAAAACCTACAAATAAAATAGTGAAAATCACTAAAACACAATATTCAGACCGTACAGTCCTTAAAAACTTCAAACACACTAATGTACAACTATGTATATAAAACACAATATGATAATCAACATAAAACACACTAATGTTAGCCATTCGATAATCAAAGCCTTATCATCCAAAACCAAACACAAAACCCACAAATATGGTGTTTTAGTAATCTTCACTATGCTATTTGTGGGTTCTGAGTGTGTTTTATGGTTGACATTATGGTAATCTATGACTTTTTACACTTTGTAGGAAAAATGAATTTTGTAGCCAATTATCACCCTATATATATATATATATATATATATATATATATATATATATATTATAGGGCATGAGAGGACTTAACCTAATTCTCCATACATTATCATTTAAAAAAATGGCATCATAAGATCATAAATTTCTTTATCTTTCATTCGAGTATATTTAAGCATATTTTTATGACATAAAAAAATATTTAACATGTCTTATTTTTAATACTACTATTTATTACTACACATGTGCAACGTTACAAAATCCCTAAACCCCACCCCCAAAAACCTACTCCCAACCTAAAAACAAAAACCTAAACCCGAAACCTAAACCCTCCAAATATCTAACCCTAAAAGCTAAAATAAACCGAAAAACTAAACCTTGAGGCTATATCAAATGTCATGTTGCACACAGTGCACTACTATAATAGTCGTATTGAAAAAAAGATGACACGCTAAATCTTTTGTTGTGTCGAAAAAATATGCTCGAATATATTCGAATGAAAGACAAGAAAATTTGTGATCATATGGTACAGTTTAAAAAAAAAAAATAATATACGGAAAAGATAGAAATGTCTGAAAAGTTATATATATATATATATATATATATATATATATATATATATATATATATATATATATATTCTAATTTTACCCCGCATTCATTAAAAGTCCCCTCACCTTTCTTTGTAGTGGTTTTGAGCGACTTTTTTAGTTTTCTCGCATTTTAGTAGTTTTCTCATCAACCTCTACCTATATTAGTTTTCTCAAACACACACACACACATGTATATATATATAGCGTTGGGTTTTAGAGTGAACATTAGTGTATTTGTAAGCTTAGTGAACAAATTATGGCCATTGATTTAAATCATCAAATCGTAAAATACACTAGTATATATTCATCATTAAATCCTAACTATTGATTTACACTTGTGTATTAATAATCAAGTGCTAGGATTAGTTCATTAGTGTTTACAATAAGGGGGTTGTTCACAAATTAACCTAAACATATATATATATATATATATATAGGGTAGGTTCATGCGAGAACCACCTTTATTGCGAGAACCCATGTGAACACATAAAAATACCAAAAAATTTTAAAAAACACAAAATTTTTTTTAATATTTTTTAAAAATTGATATATTTTGTTACCAAAGAAAATTTCGAGTAACAATTATCGATGCACATGTATCATTTCTTAGATAAATTTCGTAATACATTAACAATAGTAGACAAATGCACTTTTATTTACACTGACATCTATAATACACTACTTTTTACATTACCAACATTAAAAGTGCACATGTGCATCATTATGTATAACCATGATATAACGTGTTTTGATACAAAAAAGTTTGTAATTTTGAATGATGAAGTAGGCCCATATACATGTTTTTTGATTAGTTATATCTAGTGGTTGATGGTTTGGTTATATTTGTCACTTTATGATGTAATATTTTGTAATAAAGTGAAATATTGGTAATGGTGTTGTATTATGGATGGTAGCAGGTATTGGTATTGTATTGTATTATGAATGGTAGGAGGTAATGGTAGTGTATTTTGGATGGTATGATAGATGAAAGGGAAAGTGTATAGTGTACCAAAACACGTTATATCATGTTCATACATATAGATGTAAATGTGCATTTCTAATATTGTTAATGTAAAGTAGTGTATTATGGATGGTAGTGTAAATTAAAGTGCAATTGTCTAATATTGATAATGTATTACGGAATTTATCAAAGAAATAGTACATATGCACATGTGCATGGATAATTGTTACTCGAATTTTTTTAGTTTTTTTTAGTGACGAAAAATAGCAATTTAAAAAAAAAATTGTTTGTATTTTTATTTGTTTTAGGTATTTTTGATTGTGTTCACATTGGTTCTCGCAATACTGGAGAAGGATCCGTTAGGAACCATCCTTTATTGTGGGAACCGTGAGAACCAATGTGAACACACCAAAAAATAGCTAAAAAATCTAAAAAACATTCAATTTTTTTTAATATTTCTTATAAAATTTATCACTAGTTTTCGTCATAATTTTTTATGACGAAAACCAGCGATTTTTTAAAAAATATTAATTTTTTTTTGTATGTTTTTCATATTTTTTTAGGTTTTTGAGGGGTTTAGCTATATGGTTTAGTTTTTAGCATTTAACTTGGGTGGTGGGTGGGGGTTACCTTTTTTTAGGTTTTTGAGGGGGTGTGTGTGTGGGGGGGGGGGGGGGGGGGGTTAGGTTTTTTAGGGGGTTTAGCTCTACATATATAGGTTAGTTAACGTATATTTGGCCTTAACGTACGATGCGTATGCGATGGGAATTCTGATCGTTATAAACCTTAAAAACGGAATCCACATATTAAAATCCATGTCCGACATGTTAAAAACCTAAAACATGCATGTTTAACAAACTCGAAAGGGATCCCAAACCGGAAGGATCACAAACTCGGAAGCATTTAGAACATGTGGGTTTATGTTTTTATAACATGAGGGTTTATAATTTATAACATGCTTGTTTGGTTTAGCGGATTATAACATGCGGAACTCAAATGGCGTACGCATCGTACGTTAAGGCTAATTGTATAGTGCACTTTCATATATATATATATATATAGAGAGAGAGAGAGAGAGGGTGAGGTTATTGTGAGAGAATTTAAAAGTGAGAAGGATAAGAAAGAATCTAAACCATTAGATTTTTAATCTAACGATTGAGATCATAGTGGCAATTATGTAAATAATGTTGACTATTAAACTAACTAATTTTATAGATTAAGGGTATAAAGGTAAATTTAATATTTTTAAATTAGTAAACTAACATTAATACACAAGAAAAGTTCTCCCTTCTTTTTTAAACATCAATAACCTTTTATACCTAACTCTTTTTTTAAAAAAAAATTGCACCATAATAACGAGTGTTTTTTTATCTTTAATATGAGTACCATATTGATATACTCATGTATAGTTATTTCTATGTTTATATATTTAGGGTGTTATTTCTGTTTTGGTTCTGATTAAAGTGTTGACTAGTGTTATATTAGGGTGTTATTTCTGTTATATTCAATGTTAGGGTGTTCTTTATAAGATGTGTGCCTTCAATATAACTATTGTGGTGTTTTTCTGAGTTATGGTGTTATTTTTGTTATAATTCTGTTCTTTATAAGATGTATGCCTTAAATATACATGTTATGGTGCTTTTATGAGTTAGGGTGTTTTTATGAGTTATATTTCTGTTCTTTATAAGATGTATGCCTTCAATATACATGATGTGGTGTTTTATGAGTTAGGGTGTTATTTCAAATTCGAAAATCCCTACAATAACTGCCAAAAATCGGTTGCATATATTCATTCCATAATTAGATTTTATCAGTTAAATTACAGTTATACCCTTAAACTACCAAAATAAAAAGGGACACATGCCACCTCCATAATCTTTCTTATCATTCTCACACTTTTAAATTTTCTCACATGAACCTCTACCCACCTATATATATATATATATATATATATACATATATATATATATATATAACAAGACATAAACATCATAATTACAACCATAAAACACAGTCAAAACCCATAAATAACAGAGTGAAGATCACTAAAACACAATATCAAAACCCTATCAGTTCATAAAACTTCAATCATACCATCGTAGAACTATAAATATAAAACACAACATCATAATCAACATAAAACATTCCAATGTTTGTCATTCGATAATCAAAGCCTTATCATTCAAACACAACACAAAACCCACAAAATGACGTTTTAGTAATCTTCAATTTGTTATTTGTGTGTTTTGAGTGTGTTTTATGATTGAAATTATGGTGTTATATTACTATGTACACTTTGAAGAAAAAATAGACTTTGTAGTCAACTCCCACACTATATATATATATATATATATATAGGATTAGGGGATAAGATCAAATAAAAAGTTTGTTTTGTCTAAGTAGAATGAGAATGAATAATCAATTGTGAAGATGAAAAAAGTAGTAAAAAATAGAAGTGTAAAGGTATATTTGGAAAGTCATATTTATTGATTTTCTCTCTTCATATGCAAGACACATGCATAATCAATTACGACATTATTTTTTCATATATATACTATAAAATTGAGCATTTTTTATCTTTAATTTGAGTACCCTATTGCTATATAAAATATGACAATTAAAAAACCGAAAAAAAGGTGTTGTATTTCTCTGTTATATAGCAAATTTTTGTGCTGGATTTTAGTAGAATGAGAATGAATAATCAATCGTTAAGATGAAAATGTAGTAAAAAATAGAAGTGTAAGGGGATATTTGGAAAGTCATATTTATTGATTTCTCTTTTAACATGCAAGACACATGCATATTTCACCCCATTTTTTAAACGTTCTAAACTTTTTTTACGATATTGTTTTTTCATAAAAAATATACTATAAAATTGATCACTTTTTATCTTTAATTTGAGTATCCTATTGCTATATAAAATATGACAATTAAAAAACCCAAAAAAATGTGTTGTATTTTTCTGTTATATAGCAATTTTTTGTGCTGGATTTTAGTACTACATTTTTATGCTACATTTTTTTGTCTTAATTTTTTTGTGCTAAATTTTTTGTACTATTTTTTTTGTGTTGGATTTTTTTGCTATATTTTTTGACCCAGATTTCTTTTGTGCTAGATTTTTTTGTACTAGATTTTTTTGTTGTATCTTTGAGAAAAGAAAAGAGGTGTCACATGTCATCTTCACACTCCTACTTATAAGAACCAAAATTTTATAGTACTAAAAACCTTCATTTCTACTTATAAGGAGTGCTACATGTCATCATCACAATCCCTCTTAGGTTACTAAGGCAAAACCCACTTTTTAGTGGATCCTTACCTTAGGATTAGGTTCATTTGTGAATGTGTTGGTCTGCCGAGGTGAGTTTATGATAAGAGTTGAACTGAAAATTGTTAAGGAATATGTCTAAGAGTTTACAGATTCTTATCAGGACTAGTTTGATAAAAGGGAACATGGCACAATAGGCCAAAACTTCAAACAAGCATAACTTGGGTTACGATTGGAGTTACATGGCCTACAAGCAAGTAACTTGAAGGTCTCGACGAGCCGGTTCATAAAGCAAACAACCACAGGTGGTTTGATCCAACTGTCAAACCTGAATTCCTTGATTTAAGGCTCTAATTTAGCGGTCAGGTTTTTTCCCTAATGTCGTCAAATTTTAGCACTTTTTCTTTTTGGACTAAAAAATCATTGAACCAATTCACGTATTAATTTTATAATTTTAGAACCCCCTCCCGTTTTTCCAACCCCCAATAATTGGTCACCTCATATAATGCACTACTAGAATAAAGGATTTGCTACCAAACTTTGCGACAAAAAAATTTAGTCTGGAATTCCAATCAATTACCAACAAACTTCCGACTAGAATAAAAGTCGAATATTAACAACTGATATTCAACGGTTTAATGTAAGATCCAACTAAATATATGCATAATATCTTAGACCTTGATACATTATAATTCTATTAAAATTTAAAATGTACTAAAGTTTAGTTAAACAAGTAGCAAGATTCATATAACAAAATACATGTTTCTAAATTTCACAATATAAACGACAACACACAGAAAAAGGATCTTGAATGGTGTTTGGTTCTTCATACAGCTTGAGCTTCAAAAGACAACTAGCATAAGATTACCTGGCATATAAATACATACAAACGGACAGCAATGTAGGCATTGAAACGAAACGTTAAAAGCCAAAAAATAAAATAATATTTTTTATTTCGAAGGGCCCTCGTGCGTTGCGGGAGGGATTACTTATCTCCCTGCATGGCGCGGAGATGTGAAGTTTGACCAAATAGTTGACCAGGCCCCCCGTGCGTCGCAGGAGGGCCTGGTGTATCTTCCGTGTGGCGCAGAAACGACACTTGTCCAGCAGGTTGCCATAGTTGGGCAACTTCTAACCCATAGCCAAATTTCACCATTTTTCATCCAATTCTCTTCTAAATCCGTCAAAACGCAGTTTAATCCCTTGGGGTTCATTACCTAACATATTTAGATAATGACACTACCTGGATCCATTATTATTTGAGCTTTTACTCTTTGGGCTTATCCATTTTGACCCGTTATTAGACTTCAAGCGTTTCAGCTCAAGTCTTTCATTCCGAAAACAAGTTTTTCTTTATTTGCCCCAACCACAACTAAGACCATGGTTGGTTTCTCTTAGAAATAACTGTAGCATCACAATGCCATACTTTTCTAATTTAGATTCATTCTCGTTTGACCTGTTATGAGATTCAAGCTCTTTAGCCCAAATCTTCCTCATCTTTCTTAACAAATTTTCTTATCATTCACCAACCATGATTAAAGATCAAGGTTAGTAACTCGGACGATACCTCGGTTTCTACGACCACAAGGGTCATGTATACTTTGGTTTTATTCGTTAGTTATCTAGTTTATGGTCTTATAGACCATAAGCGAACCGTTTGGTTCAGTCTTGTGGCGCTCCTTGTCCACACGCGACAAACAACTCTTTTAATCGTTATTACCATGGTCCTTGACCATGTTTATTGCATTGGGCATCACCTCCGCTTCTATGCCTCCGCTAGTCATTTATGCTTTGGTTTTTACATGCCCTCGATATGGTTCGAATTAGTATCTCGTTTTCTTTACTTATTCCACAATTCACCAATTTTGTTGGTGCATACGTCTATTTCCTACGTCTTCGTGTCGGGTCATGATTTATAGAATAGTATAGCATGTAATAGGTTGAATGTTAGTTTGAGTTTTGAATTGTAATGTACTCATTTGTACGGATGAGCTAGTCTGCATGAAGTGTGATCCGCCCCAAACGAAATGTCTATAAATAGGATGTTTAGGGAACATGATCTCAAAATTTTTGATTCACTCTGGAGGCGAAGCTCTGTCAAAATTCAACCGTGTGTAATGTCATCCTATTAAATGTTAATGAGAATTGAGAAAATTGAAGAATTCTTGTGTTTCTACTTCTTTATCATGGATTGCCCACATTATATTGAAGATTAGATATTACTAGGGGCTATAAAGTCAATCAAACCGATCCTAACAAGTGATATTAGAGCTATGGGGGCTGATATCTACTAGAAGACTCAAGAATTCAAGTTTCAAGACCTTCTTACTACTCATTTTTTATTTTCTACACTTTTCACGGTTTAAATTTGCCGATTTTTTTAGAGGACCTATATTTTTCATTTCTAAGCATCATGTCAGAAGATTAGCCCAAAAATCAACTGTTTTCCAACCCAAATTTGCAAAATTCATGGCTGAGTTCATTCGCAGGAAAGAGGTGATTCGTACAGATTAGGAGTGTCATTCGCATGAAGGAGAGGGTGATCCGCACGAAGGAAGTTTCATCCGTTCGAAAATTCCTTTCATTCACATGAACAAGACAACTCATCCGCACGACCTGGTTAATTCGTTCCATGTTTATTTTTCTCATCCGCACGAGTGAGTTTGATCCGTTTCGAGGTTGTTTTTCATCCACACGAGGAAGTCATCCGCATCAATTCATCATTCATTTGAAGTGATTCATTTGAACTTTCGTTCTAGTTTGTCATCTGTTCCAGAAGCAGTCATCTGTTCTAAAACTTTGTAATCTGTTCCAATCATACTTTGACATGTTTAAGATGTAGAATGATTTTTTGAACGTTTTTGCCACCACCGCGACGACAATTGCTCAGAATATGAACCTTGATAATGAAATGGGGATAGCTATAAAGCCACCAAAACTACTTCGCATGGAGGATTATCAACAGTCGGAAGATTGTTTTGAGACCTATGTCCACACAAATCGTTTTGTCTGCTGGTTGGCGATCGAAGAGGAATACATTATTCCAATGGATGATAATGGGGAGATGATCAGTATAAGCCAAATTCTTGAAGTAGACAGAGAGAAGTTTATCCGAGAGAAGAAGATGATGAATGTATTGCAATACGCGACCAAAGAAGATATTTTTTTCTCTATTACAACATGGTGGTTATACTCAATCTATTTGGTATTCACTAAAGAAAAAAATATTCTGGGAATAAAACAATGCAAAAGTGCATGAAAGCACTTTTTAAGAAGGAATTTGACATATTTACATGTATGAAGGGTGAAATAATGAAACAATTGGTGGAAAGATACTATTATCTTATGGTAGAGATGAAGAGGGCTCAGATTGAAAAAGATGATGATGAATGGGCTTATAACTTAGTAGACACATTACCTGAGGGAGATTGGTCTACCTATCTGCTTATTCTAAAAGGAAATTCAACTAAGTATAAGAAGATGACTCTTCCAAAGTTAATTGAGAAGCTAGAGGCACATGAGTTGGATCTTTGAAAGAAAGCAAAGATGAATGGAGCTGTGGTTCAACAAGATATCAGACTTTACTTCCAAGGAAACGATTCGAACATTTAAATGAGTCTAAAGATTCAAACTGCTTTCAGTACAGAAAGAAGCAGCGGTGGTTCGTCAGGTAGTGGAAGCTATAATTATCCTCAGCAATTCCAAGCTTCATACTCTAACAATAGTCCTGGCCAAACCTCACAATCTTCTCAACATCCAACAATTACTCGAGCCAAAATAACCACAATCCTAATGTGCTATAGTGCAACATAGCTGTGAACTTACAAAATGCATAAGGATTCCCCGAAGCTATTGCTAAGGAACATATGTCATTTCTTGAATCGATTCTGGAATCTTACAAGAGATTAGTTGCTGGAAAGATCAGGAATTGTAACATGACGAAATAAGACAATGACCAGATAGATCCAAAGGAGAAGGAATTGATAGATATTAGGTGGTGCATGGCGAGTGTTGTAAGGTGGGCATAGAGATTCATGGAGTTAACGGGAAGAAACAATATTGGGGGTCTGGATTCGAAGCTAGGATTCACCAAGTCAAAGTTCACGTGCTTTCGGTGTAAGGAGAAAGGTCATTTCAAGCGGGAGTGTACAAATCGGGAAGTGAACGATAACAACTACAACCCATTCGGAAACGACGACTATTAGAGGGCCATACAACATAAAAACTCTCAACATCCACCATCTTCTTCAAGACCTATTCCAGTTGAAGATGGGTCGAATTCGAGATCAAAAGAAGACGAGGGCTTTAACTAGAATAATATTATTACCAAAACTGAAAGCTTGGTGCTTATGGCTGAGATCAAAGAATTTGATAAATTAGAAAATGTTGAAGAAGGTGATGATGTTTCAGATAATGTTCAAGTCGAAACTGAGGATGACCGAGAGGTTAAAGCTGTTGATGAATTGAAATAGGAGATCAAGTTTGATGAATCTCCGGAAGATCTCGTTGAAGCTGAATCAATGATCTTGGATGCCGAACAATTGCAAGTTCCGACAAAAGAGGTCATGAACAATGCTTTTAGATCTATTTTAATTAATGTTAATTAGTCCACTTGACTAATTGGTATTAGTTTTGGATAACAAAAACGTCACTAGTTCGCTCATCGGTACAATATTGGCTAATATACGAACTCTATTATTTCGTACCGGAAGCTTTGGTTTTTGACCGCCATAAGTGTTATGGCGTTTATTTAGGACACTTACGACCTAGAAATATGCTTAACTAGTTCGCTAGCCAGATGTATGTTGAGTTAGGATGGCCGAAAAGCTTTCCGTCTAGTTGTTCGCTCGATATGGGCACTTATATATTTTACCGTCGAACTTTTCCAGAAGTTGTGTTTCCGTGACCTCAAGATAGTTGCAAGGACTTCGAGTCCCAAATTAAGCTTTACTAGTTCTCTAGACGAATGTATGAGCCTATCGGCCAATAAAATCTTCGTCGGTTGACAATTGGTCGCTTTCCGGTCAAGTTGTGCACTGTTTGCCGTATGACCGGAAACAATGTCTTTTATGTATTTCTGCCATTCACATATTGTTTTAGGGTGTTCAACATTGTTTTTTATAATTCTGAATTCCGGAAAATACCGAATTAGTGTTGCAGACAAATTGAAATTATCGCCTTTTTGGTCGAAACGGACAATTTTTTAATTTAGGCATTGTACCGGAAAGTTATGTATTTTGAAAAATGTGTTCCCACATTAGTGTTTTCATATATATATATATATATATATATATATATATATATTATATATATATATATATATATATATATATATATATATATATATATGGACTCATTCAGGGCATTAGCATGCCGTTATTCATTGTTCTGTTTTGTTTTAGCGGTTTTGCTGACATGAATATTGCAACCGCGAATAGTGCGGCCAACACTTTTAGGGCATTGTTTGGTTTATTTCGCGTCATAACGGAAACCAATATATGTTATGATCTAATTTACTTGTCCTAATACTTGTGATATAACGTGTGACTCAGTTACGAAATCAAATGCATGAGATTATATAATACAAATAGTGATTAGATTGTATGGAATTACTGGTTATTTACCATTTGTCACAGCATATGCTAAGGATATTCTAATAGTTTCCAAACGTGCTACCGGAGCAAAAACTTCCTCATAATCAATCCCTTCCTCTTGTCAAAAGCCTTGAACTACCAATCTTGCCCTGTTCTTGATGACTACACCACGATCATCCATTTTGTTACAAAATACCCACTTGGTTCCAATGGGATACTTTCCATCTGGTAAATCAACGAGTTCCCAAACTTTGAGCTTACAAAACTGAGATAACTCTTCCTGCATAGCCTGCACCCAACTGGAGTCTTGAATAGCTTCTTCAATGTCACTAGGTACAAACTGCGAAAGAATAGCAGCAAAAAATCCATTGTTGATGGTATACGTTTGTCCATGTCAGTTTATAAATCAATTGTCCGTGTCATAAACCAATTGTCCATGTCATAAACAAATCGTTCGAGTTTTTAATTGTGAAAAATTTTGATCGTTCTTTAATGAACACATTCAAAGCTGTGTTGACTATACCACCAAAGGGTATCTTTAATAGACCACCAAAGGATCTCTTAACTAGACTAACAAATCAAAAAATGTTTTGTTAATCAGAAACAGTTTCTGTCATTATCCAAACTTACACCAAATCCATGAGCATCCCGATAATGGGATTGTCTGTCCTATGGTATCATAACATACTACTGGTCGGCTCGGCCAAAGCTAATGAATGTCGTGTTATGGATAACGAATCAACAAGTTGTTCGCATTATTGAAATCATATTGTTTTATATATAAACCATAGACGTTGTTTTTGAAAACTTGAAAATGATTTAGCACATATGAGTCACCCCAAAACATTTGCAAAACGTAAAAGAGGGGAACTATGTACTCACTTGGGATTGCGAAAGTATTCTTGATCAACAGAATAAACAAAGCTCAAACGTGTCTTAATGTGTCAGATAAATATGTTAGCGTGTCGGGACTACAAACGGGAGATCGGATAGAATGAAGTCTTATAAACCAAACAAGTGTTGGAACTCATGTGATATGGTTTACCAAACTTAACATTCTGATTTGGAAAGGATCCTAAGTGCTTTTGACCCATTATGACTCGTTAAGGTAGTTTACGCTACTTTAATGGGTCATTAGCGTAAATGCGTGATCGGATGGTTAAACATGTCATATGATAAGTATTAAATGCGCAAATATGTTTGAAAATGTTATAACATCAGTTTATGTGTCAAAAATTTGGTTACATGTGTTTAAAATGGATTTATGCGCAAAAGGGCATTTTGATCATTTTTTTAAGAACATAGAAGTAACTGATCATAACACTAACCAAACGACGTGACCATAAGGTATAACCTCAGTAGGTTATTCCCTATACGACTATAGTCACAAATATGTGTTTGGTCAGATCCTAAGGTTGACCAAACAGGTCGGATTCGAAAGTCACAGCGGTGGTCAAGACCACTCGACTTATGACCCTAAATAAGCACTAAACTTGAAGTGACGAGTTAAACATGTCAAAATATGTCTAACTAAGTTTATAAAAGTGATTTGGTATCAAAACTTGGTGTTTTGATACCCGAAAATAGTTTCGTCGTAAAATGCACATCATGCGCATTTTTGACCTAAACTTTGACTCGTCACTTCGATTAGTAAACATGGTAATCAGAAGGTGAAATTGCTAGTAATTATAGCCTTCATGATTATGATCATGTTTCAAAGTTCAATTGAACTTTGACTTGAACAAATATGGTCAGAACCAAAAGTCAATCAGGAAGCCAAACTGTTCGCCTTTTAGCTCAAACTAGGAAGAGTACTTACTCGTGTTGAAGAACACTTTCGAAACTCAAGATAGGAAGCTTCCAAAGGCTGGAAGCAAGCTCCAAGAAGGACAGAAAGAAGAATTTCACACTTTGCTTTGAAGTATTTTGAAGTGGTGTGAAAAAAATGGAAGAATCATGGGGTATTTATAGTATTTTAGTATCAAAGTGGTGATGACAAGTGTCCTCAAGTGTGAATTAGTGTTCTAATATGTGTCAATACCAAATTAAGTGTTATAAAATAAGTGCTAGGTGTCAAAAATTAGATGTAGGTGGCAAACTTGGTGAAGAAGCAAAAATCTTTATTATATTTTTGACATTTTTGGCCCTTGGACTTGTATTTTCACTTGTTTGCCATTTTTAACCCCTTTGACCTAATATTTAGGTTATATAAAGGTGATAAGACATGTGTAACTTGGATTATGCCCAAAAATGTCATGGATATCGGTTCGTACGGTTGTACGATTACGCGTTTCGTAAAAATGCGTAAAACGCTTTAACGGACACGAAAAAGATCGAAATTGTGCAATGATTGACATTTTTGCATTCTCATCAATAAAATATAATATTTTATTAAATAAAAAAATATTTGGATTGATACACATGGTTCGTATCTTGAATGCAGACCAACAGACTTTCGCAGTTTGACGAAAATAGTCCCTAGACTTGTATAAGCGTGTTTTCATCATATCTAACCCTTCAAAACTTATATCTAAGTTATGTAAAGGGTATTTAGGGTATGTGTAGCTTATGTCCTTGTTTCGAAGTGTACGCCGTGTTAAACGAATTGCGTTTAAGTGTCAGTTAACGAATAACTTACACAAAAAATTTTTGAGGGTTCAAAATCGTGCAAGAAGTTGAAACTGTTCAAATGTCTTCGATAATTATACAAATTTCGGAAATAAAATGTAGGGTGTCATTCAATACGAAATTTTTTACAACTGTATAATGATTGAAAAGGCACAAATGTCACAACCTTTTAGACCGTAAAGCATTTCATATGGTGGTATACCAATGCTAGAATGGTAGCTATTATTCTACGTGTGACAACCGACATTTTCCGGCTATAATTATGCACATAAAAAACATTAAAACCATCATAAGTAGCGTAATTAGACATAAATTAACTTGATTAGGCCTTTGGAATGCCTAGAAACGTCTATTGGACTTTGTGGTACGCGAATGGTGAGTTGCGGGAAAACAGCTGAACGTCAAATGGTAACGAACAAACACCGGGCAAAATAATGACAACACCGAAAATACTAAATTATCATGTACAATTTATGCATAATAATTTGGTTTTGATGAATTGTGTGCTTTCGAACGTCACAATACGCTTATGTGAACGAAAACACGTATGAAGGAACGCACCGACAACGAAACGGAAGCTACGGACTTGAATTACGCCTCGATAACAATATATTATGATATATTTAGCTTCGTAATCGAATTTTATTATTCATAGTCGAAATCGAATCGAAAAACGAACAAGAAACGACAACCGGAGCATTTTACGTGTTTTAACGAAACCAAAAAACGCATGCTATAATATCGAATACCGACACCTTTTAGATGTGTTTGAACCTAAAATGATATTACATGACGTTCCATGAAGTTCGGGTTCGAAAACGGGCCTCGTAGACGCGATCGGGCAGCTCAAAACGCTAGAAACTTGCTTTTGGGCCTTGGGCCCAAACCCACAAAACCCTAGTTATAAATAGCTAGTCACACACACTAAATCCTCATTTTCACACACACTCTTTCTCTCTCTAACCTCACCTCTCTCCAGCTTTTGCTCTCTAAGAAGTCCGGTGGCCGGACTCCGGCCGGCGACGATACGGCGGGGGAGCCGTAGAGCCGCGTTGGCGGCGCCTCAGACGGCGACGATGACTTTTCGCGGCGGTTCAACGGTGAACCCCCTAAACCTCACCCTCTGAACGCGATTACGGGCCTTGTTTTTTCGATTGAGCAACGATGGTGGCGGTTTTAAACTCCGACAGCTGTTAGTCTCTTTTAAGTCCATAGGTCTCTCATTTTCCTTTAGATCCTTCTAGATCCATGGTAGTTCCGGTCGTTTGTTGTTGTTTCATGGCAGAGGTGGTGGTCTTGTGGGAGTGGCGACGGTCACGGGGTGGCGGTAACGCCGTGACTGGCGACGATTGGGGTTCCGGCCGACGGCTCCGAGCGATCAAATAGCGGCAGCGGTGATCTGGATATTTGGGGTTACTTTTCGGGTTATCTCGGGTCTCGGTTGGATTCAGGTAGGTTTCGGGTCACACAGTCCAACTCGGTTTCGGGCTGATTATGTTCGGGTTCTGGTTCAACATGTTTCAGGTATATTTGGGTCAAGTTTCAAGCTCGGGTCAACCCAGTCAACACAGCGGGTTGAATGGTCAACTGTGGTCAACATAACCCTCGGTTCAGATCTTTGTTTGGTTTATGTTTGATTCAAGATGTGGTTCGGTTCAGATTTAGTGTTCGGATCGGTGCTCGAGTCGACTCGGTCAATAGCAGCCAACAACAGTCAACTCGGTCAACACCGAGTCTACTCGGTCAACTATGGTCAACTCAGTCAACAGGTCAACCATTCAAACCCGATCAATTGTCGGGTCAATGAGTCAACGAAGGACTTGGTAAAAATTAATTACGACGTGATTTTAATTATATTAATTATATAAATATTAATGTTAATTATCGCGAAACCGAGTTCAAACCGATGCGCTAACAATTTAATATCGTCAAAGCTTAAAAATAACAATCCAACCGACGTACGTTACTCGCGTATATCTATTAGTTAAAACCGAATCAACGCGACGTTACGATATATATATATATATATATATATATGACTTATATTTGACGAAACTTTGTATTTGAAACACGACCGAAGATAATAAATATTGTGTACATTGATTATTGCGTTTTGACAAATAAATCGACAACTTGTAATGTCGGGATCGTCCAAAACAAAGGAGACTCTGCTCGTTTTTCGTCAAAATTTGTAAAGAGAAACGTGTTTTATAATTAAAACAAAAATTGTCCAATCCAAGTGATTGTTATAAAATAAATATAGATGTACATTTATTTTGCCAACACTATTATAACATACAAAATCAAGCCGATAACGTTTCAATGAGTGTAATCACAAGATAACAGAATTCGGAAGTCAAAATTATAAAATAAATATAATTATATATATTTACTTCAAACGTCAGGAATTCGGAAAGTAGTTTTCAAACGTCGATAATACCTTCGAATACTGTTATAAAATAAATATAATGTTTATATTTATTTTGAACGTCAACAATTCCGAACACTTTTACAAGATAAATAAAATGTGTATGTTTATTTCAAACGACAGAATTCGGACATGAGTATTCGGAAAACATATAATGTAAATATAATCATCGATACCTATTTCAAACGTCGACGACTTGAATACTTTCGAATGCTTTTATAACAATAATATACTCGAAATATTCGACTCAAACAGTTAAATGAAGTGCGATGCAACACCGTAAGATTATAACAAGCATAAAATTACATAATTATTTAGTAATTATAAACGATATGCAAGACTATTGCTCGGATACGAAATGCTTTACATATATGAGTATATTTACTAGGATAAATGTATCACATCTTACAAAAACAACGAAGAGTCGTACTACTATCCGTCAATGTATATAACGACTAATACGATTTCATGAAATATAATTATGTTTAAATAAAAACATATATTTCAAATCGCTCGGAAACTAAGACATTTCCAAGAAAACCATAGATTGGTTATTCCGAGTCAAAACAATAATAGTTTCATAGAATCGTATGGTTAACGATTCGGTAGAGCTCAGTGACACATAGTTCAGCTACGTTATATTTAGAAACTTATGAGTTATTCCGTTTTAGGAATGTTGTCACACCCGAATTTCCAACCCAAATCCATACACCGGTTCGTGACCTCAGTTGATAACATCATAGTCAATTAAACATGGCACAGCGGAAGTCTTTGAGTAAAATTACTATTACAAACCAAATGTTCGAAAATACAAAATAATATACAGGCTCTTATAGAAGATCCATAGGCGGATCATAAATTGTACATGGAAAGAATATAAAACAGACTTTGGGCAGATCTAGGATTTGCAAGATCCTCTATCACTACCGAGCACTTCCAGCCTATTTTCGTATTGTACCTGCAGCTTAGTCTTTTGAAAATACGTCAGCTTTCGCTGGTAAATACACCCAATTGAATCATTTTGAAAACATTTAAAATATGTTTTAAGTGCGTATCAGCACAAAAGCTTTTACAACTTGGGAAAGTTGACCGTCCAACCTTGTTAATAGATTTACATGTTTGTCCATACATACAGGGCCCGGTACGTAGACCGAGACATGATTAACGTACACACCACTTTGGACTCATGAAGGAGTCAATTCCGCCCAACCTTGTGGGAATTCATAATTGAGCGTCTATCGGGTGTATGGCCATTTCTATTATAATGAGCCGAGGATATCCAGGACACGGTAGCTAACCCCCGATGTTTAAGTTATCAAACAAAACTGATTAAAACAGAATATGCGGATTTACTAGCCACAATCCGACATTCGATTGATCCCATTTCCGACCAAGCGGTAATAATTTACCGTAACCCAAGCCCGTATAGGGGAAATAAGTCGAGAGTATTTACCTGAGCTAGTCTTTTTTAATTTTTAATAAATCAGTCGTACACAAAAGTACTAAGTGCAGATAGCATTTACTGGCAAGTCTCTAGTCTGGATTATGGCATAAACTAACCAATTAAATACTAACGGTCTTATTTAAGTCATTGACTTAGACCGACTAGCGTACTTGATCAAAACGTATGACGCTAGATTAAACAATGATTGGATGGAATGTAGTTTAATCCCAGCAAGTACCTTGACTTGTATAATTTGGGTAAACTATAAACATTCTGGATTTTGAGATTTAAATGACAAGGTTAAACCCGTTTCGGTTAATTTTCGTAAACCTGTTACATATACTTAACCGTATGCATATCAGCAATATCGGGTAACCGGATAAGTTATGGACAAGTTCTATATGCCATTATACTCTAAATAAGTTGTAATATCAGTAGGATATAAACTTTTATGCCCGTTATGGTTTTAAAACGAAACTATGCCTCATAAGGGCATTTCGTTAATTTCATACCGTATAAAAGAAACTTGAGTGTAATTTAATGTTACAATTATAAGTATTCTAGAAAAATAATTTATTTATGATATAATATCAGTAGGATACTAATTATATGTGTAATTTATCTTTTATAACCAAACTATGCACCGAAGGGGCATTTTGGTAATTTTAAACATAGTTTATAAATTATTTGGGATTCTGAGTTTATAACATGTACCTACTATAAATATGTATAAAATAAGTTTTAAAATCAGTTGGTAACGAGTTACCGTCAAATAATATGGTTTTAAACTATACTAGGCGCCGAAACGGCGCTTATGTCGTAAAATGACGTTTTATGCGATGTTTAATGAAAATTGACATTAGGGTCTAACTAAACTATCTTAGATATGTTATTTAATACAACATATCAGTAGTTAAATGATTTATCTTGAAAATATTTGATTAAAACCATTTTATGAGCCACAAGGGCTAAAGTCGTCATTTATCAACATAGTTTAAGGACCTGTTTGAAAACTCAGTTTATAACTTGGTTTAACATCCCAAATAATCCTACTTATAATATAACATTAGTAGGAAACTCATTTTCAAGTTCATTATCATTTAAAACCTTGTTTTATGCAAAAAGGACATTTTAGTCAAAAATGGCATAATTGTGGAACTTGCGCATAAACTTGGATTATGATTATGATCATGTAATATAACCTTAGAGGGTTATGCTAAAATATAATACGATCATAATGCAACTTTAGATCAGTATCTAACTAATCTAAATCGGGTCAGAATCGAAAGTCAAAGCAGAAGTCAAACTTTGCGACTTTTGGTTGCGAACCCACCCTAGAACTGAAATTGACGAGCCGAACATGTTCTTACATGTTCTAATTATTACCAACTTGTTTAAGTGTCAAAACAGGTTTCATAACATATCTAAGATCAATTTATGATTTTTCCGAAAAATGGCTTGTTTGACTTTTTAATAACTTAACTTTGACCCATCAATTGGTCTAGCAAACGAGATCTTCAGGAGGTGCCCTTTATAGGGATTAACACCAACCTTATTACGATCACTTAGCCATGTTCGTTTTGAACAATGGCTGGACCATAATGGTCTTAACAGAAAGCGTTTTCTGTAAAACGCTTGACTTTTGGCTATAAAAGCCTATAAACGAAAATGCACAAGGAAGGAACACTTACCAGTGATTCCTAGGGTGCAAAAGAACTATGTTGGATGCTCCTTTCAGTTAGGAACTTCCAGAGGAGGGAGAAGAGTGTATGAATGAGAAAGGTGCAAGTTGGAATGGTGAACTTGGAGCACCTATTTATAGTTGGAGAACTCAATGGTAGTGATGCCAGGTGTTTAAGAGTGTAAGAGGAAGCTTACAAGTGTCCCAAAATGTGGCATAGCTGTTTGGAAGACCATGGTTTCAAATTCATGGTTTTTGGAGCTTTGTTTGGCAGCCAAGCAAAACTTTCTGCAGCAAAGGCCTTCTCGTGTCCCGTGAGAGACCCAGGCCTGGTCTCTCGCGGCCCGCGGCCGCCCCTTGGCCAGTTTCAAACTTTGACACTTTAACCCCCTTAACTTAATAAAGCTTCTAAAAACCTTCTAAAACACCTTTTTCGCGCTTTAGCCCTCCGTAGCCAATACTTGGCATACCCGAGATTATACCCGGACATTGTCGAGCTCTCGGTTCGTTAAAATGTCACTCAGAGGTATAAATTAACATGTTGACACATTTATCCCTCCATTATCTAACTTTCACATATTTACAGAATTGAACCCTCTCTTCCAACAAATGGCACGTATGAGAGTTAGGACTTCACAAAGGATAACTCAGAGGCTTATTATAAGCATGTTGATTCTGACGTCACTCAGAGGCTGGGGATGTTGACATATCAGTCACTCAGAGGCCAAGTTTTAAGCATGTTCACATATCACTCGCTCAGAGGCTAATGATTTAAGCATGTTGACATATCAGTCACTCAGAGGCTCAGTTTGAGCATGTTGACGCCTTTAGTCCTTATTGGTCTTTAATAGGCTATATTTTATAGGGTGTTACATCCTCACCCCCTTAAAAGAAATCTCGATCTCGAGATTTTATTCAAAAAGATGGGGGTACTTTTGTCGCATAGTGGACTCAACCTCCCATGTATACTCGGGACCTCTAAAAGCGTACCACTTAACCTTTACTATAGGTATCATTTTCCTTCGGAGCTTCTTAACCTGTCGATCCTCGATCGAATGGTTTCTCAATGAACCTCAGGTTTTCATCAATTTGCACATCCTTGTGTGACATTGCTAGCGACTGATCAGCTAGACATTTCTTAAGAGTTGATATGTGGAATACATCATGGATTCCACTAAGCTCCTCTGGCAACCTGAGCTTATAAGCTACAGTGCCGACACATTCGATTATCTTGAATGGTCCTATATATCTTGGGCTTAATTTGCCCTTCTTTCCAAAGCGCATCACACCTTTCCAGGGTGATACTTTTAACATGACTTTGTCCCCAACTTGGAACTTAAGAGGTTTACGCCTCTTGTCAGCATAGCTCTTCTCCCTATCCCTGGCAGCTTTGAGACAATCACGGATTTGCACAATCTTTTCCGTGGTCTCCAGGACAATCTCTGGTCCTGATAGTTGGGCTTCCGCAACTTCTGCCCAGCACACGGGCGTTCAGCACTTTCTCCCATATAAGGCCTCAAAAGGAGCAGCCTTTATGCTCGTATGATAACTGTTATTGTAGGAGAATTCTATTAGGGTTAAGTGGTCATCCCAGCTTCCTCCTAAATCAATCACACCTGCCCTAAGCATGTCTTCCAGTGTCTAGATAGTACGCTCACTTTGACCATCAGTCTGCGGATGGTAAGCCGTACTAAAGTTTAATCGTGTGCCTAAATATTGTTGGAAACTTTTCCAAAAATGAGAGGCATATCTAGTATCTCTATCAGATACAATAGATACCGGCACACTGTGTAGGGACACAATTTTGTCCACATACAACTTAGCCAATTTGTCTGAATTATACGTTTCCTTTGTTGGCAAGAAATGTGTTGACCTAGTTAGCCTATCCACAATGACCTAAATAGTGTCATTTCCACTATTGGTCTTAGGTAACTTGGTAATCAAGTCCATAGTTACCATTCCCATTTCCATGTGGGAATTTTCAATTGCTGTAGAAGTCCTGACGGCTTTTGATGTTCGGCCTTAACTTAGGTGGCTATGGATTTCTTCAAACCCATCCACCAATAATTCTTCTTCAGATCTTGATACATCTTGCCACTTCCTGGGTGAACTGAGTATCTCGAACTATGTGCTTCTTGGGGGATTAGATCTCTAAGTTCCCCAAGGATTGGAACCCAGATTCTTCCATTGAATCTAAGGATTCCATCATTTCCAGGCGCTAACTGATAAGCATAAGTCTCTAATAAAGCTTGCTTTTGCGCATCTAATAGCTTCTCACTTAAGCTATTTCTGAGCTCAATGCTCATGGCGTTAATCCTTATAGGTTTAACCCGTTCCTTGCAACTTAGGGCATCGGTAACTACATGTGCCTTGCCTGGATGGTAGCGAATCCCGCAATCATAGTTATTAAGCATTTCCATCCACTAACGTTGTCGCATGTTCAATTCCTTCTGATTGAACAGATGCTGGAGACTTTAATGGTCTGTGTATAAAATACACTTTGTGACATACAAGTAATGTCTCCATAGTTTTAGTGCGAATACAACAACACCGAATTCCAAATCATGGGTGGTGTAATTCCTTTCATGCACCTTTAACTGTCATGATGCATAAGAAATTACCTTGCCTTTTTGCATTAGCACACAGCCCATGCCGGTGTGCGAAGCATCACAGTAGACTACAAAATCATCAATACCCTCAGGTAGAGATAACACAGGAGCATTGCTCAACTTGTGTTTAAGAATCTCAAAAGATTCTTGTTGTTTTGGACCCCAATTATATTTAACATTCTTACAAGTCAAAGTAGTTAGAGGAATGGCTATTCTTGAAAAGTTGTAAATGAACCTCCTATAGTAACCAACCAATCCTAGGAAACTACGAATCTCTGATGGGGTCTTGGGTACTTCCCAATTCATGATGGCCTCGATTTTAGCGGGATCTACTTACCTCGCTCACTTACCATATGTCCAAGAAATGGAACCTCTCTAAGCCAAAACGCACACTTAGAGAATTTAGCATAAAGCTTCTCCTGCCTTAGCAGTTCTAAGATGCAACGAAGATGTTTCTCGTGATCAGCTTGATTACGAGAATAAATAAATATGTCGTCTATGAAGACAATGACAAACTTATCCAAATACGGTTTGCAGACTCTATTCATGAGATCCATGAATGCTGCTGGTGCATTTGTGAGCCCAAAAGGCATCACCAAAAAATCAAAGTGACCATATCGAGTCCTGAAGGCAGTCTAAGGAACATCCTCACTTCTAACCTTTAGCTGATGATATCCAGATCTCAAATTGATCTTAGAAAAGTAACTAGCCCCTTGAAGTTGGTCGAATAAATCATCGATCCTTGGCAATGGATAACGGTTCTTAATTGTTAACTTGTTTAGCTCTCGGTAGTCAATTCACATTCGCATTGAACCGTCTTTCTTCTTTACAAAGAGGATAGGAGCTCCCTAAGGTGAGGAACTAGGCTGTATAAAGCCTTTCTCTAAGAGTTCATCTAATTGTGTCCTTAACTCCTTCATTTCTGTTGGTGCTAGCCTATATGGAGCTCTGGCAATAGGTGCTAATCCTGGCAGGATATCAATTCTAAACTCCACTAGCCTGTCTAGAGGTAGGCCTGGTAATTCTTCGGGAAAGACATCTGAATATTCAGAAATAACTGGTAGGTCTTCCATGTTTGGCTTAGGCTCATTGATAGTAACTTGTGCCATGTAAATGACACAACGTTTCCTCAAACACTTGGATGCCTTAAATAACGACACCTTGACTGGTAATCCATAGTGTGAATCTCCAGGGATGGTGATCATTTCACCGGATGGGGTTTTAATTTCGATGAGTTTCTTATCACAGGCAATGCGGGCTTGGTTATGAGATAACCAATCCATGCCTAAAATTACATCGAACCCCGCCAATTTCATGGCAGCAAAGAGATAGGGATGGAATGATTCTTAATGGATATAGAACCCATCCATCAAGAATGGAAGATGCTGTTTCTATCGTTCCATCAGCAAGTTCTATCTCGTAAGTTTTATCTAGAGTTCTTATGGGCAAGTTTAATAGTTTACTAAACTTATGCTCAACAGAAGATTTATCTGCACCTGAATCGAAAAGAACTCTAGTGTAAATGTTGTTAATGAGGAACAGTACCTATTATGACATTGTTGTCATTAACGGCCTCCCTTGTGCTCATCTGAAAGGCAGGAGCATTCCTTTTCTTAGCCTTTCCGGGCTTTGCATCATTACTTTTGGGGTTATTGGGGCAATTGTACGTAGTGTGCCCTTTTTTCATTGCAGTTGTAGCAAACTGCATCCTTAAGATCCTTGCAATCTAAGGTCTTATGCCTTTTTTTTGCAGATACCACAGGGTTTCGTTTGTGGATTTATACTACACTATCCCCAATGCCTATATTTATAGTTCTTGCATAGAGGTTTGTCATTAGACGTGTGCTGGTTCTTCTTGAACCCAAAATTCCTTGTCTTTTTGAACCTTTGGGAGATATTGTCCTTCCGTTTTCTCTTTCCATCTGTTTCAGTCCTTACTGACTTTTGCCTCTAAATGTAAAGTGAAGAGAGAGATAGGTCTACAGCAGACCTATAGGTACTTGGCTGAGTAGCCTTTACCATGCCCTTTATCTCGGGCGCCAACCCATTTATAAAATGCGCAATGTGTTTGGATTCGGGGGTGATCAAATAGGAAACTAACCAAGATAGGGAGTTAAAGTCAGAAACGTATTTCCGACAATCTAGGTTTTTCATTGAAAGAGAAAAAAAGTCTATCTCTAATTTCTCCACCTCATGGGGTGGGCAGTAAGTTTCCTTAACAAGGTCCACAAATTTGGACCATCTCAAATTATATAGGTGTACGTTACCTGTAGATTGGATCATGGCTTTCCACAAGATTAGCGCATCGCCCTTAAAGGATTGTGATACATACTTAACCACATCCTTATCAGCACAGTTGCTGATATCTACAATCGATTCCATCTCGTCTAGCCACTTTAGGGCTTCCACAGCTCCTTTTTCCCCATTAAAGTCTCGGGGCTTGCAGGAGACGTAATACTTATAGATACACCCGTCTTTAAAAGAACGGAACTTATCCTCGAAATCTATTTTCTTTGGTTCACTCTTTGCATTCGAAGAGTGAACGGAGCTCTCCTTATGAGCCGAGGATGGGGTAACCGATAATGGTCTAGAGCGAGTAGCACTCAACTCTCTAAGTTTTCTATGGCCTTTCCCATGGCCTTTTTGATAGCCGCATCATTGTAAGCTTGAAAATCATCATTATCAATATCTTTGTTTTCGGCTTTGTTAGAATCAACATTCCGGTGGCTACTTTGTGCCTCATTTGAGTTAGCCATCTTTAAGCTTTGGTTCTATATACCAATAAAATCTTTCTTAGCCATGGTATACTAACCATATTGGCTTTATAAACATTGGATATAACAGTTCATTGCCTAAACTAGTGTGAATAACGTTACAACTCTTAGGCTTAACATATCTATATTTGGCCTAGTTCTTAATAGAACCATCATAGGCAAATTACAATCTGGACGTAGTCCATATATTACTGGACATTGGATCACATTGTTACAACTGTCATTGTCATAATTGACAATTATATTTAGCTCATAAGCTTGTCACTAATGAAATAATAATTGGGCACATTGGCCGGTCACATTGGACATAATATATATACGGGATATGAGCATGTCACTTAGGACATAATACATATGGCATATTAGCCTGTCACCTTGGACATAATTTGGGCACATTGGCCTGTCACCTTGGACATAGATTGGGCACATTGGCCTACATCATAACAGATGTAATTCATGGCATATCAGCCTGCCCCATTGGACATAAATTGGGCACATTGGCCTACATGATAATAGATGTAATTCATGGCATATCAGCCTGTCCCATTGGACATAAATTGGGCACACTGGCCTACATCATAACAGATGTAATTCATTGGACATAAATTGGGCACATTGGCCTACATCATAACAGATGTATATTCATGGCATATCAGCCTGTCACATTGGACATAAATTGGGCACAGTGGCCTACATCATAATAGATGTAATTCATGGCGTATAAGCCTGTCACATTGACATAAATTGGGCACATTGGCCTACATCATAACAGACGTAATTCATGGCATATCATCCTGTCCTATTGATAGCTAGTGTGGTTCCTCAAGTTACACTACTAGGAGTATGAACATTCTTAATGTTATCATAAGAGTACCTTAATGATTGATTAATGGTCTCGGTCACCTTCGACCTTAACGACCTTGGAGGTTTGGACCTAGTCCCGACCTCTGGATAGAAGGATAACTTCCCTTAACTATCTTGATAGAAGACCCCTTCGTACTTAACTATCATTTCTTGGCCAACATTTGGTCTATGCCACTTGGTATAATCAAATTCATTAAGATCTTTTTGGAATTATATCGCAGAGCATAAATTTTGAGTAAAATCGAGATGCTCGTTTACAAGAGGATGAATACATATATATAATTCCAAATTACTTCATTAAATCTGAAATAGAAATTACAATACTAGAAACATTGAAATAAATTGTCCATGCAAGGACTACTGAAACAGAATGTCCACACAGGGACTAAAGAAAAATAACAATGTCCTTGTAGGGATTACATATAATTAGAAGAGACTTTTAACTCGTCCTTCTTTCCCTTGACCAACTTGGAGAGTTTCTTGAAGAACTTGTTTGTCTTCTTCTCCGTTTTCTACGCTTGCTGCTGTATTTCTTTCATCCGTTCCAAGGCCTCATTAGTGGCCTCGAGTGGCGCGGAGGTTGTGGTTGTGGCATAACCGGATACTGGTACCAATAAGTTGGATATCCAGTTGGTGGATAAGTAGGTGGGAAAGGAGACGGGTAAAGTGCATTGTGCATAACTGCTTGCATATAAGGGTCTTGCGACCATGCCTGATAGTCTACCGGTGTAGACAGGTTAAAAGGATTATATTCAGACGTATCTGGATATGTGGGGATTGGGTTTCTATAACCCGATGGTGGTGGTTGAATTGCAGGTGTTGGTGTTGGTTCTACCACAGGTGAGGTGCTAGAGGGTCCACCCATTTGTGGGTCCTTGTGAATTGTGGGGTTGGAATTGGGCAAAGGTGGTAACGAACCCGACCGTTGGCCGGCACGTACCGACATGTGTGCTCCACGCTTCCTCCTTGGTCGTTCAGGTGGTGGTTGAGGTTGGTCCACTCAGTTCCATGTGGACATCTTCTTGTATAGGAGGTGGTTGTGAGTGATGGGAGGGTGTGTTGGCAAAGGTAAATTAGTTCCAATATTGGCCCACTCATTAGGACCTTGGTAAGGCGATCTGACATAAGAGTTTGAATTGCTTGAAATTTATATGGGATACTTATTCGATTCGACGACGACATCTCCGGGTCGGAGTCCTCGTCCATAGGGTTTGGCAGGTCCAACTGATTTTGATCGGCTGGAGGCGTGTTAAAGTAGTGGTTAGGGTTAAATTCTTCATGGTAAGAGTGTGAATGGGAATGATGAGAATGGTGTGAATGATAGGAGTGGCGAGAGTGGTGAGAATTTTTGGAATGTGGGGGCGAGTGTCTATTAGAGACAAAGTATCTCGCTGGTTGCCAAGGAGACGAATCTCCTGATTCTTGGTAGGCATCTGAGTTGTGAGGTTGAAGGGGAATGCATCCCGATGGCCCTCCACTCATTGGACCTTTTCCTCTCCCACTTTGTCCTCGTACACTTGGCGGCATTTTCCTATTAAAAAATCAATTCAAAAACAATACTACTAACTTAATAATGAAATGAGTAATCCTAGGTCAATGCCTAGACTCGGAAGTCTAAGGAATGTGCTCGTGTAAGTTTGAGATTAAACACAAGAAGGCTAGTGTTTAATTCTCTCAAACGTTGGCTCTGATACCAACCTGTCACACCCGGATTTCCAACCAAAATCCATACACAGGTGGGCCCGGGTGGGGAGTATCGTGACCTTAGTTGATAACATCATAGTCAATTAAACATGGCACAACAGAAGTCTTGGAGTAAAATTACTATTACAAACCGAATGTTCAAAAATACAAAATAATATACAGGCTCGTAATAGAAGATCCATAGGCGGATCATAAATTGTACATGGAAAGAATATAAAACAGACTGTGGGCAGATCTAGGATTTGCAAGATCCTCTATCACTACCGAGAACTTCCAGCCTATTTTCGTATTGTACCTGCAGTTTAGTCTTTTGAAAATACGTCAGATTTTGCTGGTAAATACACCAAACTGACTCATTGTGAAAACATTTAAAATATGTTTTAAGTGCGTATCAGCACAAAAGCGTTTACAACTTGGGAAAGTTGACCGTCCAACCTTGTTAACAGATATACATGTTTGTCCATACATACAGGGCCCGATACAGAGACCGAGACATGATTAACGTACACACCACTTTGGAGTCACGAAAGAGTCAATTCCTCCCAACCTTGTGGGAATGCATAATTGAGCATCTATCGGGTGTATGCCTACACCCGCGCTATGGTCATGGCCATTTCTATTGTAATGAGCCGAGGATATCCAGGACACGGTAGTTAACCCCCGATGTTTAAGTTATCAAACAAAACTGATTAAAACAGAATATGCGGTTAAACTAGCCACAATCCGGCATTCGCTTGATCCCATTTCCGACCAAGCGGTAATTATATACCGTAACCCAAGCCCGTATAGGGGAAATAAGTCGAGTATTTACCTGAGCTAGTCTTTTTTAATTTTTAATAAATCACTCGTACACAAAAGTACTAAGTACAGATAGCATTTACTGGCAAGTCTCTAGTCTGGATTATGGCATAAACTAACCAATTAAATACTAACGGTCTTATTTAAGTCATTGACTTAGACCGACTAGCGTACTTGATCAAAACGTATGACGCTAGATTAAACAATGATTGGATGGAATGTAGTTTAATCCCAGCAAGTACCTTGACTTGTATAATTTGGGTAAACTATAAACATTCTGGATTTTGAGATTTAAATGACAAGGTTAAACCCGTTTCGGTTAATTTTCGTAAACCTGTTACATATACTTAACCGTATGCATATCAGCAATATCGGGTAACCGGATAAGTTATGGACAAGTTCTATATGCCATTATACTCTAAATAAGTTGTAATATCAGTAGGATATAAACTTTTATGCCCGTTATGGTTTTAAAACGAAACTATGCCTCATAAGGGCATTTCGTTAATTTCATACCGTATAAAAGAAACTTGAGTGTAATTTAATGTTACAATTATAAGTATTCTAGAAAAATAATTTATTTATGATATAATATCAGTAGGATACTAATTGTATGTGTAATTTATCTTTTATAACCAAACTATGCACCGAAGGGGCATTTTGGTAATTTTAAACATAGTTTATAAATTATTTGGGATTCTGAGTTTATAACATGTACCTACTATAAATATGTATAAAATAAGTTTTAAAATCAGTAGGTAACAAGTTACCGTCAAATAATATGGTTTTAAACTATACTAGGCGCCGAAACGGCGCTTATGTCGTAAAATGACGTTTTATGCGATGTTTAATGAAAACTGACATTAGGGTCTAACTAAACTATCTTAGATAAGTATTATGGAAAAATAATATATTTATGATATAATATCAATAGGATACTAATTATATGTGTAATTTATCTTTTATGACCAAACTATGCACCGAAGGGGCATTTTGGTCATTTTACACATACTTTATAAATTATTTCGGATTCTTAGTTTATATCATGTACCTACTGTAAATATGTTTAAAATAAGTTTTAAAATCAGTAGATAATGAGTCTTGGTCAAATAATATGGTTTTAAACTATACTAGGCGCCAAAACGGCGCTTTTGTCGAAAAATGACGTTTTATGCGATGTTTAAAGAAAACTGATATTAGGGTCTGATTAAAATGTCTTAGATATGTTATTTAATATAACATATCATTAGGTAAAAGATTTATCTTGAAAAGATTTGATTAAAATCATTTTATGAGCCACAAGGGCTAAAGTCGTCATTTATAAACATAGTTTAAGGACCTGTTTGAAAACTCAGTTTATAACTTGGTTTAACAACTCAAATAATCCTACTTATAATATTACATCAATAGGAAACTCATTTTCATGTTCATTATCATTTAAAACCTTGTTGTATGCAAAAAGGGCATTTTAGTCAAAAATGGCATAATTGTGGAACTTGCGCATAAACTTGGATGCTGATTATGATCATGTAATATAACCTCAGAGGGTTATGCTACATTATAGTACGATCATAATGCAACTTTAAATCAGTAGCTAACTAATCTAATTCGGGTCAGAATCGAAAGTCAAAGCAGAAGTCAAACTTTGCGACTTTCGGTTGCGAACCCACCCTAGAACTGAAATTGACGAGCCGAACATGTTCTTACATGTTCAAATAATTATTACCAACTTGTTTAAGTGTTAAAACAGGTTTCATAACATATATAAGATCAATTTATGATTTTTCCGAAAAATGGACTGTTTGACTTTAACTTAACTTTGACCCGTCAATTGGTCTAGCAAACGTGATCTTCAGGAGGTGCCCTTTAGAGGGATTAACACCAACCTTATTACGATCACTTAGCCATGTTCATTTTGAACAATGGCTGGACCATAATGGTTTTAAACGAAAGTTAAAGCGTTTTCTGTAAAATGCTTGACTTCTGGTTATAAAAGCCTATAAACGAAAATGCACACGGAAGGAACACTTACCAGTGATTCCTAGGGTGCAAAAGAACTATGTTGGATCTCCCTTTCAGTTAGGAACTTCCAGAGGAGGGAGAAGAGTTATGAATGAGAAAGGTTCAAGTTGGAATGGTGAACTTGAGCACCTATTTATAGTTGGAGAACTCAATGGTAGTGATGCTAGGTGTTTAGGAGTGTAAGAGGAAGCTTACAAGTGTCCCAAAACGTGGCATAGCTGTTTGGAAGACCATGGTTTCGAATTCATGGTTTTTGGAGCTTTGTTTGGCAGCCAAGCAAAACTTTCTGCAGCAGAGGCCTTCTCGCGCCCCGCGAGAAACCCAGGCCTGGTCTCTCGCGGCCTGCGACCGCCCTTTGGCCAGTTTCAAACTTTGACATTTTAACCCCCTTAACTTAATAAAGTTTCTAAAAACCTTCCAAAACAACTTTTTCGCGCTTTTAGCCCTCCGTAGCCAATACTTGGCATACCCGGGATTATGCCTGGCCATTGTCGAGCTCTCGGTTTGTTAAAATGTCACTCAAAGCTATAAATTAATATGTTGACACGTTTAATCCCTCCATTATCGAACTTTCACCAATTTACAGAATTGAACCATCTCGTCCAACAAATGGCACGCATGAGAGTTAGGACTTTGCAAAGGATCACTCAGAGGCTTATTATAAGCATGTTGATTCCGATGTCACTCAGAGGCTGGGCATGTTGACATATCAGTCACTCAAAGGCCAAATTTTAAGCATGTTCACATATTAGTCACTCAAAGGCGAATGATTTAAGCATGTTGACATATTAGTCACTCAGAGGTTGTTATTTATGCATGTTGACAGTGGACCGTCACTCAAAGGCTCAGTTTGAGCACGTTGACGCCTTTAGTCCTTATAATAGACTATATTTAAAATACAACACGTGTCACTATACTATTGGACACGATTTTACAGGGTGTTATAAATGTCTTAGAGTGCATGCTAGCATGCCATGTTGTGGAGATGACATTATTGAATCACATTAAGCTAGCTTTGCACAAGGATATCAAGTTGAGTTCATAACCCTAACTTTTTACCGTTTTACATTTTTATAATTGTTTTTGGGGGTGGAAAGACATGTAAGTTTTGCAAAAGCACACAATGTTTCGATAAATGAAAATCACACAATTCTAAACCATATTACATACAGATTTCAACAAACACGATGGTTTATGAATGGTTTAGGCTAAATTTACCGGTTTTCATAACAATACAAGGTTTTTCGAAACATGCCTGAGTTTTATGACTAGTGACGGGATTGTCTTAGTCACAATTAGGGGCTAGTCCCCAATTTTATTTATAACATGGGCTAGCCCCAATAACACGAATAACATGGCTAGGCCCAATAACACGAATGACATGGGCTAGGCCCAATATCAAAAGTATAAGGAACAAAAATCATATGAAGGACTAGGCCCGTTCATAGACATCGAAAGCACAGATTTTAAACAACTGGTATGTAGCTATGGGATTAGATGATGACATATCACTGTGCATAAGTAGGATGATGACAATAGTAACCATTAATCACGTAGTGGACCAAGGTGCAAAAGGTATAGATCTATCGAGTTTGAGGCACGCTCCACTCCTGTTTTATTAACCCGTTAGGAGTGCTTTTGTGATCCCAATGATGTCAGAGTTGTCTCGGTTTGGTTACTTACTTATGCCACATAAGTCAGTGTATTAGCTACAAACTGATTGATCCTTAGATACCATAGGCATCCTACATACTATGATTTCAATACCGGTTTACAAGTATAACATAATGCATTTCAATATCGGTTTTTGCATGTTCTTCCTCAGGTTACAATTTCAAGTATGGCACGGTTGGAATAGTGGAAACCATGGGGATTCGAGTAGCTAGCGGGCGTTCACTTTTTAAGAGTCTTAGCACTCACGTTACTTCCGCTGTGCAATGAAGATACCAGTTCAGTTCACGCCCAGCTCTGATGTGATGGAATTATTAGGGTGTGACAGATTGGTATCAGAGCAATAGGTTTCAGCGAATTAGGTTTCTGTGGAGATACCTAGGCTTTAACCTCACTTCCGTTTTTGGGGACATTAGATCATTAAGACTGAATACACACAGAACGCCTAGCACTCGAATATAGGTTCCAACCGTGGCCGAGACAATGAGTCAACAGTTTGATTTTAAACATACACTAGTGTTGTGTCTGATAAGCAATACACGGAACAATTACATACAGTAAGCAAAACTTTGAGAGTTTTGGCAACATGCATTAAGACCTTTGGAGAACTTATTCTAATATCCATTAAAGGTCATTACGTAGGAACCACGACTATTAACTTGGGCAAACGCCTATATATATATATTGTCCGTGCCATTTTATATACCCGAGCAGGTGGCCTACGTAAAACAAAACACTAGTGAGCCGTTATACGTGAAAATTAACCGATACGGCAAAGGATGTTGAAGTACATCACATATGACCTTCAAGGCACGACCTTGAGAAAACATGACATACGACAACGATGCTAATCCCGTTAGTGGGAGAACTACCGGCCAGAATGCGGCAATTTGTCCTGTGGTCCTGTAAGAGACACAAACCATGCTGAGGTACGTCCAAACGAGATTTCACAACAGACGATACTTATTATAATAGAACTCACAATTATGGACATTGCAAAGAAGTCACATGTCCTCGCATCCCCCCTTACGACGTAAATGGCAATTACGCCATGTTCGACATTCTATGGTAATGTCACGCAACAATAAGTCATCATAGGAAATACCAGGTAAAGTCCTCAAATTTCTTTTGTTGAAATTTCAACTTTGCATATAATGAGTAGATTGGCATACCTCTACTCCTCATAATGGTCATTGTATCACGGGAATTCCTTCTTGTTAGCGAACACCTACTTGCATCACTTCTTGACAAATTTATATGATACGCATGCTTTGTTTGCTACGCATGTGGTTAACTTGATACGTGGAGACCATCAGGGTCTTCACTTCGAATGGTCGTTTCATCAGTAGTTCAAAGGTTAGTTCTCTATACTCAAATTTTTGCTTTGTGATCTAGATGACCTGCATTATTGTGAGTATTGACTCCTTGATATCGAGTTAACGAATTCTTGAAATTCCTTTTTCTTTCCAAGTTACATGCATGGGTTTTCGTAGTAACCATATCAAAACTTTTTGGTCAAATCATGTATTTATTGTTGGATTGTGTCAAACCAAGTTCAATTGTTTGAACTTGCTAACTTTATACAAAATACAATCCAAGATTTTCATATGATGGATTGAGGCCGTCATATTCAAAGTAATATCAACAAGCAATTCATATATTTCGAACCATAGTAGACTGGTTCAGTCTTCACCTTCATTAAATCATTTGTTGATTTCGACACCTTGTGGTGGCGCTTCACTAGTTGAAGCTTGCGCTGGCATCACTCACAACTCATGTGCGGATTTAATTACTTATTTATTTATTTAGCATTAAATCCACCTTGTTGGATCACTTCTTAGAACATTCTTAATACAATCGTGTATTAAGAAAATGGTACACAAATTTTTGGTCTATTTTAGTGTACCTCGTAACGCTTCTTTCATCATCAGTAAAAAATTTTGGGTTAATTATTGTTCTTCCACTATCGAACGAAAATTATATTTATTTGTTCTTTCGTTTTCAGTTGAAAATCCTATGAGATTTATTTGGAACAAATGTTCAGACATGCTTCATTGAACCTTTCATCAAATTGCAAACACGATGAATTTGTTCGGGCTCCGCTATTATTGAATTATTTCGATCACTATGACGCCTTATGGCGTCGATATAAACTTGTAGCTTGGGTTAATTATGATCGTACGTTTCATGCAAAAGTATGTATGCTTTTTGTTTGGTTCATCACTAAAAGTGGTCTTAATGCAACTATGGATTAAGACAATGATACACTAACATCGGTTGTATTTTGGTGTATCCTTGCAATTTATAGTGTTAACTTATGGTTCAAAAAGTTAAGAAATCACCTTCATGTTTCTAAGTCAGTTGAGCTTGTTGACTCTAAGTCTCACCGATCCAACAACCAATGCTAGTTTCTGTTGGTAGAGATTCCTATTGTGTATGAAATTCATTTACAGATTGTGAATGTCTTGGAAATCTATTTGTCGGGATTCTCATTTGTGTAACCCATGTAAACTCAGTCACATTAGTGATTACATAACCACGTTTCAAATCCCTTTTCACCTTGACTTACAAACATGTCAAAAGCTTTTCTACATACCTAGCAATATCCCTTTTCATACCAGGCCACCAATAGTCTCGTTTCAAATCATGATACTTTTTGGTCGCCCCTTCTGAATAGAGTAGCAAGATTTATGAGCTTCATCAAGCAAGAGGTCCTTAACGCCACATGTGTTTGGAACCCAAATCCTACTAAATCGGGAATTTTAACCCGTTTTCACCATCTACGGTATTCTTCACTTGTCCTTTCACTCGCTCCTTTCTCCCGTCCTCTTCCTTTACCGCTTCAATTTGTGCCTTTTGGATTTGGTCAAGCAAGCCCGAAGTCACTACAAGCTGCATTGACCGTACTCAGATTTGAGCATATCCTTTTCAGCTTAACACATCCGCTACTACATTGGCCTTTCCTGGATAATAATGTATTTCACAGTCATAGTCCTTGACCATTTCAGGCCATCGTCGTTTTCTCATGTTTAATTCCTTTCGGTCAAAGAAGTATTTCAGACTTTTATGGTCGTTGAAAATGGTATATTTCACACCATACAATTAATGCCTCCGGATCTTTAAAGCAAAGACCACTACTGCCAACTCAAGGTCGTGAGTAGGGTATTTAGTTTCGTGAACTTTCAATTTCTGTGAGGTGTAGGCAATCACTTTGCCCCGTTGCATAAGAACACACCCGAGACCTCGGTGGTGACGCGTCATAATACACTACCATGTCATCGGTGCCATCCGGTTTTTGATTAAGAGATTGGAATGCCCCTTCTTTTCCTTAGCTCAAACAAATTTCTTTTCTTTGTGGGTCAGTTTGGTCAATGATGAGGCAATTTTGGAGAAATCTTGAATGAGTATCCTATATTAACCCATGAGTCCCATAAAGCTTCTAATCTTTGACAGATTCTACAGATGATTCCATTCCTCAATTTTAGATGGTGCCACTAATACTCCTTCGACACTTATGATATGTCCAAGGAATTGTACTTCTCTAAGCGAAAAAGCTCATTTCGAGAATTTAGCATAAAGCTTTTCCCGACTCAACGTCTCTAGCACCTCTTGCTAATGGTGAGCGTGTTCCTCCTCGTTCTTTGAGTAAATGAGAATATTGTTGATGAATACTATTACCAACTTATCCAGCATTGGCTTACACACCCGGTTCATGAGACATCTGAAAGCCGCAGGCTCATTGGTCAACACGAATGACATTACGAGAAATTCGTAATGCTGATACCAAGTGTGAAAAGCCATTTTTTATACATCCTCTTCCTTAACTCTTAATTGATGATGTCCCGAGCTTAAGTCAATTTTTGAAAACCAACTTGTGCCTTGTAGTTAGTCGAATAGGCCGTCTATCCTTGGGACTTGATATCTATTATTATCGTAAGCTTATTTTACTTGCGGTAATCAACGCACATGAGCATACTCCCGTCCTATTTCTTCACACACAATACCGATGCTCTCCATGGGGAGACACTTGGTCGGAAGAACCCCTAATCGAGCGGATCTTGCAGTTGTGACATTAGCTCTTAGAGCTCTGAAGGCTAAACTATATGGAGACTGTGGCGACCGTTTTGGCCCCCGAAATTAGTTCTATTCCGAATTCCACCTCATGTTTGGGTGGTATGCCTGACAAATCTTCTAGAAAAACATCTTTAAATTTTTTCACTATAGATACATTTTCAATTCTTGGAGACTCCTTTTCCGAGTCGCATACATAAGTCAAGTACGCCTTGCAATCATGTAGCATGAGTTTAGTAGCTTCCTCCATTGAGCATATCATGTGATTGCAATTCTTCTCCCTATAAATTGTGATATGCTTCCCGCTTGGGGATGTTAATTTTATCTCCTTGCAGTAACATATCACTTAAGCATGGTCGGGACATCCAATGCATTCCCACCACCTCTTTGAAACCCCCACTGCCATGGGCATCAAGTCAACAGAATATTCCTCACCTTCTATTTCCATTTTGCAATCTAGGCAAATATCACAAACAATAAAACTTTTGTTATCCGCTACTTCTACTTCTAAGGGCATAGATAGTTTTGTTAAAGTAATTGAAGGGTGTTGAACAAACCCATGTGAAACAAAAGATTTATTACACCTGTATTGAATAAAACACGTGTGGGTATTAAATTTAACGGTAAATATACCTGTAACAACACCGGGCTTAAGTGTTGTCTCCCCTGCGACAATCTGAAAGGATCTTGGCCGCGATCTTAGAGCTTCAACCTTTTTTCAATTTTTGCACCTTTTCCCACCAAGTCTGGGCACTCGGCCTTTTTGTGACCCAGTTAATAGTAGTGGTAGCACACTGACATCGTAGTGGGGCAACTTGAGACTCCGTAAACTGATTTCCTACATTTGACACATGGTTTTTACTTGAAATAACATTCACCCCGATGAGCTCGGTCATACATCGTGCAACTTGGCGATCTGCATTTCATACTTCCATTCTTGGGGGACTCGGTTACCTTCGGCTTCTTGGAGGGGTTGGGATTCACATCTGTTGCCCTTTTTCCCCTCTCTCAAGTTGCATCTTTAGTTCTATTTCACGCTCACGCACGACATTTATGATCTCCATAAGGTTCCCATAATTCGAGGGAGTCATAAATTTCCTATATTCGGAACTAAGCATGTTGTGGTAGTAGTACATTTTCTACTATTTCGTTTGAACCAGTTCACCACATAATTTTAGTTTATCTAAAAGGACCCCTGTGATCTTATCAATCATTTCACTTATATGCCTCAGTTGCATAAACTCTTCCTTGATTGTGTTCACCATCCCCTTAGTGCTATGGTGTTTGAAGAAAGGTGTTTTAAATTCCTCCCATGTCATAGCCCATGCGACTTCAACCCTCTTGTCATTCCTACTGTTATCCCACCAATCTTTAGCTTGGGCCCTTAGTTGACTGGTCTCTAAGCCAAAAAGTCATTTGAGTCATAGTGAGTTCGTTGAAAGACTCCTTCAATGTCGCTTATCCATCTTTGACAAGAAATTGGGGTCCGCCTCCCCATTATAAATAGAAGGTTTCATGCCATGAATATATCATCACACTTTCTTTTCCTTAGCCTTATCCTTTTCTTGGGTAAGGGTTTCCTTTAGCTCGTTTATTCTTTCTTCAACTACCGCAGCAAGTATGGTAGTTTGTAGCCTATCCATGAATCTAGGTAGGCTAGCTTCAATAGCCTTTCTGACTTCCTCGAAAGTCTTCTCACGAATTTCCTCATTCATGAGTGTTGTTCCCAGATAACAATGCTCTTTTAACTTAATATGGAAAGTGATTTCAACAAGTATGAAAATAGTGTGCGGAAATAGAAATCGAACTTTCAAGAAACACAACTTACATAATTTTCAAGTTTATATCACTTTGAAACAAAAAGATTTACAAGGTGATTGTGAGGTTATTGACTATTACAAATGAATACTTTAATAATTCTGTAGTGAAGGGGTAGTGGAGTTTTGTTTTATATATTGAATCCTTGACTTAACTCCCATTCATTCGATGATTACTTCTCTATTTATAGGGAGTCTTCAGCATGAATAAACATTTGTTTATTCATGCACTTGTACTACATAAAGTAGCTTTTTGGCATATTCATTGAATGTATCAAGGTCAACTTGCTACTTACAAAATATGGCAGAGCCTTATCTCTTAGACAAGTTGGCTCATCAGAAAATTCAGATAGCCAGCCCATCAATAAATCTGTTGAATAGATCATCAGATTTTCTGATGATCAGTGTTTATCAGATTCCGATGATAATCATCAGAATTATCATCAGACAAATCAGATTAGCCCTTTCCTGATGGTTTATGATTATCTTCTAATAAATACTTAAGATGTATTTTCCTTTCTTCTTTTGTCTTGTTTATCTTGTGTCTTCTTTCTGATTGATCTTCCTCACTTTATCTTTAGCACATGATCAGATTGATCATATTTATCTTCAATACTTTTAAAGAGTTTCCTAACAATGAGGGATATCGTATCCTCACCACTTCCTCCCGACATTGATTTTCTTAACGGTTCACAATAGATTACTCAACTTTTTATTTTGTTATTCCCATGTCATTATATGGGAACTTACCCACCTCATATATAAATACACACCATGTGTTAGTACATATTATGTATGTCCGCCACTGTGCAAATAAGCTAGATAAAGCGTGTGTTGAATATTGTGTAGTTGAGAGTTAGATACAAATGCATGACACTTTGGAGCGTAGGAGTGGTTCATAGGGATGAGAGTCATCCGCACGGATGAAGCTCCTTCGAACGGACAAGACTCATCCACACGGACGAGTTCATCATCTCCACAGGAAACTTCATGTATAAATCGGAGTCATGTGTTCATAGTTGTTAAGTTTTGTAGTTTTGGCTGAAGAGATTGCCTGATGCTCTCTCCAGCCTGTTAACGATGTATGCTCTTTCGGTATGAAAAGAAGCTTTCTACTTTTGACTATTCTTACAAGACTTCTACCGAACTAGCTTTATCTTATCCAAACTTTCATCTAAACCCGCAAGATCCGGTACTTTCAATTGGTATCTGAGCTACGATACCAATTTAATCGATCTAATAGTTGATTGAATCACCTACGCTCATGATTTATAGGTTTTTAGACGAAAAACATCAAATTAACGGTCAATTCACAGAAAAAAAGTAAAATTGAAACCATAGGAATGATCAGTAATGATTTTCGACCATGTCTGTGGAAGAATAATCATCTACAAAGAAATAAGGATTTTAGATCAAGATTCAAAAGTGACGGCAAAGTGGAAATCTGTTTGTGCGTATTATGTATGTTTGCCAATGTGCAAATAGGCTAGATAGAGCATGTGATGAATATTTTATAGTTAAGAGTTAGACATGACACATGACACATTGGAGCGCAGGAGTGCTTCGTAGATGAGACTCATCCGCACGGATGAGTTCATCCTCTCTAAATGAAAATTCATGTATAGAAAGGAGTCATGTGTTCATAGTTGTTAAGTTTTGGAGTTTTAGCTGGAGAGATTGCCTGATGCTCTCTCTAGCCTGTCAATGATGTATGCTATTTCGGTATGAATGAAATCTTTCTACTTTTGACTATTCTCACTAGATTTCTATCGAATTAGCTTTATCTTATCCAAACTTCCGTCTAAACCCAACGGATCCGGAACTTTCACCATGCATTATTTTTCCTCGGTTTGGCCAAGTCTATAACTTGTTTTAACCATTCGTACTTAATGCATTTTCCGGGTTCGGGTTTATAAATGCACCCCTTCGTTTACAATCTCAATCATTATCTCATTTAAGCATTTCATTAATAACTATTTGATAATTGTTTCTTACCAGATTTCTCGATCAAGCCTTAACCGAACATATTCAACCTTTTTAACCTTAAGCTCTGAATACCACTTGTAAGTCCCGACTAAATATATGCATAATGTCTTAGACCTTGATACAAAATAATTTTGTCAAAATTTAAAACGTACTGAATTTAGTTAAACAAGTAACAAGATTCATAGAACAAAATACATGTTTTTATATTTATTATATAAACGACTAACATAAAGGTTACCTGGCATATATATATACATACAAACGATCAGTAATCTAGGCATTTAAACGAAAGGCTAAAAGCCAGAAAATAAAATGATATTTATAATCTCAAAAAGCCCCCGTGCGTCGCGGGAGTGATTACTTGTCTCCCCACGTGGCGCGGAGATGTGAGGTTTGACCAAATAGTTGACCGGGCTTCCCCCGCGCGTCGCGGGAGGGCCTGGTGTGTCTTCCGCATGGCGCAGAAAAGATATTTTTCCAGCAGGTTGCAAGCGTTGGGCAACTTCTCACCCTTAGCCAAATTTCGCCATTTTTTATCCAGTTCTCTTCCAAATCCTTCCAAACTCAGTTTAATCACTTGGGGTTCATTTTCTAACATATTTAAACCATGACCCTCTATCCGGATCCATTATTATTTGACCTTTTACTCGTCTTATGAATTTTGGGTTTATTATCTGTTTTAGCCCGCTATAAGACTTCAAGCATTTCAGCTTAAGTCTTTCATTCCGCAAACAAGTTTTTTGTTATTTTCCCCAACCACAACTATGACCATGGTTGCTATCTTTTAGAAATAAAAGTGGCCTCACAATGCCATACTTTTGTAATTTTCGTTCTTTCTCATCTGACCCGTTATGAGATTCAAGCTCATTAGCTCAAATCTTCTTAATCTTTCTTATCAAATTTTCTTATCATTCACCAGCCATGATAAAAGATCAAGGTTATCGACTCGGACGATACCTCGGCTTCTATAACCCCACTGGTTGTTTAATACTTTGGGTTTATTCGTTCGTTATCTAGCTTATGGCCTTATAGAGCATAAGCAACCCGTTTGGTTCAATTCACGGATTATCATTAGTGACTAATTATTAAATATTTTCACACCCTAAAAATTGGGGTAAACTGACCGGTATCTTCATTCCACAGCGGAAGTATTAAATGTAAAATAAGACTTAATAAAGCAAAGTAGTTAAAATACAAGGTATGTTACAAAAGGTTGCTTTATACATAGTGAACACCATTTTATAATAATCTAATAGTCTTATATGGTTTCTCAAACCTCACGATCCTTCTATTCCAACTGCTCCGTTTCTTGAAGTTGTTACCTGAGAAAACATGCTTAAGAACGTCAACATAATGTTCATGAGTGCACATGCTTCGATATTAAAATTTGTAAACTTTTCCCTATTAAAAATCAACTTTGATAAACATTTTTATGGAAAATATGTAGAACTTATAAATGATTCCCTCAGAATATTTGGTATAAAATTCTGACAAACTTGTTTGTATAAGTTTTTCTTTAAAAAGTACAACAATTTAAGATAACACATAAAACTATCGTAGACTAGCAAGGAACTATGAAAAGAACACTACCAAGAGCCCATAAACAAACCAAAACTTGATTTCCCCTATATTGTTTCAAATATATGTTCTCTCGTCTTGGAAACCAGGGTGAATGGTCGCCAAAGTGGGCTGTCAAACCCGATAGATTTACCAATACAATTTGAGGTCTAACGATTAATGCTTATGCATGTAAATCGGCCTCCGTTAATTGAATCCACGGGTATAAACTACAATTACTCAAGTTCATCACAAGGTTACAATTGGTAGTATTCTCTTAATGTCATACTAAAATAAACAGTATGTAACTTCCCTTAAATGGAAAACATCATTTAAAAGGGGCTGTGAAATCACATAGAAAAGTTATAAAGTTTGTAAAGTAAGCACGCTTCTCCCCCGAATATGTATAAAAAAGTAAAGTAAAAAAAGAGGCTTTGACTAACCTGGATTCCGTGAAAATGCTAGCAATTAAAATTAAGTCCGAGAAGGATGTTCAACCTACATGTGTCCTAACGTGTATAAGACACTAATGGTCTAACAATGTGTCTACATGGAAAGTTGATCACCTGTCTTGTTAGACTGTTGGATCTACAAAAGAAAAGATGATATCCAAAAGCCAAAACATGATCAAGTGATCAAGAAATAAATAGAAGTTTGAACAAAATTCTCCCCAAAGATAGTGAATCTTGAACACCTAAACCATAGCATCTATTGAAGACAACCAAACACCTGATCAAAGGCTTGGAACCGCTGTTGAAGAAGAAACACGGTTTGTTGAAGCCTAAAGTCTGAGTAAAGGTCTGATGAAGAAGACCAAACATTTGTCAGGCCAAATAGATGTTTAGATCAAAGCAACGGAGGATAGTACAAATAGAGGTTTTCCAATGTAATAATACTTGTTTTGTATCAGTGTTTAGCATATATTGATCATATGTTATATTTGCAAAGATGTTTGCAACATCTGTGGGATGTTTTCTGTTAGGAATGTTAGATGTCACTATCAGTTTGATGTCAACCAATCACAAATAAAGCTTTCATATTTAGTATAAATAGATCTTACCTGTTAGATGTCACACCCCGACCCGCAGCGGAATAAAAGTCGGGGCATAATTGGGTTATCACCAAAGCTCATGATATTTACTAAGATGTTTCATATTTATTAAATTCAAATTACAAACTTAAATATCCAAAACAAAATTCATGCAATTACAAAGAAAATGGAACTATATATTTATTCCAAAGCATAAACTTGTTTATTCTTCTAGGCCTTCCTAAGTGTTTCCTGTCTCAGCTGGATCACCTGTATCATGTGTAAAACGGGGGAGATTTTGGGTCAACAAAAGTTGGCGAGTGAACCTTGATAAAATATTTTAACTAATTTCTTGTTTTATTTAATAAGAAAAATTCGTGCATTAATCACATGTGAGCAAACATATATGTAAACAATCACAAACCACTTTGGATGAGTATATGACATGAAATGATGATGTATTTGAGATCAAGGCTCAATCAAACGGAGCCGATCTAATGAGGCTCCTGATGCTCAACCCGTATCCCACGGGGAACTGATGGGCCTAATGAAATGCGTGCACTGAAATGATGAAATTCAATCTACATATAATTCACACAATAATTGATACACATTTGATCACGGATATGATGTATGCACAAGTGTTTAAATAAAATAAAAGAATAGTACGACACATGATACACCCCAAAATATGATTAAAACGGGGAATTGGTAGAGATTCACTCACAGTAGATGCGTTTCTTGATGACAATGAATGCGCACGAATATTATGATTCGACCGGCGAGGGAAAACTAACCTAAATAATAACGACATGATTCGATTAAATAAATAAATTTTATTTGAGATTATTATTTTTAATTAGTGCTCTTTAATGAGATTTTTAGATTTAATTTTATGAGTTTAATGCAAATTTCTAAATTTAAAAACCTTATTTTTAAGTATTTGTAGTTAATTTTTCAATTAAATAAATAAATAAAAAGAAAACAGAAAATAAAAAAATTTGGGTTGACTTGTCAGGTTTGACCGGGCCTGACCGGTCAGACTGTATGTATTCTATGCGGTGAGTGAGGTTCGAACTCGGGACCTCTCGTATACGTGCACGCAGCTCTACCAACTGAGCTACGTGTCTAACCCGAAATATTCTCTGTTTTAATTATATATATATACTAACTAACTTTAACCTTATTTAGTTTTTATTAAAAATGTTTTAATATGGCCGAACCGGTTACAGAAACACGGAATCGAACTCGGGACCTTCGGTTCGAGTGCACACAGCCCAACCAGTTGGGCTGTGTGTCTAATCTGCTTAACTACTGGATTATATTCCTCTTATATACATACTGTGAATTGATTTGAATAGGTTTTAAAAATGTTGGTTTTATTTCAGAAAGTCGGAAACATGCGTGATTCGAACCCGGGACGTGTGTTTTACATTTGCACACAGTCCACCGCTGGACTGTGTGTCTAACCCGGTTAAATACCCGATTTTAATTACATTAATATACATCTTAAGCTTCGTCTTCTTCATTAAGAAGAACACAGAACCGTGAACCCGACTGTTTTGCTTAATCGACCAACAAACTTATAATTGATTGAAATAGAATAGAAAAAGAAGATTAAGTAATATAATATACCAAAACAGAGAGTTTTCTTCAGATTTCCGGCAAGTTTTCGTCGGCTCTGATTTGCGATTTCCGGCTGAATGAACTGATTTAACAGTTTCGATTATTGTGTTGAGCAATTAGATTACTAATCAAGAGATAGCAAGAAAGGTTTAGATGATTATACCCATTAGGAGTAAGGCTTCGGTTCTCCGGTGATATCCGGCGAGTGCGAGAATCTCCGGCGACGTGCTCTGAAAGGACTAAAGCTTCAGGAAGTGAGTGTGGTTCTGAGCGAAATGTTTACAAGAAGTTTGGGTGGGTATTTATAATGGAAACAGGCCGATTGGTTTCGAATTAGAGGCCATGATTCACGGTCAAAGGTTTCAATCTTCAAAGGAAACGGTTTTGACTAAAATTGATGGTTTGGCAACGGTTATAACTAATGTCGAAATCAGTTTACGTGTTACAGTCAAAGGAAAATAGCCACATTTGTGGAAATTTCGGTTTTTCCGGCGACTGCGAGTTCTGAGCGCGCTGATTACCGGTTTTGACTTTCGGATTTTACTTTAAGTGTTATTTGTTTCTGTATTTAACATAAGTGAAGTGTGTGGCGGAGTGGTGTGGTGTGTGTTTGTGTTCGCGGGAGACCCAGGTTCGAGACCCGGCGACTCTATTTTATTTTTTATTTACTTATTATTATTTATTAATTATGGTTTTTAAATTCTAAAATGTTTATTAGTTATGTATTATTTAAAATAATCTGAACAATAAATACGCAACGAACTTATAACTAAATACTTTATTATTAAACGAAGCGGGTTTTGAAATCCGTTTTTCGACGAATGTTACAGTATCCCCTACTTTTAGGAATTTCGTCCCGAAGTCGTAGTGGTAACTGGAAAGAGATGTGGGTATTCTTCGTGCATTGAGTCTTCACGTTCCCAAGTAATATCGGGTCCTCGTTTTGACTCCCAACGTACCCTGGCAATCGGAATACGACTTCGCCTTAAACGCTTCTCTCCGAAATCCATGATTTTTACTGGTCTTTCAACGAAGTGCATTGATTCATCGACTTGAATGTCTTCTAGAGGAATATGGAGATTTTCATCGGCAAGGCACTTTTTCAAGTTTGATACGTGGAATGTGGGATGAATTATGTTGAGCTCTTCTTGTAGGTCAAGCTTGTATGCTACAGGACCTACTCTTTCAAGTATCTTGAAAGGTCCTACGTAGCGTGGTGCTAGCTTGCCTTTTGGCCAAAACGAACCACTCCCTTCCACGGTGATACTTTTAAAAGGACTTGATTACCAATGTCAAACTCCAAGGGCTTTCGTCGTTTGTCTGCATAACTCTTTTGACGACTTTGAGCCGCTAGAAGATTGTTTCGAATTTGAAGGATCTTGTCGGTTGTTTCTTGAATTAATTCTGGTCCGGTGATTTGCGCTTCCCCAATTTCGTGCCAACATACTGTAGATCGGCACTTACGACCATATAAAGCTTCGAAAGGAGCCATGCCGATACTTGAATGATAGCTATTGTTGTACGACAATTCCACTTATGGTAGGTGAGCATCCCAGTTCCCTTGGAAGTCTATGACACATGCTCGCAGCATGTCTTCAAGGGTTTGGATGGTGCGTTCAGATTGACCATCAGTTTGAGGATGAAAAGCGGTACTGAGGTCTAATCGTGTACCCAAGGCGGTTTGTACGGCTCTCCATGTTCGTGAAGTGAAACGACCACGGTCTGAAATGATGCTTAATGGTACACCATGACGGCTTACGATCTCGCTGATGTAGATACGAGCTAACTTCTCGTTCTTGAAGTCCTCGCGAATCGGAATGAAATGAGATGACTTTGTAAGACGATCGATTATTACCCATATGGTGTCATACCCACTTGAGGTGCGAGGTAACCCGGTAATGAAATCCATGGTTATGTTTTCCCACTTCCATACAGGTATTTCGGGTTGGACTAGAAGTCCGGAAGGTCTTTGACGTTCAGCTTTTACTTTGGAACAGGTAAGGCACTTGGAAACAAAAACAGCGATATCCATTTTCATGCCAGGCCACCAGTAGGTGTATCGTAGGTCTTGATACATCTTGTCGGCTCCTGGGTGTACAGAGTATCGTGTTTTGTGCGCCTCTTTCATGAGGAAATCACGAAGGTTATTGCGATCAGGAATCCATATGCGGTTTAAATAGTATAGAATACCGTCGGATTTGGTTTCGATTTTGAGTTCAGCTCCACATGACAGCTCATCGCGTACATCATTTTCTGTTACAGAAACATATTGAGCTGCCCGGATTCGATCCTTGATGTCGGTTATGATTTACGAACATAGAAGGCGAATGGAGTTCGCATAACCTTTTCGACTGAGCGCATCGGCCACCACGTTTGCGTTGCCAGGATGATACCGAATTTCACAGTCGTAGTCGTTGAGAAGTTCGACCCATCTTCGTTGCCTCATATTCAACTCCTTTTGGTTGAAGATATGTTGGAGACCCTTCTAGTCAGTGTATATCTCACACTTGGTACCGTAGAGGTAATGTCTCCATATCTTGAGAGCGAACACAATGGCTCCAAGTTCCAGGTCGTGGGTGGTGTAATTCTTCTCGTGAACCTTGAGTTGCCTAGAGGCATAGGCTATCACTTTTCCTCTTTGCATCAATACACAGCCTAGCCCTTGCCCTGATGCGTTGCAATATACTACAACGTCATCGCAACCCTCAGGGAGTGTGAGGATAGGTGCGTCACAAAGTTTTTACTTTAGAGTTTGGAAAGCCTCCTCTTGCTTAGGTCCCCATATGAAGGGTTTTCCTTTATGAGTCAAGGCCGTGAGTGGTACAGCAATACGGGAAAAATTGGTGATGAAGCGTCATAGTAACCAGCCAAACCAAGAAATGACCTAACTTCGGTAGGGGTACGTGGCGCTTGCCATTCCTGTACTGCCTTGATTTTTGAAGGATCGACATGAATTCCCTTGTCATTGACGACATGTCCAAGGAATTGTACTTCTCCTAACCATAATTCACACTTTGAGAATTTAGTGTAAAGCTTTTCAGTCCTTAAGAGTGTAAGGATGAGTCGAAGGTGTCGCTCATGATGACTTGGAGTAGATAAGAATGTCGTCGACGAAGACTATGACGAAACGGTCGAGGTAGGGTTTGCATACCCTATTCATTAAATCCATGAAGACAGCGGCGGCGTTGGTTAAACCGAAAGGCATGACCATGAACTCGTAATGACCATAACGAGTCCAGAAGGCGGTTTTTCGGATATCTTCTTCGTGCACCCTGAGCTGATGATAACCAGAACGAAGGTCGATTTTTGAAAAGCAGGTGGCGCCTTGAAGTTGGTCTAGGAGGTCATCAATGCGAGGCAGTGGATAGCGATTTTTAACCGTTAACTTGTTGAGTTCTCTATAGTCGATGCACATGCGAAACGTTCCATCTTTCTTCTTCACAAAAAGAACAGGTGCACCCCATGGCGATGAGCTAGGACGTATGAATCCATTGTCAGTCAGCTCTTGCAGTTGACTGGCCAGTTCTTGCATTTCGATGGGGCTAACCTATAAGGAGATTTTGCGACTGGTGTAGCGCAAGGCACAAGATCGATGCGAAATTCGACTTCTCTCACAGGAGGAAGTCCTGAAATGTCTTCGGAGAGACTTGTGGGAATTCTTTCACATCTGGGATATCTTCGAGTTTCCTCTCCTTGTTTCCCTTTTTGACGACGTGAGTCAGGAATGCGACATAGTTCTTGCGGAGATATCTTCGGGCTTGAAGGCAGGACATTAATTTGAGTCCTTTCGAAGGGGTTTCCCCAAAAATACGTAGTGTTTGACCGTCTGCAAAGAGGAATGCGAATGAACTTTTCGTGGCACACCACTTTAGCGTGATGCTGGCTGAGCCAGTCCACACCGATTATAACGTCGAAACTTCCCAACTTCATAGGAATAAGGTCAATTGGAAAATCGTGATCGTTTAGGGTGAGAGTACAATTGCGTATAATAGAATTTAATGAAACGGGTTTTCCGTCAGCAACTTCCACGGTTAGAGATTCGATGAGATTAACACGAGGTTGGTCGAGGATAGGTTCAAATTATAAGGACACAAAGCTCTTATCCGCACCAGTATCAAATAATATGGATGCATAACTACCATTGATGAGAAACGTACCGTTGACCACGTTGTTGTCAGCCTTGGCTTGGTTGGCATTGATATTGAAAGCTCTCCCTCTGGCTGGTGGGGGAGCTTGGTTCGCTTGATTTACCGGGTTTGCGTGAGCTTGGGCATGGATGATGTTCACTAGGCGTGGACATGTGTTCCTGAAGTGGTTTGGGTCCTTAAGTTGAAACAAGCTCGCATGGGTTGCATCATGGGGTAGTTGGGTTGGTAGTAAGTTTGGGCTGCGTGTGGTGCAGGTGGTAAAAGTAAGGGTTGTGGGCTTGACCCACTATCTGATTTTGGGTTTGGGTTTGAGGTTGATTGCGGTTCATTCATTGAAGGGTACGGCAGGTTTGGATGGTGTGACCTGCACGACCATAGCTTGTGCAATGTTGGCAGGGATTTTCGGGAGGGTGATGGTATTGACAGCGGTTGCATTTTGGGTGTGGCCAGTATATGGCTTTTTGAATAGTGCAGCTGGAGGAGCAACTTGGGTGATTGGTGTAACAGTGATAGGAGGGTTGGTTTGAGTGACGGCAAAATTCTTGCTATTACGCCTGCTCTTACCAGCAAATTTTGAGGATGGGACTGGGTGGTTTGGAGTTGGGGTCTCAATGGGTGCTTTCTTCTTTTCATCTTTGAACTTGCCGTTTCGAATGCGATTTTCAGTGAGTTCTGTAGCTAACTCCATTGCGGCTTCATGTGTTGCAGGCGATGTGCTTAAAACCGAATCTTGAATTTTCGAGGGGAGGCCTCGAATGTAGTGTTCAACTAAGTGGTACAAGGGGGTGAACAAATTAGGGATCATCTGGTTCAGCTCGAGAAATCTCTTATTATAGGAAGTGTGATCTCCTTCCTTTTGTTTCAGTGTGTGGAATTCGTCTTCCAACTTTTTGATTTCGCTCCTTGGACAGAAGCGTCTTGTCATGAGTTCCCTTAACTCTTCCCATGTTAAGGCCATGGTATCTTCAACTCCTCGCTTACCCTTTTCCGTGTTCCACCAGGTAAGGGCTACCCCAAACAGTCTTCCAGTAGCGTAACGTACCTTACGGTCCTCGGGACAATCGCAATTGAGGAAAGTGTTTTCCATTTCTTCAAACCAGTGAAGGAGGGCGGTAACACCTTCGGTCCCTTCATACTTTGGGGGATCGCAGGATTTGAAGTGTTTGTAGGTGCACTTGGGGGTTTTGGAAGGAGGGTTGGCGACGCTCTGGTCTTCTTGGTTGGGAGGGTTGATGGGATTAGCGGTGAGAGCTTGTTGAACTTGAAGTACGATGTCAGGAAGTACTGCGGCCATTTGTTTAGCAATTTGTGTGGCCAAGCGTTCACTTGACTTTCCTTACTTTCTTCCTCCACGTAGTTGCCTAGCCGACATCTACAGGAACATATATAGGAAGATTGTGAGTTTAAGAATTTTCTAGGTGTCATGTGTCGTAAAAAGAATGAAAAATAACATAACTGACAATAATTTAACTACATCCATCGGATGTCTTGGGTTTGCTCATGTTTGGGCCTCCAAATGTCCCCCATACCATTGCCTGTGTAGTCATGTGGGCCCCCATGACTATTGGGCTTGGTAGGATTCACATTGGTGTCGGCGGGTTAACACTCGCACCACCCGAATGAAAATCGTAAAATATGATTGCGAGATGTATGGTAGGTGTAGACACAATGACAACTCAAAGTGGGGTTAGCTCACACGACGTTTGGTATAGCATGCTTTAGCCTAATAGGTGCTTCGTACTCTCATCGTTAGTCCCCAGGTAGGCAAACTGGTCCTTTATTTTGGATTTATACGAATGCCAAGCCTAGACAGGACGTTCCGACTACCGGTACTCGTACCCTTCCAGTTACTACATGCCCATCATGAGAACTCTCTTTGATGTGATTTGAAAAATAAAAAAATCATTGCAAAAATCATGGGAATCGTGAGGTGTGTGCTCTCATGGATATGATTTGTTATGAGGATATGATTCATGATGAGCATTGCATAATAACATGTATTTGTGAGCGTGCTTGCATAACATTGAGTGTGAAAATAAACATGAAACATATAAACATCATGAATTTTGCATGTAACGCATAAACAATTAAAATTTAATCAACTATAGTATAGGCTCTAAGGGTCTAATAACCTATCCTATATCCCTATAGTCACAAGCTCTGATACCAATCTGTCACACCCTGACACGTAGCGGAATAAAAGTCGGGGCATAATTGGGTTATCACCAAAGCTCATGATATTTACTAAGATGTTTCATATTTATTAAATTCAAATTACAAACTTAAATATCCAAAACAAAATTCATACAATTACAAAGAAAGTGAAACTATATATTTATTCCAAAGCATAAACTTGTTTATTCTTCTAGGCCTTCCTAAGTGTTTCCTGTCTCAGCTAGATCACCTGTATCATGTTTAAAACGGGGGAGATTTTGGGTCAACAAAAGTTGGCGAGTGAACCTTGATAAAACATTTTAACTAATTTCTTGTTTTATTTAATAAGGAAAATTTGTGCATTAATCACATGTGAGCAAACATATATGTAAACAATCACAAACCACTTTGGATGAGTATATGACATGAAATGATGATGTATTTGAGATCAAGGCTCAATCAAACGGAGCCGATCTAATGAGGCTCCTGATGCTCAACCCGTATCCCACGGGGAACTGATGGGCCTAATGAAATGCGTGCACTGAAATGATGAAATTCAATCTACATATAATTCACACAATAATTGATACACATCTGATCACGGATATGATGTATGCACAAGTGTTTAAATAAAATAAAAGAATTGTACGACACATGATACATCCCAAAATATGATTAAAACGGGGAATTGGTAGAGATTCACTCACAGTGGATGCGTTTCTTGATGACAATGAATGCGCACGAATATTATGATTCGACCAGTGAGGGAAAACTAACCTAAATAATAACGACATGATTCGATTAAATAAATAAATTTTATTTGAGATTATTATTTTTAATTAGTGCTCTTTAATGAGATTTTTAGATTTAATTTTATGAGTTTAATGCAAATTTCTAACTTTAAAAACCTTATCTTTAAGTATTTTTAATTAATTTTTCAATTAAATAAATAAATAAAAAGAAAACAGAAAATAAAAAAATTTGGGTTGACTTGTCAGGTTTGACCGGGCCTGACCGGTCAGACTGTATGTATTCTATGCGGTGAGTGAGGTTCGAACACGGGACCTCTCGTATACGTGCACGCAGCTCTACCAACTGAGCTACGTATCTAACCCGAAATATTCTCTGTTTTAATTATATATATATACTAACTAACTTTAACCTTATTTAGTTTTTATTAAAAATGTTTTAATATGGCCGAACCGGTTACAGAAACACGGAATCGAACTCGGGACCTTCGGTTCGAGTGCACACAGCCTAACCAGTTGGGCTGTGTGTGTAATCTGCTTAACTACTGGATTATACTCCTCTTATATACATACTGTGAATTGATTTGAATAGGTTTTAAAAATGTTGGTTTTATTTCAGAAAGTCGGAAACATGCGTGATTCGAACCCGGGACGTGTGTTTTACATTTGCACACAGTCCACCGCTGGACTGTGTGTCTAACCCGGTTAAATACCCGATTTTAATTACATTAATATACATCTTAAGCTTCGTCTTCTTCATTAAGAAGAACACAGAACCGTGAACCCGACTGTTTTGCTTAATCGACCAACAAACTTATAATTGATTGAAATAGAATAGAAAAAGAAGATTAAGTAATATAATATACCAAAACAGAGAGTTTTCTTCAGATTTCCGGCAAGTTTTCGTCGGCTCTGATTTGCGATTTCTGGCTGAATGAACTGATTTAACAGTTTCGATTATTGTGTTGAGCAATTAGAATACTAATCAAGAGATAGCAAGAAAGGTTTAGATGATTATACCGATTAGGAGTAAGGCTTCGGTTCTCCGGTGATATTCCGGCTAGTGTGAGAATCTCGGGCGATGTGCTCTGAAAGGACTAAAGCTTCAGGAAGTGAGTGTGGTTCTGAGCGAAATGTTTACAAGAAGTTTGGGTGGGTATTTATAGTGGAAACAGGCCGATTGGTTTCGAATTAGAGGCCATGATTCGCGGTCAAAGGTTTCAATCTTCAAAGGAAACGGTTTTGACTAAAATTGATGGTTAGGCAACGGTTATAACTGATGTCGAAATCAGTTTACGCGTTTCAGTTAAAGGAAAATAGCCACATTTGCGGAAATTTCGGTTTTTCCGGCGACTGCGAGTTCTGAGCGTGCTGATTACCGGTTTTGACTTTCGGATTTTACTTTAAGTGTTATTTGTTTCTGTATTTAACACAAGTGAAGTGTGTGGCGGAGTGGTGTGGTGTGTGTTTGTGTTTGCGGGAGACCCGGGTTCGAGACCCGGCGACTCTATTTTATTTTTTATTTACTTATTATTATTATTTATTAATTATGGTTTTTAAATTCTAAAATGTTTATTAATTATGTATTATTAAAAATAATCTAAACAATAAATACGCATCGAACTTATAATTGAATACTTGATTATTAAACGAAGCGGGTTTTGAAATCCGTTTTTCGACGAATGTTACATTAGAGATCTATCTATGTGTACACATCACCTTTTCTTTTGTATGAACATTCTTTGTTATAATGATCAGTCTAAGGGGGAGTCTGTAAAATCAACATTCGGTAAAAATTTTTGATCATTTGAATAAATGATAAACAATTGTGGATAATGACTTCTCGTTTGTGATTATTTATTTTTATAGCAATATAAAATTGTTTTGGGCTTAATTGTTAGTTTTTCACAAACCTTGGAAACTAAGACTTAACAATGGTATCAAAGCTTGGCCACATTAAACTTGATTTCACAATCAGATTAACATACAAAGATCAGCTCAACAAAGATCCAATACTATTTGTAGCTCAGAGTTGAAAAGTGAAGAACTCAAAAGTGTCTATCACATACTCAATTTTTCTATAAAAAGAACAAAAGAAAATAGCACAAAATGATCCACACAACACCGACTTCAGTAATAAACCCCCTATACTTCTCAGATCCGAATTTAATGTTTGGTAACGTAGGAGGGTTATATATTCGCTTAGCAACACAAAAGGTGTTGGAAATCCATTGTATTCGGACCGCATATTCCAATGGTATCTAGTTCGGAGAACCCAAATGTGTTTGAGCCAAAGAAGCTGGAGAATTACTCTAAGAAAGATTATCAAAAATTCGAGCTAGATTTCAAAGCCTTTAATATTGTGGCAATGGCTCTGCCGAATGATATCTATTCTGGCCTATTGCATTGTAACAATACCAAAGAGTTGTGGGATGCATTAAAGAAAAAATTTTAGTGGAACATAGGATGTTATCGAGAACACTCAAGAAATCCTTAACCAACAATACGAAACCTTCACTCATGCCAAGGGAGAGACCCTGACTCAGAAGTTTGAACGTTTTTCATGTCTATTTAGTGAACTAAAGTTGGTTAATAAAGAATTTACTAAAACAATTTAAGTAACTGAATATTAAGATCTTTGCCTGAGAAATGGGACATTATAGCTATAATGATGAGAACATCCCCAGATTTCAAGGACATGAGCCTAACACAGCTTCATGGAAAGCTCCTAACATTTGAAAGGAAGTTTGTCTAGCAAAGAAGCTTCAGGAAACTGGAAAAGTATCTGACAGTTATGTTTTCGGCGACAACATGACACTTTTAAGTCAGGAGGGATCATCTTCTAGAATGGAAAATGATCAGAGTTTTGATCATTTTATTAATATATAAACTAGAATCTACTCGGATCAACATTCCACAAATATGCTTTTGCAGCAAACAATGATAGTCATGTTCGTGATAATTTTTCATTTGTACTTGATGATCTTAAGCACATAGACCCAACTGACCTAGAGGAGATGGGAATATTGCACCAACACGCACTACTAAGTCTAAGAGCTAACAATCCTTAGAAGGGGACTGGTAAGACTTATCTGGATTGAGTGGGAGGTCAAAAGTGGGGTTGGATAAAAGTCTAATAGATTAGGTCACTTTGCAAGAGAATGCATAAGTCAATCAAACAACTATGCACCATTGTCACATATCCTAATCAAAGTCCCCAATCTAATACAATACATCAGTTTTATTCCCAAAATACCCCTAGACCAAATGTGCAAAACATAGCCCACTTTGCACAAAACATGAATCCTGTGCTAATGAATTATGTTCAAACACCACAACTCCCTTAGGTACAATATGTTCAAATGCCAATTTCACATGTTCAAGCGTGTTGGGCCCTTAAAGGTTTATACATTAGTTATTAGTTAGTTAATTGTTTTAGGCTTATGGAGTGGCTTGATGGGGCGAATTGGGCTTAGTTTTAGGGGGAGTTATGGGCTAAACCTCCCTTATAAATATTGTTTAGTTATTCATGTGAAAGTTGTTGACTCTGATAGTTTCTACAAGAACTTGTATATGATAATTACTATTGTATGTAAGTTAAGCTTTTGGTTTGTCATTCTTTTTCATCGTATTTCTTATGCTTTTTATTGAATCAAGTTTGTTTTTATGATTCCGCCACCAATAAAACTAGTAGTGATATCTTTGTTTGATCCGTTTACGAGACTTACTATTGGTATTAGAGCTTGTTGAACCTGTTTCTACGCTTAGATTGATATCACATAGATTCATTATTGATTTTGAAAGTTGCTGGGTTGATGTGTTCAAAGTCTGCTTGGAAGAATAGTTGATTTCGAATAATCTGCTATTGTTCCGGATAAGCTGTTGTTGTTTTCGAAAGAATTTTAGGCTTTTCGGATAAACTGAAAGGGATTTCGAATAAATTGCAAGAGTTTTCAGATAATTTACTTGAAGATTTCCTTGAAGCTGATTGGATTTCGGATAATCCTTGAAGAATTCGAAAAAGATTGCCTAGAAGATCTTAGAAAGTTTGTTTCCAGATTTTTCAGGATTTCGGTTACCAAACTTATTAGATTCGAGGATGTCTTCAATAGTTTTCGGATAAATCAGAATCCCTGATTATCCGGATGTTTGTTACTGATAACTTTTGTTTTGCAGGTTTCGGATACACTGTTTCGAAAGGGATTTCAAATAGCTTTGATTTCGAACAACATCATCTTTTCAGACACACTGTTTCGAAAAGGGTTTTTGATTGACATCATTTCGTATAAGTTCACTATTTCGGATAGAACGTTTCGAACAACCACTATTTCGAAAAAAGGATTTCAGATATACTGTTTCAGGTCGTTGTTGAGGTTTTCGAACTAGACTACTCTTTTGAGAAGACTACTATTCCGAATTTGGATTTCGAATTGAACTGGTTTCAGGACTGTTCACATTATTTATAAAATATATCTAAATTTTATTATTTGGTAAATTTAAAATGATGAACACAAATGGACTGATGATTTCTACGGACCGTACAAATGCTACCATGGTTGCCATTCAGACTCAAACATTGGCTCTCCATAGACCAGATCGTTGGTACTTCTACCAAGGTTCCTAGGCTGCTATATGGGAATGATTACTATGAATGAAAGTTTCAGTTCAAACAATATTGTAAAAAGAAGGAACCCAGTGTTTGGAGGTGTGTTAGAGAAGGACCTCGAATCATAATGTATGCTACTGAAGCTGATCCTCTGACTCAAGTTCCAAAAACTAAGAATTTGTGGACAGAAGAAGACAAGAAGATTCAAGAAGATGATGATAAGGCCATGGCAATTCTTACCATGGCACTTGCTCGAGATATCTCCATTGCTGTTAGGAATTGTAAGAATGCTCAGGAAGTGTGGACTTATATGAAGGCTAGTGGAGTGAACATGTTGAATCAGCAATTTAGCTCCTTTAACCACATTTATGGTGAAACTATTGAAAATCAGATCACAAGGTCTCGTAGATGATAAGTGCAGGTATCACCATTAAAAATAGTGATATTAATCGTTAACTTCTGAACGCCTTGCCAAAGAATTAGGATGCTGATGTTGTTATGATCAAGCGACAAAGAACTTGAACGATGCCACACTTACTGAGCTGATAGCTATAATCAAATCATGTGAAATCGACAATCAGCAAAGAGACCTGAACCATAAAATCTCTTTGATGGCTGCTGGTTTGACCAGTTCCAACAATGCTTTAATCTCTTAGAATCATCCCAACATTGTTTTCAGTCCTGTTCATGGAATGTCCAATGCTAACCCAAGCATTGTTTTCAGCCCTCTAATCCAAACTCTGGAGTCCAACTATGTGTATTCTATGTCTCTTGTTGATGTATATTCCGTGTGTTCACACTGTGCGAATAGGCTAGATAGAGCGTGTGTTAAATATTGTATAGATGAGATACAAACACATGACTTAAGAGCGGGCGAAAGATGTGTGTAAAGGTTACTAGTTCGTATGAAGGTAAATAGCTATAGTTCGCACGAGAGTAGAAAGTCTATATATAGTGTCGTGTGTTCATAGTTTGATAAGTTTTGGAGTTCCCAGAGGGAGAAATCCTTGAGAAATTAATTTCTCCTACTTTTAAAGATGTATACTCTTTCATTATGAATAGAATCATTTGACTTATGCTTCTAATCCGTTCTTAATAACATTAGACTGAATTAGTTCTATTCTAACCAAACTTCCGTCTAATTCCGCTGGTTCCTTGACTATCACTGCGAACAATCCTGCAACACCTGCATCAGCCCAGGCATATCCTTAGTACAAAAATGTGGTTTACTCTTCGGTAACCCCGTCATCAACTTAAGGTACTTCCTCCTCTACTACAGCTGAAAATATAGCCTTCCTGACCAAGCAAAATGAACAAAGACTGGCTCTTGCTGCATCTATGCTTAATAGTTTACATGCCTTTTTAGCAGGTGACCTTTTGCTTCCATCTGTCTTAGCCATTGAAATTGATCAAGTTGTTGAGAAAGACATAGAAGAGCTAGATGTGTCTTGGAACCTGGCTATGGCTGCTTTTGGAGCTGAAAATTTTAGAAGAAGTTTGGTTGTCGCCCAATGTCAAATTTGTGTACAGGGCCCATGAGAGACAAACTAATATGCTACAAATGCCGTGAACCAGGCCATTTTGCAAGAGATTACAAGAAGGCACCTGTAGGATATGTTCCCAACAGACTTCTGCTGCTCAAAATGTTGAAATAGCAATGGTGCCCGTTACAGCCGCACAAACATCATCGAGCTCAGGAGACAACAGAGCTAGGAAGGTGTTGATGGTTCAAGAACAACAAGGTTTCAACTGGTTAGATGCTATGGCACGTGTAGAATCGCTCAAGATCTATTGGACCCTGCAGGTTTATACATTAGTTAGTATTAGGGGTTTGGGCTAGCTTGTATGGAATGGGTTTGGGGAGTAGAATGGGCTTAAATTTAGGGGAGTTGTGGGCTAAATCTCCCCTATATATAATTGTTTAGTTTTTCTGTTTAAGGTTGTTGACTCTAATACTTTTGTTGTAACTTGTATCAGAAAAGTCATTGTATGCAAGTTAAACTTTTGGTTAATTACATTTTGTTTAATCTCTTTTCTTGTTATTATAATTGATTGGTTTGATTGTGTGATTCCATCACCAATCAACTACGTGCAATATCGTTGTTAGATTCATTTTTTGGGACTTACAATTGGTATCAGAGCCTGTTGAACCTATGTCTAAGCTCAGATTCATATCACACTGATTCTTGTTGTTTGCCAAAGTTGATGAGTTGCTGAGTCTGCCACTGTTCTGGATCATCTTTATCCATTTCCAATCATATTTTGAGGATTTCAGATAAAAGTTGTTTAAAGATTGCCTGTGACTATTGTTGTTTTGGATAAAATCTGTTGATTTCGGATCATCCTATTGCTGTTTCGAATCATCCTTTCGATTTCAGATCATATCTGCTTGGAAGATCTCAGATAATTTGTTGAAGGATTTCTCGGTATTTCAGTTGCCAAGTTTACAAGATTTCGAATCCCTAATAATTTGGAAGTTTGTTTCTAACAACTGTTGTTTTGCAGGACTCCGGATTAACCCAGACACACTTTTTGGAAAAGACTTTTCGGATTGTTTCAGATAAACTGTTTCGGACTGTTTCGAATTGACACTATTCTGTATAACTTTTTCGGGTTGGCACTGTTTTGGATTGACTTTTCGGATAAGCATTTTGGATTGGACAACTGTTCCAGATTGGACCATTATTCGAACTGAGACTTTGAATAGATATGTTCAGAAGTGTTCATTCTTTTTAAAAGATATCTAATTTATTATTTGGTAATTTTTAAAATCATTGATGAATTCCAACAGGACGAAGACTATTGCGGACCTTACAAACGCTACCTTAGCTGTCATTCAATATTTGGCTCTCTATCAAGAACTTGACAAGATCATAGGCAATTCCACTAAGTATTCTAGGCTGTTATATTTGTGACATTAGTATATTTTTAGTCATTGAACAATTCTAATACATTTTCGTATTTAATAAAATCTTGTGTTTTATTTGCGAGAATGTATATTTATCAATCGTTATACAATCCCGGACATTTTTATTCAATAAAATCTTGCATTTTATTTGTAAGAATGCAAAAATGTCAATCATTGCATAAATTTGGTCATTTCGAGTTCGATAAAGTTTTATACTTTATTTACGAAGCGTGTAACCGTACAATCGAACGAACTGACATCCACGACATTCCGAACAAAATCCAAGAACACAAAAGCCTTAAAGCATTTATATAACCTAAATATTAGGTTAAGAGGGGTTAAAAATGATAAAACACGACAATACAAGTCCAGGGCCAAAATTGTCAAGAAAAAGTTTGCTTCGTCACCAAGTTTGGCCACATATCTCCAATTTTTGTCACCTGGAACTCATTTTGCCACACTTAATTTGATGTTAACACATCTTAGGATACTAACCCACACTTGGTAACACATGTCATCACTTCCTTGAACCTAAAACACTATAATTACCCTTTGATTCATCCATTTTTTTTTCACACCACTTCAAAACATATCAAAGCAAAGTGTGAAGTTCTTCTTTCTATCCTTCGTGGAGCTTGTTTCCAGCCTTTGGAAGCCTCCTATCTTGAGTTTTGAAAGTGTTCTTCAACACAAGTAAGTACTCTTCCTAGTTCTTTCATTATTTTAGCTATTTTGAGCTAAAAGTCAAACAGTTTGGCTTCCTGTTTGACTTTCGGTTCTGACTATTTTGGTCAAGTCAATGTTCAAATTGAACTTTGCAACGTGATCATAATCACAAACGTATTAATCCCTTGTGATTGCACCTTCCAATTACCACGTTTAGTAGGCCATATGACGAGTCAAAGTTTTACAAGTTAAAAGTAAAAAAAAATGTATAAAAGTGCATTTTACGACAAAAATGTTTTTGGGTATTGAAACTTAGGGTTTAGACACCAAATTTGTTTTATAACATTATTAGACATGTTCAAGCATGTCTAACTCGTCATTTTTCTGGATTAGTGCTTATTTCTTAGTCATAAGTCGAGCGGTTTTACTACCGCTTTGACTTTCGAATCTGTCCCGTTTGGTCAATCTTAGGATTCGACCAAGCGGATTTTTATGACCATAGTAATTTAGGGAATAATTTTATAAGGTTATACCTTATAGTCATATAGTTTGGTTAGTTATAGGATGAGTCGATTTTATGTAAATTTAAAATGTCGAAAACACCCTTTTGGCGCATAAAATGGTTTTAAACATGTAAGACCATAATTTTGACATCTAAATTCATATTATAACATAATCAAACTTGTTTTGACATATAAGACTCATCATAGGACCTATTTAACCATCCAAACCCATAGTTACGCTTGCGACCCGTTAAAGTGGCGTAAAACATTTTAACAAGTCGTAACGGGTCAAAGCACATAGAAGCTCTTCCAAATCAAAATGTAAGGTATTGTAAGCCATATCATACGAGTCCCAACACTCGTTTGGTTTATAAGACCTCATTATATCCAATCCTCCAATTAAAGTCTCGACACACTAACATAGTATACCGATACATTAGGACACACTTGAACTCTTCAATCCTTGAGCTTTGTTTGATCATTTGAACAAGACATTTACGCAATCCCAAGTGCGTACATAGCCCCCTGTTTTACGTTTTCAAATGTTTTGGGGTGAGTAATATGCGCCTATCTGTCACACCCCAAACGATGGCAGAAACATCGGAGTGAGACGAAATAGATTGCCCGAGACTTCATAACGCTTATAAGTGACAAGTATTTAAATAATAAAATTTCATTTTATTGCTAATATCAAGTACATTGTTTGAAAATGAAATTACAACAAGTTTGGATCAAAATAAGATACAACAAGTATTAAAGTTTAAGGTGCGTTTCTAGGCATCCTACTAGGTTTCGTGCATCATCATCGTCAAAATCCTGCAAATACGGTTTAAAGTATAGTTCAATACAAAAGTATTGGCGAGCATACAAGTTTGAGTACTAGCATATATGTAAAGAAGGTTTGAACAATCAACATGACAAAAATAGTTAACTAGATTAATGTACCAAGGCATGCAATTATACTAGTCAACCCAAAGTGTACCGCTAGCATTATCTCATCATCGCAACGATAAGACCGTAATGATTGAATGACTTAACATGACCTCAAGAATACGAGCGGTGCGTTACTCCTATAGTGCTATACATGTTAAGGGAGGCTTTAAACAAAGTTAATGACAAGTAAATCACATAAAAATGTTCCAAGAGTACAAATCAAGTATCACGTATTTAAGAATGTATGATTGGATTGTTTGTATTTGCATAAGTATAAGTGATTGCGTGTGTTTAATAGTGTAACGTATTGCACCCAAAAGTGTAAGCAAAAGGGGTCATGTGTACTCACGGTTTTGCGAAAGCTTCCCTTGTTACTTCCGTGAAGGGCTTGGAGGAACACCAAGTTATCTTTTGAAACCTTGAATCTTTAGAAGAAGAGAGCTCTTAGAGCTTTTAGAGAGAAGATAAGAGATGATTGAGGTGTGAAATGAGTGTGGAAGGAGGTGGGTATTTATAGTTGAGGTTTGGGGGGTTGAGTTAGGTGAGTATTAAATGCAAGAAGCACAATCCAAGAAACACAAAATGGACCAATCCATGAGCTAGAAACAAGAGTCTGCGAATTATGCTATTTTTAGTCCTTGAACTTAGTTTGTCTTTCATTTCATGGTAAAGTTGATATTTTCGCATGTTTTCAAGTGTATAATGTATATGTAGGTATATTTTAGGTATCAAGTATGAATGTATGAGTATTTGCACGTATAACAAGTATCGGTTTGTATGTAAACACGCATTTAACAATTAAATGCATTTAAGACAAGTACGTATCAGGTATGAATTTTATTACGATCAAAGTCTCGGATTATAAGATTGGGAAATGAAATACGAATGCGATACGAATACAAGTTTCCATAAATAGAAATACAATTAAACTTTCTAATTAAGGAAAGTACGAAATAGCGAGGCGTTACAGTCTCCCCTCCTTAAGGAAATTTCGTCCTATTCAAGGGAAGACTTTGGAAAAGATGTTATTTTGGTGAAATTGTTTCGCCAAAATCAAGAATTTGAAGCTTAAAGTTTTTGCGGAGTTCATGTATAAGTGTGTCAATATGTATCGAAATCTTGAAGGATAAAAATGGTAGGTTCGTGAGAGGAATTTGTTTGACTAAGGTGTTTTTGAGACACCAATCGTAAACGTGTATAAGGATAAGTAAAAAACATGTATGTGTGTGTGTGAGCAAGTGAGTTTGACTGGGTCTGGACAACTCATTGGAAGGAGTATTTTAAAAGAGTGTGACCTAAGAGGAAGGTTTTAGTATGACTGTGGATGTATTTTGATTAAAATGAGCAGTCCGCACCGAAAGCTGCAAGAAAATTTTTGTCAGTTCTAAGGCGTATTAGTAAAATCACTTGTTGTAGAAAAAAAATGTTTATTGGAGAGAACTAGGATGGTAAATATTTATGGTTTCTAAAAGGTTTTGGCGGTAATAGACCGACTGGTTGAAGTTTGCGCGTAGAAAAGAGTGAAAGATAGTTTTAAAAGAAAAGGAACATTTTGACAAATTGAGCCGGTGGGGACATTTATAAAAATGGATTGAACGTTTTAGGCTGATTTGCTGTAAATAAAGTTTGGATGAAAGGTTAAGGAAAGAATTGGGAAAATCATGGTATGGTAGTGAATGATTCGGTAGGTGTATGCGAGGGGCAAAAATGGTATGAATATCGGATAAAATGCGACATGGAATGTTGAGAGATGCTAGTGATAGTTGTGGCGGTTAAAGCTAACAATTTTGAGAATGAAGCTTTGTCATGGGTAATCGAGTACTAATCATTTCAAAGTGGGGTCACCAAAGTTTGTTATGAATCAAATGTATTTAACAAGGTCCAGGAAAACACCGAATTTCTCATGGCACATTTTATGAAAGTTTGGTAACATGGTAGAGACACTTATATATAGGAAGTACCAGCGGCGTATCCACCATGTTCACACCATGTTATGTTCGTTTCGATATTCGGAGTCATGTTATGTTCTGTGTTACAACACACAGTAGAACCCACTATGGTTTTCATCCGCCTATCAATATAATCCCGTGTGCACCCGTGATTATTTTGTTTTGTGCATGATCCGCATAGTTTGTACTAGTAGTGTACGGGTCAGGTTACATCTGGTAAGGAAAGGCTATGTAAGATAGCGTATAAAAATTAAGTATGTAAGCATGATTGTACGTAGTATGAGTGTGTCAAATATAGGCGAAACCACTTGGGTTATGCCTACTTATAAAATTCAAGTATGACTACCAAGTAGTGCGAATGCATAAACTTTGAGTATGATTGAAGACAAATTTGTATAACATTAGCATGTAGTATCGAGCGTATAGGTGGAATAAATGGGATTTAACATATATGAGTTACCAAGAAATTGCGAGTGTGTAAAATACGAAGTGTAATGGTGATATGTATAATATTGTCATGTAATATTGACTACAAAAATAGAAACATGTAAGGCGATATGCATGTGTATGGTTGCTTGAGTTAAAACATTGATTTGGTTAAAATAAGTCGGGTTTGTCGGGAATGAAGGACCAAATTTGTGAATGTCGGGTGAATATTGAGAAAAGTATTAATTTTTGATGTAATGTGGATTGTAAAAAGAAACGCAACTGTTGTTTTAAAATTTGTATTAGCATATGAAATTTTCTTACCCATGTGTTAGATTTTAGATTTGTGTGTCTTGAAAAGGTTGTAAAATAGTGAGCTTGCTTTATTTTATTTTATTGATGTAAGAAGAGTCGTGTTTTGAAAAATTTCATGTAAAACTTAAATTTTTGAAAAGTATTTTAGCAAAGTACTTACACGTATGTGAGAGAAGGTTTTTGTTGGACAAATGCCTTTAAAATGGTAGTATAAGTGAGTGTGTTTTGGAGGAGTTGTGAAAATCGAGGGAAAGAGGTTCGTTTGACCGACTAAGTTGATAGAGCATTTCATAAAGTTTTTGGAAATTGTGAAAGAAACGTTTAAAATATCATTAGGGGGTTTCGTGTATGTAATTTACCTAAATAAATTGTAGGCTAAGGAATTGTTTGGATAAAAATAGTAACGTTTGAGGTTATGCATAAATGAGAAAAAATGAAACAATGATAAAATGTTTTAGTATAAGTTTTGATATGGGGAGTGTTACAAAAATAGTCGAGTTGGAGTTTGACTTATTTCTGCAGCTTGAGTTTTGCGAAAAAGATATCTAAGTGTTCGACAATAAAAGTCATGTTTAAGCATGTAAGTAATACGTTTGAGCTCACATAGATGACATAAGGATAACAAGTATTCAAAAGCATAAACACGTATGATTGCATAACGAGTATAAATTTAGTTGGTCTGCGAGAATTATTATTGTTTTTGATTACGAAAGAGGTGCCAATTGTGCATCGGGTTTGAAATGAATGAGGTAATAAGTAAGTATTAAAACACATAGAAATTGAGATAGCATAAAAGATAGGCTTAGTAAAATATTGGAGTGCTTTGGGTTGAGAAGCGTCGACTATTCCAAAGTGACACGAAGTTCTTCTCAAATTAGAGAAACGTGCTTGGCCTATTGGTAAAATGCTCTAATTAACGGTATTTTACCCTTCCAATTACTACACATCTCTAATTGATCGAAAAATCGAAACCTTGGCGAGATCCAAAAATAGAGAAGTGGGACTAGTTGACAAGGTGCGGGTTTCGATCCTAACTTGATAACATCGTACCCTAAGCGTGGTTGGTACTTACCAAACGAGAAGCGAATTCCGGCTTGTTGGTAAGGGTCCACTAGAGTATCAAATTGAAATTTTCCATCAAGGTATGGATATCACTCCTAACTTGATGGCGTAATTTTGTGCAAAATCGAATACGTGGATTGAGAGTGATCACCAAAGTGCGGGTTTCACCCCTATTTTGGCGAGATCGTCTCGTTTGTGTTACGAGTGTCTTCAAGTCTTCAAAGTGCGTATTGTGTAAAAATGTCTTAGGAAAGACATCATGTATATGTATTAAGACCAAAAGAAAAGAGGAGAAGCAAAGTAGGAAGTATAAAGTTTTAAGCATAACCAAGAATTATCAAAACGGGTACTTGGAACTATAGACTAGGTCGAACATGGCAATTCTACCTAATTCCCTATAGTTATGGCTCTGATACCAATCTGTCACACCCCAACCGATGGCGGAAACTTCGAAGTGAGAAGAAATAGATTGCTCGAGACTTCATAACGCTAATAAGTTACAAGTATTCAAATAATAAAATTTCATTTATTGCTAATATCAAGTACATTGTTTGAAAATGAAATTACAACAAGTTTGGATCAAAATAAGATACAACAAGTATTAAAGTTTAAGGTGCGTTTCTAGGCATCCTACTAGGTTCCGTGCATCATCATCGTCAAAATCCTGCAAATACGGTTTAAATTATAGTTCAATACAAAAGTATTGGCGAGCATACAAGTTTGAGTACTAGCATATATAATAGTTAACTAGATTAATGTACCAAGGCATGCAATTATACTAGTCAACCCAAAGTGTACCGCTAGCGTTATCTCATCGTCGCAACGATAAGACCATAATGATTGAATGACTTAACATGACCTCAAGAATACGAGCGGTGCGTTACTCCTATAGCGCTATACATATTAAGGGAGGCTTTAAACAAAGTTAATGACAAGTAAATCACATAAGAATGTTACAAGAATACAAATCAAGTATCACGTATTTAAGAATGTATGATTGGATTGTTTGTGTTTGCATAAGTATAAGTGATTGCGTGTGTTTAATAGTGTAACGTATTGCACCCAAAAGTGTAAAAGCAAAAGGTGTCATGTCTACTCACGGTTTTGCGAAAGCTTCCCTTGTTACTTCCGTGAAGGGCTTGGAGGAACACCAAGTTATCTTTTGAAACCTTGAATCTTTAGAAGAAGAGAGCTCTTAGAGCTTTTAGAGAGAAGATAAGAGATGATTGAGGTATGAAATGAGTGTGGAAGGAGGTGGGTATTTATAGTTGAGGTTTGGGGGGTTGAGTTAGGTGAGTATTAAATGCAAGAAGCACAATCCAAGAAACACAAAATGGACCAATCCATGAGCTAGAAACAAGAATCTGCGGATTATCCTATTTTTAGTCCTTGAACTTAGTTTATCTTTCATTTCATGGTAAAGTTGATATTTTCGCATGTTTTCAAGTGTATAATGTATATGTAGGTATATTTTAGGTATCAAGTATGAATGTATGAGTATTTGCACATATAACAAGTATCGGTTTGTATGTAAACACGTATTTAACAATAAATGCATGTAAGATAAGTATGTATCAGGTATGAATTTTATTACGCTCAAAGTCTCGGATTATAAGATTGGGAAATGAAATACGAATGCGATACGAATATAAGTTTCCATAAATAGAAATACGATTACACTTTCTAATTAAGGAAAGTACGAAAAAGCGAGGCGTTACAGTTTGATCATTTGAACAAGACATTTACGCAATCCCAAGTGAGTACATAGCCCCCTCTTTTACGTTTTCAAATGTTTTGGGGTGATTAATATGCGCCTATCACTACTTTCTTGGTTTCATGACGTTATACATGTTTTGCTTATCTATTACATATAGTACATGATTTCAAAGACATTTTGCTTTGTATGTTGACTTAGCATACATAGTACATGATTTCAAAGACATTTTGCTTTGTATGTTGACTTAGCATACCTAGTACACGATTTCAAAGAAATTTTTACTTCGTATGTTGACTTAGCATACCTAGTATATGATTTCAAAGAGATTTTTGCTTGGTATATTGACTTAGTATGCCAAGTGCATTTCAAAACATTTTCATGACATGCTTACATTGTTCAAGACATATTGGTACGTTGAATATACAATGATACATTAATTAACATTGATCACACCGACCGATAGTATGTAATGGTACCATAGGATTGACAATCTTGTTCCTGCTTCATAGGTTTGTTTGGAAGTGACTTTAGGGAATGATAGAATCCGATGAACATTTGATAAACCTTTGTCTTTATAAGGGTTTATCCGACAGTCAAAAAGGCTTGAATGTATTCACCAACAATCCATATATATAGTCTATACAATTAAAGCAATTGATTTATAAGGCCAGAGTGTTTGTTTTAACAAGACCTTTGTTTATTCAAAACACCTATTTTATACAAGACAAGACATTTTGGTTATTTTATACAAGACATTTATTTTATGGTTTAAACAAGACTTTTGTTTGTCATACAAGACATTGGTTTATATATAGACATTTGTTTACAAATAACATTTGGTTTATACAAGACATTTGTTTATACATAGGCATTTGTTTATAAAAGACATTTGGTTTATTCATGGCATTTGATTTATATAGGAGATTGGTTTATACATAGACATTTGTTTATAAAGGACATTTGGTTTATACATGGCATCGGTTTATACATGACATTGGTTAAAACAAGACATCTCACTTGTTGGCTCATGGTAAGTGATTCAAATGATGAGACGTATGTAATATGATAAAAAAATGGTGGTTATTCCGATGGTACTTCCTATATATAAGTGCTTTCATTATATAACATAACGTAGCATTATCTAAACTACTTCAAACAACATACAAGACATGACATATTTTATACAAGGCACGAGTTATTTTGGTTTTTAAGTTAACCGTGCATCATTTCTTTTAAATCATTTGATTTTCATTTGATTTCATAAAAGAACATTTTTGTAAAGGAACATGGCTACTTTTGTAATTGTTGAACATTTCTTTTAACTTTCAAAGCCATGAATTTTCATCACAAAACCCATGTTATTCACAAGCAGTTTTATGCTGACGTTTTATTTTCACATATGTTTCAGGAGCTAATGTTTGACTTTGAGCATGCTTCACATAGGGCGGACTTGGGCCTTACTGAATTTAAAATTTGCAAGATAATTTTTATGTTTTTGATTTCGTTCTCCCAAGACAATGTAAAAAAATAAATTCAATAATACAAAACTTTATATACCATGCGCCGTGAAACAGTAGTTCTGTGACATGACTCCCTGAAAGATTGGTCGGGGTGTTACAGAAAGATTGGTATCAGAGCTCATGGTCTTAGTGAATTAGGCTATTAGTAATACTTTGACCTAGACTATAACCTTCCAAGGTCCCTAACACAAGTTATCTTGTGTTTAGATCTTCAAACAATACCATCACCTATCCTTAGGTGATCACCAAAACAAATTCACAAGTTAAGAATTCGTTTTGGAAATCAATCATCTATCCTTAGATGATTTGTCTTTAGGGTTCATGCCTTCAAAGTTTTCAAAATCTCGTCAATAGTTGGGTTTTAATAATGTGAACAACATGCAATCAGGAAGGGTGGATGCCTGTACCCTGAGTTTTCTGTGTAAGGCTTGAGTGTTCGTACAAATCCGCATTATCAGACCAGTCATTCTTACCTGGGAACTCTTGGGGTGAATGTCCACTTATAGGCTAAAGCATGTCTTCGCGATACATTATAAAGACCCATTTACTTTGATTAGTCACTATGTGTCGTTTGTTTATTTTAGGTAACGACCACATGATCACAATCCTTTTGTTCCGTCGATATTTTTAATGTTTCGTTTTGGCTATCCAATATCAATCTTACCCGTTTTCTCTCATATCTCCTTCTCTTTTAGAATGCCTCCTTGTCGATATGCTGCTCAGGACACCGATATGGCGGCTATGATAGCTCAGTAGAGACCAAATCTTGTGACTCAATTAAACCAAGCCAACAATAACAACAACAATGAACCTGTTTCATGCAACTTTAAACAATTCAATTCGGCTAAACCGCTCAAGTATAGTGGTTATGAGGGAGCTACTAGACTCCTACAATGGTTTGAGAGTCTTGAGAGCACATTACGTCATGTTAAATGTCCGAATAAGCAGAAAGTATAATTTTATTCGAGTGTATTCCAAAAGAGGGCGCTCACATGGTGCAACAGAGTGGTGAGAGATAGGGGTGTTGATGTTGCAATGGCTCAGATGTGGGAACAGCTTAGAGCTCTTATGATGAAGGAATTCTGCCCATGTCATGAGCAAAGAGCACTTGAGAACGAATTCCACGACCTGAAACAGGATAGTGGAGAACATCATGCCTACACTGATCATTATGAGGAGCTAAGTTTGTTATGTGCTGCTATGGTGACGCCCTTGGATAAGGCTATTGAAAAGTACATTGATGGCCTTCCTGACCCAGTTCAGGACATAGTCACTCATAGCAACCCTGCTACACTTAGACAGGCTATCGAGTTGGCTGCAACCCTGACTGACTCGCAAGTCAAGAAGGGTAAACTTTTTCACAAAGGCGACAAGAAGCAATCTACCAAGACTGCATAAGCGTAAAGCTTCTAAGAGTTTCGTTCTTGTTACATAACCCAACCAAGCTGCTCCCAATCAGCTAGCACAACCTCCCACCAAGAGACAATATGCCAGTATTGCACCTCTGTGCAACAAGTGTGATAGTCATCACCAACCCTATCTACCATGCCGTCATTGTACCAATGTGGACGATTTGGCCATCTGGCCAACACTTTTCGTTTTGCTCCTGCCCCGAATCAAGTGGTTCGAAATCCTATTCAACCACAAGCCAATTCTGCACGACCCCACTACCCACCTAGATCCTGCTACAATTGTGGTGATCTTACTCACTACCAAAACAACTACCCGAAGCTAGTTAATGCAAATCCAGCCCGGGGACGAGCATTTAACATAATGGTAATGAGGCTGGTGCTGACAATGACGTGGTTAACGGTACGTTCCTTGTCAATATTCAGCCTACTTTTATTCTTTTTGATTCGGGTGCCGATAGGAGTTTTGTATCCTTAGATTTTGAGCCTTATAGAACCAAACTAGGAAAACCCTTAACAATGGAGATAGCTAGTGGCAAACCTCTTGTACTTGATTATGTTATTCGTAACTGCCAATTGAATCTCAATAACCATTTTTTTTCCATTGACCTCACGTCAATGCAACTTGGAAGTTTTGACATCATAGTAGGCATGGATTGGTTAACCAAACACCATGTTGAAGTGATCTGTTTTGATAAGATTGTTCGCATCCCTCTTTTGTCTGGTGAAATCCTAGAAGTTCATGGAGAGAAACCCTCTCATATCCTTAAACTCATACCCAAGCCCAAAAATACATACGAAAGAATTATGTAGCCTTTTTGGCACATATCGTAGAGGAGAAAAGCAAGGGTAAGAGTATTCAAGACATCCTCGTTGTTTTTTGGATTTTCCTAAGGTGTTTCCTGAAGAACTACCTGGTTTACCCCCAGCACGTTAAGTCGAGTTTCGTATAGACCTTGTACCTGGTGCCAACCTAATTGCCAAATCCCCTTACCGTCTTGCACCTTTTGAATGGCAAGATTTGTCAAAACAACTCCAAGAACTTTCAGACAAAGGATTTATTTGTCCGAGCTTTTCACCTTGGGGCACTCGTGTCCTATTCGTGAAAAAGAAGGATGGATCCTTTCGCATGTGCATCGATTATCTTGAGCTCAACAAACTCACGATTAAAAATTGATATCCCCTACCTTGTATTGATGATCTTTTTGATCAACTACAAGGTGCTACATGTTTCTCCAAGGTTGATCTGCGTTCTGGGTATCATCAGCTTCGTGTACTCGATGAAGATACTCCCAAAACTGCTTTTCGGACTCGATACGACCATTACGAGTTCACTGTCATGCCTTTATGTTTGACAAATGCTCAGCCGTCTTCATGAACTTAATGAATAGGGTTTGTAAACCTTATTTGGACAAGTTCATCATTGTTTTCACTTACGACATTTGATTTATTCGAAATCCCGAGCCGATCACAAACGTCATCTTCGTCTAACGATGGAACTCTTAAAGAAAGAACAACTTTATGCGAAATTCTCCATGTGTGAATATTGGCTGAAGGAAGTTTAATTTTTGGGACACATTGTCAACGAACAAGGTATACATGTAGATCCGCCAATATCAGTGCAATTAGGGATTTGAGTACACCTACTACTCCTACCGAAGTTCATTCATTTCTCGGTCTAGCTGGCTATTACCGTCGCTTTATCGCAAACATCTCCAAGTTTGTGGTTCCCCTCACTGCTTTGACTCAAAAGAATAAACATTTTGAGTGGGGACCCAAACAAGAAGAAGCTTTTCAAAGCTTGAAACAAAAGCTTTGTGATGCTCCTATTTTATCCTTACCCAATGCAATGACGACTTACCCAATGGTAACAACGACTTTGTCGTCTATTGTGATGTATCGAATCTAGGCCTTGGCTGTGTTCTCACGCAAGGAGACAAAGTCATAGCCTATGCATCAAGACAATTGAAAATCCACGAAAACAGCTACATAACTCCTGATCTTGAGTTAGGTGTCGTTTATTTGGCTCTCAAATTTGGAGACATTACCTCTATGGTACAAAATGTGTGGTTTTCACTGACCACAAAAGTCTCCAACACATTCTTAATCAGAAAGAATTTAACATGAGACAATGATGTTGGGTTGAACTTTTAAACGACTATGACTGCGAGATTCTCTACCATCCTGGTTAGGCGAATGTCGTAGCTGATGCTCTTAGTCGTAAAGAACGTGTCAGGCTACATTGTGTTCAAGTTCAATCTGATATCCGAACACGTATTTTTGAAGCCCAACGCACTTGTGTAACTAAAGGTTTTTTGAAAAGGAACTACCCCATCATCTCGAGCTACAGTTTGAAACAAAAGACAATGGGTTACTCTACTATATGAACCGTTTATGGGTTCCACGCCAAGACAATCTCCACACCCTATTGAAGAATGAGGCTCACAAATCATGTTATTCAATTCATCCTGGTGCAGACAAAATGTACAAAGGATCTTCATACCCAATATTTGTGGCAGGGAATGAAGAAGGATATTGCCCTATACGTATCCAATTGCTTAACTTGTCTTAAAGTTAAGGTAGAACATCAGCATCCATCTAGTTTGCTTGAGTAACTAGAAATTCTGGTTTGGAAATGGGAAAACATTGCTATGGATCTTATCACCAAACTACCAGGTACTTCTAGAGGTCATGATGCCATTTGGGTAGTCTTAATCGTTTAACAAAGTCACCATCCAATTCGTGAGGATCTATCTGCTGACAAACTTGTGAAGATCTATGTTGATGAGATAGTATCTCGACATGGTGTTCCTTTAAACATCATATTGGACCAGGATGCTCGATTCTCATCTCACTTTTGGAAGACCATGCAATCTGCCATGGGGACCAAACTTAACTTGAGCACTGCTTATCATCCTCAGACGGATGGACAATTTGAAAGGATGATCCAAACATTAGAGGATATTCTTAAAACTTGTGTGATCGACTTTGGTGGTAGTTGGGATTCACATCTACCTTTGATTGAATTCTCTTACAACCATAGTTATCACTCCAGCATGAACATAGCTCCTTTCGAAGCTCTATACGGTCAAAAATGTCGTTCACTTGTCTGCTGTAATGAGGTTGGTGAAGCTCAGCTCACTGGACCAGAACTCATTATTGAGACTACAGAAAAAGTCTAGAAAATACGCGATAAGCTTTTGACAACTAGAAGCCGTCAAAAGAGTTATGCGGATCAGCGACGCAAGCCCTTGGAATTCCAAGTTGGTGATCACGTCTTTCTCAAGGTACCACCTTGTAAAGGTGTGATTAGATTCGGAAAGAAAGGAAAACTTTCACCTCGATATGTGGGAACATTTAAGATCATTGAGAGGATTGGAAAGGTGGCCTACAAAGTTGAGCTACCTCCTAAGCTTGGGAATGTTCATCCAACTTTCCACATGTCCAATTTGAAAAAGTGATTGGCTGATGAAAACCTCCACATCCCTCTTGAAGAAATTCGCATCGATAACACAATGCACTTTGTCGAGAAACCTGTGGAAATATTGGATCGTGAAGTCAAGAAACTCAAACACAAACGTACACCGATTGTTAAAGTTCGCTGGGAGTCCAAACGTGGCTCAGAGTTTATATGGAACGAGAGGACTAAATGAAGGCGGAATACCCATATCTTTTCTTACAAGTTTCCTCTAATTAAATTTCTGGACAAAATTTCCTAAAGTAGAGAAGACTGCCGTTCAATCTTAGCTGTAATATGTGTGACATTTGTACATTTTTAGTCATTAAACAATTCCATAACATTTTCGTATTTAATAAATCTTGTGTTTTATTTGGGAGAATGTATATTTATCAATCATTATACAATCCCGGACATTTTTATTCCATAAAATCTTGCATTTTATTGGTAACAATGCAAAAATGTCAATCATTGTGCAAATTCAGTCATTTTCGTGTTCAATGAAGTTTTATACTTTAATACGAAACGTGTAACCATACAATCGAACGAACCAGCATCCACGACATTTCCGGACAAAATCCGAGTTTCACATGCCTTAACGCCTTTATATAACCTAAATATTAGGTTAAGTGGGGTTAAAAATGACAAAACACGACAATACACCTATCTCCAATTTTACACCTCGCACTTGTTTTGCCACACTTACTTAGGTGTGAACATATTTTAGGACAGTAATCCACACTTGGTAACACTTATCATCACCTCCTTGATCCTAAAACACTATAAATACCCTTTAATTCATCCATTTTTTCACACCACTTTAAAACACTTCAAAGCAAAGTGTGAAGTTCTTCTTTCTATCCTTCTTGGAGCTTGTTTCCAGCCTTTGGAAGCCTCCTATGCTGAGTTCTAAAAGTGTTCTTCAACACAAGTAAGTACTCTTCCTAGTTCTTTCATTATTTTAGCTATTTTGAGCTAAAAGTCAAACAGTTTGGCTTCCTGTTTGACTTTCGGTTCTGACCATTTTGGTCAAGTCAATGTTCAAATTGAACTTTGCAACGTGATCATAATCACAAAGGTATTAATCCCTTGTGATTGCACCTTCTGATTACCACGTTTAGTAGGCGATATGTCGAGTCAAATTTTTACAAGTTAAAAGTAAAAAATGTATAAAAATGCATTTTACGACGAAAACGTTTTTGGATATTAAAACTTAGGGTTTTGACACCAAATTAGTTTTATAACATTATTAGACATGTTCAAGCATGTCTAACTCGTCATTTCTAGATTAGTGCTTATTTCATAGTCGTAAGTCGAGCGGTTTTACTACCGCTTTGACTTTCGAATCTGACCCGTTTGGTCAATCTTAGGATTCGACCAAGCGCATTTTTATGACCATAATAATTTATGGAATAACCCTCTGAGGTTATACCTTATAGTCATATATTTTGGTTAGTTATACGATGAGTCGATTTTATGTACCTTTAAAATGCCGAAAACACCATTTTGGCGCATAAAATTGTTTTAAACATGTAAGAGCATAGTTTTGACATCTAAATTCATATTATAACATACTCAAACTTGTTTTGACATATAAACTCATCATAGGACTTATTTAACCATCCAAATCCATAGTTACGCTTGTGACCTGTTAAAGTGGTGTAAACCATTTTAATAAGTCGTAACGGGGGTCAAAGCACTGAGAAAATCTTCTAAATCAGAATGTAAGGTATTATAAACCATATCATACGAGTCCTAATACTCGTTTGGTTTATAAGACCTCATTCTATCCAATCCTCCAATTAAAGTCTCGACACACTAACATAGTATACTGATACATTAGGACACACTTGCACTCTTCAATCCTTGAGCTTTGTTTGATCATTTGAACAAGACATTTACGCAATCCCAAGTGAGTACATAGCCCCCTCTTTTACGTTTTCAAATGTTTTGGGGTGATTCATATGTGCTTATCTCTACTTTCTTGGTTTAATGACATTATACATATTTTACTTATCTATTACATGTAATACATGATTTCAAATACATTTTGCTTGATATGTATACTTAGCATACCTAGTACATGATTTCAAAGACCTTTTTGCTTCGTATGTTGACTTAGCGTACCTAGTACATGATTTAAAAGACATTTTTGCTTCGTATGTTGACTTAGCATACCTTATACATGATTTCAAAGACATTTTGCTTCGTATGTTGACTTAGCTTACCTGGTACACAATTTCACAGACATTTTTACTTCGTATGTTGACTTAGCATACGTAGTACTTGATTTCAAGACATTTTTGCTTGGTATATTGACTTAGTATGCAAGTACATGATTTCAAAACATTTTCATGACATGCTTACATTGTTCAAGACATATTGGTGCGTTGAATATACAATGATACATTGATTAACATTGATCATGCCGACCTGTAGTATGTAATGGTACTATAGGATTGACAATTTCGTTCCCGATTCCTAGATTTGTTTGGAAGTGATTTTAGGGATTGACAGAATCCGATGAACATTTAGTAAACCTTTGTCTTTATAAGGCTTTATCCGACAGTCAACAAGGCTTGAATGTATTCGCCAACACTCCACATATATGTGTCTACACAATAAAAGCAATTGATTAATAAGACAAGAGTTTTTGTTTAAACAAGCCCTTAGTTTATTCAAAACACATGTTATATACAAGACATTTATTTTATGGTTTAAACAAGACTTTTGTTTGCCATACAAGACATTGGTTTATACATAGACACTTGTTTACAAATAACATTTGGTTTATACAAGACATTGGTTTATACATAGACATTTGTTATAAAAGACATTTGGTTTATACATGGCATTTGGTTTATACTAGTCATTGGTTTATAAATAGACATTTGTTTATAAAAGACATTTATTTTATACGTGGCATTGGTTTATACATGACATTGGTTTAAACAAGACATCTCAATTGTTGGCTCCTGGTAAGTGATTAAATGAAGAGACGTGTGTAATATGATAAAAGCATGGTGGTTACGCCTATGATACTTTATACATTCATTAACATTGATCGTGAAGACCGGTAGTATGTAATGGTACTATAGGATTGACAATCCCGTTCCCGCTTCCTAGGTTTGTTTGGAAGTGATTTTATGGAATGACAGAATCCGATGAACATTTGATAAACCTTTGTCTTTATAAGGGTTTATCCGACAGTCAACAAGGCTTGAATGTATTGGCCAACAATCCATATATAGGTGTCTACATAATAAAGGCAACTGATTTATAAGGCAAGAGTTCTTGTTAAAACAAGACCTTTGTTTATTCAAAACACCTGTTTTATACAAGACATTTTGACAAGACAAGACATTTTGGTTATTTTATACAAGACATTGATTTTATGGTTTAAACAAGACTTTGTTAGCCATACACGACTTTTGTTTATACATAGAGATTTATTTATAAATAACATTTGGTTTATACAAGACATTGGTTTATACATAGACATTTGTTTATAAAAGACATTTGGTTTATACATGACATTGGTTTAAACAAGACATCTCAATTGTTGGCTCATGGTACGTGATTTAAATGACGAGACGTGTGTAATATGATAAAAGCATGGTGGATACGTTGCTGGTACTTCCTATATATAAGTGCTTCATTATATTACATAACGTAGCGTTATCTAAACTACTTCAATCATACAAGACATGACATATTTTATACCAGGCACGAGTTATTTTGGTTATTAAGTTAACCATCCATCATTTCTTTTCAATCATTTGATTTTCATATGATTTCATAAAAGAAACATTTTAGTAAAGGATCATGGCTACTTTTGTAATAGTTAAACATTACTTTTAACTTTTAAAGCCATGAATCTTCATCACAAAACCTATGTTATTCACATGCATTTTTATGCTGACGTTTTATTTTCACATATGTTTCAGGAGCTAATGTTTGACTTTGAGAATGCTTCACATAGGGCGGACTTGGGCCTTAGTGACTTTAAAATTTACAAGACAATTGTTATGTGTTGATTTTATTTTCCCAAGACAATGTAAACAATTAAATTCAATAATACCAAACTTTATGTACCATGTGTTGTGAAATAATAGTTCTTTGACATGACTCCCCGACATTTCCACCGTGGTTTGTTGTTTTACACGGTCGGGGTGTTACAATATGGGATTGATTACTATGAATAGTGGTTCATATTTGAACAGTACTTCAAAGCAAAGGAACCGCGTGTTTGGAGAAGTATTAGACATGGATCTTGAACCATAATGTATGCTACTGAAGCTGATCCGCCAACTCGGATCCCAAGCCTATGAATTTGTTACAGAATAGGATCAAAAAATTATAGACGATAATGATAGGCCAAGGCAGTTCTCACTATAGCACTTGGTCCAGATGAACCACATTCGAATGCTTCTATTGATTCGAATGATTCTTTATGCGTTGAACATAATTTTTATGTTTGGAACATTGTTCAGTCTTTGCTTGCTGAGACTAAGGGTTTTTCTAACAGTTTTTATAATGATGTTGCTAAAACTAAAAATTTAAATTTTGTGGTTTCTAATTCTGTTTGTGATGAAAATGTGTTGTCAGAGGAATCTGGTAGATCTGCTCATGAGTTTGAAACCCTGTTCCAAATGATTCAGACAACTGTTCTAGTATGTCTGAAACATCAATTGAGAATCCTTCAAATTTGATGAAGTTGAGAATATTATTGCGTCTGAATGTGTGAATGAAATAATTGATGAATAGGGACGGTCTGAATCTATTGAAGTTGACAATTAGACTATAGATTCTGGTACACCAGATAATGAGAATAGTATTTTTGAAGATTTTGTATCCCCTACTGAGTATGAATCAAGTGTTTTGGAAACAAATAAAAGCTCAACTGTAGTAAACGAAAATTTTTCATCATCTTACGAATTAGAATCAGCTGATACCAAAAGTTCAGATTATAAAGAAGAGGTTCCTAAAGAAACTAATTCTATAAAATCTACTCCTCTAAATAAAACGCGATCACACAAATATAAAAAAGCGAAACAAAAAGACCCCACAGGCTAAAAATTCCTCAGAAGCAATAAAAAATAAACAATAGGTAAACCCAACTGAAAAGCAAACTAAAACTCAGTGAAAGGGTAAAGTTATCGATACTCACTCTTGTGCTGATGATTGTGAGCAGGTTTCATCCAAGATCAACCATGCACATAAGCCATCAGCACCAAGTGGAAAGAAGAGATCCAATCAGCTCCCTAGAATATCACAAGCTGAACTAAAAGTCTTTTTTCTCAAAAAGAAAAACTTGTTTTAATTGTGGAATTATAGGGTATATAGCGATAAACTATATTCATCGTCCTTTCATGCCTTACTACTCAAAGAATGCACAACATCAGACAGCTACGCGTTATCGACCCTATAGAAATCGATTTACTCAAGCTAAGCCCTCTGATGGAGACTGGAATCTAGAAAAGAAGTATAATCAAAAGTTTTCAAATTCAAGCAACAAAATCAAGCGTAGCACCTACAACTAAAACTGCTTCAAATAACGTTGAGTCTAAAATCTAGAAACCTAAAATTCTTTCTACATCTCAGTCTTAGTGCTCACAGTCGTCACAATCATCATCTTTTTTTCAAACCTCAAATTCTAGTAAAAATTCTATGATCTCTCATGAGGTTTCTTATACAGACAGTAATGGTCAACCTAGATCAGCAATGGTCTAGGTTTCAGTTTCTAATTAATCTCGTTATATGTGAAGGAACGGCTATGGAGGGCTGTCATCAAACTTTGGTTTGTCGATATTGGCTGTTCGAGGCACATGACTAGAGACATTTCCCAATTGACTGACATAAAAATATACGATGGTGGATTTGTCAACATCGCGGGAGGGGAAACTGGAAGAATAAGAATGAAGGGTATAGTTTGAAATGGAGTTCTCAGCTGTTCAGATGTGAAACACAACCTTATGAGCTTATCTCAGATGTGTGATAAAGGGTTGGAGGTTCTGTTCACCAAAAGTGGATGTGTAGTGTTAAAACCGGGAATTGTAATACCCAAGGATTGGTTTCTTATTTAAGCAGAACAAAGGGAAAAGCTTATATCATTGATATAAATAAAGCCCCTACTAATCAAGTTACATGTTTGTTCTCAGAAATCGCTGAACATGATGCGATGTTATGGCATCATTGCCTGGGTAATCTCAATATGAAAAACCTTAATCGACATGTAAAAAAAGGCTTAGTCAGAAACTTGCCAATCAAGGATTTCATGCAGATTGAAAATTATGAATCGTGCGCTCGAGGGAAACAACATCGCAAACCTCATATGTCTAAAGTCATGTACTCGACTTCAAAAGTTCTAGAACTGCTTCATATGGATCTTTTTGGTCTTGTTAATTTGCTGATTATTGGAGGAAAGGCTTACTGATTGGTCAAAATTGACGATTTCTCACGTTTCACCTAGGTGTTTTTCTTAGAACACAAAAGTGAAACTGTTGGATTGATCAAGCAGCTTATTATTCTCGTGGAAAATTAGGAAAATGAGAGGGTAAAAATCATTCGCTGCAATAATGGGACGGAGTTCAAGAATGCTGCACTAAAGGCTTTGTGTTCCTCAAAGGGGATTGATCGTCAATATAGTGCAACTCGAACTCCTCAACAATATGGTGTTGCCAAAAGACGAAATAGAACTCTCATTGAAGCTGCACGAGTGATGTTGATTAATTCTGGCCTACTGTTGATTTTTTAGGTAGAAGCAGTGAAAATCCCCTGCTATGTTCAAAATCATACATGGATTAACAAATGTCACATGAAAACGCCCTATGAGATAGTTGAAGGTCAAAAGCCCTCTGTACAACATTTCAGAACCTTTGGTTGTCTGGGCGTTCTTCTACTTATGGATGCCAAAGGAAAATTTGAAGCAAGAGGGGATCTATGCTATTTCATTGGTTATTCTAAAAACACCACTTATCGTGTTAACAACAAGCTCAAGAAGTAAATTGCGGAGGCATTTAATGTGGATTAGCTAGAAGAGAATCCCAAAGATGCACTAGTTGGACTTGATTGGTTACACGATTATGCTTCCTTATTTATGTCTTTTGATGTTCTACCTGATGTAATTGTCAATGCTGGTGTGTTCAAACCAGTGCTACCTATACCCGTTCCAGTTGAAGATGAAGCTGTGCCACTACTAGATTCATTCAAGAAACTTATCGTGGATCCACCAGGATTTCACGATACTATTACAATAACGTCACATACTTCACCGATTCAGGAGCTGGTTTCTGAATCCACTACAAATTCTCCTGATGAATGCAGTTTGAAACACTGAAACCCCCACACAACAGACAAATGCGAGAAACTCAAATCCCAATGTCCAAGGAACTTCAATGTTTCAGAGGCGATTCCGTCTGACTACACTATTGATCTACCAGTGAACAACAATGCAACTGCATCAAATGAGGGGGAGTAAACTTGAATAGTGTTGGTAAGCTTTTCAAACTTACAACCGAACTGGCAGGCACATGATACAACAATACTTCAACGACTTCAGCAAGATTATCCAATTGAGAACATTATTGGTCCCATGAATGCTGGTGTTCAAACCCACAGCAAATCAAGGGATATAAATACATGTTTGTATTCTTGTTTCATTTCACAAGTTTAACCTAGAGCATTGAGGTTGCCTTGCAGGAACTTGGATGGGTCGATACAATGCACGAAGATCTCAATCAGTTTGAAAAATTGGGAGTCTGGAAGTTGGTGAAGCTGCCTTAAGGAAAACGTGCTCTCAGAATACGATGGGTGTATCAAAACAAACAAGATGACACTAGCATGATCGTGAGAAACAAGGCATGATTAGTGGTACAAGGCTTCAAGCAGATCGAAGGCTTAGATTACAATGAGGTCTACGCACCGGTGGCGAGATTGAAAGTGTGAAAACCGACAATTTCCGGTTGTAATTAAGCGTGTAATGAACACTGATATCATCATAAACAACGTAATGAGACGTAAATTAGCTCGATCAGGCCTTTGAAAAGCCTAGGAACGTCTATATGATTCACGTTACGCGAATTGGCGATAATCGAAGACACTAAACGCGAAATCGAATGATAAGCGAACTGATGCCGAACAAATACTGAAAACGCCTAAAAATATGAATTTTGTACTTGTATTTATCATACATTCATAATTATGCGATAAATTTGGATCGTTGAACGTCGCAAAGCAAAATGCGGAAGTTACGCGGAAAACTGGAATGCACCGACACCGAAACGGAAGCCACGAACTCGAGTCATGCCTCGACATTAGTATATTATGATATATTTAGCTCTGTAATTGAACTTATTATTTACGGTAGAAACCAGAACGAAAAATGGATCAGAAACGACAAACAGGGCAACTACGCGATTTTTAACCCGACCTCCGATAAAATTTTAAGCATTCTCGACTCCGAATAAATATTTTAAGAGGTTCAAGAAATGATAACGGGCCTTGGATGCGTATTTGGGCTTGAGCATGATAACGGGCTTCAAGCCCAACCCGATTAAAACCCTAGACCTATATAAATTATCTTAACCCTAAATCCTCTCATTTATCTTCTAACTAAACCTTAGCACACCACAAGCTCCTTCCTTCTCTCTCTAATTTATCCGGTCACCGGATACCGGATTCCGGTGACCTCCGACGACCACCTATACTGGCGACTCCGGTCATCCCTCCGAGACGCATACACCGACAACCTTGCCTCCTTTCTAACGCATACACAATCGCATACATACATACTGATAGAAGAGAGATAGAGCGACGGCAGCCGGCGATGCGGCGGTTGCGGTCATCTCCAGTCGCCTTTGCCGGCGACACACACACAACACACCCACCTCTTCTCCTTGTACTCCCTATACACACCCGCTGGCATATATTTTAGACCGAGAGACAGATGAAGTGAAGAGGGAGAGAAACGGGAAGAGAGAGAGACGACGGCGAGGAAAGATCTCGACGGAGACGGTTCACATGGGAGACGATCTCGGCAGCGGTAGTGGTGGACTATTTTGATTCGGCTCCTCGGTTCAGATCCGGTTTGGTTCATGATTCGGGTTTTGGATATTTCGATTCACTTTCGGCTCGGATTCGAGTCGAACCAATTTTCGGTTCGGTTTAAACATTGAAGTGTGTGTTTCAGGTTCGGTGTTTGGTTCGGTTTGGTCAACAAAACTCAACGCGGTCAACTGGTCAAACCCAGGTAACACGAGTCAATCCAGTCAAACTTGGTGAAACCCGGTGAACGGGTCAATCCGAGACTCGGTAAAAATTAATTACGACGCGAAATTTAATTATATTAGTTTATAATTATTATTAATAATTAGCGCGTGAAACCGAGCTCAAAACCAAACCGTAAACAATTTCATTTCGCCAAAACGTTTAATAATAATAATTTCGACGTACAAAATTCGCGTAAAAGTCATTAGTTAAAATCAAACTGACAATAGATATATAAATAAATCGGAAATTATAAATCGGCAAAAACTTAATATTTGAAAACGACAAAAAATTATATATATTGCTTGTTTGCGTACATTGCAGGTTGCGTTTTGGTAAATAAATCAACAACTAGTATTGTCGGGATCGTGCAAAAACACAGGAAACTCTGCCTGATTTTCGTAAAATACGTAACACAAAACGCGTTGTAATTCAAAGTCAAAACATCCGATTCAAACGGTTGTTATAAAATAAATACATATTTATCTCGACGACACTTACGAATCGATCCGCTAACATTTCAACGCGTGCGACTACAAGACAACAAGTTTCGACAATCCGTTATAATCAAATATAATTATTTATATTATTTCAAATGTCAACAATTCGGGAATTAGTTTTCAAACCTCGATAAATCATTCGAACGACGATATAAAAAATAAGTATATTGTTTATATTTATTTTGAAACGCCAAACTTTTACAAGACGAATACAAGGTGCAAATTATTTCAGACGATAAACATTCGGAGATCGTATAACCCAAATATAATTATATATATTCCAAGGTCGAGACGTTAAATACTTTTACAAAATAAATATAGCATATTTGTTACAAACATCGACGACGCGAACACTTGCGAACACTTTTAAAGGAATTTATAACAATAACATATATTGATTATACTCGATTTCAACGCCTTAACGAAGTGCGACACGATACCGCAAGACTATCGCACGAATACGAAATGTATTATCTATACGGATATATTTTTCGAGTATATATATACATTATATCTGACGAAAACTACGTAGAGTCGTACGATTATCCGTCGACGTACATGACGACTAAATATGATTTCAAGAAATATAGTTATGTTTATAAGTAAACATATATATTTCAAGTCGCTCGAAAACAAGATTGTTTCTAAGAAAACCATAGATTGGTTAACCGAGTTAAGTCAATAACAATTTCATAGAATCGTATGAGTAACGATTCGGTAGAGCTCGGTATCACGTAGTATAACTACACCATTCTTAGAAACTTACGAGTTATTCCGTTTTAGGAATACACTAGATTGCATGCTAGCAAGTCAAGTTGTGGAGACAACACTATTGAAAAACATTAGGCTAGCTTTGCACAAGGATATCAAGGTGAGTTCATAACCCCCACTTTTTACCGTTTTACATTTTTATAAATAATTTCAGGGGTGGAAAGACATGCAAGTTTTGCGAAAACATACAATGTGTCGATAAACGAAAATCATATAATTCTAAGTCATGTTACAAACAGATTTCAATGAACTCAAATGTTTTATGAAAGGTTTATGCTAAACTTATCGGTTTTCACAAGCTATACTAAGCTTTTCGAAACATGCATGAGTTTTATGACTAGTGATGGATTGTCATAGTCACAACTAGGGGGCGAGGCCCCAATTTTATTTATAACATGGGCTAGGCCCAATGACAAGAAAACATGTGCTAGGCCCAATGACAAGAAAACATGTGCTAGGCCCAATGACAAGAAAACATGGGCTAGGCCCAATAAAACATATTTATAACAATTGGTATGTAGCTATGGGATTAGATTATAACAGATCACTGTGCGTAAGTAGGAAAATAACAATAGTAACCATTAATCACGTAGTGACCAAGGTGGGCAAAAGGTATAGATCTATCGAGTTTGAGACACGCTCCACTCCTGGCAAGTTAACCGGTTAGGAGTGCTTTTATGATCCCAAAATGTCAAAGAAGTCTCGGTTTGGTTACTTACTTATGGCACATAGGTCAATGTATTAGCTACACACTGATTGATCCTTAGATTCCATGGGAAAACTACATACTACGATTTCAACACCGGTTTACAAAGATAACAGAAAACATTTTATCACCGGTTTATAAACATAACAGTTATATGCATGGATTTGCAAACAACATGGAAAACATTTTAATACTGTTATACAGACATGACATTTCAAATGATTTGGGATACTATGATCCCACAAACCGGTTTTCGAAGGCAAAATGCTCAAATGTTTAATGACTCATTTGAAAACAAAAACAGACAAACCATGAACTCGCCAACTTTATGTTGATTTTCTCATGTTCTTTCTCAGGTTTTGATTACAAGCATGGCACGGTTGGAATAGTGGAACCCACGGGCATTCATTTAATAGAAACCTTAGCACTCACGCTAGCTTCTGCTGTGCATTGAGGATGCCATTCAGATCACGCCCCGCTCTGATGTGAAGGGATTACATGGGGGTGTGACAGAGTGGTATCAGAGCTATAGGTTTTAGCGAATTAGGTATCAAACCTGGCTATGATAACAGATAGGTTTCTGTGGAGATACCTAGGCTTTAACCTCATGTTCCTTTGGGGACATTAGATCATTAAGACTTGGATACATACAGAACGCCTAGCACTCGAATATGGGTTCCAACCGTGGCCGAAAACATTAATTCAACATTATGATTTTAATCATACACTAGTGTTGTGTTTGATACACGGTACACGAAAACATTACATACCGTAGGCAAAACTCGAGAGTGTTGACAACATGCATTTAGGACCTTTGGAAATTTATGACAATATTCATTAATGGTCATTACGTAGGAACCACGATTATTAACTCGGGCAAACACGTTACATATATTGTCGGTGTTATTTTAACTACCGAGCAGGTAGCCTACGTAAAGCAAAACACTAGTTCGCAATATATACGTGAAAGTTAACCGATACGGCAACGGATGTTGAAGTACATCACATACGACTTTCAAGGTGTGGCCTTGAGAACGCACGACAATACGACAACGATGCTAATCTCCTCAGCAAGAGAACTACCGACCAGAATGCGGTAATTGGTCACGTGGTCCTGTAAGTGACACGAAACACACTGAGGTACGTCCAAACGAGAATTCATAACAGTCGGTACTTATTACAATGGTAATCACAACAATTGGCGCTGTAAAAGAAGTCACACGTCCTCGCATTCCCCCTACTTCATTTATGACGACTATGCCATATACAACATTCGGTGGTAATGTCACGAAACAATAAGTCATCACAGGAAATACTAGGTAAAATCGTCGAATTTCTTTTGTTGGAATTTCAACTTTGCATTTAATGAGTAGGTTTGCATACCTCTACTCCTCATAACGGTCATTGTATCACGGAAATTTCTTCCTTGTTAGAGAACACCTATTTGCGTCATTTCTTGACAGATTTATACGATACGCATGCTTTGTTGCTACGCATGTGGTTAACCTGATACGTGGAGGCCTTCAGGGTCTTCACTTCGAATGGTCATTTATTCAATAATTCAAGGTTGGTTCGCTATATTCAAATTTTTGCTTTGTGATCTAGATGGCCTGCATTATTGTGAGTATTGACTCCTTGATATCGAGTCAACGAATTTCTTGAAATTTCTTTCCTTTCCAAGTTGCATACATGGGTTTTCGTTGTAACCATATTGAAACTTTTCGAATCATGCATTTATTGTTGGATTGTGTCAAACCAAGTTCAATTGTTTGAACTTGCTCACTGTGTATAAAGTCAATTCAAGGATTTCATATGATGGATTGAGACCGTCATATTCAAAGTAATATCAACAAGTAATTCATTTGTTTCAAACCATAGTAGGCTGGTTCATTCTGCACCCTTATTAAGTCATTTATTGGTTACGACACCTTGTGGTGGCGTTACACTAGTTGAGGCTTGCCCTTACATCGCTTTCACAACTCATGTACGAATTTAATTACTAGATTATTATTCATTTTTAAACCCCCTTTGTTGGATCATTTTCTTAAAATAATCTTCATACAATCGTGTATTAAGAAAAGGTACGCAAATTTATGATCTATTTCAATGTACCTGTAACAGTTCTTCCATTATCGGTAATAAAATTTGGGAGATATTTATTGTTCTTCCACTAGCGACTGAAAATTATATTCATTTGTTCTCTCATTTTCAGTTGAAAATCCTATGAGATTATTTGTAACAAATATTCAGACTTACTTGATTGAACCTTTCATTATATTGTAAACACGGTGAATTTGTTCGATCACCGCTATTATTGAATTATTTCAATGGCTATAACACCTTGTGGCGTCGGTATAAACTTGTAGCTTGAGCTAATCATCGAAAGTGGTCTTAATGCAACTATGTATTAAGACAATGATACACTAAATTCGGTTGTAATTCGGTGTATCATTGCAATGCAATAGTGTTAACTTATGGTTCGAAAAGTTAACAAATCATCTTCATGTTTCCAATTCAATTGAGCTTTTTGATTCTAAGTCTTACCGATCCAACAACCAACGCTAGTTTCCATTGGTAGAGATTCTTATTGTTTATGAAATTCATTTACAGATTGTGAACATCTTGGAAATCTAATTGATGAGATTCTCATTCGTATGACCCATGTAAACTCAGTCACATTGGTGATTTTGTCATTAAGTTTCGTTCACTTGGCATCGATTCTGAAAACAGATCCAGTTAAACCAATGGGTTCATGTTGTTGTAGTAAGTCATTGCATTCATATAATCCAGACAAGTTTTGATGCAACTACATAGTCATTTACCTGAGTATTATTAATACTTATCTGCATGACAAAAATCTAAGGAGATAACATAATTTAAATTTGGAGGACGAATTTTTATAACAAGGGGAGAATGTGACAACCGACAGTTTCTGGTTGTAATTAATATTGTAATGAACAATAATATCATCATAAACAACGTAATTAGACGTAAATTAACTCGATCAGGCCTTTGGAAAGCCTAGGAACCTCTACATCATTCACAGTACGTGAATTAGCGATAATCGAAGACACTAAACGCGAAATCGAATGACAAGCGAACTGATGCCGAACAAATACTGACAATGACTAAAAATACGAATTTTGTACTTGTATTTATCATACATTCATAATTATGCGATAAATTTGGATCGTTGAACGTCGCAAAGCACAACGCGGAAGTTACGCAAAAAACTGGAACGCACCGACAACGAAACGGAAGCCACGAACTTGAGTGATGCCTTGACATTAGTATATTATGATATATTTAGCTCTGTAATTGAATTTTATTATTCGCGGTAGAAAGCAGAACGAAAAACGGATCAGAAACGACAAACAGGGCAACTTGCGATTTTTAACGCAACTAATGGATTACGCGTCAAAACCCGACCTCCGATAAAATTTTAAGCACTCTTGACTCTGAATAAATATTTTATGAGGTTCAGAAAATGATAACGAGGCTTGGATGCGTATTTGGGCTTGAGCACGATAATGGGCTTCAGGCCCAATTCGCTTAAAACCCTAGACCTATATAAACTATCTTAACCCTAAATCCCCTCATTTCTCTTCTAACTAAACCCTAGCACACCACAAGCTCTTGCCTTCTCTATCTGATTTATCCAGTCACCGGATACTGGATTTCGGTGACCTTCGGCGGCCACCTTTACCAGTAACTCCGGTCATCCCTCAGACACGCATACACCGACAACCTTGCCTCCTTTCTAACACATACACAATCGCATACATACATACTGACAGAAGAGAGATAGAGCGACGGCAGCCGACGACGCAACGGTTGGGGTCATCTCTGGTCGCCTTTACCGGCGACACACACACCACACACCCACCTCTTCTCCTTGTACCCCCCTATACACACCCGTAGGCATATATTAGACCGAGAGACAGATGCAGTGAAGAGGGAGAGAAACGGGAAGAGAGAGAGACCACGGCGGGGGAAGATCTCGACGGCGACAACCGCCATGTCTCAGCGGCGGCCGCCGCCGCGTAGCAAGGTTGCAGCTGGCGACGACGGTTCACAGGGGAGACTATCTCGATGGCAGTAGCGGTGGACTATTTTGATTCGGCTCCTCGGTTCAGATCCGGTTTGGTTCAGGTTTCGGGTTTTGTTTTTTTTGATTCACTTTCGGCTCGGATTCGAGTCAAACCAATTTTCGGTTCGGTTTAAACATTGAAGTGTTTGTTTCAGGTTCGGTGTTCGTGTCACACCCTCAAATTCCAAATGCGAGGTTTTACCACGAGGCGTGTGGCCGACCAGGATCTAGCCACTAATCATGTTGAACCAACCAATTAAAATAATAAAAGCATCACTATCAACATAATTAGCGATAACATTTTAATTTGTTTAGAAGACAGTTTTTGTTGAAGCAGAAAACAAATTTAAAAAAAACCTAACATGAAACTAAAACCACAAGTTAAATAGATGTTCAAAACAATAAGTTTAAATGAACCACCCACTCAAGCCGATTGCAATGCCCGTCCAAAGTTGTACCTACTGACCTGCAAAGCATGCAATTACGTGTCAACAATAAAGTTGGCGAATTCACAAAATTTGAGTTTAGTAAAAGTAAAGTTCAAAACGTTTTGATTTAAGTATGACTCGGGTAGCTAACCCTCATCATATGACTAAACTGTGTATCGAATGCTGACGTTTCGTTTGTGCCCTCAACAATGTCTATCAACATTAAAGCAAGAGTGAAGGTTAGAAGTTCACGCCCGGCCTCTAGCACGGTGTGCGGTTTGTCAAACCTAATAGCGCTAACAACTAATACCCTGCGTATGCCCACCCGGCAATCTAATCGGTACAATGTAGGGACTTTCATGATAGAGTTTTCGTTTAGTCTAAATGTACTATCCACCTCCAGTGGATAGCACGTTTCAGTGGGCCACACAAGGGATGCGCGCGTAGCCCAAACTAGGGATACCATAAAAAGTGTTGTCCCAAACCAGGGACGCATGCTTTTAGAAAAGAGTTGTGAACTCACCTTAGTTTGCTCAGTAGTAAACTTGAAAGGTAATCAGGAAAGTCAATCTCCTCCTGATATGTTTACTGTTTCAATTAGTTTAATTTGAATCCTACACGTAGTCACAGAATCACGTTGGCATACAATTGCTCATTTAGGTAAGTTTGGGCATTTGATCATCTAATTCCATATAATGCATTCATAGACACTCATTAACGATCTGATAACATATAACACTTTGGTGCAACATATAAGCATATTTAAAACGTTCACAACTACTTTCAGCTCATTGCAGTTTCATTTCAGTTTCTAGGCACTTTTCTAGAATTTATTTAAAATACTAAACGAACTCATAAAATTATGATATTTTAACACAACGTGTCATTTGGTCCTTGAATACTTGTATAGTTTTCTGATAACCTGAATCTTTACAGAAAAATCATAAAAATCATTCTCTACACCTAGGTCTGATCTACAACTTTCTGATGACAGTTTACACCAAAAATCATTTAAAAATCCTCGTTTGTTCTTTTTACGAAATTCTAGTTGGAGATTTAAATGACCTCCTGGAGCTTCCTACAGTAAAAATTGGAGATTATAAATCAATTCCTACATTGAGTATTGACATTCATAATGGGCTGAAAATTATGACGAAAAACATAGCCTAAACCTTTGACACGAAATAAATCATTTAAAATACTAAACGACATCGAAAAAATGCGATTCCAGTAGGGTTTGAAATGTATTTCCTGAAAGTTCATCATGGACTCAAGAAACATTGGATTTCATTAAGTTTGGAGTTCATTTCAGCCAGCAAAAGTCGGCTGTAAAGATTTGGATAGAATATGTTTAATTTCAGCTCTTCCCAAAAACGTGTTTATGATCTTGTTTACGCCAAATCCGACCCGTACATCATGCATAAAATACATCAGATTAAACAACCAAGTATCATCAATATCAAGTTATAATCAAAACCCTAATGTTTAACTCATGAGAAACATCAAAACTAATCAAGAAAACTTACATGTAAGCGTTAAAGTGTATTGAAGTCGATCAAGCAAGCCGCCTCTTGAAAGATCCAAGCAACAAATCAAAGTGGAATGGTGTTTAAAGGCAAAATTTCGAAATCATGGTGGAGTTGTGGCTGGCATATGTATTTTGGGATTTAGGGTTAGGTTATGTATTTTTTTAACTAATTAAAACCCATGTGTGGGCCTTTTGGTGGGCTTTTGTAACTTTTGGTTGCCCTTTCTAGCTAACACAAGCCCACTAAACAATTTTTACTAATTTTTAATAGGTCAAGTCTATAATAATAAAACCCACTAGTTTGTTTATAAAAATAAATATTTTTATAACGCTAGATCCCACAAAAACGCACATTGTTCGCAATTACGAGAAAAAACTAACAAGTAGTCGATGTAATTAAATAACATATAATTCCACTTAATGATATTATTATTTCTATGTTTGCAACACTATGTCCATGTTTCACCAATGTTCGGCATCAGACTTATGTGCAGTTTATTAATTCGGTTATTCACTGAATTATTGTTACGTGAGTGTTCGTGTACTAACTGACACACTTAACCAACCAATATGAAGTGAAATGCTATAATGAATGTTTTAAGTCATGTTAAAGATAACAGAGTTGTGCTAACGGAGTTAGCCTAAAAAATCTAAGTTGTCATAGTTCGGTTCGGTCAACAAATGTCAACGCGGTCAACTGGTCAAACCCAGTCAACAGGAGTCAATCCAGTCAAACCTGGTCAAACCCGATCAACGGGTCAACCCAAGACTCGGTAAAAATTAATTACGACGCGAAATTTTATTATATTAGTTTATAATTATTAATAATAATTAGCGCGCGAAACTGAGCTCAAAACCGAACCGTAAACGATTTCATATCGCAAAAACGTTTAAAAATAACAATAATTCCGACGTACAAAATTCGCGTAAAAGTCATTAGTTAAAATCAAACCGACAATAGATATATAAATAAATCGGAAATTATAAATCAGCGAAAACTTAATATTTGGAAATGACGAAAAAATATACATATTGTTTGTTTGCGTACATTGCAGGTTGCGTTTTGATAAATAAATCGACAACTGGTATTATCGGGATCGTCCAAAAACAGAGGAAACTCTGCCCGATTTTCGTAAAATACGTAACACAAAATGCGTTGTAATTCAAAGTCAAAACATCCGATTCAAACGGTTGTTATAAAATAAATACATATTTATCTCGACGACACTTACGAATCGATCCGATAACATTTCAACACGCGCGACTACAAGACAACAAGTTTCGGCAATCCGTTATAATCAAATATAATTATTTATATTATTTCAAATGTCAACGATTCGGGAATTAGTTTTCAAACCACGATAAATCATTCGAATAACGATAAAAAAATAAGTATATTGTTTATATTTATTTCGAAACGCCAAACTTTTACAAGACGAATACAAGGTGCGAATTATTTCAAACGTCAAACATTCGGAGATCGTATAACCCAAATATAATTATATATATTCGAAGGTCGAGACATTGAATACTTTATAAAATAAATATAGTATGTTTATTACAAACGTCGATGACGCTAACACTTTCGAAGGAATTTATAACAATAACATATATTGATTATACTCGATTTCAACGCCTCAACGAAGTGCGACATGATACCGCAAGACTATCGCGCGAATACGAAATGTATTACCTATACGGGTATATTTTTCGAGTATATATATATACATTATATCTTAGGAAAACTACGTAGAAATGTACTATTATCCGTCGACGAACATGATGACTAGATATGATTTCACGAAATATAGTTATGTTTATATGTAAACATATATATTTCAAGTCGCTTGAAAACTAGATCGTTTCTAAGAAAACCATAGATTGGTTAACCGAGTTAAGTCAATAACAATTTCATAGAATCGTATGAGTAACGATTCGGTAGAGCTCGGTATCACGTAGTATAACTACACCATTCTTAGAAACTTACAAATTATTCTGTTTTAGGAATACACTAGATTGCATGCTAGCAAGTCAAGTTATAGAGACAACACTATGGAAAAACATTAAGCTAGCTTTGCACAAGGATATCAAGGTGAGTTCATAAACCCCACTTTTTACCGTTTTACATTTTTATAAATATTTTCGGGGGTGGAAAGACATGGAAGTTTTGCGAAAGCATACAATGTTTCGATAAACGAAAATCATATATATCTAAACCATGTTACAAACAGATTCCAATGAACTCAAATGGTTTACGAAAGGTTTATGCTAAACTTATCGGTTTTCACAAGCTATACAAAGCTTTTCGAAACATGCATGAGTTTTATGACTAGTGACGGGATTCTCATAGTCACAACTAAGGGGCGAGGCCCCAATTTTATTTATAACATGGGCTAGGCCCAATGACAAGAAAACATGGGCTAGCCCCAATAACAAGAAAACATGGGCTAGGCCCAATAACACAGATTTATACCAATTGGTATGTAGCTATGGGATTAGATTATAACAGATCACTGTGCGTAAGTAGGAAAATAAAAATAGTAACCATTAATCACGTAGTGACCAAGGTGTAGAAGGTATAGATCTATCGAGTTTGAGACACGCTCCACTCCTGGCAAGTTAACCGGTTAGGAGTGCTTTTGTGATCCCAAAATGTCAAAGAAGTCTCAGTTTGGTTACTTACTTATGGCACATAGGTCATTGTATTAGCTACACACTGATTGGTCCTTAGATTCCATAGGAAAACTACATACTACTATTTCAACACCGGTTTACAAAGAGAACATAAAATATTTTATCACCGGTTTATAAACATAGCAGTTATATACATGGATTTGCAAACAAAAGGGAAAACATTTCTATACTGTTATACACACATGACATTTCAAATGCTTTGGGATACTATGATCCCACAAACCGGTTTTCGAAGGCAAAATGATTAAATGTTTTATGACTCATTTGAAAACAAAAACAGATAAACCATGAACTCGCCAACTTTATGTTGATTTTTCACATGTTCTTTCTCAGGTTATGATTACAAGTATGGCATGGTTGTAATAGTGGAACCCATGGGCATTCGAGTAGTTAGCGGGCGTTCATTTACTAGAAACCTTAGCACTCACGCTTGCTTCCTCTGTGCATTGAGGATGCCATTCAGATCACGCCCCGCTCTGATGTGAAGGGATTAGATGGGGCTGTGACAGAAAGTCATTCGGATTATCTTGGCATACACATCCTACAGGGGATTCACCATTTATCAAATGGATGTTAAGACGGTATTTCTGTACGGAAAGGTTAAGGAAGAAATATATGTCGCCAAACCCCCTCGGTTTGTTAATTCTAAGAAATAAGGCTATGTGTACAAGCTAGATAAAGCTTTGTATAGATTGCACTAAGCACCTCGTGCATGGTATGCAACCCTAACAGAGCATCTGCTTGCTCATGGATATACTCGGGGGACTATAGATCAAACTTTGTTCATCAAATGTGTTGACAAGGATCTCATACTTGTTTAGATCTTTGTGGATGACATTATATTTGGTTCAACTAATGAAGGTCTATCAAAGAATTCAAAGAAGTGATGAAGAAAAGCTTCAAAATGAGTTCGTTAGGAGAGATGACATTATTTTTGGGCTGCAAGTTCGTTAAAGTAGTCAAAGAATCTTGATTCATCAAGGAAAATATGTTCATGAGTTCTTGAAAAATTCAAAATGAAAGATTTGAAGCATATGGACTTCCCTATATGAGAACGACCATTGTTAAATGAGGATGCTGAAGGAAGCTTGGTTACCGATCTATGATTAGTTCATTGATGTACTTGACTGCAAGCCGACCTGACATTATGTTTGCCGTTTGTCAATGTGCTCATTATCATGCTAATCCTAAACTTTCTCATCTTACTACCGTTAGACGGATTTTTAGATATCTTTAAGGAGCTCCAAAACTTGGATTCTAGTATCCTAGAAATTCAAACTTTGATCTCTTTGCTTATTCTGACAGTAACCTTGGAGGTACCAACAGGGACATGAAGTCTACATCAGCTGGTTGCCAATTCTTGGGAGACATGCTTATATGTTGCTCCAAGGTTCTTTGGATGCAATACCAGCTTTAGGATTATGGTTTGACTTATCTAAACACTACTATTTATTGTGATAATGTCGCTGCTATCCAAATTGTGAAAAACCCTGTCTTTCACTCTAAAACCAAGCACATTGCTATTAAAGTTCATTTCATTCGAGATTGCTATAACAGAGGACTTGTTAAACTTGAACAAATCTATACTGATGCAAATACAACAGATCTTTTTACATAACCTGTTAGTAACTCTTGATTTCAAGTGCTTGTGAATCTTTTGATGTGTTTCACCGATTGAGCATTTAAAAAATTAATAAAATAAAAAAGGACTAGGTTTGCATAAATTTGGGCATAAAGTATTCTACTTTTGCACAAATTTAGGGGGAGAAGTATTTGTTGGGTAATGAAAAAAATGTTCTGGCTAAAGTATTTGTCTATCACATGTAAGGTGTCAAGGCTGAAACGACTACGATCTACTATGATGTGCTGATAGGTCTAACGCTCAAAAGGATAAAAGACACCAAGTGATATAAACATCACGAACTATGTACCATGCGGGTAACATACCATCGGTGTATAATTTTATGGTCTTAAATCTTGCGTTGATATATAGCCAACGTCTAAGGTTTCGGGTCTTTATACTGTTGAGTCATCCGGGGATATCATGGTTCTCCTTCTATTGCATCCAGACTATATGCAGACCTTGGCATAGTCAGGATATCTTAAAAACAGCCCAAGAAAAGGCCAAAACCTTAACAGAAGACAAAATTAATTGAGGGAATTCCATGTGCTTGTAAAAGCGAAATTCGTACCGAAAATGTATTTTCCTAACACTCGTCGGACATTTTGTTGGTCACTCTACTGTACGAAAGTACTGACCTATTAACCAATAGTTTGATGTTATAAATTGAAAGGATGAACTCAATATACTCACCTGCTATGATGAATCGTTATGCTTACCTTGATCGCAGGGGTATGTCATGGAATGGGACACACGAATATTATAATATAATATTACTTTAAACGTATGAGGTTGAAAATTGAAAGTTGAGTGTTAGCTTTAAGAGGACAAACAATGGGAATCGCTTAGACCAGTCTGATTAAATTTGTGCTGAAAATTGTTGTTTAGTCAGTTTGAGAACAATTTGATCCTACAACAATTTCATTAATTAGCTTGTCTGAATTTACGTGTGTTTGTGTGTTTTCTAAAGGTTGTCGGTTGGTCGGATCTTGATTTTGAGAAAGATGGTTTTATGTCAGTTAATAGGTGATGTGGACCAATCCATTTCGGATTAGGCCCGAGGCCCCATCTATTTCGGATAAGGTCCATTTGGTTTTGAATAAGTACTGTTTATATTGGGTCTGAATTTGTTAAGCCCAATTGATTTCAGAAAGTACTATTCTGAATTGGGCCTGAATTAATCTAGGCCAGGCCCATTTATAAAGAGTATAAATTGATGAAATACTGTTTTGGAAATACATTCGAAACAACAAACATTTTTGATTTTTCTGAATTCTCTCTCATCATTTTGGACTAATTTGAATAACCAAAGGTAATGCAGGTCTCCTTTGCATTTTGGATGAATTTCAGATAGAGCCTATGCATTTCGGATAATAATCTTGCATTTCGGATCATCTCGGACCATTTCGGATTATGATCTTGCATTTTGGATAATTTATCCGAAATCTTACATGATTTTTCCTAAATGTACGACTGTTTTGGAAAATATGACAAGGGTCATTTATTTGAACCTTTTGATCTTTCGAAATAGTAACTTTGACCCTTTTAAGCAGATCCGAATTGATCTACTGACCTCTTTGACCTTTTTCAAGTTGACCTTTTGACTTGTTGACAAAGTTAACTAAGTTGTGATGATATTTAACTTGGTTAGTTTGGTGTAGAAAAATAGTAGATCAGCGTAAGTTGGATGTCAAGGCATTTCATAATCACATGGGCTGTATTTAAGACCCAGGGGCAGAACACTTCGAGGAAGTCAACTCGATGATCGTTAGACTAAAGTCATGTCGACTAACACATGCTTTAAGGATTAATCCAGTAATTTGTGGTGACACTATTCGAGACTTCTTGTTGTCGGCTAAAGTGAATCGAAGTGGAGCTGACGGAGTTCGAGCAATTGAAGCAAAGGTATAGAAGAAAGATATAGTAATTAAATAGGCAATTGTACGTGAGGTATTGTAGTTTGGAGATCAGACTAGTCACCGGACATCTTTTGGAAGAGAGAAAGTGATTAACGCGTTAAGAAGAATGAGTTATGAAGGAGATTACCCTACTGTTCTCAAGAAATTATTCTCGCCATACTGGAGATTATCGATACATGTGTTTCTTTTTTGCATCTCCGGGAATAAAGGTGGGTTAGATCAATTAAATCAAGTATAGACATCTGCATTGTTGCACTGGTGAATGTTAGAGAATCCGAAGAAAAAGGTTTTCATGCTTTATCCTCAGTTCGCTCATATGATACTTGATGAGAAGTATCCTGACTTGGTGAAGAGTACAAACTTGTTAAATTTAAAGTCGACGGGTCTAAGTTGTTTTGAGACTGTGAAGAGGAATCAGGATTCTGCAATGTCACACCACGAATTTCCAACCAAATCTCGATGGGTTCGAGTGGGGAATATCGTGACGTAAGTTGATATCAACATAGTCAATTAACAAAACACACCAGAAGCCTTGGAGTTTAAAAATACTATTACAAACTAAAAATGTCCAAAGTTCGAAAATAATGCACAGACGGTTTGAAACAAAAGATCCACATGCGGATCGTAAAATATACAAAAGGTGTACAACAAACTTTAGGCAGATCTAAGGATTTGCAAGATCCTCTTATATCACTACCAAGCAGCTTCCAACCTATTTCATATTGTACCTGCAACTTAATCTATTGAAAATACGTCAGCTTTCGCTTGTAAATACAATTAACAAACTCGTTTTGAAAACATTTCAAAAATATATTTAAGTGCACAAGGCACATAAAAATCTTTTATAACTTGGGAAAGTTAAGCTTTTAACCTTGTATACAAATTCACATGTTTGTCAATACATATGGGGCCAAGTATAGAAACCGAGACATGATTAACTGACACGCCACATATAAACCCACGAAGAAGTTATCCCCAACTTGTGGGTAAAATATATTTTAGCATTCGCATCTGTTAGGTGTATGCCTAATCCCCATGCTTTGGTTGTGGTCATTAGTAACTTAAAAGAGCCAATGATATCCAGGACATGGTTTTTAACCCCCAATGTTTAAGTTATCAAACAATTCTGATCAAAATGGAATATGCGGATTTAATAGCCACAATCCGGCATTCGATTGATCCCATTCCTGACCAAGCGGTAATAATTTACCATATCCCAAGCCCGTATAGGGGAAATAAGTTAAAAGTATTTACCTGAGCAAGTACTTGACTTTAAATGCAAAGTTTATATTAACTCAGCCGTTTAATCAATAGATAAGTGCAGATAGCATTTACTTGAAGGCTTCTAGTCTTTAGAATGCTAATGGTCCTATATAAGTCATAGACTTAGACCGACTAGCTTAAAGGGTCAAAATGCTACGATTCGCTGGACTAAGTGGTGACCGGATAGAATGTAGTTTAAACCGAACAAGAGAGAATACCCTGAGTCTGTATGAACATTTTGTGTATGTGTTTGTACTAGCTCTCTTCTGTTAATCAAGATCGTGAATCTTTGGTTATCTTGTGTTTGTTACTTTGCTTTGGTTTGCATACTTACATGGATTCCTCACTCGAATGTGTGTCAGATAACAAGGAAGTAGGTTATCTTGATCCTCCAAGTGGACCTACAAGTGGTATCAGAGCTTTGGCTTTCTTCCTTGTTTAAAACCAAGCATAGTGTTGTGTTTGAGCAAGTTGTGAAGCTTTCTGGAAGTGTTGTGGAACTTCAAGCAAGAAACTTAAGTTTTTACAAGAAAAATAGTTTAAAACTTAGGTAAAACTTGTTGTTTTCATAAAATTTTTATAAAACCTTGTTAAAATACATGAAGACATGTTAGGATATGGTTTTTCTTGAAATTTTCTATCAAAGTTCAGTTGGACATACTTTTCGGTGAAGCACTTGTCGGACAACTCACCGGAATATTCCTTTTAGGGTTGACTAAATCTTAAGATTTGACTGATTTGACAGAAAAGCTGATTCTTGAATGTTTGTCTTTTTAACTGAATCTGTGTAGACAACTGACAACTTTCGAACAAACTTAGAAACAAGTTCCTGTTAAAAAGGAAACTTCTCACCAATCAACCCTACAAAAAGATCCACTACGAAAGACCCCATCTGCAAACAACCAACCGTACGAAGAACAAATTGTTTGTGCGAAGAACCAATTGTTCTCATGAAGAACTACCTGTTCGCACGAACAATAACTTGTTCGTATGAAGAACTTGGAGGTTCGTACGAGTGTACGAATCAGTGGTTCGTACGAAGAACTAAGTTTTTCGTGACCAGTTGTTCAATACTTCGTGCTTTTAAAATCGTGAACTTTAATAGTAAGACTTTTATTTCATGTTAAATTTTAAAATTTTAAGTGGATTTTTAAAAACAAGCAAACAAAATGGGTACAAATCCTTGGGGTCGGGGGTGTAGTTCAAGCACAAACCAAGACTCACCACAATCTAGCTCGGCAACCTCATGGGTTAAATTACTGATACCTCGGCAAACGTCCATGATTACTGCTAATCAATGGGCATGCGTGGCAAATCAAAATCAAAGCATTCAGACTCTTCTTATTAGCGAGAGTGAAACAGGAAGTAACAACCATCCACCGAAGTTGAACCATTTGAACGATTATCCTTCATGGAAAAGTCATTTCGATACATATGTTCTTGGTCAAAATACAGAATTACGGACATGTTTTACTACACTATACAAGGAATCTCTCGAAGAAGCAGGATCAAATCCAACCTCTTTAGCCAACTAAGATGAAAATGATAAAAAGGCCTATGATTTAGAAAAGAAGGCATTTGCTATCCTTACACAAGCACTTCATAAGGATATTTATCATTAATTCGTGTACTGTACCACCACCAAGAATTTGTGGGATACTTTGGAAGCAAGAGGGGAAGGAAACGTTGCAACAAGAAAGATACGACATGATCTTCTGAAAAAAGAGTTTGAAGGTTTTCTGTTCATGGAAAATGAAACACCAAGCGATATGACAACCCGTTTCTATCATATGCTTCGTGAAATGTATTCATACAAGGCGATTGCATCTCCACAGGAGATTGTAATGTGTTTTGTTGATGCCTTACCACCTAAGTGGAGTCATTTATTGAGTTACTAAAGCATACAGGAATGTTGGATGTGATCAGTATTTATGAGTTCGTTCAGAAACTGGAAAACAAGACTGAAAAAGAAATACGAAAAGCAAAAAGAGTTCTAGTTTCACAAAACCCTGAAATGTATTTTGGAGGTATTAACACAGGCATTATTACAACTCAGCAACCAAAACTTCAATCAGTGTTTATATCAAACGTTAATCCACTTTTACCACAACCAGTTCAAACAAATCTGCTGGCTCAAGTATTCAAACCTATGGTCAACTATTTGATCCTAAAGCCTTTCTACCACAACCACAAGTTGTTATGCCTTAAGTTCCACAACAAGCTTCTCAACAAGCTTTCTATGATAACAACTTTCAACTTGCAAATCCTAATACCATCAGTCTTGATACTTCACATCTTTCCAAGGTCAGTGTAGAAGTTGCCCGGGAACACATGGATCTTCTGAACACAATGGTTAGTGTTTACTGTGGACTGGTTACTGGTCAAATTGGAAACATCAATTTGACTAATGAGGATTATTAGCAAATAGACAGGGATGAAATGGAGTTGATGGATATTAAGTGGGCATTTGCTAGTGTGGTTAGAAGAGCAAAAGACTACATGAGCAGAACTGGAAGAACAAGTTTAGAAAGCAATAAAGACACAAAGTATGGATTTGATAAAGATGTTGTTACTTGCTTCAACTGTGGTGAAAAAGGTCATTTCAAACGTGAATGTACTCGACCTAGCATGCAAGGAAATCACAACCCTTTCCGAAATCAATCACGACCATCCAACACAACTCAAGTTAACGATGAAAAAAGTATAGTAGTTGTTAACATCGCAAACAACTCCAACCAGTCTGGGCCTTCAAACAACACAAGCAAAGCGTTAGTAGTTCAAGCAAATGAAGGATGTGATAGGTCACTTCCTGTTGGGAAACGAGAATCAAGGAGAAACTGCATGTTATACTAAGATAATCAATCAGATTAAACATGTTCACAGTATTGACTCTTCTGATGATGATGATAGTTCTGGGTATGATGGGAGTTCCGATGAGGAAATGTCAAGTGTGGGTGGTTATGGATCAGATTCAAATATCATGGAAAAGATTGATGCTGAGATCAATGAGTTTCTGAAAGATGCAGAGAAGCTGAAAAGTCAAAAGTCTGGGTTCAAAAAGAAAGCATAGGTTGCATCGAAGGAAATAGAAAAATTCTTTGCCGACGATGAATCTTTTTCTCATCATACTGCTTTTTGGCTAATGTTGCAGAATCAACAAGTCAGGTAAAATCCGACTCTCCTAGAATATGCAATGACTGTGGTGACTTAAATACTAAATTTAAAACAATTAACAGTCACAATCAAAGCATAGTAGTTGAACTGTCAAAATGCAAAGAGGCAAACATGGCTTTAACCCGAAATGAAAAAGAAATTCAAATATGTGATTGAGACTCTTAAGAAAAGCATGTCTGAGTTAACAAAAAACAGTTTGGAACAAGCAAACTAGTATTGATAACCACATTAATATCCTTGAAGAAATGAAAAAGGAGTTAGCGATTGCCAAATGTGAACATGATGCAATTAAGCTAAAATTGGAGAGTTATTCTAACTCCCGATATGTGATTGATCACATCATTGATGTTCAAAAACTTAAGGGAGATTTCAAATGCATTGGTTATAAATTGTGTCCACCACCATTGAAACACGATTATACCAAATTGCCTGATGAGGAGGAAATGCCACGTTTCGAACCCTCTGTACCTCTTAATCCCGAAACGTTTGCAGCAGGATTAGGGTTTAAACTGGACAATTCCTCAGATGAATCCAGAAAGACGGAAAAATCATCATCTGTTATTGATAAAGTCCACCAATAACAAAAGAGGATGATTTATCAGATGATGAGTCAAACGAGATCATTCAGGAACAATCTCTTGATAACAAGAAAGGTGTAGAAATTCCAATTGAGAATCATATTTTATGTGATTCTACTATTCCCGTTGTGCAATCTGAAACAAAGCAAGAGATTGATCCTACCAAATCTGTCAAGACGATTGCCTCTACATTTACAAACGATAATGTGTTGTATACTTTGATTGGTGATGAGAAAAGTTACTCAAACAAAGATTTTCCAATAAAAAATGTTAATCCAACTTCAATTGATCAAGTTTTTGAAAATTCAGCAACCAAAGTTTTGGGAAAGAAGAATTCAATAAACAACAACCATTAATCGCTTCTAAAAGTAGACAACCAGAAAAGCGACCTGAAAAACCTAAGTGCTACAACCAAAGGTTGAAGCTAAAGGAGCTCGCAACAAGAAAAAGGGAAAGAATATTAACTTTGTGGGTTCAACTGGTACTGATAAAATCGAGACTTCTGAAAATATATCAATTATTGATTTTGTAAATCAAGTCAAGATTTTAAAACGTAACAGTCAAAACAATTACACTCAACACACAAATGGGTGTGAAGATGGACTAAGTACCTCTAGGCCTACAAGTTCAACATCAAGTCATCATATGACACCTCCTAAATTTGTTAAGAGGAGAACATGTTTTAAGTGTGGGAGAATTGCCAACGTCGATCTGTGTCACCTAAAAAAGACAAAACCAGAAATGTCTAAATCTGTAAATAATAGTCAATCTGGTAAACACCAACAATCTTGGAAACCTAAAACCGGTAATGGTTCATGGGGGCACAAAGTTTCCAACTCATCAAGAAATAGGAATTCACATTTCTTGATGATAAGGGTCAACCCAAGACCACTAAGGCTTGGGTACCCATCTCAAATTAATCGGGTAATGCAATATGCAAGGTGTTCCAGGAGGAACTGTGAATAGTCATTGGATTGTTGACAGCGGAGCATCACGACACATGACAGGCGACTTAAGGCTTCTTTATGATGTGAAAAGCATTAGGGGAGGCTATGTTGCTTTTGCTGGAGATAAAGACGGTTACATCACTGGAGAAGGAATGATTTCCAATGGTGTTGTTAGTTTTGACATGTTCATTTTCCTCAAATCTGCGACAAGAAGTTCACGGTTCATTTTGATGATGCTGGTTGTTATGTGATAAAGCCTGGTTTCAAGATTCCTAAAGAATGGATTCCCCTATTGCTCCAAGAATTAATGACTTTTATATTCTTGACATGATCCAAGCTATTACTACGTCTGCACAAGTTACATGTTTTGTCTTAAAAGCCACTGAAAAGGAGTCACTCTTTTGGCATAGACGAATGGGACACATTCACTTGAGGAAAATGAACTACTTGGTGAAAAATAATCTTTTGAATGGTGTACCAATCAGGAATTTTCGTTTACAAGACGTATGTGTATCGTGCCAAAAGGGAAAACAAGCAAAGAAGTCTCATCCTGTGAAGAAAGTTAACACTGTCAATATGCCTCCGGAACGTCTTCATATGGACCTTTTTGGACCTATGAGACACAAGACTACCATTGGCGATGCATATTGTCTAGTTGTTACTGATGACTATTCAAGATTTTCATGGGTAAATGTTATGGCACACAAGAGTGAAGTTCCTTAAATCCTCAAGAATCTCTTCACGCTACTTGAAAATTTGTACAATTTGAAGACAAGGAGAATCAGAAGCGACAATGGCACTGAATTCAAGAATCTTGTTATTGATGAGTTCTATTCTTCTAAAAGGATTTTGCATGAATACGGTTCTTGTTATACTCCACAACAAAATGGTGTCGCTGAGAGGAAAAATAGAACGCTTATCGAAACTGCAAGAACTATGTTAGTAGAATCAGAACTTCCTGTTCAGTTTTGGGGGAGGCTGTGGCTACTGCGTGCTATACAATGACTAGAGTTCTTATGGTGAAAAGGCATGGGAAAATATGTTTTGAATTGTTACATAAAAGGAAACCGGATGTGTATTTCTTAGAACCTTTTGGAGCGGCATGCACTATGATTGATCCACATGGTTAATTCTGTCCAATGGTTATTGAAGGTTTCTTTCTTGGATATGCTACTCCAAATTTCAGAGTGTGGAATTTTTCAACGAAAAAGATTGAGGAATGGGGTGAAGTTAAGGTTCAAAGATACACTGAATCAGTAAGAGCTCCGGGTGCTCCTTGGATGTTTTACTATGATGGACAGTTTGACTCCTTCAATTGGCCAACTTTTGATGATGTGTTTGCAGTAGCTTAAATGCTACTTGAAAGTGATACTGCAGTAGACTCATCATTAGTACAACCAATTATTGTTAACTTCGGTTAATAATATTGTTCAGAATGAGGAATTTGAAGATGCTGTTGATTATAATATTTCGTCAAAAGATGATGAGTTCCATGATGCAAATGAAATGACCTCTGCTCCTGTTCCTGGAATTTCTGATTAACTTCAAAAGTGCAAAACCAAGGGACCACTAAAGGTTATGCTTCTACATCTTCATCGATTCCAGCCATCGACTTAGCTGTTGATCTGAATATCAGCAATTTGGGTATAAATTCTTGAGTTCCGATGTTCCTGAAACTCGAAATTCTGATACTCATCCTTAACAAAATATTATAGGAGATGTCCAGAGTGGAGTGCAGACATGTCATCAGCTAAGGACCAACTAGAATGCTGGTTTGTACACAGAAATTAGTGAATCTAGGGAACACAATGATTGGTCATTTGCATGCTATGTTTGCCAAGTAGAACCAAAATCTTGGAAGGAGGTGTAGGTCCCTAATCCGTATGGATCATCAAAGAATCGTCTATCCAATCTAGAGTGTGGAATCCCCTAGATCAGATTTCACAGAAAACCGAACAAGAACACGAACACAATTACTTTCAAACTGTCTTCTATTGATTATCCAACACAATGGTTTACAATCAATTCAAGACTCTCTCTTTCAACTTTCTCTGAAGTAATTCTCTGAGCAACTAGTCCACTAAGCAACTGAATGAGCAACCTAAACCCTAACTACAACCTCCCTTTACATAGAGATAGGTTATGCAACTGGGCTAGGGTTTCCCTACATGGACTGCTAATGGGTCTAGGCCAAAATCGCCTACCATATGCTATATGGTGTCTGGATTAGCCCAATTACTTCTAATTAACTATTACAAAACTAAACCTGCTAACCGTTTATCATTTTACTAATTACAAGATATCCAAAGACCAAATCTAAGCTGTTGTCACAAATATGCACCAACAAACTCCATCTTGACAATAGCTTCATAAAATAACTTAGTCTTTATTCTTCTTGCAATCTTAAACATCTTTGGAAAACGGTGGTCTTTGAATAGCTTCAGCTTTATAGCTTCTGTCAGCAACAAACTCCCTCTAAGCTGATGTATCAATCACCAAATCTTCTAAATTGTTAGCGTTTGAGTAAACTCCAGTTTAGCACTTGCATAGCCATCTTCAAAACTCTTCAACTTTGTCTTCAATGTAGAAAGGAGTTTCTTCCATGCATCCAAGCAAACTCCTCTTCACCAAACTTCTCAGCAACAAACTGCTAGAATCTGTATACTATAAAACAAACATCTCGAGAAACCATAAGAATTTTTCAACACAAGTTGACAAATTATTATTATTCAAGAGATAGTAAAACTGTATCACAGATTAAGCACTTATAAACTCAAACCACATACTTAAAATCTTAAACACACTGAACCTGCAAGATATTAAAAAAAATTTATAACCATCTTCTAACACCGTCTCCCCCTATCGGTAAGAACTCCTCCATGAACAACTAATATCCGTACATTAAGAATTTACAAGAAAATGAAATCTTTTTGGATTTTTATATTTTCTGAAAGCAAAGAAATAGCAAAATAATAAACACTCTGTTTTTGTGAGAATCACCATTAAGAAGATCATATCAACAACATTAAACTGTTTTCACACTATTTGATTATTCTATATGCAATATTCATGAAAAACAGTTCAAGACGATTAGTATTGTTTATCCACTTAAACAAAATACATGAACATTTCAAGTACCATTACCTAGTGATATGTTTAGATAATTTATACTGATATACTAGTGTGTCCCACTTCAGGACATATCCCCCCAATCAAGGTATGCACAAAAATTCCTCGTAGTAGGTGAGTATACAGAAATTCATCCTTTTGAATTATGACGTTAGATAACTGGTGATCATGTCAGTACTTCCGTACAGCAAAGATACCAATATCCAACGAGGGTTAGGGCAAATACCAAATTTGGTACGAATAATGCAATTTGCACATTTGAATGACTCTCTAGGAGAGCTTCTTCAATTTTTGGGATTTGGCATTTTTAGCTCTTTTAAGATATCCTGGTTATGCCTAGGTCAGCATATATCTGGATGCAGCAGAATGACAACCTTGATACCCTGGATGAAATAACGATATAAAGACCTAAAACCTCAGATTTTGGCAATCTATCCATGCTAGATTTAAGGTTATAAAACCATACGTCACTGATATGCTACCCACTTATACACAGTTTATTATATTTGTATCACAAAGGTAAGTTGATTATTTCATGCTTTTTGCCTACTGGTACATCATATAATGAAGATGCTATCACACTTAAGCAATTTAATTTTAGTTTCAGTGTGACAGTCTAACTTGCTGATGTACTGTCATTTCTTCTTTTCCACACATTGAAAACTCATTTTTTATTTTCTATTTTTGTTTTTTAATTTATGAAAAATTAAATTTATTTACAGAAATTCTATGAAAACTGGTTATTCAGGATTCCTAATCCCGTTGAGTTCGACTAAATGTTCAAAACGAGCCCTGTCAAATGCTTTTGTGTAAAGATCTGCCAAGTTATCTAGTGTGTCGACTCGATGTAGTTAAATTAATTTCTTTTCAACACAATCCCGTATTAAATGATGATGAATGTCAATATGTTTTGTGCGACTGTGTTTTACGGGATTGATGGTGATTGATATAGTGGCATTATTGTCTATCATAATAGGAGTACGAGTGAAATTCAAATCGTAATCGCACATCGTCTGTTTTATCTAGAGAACCTGAGAGCAACAGCTACCCACAGCAATATATTTAGCTTCACACGTCGAGGTAGACACGCAAGACTGCTTCTTGCATTGCCATGACACGAGCCTCCCTCCTAAGAACTGACAACCACCTGTGGTAGACTTCCTTGTTGATTTGCATCCTCCAAAGTCCATATCAGTGAAAGCAACAAACTTCAAATCACTAGTAGCTGGATACCATAACCCAAGTTTAGGTTACCCTTTCAAGTAATGAAGAATCCGCTTCACCGCTTTCGTGTGCGACTCTTTTGGATTCGCTTGATATCTGGCACAAAGGCACACTGCGAACATGATGTCTATTCTAGAAGCAGTCAAGTACATCAGAGAACCAATCATTGCCCTGTATTGAGTTGGATCAACATCCTTGACACTCTCATGATCTGGACCAAGATTGTGATTCTCACAGATAGGTGTATTGAAAGTAAGATAGTGCACCCATTGTACTCATGTATAAACATCTTCCATTTTGAAACGAGACAAAATGTCATACACATACTTCGTCTGATGTATAAACATCCCATCCTTCTTCCGTTTAACTTGTAAACCTAGAAAGTAAGATAGTGCACCCATCGCACTCATTTCAAACTTGCTCTTCATTACCTCCTGGAATTCATGACACATGTTCTCCTCAGATGACCCAAAAATGATGTCATCTACGTATACCTGTACCAGCAGAAAGTCTTCCTTCTTCCTTTTAATAAAAAGTGTACTGTCAATTTGATCTCTTTCAAACCCATTCTTTAACAAATGTGCTGACAGTGTCTCATATCACGCCCTAGGTGCCTGATGCAATCCATACAATGCCATATCAAGTTGATAGACTCGATCTGGATAGTCTGGATCAGTAAACCCATCTGGCTGTGAGACATACACCACTTCTTGGACTTTCCCGTAAAGAAACGCACTCTTCACGTCAAGTTGCTAAACTTTGGAAACCTTGAATGAAGCAAAAGCTAGGAACAAACGAATTGCTTCCAATCTTGCTACTGGTGCAAACACTTCATTGTAGTCAATCCCTTCTTGCTGATTGAACCCTTTCACTACCAACCGAGCCTTATTCCTTTTTATGATCCCTCGGTCATCTTTATTGCACTTAAACACCCACTTAGTGCCTATTTCCTTCTCTCCTTCAGGCAAATCAACTAGCTCCTAAACCTTCAACTTCTTAAACTGAGCTAGTTCCTCTTGCATAGCTTCAATCCAGCAATTATCTTTTAGAGCCATATGAACATTCTTCGGCTCCTCCTGGGTAATAAAGTAGCTATACAAACACTCATGAATCAACCTAGTCTTTTGAATTGAAGTAAACAAACAGGATCCTTCCATCACACATCTTCTTGTCTTAACACCTGGAGTAGCATCACCTATGATGTTTTCAACTGGATGATCTCTGTTTACACGTGTGCTAGCAATGGTGTCGACAACTAGATTATCTCCCATATTAGATCCAACCTCCCATTGAATATTAGTGTTAGAAAATGGATTAGTGAAGTCCTCCACTTGAATAGGTTCAGACTCACTATCACTGGAGTCCTGTGGAGCTGCACTTTAAGAAGTTTCTGGAGCATCTGTCATCGATATACTCGATCTAGGCATGAAGTCACCCTTTCCATCTTCACTGATCATAGTTTGGATCAATTGAGACTCATCTGCATTGGAAAAATCAGGAATATAAAATGATTTGAAAACACTGTCATAATCATATAATATAGCAGGACCACTCAATGATTGTTGAGGTGAATAACTAGTGATTTCCATGTTAAGCACAACCTCAATTTTACCAGTTTTTAGATTAAAAACCCTTTTATTCGGTGTTCCAGGCATATAGCCTAGAAAGTAACCCTCATTAGCTACCTTACTAAATTTTTGCTTATCATTATTTCGCACAATGGTGGAGGGTAATCCAAATGGTTCAAAGCCTTTTAAGTTTGGTTTTCTGTTAAACAATAGTTTGTGATATGCTTTGTTAAAACCGTTTAACCGTCAAAACTTTGTTCAAGACATAACAAGCTGTGTTCACAGCTTCTCCCTAAAAAAGAACTGGAAGCTTTGAATCAGAAAGCATAGTCCTGTTTTTCCTCTCAGCGACTCCATTATGTTGAGGTGTATAAGGAGTAGAATATTGATGTTCAATTCCCTTGCGGAGACAATAGAGACCCATAATCTAATTCTTGAACTTCATGCCATTATCACTCTTTATCCTCTTGATCCGTGCATCATGGATATTTTCCAATTTTGTAAAAAGATCTATCAGCATCTCCGTTGTCTTATCTTTTGAACCTAAAAAGAAAAGCCATAAATATCGTGAGTAATCATTTGTGACAACTAAACAATAGTACTTTCCACCTATGCTCCTTACGTTCACTGGACTGAATACATCCATATGAAGTAATTCATAAGGGGCATCTATGGAGTTTACTGTTTTAGACTTATGTGGTTTCTTATGTTGTTTTCCCTTTTGACATGGAAGACATTTATCTTCCACGTGAAACCTCTGCACTAGCACCCCTTCCACTAAGCCATTTTTAATAATCTAATTCATTTTTTGGTAGTGGATGTGGGCTATGCGTCTGTACCATAGCAATGACTCAACCTCAGATGCTTTTATAGTAAACACGCTACCGCAGTGGAAGAATCCTTAGCACCCATGTCCATGGCATAAGTGTCGTTTCTCCTTGGTGCTCTCATCACTATCCAATCATCCGGTATCACCAAACCAGGTTTCAACAACAATGCTTCAGACTTTGTAAAGTGGACCGAGTGACTCTTGTCGCAAACTTGAGACACGCTCATCAGATTGTGCTTTAGTTGCTCAACATAGTTCACTTTGTCAAGTGTGATCTTCCCGTTGGTCACTTTTCCTTGATCTATAATGTGCCCTCCTTTAGCACCTGCAAAATTCACATAACCACCATTTATATTCTCAAACTCAGTCAACAACCTCGCATCCCCCGTCATGTGCCTGGAGCAGCCACTATCAACATACCACAAGTAGATAATCCTCCTTAGCAGCTCCTGCACCACCCAACAAAATTAGTTAGATTGGGGGACCCAAGCCTTAATGGTCTTGGGTCTTTAAGATTCATCAACCACAGGAACATCCATCCAATATCCATCACTCGTAACAAGAGTCTTGGATCTTAGACCTGTTGATGGAAATGGTTTTTGATTTCCACTAGGTCTCTAGTCCTGAGGTTTCCTAAACATGTTTGGACTTTGCGATATTTGGAAATTACGATTTTGGTTCCATGAATTTTTATGATACTAAATTCTAAAGCCCTTGTATAAAAATTTCAACTACCAACATTCTGGTATCGAGTTTGATATTGACCTTGACTTCTGAAACTACTTGATTGACCATTCAAGTTATTAATTCTTGGTGAACTACTTCTAGGTCTTTCATATCTGCCTGATGTAGATGCAGGCTGAAATCTTTGTTGATTTCTTTGAAAACGAGGAACTTGGTGAGTTCCTTTTTCAGCCTTATCCACACCAACAACAACACTCTTTTGCCTAGTCGCAGATATCTTTGATGTGTTAGTAACCTTCTTCTCACCATCACCAAGTTTTTCTGGTGAATTTAATCTTTGTATCTTATTCACCTATGCTTCATTCTTTTTGGTAGGACAACAGCTAGCTGCATGTCCTTTTTCGTGACATTTGAAATACGATTTTCTAGCCGAAGACTTCTTAACTGAAGTCTCTGGTTTAGATTCATCAGGCGATGATGATGATGATGATGATGCCTTTGAAGGATATTGTTTAGTTTGCTTAATTTCTGATTTTTCTTTGTTTTAATTTTTAGCAAACTGCACATTTGACTTTTTTGTAATAGCAATGACCTCATCATTCATTTCACTCCCTTGAACAAAATCAACCTTTTTAATAAAAACTTGCTTTTGATTCTTAGGGTGTGTATTCTTTGTTTTCAAAACGGTGTCTCAGTAATTATCCTTCTTGGCATTCTCAGTCACATCAACATTCTCTGATGTGGAACTACTAGGTGTAGTTGACACAAAGTCTGTTAGCTCTTCTTCGTCTGGCTAGAAAGAATAGTCATGACCAAGAGGTGGTGGAACTTCATTAAAACCTTTGAAGCCCACACTTGTCTTGTCATTATCTTCTTCAGGACATTCATCATGTGTTTCATAACAAAAGATGAATCTCTAAATTGATTTAATTTCTTTTCAAGTTCACAAATTTTAAGTTGTGCTTCAGACAACTCTTTGCATTTGTTAGAACTTTCTTTTGTTTTCTCACTCATCGTATCATGAGCTAAGTTAATTATTTGAAGCTTTTCATTAAGCTTACAGGTTAGAATATTGATTTCTTCTTCATAACCTTTAATTTTCTTCAAATATAATGACTCATTTCATTTTACGAAAAAGTTTGATTCTTTTAGGTTTGAGAGCTCATTAACCAGACTTTGGTTTTGTTTTATTAACATGTCAACCTCACTTTGCAGTTCACAACATTTTAAGCAAACAGAACTACCAGAGTTAGAATGTACCTCTCCTGTTGATTTGCCTAGATCGGCAATGAAAGCAGCAAAATCAGCATCCATCTTCTTCTCTACAACATTCTGTTCTCCATCAGCTTTTTTAGCTACCGTTTCTCACTCTACATCAGCAACAGCTTTCACTTCCAAATTATCAACTGAGGCTATCTCAGCCATGAATGCCTGTGAGGCATTGTCATCACCCTCTAGATGAACACTCCAATCATAAGAACCCTCTCTAGCAGTGTAGATTAGGGCCTTTGATCCAGTGTTTGTTGACGCATTCCTGTTCCTTGAACCATGACCAGGTGAATCTTGAAAGGATGAGTTGGAACGAGATTCAGTTTTTGTTCATTGACATTCTCTAGCAAAATGTCCGTAGTTTTGATAATTGTAACACTTCACTTTAGACTTGTCAAAACCTACACTCTTTCCAACGAACTTCATGCTCGTTCTGTTCATGAACCTCTTTACTCTTCTAGAGATCATGGATATCTGCCATTGTAAATCCATCTCCTCTAGATCATACGGTTAATCTATTCATAATCTTCATCAAACGTAGCAGGATCAGATATTCTTCCCTGAATGTAGTTCTTGTGTGACAACCGGCAGTTTCCGATTGTAATTAAGCGCGTAACGAACAATAATAACATCATACAACATAATTAGACGTAAATTAACTCGATCAGGCCTCTAGAGAGCCCAGGAACGTCTACTTGATTCACGTTACGCGATTTGGCGATATCGAGAACACTAAATGCGAATTTGACCGATAAGCGAACTGATGCCGAACAAATATTGACAACACCTAAAAATACGAATTTTGTACTTGTATTTATCATACAGTATGATTTTGATAAATTATCATGCTTCGAACGACACAAAACGCCTACGTGAACGAAAAACGCGTCCGCAGAAACACACCGACAAAGAAACAGAAGCAACGGACTCAAAGTACACCTCGATATTAATATATTATTATATATTTGGCTTCGTTTTCGAATTTTAGTGCTCACAGTCGAAATTGGCTCGGAAAAAGGACAAAGATGATGATCGTAGCGAAATTACGTGATGCTTATAGCAACCAACGGATTTACGCATCGTAACCGACTTACGATATAATTTTAAACGTTCTCGACCCAAATAAATATAATACGACCCTATACGAAGTTTGGGAAACGATAACAAGCCTTGGATACATATTTGGGCTTGAACACGATTGACGGGCCTTGGGCCCAACCCACTAAACAAAAACCCTAACTATATAAGCTCCCTAAACTTATCTCTTCCCTCATTTTGAAACTCAACCCTAGCACACAGCCCATTTCCCATGCTCCCTCCTCTTTTCCGGTTAACCACCCCCAAACCACAACACACTCTTGTCTCCTGTCTACAAACACACACCCACGTATATACATACATATGAGAGAGAGAGGGAGAGACCGGTAGAGAGAGAGAGGGCGATGAGAGAGAGAGGGTGATGAAAGAGAGAGGGCGATGAGAGAGAGAGAACAGTGAGAGCAGGGAGAAGGACGACGGTGCTGTTGTTCAAAATTATGGAGCGACGGGGGACAAACGGCGGCGATAGGCGGCAGAACCGCTTTCTGGCCGCAACTGAGCCGCCGTGTGGCGGTGGTACGGTGGCGACGGATGGCGGAAGCCGTCGGAACCACGGCGACATTAGGGTTGGTCAGGGTGCAGTGAGTTTTGTAAGGTTTCGGTTCACATGGTTCAGTTTTGTCTCGGGTCTCGGATCTCAGTTCAATCCGGTCAACGATTTCAACTCGGGTCGCGGTTTGGGTTCGAAAAAGGTCGCAGCAGTTTTGGTTTGGGTTTGTTCAAATGCGGCTCGGGTTTGGTTCACTCGGGTCGACTCAGTCCAAACCCGGTTAAGTTCAAACTTGGTTCAGGTTTCGTTTCAAGTTCGAAACAGTTTCGGTATTTCAGTTTCGTTTCTATTTGGGTTTATTTTCGGTTTAGTTTAAACATTGAAGTATTTGTTTCAGGTTCGGTGTTCGGTTCGGTTCGGTCAACAAAAGTCAACTCGGTCAATGTTGTCAAACTCTGGTCAAACCCGGTCAACAGGTCAGCTGTTGAGTCAATGAGTCAACGCGAGACTCGGTAAAAATTAATTACGACGCAAAATTTTAATTATATAGTTTATATAAATCTTACTATTAAATTATCGCGAAACCGAGCTCGACTCGACCTGTAAACTATTACTTTTCGTCACAATTAAAAGTAAATAATCAAGCCGACGAACACTACTCGCGGATAATTATTAGTTAAAACAAAATCAACGCGACGTTACGATATATATATAAATAAATTAAATCGGAAATTATAATCGACGAAACTTGATATTCAAAAACGACGAGAAAGTTATATATATTACTATTACATTGATTGATTGCGTTTTGATAAATAAATCGACAACTAGTATTGTCAGGATCGTCCGAAAACAGAGGAAACTCTGCCCGATTTTCGTAAAATACGTAACACAAAACGCATTGTAATTCAAAGTCAAAACATCCGATTCAAATGATTGTTATAAAATAAATACATATATTTATCTTATCGACACTTACGAATCGATTCGATAACATTTTAACACGCGCGACTACAAGACAACAAGTTTCGGCAATCCGTTATAATCGAATATAATTATTTATATTATTTCAAATGTCAACGATTCGGGAATTAGTTTTCAAACATCGATAATTTATTCGAACGACGATATAAGAATAAGTATATTGTATATATTTACTTCGAAACGCCAAGATTTCCGAACGTTTTTTTTACAAGACGAATACAAGGCGTATTATTTCAAACGACAGAATTCGTAAATCGTATAACACGAATATAATTATATATATTCGAATGTCGAGATTTTGAATACTTTTATAAAATAAATGTAGTTATATTTATTTTAAACTTCGACGATTCGGGAATTTCAAATGCTATTTGTTATATTCGAATTCCAACGCCTAAACGAAGTACGACGCAACTCCGCAAGACCATAACAAGCGTACGATGACGTCATTATTTATTACAAACGATACGCCACACAATTGCGGAATACAAAACGTATTAGCTATACGGATATATTTTCGAGTATATATACATTATATCTTACAAAAACTACAAAGAGTCGTACTATTATCCGTCGATGTACATGACGACTAAATATGATTTCACTAAATATAGTTATGTTTATATGTAAACATATATTTCAAGTTGCTCGAAAACTAAGACAATTCTAAGAAAACCATAGGTTGGTTAACCGAGTTAAGACAATGACACTTACATAGAATCGTATGAGTAGGGATTCGGTAGAGCTCGGTGAAACGTAGTTTATCTATGTTATATACTAGAATTTACAAGTTATTCCGTTTTAGGAATACCCTAGATTGCATGCTAGCAATTCTAGTTATGGAGACAATACTATGGAAATCAAATTAAGCTAGATTTGCACAAGGATATCAAGCTGAGTTCTTAACCCCCACTTTTTACCATTTTACATTTTATAATGTTTTCGGGGGTGGAAAGACATGCAAGTTTTGCAAAAGTACACAATGTTTCGATGAATGATAATCATATATTTCAAAACCATGTTACAAACAGATTTCAATGAACTCAAATGGTTTACGAAAGATTTATGCTAAACTTACCGGTTTTCACAGCTATACGAAGCTTTTCGAAAAATGCATGAGTTTTATGACTAGTAACGGGATTGTCATAGTCACAACTAGGGGGCGAGGCCCCAATTTTATTTAAAACATGGGCTAGGCCCAATGACAAGAAAACATGGGCTAGGCCCAATAACAAGAAAACATGGGCTAGGCCCAATAACACGGATAATAGATTTATAACCATTTGTATGTAGCTGTGGGATTAGATTATAACAGATCACTGTGCGTAAGTAGGATGATGACAATAGTAACCATTAATCACGTAGTGACCAAGGTGCAAAAGGTATAGATCTATCGAGTTTGAGACACGCTCCACTCCTAGTAAGTTAACCGGTTAGGATTGCTTTTGTGATACCAATGATGTCAGAGTTATCTCGGTTTGGTTACTTACTTATGGCACATAGGCCAGTGTATTAGCTACACACTCACTGATCCTTAGATTCCATAGGAAAACTACATATTACGATTTCAACACCGGTTTACAAAGATAACAGAAAACAGTTCAATACCGGTTTACAAAGATAACAGATAACATTTTATCAACGGTTTATAAACATAACAGTTATATGCATGGATTTGCAAACAACATGGAAAACATTTCAATACTGTTATACATATATGACATTTCCAATGCTTTGGGATACTATGATCCCACAAACCGGTTTTTCGAATACAAGACTTTCAAATGTTTTATGATTCATTTGAAACAAAACAAACTATGAACTCACCAACTTGATGTTGATTTTTCTCATGTTCTTTCTCAGATTATGGTTACAAGTACGGCAATAGTGGAACCCATGGGGATTCGAGTAGTTAGCGGGCGTTCATTTACTAGAAATCTTAGCTCTCACTTTTACTTCCGCTGTGCAATGAAGATTCCAGTTTAGTTCACGCCCCGCTCTGATGTGAAGGGATTACAAAGGGGGTGTGACAGAGTGGTATCAGAGCTATAGGTTTTAGTGAATTAGGTATCAAACTGGCTCTGATACCAGAGTGGTATCAGAGCTATAGGTTTCAGCGAATTAGGTTTCTGTGGAGATACCTAGGCTTTATCCTCACGTTCCTTTGGGGACATTAGATCAATAAGACATGTCATCGCATTCCCCTACATCATTAACAACGACTAAGCCATATACGACATTCGATGGTAATGTCACGAAACAATAAGTCATCACAAGAAATACCAGGTAAAGTCCTCGAATTCCTTTTGTTGAAATTTCAACTTGGCATATACTGAGTAGGTTTGCACACCTCTACTCCTCATAACGGTCATTGTGTCACGGGACATTTTTTCTTGATTAGCGAACTCCTATTGCATCATTTCTTGACATACTTATAAGATACGCATGCTTTGTTACTACGCATGTGGTTAACTTGATATGTGGAAGCCATCAGGGTCTTCACTTCGAATGGTCATTTCATCAGTCGTTCAAAGGATTGGTTCGCTATACTCAAAATTTTTGCTTTGTGATCTAGATGACCTGCTCTATTGTGAATATTGACTCCTTGATATCGAGTCAACGAATTCTTGAAATTTCATTTTCTTTCCAAGTTGCATACATGGGTTTTTGTAGTAACCATATCAAAACTTGTTTGAATCATGTATTTATTGTTGGGTTTTGTCAAACCAAGTTCAATTGTTTGAACTTGCTCACTGTATACAAAGTTCAATTCAAGGATTTCATATGATGGATTGAGGCCGTCATATTCAAAGTAATATCAAAAAGCAATTCATTTGTTTTGAACCATAGTAGACTAGTTTAGTCTAAGTCATTTATCGGTTACGACACCTTGTGGTGGCGTTTCGCTAGTTGAAGTTTGCACTGACATCTCTTCCACAACACATGTACGGATTTAATTACCTGATTACTTATTCCTTTTTTTAAAATCCCCTTTGTTGGATCATTTTCTTAAAAATATTCTTAATACAATCGTGTATTAAGAAGATGGTATGCAAATTTATGTCTATTTCAGTGTACCTCGTAACGGTCTTTTCATCATCGGTTGAAAATTTTTGGGATAGTTATTGTTCATATTTATTTGTTCTTTCATTTCAGTTGAAAATCCTATGAGAATTATCTTGAACAGATATGCAGACTTACTTGATTCAACCTATCATTGTAAACACGGTGAATTTGTTCGGTCACCGCTATTATCGAATTATTTGGATGGCTATGATGCCTTGTGGCGTCGATATAAACTTGTTGCTTGGGCTAATCATTGAAAGTGGTCTTAATGCAACTGTGTATTAAGACATTGATACACCAACTTCGGTTGTAATTCGGTGTATCCTTGCAATTCAATAGTGTTAATTTATGGTTTGAAAAGTTAACTGATCATCTTAATGTTTCTAATTCAGTTGAGCTTGTTGATTCTAAGTCTTACCTGTCCAACAACCAACGCTAGTTTCCGTTGGTAGAAATTTCTATTATTTATGAAATTCATTTACAGATTGTGAGTCTTGGAAATTTATTGTCGAGATTCTCATTTGTAGGACCCATGTACACTCAGTCACATTGGTGATTATGTCATTACGTTTCATTCACTTGGCATCGATTCTGAAACAGATTCAGTTGAACCAGTGGGTTCATGTTGTTGAAGTAAATCATTGTAGTCATATAATCCTGACAAGTCTCGATGAAATTACATGGTCATTTACCTGCGTAGTATTAATACCTATCTACGCATGACAAAAATCTAAGGAGATAACATAACTTAAATTTCAAGGACGAAACTTTTATAACAAGGGGAGAATGTGACAACCGGCAGTTTTCGATTGTAATTAAGCGTGTAACAAATAATAATATCATCATAAACAACGTAATTAGACGTAAATTAACTCGATTAGGCCTCTTGAGAGCCCATGAACGTCTACTTGATTCACGTTACGCGATTTGGCGATATCGAGAACACTAAACACGAATTTGAACGATAAGCGAACTGATGCCAAACAAATACTGACAATGCCTAAAATATGAATTTTGTACTTGTATTTATCATACAGTATGATTTTGATAAATTATCATGCTTCGAACATCACAAAACGCTTACGTGAACGAAAAACGCGTCCGCAGGAACGCACCGACAAAGAAACGGAAGCAACGGACTCAAATTACGCCTCGATAATAATATATTATGATATATTTGGCTTTGTTTTTGAATTTTAATGCTCACAGTCGAAATCGGCTCGAAAAACGGACAAAGATGATGACCGTAGTGAAATTATGTGATGCTTATAGAAACCGACGGATTTACACGTCGTAACCAACTTACGATATAATTTTAAACATTTCCGGCCCAAATAAATATAATGCGACCCTATACGAAGTTTGGGAAATGATAACGGGCCTTGGATACATATTTGGGCTTGAACACAATTAACGAGCCTTGGGCCCAACCCACTAAACAAAAACCCTATCTATATAAGCTCCCTAAACTCATCTCTTCCTTTATTTTAAAAGTCAAACCCTAGCACACAACCCATTTCCCGTGCTCTCTCCTCTTTTCCGGTCGCCGGAATCCGGCGGGATCACCGGTCGAATCTAGTCGGTTTTCAGGCTGACACGCACACGACGACCCTTATCTCCGGTCGACCACCCCAAACCGCAATACACTTTTGTCACCTTTCTAACACACACACACCCTCGTACATACATATAGATGAGAGAGTGAGAGACCGGTAGAGAGAGAGAGAGGGCGATGAGAGATAGAGAGAACAATGAGAGTAGGGAGAAGGACGGCGACGCTGTTGTTCGAGAATATGGAGCGACGGTTGACAGACGGCGGAAATAGGCGGCAGAATCGCTTTCTGGCCGCAAATGAGCCATCGTGCGGCGGCGGTACGGTGGTGACGGACGGCGGAAGCCGTCGGAACCACGACGACATTAGGGTTAGGTTAGGGTGCAGTGAGTTTTGTAAGGTTTCGGTTCACATGGTTCAGTTTTGTCTCGGGTCTCAGATCTCAGTTCAATCAAGTCAACAGTTTCAACTCGGGTCTCGGTTTGGGTTTGAAAAGGGTCGCAGCAGTTTTGGTTTGGGTTTGTTCAAATGCGGCTCGGGTTTGGTTCACTCGGATCGACTCATTCCAAACCCGGTTCAGTTCGAACTCGGTTCAGGTTTCGTTTCAAGTTCGAAACAGTTTCGGTATTTCAGTTTCGTTTCGATTTGGGTTTATTTTCGGTTTAGTTTAAACGCTGAAATGTTTGTTTCAGGTTCGGTGTTCGGTTCGGTTCGGTCAACAAAAGTCAACTCGGTCAAACTTTGGTCAAACCCGGTCAACTGGTCAACTGTCGATAAATAAGTCAACGTGAGACTTGGTAAAAATTAATTACGACTCGAAATTTTAATTATATAGTTTATATAAATCTTAATATTAAATTACCGCAAAACCGAGCTCGATCCGACCCGTAAACGATTACTTTTCGCCATAATTAAAGTAAATAGTCAAGCCGACGTACACTACTCGTGGATAATTATTAGTTAAAACCAAATCAACGCGAGGTTACGATATATATATATATATATATATATAAAATAAATCGGAAATTATAATCGAAGGAATTTTATATTCGAAAACGACGAGAAAGTTATATATATATTATTATTACACTGACTGATTGCGTTTTGATAAATAAATCGACAACTAGCATTGTCGGGATCGTCCGAAAACAGAGAAAACTCTGCCTAATTTTCGTAAAGTACGTAACAACAAAACGCTTTGTAATCAAAGTCAAAACATCCGATTCAAATGATTGCTACAAAACAAATACATATATTTATCTTGACGACACCTACGAATCGATCCGATAACATTTCAACGCACGCGACTACAAGACAACAAGTTTCGACAATCCGTTATAATCGAATATAATTATTTATATTATTTCAAATGTCAACGATTCTGGAATTAGTTTTCAAACATTGATAATTTATTCGAACGACGATATAAGAATAAGTATATTGTTTATATTTATTTCGAAACGCCTAGATTTCCGAACTTTTTTTTACAAGACGAATACAAGGCGTATTATTTCAAACGACAGAATTTGGAAATCGTATAACACGAATATAATAATATATTCGAATGTCGAGATTTTGAATACTTTTATAAAATAAATATAGCTATATTTATTTTAAACGTTGAAGATTCGGGAATTTCAAATGCTATTTGTTATATTCGAATTCCAACGCCTAAACGAAGTACGACGCAACTCCACAAGACTATAACATGCGTATGATGACATCATTATTTATTACAAATGATACGCCATACTATTGCGCGAGTACGAAACATATTAACTATACGGATATATTTTCTAGCATATAAATCTTACGAAAACAACAAAGAGTCGTACTATTATCCGTCGACGTACATGACGACTAAATACGATTTCACGAAATATAGTTATGTTTAAATGTAAACATATATTTCAAGTCGCTCGAAAACTAAGACAATTCTAAGAAAACCATAGGTTGGTTAACCGAGTTAAGACAATGACACTTACATAGAATCGTATGGGTAATGATACGGTAGAGCTCGGTGACACGTAGTTTAGCTACGTTATATATTATAATTTACAAGTTATTCCATTTTAGGAATACCCTAGATTGCATGCTAGCAATTCTAGTTATGGAGACAACACTATGGAAATCACATTAAGCTAGCTTTGCACAAGGATATCAACGTAAGTTCATAACCCCCACTTTTTACCGTTTTACATTTTTATAAATGTTTTCGGGGGTGGAAAGACATGCAAGTTTTGCAAAAGTACACAATGTTTCGATGAACGAGAATCATTTATTTCTAAACCATGTTACAAACAGATTTCAATGAACTCAAATGGTTTACGAAAGATTTATGCTAAACTTACCGGTTTTCATAGCTATACGAAGCTTTTCGAAACATGCATGAGTTTTATGACTAGTAACGAGATTGTCATAGTCACAACGAGGGGGCGAGGCCCCAACTTTATTTAAAACATGGGCTAGGCCCATTGACAAGAAAACATGCGTTAGGCCCAATGACAAGAAAACATGGGCTATGCCAAATAACAAGAAAACATGGGCTAGGCCCAATAACACGGATAAGAGATTTATAACATTTGGTATGTAGCTATGGGATTAGATTATAACAGATCACTGTGCGTAAGTAGGATGATGACAATAGTAACCATTAATCATGTAGTGACCAAGGTGCAAAAGGTATAGATCTATCGAGTTTGAGACACGCTCCACTCCTGGTAAGTTAACCGATTAGGAGTGGTTTTGTGATCCCAATGATGTCAGAGTTGTCTCGGTTTGGTTACTTACTTATGGCACATAGGCTAGTGTATTAGCTACACACGGACTGATCCTTAGATTCCATAGGAAAACTACATACTACGATTTCAACACAAGTTTACAAAGATAACAGAAAACATTTCAATACCGGTTTACAAAGATAACAGAAAACATTTTATCACCGGTTTATAAACATAACAGTTATATGCATGGATTTGCAAACAACATGGAAAACATTTCAATATTGTTATACAGATATGACATTTCAAATGCTTTAAGATACTATGATCCCACAAACCAGTTTTTCGAATGCAAGACTTTCAAATGTTTTGTGATTCATTTGAAATAATACAAACAAACCATGAACTCGCCAACTTTATGTTGATTTTTCGCATGTTCTTTCTCAGGTTATGGTTACAAGTATGGCATGATTGGAATAGTGGAACCCATGGGGATTCGAGTAGTTAGCGGGCGTTCATAAACTAGAAATCTTAGCACTCACTTTTACTTCCGCTGTGCAATGAAGATACCAGTTTAGTTCACGCCCCCCTCTGATGTGAAGGGATTACATGGGGGTTTGATATCTTGTAGTAAGCAATGAAAGAAGCAAGCAATGCCAGATGATCTTCAACACTTTTGAAACTCAGAGGCATAGACCTAGTACTACTGTTATTATTACTTGATTGTTGTCTCTTTGCCCCTGACGAGCCTCCTGAAGTAGCTACAAAACATACTTCACCCTCAGCATTTGTCACAATCTGCTCATTTTCACATGAAAGAAACGCAGTTGCAGTATCACTTGAAGCCTTGTTGGAAGATGAAGGTGTAAGCCCTTTATAGATCCCTGGATCTTGAACCTGATCATATCTAGTCTCCTTCTTCTTCATATTGAGCTCATAAGCTCTCAGTTTCCCAACAATCTCTTCTAAGTCTTTAGTTTCGTAGTCAGCTTCACCCTTTATCATCAAAGTATAAATATCCCACTTTGCAGGTAAAGCATCTAGCAACTTATCGTTTATCTCCACATTCGTGTAGCCCTCTATGTCATAATTATCTATTTCTGACATCAGATTATAATATCTCGTGATAATATCTTCAAGGGATTTATTCCTCATGCCTTTAAACACAACAAACTATTTCTTCAACAGATCAACCTTGTTCTTCTTCACATCAGTATTGCCCTCATACCTCTTCTCTAGGGCATCCCACATCTCTTTCGATGTAGTATAACGCTTGAATGTAGTTTGATGCCATCAGGTAACGACATCTTTATAGTAGCTAAGGCTTTCTTCTCAGACTCATACATTCTCTTTTTAGCTTCTGATATATTCACATAAGCAGTGACACGCTGTCTGCCCTCAAAGTCATGAGTGGGGTTAGCGTACCCATCTTGAATACAGGTCCACATTCGTGTCTTGATATTCAATGAATGATTGAAACCTATCCTTCCATGTAAGGTAATTCTCTACCTTCAGCATTCTTGGAGGTTTGTGTTGTGGTGCCTGTCTCGTGCTCCATTCTTAACAATTCAATTAAGTTAGACATATTCGACATTTTTACCGAACTGGCTCGTTAAAAGCGTTAAAAATTTCTCCGAAATGGGTGGTCACCAAATTATACCATTAGGCTCATCTCGACGATACGAATCTAATGATGTATATTCTTTGATTACGATTTTATTAATTTTCATGCCTTATTTTGTCCTAAAAATCACACGAGTCTAACTGTGCAACCGGTTTTCTTTTTTCTTTTTTTTGTCCTAAAAATAACACGAGTCTAACTGTGCAACCAGTTTGTCAAGATTGTCTATGGGTCAAATTCTATGTCCGAAAACGTTTAACTTCGGTTACGTCAACTGATTAACTTTCCACCTTTTTGTATAGAACTCGGAACAGTACCAAATTCGGAACAGTAACTCGGATAGTCAATCCGAGATGGAAACCCAGAATAGTGATCTGAATTGCTTATCCGAGATGCTGATTCGGAATATTGATCTGAGATGGAATCCGGAATGTACTATTCTGATCCGAGATGGAATCCGGAATAGACTGTTCTAATCCGAGATGGAATCTTGAATAGGCTATTCTGATCCGAAATTCATTCCGAGATGGACTTTTCTTAATCTGAGATAGACTATTCTAATCCTAAATGCAACTCTGATAATCCGAATTGCATTTTTCTGATCCGAAATTCAAGTTTGATGATCCGAATTGCAAGTCTGATGATCCGAAATGCAAGTTTCTGAATCGAAATTCAAGTTTTCAATCCTAAATGCTTTGCTGTGAATCCGGAATCGCTGCAAAACCCTAGAACAACAGTAGAAACCCTAAGACAGCCATCAAACTTCAAACTAGCCTCCAAAAACGTCCAAAAACCCAACTTTTTCTGATGTTAGGATTCTGAACCGAGCAAAAACAAGAGTTGAATGCTCTGATACCAATTGTAGGTCCCTAATCCACACGGATCGTCACGGAATCGTCTATCGAATCTTGAGTGCCGGATCCTCTAGATCAGATTCAAAGAAAACCGAACAAGAACACGAACACAATTACTTTCAAACTGTCTTCTAATTATCAAACACAATGGTTTACAATCAATTCAAGACTCTCTCTTTCAACTTTCTCTGAAGTAATTCTCTGAGCAACTAATCCACTGAGTAACTGAATGAGCAACCTAAACCCTAATGACAACCTCCCTTTATATAGAGACAGGTTATGCAACTGGGCTAGGGTTCCCTACATGGACTGCTAATGGGTCTAGGCCTAAATCGCCTACCATATGCTATATGGTGTCTGGATTAGCCCAAATACTTCTAATTAACTATTACAAAACTAAACCCACTAACCGTTTATCATTTTGCTAATTACAAGATATCTAAAGACCAAATCTAAGTTGTTGTCACAAATATTCACCAAAAAACTCCCTCTTGACAATAGCTTCATATAATAACTTAGTCTTCAGTCTTCTTGCAATCTTCAACAACTTTGAAAAATGTTGGTCTTTGGATAGCTTCAGCTTTGGGCTATGAAAGAAGACTCATGGGTTGAAGCAATGTAAGAGGAACTTCAGTAGTTTCAGAAGTTAGGCATTTGGAAATTGGTTGACAGGCCCGACAACTACAAGAAGATTGGTATTAGATGGGTTTACAAGTGTAAGAAGGATGATCGAGGTGTTTTTGTGAGAAACAAAGCAAGATTGGTTGTCCAAGGCTTTAATTAGGTAGAAGGCATTGATTATAATGAGGTTTATGCACCGGTAGCACGTCTTGAGGCCATAAGAATATTTCTTGGCTTATGCGTCCTACAAAAGTTAACAGTTTATCAAATGGATGTGAAAGTGCATTTCTTCATGGTGTGGTTGAAGAAGAAGTATATGTTGAGCAACGGCCTGGCTTTGCAGATCCAATTCATCCTGATAAGGTGTGGCTTCTTAATAAGGCATTATATGGTCTTCATCAAGCTCCACGGGCTTGGTATGAAACATTTTCTTTCCTATCTTCTCAAGAATGTTTTTCGACATGGATTGATCAACTGTACTCTCTTCATTAAAGAAAATAATGATGATTTATTACTGGTCCAAGTATATGTTGATGATATTATTTTTGGATTTACAAATGAGAAAATGTGCAAAGAATTCGAGCAGGTGATGCAAGAGAAATTCGAAATGAGCGCCATGGGAGAAATGACTTCCTTTTTAGGTTTGCAGGTTCATCAATCTAGGGAAGGGATCTTCATTCATCAAACAAAGTATGTGGGGGATATTCTCAAATGATTTCAAATGGAAGACTCGAAGCTTTTGGGAACTCCATTAGCTCAAAATCATGGGATTACTCCTGATGGAATGGGTTAACATGTGGAACCATCTGTTTATCGTGCTATGATCGGATCTCTTATATATCTTACTGCTTCAAGACCCGATATAATGTACCCAACATGTCTTCTAGCCTACTACCAGTCAAGTCTAAAAGTTTCTCATTTGATGGCTGTGAAAGGAATCTTTCGTTATTTGAAGGGTCGCCCGGACACTTGTCTCTGGCACCCTAAGAATGATAAGTTTGATTTGATAGCATTCAGTGATTCTGATCATGGTGGCTGCAAGATCGATGCAAAGTCAACATCAGCAGGATGTCAGTTCTTGGGAAATCGCCTAGTCAAGTGGCAGTGCAAAAAGCAGACTTGTGTAGCTACTTCAACTTGTGAGGCTGAGTATATTTCCACTTCTAGTTGCTGCTCTCAGGTTTTATGGATCCAACAGCAAATGCATGAGTACGGTTTTGAATTTCTAACTACTCCTCTTTATTTTGATAATGAAGCTGCTTTACAGATCACTCGTAATCCTGTACAGCATTCAAAAACCAAACACATTGAGATTAAGTATCATTTCATACGAGATTGTTATGAAAAGAAACTTATCAATGTAGTTCAAATCCACACCGATCATCAACGTGCCGACCTGTTTACAAAAGCTTTTGATAAATCACGTTTTGATTATCTTCTTTTGGTCAATGGCATCAAGGTGAAACCTGAGTAAATCATCCTTGGCTAATCGTTTTCGAAAATATTTTCTTAAAACTAAAAATACAAAAAGATTTTCCAGTTTCTTTTATTTTTTTATGTTAGGGGGAGAAAATTTCAAGAAAATACAAAAACATGAGAAAATATAAAAATACAAAAATATGTCTTTTATTTAGTTATGTTTTTATTTATTTACCTTCTGCATTTAAGGGGGAGAAAAATTTAGGAAGATAACAAAACAATAGAAAACCCAAAAATAAAAAATGAGTTTCTTGGAAAGATAAGAGAAAATGATGATGCACCGGTGATCTGTCAAATACGGTAAAAAACATAAAACGAAAATTGATAAGTAGCTTTACTAATGATGTATCGGTAGGCTCACAATCAGATTAAAATGTGCAGGTTGATATAAACTTAACGGACTGAAAGCCAGGTGGGAACCATTCATTGGCATATGGTCTTGGCACCGAAATTTCGTTTGATAGTATGCCGAGGTTCTGAGATACGCGATCTTTATACTTGCTTATCATCTGGGTATCATGGTTGAATCTTTTACCAAAAAATAATGGGGACGCAAGTCTAGAACTTCCATGATACCATACATACGTGTAAACATTGCATACGACCATCAATAAGTGATAAAAATATCACATTCACCCAACAATACGTGATAATATATCACAGCTTTATGCGGGAGCTAAGTCCTCTCTTTGTCGGTACGATGGTACTAACCTATTCACGGACTTACTCATGTGCCATGCATGCATCTGAAAATCAAGTTCCTCATCAATAAGTGATTTAATCACATAGGGCTTGTTTTCATGAAAAATAAGTGAGTATCTCACATCATATACGTCAAAACAGATAATAAGCAATATATTCACCGATAAGATTTTCTCTCGAGCATGTCTTGATACGGGAATGTGTCGTGAAGTGGTTGAACACTGGCTGGTAAATATAATTCATACTTTAATCATATCTCCTAATCATGATTACATCAAATAAGCCGAGTTTATGTGGACAACAATACCGATAATTATACTAGAATACTTATTTATTTAATTTGATGTTTTTAAACAAAAGCTCGTTTTTGGCAAGGTTAAAAGCTGGTATGGTTATCTTACCTTGAAACTCAAAAAACGACTGCTAGTTCCTGTACAGTTTGTTCTTATCTGGTAGTAGTTATTTTAGTTTACTCTGCTCTTAAGTTAAGTTATTTTTGATTAGTCAAAGATGATGCTTGAATGTTTTCTACTAAGATACGCCCTAAAAATCATTTGTCTTACTATCATTGCTTCATAAAGTATCTTTTTGCAACTGGGTAAAATCATAACAAAGAGCAAAAACTGTTCAATGAGAAAATTATCTAACTTGTGATCTGTGTGGATATGTGCAAAGATCTAAACAGGTCAACGAAAAACCTAAGGTCCACGAAGAACTGATGTTCCCAATCTAGAAGAACTTGGATTCGTACGAATCAGTGGTTGCCCATACGAATCAGAGGTTATTCGTACGAATGATAGCTATCATTCGAGTGAGTCAATGATCCCTCGTACGAATGGTGATGCTTCATACGAACGAGTCATTGGCTCTCTGTTCAAGATAGTTCTTCGTACTATTGAATGTTCTTCGTGCGAGCTAGTGTTTTTCGTGCGAGGATAGGTATCTGGTATAAAAAGTGATATAGTTCTTCAGTGCAACTTTACTTTCATCTTTTTCACTTCATCCTTCTAAGAAGAAACATCCTCTTGACGAAACACAAGTTCTTCATGAATAATCTTCACTTGAGTTCTTTGTGCAAACAAGTTGACTTTTCTTCGTACGAGTGTATTATCCCTTGCACGAGTAACTTGTCGTTCGTACGAGCCAGTTACTCGTACGAGCCAATCATTTGTTTGAACGAGTCAGTTGTTGTTCTTACAAGTCAGTTGTTCTTCGTACGAGCAAATTGTTATTCGTATGAGTCGGTAATTCTTTGCCAAGGGGCTACATACTTATAGAAAGTTCACAGTAAAAACCTTTTTGAGTATGTTCCCTAGTGTATTTATGTTTCTTCTTATTTTGGTTATCTTTGGTGTACAGGATGGCACAAAAAGAACATAAAAGAAAGCCCACAACGAAGAAAACTGACAAGTCAGAGGTGGAAATTATGTCAGAGCCGAGACACAACATGGTTGCCTACTTAGATTCGGAAGATAAACTTACTGAGCACAACGGTATAATGAAGTTTTTGCATGACTCAAGGATACATTATGCTATCACGCATAAAATTACAGTATACAAGACATTGATCAAGGAATTTTGGGATTTAGCTAAAGTTGTTAAAGTGAATGAACAAGACATTTCCATGAAAAAGTAAATGGCTTAGACGTAGACATTTCCATTGAACTAATAAACTCAGTATTACAACTTGGCGATGATCCCGAAGCTCCATACTCAGTTCCTTTGTAGTGTCAACATGGATGTTTGCTTCGAATGAGATGTGTCGGAGATTTTCTTGTCGGACAACTAAACAAAGCATGGTTGCCGCCCTGATATAAGTTCTTTCTACACGTTTTAATTCAGTGTTTAAGCAACAGACGGAGTGGTTATGACATGGCTAGTAATGACTTAGTTGGAATGATGGTGGCTTTGACATTGAATAAACCGTTCAGTGTTTCAAAGTATATTTTTGCTACATGAAGGAAAACCTAAAAAGAACTGGATTTGGTGGAAACAAGTTTTGGATGTATCCTCGTTTTCTCCAGATGATCTTGAATATAGAACATCCGAATCTTCCATAGAATGACAATGATGTTCTAAAAGTTGATGTTATGATGGAACATTCATTGAAGATATTTATAGGAGTAGCAGCTAAACGTTACAAGGAAAGCATACCTCCTCGTAAGTTGTTTGGTTTTCTGGAAAATGATGAATATGTTGCACCAGAAAACGATAAGTGGCACCATGATAATAGTCAGTCAGATAATGAACCAAGTTTGAAGAAGATGATCGAAGATAAGTTTGGTCGTCAAAAGGGAAAAGGTGACGATGATGACAATGATGATGATAGTAATGATGATGGTGATGGTGGTGCGAGTGGTATAGGTACTACAGGTGGTGATAAGGGTAAACAACCGGATAAAGAATCAGATTCTGATGACAGTCCGCTTGAACCTGGGTATGAACGCTATGTTGATGAGCGTGGGGTTAGGACAATTAGAAGGATTCCAACAGATCTAGATGCTGACTATGTTCCATCCGATGCTGAGACTGAACGAGCTCGCAAAAAGAAAATTGCGGTTCGTAGAATGAAACTGAGCAAAAAGTCTATGGGAACCTCATCAGTTCAACCTGAAATCACACAACCTACAATCACACAACAAGAAACCATACTAGAACCAGTTGCAGAAGTTCAGTTTGGCTTCACAATGGAGGAGACTGAAACTCTAATGTCGGAACCCACTATAACCTCTGAACCACAACCTATAGCTACCATAGCAGCTGAAACACGTTCAGTTGAGACTACTCCAGTTCAACAACAACCCACTACTTCTTCAGCTCAACAATCCGAGTCTATAGTTCATCAACAAAGTACTGAACGACGCAGTCATCTATTCTCTGAAATGAAACATGATGAGAAAGTGGATTTTCTGTTCTCTCAGTTGCAAACTGCGGCAACTCAGCTTAACAGGCATTCAGAGTTTATGTCTTCACATCGGAATACAGTTATAAGCAACAGTTGGAAATAAATTCTTTGAAGGAAACTGTTGGAATGCAGGCTACCGAGATTACGCAGTTAAGAGAAGAGAATGAGCGGTTAAGGCTGCAGATGCTGAAAGGGCAACTCATCTACAAAAAATACGAGCAGCTGATACACTCGTGGGATTGAAATGAACAGACTGAAAGAACGTAGTGTGGCTGTACAACAATCTGTCGAAACATTAACTACTAAACATGACGGCATGAGAGAATGGTATCATTCTAGTAATACTACACTGGTTACATGCTTTAATAGTATTAAAGACGGATTTGAAATGAGTAGGTAGTGGGTGAACATTCTCTGGAATGAAAGATGCAAAGCATAGGAGATCCAATTTAAATGTGATCACAATAGTGAAGATCATTGTAATCCTGATGCTTCGGCTTCATCTGCGCAACCAGAGAGCTCTGTCGTAACTCCAGTAGTATAGTCTAGTGAACAGCAGATCGTGGCTGATCCAGTCGCCTCCAGTAGTACTCAAGAGGAAATAGGAAAGGTTGATCTTTTTGGAGAATGTTGAAGATTTTGATCCTTAGAAAACGTTGGTTGAAAGTGTTCAGTGAATGTGGGTGTAGCAGTCCATAAGAAATAAAGACCGAAGACCAAGCAACAGTCAAGGGGGAGTTTGTTGATGCACTTTTGTATGGTCTTTGTTTATTATGTCTGTAAAGTTTAGTCGTGTCGACCAAATCAAGATATCCTCCTAACTTGATTTAGTACGACGTTTAGTTTATCTGTGTTGTAAACCGTTGCATGTGTGCATACTGTTAAGTTTTGTGTTTGTGATCTTGCTGACTGTGTAGTATGTTTGTTAGAAGGATTCTCCGAAGAACGCCATATTCGTTCGAGTGAAATGTGCTTCGTACGAACAAGTTACTTGTTCGTACAAGTCATTGCATATTCATACGAACAAATACTACTTGTTCGTATGAGTGAGTTATCTGTTCGTACGAGGGCCATAGTTTGTTCGTACGAGCAACTCTTTCATGAATGTCCTTCGTGGTCTCTGTAGTCTTTTGTACGGCCAGTGACATTCTTCATATTGTTGCTGGGTGTTGGGACTATATATAGACATGCACTTCACAATTCACGTGAGAGAGAGCACGGAGAGAATACCATGAGTCTGTATGAACATTGTGTGTATGTGTTTGTACTAGTTCTCTTTTGTTAATCAAGATAGTGAATCTTTGGTTATCTTGTGTTTGTTACTTTACTTTGGTTTGCATACTTACATGGATTCCGCACTCGTATATGTGTTAGATAACAAGGAAGTAGGTTATCTTGATCCTCCAAGTGGACCTACACCTTGACAAGATCCACAAACTTGGACCATCCCAAGTTATACAGGAGTACCTTTCCTTTTGACTTGACCATAGCCTTTTTCTTGCAGATACCACAGGTTTAGCATGTGGGTCAGAATTGCACTGTCCCTAGTACTTGCGGTTGCAAGTTTTGCATGTCGGCTTCCCGTCCGACCTATCTTGATTCCTTCTGAACCCAAATCCTCCCTTACTCTTCTTGTTTGATCTTTGGGAGTTACTATCCTCTCTCTTCCTCTTTCCGTCAGCCTCAGTCTTGACTGACTTTTCTCTCACAAATCTAAGGTGAGAGAGAGAGATAGATCAACAGCAGACCTATAAGTAGTAGGCTATGCAGCCTTCAAGAGAAATTAAATAAGATACCATTTATAAAATGTACAATGCGTTTGGGTTCAAGAGAAATTAAATAAGATACCATTCTTGATATGGAATTAAAGTCGGTAACATACTTCCGACTATCCGGATTCTTCATTGTAATAGTCAGAAAATCTGATTCTATCTTCTCCACCTCATGAGGTGGGCAGTAAGTTTCCTTGACTTGACCATAGCCTTTCACCATATTAGGGCATCACCCATAAAGGATTGGGATACAAACTTCACCACATCCTTATCAGCACTACCACTGATACTACAATAGTCTCCATTTTATCGAGCCATCTCAAGGCCTCTTGTAAGTCTAAAAATCGGATCTAACAGGTATCGCAAGACTAATCGATTGTGGAAATAAAGATTAGAATGAAAAACAAGAACAATCTTTAATCAAAGCAACTTTCATACACCAAAATAGTGTCTGATACAAGTGTTTCAATAATAACACTAATGTGTAAACCTTTAGTTATGAGCCCAACAATCTCCCCCTAGGTTTACAACACTAGGCTTTTAGTCTTTAGGTAGCGCGTCGACTCCCAATCTCCCAACTATTATTCCAGCCACTGCTGCTATCCAATCTTTAGCACAAACTTGCAGATCTTCATCGTGAAAACTTACAAAATCCACCACATCATTTACTCGAAAAGCCTTTTCTTTGGTGATAATCGCTACACTTCCAACGTTTGGTTCATACATCCAAAAATTAAAGTTCTTTAGAATGCCTCGTGGATATGTCAGAGCAACCGTATCACAAGTTCTTTGTCTGTTGGAGGCCATCCCCCAGTTCTCGCATCACGAACCCCCTAAGCAGCCCGTAGATATGGCTCAGTAGTTTTCATTGTTTTAAAACTAGTCTTGACCTCTTGCTCCAAACGCTTGAAGAACCTTCAACCCGGTCCATGTTCTGTAGTATCCTCGTCAGTATAAGGAGCTCTCAGAAGATCAGTTAGTGCAACCTTTTTCCAAGTCTCAAACTGAGATTCCTTTGAGTAATATTCTCTTGTACCATCTTGTCTGACGATCAGCCACATGTTCTTCACATGATCATACGTCCAGCTTATCACTCGTGACTTGTTTCCAACTTTACTATAGTAACTTGAACCGAGCTCCATAACATATCTCTCTGACTGGTTAGAGGGATCCTTTAATTGAAAGTTCTCATCAAGTGGATTCACGTCTACATTCTTCATTAGAACCATCTACTTTTTCTTTTGAGCAGTTGAACGTTTTTGACTCGCAATATACTTTTTCTTTGGATCACATAAGTAATCATCCAATCCTGCTTGACAATCACGAGCAAGCTGCTCAGCAGCTACTCTATTAGCTTCTCTCCGTTCAGCAGCTCGATGACGATGTTCAACATTCATCGGTCAGCTGGATCAGAGAATTCATGCCCAAACTTATTTTCAAGCTTTGCCTTCAAATCAAGACCATAGTCATTAACATCAAAACATCTCCTTGAAGTTGGTCAATAGTGTGATCCCTAACATCCAAACTTGTCTGCAGTGACGCAATCTGTGCATCTTTAAGAACAACTTCTTGCTCAAGCACAATTACTCTCTTTTTCAAATCAACAACATCCACATCTTCGTCATCACTATCTAATCCGCTGAAATCAAACGCTTGTTTCTCTGATCGCCTCAATATTCCATATCTTCACCCGATCCACAACCGCCAACCCCTGATCCTCCGGCCCCTGTTGAACTTCCTCAAAAATCCATCATTTCTAGCATAGAATCTGTCAGAACGGACACAACAGTAGAATGAGTGATGATGTGAGTAGCTGTCGGTTCTGTAGCAATAGTAGGTTCAACCATTGGAGTATCAGTCATCGACACAGTAACTAAAGATGTAACAGTAGTAGATTCTTCAGCAACCTCACAAATATAAACTTCGGAATAACTGGGTTCTTTAACAATCTCTATACGTCGTCTTTTTACTAGCAGTACCTCATCTTCCTTAATACCTTCATCAGAGTCAACCCTACCAATCGAAATATCAACTGGAGGTAACACAAGAGGAGGATCACCCTTTTTCTCCTAAATATCCTTCAACTGTGCAATTAGAGCTTCTATATTCTCCGTTGAAATCTCTTGTAATTCTTGAATTGGATATGCTTCAGTTTCTATAATGGATTCCAAGAAAGCTTCTTCCTTATCTCTATCAGCATCGGTAACCAGATCCTCAACTTCAATCTCTTTCTCCTTCATCGGTATATCATGTTCCTCAGCTACCATAGCATTAACTGGCTTAGGTGCTGGGATATCATGTCCAATCACCTCACAAAACTTTTTGAACTTCTTCAAAGGTATGCATCCAGCAAATACCATCTTTGATGTTGACCTGTTTTTCTTCATCGTATCGAAAATGGTTGGATCCATAGGCTTCATGTTTAGCAGATTTGCATCAGAAGCATCTTTAGCCAAATCTGAGTAGCGTGCATCCAAAATCAACTTTATAAACCGATGTTAAAGTAAAAACATTCTCTTCTTCGACTATTCCAAGATCTTCTTCATATTCTTGAAAATATAACAAGAGAAGTTATATTTCCAATCCATCACGAGAGATAATCCTCCTTTGTTTTCTGATATACATTGCATAAAGACATGCACTAATAATCTCCAATATGCGGGAAACATCTTCTTCAGCAAAGGTGGATAAGTTCCCTCGTAGCTCATCTCCGCTAACACAGGCATCACTTTCTCCTTGGCATATAATGTTAGATCACTTGTAGCATCAGCAAACTGCAAGACCTCTTGGATACAGGCCTTATTTACCAAAATCTCCTTTCCCTGAATCAATGAACTGATGTATGGCTTCCCATCAGCACCTCTCAAATGAAATATAGCTCGCATCCAAAATCTATGCACAAGATCTCGATATATAACGAGGTTGGCTCGAAGGGCGTATGCAATCTTGCAAATTTAGACCAACCATCATAGATCTAAACTCCTAGAAAAATTCTGCTGCAGGATCTGATAAATAACCTGCTTGGTTGTGAAACTGTTCTTCCACTAGCATAACCGCATCGAACGCCTCTTCCGCGATTTCTGTCAGAAAGAATAAACAAGTTAACTCAAACTCAGCAGAGCCAACTAACAGAGGTCAAAAGAGTTCATATTAAAATTCAGGGTTAAGGATCAACAAAATTCGGAAGGTTCAAAAATATTTCAAAGGTTAAATTATTGAAAAAGGTTCAAAATAGTTTAGAGGTTCAATCATTGGAAAGGTTCAAGATAGTTCAAAAGGTTCAGACAATGGAATCCGGATTCGAAACGGTTTAATAGGAATCCGGATGAACCTTTCATCATTCCAGATGAACATCATCCAAGATGGAATCCGAGTTCAACCATTCTGGTTGAATGTCCATCCGGAATGAAATCCGGAATGCCAGTCTATTTGAAGATCTATCTGAAATACTATCCGAACTGCCTAGGAACATGAAGATTTGAAGATTATCATTTAGTTTTATAATTAAGAAGCATATTATACCTAATTCAGATGAAATTTTGGATGAAACTCAGATGAATGTGAACAGTACCAATCCGGATGATTAAAGGATTTCGGAAAGTAATTTTGTGAATGATCTGAAATGATAACTCTGATTCATTAATATAATATTCCGGAATAGGCTTGGGCCTAGAACCTTTGTGTCCAAGTCAATCCGGATCCAAACATCTGAGATTCATACACAATCCGGATTGGGCTTGGTCAACCATATTTTGGCCCAATCCGGAACAGTGATCTGTCCAACACTCAGAGGAGAATGGCTTGGTCAGTGGGCCTATCCGGAATGGGTTTGAAGGCCCAATCCAGAACAATACCGCCATAAACCCAAACTTGTTCAATTTCAAGACTTTAAAAAATTCTATTTGATGGGCCCAATTCCAAATCTTAGCAGGCCAGTCGAATATCCCTTGACAGAAATCATCTAACCAAAAAATCAACAATTTAATTAGCCAAGCAACCAACCACTCTTTACCAATTACAAAAGTAAGTAAAATATTTAAACAAAAACACGTACACAGTCTAGCTATGGGATCAAATCGTTTTAAGCAGACTAGGGAACACTTTTCAGTGTGAACTAGGTCAGACTGGTCTAAGCAATTGCCAATATATTTGTCCATTTTAAACCTAAAGCTCAACCTTCTAATTTTTGCTTTATGATATGCTTAAGGTAGTATTATACTATGCTACTTGTGTGTCCCACTCCATGACATACCCCCCCGATCAAGGCAAGCACAATGATTCATTGTAGTAGGTGAGTATACTGAGATCATCCTTTAATTTTACAACGTCAGACTATTGGTGAACAGGTCAGTACTTTCTTAAAATAGAGTGACCAACAATTTTTGATGAGGGTTAGGCACACACCTTATGTGGTATGTTTGAATTCATGGAATTTTTCTCATAATGAGATATCCTTTCCTTTAAGGTTTTGACCCTTCTATTTTGGCTCTTTTAAGGATATCCTGACTGTGCCTAGGTCTGCATATAATCTGTATGCAACAGAATGGCAGCATAAAGACCCGAAACCTCAGACGTTGGCTATCTATCAACGCAAGATTTAAGACCCTGAATTCATACGCCGATGATATGTTACCCACTGGATATATAGTTCTTTATGTTTATATCATTTAGCTTGCACTATCCGGTTGAGCTCTAGACCTATCAACATATTACGTTCGATCCAAGTCGTTCCCGCTACAGCACCTTACGTGTGCTAGTCAAAGCCTTTAGCATGAAAAATTATTTCATTTCCCAATCATTGTAAAACTTGTTTGAAAATTTATTTACTTTTCTTTTTGTGTGATTTTTCTCCGCCTAAATTTGTGCATACTAATGAACAAATTTATGAGGCAAACAAATAGAGGATGCTCAGTCCGAAAAACGAATCATTTTGAGAAGATCCACAAGCACTTTAAAACGCGAGTTGCTAACGGGTTTCGTGAACAAATTCGCAATGTTTGCATCAGTGTGGATTTGCTGAAGTTTAACGAGACGAGACCCTTTTCATAGTAATCACTAATAAAATGAACTTTGATATTTATGTGCTTGGTTTTGGAGTGAAAAACATGGTTTTTGACAATTTCTATAGCGACATCATTGTCATAATAAATTGTTGTGTTTGGGTAAGTCAAACGATAATCCACAAGCTGGTGTTGCATCCATAAAACCTGGGAGCAGCAAGCGGATGATGTGACATATTCTGCTTCCGCCGTAGAAAGCGAGACCATCTGCTGCTTCTTGCATTGCCAAGAGATTAATCTATCTCCTAAGAATTGGCATCCAACTAACGTTGAGCGCATGTCCATGTCTGTACCTCCAAGATTACTATCAAAGAAAGCAAACTGTTCAAATTCAGAATTTTTAGGATACCAGAGACCTAGTGATGGTGCCCCTTTGAGGTACCTAAAGATTCTTTTAACAGCATGTAAATGAGAGAGTTTAGGAATAGCATGATATCGAGCACACTAGCAAATGGCAAACATGATATCTGGCCGACTTGTAGTGAGATACATGAGTGAACCAATCGTAGACCGGGACATAGTTGGATTGACAGGCGTTCCTTCAGCGTATTCATTTAACAAAGGCTGTTCAGCAATAGGTGAGGCCGTAGGATTTGAATCTGTAAGCTTGAACTTGGCAAGAACATCATTGACAGATTTTCCTTGATGGAGCAAGATTCCTTGTGGGCTCTGACGAACTTGAAGTCCCAAAAACATAGTCATCTCCCCCAGTGAGCTCATCTGAAATTTCTTCTTCATAACCTCTTCAAATTCACGACACAATCCATCATCTATAGAACCAAAAATAAAATCATCAATGTAAATTTGAACAAGAATGATGTCCTTGTCTACACGTTTGATGAACAAAGTTTGATCAATGGTTCCCCGAGTGTATCCATGAGCAAGTAGATGCTTTGTTAGGGTTGCATACCACGCACGTGGCGCTTGATGCAATCCATACAAAGCTTTATCCAATTCGTATGCATAATCTAGCTTGTCAGGATTATCAGTTAATCCTGGTGGTTGTGCCACGTATATCTCCTCTTTCACCTTGTCGTAGAGGAAAGCAGTCTTGACATCTATTTGATAAATGGTGAAGTACATGTATGATGCATTTGCCAAGAAAATGCGAATGGCTTCCAATCTAGCCATCGGTGCATAATCCTCATCGTAGTCCAACCCTTCGATCTGGCGGAAACCCTGAAAAACCAGTCAAGCTTTGCTCCTAACAATGACACCAGTGTCATCCTATTTATTGCGAAATACCAACTAGGTACCAAGAGCATGTTTTCCTTAAGGAAGCTTCACCAATTGCCATACCCCAAGTTTCTCAAACTAATTGAGTTCTTCATGCATAGCGTCAACCCATCCTAGTTCCTACAATGCGACGTCAATGTTTTTAGGTTCAATTTGTGAGATAAAACAAGAGTAAAGACACGTATTGATATCTCCTGATTGACTGCGAGTCCGAACTGCAGCAGTAACAGGACCAATAATATTTTCCATTGGATGATTGCGCTGTAGACGTTGTGGTATAGGCGTAGCAGGGACATGGAGATCTGATTGCAAGTTTGTAATGCTATGTGAAGCAACTCCAGATGGCTCCCCTCATTAGTGGCACCAGTGAAAGTATTGACTGATGAATCAACAGAACAATCTGGTGGTGTAGGCTTAGGAAACAGAGATGAGCCTAAGACATCAGGAGTTGTAGCTCCTTCATTTGCCATAGGAGTTTTTGTGTTTAGAACCTCAACATCAGGGGAACAGTTTCCTCATTCGGCGATGCTGGTGGAGGTGTAGATATAGCTTCATTGAATCCAGGTGGATCCACACTCAGGTGATTGAAAGACTCTTGCAGTTGTTCAGCATCTTCAGTAAAAATAGGCATCGTTGGGAGGTCAGAAGTTGTGCCTGTACTTGCAGTCACATTAGAAGGGACATCAACATATTTAAACAAAGAGGGATAATCATAGAGCCAGTCAGGACCAATGTGTGCGTCCTTGGGATTTTCCTCCACCCAACCCACATTGTAGGTTTGAATTACCATTTTTTGATCTTGTTAAAGACACGATAGGAAGTATTCTTAGAGTAACCGACGAAGATGCATGGATCCCCGCGTGATTCAAATTTTCCCTTAGCATCCATGAGTAGAAGAACGCAAAGGCAACCAAACTTGCGGAAATGCTTAACTGAAGGTTTCTGACCTTCAACCACTTCATACGGGGTTTTCATGTGCCTTTTGTTGATCATGGCATGATTCTGAATATAACATGTGGTATTGACTGCTTCTTCCCAGAAAATGAGAGGTAGTTCGGATTCGACCAACATAGTACACGCAGCTTCAATTAGTGTACGATTTATGCGTTCTGCAACCCCATTTTGTTGAGGAGTTATGGCTGCACTGAACTGTCGATCAATACTCTTGGAGGAGCAGAAAGAATTTAAGGTAGTGTTCTTAAACTTTGATCCATTATCACAACGAATAATCTTCACGGTGGTGTCTACCTGTTTTTCCATAAGTGTGATGAACTGTTTAACTAACTTAGCAGTTTCACTCTTTTGTGCCATAACGAAGAACCAAGTGAATCGAGAGTAGTCATCAACGATAACTAGACAGTATGCCTTCCTGCCAATGCTCAAAATATCTGTCGGGCCAAAAAGGGTTCAATTTGCATAAAATCCCGAACCGGTTGATCTCTGACTAAACCACCTTTTGCAAGTCTATTTAAGTTGTTCTTGTTGATATGTCCGAGTCGACTGTGCCATAACATTGCATCGTTCTCAACAGTCGACGAGAACAGGCAGGTAAGCTTGTCGGTTGGAGCTTTGTTCATGTTGATGACATATGCATTTCCTTTCTGTGAAGCTTTGAGAAGAATTCATTCATCCGGAATGATGAGGCCAAGTTTCAGCACATAACACCCTTTCTTAGTAAAGAGAACATCCAAATGATTATCACAGAGCTAAGACACACTCAAGAGACTATGCTTCAGCTCTGGAATATAGTTCATGTTCTTGAAACTGAGAGCTCCATTGCACACCATTCCTCTCATAGTTATCTTTCCCGTTTCACCACCTGCGAAGTAGACAAACCCGCCATCGAAAAACTAAATGTCATTCAACTGCGAGATGTCTCCTATCATGTGCCTGGAATAGCCACTATCGACATACCAAAGTTTGACGAGAGTCCTCCAAAGCTGCTCCTACACATTTCAACAGGTTTAGTTAGAAGCTGCAACCCAGGCTATTAACGATCTGGGCGTGCCATTTGCATCAACATAAGTAACCTCATGGAAAATTAAATTAGTTGAGGATGAGGTCGATGATGCTTTTGATTTGTCCGATTTTGGGGCAGAAGACTGGATCTTGGTCAAGATCTTAGGCCTCCAAGTTAGCGAGTTAGACTTCTACACAGCTTGTGGAGTGCTAGAAGGATTCAGAGAACCTGAAGGTTTTAGATATTTGTGAGTTTGTCTCTTGGCCATGTTCCAGTCTTGATAAGAAGGCTTAGCCATAGCAAATCGAGCCTGATGTAGGCAATTTGGCACAGCTTTCTGATATTTTGAGAATAGGGCGTTAAAAGGCATAAATGTTTTTTGACAATTTCGTGCAATATGCCTGGGAAATCCACAGTTGAAATAAGCTTGTCTCTTCAGGAAGAATACAGTCCTTTCAACTTGGGAAATTCTAGGCAACTTACCTATCAGTTTCTTGCTTGCTGGTACTGACGGCTGGTGCAAGGTCTTGGTCTTGGCTGTTGCCTACTCACAACCATCAGCACACTTGTAAGTTTTATGATTTGAATTAGACAATTTGGAGTTGGTAGACTTAGGCACAAATTTAACCGAGTTCTGTTCAGCTGGTTGCTTTACAGATTCAGTTTGGGGCTGATGAGTCAATTTCTCAGAATGAGGAACTGACTCAGCAGTCGTCTTTTCATTTACCAGATATGCCTGTCTGGTTTTCTTCTTTTTGGATCTAAGTGTTCTCCATTTCTTATGATTAGTTTCCAAACCATTTTGCTTGGTGGATTCTTTAAAGGAGACGGGTGGTTCAGCAAGGACATCCTTTTCTGAACTCCCAGAAGATGAGCTTGGAGCATTAAAAGCAGGAGGAATCTCTAAATTTTGAAAAGTTTGAGATTCAAATTCAGATTCAGTTTCAAAATTTTTATCTTAATCAGCAAGGGAAGAATACTCATTTTCTGTCATTACAGAATCAGTCCATTGTTCTTTGTTTGAAGAAGCTGATTCGCCTGATTCTTCTAGTACTATGCCAGCGTCACTCATCACAGATTCAGTTGGTTGGTTGATTTCCTCACTGTCAACCCTTGGATTAGCATCAATAGATGGGACATCCTGAAAAGAACTTCCACTCTCTTCAGTAGGAACTGAGGAAACCAAATCATCTGTCGACCCTGTACCTGTAGCAAAATTTATGTTTTCATCGTGATAGTAATCACATTCATTATCAGGATTCATAACATCAGCATTAGATAAAAAATCAGAATTAAAAACATCTACGTTATCAACACTACCAACATTGTCTGAGAATTTAAATTGTTCTGTAAGAAAATGATTCAAAATGTCAAAAGCAGGTTTATAAAGTCATAATCGGCAGCTGAATTGTCTGAATGTGAATTCATAAATTCTTCCTGATCACCATCTGTAATATCCTCATCTAATATTTCTTCTTCACATGAAGTAGAAACGTTAGTAGCGTTCACTGAGTCAGTTTCAGTTTCAGGAGGATTTTCACTTTTTGATTCTGTGGGTGATGTTGCTACCTTGTCTTTAGGCATCATTTTCTCTAAATCATCTGAACTACAAGAGGGATTGTCACCAGATTCATGTGAAAATGGTGTGGAAGTGAAGAAAACATCATCTTTCTTGAGTTCAGTTGGCTTAGACAACTTTGGGTAATAGGGCTTCCACGGTTTTGAAAGATAATCTGATGGTTTACCATACATCATATTTTCTTTATTTTCTAGTTCAAGCCTCAGATTCTGGCATTCTTGTGTAGTTATGATTATATGGTGGAGGAGCCCTATTATACCCAAGGCCTTTTGTATAATTTTTCTGATAGTTAAGTTGTAGATCACACAAGTCCTTGACCAGCTTGCTGGAAGTTTCAATTTTTTTAATATTTATTTCATTTTCTTGAAACTTTCCTGTCAAGGAATTTAGCTTGGCTAAAGCTGCTTGAAGTTCTATGTCCTATTCAGCTAATTTTAGCTTATAGTGGTATACCCAACATTGCTGTTAGTTAAAGTCAAGCTTTAGCTGAGCTATGTCTTGTTTTTGAGCTTCTACCTTTTCCATAAGAAGGTTGTTCTTATGTTTAAGGGTGATGTTCTGTGAAGCAGCTTGTTGATATTCAGCTACAAGAGTTAAATTGTGTGCGAGCATTTGTGGTAATTTAAACCAACAACTATCTGAATAGAGGATGCGATTTACCGTTTCGGAAAGATTAGGTGTCTCAGTTGTCTGTGCCATCATGCAGTGATTGCTGTTCTTAGAAGGATTCAGAGTTTCCATCTGAGTTGCCGCATCTGCCCAGTTGAATCCTTCATGTTGTTGTGCCACCAAAGTTGTTGATTTCCTGCCAGAGATACTTGAGGGACTTGAAGCAGATTTTGAAGGAGATACTAGTACCAGCTTCTGTCACTACTCTGTATGTCTGCAACTCTAGATGAAACAAATCCAGATGGTGGCTTCTTGCAATCTCGAGCAAAATGTCCTGGTTCATGACATCTATAGCACCTTAGCTTATCTTTTGTCAACCTAGTCTTCAGATTTGACAATGGTTGCCTCCCGGTACTTTATTTGAAATTTGTTGACATGGAAAGCAGCCATAGCCAAATTCCAAGACACGTCAATCTCGTCCAAATCCTCCTCCATTATTTGATCTATTTCAGTTGGAAGAACAGATGGGGGAGTCAGGTCACCTGCTAAGAAGGCATTTAAACTGTTAATCATTGAGGCATCTATGGCCAATTTCTCCTCATTCTCTTTAGTGAGAAAAGAAGAATTGGACACAGCTTGAGCCGGTGCAAGAGCAACAGATTGAGGAATGCCACCTTGTTGAGTCGTAGCAGGAATAGCGGGACTGTAGACCATGTTAAGATATTGAGCATGATATTGTGTCTGAACCTGCGCCGCAGAAATCATAGCAGGAGTCTGAGACTAAAGACCATAGACATACTGGGTCTTCTGTGGTGAGGCAAGAGGACTGTACACCAAGTTTGAGCTACCTGTTGTGTGAGAACTTCCTTGCAAAGAGCTGTAAACATGATTTTGAGACATTAACGTTGCATTTTGCCCTGTAATACCAGCCACCATCAGACTGCTTTGATAATTGATGTCTCTCTACTTATTATCTATCTCACACGATTTAATAGTTGCAATAATTTCTGTGAGAGTGACATCGTTCAGGTTTATTGTCTTCTTGATCATGCCAACATCAGCATCCCAGCTCTTTGGTAACGAATTTAACAGCTGTCTGTTCATGGCACTGTTTGTAAGAGTGATTTTGGCTGAAATCATCTGAGAGACAAGCTTCACATATCTTCTAATTTGGTTCTCAATGGTTTCCCCATAAATATGGTTAAACGAGCTGAACTGTTGATTCAGTTGATTAACTCTCCTTGCCTTCATATCAACATTACCCTTATAGAGATTTTGTAACTCGCTCCACACTTCTTTAGCTATCTTGCAATTTCTGACAGCTATAGAAATGTCGGGACCAAGTGCCATTATTAGAGCAACTGAAGCTTTCTCATCTTCTTCGATTATTTTCACATCTTCGGTAGTCCACAAATGACTTGGTTTAGGAATCCTTGTATCTGGATCTTCAGCGGTACTGTAAACTATTGTTCTAGGACCGTTCATACTACTTCTCCAAACCCTAGGCTCTTTGGCCTTGTAGTACTTCTCAAATATGAATTTCCTCTCATAGTATTCATCTCCGTATAGCAGATGAGGTACCTTAGTTGAAGCACCAATGACTTGATCTAGCTCTTGATGAAGAGCCAGTGTTTGTGATTGCAGTGCTGCCAAGGTGGCATTGGTAAAATCTTGAGCGGTCATATAACTGTTCATTATTATTAACTTTATTAAAATGCCAAGTAAATTAAAGTTAATATTAAAGTCCGAGATAAGTCTGAGATGAGACAAGTCCGAGATGAGTCCAAGATAGACAGGCCCGAGATGAGTCCGAGATGGATAAAGTTTGAGATAAGAAACCAAAATAATTCAGAGATGAATATCCGGAAAGCAATCCGAGATGATATAATCCGAAACTGAAATCCATAAAGCATTCGAGATGTTATGGTCCGAAATTGAAATTCGGAAAGCAATCCGAGATGATATAATCCGAAATATAGAACCAGGTCCGAAAACAGAACTCGATCCGGAATGAAAGCTTGATCTGGAATAAGAGTCTTATCCGGAATGAAATCCTTATCTGAGATAACAGCCCTTATTCGAAAACAACAGTATCCCGAAATTCCTGCAACAGATAAACATAAATCAATTTAAACAGTAATCCTTATCCGGAATATGAGTAATCTGGATAAGGTTCCACCACAGGCGAAGTATTTGAGGGTCCACCCATTTGTGGTTCCTCAGGAATGGTAGAGTAGGTTTTGGGCTATGGTGGCAGCGAACCCGACCGTTGTCCTGCACGCACAGATATACGCGCTCCACATTTCCTCCTTGGTGGCTAAGCTGGTGGCTGAGGTTGCTCCACCAGTTCCATTTGGATATCTTACTGTGTAGGAGGCAGCGTTGGAGAGTGGTACGTAGGAGTGTTAATAAAAGTAAATTAGCTGCAATACTAGTCCCAATGATTAGGACCTTGGTAAGGTGACCCTGCATAAGAGTTAGAACCGTTAGAAATTTCAATGGGGGTGTCCATGTGATCCTGATGGTGGCATCTCTGGGTCGTAGTCCTCCTCCATAGCATTTGGTTGATCCAACTAATTTTGATCAGCTAGAGGTGGGTTAAAATAAAGATCTGGGTTTAATTCTTCATGGTATGAATGTGAGTGGGAATGATGGGAGTGGTGAGAGTGGTGTGAATGATGGGAGTGGTGAGAGTGCTGCGATAGGAATTTTGGGAGTGTGGGGGCGAATATTTATGAGAGATGGAGTGTCTCGCTGATTTCCAAGGAGATGAATCTCCCAAATCCTGATAAGAATTTAAGTTTTGAGGTTGTGAAGGAATGCGCCCTGATGGTCCTCCCGTCATTGGACCTTTTCCTCTTCCACTTTAATTGAACCTAGATGACCACCTTTTTCCCATTGACCTCACACCAATGCAACTCGGGAGTTTTGACATCATCATAGGAATGGATTTGTTAACCAAACACCATGCTGAGGTGATATGTTTCGACAAGGTTGTTCATATACCTCTTTCGTCTGGCGGAACCTTAGAAGTTCACGGAGAGAAACCCTCTAATAGCCTAAAACTCATGACCTGTACCTAGGTCCAAAAATACCTACCAAAGAATTATGTAGCCTTCTTGGCACATATTGTAGAGGAAAAAGGCAAGGGCAAAACTGTTCAGGACATCCCCGTTGTTCGGGAATATCCTGAGGTGTTTCCTGAAGAGCTACCTAGTTTACCCCCAACTCGTCAAGTTGAGTTTCGTATTGACCTTGTACCTCGTACCAACCCAATTGCCAAATCTCCTTACCGTCTTACACCATCTGAAATGCAAGAGTTGTCAAAGTAACTCCAATAACTTTCAGACAATGGATTCATTCGTCCGAGCTTTTCACCTTGGGGCGCTCCTGTCCTATTCATGAAAAAGAAGGATGGATCCTTCCGTATGTGTATCGATTATCGTGAGCTCAACAAACTCACAATCAAAAATCGATATCCCCTACCTCGCATTAATGATCTCTTTGATCAACTACAAGGTGCAACCTGCTTTTCAAAGATTGATCTACGTTCTGGGTATCATCAACTTCGTGTACTCGAAGAAGATATTCCTAAGACTGCTTTTCGCACTCGATACGGCCATTACGAGTTCACTGTCATGCCTTTTGGTTTGACGAATGCTCCTACCATCTTCATGGACTTAATGAACAGAGTTTGTAAACCTTATTTAGACAAGTTAATCATTGTTTTCATTGACGACATCCTCATTTATTCTAAGTTACAATGGAACTCCTGAAGAAAGAACAACTTTACGCCAAATTCTCCAAGTGTGGATTTTGGCTAAAAGAAGTTCAATTTTTTAGACACATTATTAACGAACAAGGTATACATGTAGATCCCACTAAAATCAGTGTGATTAAGGATTGGAGTACACCTACTACTCCTATCGAAGTTCGTTCATTTCTTGGTCTTGCTGGATACTATCAACGATTCATTGTGAACTTTTCAAAGATTGCAGTTCCCCTCAGCATTTTGACTCAGAAGACTAAACCTTTCGAGTGGGGACACAAACAAGAGGAAGCCTTTCAAAAACTGAAAAAAAACTTTGTAGTGCTCGTGTTTTATCTTTGCCTGACGGCAACGACGATTTCGTTGTCTATTGTGACGCATCAAACCTGGGCCTTGGTTGTGTTCTCATGCAAAGAGACAAAGTCATAGCCTATGCGTAAAGACAATGGAAAATCCACGGAAGAACTACACAACTCATGATCTTGAGTTAGGAGCCATAGTTTTTGCTCTCAAAATTTGGAGACACTACCTTTGCGGTACGAAATGTGTGGTTTTCACTTATCACAAAAGTCTCTAACACCTATTCAATCAAAAGGAGCTAAACATGAGATAAGTGGGTCGAACTTCTGAATGACTACGACTGCGAGATTCGCTACCATCCTTGTAAGGCGAATGTTGTGGTTGATGCGCTTAGTCATAAGGAACATGTCAAACTTCATTGTGTTCGAGTTCAATCTAATATCCAGACACGTATCCTTCAAGCACAACATACATGTGTGACCTAAAGCTTGTTGAAAAATGAGCTACGTCCTGAACTAGGGAATATTCACCCAACATTCCACATGTCCAATTTGAAAAAGTGTTTAGCCGATACAAACGTCCACATTCCCCTCAACGAAATTCACATTGATGACACTATGTAGTTTGTCGAGAAACCTGTGGAGATATTGGACCGTGAAGTCATATACCGATAGTTAAATTGCGCTAGGAATCCTAACATGGCCCAAAATTTACTTGGGAACGAGAGGATCAGATGAAAGCGAAATATCCACATCTGTTTTCACAAAGTTTCCTCTAATTAAATTTCGGGATGAAATTTCCAAAAGTAGGGGAGAGTGTGACATTTGTGCCTTTTCAATCATTGTACAATTACAAACTATTTCGTATTCAATGAAACCCTGTTTTTGATTTCCAAGTATTTTTCTATTCAATAAAATCTTGTATTTTATTGATGAGAATGCAAAAATGTCAATCGTTGGACAATTTTGATCATTTTCGTGTTCGTTAAAGCGTTTTACGCAAACGCGTAACCGTACAACCGAACGAACCAACATCCATGACAATTTCGGGCATAATCCAAGTTACACATGTCTTAACACCTTAAGTGCATAATGTCATCAATGTGCAAGGGCCAAAAATGTCAAAAAAAATAATAATAAATATTTTTGCTTCTTCACCAAGTTTGCCACCCACCTCCAACTTTTGACACCTAGCTTTCACTTGCCACACTTAATTTGGTGTTGACACATGTTAGGACACTAATCCACACTTGAGTACACTTGTCATCGCCTCCTTAATCCTAAAATACTATAAATACCCCATGATTCTTTCATTTTTTTCACACCACTTCAAAACACTTCAAAGCAAAGTGTGAAGTTCTTCTTTCTCTCCTTCTTGGAGCTTGTTTCCAGCCTTTGGAAGCCTCCTATCTTGAGTTCCAAAAGTGTTCTTCAACACGAGTAAGTACTCTTCCTAGTTCTTTCTTTTTTTAGCTATTTTGAGCTAAAAGTCGAACAGTTTGGCAACCTGATTGACTTTTGGTTCTGACCATTTTTGGTCAAGTCAAAGTTCAACTGAACTTTGTAACATGATCGTAATAACGAAGGTTATAATCCCTAACGATTTCACCTTCTGATTACCACGTTTACTAGTCGAAGTGACGAGTAAAAATTTCGGTCAAAAATTCGCATGATGTGTATTTTACGACGAAACTATTTTCGGGTATCAAAACACCAAGTTTTGATACCAAATAGTTTTATAAACTTAGTTAGACATATTTTGACATGTCTAACTCATCACTTCTAGTTTAGTGCTTATTTAGGGTCGTAAGTTGAGCGGTCTTGACCACCGCTTTGACTTTCGAATCCGACCCATTTGGTCAATCTTAGGATCCGACCAAACACATATTTGTGACCATAGTTTTATTGCCTACTGAGGTTAGTGTTATGATAAGTTACATCTATGGTCACGTCGTTCGGTTAGTGTTATGATAAGTTACATCTATGTTCTTAAAAAATGATGACCAAAATGCCCTTTTGCGCATAAATCCATTTTAAAGGAAGCAGTTTCACATGTACTTCTTCAAATCTACGATCATTGTCAGACGATGACTAGTATGTGGTTCTTCTGACTCAGGTACACTTTGATGTTGTGATGCTTCATGCTTTGTCCACAAATAACAACATCTCTGTTTTCAGCAACTTAGGATCCTTCCCAAATTAGAATGTTAAGTTTGCTAAACCATATCACATGAGTTCCAACACTCGTTTGGTTTATAAGACTTCATTCTATCTGATCTCCCGTTTGTAGTCCCGACACGCTAACCTATTTATCTGACACATTAGAACACGCTTGAGCTTTGTTTATTTTGTTGATCAAGAACACTTTCGCAATCCCAAGTGAGTACATAGTTCCCCTCTTTTACATTTTCTAAATGTTTGGGGTGATTCATATGTGCCTATGATTGTTTTAAAGATTTCAAAACAATATACATGGTTTATATATACAAAATGATTTTCAATGTGAGTACATAGTTCCCCTCTTTATGTTTTGCAAATGTTTTGTGGTGACACATATGTGCTAAGTCATTTTCAAGTTTTCAAAAACAATGTCTATGGTTAATATATAAAACAATACGATATCAATAATGTGAACAACTTGTTGATGCGTTATCCATAACATGAATGACATTCATTATCTTTGGCCGAGCAGACCAATAGTATGTTATGGTACCATAGGACTGACAATCCCATTATCGAACTGTTCACTGGATTTGGTGGAAGTTTGGGTAATTACAAAAGCTGGTTCTTATTAACATATCATTTGTTGATTTGTTAGTCTAGTTAAAGAGACCCTTTGGTGGTCTATTAAAGATACCATTTGGTGGTATAGTCAACACAGGTTTGAATGTGTTCATTAAAGAACGATCAAAAGTTTTCACAATTAAAAATATGGACGATTTGTTTATGACATGGACAATTGGTTTATGACACGGACGATTGATTTATAACACAAACAAATGGTTTATAACATGGACAAATGGTTTTGAACAATGTCACGCAATGATTTTCATTTAAAGATATAAACCATATGAAGTTTTCATTTAAATCAATCTATTACATGTTTATTTTACAAAAGAAACGTTTTGGTCAAGGTTCATGGTTACAAGGTTTTCACAACTCTAACCAACTTGTTTTAGTTGGTTAATTGTATTGCAATATCAATCACTTTTGATACGAGGTTTTCACTTAACAACTCTTGTAGTCGGACGAGGTGTTGCAATATGTATACAAAGCCACGAATTTAACACACTCACAAAACCTATGTACTCGCTGGCATTTTTATGTTGACTCTCTTTCACATATGTTTCAGTAGTCAATGCTTGATAATATGATGCATGCTTCATGTAGGAACGGACGTGGGCCTTAGTGACTTAAAACACGAAAGACAGTTTATTTATGTGCTGTTCTTGTTTATCCCAAGACAATCTCAACATTTAACATAATAAAACAAAATTATAAATTCCATGAGTTGTGAAACAATAGTTCTGTGACATGAATCCCCGACGTTTCTGCCACGGTTGGTTGTTTTACGGGGTCGGGGTGTTACAGCAACCCCTGTTTCTTGATCTAAATCAAGATTTGCACAATTCTCAAAAAATTATAAGCAATCATTCTTATACAAAAGGGAGAGTACCGAATGAACACTTAGTACACCCAAGTACATGTACTTGTACTCAGATCAAAATTCAAATTTCTTCATCTTTTGATGATTAGTCAAATCTTCAAGAACGGGTAATAATTTTAATAAAGCAAAGAGGTCACTCTATTTATTGTTGTTGTTGTTGTTATTATTATTATTATTATTATTATTTATTTTTTGGATTTTTTGATTTATGAAAAACTAGACACTATTTTTGGATTTTTGAATTTTCTATATTTTTTTAATTTTTAAATATAAGAACATAAATCGAAACACAAATAAATGAAGAAACTAACTCAATAGTTACAACTATACAATTGCAATGGGAACAAGATCGTTTTTATGCGGGCCAAAGAATACTTTTCAGTGTGAACTTATTCAGACTGGTCTAAGTGATTGCCAATGTGCTTGTCCACTTAAACATTTACGCTCAACTTTAATTTTTCAACTTCATGATATGCTTCAGGCAATATTATATTATAATACCCGTGCGTCCCATACCATGACATACCAACGTGATCAAGGTAAGCACAACGATTCATCAAAGCAGGTGAGTATACTGAGATCATCCTTTATCTTTTACAACGTCAGACTATTGGTGAACAGGTCATTACATTCGTACAGTAGAGTGACCAATAATATCTGACGAGGGTTAAGCAAATACCTTATATTGTATGTTTGACATTTCAAGCACATGGAATTTTCTCGTGATGAGATTTCCTTTCTTTTAAGGTTTTGGCCCTTCTATTTTGGATCTTTTAAGGATATCCTGACTATGCCAAGGTCTGCATATATCTAGATACAACGAAGGGCAGCCCTGATATCCCGGATGACTCATCAGCATAAAGACCCGAAACTTCAGACGTTGGCTATCTATCAACGCAAGATTTAAGATCATGAAAGCATACGCTGATGGTATGTTACCCACAAGAGACAGAGTTCGTTATGTTTATATTAATTAGTATCTTTTAATCACTTTGAGCGTTAAGCCTACCGACATATCACATTAGGTCCTAGTCTTTTCAGCTACGTCACCTTACATGTGTTAGTCATGCCCTTTATCATGAATATTACTTTCATTTCCCATTTGATGCGAAAAGTCTTTTTGGATTTTTTCTATTTTTCAAATGATTTTTTATTTTTCTGTTTTTCAAATGTTTTTGTATTTTTCTCATTTTCTCCACTTCAAACAATGCATATATACATATATCTCTCTCTTCCCCCTAAATTTGTGCATCACATTTAATGCACAAATTTACCTAATAGAAAACGCATGTACAAAGTTTTAAACGAAAGAAAAGGAAAATATTTTTGTTATTTTTGCTTAACCATTCCATCATTAGATTAAAGACTAATCAATTTCAAAATAAAAGTACAAAATTTAAATTTGTACCTTTTCGCTGAACTTTTCTTTCCTGATCTCCTCCAAAGTAATCATTGCACTCGTAAAAAAAAATTTGAACTTTTTGCAACTGTGAGATGTTATCTGATATGTCTCTAGAACAACCGCTATCAACATTCTAGAGATTGTCAATAGCTCCGCCTTGGTTTTTCCTGAAAAAAATAAGGAGATTAGTAAGACAATGAGACCATCGTGATCCTGGGATTCCCTGAAACATCAAAATAAGACACTTCTTTCAGACACAAGTCCCCTTTTATTTCGAGGATTGGGGATGTCGCTGCCGCTTTGGATTTGGGTTTCCAAATCTGTTTCATTTTAACAAACGCGTTTGTTGCCTTTGATTGAGCAACTTTGGCTGTTTCAGGTTTAGTCATTTTAGAAATAGATTTTTTGTGAACAACCATGCGTTTGTTTTTGGCAACGTTCAAATCCCCATCAGATGTTCTAACCTTGGGATTCACATTCTTCATTGTCTTAGATGATGATACCTTCATCGGCTTGGAATGATTGTTATTCTTTTGTGTAACCCTCTGAATTTGAGCATGATCGGAAAAATGGGGACTATGGGTGCAGAATCGAGCAACGTGACCAAGAATGCTGCAATGAAGCATGTTTGTCTCTTCACGTATAAGGCATTCTGATGAGCATGTGTAGCTCTTGCAGGCCGTGAAGGATGAACTGATCCCTTCTGTGCTTGATTTCCTTGCACGTTTCTAGTAGACGTAAATGAATTTGGATGTTTATACTTGTCGTTTGCAAGGGCCTTCTGTGGTGGAAATTTCTTTTGATTCTTCTTGTTTGGCTTGGACTGCAAGTTTTGTTTATAAATCTCACCGGACTTTCCAAAAGCTTTGTTAGCACAGTCAAATGTATATTTCTCACATTTGCCATTACTAACTAGCTTAACAAAAACATTCTTTACATCACAAGCCTTTTTAGGACAACTGCTGCCCATTGATGATCCCGGAGATCGAGATTGTCTTCAACGTTTAGACCTTTTATTTCCTTGTACCTGATCTTCTCGTTTCGACTCTTGTTACATGATCTGAACCTTTTCATCACAAGCAGAAGGTTTGGATTGTTCAGTTTGCGCACTTGGAGCCTTGTTTACGTCAGCTCTCTCTTCATCAGCTTTGATAGAATCGGAGAGTCCTGATTTATCAGATGAAAGACTAAACACTCCAGCTAAATCATTAGAAGTGTCAACAGCACCAAATGGTTCCCGTGTGTCTGACGTATAATCACTAGGTTAGTGGTACACCATATGTTGTGCTCTCTCAATTTCTTCGTCGGTTTCAGGCATTGTCGTGTAGTTATGATTATATGGTGGGGCAACCTGATCGAATCCTAAACCCTTCCCCTTGTTCTCCTTATCTGCCAGCAGCACATTGCACACGTCTTGAACGAGCTTGCTGGATGTATCAAACTTCTTTATATAACTTTGTTTTGTTGATGTTTTCCAGCAAGAAGTCCCACCTCAACTTTTACCAAGTTGCATTCCATGGTTTTTTAATGTAATCTAGTTTTGTACTCATGGACCTAACATTTCTGTTGATTTACGTCCAGGTGGAGCTGAGCTATGTCTTTATTTTGTGCTTCAACCTTTTCTGTGAGTAACTTGTTACTTTGTTGAAGGCCGATGCACTCAGCCTTGCATTGTTGTAACCATTAGCCATTTCGGAATTAAGTACCCTGAGTTGAGCAACCTTAGTCCTGGTTTTGGTGCAAAAAAGGTAGTTGACTGTGTCAATGAGCAATCTTGGTTTGTCAGCTTGAGTTTGGGCTTGAGGTAGAGGTTGGGGTGTTGGGCTGCTGATTGCTGCTTGCTAGGCTTGAGGTTTCTGTTCGGCCACTTCTTCAGGATGAGATTCCTTTGATTATGCGTATACCTCTTGGTTTGAGTGTAATTGTTCCCACAACCAAGATACAAAGGAGTCTTTGTCATCACCCCAAAAGGAATTCATCTCATTCTTTACTTCCTCTTTTCGCCTCTCACGTTCAAGCAAGCATATCACATATTCCATGACATGATCAACATTATAGTTTCCAATAACTCATTCAGCTTTTCCTTCACTTGATCCAAAAGTTCGAGTTTTGATTTCGTGCATGGAGTGAAGTGTTGTTAACGGATGCTTTGATCAGTGGGCTAAAGACAATGTTCGGATTTGCATTCGGTTTTGGATTACATACTGGCCTGAAAACTATGTTCGAGTACTGAGCTTGGGCTATAAACATCTTCGGATAATCGAAACCATACCGGTAAAAATGTTAAAAATGGGTCCGAAAACTATTTTTTTACCAAAATAGATCATTAGACTCGTCTAGAAATTACGAATCCAATGATATATAGTGTCAAAGACCTTTTTCGGAATTTTCGTGCCCTTTTTTCAGACTATATTCAAAGTTACTTTACGGATAATTTTCTATGCACGAAAATGTTTACTACCGAGTACGTCAGCTGGTTAAAATTCAACCTCAGCGATTCGGAACAGTAACTCGAATTCGAAGTGTCTCGGACTCGGAACATTAACTCGATTCGAGATACAATCCGATATGCCTTGATGATGATTTGAGTTAGAAGCAATCTTCAACAACTATGATCTGAGATGATCCTAGATGTTTTTGAATATTATTCGAGATACTATGATGTTGATCCGAGATAAATTCGAGATAAGTTCAAGATGCAAGAAGTCAATCCGAGATGATCCGAAATGCAAGCTAATATGATCCGAAATGGTTTGAATTCTATCCGAGATGCATAAGTATCATCCGAAATTCAACAGTTCTTATCCGAAATCTATCAGAGATGCAAAGGATTATCCGAAATTCAGTCCGAAATGCAAGTAAAGGTCCAAAACACCAGCAGAAACTTGAAGCAACACCGAAAAAACAATTTTCTTGAATGTTGCTATCAAATCCGAGCTTGAAAACACGTTCTGATGGCTCTTATACCAATTGTAAGTCCAGAATAATCCGGATCCAACAACGATATCAAACAATGACCAAGGATGGGCATAATCCAAACTTGATGATATTCAAGAAAACCGAAAATAAGAGAAACGAGATGAACGAGAATAATAGGCAAACCACTTTCAAACTTGCATACGATTCTATTACTACGAATAGAAAAACCGTCTGATACAAGTTCTTCTCTCCTCTCGATCTCTCTCTCTAGAATGGTGGAGGCTACCAAAATTCTCTCTAAAAGCTTAACCCCATTATGACATATTGTACCTTATATACCTAGGGTTTGCCTATACCCCTCATGGGCTTCCCTTCGGCTTGCCTGGCCCACATGGCCTATGGCATACCCAAGTTACCTAAAAAGGTCCAAACCTAATATAAACTAACCTAGTTAATCCAAGTTAGCTTCCATAGACCGTTGCGTATATTTGATGCGTTAGTCTCACACTTCTAGGACCTAATAGTTGCTCAGTGATCATGTTTTTTATGTATGTTTTTGCATTTGGTGGTGCTTAAACTTTGGTGTTTGGGAATGAGTTTTTGCTTTATGGTTGTGTCTAGTTGTGTCAGTGAGTCACCAAGGGAATTATGGGTTGAATTTAGGAGCCTCATCCTTACATGCATAATGTTTAGATAGACTATACATTGGGAACAATGTATCCCAAGTGTGGGGATGGGGAGTTGAGGAAGAAATGATAAATTTGAAAAATTTGCGAAAATGCTCTCGAGCGGGTTTAAATGTGCTTGAAAATCCGATTTTTCAATGTTAATCATCAACTACTTACCTACTTGAGCAAGGTTATTAGTCCTTAGTCATGGTTAAAACTCGTTAAGTTTCACGATACAGGTATTCTCAGTAAGTGTTCAAAGAAAAAAATATATATAATTGCCTAGTTAGGGGTAGCAAGCTAGATAGTAGACATGTTTTCACATCGACAACCCGTATCCTTTCATTTGGAGAGATTTTGAGCCCTTATTTTTCTTGACATTATTTATGTTGTTTGGCATCTCGAGTATTAATTTGTTTGAGAGTGGGCCACTATATTGCTTTGTTTTAGAACTTGATTGATTTGATACATGTTGAGATTATTGAACTGAAGTATTGCACATAGATGATAAAGGCGACTTTAGGATCCCCTTTAACTTGACACCCTTTTTATTGTTTACTTGTTATCTGACTATACCTTTAGTAGCCCATGTTGAGCCATTTTAACAATTCGTTTGTGAAACCCAATTTAATCATTTTACATCTTTAACCGTTGTACATATTCGTTGACATAATCCATTAGTTGAATGTTTGAATACAAAAAAATGAAAAAAATGGAAAAAACATGAAAAATTCAGCTGAGTAAATGGGTCAGATGACCAAAATAGGAGGCTGAGAAAAAAAGCGTAGAGATATGGGTTAAAACTACCCAAGTTTTGAAGTTAGTTGAGAATAAGGATTTACCTAGCGGTTTGGATGTTATCTTCTTTTAGCCACTTAGTTAAAAAAGAAAAACAATAATTCCTACCTTTTCCTAAGACAAAAACCCATATGACCTTTTGATGTGTGCATTGTTTATGTGAACCATGGAAGTGTGATTGTCTTTCAAGCCTATGATAACAAATCTTTATAGTTTGGTTTTGAGTGTATTATATACTAGTGAATTTGTAATTAGTCTGCTTTCAAACCGAGAGGAGTGAAACATTGTGACGGGTGTGAGAACATGTGTAAACTTGAAGCTTAGTTAAATCTGGTTAGGCACATTCTTTGAGTTTAATGGCAACATCAATTTTACTTACTCAGATTTTAAACCTATTGTATGTGTTAGTCTTGTGAGTTTAGGTATGACTTTGGACCATGGCTGAGATTTGGTAAGGGAATTGTGAAGTGTATTTGGTAATGATGGTTAGATAGTATCGAGCGAGTTTACTTGAGGGCAAGCAAAGGTCAAGTGTGGGCATGTCATCGAGGGGATATTTTTATTGTGATTAGTGAGTTTAAAGGAGTGTTTTTATGATATTTATATGTGGAATACGTTTACTTTGCGAGTGTTTATGATTTGCAGGCTTAAACATGTTAAATACATGTTCTGGAAACATTTGGATGAAAGAAACAAGACCAGAAATGCAAATCGGAAAAGATGGGAGGTTTTTAGTAGAATTATGATACTTGCGTTTCAAAAAGTGAAGTTGGGCATTTCAAACTCCCAGGTGTTTTAGTGGGCGTTTTTACTAGTGTTTATAGAGAGTTCTGGGCATTTTTACTATTAGTTGGGCGTTTCATACGCCGAAGTTGGGCGTTTCATACTCGGGGGCCAGTTAACTACAAATTTTTCTATTCTCAAGCCCTAAAAAAGATAATCTCGAGGGTTTTGAGGAGAGCTTCCTTCCCAACGATTTTAGGACGAACCAAGAATAATATGGAGGTTTTTTATCATTCCAATCAAGTAATCAATGTTCCAATAAAGAATTGAAGATCAAATTAAGAGCATGAGTGGCTGAATCATTCGTGATGATCTCTAGGGCTAGGGTTTGTGTTAGGAAACGGGTCAAGCTGTATTTACATACTTTTGGATTGAGATTTTTCTAATCATTTGGTTAGTTTATCTTTATGTTTACTTGGTTCTGATTAAACGACAATTAGATTATCGCATACACACTTGTTCATCGGTTATTTGGTTTTTTCATCAACAATTGGGATTAAATTCTAACTTGTCATTATTCTTTAACCTTTAACTATTGAATTTGATTGTATTTGTGAAATCTAGGATTGGGAATTAACTAGGTTACTATTCAGTCACATTATACACACTTGTTCATCGGTTATTTGGTTTTTTCATCAACAATTGGGATTAAATTCTAACTTGTCATTATTCTTTAACCTTTAACTATTGAATTTGATTGTATTTGTGAAATCTAGGATTGGGAATTAACTAGGTTACTATTCAGTCACATTAATCTTTTGGTTTCGATTGTGGATCATTGCAACCAAATAAATTATATGTTAGTTATTTATCAAAACAAGTAGGTTAACAGATCATGTCTATGTGATTTCTATTTGATAGTAATTAGGTTACCTGATTTTCTTCACAACCCGGAGATTGGTCCTTTTTGTCACAATTGCTTACAACTAGAATAATCATCTGATTTTCACAACAACTGTCTCAGTTAGCAAAAAGAAAATAGTTTTTGAATTAGATAATTACAAAAACCAATGAACTTTAACACTTTACACTAATTCCCCATGGATTCGACACCCTACTTGCTCTTTATTAGTGAAGGTGATTAGGACACTTTTTAAACATATTTTTAACCTACCTTACGACATCGATCACTTCCTATTTTGTAATTGATCATATTCTTCCACAACAACTTGAGAAAACTGAACATGAAGAATATGAATTTGATAAATAAAACTAACGTCTGGGTTATAATCAATGTCCACCACCTATGTGGAATAATTATGCTAAGAAATATCTAGATGGGGTAGAAAGGCACTTAATGTAAAGCTTAAAACTAAACAAAAGAAAAATGAGCTGCCGGAAAACGTTGATATAACCTATGAATGCCAATCAGATGTTGTGAAATGTTTTCGAAAATGTGTTAGGAAGTGAGTCTGATAACACTGATTTTGAAAGTGTTGAGTCAAATCTTGAAAAGTCTGAATCAAGCTCACATTCTTAAACCAAAGAAAGCTTTCATAAGAATTATGTTTCATCATCAGAAAACAGTTTAAATGATGATCCAAATGTGGTTGTTTACAAAATGAATGGATCGAATAAACTGTATTGTGATGAAGAATTCCCAATTCAGAATGTAAATCTTGATTGTGTTGATAATTTTTTCAAGCTGGTTGAAGTCAGTCATTCTGATCTTGAAAAACAAGACACTTCATTCTATTCCAAACTAGAAAGAGTTACAATAATTACTATCAGAAGGGAAGGGATTATTCTGAGAACAAGAGGAAAGGTTTGGGATACGAAAAGAAGAAAAATGACAAAAGGTTTCAAAAACCAAATTATAAAAGGAAAATTGATTTTGGTTTTGGATCAAGTACTATGAATGAGAAAGAGAGTCTGGGTAAAAAATCAAATGATGAATTTAAAGGGGAAAAGGAACGTTGTGAATAGGCCTTGGATTCCTTTGTTACAAATGATAGTAGGAAATGCTACAAGTGCAACAACGTCTCGCATATTGCATTACAATTTTCTCAAAAGAATCCAAAACCTATTTATGGTGTGAGAAAGTCTATAGCAGATTTGAAACAAAAAGGTCTTGAGTTTGTGCCAACACATATCTTAAAAAGAAACAATGAATCCATAAAAAATGTGAAGCCAACAATTGCAACTTTAAAACTTTGGAGTTGGTGAATCATCAACCAAAAATGAACAAAAGGATTCAAATTCTACCCAAAAGGGTATATTCAAAGGCACAAACTTGGGTAGTTAAATCCAAACCATCTTCTGCAGTTGAGAAGTCAACCACTGTGCCAACCAAAACAAAAGATAAAATGGAGTCAAAGGTTGGACAGGGGTTAAAGTCAAGAAAGAAATTAAAAGCATTTGTGAACCAAAATTTGATATCCCAAACCCACCCAAGACCAATATGGCTTGGGTTTCGCTATTCAAGTAATTTTTTGATTTCATGTGTAGGGGCTTCCAAGGTCAATCATTTCCAAGTGGATAATGGACAGCAGAGCATCTCGGCACATGATAGGAATGCTAGCCTTACTTTATGATGTAAAATCAATTTGTGGAGGCTATGTAGGGTTTGCGGGGTACTCAAGGAGGTCGAATAGTCAAAGAAGGAATTCTCATGTACGGTGTAGTTTCTTTTGATAAATTTAACGACATCGCAGAATTAGAGAACAATTTGTTAAGCATTTCGCCGATTTGCAATAAAGAAACCGGGAGTCAAATTTCCTGAGGAGTGGACCCTAATGCCCGCTCCACGAGAAAATGATCTTTATGTCCTTGACATGAGCGTTGCATCCACTACATATAAGACTGGTCAATGTTTTGTAACAAAGGCAACGTAAAAGGAACCGATCTCATGGCATCGAAAGATAGGTCATATCCATTTATGGAAGATGAATTATCTGGTGCATAACCATCTGGTGGAGGGTGTGAATCTGAAGAGTTTTCACTTGAATGAGATTGAATTAGCTGTAAGAAGGGGAAGTAGCACAAGAATCTCATCCAACAAAACTACTGTACCCTATAAAGCTGCCACTGGAAAGGTTACATATGGATCTGTTTGGGACAGTTAATGTTCAAAGTTTATCTGGTGATCTATATTGCATTGTTGGGACTGACGACTACTCGAGATTCTCAGGGGTTCTATTTCTAGAGAGTAACGACAGAACGTTTGAAAATCTGATGATCCTCTTCAGAAAGTTGGAGAACGTATACCATTTGACAAGCAGAAGAATGGTAGGAAGTTCAAAAACAACAAGATGCTCGAATTTTGCAATGCTAAAGGAATTCTTCATGAATTTAGTGCCCCCATACTCGGCAACAAAATGGAGTAGCTGAATGGAAGAACCACATTCTCATTGAAACAACACACACAATGCTCGCCGGTTCAAAATTTCCTGTCAGCTTTTGGAGCGAAGTAGTTGTATCTGCTTGTAACACGATGAACAAAGTATTAACAGTCAAGGATCACAAGAAAACATATTTTGAGCTGCTTAACCAACAAAAACCAAATTTGGAGTTTTTGGAGCCGTTTGGATCTCCATATATGGTCATTAACCCAAATGGTAAATTCGGTGCTAAGTCTCTGAGGGATTTTTCATGGGATATGCTAGTCCTCAAACGAGAGTTTATCTACCAGAGTTACATGTCTATTACACAGAAGGCTGGTGATCCTTGGTTATTTAACTACTAGAGTATGTGGAATTCGTTTGATTTCCCAGATGAACCAACATATGAAGAACTTGTGTTTTTATATCAACAACATCAATCATCTAATCAAGATCAAGTTCCTAGATCGTTAGTGATTTCACAATCATAAGTCGGCACAAATGAATCTGAAGCAGATCCGAGCAATAATCAACAAGAACCCGTCGTCAACCAGTTCTAAACAATACAGCACCATCTTTCGATTAGTCAGATGATTCTAATTTTGACGCTAAGCCAACGTATGATAATGATGGATCTAGTTACAATGAAGGTTCCGAGTAGATCACATGTTTACTTAATCAATCTACGGGTCCTGGCAATTAGAATGAGGCATCAACGAGCAATCAGGTTGATGAATAGAATGTTACGAATCTAGAAAGTGAAGTGAATGTCTCTAATGAAGTGATGCCAAGGACATATTCTTACCATCCTTCAAAAAATATCATCGGAGAGTTGCAAACTAGAGTAAAAACTAGAAATCAGGTCAATAAGGATCCAAGTTGTTTTTACACTAAAATTGCACCACTTCAAGATACTATTTTTTATAGTTGTTTTATTTCACAGGTTGAACCAAAGACATATAATGAAGCTCTTCAGGAGGAAACCTGGGTTGAAGCTATGTAGGAAGAGCTCTTTCAATTTGAAAAGCTTGGTGAAGGGGTATGGTCCCAAAAACCTTGCCCCAATCAAGGAAACCATACCCATTAATAACTTCTAAGGAAACTGCGCGCAGATTTCTTTGCCAAAATAAGATTTATTAGAGCTTTACGCCAAGTATCCAAGAGAGGAAATCGTCATAACTACTTGCGCAGGCTTGCGCAAGGTTCAAAGTTAACCTTGAACACTCTCTTTGGATAAATGCTTCATTTAACTACCTTACGCAGGCTCGCGGAAGGTTCAAAGTTAATCTTGAACATTCTTGTCTGATAATGCTTCATTTAACTACCTTACGCGGGCTCGCGCAAGGTTCAAAGTTAACCTTGAACATTCTTGTTTGATAATGCTTCATTTAACTTCCTTGCGCGGGCTCGCGCAAGGTTCAAAGTTAACCTTGAACATTCTTGTTTGATAATGCTTCATTTAACTACCTTGCGCCGGCTCACGCAAGGTCCAAACGGAGGATTAACCCTTTTATGAAGAGCCCATTCCATAGATCTAGTTTGATTCCGGTCTAGTTGATCTAGGGTTTCTTCACTTGGAGTCTAGAAGCTTGTTGATCTACCTGATAATCACAAGAAAATCAGTACACGGTGGGTTTTCAAGTGCAAATGAGATGATAGAGAGATTGTAGTTAGAAACAAAGCTTGGTTGGTAGTCCGAGGTTTTCATCAGCAAGAGGGGATGACTACACTAAGGTTTATGCTCCTGTCACACGTTTAGAAGCTATCCACATATTGCTAGCCTTTGTGTCATGGAAAGGCGGATTTCACATCCAACATCCAACTGGTACACCTTAAACCATTTTCCATGACGCAAAGGCTAGGAATATGCGGATAGCTTCTAAATGTACGACAAGAGCATAAACCTCAATGTAGTATATCCCCTCTTGCTGATGAAAACCTTGGACTATGAGCCGAGCTTTGTTTCTGATTACAATCCCTATATCATCTCGTTTGCACTTGAAAACCCACCGTGTCAACAAGCTTCAATACTCCAAGCTTTTCAAATAGTAACAACTCTTCCTTCATAGCTTCAACCCAACTTTCCTCCTGAAGAGTTTCTTTATATGTTTTTGATTCAACCTGTGAAATAAAACAACTATAAGAAATAAAATCTTCAAGTGGTGCAATTTTAGTGTAAAAACAACTTAGATCCTTATTGATCTGATTTCTCGTTTTTACACTAGTTTCTAACTCTTCGATGATATTTTCTAATGGATTTACGAAAACGTCCTTAGCATCACTTCATTAGAGACATTCACTTCACTTTCCAGATTCATAACATTATGTTCAACAACATGATTACTCGTTGTTGCTTCATTCTGATTGCTTGGACACGCAGATTGATTAAGTAAACTTGTGGACTGCTAGGAACCATCATTGGAACTAGATCCATCATTATCATACGTTGGCTCAGCGTCAGAATCAGAATCATCTGATTGATCGAAAGAGGGTGTCATATTGTTTACAACTGCTTTGACGATGGGTTCTTGTCGAGTATTGCGTGGACCTACTTTAGAATCATTTGTGCCGACTTGTGATTGTGAAATCACTAATGGTCAAGGAACTTCTTCTTGGTTAGATGATTTATGTTGTTGATATAACAACACAAGTTCTTCATCTATTGTGTTGGTACATAATGTCTATTGCCTACGTCTAGGATTTATCTGTATTGTCTATAAAGTTTACACGTTAATGATTATATGAGAAATTGTAAATTTTATGTCGTAATACACTATGATTCGCACGAAATACTATTTCATACGAATCATAGTGTTTGTTGTTAGTGCACGCACTTCAGTACGAGTCATGTCGACCTATAAATAGGGGAGTGTCGTGTTAGAGCTGGAGACAGATTTGTCATTTCATACGGCGAAGCTCTGTCAGTTTGTTCACTTGCGTCTGTAATTTGAACGTCTTTAATAGATCAGAAGTAGTTAAACAGTTAATTCTGTCTTGTTTGTCATATCTACCTTAGTAGCAATGAATTCCTCCTCTGCTAGTTGAGCGAGATCAGATCAATTGCTTATTTCGGGAGCTCGATCCCCGTCCACAAGTGGTATCAGAGCCATGAGATCTGATCTACAGATAGACAACAAGTAGTTACTGTTCAGACTTGGACACATCTTCATTTTCATCATTTTTCTGACCTTTGCTTGATATTGGACAAATTTCGGACGAATTCTTGGACAAATTGGACTAGGATTTTAGTAATTCAAGTTAATTTTCAATCTAATCAATCCATACCATAATTCGGGCGTAAAATTGAACTAAATCATGATGAAATCGATAAAATCTGGTCAGTTAGAAGTTTGAATCGGTTGAATAAGTTTTTTGAACAAGTTTCGCACGAAATTAAGGATATTTTGATTTTGGTACGAGTCAGAGTAAATTTTATACGTATCAGTTAAATTTCACAAATCTTAAAATTTTCAGAATTTGAACTTGTTTCGTATAAAATGACTTGAATCGTACAAAAACTGAATTGTAACAAAATTCATTTAGTTAAAAAACACATGTTTCGTACAAAAATTTTTTGTTTGGTACGAATCTTGAGATTTGGGTGAAAAATTTGAATCGCACAAAATATTTGTTTCGCACGAAATTCTGGTTTTGTACGAAATCTTTGTCCACACAAAAAGTTTTCTAATCAGATTTGTTTGTTTTCGAGAAGTGTGTTCTATTTTTTAAAGATAAAATGTCTGAGGAATTTAACAATGCGTTTGCCACATCGGTTGTCACCACTGCAGCAGCTCAAAACATCAATTTAGAGAATGAAATGGGAACAATGACTAAACCTCCAAAGCTTATGAATCTTGAAGACTTTGATAGCTGGAGCGGGAGGTTTATGAACTGGGTACAAGCTAACCATTTTACTTGCTGGTTTGCAATCGAGGAAAAATACATTGCGCCAATTGGTGAAAGTAGGCTTGAAAACCCTTTCCCAATTCTCTGATGTTGAACGAGAAAGATTTATCAACAAAAAGAAGATGATGAACATTCTTCAGCAATCGATCAAAGAAGACATCTTGGCTGTACTACAGCATGATGATGATGCGCGATCTTTATGGAATGCTCTTCGACTCAAATTTCAAGGCAGTGCTCAACTCCGCAAAAGCAAAAGGGCATTTTTAAGCAATGAATTTGATGTATTCACATTGATCAAAGGAGAAACGGTTAAGCAGCTAATTGAGCAATACTGTCATCTGGTGGTTCATATGAAGAGAATGGGAATTGTGAAGACGAATGAAGAGATTGTTGATAAACTAGCTGATTCTCTGCCACAAGGTGAATGGTCGACTTACTTAACTATTTTGAAGAATGGGTTTGAATACAACAATTTCTCGTTGCCTCGCTTTATCGAGAGATTGGAAGGTCATGAACTAGATGCAAAAGATGGCAAAAAATAAGACTGTTCAAATGCAACAAGATGTTAATCCTTATTTTAAGAACAGTTATGCTGCTCAAATCCAAGCGCCAAAGATTCAAACTGCGTTTGGTGCTTATAACTCACCAAGCACACCTCAAACTCAGTCAAGTGGTTTCCAATCATACCCAACAGTTGATCTGAATACACCATCAAGTCAACAATCTTCTTTAGGATCAAATCAATCTCAGAACAATCAAGCCACTCCATCATCTAATGCCAGTTAAAGAGTGTTGCAATGCAATATTGCAGTTGATTTTCAGAACGTGCAAAATTTTGATGAAAAGACGGTAAAACAACATATGTCTGTATTTGCTTCAGTTCTTGAGTCATATAATAGTCTTGTTGTTGGAAAGATTGGAAATTCTGAGATGACACGTGAAGACTACGATCAAATTGATCCAGTTGAAATGGAATTGATTGATATAAAATGGTGCACGGCTTCGATCGTTCGACGAGTATGGAAATCACTGGCAAAGAAAATTTGGGAGGTTTGGATGGGTAACTTGGATTTGATAAATCTAAAGTTACTTGTTTCAAGTGTCGAGAGAAAGGTCACTTTAAAAGAGAATGTCTAAACCGAGAGGTTCAAGGGAATCAGAATCCTTTCCAAGATGACTATTACAAAAGAGCGATCTATCAGCGACCACAGCCAAGAACAAGAATTGTGCCGATAGAAGAGAAACAACCCGAGTCTAAAGAGAAAGCTTTTGTTGTTACAGAAGAAGACGAAGGGTTTAATTGGAACAAGTATATTTCGAAAGGAGAAAGTTTGGCATTGGTTGCTGAAATTATTTATGAACCAGAAGAAGAATCGGAGGCATCTTTTGATGAAGGACCGGAGGATGACGAGTACTACTATCATATTTCATCAGAGGAAGAGGAGCTTTTAAATGGTCCATTCAAACATCCGCCTAATGATGTTTTAAAAACTTTTGCAGGATATTTTGCACCTACTCAATATTCAACAAATGAAATGCAAAAGAAACCGGTTGTAGATGTCAAAGTGGATGAGAAAAAGGAAGTGCTGAAAGAAGACATCATTAAAGAATGCATGGCAAATGGAAATGAGGTAAATGAGAAATCTTGTTCAAAGTGTGATGAACCATGTGGTGAATGTCTTGTAAAAGAGAAAAGATTTGTTGAATTACAAAGGTTAACATACAATTTGTCAAGTGATTACAAAGTCACAAAGGAAGCATATGACAAATTGAGTGCGTATGTTAATCAATTTAATAAAGCACTCAGAGAAAATGATGCAACACTGATGATGCTTAAAGCAACAGTGATGGATAAACAAATGGCAATTAATATTCATCTATACACTATTGCTGGGCTCAAAAGTGAGCTTGAAAAATGAGAATTGAAACCGAACGAGTTAACAAACTGTTAATTAGTTATTCCACAAGCTCATATGTCATAGATCATATTTTACCAAAAATCGAAATTACTAAAGAATCTAAAAATGGTGAAACAAAGAGTGGAAGTTATTATCGAGTTCCACCACCCATGTGGAACAGTTATGCTTGCAAAAATCCATCTGGGGTGGAAAAGGCACTAAATATTAAATTGAAAACCAAATAGTTGCCTGAGGATATCGATACAACTTACACTAGAAATGATGGTGAATGTGATTCTGAGGTGGTAGAAAATGTGATTGAATAGGTGTTAACAAATTAATCTGAAGTGGTTGAGTCTGAAAAGTATGAGAAGTCAACATTTTATGACAAACCAGAAAATAGTTTAAATGATGATCCTAATGTCATAGTTTATAAAATGAAAGGATCTGATAAACTATTTTCGGGATGAGGATTTTCCTATCAAGAATGTGAAAAGAGGTTTTGTTGATAAAATTTTCAAGCTGATGGAGGTAAGTCATGATGATTTGGATAAACATGATTCATCTTTCTATTCTAAATAAAAAATTAACAACCAACCCTATTTTCAGAAAAATGAAGAATATTCGGAAAACAAGCGTGCAGGGTTGGGTTTTCAGAAGCAACATAAAATCAACAGGTCTCAAAAATTGGATTTTACAAAGAAAAATAATTTTGTTTTTGGGACAACAACCGAGAAGGAAAAGGAAATCATTGGTACTCAATCGAATGATGACTTTATAAGGACATCAGGACATGCTATAAATGCAAGAAAGTTGGACATATCGCACGATATTGTTCACAAGAAAGTTCAAAACCAGCTTCTTCTCCGAAAAAGTTCACCAAGGATGAAAAGCAAAAAGTACCTATGGTTATACCAAAACGAATTCTTAAAAGAGAAATTGAATCTAATCAAAATGTTAAACCTTTTATTAAACCTCAATTTAAGTTTGAAATTGGTGAAACATCACATAAAGTTCAACAAAAAGATTCAAAATTTTATGTTAAACAGGCTAAACCACAAACACAATGGGTTGCTAAAATTGTTAACACCAAATCATCCAAGGTTGAACTCAAACATTCTGTTCCAAACAACATTGAGCTTAAAAATATTGAAAAGAACAAAGTGGGTCCAAAGTTCGACATTCCAAACCCACCCAAGACCAAACAGGATTGGGTCTCTTTGTTTAAATATATTTTGTTGATCATGTGTGCAGTGGCTCCAACGTTCGATATTGTCAAAATGGATCATGGATAGTGGAGCTTCTCGTCACATGATAGGAATGCTTGCGCTGCTCAATGATGTTAGAGCTATCCGAGGAGGATATGTTGGATTTGCTGGAACTCAGGGAGATAGGATTGTTGGAGAAGGGATTCTCTCGAATGGAGTTGTATCGTTTGAAAAAGTTAACTATATTGCTGAACTTGAGAACAATCTGCTTAGTATCTCGCAAATTTTTAACCAGAAATTAACGACACAAAAGACTACACGTGGATCTCTTTGGACCAGTCAATGTTTAAAGTATTTCTGGAGATCTATACTGTCTTGTCGTTACAGATGATTATTCTCGATTTTCATGGGTATTCTTTCTGGAAAGCAAGGATGAAACGTTTGAAACTCTTATGATCCTTTTTAGAAAGCTCAAGAATTTATATCATTTGCCCATAAAGAGAATTCGCAGTGATAATGGAACGGAATTCAAGAACAAGAAGATGCAAGAGTTCTGCAATGAAACGGAGATTCTTCATGAATTCAGCGCCCCTATACTCCACAACAAAACGGAGTAGCTGAACGAAAGAATCGCATATTGATTGAAACTGCAAGAACAATGTTAGCTGATTCGAAATTACTGATCAGTTTCTGGAGTGAACCAGTGGCATCAGCATGCTATACCCTGAATCGTGTGTTGACAGTTAAGCCTCACAAAAAGACATGTTTCGAGTTACTAAATCAACGAAAGCCTAACTTAGTTTTTTGGAACCTTTTGGATCACCATGTACCGTACTGGACCCGGCTGGTAAATTTGGAGCCAAATCTTTGGAGGGTTTCTTTGTTGGTTATGCTACTCCTCAAAAACGTGTTTTCTTGCCGAGTCTGAACCAGGTAGTTCAAGCACAACACGTAGATTGTCAAAGATATACAACGCCTACGCAGCAACCTAGGGATTCGTGGCTGTTTAACTACGATGGATTGTGGTATTCGTTTGATCTTCCAGATGTGCCAACTGAAGAGGAACTTGTTATGTTATTTCAACAACATCAATTATCTAATCAACAACAAGTTCCTCGAGCATTGGTGATTTCTACGTCTTTACCAGTTATCACGTCAGATGTTGATCAATGCACTTCTGTTCTGAATCTGGTTCCTGTTTCAAATGTTAATGATGCTGAACCTTTTGTCTAGTTGAATGACGATGATGACTCTAATCGGGAACCAACTTTCGACGATGGAGGATCCGGTTCTGATGAAGGATCTGAACAGATTGAAGACTTTCTGAACCGACAGGCTGATCAGTCTAATGCTAGGATTAAAGCTTCTTCATCTGTACTGGTTGTCGATGAAAATATCTTGAATTTGCAATCACAAGTAGATGTTCCAACTGAAGTGATGCCAAGGACACTTTCATATCATCCGTCAGAGAACATTATAGGCAGCTTACAATCAGGAGTGCAAACCCGCAATCAGATTAATAAAGATCTAGGCTGTTTCGATACTAGCATTGCTCCACTTCAAGCCTGATTTTCTTACAGGTGTTATGTGTTCCCAGGTTGAACCGGGAAACTGGAAAGACACGTTGAAAGAAGAAAGTGGGGTGGATGCGATGCAAGAAGAATTACTGCAATTCCAGAAACTTGGCGTCTGGACGCTTGTTGACCTACCAGAACATCACAAAAAGATTAGCAGAAGATGGGTCTTCAAGTGTAAAAGAGATGATAGAGGAGTTGTCGTGCGCAACAAAGCTCGACTTGTGGTTCAAGGATTTCATCAGCAAGAAGGAATAGACTATACCGAAGTTTATGCCCCAGTTGCACGTCTTGAAGCAATTCGCATATTCTTGGCCTTTGTCTCATGGAAAGGGTTCAATGTGTACCAATTGGATTTTCAATCTGCTTTTCTTTACCGAAAAGTGAAAGAGGTGTACATCGGTCAACCACCAGGGTTCGTTGATCCAGTGCACAAAGATAAAGTCTACCTCTTTAATAAAGCCTTATATGGTCTTCATCAAGCCCCGAAAGGTTGGTATGAAACATTATCGAGTCATCTTTTGGATAATGGCTTTATCAGGGGAACAATAGATTCAACTCTCTTCACAAAGGAAGTAGATGGGCATCTAATTATGGTACAGATATATGTGGATGATATTATATTTTGATCGACAAATGATATGTTGTGTAAGGATTTTGAAGAAGTTATGAAGCGCAAATTCGAAATGAGCGCAATGGGGGAGATGAAGTTCTTTCTAGGAGTTCATGTTGATCAGTTGCCTGGTATATTCATTCATTAGACGAAATATGTTCATGACATATTGGAGAAATTCAATATGACAGGAACTAAACCAGCTTTGACCCCGTTAGCTCCAAATCACGGCATTTCTCCAGATCTTAACGGCGAAAAAGTTGATGAAACTTTATATAGCTCTATGATCGGATCCTTGATGTATCTCACTGCTTCTCAACCAGATATCATGTATCCAACGTGCCTCTGCTCCCATTATCAGTCTAATCCAAAAGAGTCACATCTGCTTGTCGTTAAACGCATAATGAGATATCTGAAGGGTTTTCCAAGCACCGGCTTATGGTACCCTAGACATGATGATTTTAATCTTGCAGGATACTCGGATTCTGATTTCGGATGCTACAAACTGAATACAAAATCTACAACGGCCGGTTGCCAGTTCTTCGGAACCCGTTTGGTAACGTGGCAATATAAGAAACAAACCGCGGTCGCTCTCTCTACTTGTGAGGCTGAATACGTTTCGGCGTTCAGTTGTTGTGCTCAGATTCTCTGGATACAACAACAGATTAGAGTTTTCGGTTTGCAATTTCTTGATACGCCTATATATGTAGATAATTAGGCCGCGATCGATATCACTAAAAACTCATGTCAACACTCACGTACTAAACATATCGAGATTCGACACCACTTTATCCGTGATTGTTACGAGAAAAAGTTGGTACGAATTGAGAAAATCCGCACTGATGACCAAAAAGCAGATTTTTATACCAAAGCTTTTGATAAAACAAAGTTCAAAAATTTGTTAAAGCTTAATGGTTTAAAAAATATGATCTCAGCGGATATTTTTGAGGTTGAGTTTGAGGATGATGACGACCTCATGTGAATTTGTCATCGGTTAAACGTTTTCTGTATATTATTTCTTACAATTTCTTAAAAATCCAAAAATATGTTTTTGATTTTAGGGGGAGAATATTTGAGGAAAATAAAAAACATTTTAAAAAATCAAAAAAGATTTTTGTGTAAAAAAGAGTGATCATAGTAAATAAAAAATGATAAGTCACAGTATGCTAAAGAATTGTAGTGTTTTAAAGTATTTTAAGCAAGTCTTACTATGGATATGCCAATAGACTTCACTCGTTCAGTAGATTGTTATAGAGATATAAACCTAAAGACACAAAAACTGATTAACTTGTGGGTTAACATCTCTCGAATATATGGACTTAGTACTCCGAAATTTCGTTTAAGAGAATGCCAGATTCTGCAATACTAGGTCTTTATATTTGATTGATATCTGGGGTATTATTCGAGTTCTTCTGATTTTGCGGAAGCAATGGCCTAGAACTCATATAATACTTTCGCATTATTTCCCCAAAAGCTGATTATGTCTTTAGCAATTATGACATTTGCAGTACAAAAGATTCCTTAATGGAACACCACCTAAAGACGAGCCTTCATCTCTTTGTCTGTACGGTAGTACTAACCTGAGCTCTCAAGGTCTCGCATTCACCTTATATACATATATCAATTCGATATATTCACCTGTAAAATAAAATTATGGGGATCTCGATATGGGAGTATACTCTGAGATGGGAAACCCAGTTATTTCATGTTTCTAATAATACCTTAACATATCTTGAAATAGTTGAGAAACGAGAAGAGGTTTAAATGGACAAATATATTGGCAATATAGGTAAAATTGGTTAAAAGCTTAAAAGGTGTTTCTAGACTAACGGTACTAATGACTTATATGAATGCTTGAAATGATCCTCTGAAAGCACAAAATTCACAAAAAAAAATTATTCTTTGAAAAATTTGTTAAAACCCAAAAAGATTTTTAGTTTTCTTAGCTTGATTGTTTTATTTTAGTTTACCGATGATAAAAACACTGATAGTTGGATTCATAGCAACATCTTGCTGAGGAAAGCTTGAAATCATGGGTTGGGAGCTAATTTTTAGCAACAAAGTTACTCAAATGTCAAGAAAGTACATTAATTTGAAACTTTACATGTTAAAATAAATTTGTTTGGTCAAACGTGGTCAACCAAGGTCATTAACTTGGACTTGGAAGGCAAATTGGATAACCAGGGTCATTAACTTAGACTTGGTTAGTCAAGTGGATTTTTGAAACAGATAAATTTTTTGCGAAAATGAATGAAAAAAATTGAAAATATAAAAACAGAAATAAAAATGGAATTTGAAAAAGTTTGAAAGTTTAGAATTGACTCGTACAAAAACAATTTTTATGCGATTCAGTAGTTTTGGTACGAAAGAAAGTGTAATAATTTGGTACGAGTCATAAGATTTCGTACCAAACACGGATAGTATATATACCCTTGTGGTTCGCACAGAAATGAGTTTTCTGTTTTTGAGCACTATTGAGCGATTCAGAGAGTTTTGTGCGATTCAATTCTAGAACTTGATTTCTGGATTCTTGTGCTTGCTATTCACATTGTTGAGGTTGATTTGCACACCTCGTACAATGGGCAAGGTAATTTCGTCACGATTTAACTGTTATAATGTCAAAATTTCATATGATTCGGACTAAAACTTAGATCTAGGGAAATTGGACCAATAAAACTTCAAATTGACCACAAAATCGTTAATATCGGCTCTAATAACCTGAAAATCAACTATCAATTTGCTAAAAACAACAAGTTTTAGGATCGGATTTTACTTGGACAAATTTTGGGACGAAGTAGATTTGGTGCGGATAACTTGTTACGTACAAAAATGGATTTTCAAAGTTTAAATTGTTACGTAAAGATTTTGTACGAAACACATGATCCCTATGAATTTTCTGAGTTTCAACTTTTGTTAAGATGAAAATTTTGTACGAAACACATATTTTAGCATGAATCAGAGAGAAATGCTTAAAAAGTTCAACATTTTTGATCAAACGAAAATTTCATGCGAATCACAAAAATTTTGTACGAGACATGGATTTGAAACTTTGAAATGTTTAACATGTTTGTATAAATGATTTCGTACGAAATAATAGAATTTTTTTTGTACGAATCAGGGTATAATTTTTGAAAAAGTTTGAAAATTTTCTAATGGTGGAATATTTTTTTTCTTAAACAGGCAAAGAGAACTGGATTTTCACCAGTACATAACATATGCTGTATCACGGATGATAAGATTCCAGAAATAGCTGCGTACAGAAGTATCTTGGAGTTTCTTACCAGAATTAGAGTGACGAAGGCGATTACTAAAGACATATTGTATATTTGTCACATGTTGAGTATTTCTGGAATGCTGCAGAATACAGTCTTGACGACAATGCTATTATATCAGCAGTGAAGACTAACATTGTGGATATTCAAGTACATATTACTGAAGATTTAATTCGGGAATTGTTAGAGTTTAAAGATAACAAGGATGATCCAACGGGCTTTACTGAATATATGGTGAAAGGATGTTTCTACAGGATGGGATATTCAGGTTTCATGAATGCTGCTCCTTTCAAAAAGGAAAATCTAAGCGCGCCGTTTCGATATCTAGCACATGTTATTATCCATTGTTTGGGTCACAGGAAGGGTGGATTTGATGACCTAGTTGATTATGAGATGTGCATGATTACTGCATTAGTGCTGAATCTTCCGTATAACTTCTCAAAAGTCATTTTTACTCAGATGGTCCAAAATATACAGAAGGAGAGATTTTTGCAGTACTCGAGGTTTAAACAAATGATATTAGATCATTTACATCCGGACTTGAAAAAATCTGCTGATGATGTGCTTAAGCTTGGGCATATGGATGTTCAGTCTCTACGAAAGATGAATGTACACTTGAAGTCTGCTCCCGCCGCTAAATCGATGTTTGGTGCTATTCTGAACAAAGATTACATCTCACCCGCACCTGGAAAATGGAGGAAAGACAATAGTGGTGATGATGAGGAGGAAGTGAATTTGTTATCTTTGTTTGTGGCTAAGCAAAGTCCGTGGTTTGTGAAAAACGGTGATAAAGGAGGTAAAGCTACATAAAAGGAAGAAAAAGAAAAGATGCATCAACTGCTAAAAGATCAGGGTTGAGGGATGAACCTGAAATCGAGGAAACAGTTGAGAAAATGGCAAAGGATATAGAACGTCAAGCTGTTGGAGCTGACACGACAGTAGCTGAAGAAGTATTATCTTCTAGTACTGATTCAGAAGATAGGCGTGCAGGAGAAAGGAGAAGAGCAGAAAAACTTGAAAAGAAACATCAAGAGGAGCTGAAGAACGGAAAAGAAAGGCGACAGGCGAAGATGATACTACTTACGTTCCTTCTGAATCTGAGCTTGAATTTGGTTATCAAACTGCAGTTAAGAAAAGAACGAGAAGGATGAAAAGATTTGCAGCTCGTATATCTCTGATAGTTAATCCAATAAAAGCTGATGCTGAGAAAACAACTGAAGCAAATGTGGGGGAACAAACACAGAGTATTCCGTCCCCACTACATGATATGCATCCCGAGCCAGATCAACCACATTTTGAACCAGAGATTCCAGAAAAAGAACCTGAACAGCGACAACCAACACCGCAATAGTTTGAGCCAGAACTTGTTCATCAATCTATGCCTGATCCAGAGCCTGTAGAACAACCAGCACCGCAACCGTTGGCTCAACAACAGTCTCAACTATCTCATGCTCAGCAATCTCGTCCTACATCACAACCTTTCAGCTCAAAAGCTTTTTTCGACGAGATTAATCTAGACGATCTACCTGGAGGAGATGAGTTTCAATTTGGTGATCCGAGAATTGATGATTTGCAGAAACAAGTGAATATGAATGTTGTACGCATCGCTGAATTACAAGAACAGATAAACTTGCTAACAGCAGAGAAGTTTGAGATGCTTGAGAGAATTGGAGGTTTATTCGTCGATAAGCAACAACTTGAAGCGATGATGGCAAGTATGATTTCTGAGAATGAACGGCTGCGTTTGCGAATGACAGAGTACGAAGAAGATAGATTGAGAAATAATCGAAGGATGGATATTTTTGAGATGATTCTTGAGAAGAACTTTGGGTTGAGTATATCTGAAGCGATTGATGAGATTGAACGTACTGGAGCTAGAGAAAGAGTTGTAGAACGAGAACGATTGGCTAAACAGCAATCGGATCCATTAGGAAAAGGAAAGGGTAAGATTGATGAGGATTCTGTGACTGAAGAAGCTGTGCCAGAAGCTGAATCTGGGCCAGTACACTGTTGGGATATCGTTGTGTATGAGGAACCGAAGAATTTTATTCTGATAGGAAAGCCTATTTATGTTGATATAGCTTGTCTGGATAGTTCCCAACGACATGGAGAGTGGTTGATGAAAAAGATGGGAAAAGATAATAAGAATCGGTCGAAGAAAAAGAAAAGGAGGAAGAGATGGAAGATACTGAAGAAGTTGATATTGATGATAAAGATTCTAGTGATTCGAATGATGGTAATGATGATGATAATGTGGGAGGATCAGGTGTTCGTGTAACAGATTCAAATATTAATGAATTAGTTGATCTTTTCGAGTATTTTGATGATTCTGAAAATTAAGTAGATGAAGTGGAAGGGACAAAAAAATTTGATGAATCAATAGATGCTCAGCAAACAGGAATCTTCACAGAGAATGTTGCATCTTCTGTTCATGTTGTGCAAAAACCATTCGTTTTATATTTTGAGCATGATGTAGAAGAAGGAGAGTTTGTTCATAGTTATTCAAAAGAAGAGATAGCTGAAATGCTTGGAATTAGTGGAGAAAAGTTCGAGTTCGACTTTGAAGATGAGCTAAACAAGATAGATGTGTTCGAACCGAATGATTATGTTTTTGAGGAGATTGAAGACGCTAATGTTTATAATAATGTTGTCGTTGAAAGTGACTCTGATGAAGATACAAATGATGCCGTTCAGGGTACAAAGGATTTACCAACATTTATCGATTTATTCACTGCAGAGAATTCTGAGGAATTACAAAGGAAAGTTTCGGAAGCTGTTAAAGAAGGAACGATTCCAGAAAAGATGACTACAGCTGAGGTTGTCGAACAGAAAAAGAAATGGATTAGGGAAGTCCAGTTGAATGAAAGTTAAAAAGACCCCTGGCGGTTTTTACTAGAGATGCTGATATTTTGTTGGGTGATATTTTGAGTTGGGGTTGGATTGAAGAGCTGGATGTTTATGTTATTAAGAGAGAATTTGGGATTCAATACTTTCGATGCTTAAGCGACATCAAAACTCTGCCATATTAGGACATTAAGGAACTTTTGCAAACGAAGATGATTAACCTAAAGATGAAGTTCCCTGATCAGAAATTGTGGAGATTGATTAAATTTGAAGCGAAGCATGGTTTTGTTCACTAGAAACCGTATTATCCGCGTCGTATTATTAAGGAAGATCCAGTAACAAAAGGGAAAGATGTTACGATGATAGTAAAGAAACCACGGGTGTTGAAAAACATGCCGATGATTAAAATGGAGCAAGATTTCTATACGATCTTCAAGTGGTGGCATTACGATTCTAATACAGGTGAGGTTGTTATTTGTGTACACCCTGATGAAGATGCGTGGAAGATAACTAAGGAATTATCCGAAGCCGTCGTAGCACACAAAAGAATATTTGGGTTGTGGCGAGGCATTCGAGTACTAGACCCTACGTGGCTAGTAAATTGTTCAAAGAGAGACATTGACTGTTTATTTTATAGCAAGATATGTTTTGAAGAAAAGGATCAGGAGCAAGCACTTCAATTTCAAAAGGTCGTAAATGTGTGCTTTGCAAATGATATACATTCTGGATCGAATTGGAAGACAAACTGGAGGATGATTGAAAAGAAAGCGTTCGAAGAAAACTGAAGAAAAGGAAGCTCGGATTGCTGAAAACCGTTAAAGAGATTGAAAAGAACGAGTTGAAGAAAACTGAAGAAAAGGAAGTTCAAGAGTAGCATCATTAAGGAGTTTTCAGTTTTTGAAGCGACGTCCTCTTACCGATCAAACACCTATTTCTTCTGAGGAATGCCGAAAACTGTTAAAGAGATTTTTTGGGTGTTAAAGTCAAATCAAATTGAAGTTTTGAAGATTATCCAGACTACGGCAACATCCAATGGGGAGTTTGTTGGTACATAATGTCTATTGCCTATGTCTAGGATTTATCTGTATTGTTTATAAAGTTTACACGATAATGATTATATGAGAAATTGTAAATTTTATGTCATAATACACTGTGATTCGCACGAAACACAGAGTGTTTCGTACGAGTGAGTCACTCGTACGAAATACTATTTTGTATGAATCATAGTGTTTGTTGTTAGTGCATGCACTTCAGTACGAGTCATGTCGACCTATAAATAGGGGAAGTGTTGTGTTAGAGTTGGAGACAGATTTGTCATTTCATACGGCGAAGCTCTGTCAGTTTGTTCACTTGCGTCTGTAATTTGAACGTCTTTAATAGATCAGAAGCAGTTAAACCGTAAATTCTGTCTTGTTTGTCATATCTACCTCTCTAGCAATGAATTCCGCCTCTGCTAGTTGAGCGAGATCAGTTCAATTGCTCATTTCGGGAGCTCGATCCCCGTCCACATATTGGTTCATCTGGCAGATCAAACGAATTCCACAGACTCTCGTAGTTAAATAACCAAGGATTACCAAGCTTCTTTATAGTAGATGTGTAGCTTTGGCAGTCAACATGCTGACCTAGAATAACTGCTAGGGTTTGTTGATTCGATAAACAAAGATAAGGTTTGCCTACTGGATAAAGCGCTATACAGTTTACACCAGGCCCCGAGAGCCTGGTACGAGACTCTTTCTCAATACTTTCTAGGAAACGGTTTCAACAGTGGAACAATAGACAGTATCTTCTTTACCAGAAAAATGGATGGGCATCTGATTATCGTACAAATCTATGTGGACGATATCATCTTTGGTTCGATAAATGAATCGCTGTGTAAAGACTTTGAAGAAGTCATGAAAAAGAAATTCGAGATGAGTGCAATGGGAGAGATTAAGTTCTTCTTAGGACTTCAGGTCGATCAGTTGCCTGATGTATCTTTATCCATCAGACGAAGTATGTTCACGATGAATTAGAGAAATTCGACATGTCGGGGACATCACCAGCATGAACCCCATTGGCCATCAATCACGGCATTGGTCTCGTTACTCATCTAGTGAAAGTCAACAAATAATTATATCACTCTATGATCGGATCATTGATGTATCTTACAGCTTTAAGTCCGGATATCATGTATTTGACATGACTTTATGCCTAATGTCAGTTAAATCCCAGGGACTCAAATTTGCTGATCGTCAAGAGGATAATTCACTATCTTAAGGGTTGCCCAAGCACCGACTTGTGGTATCCCGGGAACGATGATTTTAGTCTTGCGGGTTACTCAGATTCTGATTTCGGTTGCTGCAAACTTAACGCCAAATCTATGACGGCTTCTTGCCAGTTCTTCAGAAAACGTTTAGTAACGTCGCAATGCAAGAAAGAGATGGCGGCCGTGCTCTCTACTTGTGAAGCTGAATACGTTTCAGGATCCAATTGTTTATCCCACATTTTGTGGATACAACAATAGATGAGAGACTTCGGACAACAATTTCTTGATACACCTATATACGTAGATAACAAGGCGACCATTGATATAACAAAAAATCTGGTCCAACACTCAAAAACTAAACATATAGAAATTTGACACCACTTTATCTGTGATTGCTAAGAGAATAAGTTGGTTCAAATTGAAAAGATCCACACTGATAACAAAAAGGCAGATTTTTACACTAAAGTTTTTGATATGGCAAAATTCAACAGACTTTTGAAACTAAACGGTTTACAAAATATGACATCAGGGATGAAAATGAGGTTGAATTTGAAACTAAACGGTTTACAAAAAAAAAATCGAAAAATATGTTTTGATTTTAGGGAGATAAATAGTTGTGAAAAATACAAAAACATTTAAAAATTTAAAAAGTACAAAAACATGAAAAAAGACAAAAAGAGTTTTCGTGTGAAATAGGAAATGATAGTAAATTAGTGGACTATCACAGTATGCTAAAGAAATGTAATGTTTATAAAGTGGTTAAACAGGTCTTTCTAATGATGTATCAGTAGGATTCGCAGATTCAGTAAATTGTTTTCGAGATATAAACTTAAAAAGAATAACTGATTAATCTGTGGCTTAACATCTTTCGAATATATAGACTTAGTACTTTGAAATTTTATTTAAGAGAATGCCAGATTCTGAGATACTAGGTCTTTATATTTAATTAATATTTGGGGTATTATATAAGTTCTTCTGATTTTGCGTCAGCACTGGCCTAGAACTTGTATAATACTTTTGTATTAAAATCCTAAAGCTGCATCAAAATTGAAAGTATCAAAAGATACGACAATTGTAGTACAAAAGAATCCAAATTTGGAACACCACCTATAGGTTAAACCTTAATCTCTTTGTCGGTATGGTGGTACTAACCTAAGCTCTCAAGGTCTCGCACTACCCAGATATAGATATCAGTTAGATATTTCACCTGTGATATGAAATCTAGGGAATCTCGATACGGCAGTATATTCTATGGTGGGAAACACAGTTAAGTCATGTTCTTAAAATTACCTAACGTATCTTGAAAAAATTGAAAAATGTGTAGAAGTTTAAGAGGATCAGTATACTGAAAATCTAAGTAAATCTGTTTAGAACTTAAAGATTTATAAAGATCAATGATACAAGTGATATGTCTCGAAAACTGATAAGATCCTCTAACAAAAGCTCACAAAAATATGTCTATAAATATGTTTGTACATAGTTTATGTTTTATTTTAGATAAACACAAAAAGATTTGATTTCTATCTTAGTTTTGACTGCTAATGATGGAAAAGTAATCTTCAAAATCTGTAGTGACAAGTTGCTGAATGAAAGCTGAGGAACTACGGCTTGGGAGCTAATATAGAATGAGAAAATGTTAAGAAACGATGAAAAGTTTGTTAATTTGAAACTTAAAATTGACGAAAATATCAATTTGGTCATAAAGTGTTCAACCAAGGTCATTAACTTGGACTTGGTAGACAAATCGGTTAACTAGGGTCATTAACTTGGACTTGGTCAGCTGAGTGGCTCGTCAAAACAGATAAACTACTAAAAAAAGTTGAAAATTTTGATGTTTTCAGGGCCACTTCGTACGAGTTGGAGTCCACTTGGTATGAGCTGGCCACGTCATACCAAATCAAAAGTCACTTCGTACGAAGTGGACCAGTTCCTATATAAAGTACCCAACTCGCATGAAGCAGTCATAACCTGCTTGTGCGATCTGAGTAAACCTTTGTGCGAGTTGAGGACTTTGAATGATTTGAGTCAAATTGCTGCTTGTATATACATTGGGGAGGTCGATTTACACACCTCTTAAAATGGTTAAGGTGTTAGACCAAGTTTAACTGTTAAATCAACAGGATCGGCACTTCGGACATACAAACTTAGATCTAGGAAAAACTAACCGGCCAAAGTTAAAATTGATCATAGATCTAGTTTAATCGGCACTAGTAGTATCATATTCAACCTTCAATTTCACAAAAATCACAATTTTGAAATATGGTGTTCATAATAGTCATTCTTGTGTGGAGTGAGTCACTCCGTACGAAGATAGATGTCCACTTCGTACGAAGTGAAATGTGCAAAAAGTCAAAAAACAAAAACTACTTCGTACGGAGTGAAATGTGCAAAAAAAGTAAAAAAAACTACTTCATACGAAGTGATCTAGATTAAATGTTAAAAACCACTTCGTACGAAATAGAAATGGTAAAAAATGTTAGGTGTTCTAACATACTTCGAACGAGGTGCAAATGTTCACTTCGTCCCAATGGAACTTCGCACGAAGTGTTAGTATATTTTCGAAGAAAATTTTCTAAGTGTTGAATTCTTTGTGTTTAAAGGAAAAGAAAACGTCGTTCGAGTCTATTCATAACATTTTCTATCTTCTTGATTATAAGATCCCAGAAATTGTTCCTTTCAAAGATATTCTAGAGTTTATGGGACGATTATCGGTGACAAAAGCTTTAACTGATCAACACAAAGCCTACCGATCACATATAGAACGTTTTTAGAGTACTGCAAGGTATGAAAAGGATCCAAAAGCGATTATTTCTACAGTAAAGGTTGGAGATGAAGAGTTTGAAGTCAAAATTGCAGAGGAATTGATCATATGGTGCTGGATTTTAAAGATAAAGTAGATGATCCGACGGGATATCAAGAGAGAATGGTCAAAGGATGTTTTTATTGCATGGGTTACAAAGGTTATGCGAATGTCACAAATTTCAAGAAGCTAAACCTTGGCATGCCTTACAAATTCTTCGTGCATTCAGTGATACAAGCATTCAGTCATAGAAAAGGAGGCTTTGACGATATTGATGATTACCAAATGTGTGGATTGCAGCTCTCGTGTTGAACTTGCCTTACAAGTTCACATAGTTAATTTTTTATTAGATGGTACTGAACATTTTGAAAGAGAGACTTCTAAAGTATCCGGGTTTTCTATAGATGATGCTTGATGATTTATACAAACTTGGCTAAAGAAGAGGATGATGAGTGGAAATTGAGTCATATGGATAGAGAGACGTTGATCAGATTGAATACATATTTGAAGCAAGGCTCAGAACTTGTTGCTAAACCATTATGTGGTGCTATCAATGAAAAAGATTATGTGGCACCTCCGAAGGGGAAGTAGAGAAAGAAACAAGTGGAGATGAAAAGGAAGAAGTTGTTTGTCTAGAAGGTCTTGTTCCTAGGAGAAGTGCCTAGTTTGAAAAGGAAGAAACAAAGAAAAGGAGACGCTCTACACCAAAGAAGCCAATCGCTAGTACCTCAACTACAACAACACAAAGAAGAAAATGTGCTACTGTACAAACGTTGTTTGTTGATGAACCAGAGGTTGAGTTAGTGCACGTGAATGAACTTGTTAATGTAGAGGTGAAAGGTGTAGAGAATGTGAATGAAACAGAAGTTATTCATGACGATGTTTATTTTGCTATGTCTGACCATGATGAAGAACATGGAGAGAATGTTGAAAGCACGACAACTAATATAGAGAAACAAGCGTTTACAAGCGTTGAAGGATGTTAGATCTATTAAACCCTATAAAAGAACAAATGATTGAAAGCCAAAACAATCTATATCATCTGATCACTTATAAAGGTCTACTGCTCAAAACTCTTCTTACACTTAAGGACTGTTCGTAAGATCTGTTAAAGACAAACCTCTACTGGAAGCAAAGATCTACTAGAGATAAAACTCTGATGAAGCATAAACACTGTTGAAGCAAAGGTTTTTTAAAGACCAAAAAAGGATACATCAACAGTTGTTGATCAACTTTGTTGGTCTTCAGCAGAGTTTATTATGTATAACAATGTTTAGGTATAGTAGAGCTTAGAGATTGTTTTAGTTTGTTAAATGTCACTTTCATAGTGACGTCAGCGAAAGATGCTTAGTGGTTTTTAAGGTACTATAAATAGAACAATGCATGTACTGTTTTATCCAAAACTTTCATCTACACATTCTGTACCAAGGCTGAGGGGGAGTTTGTAATTTACATACATACACAGTTACAGTTACAAAAGCATGTCAATGAAAACAATCTTTCTATTGTTGTGATTTCAAAGTCTATATAATCCCACTGCATTGTTTAATTGATTATTTATCATCTAACTTTGATTTCATCAAAACAATCACATCAATATCAAATTCAGATCCCAAAAATTGGTATCAGAGCTTGGTCGTTCAAATTTGATTTAACAATCAATTTGATATAAATTGGTTAGCTCTCACTGCTAATATGTTTTTTATTTGTATTGAAAACAGAGTAAAAGTTTATTCACGCTCAAAGTTTTTAAACAAAAACCTGCTTGTAGACAATCAGAATGTCTCAAAATCTATAAGATCCACACCACACTGGCACCATGTACAAACCTTCGATACTTGTCAGATTAGAGTACAATATCTGGCAACATCGGATGGGTCACATACTTGCACAACAGAATACGGGTTGCTGGAAATCGGTTATATTCAGATCACATGTTTAGTTGGTACCGAGTGCTGAATACCTAAAAGTTCATGTTCCAAAGCGTCCTGAACATTACTCCGAGCAAGATTTACAGAAAATGGAGCTAGATGTAAAGGCATTCAGTATCGTGGAAACTGCTTTGCCTAATGATATATATATATGCTGGCATGTTGCGCTGCAATAGTACAAATGAGTTATGGGATGCTCTAAAAGAACAATTTTGTGGAACTAAAGAGGTTATTGAAAATAACAGAGAAGGTTTTAAACCAACAGTATGAAATATTTTGTCATGTGAAAGAAGAATCCTTAACTCAACAATTTTAAAGGATTAATTGTTTAATTAGTGAGTTAAAACTAGTTGACGTTAATTTTGCAAATCCTACTTTGAATAACTGATTTCTTAGATCACTACCAGATAAATGGGACACTATTGCCTTTGTAACCAAAAATTCTGTTGGGTTTAAAGATACGAGTTTGACTCTACTTCATGGTAGGCTTCTCACTTATGAGAGAGAGCTTAACCAGAAAGAGAAGCTATAAGAGTTAGGAAAAGTGGCTGATGACTATTCTTTTGGCAGTACATCACTTTTTGGTCAGGAAGAAACCTCTAGTAGTATAAAGGAACAGAGTTATGCTCATTTTATTGACATAACATCCGGTGGGAATTTCAACTCTGATTCTTGCTCACCCAATTTTTCTTTTGCACAGCAAATGGCGAAAACCAAGTTCCTGACAACTTATCCTTTGAACTTAATGATCTTCAACATTTTGATCCAACTGATTTAGAAGAAATGGACATACACTAACTATCATTACTAAGTGCTATGACCTGCAAGTTCTAAGAAGAACTGGTAGAAAATTCCTAAGGTTGCATGGAGGGTTAAAAGTAGGGTTGGATAAGTCAAATACTAAATGCTACAAGTGTAAAAGGTTAGGTCATTTTCTAGGTAGTGTAGGAGTCAAAAAAATGGTCCAATTAACACATACCCAAGTCCTAGACCTCAAAACACACAAAACACTATCCATTATTCCCAATATACCACTGCTCCTCATATGCAAAACAGTACTCATTTTGCACACCCTGTAACAACTATTCAAGTTTAGTATATCCAAACCATCATTCCTCACATACAGTATGTTAAAGCCATAAGTCCTCGGGTTCAAGTGGAACATGCACCACAAGTTACACAAACCTCTGCTCCTACAGAGACCAGTCAACAGAGCTTCTTTACACAATGTTTTGTTGATTGGAGTAGCTTACCTAAAGAACTGACTGATGAGAATTTTGCTCTAGTTGCTAACACTGAAAACATGATGATTTTCATTTTATGGCACTAGACATGATACTTGAAGGGGATGAGTCTGAGTAAGTAGTGTAAAATTCTAATGATGTTTGTGAAAAAGTTGTGGCAGATGTTTCAGAAGAGAAGATTAGTGAAAAAGTATGATCTCAGTGTCAGACCCATGGGATCCTAGTGTTCGTGAAGGAGAATGTGACTGTGCCATGATGGCTGGTGCTAAGGTATCACCTCAGGTCCTTAAAGACCTATGTCCAGACAAATGTATTATTGCTTTTGCTAGCATAAAAGAGGTAAAAGAAAACCTTAGAAACAAAATTTTAGATGATGAAATTCAGTTTGAAAACTTGCAAAACAGTTAAAATCAAAACTATTTGAAAAAGAGTCTAGAATTAGTAGCCTCAAACATGAGACAAGCATAACCAAGGATCGACTCCAAACTACAATAGAAAAATATCAAAGTTGTAAAAAGGAGCTTGAATCTAACCCAAATTACTTGTGAAAAGTGGGTAGAATCCTGCAGAGGTTACGAGCTGATGTTAGAATAACAAATCAAAAGCAATGTAAAATTTGGTGTAGGTTTTAGAAAGTATGACCAAGTTTCTCAAAACACTGCTTTAAATGACTGTGAGTTGGTTGAAATTTTTCCAACAAATTTAGTTGGTCAAGAAATTAAAGTCACTAAACCAAATGGTAAGAAAATTGTTTTAGAAAGACCAGCAAGGTCCTCAACTTTTGAGGAAATTGAAGAATATCAATTCAAACCTACCTGGTCAGATGAGTGTGACATTCTTGAAAACTTTAAGCCAATGGATTTTTGAACCACTGAAGGTGCAAAGGCACCACAAGTCATGATCTTTCCCTTAAATGATCTTCCAACATATGTTACAACATCTGCCGACAAAAAGTCAGCAAAGGGAAGAAAAGAGAGAAAATATCAAACTTGTTTTGTGATTTCTGTGAAAAGAAGAATCACGTCACTAAAAACTGTGTTCTTCTAAAAGATAATGATATAAACGAAATAAGTGTGATCATTAATTCACCAAATTACACCACTTGTGGCAGAACAAACCACAAAACTCAAGAGTGTGTTTATCTCAAAAATTTTGATGTCAAAAGAAATAAGTATAAATCTTAAACACTTGAGAGTCAAGAAATGAAAAGACCAGACAAACTTTTGTCCGTGTCCAAATATCAATTACATACAATTGAATATAACCTCTGCTCCAAGAAAGATCAGCTAACAGATGCGCCACCAGCTAATAAATTTCCAAGAGGATATGGCCAACCTGCTTACAAGAGTGTACCACTTAGCTATGAGGTTTACAAAAGACCATCTAAACCAAGAGTTAATAGACATCCTCAAGGTTATGATCAGTTGATATGAAATGGTTCACAACAAATGTTATCAAAATCTATTCAAACACTAACCATATTCCTGGACTTGAGGCTGGAATGTCTGTGACCCCATCCAAAGCCATCCTAGCTTTGGAAACTCGCCTAAACCTAATTGTTTACTAATGTGCAGGGAGCATCTACTTGCCTTGATAGTTTTTGGTATGTAGATAGTGGAAGCTCCAGGCACATGACAGGATGTAGAGCCCTACTTAAAGATTTCATGGCACATAGAATGGGTGATATATCCTTTGGTAACAATTCAAAAAGGAAGGTGTTAGGGTCAGGGACAGTACAGGCTGGGAAACTCAAGTTTGACATGTCAATCTTATTGACAATATGAAATTTAATCTTCTAGTGTATCTCAAATGAGTGAGAAAGGCTATGGGTCATTCTTCACTAAGAAAACTTGTCAGAATGTTGGGCTAGTAGTGGCAATGTGTTTGTAGTTGATATGGTGAAAGATAATCCAATTTCCAATGCATGTTTATTCTCAGTTGCTTCTAACAAAGAGACAAAACTATGGCATATAAGACATAGTCATACAAAACTTAGAACTATCACTACACTCTCCAAACAAGGTCTTGAAGAGGTCTTCCATCGAAAGAATTCACCTGTGATGAACATTGTGTTTTCTATTTAAAATGTAAATAACATAAAAGTTCATGCAAATCATTGTGTTTTCTAGGCATGGACTTGTTTGGCCTTGTAAAAATCATGCGTCTTAAAAAGAAGAGATATTGTCTTGTCATAGTTGATGATTTTTCAATATTTACACGGACCTCCTTCTTGAACTTTAAAGATGAGGCTGCAGGTATTTTGCAAAATTTGTAAAACAAGTTCAAAATCAATTTGACCTGCTAGTAAAAGTCTTTAGGAGTGACAATGGGACAGAGTTTATAAATAAGAAGTTGGATGATTTTGGTTTGTCAAAAAGGATTGTAGGCAACACAGCTTCCCAGAACAAAATGGGGTGGTTGAAAGAAGAAAAAAAGGAACTTTGATTGAAGCTGCTAGAACAATGCTTGCAAACTCAGGTTTACCCTTGTCTTTTTGGGTAGAGGCTTTAAACAGTGCTTGCTATGTATAGAATAGAGTTTTTATTAACCTCATGCATCACAAGAGTGCTTATGAAATTCTGTACAAGATTAAACTTCTGATCTCATGTTTCAAAATCTTTGGCTGCCCATGTTTCATTTTAAACTTAAAAGATTCACTTTAAAAATTTGTAGCCAAAGTAGATTGTGGTTATTTTCTGGGATACCCAACCACTGCCAAAGCCTATGGAGTCTTTAATTCGAGGACTAGGTGTATGGAAGAGACCTTGAATGTAAAGTTCAGTGAACTTTCTTTATTAAAAATCCCAGCAAATCCTGCTGAACTGTTTGATTTAGATAAAATTACATTTGAAGATGTGTTATCAAGACTAACAATGCAGGTACAGCACAGTCGTTATATCACGATTATGGATATGACATTGTGATTCCACCATAGAAACAGATGTTACTAACAACTGTGAAAACTCTAAAACTACTGGATCAACAGTTGTTGATCCTCAAACCTCTACCAGCTCATCTAGTTAAACCCCTGTTGAAAAAAGTCATTTCTCTATGAACAAAATTCAACCCATCTTTACCCCTATTCCACCCATACATCCACCACCATTCAAAACAAATGTTGTCTCTTCAAATTGCCAACAGATGTTAGCTCAAATGATTCCCATCTACAGCCTTCACCTCAAAATGCCATTTTTCCATATAAGGGAGATTTGTTCTACCTTAAAAACCATCCACCTGACCAAATTATTAGCAACATCAATGAACGGGTTCTCACAAGAAGTCAATATCAAAACATTTGTCTTTTTGCTGGTTTTATGTCACTCACACAACCTGTCAAGTACCAAGAGGCACTAAAAGACAATAGTTGGGTAGAGTCCATGCAAGAAGGGCTCCTCCAGTTCAAAAGACTACAAGTATGGGAACTTTTACCATTGCCTTAGGATGTATGTCCCATATTCACAAAATGGGTCTTCAAGGACAAAACAGATGAAAGGGGCATTATTGTCAGAAACAAAGCCAGGCTTGTGGTTCAAGACTATAGACAAGTAGAGGGCACTGATTATGATGAAACATTTGCTCTAGTTGCAAGATTGGAGGCCATCAGACTGTTCTTAGCCTTTGCTGTCAACCACAACATCGAGGTGTATCAAATGGATATCAAGTGTGCATTTTAATATGGGAAAATCAAGGAAGAGGTATATGTATTCCAACCCCTTTGTTTTGAAGATGCTTTTATCCTGATCATGTTTACAAGCTAAACAAAGCTTTATATGGCTTGAAACAAGCACCTAGAGACTAGTATGAAACTCTTTCCATCTTTCTCTTACCCATTGGAAAGGATTTGGTGCTTGTCCAAATTTATTTGGATGACATCATTTTTGGATCCACATGCAATGCTATGTGTGAAGAGTAGAGAACTCATGACAACAGAGTTTGAAATGAGTGCTATGGGTGAACTTCATTGCTTTCTTGGTCTCCAAGTTAAGCAGTTGTAAATTGGTACTTTCATTCATCATAGTCGTATGTCAAAGAACTACTTACAAAATTTGATATAAATGATTGTAAACCATGTCGTACACCCATTGCCACATCAAAGCTTGTCACTATTGATGACAAAGATGACTTGGTTGCTCAAACTCTTTATAGAAGCATGATAGGGTTTTTATTGTACCTAACTGCATCTACGCTAGATATCATGTTTGCAACATGTGTTTGTGCCAGATCCCAGTCAGGACCTAGGAAGTCAAATCTTATTGCTATGAAGAGGATATTCAGATACATAAAAGGTGCTCCCACACTTGGTATCTCGTATCCTACTAATGGGAATATTGAGCTTTCGGGTTACTCAGATAGTGACTTTGCTGGATGCCATGCAACAAGGAAGTCCACATCAGGAGGTTGTCAGTTCCTAGGCAATTGCTTAGTTTCTTGGCAAAGCAAAAAGCAAGCTGCAGTTTCAACATCAACATTTAAAACTGAGTATATTGCTGCTACAAGTTGCACTGCTCAACTCCTATGGCTTCAAAATCAATTGCTGGATTTTGTTGTAACTGGTCTAAAGACTCCTCTTAGGTTAGATAGTCAAGCAGCTGAAAACATCATTAAAAATGCAGTCTCACATTCAAAAACCAAGCACATTGATATCAGACATCACTTTGTGAGGGGTTGCTATGAAAAATGTTTGATTTCTCTGCATCATGTTCCAACTAAAGATCAACTAGCAGATGTTTTAACAAAAGCTTTAGACATATTCCCTTTGAAAGTTTGATCTCTAGGATTGGCATGCTAAACTTGGAATAAAAACAACATTTTGTTTTCCATGAATTAAAAGCATTAAAAAGGTTTTAGAAAAATAAAAAATACATCCTTAAAAATAGCTAAAATTGAAAATTTTCAATAACCCTAAAAGTTTGTCTAAACCACTTTTTCATTAAAACCTCTATTTGGCTTAACAATTTTATCCATTGTTGAGCTTAACCCACTATTTTGCTTTACCCACTGATATCTATCCTTGATAGAGTAAAATCACCATTGTTCCCAACCATTGCTGGTTTCTAGCAGTGGTTCCTTAAAATTGTCATCCATTATCCATCAGAGTTTACACGTGGACAGATGTTAGCCGTCAGATCTTTGAAATAGATGCCATGTCAGCGTTCACTTTTTCCCTTTATATCTCACTGTTCCATCCAAACAGAGTTTTTCCTTACCGTCTCGAATTTAAAATTCTCAAAAAACGGTTTCCATTACTCTCCTCTTCTTCATACTCCTCAGTTTCATCTCCGATCATGGCTCTTAACATCAAACTCCGCATAACTACCTTCCCACATTCGAGAAAACCAGTAATAATACTTAATTCCATCCAATAATTGATGTTCTTACATCCTAAAATACAAAGACATCATGCTTGCAAACGCACCAATTTATGTAGATACTCTCCGACAATTCTTAGCAAATGCTAATTTAAATCTTAAAAAAGAAGCCATATGTTATCACTTCCAAGGTCGGAGAAACCCTTATCCAAATTTCCCTATCCTCAATTTCCATAACTTTTGGTTTAAATGACCTAGATGGGAACACTTCTTTTGGCAAGCAAGAATTACATGCTGAGTTCATAGAACGTGGGTATGAGGGTCAGTTAACTGGTGCTACCATTTATAAACCAAACTTTCCTACTGAAATGAGATATTTTTTCCATACCTTACTAATATGTCTTTCAGCAAAGACCACCCCATTTAATGAGATTCCACAAAAAAATTAATTTTCAGGATATGCTATTTTAACAAAATTTGATCTTAATCTATCCCATGTATTGTTTATGGACATGCTAGCAAAATTATAATAAAAATTTAAAAGTAAATCTTTTCTTTTGTATCATAGAATTTTGAGCTATTATCTACAAAAACAACTTGCAGAAAAGGATTTTAAACAAGGAGTTTACTGAAACTTTTACAAGAATAAAAATATGGAGTCAAACGTTCCAAAACAAAAGTAAAGGGTGATGAAAACTTTTGGATGAGTCCACATCTCAAGCACAAACCTCTCTTGCTGAGTGTACTAATCTTGGTGATCATGACACCACAACTGGTGTTGTGAAACCCACACAATAATAATCCAAAAAGAAACCATCCAAATCCAAAAAACCCACCAAAACCAAAATTCATAAAAAGGCACCTCATGAAGATGAGATCACAAAGGATAACCTTGTGGTATCACCAAAGCCACTTGAAACCACTGTTGTTACTTCCTCATAACAGTTGGAAAGATCTCCACCTCAAAGCAAACTCCTCTTGCTTCCTCAAAAAAGGAACATGTTGTAAGCACAGAGATCTCACATTATGAAGCAGATGATTCACTTGAATTTCTATTTCAAAGCCCCTCTCCACGGCATATTCTCTTTCTACTCCACAACCATCATACTCAATACCACCTACTATCATACCTCTATTTCGTGCAATTGACATAACTTCAACAAAAATCAGTTCCTCTCAATAACCTGTTCATGAGAGTTTACCGCCACATGTGACTGAGTCTTAGATAAATCTCTTTGCTAACACAGAAATAACTGAGGAGCCTACACCCCATGAGTTACAAGTAACTCTTGGTGGTATTTAAGTGAAGCATCCACTACAACTAATGACAATAGTGTTTCAGTTGGACAGTGGTTACATGAATCAGACTTCCTTAAAGGCGACAACTATTGAGGCTAGAACTATAACCGCTGCTCCAGTTGGAAGTCCCCAGTACCAAGAAAAAGGGGCATCTGGTTCTGGTAACATGGAGATTCCTCCTATTGATGATCCAAATATAACTACCTCTGGTAGGGATTCAGATGATCCTATTAAATTAGGTGATGAATTGAGATACAAAGAATTGGCGAGGAGAATGATATCAAAGGAGTCTTCAATCACTGAAATGAAAGATTTGATGAAGCAGATGTCCCAAAATTCTCAAAGCCAACCATCAACACAACAAATTATCAATGAGCTATGGAAATCTGTACAACCATGAAACTCACACTCAAGCTCACATCAAGGTCTTTAAAGAACATACGATAAGAATGAAGATGATTCTAATAATGATGAGGGTGATATGGATGATGATAAAAGCGATGACAAGAAGGACGATAAGAAACACGATGATGATCAGGGCAAAAATGATGATAATGATCAGGGGGTACAGGGTTGATTGTTGAAACTGCGAAGATTAATGAATCCTTTGACTATGATGCCTTCTTAAATGATTCAATTAATCAAGAAGATGACGGCTAATGACAGAGGGAGATGAAGGACCATATGAATGAAGCTGAGTAGTCAGGAATCCTCACAGTGTTTTCTATATAGGTTGTTCCTGATGTGCAAACACCAAGAGTTTTCTATTTGGAGCATGATGTTAAAGACGAAGAATTCATTCATAAGTACACTAAGGAAGAAATTTCCAAAATGTTAGGTGTAGACGAAGAATCCTTTGTGTTTGCTTTTGAAGATGAACTAAACAACATTAGTGCTTTACAGCCTAATGATTATCTTTTTAAGTATGTGTCAGAAGCTGATGATTATGAGAGGGTTGTCATGGAGGATGATTCTGATGATGATGCTACTGCTAAATATTCTAGTGAAGGAACCGATGACTTCACACCTTTGGAGAGTTGTGCCTAAACGCTTAAACGCTTATCTAAAGAAGAGATATCTGCAACAAAGAAGTTATGGTTCAAGGAGATGCAACAAGAAAGAAAGTTCAAATGTCCATTAGCTTTCTTTACTCGTGATCTTGAAAAATCCTTGGGGGATATACTAAGTCGGGGATGGATAGAAGAGTTGAATGTTTATGCCATAAAGAGAGAGTTCGGTGTTCAGTATTTCAGGTACCTGAGTGACATCATAACATTGCATTTTGGGATATTAAAGAGTTAGTTCAGACAATGTATCAATCTCAAGATGAAGTTTCATGATGAACGTCTGTGGAAATTGATAAGTTTGAAGCTACACATGGTTTTAAATACTAGAGGCCACTATTCCAAGAAGAATTATCAAGTTTGATCTAGTAACGAAACAGAAAGATGCTACAGTAATTGTGGAATGGCCAAGTGTTATGAAACATATGTTGTTGATGAAGATTGAACAAGATTTTCATATAATATTCAAATGGTGGCATTATGACTCTGAACAGGAGAAGCTGTGATTTGTGTACAAAATGATGATCACTAAAGAACTGACGGAAGCAATGATCGCACACAAAAGAATATATGGCTTATATAGAGGAATTCGAATACTAGACCCGATGTGGCTACTAAACTGCTCAAAGAAAGATATTGAATGTCTATTCTATAGCAAGATAAGCATTGAAGAGAAAGATAAAGTGTAGGCATTGCAGTTCCAGCAGGTGGTAAATGTTTGTATGCGAATGATATAAATTCTGGAAAGATATAGAATTCAGATTGGAGAAAGCTGGAAGGCAAAGAGCAATGAAAGAAAGAGCAAACGAAGCAAGAATTGCTGAAAAGATTAGAAAGGCATCATTGAAAAGGTTTCAGTTTGGTGATACCTACAACAGGCCTCCTCCCATAGATCAAACGCCTATTCCATCTGAGGAGCATCGAAGACCAAGAAAGTATTTCTTTGGGCGATAACTGTTAAAGCTTTTGAAGGCTGACCAATACTACGACAATATCCAAGGGAGAGTTAGCTGGTGCATAATGTCTATAGCCTACATCTTAGTGTCATGCAGTATGTAATAGGGCTAAAATGTTAGATTTATTAATGTTTTATATGTTATTGGGCCACTTCGTACGACGTGTTGCTCACCTTGTACGTAGTGAAGCAGTTCACTTCGTACGAAGTTCACTTCGGACGAAGTGGTAAGACCTCCTCATGCGAAGCTGTCATGTCTATATATAGCTGAGCTGGGATCTTGAGTCCTTAGCTGCTTTTTAGATTGTAAGGCGAAGCCCTGTAAGTTTTGTTTCTAATCTTTAAACATTTATTCAAGATTAATGAAGTTGAAGCATTGAAACAATATATTTGATTTTATCAACTAGTTAATGATGAATTCCACGCACGTAAATTAGCTCAAGTCGGATCCTATGCTTTCAGAGGAGAGCCGATCCTCCCACAAAAAGATACAGAGAACATGCAGTGCTAAGTCAGCTAATTTACGTCTCCACAATCTATGTATAGCAGTGCTGGTACTTGCTCTACTCCTCAAAAAATGCCTCAATAGACATTTCAACCATAATCAAAGCAAAGCATTCATAGTTCAAACCAAACAACTGATGTTCTTGAATGCCATATTGTTATTAATCTTTAGAATGCTAATTGATTATCTGCAACAAATGCCAAAGAACAGATGTCTTTTCTAGCCTCTATCCTTAAATGTTATGAAATTCTTGTAGCAGGTCATATTGGGAACTACAACATGACGAAAGATGATTATGATCAAATAGATCCAGAAGATCTAGAGTTGATTGGCATTAGTTGGTGCATGGCAAATATTTGTAGACGTCAAAGATTCATGGAGATAACTGGGAGAAACTGCTTGAGTGGACCAGAGACAAAGCTGGGTTTTGACAAGTCGAAGGTGAGATGTTTCAAGTGCAAGGAAAGATGCTATTTTAAGCAGGAGTGTACAAACAAAGAGGTTTAAGATAACAATGAAAATCCATTCAGAAGAGATTACTTTCAGCAAGCTATTCAACATAGAAATTCACAGCATCGTCCAGTGTTATCCAATGCTAGAGGTTCAACTTGAATGAGACGATTCCAAAAACTAGAAGCTTGGCACTAATGGCAGAATGAGGAGACTGGAAATTCTGTGAATGTTGTTGAAGATGGTAAGTTGGATAAGGAGACAAAGTTGGAAGCTATTGAATCAAAAGATGAATCAGAGGTTGTTATTGAGGTTTAATCAACACAACTGGATGTTGAACCAAAAGTAAATTCTGACTGTTGGTGCATGTTTTGTAACAACAACTTTGATTTGGTCTTTGGATATCATAATCAAGACTTGGATTATACGAAGATCAAATGGAATCCGAGTTTTAGAGATGCCTTAAGTCTGAATTTGTGAAGATGTTTCAAGTCAGGTTTTTAGTGAAACAAGACAAGTCCAAGTTTGTGACTAAATGAGGCATTCGAAGTTGTGAGGTTTATGTTTTTTCTGAGTTTATTCTTTGTATAAGGTTTGAATTTATGTTTATTATGAACATGGGCATAGCCTAGTATGCATGGTTATGTGTATATAAACAATGTTGCATTAGGGTTTTAGGTTAGACACTAGAGAGACAGTTAGAGAGAGCAGTTGCAAAGTGTGATGGAAAACACAGAGATAGGATGTGAATTCTTGTTATCTTGAGTTATTGTAAAACGTTTGAATTTGATAATCATAGAAGATAGGTTTCAAGTATTTGTTCGTGTTCTTCATCTTATATTCTTGTTTCTGTGTTAATTGATCCATCAAGGGGGTTCCCCACCCTTACGATCCACGGGAATGGGACCTACAACTAGTATCATAGCCTTTGCTCTTATTGTTGGTTCGAGATTGATTAACAGGAAAAAGGTTATTTTTCGTGTGAAGAATTTTTGTGGTACCATTCATAATTTATAGAAGAACAAGAACAGACAGTCAAGAACCGCTTAAAAATTTTTCGTTTTGATCTATATAAGAAGTGTGAAGTCTTTATTTGCTGTTTTCTAGGAATTATTGGTGGAAAGGATCTCAATATAATTGATTTTCGAATCATTTCCTTGATTTTCAAGATTGAGTTATTGATTGGAATCAAAGGTGTGCGACTTGGTTTATATACGATCTAGTGTGCGGTCAAAATTGCTTGTGTGCGGTCTCAGGTGTGCAGCCCAGCTGACTAGTATACGATCTCAGGTGTCCAGAGGAACTAATGAGTGTGTGGTCTCAGGTGTGCAGCCTATCTAAGTTGTGTACGACCCAAATAGAACTATGTGCGGCCCTGTAGAACAATGTGCGATATACTTTGGAGTGTACGATTTGAATTGTGTGCGACTGTATTTAAAGGTGGAATTTAGTTCAGCTGACGTGTTTAGGAATAAACATTTTCGTGCATAGAAAATTATCAGTAAATAGTCTTAGCAAACCATCTGCACGGTTAGTCTCATGATTTTTAACACAAAAAAGTTTCTAAAATAGGTTTTGGACATTATATATCATTGGATTCATATTCTCCAGACGAGTCTAACAGTACATTCTAGTAAAAAATAAGTTTCGGAAGAAATTTAACCGTTTTTAACTAGCCGGTTGCGTTTAAAATGTCGAATATGTCAAATCTGAACGAGCTGTTGAGGATGGAGCATGAAGTTGGCAGTACTAACAAGCGACCAAAGATGATGAAGGTAGAAAATTACCTTACATGGAAAGACAAATTTCAGTCTTTTATTGAATATCAGGACACACGGATGTCAATTTGTATTCAAGATAGGTATGTGAATCCAACTCATGATTTTGAAGGCAGACATCGGGTCCCTACCAATGTTAACGTGACAGATGTTGAAAAGATGTATGAATCTGAGAAGAGAGCCTTAAATGCAATAAAAAAGTTTTTTACCTAATGTTATTAAACATACTTTCAAGAGATACACTACCTCGAATGAGATGTGGGATCCATTAGAAAAGAGATATGAGGGTAATGCTAATGTGAAGAAGAACAAGGTAGACTTGCTGAAGAAGCAACTTGCTATCTTCAAAGGCATGAGAAATGAGTCCCTAAAAGATATCATCACAAGATTCTATCATATAATGCCAGAGATACACTGTCAATGAGATAAATGATAAGTTACTAGATGCTTTCCCTGCCAAGGGCGAAGCTGATTATGAGACTAAAGACTTAGAAGAGGTTGTTGGGAAACTGAGAGCTTACGAGCTTAACATGAAGAAGAAGGAAATAAATTATGATCAGGTTCAAGATCCGCAAATGTACAAAAGCGTTCCCTCATCATCTTCTCACAATGCTTCTATTGATTCAGCAAATTCATTTATCTCATATGAAAACAAGGAGGCTATGACTGATGCAGATGATGAACTGTGTTTTGTTGCTGCTTCAGTTTCAACAGGGTGAAAGAGACAACAATCTAGTAATCACAATAATAGTACTAGATCTATTCCTTTGAGTGTTAAGTATGTTGAACAACATCTTGCCTTGCTTGCCTCCTTTGTTGCTTCATATGAGAACCACATTCAAGGAAAAATATCTGATCCAACTACTTTTGAAGAAGATTATGATTAGATTGACCCTGAAGACCTAGAGGAGATGGATCTACAGTGGTAGATGGCCATGATCTCTATAAGAGCTAGGAGATTCATGAATAGGACAGGAAGGAAGTTTGTTGGAAAGAACGTTGCTTTTGAAAAGTTCGAAGTTAGGTGTTATAACTGTTAGATTATGGATACGTAGCTAGGAATGTCAAAGACCAAAAGTATAGTCTTGTCCTAACTCATCATTTCTATATTCTCTAGGTCATGGTTCAGGCAACAGGAATGCATCTAACAACAATAGCTTAAGAGCCTTGATTTCTACTTCACGAGAGGATTCTTATGATTGTAGTGTTCATCTAGAAAGTGATGAAAACATCACACAGGCGTTCATGGCAGAGATTGCCACAGTTAATGATGCAGAAGTAAAAGTAGATGTTGAGGTAGAGACGGAGACTGTAGTTGAAAAGGTTGATGCTGATGAGATAGAAGTCCCAAAAGAAGAGCTAAAGTCTGATGAAGAGAAAGATGCGGAAGACAAGAAGAAGGCTGCTGAATTTGCTGCTTACATGGCTGATTTGAGCAAATCAACAAGAGAGGTATATTCTAATCCTGTTAGTTAAGTTTGTTTGAAATGTGGTGAACTACAAGGTGAGGTTGATAGATTGACAAAACAAATTCCAAGTCTTATATATGATTTGTCGACCTTAAAAGAATCAAACTTTTTTTGTAAAAAGAAATGAGTATTTATATTTGAAGAAAATTAATGGTTATGAATGTGAAATAAGCATTTTAACCTGCAAATTAATTGAAAACTTCAAATTATTTACTTAGCTCATGATACAATGAGTGAGAAAGCAAAAAAGAATTCTGATAAATGCAAAGAGTTGTGAGATGCACAAGTGAAAATTGTTAAACTTGAAAAGAAATTAAATCAATTCAAAGATTCATCTTTTGTCATGAAACACATGATGGGTGGCTTGAAGAAAAGTAATGACAAGAAAAGCATGGGCTTCCTAGGCTTCAACGAAATTCCACCACCTCTTAGTCATGACTATTCAGTTTTGCCAGATGAAGATGATTTAATAGACTTTGCATCAACTACAACTAGTAGTTCCACATCAGACCGGGCGATGTGTCTGAATATGATGATGTTAGTGTCAAGAAGGAAAATAACAGTGAACTAGATTTAAAAACAAAGAATGCACCTCCGAAAAATAAAAAGCAAACTTTTGTGAGAAAAGTTAATTTTTTTCAGGGAAGTGACATGAAAAACGATACAACTATTATTGAAAGTGAATCGGATGTGCAGTTTGAAAAAAACATAGAAATCTTAAATGAGTAAACTAAACAAGATCTTTCTAAGGCATCATCATCACCTAAAGGATCTAGTCTAAAGACTTCAGTTAGGAAGACTTCAGCAAAGAGATGGTGCTTCAAATGTCACATCAAGGGACATGTAGCAAGCTGCTGTCCTAACAAAAAGAGTGAAGTACAAGTGAGTGAGGAAAAGAGAGAAAAATCACTAGAGAAGAATGGTGATGGTGAGAAAAGTGTGACTATCTGACCAAAGATGTCTGTTCCTACGCAACAAGAGGGTGTTGGTGTTGGTGTATATAAGGCTGAAACAGGAACTCAACAAGTTCCTCGTTTTCAAAGAAATCAACAAAGGTTACAACCAGAATCTACATCAGGGAGATATGAGAGACCTAGAAGTAGTTCACCAAAAATGAATAATTTTAGTGGTCAATCAAGTAATTTCAGAAATCAAGGTCAATATGAAATCAATAGCAAGATAATAGTGGTCGAAATTTTTATAACAATGGCTTTACAAATTATAACAATCAAAATTCTTTGAATCAATCAAGTGGTCAGCCAAACTCAAGGTATATTTGTCAAAACTCAAGTTCTCAAAACCAAAATTTCCAAAGGTCACAGAGTCCAAACATGTATAGGAAACCTCAAGACTAGAGACCTAGTGGAAATCAAACCCCATTTCCATCAGCATGTCCTCATCCAAGACTCCAATTACTAGTGATGGGTATTAGATGGATGTTTGTGTAGTTGATGAATCTGGAAAACCCAAGACCATCAAGGCTTGGGTCCCGCAATCTAACTAATTTTTGTTGGTTTGTGCAAGAGATGCTAAGGAGGATTATCAACTTGTGGTATGTTGATAGTGGCTACTCCAGGCACATGACGGGGGTGCAAAATTGTTGACTGAATTCGAAAATATAGAAGGAGGTTATGTGAATTTTATCGGTGCTAAAGGAGGTCATATTGCAGGTCGAGGAAAAGTGACCTACGGGAAGATCACATTGGACAAAGTGAACTATGTCAAGTAGCTGAAGTACAATCTGATGAGAGTGTCACAAGTCTGTGACAATGGTCACTCGGTTCATTTTACAAAGTCTAAGGCTTTGGGGTTGAAATCGGGCTTGGTGATACGATAGTGATGAGAGCACCGAGGAGAAATGACACTTATGTCATGGACACTAGTGCAAAGGATTCTTCCATAGTGGTGGCATGTTTATTGTCAAAAGCATCTGAGGTTGAGTCAATGTTGTGGCACATACGCATGGCCCACATCAACTACCAAAAAATGAACTACATAATTAAAAACTATTTGGTGGTACGGGTGCGAGTGCAGAGGTTTCATGTGGAAGATAAATGTCTTCCGTGTCAAAAGAAAAAATAACATAAGAAATATCAAAAGTCTAAAATAGTAAATTCCATAGATGCCCCTTATGAATTACTTAACATGGACTTATTCTAGTGAACGTAAGGAGAGCAGGTGAAAGTACAATTGTTCAGTTGTCACAGATGTGTACTCACGTTATTCATGGGTTTTCTTTTTAGGTACAAAAGATGAGACAACAGAGCTGCTGATAGATCCTTTTACAAAATTGGAAAATGTTCATGAAGTATGCATCAAGAGGATAAGGAGTGATAATGGCACAGAGTTCATGAATCAGATTTTAGATCTCTACTGTCTTCGTAGGGGAATAGAACATCAATATTATGCTCCTTATACACCTCAATGGAATCGCTAAGAGGAAAAATAGGACTGTTGGTGCATAATGTCTATCGCCTACGCCTAGAATATGTCGGTTATGTATATAGGACTTAGAATTTCAAATATTGTATGTTTATATATGTTTTATATGTTTTGTAAGGGGCTCGTACGAGTGACACGTTGTCACTCGTACGAGGCACCACTCGCACGATCCAAACATGCCTCACTCCTTGTGCAAGCCATGTTGGCCTATAAATAGTGGAGCTTGAGTGTTGTGTTTTGGGTAGTTGGTTGGTGACTACGACGAAGCCTTGTCAAAGTGTTTACTCATCTGTAACCTCTCATGTTTATTAATACAAATCAAGGCTTTTAAGTAGCATATTCTTTCTTGTTTGTTTGTCCAACTCACTAACAATGAATTCCGCCTCTGTTAGCTGAATCAGATCGGTCTGATGCTCATAAGAGAAGAGCCGATCCTCTCTAACAAGTGGTATCAGAGCCTTGAGGCCTGATTTGAGGACAAGTAACAAGTTTCACTAGATAACCAACAGTTTCCATAGTTGTAGATCCATATTCAACCATTGAAGTTTTTCTACATCTACTCTTTCTCATACAAATCTCAAATCTAGACGAATTCACAGACGAATTAGACTAGGATTTTAGTATTACACGTTAAAATCAACTCTAACTAATCCCTGGAAATTTCAAATCTAAAATCAAATTAAATCATGTCGAAAATTGCAAAAATCATCCGTTTTGTGACCTGAGCTGACCAGTACGAGTAAAGAGACAACTCGTACGAACGGCCATCCTTTGAATTAGACACTCATACGAACAAGTAAACAAGTTTTCTTAAAATCTACAAGTTACAAATTTGTCATTCGCACAAGTAAGTGATTTGCACGAAGTAGTCACTCGCACGAGTAACTCCTTCATTCGCACGAGCATCTCGCTCGCACGAATCCTTGATTTGCACGAGTATCTCACTCGCACGAACTATCTGAGTCGCACGAGTGGCTGGTCATTCCCACGAAAAACATTTTAAGGGATTTTATTAAATTTCGTATCGTTTGTCATATTAATCAGTGTTTTTTCGAAAGTTTGGGTTTCTAAAATATTGCAGATAAAATGGACGAATATGCTATCCTTTGATGAAGAACGTGAAGAATATTACAACACATCGTCAGAGGAAGAAGAATTGTTAAATAGTGCATTTAAACATCTTTTGCCTAATAACATTCTTAAAACTTTTGTAGGTTATTTTGATTCCAGTTATCGACCACCTTGTGAAGAAGAGAAAAAGCCGGAAGTAGAGAAGATGATTGATGTGACATTGGAAAATCCGTCTGACAAAGCCGACAAAGCTCTTATGGAAAATGTGAATGAGGTAAACGTGTCAATGAATGACTCGGTAAAAGAAACACCTTGCATGAAGTGCAAAGAGCCATGCATTGTGTGTGCTGAAAAAGAAACAATATACAAAGAGTTGAAATGTCATACGGATAATTTGTCATGTGATTATAATTCAACAAAAGAAGCTTATGACAAATTAAGCAAAACAATTAAACAATTTGAACAAGTGATCAGAGAAAATGACAGGATACTTTTTATGCCCAAGGCGACTGTAATGGAGAAACAAATGGCCATTAATATTCATTTAAATACAATTGCCGAGCTAAAAAGTGAACTTGAAAAAATTAAAATCGAAAGAGAACGGGTTAACAAGTTGTTAATCAGTTATTCTACAAGTTTGTACGTCATTGATCACATTCTTCCAAAAATTGAAAGCAAGGAAGATAATCAAATTGATGAAAACAAAGGTGAATTTACGATCGTGTTCCACCACCCATGTGGAATAGCTATGCAAGTAAGAAACCATCGGGGGTGGACAAGGCACTCAACTTAAAATTAAAAACTGAGAAGAAAGACAAGCTGCCTGCGAACATTGATGTAACATACACCAAAACAGAAAGTGAATGTCAATCTGAAGTGGTTAAAACTGTGGTTGAAAATGTTCTGGAGAACGGGTCTGACAAATCCGAATTCGATATTGAATCATCAAAAAATAGTTTAACCAATGATCCAAATGTCATCGTGTACAAAATGCACGACTTTGATAAACTATATTCCGATGAGGATTTCCCGATTCAGAATGTTAATCTGGATCGTGTTGATAAGTTGTTCAAGCTTGTTGAGGTCAGTCATTCTGATTTAGAAAAATGACTTGCATCATTTTATTCTAAATCAAAACGTTTCAGCAAACACGATCATGAGAGGGAAAGAGATTATCCTGAAAACAGGAAAGCAGGGTTGGGTTTTCAAAAGCAAAGAAAGAACAACAAGTTTCAAAAGTTAAACTTTGCTAAGAAAATCGTTTTTGTCTATGGGAGAACAACTAAAAAGGATTAAGAGAGCATTGGTAAACAATCTAATATTGAATTTAAGAAGGAAAGAGAGAGTAGGAAATAGGATTTGGATTCCTCTGTTAGAAAAGACAGCACGACGTGCTACAAATGTAACAATGTCGGCCATATTGCACGACAATGTTCTCAAACAAAGCCAAAACCTGTTTCCAACTCAAGAAAATCTACAAAAGATGAGAAGCAAAAAGCACCCAAGTTTGTACCAAAACAAATTCTGAAAAGAAACCATGATATCAATAAAAATGTGAAATCCACGATTCAACTTAATTCTAAATTTGAAATTGGTGAAACTTCTACCAAGAATCGTCAAAAGGATTCAAAGTTTTATTTTAGGGGGAGAAAAGTTGGGAAAATACAAAAACATTTAAAAGGTCAAAAAGAGTGTTTGTAAAAAAGAGGTGTTCGCATCAGAAAACTATCACAGTACGCTAAAGATATGGAATGTTTAAACAAGTAATTAAACAGGTCTTACTGCTGATGTGCCAATAGCTTCATGTGTTCAGTAATTTGTTCTTCAAGTTATAAACCTAAAAGCAAAACTGAGTGATTTGTCGGTCGACATCTCTCGGATATATGGACTTAGTACTCCGAAATTTCGTTTGAGAGAATGCCGGATTCTGTGATACTAGGTCTTTATATTTATTCGATATCTGGGGATTTATATGAGTTCTTCTGATTTTGCGTCGGCAATGACCTAGAACTTGTATAATACTTTATGCATTTTTCGCCTACAAAAACTGCACTAAAAATGAGTATGTCATAACAAGATACGGCATCTGCAGTTCAAAAGATTCCTTAATGCAACACCACCTAAAGACGAGCCTTCATCTCTTTCTCTGTATGGAAATACTAACCTAAGCTCTCAAGGTCTCGCAATTCACCCCTTTACAGATATCAGTTAGCTATATTCACTTGTGAAATGAAATTCTGGGAATCTCGATGCGGGTGTGTATTATGAGATGGGAAACACAGTTATTTAATGTTCCTTAATCTTACCTAATAGATCTTGAAACAATTGAGAAACGTGTAGAGGTTTAAGTGGATAAGTATATTGGCAATCTAGGTAAATCTGTTTAAGAATTTAAAGTTACTACCAAGATCAACGGTACTTGTGATTTGTCTAAATATCTGATGTGATCCTCTAAACACAAAACTAACAAAAATTATGTATGTAAATACATCGTTATTTACTTGTTCTTACTTTTCAGAAAAACGCCAAAAAGATTTTCAGTTTATTTTTAGCAATCTATCTTAGATTTTAGTCTACCGATGATGAAAATACCGTTAGTCCAAGTCAAAGCCACAATTGCTGGAGTAAAGCTGAAGATTATGGGCTGGGAGCTAATCAGAAAAGAAAATATTCTGAAACGTCAAAAGTTGATTAACTTGAAACATTAAATTTTGAAAATTTAAAAATAAATTTGTTTTTGTCAAACGACGCTCAACCAAGGTCATTAACTTGGACTTGGTAGGAAAATCGGTTAACTTGGGTCATTAACTTAGACTCGGTTAATTGAATGGGTTATAAAAACATATAGAATTTCACAAAAGTTTAAAAAGAAAATCAAAGTACAAGGAACTGACTCCTACGAATGATAAAAGGCTCATTTCGTGAGAGGCATCACTCATACGAATGATCTTGATAGAGTATGAAAGGGCTTCACATCCGCACGAGTCACACTATTGACTCTGTGAGACAGAAAGTGTACTCTGTGCGATTCAGTCTTTCTACTAATTTTCTTGATCATCTTTTCGTATCTATACTTCGGGGAGGTTGATTGGCACACCTCTCTCGATGGGAAAGATCAAGAAGTCTACATTCTCACTGTTCCACAAAGTTTGTTGTCTTCTGGATGAGACTATCCCAGAGACAGCTGCATACAGAGATGTATTAGAGTTTTTGAGCAGACTCCCGATTAGCAAAGCTCTCACTGATAGACATACTACATATCGATCTCATGTTGAGTATTTTTGGAATGCGGCTGAATAGGAAGAGAATACTATTATGTTTGCTGTGCGAATCAACAACGAAGATATTGAGGTCACGATTATAAAAGATCTTATTCGTACAATATTAGAGTTTAATGGTAGTGAATACGACCCATCCGGTTAACCCGAATATATGGTCAAACGGTGTTTTTATAGGATGGGCTACACTGCATTCCTTAATGCCGCACCTTTCAAGAACGGAAATCTCAGTGCTCCCTTTCGCTACATCGCTCACTACATTATACATCCCCTTAGCCACATAAAGGTTGGATTTGATGATCTCATCGATTATCAGATGTGCATAATAACACCACTAATTCTCAATCTTCCATACAACTTTTCGGGACTTATATTCTTGCAGATGGTATAGAACATACAACATGAAAAGTTTCTTCAGTACCCGCGATTCATAAAGATGCTGCACGATCATCTACATCCTAACTTGAAGAAGATGAAAGATGATATTTTGAGGCTTTAACATATGGATGTATGGACGTTAAAGAAGATGAATCTACACTTGAAAGCCTTTCCCAACGTCAAACCCATTTTTGGGGCTATCACGGATAAAGTTTATTTGGCGTCACCTAGGGGGAAATGGCGTAAAGATGATAGAGGTGACGAAGCTGATGAGTTGGAAGCTTTAGATGGTTTTGTTGCATAACGAAGTGTATGGTTTACAAAGGAGGATAGAAAGGGGGAATGGGGGAGAAACAAAAGCAGACAACTACATCTTCCTCCTCTAATCCTCAAAAGAAGAAACATGCACCTGCCAGTACGGGATTGGTTGATGAGCCAGAGATAGAAGAAAATGTCGAGGCAATGACTACTGATATTGAAAGACAAGCTTTTGTGATAAAGAAGGTATATTTGATGAGGCATCCTCCTCGAGCACTGATGAAGAGGATAGGATAGCCGGCGAGAAAGAGAGAGCCAAAGAAAAAGAGCTAGAAAGATTGGTTGAAGAAAAGCGTAAAGCTGAGCAGAGGAGATGGAAAGCGACATGGGAAGATGATACTACATATGTGCCTTCAGATTCCGACATTGACACCCCTGTACGCAAATCATCAAAGAGGCCATCAAAACGTTTGAAAAGGCCAGCAGCAAGAAGTACCGACTCTACGTCAGCTAAGTTATAGAGAAAGTTGCAAAAGAAAGCAGATATAGCACAGAATGTTGAATCTACTCCTCAACCACCACCATCCCCACCTCCTCAACCAACAACACAACCTACACCTCAACCTCAACCTCAACCTATTCAATCTCAACCCAGTTCTCAACAGGATCCATATTAGAAGATCAGTTTGACATCAATTTTGGAGATATTCTAGGAGAAGAATTCTCTGCAGACATGTTCAATGACACGAGGATTGATGAGTTAGAAAATCAAGTGATGCTGAACAGTGTCAAAATCGCTGAGTTACAAAAGTAGATTAAAGGGCTTAAAGAAGATAAACAACATCTAAAGGCTATCTTGCAAGCATCGTGTCCGAAAATGAACGTCTGAGGAATCGAATGGCTGAATATGATGTAGAACGCCTCCGAAATCAAAGGAAGATGAACTTGTTCGAGATACTTCTAACAAAGAAGCTTGGAATTAATCTAGCTGCTGAGATTGATGAGATTGAGAAGGAAGAGGCCCGACAGAGAGTTGCCGAGTGAGAACGTATTGCCAAAGAACTTTTTGACGCTCAGGGCAAGGGTAAATAAAATGTTGGTGAAGAACCTGTGATTGTTAAAGCTGCGACAGAAGCCGAATCTGTGCCAGCATCTTCTTAGGTAGTGGTTTATGCGGATACGAAGAAGTTTATATTGATCGGAAAGCTAAAGGATGTTGCATTGACATGTCGAATCTATATGCTAAACATCAAGAATGGCTAAGAAAAAGAAAGATGGCGAAAGAGATTGAGGAAGAATTAGATGCGTTTGCTGAGAATCCTGAGGAGGTTGATGAAGACTTGGACGAAACTGATGGTGCGTCAAAGAAAATGTCTGATAGTGGTAGTGATGGTGATGATAATGATATTGGTGGTTTGGAAATTTGTATAACTGAATCTGATGTGAATGAAGATATTGATTTTTCTGTGTACTTAGTCGACTCTGCCAATCAAATTGAATGTGAGAAGATCAGGGAAAGTCATATGAGAGCTCAAAGGATTCTAATTACGTAGGAGTCTTCATAGTGACTAATATGTCAATTGTCCCTACCGTGCAAAAAGCAAAGATTTTATATTTAGAGCATGATGTGGAGGAAGGAGAGTTTGTCCACTGTTACACAAAGGAACAAATTGCGAGTATGTTGGGCGTGGACGAAGAAACATTTGAGTTTGATTTTGAAGACGAGCTAAATGATATTAGTGCTTTTCAGCGTGAGGACTATATCTTCGAACATTTTCTGATGCACACGATTATGACAAGGTTGTCGTGGAGGATGATTCTGATGACAATGATGCTAATATTGCTGAAGAGGGTACATATGACTCCCCAACCTTCAGTGAATTGTTTGCAGCCGAGAATGATGATCTACTAAAGCGAAAGGTTGAAGAGGCTGTCAAACAGGGAACGGTTCCACAACGTTTATCTAAAGAAGAAATTGCCGAGATGAGGAAACTGTGGTTCAAGGAATTACCAGTGGAATGTAAATTCAAAAGTCCCCTAGCATTCTTCTCACGTGATGCTAACATTTCTCTGGAGGGACATCATAAGCTGGGGTTGGATCGAAGAGCTTGACATCTATGTGATTAAACAGGAGTATGGGCTCCAGTATTTCCGATACTTAAGTGATGTTAAGACCCTGCCGTTCTGGGACATTACTGAACTGGTGCAGAAAAAGATGAAAAATCTGAAGATGAAATTTCACGACCAGCGGCTGTGGAAATTAATAAAGTTGGAAGCTACTCACGGCTTTAGATGCTGGAAGCCACATATGCCCAAGAGAATCACCAAGATCGATCCTATTACAAAAGAGAAAGATGTGACATTGATTGTGAAGAGGCCGAAAGTGATGAAGAATTTGCCTCTGATAAAGATGGAGAAGGATTTCTTCAACATCCTAAAATGGTGGCACTATGATTCAAATGTTGGTGAAGCTGTTATTTGTGTCCATCCAGATGAAGATTCTTTGAAGATAACTGAAGAACTATCCGAAGCCGTCATAGCACACAAACGCATATATGGTCTATGGCGCGGCATTCGAGTACTAGACCCTATGTGGCTAGTGAATTGTTCTAAGAAGGATATAGAATGTCTATTCAACAGCAAAATTAATTTTGAAGAAAAAGATAAAGAGCAGGCTCTCAAGTTCTAGAAGATTGTTAATGTTTGTATTGCTAATGACATACATTCAGGAACAACATGGAACACTTCTTGGAGGAAGCTGGAAGAGATAGAGAAGCGGAAGAAAGAGAAGAATGCAGAAAGGATTGCAGAACGAAAGCGGATTGCATCACTAAGGAGCTTTCGGTTTGGCAACACGTATAATCGGCCTCCTCCTACATACCGAACGTCGATATCTTATAAGGAGCGCCGCAGGCCACCGAAACGTTTCTTTAGACGTTAACTGTCAAATCTTTGAAGATTTTATTGAAGACTATCCAAGACGGCGACAACATCCAAGGGGGAGTTTGTTGGTGCATAATGTTTATTGCCTACGTCTAGGATATGTCGGTCATGTATATAGGGCTTAGAATGTCAAATATTGTATGTTTATATATATTTTGTAAGTGGCTTGTACGAGTGAGCTTTGTGCCTTGTACGAGTTGTCACTCGTACGAGGCACCACTCGGACGAGCCAAACACGCCTCCCTCCTTGTGCAAGCCATGTTGGCCTATAAATAGTGGAGCTTGAGTGTTGTGTTTAGGGTAGTTGGTTGGTGACTATAGCGAAGCCTTGTCAAAGTGTTTACTCGTCTGTAATCTCTCATGTTTATTAATACGAATCAAAGTGTTTAAGCAGCGAATCTTTCTTGTTTATTTGTCCAACTCGCTAACAATGAATTCTGCCTCTGTTAGCTGAGTCAGATCAGTCTAGTGCTCATAAGAGAAGCGTCGATCCCCTCTCACAAGGACGTTGATTGAAGTCGCTACGACTATGCTTTCCGATTCAAAGCTTCCAGCTCTTTTCTAGGGAGAAGCTGTGAACACATCTTGTTATGTCCTAAATAAAGTTCTAGATGTTAAACTTTTTAACAAAACATGTAATGAACTTATGTTTAACAATAAACCAAACTTAAAAGGATTTGAACCATTTGGATTACCCTACACAATTATGAGAAGTAAAGATAAACAAAAATTCGGTGAGGTAGCTGATGAAGGTTACTTTCTAGGTTATGTACCTGGAACACCGAATAAAAGCGTTTTTCATATGAAAACTGGTAAAATTGAGGTTTTGTTTAATGTTAAAATTACTACTATTCACCTCAACAATCAACGAGTGGTCCAACGAGTGAAATTACTACTTATTCACTAATGACAGATGCTCCAGTAACTTCCTCTAGTGCAGTTGAACATGATTCGAGCGATAGTGAGTCTGAACCTATTCAGGGGGAGGACTTCACTAATCTGTTTGCAAATTAGGATATTCAGGGGGAGGTTGGATCCAACCTGGGTGATAATTTAGTTTTTGGCATCATTGCTATAACACGTGCAAACAGAGATCATCCAGTTGACAACGTTCTTGGAGATCCTGCTGCAAGTGTTCAGACAAGAAGAGGTGTTGTATAGTTGCTTCATTGCTCAATAGGAGCCAAATAATGTGCAAATGGATCTAAAAGACTATTCATAGGTTGAAGCTATGCAAGAGGTGTTAGCTCAGTTCAAGAAGTTAAAAGTTCGGGAACTAGTTTACTTGCCTAAGGGATAGAAGGAAATTGGCACCAAATGGGTGTTCAAGTGCAAGAGAGATGACCGAGGGATTGTGATGACGAACAAGGTTCGGTTAGTGGTTAAGGGTTCAATCAGCAGGAAGGGATTGACTAGAATGAAGTGTTTACACTAGTGGCAAGGATGGAAGCAATTCGTTTCTTCGTAGCCTTCACATCATTCAAGGGCTTTAAAGTTTACCAACTTGACGTGAAGAGTGCGTTTCTTTACGGTAAAGTCCAAGAAGTGGTGTATGTCTCACAACAAGATAGGTTTACTGATTCAAATTATCGAGACCGAGTGTATAGACTGGACAAGGCATTGTATGGATTGCATCAAGCACCCAAGGCGTGGTTTGAGACACTATCAAAACATTTGTTGAAGAATGGGTTTAAAAGAGGACAAATAGATAGTACATTGTTCATCAAGGGTGATATCATCTTTGGGTCAACTAATGAAAATATGTGTCATGAATTCGATCGGGTGATGCAGAGCAAGTTTGAGATGTGACAATCGGTAATTTCCGGTTTATAATTAGGCGAATAAAAAACATTAGGACGAGAATAAATAGTGTGTAAGACGTAAATTAACTTAATTAGGCCTAGGAACGTCTATTCGACTTTAAAATACGCGAATGTTGATTTGCGGAAAGACTGCTGAACGATAAGCGGTAACGAACTTATAACGGACAAAATATTGACAACGCCGACAAATATGAATTTTATACATATAATTTATACATATGAACTTAGTTTTGCGAATTATTATGTTTTTGAATGTTAAAAAACGTAATTTTAACGCAACCGACGAGCGTGAGCGTCAAACGCAAGCTTCCGACATAATTTTACATGTTTTTGAACCTAAAATACTATTATACGACATCCCAAGAAGTTTGGGTTCAAAAACAGGTTTCAGAAATATAATCTTGCCATGCACACCATTAGAAACGAGCTAATGGGCCTTTGGCCCCACCCACCTAAAAACCCTAGGTAATGCGAGAGCCCAGAGAGTCCGGAAGCGGCGCCGGCGACAACCGGTAATAATGACACAGCGACGCCGCCGCATGCAATGTTGGCGGCGGTTTTCCGACAAGGATTTTCCAGTAAAATATACTCCTGCCCACTAAACCGAACCTCCTCTACGCGTTAGTGGTGTCAGTTTTTAATGATTCCCAATTGTTTGGGCTCGGGGACAACTCCAGCTAAGGTCCGATCAAGATTCTGGCAAACTCTTTTTGGACTTTTTGCTCCATGCATGCTTAGATCGGGTTAGTAGAAGCCTCTATGCGAATTTTCATATCTTTTTATTTTCCGGCAACATTACTCCTTTCCGGTAAGTGCATCGTTTCACTCATCTCATCTAAATCAGTTTTTGAGTCGTTCAAATGTTCGCTTCGGGTCGGTCTCATAGGTGTTTGGTAGCGGTGGAAGAAGTGGTGTTGTATCACGGTAGAGAACCAACAGACGAGCCACCCTCCGGCAACCAAACAAGCCACCACATCCGGCAACTCTACGCTGGTGGGGGCGGTGTGGCATGGTAACGGCAGTGATGCCACATCCAGCAGCTCTACAGCCGGCTGACGACGATGGTGGTGGTGGTGGACGGTTCGGGTTGGCTCGGGTCTTGTTTCGGTACGATTTCGGAGCAGATTTAGTTTTGGTTCAGGTTCCGGGTGCGGGTCAAAGAGGGTCAAAGCTGGTCAACTGTGGTCAATAAGTCCGGGTCAACACGGGTCAACCGGTCAGTTTTGCTGTTCGGGTCAAACCCCGGTCAACGCCAGCCTTGGTAAAACGTTCATGACGCAAATTATGTTATATAATTATTTAAATTTTATACTAACACGACACCAAGCTCTAACCCGAACCAACTAAGAAAACCGATAAGAAAATATAACTCTTGGACTTCTACATAAATTTGTTTACAAAACTCGAATACATACATATGTACATATAATAGTAAAAAATCGAACCGACACGTGGTTTAGTAATATACAGAAATATTTGTATATTTAATTTAAGAGACCAGAAAGTGGCGTTTCGAATACAAGGAAGAATACACTTATATTATTACATTAGATTGTTGTGTTAATATGTCGACAACTTAATTTGTCGATTTATCCTAAAAACAGAGTAAATTATGCCCGATTTTTGTTAAAATATAAAGTTATATGTTATTATTTCAAACCGACGGAAACATAGCGGGAATCAAGTATTTTTTGAAATAAATATAAGTCTATGTTATTTTGGGTGCCACTTTTAACTTACGAAACGGGTTGTAACCCTTCACACGATTATGGTTTACTAGTAACCAAACATGAATCCTGTTATAAAATAAATATAATTGCTAATATTTGTTTCAAACGTCGTTATTCGAATGCTTTTATAAAATAAATATAATTGTTTATATTTATTTCAAACGTCTTGAATACGGAGATTATAAAAAATAAATATATTTATTTCTATTTATTTCAAACGCCTAAACATATTTCAAGGCGATAACGTACGATCTTCCCACATATTACTAGCCGAGTTATTTTGATAACAAACCAACGAAGTTGATTCCTAACAAGCATATCACTATATAATTATTTTTATAATGATCCACAAGGCGCGGGAATATTATTTCGGCTACGCGACGTCTATATACATATACCCTTACGTTTACATCTATATGTATATATGTCTACATCTTACGAAGCACTATGACGAGTCGTATTATTATCCCTCAACGTATATGACGACTATTCGAGAGACATGTGAATACATTATACGAGTCTATAACGTGTATTATTTTTATATAAATACTTGTTAAGTACACTAGATACCATCCGAGACGACTAACACGATCTTATAAATATATTTATATTTTTATATAAATATATATTCTAAATCTCTCGAACACTAGATATTCCCAAGGCGTAGTATTCATCACAGATCATAAATGGGATTAAACAAGTATATCATTATGGTTTCCATCAAGTTAACAATACTTTTCCATGGAATCATTGGTTAATGATTCGGTAGAGCTCCGTGACACACGTAGTTTAGCTACATTTTAATAGAAACTTATAAGTTTATTCCATGATAGGAATGTGATAGATTGCATGCTAGCAAGTTCCATTTTGGAAATGACATTATGGATCATATATTAAGCCAGCTTTGCACTGGATATCAAGGTGAATTCATAACCCCCACTTTTTACGGTTTTAAATTATTATAAATGTTTTCGGGGGAGGAAAGACATAAAAGTTTTTAAAAAGTACAGAATATTTTGATGAACGAAAACAATAGATTTCTAAACCACGTTGCAAATGAATTTCAATAAAATCAAATGTTTTACGAAAGGTTTATGCTAAACATACCGGTTTTACGAAACACTCGCGTATTTTCGAAACGTGGATGAGTTCCACGACTAGTGACGGGAAGGTCCTAGTTACAACGTGACTGGTTTGTCCCGCATACAAGTAAGGGGACTGGTTGGTCTTGCTTACAAACACAAGGACTGGTTTGTTCCACATACGAATAAGTGGACTGGTTGGTCCTGCTTACAGACTGAAGGACTAGTTTGTCCTACTTACAAATAAGGGGACTGGATGGTCCTTGTCACACCCTCAATTTCCACTTGCGGAGTTTTACAACGAGGCGTGTGAACAAACCAGAATCTGAAACACTAGTACGTCGAACGACTCTATATGATTTGATAATACGTTTTCAAAAAAATCATTTGTCGTAGATTTTATATTGTCTTGATTAGTTACCAATATTTAGCAGAAGCATCAGTTTTTAAAGTTTGAGCGGAAGCATAAATAAGTAGTGAAGCGGGCGCCAACATAAACGCCAAAACGAATGAAAAACCCCAAAACAATATTGATAAATAAGACTCGATAAAAGATGTCTTGTTCAATGCATGTGCGTAAACCTAGAGCTCCTAGCGTCCTGAGAAACATGTAAAGAAACAAGTGTCAACATTAAAGATGAGTGAGTTCACAGGTTTTCTTAAGTTCGTTTGTTCGGTTATAGTTTGTTTTCTCCGTTATCCCTAACCCGGGATAACGAATTGGTTCCATTATTCCAACCCGGAATAATAAGTTGTTGCTTCCAATATTCCAAACCCGGAATATTAAGTTGTTGTTTCCATTATTCCAAACCCGGAATAATAAGTTGTTGTTTCCATTATTCCAAACCCGGAATAATAAGTTGTTGTCTCCATTATCCTCAACCCGGGATAATACATTTGATTCGTAATTAAGTTCAATGTTAACATATATAGGTAGCTAGCCTAAAGTTATGTCACGTAAGTGTTCGCGATCGAAGCTGACTGTTGTGCCTCCGTGTTGCCAGGCCTATCACTGACCATGGCGAAGTTAGGCCGAATTATTCACCCGTTGACCATACCCGGTTGGCTAGCGCGACTAGCTCGGATGGGGCTTGTCGGGCCCAGTATTAGTACTTATAAACCGAGAGATTGACGAGGACTTAAGTGATAAAGCTGCTTAGTGACCATAACATTACATTAACATTAACTTAGTTACCGAATAGTTATGTGACGTTAAATTCGTATAACGTAAAGAGATTGAGTTTGAGAGTGTTTACATGTTTCTCCCCCTGTTGTTTAAAAACCGGATAAAGTTAGGGGCTGTGAACTCACCTTTTGTTGCTCGGTTAGTGTAGCAAAGAAGTTGTAAAGGATGGGACCGCTAATTGCGTCCTAACAAACCAATTGATTTCAAGTCAGTGTGTGAACACACCAATACAAATTCTACACGTAATTTACTCACAAAGTGATACACACAAACAACATATCTAACACTCAAACATGCATGCAAGTATCCTCATGTGAACCTAGTGATCAAAACAACTTATCATGAACATAAACCAATCCATGCCACAATTTGGTGCACACAATCACAAGTTATCAAATTTCAGCTTAACACTCATAATTCAGCTGTTTTCTAGGATTTTTATAAAATAGTTCCAACATTCCAAAAATTCCAATATTTTTACAGTAGGTGACATTTATACCATAGAAATTTATATAAATTTTCCAAGTCCTAAATCTTTACCAATTAACCATAAATATTAATATACTAGGCTGCAGTCAGATTTATCACTTTCTGACTGCAGTCCACGGAAGAATTTATTTAAAAATCACCGGTTGTCCAATTAACAAAATTCCAGTTGGAGTTGCCAGTAAATTTCCATACCTAGTAGCTGTAGAAAATTCATGACTCAACTCCCTACTGATTTTAAAATCCAACTCGATAAACGACTAACAAAATTTCAGGATTTTCACAGCTTTAGTTACTGAACTTATTTGGCCCTTTAAAAATATCAAATGACTTCCGAAAATTATGAATCCAGCGCCATTAGATTCCTTATTCAAATCTCTACGTTCTAGACATCAGAAAATCCGTTTTTCGACAACTAACGACCGAGTTACAGCCAGATGAAGTCGGCTGTAACTATTACTCAGCAACTGTTTTCAGCATATCATTATTATAGACTCGCATCAGCCGTTCATACGATTAACCTAGGCGATCAAGAACCGATTTCTAATCATAGATCAATACTAATAACATATCCATGCAAACCCTAGTTCATACTTCTAGTTTTTACAAACAAACATACTCGCAAACTTACAAGTTCCGCAAACTATTATACATGCAAACAACGAGAGTTCAGCCGATTACTTTCAAACACGTATAATCCGAAAACAAACCAATTAATCATTCAAGCACATATATCCGAATGTTATCTTGTAGCATATGACAAATTCAAATCTTTTAATAACAAGGTAAACGAACCGTGAGTACTATAAGGGATCGGTGATCAAGGATTGCTTGCGACCGAGAAGATGATGATGGAGTAGGCTGTTTTGTTGATCGAATAGAGGTGAACAAGGACTGATCTCGTGACTGAATGGAGGTGAACAAGGGCTGATCTCGCGACTGAATAGAGGTGAACAAGGGCTGTTTGCGGTTGAATGGAATGAACGATGGCTGTTCGCGATCAATGGAGCAAGAGAAGGCAGCCGACGGCTGTTTTGCTTGTTAGGGTTTGTGTTTGTGAATGAAACATGCATGGGCGTGTGTATATATAGCGCAAAGGAGATGAGGGTTACGGTTAGGCTTAAGCTTGTGGCCGAGGGACTTGGGTTGGGTCGGTTTGGGTTATATCTTGCGGCCGGGATATGTTTAAGGTTGGTTTGATCTCGGTTTGGGTTTGCGGTTTGGGTTGCACACGGCCGAGAATAGTTTGAGTTCTAAACTTGGTTAATTCCTAGAGTCACAAGGAATCAAAGTTGGTTCGTGTCACGGTTCGGTTCGTGCACATATTTATTATATATACATATATTTTGTAACTAACACAATTCACGTAATCACACATCACGTATTCATTAACTCATACGCGTTCATACACATAGCACGTAATTAGTTTGACAAGTATTACGTTTAAGTTATCCGAAAAACCCGGGATGTCACATTATCCCCATGTTGAAAGAATTTTCGTCCCGAAAATTGAGTAAACGCGGTTTAGACTGTAGCGTACATGTTTAGAGTGCCACTCACAAAGAGTTAGTTCGTTAATGATGGTACGCGACGTTACAAGAAGTTCCCAAGTGCCATGCACAAAGATTTCCAAGTGTCATGCACAAGAATTTAGTTAACAGTGGTACGCGAATGTATGAGAAATTTCCAGGTTGTCACATCATCCCCATGTTGAAAGAATTTTCGTCCCGAAAATTTAGTTACTGGTATCGTTAGTTTGCTGCTCAGTTGCGAAGAGGTGTGGGTATTTGCTTTTCATTTGGTCCTCTCTTTCCCACGTGAACTCCGGTCCACGCTTAGAGTCCCAACGAACCTTAACGATCGGAATCTTGCTGTGCCTTCGAGTCTTGATCTCACGATCCATGATCTCGATAGGCTTTTCCACGAAGTGTAGTTGTTCATCCACTTGGATCTCATCCAATGGAATGACTAGGGTTTCATCTGATAGACACTTCTTCAGATTTGACACGTGAAAAACGTTGTGAACTCCACTGAGTTCGGCAGGAAGGTCTAATTGATAAGCTACGGGTCCGATACGTTTCAAGATTACAAACGGGCCTACGTACCATGGGTTAAGTTTGCCCCGTTTTCTAAAGCGGATTACACCCTTCCAGGGTGACACCTTTAGTAGGACGCGGTCGCCTACTTGAAATTCGAGCGGTTTGCGTCGTTGATCAGCGTAGCTTTTCTGTCGATCTCGTGCCGCCGCCATGCGGTTTCTGATTTGTACAATCTTTTCAGTAGCCTTAAGTATTAACTCAGGGCCTGTGAGTTGGCTGTCACCGACTTCTGCCCTGCAGACCGGTGATCTACATTTACGACCGTATATGCCTCAAACGGTGCTGCCGAAATACTCCTATGATAACTGTTGTTATATGAGAATTCTACTAGAGGCAGGTGGATTTCCCAACTATTTCCGAAGTCTACCACGCATGCCCTAAGCATGTCTTCCAAGGTTTATATGGTCCTTTCACTTTGACCATCAGTCTGAGGGTGATAGGCTGTGCTCATATCTAAGCGTGTTCCCAACGCTTTCTGGAGTGACTGCCAGAAGTTAGACGTGAAGCGAGCATCTCTGTCTGAGATGATGGACGTTGGCACTCCGTGCCGAGAAACTACTTCCTTAATGTAGATGCGAGTCAACTTCTCCATCTTATCTGTTTCTTTAATAGCTAGGAAGTGTGCGGACTTAGTTAAACGATCCACAATCACCCAGATGGTATCGCAACCACCCAAAGTTCGCGGGAGTTTAGTGATGAAGTCCATCGAGATCTGATCCCATTTCCACACTGGGATCTCAGGTTGTTGGAGTAGCCCCGATGGCTTTTGATACTCTACCTTACTTTTGCACAAGTCAAACACTTGCTCACGTAGGTGGCTATATCGGCTTTCATGTTGGGCCACCAATACACAGCTTTAAGGTCTTGATACATCTTATCCGAACCCGGATGGACAGAGTATCGGGATTTGTGAGCTTCATCCATGACTAGCTCTCTGAGGTTTCCGTAGAGAGGTACCCATATGCGATTCATGAAATACCGGGCTCCGTTGGGTTTTACTTCCCAATCGCGTTCCATTTTTCCCACCGATTCGGCCTTGATGTTTTCCTCCTTAACTGCTTCTAATTGGGCGTCGCGTATTTGTTCGGGTAGCCCCGAATGAATAGTGAGTTGTAATGCTCGTACACGACGAGGTTTCAAGTGTTCCTTCCTACTGAGGGCATCAGCTACCACGTTAGCTTTACCCGGGTGGTACCGAATGGCACACTCATAATTGTTCAAGAGTTCGACCCAGCGACGCTGTCGCATGTTTAACTCCTTCTGATAAAAGATGTGTTGGAGGCTCTTGTGGTCCGTAAAGATTGTGCACTTCGTTCCATAGAGGTAGTGTCTCCAAATCTTAAGTGCAAACACTACTGCTCCCAATTCCAGGTCATGCGTCGTGTAGTTTTTCTCGTGAACCTTCAGTTGGCGCGACGCATACGCGATGACCTTATCGCGTTGCATGAGTACGCATCCCAATCCCTGAATGGAAGCATCACAATATACTACAAAGTCGTCTGTCCCTTCCGGCAAGGACAGAATGGGTGCACTGCAAAGTTTCTGTTTCAGCAATTGAAATGCTGCTTCTTGCTTGTCACCCCAAGCATACTTGATGCCTTTCTGGGTGAGGGTAGTAAGCGGTTGTGCGATCTTTGAGAATCCCTCGATGAAACGTCTGTAGTAACCAGCCAATCCCAAAAATTGGCGGATCTCCGTCGGTGTCTTGGGTGCTTCCCAGTTTTTGATGGCTTCAATCTTGGCAGGGTCTACGTGGATACCCCTTTCATTCACGATATGCCCGAGAAACTGAACTTCCCGAATCCAGAAATCACACTTCGAAAGCTTGGCATATAGCTTTTCCTGTTGGAGTAATCCTAGCAGTAATCGTAGATGTTCAGCATGTTCTTCTTCACTTTTGGAGTAGATGAGTATGTCATCGATGAACACAATGACAAACTTGTCGAGGTATGGTTTACACACGCGGTTCATGAGGTCCATGAACACCGCAGGTGCGTTGGTGAGACCGAAGGGCATGACCAAGAACTCATAATGGCCATACCGAGTGCGAAATGCCGTCTTAGCGATATCCTCCTCCCTGACGCGTAGCTGATGGTAACCAGACCGTAAATCAATCTTGGAGTAGTAGCTTGACCCTTGAAGTTGGTCGAAGAGATCGTCGATGTGAGGTAACGGGTATCGGTTCTTGACAGTAACCTTGTTGAGTTCCCTATAGTCGATGCACATGCGGAAAGTCCCATCCTTTTTCTTGACAAAAAGGACTGGAGCTCCCCATGGCGAAACGCTTGGTCGGATAAATCCTTTTTCTAAAAGCTCCTGAAGTTGGGTAGACAGCTCCTGTAGCTCGGCTGGAGCTAGGCGGTATGGAGCCTTGGGAATAGGAGTTGCATTGTTTGCCAATTCGATTTCAAACTCCAATTGTCGATGGGGTGGAAGACCAGGTAGTTCTTCTGGGAATACATCGGAAAAATCACGGACGACAGGGATGTCTTCTATACGTTTCTCTTCCTTAGGCTGTTCGGTAATCAGTGCGAGTAAAGCGAAGGAGTTCTTCCTCCGAAGATACTTCTGCGCTTGCATGTAAGAGATGATGTTGGTGACGGCGCTTGCCTTATCGCCTTGTACCGTCAGGATTTCGTCGTTAGAGAGCGGAATACGGATAGATTTTTCGAAGCAGAGAACTTCAGCCCGGACGTCGGATAGCCAGTCCATTCCGACTACCACGTCAAAACTACCCAGGGTAGTTGTCATCAGATCAATGGTAAAAGTGTGGCCCGCGAGTTTGAGTTGACAGCCGGATACGATTTGGGTCGCATCTACAGATTTACCATCGGCTAATTCTATAACATAAGGGGTCTCTAATGGTTTAAGCGTGAGATTTAGGTTCTTCCTAAAAGACTCAGATATAAAGCTCCTATCCGCACCCGTATCAAAAAGCACAGAAGCAAAATGTTCATTAAGGGGAAACTTACCGGTGACCACGTTCGAGTCGTTTCTGGCCTCTCCGCGGCCCAATGTAAATGCGCGACCTTTGGCACCTCCGGTGCCACCGTTCCCATTATTGTTGTTGTTGTTATTGTTGTTGTGGTTATTGTGGTTGTGGTTGTTTCCACCATTATTGTTGTTGTTACGCAACTGTGGGCAGTCTCTTCTGAAATGAGCAGTACTACCACACTGATAGCATCCCCGGTTAATACCCTGCTGCTGACCCTGGGGTTGATTTTGATTTGGTCGGGACATGATTTCCCCACGACAATCCTTTGCCGCATGTCCCACCTTGCCACATCGTTGGCAGCGATTTCCGGCACAAGGGCCCTGATGATGAAGATTACAACGACTGCACTGCGGCTTTCGACCTACATAGCCGCCTGGACTTTAGTTGTTATTGTTGTTGTTGTTGGCGGGCTGATTTTGGTGACCCCGGTGGCTGTTGAAATGATTGAACCGTTTCTGGTTCCCCTGCTGCGGCTGGGATGATGAAGACTGTCGAGCAGACGAGTCTTCAAACTTTCTTTTGTTATCCGAGGCAACTTCAGTTGTACCTCGTGCTGGCAGCTTCTTCTGTTCCACCGCCTTATCGGTGAGTTTGTGAGCCAATCGGATTGCTTGATGTTCAGTTACAGGGTTACTAGCCATTACCATACCCTGAATTTCCGGAACCAGACCCCAAGATAGAACTCGAGTCTTTTCTCCACAGTGTTGGCCAATTCGAGACACAGAAATACCAAGTCATGGTGTTTTGCGGTGTAAGCTTCAATTTTAGATCCCACCATCTTGTGGTTCCATAAGGCTTGCTCCAACTGTTGCACTCTGTCTCGTGGACAGTACTCCTCTTTGATTAGGGCCTTGAACTCGGCCCAGGCCATTGCATTCGCAGCTATAAGTCCACGCGTTTGGACTTGTGCATTCCACCATGTCAGTGCCCCATCTTCCAGTGTTGAGGCTGCGTATTTGACCTTGTTGGCCTCTAGGCAGTTGCACATTTCAAAAACGGATTCAGATTTTTCGATCCAGCGGACCAGTCCAATGGGTCCTTCCGTCCCCGAGAATTTGCTTGGTTTTGCGTCGAGGAACATCTTGTAGGGGTTAAAGCCCCCTCCTGCTGACAGAGAATAGGTAGTCAGCAAGGAATTTTACTAGCCTCACTATTAGATTTTCACGCGAAAATTTAATAATGGTTACCTGCCGGTTGGTTCTGAACACCCGCTAAAGCTGCGTTCACGTGCTCTTGAATCATGGCAGCTAGCTCTTCGGGCGTCAAGTTAAGGTTTCCACGTCTTCCAGTTGCCATTTAGATCTTCGAAACACAACACAAACACACCCCGATAAGTCTATATATCCAGTATAGTTATCCTACTTCGTGCTTTAATAATTATCAAGTTATGTCAACTCAATATGTTAAATAGTCAAAAGAAATACTTGATTAACTGAAATTTCAACGTCTTACAAAAGTGCAAATCAAACATACGAATTCACTATAAAGTCTCAAGTTTAAACACAAGTGGGAAAATAAATAGACTGAAGGAAAATAAACAAAATAAACGAGACGTGTCAGTCGTCTACGTCTCCATCCCCCAAGTCACTGTCGTTGCCGTCATCCTGCGCGGCATTTCCAGCTTCTACAGCTGGGTCCTCCTCCGGATCCTCCTCTGGATCCTCCTCAGGGTCCTCCTCTGGATCCTCTTCCGGATCCTCCTCTACCGGCACTGGAGGTGCCGGTGCTGGTGCAAGTGCTTGATTTTGCAGTTCCTGAATGTTCCAACTATTTTCCAGGACTCTGTCCTCAAGCCAGTCGGCTCTTATCTGCTCAGCATGCAGATCTCTAGCTATGGTGTTACGAGCTATCTTACTCGTATGATGCTCTTCCTCGAGTGAGTCGGTTTTACCAGTCAGTTGGCGGATCATCCATCCTTGTGCTAGGATGGTTTCCTGCATTCTTTCTATCTGTGCTTGTTGTTTATGTAATATGATTCTAAGTAGGTCAATTCCTACTTCTACAGGGTTAACCGGTTCAATCGGCACAGCAATGGTTGGGCGTGATGACGACTCCTCCCCCAGAGCGAGCCTTTTCCTCGCAGCTGAGCGTGTCTCCACGCCATAAGATGGTATGGGTTCCACCATAGGTGCCTTTCCTGGCGCTCTTGGTGGCGTAGGTCTGTCGGATGATGATGACGATGAGGATGATGACATTGCCTGTTAGGTCGTGTAGTTAGTTACGAGTTGTTTTCATTCCTTATTATGAAGGCATAATCTACATATCACAGTTGTGGTATATTGCATAACAAGATATAATAGTTCGGTGCCAAACTAAGTCTAGTGTTGTGAATTCAGCTATAGTTTAGGTCTACTTGTAATGCAAACCTGGTTCTCTATAGCTAGTGGCTCTGATACCAATCTATCACACCCTCAATTTCCACTTGCGGAGTTTTACCGCGAGGCGTGTGAACAAACCAGAATCTGAAACACTAGTACGTCGAACGACTCTATATGATTTGATAATACGTTTTCAAAAAAATCATTTGTCGTAGATTTTATATTGTCTTGATTAGTTACCAATATTTAGCAGAAGCATCAGTTTTTAAAGTTTGAGCGGAAGCATAAATAAGTAGTGAAGCGGGCGCCAACACAAACGCCAAAACAAATGAAAAACCCCAAAACAATATTGATAAATAAGACTCGATAAAAGATGTCTTGTTCAATGTATGTGCGTGCACCTAGAGCTCCTAGCGTCCTGAGAAACATGTAAAGAAACGAGTGTCAACATTAAAGATGAGTGAGTTCACAGGTTTTCATAAGTTCGTTTGTTCGGTTATAGTTTGTTTTCTCCGTTATCCCTAACCCGGGATAACGAATTGGTTCCATTATTCCAACCCGGAATAATAAGTTGTTGCTTCCAATATTCCAAACCCGGAATATTAAGTTGTTGCTTCCAATATTCCAAACCCGGAATATTAAGTTGTTGTTTCCATTATTCCAAACCCGGAATAATAAGTTGTTGTTTCCATTATTCCAAACCCGGAATAATAAGTTGTTGTCTCCATTATCCTCAACCCGGGATAATACAGTTGATTCGTAATTAAGTTCAATGTTAACATATATAGGTAGCTAGCCTAAAGTTATGTCACGTAAGTGTTCGCGATCGAAGCTGACTGTTGTGCCTCCGTGTTGCCAGGCCTATCACTGACCATGGCGAAGTTAGGCCGAATTATTCACCCGTTGACCATACCCGGTCGGCTAGCGTGACTAGCTCGGATGGGGCTTGTCGGGCCCAGTAGTACTACTTATAACTCCCCCGCTATTAAACCCAATACTAACGATCCGAGAGATTGACGAGGACTTAAGTGATAAAGCTGCTTAGTGACCATAACATTACATTAACATTAACTTAGTTACCGAATAGTTATGTGACGTTAAATTCGTATAACGTAAAGAGATTGAGTTTGAGAGTGTATACATGTTTCTCCCCCTGTTGTTTAAAAACCGGATAAAGTTAGGGGCCGTGAACTCACCTTTTGTTGCTCGGTTAGTGTAGGAAAGAAGTTGTAAAGGATGGGACCGCTAATTGCGTCCTAACAAACCAATTGATTTCAAGTCAGTGTGTGAACACACCAATACAAATTCTACACGTAATTTACTCACAAAGTGATACACACAAACAACATATCTAACACTCAAACATGCATGCAAGTATCCTCATGTGAACCTAGTGATCAAAACAACTTATCATGAACATAAACCAATCCATGCCACAATTTGGTGCACACAATCACAAGTTATCAAATTTCAGCTTAACACTCATAATTCAGCTGTTTTCTAGGATTTTTATAAAATAGTTCCAACATTCCAAAAATTCCAATATTTTTACAGTAGGTGACATTTATAACATATAAATTTAAATAAATTTTCCAAGTCCTAAATCTTTACCAATTAACCATAAATATTAATATACTAGGCTGCAGTCAGATTTATCACTTTTTGACTGCAGTCCACGGAAGAATTTATTTAAAAATCACCGATTGTCCAATTAACAAAATTCCAGTTGGAGTTGCCCGGAAATTTCTATACCTAGTTGCTGTACAAATTTCATGACTCAACTCCCTACTGATTTTAAAATCCAACTCGATAAACGACTAACAAAATTTCAGGATTTTCACAGCTTTAGTTACTGAACTTATTTGGCCCTTTAAAAATATCAAATGACTTCGGAAAATTATGAATCCAGCGCCATTAGATTCCTTATTCAAATCTCTACGTTCTAGACATCAGAAAATCTGTTTTTCGACAACTAACGACCGAGTTACAGCAAGATGAAGTCGGCTGTAACTATTACTCAGCAACTGTTTTCAGCATATCATTATTATAGACTCGCATCAGCCGTTCATACGATTAACCTAGGCGATCAAGAACCGATTTCTAATCATAGATCAATACTAATAACATATCCATGCAAACCCTAGTTCATACTTCTAGTTTTTACAAACAAACATACTCGCAAACTTACAAGTTCCGCAAACTATTATACATGCAAACAACGATAGTTCAGCCGATTACTTTCAAACACGTATAATCCGAAAACAAAGCAATTAATCATTCAAGCACATATATCCGAATGTTATCTTGTAGCATATGACAAATTCAAATCTTTTAATAACATGGTAAACGAACCGTGAGTACTATAAGGGATCGGTGATCAAGGATTGCTTGCGACCGAGAAGATGATGATGGAGTAGGCTGTTTTGTTGATCGAATAGAGGTGAACAAGGACTGATCTCGCGACTGAATGGAGGTGAACAAGGGCTGATCTCGCGACTGAATAGAGGTGAACAAGGGCTGTTTGCGGTTGAATGGAATGAACGATGGCTGTTCGCGATCAATGGAGCAAGAGAGGGCAGCCGACGGCTGTTTTGCTTGTTAGGGTTTGTGTTTGTGAATGAAACATGCACGGGCGTGTGTATATATAGCGCAAAGGATATGAGGGTTACGGTTAGGCTTAAGCTTGTGGCCGAGGGACTTGGGTTGGGTCGGTTTGGTTTTATCTTGCGGCCGGGATATGTTTAAGGTTGGTTTAATCTCGGTTTGGGTTTGCGGTTTGGGTTGCACACGGCCGAGAATAGTTTGAGTTCTAAACTTGGTTAATTCCTAGAGTCACAAGGAATCAAAGTTGGTTCGTGTCGCGGTTCGGTTCGTGCACATATTTATTATATATACATATATTTTGTAACTAACACAATTCACGTAATCACACATCACGTATTCATTAACTCATACGCGTCCATACACATAGCACGTAATTAGTTTGACAAGTATTACGTTTAGGTTATCCGAAAAACCCGGGATGTCACAGTCCTACTTATAAACACGAGGTCTGGATTGTCCTCTACTTAACAATAAGGGCCCTAGGGTCGCTTAAAACTGTACACTTAAGTCCTCGCTACATATCAGAACTATAACGGTTTGGCGAGGCAGTTACTAGCTTGGGTGGGTTATAGGCTCATGCGGGCATGTTGTCTTTGTCGTACGCGAACATCGACAGTTATTCAAATATTACAGAAACAAGGTTTTCAAAGGACATGCCGAGTAAAATGATTTTATTACGTTTTCTCAACATTATTTAAATCGGTTACCAAAAGGATTTATTTCAAATCTTTTTCAAACAAACTATGAACTCACCAACTATGTGTTGATTTTTTTGCATGTTTCTTTCTCAGGTTTCAAAAAACAATCTAAGGCGCAGTTGGAATAGGAGAACCCTTTGGGATTCTAGTGTTTAGCAGATGTTCAACATGGAGAAGTCTTAGCATTATTTACTTCCACTGTGAAATAAGATACGAGTCGATCACGCCGACAAATATGAATTTATACATATAATGTATACATATGAACTTAGTTTTTCTACTTTATTATGTTTTCGAACGTCACTAAACGCAATTTTAATGCAACCGACGAACGTAAGCGTCAAACGCAACCTTTCGACATAATTTTACATGTTTTTGAACCTAAAATACTACTATACGACGTCCCATGAAGTTCGGGTTCCAAAACGGGCTTCAGAAATGTAATCTTGCCATGCACACGATTAAGAACGAGCTAATGGGCCTTTGGCCCAACCCACCTAAAAACCAGAGGTATAAATACCTAGTTATAATAAAATCCCGCATTTTCACACACAACTCTCTCTCTCTCTCTCTCTCTTCCTCACCTCTCTCTCGTTTCTCTCTCTAGAACTCCGACAGGCGGAGCAACTCCGCCGGTGAGAGTCCAGCAAGTTCAGCGGCAGCGGTGGCGTCGACAGCCGGCAATGATGACACGGCAACGCCGCAGCGTGCAGTGTCGGCGGCGGTTTTTCGGCAAGCATTTTCCGGTAAAATATACTCCTACCCACTAAACGGAACCTCTTCTATGCGTTAGTGGTGTCAGTTTTTAATGATTACCAACTGTTTGGGCACAGGGGCAACTCCCGGGGGCAACTCTAGCTAAGCTCCGATCAAGATTCCGGTGAACTCTTTTCGGACTTTTTGCTCCATGCATGCTTAGATCGGGTTAGTAGGAGCCTCTATGCGAGTTTTCATAGCTTTTTTATTTTCTGGCAACATTACTCCTTTCCAGTAAGTGAATCATTTCACTCATCTCATCTACATTAGTTTTTGAGTCGTTTAAATGTTCGCTTTGCGTCGGTCTAAGGGGTGTTTGGTAGCGGCGGAAGAAGTGGTGTTGTATCACAGCGGAGAACCGACAGAGGAGCCACCCTTCGACGGCCAAACAAACCGCTAAACAGCGGATGTGATATGGTGGGGGCGGTGTGGTGATGTAACGACAGCGACGCAACAACCGACAGCTCCACGGCCGGCAGGCGGCGATGGTAGTGGTGGACTGTCACACCCTGGTCGTAGCGGAAGCGCAAGTGTGCGACTATTAGGAAATCATTGCATCCAATTTAGTAAACAAATTAACAACGATGTCATGCCATTACTAAGTTTCATTATACATTTAGGTACTTCAAAAGTGAAACCATATTGTTATCAGTATCAAATTATGATTACAACCATAGTTTAAAACACATGTTCCAAAATAAGATATTGTTTCATCAGAAAATCATACTGAGGCTTTGACCTCTATATACCCATACGAGGTTGGGATATAAAAGGCAAACCCTCCAAAAGGTAGTATATTGTTGTCTTGAATATTCCATACCAGAACCCCATAACCAGCTCAAGTCATGCGTCCTGAAACACATGTAATTTTTAAAAAAGTCAACATAAAGTTGGCAAGTTCATGTAGTTTAATGTTTTCATATCCAAATGTCATCTTTGAAAACCTGTATTGAAATCCAAGTATGTTATTAGCATCAATGAGTTAATTTAGGATCTATCAGTGTGTCGCGAGCACCCTGACATACTAGTGCCATAAGTAAGTAACCAAACCGAGACTTCTTTAACATTTTGGGATCACAAAAGCACTACAATGGGTATACCAACCAGGAGTGGAGCGGGTCTCAAACTTAATAGATCTACCTCTTTTGCACCTTCGTCACTAAGTGATTAATGGTTACTACTACTATTTCCTACTTACGCACAATGATCTGTTATCTGCTAACTCATAACTAACATACTGTTTTACATGACATGTATTTCCCCTCGATAGTTTAAAACAAAACTTAAAGTAATTGAAAGGAGGGACATGAACTCACAGTTTTTGTGTTCCGTATAAGTCATACGGTTTATCGTTCGGTGTCCGCAAACTATGTAACCTACGTGCGTATTGGTTTCATTAGACACCTAGGTCTCAATGGACCTTGTACTTGTTGTTTATCTCGAATTCTTGTTATTTATTTACTTGTTATGATTGAACAACTTATAATGTGATCAGAGTGTTGGTAGTTTGTTTGTCCGATTTATATCGTTATATATATTTCTTATATATATATATATATATATATATATATATATATATATATATATATATTATTGTTTGCAAACCATGGGTGAACTAGGCCTTACCCTTCATATGTCATTGGGCCTAGCCCATGTTTTCTTGTCACCGGGCCTAGCCCATGTAATTTTATGACTTTGGGCCTAGCCATGTTTTCTTGTCATTGGGCCTAGCCCATGTCTTTTTGTCTTTGGGCGTAGCCCATGTCTTTTTGTCTTTGGACCTAGCCCATGTCTTTTTGTCTTTGTGCCTAGCCCATGTCTTTTAGTCTTTGGGCCTAGCCCATGTCTTTTTGTATCCCTGGGCCTAGCCCATGTATTTTTATATCCTTTGGGCTAGCCCATGTATTTTTATATAATTATGGGCTTTTATTAGTTTTTGGGCCACCTCCATAATATTATGGAATTTGGGCCTATTATATGATTTTCACAATTTGGGCCTAGCCCAAATATATATGTATAAAGCCCATTTTTTTATTATAAGTATTTTACTTATAATTTTTCTAACTTTTCATATGCTTAACTTTCCGGATTTTTCGTTTCCATAATATATAAACATGTTAAAAGTCTAAATATATATTTAGACTCGTTGTCGGCATCGTTTATTACATGTTTGTTTTCGTCGAGAATCGTCCGTTGTCGTCGACGTGAAGGTGTAATCTTGAATGTCCGCCTATTGTTCGCCTTATTTCAATTGTCCGATTTATTGTTACGACGCTTAACAAAATATATTTATTATGTTACCATTACTTGGTGTGTTGTTTCAAGTGTTTGTATATTGTATATGGTGGGGTATTTTTATTGTGAATACCCTAAGATTCTAATACATACACATAAAATACACACATGTTATACATACAAATTTATTGGTAACAATATGTATATAAATACTTGTATTATTTTCCATATAAGAATACATATTTGTAAAAGCATTTATTTTACTTATAAATATATATTTGTAACTTTATTTAAACATTATGGCGTTTTTCACGTTTTAAAAACGTATTTAAAACCTGTTTAAACTCAAAATCATCATCAACAAGTCATTTAATATTTATTCTACATAATCAACATATCATCATCCATGACTTTTATGGTTTAAAAATCCTAGTTAATCAAGTGGGTTTTTAATATTTATTAGCCTTTTCAAATCAATACTTTAACATGTGGTTTAAACAAGTTCATGCACTTATCCCCTTGATTACTACACTTTTTTAAAGTGATTACAACTTAAATATAAGTGTTTACTTCTCATAAAAATCATTCATATGCATAAAAGTTATGTTAAGTTGTAGTATGTTTCATGGATGATGTAGTTGATGATCTTGTTTAGATTTAAACCTTAACATGTTTAAATCTTCACTTTTATACTAAATCACACAAGATCATGCAACTTTTATATGATATTTTTAACGTGAACAACTTCAACATGTAATCTAACAATCATATAAGCATATAATCAACACAAAATAAACAATATTTAGTGTTCTTATTATGTTGTGTTTTAAGGTTTTTGATATATCTTTTCTTGATTTTCAAGATGATCAACTTGTACACTAATAATCTAAGCATAAAAATAAGCTAGATTATGGAGAAGTTTAGCTCACAATGGGTGCACAAGTTCCTTGAAGATTTAGAAGAAAAGAAAGCTCTTTAAGAATCCCTACTGAGCTCCATCCATGCAAGCTTCTTTAGTGGACTTGATTTGGCTTCTAATGGTGTATAAAGTGGTGATTGGTGGTGGCTAAATGGTGGCTTATGGTGGTGATGTTGTAGCCGTGAACAATGGGGGAAAAGAAGGAAAGATGTTGCAAATTTTTGGTGAAGATGAGAATGATGAAGTTTTGTTGAAAAAGGATGATATATATCTAATCTTTCAAGTTCCATTACTCATCTAATACACCATACTTAAGATCTCAAAAATTCAATAAAATCAAGTGGGGTGGGACCCACTTGTGACCGTCAAAATGGAGGGGGTAAGTGTAACTTAATTTTTTTTACACATGTTGAAATTTGGAGATATTTTGATACTTAGGTTAAGTATAGTGAATTGGGTTAATCTTCTTGCTTCTTAAGCATAAGACTTCTATTTAGGGTGTAATTACATGGCATTTAATCCATATGATCCTCCAAAATAAGTTTCGGATGACGGATATGTCGCTAGATTGCTCATCGTCGAAGTATTTGCTAATAAACGGAACTATATATTTATTACCGGAAGCCTTTGTTTTGGACAACCACAACTAATATGGTGTCAAATTAGTGCATTTCCGATCCAAAAATATTCATGACTAGTTCGCTAGACGAATACATGATGAGTTAGGATGGCCGATATGTCGTTCATTCAACCGTTTGATTGATATCGGCACTTTTATGATCCGTCATCGAACTTTTTTGAAAGTTGTGTTTCCATGACCTCATGTTAGTTGAATGGATTCCGAGTCCCAAATAATGCTTAACTAGCTCATTAGACGCCTAGATGAGGGTATCGGCTACTAAAATATTCGTTGTTTCGAGTCGGTCGGCCGCTTTCCGGTCGAATTGTGTAGTGTTTGACGAATGATCGGAAAGGATGTGTTTTGCGCATTTTTTCTATTCTCACATTATTTTAGGGTGTTTAGCATTGCTTTTTTCTTATCTTGACATCCGGAATCCTCCGAATTAGTTTTGCGGACAAATCGCCATTTGTCGCCTCTTTCGTCGAAATGGACAATTTTGCAATTTATGCGTTATACCGGAAAGTTATGTATTTTTGAAAGGGTTGTTCTTAAATATGCGTTTTCATTTGTATATGGACTCATGTATGGCATTATCATGCCGTTATTTCGTGTCTTGATTCGTTTCGGCGGGTTTTCCGACACAGTTAGTGTCACCGCAATTAGTATGTCCAGCACTTTCTACCAACACTTTTAGGGCATTGTTTTGGTCTGCTTCTCGTCGTAACGGAAACCAGTATATGTTATGATCAGATTTACTTGCCCTAATAACGTACGACTCAGTTTTGAATTTAAATTACGATTGCATGAGATTATAATAAGAAATTAGTGATTACACTGTACGAAATTACCAGTTATTTGTCAGTTGTCACATGGACGGTTCGGGTTGGCTCGGGTCTAGTTTTGGTATGATTTGAGGGCATATTTGTTTTCGATTCAGGTTATGGGTGCGGGTCAAAGTGGGTCAAAGCTGGTCAACTGTGGTCAATAAGTCCAGGTCAACCGGTTAGTTTTCGTGTTCGGGTCAAACCCCGGTCAACACGAGCCTTGGTAAAATGTTCACGACTCAAATTATGATATATAATTATTGAAATTTTATCCTAACCCGACACCAAGCTCTAACCCGAACCAACTAACAAAACCGATAAGAAAATATAACTCTTGGACTTCTATGTAATTTTTTTACATAACTTACGTATGTACATATATTAGTAAAAAATCGAACCGACACGTTGTTTAATAATATATATAAATATTTATATATTAAATTTATGAGACGAGAAAGTGGCGTTTCGAAACAATGAAGGATACACTTATATTATTACATTAGATTGTTGTGTTCTGAAAATATATCGACAAGTTAATTTGTCAGGTTATCCTAAAAGCAGAGGAACTCTGCCCGATTTTTTGCTAAAATATAAAGAGATATGTTAATATTTCCAATCCGACGGAAACATAGCGGGAATCAAGTGTTTTTCTAAATAAATATAAGTGTATATTATTTTTGGACGCCACTTATAACTCACCAAACAGGGTTGTAACCCTTCACACGATTATGGTTTACTAGTTAACGAAACATGAATCCTTTTATAAAATAAATATAATAGTTTTTATTTGTTTCAAACGTGGTTAATTCAAATGCTTTTATAAAATAAATATAATTGTTTATACTTATTTCAAACGTCTTGAATTCGGAGATTATATAAATAAATATAATTCTTTATATGTATTTCAAACGCCTAAACATAATTCGACGTGATAACGTACAATCTTCCCATATTTTACTAGCCGAGTTATTTTGATAACAAACCAACGAAGTCAATTTCTAACAAACATATCACTATATAATTATTTTGATGATGATCCACGAGATGCGGGATTTTTATTTCGGCTATGCGACGTCTATATACATATACACTTATGTTTACATACATATGTATATATGTCTACATCTTACGAAACACTACGACGAGTCGTATTATTATCCGTCAACGTATATGATGACTATTCGGGAAACACGTGAATACATTATACAAGTCTATAACTTGTATTATTTTTATACCAATACTTTTGAAGTACACGTGCTACCATCCTAGATGACTAACACGATCTTATAAATATATTTATATTTTGATATAAATATATATTCTAAATCTCTCGAACACTAAGTATTCCAAGGCCTGTAGTATTCATCACCGATCATATATGGGATTAAACAAGTATATCATTATCGTTTCCATCAAGTTAACAACACTTTTCCATCGAATTATTGGTTAATGATTAGGTAGAGCTCGGTGAGACGCGTAGTTTAGATACATTTTAATAGAAACTTATAAGTTTATTCCTTGATAGGAATGTTATAGATTGCATGCTAGCAAGTTACATTTTGGAAACGACATTTTGGATCATATATTAAGCTAGCTTTGCACTGGATATCGAGGTGAGTTCATAACCCCGCACTTTTTATAGTTTTACATTTTTTAAATGTTTTCGAGGGTGGAAAGACATGGAAGTTTTGAAAAATTACACAATATTTCGATGAATGAAAACAATAGATTTCTAAACCATGTTTCAAATGAGTTTCAATAAACTCAAATGGTTTACCAAAGGTTTATGCTTAACATACATGTTTTACAAAACACTCGCGTATTTTCGAAATGTGCATGAGTTTCATGAATAGTGACGGGAAAGTCCTAGCTACAACGGGACTGGTTTGTCCTAAATACAAGTAAGGGGACTGGTTGGTCCTGCTTATAGACACAAGGACTGGTGTGTCCTACATACGAATAAGGGGACTGGTTGGTCCTGCTTACAAACTGAAGGACTTGTTTGTCCTACATACAAATAAGGGGACTGGACGGTCCTGCTTATAAACACGAGGATTGGATTGTCCTCTACTTAACAATAAGGGTCGTAGGGTCGCTTACAATTGTACACTGAAGTCCTCGCTACATATCGGAACTATAGTCGCCTGCTAGTCTACCTTCTTGAGTTAGGGTATGGTGAGGCACTTACTAGCTTGGGGGTGGGTTATAGGCTCATGCGGGCATGTTGTCTTTGTCGTACGCGGACATCGACGATTGTTCAAATATTACAAAAATAAGGTTTTCACGGGACATGCCAAGAAAAAAGATTTTATTACGTTTTCTTAACATTATTTAAACCGGTTACCAAAAGGGTTTATTTAAAATCTTTTCCAAAAAAATATGAACTCGCCAACTATGTGTTGATTTTTTTTGCATGTTTCTTTCTCAGCTTTCAAAAATTAAACTAAGGCATGGTTGGAATAGGAGAACCCTTTGGGATTCGAGTGTTTAGCAGATGTTCAAATTCGAGAAGTCTTATCATTTTACTTCCGCTGTGAAATTAAGATACCAGTCGATCACGCCCGGCTCTAATGTAATTGATTTATCGGGGTGTGATTGAGAAGAGTGTGATAGGTGAGTTATCCTACTTTTTGGGATTACAAGATGAACAGAAGAAGGATGAGATGTTTATACATCAGACAAAGTATGTGTATGGCATTTTGTCTTGTTTCAAAATGGAGGATTGCGCTACTTTCAACATACCTATCTATGAGAATCACAATCTTGGTCCAGATCATGAGAGTCTGGAGGATGTTGATCCAATTTAGTATAGGGCAATGATTGGTTCTCTAATATACTTGACAGCTTTAAGATTAGACATCATGTTCGCTGTGTGTCTTTGTGCTAGACATCAAGCAAATCCAAAAGAGTCACATATGAAAGCGGTGAAGCGGATACTTTGTTACTTGACAAGGAAACCTAAACTTGGGTTATGGTATCAAGCTTCTAGTGATTTGAAGTTTGTTACATATACTGATTCAGACTTTGGAGGATGTAAGTTGACCAAAAAATCTACTACTGGTGGTTGTTAGTTCTTAGAGGGGGATAGTGTCTTGGCAATGCAAGAAGCAGTCTTGCGTTTCTACCTCTATGTGTGAAGCTGAATATATTGTTGCGGGTAGTTGATCTCAGGTTCTCTGGATACAATAGGAGATTCATGATTATGGTTTGAATTTCACTCGTACTCTTATAATGATAGACAATAATGCCACTATTTCAATCACAATCAATCCCGTAAAACACAGTTGCACAAGACATATTGACACTCGTCACCATTTTATACGGGATTGTGTTGAAAAGTAACTGATTGAACTTCATAGAGTTGACAGACTAGATAACCAGGCTGATCTTTACACAAAAGCATTTGACAGGGCTCGATTTAAACATCTAGTCGAACTCAATAGGATGAGGAATCCTTTAACCATTTTTCATAAGAATTTTGTAAATATTTTATTGCTTTCTTAAAAATAAAAAACATAAAAAATAGAAAACCATAAAAAAATAATAGAAAATCAAAACTAAGTGGTCATTGTGTGAAAAAGAAGAAATGATAGTACATCATCGAGATAGATTGTCACATTGTATTTGAAATCAAAATGGTTAAGTGTGATAGTAGATCCATTATATGATATACAAGTAGGCAAAAAGCATGAAATAAGAAACTTACCAACATGATATAAACATAATGAACTGTGTATTTGTGGGTAACTTATTAGTGGCGTATGGTTTAATGACTTTAAATCTTTCTTTGAGAGATTGCCAAAATCCAAGGTTTTGGGTCCTTATATCGTTATTTCATCCGGGGGTATCAGGGTTGTCCTTCTGCTGCATCCAGATATAATGTGACCTAGGCACAACCAAGCTATCTTAAAAGAGCTAAAATGCTAAAAACACAAAAATTGAAGAAGCTCTCCTAGAGAGTCATTCATATGTGCTAAATACATAAATCATAGCAAAATCTGTGGTATTGTCTTAACCCTCATTGTATATTGGTCTCTTTGTTCTATGAATGTACTCACCTAATCACCAATTATCTAACATTGTAAAACACAAAGGATGAATTCAGTATACTCACCTACTACGAGGAATCTTTGTGCATACCTTGATCGTGGGGGTATGTTAAAGTGGGACATACTAGTATATCAGTATAATATTACCTTAATCATATCACATGGTAATGGAACTTGAAATGTCCATGCATTTTGTTTAAGTGGATAATCATACTAGTAATTGTCATGGGTTACTTTTCACAAAAATTACTTAAAGAATTATCTGATGTTGTCAAAACAGTTTGATTTTGCTGATATGATCTTCTTACTAGTGATTCTAACAAAAATAGAGTATTTTATTTTATGATAATATTTTTTCAGAAAATATAAAATCCAAAAAGATTTTCCTTTTTCTTTAAAACTCTTAGTGTATGGAAAATGGTTGTTCATAGAGGAGTTGTTACCAATAGAGGGAGAAGGTGTTAGAAGATGAGTTCAAAATTTTAAAATCTTGCAGGTTCTAATGTGGTGGACAAGTTTTCGAGTGTTGGTTTTAGCGGAAAAATTGCTTAATCGGTGATATAGTTTTTACCATCTCTTGATTAATAATAATCTGTTTAACTTTGTTAAAAAAATCTTATGGTTTCTCAAGATATTTGTTTTATAGTATACAGATTGAGGCAGTGTGTTGGTGAGAAGTTGATGTGACAAGTTGAGGAGTTATTGCTGCTTGGAAGAATCATCCTTCTACAATGCAAAACGGAAGATATGAAGACATAGTTGGATTGCTGACTCATAACTTGAAAGATTTTGTGAATGCATCAGGTTATGGGGAGTCTATTGCTGACAGAATTCGTGTTGATTCTGACGCTATCCAAAGACCAAAGACTGTGAGATTCTGAAGTCTAAGTTTACCTTTTCAAGCTTTTGTCAAGGGGAGTTTGTTGGTGCATGTTATATGACAACACCCCGACCGCGTAAAACAACGAACCTCGGTGGAAACGTCGGGGAGTCATGTCACAGAACTATTGTTTCACAACTCATGGAATTTAATTTTTTTTATTAAGTTAAATGTTTACATTGCCTTGGGATAAACAGAAACAACACATAAATAAATTGCCTTTCATGTTTTAAGTCACTAAGGTCCGTGTCCATTCCTATGTGAAGCATGCATCATATTATCAAGCATTGACTCATAAAACACATGTGAAAAGAGAGTCAGCATAAAAATGCCGGCGAGTACATAGGTTTTATGAGTGTGTCAAATTAATGGCATTGTACACATATGGCAATACCTCGTCCGACTATGGATAACGCATAGTCGTGTTATGGATAACGCATCAACAAGTTGTTCACATTATTTAAATCGTATTGTTTTATATATAAACCATAGACAATGTTTTTGAAAACTTGAAAATGATTTAGCGCATATGAGTCACCCTAAAACATTTGCAAAACATAAAAGTGGGGAACTATGTACTCAATTGGGATTGGAAAGTGTTCTTGATCAATGGAATAAACAAAGCTCAGTTATGTCCTAATGTGTCAGATAAATATGTTTGCATATCAGGACTACAAATGGGAGATCGGATAGAACGAAGTCTTATAAACCAAAAGAGTGTTGGAACTCATGTGATATGGTTTAACAAACTTAATATCCTGATTTGGAAAGGATCCTATGTGCTTTTGACCCATTATGACTCGTTAAGATAGTTTATGCTAGTTTAACAGGTCATTAGTGTAAACGCATGATCGGATGGTTAAACATGTCCTATGAAAGTCTTAAATGCCTAAACATGTTTGAAAATGTTATAACATCAGTTTATATGTCAAAAATTTAGTTACATGTGTTTAAAATGGATTTATGCGCAAAAGGGCATTTTGGTCATCGTTTTTTTAGAACATAGAAGTGACTTATCATAACACTAACCAAACAAACGCGTCGGATTCGAAAGTCAAAGCAGTGGTCAAGACCTCTCGACTTACGACCCTAAATTAGCACTAAACTAGAACTGACGAGTTAAAATGTCAAAATATGTCTAACGATGTTTATAAAACCGTTTGGTATCAAAACTTGGTGTTTTGATACACGAAAATAGTTTTGTCGTAAAATGCACATCATGCGCATTTTTTACCGAAACTTTGACTTGTCACTTCGACTAGTAAACGTGGTAATCAGAAGGTGAAATTATTAGGGGTTATAACCTTTGTGATTATGATCACATTGCAAATTTCAATTGAACTTTGACATGACCAAATATGGTCATAACCAAAAGTCAACCAGGAAGGCAAACTGTTTGACTTTTAGCTGAAAATAGCTAAAATAATGAAAGAACTTGGAAGAGTATTTAGTCGTGTTGAAGAACACTTTTGGAACATAGGATAGAAGGCTTACAAAGGCTAGAACCAAGCTCTAAGAAGGATAGAAATAAGAACATCACACTTTGTTTTGAAGTGTTTTGAATTGGTGTGAAAAATAAATTGAAAAATCATCGGATATTTATAGCATTTTACCATTAAGGAGGTAATGACAAGTGTGCTCAAGTGTGGATTAGTGTCCTAACATGTTTCAACACTAAATTAAGTGTGGCAAAATGGGTGCTAGCTGTCAAAAATTGGAGATAGCTGGCAAACATTAAGTGTGGCAAAATGGGTGCTAGCTGTCAAAAATTGGAGATAGCTGGCAAACTTGGTGAAGCAGCAAAAATATTTATTATTTTTTTGACATTTTTGGCCCTTGGACTTGTATTTTCACTTGTTTTGCCATTTTTAACCCCTTTAACCTAATATTTAAGTTATATAAAGGTGTTAAGACTTGTGTAACTTGGAGTATGCCCGAAAATGTCGTGGATGTCGGTTCGTTCGGTTGTATGGTTACGCGTTTCTCAAAATGTATAAAACGCTTTAACGAACACGAAAATGATCGAAATTGTGCAACGATTTACATTTTGCATTCTTATCAATAAAATACAAGATTTTATAGAATACAAAAATATTTGGATTGATATACATGGTTCGTATCTTGAATACGGACCAACAGACTTTCGTAGTTTTACGAAAATAGTCCCTGGACTTGTATAAGCGTGTTTTTGTCAGACCTAACCCTTAAAAACTTATATCTAAGTTATGTAAAGGGTATTCAGGGTATGTGTAGCTTATGTCCTTGTTTTAGAGTGTACGTTGCGTTAAACTGATTGCGTTTGAGTGTCAGTTAATGAATTACTTCCACAAAATATTTTTGAGGCTTCGAAATAGTTCAAGAAATTAAAATTGTGCAAATGTCTTAGATAATTATACAAATTTCAGAAATAAAACATAGGGTTTCATTGAATACAATTTTTTTTTGTAATTGTACAATGATTTAAAAGGGACAAATGTCACAGATATCATGATCAAGAATTGGATTATATGAAGGACAAATGGAATCCGAGTTTGTAGAGATGCCGCAAGTCTGAAATTGTGAATATGTTTCAAGTCAAGGTTTTAATGAAACAACACAAGTCTAAGTTTATGACTAAATGATGTATCCGAATTTGTGAGGTTTATGTTTGTCAGAGTTTGGTCTTTGTATCAGGTCCGAATTTATGTTTATTATGTACGTGGGCCTACCCTTGGCTGTGTGTATATAAACAGTGTTGCATTAGGGTTTTAGGTTAGACACTAGAAAGACAGTCAGACAGAGAAGTTACAAAGTGTGAGAGAAAACACAGAGATAGGATGTGAGTTCTTGTGATCTTAAGTGATTGTAAAACATTTGAGTTTGATAATCATAGAAGATCGGTTTAATGTATTTGTTCGTGTTCTCCATCTTATATTTTTGTTTCTGTGTTCATTGATCCATCAAGGGGATTCCGTATCCTTGATTGATTGTCAACCAGGTAATGATTGTAACACCCTGACCGCGGAAATCAACGAACCACGGCGGAAATGTCGGGGAGTCAGGTCACAGAACTATTGTTTCACAACTCATCGAATTTAAAATTTTGTTTTATTAAGTTAAATGTTTACATTGCCTTGGGATAAAAAGAAACAACGCATAAATAAATTGTTTTTCATGTTTTAAGTCACTAAGGCCCGCGTCCATTCCTACGTGAAGCATGCATCATATTATCAAGCATTGACTCCTGAAACATATGTGAAAAGAGAGTCAGCATAAAAATGCCGGCGAGTACATAGGTTTTGTGAGTGTGTCAAATTTGTGGCTTTGTATACATATTGCAACGTCTCGTCCGACTATAAGAGTTGTTAAGTGAAAACCTCGTATCAAAAGTGTTTGATATTGCAATACAACTAACCAACTAAAACAAGTTGGTTAGAGTTGTGAAAACCTTATAGCCATGAATCTTGACCAAAACGTTTCTTTTGTAAAAACCATGTAATAAATTAATTCAAAATAAATTTTTGTATCAAAAGTGTTTGATATTTCAATACAATTAACTAACTAAAACATGTTGGTTAGAGTTATGAAAACCTTATGGCCATGAATATTGACCAAAACGTTTCTTTTGTAAAAACCTTGTAATAGATTGTTCAAAAGAAAAACTTGTATGGTTTATATCTTTAATTGAAAATCATTGCGTGACATTGTTCAAAACCATTTGTCCGTGTGATAAACCATTTGTCCATGTTATAAACCATTCGTCCGTGTCATAAATCAATCGTCCATGTCATAATTGTCCATGTCATAAAGAAATCGTTCGTGTCTTTAATTGTGAAACTTTTGATCGTTCTTTAATGAACACATTCAAACCTATGTTGACTATACCACTAAAGGGTATCTTTAGTAGACCACCAAAGGGTCACTTTACCTAGACTAAAAAATCAACAAATGATTTGTTAATCCGAAACAATTTCAGTCGTTGCCCAAACTTCCACCAAATCTAGTGAACAGTCCGATAATGGGATTATCAGTCCCATGGTACCATAACATACTACTCATCGGCATGGCCAAAGCTAATGAATATCATTCGTGTTATGGATAACGCATCAACAAGTTGTTAACATTATTTAAATCGTATTGTTTTATATATAAAACCATAGACAATGTTTTTGAAAACTTGAAAATGATTTGTGCATATGAGTCACCCCAAAACATTTGCAAAACATAAAAGAGGGGAACTATGTACTCAATTGGGATTGCGAAAGTGTTCTTGATCAACGGAATAAACAAAGCTCAATTGTGTCCTAATGTGTCAGATAAATATGTTTGCATGTCAGGACTACAAACAGGAGATCGGATGGAACGAAGTCTTATAAACCAAACAAGTGTTGGAACTCATGTGATATGGTTTAACAAACTTAATATCCTGATTTGGAAAGGATCCTATATGCTTTGACCCATTATGAATCGTTAAGATAGTTTATGATAGTTTAACTGGTCATTAGTGTAAACGCATGATCGGATGGTTAAACATGTCCTATGAAAGTCTTAAATGCCTAAACATGTTTGAAAATGTTATAACATCAGTTTATATGTCAAAAATTTAGTTACATGTGTTTAAAATGGATTTATGCGCAAAAGGGCATTTTGGTCATCATTTTTTTAGAACATAGAAGTAACTTAACACTAACCAAACAATGTGACCATAAGGTATAACTTCAGTAGGTTATTCCCTATACAACTATGGTCACAAATATGTGTTGTTCGATCCTAAGATCGACCAAACGCGTCGAATTCGAAAGTCAAAGGGGTGGTCAAGACCTCTCGACTTACAACCCTAAATAAGCACTAAACTAGAAGTGACGAGTTAGACATGTCAAAATTTGTCTAACGAAGTTTATAAAACTGATTTGGTATCAAAACTTGGTGTTTTGATACACGAAAATAGTTTTGTCGTAAAATGCACATCATGCGCATTTTTGCGGAAACTTTGACTCGTCATTTCGACTAGTAAACATGGTAATCAGAAGGTGAAATCTTTAGGGGTTATAACCTTTGTGATTACGATAACATTGCAATGTTCAATTGAACTTTGACATGACCAAATATGGTCATAACTAAAAGTCAATCAGGAAGGCAAACTGTTCGACTTTTAGCTCAAAATAGCTAAAATAATCAAAGAACTTGGAAGAGTATTTACTCGTGTTGAAGAACACTTTTGGAACATAGGATAGGAGGCTTCCAAAGGCTAGAACCAAGCTCTAAGAAGGATAGAAAGAAGAACTTCACACTTTGCTTTGAAGTGTTTTGAAGTGGTGTGAAAAAAAATTGAAGAATCATGGGATATTTATAGTATTTTACGATTAAGGAGGTAATGACAAGTGTCCTCAAGTGTGGATTAGTGTCCTAACAAGTGTCAACACTAAACTAAGTGTTGCAAAATGAGTGCTAGCTGTCAAAATTGGAGATAGCTGGCAAACTCGGTGAAGCAGCAAAAATATATATTATTTTTTTGACATTTTTAGCCCTTGGACTTGTATTTTAACTTTTTGCCATTTCTAACCCATTTAACCTAATATTTAAGTTATATAAAGGTGTTAAGACATGTGTAACTTGGAGTATGCCCAAAAATGTCGTGGATGTCGGTTCGTTCGGTTTTACGGTTACGCGTTTCGCAAAAATGTATAAAACGCTTTAACGAACACCAAAATGATCGAAATTGTGCAATGATTGACATTTTTCATTCTCATCAAAAAAATACATGAATTTATTGAATACAAAAATATTTGGATTGATACACATGGTTCGTATCTTGAATACGGACCAACAGACTTTCGCAGTTTTACGAAAATAGTCCCTGGACTTGTATAAGCGTGTTTTTGTCATATCTAACCCTTCAAAACTTATATCTAAGTTATGTAAAGGGTATTCAGGGTATGTGTAGCTTATGTCCTTGTTTTAGAGTGTACGTCGCGTTAAACTGATTTTGTTTGAGTGTCAGTTAACGAATTACATCCACAAAAAAATTTTGAGGGTTCGAAATAGTTAAGAAATTGAAATTGTGCAAATGTCTTAGATAATTATACAAATTTCGGAAATAAAACATAGGGTTTCATTGAATACAATTTTTTTTGTAATTGTACAATGATTTAAAAGGGACAAATGTCACAGATATCATGATCAAGAATTGGATTATATGAAGGTCAAATGGAATCCGAGTTTGTAGAGATGCCGCAAGTCTGAAATTGTGAATATGTTTTAAGTCATGGTTTTAATGAAACAAGACAAGTCTAAGTTTGTGACTAAATGATGTATCTGAATTTGTGAGGTTTATGTTTGTGAGAGTTTGGTCTTTGTATCAGGTCCGAATTTATGTTTATTATGTACGTGGGCCTACCCTTGGCTGTGTGTATATAAACAGTGTTGCATTAGGGTTTTAGGTTAGACACTAGAAAGACAGTCAGACAGAGAAGTTACAAAGTGTGAGAGAAAACACAGAGATAGGATGTGAGTTCTTGTGATCTTAAGTGATTGTAAAACATTTGAGTTTGATAATCATAGAAGATCGGTTTAATGTATTTGTTCGTGTTCTTCATCTTATATTTTTGTTTCTGTGTTCATTGATCCATCAAGGGGATTCTGTACCCTTGATTGATTATCAATATGGTAATGATTGTAACACCCCGACCGCGTAAGTCAACGAACCGCGGCGGAAACGTCGGGGAGTCAGGTCACAGAACTATTTTTTCACAACTCATGGAATTTAAAATTTTGTTTTATTAAGTTAAATATTTAAATTGCCTTGTAATAAACAGAAATAACACATAAATAAATTGTTTTTCATGTTTTAAGTCACTAAGGCCCGCGTCCATTTCTACGTGAAGCATGCATCATATTATCAAGCATTGACTCCTGAAACATATGTGAAAAGAGAGTCAGCATAAAAATGCCTACGAGTACATAGGTTTTGTTAGTGTGTCAAATTTGTGGCTTTGTATACATATTGCAACATTTCGTCCGACTATAAGAGTTGTTAAGTGAAAACCTCGTATCAAAAGTGTTTGATATTGCAATACAATTAACCAACTAAAACAAGTTGGTTAGAGTTGTAAAAACCTTATGGCCATGAATCTTGACCAAAACGTTTCTTTTGTAAAAACCTTGTAATAGATTGATTCAAAAGAAAACTTCGTATGGTTTATATCTTTAAGTGAAAATCATTGCGTGACATTGTTCAAAACCATTTGTCCGTGTTATAAACTATTTGTCCATGTTATAATCCATTCGTCTGTGTTATAAATAAATCGCCCGTGTCATAAACCAATTATCTATGTTATAAACAAATCGTCCGTATTTTTAATTACAAAAACTTTTGATCGTTATTTAATGAACACTTTCAAACCTGTGTTGACTATACCACCAAGGGTATCTTTAATAGACCACCAAAGGGTATCTTTACTCAAACTTCCACCAAATCCAGTGAACATCCGATAATGGGATTGTCAGTCCTATAGTACCATACAAAGTACTTGCCGGCTCGGCCAAAGCTAATTAATGTCATTCGTGTTATGGATAACGCATCAACAAGTTTGTTCACATTATTTAAATCATATTGTTTTGTATATAAACCATAGACATTGTTTTTGAAAACTTGAAAATAATTTAGCATATACGAGTCACCCAAAAACATTTGCAAAACGTAAAAGAGAGAACTATGTACTCACATGGGATTGCGAAAGTGTTCTTGATCAACGGATTAAACATAGCCCATACATGTCTCGTGTTGAAGAATACTTTCGAAACTCAAGATAGGAGGCTTCCAAAGGCTAGAAACAATCTCCAAGAAGGATAGAAAGAAGAACTTCACACTTTGCTTTGAAGTGTTTTGAAGTGGTGTGAAAAAAATAGAAGAATCATGAGGTATTTATAGTATTTTATGATCAAGGAGGTGATACAAGTGTCCTCAAGTGTGGATTAGTATCCTAACATGTGTCAACACCAAATTAAGTGTGGCATAATGAGTGCTAGCTGTCAAAAATTGGAGATAGGTGGTAAACTTGGTGAAGAAGCAAAAATATTTATTATTTTTTGGCATTTTTGGCCCTTGGACTTGTATTTTCACTTGTTTGTCATTTTTAACCCCTTTAACCTAATATTTAGGTTATATAAAGGTGTCAAGATATGTGTAACTTGAATTATGCCCGAAAATATCGTGGATGTTGGTTCGTTCGGTTGTACGGTTACGCGTTTCACAAAAATGCGTAAAACGCTTTAACGAACACGAATATGATAGAAATTGTGCAACGATTGACATTTTTGCATTCTCCTTAATAAATACAAGATTTTATTGAATACAAAAATATTTGGAAATAAAACACAGGGTTTCATTGAATACGAAATTGCTTGTAACTATGCAATAATTGAAAAGGCACAAATGTCACAATGATCCACATGATAGAGACCTACACTCACAGACTATGTCGAATTGGATAAGATTTCCCATGTTCCACTTAATTCCTTTACATCAAATTTTCCTCGTGATATTATCCAAAATTTTACAGCTTCTTCTATGGAGATGAAGCGGTGTATGAGCATATCAAGTTTGATGAAGAAGAAAAAGATAATGTCGTCGAGATAATCAATGTTCATGAGGAGATTACTGCTGAAACCCTGGAAGAAGTCGCTCAAAAAGTTCATCGTGTTCCACCTCCACAACTATGATATCCATAGACATCTTCCCTTGTATCCTCTTCCTTACCCGTGGGTTTGGGAAGAATAAGACTATTCATATGTCACATTGTGTTCCACCTCCAATGTGAGTAATTCTCCAAGGAATCTCCGGATGGTGTGGACAAAGCCATCAATGTGGAAAGAAAAACTTCACTTGTGACCGATTCAAGTAGGATATTACCTGAAGCCGTGGATGTGACATATGAATAGTCTGAGGGAAGTTCTGATTGTGATTTAAAAACTGCAGAAATGTGATTGAAAAGCTTTTGGATAGTGAATCTGAAAACGAATCTGTGTGACTCTATTAATATGATTGGGTCAAAAAATATATTCTGGGCCACGTTTGGATTCTCAACTAACTTAACTATCGGTATATGTCTACGCTTGAGTTTCTTGACTTCACAGTCCAATATCTGCACATGTTTCTCGACAAAGTGCATAGGGTCATCAAAGTGAATTTCGTCGAGGAGAATGTGGAGGTTTGTATCGGCTAAACACTTTTTCATATTGGACACATGGAATATTGGGTTAATATTCCCAAGTTCAGGAGGTAGCTCACGTCGGTAGGCCACCTTTCCGATGATCTCAATGATCTTGAGTGGTCCAATATATCGTGGTGCAGGTTTTCCTTTCTTTCCAAATCTAATCACACCTTTCCAAGGGGTTACCTTGACAAGGACGTGGCCACCAACTTAGAATTCCAAGGGCTTGCGTCGTTTTTCCGCATAACTCTTTTTACGACTTCTAGCTGTCAGAAGGTTATCGCGAATTTTCTTGAATTTGTCTGTTTTGTCATGAATGAGTTCAGGTATAGTGAGCTGAGCTTCACCGACCTCATTCTGTATAAAGATTCGAAAGGCACCATATTGATGCTGGCGTGATAACTATTGTTGTGGAGAATCCAACCAATGGTAGATGCGAATCCCAACTACCACCAAAGTAGATCACAAATGCTCTAGGCATATCCTCCAGTGTTTGAATTATCCTTTTAGATTGTCCATCCGTTTGAGGATGATAAGTAGTGATCAGATTGAGTTCGGTTCCCATGGCATATTGCATGGTCTTCCAAAAGTGAGATGAGAATCGAGCATCTCGATCGGATATGATGTTCAAAGGAACACCATGATGAGATACAATCTCACCAACATAGATCTTGGCGAGTTTGTCAAGAGATAGATCCTCATGAGTTGCTAAAATGTGTGCTGACTTTGTTAGACGATCGATGATTACCCAAATGGCATCATGACCTCTAGGGTGTGCGCGATAGTTTAGTGATGAGATCCATTGCAATGTTCTCCCACTTCCATAACGGTATTTCTGGTTGCTCTAATAAACCAGATGGGCCCTGACGTTCTGCCGTAACTTTAAGACAAGTTAGGCATTTAGATATATACAAGGCAATGTCCTTCTTCATACCCGGCCACCAATACTGGGTATTGAGATCCTTATACATTTTATCTGCACCAGGATGGATTGAATTCCGAGACTTAAGAGCTTCATAGAAGTTGATCAGTAAACAATCTTAACAAACCGGAGTTAAACGTTTTCGAACATAGAAGGCACGAAAGTTCCTAAAATCACTATCGGGCAATCTACATCTTTGGATTCGTATCGTCGAGACGAGTTTAACGGTACAATTTGGTAATCACACTTTTCGGACAAATTTCTGAACTTTTTAATGGTTGGTTACGATAAGCTGCGGGTTAGATTTGGATGATATACCAAAATCCATTTAATCTGTTAGCTGCATGTTAAAGATGGGCAAATTGAACAATCTAAGTGAGGTTGTTAAAAACTGGCCAAAGCTGATAAATGCTGAACAATATGTAGAATGGAAGCAGCAGTTTGAGGCATTTACTCAAAGTGAAGATACCAAGATGTGGAATTGTATGATCGATGAGTACATTGCTCCCACACGTTGAGTTAATGGAAGAATTATGGGTCTCTCATATGAGAAGATGGAAGATTCTAAGAAACGTGTATATGATGCTGAGAAGAAGGCTTTAGCAGCGATAAAGATATCCTTGCCAACTGATATGAAACACATCTATAGTAGGTATGGATTGTCTAGAAAGCTGTGGGAAGCTTTAGGAAAACGTTATCAGAGTTCTTCAAGACGAAGTACATGTGAACAAGCAGGTTTAGCTGAGACTGGTGCTATGAAGACTGAAGAAGTAGCTGCTAAGAAAGACGAAAAGCAGGACACTGAGAAGGAGAGGATGGAAGTCAAGGATGCAAAAGCTACAGTGTGCATGGATGATACAGATGAGCTTACAGCAAAGGTACAGGTACAATTTCAATCTGTAAGTCATACTTGTGATAATTGCACTGAACTACAAGGTAAAGTTGACAAATTATCGGAGCAAAACAAAATTCTGTTAGCTGAATTAGAAAATCAGAAAGAGTTAAATGTTATTTTGAGTAAATGTGAATCAAATAGCTTAAATAAACTCAAATGAAATGAACAAGAAATAAACAATTTGACAACCAAAGTCAATGAACTATTACAGATCATTGATTTGGCTCGTGAGACTGTGAAAAATAAGACTATCGAGCTTTCAGAAAAGCGCACAGAATTGGATAGTGCACAATCCAAAATTGTTCAGGTTTAAGGATAGTTAGACAAATTTTGAGAATCCTCATTAGTCAGGAATCAAATTCAGAAAAGTTTGAAAAGGAGTAGTGATAAAACAGGAGTGGGGTTTAGTAAAGCTTCATCTTCTGAGGATCAGGATTATTCCTTTTTACCAAATGAAAATGAGCTAACAGATTTTGTGCCTACCACACCAGATGTAGTGGTTCTGATAACTGTTGACATACCTAATAGTCCAGGTTCTTTGAAAGAATCAGTTAGGTCTAACAGTACACCTCATAAAGTGGATGAGGATACTGAAGACGAAACAGTCAAATCATTTAAAAAGGGATCTCACAAAAAGAAAAATTTTAAGAAGAGATCCTGTTCTAAATGTCACAACAAAGGGCATGTGGCTAGTTATTGTCCTTTTAAAAAGGGTAAGCAAGTGGAGACTGATGTTGAGGTTAAGGATGGAAATCAGGTTGGTTCAAATAAAAATGTTAAATCTAGTTTTCAGACAAATCAACCGAGATTTCAACCTAAACCTTCAACATCAAGAAGATTTGTTGGTTCAAGAAACTCTTCTCCTAAATCATATCACAATAAGGGTCAATCAAATTCTTTCCAAATTAAAAATTTTGGATATGGAAATCGATATCAAACTTCTGGTAATCGAAACTTTAAAAAAGGAAACAAATATAGGGGTTTTGGTAACTCAAATGTTCAAAACAATCCAAAACTTTTTCTAAGATCAGAATATGATAATGGGAGAAGAAGGTTTCGATAATAATTTTCAAAGGTTGGACAATTTGAGAGTTTATTGGAATTCTCGCGATCAAAGATCTCGTGAAAATTATAAATTGTGTCCAACAACTTGGAAGACATCCAAGACACCAGTAGGGTGTTATGGATATTGGATGGATGTTCCAGTGGTTGATGAATTTGGACAACCCAAGACCTTTAAGGCTTGGGTCCCCCAGTCTAACTAAGTTGTTGAGTGTGTGCATGGTGACCAAGAAGGACTGTTGATGCGTTCAACAGTGGTTATTCCTGTAAATCGTCTGAGGTGAATAGTAGGTTACACATGGTAACGAATTATTTACTTCTGTGTTAGATACTGATTTACTAAAAGTGAAAAACCTACTTGTCAGGTTAAAGATGGAGTCTGTTTGTGTTTAAATTTATGTTTTTAAACCTTACTCCATAAAAACAAAAATTTACGGGGAGAAACTTTCCTAAGCCAAAAAGAGTTTTACTTAGTGCGTGAGTTTAGGGGGAGTAAGTTGAAAAGTTTAAAGTATTTTCAAAAAAAAAATAAAAAAAGAAAAAAAAATAGAAAATGAAAAATGAGTGTTCACTTTGTGAAAAAGAAGAAAGGATAGTACATCAGCAAGTTAGACTGTCACACTGAAATTAAAAGTAAATTGCTTAAGTGTGATAACAGCTTCATCATATGATGTACCAGTAGGCAAAAAACATGAAATAATCAACTTACCTTTCTGGTGCAAATATAATAAACTGTGCAAGAGTTGGTAACATATCAGTGATGTATGGTTTTATAACCTTAAATCTTGCGTTGATAGATTGCCAAAATCTGAGGTTTTAGGTCTTTATATCGTCATTTCATCCGGGGTATCAAGGTTGTCCTTCAGCTGCATCCAGATACATGCTGACCTAGGCACAACCATGATATCTTAAAAGAGTAAAAATGCTAAATCCCAAATATTGAAGAAGCTCTCCTAGAGAGTCATTCAAATGTTCAAATTGCATTATTCGTACCAATTTGGTGTTTGTCCTAACCCTCATTGGATATTGGTCTCTTTGTTTTACAAAAGTACTGACCTGATCACCAGTTATCTAATGTTGTAATTCAAAAGGAAGAATTTCGGTAACTCACCTACTACGATGAATTTTTGTTCATACCTTGATCGTGGGGGTATGTCCTGAAGTGGGACACACTAGTATATCAGTATAAATTATCGAAACAGATCACTGGTATGGTACTTGAAAATTTCATGTATTTTGTTTAAGTGGATAAACAATACTGGTAATCGTCTTGAACTGCTTTTAATGAATATTGCATAAAGAATTATCAAATAATGTGAAAATAGTTTGATGCTGCTGATATGATCTTCTTAACGGTGATACTCAAAAAAACAGAGTGTTGAATTTTTCGTACTTTATTTGCTTTCAGAAAATGTAAAAATCCAAAAATATTTCATTTTCTTGTAAATTCTTAATGTACGGGATATTGGTAGTTCATGGAGGAGTTCTACTGATAGGGGGAGACTGTGTTAGAAGATGAGTTCAAAATTTTTACGATCTTGCAGGTTCATGGTGTTTAAAATTCAAGTGTGTGATTTGAGTTGTGAATTGCTTAATCTGTGATACAGTTAACTATCTCTTGAAATATAAAAATTTGTTTAAGTTTTGTTGAAAAATTCGTATGGTTTCTTGAGATGTTTGTTTTATAGTATACATATTGTAGAAGTGTGTTGCTGAGAAGTTTGGTGAAGAGGAGTTTGCTTGGATGCATGGTAGAACCTCCTTTCTACATTGTAGACAAAGTTGCAGAGTTTGAAGATTGCTATGCAACTACTAAACTGGAGTTTACTCAAACGCTAACGATTTATAAAATTTGCTGATTGGATACATCAGCTTAGGGGGAGTCTGTTGCTCACAGAAGCTACTAAAGCTGAAGCTATCCAAAGACCAACGTTTTTCAAAGACGTTGAAGATTGCAAGAAGACTGAAGACTAAGTTATTTTATGAAGCTATTGTCAAGGGGGAGTTTGTTGGTGCATATGTGTGACAATAGCTTAGATTTGGTCTTTGGATATCTTGTAATTAGTAAAATGATAAACGGTTAGCGGGTTTAGTTTTGTAATAGTTAATTAGAAGTAATTGGGCTGAACTAGACACAAAATAGTGCATGGTAGGCGAATTGGGCTTTAAACCCATTAGCAGTCCAGGTAGGAAACCCTAGCCCATGTTGCATAACCTATCTCTATATATAGTGAGGTTTGCATTAGGGTTTAGGTTGCTCAGTTAGTTATTCAGTGCTGAAAGAATTGCTTCAGAGAGTTTAGAGAGAAAGAGTCTTGAATTGGTTATAAACACTTTGTGTTAGATAATCAATAGAAGACTGTTTGAAGGAATTGTGTTCGTGTTCTTGTTATTTCGGTGAAATCTGATCTAGGGGATTCCGCACTCTAGATTAGATAGACGATTCTGTCAAGATCCATAAGGACTAGGGGACCTACATATGTGTTGGAGACTTTTGTTGTCAGTGAAAACCACACATTTCGTACCGTAAAGGTAGTGTCTCCAAATTTTGAGAGCAAAGCTACGGTTCCTAACTCAAGATCATGACTTGTGTAGTTCTTCTCATGGATTTTCAATTGTCTTGACGCATTGGCTATGACTTTATCTCTTTGCATGAGAACACAACGAAGGCTAGGTTTGATGCGTCACAATGGATAACAAAATGTCGTTGCCCTCGGGTAAAGATAAAACAGGAGCATTACAGAGTTTCTGTTTCAGTGTTTGAAAGGCTTTCTCTTGTTTGGGTACCCACTCGGAAGGTTTATTCTTCTGAGTCATAGTGGTGAGGGGAACCGCGATCTTTGAAAAGTTCACGATGAATCGTCGATAGTATCTAGCAAGACCAAGAAATGAATGAACTTTGGTAGGAGTTGTAGGTGTACTCCAATCCCTAATCGCATTGATTTTGGCGGGATCTACATGTATACCTTGTTCGTTAACATTGTGTCCCAAAAATTGAACTTCTTTTAGCCAAAATTCACATTTGGAGAATTAGCGTGAAGTTGTTCTTTTTTCAGGAGTTCCATCGTTAGACGGAGTTGTTGTTCATGACCGGCTCGAGACTTAGAATAAATGAGGATGTCGTCGATGAAAACAATAATGAACAAATAAGGTTTACAAATCATATTCATTAAGTCCATGAAGACGGCATGAGCATTCGTCAAACCAAAAGGCATGACAAGGACCCTTAATGGCTGTATCGAGTGCGAAAAGCAGTCTTGGGAATATCTTCTTTGAGTACACGAAGTTGATGATACCCAGTACGTAGATCAATCTTTGAAAAGCAGGTCGCACCTTGTAGCTGATCAAAGAGATCATCAATACGAGGTAGGAGATATCGATTTTTTATTGTGAGTTTGTTGAGCTCACAATAATCCATACACATATGGAAGGATCTATCCTTCTTTTTCACGAATAGGAATTGAACACCCCAAGGTGACAAGCTCGGATGAATGAATCCCTTGTCTGAAAGTTCTTAGAGTTGCTTTGACAACTCTTGCATTTCAGACGGTGCAAGACAGTAAGGGGATATGGCAATTGGGTTGGCACAAGGTACAAGGTCAATACGAAACTCAACTTGACGAATTGGGGGTAAACCAGGTAGCTCTTCAGGAAATACCTCAGGATATTCCCAAACAAAGGGGATGTCCTGAACAGTTTTGCCCTTGCCTTTTTCCTCTAAGATATGTGCCAAGAAGGCTACATAATTCTTTCGTAGGTATTATTAGGCCAGGGTACAGGTCATAAGTTTTAGGCAACTAGAGGGTTTCTCTCCGTTATCAGGTTTCGCCAGACGAAAGAAGTATACGAACAACCTTGTCGAAACAGATCACCTCAGCATGGTGTTTGGTTAACCATTCCATTCCTATGATAATGTCAAAACTCCTGAGTTGCATTGGTGTAAGGTCAATGGGAAAAAGGTGGTTATCAAGGTTCAATTGGCATCTACGAATGACATAGTCGAGCACAATGGGTTCACCACTAGCTATTTCCACCGTTAAGGGTTTTCCTAGTTTAGTTCTAGGCATCGAAAGCAAAGGTTCAAAGGCTAGGGTTACAAAGCTTCTATCGGCAGCCGAATCGAAGAGAATAGAAGCATGATGATTGTTAACAAGGAACGTACCGCTAATGACTTCGTTATCAGCACGAGCCTCATTGGCATTGATTTTGAATGTGTGTCCACGGGCTGGATTTGCATTCGCATTCACCAATTTTGGGCAATTGTTTCTAAAGTAACCCATATCGCCAAAGTTGTAGCAAAAACTAGGTGGGAACGGGGGTCTAGCAGGGTTGGCTTGGGGTTGAACAGGGTTTTGAACAACTTGTTTTGGGGTCAAACGACAAACATTAGCTATGTGACCGAATCTTCCACACGAGGTGCATTGGTGACACTATAGGTGAGCTTGATGTTGACCATTGCACTGGCTACACGACGGTGTAGTACCAGCATAGGGTTTCCTCGTAGGTGGTTGTGCTGGCTGGTTTGAGTGTTCTGGTTGGGTTGTGCAACAACTGCAAAGTTCTGTGAAGCCTTACGCTTCCTCGACTTCTTGGAAGACTAGCTTTGTTCTCCTTTGTTTTCTCTTGAGTGGTCTTAGCTGCCTGTTTCTTGTCGCCCTTGCGAACCGGTTTCCCGTTCTTGACCTGAGACTCAGTTAGGGTAGCAGCTAATTCGATAGCCTATCGAACAGTTGTAGGGTTGCTACCAGTAACAATGTCCTGAACAGGGTCAGGCAGGGCATCGTTGTACCTCTCGATTGCTTATCTAACGCGGTGACCATGGCGGGACCTAACAAGCTCAATTCTTTGTAACGGTCAGTGTAGGCATGATACTCTCCATTATCTTGTTTAAGATTGTGGAATTCATCTTCTAGTGCCCGTTGTTCATGACATGGGAAGAATTCCATCATCATTAGAGCTCGAAGCTCTTCCACGTTTGTGCCATTGGCACATTGACACCCGTATCTCTCTTCACACCATTCCACCATGTAAGTGCTCTTTTTTGGAATACACTCGATGCAAACTCAAGTTTTTGCTCATTCGGGCATTGAACATGACGAAATGTGCTTTTGAGACTCTCAAACCACTGTAGGAGTCAAGTAGCTCCTTTGGACCCAGTAAACTTGAGTGGTTTAGCCGAGTTAAATGGTTTGTAGTTGCACGGTGCGAGTGAATTGTTGTTATTGTTTGCTTGGTTTATTTGTGTCACTAAGTTTGGGAGTACAACAGCAATTTGCTGAGCAATCATAGCTGCCATTTCGCCATCTTGAGTTGTATTACATCGGGGAGGTATTCTAGAAGAAAAAAATGAGGAAAATTTGTGAGATTGACATTGGATAATCAAGAGAGATGTTAAAAATATCAACGAAATATAAGGATGGTGCTCATTCGTTCGTTACTTAAAAACAAACAAACGACACATGGTGACTAATCAAAGTAAATGGGTTTCTATAAGGTATCGCGAAGACATGCTTTAGCCTATAAGTGGACAATCACCCCAAGAGTTCCCAGGTAAGAGTGGCTGGTCTATAATGCGGATTTGTACAAACACTCTAGCCTTAGACAGAAAACTCAGGGTACAGGCATCCACCTTCCAGATTGCACATGTTCACATTATTAAACCCAAACTTTGACGAGATTGTGAAAACTTTGAACGCATGAAGCCTGAAAACAAATCATCTAAGGATAGATGATTGATTTTCAAAACGAATTTGTAACCTGTGAACTTGTAACTCATGGAATTTAAAATTTTATTTTAATAAATAAGTTAAATGTTTACATTGTCTTGGGATAAACAGAAACAACACATAGATAGATTGTCTTTCATGTTTAAAATCACTAAGGCCCGCGCCCGTTCCTATGTGAAGCATGCATCATATTATCAAGCATTGACTCCTGAAACATATTTGAAAAGAGAGTCAGCATAAATATGTTGGCGAGTACATAGGTTTTGTAAGTGTGTCAAATTCGTGGCTTTGTATACATATTGCAACACCTCGTCCTACTCCATTGTTATGTGAAAAACTCATATCAAAAGTGTTTGATATTGCAATACAACTAACCAACTAAAACAAGTTGGTTAGAGTTGTGAAAACCTTATAGCCATGAATCTTGACCAAAATGTTTCTTTTGTAAAAACCATGTAATAGATTGATTCAAAGGAAAACTTGGTCTCAAAAGTGTTTGATATTGCAATACAATAAACCAACAAAAACATGTTGGTTTGAGTTGTGAAAACCTTATAGCCATGAATCTTGACCAAAATGTTTCTTTTGTAAAAACCTTGTAATAGATTAATTCAAAAGAAAACTTCATATGGTTTATATGTTTAAGTGAAAATCATTGCGTGTCATTGTTCAAAACCATTTGTCCGTGTTATAAACAATTCGTCCGTGTTATAAATCAATCATCGATGTCATAAACCAATTGTCCATGTCATAAACGTATCGTCCGTGTTTTAACTGTGAAAACTTTTGATCGTTCTTTAATGAACACATTCAAACCTGTGTTGACTATACCACCAAAGGGTATCTTTACTAGACCACCAAAGGGTCTCTTTACTAGACCACCAAAGGGTCTCTTTACTAGACCACCAAAGGGTCTCTTTAACTAGACTAACAAATCAACAAATGATTTGTTAATCAGCAATGTAACATTTGTCATAAAATGGGTCTAAAACACGCTCTGTTTTGTAATTCAAATATACGTATGATGTTTGTTACGCATTTATGTTGAGAGTTTCAAATTTTTTATATTGATGTTAGTATTAAATAATAAATAAACTAATAAAGTTAAATTAATGAGGTTAATAAATAAATATAAATAATATAAATTTAAACATCAAAAAGTGAAGACCACGGGTATCGAACCCGGGTCTCCACCTAACTAACACACCACTACACTACACACACATATCTGTTAAAATCCTAAATCAAATAATTTATATACTAAAACAACGCATGAAGTTTAATTTCAAATCACAGAACCCATAACAGTCGAAACATGATTCTAGCAATTAAATCCAATTAGACGTTGTTCCTGTTGTTTAATGCGTGTAACTGTTTCCAATCATCATAATTAACGGAAATCTCAAATCAATTCGTCTGAAAGTGCATGAAATCATTGACCCTTAAATCCATGAAAGAAACCAAAATCATAATTACATTTTACTCTATTAATAGCGATCCTGGAATCATTGTAAAACTCGCTCATACGCTTGCTTAAACTTTCAAACACATTGCACACTCTCTATCTTCAAATATCACGTCGGAAAAACCTACAGTCACTGGAACTTCATCGGATATCACACCTGTTCGGTATTACAACCTTAAATCCTTTTTTGTTTAAGTTATTCTCATTATCAATAATAAGAAATCAATAATTCAATAAGAGTTAGTGATTAAATAGTTGGGTTGATGCTCAGATTATATAAAATGAAGAGGATGAAGTTGTGTTAGCGTATAAGAATAATTAAAATTGATGTTTATATCGGGTTAGACACACAGTCTAGTGGTGGACTGTGCGCAAAATTAAAGCAAAGGTCCCGGGTTCGAGTCTTAACACGCTGCCAATTTCTGAATTAAACCAAATCTTTTAGTAAATCTCTAAATTTAATATAAATCTTAGATATTCCGAGTTAGCACACAGGCCAGCTGGAAGGCTGTGTGCAATGCAATGTGTGGGCCTGGGTTCGAACCGGTTTGGTAACCGGCTTTGCAAACATAAAAACCTTCTTAAAATCAAATCAAAATATAGTTTAACTCATTTAGTATATATATTTATATATAATTAAAATCCAGATTATTTCGGGTTAGACACGTAGCTCAGTTGGTAGAGCTGCGTGCACGCATACGAGAAGTCATGAGTTGGATCCCCACACGCTACCAAAAATTGCAAATATGACTGTTCGACCCCTAAAAAGGGGTATATTTTTTTATACATATTTACTTTATTGTTCTCCAAAAATCCCTAAAAATATATATAAAAATAAGACTTTTTAAGCATAAACTTTGTAACAAATACTATAAAAATAGTCTTAAAAGCCTAATAAAAGGCATTAAATAAAAAAATATTAATTTCAAATAAAAGAAATATATTTACCGATTACTACGTGAATATTTAGGTTTGTTTTCTCGTCGGTTAGAATCTATAATCGTGCGCGTTCGTTATCAACTCAAGAAACACACCTACTGTGAGTGAATTCGTACAAACTTCCCATTGTTATTCATATTTTGGGGTGTATCATGTGTTGCTTTCTTTATATCGTTTATTCAAACACTTGTGCCACTACCATTATATGATCTAACTTGTTATGTAATACTCGGTTTATTGTTATATGTGGTTATATTTTCTCATTTCAATCAAGCATTCACATTAGGCCCATCAGTTCCTCGTTGGATACGAGTAGAGCATCGCGTTGCTTAATTAGATCGGCTCCGTTTGATTGAGCCTTGATCTCACAGCTCATCATTTATCATACTCATGTGTACATTGCTAGATGTTTTTTTGGTTTGTGGATAGTTTACATATATGTTCGCTCATATTTGGTTTATGCACATTTTTTTAAAAAATTAATCAACATATCATTTCTTTCAAATGTTTAAACAGAATTCCCTCGCCAACTTTTGTTGACCCAAATCTCTATTTTTACACATGATACAGGTGAACAGGTTGAAGCAAGGAACACATAGTATTAGGCCTTAGAAGATATATAAAGAAAACATTTGAATGTCGTGTTTTGAACATTTTTTTGTGCTTGTATGGTTTATGTATTTGTTGGAATATTTCCTTTTAATTGGAATAATAAATATGATACTTTATTATAGTAAATGTCATGAGCTTTGATGAAAACCCTATTATGCTCCGACTACCATATTCGCTGCGGGTCAGGGTGTGACAGATTGGTATCAGAGCTTTTAACTATAGGGATATAGGATTGGGTTATTAGACCCTTAGAGCCTATACTATAGTATAGTCGATTAGATTTTAATTGCTTACGTGTTAATTGGTTACATGCAAACTCATGACATTTCCTTGTTTTACATTTATCTCATACAAAAATGCATGCAAGCACTCCTACTACTATATGATTTGTGTGATATTCAACGTGATACACGTATTGTTAACATAACATGCTTACATATATACGCATCACGCACGTCCCAATTTTCACATATTTGATCATTCTTCATGCTTTTCATCTCAAGATTTTGTGATGTTTTCATTCTCAATCTCATCAAAGTGAGTTCTACGATGGGCATGTAGTAACTGGAAGGGTACGAGTACTGGTAGTCGAAACGTCCTGTCTAGGATTAGCATTCGTATAAATCCAATATAACGGGCCAGTTTGCCTACCCGGGGACTAACGATGAGAGTACGAAGGACCTATTAGGCCAAAGCATGCCACACCAAACGTCGTGTGAACTAACGCCACTTTGAGTTGTCATTGTTTCTACACCTGGACACCCTCCGTCTTTATACCTCGCAATCATGTTTTACGATTTTCATTCGAGTGATGCAAGTGTTAACAGGCAAACACCAATGTGAACTCTACAAAGCCCAGTAGTCATGGGGGCCCACATGAGTACCTAGGCCAAGTATTGTAACATCCGTCAAAAACCGGATTTACCAAACCCGCTCCGTTTAATAACCGAACAATCAGTTAAAAAAATTCGTGGCGTATTTAATACCCAAAATAATTTTAAACGATACATAATTAATAAGTATATTGGAATATATAATTTGTTTTTGAAAAACTGTTAAAAATAATGAAATAAAAATAAAAAGCAGCTGCCGGGTTTCGAACCCGGGTCAGCCAGCGTTTCAGCAAACAACTTATCTTCCAACTCTCCAACCACTGCGCAACTTGTATTTCTTGTTCAATATTGAAGACAATTAATTCATAACATGATTATCGAATTCAAAATCGGCGCGCCCAATTGCAGTCGTCGGAAATTCCGACTATCTCGCTAAGATTGGACGGTTACTTCAGTTATAACATAAACCTTAATCACTACATCGGTTATAACCGATGCCTGAGTCCGCGACACAAGTTATAACCGCCGGAAAGTTTCTAAACGACGAATCAAGTCGGAAATCGGACCAAAATCATCGATGACCTGCCCTATAAATACCTCCTCGAACCTCTGCAAGCTTCTTCACTCAAAACCGCACCTTTACCCGACGTAATTCCACTCGCCGGAAAAGTTCTGCACCTCGCCGGAAAACTGAGCCCTTCACTCTGAGCCTTACTGAACACCCAGAACTTGTACCGAAGCCACTCACATCCATCCCAAGCTTGCTGAAGACTCTCTGCCGCAGGACACACGTCGCCGGAAGTTTCTGTTGTCACCGGAGTTTCGCCGGAGAAACAGAGGAGTCCAGTTTCGGTATGTCTAACACTTAATCTTTCATTCTTTTTATATATCTCACCTGTAATTAACTGAAACACACTAAAGAACATGATTAAAATCGTTGAACCATCAGTCATCGTTTCTGGTTAAGACTGACGAAGAAGACGAAGTTTCGGTAGCATATAAGTTTAATTTAAATCAAGATATAACTCGGGTTAGACACACAGTCCAGTGGTGGACTGTGTGCACATAAAACATGCTTACGTCTCGAGTTCGAATCTTGTCCCACGCACCTTCGCCCTAATAAAAATGTTCATTTTTTTTAACCGAACCGGAGTCACTACGTAAGATGTTAAGTTTAATAAAAACCGGAATAATAACCAAGATAGGCACACAGTCCAGTGGTGGACTGTGTGTATGTTTAAACACATGTCACGAGTTCGAGTCCGGACTACCGCACCGGTCCGTACAATTATCAAACTTTTTACTTAAGACAGAAATGAAAATATTTAGTTTGTATTTAAGTATAATAAAAATCAGATAATTTAACAAGTTAGACACACAGTCCAGCGGTGGACTGTGTTTAACTCAACCCACAGGTCCTGGGTTCGAGACCTGTGGAGCGCACCGGTTCTATGCATTAAAATCATTTTTAAAAATAAATGATTTTTTGTTTAATTCAATTAATATATAAATATAATTAAAAACAGAAATATTTCGGGTTAGACACGTAGCTCAGTTGGTAGAGCTGCATGCACGCGTACGGGAGGTCTCGGGTTCGAGCCTCACCCAGCGCACACATACACACATACGAACTGGTCAACATTCAAGTCAATGGTCAACGGTCAACGGTCAACAGTCAAAAAGTCAACATTTTTTATTTATTTATTTTTTTTATTTAAAAATCAATTAAAAATACTTAAAAATAACATTTTTAAGGTTAGAAAATAGCCTTAAACTCACAAAAATACACCCAACAATCCTACTAAAATTGATTAATAAAATCCCATTATTTACCAAACCATTATGTTATTATCTAGGTTAGTTTCACTCGTGGTTAAATCCAACTTCGTGTGTATTCATCATCATCAACCGAACACACCCAATGTGAGTGAATCTTACAACTCCCCTTTTTAATTACACGTTTTGGGGTGTGTCATGTGTCATAAAATTAATTCGTTTATTTAAACTTGTGCCATACCATATTGTGATCTAAACTTAGATTGTATACATTGCTTGTAGTTATGTATTTCATTTTGTCTATTTATATGCAATTCATTCATTAGGCCCATCAGTTCCTCGTGTGAGTCGAGTTGAGCAACGCGTGCCTCAAAACAAATCCATTAGTGTTCGTGTGTGTATTATTGAGTTTATATTGTTTGTAGTTATGTATTTCATATTGTCAAGTTTATGCAATTCATTCAATAGGCCCATTAGTTCCTCGTGAGAGACGAGTTGAGCAATGCGTGCCTCAAAACGATCCATTATTGTTCATGTGTGTATTATTTAATATTAAATTGATTGGTGAATAAGTTTACATCTATTTTTACTCATGTGTGGTTGTGCACTTTATTTCATAATCAATTAAATAAACTTGTTCAAATGTTTTCCATAGGATTCACTCGCCAACTTTTTGTTGATCCAAAAACCATTTTTACACATGATACAGGTGAACAGGATGAAGCAAGGAAAACATAGGAAATGCCTTAGAAGAAAACAATGAAGCCTAGATTGATGTTTAGGACATGATTTAATATTGATTGTAATTTCCCATTTAAGTGTATTAATGAATATGAAACGTTAAAATAAATGTCATGAGCTTTGATGATAACCCAATCATGCCCCGATCACCTTTTCCGCTGCGGGTCGGGGTGTGACAGATTGGTATCAGAGCCATGACTATAGGGATATAGGATAGGTTATTGGACCCTTAGAGCCTATACTATAGTTTGCCTAAATTTTAATTGATTAGGTATGAAACGTTAAAATAAATGTCATGAGCTTTGATGATAACCCAATCATGCCCCGATCACCTTTTCCGCTGCGGGTCAGGGTGTGACAGATTGGTATCAGAGCCATGACTATAGGGATATAGGATAGGTTATTGGACCCTTAGAGCCTATACTATAGTTTGCCTAAATTTTAATTGATTAGGTGGTTACATACAAACTTATGATGTTTATTTGTTTCATATTTGTTTATACTTACAGTCAAACATACATACTTATATACACATTCATCATACATATTTCAATGTTCATATATTCAAATCATTTTCATACTTTCGTTATTCAAAGATTTTGCTGCAATTTTCAAATCTCATCAAAGTAAGTTCTGCGACGGGCATGTAGTAACTGGAAGGGTACAAGTACCGGTAGTCGGAACGTCCTGTCTAGGTTGGCATTCGTATAAATCCAATATAACGGACCAGTTTGCCTACCTGGGGACTAACGATGAGAGTACGAAGGACCTATTAGGCCAAAGCATGCCACACCAAACGTCGTTTGAACTAACCCCACTTTGAGGTGTCGCCGTGTCTACACCTGGACACATTCCGAATATCATACGTTATATACATATTTCTCGATTTTCTCCGGGTTTTAGTGTACGTAACCAGGCTAACACATGCGAACCATATGAAAAACCCGGTATTCATGGGGGCCCACATGATTACGAAGGTGAAGTATGGCGGCATGTAGGACCTAATGACGAGCAAAGCCCAAGACATCCTATGGATGTAGTAGATTTATTTTTCTATATTTATTTTATGAATGTTCATTTCTAAGTGCGACCCATGATCCCAAAAACATCCAACTCATACTCTTGACATGTATTCCTTGTAGATGTCTTCTAGCCTCGCCCGTAGGAAGACGAGAGCAGGAAAAGCTCGCGAGCGCATGGCTACCCTAATCGCTCAACAAATGGCCGCCGTAATACCCAACATTGTAATCCAAGTCCAACAAGCACTTACCGCTAATCCTGTCAACCAAGAGGATCAAAATGTTGTCAACCCTTCCCCAAATACCACTAAATGCACCTACAAGCATTTCAAATCATGCGACCCTCCAAAATACAAAGGGACTGGAGGTGTCACTGCTCTCCTCCATTGGTTTGAAGAAATGGAGAACACTTTTCTAAATTGCGATTGTCCCGATAATCGCAAAGTGCAATATGCTACCGGTCGTTTATATGGAATAGCACTTACTTGGTGGAATACAGAGAAGGCCAAACGAGGTGTTGACGATGCTATGACTTTAACTTGGAATGAATTGAAGGAAATCATGACCAGACGATTTTGCCCAAGGAGCGAAATCAAGAAATTAGAAGATGAGTTCTATTCGTTGAAGCAAAAGGAAGGCGACCACACCACGTACAACAAAAGATTCCTCGAGTTAAATCAAATGGTTCCCAACTTGTTCACTCCCCTCTACCGGTTTATCGAGCACTACATTCGTGGTCTTCCGTCAAAGATTCAAGACTCTGTAATAAGTACCACGCCTGCAACTTTGGAAGCAGTTATGGAGTTAGCTACAGAGCTCACCGAAAACAGAATCCGGAACAAAGATTTCAAGGAGGAGAAGAAGAAGGATAAACATCGACTGAAACCTCCGACTACACCCAAACCGAATCCCCTTGTTAACCCAATTCTAAGAGAAAAAGAGACGGGCAACTTTTCGCTACTATCCAACGAAACCAACCAATTTCACACGCCATACCCATCCAAGCTATCCCAATCACTCAAGTGGCACCCAACTCAACTTACCCAAATAAGAAACCACACCTTGGACCTCACCCTCGATGTAACACCTGTTTTTATCACCATCCCCTTACCTTACCTTGTCGACTATGTGCAACTTGTGGACGCTATGGTCATTTGAGCAAGGTTTGCCGCACCCCTCAAAACCAAATCTCTCCCCCTACTCAAAACATGATCCAAACCTATCATCAACCTTAATACCCCATGTTCCCATATGTTCGAACTTGTTTTAATTATGGCGACCCTACTCACTTTAGAAACACGTGCCCTCGATTGGTTAACATCATAAACGCTCAAGCCCAATCAAACCCAGTTAACCAAGTAAATCAAGAAAACCCAATCACTAGGCCACCAGCAAGAGGAAGAGTTTTCAACATCAACGCCAATCCTGTCGAAGATAATGACGGCCCAAACGAAGATACCCAACTAGTCCTCTTCACCGAAAATCAAGATTCAACTCCAATCGTTTAGTTTTATGTTTTTCTTTATGTTTTAGAATCACATAGAACCAATCATAACTTAAGGATAAAGCCAATGAAACTTTGACAAGAATATGGTGGATACGCCGCTGGTACTTCCTATATATAAGTATTCTTGCCAAAGGATCAGAAGCATTATCTGGCGGTTATGAGAGGTTCCATGTGTAAACTGTTTGAGAGATTATTGTTTATTATTTTCTATACATGCAATACGATCGGCTATGTTTGATTGAGCCTTGATCGCACAGACATTTTTCATTTTCAGTACATGCAATACGATCGGCTCCGTTTGATTGAGCCTTGATCGCACAGACATTTTTCATTTTGTTGTGTTTGTTATAGAGTCACATAGAACTAATCATAACTTGCGGATAAAGGCAATGAAAATTTGACGAGAATATGGTGGATACGCCGCTGGTACTTCCTATATATAAGTATTCTTGTCAAAGGATCGGAGGCATTATCAGGCGGTTATGAGAGGTTCCATGTATAAACTATTTGTGTGATTATTGTTTAGATTATTGTTTATTATTTTCAGTACATGCAATACGATCGGCTCCGTTTGATTGAGCCTTGATCGCACAGACATTTTTCATTTTCAGTACATGCAATACGATCGGCTCCGTTTGATTGAGCCTTGATCGCACATACATTTTTCATTTTCAGTACATGCAATATGATCTTGTGGTTGTTGTGTTTGTAGTAAAGTCACATAGAACTAATCATAACTTGCGGATAAAGTCAATGAAAATTTGACGAGAATATGGTGGATACGCCGCTGGTACTTCCTATATATAAGTATTCTTGTCAAAGGATCGGAGGCATTATCAGGCGGTTATGAGAGGTTCCATGTAGGATTTAGTATGTTTTGGTTGAAGTTTGTTCATTATACATTTCAGCGTATTCAATTTCATCATTTAAAGAAGTTGAGCTATGTCTCACTTCCACAATGACTAACCTCTCCATCACAACAAACGAGAGAGGTGTTGTCACCATTCAAACATGTATGCTATCAGAATGTGGACTCAAATATTGGTTGTTGTGTTTATTTATGTTCTAGAGTTATATCATAGAACCAATCATAACTCACTGATAAAACCAATGAAAATTTGACAAGAATATGGTGGATACGCCGCTGGTACTTCCTATATATAAGTATTCTTGTCAAAGGTTCAGAGGCATTGTCAGGCGATTATGAGAAGTTCTATGTAGGATTTAGTAATTTCTTGGTAACTAATCATAACTTGTGGATAAAACCAACGAAAATTTGACAAGAATATGGTGGATACGCCGCTGGTACTTCCTATATATAAGTATTCTTGCCAAAGGATCAGAGGCATTATCAGGCGGTTATGAGAAGTTCCATGAAGGATTTAGTATTGTCTTGGTTGAGATTTGTGTTACATTCATATCATCTCATTATCTAAAGAAATTGGATTGTGTTCCATTTTCTACATAGACTAACCTCTCCATCATAACAAACGAGAGAGGAACTGTCACCATTCAAACATATATGCTATCAGAATGTGGATTCAAATATTGGTTGTTGTGTTATTTATGTTCTAGAGTTACATCATAGGACTAATCATAACTTACTGACAAAACCAATGAAAATTTGACAAGAATATGGTGGATACGCCGCTGGTACTTCCTATATATAAGTATTCTTGTCAAAGGATCAGAGGTATTGTTAGACGGTTATGAGAAGTTCCATGTAGGTTGTAGTATTAGAAGTTTTGCTTTAGGATATAACCATATCCTTCCAAACATATCAAAACTCTTACGCATGATATCATATTTATCGAATCAACTCTGCTTATCAATATTTTACCGTAGGCAACAAAAAGCGATGCCTGTAACAGGGTACTTAACCCTTACAAGGGACGTTACCGCCTCAAACAAAATTTAAACTCTTACTCTTCCTCTAAGTATGTAACTGTCAAACTAAACACCATCATTCTTTTAGTCAAATATATCACTACTTAAATTTCGGGACGAAATTTCTAAAAAGCAGGGGATACTGTAACATCCGTCAAAAACCGGATTTACCAAACCCGCTCCGTTTAATAACCGAACAATCTGTTAAAAATTTCGTGGCGTATTTAATGCCCAAAATAATTTTAAACGATACATAATTAATAAGTATATTGGAATATATAATTTGTTTTTGAAAAACTGTTAAAAATAATGAAATCAAAATAAAAAGCAGCTGCCGGGTTTCGAACCCGGGTCAGCCAGCGTTTCCGCAAACAACTTATCTTCCAACTCTCCAACCACTGCGCCACTTTTATTTCTTGTTCAATATTGAAGACAATTAATTCATAACATGATTATCGAATTCAAAATCGGCGCGCCCAATTGCAGTAGTTGGAAATTCCGACTATCTCGCTAAGATTGGACGGTTACTTCAGTTATAACGTAAACCTTAATCACTACATCGGTTATAACCGATGCCTGAGTCCGCGACACAAGTTGTAACCGCCGGAAAGTTTCTAACCGACGAATCAAGTCGGAAATCGGACCAAATTCATCGATGACCTGCCCTATAAATACCTCCTCGAACCTCTGCAAGCTTTTTCGCTCAAAACCGCACCTTTACCCGATGTAATTCCACTCGCCGGAAAAGTTCTGCACCTCGCCGGAAAACCGAGCCCTTCACTTCTGAGCCTTACTGAACACCCAGAACTCGTACCGAAGCCACTCATATCCATCCCAAGCTTGCTGAAGACTCTCTGCCGCAGGACACACGTCGCCGGAAGTTTCTGCTGTCACCGGAGTTTCGCCGGAGAAACAGAGGAGTCCAGTTTCGGTATATCTAACACTTAATCTTTCATTCTTTTTATATATCTCACCTGTAATTAACTGAAACACACTAAAGAACATGATTAAAATCGTTGAACCAGTCAGTCATCGTTTCTGGTTAAGACTGACGAAGAAGACGAAGTTTCGGTAGCATATAAGTTTAATTTAAATCAAGATATAACTCGGGTTAGACACACAGTCCAGTGGTGGACTGTGTGCACATAAAACATGCTTACGTCTCGAGTTCGAATCTTGTCCCACGCACCTTCGCCCTAATAAAAATGTTCCTTTTTTTTCAACCGAACCGGAGTCACTACGTAAGATGTTAAGTTTAATAAAAACCGGAATAATAACCAAGGTAGACACACAGTCCAGTGGTAGATTGTGTGTATGTTTAAACACACGTCACGAGTTCGAGTCCGGACTACCGCACCGGTCCGGACAATTATCAAACTTTTTACTTAAGACAGAAATAAAAATATTTAGTTTGTATTTAAGTATAATAAAAATCAGATAATTTAACAAGTTAGACACACAGTCCAGCGGTGGACTGTGCGTTAACTCAACCCACAGGTCCCGGGTTCGAGACCTGTGGAGCGCACCGGTTCTTTGCATTAAAATCATTTTTAAAAATAAATGATTTTCTGTTTAATTCAATTAATATATAAATATAATTAAAAACAGAAATATTTCGGGTTAGACACGTAGCTCAGTTGGTAGAGCTGCGTGCACGCGTACGGGAGGTCTCGGGTTCGAGCCTCACCCAGCGCACACATACACACATACGAACCGGTCAACAGTCAAAGTCAATGGTCAACGGTCAACGGTCAAAAAGTCAACATTTTTTTAATTATTTTTATTTATTTATTTTATTTAAAAATCAATTAAAAATACTTAAAAATAACATTTTTAAGGTTAGAAAATAGCCTTAAACTCACAAAAATACACCCAACAATTCTACTAAAATTGATTAATAAAATCCCATTATTTACCAAACCATTATGTTATTATCTAGGTTAGTTTCACTCGTGGTTAAATCCAACTTCGTGCGTATTCATCATCATCAACCGAACGCACCCAATGTGAGTGAATCTTACAACTCCCCTTTTTAATTACACGTTTTGGGGTGTGTCATGTGTCATAAAATTAACTCGTTTATTTAAACTTGTGCCATACCATATTGTGATCTAAACTTAAATTGTATACATTGCTTGTAGTTATGTATTTTATTTTTTCTATTTATATGCAATTCATTCATTAGGCCCATCAGTTCCTCATGTGAGTCGAGTTGAGCAACGCGTGCCTCAAAACAAATCCATTATTGTTCGTGTGTGTATTATTGAGTTTATATTGTTTGTAGTTATGTATTTCATATTGTCAAGTTTATGCAATTCATTCAATAGGCCTATCAGTTCCTCGTGAGAGACGAGTTGAGCAATGCGTGCCTCAAAACGATCTATTATTGTTCATGTGTGTATTATTTAATATTAAATTGATTGGTGAATAAGTTTATATCTATTTTTACTCATGTGTGGTTGTGCACTTTATTTCATAATCAATTAAATAAACTTGTTCAAATGTTTTCCATAGGATTCACTCGCCAACTTTTTGTTGATCCAAAAACCATTTTTACACATGATACAGGTGAACAGGATGAAGCAAGGAAAACATAGGAAATGCCTTAGAAGAAAACAATGAAGCCTAGATTGATGTTTAGGACATGATGTAATATTGATTGTAATTTCCCATTTAAGTGTATTAATGAATATGAAACGTTAAAATAAATGTCATGAGCTTTGATGATAACCCAATCATGCCCCGATCACCTTTTCCGCTGCTGGTCGGGGTTTGACAAGTATGAGGGACATATGGGGGTCCAAACACAAGCAAGACCCAAGACATCCAATGGATGTAGTGAATTTATTTTTTTCAATTATTTTGTGGATATTAATTTCGAAATGCGACACATGACACCAAAACCTCAAACTCATAATCTCGTTACGTATTTCATGTAGATGTCTGCTAGTCACTCTCGTGGAGGTAGGAGATCAGGAAGATCCGGCGAGTGCATGGCTGCTCAAATAGCCCAACAAATGGCCACCACAATTCCTGACACTGTGATTCAAGTCCACCAGGCCCTCACCGCTAATCTTGTCAACCCAATCAACAAAGAGGGTCAAAATCCTGTCAACCCTCCAGCAAACACCACCAAGTGCACCTAGAAGACTTCAAGTCATGTGACCCTCCAAAGTACGAGGGGACTAAAGGTATCACCAACGACCATAAGGTGCGTTATGCTACTGGTCGCATGTATGGGGTCACACTCACATGGTGGAATACGGAGAAAGGTAGACGAGGCGTCGAAGCCGCGGTAGCCCTAACTGGGGAGGAATTAAGAGAACTAATGACCGGACGTTTCTGTCTAAGAAGTGAAATTAAGAAGTTAGAAGATGAGTTTTACTTCTTGAAACCAAAGGAGGGAGACCATATAACCTACAATAAGAGGTTTCTCAAGTTGAATCAAATGGTTCCCAACCTGTGCACTCCTCTCTACCATTTCATTGAGCACTACATTCGAGGTCTTCCCTCGTAAATTCAAGACTCTGTGATGAGTACTACGCCTGCAACTCTTGAGGCAGCAATGGAGCTAGCTACCGAGGCTCACTGGAAATCGCATTAGGAACGGGGATTTCAAAGACGAGAAGAAGAAAGACAAAACACCTGCTGAACCGCTAACTCAACCCAATCTGGATCCTCTTCTCGATTCGCTGGCAAGAGAAAGCAAAATGAGAAGAACTTTGTCGTCTCAAATAAGCCAACTCAAACCCATCAACCCATTGTCGCCACTCCAATCACACAAGTTGCACCTCCTACCGCACCATTTTAGGAACAGTATTTAGCACCTCACCCAAAGTGCAACCGATGTCAATATCACCACCCTCCCGAGAACCCATGTCTTCATTGCACAAGTTGTGGCCGTGCAGGTTATACAATCCAGACCTGTCGCGTTCTTCAAAGACCAGCCTGCAACCAACCTCAAGCCAACCAAACAATCAAGTGGTGGGCCAAGCTTACCTCTACTACTACCACCAGCTCAACCTATGGCTCAACCTTTCTACCAACCCAACTACCCTATGATGCCGCCCGTCAGAGCTGGTTTCAATTGCGGTGATGCAACCCATTTCCGCAACACCTGTCCGCGTTTGGTAAACATCATAAATGCACAAGCCCAAGCTAACCCTGTGAACCAGGCTAACCAAGCCAATCCGCCAGCTAGAGGAAGAGCCTTTAACATCAACGCCAACCAAGCGAGAGCGGATAACAACATGGTTAACGCTATGTTTCTCATTAACGGTAGTTATTCATCTATACTTTTTGACACGGGCGCAGATAAGAGTTTTGTGTCCTTAGAGTTTGAATCTATTCTTGGATTATCTCGCATTAGTCTAGCCGAATCATTTACAGTGGAAGTAGCAGACGGCGAACCTATTGCGTTAGATTCTATCATTAACAATTGCACCCTTACTCTTAATGATCATGATTTTCCAATCGATCGTATTCCTATGAAATTGGGTAGTTTCGACGTCATCATTGGTATGGACTGGCTTAGTTAGCATCATGCTGAAATTGTTTGTTACAAAAAATTCATTCGAATTCCTCTCGCCAATGGTCAAACTCTTTGTATTTTTGGTGAAACCCATCTAAAGGACTTAAGTTGATGTCATGCCTTCAAGCTCAAAAATACCTTCGCAAGGACTACATAGCATTCTTAGCGCACATTGTCAAGAAAGATGGCAAGGAGAAGAAACTCGAAGACATTCCGATTGTTAAAGAATTTCCTCAAGTTTTTCCCGACGATGTTTCAGGACTTCCTCCTGTGCGAGAATTCGAATTTCGAATCTATCTTGTACCTGGTGCTACACCAGTTGCAAAATCTCCATATCGGTTGGCCCCATCCGAAATGCAAGAGTTAGCTAGTCAGCTACAAGAGCTGACTAACAAGGGATATATATGTCCTAGCTCATCACCTTGGGGTGCACCGGTTCTTTTCGTTAAAAAGAAGGATGGAACTTTTCGAATGTGCAAATATTATCGAGAGCTCAACAAGCTGACATCAAGAACCGTTATCCTTTACCTCGCATTGATGACCTTCTAGATCAACTTCTGGGTGCCACTTGCTTCTCAAAACTCGATCTTCGTTTGGTTATCACCAGCATAAAGTACGTGAAGAAGACATTCCGAAGACATCTTTTGGAACTCCCTATGGCCACTATGAATTCATGGTCATGCCTTTTGGTTGGACCAATGCTCCTGCCGTTTTCTTGGATCTAATGAATAGAGTGTGCAAACCCTACCTCGACCGTGTCTTTATTATTTTTATTGACGATATCCTTATCTATTCCATGAGCAAATCAGATCATGAGCGACACCATCGACTCATCCTAACACTTTTGAAAACCGAAAAACTCTATGCTAAGTTTTCGAAATGTGAATTCTGGTTAAAAGAAGTTGAATTTCTTGGTCACGTCGTCAACGACAAAGGAATTCATGTCGACCCTACAAAGATTAAAATAGTGCAAGAATGGAAAGCTCTAAGCACTCCTACTGAAGTTAGATCGTATCTCATCATTTATCATACTCATGTGTACATTGCTAGATGTTTATTTAGTTTGTGGATAGTTTACATATATGTTCGCTCATATTTGGTTTATGCACATTTTTAAAAAAAATAAATCAACATATCATTTCTTTCAAATGTTTAAACAGAATTCACTCACCAACTTTTGTTGACCCAAATCTCTATTTTTACACATGATACAGGTGAACAAGTTAAAGCAAGGAACACATAGGATTAGGCCTTAGAAGATAAATAAAATTAACATTTGAATGTGGTGTTTAGAATTTTTTTGTGCTTGTATGGTTTATGTGTTTGTTGAAATGTTTCCTTTTAATTGTAATAATAAATATGAAACTTTATTATAGTAAATGTCATGAGCTTTGATGAAAACCCAGTCATGCCCCGACTACCATATCCGCTGCGGGTCAGGGTGTGGACAAGAAATAGTTTCTGTCATTACCCAAACTTCCACCAAATCTAGTGAACAATCTGATAATGGGATTGTCAGTACTGTGGTACCATAACATAGTACTGGTCGGCTCGGCCAAAGCTAATGAATGTCATGCGTGTTATGGATAATGCATCAACAAGTTGTTCACATTATTTAAATCGTATTGTTTTATATATAAACCGTATACATTGTTGTTTAAAACTTGAAAATGATTTAGCACATATGAGTCACCCCAAAACATTTGCAAAACGTAAAAGTGGGGAACTATGTACTCGCTTGGGATCAGAAAGTGTTATGGATCAATGGAATAAACAAAGCTCAAACGTGTCCTAATGTGTCAGATAAATATGTTAGCGTGCCGGTACTACAAACGGGAGATAGGATAGAATGAAGTCTTATAAACCAAACAAGTGTTGGAACTCATGTGATATGGTTTAACAAACTTAACATTCTTATTTGGAAAGGATCCAAACTGTTCAGAACCAAAAGTCATTAGGAAGCCAAACTGTTCGACTTTTAGCTCAAAATAGCTAAAATAATGAAAGAACTAGGAAGAGTACTTACTCGTGTTGAAGAACACTTTCGGAACCCAAGATAGGAGGCTTCTGAAGGTTGGAAACAAGCTCCAAGAAGGATAGAAAGAAGAACTTCATACTTTGCTTTGAAGTGTTTTGAAGTGGTGTAAAAAATGGAAGAATCATGGGGTATTTATAGTATTTTTGGATCAAGGAGGTGATGACAAGTGTCCTCAATTGTGGATTAGTGTCCTAACATGTGTCAACACCAAATTAAGTGCGGCAAAATGAGTGGTAGGTAATTGGAGATAGGTGGCAAACTTGGTGAAGCAGCAAAAATCTTTATTATTTTTTTTTTACATTTTTGGCCCTTAGACTTGTATTTTCACTTGCTTGCAATTTTAACCCCTTTAACTTAATATTTAAGTTATATAAAGGTGTTAAGCCATGGTAACTTGTATTATGCCCAAAAATGTCATGGATGTCGGTTTGTTCGGTTGTACGCTTACGCGTTTCGCAAAAATGCGTACAACGCTATAGCGAACACGAAAATGTTCGAAATTGTGCACCGATTGACATTTTTGCATTCTCATCAATAAAATACAAGATTTTATTGAATACAAAAATATTTTGATTGATACACATGTTACGTATCTTGAATACGGACCAACAACTTTTCGCTGTTTGACGAAAATAGTCCCTAGACTTGTATAAGCATGTTTTTGTCATATCTAACCCTTTAAACTTATATCTAAGTTACATAATGGGTATTTAGGGTATGTGTAGCTTATGTCCTTGTCTTAGAGTTTATGTCACGCTAAACTGGTTGCATTTGAGTGTTAGTTAACGAATTACTTCAACAAAAATTTTTGAGGGTTCGAAATCGTGCAACAAATTGAATTGTGCAAATGTCTTAGATAATTATACAAATTTCGGAAATAAAACACAGAGTTTCATTGGAGACAAAATTGTTTGTAATTGTATAATGATTGAAAAGGCACAAATGTCACATATGTCATAATCAAGAATTGGATTATATGAAGATCAAATGGAATCCGAGTTTGTAGAGATGCCTCAAGTCTGAATTTGTGAAGATGTTTCAAGACAAGGTTTTGATGAAGACAAGTCCAAGTTTGGGACTTAATAATGAATCCGAATTTATGAGGTTTATGTTTGTCCGAGTTTCGTCTTCGTATCAGGTACGAATTTATGTTTATTATATACATAGGCCTACCCCAGTATGCATGGATGTGTGTATATAAATAATGTTGCATTAGGATTTTAAGTTAGACACTAGAAAGGCAGTCAGAGAAAGCAGTTACAAAGTGTGAGAGAAAACACAGAGATAGGGTGTGAGTTCTTGTGATCTTGAGTGATTGTAAAACGTTTGAGTTTGATAATCATAGAAGATCGGTTTAAAGTATTTGTTCGTGTTCTTCATCTAATATTTTTGTTTCTGTGTTCATTGATCCATCAAGGGATTCCGCACCCTTGATTTATTGTCGATCTTGTAATGATCCACATGACAGAGACCTACACTTACAGACTATGTCGAATAGAATAAGATATCCCGTGTTCCAATTGACTTCTTTACATCAAATTTTCCTCCTGATATTATTCAAAGTTTTTCCAGTTTCTTCTATGGAGATGAACCGGTGTATGAGCATATCAAGTTTGACAAAGAAGAAAAAGATGATGTCGTTGAGATAATCAATGTTCATGTGGAGATTACTGCTGAAACCCTGGAAGAAGTCGCTCAAAAAGTTCATCGTGTTCCACATCCGCGATTGTGTTATCCATAGACATCTTCCCCCGTATCCTTTTCCTGACATGTGGGTTTGGGAAGAATAAGACTATTCATATGTCACATTGTGTTCCACCTCCAATGTGAGTAATTACTCCAAGAAATTTCCAGATGGTGTGGACAAAGCCATCAATGTGGAAAGAAAAACTTCACTTGTGACCGATTCAAGTAGGATATTACCTGAAACCGTGGATGTGACATATGAATAGTCTGAGGGAAGTTCTGATTGTGATTCAAAAACTTGCAGAAATGTGATTGAAAAGGTTTTGGATACTAAATCTGAAAACGAATCTGTTTAGAGTTTAGACACTAAGAGAAAATTTAAAAGTAATGACAGAAAAACGCACATTGAAAAGAAAGAAATTGTTTTGTATGACTCTAATAATATGATTGGGTCATACAAAATATATTATGATCTTAATTTTCCGATAAAGAATGTGAATGTGGCATTAATTGCAAGGAAATTGATAAAAGGAATGTTTCAAGTGAGAAAAAAGTTTTCACAAAACAATGTAAATTGATTTAATCAGAATCTAAGAAATCAATCAGGTTGTGGAAGGGGATCGGCTCTCCTCCGTGAGCACCGGACCTACTTGACTTAACTAACGGAGGCGAAATTCATTGTTAGAGAGTTTGACAAACGAACAATAGAGTATACTGCTTAAACTTTGTTACTTCTTCTATTAATAAACGTGGAAACTTATAAGACGCATAAACAGACGGACAGGGCTTCACCTCAGTCACACATCAACCGCTATTCACACAACACCCAAGATCCACTCGTACGAGCCATCTAAAAAACTTATCAAACCTAACTTTTTACAAATATATGCCCTATTTACACGACTCACATATCCTACACGTAGGAAATAGACATTGTGTACCAACAAACTCCCCCTTGGATGTTGCCGCAGTCTTAGATAGTCTTCAAAAATTTCTTCAAAATTCTTCAAAAGCTTTTGACGTTTAGCATCCAAGAAATGCTTTGGCGGCTTACGACGCTCCTCGGAAGGTATCTGCATTTGATCTGTAGGAGGAGGTCGATTGTAAGTGTTGCCAAACTAAAAACTTCACAGGGATGCAATCCTAGACCTTTCAGCAATCCTTGGTATGTTCTTGTCTTTTCTAGGTTGCTCTTTTTCTTCAATCTTTCTTCTAGAAGGGTTTCATGCTTTACCTGAATGAATATCGTTAGCAAAACAAACATTAACAATCTTCTAGAACTCTATCGCGTGCTCTTTGTCTCTGTCTGTGTTCTATACCATCTACATGAAGACTAACTTGGAGAACTTATATGGCAGATTGAGGATCAGTGCTGCTATCATCCATATCTAGCAGTTGACCATATCATTAAACCCCCTTTCAAGTGACTAACTGCGTGGATGATGAAGTGTGCGATGTATCTGAATGTTGTACTCAGATTTCCCTTCTTAAACGGTGTTGCGTTAACATAACCAGCATATCCCATCCTATAAAAACAACCTTTAGCCATATAATCTGGGTATCTAGTTGGGTCTTTTGCACTGTCTTTAAATTTTAACACCTTCCGAATCAAGTCTTCAAATCTTAACCTGAATACCTTCATTGTTAATCCGTACCATAGAAAGGATAACATTTTCTTTTTCTACTTTACACTTCAGAAGATCAATATTTTCAGCTGCAAACAGTTCGCTATAAGTTGGAGAGTCATATGTACCCTGATTGGCAATATCTGTATCATCTTCATCAGAATCATTCTCTAAGTCAACTTGATCATAGTCATGTGCATCAGACACATGTTCGAAGACGTAATCTGCTGGGTCGAAAGCACTAATATCATTCAGCTCTTCGTCAAAATCAAACTCAATTTCTTCGTCCACTCCCAGCATCTTAATAATTTCTTCTTGGGAATAGTTGTGTACAAACTCCCCTTCCTCTACATCATGCTCTAAGTATAATCCTTCAGATCTTCTTGGGAATAGTTGGCACGATAGGAACGGTAGATATTTCGGTTACCGAGAAATTCCTGCCTGCTGAGAATTAGTAAATCCTTCAAATCTTCCCTGATCATCACCTTCATTTACTTGATTTTTTAAGTCATCCAAGTACACAGAATAATCAATATCATCGTTCACACCTGTTACACAGATACCAGATCCACCCATGTCATCATCACCACTATCATTATCATCATCAGGCTTGTCAGAAAATAAATCATCAAAATCATCCAAGTCTTCTTTTTCTTTTTCAGCATCTTCAACAAACTCATCAACCTCAGCTTCGATCTCTCTCTTTAACTTCCTCTCGTTTAGCCATTCACAATGCTTTGCTGAAAGATTTGAGATGTCAATATCAACATCTTTTGGCTTACACACAAATACAAACTTCTTTGAGACCGAATACACCACAATTGCAGAAGATATTGGCACAGATTCAGCTTCTAGCTTAGTTGCAGCAGTTACAGGATCCTCACTGACCTTTGCTTTGCCTTTGCCTTGAGCATCAGATTTTTCTTTTGTTATACGCTCTACAACCCGTTCTCTTGCTTCAGCTCGCTAGATTTCACCAATTTCTGCAACAATGTTAATACCAAGCTTCTTTGTAAGTATCTTTTCAAATAGATTCATCCTTCATTGGCTCCGGAGACATTCTTCTTTGTATTCGGCCATACGAATCCTCAAACGCTCATTTTCAGACACAAACAAGCCAACATAGCGTCAAGATGCTGCTTTTATGCATTTAACCCGTTGAGCTGTTCCAGAAGTTTATCAATCTTGACAGTGTTTAACAAAACCTGCTTCTCCAATTCTTCAACACGTGGGTCATTCAACATGTCAGCAGAAAAATCCTCCCCCCCAGGAATATTATTGAAATCAAAATCAAAGTCAAACAAAGGTTAGGATGTGAGGGTTGTGGCGTCGGCTGCGGTGTTGGTCGTGGTGGTGGTTGTGGTGTTTGCTGACGAACTGGTGATGGTGGTTGTTGTGGAGTTGACTGATGTGGTGGAGATGGTGGTATCTGTGGAGTCGATTCAACACTCTCTTCTTCCACACTCTTCTTTTGTATCTTTCTTTTTGATTTATCTATCGACAAATCCGAGCTTCTGACCGCTGGCCTTTTAAGTCGTTGAGAAGAGTTCTTTGGTGTCTTCCGTATAGGAGGGTCACTATCTGAGTGCAAAGGTAAATATGTTGTATCATCATCTCCTGACGCTTTTTGCTTTCTCTTCTCGGCTTTATGCTTTAGCTCAGCCTGACGTTCACGTTCTTTCTCTCTTTTTCTTCACCTGCTCGTCAATCTTTAGAGTCAATACTAGAAGACGACGCGTCTTCAACATCTCCTCCACGAACACCAAAAGCTTGTCTTTCAGTTTTTGCAGCCATAACTTCAACGTTCTCTTCAGGCTCAGATTCATCAATCAATCTTGAGCTTTCAGCTGCTTTCTGCTTCTTATTGTGACATCCCGGCTTTTCAGGTATCTTAAACGCGCCACTTTACGGTTATTTATTCCTACGCTGATTTAATTCGGAGAATTAAATTACACGCTCGCAATAACTATGCTAACTTTGTGAATCTATTGGGTGAATTACGTGCTATGTGTTATTAGACGTTTGAAGATTTTGTAGATTATTGTATCACGCCTTGATTTCTCAATTATTAGTTATAAAAAAATAATAATAAATAAATAGCCCAACTGAACCGAGCCACGAAACGTGTCGACCTCACCTCATTGCGACCCAAGGAAATAACCTAAACTTTAGGCCCAAGCCACTCAACCAAAACCGCCCCCCTATTTGCGGTCGCGCCCCCTCCCCTTCTTTTCCCTTGTTTTATATAAATGTATGTATGCATGAGATGTGTTAGAAAAAACAACAAAACCCTAGTCACTAAGAGAAGGCCGACGGCAGCCCCCCTCCTCACGGTCGCACAAGCTCCAACTTCCGGATTGATTCCAATCTTGTCCCAGTTCGCTAATCATCATCGTTTCAAGGTTAGGGTTTAATTGTTTTGCGATTCACATTAGGGTTTGTGTAATCTTGATCATGATTTTGTGTAATGGTAGGATTATTAGTATGAAAAGTGTTGTGATTTATGATTATTTCGGATGATTGTGCGACTCTTTGCGATTGTGACGTTATGTTGAAAACTAAAATCATAAGCTGCGTTTTAGCGATAAAGATCATGTTATATAATTAGGGTTTGCATGAATATTGATATACATGATGATATTTGACAAATAAACCTGTTGTAAATCATTATTATTAAGCGTCATGATCGTTTAAGCATGTTCTAATGCGATAAAAGTCGAAAACAGTTTGCTGAAAGACATTTACAGCCAACTTCAATTGGCTGTAACCTGATCATTATTTATCAAAAAGTGCATTTTCTGAAGCCTAAAACGTGTATTTTTGAAAATGCTTCTAATGACGCCGAATTCATATTTTTCTGAGGTCGTTTGCTATTTTTAAGTGGTCATTTAGTGCAGCAGCTGAAGCTGCGTAAATTCTGCAAAATTTGCTAGTTGTTTATTAAGTCGGATCTCATAGTCTGTAGGGGGTTGGATGAACGATGATTTTTAAATAATTTTTCCCGTGGACTGCAGTCAGAAAGCGACGAATCTGACTGCAGCCTAGTATATAAATGTTTGTAAATAATTGATGAAGCGTTAGAACTTGAAAATTTTACATAAAATTCTATATTCTAATTGACACCTCCTGTAAAAAAAATTGGAATTTTTGGAATGTTGGAACTATTTTATAAAAATCCTCGAATACAGCCCAGTTACGAGCGTATAAACTGAAACATGATAACTTGCGTTAGTGTGTACCAAAGTGTTGTATGAGTTAATCTGTGTTTATGACAAGTTGGTTTGATCATTATTTTTGTATGATGATACTTTGCATGCATGATTGTGTTTTCGAATTGGTTATTACGTGTGCTGCACTGTGTGTTAGTTATGCGTATGATTTTGTATCAGTGTGTTCACACACTAACTTTAAATCGGTTGGCATATTAGGACGCGATTAGCGGTTCCATCATTTGTTTCTTTTATGTTATTCTAACCAAGCAATTTATGGTGAGTTCACGGCCCCTATTTTATCCGGGTTTGAACAACAGGGGGAGAAACATGTATACGCTCTAAAACTCTATCTTTTACGTTATACGAAATTAACGTCGTTAAACTACTCGGTAACTAAGTTAATGTTAATGTACGTTATGGTCACTAAGTAGCTTTATCACGGAAGTCCTCAACCAACTCTCGGATCGTTAGTATTGGGTTAGATAGCGGGGAAATTATAAGTAGTACTACTGGGTCCGACAAGCCGCACCAGAGCTAGTCGCGCTAGCCGATCGGGTATGGTCAACGGGTGATTAATTTGGCCTAACTTTCGCTATGGTCAGTGATAGACTTGGCAACACTGTGGCAACAACAGTCAGCTTCGATCGCGAACTCTTATGTGACGTAGCTTTAGGCTCGCTACCTACATGTTAACATTGAACTTAATTACGAACCAACATTATTATTCCGGGTTAGGAATAATGAAACTATATCGTTATCCCGGGTTAGGGATAACGGGGAAAACAAACTTTTAAACCGAACTTGTGAACTTAAAAAACCTATGAACTCACTCTTCTTTAGTGTTGACACTTGTTTCTTTACATGTTCCTCAGGACGCTAGGAGCGCTAGGTGCACTCACTTGCATTTGATCAAGACATTTTTATCGAGTCTTATTTACGAATAATGTTTGGGATTTTTGGTTTTGGCGTTTATGTTGGCGCCCGTTACTTTACTTTACTCTTATGCTTCCGCTAAACTTTGAAACTAATGCTTCCGCTAAAACTTTGAAGCTAAGATATTTTGAAAATGACTATGAATGGTTAAACAACTGTTTTTGGAAAACGTTTAAATAAATCATATAGAGTCGTTCGATATTACTAGTGTCTCAGATTCGGGTTTGATCACACGCCTCGCGGTAAAACTCCGCAAGTGGAAATTGAGGGTGTGACAGATTGGTGTCAGAGCCTCTAGCTATAGAGAACCAGGTTTGCATTAAAAGTAGACCTAAATTATAGCTGTTACACGACACTAGACTTAGTTGGCACCGAACTGTGATATCTTGTATGTGTTATACTACAATTGCTTTATGTGAGATATATATGTATATTGTGATGCACGCAACTCGTAACTAACTACACCAACCCAGCAGGCAATGTCATCATCATCATCCGACAAATCTCGACAATCAAGGGCGTCGGGGAATGCACCCATGGTCGAACCCTCACCACCTCATGGCGTGGAGACACGCTCAGCTGCTAGGATAAGACTTGCTCTAGGAGGGGAGTCGTCCTCCCGTCCGACCACCGCTATACCGGTCGAACCGGTCAACTCGTTAGGAGTAGGGGACGATCTACTTAGGGATATGTTAAGGAAACAACATGAACAGCTAGAGAGAATGCAGGAGACTATCAAAGCACAAGGATGGATGATACGTCAACTAACTGGTAAAACTGGAAAACTCGAGGAAGAGCAATATGAGAATAAGAGAGTTCGAAACATTTTAGCTGAGGATCTTCGTGCTGAGCAGCTGAGGACTGACTGGCTCGAAGACAGAGTTCTTGAGTCCAGTTGGAGGATTCAAGAACTGGAGCAGAACCAAGCACCACCTGTCCCAGTACCCGCACCAGCACCGGCCTCCCCAGCGCCGGTAGAAGAGGAAGAGGAGGATCCAGAGGAAGACCAGGAGGAGGATCCGGAGGAAGAAGAGCCAGAACAGGACCCGGCTGTTGAAGCTGAAAACGCCGCAGTGGATGACGGCAATGATAACGACTTAGGATATGGAGATGTAGAAGACTGACTCGTCTCGCCAACCCCCGCTTTGTTTTCTTTAGTTTGTTTGTTTCCACTTATGTTTGAACTTGAAATTTTATAATTAAACAGAGATGTTTGGTTGGTATTTTGTGAGATATTGCAATTTGTTTAATCGAATGTTCCTTTTGATTGTTTAATTTGTTGGGTTGATATAACTTATGTGATTATTGAAGTGTGGAATATGATATTATATTGGATATATATACTTATCGGTGTGTGTTTGTGTTGTCTTACGAAGATCTAAAATGGCAACTGGTCGTCGCGAAAACCGCAACATGTCAACTGAAGAATTGGCCGCATTAATCCAAGAACACCTGAATGCTGCTCTGGTAGGTGTTCAAAACCCACCAGCAGGTAACCATTATTAAATTTTCATGGGAAAATCTAATAGTTGGGCTAGTAGACTTTCTCACTGACTACCTATCCTCTGTCTTCAGGAGGGGGTCTTAACCCCTATAAGATGTTCCTTGATGCAAAACCGAGCAAGTTCACGGGTGTTGAAGGACCCATAGGACTGGTCCGTTGGATTGAAAAGTCTGAAACGGTGTTCGAGATGTGCAATTGCCTTGAAGCCAATAAGGTCAAGTATGTTGTCTCAACGTTGGAAGATGGGGCATTAACCTGGTGGAACGCACAAGTCCAAACGCGTGGACTTGTTGCGGCGAACGCAATGGCCTAGACCGAGTTTAAGGCCCTAATCAAGGAGGAATACTGTCCGCGGGACAGAGTTCAGCCGTTGGAGCAAGCGTTATGGAACCACAAGATGGTAGGGTCTGAAATTGAAGCGTACACAACAAAACATCATGATCTGGTGTTCCTATTTCCCGATCTGGCTAACACCATGGAAAAACGACTTGAGTTTTATCTTGGGGGTCTGGTCCCTGAGATCTAGGGCATGGTAATGTCTAGCAACCCTACGACGGAGCATCAAGCGATTAGGCTGGCGCATAAACTCACCGATAAGGCGGTGGAGCAAAGGAAGTTGCCACCTCGTGGTGCAACTGAAGTGGTCCCTGATAACAAAAGAAAATTTGAAGACTCACCTGCTCGACAGTCTTCGTCAGCCCAGCCACAACAAGGAAACCAGAAGCGGTCCAACAATTTCAACAACAATCGGGGTCACAATAATCAGTCTGCCAACAACACCCAAAACTCAAGCGGCTATGCGGGTCGAAAGCCGCAATGTAATCGTTCTAACCTCCATCATCACGACCCTTGCGCCGGAAATCGCTGCCAACAATGTGGCAAACCGGGACACGCGGCAAAGGATTGTCGCGGGGAAATCATGTCTCGACAAAATCAGAATCAGCACCAGGGACAACTGCAAGGCAATAACTGGGGATGCTATCAGTGCGGTAGCACTGCCCATTTCAAGCGAGACTGCTCGCAGCTTCGCAACAACAACAATGGTGGGAACAACAACAACAACAATAACAACAATGGCAACAATGGAAATGGTGGCACAGGAGGTGCCAAAGGTCGTGCATTCACGCTGGGCCACGGAGAGGCAAGAAACGACTCGAATGTGGTCAATGGTAAGTTTCCCCTTAACGATCATTTTGCTACTGTACTTTTTGATACGGGTGCGGATAAGAGTTTTATATCTGAGTCTTTTAGGAAGAACCTAAATCTCACACCTAAACCCCTAGAGACCCCTTACATCATAGAACTAGCCGATGGTAAATATGTAGATGTGACACATTTAGTAACCGACTGTCAACTTAAACTCGCGGGTCACACCTTTACCATTGATCTGATGACAACTACCTTGGGTAGTTTTGACGTGGTAGCCAGAATGGACTGGCTATCCGACGTCCGAGCTGAAGTTCTCTGTTTTGAGAAAGCTATCCGCATTCCGCTCTCCAACGACGAAGTCTTGATGGTGCAAGGCGAGAAGGCAGGCGCCGTCACAAACATCATCTCTTACATGCAAGCTCAGAAGTATCTTCGGAGAAAGAACTCCTTCGCTTTGCTCGTACTGGTCACCGAGTAGCCTAAGGACGAGAAGCGGATTGACGATATCCCCGTCGTCCGTGACTTTTCTGATGTGTTTCCAGAGGAGTTACCTGGTCTTCCACCACATCGACAAGTGGAGTTTGAAATCGAATTGGCAAACCATGCGGCTCCTATCGCCAAGGCCCCGTACCGCCTAGCTCCAGCAGAGCTGCAAGAGCTGTCTACCCAACTTCAGGAATTGTTGGAAAAAGATTTATCCGACCAAGTACTTCACCATGGGAGCTCTGGTCCTTTTTGTCAAGAAAAAGGACGGGACCTTCCGCATGTGCATCGACTACAGGGAACTCCATAAGGTTACCGTCAAGAACCGATACCCATTACCTCGCATCGACGATCTCTTCGACCAGCTTCAAGGGTCAAGCTACTACTCCAAGATCGATCTACGGTTCGGTTATCAACAGTTACGCATCAGGGAGGAGGATATCTCAAAGACGGCATTTCGTACTCGGTATGGCCATTATGAGTTCTTGGTCATGCCCTTCGGTCTCACCAACGCACCCACGGTGTTCATGGACCTCATGAACCGCGTGTGTAAGCCGTATCTCGACAAGTTTGTCATCGTGTTCATCGATGATATACTCGTCTACTCTAAGGGTGAAGAAGAACATGCTGAGCATCTACGATTATTGCTGGAACTACTTCAACAGGAGAAACTATATGCCAAGTTTTCGAAATGTGATTTCTGGATTCGGGAAGTTCAGTTCCTCGGGCATATCGTGAATGAAAAGGGTACAAGATAGATGCTATCAAGAACTAGGAAGCACCGAGGACACCGACAGAGATCCGCAAATTTTTGGGTTTGGCTGGTTACTACAGACGTTTCATCGAGGGATTTTCCAAGATCGCACAACCGCTTACCACTCTCACCCAGAAGGGTACCAAGTATGCTTGGGTGACAAGCAGGAAGCAGTATTTCAATTGCTGAAGCAGAAACTTTGCAGTGCACCCATTTTGTCCTTGCCAGAAGGGACAGATGATTTTGTGGTATATTGTGATGCTTCCATTCAGGGATTGGGATGTGTACTCATGCAACGTGATAAGGTCATCGCGTATGCATCCCGACAGTTGAAGGTGCACCAGAAAAACTACACAACACAGACCTGGAATTGGGAGCAGTTGTGTTTGCACTTAAGATTTGGAGACACTATCTATACGGAACAAAGTGCACAATCTAAACGGACCACAAGAGCCTCCAGCATATCTTTGACCAGAAGGAGTTGAACATGCGACAGCGTCGCTGGGTCGAACTCCTGAACGATTATGAATGTGCCATTCGGTATCACCCGGGTAAAGCTAACGTGTAAGCTGATGCCCTCAGTAGGAAGGAACACTTGAAACCTCGTCGGGTACGAGCACTACAGTTCACAATTCATTCTGGGTTACCCGAACAGATACGCGACGCGCAGCTAGAAGTAGTTAAGGAAGAAAACATCAAGGCCGAATCTGTGGGAAAGATGGAACGCGATTGGGAAGTGATACCCAATGGTGCCCGGTATTTCATGAATCGTATATGGGTACCTCTCTACGGAGACCTCAGGAAGCTAGTTATGGACGAAGCTCACAAATCCCGATACTCTGTCCATCCAGGTTCGGATAAGATGTATCAAGACTTTAAGGCCGCGTACTGGTGGCCCAACATGAAAGCGGATACAGCCACCTACGTGAGCAAGTGTTTGAGTTGTGCGAAAGTCAAGGTGGAATACTAGAAGCCATCAGGGCTACTTCAACAACCTGAGATCCCAGTGTGGAAATGGGATCAGATCTCGATGGACTTTATCACTAAACTCCCGCGAACTTCGGGTGGTTGCGATACCATCTGGGTAATCGTGGATCGTCTAACTAAGTCTGCACACTTCCTAGCGATCAAAGAAACAGATTAGATGGATAAGTTGACTCGCATCTACGTTAAGGAAGTAGTTTCTCGGGACGGGGTGCCAACATCCATCATCTCAGACAGAGATGCTCGTTTCACGTCCAACTTTTGGCAGTCACTTCAGAAAGCGTTGGGTACACGCTTAGATATGAGCACAGCTTATCACCCTCAGACGGATGGTCAAAGTGAAAGGACCATTCAGACCTTGGAAGACATGCTTAGGGCATGTGTGGTAGACTTCGGGAACAGCTGGGAAATCCATCTGCCTTTAGTGGAATTCTCGTATAACAACAGTTACCATACGAGTATTCAGGCAGCACCGTTTGAAGCATCATACGGTCGCAAATGTAGATCACCGGTCTGTTGGGCAGAAGTCGGTGACAGTCAACTCACAGGTCCTGAGTTGATACTTGAGGCTACTGAAAAGATTGTGCAAATCAGAAACCGCATGGCAGCGGCACGAGATCGACAGAAAAGTTACGCTGATCAACCATGCAAACCGCTCGAATTTCAAGTAGGCGACTACGTCCTACTGTAGGTGTCACCATGGAAGGGTGTAATCCGTTTTGGGAAACGAGGCAAACTAAACCCATGGTACGTAGGCCCATTTGTGATTTCAAAGCGTATCGGGCCCGTAGCTTATCAGTTAGACCTTATTACCGAACTCAGTGGAGTTCACAACGTTTCCCACGTGTCCAATCTGAAGAAGTGCCTATCAGATGAGACCCTAGTCATTCCATTGGATGAGATTCAAGTGGATGAGCAACTGCATTTTGTGGAACAACCTATCGAGATCATGGATCGTGAGATTAAGACTCGAAGGCACAGCAAGATACCAATTGTTAAGGTTCGTTGGGACTCTAAGCGTGGACCGGAGTTCACGTGGGAAAGAGAGGACCAAATGAAAAGCAAATACCCACACCTTTTTGCAGCTGAGCATCAATCTGACGTTACCGCCAACTAAATTTCGGGACGAAAATTCTTACAACATATGTGACATCCCGGCTTTTCAGGTATATTAAATGCGCTACTTTACGGTTATTCATTCCTACGCTGATTTAATTTGGAGAATTAAATTACACGCTCGCAATAACTACGCTAACTTTGTGAATCTATTGGGTGAATTATGTACTATGTGTTATTAGACATTTGTAGATTTTGTACATTATTGTATCACGCCTTGATTTCGCGATTATTAGTTATAAAAAAAAATTAATAATAAATAAATAGCCGAACCGAACCGAGCCGCGAAACGTGTCGACCTCACCTCCTTGCGGCCCAAGGAAATAACCTAAACTTGAGGCCCAAGCCACTCAACCCAAACCGCCCCCCCCCATTTGCGGTCGCGCCCCCCTCCCCTTCTTTTCCCTTGTTTTATATAAATGTATGTATGCATGAGATGTGTTTAAAAAAAAACAACAAAACCCTAGTCATTAAGAGAAGGCCGACGGCAGCCCCCCCCCCTCACGGTCGCACAAGCTCCAACTTCCGGATTGATTCCAATCTTGTCCCGGTTCGCTAATCATCATCGTTTCAAGGTTAGGGTTTAATTGTTTTGCAATCACATTAGGGTTTGTGTAATCTTGATCATGATTATGTGTAATGGTAGGATTATTAGTATGAAAAGTATTGTGATTTATGATTATTTCTGATGATTGTGCGAATCTTTGCGATTGTGATGTTATGTTGAATACTAAAATCATAAGCTGCGTTTTAGCGATAAGATCATGTTATATAATTAGAGTTTGCATGAATATTGATATACATGATGATATTTGACAAATAAACCTGTTGATAATCATTATTATTAAGCGTCATGATCGTTTAAGCATGTTCTAATGCGATAAAAGTCGAAAACAGTTTGCTGAATGACATTTACAGCCAACTTCAATTGGCTGTAACCTGATCATTATTTATCAAAAAGTGGAGTTTATAAAGCCTAAAACGTGTATTTTTGAAAAACGCTTCTAATGGCGCTGGATTCATATTTTTCTGAGGTTGTTTGCTATTTTAAGTGGTCATTTAGTGCAGTAACTGAAGCTAAGTAAATTCTGCAAAATTTGCTACTTGTTTATCGAGTTGGATCTTATAGTCTGTAGGGGGTTGGGTCACGAAATTTGTACAGTAACTGGAGAATGGAATTTTCGGAAATCTCCCACTGGAATTTTATTAATTGGATGACCGATGATTTTTAAATAATTCTTCCCGTGGACTGCAGTCAGAAAGCGACGAATCTGACTGCAGCCTAGTATATAAATGTTTATAAATAATTGATGAATCGTTAGGACTTGAAAATTTTACATAAAATTCTACAGTTTAGTTGACACCACCTGTAAAAAAGTTGGAATTTTTGGAACGTTGGAACTATTTTATAAAAATCCTCGAAAATAACCCAGTTACGAGCGTACAAGCTGAAACATGATAACTTGTGTTAGTGTGTACCAAAGTGTTGTATGAGTTAATCTATGTTTATGACAAGTTGGTTTGATCATTATTTTGGTATTATGATACTTTGCATGCATGATTGTGTTTTCGAATTGGTTATTACGTGTGCCGCACTGTGTGTTAGTTATGCGTATGATTTTGTATCAGTGTGTTCACACACCAACTTTAAATCGGTTGGCATGTTAGGACGCGATTAGCGGTTCCATCATTTGCTTCTTTTGTGTTATTCTAACCGAGCAATTTAAGGTGAGTTCACGGCCCCTATTTTATCCGGTTTTGAACAACAGGGGGAGAAACATGTATACGCTCTAAAACTCTATCTTTTACGTTATGTAAAATTAACGTCGTTAAACTACTCAGTAACTAAGTTAATGTTAATGTACATTATGGTCACTAAGTAGCTTTATCACGGAAGTTCTCAACCAACTGTCGGATCGTTAGTATTGGGTTAGATAGCGGGGAAATTATAAGTAGTACTATTGGGCCCGACAAGCCCCACCCGAGCTAGTCGCGCTAGCCGACCGGGTATGGTCAACAGGTGATTAATTTGGCCTAAGTTTCGCCATGGTCAGTGATAGACCTGGCAACACTGAGGCAACAACAGTCAACTTTGATCGCGAACTCTTATGTGACGTAACTTTAGGCTCGCTACCTACATGTTAACATTGAACTTAATTACGAACCAACATTATTATTCCGGGTTAGGAATAATGGAACTATATCGTTGTCCCGGGTTAGGGGTAATGGGGGAAAACAAACTTTTAAACCGAACTTGTGAACTTATAAAAACCTGTGAACTCACTCTTCTTTAATGTTGACACTTGTTTCTTTACATGTTCCTCAGGACGCTAGGAGCGCTAGGTGCACTCACTTACATTTGATCAAGACATTTTTATCGTGTCTTATTTACGAATAATGTTTGGGATTTTTGGTTTTGGCGTTTTGTTGGCGCCTGTTACTTTACTTTACTCTAATGCTTCCGCTAAACTTTGAAACTAATGCTTCCGCTAAAACTTTGAAAGTAAGATATTTTGAAAATGACTATGAATGGTTAAACAAATGTTTTTGGAAAACGTTTAAATAAATCATATAGAGTCATTCGATATTACTAGTGTCTCAGATTCTGGTTTGATCACACGCCTCGCGGTAAAACTCTGCAAGTGGAAATTGAGGGTGTGACACTTATGAGGGGCCGTTGAGCAAGATGTGGACGTTGGTTTTCTTTTGGTCCCCTTAACCCCCTTTTTCTCTTCTTTTATGAACCATGTACTTCTCTTCACGATGAAACCATCTAGCGATGCAAGTCCTTCATCTTCATCACCGCTATCTTCTTTTCTCCACTTCCCCTGTGATGGGGCGATATAATCTTTGTCAACAATTGCTCCAAACACTGGTTTTGTGTTGGGGAATGTTTTAAGATGCAAGTTCATCTTCTTCAGCGTTGAGACATCCATATGCTCTAACTTCAAAATATCATCTCTTTTATTCTTCAGATTAGGATGCAAATGATCAAGCATTATTTTGATAAAACAAGGATATGGTAGGAACTTCTCTTGCTCTGTGTTTTGGACCATTTGGGAAAAAAATCACCTTTCAGAAGCTATATGGAAAATTTCATAACAAGTGTAGTGATCATGCACATCTGGTAATCAACTAAATCATCAAATCCTCCTTTGCGATGACTGAGTGCGTGTATGACGCAGTGTGTAATATATCTAAATGGTGCACTCAGGTTTGCCTTCTTAAATGAGGCAACATTTACGAAACCGGCATAACCTATTCAGTAAAAACACCCTTTCTCCATGCATTCAGGAAATTCTGTAGGGTCATCTTCGTTGTTGTTGAATTCCATCACTGTTCTGATCAGGTCTTCAGTGATCTTAACCTGCATATCCTCATCGTTATTATTTACAGCAGATACAATCTCATTATCCTCCTCATCATACTCTGCAGCATTCCATAAATATTCAGTATGTGAACGATATGCTACATGACGATCCATGAGAGCTTTCGTGATGGGAAGTCTGCTTAAAAAATCCAAGACTTCTATATAAGCAGCAATTTCTAGAATAGAATCATCCAGAAGATAGCAGATTTCATTGAACGGTGAAAATGAAGAGTTCTTGACCTGCAAGCATAGACATTTCAAACACTTAGAAAACTTCTCAAGAAAATTTCAATTCTGAGTCACTCGTATGACTCAATCATTCGTACGAGTCATAGATATTGTCAAGAAACTAAGTCTGATTCTGAACTCATTCATACGAGTCACTAATTCGTAAGGATGAACAATTATTCTTAGCAAAATTTCAAAAATTTTGACCAGAACTTCTTCGTACGAATGATGCCTCGTACGAGTCATCAAGACTTATACATTTAAGGATCCTACTAGTACGAATACTGACTCGTACCAGTGCAAAACATACATTAACATTTTAAAAACTTGTTCATACGAATAAATACTCGTACAAATTGTAAACCGTACCGAATAATACCTAGTTAAACCGAACTTAAAACGTGTTGATTTTAACAAATTGAAGGTTGATTGATAGGTTAACAGGGCCGATTTTAATGTTTTTGAATTCAATTTCATGTTTTACAGATCCAACTTTCCTAAATCTACATTTTATGTCCGTTTGGTCCAAATTCGGCATTATAACGGCTTAAAACTAGCATTAGTACTTTTCCATTGCAAGAGGTGTGCAAATCAACCTCCCCAATTGCTAGATACAAACGATAGATCAAGAAAATGAACTGAGTAGAACTGGTTCGCACAACATTCGCTCTCAGCCACACAGAGTCAAAAGTTTGACTCGTGCGAATGAGTCTTCCTTTTATACTCATTCAGCATTTACTCATACGAGCGATGGCTCGTGCGAATGAAGGCTTTGGTTACTCGTACGAGTCAGTGTCACTCTTACGAGTTAGTTCTAACACTTTGTTAAACTTTTTTTGATTTTTTATGAAGTTTTATCTGTTTAATAACCCACTCAGTTAACCAAGTCCATGTTAATGACCCTGGTTATCTGATTTTCCTACCAAGTCCAAGTTAATGACCTTGGTTGACCAATTTAACCAAAACAGATTTATTGAAAAAATGTAAAGTTTCAAACTAATGATCTTTCTTGATTAGCTTGCAACCTATGGACTTCAGCTTTCCTCCAGTAATCATCGCATTGACTTAGACTATCGCTATTTTCATCATCGGTAGACTAACACGTAAGATAAATTGCTAAAGCTGAAAATCTTTTTGGGATTTTTGAAAAGAATTAACAAGTAAAGATGTATTTACATACATATTTTTGTGAGTTTTGTGTTTAGAGAATCATATCAAGTATTTAGACAAATCACTTCCACTTAAACCTCTACACGTTTCTCAATTGTTTCAAGATATGTTAGGTAATATTAAGGAACATGAAGTAACTGTGTTTCCCATCTCAGAATATACTCCCGTATCGAGATTCCCAGAATATCATTTCACAGGTGAATATATCCAATTGATATCTTTAATGGGGTAAATTGCAAGACCTTGAGAGCTCAGGTTAGTACTTCCCTACATACAAAGAGATGAAGGCTCGTCTTTAGGTGGTGTTCCATTAAGGAATCTTTTGAACTGTAGATGTCACAAAGTTTATGACCTAATCATTTTTATGCAGATTTTGTAGGCGAAAAATGCGTAAAGTATTATACAAGTTCTAGGCCATTCCTGACGCAAAATCAGAAGAACTCGGATAATACCCAGGTATCGATTAAATATAACGACCTAGTATCGCAGAATCTAGCATTCTCTCAAACGAAATTTCGGAGTACTAAGTCCATATATCCGAGAGATGTTAACCCACAAGTTACTCAGTTTTTCTTTTAAGTTTATATCTTGAAAAACTATTTACTGAACGAGTGAAGCCTATTGGCACATCCTCATTAAGACCTGCTTAATTACTTGTTTAAACATTCCATATCTTTAGCATAGTGGGATTGTCATATTGATGTAATATGATCTATCTTTTTTTCACAAAAGCTCTTTTTGACTTTTATAATGTTTTTGTATTTCCCCTCAACTTTCTCCCCCTAAATTCAAAAACATATTTTTGCATTTATTTTTATTTTAACAAAAGATATTAACATCAAACATGTCATAACGATGAGAATCACGTCGTCATCCTCAAATTCAACCTCATGAATATCCCCTGATGCCAGATTTCTTAAACCATTTAATTTTAAAAGATTTTTAAATCTTGAACGATCAAATGATTTGGTGTAAAAATCTACTTTTTGGTCATCAGTGTGGATTTTTTCAATTCTAACCAACTTTTTCTCGTAGCAGTCACGGATAAAGTGGTGTCAAATCTCAATATGTTTAGTGCGTGAATGTTGACATAGCAGCCTGATTATCTACATATATGAACGTGTCAAGAAATTGTAATCCGAAGTCTCTCATCTACTGTTGAATCCAGAGAATTTGGGAACAACAACTGGATGCTGAAACGTATTCAGCTTCACTTGTAGAGATAGCGACTGTGGTCTGTTTCTTGCATTGCCACATTACCAAACGGGTTACGAAGAACTGGCAACTAGCCATATTAGATTTGGCATTACGCTTACAACAGCCGAAATCTGAATCCGAGTAACCCGCAAGATTGAAGTCGTCATGATGAGGGTACCACAAGCCGGTGCTTGGACATCCTTTCAATATCTAATGATACGTTTGACGGCTAGCAACTGCGAATATCTAGGACTGGACTGAAAACGAGTGCACAGGCATGTAGGATACATGATATCAGGTCGGGAAGCTGTTAGATACATCAAGGATCCGATCTTGGAGCAATATAATGTTTCATCAACTTTGACTCCATGAACATCTTGACAAATGCCGTGATTTGGAGCTAATGGGGTGGATGCTAGTTTAGTTCCTGTCATATCAAATTTCTCTAATATGTCATGAACATACTTTGTCTGATAGATGAAGATACCATCAGGAAATTGATCAACCTGAAGTCCTAAAAATAACTTCATCTCCCCCATCGCACTCACTTTGTTTCGGACAACTATTCCTCTGTCATCACACTTGCACTTGAAGACCCATCTACTGTTTATCTTTTTGTGATGATCTGGAAGGCCAACAAGCTTCGAGACTCCTAGCTTCTGGAATTGAAGCAATTCCTCCTACATTGCCTCCACCCAGCTTTCTTCTTTTAACGCGTCTTTCCAGTTCCCAGGTGCAACCTGTGAAACAAAACAACTGTAAGAAATTCCGGTTTGTAATGGAGCAATACGGGTATAAAGGCAGCATAGATCCTTATTGATCTGATTGCGAGTTTGCACTCCAATTTGTAAGCTACCAATGATATTCTCCGATGGATGATAAGAAAGTTTCCTTGGCATTACTTCACTTGGAACATCCACTTGAGTCTGCAAATTCGTGATCACTTCATCAACAACTGGAGCAGAAGGTGTAGCTTCATTCCTGACGTTTGATTGATCAGCTTGAGCATTCAAGAAGCTTTCAATATGTTCAGATCCTTTATTGGAACTAGATCCTCCATCATCAAAAGTCTGTTCTCGATCAGAGTTGGCGTTAGGCGGTTTTGGGTAGATGATTAAGTAGTGTTCAGAATTGGTACAAAGACATATTCTTGAAAAGTAGTGCTCGGGCCTACATCAGAAGTGTTGACAGGAAGTGACCGGGAAATCACCAATGATCTAGTAACTTGCTCTTGATTAAAGATTTGATGCTGTTGAAAGAGCATAACAAGTTCTTCTTCAGATGGCACGTCTGGTAGGTCAAATGAATTCCACAAGACTTCATAGTTGAGCAGCCATGCATCCCAAGGTTTCTGCGTAGGTGTAGTATACCGTTGACAATCAACATGCTGTGCAAGAATAACCTGGTTCAGACTCGGCAAGAAGACACGCTTTTGTGGAGTAGCATAACCGACGAAAAATCCTTCCAAGGATTTCGCTCTAAATTTACCATCCGGGTCCAATACAGTACATGGTGATCCAAAAGGCTCAAGAAACACAAGGTTAGGCTTCCGTTGATTTAGTAGCTCAAAACAAGTCTAGTTGTGAGGCTTGACTGTTAATACACGATTATGGGTATAACATGTTGAGGTGACTGCTTCGCTTCAGAAACTAATTGGCAATTTCGAATTGGCGAGCATGGTTCTGGCAGTCTCGATCAGTGTGCGATTCTTACATTCAGCAACTCCATTTTGTTGAGGAGTATAGGAGGCGCTGAATTTGTGAGAATCCCTTTACGTTGTAGGCTTGGAGCATCCTTTTGTTCTTGAACTCGGTATCATTGTCACTGCGGATTCTCTTGATAGGCAAGTGATACACGTTTTCAAGCTTCCGGAAGAGAATTATTAGACTTTCAAACGTTTCATCTTTGCTCTCCAGAAAGAAAACCCATGAGAATCTTGAGAAATCATCTGTAACGACCAGGCAATATAGATCTCAAGAAATGTGTTTGACGTTTACTGGCCCGAAAAGATCCATCTGAAGCCTTTCTAGTGGTAGCTTGATAGAATTTAGAAGCCTACATGGGTGTGATTTCTTATGTTGTTTCCCCTTCTTACAGCTCAGACAATCATCAGATAACTGAAAGTTCTTTAGATTTACACCCTCCACTAGGTCCTTGTGCACTAGATAATTCATCTTTCTTAGATAAATGTGCCCTATCTTCCTATGCCATAAAATAGACTCCTTCTCGGTCGCTTAAGAAACAAAACACTGAACCTTCCTTGATGTTGTAGATGCGACACTCATATCATGGACATAAAGATCATTCCCTCTTGGAGCACGCATAAGAATCCATTCCTCAGGTTTCTTGAATCCCGGCTTTAAAATCAAGCATTCTTTGTCGTTGAAGTGAGTTGTAAACCTTTTGTCACAACTTTGCGAAATACTTAGAAGATTGTTCTCTAGCTATACAATGTAGCTCACTTTGTTAAACAAAACCACTCCATTGGTAAGAATACCTTCTCCAACGATTCTTCCACCTTGTTTTACAGCAAAACCTATGTAACCTCCTCGGATAGCTTTGACGTCGTGCAACAACGCAAGCATCCCAGTCATGTCTCGGGAAGCTCCACTATCCATAATCCATTTTTACATGATCGATCTAGGGAGTCCCTGCACACATGAGGAAGATACTATTTAAAGAAAGAAACCCAAGCCTGCTTGGTCTTGCGTGGGTTTGGAATATCGAATTTTGGACCAACTTTGTTTTTGACATTCTTTTTAGGCTAATTTTTGGTAGGAACATGTGGTTTCAAATCTGCTTTAGATGGTTTGACTTTCGCAACCCATGTTTGTGTTTTTGAGTTCCCCCTTTTTGAATTAAACTTTGAATCCTTTTGACTTTGACAATTTTTGGTGGAAGTTTCACCAATTTCAAATTTAGAATTCAGTCAAATTGTTATTTAACATTTTTGTTGGATTCATTATTTCTTTTCAAAATTTGCTTAGGTACAACCATAGGTTCCTTTTGTTTCACATATTTGGTAGATCTGTTAGAGTTAGAAACATGTTTTGGATATTTATGAGAACAATGTCATGCAATATACCCAACATATTTACACTTATAGCACGTACTACTGTCTTTTCAGACAGCGGAATCCAAAACTTGTTTTCTACTCTCTTTTTCTTTCATGAAATCATCATTGGATTGTGTACCATTGATTTCTTTTTCCCGTTCGGTAGTTGTTCCAAAAATAAAGTTAACTTTCTTTGTAAAGTTCAACTTTTGAAACTTGTTGTTCAATCTTTTCTGTTGAAAATCCAACCCAGCCCTCCTGTTCTCAGGATAATCTCATTTTCTTTGATGGTAGGGTTTGTTAACACATTTTGATTTAGAATAAAAGGTTGCATCGTGTTTTTATAAATCATAATGGCTTACCTCAACAAGTTTGAACAACTTTTCGACACGATCTAGATTGACATTCTGGATTGGGAAATCTTCCTCAGAATATAGTTTATCAGATCCATGTATTTTGTAAACGATGACGTTTGGATCAGTGTTTAAACTATTTTCCGATGTGTCAACATCCGATTCAGATTTCTCGGACTCACTCTTCAAAACACTTTCAACCATGATTTTAACCACATCAGAACCACATTCATTTTTAGATTTTGTATAAGTTACATCAACGTTCGTAGGTAGCTCGTTTGACATTTCAGTTTTCAATTTTAAATTGAGTGCCTTTTCCACCCCGTTGGTTTTTAGCATAACTATTCCACATGGGTGGTGGAACACCATCGTAACTTGCACTTATGTTTTCATCTTTTTTAGATTCTTCTTTGCTTTCTATCTTTGGTAGAATGTGATCAATGACGTAAGAACTTGTAGAATAACTGATTAACAATTTGTTAACCTGTTCGGTTTCTATTTTCATTTTCCTAAGTACACTTTTAAGCTCAGCGATTGTGTTTAAATGAATGTTAATAGCCATTTGTTTGTCCATCACAATCGCTTTAAGCATTGAAAGTGTTCTGTCATTTTCTCTAAGCACTTTTTCATATGGTTTAACAGATTTGCTTAATTTGTCATAAGCTTCTTTTGTTGATTTATAGTCACATGACAAATTATCTGTTAGACATTTGAGCTCATTGTATCGTGTGTCTTTAACAACACATTCACTGCATGCCTCGTTACATTTTAAGCACGGTTTTTCTATCACAAACTCACTTTTTGACACATTTTCCTCATTTACATTTGTCATACAAGCTTTGTTGGTCTCATTAGTCGGTTTTTCCAACTCTTCATCAACTCTCTTTGCTTCAACTTCCGGCTTCTTCTTTTCTTCACAAGATGATCGATGGCTTGGCTTAAAATAACCTACAAAATTTTTAAGAATATCATTAGGCAGGAGATGTTTAAAAGCACTGTTTAACAATTCCTCTTCTTCTAATGATGTGTTATGATAATCTTCGGGAGATTCGTCAAAAGATGCATTTGAATATTCTTCAGGTTCTTTGATGATTTCTGCGACCAACGCCAAACTCTCATTCCTGGAGATATACTTGTTCCGGTTAAAGCCTTGGTCTTCTTGAGTTACAACAAGCGCTTTTTCTTTGGATCTGGTAGTCTATCTTCGAGTTGCACCATTCTTGTTCTTGGTTGAGGATGATAATAGATATCTTTCTTGTAGTAGTCGTGGCAAACGGGTTTTGGTTACTCTAAGCTTCTCTGTTTGGACATTCACGTTTAAAATGCCCCTTTTCACGACACTTGAAACATGTGACTTTTGATTTGTCGAAGCCAAGTTTTCCATCCAATCCTCCCAAATTCTCTTTCACGGTTATTTCCATGAAACGTTATGCTCGTCTAACAATAGAAGCCATACACCATTTGATGTCGATCAACTCCATCTTGACCGGATCAATACGATCATAGTCCTCTCTGGTCATCTCTGAATTTCCAATTTTGCCTGCTACAAGACTGTCATAAGATTCGAGAACCGAAGCTAATAGTGACATATGTTGCTTGGCAGTGTTCTCGTTGAAGTTTTGTGCATTCTGGAAATCAACAACGATATTGCACTGTGGCACCCTTTGAGTAGAATTTGATTGAATATTCTAGTTGATCTGGGGATTGCTTGAACCATGTGATGACTGTGGGCTTTGAGGCATGTTCGAATTGACCGAAGCAAAGGATTGAAAACTACTGTGTTGATTTGACGGTGTGCTTGGTGTATTTAAGCGCTAAAGGCAGTTTGGATCTTTGGAGACTGTATCTGAGCAGCAGAACTTCCTTTGTAATACAAATTTATGTTTTGTTGCATTTGGGCGCCTTTGTTCTTCGCCATTTTCTGCATCTCAAGTTCGTGTCCCTCCAATCTCTCAATGAATCGTGGTAATGAGAAATTACCATATTCAGTACCCCCTCTTCAGAATAGTCAAATAAGTAGACCATTCGCCTTGTGGTAAGGAATCCGTGAGTTTATCAACTAATTCTTCATTCGTCTTTATGATTCCCATTCGCTTCATTTGCACAAGCAGATGACAGTATCTTTCAATCAGTTTTTTCATTGTCACTCCTTTGATCAAAGTAAAGATGTCAACTTCTTTACTTAACAAAGCCCTCTTCCCTTATCCCAACTGTGCACTTCCCTGGAATTTCAACCTTAGAGCATTCCATAATGATTGTGCGTCATCATCGTGTTGCAAAGCGACAATATGTCTTCCTTGTTGGCTTGTTGTAAAATGTTCGTCATTTTCTTCTCATTTATGAACTTCTCTCTTTCAAAATCCGAGAGTTGAGCCAATGCCTTTTTGAGACCGTTTTCGCCAACAGGAGCTTGATACTTTTCTTCAATGGCAAACTAGAGGTAAAATGATTCGTCTGAACCCGATTCATAAAACATTCACTCCAACTGTCAAAGTCTTCAAGGTTTATCAACTTTGGCGGCTTTGTCATTGTACCCATCTCATTTTCGAGGTTCATGTTTTGTGCTGCGGCGGTTGTGACCGCTGATGCAGCAAAGCATTATAAAACTCTTCTTCCATTTTTTTTCAAATATTTTATAAACACACTTTCAGAAAACTGATTAGAATGATTCGTGCGAACGAGATGATTCGTACAAAGGAGATACTTGTGCGAACAAGATGTTCGTTCGACTGAAAACGTTTGCTCGTACGAATGAGTTATTCGTATGAATGAATGCCTCGTACGAATCAAAGTTTTTTATCTTTTTAACTTATACATTTTTAGAACTTCTGTTTACTCGTTCGTACAAGTGACTTAAATTGTACGGACAGTGTACGAGTGGTCTCTCTACCCGTACGAAATAACTCAGGTCACCAAACGGATGAATTTTAGCAAATTTGACATGATAAAGTTCAATTTTAGATCTGAAATGGTCAAGGATTGATTAGAATTGATTTAGCGTGATAATCTAAAATCCAAGTCAGTTTTGTCCATGAATTCGTCCAACTCCGAGATCTGTATGGGAAAGTGTAGAAGTAGAAAGCTCCAATGGTGAATCTGAATCGGAAACTGTTGGTAGTATGCAGAAACTTGATGTTGTCAACAGATCAGGCCTCAAGGCTCTGATACCACTTGTGAGGGGGGATCGGCTCTCCTCCGATGAGCACTAGACCGATCTAACTCAACTAACAGAGGCGGAATTCATTGTTAGTGAGCTTGACAAACAAACAAATGAGATGTACTGCTTAAAAGCCTTTGATTGTATTGATAAATGTGAACAAGTACAGAGCAAGTAACAGTTCAGCAGGGCTTCGCCACACCAACAACGTTCTAGTTCTGACACAACACTCCTCTATTTATAGGTCGACATGACTCGCATATGAGAGTGTGTAATAGAGTGTGACTCGTGCGAGTGGTTGCCTCGTACGAATGACAGACTGTCACTCGTACGAGTCATCAACTAAACAAATAAAATATACACTAACATATAGAAACTGACGTTCTAAGCCCTATATACATAAACAACATATCCTAGACGTAGGCAATAGACATTATGCACCAACACAAACCCTACCGGTTTTGGGTTAACCATGAGTGTCAATATAACTTAATGTTGTCCAATATCCATCACACCCTACTGGTGTCTCGGATGTCTTCCAAGTTGTTGAACAAGATTTATAATTTTCACAAGATCTTTGATCGCGAGAGTTCCTATAAACTCTCGGATTTTCCGAACTTTGAAAATTATTATCTGGAAACCTTCTGCTCCCATATAGTAACCTGAACCTTGCAAAAGTTTTGGATTCCTTTGAACATTTGAGTTACTAAAACCCCTATTTCGATTACTAGAAGTCTGGTATCGATTTTGATATCCAAAATTTTTACTTTGAAAATAATTTGATTGACCATTATAATAACTTGATTTAGGAGAAAATTTTCTTGGACTATCAAATCTTCTGGATGTTGAAGGTTTAGATTGGAATCTCGGTTGATTTGTCTAACAACTTGGTTTAACATTCTTATTTAAACCAACTTGATTCCCTTCCTTAACCTCAACCTCAGCCTCCACTTTCTTACATTTTTTAAACGGACAACAACTAGCCAAATGTCCTTTGTTGTGACATTTAAAACATCTTTTCTTAAAAACTTTCTTTCTGTTAGATGCTGTTTTAAATGTTTTGATTGTTTTGTCTTTAGTATCCTCGTCCAATTTATGAGGTGTACACTTAGACCTGACAAATTCTTTCAAAGAAACTGGACTATTTGGTATGTCAACTATTATCAGATCCACTACAGCTAGTGTATTATGCACAAAATGTGTTAGCTCATTTTCATTAGGTAAAAAGGAGTAATCCTGATCCTCAGAAGATGAAACTTTACTAAACCCCTCTCCCGTTTTATTACTACTCTTTTTCAAACCTTCTGAATTTGAGTCCTGAATAACGAGGATTTTCTAAATTTGTCTAACTTTTCATGAAGTTCAACAATTTTGGCTTGTACACCAGCCAATTCTATGCACATTTCTGAAAGCTCGTTAGTCTTATCCTTCACAATTTCACGAGCCAAATCAATGAGTTGTAACACTTCATTGACCTTGTTGGTTAAACTGTGGATTTCTTGTTCATTTGATTTGAGTTTATTTATACAATTTGACTCCCTTTAACTCAAAAGAATATTTGACTCTTTCTGTTTTTCTAATTCAGCTAACAGAATTTTGTTTTGCTCCGATAGTTTGTCAACTTTACTCTGTAGTTCAGTGCAATTATGACATGTATGACTTATAGATTGAAATTGTACTTGTACCTCTGCTGTAAGCTGATCTATATCATCCATGCACACTGTAGCTCTTGCATCCTGGACTTCCATTTTCTCCTACTTAGCTTCCTTCTTCTCTTCTTTCTTAGCAGCTGTTTCTTCAATCTTCACAGCTCAAGTCTGAGCTAAACATGCTTGTTCACATGTACTTTGTCTTGAAGAACTCTAATAATGTTTTCCTAAAGCTTCCCACAGCTCTCTAGACGATCCATACCTATTATAAATGTGTTTCATATCAGTTGGCAAGGACATTTTTATCGCTGCTAAAGCTTTCTTCTCAGCATCATACATACGTTTCTTTGAGTATTCCATCTTCTCATATGAAAGTTCCAGAATTCTCCCGTTAACTTGACGTGTGGGAGCAATATACCCATCAATCATACAGTTCCACATCTTAGAATCTTCACTTTGAACAAATGCCTCAAACCTCTTCTTCAAGTCTACACATTGTTCAGCTTTTATCAACTTGGACAGTTATTAACACCCTTACTCATATTGATCATTCTGACCATCTTTAAAATGCAGAGTATCAGTCTAAATGGATTTTGGTATACCTGGGTCAAAACCCAAATCTAGCATCTCTTCTGGTCCTTCTTCGTGTTTTACCGTAACCGTACCATAAAAAAAGGTCAAAAATTTGTCCGAAAAGTGTGATTACCAAATTGTACCATTAGACTCATTTTGATGATACGAATCCAATGATGTATAATGTCCGAGATGGTATTAGAGATGATCCGAGATGGTATTTGAGATGATCAGAGATAAATACCAAAAATCCGAGATGTACTATTATGATCTGAGATGAAATCCGAGATGAACACCTATGATCCGTGATGCACTGTTCCGATCCAAGATGCAATTCGAGATGAGCACCTATGATCCGAGATGAAGTGTTCTGATCCGAGATGCAAGTATTCTTATCCGAGATGCTTCTCGGATGATCCGAAATACAAGTCTGATGATCTGAAATGTAAGCTTTCTGATCCGAGATGCTTCTCTAATGATCCGAGATGCACTTCCTCTATCTGAGATCCCTGCTGTTTATCCGAAATAACAATTGAAAGACTAGGTCAGCCGTCAAAACTTCAAACTAGCTTCAAAACCGTCCAAAACTTCAACTTTTTCTACTGTTACGATCCTGAACTGAGCAAAACAAGAGTCGAATGCTCTGATACAAATTGTAGGTCCCCTAATATGTATGGATCTTCACAGAACTAGAGTGCGGAATCCTCTAGATCAGATTATCACATAAAAACAAACAATATCAAGAACACGAACACACACTTTCAATCCATCTTCTATTGATTATCCAACACGAATGTTTACAATAAATTCAAGGCTCACACTAATTTTCCCTCAACTCTCTCTGAAGTGATTAACTGAGCCACTGAGCCACCTTAACCCTAATCCAAAGCTCTCTTTATATAGAGACAAGTTTGCAACTGGGCTAGGGTTTAACCACATGGGTTGCAAATGGGTCTAGGCCCAATTTGCCTACCACTCCCTATAATGTGTATGGTTTAGCCCAAACACTTCTAATCAACTATTACAATACTAAACCTACTAACTATTTATCATTTTACCAATTATAAGATATCCAAAGGCTAAACTATTAAGCTTTTGTCACAAATATGCACCAACATAGTTCACTTTTTGAATGACACCACTCCGTTAGTGAGAATACCTTTACCCATGATCTTGCCTCCTTGTGTACCTGCAAACCCAGCATCTCAACCTTGGATAACTTTCACATCATACAATAACGCTAGCATCCCTGTCATGTGTCAGGAAGCTCCGCTGTCCACAATAAACATGTGAATAAGAAATTACTTAAATAAAGAAACTCAAGCCATTTTGGTCTTGGGTGGGTTTGGGATATCACACTTTGGCTCAACATTTTTTCTAACCTCTTTCTTCACCTCCACCATTTTTAAACCTTTAATTGCTTTTCAATTTTAGGTTTAGTTGGAATAGCGGTGGTGTTCACAGCAACGGAAGATGATTTGTTCCTAACAACCTAGGTTTGTGCACTTGGAAAGCTTTCTTTAAGTAGAACTTAGGATTCTTTTGTTATTTTTCTTTGATGATTCACCAACTTCAAAATTTGAAAAATTTGCAGTTATTGGTTTCACATTTAAGTTGGACTCAACATTTCGTTTCAAAATTTCTTTTGGCACAAACTCTGGACCTTTCTGTTTAACATCTTCTATGCATTTTCTAACTTCATGAGCAGGTTTTGTTTTGTTTGGTTTACATTGACGTGCAATGTGCCCAACTTTGGTACATTCGTAACATATCCTACTGTCGTTTACAACAGAGGCTTCGGAAACTTGCTCACGGAGTTCTCTTTCTTGCTCAAATTCTTTGTTTGATTGTTTACCGATGATTTCCTATTCATTAAAAGTGTTTGTTATGTAAACAAAGTCAGTTTTCTTTGTAACATTTTGCTTTTGGAATTTGTTGTTTTTCTTCTTTTCATACCCTATCCCATCTCTTTTGTACTCAGGATAGTTTCTACCACTCGATGTATGGTTATGTGAGACCTTATTGGTTTTGAGAAAAAAGCAGTATCTTGGTTCTCAAGATCAGAGGTGTTGACTTCAACCAACTTAAAGAACTTGTCAACGCGGTCTAAGTTTACATTATGGATTGGAAATTCTTCATCAGTGTATAGTTTATCTGGTCCTTTCAATTTGTAGACGACTACATTAGGATCATTACTTAAACCATTTTCTGATGCTGAAATAAAGTTCTTGTGAAAGCTTTTCTTACTTCCAGAATGTGATCTTGACTCAGACCTCTCATTGCTTGACTCTACACTTTCATAAATTGTGCTGTCAGACTCATTTTCGAAAACATTTTCGACCACTTTGGTTACCACATCAGATTTGCAATCTTTTTCTATTTTGGTATAAGTTACATCGATGTTTTCAGGCAGCTCGCCACTCTTTTTAGTGAACAAATTTATGTTTAGCGCCTTTTCCACCCAACTGGCTTTTTCTTTGCATAGCCATTCCACATCGGTGGTGGAACACAATCATAACCTTTACCTCGGTTATTAAGAACTTTCTAACCTTGTTTAACCTCTATTTTCAGAAGAATGTGATCAATAACATATGAACTGGTAGAGTAATTGATTAACGATTTGTTAACCCGTTCAGTTCAATTTTCATTTTCTCTAGTTCACCTTTCAGCTCAGCAATCATATTCATATGCATGTTTATGGCCATTATTTTGTCCATAACGGTTGCTTTGAGCATAGAAAGTGTATTGTCATCTTCTTTGATTGCTTTCTCATATTGTAGAATTCTTTTGCTTAATTTGTCATATGCTTCTTTTGTTGTGATATAATCATATGACAAATGATCTGCATATGTTTTGAGTTCTTTATATTTCTCGTCTTTTTCAACACACTCCTTGCATGTCAAATTGCATTTATGCATGGAGTTTCCAATTCAACATTATGAGTATCTTCATTCGTTTTTCACAGCTTCACTTACCAACTTATTTACCAATTCAACACTTTCTGCCTGAGCTTGCTTAATAACTGCTTCGTTCAAATTTGCCATTAAAGCTCTGTTAGCAAGGTCATCTCCTTGGTTACATCAATCAATTCAACAACTTCTGACTTTGGTTCATCCTCATATGTTGGTTGATTGCTTGAATTGAAATATCCTGCAAAAGTTTTAAGAATATCAGTAGACAAAAGATGTTTAAAAGCACTGTTTAGAAGTTCTTCATCCTCAGATGAAGTTCCATAAAATTCTTTGGGTGCCTCATCAAAGGATGCCTCTGCATATTCTTTAGTATGTTCAGGTTCTTTAATAATTTCATATACCAATGCCAGACTTACACTCTTTGTGATGTACTTGTTCCAATTAAAACCTCCGTCTTCTTGAGTGACAACAAGTGCTTTATCTTTTGAGTTTGACGGACTGTCTTCAATCAGCACCATTCTAGTTTGATGTTGAGGTTGATGATATATGGCCTTTTTGTAGTAATCATCGGCAAAAGGGTTCTGATTGCCCTTGACCTCTTGATTTGGACATTCTCTTTGAAATGCCCCTTCTCACGGCATTTTAAGCACGTAACCTTGGACTTATTAAAGCCCAGTTTGCCATCAAGTACTCCCAAATTATCTCTTCTAGTAATTTCCATAAAGCATTGAGCTCTTCGGACAATGGGAGCCATATACCACTTGATATCGATCAATTCCATTTTAACCAGATAAATTTGATCGTAATCTTCTTTTGTCATCTCTGGATTCCCAATCTTGCTACCAAACTTCCGTACGATACCAGTACTGAGGTATGTAGGGCCATGTGTGCTTTGTGGTATTTTGGTCAAAGTCTTGGGCATTCTGGAGGTTTACTGTGATATTGCATTGTAAGATTTGGGATTAGATTGATTGTGCTGGCTGTTCTGTGGATTGCTTGAGTTTTGGGATGATTGGGGTCCTTGAGGCGTATTTGGATCGAAGGAAACAAAAGTTTGAAATCCACTGGTTTGGCTTGAATGTGGACTTGGTGTGTTGTTGGCATTGAAGGCAGTTTGAACCTTTGGACTCTGTGTGTTTGCAGCAGGACTACCCTTGTAGTATAGATTCACATCCTATTGTATATGTGCGCGTTTGTTTTTTGCCATCTTTTGCATTTCCAGCTTATGCGCTTCCAATCTTTCAATGAATCTAGGCAATGAGAAATTACTATACTCGATGCCATTCTTTAGAATAGTCAAATAAGTGGACCATTCTCCTTCAGGTAGAGAATCTACAAGTTTATTGACCAATTCTTCATTTATTTTTAAAATTCCCATACGCTTCATTGTACCACGAGGTAACAGTACCTTTCAATCAACTGTTTCACTGTCTCTCCCTTGATAAGAGTAAAAATATCGAACTCTTTACTCAGTAGCGCTATCTTTCCCTTTCGTAGTTGCGAACTTCCTTGGAATTCTAAACGTAAGGCATTCCATAAAGACTAAGCATCATCATTGTGCTATAATAGTGCCAATATATCTTCTTTTATGGCTTGCTGCAAAATATTCATCATCTTTTTTCATTAACGAATTTTTCTCTTTCGAGCTCTAAGAGTTGTGCTAGCGTTTTCACAAGAACAGTTACTCCAAGAGGAGCCTGATATTTAAACTCAATTATAAACCACTAATTGAAAGAGTTAGTTTGAACCCAGTTCATGAACCTTTCGCTCCATCTATCGTAATCTTCTAGATTCATAAGCTTTGGAGGCGTCGTCATCGTTCCCATTTATTTTATGCTGCGGTAGCAATAACAGCTGAAGCCGCAAACGCGTTAAAAATTCTTCTTCCATTATATCTACAATTTTTTAGAGAAAATAAAAACTTTCGACAACACCGATTAAATGTAATTTGAGAAGAACACGATAGTTAAGAAAACTCTTTAGAATTCCCTTGTGCAAGTGAAATAAGACTCGTGCGAGTCAGGTGCCTCGTGCAAGGAGACAAAAACAATTTTTGTTTTGAAATTTACTTGTGCAAGTGACTCTTTGTGCGAATCACTTGTGACAAACGGCAAATAACCGGTAATTCCGTACAATCTAATCACTATTTTTAGTACATAATCTCATGCATTTTATCGTAATTTGATTATATAACTGAGTCGTACATCATATCAGAAGTATTATGACAAGTAAATCAGATCATAAGATATACTGGTTTCCGTTACGACGTGAAACAAATCAAACAATGCCCTAAAAGTATTGGTAGAAAGTATTGGGCACACTATTCGCGGTTGCACTGTTCATGTCAGCAAAACCGGTAAAACAAAACAGAACAATGAATAACGACATGCTAATGCCATAAATGAATCCATATATACATGAAAACACTAATGTGGGAACACATATTGCAATAATACATAACTTTCCGGTACAACGCCTAAATCCCGTTTCGACTAAAAAGTTGACAATTTCAGTTCGTCCGCAACATTAATTCGGTATTTTCCGGATTCCATAATTATAGCAGAACATTGTTAAACATCCAAAAACAATATGAGAATAGTAGAAATACATAAAAGACATCGTTTCCGGTCGTATGACAAGCAGTGCACAACTTGACCGGAAAGCAACCGATTGTCGAACCGACAAAGATTTCAATGGCCGATAGCCTCGTACATTAATCTAGAGAGCTAGTTAAGCTTCATTTGGGATCTGAAATCCCTTTAACTATCTTGAGGTCACGGAAAACCAACTCCCGGAAATATTCAACGGCAAAATATATAAGTGCAGATATCGAGCGAATAATTAAAGGAAAAGCGTTTCGGCCATCGAAACTCAACATATACTTGACTAGTTAATCATATTTCTAGGTCGGAAGTGCCCTAAGTAAAAGCCATGGCACTTGTGGTAGTCGAAAACCAAAACTTATGGTACAAAACAATAAAGTTCGAATACTAACCGATGAGCGAGCTAGTGGTGTTTTTGCCATCCAAAACAAATACCGATTATGGCATTAGCATGAGCGAGCTAGTGGTGTTTTTGCCATCCAAGACTAATACCACTAGCTTGCTCATGTAGGTGATTTCATGTAGGTCATATGGTATCGTCAAGGGGACTAATTTATATTGATTAACACCCTAAACCCTAATTACTCATGTGGTCCCATGGTCGGCGGCGGTTCTAGATGGAAGCTTTGGGGATAAAATAGATTCGGCAGAACGAGATAGACATGTAGGCACAGAATCAGCGGAAGCTTTTCAATTCATTCATTCATACCGAAAGAGTATACATCTTGACTCGCTGGCGGAGTTCATGGAGAGAATCCGCCAGCATTTCCCCTAAGGGAATTTCCAAAACTTAACAAACAATGAACACACAACACCTATTTATAGACATGACAGCTTGTGCGAACCAAGCATGTTGTCACTCGTATGAAGGGTCATTCGTACGAGTGAGATGTTTTCACTCGTACCAGTAACAAGAGTCACTCGTACGAGCTAGTACTTGTTCACACTTGGGTCATGTGTTTTTATCTAAGATATACAATATTCAATACACACTCTTTCTAGCCTATTCGCACAGTGACGGCCACAAAGTGCATCAACAATTTCCTCCTTGGACGTCACTGTCGAAGCTTGAACTTGAAATTTGAGAGTTGTGTTTGAATATTCTGCAACTCCAATCGGGTATCTGTTGACGTCGTCATTCCCCCTTGATTGAAGATTCGGGTTTGCATTATCTACGTTTAAGTAACATTCCCCTGAAATAATGTTCTCCAGAAATTAATCTTCATGTCGTTGGTTGCACAGTACAGAACCTCCTCTGATTTGCTTGATCTACAAGTTTTCTCGAATAATCACCAACTTGAAATTAAACAATGCAGCTTCTCTGTTTCGACGTTAAGCATATCAATTTTCGGTTTAGCGCGCTCCCCTGATGCTCGATCCCCCGATCTTCAAAACCCAACCAGCAATTGACAGAAACTTGAAATACCACACCAAAAAACTTCAAATTAATAAATATCTTCAAAAATCTTCTCGATCAGCAAATCATCGGAAGCAAACCATCTGGCAGCACATTGAATCTGAGAAACATTCTTTGGCAATCAGAATCACATTCTTCCCTTTTAGTCACAATAACAGATGTATAGCTATTTCCGCTAGAATGGGGCACTGAAACTACAAGATATCCCTGTTTCCTGGCGATTACTGAAAAACAGTTCATTTGCAATGAAAAGCTAATGATAGGCAGTCGTATTGAGCTAACATTCCCTAGCTCTAACACAACACTCCTCTATTTATAGGTCGACATGACTCGCACTGGAGTGTGTTAAACAGAGATGTGATTCGTATGAGTGTCTGCTTCGTACGAGTGACTGTGAGTCACTCATACGAGCCATCCAATCTCGCTCATATGAGCCATTACAAAACATATAAAATAAACATTAACATTTATACATTCGACTTTTAAGCCCTATATACAATACATACATATCCTATATGTAGGCAATAGACATAATGCACCAACAACTCACAAATGAGGCAAGATCAACCCCTAATTGCCATACTTAACTTAAACCAATAAATATCTAATAAAACTAACACATCTTATAAATAATACTTACACTTAGCCTCCCACCCTCATGTAGGTGATTTCAAGTGAGGCCTCACCACTTGATTTATGTTGAAAAGTAAAGAGCTAAGTATCGTGGAAAGATGTGATTGTGACTTGAAGATATATATATAAATCTTCATCATGTTTCCATATATCATTTCACAAAAAAAAATTATAAGAAACCCTCCCAACTCTCTCTCAATCTCAGCTACATATCACCACCACCATCCACCACCTTTCCACCATAAAACACAACTTTTTACACAATTTAAAGCCCCCACAAGATCACCTAAGGAGGTTGCAAGCATAAGGGATCATTGGATCTTTCTTTGTAGCTTCATCTTCTTCTTAATCTCACTTAATCTTGTGCAACTTTGTAAGATAATCTTTCATGATATTCTAGCTTCTTAAGATGTATGGTTTATGAAAGTAGTTGTTGATCATCTTGAATATAAAGAAAAATCCAACTTAAAAACCCTAATCTCACCTTAATAATATACTAAATATATTTTATTATGTGTTGATTATGTGTATTAGTGTTTACTAGTTAGCATGATTATGTTGATTATGTTAAAGTAAGATGTTTAAAGTGGATGATCTTGTATGAATAAAAATATAAATGATGATTTAAACACGGTTATGTTTAAATCTAAACAAGATCATCAACCTCATGATTCATGAAGATTACTACAACTTCAAAATGATTTACTACATATGTGTGATTTTTTTAAAGAATAAACACTATGATTTAAATTACTATCATCTTACAAAGTGTAGTAAACAAAGTGGCTTAGAGTGGAAAATTTGATTTGAAGATATAACAAAAATGGTGTCTTAAATGTTTTAATAATTATGTGTAATTATTTTTAAGTAAAGTAGCTAAATATATGTTTACAAAGGATCATGGAAATGAGGATGAAAAAGTTTAAAATGAAGCATACAAAAGTGATATGTTAACTTGAGTTGAAGATTGATCTTGATTATGGGTTTAAACATGATTTAAATACGTTTGTGAAACGTGGAAAATGCCATAGTTTAGGGGAAACTATGACGAAATCTTCTAAAAATCTAATTGCGCTTAAAGAATAATTAACAAGCTGATTAACGGGACAAAACGCGATTAGTGACCTAAACCATCATTAAGGAAGTTTTGATGACAAGTGTACATTTGTGCCTTTTCAATCATTGGACAATTACAAACAAATTCGTATTCAATGAAACTCTGTGTTTTATTTTCAAAAAATTTTATATTCAATAAAATCTTGTATTTTATTGATAAGAATGCAAAAATGTCAATCATTGCACAATTTCGATCATTTTGGTGTTCGTTAAAGAGTTCAAGCATTTTAAAAAAAACAGGTAACCGTACAACCGAACGAATCGACATCCATGATATTTTCGTGCAAAATCCAAGTTACACATGTATTAACACCTTTATATAAAACTAAATATTAGGTTAAAGGGGTTAAAAATGGCAAACATGTGAAAATACATGTCCAAGGGCCAAAAATGTCAAAAACATAATAAATATTTTTGCTTCTTCACCAAGTTTACCACGTATCTCCAATTTTTGACACCTAGCACTCATTTTGCCACACTTAATTTGGTGTTGACACATGTTAGGACACTAATCCAAACTTGAGGACACTTGTATCACCTCCTTAATCCTAAAATACAATAAATACCCTATGATTCTTCCATTTTTTTCACACCACTTCAAAACACTTCAAAGCAAAGTGTGAAGTTCTTCTTTCTATCCTTCTTGCAGCTTGTTTCAAGCCATTGCGTCAAGACAATTGAAAATCCACTAGAAGAACTACAACTCATGATATTGAGTTAGGAGCCGTAGTTTTTGCTCTCAAAATTTGGAGACACTACCTTTAAGTTACAAAATGTGTGGTTTTCACTGACCACAAAAGTCTCCAATTCATATTCAATCAAAAGGAGCTAAACATGAGACAACGACGCTGGGTCGAACTTCTGAACGACTACGACTGCGAGATACGCTACCATCCTTGTAAGGCGAATGTTGTGGCTGATGCGCTTAGTCATAAGGAACATGTCATACTTCATTGTGTTTGAGATCAATCCGATATCCAGACACGTATCCTTAAAGCACAACATACATGTGTGACCCAAAGCTTATATAAAAATTAGCTACAACAAAATCTCAAACTTCAACTCGAAACAAAAGACAACAGATTACTCTATTCAACCCGTTTATGGATTCCTAGTCAAGACAATCTCCACACCTTATTGATGGCGAAGCTCACAAGTCTCGTTATTCAATCCATCCTAGTGCAGACAAAATGTATAAGGATATCCGTATCCATATTGGTGGTTAGGTATGAAGAAGGACACTGCCTTGTATGTGTCTAAATGCCTAACTTGTCTTAAAGTTAAGGCAGAACATCAACGCCCATCTAGTTTACTTGAGCAACCAGAAATATCGGTATGGAAGTGGGAGAACATTGCGTTGGATCTCATCATTAAACTGCCGCGCACATCTAGAGGTCATGATGCCATTTTGGAATCATCGATCGGCTAACAAAGTAAGCACACTTTTGGCAATTCATGATGATCTATCTGCTGACAAACTCGCCAATATCTACGTTGATGAGATTTTATCTCGTCATGTTGTTCATTTGAACATCATATCCGATCGAGATGCTCGATTCTCATCTCACTTTTGGAAGACCATGCAATCTGCCATGGGAACCAAACTCAATCTAAGCACTTCTTATCATCCTCAAACGGATGGATAATCTGAAAGGACAATTCAAACACTGGAGGATATGCTTAGAGCATGTGTGATCGACTTTTGTGGTAGTTGGGATTCGCATCTACCATTGGTCGAATTCTCCTACAACAATAGTTATCACGCCAGCATCAATATGGTGCCTTTCAAAGCTCTATACGGTCGAAAATGTAGTTCACCTATCTGCTGGAATGAGGTCGGTGAAGCTCAGCTCACTAGAACTGAACTCATTCACGACACAACAGACAAAGTCAAGAAAATTCTCGATAACCTTCCGACAGCTAGAAGTCGTCAAAAGAGTTATGCGGACAAATGACGCAAGCCCTTGGAATTCCAAGTTGGTGATCACGTCCTTATCAATGTATCCCCTTGGAAAGGTGTGATTAGATTTGGATAGAAAGGAAAACTTGCACCATGATATATTAGACCATTCAAGATCGTTGAGAGAATCAGAAAGGTGGCATACCGACTTGAGCTACCTCCTGAACTTGGGAGTATTCACCCAACATTCTGTCTAATTTGAAAAAGTGTTTAGCCGATACAAACCCCCACATCCCCCTCAACGAAATTCATGTTGATGACACTATGCACTTTGTCGAGAAACCTGTGGAGATATTGGACCCTGAAGTCAAGAAACTCAAGCGTAGACGTATAGCGATAGTTAAAGTTCGCTGGGAATCCAAACGTGCCCCAGAATTTACTTGGGAATGAGAGGATCAAATGAAAGCGAAATATCCACATATGTTTTCACAAAGTTTCCGCTAATTAAATTTCGCGACGACATTTCCAAAAGTAGGGGATAATGTAACATTTGTGCCTTTTCAATCATTGCACAATTACAAAAAATTTTGTATTCAATGAAAACCTGTGTTTTATTTCCATATATTTTTGTATTCAATAAAATCTTGTATTTTATTGATAAGAATGCAAAAATGTCAATCATTGCACAATTTCGATCATTTTCGTGTTCGTTAAAGCGTTTTACGCATTTTTGCGATACGCGTAACCGTACAACCGAACAAACTGACATCGACGACATTTTTGGGCATAATCCAAGTTGCACAAGTCTTAACACCTTTATATTACCTAAATATTAGGTTATAAGGGTTAAAAATGACAAACAAGTGAAAATACAAGTCCAAGGGCCAAAAATTTCGAAAAGATAATAAATATTTTTGCTTATTCACCAAGTTTGCCACCTATCTACAATTTTTGACACGTAGCACTCATTTTGCCACACTTAATTTTGTGTTGACACATGTTAGGACACTAATCCACACTTGAGGACACTTGTCATCACCTCCTTAATCCTAAAATACTATAAATACCCCATGATTCTTCCATTTTTTCTCACACCACTTCAAAGAAACGTGTGAAGTTCTTCTTTCTATCCTTCTTGGAGCTTGTTTCCAACCTTTGGAAGCCTCCTATTTTGAGTTCCGAAAGTGTTCTTCAACACGAGTAAGTACTCTTCCTAGTTCTTTCATTATTTTAGCTATTTTGAGCGAAAAGTCGAACAGGTTGGCTTCCTGATTAACTTTTGCAACGTGATCATAATCACGAAGGTTATAATCCCTAACGATTTTACCTTCTGATTACCACGTTTACTAGTCGAAGTGTCGGTCAAAAGTGCGCATGATGTGCATTTTAAGACCAAAGCACTTAGGATCCTTTCCAAATCAGAATGTTAAGTTTGTTAAACCATATCACATTAGTTCCAACACTGTTTGTAGTCCCGAAAAGCTAACATATTTATCTAACAAATTCGGACATGTTTGAGTTTTGTTTATTCCGTTGATTAAGAACACTTTCGCAATCCAAAGTGAGTACATGGTTCCCCTCTTTTACGTTTTTCAAATGTTTTGGGGTGACTCATATGTGCTAAATCATTTTCAAGTTTTAAAAAAAATGTCAATGGTTTATATATAAAACAATACAATTTAAATAATGTGAACCACTTGTTGATGCGTTATCCATAACACAAATGACATTCATTAGCTTTGGCCGGGCCGGCTTGTTATATTTTATGGTTCCATAGGACTAACAATCCCATTATTGGACTGTTCACTGGATTTGGTGGAAGTTTTGGTAATGACAAAAACTGTTTCTAATTAACAAATCATTTGTTGATTTGTTAGTCTAGTTAAAGAGACCCTTTGGTGGTCTACTAAAGATACCCTTTAGTGGTATAGTCAACACAGGTTTGAATGTGTTCATTAAAGAATGATCAAAAGTTTTCACAATTAAAAACATAGACGATTTGTTTATGACATGGACAATTGGTTTATGATACGGGCGATTGATTTATAACATAGACAAATGGTTTATAACAATGATAAATGGTTTATAACTAGGACAATTGGTTTTGAACAATGTCACGCAATGATTTTCAGTTAAAGATATAAACCATACGGAATTTTCTTTTGAATCAATCTGTTACAAGGTTTTTACAAAAGAAACGTTTTGGTCAAGATTAATGGCTACAAGGTTTTCACAACTCTAACCAACTTGTTTTAGTTGGTTAGTTGTATTGCAATATCAAACACTTTTGATACGAGATTTTCACTTAACGACTCTTGTAGTCGGACGATGTGTTGCAAAATGTATACAAAGCCACAAATTTGACACACTCACAAAACCTATGTACTTTCCGGTGTTTTTATGCCGACTCTCTTTTCACATATGTTTCAGGAGTCAATGCTTGATAATATGATGCTTGCTTCACGTAGGAATGGACGCGGGTCTTAGTGACTTAAAACATGAAAGACAATTTAGTTATCCATTGTTTCTGTTTATCCCAAGACAATGTAAACATTTAACTTAATAAAACAAAATTTTAAATTCCATGAGTTATGAAACAATTGTTCTGTGACATGACTCCCCGATGTTTCCGTCGCGGTTCGTTGTTTTACGTGGTTGGGGTGTTACATAAAGGACAAAGAGGACATGTCTAAAAATGATATATTTTACACACTTAACGAATATATATATATATATATATATATATATATATATATATATATATATATATATATATATATATATATCCATGATAAAATCCGGAAAGTAAAGATGTATAAAAGTTATCAAGTGATTTTATAAAAGTATATAAACATTCTTCAAAATCTATACTTAGTAAAATTACCAAGTGTAAGATTATAAGCATTTGGACTCATGGAAAATTAAGTTGGGCTAGGCACATTATATAAAAGACATGGGCAAGGCCCAATTACACAAAACATATGATAACATGGGCTAAGCCCAAAGGTATAAAAATACATGGTCTAGGCCCAAACATATAATTTCATGGGCTAGGCCCAATCACATAAATTCATGTGATAGGTCCAAACACATAAATTAAATGGGCTATGCCCAATCACCTAAAGACATGGGCTAGGCCCAATGCCATAAATTACATGTTCTAGGCCAAATCACATAAAGACATAGGCTAGGCCCAATGACATAAATTACATGGGCTTGGCGCAATCACATAAAGACATGGGCTAGAGTCAATGACATATATTACATTGGCTAGGCCCAATCAATAAAGATATGGGTTAGGCCCAATGACATAAATTACGTGGGCTAGGCCCAATCACATAAAGACATGGGCTAGGCCCAATGACATAAATTACGTGGGCTAGGCCCAATCACATAAAGACATGGGCTAGGCCCAATGATATAAATTACATGGGCTAGGCCCAATGACATACATGACATGGGCTAGGCCCAATGATACGCGTGCAAGGCACGAGGACATGTTAAGGGTGAGGCCCATTCACACACGATCTAAGAATGAAAAAATATATTTTTTTGAGAAATATATGTATAAAAATATTAATCGAACAAACGAACTACCAACACTATAATAACATTAACGTTGTTCTAATGTGATAAATATACACAACAAGAATTCAAGATGAACAACTGGTATGAGGTCTAATGAGACCTATGTGTCTAATCAAGTTAATACACATGTAGGTTACACACGTGTACGGACACCCGAATTTGATAAGTACGACTTACAGAACGCAAAACTGTGAGTTCATCTCCCTCCTTTCAATTATTTCAAAGTTTTTGTTTTAAAACCATCAAGGGGGAATACATGTCATAACAAACAGTATGTTAGCTATGGGTTTAGATGATAACACGATCAAATGTGCGTAAGTAGGATGATGACAATAATAACCATTAATCACTTAGTGACCAAGGTGCAAAAGATATAGATCTATTGAGTTTGTGGCGTGCTCCATTCCCGGTTGTTAAACCTTTAGGAGTGCTTATGCGATCCCAATGATGTCAAACTTGTTTTGGTTTGGTTGCTTACTTATGGCACATATGTCAGGCTGCTCGCGACACACTGATAGATCCTTAAACTCCATGAAAGCTAATAACATACTCGGATTTCATTACTGGATTACAAGGATGATATTTTATAAGAAAACATTAACTACATGAACTCGCCAACTTTTGTTGACTTGTTAAAATTACATGTATTTCAGGACGCAAGACTTGAGCCGCTGAAACACTTTGGGAAATGGGAATGACATGACAATGAATGCCATCTTTTAGAGGATTTGCCTCTTATATCCCAACCTCGTATGGGTATATAGGAGTCAAAACCACATCAAGCATTTACGGTGAAAACAATATTTTATTTTGTTGTAATGTATTTCAAACTATACTTTTGATGACAAATGTGAAACCACTGAAACCTATGAAATTTACTTTTGGTAATTTGTAAATGTTGGTGCAATTAATATTATTATGGCATCGTTGTTGATTTATACTTGTTTACTTGATTGGATGCAATGATTACCTCATAGTCACACGTTTGCGCTTCCGCTATGACTAGGGTGTGACATCACTATTCGTACGAGTGATTGTTTTAGAAATTTAAATTTTTTAGGAAGAATTGCTTTCTTGCGAGTGACTGGTCGTACGAGTGGCTATTCATACTAATGGCTATTCGTACCAGTTGTCCTTCTGCTCGTACGAGTAGCGCATGTCATCAAACGGATGTTTTCTGCAAGTTTCATCATAATTTTGTTTGATTTTAGATCTGTAAGTTTCAGGGGTTTTTTAATGTTGATTTTAACGTGTTATACTAAAATCCTAGTCCAATTCGTCCATGAAATTCTCTAGATCTGAAGTATGTATGAAGAAAGAGTTGATATAGAAATCTTCAATGGTAGAACCTTGATTTTAAATGCTGAAAGTTGTTGTTTGTCCTCATGTCATGCCTCAAGGCTCTGATATCACTAATGGCAGGGGATCTGCTCTCCTCCATGAGCAGCGGACCGAGTTGACTCACTAACAGAGGCAGAATTTGTTGTTAGAGAGTTTGATAAACCAACAATAGAGTATACTGCTTAAACGTTGTTACTTATTCTATTAATAAACGTGGAAAGTTACAGACGAGTAAACAGACGGACAGGGCTTCGCCTCAGTCACATATTAACCACTATTGACACAACACCCAAGCTCCACTATATATAGGCCAACATGACTCGCACAAAGAGTGGGAGTGCTAACTCGTACAAGTGGTGCTCCGTACGAGTAACAAAGTGTCACTCGTACAAGCCACATATGCTCACTCGTACGAGCCATCTAAAAAACCTAAAAAACTTAACTTTTGACAAATATAAGCCCTATTTACACGACCGACTTATCCTATGTAATATCCGTCGAAAAACGGGTTTCCAAAACCGCTTCGTTTATTAATCGATAGTCAATTATAATTTTCGTTGCGTATATATTGTCAATTTTAATTTTAATCAATATATAATTAGTAAACATTGTTAGAATTTTAAACCATAGTTGATAAATAATAAAAATAAGTCAATAAAAAAATAAATGAGGCTGCCGGGTTTCGAACCCGGGTCAGCTACTACAACAAACACCCAGCATACCACTCCACCACTTGACTTCCTTGTTATTATATCGAAACAAAAAATACTTAAATTAAATCTTGAATTCAAAACCGGTCTTCAGCGCGGCAGAACTCGCAATCACCGGAAAATCCGGCAATCCACGAGCTCAGCCATTATTCCTTTAGACTATAACGTTATAACCGACGTCGACATCGGTTATAACCGACGACTAACAGTAAATTGCGGTCGTAACCGCCGGAGAAACATTGACCAAGAATCAAGACCAAATTCGGACTCAATACGTTCTGTTTCTTCCCAAATACCCACCCAAACCTCTGGTAATCTTTTCGCTCAAAATCGCACAAACTCTCGAAGGTTTAGCACTCGCCGGAGAAATTTTACAGTCACCGGACTTTCACCGGAAAACCGGGACTTACTTCAAATCGGTAAAATTCTCGATTCTTTCGTTTTCAATCCACAAGTACTAACATAAATCGTTCAACCAGAATCCGTCTCAGACAACGTTGCCGGGAATTCCTACACTCGCCAGAAAATCTCTGAAAATTCCGAAGTTTCGCTGTGAATCGGTACAATCATCTAAACCCCCCTAACATCCTTTGTTTAGTAACTTAATTGCACAACTCATTGATCAAAACCGTTGATTGATTCACTCAGACGGAGATCACCAATCAGAGCCGACGCCCCTTACCGGAAATCTGAATTAAACACACTGTTTTGGTACATTCTGTTCTTTAACCTCGTTAACGATTACATTTCAGCTAATTATAAGTTTTGATAATCGAGTTAAACAAAACAGTCGGAACTCTCTGATCTGGGTGTTTGTAAACGAAGAAGACGAAGTCAGGAATAAGTATAAGTATAATTAAAATCACATAATCAAACGGGTTAGACACACAGTCCAGCGGTGGACTGTGTGCGCAAACAAAACACACGTCACGAGTTTGAATCTTACAACGTACCGACTTTCAGAATTAAAACCAACCTTTTTGAAACTGAAACAGAACAAGCCACAGCATGTTTATAAGAGTAATATAAACCGTAAGTTAAACAGATTAGACACACAGCCCAACTGGTTGGGCTGTGCGCATACGAACCGAAGGACCCGAATTCGACTCTGGATCCCTGCAAGCGGTTCGGCCATTTTAAATCATTTTAATATTAACCCAATATAAATAACAATTAATTAGTATATATATAAAATTAAAACATAGAATATTTCGGGTTAGACACGTAGCTCAGTTGGTAGAGCTGCGTGCACGCGTACGAGAGGTCTCGGGTTCGAACCTCCCCCAGCGCACACTTAACCACAGTCCGACCGGTCCACGGTCCGGTCAACGGTCAACGATCTGGTCAACGGTCAAAAAGTCAATATTTTTATTTCTTTTTATTTATTTATTTAATTTAAAATCAATTTAAAATACTTAAAAATATTATTTTTAAAGTTAGAAAATGTCATTAAACTCACAAAAATAAATCTAAAAATCCATTTATTTACCGAACTATTTCGTTATTATTTTTAGGTTAGTTTTCCTCGTCGATCAAATCCCAAAAACTCGTGCGCATCAAACGTCATCAAAAGAACGCACCCAATGTGAGTGAATCTCTACAAATTCCCTGTTTTAATCACGTTTTGGGGTGTATCATGTGTCGTACAATTCTGTTATTATATAAATATAAACACTTGTGCATTCATCATATCTGTGATCTAATGTGTATCAAAGGTGTACAAATTGTTGTGTGAATTATGTTTAGTTTGGATTTATCATTTTCAGTGCAAGCATTTCATTAGGCCCATCAGCTCCCCGTGGGATACGGGTTGAGTACAGGTGCCTCATCCGATCGGCTCCGTTTGATTGAGCCTTGATCTCACATATATTCATACGATCGGCTCCGTTTGATTGAGCCTGGATCTCACAGTCATCATCATTTATATCATATACTCATCCAATGTGGTTTGTGTTTTGTTACATACATACGTTTGCTCACATGTGATTATTGCACAATTTTTCAATACTAAATACAACAAGGAATCAATAATAATGTTTTAACAAGGTTCACTCGCCAACTTTTGTTGACCCAAAAATATATTTTTACACATGATACAGGTGATCCAGTTGAGGCAAGAAACACATAGGAAGACTTAGAAGAATAAAACAGCTTAAGCTTTCGATTGTTATGGATTTGATTTGAACATTTGAGTTGTAATTTAAATTTAATAAATATGAAACATTTTAGTAAACATTATGAGTTTTGGTGATAACCCAATTATGCCCCGACTCTTATTCCGCTGTGGGTCGGGGTGTGACAGATTGGTATCAGAGCCATGACTATAGGGATATAGGATAGGTTATTAGACCCTTAGAGCCTATACTATAGTTGATTAGAATTTTAATATTTTTTTTGTGTTACATACAAAATTCATGATGTTTATATGCTTTATGTTTATTGTTACATTCAATGTTATGCAAGCATGTTCATAAGTACATATTATTATACAATGCTCATTATGAATCATATCCATGAGAGCACACACCTCACAATTCCTATGATTTATGCAACGATTTTTGTATTTTTCAAATCACATCAAAGTGAGTTCCCATGACGGGCATGTAGTAACTGGAAGGGTACGAGTACCGGTAGTCGGAACGTCCTGTCTAGGCTTGGCATTCGTATAAATCCAAAATAAAGGACCAGTTTGCCTACCTGGGGACTAACGATGAGAGTACGAAGGACCTATTAGGCCAAAGCATGCTATACCAAACGTCGTGTGAACTAACCTTACTTTGAGTTGTCATTGTGTCTATACCTGGACACCCTCCTACCATACATCTCGCAATCATATTTCATGGTTTTCATTCGGGTGATGTGAGTGTTAAACCGCCAACACCAATGTGAATCCTACTAAGCCAATAGTCATGGGGCCCACATGACTATACAGGCGATGGTATGGGGGACATTGGGGGCCCAAACATGAGCAAACCCAAGACATCCTATGGATGTAGTTGCATTTTTGATGATTATGTTTTTTTTTTTATATTCTTTTAACGACACATGACACCTAAGAAACTTCTTAAACTCACAATCTTCCTATGTATGTTCCTGTAGATGTCGGCTAGGAAACTACGTGAAGGTAGAAAGTCAGGAAGATCAAACGAACGCTTGGCCACCCAAATTGCAAAACAAATGGCCGCAGTGCTTCCTGACATCGTAATTCAAGTCTAACAAGCTCTCACCGTGAATCCCATCAACTCTCCCAATCAAGAAGACCAGAACGTCGACAACCCTCCCTCCAAAAAGTGCTCCTACAAACACTTCAATTCTTGCGATCCCCCAAAATATGAAGGGACCGAAGGTGTCACTGCTATCGTCCACTGGTTTGAAGAAATGGAGAACACCTTCCTCAATTGCGATTGTCCCGAGGATCGCAAGGTACGTTACGCAACTGGGAGACTGTTTGGGGTAGCCCTTACCTGGTGGAACACAGAAAAGGGTAAGAGAGGAGTCGAAGATGCCATGGCCTTAACATGGGAAGAATTAAGGGAAATCATGACGAGACGCTTCTGTCCAAGAAGCGAGATCAAAAAGCTAGAAGATGAATTCCACTCGTTAAAACAAAAGGAAGGAGATCATACTTCCTACAACAAAAGATTTCTCGAGCTGAACCAAATGATACCCAACTTGTTCACCCCAGTGTACCGCTTAGTTGAACACTATATTCGAGGCCTTCCCTCGAAAATTCAAGACTCGGTTCTAAGCACTTCGCCTGCAATACTTGAAGCCGCTATGGAACTAGCTACCGAGCTTACCGAGAATCGCATCCGAAACGGCAAATTTAAGGATGAGAAAAAGAAAGCCCCCATTGAGGCCCAAACTTCAAACCATTCCACCTCCTCTTCAAAGTTTGCTGGTAAGAGGAAAAGAAACAACAGAAATTTTGCCGTCACACACACAAACTCTCCTATCACTGCCGCGCCAATCACCCAAGTTGCTCCCTCAGCTGCACCCTATAAAAAGCCATACTCCGGCCCATACCTAAAATGCAACCGTTTCAATACCATCACCTCCCAGAAACTCCTTGCCAACATTGCACCAGCTGTGGCCGTGCGGGTCACACCATCCAAACCTGTCGCACACTTCAGCGAATGAACCGCAATCAACCCTCAACCCAAACCCACCATCAGATAGTGGGTCAAGCCCAACAACCTTTACTCCTACCACCTACCCAACATATAGCCCAATCCTACTACCAACCCAACTACCCCATGATGCAACCTATGCGAGCTTGTTACAACTGTGGAGACCCAAACCACTTCAGGAACACATGTCCCCGCTTGGTGAACATCATTCATGCCCAAGCTCAAGCAAATCCGGTAAACCAAGCTAACCAAGCTCCTCCACCTGCTAGAGGAAGAGCTTTCAACATCAACGCCAATCAAGCTAGGCCGACAACAACGTGGTTAACGATACGTTTCTCGTAAATGGTAGTTATGCATCCATGTTATTCAATACTGGCGCGGATAAGAGTTTTGTGTCTTTAGAATTTGAACCCATCCTCAACCAAACTCGTGATAATCTCATGGAATCTCTAACGGTGGAAGTTGCTGACGGAAAACCAGTCTTATTAAACTCTATTATACGAAATTGTACCCTCACTCTAAACGATCACGAATTTCCAGTTGACCTCATTCCTATGAAGTTGGGCAGTTTCGACATTATAATCGGTCTGGACTGGCTCAGCCAACATCACGCTGAAGTAGTATGCCGCGAAAAGTTCATTCGCATTCCTCTTGCAGACGGTCAGACCCTACGAATCTTTGGAGAAACTCCTTCGAAAGGACTCAAATTGATGTCCTGCCTTCAAGCCCGAAAATACCTCCGTAAGAACTATGTCTCATTCCTAACTCACTTCGTCAAGAAGGGAAACAAGGAGAAGAAACTCGAAGATATACCGGTAGTGAAAGAATTCCCACAAGTCTTTCCCGACGACATCTCAAGACTTCCTCCCGTGACAGAAGTCGAATTCCGCATTGATCTTATACCTGGCGCTACACCAGTCGCAAAATCTCCTTATAGGTTAGCCCCATCCGAATTGCAAGAGCTGGCCAGTCAACTGCAAGAGCTGACTGACAAAGGATTCATACGTCCTAGCTCATCGCCATGGGGTGCACCTGTTCTTTTTGTGAAGAAGAAAGATGGAATATTTCGCATGTGTATCGACTACAGAGAACTCAACAAGTTAACGGTCAAGAACCGCTACCCATTACCTCGCATCGATGACCTTCTAGACCAACTTCAAGGCGCCACCTGTTTTTCAAAAATCGACCTTCGTTCTGGTTATCATCAACTCAGAGTACATGAAGAAGACGTCCCAAAGACCGCCTTCCGAACTCGTTATGGTCATTACGAATTCGTGGTCATGCCGTTTGGTTTAACCAACGCCCTAACTATCTTCATGGATCTAATGAATAGTGTATGCAAACCCTACCTCGACCGCTTTGTCATAGTCTTCATCGACGACATCCTCATCTACTCCAAGTCTAAATCCGATCATGAACGACACCTTCGACTCATCCTTACACTCTTAAGGACTGAAAAGCTCTACGCTAAGTTCTCAAAATGCGAATTCTGGTTAAGAGAGGTACAATTCCTTGGACATGTCGTTAATGACAAGGGAATACATGTCGATCCTTCGAAAATCAAGGCAGTACAGGAATGGCAAGCGCCACGTACCCCTACCGAAGTAAGATCATTTCTTGGTTTGGCTGGTTACTATCGCCGCTTCATTGCCAATTTTTCTCGTATTGCTGTACCACTCACGGCTTTGACTCATAAAGGAAAACCCTTCATATGGGGACCCAAACAAGAAGAAGCCTTCCAAACTCTAAAGCAAAAACTCTGTGACGCACCTATCCTTACACTCCCCGAGGGTTGTGATGACTTCGTGGTTTATTGCGACGCCTCAGGGCAAGGACTAGGCTATGTACTGATGCAAAGAGGAAAAGTGATAGCCTATGCTTCTAGGCAACTCAAAGTTCATGAAAAGAATTACACCACCCACGACCTGGAACTTGGAGCCTTTGTGTTCGCTCTTAAGATATGGAGACATTACCTCTACGGTACCAAGTGTGAAATATACACTGACCACAAGAGCCTCCAACATATCTTTAACCAAAAGGAGTTGATTATGAGGCAACGAAGATGGGTCGAACTTCTTAACTACTACGACTGTGAAATTCGGTATCATCCTGGCAAGGCAAACGTGGTGGCCGATGCGCTCAGTCGAAAAGGTTATGCGAACTCCATTCATCTTCTATGTTCGCAAATCATAATCGACATCAAAGATCGAATCCGAGAAGCTCAACATGTTTCAGTAACAGAAAACGACGTACGCGATGAGCTGTCATGTGGAGTAGAACTTAAAATCGAAACCAAATCCGACGGTATTCTATACTATCTAAACCGCATATGGATTCCCGATCACGATAACCTTCATGATATCCTCATGGATGAGGCGCACAAAACACGATACTCTGTACACCCAGGAGCCGACAAGATGTATCAAGACCTACGATACACCTACTGGTGGCCGAGCATGAAAAAGGATATCGCTGTTTTTGTTTCCAAGTGCCTTACCTGTTCCAAAGTAAAAGCTGAACATCAAAGACCTTCAGGACTTCTAACCCTACCTGATATACCTGTATGGAAGTGGGAAAACATAACCATGGACTTCATTACCGGGTTACCTCGCACCTCCAGTGGGTATGACACCATATGGGTAATCATTGATCGTCTTACAAAATCAGCTCACTTCATTCCGATTCGCGAGGACTTCAAGAATGAGAAGTTAGCTCGTATCTATATCAGCGAAATCGTAAGCCGTCATGGTGTACCTATAAGCATCATTTCAAACCGTGATGGTCGTTTCACTTCACGAACATGGCGAGCCGTACAAGCCGCCTTGGGTACGCGATTAGACCTCAGTACTGCTTTTCATCCTCAAACTGATGGACAATCTGAACGCACCATCCAAACTCTTGAAGACATGCTTCGAGCATGTGTCATAGACTTCAAGGGAAATTGGGACACTCATCTACCATTAGTTGAATTTTCGTACAACAATAGTTATCACTCAAGTATCGGCATGGCTCCTTTCGAAGCTTTATATGGTCGTAAGTGCCGATCTCCAGTATGTTGGCACGAAATTGGAGAAGCACAAATCACCGGTCCAGAATTAATTCAAGAAAAAACAGACAAGATCCATTAAATTCGAAACAATCTTCTAGCGGCACAAAGTCGTCAAAAGAGTTATGCAGACAAACGACGAAAGCCCTTGGAGTTTAACATTGGTGATCAAGTACTTTTAAAAGTATCACCGTGGAAGGGAGTGGTTCGTTTTGGCCAGAAAGGCAAGCTAGCACCACGCTACGTAGGACCTTTCAAGATACTCGAAAGAGAAGGACCCGTAGCATACAAGCTTGACCTACCAGAAGAGCTCAACAGAATTCATCCCACATTCCATGTATCAAACTTAAAGAAGTGCCTCACCGATGAAAACCTCCATATCCCCCTAGAAGATATTCAGATCGATGAATCTATGCACTTCATTGAAAGACCAGTAGAGATCATGGACTTCGGAGACAAACGTTTAAGACGGAGTCGTATTCCAATTGTTAGGGTACGCTGGGAGTCAAAACGAGGACCTGAGTTCACTTGGGAACGTGAAGACTCAATGCCTGAGAAAAACCCGCATCTTTTTCCTGTTACCACTACTACTTAAATTTCGGGACGAAATTTCTAAAAGTAGGGGATACTGTAACATCCGTCAAAAAACGGGTTTCCAAAACCCGCTTCGTTTATTAATCGAATAGTCACTTATAATTTTCGTTGCGTATATATTGTCAATTTTAATTTTAATCAATACATAATTAATAAACATTGTTAGAATTTTAAACCATAGTTAATAAATAATAAAAATAAGTCAATAAAAAAATAAATGAGGCTGCCGAGTTTCGAACCCGGGTCAGCTACTACAACAAACACCCAGCATACCACTCCGCCACTTGACTTCCTTGTTATTATATCGAAACAAATAATACTTAAATTAAATCTCGAATTCAAAACCGGTCTTCAGCGCGGCAGAACTCGCAATCACCGGAAAATCCGGCAATCCGCGAGTTCAGCCATTATTCCTTTTGACTATAACGTTATAACCGACGACTAGCAGTAAATTGCAGTCGTAACCGCCGGAGAAACATTGACCACGAATCAAGACCAAATTCGGACTCAATGCGTTCTGTTTCTTCCCTATAAATACCCACCCAAACCTCTGGTAATCTTTTCGCTCAAAATCGCACAAACTCTCGAAGCTTTAGCACTCGCCGGAGAAATTTTACAGTCGCCGGACTTTCACCAGAAAACCGGGACTTACTTCAAATCGGTAAAATTCTCGATTCTTTCGTTTTCAATCCATTATTAGACAAGTACTAACATAAATCGCTCAACCAGAATCCGTCTCAGACAACGTTGCCGGGAATTCCTACACTCGCCGGAAAATCTCTGAAAATTCCGAAGTTTCGCTGTGAATCGGTACAATCATCTAAACCCCCCTGACATCCTTTGTTTAGTACCTTAATTGCACAACTCATTGATCAAAACCGTTGATTGATTCACTCAGACGGAGATCACCAATCAGAGCCGACGCCCCTTGCCGGAAATCTGAATTAAAAACACTGTTTTGGTACATTCTGTTCTATAACCTCGTTAACGATTACTTTTCAACTAATTATAAGTTTTGATAATCGAGTTAAACAAAACAGTCGGAACTCTCTGATCTGGGTGTTTGTAAACGAAGAAGACGAAGTCAGGAATAAGTATAAGTATAATTAAAATCACATAATCAAACGGGTTAGACACACAGTCCAGCGGTGGACTGTGTGCCCAAACAAAACACACGTCACGAGTTCGAATCTTACAACGTACCGACTTTCAGAACTAAAACCAACCTTTTTAAAACTGAAACAGAACAAGCCACAGCATGTTTATAAGAGTAATATAAACCGTAACTTTAACAGATTAGACACACAACCCAACTGGTTGGGCTGTGCACATACGAACCGAAGGACCCGAGTTCGACTCCGGGTCCCTGCAAGCGGTTCGGCCACTTTAAATTATTTTAATATTAACCCAATACAAATAACAATTAATTAGTATATATATAATTAAAACAGAGAATATTTCGGGTTAGACACGTAGCTCAGTTGGTAGAGCTGCGTGCACGCGTACGAGAGGTCTCGGGTTCGAACCTCACCCAGTGCACACTTAACCACAGTCCGACCGGTCAACGGTCCGGTCAACGGTCAACGGTCTGATCAACGGTCAAAAAGTCAAAATTTTTATTTCTTTTTATTTATTTATTTAATTTAAAAATCAATTTAAAATACTTAAAAATAATATTTTTAAAGTTAGAAAATGTCATTAAACTCACAAAAATAAATCTAAAAATCCATTTATTTACCGAACTATTTCGTTATTATTTTTAAGTTAGTTTCCTCGTCGATCAAATCCCAAAAACTCGTGCGCATCCAACGTCATCAAAAGAACGCACCCAATGTGAGTGAATCTCTACAAATTCCCCGTTTTAATCACGTTTTGGGGTGTATCATGTGTCGTACAATTCTGTTATTATATAAATATAAACACTTGTGCATTCATCATATCTGTGATCTAATGTGTATCAAATGTGTACAAATTGTTGTGTGAATTATGTTTAGTTTGGATTTATCATTTTCAGTGCAAGCATTTCATTAGGCCCATCAGCTCCCCGTGGGATACGGGTTGAGTACAGGTGCCTCATCCGATCGGCTCCGTTTGATTGAGCCTTGATCTCACAGTCATCATCATTCATATCATATACTCATCCAATGTGGTTTGTGTTTTGTTATATACATACGTTTGCTCACATGTGATTATTGCACAATTTTTCAATACTAAATACAACAAGGAATCAATAATAGTGTTTTAACAAGGTTCACTCGCCAACTTTTGTTGACCCAAAAATATATTTTTACACATGATACAGGTGATCCAGTTGAGGCAAGAAACACATAGGAAGACTTAGAAGAATAAAACAGCTTAAGCTTTCGATTGTTCTACTTAGTTTCATTTTCCTTGTAATTTTATCGATTTGATTTGAACATTTCAGTTGTAATTTAAATTTAATAAATATGAAACATTTTAGTAAACATCATGAGCTTTGGTGATAACCCAATTATGCCCCGACTCTTATTCCGCTGCGGGTCGGGGTGTGACATCCTAGACGTAGGCAATAGACATTGTGCACCAACACAGGTAATAATGAAAGGTTTGGTCAAGGATTGGGTTATAAAGGAAAGAATTTTAGAAACAACAATTTTAAAAGAAAGTCAATGTTTCATAAAAATGTTAAGTTTGTTTCTAAAGCAAGTTCTAAAAGTGAAAAAGAAACTCAATTTAGATATCATTCAAATCAAGAGTTTCTTGAGTAGAAAGCAAAGTTCCACGAACAAGCTGAAGGACCATCTTCTTATATGAGAAATCATTGTGAGAAGCAATGTCTTAAATGTCAAGAATTTGGATACATTTCTTATAATTATCCAAACAAAGGTCTTATGCATGTTCATTAGAACATATCAGAAGTCGTCAAATCAACTGCGATGAATTTCGTTCCAAAACAAATTTGGAAAAGAGATGTTGAATTTGATAAAAATGTTTTAAATCAGAAACTGCAAAGGTTTTAGAAATTGGAGAAAGTTCAGGTGTTAAGGTTGAAACTGAAAAATCAAAATTTTATGTCATAAATATAAAATTTAAAATCCAACAAAGAAATTGGGTTGCGAAAAATATACTTATACTTTTGAGACAGTTAAAACGATATTGATTTAAAAGTCGAATCTGTCACAAAAGATACAGAGTGTGAGATTAAGAATGTAGTTATCAATGTTGAAAAGAATGCCTAACCCAAGACCATGAAGTCTTAGGTTTCCCTCTTTAAATAATCCGTTTCTTGTATGCGCAGCAGTTCCCAAGGTTCTCAAAATTGTTAATTGATAGTGGAGCGTCCTGACACATGACCGGAATGGTTTCCTTATTATACGATGCCATACCAATAAAAGGTGGGTATGTTGGATTTTCTAGCAACCAATTAGGGCGGATTATCGGAGAAATTAATTACATTGCTGAATTAGAGAACAACTTCTTAGTGTCTCACACATATGTGATAAGAAGTTCAGTGTTCACTTCAACAAAAATGAATGCATGGTTTTGAAGCAAGGATTTATCATACCAGAATAGTGGATTCTAATGCGGGTTCTGAGAGAGAATGACTTGTATGTTCTAGACATAAAGTACGGCTACTACTACATAGATCAAAAAAATCACGTGGAAGGTGTGAATGTAAAGAATTTTCATTCAAGTGATGATTGTGTCATATGTAAGAAAGGAAAATAACTAAAGGAATCACATCCACAAAAGATGTTCAACTCGATAAAGTTACATTTGGAGATATTGCATATGGATCTTTTCGATTATGTGAATGTCAAAAGTGTCCCTGGATATCTATAATGTCTGGTCGTTACTGATGATTATTCAAGATTCTCCTAGGTAGGAGTCGAAGGATAAAACATTTGATTATTTGATGATCATATTAGAGAAGATTGAGAATCTGTATCACCTATCTATTCGCCGAATTCGAAGTGATAATAGCATGGAGTTTTAAAAATAAGAAGATATTTGAATACAGCAATGAGAAAGTCATTATCCATGAGTTTAGCCACCAATAACTCCACAACATAATGGAGTTACTAAGAGGAAGAATCGCACTCTAATTGAAATAGGTCGTACTATGTTAGCTGATTCAAAGTTACCGGTGAGTTTCTGGAACGAAGCGATAGCGTCTGCATGTTATACACTGAATCGTGTTTTAACAGTTAAACTATATGGGAACATGTTTTTAGTTGCTAAACAAACGGAAACCCAATCTTCAATGGCTAGATCCATATCGGTCACCTTGTATTGTCATAGATCATGAAGGAAAGTTTGGAGCTAAATCTTTATAAGGATTCTTTGTGGGTTATGCTAGTTTTTTACCATGTGTTTATCTACGTTGCATCAACCAAATTGTACAAGCTCAACATGTGGATTGCTAGAAGTATACCTCTTTAATGAAGAAACAAGGAGATGCTTGGATGTTTAATTATGAAACTCTTTGGAAGTCGTTCAACATACCGACCGAACCTACAAAAGAAGAGCTTGCTTTGCTATTTCAACATCAATAAGCATTTGCTCAAGATGAAATTCCAAGGCCAATTGTTATTACTTCAACACAGTCTGGGGAGGATGTTGTAGTAGCAGGATCAAGTAATAATCAAGATGTTAATCACGCAAATGATCAAGGAACCAGTAATCATGCAAAACCAATAGTTGATGACCCAAGTTTTAATCAATCAGATGATTCTGAAACATAACTACTTATGATGAAGATGGTGGGACAACATTCAGTGTTGAGATCACTCTTGATCTTCAACCGTAGGATCAAAATGATTATGTGAATCAAAATGTTGCACCAAATGTTTTATAAAGTGATGATTAATAGAATGTAAAGAACTTGGAGAAAAAAGCGATTGTTTCAAACGAGCTAATACCAAGAAAAATGTCGTATCATCCTACAGAGTAAATCATCGGCGAATTGCAAAGCGGGGTGAAAACACGAAACTAGATTAATCAAGGCTTGTGTTGTTTTTATTCATAAGTTGCTCAATTGAAAAATTGGTTTTCCTTTCGATGTTATATTTCTCAGATAGACCCAAAAAATACAAAGAAGTGTTGAATGAAAAAAGTTAGGTGAATGCAATGCTAGAAGAGTTGTAACAGTTAGAAAAGCTTGGAGTATAGACACTGGTGGATTTACCAGAGAATCACAAGATGATTAAACAAATTGGGTTTTCAAATGTAATAGAGATGAGCGACATGTTATTGTGTAAAACAAGGTTCAGTTACTTGTGCATTGGTTTTGCCAACAGGAAGGTATAATTTTTACTGAAGTCTACCATCCAGTTGCAAGGCTTGAAGCGATACGAATCTTTCTTGCTTTGCTTCTTGGAAAGGGTTCAAACTGTATCAATTGGATGTGAAGTCCGCTTTTCTCTACGACAAAGTGAAAGAGGAAGTCTGTGTAGGACAACCACCGGGTTTATCTACTCGACAAAGCGCTTTATGGTTTACACCAGGGCCCTGAGAGCTTCATTCGAGACATTATCTAAATAACTGTAAGATAATAATGTAGTTCGAGGAACTGCTTCACTTGTGAAACAGCTGGACATATTCTAATTGTGCAGATCTATGTAGACGATATCATTTTCGGGTCAACAAATGATGATTTTTGGAAAGAATTTAAAGCTGTGACGAAGAAGAAATTTGAATTGAGTTCAATGGGGGGGAAATGAAGTTCTTTTTTGGCTTACAAGTGTATCAATTACTCGTCAGTATTTTATCCTTCAGATGAAGATTTAACTAACTTTTGTAAATCAATGGTATAAAAGAACTTAATTCGGGTGGTGAAAAGGGTAAACATGGTGAAATCAAGATTATGGATGATGCTACTTAGTAGACCTCATCGGAAATTAAATTTTATTTGTTTTACATTTTTTCCCTTTTAATTCTAAAATCCAAAAAGAGGTTTTGGTTTTATAGGGAGAATGGTTTGGGAAAATACAAAAAAAAGCATTGAAAAATGTCAAAACCCAAAAGCATTGAAAAAGAAAAAAATGAGTTCTTGATGCATAAAGAGGAAATGATAGCACATCAGTGTATTATCAATACACGCTAAAGAGTTGGAAATTTAAAGTTGATTAAAGTTTACTAATCAATGTATTAGTTCACTCATTATTAATCAAATGGTTGTGTAAATGATACAAACATAACAAAACAATTAACTAAGTGTGTGTCACATTTTATTGGCATATGGTCTTAGTACCATAATTTCGTTTGATAGAATTGCAAAGATACTGAGATACTAGGTCTATATATAGTTGAACATCTGGGGTATTATACAAGTTGTTTTGTCTACACGGTGGTGTTAACCTAAAACTTCTATAATACTTTATACACAGCTCAAAAAGTTCAAACCCTTATAAGGTAAAGGATTGTCGAAAGATAATAATTTATGCTCAAAAAGATACCTATGAGGAACAACACTTTAAAAATCTTACTTCATACACTTTGTCTGTAAGGTGGTTGTCACACCCTCAAAATCCACATGCGGAGTTTTATCGCGAGGCGTGCGGCTGACCAGGATCTAGCCACTAATCATGTTGAACCAACCATTCAAATTATAAAAGCTTCACTATCATCATGATTAGAGATAAAGTTTAAATGTCAAAAGCACAGTTTATGTTGCAGCGTAAAAATAAAGCAAAACCCATCGGAACTTAAAACCACAAGTTTAATAAATGATCGAAACATAAAGCGTTAACAAACCACACACTCCAGCCGATTGCAACGCCCGCCCATAATTGTGCCTAACGATCTGCAAAGCATGTAATAGTATGTCAACATAAAGTCGGCGAGTTCACGGTTTTCAATATTGTTTTCAAAAAAAAAACTAAGGTTGTTAAATTACTTAATTTATAAAACATGTCATGGGGAGCTACCCCATCTTTAAGCTACTAAACTGTGTGGTACCGCAACTATGACTATTTAAGTTGTTTGTGCCCCAGGTCAATGTCTATCATCGTTGACCAGTTGCCAAGGCATAAAAGTTCACGCCCGTCCTCCCAGGTACGGTGTGAGGTTTGTCGAACCTAATAGCTCTATCAACTAAATCCCATTCGCCAGGCCCCGGCGATTAATCGGTATAATGTGTGGGGACTTTCAGATAGAGTTCGTTTAGTCCATTAAAGACATGAAATATAAATAGCATTTAACATTATTCCATCCCCAGGAATACTAGGCAATCCCCTACCAGGGAAAGTGAAGTTAACAATATCCCATACTAGGATTACTAAGGCAATCCCCATGCCCGGGAAAGTGAGGTTCCCAACCACCGGGAATACATGCTTTTAGTAAAGGTGTGAACTCACATTTGTTTTGCTTGGTAAGAAATAAAGTACAAATAGCAGCGAAGACGATCAACCGCGTCCTAAGAGGGTTACCAAGAACATTAGGGGTCGTTTATGTAATTAATGCAAGCCTTAAACGCATCTAACAGTTATCATGCAAACAAGTTGTCACAACATAATACCGAGTAGCTTTCAAGCATAAGTGCATAATGTACACTACGACATGTCATTCATCAATTATACAACTATCACGCACACGCGGACACTAAAAGTAGCAAATTCATCACTTAACAATTTAAAGCCATGCATAGGTAAAATCACTGAAAACATGCTATTTTGGGAAGCTCGTTTTACATACTTACGATGCTGAAAAAATTATGATATTTTGTATGACGTGCCCCTCAAAAGGTTTGGACTTGTGTTAAAATTTTAGAGTCTAATTCCTAACCAAACATTTAATAAAAATTATTTACTAAGCAGCAATTAGACTCGTCACTTTCTGACTGCAGCTTACCAAAAAATTCATTTAAAACTCCTCGGTTATCCGATTGACGTAATTCCACCTGCCTACAGTAAAAATTTAAGATCGTAACTGAATTCCTAGATTGAGTTATGACATTCATAATAGGCTGCAAATTCTGACAGAAAACACAGCCTGAACCTTTTTTCCGGATAAATTCATAAAACATTCAATTTTCGTAAAAAAATGCAATTCCAGTGGGGTTTGAAAGGTATTTCCTAGAAGTACAACATGGACTTAAGAAACGACACTTTATGTTAACTTGTAACCCGCTTAAAGCCCATTAAATTTGGCTGTAACGTTCTGGACAGATTCTGTTTCATCACCCAAACCCCACAAAGGATTAACTAATGCACCCAACGACCTAAAATCTTTAATCACAACAGATTATCATCCTAAATTAAGTCATATAGCAATTAGTTCATCACAACCACAAAATCCAACCCATAATCAAAACCCTAGCGGCTTAACCGAACACATAAACAATCTCATCATTGACTAACATAATTTCTAGCAAACCCTAACACATAGCATCCATATTATCATGCATCAATAATCACAACAAGATCAACAATTCATGTAGAATCAAGAAACACAGTGATGACTAACAAGTTATGAGTGTATGGTAGAGGGATTACTTGGAACGATAGAGATGAAGATCAAGAACTCGAAAAAGATGAGTTTTCCTAGCTTCTTCTTGAGTCTTCTAGAGAGAGAGAGTAGAGAGAGGGGGGAGAGGTCCATGTCTAGGGAATGGGGGTGATCTAGGGTTGGGTTTGGTTTTATTATATTTTTTTCTAAACAAAACTTTAGCAAATGCACAAAAGGTCCTCCAAGTTTTCCAATTCTCAAACTTGGACAAGAAGTTATCAACATAACTTTATAGAATGACACACAAGTCCCTTGTTTTGCAAAGTTAATCAAATTAACTTCTTTTGTTTGTTCGTGTGTTACTAACATGTGCGTTTAAAAATTATAATTAAAAGAAAAGGGTTAACGGCGTTAACTCTAAAGTACGCGATGTCACATTATCCCCATGTTGAAAGAATTTTCGTCTCGAAAATTGAGTAAGCATGAGTTGTGTTGCTAAGTTTGATTGAGATTTTTCCGAGGCTGATACATCATTCCCAAGTTGAAAGAAATTTTGTCCCGAAATTTTCAAACAGTCGTTGAAGAGGTAGTGTGGTTAAGCGTTTTCTCGGGGTGTCATAGTGGTACTAACCTGAGTCACTGAAGCTTTCGCATTCCCCGACAGATATGAACTTAATATATTCACATGTAAGATGATATTCTTGTGCATATCTAGATACGGGAGTATGTCGTGTGATGGGAACCATTCGTTAATTTGTTTTAAAATTTCATAAGCCGTATCATATTAAGCAATATCTAAGATGTAAACATGTTTTGAGTTTACGTGGATAAAAAATACTGATAATTGACGTGAATTCTTTGATACCGAGTATGCATTAAAGCTTAACGGTGTAGCTGATATGTCTCAATACACTGATACGATCATCTAGCACCAACTTAGAAAATATGTATGTAAATAGTTTACATATGAGTTACTGCATTTCAATTTCAAAAACAAAAAGATTTTTAGTGTGTTTTAGTATTATGTTTGGAAAACCAAAGAACATTTTATATTTGAGTTTATTTTCGACTACTGATGTTGGAATACAAATCTTTTGAACAAATTGCTGGTAAATCTGAACATAATGGGCTGGGAGTTAATTTGAAAGAGAATGAACTGAATACTAAACTGGCTTTGAATGAAATAGGGTTTTTAAACAAGAAAGTGTTTCATCAAGCTCATAAATTTGGACTTTGGAAAACAAAATTTTGAAAAGTCAGATGATTATTACTGGACACGTTAAATCAGGGTCTTTAAGTTGAAATTGGTCAAACGAGTTGGTGTGAATTTTTGAACAAACTAGAAAATGGAAGTTATCCAGCGGATGAGTCGTCCAGCACAAGAGCATATCCAATGCAGGAGTCCAGAAAATGACTTCTATATGCTTAGAAGTGTCCTCCGTGCACACAACTCATTTGGAGGTATAAAACCTAGAGTTCTTCACTCATGCACTCTATAGTTTCACACACGTTCTTTCAGAGCTTTAACCGAAACTGTTTTTTAAGACGAATTACTGCAAAGATTGTTTTTTTAATCATAGTTATAGTGTTGGCTTACTCCTCACTGACAAACTTCAAGGTATAATTTCTGTCAAATCGATTGCTCTTCGTGAATGTTCTTCTACTTTGCAGATTTAAGGATTAGATGATAATGCATGGGCAATCGAAGTTAGTGATATCATTCATGACACTTATCTGAGCATAACTACATCGTCTAATTGATTAAAACAAAATTAATGAAACCTAGTGTAACACCCAGACAGCGTAAAACAACAAACCGCGACGGAAATGTCAGGAAGTCATGTCACAACACATGGCACATAAAGTTTTGTATAATTGAATTTAATTGTTTACATTGCCTTGGGAGAATGAAATAAAAAACATAACAATTTTTTGAAAATTTTTAAGTCACTAAGGCCCAAGTTCGCCCTATGTGAAGCAAGCTCAAAGTCAAACATTAGCTCCTAAAACATATATGAAAATAAAACGTCAGCATAAAAATGCCTGTGAGTAACATAGGTTTTGTGATGAAGATTCATGGCTATGAAAGTTAAAAGAATTGTTCAACTATTACAAAAGTAGCCATGATCCTTTACAAAAATGTTTCTTTTATGAAATCATATGAAAATCAAATGATTTAAAAGAAAAGCTGCTTTGTTAACTTAATAACCAAAATACCTCGTGCATTGTATAAATATGTCATGTCCTGTTATTTTTTTGAAGTGGTTTAGATAACGCTACATTATGTAATATAATGAAAGCACTTATATAAAGGAAGTACCAGCGGCGTATCCACCATGCTTTTATCATATTACACACGTCTCGTCATTTAAATCACTTACCATGAGCCAAAAATTGAGATGTCTTCTTTAAACCAATGTCATGTATAAACCAATGCCATGTATAAACTAAATGTCTTTTATAAATAAATGTCTATGTATAAACCAATGTCTTGTATGGCAAACAAATTCTTAATTAAACCATAAAATAAATGTCTTGTATAAAATAACGAAAATGTCTTGTCTCTTCAAAATGTCTTGTATAAAACAGGTGTTTTGAAGAAATAAGGTCTTGTTAAAAAAAACTCTTGTCTTATAAATCAATTGCTTTTATTGTGTAGACACATATATATGGATTGTTGCCGAATACACTCAAGCCTTGTTGACTGTCGGATAAACCCTTATAAAGAAAAGGTTTATCAAATGTTCATCGAATTCTGTCATTCCCTAAAGTCACTTCCAAACACACCTAGGAAGCGGGAACGAGATTGTCAATCCTATGGTACTATTACATACTACCGGTCGGCTTGATCAATGTTAATGAATGTATCATTATATATTCAACGCACCAATATGTCTTGAACAATGTAAGCATGTCATGTAATTTAATGAAAACACTTATATATAGAAGACCAGTAGCGTATCCACCATGCTTTTATCATATTACACACGTCTTGTCATTTAAATCACTTACCATGAGCCAAAAATTAAGATGTATTGTTTAAAACAATGTCATGTATAAACAATGCACTGTATAAACCAAACGTCTTTTAAAAACAAATGTCTATGTATAAACCAATGTCTTGTATAAACCAAATGTCTTTTATAGACAAATGTCTATGTTTAATCCAATGTCTTGTATGGCAAACAAAAGTATTGTTTAAACCATAAGATAAATATCTTTTATAAAACAACCAAAATGTCTCGTCTTGTCAAAATGTCTTGTATAAAACAGGTGTTTTGAATAGACAAAGGTCTTGTTTAAACAGAAACTCTTGTCTTATAAATCAATTGCTTTTATTGTGTAGACACATATATATGGATTGTTGATGAATACATTCAACCCTTGTTGACTGTCGGATAAACCCTTATAAAGACAAAGGTTTATCGAATGTTCATCGAATTCTGTCATTCCCTAATGTCACTTCCAAACACACCTAGGAAGCAGGAACGAGATTGTCAATCCTACGGTACCATTACATACTACCGGTAGGCGTTATCAATGTTAATGAATGTATCATTGTATATTCAACGCACCAATATGTCTTGAACAATGTAAGCATGTCATGAAAATGTTTTGAAATTATGTACTTGGCATACTAAGTCAATATACCAAGCAAAAATGTCTTTTAAATCATGTACTAAGTATGCTAAGTAGACACACAAAGTAAAAATGCTTTGAAATCGTGTACTAGGTATGCTAAGTCAACATACGTAGCAAAATGCCTTTGAAATCATGAACTAGGTATGCTAAGTCAACATACGAAGCAAAAAATGTCTTAAAAATCATGTACTAGGTATGCTAAGTCAACATACGAAGCAAAAACGTATTTGAAATCATGTACTATTGTTAGAACTTTTGAGACCGTTGGTGCTTGATTATTCAAAAGTTAAAGGGTCAAAAGGGTAATTGTGTGAAACTTGCTGATGGCGGCGTATTTACTAACCCATCGTATTTATTAAATACGCTGGGTAGTCATTTTGTATAAATATGATGATCAATGAAGTTATGTCCAAGTTTCTTGGACAGATTTTGGTGATCTTCTTGTGTTGTGATTTTTGCTATTGTGCTTTCATCCGAATATCCAGGCGCTGTTATTGATTACATGTTATTGGGATTTCATTTAAAACACTAGTTGTTTGATCCAAACAAGATTCTTCATCTTCTTTGTTTGGTTTTTCTTAGTATTTGCACATTCAAACAACTAATCCATAGTTGTTTGGGTGAAAACAATCAACCACTGTGATCCGAATCTGTTTTGGGACTCACAATTTGGTATCAGAGCCTTTGCGCTCCTGATTGTTTGAGTTTTTGTTAAGATTCTTCAAGTTTTGAAGGTTTTTCAAAAGTTTCAAAGTTTCATGGTTTTTCAAATTTTTCGACTTAAAATGGCTTGATCTGGTGCGTTTAATCTTTGAGTTGTTGTTAATCAGTAGTTTGGTAAACATTTTGGTCATTTAGCTGCAAGGAAATAAGAATTTTGGGTCGTTTTTGGGTGATTAGAGGGTTTTTGTTTGTACTAAAACCCTTCTGGGCGTAATTATTCTTAAAGCCAGCGTAGATATTCTTGAAGATAGCGTAATTGTCTTTGAAGCTGGCGTAGTTAACTTGAATCTTGCGTAGTTAATAAATAGACTGGTTCTTAAACCAGCGGATTTATATTATTGTCAGCATAATTGCCCCAGCGAATTTAATCGAAGGCCACTTTGAAATCAGTGATACTAATCCTCAGCGATTTTATCATGGTGTTCAGCGAAATTAACTAAAACTTTGATTGTTTTCATATATCCAGCGGATTTAGCAATTTGCAGGACAAAGTGCAGCGTTTTTGATCTCTGGTCCAGCGTAATTGTCTTCCAGTACAGCGTATTTAATCTCTGGTCCAGCGTATTTACCTCCTTGCGAGCGTAATTGTTCTCTGATTCAGTAAATCTCAGCGTAATTGATCATCTTTCATCCATCATGTCTCTCAATCAACTCAATCCGATTGCTCAAGCCGAACTAGAAACTGGAACCGCTACAAGGCCATCAAAGTTGAAAGGTTCGGAAGATTTCAGCAGCTGGAAAAACAGGACAAGTCTTTTTTAGAGTATACTGATTATACTCAATGGATGTCAGTCACTATGGGCCCACATTCCCATGAAAATACGTGACAACATCCGTACTATCAATGAAGATCCTTCAATATTCACAGATAAAGATAGGACACTCATTCAACTTGACCAGAGGGCTCACGCTGCTATCACTATGGCTCTGTCAAAGGATGATAACAATCTATTTGAGGAATACACCTCGGCACATGAACTGTGGTTGGATCTAATCGACCATTATAAAGGCAATGAGGAATCAGGGAAAACAGACATGGTGCAGAAAGAATATGACATGTTTGGAAGTATTCGTGGCGAAAGCTTGTCCGACCACATAAGCAGATTTCTAGGGGTGTTGACCAAGATGAAGAAAGTAGGAAACCCAAGTGCAAATTATGCATCGATCAAGAAGCTGCTAGATTCTCTACCAAAAGAATGGAGTCTTCAATGCATGATGTTTAAGAGAACTTTCCTCACCAGCACAACTCCAGTTACTCTCTCAGAATTGATTAACACTTTAAAAGCCTTTGAAATGGACATCATGAGATGGGAGATGAATGATATTCTCAGAAGACGTCTCAGCAAGCTGCTGCAACCTTGGTCCCCAAGAATATGGCATTTCTTGCTCCTGTCACCTCATGTGTATCAAATCCCCAAAGTGATGTCGAATCCTATTCAAATGCTTCTGCAAACTCTGTGAAGGCCTCGTCATCTTCCGAGAAGAACACCGTGGCCAGCGACACTCAAGCACATAAAATTTCCACAGAACATGTAGCTCTTTTTAACACTTTCTTAAGTAGCTATGAGGCGCTTATGTCAGGAGAGTTGAAGGGAGAATTCCTAACAACAGAGGACATGTATCAAGTAGATCCAGACGACATAGAGGAGATGGATCTGAAGTGGCAGATGGCAATGATCACTCTACAGTTGAAGAAATTCCAAGATAAAACAGGAAAGAGGTTGGCTCTTGGAAAAGCTGGATTTGACAAATCCAAGCTTAGATCTTATAACTTCAAAGACTTGGGCCACTTCAAAAGAGAGTGTCCGTTGTTGAAGAACAAGAATACCGAAATGAACCAGACAAGGAGGCCAATTGCCATTGACGGAAATAATAATGCTGCTGAAAATAATCATAAGGCTTTAGTGGTGGAAGATTATGATTGGTCGGAGGAGATAGCTGAGGCAAAAGGTGAAGTAAACAAGGCCCTCATGCAAACATTGCCACTGTCTCTACCACGTCTTCTTCAAATGGTGTTGAAAAACAAACCTCCAAGATTCCAAAAGATGACACTGGTTTGAAAAGCATCATCTCTCCTGCCTCAGAGAAGAGACAATAGAAAGCTGAAATTAATGCGTCGAAGCCTGCTATTCAAGAAGTCATCAGTACCAGCAAGAATGCAGCGGTTGGAACATCCTCTACCGCCATGAAATAAGAAGCCGAAGATAAGGATTTGGTAAACAGCATTCCATATGAATTTAAAGCTAAGCTGTGCTCAAAACCATGTTTGAACGTCATGGCACACTACAAATCACTCAACCGTGATATAATTAAAGAAAAAGAAAAAGTTTTGAAAATAAATCAAGAACTAAAAAAATGAGGTTGCATATCAGCGAAGTTGAATTCAAGCATAGCTGAAATGCAGACTCTAAAGGAATTTGTTTTCAGAAAAGATTTTATCATAAATGATTTGACCGAAAAACTAGAAAAATCTCAAAACTAAAACAATAAGTTACAAATCATTATTGATAAATGGAAAATTAGCCAAAAAGCACTGGTTGACATTGTAAACTGCCAACGACCAGCATTTATAAAGAATGGAATTGGATATAAAGATAAATTCGGAAACGAAAGAAAATTATTTCCTCCCCCGCACAGCAAAAATTATGTTCCTATGCCATCTCCTCATCCTAAGAACGACTTAATCAATAAAAATGATCTTTTGGATCAAAGTATTTTTTTATAAATCCGAAAACAACACTAACCTTTCTGAATGTAATGCAGATCTATGCGAGAGTAAGGAAGATGTGTGCGATGGGCAAGATGATTGTGGAGGGATGAAAATAGGAATAGGCTATTCAGGCGACAGTTATTCAACTGTTAACTGGTTCGCCTGGAATTGTGATAAGATGAACAAAATTTATATTCGAGATAACTGTAATAGTTTATCTAGGATGGATGATTGTAATGGCTGTATGCCTAAATTGACAATTCAGGATTACTATAATGGCAATATGCCTACACTTAAGGCTCACAACCAAGGGTTTGCTAAGGTTGAGGGTCATGACCTAAACTTTGCTCCCAATGATGAAAATGTTATGCTTGAATCTCCTGTATTTGTGCTAGAGTTAAAGAAAAACAGTTTTGGAAAATTCCTTATAGAGGAAATTCCAGAATTTGTTCCATCAGTTGCAGGTACATCAGAGACTGATAAAGATTTCACTGAAGAAGCAAGCACAACAACATCAGAAAGCGATGAAGGAAAGGTCAGATGAAAGTCAAGAATTAATTTCCTCATCAGACAGTGAGCCCAGTGAAGTCGACATTGAAGATAAACATCATCCTGAAGAGAAATTGAAGAAAGCTAAAGATTCAAGCCACATTACATCATCAAACTCCTCAAAGAACTCCAGACTCTCATCATATACACCATCTTCACACTCAACACCCAGGAAGAAAAGATCGAGTCAAAAACAATGTTTTCACTGTGGTCATTTAGGACATACGGCGAAACATTGTAAAAGCAAGAAATTTTCTAAACCTAGTCAAGATCTAGTTAAAAGTTTTACTGATCAATTTGGCATTTTAAAGAAATTAATAAAATGCATAGTTGATTCAACCTGTTTTTGGAAAAGAAAAGACAACAATCTAGCTCAAAATCATGATAGAACTAATGTAAAGCAAGTCAGGGTTCCAAAAACTAGCTAATTTGTACATATTTTTTTGTTATTGTTGTTGTATAACAGAATAAGATTCAGAAATGGCTTCGGATGCTCATGGAATATATTTGGCATGTTGACAGCGGTTGCTCAAGGCACATGACCGGGCTAAAGGATCTGCTTACCAACTTTCGAGATATTGATGGTGACTTTGTATCCTTTGCCGAAGACGAAAAGGGAGGAAAAATCGTTGGAATTGGTGACGTCATGTCAGAAGCACTCACTTTGGAGAATGTGAACTATGTTCTAGAATTGTGTTACAATCTTATGAGTGTTTCACAAGTCTGTGATAAAGGAATCGCGGTGCTGTTCAATGACACGGAGTGCTTATTCCTCAAACCCGATTACTCTGTCCCCAAAGAGATGTCAAAAGCATCAGAATCGGAATCACTGCTGTGGCACAGGCGTTTGGGGCATGTGAATTTTAAGAACATAAATAAACTTTCTAAATTAAATCTAGTAAGAGGTTTACCTATGAAAGATTTTCCTTTTCCAGAAAAGTACATCGCATGTGCCCAAGGAAAGCTGTCACACCCTCAATTTCCACTTGCGAAGTTTTACCGCGAGGCGTGTGAACAAACTAGAATCCAAGACACTAGGAACATCGAACGACTCTATATGATTTGTTTATACGTTTTCCAAAATCATTTGTTTAACCGTTCATAGTTATTTTTAAATTGTTTTAGTTTGGTTTCAATGTTTAGCGGAAGCATTAGTTTTAAAGTTGAGCGGAAGCATTAAAGTAAGGTAAAGGAATGGGCGCCAACACAAACGCCAAAACTAAAGAAAAACCCAAACAATATTCGTAAATGAGACTCGATAAAAAAAATGTCTTGATCAATGCAAGTGAGTGCACCTAGAGCTCCTAGCGTCCTGAGAAACATGTAAAGAAACAAGTGTCAAAATTAAAGAAGAGTGAGTTCACAGGTTTTCATAAGTTCATTAGTTCGGTTAAAAGTTTGTTTCCCCCGTTATCCCTAACCCGGGATAACGATTTAGTTCCATTATTCCCAACCCGGAATAATACTGATGGTTCCATTATTCCTTACCCGGAATAATAATGATGTTCCATTATTCCTAACCCGGAATAATAATGTTGTTGGTTCCATTATCCCTAACCCGGAAAAATATTGTTGATTAGTAATTAAGTTCAATGTTAACATGTAGGTAGCGAGCCTAAAGTTATGTCACGTAAGTGTTCGCGATTGAAGCTGACTGTTGTGCCTCCGTGTTGCCAGGCCTATCACTGACCATGGCGAAGTTAGGCCAAAGTATTCACCCGTTGACCATACCCGGTCGGCTAGCGCGACTAGCTCGGGTGGGGCTTGTCGGGCCCAGTAGTACTACTTATAATTTCCCCGCTATCTAACCCAATACTAACGATCCGAGAGTTTGTCGAGGACTTGTGTGATATAGCTGCTTAGTGACCATAACGTACATTAACATTAACTTAGTTACCGAATAGTTTAGTGACGTTAATTTCGTATAACGAAAAGAGATAGAGTTGTAGAGTGTATACATGTTTCTCCCCCTGTTGTTTAAAACCGGATAAAATTAGGGGCCGTGAACTCACCTTTAATTGCTCGGTTAGTGTAACACAGAAGTAGCAATGATGGGACTGCTAATCGCGTCCTTTAACAATGAAGATTAACGAACCGGGAACGAGATGGGAGTCGATTCGGGTAATCAAGGAGATCGCGACCGAGAGAAGGAGTGGGGAAAGGGCTGCCGTCGGCTTATCTTAGAGCTAGGGTTCCCTTTATTTTTTTTTTGTTAACTACTCTCATGCATGCTTATCTATATATAGTGTAGGGAAGAAAAGAAAAGGAGAAGGGTTTGCGGTTTGGTGCTTGCGGCCGCAAAGGGTTTGGGTGGGGCGGTTTGGGTCTTTAACTTGAGCCTCAAGTTTTGATTAATTCCTTGAGTCGCAAGGAAGTGAGGTCAACCCGTTTCGCGGCCCGGTTCGGTTCGTCTATCTATTTACTATATATTTTTATAACTAATCATCACGAAATCAAAACATAACATAATAACTCACCAAACTTATAAACGTCTAATACACATAGCATGTAATTCACTTGATAAGTGCACAAAGTTAGCGTAGTTATTTCGAGCGTGTAAATTAGATCTCCGAATCAATTTAGCGTAGGAATGAATAACCGTGAAGTAGTGCGTTTAGGATACCTGAAAAACCGGGATGTCACAAAAGCAGCATAAAAAGCCTCATAAGTCCAAAGCAGTGAATACGATATCTGCTCCTCTGCAATTACTTCACATGGATCTTTTTGGCCCAATTAGCGTTAAAAGTTTAGCTAAAAGATCTTATTGTTTGGTGATTACAGATGATTTCTCACGGTTTTCATGGGTATTCTTTCTTGAAGCCAAAAGCAAAACGGCATCCATTCTGAAGAGCTTCATTCCCATGATTGAAAAGGTGATCAAGGTAAAAGTCAACTCCATCAGAAGCGACAACGAAACTGAATTTAAAAATCATACGTTTGTCTCCTTCTATGAAGATAAGGGAATTCGCCTCCAATACAGCATTGCCAGGACTCCTCAGCAAAATGGTGTAGTAGAACGCAAAAACAGAACTCTCATCGAAGCTGCAAGATCTATGCTTGTCGACTCTAAGCTTCCCATAATCTTTTGGGCTGAAGCGGTCAACACAGCATGCTATGTTTTGAATCATGTTCTTATCGTCAAACCTCACGGAAAGACAGCCTATGAACTATTTTTCAAAAGGAACCCTCTGATAGATTTCTTCAAACCGTTCGGGTGTTCATGCACACTTCTCAACACTGAAGACAATCTCATCAAGTTTGAAGCAGTCGGTGACGTGTGCTACTTCATGGGCTATTCATCTTCTCAAAAGGCATATCGAGTCTACAACAAACGGACCAAGATGGTGATTGAATCATACTATGTTTATTTTCAAGAAGGAAACTCCACTAACACTGGAAGCGCTCCGAACTGGTTTTATGACGTGGATATTATATTCAACACTTTCAGCATCAATTAACCCATCACTGAGTCCGAACCTGCAGAATCCACTCCGTTGGAACCTTTATTTGATGCCTCAGACATTGGTTTTACTCCTTTTACAACCCGTTTCCCCCTGCCGTTTAGAGTGGGGCTTCCCCAAACCTGATAGATCTATCACTTTCGTTTCTATAATATTATTCCCCAAAGGTTTAAAAGTGTAAAATGCTTAAATAAAATGGGAACATGAACTCATAGATTTGCGCTCCGTTCAAATCTGTAAATGATATTTGAAGCTACGTTCGTGCTATAACCTACAAGTGTTCTAATCTCGTTAGACACTAAGGCCTACATTTATTTTTTTTACATATCATTTATCTTGAATTTATTAGACTTATATTCGTTTGTATTGGTATCTTTGTTAGTTTATACATATATATATATATATATATATTGGCATTCTTTTAGTTTAAATGGGCCTAGCCCAGAAGTTTAATGCACAAACCCAATCCATTTGATTGGTACGTATGGGCCTAGCCCATTTGAATTATATGTGTGGGCCTCGCCCATTTGTATTTATAGAAGTGGGCCTAGCCCACTTGTATTCTTGTACATAGTTAGGCCTAGCCCAATTATATCTTTTATATAAAGTTAGACCTAACCAAATTGTGCTTTATAAGTGGGCCTTGCCTAAGAAATTTTATAAAAGTGGCTTAGTCCAAATATATATATAAATGGGCTTAGTAAAAATTTTATATAAAAGTTTACTTACACTTTTATATAAAATGTTATAAGTTTATAAAAATTATCTATTAGTTTTTCATGTAACTAGTTTTTTTAAGTACATATAAACTTTAATGTTTATATATTTTGAGTTTCCATTCGTATTGTATGTTTAGTTCATATTGTTCGTTACGTTCGTGTAGCCCATTTCGTTCGTGTCATCCGTTTCGTTTGTGACATTTGTGCCTTTTCAATCATTGCACAATTACCAACAATTTCTTATTCAATGAAACCCTGTGTTTTATTTCCAAATATATTTGTATTCAATAAAATCTTGTATTTTATTGATGAGAATGCAAAAATATGTCAATTGTTGCACAATTTCGATCATTTTCGTGTTCGTTAAAGCGTTTTAACGCATTTTTTTGCGAAACGCGTAACCGTACAACCAAACGAATGGACATCCACGACATTTTCCGACATAATCCAAGTACACATGTCTTAACACCTTTATATAACCTAAATATTAGGTTAAAGGGGTTAAAAATGGCAAATAAGTGAAAATACAAGTCCAAGGGCAAAAAATGTCAAAAAAAAATAATAAATATTGTTGCTTCTTCACCAAGTTTGCCACCTATCTCCAATTTTTAACATCTAGCACTCATTTTGCCACACTTAATTTGGTGTTGACACATGTTAAGACACTAATCCACACTTGAGGACTTGTCATCATCATCTTAACCCTAAAATACTATAAATACCCCATGATTCTTCCATTTTTTTCACACCACTTCAAAACACTTCAAAGCAAAGTGTGGAGTTCTTCTTTCTATCCTTCTTGGAACTTGTTTCCAGCCTTTGGAAGCCTCCTATCTTGAGTTACGAAAGTGTTCTTCAACACGAGTAAGTACTCTTCCTAGTTCTTTCATTATTTTAACTATTTTGAGCTAAAAGTCGAACAGTTTGGCTTCTGGATTTACTTTTGGTTCTGATTATATTTGGTCAGGTCAAAGTTCAAATGAACTTGCAACGTGATCATAATCATGAAGGTTATAATCCCTAACGATTTCACCTTTTGATTACCACGTTCACTAGTCGAAGTGATGAGTCAAGGTTTCGGTAAAAAATGCGCATGATGTTCATTTTACGACGAAACTATATTTGGGTATCAAAATACCAAGTTTTGATATCAAATCAGTTTTATAAACTTAGTTAGACATACTTTGATATGTCTAACTCGTCACCTCTAGATTAGTGCTTATTTAGGGTCGTAAGTCGAGCGGTCTTGACCACCGCTTTGACTTTCGAATCTGACCCGTTTGATCGATCTTAGGGTCCGACCAAATGCATAGTTGTGATAGTTGTGACCATAGTTGTATAGGGAATAACCTACTAAGGTTATACCTTATGGTCACATTGTTTGGTTAGTGTTATGATAAGTTACTTCTATGTTTTAAAAAATAACCAAAATGCCCTTTTGTACATAAATCCATTTAAACACATGAAACCAAATTTTTAACATATAAACTAATGTTATGACATTTTCAAACATGTTTGGGAATTTAAGACTTATCATAGGACATGTTTAACCCTCCGATCACGCGTTTACGTTAGTGACCCGTTAACGTAGTGTACACTACCTTAACGAGTCATGATGGGTCAAAAGCACGTAGGATCCATTCCAAATCAAAATGTTAAGTTTGTTAAACCATAGCACATAAGTTCCAACACTTGTTTGGTTTATAACACTTCATTCTATCCGATCTCACGTTTGCAGTCCCAACACGCTAACATATTTATCTAATACATTAGGACACGTTTGAGCTTTGTTTATTCTGTTGATCAAGAACACTTTCGCAATCCCAAGTGAGTACATAGTTCCCCTCTTTTACATTTACTAAATGTTTTGGGGTGATTTATATGTGCCTATAATTACTCTCAAGATTTCAAACCTATATACGTGGTATATATATACTAAATGATTTTCAAAGTGAGTACATAGTTCCCCCTCTTTTAGGTTTTGCAAATGTTTTGGGGTGACTCAAATGTGCTAGATGTGACAAATGGCAAATAACAGGTAATTCCGTACAATCTAATCACTATTTTTAATTCATAATCTCATGCATATTATCGTAATTTTGATTTCGTAACTGAGTCGTATGTCATATCGCAAGTATTAGGGCATGTAAATCAGATCATATCATATACTGATTTCCGTTATGACGCGAAACAAACGAAGCAATGCCCTAAAAGTTTTGGTAGAAAGCATTGGGCGCACTATTGGCGGTTGCACTGTTCGTGTCAGCAAAACCGCTAAAACGAAACAGAATAATGTATAACGAAATGCTAATGCCATAATTGAGTCCATATGTAAATGAAAACACTGACATGGGAACACCTATTACAAAAATACATAACTTTCCTGTACAACGCCTAATTTGCAAAACTGTCCGTTTTGACGAAAAGGCGGCAATTTCAGTTTGTCTGCAATATTAATTTGGTATTTTCCGGATTCCAGAAATATAACAAAACAATGTTGAACATCCTAAAACATTATGAGAATAGCAGAAATACATAAAAGACGTCGTTTCCAGTCATACGGCAAACAATGCATAACTCGACTGGAAAGCGACCGTTTGTCGAACCGACGAATATTTTAGTGGCCGATAGCCTCATATATTCATCTAGAGAACTAGTTAAGCCTCAATTAGGACTCGGAGTCCTTTAAACTATCTTGAGGTCACGGAAACACAACTTCTGAAAAGTTCGATGGCAAAATACATATGTGCCGATATCAAGCGAAGGATTGAACGGAAAGCTTTTCGGCCATCCTAACTCCACATATATTATGCTAGCGAACTAGTTAAGTATATTTCTAGATCAAAAGTACTCCAAATAAATGTCATGTCACTTGTGGTGGTCAAAACCAAAGCTTCCGGTACGAAATAATAAAGTTGGTATATTAGCCGATATTGTGCCGATGAGCGAACTAGTGACGTTTTCGTTATCCGAAACTTATACCAATTAGTCAAGAGGACTAATTAACATGGATTAACACCCTAAACCCTAATTATTTGCTAATGATACAAGATCAACCCCTAATCACCATACTTAAATTAATTACCTAAATATCTAATAGTAAACACATGTTACAAAAAATGTTACACTTGATTTGGGTTGAAAACATGAGATTATGAGTATGGTGAGAGTTATGGAGGTGATCTTTGAAAGATTGCAAATATATAATAACCTAAAACACCATTCTTCCATCATTTTTACATTAAAAAAAATTTAAACAACCTTCCTATCTCTCTCTCTTACCCACGGCCAAAACCACCACCACTACACCACCACATTTTCACCATTAAACACCTTATTTCATACACTTTGAGGCCATTTCAAGATCATCCAAGGTGCTTACAAGGATGGAGGATCATTAGGGCTTTCTTAGAGCTTCATCTTCTTCCTAAGTCTTCACTAATCTTGTGCAAACATTGTAAGATAAATTCCTTCAAATTTAAGCTTCTTACAATGTCTAGTTTAAGGAAGTACAAGTTGATCATCTTGAAAGTAAAGAAAATATAACTTAAAAACCCTAAACCTCACCTTAATAGTAACACTAAATGTAGTTTATTATGTGTTGATTATGTGCTTATATGTTAACTAGTTAGCATGATGATGTTGATTATTATAAAGTAACGTGTTTAAAGTAGATGATCGTCTAAGAATAATATATACATGACGATTTAAACATGGTGATGTTTAAATCTAAACAAGATCATCAACCTCATAATCCATGAAGATTACTACAACTTTAAAAGTGATTTACTACATATTAACATTTTTTATAAAGAATATCATCTTAAATCATGGTGTAGTAAACATAGGGGGTTTAGAATGGAAGACTTGATTTAAAGATACAACAAAAGTGGTGGCTTGGAAATGCTAATAGGTATGTTGAACACTCATTATTTTTAAGAAAAGTAGTAAGAATTACAAAAATCATGGAAGATGAGGTGCATAAGTTGTAAACAAGATAGTATGTGATCTTAAATTGATAGTTGATCTTGATTATGGGTTTAAACATGGTTTAAATACATTTTTAAAATGTTGAAAATGCATAGTTTAGGGGAACTATGGCAAAGTTTTCTAAAAATCTAATCGCGATTAAATTATGATTAACTAGATGATTAACGCGATTAGTGACCTAAACCATCATCAAGGAAGTTTTAATAACAAGGGTTAAACCCTAACCACCCAAGTGTTTAACAAGTGTATATATATATATATTTTTACAAGTTAAAAATAAATAATTATTACATATATATATATATATATATAAATACTTGTGGAAAATAAAAACATATCTATATGCATATTTTGTCACCAAAAATTATGTGTAAATACATGTGTATGTATCTAGAAGTTTACGGTATATACCGCAAAATACCCAACTATATACAAATAGTACAAACACTTGAATGTATTACCAAGTGTAGATGACACAAACACATATATTTTTAAAATATGTCGAAATAACGATCGGACAAACGAAGCAATGCGAACGATGGGTGAACGTACCCGATACAATGTCGCGTCGTCGACCAATGAACAAATCACCGAGGCGAAGAGTTACTACGACGATAGGCACTTGTCGACGCGAAAAAGTATATATTAAACGACAACGACGACATGTCTAAGATAATATATTTTAGACACTTAACATATATATATATATATATATGTTATCGATATCAAAATCCAAAAAGTTATAATGTATAAGAATTACTATGTGAGTTTATAAAAGTATAAAGATATATACTTACAAATCTATAATTAGTAAAATTTATAAGTATAAGACTTATAAACATTGGACTCATGAAAATGAATTAGGCGGGGCCCAATATATAAAAGACATGGGCAAGGCCCAATTATATAAAATATGTAGTAACATGGGCTAAGCCCAAAGACATGAAATATATGTGATAAGCCTAAAGATATAAAATATATGGCAAAGCCCAAAGGTATAAAATACATAGGCTAGGCCCAAACATATAATACATGGGCTAGGCCCAATGACATAAATTACATGGGCTAGGCCCAATCACATAAATTACATGGGTGAGGCCCAATCATATAAAGACATGGGCTTGGCCCAATGACATAAATTACATGTGCTAGGCCCAATCACATTAAAACATAGGCTAGGCCCAATGACATAAATTACATGGGATAGGCCCAATCATATGAAGACATGGGTTAAGCCCAGTGACAAGAATTACATGGGCTAGGCCCAATGACACGCGTGCAAGGCATGAGGACATGTGAAGGGCAAGGCCCGTTCACACACAATCTAAGAATAACAATATATATATGTACATATATGTGTGTATATATATATATGTATATATATTTGTATAATATATATATATATTTGAGAAATGTATGTATGAAATATTAATCAAACAACCAAACTACCAACACTATGATAACATTAAAAGGTTGTTCTAATGTGATTAATAAATACACAATTAAAATTTTAGGAGGTTATACACATGTAGGTTAGACACGTGTACGGACACCGAACTTTGATAAGTACGACGTACGGAACGCAAAGCTGTGAGTTCATGTCCCTCCTTTCAATTATTTCAAAGTTTTGTTTTAAAACTATGGAGGAGAAATTCATGTCACAACAAACAGTATGTTAGCTATGGATTTATATGATAACACGATCAAATGTGCATAAGTAGGATGATGACAATAGTAACCATTAATCACGTAGTGACCAAGGTGCAAAAGGTATAGATCTATTGAGTTTGAGACATGCCCCACTCTTGGTTGGTATGCCCTTCGAAGTGCTTTTGTAATCCCAATGATGTCAAAGTTGTCTCAGGTTAGTTGCTTACTTATGGCACATATGTCAGGGTGCTCGCGACACACTGATAGATCCATAAAACTCCTTGATTGCTAATAACATACTCAGATTTCATTACTGGATTTACAAGGATGACATTTTATACGAAAACATTAATTACATGAACTCGCCAACTTTTGTTGAATATTTAAAATTACATGTATTTCATGACGTAAGGCATGAGCTGGTGATACAATCCGGGTTATGGGAAAAGGTCAAGACAACGAGTGCCATCTTTTGGAGGGTTTGCCTTTTATATCCCAACTTAGTATGGGTATATAGTGGTCAAAACCTCATTAAGAATTTATGATGAAAACAATATCTTATTTTGAAGTAATGTACTTTAAATTATGCTTATGATGACAAAACATGTGTATGATGACAAAACTTTAAATTTATGATGAAAACCAAGTTTAAAACATAACATTATGTTTTTTGGAATTATGAAAAAAATGACAACAGGTTTTCATTGTGTCCTGATAACATGAGGATTTATTACATGAGCTCAACTATAAGTAACGAGCAAGGATCAATACATGATTAGTCTATAATGGATAGAAACGAAACATTAGGATTACACGTGAAAATAAAGAACAAGTTTTGCGTGAGTAGTGGTGATTAATATGAAAATATATCATAAGTAACAATAAATTACTAACATGTATATATATGCATTGTACAGATTATTTGCCAGGCCTATGTCTTCTTTATCAAGCTACGAGGAGGATACGACCCCGACACTGAGGCCATACCTGATGAGGATGGAGCCGACCACGAGGTCCCTGACGACGAGGACCTTGACGATTTTCAACCATTTGCTCTTAGTGACCCTATGGAGGATGATGCCCCATAGGGAGATGACGTGTTAGCCGTTCCGCAACCTCCACACTACGTTATTGTTTATGGTCATCTGGAGAGCGAGCACACGATAGTCCACTTGGCCATACCTCTTGCCATGGTTCCTCCAGTCATGGTTCTCTCAAACGAAATTTCGGAGTACTAAGTCCATATTTCCGAGAGATGTTAATCCACAAGTTAATCAGTTTTTTGTTTTTAGGTTTATATCTCAAATACAATTTACTAAACGAGTTTAGTCTATTGGCATATCCATAGTAAGACTTGCTTAATTACTTTAAAACAACACAATTCCTTAGCATATTGTGACTATCATTTTTTATTTACTATGATCATTCTTTTTACATAAAACTCTTTTTGGTTTTTTAAATGTTTTTGTATTTTCCTCAAATATTCTCCCCCTAAAATAAAAAAAAAACATATTTTTGGATTTTTTTAAAGAAATTATAAGAAAGTATGTACAGAAACATTTAACCCATTACAAAATCACATCAAGTCGTCATCATCCTCAAAAACATCCCCTGAGATCATATTTTTTAGACCAATTAGCTTTAACAAATTTTTTAACTTTGCTTTATCAAAAGCTTTGGCATAAAAATCTGCTTTTTGATCATCAGTGTGGATTTTCTCAATTCGTACAAACTTTTTCTCGTAGCAATCACGGATAAAGTGGTGTCGAATCTTGATATGTTTAGTACGTGAGTGTTGACATGAGTTTTTGGTGATATCGATCACGGCCTGATTATCTACATATATTGGCGTATCAAGAAATTGCAAACCGAAATCTCTCATCTGTTGTTGTATCCAGAGAATCTGAGCACAACAACCGGAAGCCGAAACGTATTCAGCCTCACAGGTAGAGAGAGCGACCGCGGTTTGTTTCTTGCATTGCCACGTTACCAAACGAGTTCCGAAAACTGGCAGCCGGCCGTTGTAGACTTTGTATTCAGTTTGCAGCATTGGAAATCAGAATCCGAGTAACCTACAAGATTAAAATCATCATGTCTAGGGTACCACAAGCCGGTGCTTGGAAAACCCTTCAGATATCTCATTATGCGTTTAACGATAAGCAGGTGTGACTCTTTTGGATTAGACTGATAATGGGAGCACAGGCACGTTGGATACATGATATATGGTCGAGAAGCAGTGAGATACATCAAGGATCCGATCATGGAGCGATATAAAGTTTCATCAACTCTTTCGCCGTAAGATCTGGACAAATTCCGTGATTTAGAGCTAACGGGGTCGATGTTGGTTTAGCTTCTGTCATATTGAATTTCTCCAATATGTCATGAACATATTTTGTCTGATGAATAAAAATACCATCAGGCAACTAATCAACCTGAAGTCATAGAAAGAACTTCATCTCCCCCATTGCGCTCATTTCGAATTTGCACTTCATAACTTCTTCAAAGTCCTTACACAGCTTGTCATTTGTCGATCCAAAGATAATATCATCTACATATATCTGTACGATAATTAGATGGCCATCGACTTCCTTTGTGAAGAGAGTTGAGTCTACTGTTCCCCTGTAAAGCCATTGTCCAGAAGATGACTCGATAATGTTTCATACCAAGCTCTCGGGCCTTTATGAAGACCATATAAGGCTTTATTCAAGAGGTAGACTTTATCTTTGTGCACTGGATCAACAAACCCCGGTGGTTGGCCAACGTACACCTCCTCTTTCACTTTCCGTGAAGGAAAGTAGATTTAACATCCAATTGGTATACCTTGAACCCTTTCCACGAAGCAAAGGCCACGAAAATCTTGAACCACAAGTCGAGCTTTGTTTATCCCTTCTTGCTGATGAAAATCTTGAACCACAAGTCGAGCTTTGTTTCGCACGACAACTCCTCTATCATCTCTTTTACACTTGAAGACCCATCTTGTATTAATCTTTTTGTGATGAACTGGGAGGTCAACAAGCGTCCACACTCTAAGTTTCTGGAATTGTAATAACTCTTCTTGCATCGCATCCACCCAACTTTCTTTTTTCAATGCTTCTTTCCAGTTTCCCGTTTCAACTTGAGACACAAAACAACTATGAGAAAATCGGACATGAAGTGGAGCAATACGAGTATAGAAATAGCTTAGATCTTTATTAATCTGATTGCGAGTTTGCACTCCCGATTCTAAGCTGCCTATAATGTTCTCAGACGGATGATATGAAAGTGTCCTAGACATCAGTTGGAACATCTACTTGTGATTGCAAATTTGTGAGAATTTCATCGACAACTGGTATGAAGAAGCTTTATTCCTGTCATTAGACTGATGTGCCTGTTGTTTCAGAAAGCTTTCAATCTGTTCAGATCCCTCATCAGAACTGGATCCTCCATCGTTGAAAGTTGGTTCCCGATCAGAGTCATCATCTTCATTTGGTTGGGCAAAAGATTCAGCCGCATTGACATTTGTAGCAGGAACTGGATTTAGAACACAAGAGTTTTGATTGACATCAGACGTGTTAACTGGTAAAGATGTAGAAATCACCAAAGGTCGAGGAACTTGTTCTTGATTAGATAATTGATGTTGTTGAAATAACATAAAAAGTTCCTCTTCAGTTGGCACATCTGGTAGATCAAATGAATCCCACAATCCATCGTAGTTAAACAACCACGGATCCCCAGGCTTCTGCGTAGGCATTGTATATCTTTGACAATCTACGTGCTATGCTAGAACTACCTGGTTCAGACTCGGTAAGAAAACACGTTGTTAAGGAGTAGCATAGCCAACAAAGAAACCCTCCAAAGATTTGGCTCCAAATTTACCAGCCAGGTCCAAGACGGTACATGGTGATCCAAAAGGTTCCAAAAATGCTAAGTTAGGCTTTCGTTGATTCAGTAACTCGAAACATGTCTTTTTGTGAGGATTAACTGTCAACACACGATTTAGGGTATAGCATTCTGATGCTACTGCTTCACTCCAAAAGCTGATCGATCATTTCGAATCAGCTAACATTGTTCTAGCAGTTTCTATCAACGTGCGATTCTTTCATTCAGCTACTCTGTTTTGTTGTGGAGTATAGGGGGCGTTGAATTCATGAAGAATCCCCTTTTCATTGCAGAACTCTTGCATCTTCTTGTTCTTAAACTCCATTCCATTATCACTACGAATTCTCTTAATGGGCAAATCATATAAATTCTCGAGTTTTCTGAAAAGGATCATAAGAGTTTCAAATGTTTCATCCTTACTTTCCAGAAACAACACCCATGAAAATCGAGAATAATCATCTGTAACGACAAGACAGTATAGATCTCCAGAAATGCTTTTATCATTGACTGGTCCAAAGAGATCCATATGTAGTCTTTCTAGTGGTAGCTTTATCGAATTCAACAGCTTTCTCGGGTGTTATTTCTTATGCTGCTTCTCCTTTTTGCAGCTAAGACAATCATCTGATAGATGAAAACGTTTTTATAATTGACACCCTCCACTAAGTCGTTATGCACAAAAAAAATCATCTTTCGAAGATGAATGTGCCCCATTTTTATATGCCATAAAATTGACTCTTTCTCAAAAGCTTTAGAAACAAAGCATTGAACTTTCTTTGACGTGGTAGAAGCGATGCTCATGTCAAGGTCATATAAATCATTTTCTCGCGGAGCTCGCATCAGAATCCATTTTTCTGGAATCTTGAAACCAGGTTTTAGAATTAGACATTCCTTATCATTTAAATGTGTCGTGAACTTCTTGTCACAAATTTGCGAGATACTAAGCAGATTGTTCTCAAGTTCGGCAATATAGTTCACTTTATCAAACGATACAACTCCGTTTGAGAGAATCCCTTCTCCAACAAATCTACATCCCTGCGTTCCAGCAAATCCTACATATCCTCCTCGAATAGCCCTAACGTCACTGAGCTGCGCAAGCGTTCCTGTCATGTGGCGAGACGCTCCACAATCCATGATCCATTTTGACAATATCCAACGTTGGAGCTCCAACACACATGATTAACAAATTCATGTAAACAAAGAGACCCAAGCCTGCTTGGTCTTGGGTGGGTTTGGAATGATGAACTTTGGAACCACTTTGTTCTTTTCAATCCTTTTAAACTCAATGTTGTTTGGAACAGAAGGTTTGAGTTCAACCTTGGACGATTTGGTGTTAACAATTTTAGCAACCCATTTATGTGTTTGTGGTTTAGTCCTTTTAACATAAAATTTTGAATCTTTTTGTTGAATTTTTTGTGATGTTTCACCAATTTCAAACTTAGATTGAGGTTGATTAATTGGTTTAACATTTTATTGAGATTCAGTCTTTCTTTTAAGAATTTGTTTCGGCATAACCATGGGTGCTTTTTGCTTTTCATCCTTGGTGAACTTTTTCAGAGAAGAAACTGGTTTTGAACTTTCTTGTGAACAATATCGTGCGATATGTTCAACTTTCCTGCATTTAAAGCATGTCCTGCTGTCCTTATGAACAGAGGTATTCAAAACCTGTTTCTGTTTTTGTTTCTCTTTTTTTAAGAAAATCATCATTTGATTGAGTACCAATGATTTCCTTTTCCTTCTCGGTTGTTGTCCCAAATACAAAATTAATTTTCTTTGTAAAATCCAATTTTTGGGACCTGTTGGTTTTATGTTGCTTCTGAAAACCCAACCCTGCATGTTTGTTTTCCGGATAATCTCCATTTTTTCGATAGTAAGGTCGGTTGTCAGTTTTCGATTTAGAATAGAAAGATGAATCATGTTTATCTAAATCATCATGACTTACCTCCATCAGTTTGAACATTTAATCAACACGACCTCTTTTCACATTCTTGATAGGAAGACATTGGGATCATCATTTAAACTATTTTCTGATTTGTCATCGGATTTTGACTTCTCAGACTTTTCAAACTCGGCCACTTCAGATTCATTTGTTAACACTTTTTCAATCACATTTTACTACTTCAGAATCACATTCACCATCATTTTTAGTGTAAGTTATATCGTTATCCTCAGGCAACTGTTCAGTTTTCAATTGAAGATTTAGCGCCTTTTCCACCCCAGATGGACTTTTGCAAGCATAACTGTTCCACATGGGTGGAGGAACTCGATTATAACTTCCACTCATTGTTTCACCATTTCTAGATTCCTCAGTATTTTCAATTTTTGGTAAAATGTGATCTATGACGTATGAGCTTGTGGAATAACTAACTAACAGTTTGTTAACTCGTTCGGTTTCAATTCTCATTTTCTCAAGCTCACTTTTGAGCTCAGCAATAGTGTTTAGATGAATATTAATTGCCATTTGTTTATCCATCAATGTTGCTTTAAGCATCAAAAGTGTTGCGTCATTTTCTCTGAGTGCTTTATTATATTGTTTAATAGACGCACTCAATTTGTCATAAGCTTCCTTTGTGGTTTTGTAATCGCTTGACAAGTTGTCTGTTAAACTTTGCAATTCAGCAAATCTTTTGTCTTTCACAAAACACTCACCACGTGGTTCATCAGACCTTGAACAAGATTTTTCATTCTCAGATGACTTGTTTACCTCATTTCCATTCGCCATGCACGCTTTAATGATGTCTTCTTTCAACAATTCCTTTTTCTCATCCACTTTGACATCTTCAATCGTCTTATTTTGGACTTCATCTGTTGAATGTTGAGTAGGTACGAAATATTTTTGCAAAAGTTTTTAAAACATCATTAGGCAAAGATGTTTGAATGGACCATTCAAAAGCTCCTCTTCCTTTGATGAAGTATGATAGTAATAATCATCATCCTCAGGTCCTTCATCAAAAGATGCCTCCGATTCTTCTTATGGTTCATCAATAATTTCAGCCACCAATGCTAAACTTTCTCCTTTCGAAATAAACTTGTTCCAATTAAACCCTTCGTCTTCTTGTGTAACAACCAAAGCCTTATCTTTAGTTTCAGGTTTCTTGTCTTCAATCGGCACGATTCTTGTTCTTGATTGTAGTCAGTGATAGATCGCTCTTTTGTAATAGTCATCGGCGAAAGGATTCTGATTCCCTTGAACCTCTCAGTTTGGACATTCTCTTTTAAAGTGACCTTTCTCCCGACACTTGAAACAAGTAACTTTGGATTTATCAAATCCAAGTTTCCCATCCAAACCTCCCAAATTTTCTTTACCAGTGATTTCCATAAATCTCTGTGCTCGTCGAACGATCGAGGCCATACACCATTTTATATCAATCAACTCCATTTCAACTGGATCAATTTGATCGTAGTCTTCATGTGTCATCTCAGAGTTTCCAATCTTTCCAGTAACAAGACTTTCATTTGACTCAAGAACTGAAGCAAGTAGAGACATATGTTGTTTTGCCGTCTTTTTTTCAAAATTTTGTGCCTTCTGAAGGTCAACGGCAATGTTGCATTGCAGAATTCTTTGACTCGCATTGGATGATTGAGTGGCTTGATTGTTCTGAGATTGATTCGTCCGAAAGAAGATTGTTGACTAGAAGGTGAATTCGGGTCAACTGTTGGGTATGATTGGAAACCACTTGACTGAGTTGAAGGTGTGCTTGGTGAGCTATATGCACTGAACGCAGTTTGAATCTTTGGCGCTTGGATTTGAGCAACAAAATTGTTTTAAAATAAAGATTCACATCTTGTTGCATTTGAACAGTCTTGTTTTTGGCCATCTTTTGCATCTCTAATTCATGACCTTCCAATCTCTCGATAAAGCGAGGCAACAAGAAATTGTTGTATTCTACTCCATTCTTCAAGATGGTTAAGTAAGTTGACCATTCACCTTGTGGCAGAGAATCAGCTAGCTTATCAACAAGCCTTCATTTGTCTTCACAATTCCCATTCTCTACATATGAACCACCAGATGACAATATCGCTCAATCAGCTGCTTAACCATTTCTCCTTTGATTAATGTGAATACGTCAAACTCTTTGCTTAATAATGCCCTTTTGCTTTTGCGGAGTTGAGCACTGCCTTGAAATTTGAGTCGAAGAGCATTCCATAAAGATTGTGCATCATCATCATGCTGTAGTAAAGCCAAAATGTCTTCTTTGATCGATTGTTGAAGAATGTTCATCATTTTCTTTTCGTTGATAAATCTTTCTCGTTTAACATCAGAGAATTGGGCCAGGGTCTTTTCAAATCCATTTTTGCCAACTGGTGCAATATATTTTGCCTCGATTGCAAACCATCAAGTAAAATGGTTAGCTTGAACCCAGTTCATAAACCTCTCGCTCCAGCTATCAAAGTCTTCGAGATTCATAAGCTTTGGAGGTTTAGTCATTGATCCCATTTCATTCTCTAAATTGATGTTTTGAGCTGCAGTAGTGGTAACAACCGATGTGGCGAACACATTGTAAATTCCTCAGACATTTTTCCTGTAAAAAGTTAGAACACACTTCTCGAAAACAAACAGATCAGATTAAACAACATTTTGTGCGGACAAGAAGTTCTGTACAAGACAAGAATTTTGTACGAAAACAATTTTGTATGATTCAAATTTTCTCACAAGACCTACGATTTCGTACGAATCAGTTCATTTTTATACCAAACATGTATTTTTAACTGAGACAATTTTTGTGCGGATGAATTTTGTACGAATCAAGTCATTTAGTACGAAACAAATTGAAATTCTGAAAAATTTTAAGATTTTATGAAATTTTAACTGATCCGTAGGAAATTTAGGCTGATTCGTACCAAAATCAAGAACACTTAATTTCGTGCGAAACTTGTACGAAACTGATTCAAACTTCTAACTGACCAAATTTTATCGATTTCAACATGATTTAGTTCATTTTATGTCCGAATTATGGTATGGATTTATTAGATTGAAGATTAAATTGATTCAAACTGATTCAAACTCGTTCTTTGGAAGATTTGGATGTTGTACATTCAAGATCATCTGGGAAAAATGAGGATACATCCAAAACTTGTTTCCACCAAATCCGGTTCATTTCACGTTTTCCTTCATGTTTGCAAAAATATACTTTGAAACACTGAATGGTTTGTTCAATGTAAAAGCTACCATCATCATAACTAAGTCGTTATTCGCCATGTCATAACCACTTCGTATGTTGCTTAAACACTGAATTAAAAAATGTAGAAAGAACTTGTATCGGAGCGGCAACCATGCTTTGTTTAGTTATCCTCCAAGAATATCTCCAACACATCTCATTCGAAGCAAACATCCACGTTGACACTTCAATGGAACTTAGTATCGAGCTTCAGCATCATTGCTAAGTTATAATGTTGAGTTGATTACTTCAACGGAAATATCTACGTCTAAGCCAGATACTCTTTCGCGGATAAATTCCTTTCCAGTCACTTCAACAACATTAGTTGAATCCCAAAATTCCTTGATCAACGTCTTGTATACTGTAGTTTTATACGTGATTGAATAATGTATCCTTGGGTCGCGCAAAAACTTCATTATACCATTGTACTCAGTAAATTTATCTTCCGGATCTAAGTAGGCAACCAAGTTGTGTCTCGGCTCTGACATAGTTTCCACTTCTGACTTGTCAATTTTCTTCGTTGCGGGCTTTCTTTTCTATTCTTTTGGTGCCATCCTGTACATAAAAGATAACCAGAATAAGAAGAAACATAAATACACAACGGAGCATATTCAAAATGTTCACTGTGAACTTTCTATAAGAATGCAGCCCCTTCACAAAGAACAACTAACTCGTATGAATCACAACTACATTCACGAAGAACAAATGACTCGTACGAGCAAGCGATGGCTCGTACGAACAAGCAGGTTGCTCGTACGAACAAGCAAAAGGTTCGCACCAACAAGCAATTGTCTCGTATGAATAACTGGCTCGTATGAACTATAAGTTACTCATACGAGGGACAATTAACTCGTACGAAGAAGAATTGACTTGTTCGCATGAAGAACTTCAAGTGTAGCTTCTTCATGAAGAACTTGTTTTTTTCGTCAACACAGGTTCTTGGCCTGTTGGAAATCAACAAAGAACGGTTCTTCATCTTGCCTAGGTTCTTCGCCAAAAGTTTATTGTTCGTGTTGGACAGTGACAAAAAATCAGTTAATGTTTAATTTGTTCATCTTCAAGATATACCAACATTGTTAAACGTACCTTAAAGAAATCACAAACAACTTAACTAAAATGAAGTGAAAGGTTGGACAAATGATGTTTCTTCTCAGTGAGGAAGAAGATGAATAGTGAGAGGATGAAGTGAAAAAGGTGAAAGTGAAGTTGCACTGAGGACCATCTTCACCTTTTATACCCCTTACCTCGCCTCGCACGAAGAACCCTAGTTCGCACGAAGAACTGCCAGTTCAACGAAGAACTCTCTTTTACAAAGAACTAGTGACTCATTCGCACGAAGAACTACCATTCGCACGATGAACCATTGACTCATTCGCACGAAGAGCTATCATTCGCAAGAGGAACCTCTGATTCGTATGAGCAACTACTGATCGGTACGTATCTAGGTTCTTCTTGACTGAAACATCAGTTCCTCGTGGACCTTAGGTTTTTCGTTTACTTGTCTAGGTCTTCGCACATATCTACATTGAGCACAAGTTAGAAAATTTTCACATTGAACAGATTTTGCTCTTTGTTATGAGTTTACCCATTTGCAAAAAGATACTTTATGAAGTTATGATAGCAAAACAATTGGTTTTTTTCGGGCGTATCTTGGTAGAAAACATTTGAGCTTCAACTTTGGCTAATCATAAATAATAAAAATAAATTAAAAACATAGTAAACTAAAACAAATACTAACAGATAAGATCAAACTGTATGTTACTAGCAATCTTTTTCTGAGTTTCAAGGTAAGAGAATCATACCAGCCTTTAATCTTGCCAAAAAGAATTTTTGTTAAAAATTAAAATTAAATAAATATTCTACCACAATTATCGCTATTGTTGACCACATAAGCTCAGCTTATCAGATGTAATCATGATTAGGAGATATGACTAATGTATGGATTATACGTACTAGCCGGTGTTTAACCACTTCATCACATATTCCTGTATCAAGATATACACTAGAGAAAATCTTACCGGTGAGTATACTGCTTATCATCTATTTTGACGTATATGATGTGAGATACTCACTTATTTTTCATGAAAAACAAGACCTATGTGATTAAATCACTTAGTTATGAGGAACTTGATTTGATGTATGCAGGGCACAGGATGAAGTCCGTGAACAGGTTAGTACCAACGTACCGACAAAGAGACGAACTTAACTACCACATAAAGCTGTGATATATTGTCAGTTATTTATTGTGTTGATGTGATATGTTTATCACTTATTGATGGTCGTATGCAGTATATATACGTATGTATGGTATCATGAAAGTTCTAGATTTGCGTCCCCGTTATTTTCCGGCGAAAGATTCAACCATGATACCCAGATGATAAGCAAGCATAAAGAGCGCATATCTCAGAACCTCGTCATACTATCAAACGAAATTTCGGTACCAAGACCATATGCCAATGAATGGTTCCCACCTGGCTTTCAGTCCGTTATGTTTATATCAACCTCCACATTTTAATATGATTGTGTGCCTACCGATAAGTCATTAGTAGAGCTGCTTATCATTTTTTTGTTTTATGTTTTTGATCATATTTGACAGATCACCGGTATATCATTATCTTCTTTTATCTTTTCAAGAAACTCATTTTTTATTTTTGGGTTTTCTATTGTTTTTGTATTTTTCTAAAATTTTCACCCCCTTAAATGTAGAAAGTAAATAAATAAAAGACATATTTTTTATTTTTGCATTTTTCTCATGTTTTTGTATTTTCCTTGAAATTTTCTCACCCTAAAATGTAAAAAGTAAAAAATGGAAAATCTTTTTGTATTTTTAGTTTTGAAGAAAATATATACAAAAATGATTAGCCAATCATAATTTACTCGGGTTTCACCTTGATGCCATTGACCAAAAGAAGATAATCAAAATGTGATTTATCAAAAGTTTTTGTAAACAGGTTGGCACGTTGGTGACCGGTGTGGATTTTAACAACACTGATAAGTTTCTTTTCATAACAATCTCGTATGAAATGATACTTAATCTAAATGTGTTTGGTTTTTGAGTGTTGTACATGATTACGAGTGATCTGTAAAGCAGCTTCATTATCAACATAAATAGGAGTAGTAAGAAATTCAAAACCATAGTCGCGCAATTGCATTTGGATCCATAAGACCTGAGAGCAGCAACTAGAAGCTGAATTAAACTCAGCCTTACATGTTGAAGTAGCTACAAAAGTCTGCTTTTTGCTGATGTTGACTTTGCATCGATCTTGCAGCCAAATGATCAGAATCAATGGATGTTGTCAAATCAAACATATCATCCTTAGGGTACCAGAGACTAGTGTCTGGGCGACCCTTCAAATAACGAAAGATTCTTTTTACGCCATCAAATGACAAACTTTTGGACTTGACTACTAACAAGCTAGAAGACATGTTGGATACATTATATCGGGTCATGATGCATTAAGATACATATGAGATCTGATTATAGCACGATAAAGCGATGGTTCCACATGTTCACCAATTCCATCAGGAGTAATCCCATGATTTTCAGCTAATGGATTCCCCAACGGCTTCGAGTCTTCCATTTGAAATTGTTAGAGAATATCCCCAACATACTTAGTTTGATGAATGAAAATCCCTTCCTTAGATTAATGAATCTGCAACCTAAGAAAGTCATTTCTCCCATGGTGCTCATCTCGAACTTCTCTTGCATCACCTGCTCGAATTCTTTGCACATTTTGTCATTTGTAGACCCAAAAATATTATCATCAACATACACTTGTACCAGGAACAAATCCTCATTCTTTTCTTTGATGAAGAGAGTACAGTCGATCAATCCACGTCGAAAACCAGTCTTGAGTAGATAGGAAGACAACGTTTCACACCAAGCCCGTGGAGCTTGATGAACACCATATAACGCCTTATTAAGAAGCCACACCTTGTCAGGATGAATTGGATCTTCAAAACCAGGCGGTTGCTCAATATATACTTCTTTTTCAACCACACAATGAAGAAATGCACTTTTCACATCCATTTGATAAACAGTAAGCTTCTTGTAGGATGCAAAAGCCAAGAAATTCTTATTGCCTCAAGACGTGCTACTGGTGCATAAACTTCATTATAATCAATACCTTCTACCTGATTAAAGCCCTGGACAACCAATCTTGCTTTGTTTCTCAAAACAACACCTTGGTCATCCTTCTTGCACTACTAAACCCATCTAGTGCCAATCTTCCTGTAGTTGCCGGGCATGTCAACCAATTTCCACACGCCCAACTTCTGAAACTGTTGAAGTTCCTCTTGCATAGCTTCAACCCATGAGTCTTCTTTCATTGCCTCCTTCCAAGATTTCGGTTCAACTTGGGGAACATAGCAGGTAAAAGACCAATCATTCTGTTCCACGGATTCTCTAGTTAACGTATACAAACCAGCCTTCTAGTTGTTCTTTAGCTGATTACGTGTCTGCACTCCACTCTTGAGATCTCCTATAATATTCTGCTGAGGATGAGTATCATGGATTCGAGTTTCAGGAACATCGGGAACTCGAGAATTTATACCCAAATTGTTGATATTTAGATCAACAGCTAAGTTGATGGATGGAATCGATAAATATGTAGATGCATGACCTTTAGCCGTCCCTTGATTTTGCACATTTGAAGTTACATCAGAAATACAAGGAATAGGATCAGAAGTAGCTTCATTTGCATCATGGAACTCATCATCTTCTGACGAATCATTATAATCCACATCATCTTCAAATTCCTCATTTTGAACAATATTATTAACCGAAATAGACACTTGTGGGTTAAAAATAATTGGTCGTACTAAAGACGAATTAACTACAGTATCACTTTCAAGTAAGATTTGAGCTGCTACAGATGCATCATCAAAAGTTGGCAGATTGAAGGAGTCAAATAGTCCATCGTAGTCAAACATCTAAGGAGCATCGGGAGCTCTATTGATTAAGTGTATCTTTGAACCTTAACTTCACCCCATTCCTCAATCTTTTTCGTTGTCAAATTCTACACTCTACAATTTGGAGTAGCATATCCAAGAAAGAAACCTTCGATAGCCTTTGGACCGAATTTACCATGTGGATCAATCATAGTGCATGGAGCTCTAAAAGGTTCTAAGAAAGACACATTCGGTTTCCTTTTATGCAACAATTCAAAACATGTTTTCCCATGCCTTTTTACTGTAAGAACTCTATTCATTGTATAACACGCAGTAGCCACAACCTCCCCCCAAAATTGAACAGGAAGTTCTGACTCTACTAACATAGTTCTTGTAGTCTTGATACGTGTTCTATTTTTCCTCTCAGCTACACCATTTTGTTGTGGAGTATAACGAGAACTGTATTCATGTAGAATGCCCTTAGAAGAACATAACTCATCCATAACATTATTCTTGAATTCAGTGCCATTATCGCTTCTGATTCTCCTTATCTTCAAATTATACTTTTCATGTAGCGTGAGGAGATTCTTGAGGATTTCAGGAACTTCACTCTTGTGTGCCATAACATTTACCCATGAAAATTTTGAATAGTCATCAGTAACAACTAAACAATATGCATCGCCAAAGGTAGTCTTGTGTTTCAAAGGTCCAAAAAGGTCCATATGAAGACGTTCCAGAGGCATATTCACGGTGTTAATTTTCTTCATAGGATGAGACTTCTTTACTTGTTTTCCCTTTTGGCACAATACACAGACGTCTTGTAAATGAAAATTCTTAACTGGTACACCATTCACAAGATTATTTTTCACCAAATAGTGCATTTTCCTCAAGTGAATGTGTCTCATTCGTCTATGCTAAGAAATTGACTCCTTTTCAGTGGCTTTTGAGACAAAACATGTAACTTGTGCAGACACAGTAATAGCTTGGCTCATGTCAAAAATATACAAATCATTTATTCTTGGAGCTAACAATAGAATCCATTCTTTGGGAATCTTGAAACCAGGTTTTAGCACATAACGACCGACATCATCGAAATGAACTGTGACATTTGTGACTTTTCAATCATTGCACAATTACAAACAATTTCGTATTCAATGAAACCATGTGTTTTATTTCCAGATATTTTTGTATTCAATAAAATCTTGTATTTTATTGATGAGAATGCAAAAATGTCAATCGTTGCACAATTTCGATCATTTTCGTGTTCGTTAAATCGCTTTACGCATTTTTGCGAAACGCATAACCGCACAACCGAACGAACCGACATCCAACCTTTTCGGGCATAAACCAAGTTACACATGTCTTAACACCTTTATATAACCTTAATATTAGGTTAAATAGGTTAAAAATGGCAAACAAGTGAAAATACAAGTCCAAGGGCCAAAAATGTCAAAAAAATAAAAAGTATTTTTGCTTCTTCACCAAGTTTGCCACCTATCTCTAATTTTTGACACCTAGCACTCACTTTGCCACACTTAATATGGTGTTGACACATGTTAGGACACTAATCCACACTTGAGGACACTTGTCATCACCTCCTTAATCCTAAAATACTATAAATACCCCATGATTCTTCCATTGTTTTTCACACCACTTCAAAACACTTCAATGCAAGGTGTGAAGTTCTTCTTTCTTTCCTTCTTGGAGCTTGTTTCCAGCCTTTGTAAGCCTCCTATCTTGAGTTCCGAAAGTGTTCTTCAACACGAGTAAGTACTCTTCCTAGTTCTTTAATTTTTTTATAGCTATTTTGAGCTAAAAATCGAACAGGTTGGCTTCCTGATTGAGTTTTGGTTCTGACCATATTTTGGTCAAGTCAAAGTTCAATTGAACTTTGCAACATGATCGTAATCATGAATGTTATAACCCTAACGATTTAACATTCTGATTACCACGTTTACTAGTCGAAGTGACGAGTCAAAGTTTCGGTCAAAAATGCGCATGATGTGCATTTTACAACGAAACTATTTTCGGGTATCAAAACACCAAGTTTTGATACCAAATCATTTTTATAAACTTAGTTAGACATATTTTGACATGCCTAACTCTTAACTTCTAGTTTAGTTCTTATTTAGGATTGTAAGTCGAGAGGTCTTGACCACGGCTTTGACTTTCGAATCTGACCCGTTTGGTCAATCTTAGGATCCGACCAAACACATATTTGTGACCATAGTTGTATAGGGAAGAACCTACTGAGGTTATACCTTATGGTCACGTCGTTTGGTAGTGTTATGATAAGTTACTTATATGTTCTTAAAAAATATGACCAAAATGCCCTTTTGCGAATAAATCCATTTTAAACACATGTAACCAAATTTTTATCATATAAACTGATGTTATAACATTTTCAAACATGTATGGGGCATTTAAGACTTATCATAGGACGATCACGCGTTTATGATAATGACCCGTTAACGTAGCATAAACTACCTTAACGAGTCATAATGGGTCAAAAGCTCTTAGGATCCTTTCCAAATCAGAATGTTAAGTTTTGTAGACCATATCACATGAGTTCCAACACTCATTTGTTTTATAAGACTTCATTCTATCCTATATCTCGTTTATAGTCCCGACACGCTAACATATTTATCTAACACATTAGGACATGTTTGAGCTTTGTTTATTCTGTTGATCAAGAACACTTTCGCAATCCCAAGTGAGTACATACCCCCCCTCTTTATGTTTTCAAATGTTTTGGTTTGATTCATATGTGCCTATAATCATTTTCAAAATTTCAAAACAATATACATGGTTTATGTATGCAAAAATGATTTTCAACGTGAGTACATAGCCCCCCTCTTTTACGTTTTCAAATGTTTTGGGATGATTCATATGTGCCTGTAATTATTTTCAAAATTTCAAAACAATATACATGGTTTATGTATACAAAAATGATTTTCAAAGTGAGAACATAGCCCGCCTGTTTTACGTTTTCAAATGTTTTGGGGTGATTCATATGTGCCTATAATTATTTTCAAAATTTCAAAACAAATTAGATGGTTTATGTAAACAAAAATGATTTTCAAAGTGAGTACATAGTTCCCCTCTTTTACAATTTGCAAATGTTTTGGGGTGACTCATATATGCTAAATCATTTTCAAGTTTTCAAAAACAATGTCTATGGTTTATATATAAACTAATACGATTTCAATAAAGTGAACAACTTGTTGATGCGTTATACATAACACGAATGACATTCATTAGCTTTGGCCGAACCGGCCAGTAGTATGTTATGGTACCATAGGACTGACAATCTCATTATCGGACTTTTCACTGGATTGGTGGAAGTTTGGGCAATGACAGAAACTGTTTCTAATTAACAAATCTTTGTTGATTTGTTAGTCTAGTTAAAGAGACCCTTTGGTGGTCTATTAAAGATACCGTTTGGTGGTATAGTCAACACAGGTTTGAATGTCTTCATTAAAGAACGATCAAAAGTTTTCACAATTAAAAACACGGACGATTTGTTTATGACATGGACAATTGGTTTATGACACGGACGATGATCTATAACACTGGCAAATGGTTTATAACACGGACAAATTGTTTTGAACAATGTCATGCAATCTGAATGCTTTGATTTTGATTTGCCACGAATGCCCATTGATTAGCGGTAATCATAGTTGTCTGGTGAGGCATTAATGATTTAACCCATGAGGTTGCGGAGTTAGATTGTGGTGAATCTTGATTTGTACTTGAACTACACCTCAATCCCAAGGATTTGTACCCATTTGTTTGTTTGTTTATGAAACTCCCTGCTTAAAAATTCAAAATTCCAAGGATTAACTCTAAATAAAAGTCTTCTATTAAAGTCCAGAATTTCAAAAACCACGAAGTATCGAAAAACTGGTCACAAACAACCTAAAAAATCACCAACAACTTGGTTCTTCGTGCGAACAACTGGTTTTTCACACGAATAATTGGTTCTTCATGGGGTGGGTTATTCACAGGGGGGATCTTTTGCAGGGGTTGGTTGGTGAAAAGTTTCCTTTGTATCAGAAACTTGTTTCTGAGTTTGTTTGAAAGTTATCAGTTGTTTACATAGATTTGGTTAAAAAGACAAACATTCCAAAAACAGCTTTTCAGTCAAATCTTAAGATTTAGTCAACCCTCAAGGAATGTTCCGGTGAGTTTTCCGACAAGTGCTTCACCGGAAAATATATCCAACAAACTTTGATAGAAAATTTCAAGAAAAGCCGTATCCTAACATGTCTCCATGTATTTTAACAAGGTTTTTATAAAACTTTTCTTAAAATAACAAGTTTTACCTAAGTTTTAAACCACGTTTCTTGTAAAAACTTAAGTTTCTTGTTTGAAGTTCAAGAACACTTCCAGGAAGCTTCACAACTTGCTCAAACACAACACTATGCTTGGTTTTAAACAAGGAAGAGAGCCAAAGCTCTAATATCACTTGTAGGTCCACTTGGAGGATCAAGATAACCTACTTGTTGTTTAACAAACACACGAGTGCGGAATCCAAGTGTATATGCAAACCAAAGCAAAGTATAACAAACACAAAGTAACCAAAGATTCACTATATTTTGATTAACTGAAGAGAGCTAGTACAAACACATATACACCATGTTCATACAAACTCAAGGTATTCTCTTTGTACTCTCTTACTTGAACTGTGAAGTGCATGTCTGTATATATAGGACTAACACCCAGAACCATTCACGAAGAATGTCATAGACCCACGAAGAACAGCAAATCCCACGAAGAACAAGTTCTTCATGGACTATTCTCACCAACAACTAGTTGCTATGAAGAACTGTTCTTCGTGAAAGGTTACTCGTATGAACAATCTAATGGCTCGTATGAACAGGAATCTTGCTCGTACGAACAAGCAAAGGTTCTTGAATGGTCACTCGTACGAACAAGTAAATGACTCGCACGAACAAGCAATGGCTCGTACGAACAAGCAGTTCACTTGCATGAATAAGTTGTTCTTCGAGAACCTTGCTAACAGACATACTGCATAGACAACAAGATCAGAAACACAAAACTTAACAGTATGCACGCATGCAACTGCTTTACAACACAGACAAACTAAACGTCGTACTAAATCAAGATAGGAGGATATATTGATTTGGTCGACACGACCAAAACTTTACAGACGCAACAAACAAAGACCATACAATTACTGACGTAACTAAGAACAAGCGACAGACACAAAAGTGTATCAACAAAAATCTAATGATTTAAAAGAAATGATGCATGGTTAACTTAATAACCAAAATAATGTGACAACCGGCAGTTTCCGATTGTAATAAGCGCGTAACAAACAATAATAACATCATAACAACGTAACTAGACATAAATTAACTCGATCAGGCCTTTGGAAAGCCTAGGAACGTCTACTTGATTCATGTACGCGATTTGGCGATAAGCGAAGGCACTAAACTCGAAATTAACCGATAAGCAAACTGATGCCGAACAAATAATGAAAATGCCTAAAATACGAATTTTGTACTTGTATTTATCATACAGTTATGATAATGCGATAAATTTGGATCGTTGAACGTCGCAAAGCACAACGCGGAAGTTACACGGAAAACCGGAACGCATTGACAACAAAATAGAAGCAACGGACTCGAGTTACGCCTCGATATTAATATATTATGATATATTTAGCTTTGTAATTGAAGTTTATTATTCGCGGTAGAAACCGGATCGAAAAACAGACAAAGATGATGACCGTAGCGAAATTACGCGATGCTTAACGTACCAAACAAATTACGCGTCAAACAACGACCCCCGATATAATTTTAAAATTTCAAGTAAGAATAAATAAATTTCGATAAATCACAAAGTTTGGGTTATGAAAACGGGCTTTGGAATACGTATTGGGCTCAATACACGCTAACGGGCTTTAGGCCCAACCCGCTTAAACCCTAAGTATATAAACCAAACTAACCCTAATCTCCCTTATTCTCACAAATTAAACCCTAGCACACCAAACTCCCTGCCCCTCTCTCCTCTTTGAATCCGGTCAACGGATTCCGGTGACCGCCGGCCCATCTCCGACGTGACACACCCTACACGACACCCTTCTCCTTCACCCCTTGTCTCTTTATTCGCACACACACAATACATACACACAAGATCATAGAGGGAGAGCGATGAGAGAGAAAGATATCGGAGAAGAGAGGGAGGTGACGGCGGTGGCGCGGCTGTGGTGTCTTCAGCGATTGGCGGTGGCGGATTTTAGGGGTGGTTTCGCGACAGTGGTGTCGAGTGGTTATATCGACGAAGTGAGACAGAGGCAGCCAATGGCGGCCGATGGCGGCTTTTAGTGGGCCAGTCGACGGCAGCAACCACCGTGACTCTTCAGCAGCGGCGATGGTGGTGCAAAGCAGTGGCAGTTGCTACGCAGTGGCGACCGCCGGCGGCAGTAGCAATGGCGGCGGCGGTGTTTTGGGTTATTTTAGTTCAGTTCATCTCCGGCTCAGTTCAGTTCCGGTTTCCCCTTCAGTTCAGGTTTCGATTTTGAGATTCGAATAAAGTTTTGGTTTATTTGGTTTGGTGTTACCGGCGGCAATAGCGGCGGCGATGTTTTGGATCTCCGGTTTAGTTCATGATCGGTTCGGGTCGACAAAGTTTCAGTTCAGTTCGACCCGGTTCAAACTAAGGTGTTTCGGTTCACTCGGGTTAACCCTGTCAAAACAACAGTCAACGGGTTTCCGGTTCAGTTTCAGTATTTCAGTTTCATTTTGATTTGGTTTTATTTTCGGTTCAGTTTAAATATCCAAGTGTTTGTTTCATGTCTCGGTTCGGTATTCGGTTCGGCTCGGTCAACAAAAGTCAACTCGGTCAATGCGGTCAGACTCTGGTCGAACCCGGTCAACTGATCAACTATCGTGTCATTGAGTAAACCCGAGACTCGGTAAAAAATTAATTACGACGAGAAAATTTAAATTATATTAGTTTATATATATCAATATATATATCGCGAAACCGAGCTCAAACCGACCCGTTAAACGATTACATATCGCCACAATTAAAAGTAAATAATCAAGCCGACATACACTACTCGCGAATAATTATTAGTTAAAACCTAATCGATGCGAGGTTACAATATATATAACTAAATAAATCGGACTTTATTTGGCGAAAGTTTATATTTGAACACGACGAGAAGTATTATATATTGTTTGTTATATTGATTGACTGCGTTTTGACAAATAAAGCGATAACTAGTATTGTCGGGATCATACGAAAACAGAGGAAACTCTGTGAAAATTACGCGATACAAAACACATTGAAATACAAAGGCAAAGCGTCAGATTCAACCGATGATTATAAATATGAATATAGATATATTTATTTGATGACGCTAATTAAAACGTTCAAAACTCCAGCTGACAACATTTCAACGAATGCGATTACGCGATAACAAGATTCGGTAATCGACTACAAAATAAATAATAATTATTTGTGTTAGTCGAAACTCGGAAACTATATTTCAAACCTCGATAAATTATTCGAACGATGTTATAAAAATAAATATATCGTTTATATTTATTTCGAAACGGCAAGATTTCCGAACGCTTTTACAAGACGAATACAAGGCGCGTATTATTTCAAACGACAGACATTTGGAGATCGTATAACACAAATATAATTATATATATTTGAAGGTCAAGACGTTATATACTTTTATAAAATAAATATAGTTATATTTATTTCAAACGTCGACGAATCGGGAACTTCAAATGCTACTTGTTATAATCGATACAAACTCCTAACGAAGTACGATGCAACTCCGCAAGACTATAACAAGCGTACGATTACGTTGTTAATTATTTATTATAAACGATACGCCAGACTCTTGCTCGGATACGAAATGTATTATCAATACGGATATATTTTCAAGTATATATATGAAAAAACTACGAAGAGTCGTACTATCATCCGTCAACGTACATAGCGACTAAATATGATTTCATGAAATAAAGTTATGTTTATATGTAAACATGTATTTCAAGTCACTAGAAAACTAAATCGTTTCTAAGAAAACCATAGGTTGGTTAACCGAGTTAAGACAATGACAATTTCAAAGAATCGTATGAGTAACGTTTCGGTAGAGCTTGGTATCACGTAGTATAGCTAAGTCATTCTTAGAAACATACAAGTTATTCCGTGCTAGGAATACACTAGATTTCATGCTAGCAAGTCAAATTGTGGAGACAACACTATGGAAATCACATTAAGCTAGCTTTGCACAAGGAAATCAAGGTGAGTTCATAACCCCCACTTTTTACCGTTTTACATTTTTATAAATGTTTTCGGGGGTGGAAGGACATGAAAGTTTTGCGAAAGCATAATATGTTTCGATGAACGAAAATCATATATTTCTAAACCCTGTTACAAATAGATTTCAATGAAATCAAATGGTTTATGAAATGTTTATGCTAAACTTACCGGTTTTCACAGCTATACAAAGCTTTTCGAAACATGCATGAGTTTTATGACTAGTGACGAGATTGTCATAGTCACAACTAGTGGGCGAGGCCCCAGTTTTATTTATAACATGTGCTAGGCCCAATGACAAGAAAACATGGGCTAGGCCTAATGACAAGAAAACATGGGCTAGGCCCAATGACAAGAAAACATGGGCTAGGCCCAATAACAAGAAAACATGGGCTAGACCCAAGAACACAGAGTTATAACAATTGGTATGTAGCTATGGGATTAAATTATAACAGATCACTATGTGTAAGTCGGATGATGACAATAGTAACCATTAATCACGTAGTGACTAAGGTGCAAAAGGTATAGATCTATCGAGTTTGAGACACGCTCCACTCCTGGTATGTTAACCGGTTAGGAGTGCTTTTGTGTTCCCAATGATGTCAAAGTTGTCTCGGGTTGGTTACTTACTTATGCACATAGGTCAGTGTATTAGCTACACACTGACAGATCCTTAAATTACATAGGAAAACTACATACTACAATTTAAATATCGGTTTACAAATATAACAGATTTCAATATCAGTTTACTACCATAATAGAAAACATTTCAATACCGATTTACAGATACGATTGAAAAAACATTTTATCACCGGTTTATAAACATAACAGTTATATGCATGGATTTGCAAATAACGTGGAAAACATTTCAATACTATTATACAGACATGACATTTCAAATGCTTTGGGATACTATGATCCCACAAACCGGTTTTTCGAATGCAAGAATTTCAAATGTTTTATGATTCATTTGAAACAAAAACAAACAAACTATGAACTCGCCAACTTTATGTTGTTTTTTCGCATGCTCTTTCTCAGGTTATGATTACAAGTATGGCACGGTTGGAATAGTGGAACCCATGGGGATTCGGGTAGTTAGCGGGCATTTATTTACTAGAAATCTTAGCACTCACATCAGCTTCCGCTGTGCATTGAGGATACCATTCAGATCACGCCCAGCTCTGATGTGAATGGATTACATGGGGGTGTGACAGAGTGGTATCAGAGCTATAGGTTTTAGCGAATTAGGTTTCTGTGGAGATACCTAGGCTTTAATCTCACGTTCATTTGGGGACATTAGATCTTTAAGACTTGAATACATACGGAACGCCTAGTACTCAAATATGGGTTCCAACCGTGGCCGAAAACAATAAGTCAACATTATGATTTTAATCATACACTAGTGTTGTGTTTGATACATGGTACACAAAAACATTACATACCGTAGGCAAAACTTGAGTGTTTTGACAACATGCATTTAGCACCTTTGGAAAACTTATGTCAATATTCATTGAAGGTCATTACGTAGGAACTGCGATTATTAACTCGGGCAAACACATTACATATACTGTCGATGCTATTTTATTTTCCCGCGCAGGTTACCTACGCAAAACGAAAACACTAGTGCGCAAACATACGTCAAAGTTAACCGATATGATAATGGATGTGGAAGTACATCACATACGACTTTCAAGGCACGGCCTTGAGGAAACATGACATTACGACAACGATGCTAATCCCGTCAGCGGGAGAACTACAGACCGGAATACGACAATTTGTCACGTGGTCCGGTAAACGACACAAAACACGCCGAGGTACGTCCAAACTAGATTACGTAACAGTCGGTAATTATTACTATGGTAATCAACACAAATGGTATTGTAAAAGAAGTCATATGTCTTTGCATTCCCCCTACTTTATTAATGGCAACTACGCCATGTACGACATTCGATGGTAATGTCACCAAACAATAACTCATCACATGAAATACCAGGTAAAGTCCTCGAATTCCTTTGGTTAAAATTTCAACTTTGCATATACTGTGTGAACGGGGATAGAGCTTTCGAAATAAACAATTGACTTGATCTCGCTCAACTAGCAAAGGCGGAATTCAATGCTAGGGAGGTAGAAAAGACAAACAAGATAGTACTTATTGTTTAACTGCTTCCGATTTATTCATGACGTTCAAGTACAGACGCAAGTATACAAACTGGTAGAGCTTCGCCGTACCAATTGACAAATCACTAACTAGCTCTAACACAACACTTCCCTATTTATAGGTCGACATGACTTGTACTGAAGTGTGTGCGTATGAAACATGTACATATTTTGTACAAAGCATAGTGTAAAAACATAAAAAAATTACTTTTTAACACATAAACATTGACGTGTAAACTCTATAAACATTACAAACATATCCTACACGTAGGCAATAGACATTATGCATGAACAAACTCCCCCTTGGATGTTGCCGCAGTATGGATAGTCTTCAAAAAATATTCAATTAGATTTGACTCTAACGTCCAAAAAATCTCTTTACTGGCTTGCGACACTCCTCAAAGCAATTGGTGTTTGATCAGTCGGAGGTGGTCGATTCACAAACTGAAAGCTCCTTAGAGATGTTATTCTTGCACGTTCTGCAATTTGAGCTTCATTTTCATCCTTTTTCTTTGTCTCTTTCTTTTAAAGCTTCCTCCAAGTTGTTTTCCAATCCGAACCAGAATGTATATCATTTGTACACATTAACGATTTTCTGAAATTGGAGCGCTTTTTCTTTATCCTTCTCTTCAAAACTTATCTTACTGTAGAATAGACATTCTATATCCTTCTTTGAACAGTTGACTAGCCACATTGGGTATAGTACTCGAATACCTCGCCATAGACCATATATTCGTTTGTGCGCTATGACGGCCTCGGCTAATTCCTCAGTAATTTTCCAAGAGTCATCATCTGGATGTACACAAATAACAGCTTCACTTGTACTCGAATCATAGTGCCTCCATTTGAATATCTTGAAGAAAACTTGTTCCATTTAAATCAGAGGCATGTTCTTCATCACACGCGGCTTCTTCACAATCAATGTAACATATTTCTCATTCAATACTAGATCAACTTTAATAATACGACGAGGATAGTGAGGTTTCGAATGTATAAAACCATGCGTAGCTTCAAACTTAATCAATCTCCAAAGCCTTTTGTCATGAAACTTCATCTTAAGATTTATCATCTTTGTTTGAACAAGCTCCTTTATATCCGAATACGGCAATGTTTTGATGTCGCTCAATTATCTAAATATTGGATACCAAACTCCCTCTTTATCGCATACACATTAAGCTCTTTAATCCATTCCCAGCTCAGAATATCCCCTAGAGAAATATCTGCATCTCTGGTAAAGAATGCTAGGGTCTTTCAAATTTACGTTCAATTGGATTCACGCGAAACCATTTCTTCTTTTGTTCAGCAATTTCAGCTTTAGACATTTTCTGAGGAACTGTTCCTTCTTTAGCAGCTTCTGATACTTTTCGCTGTAACATCTCTGAATTTTCTGCTGTGAATAAATCAGTAAACATTGGGGAATCATCTGTACCCTGATCGGCAACATTATCATCGTCATCAGAATCACTTTCCACGACAACGTTATTGTACATATTTGCATCTTCCACGTCTTCGAAGACATATGAATTTGGTTCAGAAATATCTATCTCATTTAGTTTGTTTTCGAAATCAAAACCAAACTTCTCTTCACTAATGCTAAGCCTTGCTGCTATTTCTTCCTTTCAGAAGCTGTGAGCAAACTCTCCCTCTTCTACGTCATGCTCAAGATATAACACAAACGGCTTTGGCACGACAGGAACAGAAGATATAACATTTTCTGTGAAAATTCCTGCCTGCTGAGCATCAACAGACTCATCGGCTTTGTTCATCTTTTCTTCTTCAATAGTTTGATTCGCAGAATCATCAAGATACTTAAAAAGGTCTACTGGTTCATTAACATTTGAATTGATTACACGAATTCCAGATCCACCAACACTATCATCATTATCGTCATCATCCGAACTACTAGAATCATCAATATCAACATCAGCATCCTCTAATTTGTATCTTTTTCAATCTTTTTAGCAGTTTCTTCACTTTCTTTCGCAATCTTTTTCTTTAACAGCCAATCCTGATGCCTTTGAGTAATATCAAGCGATGCAATATCCACATATGTTGGCCATCCTATCAAGATAAAATTTCTCGGCTCTTCATAGACCACAATATCCCAACATGTTATTGGCTCAGACTCAGCTTCTAGCAAAGTTTCGTCAATCACAGGTTCCTCCACTTTCTTTTCTTTTCCCTTCCCTGGTCGTCAGATTGCTGTTTAGATAAACGTTCCCTTTCGCAACCCTCTCTTGCTTCTGCTCGTTCTATCTCAGCAGAAATATTCAAACCCAATTTCGTTTCCAAAATCTTCTCAAACAAGTCCATTCTTCTATCGTTCTTCAAACGCACTTCTTCGTATTCTGCCATCCGTAATCGCAACCGTTCATTCTCAGATACAATACTCGCCAACATTGCTTCAAAGTTCTGTTTGTCAACAATCAACCCTCCGATCCGTTGCAACATTTCGAGCTTTACAACACTTAGCTCATTGATTTGCTCTTGTAATTCAACTATTCTAAAAATATTCATCATAACCTGTTTTTGCAAATCATCTACCCTTCGATCATCAAATCGAAATTCACCTCCAGGTAAATCATCTAAACCAATATCATCAAAAAATGATTGTGACTCATATGGATGCTATGTTGGATGACGTTGTTGAGGATGAGATGGCTGTGATTGTTATTGAGCAGGCTGTTGTTGCGGTTGTTGCTGAGCTGGTTGTGGTTGCGGTTGTTGCCGAGCTGGCTCTGATTGAGGTTGTTGCTAAGCTGGCTTTGGTTGAGGTTGTCGCTGAGCTGGCTCTGGTTGAGGAACTGATTGTTGTTGAGGAGCTGGCTCTGGTTGAGATTGTTGCTGAGCTGGTTCTGGCTGAATACGTTGTGGTGGAGACGGAATATGCTGGGACGGTTCATCCACATTTTCTTCAACAATAGGCTCAGCAGCAGTTTCTTTCAGAATAACATTTGGAGATACTCTAGTAGCAAGTCGCTTCATTCTTCTCTGTTTTTTCATGATTGGAGTATGAAAAATAGATTCAGTGTCAAACTCGGATGGAACATAAGTCGTATCATCCTTGCCTATTGGTTTACGTTTACGTTCCTCTGCTTTGCGCTTTAACTCAGCCTGTCGTTTCTTCTCTAACTTTTCTGCTCTTTTCATCTCACCAGCTCGTCTATCTTTTGAATCAGTACTTGATAATAGAACTTCTTTAGCTACTTGTCAGAACCAAAAGCTTGACGCTCGATCTCCTCAGCAATATCTTCAACAGTTTCCTCAACATCTGGTTCGTCTCTTAAACCCGAACTTTCAGCTGCTGCAGTAGTTTTTCACTTTTTTTCTTTATGAACCGATGAATATGTAGCTTGGATTTCACACGTTTTCCTCCACCTTTCACAAACCATGGGCTCCTTTTCGCAACAAACAAAGATAATGCTTTGACCTCTTCTTCATCATTGCTGCTTTCATCTTTTCTCCACTTACCTCGTGCTAGCGATGTGTAATCTTTGTTGAGAATTGCACCAAACATTGGTTTTGCCACAGGAGCAGTCTTTAAATGCACATTCATCTTACGCAATGTCAAGACATCCATATGTTTGAGCCTTAGAATATCATTCTGTGATTTCTTCAGATCAGGATGTAAAAAATCTAACAACATCTAAATAAATCTCAGATACTGCTGAAACTTTTCTTTCTGAATGTTTTGAACCATCTGAGTGAATATAACTTTTGAGAAGTTGTATGGAAGTTTGGAAACTAACACTGTAATCATACACATTTGATAATCAACTAAATCGTCAAAACCACCCTTCCAATGACTTAAACCATGAGCTATGATATGTGCGAGATATCTAAATGGTGCGCTCAGGTTTCCCTTCTTGAATGGTGCAGCGTTAAGGAATCTTGTATATCCCATTCGATAAAAACATCCCTTTACCATGTATTTAGAAAACCCCGTCGGATTGTCCTTATTGTCCTTAAAATACAAACCGTCCGAATTAGATCCTCAGTAATTTTCACCGGAATATCAACATCAACAATCTTCACAGCTGACATAATAGCGTTATCTTCAATATTATATTCATCTGCATTCCAGAAATATTCTACATGAGATTGATATGTTGTGTGTCTGTCTGTTAAGGCTTTGGTCACTCTGATCTGTGTTAGAAAATCCAGAATATCTCTATATGCTGCAATCTCCGGAATCGATGCATCTGTGACACAACAAATATTGTGGAATGGAGAGAACATAGATTTCTTGGCCTGTACATAAGAATAACAAACAACCGTTAGAAAATATTAAACGTTCAAGAATTTTTATCAATTATTCGTACAAAACAGATGTTTGTACGAATCAAACATTTAACCAAAAATGTAAGTTTGAAATAAGTTTCATTCATACGGATCATTTTCCTCGTACGAACTACTTTGAAAGTTAAACATTTTTTTTGTTTTTCAAACTCTAATTCATACGACCCTGTTCTTTCGTACGAATTAATCACACAATTTTATTTTGGAAATCAACTTTTAAAATTTCTTCGTATGAATTGATTGTTTCGTACAAAACAAACTTCAAGTAACATGACAAATTTTCCATACGAATCAATTCCCTCGTACAAAACTCATCATCGTCCCAAAATGTCCAAGTATAATCCGTACTCAAAACTTGTTGATTTTAAAAAATTGACCATCGATTTTCAGGTTATTAGAGCCGATTTTAACGATTTTGGTGTCAATTTTATGTTTTACCGGTCCAATTCCCCTAGATCTAAGTTATGTCCGATTTATACAAATTTTGGCATTATAACAGCATGATTTAGTCAAAATTACCTTTCCCATTGATAGAGGTGTGCCAATCAACCTCAACAATGTGAATCAAAAGCAGAAACAACCAAGAAATGAAGATTTCAGTATCAGTTCGCACAAAACTCTCTGAATCGCTCAACAGTGAACTTGAAATGGTAACCTTTTTTTTGTGCGAAGCGAAGGGTATTTATACTAGAGACTAGTTTCATACGAATCAATTGAATCGCACCAATTAACCTTGTTTCGCACCGAAATGATGAGCTTCGTATGAAATTTTGTTTTGTACTATTTTTGTATTTTTCATTTTACACATTTTTAACAGTTTTAAAACCCACTTGATTAACCAAGTTCAAGTTAATGACCTTGGTTATCCAATTTGCCTACCAAGTCCAAGTTAATGACCTTGGTTGACTATGTTTAACCAAACAGATTTATTTTAACATGTAAAATTTCAAATTAATGAACTTTATTGACATTCATGTAATCTTTTTGATAAGATTAGCTCCAAACCCATGATTCCAGATTTACCTCAACATGATATTGCTATGAATCCAACCGTCAATGTCTTTATCATCGGTAAACAAAAATAAGTCTATCAAGCTAAGAAAAACTGAAAATCTTTTTGAGTTTTGAGATATTTTTTCAAAAGCAATAACATATTTTTTTGAATTTTACGTTTTTAGAGGATCATTTCAAGCATATATACAAGTCACCAGTACCGTTGATCTAGAAACACCCTTTAAGCTTTTAAACAAATTTACCTAGATTGCCAATATATTTGTCCATTTAAACCTTTTCTCGTTTCTCAACTATTTCAAGATATGTTAATGTAATATTAGAAACATGAAATAACTGTGTTTCTTATCTCTGAATATGCTCCCGTATCGAGATTCCCAGAATGTCATTTTACAGGTGAATATATCGAATTGATATCTGTATATATGGTGAATGCAAGACCTTGAGTGCTCAGGTTAGTACTCCCGTACAGACAGAGAGATGAAGGCTCGTCTTTAAGTGGTGTTCCATTAAGGAATCTTTTGAACTGCAAATGTCGTAATTTCTTAAGACATACCCATAATTTCATGCAGCTTTTACGGAAATAATGCAAAAGTATTATAGGAGTTCTAGGCTATTGCCTCCGCAAAATCAGAAGAACTCGAACAATACCCTAGATATCAATCAAATATAAAGACCTAGTATCGCAGAATCTGGCATTCTCTCAAACGAAATTTCGGAGTACTAAGTCCATATATCCGGGAGATGTTAACCTACAAGTTATTCAGTTTTGCTTTTTAGGTTTATATCTTGAATACAATTTACTGAACGAGTAAAGTCTATTGGCATATCCATAGTAAGACTTGCTTAATCACTTTTAAACAATACATTTCTTTAGCATACTGTGACTATCATTTTTGATTTACTATGATCACTCTTTTACACAAAACTCGTTTTGTCTTTTTAGTGTTTTTGTATTTTCCTCAAACATTCTCCCCCTAAAATCAAAAACATATTTTGGTTTTTTAAGATGTTATAAGAAAGAAGATACAGAAAAACGTTTAACTGATGACAAATTCACATTAGGTCGTCATCATCCTCAAACTCAACCTCAAATACATCCCCTGAGATCATATTTTTTAAACCATTTAGCTTTAACAAATTATTAAACTTTGTTTTATCAAAAGCTTTGGTATAAAAATCTGCCATCGCGACCTAATTATCTACTTATATAGGCGTATCAAGAAATTGCAAACTGAAATCTCTCATCTATTGTTGTATCCAGAGAATCTGAGCACAACAACTGGATGCCGAAACGTATTCAGCCTCACAAGTAGAGAGAGCGACCGTAGTTTGTTTCTTGCATTGCCACGTTACCAAATGGGTTCCGAAGAACTGGCAGCCGGCCGTTGTAGACTTTATATTCAGTTTTCAGCATCTGAAATAAGAATCCGAGTATCCTGCAAGATCAAATTCATCATGTCTAGGGTCCCACAAGCCGGTGCTTGGAAAACCCTTCAGATATCTCATTATACGTTTAAGAATAAGCAAGTGTGACTCTTTTGGATTAGATTGATAACGGGAGCACAGGCACATTGGATACATGATATCTGGTCAAGAAGCTGTAAGATACATCAAGGATCCGATCATGGAGCGCTATAAAGTTTCGTCAACTCTTTCTCCAATAAGATCTGGACAAATGTCGTGATTTGGAGCTAACGGGGTAGATGCTGGTTTAGCTCCTGTCATATTGAATTTCTCCAATATGTCATGAACATATTTTGTCTGATGAATAAAAATACCATCAGGCAACTGATCGACCTGAAGCCCTAGAAAGAACTTCATCTCCCCCATTGCGCTCATTTCAAATTTGCGCTTCATGACTTCTTCAAAGTCTTTACACAACTTCTCATTTGTCGAGCCAAATATAATATCATCCACATATATCTGTACAATGATTAAATGCCCATCTACTTCCTTGGTGAAGAGGGTAGAATCTACTTTTCCCCTGATAAATCCATTGTCCAGAAGATGACTCGGTAAAGTTTCATACCAGGCTCCCGGGGCTGATGAAGACCGTACAAGTCTTTATTCAGAAGGTAGACTTTATCCTTGTGCACTGGATCAACGAACCCTGGTGGTTGGCCGACGTACACTTCCTCTTTCACTTTTCCGTATAGGAAAGCAGATTTAACATCTAATTGGTACACCTTGAACCCTTTCCATGAGGCAAAGGCCAAGAATATGCGAATCGCTTCAAGACGAGCAACTGGGGCATAGACTTCGGTATAATCTATCACTTCTTGCTGATGAAAACCTTGAACCACAAGTCAACCTTTGTTGCATACCACAACTCCTCGATCGTCATTTTTGCACTTGAAGACCCATCTTGTGTTAATCTTTTTGTGATGATTTGGCAGGTCAACAAGCTTCCAGACTCCAACTTTCTGGAATTGAAGCAACTCCTCTTGCATTGCATCCACCCAACTTTCTTCTTTTAACGTGTCTTTCCAGCTTCCCGGTTCAACCTGAGAAACAAAACAACTATGAGAAAATCGAGCTTGAAGTGGAGCAATACTAGTATACAAATAGCATAGATCTAATTGATCTGATTTCGAGTTTGCACTCCAGTTTGTAAGCTGAATATGATTTCTCTGATGGATGATATGAAAGTGTTCTTGGTATCACTTCAATTGGAACATCTACTCGTGGTTGCAAATTTGTTAGAATTTCATTGACAACTGGTACAGATGAAGAAGATTTATTCCTAGCATTAGACTGATTAGCCTGTTGTTTCAAAAAGCTTTCAATCTGTTCAGATCCTTCATCAGAACTGGATCCTCCATCATCGAAAGTTGGTACCCGATCAGAGTCAGCATCTGCATTTGGCTGGGTAGATGATTCAGCAGTATTGACATTTGGTGCAAGAACAGGAATTTGAACATAAGAGCTTTGGCCGACATCAGACGTGTTAACCGGTAATGATGTAGAAATCACCAATGGTCTACGAACTTGTTCTTGGTTAGATAACTAATGTTGTTGAAATAACATAACAAGTTCTTCTTTTGTTGGTACATTTGGTAGATCTAACGAGTCCCACAATCCATCGTAGTTAAACAGCCACGGAACCCCAGGTTTCTGCGTAGGCGTTGTATATCTTTGACAATCTACATGCTGTGCTAGAACTACCTGGTTCAGACTCGGCAAGAAAACATGTTTTTGAGGAGTAGAGTAACCAAAAAATAAATCTTCCAAGGATATGGCTCCAAATTTACCAGCCGGGTCCAACACTGTATACGGTGATCCAAAAGGTTCCAAAAATGCCAAGTTAGGCTTTTTGTGAGGGTTAACTGTCAACACACGATTTAAGGTATAGCATGCTGATGCTACTGCTTCACTCCAAATATTGATCGGTAATTTCGAATCAGCTAACATTGTTCTTGCAGTTTCTATCAATGTGCGATTCTTTCTTTCAGCTACTCCATTTTGTTGTGGAGTATAGGGGGCGCTGAATCATGAAGAATCCCTTTTTCATTGCCGAACTCTTGCATCTTCTTGTTCTTAAACTCCGTTCCATTATCACTACGAATTCTCTTAATGGGTAAATGATATAAATTTTGAGTTTTCTGAAGAGAATCATAAGAGTTTCAAATGTTTCATCCTTACTCTCCAGAAAGAATACCCATGAAAATCGAGAATAATCATCTGTAACGACAAGGCAGTATAGATCTCCAGAAATACTTTTGACATTGACTGGCCCAAAGAGATCCATGTGTAGCCTTTCTAGTGGTAGCTTTATCGAATTCAACAGCTTTCTCGGGTGTGATTTCTTATGCTGCTTCCCCTTTTGCAGCTAAGACAATCATCAAATAGATGAATACTTTTCAGATTAACACCCTCCACTAAGTCGTTATGCACAAGAAAATTCATCTTTCGGAGATGAATGTGCCCCATTTTTCAATGCCATAAAATTGACTCTTTCTCGGTAGCTTTGGAAAAAAAAGCATTGAACTTTCTTTGACATGGTAGAAGCGATGCTCATGTCAAGAACATATAAATCATTTTTTCTCAAAGCTTGCATCAAAAATCCATTCTTCTGGAATCCTGAAACCCGGTTTTAAGATCACACATTCTTTATCATTCAATGTGCGAGATACTAAGCAGATTGTTCTCAAGTTCAGCAATATAGGTCACTTTATCAAACGATACAACTCCGTTCTAGAGAATCCCTTCTCCGACAATTCTACATCCCTGTGTTCCAGCAAATCCTACATAACCTCCACGAATAGCTTTAACATCGTTGAGCAATGCAAGCATTCCTGTCATGTGGCGAGACGCTCCACTATCCATGATCCATTTTGACAATATCGAACGTTGGAGCCCCTGCACACATGATTAACAAAACTTATTTAAACAAAGAAACCCAAGCCTGTTTGGTCTTGGGTGGGTTTGGAATGTCAAATTTTGTACCCACTTTGTTTTTATCAATCTTTTTAAGTTCAGTTTTGTTTGGAACAGAAGGTTTGTGTTCAACCTTGGATGATTTGATTTTGACAGCTTTAGCAACCCATTTTTGTGTTTGGGGTTTAGCCCGTTTAACATAAAATTTTGAATCTACTTGTTGAATTTTGTGTGATGTTTCATCAATTTTAGATTTAGATTGAGGTTGAATAATTCGTTTAACACTTTGATGAGATTCATTATTTCTTTTAAGAATTTGTGTCGGCATGAACATGGGTTTTTTTTGTTTTTCATCCTTGCATTTAAAGCATGTCCTGCTGTCCTTATGAACAGAGGTATCCAAAACCTGTTTTTGTTTCTCTTTTTCTTTCAGAAAATCATCATTTGATTGTGTTCCGATGACCTCCTTTTCTTTCTCTGTTGTTGTCCTAAAAACAAAATTGATTTTCTTTGTAAAGCTCAATTTTTGAGACCTTTTGTTTTTATGTTGCTTCTAGAACACCCTACTCGTTTGTTTTCCGGATAATCTCCATTTTTACGAAGGTAAGGTCGGTTGCCAGTTTTTTATTTAAAATAGAAAGATGCATTATATTTATCTAAATCATCATGACTTACCTCCGTAAGTTGAACATTTTATCAACACAATCCTTTTTCACATTCTTGATCGAAAAGTCCTCATCCGAAAATAGTTTATCAGACCCTTTCATTTTTAAACTATGACATTGGGATCAACATTTAAACTATTTTCTGATATATCATCAGACTTTAACTTCTCCGATTGTTCAGATTCGGATACTTCAGATTCATTTTTTAACACTTTTTCAACCACTTTATTTACCACTTCAGAGTCACATTCACCATCATTTTTAGTGTAATTTACATCGATATCCGAAGGCAACTGTTCACTTTTCAATTTAAGATTTAGCGCCTTTTCCACCCCAGATGGATTTTTGCATGCATAACTGTTCCACATGGGCGGCGGAACTCGATCATAACTACCACTTTTTGTTTCACCATTTTTAGGTTCTTTAGTATTTTCAATTTTTGGTAAAATGTGATCTATGACGTATGAGCTTGTGGAATAATTGATTAACAATTTCTTAACCCGTTCAGTTTCAATTCTCATTTTCTCAAGCTCACTTTTGAGCTCAGCAATAGTGATTAGATGAATATTAATAGCCATTTGTTTATCCATCACTGTTGCTGTAAGCATCATAAGTGTCGTGTCATTTTCTCTGAGTGCTTTATTATATTGTTTAACAGACGCACTCAATTTGTCATAAGCTTCCTTTGTGGATTTGTAATCACTTGACAAATTGTTTGTTAAACTTTGCAATTCAGCAAATCTTTTGTCTTTAACAAGACACTCACCACACGGCTCTGAACACTTTAAACAAGGTTTTTCAATCACACTTTCAGATGTTGACTTGTTTACCTCATTGCCATTTGCCATGCAAGCTTTAATGATGTCTTCATTCAACATTTCCATTTTCTCATCAGCTTTAACTTCTTCAACCGGTTTCTTTTGCTCTTCATGTCACACCCTCAATTTCCACTTGCGGAGTTTTACCGCGAGGCATGTGATCAAACTAGAATCTGAGACACTAGTAATATCGAACGACTCTATATGATTTATTTAAACGTTTTCCAAAAACATTTGTTTAACCATTCATAATCATTTTCAAAATGTCTTAGTTCCAAAGTTTAGCGGAAGCATTAGTTTCAAAGTTTAGCGGAAGCATTATAGTAAAGTAAAGTAACGGGCGCCAACATAAACGCCAAAACCAAAAATCCCAAACATTATTCGTAAATAAGACTCGATAAAATGTCTTGATCAAATGCAAGTGAGTGCACCTAGCGCTCCTAGCGTCCTGAGAAACATGTAAAGAAACAAGTGTCAACATTAAAGAAGAGTGAGTTCACAGGTTTTTATAAGTTCACAATTTCGGTTAAATGTTTGCTTTCCCCGTTATCCCTAACCCGGGATAACGATATAGTTCCATTATTCCTAACCCGGAATAATAATGTTGGTTCGTAATTAAGTTCAATGAAGCGAGCCTAAAGTTACGTCACATAAGAGTTCGCGATCGAAGCTGACTGTTGTTGCCTCAGTGTTGCCAGGTCTATCACTGACCATGGCAAAAGTTAGGCCTAATTAATCACCCGTTGACCATACCCGGTCGGCTAGCGCGACTAGCTTGGGTGGGGCTTGCCGGGCCCAGTAGTACTACTTATAATTTCCCCGCTATCTAACCAAATACTAATGATCCGAGAGTTTGTTGAGGACTTTCGTGATATAGCTACTTAGTGACCATAACGTACATTAACATTAACTTAGTTACCAAGTAGTTTAACGACGTTAATTTCGCATAACGTAAAAGATAGAGTTATAGAGTGTATACATGTGTCTCCCCCTGTTGTTTAAAACCAGATAAAATAGGGGCCGTGAAGTCACCTTAAATTGCTCGGTTAGAGTAACACAAAAGTAGCAAATGATGGGACCGCTAATCGCGTCCTAACATGTCAACCGATTTAAAGTTAGTGTGTGAACACACTGATACAAAACCCTACGCATAACTAACACACAGTGCGGCCACGTAATAACCAATTCGAAAACACAATTATGCATGCAAAGTATCATCATACCAAATTAATGATCAAACCAACTTGTCATAAACACAGATTAACTCATACAACACTTTGGTACACACAAACGCAAGTTATCATGTTTCAGCTTGTACGCTCATAACTGGGCTGTTTTCGAGGATTTTTATAAAATAGTTCCAACGTTCCAAAAATTCTAATTTTTTTACAGGAGATGTCAACTAAACTGTAGAATGTTATGTAAACTTTTCAAGTCCTAACGCTTTAAAAATTATTTATAAAGATTTATATACTAGGCTGTAGTCAGATTCGTCGCTTTCTGACTGCAGTCCACGGGAAAAATTATTTACAAATTATCATTCATCCAATTAAGAAAATTCCAGTGGGAGTTTTCCGGAAATTCCCGTCTCCAGTTACTGTACAAATTTTGTGACCCAAACCCCTACAGACTATGATATCCGACTCGATAAACAACTAGCAAATTTTGCAGAATTTACGCAGCTTCAGCTGCTGCACTAAATAACCACTTAAAAATAGCAAACGACCTCAGAAAAATATGAATCTAGCGCCATTAGAAGCGTTTTTCAAAAATACACGAGTTAGGCTTCAGAAAATCCACTTTTCGATAAATAATGGTCAGGTTACAGCCAATTGAAGTTGGCTGTAAATGTCATTCAGCTAACAGTTTTCGACTTTTATCGCATTAGAACATGCTTAAACGATCATGACTGTTAATAACAACGATTAACAACAGGTTTATTTATCAAATATCATCATGTATATCAATATTCATGCAAACCCTAATTATATAACATGATCTTTATCGCCAAAATGCAACTTATGATTTTAGTATTCAACATAACATCAAAATCGCAAAGATTCGCACAATCATCCGACCTAATCATAAATCACAACACTTTTCATACTAATAATCCTACCATTACACACAATCATGATCAAGATTATACAAACCCTAATGTGAATCGCAAAATAATTAAACCCTAACCTTGAAACGATGATGATTAGCGAACTGGGACAAGATTGGAATCAATCCGGGAGTTGTAGGGCTTTGCGATCGTGAGAGGGGGGGGGCTGCCGTCGCCTTCCTCTATGTGCTAGGGTTTGTTGTTTTTTTTTTTGAAACAAAACTCATGCATACATACAATTATATAGCACAAAGGAAAAGAAAAGGGTGGGGGGGGGGGGCGACTGCAAAGGCAGGAGGGCGGTTTGGGTAAGTGGCTTGGGCCTCAAGTTTAGGTTAGTTCCTTGGGCCGCAAGGAGGTGAGGTCGACACGTTTCGCGGCTCGGTTCGGTTCGGCTATTCATTTATTATTTTTTATAACTAATAATCGCGAAATCAAAGCGTGATATAATAATATACGAAATCTACAAACGTCTAATAACACATAGCACGTAATTCACCCAATAGATTCACAAAGTTAGCGTAGTTCTTGCGAGCGTGTAATTTAATTCTCCGAATTAAATCAGCGTAGGAATGAATAACCGTGAAGTAGCGCGTTTAAGATACCTGAAAAGCCGGGATGTCACATTATCCCCATGTTGAAAGAATTTTTGTCCCGAAATTGAGTAATCGCGGTTTAGAATGCAACGCACAAAGATTCAGTTTGTTAGCAATGGTACAAGTAATTCCGAGGCTGTCACATCATCCCCATGTTGAAAGAATTTCGTCCCGAAATTTAGTTGGTGGTAACGTCAGATTGCTGCTCAGCTGCAAAAAGGTGTGGGTATTTGCTTTTCATTTGGTCCTCTCTTTCCAACGTGAACTCCGGTCCACGCTTAGAGTCCCAACGAACATTGACAATCGGTATCTTGCTGTGCCTTCGAGTCTTAATCTCATGATCCATGATCTTGATAGGTTCTTCCACAAAATGCAGTTGCTCATCCACTTGAATCTCATCCAATGGAATAACTAGGGTCTCATCTGATAGACACTTCTTCAGATTGGACACGTGAATAACGTTGTGAACTCCACTGAGTTCGGCAGGATGGTCTAATTCATAAGCTACGGGCCCGATACGGTTCGAGATCACAAATGGGCCTACGTACCGTGGGTTTAGTTTGCCTCGTTTTTCAAAACGGATTACACCCTTCCAGGGTGACACCTTCAGTAGGACGCGGTCGCCTACTTGAAATTCGAGCGGTTTGCGTCGTTGATCAGCGTAACTTTTCTGTCGATCTCGTGCCGCTGCCATGCGGTTTCTGATTTGCACAATCTTTTCAGTAGCCTCAAGTATCAACTCAGGACCTGTGAGTTGACTGTCACCGAATTCTGCCCAACAGACCGGTGATCTACATTTGTGACCGTATAATGCTTCAAACGGTGCTGCCTGAATACTCGTATGGTAACTTTTGTTATACGAGAATTCCACTAAAGGCAGATGGATTTCCCAACTGTTCCCGAAGTCTACCACACATGCCCTAAGCGTGTCTTCCAAGGTCTGAATGGTCCTTTCACATTGACCATCCGTCTGAGGGTGATCAGCTGTGCTCATATCTAAGCGTGTACCCAACGCTTTCTGAAGTGACTGCCAAAAGTTGGACGTGAAACGAGCATCTCTGTCTGAGATGATGGACGTTGGCACCCCGTGCCGAGAAACTACTTCCTTAATGTAGATGCGAGTCAACTTATCCATCTTATCTGTTTCTTTGATCGCTAGGAAGTGGGCAGACTTAGTTAGACGATCCACGATTACCCAGATTGTATCGCAACCACCCGAAGTTCGTGGGAGTTTAGTGATAAAGTCCATCGAGATCTGATCCTATTTCCACACTGGGATCTCAGGTTGTTGAAGTAGCCCTGATGGCTTCTGGTATTCCACCTTGACTTTCGCACAAGTCAAACACTTGCTCACGTAGGTGGCTATATCCGCTTTCATGTTGGGCCACCAGTACACGGCTTTAAGGTCTTGATACATCTTATCCGAACCAGGATGGACAGAGTATCAGGATTTGTGAGCTTCGTCCATAACTAGCTTCCTGAGGTCTCCGCAGAGAGGTACCCATATACGATTCATGAAATACCGGGCACCATTGGGTTTCACTTCCCAATCGCGTTCCATCTTTCCCACAGATTCGACCTTGATGTTTTCTTCCTTAACTGCTTCTAGCTGCGTGTCGCGTATCTGTTCGGGTAACCCCGAATGAATGGTGAACTGTAGTGCTCGTACCCGACGAGGTTTCAAGTGCTCCTTCCTACTGAAGGCATCAGCTACCACGTTAGCTTTACCCGGGTGATACCGAATGGCACATTCATAATCGTTCAGGAGTTCGACCCAGCGACGCTGTCGCATGTTCAACACCTTCTAGTCAAAGATATGCTGGAGGCTCTTGTGATCCGTGTAGATTGTGCACTTTGTTCCATATAGATAGTGTCTCCAAATCTTAAGTGCAAACACAACTGCTCCCATTTCCAGGTCATGTGTTGTATAGTTTTTCTCGTGAACCTTCAACTGTCGGGATGCATACGCGATGACCTTATCATGTTGCATGAGTACACATCCCAATCCCTGAATGGAAGCGTTACAATATACCACAAAATCATCTGTCCTTTCCGGCAAGGACAAAATGGGTGCACTGTAAAGTTTCTCCTTCAGCAATTGAAATGCTGCTTCCTGCTTGTCACCCCACGCATACTTGGTGCCCTTCTGGGTGAGAGTGGTAAGCGGTTGTGCGATCTTGGAAAATCCCTCGATGAAACGTCTGTAGTAACCAGCCAAACCCAAAAATTGGCGGATCTCTGTCGGTGTCCTGGGTGCTTCCCAGTTCTTGATAGCATCGATCTTGGCGGGATCAACGTGTATACCCTTTTCATTAACGATATGCCCGAGGAACTGAACTTCCTGAATCCAGAAATCACACTTCGAAAACTTGGCATACAGTTTCTCCTGTTAAAGTAGTTCTAGCAATAATCGTAGATGCTCAGCATGTTCTTTTTCACCCTTAGAGTAGACGAGTATATCATCGATGAACACGATGACAAACCTGTCGAGATACGGCTTACACACGCGGTTCATGAGGTCCATGAACACCGCGGGTGCATTGGTGAGACCGAAGGGCATGACCAAGAACTCATAATGGCCATACCGAGTGCGAAATGTCGTCTTGGAGATATCCTCCTCCCTGACGCGTAGCTGGTGATAACCTGACCGTAGATCAATCTTGGAGTAGTAGCTTGACCCCTGAAGCTGGTCGAAAAGATCGTCGGTGCGAGGTAATGGGTATCGATTCTTGACGGTAACCTTATTGAGTTCCCTGTAGTCGATGCACATGCGGAAGGTCCCGTCCTTTTTCTTGACAAAGAGGACCGGAGCTCCCCATGGCGAAGTACTGGGTCAGATAAATCCTTTTTCCAACAATTCCTGAAGTTGGGTAGACAGCTCTTGCAGCTCTGCTGGAGCTAGGCGGTACGGGGCCTTGGCGATAGGAGCCGCATGGTTCGCCAATTCGATTTCAAACTCCACTTGTCGATGTGGTGGAAGACCAGGTAACTCCTATGGAAACACATCGGAAAAGTCACGGACGACGGGGATATCTTCAATCTGCTTCTCGTCCTTAGGCTGCTCGGTGACCAGTACGAGCAAAGCTAAGGAGTTCTTTCTCCGAAGATACTTCTGAGCTTGCATGTAAGAGATGATGTTTGTGACGGCGCCTACCTTCTCGCCTTGCACCATCAAGACTTTGTCGTTAGAGAGCGGAATACGGATAGCTTTCTCGAAACAGAGAACTTCAGCTCGGACGTCGGATAGCCAGTCCATTCCGGCTACCACATCAAAACTACCCAGGGTAGTTGTCATCAGATCAATGGTAAAGGTGTAACCCGCGAGTTTAAGTTGACAGCCGGTTACTAAATGGGTCACATCTACAGATTTACCATCGGCTAGTTCTATGACGTAAGGGGTCTCTAGGGGTTTAGGCGTGAGATTTAGGTTCTTCCTAAAAGACTCAGATATAAAACTCTTATCTGCACCCGTATCAAAAAGTACAATAGCAAAATGATCGTTAAGGGGAAACTTACCAGTGACCACATTCAAGTCGTTTCTCGCCTCTCCACGGCCCAGCGTGAATGTACGACCTTTGGCACCTCCTGTGCCACCATTGCCATTATTGCCATTGTTATTATTGTTGTTGTTGTTGTTGTTATTGTTGTTGTTGTTATTGTTGTTGTTGTTGTTGTTATTGTTGTTGTTGTTATTGTTGTTGTTGTTGTTATTGTTGTTTCCACCATTGTTGTTGTTGCGAAGCTGCTGGCAGTCTCGCTTGAAATGGGCAGTGTTACCGCACTGATAGCATCCCCGGTTATTACCTTGCTGTTGACCCTGGTGCTGATTCTGATTTTGTCGAGACATGATTTCCCCGCGACAATCCTTTTCCGCGTGTCCCGCTTTGCCACATCGTTGGCAGCGATTTCCGGCGCAACGGACGTGATGATGGAGGTTACAATGGTTACATTGCGGCTTTCGACCCGCAGAGCCGCTTGAGTTCTGGGTGTTGTTGGCAGACTGATTATTGTGACCCCGATTGTTGTTGAAATTGTTGGACCGCTTCTGGTTTCCTTGTTGTGGCTGGGCTGACGAAGACTGTCGAGCAAGTGAGTCTTCAAATTTTCTTTTGTTATCAGGGATAACTTCAGTTGCACCCTGAGGTGGCAACTTCCTTTGCTCCACCGCCTTATCGGTGAGTTTATGCACCAGCCTAATCGCTTGATGCTCCGTCGTAGGGTTGCTAGACATTACCATGCCCTGGATCTCAGGGACCAGACCCCCAAGATAAAACTCAAGTCGTTTTTGACAGTGTTAGCCAGATCGGGACATAGGAACACCAGATCATGATGTTTTGCCGTATACGCTTCAATTTCAGACCCTACCATCTTCTGGTTCCATAACGCTTGCTCCAATTGTTGAACTCTGTCCCGCGGACAGTATTCCTCCTTGATTAGGGCCTTAAACTTGGTCCAGGACATTGCGTTCACCGCAACAAGTCCACGTATTTGGACTTGTGAGTTCCACCAGGTTAATGCCCCATCTTCCAACGTTGAGGCAGCATACTTGACCTTATTGACTTCAAGGAAATTGCACATCTAGAACACCGATTCAGACTTTTCAATCCAACGGACCAGTCCTATGGGTCCTTCCGCACCCGTGAACTTGCTCGGTTTTGCATCAAGGAACATCTTGTACGGGTTAAGACCCCCTCCTAAAGACAGAGGATAGGTAGTCAGCGAGAAAGTCTACTAGCCCAACTATTAGATTTTCCCATGAAAATTTAATAATGGTTACCTGCTAGTGGGTTTTGAACACCTGCCAGAGCAGCATTCACGTGTTCTTGATTAATGCGGCCAATTCTTCAGGTGACATGTTGAGATTTCCGCGACGTCCGGTTGCCATTTCAGATCTCCGCAAGACAACACAAACACACACCGATAAGTATATATATCCAATATAGTTATCATATTCCACACTTCAATAATCACACAAGTTATGTCAATCCGACAATTTAAACAATCAAAAGGAACATTCGATTAAATAAATTGCAATGTCTCACAAAATACCAACCAAACATCTCAGTTTAATTATAAAATTTCAAGTTCAAACATAAGGGGAAACAAACAAACTAAAGAAAACCAAGCGGAGGTTGGGGAGACGAGTTAGTCTTCTACGTCTCCATCTCCCAAGTCGCAATCGTTGCCGTCATCCTCTGCGGCGTTTTCAGCTTCAACAGCCGGGTCCTGTTCCGGCTCTTCTTTATCCGGATCCTCCTCCGGGTCTTCCTCTGGATCCTCCTCTTCCTCCTCTACTGGCGCTGGAGGGGCCGGTGCTGGTGCGGGTACTGGGACAGGTGCTTGATGCTGCTCCAGTTCTTGAATCCTCCAACTGGACTCAAGAACCCTGTCTTCGAGCCAGTCAGCCCTCAGCTGCTCAGCACGAAGATCCTTAGCTAAAATGTTTCGAACTTTCCTATTCTCATGTTGCTCTTCCTCGAGCCTTCCAGTTTTACCAGTTAGTTGACGTATCATCCATCCTTGTGCTTTGATGGTCTCCTGCATTCTCTCTAGTTGTTCCTGTTGTTTCCTTAACATATCCCTAAGTAGATCGTCCCCTACTCCTAACAAGTTAACCGGTTCGACCGGTATAGCGGTGGTTGGACGGGAGGATGACTCCCCTCCTAGAGCGAGTCTTTTCCTAGCAGCTGAGCGTGTCTCCACGCCATGAGGTGGTGAAGGTTCGACCATGGGTGCCTTCCCCGGTGCCCTTGATTGTCGAGATTTGTCAGATGATGATGATGACATAGCCTGCTGAGTTGGTGTAGTGAGTAACGTGTTGCATATATACCAAAATACATATATATATATATATATATATATATATATATATATATATATATATATATATATATATATATATATATCACATAAACAATTGTAGCATAACACATAACAAGATATCACAGTTTGGTGCCAACTAAGTCTAGTGTAGTGTAATAGCCATAGTTTAGGTCTACTTTTAATGCAAACCTGGTTCTCTATAGCTAGAGGCTCTGATACCAATCTGTCACACCCTCAATTTCCACTTGCGGAGTTTTACCTCGAGGCGTGTGATCAAACCAGAATCTGAGACACTAGTAATATCGGACGACCCTATATGATTTATTTAAACGTTTTCCAAAAACATTTGTTTAACCATTCATAATCATTTTCAAAATGTGTTAGTTTCAAAGTTTAGCGGAAGCATTAGTTTCAAAGTTTAGCCGAAGCATTAGAGTAAAGTAAAGTAATGTGCGCCAACATAAACGCCAAAACCAAAAATCCCAAACATTATTCGTAAATAAGACTCGATAAAAATGTCTTGATCAAATGCAAGTGAGTGCACCTAGCGCTCCTAGCATCCTGAGAAACATGTAAAGAAAACAAGTGTCAACATTGAAGAAGTGTGAGTTCACAGGTTTTTATAAGTTCACAATTTCGGTTAAATGTTTGCTTTCCCCGTTATCTCTAACCCGGGATAACGACATAGTTCCATTATTCCTAACCCGGAATAATAATGTTGGTTCGTAATTAAGTTCAATGTTAACATGTAGGTAGCGAGCCTAAAGTTACGTCACATAAGAGTTCGCGATCGAAGCTGACTGTTGTTGCCTCAGTGTTGCCAGGTCTATCACTGACCATGGCGAAAGTTAGGCCAAATTAATCACCCGTTGACCATACCCAGTCGGCTAGCGCGACTAGCTCGGGTGGGGCTTGTCGGGCCCAGTAGTACTACTTATAATTTCCCCGCTATCTAACCCAATACTAACGATCCGAGAGTTTGTTGAGGACTTTCATGATATAGCTACTTAGTGACCATAACGTACATTAACATTAACTTAGTTACCGAGTAGTTTAACGACGTTAATTTCGCATAACGTAAAAGATAGAGTTATAGAGTGTATACATGTTTCTCCCCCTGTTGTTTAAAACCGGATAAAATAGGGGCCGTGAACTCACCTTAAATTGCTCGGTTAGAGTAACACAAAAGTAGCAAATGATGGGACCGCTAATCGCGTCCTAACATGTCAACCGATTTAAAGTTAGTGTGTGAACACACTGATACAAAACCCTACCCATAACTAACACACAGTGCGGCCACGTAATAACCAATTTGAAAACACAATCATGCATGTAAAGTATCATCATACCAAAATAATGAGCAAACCAACTTGTCATAAACACAGATTAACTCATACAACACTTTGGTACACACAAACGCAAGTTATCATGTTTCAGCTTGTACGCTCATAACTGGACTGTTTTCGAGGATTTTTATAAAATAGTTTCAACGTTCCAAAAATTCCATTTTTTTTACAGGAGGTGTCAACTAAACTGTAGAATTTTCTGTAAACTTTTCAAGTCCTAACGCTTTACCAATTATTTATAAACATTTATATACTAGGCTTCAGTCAGATTCGTCGCTTTCTGACAGCAGTCCATGGGAAAAATTATTTAAAAATCATCATTCGTCCAATTAAGAAAATTCCAGTGGGGGTTTTCCGGATATTCCCGTCTCCAGTTACTGTACAAATTTTGTGACCCAACCCCCTACAGACTATGAGATCCGACTCGATAAACAACTAGCAAATTTTGCAGAATTTATGCAGCTTCAGCTGCTGCACTAAATAACCACTTAGCAAACGACCTTATAAAAATATGAATCTGGTGCCATTAGAAGCGTTTTTCAAAAATACATGTTTTATGATTCAGAAAATCCACTTTTCCGTAAATAATGGTCAGGTTACAGGCAATTGAAGTTGGCTGTAAATGTCATTCAGCAAACAGTTTTCGACTTTTATCGCATTAGAACATGCTTAAATGATCATGACTCTTAATAACAATGATTAACAACAGGTTTATTTGTCAAATATCATCATGTATATCAATATTCATGCAAACCCTAATTATATAACATGATCTTTATCGCCAAAACGCAGCTTCTGATTTTAGTATTCAACATAACATCAAAATCGCAAAGATTCGCACAATCATCCGAACTAATCATAAATCACAACACTTTTCATACTAATATTTCTACCATTACACACAATCATGATCAAGATTATACAAACGCTAATGTGAATCGCAAAACAATTAAACCCTAACCTTGAAACGATGATGATTAGCGAACCGGGACAAGATTGGAATCAATCCAGGAGTTGTAGGGCTTTGCGATCGTGAGAGGGGGGGGTTTGGGTAAGTGGCTTGGGCCTCAAGTTTAGGTTAGTTCCTTGGGCCGCAAGGAGGTGAGGCCGACACGTTTCGCGGCTCGGTTCGGTTCGGCTATTCATTTATTATTATTTTTTTTTATAATTAATAATCGCGAAACCAAAGGGTGATATAATAATATACGAAATCTACAAACGTCTAATAACACATAGCACGTAATTCACCCAATAGATTCACAAAGTTAGCGTAGTTATTGCAAGCGTGTAATTTAATTCTCCGAATTAAATAAGCGTAGGAATGAATAACCGTGAAGTAGCGCGTTTAAGATACCTAAAAAGCCGGGATGTCACACTTCATCTGTTGAATGTTGGCTAGGTGTGAAATATTCTGCAAAAGTTTTTAAAACATTGTTAGGCAAAAGGTGTTTGAATGGACCATTTAAAAGCTCCTCCTCCTCTGATGAAGTAAGATAGTAATAATCGTCCTCATCAGGTCCTTCATCAAAAGATGCTCCCGATTCTTCTTCCGGTTCCTCGATAATTTCAGCCACCAATGCCAAACTTTCTCCTTTCGAAATAAACTTGTTCCAATTAAACCCTTCGTCTTCTTGTGTAACAACCAATGCCTTATCTTTAGTTTCAGGTTGCTTATCTTCAATCGGCACAATTCTTGTTCTTGGTTGAGGTCGGTGGTAGATCGCTCTTTTGTAATAGTCATCGACGAAAGGATTATGATTTCCTTGAACGTCTCGGTTTGGACATTCTCTTTTGAAATGACCTTTCTCCCAACACTTGAAACAAGTAACTTTGGATTTATCAAATCCAAGTTTCCATCGAAACCTCCCAAATTTTCTTTACCAGTGATTTCCATAAATCTTTGTGCACGTCGAACGATTGAAGCCATACACCATTTTATTTCTATCAACTCCATTTTAACTGGATCAATTTGATCGTAATCTTCACGTGTCATTTCAGAATTTCCGATCTTCCCAGCAACAAGACTGTCATATGACTCAAGAACTGAAGCAAGTAGAGATATGTTGCTTTGCTGTCTTTTCGTCAAAATTTTGCGCATTCTGAAAGTCAACGACAATGTTGCATTGCAAAACTCTTTGATTTGCATTGGATGATGAAGTAGTTTGATTGTTCTGAGGTTGGTTTGAACCGTAAGAAGATTGTTGGTTTGAACGTGTATTTGGATCAACTGTTGGTAATGATTGGAAGCCACTTGACTGAACTGGTGGTGTGCTTGGTGAACTATATGCACTGAAAGCGGATTGAATCTGTGGCGCTTGGATTTGAGCAGCAGAACTATTTTTGAAATAAAGATTAACATCTTGTTGCACTTGAACAGTCTTGTTTTTTGCCATCTTTTGCATCTCTAATTCATGACCCTCCAGCCTTTCGATGAAACGAGGCAGTGAGAAATTGCTATACTCAACTCCATTATTTAGTATGGTTAAGTAAGTCGACCATTCACCTTGTGGTAGAGAATCAACTAATTTGTCAACAAGCTCTTCATTTGTCTTTACAATTCCCATTCTCTTCATATGAACCACCAGATGACAATATCGCTCAATGAGCTGTTTTTACCGTTTCTCCTTTAAGCAGTGTGAATACATCGAACTCTTTGCTTAATAATGCCCTTTTGCTTTGCGAAGTTGCGCACTACCTTGAAATTTGAGTCGAAGAGCATTCCATAAAGATTGCGCATCATCATCATGTTGTAGTAAAGCCAAGATGTCTTCTTTAATCGAGACTGTTAAAGAATATTCATCATTTTCTTTTCGTTGATAAACCTTTCACGTTCAACATCATAGAATTGAGCAAGGGTCTTTTCAAGCCCATTTTCACCAACTTGTGCGATATATTTTGCCTCGATTGCAAACCAGCAAGTAAAGTGGTTAGCTTGAACCCAGTTTATAAACCTTTCACTCCAACTATCAAAGTCTTCTACATTCATAAGCTTTGGAGGTTTTGTCATTGTTCCCATCTCATTCTCAAGATTGATATTTGGAGCTGCTGCGGTGATAACGACCGATGTGGCGAAAGCAGTGTAGAATTCCTCAGACATTTTTCCAGTGAAAAACTAAGAACATACTTCTCAAAAAAACAAACTGATCCGATTAGTAAAATTTTGTGCGAACAAATTGTTTGTACGAAACAAGTTTTCACAAAACAATTAATTTTTTCTCAAAAACACAATTTCGTGCGATTCAAAGCATTTTGTACGAGTAAGATACTCGTATGAGTTTAAAGTTGGTACGAATTTCTTTGAAATATGAAAAATTGTAAGATTCTGTGAACTTTTAGCACTCGTTCGTATGAACTTTTTGAATTAATTGGTACAAAAGTTAAGTCAGTTTTTCATGCGAAACTCGTACGAAATAACTCAGTCAGTCTCCAAACTGAAATTTTTTATCGATTACAACATGACTTAGTTCAATTTTAAGTCCAAATTATGATATGGATTGATTAGATTGAAGATTAACATTAATTACTACAATCCTAGTCCATTTTGTCCATGAATTCGTTCAAAATTCATCCAAAATCCAATATAGGTCTCCAAGTATGAACACCTAGTAGCCTGTAACTACTTGTTGTCTGTCTATAGATCAGATCTCATGGCTCTGATACCACTTGTGAATGGGGATCGAGCTCCCGGAATGAGCAATCGACCTGATCTCGCTCAACTAGCAGAGGCGGAATTCATTGCTAGAGAGGTAGACAAGACAAACAAGATAGTACTTACTGTTTAACTGCTTCCGATGTATTAATGACGTTCAAATACAGACGCAAGTAAACAAACTGGCAGAGCTTCGCCGTACAAATTGACAAATCACTAACTAGTTCTAACACAACACTTCACTATTTATAGGTCGACATGACTCTTACCGAAGTGCGTGCTAAACAATTGACTATATTTCGTACGAACTTGTGTTTCATACTAGTAAGATACTCGTACGAAACATGTACATATTTTGTACTAAGCATAGTGTAAAAACATATAAAAATTACTTTTCAACACATAAACATTGACGTGTAAACGCTATAAACATTACAAACATATCCTAGACGTAGGCAACATACATTATGCACCAACATACTGAGTAGGTTTGCACACCACTACTCCTCATGACGGTCATTGTGTCATGGGAAATTCTTTCTTGATTAGCAAACACCTATTGCGTCAATTCTTGACAGATTTACACGATACAAATGCTTTGTTGCTACGCATGTGGCTAACTTGATACGTGGAGGCCATCAGGATCTTCTCTTCGAATGGTCATTTCATCAATCGTTCAAAAGTTGGTTCGCTACATTCAAATTTTTGCTTTGTGATCTAGATGATCTGCTCTATTATGAATACTGACTCCTTGATATCGAGTCAACGAATTCTGGAAATTTCATTTGCTTTCCAAGTTACAAACATGGGTTCTTTGTTGCAACAATATCGAAACTTCTTGGGCGAATCATGTATTTATTGTTGGATTGTGTCAAACCAAGTTAAATTGTTTAAATGTGCTCACTGTATACAAAGTTCAATTCAAGGATTTCATATGATGGATTGAGGCCGTCATATTCAAAGTAATATCAACAAGCAATTCATTTGTTTCGAACCATAGTAGACTGGTTCAGTCTGCACCCTTATTAAGTCATTTATTGGTTACGACACCTTGTGGTGGCGTTACACTAGTTGAAGCTTTCGCAGACATGGCCTTCACAACTCATGTACGGACTTAATTACTTGATTATATATTCATTTTTTTAAATCCCCCTTGTTGGATCATTTTCTTAAAACATTCTTAATACAATCGTGTATTAAGAAGATGGTACACAAATTTATGGTCTATTTCAGTGTACCTCGTAACGGTTCTTTCATCATCGGTCGAAAATTTTGGGATATTTTTTGTTTTTCAACTAGCGACCAAAAAATTTATATTTATTTGTTCTTTCATTTCAGTTGAAAATCCTATGAGATTATTTGGAAAAAAATATTCAGATTTACTTGATTGAACCTTTCATTAAACTGTAAACATGGTGAATTTTTTCGGTCACCACTATAATTGGATTATTTCAATGACAATGACGCCTTGTGGCGTCGGCATAAACTTGTAGCTTGGGCTAATCATTGAAAATGGTCTTAATGCAAATATGTATTAAGAAAATGATACACTAACTTCGATTGTAATTTGGTGTATCCTTGAAATTCAATAGTGTTAACTTATGGTTCGAAAAGTTAACAAATCACCTTCATCTATCTAATTCAGTTGAGCTTGTTGATACTAAGTCTTACCGATCCAACAACCAACGCTAGTTTCCGTTGGTAGAGATTCCTATTGTTTATGAAAATTATTTACAGATTTTGAACGTCTGGGAAATCTATTTGTCGAGAATCTCATTTGTTTGATCCATGTAAACTAAGTCACACTGGTGATTATGTCATTATGTTTCGTTCACTTGGCATCGATTCTGAAAACAGATTCAGTTGAACTTGTGGGTTCATGTTGTTGTAGTAAGTCATTGCATTTATATAATCCAGACAAGTCTCGATGCGATTACATGGTCATTTACCTGAGTATTATTTATACCTGCCTACACATGACAAGAGTCTAAGGAGATAACATAACTTAATATTCGAGGACGAAATTTTTATAACAAAGGGAGAATGTGATAACCGGCAGTTTCCGGTTGTAATTAAGCGTGTAATGAACAATAATACCATCATAACAATGTAATTAGACGTAAATTAACTCGATCGGGCCTTTGGAAAGCCTAAGAACGTCCACTTGATTCATGTACGCGATTTGGCGATAAGCGAAGGCACTAAACGCGAAATTAAACGATAAGCAAACTGATGCCGAACAAATACTGTACAACTCCTAAAAATACGAATTTTGTACTTGTATTCATCATACAGTTATGATTATGCGATAAATTTGGATTGTTGAACGTCACAAAGCACAACGCGGAAGTTACGCGGTAGAAACCGGATCGAAAACGGACAAAGATGACGACCGTAGCGAAATTGTGCGATGCTTAATGCAACGAACAGATTACATGTCAATCAACGACCCCCGATATAATTTTAAATGTTTTCGATTCAGAAAAATTAATTTCGATAAATCACGAAGTTCGGGTGATGAAAATGGGCTTTGGAATACGTATTGGGCTCAACACACGCTAACGGGCTTTAGGCCCAACCCGCTTACAACCCTAAGTATATAAACAAAACTAACCCTAATCTCCCTCATTCTCACAAATCAAACCCTAGCACACCAAACTCTCTGCCCCTCTCTCCTCTTTGAATCCGGTCACCGGATTCTGGTGACCTCCGACCCATCTCCGACGCGACACACTACACACGACACCTTTCTCCTTCACCCTTGTCTCTCAATTCGCACACACACACCCACGTACATACATACAGACAAGATCAGAGAGGGAGAGCGATGAGAGAGAAAGATAGATCGAAGAAGAGAAGGAAGCGACAGCGATGGCGCGGCTGTGGTGTCTTCGGCGACTGGCGGGGGGGATTTTGGGGGTGGTTTTGCGACAGTGGTGTCGAGTGGTTATATCGACAAAGTGAGAAAGAGGCAGCCGGCGGCGGCTTTGAGCCGGCCAGTCGACGGCGGCAGCCGCCGTGTCTCCGCAGCAGCGGCGATGGTGGTGCAAAACAGTGGCAGCCGCTGCACGGTGGCGACCGCCAGCGGCAGTAGTAATGGCGGCGGCGGTGTTTTCGGGTTATTTTAGTTTAGTTCATCTCCGGCTTAGTTCAGTTCGACCCAGTTCAAACTCAGGTGTTTCAGTTAACTCGGGTTAACCCAGTCAAAGCAACAGTCTACGGGTTTCCGGTTCTGTTACGGTATTTCAGTTTCATTTCGATTTGGGTTTATTTTCGATTCAGGTTAAATATCCAAGTGTTTGTTTCAGGTCTCGGTTTGGTGTTCGGTTCGGCTCGGTCAACAAAAGTCAACTCGGTCAATGCGGTCAAACTCTGGTCAAACCCGGTCAACTGGTCAACTGTCAGGTCATTAAGTCAACCCGAGACTCGGTAAAAAATTAATTAAAACGCGAAAATTTAAATTATATTAGTTTATATATATGAATATATATATATATATCGCGAAACCGAGCTCAAACCGACCCGTTAAACAATTATATATCGCCACAATTAAAAGTAAATAATCAAGCCGACGTACACTACTCGCGAATAATTATTAGTTAGAACCCAATCGATGCGATATTACAATATATATAACTAAATAAATCGTGCTTATATTTGGCGAAAGTTTATACTTGAACACGACGAGAAGTATTATATATTGTTTGTTATATTGATTGACTGCGTTTTGACAAATAAAGCGACAACTAGTATTGTCGGGATCGTCCGAAAACAGAGGAAACTCTACCCAATTTTCGAAAATTACGCGATACAAAACACATTGAAATACAAAGAGCGTCTGATTCAACCGATAATTATAAAAATGAATATAGATATATTTATTTGATGACGCTAATTAAAACGTTCAAAACTCGAGCCAACAACATTTGAACGAGTGCGATTACAAGATAACAAGATTTGGTAATGGAATACAAAATAAATAATAATTATTTGTGTTTAATTCAAAGTTGAAACTCGGAAACTATATTTCAGACCTCGATAAATTATTCGAACGATGTTATAAAAATAAGTATTTCGTTTATATATATTTCGAAACGCCAAGATTTCCGAACGCTTTTACAAGACCAATACAAGGCACGTATTATTTCAAACGACAGACATTCGAGGATCGTATAACACAAATATAATTATATATATTCGAATGTCAAGACGTTGAATACTTTTAGAAAATAAATATAGTTATATTTATTTCATGAAATATAGTTATGTTTATATGTAAACGTATATTTCATGTCACTCGAAAACTAAATCGTTTCTAAGAAAACCATAGGTTGGTTAACCGAGTTAAGACAATGACAATTTCATAGAATCGTATGAGTAACGATTCGGTAAAGCTCGGTATCACGTAGTATAGCTACGTCATTCTTAGAAACTTACAAGTTATTTCGTGCTAGGAATACACTAGATTGCATGCTAGCAAGTCAAGCTGTGGAGACAACACTATGGAAATCACATTAAGCTAGCTTTGCACAAGGAAATCAAGGTGAGTTCATAACCCCCACTTTTTACGGTTTTACATTTTTATAAATGTTTTCGGGGGTGGAAAGACATGCAAGTTTTACGAAAGCATAAAATGTTTCGATGAACGAAACTCATATATTTCTAAACCATGTTACAAACAAATTTCAATGAACTCAAATGGTTTACGAAATGTTTTTGCTAAACTTACCGGTTTTCACAGCTATACAAAGCTTTTCGAAACATGCATGAGTTTTATGACTAGTGACGGGATTGTCATAGTCACAACTAGGGGGCGAGGCCCCAATTTTATTTATAACTTGGGCTAGGCCCAATGACAAGAAAACATGAGCTAGGCCCAATGACAAGAAAACATGGGCTAGGCCCAATAACAAGAAAACATGGGCTCGGCCAAGAACACAGATTTATAACAATTGGTATGTAGCTATGGGATTAGATTATAACAGATCACTGTGCGTAAGTAGGATGATGACAAACCATTAATCACGTAGTGACCAAGGTGCAAAAGGTATAGATCTATCGAGTTTGAGACGCGCTCCACTCTTGGTATGTTAACCGGTTAGGAATGCTTTTTTGATCCCAATGATGTTAAAGTTGTCCCGGGTTGGTTACTTACTTATGGCACATAGGCCAGTGTATTAGCTACACACTGAAAGATCCTTAAATTCCATAGGAAAACTACAAACTACGATTTGAATACCGGTTTACAAATATAACAGATTTCAATATCGGTTTACTGACATAATAGAAAACATTTCAATACCGATTTACAGATATGATCGAAAACATTTATCACCGGTTTATAAACATAACAGTTATATGCATGGATATGCAAACAACGTGGGAAACATTTCAATACTGTTATATAGACATAACATTTCAAATAATTTGGGATACTATGATCCCACAAACCAGTTTTTCGAATGCAAGACTTTCAAATGTTTTATGATCATTTGAAATAAAAACAAACAAACTATGAACTCGCCAACTTTTTGTTGATTTTTCGCATGTTCTTTCTCATGTTATGATTACAAGTTTGGCACGGTTGAATAGTGGAACCCATGGGATTCGAGTAGTTAGCGGGCGTTCATTTACTAGAAATCTTAGCACTCACGTCTGCTTCCGCAGTGCATTGAGGATACCATTCAGATCACGGCCCGCTCTGATGTGAATGGATTACATGGGGCGTGACAAATAACTCGTGCCTTGTATAAAATATGTCATGTCCTGTATTTTGTTTGAAATGGTACGTTATGTAATATAATGAAAGCACTTATATATACGAAGCACCAGTGACATATCCACCATGCTTTTATCATACTACACACGTCTCTTCATTTAAATCACTTACTATGAGCCAACAATTGAGATGTCTTGTTTAAACCAAAGTCATGTATAAACAAATGCCATATATAAACCAAATGTCTTTTATAAACAAATGTCTATGTTTAAACCAATGTCTTGTATGGCAACAACAAGAGTCTTGTTTAAAGCATAAAATAAATGTCTAGTATAAAATAACGAAAATGTCTTGCCTCGTCAAAATGCCTTGTATAAAACAGGTGTTTTTAATAAACAAAGGTCTTGTTTAGACAAAAAATCTTGTCTTATAAATCAATTGCTTTTATTGTGTAGACACATATATGGATTGTTGGAGAATACATTCAAGGCTTGTTGACTGTCGGATAAACCCTTATAAAGACAAAGGTTTATCAAACGTTCATCGGATTCTGTCATTTTCCTAAAGTCACTTCCAAACAAACCTAGGAAGCGGGAACGGGAGTCAATCCTATGATTACATACTACCGGTCAGTGTGATCAATGTTAATGAATTTATCATTGTATATTCAACGCACCAATATGTCTTGAACAATGTAAGCATGTCATGAAAATGTTTTGAAATCATGTACTTGGCATAACTATGTTAATATACCAAGAAAAATATCTTTGAAATCATGTACTAGGCATGCTAAGTCAACATAAGAAGTAAAAGTGTATTTGAAATCGTGTACTAGGTATGATAAGTCAACATCCGAAGCAAAATGTCTTTGAAATCATGTCCTAGGCATGCTAAGTCAACATACAAAGTAAAAATGTCTTTGAAATCATGTACTAGGTATGCTAAGTCAACATACCAAGAAAAAATGTCTTTGAAATCATGTACTAGGTTTGCTAAGTCAACATACAAAGCAAAATGTCTTTGAAATCTTAACTGTATGTACTAGATAAGCAAAAGATGTATGATGTCATGAAAACAAGAGAGTAGTGATAGGCACATATGAATCACCCAAAAATATTTGTAAACGTAAAAGAGGGGGCTATGTACTCACTTGGGATTGCGTAAATTCTTGTTCAAATGATCAAACAAAGCTATGGATTGAAGAGTACAAGTGTGTCCTAATGTATCGGAATACTATGTTAGTGTGTCAAGACTTTAATCAGAGGATTGGATAGAATGAGGTAACAAACGAGTATTGGGACCCATATGATATAATTTATAATACCTTACATTCTGATTTGGAAGAGTTTCTAAGTGCTTTGACCCGTTACGACTTGTTAAAATGGTTTACGCCACTTTAACGGGTCGCAAGCGTAACTATTGGTTTGGATGGTTAAATAAGTCCTATGATGAGTCTTATATGTCAAAACAAGTTTGATTATGTTATAATATCAGTTTAGATGTCAAAACTATGGTCTTACATGTTCAAAACCATATTATGCGCCAAAAGGGTGTTTTGGGCATTTTAAAAGTAGATAAAATCGACTCATCATATAACTAACCAAACTATATGACTATAAGGTATAACTTCATAGGTCCCTAAATTACTATAGTCATAAAAATGCGCTTGGTCGAATCCTAAGATTGACCAAATGGGTCAAATTTGAAAGTCAAAGCAGTTGTAAAACCGCTCGACGTACAACTAAGAAATAAGCACTAAACTAGAAATGACGAGTTAGACATGTTTGAACATGTCTAATAATGTTATAAAACTAATTTAGTGTCAAAACTTAAGTTTTAATACCTAAATTTGTTGTCGTTGTAAAATGTATTTTTATAAATTTTTTTTACTTTTAACTTGTAAAAATTTGACTCGTTATCCCGACTACTAAACATGGTAAACAGAAGGTGCAATCACAAGGGATTAATACCTTCGTGATTACGATCACATTGCAAAGTTCAATTTGAACTTTGACTTTGACCAAAATGGTCAGAACCGAAAGTCAAACATGAAGCCAAACTGTTTGACTTTTAGCTCAAACTAGCTAAAGTAATGAAAGAACTAGGAAGAGTACTTACTTGTGTTGAAGAACACTTTTAGAACTCAAGATAGGAGGCTTCCAAAAGCTGGAAACAAGATCCAAGAAGGATAGATATAAGAACTTCACACTTTGCTTTGAAGTGGTGTGAAAAAAATGGATGAATCAAAGGGTATTTATAGTGTTTTAGGATCAAGGAGGTGGTGACAAGTGTTACCCAGTTTGGATTAGTGTCCTAACATCTGTTAATAGCAAAATAAGTGTGGCAAAATGAGTGCAAGTTGTCTAAAATTTGAGATAGGTGGCAAACTTTTTTTGACAATTTTGGCCCCTGGACTTGTATTGTTGTGTTTTGTCATTTTTAGCCCCTCTTAACCTAATATTTAGGTTATATAAAGGCGTTAAGGCATGTGTAACTTGGATTTTGTCTGGAAATGTCATGGATGTTGGGTTAGTTAGATTGTACGATTACACGTTTCGTAAATCAGGTGTACAACTTTATTGAACACGAAAATGACCGAATTTGTGTAATGATTGATATTTTTGAATTCTTACCAATAAAATGCAAGATTTTATTGACTAAAAATGTCCGGGATTGTATAATGATTGACAAATATACATTCTTGCCAATAAAACACAATATTTTATTAAATACGAATATGTTTCGAAATTGTTCAATGACTAAAAATGTACAAATGTCACAAAAAGTGTCAGTTACAACCGTGTTCCACCACCCATGAGGGAAAGCTATGCTAGATAGAAAACAACAGGGGTGGAAAAGACACTCAATCTAAATTTGAAAACTGAAAAGAAAATGAGCTGCCTGAGAAACACTAAATCAGACAATGACTGTAAGTCTGGTGTGATTAAAACTATTGTTGAAAATGTTTTAGGAGGTGAAAGTGATAGCACAGAATATGAGAGTGCTGAGTCGAATTTGGAGAAAACTAGTTCAAGTTCAAGTTCTGAAAATGAAGAGAATATTCGTCAGAATTATCTTGATAAATCAGATTCTAGTTCGGAAGATGGTTCTACATTGGTTGCTTATACAATGAAAGGATCAGACAAACTATATTCTGATCAAGAATTTCTGATTCAGAATGTGAATCTTGAGAAAGTTGAACAAGTGTTTAAATTGACAAAGATAAATCTTTCAAAACATGAAATTTTGAACAAATCTTACTACTCTAAGCCCAAGAGTTTTTATAAAAATGCTCACAAAGGTAAAAATTATCCGAAGAACAAAAGGAAAGGGTTGGGGTATGTAAAGAATAAAAATGATAAATTTCAAAAATCAAATTTTCAAAAGAAGGTTAACTTTGTTTTTGGATCAAGCACGACAAGTGAAAAGGAAAAATTGGGAAATGAACAATCAAATGACGAGTTCCATGCAGAAAAGAAACGTCGTGAGAAGTATTTGGGTTCCTCTACTTGAAGCGATAGTAGGACATGTTGGAAATGTAACAAAGTCGAGCACATTTTACGACATTGTACTCAAAACAACCCAAAATCTGTTTACAACATAAAGAAGACTACAGAAGATGTGAAATAAAAGACTCCTATGAAACCCACAATTTTAAATGGTTCAAAATTTGAAATTTGTGAAACATCAACCAAAAATGAACAAAAGGATTCAAAATTTTATTCCAAAAAAGGCAATTCTAAAAATATAAACTTGGGTGGTTAAAACCAAAGCATCTTCTATAGAAATCAAAATAATTATCCCTGTTAAATCTGAGACTAGACAGGATGTAAAAGTCAAAGTTCCAAAGTTTGATATTCCGAACCCACCCAAGACCGAGAAGGCTTGTGTTTCACTGTTTAAGTAATTAATTATTTACATTTGTAGGGGTTCTCGAGGTCAATCATTTCAAAGTGGATAATGGACAGTAGAGCTTGTCGCCACATGACAGGAATGCTGGCTTTATTCTATGACGTAAAATCTATTCGTGGAGGCTATGTAGGGTTTGTGGGAAATCAAGGTGGGAGAATTGTCAAAGAAGGAAAACTTTCCAATGGTGTGGTCTCGTTCGACAAAGTCAACTACATTGCTGAATTAGAGAACAATTTACAGAGCATCTCACAGATTTGTGATAAGAAGTTTACAACTCACTTCAATGATAAAGAATTCCTAATTCTGAAGCCGAGATTCAAAATTCATGAGGGGTGGATTCTCATGCGCATCCCACGAGAAAATGATCTTTATGTCCTAGACATGAGCGTCGCATCCACTACGTCGAAGTCGGCACAATGTTTCATAACAAAAGCGACTGAAAAGGAATCGATCTTATGGCATAGAATGATGGGGCATATCCATTGAGAAAAATGAGCTATATAATGCACAACAATTTAGTCGAGGGTGTTAACCTCAAAAGTTTTCATTTAGATAACGATTGTCTTAGCTGCAAAAAGGGTAAGTAGCATAAGAAATCTCACTTGGGAAAACTTCTGAATTCTATCAAATTACCACCAGAGAGGCTTCATATGGATCTTTTCGAGCAAGTAAATGTCAAAAGCATATCTTGTGATATGTACTGCCTGGTTGTAACTTACGACTACTCGAGATTCTCGTGGGTTATATTTTAGGAGAGTAAAGATAGGACATTTGAAAACCTTATGATTCTCTTTAGAAATTTAGAGAACTTGTACCATCTACCAATCAGAAGAATACACAGTGACAGTGGTAACGAGTTTAAAAATAATCGAATGCTCGAATTCTGTAATGACAAATGTATTCTTCACGAATTCAACGCCCCTTATACTCTGCAGCAAAACGGAGTAGTTGAACCTAAGAATCGTACTCTCATCGAAACAGCGCACACGATGCTCGTCGATTCCAAGTTATCGGTCAGTTTCTAGAGCGAAGCCATTGCCTCTGCTTGCTACACGTTGAACAACGTTTTAACCATCAATGCTGATTAGAAGACATGTTTGAACTGCTTAATCAACAAATACTAAATTTAGAGTCTTTGGAGCTATTTGGATCTCCGTGTATAGTGATAGACGTGGATGGTAAATTTGGTGCCAGATCTTTGGAGGGATTTTTCGTAGGTTACACTAGTCCGTTAAGAAGAGTATATATACCTAGTCTAAAGTGAGTTGTTCTTGCATAACATGTCGACTGTTAGAAATACATAATGCCTAGACAAAAGCCCGGTGATCCCTGGATGTTTAATTACGAGAGTTTATGGAATTCATTTGGTCTGCCAGATGAACCAAACAAAGAGGAACTTGTGTTGTTATATCAACAACAACAAGCGTCTAATCAACAACAAGTTCCTAGACCGATAGTGGTTACTCAACCACCTGTTGGCGCAAATGATTCTGGTGAAGATCCGAGCACTACTCAAACAGAACCCATCGTCGAACCAATAGTGTACAACGAATTTCGACCAGTCTGGTAATTCTGATTCAGACGTTGGGCCAACATATGATAACGATGGTGAATCTAGCTCCGATGAAGGTTCTGAGCAAATATCAAGTCTACTAAATCAATCTGCTTGTCCTAGGAATCAGAATGAAGCTTCAACAAGTAATCATGTTATTGAACAGAATATTACGAATTTGGAAAGTGAAGTGAATGTGCCTAATGAAGTAATACCAAGAGAATTTCCTACCACCCATAGGAGAATATTATTGGAGAGCTGCATGCTGAGTTAAAACGCGCAACATCACTTTATACGTGATTACCACAAGAAAAAGTTGTTTCGAATTGAAAAAATCCACAATGATGAACAAAACGCAGAATTTATACCAAACCATTTGATTCAACCAGATTTAAATATCTTTTGAAACTTAACGGTTTGAAAAAATTGACATCAGATGGGGAAATTGAGGTTGAATACAGATCAGATGATGAGTTTTCGTGATCCTCATCGATTTATCACATTTTATTGTTTTTACAATTTCTTTCGTTAAAAAACAAATCCAAACATCTGTTTTTTTATTTTAGGGGGAGAAATGTCGTAGAAAATACAAAAACATTAATAAATGCAAAAATGTAAAAAAACATGAAAATGACAAAAAGAGTTTTCGTGTGAAAAGAGGAAATGATTTTACATCAATGGACAATCACAATATGATATTTGGGGTATTATACAAGTTCTTATGATTTTGCATCAGCAATGGACTAGAACTTGCAGAATACTTTTGCTTTTAAACCCAAAACTGCAGCAAATTGTAAGCATTGAAAGATCCAACAATTGCAGTAAAAGATTCCAAATTGGAACTGTGGCAACCGGCATTTTTTGATCGTAACTAAGTGCATAATGAACAGTAATACCATTATAATTAGCGTAATTAGACGTAAATTAATTCGATCAGGCCTCTAGAGAGCCTAGAAACGTCTACTTGATTCACGTTCGAACTGATGCCGAACAAATACTGACAATGCCTAAAAACATGAATTTTATACTTTTAATTATCATACAGTTATGATTAAGCGATATACTTGGATCGTCGGACGTCGCAAAGCACAACGCGAAAGTTACGCGAAAAATTAGAACGCAACATCGAAACAGAAGCCACGGACTAGAGTTACGTCTAAATATTAATATATTATGATATATTTGGCTTCGTTTTCAAATTTTAATGCTCACGGTAAAAATCGAATCGAAAAACGGATAAAAAGGACGACCGTAGCGAATTAAGCGATTATTAACGAATCCAACGAACGCACGCGATAAATATCGAATACCGACACATTTTATATGTTATACGATGTTCCATGAAGTTCGGGTTCGAAACAGGCTTCGTAGGTGCATTGGGTCACTCAAAACGCAAAAAAAAAGTGGGCTTGTAGGCCTTGGGCCCAAACCCACTTGGAAACCCTAGTATATAAACTCCCCTATAACACTTCTCCCTCACTCATTCACAAAAATACAGCAACACACACCTACCTCTGCTTACTCCCTTTTCTCTCTAGAAGCTCCGGCCGACATGGCGGAGGCACGGCAGAGCCACGGCGGGGCGCCACCGGCGGTGGACATCCGGCGACCGTTTTCCGGCCAAGATTACACTTTTTCGACTATCTTTGATGTCTGCGTCGCATGGTGATGTTGATTTTAGTAGATTCGAAGACGTTTGGGCTCGGGAGCAACTCCGGCGACATTCTGGCCAAACTCCGGCGAACCCGTTTTGGACTTTTCACTTCATGGATGTTTAGATCGGGTGGTTAGAGACCTTTCTACAAGTTTTCGTGAAATTTTATTCTACGGCGAAATTCCGACTCCTGGCATGGTTCTGGCGAGGTTCCGGGCATCCGCTTTCAACGAAAAAGATATTTTTAGGATCCTTGTAACCCATAGAGTCCATACGAAACACTTTCGTCTCAGGTGAAAATTAAAGTTCAGGACACTCTCGGGCTCGGTTCAACGTGGTCAACAGGTCAACACGGGTGAAAACTGGTCAAGGGATAGTTTTGGTTCATTTTTGGTGCCTCGGTTCAGTTTTGGGTTCGGTCAAACCCAATCAACTACTGGTCAACGCAGTCAACTCAGTCAACATGTTCAACTGTGGTCAAACTCAGTCCGCGGGTCGACATGAATTTCGGTAAAACATTTACGACACGAAAATTTAAATTATCTTAGTTTATATATTAATATATATATCGCAAAACCTAGCTCGACACGACCCGTTAAACGATTACATGTCGCCAAAACGTTTAAAAATAACGATAGACCCGACGTATAATATTCGCGTATAATTACTAGTTAAAACCCAACCGACGTTAAATATATAAAACGGAAATTATAATTGGCGGTAGTTATATTCGAAAAACACGATGAGAAATTACATATATATTGTTTGCGTACATTGAAGATTGTGTTTTGATAAATAAATCTATAACTAGTGTTGTCGGGATCGTCCGAAAACATAGGAAACTCTGCCCGATTTTCGTAAAATACGCAATACGAAACGCGTTACATTTCAAGGATAAACGTCCGATTTCAACCGATTGTTATAAAATAAATATAGGTGTATATTTATTTGACGACGGTATTAAAACTTTCAAAACTCGAGCCGACAACATTTCAACGAGCGCGATTTCAAGGTAACAAACATTCGGCAATCGACTACGAGATAATTAATGTTTATTTATGTTTAATTTAACGTCGAAATTCAGAAACTAAATTTCAAACCTCGATATTATTCCAACGACGATATAAAAATAAGTATATTGTTTATTCTTATTTCGAAATGCCAAACTTTTACAAGACGAATACAAGGTGCGCGTTATTTCAAACGAACGAATTCAGAGATCGTATAACACGAACATAATTATTTACATATATTCGAATGTCAAGATTTTGAATACATTTATAAAATAAATATACGTATATTTATTTCAAACGTCGACGATTCGGGAAATTCAAATGCTATTTGTTATATTCGATTCTGACGCCAAACGAAGTAGGACACGATACCGCAAGACTATCGCGCGAATACGAAATGTATTATCTATACGGATATATTTTCAACGATGTATATACAATATACCTTACCAAAACTACGAAGAGTTGTACTAATTATCCATGGACATACATGACCACCAAATATGATATCATGTAATACATTTATGTTTATATATCACTCGAAAACAGAATGGCTTCTAAGAAAACTATAGGTTGGTTAACCGAGCTATGTTAATAACAATTTCATAGAATCGTATAAGTAACAATTCGGTAGAGCTCGGTATCACGTAGTCTAGCTATGGCATTCTTAGAAACTTATAAGTTATTTCATTTTAGGAATGCCTTCGATTGCATGCTAGCGATTCAAGTTGTGGAGACAACACTATGGAAATCACATTAAGCTAGCTTTGCACTGGATTTTCCAGGTGAGTTCATAACCCCCACTCTTTACGGTTTTACGTTTTTATAAACGTTTTCGGGGGTGGAAAGACATGCAAGTTTTGCAAAAGTACAAAGTGTTTCGATAAATGAAAATCATATATTTCTAAACCATTTTACAAACAGATTTCAACGAACTCAAATGGTTTACGAACGATTTATGCTAAACTTACTGGTTTCACAGTTGTTTTTCGAAACATGCATGAGTTTTATGACTAGTGACAGGATTGTCATGGTCACAACTAGGGGAGAGGCCCCAATTTTACAAGAAAACATAGGCTAGGCCCAATGACAAGAAAACATGGGCTCGGCCCAATGACAAGAAAACAAGGGCTAGGCCCAATGACAAGAAAACATGGGCTAGGCCCAATGACAAAAGAACATGGGCTAGGCCAATGATTAAAGAACATGGGCTAGGCCTAAAATCACAAGAAAACATGGGCTAGGCCCAATAACACAGATTTATAACAATTGTTATGTAGCTATGAGATTAGATTATTACAGATCATTGTGCGTAAGTAGGGAAATAACAATAGTAACCATTAATCACGTAGTGACCAAGGTGCAATAGGTGTAGATCTATCGAGTTTGAGATACGCTCCATTCCTGGTAAGTTAACCGGATAGGAGTGCTTTTGTGATCCCAAATGACAAAGAAGTCTCGGTTTGGTTACTTACTTATGGCACATAGGTCGGTGTATCAGCTACACATCGACAGATCCTTAGATTCCATAGGAAAACTACATACTACTATTTCAACACCGGTTTACAAAAATAACAGAAAACATTTCAATACCAGTTTATTTGCAGGTACGATTGAAATCATTTTATCACCGGTTTATAAACATAGCAGTTATATGCATGGATTTGCAAACAACATGGAAAACATTTCGATACTGTTATACAGACATGACATTTCAAATGCTTTGGGATATTATGATCCCACAAACCGGTTTATTAATGCAAGACTTTCAAAGGTTTTATGATTCATATGAAACAAAAACAAACGAACTATGAACTCGCCAACTTTATGTTGATTTTTCGCATGTTCTTTCTCAGGTTATGATTACAAGTATGGCACGGTTGGAATAGTGGAACCCATGGGGATTCGAGTGGTTAGTGGGCGTTCATTTACTAGTAACCCTAGCTCCCACGTCTGCTTCCGCTGTGCGATGAAGATGCCATTCTGTTCACGCCCCGCTCTGATGGGAACGGATAACACGGGGGTGTGACAGGAACATTACTTTAAAGATGATCCTTCATCTCTTTGTCAGTATGGTGGTACTAACCTTATCTCTCAAGGTCTCGCACTACCCAGATACAAATATCAATTAGAAATATTCACCTATAAGATGAAATCCATGGAATCTTGTTACGGGAGTATAGGTTGAGGTGGGAAACATGGTTAAGTCAACTTCAAAAAATTAGCTAACGTATCTCGAAACAATTGAGAAATGAGTAGAGGTTTAAGAGGACAAATATACTAACAATCTAAGTGAATTCGTTTAGAACTTAAAGTCTTATAAAGGTCAACCATACTTGTGATGTGTCTTAGAAACTAATATGATCCTTTAAACAAACTCACAAAAATATGTCTGTAAATATGTTTATACATAGTTCATTAGATTTCATTTTAGAAAAAACCCAGAAAGATTTTCTCTATCGATAAACTTTGGAAAATTCAAAAAGATTTATTTTTATCTTAGTTTCGACTACCGATAATGGAAAGTGGATCATCAAAATCTAGAAATGCTGAATGATGAGAATACCGGAGGGCAACGGGTCGGGAGCTTGTCCTGAATTTAGAAAATGTTTTGAAAAGTTCAAAAGTTCATTAATTTGAAACTTAACTTTGCCGGAAAACATTAGTTTGTTCACAAGGTGTTCAACCAAGGTCATTAACTTGGACTTGGTAGACAAATTGGTTAACTAGTTTCATTAACTTGGACTTCGTCAACTGAGTGGGTCGTTAAAATTGGTAAAAATGAATGAAATAAGAATATTAGAAAGATTTCAGTTTACTTCGCTCAAACGTTTTTATCTTCGCATACTATCTATATATTTATCTTCGAGCGAAGATAAATCATAAGTCACTTTACACTCTCTAGGAGCCAAGATAAATTTGTGTTTCAAATGACGTAGTGCTGTACAAATCATAGCTTTTAGTGGTTGATTAGCACACCACAAACAATGCCAAAGGTAGATTTGACTTGATTAAACTCGAATTGCACCTTAAATCGACGTTTTTGGTAAACCGAACTTAAAAACTTAGATCTAGGTAAATCAAATGGGCCAAAATTAAAATTGAACATATCCTTGTGTATCTTGGTGCTAGTAGGTTATTTTAGAACCATCAATTTATGAAAAACGAAGAAAATTTCAAGTGTTCTTGAGCTTAGCTTCACACGAAGGTAAATTACCTTCGCACGAACGTAAATTACCTTCGCACGAAGATAATTACCTTCGCACGAAGATAAAGTGCAAAAATGTTTAAATGGTCATTTACCTTCACACGAAGTAAAATGGTCACTTCGTACCAAGTTCACTTCGCATGAAGATAAAATGTTAAAAATGTTCGAATTTTTTCTAAGTGTTTGTGTTCATGTAGGACAAAAAGTCTAACTTTGATAAGAAACACAACATCTGTTATGTTCTTGATGAGAATATACCAGAGATCGCTCCGTTCAAGTCGATTCTAAAGTTTACGAGCGAACTGCCCATAGATAAAGCGCTCACTGATCCTCACAAAGCCTATGGTTCACACGTTGAGAGATTTTGGGAACATGTGAAGAACGTACAAGAACTTAAAGCTATTAGATCATTTGTACGGGTAAAGAACGAAGATAAAGAAGTGTTGCTTACTAAAGCACTGATTCGCCTAGTGTTAAATTTTAAAGACAAAGACGATGATCCGATGATCTACACTTAGCGTACGTGTAAAGGATGTTTTTACAGAATAGGCTACAAGGGTCACGTCAACACACAATTCAACAAATCATATCTCAGAAGACCATACAAGTTTTTCATTCGCTCTATCATTTCTTCACTGAATCATAGGAAAGGGGAGGTGATGCTATTGTCGATTACTAGATGTGTATGATTGTTGCACTTGCGCTGAACAAGCCATATAACTTCACAAAGATGATTTTCGAGCAAATGAAGTTGAATATTGACAAAGAGAAGTTTCTACAATACCCTAGATTTGTATAGATGATGTTGGACGATCAGTTCCCAAATCTAGTGAAAGACAAGAAAGATGTGTTGTCGTTAGATTATATGACTGGCTTATCACTGGTTAGACTAAATCAGTACTTGAAGAAGACTACAGAACTAGTTGCAAGGAAATTCTTTGGGAGATTCAAAGACAAAAAAATATAAAGCACCTCCGAAAGGCAAGTGGAGAATAAAGGTAGTGGTTCTGATGTTGAAGCTACACAGATGGAAGATTATGATCCCAAGATGAGAGTATGGCACGAGAAAGAAGAGTCAAGAAAAATGGGACTCCGAAAGCTAAAGCTCAGAAGCAAAAAATTGAAATGGTTCTCAGGGATGAAGCTACTGATGAAGAGGTGGAGATAGAGCAGACCATAGAACAGAATGTTGAAACAGAAGTAAATGTTAAAGATGAAGTGTTTTCTGCTACCTCAGATCAAGAAAAAGAGAAGATAAAGAAACAGCAGGTGATGAAGAAGAAGCTTCATATGATAGTTTCGATATTGCGATACGAAAAGCAGAGCAACAAGAAAAGGAAGCTAAGATCCAAGGAAAGAAGAAGGTGGTCGGTGAAGACGATGATGTTTATATTCCGTCTGATCTAGAATCTGAAGAGGAAGCTGAAAGGCCTACTAAAAATGCATGAAAAGTTAAAAGCAAGCCCGATACACAGAAAAAACGATTGGGTCTCCTGTTGTTAAGAAATCAAGAAGGAGATACCGAAGAAGGAAGACTCTAGAAGTGGAAAGTGTTGAGCATCCACCACAAACACCTAATCCACCATCACCACCACCACAACCATCACCTCAACACATTACATCTCCAAAACAAAAACACCTCAACCATGATCAACCCCAAAATCACCTAAAAGACAATCATTATCTGATTGATTTCCTACAGATTTTGGAGAGATTTCGTTTACAGAAGGATTTGATAATGAAAACTTTCACACAGACATGTTTAATGATACGAAGATTGTAGAGTTGGAAAGTCATAATAAGTTTCTAGAAGATGATCAGAAAAATCTTGAAACTGTGTTAGCCAGTTTTCAATCAGAAAATGAAAGTTTGAGAAGTTGGAAAACTTGCTGAATGAGAAAAGAAAGTCTGCGCAACAACAGGAAGATGGAGTTATTCTAGAAGATTTTGACAAGGAAGTTTGGCATTGATTATGAATGTGAATGTGATTTGACTGAAAGAGAAGAAACCTATGCTAGATAAGAAAGTTGATAAGGTTCCTTTAATTGTACAACCTAAGCTAGAAGCTGAATCTGTGTCAGAAGTTATCGCTGAAAAAGTTGTGAATGAAACAAAGGTTGAAACTGAAGCTGATTCAGAACCGGCGAATTTTGTGCCTATTGGAGGACCCGTAGATGTTTCTAATATATCTATGAGGCAAAAGATTATTGACCGAAAGAGAATGTATGTAGAGATTGATGCTGAAATCGATGAGTTTGACGATGACGAGGCTAATGATGATAAAGATGATGATAGTAAGAAAGATGATAAGAAAGATGATGATGACAAAGGCAATAATGATGATAATACACAAGGTGGAACACGGTTGAGAGTTGAAACCGCAAAGATAAACAAATCATTTAATTACGATGCGTTCTTAAGAGATGATGTAAATCAGGAAGAAGATACTCAGAGACAGGGGGCGCAAAAAGATCAAGTTCACGAAGCAGAACAGCCAGGAATCTTCACAGCTAATCCTTTGATAACTGTTCCTGATTGTCGACCGCTACGAGTTTTCTATCTCGTTATATAATACATAAAATCATTTGTAAGTGTGAAAATATGTTTATAACATTTATATGAACAGATCTTGCTAGATCTAAACATGCATGTGTTTAGATCATACTTTTAAACATGAAGATGCAAGATCATGTTTACCACATAATCACAACTTCAAAGATTATCAAGAATCATCAAAAATAACATTTAATCATATTAATTTGTTTAGTTTTAGTCATAGTTTTAACTGATTTTTAGATGAATCTTCAAGATGATATACTTGTACGTTTGTGTTTAAATATAAATCACAGAAATGTAAGTACAAGATTTTAGATCTTACTACTAGCTAGAAAAGATCAAGATGATGAAAATATGAAGAAAAAGATGAAGATCCAAAAGCTTCCAGGCTTCGTAAAATGCTTCAAGAGTGCTTCTAAGTCTTGCAAATGTCTTCAATCATTTCTGAACCTACATGTACGTATGAAATTATAGTGTTTGGATTTTGTAAAGTGAAAGTTGTGACACTTGTATATTTTTAGTCATTGAACAATTCTGAAACATATTCCTATTTAATAAACTCTTGTGTTTTATTCGCGACAATGTATATTTATCACTCACTATACAATCCCGGACATTTTTATTCAATAAAATGTTGCATTTTATTGGTAAAAATGCACAAATGTCAATCATTACACAAATTCGGTCATTTTCGTGTTCAATAAAGTTTTATACTTTATTTACGAAACGCATAACCATACAATCGAACGAACAGAAATTCATGACATTTTCCCACAAAATCCAAGTTACACATGCCTTAACGCGTTTATATAACCTAAATATTAGGTTAAGAGGGGTTAAAATGACAAAACTTGAAAATACAAGTCCAAGAGCCAAAATTGTCAAAAAAAAGTTTGCTTTATCACCATGTTTGCCACCTATTTCCAATTTTTGACACCTTGTACTCATTTTTCCACACTTAATTTGGTGTTCACACATGTTAGGACACTAATCCACACTTGGTAACACTTGTCATCATCTCCTTGATCCTAAAACACTATAAATACCCTTTAATTCATCCATTTTTTCACACTACTTCAAAACACTTCAAAGCAAAGTGTGAAGTTCCCCTTTCTATCCTTCTTGCTTGTATTCCGCCTTTGGAAGTCTTCTATCTTGAGTTCTGAAAGTGGTCTTCAACACAAGTATGTACTCTTCCTAGTTCTTCATTATTTTAGCTATTTTGAGCCAAAAGTCAACCAGATTGGCTTCCAGTTTGACTTTCGGTTCTGATCATTTTGGTCAAGTCAAAGTTCAAATTGAACTTTGCAACGTGATCATAATCACGAAGGTATTAATCCGTTACAATTTCACCTTCTGATTACCACGTTTAGTAGGCGAGATGACGAGTCAAACTTTTACGAGATAAAAGTAATATATATTTAAATGCATTTTATGACGAAAATGTTTTTGGGTATTAAAACTTACAGTTTAGACACCAAATCAGTTGTATAACATTATTAGACATGTACAAACATGTCTAACTTGTCATTTCTAGTTTAGTGCTTATTTCTTAGTCATAAGTTGAACGGTTTTACTACCACTTTGACTTTCGAATACAACAACCTGAGATCCCGGTTTGGAAGTGGGAATAGATATCAATGGATTTCATTACGAAATTACCCCGGACCTCTCAAGGTCATGACATGATCTGGGTTATCATTGATCGGCTGACCAAATCAGCTCACTTTTTACCCATCCGCGAGAAAGACAGCACGGCAAAGCTAGCTGAACTGTACCTGATGGAAATTGTGGCACGTCATGGTGTGCCAATCTCGATAATCTCGGATAGAGATGGGCGCTTTGTGTCACGCATCTGGCAATCATTTCCAAATTTATTTGGTTCTCGCTTGGATTTAAGCACAGCATTTCACCCGCAGAGCGATGGTCAAAGGGAGCGAACCATCCAGACATTAGAAGACATGCTTCGGGCCTGTGTGATGGATTTAGGCGGAAACTAGGATATTCATTTACCATTGGTAGAGTTTTCCTACAATAACAGTTATCACACCAGTATCAAGGTCGCGCCATTCGAAGCACTATATTGACGAAAGTGCCGATCGCCATTATGTTGGGCGGAAGTAGGTGACAGACAACTCATTAGTCCCACACTAGTACAAGAGACCACAGACAAGATATTTAAGATACGTGAGCGTATCAAAGCGACCTAAGATAGACAAAAGAGCTACGCAGATCAAAGACGCAAACCATTATCCTTTGAGGTGGGAGACAAAGTATTGTTAAAAGTCTCGCCTTGGAAAGGCGTAAGCTTAACCCGAGATATATCAGACCTTTTGAAATTCTGGCAAAGATTGGTACAGTGGCCTACAAGTTAAAACTGCCAGAGGAACTCAATAACATGCATCACACATTTCATGTGTCTAATCTAAAGAAAAGTCCGACAAATGACACAGTTATCATTCCAGCCGACAAGATCCATGTTGATGACAAATTACAATTCACCAAAGAACCAGTTGAAGTCATGGACTGGAAGGTCCAAAAGACAAGAAGAAGCCAAATCAAACTAGTGAAGGTTCGCTGGAATTCGCGTCACGGTCCCGAGTATACGTGGGAGAGTGAAGATCAAATCAAGTCAAACTACCACCACCTGTTCGAGAAGACTCCTTTAGTGGATGCGTCAAGCTGAATTTCGGGACGAAATTCTTTTTAACAGGGGGAGTATGTGACAACTGGCAAATAACTGGTAATTCCATACAATTTAATCACTTATTTATATTATAATCTCATGCATAGTTATCGTAATCTAATTTCAAAACTGAGTCGTACAATATTAGGGCAAGTAAATCTGATCATAACATATACTGGTTTCCGTTATGACGTGAAACAAACCAAAACAATACCCTAAAAGTGTTGGTAGAAAGTGCTGGACGGACTAAATGCGATGACACTAACCGTGTCGGTAAATCCGCAAACACGAATCAGAACAAGGACTAACGACATGTTAATGCCATACCTGAGTCCATATACAAATGAAAACACATATTTGAGAACAACTATTACAATAATACATAATTTTCCGGTATAACACCTAAATTGAAAAATTGTCCGTTTCGACCAAAAAAGGCGACAAATGGCGATTTGTCCGCAAGACTAATTCGGAGGATTCCGGATGTCAAGATAAGAATAAAACAATGTTAAACACCCTAAAATAATGTGAGAATAGCAGGAATGCACAAAAGGCAACGTTTCCGGTCATTCGGCAAACAATGCATAACTTGATCGGAAAGCGGCCGATCGTCGAAACGACGAATATTTTAGTAGCCGATAGCCTCATCCAGGCATCTAGGGAACTAGTTAAGCATTATTTGGGACTCGTAATCCATTCAACTAACATTAGGTCTCGGAAACACAACTTTCGGAAAAGTTTGACCGCAGATCATAAAAGCGCTGATATCGATCGAACGGTCGAATGAAAGACATATCGGCCATCCTAACTCGTCATATATTCGTCTAGCAAACTAGTCATGCTTATTTTAGGATCGGAAATGCACTAATTAGACACCATATTAATCGTGGTAGTCGAAAACAAAGGCTTCCGGTACTAAGTAAATAGTCTCGTTTATTAGCGATTATTACGACGATGAGCGATCTAGCGACGTATCCGTCATCCGAAACTTATATTGGAGGATCATGTGGATTAAATGCCATATAAATACACCCTAAAATCATGTCTTATGCTTAAGATGCTAGAAGAATAACCCTAATCACTATACTTAACATAATTACCTAAATATCTATAATTTCAACATGTGTAAAAATCAAAATTTACACTTCACCCCCCATCAAGTTCACTGCTACAAGTGGGTCCCACACCACTTGATTTTGGTTGAAAAATGTGTTAGGATTTTTGATGGAACTTGAAAGATGTAAGTAATTATATATAATAACATTCATCATTCTTATCCTCATTTTCCTTCAACAAAAATTTGCAACATCTTCTTCCTTCTTCCCCTATACCCACGGCTCCACTACCATCACCATAGCACCATCTAGCGACCAAAATCCACCACTTTTCACACCATTTGAAGCTTAAACAAGACCCCTATGGAAGCTAGCATGGATGGAGATCATTAGGGATTCTTAAGGAGCTTCTTTTTCCTTTAAATCTTCAAGATACTTGTGCACCCTTTGTAAGCTAAACTACTCCATAAGTTAGCTTATGTTTATGTTTAGATTATTAGTGTACAAGTTGATCATCTTGAAAATTAAGAAAAGAAAAATCATAAACCCTAACTCACAACACAATAATAACAATAAATATTGTTTATTTTGTGTTGATTATATGTTTATATGATTGTTAGATTGCATGTTGAAGTTGTTTATGTCTAAAGTATGATTTAAAACTGAGATGACCTTGTGTGATTTAGTATAAAAATGAAGATTTAAATATGTTAAAATTTAAATCTAAACAAGATCATCAACTACATCATCCATGAAAAATACTACAACTTAAAAATAATTTTTATACATATGAATGATTTTTATGAGAAGTAAACACCTATATTTAAGTTGTAATCACCTTAAAAATGTGTAGTAATCAAGTGGTTAAGTGCATGAACTTGTCTAAACAACATGATAAAAGTATTGTTCTGAAAAGGTTAATAAATATTAAAAACCCACTTGATTTACTAGGATTTTAAACCATAAAAATCATAGATGACGATAGTTTAATTTAGTAAAATAAATATTAGAAGGTTTGTTGTTGATGATTATGAGTTTAAACAAGTTTTATTACGTTTTTAAAACGTGGAAAACACCATAGTTTAGGGGAAACTATGGCGAAATTTTCTAACAAAAATCTAATCACGATTAACACATGATTAGTGGGGTGATTAGTGGGACTAAACGCGATTAGTAACTTAAATCGTCATTAAGTAGACTCTAATGACAAGGTTATCCCTAAATAACCAAGTGTTTAAACAAAGTTATAAATATATATTTACAAGTAAAAATAAATACTTTTACAAATATATATTTATATTTGGAAAATAATACAAGTATTATATACATATTTGTTACCAATAAATTTGTATGTATACATGTGTGTATTGTATGTGTATGTATTAGAAACTTAGGGTATTCACAATAAAAATACCCAACCATATACAAAATACAAACACTTGAACAATACACCAAGTATTGGTAACATAATAAAATATATTTTTGTTAAGCGTCCAAACAATAAATCAGACAATTGAAACAAGGCGAACAATAGGCGGACATTCAAGATTACACCTTCGCGTCGACGACCAACGGGCGATTCTCGACGAAAACAAACATGTAATAAGCGACACCGACTACGAGTCTAAATATATATTTAGACATTCGACATATATACATATGTTATCGAAATCAAAATCCGGAAAGTTAAAAATATAAAAAGTTAGAAAAATTATAAGTAAATACTTATAAGAAAAATGGGCTTTTTATAAATAAATTGGGCTAGGCCCAAATTGTAAAAATCATATGCTTGGCCCAAATCCCATAATATTTATGGATGAGGACCAAAAATAATAAAAGCCCAAAAAGATATAAATTACATGGGCTAGGCCCAAAGATACAAAAACATGGGCTAGGCCCAAAGATATAAATCACATGGTCTAGGCCCAAAGATATAAAAACATGGGCTAGGCCTAAAGACATAAATTACATGGGCTAAGCCTAATGACACCGAACGATAAAATAGTACGACTTATACGGAACGCAAAAAACTGTGAGTTCATGTCCCTCCTTTCACTTATTTCAGGTTTGTTTCAAACTATCGAGGGAAATACACGTCATGTCAAAACAATATGTTAGTTATGAGTTAGCAGATAACAGATCACTGTGCGTAAGTAGGAAATAACAATGGTAACCATTAATCACTTATTGACCAAGGTGCAAAGAGGTAGATCTATTGAGTTTGAGACCCGCTCCACTCGCGGTTGGTATACCCATTGGAGTTTTTTTGTGATCCCAAAATGTCAAAGAGTCTCGGTTTGGTTACTTACTTATGGCACAAGTATGTCAGGGTGCTCACGACATAATGATAGATCCTTAATTAACTCAATGATGCTAATAACATACTTGGATTTCAATATAGGTTTTCAAGGATCACATTTTGATACGAAAACGTTAAACTACATGAACTCGACAACTTTATGTTGACTTTTTAAAATTACATGTGTTTCAGGACGCAGGACTTAAGCTAGTTTTCAGATTCAGGTATGGGATTGGTCAAGACAACGATGTACTACCTTTTGGAGGGTTTGCCTTTTATATCCCAACCTTGTTTGGGTATATAGAGGTCAAAGCCTCAGCATAACTTTGTGATGAAAACAATATCTTATTTTGGAACATGTGTTTTAAACTATGTTTGGAATGGTAATCTGAAACAAATAACAATGTGCTTTCACTTTTGAATATTGTAAATGTGTAATGAAACTTAATAATGACATGACATCGTTGTTGTTAATACTGTTTACTAAATTAGATGCAATGATTACCTAATAGTCACACACTTGCGCTTCCGCTACGACCAGGCTGTGACAATCACCTTGGAGTGCGCCGGTTCTTTTCGTCAAGAAAAAGGATGGAACCTTTCGAATGTGTATCAATTATTGAGAGCTCAACGAGCAAACCATTTAGAAGCGCTATCCTTTACCTCGCATCGATGACCTTCTAGATCAACTTCAGGGAGCCACCTTTTTCTCAAAAATCGATCTTCGTTATGGTTATCGTCCGCTTAGAGTACGTGAAGAAGACATTCCGAAGACTGCCTTTCGATCTCGCTACGGTTACTACGAATTCATGGTCATGCCTTTTGGGTTGACCAATGCTCCCGCCGTCTTTATGGATCTAATGAATAGGGTGTGCAAACCCTACCTCGATCGTTTTGTTATTGTCTTTATTGATGATATTCTTATTTATTCCAAGACCAAATCAGATCATGAACGACACCTTCGACTTATCCTAACACTTTTAAAATCCGAAAAGCTCAACGCTAAGTTTTCGAAATGTGAATTCTAGTTAGAAGAAGTTCAATTTCTTTGTCACGTCGTCAACGACAAAGGAATTCATGTCGACCCTGCAAAGATTAAAGCAGCACAAGAATGGCACGCTCCATGCACTCCTACCGAAGTTAGATCAATCCTCAGTTTAGCTGGTTATTATCGATGTTTCATCGCCAATTTTTCTCTTATTGCCTTACCACTCACAGCCTAAACTCATAAGGGCAAGCCCTTCATTTGGGGGCCCAATGTAGCTCCCCTAGTCCTTATAGATCTTGACAGAATTGCCTATCTAATCTAGAGTGCGGAATCCCCTAGATCAGATTTCACAGAAAACACAAAGAACACGAACACGAGCACAAAGAATCCCTTCAAACTGTCTTCTATTGATTATCTAACACAAAGTGTTTACAATCAATTCAAGACTCTCTCTATAAAACTCTCTGAAGCAATTCTCTCTGCAACTTAACAATAGAACCAACAACCTTAACCTTAATCACAGCCTCCCTTTATATAGAGATAGGTTATGCTCATGGGCTAGGGTTTCCTACATGGACTACTAATGGGTTTAAAGCCCAATTCGCCTACCATGCACTATTCTATGTCTAGTTCAACCCAATTACTTCTAATGCACTATTACAAAACTAAACCCGCTAACCGTTTATCATTTTACTAATTACAAGATATCTAAAGACCAATTCTAAACCGTTGTTACAAATATGCACCAACAAACTCCCCCTTGACAATAGCTTCATAAAATAACTTAGTCTTCAGTCTTCTTGCAATCTTTAACATCTTTGAAAATCATTCAACATCTTTGAAAAATGTTGGCCTGTAGATAACTTCAGCTTTAATAGCTTCTGTCAGCAACAGACTCCCCCTAAGCTGATGTATCCAATCACCAAATCTTCTAAATCGTTAGCGTTAGAGTAAACTCCAGTTTAGTCCTTCCATAGCAATTTTCAAAACTCTTCAACTCTGTCTGCAATATAGAAAGGAGGTTCTACGCAAACTCCTCTTCACCAAAACTTCTTAGCAACACACTGCTACAATCTGTATACTATAAAACAAACATCTCGAGAAACCACAAGAATTTTTCAACATAAGTTAAACAAATTATTATTATTCAAGAGATAGTAAAACTATATCACCGATTAAGCACTTCTCAACTCAAACCATATACTCAAAATTTTCAGCACACATGAACCTGCAAGATTTTAAATTATGAACTCAGCTTCGAACACCGTCTCCCCCTATCGGTAACAACTCCTCCATGAACAACCAATATTCGTACTATAAAAAATATACAAGAAAAATGAAATATTTTTGGATTTTTATATTTTCTGAAAGCAAATAAATAACGAAATAATAAACACTCTATTTTTGTGAGTATCACCATTAAGAAAATCATATCAGCAATATCAAACTTTTTCACACTATCTGATTATTTATACTGATATACTAGTGTGTCCCACTCTAGGACATACCCCCGCGATCAAGGTATGCACAAAAATTCATCGTAGTAGGTGAGTATACAAAAATCATCCTTTTTGATTTACAACGTTAGATAATTGGTGATTAGGTCAGTACTTCTGTACAACAAAGAGACCAAAATATCCAACGAGGGTTAGGACAAATACCAAATTTTAGTACGATTAATGCAATTTGCACTTATGAATGACTCTATAGGAGAGCTTCCTCAATTTTTAGGATTTGGCATTTTTGCTCTTTTAAGATATCCCGGTTATGCCTAGGTCAGCATATATCTAGATGCAGCAGAAGGACAACCTTGATACCCTAGATGAAATAACGATATAAAGACCTAAAACCTCAGATTTTGGCAATCTATCAATGCTAGATTTTAAGGTTATAAAACCATACGCCACTGATATGTTACCCACTCATACACAATTTATTTTTTATTTGTATCACAAAGGTAAGTTGATTATTTCATGCCTTTTGCCTACTGGTACATTATATGATGAAGCTGCTATCACACTTAAGCAATTTTCTTTTAATTTCAGCGTGACAGTCTAACTTGCTGATGTACTATCATATCTTCTTTTTCGCACGGTCAAAAACTCATTTTTTATTTTCTATTTTTATTATGTTTTTTTATTTTTGAAAAGTAGTAAATTTATTTACAAACAATTTTTATGGAAAAATGGTTATTCAGGATTCCTCATCCCGTTGAGTTCGACTAAATGTTCAAAGCGAGCCCTGTCAAATGCTTTTGTGTAAAGATCTGCCAGGTTATCTAGTGTGTCGGCTCGATGCAGTTCAATTAATTTCTTTTCAGCACAATCCCTTATAAAATGATGATGAATGTCAATATGTTTTGTGCGACTGTGTTTTACGAGATTGTTGGTGATTGATATAGTGGCATTATTGTCTATCATCATAGGAGTACGAGTGAAATTCAAACCACAATCGCGCATCTGCTGTTGGATCCAGAGAACCTGAGAGCAACAGCTACCCGAAGCAGTATACTCAGCTTCACACGTCGAGGTAGACACACAAGACTGCTTCTTGCATTGCCATGACACGAGCCTCCTTCCTAAGAACGAACAACCACCTGTGGTAGACTTCCTTGTGGATTTGCATCCTCCAAATTCTGAATCAGTGAAAGCAACAAACTTCAAATCACTAGAAGCTGGATACCATAACCCAAGTTTAGGTTTCCCCTTTAAGTAACGAAGAATTCGCTTCACCGCTTTCATGTGGGACTCCTTTGGATTCGCTTGATATCTGGCACAAAGACATATTGCGAATTTGATGTCGGGTCGTGAAGCAGTCAAGTACATCAGAGAACCAATCATTGCCCTGTATTGAGTTGGATCAACATCCTCCACACTCTCATGATCTGGACCAAGATTGTGATTCTCATAGATAGGTGTATTGAAAGTAGCGCAATGATCAATTTTGAAACGAGACAAAATGTCATACACATACTTCGTCTGATGTATAAACATCCCATCCTTCTTCTGTTCAACCTGTAAACCCAAAAAGTAGGATAATTCACCCATCGCATTCATCTAAAACTTGCTCTTCATTACCTCTTCGAAATCATGACACATGTTCGCATCAGATGACCCAAAGATGATCTCATCTACGTATACCTGTAACAGTAGAAAGTCTTCCTTCTTCCTTTCAATGAACAGTGTACTGTCAATCTGACCTCTTTCAAAACCATGTCGCCCTAGGTGCCTGATGCAATCCATACAATGCCTTATCAAGTCGATAGACTCGAACTGGATAGTCTGGATCAGTAAACCTGTCTGGCTGTGAGACATACACCACTTCTTGGACTTTACCGTAAAGAAATGCACTCTTCACGTCAAGTTGGTAAACTTTGAAGCCCTTGAATGAAGCAAAAGCTAGGAACAAACAAATTGCTTCCAACCTTGCTACTGGTCCAAACACTTCATTATAATCAATCCCCTCTTGCTGATTGAACCCTTTCACTACCAACCAAGCGTTATTCCTTATCACGATCCCTCGGTCGTCTTCTTGCACTTGAACACCCACTTAGTGCCTATTTCTTTTTCTCCTTCAGGTAGATCAACTAGCTCCCAAACTTTCAATTTCTTGAACTGAGCTAGTTCCTCTTGCATAGCTTCTACCCAACAATTGTCTTTTAGAGCCATATGAACATTCTTCGACTCCTCTTGGGCAATGAAGCACCTATACAAACACTCATGAACCAACCCAGTCTTCCGAATCGAAGTAAACAAACAGGAACCTTCCAGCACACCTCTTCTTGTCTGAACACCTGCAGCAGGATCACCAATGATGTTTTCAACTGGATGATCTCTATGTACTCGTGTTGTAGAAATGGTGTCAACAACCAGATTATCTCCCAGATTAGATCCAACCTCCCACTGAATGTTAGAATTAGCAAACGGATTAGTGAAGTCCTCCCCCGAATAGGTTCAGACTCACTATCACTGGAGTTCTCTAGAACTGCACTGGTAGAAGTTTCTGGAGCATCTGTCATCGATACATTCGATCTAGGCATGAAGTCACAGTCTCCATCTTCACTGATCACAGTATGGATCACTTGAGACTCATCTGCATTGGAAACATCAGTAATATTAAACGATTGAAAAACACTTTCATAATCATATAATATAGAAGGACCACTCGTTGATTGTTGAGGTGTATAACTAGTGATTTCCATGTTAAACACCACCTCAATTTTACCAGTTTTTAGATTAAAAACCCTTTTATTCGGTGTTCCGGGCATATAGCCTAGAAAGTAACCTCATCAGCTACCTCACCGAATTTTTGCTTATCTTTGTTTCGCACAATGGTGCAGGGTAATCCAAAAGGTTCAAAGCCTTTTAAGTTTGGTTTTCGATTAAACAATAATTCATGAGATGTTTTGTTAAACCGTTTAACCGTCAAAACTTTGTTCAGGACATGACAAGCTGTGTTCACAGCTTCTCCCCAGAAAAGAACTGGAAGCTATGAATCAGATAGCATAGTCCTTGCGGCTTCAATCAACGTGTTGTTCTTCCGCGCAGCGACTCCATTCTGTTGCGGTGTATAAGGAGTAGAATATTGATGTTTAATTCCCTTGCGAAGACAATAGAGATCCTGAACTTGATTCTTGAACTCCGTGCCATTATCACTCCTTATCCTCTTGATCCGTGAATCATGGACATTTTCCAATTTTGTAAAAATATCTATCAACATCTCCGCTGTCTCCTCTTTTGTACCTAAGAAGAAAACCCATGTGTTGGTGCATAATGTCTATTGCTTACGTCTAGGATATATCTGTAATGTTTATAAAGTTTACACGTTAATGTTTAAATGAGAAAAGGTAAATTTATATGTTTGTACACTATGATTCGCACGAAACATACATATTTCGTACAAGTGAGTCACTCGTACGAAATACAGTTTTGTGCGAAACATAGTTGATTGTTTTTGCACGCACTTCGGTACGAGTCATGTCGACCTATAAATAGGGAAGTGTTGTGTTAGAGCTAGCGAGTGATTTGTTAATTGGTACGGTGAAGCTCTGCCAGTTTGTTTACTTGCGTCTATATATTGAACGTCATTAATACATGAGAAACAGTTAAACAGTAAGTACTATCTTATTTGTCATGTCTACCTCTCTAGCAATGAATTCCGCCTCTGCTTGTTGAGCGAGATCAGGTCGATTGCTCATTTCGAGAGCACGATCCCCGTTCACAAGTGGTATCAGAGCCATGAGATCTGATCTACAGATAGACAACAAGTAGTTACTTTTCAAACTTAGAAATATCTTCATCTTCATCATTCATCATTTTTCTGACCTTTGCTGGATTTTGGACAAATTTCGGACGAATTCATGGACAAAATGGACTAGGATTTTAATAATTCAAGTTAATCTTCAATCTAATCAATCCATATCATAATTCGGACTTAAAATTGAACTAAATCGTGTTGAAATTGATAAAATTTGGTCAGTTTGAAGTTTGAATCATTTCGTACGAGTTTCGCACGAAAAATTTGGCTTAAGTTTCTGTACGAACCAGCTTAAAATCAGTTGAAATTCACAAAATCTTGTATTTTTCAGAATTTCAAACTTCTTCGTACAAAATTTCAATCGCACCAAAATTTACTCATTCAAAAACACATGTTTCATACAAAATGACTTGATTCGTACGAAATCATTGTTTGTTGTGAGAAAATTTGAATCGTGCAAAATACATGTTTCGTACAAAACATTGTCTGCACAAAAAAATTTCAAATCTGATCTCTTTGTTTTCGAGAAGTGTGTTCTAAATTTTTCCACAGAAAAAATGTCTGTGGAATTTTACAATGCGTTCGCCACATCGGTCGTCACCACTGTAGCAGCCCAAAACATCAATCTAGAGAATGAAATGGGAACAATGACAAAACCTCCAAAGCTTATGAATCTAGAAGACTTTGATAGTTGGAATGGGAGGTTTATGAATTGGGTTCAAGCTAACCATTTTACTTGTTGGTTTGCTATCGGGGCAAAATATATTGCACCAGTTGGTGAAAATGGGCTTGAAAAGACCCTTGCTCAATTCTCTGATGTTGAACGGGAAAGATTTATCAACGAAAAGAAAATGATGAACATTCTTCAGCAATTGATTAAAGAAGACATCTTGGCTTTACTGCAACATGATGATGATTCCCAATCTTTATGGAATGCTCTTCAACTCAAATTCAAGGCAGTGCTCAACTCCAAAAATCAAAGGGCATTATTAAGCAAAGAGTTTGATGTATTCACACTAATCAAAGGTGAAACGGTAAAGCAGCTGATTGAGCAATACTATCATCTAGTGGTTCATATGAAGAGAATGGGAATTGTGAAGACAAATGAAGAGCTTGTTGATAAGCTAGCTGATTCTCTGCCACTAGGTGAATGGTCAACTTACTTAACCATTTTGAAGAATGGAGTTGAATACAGCAATTTTTCACTGCCTCGCTTTATTGAAAGATTGGAAGATCATGAATTAGAGATGGAAAAGATGGCTAAAAACAAGACGGTTCAAGTGCAACAAGATGATAATCTTCAAAAACAATTCTGCTGCTCAAATCCAAGCGCCAAAGATTCAAACTGCGTTCAGTGCATATAGTTCACCAAGCACACCTCCAACTCAGTCAAGTGGTTTCCAATCATTCCCAACAGTTGATCCAAATACACCTTCAAGTCAACAATCTTCTTTCGGATCAAATCAATCTAAGAACAATCAAACCACTCCATCATCCAATGCAAGCCAAAGGGTGTTGCAATGCAATATTGGCGTTGACTTTAGGAATGCGCAAAATTTTGAAGAAAAGATAGCAAAACAACATATGTCTCTACTTGCTTAAGTTCTTGAGTCATATGATAGTCTTGTTGCTGGAAAGATTGGTAACTCTGAAATGACACGTGAAGACTACGATCAAATTGATCAAGTTGAAATGGAGTTGATAGATATAAAATGGTGTATGGCTTCAATCGTTCAACGTGCACAGAGATTTATGGAAATCACTGGTAAAGAAAATTTTGGAGGATTGCATGGGAAACATGGATTTGATAAATCTAAAGTTACTTGTTTCAAGTGTCGGGAGAAAGGTCACTTTAAAAGAGAATGTCCAAACCAAGAGGTTCAAGGAAATCATAATCCTTTCGCAGATGACTATTACAAAAGAGTGATCTACCACCGACCACAACCAAGAACAAGAATTGTGCCGATTGAAGAAAAGCAACCTGAAACTAAAGATAAAGCTTTGGTTTACACAAGAAGACGAAGGGTTTAATTGGAACAAGTTTATTTCGAAGGGAGAAAGTTTGGCATTGGTGGCTGAAATTTTTAAGGAACCGGAAGAAGAATCGGAGGCATCTTTTGATGAAGGACCTAAGGATGACGATTATTATTATCATACTTCATTAGAGGAAGAGGAGCTTTTGAATGGTCCATTCAAACATCTTTTGCCTAACGATGTTTTAAAAACTTTTGCAGGATATTTCGCACCTACCCAACATTCAACAGATGAAGAGCAAAAGAAACCGGTTGAAGATGTCAAAGTTGTTAAGAAAAAGGAATTGCTGAAAGAAGACATCATTAAAGCGTGCATGGCGAATGGAAATGAGGTAAACAAGTCATCTGAGAATGAAAAATCTTGTTCAAAGTGTGATGAACTATGTGGTGAGTGTCTTGTAAAGGACAAAAGATTTGCTGAATTGCAAAGTTTAACAGACAATTTGTCAAGCGATTACAAATCCACAAAGAAGCTTATGACAAATTGAGTGCGTCAGTGAAACAATATAATAAAGCACTCAGAGAAAATGACGCAACACTTATGATGCTTAAAGCAACAGTGATGGATAAACAAATGGCAATTAATATTCATCTAAACACTATTGATGAACTCAAAAGTGAGATTGAGAAAATGAGAATTGAAACCGAACGAGTTAACAAATTGTTAATTAGTTATTCAACAAGCTCATACGTCATAGATCATATTTTACCAAAAATAAAAAATACCGAGGAATCTAAAAATGGTGAAATAAATAGTGGTAGTTATGATTGAGTACCTCCACCCATATGGAACAGTTATGCATGCAAAAATCCATCTGGGGTGGAAAAGGCGCTAAATCTGAAATTAAAAACCGAACAGCTGCCTGAAGATATCGATGTAACTTACACTAAAAATGATGGTGAATGTGTTTCTGAAGTAGTAAAGGATGTGGTTGACAAAGTGTTAAAAAATGAATCTGAAGTGGCTGAGTCTGAAAAATCTGAGAAGTCAAAGTCTGATGATATATTAGAAAATAGTTTAAATGATGATCCCAATGTCATAGTTTATAAAATGAAAGGGTCTGATAAACTATTTTCGGATGAGGATTTTCCAATCAAGAATGTGAAAAAGGATTGTGTAGATAAAATGTTCAAGCTGATGGAGGTAAGTCATAATGATTTAGATAAACATGATGCATCTTTCTATTCTAAATTAAAAACTAACAACCGACCCTACTATCAAAATAATGGAGATTATCCGGAAAACAAACGAGCAGGTTTGGGTTTTCAGAAGCAACATAAAACCAACAGGTCTCAAAAATTGAATTTTACAAAGAAAATTAATTTTGTATTTCGGACAACAACCGAGAAGGAAAAAGAAGTCATCGAAACTCAATCAAATGATGATTTCCTTAAAGAAAAAGAGAACAAAAACAGAAACAAGTTTTTGACACCTCTGTTTATAAGGACAACAGGACATGCTTTAAATGCAAGAAAGTTGGACATATCGCACGATATTTTTCACAAGAAAGTTCAAAACCAGTTTTTTCTCTGAAAAAGTCCACTAAGGATGAAAAGCAAAAAGCACCCATGTTTATGCCGAAACAAATTCTTAAAAGAAAGACTGAATCTCATCACAATGTTAAACCAATTATTAAACCTCAATCTAAATTTGAAATTGGTGAAACATCACACAAACATCAACAAGTAGATTCAAAATTCTATGTCAAAAGGGCTAAACCACAAACACATAAATGGGTTGCTAAAATTGTTAAAACCAAATCATCTAAGGTTGAACTCAAACCTTCTGTTCCAAACAACATTGAACTTGAAAAGATTGAAAAGAACAAAGTGGGTCCAAAGTTCGACATTCCAAACCCACCCAAGAACAAACAGGCTTGGGACTCTTTGTTTAAATGAATTTTGTTAATCATGTGTGCAGGGGCTCCAACGTTCGATATTGTCAAAATGGATCATGGATAGTGGAGCGTCCCGTCACATTATAGGAATGCTTGCGCTGCTCAATGATGTTAGAGCTATTCAAGGAATATATGTAGGATTTGCTGGAATGCAGGGAGGTAGAATATATGTAGGATCTGCTTAGTATCTCGCGAATTTGTGACAAGAAGTTCACGACACATTTCAATGATAAAGAATGTCTAATTCTAAAACCCGGTTTCAAGATTCCAGAAGAATGGATTCTGATGCGAGCTTCATGAGAAAATGATTTATATGTTATTGACATTAGCATCACTTCTACCACGTCAAAGAAAGTTCAATGCTTTGTTTCCAAAGCTACCGACAAAGAGTCAATTTTATGGCATAGAAAAATGGGGCACATTCATCTTCGAAAGATGAATTTTCTTGTGCATAACGACTTAGTGGAGGGTGTCAATTTGAAAAGTTTTCATTTATCAGACGATTGTCTTAGCTGCAAAAAGGGGAAGCAGCATAAGAAATCACACCCGAGAAAGCTGTTGAATTCGATAAAGCTACCACTAGAAAGACTACACATGGATCTCTTTGGACCAGTCAATGGTAAAAGCATTTCTGGAGATTTATAATGTCTTGTCGTTACAGATGATTATTCTCGATTTTCATGGGTATTCTTCCTGGAGAGTAAGGATGAAACTTTTGAAACTCTTATGATCCTCTTTAGAAAACTCGAGAATTTATATCATTTGCCCATTAAGAGAATTCGCAGTGATAATGGAACGGAGTTTAAGAACAAGAAGATGCAAGAGTTCTGCAATGAAAAGGGGATTCTTCATGAATTCAGCGCCCCCTATACTCCACAACAAAATGGAGTAGCTGAACGGAAGAATCTCACATTGATAGAAACTTCTAGAACAAGTTTGCTGATTCAAAATTACCGATCAGTTTTTGCAGTGGAGCAGTAGCATCAGCATGCTATACCCTAAATCGTGTGATGACAGTTAAGCCTAACAAAAAGACAAGTTTCGAGTTACTGAATCTGCGAAAACCTAACTTAGCATTTTTGGAACCTTTTGGATCACCGTGTACCGTTTTGGACCCGACTGCTAAATTTGGAGCTAAATCTTTGGAGGGTTTCTTTGTTGGTTACGCTACTCCTCAAAAACGTGTTTTCTTGCCGAGTCTGAACCAGGTAGTTCTAGTTCAGCACGTAGATTGTCAAAGATACACAACGCCTACGCAGAAGCCTGGGGATCCATGGCTGTTTAACTACGATGGATTGTGGGATTCGTTTGATCTACCAGATGTGCCAACTGAAGAAGAACTTGTTATGTTATTTCAACAACATCAGCTATCTAATCAAGCACAAGTTCCTCGATCTTTGGTGATTTCTACACAATTACTAGTTAACACGTCTGATGTTGGTCAAAGCTCTTCTGTTCTAAATCCGGTTCCTTCTCCAAATGTCAATGCTGTTTAATCTTCTGCCCAGCCAAATGTAGATGCTGACTCTGATAGGGAACCAACTTTTGATGATGGAGGATCCAGTTCTGATGAAGGATCTGAACAGATTGAAGGCTCTCTGAACCAACAGGCTGATCAGTCTAATGCTAGGAATAAAGCTTCTTCATCTGTACCGGCTGTCGATGAAATTCTGACAAATTTGCAACCACAAGTAGATGTTCCAACTGAAGCGATGCCTAGGACACTTTCATATCATCCGTCTGAGAACATTATAGGCAGGTTACAATCTGGAGTGTAAACTCGCAATCAGATCAATAAAGATCTAAGTTGTTTCTATACTAGTATTGCTCCACTTTGAGTCCGATTTTCTCATAGTTGTTTCGTTTCTCAGGTTGAACCGGGAAGCTGGAAGGACGCGTTAAAAGAAGAAAGTTGGGTGGATGCAATGCAAGAAGAGTTACTCCAATTCTAGAAACTTGGAGTCTGCACGCTTGTTGACCTGCCAGATCATCACAAAAGGATTAATACTAGATGGGTCTTCAAGTGTAAAAGAGATGATCGAGGAGTCGTGGTGCGCAACAAAGCTCGAATTATGGTTCAAGGTTTTCACCAGCAAGAAGGGATAGATTATACTGAAGTCTACGCCCCAGTTGCACGTCTTGAAACAATTCGCATATTCTTGGCCTTTGCCTCGTGGAAAGGGTTCATGGTGTACCAATTGGATGTTAAATCTGATTTCCTTTATGGAAAAGTGAAAGAGGAGGTGTACGTCAGCCAACCACCAGGGTTCATTGATCCAGTGCACAAAGATAAAGTCTACCTCTTGAATAAAGCCTTATATGGTCTTCATCAAGCCTCGAGATCTTGGTATGAAACATTATCGAGTCATCATCTGGACAATGGCTTTATCAGGGGAACAGTAGATTCTACCCTCTTCACAAAGGAAGTCGATGGGCATCTAATTATCGTATAGATATATGTGGATGATATTATCTTTGGATCGACAAATGACAAGCTGTGTAAATACTTTGAAGAAGTCATGAAGCGCAAATTTGATATGAGCGCAATGGGGGGATGAAGTTCTTTCTAGGACTTCAGGTTGACCAGTTGCCTGATGGTATTTTTATTCATCAGACGAAATATGTTCATGACATATTGGAGAAATTCAATATGTCAGGAGCTAAACCAGCATCGACCCTGTTAGCTCCAAATCACGGCATTTGTCCAGATCTTACCGGAGAAAGAGTTGATGAAACTTTATATTGCTCCATGATCGGATCCTTGATGTATCTTACTGCTTCTCGACCAGATATCATGTATCCAACGTGCCTGTGCTCCCGTTATCAGTTTAATCCAAAAGAGTCACACCTGCTTATCGTCAAACGCATAATGAGATATTTGAAGGGTTTTCCAAGCACCGGCTTGTGGTACCCTAGACATGATGATTTTAATCTTGCAGGTTATTCAGATTCTGATTTCGGATGCTGCAAACTGAATACAAAGTCTACAACGGCCGGCTGCCAGTTCTTCGGAACTCGTTTGGTAACGTGGCAATGCAAGAAACAAACTGCGGTCGCTCTCTCTACCTGTGAGGCTGAATAAGTTTCGGCATCCAGTTGTTGTGCTCAGATTCTCTGGATACAACAACAGATGAGAGTTTTTGGTTTGTAATTTCTTGATACGCCTATATATGTAGATAATCAGGCCAGGATCGATATCACCAAAACTCATGTCAACACTCACGTACTAAACATATCGAGATTCGACACCACTTTATCTGTGATTGCTACGAGAAAAAGTTGGTACGAATTGAGAAAATCCACACTGATGACCAAAAAGTAGATTTTTATACCAGAGCTTTTGATAAAACAAAGTTTAAAAATTTGATAAAGCTAAATGGTTTAAAAAATATGATCTCAGGGGATGTATTTGAGGTTGAGTTTGAGGATGATGATGACTTGATGTGAATTTGTCATCGGTTAAACATTTTCTATACATTCTTTCTTATAACATCTTAAAAAATCCAAAAATATGTTTTTGATTTTAGGGGGAGAATGATTGAGGAAAATACAAAAACATTAAAAAAGACAAAAAGAGTTTTGTGTAAAAAGAGTGATCATAGTAAATCAAAAATGATAGTCACAGTATGCTAAAGAATTGTATTGTTTTTAAAAGTAATTAAGCAAGTCTTACTATGGATATGCCAATAGACTTCAATCGTTCAGTAAATTGTTTTCAAGATATAAACCTAAAACACAAAACTTATTAACTTGTGGGTTAACATCTCTCGTGTATATGGACTTAGTACTCTGAAATTTCGTTTGAGAGAATGCCAGATTTTGCGATACTAGGTCTTTATATTTGATTGATATCTGGGGTATTATTCGAGTTCATCTGATTTTGCGGAAGCACTGGCCTAGAACTCATATAATACTTTCGCATTATTTCCCAAAAAACCGCATGAAAAATCATTATGTCTTAAGCAATTATGACATTTGCAGTACAAAAGATTCTTTGATGGAACACCACCTAAAGACGAGCCTTCATCTCTTTATCTGTACGGTAGTGCTAACCTGAGCTCTCAAGGTCTCGCATTCACCCTATATACAGATTTTCGATATATTCACCTGTAAAATGACATTCTGGGAATATCGATACGGGAGTATATTCTGAGATGGGAAACACAGTTATTTCATGTTTATAATAATACCTTAACATATCTTGAAACAATTGAGAAACGAGAAAAAGTTTCAATCGACAATTATATTGGCAATCTAGGTAAATTTGTTTAAAAAGCTTAAAGGGTGTTTCTAGACCAACGGTACTGATGACTTATATGTATGCTTGAAATGATCCTCTAAAAACACAAAATTCACAAAAAATGTTATTCTTTGTTAAAATATCTCAAAACTCAAAAAAGATTTTCAGTTTTCTTAGCTTGATAGTTTTATTTTTGTTTATCGCTGATAATAACACTGACGGTTGGATTCATTGCAACATCTTCCTGAGGAAAGCTTGAATTCATGGGTTGGGAGCTAATTTTAGCTAAAAGTTTACTCAAATGTCAAGAAAGTTCATTTATTAGAAACTTTACATGTTAAAATAAATCTGTTTGGTCAAACATGGTCAACCAAGGTCATTAACTTGGACTTGGAAGGCAGGGTCATTAACTTGAACTTGGTTAGTCAAGTGGATTTTTGAAACAAATAAAATTTAAAATATGGAAAATACAAAAATAAAAATTGAAATTGAAAAGTTTAAAACTTTTTTAGTTTTGATTCGCACAAAATCGAATTTCATGCGGTGAGAGTCATTTTTGTACGAAACAAGAATTAAGTTTTTGTGCGACTCATAACATTTCGTACGAAACAGGTTGAGTATAAATACTCTGTGTTTCGCACAGAAATGAGGTTTCTGTTCTCTTTGCACTGTTGAGCGACTCAGAGTATTTTTGTGCGATTCGACTCTAAAGACTCATTTCTTGGGTTTTGTGCTTGTATTTTACATTGTTGAGGTTTATTTGCAAACCTCTTTCAATGGGCAAGGTAATTTCATCAAAATCACACTGTTATAATGTTAAAATTTAGTACGATTCGGACTATAATTTAGATCTAGGGAAATTGGACCGGTAAAATGTAAAATTGATCACGAAATCGCTAAAATCGGCTCTAATAACCTGAAAATCCACTATCAATTTGTTAAAAACAACAAGTTTTAGATTCGGATTATACTTGGACAAATTTTGGGACGACCATGAATTTGGTACGACTGAACTGTGTCGCACGAAATAAAATTTTGAAAGAAAAATGATTAAGTGTAGAATTTTGTACGAAGCAAGTGAATCGTATGAATAACATGAACTTCAAATTTCAATTCATGATTATATGTATGTTTCGTAGGAAACATAGTTTTTGTACGAAACAGAGAAGGAAACTTTGAAAGTTTAAAACTTTTGATTAATATTGTGTTAAATACGAAACAGAGGGTTTTGTACGAATCAGTGAAGAATTTTTTTTGAAAGTTTAAAATTTTCTAACGGTTGATTGTTATTTTCTTGTACAGACCAAGAAATTTGGGTTTTCTCCAATGCATAATATATTCTGTATCACAGATATCTTGGATTTTCTCACAAGGATTAGAGTGACTAAAGCGTTAATAGATAGACATACGTCTTATCTTTCGCATGTGGAATATTTCTGGGATGCGGCCGAGTATAGTATTGACGACAATGCCATTATTTCAGCAGTAAAGATTAACGATGTTGATATTCAAATGAAGATTACTGAAGAGTTGATTCCAAAAGTGTTGGAGTTTAAGGATAACAAGGATGATCCAACAGGCTTCACTGAATATATGGTTAAAGGATGTTTTTATATGATGGGGTATACAGGGTTTGTGAATGCTGCCTCCATACAAGAAAGGAAACTTGAGTGCCGTTTAGATATCTTGCACATGTTATCATTCACGGTTTGGGTCACAGGAAAGGTGGTTTTGATGACTTGGTAGAATATCATATGTGTATGATTACTGCGCTTGTGCTGAATCTTTCATATAACTTTTCAAAGGTTATGTTTACTCAGATGACACAAAATATGCAGAAGGAAAGGTTTTTGCAGTATCCAAGGTTTATCCAGATGATGTTAGACTTTTTACATCCGAATTTGAAGAAATCTTCAGACGATGTACTCAAACTTGAACATATGGATGTTCCGTCGCTACGAAAGATGAATGTGCATCTAAAGTCTGCTCCTTTAGCTAAACCGATGTTTGGTGCTATTCTTAATAAAGACTACATTTCACCTGCACCTGGAAAATGGAGGAAGGATGATAGTGGTGACGATGAAGAGGAAGTTAAATCATTATCGTTGTTTGTGGCAAAGAGAAGTCCATGGTTTGTAAAAGACGGAGAAAAGGGTGGGAAAGCTAAATATAAAGGGAGAAAGAGAAAAACTACATCTGCTGCTGAGAGTTCAGGGTTAAGAGATGAACCTGTAGTTGAAGAAACAGTTGAACAAATGGCTAAAGAGATAGAACGTCAGGCTTTTGGAGCTGACAAGGCAGCTGAGGAAGTACTATCATCTAGTACTGATTCAGATTAAGAAGAGCGGGAGAAAAGGAAAGGGCTGAAAAGTTAGCAAAAAAATGTCAAGATGAACTGGAACGTAAAGATGAGGAACGCAAGAGAAAAGGGACAGGAGAGGATGACACAACTTATGTTCCGTCTGAATCTGATACGGGGTCTGTGTTTCGAATTCTGGTCAAGAAAAGGCAAAGAAGAATGAAGCGATCTGCAGCTCGTATATCTCCCATTGTTGATCCAACAGAAGCTGGTGCTGAACATAATACTGAAGAAAATGTGGAGGAACAAACACTGAGTATTCCGTCTCCACCACATCATATGCATCCAGAGCCAGAACAGCAACAAGTTGAACCAGAGATACCTTTTCAACAACCAACAGTTCCTGAACAAGAACAACAACAACCAGTACCGCAACAATCTGCATCAAAACTAGTTCAACAATCAATGCCTGATCAAGAACCAGTCTAGAAATCACCACCACAACAATCTGCTCAACAAAAGTCTCAACCATCTCATGCTCAACAATCTCGTCCTACAATACAGCCGTTTGATTCACAAGCATTTTTTGACAAGATTGGTTTAGACAATCTACCAGGAGGTGATGAGTTTCGTACAAGTGACAATGAATGTTGTACGCATAGCTGAGTTGCAAGAGCAGATAAACGTTTTAATAGCTGAAAAGTTTGAAATGCTTGAAAGGTTTGGGGGATTAATTGTTGACAAACAACAATTAGAAGCGATGATGGCAAGTATTATTTCTGAAAACGAGAGATTGTGGTTACGAATGATAGAATACGAGGAAGAATGTTTGAGAAGATTCTAGAAAACAAGTTGGTTTTGAGTATCTATGCTGCAATTGATGAAATAGAACATGCAGAAGGAATGGAAAGAGTTGCGAAAAGAGAAAGGTTGTCTAAACAGCAATCTGATGCGCAAGGAAAAGGAAAAGGTAAGATTGTGGAGGATTCCGTGATTGATGGAGCTTGCCAGAAGCTGAATCTGAGCCAATACAATGTTGGGATATTGTGGTGTATGAAGAACAGAAGAATTTTTTCTTGATAGGAAAACCAACTCTTGTGGATATAGATTCACTTGATATTTCTCAAAGACATCGAGATTGGTTGATGAAGAAAAAGACAGGAAAAGACAGTAAAGAAACGGCCGAAGAAATAGAAAAGGAGGCAGAAGTAGAGGATGCTGAAGATGTTGATGTTTATGATAAAGATTCTAGTAGTTCAGATGATAATGATGATGAAAATGTTGGAGGGTCGAGTATTCGTGTAATTGATTCAAATATTAATAAATTAGTTGATCTTTTCGAGTACTTTGATGATTATGCGAACCAAACTATAGAAGAAGAAAGGATGAACAAAGCTGATGAGTTAGTAGATGCTCAGCAGGCAGGAATTTTCACAGAAAGTGTTACATCTTCTGTTCCTGTCATGTAAAAGTCATTTGTATTATATCTTGAGCATGATGTTGAAGAGGGGGCGTTTGTTCATAGTTATTCAAAAGAAGAAATAGCAGCAATGCTCGGTATCAGCAAAGAAAAGTTCCATTTTGATTTTGAAGACGAACTGAATGAGATAGAAGTTTTTGAACCGAATGCTTATGTTTTTGAATATATAGAAGATGCAAACATAGATGATAACGTTGTCGGGGAAAGTGATTCTGATGAAGATGCTAATGATGCCATTCAGGGTACATAAGATTTCCCAACGTTTATCGATCTATTTACAGCAGAAAGTTCTGAGATGGTACAAAGGAAAGTATCAGAAGCTGTAAAAGAAGGAATAATTTCTGAGAAGATGTCTACAGCTGTGATTATTGAACAAAAGAAGAAATGGTTTCGAGAGAGTTCAGCTGAGTGAAAGTTTAAAAGACCTCTAGCATTTTTCACCAGAGATGCTGATATTTCTTTAGGGGATATTTTGAGTTGGGTTGGATTGAAGAGCTAAATGTATATGCGATTAAAAGGGAATTTGGGATTCAATACTTTCGATATCTGAGCGACATCAAAACACTTCCTTATTGGGACATAAAGGAACTTGTGCAAACAAAGATGATAAACCTAAAGATGAAGTTCCATGATCAAAAGTTGTGGAGATTGATCAAGTTTGAAGCAAAGCATGGTTTTGTTCATTGGAAACCTCATTATCCACGTCGTATTGTTAAAGTAGATCCAGTGACAAAGGAGAAAGATATTACTTTGATTTTAAAGAAACCACGGGTGATGAAAAACATGCCGCTGATCAAAATGGAGCAAGATTTTTATGCAATCTTCAAGTGGTGGCATTATGATTCGAATGCAAAAGAGGCTGTTATATATGTACACCCAGATAAAGATTTGTGGAAGATTACAGAGGAATTAACCGAAGCTATCATAGCACACAAAAGAATATATGGGCTGTGTCGAGGCATTCGAGTACTAGATCCAATTTGGCTAGTAAATTGTTCGAAGAAAGACATAGAATGTTTATTCTATAGTTCAAAGAAAAAGATCAGAGCAAGCACTTCAATTTGAAAAGATCGTGAATGTGTGCTTTGCGAATGATATTCTTTCTAGATCGAATTGGAAAACAAATTGGAGAAAGCTTGAGAAGAAGGAGTCAAAGAAAACGGTAGAAAAAGAAGCTCGGATTACTGAACGTTCAAGAATAGCATCTTTAAGTAGCTTTTAGTTTTTGAAGCGACGTCCTCTGACTGATCAAACGCCAATTGCTTCTGAGGAACGTCGAAAGCTTGTAAAGAGGTTCTTCAAGAGGTTCTCCGCGGCAACATCCAAGGGGGAGTTTGTTGGTGCATAATGTCTATTGCCTACGTCTAGGATAAATCTGTAATGTTTATAAAGTTTACACGTTAAAGTTTAAATGAGAAAAGTTAAATTTTATATGTTTGTACACTGTGATTCGTACGAAACATACATATTTCATACGAGTGAGTCACTCGTACGAAATATAGTTTCGTAAGAAACATAGTTGTTTGTTTTTGCACGCACTTCGGTACGAGTCATGTCGACCTATAAATAGGGAAGTGTTGTGTTAGAGCTAGCGAGTGATTTGTTAATTGGTACGGCGAAGCTCCGCCAGTTTGTTTACTTGCGTCTGTATTTTGAACGTCATTAATACATCAGAAGCAGTTAAACAGTAACTACTATCTTGTTTGTCATGTCTACCTCTCTAGCAATTAATTCTGCCTCTGCTAATTGAGCGAGATCAGCTCGATTGCTCATTTCGGGAGCTCGATCCCCGTTCACACCATGAATTCATCAGTGACAACTAAACAATAGTACTTTCCACCTATGCTCCTTACATTCACTTGACCGAATAGATCCGTATGAAGTAATTCATAAGGGGCATCTATGAATTTACTGTTTTAGACTTGTGAGGTTTCTTATGTTGTTTTCCCTTTTGACATGGAAGACATGTATCTTCCACGTGAAACCTCTGCACAGGCACCCCTTCAACTAAACCATTTTTAATAATATAGTTCATTTTTCGGTAGTGGATGTGGGCCATGCATCTGTGCCACTACAAAGACTCCGCCTCAAATGCTTTTGATAGTAAACACGCGACTACATTGGAAGAATCCTTAGCACCGATGCCCATGACATAAGTGTCATTTCTCCTTGGCGCTCTCATCACTATCTGGTCATCCGGTATCACCAAACCAGGTTTCAACACCAAAGCTTCAGACTTTGTAAAGTGGACCGAGTGATCCTTGTCGCAGACTTGAGACACGCTCATCAAATTGTGCTTCAGCTGCTCAACATAGTTCACTTTGTCCAGTGTGATCTTCCCGTAATCACTTTTCCTCGACCGGTAATGTGCCCTCCTTTAGCACCTGCAAAATTCACATATCCACCATCTATATTCTCAAACTCTGTCAACAGCCTCGCATCCCCCATCATGTGCCTGGAGCAGCCACTATCAACATACCACAATAATCCTCCTTAGCAGCTGCTGCACCATCCAACAAAATTAGTTAGATTGGGGGACCCAAGCCTTAATGGTCTTGGGTCTTCCAGATTCATTAATCATAGGAACATCCATCCAGTATCCATCACTCCTAACAGGAGTCTTGGATCATAGACTTGTTGATGGAAATGGTTTTTAATTTCCACTAGGTCTGTGGTCCTGAGGTTTCCTAACCAAGTTTGGACTTTGCGACCTTTGGAAATTATGATTTTTATTCCATGAATTTTGATGATGATAATTTCTAAAGCCATCGTTATAAAAATTTCGATTGCCAACATTCGGGTATCGATTTTGATATTTACCTTGACTTTTAAAATTATTTGATGGACCATTAAAGTTATTTATTCTTGGTGAACTACTTCTAGGTCTATCATATCTACCTGATGTAGATGCAGGCTGAAATCTTTGTTGATTTCTTTGAAAACGAGGAACCTGGTGAGTTCCTTTTTCAGCCTTATCTACACCAACAACAACACTTTGTTGCTTGGTAGCAGATATCTTTGGTGAGTTAACCTTCTTCTCACCATCACCACTTTGGTGAGTTAACGTTCTTCTCACCATCACCACTTTTTGCTGGTGATTTTTCTCTCATTCTCTCACTTACCTATGCTTCACTCTTTTTGTTAGGACAGCCGCTAGCTACATGTCCTTTTTCATGACATTTGAAACACGATTTTCTAGCCAAAGACTTCTTAGTTGAAGCCTCTTGCTTAGATTCATTAGGCGATGATGATGATGATGCTTTAGAAGGATCCTGTTTAGTTTGCTTAACTTCTGATTTTTTGTTCTTAGCAAACTGCACATTAGACTCTTTAGTAATAACAGGGACCTCTTCATTCATGTCACTTCCCTTAACAAAATCAACCTTTTTAACAAAAAAATGTTTTTGATTGTTAGGGTGTGTATTCTTTGTTTTCAAAACTGGCTCCCTATTATTGTTCTTCTTGGCATTTTCAGTCACATCAACATCCTCTGATGTGGAACTACCAGGTATAGTTGACACAAAGTCTGTAAGCTCTTCTTCATCTGGCAAGAAAGAATAGTCATGACCAAGTGGTGGTGGAACTTCATTCAAACCTTTGAAGCCCACACAAGTCTTGCCATTACTCTTCTTAAGGCCATTCATCATTTGTTTCATGACAAAAGATGAATGTCTGAATTGATTTAATTTCTTTTCAAGCTCACAAATTTTAAGTTGTGCTTCAGACAACTCTTTGCACTTTTCAGAAACCTCTTTTGTTTTCTCACTCATCGTATCATGAGCTAAATCAATAACTTGAAGTTTTTCATTAAGCTTACAGGTTAGAATATTATTTTCTTCTTCATAACCTTTAATTTTCTTCAAGTATAATGACTCATTTTGTTTTACGAAAAAGTTTGATTCTTTTAGGTTCGAGAGCTCATTAGCCAGACTTTGGTTTTGCTTTGTTAATGTGTCAACTTCACTTTACAAGTCACGACACTTCATCAGCAACTGGAGTTATCTCAGCCATGAATGCCTGTGAGGCATTGTTATCATTCTCCAGATGAACACTCCAATCATAAGAACCCTCTATAGCAGTAGAAGTTAGGGCCTTTAATCCATTGTTGTTTGACGGATTTCATGTTGCATGAACCATGGCCAGGAGAATCTTGAAAGGATGAACTAGAACGAGATTCAGTTTTAGCTCTTTGACACTCTCTAATGAAATGTTTGTAGTTGTGACAGTTGTAACACTTCACTTTTGACTTGTCAAAGCCCACACTCTTTCCAACGAACTTCATGCTCGTTCTGTTCATGAACCTCTTCACGCTTCTAGAGATCATGGCCATTTGCCATTGCAGATCCATCTCCTCTAAGTCATCAGGTCGATCTGATCATAATCTTCATCGAACGTAACAGGATCAGATATTTTTCCCTGAATGTAGTTCTCTCATAGGAAGCATAAAAGATGCAAGCAATTCCAGGTGATCTTCAGCACCTTTGACACTTAGAGGCATAGACTTGGAACTGCTGTTACTAGATTGTTGTCTCTTAGCCCCTGACGAGCCTCCTGAAGCAGCAACGAAACACACTTCTCCATCAGAATTTGTCACTATCTGTTCAGTGTCATTAGAAGCATTGTTAGATGTTGAAGGTGTAAGACCTTTATAAATCCCCGGATCTTGAACCTGATCATAACCTGTCTCCTTCTTCTTCATATTGAGCTCATAAGCTCTCAGTTTCCCAACAACCTCTTCTAAGTCTTTCTTTTCATAATCAGCTTCACCCTTTATCATCAACGTGTAAATATCCCACTTTGCAGGTAAAGCATCCAGCAACTTGTCGTTTATCTCCACATCTGTGTATCCCTCTATGTCATAATTGTCTATTTCTGACATCAGATGATAATATCGAGTGATAATATCTTCAAGGGATTCATTTCTCATTCCTTTGAACACAGCAGACTGTTTCTTCAGAAGATCAACCTTGTTCTTCTTCACATCAGGATTGCCCTCATACCTCTTCTCTAGGGCACCCCACATCTCCTTTGATGTAGTGTAACGCTTGAATGTATGTTTGATGCCATCAGGTAATGACATCTTGATAACAGCTAAGGCCTTCTTTTCAGACTCATACATCCTCTTCTCAGCTTTAGACATATTCACGTAAGCAGTAACCCATTGTCTGCCCTCAGAATCATGCGTTGGGTTAGCGTACCCATCTTGAATACAGATCCACATCCATGTGTCCTGATATTCAATAAAGGATTGAAACCTATCCTTCCACGTAAGATAGTTCTCTACCTTCAGCATCTTTGGAGGTTTATTTGTGGTTCCAGCCTCATGCTCCATCCTTAACATCTCATTTGGGTTTGAAATATTCAACATTTTTATCGAACCGGCTCGATAAAAACGTTAAAACTTGCCCGAAATGGGTGGTTACCAAATTATACTGTTAGACTCGTCTCGAAGATACGATTCTAACAATATATAATGTCCGATTATGATTTTTTTGTCTATGGATAAATTTCTATGTCCGAAAACGTTTAACTCCGGTTGCGTCAGCTGGTTAACTTTCCACCTTTTCCTGTGTAACTCGGAACAGTGTAAAATCCGAAATGGAAATTCTGGTTAACAATCCGAGATGGAAATCCAGAACAGTAATCCGAGTTGACAATCCGAAATGATGATCCGGAATAGTGATCCGAGATGAAATCCGGAATGCACTGTTCTGATCCGAAATGGGAATCCGAAATAGACTATTGTGATCCGAGATGGAATCCGGAATAGTTCTACTCCGAGATGGAATCCGGAATAGTTCTCAATCCGAGATGTAATCCGGAATACAATTCTGATTCAAAATTTCAATCCGAAATGGAATCTGAAATGGCTTTTCTGATCCGAATTGCTCTGTTTTCCAGATCCGAAATGCAAATTCTGGTCTGAAATTCAAGTCTTCAATCCGAAATACTATGCTTTTCAATCTAGAATCAAGTCTTTAATCCGAAATGCCTGCTGCCAATCCGAAATCCCTGCAGAAAATCCGAAATACCTACAAAAACCCTAAAACAGCCGTCATTAAACCCTAAAACAGTCGTCAAAACTCTAATTCAGCCGTCACAATCTTCAAGAACTGCCTCCAAATACGCCCAAAAACCCAGTTTTTCTGTTGTTACAATTCTAAACCGAGCAATAATCAAGAGCCGAATGCTCTGATACCAATTGTAGGTCCCCTAGTCCTTATGGATCTTGACAGAATCGTCTATCTAATCTAGAGTGCTGAATCCCCTAGATCAGGTTTCACAGAAAACACAAAGAACACCAACACGAACACAAAGAATTCCATCAAACTGTCTTCTATTGATTATCTAACACAAAGTGTTTACAATCAATTCAAGACTCTCTCTCTAAAACTCTCTTAAGCAATTCTCTCTGCAAGTGTTTACAATAGAACTAGCAACCTTAACCCTAATCGCAACCTTTATATAGAGATAGGTTATGCTCATGCGCTAGGGTTTCCTACATGGACTGCTAATTGGTTTAAAGCCCAATTCGCCTACAATGCACTATTCTATGTCTAGTTCAGCCCAATTACTTCTAATGCACTATTACAAAACTAAACCCGCTAACCGTTTATCATTTTACTAATTACAAGATATCCAAAGACCAAATCTAAGTTGTTGTCACAAATATGCACCAACACCCAAGCAGGAAGAGGCTTTTCAAACCTTAAAGCAAAACCATTGTGATGCACCTATTCTTACTCTCCCTGATGGTTGTGAAGACTTTGTGGTCTATTGTGATGCATCAGGGCATGGACTAGGGTGTGTCTTAATGCAAAGAGGAAAGGTGATAGCCTACGCCTCAAGGCAACTCAAAGTCCATGAGAAGAATTACACCACTCACGACCTAGAACTCGGAGCGGTCATGTTCGCTCTAAAGATATGGAGACATTATCTCTATGGTACAAAGTGTGAGATTTACACTGACCACATGAGCTTTCAACATATCTTTAATCAAAAAGAGTTAAACATGAGGCAACAACGATGGGTCGAACTCTAGAAATATTATTATTGTGAAATCCGTTATCATCCTGGTAAAGCTAATGTTGTGGCTGACACTCTTAGTCGAAAAGAGTATGCTAACTCCATTCATCTTTTGTGTTATCAAATCGTAACTGATCTTCAAAACCGCATTCACGCAACTCAACATACTTCTGTCAGAAGAAATGATGTACGAGATGAATTATCTTGTGGAGCTAAAACCAAGTTAGACTCCAAGTCCGATGGTATCCTTTACTATCTAAATCGTATTTGGGTACCTGATCGTGACAATCTTCGTACATTTCTCATGAATGAGGCCCAGAAAACACGATAGTCTATACATCTAGGTGCTGATAATATGTATCAAGATCTAAGATACTCTTACTGGTGGCTTGGAATGAAGAAGGATATCGCCATTTTTGTCTCCGAGTACCTCATATGTTCTAAGGTTAAAGCCTAACATCAAAGACCCTCTTGATTACTTGTTCAACCTGAAATACCCATCTGGACGTGGGAAAACATAACCATGGATTTCATTACCGGGCTACCTCACACCTCCAGTGGGCATGACATGATTTGGGTTATTGTCGATTGTTTTACCAAGTCTGCTCATTCATTCCAATCCGCGAAGACTATAAAAACGAGAAGTTAGCTCGGATCTATATTGATGAAATTGTAAGTCGACACGGTGTGCCTTTAAGTATAATTTCGGTTCGAGATGGACGTTTTACTTCACGAACATGGCAAGCCGTACAATCAGCATTAGGTACTCGCTTAGATCTCAGCACCAACTTTCACCCTTAAACTGATGGTCAATCTGAATGCACCATACAGACTTTTGAAGACATGTTGCGAGCATATGTCATCAACTTCAAGGGTAATTGGGATACTCATCTACCATTAGTTGAATTTTTATACAACAATAGCTATCATTCGAGCATCGGTATTGTATACGGTCATAAGTGCCGATCACCGGTATGTTGGCATGAAATCAGTGAAGCACAAATCACTGGACTTGAATTGATCCAAGAAACAAACGATAAGATTCTTCAAATCCGCAATAATCTTCGAGCAACTCAGAGTCATCAAAAGAGTTACGCTGATAAACGATGAAAGCCACTAGAGTTTTGTGTTGGTGATCAAGTACTTTTGAAAGTATCACCATGGAAGGGAGTTGTTCGTTTTGGACAAAAGGCAAGCTAGCACCTCGCTATGTGGGACCATTCAAAATAATCGAGAGAGTTGGTCTTGTAGCCTACAAGCTTGACTTACCTAAAGAACTCAGCAGGATTCATCCCACGTTCCATGTATCCAACTTGAAAAAGTGCCTTGCCGACGAAAACCTTCATATACCGTTGGAAGATATTTAGATTGATGAATCGATGCATTTCGTAGAGCAACCTGTAGAAATTATGGACTCCGGTGAAAAACGTTTAAGATGAAGTCGAATTCCGATAGTCATGGTGCGTTGGGAGTCAAAACGAGTACCTGAATTTACTTCGGAACGCGAAGACTCAATGCGCAAAAAATACCCTCATCTCTTTCAAGTTAATCCTACCACTACCTAAATTTCAGGACGAAATTTCTAAAAGTAGGGGATACTGTAACATTTACAATGAAATTTATAGTAAGAGGAAAATCCGTCGATTTCAAAAATCATGAAAACGGGTTCTAAAACCGCTCCGTTTTGTTAATGCAAATATACGTTATGACGTTCGTTACGCGTTTATGATAAGTGTATTAGAATCGTTATATTATTAGTAGTAAATAATAGATAATAAAGTTCAAAATAATAATAATATTAATAAAATAAAAATAATAAAAACAGAAAAAGGGTGACCGCGGGTATCGAACCCGGGTACCCACCCAACCAACACACCACTACACTACACACACATATCTGTCATGATTTTAAACCAAATAAATTATATATAAAATCAGTGTTTGAATTCGAATTTTCGAATCTTAGAGCTGTAACAGCCGGAGATTGATTCAAGCAATCAAAGACCTATTTCTTTTGTTTCAATTAAAGAATCAAACCATTTTAATCATAAGACTTAATCCAATTATCGATCCATTCATCGTAAACGGTTAAGCAATCATCGGCCATCAAGTCTTGTTTGAAACCGAAGCATTGAAATCGTATAACTGCCCCTCTCTATAAATAGTGATCCTAAACATCTTTAGAACTCGCTCACACTCACAAACACTCTACACCCTCTCTGTTTTCAAAATATACATTGCCAAAATTTTCTTCAGTCGCCGGAACCTCGCCGAAGAAATCAGAGGACATCCCTGTTCGGTATAAGCACTTGAATCCTTCCTTTTATTATTTATTTTAATGTCAGTCAATCCAATAAGTAATATCAGATTGACAATCGGGTTTTTGTCAAACTGTTAAAACGAAATGAAGAAGATAAAGTTGAATAAGCGTATAAGTATAATTAAAACTGGTGTTTATAATGGGTTAGACACACAGTCCAGTGGTGGACTGTGTGCAAATTAAACTCATGGTCTCGGGTTCGAGTCTTACCTACACTGCCGATTTCCTTAATAAACCAACCCTTTTTATAACTCATATATAACAGGACTCAGTTAGTGTATAAGTTTAATTAAAAACCCATTTCCTCTGGGTTAGTCACACAACACAACTGGTCGGGTTGTGTGCAACACAGAGCCTTGGTAACGTGTTCGATTCCGGTCGGTTACATGTTCTGAAAATTATCAAACCTTTTTAAATATAACCTGGTTATGGTTTAGCTCAGTAAGCGTATATATATAATTAAATTCAGATATTCCGGGTTAGACACGTAGCTTAGTTGGTAGAGCTGCATGCACGTAAACTGAGGTCACACGTTTGTGTCCCACGCGCTGCATAAAAACGTTCAGTTCGACCCGCTAAGGGTATATATTTTTTTAATTAAATTTTTGTTTATTTTACTCCCAAAACTATGAAAATATTTAATAAAATAAGCCCTTTTTAACCACAAAAATAGTAATAAATACACTAAAAATTATCTAAAAAGTCTAATAAAATTCATTAACAAAAAATACTAATTTTAATATATTTACTGAATTATTACGTGAATATTTAGGTTAGTTTTTCTCGCCGGTTGGTATCTTTAAATCGTGCGCGCTCATTATCAAATCAAGAACGCACCCACTGTGAGTGAATTCCTACAAACTTCCCTTTTTACTCATTTTTTCGGGGTGTATCATGTGTCGTTTTATTTATATCATTTTTCAAGCACTTGTGCTATTACCATTATATGAACTAACATGCTATGTGATATTTGGTTTATTGTTAGTTATGGTTATACTTTCTCATTTCAGTCAGCTTTTCACATTAGGGCCATCAGTTCCCTGTTTCATACGAGTAGAGCAGCGCGTTGCCTAATTAGATCGGCTCCGTTTGATTGAGCGTTGATCTCACAGCACATCGCTTATCATGTTCACATGTACATTACTAGATGATTATGTGGTTTGTGGATAGATTAGATATACGTATGCTCAGAGTTGGTTTATGCATATTCTATTAAATTAATAAACATAACATTTCTTTCTGATGTTTAAACAGGATTCACTCGCCAACTATTGTTGACCCAAATCTCTATTTTTTTGCAGATGATACAAGTGATCAGGTTGAAGCAAGGAACACATAGGATTGAGCCTTAGAAAAAGAATAAATCGTTACTTGAATGTCGTGTTTAGAACACTTGGTGTTTTGTATGGTGTGTGTTGATTGAAATATTTCTTTTTAATTTGAAATAATAAATATGAAACTTTTATTATAGTAAATGTCATGAGATTTGATGAAAACCCAATCATGCCCCGACTACCATATCCGATGCGGGTCAGGGTGTGACACAATGTGGGCAAGAAAGGCGAAGTATTCCTTGCGCAAGTACTTGTTTGCTTGGATACACAACATAAGCTTGAGACCTTTGGAGGGTTTCTCGCTATAGACGTGTAAGGAATCGTCATTGGGAAGGGGAGGACGAATGAACTTTTCGGAACAAACAACTTCAGCCCGGACTCGCCTACGCCAATCCATACCTACTATGATATCGAAACTACCCATCTACATGGGTGCGAAGTCAATGGAAAACATATGATCATTGAGATTTAAAGAACAATCGGATAGGACAGAATCAACAGTGATGGATTTCCCGTCTGCGACTTCGACTTTGAATGATTTAGGCAACTTAGAACGTCTACACATAAGCAAAGGTTCGAATTCAACGGATACAAAACTTTTAGGCATTTCCGCCTTGGAGTCGACAGAGGTGTGGGGTGATTCAGCATTAGGTGGGGGTTGAATCTTGCTGACAATCTCGGGTATGACCTTGGCAATATGCTCGGCCATTTGTTAGGCCATGAATTCATGTAGTCCTTTTTAGACATCGAATCGGAAAGGGATCTTGATTTGGACTTTTCCTTGCCTATAACGCTTTGAGAGGAAGACATCTAAAGGGTTCGACCATAGACGAGATATTAAGGCTTTGATCATAATGCCTTTTTTTATAAAAAGAAATCATTTTTGAGCACATAAGTATCATATAACACGTATGAATTCATATAGATAGCATGGCATAAAACCATTCAAAAGCATAAACACGTATGATTTGCGTAAGGAGTATAAATTTAGTTGGTTCACGATGATTATTATTATTGTTTTTGTTTACAAAAGTTGTGCGAGTCGTGCTTCGAGTTAGAATGAATAAGGAAGCAAGTATTAAAACACATAATTAATTGAGATACATAAAAGATAGGTTTAATAAAACATAAGAGTGTTTCGGGTTGAGAAACGTCGACTATTCCAAATTGAATCGAGATCCTTTCAAATTAAAGAAACATGCTTTGGCCTATAGGTAAAATGCTCTCGTTGAGAAGCGATTAACGGCACTTTACCCTCCAGTTACTACACATCTCTAACCGATCGAAAAATCAAAACTTTGGTGAGATTGAAAATCGAGGAGTGGGACTAGTTGACAAGGTACGGGTTTCACCCCTAACTTGACAACATGGTACCCTAAGTGTGGTTGGTACTTACCAAACGAGGAGCAAATTCCGACTCGTTGGTAAGGGTCCACTAGTGTATGAAATGGATATTCCCATCAAGATGTGGATTTCACACCTAACTTGATGGTGTAATTTCGTGTATTGTATGAGTGTCTTTAAGTCTTCAAGTTTGTGTCTTCAAGTCTTCAAGTGTGTAAAATCGATCAAGCGGCTTGAGAGTGATCACCAAAGTGCGGGTTTCACCTCTATTTTGGAGAGATCGTCTCGTTATAGTATGAGTGTCTTCAAGTCTTCAAGTGTGTTAGTGGTGTAGGTGTCTTAGGAAAGACACGCTGCATATATATTAAGACAAAAGAAATAGGAACAAGCAAATAAGAATTAACATTTTAAACATGAATCAAGAAAGGTCAAGTTGGGCACTTAAACTATAGACTAGGTCAAACATTGCAATTCTATTTAATTCCCTATAGTTATGGCTCTGATACCAATCTATCACACCACAACCGATGGCGGAAACATCAGAGTGGGACGAACGAGATTGCTCGAGACATCATAACACTAATTGTGACAATAATTAATTAAACAACCCATTTCATTTCATTCATCAAATTGTCAAATGTAACATAATTCTGTAACAAAATAACAACAAAGAGATAAGTTCAACAAAACATAATAATCAACTTAGTATTCTAAGAATGTTTCTATGCCGATCCTACTAAGTTTCATTATATCAATCTCATCAACCTGCAACATGTTAAAAAGTATAGTTCAATAACAGAGTATTGGCGAGTACACAAGTATAGCATAAGTAGTAAAACGTTTAAAAAAATCCAACGAGATTAATGTAAACAAAGCGTGTGAACTACAAGTCAATCCTCAAGTGCACCACATAGTAGATTTAAAAACTTAACAATGACCACAAGAATATGAGCGGTGAATTACTCCTATAGCACTATACATGTTAAGGGAGGCTTGGTCGAAGTTAATGACATTTAGTATCACATAAGAATGTACCAAGTAAACAGTTCAAGTATCACATAACTATAGCATGTATGATGAATTGTTTGGGTGATTTCATAGAATAAAAGTGTGATTTAGTGTGTTTATGATAGATTAACATGTTGCACCTAAAAGTGTAAAGCGTAAAAAAGGTGTCGAGTGTACTCACGGTTTTGCAAAGTTAATTCCATGAAAGCGTTTAGGTTGATTATGGGAACGAACACCGAGTTATCCTACACAAGGAAACGTAGGTGTGTGAGTATTGGAATGACGATGGAGTTCGGTAATTTTAGGAATTTAAAGTATGCAAAGAGTATGTATAGTCGAAAATATTTATCTAGACGTTAATACTCGTTTTTACACTATAAGGCCCAAAAGGTGTTTGTGTTTTTATGGGTCATGCCCAATAGAATCGTAACGATGGTTAGGTCTTAGACAAAATAAACTAATATTAGGACAAGTAACCATATGGTCATCGTCAAAGGTTCGGTTATATTTATTATTTACATAAATAGTTTACATATATTATAACAAGTTTATCATATATAAATCATAGATTTCATATAAGTCATGGATGTCATAGAAGTCATGCATGGAGGTAGGAGGATAACCATCCTAAACCTCTTTCATAAGATTCACCAATACACAAATTGCGACAAGGACAATCCAGATGGTCATGAATAAAGTACTTCACTAAGCTAAGCTTCGAACTGAATAAGCAAGCTAGGTGCATGCATCCTAAACATGGCAACGTTTGAGAACGTGTCGTAGCCTTGTTACTCAAGTGAAGGTGAACCATAGCTTAATGGATAGAAATCATCAAGTGAGGGGTGGATTGAAAAGTTGGATAGCCAAGGCCTCCATGTAATCACACCTTCACCAAACACAAGGTTGTAAGCTTGGATGGCTCAACACTTGTGGGTTTAAGACCCTAGTAAAAACCACAAGTTTAAAGGCATGTTATACCTCTTGATTTTGTATGGCACAAGTCTAGCTAGCTCACTAACTATACACTTGATTAGTGGCACAAGCAGCATAGAGGTGTTAAGATTAAAACAAGTTCAAGAAAGGTTTATAAGTTTAACTTCAAAACAGAAAGTTTGGCCCTAAAAATGGTATTTTTCCACCTTGGTTTTCCATGGAAAACCTATTGTAACATCCCATGGGGCTTAGCAAACATTGTTGAGGAAGAAAACATAAAGAAAAATTTGAAACTTTTGAAGTTTGAAAAGATAAAAATGGGCAGATTGTTTAACACACTTTTGAACCTCAAAATGGTGAGGTTTCACCTTAGTTTGCCCAAACAAACTTGTGAGAACCTTCCTAGAGGTTATCCAAGGGTTTTAGAAGAAGAAATAATGTTTAAACAAAGAAGGAAGTGAGTTGAAACTCACTTGCAAGCTGAAGTGTTTCAGCAGAAAGTTCTGGATGGTTTGAGAGGATTTGTGAAGTGTTGGAGGCTTTTAAAAGTGAGAAAAGGTTGGGGAAAGGTGGGGTTTTATAGAGGGAAGATTAGGGTTTAAGTTAGGGTTGCATTAGTGAGGATTAGGTGAGTTTTTAAATTTAAACAAGGACGGAAACTCCCTGTGCAGCTTGCGGCCGAAAGCTGCTAGGGTTTTTATTTTTTTGTTCTTTTATTAATTATAAGTGTATTTCTTGATATTTAAACATTACACATTATATGTAACATTAGTATGGGTCATATGGTAGACTAAGGTTAAGTGTAAGGGTGTTTTCAAACCCCAAACAGACTTACTAGAAATTATATGTTTAGCATAAACGTGATAAGATTTTATGATGCCGGAAGCTTGAATTTTTGTATTAAAATCACTAATCATCTTGCTTGACTTGGATATTAAGATTTACAAACATACAATAGGTATTCACGAGTCATTTTTAATTGATTTATCGAGCAACAAAATAACGTACGTTCATAAGTTTAAGCATGTATAAAAGGTTGTGAAATTCGCATAATTGATCAATTTGATTACAATCAAAGCCTTGGATTTACAATGATTCGAAAATGAAATACGACTACAAGGTTTGGACTTTCCAATTATAGAAACACGAAGCAAACTTAATAAAAACGGAAAGTTACAAATGCGAAGCGTTACGCCAAACTCCAAATGTTCTCACTAGCTAGAACACTAATCCAATCATATAAAGATGATGAATTAGGTCAGCTTACAACACTTGGTACAAGGAAGAAGATAAGTTATTAAGTGTTAGTGAGTTAGACTCACTTAGAAGAAGATGGTTCTTTCGAGGATCAAGAATTTCGGGAGTGAGAGTGAGAGTTAACGAAAGTTTGGATTTGATGAAGTGCATCTGTATTTATAGGAAAAACGGCTGCCAGCTCCGCTTCGTGCGAAGTGTGCCAATTCGTGCGAAGCGGGCTCCATTTCGTACGAAGTGTTCCCGAACTTGTACCAAGGGGTCAGTTGAGGCTGGTTCCATGCGTTTTAGCTGGTTTTAAGTATTTTGAACATGCATGATTGAAGTATAGGTACAATAGTGCATAAAGGTGAGTATTCAAGCATTTAAGCATGAGTTTCATGCATATAATCTCGTATTACGAGTTGTAAAGTATAATTCAAGTATATAACAGGTGTAAGTATACAATGAGTTTCCATTATGATCACAATCTCAGAGTACAAGAGTGGAAAATGAAAGATAAATGTACAGTACAAGTTTCCAAATATAGAAAAACGAACACTCTTTCCAAATAAGGAAAGTTTGGGAATGCGGGGCATCACAGTCTCCCCTCCTTTATGAAATTTAGTCTCGAAATTTATTCAAGAGGAAGACTCAACGAAGAGGTGTGGGTACTTATTCTTCATTTCACTCTGGAGTTCCCAAGTAAATTTTGTGTGATGTTGCTTGATTCCTCGATCCATGATTTCGACCGGTTTTTCCACAAAGTGCAAGGATTCATTGATTTGGAGATTGTCGAGCGGTACATGAAGTCCTTCTTTAGTAAGACACTTCTTAAGATTTAAAACATGGAACGTTGGATGAACATTGTTAAGTTCTAGTGGTAGGTCTAGTCGATACGTTATCTTGCCAATCCTTTAGAGTATCTTGAAAGGACCTATGTAACGAGGATCAAGTTTGCCTTTCTTACCAAATCGAACTACGCCCTTCCAAGGGGATACGTTATGAAGCACATGATCATCGATGTTAACTTCCAAGGGTTTGCGGCTCTTATCTGCGTAGCTCTTTTGTCGACTCCTAGCCTTGAGTAGATTATCACGTATTTGAAAGATTTTGTCCGTTGTCTTTTGTATGAGTTCAGGACAAGTGATTTGAGCTTCTCCGATCCCGTGCCAACAGATAGGAGATCGGCACCTTCGTCCATACAAAGCTTCAAACGGTGCCATTTGAATACTAACATGATAACTGTTATTGTATGAGAATTCTACCAGAGGTAAGTCAGAATCCCAGTTGCCACCAAAGTTGATTACACATGAATGAAGCATATCCTCAAGGGTTTGGATAGTGCGCTCGGTTTAACCGTCAGATTGAGGATGGAAAGCGGTACTAAGGTTAAGATGAGTGCCAAGGGCTTTCTCAAAAGTTTGCCAAATACGCGAGGTGAAACTACCATCACGGTCTTATATGATGTTAATGGGGATACCATGACGACAAATGATTTCATCCGTATAGATACGAGCCAATTTCTCGACTTGGCAGTCTTCACGAATGGGGAGGAAGTGAGCGGATTTGGTCAAACGGTCAATGATTACCTAGATACTATTGTGACCAGAAGGTGTGCGTGGAAGTTTGGTAATAAAATCCATAGCAATACTTTCCCATTTACAGACAAGAATTTCTGGTTGTTCGAGCAGGCTAGAGGGATGTTGATGCTTAGCTTTTACTTTGGAACAAGCAAAGCATTTGGAGACATAGAGGGTGATATATTTCTTCATGCTAGGCCACCAATAAGACTTACGCATATCGTGTTACATCTTGTCAGCGCCAGGATGAATGGACTATCAGGATTTATGAGCTTCCTTCATCAAGAAGTCATGAAGATTATCACGATTTGAAATTCAGACAGGATTGAGATAGTAAAGCATACCATCTGGTTTTTTGAGTTGATTTTCAGCACCACACTTTATCTTGTTGTATAAGTCGTTCTCGTTAGCGGATGAGTATTGTGCTTCACGAATACGTTTACGAAGATTTCTCATAGTTTGGTAATAACAAATGCTCTTTACATGAGTTTTACGACTAAGTGCGTCGGCCAAAACATTCGCCTTACTAGGATGGTAGCGAATTTCGTAGTCGCAGTCGTTGAGCAATTCCCATCAACGTTGATGCATGTTGACTTCTTTATGATGTTAAAGGATATGCTGAATGCTCTTATGGTCGGTGAAGACCGCACACTTGGTACCATAAAGGTAGTGTCGCCATATCCTTAATGCAAAAACAACTACACCTAGTTCAAGGTTGTGAGCAGTGTAGTTCTACTTATGCATTTTGAGTTGCCTCGAAGCGTATGTGATAACCTTATGCCATTGCATAGAAACACAATCAAGACCTTGGTTTGAGGCATCGCAATGCACGATGAAATTGTCATCTGCATCGGGAAGAGCAGGAATAGGAGCATTGACGAGCCAGAGTTTTGAAAGACTCCTCTTGTTTAGAACCCCAAACAAAAGGTTTATCTTTTTTAGTTAAAGAGAGGAACGACGATCTTGGAAACGTTGGAAATGAAACGAAGATAGTAACCAGCTACGCCAAGGAATGAATGAATTTCAGATGGAGTCTTAGGAGCAATCCAATTCTTCACAGCTTCGATTTTTGTAGGTTCAACGTGAATACCAAGTTCGTTGACGATGTGCCCAAGGAATTGAACTTCTTTTAACAAGAATTCACACTTGGGGAATTTGGCATAAAGGCGTTCAGTGCGCAAAAGTTCAAGGATTAGGCGTAAATGACGTTCGTGTTCGGCTTGTGTCTTCAAATAGATTAGGAAGTCGTCTATGAATACGATCACGAAAGGTCCAAATAAGGTTTGCACACACGATTCATAATATCCATGAAAATCGCTGGTGCATTGGTCAAACCAAAAGGCATGACCACAGACTCGTAGTGACCATATCTAGTACGAAATACAGTTTTAGGATATCTTTTTCGACAACTCGAAGTTGGTGATAGCCAGAACGAAGATTGATCTTTGAGAGGCACATTGCGCCTTGGAGTTGATCAAAAAGGTCATCGATGCGAGGAAGAGGATAACGATTCTTGACAGTGACTTTGTTAAGTTCGCGATAATCGATGCACGTACGAAAAGAACTGTCCTTCTTCTAAACAAAGAGGATTGGAGCACCCCAAGGAGAAGTACTAGGGCGTATAAAGGCTTTTTCAAGTAAGTCTTGAAGTTGGCTCGATAACTCTTGCATTTCCGATGGTGCGAGGTGATAATGGGATTTGGCAACAGGAGTTGCGCCAGGAATGAGGTCAATACGAAAATCGACAAAACGAGGAGGAGGACCAGGTAGATCCTCTGCGAAAACGTCAGGAAAATTGCGCACTATAGGAAATTCACTTATGCTTGGACCTCTATCCTGCACTTTCACAACGTGGGCAAAGAAGGCAAGGTATTCCTTGCGTAGGTATTTGCTCACTCGGGTACACGACATGAGTTTGAGGCCTTTAGAAGGTTTCTCACTATAGACGTGTAAGGAATCACCGTTAGGGAGAGGGAGGCGAATAAACATTTTAGAACAAACAATTTCGGCACGAACTTGCCGGAGCCGATTCATGCCTACTATGATGTCAAAGCTACCCATTTGCATGGGTATGAGGTTAATCGAAAACCTATGCTCGTTGAGATTCAAGGAACAATTGGAAAGAACGGAATTGACAGTTATCGATTTACCATTAGCGACTTCAAGTACGAATGGTTTGGGCCACTTAGGACGTCTACACTTTAACAAAGGTTTGAACTCTAACAATACAAAACTCTTATCTGCACCAGTATCAAATAAACATGAAGTGTAAAGGTTGTAAACGAGGAACATACCAGTAATGACTTCGTTGTTGTTTTGTGCCTAAGTATTTATGATGACGAAAGCTCTGCCACGTGGAGCTTGCTGCTGGTTGTTGTTGCACTAAGGACAAACGTTGGCAAGATGGTCTGAGTCGCCACACTTGTAGCAAGTGTGACAGTTGTTGGCAGGAGTTTGAACCTGGTTTTCGTTGACTTGCGGTTCAGACCATTCCGACACTGTGTGCTGAAGTGTCCAAACCTGTTGCATGTAGTGTAGAGATGATAGGGTGCATGGGTTGGATGGTGATAGGTACAAGTTACGCACCTAGGTTGTGTTCCGGTATAGGCGCGCTTGACAGGTTTCGTGTTTTGGGTGAGGGCAAGTGTGTGTTGAGGTGGGTTGGGGTGGAGTAACAACCGCACAATTCTTGGTTGAAGCCTTCCGCTTCTTCCTATTTCAATTGTTTTTGGGTGGGTAGTTTAATAGGTGTAGCTTCTAGAGTTGGTTCAGTGGTGGCTTGGGCCTTTGTTTTTAAGGCTCCTTCCATCATCAGGTTGTGGTTAAAATTGGTTGCGAGGCGATAAGCATCCTCGATGATTTTTGGTTGAGAAGACTCAACATAGTTGGAGAAAGAAGAGGGTAGGGCTCACTGTATTTGGCAATGGTCTTTTTGAAAGTGTCGACTTGACCCAGGCAAATGATACTGAGCTGTTTGAACCTAGCTTTCAACCAACATTGTCAATTTCAATGGCTTGATGTTCTAAAACTCATTTTCGAGTTGTTAGGTTTCGTGGGGAGGACAAAACTCATCTTTCATAAGTTTCTAAAGTTTGACCAAGTTAGGGAGTAGGCCGTGTCATTGCCATGCCTATTGCATTCTGACGTCCACCAGCCGAGAGCTCTCGATCAGAATACGCTAGTAGCACTGCCGGTGCGTTAGTCGTCGGGATAACCACTTTGGCGAAAGGTGACCTCCATGGCGTCGAACCATTGGAGCATCCTTGTCGCCCCGTCCTCTCCTGTTTAAGGCATTGGACTGCAGGAGTTGAACTGCTTAAAGGTGAAGCAAGGTTTAGGTCTTTCGTCCTTAGGCTTGGTCGTGTCGTCGTGGTTTTTGGTGCTAGTAGATGTGGAGGCAGGTTGGATATGGTTGATGATGTCGCGAAGTATCTTGGCAATCTGCTTGGCCATAAATTTCATCATCTCTTTCTTGGTCATGGAGTCGCTGGTGTTACTAGCAATCTTCATGGAGTCCGAGTTTTCACCGTCAGACGGCATCTAAAGAGTTGGAATAGTGGGAAAATGTGAGATTTGATTATAATGATTTTAAAATAACGTTTCGAATGCCTTAATGAGTGTAAGTGTTTCATGTAGCTCATAAGTTTTTTACATAATTTGCCTGAGTATTTCATGTAGCACATAAGCATCACGGATAAAGTATAAGCATAACATGTATTCATAACGTATAATCACGTATAAAGGAGTAAATGCATAAAGGAGTGTAAATTTAGTTGGTTTGTGATTATTAGTATTGTTTTAGATTGTGAGGAAAGTGCGATTTGTGCATTCGAAATGATCAACATATCAAATAAAACACATAGATATCAATTCACATAAAAGTAGAGGTTCGATAAATCATGGGAGTGTTTCGGGTTTAGAAACTTCGACTGTGGAAAGCGAATCACAAATCCTTTCAAATTAGGGAGACATGTTTAGGCTTAATAGGTTAAATGCTCTCACCGAAAAGTGCTTAACGACATTTTACCCATCCAGTTACTACATGTCCCCAATTGATCAAAAATTCGAAACTTTGGCGAGATTGAAAGTCGAAGAGTGGAACTAGTTCTCAAGATGTGGACGTGGTTGGTACATACCAAACGAGGAGAAAATTCCGAGTCGTTGATAAGGATCCACTAGAGTAAGACATGGAGATTTTCCTATCAAGATGTGGATTTCACTCATAGCTTGATGGTGTAATTTCATGTAAAATCGAATACGCGGATTGAGAGTGATCACCAAAGTGCAGGTTTCACCCCTTTTTTGTGAGGTCATCTCGATTGTAAGGTATGAGTGTCTTCATGTCTTTGGGTGTGTGTTGTGTAAGCCTTAGGAAAGGCATGCAATTTTTAAGAAACAGGGCAAGATAAGAAGCAGAACATGAAAGTTTAGACGTTTTAATCGAGGAACAGTTCACTTCGTACGAAGAGTGCTCACTTCGTGCAAAGTGAGTCCCACTTCGTGCGAAGATGTTCTGTTCACACGAAGAGGTCCAGTTTGCACCAAGTGCTTCAGTTCCCCCAAAGGTCTCAGTTCGTACGAAGGGGTCTGTTTTGTGCTTAAACTATATAGTAGGTCAAATGTGGCAGTTCTACCTAATTCCCAATAGTTATGGCTCTAATAACAATCTGTCAGACCCAACCGATGGCGGAAATATCGGGCAGGACGAAAGAGATTGCTCGAGACTTCATAATGCGAAAATGTGACAATAATTTATATAACATAATTTCATTTCATTGAAATAGCAAATACATAGTACAAATTTCAAGATACGCCATCATGGATAACAAATTTCGCATACAACAACATTAATGTTACAATTCTAGGGTGTGTCTAAGTCGTCCTATTCGTTTCCATATGTAGTTATCATCAACCTCAACTTGCAATACACGTCAAAGTATAGTTCAATACACAAGGGATTGGCGAGCATACAAGTTTGAATAATAGCATAGCATAAATGTTTAAACAAATCTCCATGCATACTTGTCTATTCTTGAGACTAACATACATTAAACTATCATGAATAAATATTCTAGTCAACCCAAAGTTTCCAGCAAGCATAATCCTTTCATAACATGAGAGGACCAGATGTGTATGACCTAACATGACCCCAAGTTTACTAGGCGGCGCGTTACTCCTATAGTGCTATACATGTTAAGGGAGGCTTCATCAAAGTTAATGTATAAGCATATCGAGTATAAGCATGTGTGATTTCAAGTTTAACATAGGAGCATGTATAGAGATTATTCGTGCATTGAGTATGTGCATGTTTGTGTAATTCTGCATAATGTACATGCATTGCACCCAAAGGTGATAAAGCGTAAAATGGGATCGAGTATTCTCACAATTTTGTAAGCTTCTTTAGTAGGTTCGTGGGTGGACAAGTGATCAGGTGATGCAACACGAAGTTACCCTACATGGGGTAAAAAGGTGGGCATATTCTGAAGCAAAAAGTACGGAAAGAAAACGGGAACAATACCAGGCCGCCTCGTGCGAGCTGACTTGCAACTCATATGAGTTGTCTGGTACCTAGTACAAGTTGACTGTTCACCTCGTGCGAGGTGACAGTCTTGAAACGTATTAACCAATTTTGTACGCATTTCGACACTGATTTCTATGAATGGGGATCGATATGGCGAGGCAGAGTAGTCTGGGCCATAACACTAGATATGAAATGTGATTAATGTTAATTCCAGATTGGTTTGTTAAAAAAATACGAAATATAAGTATAATTTATGTATGGCTTATTCGCGTTTGTCATAGAAGTCTAGCATGGTGATGCTAAATCTCTTTATACGATTCACCAAAGCACAAGGTTGTAATACAACCTGGTTGGTCATGAATTAACAGAAAGTAAAGATTGTTCAACTGAGGTGTGGAACATAATTCGGGTAGCTCAAGCTCCCAATTTTCTCACTACCTAGAATACTAATCCGATCCTATAAGGATGATGAATTAGGTCACCTTATAACACTTGGTAGGAGGAAGAAGATAAGATATTAAGTGTTAATGAGTTAGACTCACTTAGAAGAAGATGGTTCTTTCGAGGATCAAGAATTTTGGGAGTGAACAGAAGGTTGAATGTGATGAAGTGAATCTGTATTTATAGGAAAAATGGTTGCCGGCTCCGCTTCGTGCGAAGGCCAATTCGTGTGAAGCGGACTCCACTTTGTACGAAGTGTGCCCATTTCATGCGAAGTAGATCCAACTCATACGAAGTGGTCAGTTGAGGCTGGTTCAACATGTTTTAGCCGGTTTTAATTATTTTAATCATGCATGGCTGACGTATAGGTACAATAGTGCATAAATATGAGTATTCGAGCATTAAGCATGAGTTTCTTGCATATAATCTCATATTACAAATTGTAAAGTATAATTCATGTATGTAACAGGTGTAAGTATAAAATCAGAATCCGTTATGATCATAATCTCAGAGTACAAGTCACACCCTGGATTTCCAATCCAAATCCATACACCAGTGGGCCTTGGTGGGGAGTATCATCACGTCAGTGATAACATCATTGTCAATTAAACACGACACAATGGAAGTCTTGGAATCAAATTACTATTACAAACCGAATGTTCGAAATACGAAATAATATACAGGCTCGTAATAGAAGATCCACAGGCGGATCATAAAATGTACAAAGAAAGAATATAAAATAGAGTTTAGGGCAGATCTAAGGATTTGCAAGATCCTCTTATTTCATTACCGAGTAGCTTCCGACCTATTTCGTATTGTACTTGCAAGCTTAGTCTTTTGAAAATACGTCAGCTTTCGCTGGTAAATACACCCGACTTACTCATTTTGAAAACATTTTAGAAATTAGATTTAAGTGCACAGGGAACAAATCTTTTATAACTTGGGAAAGTTACTTTGTAACCTTGTTAACAGATTCACATGTTTGTCCATACATACAGGGCCCAGTACAGAGACCGAGACATGATTAAGTACACACCACATAGAACTCACGGAGGAGTTATCCCCAACATCTTGGGTAATTTGCATTTGAGCGTTTGTCAGGTATATGCCTACACCCCGCGCTAAGGTCGTGGCAAAATCTAATGTAATGAGCCGAGGATATCCAGGACACGTTAATTAAACCTCGATGTTTAAGTTATCAAACAAAACTGATCAAAACGGAATATGCAGATTTACTAGCCAAAATCCGGCATTCGATTGATCCAATTTCCGACCAAGTGGTAATAATTTACCGTATCCCTAGCCCGTATAGGAAAATAAGTCAAGAGTATTACCTGGATTAGCCTTGTTTAAAATGCAAGATTATATCTCAGTCATATTAAAATTGAACTAAGTGCAAATAGCATTTACCAGAAGGCTCTAGTCTGGATTATGGCATAAGCTAACCAATTAAAATGCTAATGGTCTTATGCAAGTCATAGACTTAGACTGACTAGCGTAATGGATCAAAAAATGGTACACTAGATTAGGCGATGACTAGATAGAATGTAGTTTAAACCCGACAATTACTTTGACTTGTATTATATGGGTAAACTATAAACATTCTGGATTTTGAAACTTAAATGACAAGGTTAGACCCGTTTTGTTTAATTTTCGTAAACTAGTTACATATACTTAACCGTACGCATATTAGCGATATCGGGTAACCGGATAAGTCATGGATAAGTTTTCTATGCCATTATACTTTAATTAAGTTGTAATATCAGTAGGATATCAACTTACATGCCCGTTAAGGTTTTAAAATGAAATTATACCTTATAAGGGCATTTCGGTAATTTCATACGTATAAAAGGAACTTGAATATAATTAAATGTAATAGTTATAAGTATTCTAGAAAAATAATTTATTTATGATATAATATCAGTAGGATATCGATTATATGTGTAATTTATATTTTATGACCAAATTATGCACTAAAATGGCATTTTGGTCATTTTACACGTAGTTTACAAATTATTTGGGTTTCGGAGTTCATATCAAATACCTACTGTATAAATATGTAAAATAAGTTTTAAAATCAGTAAGTAACAAATCTTGGTTGATAGTTATGGTTTAAAACCATACTATGCACCAAAACAACGCTTATGTAGTAAAATGACGATTTGTGCGATGTTTAACGAAAAACCGATGTTAAAGTAATATTAAAATATCTTAGATATGTTATTTAATATAACATATCAGTGGGCAAAACATTTACCTTGAAATGATATGATTAAAACCATTTTATAAGCCATAAGGCTTTATTGTTCAAATTCTAAACTTTGGCACCTATTTATAGTTGGAGAGCTTGAAGGAGGTGATGCCAGGTGCTAAGGGGTGTAAGAGGGAGCTTACAAGTGTCCTAAAACGTGGCATAGTAGTTTGGGGATCCATAGTTTCGAGTTAATTGTTTTTTAGCAACATGAGTGGAGGCCAAGCAAAACTTTCTGCAGACACTGGCCTCTCGCGCCCCGCGAGAGGCCAAGGCCTTGCCTCTCGCACCCCACGATCGTCCCATGTCAGTTTTTAAAAGTTGTCACTTTTAGCCCCTTAACTTATAAAACCTCCTAGAACCACCTAAAACACCTTTTAGTATATTTAGCCCTCCGTAGCCAATATTTGGCGTACCCGGGATTATGCCCGGACATTGTCAAGCTCTCGGTTCGTTAAAAGGTCACTCAGAGGTATAAATTAACATGTTGACACTTTAATCCCTCCATTATCCAACTTTTATAAGATTACAGATTTAATCCCTCGCATCCAACTACTGGGACAAGTGAGAGTTAGGACTTTGTAAAGGATCACTAAGAGGCTCATTATAAGCATGTTGACTCCGATGTCACTCATAGGCTGGGCATGTTGACACAACGATCACTCAGGGGCCAAGTTTTAGCATGTTGACACTAATTGTCACTCAGAGGCTTGGTTTATGTCTGTTGACATCTAGAAAATCACTCAGAGACTTAGTTTGAGCATGTTGATGCTTTTAGTCCCTGTTAGTCTTTAATAGACTAAAAATAAAAATATAACACGTGTCGCTATATTATTGGACACGATTTTACAGGGTGTTACATCCTCACCCCCTTTAAAGAAATCTCAACCTCGAGATTTTATTCAAAAATATGGGGGTACTTTTGTCGCATAGTGGACTCAACCTCCCATGTATACTCGGGACCTCGAAGGGTATCCCATTTAACCTTTACTATAGGTATTAATTTCCTTCGGAGCTTCATAACCTGCCGATCCTCAATCGAAATTGTTTTCTCAACGAACCTCAGGTTTTCATATATTTGCACATCTTTATGTGACATTGCTAGCAATTCATCAGCTAGACATTTCTAAAGATTACTGATGTAGAACACATCATGAATTCCACTAAGCTCCTCTATCAATTTGAGCTCATAACCTATAGTGCCGACACATTCGACTATCTCGAACGGTCCGATATATCTTGGGCTTAACTTGCCCTTCTTCCCAAAGCGCATCACACCTTTCCAGGGTGACATTTTTAACATGACTTTGTCCCCTACTTGGAACTTTAGAGGTTTACGCCTCTTGTCAGCATAGCTCTTCTGCCTATCACTGGCAGCTTTGAGACGATCACGGATTCGCACAATCTTTTCCGTGGTCTCCAGGACAATGTCTTGTCCTGATAGTTGGGCTTCCACAACCTCTGCCCAACACTCAGGCGTTCTACAGTTTCTCACATACAAGGCCTCAAAAGGAGCAGCCTCGATGCTCGTATGATAACTATTATAATAGTAGAATTATATCTGGGTAAGTGGTCATCCCAACATCCACCTAAATCAATTATACATGCCTGGAGCATGTCTTCCAAAGTTTGAATAGTACGCTCACTTTGATCATCAGTCTGCGGATGGTAAGTCGTACTAAAGTTTAATCATGTGCCTAAAGATTGTTGGAAACTTTTCCAAAAGTGAGATGTGTATCTAGTATCTCTATCAGATACAATAGATACAGGCACACCATATAGGGATACAATCTTATCCACATACAACTTAGCCAATTTGTCTGAATTATATGTTTCCTTAATTGGCAAGAAGTGTGCTGACTTAGTCAGCCTATCCACAATGACCCAAATAGTGTCATTTCCACTTGTGGTCTTAGGTAACTTGGTAATCAAGTCCATAGTTACCATTTCCCATTTTCATGTGGGAATTCCAATTGTTGTAGAAATCCGGACGACTTCTGATGTTCAGCCTTAACTTGTGAACATGTCAGACACTTATCTACATAAGTGGCTATGGATTTCTTCAAACCCATGCACACAAAATTTTTCTTCAAATCTTGATATATCTTGTCACCACCTGGGTGAACTGAGTACCTTGAGTTATGCACTTCTTGGAGGATTAGTTCTCTAAGTCCTCCTAAGATTGGAACCCAGATTCTATTATTAAATCTAAGGATCCCATCCTTTCCAGGCGTTAACTGATCAACAGTGCCGCCTAATCCTTCATTAGGAGCATTAGCCTCTAACAAGGCTTGCTTTTCCGCATTTAATAGCTTTTCATTAAAGCTATTTTTGAGCTCAATGCTCCTGGCGTTAATTCTTATAGGTTTAACTCGTTCTTTGCAACTTAAGGCATCAGCAACTACATTTTCCTTGCCAAGATGATAGCGAATTTCACAATCATAGTCATTGAGTGTTTCCATCCAATGGTGCTGTTGCATGTTCAATTCTCTCTGATTGAACAAATGCTGCAGACTTTTATGGTCAGTGTATATAATACACTTGGTGCCATACAAATAATGTCTCCATAGCTTTAGTGCAAATACAACGGCACCCAATTCCAAATCATGGGTGGTGTAATATCTTCCGTGCACCTTTAACTCTTGTGATGCATAAGCAATTACCTTGCCTTTTTGCATTAGCACACAGCCCATGCTAGTGTGCGACACATCACAGTAAACAACAAAGTCTTCAACACCCTCAGGTAGGGATAACACAAGAGCATTGCTCAACTTGTGTTTCAGAATCTCAAAAGATTCTTGTTGTTTTGGACCACAAATAAACTTAACATTTTTACGGGTCAAGGTAGTCAAAGGAGTGGCTATTCTTGAAAAGTTCTCAATGAACCTTCTGTAGTATCCAGCCAATCCTAAGAAGCTACGTATTTCTACATGGTTTTGGGTACTTGCCAACTCATTATGGCTTCTATTTTGGCGGGATCCACTTAGATACCACACTCACTTACAATGTGTCCAAGGATTGGACTTCTCTAGGCTAGAACTCACACTTAGGAAATTTGGCATAGAGCTTCTCTTGCCTTAACAATTCTAGAATGCACCGAAGGTGTTTCTCATAGTCACCTTGATTATGAGAATAGATAAGTATGTCGTCTATAAAGACAATGACAAACATATCCAAATATGGTTTGCAGACCCTATTCATGAGATCCATGAATGTTGCAGGTGCATTTGTGAGCCCAAATGGCATCACTAGAAATTCAAAATGACCATATCGGGTCCTGAAGGCAGTTTTAGGAACATCCTCACTCCTAACCTTCAGTTGATGATATCACGATCTTAAATCAATCTTGGAGAAATAACTCGCCCCTTGAAGTTGGTCGAATAAATCGTCGATCCTCGGTAATGGATAATGGTTCTTGATTGTTACCTTGTTCAGCTCATGGTAATCAATGCACATCCGCATTGAACCGTCTTTCTATGTAATAAAGAGGATAGGAGCTCCCCAAGGTGAGGAACTTGGCTGTATAAAGCCTTTCTCTAAGAGTTCATCTAATTGTGTCCTCAACTCCTTCATTTTCGTTGGTGCTATCCTATATGGAGCTCTAGCTACTGGTGCTGATCCCGGCAGGATATCAATCCTAAACTCCACTTGCCTATCAGGAGGTAGGCCTGGTAATTCTTCAGGGAATATTCGGGATATTCTGAACTGGGAGGTCTTCAATGTTCAGCTTAGGTTCGTTAATAGTGACTTGTGCCATGTAAATGACACAACCTTTCCTTAAACACTTGGATGCCTTAAATAGCAACACCTTGTCTAGCAATCCATAATGTGAATCTCCATGGATGTTAATCGTTTCACCAGATGGGGTTTTAATTTCAATGAGTTTCTTATCGCAGAAAATGCGGGCTTGGTTACGAGATAACCAATCCATGCCTAAAACTACATCGAACTCCGCCTATTTCATTGGCAAAATAGAGATAGGAATTGGATGATTCTTAATGGATATGAAACCTCCATCAAGAATTGAAGATGTTGTTTCTAAACTTCCATCAGCAAGTTCTATCTCATAAGTTTTATCTAGAGTTCCTATGGGTAAGTTTAATAGTTTACTAAACTTATGATCAAAAAAAAGATTTATCTACACCCAAATCGAAAAGAACTCTAGCATAAATATCGTTAATAAGGAATGTAACTGTTATGACATTGTTGTCATTAACAGCCTCTCTTGCAGTTATCTGAAAGGCACGAGCATTCCCCTTCTTGGCCTCTCCAGTCTTCGCATTATTACTCTTAAGATTCTTAGGGAAATTAGTCTTAATATGCCATTTTTCATTGCAGACGTAGCAAACGGCATCCTTAAGATCCTTGCATTCTAGGGTCTTATGCCCATTTCTCTTACAAATACACAAGGTTTGGCTTGTGGAACATAATTACACTGTCCCTAGTGCCTGCGGTTGCAAGTCTTGCATGTTGGCGTCACAGCCGACTTGTCTTGGTTCCTTTTGAACCCAAATCTCCCTTTATTATTCTTATTAAACTTTTGGGAGTTGTCATCTTCTCTCTTTTTTTCCCGTCAGTTTCATACTTAACTGACTTTTGCCTTACTAGATCAAGGATAAGGGAGAGAGATAGGTCAATAGCGGACCTATAGGTACTAGGCTGAGTAGCCTTTACCATGCCTTTAATTTCAGGTGCTAACCCATTGATAAAACACGCAATGCGTTTGATTTCGGGGGTGATCAGATAGGAAACTAACCTAGATAGGGAGTTAAAGTCAGAAATGTACTTCCGACAATCTAGGTTCTTCATTGAAAGAGACAAAAAGTCTGTCTCTAATTTCTCCACCTCATGAGGTGGGTAGTAAGTTTCCTTGACTAATTCGACAAACTTAGGCCATCCAAAGTTGTACAGGTGGACCTTAGCCGTAGATTGGATCATAGCCTTCCACCAGATTAGGGCATCGCCCTTAAAGGACTGTGATACATGTTTGACCACATCCTTATCAGCACATCTGCTGATATCTATGATTGTCTCCATCTCATCTAGCCACTTTAGGGCTTCCACAACTCCTTTCTCCCCATTAAAGTCTCGGGTCTTACAGGAGACGAAATATTTATAGGTACATCCATCTTTAACAAAACGGGACCTATCAGCAAAATCCATTTTCTTTGGTTCACTCTTCGCATTCGAAGAGTGAACTGAGCTCTCCTTACGAGCTGAGGATGGGGTAATCGGTAATGGTCTAGAGCGAGTAGCACTCGACTCTTTAAGATTTTCTATGGCCTTTCCCATGGCCTTTTCAATAGTTGCATCAATGCGAGCTTGAAAATTATCATTATTCATATCTCTGTTTTCGGTATTGTTATAGTCAATATCCCGGTGGCTACTTTGTGCCTCGTCCGAGTTAGCCATCCTTTGATCTTTGGTTCTATACACCAATAAAACTTCCATTAGCTATGGTATTAATAACCATATTGGCTTCAAATATTGGATTTGACATTCCATTGCCTAATCAAGCTAGTATGAATAACATCACAACTTTTAGGCTTATTATATCTATTTTTGGCCTAGGTCTCAAAAGGACCATCAAAGGCAAATTACAATTTGGACGTAGTCCATATATTATTGGACAGTGGATCGTAATGTCACAGCTGTCACTGTCATAATTGACAATTTTATTTAGCTCATAAGCTTGTCACGAAGGACATAAAATTTATGGTACATAGGCCTGTCACTAATGGACATATGATTATGGCACATAGGCCTGTCACTAATGGACATATGATTATGGCATATAGGCCTGTCACTAATGGACATATGATTATGGCACATAGGCCTGTCACTAATGGACATAAAATATGGCACATTGGCTTGTCGCTAATGGACATAAAATATGGACAGGGGCTATATTAACCACAACTGTCGTTTACATTTTGAAAATATAATATTGCTCAAAGGCATTACATCACTAATGGATGTTAAATCATAGCCCAAGGCAATACATCACTTAATGGATGTTTAAATCATAGCCCACAAGGGCAATACATCACTAATGGATGTTTTAGTCATAGCCCCAAGGGCAATACATCACTAATGGATGCTTAATCATAGCACTGATGATATTAGCCGGGATCAAATTTGATCACGTAGGCTATATAAGGTTAGGACATAGTCCATTACCTTGAAGGCTAGTGTGGTTCCTCAAGTCAAACTTCCAAAAGTATTAACATTACTTGAATGTTAATATAGATTATCCTAATGGTCGACTAATAGTCACGGTCGCACTAACCTTAATGACTTGGAGGCTTGGACCTAGTCCACTACCTCTAGATAGAAGGATAACTCTTCCTTAACTATCATGATAGAAGGCTATTCATCCTCAACTATCATTTATAATTTTGGGCCAAATGGGTGGTCTGTGCCACTTCGCTAATTAAAACTATTAAGATCTTTTTGGAATTATATCACAGAGCATAAATTTCGAGTAAGATCGAGACGCTTGTTTGAAGAGGATGAATACATATATATAATTCCAAAAATACTTCATTAAATTTCAAATAGAAATTACAATACTAGAAACAATGAAATAAACTGTCCATGCAAGCACAGAAATAAAAATGTCCACGCAGGGACTAAGGAAATAACAATGTCCTCGCAAGGACTAACATAAGTTTATTAGAAGAGACTTCACTCGTCCTTCTTTCCCTTAACCAGTGTTTATCTTCTTCTCTGTTTTCTCTACTTGTTGTTGCATTTCTTTCATTCGTTCTAAGGCCTCATTAATGGCCTCGAGTGGCGGCAGAGGTTGTGGTTGTGGTTGTGGCATACTAGGGTACTGAGACCCATAACTTGGATATCCGGTAGGTGGATAAGCATGTGGGAAGGAGACGGGTAAAGTGCGTTATGCATGATCGCTTGCATGTAAGGGTCATGCGACCATGCTTGATAGTCTACTGGTGTAGATGGGTTAAAAGGATCATATGCAGTATTATTCGGATATGTTGGGATAGGGTTACTATAACCTGATGGTGTAGTTGAACCGCGGGTGATGGTGTTGGTTCCACCGCAGGTGAAACATTAGAGGGTCCACCCATTTGTGGGTCCTCTTGAATGGTGGGGTAGGGTTTAGGCAAAGGTGGTAGCGAACCCGACCGTTGACCTGCACGTACTGACATACGTGCTCTTCGTTTTCTCCTTAGTGGCTCAGGTGGTGGTTGAGGTTGGTCCACCGGTTCCATGTGGACGTCTTCTTGTATAGAAGGTGGTTGAAAATGATGGGAAGGAGTGTTGGCAAAGGTAAATTGTTTCTAATATTGGTCCCGTTCGTTAGGACCTTGGTAAGGTGATCCGGCATAAGAGTTTGAATCACTGGAGATTTCTATGGGATGCATATGCGATCCCGACGGCTGCATCTCTGGGTCGGAGTCCTCGTCAATGGGGTTTGGTTGGTCCAGCTGATTTAAATCTGCTGGAGGTGTATTTAAATATTGGTTTGGATTAAACTCATCATGGTACGAATGATGAGAGTGATGGGAGTGGTGAGAGTGGTGCGAATGGTACGAGTGGTAAGAACTTTGAGTGTGGGTAGGTGAATGTTGGGTAAATAGACATGAATCTCCCGAGTACTCATAGGGGTTCGGATGATAGGGATGTGGAAGGATGTGTCCTGAAGGTCCTCCCCTCATTGGTCCTTTTCCTCGTCCTCGTACTCTTGGCGGCATTTTCCTATTAGAAATCAATTTAAAAAGAATAATAATAACTTATTAATGAAATGAGCAATCCTAGGTCAATGCCTAGACTCAGAAGTCTAAGGAATGTGCCCGTGTAAGTTTGAGATTAAACACAAGAAGGATAGCGTTTAATTCTCTCAAACGTTGGCTCTGATACCAACCTGTCACACCCCGGATTTCCATTCCAAATCCATACACCGGTGGGCCCGGGTGGGGAGTATCGTGACGTCAACTGATAACATCATTGTGAATTAAACACGGCATAGCGAAAGTCTTGGAATAAAATTACTATTACAAACCGAATGTTCGAAATACGAAATAATATACAGGCTCGTAATATAAGATCCGCAGGCGGATCATAAAATGTACAAAGAAAGAATATAAAACAGAGTTTAGGGCAGATCTAAGGATTTGCAAGATCCTCTTGTTTCACTATCGAGCAGCTTCCTACCTATTTCGTATTGTACCTGAAAGCTTAGTCTTTTGAAAATATGTCAGCTTTCGCTGGTAAATACACCCGACTGACTCATTTTAAAAACATTTTAGAAATTAGATTTAAGTGCACAGGACACAAATCTTTTATAACTTGGGAAATTTACTGTGTAACCTTGTTAACAGATTCACATGTTTGTCGATACATATAGGGCCCAGTACAGAGACCAAGACATGATTAAGTACACAACACTTTGAACTCACGGGGGAGTTATCCCCAACATCTTGGGTAATTTTCATTTGAGCGTCTGTCAGGTGTATGCCTACACCCCGCGCTAAGGTCGTGGCCATTATCTAATGTAACGAGCCGAGGATATCCAGGACACGTTAATTAACCCCTGATGTTTAACTTATCAAACAAAACTGATCAAAACAGAATATGCGGATTTACTAGCCACAATCCGGCATTCGATTAATCCCATTTCTGACCAAGCGGTAATAATTTACCGTATCCCAAGCCCGTATAGGGAAAATAAGTCAAGAGTATTACCTAGATTAGCCTTGTTTAAAATGCAAGATTATATCTCAGCCATATTCAAATTGAACTAAGTGCGGATAGCATTTACCGGAAGGCTCTAGTCTGGATTATGGCATAAGCTAACCATTTAAAATGCTAATGGTCTTATGCAAGTCATAGACTTAGACCGACTAGCATAATGGATCAAAAACGGTACACTACATTAGGCGATGACCAGATAGAATGTAATTTAAACCCGACAATTACTTTGACTTGTATTATATTGGTAAACTATAAACATTCTGGATTTTGAAACTTAAATGACAAGGTTAGACCCGTTTTGGTTAATTTTCGTAAACTAGCTACATATACTTAACCGTACGCATATTAGCGATATCGGGTAACCGGATAAGTCATGGATAAGTTTTATATGCCATTATACTGTAATTAAGTTGTAATATCAGTAGGATATCAACTTACATGCCCGTTAAGGTTTTAAAATGAAACTATGCCTCATAAGGGCATTTCGGTAATTTCATACCGTATAAAAGGAACATGAATATAATTAAATGTTATAATTATAAGTATTCTAGAAAAGTAATTTATTCATCATATAATATCAGTAAGATATCGATTATATGTGTAATTTATATTTAATGACCAAATTATGCACCAAAAGGGCATTTTGGTCATTTTACACATAGTTTACATATTATTTGGGATTCTGATTTCATATCAAATACCTACTGTATAAATATTTAAAATAAGTTTTAAAATCAGTAGGTGACAAGTCTTGATTGATAGTTATGGTTTAAAAGCATACTATGTGCCGAAACGACGCTTATGTTGTAATATGACGATTTATGCGATGTTTAACGAAAACCAATGTTAAAGTAATATTATAATGTCTTAGATATGTTATTTAATATAACACATCAGTAGGCAAAAGATTTACCTTGAAAAGATATGATTAAAACCATTTTTAAGCCATAAGGGCTTTATCGTCATTTACCGACATATTACAAGGACTTGTTCATAAACTCAGTTTAGAATCTGATTTAACATCCCAAATAATCCTACTTATAACATTACATTAGTAGGAAACTTATTTTCAAGTTCATTATCTTTTAAACCTTATTTTATGCAAAGAGGGCATTTTAGTCAAAATGGCTTAATTACGGAACTTGTGCATAAACTTAGATTTTGATTATGATGCAACTTTAGATCAGTAGGTAACTCATCTAAATCGGGCTAGAATCGAAAGTCAAAGCAGAAGTCAAACTTCACGACTTTTGGTTGTGAACAGATCCTAGAACTGAAATTGACGAGCCGAACATGATCCTACATGCTCTAATAATTATTACCAACTTGTTTAAGTGTCAAAATAGGTTTCATAATATATATAAGATCAATTTATGATTTTTCCAGAAAATGGCATGTTTGACTTTTTTTGACATCATAACTTTGACCCGTCAATTGGTCTAGCAAATGTGATCTTCAGGGGATGCCCTTTATAGGGACTAACACCTATCTTATTACGATCACTTAGCGATGTTCATTACAAACAATGGCTGGACCATAATGGTCTTAACCGAAAGTCAAGGCATTTTCCATAAAACGCTTGACTTTTGGCTATAATAGCCTATAAACGAAAATGCAAGAACAAAGGACACTTACAAGAGGTTCCTAGAATGCAATAGAACTTAGTTGGATCTCCTTTCAGTTAGGAACTTCCAGAGGAGGGAGATAGAGTTGAAAATGAGAAAGGTGCAAGTTCAAATGGTGAACTTTGGCACCTATTTATAGTTGGAGAGCTTGAAGGTGGTGATACTAGGTCTAAGGGGTGTAAGAGGGAGCTTACAAGTGTCCTAAAACGTGGCATTGCAGTTTGGGAATCCATAGTTTTGAGTTAATTTCTTTTTGGCAACATGAGTGGAGGCCTAGCAAAACTTTCTGCAGACACAGGCCTCTTGCACCCCGCGAGAGGCCACTGCCTTGCCTCTCGCACCCCGCGAGCATCCCATGTCAGTTTTTAAAAGTTGACACTTTTAGCCCCTTAACTTATAAAACCTCCTAGAACCTCCTAAAACACCTTTTTAGCATATTTAGCCCTCCGTAGCCAATATGGTGGAGTACCCGGGATTATGCATGACCATTGTCGAGCTCCCGGTTCATTAAAAGGTCACTCAGAGGTATAAATTAACATGTTGACACTTTTAATCCCTCTATTATCCAACTTTTATAAGATTACGGATTTAATCCCTCTCGTCAACCAATGGGACATGTGAGAGGTAGGACTTCGTAAAGGATCACTTAGAGGCTCATTATAAGCATGTTGACTCTGATGTCACTCAGAGGCTGGGCATGTTAACACAACGGTCACGCAGGGGCCAAGTTTTAGCATGTTGACACTAATGGTCACTCAGAGGCTTGGTTCATGCATGTTGACATCAGAAAATCACTCAGAGACTTAGTTTGAGCATGTTGATGCTTTTAGTCCCTGTTAGTCTTTAATAGACTAAAAATAAAAATATAACACGTGTCGCTATATTATTGGACAAGATTTTAAAGGGTGTTACAGTACAAGCATGGAAAATAAAAGATAAACGTATTATACATGTTTCGAATATATAAATACAAACACACTTTCCAAATAAGGAATGTTCGCGAATGCGGGGCGTCACAAAAAAACACACAAATAACCTATCGAGTGATCTAAAAGAAACTAATGAAGCTTATGATGAACTTAGAAGAACTATTAACCAATACCTAGATGCTAGTAGAGAAGATAATGCTATGCTTTCTATGCTCAAATCGACTATCATGGACAAACTAATTGCAATAAACCTTTACACTGACAAGATCACTAAATTAAAAGAACAACTTGAAAACACAAGGATCGAATCGGAACATGTTAATAAGAAACAGGTCAGTTATTCAACAACATCTTATGTGTTGGATCACATCCTCCCAAAAACAACGGGAAAAGGCAAAACAAGAGAGGATGTGTATGGTTATCAAAATAAGGGTCTTGGTTATCATCGAGTTCCACCCCCGATGTGGAACATTTATTCCAGGAAAAAGCCTGACGTGGTTAAAAGGCGCTTAATTTGAAATTAAAAACTTAAAAGAAAGATGAGCAGTCTAAAAACTTCGATATAATCTACACCAAAAATGAAACAGAATACGAATCAGAGGTTGTTAAAAATGTCATTGAAAAGGTTTTGCAAAATGATAGTGAAGGTAATGAATTTGATAGTGTTCAATCTAGTCTTGAGAAAACAAGTTCAAGCTCGCTTTCAAAAAATGACGATAGTTTTCCAAAAATTTATATTCTAAAATCAGATAATAGTTTAAATGATGATCCGAATATTGTTATGTAAAAATAAACAGATCTCACAAGCTATATTCTGATTATGAATTTCTAATTCAGAATGTGGACCTTGACAAAGTTGACAAAGTGTTTAAGTTGGTAGAAATTGAGATGTTTGAGCTTCGAAACACGACAAAAGAACAAAGATTTTCCAACTTTAAACGTGATAGATCATACTATTCCAAACCTTAAGGCTCCTATTCTAATAATCAAAAGAGAAATAACTATTAGGGGAGACAGGGTTCGGGATATGGTAAGAGGAACAACAATAGGTTTGGAAATTCAAATTTCACAAAGAAAATGGTTGTGTTTCCGGCACAAGCTCAGAGTGTGAAAAAGAATGTTTGTTAAGCAAACAATCCAATGAGGAATTCTTTGCTAAAAAATGAAAACGTGAACAGGTTTAGGGATTCACTGTTGTAACAGATAATCGAACATGCTTTAAATGTAACCAAGTTGGGCATATCGCTAGACGGTGTCCAAAAATACCTCTAAACCTTTTTACAGTGTCAAGAAAACTTCAGAAGATGTAAAACAAAAATCCTCAATGTTTATTCCTACTCAGATTCTCAAACAAAACAACGAATCTAAAAATGAAGTGAAATCAGCAAATCTTAATGTTTTAACTGAAAAGTCTGGTGAATCTTTAATGAAAATGGAACAAAAAGATTCAAAATATTACACCAAAAATGCAATTTTAAAAAATAAAACTTGGGTGATTAAACCAAAAGTATCTTCTGAAGAAATCAAAACATATGTTCCAACTGTGATTGATGAGCAAGTTGAAACAAAAAATGACAATGTGTGTGAACCAACCTGTGATAACCACCCAAGACCGCTAAGGCTTGGGTCTTGCTACTCAAATAATTGTTTCAGTGAATGTGTAGGGGCTCCCAAGATCCATCATTTCCAAGTGGATCATGGATAGCGGACCGTCCCTACACATGACGGAGACGTTGGATCTCTTATACAACGTTAAATCTATCTGGGGGGGCTACATCGGGTTTGTAGGAAACCAGGGAGGGAGAATTGTAAGTGAAGGGATTCAAACTAATGGTGTGTGTGTCATTCGACAAGGTCAACTACATAGGAGTTAGAGAATAACTTATTGAGTATCTCTCAGATCTGTGATAAAATATACACAACGCACTTCAATGACTGAGAATGCCTTATCTGAAGCTAGGATTCTAGATACCAGAGTTGTGGATCTTGATGCACGCTACCCGAGAAAATTACTTGTATGTATTACACATGAGAATTACAACTACAACGACAAAAACCACGCAGTGTTTTGTGTCAAAAGCAATAGAAAAGGAGTCAATCATGTGGCATAGGAAAATGGGACACATTAATCATCGAAAGATGAATTTCTTGGTATTCAACAATCTAATAGAGGGTGTCAATCTGAAAAGTTTTCACTTGAATGATAACCTCATAAGTTGCAAGAAGGGCAAACAACACAAAAAGTCGCATACAAGGAAGCTTCTGAACTCAATAAAGCTCCCACTAGAAAGACTACACTTTGATCTCTTTGGACCAGTAAATGTTCAAAGTATTTCAGGAGACCTATATTGTCTCATTGTTACCTATGACTACTCAAGGTGTTCGTGGGTGATGTTCTTGGAAAGCAAGGATGAAACATTCGAGAGTCTGATGATTTTGGCTTGAAAATTAGAGAATCGGTATCATTTGCCAATTCGACGCATTAGAAGCGACAATTGTACATAATTCAAGAAAACCGGATGTAAGAGTTTTGTAATGCGAAGGGAATTCTGTTTTTGTGTTCAGCTACACCGTTTTGTTGTGGGGTGTACAGTGCACTGAATTCATATAAAATTATGATACATACGTCTGAGAATTCTAAAACAGACTGATTCAGATAACTACTCAAGGTTTTCGTGGGTGATGTTTTTGGAAAGCAAGGATGAAAAATTTGAGAGTCTAATGATCTTGTTCCAAAAATTAGAGAATCTGTATCATTTGCCAATTCGACGAATTAGAAGCGAAAATGGTACATAATTCAAGAACAACCGGATGTTAGAGTTTTCAATGCGAAGGGAATTCTGCATGAATTTAGTGCATCGTACACCTCTTAGCAAAACGTTGTAGCTGAATGCAAAAATAGAACACTTATAGAGAAAATAAGAACCATGCTCGCCGATTCAAAACTACTAGTTAGCTTTTGGAGCGAACCCATGGCCTCTGCATGCTATACAATGAACAGAGTATTGACGGTCAAGGTATACAAAAAGACATGTTTTGAGCTACTCAACCAACGCAAGCCAAACCTGAAGTATTTAGAACCCTTTGGGTCACCATGCATGGTAATTGGTGCAGATGGAAACTTTCGGGCTAGATTAATGGAAGGTTTCTTTGTGGGATATGCTAGTCCACTAAAGAGAGTTTATCTTCCTAGCATAAACCGGGTTACTGAAGCTCAAAATGTAAATTGTCAACGTTACAAATCTCCGACAATGAAACCAGGATATCCTTCGCTATTCAATTACGAAAGTCTCTAGAATTCCTTTGAGCTGCTAGCTAAACCGACAGAAGAGGAACTTGTGATGCTTTATCAACAACAACAATCTTTTTCACAAAATCAAGTTCCTAGACAAAACATGGTAACTCAGAAACATGTTAGTACTTATGATGCTGAAGCAGGCCCTATTACTCAACATCTAGAATCACAGACTGCTAGAACAAGTGATCCCACAGCCGAACATGAGATGAATGATACAACTGCCACGTTCGATCAATCTAATGATTCTGAATCTGATGCTGAACCGACATATGACGACAACGGATCTACTTCTGATGAGGGTGAAGTTCAGATTAAAACTCTACTCAACAATCAAGCTGAGGGAACGAGTGCTCAGAATGAAGCATCTGCAGTTAGTCAAAACATTGAACAAAATATTACAAATCTAGAACACGAAGTGAGTGTTTCTAATGAAGTTATGCCGAGGACACTATCGTACCACCCACTAGAGTTTATTATTGGAGAGGTGCATATTAGTGTTAAAACACGAAATCAAATCAATCAGGATCTTAGTTGCTTTCATTCTAATATAGCACTTTTACAAAATACGGTCTCATATAGATGTTTTATTTCGATGATAGAGCCGAAAACGTACAAAGAAGCATTGACGAAAGAAAGTTGGGTAAATGCCATGTAGGAAGAACTGTCTTAATTCAAAAAACTTGGTGTGTGGAAATTCGTTGATCTACCCGAAGACACAAGAAGATAAATACAATAATGGGTCTTCAAGTGCAAAAGAGATGACAGAGGAGTAATTATGCGTAAGAAAGTTCGACTTGTTGTTTAGGGATTTCATCAGCAAGAGGGAATAGACTACACTAAAGTTTATGCTCCCTTGGTCAAATTGGAAGCAATCGACAACTTCCTCGCATTCGCGTCATGGAAGGGATTCAAAGTATACCAATTTTGTTGGTGTATAATGTCCATTGCCTACGTCTTAGGGTTGTGTCAGTATTTTGTAATAGGGTGAAAATTTTAAATTTACATTGTTTATATTTAACTTCGCACGAAGGTATCATGTCTATATATAGTTAGTGTGAGGTGTTAGTGTGTAGAACTTTTGCGACTAAGATGGCGAAGCTCTGTCGGATTTCCTACTCATTTGTAACTGTTAAACATTGAATGAAATCAGTTAATTGATGAAATAATCTTGTTAATTGTCACTAATTCATATGAATTCCACGCGTATAGGACCTTTGCTATTGGACCAAACAATCCTACAAGTGGTACCAGAGCACAGGTTGCCTAATTTGAAGACAATTGTTCAAGATTCATCCTAGAAGACTTCTTATTCTACTCATTCTTCTTCTTTTTCACTTTTTAAAATGAATCCATGGTCAAAGTGAACTGATTTTCAAGTATAATACGTAAAAACATGTTTAGATAAACCATTGAGAAACATCAGAGCTAAAACCAAATGAATTCATGTCAAAAATTGCAAAAAATGTCAAATTTTGAACCAACCATCGCACGAACTTAACTTTACCTTCGCACGAAGATAATTTTTTCTTTACATGAAGATAAAATTTGTAAAGGTTTAAAAATCATTTACCTTCGCACGAAGATAAATCAATTTTTGATATTTTTACTTCACTCGAACCGAAATCTTAATCGTTTTAGAATTTAACGTTGTTTTAGGATGTAAATGGAAAACGAATTTGCGTTTGCTACATCAATTGTTAATGTATCAGTCGCAGCCGCACAGAATCTGAATTTGGAGAATGAGATAGGGACTATGGTGAAACCCCCAAAGTTGATGAATTTGGAGGATTATCACAGTTGGAGTGAACGGTTTGTTAACTAGGTACAAGCGAACCATTTTAACTGATGGTAGAAAAATATACCACACCAAACGGAGAAAATGAATTCCAGAAGACGTTGACTCAGTTCACAATAGCTGAAAAAGAAAATTTCGTCAATGAGAAGAAAATGATGAGCATATTGCAACAATCAATCAAAGAAGATATCTTAGCATTGCTGCAACATGATGATAAGTCACAATCATTATGGAATGCATTAAGGTTGATGTTCCAGGGAAGTTCACAAATGAGGAAGAGCAAAAAGGAACTTAGAAAGGAGTTTGATATTTTCAACCTTTTGAAAGGCGAAACTATGAAGAAGTTGATCGAGCGTTACTGTCACCTAGTTGTTCAATAAGGAGGTTGGGAATACAGAAAACAAATGAGGAGTTAGTCGACAAGTTGGCAGATGCTTTGCTTGAGGGAGAGTGGACTACGTACTTGACGATTCTGAAAAATGGTGCAGAGTATAGTGGTTACAGCCTATCAAAGTTCATAGAAAAGCTCGAAGGTCATGAACTAGAAATGCAGAAGATGGCCAAAACAAAAGGTGCTCAAATGCAACAAGATGTAAACGTTTACTTTAAAGGCAGTTATGTTGGTACTCAAAGTCCAAAAGTACAAAACGCCTTCGGTGCTAATAGTTCTGCAAGCCTATTTTCTAATCAATCTAGTTTTCAATCATTTTCTAGCTTTCAACCAAATTCACCCAAAACATCTCAGTCTTCACAAAGCTCAAACAATTTCCAAAGTCAACAATCTGGTCAATCTAACTCAAACTAGAGGATTTTATAGTGTAACATAGGTGTGAATCTCCAAAACGTACAAGATTTTAGTGAACATACTGCCAATCAGCACATGTTGTTGCTGGCATCTATTCTTGAATCTTACGAAAGCCTGGTTGCTGGGAAGATAGGAAATCCATATATAACTAAGGAAGATTATGATCAGATAGATTCAGAAGTATTAGAGCTTATTGAGATCAAATGGTACATGGCTTCTATAGTTTGTAGAGCTCAGAAATTTATGGAGATTACGGGTAGAAATAGTTTGGGAGGTTTGGATGGGAAGCTTGGATTCGACAAATCAAAAGTTACTTGTTTTAGATGTAGAGAGAAAGGACATGTCAAACGGGAATGTACTAACCGAGAAGTCAACATTAATCAAAGTCCTTTTGGTGATGACTACTACAAGAAAGCTATCTATCATAAGCCATCACCACCACAATCAAATTCAAGGATGATTCAAATAGAAGACAGCCCATCTAATGCTAAAGACAAAGCTTTAGTAGTCGCCCAACAAGACCAAGGATTTAACTGGAGCAAGTACATTTCTAAAAACGAAAGTCTCGCACTTCTCGCAGAGATAATCGAAGAGCCTGAACCTGAAACAGATGATTATTCTGAAGCAGTATTCGATGAAGCTCTTGAGGAAGCTGTTCTTAAGGATATGTTCATGAACAACATGCTGAAGAAGAGAATATATTGCAAATACTTTTAGAAATCTGATTCTACCTAATATGTTTCCATCTTTTGAAGGATATTTTAATTCAAGCTATCAAGTGCAAGAACAAGAGGAATCAAAGCCTGAATATGTGAAATTGATAGATGTGGAAAAGAGATGAATGCAAAGAATTTGACAGAGATTGCAAACAAAGCAATTATTGCAAACCTTAAAGAGGTATTTTCTGATGAAGTCAAGGAAGAGTCAGTGACGGAATTTGTCAAAGAGTCGGTAAGGGAGGTTATCAAAGTTTACGTTGTTGAGGTTGAAAATCCATGCAAGAGATGCCAAGAACCTTGCCAGGAATGTGTCGTGAAAGATAAAAACTATTCTCAACAGAAAAAACTTTCAGATAATTTGTCAAGTGATTATAACGAAACTAAACAAGCTATGACAAATTATCTAAAGCAATTAAATGATATGAAAAAGTTAAAGTTAAGATATTTCAACTTTCGCGATGCATAAAGCAAGTCTTGTGGACAAACAAATGGCAATTAACATTCATCTGAACAATATTGCTTAACTTAAAAAATGAGCTTGAAAAAATGAAATTGAAACGGAAAGGGTTAACAAATTGTTAATCAGTTATTCCACCAGTTCATATGTCATTGATCATAATCTTCGGAAAATTGAAAAGGAAGAAGATGATAAGAAAGGTAACAACAAAAGTGTTGGTTACAACCGTGTACCGCCACCCATATGGGAAAGCTATGCTAGAAAGAAACCATCAGGGTGGAAAAGGCGCTTAATCTAAATTTGACAACTGAAAAGAAAAATGAGCTGTCTGAGAACATTGATGTAACATACACTAAATTAGACAATGAATGTGAATCTGATGTGGTTAAAACAGTGGTTGAAAAGGTTTTGGGAAGTGAAAGTGATAGCACAAAGTATGGAAGTGCTGAGCCGAATTTGGAGAAAACTAGTTCAAGTTCACCTTTTGAAAATGAGGAGAGCTTTCATAAGAATTATCTTGATAAATCAGAATCTAGTTTGGATGATGATTCTACATTGGTTGCTTCTACCATGAAAGGATCAGACAAACTATATTCTGATCAAGATTTCCGCTGAGAAAGTAGAACAAGTGTTTAAGCTAACAGAAATCAATCTTTCTGAAGTAGAAAATTTAATTGAGTCTTACTACTCTAAACCCAAAAATTTTAGTAAAAATAATTGCAAAAGTAAAAATTATTCTGAAAACAAGCGTAAAGGGTTGGGGTATGTTAAGAAGAAAAATGATATGTTTTAAAAATCAAATTTTTAAAGAAAGTAAACTTTGTGTTTGGATAAAGCCTAGTAAGTGAAAAAGAATGGTTGGGAAAGGAACAATCAAATGACGAGTTCCATGTAGAAAAGAAAAGTCGTGAGTTAATTGCACAGTTCATCTATTGATTATGACATTAGAACATATTGGAAATGTAACAAAGTTGGGCATATTGCATGACATTGTATCCAAGGCAACTCAAAATTGTTTACAACGCAAAGAAATCCACAGAATATGTGAATTAAACGAAACCTAAGTTTGTTCCAAAACAGATCTTAAAAAGAAATAATGAATCTAACAAAATTGTGAAACCAATAATTCCAAATGTTTCAAAGTTTGAAATTGGTGAAACTTCAACCAAAACCGAACAAAAGGATTCAAAATTTTATTCGAAGAAGGCAATTCTAAAACACAAACTTGGGTGGTTAAAACCAAAACATCTTATGTAGAAATTATAACACCTGTTAAATCTAAAGTTAAACAGGATGTTAATGTCAAAATTCCAAAGTTTGATATTCTGAACCTACCCAAGACTGAGAAGGCTTGGGTTTCACTGTTTAAGTAATCGCTTATTTAGATGTCAGGGGCTCCCAAGGTCAATCACATCAAAATGGATAATGGACAGTGGAGCTTTTCGTCACTTGACAGGAAAGGTTGGCCTTACTCTCTGATGTTAAGTCTATTCGCGAGGCTATGTAGGGTTCGCAGGAAATGAAGGTGGGAGAATTGTTGGAGAAGGGAAACTTTCCATTGGTGTGGTCTCGTTAGACAAAGTGAACTACATTGCTGAATTAGAGGACACTTTACTAAGCATCTCACAGATTTGTGATAAGAAGTTTACAACTCACTTCAATGACAAAGAATACTTAATTATTAAGTTAGGATTCAAATTTACGGAGGAGTGGATTCTCATGCGCGCTCCTCGAGAAAATGATCTTTATGTCTTAGAGATGAGTCTCGCATCCACTACATCGAAGTCGGCACAATGTTTTGTCACGAAAGCAAATGAAAAAGAATCGATCTTATGGCATCGAAAGATGGGGCATATCCATTTGAGAAAAATGAACTATCTGGTGCACAACAATCTAGTGGAGGGTGATAATCTCAAAAGTTTTCATCTGAATGACGATTTTCTTAGCTACAAAAAGGGGAAGCAGCATAAGAAATCACACCAGTGAAACTTCTGAATTCTATCAAATTACCACCAAAGAGGCTTCATATGGATCTTTTTCAGACCGTTCAAAAGCATATCTGGTGATCTATACTACCTCGTTGTGACAAATGACTAATCGAGATTCTTGTGGGTTATCTTCCAGCTAAGAAAAGATGAGACATTTGATAATATTATGATTCTCTTCAGAAAGTTAGAGAACTTGAACTATTTACCAATAAGACGAATAACTAGTGATAATGGTACTGAGTTCAAATTAATCAAATACTCGAAGTCTGTAATGACAAAGGTATTCTTCAGGAATTCAGCGCCCCTATACTCCGCAATAAATGGAGTAGCTGAACATAAGAATCAAACTCTCTTTGAAACCGCACACACGATGCTCGTTGATTCATAGTTACTTGTTAGTTTCTAGAGCAAAGCCATTGCCTCTGCATGTTACACATTGAACAGGGTTTTAACCATCAAGGCACATAAGAAGTTATGTTTCGAACTGCTTAACCAACATAAGCCGAACTTAGAGTTTTTGGAACCATTTGGATCTCCATGTATGGTCATTGACACGAATGGTAAATTTGGTGCTAGATCTTTGGAGGGGTTTTCATAGGCTATGCAAGTCCGTTGAGAAGAGTATATTTGCCAAGTTTAAATTGATTTATTCTTGCTCAACATGTTGATTATCAGAAGTATATAATGCCTACTCAAAAGCCTGGTGAATCCTGGATGCTCAACTATGAGAGTTTATGGAATTCTTTCTATCTGCCAAAAGAACCAAATGAAGAGGAACTTGTGTTGTTATATGAACAATAGCAAGCGTCTAATCAAGAACAAGTTCCAAGACCAATAGTGGTTACTCAACAATCTATTGGCACAAATGATTCTAGAGTAGGTCCGAGAACGACTCAAATAGAAGTCGTCGTCGTACCAGTAGTGAATGCCACAGAGCCCACTTTTGATCACTGATGATTCTGATTCTAACGCTAGGCTGACATATGGTCAAGATGGTGAATCTAGCTCCGTTGAAGGTTCTAAGCAGATAACAAGTCTTCTAAATCAATATGTGGGTTCTAGTAATCAGAATGAAGCTTCAACAGGTAATCAGGTCGCTGAACAGAACATTACAAATTTGGAGAGCAAAGTAAATGTTCCTAATGAAGTAATGCCAAGGAATTTGTCCTACCACCCATCGGAGAATATTATCGGAAAATTGCATGCTGGTGTTAAAACGCGCAATTAGATCAACAAGCATCTTAGCTGTTTTATACCAAAACTGCACCAATTCAAGATATATGCTTACATCGTTGTTTATTTCGCAGATTGAGCCAAAATCGAATACGGAAGCGCTTGCCGATGATAGCTGGATAAATGCAATGCAAGAGGAGCTGCAACAATTCGAAAAGCTTGGTGTCTGGAAGCTTGTTGACCTACCAGCCAATCACAAACCTATTGCTACTAAATGGGTCTTCAAGTGCAACAGAGATGATAGAGGGGTAATTGTGCACAATAAAGCTTGACTGGTTGTCAAAAGTTTTCATCAGCAAGAAGGTATTGATTATACAGAGGTTTATGCTCTTGTCGCAAGACTAGAAGCTATCCGCATATTCCTGGCATTTGCATCATGGAAAGGTTTTAAAGTGTAACATGCTTAGTAACGTGGCAATGCAAGAAACAAACCACTTTCGCTCTCTCTACTTGCGAGGTTGAATACATTTCGGCTTCCAGTTGTTGTTTCCAAATCTTGTGGATACAATAAAAGACGAGAGACTTTGGATTGTAGTTTCTTGATACGCCCATATATTAAGATAACAAGGCTGCTATTGATATAACTAAAAACCCGGTTCATCACTCTAAAAATAAACACATTGAAATTCGACATCACTTTATTTGTGATTGTCACGAAAAAAAGGGGATTTGAATAGAAAAGATCCACACTGATGAACAAAAGGAAGATTTTTATACCAAGCCATTTAATGGAACCAGATTTAAATATCTTTTGAGAATTAATGGTATGAAAAATCTAACATCAGATAGGGAATTAGAGGTTGAATACGGATCGGATGACGAGTTTTCGTGATCTTCATCAGTTTGTCACATTTTATATAGTTTTTAGAATTTCATTCTTTTAAAAACAAAAATTCCCAAAAAATATTTTTGATTTTAAGGGGAGAAATGCTTTAGAAAATTTAAAAACATTAAAAATGCAAAAGTGTAAAAAACATGAAAAAGATAAAAAGAGTTGTCATGTGAATGTGAATAGAGGAAATGATAGTATGCTAAATAAATGTAGCATCAAAAGTTTAAACAGGTATCACTGATGATGTGCTAGTAGGCTTCGCACATTCAGTAGATTGTTTCTGAGATATAAACATAAATTAATAACTTCTTAATTAGTGGGTTAACATCTCTCGGATATATGGTCTTAGTACACCGAAATTTCGTTTAAGAGATTGTCGAATTCTGTGATGCTAGGTCTTTATAAATAATTGATATATGGGGTATTATACAAGTTCTTAGGATTTTACGTCGGCAATGGACTAGAATTTTAGAATACTTTTGCTTTTAGAACCCAAAAACTGAAGCAAATTGTAACTATCGAAAGATCCAACAATTGAAGTAAAAGATTCCAAATTAGAACACTACTTCAAGACAAGCATTCATCTCTTTGTTGGTACGGTGTTACTAAACTGAGCTCTCAAGGTCTCGCATTACCAAGATACAAATATCAGTTAGATATATTCACCGGTAAGATCAAATCCAAGGAATCTTGATACGAGAGTATATTCTGATGTGGGAAACATGGTTAAGTCAAATTCCTAAAAATTACCTAATGTATCTCAGAACAATTGAGAAATGTTTAGAGATTTATGTGGACAAGTATACTGACAATCTAAGTGAATTTGTTTAGTACTTAAATTCTTATAAAGGTCAACGATACTAGTGATACGTCTCGAAAACTGATATGATCCTCTAACACAAATTCAAAAAAAATATGTATGTAAATATGTTTGTACATATTTTATACATATTTTATAACATCAGATAGGGAATTAGAGGTTGAATACGGATCGGATGATGATTTTTCGTGATCTTCATCAGTTTGTCACATTTTATATAGTTTTTCGAATTTCTTTCTTTTAAAAACAAAAATTCCCAAAAGATGTTTTTGATTTTAGGGGGAGAAATGTTTTAGAAAATTCAAAAACACTAAAAAATATCAAAAGTATAAAAAACATGAAAAAGACAAAAAGAGTTGTCATCTGAATAGGGGAAAGATAGTACATCAATAGGCTTAACAATATGCTAAATAAATGTAGTATGAAAAAGTTTAAACAGGTATCACTGATGATGTGCTAGTAGGCTTCGCACATTCAGTAGATTATTTGTGAGATATAAACATAAATGAATAACTTCTTAATTAGTGGGTTAACATCTCTCGGATATATGGTCTTAGTACACCGAAATCTTGTTTGAGAGATTGTCGGATTCTGAGATGCCAGGTCTTTATAAAAAATTGATATATGGGGTATTATACAAGTTCTTAAGATTTTGCGTCGGCAATGGACTAGAACTTATAGAATACTTTTGCTTTTAGAACCCAAAAACTTAAGCAAGTTGTAAGTATCGAAAGATCCAACAATTGAAGCAAAAGATTCCAAATTAGAACACTACTTCAAGACGAGCCTTCATCTCTTTGTCGGTACGGTGTTACTAACCTTATCTCTCAAGGTCTTGCATTACCAAGATACATATATCAGTTAGATTTAATCCCTAGTAAGATGAAATCCAGGAAATCTTGATACAGGAGTACATTTTGATGTGGGAAACATGGTTAAGTGAAGTTCCGAAAACTTTCTAATGTATCTCGGAACAATTGAGAAATGTGTAGAGATTTATATGGACAAGTATACTGACAATCTAAGTGAATTTGTTTCGTTCTTAAATTCTTTAAAGGACAACGGTACTAGTGATACGTCTTGAAAACTGATATGATCCTCTAACACAAACTCACAAAAATATGTATGTAAATATGTTTGTACATATTTTGTACATATTTTATAACATCAGATAGGGAATTAGAGTTTGAATACGGATCGGATGATGAGTTTTCGTGATCTTCATCAGTTTGTCACATTTTATATAGTTTTTAAAATTTCTTTCTTTTAAAAACAAAAATTCCCAAAAAATGTTTTAGATTTTAGGGGGAGAAATGTTTTAGAAAATTCAAAAACACTAAAAAATGCAAAAGTAAAAAAAAACATGAAAAAGACAAAAGAGTTGTCATGTGAATAGAGGAAAGATAGTACATCAATGGGCTATAACAATATGCTAAATAAATGTAGTATGAAAAAGTTTAAACATGTATCACTGATGATGTGCTAGTAGGCTTCGCACATTCAGTAGATTATTTCTGAGATATAAACATAAATGAATAACTTCTTAATTAGTGGGTTAACATCTCTCGGATATATGGTCTTAGTACACCGAAATTTCGTTTGAGAGATTGTCGGATTCTGAGATGCTAGGTCTTTATAAAAAATTGATATCTGGGGTATTATACAAGTTCTTAAGATATTGCGTCGGCAATGGACTAGAACTTGTAGAATACTTTTGCTTTTAGAACCCAAAAACTGAAGCAAATTGTAAATATCGAAAGATCCAACAATTGAAGTAAAAGATTCCAAATTAGAACACTACTTTAAGATGAGCCTTCATCTCTTTGTCAGTACGGTGTTACTAACCTGAGCTCTCAAGGTCTTGCATTACCAAGATACATATATCAGTTAGATTTATTCCCTAGTAAGATGAAATCCAGGGAATCTTTATACGGGAGTATATTCTGATGTGGGAAACATGGTTAAGTGAAGTTCCTAAAAATTACCTAATGTATCTCGGAACAATTGAGAAATATGTAGAGATTTATTTTGGACAAGTATACTGACAATCTAAGTGAATTTGTTTAGTACTTAAAGTCTTATAAAGGTCAACGGTACTAGTGAAACTTCTCAAAAACTGATATCATCCTCAAACACAAACTCACAAAAATATGTATTTAAATATGTTTGTACATATTTTATTATATTTCATTTCATTTCAGTATGTTTTAGCATAGTATTTTTGGAAAAACCAAAAAAATAATTATTTATATCTTAGTTTTGACTACCGATGATAGAACACAGATCTTCAAAATTCAGAGATGCCGAATGCTGAGAATACCGAAACACAACAGGTTGGGAGCTTATCTGAAGTAAGAAAATATTTCAAAACTATTAAAAAGTACATTAACATGAAACTTTACATTGCCTAAAACATCAGTTTGATCACAAAGTGTTCAACCAATGTCATTAACTTGGACTTGGTAGAAAAATTAGTTAACCGGAGTCATTAACTTGGACTTAGTTAACTGAGCCGGTCGTTAAAACTTGTTAAAATTAATCAAATGTTAAAAATCAGATTTAACTTACAAAAATACCGAAAATCTAAGTGAATTTGTTTCGTACTTAAAGTCTTATAATGGTCAACGGTACTAGTGATACGTCTCAAAAACTGATATGATCCTCTAACACAAACTCGCAAAAATACGTATGTAAATATGTTTGTACATATTTTATTATATTTCATTTCATTTCAGAAAAGCTCAAAAATATTTTCAGTATGTTTTAGCATAGTATTTTGGAAAAACCAAAAAAAAATTATTTCTATTTTAGTTTTGACTACCGATGATGGAAAACAGATCTTCAAAATTCAGAGATGCCGAATGCTGAGAATACTGGAAGACAATGGGTTAGGAGCTTATCTGAAGTAAGAAAATATTTCCCAAAGATTAAAAAGTATATTAACTTGAAACCTTACATTGCCTAAAACATCAGTTTGATCACAAAGTGTTCAACCAATGTCATTAACTTGGACTTGGTAGACAAATCAGTTAACCGGAGTCATCAACTTGGAGTTAGTTAACTGAGCGGGTCGTTAAAACTGGTTAAGATAAATGAAATGTTAAAAATCAGATTTAACTTAGATCAAAGCAGTTATCTTCGCACGAAGATAGTTAATTATCATTGTTACTATGCTCTGAGCGAAGATAAAATTGCAAAACATTTAACGAAGTGCTGCCGAAATTTCTTAGCTTGTAATGGTCGATTGTCACACCACGAACAATGCCTAAGGTAGTTTGGACCGAATTGAACCTTAGATTGAAGATTTTGGTAAACCAAACATAAAAACATAGATCTAGGACAATCTAATCGGCCAAAGTTAAAATTGAACATACCATGGTGTTAATCGACACTTGTAGGTTGTTTTAGTAACATCAATTTCACGAAAATCTATGTGTGTATAAGGTTACCTTCTCACGAAGGTAAATTACCTTCGCACGAAGGTAATTTATCTTCGCACGAAGATAAAGTGCAAAATATGTATTTTGATCATTTACCTTCGCACGAAAGTAAAAATTCATTTCGCCCTAGTTATATTCGCACTAAGGTAAATGGTATTTTTTGTAAAAAAATTCTAAGTGTTGTGGTGTTTGTGTAGGAAAAGAAAATGAATTTCAACAAGAAACACAACATCTGTTGTGTTCTTGTTGAGAGTATTTTAGAAATTTCTTATTTCAACTCAATATTCAAGTTTATGAGCGAGTTACCAATTGTTAAAGCACTTACAGATCCTCACAAAGCCTATCACTCACACATAGAGAGGTTCTAGGAGCACCCAAAGTTTGTACCAGAGAAGAAAGCTACACGATCTTTCGTACGGATTGATAATGATGATAAAGAGGTGTATATTACTGAAGCCCTGATTCGTAGAGTGTTAGATTTTAAAGACAAAGACGAAGATCCAATGATGTATACTGAATGTATGTACAAAGGATGCTTCGACAGAATGGGCTATAAAGGGTATCTCAATACTCAGTTCAATAAAGCTTATCTCGGAAGGCCTTACAAGTTTTTAGTATATTTTGTGATATCTACATTAAGCCACATGAAAGGGGGAGGTGATGCTATAGTTGATTAACAGATGTGCATGATCGCTGCACTTGTGCTGAACAAGCCTTACAACTTCACTAAGATGATATTTGAGCAGATGAAGTCGAACATTGTTAAAGAAAAGCTTATGCAATATCCCAGATTCTTGCAGATGATGTTGGATGATCAATTTCCAAACTTAGTGAAAAACAAGAATGATGTGATGCCGCTGGATCACATGGCAGGGTTATCTTTGGTGAGAATGAATCAATATCTAAAGCAGACTATAGAGCTAGTGGCAAGGAAATTCTTTGGAAGATTTAAAGATAAGAGATACAAAGCACCTCCGAAGGATAAATGGAGAAATGAAGGCAGTGGTTCTGATGATGAGGCTGCTTAGATGGATGGTTATGAGCCTAAGAGATGTATTTCGTATGAGAAAGAAGGTGCTAAGAAACAAAGTGCTCCAAAAGCCAAAGCTCAGAAAAGAAAGAGAGAAACAGTCCTCAGAGACGAAACTACTAACGAGGAAGTAGAGATTGAGAAAAATATTGAGAAACATATTGAGCCGAAGTGAATGTTGAGGACGTGTATTTTCTGCTACATCAGATAGAGAAAACCAAGGTGCAAATGGTGATAACGATGAATATTTTGAGGTTACATTTGACAGAGTTGAAAAAGTTGAAACGTTAGCTCAGATCAAGAAGAAGAAAGTGGTTGGAAATGACGATGATGTGTATATTCCGTCTGATAATGATTCTGAAGCTGAAAGGCTAACTACGAAGGCATGGAGAGTCAAAAGTAAGACTGATACACAGAAAAATACTATTGGGTCTCCTGCAGTAAAGAAAGGCAGAAGGAAATACAGAGGATAAAGATAGTAAAGGTTGAAAGTGTTGAACAACCACAGGCGTCACCTATTCACATTTCCTCACCACAAAACACCATTGCCACTACCACAACCCTCACCACAACAAACTCCACGGCAACCAATATCTCCACAACATCAACCACTTCCACAAATTCAAATAACACCCAAACAATCAACATCTAAATCACGATCAACACCTAAATTAGCTCCGAGACAATCACTGTCAGATAGATTTCCTAAAGACTTTGGGGAGATTCCATTTACAGAAGGACATGATGAAAATTTTAATGCAGATATGTTCAATAACTCCAATTTTGTTGGTGCAGAATGTCTATGTTGATGCATAATGTCTATTACCTATGTCTAGGATATGTTGTTTATATATATAGAGCTTTAAATGTCCAATTGTAATTGTTTATATTTGTTTTATTTGTTTAGGGCTTGACTCATACGATTGAGTGAGTTGGCTCATACGAGTAACACTCTGTCACTCGTACGAAGCACCTCTCGCACGAGTCACACACTCTGTTACACACTCTCTTGTGCGTGTCATGTCGACCTATAAATAGAGTAGTGTTGTGTCAGAGCTAGTTAATCTTGTTGGTGTGGCGAAGCCCTGCTAAACTTTTTACTTGCACTTTAATTGTTCACGTATATCAATACATTCAAGGCATTTAAGCAGTAGATCTCACTTGTTTGTTTGTCAACCTCAATAACAATGAATTTCGCCTCTGTTAGTTGAGCCAGATTGGTCCGGTGCCCATCGGATCATCCGTACGAGCCACTAATTTGTACGGATGGAACAATTATACTTAGAGAAATTTTCAAGAATTTTGACCAGATCTACTTAGTACGAATGATGTATCGTACGAGTGATTCAGCGTTGAAGTTTTTTAAAGATTTTCTAACGGTTTGAAATGTCTATGCGTGCAGGTCAAGAATTCTTCTTTTTCTCCGCGTATAGTGAAGTCTTAGATCTTTTGGGCAGACTTCCAATTACTAAAGCTCTCACCAATCGCCATACTGTGTATTGATCTCATATTGAGTATTTCTAGAACGCAGCAGAAAACTGTTGGAATTCAACGACCACGAAGATGATCCTACAGGATTTTCTAAGTATATGGTGAAGGGATGTTTTTATCGTATGGGTTATGCCTGGTTCGTGAATGGTGCTCCTTTTAAGAAGGCTAACCTAAGTGCGCCTTTCAGATATATTGCTCATTGTGTCATACATGCACTTAGTCACCGGAAAGGAGGATTTGACGACTTAGTTGATTACCAGATGTGCATGATCACCGCACTCGTTCTGAACCTACCATACAACTTTCGAAGGTGATATTTTCTCAGATGGTCTAGAACACACAGAGAGAAAAGTTTTGCAGTATGCACGGTTCATTCCAATGTTGCTAGACCATTTGCATCCCAATCTGAAGAAAAAGAAGGATTATGTGCTGAAGTTAGAACATATGGGTGTTTCGACACTGAAGAAGATGAATTTACATCTCAAGACATTCCCTAACGCAAAGCCTGTGTTTGGTGCAATTATTGAAAAGGATTATATCGCTCCAACACTAGGAAAGTGGAGAAAAGAAGATAGTGGTGATGGGATGAGTAGCTTATAGTGCTTGATGGTTTTATTGCGAAGCGAAGCGAAGCGCTTGGTTTGTAAAAGAAGGAGGTAAGGCAACCAAGAGAAAGCCAACGTCAACATCTTCCTCTTCTACCCCTTAGAAGAAACAAAAAGCATCAGAATTTCGAGACTGACTGACGAATTAGAGCTAGAGGAAAATATTGAAGATATGGCTGCTGATATTGAAAGATAAGCATTTTGAGAAAAAGAGAAAGTGGTTGAAGAAGCGTCCTCTTCCAGTACTGATTTGGAAGATAGGATTGCTGGAGAAAAAGATAGGGCTAAAGAAATAGAGAAAGAATGTGCAGCCGAACAACAGAGAAAAGCCGAAGAAAAGAGACGTAAAGCGACAGGTGAAGATGATTCGACATATATACCTCTGGGTTCTGACTTATGATACTCCTGTGCACAAACCAGCTAAGAAGAAATCTCGACGTATCAAAAGATTGGCAGTGAAAAGCACTGATTCTCCAAAAGACAAATCAAAGGAAAAATGCAGAAGCAGACTGTAGAAAAAGTGCATGTTGAGCCGACTCCACCACACCATCATCACCGGCTCGTCAACAAACACCTCAGCCACCACCATCTCCACCACAATAGCAACCTCCACCGCAGCCAACGCCACAACCCAGGGGGTGAAGATTTTACTTCTAACATGTTTAACGACCCACGTGTTGAAGAATTACAGAAGCAGGTCATGTTAAACATGGTCTAGATTGCAGAACTGCAGGAACAACTCAATGTTTTAAACAAAGACAAACAACAGCTAGAAGATATACTAGCTAGTATTGTATCTGAAAATGAGCGTTTACGGATTCGTATGGCTGAATATGAAGAAGAACATCTCAGGAGTGACAAAAAGATGAATTTATATGAGAAGATAATGACTATGAAGCTGGGTATTAATATTGCTGTAGAGATTGACAAGATAGAAAGAGCTGAAGTGAGAGATCGGGTTACAGAGCGTGAGCGTCTTGCTAAAGAGTTATCTTACACGCAAGACAAAGGTAAAGCGAAAGTTGGTGAGGATCCCGTGAATGTTAAAACTGAGCGAGAAGCTGAATCTGCTCTAGTTATTACTGATATTGTGGTGTATTCGATGACGAAGAAGTTTGTACTAGTAGGTAAGCCAAAAGATGTTGATATCGATATGTCTAATCTTTCAGCAAGACAACGTGAATGGCTAATCAAGAAAAAGTTAGAGAAAGAGATTGACGCCGAGGTTGATGAGTTTGACGAGGATGCTGAAAAAGAGAAAGAGGACTTAGATGCTTTTGATGATCTATTTTCAGACAAGTCCGATGATCATAATGATGGAGGTGATGATGATATAGGAGGATTTGTTGTCCGGGTAACAAAAGCTGATGAGACTAATGATTTTTATTATTCTGCTTACTTGGATGATTCAGCAAATTAGGTAAGTGAAGATAGAGATCAGGGAAGATCAGAAGGATCTAAAGGTGCTCAGCATGCAGGAATTCTCATGGTAACTAATATATCTACCGTTCTAGTCATGCCAAAGCCGAAGATTTTATATCTTGAGCACGATGTTGAAAAAGGAGAGTTCGTTCATAGCTACACTAAAGCAGAGATAGCTGAAATGCTGGGAATGAATGAAGAAATTTGTGTTTGATTTTGAAGATGAGCTGAATGATATTAGTGCTTTTGAGCCAGTTGATTATGTCTTCGAGCATGTTGATGATGCGGATGATTTTGATAGAGTTGTCGTGGAGAATGATTCTGATGAAGATGTTACTAATCTTGCTGATAAGCGTACAGATGACTCCCCAACTTTTAGTGAGTTGTTTGCAGCTGAAAGTGATGATCTTTTGAAACATAGAGTTGAAGAAGCTGTTAAACATGGAACAGTTCCTCAACAACCATCATCTGAAGAAATTGCTGAGATGAGGAAACGGCGGGTTCAAAGTTACACCAGCTGAGCGAAAGTTTAAACGTCCCTTAGCGTTCTTTACCCGTGATGAAGTTATTTCACTAGGGGATACAATTAGCTGGGGATGGATTGAGGAGCTTAATGTTTATGCTATTAAGAGGGAGTTTGGGATCCAATATTTCGGATACTTGAGCGATATCAACTCCTTGTCGTATTGGGATATAAAAGAGCTCGTGCAAACAAAGATGATTAATCTGAAGATGAAGTTTCACGACCAACGATTATGGAAATTGATCAAGCTTGAAGCTACACACGGATTTACACACTGGAAGCCTCATTTCCCGAAGCGAATTACGAAGATCGATCCGATAACACAAGAGAAAGATGTTACGCTAGTCGTAAAGAAGCCGAAAGTGATGAAGAATATGACTCTCATAAAGATGGAACAAGATTTCTTCAAGATCTTCAAATGGTGGCACTACGATTCTAATACAGGAGAAGTTGTTATATGTGTGCACCCAGATGATGACTCTTGGAAGATTACTGAGGAGTTGACCGAAGCCGTCATAGGACACAAACGTATATATGGGCTATGGTGTGGCATTCGAGTACTAGACCCGATGTGGCTAGTCAACTCTTCGAAGAAAGATATCGAATGTTTGTTCTACAGCAAAATCAGCTTTGAAGAGAAAGATAAAGAACAACCACTCCAGTTTCAGAAGATAGTTAATGTTTGTTTTGCCAACGACGTTCATTCCGGCACGGCATGGAACACTTCATGGAGGAAACTGGAGGAGATAGAGCAAAGGAAAAAAGACAAGAAGTTAGAAAGGATGTAGAGCGAGCACGTATTGCTTCGCTAAGGAGTTTTCGATTTGGAAATACAGTGAACCGACCTCCTCCTACATATCAAACACCAATAGCTTTTGAGGAGCGTCGCAAGCCGCCGAAGCATTTCTTTGGTCCATAAACGTTAGATTTTTTGAAGTTTTTTGAAGACTATCCAAGACTACGACAACATCCAAGGGGAAGTTTGTTGAAGCATAATGTCTATTGCCTACGTCTAGGATACGTTGTTTATGTATATAGAGCTTTAAATGTCAAATTATAATTGTTTATATTTTTTATTGGTTTAGGGCTTGACTCGTACGAGTGAGTTAGTTGGCTCGTACGAGTAACACTCTGTCACTCGTACGAAGCATCTCTCGCACGAGTCACGCGCTCTGTTACACATTATCCTGTGTGTGTCATGTCGACCTATAAATAGAGGAGTGTTGTATCAGAGCTAGTTAATCCCGTTGGTGTGGCAAAGCCATGCTGAATTGTTTACTTGCATTGTACTTGTTCACGTACATTAATACATTCAAGGCATTTAAGCAGTAGATCTCACTTATTTGTTTGTCAACCTCACTAACAATGAATTCCGGCTCTGTTAGTTGAGTCAGATCGGTTCGGTGCTCATCGGAGGGGAGCCGATCCCTCCTAACAGTCTATAGCCTACGTCTTACGGTCATGTTGAGTATGCAATAGGGCTAAATTGTCATATTTGTATTTGTTTGTTGGTATGTAAGCCACTTCGTACGAAGTGATGTTCACCTCGTACGAAGTGAAGTAGTTCACTTCATAAGAAGTGCTCTTCGGACGAAGTGGCAACTCCAACTCCTGTGGAGCTGTCATGTGTATAAATAGCAAAGTTGCGGTCTTGAGTCGATAACTATTTTACTAATACTAAGGCGAAGGCCTGTCAGTTTGCTGTCTGTAATTCTTCCATGTTTATCGATACCAGAAGAAGAAGCGTTTAAACAGTGAATCTGATCTTTTGTCAAACTTACTAACGATGAATTCCACGCACGTTGGATAGTTCGAGTCCGGTCCATTGCTTTCGGAGGAAAGCCAATCCTCCCCCAAGTGGTATCAGAGCAGGAGGCCTGATTTGAAGACATTTGCTTATATCTCAGCAATTGAAGATCTCTATTTCTACTCCCTCTTAGAACTTTTAACACATCTGGACAATTTCATGGAGAAATTGTACTAAGATTCTAGTATAACATGCTAAAATCAGTTTAATCCAACGCTTGAAATTTTCAGACCTAAAATCAATTGAAATCATGTCAAAATTGCAAAAAACAAGAAAACCACAAAGTTGTGAACATAACTCATACAAGCTAATATTACACTTCGCACGAGTTGCCAAGAAACCTCGTATGAGGCGAATTAAAATAGACTTATACACCCACCTCGTACGAAGTGAGTTCTATCGTGTACGAGGTGCATAAACTAGTCATAAAATCATTTGTGAACACCTCGTACAAAGTGCCACATCGCACAAAGCACACTTCACACCAAAACAAGTTCTAATCAAATTTTTTCGACAGTATTCGACAATTTTCAGGTAAAAAATGGAAGAGGAATTCTTTAATGCCTTCGCCACATCTACTGTTACGACTGCTGCAGCTCAGAACATGAACCTAGAGAACGAAATGGGAACAATGACGAAACCTCCAAAACTCATGAACTTAGAAGATAATGAAAGTTGGAGCGAGAGATTCATAAACTGGGTTCAAGCTAATCATTTCACATGCTGGCTTGCAATTGAGTCAAAATACACACCACCTACAGGTGAAAGTGGTCTTGAGAAGACACTAGCTTAGCTCTGGGATATGGAGAAAGAAAAGTTTATCAACGAGAAGAAGATGATGAATATACTGGAACACGCAGCAAAAGAAGATATCCTGGCGCTTCTGCTACACGATGATGATGCCCAGACTCTGTGGAATGCTTTAAGCCTTAGGTTCCAGGGAAGTTCTAAACTTCAAAAAGGAAGAAAAGGAGAAACAATGAAGTAGATGATCGAAAGATACTGTCATTTGGTGGTTCAAATGAAACGAACGGGAATTTTTAAAACCAATGAAGAACTAGTTGATAAACTGGTTGATTCTTTACAAGAAGGAGAGTGGACTACCTATCTAACTATTCTGAAAAACGGCACAGAGTATGTAATTTCACATTGCCAAGATTATTGAAAGATTAGAAGGTCATGAGCTAGAAATGCAGAAGATGGCAAAGAACAAAGGCGCCCATATGCAATAAGATGTGAACTATACTACAAAGGTAGTTATGTTGGAAACACACAAAGTCCCAAGGTCCAAACTACTTTCAATGCTAACAATACTACAAGTCCACCATCAAACCAATCCAGTGGGTTTCAGTCGTTTCCGTTATACAACCCTAATTCTCCTCAGGCTCCACAATCTTCACAAAGCTCAAGCAATCCTCAGAATAATCAAAACAATCAACCTAATTCAAACCAGTGAATTCTTCAATGCAACATCGCTGTGAATCTTGAAAACGCACAACACTTCAATGAACACACGGCCAAACAACACATGGCCTTGCTTGCATCAGTTCTCGAATAGTACGAAAGTCTGGTAGCCTGAAGGATTGGGAATCCTGAAATGACAAAAGAAGATTATGATCAGATTGATCCGGTTGAGTTGGAATTAATTGATATTAAGTGGTGTATGGCCTCAATAGTCTGTAGAGCTCAACAGTTTATGGAAATCACAGGAAGAGACAGCCTGGGAGGTCTTGACGGCAAACTGGGTTTGATAAGGCTAAAGTTACATGCTTCAAGTGTCGAGAAAAGGGACATTTCAAGAGTGAGTGCCCAAACAGAGAAGTCAAAGGAAATCAGAATCCATTTGATGATGATTACTATAAAAGGGCCATATATCATCGACCCCAACCTCAGACTAGGTTAGTGCAGATTGAAGACGGGCCATCTAACTCAAAAGATAAGGTTATGGTTGTCACCCAAGAAGATGAAGGGTTCAACTAGAACAAGTATATCACAAAGAATGAAAGCCTCACACTGGTAGCTGAGATAATTGAAGAACCAGAATAGACAGAAGAAGAATTTGATGAGGCATCCTTTGATGAAACTCCAGAACAATATTATAACACGTCGTCAGAGGAAGAAGAACTCTTAAATAGTGCATTTAGACATGTATTGCCTTCTAATATTCTTAAAACTTTTGCAGGTTATTTCGACTCAAGCTACCAACCCTTGTGTGAAGAGGAGACAAAGTCTGAAACAGTAAAAGTGATTGACGTAACCAAGGAGATAACTTTGGAGTATATAACTGACATAGCAGATAAAGCTCTAATGGCTAATGTGAAAGAGGTAGTTACTGAGGAAGCTCAGGAAGCTAGAGTCAAATCAGTAAATGTGCCGGTAAATGAGTCAGTGAAGGACATAATAAAGGCTCAAGTGTCAAAGAAGAAACACCTTGCATGAAGTGCAAATAGCCATGCAAGGAGTGTGTCGAAAAAGATAAAAGATACAAAGAATTGAAAATTCATGCAAATAATTTGTCATGTGATTGTAATACAACAAAAGAGGCATATGACAAATTAAGTAAAACAATTAAACAATTTGAACAAGTGATCAGAGAAAATGGCAAAACACTTTCGATGCTCAAGGCAACTGTGATGGACAAACAGATGGCCATCAATATTCATTGAAATACAATTGCCGAGCTAAAAAGTGAACTTAAGAAAATGAAAATCGAAATTGAACGACTTAACAAGTTATTAATCAGTTATTCTACCAGTTCATACGTTATTGTTCACATTCTTCCGAAAATTGAGAGCAAGGAAGATGATAAAATTGATGAACACAAAGTGTAGGTTACGATCGTGTTCCACCGCCCTTGTGGAATAGTTATGCTAGAAAGAAACCATCTGGGGTGGAAAAGGCACTCAATTTAAAATTTAAAACTAAAAAGAAAAACGAGATGCCTGAGAACATCGACGTAACATACACCAAAACAGAAAATTACTGTGAATCTGAAGTGGTAAAAACAGTGGTATAAAAAGTTTTGGAAAATGAGTCTGACAAGTCTGAAAGTTCTGTTTTTGAAAGTGCAGACTCAAATCTAGAAAAAATGATCCAAGTATAGTTGTGTACAAAGTGAACAGATCTGATAAACTATATTCCGATGAGGATTTCCTGATTCAGAATGTAAATCTTGATCGAGTTGATGAGTTTTTTTAAGTTGGTTGAAATCAGTCATTCTGATATTGAAAAACAAGACGCGTAATTTTACTCTAAATCAAAACTTGTTTACAAAAATCACTATCAGAAGGGCAGGGACTATCCTAAAAACAGGAGAGCAGGTTTGGGTTATCAAAACAAAAGGAAGAACAACAAGTTTCAAAAATTGAATCTTACAAAGAAAATCAATTTTGTCAATGGAATGAACACTGAAAGTGAAAAAAAAAAGAGCATCGGTAAACCATCCAATGATGAATTTAAAAAAGAAACAGATAGAAAATAGGATTTGGATGCCTCTGTTAGAAATGACAGCAGGACGTGTTACAAATGTAACAAAGTCGGGCATATTGCACGACAATGTTCTCAAAGAAATCCAAAACCATTTTACAACACGAGAAGATCTATAGAAGATGTGAAGCAAAAAGCTCCCAAGTTTGTACCAAAACAAATCCTAAAAGGAAATAATGAATCGAACAAAGTTGTGAAATCAACAATTAAACATAATTCAGAATTTGAATTCGGTGAAACTTCAACCAAGAATAGTAAAAGGATTCAAACTTTTATTCCAAAAAGGCAGTTCTGAAAACACAAACTTGGGTAGCAAAAATAAAACCATCTTCTGCAGAAATGAAAACACCTATTCCAGCTATACGTGAAATCAAATAGGATGTCACAGTCAAAGTTCCAAAGTATGATATTCCAAACCCACCCAAGACCAAGTAGGCTTGGGTTTCACTGTTTAAGTAATTACTTATTTACATGTGCAGGGGCTCCCGAGGTCAATTATATCAAAGTGAATTACGGACAGAGGAGCTTCTCATCACATGACAGGAATGCTGGCCTTACTCTATGATGTAAACTCTATTCGTGGAGGCTATGTGGGGTTTGCTGGAAATCAAGGTGGGAGAATTGTTGGAGAATGGAAGCATTCAAATGGAGTGGTCTCGTTTGAGAAAGTAAACTATATTGTTGAATTAGAGAACAATCTTCTGAGCATCTCGCAAATTTGTGATAAAAAGTTTACAACACACTTCAATGATAAGGAATACTTAATTCTGAAGCCATGATTCAATATTCCTGAGGAGTGGATCCTCATGCACGCTCCTCGAGAAAATGATCTTTATGTCCTAAACATGAGCGTCACATCCACCACCTCGAAATCAGCACAGTGTTTTGTAACAAAAGCAAATGAGAAAGAATCAATCCTCTGGCATAGAAAGATGGGGCATATTCACTTAAGAAAAATGAACTACCTGGTGCACAACAATCTAGTGAGGGTGTCAATCTAAAAAATTTTCATCTAGACGACGATTGTCTTAGCTGTAAAAGAGGAAGCAGCACAAGAAATCTCACCCAAGAAAACTTCTGAATTCCATCAAGTTACCACTTGAGAGGTTTCATATGGATCTTTTTAGGCCTGTAAACGTCAAAAATATTTCTTGAGATCTTTATTGCCTAGTTTTTTCAAGGTTCTCGTGGTCATGTTTCTGGAGAGTAAAGATGAAATATTTGAAAATCTTATGATTCTCTTCAAAAAGTTAGAAAACCTGTACCATCTTCCATTCAGAAGGATAAGATGTGACAACGGTACTGAGTTCAAGAATAATCGAATGCTTGAATTCTATAACGACAAAGGGATTCTTCGTGAATTCAGCGCCTCCTATACTCCGCAACAAAATGGAGTAGCTTAACAGAAAAACCGATCTCTCATTGAAACATCACGCACAATGCTCATCGATTCAAAGTTACCTAATAGTTTTTGGAGCGAAGCCGTTGCCTCTGCTTGCTATACATTAAACAGGGTTTTGACCGTCAAGGCTCATAAGAAGACATGTTTTGAACTGCTTGATCAAAGAAAGGCGAATTTAGAATTTTTGGAGCCATTTGGGTCTCCATGTACAGTCACGACCAGGACGGCAAATTTGGTGCTAGATCTTTGGAAGGATTTTTCATAGGTTATGCTAGTCCGTTGAGAAGGGTATATATGCCAAGCTTAAATCAAATAATCCCTGCTCAACATGTCGACTGTCGGAAATACACAATGCCTACTTAAAAACCTGGTGAACCATGGATGTTCAATTATGAGAGCTTATGGAATTCATTTGACCTATCAGAAGTTCCTAACGAAGAGGAACTTATGTTTTTATATCAACAACATCAAGCAACAAATTAATAATAGGTTCCGAGACCAATAGTGGTTACTCAACCACCTGTTGGCACAAATGTTTCTGGTGAAGATCCGCTCACGACTCAACCTGAACCTATCATTGATCCAGTAGTTAATTCCACTGAGCCCATTCTCAACCAGACGGATGATTCTGACTCTGACGCTGAGCCAACGTTGATAATGATGGTGAATCTAGTTCCGATGAAGTATCCGAGTAGATTACAAGTCTACTAAATCAATCTGCAAGTCCCAGAAATCATAATCAAGCTTCAACAAGTGATATGGTTACCGAACAGAATATCAAAAAATTGGGAAGTGAAGTGGATGTTCTTAATGAAGTAATTCCAAGGAATTTGTCCTACCACCCACCAGAAAATATTATCGGAGAACTACAAGCTGGTGTGAAAACACATAATCAGATCAACAAGGATCTTAGTTGTTTTTATACCAAGATTGCACCAGTTCAAGAAATATGCCTACATCGTTCTTATTTCGCAGATTGAGCCAAAATCGAACAAAGACATGCTTGCTAATAAAAGTTGGGTAAACGCAATGCAGGAGGAGCTGCAACAATTTGAGAAGCTTGGGGTCCTGAAGCCTGTTGACCTATTGGCTAATTAGAAAGTTATAGCTACAAAATGGGTCTTCAAGTTCAAAAGAGATGATCGAAGGGTAGTGGTGCGCAAAGCTCGACTCGTTATCAAAGGGTTCCATCAGCAAGAAGGCATTGATTATACTAAGGTTTATGCTTCGATCGCTCGAGTCGAAGCCATTTGCATTTTCCTGGTATTTGCGTCTTGGAAAGGTTTCAAGGTGTACCCGCTAGATGTCAAGTTTGCTTTTCTTTATGAAACTATGAAGGTGTTAGTGTATGTTGACAACCACCGGGGTTCGTCGATCTAGTGCATAAGGACAAGGTTTATCGTCTAGATAAAGCCTTACACGGGTTACAACATGCCCCAAGAGCCGGGTACGAGACACTTTCTCAGTACATGTTAAGCAATGGCTTTATCAGAGGCTCTATTGACTGCACACTCTTCATGAAGGAAGTAAACGGACACTTGTTGATAGTACAAGTCTATGTGGATGACATGATCTTCGACTCAACAATTGACGTGTTATGCAAAGATTTTGAAGTAGTCATGAAGAAGAAGTTTGAAATGAGCTCAATGGGAGAGATGAAGTTCTTTCTATGATTTCAAGTTCATCAGTTGCCTGATGCTATCTTCATCCATCAGACAAAGTACGTCCAAGAAATGTCTGGATCATCACCATTATCTACCCCATTGGCAATCAATCATGGCATCTGCCTAGATGAACACGGAGTCAAAATTGATGAAACCTTGTACAGATCAATAATGGTATCACTGATGTATCTCACAGCCTCTAGACAAGACATCATGTATCTAACCTGCCTTTGCACTCAGTATCAATGAAGTCCTCGAGTGTCACACCCAATAATAGTCAAGACGATTTTCAGATACCAGAAGGGTTGCCTAGCACGTGCTTGTGGTATCCCCGAGATGACAACTTCGACCTCGTTGTATATTCTGATTCAGATTTCGGATGCTGCAAACTTAATGCCAAATCTAAGATGTCCGGTTGCCAGTTCTTCGGAACACGCTTAGTAACGTGGCAATGCAACAAGCAAACCATGGTAACTCTCTCTACTTGGAGGCTGAATACGTTTCAGCTTCCAGCTGTTCCCAAATTATGTGGATACAATAGCTGATGAGAGACTTTGGATTGCAGTTTCTTGATACGCCCATATTTGTAGATAATAAGGTAGCCATCGATACAAACAAAAATTAGGTTCAACATTCTAAAACTAAACACATTGAAATTCGATATCACTTTATCCATGATTGTCACGAGAAAAAGTTGATTCGAATAGAAAAAATCCACACTGATGAACAAAAGGCAGAGTTTTATACCAAACCTTTTACTTGAACCAGGTTTAAATATCTTATGAGACTTAACAGTTTGAAAAATCTTACTCAGATGGAGAAATTGATGTTGAATAAGGATCCAATGATGAATTTTCGTAATCCTCTTCGATTTGTCAAGTGTGGTCCCATGAGTGGTGGCGGTTCTAGAAGGAAGCTTTGGGGATGGTATAGAATCGGCAAAACGAAATAGACATGTAGGCACAGAATCAGCGGAAGCTTTTCATTTCATTCATTCATACCGAAAGAGTATACATCTTGACAGGCGGGCGGAGTTCCTGGAGAGAATCCGCCAGTGTTTCCCCTAAGGGAACTTCCAAAACATAACAAACAATGAACACACAACACCTATTTATAGACATGACAGCTCGTGCGAAGTGAGCCTGTTGTCACTCGTACGAAGGGTCATTCATACGAGTGAGATGTTATCACTCGTACGAAGCATATAGTCACTCGTAAGAGGCACATGTCACTCGTACGAGCCAGTACTCATTCACACTTGGGCCGTGTGTTCGTCTCTAATCTAAACAATATTCAATACGCACTCTCTCTAGCCTATTCGCACAGTGACGGCCATAAAGTGCCTCAACATCAAGTTTTTCGGGTTTTTAAAATTTTGTTTCTTTAAAAAAAATAAATCCAAAAATATTTTTTGATTTTAGGGGGAGAAATCGTCATGAAAAATACAAAAAAACATTTAAAATTTTTGAAAAACAACAAAAATGTTAGATAAAAAAAGGAGTTTTCATGTAAAAGAGGATATGATGATACATTAGTAAATTATCACAGTATGTTAAAGAAATGTAACGTTAAAAAGTGCTTAAACAGGTCTTACTAATGATTTTCTAGTAGGCTTCGCACATTCAGTAAATAGTTTTCAAGATATAAACATAAAAGAAAAACTGATTATTCTGTGGCTTAATATCTCTCGGATATTTGGTCTTAGTATACCGAAATTTTGTTTGAGAAATTGCTGGATTATGAGATACTAGGTCATTATAGATAATTAATATAAGGGGTCTTATACGAGTCCTTCTTATTTTGCATCATCAATGGCCTAGAACTTGTATAATACTTTTTGCATTCATTCCCCCAAAGCTGCATAAAAATTGGAAATATCAAAAGATACGATATTTGCAGTACATAAGATTCCAAAATTTGGAACACCACCTTAAGTCGAGCCTTCATCTCTTTGACTGTACGGTAGCACTAACTTGAGCTCTCAAAGCCTCGCATCACCCATATATACAGATATCAATTGGCTATATTCACCTGTGAGATGATATATGGGAATCTCGATACGATAATATATTCTGAGGTGTGAAACACAGTTGAGTCATGTTGCTAATATTACCTAACGTATCTTGAAACAATTGAGAAATGTGTAAAAGTTTAAATGGATCACTATACTGACAATCCAAGTAAATTTGTTTAGAACATAGAGTTTTATAAAGATCAATGGTACTAGTGATATTCCTGGTTACTATTATGATCCTCTAACACGATCTCTCTAAAATTTGTTTGTAAATATGTTTTGTAACAAAGTTTACTTTTCATCTCATTTCAGAAAAACTCAAAAAGATTTTAAGAGTGTTTTAATATAAACTTTGAAAAATTAAAAAAAAAAATTTCCTATCTTATTTCTGACTACCGATGTTGAAAAGCAGATCTTCAAAATCCAAAGATGCCGTATGCTGAGAGATCCAGAAGTCAATGGGTTGGGTGTTGATCTAAACTAAGAAAATGTTTTGAAAAAAGATCAGTAATCTTAAACTTTACATTGCCTAAAGACATCAGTTTGTGCACATAGTAGTCAACCAAGGTCATTAACTTGGACTTGGTAGACAAAGCAGTTAGCCAGGGTCATTAACTTGGACTTGGTCAACTGAGTGGATCGTTAAAAATTGAAAATTTGAAGTTTTAAGGTCACCTCGCACGAGTTAGATGTCACCTAGGAACAAGTTGGAGTTCACCTCGTTCGAGTTGGAAACCTCGCACAAATCAGAAGCCAACTCATACGAAGTGACCCAGGTCCTATATATATGAGGCAACACGCACGAAGTGGTCATTCACTTCTTGTGCAATTTGAGAGAACCCTTGTGCAATCTGTATTATGTAAACACTTTTGGAACTATCCACGACCTATACAAACATTTGGAAGGTTGATTTGCACACCTCTTAAAATGGTTAAGGTAGTTAACTTTGATTTAACATTTAATTTGAGATTTTCGGCCATAACTTCTAAAAACCATAGATCTAGGACGTTTGGACTGGCCAATCTTAAAATTGAGCGTTAATAACTAATTATTGGTGTTATTAGGATGCTATGTAACCTTCAATTTCACCAAACTTACAATTTTGGTGTTTAAGGTTCTGACCATCGTCGTCGTACGAGTTGCACCTCGTACGAAGTGCATAAGCACACCTCGTACAAAGTGTCCATATTCAAAATGTTAATCTTTATGTCACCTCGTACGAAGTGTCTATAATGAAAATTACTTTTGCATACCTCGTACGAAGCGACAAGTTCGAAAACGATTTTGTTACACACCTCGTACGAAGTGTATTTGGTCAAAAACTGTTAAGTGTTTAAGCAGCCTCCGTACGAAGTGGTTTTTCTTTTTGAAACATTTTGAAATTTTTCTAAGTGTTGGATCATTAGTATGTGCAGGAAAGAAAACATCGTCGAGCCTATCCACAACATATGTTGTCTACTTGACAAGGATATTCCAGAAATCGCTCCGTTCAGCGAAGTCCTTGACTTTATGAGACGTATCCTATTACACAGCCAGACATAGAGCATATAAATCACATATAGAACGATTTTGGGTAGCGGCTCATATTCAGGAAAATCCATGGGCGATAATCTCTGCTGTTAGAGTTGTAAAGTTTTGAAATTTAAAGATAAAGAAGTTGATCCAATGAGATATCTTGAGCGCATGGTTAAGGGTTGTTTTTATAGAATGGGATGCTCTTGTCATGTGAATGCGGTACCGTTCAAAAAGGCAAATCTCGGCAGGCCGTACAAATACCTTGCACATTCTGTGATACATGCACTAAGCCATAGGAAAGGAGGATTTGACGATCTGGTCGATTAGCAATTGTGTATGATTAAATCTCTTGTATTAAATCTGCCTTTCAACTTCAGCAAGCTAATCTTTGAGCAGATGGTGCTAAACATGAATATAGAGAAATTTCTACAGTATCCAAGATTTATTCAAATGATGCTTGAGGATCAATTCCCAAATTTGGAAAAGAATGAAGATGATGAGTTGAGGCTAGAACACATGGATGTGGAAACATTAACAAAATTCAATTTATGCATGAAGAAGTCGGTAGAACCTTCTTCTAAACCGATATTTGGAGCCATCAACGATAAAGATTATGTTGCTCCTCCGAAAGGAATGTGGAGAAAGGCTTCCAGTGTTGATGAAAAGGAATAGGATGATTGTTTATAAGGTTTTGAGCCCAAATGAAGCAGCTGGTATGAAAAAGATGAATCTAAGAATGAAAGCGCTCAACTCCAAAGAAAGCTGCAGGGGCTTCCTTTCAACCGCTCCTAAAAAGTCTAAACGCGCAACTGTGAGTACATTACTAGTCGATAAACCTGGCGTTGAGGTAGCAACAATGAATGAACATGTTCTTGAAGAAGTTCGTGAAGAAGAGCAAGTTGATGATCAAGTTCAAAGAACTGTAAATATTGAAGTAGAGGCCGAGAACGTTCATGATGATGTTTTCTCTGCAACTTCTGAACAAGATAAAGAACAAGCTGAGAATGTTGTAAAGCAAAAAGTAGTTTATGCAGGAGAAGATGATAGAGATGGTGTTAGTTCGTCCTCTAAAGATACTGATTCAGATCTCAACTTTGTAGTAGAAAGAGAAAAAGACATAATAAGAGAGGAGGAATGCAAGCGTACAGAAGCACGCAAGCGTAAAGAGGAGATGACTTATATGTTCCTTCAGATTCAGATGAAGAGTTAGTTATTTCTAAGCCTGCCAGGAGGCCATCCAGACGCATGAAAAGCAAAGAATACTTCAAAAAAAACAGGCTCTCCATCTGTGGTTAAAGCAAGAAAGAAGTATGGGAGGAAGAGTAAGAAAATTGGGGAGGTTGCTACTAGAATTGAAGAGGTTGTTAAACCACCACCTACATCACTACCACAAACTATTCCACAATCTCCACAACACATAACACCTCCACGTCCATCACCTCAAAAATAACACCTCCCATGCCATCACAATCTACTCCCCAATCTGGTCAAAGACAATCTTTGGGAGATAGATTTCCTATTGATTTTGGTGACATTCCGTTCACAGAAGATTTGATAGTGATTTGTTCAATGATAGCAAAATCAGTGAGATAGAAGCAAAAATGGAAGAATATGAAAGTCGAATCAAATTTCTTGAGGAAGACAAGAAAAGATTGGAGGCATTGCTGTGGTGTTAGTGGATGATAATGAAAAGATGGGTGAATTTAAGAGCAAGATCAAAGAGCATGATGCTACAATTAAGCAGCTAGAGACAGAGAATATGAATTTGGTGTCTATGCTATCAAAGGTCACTGCTGAAAATGAAAGTTTACATCTGGTAGTTAAAGATTTGGAAACTGAAAAAAACCAGAAAACGCCAAGAAGTTTGACATGCTAATTAAAGTTCTGCACAAAAGATATGATATCAACTTCACGACAGAACATGATGAGATTGAAATTTGTGACAACCTGGAATCTTCTCATACTTTCGTGTACTATTGTTGACTAAATTCTTGTGCATGGCACTTGGAAATCTTTGTGTATGGCACTTGGGAACTTCTTGTAACTTCGCGTACCATCATTAACGAACTAACTCTTTGTGCGTGGCACTCTAAACATGTACGCTACATTCTAAACCGCGTTTACTCAATTTTCGGGACTAAAATTCTTTCAACATGGGGATAATGTGACATCCCGGGTTTTTCGGATAACTTAAACGTAATACTTGTCAAACTAATTACGTGCTATGTGTATGAACGTGTACGAGTTAATGAATGCGTGATGAGTGTTTGTGTGATTGTTTTAGTTATAAAATAATTATGGTAGATATGTACATGAACCGAACCGAACCACGACACGAACCGACTTTGATTCCTTGTGACTCTAGGAATTAACCAAGTTTAGAACTCAAACTATTCTCGGCCGTGTGCAACCCAAACCGCAAACCGAAACCGAGATCAAACCAACCTTAAACATATCCCGGCCGCAAGATAAAACCCAAACCGACCCAACCCAAGTCCCTCGGCCACAAGCTTAAGCCTAACCGTAACCCTCATCTCCTTTGCGCTATATATACACACGCCCATGCATGTTTCATTCACAAACACAAACCCTAACAAGCAAAACAGCCGTCGGCTGCCTTCTCTTGCTCCATTGATCGCGAACAGCCATCGTTCATTCCATTCAACCGCAAATAGCCCTTGTTCACCTCCATTCAGTCGCGAGATCAGTCCTTGTTCACCTCTATTCGATCAACAAAACAGCCTACTCCATCATCATCTTCTCGGTCGCAAGCAATCCTTGATCACCGATCCCTTATAGTACTCACGGTTCGTTCACCTTGTTATTAAAAGATTTGAATTTGTCATATGCTACAAGATAACATTCGGATATATGTGCTTGAATGATTAATTGGTTTGTTTTCGGATTATACGTGTTTGAAAGTAATCGGCTGAACTATCATTGTTTGCATGTATAATAGTTTGCGGAACTTGTAAGTTTGCGAGTATGTTTGTTTGTAAAAACTAGAAGTATGAACTAGGGTTTGCATGGATATGTTATTAGTATTGATCTATGATTAGAAATCGGTTCTTGATCGCCTAGGTTAATCGTATGAACGGCTGATGCGAGTCTATAATAATGATATGCTGAAACAGTTGCTGAGTAATAGTTACAGCCGACTTCATCTGGCTGTAACTCGGTCGTTCGTTGTCGAAAAACGGACTTTCTGATATCTAGACGTAGAGATTTGAATAAGGAATCTAATGGCGCTGGATTCATAATTTTCTGAAGTCATTTGATATTTTTAAATGGCCAAATAAGTTCAGTAACTAAAGCTGTGAAAATCCTGAAATTTTGTTAGTCGTTTATCGAGTTGGATTTTAAAATCACTAGGGAGTTGAGTCATGAATTTTGTACAGAAACTAGGTATGGAAATTTCCGGGCAACTCCAACTGGAATTTTGTTAATTGGACAATCGGTGAATTTTAAATAAATTCTTCCGTGGACTGCAGTCAGAAAGTGATAAATCTGACTGCAGCCTAGTATATTAATATTTATGGTTAATTGGTAAAGATTTAGGACTTGGAAAATTTATATAAATTTCTATGGTATAATTGTCACCTACTGTAAAAATATTGGAATTTTTGGAATGTTGGAACTATTTTATAAAAATCCTAGAAAACAGCTGAATTATGAGTGTTAAGCTGAAATTTGATAACTTGTGATTGTGTGCACCAAATTGTGGCATGGATTGGTTTATGTTCATGATAAGTTGTTTTGATCACTAGGTTCACATGAGGATACTTGCATGCATGTTTGAGTGTTAGATATGTTGTTTGTGTGTATCACTTTGTGAGTAAATTACGTGTAGAATTTGTATTGGTGTGTTCACACACTGACATGAAATCAATTGGTTTGTTAGGACGCAATTAGCGGTCCCATCCTTTACAACTTCTTTGCTACACTAACCGAGCACCAAAAGGTGAGTTCACGGCCCCTAACTTTATCCGGTTTTAAACAACAGGGGGAGAAACATGTATACACTCTTCAAACTCAATCTCTTTACGTTATACGAACTTAACGTCACATAACTATTCGGTAACTAAGTTAATGTTAATATAATGTTATGGTCACTAAGCAGCTTTATCACTTAAGTCCTCGTCAATCTCTCGGATCGTTAGTATTGGGTTTAATAGCGGGGAGTTATAAGTAGTACTACTGGGCCCGACAAGCCCCATCCGAGCTAGTCGCGCTAGCCGACCGGGTATGGTCAACGGGTGAATAATTCGGCCTAACTTCGCCATGGTCAGTGATAGGCCTAGCAACACGGAGGCACAACAGTCAGCTTCGATCGCGAACACTTACGTGACATAACTTAGGCTAGCTACCTATATATGTTAACATTGAACTTAATTACGAAACAACTATATTATCCCGGGTTGAGGATAATGGAAACAACAACTTATTATTCCGGGTTTGGAATAATGGAAACAACAACTATATCATCCCGGGTTGGGGATAATGGAAGCAACAACTTATTATTCCGGGATTGGAATAATGGAACCAACACGTTATCCCGGGTTGGGGATAACGGGGAAAGCAAACTATAACCGAACAAACGAATTTATGAAAACCTGTGAACTCACTCATCTTTAATGTTGTCACTTGTTTCTTTACATGTTTCTCAGGACGCTAGGAGCTCTAGGTGCACGCACATGCATTGAACAAGACATCTTTTATCGAGTCTTATTTATAAATGTTGTTTTGGGGTTTTTCATTTGTTTTGGCGTTTGTGTTGGTACCCGTTTCACTATTTATTTTATACTTCCGCTCAACTTTAAAAACTAATGCTCTGATAAATATTGGTAATTAATTTAGACAATATAAAATCTACAACATATGATTTTGGAAAACGTATTATCAAATCATATAGAGTCGTTCGACGTACTAGTGTTTCAGATTCTGGTTTGTTCACACGCCTCGCGGTAAAACTCCGCAAGTGGAAATTGAGGGTGTGACAAAATTGAAGAAGCAAAAGCCAGAGCAGCAGAGCGTGCACATTCCTCGAAGAGTTATCAAATTTGATCAGTAACAAAGTAGAAGGATGTTACATTGATTGTGAAGAAGCTGCTAGTAATAAAGAATATGCCTCTTATGAAGATCGAACAAGATTTCCATAATCTTTGCAAATGGTGGCATTAGGACTCAGAGACAGGGAGGCGGTGATCTGTGCGCAACATGATGATGATTCATGGAAGATCACTGAGGAATTAATTGAAGTTGTGATTGCACATAAACAAACTTATGGATCATGGAGAGGGATTCGTGTGCTAGACCCGATGTGGCTAGTAAACTGCTCCAAGAAGGATATTAAATATTTATTCTATAGTAAGATTAGCTTCAAAGAGAAAGATAAAGTGCAAGCGTTGCAATTCCAGCAGGTTATAAATGTTTGTTATGCTAACAATATCAATTCAGGTATAGCATGGAGTACTGAATGGAGAAAGCTGGAAGAAAAAGAGAAACGGAAGCAGGAACGAAAGAAAGAAAGAATTGCTGAAAGAATGAGAGAGGTAGCATTAAGAAGATTTCAGTACGGTGATACCTACAACAGACCTCCTCCTACTGATCAGGCACATATTCCATCTGAGAAGCGTCGTAGGCCAAGGAAGCACTTTTTTGGGAGATAGTGTCAAATGCTTTTGAAGATCTTTTTTGAAGACTGACCAAGACTACAGTAATATCCAAAGGGGAGTTTGTTCATGCAGAATATCTATAGCCTACGTCTTACGGTCATGTCGAATATGTAATAGGGCTAAATTGTCAGATTTGTATTTGTTTGTTTGTATGTAAGCCACTTCTTACGAAGTGATGTTCACCGCGTACGAAGTGAAGCAGTTCACTTCGTAAGAAGTGCTCTTCGGACGAAGTGGCAACTCCAACTCCTGCGGAGCTGCCATGTCTATGAATAGCAGAGTTGGGGTCTTGATTTGATAGTTGTTTTACTAATACTAAGGCGAAGCCCTGTCAGTTTGCTGTCTGTAACTCTTTCCATGTTTATCAATACAAGAAGCAGAAGCGTTTAAACAATAGATCTTATCTTTTGTCAAACTTATTAACGATGAATTCCGCACACGATGGTTAGTTCGAGTCCAGTCCGTTGCTTTCGGGGGAAAGCCGATCCTCCCAAAAAAATAGCAGAGTTAGAAAGCAAAATTAAAGCCTTGGAAGATGATAAAGAAGTATTGGAAGGCAGGGTGAAATTTGTTGATAATGAGCGATAATAAATACAAGTTGTGATTGAAAGTCTGGTGACTGATAATGACATGTTGAGACGAGTGGTAAATGATTTTGAGGATGAACGTGCTAGGAATAATTGAAGATTTGATTTATTTCAGAAGGTATTTGCTAGCAGGCTGGGATAGACTTTTCTTCTGAATTTGATCATTTAGAAGTTGAAGAAGCAAGGCAAAAAGCAACTGAACAGGCTAAGAAGGCAGAGGAAGATGTTAAAGCCCTAGGCAAGGGGAAAGAGAAGATTGATGAGGTTCCTGTGATAGAACAATCTGCGCCAGAAGCTGAGTCTGTGCAAGAAATTACTGCTGCTAGTGTTGAGAATGAGGAAGAAGTTGACATAGATGTTGATGCTGAACCGGTTAACTTTGTGCTTGTTAGAGGACCAGTGGATGTCTCTGATAATTCTATGATAGAAAAGATTGTAGAACGTAGGACGATGAATGTTGAGATAGATGCAGAAATAGATGGTTTTGATGACATTGAGGAGGATGATGAATAAGATAAAGATGTCGGTACAAAAGATAATAAAGATGATGATGACAAGGCGACGATGACGATAATATGCGAGGTGGAACAAAGTTGATCATCGAAATAACAAAGATTAATGAACTTTTTTAGTACAATGCATATCTAAATGATTCTGGTAACCAAGAAGATGATACACAATGCCAGGGGGAGCAAAAAGAGCAAACCACGATGCATAACAGTCACGAATCTTCACAACTTTACCAATAACAGTTGTTTCTGATTGTTATAAGCCCCGAATTTTGTATTTGGAACATAACATTGAGGATATAGCTATTAAGCTGGGAGTTGACGAAGAATCGTTCGAGTTTGAGTTTGAAGAATAACTAAACAACATCAGTACTTTCGAGCCAAATGATTATGTTTACAAGCACATACCAGATGCGCATATGTATGATAGGGTGGTTATTGAAAATGCATCAGATGATGATGAAGCGATCAAGTATTCTAGTGAAGGAACTGATAAGTTTCCAATGTTTGAAGAGTATTCAGTGAAAAGAATGAGGATATGTTGAAAAGAAGGATTGAAGAAACAGTTAAAGAGGGAAGTATTCCTAAACGTCTATCTAAAGAACAAATTGCTAAAGCAAAGAAGACGTGGTTTAAAGAACTACCAAAAGAAAGGGAGTTTAGGCTACCGTTAGCATTCTTCAAATGCGACAAAGTTAAATCTTTCGGTGATATTTTGGATATGTATGATAGGGTGGTTATTGAAGATGCATCGGATGATGATGAAGCGATCAAGTATTCTAGTGAAGGAACTGATAACTTTCCAATGTTTGAAGAGTATTCAGTGAAAATAATGAGGATATGTTGAAAAGAAGGATTAAAGAAACAGTTAAAGAGGGAAGTATTCCTAAACGTCTATCTAAAGAACAAATTGTTGAAGCTAAGAAGACGTGGTTTAAAGAACTGCCAAAAGAAAGGGAGTTTAGGCTACCGTTACCATTCTTCAAATGCGACAAAGTTAAATCTTTAGGTGATATTTTGAGCTGGGGATGGATTCCTAATTTGGATGTCTATGCGATCAAAAGGGAATATGGTGTTCAATACTTCATATATTTGAATGATTTGAAGACGTTGCCATACTGGGATATCGAAGAGCTTGTACAGACGAAGAGTATTAACTTCCAAATGAAGTTCCATGATCAAATATTATGGAAGTTAATCAAATACGAAGCAGCTCATGGTTTTAACAAGTGGAAACCGTTGATTCCGAAGAAAAAGAAAAAGATTGAGAAAGTTACTACAGAGAAAGATGTCACTCTTGTGATGAAACGACCACGCGTGATGAAAAACATGATGTTGATGAAGATCAAACAGAATTTCCATGAATTCTTTCAGTGGTGGCAAGTGGATTCCGAAACAAGTGAAGTTGTTATTGTTTTGAAAGCTGATGATACTTGGGATGTAACGGAAGAGTTAAATCCAGAGATGATCGAAGGAAAGAGGATATGGGGATTGTGGAGAACTATTCGTATACTAGACCCGATGTGGCTAGTTAACTATTCGAAAGATGATATCAAATGTTTATTCTTCAACCAGATATGTTACGATGTGAAGGAGAAAACATAAGCGATGCAATACAAGGCGTGATTAATGTTATCTATGCTCATGGTATTAATTCAGTAAAAATGTGGGAATCAACTTGGAGAGAGTTAGAGAAAGAAGAGTTTCTAAAGAGGAACGAAGATTGGAGAAGATCGAAGAAAAGTCTAAAGAAGCTCGATTAAGAAGATTTCAGTTCATGAAGTGGGCTCCTATGACTGATTAAATGCCAATACCGTCTGAAGAGCGTAGGAAGCCGCGCAAGAATTTCTTTAGGCATTGAAGTTAAATATTTGAAGATTTTGAAGACAGATCAAGACTATGGCAGCCTCCAAGGGGGAGTTTGTTGGTGCATAATGTCTATTGCCTACGTCTCAGGGTTGTGTCTGTATTTTGGAATAGGGCAAAAATGTTAGATTTACGTTGTTTGTATTTAACTTCGCACAAAGGTAAAGTCTACCTTCTCACGAAGGTAAATTACCTTCGTGCAAAGATAAACTAGCCTCGCACGAAGGTAGCATGTCTATATATAGTTAGTATGAGGTGTTAGTGTGTAGAACTTTTGCGACTAAAACGGCGAAGCTCGATCGCATTTGGTCATTTGTAACTGCTAAACATTGAATGAAATGAATTAATTGATTAAATAATCTTGTTAATTGTCACTAATTCATATGAATTCCGCATGTATGGACTAGATACTCGAATTAGGTATTGGACAAAACAATCCTACAAATTGGATGTCAAGTTCGCGTTCCTATACGGAAGGTGAAAGAGGAGGTGTATGCCGGCCAACCACCGCGGTTCGTCAATCTGATACATAAAGAAAAGGTTTACCTACTGGATAAGGCTTTGTACGGCTTACACCAGGCCTGTAGAGCCTGGTATGAGACGCTCTCTTAGCATCTCCTAGACAACGGTTTTATCAGAGGAACAGTAGATTATACCCTCTTCACACGCGAAGCAGGAGGACACATCTTAATTATACAAATTTATGTGGATGACATCATATTAGGTTCGAAAAACGATGTATTGTGTAAAGATTTGAAAGAGTCATGAAGAAGAAATTCGAGATGAGTTTTATGGGGGAGATGAAGTTCTTTCTAGGACTTCAGGTCGATCAATTGGCTGATGTAATCTTTATACATCAGACGAAGTATGTGAAGGACGTTTTGGGGAAATTTAAAATGTCCGAATCATCACCAATTTCTACCCCATTAGTTATGAATCACGGCATCATACGAGATCCAACAAGAGAAAAGATAGATGAAACTCTATATCGTTCGATGATCAGCTCTTCAATGTACCTGACAGCATCACGGTCGGATATCATGTATCCAACATGCCTATGCCCACGCTTACTGTCAAGTCCTAGAGTGTCGCATCTGAAGATTGTCAAAAGGTTCTTTCAAATACCTTAAGGGTTGTCCAGGCACCTGCTTGTGATACCCTTGCGTCAATGACTTCAATCTTGCAGGATACTCCGACTCTGACTTTGGGTGTTGCCAATTAAATCCTAAATCTACAACAACTGGTTTCCAGTTCTTTGGCACACGCTTAGTAACGGTGCAGTGCAAGAAGCAAACCACAGTCGCTCTCTCTACTTGTGAATACGTTTCATCTTCCGGTTGTTGTTCCCAAATCTTGTGGATACAACAGCAGATGAGAGACTATGGATAGAAGTTTCTTGACACTCCGCCGCCATTAACATAACAAAAAAATCCAGTTCAACATTCTAAAACTAAACACATTAAAGTACGCCATTACTTTATCCATGATTGTTACGAGAAAAAGTTGATTCGTATTGAAAAGATCCACACTGATGAAAATAAAGTAGACTTTTATACAAAACCATTTGATAGAGCAAAATTTAAATACCTTTTGAAATTAAACGGGTTAAAAGATCTGACATAAGGGGGGGACATAGAGGTCGATGCCGAAATGGATAAAGATTTGACGTAATCCTCATTGGTTTGTCAAGTTTTTTGTTTTCAACTTCTTTCTTTAAAACCAAAAATCTAAAAATAATTTTTTTAGTTTAGGGGGAGAAAATGCTAGGAAAAATAAAAAAATCATATAAAAATTTGAAAATGTACAAAAATATTGAAAAAAGACAAAAATAGTTTTCGTAAAAAAAGAGGTAATGATGGTATATCAGTGGGCTATCACTGTGTGCTTAAGAAATGTAGTGTCACAAAGCATTTTAAACAGATCTCACTGATGATGTGCCACTAGACTTCGCACATTCAGTTTATTGTTTTCGAGATATAAACATAAAGAAAAACTCCTTAATTAGTGGCTTAACATCTCTCCGATGTATGGTCTTACTACACCGAAATATCATTTATGAGATTGCCGGATTCTGAGATACTAGGTCTTTATAGATAATTGATATCTTGGGTATTATACAAGTTCTTCTGATTTTGTGTAAGCAATGGCCTAGAACTTGTAGAATACTTTTGCTTTAAAAATCCTAAACTGCTTCAAATTGATAGTATCGAAAGATCTGACAATTGTAGTAAAAAGATTCCAAAATATGGAACACCACTTTTAACTCGAGCCTTCATCTCTCTGTTTGTACGGTGGTACTAACCTGAGCTCTTAAGGCATCATACAACCCTTATATCAGTTAGATATATTCACCTATAAGAATAAATCTAGGAAATCTTGATACGGGAGTATATTCTGAGGTGGGAAACACTATTAGGACAAGTTCTAAGACATATAATTATCGTATCTTGAAACAATTGAGAAATGTGTAGTGGTTTAAGTGGATTAGTATACTTACAATATAAGTGAATCTGTTTAGAACTAAAAGTTTACTCAGTTCAATGGTACTAGTGACTAAGTCTCAAAAACTCATATGATCCTCTTAACCAAACTAACAAAAAATGTCTATAAATATGTTTGTACATAGTTATTTCATTTCAAAAAGACTAAAAATATTTTCAATGTGTTTTAGCACAAATTTTGAAAAATTAAAAAGATTTTACTTCATCTTGTTTTCAACTACCGATGATGGAAAACTGATCTTCAAAATCCAAAGTTGTTGAATGCTGAATGAAATCTGAAGAATAATGGGTTGGGAGCTTATCTAGGAATGAGAAAATGTTTTGTAATGATCAAAAGTTCGTTAATTTGAAACTTAAAATTAACAGAAAACATTAGTTTGTTTATAAAGTGTTCGACCAAGGTCATTAACTTGGACTTGGTAGACAAATCAGCTAACTCGGATCATTACCATGGACTTGATTAACTGAGTGGGTTGTTAAAACTGGTAAAATATTCGAGAAATTGAAAAGTTGAAAAAATAAGGACTTGGTTAACTGAAGGTAAACATTGTTCCTTCGCACAAAGTAAACAAGTTTACCCTCGCACAAAGGTATTTCATGAAACCTATATATAGGTTCCATTGTATGAAGATGTCATTTACTATTTTCATCTTTACTCCGCATGAAATAGGAATTTGATATATTTTGGGATTTATATGATGAAGTGCTGCCAAATTTCACATTGTAGTGGTTGATTGGCACACCACAGACAATGGTTAAGGTATAAATTGGACTTATTGGACCTTAAAATGAACGCGTCCGTCTAATAAACTTAAAAACATAGATTTAGACCAAATGAACCAATCAAATTAAAATTGAGCATGTAAAAATGATAATGTTGATACATATGTCTGCTACATACGTCTACGAGTCGTGTTAGTGTCTATAATAGGTCCAAATGTTAGATTTCAGTATGTATGTATGTACTTCATACGAAGGCATGTATTGTTAATTCGTACATATGAAGGAATTCAGTATTACTTCGTACGAAGGTGTAGAATGTTAGTTCGTACGAAGGTGTCTAGCTTTGGTTCGCACGAAGGAACACCTTCATATGAAGATAGGTTTTGTTAGTTCGTAAGAAGGTAAACTCAGTTAGTCCACACAGAAATAGATGTCCTACAACGTGAACAGGTTCAGGGATCCACTGTTGTAATAGTTAGTTGGACGAGCTTTAAATGCAACCAAGTTAGACATATTGCAAGTGAGTGTCCATAAATTATCTATAAACCTTTTACAATGTCAAGAAAACTTCAGAGGATGCAAAATAGAAATCCCCAATGTTTGTTCATACTCAGATTCTTAAATGAAACAACGAATCTAAAAATGATATGAAACCAACAAATCTTAATGTTTTAACTGAAAAGTATGGTAAAACTTCAATGAAAATGGAACAAAAAGATTCAAAATATGATACCAAAAATGCAATTTCAAAAAATTAAACTTTGGTGATTAAACAAAAAGCATCATCTAAAGAAATTAAAATATATGTTTCAACTATGATTGATGAGAAAGTTGAAACAAAAAAGTGAAAGTGTGTGTGAACCAACTTATGAAAACCCACCCAAGACCGTAAAGGCTTGGGTCTCGCTATTCAAATAATTGTTTAAGTGAATTTAAGGGGCTCCCAAGATCCGTCATTTCCATGTGGATCATAGATAGCGAAGCGTCCCAGCACATGACGGGGATGTTGGCTCTCTTATACGACATCAAATCTATCCGAGGAGGCTATGTCAGGTTTGTAGGAAATCAGGGAGGGAGAATTGTAGGTGAAGGAATTCTAACTAACGGTATGGTGTCATTCAACAAGGTCAACTACATAGAAGTGTTAAAGAACAACTTACTGAGTATCTTTCAGATCTGCGATAAAAAATTCACAACACACTTCACTTATCGAGAATGCCTTATTCTAAAGCCAGGATTCCAGATACCGGATGAGTTGATCATGATGTGCGCTCCCCGAGAAAATGATTTGTATGTCTTAAACATGAGTGTTGCGACTACAACGACAAAAACCACGCAATGCTTTGTGTCAAAAGCATCAGAGAAAGAATCAATCATGTGGCATAGGAATATGGGACATATTCATCTCAGGAAGATGAATTTCTTGGTACATAACAACCTAGTGGAGGGTGTCAATTTGAAAAGTTTTCACATGAATAATGACTATATAAGTTGCAAGAAGGGACAACAACACAAAAAGTCGCATCCAAGGATGCTTTTGAACTCAATAGAGCTTCCCCTAGAAAGACTACACTTGATCTCTACGGATCAGTCAATGTTCAAAGTATTTCAGGAGATCTATATTGTCTCGTTGTTACCAATGACTACTCAAGGTTTTTGTGGGTGATGTTCTTGGAAAGCAAGCATGAAACATTTGATAGTCTGATGATCTTGTTCCGAAAATTAGAGAATCTGTACCATTTGCCAATTCGAGACATTAGAAGTGACAATGGTACAGAATTCAAGAACAATCGAATGTTAGAGTTTTGTAATGCAAAGGGAGTTTTTCATGAATTCAGTGCACCTTACACCCCACAAAAAATAGTGTAGCTAAACGAAAGAACAAAACGCTTATAGAGACAGAAGGAACCATGCTCGCTGATTCAAAACTACTAGTCAGCTTTTGGACTAAAGTTGTGGCCTCTGCATACAATACATTGAAAGAGTATTAGTCGTCAAGCCACACAAGAAAACGTGTTTCGAGCTACTAAATCAACGGAAGCCGAACCTGAAGCATTTAGAACCTTTTCGGTCACCATGTACGGTAATCGATGCAGATGGAAAATTCGGGGCTAAATCAATGGAAGGTTTCTTCGTGGGATATGCTAGTCCGCTAATGAGAGTGTATCTTCCTAGCATAAACCGGATTATTAAAGCTCAGAACGTAGATTGTCAATGCTACACATCTCTGACACATAAACTAAGAGATCCTTGGCTGTTCAATTACGAAAGTCTCTAGAATTCCTTAGAGCTGCCAGCTGAACCGACTGAAGAGGAAGTTGTGGTGCTTTATCAACAACAACAATCTTTATCACAAGATCAAGTTCCTAGACTAATTTTTATAACATAGACATCTTTTGGTACTCATGATGCGGAAGTAGGTCCTAGTTCTCAACATCCAGAATAACAGACTGCTAGAACAAGTGACCCACAGCCGAAAAAATATGAATGATACAACTCCCTCGTTTGATCAATTTGATGATTCTAAATCTGATACTAAACCGACATTTGACGACAACGAATCTACTTCCGATGATGGTGAAGCTCTGATTAAAAGTTTACTCAACAATCAAGCTAAGGGAACGAGTGCCTAGAATAAACCAACAACAGCTAATCAGAACGTTGATTAAAATATTACAAATTAGGAAAATGAAGTGAGCATTTCTAATGAAGTTACACTGAGGAAAATTTTGTATCACCCACCAGAGTACATTATTGTAGAGTTGCAGACTAGTGTTAAAAAGCGAAATCAAATAATTCAGGATCTTAATTGTTATCATTCTAATATAGCACCTTTACAAAACAAGGTCTCATACAGAAGAAAGCTAGATGAACGCCATGCAAGAGGAGCTCTTGCAGTTTGAAAAACTTGGTGTGTAGAAACTTTATTCTCTGCTAGATGACCACGAGAAGATAAATACAAAATGGGTCTTCAAGTGCAAAAGAGATAACAGAGGAGTAATTGTACGTAACAAAGCTCGACTCGTTGTTCAAGAATTTCATTAGCAAGAGGGAATAGCCTACACTAAAGTTTATGCTCCCGTGGCCAGATTCGAAGCAATCCGCAACTTCCTCGCATTCGCGTTATGGAGGGATTCAAAGTGTACCAATTGGATGTCAAGTACGCGTTCCTATACGGAAAGGTGAAAGAGGAGGTGTACGTCGGCCAACCACTGGGGTTCATCGATCTTATACACAAAGACAATGTTTACCTACTAGATAAAGCATTTTACGGCTTATACCAGGCCCCGAGAGCCTAGTATGAGACACTTTCTCAGCATCTTTTAGACAACGGTTTACCAGATGAACAATAGACAGTACCCTCTTCACACAGGAAGCAGAAGGACAAATCTTAATTGTACAAATATATGTGGATGACATAATATTCGGTTCGACAAACGATGTGTTGTGCAAAGATTTTGATAGAGTCATGAAACAGAAGTTTGAGATAAGTTCTATGGGGGATATGAAGTTCTTTCTGGACTTTAGGTCGATCAATTGCCTATTGGAGTCTTTATACATCAGATGAAGTATGTGAATGACGTTTTGGAGAAATTCAAGATGTCAGAATAATCACCAATGTCTACCCCATTAGCTCTGAATCACGGCATCGGACCATATCCAACTGGAGTAAAGATAGATGGTTGCCAAATTTGAACGTGTTTGCGGTTAAACGAGATTTGGAGGTCAATACTTCAGATATATATATCAGATATAGAAACTTTGCCATGGTGGGACGTGTAGGAGTTGTACAAAACGAAGTGCATAAATTTCCAGATGAAACCAGGCGATCAGAAATTGTGCCGAATTATTAGATGTGAAGCTAGACATGATTTTTCTAACTGGAAGCCACACTACCAAAAAAAATTATCAAGATCAATCCAGCAACATAAGAACGTGATGTTATAATGATAGTGAAAAGGCCACAAGCTATGAAGAACATGCCGTTGATGAAAGTTGAACAAGAATTTAGTGAACATTTGTGGTGATAGTATGATTCAGAAACAGGTGAAGCTGTGATAGTGTTGAAAGAAGTTGGGTTGTGGAGAGCGATACATATTCTAGATCCTATCTGGTTGGTAAATATAGTTGAGAATGATATCGAATGTATGTTCCACAACAAGATTTGCTATCAAGAGGAGGAGAAGGTACAAGCGATGTAGTATCAAGGTGTTATAAATGTCTGCTATGTTCATGATATATATACTAGAGAGATGTGGAAATCAAAATGGAGAGAGTTGGAAAGAAAGTTTAACACCCCGACCGTGTAAAACAACGAAGCGCGGTGGAAACGTCGGGGAGTCATGTCATAGAACTATTGTTTCACAGCTCATGGAATTTAAAATTTTGTTTTATTAAGTTAAATGTTTACATTGTCTTGGATAAACAGAAACAACACATAAATAGATTGTCTTTCATGTTTTAAGTCAGTAAGGCCTGTGTCCATTCCTATGTGAAGCATGCATCATATTATCAAGCATTGACTCCTAAACATATGTGAAAAGGGAGTCAGTATAAAAATGTTGGCAAGTACATAGGTTTTGTAAGTGTGTCAAATTCATGGCTTTGTATACATATTGCACGTTTGAATTTGTTGCCAGATTTGAACGTGTTTGCGGTTAAACGAGAATTTGGAGTTCAATACTTCAGATATATATACTAACAGCCGCACTACGTTCTTTCAATCTATTTATCTCAATCCCTCGAGAGTTATTAGCTGCTCTCATCTGTTGTAGCTGAGTTGCTTTTTCAGCATCTGCAGCCTTCAGTCGCTCATTTTCTTTTCTTAACTGAGCAATTTCAGAATCCTGTTTGCTAACAGTCTCTTTCAAAGAATTTATCTCAAACTGTTGTTTCACGACCGTGTTACGATTTGAAGATATAAACTCCAAATGTTTATTAATCTGGATTGTCGCAACTTGCAACTGAGAGAACATAAAATTCACTTTCTCATCCTTTCCCATTTTAGAGAACAAATAACTCATCCTTAGTAAAGAAGAGATTATGGAACTCGAAAAACGTGGTTTAAAGAGTTACTGAAAGAAAGAAAGTTTTGAAGACCGCTAGCTTTCTTCACATGCAATCAAGATAAATCTTTCGTAGATATTCTAAGCTGGGGATGGTTGCCAGATTTGAACGTGTTTGTGGTTAAACGAGAATTTGGAGTTCAATACTTCAGATATAGAAATTTGCCATGGTGGGACGTTAAGGAGTTGTGCCAAACGAAGTGCATAAATTTCCAGATGAAACCGCGATCAGAAATTGTGGCGAATTATTAGATGTGAAGCAAGACATGATTTTCCTAACTGGAGGCCACACTACCCAAAAACGATTATCAAGATCGATCCAGTAACATAAGAACGTGATGTTATACTGATAGTGAAAAGGCCATAAGCTATGAAGAACATGTCGTTGATGAAAGTTGAACAAAAATTTAGTGAACATTTTAAGTGGTGGTAGTATGATTCAGAAACAGGTGAAGCTGTGATAGTGTTGAAAGAACTTGGGTTATGGAGACCGATACATATTCTAGATCCTATGTGGTTGGTAAATATAGTTGAGAAAGATATTGAATGTATGTTCTACAACAAGATTTGCTATCAAGAGGAGGAAAAGGTACAAGCGATGCAGTATCAAGGTGTTATAAATGTATACTATGTTCATGATATGTATTCTAGAGAGATGTGGAAATTGAAATGGAGAGAATTGGAAAGCAAGTGTAACATCCCGACCACGTAAAACAATGAACCACGATGGAAACGTCGGGGAGTCATGTCATAGACCTATTGTTTCACAGCTCAGTGAATTTAAAAATTTGTTTTATTAAGTTAAATGTTTACATTGTCTTGGGATAAACAGAAACAACATATAAATAGATTGTCTTTCATGTTTTAAGTCACTAAGGCTTGCGTCCATTCCTACGTGAAGCATGCATCATATTATCAAGCATTGAATCCTGAACATATGTGAAAAGAGAGTCAGTATGAAAAGAGACTCAAATTTGTGGCTTTGTATATATATTGCAACACCTCGTCTGACTACAAGAAGCTTTAAGTGAAAACCTCATATCAAAAGTGTTTGATATTGCAATACAATTAACCAACTAAAACAAGTTGGTTAGATTTGTGAAAACCTTGTAGCCATGAATCTTGACCAAAACTTTTGTTTTGTAAAAACCTTGTAATAGATTGATTCAAAAGAAAACCTCGTATGGTTTATATCTTTAAGTGAAAATCATTGCGTGACATTTTGTAAAACCGTTTGTCCTTGTTATAAACCATTTGCCCGTGTTATAAACCATTCGTCTGTGTTATAAATCAATCGTCCGTGTCATAAACAAATTTTCCATGTCATAATTAAATCGTCCGTGTTTTTAATTGTGAAAACTTTTGATCGTTCTTTAATGAACACATTCAAACCTATATTGACTATACCACCAAAGGGTATCTTTAATAGACCACCAAAGGGTCTCTTTAACTAGACTAACAAATCAAAAAATGATTTGTTAATCAGAAACAGTTTATGTCATTACCCAAACTTCCACCAAATCCAGTGAACAGTCCGATAATGGGATTGTCAGTCTGATGGTACCATAACATACTACTGGTCGGCTCGGTCAAAGCTAGTGAAAGTCATTCGTGTTATGAATAATGCATCAACAAGTTGTCCACATTATTGAAATCGTGTTGTTTTATATATAAACCTTAGACATTGGTTTTGAAAACTTGAAAATTATTTAGCACATAGAACATTTGCAAAACATAAAAGAAGGGAACTATGTACTCACTTGGGATTGCGAAAGTGTTCTTGATCAACGGAATAAACAAAGCACAAACGTGTCCTAATGTGTCAGATAAATATGTTAGCGTGTCGGGACTATAAACGAGAGATCAGATAGTTGATGTCTTATAAATCAAACAAGTGTTGGAACTCATGTGATATGGTTTAACAAACTTAACATTTTGATTTGGAAAGGTTCCTAAGTGCTTTTGACCCATTATGACTCGTTAAGGTAGTTTATGATACTTTAACGGTCACTAGTGTAAAAGCGTGATCGGATGGTTAAACATGTCCTATGATAAGTCTTAAATGCCTAAACATTTTTGAAAATGTTATAACATCAGTTTATATGTAAAAATTTGGTTACAAGTGTTTAAAATTGATTTATGCGCAAAAGGGCATTTTGGTCATCACTTTTTTTAACAACATAGAAGTAACTTATCATAGCAATAACCAAACGACGTGACCAACATAGGTTTTAACCATGTTTTAAGTTTGTTATCTTCCAAAAACTTAACTTTTCTACTGAAAGTTCAAGAACACTTCAAGAAACTCTCAACTAGCTTAGACACAATCACTAAGCTTGGTTTTGAACAAGGAAGAGAGCCAAAGCTCTGATATCACTTGTAGGTCCACTTGGAGGATCAAGATAAACCTGCTTCCTTGTTTATATACAACACATATACGAGTGCGGAATTCTCTTATGAATGCAAACCAAAGCAAAGTAAGAACACAGGATAACCAAAGATTAAATATTTTGATTAACTGAAGAGAACTAGTACAAACATATAAAAACAATGCTCATACAGACTCATGCAACACTCTCTATGCTCTTGTGTCTCTCTCTGGAAAGTGACTCTCATGACTAGCTGGTCACGAGAAGTGCATGTCTACTTATATAGTGTCTCCACTCAGCAACAATACAAAGTATGTTGCTGGTCGTACGAAACACCAAAACACACGAAGGATGTTCTCTAAAGATGCTCGTATGATTGATCTGGCTCGTACAAAGCATTAACTTTCTCGTACGAATCAAGCTGGAAGCTTGATTATATGACATCGTTTGTACGAACGGTATGTGGCTTGTGCGAGCAACATCTTGCTCGTACGAAGCATATCCACTCGCACAAAGTGCTTTCTTCAGAGAGCGTGTCACAGGCATGACATACACAAGACTTAACAGTATGCACACATGCAATTGTTTAACACAGACAAACTAAACGTCGTACTAAACCAAGGTAGGAGGATATCTTGATTTAGTCGACAAGACCAAACTGTACAGACACTGTAAACAAAGACCGTACAATTTTAAACGTAACTAAGAACAAGTGACAGACGCAAAAGTGTATCAACAAACTCCCCCTTGGCTATTGCTTGGTCTTCGGTATTTTGGTCTTCATACTTGAATGTCCTAGAGTATCAACAAACTCCCCCTGAAGATCTGCTATCGATTGATGATAGAGCATCAGGTCTTCAACATTTTCCAGAAACATCAAACCTTTCCTGTTTCCTCTTGATTGATGGTAGAGGTAGTTGGATCAGTCACGATCTGCTATGCAATAGACTCTACCACTTGAGATGATGCAGAAAATTTGGTTGCGAGGATGAGGCCGAAGCATGGAGTTTGCCAGGGTTTTCACTAACTGGATCATGTTGACGTTTGATCTCCTTCGCTTTGCATCTCTCATTCCACAGAATGTTCACTCGCTTTCATCTCATTTTAAAACATCTTTAATACCATTAAAGCCTTCAACCAGTGTAGCATTTCAAGAATGATACCATTCTTTAAAGTCATTATGCTTAGAAGTTAATGTTTCTGCAGATCGTTGTACAGCCACACTACGTTCTTTCAATCTATTTATCTCAATCCCTTGAGAGTTTATCAGCTGCTCTCATCTGTTGTAGCTGAGTTGCTTTTTCAGCATCTGCAGCCTTCAGTCGCTCATTTTCTTTTCTTAACTGAGCAATTTCAGGATTCTGTTTACTAACAGTCACTTTCAAAGAATTTATCTCTGACTGTTGTTTCACGACCGTGTTACGATTTGAAGATATAAACTCCAAATGTTTGTTAATCTGGATTGCCGCAACTTGCAACTAAGAGAACATAAAATTCACTTTCTCATCCCTTCCCATTTTAGAGAACAAACAACTAATCCTTAGTAAAGAAGAGATTATGGAACTCGAAAAATGTGGTTTAAAGAGTTACTGAAAGAAAGAAAGTTTTGAAGACCGCTAGCTTTCTTCACATGCAATCAAGATAAATCTTTCGGAGATATTCTAAGCTGGGGATGGTTGCCAGATTTGAACGTGTTTGCGGTTAAACGAGAATTTGGAGTTCAATTCTTCAGATATAGAAACTTTGCCATGGTGGGACGTGAAGGAGTTGTGCCAAATGAAGTGCATAAATTTCTAGATGAAACCGGCGATCAGATATTGTGGCGAATTATTAGATGTGAAGCTAGACATGATTTTCCTAACTGGAAGCCACACTTCCCAAAAAAGATTATCAAGATCGGTCCAGTAACATAAGAACGTGATGTTATACTGATAGTGAAAAGGCCACAAGCTATGAAGAACATGTCGTTGATGAAAGTTGAACAAAAATTTAGTGAACATTTTAAGTGGTGGTAGTATGATTCAGAAACAGTGAAGCTGTGATAGTGTTGAAAGAGGTTGGGTTGTGGAGAGCGATGCATATTCTAGATCCTATGTGGTTGGTAAATATAGTTGAGAAAGATATCGAATATATGTTCTACAACAAGATTTGCTATCAAGAGGAGGAGAAGGTACAAGCGATGCAGTATCAAGGTGTTATAAATGTCTACTATGTTCATGATATATATTCTAGAGAGATGTGGAAATTGAAATGGAGAGAGTTGGAAAGAAAGTGTAACATCCCGACCGCGTAAAACAATGAACCGCGGTGGAAACGTCGGAGAGTCATGTCATAGAACTATTGATTCACAGCTCATGGAATTTAAAATTTTGTTTTATAAAGTTAAATGTTTACATTGTCTTGGGATAAACAGAAACAACACATAAATAGATTGTCTTTCATGTTTTAAGTCACTAAGGCTTGCGTCCGTTCCTACGTGAAGCATGCATCATATTATCAAGCATTGAATCCTGAACATATGTGAAAAGAGAGTCAGTATGAAAAGAGACTCAAATTTGTGGCTTTGTATATATATTGCAACACCTCGTATGACTACAAGAAGCTTTAAGTGAAAACCTCATATCAAAAGTGTTTGATATTGAAATACAATTAACCAACTAAAACAAGTTGGTTAGATTTGTGAAAACCTTGTAGCCATGAATTTTGACCAAAACTTTTGTTTTGTAAAAACCTTGTAATAGATTGCTTCAAAAGAAAACCTCGTATGGTTTATATCTTTAAGTGAAAATCATTTCGTGACATTTTTTAAAACCGTTTGTCCTTTTTATAAAACATTTGCCCGTGTTATAAACCATTCGTCTGTGTTATAAATCAATAGTCCGTGTCATAAACAAATTTTCCATGTGATAAATAAATCGTCCGTGTTTTTAATTGTGAAAACTTTTGATCGTTCTTTAATGAACACATTCAAACCTATATTGACTATACCAGCAAAGGGTATCTTTAATAGACCACCAAAGGGTCTCTTTAACTAGACTAACAAATAAAAAAATGATTTGTTAATCAGAAACAGTTTATGTCATTACCCAAACTTCCACCAAATCCATTGAACAGTCCGATAATGGGATTGTCAGTCTGATGGTACCATAACATACTACTGGTCGGCTCGGCCAAAGCTAGTGAAAGTCATTCGTGTTATGAATAATGCATCAACAAGTTGTTCACATTATTGAAATCGTGTTGTTTTATATATAAACCATAGACATTGGTTTTGAAAACTTGAAAATAATTTAGCACATATGAGTCACCCCAAAACATTTGCAAAACATAAAAGAGGGGAACTATGTACTCACTTGGGATTGCGAAAGTGTTCTTGATCAATGGAATAAACAAAGCACAAACGTGTCCTAATGTGTCCGATAAATATGTTAGCGTGTCGGGACTATAAACGAGAGATCGGATAGTTGATGTCTTATAAATCAAATAAGTGTTGGAACTCATGTGATATGGTTTAACAAACTTAACATTTTGATTTGGAAAGTATCCTAAGTGCTTTTGACCCGTTATGACTCATTAAGGTAGTTTATGCTACTTTAACGGGTCATTAGCGTAAACGCATGATCAGATGGTTAACAGTCCTATGATAAGTCTTAAATGCCCAAACATGTTTGAAAATGTTATAAGATCAGTTTATATGTCAAAATTTGGTTACATGTGTTTAAAATTGATTTATGTGCAAAAGGGCATTTTGGTCATCATTTTTAAGAACATAGAAGTAACTTATCAAAACACTAACCAAACAACGTGACCAAAATAGGTTCGTCGTAAAATGCACATCATGCAGATTTTAACCGAAACATTGGCTCGTCACTTCGTCTAGTAAACGTGGTAATCAGAATGTGAAATCATTAGGGATTATAACCTTTGTGATTATGATCTCACTGCAAAGTTCAATTGAACTTTGACTTAACCAAATATGGTCAGAACAAAAAGTCAACCAGGAATCAAACTGTTCGACTTTTAGCTCAAAAATGAAAGAACTAGGAAGGTTACTTACTCGTGTTGAAGAAAACTTTCGGAACTCAAGATAGGAGGCTTTCAAAGGCTGGAAACAAGCTCTAAGAAGGATAGAAAGAAGAACTTTACACTTTGCTTTGAAGTGTTTTGAAGTGGTGTGAAAAAAATAGAAGAGTCATGGGTTATATTTTAGGATCAAGGAGGTGATGAAAAGTGTCCTCATGTGTGGATTAGTGTGTGTCAACACCAAATTAAGTGTGGGATAATTAGTGCTAGTGTCAAAAATTGGAGATAGGTGGCAAACTTGGTGAAGAAGCAAAAATCTTTATTATTTGTTTTGACATTTGTGGCCCTTGGACTTGTATTTTCACTTGTTTGTCATTTTAAACCTCTTTAACCTAATATTTAGGTTATATATAGGTGTGAAGACATGTTAAACTTGTATTACGCCTGAAAATGTCGAGCATGTCGGTTCGTTCGGTTGTACGGTTATGCGTTTCGAAAAAATGCGTAAAACGCTTTAACGAACACGAAAATAATCGAAATTGTGCAACGATTGATATTTTTGCATTCTCATCAAGAAAAAAGAGTTGCTATTGAATACAAAAATATTTGGATTGATACACATGGTTCGTATCTTGAGTACGGACCATAAGACTTTCACAGTTTGACGAAAATAGTCCCTGGACTTGTATAAGCGTGTTTTTGTCATATCTAACCCTTCAAAACTAATATCTAAGTTATGTAAAGGGTATTTAGGGTATGGTAGATTATGTCTTGTTTCAGAGTGTACGGCATGTTAAACTGGTTGCTTTTGAGTGTCAGTTAACGAATTACCTCCACTAAAATTTTGAGGGTTCGAAATCGTGCAAGAAATTGAAATTGTGCAAATGACTTAGATAATTATAGAAATTCCGGAAATAAAGCACAGGGTTTCATTGAATACGAAATTGTTTGTAATTGTACAATGATTGAAAAGGCACAAATGTCATAGTCTCCCCTACTTTTGGAAATTTCATCCCATAATTTAATTAGAGGAAACTTTATGAAAACAAATGTGGATATTTCACTTTCATATGATCCTCTCATTCCCAAGTAAATTTTGGGCCACGTTTAGATCCTTACCGAACTTTAACTATCGATATATGTCTACACTTGAGTTCCTTGACTTCACGGTCCAATATCTCCACAGGTTTCTCGACAAAGTGCACAGTGTCATCAACGTGAATTTCGTTGAGGGGAATATGGAGGTTTGTATCGGCTAAACACTTTTTCAAATGGGACACGTGAAATGTTGGTGAATATTCCCAAGTTTAGGAGGTAGCTCCAGTCGGTAGGCCACCTTTCTGATTATCTCAACGATCTTGAATGGTCCAATATATCGTGGTGCAAGTTTTTCTTTTTTTCCAAATCTAATCACACCTTTCCAAGGGGATACATTGACAAGGATGTGATCACAAACTTGGAATTCCAAGGGCTTGCGTCGTTTGTCCGCATAACTCTTTTGACGACTTCTAGCTGTCAGAAGGTTATCACGAATTTTCTTGTCTTTGTCTGTTGTGTCGTGAATGAGTTCAGGTTTAGTGAGCTGAGCTTCACCAACCGCATTCTAGCAGACAGGTGAATGACATTTTCGACCGTATAGAGATTCGAAAGGCGCCATATTGATGCTAGCGTGATAACTATTATTGTAGGAGAATTCGACCAACGGTAGATATTGTAAACGGGGGATTGGCTCCTCCAATGAGCAACCGGTCTGATCTAACTCAGCTAGCAGAGGCGGAATTCATTGCTAGAGAGGATGACAAACGATCAAGAGAGATATATTGTTTAACTGCTCTGAATTATATTTATTGACATGCAAAGTACAGACACGAGTAAACAAATCAGCAGGGATAAGCCTTACCAACTGAACTAACACCCCTTAGCTGACACAACACTCCTCTATTTATAGGTCGACATGAATCGCACTGGAGTGTGTGAAACAGAGACTGTGACTCGTACGAGTGGGTTCCTCATACGAGTCAACTGACTCACTCTTACGAGTCATCTAAAAAACATATAAAACAAATAATAACATTTATATAAATGACGTTTAAGCCCTATATATAATTCGACATATCCTACACGTAGACAATAGACATAATGCACCAACAAACTCCCCCTTGGATGTTGCCGTTGTCTGGATAGTCTTCAAAAATCTTCATAAGATTTGACGCTTAACGACCAAAAAATCTCTTCGGAGGCTTGCGACAATCCTAAATGCAATTGGTTTGATCTGTTGGAGGACGTCGGTTCAATGTATTGCCAAACCAAAAACTTCTTAGCGATGTTATGCGAGTTCGCTCCGCTATTCTAGCTTCCTTAATTTCCTTCTTCTTTTGCTCGGTTTCCTCCAGCTTCCTCCAAGATGTGTTCCATGCCGATCCAGAATGTATGTTATTGGCGAAATGGACATTAACAATCTTTTGAAACTGGAGTGCTTGCTCTTTATCTTTCTCTTCGTAACTGATCTTGCAGTAGAACAAGCATTCTATATTTTCCTTTGTACAATTGACTAGCCACATCGGGTCTAGTACTTGAATGTCACGCCATAGCCCTTATATGCCTTTGTGAGCTATGACGGCTTCGGATAGCTCCTTTGTAATCTTCCACGAGTCATCATCAGGGTGCACGCAAATTACAGCCTCTCCTGTATTACAATCATAATGCCACCACTTAAAGACTTTGTGGAAATCCTGCTCCATTTATATTTTAGGCATGTTCTTCATTACTTTTGGCCTCTTTACAATGAGTGTGACATCCTTCTCCTTAGTCACTGGATCTATCTTCGTAATGCGTCTCCGAAGTTTCTAGTGTCTAAATCCATGTGCAGCTTCAAGCTTAATCAACTTCCAAGGCCTCTGGTCGTGAAATTTCATCTTGAGATTGATCGTCTTTGTTTGCACCAACTCTTTGATATCCCAGTAAGGCAAGTATTTGATGTCGCTCAAATATCGGAAGTACTGAACAGAAAACTCTCTTTTGATCGCATAAACGTTAAGCTCTTCAATCCAACCCCAGCTTATAATGTCCCCTAGAGAAATATCAGCGTCACGTGTAAAGAACGCTAGAGGACGTTTGAACTTCCGCTCGGCTGGTGAACTCTTAAACCACTTCTTCCTCATCTCAGCAATTTCAGCTCTGTTTAACTGTTGAGGTATAGTTCCCTGCTTGGCAGCTTCTTCAACTTTACGCTTCAGAATATCTGCATTCTCTGTTGCAAACAGTTCAGTAAAAGTTGGGGAGTCCTCGGTAACCTGATCGGCAACATTAGTATCGTCATCAGAATCATCCTCCACAACAACTCGATCATAATCGTTAGCTTCTTCAACTGTTCAAAACATAATCATTTGGCTCGAACGCGCTAATCTCGTTCAGCTCATCTTCAAAAACAAACTCAAACTTTTCTTCATCCACGCTTAACATTTCGGCAATCTCTTCCTTAGAATAGCTGTGGATATCTTCTCCCTCCTCTACATCATGCTCAAGATAAAAGATCTTTGGTTTCGGCACAACATGAACGGTAGATGTATCCATTACTGAGAAGATTCCTGCTTGCTGAGCATCAAAAGGACGTTCAGTTTTGTCCTTATCACCTTCCTTCATTGTTTGGTTCACGGAGTTGTCAAGATACACTGAATAATCAACCTCTTCATTCAAACCAGAATCGGTTATACAAATACCAGCACCTCCTACATTATCATCATCATCATCACGGTTATCAGTTGCCGAATCAGAATCACCAATATCATCTAAATCTTCATCTTCTTTCTCAGCATCTTCCTCAAATTCTTCAGCCACTTTCTCAATCTCATTTTCTAACTTTTTCTTCAGTAGCCATTCACGGTGTCTCGCAGAAAGATCTGACATATCAAGCTCCCCATCCTTAGGCTTCCGAATCAGCACAAACTTGTTTGACACTTCATACAACATGATATCTGTGATAACTGGCGCAGACTCAGCTTCTGGCTCAGTTTCAACATTCACGGGATCCTCTACCACTTTCTCTTTACCTTTGCCTTGCACGTCTGATAGTTCTTTAGCAAGACTAGGGATGTGAAGTATGTGGTGGCGGCTGCGGTGTAGCCTGTCGTGGTGTTGGTTGTGGTGGCGGCTGAGATGCAGAATGTTGTGGCAGAGTAGATTGACGTGGTGGCGATCATGGAATCTGAGAAGTAGACTGATGTACTGGTGATGACGGAGTCGGTTCAACAATAACCTCTTCTTCAGTCGTTGGCTCTTGTATTGTCCCTTTAGATTCCACAGTTGGAGACTCAGAACTTCTAGCTGCTTGGCGCTTAAACCGTCGTGTCTTTTTCTTCGCTGGTGTGCGTACAAGAGTATCATCGTCTGAACCCGATGGTATATACGTAGAATCATCCTCTCATGTTGCTTTGCGTTTTCGCTCTTCGGCTTTTCTCTTCTTTTCGGCCAGACGCTTTGCCTCTATCTTTTTGGCCCTTTTTTTTTCACCAGCGCGTCTCTCATCAGAATCAGTGCTCGAAGTCTACAGCTACTTGTTTTCCACCAAACGCTTGTCTCTTGATGTCTGCAGCGATATCTTCAATATTTTCTTCAACATCCGGGTCATCTCTAAGCCAAGAACTTTCAGCTGATGGCTTTTTCTTTTGTGGTGCAGAAGTAGAAGATGTAGAAGTCGCTTTTCTCTTTGAACCCTTGTCTCCGTCTTTCACAAACCATGAACTGCGCTTAGCAACAAAACTTTCTAGAGCAGTCAATTCCTCACTCTCATCCCCACTGTCTTCTTTCCTCAATTTACCCGGTGCTGGAGAAATGTAATCTTTGTCGACTGTAGCACCAAAAACTGGCTTGGCATTTGGGAATGTCTTTAAGTGCAAATTCATATTCTAGAGGGTCGAGAAATCCATATGTTCAAGCTTTAACACATCGTCCTTCTTTTTCTTCAAGTTCACGTGTAAGTGATCTAACAACATCTGTACAAACCGAGGGTATTGCAAGAACTTTTCCCTCTGTATGTTCTGCATCATCTGTGTAAATACAGCCTTAGAAAAGTTATATGGTAGATTAAGAACCAATGCAGTAATCATACACATTTGGTAATCGACCAAGTCATCAAATCCTCCTTTGGGTGACTCAACGCATGAGCAATGTAAGAAAATGGCGCACTGAGGTTTCCTTTCTTGAATGGCGTGGCGTTTACAAATCCAGCATATCCCATCCGGTAAAACAACCCTTTACCATATACTCCGAAAACGTTGTAGGATCATCTACGTTATCCTTGAAATCCAAAACCGTCCGGATCAAATCTTCCGTGATCTTAACCTGTATATCCTTATCATCTATCTTCACTGCCGAAACTATCGCATTTTCTTCAAATCCATACTCTGCCGCACTCCAGAAATATTCAACATGAGATCTATAAGCGCTTTTGTAATCGGAATCCTACTAAAAAATCTGACACATCTCTGTAAGTAGCAATCTCTGGAATAGAATCGTCCAGCAAACACCAGATATTGTGGAACGGAGAGAAGGTCGTTTTCTTGACCTGTACACAAAAAGAATTCAAACCGTTAGAAAAATTTTCAACATTCAAAATCATTCATACGAGCCATACATACGTACGAGTCAATAGTTAGAAAATTTTCACAAGTTTGGATCAAGACATCATTCGTACCAATCACTACTTCGTACAGATGTCTGAAGAATTAGACATTTTTCAACAACTTTACCATACTTGCTTCATACGAACCATGCTTCGTACGAATCATCAATACTTAACAAACTGAGTTCATAAGAATCGTGAACCGTTCCAAAAACACCAAGTTTAAACCGAACTCAAAACACGTTGTTTTTAACAAATTGATAGTCGATTGATAGGCTATTGGGGCCGATATTCACGTTTTTAAGTTCAATTTTAAGTTTTACCCGTCCAATCTCCCTAAATCTATGTTTTAAGTCCATTTGGTCTAAATCCGGCATTCTAACGGCTACGAACAGGCAATAGTACCTATCCCATCGAAAGAGGTGTGCATATCAACCTCCCCAAAGTAATGATACTCGATATATGTCAAGAAAATCGAAGATTAGAACTGATTCGCACAAAAGGCTCTCTCAGACGCACAGTAACATAAACTTGGTTCGTGCGAAGAAAGTTGCCTTTTATACTAGTTCAGTGTCATTCTTACGAACCAATGGTTCATGCAAAAGAACACCAATGCCATTCGTACGAGTTAGTGAGACTCGTACGAATCAATTCTAACATTTTAAAACTTTTTGATATTTTATGCAATTTTATGTGTTTAAAACCCACTTAGTTAACCAAGTCCAAGTTAATGACCTTGGTGAACCATTTTTGACCAAAACGGATTTATTTTAAATTGTAAGGTTTCAAAATAATGAACTTTCTTTACGTTCAGGTAATTTTTTCGTTTATAGATTAACTCTCAACCCATGGTCTTCAGATTTCCTTCACCAAGATGTCGTCATGACTTCAACTATCTGTATTTACATCATGGGTAGACTAAAACAAAACTAAAACGCTAAGGAAACTGAAAATCTTTTTGGGTTTTAGAATTTTTCCAAAAAGAAATAACAAGTGAACAAACATATTTTTGTGAGTTTTGTGTTTAAGAGAATCATATCAAGTGCTTAACAAATCCCCAGTACCATTGATCTTGGTATACTCATTAAGCTTTCAACCGATTTACTTAGATTACCAATATTCTTATCCACTTAAACCTCTTCTTGTTTCTCAACTGTTTCAAGATAAGTTAGGTAATATTAAGAACATGAAATAACTGTGTGTCCCATCTCAGAATATACTCCTATATCGAGATTCCCAGAATTTCATTTTACATGTGAATATATCTAACTAATACCTGTAAAGGGGTGAATTACGAGACCTTGAGAGCTCAGGTTAGTACTACCGTACAGACAAAGAGATGAAGCCTCGTCTTTGAGTGGTGTTCCTTAAAGGAATATTTTGAACTGCAGGTGTCACAGAGTTTATGACATAATCATTTTTTATGCAACTTATATAGGCGAATAAAGCGTAAAGTATTATACAAGTTCTAGGCCATTGCTTACGCAAAATCAGACGAACTCGGATAATACCCCAGATATCGATTTAAATATAAAGACCTAGCATCACAGAATCTAGCATTCTCTCAAAAAAAATTTCGGAGTACTAAGTCCATATATCCGAGAGATGTTATGCCACAAGTTATTCAGTTTTTCTTTTAGGTTTATATCTTGAAAACAATTTACTGAACGAGTGAAGCCTATTGGCACATCCTTAGTAAGACCTGTTTAATTACTTATTTAATCATTCCATTTCTTTAGCATACTGTGACTGTCATATTGATATAATATGATCTCCCTTTTTCACAAAAAAATCTTTTTGTATTTGCCCACAATTTCTCCCCCTAAAATTAAAAACATATATTTGGATTTTTAGTGTTTTTAAGAAAGAATGTACATAAAATTCATCAAACCGATGAGTATCATGTCAAGTCGTTGTCATCCTCAAAATCAACCTCATGTATATCCCTTGATGTCAGATTTCGTAAACCATTTAATTTTAAAAGATTTTTAAATCTTGTACGATCAAAGGCTTTGGTATAAAAATATGCTTTTTGGTCATCAGTGTGGATTCTTTCAATTCTAACCAACTTTTCTCATAGTAATCACGGATAAAGTGGTGTCGAATCTCAATATGTTTGGTTCGAGAGTGTTGACATGAGTTTTTAGTGATATCGATCACAGGATGGTTATCTACATATATAGGCGTATCAAGAAATTATAGTCCAAAGTCTATTATCTACTGTTGAATCCAGAGAATCTGGGAAAAACAGCAGGAAGCTGAAACGTATTCAGCCTCACAGGTAGAGAGAGCGACCGCGGTCTGTTTCTTGCACTGCCATGTTACCAAACAGGTTCCGAAGAACTCGCAACCAGCCGTTGTGGATTTGGTTTTAAGTTTGCAGAAACCAAAATCAGAATCCAAGTAACCCACCAGCTTGAAGTCGTCGTGTCTAGGGTAGCACAAGCCGGTGCTTGGAAATCCCTTCAAATATCTCATGATACGTTTGACGGCGAGCAAGTGCGAATCTCTTGGATTGGAAAGATAACGGGTGCACAGGCATGTTGGATACATGATATTTGGTCAAGAAGTTGTGACATACATCAAGGATCCGATCATGGAGCGGTATAAAGTTTCGTCAACTTTGACTCCATTAAGGTCTGGACAAATGCCGTGATTAGGAGCTAAAGGGGTTGATGCTGGTTTAGCTCCTGCCATATCTAATTTCTCCAATATGTCATGAACATACTTCGTCTGATGGATAAAGATACCATCAGGCAACTGATCGACCTGAAGTCCAAAATGAACTTCATCTCCCTGATCGCGCTCATGTCAAATTTGCGCTTCATGACAAATTCTTTGAAGTCTTTACACAGCTTGTCATTTGTCGATCCGAAGATAATATCATCCACATATATCTGTACAATAATTAAATGCCCATCCACTTCCTTTGTAAAGAGGGTAGAATCTATGGTTCCTCTGATAAAGTCATTGCCTAGAAGATGCCGTGACAGCGTCAAGATAATTCATCTTTCGCTGATGAATGTGCCCTATCTTTCGATGCCATAGAATCGACTCTTTCTCAGTAGCTTTGTAAATAAAGCATTGAACTTTCTTCGATGTTGTTGATCCGACACTCATATCTAGAACATAAAGATCATTTTCTCTTGGTGCATGCATCAGAATCCATTCCTCCAGAATCTTGAGACTCGGTTTTAAGATCAAGCATTCTTTATCATTGAAGTGTTATGAATTTCTTGTCGCAAATCTACGAAATGTTGAGTAGATTGTTCTCAAGTTCCGCGTTGTAGTTCATTTTATCAAATGAAACAACTCCATTCGTGATAATTCCTTCACCGACAATCCTCCCTCCTTGCGTTCCGGCAAAACCTACGTACCCTCCGCGGATAGCTTTAACGTCATGTAATAACACAAGCATCCCTGTCATGTGCCTGGAAGCTACACTATCAATTATCCATTTAGACATTATCGATCGTGGGAGTCCCTGCACACATGCCGAAGAAACTATTTAAACAAAGAAACCCAAGCCTGCTTGGTCTTGGGTGGGTTCGGAATGTCAAATTTTGGTTCTATCTTGGACGGTTTCTCTTTGGCCACCCATTTTTGCGTTTTCAAATTCACCTTTTTTGCATAAATTTAGAATCCATTTGTCGATATTTAATTGATGTTTCACCAATTTCAAATTTTGAAAGACGTTGAATAATTGGTTTAACAATTTTGTAGGATTCATCAGTTCTTTTCAAAATTTGCTTTGGCGCAATCATAGGTGCCTTTATGTCTCGTCCTTGGTGAACTTTTTAGAATGAGAAACAGGTTTTGGAGATTCTTGTGAGCAATATCTTGCAATGTGCCCAACACTTTGACATTTGTAACACGTCCTACTATCCTTTCCAACAGAAGATTCCAAAACTTGTTTCCTATTCTCTGTCACTTTCTTGAAATCATCATTTGATTTAGTACCGATGATTTCTTTTTCATTCTCTGTTGTTATCCAAAAAACAAAGTTGATTTTCTTAGTAAAGTTAAGTTTATGGGACTTATTGTTCATTCAACGCTTTTGGAAACCCAACCCTACCCTCTTATTTTCAGGATAATCTCTGTTTTTATGATATTAGGGTCGGTTATCACATTTTGATTTAGAGTAGAATGATACATCATTTTTTATCTAAATCAGCATGACTTACCTCCACAAGCTTGAACAATTTATCAACACGATCCAGATTCACGTTCTGGATGGGAAAATCTTCCTCAGAAAATAGTTTATTTGATCCATGCATTTTATAAACTATGACATTTGGATCATTGTATAAACTATCTTCCGATGTTTCAACATCAGGTTCAGACTTGTCAGATTCATTTTTTAACACATTTTCAACCATTGTTTTAACTACCTTAGAGTCACATTCGGATTCAGATGTTGTGTAAGTTACGTCGATATTTGTAGGCAGCTCATTTGATTGTTCAGATTTCAGTTTTATATTGAGCGCCTTTTGCACCCCTAATGGTTTTTTACACGCATAACTATTCCACATAGGGGGTGGAACACGATCTTAACTCGCACTCTTGTTTTCAACCTTTTCTGATTCTTCTTTATTTTCAATTTTTGGTAAAATGTGATCAATGACGTGAGAGCTTGTTTAATAACTGATTAACAACTTGTTAACCCATTCAGTTTCAATTCTTACCTTCTCAAGCTCTCTTTTTAACTCAAAGATAGTATTTAAGTGAATATTAATGGCCATTTGCTTGTCCATTACCGTTGCTTTGAGCATAGAAGGAGTTCCATCATTTTCTGTGAGTGCTTTTCATACTGTTTAACAGTTATGCTCAATATGTCGTATGCTTCTTTAGTTGATTTAAAATCACTCGACAAATTTTCTGTTAAACTCTTGAGCTCAGTATATCGTGTGTCTTTTACAACACATTCATTGCATGGTTCAGCACATTTCAGACATGGTTTGTCAATTACATACTCACATTTGGACTCATTTACCTCATTAATGTTTGCAATGGATGCTTTGATAGTTTCATCAACACCTTCTCCATCTTTTCATCAACTTTCTGTTCAACATCAGACGTCTTCTATTCGGCGCAAGATGATCGTTGACTTGATCCAAAGTAACCTACAAAAGTTTTCAACATATTGTTAGGCAGGAGGTGTTTAAACGCACTGTTTAAAAGTTCCTCCTCTTCTAATGATGTGTGATAGTAATTATCATCTTCTGGTGCCTCATCAAAAGCTGCCTTTGATTCTTCTTCAGGTTCTTCTATTATCTCAACAACTAAAGCCAAACTTTCATTCTTGGAAATATATTTGTTCCAGTTAAAGACCTCATCTTCTTGAGTAACCACTAGCGGTTTGTCTTTGGACTCTGGCTGTTTATCTTTGATCTGCACCATGTGAGTTCTTGGTTGAGGACAGTGGTAGATAGCCTTCTTGTAGTAGTCATCGGCAAATGGGTTCTGGTTACCCTGAGCTTCTCTATTTGGGCATTCACGTTTAAAATGACCCATTTCCCGACACTTAAAACAAGTAACTTTAGATTTATCAAATCCAAGTTTTCCATCCAAACCTCCCAAGTTCTCTTTTCCGTAATTTCCATGAAGCGTTGTACGGGTCGAACAATAGATGCCATACACCATTTTATGTCGATCAACTCCATCTCTACTGGATCAATTTGATCATAGTCCTCTCTGGTCATTTCAGAATTTCCAATCCTTCCAACTACAAGATTGTCATAAAATTCAAGAACCGATGCTAGTAGTGGTATATGATGCTTAGCGGTTTTCTCATCAAAGTTTTATGCATTCTGGAAATCGACAGCTATATTGCACTATAGTACCCTCTGAGTAAGATTTGATTGACTAGTCTGGTTGAGTTGGGGGTTGCTCGATCCATATGATGGCTGTGGGCTTTGAGACGCGTTTGGATTGACCGTTGCAAATGATTGAAAACTGTTGTTTTGATTTGACGGTGGGCTCGGTGCGCTGTAAGCGTTAGAGGCAGTCTGGATCTTTGGAGATTGTATTTGAGCAGCAGAACTATTCTTGAAGTAAAGATTAACATCTTGTTGCACGTGAATATTCTTGTTCTTCGCCATCTTTTGCATTTCAAGTTCATGTCCCTGCAATCTTTCAACAAAACGTGGTAATCAGAGATTACCATATTTAGATCCATGCTTCAAAATGGTCAAATAAGTAGACCATTCGCCTTGTGGCAAGGAATCAGCGAGTTTATCAACAAGTTCTTCGTTCATCTTGACGATTCCCATTCTCTTCAATTGCACCACCAGATGACAATATCTTTCAATTAGCTGCTTAACCGTTTCTCCTTTGATCAACGTAAAGATGCCAAATTCTTTACTCAGCAACGATCTCTTCCCTTTACGCAATTGGGTACTTCCCTGGAACTTCAGTCAAAGAGCATTCCACAATGATTGTGCGTCATCATCATGTTGGAATAACACAAGTATGTCCTCTATGATGGATTGTTTGAGAATGTTCATCATTTTCTTCTCATTAATAAACTTTTCCTTTTCATACTCTGAAAGTTGAGCCAAAGTCTTCTCGAGACCGTTGTCTCCAACCGGTGACTGATACTTTTCCTCGATAGCAAACCAACAGGTAAAAGGATTTGCCTGAACCCAGTTCATGAAACGTTCGCTCCAACGATCAAAGTCTTCGAGGTTCATTAACTTTGGCGGTTTCGTCATAGTACCCATTTCCTTCTCGAGGTTCATGTTTTGTGTTGCGGTAGTCGTGACTGCTAAGGTAGCGAATGCGTTATAAAATACTTCAGCCATTTTCTGTAAAGATTTAAAAACACAATTTTCGAACAAATTGATTAGTACGAAAAATTCCTTCGTGCAGATAACAACAACAGTTCGTGCGACTAAGATCCGTTCATACGAACTAGAAATTCGTGCCGATAAGATGATTTAAATAAGTTACTCATACGAACAAGAAAATAATTCGTCTGGATGAAAATTTCATGTGTACGAATGAGATACTCGTGCAATTCACACTTGTAAATCTTGAAACTTGTAAGTTTTTAAGAATTTCTGATAATTTGCTCATACGAATGGCCTAAATCGTATGGTTAATTGTTCATGCGAGTGGTCTCTCTACTCGTACGAAACAACTAAGTCTCTTAATGGATGAATTTTACCGATTTTAACATGATTAAGCTCGATTTTAAATTTGAAATTATTAAGGATTGACCAGAATAGAATTTAACGTGATATCCTAGAATCCTAGTCCAATTTGTCCATAATTTCGTCAAAATTCGAGATCAGTTTGGGAGAAATGTAGAAGTAGAAAGTTGTAACAGTGAATCTGATCTGAAACAGTTGGTAACCTTGCAGATACTTGACGTTTGCCAGCGGATCAGGCCTCAAGGCTCTGATACCACTTGTGAACGAGGGATCGGCTCCTCCGATGAGCAACCAGTCTGATCTAACTCAGCTAGCAGAGGCGGAATTCATTGCTAGAAAGGATGACAAACGATCAAGAGAGATATACTATTTAACTGCTCTGAATTGTATTGATTGACGTGCAAAGTACAAACACGAGTAAACAAATCAGTAGGGCTTTGCCATACCAACTGAACTAACACCCCTTAGCTCTAACACAACACTCCTCTATTCATAGGTCGACATGACTCACACTGGAGTGTGTGAAACAAAGATTGTGACTCGTGCGACTGGGTCGTACGAGTTAACTGACTCACTCGTACGAGTCATCTACAAAACATATAAAACAAATAATAACATTTATACAGATGACGTTTAAGCCCTATATACAATTCGACATATCCTAGACGTCGGAAATATACATAATACACCAACAGATATGAATGCCAACTACCACCAAAGTTGATCACACATCCTTTAGTGTTTGAATTGTCCTTTCAGATTGTCCATCCGTTTGAGAATGATAAGCAGTGCTCAGATTGAGTTTGGTTCCCATGGCAGATTGCATGGTCTCCAAAAGTGAGAAGAGAGTCGAGCATCTCGATCGGATATGAAGTTCAAAGGAACACCATGACGATATACAATCTCATTAATGTAGATCTTGGCGAGTTTGTCAGCAGATAGATCCTCACGAATTGCCAAAAAGTTTGCTGACTTTGTTAGATGATCGATCAAACTCGACGCGAACCAGAACTCAAATCCTAGGCCCGTGACAAAACTAAACTACCGCCATTGCTACTGCCAGAAAAACCGTTGTCGTCGCAGCGCGCGACGCAGCACAACCGCGCCGCTGAAACACGGCGACTATCGACGTCGATCGAAAACCAACCTAACCCAAACAATCCCGACCTGAACCCGAGGACCAAAACAAACCACCAAATCAACGTTGCTGGCCGTCGATCGGAAACACGGCGGCTGCCGCTGTGATGCTGCGCCGTAGCCGCCCGGTCTCTCACTCTCTCGCTCGCCCGTTCTCTCTCTCTACAGTCTCTCTCTCTCACTTCTGCATATATATGTGTATATATATGTATGAGGTTGTGCGTGTGCGGCTGCCGAAGAAAAAAATCGGAGCAGGGGGTTTGCCGGTGTTGTGTGGCCTGCTTGTGTGTTGGAGGGGTGACCGGAGAAGGGACCGCCGGTACTAACACCCGAACTGAACAACAATCCAGCCGCTGCCACTCTCTCTCTTGCTGGATCTGTTTGTGTGTATGCGTGTATATACATATGCGGCTATGTGTGTTAAAATGGAGACCAGGTGAGAGATGAGGATGGTGTGCGGGTGTGCGCCAGAGAAAGGATGAGGGGTGATCGGAGCCGCCGGGAAGGAGAAGAGAGAGAGCAGGGGTGACTTGTAAAGGGGCTAGGCTTTGGATTTGTGAGGATGAGGGAGATTAGGGTTAGTTTCGGTTGTTTATATATCAGGGTTTTCTAAACGGGTTGGGCACAAGGCCCTTATCGCGTATTCTAGCCCAAACATGTATCTGAAGCCCATTTTTGTAACAGAGCATTGTGTTATGTCGTAATGCGTTCAAAAACACGTAAATGTTGTCTTTAGTCGACCGGTTGACGCGACGGTTTGTCGGGTTCGTTAAAATTTGTGTTTCTCGCTATGATTACCTTTTATAGTCTGTTTTTCGATCTGCGTGTTGTTATTTATCGAAATTTATTCATTTAGACTCGAAAACGTAATAAATTATATCAGGGGTCGGGTTTTGACGCGTAATCCGTTCGTTGTGTTAAAAATCGCGTAATTGCCCTGTTTGTCGTTTCAGATCCGTTTTTCATTCTGGTTTCTTCCGTGAGTGTTAAAATTTGAAAATGAAGCCTAATATATCATAATATATTAATATTTTGACGTATCTCTAGTCCGTGGCTTCCGTTTCGTTGTTGGTGCGTCTCGATTTCCGCGTATCTTCCGCGTTGTGCTTTGCGACGTTCAACGATCCAATTTTATCGCTTAATTATAACTGTATGACAAATACAAGTACAAAATTCATGGTTTTAGGCATTATCAGTATTTGTTCGGCATCCGTTCGCTTATCTTTCAATTTCGCGTTAGAGTTCTCGATTGTCGTCATATCTCGTAACGTGAAGTTGCCGGGTTAATTTACATCAAATTACGCTAAACATGATAGTATCACTGTTCGTTATGCGCTTGATTAAGACCGGAAGTTGCCGGTTGTCACACCTTGTACTCGTTGTTCATCTTGAATCCTTGTTATGTATTTCTTTGTTATGATAGAACAACATATAATGTTATCATAGTGTTGGTAGTTTGTTTGTTTGATTAATATTATTATGTATATTCCTTAAATATATATATATATATATATATAATTGTTTTCAATTCATGTGTGAACTGGGCCTTGCCCATCCCATGTTTTCTTGTCATTGGGCCTAGCTCATGTCATCTATATCTTTGGACCTAGCCCATGTTTTCTTGTCATTGGGACTAGCCCATGTATTTTATGTCTTTGGGCCTAGCCCATGTTTTCTCATCACTGGGACTTGCCCATGTTTTATGTCTTTGGGCCTAGCCCATGTTTTTATGTCACTAGGCCTAGCCCATGTAATTCATATTTTGGGCCTAGCCCATGTAATTTATATTTTGGGCCTTTATTCATTGTGGGCCTTATCCATGCATATTTTGGAACCGGGCCTTGTCCAAGACGTTTACGATTTGGGCCTAGCCCACATTTATTTATTAAAAGCCCATTTTCTTATAACTATTTACTTAAAATTTCTCTAGCTTTTTATATTTTTAACTTTCCGGATTTTGATTTCGATAACATATATATATGTCGAATGTCTAAATATATTTTTAGACTCGTCGTCGGCGTCGTTTATTACATGTTCGCATTCGTCGAGAACCGCCCGTTGTCGTATTGACCTTTCGTGTCGCGATTCACCCGTTGGTCGTCGATGCGACGGTGTAATCTTTAATGTTCCCTTATTGTTCACATCGTTTTGTTTGTCTGATTATTGTTTCGACACATTTCAAGAATATAATTGTTATGTCACGAACACTTAGTGTATTGATAAAGTGTTTGTATTTTGTATATGATTTGGTATTTTTATTGTGAATACCCTAAGTTTCTAATACATACACATACAATACACACATATATACATACAAATTTATTGGTAACAAATGTATTAATATATACTTGTATTATTTTCCAAGTAGAAATATATATTTGTAAAAAAAACATTTATTTTTACTTATAAATATATATTTATAACTTCGTTAAACACTTGGCCATTTAGGGATAACCCTTGTCGTCAGAGTCTACTTAATGACGTTTTAAGTTACTAATCGCGTCGCACTAATCACCCCACTACTCATGTCTTAATCGCAATTAGATATTTAGAAAATTTCGCCATAGTTTCCCCTAAACAATGGCGTTTTCCACGTTTCAAAAACGTATTTAAAACCTGTTTAAGCTCATAATCATCGTCAACAATCCATCTAATATTTATTTTACATTATAAATCTATCATCATCCATGACTTTTTATTGTAAAAAAATACTAGTAAATCAAGAGGGTTTTCAACATTTATTAACCATTTTAAATCACTACTTTAGCATGTTGTTTAATCAAGTTCATGCATTTAACCCATTGATTACTACACATTTTTAAGGTGATTACAACTTAAATACAAGTGTTTACTTCTTATAAAATCATTCATATGTATAAAATTATCTTTAAGTTGTAGTATTTTCATCGATGATGTAGTTGATGATCTTGTTTAGATTTAAACCCTATCATTTTTAATTCTTCATTTTTATAATCACACAAGATCATCCAACTTTTATATCATACTTTTAACACAAACAACTTCAACATGCTAACAACTGCCATATAAAACTATAATCAACACAAAATAAACAAGATTTAGTGTTATTATTATGTTGTGGGTTAGGGTTTTTTATTTATCTTTTCTAGATTTTCAAGATGATCAACTTGTACCCTAATAATCTAACCATAAAAATAAGCTAGATTATGGATGAGTTTAGCTTACAAAGGGTGCACAAGTTTCTTGATGATTATGGAAGAAAATGAAGCTCTTTAAGAAGCCCAAATGCTCTCCATCCTTGCTAGCTTCTTTAATGAACTTGATTAGGCTTTAAATTGTAGAGATTGTGGTGTTTTAGGGTGGCATAATGGTGGTGTATGGTGGTGGAGGTTGAGCCGTGAGCTAGGGGAGAAAAGGCAGAGAAATGGTTGCAACTTTGTGGTGAAGAAAATGAAAAGATTTTGTGAAATCATGAAATATATAATCACATCATTCTCCAAGTCCATCACTAATCTAAGCACCATACTTCTAGGCTTTGATTTTCAACAAAATTTAAGTGGGTAAGCATAAGTTTAGAGTTTAGGGTGTTATTACATGGTATTTAATTCACATGATCCTCCAATATAAGTTTCGGATGACGGATACGTCGCTAGATCGCTCAGCGTCGTAATAATCGCTAATAAACCAAACTATTTATTTAGCACCGGAAGCTTTTGTTTTTGACCACCACAATTAATATGGTGTCTAGTTAGTGCATTTCCGATCTAAAAATATGCATGACTAGTTCGCTAGACGAATACATGATGAGTTAGAATGGCCGATATATCTTTCGTTCGATCAATATTGACACTTTTATGTTCCGCCGTCGAACTTTTTCGAAAGTTGTGTTTCCGTGACCTCATGTTAGTTAAATTGATTCTGAGTTCCAAATGAGGCTTAACTAGTTCACTATGAGGCTTAACTAGTTCACTAGATGCCCAGATGAGGCTATCGGCCACTAAAATATTCGTGGTTTCGACAATCGGCCGTTTTCCGGTCAAATTGTGCATTGTTTGACGAATGACCGGGAACGATGTCTTTTGTGTATTCTTGCTATTCTCACATTAATTTAGGATGTTTAACATTGTTTTATTCTTAACTTTACATTCGGAATCCTGCGAATTAGTCTTGCGGACAAATTGACATTTGTCGCCTTTTTGGTCGAAACGGACAATTTTGCAATTTAGTCGTTGTACCGGAAAGTTATGTATTATTATAATGGTTGATCTCAAATATGTGTTTTCATTTGTATATTAACTCAGGCATGGCATTAACATGCCGTTATTTCTTGTTCTGATATGTTTTAGCGGATTTACCGACACTGCTAGTGTCACCGGATTTAGTGCACCCAACACTTTCTACCAAAACTTTTAGGGCATTGTTTTGGTTTGTTTCGCGTCTTAACGGAAGCCACTATATGTTATGATCAGATTTACTTGCCCTAATGACGTAGGAATCAGTTATGCAATTAAATTACGATAACTATGCATAAGATTATAAAGCAAAATTAGTGGTTAAATTGTACCGAATTACCGGTTATTTGCCATTTGTCACATACTCCCCCTGTTAAAAAGAATTTCGTCACAAAATTCAGCTTGAGGCATCCGCTGAAGGAGTGTTCTCGAACAAGTGGGGGTATTTTGACTTCATTTGATCTTCACGCTCCCAATTATACTAGGGGCCGTGACGCAAATTCCAGCGAATCTTCACCAGTTTGATTTGGCTTCTTCTCGTCTTTTGGACTTTCCAGTCCATGACTTCAACTGGTTCTTCGGTGAATTGTAATTTGTCATCAACATGAATTTCCTCCGCTGGAATGATAACGGTGTCATTAGTCGGACTTTTCTACAGATTAGACACATGAAATGTGTGATGTACGTTATTGAGTTCCTCTAGCAGTTTTAGCTTGTAAGCCACTGTACCAATCTTTGCCAGAATTTCAAAAGGTCCGATATATCTCGGGTTGAGCTTTCCGCGCTTCCTGAATCTAGCTACGCCTTTCCAAGGTGAGACCTTTAACAATACCTTGTCTCCAACCTCGAAGGATAATGGTTTGCATCTCCGATCCGCGTAGCACTTTTGTCTATCTCGGGCTGCTTTAATACGCTCGCGGATTTTAAATATCTTGTCTGTGGTCTCTTATACTAGCTCGGTACCAATGATTTGTTTGTTACCGACTTCCGCCCAACATAATGGCGATCGACACTTTCGTCCATATAGTGCTTCGAATGGAGCGACCTTGATACTGGTGTGATAACTGTTATTGTAGGAAAAATCTACCAACGGTAAATGCGTATCCCAGTTTCCACCTAATTCCATCACGCAGGCTTGAAGCATGTCTTCTAATGTTTAGATGGTCCGCTCGCTTTAACCATCGGTCTGTGGGTGAAAGGCTGTGCTTAAATCCAAGCGAGAACCAAATGAATTTTGAAATGATTGCCAGATCCGTGACACAAATCGACCATCTCTATAAGAGATTATCGAAATTGGCACACCATGACGTGCCACAATTTCCTTCAGGTACAGTTCACCTAGTTTCTTTACTGTCTTTCTCACGGACGGGTAAGAGTGAGCTGATTTGGTTATCCGATCAATGATAACCCAGATCATGTCATGATCTCGAGAGGTCCGCGGTAATTTTGTAATGAAATCCATTGATATTTGTTCCCACTTCTAAACCAGGATCTCCGGTTGTTGTAATCACCCAGATGGCTTTTGGTATTCGGCCTTGACCTTTGTACAAGTTAGGCATTTCCCAACATAGGTCGCAATATTTCCCTTGAGATTAGGCCACCAATAATATTCTTTCAGATCCTGGTACATTATATCCGATCCTGGGTGTATCGAGTACTTGGACCTGTGTGCTTCATCCAGCACCAAGTCTCGCAACTCACCATAATAGCGAATCTAGATCCTTCCCATGAAATATAGAGTTCCATCTTTGTTCGGTTCCAATTGTTTTTCCATTCCCTTTAGGAATTCTGTTGGGATGTTTTCTGGTTTCAATGCTTCTTGTTGTGCTTCGTGCACTCGGGTTGTGAAGTTTGTCTGGATCGTCATTTCTAAAGCTCGCACCCGTACTGTTTTGGCTCGTTCTTTTCTGTTCAAAGCATCTACTACAACATTTGATTTCCCCGGGTGGTACTTGATCTCACAGTGATAATCATTCAATAATTCCACCCAACGTCGTTGGCGCATATTCAGTTCCCTTTGGTTCAATATATGTTGAAGGCTTTTATGGTCTATGAATATGGTACACTTAGTGCCATATAGATAACGACGCCAGATCTTCAAGGCAAATACCACGGCACCTAGCTCTAGGTCATGCGTGGCATAATTCATTTCATGCACTTTTAACTGTCGTGACGCGTACGCGATGACTTTTTCTCGTTGCATTAACATGCAACCCAAGCCTTGATGTGATGCATCACAGTACACCACAAAGTTATCGGTACCGTCCGGGAGGGATAGTGTTGGTGCTTTGCATAGTTTCTCTTTCAATACTTGGAACGCTGATTCTTGCTTTTCTCCCCAATCAAACTTTCTATCCTTCTGGATAAGCGAGGTTAGCGGCTGAGCAACCCCGAGAAGTTCTCAATAAATCTTCTGTAATATCTCCCTAATCCTAGGAATTGTCGTATTTCTGTGGGGGTTCTTGGCGTGGTCCAGCTCGATCTTTGAAGGGTCAACATGTATTCCGTTCTCGTTCACCACATGGCCAAGAAATTGTACATCGCGAATAAAAAATTCGCATTTTGAGAACTTGGCATATAATTGCGCCTTCTTCAGCAATTCCAAAATGGTTCTCAGGTTTTGTTCATGGTCTTTCTTGGTTCTTGAGTATATCAGTATGTCATCTATAAAAATGATCACGAATTTGTCAAGGTATGGCTTACATACCAGGTTCATCAAATCCATGAATACTGCAGGGGAGTTTGTCAGGCCAAAGAGCATAACAAGGAACTCGTAATGACCGTAACGAGTCCAAAACGCTATCTTAGGAATGCTTTCCTCTTGGATTCTCAACTGATGATACCGGATCTTAAGTCAATCTTGGAGTAAAAACTCGACCCTTGCAACTGATCGAATAGATCATCGATTCTTGGTAATGGGTACCGGTTCATTATAGTTAACTTGTTTAACTCCCGGTAGTCGATGCAACTGCGAAAGGTTCCGTCCTTCTTTTTCACAAATAGCACCGGAGCTCCCCAAGGCGAGAAACTCGGTCTTATGAAACCTTTGTCGAGCAGCTCTTGCAACTGCGTAGATAAATCCTGCATCTCCGAGGGCGCTAGTCGATATGGAGCTTTCGCCATAGGTGCAGATCCTGGCACTAAATCAATACGGAATTCGACTTGTCTCTAAGGAGGTAGCCCTAGCAAGTCTTTCGGAAAGACCTCGGGATATTCCCGGACTACTGGTATGTCTTCAATCGTGCGCTCCTCGGCCTTCTTATCCACCACGTGGGTAAGAAAAGCGATGCATCATTTCCTTAAACATTTATGCGCCTTCATGCAGGATTCGTAGAGGGGTATCATGCTTCTGACCGTGAATTATCAAGTGTTCTCCATTGGATAAGGGGATGCGAATGATTTTCTCCTGACATATAACCTCGGCTCGATTATTGGATAGCCAATCCATCCCAATAACAACATCAAAACTACCCAGTTGAACTGGTAATAGATCTATATCAAACTTTTGTTCACCCAATTCTAACGTACATTTCTTTATTATTTCTTTCGACTCAACTAATATCCCGTTAGCTAGCTCAATCAAGTAGGGAACATTTAATTTACTCGACGTTACCCCAAGTATATATCTAAACTCTTTAGAAATAAACTGAAATCTGCCCCGGTATCAAAAAGAATAGATGCAAAGTGATCATTGATAGGGAACGTAACGGTGACCACGTTTGGATCCTGGCGAGCATCCTTAGCTCCAGTTACAATGCTCTTCCCCGTGCTTGATTCGCTTTAGAACAATCTTTCTTGAAATGTCCTTTGTCTCCGCATCTAAAGCAATCTTGATCTCCAGTACTGGTTCCTCGGCACACATCGGTGCGATGTCCAAATTTACCACATTTTCCACACTTGGGGCCACGACATTCCCCATAATAGTGGAAAGGACACTTGGGGCATTTTGGTGCGTCCCTAGTGTAAGACTTCTTAATCGCAGTGTTTGTGGCTGTGGTAGCATATGCTTTGGTTTCCTTGACTTTACTCGCGGCTTGTCTCTTGTTACTGTTGTGGTTACCACGAGAGCCTTTCTTGAAATGAGAAAATTTCCGTTTGTTGGAATTAGTGGTCTCCTCAGTAGATTCTTTTGTTTCCACCATACTTAGGCAACCTCCCCTGACGTACAGCCTCCTCAGTAAGGCTGACAGCCAGTTCAATTGCTTCACCAATCTCAGTGGGTTTTGAAGAGGTAACCAAACTCAGAATCTCGGGGGCAAGTCCCCAAATGTACCTCTCAATACGTTTAAACTCATGCTCCACTAGATATGGCATCACGGGATAAATCATGGAATCTCTACGTATACCCAGCAATGTCTGAACCCATCATGTACCTCTCAGTCCAACGTACGAAGGCTACAGCGCCTGCGGTACCATCAAAGTTAGAGGTTTGCAGTCAAGAAACTGCTTATAAGTGCAACCTGAAATCATTGGATACACCATTTAAGCATGGTAAGTAGCACGAATAAGATGGATGAGAGTGTATTGCGGTTTTATGAGTAATCGTGTATTACCAGTTGGAGGATTTACTCTTGTTGAACCTCCGGTACCGCTGCTATGCTCAGAGCGGTTAGCCTCGTACTGTGCAATGGCATGGGATATGCGTTCATTCAGCTCAGCTTGGGTTGTGGGTAGTGTGTTATTGTTTGAACTTCTTCTGCGGGGCGGCTTCGTCTTCTAATACAATATGTCGTTCAAAATTAGCCGAATAATAATTTCATGTTATTATTACTATTTATTTATTTATTTACTTTTATTATTTTTTTAAATATATGCAATAGCACATCAGTACATGATAAATAAATAAATGAATATATGCAAAGGCCATATGCACACCCGTCGTCATCATACACATAGCTCACCACATACATAGTCGCCGCATCATAAGATATAAATCATAATATCACTACGACACAATGCATCAATCATAATATCCCCACATCATGACATAATCAACCATAACATAAAAGAAATAGAATGTAACATAAAGAAAATACACTTTTATAGACAACTTGTTACAATTTGTTCGAGAAGAGCCAAAAGGGACTCAGGGATACCCAACCATAGTCAATACAAGTTTTTACATTACAAAAGTACAACTTTCTTCCACATTGCTTCTTCATGTCAATAAGTTGTCTTCCAAAAGCTGGGATCTTCAAGGGTGAGTCTTGATGAGCCAAGTCACCAAAAGTACATCTGATCCCCAAAAGGTAATCACAAATATGCTACTGGGGTCGAGGGGTGGTGGAAATGGTGATCAAGGAAACAAACTACGATGGTAGGCCATCTCCTCCTCGAGGCTAGAAATGCGCCTAGTAGCATCTGTCTGAAACTACTCTAGCTCCTGTACTCGTGCCTCAGATGGGCATGACGAGTGGTGGAATGGGCAGTAAAAAGGTGGGGTCGGTGGTGGTGACACGTGGTGGTGGTGATGGTGGTGGGTATGATGGTGGGGGTGGTATCGGTGATGACGGTGGTGGGGGTGTGGCTCTGGCAGTGGCTTGAGCAGTACGCTGAGTCTCTAACTCCCAGATCCTTCGAAAGATCAGAGAGAGTTGTAGGTCATGTGAAGTCATTCTCTCCTCCACAGGAATCGGAGGGAAGTGTGAGGGATGATAAGGGTCAGAAGGGCTCATGCCTGGTGGAGGTGTTGGGGTAAACATGCATGCTGGAGGTGTTGTGGGACGTGGGGCATACATGGGAGATGCTCTATATGAGAAAGAAGGTCCTGCCATATGGGAGGGTCCAGCTGCAGATGGGTTGTAAATAGGGTGGTAAGTGGACCTCTTAGAGAAATATGGTGGTGGTTGCTCTAGGGCATGTGGAGTGCCGCTCAGTGAATAGTAACCGGCATGTCCAGTGTAGTGGGCGGGTCCACGGGTCGGGGCACAGACTAGGAATGAACTAGCGCGAGCCGGTGAGGCTGTAGGGGGTGAATACATAGATATATATGTGCCTGGGGTGGCAGATGAGGCATCGTCTGCCTCATGCTCACTCGGAGCAGCATCGGTGGATGACGAGATATCAACAACTGGGATATCAGGGGGTGGAATCTCGAGTATAGCGATATCATCAAAGACCTCGTGGTCGTCCTCCATGTGCTCAACATGGAACACGGGTATATCATCGTCATCGTTGTCTACATCAATAACTGGAGGGACTATCGCAAGAGGCATAGCCATATGCACAATAGCATGTTCGCCATCTGGATGGCCATACACGATAATATCATGCGGGGGTTGCGGGGCGGCCAGCACATCGTCTGTCGGGGGTACATCCTCCTCCATTGGGTCGATCAGGGCAAGTGGCTGAAAGTCCTCAAAGTCTCTATGTTCGGCTCTCTCCCTAGGGGTAGGGCCAAAGCGTCGGGGTAAAATCCATCGTTGGATACGTACTCCTCACGGTCTTCTTCATAGCTCGATGAGAAAGACATAGTCCTGGCAAATAATCCGTACAATGCATGTATATTCATGTTAGTAATTTATGATATATTTTATATTAATCACCAATTCTCATGCACGACTTGTTCTCTTCTGTTTTCCATGTAATCTTACTGTTTTGTGTCTATCCATTATTGAATAATCATGTATTGACTCTGCTCATTACTTATAATTGAGCTCGTGTGATAGATCCTTGTGTTATCGTGACACAATGAAAACCTTTTTGTTATCTTGTTAAAATTCCAAAACATTTCTATCATGTTTTAAACTTTGTTTTAAGGTTGAGCCCTGGTGATTGTAGACCAAACTTTTAATAAAAAGCTTTTCCCTGGTTCACTACAATCGGAGCTCTGATACCAACCTGTCACACCCCGGTCGTAGCGGAAGCGCAAGTGTGTAACTATTAGGTAATTATATTTAATAACAACGATGTCATGCCATTACTAAGTTTCATTACACATTATAGCTTACAAAAGTGAAATCACATTGTTATCTGTTTCAGATTACCACTTACAAACATAGTTTAAAACACATTGTTCCAAAATAAGATATTGTTTTCATCACAATTTCATAATGAGGCTTTGACCCATCTATACCCATACGAAGTTGGGATATAAAAGGCAAACCCTCCTAAAAGTGGTGCATTGTTGTCTTGACAAATCACATACCCGGATCCCATCACCAGCTCAAGTCTTGCGTCCTAAAATACATGTAATTTTAAAAAGTCAACATAAAGTTGGCGAGTTCATGTAGTTAAATGTTTTCGTATCAAAATGTCATCTTTGAAATCTTGTAATGAAATCCAAGTATGTTATTAGCATCAATGAGTTATTTGAGGATCTATCAGTGTGTCGCGAGCACCCTGACATACTGGTGCCATAAGTAAGTAACCAAACCGAGACAACTTTGACATCATTGGGATCACAAAAGCACTCCGAAGGGTATACCAACTAGGAGTAGAGCGGGTCTCAAACTCAATAGATCTACTTATTTTGCATCTTGGTCTCTAACTGATTAATGGTTACTATTGTCATCATCCTACTTACGCACAGTGATCTGTTATCTACTAACCCATAGCTAACATACTCTTTTGACATGACATGTATTTCCCCTCGATAGTTTAAAACAAAACTTGAAATAATTGAAAGGAGGGACATGAACTCACAGTTTTTGCGCTCTGTTAAGTCGTACTATTTATCGATCGGTGTCCCCAACGTATGTAACCTACATGCGTATTGGTTTCATTAGGCACCTAGGTCTCAATGGACCTTGTACTCGTTCTTCATCTTGAATCCTTGTTATGTATTTCTTTGTTATGATAGAACAACTTAAAATGTTATCATAGTGTTGGTAGTTTGTTTGTTTGATTAATATTCTTATATATATTTCTTATATATATATATATATATATTATTGTTTTCAATTCATATGTGAACTGGGACTTGCCCTTCACATGTCATTGGGCCTAGCCCTTGTATTTTATGTCTTTGGGCCTAGCCCATGTTTTATGTCTTTGGGCCTAGCCCATGTATTTATATCATTGGGCCTAGCCCATGTAATTTATATTTTTGGGTCTAGCCCATGTAATTTATATTTTTGGGCCTTTATTCGTTGTGGGCCTTATCCATACATATTTTGGAGTTGGGCCTTGTCCAAGGCTTTTACGATTTGGGCCTAGCCCACATTTATTTATTAAAAGCCCATTTTCCTATAAGTATTTACTTATAATTTTCTAGCTTTTTATATTTTTAACTTTCCATATTTTGATTTCGATAACATATATATATGTCGAATGTCTAAATATATTTTTAGACTCGTTGTCGGCGTCGTTTATTACATGTTCGCTTTTGTCGAAAACCGCCCGTTGTCATATTGACCTTTCGTGCCGGCGATTCACCCATTAGTCGTCGACGCGACGGTGTAAACTTTAATGTTCGCCTATTGTTCGAATCGTTTCGTTTGTCCGATTATTGTTTCGACACATTTCAAGAATATAATTGTTATGTCACCAACACTTAGTGTATTGATCAAGTGTTTGTATTTTGTATATGATTGGGTACTTTTATTATGAATACCCTATGTTTCTAATACATACACATACCCAATACACACCTGTATGCATACAAATTTATTGTTAACAAATGTATAAATATATACTTGTATTATTTTCCAAGTAGAAATATATATTTGTAAAAAAAACATTTATTTTTACTTATAAATATATATTTATAACTTTGTTAAACACTTGGTCATTTAGGGATAACCCTTGTCATTAGAGTCTACTTAATGACGATTTAAGTTACTAATCGCGCTTAGTCGCACTAATCACCCCACTACTCATGTCTTAATCGCAATTAGATATTTAGAAAATTTCGCCATAGTTTCCCCTAAACTATGGCGTTTTCCACGTTTCAAAAACGTACTTAAAACATGTTTAAGCTCATAATCATCATCAACAATCCATCTAATATTTATTTTACAATATAAATCTATCATCATCCATTACTTTTTATTGTAAAAAAGACTAGTAAATCAAGAGGGTTTTCAACATTTATTAACCATTTTAAATCACTACTTTAGCATGTTGTTTAATCAAGTTCATGCATTTAACCCCTTGATTACTATACATTTTTAAGGTGATTACAACTTAAATAAAAGTGTTTACTTCTTATAAATTCATTCATATGCTTAAAATTATCTTTCACTTGTAGTATTTTTCATGGATGATGTAGTTGATCATCTTGTTTAGATTTAAACCCTATCATGTATAAATCTTCATTTTTATACTAAATCACACAATATCATCCAACTTTTATATCATACTTTTAACACAAACAACTTCAACATGCTAACTAACTACCATATAAACATATAATCAACACAAAATAAACAAGAATAAGTGTTATTATTATGTTATGGGTTAGGGTTTTTGGTTTATCTTTTCTTGATTTTCAAGATGATCAACTTGTACACTAATAATCTAAGCATAAAAATAAGCTAGATTATGCATGAATTTAGCTTACAAAGGGTGCACAAGTTTCTTGATTATTATGGAAGAAAATGAAGCTCTTTAAGAATCCCTAATGCTCTCCATCCTTGCTAGCTTCTTTAATGACCTTGATTATGCTTTAAAGTGTAAAGGTTGTGGTGTTTTAGGGTGGCACAATGGTGGTGTATGGTGGTGGAGGTGGAGCCGGGAGCTAGGGGAGACAAGGAAGAGAAATGGTTGCAACTTTGTGTTGAAGAAAATGATAAGATTTTGTGAAATCATGAAATATATAATCACATTATTCTTCAAGTCCATCACTAATCTAAGCACTATACTTCTAGGCTTTGATTTTCAACAAAATCAAGTGGGCATGGGCCCACTTGAAACCGTCAATTGGAGGAGGGGGTAAAGTGTAACTTACTTTTTTTACACATGCTTAAATACTAGATATTTTGGTCATTTACTTAAGTATAGTGATTAGGGTTAAGGACCTAGCATCTTAAGCATAAGTTTAAGTTTAGGGTGTATTTACATGGTATTTATTGCACATGATCCTCCAAAATAAGTTTCGGATAACGGATACGTTGCTAGATCTTACATCATCGTAATAATCGCTAATAAACAAAACTATTTATTTAGTGCATTTCCGATCTAAAAATATGCATGACTAGTTTGCTAGACGAATACACGATGAGTTAGAATGGCCGATATGTCTTTCGTTGATCGATATCAGCACTTTTATGTTCCGCCGTTGAACTTTTCTGAAAGTTGTGTTTCCGTGACCTCATGTTAGTTGAATGGATTCCGAGTTCCAATGAGGCTTAACTAGTTCACTAGATGCCCGGATGAGGCTATCGGCCACTAAAATATTCGTCGTTTCGACAATCGGCCGCTTTCCGGTCGAATTGTGCATTGTTTGACGAATGACCGGGAATGATGTATTTTGTGTATTCTTGCTATTCTCACATTAATTTAGGATGTTTACATTGTTTTATTCTTATCTTTACATTCGGAATCCTGCGAATTAGTCTTGCGGACAAATTGACATTTGTCGCCTTTTTGGTCGAAACAGACAATTTTGCCATTTAGGCGTTGTACCGAAAAGTTATGTATTAATGTAATGGTTGATCTCAAATATGTGTTTTCATTTGCATATGGACTCAGTCATGGCATTAACATGCCGTTATTTCTTGTTCTGTTATGTTTTAACGGATTTACCGACACGGTTAGTGTCACCGCATTTAGTGCGCCCAACACTTTCTACCAACACTTTTAGGGCATTCTTTTGGTTTGTCTCGTGTCGTAATGGAAACCAGTATATGTTATGATCAGATTTACTTCCCTAATGACGTATGACTCAGTTATGCAATTAAATTACGATAAATATGCATGAGATTATAAAGCAAAATTAGTGATTAAATTGTACGAAATTGCCGGTTATTTGCATTTTGTCACATCGGCACCCCTATCTCTCATCACACCATTCCACCATGTAAGTTCTCTCTTCTAGAATACAATCGATGCTAGATTGTGGAATTCATCTTCCAGTGCATGTTGTTCATGACGTGGGCAAAATTCCCTGATCAATAGAGCTTGAAGCTCTTCCCATGTTTGTGCCATTGCCACATCGGCACCCTATCTCTCATCACACCATTACACCATGTAAGTGCTATTTTCTGGAATACACTCGATGCAAACTCAACTTTTGGCTCATTCGGGCATTGAACATGACGAAATATGCTTTCGAGACTCTCAAACCACGGAAGGAGTCCAGTAGCTCCTTCGGACCTAGAAAACTTGAGTGGTTTAGCTGAGTTAAAATGTTTGTAGTTGCACAGTGCGGGTACATTGTTGTTATTGTGGTTATTGTTTGCTTGGTTTATTTGGGTCACGAGGTTCGGGAGTACAACAACAATTTGCTGAACGATCATAGCTGCCATTTCGGCATCTTGAGTTTTATTACGTGGAGGAGGCCTTCTAGAAGAAAACATGCGGGAAAATATGTGAGATTGACATTGGATAATCAAGAGAGATGTTAAATATATCAACGAAATATAAGGATGGTGGTCATTCGTTTGTTACTTAAAAACAAACAAACGATACACGGTGACTAATCAAAGTAAATGGGTCTTTAAAATGTATCGCGAAGACATGCTTTAGCCTATAAGTGCACACTCACCCCCAAAGTTCCTCGGTAAGACTGACTGGTCCGATAATGCAGATTTGTACGAACCATCGAGCCTTAGAAAGAAAATTCAGGGTAAAGGCATCCACCGTTCCAGATTGCACGAGTTAACATTAATAAAACCCAAACTTTGACAGGATTTTGAAAATTTACAAGGCTTTAAGCCAAAAAAATTCATCTAAGGATAGATGATTGATTTTCATAAAGAATTTCTAACTTGTGTATTTGTTTTGGTAGTCACCTAAGGATATGTGATGGTATTGTTTTAAGAATCTAAACACAAGGTAACTTGCGTTAGGGTCCTAGGAAGGTTATAGTCTAAGTCAAAGCATTACCAATAACCTAATTCCCTATAACCATAAGCTCTGATACCAATCTTTCTGTAACACCTCGACCGCGTAAAACAATGAACCGCGACGGAAACGTCGGGGAGTCATGTCATAGAACTATTGCTTCACAACTCATGGAATTTAAAATTTTGTTTTATTAAGTTAAATGTTTACATTTTCTTGGGATAAACAGAAACAACAAATAAATAGATTGCCTTTCATGCTTTAAGTCAATAAGGCCCACGTCCATTCTACGTGAAGCATGCATCATATTATCAGGCGTTGACTCCTGAAACATATGTGAAAAAAGTGTCAGCATAAGAATGCTGGCGTGTACATAGGTTTTGTGAGTGTGTCAAATTCTTGGCTTTGTATACATATTGCAATACCTCGTCCGATTACAAGAGTAGTTAAGTGAAAACCTCGTATCAAAGGTGTTTGATATTGCAATACAATTAACCAACTAAAACAAGTTGGTTAGAGTTGTGAAAACCTTGTAGCCATGAATCTTGACCATAATGTTTCTTTTGTAAAAACCTTGTAATAGATTGATTCAAAAGAAAACTTCGTATGGTTTATATCTTTAAGTGAAAATCATTGCGTGACATTTTTCAAAACCATTTGTCCGTGTTATAAACCATTAGTCCACCTTATAAACCATTCGTCCATGTTATAAATCAATTGTCCGTGTCATAAACCAATTGTCTATGTCATAAACAAGTCGCTCATGTTTTTAATTGTGAAAACTTTGATCGTTCTTTAACGAACACATTCAAACGTGTGTTGACTATACCACCAAAGGGTATCTTTAAGAGACCATCAAAGGGTCTTTTTAACTAGACTTACAAATCAACAAATAATTGGTTAATCAGAAACGGTTTCTATCATTACCCAAACTTCCACTAAATCCAGTTAATAGTCCGATAATGGGATTGTAGTCCTATGATACCATAACATACTACTGGTCGGCTCGGCCGAAGCTAATGAATGTCATTCGTGTTATGGATAAAGCATCAACAACTTGAAATGATTTAGCACATATGAGTCACCCAAAAATATTTGCAAAACGTAAAAGAGTGGAACTATGTACTCACTTGCGATTTCGAAAGTGTTCTTGATCAATGGAATAAACAAAGCTCAAACGTGTCCTAATGTGTTAGATAAATATGTTAGCGTGTTAGGACTACAAACAAGAGATCAGATAGAATAAAGTCTTATAAACCAAATGAGTGTTGGAACTCATGTGATATAGTTTAACATACTTAACATTCTCATTTGGAAAGGATCCTAAGTGCTTTTGACCCATTTTGACTAGTTAAGGTAGTTATGCTACATTAACGGGTCATTAGCGTAAATGTGACAACCGTGGCGAAAACAGGTAAACCCTAATCTATACGTACTACTTATATGGATAACGAAATGATACTAAGTATGACTCGGAGGAATCCGAGGGTACGTTATGAGAAACATGCAAACAATAATACCTACTAGTGCGATGTGGATGCCTAAGTGTGCTAAAACAGGTTAAACAGAAGGTTTATGTTTAACAGTTCACAAACCGTACAATAATGATTTAGATGCAAACGTAAGCACCGGAGACTATTCTAAGAGTACAGAATTTAAGATTTGAGGTCTTAACATGTAGTTGGCACGTTAAACGAGGCAGTTTCGGTTAACGAAATGCCTTTGTTTTATCGCACATGAAAACAACCAAACATGCAGTGTATTTTCAGTCAAGCTTAAAACATTACTTATCAAACACTAATATAATGTATTTTAAGCAAATACGTGAAAGCGTTCAACTTTTCGTTAAAGACGGGTTACTATTTTTAAAACTGCACGTGGTACGATCATTTACCAAACTGACGGGCCGAATGATCATTTACCACAACAAGTGTTTCTGACTCTTTCATCTCTCTCCTTTTCATTCTTCGTTCATGTTTTTCTGCGTCCGCAACAGCATGAATGGCCTACATCCTTTCGATTTCCTCTCTTGTTGATCCTGCACGAATACTGTCACCCATAATTCGTTTTGGATTAGAGGAATCTTTCCTGCTCCTTTTCTTTTAGGGTTCTTCTACAACCACTTTCTTCCCTTTGTCTTTGCGTTTGCGTATAAGTGGTATTTCCTCTTCAACTTTAGCTTCCTCTTCAACATCACCAGGTTTGTCTTGACCTTCTCTTCCCTGCCTCACCCTTTCCCGGTACTTATTGTATGCAACCAGAACAATGGGAAGTCTTTCTTTTCTGTACATCCAATTATGCAGCATTACCGACTCCTTTGTTTTCAACTCCGTAATTTGTCTTCCTTTGCGGAGCTAAAATTGATATAGATTTCCATCATGCGGTAAGTTCTGGTTCTGATCATCAATGAGCAACTGTACAAATCTTTGGTACATGGCCCGTGCGCCTTTGTTTCCATTGTCAATCATGTAGTAAAAAATTAGGTAAGAGATGTTGAAGGGTTGATTTGTGCATAAATTTAGCATGCCGCAGACCATTCCGGATTTAAACCATCGTATCCACCTTTCCTGTGACAGATGCTCATGCAAAATGTGTGAAGGATGAACCTCTAATCCTTTGTAAGACCTGACTTCTTAATCTCGTTCTTGTTTTGAAAGTCTCCAACAAAGTTCATTCCACGGAATCCTTCTAGCACTGCTTCTTTACTTAGCTTTATCGGATCACTGGTACTATCTCCAAGGCTGCGAACTTTTCAAATGCGCTCTTCTGTAACCTTTATCTCTTTATTTCGTACAGTCGCGGTGATATGCTTGACTTGGTTCAGAGTTCTCACTCTTGCAGTTCGCCAGAATTCTTCTATGTGAATACAATAAATCTTTGGATTAGCTTGAACAACATAACTTATTTTGCTTCTTGACAGCGAATCCATTATGTCTTCAAAGTCAGGCTCAGGAGGAACTAGTGTAATTGGCTGATTGTGCTTCCTCGTCACATCCAAGACTAATTGTTGAGCCATTCTGAAACGTGAAAACTAGCCAAGTTAGATAATATATTTACAAATTACACTAATAAAGAAGCGAAATATATATACATATATATACTTAAATACACTAAGTGTATCAGTTAAATACGCGGGGAGGCTAAATGCGTCGGTAAAATGATTTATATACACTAGGCATCTGACATATAAACGCCTAGCGAAATAAAGTATATACGCTGGTTATAATTCATTAAGCTGATCATAGTTAGCGGATTTGATAACATTGAACGTAGATATTTATCTTTACTGGTTTGACCAGCGTATTTGTCAAGTACGCCGGTTGCTCGAACTCGTGTTCAAGACTTAAATCCGCGATCCATTTATCAGTGAGAATTACGCTGTCTTCAAATGTAAATATGCCATCTTCATGTTAAATACGCTAAATTCAAAAGTTTCTTGATAAACCCCATAAACCCACTGAGTTCACAGACTCAATCAATTTCAGTGATTGTATCGATTATGAACATGGTTTTGATGAACAAAAAATAGACAATCAATATGTAAACAAATAAACCATACCAAAAACAAACTCAATCAAATCTGCTCAAATGTTTTAATGGTATTTGAATTTTGAGTGTTTTGAAAGTGGGTTTTGAAATGTTGAAGAAGAAGATTGTTTGAAAAAGATGCATATTCAGATCTGATAAATATATACACATGATTATCTTTCAGCGTACTAATAATTACGTTGTAATAATAATTACACCGCATGGTATATTTACAAGGTTTCTTCAAGTGTAAGAAGTTTAAAAATAAATACGCTCGAAAATCTTAAACTTTCTCGAAAAATGTGCTCTTTTTGGTTAAAAATAGTGCAAAGGTTGAGAATAAGATTAAGAAAAATAGAAATTTGCAATATGAACCCTAAAAATTATTTTTTAGAGCTACGAGGCTTCCTTTTTCACATAATTCTTACTGATTTGGATCCTGTGACTTTCTTGCAAAAGATCATACTGGCAACACTTTGGTAGTTTGTGATGAAATATAGAATATTGAATGAACAAGGAACAAGAAAAACTGTTAGTATGTTTATCCCTTTAAATCCATGCACCTTTCTTTCAACATGCTTTTAGTGAGTGTTTTATCATGTGTGGTAATATTGACAACAATTTTGATGGTCCCCACTCAAGCTATACTGTTAGGATATTGTGCCTGTGAGTCCCACATCAGGGCATACCCCCGCGATCAAGGTATGCACAAAGATTCCTCATAGCGGGTGAATATATTGACTTTCATTCGTTTTTGAAATTTCAACAATAGACAATTGGTGATTAGGTTAGTTCTTTCGTACAGCAGAGAGACCAAAGGCTAACGAGGGCTATGACAAATACCTTAGACGGTATGATTTAAGCACGTGAATGATTCTTGCATGAAATCTTCATTTGTGTAGGGTTTTGGCCGCATTTGCTCTTTTGAAATGATATCATAATTGTGTCTAGGTCAGCATATATCTTGATGCAGCAGAAGGGCAACTATGATATCCCCGAATGATTAGTTTATATAAAGACCCGAAATGTCGGACTTTGGCGATCTATCAACGCAAGATTTAAGACCATTAAGCCATACGCCGCAACGTGTTATCCGCAAGTTGCACAACATTGTGGGTATCAAGAATTCTTGTGTAAGCATTAACTTTTGTCGCCTACTTGCAGTTTTACTCGAAGGTATTGCTGAATCTACTGACACATCGTTGCTTGGTACCTCAATCGAGTTCTGATTTAAAATCAAACAAAGTGTCAGTAGTTTTCTATCATTTCTTAAGCAGGTGTCAAACAAAAGATATAAATCTTAAAGATTATGCTAATTTTCTCGAAAACTTCCCCCCTTAAAATTTGATTTTCGAGAGTCCAGAGCTTGAAAAGGAAATTTAAAAAATGCATAAAATATTTTTGTCGGGCACATTTTATATAATTATTTAAGGGGTTTATTATGGAAGCGGGTTTTTTTAAATCATTTCCACTCAAGGAAATTGACCATTCCAACCAGGTTACCAACTGGTTGAAGCGGGTTTTATCGAAGGCTTTCGTGAAAATATCAACTTTTGTTGCATGGTATCCACCGACACCACTTGAATGTATCCTTTCTCATACGCATCTGATCGCATGAATGCGAATCTCGATGTGTTTAGTTCTGGAGTGATTGATAGGGTTCTTCACATTTCCTAGACACGTCTCGTTGTCGATGAATATGGGAGTCTTCATAACATTGAATCCGTAATCCAACAACTGATTTTGTATCCAAAGAACTTGTGAACAACAACTGTAAGCTGTCGTATATTCGACTTGAGCAGTAGATGTGGAAACTGTTGTCTGCTTCTTGCTCTGCCATGATATGAGACGATTTCCTAAGAATTAACAGCCTCCGGAGACGGACATTCTGTCAACTTTGCAACCTGCATGATCACTATCTGAATAAGCAATTAAATCAAAATTACTATCTTTAGGGAACCACAATCCAAGATTGGGTGTTCCTTTCAGATTGCGAAAAATTCTTTTGACAGCAGCTTCATGAAACTCTTTTGGATCCGTCTAAAATCATGCACAAAGACAGACAGCCCACATAATGTCAGGCCTACTTGTGGTCAGATACATTAACGAGCCTATCATCGAGCGATAGAAGGACTTGTTTACAAGTTTTCCTTGAAGATCAGATGTAAAATATGTCTGAGTTGCAAATGGTGTGCTGGCAGTTTTGCAGTCGTTCATGCTGTACTTGGAGAGAATATCCCTAATGTATTTAGCTTGATGAATGAGGATACCATCTTCTCTCTGTTTCACCTCTAATCCCAAGAAAAACGTAAGTTCTCGCATCATGCTCATATCGAATTTTGCCTTCATAACTTTCTCGAATTCCTTGCAAAGAGCTTCATCAGTTGACCCAAAGATAATATGGTGTACGTAGATCTGCACCAGCATCACATTATCTCCGATCCTTTTCGTGAGAGAGTCATATCGATTTTACCTCTTGAGTACCCTCAATCTAGAAGATATGTTGATAAAGTCTCATACCATGTTCGAGGAGCTTGATGAAGACCATAGAGAGCTTTGTCAAGCTTATAGTATTGTGTAGGAAAGTGAGGATCTTCAAAACCAGGAGGTTGACAAACATACACTTCTACCTTTACTTTCCCATATAGAAATGAACTCTTTACATCCATCTGAAACACCTTAAAGTTTTTGAATGAAGCATAGGCTAAGAAGATTCTATTAGCTTCAAAGCGTGCAATCTGTGCAAAAACTTCCTCATAGTCAATCCCTTCCTCTTGTCGAAAACCTTGAACTACCAATCTTGCCTTATTCTTGATGACTACACCACGATCGTCCATTTTGTTATGAAATACCCACTTGGTGCCAATGGGATACTTTCCATTGAGTTCCCAGACTTTAAGCTTACGAAATTGAGCTAATTCTTCTTGCATTGCTTGCACCCAACTGGAATCTTTAATGGCTTCCTCAATATCTCTTGGCACAGATTGCGAGAGAAAAGCTGCATACAATCCAGTGTTGATGGTATGTGTTTGACCGCGAGTTTGAATTCCATCTTCCACGGAACCAATGACATTCTCAATTTGATGATTTCGATTTGTCTTATATCCTGTTGAGGCAGATTGGAAAAGTGTTCATCGACGTAGATAATTGGAGGTACGTCTTCTTTAGGTGGTTCATCTACAATCGGCTGTGAAGAAGAATCATCACATGCAGATGCATTCTCAGCCAATGTCAACATCTGCTTCGATAAAGGGAAGGATTGGATTGGTGGAGACTGGGGTGAAACAAGTTGTAAAAGGAGTGAAACAAATATCTGAAGGATCAAACAATGGCTCTATTGGGGTTGATTTGGTAGGTTTGGTTTCAGTGAGTGGTTCATCAATGTCGAAAGTGTTGAATACAACGTCTACATCATAAAACTAGTTTGGAGCGCTTCCAGTGTTGGTGGAGTTTCCTTCTTGAAAGTTGACGTAGTATGATTCAATCACCATCTTGGTTCGTTTGTTGTAGACTCGATATGCCTTATGAGAAGATGAGTAGGCCATGAAGTAGCACACATCACCGACTGCTTCAAACTTGATAAGATTGTCTTCAGTGTTGAGGAGTGTAGAACAACATCCTAACGGTCTAAAGAAATCTATCAGAGGCTTCCTTTTGAAAAGAAGTTCATAAGCTGTTTTTCCATGAGGTTTAATGATGAGAACTCGATTCAAAACATAGCATGTTGTGTTGACTGCTTCAGCCTAGAAGATGATGGGAAGCTTGGAGTCTACAATATAGTTCGAGCAACTTCAATGAGAGTTCTATTCTTCCGTTCTGCTACTCCATTTTGCTGAGGGGTTCTTTTTGCACTTTATTGAAGGTGTATTCCCTTTCTTCACAGAAGGAGACAAACGTTTGATTTTTGAATTCTGATCCGTTGTCCCTTCTGATAGATTTGACCTTCAGCTTGATTACGTATTCAATCATGGGAATGACACTCTTAAGAGTGGATGTTGTTTCGCTTTTGGCTTCAAGGAAATATACCCATGAAAAACGTGAGAAATCATCTGTAATCACCAAGCAACAGGATCTTTTAGCTAAACTTTTAACACTTATAGGGCCGAAAAGATCCTTGTGGAGTAACTGCAATGGAGCAGATATCATATTCACTGCTTTGGATTTATGCGGCTTTTTGTGTTGCTTTCCTTGGGCGCATGCGATACATTTTTCTGAAAAAGGAAATTCTTTTATAGGTAATCCTCTTACTAAATTTAATTTAGAAAGCTTATTTATATTTTTAAAGTTCACATGCCCCAACCACCCATGCTGAAGCAGTGATTCCGATTCTGTTGCTTTTGAGATAAGACATGTCATTTGCTCATTGATTTAGCATTTTTCATATGGAGAACGTAGGTATTGTTTTGACGAGGAGCTCTGAGCATGATCATTGTGGCAGGGACGGAGTATTCGGGCTTGAGGAATAAGCATTCCATGTCGTTGAAGAGCACTGAAATTCCTTTGTCATAGACTTGTGATACGCTCATGAAATTGTAACATAATTCTAGAACATAGTATACATTCTCTAGAGTAAGTGCCTCAGATACGACGTCACCCATTCCAACAATTTTCCCTCCCTTTTCATCTCCAGCAAAGGATATGAAATCACCGTCGATGACTCAAAAGTTTTTCAGAAGATCCTTCAGTCTGGTCATATGTCTTGAGCATCCACTATCAACATGCCACATATTCCATGAGCATCCGAAGCCATTTTTGAAGTTTATTCTGTTATACAACAACAACAAAAATATGTACAAGTTAGTTAGATTTTGGAACCCAGACTTGCTTCACTATTGATCTATCATGAATTTGAGCAAGAGTATTTTCTTTTCCTTTCCAAAAACAAGTTGAATTAACTATGCATTTTACAAATTTCTTTAGATTATCAAATTGATCAGTGAAACTTTTTACGAGATCTTGTTAGGTTTAGAAAATTCTTGCTTCTACAATGTTTTGCAGTATGTCCTACATGACCATAGCGAAAGCATTGTTTGCAATTTGATCTTTTCTTTTTGGTTGCTGCTTGTGAAGATGATGTATGTGATGAGAGTCTGGAGCTGCCTGATGAGGTAGCATACCTTGAATTTATGACTTTCTTCACTTTCTTGTCAAGACGATTTTCATCCTCAATGCCGTCTTCACTTATCTCACTATCTGATGACGAGATTGATTCTTGAGTTTCACTTTCCGAAGATGTCGTATTTGAATCATCATTATTGCTGACTTAAGTAGATTCTTTATCAGTCTCTGACATACGTGTACATGATTGAACAAACTCGGGAATTTCCTCTGTAAGGAACTTTTCGAATCTGTTTTTCTTCAATTCTGGGATAAATAAGGGAGATTTAAGCATAACATTTTCATCATTTAAAACGGAATTTAAGTCATGACTTTCAACCTCAGCAAGCACTTGGTTGTCAGTATTAATTGTGGGCGCATTGGCATTACAGTCATCGTGAATGTTAAATTTAGGCATAAAGCCAATACAATCATCCATCCTAGTCAAACTATTACAGTTATCCTAAATAGAAGTACTGTTGTCTTGTTACAGTTCCAGGCAAACCAGTTAACTGTTGATAATTGTCGCCTGAGTAACTGATTCCTATTTGAACCTCCACAGTCATCATCTTCATCGCACACATCTTCTTTACGCTTACACAGATTTGCATTACTTTCAGAAATGTTAGTATTGATTTTATTTTATAAAAGTCATTTTGATCCAACAGATCATGTTTATCGATTAAGTCATTTTTAGGATGAGGAGATGGCATAGGTACGTAGTTTTTGTATTGCGGAGGAGGAAAGATTTTTTCTTTCGTTTCCAAGCTTATTCTTGTATCGAATTCCATCCTTTACAAATGTCGGTTGTTGGTAATTTACAATATCAACCAGTGCCTTTTGACTAACTTTCCATTCATCAATAATGATTTGCAATTTGTTATTTTCATTTTCAGATTTTTCTAACATTTCGGTTAAATCATTTATGATAAAGTCTTTTCTAAAAACGAATTCTTTTAAAGTCTGAATTTCAGCCACAGTTGAGTTCAACTTTCTTTGATATGCAGCTTCATTTTCTTTTAATTCTTGATTAAATTTCAAAACTTTTTCCTTTTCTTTAATTAGGTCACGGTTGAGTGATTTGTAATGTGCCATGATGTTCAAACATGGTTTGGAGCACAATTTTGCTTTAGATTCATACGGTATACTATTTACTAAATCGTTATCATCTGTGTCTTTTGCAGACTCTGCTTTCATGGCGGTTGTAGAAGTTCCAGCTGCCTCATTCTTGTCATTGCTGATTGCTTCTTGGGCTGTCAGTTTCAAATCAGTCTTCTCAGCCTTCTGCTTTCCCTTTTCTGAGGTTGGTTCAGTAGGATTGGTTATGCTCTTTAAACCCTTGTCATCTGTGGGAATTCTAGCTGTGTGCTTCTCCACACAGTTCGATGAAGACGTTACAGATGCAGTAGAGATTTTTACCATGAGAGCTTTGTTGACTTCTCCTTTAGTCTCAGCTATTTGTTAAGCCCAGTCGTAGTCTTCCACTACTAAAGCTTTTGGGTTATTATCAGCAACACTATCGCTCCTTCGATAGCTATTGGACTTCTTGTCAGGACGAGTTCAACATTTTCATTCTTTAGTAGTGGGTATTCCCTCTTGAAGTGAACCAGATTCTTGCATTGTAGCATCTCAGTTTAGATTTGTTAAAACCAGCTTTTCCCCTAGATTTGTTAACACTCTTGCTCGTTTACTACCAGATATGGTCAGAACCGAATCAAAACGAATTGAACGTTAATATGGGGATTGGCCCTAGAAGTACGAAGCATCATAAACTCAGTATAACACTTGACGATGGAAAGTGTCGTGTCGAGGTCTGGCACTAAAAGAACCGACTATGACTATAAGACACGGGGATCTCAACCGCATAAGCGTATTTGGTCGAACAACCAAAATTTTGCAATGACTTCCTTAGATTCGAGACCCGATAACTATAAAGGACCATATCCAAAATGTAACAAATGTGGTTACCATCACCTGGGCGAGTGCCGAACCGTAACCTGCAACAAGTGTGCGAAAGTGGGGCATTATGCCTGTAATTCAAGAACACCTGCTAAACCAACAAATCCTCCAAAACAAACCTACTCGTTCCAAAACCAACCAACCCCAAACAAGTCAACAACGACCAACTCACAAAACCCACAACTAACCTACCCTCGCACCTGCTACGAGTGCGAAGTAGTGAGCATTTTCAACGAAATTGCCCGAAGATAAATCAAGGACCCACAGGAAAACAAACCAAGGGCAAGCCTCAACTGCCAATCAAACTTGATGACGCGCATTTGTTATAGGATCCGGTGATGCATGAAAAGATCCTAATGTAGTGACAGGTACGTTTCTTGTCTTTGCCTAGTATGCTTTCGTGTTATTTGTTACTGGTACAGATAAGAGATTTGTTTCTATTAACTTCCTACCATTATTAAATATGCCAGCTACTGAGCTAACACGTCCATATTCTATAGAACTCACTAACGGTAAATCTATAACTAGTTACCAAATTATCCGCGACTGTCCCTTAACCCTTAACGACCACCAATTCCTCATTGATCTTCTACCTGTAGAACTTGGAAGTTTTCATATAGTAGTGGGAATGGACTGGTTGTCTAAGTACAAGGTGGAAATTATTTGTGAATAGAAGACGAACAGAAGATTATTAGGATTCCTTTCCCTAACAATGAAGTGATGATGGTTCAGGGAGAAAAAATTGGCGCAATGTTACCCCTTATAACTCACCTCAAAGTGTTGAAGTGCCTACAACAGGGATGCGCGGTGTATATGCAAATGTGGCAGTTGTGGAACCAAAGGAAGACGTATTGAAGACATTCCAGTTGTACGTGATTAACCTGATGTTTTTCCTGAAGAACTACTCGGATTGCCACCCGACCGACAAGTCGAATTCTGTATCGACTTAATTTCGGGAGTAGCTCCGATCGCCAAAGCACCTTATCGCCTTGCGCCTTGCGAGATGCAAGAGTTAGCCTCCGTACTACTGGAGTTGTTGGATAAAGGCTTTATTCGTCGTAGCTATTCCCCGTGGGGAGCGCCTGTATTGTTTGTCAAAAAGAATGACGGGAGCTTTAAGATGTGTATAGATTATAGGGATCTAAACAAGTTAACGATTAAGAATGAATATCCGCTTCCGCATATTGATGATTTGTTTGATCAATAACAAGGAGCCTTTTATTTTTCGAAAATTGATATCAGATCAGGGTATCACCAAGTACAGTTTCAAGAGGAAGATATCCCGAAAACAACCTTTCAAACTAGGTACGACCACTACAAGTATTTGTTTATACCTTTTGGGCTAACCAACGCACCTACCGTATTTATGGACCTCATGAACCGGGTTTGTAAACCACACCTGGATAAATTCGTTATAGTCTTTATTTACGATATCATAATATATTCAAAAAGCAAGGAGGAGCATGAGAGCCATCTACGTACGATTTTGGAGGTATTGAGAAAGGAGCAGTTGTATGACAAGCTAAATGTGATTTTTGGTTACAAGAAGTGCAATTCTTAGGGAACATGGTGGATCAACAAGGAATTCTTGTTGACCCTAGTAATCTAAGCCATTAAGAATTGGCAAGCACCTAAGTTCCCCAAGGAAATCCGCCAATTTTTAGGATTGGTAGGATATTACCGCCGCTTCATTGAAAATTTTTCTTGCATCGCACAACCCTCGACAGCGATCACTCAAAAAGATCGGAGATACGACTGGGGTTAAGAACAAGAAACAGCATTCCAATTGCAATGTGAAGCACCAGTTCTAACACTTCCGGAGGGAAACGAAGACTTCGTCATATATTATCACGCTTCGCGACGAGCTTTAGGATGTGTAATGATGCAATGAAATAAGGTAATAGCATACGCTTCACGGCAACTAAAGGTACAAGAAAAGAGCCATACCACGCATGACTTAGAGCTTGGAGCGGTGATTTGCACTTAAGATCTGGAGCCACTACATATACAGTAATAAGTGCACGGTCTACACGGATCATAAAAGCCTCCAACAGATATTTGACCAGAACGAACTAAACATGAGGCAACAACGATGGGTGGAACTGTTAAACGATTATGATTGGGAAATTAAGTATCAGCGTAACAAGGCGAACATAGTAGCTGATGCCTTGAGTAGAAAGGATAGGGTGAAACTACTTAGGCTATGGGCCTTGGGAATGCTTGTCCAAATAAGTCTCAAGGAACAGGTTCGTGTGGCATAGATGGAAGCCTTACAAGAAAGTCAAATAGAAAATAAGGAGTTACATGGGAACGAGAAGAATTTTGATAAGAAAACTGATGAAGTGATGTACTTCAAATATAGGGTATGGATTCCTACTCTCCATGACCTACGTCAACTGGTTATGGATGAGGCTCATAAATCTAAGTACTCTATTCACCCCAGTACAGACAAGATGTACCACGACCTTAAGGAATTTTATTGGTGGGCGGGCATGAGGAAAGATGTGGTGGAGTATGTTAGTAAATGATTAACTTATGCCCGAGTCAAGGCTGAATACCAAAAATCCTCAGGGATGCTACAACAACCCGAGATACTTCAATGGAAATGGGAGCATATCATGATGGACTTCGTGACCCACCTTCCAGAAACACCCCGAGGTCGCGATGCGATTTGGTAGTCGTGGATAGACTAACCAAATCTGCGCACTTTATTCTGATTCGTACTACCTATAAAACCAAGAAATTGGCCGAGCTATACACTAATGAAATTGTGGCTAGACACGGTGTACCAGTTGCGATCATTTCAGACTGTGATAGTCATTTTACTTCATACTATTGGCAACAGTTACAAGAAGCTTTGGGGTCTAGAATAGACCTGAGTACCACTTATCATCCCCAAACCGACAGCCAATCGGAACGAACTATCCAAACATTGGAGGATCTGCTTTGAACAGTTATCATACAAGCGGCACCATACGAGGCTCTATACGGCTGGAAGTGCAGATAACCACTTTGTTGGGTTGAAGTGGGTGATAATCAACTCATAGGGTCTGAAATGATTCAAGAAATGATAGACAAGGTGCATCAGATCCAAAGCAGACTGAAAGCTGCGCGGGATTGGCATAAAAGTGTTACCATGGAAAGGAGTTATAAGGTTTGGCAAGGCAGGAAAGTTGACTCTGAGATACATAGGACCATACAAAATTATTGCCAAGGTTGGACCTGTAGAATATCGGCTAAAATTACAAGTCAAACTGAGCACCATTCTCGATGTCTTCCATGTATCAAACTTAAAGAAATGTCTCACGGATGAAGCAGCTATTGTACCATTGAATGATGTGCACGTTGATGACAAACTCCACTTCGTGGAGGAACCGGTAGAAAATCGTAGATGGGAAAACCAAGCAACTGCGTCATAACAAAATCACGCTTGTGAAGGTACGATGGAACTCGAAGCGAGGGCCTGAATACACGTGGGAACAGAAGGATGAAGTTCGCAAAAATATCCGCACCTTTTCCCCAACTAAATACGTCGAATTTTAAGGATGAAATTTCTTAACAAGGGGAGAATGTGAGAACCGTGGCGAAAACAGGTAAACCCTAACCTATACGTACTTATACGGATAACAAAACAATACTAAGTATGACTCAGAGGAATCCGAGGATACGTTATGAGAAACATGCAAACAATAATACCTAACAGTGCGATGTGGATGCCTCAGTGTACTAAAAACAGGTTAAACAAAAGCTTTCTATTTAAAAGTTCGCAAACCATACAATAACGATTTAGATGCAAACGTAAGCGCTAGAGACTATTCTAAGAGTACATAATTACCTAGACAAGGTACTTAGACAATAATATAAGATTCGAGGCCTTAACATGTAGTTGGCACGTTAAACGAGGCAGTTTCGGTTAACGAAACACCTTTATTTTAACGCACACGAAAACAACCAAACATGCAGTAAACGATCAGTCAAGCGTAAAACATTACTTATCGAACACTAATGTAATGTATTTTAAGCAAATACGTGAAAGCGTTCAACATTTCGTTAAAGATGGTTTAGTATTTTTAAAACTGCACGCGGTACGATCATTTACCAAACCGACGGGTCGAATGACAATTTGGACTATGAGATACCTTAACCGAAAGATAGTAGTATAAGAGCACATTTGATAATAATCATAAAATATATTATATTTGGCCCTACTCCGTTTTAAATGAAACATAGGTCAAAATATGAAGAAAAATCATCAGTGGGCAGCAATAGCCCTCAAAAGGCTGTGTTGTGCAAAATGCTTTTGTTAAGCCAGTCTTTAATGGAAAATGTGAAAAATATGCTTTTGATCGTGTTAGCAAAGCTTTTGGAAAGGTTGGAGATATTTCTAAACACGACTTGTAGTCTAAACAAAACAAGAAGAATCCAAAGAAATCTCCACAACGGAAGAAGGCCCTTGCAAACGACAACTACAAAATCCAAATTCATCTTCGTCTACAAGAAACTTGCAAGGAAATCAAGCACAGAAGGGATTAGTTCATCCTTCAGGGCCTGCAAGAGCAAATCTGGCTGATCAGAATGCTTTACATGTGAAGAGACAAACGTGCTTCAATTGCGGCATTCCTGGTCACATCGCTCGAAACTGCACAAACAGTCCCCATGTTCCGCATCATATTGAAAATCAGAAGATTACACCTAAGGATAACAATTATTCGGAGCCGATGAAGGTATCATCACCTAAGGCAACGAAGAATGTGAATCCCAAGGTTAAACCATCTAATGGGATTGGAATGTTGCCAAAAACAAACGCAAGGCTGTTCAGAAACAAAAGTCTTTTTCTAAAACGACTAAACCTGAAACAGCCAAAGTTACTCAATAAGTTGCAACAACCGCGTTTGTTAAAATTAAACAGATTTGGAAACCAAATTCAAAGCGGTAGCAACATAACCAATCCTTGAAACAAAAGGGGATTTGTGTCTGAAAGAAGTGTCTTATTTTGATGCTTCAGGGAAACCCAGGACCACGATGGCCTGGGTCCCATTGTCTTACTAATCTTCTTATTTTTCAGGAATAACCAAGGAGGAGCTGTTGACAATCTCTTGAGTGTTGATAGCGGTTGTTCTAGGGATATATCGGATAACATCACTGTTGCAAAAAGTTTAAATTTTTTTACAAGTGCGATGTTTACTTTGGAGGAGATGAGGTAAGAAAAAATCAGCGAAAAGGTAAAAATTTAAATTTCAAACTTTAATATTGAAATTGATGAGTCTTTAATCTAATAACGGAATGGTTAAGCAAAAACAACAAACATATTTTCTTTTTCTTTCGTTTAAAACTTGTACATACGTTTTCTTTATTAGGTAAATTTGTGCATAAAGTATGATGCACAAATTTGGGGGGAAGAGGGCGATATATGTATATATGCATTGTTTGAGGGGAGAAAATCTGAAAAATACAAAAAACTTTTGAAAAACTGAAAAATACAAAAACATTTGAAAAATGGAGAAATGCAAAAGGTTTTTTTTTTGATCAACTTGGAAATGAAATGAATATTCGTGATAAAGGGCGTGACTGACACATGTAAGGTGTCGCATCTGAAAAGACTAGGATCTAATGTGATATGTCGGTAGGCTTAACGCTCAAACTGATTAAAAGATACTAAGTGATATAAACATAACGAACTATGTATCTTGTGGGTAACACACTATCGGCATATGATTTTATGGTCTTAAATCCTGTGTTGATAGATAGCAAACGTCTGATGTTTCGTGTCTTTATGTTGTTGAGTCATCTGGGGATATCTTGGCTGCCCTTCTGTTGCATCCAAATTATATGCAGACCTAGGCACAGTCAAGATATCCTTAAAAGAGCCAAAATAGAAGGGCCAAAACCTTAAAAGAAAGGAAATCTCATCATGAGAAAATTCCATGAATTCAAACATACCACATAAGGTATTTGCCTAACCCTCGTCAGACACTACTGGTCACTCTGCTGTATGAAAGTACCGACCTGTTCACCAATAGTCTGACGTTGTAAAAGATAAAGGATGATCTTAGTATACTCACCTGCAACGATGAATCGATGTGCTTACCTTGATCGTGGGGGTATGTCATGGTATGGGACGCACGGGTATTATAGTATAATACTACATCAAGCATATCATGAAGTTGAAAACTAAAAGTGCAGCGTTAAAGTTTAAGTGGACATACATATTGGCAATCACTTAGACCAGTCTGAATAAGTTCACAATGAAAAGTGTTCTTTGGTCCGTTTGAAAACGATTTAGATCCCATTGTAATTGTATAGCTGTAACTATTAAGTTAGTTTCTTTGTTTATTTGTGTTTCTGTTTATATTCTTATATTCTAAAATTAAAATTAGAAAATTTAAATAATCCAAAAATAGAGTGCTTTCTTTGTTTTATTAAAAATTATTAACCGTTCTTGAAGATTTGACTAATCATCTAACGATGAAAGAAATTTGAATTCTGATCCGAGTTCAAGTAACTGGATGTACTAAGTGTTCATGTGGTACTCTCCTTGAGAATGTTTGCTTATAAATTTCTGAGAATGTGCAGATCTTGATTTAGATCATGAAACAAGGGTTGCTGAAATTGAGATGCTGTTAGTTGTTGACAAAGCATGAAGCATCACAACAGCAAAATGTACCTGAGTCAGAAGAACCAGATGCGAGTCATCTTGAGACAGTGATAGTACATTTGAAGAAGTACCTGTGAACCTGCTTGCTTGGAAACGTAAGATTGAAGAAGGAAAAAAGCTACTAAGATTCCTCCTCTCATCTTTTTGACAAATATGTTTCAAGCAAAGCTGATCATGATCCTGACATGAAGCTAAACACAGGAGCAGAAGAAAGATACCTGTTGCTGAAAGTTCGTTGAAGTGTGAGGTCCTAGTAGTTTGAGATGGACTTCCATAACACTTACAGCATAGCGACAACCATAGTCTCTGTAGAAGATGTTGCTGAATTTAAGCTATCAAGATAATTTAATTTGGGCGTGCGATGGGTCGTGTGGGCCAGGCAAGCCCATGAGGGGCATGCCCTTACCCTAGGTATATAAGCTACGCTTATTCATTTCTAGGGTTAAGACTTTTGGCTTTTCTCTAAAGAGCCTCCATCTTGTACCAGACAGTTTTGCTTCTTCAAGTAATAGAATCGTGTGCAAGGTGTTAAAGTTCATTCGTGTTGTTCTTCCATCTTTTTGGTTTTCTTGAGTATCATCAAGTTTGGATTCCGCCCATCCTTGGTGATTGTGCGATATCATTGTCAGATCCGGATTATCGGGACTTACATCTGCTAAAAATGCAAGGCTCTCTTTCTTTGGAATAAAATCGTTACAGTTAAAACCGTCATCATCTTGAGTAACCACTAGAGCTTTATCTTTTGATTTTGTCGAACCATCCTCAATTTGAATTAGCTTTGTCTTGCTTTGAGGTTGCGGAGAAGGTGGTGATAAATTGATGTCTTGTAGTAATTTTCACCGAAAGGATTATGATTTCCTTGCACTTCTAAGTTTGGACATTCTCTTTTAAAGTGGCCTTTCTCATGGCACTTGAAGCATGTGACTTTTGATTTGTCAAAACCTAGCTTGGCATCTGAACCCCCCAAACTATTTCTTCTTATTATCTCCATAAATCTCTAAGCTCGTCTGACGATTCTAGCCATACACCATTTGACATCTTTGCGCTTCAACTTTTCTGGGTCGATCTTGTCATAATCCTCCTTCGTCATGTTTGGATTACCGATCTTTCCAGCTACCAGTCTTTCATACGATTCCAACACTAAAGCGAGTAACACAATGTGTTGTTTGGCAGTAGTCTTAGTGAAGTCTTGTGCATTTTAAAGATTTACAACTATATTGCACTACAAGATTCGTTGGTTTGAGTTGGACTGATTGTTCTTGTTGCTTTTGTAATTATTTGATCTTTGAGAAGATTGAGGTGTCTGTGTAGCATTTGGATCACAGCTTGGGAATGATGGAAACCCGCTACCACTGCTTGAGTAGTTTGAAGAAGTATTTGACGAATTGTTTGCACTAAAAGCGGTCTGAATTTTTGGGCTTTGATTATCGGCATTGACTTCCTTTGAAATACAGATTCACGTCTTTATGAGCGTGTGCATTTCTCATCTTAGCCATCTTCTAAAGCTTTAATTCATGATCCTCGAGTTTCTCAATAAATCTTGCCAAACTCAAAGTACTATTGTACTCTTAACTATTCTTTAGGATCATCAATTAGGTTGATCACTTGCCTTCCGGTAAAGCATCAACCAATTTATCAACTAGCTCTTCATTATCTTTGTTAACACCCAATCTCTTCATCTCAACCACTAAATGACAATATCTCTCGATGAGTTGCTTTATTGATTCACCTTTTAGTGAATTTAAATGTCAAAATCCTTTTTTAGCAATGCTTGTTTACTTTTGATCATCAATTTGCTACATTGGAACTTCACCTTCAAGGCGTTCCAGATTGACTGAGCATATCCCTCATTGTTATAGCACTGTGAATATATCTTCTTTGATCTCTTGTTGTAAAATATTCATCATCTTCTTTTCTCGAGTAACGCTGCTTTTTCTTGTTCATTTGATTGCATGATTCCTTTTTCAAGACATTTTCTCTAGTTGGGACAACATACCTTTACTCAATGGCTTACGTGCAGTCAAGATAGTTCGCTTGAACCCAGTTCATAAATCGCTCATACCAGCCTTTGTATTCTTCTAAGTTCATTAACTTTGGTGGCTTTGTCATCGTACCCATCTCGTTGTCGAGGCTAAGGTTTTGGACGACTGATGTTGAGGTTGTTGTCGTAGCAAAGGCGTTGTAGAATTCATTATCCATTTTTTGTCAAAATTTTGAACAAAACTTGCTTCGTGCGAAGTTAAACTCATGCGAAGATAATCTTGTACGAAGTAAACACAAAACACACTTAAATCTCAGTTCGTACGAAGGTAAAACCAAACTTACAAAAAATCTATCTTTGTACGAAGGTATATATAACTTTTTCTAGTTTATCTTCGTGTGAAGATAGACTTTTAAATTTGACAGAATCTACTTCGTACGAAGGTAATTCTAACTTCATGCGACGTGACTAGTTCATGTGAGGTAAGTTCAAGATTTTAGGTAAGTTCAAAATTTCATGATTCTAGTTGATTCTAGGCCTGATTCTTTCAAGGGTTTGTTAGTAGTAGATTTTAAGTGTTCCTCAGAAATTGTGTCCATTTCGACCGTTAAATCTTTGAAAATGATAAAAAGAGTGAAAAATGAGTAGAAGAGAAGTGTAAGATTGTAAAATCTTGATGAATATCTCCAAATTAGTCCTCCAAGATCTGATACCACTGGTGAGGATCTGTTCTCATCCATAGCTCAAGTCCTAATTTGTTTAACCAAGTCTTTAGTGTGCGGAATCCATTTTAGAATAGTGACAAGATCAAGATTACTTTTCAATATCAATGTTTCATTAATTGTTCAACGATTGTAGTTCCTGAAACAATTTTGGCGGGGCTTCGCCTTACCAGTCAGCAAAAAACATACAGACACAATGCGCTCGCATTGCTATTTATAGAACATCTTCTTCGTGTGAAGTAAACATCCTCCCTTCGTATGAGGTGAAACTCTTGACTACCTTCATACGAAGTTATACTTCACCTTCGTACGAAGTGAACTTACAAAATACACAATATAACATTCAAAGCCCTATTACATGACACGGACATAACCCAAAGACGTAGGCGACAGACATACTGCATCAACAGCTACCTAAACCCCAAAAAGGCATCAATGGGGGGTTTTGGGGGTATTTCATCCCATCCCGTTGGATTAATTTCCTCGTGAGTGAGGTTCCAATTGTCTTATGGTAGGATCGGATCCATAGGTGGCACCACCAAGATATTAAACCTATGATGAAGAAGGTTGATTTCCCTAAAGCTACTCTCCTTGGCTACAGTGAGGTAGTTCACTCGATCTATGAGGACCTCCTCCACCACCGTCATCTCTTCAATGGACTCTCTTAGTGTGCAAACGTAGCATACTAGGGTGGCCTCAAGTGAGATCCTTCTTCCTCTTTGGGTGCTTCGTGAGCTTGTTGAAGAAGTGTCACTTTGCTGCCTCGCCATGCTAGTTTAAGCAAGACAAACCGTTAAAGTTTGGATTTATAGACAATAGAGCTGATATTTTAGCCTAAGAACTTTTATTTTAAGTTAAAATCTTTTGTTTTTTGACATTTCTGAACGTAAATAACTTAAAATAATGTTATAAAACATTAGATTTGCAAAAATTTGGGCTAAAAATCAGGCTGTTGACCCAACAATTGAAGCTTTGAAGCTTCAATAGAGGTTGTTAAAGTTTGAAGAAGGAGACATGACTAAAAATGGTAAAGAAAGAGGGTTTAAGGAAACCTTTTTATGAACCTACCTTTTTCTGGTATGTGTATGAGATCCAGAAGGATTTTAGTCTTTACGAATGGGTCTAAACATTCTTCACATAGCTAACTTTATAGAAAGTGACAACACGTTGATACAACCCCGTGTCTAGGAAGCACGACCCTGTATCGCCTTCAATGATTCAGAGAATCTTGTTTGTTAGTGACACACGGGCCATATCAAGGGTGTTGGTGCATAATATCTATTGCCTACGTCTAGGATATGTCGGTTGTGTATATAGGGCTTAGAAATGTCAATTTTATATGCATTGTAGTGGCTCGTACGAGTGAGCTGTAGTGGCTTGTATGAGTGATACCTTGTTACTCGTATAAGGTACCACTCGCACGAGCCAATAACCTCACTCCTTGTGCGAGCCATGTTGGCCTATAAATAGTGGAGCTTGAGTGTTGTATTGATATCTATTGGTGTGTGACTATGACGAAGCCCTGTCCATTTGTTTACCCGTCGTAACTTTCTTGTTTATTAATATATGAAGTAAAGACGTTTAAGCGATATACTTGATTGTTTGTTTGTCCAACTCGCTAGCAATGAATTCTGCCTCTCTTAGCTGAGTTGAATCGGTCCGGTGCTCACAAGAGGAGAGCCGATCCCCTCTCACTAGTGGTATCAGAGCCTTGAGACTTGATTTGAGGACAAACAACAAGTTTCAGCAGACAACCAACAAGTTTCAGCAGTTGAATATCCAGATTCAACCATTTAAGATTTTCTATATCTACTCTTTCTTCATACATACTTCATATATAGAGATTTGATGGACGAATTAGACTAGGATTTTAGTATCACACGTAACAATCAACGATAACAAATCCTTGAAACTTACAGATCTAACATCGACCAAAATCATGACGAAAATTGCAGAAAACATCCTTTTTGTTGACTTGAGCTACTCGTACGAGCAGAAGGACAGCTCGTACGAACGGCCATCCGTACGATTTAGCCACTCCCACGAACAAGAAAACAAGTTTTCTTAAAAAATCTTCAAGTTCTAAAACAGCCATCCTTACGATTAAGTGTTTCGCACAAAGAGTCACTCGTACGAGTAACCCTTTCTCTCGCACGAGTAATTTGCTCGCACGAGTCACCTGACTCGCAAGTGTATTATGTCACTCGCATGAAGGACAGTTTGTGGATTTTTTCTTAACCTCCGTGTTTTTGTCAATTTCAATCTAATCAGTATTGTTGAATGTTTGTGTTTTTAAATTGCAGTTTTAATGGAAGAAGAGTTTTTCAATGCGTTTGCTGCTTCTGCTTGTACGACTACAGCAGCATAGAACTTGAATCTAGAGAACGAATTAGGAACAATGACGAAACCTCCAAAGCTCATGAACTTAGAAGATTATGACAGTTGGAGTGAGAGATTCATAAATTGGGTACAAGCTAATCATTTCACATGTTGGTTTGCCATCGAGTCAAAGTACACAACACCTACAGGTGAGAATGGTCTTGAGAAGACACTGGCTCAGTTAATGGATATAGAGAGAGAAAAGTTCATCAACGAAAAGAAGATGATGAACATACTACAACAAGCAGTAAAAGAAGATATCCTGGCACTTCTTCAACATGATGATGACGCTTTGTCTCCGTGGAATGCTTTAAGACTCATGTTTCAAGGAAGTTCTCAACTCCGAAAAGGATGAAAAGCTCTGCTAAGCAAGGAGTTTGATATTTTCAATCTGATGAAAGGTGAGACAGTAAAACAGCTGATCAAATGAATAACTGGTTGATAAACTGGCTGATTCTTTACCAGAAGGAGAGTGGACGACCTAACTAACTATTCTGAAAAATGGCACGGAATACAGTAACTTCACATTTCCAAGATTTATTGAAAGATTAGAAGGTCACGAGCTAGAAATGTAGAAAATGGCAAAGAACAAAGCTGCTCACATGCAACAAGATGTGAACCTATACTACAATAGTAGTTTTGCTGGTAACATTCAAAGTCCTAAGGTTCAAACCGCCTTCAGCGCTAACAATGCTATAAGTCACCATCAAACCAAACCAGTGGTTTTCAGTCATTTTCATTATGCAACCCTATTTCTCTTCAATCTTTGCAAAGCTCAAGTAATCCTCAGAACGATCAAAACACTCCACCTAATTCAAACCAGCGAATTTTTCAATGCAACATTACTGTGAGTCTTGAAAACGCATAAGATTTCAATGAACACACAGCTAAACAACACATGGCCTTGCTTGCATCAGTTATCGAATCATATGAAAGCCTAACAGCCAGAAGGAATGGAAATCCTGAAATGACCAAAGAAGATTATGATCAGAATGATCTAGTTGAGTTGGAATTAATTGATATTAAGTGGTGCATGGTGTCAATAGTTCAAAGAGCTCAACGCTTTATGGTAATCATAGGAAGAGATAGTTTGGGAGGTCTTGATGGAAAACTCAGTTTTGATAAGGCTAAAGTTACATGCTTTAAGTGCAGAGAAAAGGGACATTTCAAGAGAGAGTTCCCAAACAGAGAAGTTAAAGGAAATCAGAATCCATTTGCAGATGATTATTATAAAAGAGCCATCTATCATCGACCCCAACCTCAGACAAGGTTTATGCAGGTCGACGATGGTCCATCAAACTCAAAGGATAAGGCTTTGGTTGTTACCCAAGAAGAAGAAGGGTTCAACTGTAACAAATATATTACAAAGAATGAAAGCCTCGCACTGGTAGTTGAGATATTTGAAGAAGCAGAACAGGCAGAAGAAGAATTTGCTGAAGCATCCTTTTAAGAAGCACTAGAAGAATATTACAACACGTCGTCAGAGGAAGAAGAACTCTTAAATTGTGCATTTAAACATCTTTTGGCTTCTGAAATTCTTAAAACTTTTGCAGGCTATTTCGACTCAAGCTATCAACCACCTTGTGAAGAAGAGAAAAAGTATGAAATAGAGGAGATGATTGATGTAACCAAAGAGTTGACTTTAGAGAATCTAACTGACACAACCGACAAAGCTCTAATGGCTAACGTGAATTAGATACTTACTGAGGAAGCTCAGGAAGCTAGAGTCAAATTGGTAAACGTGCAAGTAAAAGAGACACCCTGCATGAAGTGTAAAGAGCCATGCATTGAGTGTGGCGAAAAAGAAACAAGATACAAAGAGCTGAAAAGTTATGCAGATAATTTGTCATGTGATTATAATACCAAAAAAGAAGGATATGACAAATTAAGTAAAACAATCAAACAATTTGAACAAGTGATCAGAGAAAATGACAAGACACTTTCAATGCTCAAGGCAACTGTAATGGACCAACAAATGGCCATCAATATTTATTTGCCGAGCTAAAAAGTGAACTCGAAAATTGAAAATCGAAACTGAACGGGTTAACAACTTGTTAATCAGTTATTCTACCAGTTCGTACGTCCTTGATCATATTCTTCCAAAAATTGAAAGCAAGGAAGACAATAAAAATGATGAACACAAAGGTGTAAGTTACGATCGTGTTCCACCGCCTTTGTGGAATAGCTATGTAAGAAAGAAACCATCGGGGGTGAAAAAGGTGCTCAATTTAAAATTGAAATCTGAGAACAAAACCGAGCTGCCTACGAACATTGATGTTAAATACACCGAAGGAGGAAATAACTGCGAATCTGATGTATGAGTCTGACAAATCTGAACTGGATGTTGTATCATCAGATATAGTTTGAACAATGGTCCAAATGTAGTCGTATACAAAATGAACGGATCTGATAAACTATATTCCGATGAGGATTTCCCAATTCAGAATGTTAATCATGATCGAGTTAATAAGTTGTTCAATCTAGTTGAAGTCAGTCATTCTGATTTAGAAAAACGAGATGAATCATTTTATTCTAAATCAAAATGTGTCTATAAAAATCACCTCAGAAGGACAGGGACTATCCTGAAAACAGGAGAGCAGGTTTGGGTTTTCAAAAGCAAAGAAAGAACAAGTTTCAAAAGTTGCACTTTACAAAGTACATTGACTTTGTCTATGGGACAAATACTGAAAAAGAAAAAGAGAGCATTGGTAAACAATCCAATGATGAATTTAAGAAGGAAAAGGAGAGTAGAAAATAGTATTTGGGTTCCTCTGTTAGAAATGACAGCAGGACGTGCTACAAATGTAACAATGTCGAGCATATTGCAAGACAATGTTCTCAAAAAAATCCAAAAGCTGTTTCAAACTCAAGAAGATCTACAAAAGATTTGAAGCAAAAAGCACCTAAGTTTAAACAAATTCTAAAAAGAAGCAATGAATCCAATAAAAATGTGACATCAATGATTTAACATAATTCAAAATTTTAGTTTTGGTGAAACATCTACTAAGAATCGACAAAAGGATTCAAAATTCTATTTCAAAAAGGCAATTCTGAAAATATAAACTTGGGTAGCGAAAGAAAGACCATCTTCAGTAGAAATGAAAACACCTATTCCACCTAAAACAAAATCAAACAAGATGTGAAGATCAAAGTTCCAAAGTTTGATATTCTAAACCCACCAAAGACCAAGCAGGCTTGGGTTTCTCTTTTTAAGTAATTTCTTCCACATGTGTGTAGGGGCTCCTGAGTTCAATCATTTCAAAGTGGTTATGGATAGTGGAGCTTCCCGACACATGATAGGGATGCTTGTATTGTTATACGATGCTAAAGCTATCCGGGGAGGATATGTTGGGTTTGCTGGAACACATGGAGGAAGAATAGTGGGTGAAGGAATTCTCACAAACGTAGTGGTGTCTTTCGACAAGGTGAACTACATTGCTGAGCTTGAGAAAAACTTACTGAGCATCTCGCAAATCTGTACTAGACATGAGCGCTCCACGAGAAAATGATCTTTATGTCTTACACATGAGCGTCACATCCACTAGGTCAAAGAAGATTCAATGCTTTGTATCTAAAGCTTCCGAAAAAGAGTCAATCTTATGGCATCGTAAGATGGGGCACATTCACCTATGAAAAATGAATTATTTGGTGCATAACGACCTAGTGGAGGGTGTTAATCTCAAGAATTTTAACCTATCAGATGATTATCTGAGCTGCAAAAAGGGGAAGCAGAATAAGAAATCACACCCGATAAAGCTACTTAATTCTATCAAGCATCAACTAGAAAGGCTTCATATAGATCTCTTTGGGAAGTGAACGTGAAAAGTATCTCTAGAGATCTATATTGCCTGGTTGTGACAGATGATTATTCAAGATTCTCATGGGTTTTCTTTCTGGAGAGTAAAGATGAAACGTTTGAATGTCTTATGATTTTCTTTAGGAAGCTGGAAAACCTATATCACTTGCCAATCAAGAGAATCCGCATTGATAATGGTACTGAGTTCAAGAACAAGAGAATGCTCGGATTCTACAATGATAAGGGTATACTACACGAATTCAGCGCTCCCTATACTTCTCAACAAAATGGAGTAGTCGAACATAAGAATTGCACACTATTGAGACTGCCAGAATATTGCTCATTGATTCAAAAGTTCTTGTTAGTTTCTGGAGCGAGGTAGTCCCGTCTGTGTGTTACACCCTTAACCGTATTTTGACAATCAAACCTCACAATAAGACATGTTTTGAGCTACTGAACCATTGAAAGCCAAACCTAGCTATTTGGAACCATTTGAAACGTCGTGTACTACTCTAGACCCGGATGGTAAATTTGGGGCCAAATCCTTGAAAGGATTTTTCGTTGGCTATGCTAGTCCACAAAAGAGAGTCTTCTTGCCGAGTCTTAACCATGTTGTTCTTCCACGACATGTTGATTATCAAAGATATACAATGCCTACATAGAAACCCTAGTGATTCGTGGTTGTTCAATTACGACGGGTTATGGAATCCATTCGACCTACCTGAAGTACCTTCAGAAGAAGAACTTGTTATGCTATTTCAACAAGATCAAATCTCTAATCAAGAACAAGTTTCAAGACCGCTGGTGATTTCTCAATCACTACCTGTTTCTAAGTCTTCTAGTGTAGGTCCGAGCAATTCTTAGCAAGAATCGGTCAATGTACTAGACATGAATGCTGCCAAACCATCTGCCCATCAACCAGTAAATGCTGACTCTGATCGAGAACCTACTTTTGACAATGGAGGAACCAGTTCTAATGAAGGATCAGAGCAGCTTCAAAGTTTTCTGAACACTCAAGCTGATGAATCCAATATCAGAAATGAAGCTACTTCTTCTAAACCGGTTGCTGATGAAGTTGTCACTAATATGCCAAGGACACTATCTTATCATTCGTCAGAGAATATTATTGGCGACTTACAAACCGGAGTGAAAACTCGAAATCAGACCAATCAGGATCTAAGTTTCTTTTATACAAAAATTGCTCCACTCCAAACCAGATTTTCTAACAAATGTTTTGTTTCACAGGTTGAACCTGGTTCATGGAAAGATGCTTTAAAAGAAGAAAGCTGGGTGGAGGCAATACAAGAGGAACTCTTGCAATTCTAGAAGATTGGAGTCTGGAAACTTGTTGATCTGCCAGACAATCACAAGAAGATAAATACACGGTGGGTCTTCAAGTGTAAGAGAGACGATAGAGGAAATGTGATTAGAAACAAAGCTCTGCTCGTAGTCCAAGGTTTCCATCAGCAATAAGGGATAGACTATAACGAAGTCTATGCCCTTGTCGCACGTCTTGAAGCTATCCGCATTTTCTTGGCCTTTGCAATGTGGAAAGGTTTCAAGGTGTACCAGTTGGATGTGAAATCCGCTTTCCTATACAGAAAAGTAAAATAGGAGGTGTATGTTGGCCAACCACCGGGGTTTGTCGATCCAATACACAAGGATAAAGTCGATCTTCTGAACAAGGCATTATACGGTCTACACTAGGCCCCGAGAGCCTGGTATGAGACGCTGTCAAAACATCTTCTGGACAACGGCTTCTTTATAGGAACAGTAGACAGTACCCTCTTCATAAAGGAAGTAGACGAACATCTACTTATGGTACAAATTATATAGATGATATCATCTTTGGATCGACAAATGAGAAGTTGTGCAAAGATTTCGACGAAGTCATGAAGAGAAAATTTGAAATGAGTGCTATGGGGAGATGAAGTTCTTCTTAGGACTTCAGGTCGAGCAATTGCCTGATGGTATCTTCATTCATCCGATGAAGTATCTTCATAACGTTTTAGAGAGATTTGACATGTCAGGAACTAAACTAGCATCAAATTCATTAGCCACCAACCACGACATTTGTCAAGACGTTCATGGAGTCAAAGTCGGTGAAACATTATATCGCTCCATGATTGGATCCTTGATGTATTTTATAGCTTCAAGACCTGATATCATGTATTGAACATGCATGTGCGCCTATTATGAGTCTAATCCAAGAGATTCACACTTGTAAGCAGTCAAGAGGATCGTGCGCTACTTGAAAGGATGTCCAAACACCGGCTTGTGGTTTCCTCGACATGACGACTTCAATCTCACGGGTTATTCATATTCTGATTTTGGTTGCTACAAGCTTAATGCTAAATATACAACGGCTGGTTGCCCGTTCTTTGGAACCTGTTTGGTAATGTGGCAATGCCAGAAATAGACGACGGTCGCTCTCTCTACCTAAGAAGATGAATACATTTCAGCATCCAGCTATTGTTCCCAGATTCTATGGATACAACAGCAGATGAGAGACTTCGAACTGCAATTTCTTGACACGCCCATATATGTAGATAACAAGGCGGCTATTGATATCACCAAAACCCAGTTCAACACTCACGCAATAAACATATTGAGCTTCGACACCACTTTATCCGTGATTGTTACGAGTAAATGTTGGTTCGAATTGACAAAATCCACACTGATGACCAAAAAGTAGATTTTTACACCAAAGCATTTGATCGATCAAGATTTAAGAATCCTTTAAAATTAATGATTTAAAAATCTGACATCAGGGGATGGAAAGGAGGTTGAATTTGAAGATGACAAGGACTTAACGTGATCCTCATCGGTATGACACATGTTTTTATGTAAATATCTTTTCTTGCTTCCTTAAAACCTAAAAAACAAAAAAATATGTTTTTGATTTTAGGGGGAGAAAAGTTGTGAAAAATACAAAAACATTATAAAGACAAAAAGAGTTCTGTGTAAAAGTGGTAATGATATTACATCAGTAGGCTATCATAGTATGCTAAAGATAAGGAATGTTTAAACTAGTTTTTAAACAGGTCTTACTAATGATGTGCCAGCAGACTTCACACGTTCAGTAAATTGTTCTTCAAGATATAAACTTAAAAGAAAAACTGAGTAATTTGTGGGTCGACATCTCTTGGATATATGGACTTAGTACTCGAAATTTCGTTTGAGAGAATGCTAGATTTTGTGATACTAGGTCTTTATATTTATTTGATATCTAGGGTATTATACGAGTTCATTTCATTTTGCATAGGCAATGACCTAGAACTTGTATAATACTTTGCGCATTATTCACCTTCAAAAGCCATAGAAATATGAGTATATGTCATAAAAAGATATGACATTTGTAGTTCAAAAGGATTCGTAAACGGAACACCACCTAGAGTCAAGCCTTCATATCTTTCTCTGTATGGAAATACTGACCTGAGGTCTCAAGGACTCGCAATTCACCCCATTTACATATATCAGTTAGATATATTCACCTGTGAAATGAAATTCTTGGAATCTCGATGCGGGAGTATATTCTGAGATGGGAAACACAGTTACTTCATGTTCCTTAACATTACCTAACATATCTATAAAACAATTGATAAATGTGTAGAAGTTTAAGTGGATAAGTATATTGGCACTAAGTAAATCTGTTTAAAAACTTAATGTTTTATCAAGATCTACCATACTTGTGATATGTCTAAACAACTGATATAATCCTCTAATACAAACTCACAAAAATATGTATGTAAATATGTTTTTACTAACTTTATTTCTCTTTTCAGAAAAACCCAAAAAGATTTTCAGTTTATTTTTAAGCACTTTTCTATCTTAGATTTTCGTCTACCGATGATGGAAATACCGTGTATCCAAGTCTAAAGCGACACCTGCTGAAGGAAAGCTTGAAGGTTACAGGATGGGAGCTAATATGAAAAGAAAAATATCCTAAAATACCTAAAATTTCATTAACTTGAAACTTTAAATTTTAAAAAATTCATGAAAAACATCTGTTTCGGTTAACAGCGATCACCTAAGGTCATGAACTTGGACTTGGTAGACAAATTGGTTAACCAAGTTCATTAACTTGGACTTGGTCAACTGAGTGGGTTGTTAAAACAAAAAAATTGAAAAAAAAAACTGAAAAGCAACAAAGTGAAGAAAATTGGCTCGTACGAGTGACTATCTGACTCGTACAAGTGCTAAAAGGCTATATTTGTAAGAATGGTGACTCGTACGAATGACCTAGCGAGTATAAAAGGGGATTTCACTCGCACGAGTCACATAAATAACTCTGTGCGATTGAAGATATCCTCTGTACGATCTAGTTCCTATTTCACCTATGCTTGATCCTATTACGTATCTTATACTTCGGGGAGGTTGATTTGCAAACTTCTTGTGACATTTGTGCCTTTTCAATCATTGCACAATTACAAATAATTTTGTATTTAATGAAACCCTATGTTTTATTTATTGGAATCGGTATGCCCAAGACACATATTAAATTGATGTGGCTAGTACGTTATCATCCAAGTCAGGTCATACCCAATAACAAGCTAGACAAACACACATAATATTTATTTATGATGTGATCAAACAAATAAATATTAACACTTAGAATATTTAGAAATTGGTTTTCTAAATAATTGTACTTGAGAAACTAATAAATTATATGGATAATTTATTTTGAGAGAATATTTTATATTGTTATTTAATAGGTTAAGTAACATTATAAATAATTGTGATATGTTGCATAGGTCCTATAACATGTAATGTTATAATTTTATAAAAAAGGTTATAAAATAAACATAAGACTTATTTTTTTAAAAATTGAAATCTTAGGTGACAAAAACAAGATCATATGGTCGTCCACATGGGGTATCCCCAAGGTGGATTTTCCACCAATAGTATTTCATGCAATCTTCTTACATATCTCATGTAATCTTCCATAATCCAAGACAAGATCTTGAAGAAGATATATGGAGATTTGATGATCATTCTCTTACATACTTTTCATAAGATATTTTCAAGTGCAAGAACTCCAAAAAAAAAAACTCTCAAAAAAAAATCGGCCAAAGGTGGTTGTCAAGAGGGTGTTTCAAGTGAGTTCATAGGTGTAGAACTCCTAGCAATCTTGTGGTGTTTGTTGGAAAGCTTGGGGTATACAAGCTTGAGGTCTTCTACTTAGAAGATTACCATTCAAGAAGTATCATCTTCTTCACCTACTTGTTCTTTGGAAGTTAGTATTCTAAACACCCTATGATTGTGTTATGATAGCATGCATGTTCATATATGGATCCGGGTTTTGGTTTTACATATAAAATGGGTTTTATATCTTGTAAGTAATATGTTTTAAATAAATATTCCTCTGCGTTTTTATTTTATACGGATAAAATAACTTTGATAAACATGTTCAAAACCCCAACAGTGGTATCAGAGCCGCTTATATGAATGCATGCTTCAATGGATTTAAAAATTTCGGGGTTTTGGGTTTGTGGAAACCCTATGGCCGAAAATTTTAATCATGGTTCTCCTTTTGTTTTTCAAGATGTTTATTATACATGCATAAAAAGTATCTTGAAAAATTATATCATTTGGATGATTTGTTTGTTTGGACAAAAACCCATCTTTTCGGTTTTTCCCTTGGCCGAAAATTGGGTTACAAAAAGGAAACCATTTTTGCTCTTCAATTTAAATATATATGTGGATAAATATTTTTGGTGTTCATAACCTAGACATGACCTTGTGTTTGAATATGTTGAATGATTTTGTTGTGATTTATTTAGTTATTTCAATGGTTTGTAATAATTAATTATCTTTGTTCTTCCATTTGTAAAGTTGTAATTTATTTATTTTCATTTGGTATAAAAATAAATAGATTAGGTGCATTTTATTTACTAGAAAATGTATTAGGATACTTCATTGTAAAAGAAGATGCACAGAAAAATGTGTTTTTGATTTTGGCCAAATTTGGGCCTAAAGAACCTCATGGTTCTTAACAGGATTTTAGCCCAATAATCAAAACACATTTTTGAGGCCCAAAGGAGTTTAGAGCTGAATATAAAGTCCATTTGCAAGCCCAAAGAAAGTGAAGAAATCACAACACAAAAGGAAGACTTGAAGCATTTGGATGCGGGTTCAAGTGGGAGTTCAACGACACATTTCTTGTGTCAATATTCACCCTCTAGGAAGGACCTTTTGGCACACTTGTTTTGGCTAACAAGTGTTGTCAAAAAATAGTTGGCTATGGTTATGCACCTATTATTTTGTGTTTATGCTTGTATGGTTATTTTATTTATGGTTGTTTAAATGATATTTGGATATGCATGCTTAACATCTTATAATCCATAACAAGCTTAAAATTGGTTCTTTAAAAATCATTAAAGTGGTTAATAAAATGGTTTTATTAAAAATTAATGATTTTATAATAAAATGGGTTTTATTAAAAGAACCTTGAAAATTAGTTTTCACTAAGGTACCATGAATTTGAATGCATGCAAAATGTATGGTACATAAAGTTTTCTAAAACTAGAATTTTTGAAAACATAAAATCCCTTTTATAAAACAAGTCAAACACCATCCTTTTATACAAAACTCGAATCACTTGGGAATTCTTTGTGGGATAAAGGTCACCTAACCACATTTGAAGGAACTTGTGTGTTTGAGGTAGGCTTACCATATTTGTGTGATAAAGGTCACCTAATCACTTGTATGTGTAAACTTACATGTGTGTGTAACGATTTGATTTGGAAACCATGTGCTTAGGGTCACCGAAGCATGGCATACAAAGGTGTTGATGGGATTAAACATGCCAACTAAACATTAAGATGTTTAACCGATCCCATATGGCTAGAAATTACAAAGGGTTGCAATTCTCAAACGTTGACTACCTTGTTACATTAAATAATGGGATAAAGGTCACCTAACCAATATTTAAATGTAGCGTCGGATTCTAGATTTTAATTATTAATTGTCTATGAGACACAAAAGGGTATTAATAATTAAAATTTAATAATATCGAAAATACTAAAATTAAACTTTGTTAAAATTTTGTAGATGGCCGCCAACAATGCAAACACAATTACCCAAACCGTCCGTAACCTATCACTAAGAACCATCCTTGAAAAGGATCGTCTCAACCATAACAACTTCATGGATTGGTATCGAAACTTGAGAATAGTTCTCAAACAAGAAAAGATATCTTATGTATTGGACGATCCTATTCCCGATGAACCTAACGTGGAAGATGAGGAGGCCTATAACGATTGGATTAAGTATACCGACGACTCTATGCAAGCCTCTTGCCTCATGTTGGGAACTATGATTCCCAATTGAAGGAAATGTTCCTTCAACAAGCAAGGGTAGAACGCTTCGAAACGGTTCGGGCACTTCATGCATGTCGTATGGAGGAAACCCAATCGGTCTCATCTTATGTCCTTAAGATGAAAAGCCACATTGATCGCCTCGAAAGGCTCAACTGTCCCGTCTCTAAAGAGTTGGCTACCGATTTGATCGTCAACTCTTTAACAAAAAGGTTTGAGACTTTTGTCATGAATTATAACATGAACGGATGGGACAAGAGCATTGGTGAGCTTCATGCAATGCTCAAAACTGCCGAGGCGGGCATGGGTAAAAAGGCTTTACCCGTTCTAACGATCAATGAGGGAGGCAACAAGAAGAGGCCCCACCCCGACTCCATGGCAAGATTTTCCAAAAGGAATGGCCACGTCAAAGGGAAGGGAAAAGGAAAGGTTAAAGCGGAACACACGAAATCAAAGGAAAAGAAGCAAAAGGTTGCTTCGACTGACCCATGCTTTGAATGTGGAGAGATAGGACATTGGAAAAGAAATTGTCCAACCTATCTCAAGGAGTTGAATAACAAGATGGATATGGGGCAAACCTCAGGTACAATATTATGATACATATTGACCTTAATGTTATTTCTTCAAACACATGGGTATTGGATACCGGGTGTGGAACTCATATTTGCAATTTGTTGCAGGGGTTCAAAAGAAATAAACATTACAAGAATGGAGACATTAGTCTCTTCATGGACAATGTAGCAAAGGTTCAAGTTGAAGCCCGAGGAGACTATGTTTTGAAACTTCCAAGTGGTTAGGAAATCTTCTTGAAAAATGTTTTGTATGCTCCTAGTTTGACTAGGAACATTATTTCAGTTTCCCTCTTGCTACAATATGGTTTTAATTTAAAGTTTGTAAATGATGACATTTATGTTTTGATGAATGACATGTTTTACTTTAAAGTTGTGCCATCAAATGGTATTTATGAATTGGTTCATGATAATACATTTGATAGTTCAATGTACCAAGCAACCACTAAAAAACTCAAATTAGATTTGAGTGACTCCTATCTTTGGAATTGTCGCCTTGGACATATAATAAAAAATCACATGCAAACACTTCGAAAGAATGGTCTTTTGGAAACAAATGGAGATGATTCATTTGATGTATGTGAATCTTGTTTACAAGGCAAAATGACTAAGGTACCCTTCAGTGGCACCTTTGAAAATGCAAAAGACTTATTAGGTATCATTCATTCGGATGTATGTGGTCCTTTTAAGCCAATAACTAGGAATGGTGAAAGATACTTCATTAGTTTTACCGATGACTATAGTCGTTATGGTTATGTGTACTTGATAAGACACAAAGATGAAGCATTTGAAATGTTAAAACATTTCAAAAGTGAAGTAGAAAATCAACTCAAGAAAACAATCAAAGTCCTTCGTACCGATGGTGAATACCTTAGTGATGCTTTTCAAGATCATCTTAGGAGTTGTGGGATTATCTCACAACTTACTCCACCTGGAACACCACAACATAATGGTGTGTCTGAAAGGAGGAATCGAACTCTATTGGATATGGTTCGATCTATGATGGCTAGAAGCACATTACCTCTATCATTTTAGGGTTACGCTTTGCTCTCCGCGGCCCGTATACTGAATATGGCCCCAACCAAGAAAGTGGATAAGACACCTTTTGAAATATGGCATGGGAAGGCTCCATCATTATCATATTTAATGGTATGGGGTTGTGAAGCTTATGTGAAGCAATACACCCCAAACAAATTGGAAGTATGATCCACTAAGTGTATCTTTGTAGGATATCCTAAAGATGATATAGGATATTACTTTTACGATCCAACAGAGCAAAAGGTATTTGTTGCTTGAAAGGGTAAGTTCTTGGAGGCTAAGTTCCTTATGGAAGGAACTAGTAGTAGAACAGTGGAACTTGATGAGGATGAAGAACCACAAGCCGATACACGTTTGGTTGATACTAGCACTCACAAGAGGTTGTTGAAGAGGATCAAGTGGTTGATCAATACACACAAAACGTTCGTAGATCTTGTAGAATTAGTAATCCACCCAAAAGATATGGATTTTTCATGGATGGATGCTACGTGGTAGATTCGGATGAACTAACCACATACCATGATGCAATGTCACAATCCGATTGTGACAAATGGCTTGAAGCCATGAACGTAGAGATGCAATCCATGTATGACAACCAAGTATGGGAATTGGTTGTACCGCCTCTTAATTCTAAAGTAGTTGGAAGTAAGTGGGTTTTCAAGAAGAAAACTGATATGCATGGTAACTTGGATACTTATAAAGCGAGACTTGAAGCAAAAGGTTTCACTCAAACTCAAGGGGTTGATTATGATGAGACCTTCTTGCCCGTGGCGATGCTAAAGTCAGTTAGGATATTATTTGCTATAGCTGCATATTACGATTATTAGATTTGGTAAATGGATGTCTAAATGGCTTTCCTCAATGGATATCTTAATGAAGATGTCTATATGGTTCAGCTTGAAGGTGCAAGTTAAAGAAATCAATATATGGATTGAAGATGTCTACATAAAGTTTTCTAAAACTAGAATTTTTGAAAACATAAAATCCCTTTTATAAAACAAGTCAAACACCATCCTTTTATACAAAACTCGAATCACTTGGGAATTCTTTGTGGGATAAAGGTCACCTAACCACATTTGAAGGAACTTGTGTGTTTGAGGTAGGCTTACCATGTTTGTGGGATAAAGGTCACCTAATCACTTGTATGAGTAAACTTACATGTGTGTGTAAGTAGGACGATTTGATTTGGAAACCATGTGCTTAGGGTCACCGAAGCATGGCGTACAAAGGTGTTGATGGGATTAAACATGCCAACTAAACATTAAGATGTTTAACCGATCCCATATGGCTAGAAATTACAAAGGGTTGCAATTCTCAAACGTTGACTACCTTGTTACATTAAATAATGGGATAAGGGTCACCTAACCAATATTTAAATGTAGCGTCGGATTCTAGATTTTAATTATTAATTGTCTATGAGACACAAAAGGGTATTAATAATTAAAATTTAATAATATCGAAAATACTAAAATTAAACTTTGTTAAAATTTTGTAGATGGCCGCCAACAATGCAAACACAATTACCCAAACCGTCCATAACCTATCACTAAGAACCATCATTGAAAAGGATCGTCTCAACCATAACAACTTCATGGATTGGTATCGAAACTTGAGAATAGTTCTTAAACAAGAAAAGATATCTTATGTATTGGACGATCCTATTCCCGATGAACCTAACGTGGAATATGAGGAGGCCTATAACGATTGGATTAAGTATACCGACGACTCTATGCAAGCCTCTTGCCTCATGTTGGGAACTATGATTCCCAATTGAAGGAAATGTTCCTTCAACAAGCAAGGGTAGAACGCTTCGAAACGGTTCGGGCACTTCATGCATGTCGTATGGAGGAAACCCAATCGGTCTCATCTTATGTCCTTAAGATGAAAAGCCACATTGATCGCCTCGAAAGGCTCAACTGTCCCGTCTCTAAAGAGTTGGCTACCGATTTGATCGTCAACTCTTTAACAAAAAGGTTTGAGACTTTTGTCATGAATTATAACATGAACGGATGGGACAAGAGCATTGGTGAGCTTCATGCAATGCTCAAAACTGCCGAGGCGGGCATGGGTAAAAAGGCTTTACCCGTTCTAACGATCAATGAGGGAGGCAACAAGAAGAGGCCCCACCCCGACTCCATGGCAAGATTTTCCAAAAGGAATGGCCACGTCAAAGGGAAGGGAAAAGGAAAGGTTAAAGCGGAACACACGAAATCAAAGGAAAAGAAGCAAAAGGTTGCTTCGACTGACCCATGCTTTGAATGTGGAGAGATAGGACATTGGAAAAGAAATTGTCCAACCTATCTCAAGGAGTTGAATAACAAGATGGATATGGGGCAAACCTCAGGTACAATATTTATGATACATATTGACCTTAATGTTATTTCTTCAAACACATGGGTATTGGATACCGGGTGTGGAACTCATATTTGCAATTTGTTACAAGGGTTCAAAAGAAATAAACATTACAAGAATGGAGACATTAGTCTCTTCATGGACAATGTAGCAAAGCTTCAAGTTGAAGCCCGAGGAGACTATGTTTTGAAACTTCCAAGTGGTTAGGAAATCATCTTGAAAAATGTTTTGTATGCTCCTAGTTTGACTAGGAACATTATTTCAGTTTCCCTCTTGCTACAATATGGTTTTAATTTAAAGTTTGTAAATGATGACATTTATGTTTTGATGAATGACATGTTTTACTTTAAAGTTGTGCCATCAAATGGTATTTATGAATTGGTTCATGATAATACATTTGATAGTTCAATGTACCAACAAACCACTAAGAAACTCAAATTAGATTCGAGTGATTCCTATCTTTGGCATTGTCGCCTTGGACATATAATAAAAAATCCCATGCAAACACTTCGAAAGAATGGTCTTTTGGAAACAAATGGAGATGATTCATTTGATGTATGTGAATCTTGTTTACAAGGCAAAATGACTAAGGTACCCTTCAGTGGCACCTTTGAAAATGCAAAAGACTTATTAGGTATCATACATTCGGATGTATGTGGTCCTTTTAAGCCAATAACTAGGAATGGTGAAAGATACTTCATTAGTTTTACCGATAACTATAGTCATTATGGTTATGTGTACTTGATAAGACACAAAGATGAAGCATTTGAAATGTTAAAAGATTTCAAAAGTGAATTAGAAAATCAACTCAAGAAAACAATCAAAGTCCTTCGTACCGATGGTGAATACCTTAGTGATGCTTTTCAAGATCATCTTAGGAGTTGTGGGATTATCTCACAACTTACTCCACCTGGAACACCACAACATAATGGTGTGTCTGAAAGGAGGAATCGAACTCTATTGGATATGTTTCGATCTATGATGGCTAGACGCACATTACCTCTATCATTTTAGGGTTACGCTTTGCTCTCCGCTGCCCGTATACTGAATATGGCCCCAACCAAGAAAGTGGATAAGACACCTTTTGAAATATGTCATGGGAAGGCTCCATCATTATCATATTTAAAGGTATGGGGTTGTGAAGCTTATGTGAAGCAATACACCCCAAACAAATTGGAAGTATGATCCACTAAGTGTATCTTTGTAGGATATCCTAAAGATGATATAGGATATTACTTTTACGATCCAACAGAGCAAAAGGTATTTGTTGCTTGAAAGGGTAAGTTCTTGGAGGCTAAGTTCCTTATGGAAGGAACTAGTAGTAGAACAGTGGAACTTGATGAGGATGAAGAACCACAAGCCGATACACGTTTGGTTGATACTAGCACTCACAAGAGGTTGTTGAAGAGGATCAAGTGGTTGATCAATACACATAAAACGTTCGTAGATCTTGTAGAATTAGTAATCCACCCGAAAGATATGGATTTTTCATGGATGGATGTTACGTGGTAGATTCGGATGAACCAACCACATACCATGATGCAATGTTACAATCCGATTGTGACAAATGGCTTGAAGCCATGAACGTAGAGATGCAATCCATGTATGACAACCAAGTATGGGAATTGGTTGTACCGCCTCTTAATTCCAAAGTAGTTGGAAGTAAGTGGGTTTTCAAGAAGAAAACTGATATGCATGGTAACTTGGATACTTATAAAGCGAGACTTGTAGCAAAAGGTTTCACTCAAACTCAAGGGGTTGATTATGATGAGACCTTCTTGCCCGTGGCGATGGTAAAGTCAGGTAGGATATTATTTGCCATAGCTGCATATTACGATTATGAGATTTGGCAAATGGATGTCAAAATGGCTTTCCTCAATGGATATCCAAAATCCTAACAAAGTGTGCAAGTTAAAGAAATCAATATATGGATTGAAACAAGCATCTAGAAGTTGGAATCATCGTTTTGATGAAGAAATTAGGAATTTTGGATTCATCAAGAACGCCAATGAAGCTTGTGTGTATAAGAAGGCTAGTGGGATCATCATCTCTTTCCTAGTACTGTATGTCGATGACATTCTACCATTTGGAAATGGTATTCGAACCTTGGAAGGTGTTAAAACCTGGCTTGGAAGTTGTTTTTCCATTAAGGATCTTGGTGAAGTCGCCTATATTTTGGGAATAAAGATCAATAGGGATAGATCAAGGCGCTTGATAGGTTTAAACCAAAATGCATACATTGACAAAGTCTTGAAAAGGTTCATGATGGAGAACCCTAAGAAATGTTTGGTACCTATTCAAAACGGAACGATATTGAATGCGTCTCGATGTCCAAGCTCAAAGGATGAGCAAGAGAGAATGAAAGGAGTCCCATATGCGTCTGCTATAGGATCCATCATGTATGCAATGATATGCATTAGACCAGATGTGTCATGCTCCTTACGTATGACAAGTAGATACCAGCAGAATCCAGGTAACAGTCATTGGATGGCTATTAAAAGCATATTGAAATACCTTAGAAGGACTAAGGATATGTTTCTAATATATGGATCTGGTGAAGAGGAACTCGTTGTAAAGGGTTAAACGGATGCGAGTTTCCAAACTGACCGAGATGGTTCTCGATCACAATCTGGGTATGTCTTCATTTTGAATGGAGCTGCAGTCTCATGGAAGAGCTCGAAGTAGGATGTTGTAGCATTGTCAACTACAGAATCAGAATACATTGCCACTTCATTGGCAGCACAAGAAGCTGCATGGTTGAAGAAATTCATCACCGACCTAGGGGTAGTCCCTACCATTCAGGATCCCCTAGAAATCTTTTGTGATAACGAGAGTGCAATTGCACAAATTAAGGAACCTCGTGCACATCAAAAGACTAGGCACATTGAGCGGAGATTCAACTACATAAGGGATGAAGTTGAAAAAGGAAAGATATGTATTCGCAAAGTTCACACCGATCAAAACATTGCGAACCTCTCACGAAGCTCCTTGAACGGCCAAAGCATGAGGGACATACTTGTGCCTTAGGACTTCGATATTCTATTGATTGGATTGGATCTATTTAGTATTTGGATATAAGAACAATTGTTATTATGACTCATTTAATGATTATGGCATTTTGATTTATGTTCCATTTTAGCATGTTTAAATCCATGAATAAGTTAATTATTCTAAATGTCCGTAGTCGATCATATTTGTGGGAACAAATATGAAGGTAACACTACTATGAACTCGGATTGGTGGATATTCATTAGGTATGAGTATAGAGCAAAGTGTTGCTGCCAAAGTTCATAGATATTTGTGGGATACAAATATTGAACTGATCCGCTCTCAAATGTTACTGCATGGAATATTTGAGATTGATCATAAGTAAATATGAGTAAAGGCGAATATCATTGTATCCTCTGACTTGAGATACATATCGGGTCTTGATATTCACCAAATATTGTACTTTGACTTGGTTCTTTGTTGTCAGCAATATGGCAGTACATAAGGCTAAGCTCAGGTGTGGTACGAGGTGATTGTGAGAGACGTATGTGGTCAAGATGGGATTTGTTCCTCTTATTCGTTGAGAGTAAGATGTCTAAGGCCTGCTAGAGTTAAATCAACAGAGAATGATCATATTGTGTCTCTGGATTTGACATGACATCTGTAACGAAAGGATGAATGATCGTTTCACCTAAATCATGTTCAAGTAAGGGACTTGAAGGGGATGATGTTATTGAATGGCACTTCGTCATACGTATTAGGGGTAGTAAACCGTTGTTAGGCGGTATTTGCTACTTGCATCAATCTTCTATGTATCTTGTGCATGTGGGAGATTATTGGAATCGGTATGCCCAAGACACATATTAAATTGATGTGGCTGGTACATTATGATCAAAGTCGGGTCATACCCAATAACAAGGTAGACAAACACACATAATATTTATTTATGATGTGATCAAACAAATAAATATTAACACTTAGAATATTTAGAAAATTGGTTTTCTAAATAATTGCACTTGAGAAACTAATAAATTATATGGATAATTTATTTGAGAGAATATTTTATATTGTTATTTAATGGGTTAAGTAACATTATGAATAATTGTGATATGTTGCATACGTCTTATAACATGTAATGTTATAATTTTATAAAAAAGTTATAAAATAAACATAAGACTTATTTTATAAAAATTGAAATATTGGGTGACAAAAACATGGCCATATGGTCGTGCACATGGGGTATCCCCAAGGTGGATTTTCCACCAATAGTATTTCATGCAATCTTCTTACATATCTCATGTAATCTTCCATAATCCAAGACAAGATCTTGAAGAAGATATATGGAGATTTGATGATCATTCTCTTACATACTTTTCATAAGATATTTTCAAGTGCAAGAACTAAAAAAAAAAAAAACTCTCAAAAAAGATTCGTCCAAAAGAGGTTGTCAAGAGGGTGTTTCAAGTGAGTTCATAAGTGTAGAAATCCTAGCAATCTTGTGGTGTTTGTTGGAAAGCTTGGGGTATACAAGCTTGAGGTCTTCTACTTAGAAGATTACCATTCAAGAAGTATCATCTTCTTCACCTACTTGTTCTTTGGAAGGTAGTATTCTAAACACCCTATGATTGTGTTATGATAGTATGCATGTTCATATATGGATCCGGGTTTTGGTTTTACATATAAAATGGGTTTTATATCTTGTAAGTAACATGTTTTAAATAAATATTCCGCTGCGTTTTTATTTTATATGGATAAATTAACTTTGATAAACATGTTCAAAACCACAACATTATTTCCAAATATTTTTGTACTCAATAAAATCTTGTATTTTATTGTTGAGAATGCAAAAATGTCAATCGTCGCACAATTTCGATCATTTTCGTGTTCGTTAAAGCGTTTTACTCATTTTTGCAAAACGCGTAACCGTACAACGGAACTAACCGACATCCACGAAAGTTTCGGGCATAATCCAAGTTACACATGTCTTATCACCTTTATATAACCTAAATATTAGGTTAAAGGGGTTAAAAATTGCAAACAAGTGAAAATACAAGTCCAAGGGCCAAAAATGTCAAAAAAAAATAATAATATTTTTGCTTCTTCTCCAAGTTTGCCACCTATCTCCAATTTTTGACAACTAACACTCACTTCGCCACACTTAATATGGTGTTGACACATGTTTGGACACTAATCCACACTTGAGGACACTTATCATCACCTCCTTAATCCTAAAATACTATAAATAACCCATGATTCATCCATTTTTTTTCACACCACTTCAAAACACTTCAAAGCAAAGTGTGAAGTTCTTCTTTCTATCCTTCTTGGAGTTTGTTTCCAGCCTTTGGAAGCCTCCAATATTGAGTTCTGAAAGTGTTCTTCAACACGAGTAAGTACTCTTCCTACTTCTTTCATTATTTTAGCTATTTTGAGCTAAAAGTCAAACAGTTTGGCTTCCTGATTGACTTTTGGTTCTGACCATATTTGTTCAAGTCAAAGTTCAATTGAACTTTGCAACGTGATCGTAATCATGGAGGTTATAATCCCTAGCGATTTCACCTTCTGATTACCACGTTTACTAGTCGAACTGACGAGTCAAATTTCGGTCAAAAATGCGCATGATGTGCATTTTACGACGAAACTATTTTTGGGTATCAAAACACCAAGTTTTGATACCAAATCAGTTTTATAAACTTAGTTAGACATATTTTGTCATATCTAACTCGTCACTTCTAGTTTAGTGCTTATTTAGGGTCGTAAGTCGACCGGTCTTGATCACCATTCAGACTTTCGAATCCGACCCGTTTGGTCGATCTTAGGATCCGACCAAACACATATTTGTGACCATAGTTGTATAAGGAATAACCTACTGAGCTTATACCTTGTGGTCGCGTCGTTTGGTTAGTGTTATGATATGTTACTTCTATGTTAAAAAAAATGATGACCATAATGCCCTTTTGCGAACAAATCCATTCTAAAGACATGTAACAAAAATTTTTACATATAAAATAATGTTATAACATTTTTAAACATGTTTGGGCATTTAAGACTTATCATAGGACGATCACGCGTTTATGCTAATGAATCGTTAAAGTAGCATAAACTACCTTAACCATAATAGGTCAAAAGCTCTTAGGATCCTTTCCGAATCAGAATATTAAGTTTGTTAAACCATATCAAATGAGTTCCAACACTCGTTTGGTTTATAAGACTTCATTCTATCTGATCTCCCGTTTGTAGTCCCGACATGCTAACATATTTATCTGACACATTAGGACACGTTTGAGCTTTGTTTATTCCGTTGATCAAGAACACTTTCGCAATCCCAAGTGAGTATATAGTTCCCTCTTTTACGTTTCAAGAGTTTTGGGGTGATTCATATGTGCTAAACCATCTTTTCAAATCTACATATTTACTACGCAAGGCTTATGTGAGTACATAGCCCTCTTATTTATGTTTTCAAATGTTTTGGGGTGATTCATATCAGCCTATAATTGGTTTCAAGATTTGAAAACAATATACATGGTTCATATAAACAAAATGATTTTCAAAGTGAGTACATAGTTACCCTATTTTACATTTCTAAATGTTTTGGGGTGATTCATATGTACATATAATTATTTTTAAGATTTCAAAACAACATACATGGTTTATATATAAAAAATGATTTTCAATGTGAGTACATAGCCCCCTCTTTTACATTTTCTAAATGTTTTGGGTGATTCATATGTGCCTATAATTATCTTCAAGATTTCAAAACAATATACATGGTTTATATACACAAAATGATTTTCAAAGTGAGTACATAGTTTTCCCTCTTTTACATTTTCTAAATGTTTGGGGTGATTCATATGTGCCTATAATTACTTTCAAAATTTCAAAACAATATACAAGGTTTATATATACAAAATGATTTTCGTTAAAGTAGCATAAACTATCTTAACGAGTTATAATGGGTCAAAAGCACTTAGGTTCCTTTCCGAATCAGAATGTTAAGTTTGTAAAACCATATCAAATGAGTTCCAACACTCGTTTGGTTTATAAGACTTCATTCTATCTGATCTCCCGTTTGTAGTCCCGATATGCTAAAATATTTATCTGACACATTAGGACACATTTGAGCTCTGTGTATTCCGTTGATCAAAAACACTTTCGCAATCCCAAGTGAGTACATAGTCTCCTCTTTTACGTTTTCAAGTGTTTTGGGGTGATTCATATATGCTAAACCATCTTTTGAAATCTACATATTTACTACGCAAGGCTTATGTGAGTACATAGCCCCCTTATTTATGTTTTCAAATGTTTTGGGGTGATTCATATCAACCTATAATTGTTTTCAAGATTTCAAAACTATATACATGATTCATATATATAAAATGGTTTTCAAAAAGAGTACATAGTTCCCCTCTTTAACATTTCTAAATGTTTTGGGGTGATTCATATGTACCTATAATTATTTTTACGATTTCAAAATAATATACATGGTTAATACATACAAAATGATTTTCAATGAGTACATAGCCCCCTCTTTTACATTTTCTAAATGTTTTGGGTGATTCATATGTGCCTATAATTATCTTCAAGATTTTAAAACAATATACATGGTTTATATATACAAAATGATTTTCAAAGTGAGTACATAGTTTTCCCTCTTTGACATTTTCTAAATGTTTTGGGGGATTCATATGTGCCTATAATTACTTTCAAGATTTTAAAACAATATACAAGGTTTATATATACAAAATGATTTTTCGTTAAAGTAGTATAAACTATCTTAACGAGTCATAATGGGTCAACAGCACTTAGGATCCTTTCCGAATCAGAATGTTAAGTTTGTTAAACCATATCAAATAAGTTCCAACACTCGTTTGGTTTATAAGACTTCATTCTATCCGATCTCCCGTTTGTAGTCGCGACATGCTAAAATATTTATCTGACACATTAGGACACATTTGAGCTTTGTGTATTCTATTGATCAAGAACACTTTCGTAATCCCAAGTGAGTACATAGACTCCTCTTTTACGTTTTCATGTTTTTTGGGGTGATTCATATGTGCTAAACCATCTTTTCAAATCTACATATTTACTAAGCAAGGCTTATGTGAGTACATAGCCCCCTTATTTATGTTTTCAAATATTTTGGGGTGATTCATATCAACCTATAATTGTTTTCAAGATTTCAAAACAATATACATGGTTCATATATACAAAATGATTTTCAAAGTGAGTACCTAGTTCCCCTCTTTAACATTTCTAAATGTTTTGGGGTAATTCATATGTACGTATAATTATTTTTAAGATTTCAAAACAACATACATGGTTTATATATACAAAATGATTTTCAGTGAGTACATAGCCCCCTCTTTTACGTTTTCTAAATGTTTTGGGTGATTCATATGTGCCTATAATTATCTTTAAGATTTCAAAACGATATACATGGTTTATATATACAAAATGATTTTCAAAGTGAGTACATAGTTTTCCCTCTTTTACATTTTCTAAATGTTTTGGGGTGATACATATGTGCCTATAATTACTTTCAAGATTTCAAAACAATATACAAGGTTTATATATACAAAATGATTTTCGTTAAAGTAGCATAAAGTATCTTAATGAGCCATAATGGGTCAAAAGCACTTAGGATCATTTCCAAATCAGAATGTTAAGTTTGTTAAACCATATCAATTGAGTTCCAACACTCGTTTGGTTTATAAGACTTCATTCTATCCGATCTCCCGTTTGTAGTCCCGACATGCTAACATATTTATCTGACACATTAGGACACATTTGAGCTTTATGTATTCCGTTGATCAAGAACAGTTTCGCAATCCCAAGTGAGTACATAGTCTCCTCTTTTACGTTTTCAAGTGTTTTGGGTGATTCATATGTGCTAAACCATCTTTTCAAATCTACATATTTACTACGCAAGGCTTATGTGAGTACATAGCCCCTTTATTTATGTTTTCAAATGTTTTGGGTTGATTCATATCAACCTATAATTTTTTTCAAGATTTCAAAACAATATACTTGATTCATATATACAAAATGATTTTCAAAAAGAGTACATAGTTCCCCTCTTTAACATTTCTAAATGTTTTGGGATTATTCATATGTACCTATAATTATTTTTAAGATTTCAAAAGAACATACATGGTTTATATATACAAAATGATTTTCAATGAGTACATAGCCCCCTCTTTTACGTTTTCTAAATGTTTTGGTTGATTCATATGTGCCTATAATTATCTTGAAGATTTCAAAACAATATACATGGTTTATATATACAAAATGATTTTCAAAGTGAGTACATAGTTTTCCCTCTTTACATTTTCTAAATGTTTTGGGGTGATTCATATGTGCCTATAATTACTTTCAAGATTTCAAAACAATATACAAGGTTTATATATACAAAATGATTTTCGTTAAAGTTGCATAAACTATCTTAACGAGTCATAATGGGTCAAAAGCACTTAGGATCCTTTCCGAATCAGAATGTTAAGTTTGTTAAACCATATCAAATGAGTTCCAACACTCGTATGGTTTATAAGACTTCATTCTATCCGATCTCCCGTTTGTAGTCCCGACATACTAAAATATTTATCTGACACATTAGGACACATTTGAGCTTTGTGAATTCCATTGATCAAGAACACTTCACAATCCCAAGTGAGTACATAGTCTCCTCTTTTACATTTTCATGTTTTTTGGGGTGATTCATATGTGCTAAACCATCTTTCCAAATCTACATATTTACTACGCAAGGCTTATGTGAGTACATAGCCCCCTTATTTATGTTTTCAAATGTTTTGGGGTGATTCATATCAACCGACAATTGTTTTCAAGATTTCAAAACAATATACATGGTTCATATATACAAAATGATTTTCAAAGTGAGTACATAGTTCCCCTCTTAACATTTCTAAAGTTTTGGGGTGATTCATATGTACGTATAATTATTTTTAAAATTTCAAAACAACATACATGGTTTATATATACAAATTGATTTTCAATGAGTACATAGCCCCCTCTTTTACGTTTTCTAAATGTTTTGGGTGATTCATATGTGCCTATAACTATCTTCAAGATTTCAAAACAATATACATGGTTTATATATACAAAATGATTTTCAAAGTGAGTACATAGTTTTCCCTCTTTTACATTTTCTAAATGTTTTGGGGTGATTCATATGTGCCTATAATTACTTTCAAGATTTCAAAACAGTATACAAGGTTTATATACAAAATGATTTTCGTTAAAGTAGCATAAACTATCTTAGTGAGTCATAATGAGTCAAAAGCACTTAGGATCCTTTTCCAAATCAGAATGTTAAGTTTGTTAAACCATATCAAATGAGTTCCAACACTCGTTTGGTTTATAAGACTTCATTCTATCCGATCTCCCATTTGTAGTCCCGACATGCTAACATATTTATCTGACACATTAGGACACATTTGAGCTTTGTGTATTCCGTTGATCAAGAACACTTTCGCAATCCCGAGTGAGTACATAGTCTCCTCTTTTACGTTTTCAAGTGTTTTGGGGTGATTCATATGTGCTAAACCATCTTTTCAAATCTACATATTACTACGCAAGGATTATGTGAGTACATAGCCCCCTCTTTTATGTTTTCAAATGTTTTGGGGTGATTCATATCTGCCTATAATTGTTTTCAAGATTTCAAAACAATATACACGACAAAATTATTTTCAAAGTGAGTACATAGTTCCCCTCTTTTATATTTCTAAATATTTTGGGGTGATTCATATGTACCTATAATTATTTTTAAGATTTCCAAACAACATACATGGTTTATATATACAAAATGATTTTCAATGTGAGTACATAGCCCCCTCTTTTACGTTTTCTAAATGTTTTGGGGTGATTCATATGTGCCTATAATTACTTTCGAGATTTCAAAACAATATACTTGGTTTATATATACAAAATGATTTTCAGTGTGAGTACATAGTTCCCCTCTTTTAAATTTACTAAATGTTTTGGGTGATTCATATGTGCCTATAATTATTTTCAAGATTTCAAAATAATATACATGGTTTATATATACAAAATGATTTTCAAAGTGAGTACATAGTTGACTTCTTTTACGTTTTGCAAATGTTTTGGGGTGACTTATATGTGCTAAATAATTTTCAAGTTTTAAAAAACAATGTCTATGGTATATATATAAAACAATACGATTTCAATAATGTGAACAACTTGTTGATGCATTATCCATAACACGAATGACATTCATTAGCTTTAGCCAAGCCGATCACTAGTATGTTATGGGACCATAGGACTGACAATCTGATTATCAGACTGTTCACTGGATTTGGTTGAAGTTTGGGTAACGATAGAAAATGTTTCTGATTAACAAATTATTTGTTGATTTGTTAGTCTAGTTAAAGAGACACTTTCATGGTCTATTAAAGATACCCTTTCATGGTATAGTCAACACAGGCTTGAATGTGTTTATTAAAGAACAATCAAAACTTTTCACAGTTATAACACGGACGATTTGTTTAAGACTTGGACAATTGGTTTATGACACGGACGATTGATTTATAACACAGAGAAATGGTTTATAACATAGACAAATGGTTTTGAACAACTTCACGCAATGATTTTCATTTAAAGATATAAACCATACAGAGTTTTCTTTTGAATCAATCGATTACAAGGTTTTTACAAAAGAAACGTTTTGGTCAAGATTCATGGCTACAAGGTTTTCACAACTCTAACCAACTTGTTTTAGTTGGTTAATTGTATTGGAATATCAAAATCTTTTGATATGAGGTTTTCACTTAACTACTCTTGTAGTCGGACGAGGTGTTGTAATATGTACACAAAGCCACGAATTTGACACACTCACAAAACCTATGTACTCGCCAGCATTTTTATGCTGACTCTCTTTTCACATATGTTTCAGGAGTCAATACTTGATAATATGATGCATGCTTCACGTATGAATGGATGTGGGCCTTAGTGATTTAAACATGAAAGACAATTTATTTATGTGTTGTTTCTGTTTATCCCAAGACAATGTAAACATTTAACTTAATAAAACAAAATTTTAAATTCAATGAATTGTGAAACAATAGTTCTGTGACATGACTCCCCGACGTTTCCGTTGCTGTTCGTTGTTTTACGCGGTCGGGGTGTTTCACGTTGGGAAAGGTGCTAATTCAAGTTTTGAGCCGTTATAATGCCAAAATTCGACCATAAGGACATAAAACGTATATTTAGGATAATTCGACCAATAAAATATAAAATTAAACTCAAATTCATACAAATTGGCCCTTTTAGCCTCTAGATCATCATTCAATTTATTAAAATTTTACACGTTTTAAGTTCGGTTTGAAAAGGCGTTATTTTGTGCGGTTCATAACTCGTACGAGTAAGGTTTTTAAAAGTCAGATTATTATCATCACTCGTATGAGTGATCGTTCATACGAGTAAGTCCTTAAACGTTATAAAACTCTTTGACTCGTACGAGGCACCACCAGTACAGGCGAGTCTGTTCAAACCTTAAAATTGTTAAGTATCAATTATAACTCGTACGAAGAGTGACTCGTACGAGTCGGTTTTGTTCAGACTTGAACCTTTGTCTTTTTGTTATCAGACTCGTACGAGTGTCAAAGATTTGAAAATTTTAGAAACTTTTCTAAGTGTTTGAAATTTTTTGTCTATGCAGATCAAGAAGTTTTCGTTCTCACCATTCCACAACATCTGTTGTTTATTAGACGAGAACATTTCAGAGATCGCAGCATATAGTGAAGTGTTAGATTTTTTGAGCCGACTGCCAATTACGAAGGCTCTTACTGACAGACACACGACTTACCGATCACACGTCGAATATTCTTGGGATGCCGCTGAATACAGTAAGGAAGATAATGCTATTTTGTCTGCAGTGAGGACTGATAATGAGGATATAGAAGTCAAAATCACTAAAGATTTGATCAGAACGGTGTTAGAGTTCAAAGATAGTGAAGAAGACCCAACTGGATATCCGGAATGCATGGTCATGAGATGCTTCTACCGGATGGGGTACATAGGATTTGTCAACGCAGCTCCTTTCAAGAAAAGAAATTTCAGTGCTCCTTTCTGATATATCACACATTTAATTATACACGCCCTAAGTCACAGAAAGGGTGATTTTGATGATTTGATTGATTATCAGATGTGCATGATTACGACACTTATCCTCAATCTGTTGTACATCTTCTCAAAGCTCATATTTATGCAAATGGTATAGAACATTCAGCGAGAAAAAATCCTTCGGTACCCGAGGTTTGTGTAGATGCTGCTTGATCATCTTCACCACAATCTGAAGAAGAAGAAGAAAGATGATATTCTCAGACTTGAACATATGGATGTGTCTACTTTGAAAAAGATGAATCTTCACTTAATCATCACTCGTACGAGTGATCGTTCGTACGAGTAAGTCCTTAAACGTTATAAAACTCTTTGACTCGTACGAGGCACCACCAGTACGAGCGAGTATGTTCAAACCTTAAAATTATTAACTATCAATTATAACACGTACGAAGAGTGACTCCTACGAGTGGGTTTTGTTCAGACTTGAACCTTTGTCTTTTTGACAATCAGACTCGTACGAATTGTGACTCGTATGAGTGTCCAAGATTTGAAAATTTTTCTAAGTGAACAAAAATTTTTGTCTATGCAGATCAAGATGTTTTCGTTCTCACCATTCCACAACATCTGTTGTTTATTAGACGAGAACATTCCAGAGATCGCAGCATATAGAGAAGTGTTAGATTATTTTAGTCGACTGCCAATTACAAAGGCTCTTACTAACAGACACACGACCTACCGATCACACGTCGAATATTCTTGGGATGCCGCTGAATACAGTGAGGAAGACAATGCTATTTTTTCTACAGTGAGGATTGATAACGAGGATATAGAAGTCAAAATCACTAAAGATTTGATCATAACGGTGTTAGAGTTCAAAGATAGTGAAGAAGACCCAACTGGATATCCAGAATACATGGTCAAGGGATGCTTCTACCGGATGGGGTACACAGGATTTGTCAACGCAGCTCCTTTCAAGAAAAGAAATTTCAGTGCTCCTTTCCGATATATCACACACTGTATTATACACGCCCTATGTCATAGAAAGGGTGCTTTCGATGATTTGATTGATTATCAGATGTGCATGATTAGGACACTTATCCTTAATCTGCTGTACAACTTCTCAAAAGCTCATATTTATGCAAATGGTATAGAACATTCAGCGAGAAAAAATCCTTCAGTACCCGAGGTTTGTGCAGATGCTGCTTGAACATATGAATGTGTCTACTTTGAAAAAGATGAATCTTCACTTAAAGGCCTTCCCAAACGCCAAGCCTATTTTAGGGGCTATAATAGATAAAGACTATGTGGCACCGACCAGGGGGAAGTGGAGAAAGGATGAAAGTGCTGATGAGGCTGAAGAGATTGAAGCGTTGGATGGATTTATATCGAAGAGAAGCGTTTGGTTCACAAAAGAGGATGGGGGGTGAGGGGACAAAACAAAAACAAGTTGCCATATCTTCCTCTACTGCCCCTCAGCAAAAGAAACATGCATCTACTAGCATGAGTTTGATCGATGAGCCAGAGCCTGAAGTGAATGTTGAGACTATTGTAGCTGATATAGAGCAACAGGCATTTGGTGGTGAAGTCGGTAGAGATGAAGAGGCATCCTCCTCTAGTACTAATTCAGAGGATAGGATTGCCGGAGAAAAGGAAAGAGCCAAAGAAAATGATTTAAAGCGTTTGGCTGAAGAACAACGAAAAGCTGAGTAGAGGAAAAGAAAAGAAACATGAGAAGACGATACTACTTACGTACCATCCGAGTTGGATAGCGATATTGTTGTTCTCAAGAAATCTAAGAGGCCAACAACAAACGTTTGACGAGGCCAGCAGTTCGAAAAACAGACTCTTTAAAATCTCGGTCTAAGCATAAGTTTCAGAAGAAATCTAATGAAGCTGCAAATGTTGAACCTACTCCACAACCACCACCATCACCACCTCCACAATCATTACCATCACCACCTCCAAAACCATCACCACAACCGCCTCCACAACCATCACCTCAACCACCACCACAACCCACCCCTCAACCTAATCCAACTCAAACTCAACTCCAATTTTCAACAGGCTCCAGACTAGAAGATCAATTTGACATTGATTTTGGAGATATTCTAGGGGGGCAAATACTTTTCTGCAGATACGTTTAATGACTCACGAATTGCAGAGTTAGAGAATCAAGTCTTGCTGAACAGCGTTAAGATTGCCGAGTTGCAGGAGCAGATTAACGGTTTAAAAGAAGATCGACAACATCTCGAGGTTGTTTTAGCAAGTATCGTGTTAGAAAATGAAAGACTGGGGAAGCGAATGGTAGAATATGACCAATGTGAACGGGGATCGAGCTCCAGAAATGAGCAATTGATCTGATCTCGCTCAACTAGCAGAGGCGGAATTCATTGCTAGAGAGGTAGAAATGACAAATAAGATAGTACTTACTGTTTAACTACTTCTGATCTATTAATGACGTTCAAGTTACAGACGCAAGAAAACAAACTGATAGATCTCGCCGTATGAAATGACAAATCTGTACCAAGCTTTAACACAACACTTCCCTATTTATAGGTCGACATGACTCGTACTGAAGTGCGTGCACTAACAAACATCTGTGTTTCGTACGAATTAGTATTTCGTACGAGTGACTCACTCGTGTGAAACACACTTATTCATGCGAATCACAGTGTATCAATACATAAAATTTACATTTTCTCATTTAAACATTAACGTGTGAACTTTATAAACATTACAGATAAATCCTAGACATAGGCAGTAGACATTATGCACCAACAAACTCCCCCTTGGATGTTGCCGTAGTTTGGATAATCTTCAAAACTTCATTTTGATTTGACTTTAACGCCCAAAAAATCTCTTTGACGGCTTTCGACGTTCCTCACAAGCAATAGGCGTTTGATCGGTCAGAGGACGTCGCTTCAAAAACTGAAAACTCCTTAACGATGCTACTCTTGAACGTTCAGCGATCCGGGCTTCCTTTTCTTCAGTTTTCTTCAATTCCTTCTTCTCAATCTTTCTCCAGGTTGTCTTCAAGTCCGATCCCGAGTGAATATCATTTGCAAAGCATACATTCACAATCTTTTGAAATTGAAGTGCTTGCTCCTGATCCTTTTCTTCAAAACTGATCTTGCTATAAAATAAACATTCAATGTCTTTCTTCGAACAATTTACTAGCCACATGGGTCTAGTACTCGAATGCCTCGCCACAACCCAAATATTCTTTTTTATGCTACAGCTTCAGTTAATTCCTCAGTTATCTTCCATGAATCTTCATCTGGGTGTACACAAATAACAGCCTCACCTGTATTAGAAATGTAATGCCCCCACTTGAAGATCGTATAGAAATCTTGCTCCATTTTGATCATCGGCATGTTTTTCAACACCCATGGTTTCTTCACAATCAACGTAATATCTTTTTCTTTTGTCACTGGATCTTCTTTAATAATGCACACGGATATTGCGGTTTCCAGTGAACAAAACCATGCTTCGCTTCAAATTTGATCAATCTCCACAACTTCATGGAACTTCATCTTTAGGTTTATCATCTTTGTTTGCACAAGTTCCTTAATGTCCCAATATGGCAGAGTTTTGATGTCACTTAGATATCGGAAGTATTGAATCCCAAATTCTCTCTTAATAGCATAAACATTCAGCTCTTCAATCCAACCCCAACTCAAAATATCCCCTAAGAAAATATGAGCATCTCTAGTGAAAAACGCCAGGGGTCTCTTAAACTTTCGCTCAGCTGGACTTTCCCTAAACCATTTCTTCTTTTGTTCGATAATCTCAGCTATAGACATCTTTTCAGGAATCGTTCCTTCTTTAACAGCTTCCGATACTTTCCTTTGTAACATTTCAGAGCCTTCAGCTGTAAATAAATCTATAAACGTTGGTAAATCCTCTGTACCCTGAACGACATCATTAGCATATTCATCAGAGTCACTTTCAACGACAACGTTATCATATACGTTTGCGTTTTCTATTTCTTCAAAAACATAAGCATTCGGTTCGAAAGCATCTATCTCATTCAGTTCGTCTTCAAAGTCAAAATTGAACTTTCTCCACTAATTCCGAGCGTTTCAGCTATCTCTTCTTTCAAGTAACTATGCACAAACTCTCCCTCTTCAACATCATGCTCAAGATATAGTACAAATGGCTATTGCACGACAGGAACAGAAGATGTAACATTCTCTATGAAAATTCCTGCCTGCTGAGTATCTACTTCATCAAATTTGTCCATCCTTTCTTCTTCAGCAGTTTGGTTCTCAGAATCATCAAAATACTCGGAAAGATCAACTAATTCATTAATATTTGAATCTATTACACGAACACCCGATCCACCCACATTATCATCATCATTACCATCATCCGAATCACTAAACTCTTTATCATTTACGTCAACTTATTCAGTATCTTCTTCTTCTGTCTCTTTTTCTTTTTCTTCAACCGATTCTTTACTATCTTTTCCTATCTTTTTCATCAACCACTCTCGATGTCGTTGGGAAATATCCAGAAAAGCTATATCAACATCAACAGGCTTTCCTATCAGAATAAAATTCTTTGGTTCCTCATACACTATGATATCCCAACACTGTACTGGCCCAGATTCAGCTTCTTGCACAGCTTCTTCAGTCACAGAATCCTCCACAATCTTACCCTTACCTTTCCCTAACGCATCATATTGTTGTTTTGCCAACCGTTCTCGCTCTGCAACTCTTTCTCTTGCTTCTTCACGTTCAATTTCATCAATCGCTGCAGATATACTCAAACCAAACTTCTTCTCAAGAATCTTCTCAAATACATCCATCCTTCGATTATTTCTATACCTTTCTTCTTCGTACTCAGTCATCCGCAAACGTAATCTTTAACTCTCAGAAATAATACTTGCCATCATTGCTTCAAGTTGATGTTTATCAACAATTAAACCTCCAATTCTTTCAAGCATCTCAAACTTCTCAACTGTTAACAAGTTTATCTGTTCTTGCAATTCAGCGATGTGCAACACGTTCATTGTCACCTACTTCTGTAAATCATCAATTCTAGGATCATCAAACCGAAACTCATCTCCTCCTGGTAGATCGTCTAAATTAATCTCGACAAAAAATGTTTGTGTATTAAACGGCTGTGATGTAAGACGAGACTGTTGAGCATGAGATGGTTGAGACTTTTATTGAGCCGACTTTTGTTGTGCTGGTTGCTGGACAGGTTCTGAATCAGGCATAGGCTATGTAACAGATGCTGGCATAGATTGTTCTGTGTGTTGGTTGTTGCTGTTTAGGTTCTTGTTCAGGAACTGGTGGTTTGTGAACAGGTATCTCTGGTTCAACATGTTGCTGATCTGGATCTGGATGCATATAATGTGGAGGAGATGGAATATTCTGCAAAGGTTCCTCCACATTTTCTTTGGTGATAGGATCAGCTCCAGCATCTGTTAGACCAACGTTTGGAGATATGCGAGCTGCCGATCGTTTCATTCTTCTTTGTCTTTTTTTCACCGGAGTTCTAAAACCATTTTCAAGCGCAGATTCAGATGGAACGTATGTTGTGCCGTCTTCGCCTGTTGCCTTTTTCTTTCGTTCTTTGACTTTGCGCTTCAGCTCTTCTTGACGTTTCTTAGCCAATTTTTCTGCTCTTTTCTTCTCTCCCGCTCGTCTATCCTCAGAATCACTACTAGAAGATAGTACTTCTTCAGCTGCTGCCTTGTTAGCTCCGAAAGCCTGACGTTCTATATCTTCTGCCATCTTTTCAACTGTTTCTTCAAGCTCAGCTTCATCCCTCAACCATGAACTTTCAGCAATAGACGCAACTTTTTTCTTTCTCCCTTTGTATGTAGCCTTTCCTCCCTTTTCTCTGTCTTTCACAAACCACGAACTTCTCTTTGCCACAAACAATGATAAAGATTTCACTTCCTCCTCGTCGTCACCACTCTCGTCTTTCATCCATTTTCCAGGTGCGGGTGAGATGTAATCTTTATTCAGAATAATACCGAACATCGGTTTAACAGCGGGAGCAGAATGCACGTTCATCTTTCGCAGAGACTGAACATCCGTATGCTCAAGTTTAAGAATCTTGTCTGGAGACTTTTTCAAATCCGGATGTAAATGATCTAACATCATCTGTATAAATCTTGGATACTACAAAAATCTCTCCTTCTGGATGTTTTGGATCATCTGAGTAACTATAACTTTCAAAAAGTTATAAGGAAGGTTCAGCACTAGTGCAGTAATCATGCACATCTGGCAATCCACCAAATCATCAAAACCACCCTTCCTGTGACCCAAACAGTGAATAATAACATGTGCCAGATATCAAAATGGCGCACTTAGATTACTCTTCTTAAAAGGAGCAGCATTCACAAAACCTGTATAACCCATCCTGTAGAAACAACCTTTCACCATATATTCAGTAAAGCATGTTGGATCATCCTCGTTATCCTTGAACTCTAACACTTTTCGTATCAACTCTTCAGTGATCTTCACTTGAATATCCACATCGTAAATCACTTCGGATATAATGGCATTGTCCTCAAGACTATACTCCGCAGCATTCCAGAAATATTCCACATGTGACAAATATGTCGTATGTCTTTATGTAATCGCTTTCGTCACTCTAATTCTTGTAAGAAAATCAAAGATACTTCGGTATCAAGCTATCTCTGGGATTTTAGAATCTGTGATATAGCATATGTTATGCACTAGAGAAAATCCGGATCTATTTACCTATTCAAGAGAATAACATACAACCGTTAGAAAAATTTCAAACTTTCAATAAATTCTTCATTGATTCGTACAAAAACTCTTTATTTCGTACCAAATACACACGTAAACAAAAACGTTAAACTTTCAAAGTTTCTATCTCTTGGTTCGTACAAAATCCTATGTTTCGTATGAAATAGCCAGACAAGTTTTGAACATTTTAACATTATTCTCTCTCTTTCGTACAAAAATTCTATTTCGTACGAAACCTTCATGTGATCAAGCCATTTGAAAGTTGAAGTTCATGTTATTCATACGGTTCACTTGTTTCGCACAAAATTCTATTCTTAATCATTTTGCTTTGAAATATTATTTCATGCGTAACAGTTCACTCGTACCAAATCGTCGTCGTCCCAAAATTTGTCCAAGTGTCATCAAAACATAAAACTTGTTGTTTAGCAAATTGATAGTTGATTTTCAGGTTATTAGAGCCGATATTAACGATTTTGTTGTCAATTTTAAGTTTTACCGGTCCAACTTCTCTAGATCTAAGTTTTAGTCCGAATTATATAAAATTTTGACATTATAACAGTGAGATCGTGATGAAATTACCTTGCCCATTGTAAGAGGTGTGCAAATCAACCTCAACAATGTGAATAGCAAGCACAAGAAACAAGAAATGAAGTTTTAGAGATGAATGGCACAAAATCTCTCTGAAACGCTCAACAGTGCTTAAAGAACAGAAATCTCATTTTTGTGCGAGACAAAGGATATTTATACTTACTCTGTTTTGTACAAAAACTTGTGAATCGCACCAAATATATTCCTTTATTTTGTACAAAAACGACTTACCCGCATGAAACTTGATTTTGTACGAATAAAATCTAAAAACGTTAAACTTTTTCAATTCCAATCTTTATTTTTTGTATTTTTTCATTCATTTTTGCAAAAAAAATTATATGTTTCAAAAATCCACTTGACTAACCAAATCCAAGTTAATGACTCTGGTTATCCAATTTGCCTTCCAAGTCCAAGTTAATGACCTTGGTTGACCATATTTGACCAAACAGATTTATTTTAACATGTAAAGTTTTAAATTTATGAACTTTCTTAACATTTGAGTAAACCTTGTTGCTAAAAGTTAGCTCCCAACCCATGATTCCAAGCTTTCCTCAGCAAGATGTTGCTATGAATCCAACCATCAGTGTTTTTATCATCGGTAAACAAAAATAAAACTATCAAGCTAAGAAAACTAAAAATCTTTTGGGTTTTTAAGAAATTTTTCAAAGAATAACATTTTTGTGAATTTTGTGTTTTCAGAGGATCATTTCAAGCATTCATATAGGTCATCAGTACCGTTAGTCTAGACACACGTTTTAAGCTTTTGAACAAATTTACCTTGATTGCCAATATATTTGTCCATTTAAACCTCTTCTCGTTTCTCAACTGTTTCAAGATATGTTAAGGTATTATTAGAAACATGAAATAACTGTGGTTCCCATCTCAGAATATACTCCCGTATCGAGATTCCCAGAATGTCATATTACAGGTGAATATATCGAATTGATATCTGTATATAGGGTGAATGCAAGACCTTGAGAGCTCAGGTTAGTACTGTCACACCCTCAATTTCCACTTGCGGAGTTTTACCGCGAGGCGTGTGAACAAACCAGAATCTGAAACACTAGTACGTCGAACGACTCTATATGATTTGATAATACATTTTCCAAAAATCATTTGTTTAACCATTCATCGTAGATTTTATATTGTCTTAGTTAGTTACCAATGTTTAGCGGAAGCATTAGTTTTTATGGTTGAGCAGAAGCATAAAATAAGTAGTGAAACGGGCGCCAACACAAACGCCAAAACAAATGAAAAACCCAAAACAATGTTTGTAATGAGACTCGATAAAAGATGTCTTGTTCAATGCGTGTGAGTGCACCTAGAGCTCCTAGCGTCCTGAGAAACATGTAAAGAAACAGATGTCAACATTAAAGATGAGTGAGTTCACAGGTTTTCATAAATTCGTTTGTTCGGTTATGAGTTTGTTTCCCCCGTTATCCCTAACCCGGGATAACGATTTAGTTCCATTATTCCCAACCCGGAATAATAATAATGTTGGTTCCATTATTCCAAACCCGGAATAATAAAGTTGTTGTTTCCATTATCCCTAACCCGGGATAATATAGTTGATTCGTAATTAAGTTCAATGTTAACATATATAGGTAGCTAGCCTAAAGTCATGTCACATAAGTGTTCGCGATCGAAGCTGACTGTTGTGCCTCCGTGTTGCCAGGCCTATCACTGACCATGGCGAAGTTAGGCCAAATTATTCACCCGTTGACCATACCCGGTCGGCTAGCGCGACTAGCTCGGATGGGGCTTGTCGGGCCCAGTAGTACTACTTATAATTCCCCCGCTATTAAAACCCAATACTAACGATCCGAGAGATTGACGAGGACTTAAGTGATATAGCTGCTTAGTGACCATAACGTTACATTAACATTAACTTAGTTACCGAATAGTTATGTGACGTTAATTTCATATAACGTAAAGAGATTGAGTTGAAGAGTGTATACATGTTTCTCCCCCTGTTGTTTAAAACCGGATAAAATTAGGGGCCGTGAACTCACCTTTAGTTGCTCGGTTAGTGTAGCAAAGAAGTTGTAAGGGATGGGACCGCTAATTGCGTCCTAACAAACCAATTAATTTCAAGTCAGTATGTGAACACACCAATACAAGTTCTACACGTAATTTACGCACAAAGTGATACACACAACAAAATACCTTATACTCAAACATGCATGCAAGTATCCTCATGCGAACATAGTAATCAAAACAATTTATCATGACCATAATCCAATCCATGCAACACTTTGGTGCACACAATCACAAATTATCAAATTTCAGCTTACATACTCATAATTCAGCTGTTTTCTAGGATTTTTATAAAATAGCTCCAACGTTCCAAAAATTCCAATTATTTTACAGAAGGTGACAACTATACTATAGAAATTTATATAAATCTTTCAAGTCCTAATTCTTTACCATTTCACCATAAATATTAATATACTAGGATGCAGTCAGATTCGTCGCTTTCTGACTGCAGTCCACGGAAGAATTTATTTAAAAATCACTGATCGTCCAATTAACAAAATTCCAGTTGGAGTTGCCCGGAAATTTCCATACCTTGTTGCTGTACAAATTTCATGATTCAACTCCCTACTGATTATAAAATCCAACTCGATAAACAACTAACAAAATTTCAGGATTTTCAAAGCTTTAGTTACTGAACTTATTTGGCCAGTTAAAAATATCAAACGACTTCAGAAAAATATGATCCAGCGCCATTAGATTCGTTATTCAAATCTCTACATTTTAGACTTCAGAAAATCCGTTTTTCGACAACTAATGACCGAGTTACAGCCAGTTGAAGTCGGCTGTAACTATCACTCAGCAATCTGTTTCAGCATTTTATTACCACAAATTCGCATAAACCGTCAATATAATGAACCTAAGCGATCAAGAACCGATTTTTCCAATCATAGATCAATACATATATCATATCCATGCAAACCCTAATCAATATCTCTAGTTTTTATAAACAAAACACACTTGCAAACTATGAGTTCCGAAAACAATCATACATGCAACACTTTGATAATTCAGCCGATTAACCACATACTCACTACATTCAAACACATATAATCCGAATATGATCTTGCAAACAATTATAAATCCTAACCTTTAATATCAAGCTTAATGAACCGTGAGTAGATGGGGAACCGATGATCAAGGATAGTTGCGACCGAGAGGATGAAAGGAACAAGCTGCTCGCGACCGAGAAGGTGATGTAGGGCTGATCAGATCAAGATGATGAAGGAAGAGGTTGCTCGCGATCAATGGATCAAGCGGAAGGCTATTTGTCGGTAGAAGAGATGAACAAGGGCTGCTGTCGGCTTCTTAGGTATTAGGGTTTTGTGTTTTTGTTTTTGTGAAGAAGACCCATGCATGTGTTTGTATATATAGGCGCAAGAGATGAATGGGTTGTGGTTTGGGTGTCTTGCGGCCGAGGGCTTGGGTGGGTCGGTTTGGGTTGTTTGCTCGCGACATGGTTTGGGTTTAAACTTGGTTCACTCCTAGTCTTGGTTCCTTGAGTCGCAAGGAAAGAGAGGCCGGCTCGTGTCGCGATTTGGCTCGATTCATTTGTTTATTTATTACGTCTATACATTATAACTAACATAAAGCACAAACTTGGATGTCACATAATAACGTAGCACGTAATTTATTCGACAAGTATTGTGTTTAAGTTATCCGAAAACCCGAGATGTCACATTATCCCCATGTTGAAAGAATTTTCGTCCCGAAAATTGAGTAAACGCGGTTTAGAATGCAGCGTACATGTTTAGAGTGCCACGCACAAAGAGTTAGTTCGTCAACGATGGTACGCGAAGTTACAAGAAGTTCCCAAGTGCCATGCACAAAGATTCCCAAGTGCCATGCACAAGAATTTAGTTAACAATGGTACGCGAAAGTATGAGAAATTTCAGGTTGTCACATCATCCCCATGTTGAAAGAATTTTGGTCCCGAAAATTTAGTTATTGGTATTGTTAGTTTGCTGCTCAGTTGCGAAGAGGTGTGGGTATTTGCTTTTCATTTGGTCCTCTCTTTCCCATGTGAACTCCGGTCCACGCTTAGAGTCCCAACGAACCTTAACGATCGGAATCTTGCTGTGCCTTCGAGTCTTGATCTCACGATCCATGATCTCGATAGGCTGTTCCACGAAGTGTAGTTGTTCATCCACTTGGATCTCATCCAATGGAATGACTAGAGTTTCATCTGATAGACACTTCTTCAGATTTGATACGTGAAAAACGTTGTGAACTCCACTGAGTTCGGCAGGAAGGTCTAATTGATAAGCTACGGGTCCGATACGTTTCAAGATTACAAACGGGCCTACGTACCGTGGGTTTAGTTTGCCCCGTTTTCCAAAGCGGATTACACCCTTCCAGGGTGACACCTTTAGTAGGACGCGGTCGCCTACTTGAAATTCGAGCGGTTTGCGTCGTTGATCAGCGTAGCTTTTCTGTCGATCTCGTGCCGCCGCCATGCGGTTTCTGATTTGTACAATCTTTTCAGTAGCCTCAAGTATTAACTCAGGGCCTGTGAGTTGACTGTCACCGACTTCTGCCCAACAGACCGGTGATCTACATTTACGACCGTATAATGCCTCAAACGGTGCTGCCGAAATACTCGTATGATAACTGTTGTTATCCACTAAAGGCAGGTGGTTTCCCAACTATTTCCAAAGTCTACTATGCATGCCCTAAGCATGTCTTCCAACGTCTATATGGTCCTTTCGCTTTGACCATCAGTCTGAGGGTGATAGGCAGTGCTCATATCTAAGCGTGTTCCCAACGCTTTCTGAAGTGACTGCCAAAAGTTGGACGTGAAGCGAGCATCTTTGTCTGAGATGATGGACGTTGGCACTCCGTGCCGAGAAACTACTTCCTTAATGTAGATGCGAGTCAACTTCTCCATCTTATCTGTTTCTTTAATAGCTAGGAAGTGTGCGGACTTAGTTAAACGATCCACAATCACCCAGATGGTATCGCAACCACCCAAAGTTCGCGGGAGTTTAGTGATGAAATCCATCGAGATCTGATCCCATTTCCACACTGGGATCTCAGGTTGTTGGAGTAGCCCCGATGGCTTTTGATACTCTACCTTGACTTTTGCACAAGTCAAACATTTACTAACCTAGGTGGCTATATCGGCTTTCATGTTGGGCCACCAATACGTAGCTTTAAGGTCTTGATACATCTTATCCGAACCCGGATGGACAGAGTATCGGGATTTGTGAGCTTCGTCCACGACTAGCTCTCTGAGGTTTCCGTAGAGAGGTACCCATATGCGATTCATGAAATACCGGGCTCCATTGGGTTTTACTTCCCAATCGCGTTCCATTTTTCCCACCGATTCGGCCTTGATGTTTTCCTCCTTAACTGCTTCTAACTGGGCGTCGCGTATTTGTTCGGGTAGCCCCGAAGGAATAGTGAGTTGTAATGCTCGTACACGGCAAGGTTTCAAGTGTTCCTTCCTACTGAGGGCATCAGCTACCACGTTAGCTTTACCCGGGTGATACCGAATGGCACACTTATAATCATTCAATAGTTCGACCCAGCGACGTTGTCGCATATTCAACTCCTTCTGATCAAAGATGTGTTGGAGGCTCTTGTGGTCTGTAAAGATTGTGCACTTCGTTCCATAGAGGTAGTGTCTCCAAATCTTAAGTGCAAACACTACTGCTCCCAATTCCAGGTCATGCGTCGTGTAGTTTTTCTCGTGAACCTTCAGTTGGCGCGACGCATACGTGATGACCTTATCGCGTTGCATGAGTACGCATCCCAACCCCTGAATGGAAGCATCACAATATACTACAAAGTCATCTGTCCCTTCCGGCAAGGACAGAATGGGTGCACTGCAAAGTTTCTGCTTTAACAATTGAAATGCTGCTTCCTGCTTGTCACCCCAAGCATACTTGATGCCTTTCTGGGTTAGGGTAGTAAGCGGTTGTGCGATCTTTGAAAATCCCTCGATGAAACGTCTGTAGTAACCAGCCAAACACAAAAATTGGCGGATCTCCGTCGGTGTCCTGGGTGCTTCCCAGTTTTTGATGGCTTCAATCTTGGCAGGGTCTACGTGGATACCCTTTTCATTTACGATATGCCCAATAAACTGAACTTCTCGAATCCAGAAATCACACTTTGAAGTGTTGGCATATAGCTTCTCGTGTTGAAGTAATCCTAACAGTAATCGTAGATGTTCAGCATGTTCTTCTTCACTGTTAGAGTAGATGAGTATGTCATCGATAAACACAATGACAAATTTGTCGAGGTATGGTTTACACACACGGTTCATGAGGTCCATGAACACCGCGGGTGCGTTGGTGAGACCGAAGGGCATGACCAAGAACTCATAATGGCCATACCGAGTACGAAATGCCGCCTTAGCGATATCCTCCTCCCTGACGCGTAGCTGGTGGTAACCGGACCGTAGATCAATCTTGGAGTAATAGCTTGACCCTTGAAGTTGGTCGAAAAGATCGTCGATGCGAGGTAACGGGTATCGGTTCTTGACAGTAACCTTGTTGAGTTCCCTGTAGTTGATGCACATGCGGAAGGTCCCGTCCTTCTTCTTGACAAAAAGGACTGGAGCTCCCCATGGCGAAGCGCTTGGTCGGATAAATCCCTTTTCTAACAGTTCCTGAAGTTGGGTAGACAGCTCCTGCAGCTCGGCTGGAGCTAGGCGATATGGAGCCTTGGCGATAGGAGTTGCATGGTTCGCCAATTCAATTTCAAACTCCAATTGTCGATGGGGTGGAAGACCAGGTAATTCCTCTCGGAATACATCGGAAAAATCACGGACGCCAGGGATGTCTTCTATACGTTTCTCGTCCTTAGGCTATTCGGTAACCAGTGCGAGTAAAGCGAAGGAGTTCTTTCTCCGAAGATACTTCTGCGCTTGCATGTAAGAGATGATGTTGGTGACGGCGCTTGCCTTCTCGCCTTGCACCGTCAAGATTTCGTCGTTAGAGAGCGGAATACGGATAGATTTTTCGAAACATAGAACTTCAGCTTGGACGTCGGATAGCCAGTCCATTCCGACTACCACGTCAAAACTATCCAGGGTAGTTGTCATCAGATCAATGGTAAAGGTGTGACCCGAGAGTTTGAGTTGACAGCCAGATACTATATGAGTCACATCCATAGAATTACCATCGGCTAATTCTATAACATAAGGGGTCTCTAAGGGTTTAGGCGTGAGATTTAGGTTCTTCCTAAAAGTCTCAGATATAAAGCTCCTATCCGCACCTGTATCAAAAAGCACAGTAGCAAAATGTTCATTAAGGGGAAACTTACCGGTAACCACGTTCGAGTCGTTTCTGGCCTCTCCGCGGCCCAATGTAAATGCGCGACCTTTGGCACCTCCTGTGCCACCCTTTCCATTATTGTTGTTATTATTGTTGTTGTGGTTATTGTGGTTGTGGTTCTTCCCACCATTGTTGTTGTTGTTACGCAGCTGTGGGCAGTCTCTTTTGAAGTGGGCAGTGCTACCACACTGATAGCATCCCCGGTTAACACCCTGTTGTGGGCCTTGGGGTTGATTTTGGTTCTGTCGGGACATGATTTCCCCACGACAATCCTTTGCCGCATGTTCCATCTTGCCACATCGTCGGCAGCGATTTCCGGCACAAGGGCCGTTATGATGAAGATTACAGCGGGTGCACTGCGGCTTTCGACCTACATAGCCGCTTGCGTTCTGGTTGTTGTTGTTGGCGGGCTGATTTTGGTGACCCGGTGGCTGTTGTAATGATTGAACCGTTTCTGGTTCCCCTGTTGCGGCTGGGATGACGAAGACTGTCGAGCAGACGAGTCTTCAAACTTTCTTTTATTGTCAGGGGCAACTTCAGTTGTACCCCGTGCTGGCAACTTCTTTTGTTCCACCGCCTTATCGGTGAGTTTGTGCGCCAATCGGATTGCTTGATGTTCAGTCGCAGGGTTACTAGCCATTACCATACCCTGAATCTCCGGGACCAGACCCCCAAGGTAGAACTCGAGCCGTTTCTCCACAGTGTTAGCCAGATCGGGACACAGAAATACCAAGTCATGATGTTTTGCAGTGTAAGCTTCGATGTCAGATCCCACCATCTTGTGGTTCCACAAGGCTTGCTCCAACTGTTGCACTCTGTCTCGTGGACAGTACTCCTCTTATATTAGGGCCTTGAACTCGGCCCAGGCCATTGCATTTGCAGCAATAAGTCCACACGTTTGGACTTGTGCATTCCACCAAGTTAGTGCCCCGTCTTCCAGTGTTGAGGCTGAGTACTTGACCTTGTTGGCCTCTAGACAGTTGCACATTTCAAATACTGATTCAGATTTTTCGATCCAGCGGACCAGTCCAATGGGTCCTTCTGCCCCCGAGAATTTGCTTGGTTTCGCGTCGAGGAACATCTTGTAGGGGTTAAAACCCCCTCCTGCTGACAGAGAACAGGTAATCAGTGAGGAATTCTACTAGCCCAACTATTAGATTTTCACACGAAAATTTAATAATGGTTACCTGCCGGTTGGTTCTGAACACCCGCTAAAGCTGCGTTCACGTGCTCTTGAATCATGGCAGCTAGTTCTTCGGGCGTCATGTTAAAGGTTTCCACGTCGTCCAGTTGCCATTTAGATCTTCGAAATACAACATAAACACACCCCGATAAGTCTATATATCCAATATAGTTTTCCTACTTCGTACTTAAATAACTATCAAGTTATGTCAACTCAAATATATTAAATAGTCAAAAGAAATACTTGATTAAATGAAGTTTCAACGTCTTACAAAGTGCCAACCAAACATATGAATTCACTATAAAGTCTCAAGTTTAAACACAAGTGGGAAAATAAATAGACTGGAGGAAGTAAATAAGATAAGCGAGACGTGTCAGTCGTCTACGTCTCCATCCCCCAGATCACTATCGTTGCCATCATCCTGCGCGGCATTCCCGGCTTCTACAGCTGGGTCCTCCTCCGGATCCTCCTCTGGATCCTCCTCTGGGTCCTCCTCTGGATCCTCTTCTGGATCCTCCTCTGGATCCTCTTCCGGATCCTCCTCTACCGGCACTGGAGGGGCCGGTGCTGGTGCAGGTGCTTGATTTTGTTCTAGCTCCTGAATGTTCCAACTATTTTCCAGGACTCTGTCTTCGAGCCAGTTGGCTCTTATCTGCTCAGCACGCAGATCTCTGGCTAAGGTGTTACGAGCTATCTTACCCGTATGTTGCTCTTCCTCGAGCGAGTCGGTTTTACCTGCCAGTTGTCGGATCATCCATCCCTGTGCTAGGATGGTTTCCTGAATTCTTTCTAACTGTTCTTGTTGTTTCTGTATCATGTTTCTAAGTAGGCCATTTCCTACTTCTACAGAGTTAACCGGTTTGACCGGCACAGCGATGGTTGGGCGTGATGACGACTCCTCCACCAGAGCGAGCCTTTTCCTCGCAGCTGAGCATGTCTCCACGCCATAAGATGGTAAGGGTTCCACCATAGGTGCCTTTCCTGGCGCTCTTGGTGGCGTAAGTTTGTCGGATGATGATGATGATGATGACATTGCCTGTTAGGTCGTGTAGTTAGTTACGAGTTGTTTTCATTTCTTATTACGAAGTCATAATCTACATACACAGTTGTAGTACATCACATAATAAGATATAATCAGTTCGGTGGCAAACTACGTCTAGTGTCGTGTAGTCAGCTATAGTTTAGGTCTATTTCTAATGCAAACCTGGTTCTCTATAGCTAGTGGCTCTGATACCAATCTGTCACACCCTCAATTTCCACTTGCGGAGTTTTACCGCGAGGCGTGTGAACAAACCAGAATCTGAAACACTAGTACGTCGAACGACTCTATATGATTTGATAATACGTTTTCCAAAAATCATTTGTTTAACCATTCATCGTAGATTTTATATTGTCTTAGTTAGTTACCAATGTTTAGCAGAAGCATTAGTTTTTATGGTTGAGCAGAAGCATAAAATAAGTAGTGAAACGGGCGCCAACACAAACGCCAAAACAAATGAAAAACCTAAAACAATGTTTGTAATGAGACTCGATAAAAGATGTCTTGTTCAATGCGTGTGAGTGCACCTAGCGCTCCTAGCGTCCTGAGAAACATGTAAAGAAACAAGTGTCAACATTAAGGATGAGTGAGTTCACAGGTTTTCATAAATTCGCTTGTTCGGTTATGAGTTTGTTTCCCCCGTTATCCCTAACCCGGGATAACGATTTAGTTCCATTATTCCCAACCCGGAATAATAATAATGTTGGTTCCATTATTCCAAACCCGGAATAATAAAGTTGTTGTTTCCATTATCCCTAACCCGGGAAAATATAGTTGATTCGTAATTAAGTTCAATGTTAACATATATAGGTAGCTAGCCTAAAGTCATGTCACGTAAGTGTTCGCGATCGAAGCTGACTGTTGTGCCTCCGTGTTGCCAGGCCTATCACTGACCATGGCGAAGTTAGGCCAAATTATTCACCCGTTGACCATACCCGGTCGGCTAGCGCGACTAGCTCGGATGGGGCTTGTCGGGCCCAGTAGTACTACTTATAATTCCCCCGCTATTAAAACTCAATACTAATGATCCGAGAGATTGACGAGGACTTAAGTGATATAGCTGCTTAGTGACCATAACGTTACATTAACATTAACTTAGTTACCGAATAGTTATGTGACGTTAATTTCATATAACGTAAAGAGATTGAGTTGAAGAGTGTATACATGTTTCTCCCCCTGTTGTTTAAAACCGGATAAAATTAGGGGCCGTGAACTCACCTTTAGTTGCTCGGTTAGTGTAGCAAAGAAGTTGTAAGGGATGGGACCGCTAATTGCGTCCTAACAAACCAATTAATTTCAAGTCAGTGTGTGAACACACCAATACAAGTTCTACACGTAATTTACGCACAAAGTGATACACACAACAAAATACCTTACACTCAAACATGCATGCAAGTATCCTCATGTGAACATAGTAATCAAAACAATTTATCATGACCATAATCCAATCCATGCAACACTTTGGTGCACACAATCACAAATTATCAAATTTCAGCTTACATACTCATAATTCAGCTGTTTTCTAGGATTTTTATAAAATAGCTCCAACATTCCAAAAATTCCAATTATTTTACAGAAGGTGACAACTATACTATAGAAATTTATATAAATTTTTCAAGTCCTAATTCTTTACCATTTCACCATAAATATTAATATACTAGGCTGCAGTCAGATTCGTCGCTTTCTGACTGCAGTCCACGGAAGAATTTATTTAAAAATCACTGATCGTCCAATTAACAAAATTCCAGTTGGAGTTGCCCGGAAATTTCCATACCTTGTTGCTGTACAAATTTCATGATTCAACTCCCTACTGATTATAAAATCCAACTCGATAAACAACTAACAAAATTTCAGGATTTTCACAGCTTTAGTTACTGAACTTATTTGGCCACTTAAAAACATCAAACGACTTCAGAAAAATATGAATCCAGCGCCATTAGATTCTTTATTCAAATCTCTACGATTTAGACTTCAGAAAATCCGTTTTTCGACAACTAATGACCGAGTTACAGCCAGTTGAAGTCGGCTGTAACTATCACTCAGCAATCTGTTTCAGCATTTTATTACCACAAATTCGCATAAACCGTCAATATAATGAACCTAGGCGATCAAGAACCGATTTTTCCAATCATAGATCAATACATATATCATATCCATGCAAACCCTAATCAATATCTCTAGTTTATATAAACAAAACACACTTGCAAACTATGAGTTCCGAAAACAATCATACATGCAACACTTTGATAATTCAGCCGATTAACCACATACTCACTACATTCAAACACATATAATCCGAATTTGATCTTGCAAACAATTATAAATCCTAACCTTTAATATCAAGCTTAATGAACCGTGAGTAGATGGGGAACCGATGATCAAGGATAGTTGCGACCGAGAGGATGAAAGGAACAAGCTGCTCGCGACCGAGAAGGTGATGTAGGGCTGATCAGATCAAGATGATGAAGGAAGAGGTTGCTCACGATCAATGGAACAAGCGGAAGGCTATTTGTCGGTCGAAGAGATGAACAAGGGCTTCCGTCGGCTTCTTAGGTATTAGGGTTTTGTGTTTTTGTTTTTGTGAAGAAGACCCATGCATGTGTTTCTATATATAGGCGCAAGAGATGAAATGGTTGTGGTTTGGGTGTCTCGCGGCCGAGATCTTGGGTGGGTCGGTTTGGGTTGTTTGCTCGCGACATGGTTTGGGCTTAAACTTGGTTCACTCCTAGTCTTGGTTCCTTGAGTCGCAAGGAAAGAGAGGCCGGCTCGTGTCGCGATTTGGCTCGATTCATTTGTTTATTTATTACGTCTATACATTATAACTAACATAAAGCACAAACTTGGATATCACATAATAACGTAGCACGTAATTTATTCGACAAGTATTGCGTTTAAGTTATCCGAAAACCCGAGATGTCACATTGTCGCCATGTTGAAAGAATTTTCGTCCCGAAAATTGAGTAAACGCGATTTAGAATGCAGCGTACATGTTTAGAGTGCCACGCACAAAGAGTTAGTTCGTTAACGATGGTACGCGAAGTTACAAGAAGTTCCCAGGTGCCATGCACAAAGATTCCCAAGTGCCATGCACAAGAATTTAGTTAACAATGGTACGCGAAAGTATGAGAAATTTCCAGGTTGTCACAAGTACTACCGTACAGACAAAGAGATGCAGACTCGTCTTTAGGTGGTGTTCCATTAAGGAATCTTTTGTACTACAAATGTCATAATTGCTTAAGACATAATCATTTTTCATGCAGCTTTCGGGGAAACAATGCAAAAGTATTATATGAGTTCTAGGCCATTGCTTCCGTAAAAACAGAAGAACTCGAATAATACCCCATATATCAATCAAATATAAAGACCTAGTATCACAGAATCTTGCATTCTCTCAAACGAAATTTCGAAGTACAAAGTCCATATATCCAATAGAAGTTAACCCACAAGTTAATCGGTTTTTGTGTTTTAGGTTTATATCTTGATAACATTCTACTGAACGAGTGAAGTCTATTGGCATATCAACAGTAAGACTTGCTTAATTACATTAGAAACAATACAATTCTTTAGCATACTTTGACTATCTTTTTGATTTACTATGATCACTATTTTTACACAAAACTCTTTTTGTCTTTTTTAATGTTTTTGTATTGTCGTCGAAAACATATTTTTGGATTTTTTAAGAAGTTATAAGAAAAAATGCATAGAAAACGTTTACGATGACAAATTCACATCAAGTCGTCGTCATCCTCAAATTCAACCTCAAATATATCCCATGAGATCATATTTTTTAAACCATTAAGCTTTAACAAATTTTTATACTTTGTTTTATCAAAAGCTTTGGTATAATAATCTGCTTTTTGGTTATCAGTGTGGATTTTCTCAATTCGTACCAACTTTTTCTCGTAGCAATCACGGATAAAGTGGTGTCGAATCTTGATATGTTTAGTACGTGAGTGTTGACATGAGTTTTTGGTGTTAACGATCGCGACCTGATTATCTACATATATAGGCGTATCAAGAAATTGCAAACCAAAATCTCTCATCTGTTGCTGTATCCAGAGAATCTGAGCACAACAACTGGAAGCCGAAACATATTCAGCCTCACAGGTAGAGAGAGAACCGCGGTTTGTTTCTTGCATTGCCACGTTATCAATCGAGTTCTGAAGAACTGGCAGCCGGCCGTTGTAGACTTTGTATTCATTTTGCAGCATCTGAAATCAGAATCCGAGTAACCTACAAGATTAAAATCATCATGTCTAGGGTAACACAAGCCGGTGCTTGGAAAACCCTTCAGATATCTCATCATGCGTTTAATGAAAAGCAGATGTGACTCTTTTTTATTAGACTGTTAACGGGAGCACATGCACGTTGGATACATGATATCTTGTCGAGAAGCAGTAGGATACATCAAGGATCCGATCATGGAGCGATATAAAGTATCATCAACTTTTTCGCCGGTAAGATCTGGACAAGTGTCGTGATTTGGAGCTAATGTGGTCGATGTTGGTTTAGCTTCTGTCATATTAAATTTCTCCAATATGTCATGAACATATTTTGTTTGATGAATGAAGATACCATCATGTAATTGATCAACCTGAAGTCCTAGAAGGAACTTCATCTCCCCCATTGCGATCATTTCGAATTTGCGCTTCATGACTTCTTCAAAGTCTTTACACAGCTTGTCATTTGTCGTTCCAAAGATAATATCATCCACATATATCTGTACGATAATTAGATGTCCATCGACTTCCTTTGTGAAGAGGGTTGAGTCTACTGTTCCCCTGATAAAGCCATTGTCCCGAAGATGACTCGATAATGTTTCATACCAAGCTCTCGGGGCTTGATGAAGACCATATAAGGCTTTATTCAAGAGATAGACTTTATCTTTGTGTGCTGGATCAACGAACCCGGTGGTTGGCCGACGTACACCTCCTCTTTCACTTTTGCGTAAAGGAAAGTAGATTTAACATCTAATTGGTACACCTTGGACCCTTTCCACGAGGCAAAGTCTAAGAATATGCGAATTGCTTCAAGACGTGCAACTGGGGCATAGACCTCAGTATAATCTATCCCTTCTTGCTTATGAAAACCTTGAACCACAAGTCGAGCTTTGTTGCGCACAACAACTCCTCTATCATCTCTTTTACACTTGAAGACCCATCTTGTATTAATCTTTTTGTGATGATCAGGCAGGTCAACAAGCGTCCAGACTCCAAGTTTCTGGAATTGCAATAACTCTTCTTGCATTGCATCCACCCAACTTTCTTCTTTCAACGCGTCTTTCCAGTTTTCCTGTTCAACCTGTGAAACAAAACAACTATGAGAAAATCGGACACGAAGTGGAGCAATACGAGTAGAGAAACAGCTTAGATCTTTATTAATCTGATTGCGAGTTTACACCCCTGATTCTAAGCTGCCTATAATGTTCTCTGACGGATGATATGAAAGTGTCCTAGGCATCACTTCAGTTGGAACATCTACTTGTGTTTGCAAATTTGTGAGAATTTCATCGACAACTGGTATAGATGAAGAAGCTTTATTCCTGGCATTAGACTGGTCAGCCTGTTGTTTCAGAAAGCTTTCAATCTGTTCAGATCCCTCATCAGAACTGGATCCTCCATCGTTGAAAGTTAGTTCCCGATTAGAGTCATCATCTTCATTTGGCTGGGCAGAAGGTTCAGCAGCATTGACATTTGAAGCAGGAACAAGATTTAGAACAAAAGAGCTTTGATCAACATCAGACGTGTTAACTGGTAAAGATGTAGAAATCACCAAAAGTCGAGGAACTTGTTCGTGATTAGATAACTGATGTTGTTGAAATAACATAACAAGTTCGTCTTCAGTTGGCACATCTGGTAGATCAAACGAATCCCACAATCCATCGTAGTTAAAAAGCCATGGATCCCTAGGCTTCTGCGTAGGCGTTGTATATCTTTGACAATCTACGTGCTGTTCTAGAACTACCTGGTTCAGACTCGGCAAGCAAACACGTTTTTGAGGAGTAGCATAACCAACAAAGAAACCCTCCAAAGATTTGGCTCCAAATTTACCAGCCGGGTCCAAGACGGTACATGGTGATCCAAACGGTTCCAAAAACGCTAAGTTAGGCTTTCGTTGATTCAGTAACTCGAAACATGTCTTTTTGTGAGGCTTAACTGTCAACACACGATTTACGGTAACATGCTGATGCTACTGCTTCACTCCAAAAACTGATCGGTAATTTCGAATCAGCCAACATTGTTCTAGCAGTTTCTATCAACGTGCGATTCTTTCGTCTAGTTACTCTGTTTTGTTGTGGAGTATAGGGGGCGTTGAATTCATGAAGAATCCCCTTTTCATTGCAGAACTCTTGCATCTTCTTGTTCTTGAACTCCGTTCCATTATCACTGCAAATTCTCCTAATGGGCAAATGATATAAATTCTCGAGTTTTCAGAAAAGGATCATAAGAGTTTCAAACGTTTCATCCTTACTTTCCAGAAAGAATACCCATGAAAATCAAGAATAATCATCTGTAACGACAAGACAGTATAAATATCCAGAAATGCTTTTGACATTTACTTGTTCAAAGAGATCCATGTGCAGTCTTTCTAGTGGTAGCTTTATCGAATTCAACAGCTTTCTCGGGTGTAATTTCTTATGCTGCTTCCCCTTTTGCAGCTAAGACAATCATCTGATAGATAAAAACTTTTCAAATTTACACCCTTCACTAAGCCGTTATGCACAAGAAAATTCATCTTTTGAAGATGAATGTGCCCCATTTTTCTGTGCCATAAAATTGACTCTTACTCAGTAGCTTTGGAAACAAAGCATTTAACTTTCTTTGACTTGGTAGAAGCGATGCTCATGTCAAGGACATATAAATCATTTTCTCGTGGAGCTCGCATCAGAATCCATTCTTCTGGAATCTTGAAACCAGGTTTTAGAATTAGACATTCTTTATCATTGAAATGTGTCGTGAACTTCTTGTCACAAATTTGCAAGATACTAAGCAGATTGGTCTCAAGTTCGGCGATATAGTTCACTTTATCAAACAATACAACTCCGTTCGAGAGATTCCCTTCTCTGACAATCCTCCCTCCTTGTGTTCCAGCAAATCCAACATATCCTCCTCGAATAGCTCTAACATCATTGAGCAACGCAAGCATTCCTGTCATGTGATGAGACGCTCCACTATCCATGATCCATTTTGACAATATCAAACGTTAGAGCCCCTGCACACATGATTAACAAAATTCATTTAAACAAAGAGACCCAAGACTGTTTGGTCTTGGGTGGGTTTAGAATTTCGAACTTTGGACCCACTTTGTTCTTTTCAATCTTTTTAAGCTCAATTTTGTTTGGAACATCAGGTTTGAATTCAACCTTGGATGATTTGATATTAACAATTTTAGCAACCCCTTTATGTGTTTGTGGTTTAGCTTGTTTAACATAAAATTTTGAATCTTATGTTGAACTTTGTGTGATGTTTCACCAATTTCAAACTTAGATTGAGGTTTAATAGTTGGTTTAACATTTTGATTAGATTCAGTTTTTCTTTCAAGAATTTGTGTTGGCATAACCATGGGTGCTTTTTGCTTTTCATCCTTAGTGAAGTTTTTCGAAGAAGAAACTGGTTTTGAACTTTCTTGGGAACAATATCGTATGATATGTCCAACTTTCTTGCATTTATAGCATGTCCTGTTGTCCTTATGGGCAGAGGTATTTAAAACATGTTTATGTTTTTGTTTCTCTTTTCTTTAAGAAAATCATCATTTGATTGAGTTCCGATGATCTATTTTTCTTTCTCGTTGTTGTCCCAAATACAAAATTAATTTTCTTTGTAAAATTCAGTTTTTGGGATCTGTTGGTTTTATGTTGCTTCTGAAAACCCAACCCTGCACGCTTGTCTTCCGGATAATCTCCATTATTCCGAAAGTAGGGTCGGTTGTCAGTTCTTGATTTAGAATAGAAAGATGCATCATGTTTATCTAAATCATTATGACTTACCTCCATCAGCTTGAACATTTTATCAACACAACCTCTTTTCACATTCTTGAAGGGAAAATCCTCATCCGAAAAGAGTTTATCAGATCCTTTCATTTTATAAACTGCATTTGGATTATCACTTAAACAATTTTCTGATATATCATCAGACTTTTAACTTCTCCGACTCTTCAGACTCAGCCACTTCTGATTCATTTTTAACACTTTGTGAACTACATCTTTTACTACTTCAGAATCACATTCACCATCATTTTAAGTGTAAATTACATCGATATCCTCAGGCAGCTGTTCGGTTTTCAATTTTAGCGCCTTCTCAACCCCAGATGGATTTTTGCAAGCATAACTGTTCCACATGGGTGGAGGAACTCGATCATAACTTCCACTCTTTGTTTCAACATTTTTAGATTCCTCAGTATTTTCAATTTTTGTTAAAATGTGATCTATGACATATGAGCTTGTGGAATAACTAATTAACAATTTGTTAACTCGTTCGGTTTCAATTCTCATTTTTTCAAGCTCACTTTTGAGCTCAGCAATAGTGTTTAGATGAATATTAATTGCCATTTGTTTATCCATCACTGTTGCTTTAAGCATCATAAGTGTTGCATCATTTTCTCTGAGTGCTTAATTATATTGTTTAACAGACACACTCAATTTGTCATAAGCTTCTTTTGTGGATTTGCAATCGCTTGACAAATTGTCTGTTAAACATTGAAATTCAACAAATCTTTTGTCTTTTACAAGACATTCACCACAAGGTTCATCACACTTTGAGCAAGATTTTTCATTCTCAGATGATAACTTCAACCGGCTTCTTTTGCTCTTCATCTGCTGAATGTTGGGTAGGTGCGAAATATCCTGCAAAAGTTTTTAAAAAATCATTAGGCAAAAGATGTTTGAATGGACCATTCAAAAGCTCCTTTTCCTCTGATGAAGTATGATAGTAATAATCATCATCCTCAGGTCCTTCATCAAACGATGCCTCCGATTCTTCTTCCGGTTCATCAATAATTTCAGCCACCAATGCCAAACTTTCTCCTTTCGAGATAAACTTGTTCTAATTAAACCCTTCGTCTTCTTTTGTAACAACCAAAGCGTTATCTTTAGTTTCAGATTGCTTGTCTTCAATCGGCACGATTCTTGTTCTTGGTTGTGGTCGGTGATAGATCGCTCTTTTGTAATAATCGTCTGCTAAAGGATTCCGATTCCCTTGAACTTCTCGGTTTGGACATTCTCTTTTAAAGTAACCTTTCTCCCGACACTTGAAACAAGTAACTTTGTATTTATCAAATCCAAGTTTCCCATCCAAACCTCCCAAATTTTCTTTACCAGTGATTTCCATAAATCTATGTGCTCGTCGAACGATCGAAGCCATACACCAATTTATATCTATCAACTCCATTTCAACTGGATCAATTTGATCATAGTCTTCACGTGCCATTTCAGAATTTATGATCTTTCCAGCAACAAGACTATCATATGACTCAAGAACTGAAGCAAGTAGAGAGATATGTTGTTTTGCCGTCTTTTCATCAAAATTTTGTGCGTTCTGAAAGTCAACGACAATGTTGCATTGCAGAATTCTTTGACTTGTATTGGATGATGGAGTGGCTTGATTGTTTTGAGGTTGATTTGATTCGAAAGAAGGTTGTTGACTAGAAGGTGTATTCGGATCAACTGTTGGTATGATTGGTAACCACTTGACTGAGTTGGAGGTGTGCTTGGTGAACTATATGCATTGAACGCAGTTTGAATCTTTGGGCGCTTGGATTTGAGCAACATAATTGTTTTTGAAATAAAGATTGTGACATCCCGGTTTTTAGGATAACTTAAACGCAATACTTGTCAAATAAAGTATATGCTAAGTATTAAACGTGTACGAGTTAATGAATACGTGATGTGTGTTTGTGTGATTGTGTTAGTTACAAAATATACATATATATAATAAATATGTACACGAACCGAACCGCGATACGAACCAACCGTAAACTCCTTGTGGCTCTAGGAGTGAACCGAGTTCTAACCCAAACCTTAAGCTCAAACTAATCGGCCGCAAGATCAAACACAAACCGAACTCCTTTTGACTCTAGGAAACCTTAAACTCAAACTAATCGGCCACAAAGATCAAACCCAAACCGACCCACCCAAGTTCCTCGGCCACGAGCTCAAGCCAAACCGTAACCCTTATCCCTTTTTGCGCCTATATATACAAACCCCCATGCATGCTTCCTTCACAAACACAAACCCTAATAGCAAAACAGCCGTCGGCTGCCTTACTCTTGTTCCATTGATCGCGCAACAGCCTTCCCTTTTCTTTCCTCTCGGTCGCAGCAGCAGCAGCCCTCGCCATCTTCATCTCCCGGTCGCGACAGCAGATTCTTCATCTCATTCGGTCGTGATCTTGCTTGAACAGCAGGACCATTCTTGTCCAAGTCTCGGCTTATTTACCTAGTTATTAAAGGTTAGAATTCAGCATATGTTACAAGATCATATTCGGTTACATGTGTTTTGATTTTGTTGTTTTTTTTCGGATTGAATGATTGAATGAAACGATTGTGTTATTTTCGGATTATATATGTTTGAATCGGCTGATGTATCATTGTTACAAGTATGATTGTTTTCGGAACTTATAAGTTTGCCAAGTATGTTTGAATGAAAAGTTAGGCTAGCCGATTTGTTAATAATGTTTGCATGTGATGTTGTTCGAAATCTGAAAGTTTTAGGCTGTGTTTGCTTATCAAAACTAAAGATGTTGATTAGGGTTTGCATGGATATGTTATTAGTATTGATCTATGACTAGGAAACCGGTTCATGATCGCCTAGGTTAATAATATGAACGGATTATAATAATAATATGCTGAAACAGGTTGCTGAGTAATAGTTACAGCCGACTTCATCTTGCTGTAACTCGGTCATTAGTTGTCGAAAAATGGATTTTCTGATGTCTAAAACGTAGAGATTTGAATAACGAATCTAATGGCGCTGGATTCATAATTTTCTGAAATCGTTTGATATTTTTAAGTGGCCAAATAGGTTCAGTAACTAAAGCTGTGAAAATCCTGAAATTTTGTTACTTGTTTATCGAGTTGGATTTTAAAATTAGTAGGGAGTTGAGTCATGAATTTTGTACAGCAACTAGGTATGGAAATTTCCGGGCAACTCCAACTGGAATTTTGTTAATTGGACGATCGGTGATTTTTAAATAAATTCTTTCGTGGACTGCAGTCAGAAAGTGATAAATCTGACTGCAGCCTAGTATATTAATATTTATGGTTAAATGGTAAAGATTTATAACTTGGAAAATTTATATAAATTTCTACAGTATAAATGGCACCTTCTTTAAAAATATTGGAATTTTTGGAACGTTGGAACTATTTTATAAAAATCCTAGAAAACAGCTGAATTATGAGTGTTAAGCTGAAATTTGATAACTTGTGATTGTGTGCACCAAATTGTGGCATGGATTGGTTTATGTTCGTGATAAGTTGTTTTGATCACTAGGTTCACATGAGTATACTTGCATGCATGTTTGAGTGTTAGATATGTTGTTTGTGTGTATCACTTTGTGCGTAAATTACGTGTAGAATTTGTATTTGTGTGTTCACACACTGACTTGGAATTAATTGGTTTGTTAGGACGCAACTAGCGGTCCCATCTCTTATAACTTCTTTGCTACACTACCGAGCAACTAAAGGTGAGTTCACGGCCCCTAACTTTATCCGGTTTTTAAAACAACAGGGGGAGAAACATGTATACACTCTTCAAACTCAATCTCTTTACGTTATACGAAATTAACGTCACATAACTATTCGGTAACTAAGTTGATGTTAATGTAATGTTATGGTCACTAAGCAGCTATATCACTTAAGTCCTCGTCAATCTCTCGGATCGTTAGTATTGGGTTTTAATAGCGGGGGAATTATAAGTAGTACTACTGGGCCCGACAAGCCCCATCCGAGCTAGTTGCGCTAGCCGACCGGGTATGGTCAACGGGTGAATAATTTGGCCTAACTTCGCCATGGTCAGTGATAGGCCTGGCAACACGGAGGCACAACAGTCAGCTTCGATCGCGAACTCTTACGTGACATAACTTTAGGCTAGCTACCTATATATGTTAACTTTGAACTTAATTACGAAACAACTATATTATCCCGGGTTGAGGATAATGGAAACAACAACTTATTATTCCGGGTTGGAATAATGGAAACAACAACTATATTATCCCCGGTTGAGGATAATGGAAGCAACAACTTATTATTCCGGGATTGGAATAATGGAACCAACACGTTATCCCGGGTTAGGGATAACGGGGAAAACAAACTATAACCGAACAAACGAATTTATGAAAACCTGTGAACTCACTCATCTTTAATGTTGACACTTTTTTCTTTACATGTTTCTCAGGACGCTAGGAGCTCTAGGTGCACTCACATGCATTGAACAAGACATCTTTTATCGAGTCTCAATTACAAATATTGTTTTGGGATTTTTCATTTGTTTTGGCGTTTGTGTTGGCGCCCGCTTCACTATTTATTTATGCTTCCGCTCAACTTTAAAAACTAATGCTTCCGCTAAATATTGGTAACTAATCAAGACAATATAAAATCTACGACAAATGATTTTTGAAAACGTATTATCAAATCATATAGAGTCGTTCGACGTACTAGTGTTTCAGATTCTGGTTTGTTCACACGCCTCGCGGTAAAACTCCGCAAGTGGAAATTGAGGGTGTGACAGATTGGTATCAGAGCCACTAGCTATAGAGAACCAGGTTTGCATTAGAAGTAGACCTAAACTATAGCTGAATACACGACACTAGACGTAGTTTGGCACCGAACTGTTATATCTTGTTATGCGATGTACCACAACTGTGTTATGTAGATTATGACTTCATAATAAGAAATGAAAACAACTCGTAACTAACTACACGACCTAACAGGCAATGTCATCATCATCATCCGACAAACTTACGCCACCAAGAGCGCCAGGAAAGGCACCTATGGTGGAACCCTTACCATCTTATGGCGTGGAGACACGCTCAGCTGCGAGGAAAAGGCTCGCACTGGGGGAGGAGTCGTCATCACGCCCAACCATTGCTGTGCCGGTTGAACCGGTTAACCCTGTAGAAGTAGGAATTGACCTACTTAGAATCATGATACATAAACAACAAGCACAGTTAGAAAGAATGCAAGAAACCATCCTAGCACAAGGATGGATGATCCGACAACTGACAGGTAAAACCGACTCGCTCGAGGAAGAGCATCATACGAGTAAGATAGCTCGTAACACCTTAGCCAGAGATCTGCGTGTTGAGCAGATAAGAGCCGACTGGCTCGAGGACAGAGTCCTAGAAAAAAGTTGGAACATTCAGGGGCTACAGCAAAATCAAGCACCTGCACCAGCACCGGCCCCTCAAGTGCCGGTGGAGGAGGATCCGGAAGAGGATCCAGAGGAGGACCCTGAAGAGGATCCAGAGGAGGATCCAGAGGAGGATCCGGAGGAGGACCCAGCTGTAGAAGCTGGAAATGCCGCGCAGGATGACGGCAACGACAGTGACTTGGGGAATGGAGACGTAGACGACTGACACGTCTCGCTTATTTTAATTACTTTCCTTCAGTTTATTTATTTTCCCACTTGTGTTTAAACTTGAGACTTTATAGCGAATTCATATGTTTGATTTGCACTTTCGTAAGACGTAGAAATTTCAGTTAATCAAGTATTTCTTTTGACTATTTAATATATTGAGTTGACATAACTTGATAATTATTAAAGTACGAAGTTGGATAACTATATTGGATATATAGACTTATCGGGGTATGTTTGTGTTGTGTTTCGAAGATCTAAATGGCAACTGGACGACGTGGAAACCCTAACTTGACGCCCGAAGAGCTAGCTGCCATGATTCAAGAGCACGTGAACGCAGCTTTAGCGGGTGTTCAGAACCAACCGGCAGGTAACCATTATTAAATTTTCGTGTGAAAATCTAATAGTGAGGCTAGTAAAAATCCTTGCTGACTACCTGTTCTCTGTCAGCAGGAGGGGGCTTTAACCCCTACAAGATGTTCCTTGACGCGAAACCAAGCAAATTCTCGGGGGCGGAAGGACCCATTGTACTGGTCCGCTGAATCGAAAAATCTGAATCCGTTTTTGAAATGTACAACTGTCTAGAGGCCAACAAGGTCAAGTACGCAGCCTCAACACTGGAAGATGGGGCACTGACATGGTGGAATGCACAGGTCCAAACGCGTGGACTTATTGCTGCCAATGCAATAGCCTGGGCCGAGTTCAAGGCCCTAATCAAAGAGGAGTACTGTCCACGAGACAGAGTGCAACAGTTGGAGCAAGCCTTATGGAACCACAAGATGGTGGGATCTGAAATCGAAGCTTACACCGCAAAACAACATGACTTGGCAATTCTGTGTCCCGATTTGGCCAACACTGTGGAGAAAAGACTCGAGTTCTATCTTTGGGGTCTGGTTCCGGAGATTCAGGGTATGGTAATGGCTAGTAACCCTGTAACTGAACATCAAGCAATCCGATTGGCGCACAAACTCACCGATAAGGCGGTGGAGCAAAAGAAGTTGCTAGCACGGGGTACAACTGAAGTTGCCCCTGATAACAAAAGAAAGTTTAAAGACTCGTCTGCTCGACAGTCTTCGTCATCCCAGCCACAACAGGGGAACCAGAAACGGTTCAATCATTTCAACAGCCACCGGGGTCACCAAAATCAGCCCGCCAACAACAACTACAACAACAACCAGAACGCAAGCAGCTATGCAGGTCGAAAGCCGCAGTGCAACCGCTGTAATCTCCACCATAACGGCCCTTGTGCCGGAAATCGCTGCCAACGATGTGGCAAGATGGGACATGCGGCAAAGGATTGTCGTGGGGAAATCATGTCCCGACAGAATCAAAATCAACCCCAGGGTCAGCAGCAGGGTATTAACCAGGGATGCTATCAGTGTGGTAGTACTGCACACTTCAGAAGAGACTGCCCACAGTTGCGTAACAACAACAATAATGGTGGAAACAACCACAACAACAATAATAACAACAACAATAATGGGAACGGTGGCACCGGAGGTGCCAAAGGTCGCGCATTTACATTGGGCCACGGAGAGGCCAGAAACGACTCGAACGTGGTCACCGGTAAGTTTCCCCTTAATGAACATTTTGCTACTGTGCTTTTTGATACGGGTGCGGATAGGAGCTTTATATCTGAGTCTTTTAGGAAGAACCTAAATCTCACGCTTAAACCATTAGAGACCCTTTATGTTATAGAATTAGCCGATGGTAATCCTGTAGATGTGACCCATATAGTATCCGGCTGTCAACTCAAACTCGCGGGTCACACCTTTACCATTGATCTGATGACAACTACCCTGGGTAGTTTTGACGTGGTAGTCGGAATGGACTGGCTATCCGACGTCCGGGCTGATGTTCTCTGCTTCGAAAAATCTATCCGTATTCCGCTCTCGAACGACGAAATCCTGACGATACAAGGCGATAAGGCAAGCGCCGTCACCAACATCATCTCTTACATGCAAGCGCAGAAGTATCTTCGGAGGAAGAACTCCTTCGCTTTACTCGCACTGATTACTGAACAGCCTAAGGACGAGAAACGCATAGAAGACATCCCTGTCGTCCGTGATTTTTCCGATGTATTCCCAGAAGAACTACCTGGTCTTCCACCCCATCGTCAATTGGAGTTTGAAATCGAATTGGCGAACAATGCAACTCCTATCGCCAAGGCTCCATAGCCGAGCTGCAGGAGCTGTCTACCCAACTTCAGGAGCTTTTAGAAAAAGGATTTATCCGACCAAGCGTTTCGCCATGGGGAGCTCCAGTCCTTTTTGTCAAGAAGAAGGACAGGACTTTCCGCATGTGCATCGACTACAGGGAACTCAACAAGGTTACTGTCAAGAACCGATACCCGTTACCTCGCATCGACGATCTCTTCGACCAACTTCAAGGGTCAAGTTACTACTCCAAGATTGATTTACGGTCTGTTTACCACCAGCTACGCGTCAGGGAGGAAGATATCGCCAAGACGACATTTCGTACTAGGTATGGCCATTATGAGTTCTTGGTCATGCCCTTCGGTCTAACCAACGCACCTGCGGTGTTCATGGACCTCATGAACCGTGTGTGTAAACCATACCTCGACAAGTTTGTCATTGTGTTCATCGATGACATACTCATCTATTCTAAAAGTGAAGAAGAACATGCTGAACATCTACGATTACTGCTAGGATTACTTCAACAGGAGAAACTATATGCCAAGCTTTCAAAGTGTGACTTCTGGATTCGGGAAGTTCAGTTTCTTGGGCATATCGTAAATGAAAAGGGTATCCACGTAGACCCTGCCAAGATTGAAGCCATCAAAAACTGGGAAGCACCCAAGACACCGACGGAGATCCGCCAATTTTTGGGTTTGGCTGGTTACTACAGACGTTTCATCGAGGGATTTTCAAAGATCGCACAACCGCTTACTACCCTCACCCAGAAAGGCATCAAGTATGCTTGGGGTGACAAGCAAGAAGCAGCATTTCAATTGCTGAAGCAGAAACTTTGCAGTGCACCCATTATGTCCTTGCCGGAAGGGACAGATGACTTTGTAGTATATTGCGATGCTTCCATTCAGGGGTTGGGATGCGTACTCATGCAACGCGATAAGGTCATCGCGTATGCGTCGCGTCAACCGAAGGTTCACGAGAAAAACTACACAACGCATGACCTGGAATTGGGAGCAGTAGTGTTTGCACTTAAGATTTGGAGACACTACCTCTATGGGACGAAGTGCACAATCTTCACAGACCACAAGAGCCTCCAACACATCTTCGATCAGAAGGAGTTGAACATGCGACAGCGTCGCTGGGTCGAACTCTTGAACGATTATGAGTGTGCCATTCGGTATCACCCGGGTAAAGCTAACGTGGTAGCTGATGCCCTTAGTAGGAAGGAACACTTGAAACCTGGCCGTGTACGAGCATTACAACTCACTATTCATTCGGGGCTACCCGAACAAATACGCGACGCCCAGTTAGAAGCAGTTAAGGAGGAAAACATCAAAGCCGAATCGGTGGGAAAAATAGAACGCGATTGGGAAGTAAAACCCAATGGAGCCCGGTATTTCATGAATCGCATATGGGTACCTCTCTACGGAAACCTCAGAGAGCTAGTCATGGATGAAGCTCACAAATCCCGATACTCTGTCCATCCGGGTTCGGATAAGATGTATCAAGACCTTAAAGCTGCGTATTGGTGGCCCAACATGAAAGCCGATATAGCCACCTACGTGAGTAAATGTTTGACTTGTGCAAAAGTCAAGGTGGAGTATCAATAGCCATCGGGGCTACTCCAACAACCTGAGATCCCGGTGTGGAAATGGGATCAGATCTCGATGGACTTCATCACTAAACTCCCGCGAACTTTGGGTGGTTGCGATACCATCTGGGTAATTGTGGATCGTTTAACTAAGTCCGCACACTTCCTAGCTATTAAAGAAACAGATAAGATGGAGAAGTTGACTCGCATCTACATTAAGGAAGTAGTTTCTCGGCACGGAGTGCCAACATCCGTCATCTCAGACAGAGATGCTCGCTTCACGTCCAACTTCTGGCAGTCACTCCAGAAAGCGTTGGGAACACGCTTGGATATGAGCACAGCCTATCACCCTCAGACTGACGGTCAAAGTGAAAGGACCATACAAACCTTGGAAGACATGCTTAGGGCATGCGTCGTAGACTTCGGAAATAGTTGGGAAATCCACCTGCCTCTAGTAGAATTCTCATATAACAACAGCTATCATACGAGTATTTCGGCAGCACCGTTTGAGGCATTATACGGTCGTAAATGTAGATCACCGGTCTGCTGGGCAGAAGTCGGTGACAGTCAACTCACAGGCCCTGAGTTAATACTTGAGGCTACTGAAAAGATTGTACAAATCAGAAACCGCATGGCGGCGGCACGAGATCGACAGAAAAGCTACGCTGATCAACGACGCAAACCGCTCGAATTTCAAGTAGGCGACCGCGTCCTACTAAAGGTGTCACCCTGGAAGGGTGTAATCCGCTTTGGAAAACGGGGCAAACTAAACCCACGGTACGTAGGCCCGTTTGTAATCTTGAAACGTATCGGACCCGTAGCTTATCAATTAGACCTTCCTGCCGAACTCATTGGAGTTCACAACGTTTTTCACGTATCAAATCTGAAGAAGTGTCTATCAGACGAAACTCTAGTCATTCCATTGGATGAGATCCAAGTGGATGAACAACTACACTTCGTGGAACAGCCTATCGAGATCATGGAACGTGAGATCAAGACTCGAAGGCACAGCAAGATTCCGATCGTTAAGGTTCGTTGGGACTCTAAGCGTGGACCGGAGTTCACGTGGGAAAGAGAGGACAAAATAAAAAGCAAATACCCACACCTCTTCGCAACTGAGCAGCCAACTAACGGTACCAGTAACTAAATTTTCGGGACGAAAATTCTTTCAACATGGGGATGATGTGACAACCTGGAAATTTCTCATACTTTTGCGTACTATTGTTAACTAAATTCTTGTGCATGGCACTTGGGAACTTCTTGTAACTTCGCGTATCATCATTAACGAACTAACTCTTTGTGCGTGGCACTCTAAACTTGTACGCTACATTCTAAACCGCGTTTACTCAATTTTCGGGACGAAAATTCTTTCAACATGGGGATAATGTGACATCCCGGTTTTTAGGATAACTTAAACGCAATACTTGTCAAATAAAGTATATGCTAAGTATTAAACGTGTACGAGTTAATGAATACGTGATGTGTGTTTGTGTGATTGTGTTAGTTACAAAATATACATATATATAATAAATATGTACACGAACCGAACCGCGACACGAACCAACCGTAAACTCCTTGTGGCTCTAGGAGTGAACCGAGTTCTAACCCAAACCTTAAGCTCAAACTAATTTGCCGCAAGATCAAACACAAACCGAACTCCTTGTGACTCTAGGAAACCTTAAACTCAAACTAATCGGCCACAAAGATCAAACCCAAACCGACCCACCCAAGTTCCTCGGCCACGAGCTCAAGCCAAACCGTAACCCTTATCCCTTTTTGCGCCTATATATACAAACCCCCATGCATGCTTCCTTCACAAACACAAACCCTAATAGCAAAACAGCCGTCGGCTGCCTTACTCTTGTTCCATTGATCGCGCAACAGCCTTCCCTTTTCTTTCCTCTCGGTCGCAGCAGCAGCAGCCCTCGCCATCTTCATCTCCCGGTCGCGAAAGCAGATTCTTCATCTCATTCGGTCGTGATCTTGCTTGAACAGCCGGACCATTCTTGTCCAAGTCTCGGCTTATTTACCTAGTTATTAAAGGTTAGAATTCAGCATATGTTATAAGATCATATTCGGTTACATGTGTTTTGATTTTGTTGTTTTTTTCGGATTGAATGATTGAATGAAACGATTGTGTTGTTTTCGGATTATATATGTTTGAATCGGCTGATGTATCATTGTTACAAGTATGATTGTTTTCGGAACTTATAAGTTTGCCAAGTATGTTTGAATGAAAAGTTAGGCTAGCCGATTTGTTAATAATGTTTGCATGTGATGTTGTTCGAAATCTGAAAGTTTTAGGCTGCGTTTGCTTATAAAAACTAAAGATGTTGATTAGGGTTTGCATGGATATGTTATTAGTATTGATCTATGACTAGGAAACCGGTTCATGATCACCTAGGTTAATAATATGAACGGCTTATAATAATAATATGCTAAAACAGGTTGCTGAGTAATAGTTACAGCCGACTTCATCAGGCTGTAACTCGGTCATTAGTTGTCGAAAAACGGATTTTCTGATGTCTAGAACGTAGAGATTCGAATAACGAATCTAATGGCGCTAGATTCATAATTTTCTGAAATCGTTTGATATTTTTAAGTGGCCAAATAGGTTCAGTAACTAAAGCTGTGAAAATCCTGAAATTTTGTTAGTTGTTTATCGAGTTGGATTTTAAAATCAGTAGGGAGTTGAGTCATGAATTTTGTACAGCAACTAGGTATGGAAATTTCCGGGCAATTCCAACTGGAATTTTGTTAATTGGACGATCAGTGATTTTTAAATAAATTCTTTCGTGGACTGCAGTCAGAAAGTGATAAATCTGACTGCAGCCTAGTATATTAATATTTATGGTTAAATGGTAAAGATTTAGAACTTGGAAAATTTATATAAAGTATAAATGGCACCTGCTGTAAAAATATTGGAATTTTTGGAACGTTGGAACTATTTTATAAAAATCCTAGAAAACAGCTGAAATTTGATAACTTGTGATTGTGTGCACCAAATTGTGGCATGGATTGGTTTATGTTCGTGATAAGTTGTTTTGATCACTAGGTTCACATGAGTATACTTGCATGCATGTTTGAGTGTTAGATATGTTGTTTGTGTGTATCACTTTGTGCGTAAATTACGTGTAGAATTTGTATTTGTGTGTTCACACACTGACTTGGAATTAATTGGTTTGTTAGGACGCAACTAGCGGTCCCATCTCTTATAACTTCTTTGCTACACTACCGAGCAACTAAAGGTGAGTTCACGGCCCCTAACTTTTATCCGGTTTTTAAAACAACAGGGGGAGAAACATGTATACACTCTTCAAACTCAATCTCTTTACGTTATACGAAATTAACGTCACATAACTATTCGGTAACTAAGTTGATGTTAATGTAATGTTATGGTCACTAAGCAGCTATATCACTTAAGTCCTCGTCAATCTCTCGGATCGTTAGTATTGGGTTTTAATAGCGGGGGAATTATAAGTAGTACTACTGGGCCCGACAAGCCCCATCCGAGCTAGTTGCGCTAGCCGACCGGGTATGGTCAACGGGTGAATAATTTGGCCTAACTTCGCCATGGTCAGTGATAGGCCTGGCAACACGGAGGCACAACAGTCAGCTTCGATCGCGAACTCTTACGTGACATAACTTTAGGCTAGCTACCTATATATGTTAACTTTGAACTTAATTACGAAACAACTATATTATCCCGGGTTGAGGATAATGGAAACAACAACTTATTATTCCGGGTTGGAATAATGGAAACAACAACTATATTATCCCCGGTTGAGGATAATGGAAGCAACAACTTATTATTCCGGGATTGGAATAATGGAACCAACACGTTATCCCGGGTTAGGGATAACGGGGAAAACAAACTATAACCGAACAAACGAATTTATGAAAACCTGTGAACTCACTCATCTTTAATGTTGACACTTATTTCTTTACATGTTTCTCAGGACGCTAGGAGCTCTAGGTGCACTCACATGCATTGAACAAGACATCTTTTATCGAGTCTCAATTACAAATATTGTTTTGGGGTTTTTCATTTGTTTTGGCGTTTGTGTTGGCGCCCGCTTCACTATTTATTTACGCTTCCGCTCAACTTTAAAAACTAATGCTTCCGCTAAATATTGGTAACTAATCAAGACAATATAAAATCTACGACAAATGATTTTTGAAAACGTATTATCAAATCATATAGAGTCGTTCGACGTACTAGTGTTTCAGATTCTGGTTTGTTCACACGCCTCGCGGTAAAACTCCGCAAGTGGAAATTGAGGGTGTGACAAAGATTAACATCTTGTTGCATTTGAACAGTCTTGTTTTTGGCCATCTTTTGCATCTCTAATTCATAACCTTCCAATCTCTCGATGAAGTGAGGCAACGAAAAATTGTTGTATTCAACTCCATTCTTCAAGATGGTTAAGTAAGTCGACCATTCACCTTGTGGCAGAGAATCAGCTAGCTTATCAACAAGCTCTTCTTTTGTCTTCACAATTCCCATTCTCTTCATATGAACCATTAGATGACAGTATCGCTCAATCAGCTGCTTAACCGTTTCTCCTTTGATCAATGTGAATACGTCAAACTCTTTGCTTAATAATGCCCTTTTGCTTTTGCGGAGTATAGCACTGCCTTGAAATTTGAGTCGAAGAGCATTCCACAAAGATTGCGCATCATCATCATGCTGCAGTAAAGCCAAAATGTCTTCTTTAATCGGTTGCTGAATAATGTTCATCATCTTCTTTTCGTTGATAAATCTTTCTCCTTCAACATCATAGAATTGGGCAAGGGTCTTTTCAAGTCCATTTTCGCCAACTGGTGTGATGTATTTTGCCTCGATTGCAAACAAGCAAGTAAAACGGTTAGCTTGCACCCAGTTCATAAACCTCATGCTCCAGCTATCAAAGTCTTCCAAATTCATAAGCTTTGGAAGTTTAGTCATTGTTCCCATTTCAATCTCTAAATTGATGTTTTGAGCTGCTGCAGTGGTAACAACCGATGTGGCGAACGCATTGTAAAACTCTTCAGACATTTTTCCTGTAAAAAGTTAGAACACACTTCTCGAAAACAAACAGATCAGATTAGACAACTTTTTGTGCGGACAAGAAATTTCGTACGAAACAAATAACAATAAATTTGCACGAAGTAGATTTTAGTACGATTCAAATTTTCTAACAAAACTTACGATTTCGTACGAATCAGTTTGTTTTTAAACGAAACAAGTGTTTTTAATTGATATTTTTGTGTGGATGAATTTAGTACGAATCAAAACATTTAGTAAAAATCAAGTTTGAAATTCTGAAAAAATTTTAAGATTTTATGAAATTTTAACTGATTTGTATGAAAATTTTTAAGCTGCTGGTTCGAACCAAAATCAAAACAACTATATTTCGTGCAGTTCAAACTTCAAACTGATCACATTTTATCAATTTCAACATGATTTAGTTCAATTTTATGTCCGAATTATGGTAAGAATTGATTAGATTGAAGATTAACTTGAATTACTAAAAACCTAGTCCATTTTGTCCATAAATTCATCCGAAATTTGTCCAAAATCCAACAAAGGTCAGAAAAATGATGAAGGTGAAGATATGTCCAAGTCTGAACAGTAACTACTTGTTGTCTATCTGTAGCTCAGATCTCATGGCTCTGATACCACTTGTGAACGGGGATCAAGCTCCCGAAATGAGCAATTGATCTGATCTCACTCAACTAGCAGATGCGGAATTCATTGCTAGAGAGGTAGAAATGACAAACAAGACAGTACTTACTGTTTAATTGCTTCTGATCTATTAATGACGTTCAAGTTACAGATCCAAGAAAACAAACTGACAGAGCTTCGCCGTATGAAATGACAAATTCGTACCAATCTCTAACACAATACTTCCCTATTTATAGGTCGACATGACTCGTACTGAAGTGCGTGCACTAACAAACTCTGTGTTTCGTACGAAATAGTATTTCATACGAGTGACTCACTCGTACAAAACACACTTATGTTTCGTGCGAATCACAGTGTATCAATACATAAAATTTACATTTTCTCATTTAAACATTAACATGTAAAATTTATAAACATTACTGATAAATGATAGACATAGGCAATAGACATTATGCACCAACAACGAAGAACGCCTTAGGAATCAAAGACAGATGAACTTGTTCTAGAAAATCCTTATAAAAAAGCTCGAGATTAATCTTGCTATGGAAACCGATGAGATTGAGAGGGGAGAAGCAAGGGAAAGGGTAGCAGAGCGTGAATGTATTGAGAAAGAATTATCTGACGCTCAAGGAAAGGTGAAAGAAAAGGTTGGAGAGGAGTCTATGAAAGAAAAAGTTGTGCAAGAAGCTGAGAGATATTCAAACGATGGTGTATATTCAAACGATGAAATTTGTGTTGATAGGAAAGCTGAGAGATGTGGATATTGACATGTCGAATCTTTCTGAGAAACATCAGGAGATTTTGAAGAAAAGAAAGATGTTGAAGGAGACTGATGTAGAGATTGATTCTATTGATGAAGATCTTGAAGTAATTGATGAGGATTTGTACGGAACTGATGACGCATCGAAGAAAATGTCTAATAGTGATAGAAAGGATGATAATAGTGATAAGGGTGGTTCGGGAATTCTTGTAACAGAATCTGGTTTGAATGATGATATTTATTTTTCTATGTACTTGAATGATTCGACCAACCAATTTAATGACGAACAAGGTCAGGGGGAGTCGTATGATGGCTCGAAGGATTCTCAGCAGGCAGGAATTCTCACATTTACTGCTATGTTAGGAGGGGATGAAGAAACACTTGAATTTGACTTCAAAGATGAGCTAAACGACATTGGTTCTATCCAACCTGAAGATTATCTCTTCGAACACTTTTCTTAAGCACGTGATTACGATAAGGTTCTCGTGGAGGATGATTCCGATGACGATGATACTACAAATGTTGCCAGGGAGGGTACGAATGACTTCCCAACCTTTAGCAAATTGTTCACAGCTAAAAGCGATGATTTGTTGAAGCATAAAGTAGAAGAGGTTGTGAAACAGGTAACGGTGCCTAAACGATTATCCAAAGAAGTGATAGGTGAAATGAGGAAATTGTGGTTTAAGGAGTTACCAGAGGAGCGTAAATTCAAACGTACCCTCTCATTCTTCACACGTGATGCTGATATTTATCTAGGGGACATTATGAGCTGTGGATGGATCGAGGATCTAGACGTATATGCAATAAAGAGGGAGTATGGGCTCCAGTACTTCCGACACTTGAGCGATATAAAGACCCTGTCGTTCTGGGATATAAAAGAACTGGTACAGACGAAGACGATTAATCTAAAGATGAAATTTCATGACCAGCGGCTGTGGGAACTAATAAAGCTTGAAGCTACTCATGGTTTTAAACATTAGAAGCTGCATTTCCACAAAAGAATCACGAAAATAGATCCAATTGCAAAAGAGAAAGATGTGACGTTGATTGTTAAGAGGCCTCGAGTGATGAAGAACATGCCTCTGATTAAAGTGGAGCAAGATTTTCACAAGATATTAAAATGGTGGCACTATGATTTAAGCACAGGTGAAGCTGTTATTTGTGTCCAACTGGATGAATATTCATGGAAAATTACTGAAGAACTATCCGAATCCATCATTGTGCATAAACATACATATGGTTTATGGCGCGGTATTCGAGTACTCGACCCGATGTAGCTAGTAAAATACTCACAGAAAGATATCGAATGTTTATTTTATGTGAAAATCAGTTATGGAGTAAAGGAAAAAGAGCAGGTTCTACAATTCCAAAAGATTCTTTATGTTTGTTATGCCAATGATATACATGCAGGTAAAACATAGAACACTTCATGGAGAAAGCTTGAAGAAAAAGAGCAGCGAAAAAGGGAAAGAATACTGAAAGGATAGCTGAGGGAGCAAGGATTGCGCTGAGAAGCTTTCAGTTTGGCAACACGTACAATTGGCCTCCTCCTATAGACCAAACGCCTATATCATCTGAGGAGCGTCGCAGGCCACCTAAACGTTTCTTTGGACGTTAAATGTCAAACATTTTTGAAGAATTTGGAATAAATTTTTGAAGACTATCCAAGCCTGCGACAAGATCCAAGGGGGAGTTTGTTGGTGCATAATGTCTATTCCCTACATCTAGGATATGTAAGTTGTGTATATAGGGCTTAGAAATGTCAATTTTATATGTATTGTAGTGGATGGTATGAGTGAGCTGTAGTGGCTCGTACGAGTGACACCTTGTCACTCGTACGAGGCACCACTCGCACGGGCCAACAACCTCACTCCTTGTGCAAGCCATGTTGACCTATAAATAGTGGAGCTTGACTGTTGTGTTGATATCTGTTGGTGTGTGCCTACAGCAAAGCCCTGTCCATTTGTTTACCTGTCTGGCGTTTAAGTAACATACTTGATTGTTTGTGTGTCCAAATCGCTAGCAATGAATTCCGCCTTTGTTAGCTGAGTCGAATCGGTTCGGTGCTCACAAGAGGAAAGTCGATCCCTGTCACAAAGGGAGACACGACCTAGTGTTGGATTAATACGAGAGGCACGACCCCGTGTTTATCTAACATGTCCTCATGCTTTGAGAGTAGATGAGGCACGACCTCATGTGCAATGAGCACGACCCGGTGTTTTCAAGGTTTTATGAAGTTTTGTTGGATTTTTAAGGAATTATGTTTTATCGGGAGGTTCCTTACTGGTCGGGACAAAACCAAAGTGCCTCATGTAGCTTAGGTTCCGGCGAGAAATACGATAACGCAAGAGGTTGTCGGAAAGGAAAAAACTTTAGCTAAAATTAGGAGGGCAGAACCATCCTTTCTTTATCTTCTCTTGGCTCTTGTTGAAGAAGGTGTGAGTCGACTTGCTCTTGTCTAAACCGTTGGTGTGTGATTCAAAAGTAGTTTAGGAGTACTTCATTGCATGGTTGATATAGGGATGACTATCGCCTTCGTTTTTGCAAGGGGCTAGGGTACATGTGTTTGCTTTGGTATTGTCTATTCCTGAATGTGGCTCCATCGAATCGTTTTTCGATTCTTCTCCTTCGTTATTATTCCTTGATGAATATCGTGCCTTCATCATGCATTCTATTTCCTTGAGTTTTTGGAGAATCCTATTTACTATTTACGTAACTCTTCCGAGCTTATGTCTTTTATAGATGAGGTTTGATGGCATTTAGGTGGATGATATTTATCGTTTTTACTCCTGCCCATCTTAAGGTGATCATTACTAGAAACGATGGCTCTATTAGGTAGTGGGGATTAAGATTTAAAATGGGACATTTTAAATCTTTATGAACTCCTCCACATAATTGACTCGATTCACCGTAAGACTAGCGGTGGTAAACATAATCATCATCATCCATAATTACCAGACAAGGTGTTAACCATCATGATCAAACGGCACTGTTTCCAATAAACTATTTTGTGGGCACGACCCCGTTTGGTTGTCACACGGTCCCAAGATGTAGCTTATGTCAAGCAGAAGACAATTTTTATGTTACTGGCAAATTGGCACGGTCCCGTGTGTGATCAGACACAACCCCGTGCTTAGATCTGCATAAAGTAGAAAAAATAGAGAAAAGAGGAAAAACCTAAAAAGAAAAATTAATTAAGCATAAAAATGATTAGGCCTTCGATTTTAAACTGTCAAAAAATCCTTGTGTCCCAGAAAACGGCGCCAAAAACTTGTCGTGACTGGAGCGTAGTATGATTTTTAATATATTTTTAAGAACTTTTTACTCGTTTATGAAGCTTTAATTTTATAAAGCACGATATAACACTATCACTCTCTACAACACGCTAGGGCAAGTGCACCCATCGTTGTCATCGCATAATGAAGGTAAGATACAGAGGTCATCAAAGGACACAAGTGCTTTTAATACCGGAATGTCATCAACGTCTAATCTAACCAAATTTTTAGAAAGGATTTTTAATAAGTATAAATAAAGAAAGAAACTAAAGTAATGAAAGAAACAAATAGACAAGGTAGAATCACTTAGTTCCGACCCATCTTTTATAAATCCTTTGATGATTTCCGTACTTTGTGTTTTTTAAGAGATTATCTTGGTTATAATGGCATGTCTCTCTTTTGGAGGCAACGCTACCCTCAGCCATATTGGTTTGAGTCAGTAGGGATACAATCCCGCAAGGCCAGAATATTGAAAGATGATTAAATAAGTTATTAATTCAAAATGTGGCATGTCCCACTTTTGGAGGCAACGCTACCCTCGACCATATTGGTCTGAGTCAGTGGGGATAAAGTCCCGCAAGGCAGGTTAAAGTTTTAATAGTAGTTTATTTATACGGGATTCAAGACGTTCTTACTTCCCCTGATTTGATGCTATATGTCTCAGAAGAGGTTCTAATAAGCTTGAATCAATTCCTCGCAGTATCTATACACTGAACGAGCCAAGAACTTTACCCAAACCATCCTTCTAACCACTTTCCAAGTAGTTAATGTGCTTTATATAGACCGTAAAGACACGAATGAGTGAATCAACAAAACATGAAGAGATGATAGGATAAAGTTCACTTTCAATATAAAAAAACTAGATATTAAAGTCATTAATACAAACGCAATTAACGAAAGCTTGGAAATAAAAAATAATATGTAAATGACTTGTCTTCACTAAGTGATGTAAGAGATTAGCAAAGCATGGCCTTTGTTTGAAAAAAAAAACTCTTACGATCAATCTTGGATCCTGAGACTACTACACACTATAAAGATGGATGATGGATGAATGTGGTGGATGATGGTGGGATTGGTGTGGTGAAATGGTGGTAGAAGTGGAAGAAGTGGTTTGCTAAGGGATGGAGAACTAAGCACCCCTATTTATAGTTGGAAACAGACAGCTTATACGGCCTCGTGCCCCCTTCTTCTCCGTCTTCAATTAATGAGTTGTGTCAGTCCGTATGCTTACACGGCCCCGAGTGTTAACGGAACGGCCCCGTGTCCTTTGTACTTGTTATACTATCCAAGATTTGCATATTGGGAGTTAACCACGGTCCATGTCCATGGGACACGACCCCGTGTCTCTTGTATGCTTCTTTTTGTCTGTTTCTTTCTAGAATCTTGAGTGGGGCACAAACCCATTATAATTCGTTGTTTTGGTATTGGGTGAAGCTCGGAGGGTAGTATGATGTATCAACTTTTCTTCTTTCGTATTTATGCTGGTTTTTGCCGTTAATTTGTTCATTTTGTACATTCAAGCTCTTTTAATCCTGAAAATCAAAAGTATACAAAGAAACACACTTTTTCCAACATTAGTACTAAAAACAGTCGATTATATACCTTATATGATATAATTTATATGTTGCATTTGGTGTATATCAGTAATATATGTGGTGAAACAAACTATACAACCCAAATACTTGTAGGATCTTCTTATATAAATAGTTGGATACTTAATGGATAGTCAAATTACTATTTATAATCCTTGATTAGATTTCTAAGAGTACTTCCACAAATTGTTGGTCGATTTCTATACTTAGTGTTATGTGCAATCTACTTGGGTGAAACAAAGTACAATAGGATAACGAGGGGAGCTTAATACGATAAGGGCATGGTGGATACGCCGCTGGTACTTCCTATATATAAGTGCTCTTATCGTATTACCCATCGCAACGTTATCCAAAATCACTTGATAATTCTGTTTTATAATGAGATGAAGTATAAATGAAACAATCAACAATGTACAATTTTTGTTAACCCAAAAATTACTTGGTCGTATACATATTGGCATTGACAATATATTTTTCTCACAAGGTTTATTATTAAAAACATTGTGTTGGAATTTTAAACTTTTTGCCATGTATTGGCTACAAAAATCTATTTTCATTCAACAACTCGTGTATTTGGACAATGTATTGTAATACCAAAAGTTTTGCCATAAATTTGGCCAACAAACCTATGTCACTCACCAACATTATTGTTGACCGTCTATTTTCACACATGTTTCAAGTATCGACATCTCAAGTATGCTACACAAAGGAACCCACTCGGGCCTTAGATTGCTTCTAAATCTAAAAACAATTACTTGTATTCCTTTTTGTTTTTAAAACAATGTAATCAATATAATGAATCTTTAGTACCACGTGTAGTGAGCAATTTGTAACATGACTCCCCTAACGATTCCACCACGGGTTGTATACGCGGTCGGGGTATTACACAAGGCATTTCATAAGAAATGGCAGTCTCCTGATGTTGACTTCCTTGTTTTTTGGCTCCTAGCAAAGTCACTATCTAAGTAACCTAAAAGCTCAATATTCCATTAGCTGGATACCCGATACTAGGTGTCGGAACACTTTTTAGGTATTTGAATATCCTTTTTACAGCTATTAAGCTTGACTTTCAAGGTGATGCATGATATCTTGCACAAACACAAGTTGTAAACACAATATCAGACCTTGATGCAGCTAAGTACATTAAGGACTCATTCATACATTTGTAAAGTGTTTGATTTATCAAGTCATCTTTTTCATCAGATATCAATGATTTGACATATTTGTTTTTATGAATGAAAGTTCCATTTTCAAGTTATTGTACTTGGAGACGAAGAAAACATTGTAACTCCCCATCACACTCATTTCAAATAGAGCTGTCATCAATTTTCTGAAATCTTCACACTATTTAGCATATGTGGATCAAAAGATTATATCATCCATATAGATCTGTACAATCAAGAGATCTTTCCCTTCCCATTTTAGAAAAAGAGTTTGATCAATTTTACCTCTTTTAATTTTGTTGGATAGGAGAAAAGTAGATAAAGTATCATACCTGGCTCTTGGTGCTTGTTTTAGACAACACAAAGCTTTGTTTAGCAAACATAATCAAGATGGAATGAGCCTTCAAATCCAGGTGGTTGAGACACATAGACCTCTTCTTGGATTTTTTTCATATAGAAAAGCACTCTTCGAACCTAGCTATAGGAGCAAACGTTTCATCATACTCAGTTCCTTTTCCTTGTTATACCCTTGAACCACAAGTCTTGCTTTGTTTTTGATAACTATACCTCTTTCATTAGTTTTGTTTTTGAAGACCCATCTTGTTCCAATTGGACATGTGTCCTTTGGTAATGATACAACCAAACTCGTTGTCTTTTAAACTAAAGAAGCTCTTCTTGTATGGCTTCTACCCAACTGTTGTCTTTTAATGCCTTTTGATATATTACATGTTGGATGAGTGATAGAAAACCTTCAAATAGGCAGACATTTGAGGTATGGCTTCTTGTGAGCACTCCTGCATTGATATCTCCTATAACTGGTTCAGGTGGATGAGATCTGTGAAGAATAGTCTTTCAAGTGTATGCAATTATGAAATTTTTTGGTGAGGGACATACTTGAGAATTTTCTAGTGAAACCTTTGTTTCCATTGTAGTATGGTCAACAATTGATTGAAATAGTGGTTATGGGATTGGCCCAAGTGGTGGGTTATTTGATGATCAAGATAGATTAGTGGTTTGACCACAAATAACATTAAAGGTTTGTGGATCAGAAGAGACGTTATATTGAGATGACATCTCAATGTGAAATATGTAATCCTGTTGTGTTGCATTTTGTTTTCCTAAATCAACACCAACCTTAGCACTTACTTCTTCAAAATTGCATTTATCAAGATCAAATAGTTCTGTAGGATTTTTAGGGATTTTCAAGGATGATAATTCATTGAATGTTACATTCAAAGTTTCTTCTATGGTCATGGTCCTAGTATTAAACACTTTGTAGGCGTCGGTTGTATAAGAATATCCCAAGAAATACCCACAATCCACTTTAGCATGGGCAACCTTTTGATGGTTTTATTGTTGATACATATGTCTGCTGCCTGCGTCAACAAGCTGTGTTAGTGTCTGTAATAGGCTGAAATGTTAGATTTTGATATTTGTATGTTTAACTTTTTACAAAGGTGGGTTGCCAAGTTTGTTCGAACGTAGGTTGGTCACTTCGTACAAAGTTAGCTTGTTTATGTTTGTACAAAGTTAAGGTCTCAAGATCGCACGAAGAGAAAACTCTATATATAGGTTTGTGGTCTTTGAGTCTGTAACAATTTTGCAAACAATACGCGTAAGCCCTGTCGAGTTATTTTGTGGATGTACAAGTTTTAACATTGAATGAAAACATAGAATTTAAAAGTAATCTTGTTTACGTGTCACCTAATCTATAGGCAGATTCCGCACATGATTGGACTAGGTTATTCATAGTTAGACCTAAGCATTTGGATCCTCGATAGGACCTACAAGAGGTATTGGAGGCCTAATTTGAAGACATAGAACAAGATTCAACAATCTCATGCTTCTCTTCTACTCATTGTTTACTCTTTTTATCATTTCTCACAAACTTAAAGGTCGAAATGGGCTAAATTTTTCACGGAATACTTAAAATATACTTTTAACAAACCCTTGAAAGAATTGGACCTAAAATCAATCAGAATCATGATAAAATCAATGAAACGTGAAATCTTGAACATTTGCATTAAGTCACTCTCTTCGTACGAAGTGCTACCTTCGCACAAAGATAAAATTTTCAAAATTAAATATTTTTACTTCGTACGAAGATAGTTTTTGAAAAATCTGGTTTTTATCTTCGCACGAAGATATATCTAATAGAATTGGTTTTACCTCCGTACGAACTTAACTCTAATTTGTTGTATTTGTGTTTAATAAGTACAAGGCTATATTCGCACAAGCCTATCTTCGCACAAACCTATCTTTGCACAAACCTGATGTTGGTCAAAAGTTTTGACAAAATAGATAAAGAGTTCTACAATGCCTTCGCAACTACAGCAACAACATCAGTCGTCCAAAAATTAAGTCTTAACAATGAGATGGGAATGATGACAAAGCCACCTAAATTCATGAGTCTAGAAGAATATGGAGGCTGGCACGAATGCTTTGAAATTGGGTACAGGCAAATTACTTAAGAGTGCTGGTATGCAATTGAAGAAGGGTAAACTGTTCATACTAGAGAGAACGGCTTGAAAAGAATATCATGCATTTTTCTAAGGAGAAAAAGAAAAGTTTAAACAATAAAAGAAAATGATGAACATTTTGCAACAAGCTGTGAAAGAAGATATCTTCACATTGTTACAACATGAAGGCTATGCACAATCAATCTGGAGTGCTTTAAATTCAAATTTCAAGGTAGTACAAATAAGATGAAGAGTAAGAGGGCCTTGATTAAAAGGAGTTCGATATTTTCACTACACTCAAAGGCGAGTCTATGAAGCAGATCATTGAAAGATATTGCCATCTGGTGGGTGCAATGAATAGGTTGAGTATTCATAAAGAGAATGAAGAATTAGTTGAAAAGTTGGCGGATGCTTTACTGGAAGGATAATGGTCAACTTACTTGACTATTTTGAAGAATAGTTTGGCGTACGATAGTGGAATGAGTCTGTCAAAGTTCATTGAAAAGATTAAAGGACATGAACTAGAATTGTAGAAAATGGCAAAGATAAGAAATGCTCATGCCCAAGAAGACGTGAACTTGTATTTGAAAGGAAGCACAATAGCCAACAATCAGAGTCCAAAGATTCTGAGTGCATTTAGTGCAAATAAGTCTTCAAGTGCTTCTTCAAATCATTCAAGCAGTGGTAGCGGGTTTTCCTCATTTCAAAGTTTTGATCCAAATACACCACAAACACCTTACTCTTCCGAGAATTCGAATAGTTAAAATAGCCAAAACAATCAAACCAATCAAAACAACTCCAATCAATAAATCCGACAGTGCAACATAGTAGTGAATTTAGAAGATGCTCAAGACTTTACTGAGACAACAACAAAACAACACATGGCCTTACTCGCCTCAGTCTTGAAATCATATGAAAGTATAGTTGCTAGAAAGGTCGGTAATCTGAATATGAAAAAGGAGGATTATGTGCAGATTGATCCAGAGGAATTGGAGCTCATTGATATTAAGTGGTGGATGGCTAGCATTGTTCGATGAGCTTAAAGATTTGTGGAAGTTACAAGAAGAAATAGTTCGAGTGGTCCGAATGCAAAACTGGGTTTTGACAAATCAAAAGTCACTTGCTTCAAGTGCCGTGAGAAGGGACATTTTAAAAGAGAGTGTCCGAATCGAGAAGTACATGGAAAACACAATCCATTAGGTGACGATTACTACAAGAAAGCAATTTATCACCGAACTTCTCCACAACCTCGAAGTATGACAAAGCTTATCCAAATTGAGGATGGTTCAACGAAGTCGAAAGACAAGGCTCTCGTGGTTACTTAAGAATACGAAGGTTTCAATTAGAATAACTACATTCCGAAGATTGAGAACCGGGCACTTTTAGCAGAAATCATTGAGGAACCTGAACCACTTGCCGAAGAAGTGGTCGAAGAAATTTCAAGCAAAGATTGTGCTGAAGTTACCTTTGATGAAACTACAGATAAAAGTTCTAATGCATACTACTATGATCAGAGTGCTTAAGAAGATATTTTTCATAATGCTTTTAAATTGGTCATTCCACCTGACGTTTATAAATCTTTTGTAGGTTTCTTTGGAGGTTAAAGTCAATATCAAATCACGCAGATTGAAGAAGAAACGAAGCCTGGGGAAGAAATTTTCGATGTCACCAAAGAAATGAATGCTAAAAATCTTAAAGAGACTGCCGATAAAGCTATGATGGCACAACTACAAGAGGTAGTCTCTGAGAAAATTCATGAAGGTATGAATGAGTCAATCAAAGAGGAGGGTAAGAGTGAGATGAAAGAAACCGAAAAATAATACATGAAGTGCTTGGAACCATGCAAAGAGTGTTATAAAAAAGACAAAATTTTTAAAGAACTTAAAAAATACACTGGTAACCTATCTAGTGATTTTAAAGAAACTAAAGATGCTTATGATAAATTGAGCAGAACGATTAACCAATATCGAGATGCTAGTAGGGAAGACAATGCTACACTTTCAATGCTAAAAGCAACGGTCATGGATAAACAAATGGCTATAAATATTCACGTTGACACGAAGCTAAATTAAAAAGTGAGCTAGAAACCATTAGTATTGAATCAGAATGGGTTAATAAGTTGCTGAGTAGTTATTCAACAACTTCTTATGTGATTGATCATATTCTTCGTAAACATAATGAAAAATGTGAAACGAAAATAAATGAAAATGGATATCAAAACAAAGGACTGGGTTGTCATCGAGTTCCACCCCCGACGTGGAATAGTTATTCTAGGAAAAAGATTGACCAGGTGGAAAAGGCGCTTAATTTGAAATTGAAAACTGAAAAGAAAGACGAGTTGCCTAAAAACATCAATATAACGTATACCAAGTCTGAAATGATTGTGAGTCAGATATGGTAAAAAATGTTGTTAAAAATGTTTTTGAAAATGACATTGAAAGCACTCAATTTGAGAGTGTTGTTCGAATCTTGAGAAAACAAGCTCAAGTTCACAATCTGAAAATGAAGAATGTTTTCACAAGAATTATATTAAAAAATTGGAACAAAGTTTGAATGATGATCCTAATATTGTCATGTATAAAATGAACGAATTTGACAAGTTATACCCTGACCAAGAATTTCCGACTCAAAATGTGAGTCTTGATAAAGTTGATGAAGTGTTTAAATTGATAGAAGTTGAGATGTCTGAGCTTGGAAACATGACCAAAGAACAAAGATTTTAAAACTTTAAACGTGATAAATCTTACTATTCTTAACCTAAAGGCTCTTATAACAAACAAAGGAATAACTATCATGACAGTAGAAAGGGTTTGGGGTAAGTTAAGAGAAATAACAACAGGTTTGGAAAATAAAAAATTTGAAAGAATATAAACTTTGTGTTTGGCACTTTTTTCAGAAAGCCAAAAAGAGAAATTGTCAAGAGAACAATCAAACAAAGAATTTTATGCTGAAAAACCACGTCGTGAACAGGTATGAGATCCTCTGTTTGAAATGACAATAGGACATCTTTAAATTTAGTCATGTTGGACATATCGCTAAACGGTGTCCACTAAGTTCCTTTAAACCTGTTTACTGTGTTAAGAAAATTTCAGAGGATGTAAAAAAAAAATGCGCAATGTTTTTTCCTACTCAGATTTTGAAACGAAAGAATGAATCTAAAAACGATGTGAAACCAGCAAATCCTAAAGTTTTAACTAAAAAGGCTGGTGAATCGTCAATCAAAACGAAACAAAAAGATTCAAAATATTATCCCAAAAATGCAATTTCAAAAAATCAAACTTTGGTGATTAAATCAAAAGCATCTTCTGAAGAGGTCAAAACATCTGTTCCAACTATGGTTGACAAAAAGTTTGAACAAAAAGTTGAACAGATTGATGAAACGAAGAATGAAAGTGTCTGTGATTCAACTTGTGCAAACCCACCCAGGACTGTTAAGGCTTGGGTCTCACTATTCAAATAATTGTTTAAGCGCATGTGCAGGGGCTCCCAAGATCAATCATTTCCAAGTGGATAATGGATAGTGGAGCGTCTCAGCACATGACATGAATATTGGCGCTCCAGTAAAACGTTAAATCAATCCCAGGAGGCTATTTGGGTTTGCTGGTAACCAAGGTGGGATAATAGTTAGTGAAGGAATGATAACCAATGGTGTGGTGTCGTTTGATAAGGTCAACTAGATAGCGGATTTAGAGAACAATATACCGAGTAACTCTCAGATTTGTGACAAAAAATTCACAACACACTTCACTAATCGAGAATGTGTCATTCTTAAGCCAGGATTCCATATACCAGAGGAGTGGATCTTATTGCGCGCTCGCCGAGAAAATGGCTTTTATGTATTAGACATAAGCATCGTGACAATGACAAAATCCGCGCAATATTTTGTGTCCAAAGCAACAGAGAAAGAATCAATCAGGAAGATGGGGCACATTCATCTCTGAAAGATGAATTTAATAGTACACAACAACCTAGTGGAGGGGTCAATGTAAAGAGTTTTCATTTGAATGATGACTACATAAGTTGCAAAAATTTAAACAACATAAAAAGTCGCATCTGAGGAAGCTCCTGAAATCAATAAAGCTCTCGCTAGAGAGACTACATATGGATCTCTTTGGATCAGTCAATGTTCGAAGTATCTCAGGTGATCTATATTTTCTTGTTGTTACCGATGATTATTCAAGATTTTTATGGGTGATGTTCTTGGAAAGCAAAGATGAAACTTTTGAGAGTCTGATCATCTTGTTCTGGAAATTGGAGAACTTGTATCACTTACCAATTCGACGCATAAGAAGTGACAACGGTACACAGTTCAAGAACAATCGGATGTTAGCGTTTTGCAATGAGAAGGGAATTTTGCATGAATTCAGTGCACCATATACCCCATAGCAAAAACGATGATAGAGACAGCAAGAACCATGCTCGTCGATTCAAAACTACAAGTTAGCTTTTGGAGCGAAGCCATGGCCTCTACATGTTATACACTGAACATAGTATTGATACTCAAGCCTTACAAGAAAACATGTTTTGAGCTACTCAACCAGCGAAATCCAAACCTAAAGTATTTAGAATCGTTCAGTCACCATGCACAATAATTTGATGCAACTGGCAAATTCAGGGCTAAATCAATCGAAGGTTTCTTCATGGGATATGCTAGTCCACTACTGAGTGTATATCTTCCTAGCATAAACTGGGTGATTGATTCTCAAAATGTAGATTTTCAATGTTACACGTGTCCAACACAAAAAGCTAGATATTCTTGGCTATTTAATTATGAAAGTCTTTGGGATTCCTTCGAGCTGCCAGATGAACCGATAGAAGAGGAACTTTTGATTATTTATTAGCAACAAAAAGCTTTATCACAAGAACAAGTTCCTAGACCTATGTGATTAACACATGTTGGTACTCATGATGCTGAAGTAGGTCCTAGTACTCAACATCTAGAATCACAGAGTGCTGAAATAAGTGATCCCACAGCTGATTAAGAATGAATGAACATGCTCCTACGTTTGATCAATCTGATGATTCTGAATCTGATGCTGAACTGACATATGATAATGACGGATCTACTTCCGACGATGGTGTAGAACAGATTGAAAGTTTACTCAACAATCAAGCTGAGGGAACATGTGCTTAGAATGAAGCATCCACAAGTAATCAAGATACTAATCAAAATATCACAAATCTAGAACACGAAGTGAGCGTTCTGAACGAAGTTATGCCAAGGACATTATTGTACCACCCATCAAAAAATATTTGTGGAGAGTTGAACACTTGTGTCAAAACGCAAAATCAGATTAATCATGATGTTAGTTGTTTTTATACTAATACAGATGTTTTATTTCACAGATTGAGCCAAAAACATATAAGGAAGCTCTCATCAAAGAAAGTTGGGTTAACGCAATGCAGTAGGAGTTATTACAGTTTGAAAAACTCGATGTGTGGAAACATGTTGATCTACCCAGATGGCCACAAAAAGATAAATTCCTAGTGGGTCTTCAAGTGCAAAAGAGATGATAGATGAGTACTTGTTCAAAATAAAGCTCGACTTGTTCAAGGATTTCATCAACAAGAGGGAATAGAGAGCACTCATGTCTAGGCTCCCGTGGCAAGATTTGAAGCAATCCACATCTTCCTTGCATTCGAGTCTTGGAAGGGATTTAAAGTGTACCAATTGGATGTCAAGCTAGCGTTCTCGTACGGAAAAGTGAAAGAGTAGGTGTACACCAGCCAACCACCATGGTTCGTCGATCCGATACACAATGACAAGTTTGTCAACTAGATAAGGTGTTATACAGCTTACACTAGGCCCCGAGAGTCTGGTATAAGATATTTTCTCAACACCTTCTAGACAACGGTTTTACAAAAGGAACACTAGACAATACCCTCTTCACACGGGAAGAAGCAGGACACATCTATGTGGATAACATCATATTCGGTTCGACCAATGGTGTGTTATGCAAAGATTTCAAAATAGTCATGAAGAAGAAATTCGAGATGAGTTCTATGGGGGAAATGAAGTTTTTTTTCTAGGATTTTGGTCGATCAATTGCCTAATGGAATCTTTATAAATCAGACGAAGTATGTGAACAATGTTTTGGAGAAATTCAAAATGTTCGAATCATAACAAGTATCTACCCCATTAGCTACGAATCATGGCATCGGACCAGATATAGCTGGAGTGAAGATAGATGAAACTTTGTATCGTTTGGTGATTGACTCTTCGATGTATTTAACAACATCACGACCGGATATCAGGTATCCAACATGCCTCTACGCATGCTATTAGTCAAGTCCTAGAGTGTTGCATTTGTTGATCGTCAAAAGGATCCTTCGATAGCTAAAAGTTGCCCAGGAAACGGCTTGTGTATCCACGTACCAACAATTTCAATCTCGCATGATACTTGGACTTTGACTTTGGGTGTTGCAAATTCTGGGAGGATCGGCTCTCCTCCGAAAGCAAAGGACCCGACTTGAGCTAATTAACGTGCGCGAAATTCATCATTAACTAGTATAAGACATACTGTTTCAATGCCTCTACTTCATTAATATTGAATAAACGTTTACAGATCAGAGATAAAACTGGCAGGGCTTCGCCTAACAATTAGAAAAATAGCTTAGGACTTAACACCCCTACTCAGCTATTTGTAGACATGGAAGCTTCGCACAAGGGTGTTGTGCCACTTTGTACGAGGTGCATTTCCTACAAAGTGACATTGCATCACCATCGTCATCATCTGTATCATCATCATTCTCATTGATTGCGTTAATTTCAGCGTCTATCTCTGCATACATCCTCTTTCTATCCAAGATTTTCTGCCTCAATGTCATATTAGACACATCAACTGGCCCACCAACAAGTACGAAATTCACCGGCTCAGATTCAATATCTGCTGAAGTAGGCTCAATGATAGGCATTGCATCAATCGGATTCTTGCATTTACCAGTTGCTGCAACATCTTCCTCTGCCTTCTTTGCCCTTTCAGCGGCTCTCAACTTTGCTTCTTCAATCTCTATCTCATCATTTCAAGCTGCGAAATTGATATCATACCTCTTGTGTAAGACTTTGAATAGCATATCAAACTTCTTAGCATTCTCTATCTTCTCATACTCCAAATCTTTAACCACCAGATGTAACCTTTCATTCTCAGTAGTGACACTAGTAAGCATAGATAACAAGTGCATGTTCTCTGTTTCAAGCTGTTTGATGGTAGCATCATGTTCTTTAAGCTTGTTCTCTAGATCACCCATCTCGCATTATCATCCACCAACACAGCCGGCAACGCTTCCAACCTTTGCTTATCTTCTTCGAGAAACTTGATTCGGCTTTCATATTCTTTCATCGTGGTCTCTATCTCATTAATCTTGTCATCATTGAGCATGTCTACATCAAACCCTTCTGAGATTGGAATATCACCAAAATCATATGGAAGTTTATCAGCCAATGAACGTCATGGACCAGATTGTGGTGTAGAACGTTGTTCCATAGGGGGTGTCGGTTGTGGAGATGTGATATGTTGGGTGATAGAGGATGTCGTGGTGATAGAGGGGGAATAACAGGCGTCTATGGCGATGGAGGAACAACAGATTCAACATTACCAGTTGTAGCAACCACTTAAGGTGTTCTCTTCTTGCCATACTTCTTTCTCGCCTTTTTGTGGCTGGAGAACTAGTAGTCTTTGCAGCATCAGAAGCTTTACTCTTCGTACGTTTAGCCGGTTTCCTTGCAGGCTTAGTAACCACAATTTCATCATCAGAATTAGAAGGCATATAAGATTTATCATCATCCCCGAGAGCCCTTTTCTCTTTTCAATTCTGCCTTTTTACATGCACCTTCTGCTTACGGATTGATGCTATTATCAGACGATCCTTCACATCACTATCATTACCTTCAACCCCTGTAACTGCTTGTTTCTATATGTTAGCAGATGTGCTTTCAACAATCTCTCCATGTACTCTATCATGCTTAGAAGTAGCAGAATACACATCATCATGCACATTCTCTACAGCTTGCACCTCTAGATTAACTAGCTCATTAACCTGTACTTCTTCAACTCTGGTTCATCAACAAGTACTGTTCGTACAGTAGCACGCTTTCTCTTCTGAGTTGTTACAGTCGAGGTTCCAGTAGGTTGCTTCTTTGGAGTTCCTCGTCTTCATTTATTAGTGTCATCCTTCTTGTACACAACAGCTTCTTTTTGGAACAAACCCTTCCAGAGAAACAACTTCATCCTTTTTTCCCCACTCGTATCTTTTCTTCATTTACCCTTTGGAGGTGCGACATAATCTTTATCTTTAATAGCTCCAAACACTGGTTTTGGAATAGGTTCATCTGTCTGATCAAGTATAGATTCAATCAGACCAACGTCTCTCTATCCATATGTTCTAACACAAGCTTATCATCTTCTTCCTTTGCCAAGTTAGGGAAAATATCATCTAGCATCATCTACAAAAATCTCGGATACCATAGAAACTTCTCCCTTGTAATGTTTAGCACCAGTTGATCATAAATTAACTTAAGTGAAGTTGTATGGCAAGTTCAGCACTAGAGAAGTTATCATACACATTTGATAATCGACAATGTCATCGAACCCTCCTTTTCTATGACTGAGCGTTGTTGGTGCATAATATCTATTGCCTACGTCTAGGATATGTTGATTTTGTATATAGGGCTTAGAACGTCAGTTTGTAAATGTTATTTAATGATTTATGTGTTTTGTATATGACTCAAACGAGTGAATTATATGACTCTCAGTCACTCGTACGAGGCAGCCTCTCGCACGAGTCATACATCTGCTTCACACTCTCTTGTGCGAGTCATGTCGACCTATAAATAGAGGAGTGTTGTGTCAGAGCTAAGTAGTGTTAGTCCAGTTGGTGTGACGAAGCCCTGTTGAATTGTTTACTTGTGTTGTACTTTTTCACGTCAACCTATATATTCAAAGTAGTTAAACAGTAGATCTCACTTGTTCGTTTATCAACCTCACTAACAATGAATTCCGCCTCTGTTAGTTGAGTTAGATCAGTGTGGTTGCTCATTAGAGGAGTCGATCCCCCATTCACTAGTGGTATCAGAGCCTTGAGGCCTGATCTGCTGACTAACATCAAGTTTCTACCAATAGTATCAGAATCAGATTCACCATTGGAGCTTTCTACTTCTACATTTTCCCAAACTGATCTCGGAATTGGACGAATTTACAGACAAAATGGACTACGATTCTAGGATATCACGTTAAAATCAATTCCAATCAATCCTTGACAATTTCAGATCTAAAATCGAACTTAATCATGTCAAATTTGGTAAAATTCATCCGTTTGGTGACCTAAGTTATTTCGTACGGGTAGAGAGACCACTCGCACGAACAACTGTCCGGATAATTTAAAGTCATCCGCATGAACAGTAAACAAAAGTTCTTAAAATTTACAAGTTAGCAAGTTGAAACTGTGATTCGAACGAGGAAGTCATTCATACGAGCAACTCACTCGTACGAAGTAAACATTTTCATTCGTACGAACATGTTGTTCGCACGAACATCTACTTTGTACGAATCATCTCATTCACACGAATTTCTGAGTCGTACGAATTAATCTTGTTGCACGAACTGTTGTTGTTATCTGCATGAATGAAGTTTTATTATTCTAATAAGTTTTTTCAGAAAGTGTGTTTCTAAATCTTTGCAAAAAAATGTCAGAAGAATTTTATAACGCATTTTCTACATCAGCGGTCGCGACTACTGCAGTACGAAACATGAACCTCGAGAACGAAATGGGTACGATGACGAAGCTGCCAAAGTTGATGAACCTCGAAGACTTCGATAGTTGGAGTGAACGTTTCATGAATTGGGTTCAGGAAAATCAGTTTACCTATTGGTTTGCTATCGAAAAAAGTATCAAGCTCCTGTTGGTAAGAACGGTCTCGAAAAAACATTGGCTCAACTTTCGGATTTTGAAAGAGAGAAGTTTATAAATTAGAAGAAAATTATGAACATTCTACAACAATCCATCAAGGAAGATGTATTGGCGCTATTACAACATGATGATGACGCTCAATCATTGTCTAATGCTCTTCGATAAAAATTCTAGGGAAGTGCCAAGTTACAAAAAAGGAAGAGGGTGTTGTTGAGTAAAGAATTTGACATTTTTACTTTGATTAAAGGAGAGACGGTAACACAACTGATTGAAAGATAGTGTCATCTGGTGGTGCAAATGATGCGAATGGGAATCATAAAGACGAACGAAGAACTAGTTGATAAACTCGCTGATTCCTTTCCACAAGGCGAATGGTCTACCTATTTGACCATTTTGAAGAATGGAACTGAATATGGTAATTTCTCATTACCACGATTCATTGAGAGATTTGAGGGACATGAATTGAGATCCATAAAATGGCGACGAACAAAAATGCCCAAGTGCAACAAAATTTTAATCTTTATTTCAAGAATAGTTCTACCGCCCAGATACAAAAATCCAGACTACCTTTAGCGCTTACAGCACACTGAGTTCACCGTCAAATCAAAACAGTGGTTTTCAATCATTTGCTACGGTCAATCTGAACAATTCTCAAAGCCCACAGTCATCACATGGATCGAGCAATCCTAGATCAACCAGAACAGTCAATAAAATCCTACTCGGAGGGTACTACAGTGCAATATAGCTGCTGATTTCCAGAATGCACAAAACTTTGATGAGAAGACCGCAAAGCAGCATATGTCACTATTAGCATCGGTTCTCGAATCTTATGACAGTCTTGTAGCAGCAAAGATTGGAAATTATGAAATGACCAGAGAGGACTATGATCAGATTGATCTGGTAGATATGGAGTTGATCGACATAAAATGGTGTATGGCATCTATTGTTAGACGCACACAACGCTTTATGGAAATCATCGGGAAAGAAAACTTGGGAGGATTGGATGGAAAACTTGGATTCGACAAATCTAATGTTACTTGTTTCAAGTGTCGGGAGAAGGGACATTTTAAATGTGAATGCCCACACAGAGAAGTTCAGGGTAATCAAAACCCATTTACCGACGACTACTAAAAGAAAGCTATCTACCACCGTTCTCAACCAAGAACTCAAATGGTGCAGATTGAAGATAGACAGGCAGAAACCAAAGACAAAGCGCTTGTAGTAACTCAAGAAGATTAGGGCTTTAACTGGAACAAATACATTTCCAAGAATGAGAGTTTGGCATTGGTTGTTGAAATAATTGAAGAATCTGAAGAAGAATCGGAGGCATCTTTTGCTGAGGCTCCAGAAGATGATTATTAGAAGAGGAGGATATTTTAAACAGTGCTTTTAAACATATCCTGCCTAATGATATCTTAAAAACTTTTGCAGGTTACTTTGGACCAAGCCATCGATCATCTTGTGAAGAATAGAAGACGCCTGATGTTGAACAAAGAGTTGATGAAAAGATGGAGAAGTTGATTGATGAGACCAGCAAAGCGTATGGCAAACATAAATGAGGTAAATGAGTCTAAATGTGAGTCTGTGGTAGGAAAACCATGTTTGAAATGTGCTGAGCCATGCAATGAATGTGTTGAAAAAGACACACGTTATAATGAGCTCAAAGGTTTAACAGATAATTTGTCGAGCGATTATAAATCAACATAAGAAGCGTATGAAAAATTAAGCAAATCTGTTAAACAGTATGAAAAAGCACTCAGAGAAAATGATGGAATACTTTCTATGCTCAAAGCGACAGTTATGGAAAAGCAAATGGCCCTTAATATTCACTTGAATATTATCGCTGAGCTAAAAAGTGAGCTTGAGAAGGTATGAATTGAAAGTGAACGGGTTAACAAATTGATAATCAGTTATTCTACAAGCTCATACGTCATTGATCACATTTTACCCAAAATCAAAAACAAAGAAGAATCTGAAAATGAGGAAAACAAGATTGCGAGTTACGATTGTGTTCCACCACCCATTTGGAATAGTTATGCTTGTAAAAGACCATCAGGGGTGGAAAAGGCGCTCAATCTAAAATTGAAAACTGAACAATCAAATGAGATGCCTACGAACATTGACGTAACTTACACAAAATCTGAAAATGAATCTGATTCTGAGGTGGTTAAAATAGTGGTCGAAAAAGTTTTAAAAGGTGAATTTAACAAATCTGAATGCGATGTTGAAACATCGGAAGATAGTTTAAACAATGATTCAAACGTCATAGTTTATAGAATGCATGGATCTGATAAACTACATTCTGATGAGGATTTTCCCATCTAGAATGTGAATTTGGATCCTGTTGATAAATTGTTCAAGCTTGTGGAGGTAAGCCATTCTGATTAGACAAACATGATGTATCATTTTACTCTAAATCAAAATGTGTTAACAAACCATACCATCATAAAAACAGAGACTATCCTGAGAATAGGAGGGATGGTTTGGATTTCCAAACGCGAAGAATGAACAACAAGTCCCAAAAGCTAAACTTTACTAAGAAAATCAATTTTGTTTTAGGGACAACAACATAAAGGGAAAAAGAAATCATCGGAACACAGTCAAATGATGATTTCAAGAAAGGGAAAGAGAATAAGAAACAAGTTTTGGATTCCTCTGTCCGTAAAGAAAGTAGGACATGCTAGAAGGTTCACTGGAATTCACATCACGGTCCCGAGTATGCGTGGGAGCTTGAAGATCAAATCAAGTCAAAATACCCCCACCTGTTTGAGAAGACTGCTTCAGTGGATGCCTCAAGCTGAATTTCAGGATGAAATTCTTTTTAACAGGGGGAGTATGTGACAAATGGCAAATAACCGGTAATTCCGTACAATATAATCACTGGTTTCATATTATAATCTCATGCATAGTTATGGTAATTTAATTGCGTAACCGAGTCGTAAGTCATTAGGACAAGTAAATCTGGTCATAACATATACTGGTTTCCGTTACGACGAGAAACAGACCAAAACAATGCCCTAAAAGTGTTGGTAGAAAGTGTTAGTCGCACTAATTGCGGTGACGCTAACTGTGTCGGAAAACTCGCTGAAACGAATCAGAACAAGCAATAACGCATGTTAATGCCATACCTGAGTCCATATACAAATGAAAACACATATTTGGGAACAACTATTTTAATAATACATAATTTTCCGGTATAACGCCTAAATTGCAAAATTGTCCGTTTCGACCAAAAAGGCGACAGTTGGCGATTTGTCTGCAAGACTAGCTCGGAGGATTCCGGATGTCCAGATAAGAATAAAATAATGTTAAACATCCTAAAATAATGTGAGAATAGCAAAAATGCACAAAAGGCATCGTTTCCGGTCATTCGGCAAACAGTGCACAACTCGACCGAAAAGCGGCCGATCGTCGAAACGACGAATATTTTATTAGCCAATAGCCTCATCCGGACATCTAGTGAACTAGTTAAGCACTATTTGGAACTCGGAATCCATTCAACTAACATGAGGTCACGGAAACACAACTTTCGAAAAAGTTCGACGGCGGATCATAAAAGTGCCGATATCGATCGAACGGTCGAACGAAAAACATATCGGCCACCCTAACTCATTATATATTCATCTAGCAAACTAGCATGAATATTTTTGGGCCGGAAATGCACTAATTAGACACCATTTTAGTTGTGGTAGTCGAAAACAAAGGCTTCCGGTAATAAGTATATAGTTCCGTTTTTTAGCGAATATTTCAACAATGAGCGATCTAGCGACATATCCGACATCCGAAACTTATTTTGGAGGATCATTGGATTAAATGCCATGTAATTACACCCTAAACACAAATCTTATGCTTAAGATGCTAGAAGATTAACCCTAATCACTATACTTATCTTAATTACCAAAATATCTAGAATTATAACATGTGGAAAAATTAAAGTTACACTTCAACCCCCCTCCATTTTCACGGCTACGAAGTGGGTCCCACCCAACTTGATTTTGTTAGAAAATCAAAGATTATAGGCATAGTGTTAGATAGATGATAGATTTGAATTATGATGGAAATATATACATTATCATGTGCTAATTCTTATCATTTTCCTTCAACAAAAGAATGCATCTTTCTCCTTCCTTTCTTCCCTATCCCACGGATCAACCACTTCCTCCATACACCACCATTTAGCCACCACTTTTTACACCATTTGAAGCCTAATCAAGTCTACTAAAGAAGCTTGCATGGATGGAGATCATTAAGGATTCCTAAGGAGCTTTCTTTTATTCTAAATCTTCAAGGAACTTGTGCACCCATTGTGAGCTAAACTCCTCCATAATCTAGCTTATTTTTATGCTTAGATTATTATTGTACAAGTTGATCATCTTGAAAATCAAGATAAGATATATCAAAAACCCTAAAACACAACCTAAAAATAACACTAAATATTGCTTATTTTGTGTTAATTATATGCTTATATGATTGTTAGATTGCATGTTGAAGTTGTTTATGTTAAAAATATGATATAAAAGTTGCATGATCTTGTGTGATTTAGTGTAAAAATAAAGATTTAAACATGATAAGGTTTAAATCTAAACAAGATCATCAACTACATCATCCATGTAAAATACTACAACTTAATGATTTTATAAGAAGTAAACATATGTATTTAAGTTGTAGTCACATTAAAAATGTGTAGAAATCAAGGGGTTACATACATGAACTTGTTTAAAAAACATGCTAAAGTATTGATTTGAAAAGGCTAATAAATATTAAAAACCCACTTGATTTACTAGGATTTTAAACCATAAAAGTCATGGATGATGATGTGTGGATTATGTAGAATAAGTATTAGATGGTTTGTTGATGATGATTATGAGTTTAAACAGGTTTTAAATACGTTTTTAAAACGTGGAAAACGCCATAGTTTAGGGGAACTATGTCAAAATTTTCTAAAAATCTAATCACGATTAAAACATGATTAGTGGGGGATTAGTGGGACTAAACGCGATTAGTAACTTAAATCGTCATTAAGTGGACTCTTGACAAAGGTTATCTCTAAATAACCAAGTGTTAATAAAAAGCTACAAATTATATATTTACAGGTAAAAAAAGATATTTTTACAAATATGTATTTCTACTTGGAAACTAATACAAGTATATATATTTATACGATTGTTGCCAATAAAATTGTATGTGTACATATATGTATTGTATGTGTATATATTAGAAACTTAGGGTATTCACAATAAAATACCCAATCTTATAAAACATACAAATACTTGAACAATACTCAAAGTATTGGTAGCAAAATAAATATATTCTCACAATGCGTCGAAACTATAAATCGAACAATTAAAGCAAGGCGGACGATAGGCGAACCTTCAAGATTTCACCGTCGCGTCGACAACCAACGGGTGAATCACGGACACGAAAGGTCGTTATGACAACCGGCGATTCTCGACGAAATCAAACACGTAATAAACGACGCCGACGACGGTCTAAAAATATACTTAGACGTTCAACATATATATATATATATACGCCGACGACGGGTCTAAAAATATACTTAGACGTTCAACATATATACATATATATATATATATACATATATATATATATATATACATATATATATATACATATATATATATATATATGTTACCGAAACCAAAAACCCAGAAAGTTAAGTATATTAAAAGTTAGAAAAATTATAAGTAAATACTTATAATGAAATGGGCTTATGTTTATATACATTTTGGGCTAGGCCCAAAGACATAAATTACATGGGCTAGGCCCAATGACAAGAAGACATGGGCTAGGCCCAATGATAAGAAAACATGGGCTAGGCCCAAAGGCATAGATGACATGGGCTAGGCCCAATGACATGTGAGGGGTAAGGCCTAGTTCACACATGGTTTGAAAACAATAATATATATATATATATATATAATATATATATAATATATATATATTTTAAGAAACATATATAATAATATTAATCGCACAAACGAAGTACCAACTCTTTGATAACATTTTAAGCTGTTCAATCATAATAAAGAAACACAAAACAAGAATTCAAGATGAACAACGAGTAAAAGGTCCATTGTGACCTAGGTTTCTAATGAAACCAATACGCATGTAGGTTACATACGTTGCGGACACCGATCGATAGATAGTACGACTTAACGGAACACAAAACTGTGAGTTCATGTCCCTCCCTTCAGTTATTTCAAGTTTTGTTTTAAACTATCGAGGGGAAATACATCTCATGTCAAAACAGTATGTTAGCTATGGGTTAGCAGATAACAGATCACTGTGCGTAAGTAGGATGATAACAATAGTAACCATTAATCACTTAGTGACCAAGGTGTCACACCCTCAATTTCCACTTGCGGAGTTTTACCGCGAGGCGTGTGAACAAACCAGAATCTGAAACACTAGTATGTCGAACGACTCTACATGATTTGATTATACGTTTTCCAAAATCGTTCTTTGTAGATTTTATATCAATTACCAATATTTAGCAGAGCATTAGTTTTAAAGTTTGAGCGGAAGCATATGTAAGTAGTGATGCGGGCGCCAACACAAACGCCAAAACAAATGAAAAATCCCAAAACAATATTAATAAATAAGACTCGATAATGATGTCTTGTTCAATGCATGTGCGTGCACCTAGAGCTCCTAGCGTCCTGAGAAACATGTAAAGAAACAAGTGTCAACATTTAAGATGAGTGAGTTCACAGGTTTTCATAAATTCGTTTGTTCGGTGATAGTTTGATTACTCCGTTATCCCCAACCCGGGATAACGTATCAGTTCCATTATTCCAACCCCGGAATAATAAGTTGTTGCTTCCAATATTCCCATCCCGGAATATTAAGTTGTTAATTCCATTATCCCCAACCCGGGATAATAAGTTGATGTTTCCAATATTCCAAACCCGGAATATTAAGTTGATTCGTAATTAAGTTCAATGTTAATATATATAGGTAGCTAGCCTAAAGTCATGTCACGTAAGAGTTCGCGATCGAAGCTGACTCTTGTGCCTCCGTTTTGCCAGGCCTATCACATGACCATGGCGGTGTTAGCCCAATTATTCCCCCGTTGACCATACCAGGTCGGCTAGCGCGACTAGCTCGGATGGGGCTTGTCGGGCCCAGTAGTACTACTTATAATTCCCCCGCTATTTAACCCAAATACTAACGATCCGAGGAGATTGTCGAGGACTTAAGTGATAAAGCTGCTTAGTGACCATAACATTACATTAACATTAACTTAGTTACCGTATAGTTATGTGACGTTAAATTCGTATAACGTAAAGAGATTGAGTTTGAGAGTGTATACATGTTTCTCCCCTGTTGTTTAAAAACCGGATAAAGTTAGGGGCCGTGAACTCACCTTTATTTGCTCGGTTAGTGTAGCAAAGATGTTATAAGAGATGGGACCGCTAGTTGCGTCCTAACAAACCAATTAATTACACGTCAGTGTGAAATCACACCAATACAAATTCCACACGCAATTTACTCACAAATTGATACACACAAACAACATCTCTAACACTCAAACATGCATGCAAGTATTCTCATGTGATCATAGTAATCAAACAACTTATCATGAACATATTCCAAATCCATGCAACACTTTAATGCATAAAATCACAAGTTATCAACTTTCTGCTTAACACTCAATTATTCAGCTGTTTTCTAGGATTTTTATAAAATAGTTCTAACACTCCAGAAATTCCAATATTTTTACAGTAGGTGACATCTATACCATAGAAATTTATATAATTTTTGCAAGTCCTAAATCTTTACCAATTAGCCATAAATATTAATTCATTAAGCTGCAGTCAGATTTACCGCTTTCTGACTGCAGTACATGGAAGAATTTATTTAAAAATCACTGATCGTCCGATTAACAAAATTCCAGTTGGAGTTGCCCGGAAATTTCTATACCTAGTTGCTGTACAAAAATCATGACTCAACTCTCTACTGATTTTAAAATCTAGCTTGATAAACAACCAAAAAATTCCAGAATTTTCACAGCTTTAGCTACTGAACTTGTTTAGCCCTTTAAAAATATCAAACGACTTCAGAAAATTATGAATCTAGCGCCATTAGATTCATTATTCAAATCTCTACATTCTAGACATCAGAAAATCCGTTTTTCAACAACTAACGACCGAGTTACAGCCAGATGAAGTCGGCTGTAACTATTATTCAGCAGACTGTTTCAGCATCTCTTTATAATAAACTCCTATAACTCGTTCATGCGATTAGCCTAGGCAATCAAGAACTGATTTTTAATCATAGACTAATACTAATAACCTATCCATGCAAACCCTAGTTCTTACTTCTAGTTATTATAACCAAAACACACTTGCGAACTTATGATTTCCGAAAACAATTATGTTTATAACCAATTCAGCCGATTACATTAAACACCTATAACCCGAAACAAGCTAATCACTTCATTCAAGTACGTGTATATCCGAAACAACAAATCAATTCATTCAAGTATGTGTTATTCCGAAACAACTAATCAATTCATTCAAGTATGTGTATATCCGAAACAACTAATCAATTCATTCAAGTATGTGTATATATCCGAAACAATACAATCATACGATCCGAACACAACAAAGTCACAACACATGTATCCGAATATGATCTTGTATCATATGATAAGTTCTAATCTTTTAATGATAAGGTAAACGAACCGTGATTAAGCTAAGGAATCCGGTGATCAACGATTGCTTGCAACCGAGAAGATCCGTGACCGAGAAGGAGGCTGGTTTGCGACCGTGAAGAAGAGTGGGGAGCGGCTGTTTTGCGACCGAGATGATGAAGAAAGCTGTTGCTTACTGCGACCGAGAAGATGGTGAGAGTAAGGCAGCCGACGGCAATGAAACTCTAGGGTTTTGTGTTGTGTATAGAACATGCATGAGTGTTAGTATATATAGGCGCAAGGAGGATGAGGATCACGGTTTGATTTAGCACGCGGCCGCAAGAGACTTGGGTGGTTTGGTTTGGGTTTTGATCTTATGGCCGAGGACTAGGGTGGTTTCGGTTTGGGTTTGATCTTGGCCGAAACTTGTTTGGGCTTGTTCTCGGTTTAGGTTTGTGGTTTGGGTTGCATACGGCCGAGAATGACTTAAGGTTTAAGATCTACATCTCGCGGCCGAAAACTTGGGTTTCAGGTTTCCTAGTTTCACAAAGAGTTCGGTTTGTGTTTGTGTCGCGGTTCGGTTCGTGTGCATATTTATTATACATACATATATTGTATAACTAAAACAATTACACAACCACAACACGTATTTAATTCATGCACGTTTAATGCTTAGCACATATATTATTCGACAAGTGTCACGTGTAAGTTATCCGAAAAATCCGGGATATCACACAAGGTGCAAAAGAAGTAGATTTATTGAGTTTGAGACCCGCTCCACTCCTGGTATGATAACCGGTTAGGAGTGCTTTTGTGATCCCAATGATGTCTAAGTAGTCTCGGTTTGGTTACTTACTTATGGCACAAGTATGTTAGGGTGCTCGCGACACACTGATAGATCCTTAAATAACTCATTGATGCTAATAACATACTTGGATTTCAAGGATGACATTTTGATGTGAAAACACTAAACTGCATGAACTCGGCAACTTTATGTTAACTTTTTAAAATTACATGTATTTAAGGACGCAAGGCATGAGCTGGTGATATGATTCGGGTTATGAGAATATGTCAAGACAACGATGTGCCATCTTTTGGAGGGTTTGCCTTTTATATCCCAACTTTGTCTGGGTATATAGGGGTTAAAACCTCAATACGAATTTATGATGAAAACAATGTCTTATTTTGAAACAGATAACAGTGTGATATCACTTTTGATGGTTGTGTATATGGAATGAAACTCCTTAATGGCATGGCATCGTTGTTAATTTATATTATTTAAAAGATTGGATGCAATGATTACCTAATAGTCACACACTTGCGCTTCCGCTACGACCAGGGTGTGACAGGTTGGTATCAGAGCTCCCATTGTAGTGAACCGGGGAAAAACTTTCTATTAAAAGTTAGTCTACAATCAGCAGGGGCTCACACATGAAAACAAAGTTCAAAACATAATAGAAAAGTTTTGGGATTATAACAAGATAACAAAAAGGTTTTCATTGTGTCACGATAACACAAGGATCTATCACACAAGCTCAACTATAAGTAATGAAAAGGAATCAATACATGATTAGTCTATGAGAAATAGACACATTACATTATAAGACTACGTGTCGTGGACACATTACAAAAGATAGAAATCCTGGCTAGATAGGATTTTATGTGATTGTATGTATATAATTTATTTATATATGTTTTGTACGCAATATTTGCCAAGAACGAAATACCTTCGACTACGGATATTAGTATTATTATCTTTGACTCGCATATCGACCTCGCGTTTATTGCGGAGCTTATGGCGAACGTGGTTCCTAAGTGAGACCTTTGGATCTATTCCACCTAAGGTGGTTGCTTTTCCCGTGGATACAGAGATGCCTGGCTTCGGTAGTGATGAAGAGGCGGAAGGTGGTAGCCTTGTACGACAACTCTATTAGCGGGACGAGGTACTAGTGACCCATATTAATCATTAATAACAACATTCTTGTCCAGACAAGGAAAGGTGAAGTACTCATCTTGAAGGTGCCCCTCCAAATGTTACTGTTGCAAATTCTCTCTATTTCTAAATCTATCTAACGACGTGCCTTTCGCGATTAATGTCAAGGGACGATAGCACATGGACCAACCATGAAGGTCTCTTAAATGTTGAAGGTATGTAGACAATAGCGTCCTCTTTCTGACTGATCATCATCTTTGAACGGTAGGACACTAGGGTGACCATACAAGGCGATTTATTATTATGGGGGCACATGTAATAATAACTTGCAGTGGATGAAATATCACGAGTCGATTGAGACTAGTCATCTAAACAAACAAAACTGGTTGGCCACCCAAGGAGGATATATCCTCAACGGCCTAAAGTTCTTGTACATGGGTTGGTTCCATGGTGTCTATGGTATCTCATCTTATTTATTGGAAAGAGATCACACTAAACTCCGTCGTTTGACATTTGTCTTATTCCAAGTGATGGTATGGCACGAACCATGCTTCAACACTCCCATTGCATTCTATTCGATATCTATGGAATTATAACAATCTAGCTGGAGCTCGTGGAGCTCAAGGGATATCAACGTATTTGTCACACGGGTTAGTGTGGCGGAGGATGTTTTTTTCCTACTTTGGACGATCGAGGTCCACGAAGTATGGAATACATGCTATAAGGTTGGAGACGACCGTTTGGTTTCTCCTCCTTAGCGAGTTATTTTCTTTCCACTTAGACACATGGCCGATACACGCATGAGGCGCATAGTAGACTATATTTATTCAAATATGTTTCTAGCTTCTCTTAATCTTGGGAATTAAGAAGAAACATGACGCCAAAAAGATGGTCTACACCCAAAGGGGGTTAGTTAATCCATGACTTACTGGGTAAGCCGAACTAGAGTACTTATGGAAGGACATGCGGTTGCGGAAATCGCACGACACGAGAGTAATTTAGTCGACATTAGTGACGGTACTGGTGGTACTAGTAGTTCAAATGGTTCCTATCCCAATATATTGGGAACGAGGGGCAGTGCTACACTTGAAGATGCGATCATACAGGATTTTTAAAAAAACCCCAAGGCTTTCCTGGACTGTAAGCCGCGAGACCTCACTGGTGCAAGAGGTGTGGTAGGTTAGGTCCACTAAATAAGGACAACTCGGTTAGCAATACTAGTAAATGCACGCCTGCGTAAACAATGAGGTAAACAAAGAGTCTCCTGCTGAATGCCGCATTAACTTGATGAAATCCTTAAGTAGAAACTTTAAGGAGTGATACTATGAAGAGGTCATCATGGGGAGGACTCTGATTCTTATGTGAGAAGAGTATTGCTCGCTGATTGAAATTTCTAGGGTAGAAACGGGATCCTAGAACTCGATCATGATTGCAACCAACGTTGTTGATTACACTCGACACTTTTACGATCTCTTAAGGATTGTTCCATACTGGGAACACTTGAATCAAACGCATTGAGCGCTACATTTGGTGTTTAGCCTCTAAGAACCAAAACATGACCACATCATCCCACCCTTCAACACTCAAACAGTAACTCTCGCAGTTAGTCTCACCAAGGTTGCGGTGAGAATGCGAAACAATCAAGAAAATGCATGCTAAAACTACTAGCGACGGGAAGCGAAAGGTAACTCCCGTGATGAAAGAAACGAAGGCAACGGCTGCCATAATTGATGCTAGCACCAAGAAATGTGCTAATAACTTGCTGAAATCCGAAAAGTGATAAGTACAAACTTCCTAAAGAGGGCACTTGCAAAAGTGCCAAGAGTAGGAGTGTGGTGAATGAAGACACATAACAGAAATCAATAAGTTAGTAAGACTCAACCAAGAACAAGGATGTTAAGTGTGGCATGAAGGCCACTTCAAGCATGAGCATCTCAAGAATGAATCAGGCAAGTGAATTAAAGTGTGGGTGAGAAGAAACTATGGATACCCCAAAAGATCCCGATGTCGTCAAGCATACGTTCTACTCTACATTCATTATGTGTCAATTCTTTTGATACCAACACCGAGCTTAGCTAGAGTCGTTAGATGTTAAGCTTATACACGAATTAGAGTCTTGTAAGTTAGACATGTTATCAAGTTAACTAATGGGGAATTAGCGTTAGACTCGTCTCGTCGATACGAATCCAATGATATATAATGTTAATTTTTTTAAAAAATCACACGATTCTAACCATGCAATCGGTTTGTAAAATTGTTTATTGATAACTTCCCACTTTTTTTTCTAGTTCAACTCGGAACAGTACCCAATTCGAAACAATATTCCGAGATGGGAATCCGTCTAAAATGAGGTATCCGAGACGTAATTCGGAATGGAAATCCGAGATGGTCCGAAAGCAATACCAAAGATCCGAGATACACTGTTTTGATCCGTGAGTCATGGGGAATCATTAAAAGGTCAGTGACACGTTTCCATCAACCAACATCTCGCATCCATCTTGTTGGATACCTGTGCCAATTCTAGTTCATCTCCATAGAATTCAAAATATACTTGACCTAGATACAAGTAAGATAAACGTTCCCTCATTCTATAGGATTTGCCAATGGTAAATTAGTCAAAGTCAGGGGAAGTTTTAAAAGGATGCACCTTGGAACTTGGAGAACGGGAATTTAATATCGATCTTTTATATGTTTACATGGGTTGTTACGACGTAGCTTTTGGCATAGACTTGTTGACGTATAGCCGAGCCGAAGTAGGTTGTCCTGAGAAAACTATTTGCATCCCCCGCCCTTACGAATCATTAAGTGCATGAAGGCCAGAAGTGCCTACAAAAGGTTGCATAGCCGTTCTAACTTATATAATCGACAAAGAAACTGAGGAGCCAAAATTGGAAGAAATAACCATTGTGAAGGAATTCCCTCGAAGTCTTTCCATCAGACTTGTTTGGATTACCTCCGCAACGACATGCCAATTTTCGCATTGATTTGGTGCTAGGAGCAGCACCAACCGATTAGCTCCGTCATAAATGCAAAGACTATCTACGACTTCAAAAGTTGTTAGACAAAGGATTCATAAGACCGAATTCCTCGCCATGGGGAGCTCCGGTGCCTCTTGTCGAGGAGAAGGATGGAACCTTCCGAATGTGCATAGGCTACCGAGAACTAAACAAGTTAACCATCAAGAGTCCATACCCATTACCGAGGATTGATGATCTATTCGTAAATTACAAGGGTCAAATTTCTACGCAAAGATTGATTTAAGATCTGGGTATCATCAGCTAAGAATCCAAGAGGAAAGTATTCCTAAGATGGCGTTTAGGACTCACCACGGTCATTATGAGTTCCTTGTTATGCCTTTTGGCCTAACGAACGCCCCTACAGTATTCATGAGTTTGATGAACTGGGTGTGTAAGCCATACCTCGACAAGTTTGTGATCATCTTTATAGATGATATATTGATATACTCACATACTGAGGAAGAACACGGTCAACACCTGAGAACTATTTTGGAGTTGCTAAAGCAGGAGAAACTATATACCAAGTTCTCGAAATGCGAATTTTGGATTCGCAACTCGGTCACGTGGTGAACGAGAACGGAATACATGTTGACCCTTCAAAGATCGAGGCTATAAAGAATTGGACCACGCCAAGAACCCCCACGAAAATACGACAATTCCTAGGCTTAGCGGGATATTATAGGAGATTTATTGAGAACTTCTCCAAGGTTGCCCAGACGCTAACATCGCTTACCCAAAAGGATAGGAAGTTTGATTGGGGAGAAAAGCAACAATCGGCTTTCCAAGTATTCAAAAAAAACCATGCAAGACACCGATACTATCACTCTCGGACGATACCGATGACTTTGTGGTGTACTGTGATGCATCGCATCAAGGCTTGGGTTGTGTTTAATGCAACGTGAAAGAGTCATCACGTACGCGTCACGTCAATTGAAAGTTCATGAAAGGAATTATACCACACATGACCTAGAATTAGGCGCAGTGGTATTTGCCTTGAAAATCTGGTGTCATTATTTATATGGCACTAAGTGTACCATATTCACGGATCATAAAGTCTTGAACATATATTCAATCAAAAGGAACTGAATATGCGCCAACAACGATGGGTGGAACCGTTGAATGACTATGATTGTTAGATCAAGTATCACCCGGGCAAAGCAAATGTTGTAGCAGATGCTTTGAGTAGAAAAGAACGAGTCAAAACATTACGGGTGCGAGTTTTAGAAATGACGATCCAGGCGAATTTCACAACTCGAGTGCGTGAAGCATTGCAAGAAGCATTGAAACCAGAAAACATTCCAGCTGAATCATTAAAGGGAATGAAAAAAAAATAGTTGGAGCCAAACAAGTATGGAACTCTATATTTCATGGGAAGGATCTGGATTCCCTATTATGGTGAGTTGCGAGACTTGGTGCTGGATGAAGCACATAAGTCCAAGTACTCGATACACCAAGGATCAGACAAAATGTACCAGGATCTGCGAGAATATTAGGTGGCCTAATCTCAAGGGAGATATTGCGACCTATGTTGGGAAATGCCTAACTTGTGCAAACCTCAAGGCCGAATACCAAAAACCATCTGGGGTTATTACAACAACCTGAGATCCCGGTTTAGAAGTGGGAACAGATATCAATGGATTTCATTATGAAATTACCACGGACCTCTCGAGGTCACGACATGATCTGGGTTATCATTGATCGGTTAACCAAATCAGCTCACTTCCTACCCATCCGCGAGAAAGACAGTACGGAGAAACTAGCTCAACTGTACCTGAAGGAAATTGTGGCACGTCATGGTGTGCCAATCTCGATAATCTCCAATAGAGATGGTCGCTTTGTGTCACGGATCTGGCAATCATTTCAAAATTCATTTGGTTCTCGCTTGGATTTAAGCACAGCCTTTCATCCGCAGACCGATGGTCAAAGAGAGCGAACCATCAAGACATTAGAAGACATTAGGCAGAAACTGGGACACTCATTTACCATTGGTAGTGTTTTCCTACAATAATAGTTATCACACTAGTATCAAGGCCGTGCCATTCGAAGCAATATATGGATGAAAGTGTCGATAATATTGGGCGGAAGTCGGTGACAGAAAACTCATTGGTCCCAAATTATTACAAGAAACCACAGACAAGACATTCAAGGTCCGTGAGCGTATCAAAACGGCCTGAGATAGACAAAAGAGCTATGCGGATCGAAGACGCAAACCATTATCCTTCTAGGTTGGAGACAAAGTATTGTTAAAGGTCTCACCTTGGAAAGGCATAGCTAGATTCGGGAAGCGCGGAAGGCTCAACCCGAGATATATCAGACCATTCGAAATTCTGGCAAAGATTGGTACAGTGGTATACAAGTTAAAACTGCCAGAGGAACTCAATAATGTACATGACACATTTCATGCGTTCAATCTGAAGAAAAGTCTGACAAATGACACAGTTATCATTCCAGCGGACGAGATTTATGTTGATGACAAATTACACTTCACCGAAGAACCAGTGGAAGTCATGGACTGGAAGGTCCAAAAGACGAGAAGAAGGCAAATCAAACTGGTGAAGGTCCACTGGAATTCACGTCACATCCCGAGTATGCGTGGGAGCGTGAAGATCAAATCAAGTCAAAATACCCCCCACCTGTTCGACAAGACTCCTTCAGTGGATGCCTCAAGCTAAATTTGGGGACGAAATTCTTTTTAACAAGGGGAGTATGTGACAAATGGCAAATAACTGGTAATTCCGTACAATTAATCACTGATTTCATATTATAATCTCATGCATAGTTATCGTAATTTAATTGCATAACCGAGTCGTACGTCATTAGGACAAGTCAATCTGGTCATAACATATACTGGTTTCCATTACAATGAGAAACAGACCAAAACAATGCCCTAAAAGTGTTGGTAGAAAGTGTTGGTCGCACTAATTGCGGTGACACTAACTGTGTCGGAAAACCCGCTGAAACAAATCAGAACAATGAATAACGACATGTTAATGCCATACCTGAGTCCATATACAAATGAAAACACATATTTGGGAACAACTATTTCAATAATACATAAGTTTCCGGTATAACGCCTAAATTGCAAAATTTTCCGTTTCGACCAAAAAGGCGACGAATGGCGATTTGTCCGCAAGACTAATTCGGAAGATTCCGGATGTCCAGATAAGAATAAAACAATGTTAAACATCCTAAAATAATGTGAGAATAGCAAAAATGCACAAAAGGCATCGCTTCCGGTCATTCGGCAAACAGTGCACAACTCGACCGAAAAGCTGCCGATCGTCGAAACGACGAATATTTTAGTAGCCGATAGCCTCATCCGGACGTCTAGTAAACTAGTTAAGCATTATTTAGAACTCGGAATCTATTCGACTAACATGAGGTCACGGAAACACAACTTTCGGAAAAGTTCGACGGTAGATCATAAAAGTGCCGATATCGATCGAACGGGCGAACAAAAACATATCGGCCACCCTAACTCATCAAATATTCGTCTAGCGAACAAGTCATGAATATTTTTGGATGGGAAATGCACTAATTAGACACCATTTTAGTTGTGGTAGTCCAAAACAAAGGCTTCCGGTAATAAATATATAGTTCCGTTTATTAGCGAATATTTCGACGATGAGCGATCTAGCGACATATCCGTCATCCGAAACTTATTTTGGAGGATAATATGGATTAAATGCCATGTAATTACACCCTAAACACAAATTTAATGCTTAAGATGCTAAAAGATTAACCCTAATCACTATACTTATCTTAATTAGCAAAATATCTAGAATTATAACATGTGGTAAAAATTAAAGTTACACTTCAACCCCCCTCCATTTTCACGGCTACAAAGTGGGTCCCACCCACTTGATTTCTTGAAAAATCAAAGATTATAAGCATGGTGTTAGATAGATGATAGATTTGAATTATGATGGAAATATATACATTATGATGAGCTTATTCTTATATTTTCCTTCAACAAAAAAATGCATCTTTCTCCTTCCTTTCTTCCCTATCCCATGGCTCCACCACCTACTCCATACACCACCATTTAGCCACCACAATCCACCACTTTTTACACCATTTGAAGCATATTCAAATCTACTAAAGAAGCTTGCATGGATGGAGATCATTAAGGATTCCTAAGGAGCTTTCTTTTCTTCTAAATCTTCAAGGAACTTGTGCACCCATTGTGAGCTAAAGTCCTCCATAATCAAGCATATTTTTATGCTTATATTATTAGTGTACAAGTTGATCATCTTGAAAATCAAGAAAAGATATATCAAAACCCTAAAACACAACCTAAAAATAACACTAAATATTGTTTATTTTGTGTTGATTATATGATTAGATGATTGTTAGATTGCATGTTGAAGTTGTTTATGTTAAAAATATGATATAAAAGTTGCATGATCTTGTGTGTTTTAGTGTAAAAATAAAGATTTAAACATGATAAGATTTAAATCTAAACAAGATCATCAACTACATCATCCATGTAAAATACTAGAACTTAAAGATAATTTTTATACATATGAATGATTTTATAAGAAGTAACCATACGTATTTGAGTTGTAATCACATTAAAAATGTGTAGAAATCAAGGGGTTACATGCATGAACTTGTTTAAACAACATGCTAAAGTATTGATTTGAAAAGGCTAATAAATATTAAAAACCGACTTGATTTACTAGGATTTTAACCATAAAAGTCATGGATGATGATGTGTTGATTATGTAGAATAAATATTAGATGGTTTGTTGATTATGATTATGAGTTTAAACAGGTTTTAAATACGTTTTTAAATATGGAAAACGCCATAGTTTAGGGGAAACTATGGCGAAATTTTCTAAATATCTAATCGCGATTAAAACATGATTAGTGGGACTAAACACGATTAGTAACTTACATCGTCATTAAGTGGACTCTTGAAAGGTTATCTCTAAATAACCAATTGTTTAAACAAAGCTACAAAATATATATTTATAAGTAAAAATAGATATTTTTACAAATATATATTTCTACTTGGAAACTAATACAAGTATATATATTTATACCATTGTTGCTAATAAAATTGTATGTGTATGTATTAGAAACTTAGGGTATTCATAATAAAATACCCAATCTTATACAACATACAAACACTTGAACAATACTCAAAGCATTGGTAGCAAAATAAATATATTCTCACAATGCGTCGAAACAATAAATCGGACAATTAAAGCAAGGTGGACGATGGGCGAACCTTCAAAATTTCACCGTCGCGTCGACGACCAACGGTTGAATCACCGGCACGAAAGGTCGTTACGACAACTGGCGATTCTCGATGAAAACAAACACGTAATAAACGACGCCGACGACGGGTCTAAAAATATATTTAGACGTTCAACATATATATATATATATATATATATATATATATATATATATATATATTTATGTTATCGAAACCAAAAACCCGGAAAGTTAAGTATATTAAAAGTTAGAAAAATTATAAGTAAATACTTATAATAGAAATGGGTTTATGTTTATATACATTTGGGCTAGGCCCAAATTGTGAAAATCATATACTAGGCCTAAAGTCCGTAATGTTTATGGATGAGGCCCAAAAACTAATAAAAGCCCAAAGATATAAAATACATGGGCTAGGCCCAAAGACATAAATTACATGGGCTAGGCCCAATGACATGTGAAGGGCAAGGCCCAGTTCACACATGGTTTGAAAACAATAATATATATATATATATATATAGCAATATTAATCGCACAAACGAACTACCAACACTATGATAACATTTTAAGTTGTTCAATCATCACAAAGAAACACATAACATGAATTCATGATGAACAACGAGTACAAGGTCTATTGAGACCTAGGTGTCTAATGAAACCAATACGCATGTAGGTTACATAAGTTTAAAGTTTAGAGTTTAAACACAACCACAATGACAACCACAACACAGTTAAGTTATTTCCTTATGGATCTTAGTACAAACTTGGTCCCAAAATAGTTTTAAAAGTTGTCCAAGTATTATTTAACACAACATGCATCAACAACCACAAGATATGCCAAAATCCCTAAGCCAAACTCAAGTACCTGAAAAACACGTTAAAATCATGTCTCAACACAAAGCAGGGTGAGTTCAGATATTCAAATTATAATCAATTTGATTCAAGGAAAACTTTCTTATTATGTATTTAATAATAAACATCCATATAATTTAAGAAAGGCAATTTTATTTCCATTACAAAAATCCGAGGATTAGTCATCGCAAGCTTTTCCCGAAAACATTCATTATTAAGACATCTTCCCAAGGTTTATATATTAAATTTCTAGCATCAAATGTTCAGATTCGTAAGTTTACAAGACATACGAGCTATATATTAACAATAAGGGTATAATCAAAGCTAGACGATAACATAATATAAATTAGTCGCTTAACTTGACACGGAGCTACCGGTCAAGACGGGGTGGTCAACCCAATAGATCTATCAACAATTCTATACGTACAATATTAATGATTAAATAGAAAAATTTGCGCAAGTGCCCACCATGGGCAACTTATAATGTCTGCCTCATGTACAATATATATCCTACTAAAATTTGATAAATTTAATATTTTGTGTTGTACGAATTTCACGAAACCCCACCGAAACGTAAGCCAATACCGATACTTACTCTCTTAAGATCGAGCAAATTCATCACAACTTAGATTTAAGCATTTTTTAACCCTACACGATCGTTTTATCCAAAACACCATAATAATCCCCGTTTCTCCCTGCAACACACATACATATATATATATATATATATATATATATATATATATAATATATATATATATATATATATATATGTATGTGTGTGTGTGTATATCAAACCCCGCTTCTCCCCGAAACATATACTTATATTCATCAAAACCATATATTTTCCACGAAAATATATTAATAATTTATTTAAAGGTATTTTTTATACAAAAACATATAATTATCCTATTTAAGGCGTGTTCTTCCCCTAAAACTTTGTATAAAAACAGTAAAAAGAGGGGTTAGCGACACTCAGCTTTGGGTGCGTATTTATATTAGCGCGATCCCACAATTTGGTTTACACATCCTAATTTAAGTAGGAACCATTTAATAACCAATATTCCACAAAATACCTAAGTTTGTTGAATGCTTAGAATTTTTCACATAACTTTGAGATTTTCTCAAAAATTCTTTATTTTTTATTACGTTGCGTATTTCTATATATATATTTATATATTAAGAATTTTGCAACTTCAACGATTTTATTGGTGACCCCCATTATGTTATATCCTTTATCACACCAGCTTATAAGAAATATATCTATGATTTGCGCTTCGTAAGATATATACATAAACATAAATAAATTATCATGTATCATAATACACCTATTTCGTCAACTTATATATTTTATCATTTTTAAAGCATTTATACATGAAATAACTCATCAAGTTAACCTATGTATTATTTTCATGCTCCGTAAATAAGTTACATACTTAACGTGACTTTTAACGGAATTACCGTTTCAACCAAACAAGTGTACATGCATAGTCTTAATCCTTACTATCATGTCATAACTTAACATATCACATTTCATATACTCATATTCACATATCATATCATATTACACAAAGTTCTCTCTTGAACAATCCTGTTGGTGCAAAATGTCTATTGCCTACGTCTAGGATATGTCGGTCGTGTAAATAGGGCTTTAAATTAGATATGTTTGATAAGTTTGGTATGAGTGAGTACATGTGGCTCATTCGAGTGACACTTTGTAACTCGTATGGAGCACCACTCGTACGAGTCAGCACCCACTCCTTGTGCGAGCCATGTTGGCCTATATATATTGGAGTTTGGGTGTTGAGTAACATAACTGTTGGTGTGTGACTAAGGCAAAGCCCTGTCCATTTATTTATGCGTCTGTAACTTTCCACGTTTAATAATAGAAGAAGTAATGATGTTTAAGCAGCATACTTGATTGCTCGTTTGTTAATCTCTCTAGCAATGAATTCTGCCTCTGTTAGTTGAGTCAAGTCGATCTGGTGCTCATGGAGGAGAGCTGATCCCCTTCCACAAGTGGTATTAGAGCCTTGAAGCCTGATTTGAGGACAAACAACAAGTTTCAACAATTGAAAATCAAGATCAACCACTGAATATTTTTATATCTACTTTTTCTTCATACATCTTCAGATCTAGTGAATTTCATCGACGAATTGGACTAGGATTTTAGTATAATACGTTATAATCAACAATTAAAAGATCCCCGAAACTTACAGATCTAAAATCAAACAAAATCATGACAAAAATTGCAGAAAACTCCGTTTGTTGACCTGAGCTACTCGTACGAGTAGAAGGACAACTCGTACGAATAACCATCCCTAAGAATAGCCACTCGTATGACCTGTCGCTCGCTAGGAAACTATTTTTCGTAAAATTTTAATTTATAAACAATCATTCATACGAGTAGTGATTCGCACGAAGAGTCCCTCGCACGAGTCTTAGTTCACTCACACGAGGGATATTCTAAAGATTTTTCTTAACTATCGTGTTCGTGTCAATTCGCAGATATAATGGTAGAAGAATTTTTTAACGCATTTGCTGCTTCAGCTGTTACTGCTATCACAGCACAAAATATGAATCTCGAGAATGAAATGGGAACAATGATGAAGCCTCCAAAGTTTATGAATCTAGAAGATTACTATAGCGGGAGCGAAAGTTTCATGAATTGGATTCAAGTTAACCACTTCACTTGCTGGTTTGCAATTGAGTATAAAAATCAAGCTCCTGTTGGATAAACTGGTCTTGAGAAAACACTAGCACAACTCTCAGAGCTCGAAAGAGAAAAAATCATCAATGAAAAGAAGATGATGAATATTTTGCAGCAAGCCATAAAAAAAGATATCTTGGCACTATTACAACAAGATTATGATGCTCATTCTTTATGGGATGCCTTCCGTTCAAATTCCAAGTAAGTTCCCAACTGCGAAAGCGAAAAAGAGCGCTACTGAGTAAAGAATTCCATATTTTTATTCTTATCAAGGGAGAGACAATGAAACAGTTGATTGAATGATACTGTCACCTGGTGGTACAAATGAAGCGTATGGGAATTCTAATAACAAACGAAGAATTGGTCGATAAACTTGCAGATTCTCTACCTGAAGGAGAATGGTCCACTTATTTAACTATTCTAAATAACGGCACCGATTATAGAAATTTCTCATTGCCTAGATTCATTGAAAAATTAGAAGGGCATGAGCATGCAAAAGATAGCAAAAAGCAAAAGCGCACATATACAACAAGATTTGAATCTCTACTACAAGGGTAGTCCTGGTGCAAACATACAGTGTCCCAAGATTCAAACTGCCTTCAGTGCTAACAACATACCAAGTCCACCTTCAAGCCAAACCAGTGGATTTCAATCGTTTGCTTCCTTCAATCCAAATACACCTCAAGGGCCACAATCATCCCATAGCTCAAGCAATCCACAAAACAGCCAGCACAATCAATCGAATCGTAATCAACGAATCCTACAGTGCAATATCGCTGTAAATCTACAGAACGCTCAAGACTTTGACGAAAATGCCGCAAAGCAACACATGGACCTACTTGCCTCAGTACTGGAATCGTACAAAAGTTTGGTAGCTGGAAGAATTGGGAATCTAGAGATGACAAAAGAAGACTATGATCAAATTGATCCGGTTGAATTGCAATTGATCGATATCAAGTGGTGAATGGCTTCCGTTGTACGAAGAGCTCAACGCTTTATGGAAATCACTGGAAGAGATAATTTGGGATGACTTGACGGCAAACTAGGCTTTGATAAGTCCAAGGTTACGTGCTTCAAATGCCGAGAGAAGGGGCGCTTCAAAAGAGAATGTCCAAATCTAGAGGTCAAGGGAAATCAAAACATGTTTGCTAATGATTACTACAAAAAGGCCATATATCATCGACCTCAACCCCAAACTAGAATGCTGCAGATTGAAGACAGTCCGTCAAACTCAAAAGATAAAGCACTCAATGTCACTCAAGAAGAAGAAGTTTTAATTAGAACAAGTACATCACAAAGAGTGAAATCTGTCATTAGTAGCTTAAATTCTTGAAGAACCTGAGCATGCTGAAGAATACGCAGAGGCATCCTTTGATGAGGCACCTGGAGAATTTTATGGAACTTCATCTGAGGAAAAAGAACTTCTAAATAATGCTTTTAAACATCTTTTTCCTACTTATATTCTTAAAACTTTTGAAGGATATTTCAATTCAAGTCATCAACCAACTTGTCAGGAAGAACCAAAGTCATAAGTTGTCGAGTTGATTGATGTAACCAAGAAGATGACCGTCGAAGCTCTGATTGAATTGCTGACAAAGCTTTAATGGCAAATTTGAACGAGGTAGTTATTGAACACGCCCAGGTAGTAAGTGTTGAATTGGTAAATGAGTCAGTAAGTGAAACTGTGAAAAGAATGAGGATACTCATAATGTCAAATTGGAAACTCCATGCATAAAATACAAATGCCATTGAAGGAGTCTGTTGAGAAAAAAGTAATGTATAATGAACTCAAAACACATGCTGATCGTTTGTCATATGATTATGTCACAACAAAAGAAGCATATGACAAATTAAGCAAAACCATTCAACAATATGAGAAAGCAATCAAAGAAGATGTCAATACACTTTCAATGCTCAAAGCAACCGTTATGGATAAACAAATGGCCATAAACATGCATCTAAATACGATTGCTGAGCTGAAAGATGAACTGGAGAAAATGAAAATTGAAACCGAACGAGTAAAGTTGTTAATCAGTTATTCTACCAGTTCATATGTCATTGATCACATTCTTCCGAAAATCAAGGTTAAACTAGAAAAGAAAGTTGTTAATAAACAAGGTAAAGGATATGATCGTTTTCCACCGCCCATGTGGAATGTCTATGCAAAGAAAAAGCTAGATGGGGTGGAAAAGGCGCTAAACTTAAATTTGTTTACTAAAAGGGGTAATGAGCTGCCTGAAAACATCGATGTAAGTATACCAAAATTGAAAAAGATTGTGAATCTGATGTGGTAACCAAAGTGGTCGAAATTGTTTTAAAAAATGAGTCTGACAGCACAGTTTATGAAAGTGCAGAGTCAAGCAATGAGAAGTCAAAGTCAAGTTCACATTCTGGAAGTGAGAAAAGTTTTCACGAGAACTTCATTTTAGCATCAGAGAATGGTTTAAATAATGATCTTAATGTAGTCGTCTACAAACTGAAAGGATTAGATAAACTATACTATGATGAGGAATTTCCAACTTAAAATGTAAACTTAGACCGCGTTGACAAGTTCTTTAAGCTGGTTGAAGTCAACACCTCTGATCTTGATAACCAAGATGTCGCTCTTTACTCAAAACCAAAAGGGTCTGATAGAAACATTCATTCTAAAAACTATCCTGAGTACAATAGGGCTGGGAAAGGGTTTGAAAAGAAGAAGAACAAGAAATTCTAAAAGCAAATTGTTACCAAGAAAATTGATTTTGTTTACGGAAATAAAACTGCTAATAAAGGAAATCATTGGTAAACAATCAAAAAATAATTTGAGCAAGAAAGAAAACTCTGTGAGCAAGTTTCGAAAGCCTCTGTTGGAAATGACAGTAGAACATGTTACAAATGTAACAAAGTTGGGCACATTGCACGTCAATGTAAACCAAACAAAACGAAACCTACTCATGTAGTTAGAAAATGCACAAGAAATCACACCCGAGAAAGCTCCTTAACTCCATCAAGCTTCCATTAGAAAGGCTTCATATGGATCTCTTTGGACCAGTGAACGTGAAAAGTATCTCTGGAGATTTATATTGCCTTGTCGTGACAGATGAATGCTCAAGATTCTCGTGGGTTTTCTTTCAAGGGAGTAAGGATGAAACATTTGAATGTCTTATGATACACTTTCAGAAAGCTGGAAAACCTATATCACTTACAAATCAAGAGAATCCGAAGCGATAATGGTATCGAGTTTATGAACAGGAAAATGCTCGAATTCTGCAACGCTAAGGGTATTCTTCACGAACTTCAGCGCCCCGTATACTCCTCAATAAAATGGAGTAGCTAAACGTAAGAATCACACACTGATTGAGACTGCGAGAACAATGCTCGCTGATTCAAAACTTCCTATTACTTTCTGCAGCAAAGCCTTCGCGTCTGCGTGTTACACCCTTAACCGTGTTTTGACAGTCAAGCCTCACAAAACGACATGTTTTGAACTACTGAACCATCGAAAGTCGAATCTAGCATTTTTGGAACCATTTGGATCGCCCTATACTGTTCTAGACCCGGATGGTAAATTTGGGGCCAGATCCTTGGAAGGATTTTTCTTGAGATATGCTAGTCCACAAAAAAGAGTCTTTTACCAAGCCTAAACCAGGTTATTGTAGCCTAACATGTTGACTGCCGGAGATATATAACGCCTACGCATAAACCTGGTGATCCTTGGCTGCTTTATTACGACGGGTTGTGGAGCTCATTCGACCTACCAGAAGTACCTTCTGTGGAAGAAATTGTCTTGCTATATCAACAACATCAAATCTCCAATTAGGAACAAGTTTCAAGACCATTGGTGATTTCCCCACCACAACCTGTCACAAACTCTTCTGAAGTAGATCTAAGCAACACTTAGCAAGCACTAATAGTTGAACCAATCTTGAATGTTGCAGAACCATCTTCCCTTCAGCCAGTTGATGTTGACTCTGATCGAGAACCTACTTTTGACGATGGAAGAACCAGTTCCGATGAAGGATCCGAAGAGATTCAAAGCTTTCTAAACACTCAAGCTGCAGAAACCAATAATAGAAATGAAGCTACGTCCTCAAAATAGGTTGCTGATGAAGTTGTCACAAATCTGCAAAGAATAGTAGATGTTCCAAGCAAAGTGATGCCAAGAACACTCTCTTACCATCCGTCAGAAAAATTATTGGTGACTTACAAACTGGAGTGAAAACTAAAAATCAGATTAATAAGGATCTTAGTTGCTTTTATACAAAAGTGGCTCCACTTCAAACCCGATTTTCTCGTAGTTGTTTTGTTTCTCAGGTAGAACCAGGATCCTGGAAAGAAGCTCTTAAGGAAGAAGTTGGGTGGATGCAATGCAAGAAGCACTGTTTCAATTCTAGAAACTTGGAGTCTCGAAACTTGTTGATCTACCTAACAATCACAAGAAGATTAATATTCAGTGGGTCTTCAAATGCAAGAGAGACGATAGAGGTATTGTGCTTCGAAACAAAGCTCGGCTCATAGTACAAGGCTTCCATCAGCAAGAAAGGATAGACTACAATGAGGTCTACGCACATGTCCCATGTCTCGAAGTTATCCGCATTTTCTTGGCCTTTGCATCGTGGAAAGGTTTCAAGGTGTACCAGTTGGATGTGAAGTCTGCTTTCCTTTACGGGAAGGTAAAAGAGGATGTGTACGTCGGCCAACCACCAGGGTTTGTCAATCCAATACACAAAGATAAGGTCTACCTTCTAAACAAGGTGTTATACGGACTACACCAGGCCCCAAGAGCCTGGTACGAGACGCTTTCCAAACATCTTCTGGGAAACGGCTTCTCTAGAGGAATAGTAGACAACACCCTCTTTACGAATGAAGTAGACAGACATCTAATCATCGTACAAATATATGTGGATGATATCATCTTTGGATCGACAAATGAGAAGTTGTATAAGGACTTTGAAGAAGTCTTGAAAAGGAAGTTCGAAATGAGTGCTATGGGGGAGATAAGTTTATCTTAGGACTTCAAGTCGAACAATTGCCTGATGGTATCTTCATTCACTAAACAAAGTATGTTCATGATGTGTTAGAGAAATTTGACATGACAGGAACTAAACCAGCATCAAATTCATCAGTCACCAACCACAACAATTGTCCAGGCGCTCATGCAGTAAAAGTCGATGAAACATTTATAACTCCATGATCGGATTCTTGATGTATCTCACAGCTTCAAGATCTGATATCATGTATCCTACATGCCTTTATGCCCATTATCAGTCAAATCTAAGAGATTTACACTTGTTTGTCGTCAAAAGGATCATGCGCTACTTAAAAGGATGCCCAAGCACTGACTTGTGGTATCCACGACATGACGACTTCAATCTCACGGATTATTCAGATTCTGATTTCGGATGCTGCAAGCTCAATGCTAAATCTACAATGACTGGTTGCTAGTTCTTCGGAACCCATTTGGTAATGTGGCAATCTAAGAAATAGACCGCAATCTTTCTCTCTACTTGTGAAGCTGAATACATTTCAGCATCCAGCTATTGTTCCCAGATGGTATGGATACGACAGCGGATGAGAGACTTCGGACTGCAATTTCTTTACAAGCTCATATATGTAGATAATAAGGCGGCCATTGATATCACTAAAAACCCGGTTCAACATCACACACTAAACACATTGAAATTCGACACAACTTTATCCGTGATTGTTACGAGAAAAAGTTGGTTCGAATTGAGAAAATCCACTCTGATGACCAAAAAGCATATTTTTACACCAAAGCGTTTGATTTATCAAGATTTAAAAATCTTTTAAAATTAAATGGTTTAAGAAATCTGACATCAGGGATGAAAATGAGGTTAAACTCGAGGATGACGAGGACTTAACGTGATTCTCATTGGCATCACACATGTTTTTATCTAAATACTTATCTTGCTTTCTTAAAAATAGAAAATCCAAAAAGAGGTATTCATATTACATCAGTGGACTATCACAGTATGCTAAGGGAATGGAATGTTTTAAAAAAGTAATTAAACAGGTCTTACTAATGATGTGCCAATAGGCTTGACATGTTCAGTAAATTTTTTTTCAAGATATAAACCTAAAAAAAATATGTACAAATATGTATTCAATTTACATTTTACCGGTTTTAAATAGCCTAAATCTACGATTTAAGTCCTTAAAGTTCGAATTTGGCATTATAACGGCTCAAATCTTGGATTAGTACCTTTCCCATCGTAAGAGGTGTGATAATCAACCTCCCCGAAGTGTCAAAGATACGTGATATGATATAGAAATGTGATGAAAGAACTGGATCGCACAGAGATTTACTTCAGTCACATAGAGTAACTTATGTGACTCGTGCGAGTGAGTGTCCCTTTTATATCCACCAAGTCATTCGTATGAGTCATCATTCAAGAATCACATCATTCAAATCATTTTAACAAAAATCAAAACACAACTCTAACTCATATATACACACACTCACAGCCATAAATACATATGCATATACTTCTATTTTTGTATTTTGTAAAAATCCATTTGTTATTAGCTTCGAAGTTTGTGACTAATCCCAATTTTAAGAGAAATCCTTCATCATCTTCATCATCACCAAGAATCATGAACATGGTTTTAAAAGTAACCTTATACCTTCAATATTTTTTATGGGTTTCGATAAAGTTTTGAACATATTAAGCTTGCACCTCTTTGGAATCACCTTAAAAGCTTCCTTGGATATTTTGTAATTAGTAAAACGATAAATAGTTAGTGGGTTTAGATTGTAGTAGTTGATTAGAAGCGATTGGGCTAAACTAGACACATTTTATTGAGTGGTAGGTGAATACCACTTGTGAGGGGGGATCGACTCCTCCGATGAGCACCGGATCAATCTGACTCAACTAACAAAGGCGAAATTCATTGTTAGTGAGCTTGACAAACAAACAAGGGAGATCTACTACTTAAATGCCTTTGATTGTATTGATAAACGTGAACAAGTACAGAGCAAGTAAACCGTTCAGCAGGGCTTCGCCACACCAACAAGATTACTAGCTCTGATAGAGTGTCACTCATACGAGTCATAAGGACTCACTGGTACGAGTCAACAACTAAACAAAAACAACATATATTAACATATACAAACTGACGTTTCTAAGCCCTATAAACAAAATCAACATATCCTAGACGTAGGGAATAGACATTATGCACCAACAAACTCCACCTTGGATGTTGCTGTAGTCTTGGATAGTCTTAAAAAAATCTTCAAAAAAATCGACCAAAGAAACGCTTCGGCGGCTTGCGACGCTCCTCAAAAGCTATTGGCATCTGATCTGTAGGAGGAGGCCGGTTAACTGTATTGCCAAACTGAAAACTTCTTATCGACGGAATACGTGCTCGCTCTTCAATTCTTTCTTCTTTCTTATCTTTCTTCCTTTGCTCAATCTCCTCCCGTTTCCTCCATGAAGTGTTCCATGCCATGCCGGAATGAACGTTTTTGGCAAAACAGACATTAACTATCTTCTAAAACTGGAGTGCTTGTTCTTTATCTCTCTCTTCAAAATTGAACTTGCTGTAGAACAAGCATTCAATATCTTTCTTAGAGCCGTTGACTAGCCACATCGGGTCTAGTACTCGAATGCCGCGCCATAGCCCATATATACGTTTATGTGCTATGACGGCTTCGGTCGGCTCCTCACTAATCTTCCAAGAGTCATCATCTGGGTGCACACATATAACAGCTTCTCCTGTATTCGAATCGTAGTACCACCATTTAAAAATCTTAAAGAAGTCTTGTTCCATCTTTATCAAAGGCATATTCTTCATTCCTTTGGCCTCTTTACGACAAGCATAACATCTTTCTCTTGTGTTATCGGATCGATCTTGGTAATTCGCTTCGGGAAATGAGGCTTCAAGTGTGTAATCCGTGCGTAGCTTCAAACTTGATCAATTTCCATAGTCGTTGGTCATGAAACTTCATCTTCAGATTAATCATCTTTGTTTGCACGAGCTCTTTTATATCCCAATATGGCAAGGACTTGATATCGCTCAAGTATCTGAAATACTGGATCCCAAACTCCTTCTTAATAGCATAAACATTAAGCTCCTCAATCCTCCCCAGCTAATTATATACCCTAGTGATATATTTGCATCACACGTAAAAAATGCTAAGGGATGTTAAACTTTCGCTCAGCTGGTGCAACTTTGAACCACCGCTTCCTCATCTCAGCAATTTCTTCAGATGATGGTTGTTGAGGAACGGTTCCATGTTTAACAGCTTCTTCAACTTTACGTTTCAAAAGATCATCACTTTCATCTGCAAACAACTCACTAAAAGTTGGAGAGTCATCTTTACCCTGATTGGCAATATTTGTATCATCTTCATAAGAATCATCCTCTACAACAACTTGATCATAATCATGTGCATCAGACACATGTTCGAATATGTAATCAGCTGGCTCAAAAGTACTAATATCATTCAGCTCTTCTTCGAAATCAAACTCAAAATTTTCTTCGTCCACGCGCAGCATTTAAGCAATTTCTTCTTTAGAATAGCTGTGGACAAACTCTCCTTCCTCTACATCCTGCTTAAGATATAATAACTTTGGTTTGGCATGACAGGAACGATAGATCTTTCGGTCACTAAGAAAATTCATGCCTGCTGAGCATAAGTAGGACCTTCAGAACTTCCCTGATCACCTCCTTCATTCACTTGATTTGCTAAGTCGTCCAAGTACACAGAATAATCAATATCATCATTTAAAACAAATTCTGTTACATATACACCCGTACCACCTAAATCATCATCACCATGATCACTATCGTTATCAGAGTTATAAGAAAATAGATCATCAAAATTATCTAAGTCTTCAACCTCTTTTTCAGGTTCTTCAACAAACTCATCAACCTCAGCTTCGATCTCTCTCTTTCTAACTTCCTCTTGTTTAGCCATTCACGATGCCTTTTAGAAAGATTTGTCGTGTCAATATCAACATCTTTTGGCTTAACCACCAAAACAAACTTCTTCGAGACCGAATACACCACGAGATCAGTAATTACTGATGCAAATTCAGCTTCTGGCTCAGTTGTAATTTTCACAGGATCCTCACCGACTTTCTCTTTGCCTTTGCCTTGCGCGTCAGATAATTCTTTAGCAAGATGCTCGCGCTCTGCAACCCGTTCTCGTGCTTCAGCTCTTTCAATCTCGTCAATCTCAGCAGCAATATTAATATCAAGCTTCTTATTAAGTATATTTTCAAATAGATTGATCCTTCTTTGGCTCCTAAGACGTTCTTCTTCGTATTTAACCATGCGAATCTTAAAACGCTCATTTTAAGAGACAATACTAGCCATCATTGCTTCAAGCTGTTGTTTTTCTTTAGTTGGCCCATTGAGCTGTTCCTGCAGTTCTGCAATTCTGACATTCTTTAACACAACTTTTTTCTCTAACTCTTCAACACGTGCGTTGTTAAACATGTCAGCAGAAAAATCTTCACCCCCTGGTATGTCACCAAAGTCAAAGTCAAAATCAAAATGCGGTTGAAAATGTGAGGGTTGTGGCATCGGCTGCGGTGGTGGTTGTGGTGCTTGTTGTTGTGGTGGAGATGGTGGTGGCTGAGGTGTTTGTTGACGAGGCGGTGATGGTGGTGTCGGTGGAGTCGGCTTAGCATGCACTTCTTCTACGGTCTATTTCTGCACTTTTTCCTTTGATTTTTCTCTTGGAGAATCACTGCTTCTCACTGCCAATCTTTTGATACATCGAGATTTCTTATTAGCTGGTTTGCGCACAAGAGTATCGTAGTCTGAACCAGAAGGTATATATGTCGAATCTTCCTCTCTTGTCACTTTTCATCTCTTTTCTTTGGCTTTTCTCTGTAGTTCGGCTAAATGTTCTTTCTCTATGTCTTTAGATTTTTTTCTTTTTCTCCAGCAATCCTGTCTTCGAATCAGTACTAGAAGACGACGCTTCTTCAACCACTTTCTCTTTTTCTCCAAACGCCTATCTTTCAACCACTCCTCTGGCTCTGGATCGTCAATCAGTCTCGAGCTTTCTGATGCTTTTTGTTTCTTCTGAGGGGTAGAAGAGGAAGATGTTGACGTTGGCTTTCTCTTGGTTCCGTTACCTCCTTCTTTTACAAACCAAGGGCTTCACTTTGCAATAGAACCATCAAGCGCTGTAAGCTCTTCATTCTCGTCACCTCTATCTTCTTTTCTCCACTTTCCTAGTGCTGGAGCTATAAATTCTTTGTCAATAATTGCTCCAAACACTAGTTTTGCGTTAGGAAATGTCTTGAGATGTAAATTAAATTTCTTCAGTGTCGAGACATCCATATGTTCTAATGGTCTAGCAGCATTTGAATAAACCGTGGGTACTGCAAAAACTTCTCTCGCTGTGTGTTCTGAACCATTTGAGAACTTCGAAAAGTTGTACGGCACATTCAAAACGAGTGCGGTGATCATACACATCTGGTAATCTACTAAATTATGAAATCCTCCTTTCTGATGACTACGTGCATGTATGACACATTGAACGATATATCTGAATGGCACACTTAGGTTAGCCTTCTTAAATGGAGCAGCATTTACGAACACCGCATAAACCATACGATAAAAGCATCCCTTCACCATATATTCAGAAAATCCTGTAGGATCATCTTCGTGGTCATTGAATTCCAACACTTTTCTGATCAACTCTTCGGTGATTTTAACCTGAATATCTTCATCTTTAATCTTCACAGTAGACATAATTGCATTCTTTTCCTCATCATACTATGCCGCATTCAAAAATACTAAATATGTGAGCGATAAGCTACATGACGATCTGTAAGTGCTGTCGTAATCGGAATTCTGCTAAAAAACTCTATAACTTCTCAGTAAGCAGCGATTTCTGGAATAGAATCATCCAGAAGACAGCATATATTATGGAATGGTGAAAAAGACGATTTCTTGACCTGCAAGAATAGACATTTCAACACTTAGAAACTTTCTCAAAAAATTCCAACTTTTTATCCACTCGTACGAATCATCATTCGTACGAGTCATACACTTGAACAAATTTCAAGTTTATGCCAAAACATCACTCATACGAGTCACTACTTTGTACGAATGACAAAATACTTAGAAAATTTTCAATAATTTTGGCCAAATTGCTTCATACGAACGATGCTTCGTATGAATCATCAATATTTAACAATTAAGGATCCTACTCTTACGAATACTCACTCGTACGAGTGAATGTGATAAACATACTTTTGAAAATCTTGCTCTTACGAATGAATACTCATACGAATAGTGAACCGTACCTAATAATACCTAGTTAAATTGAACTTCAAACGTGTTGAATTTAACAAATTGAGGGTTGATTTATAGGTTAAAGGGCCGATTTTAACGTTTTTAAGTTAAATTTTATGTTTCACCGGTCCAAATACCCTAAATCTATGTTTTATGTCCGTTTGGTTCAAATTCGGCATTATAACGACTTAAAACAAGCATTTGTACCTTTCCCATTGCAAGAGGTGTGCGAATCAACCTCCCCAATGTATCGGTACGTATCGTAGATCAAGAAAATGAAGTAAAAGAACTAGTTCGCACAAAAGTTTCTCTCAACCGCACAGAGTCAATAGTCTAACTAGTGCGAATGAGTGACCCTTTTATACTCATTCAGTAGTCACTCGTCCGGGCAATAGCTCGTGCGAATGAATACTTATGTCACTCATACGAGTCAGTGTCACTCGTACGAGTCAGTTCTGACACTTGGTTATCTTTTTGATTTTTTTATGAATTTTTTATCTGTTTAATAACCCACTCTGTTAACCAAGTCCAAGTTAATAACCCTGGTTATCTGATTTGCCTACCAAGTCTAAGTTAGTGACCTTGGTTGACCATTGTTTGACCAAACTGATTTATTTAAAAATGTAACGTTTCAAATTAATGAACTTTGTTGACGTTCAGGTAACTCTTCTCATGATTAGCTCCCAACCCGTGGACTTCAACTTTCCTTCAGCAATTATCACTTTGACTTGAACTAACGGTGGTTTCAGCATCGGTAGACTTTAAACCTAAGATATATTGCTAAAAGCTAAAAATCTTTTTCGGATTTTTCTGAAAACACAAACATATTTTTGTGAGTTTTGTGTTAAGAGGATCATATCAAGTATTTAAACAAATCACCAGTACCGTTGATCTTGGTAGTAGCTGTAAGTTTTTAAACAAATTTACTTTGATTGCCAATCTACTTATCCACGTAAACTTCTTCTTGTTTCTCAATTGTTTCAAGATATGTTAGGTAATAATTAAGGAACATGAAATAACTATGTTTCCCATCTCAGAATATACTCCCGCATCGAGATTCCCAAAATATCATTTCACAGGTGAATATATCCAATTGATATCTATAAATGGGGTGAATTGCGATACCTTAAGAGCTCAGGTTAGTATTTCCATACAGACAAAGAGATGAAGGCTCGTCTTTAGCTGGTGTTCCATAAAGGAATCTTTTAAACTGCAGATGTCACAAAGTTTATGACATAATCATTTTTATGCAGCTTTTGTAGGCGAAAAATGCGTAAAGTATTGTACATGTTCTAGGCCATTGCTGATGCAAAATCAGAAGAACTCGTTTAATACCCCAGATATCGATTAAATATAAAGACCTAGTATCACAGAATCTGGCATTCTCTCAAACGAAATTCGGAGCACTAAGTCCATATATCCGAGAGATTTTAACCCAAATGTTACTCTGTTTTTCTATTAGGTTTATATCTTGAAAAACAATTTACTGAATGAGTGAAGGTTATTGGCACATCCTCAGTAAAACCTGTTTAATTACTTGTTTGAACAATCCATATCTTTAGCATACTGTGATTGTCATATTGATGTAATATGATCTCTCTTTTGCACAAAAACTCTTTTTTTACTTTTATAATGTTTTTGTATTTTCCTAAACTTTCTCCCCTTAAAATCAAAAACATATTTTTAGATTTTTGAAGAAAAATATATACAGAATACATGTCATACCGATGTGAATCACGTCAAGTCCTCGTCATCCTCAAACTCAACCTCATGAATATCCCCTGATGCTAGATTTCTTAAACCATTTAATTTTAAAAGATTTTTAAATCTTGAACGATCAAATGCTTTGGTATAAAAATCTGCTTTTTGGTCATCAGTGTGGATTTTTTCAATTCTAACCAACTTTTTCTCGTAACAGTCACGGATAAAGTGCTGTAGAATCTCAATATGTTTAGTACGTGAGTGTTGACATGAATTTTTAGTGATATCAATAGCAGCCTGATTATCTACATATATGGGCATGTCAAGAAATTGTAGTCCGAAGTCTCTCATCTGCTGTTGAATCCAGAGAATCTGGGAACAACAACTGGATGCTGAAACGTATTCAGCTTCACACGTAGAGAGGGTGACCGAAGTCTGTTTCTTACATTGCCACATTACCAAATGAGTTTCGAAGAACTGGCAACCAGCCGTAGTAGATTTGGCATTGAGTTTGCAGCAACCAAAATCAGAATCCGAGTAACCTGCAAGATTGAATTCGTCATGTTGAGGATACCATAAGCCGGTGCTTGGACATCCTTTCAAATATCGCATGATACGTTTGACGGCTAGCAGATGCGAATCTCTTGACTGGACTAAAAACGTGCACACGGGCATGTAGGATACATGATATCAGGTCGGGAAGCTGTTACATACATCAAGGATCCGATCATGGAGCGATATAATGTTTCGTCAACTTTGACTCCATGAACGTCTGGACAAATGCCGTGATTTGGAGCTAATGGGGTAGATGCTGGTTTAGTTCCTGTCATATAAAATTTCTCTAATATATCATGAACATACTTCCTCTGATGGATGAAGATACCATCAGGCAATGGTCAACCTAAAGTCCTAAAAGGAACTTCATCTCCCCAATCGCACTCATTTCCAACTTCTTCTTCATGACTTCTTCGATGTATTTGCACATCTTATCATTTGTCGATCCGAAGATGATATCATCCACATATATTTGTACGATAATCAAATGCCCATCCACTTACTTGGTAAAGAGGGTAGAATCTACAGTTCCTCTGAGAAAGCCATTGTCAAGAAGATAACTTGAAAGTGTTTCATACCAAGCTCTCGGGGCTTGGTGTAGACCATATAAGGCTATGTTCAGAAGGTAGACTTTATCCTTGTGTATAGGATGGACGAATCCTGGTGGTTGGACGACATACATCTCCTCTTTAATTTTGCCATACAGGAAAGCAGATTTGACATCTAACTGGTTCACCTTGAACCCTTTCCAAGAGGCAAAGGCCAAGAATACACGGATTACTTCGAGACGAGCAACTGGGGCATAAACTTTGGTGTAGACTATCCCTTCCTACTGATGAAAGCCTTGTACCATGACTTTTTTCTTTTAACGTGTCTCTCCAGTTCCCAGGTTCAACCTGTGAAACAAAACAACTATAAGTAATTCGGGTTTGTAATTAAACAATAAGGGTATAAAAACAGCTTAGATCCTTATTGATCTGATTGTGAGTTTGTATTCCAGTTTGTAAGCTGCCAATGATATTTTCCGAGGGATGATAAGAAAGTGTCCTCGGCATCACTTCACTAGGAACATCCACTTGAGTCTGCAAGTTTGTGATCACTTCATCAACAACTAGAGCAGAAGAAGTAACTTCACTCCTGATGTTTGATTGATCAGCTTGAGCATTCAAGAAGCTTTCAATATGTTTAGATCCTTCATCGGAACTAGATCCTCCATCATCAAAAGTCGGTTCTCGATCAGAATCGGCATTAGACGATTGATGGGAAGTGACGGAGAAAGCACCAACGGTCTAGTAACATGTTCTTGATTAAAGATTTGATGATGTTGAAAGAGCATAACAAGTTCTTCTTCAGATGGCATGTCTGGTAGGTCAAAAGAATTCCACAAACCTTCATAGTTGAACAACCATGGATCCCCAGGTCTCTGCGTAGGTGTAGTATAACGTTGACAATCAACATGTTGTGCAAGAATAACGTGGTTCAGACTCAGCAAGAAGACACGCTTTTGTGGAGTTGCATAACCCACGAAAAATCCTTCCAAAGATTTGGCTCTAAATTTACCATCCGGTTCCAATACTGTACACGGTGATCCAAAAGGCTCCAGAAACGCAAGCTTAGGCTTCCGTTGATTTAGCAACTCAAAACAAGTCTTGTTGTGAGGCTTGACTGTTAACACACGATTGAGGGTGTAACACGCTGATGTGACTGCTTCACTCTAGAAACTAATTGGCAATTTTGAATCGGTAAGCATGGTTCTAGCAGTCTCGATCAATGTGTGATTCTTTCGTTCAGCAACTCCATTTTTTTGAGGAGTATAGGGGGCGGTGAATTCATGAAGAATCCCCTTTTCATTGTAGAATTCGAGCATCCTTTTGTTCTTGAACTCTGTACATTGTTGCTACAGATTCTCTTGATATGTAGATGATACAAGTTTTCAAGCTTCCTAAAGAAAATCATTAGACTTTCAAATGTTTCATCTTTGCTCTCAAGAAATAAAATCCATGAGAATCTTGAAAAATCATCTGTAATGACCAGGCAATATAGATCTCTAGAAATGCTTTTAACGTTTACTGGCCCAAATGGATCCATATGAAGCCTTTCTAGTGGTAGCTTGATAGAATTCAGAAGCTTTCTTGGGTGTGATTTCTTATGCTGTTTCCCCTTCTTATAGCTCAGACAATCATCAGATAAATTAAAATTCTTCAGATACACACCCTCCACTAGGTCATTGTGCACTAGATAATTCATCTTTCTCATATGAATGTGCCCCATCTTCCTCTGCCATAAGATAGACTCCTTCTCGGTTGCTTTAGAAACAAAGCACTGAACCTTCTTTGATGTTGTAGATGCGACACTCATATCAAGGATATAAAATAGTTCTGTCTTGGAGTGCACATAATAATCCATTCCTCAGGAATCTTGAATCCATGCTTTAGAATCAAGCATTCTTTGTCGTTGAAGTCAGTAGTAAACTTTTTGTCAGAAACTTGCGAAATACTTAGCAGATTGTTCTCTAGCTCTGCAACGTAGTTCACTTTGTCAAACGAAACCACTCCATTGGTAAGAATACCTTCTCCAACGATTCTCCCACCTTGTGTTCCCGCAAAACCTTCGTAACCTCCTCGGATAGCTTTGACGTCATGCAACAACGCAAGCATCCTAGTCATGTATCGTGAAGCTCCACTATCCATAATCCATTTAGACATGATCGATCTCGGGAGCCCCTACACACATGAGGAAGAAACTATTTAAACAAAGAAACCCAAGCCTTTTTGGTCTTGGGTGGGTTCCGAATATCAAATTTCAGACAACTTGGTTTTTTTTTTAGGCTCGATTTTGGTTGGAACAGATGGTTTCAGATCTACTTTAGATGGTTTGGCTTTTGCAACCCATGTTTCTGTTTTCAAATTTGCCCTTTTTGAATAAAACTTTGGATCTTTTTGACTTTGACGATTTTTGGTGGAAGTTTCACCAATTTAAAATTTAGAATTCAGTCAAATTGTTGATTTAACATTTTTGTAAGATTCATTGTTTCTTTTCAAAGTTTTTTTGGTACAACCATGGGTGCCTTTTGTTTCATATCCTTGGTAGATCTGATGGAGTTAGAAACAGGTTTTGGATGTATTTGATAACAATGTCGTGCAATATGTCCAACATTCTTACACTTAAAAGCACGTCCTACTGTCCTTTCGAACAGAGGAATTTAAAACTTGTTTTCTACTCTTTTTTGTTTCTTGAACTAATCATTAGATTGGGTACCAATGATTTCTTTTTCTTTTTATGTCTTCGTCCCAAAAACAAAATTGATTTTCTTAGTAAAGTTTAGCTTTCGGGACTTGTTGTTCGTTCTTCGCTTTTGAAAACCCAAACCAGCCCCTTGTTCGCTATTTCTTTGATGATAGGATTTGTTTACACATTTTGATTTAGAGTAAAATGATGCATCATGTTTTTCTAAATCAGAATGGCTTACCTCAACAAGGTTGAACAACTTATCGACACGATCTAGATTGACATTCTGGATTGGGAAATCTTCATCAGAATATAGTTTATCAGATCCATGCATTTTGTAAACTATAACATTTGGATCAGTGTTTAAACTATTTTCCGATGCTTCGACATGCGATTCAGATTCACTCTACAAAACACTTTTAACCACTTTTTTAACCACCTAAGAATCACATTCATTTTCAGATTTTGGGTAAGTTACATCAATGTTCATAGCAGCTCGTTTGACTATTCAGTTTTCAATTTTAAGTTGAGCACCTTTTCTACCCCCGTTGGTTTTTTAAGATAACTATTCCACATGGGTAGTGGAACACGATCGTAACTTGCACTTTTGTTTTTATCATTTTTAGATTCTTCTTTGTTTTCGATCTTGGGTAGAATGTGATCAATGACGTATGAACTTGTAGAATAACTGATTAACAATTTGTTAACCCATTCAGTTTCTATCTTCATTTTCTCAAGTTCACTTTTTAGCTCAACGATTGTGTTTAAATGAATGTTAATGGCCATTAGTTTGTCCATCACAGTCCCTTTAAGCATTGAAAGTGTTCCGTCATTTTCTCTGAGCACTTTTTCATATTGTTTAACAAATTTACTTAATTTGTCATAAGCTTCTTTTGTGGCTTTATAGTCACATGACAAATTATCTATTAAACATTTGAGCTCATTGTATCGTGTGTCTTTTACAATACAGTCACTGCATGGCTCTACACATTTCCAACATGGTTTTTCTATCACAAACTCACTTTTTAAAACATTTACCTCGTTCACATTTTCCATACACGCTTTGTTGGTATTATCAGTCGGTTTTTCCAACTCTTCATCAACTCTTTTTGCTTCAACTTCCGGCTTTATCTTTTCTTCACAAGATGATCGATGGCTTAGCTCAAAATTACCTGCAAAAGTTTTCAAAATATCATTAGGCAAGAGATTTTTAAAATCACTGTTTAACACCTCCTCTTCTTCTAACGATGTGTGATAGTAATCTTCGGGAGATTCGTCAAAAGATGCCTCTGAATAATCTTCAGGTTCTTTGATGATTTCTGCGACCAATGCTAATCTCTCATTCTTGGAGATGTACTTGTTCTAGTTAAAGCCTTCATCCTCTTTAGTCATGACAAGCGCTTTGTCTTTAGATTCTGGCTTTTTATCTTCAATTTGCACCATTCTTGTTCTTGGCTAAGGACGATGATAGATGGCTTTCTTGTAGTAGTCATCAGCAAACGGGTTTTGGTTACCCTAAGCTTCTCTGTTTGGACATTCGTGTTTAAAATGTCCCTTTTCACGACACTTGAAACATGTGACTTTTGATTTGTCGAAGCCAACTTTACCATCCAATCCTCCTAAATTCTCTTTCCCGGTGATTTCCATGAAGTGTTGTGCTCGTCTAACGATAGATGCCATACACCATTTGATGTCGATCAACTCCATCTCGACCGGATCAATCTGATCATAGTCCTCTCTGGTCATCTCTGAGTTTCCAATTGTGCCTGCTACAAGACTGTCATAAGATTCGAGAACCGAAGCTAATAGTGACATATGTTGCCTACTATTAGACTAGAAATCAACAACAATATTTCACAGTAGCCCCCTCCTAGTAGAATTTGATTGATTGTTCTAGTTGATCTAGGGATTGCTCGAACCATGTGATGACTGTGGGCTTTGAGGCGTGTTCGGATTGACCGTGGCAAAGGATTGAAAACCACTCTGTTGAATTGACGGTGGGCTCGGTGTGTTGTAGGCGCTAAAGGCAGTTTAGAGTTTTGGAGACTGTATCTGAGCAGCAGAACTTCCTTTTTAATACAGATTAACGTCTTGTTGCATTTGGGTGCCTTTGTTCTTCGCCATTTTCTGCATCTCAAGTTCATGTCCCTCCAATCTCTCAATGAATCGTGGTAATGAGAAATTACCATATTTAGTTCCATTTTTCAGAATGGTCAAGTAGGTAGACCATTCGCCTTGTGGTAAGGAATCTGCGAGTTTACCAACTAATTCTTCATTCATCTTTAAGATTCCCATTCCCTTCATTTGCACAACCAAATACAGTATCTTTCAATCAGTTGTTTTACTTTCTCTCCTTTGATCAAAGTAAATATGTCAAATTCTTTACTCAATAGCGCCCTCTTCCCTTTTCGCAACTATACACTTCCCTAGAATTTCAATCGAAGAGCATTCCATAATGATTGTGCATTATCATCATGTTGTAACAGGGCCAATATGTCTTCCTTTGTCGTAAAATGTTCATCATTTTCTTCTCATTTATGAACTTCTCTCTTTCAAAATCCGAGAGTTAAGCCAATGTCTTTTCGAGACCATTTTCTCCAACAGTAGATTGATACTTTTCTTCGATGGAAAACCAGCAGGTAAAATGATTCACCTGAACCCAATTCATAAAACTTTCGCTCCAACTGTCAAAGTCTTCAAGGTTCATCAACTTTGGCGGCTTCGTCATCGTACCCGTCTCATTTTCGAGGTTCATGTTTTAAGCGGCGTTAGTTGTGACCGCTGATGTAGCAATTGCATTATAAAACTCTTCTACCATTTTTCTACAATTATTTTAGAAACACACTTTCGAAAAACTGATTAGAATGATAAAAATTTCTTCGTGCGGATATCAGAACAGTTCGTGCAACCAAGATTAGTTCGTACGACATAGAGATTCGTGTGAACGAGATGATTCGTACTAAGAGAATACTCGTGTGAACAAGATGTTCGTACGACTGAAAAGTTTGCTTCGTACGAGTGAGTTGTTCGTATAAATGATTGCTTCGTGCGAATCAAAATTTTAACTTTTTAACTTGTTGATTTTAAGAACTTTTGTTTACTCGTTCGTACGAATGACTTAAAATGTACGGAAACTCGTTCGTGCGAGTGGTCTCTCTACCCGTACGAAACAACTTAGAAATTAAGTTTGATTTTAGATCTGAAATTATCAAGGATTGAATATAATTGATTTTAACGTGATATCCTAAAATCCTAGTCAATTTTGTCCATGATTTAGTCCAATTCCGAGATTTGTATGGGAAAGTGTAGAAGTAGAAAACTCGAATGGTGAATATGAATCTGAAAGTATTGGTAGTATGCAGAAAATTGATGTTTGTTAGCAGATCAGGCCTTAAGGCTCTGATACCCCATGAGAGGGGGGATCGACTCCTCCGATGAGCACCGGACCGATCTGACTCAACTAACAGAGACGAAATTCATTGTTAGTGAGCTTGAGAAACAAATAAGTGATCTACAGCTTAAATGCCTTTGATTGTATTGATAAACGTGAACAAGTACAGAGCAAGTAAACAGTTCAGCAGGGCTTCACCTCACCAACAAGATTACTAGCTCTGACACAACTCCTCTATTTATAGGTCGACATGACTCGCACAGGAGAGTGTGTAACAGAGTGTGACTCGTGTGAGTGGTTGCCTCTATATAAAGAGAGTTTTGCATCAGGGTTAAGGTTGATCAGTTGCTCAGTTCCTCAGTTGCTCAATTAATCACTTCAGAGAGAGTTAAGAGAGAATTAGTGTGAGTCTTGAATTGATTGTAAACATTCGTGTTAGATAATCAATAGAAGACAGATTGAAAGTGTTTGTTGGTGTTTTTGTTATTGTGCGTTTTCTGTGAAATCTGATCTAGGGGATTCCGCACTCTAGGTTGGATAGACGATTCTGTGAAGATCCATAAGGATTAGGGGACCTACAATTGGTATCAGAGCGTTCAGCTCTTGTTTTGCTTGGTTCGGAATCGTTACAACAGAACAGTTGAAGTTTTGGACGTTTTTCACCCAGAAAAATGGAACCCCCCGCCATGTACAAAATAAATTTTGTGGCTTAGTAGAGACGTTTCTTCCTCCCCACATGGATAGAAGTAGATAAACTGGAATTAATTCTAATTCCCACATGATGAAAAACAGTAAAAGGTCCCGAGAAGAAAATGATCCTATTTGACCACTGTACATTGCTAACATCAAGAAATGGAATAATCAAGAATCCCGAGTAACGGGCCAGGCCGCTAAAGTAGCTAAAGTAGTGATAAATCCTGTTAATAAAACGGGTCCTATAGACAGTCCATCTATTCCTAATTTCCAACGGAAATAAAAAAATTGATCCATTTATAGTCCTCTACTAGTTGGATTAATGGATCGTCCAATTGGAAATGATAACAGAATGCATAGGTTGTTAGAAGAAGTTCTAACATGCATATACATATAGTATACCACCGAATTACCCTATTTCCATTACGGGGAAGAAAGAAAATTAAGGACCCTGCAAATATTGGTAAAACTACAATTATTGTTAACCAAGGAAATTTGTTCGTGGTAAAGACAAGATACACTTGGACCAGAAAAACCTGTGCCCAAAAATAAGATATTTTTGGGCACAGGTTTTAGCGGTAAAAAAAATGGACTCAGTTTCTGTAATGTATTAATAAGGTATACCCATGCTGCGGGTTGTTTCATGCCATAAATAAACTTGAACACTCAAGAAATCTGTTGGGCAGGCGGATTCACATCTCTTACAACCGACACAATCGTCTGTTCTTGGAGCAGAAGCTATTTGTTTAGCTTTACATCCGTCCCAAGGTATCATTTCGAATACATCCGTAGGACAGGCTCGGACACATTGAGTGATACATGTATCATAAATCTTTACTAAATGCGACATTGGATCTATCCATTTTTGAACGTGATAAGGTTTCAATCTAGTAAATTGAGAAAGAAATTATATATTTAAATACTAGTACTAGATGAATCAATGAGTTCTCCGAGTTTTTTTTTCTATTTCTGGATTGACAGTGCCAAAATACTTTGATATCTTACATTTGTGATAACATGATCATATCTTACGTGGCAGACATGCTAATTTGAATTTATATGATAATTTTACTTATTCAATAAATTCGATTGATTTATACGACTTGATTTTCTGTTACGATAAATTGATGAAACAATAGCGAGTCCAATAGCGGCTTCAGCAACTGCAATAGCTATAACAAAAATAGAAAAAATGGCTCCTTTTAATTACGACTATCAAAAAAATCAGAAAATGTTACAAAATTGAGATTAACCGCATTTAATATAAGTTCAAGACACATAAGAGCCCTAACCATATTTCGACTTGTAATCAATCCATATAGACCAACAGAAAATAAATACGCACTCAAAACAAGTACATGCTCAAGCATCATTAACCAACTCCTTATCAATCTCGATTTATTTCAATATGAACAACAATTTAACCAATCGGATCGACTAGAATATAACGAGTAATGGAATAAAGGAATATATTGGGAATAGATCGAACTACTAAAGAATTTAGATTTTATATACAAAGTCAAATAGAAAAAAGGAAATACATGTGATAGCTCATAACAAGGGTTTTCCAGTTCTAAAGAGTTATTATTGACGAGCTACAGCAATTGCGCCGATTAACGCAACTAAAAGAATTATTGAAATGAATTTAAACGGAATAAAAAAATCTGTTGATAAATGAATCCCGGTTTGTTGACTATTACTTATCAAATCTTGCTCTATAATCTGGTTTGCTTTTGTAATCCAAATAATCCCGTACCATGACGTATCTGGAATAGTAGTAATTAGTGAAAAAAAAAAGACTTGTACAGACAACAGAAGTTACTCCATCTCCCACGGTCCGAAGATGGAAATCTTTGGAATATTCTGAACCATTTATGAACATCACAACAAAAATGATTAAAACTTTTATGGCTCCTACGTAAATAAGGAGCCGCGCGGAAGCTACAATATAGAATAACGATATACAAACAAAAACCAATCCCAACGAAAAGGCAGAATAAATGGGATTGGCAAGTAATACTACTCCGAGACCCCCTAATATAAGACCCAATCCCAGAAAGACTAAAAGAAAATCATGTATTAGTCCAGGTATATCCATTATATATAAAATAAGAGATAAATAAATCAAAATCTTGCATAACTTTATTGACCCGCTCAGGAAAAAAGAAGTAACTCTGCCTTTTTTATAATAGTTCTTAATTATTCAATTTGAAAAATTCCATTTTCATGGATATGGATTGAATTATTGGCCTAATCTCTCGAAAGAGTAATTTGAGTCTATATATTTTTAAATCATCAATAGACTGGTTTGAAGTTTTGACGGCTGTTCTAGGGTTTCTGTTGTTATTTCGGATAAACAACAACGATCTTTGATAGAGCAAGTGTATCTCGGATCATTAGAGAAGCATCTCGGATCAGAAAGCTTGCATTTCGGATCATCAGTGAAGCATCTCGGATCAGAATAGTTGCATCTCGGATCAGAGAATTAGCATCTCGGATCAGAAAACTTGCATCTCGGGTCCATAGGTGTTCATCTCAGATAGCATCTCGGATCATAGTTTCATCTCGAATTGGATCTCGGATTGCATCTCGAATTTGGGAAGCATCTCGGATAAATAAAGAAACATCTCAGATTGTAACAGTGCATCTCGGATACCATCTCGGATCAATGTTCCGAATCACCATCTCGGAACAGCATCTCGAATTACTATTTCGAATTCTGTATAAGACGTTATATATCATTGGATTCGTATCGTTGAGACGAGTCTAACGGTATAATTTGGTAATCACACATTTCGGACAAATTTTTAACGAGCTATTTCGGTAAAAATGTCGAACTTGAACGAATTGTTGCGAACGGAGCATGAGGCAGGCACCACTAATAAACCACCTAAGATGTTGAAGGTAGAGAAATACCTTACATGGGAGGATAGGTTTCAGTCATTCATTGAATATCAGGACACACGGATGTGGATCTGTATTCAAGATGGGTACGTTAACCCAACTCATGATTTTGAAGGCACACAACATGTCACTGCTTATGTGATCATGTCATAGGCTGAAAAGAGAATGTTTGAGTCTGAGAAGAAGGCCTTAGCTGCTATAAAGATGTCGTTACCAGATGGCATCAAAAATACATTCAAGCATTATACTACATCGAAGAAGATATGGGATGCTCTAGAGAAGAGATAAGAGGGTAATCCTGATGTGAAGAAAAACAAGGTTGACTTGCTGAAGAAACAATTTGTTGTCTTTAAAGGAATGAGAAATGAGTCCCTTGAAGATATTATCACAAGATATTAGCATCTAATCTCAGAAATGGACAATTATCACATAGAGGGATAAACAGATGTGGAGATAAACGATAAGTTTCTAGATTCTTTACCTGCCAAATGGGATATTTATACTCTTATGATAAAGGGTGAACCTGACTATGAAGATAAAGACTTGGAAGAGGTTGTTGGGAAACTCAGAGCTTATGAGCTCAACATGAAGAAGAAGAAGAAGAAAACTGGATATGATCAGGTTTAAGATCCGGGAATTTATAAAGGGCTTACATCTTCATCTTCCAACAATGCTTCAAGTGATACTGCAACTGCATTTCTCTCATGTGAAAATGAGAAAATTGTGACAAATGCTTATGGTGAAGTATGTTTTGTAGCTGCTTCAGGAGGATCGTCAGGGGCAAAGAGACAACAATCAAGCAATAATAACAACAGTACTAGGTCTATGCCTCTGATTGTCAAGGTTGCTGAAGATCATCTGGCCTTTCTTGCTTCTTTCGTTGCTTCCTATGAGAACTACATTCGGGGAAGAATATCTGATCCTGCTACGTTTGATGAAGATGATGATCAGATTGACACTGATGACCTAGAGGAGACGGATTTACAATGGTAGATGGTCATGATCTCTAGAAGAATGAAGAAATTCATGAATAGGACAGGAAGGAAGTTCGTTCGAAAGAATGTGGATTGACAAGTCTAAAGTGAGGTGTTACAATTGTCAAAATTACGGACACTTTTCTAGAGAGTGTCAAAGACCTAAGTCTGAATCTCGTTCTAGCTCATCTTTTCAAGATTTTCCTATTCATGGTTCAAGCAACAGGAATGCATCAACTAACACTAGATCAAAGGCCCTGATCTCTACTGCTCGAGTAGGTTCTTATGATTAGAGTGTTCATCTGGCGGGTGATGACAATGCCACACAGGCGTTCATGGCTGAGATTGCTCCAGTTGATGATGAATAAGTGAAGGCTGATGCTGAGGTAGAGCGAGAGACGGTAGCTGAAAGCTGATGAAGAACAAAACGCTGCATATAAGAAGATGGCTGCTGATTTTGTTGCTTTCATGGCCGATCTAAGCAAATCAACAGGAGAGGTACATTCTAACTCTGGTAGTTCTGTTTGTTTAAAATGTTGTGAACTACAAAGTTAAGTTGACACGTTAACAAAACAAAACCAAAGTCTTGTAGATGAGCTCTCGAGTGTAAAAGAATAAAACTTTTACATAAAATGAAATGAGTCATTATATTTGAAGAAAATGAAAGGTTATGAAGAAGAAATCAATATTTTAACCTGTAAGCTAAATGAAAAACTTCAAATCATTGACTTAGCTCATGATACGATGAGTGAGAAAACAAAAGAGATTTCTGAAAAATGCAAAGAGTTGTCAGAAGCACAACTTAAAATTTGTGAACTTGAAAAGAAATTAAGTTAATTCAGAGATTCATCTTTTGTTATGAAACACATGATGAATGGCTTGAAGAAAAGTAATGACAAGATAAGTGTGGGTTTCAAAGGTTTCAATGAAGTTCCACCACCTCTTGGTCATGACTATTCTTCTTGCCAGACGAAGAAGAGCTTACAGACTTTGGGTCAACTACACCTAGAGTTCAACATTAGGTAATGTTGATGTGTCTGAGAATGCCAAGAAGGTTAATAACAGAGAAGCGGTTTTGAAAACAAAGAATACACACCCTAAGAATCAAAAGCAAGTTTTGTTAAAATGATTTATTTTGTTAAAGGGAGTGATATGAAAGAAGAGTACCATTGTTATTATAAGAGAATCAAATGTGCACTTTGCTAAAAATAAAAACAAAGAAAAATCAGAAATTGAGCAAACTAAACAAGATCCTTCAAAGGCATCATCATCATCATCACCTGATGAATCTAAACCAGAGACTTTAATTAAGAAGTTTTCGGCTAGACGAACGTGCTTCAAATGTCACAACAAGGGACATGTAGCTAGCTGCTTTCCTAACAAAAAGAATGAATCACAAGAGACTGAGAGACTGAGAGAAAAAAACACCAGCAAAAATTGGTGATGGTGAGAAGAAGGTTACTAACTCACCAAAGATATCTGCTACCAAGCAACAGAGTGTTGCTGTTGGTGTAGATATGGCTGAAAAGGGAACTCACCAAGTTCCTCATTTTCAAAGAAATCAACAAAGATTTCAGCCTGGATCTACATCAGGCAGATATGAAAGACCTAGAAGTAGTTCACCAAGAGTGAATTACTTTAATGGTCGATCAAGAATTTTCGGAAGTCAAGGTCAATATCAAACTCGATATCAGAATGTTGGTAGTCGAATTTTTTTAACAATGGCTTTAGAAATTATTATAATCAAAATTCATGGAACCGAAACCAAAATTTCCAAAGGTCACAAAGTCCAATCATGTTTAGGAAACCTCAGGACCAAAGACCGGATGGAAAACAAGTCTGAGATCCAAGACTCCTGTTAGGAGTGATGGATATTGGATGAATGTTCTGGTAGTTGATGAATCTGGAAGACCCAAGACCGTTAAGGCTTGGGTCCCCCAATCTAACTAATTTTTGTTGGGTTGTGCAGGATCTGCTATGGAGGATTATCAACTTGTGGTATGTTGATAGTGGCTGCTCTAGGCACATGACGGGGGATGCGAGGCTGTTGACAGAGTTTAAGAGTAAAGATGGAGGTTATGTGAATTTTGTTGGTGGTAAATGAGGGCATATTACAGGTCGAGGAAAAGTGACCAACGGGAAGATCATAGTGGAAATAGTGAACTATGTCGAGCAACTAAAGCACAATTTGATGAGCGTGTCTCCAGTCTACGACAAGGGTCACTCGGTCCACTTTACTAAGTCTGAAGCTTTGGTGTTGAAACTGGGTTTGATGATACCGGATGATTGGATAGTGATAAGAGCACCAACGAGAAACGACACTTATGTCATGGACATGGGTGCTAAGGATTCTTCCACTGTGGTGGCGTGTTTACTGTCAAAAGCATCTGAGGCTGAGTCAATGTTGTGGCATAGATGCATGGCCCACATCCACTACCGAAAAATGAATTATATTATTAAAAATGGTTTAGTGGAAGGGGTGCTAGTGCATAGATTTCATGTGGAAGATAAATGTCTTCCATGTCAAAAGGGAAAACAACATAAGAAACCTCACAAGTCTAAAACAGTAAATTCCTTAGATCCCCCTTATGAATTACTTCATATGGATCTATTCCGTCCGGTGAACGTAAGGAGCATAGGTGGAAAATACTATTGTTTAGTTGTCACAGATGATTTTTCACGATATTTGTGGGTTTTCTTTTTAGGTGCAAAAGATGAGACAGCGGAGATGCTTATAGATCTTTTTACAAAATTGGAAAATGTCCATGATGCATGGATAAAGAGGATAAGGAGTGATAATTGCACAGAGTTCAAGAATCTGATTCTGGATCTATTTTCTTCGCAAGGGAATTGAACATCAATATTCTGCTCCGTATACACCTCAACAGAATGGAGTCGCTGAGAGGAAAAACAGGACGTTGATTGAAGCCGCTAGGACTATGCTATCTGATTCAAAGCTTCCAGTTCTTTTCTGGGGAGAAGCTGTGAACACAGCTTGTTATGTCCTAAAAAAAGTTTTGATGGTTAAACGGTTTAACAAAACATGTCATGAACTATTGTTTAACCGAAAACCAAACTTAAAAGGCTTTGAACCATTTAGATTACCCTGCACCATTATGCAGAATAAAGATAAGCAAAAATTCGGTGAGGTAGCTGACGAGGGTTACTTTCTAGGCTATATGCCTGGAACACCGAATAAAAGTGTTTTTAATCTAAAAACTGGTAAAATTGAGGTTGTGTTTAACATGGAAATCACTAGTTATTCACCTCAACAATCGACGAGTGGTCCTGCTATATTATATGATTATGATAGTGTTTTTAAATCATTTAATATTCCTGATTTTTCCAATACAGATCAGTCTCAAGTGATTCGAACTATGATCAGTGAAGATGAAGATGGTGACTTCATGCCTAGATCGAGTATATCAATGACAGATGCTCAAGAAACTTCTTCCAGTGCAACTCCAAAGGACTCAAAGTAATAGTGAGTCTGAACCTATTCAGGGGGAGGACTTCACAAATCCATTTGCTAATAAGAACATTCAAGGGGAGATTGGATCTAATCTGGGAGATAATTTAGTTGTTGGCACCGTTGCTACTACACGCGCAAACAGAAATGATCCAGTTGAAAACATCATAGGTGATGTTGCAGGTGTTCAGACAAGAAGAGGTGTGATCGAAGGTTCCTGTTTATTTACTTCGATTCAGAAGACTAGGATATTACATGAGTGTTTGTATAGCTGCTTTATTGCCCAAGAGGAATAGAATAATGTTCACATGGCTCTAAAAGATAATTGTTGGGTTGAAGCTATGCAAGATGAACTAGCTCAGTTTAAGAAGTTGAAGGTTTGGGAGCTAGTTGACTTACCTGAAGGAGGGAAGGAAATAGGCACTAAGTGGGTGTTTAAGTGTAAGAAGGATGAACGAGGGATCGTGATAAGGAATAAGGCTCGGTTGGTGGTGAAAGGGTTCAATCAGCAAGAGGGGATTGACTACAATGAAGTGTTTGTACCGGTAGCAAGGTTGGAAGCAATTCATTTGTTCCTAGCTTTTGCTTCATTCAAGGGCTTCAAAGTTTACCAACTTGACGTGAAGAATGCGTTTCTTTACGAAAAAGTCCAAGAAGTGGTGTATGTCTCACAACTAGATGGGTTTACTAATCCAGTTTATCCCAATCGAGTACATTTGTTAAAGAACGGTTTTGAAAGAGGTCAGATTGACAATATACTTGTCACTAAAAGGAAGAAGGAAAACTTTCTACTTGTACAGGTATACGTAGATGACATCATTTTTGGGTCATCTGATGAGAACATGTGTCATGAATTCGAGGAGGTAATGAAGAGCAAGTTCGAAATGAGTGCGATGGGTGAAATGTCCTACTTTTTGGGTTTACAAGTTGAACAGAAGAAGGATTGGATGTTTATACATCAGACGAAGTATGTGTATGACATTTTGTCTCGTTTCAAAATGGAGGATTGCGCTACTTTCAACACACCTATTTGCGAGAATCACAATCTTGATACACATCATGAGAGTGTGGAGGATGTTGATCCAACTCAATACAGAGCAATGGTTGGTTCTATGATGTACTTTACTGCTTCTAAACTAGAAATCATGTTCGCAGTATGTCTTTGTGCTAGATATCAAGCGAATCAAAAGAGTCACATATGAAAGCGGTGAAGCGGATTCTTCGTTACTTGAAGTAGAAACCTAAACTTGGGTTATGGTATCCAGCTACTAGTGATTTGAAGTTTGTTGCTTTCACTGATTCGGACTTTGGAGGATGCAAATTAACCAGAAAGTCTACCACAAGTGGTTGTCAGTTCTTAGGAGGGAGGATCGTGTCATGGCAATGCAAGAAGCAGTCTTGCGTGTCTACCTCTACGTGTGAAGCTGAATATATTGATGCGGCTAACTGTTGCTCTCAGGTTTTCTAGAAAATGCGCGATTATGGTTTGAATTTTACTCGTACTCCTATTATGATAGACAATAATGCCACTATTTCAATCACCAACAATCCCGTAAAACATAGTCGCACAAAATATATTGACATTCATCATCATTTTATATGGGATTGTGCTGAAAAGAAATTGATTGAGCTGCATTGAGTTGACACACTAGATAACCTGGCAAATCTTTACATAAAAGCTTTTGTCAGGGCTCGTTTTGAACATTTAGTCGATCTTAACGGGATGTGGAATCCTAAATAACCAGTTTACCATAAAATTTTGTAAATAATTTATGTTTTTCAAAAATCAAAACATAAAAAAAAGAAAATCAAAAATGAGTTTTCGCTGTGTGGAAAAGAAGAAGTGATAGTACATCAGCGAGTTAGACTGTCACACTGAAATTAACATTCAGATTGTTTAAGTGTGATAGCAGCTTCATCATATGATGTACCAGTAGGCAAAAGAATCAACTTACCTTGGTGATATAAACATAACGAACTATGTACGAGTGGGTAACATGTCAGTGGCGTATGGTTTTATAACCTTAAATCTTGCGTTGATAGTTGCCAAAATCTAAGGTTTTAGGTCTTTATATCGTTATTTCATCCGTGGTATCAAGGTTCTCCTTCTACTGCATCCAGATATATGCTGACCTAGGCACAACCAGGATATCTTAAAAGAGCTAAAATGCCAAATCCTAGAAATTGAAGAAGCTCTCCTAGAGAGTTATTCAAACGTGCAAATTGCAGTAATCGTACCAAAATTTGGTATTTGCGCTAACCCTCGTTAGATATTGGTCTCCTTGCTATACGGAAGTTGACCTGATCTCTAACATTGTAAAACAAAAAGGATGAATTTCGGTATGCTCACCTACTACGAGGAATCTTTGTGCATACCTTGATCGTGGGGTATGTCCTGAAGTGGGACACACTAGTATAATAGTATAAATTATCTTAACATATCACTAGGTAATGGTACTTGAAATGTTCACGTATTTTGTTTAAGTGGATAAGGAATACTGGTAATCATCTTGAACTGTTTGTCATGAAAATTACATATAGAATTATCTAATAGTGTGAAAACAGTTTGATGTTGCTGATATGATCTTCTTAACGGTGATTCTCACAAAAATAGAGTGTTTATTATTTTGTTATTTATTTGCTTTTAGAAAATATAAAAATCCAAAAAGATTTCAATTTCTGGTAAATTCTTAATCTACAAAATATGGTTGTTCATAGGGACTTGTTACCGATAGGGGTAGATGGTGTTAGAAGATGAGTTCAAAATTTTAAAATCTTGCAGGTTCAGTGTGCTTAAAAATTTTAATGTGTGGTTTTAGTTGAGAAGTGTTAAATCTGTGATACAGTTTTACTATCTCTTGAATAATAATAATTTGTTAACTTGTGTTGAAAAATTCTTATGGTCTCGAGATGTTTGTTTTATAGTATGCAGATTGTAGCAGTGTGTTGCTGAGAAGTTTGTTGAAGAGAAGTTTGATTGGATGCATTGTAGAACCTCCTTTCTACATTGCAGACAAAGTTAAAAAATTTTGAAGATTCCTATGCAAGAACTAAACTTGAGTTTACTCAAACGCTAACGATTTAGAAGATCTAGTAATTGGATGCATCAGCTTAGGGGGAGTCTGCTGCTGACATAAGCTATTAAAGCTGAAGCTATCCAAAGACCAACGATTTTCAAAGACGTTGAATATTGCAAGATGACTAAAGACAAAAAATTTTAATGAAGCTATTGTCGAGGGGGAGTTTGTTGGTGCATATTTTTTACAACAGCTTAGATTTGGTCTTTGGATATTTTGTAATTAGTAAAACGATAAATAGTTAGTGGTTTTAGTATCGTGGTAGTTGATTAAAATTGATTGGGCTAAACCAGACACATTTTAGTGAGTGGTAGGCGAATTGGGCCTAGACCCATTTGCAGCCCATGTGGTGAAACCCTAGCCTAGTTGCAAACCTGTCTCTATATAAAGAGAGTTTTGCAATAGGGTTAAGGTTGATCAGTTGCTCAATTAATCACTTAAGAAAGAGTTGAAAGAGAATTAGTGTGAGACTTGAATTGATTGTAAACATTCGTGTTGGATAATCAATAGAAGACAAATTGAAAGCGTTTGTTGGTGTTCTTATTATTGTTCGTTTTCTGTGAAATATGATCTAAGGGATTCCGCACTCTAGGTTGGATAGACGATTTTGTGAAGATCCATACGGATTAGGGGACCTACAGACTTATAAACACCTTGAAATGGACTTAATCTTCAAGAAAATGGTTTAAATTTGAAAATGGAAGTTGAAGGTGGTGGTGTACGGTTTTGATGCGAGAGAGAGTTGAAGAGTTTTGATTTTGGTGTTGGAAAATGCATGTTATGGAAGATCTTAAGGTGTTTTATTACACTCATCCCTAAGTTCAACAAGTGTCAAATAGGGAAGGAAAAGAAAGGAGGTGGGCACCCATATGGGCCGCCACCTTTCATCTCACACACATACACATGCATATACATATATATAATATATATTAGTTAAAAACAGGTATTTAACTAGGTACCGGGTATTTTATCTCGCATTTATTCACGTTTTAAGGTGTTTAAAATTATTTTTAACATTCTATAAAAATAAACTCGTCATAATATTTCTGAACAATATTTTATTTGCCAAGACTAGCTACGTTGTCTGTATTTTATAGTATACGCACGGTATTGCATAGTATGCGCTTAAAGTCGCAAAATAAAGTTTGTAAGCGTTTTAATTAATTTTTATTCATGAATATGATTAAAAATAGTATTTTAGTTATAACGGAATATTTTTAGGATTTTAACATTAATCGGGTGGTCACCGGCGTTCGTTTTACATTTTGTTCGTTTCGCGATAAGCGTTTATCTTAATTTTGCCAACATAATTTTTAACAAAGTTTGGATTTACAACACGTCAAATGCCATAATTTAACACAAAATTCAATAAAATATTGCCTTTATTTACTCATTACATGTGTTACACTAGTACGGTACAGACTCAAACTATATGGGTGTCACAGAATCCCCTTATTTAGGAAATTTCGTCCCCGAATTTTATACTGCAGGTCTTGGTTTCGCACTAGACGGAAAGAGATGGGGATATTTCTGTTGCATGTGGTCCTATCGTTCCCATGTGAACTCGGGTCCATGTTTGGAATTTCAGTGAACCTTGACCAACTTAATCCAACTCCTCCTAAGTTTTTGAATCTTCCAGTCCAAAACCTCTACAGGTTCTTCGATATCGTCTACTTGAACCTCATAAGGGGGTATGATCAGTGTCTCTAAGACAGACACTTTTTCAGGTTGAAACATGAAACACATCATGTACTCCACTCAATTCCTGTGGTACCTTAAGCTTATACGTGATTGATCCAACTCGAGAGAGGACTTCAAAAGGACCTATATAACGCGGTCTCAGCTTTGCCCCTTTCCTATACCTAACAACAACTTTCCAAGGTGACACCTTCAAAAAAACACGATCTCCGACCTGAAACTTCAACGGTTTCCTTCGGTTATCTTCATAACTCTTTTGTCGATCGGCGACAGCTTTCAACATTCCCTTACTCTGGACAACCTTATCAGTGGTTTCCTTGATAAGCTCGGGTCAGGTTAGTTGCCTTTCGCCAACTTCAGCCCAATAAAGGGGTGATCAACACTTCCTTCTATGCAAGGCTTCAAACGGAGCGGCTTTGATACTTGTGTGATAACTATTGTTGTAGGAAAACTCAGCTAACGGTAGATGAATATCCCAACTTCCATCAAAGTTTATCGCACTCGCTCTCAACATATCCACAAAAGTTTGAATGGTTCTATCACTTTGACCATCTGTTTGATTATGAAACGCAGTACTCATTTCCAATCGAGAACCCAGCGACTCCTAAAGAGATCGCCAAAATCTAGAGTCAAATTGTCCATCTCTATCAGAGATAATTGACACAGGTACTCCATGACGGCCTACAATCTCGTTGATACAACTGCGATATCTTTTCGTTTTGTCTATTTCCTTAATGGGTAAGAAATGAGTAGACTTTGTCAATCGATCCACAATAACCCAAATGGTGTCATGTCCACGTGACGTACGGGGTGATTTGGTGTTAAAGTCCATAGTAATATTCTCCCATTTCCATTTAAGAATCTGTGGTTGCTGCACAAGCCTAGATGGCTTCTGATGTTCAGGCTTAACCTTCGAGCACGTCAGACATTTACTCACATACACCGCAATATCTTTCTTCATATTCGGCCACCAATATAATTCCTTACTGTCCTTACAGATAATGTCTCCAAATCTTCAAGGCAAACACACCAGCTCCTAACTCCAAATCATGAGTTGTATAGTTCTTCTCGTGCACTTTCAGTTGTTTGGACACATAGGATATCACTTTGTCCTTCTACATAAGCACGCAACTAAGGCCCAAAAGTGATGCATCGTAGTATACAACAAAATCGTCATTTCCCTCAGGAAGGGAAAGAATAGGTGCACTACACAACCTTCCTTCAACAACCGAAAAGCTTCTCCTGCTTCTCTGTCCAATCAAACTTCTTATCCTTCTGGGTTAATAGCATCAATGGCTTTGCTATTCTTGAAAAAATTCTCTATGAATCTCGATAATACCCAGCAAGTCCTAAGAATTGTCGCACCTCCGAAGGAGTCCTTGGTGCTTTCCAATTCTTAATCGCTTCAATATTCGACGGATCCACATGTATACCTTTCTCATTTATGACATGTCCGAGAAAATGAACTTCTCGAATCCAGAACTTCGCATACAACTTCTTGTTCTTTCGTAGTTCCAAAACGTCTTTAGATGTTACTCATGATCTTCTTTGGTTCGCGAATAGATAGGTATATCATCAATGAATATTATCATGAATTTATCCAAATAAGGTTTGTATACCCTATTCTTGAGATCCACGAACACTTTAGGCGCATTAGTTAAGCAAATGGCATGACGAAAAACTCATAAAAGCCATAACATGTTCTAAAAGCAGTCTTCAGAACAACTTCATCAGCAATCTTCAATTGGTGATAGCCTGGATGCAAATCAATCTTCGAGTAGTAGTTGGATCCTTGCAATTGATCAAACAAGTCATCAATTCTCAGTAGTGGGTAGTGATTCTTGATAGTTAGTTTTTTCAGCTCCTGATAATCTATACACATCCTGAAGGAACCATCCTTCTTCTTCACAAACAACACATGTGCTCCTAAAGGCGAAAAGCTTGGTCGAATGAAACCTTCGTCTAGTAGTTCTTGAAGTTGATTCGACAGTTCTTTGATTTCCGAAGACACTTATCTGTAAGGAGATTTTTCAGTCGGTGCTGCACTAGGAATAAGATCAATTCTAAACTCGATCTGTCTCGCAGGGGGTAATATAGGTAAATCTTCAGGGAAAACTTCTGGATACTTACGAACTACAAGAATCTCTTCGATCTTCCTTCCTTTGATCTTCGAATCAACTATGATTACCAAGAATGCAGGATAACCCTTACGCAACATCTTATGCATCTTCATAACACTAACGACTTTCGATTTCCGAGTTGCTCGATCTCCGTGAATCACTATTGCTTCACCGCCAGGGTGGGGTATCCGCACTTGTTATTTCGAACAAACAATCTCAGCTCTATTCTTGGATAGCCAATCCATCCCGACAACTACATTGACACTACCAAGCTCCACTGGTAACAAATCGATGCTAAAACAATGATTGCATAACCGAATACTACAACCACAAATGACTTTGCTGGTTTCTATCAATTACCATTTGCTAATTCTCTTGTGTACTTTTTATCTAGCTTAATTGCTTGAGAACACAGAAACGCTTCAAAGTTTTTCGAAACAAAATTCAAGTCAGATCTAGTATCAAATAGCACGAACGAATAATGGTTATTAATTAAGAACGTACTGTAACAACTGCAGGATCATCACGAGCTTTCCGAGCATTCAGATCAAATGCTCTGCCTTTAGCACCCTGATCCTTCAAAAAGGACAGTTCTGCTTGAAGTGTCCCTACTCTCAACATTGAAAGCATCCCTCAAGCTTGATCCGTTGTGCTTTTAGTGTAGCACCCACAAGTCTCATGTCCAGATTGACCGCATTTGGTACATCTCCCTTGCTCATCACCATGATTCCTCTTCGCTGAACTACTCTTGCCATCCATGATCACATCCTTCCCTGAACCACTGGTGTTAACCACAAACGCTTTACCATAATTGTGTTTCCTCTCACGCTTCTCATCAGAATCCTTCCTCGAACTCTCAGACTTTTGCTTCCTCGAATCCTCAGATCTACGCTCAGAGCACTCCTGTCTGCATCGGCTTTCATTGATGACTTCCCAGTCTCATCCTTTCTGTTAAGGCTACTTCTACGAATTGCATCATCAGCCAATGATTTCGCCAGTGTAGTAGCTTCTAGATAGGTAGTGGTTTCGCTGATGTGACCATACTGCAAATCTTTAACGCGAATCCCCAAATATACCTTTCAATATTAACATATCAGGAGTGACCATTCGAGGAACCAACCTAGCCAGATCATTGAATCGAGACGTATAAGCTTTGACATTTAAGCCTTCCATGGTCAGATTCCAGAAGTCTGTCTCAATCTTCTATAGCTCAGTACATGGGAAGTATTCCTTAAGAAGCATCTCTTTTAGTTCGTTCCTGGTAAGACCATAGGCAACATCTTCTCCCAAAATCTAAACTTGAGTGTTCCACCAGGATAAAGCTTCATCATGAAATGAACATGAAGCAGACCTAACCCTCTGATCAGTAGCACAACGCTGATTGCAATCACAGACTCCATCTTCTCAATCCATCTAATGATATCAAGGGGTCCTTCAGCACCTGTAAATGATCTTGGGTTATAACCCAAGAATTTTTGTACGTACATCCACGCACTGTTCACAAGGTTAATGAAAATCAAGATTTCTTTTAGATTATATCATAACAATGGAAACTACTAAAACTTTTCCGATCATGACACTACCTTGAGTGGCTCCAATTGGCATTCCACGTAAACCGTGTGCATTATCACCACGTCCACATCCTCGCCCTGTAGTCAGGTTACCTTCACGCTATTCCATGGCGTTATTAACGTGCTGAGTGATAAGTTGTGCCAACTCCTTAGGTGTGGTAGGTAATCCATTACCATCAGTAGAGGGACCATGTCTCGCTTTTGGTGGCATATTGTCGTTTCTATTATTGCAATAATAATAACAACATAAGACAATATTCAAATAATTCAATCATTAAATGCTGTGGACCAAACAATACACATGTAATCACATCCACATAATAATATGAGAAAAGCTTTAACCAAAAACCCGTTATATTGATATTTTATCCTGAAAATTACATAGCTTGTTTGTAGTACAAAAAACAACAAAATTTGGTGTGAATAAAATCAAACACCACAGTCTTACTAAATTTCCTCCTATAATATCTAACTTGGCATGCAAGCCTGAATAGGGTTACCAAAAGAGACAAACAAACAAAACAAAAAACCTACAATCACTTAAAACCTAGAAACTCCAAAAGTTTCCTCACTAGCTCCTCGAGCTCCACTATCCTCCAGTGCATCTGATCCATGGCACTGCCATCCAAGTCCTGAATCTCATCGTACCAATCCATCTGACCCTCAAGATCCTTTATCTTGCCCTTAGTCTGTCCATGTCTCTACGCAGAGTGGCGATCTGACGATCACAGTGAGAGCATCGGTCGACCCAAACTGCTATCAGCTTTTTCAAAGCAGACTCAGTAGCGGCTCTAGAGGTCGATGCGATATCTCCAGCGGGTCGAGTCCTCTTCCTACGCGAGTGTAGACTAGTAGGTGTGTAGTAGAGACTCGTGACTCGGGCTGCATAAGGGATGACTCTAAGGTGACTGGCGGAGGGATCTCAGGTGTAAGTTCAACAGTGGCGGCAGGCGAGACTACTAATGGCTCTAAAGGTCGAGCCGTGACAGTAGTGGCATCCGCCATTGGTGTTATTCCAGAAGATCCTCCAATCATAGGGATACCTCTATCCAGCTGATCGAGAACAGATGCAGTACCAGATGATTGTCCTGTTTCAAAAACGAGGGAGGAACATAATCATCTTCGTCAATTCAACCATTACTCATATGAGAGTAACGAGTGTTAACTGACTGGAAAGTGTAGTGGGGCCGACATAGAATGACGAGGTAAAACCGGCCATGTCAATAATCAGTGGGGTAGTGTGTGGTATCTCTTGCAGGACTATGGTTGATGAGATCTCGAATTCATGCTCGCTCTCTAAATCATGAATCTTGATAATCTCATGTGTGGGCGACATATGTGACACAATGTAACCGTACTAGGTAAGTGTGTGTTCAAATGAAAAACAACACATAAGGCACAAATAAACAGATTAACACGTATGCACATAAGCTCTTTATAGTTTTCATACATGGTCAAAGTCCATGTTTATTTGTTATTGGCTTTGTGAATTTTGGGATTTAATCTCAAAATTCATCAGTTGAAGTCTAGAGTTTTCCTAGAAAATATCTAGTTCGCTAACAACCATTGGCTCTGATACCAACTTCTGCCACAGCCTAAAAACGTAGCAGCGGAAATACAAACGTAGTGGTGACGGAAGTTGGTGCCCATAAGTTTGCGGACGATGCAATATTTATTTTTGAACATTCAACTTAATTAAAAAATAAGTTTAAAGTTTAGAGTTTAAACAAAACTACAATCACAACATAGTTAAGTTGTTTTGATCCTTATAAATCTTAGTACAAACTTGTTCCCAAAATAGTTTTTAAAGTTGTCCAAGTATTATTTAACACAACATCCATCAAAAACCACAAGATACGCCAAAATCCAGAAGCCGAACTCAGGTACCTAAAGAACACGTTAAACTCAAGTGTCAACATAATGGAGGATGAGTTCACATATTCAAATTAGAATTAACATGATTCAAGGAAAACTTTTTTATTATGTGTTTAATAATAAAACATCCATATAATTTAAGAAAGTCAATTTTATTTCCTTTACAAAAATTCGAGTGTCAGTCATCAAAAGCGTTTTCTGAAAACTTTCGATACTAAGACATCTTCCCAAGGTTTATATATTAAATTTCTTGCATCATATGTTCAGATTCATAAGTTACGAGCCATATATTAACAATAAGGGAATAATCAAAACTAGACAATAATAGAATATAAATTCGTCACTTGACTTGACATGGAGCTACCGGTCATGACGGGGTGGTCAACCCGATAGATCTACACATTCATGGTCACAAATAAGTGTTTGATCGGATCCTAAGATCGACCAAACGGGTCGGCTTCGAAAGTCAAAGCGGTGGTCAAGACCGCTCGACTTACAATACTAAATAAGCACTATACTAGAAGTGACGACTTAGACATGACAAAATATGTCTAACTAAGTTTATAAAACTGATTTGGTATCAAAACTTGGTGTTTTGATACCCGAAAATAGTTTCATCATAAAATGCACATCATGAGCATTTTTTTACCGAAACTTTGACTCGTCACTTCGACTAATGAGCGTGGTAATCACAAGGTGAAATCGCTAGGGATTATAACCTTCATGATTACGATCATGTTGCAAAGTTCAGTTAAACTTTGACATGAACAAACTTTTCGACTTTTAGCTCAAAATAGCTAAAATAATGAAAGAACTAGGAAGAGTACATACTCGTGTTGAACAACACTTTCGGAACTCAAGATAGGAGGCTTCCAAAGGCTGAAAACAAGTTCCGAGAAGGATAGAAAGAAGAACTTCACACTTTGCTTTGAAGTATTTTGAAGTGGTGTGAAAAAAATGGAAGAATCAAGGGTATTTATAGTATTTTAGATCAAGGAGGTGATGACAAGTGTCCTCAAGTGTGGATTAGTGTCCTAACATATGTCAACATCAAATTAAGTGTGGCAAAATGAGTGCTAGGTGTCAAAAATATGAGATAGGTGGCAATCTTGGTAAAGAAGCAAAAATCTTTATTATTTTTTTGACATTTTTGGCCCTTGGACTTGTATTTTCACTTGTATTCCATTTTTAACTGCTTTAACCTAATATTTAAGTTATATAAAGGTGTTAAGACATGTGTAACTTGGATTATACCCAAAAATTTCATGGATGTCGGTTCATTCGGTTGTACGGTTACGCGTTCTCAAAAAGACATAAAACGCTTTAAACGAACACGAAAATGATCGAAATTGTGCAACGATTGATATTTTTGCATTCTCATCAATAAAATACAAGATTTTGTTGAATACAAAAATATTTGGATTGATACACATGGTTATTATCTTGAATACGGACCAACAAACTTTCTCATTTTGACGAAAATAGTCCCTAGACTTGTATAAGCGTGTTTTTGTCATATTGAACCGTTCAAAACTTATATCTATGTTATGTAATAGGTATTTAGAGTATGTGTAGCTTATGTCCATGTTTCAGAGTGTACATCGCGTTAAACTGATTGCGTTTGAGTGTAAATTAATGAATTACTTCCACAAAAATTTTTGAGGGTTTGAAATCGTGCAAGAAATCAAAACTGTGCAAATGTCTTAGATAATTATACAAATTTCGGAAATAAAACACAGGGTTTCTTTGTATACAAAATTGTTTATAATTGTACAATGATTGAAAAGGCACAATTGTCACCCTGTCTAAACTTTGACTCAATTTTATCTTTTGTTTTGGTTGGCACAATGGTTATCTTCACAATTGTAGAAGATGGTGTGGATTTAGCCACCAAAATTTGTCCCTTTAAATATGCCCTTTTGGGTAAAATTTTGAATCCTTTTGCTCGTTTTTGTTTGATGATTCACCAACTTCAAAGTTTGAAAACTTTGCAATTGTTAGCTTCACATTTTTTATGGATTCATTGTTTCTTTTGAAGATCTGTGTTGGCACAAACTCAAGGTCTTTTGTTTCACATCTTATGTATACTTTCTCACACCATAAACAAGTTTTGGATTTATTTGAGAACATTGTCGTGCAATATGCCCGACTTTGTTGCATTTGTAGCATCTCCTACTGTCGTTTCCAACAGAGGAATCCAAGGCATGTTCACGACGTTCCTTTTCCCTTTTAAACTCCTCATTTGATTTTTTACCCAAACTCTCTTTCTCATTCACTGTACATGTTCCAACAACAAAATCATCTTTCTTTTTGTAATTTGGATTTTGAAACCTTTTGTCATTTTTCTTCTTTTCGTATCCCAAACCTTTCTTCTTATTCTCAGGATAATCCCTACCCCTGTTATAGTAATTAGTGTAAACTCTTTTTGGTTTTGAATAGAATGAAGCATCTCGTATTTCAAGATCAGAATGACTGACTTTAACCAGCTTGAAAAATTCATCAACACGATTAAGGTTTACATTCTGAATTTTGAATTCTTCCTCAGAATATAGTTTATCCGATCCATTCATTTTGTAAATTACCACATTTGGATCATCACTTAAACTGTTTTCTGATGATGAAACATAATTCTTATGAAAGCTTTCTTCTTTTTTAGAATGTGAACTTGATTCAGATTTTTCAATATTTGACTCAGCACTTTCAAACTCAGTGCTATCAGACTCATTTCCCAACACATTTTCGACAACAGTTTTGACACCTGATTGACATTCATAGGTTACATCAATGTTTTTCGGCAGCTCATCCTTCTTTTATTCAGTTTTAAGCTTTAGATTAGGCACCTTTTCCACCTCGTCTAGATAGTTTTCACCATACTTGTTTCATGTTGGGGGTGGACATTGATTATAACCCAAACTTTTGTTTTGTTTTTCAGATTCATTTTCTTCCTTTTCATTTTTCTCAATTTGTATGGAATAATATGATCCTCTATGTATGAGGATGTTGAGTAACTAATCAACAATTTGTTGACTTGTTCAGACTCAATCTTTATGGCTCAAGTTTAGTTTTTAGCTTAGCAATGGTATATATGTGAATATTAATCGCCATTTGCTTGTCCATTACTATAGCTTTTAACATTGATTTTATTGCCATGTCCTCTCTACTGACTTCTTGAAACTGTTTGATTGATCTGCTTAATTTATCAGAAGTAGCTTTTGTGTCTTTCATGTCCTTGAAATATTATCAGTATATTTTTTAAGTTATTAAGTTTTAGTTCCTTTTCTGGCCATTCCTTGCACCGCTTAAGGCATTTCATTCATGGTTTTTCAAATTCTTTAATCACAACCTTGACCTCTTTGACTGACTCAATGACCGACTCTTTCATTCCCTCTTTACTCTGTCTAGGAACTACGTCTTGCTTCTTAGCCATCATTGCTTTGTCGGCTATTTTCTTCAAATTTTCTCCATTCATCTCCTTCGTAACATCGATAATTTCTTCAACTGGCTTCTCGGATTCATCTGAATTAGGTACACACTGGTATTGACTTCATCACCAAAGAAACTTGCAAAAGAATTATAAACCTCAAATGGAATCATAGTTTTAAATGCATGTTGAAGTAAATCTTCTTCGGCACACTCTTCATAGTAAATCGTCTCAGCACATTCTTTAATAGTAAGCTCAGTCGTTTCATCATACACTATCTCATTTTCTTCCATCGAAATCTCCTCGACCACCTCATCAAACACTGGTTCTTCAACTATTTCCGCAAGCAGTGCCAAACTTTATTTTTTAGGAATATAGTCATTCAAGTTAAAACCCTCGTCTTCATGAGCCACCATGAGTGCTTTTAATTTGGCCAAACCATCCTCAATTGCAACCATCCTGGTTGCTGTCTGAGGAGGAGAAGTTTTATGATATATTGCTTTCTTGTAGTAATCTTCACCGAAATGATTATGATTACCCTGCACTTCTCAATTCGGGCACTCTCTTTTAAAGTGTCCTTTCTCTCAGCACCTAAAACATGTCACCTTTGACTTATCAAAACCCAACTTTCCATCCAAACCTCCCAAACTGTTACACCCGGTTAACTCCATGAAATACTAAGCTCTTCTAACTATACTAGCCATGCACCATTTGATGTCGATCAGTTCTAATTCTTCGAGGTCGATTTGATCATAATCCTCTTTGGTCATGTTCGGATTCCTTATCTTACCGGCCACTAGGCTCTCATATTGTTAGGTCTTGTTAGGTTTATGCATTAATTATTTTATTACTTTAGGCATATCTTATGTAAATGGGCTTAGGGGTAACTTTTGGGCCTAAGGGATTTAGGGTAATAGAGCACTAACCCTCTAGTATAAAAAGATAATGATGTATGAGGGTTAGTGGCTCCTTGGTGGCTTTTCTCTCAACTTGTATTAAACAAATTCAAGATTATTATGCAAGTTGAACTTTCTATTTCGTCTTATTTCTTCTATTTCGACTCTTCACTTGTTTGTGTGTAGATACCAAAAATCTGGATCTAACAACGATATCACACGATCACCAAGGATCGGCAGAATCCAAACTTGGTGATGAACCAAGGAAAATGAAAAGATGAAAGAACAATACGAATCAACTTTAACACCTCGCACACGATTCTATTACTTGAACAAGGAAAACTATCTGGTACAAGATGGAGGCTCTCTAGAGAAATCCCTAAAAGTCTTACCCTAGAAATGACATAAGCTTAGCCTATATACCTAGGGTAAGGGCATGCCCCTCATGGGCTTGCCTATGGGCTTGCCTGGTCCATATGGCCTATTTCATGCCCAAATGACCTATAAAGGTCTAAACCTAAAACAAACTAACCTAGTTATACCCAGTTAACTACCATAGACCGTTGCATATATTTGATGCATCAGTCTCACACTTCTAGGACCTAAGAATCTCCACCTAGACTAATATCAAATTGTCTTCATAGCATAGATTCAGCAACGTCTTCAATAGAGTCTATGGTTGACGCTATGCTATAAGTGTTATGGAAGTCAGTCTCACACTTCTAGGACCTTACACTTCAACGCATTCTCAGCACTGGGTCTATTTCTTTAGCTCTTGTGGTTAGCTTCATATCAGGTTCTTGATCAGCTTTACTTAAAATATCTTTGTCGAAAAGAATGCGAGAGTAGTAATCTCAACAATTCTTTTCTTTTTCAATCTTTCTCTTTCAAGCAAGCAGGTACATAGGTACTTCTTCAAATATACTATCACTATCAGACGATGACAGACATCTGGTTCTTCCGACTCAGGTACACTTTGCTGTTGTGATGCTTCATGTTTTGTCGGCAACTAACCGCATCTCAATTTTCAGCAACCCCTGTTTCTTGATCTAAATCAAGATCTGCACAATTCTCAGAAATTTATAAGCAAACATTCTTATGCAACAGGGAGAGTACCGCATGAACACTTGGTACATCCAAGTACTTATACTCGAATCAAAATTCAAATTTCTTCATCTTTTGATGATTAGTCAAATCTTCAAGAACGGTTAATAATTTATAATAAAACAAAGAAAGCACTTTATTTTTGGATTTTTGGATTTTTTAATTTTAGAATATAAGAATATAAAAAGAAATGCAAATAAATGAAGAAACTAACTCAGTAGTTACAACTATACAATTGCAATGGGATCAAAGTCATTTTCAGGCGGACCAAGGAACACTTTTCAGTGCGAACTTTTTCAGACTGGTCTAACTGATTGCCAATATATTTGTCCACTTAAACATTAATGCCCAACCTTTATTTTTCAACTTCATGATATTCTTAAGGTAGTATTATACTATATTACCCGTGCGTCCTATACCATGACATACCCCCACGATTAAGGTAAGCACAACGATTCATCATAGCAGGTGAGTATACTGAGATCATCCTTTATCTTTTACAACGTCAGACTATTGGTGAATAGGTTAGTACATTCATACAGTAGAGTGACCAATAATATTTGACGAGGGTTAGGCAAATACCTTATATGGTATGTTTGACTTTTCAAGCACATGGAATTTTCTCGTGATGAGATCTCCTTTCTTTTAAGGTTTTAGCCCTTCTATTTTGGCTCTTTTAAGGATATCCTGACTGTGCCTAGGTCTGCATGTATCTGGATGCAATAGAAGGGCAGCCCTGATATCCCAGATGACTCATCAGCATAAACACCCGAAACTTCAGACGTTGGCTATCTATCAACGCAGGATTTAACACCATGAAGTCATACGCCGATGGTATGTTACCCACAAGATACATAGTTCGTTATGTTTATATCACTTACTGTCTTTTAATCACTTTGAGCGTTAAGCCAACCGACATATAACCTTAGATCCTAGTCTTTTCAGCTATGACACCTTACATGTGTCAGTCACGCCCTTTATCACGAATATTCATTTCATTACCCATTTGATGCAAAAAGATTTTTGGATTTTTCAGTTTTTCAAAAGTTTTTGTATTTTCTAGTTTTTCAAATGTTTTTGTATTTTTCTGATTTTTCCCTCTCAAACAATGCATATATACATATATCTCCCTCTTCCCCCTAAATTTATGCATCACACTTTATGCACAAATTTACCTAATAAAGAAAACGTATGTACAAAGTTTTAAACGAAAGAAATGAAATTTTTTTTAGTTGTTTTGCTTAACCGTTCAGTCATTAGATTAAAGACTAATCAATTTCAAAATTAAAGCACGAAATTTAAATTTGTACATTTTCGCTGATCTTTCTTACCTCATCTCCTCCAAAGGAAACATCGCACTCGTAAAAAAAATTGAACTTTTTGCAACAGTGAGATGTTATCCGATATGTCCCTTGATCAACCGCTATCAACATTCCAGAGATTGTCAACAGCTCCTCCTGGTTGTTCTTGAAAAATAAGGAGATTAGTAAGACAGTGGGGTCCAAGCCATCGTGGTCCTGGGTTTCCCTAAAGCATCAAGATAAGACACTTCTTTCAGACACAAGTCCCCTTTTGTTTCGAGGATTGGTGATGCTGCTACCGCTTTGGATTTGGGTTTCCAAATCTATTTCATTTTAACAAACGCATGTGTTGCCTTCGATTGAGCAACTTTGGTTGTTTCAGGTTTATTCAATTTAGATTCAGATTTTTGTTTTTGAACAGCCTTGTGTTTGCTGGATGTATCAAACTTCTTTATATTTACTTCGTTTTGTTGATATTTGCTAGCAAGAAGTCCCAGCTCAACTCTTACCAAATTGCATTCCATGGTTTTTTACTGTAATTTGGTCTTGTAATCATGGAGCCAACATTTCTGGTGATTTACGTCTAGGTGGAACTGAGTTATGTCTTTCTTTTGTGCTTCAACCTGTTATGTGAGTAACTTGTTACTTTCTCGAAGGCCGATGCACTAAGCCATTGCATTGTTGTAATCATCAGCGATTTTAGAATTAAGTGCCCTGAGTTGAGCAACCCTAATCCTGCAAGGTTTAGTGCACAAAAGGTAGTTGACTGTGTCAATGAGCAATCTTGGTTTGTCAGCGTGAGTTTGGGCTTGAGGTAGAGTTTGGGGTGTTGGGCTGCTGATTGCTGCTTGCTGGGCTTGAGGTTTCTGTTCGGACACTTCTTCAGGAATAGACTCTGTTGATTTTGCGTATAGATCTTGGAGATCTTGGTTTGATTGTAAATGATCCCACAACCAAGATACAAAGGAGTCTTTGTCATCAACCAAAAAGCTATTCACCTTATTCCTTACTTTCTCTTTTTGCCTCCAACGTTCAAGCAAGCGCATCCCATATTCCACGACAAGATCAACATTATAATATCCAATAAACTCATTCAGCTTTCCTTCACTAGATCGCGTAAGTTCAGGTTTTGATTTTGTGCCTGGGGTGAAGTGTTGTTGACGGATGCTTGGATCAGTGGGCTAAAGATAATGTTTGGATTTGCATTCGGTTTTGAATTACATATTGGGTTGAAAACTTATTCGAGTGCTGAGCTTGGGCTGTAAACGTCTTCGGATAATCAAAACCGTACCGGTAAAAACAATAAAAATGTCAGAAAACTGTTTTTACCAAAATGTACCGTTAGACTCGTATCGACGATATGAATCCAATGATATATAATGTCAAAGACCTTTTCTTCGGCAATCTCAAAACAGTGGATCGGAGATGGTAACAGTAGACCCGAGATGGTAACAGTATCTCGGAACACTAACTTTTCTGAGAGGATGATGATGATCCGAGATGGTCTGATGATCCGAGATGGTTCTGATGTTTGAAGATGGAGACAACTTGAACACTAATGATCCGATATGAGTTCAAGATGCATGTTCATCATTCAAGTCTTCAAGGGTTCTATCCGAGATGCTGATCGAGATGGTTCGAGATAATCCGAGATGGTTCGAGTCTTCAAGATTTCTATCCGAGTTGCAGTTCGAGTGTGTAGGTCCACCTGCGGATGGTGTTAAACCAGTTCCTTGTTCAAATGACACACACACAAGTGCGGAATCTAAGTGGTCATGCAACCAAAGCAAAGTAAAGAACACGTGGTAACCAAAGAATCACTGTCTTGATTAATGATTGAGAACAAGTACAAACATATACACACAATGCTCGTATGACTCGAACAAACTTGCTGTGTTCTTGTGTCTTCGTCTTCACCAGAAATGCTAGCTCGTTCTATTAACTTCTGGACCAAAGGGCTCACCAGCTAACCCTCACTGAGAGGTGCATGTCTGCTTATATAGTGTCCAAGCTGGTCACTCGTACGAAAACAAGTTGCCAGACATTCAGAACACACTATTACACACAAGACACAACTCCAGAATTGGTGCGAGTCACTGTTTCGTACGAAATGCTTGTGTTTCGTACGAAATCTCTTTGATTCGTACGAAACCTGTGTTTCGCACAGAATCCTCATTCTTGGAGAACATGTTTAGACTTGACATACACAAGACTTATCAGTATGCACACATGCAACTGATTAAGATGTCATACTAGATCAAGATAGAAGGATATCTCGATCTATTCGACACAACCAAACCTATACAGACACTTGAGCAAAGACCGTACAATTACAACTGTAACTAAGAACAAGCAACAGACACAAAACTGCATCAACAAACTCCCTCTTGGATGTTGCTTGGTCAAAATACACAGATAAACTACAATCTTTTTCGAGTTTCAAGGTAAAGGAATTATACCAGCATTTAAATCTTTGTCAAAAACGATATTTGGTTTAAACTTCAAAATTAAACAGATAAGTATTCAACTATGATTATCGGTATTGTTGTCCACGTAAGCTCAGGCTTATCAGATGTAATCATGATTAGGAGATATGATTAAGGTATGAATTATACTTACTAGCCGGTGTTCAACCACATCACGACACATTCCCGTATAAAGATATGCACGAGAGAAAATCTTACCAGTGAGTATACTGCTTTATCATCTATTTTGACGTATATGAATGATGTGAGATACTCACTTATTTTTTGATTGAAAACTATCCCTTTGTGATTTAATCACTTATTGATGAGGAACTTGATTTTCATATGCATGCAAGGGCATAGGAGTAAGTCCGTGAACAGGTTAGTACCATCGTACCGACAAAGAGACCAACTTAGCTCCCGCATAAAGCTGTGATATTTTATCACTTATTTTGGGGATGTGATATTTTTATCACTTATTTGAAGGTCGTATGCAGTATGTACACGTATGTATGATATCATGGAAGTTCTAGACTTGCGTCACCGTTATTTTTCGACAAAAGATTCAACCATGATACCCAGATGATAAGCAAGCATAAAGACCGTATATCTCAGAACCTCGGCACTCTATCAAACGAAATTTCAGTACCAAGACCATATGCCAATGAATGGTTCCCACCTAGTGTTCTGTCTGTTAGGTTTGTATCAACCTGCACATTTTAGTCTGATTGTGAGCCTACCCATACATCATAAGCAAGGCTACTTATCAATCTTCTTTCTATGCTTTTAACCATTTCTGACAGATTTACCGGTGAATTTCATCATCTTAAACTTATCCAAGAAACTCATTTTTTGGTTTTCTATTGTTTTTGTATTTTTCTGAATTTTCTCCCCCTTAAACAAAGAAGGTAAATAAAAGCCATATTTTTGTATAATCTAAAATTAATTTGCTCCCCCTAAAATATAAAACTGAAAATCTTTTTGTAGTTTTAGATTTGTTAGATAAGTATTTACAAAAATAGTTAGCCATGGTTAAGTTACTCGGGCTTCACCTTGATGCCATTGACCAAAAGTAGATAATTCAAAACGTGATTTATCAAAGGCTTTGGTAAAAAGGTCGGCACGTTGGTGATCAGTGTGGATTTTAACAACATCAATAGGAGTAAGTCCGTGAACAGGTTAGTACCATCGTACCGACAAAGAGACCAACTTAGCTCCCGCATAAAGCTGTGATATTTTATCACTTATTTTGGGGATGTGATATTTTTATCACTTATTTGAAGGTCGTATGCAGTATGTACACGTATGTATGATATCATGGAAGTTCTAGACTTGCGTCACCGTTATTTTTCGACAAAAGATTCAACCATGATACCCAGATGATAAGCAAGCATAAAGACCGTATATCTCAGAACCTCGGCACTCTATCAAACGAAATTTCAGTACCAAGACCATATGCCAATGAATGGTTCCCACCTAGTGTTCTGTCTGTTAGGTTTGTATCAACCTGCACATTTTAGTCTGATTGTGAGCCTACCCATACATCATAAGCAAGGCTACTTATCAATCTTCTTTCTATGCTTTTAACCATTTCTGACAGATTTACCGGTGAATTTCATCATCTTAAACTTATCCAAGAAACTCATTTTTTGGTTTTCTATTGTTTTTGTATTTTTCTGAATTTTCTCCCCCTTAAACAAAGAAGGTAAATAAAAGCCATATTTTTGTATAATCTAAAATTAATTTGCTCCCCCTAAAATATAAAACTGAAAATCTTTTTGTAGTTTTAGATTTGTTAGATAAGTATTTACAAAAATAGTTAGCCATGGTTAAGTTACTCGGGCTTCACCTTGATGCCATTGACCAAAAGTAGATAATTCAAAACGTGATTTATCAAAGGCTTTGGTAAAAAGGTCGGCACGTTGGTGATCAGTGTGGATTTTAACAACATCAATAAGTCTCTTTTCATAGCAATCACGTATGAAATGATACTTAATCTCAATGTGTTTTGTTTTTGAATGTTGTACAGGATTCCGAGTGATCTGTAAAGCAGCTTCATTATCAACAAAAATAGGAGTAGTAAGAAATTCAAAACCGTAGTCGCGCATTTGTTGTTGAATCCATAGAACTTGAGAGCAGCAACTAGAAGCTGAAATATACTCAGCCTCACATGTTGATGTAGCTACACAAGTCTGCTTTTTGCATTGCCATGTAACTAGGTGATTTCCCAAGAACTGACATCCTGTTGTTGTTGATTTTGCATCGATTTTGCAGCCGCCATGATCAGAATCACTGAATGCTGTCAGATCAAAGTTATCATCCTTAGGGTACCATAGACCAGTGTCAGGACGACCCTTTAGATAACGAAAGATCCTTTTCACAGCCATCAAATGAGAAACCTTCGGACTAGACTGATAGCGTGCAAGAAGGCATGTTGGGTACATTATGTCGGGTCTTGAAGCAGTAAGATACATGAGAGATCCTATCATTGCACGATAGAGAGATGGTTCTACATGTTCACCCATTCCGTCTGGAGTAATCCCATGATTTTGAGCTAATGTAGTTCCCAAAGGTTTTGAGTCATCCATCTGAAATCGCTTGAGAATATCTCTGACGTACTTGGTTTGATAGATAAAAATCCCTTCCTTTGATTGTTGAAGCTGCAAACCTAAAAAGAAAGTCATTTCTCCCATAGCACTCATCTCGAACTTCTCCTGCATAACCTGTTCGAATTCTTTGCACATTCGAGTGTTAGTAGACCCAAATATAATATCATCAACATAAACCTGTACTAGTAGCAAATCCTCATCCTGTTCCTTGATGAAGAGAGTACAGACAATCAGGCCTCGTCGAAAACCATTCTTCAACAGATAGGTAGACAACGTTTCATACCAAGCCCTTGGAGCTTGATGAAGACCATATAACGCCTTGTTGAGAAGCCAAACCTTGTCAGGATGGAGAGGATCTTCAAAACCTGGCGGTTGCTCAACATATACTTCCTCTTCTACCACACCATGAAGAAATGCACTCTTCACATCCATCTGATAAACGGTGAACTTCTTGAAGGACGCATAAGCCAAAAAAGATTCTTATGGCCTCAATTCGTGCAACCGGTGCATAAACATCTATCCCTTCGACCTGATTAAAACCTTGAAAAATCATTCACGCTTTGTTTCTCACAACAACACCTCGGTCATCCTTCTTGCACTTATAGACCCATCATGTACGAATCTTCTTGTAGTCATCAGGCCTGTCAACCAATTTCCAGACGCCTAACTTCTGAAACTGCTGAAGTTCTTCCTGCATGGCTTCAACCCACGAGTCTTCTTTCATTGCCTCTTTCCAAGATTTTGGTTCTGCTTCGCACACATAGCAGGCAAAAGACCAATCATTCAGACCACCAGATTCCCTGATTTCCGAATACAATCCAGCATTTGGTTGTTTCGAAGCTGATTACGAGTCTGCACACCACTCTGGACATCTCCAATAATATTCTGCTGAGGATGGATATTATGAATACGAGTTTCTGGCACATCAGAAACTCGAGAATTTATATCTAAATTGCTGATATTCAGATCAACAGTTAAATCGAGAGTTGGATTTGATGACGTTGTAGATGCCTGACCTTCAGTCGTCCCTTGCGGTTGAATATTTGACGAACCATCTGAAAATACAGGAACCACACCAGAGGCAGCTTCATTAGCATCTTGAAATTCATCATCTTCTGATGAAACCTTATAATCCGCAGCATCTTCGAATTCCCCATTTTGAACAAGATTGTTAACCAAAGTCGACACTTGAGGGTTAACAATAATTGGTCCCTAAAATCCGGATCTAACAACGATATCACACGATCACCAAGGATGGGCGGACTCCAAAGTTGGTGATGATCCAAGGGAACCGAAAGATGAAAAAACAATATGAATCAACTTTAACACCTTAGACACGATTCTATTACTTGAACAAGCAAAACCGTCTGGTGCAAGATGGAGGCTCTCTAGAGAAATCCCTAAAAGTCTTACCCTAGAAATGACATAAGCTTAGCTTATATAGCTAGGGTAAGGGCATGCCCCTCATGGGCTTGCCTGGCCCAAATGACCTATAAAGGTCCAAACCTAATACAAACTAACCCAGTTATTCCCTGTTAACTACCATAGACCGTTACGTATATTTGATGCATCAGTCTCACATTTCTAGGACCTGATATTGTCTGATTCCGCCACCATTCAAGCTATGTATGATATTGTAAGATCCTGTTATCAGGACTTACAATTGGTATCAGAGCCTGTTTGAACCTGTTTTGGATTGCACCTTCTATTGTTTTGGAGTTTCTGCTGTTTTTCTGTTGCATTTTGGATCGTCTTGGACAAACTCGAATCATCTGCTTGAATATCTTGGATCATCTATTGAAGACTTGAATCATCTCGGATACCATCTCGGATCATTGCGTGCATCTCGGACTCCATCTCGAATCGTTACTTGCATCTCGAATTCCATCTAGAAACAACACTGTTGCATCTCAGATCATTACTGTTGCATCTCGGATCATCATCTGCCAATTCAAATACCATCTCGGATAAAGTACTGTTCCGAGTTTGAGATACTGTTCGAAGTTACTGTTCCAACTAAGTTTTCAAATCACTGTCCCGAATAGACACAGTTTGGATCCTGTTTCGAGTTGATTATTTGACCATTTCAAATTGGACTTTTCAACTTCATTAAAAATTTAATTTAACTAATATTCGGTAAAAATTAAAAATGATGAACCTGAAAGGTATTTTGACTTCTGTAGATCTCACCAACGCTACCTTGACATACATCCAGTCTTATACTCTTGCAATGCATCAAGAACTGGATCAGAGTTTCGGAACGTCTACCAAGATTCCAAGGTTGCTGTATGGAGATGACTACTTTGACTGGACATGGCATTTTGAGCAGTATTACAAAGCCAAGGAACCCGGTATGTGGAGGTGTATTCGTGATGGTCCCCGCATTATCATGTGCGCAACTGCATATGATCCAGACACTCGGATTCCAAAACCAGAAAGCTTGTGGTCTGACAAAGATCGAAAAATCAAGGACGTAGATGATAAGGCAATGGCAAATCTTACTATGGCTGTCGGTCCTGACATCTAGATTGTTGTTAGAAACTGTACAAATACGAAAGAAATCTGGGTGTGCTAAAAAATTTGTATGAAGGAAAGACTGACATGAAGGCTAGCAGGGTAAATATATTGAACCAACAGTTCAATGCATTTAATCACATCTACGGGGAGACTATGGAGAACCAAATCAGTAGATTCGTCTAACTCAGCTCACAGATGATCAGTGCTGGAATTCCGATCACTAACCGTGGGGTGAATCGCCAACTATTGAATTCATTGCCAAAGTCTTGGAATGCCAATGTTTTGATGATCAAACGTACTACAAAGTTGAATGACGTTGCTCTCACCGAACTGATCGCCACCATCAAATCATGTGAAATCGACAACCAGCAAAGAGAGCTAAATCATAAGAACTCCATGATGGTTGCAGTGGTGATTGGCTCTAACACTGCATTGATGTCTCAAAGTCATCCTAACCTCATCTTCAGCTTTGTGATGAACAGTAATCCAAATGTTGTTTTCAGTCTATTAACTCAAGCACAGCTTCAAGCTCAGAAGACAAACTAAGTTTATGGTATGTCTCTTCCAAACAACTCGGCTGCTCCAACTATTGTTACTGCACAACAAGTACCACAGCACGCAAACGTGATCTACAGTCCTGTTAATCACTCAGCCTCTCAAAATGTTTAATCTATATCCTTCGCTGAAAATCATGCATTCCTGACCAAGCAGAATGAAAACAAGTTGGCTCTCGTAGCATCTATGCTCAACAGATTGAATGCTTTTCTTGTAGGTGATCTCTTACCTCCTTCAATGTTTGCTAAAGAGATGAATCAAGTTGTTAAAGAAGATATTAAAGAACTAGATGCTTCATGGAATCTAGCTATGGCTGCGTTGCGAGCAAAAAAGTTTCAAAAGAGATACGGACGCCATCCCATGCCAAATATTTGCACTCGGTCTGTTAAAGATAAATTGAGGTGCTAAAATTGCCATGAACCTGGACACTTCGCCAGAGACAGCAGAAAGACACCCGCGGGTTATGAAGAAACTACTACTACTGCTGCTAGGAACTCAGAGAGATCCATGGTTCCAGTCACTTCGGCTCAAACGTCTACGTCAACTTCAACCTCATCAGGCCATGGAGGATCTGGTGCGGGAAAGGCACTGATGGTGCAAGAGAAGCATGATTTTAGTTGGGTTTATGCTACAGCTCAAGTGGAATCTCTAAAGATTGCGGAAGTTGGCAAAAATCATCTCCATTGCTTCATGGCACATACTGAGGAGCCCAAATCTCTATCTGAAACAGTGAACTCTCTTCTGTGCTCCAAAAATTGTAGAAATAAAATAGCAAAGATGAGAGCACATAATTTCAATCTCATCATTGATTACAACAGTGCCATGTCGAAGTGCATCGGTTTTCGATAGAACAATAAAATTCTTTATGAAAAGATTGATGCACTGAAGAAGGACATAGCCCAACTCCACCTGGACGTAAACCAACAAAAATGTTGGGTCCATGATTATAAAACCAGAATACATTCAAAAACCTTGGAACGCAACTTGTAAGAGTTGAGCTAGGACTTCTTACTAGAAAGTTTCAACAAAATGAGTTGAATATTAAAAGTTATGATACTTCCAGTGACACAGTTCGTAATCTTTACAATGTACAAATGGCGTATAAAGAAAACAAGGGAAAGGGTTGGGTTATTGACAAGTTACTCTGCCACGTAATCATAATTATTCAAGAATGCCACTCACTGAGCAAGAGTTGGAAAATTATGATAAAATGATGTGTGGCAAACCAAGTGACTACGTTCCTTAGGAACCTTTCAAGCCTAAGAATACCCGACCAACTGATTATCAAAAGACGTGGAAGTTGCCGAAAATCATCTCCATTGCTTGATGGCATAGACTGAGGAGCCCAAATCTCTATCTGAAACGGTAAACTCGCTTCTATGCTCCAAAAACTGTATAAATAAAATGGCATATATGATAGCACATAATTTCAATCTCATCATTGATTACAACAGTGCCATGTCGAAGTGCATCGGTCTTCGAGAGAACAATAAAATTCATTATGAAAAGATTGATGCACTGAAGAAGGACATAGCTCAACTCCACCTGGACATAAACCAACAAAAATGTTAGGTCCATGATTATAAAACCAGACTACATTCAAAAACCTTGGAACGCAACTTGTAAGAGTTGAGCTAGGACTTCTTACTAGAATGTTTCAACAAAATGAGTTGAATATTAAAAATTATGATACTTCCAGTGACACAGTTCGTAATCTTTGCAATGTACAAATAGCGTACAAAGAAAACAAGGGAAAGGGTTGGGTTATTCACAAGTTCCTCCGCCATATAATCATAATTATTCAAGAATGCCACTCACTGAGCAAGAGTTGGAAAATTATGATAAATAATGTGTGGCAAACGAGTGACTAGGTTCCTTGGGAACCTTTCAAGCCTAAGAATACCCAACCAAATGATTTTCAAAAGCCGCGGAAGTTGCGGAAAATCATCTCCATTGCTTGATGGCACAGAGTGAGGAGCCCAAATCTCTATCTGAAACGGTAAACTCCCTTCTGTGCTCTGAAAACTGTAGAAATAAAATGGTACAGATGAGAGCACATAATTTCAATCTCATCATTGATTACAACAGTGCCATGTCGAAGTGCATCGGTCCTCGAGAGAACAATAAAATTCTTTATGAAAAAATTGATGCACTGAAGAAGGACATAGCTCAACTCCACCTAGATGTAAACCAACAAAAATGTTGGGTCCATGATTATAAAACCAGACTACATTCAAAAACCTTGGAACGCAACTTGTAAGAGTTGAGCTAGGACTTCTTACTGGAAAGTTCCAACAAAATGAGTTCAATATTAAAAATTATGATACTTCCAGTGACACAATTCGTAATCTTTGCAAGTACAAATGGCATACAAAGAAAACAAGGGAAAGGGTTGGGTTATTCACAAGTTCCTCCGCTACATAATCAAAATTATTCAAGAATGCCACTCACTAAGCAAGAGTTGGAAAATTATGATAAAATGATGTGTGGCAAACCATGTGACTACGTTCCTTGGGAACCTTTCAAGCCTAAGAATACCCAACCAACTAATTTTAAAAGCCGCGGAAGTTGCCGAAAATCATCTCCATTGCTTGATGGCACAGACTGAGGAGTCCAAATCTCTATCTGAAACGGTAAACTCTCTTTTGTGCTCTGAAAACTGTAGAAATAAAATGGCACAGATGAGAGCACATAATTCCAATCTCATCAGTGATTACAACAGTGTCATGTCGAAGTGCATCGGTCTTTGAGAGAACAATAAAATTCTTTATGAAAAGATTGATGCACTCAAGAAGGACATAGCTCAACCCCACCTGGACGTAAACCAAAAAAAATATTGGGTCCATGATTATAAAACCAGACTACATTCAAAATCCTTGGAATGCAACTTGTAAGAGTAGAGCTAGGACTTCTTACTAGAAAGTTTCAACAAAATGAGTTGAATATTAAAATTATGATACTTCGAGTGACACTGTTTGTAATCTTTGCAATGTACAAATGGCGTACAAAGAAAACAAGGGAAAGCGTTGGGTTATTCACAAGTTCCTCCGCCATATAATCAGAATTATTCAAGAATGCCACTCACTGAGCAAGAATTGGAAAATTATGATAAATGATGTATAGCAAACCAAGTGACTACGTTCCTTAGGAACCTTTCAAGCCTAAGAATACCCAACCAACTGACTTCAAAAGCCTATCAGTTTTGTAAAAAATATAAATCAAGAGTGATTGAATGAATCAATTGAAAATTTAAAAAGGGAAAAGGAGTCGACAAAAATTCCATCCGAAGAACCACAGGAAACGACTTCTACCTCCGATTCTATAAAATATGTTAACTGTTTTAGTGTATGTGCAGAGCCAGTGATAGATGAAGAGTGGTCAAAAGTGGATGATGAACCTCATCTAGTTGTTCCTGATGACTCAGATGTTTCCTTATGTGATAATCATGATGACTATGTTTAGAATTTTTTTTAGTCTATGGTTTTTGAGACTTCGGGTTTTTCTAGTGTTGTTGAAACTGAAACTTTGAATGATGTGGTTTTTGATTCAGACTATGATTTAACTGGTTACCTAGAGGAGTCTGAGGCATCAGTTTTGAGTGATTCAGAAAATTGTTCCACTTCTCCTAAAACCTCAACGGATACCTCATATATTTCCGAAACTTGTGAAATTGAAAATATAGTTGTGTCGGATTATGTGAATGAAATTGCTTGTGAACAAGAGATGTCTGATATTTCTGGGAATCAGACTGGAGATTCTAACTCATTGGATAATTAGCAAGATGGTTGTGATAGTCAAAATATTGACAAAACTTGCTCGTCATCTAGCAACCAAGAATCCATTGATTCTGAAAGCTCGGTGTTAAATTAAACTGCTTCCAAAGAAACTGATACAGTTATCACAGAAAACTCAGTTTCTGAAGAAAAGGTTTCAAATGAAACTAAGCCTGTAGACTCCACTCCTGCAAAGAAAAGAAGATTTCGAAGAACCAGAAAACAGCACAAAATGAAAATCAAGAGGAAGCCTCCTTAAGTGCTGTAAATCAGAAGAAAAACCCACTTAAAAACCAATAGAACCAAAGTTGAAGGGTAAAACTATTGATACTCACTTTTGTGCTGATGATTATTAGCAGGTTTCATCTAAGAGTAAATATGCACACAAGAAATCAGCACCTAATGGAAAGAAAAGACCCAATCACCTAATAAAAAGACAAACTTGCTCCAATTGTGGAATTCCGAGGCACATAGCTAGAAACTGTGTTCATCGTCCCCTCGTGTCTTATCCATTCGGAAACTCCATCCATCAGAAGGCTTCGCACCATCGACATCATGGACATCAAAAGCCCTCTGATGGAGGTTGGAATCTAGTAAAGAAAAACAATAAAAAACATTCAAAGGCAAATGGTTTCATAAATCAATCCAAGAAATTAAAAGCAACATCATCTAAAGTCTTTTCAATCAACAAAGAACTAAAGATTTAGAAACCTAAAATTATTGCTTGATCTCAGTCAAAGTGTTCTCAATCGCCAAATTCTACGGCCCCATCCTCTCAAACCTCAAAATCTACTCACCATGATGTGACCTTCCATGAGGCTTTGCGAAAGAAAAGTAATTATCAACTCAGATCGAAAATGATCTTGGTTCCTATATCCCACTAATCCTGTTATGTGTGCATGAACGCCTATGGATGGTTGTCGTTAGACTTTGGTTTATCACAGTGGTTGTTCCAGACACATGACAGGGAGCATTTCCAAGTTGACAGACATCAAAATCATTGACGGTGGATTTGCCACCTCTGCAGGTGATGAAACAGGAAGAATTACTACGAAAGACACAGTCAGAAATGGGGTCTTCAGCTTCTCTAATGTCAACTATGCTCCTTAACTCAAATACAGTCCTCTCAGTGTCTCATAGATATACGATAACGGGTTAGAGATCCTGTTTACAAAAGGTGGATGCGTGGTTCTGAAGCCTGGGATTGTCATACCCGAAGGTTGGTACTTGATTGAAGCTGAACGCCAGGGAAACGCATACATGATCGACATGAACAAAGCCCCCATAATCAAGTTACCTGCTTATTCTCTGAAATTGCTGAACATAATGCAATGTTGTGGCATCGACGACTTGGCCATCTAAACATGAAGAATCTTAATAGACTGGCAAAGGGAGGTCTAGTCAGAAACTTCCCAATCAAGGATTTTATGAAGATTGAAAATTGTGAATCATGTGCCTGTGGGAAGCAGTATTGTAAGCCTCATAACCCCACACTCGTGCACACAACATCCAAAATTCTGGAACTGCTTCACATGGATCTCTTTGGTTATGTCATAGTGCTGAGTATTGGAGGAAAGTCTTATTGCTTAGTTATCACCGATGACTTTTCTTGTTTCACTTGGGTGTTTTGCTTGGAACAAAAGAGCGAAACTGCTGGTCTGATAAAGAAATTCATCACTCTCATGGAAAACTAAGCAAATGAGCGTGTGAAGATTATCCTGTGATGATGAGACGGAGTTCAAAAACGCGGAGCTGAACAATGTTTATGCTTCAAAAGGAATTGATCGTCAATATGGTGCATCTTGAACTCCTCAACTAAACGGAGATGCTGAAAGGCGCAATCGGACTCTCATCAAAGTGGCTCGTACAATGCTAATAGATTAATGCCTTCCACTGATATTTTGGAAAGAAGTAGTGAACACCGCGTGCTATGTTTAAAATCATGCGCTTATCAACAAACGTCACATGAAGACGCCGTATGAAATAATAGAAGGATAGAAACCCTCTGTACAACACTATCGTTCATTTGGCTAACTTTGTCTCCTTCTTACCATGGATGCCAAGGGCAAATTTGAAGAAAGAGGAGATCAATGCTATTTCATCGGCTATGGAATAATACCACATATTGAGTATACAATAAAATCAAGAAGCAGATCATGGAGACGTACTATGTGGACTGGCTGGAAGAAAATCCCAAAGACGCACGGCTTGGACCTGATTGGTTATATGATTCATCTTCCCTGTTTAAGTCATTTAATATTTCATCTGATGTAATTGTTGATGTAGATGTCTCAAATACTATGATACCTATTCCCATTATAGCTAAAGATGATGTTGTCCCTAGTAAAGACTCTTTCAAGAAGTTAATGTGGATCCACCGGGATTTCATGAAGCTACTATAGAAACGCATCTTGCTTCATAATTCAAGAGCCGGTGCTTGAACCTACTGTGACTGTTAACCATGAGGTTGCAGTTCACCACAATGATCCCTCTGCACAGCAAACTACTGCTAGTCCTTCAAATACTAATGTTCAAGGAGCTTCATTGTTTTCGAAGCTAATTTCGTTAGATTACACAGTGGATCCTCCGGTGATCAACACTGCGACTGCATCAAATGAGGGGGAGCAATCTGGAATAGTGTCAGGAAGTTTTTCTAACTTGGAAACAAACTTGCAGGCACCTACGGTGGTAATTCCTCAATGTTCAGAGAAGCCATCCAATTACAAACGTTATTGTTCCTGTAACTGCCGGTGTTTAGACACACAGTAGATCAGGAACCATTAACACATGTTTGTATTCATGTTTTATCTCACATATTGAGCCTTAGAGCATTGATATCGCTTTGCAGGAACCTGGATGGGTTGATGCAATGCTTTAAGAGCTCAATCAATTTGAGAAGCTGGGGGTATGGAAATTAGTGAAGCCGCTAGAAGGAAAACACGCTCTTGGTACTCGCTGGGTATACATAAACAAACAAGACGATACCATAGTGATTGTACAAAATAAAGCCCGGTTGGTGGTTCAGGATTCAAACAAGTCGAAAGTCTTGATTATGATGAGGTGTACGCACCAGTAGCTCATCTAGAAGCCATACGCATCTTCTTAGCATAAGCATCATATATGGTTTCACCGTTTGTCAAATGGATGTCAAGACGGAGTTTCTATATGGGAAGATCAAAGAGGAGATCTATGTCGCTCAACCCCCTTGGTTTGTGGACTCGAAGAGGCAAGGATATGCATACAAGTTAGATAAAGCTTTGTATGGATAGCACCAAGAACCTCGTGCATGGTATGCAACCTTAACAGAGCATTTTGCTTACAGGCGGATATGCCCGAGGACGATAGATCAAACGCTATTCATTAAACGCGTTGGCAAGGATCTTATCCTTGTTCAGATCTATGTTGACGACATCATTTTTAGGTCAACCAATGAAGAGCTATGCAAAGAGTTCAAGGAGGTGATGAAGAAGAAGTTCGAAATGAGCTCATTGGGAGAAATGACTATATTTCTAGGCTTGCAAGTTCGTCAGAGTAGTCAAGGAATCTTGATTCATCAACGAAACTATGTTCAGGACGTTCTTGAAAAATTTGACATGTCAAATTCTAAGCCTATAGACTCCCCCATTGTTGAACGGCCACTACTGAATGCAGATGATGAAGGAGATCCGGTCAATCAAACAATGTACTGATCCATGATTGGTTCGTTGATGTACTTATCTGCGAGCCGGCCGGACATTATGTTTGCTTCTACCAATGTGCTAAATATCAGGCTAATCCTAAACTTTCTCATCTCTCAGCCGTTAAACGAATCTTTAGATACCTCAAGGGAGCTCCAAAATTGGGACTCTGGTATCCTAGAAATTTGAACTTTGATTAGTTTGCCTTTTCTGACAGTAACCTTGGAGGGACGGACAGGGATATGAAGTCCATATCGGTTGGATGCCAATACTTGGGAGACTGGCATATTTCATGTTAGTGCAAGAAGCAACAAACGATGTCTCTATCAACCGTAGATGCTGAATATGTTGCGGCATCTGCATCCTGCTCCCACGTTATTTGGATGAAGCATTAGCTCGAGGATTACGGTTTGACTTATCTTTACACTACTATCTACTATGATAACGATGCCGCTATCCAAATCATCAAAAACCATGTTTTTCACTCCAAAACTAAGCACATTGATAACAAAGTTCACTTTATTCGAGATTGCTAGGAAAGAGGATTAATTAAAGTTGAACAAATCCACACTGATGCTAATACAGCGGATCTTTTTACAAAACCTGTTAGCAACTCGAGATTCAAGGTGCTTGTGGACCTTTTAAAAATGATGCGTTACACCAACTAAGCAAAAAAAATCTGATTCATATATGTCAATAGCTATCAGCAAAATAACTAAATTTACGCATAAAGTATTCCACTTTTGCCCAAATTTAGAGGGAGAAATATCAGTTGTTTTGGGAAGTGAAGTAAATTTCCGTACTAAGAATTTGGTTAACACATGTAAGGTATAGAAGCTGAAAAGGAGAGGATCCACTTTGATGTGCTGATAGGCTTATCGCTCAAAGGGCAAAAAGATACCAAGTGACAAAGATCTACAAGCTATACATCTCGTGGGTAACATATCATCGGCATATGATTTTATGGTCTTAAATCATGCGTTGATAGATAGCCAACGTCTGATGTTTAGGGTCTTTATGCTGGAGAATCATCCGGGGATATCAGGACGGCCCTTCTATTGCATCTATATATATGCAGACCTAGGCAGAGTCAGGATATCCTTAAAAGAGCCAAAATTGAAGGCCAAAACCTTAAAGGAAGGGAAATCTCATCACAGGAAAATTCCACGAGCCTAAAAAGTCAAAAATACCATATAAGGTATTATGCCTAACCCTCGTCTGATGTTTTTTGATCACTTTGCTGTATGACATACTGACCTGCTCCCCAACAAGTCAGATGTTGTAAATGAAAGGATGTCCTCAGTATACTCACCTATTACGTTGAACAATTGGGCTTACCTTGATCGCAGGGGTATGCCTTGATATGGGACACACGGATGTTATAACAAAATTATTTAATTAAGTCCCAAGATTGAAAACTGAAAGTTAATGTGATGAGTTTAAGTGGACAAATATATCGGCAATCACATGGAACAGCCTGACTAAGCACGTGCTGAAAAATGTTCCTTAATCGGTTCAAAATCGGTTTCATCCCATGGCAATTCTTTCCTTTTGTTATTTATTATTATTTTATTATTATTATTATTATTAATATTATTATTATTATTATTATTATTATTATTATTATTATTATTATTATTATTATTATTATTATTATTATTATTATTATTATTATTATTATTATTATAAAATGGGTTGCTCGGTTGGTTGGATCATGAAATTTGACAAAAGTATTACTGTTTAGAACTTGTAAAAGTATGGGGCCCACATAGTGAAGTTAACTGTCTCGGATGGGCCCACCCATTTTGATTGGGCCCACCCATTTCGGATGGGACTCGAAATGGGCCATCATCTCTGATCACTATTCCGAGATGGGCCTGGCCCAATATCTCATGCCCATTTCGAGTCTATATAATGGCATCTCGATTAGTTTCGAGTCATTTCGAACTCATTTAATCATCTCGGAACTATCTTGAACATATTGACTCGAACTCATAGGTTAGCCTTTCCGTAAAATCTAGGATGGAACTTGACAAGCATGGACGATCACAACAAAAAGATATGCCTAAGTTAGAAGAATCAGAGTCACCAGGATGAACATCATGGTGTCTCGGATGAACTTCATACCATCTCGGATGGATCTCAAATAGTTATCTGAGATCTGACATTTTCATCTGAGATGTCAGGGCATCTCGGATAACTGACAAGGGGTCATTCGAGTTGAACCCTTGTCATCCGAGATACTCTTGACCTGGTTCATCTGAATCATTTTAACCCAGTTCATTCGATTCATTTTGACTGGTTCAATATGGTTTGAACCTTTTTAAACCTTTAGTTAAAAACAGTTTTGAACCCCTGGCTTACCTCTTAACCCCCTCTAATTGAATTGTTGACTTGTTGACTATTTGAACCGCTTGATTTAGGATCAAACGGTCAAAAGGGTCAATTAAGTTGTTTTTCTATAAAAAGATTGATGTTTTTGTCAAAGTGCAGAAAATGGCGCAAAAGATGCTTGAAAAACGCAAATTAGAAGTTGAAGCCTTCCATAATCAAGCCTTCTACCTATCCGATCCTCCGCAGAGTACCATGAAATGTTCAACTCCTTGATAGTCGGCCTGAACAACTGCCGACTCACTCACGCTTTGAAAACAAAACTAGTTATCGACGAAGAAATTATATAAGATTTCTAGATCAACGCTAAAGTCAAAAAAGGTGGTCGACTATCGAATCAAAGATTCAAGGAACAGATGTTATTGTTTCAGAGTCAGCTGTGCGGGAGGCACTAAAATTCAAAGATCAAGATCGTCATCCAACAGTGTACGACAGAGACAATGTGATTAAAGCACATTAACGCATGAGTTATGAAGGCACTTATCCAACAGTGTTGAAAAAGTTGTTTCCACTATACTGGAGATGTTTGGCTAAAATCTTCCTACAATGTATATCTGAAAACAAAGGTGGCCAGGATCAGTGGAATCAGACGCAGACAGCCACACTCATTGCCTCAGTAACGACTGGGATTATAGCTTTTCAGCTTTTATCTTTGACAACATGAAGAATATGTTAGAGAACACAAAGAAGAAGGTGTTTCTGTTATACCTAAGGTTTGTGCAAATGATCATAGATGAGAAGTATCCAGATCTGGTAAAGGACACAAACCATTTGAATTTGAAGCTGCTAGGTCCTAGTTGTTTTGAAGCGACCTGTAAACAGCGTGAGTCAGTGTAAATCAAGTATGTTGGAAGATATGATCTAGTGAAGCATGGGAAATTTAAGGAAGTTGTGTCGGCTCCTCAACCTATAAACGCCATGATCGCTGAAGAACATGATATAAAATCATCGATGTGGCAAAGAAACCAGAACCTGAAAGTCGAAGATCTGGTTACAGAAGAAGAAAATGTAGAAGAGGGTTCCTACTGAAGAAACTTAAACATGAAACAATCCTATTAGTGAGCAAGAGTCGGGAAAGAAACAGAGAACTGAAGGAGAAACACCCTGTTAACCCCAAGCCTACAAGCACAAATGTCATTCCTGAACTAATTACACAAGATGTCCAAATCACAGACATGCCAGGGAGTTCAAGTGGTTTTCGATTTGAAGGTGGAAGCTCGAGTGGTGGATTTACAGAATATGATGAAGAAGCATTGAGAATAGCTGCGTAGAAGAAAAAGTTTATTGAACAATCTAACAGTGATAATGATGAAGTAGTAGATGTTAGTAAAATGCAACGAAGAGTGGTGTTGTTAGAACAAGACAATGAATTGAAAAGAGCTCAAATATCTTCGTTGCAAGCAGATTCTATGCTAAAAGATGCCCAGATATCATCTCTGCAAGATCAAGTAACCTTTAGAGATAAAGAAATTGGGTAGCTACAGGGCGAAGTAAGTTTGTTAACGGCAGAGGTTTATGAGATGAAAGCCAAGCTGCAAAGAATTTCGGTGGTGAATTTGCAGATAAAGATGACCATCCTTTGAATGCTGCACATCATGAACGTACTGCTGAAGAGAAAGCTATAACCGATGCTGAAAAAGAAGCTGGTTTGAATGCCTACCGAGCTACAGAACAAACAAAGAAAAGAAAGCTATCTCAAAAGAAGCAAAGCAACAAACAGATGTTAGTTATGAAAAACCAAGACGTGAATCCTCTGGATGAAAGCTTCCAACTAAAGGATCCAACCAAAACCTCTGATCGCTACGTAATGGAGCTTGGATCAATTCACTATGACAAAGTCGGAAACAAATCTAAGGTCAAGTGTTGGAAATATGATCATGATGAAAGCTATGGCTGGTGGGCACAAAGAATACTACTCTAAGGAGTTTGAGTCTTGGACCAAGCTCGACCTAAAAAACCTGTTGCGAGCTCACTATTATGATTCCGATCCAAATCAGCGCGGCCCAGATTGGACATTTCACTCAAAACTCAAATATGAAGTAAAGCATGACTTCCCAAACATGGAGACTGTTGAGCCTTATCTTAAGAAAAATCCAGGAATCCATGACCCCCACACTCACAAGCGTATGAAATCAATTATCTGGCCACCAACATACAGAGAAAAGGTCATTCTTGCTGCTCCAAAGTTTCAAAAAGGTGTCTAAAGAAATTTTGCTACTGGGCATATGATCCACGAATGGCAGAGGTTGTGATCGTGACAAAAGAGAAGGCTTTTAGATTGTCAGACATATTGGAGCAAATCAGCTTTCATGAAGAAGATATCAAGGTTTTGGGCCAACATTAGATTCACATAAATGCAAGCATGTGCGAAGTCCTGGACCAGTGGAGTGGCTGCAATGATCCAAAATGAGTTTTATGTGGATCCAACTTCACTATTCGGAAGCCACAGAACTGGTGGATCTTAAACCGGAACGCTACACTAATGCAGTAAACCTAGAGGGAGATTGTAAGGTCCTGTTAGGTTTATGCATTAGTTATTTTATTACTTTAGGTATATCTTATGTAAATGGACTTGGGGGTAGCTTTTGGGCCTAAGGGCTTTAGGGTAATGGAGCACTAACCCTCTAGTATAAATAGATAATGATGTATTAGGGTTAATGGCTCCTTGGTGGCTTTTCTCTCAACTTGATTCGACAAATTCAAGATTTGTATGCAAGTTAAACTTTCTATTTCATCTTATTTCTTCTATTTCGATTCTTAGCTTGTTTGTGTGATTCTGCCACCATTCAAGCTACCTGTGATACCATAAGATCCGGTTATCAGGACTTACACATATGATTCAAGTACTGATGCGAGTCGAGCCATGTGTTGTACAGCTATTTGTTCATTAAAGTTCTATGGATTTTCCAAATTGATAGCTATGTTACACTTAAGAACTCTCTAAGTAGGATTAGACTAGTTGTTTTGGCAATTGTTGAAGTTAGAGCTTTGGGATGATTATGGTGTAGCTGGAGTATTCGGATCATAACTTTGAAATGAGGTAAAACCAGTATTGCTGCTTGATTGATTTGAAACATTCATCAAGTTGTTAGCAGTAAAGGTTGTTTGTATCTTCGGGCTTTAAATGTTGGCAGTGTACTTCCCTTGTAGTACAAATTAATTATGGTATTTGTTGTATAAAAATGGTTGATGATGATTGTGGATAAAAAACCCTAAGTTTCGAAGGTGTATGATGCTTGATAAATGTGAAAAATGCAAGATAAATGTTAGATTGTGACATTCATATGAAGATTATTGATGATCTAAATATAAGGTGATACTATGTTAGTATTTTGGTCATAATAATCAGGTTGTAAGTGTTGGATATAATCAATGATTTGGATTGCTTATATGGTCATTCTAGACTTAAAAAGGCGTAAAAACGGTAATTTGGGTATGAACAAAGCATGCATGATAACTCTGAATTAAAATAAAAATTCAAGTGTATAATATGATGTTAAAATTGATCTTAAAGTATATGATGTGATATTTACATGTTTGATATGCTCTATGTGATGTTGGGAATCAAAAATGTTAATTTTACGCTTATAAATGGCCATAACTATGCATTGTTGGACTAGGTAACATGAACTTTTTTTGAATGATAACATGTACTATAACATGAATTATATGATGACATGATATGCATTTTGGTCTTGCATGATGAAAATGGAATGTTTGATACGAACGAAGTAGTTAATAAAAATGTATGATGCATGTTATGTTTACTATGGGGAAACTATGTGATTTCTTTGAATTAAGACTATGATATTATTAGTATGCAAAATGATTACTATGTTATATTAAAAACCCAAGACTTGGTATTTTGCATAAAAAATATAGACTTTTTCAAGTTACACTTAGCTATGCAAAGTAAGGATTTTGCCAAAAGTTACAACAATTTAATATACACATACAAAAGAAGTCTTAAAACATTATATGTAATATGTATATAAATATGAATGTATGAATTATTGGATGAAATGGTATGACTTATATGATTTGATGAAGTATCGTGTGATATATGATATGAAAATGCTTAAGTGCGATGTGATTTATGAGTTATTGTAATGATAGACTTTGGTGTAAGTAACGATGTGTTGGTGTATGTCTTTGAGTAGAAATTTTAGGAGGAATGGTATTTCATATTGTGATGATTGGTCCAAATAACGGGTCAACACGTGATAAAAAGTTGAGTGAACAACTTCGTTAGTAGACTTGGAATTGATTTTAAAGTGTGGTATATAGGATACTAATGGGTGAATACCTATTGATCTGGGCTTTTGTATCAAACTTTCTAACGCACCCAAAGGCGAGTTTCACGACCCTTTTTTTTAATATATCTTTTAACATTACAGGGGAGAAACACATAAAGTATTTTGAGTTAATATGATCAATAGACAATAAGGACATGTAACCTATGTTGGCCTTGAGTAAAGGCCTTAAGTTACCCTGTTAAGGGTGTATCCATGGACTTTTCTCCACTGTTGTAGTTATTAACCTCTTGGAGGGAGGGCACATGATACATTCGTAGATCTATCGGGTTATGTAAACCCCAAGCTTGTTGGTTGGTTGCACCTGTCCAAAGATGACGAATATGAGAAACAATGAAGGTTTCGTTTTGAATATGGGCTCTTGGTTGAGAACATCATTTCTATTCCTAGCTAGCTTATGATGTTCCATGTCGGTCTAAGGTTGTCATGTTTTTCAAAATGGAAGCAAAACTAAATTTTAATAAAGTTTACAAGTAAAGAAAACTTGTGAACTCACCAACTTTATGTTGATATTTTTAAGTGTGTTTTTCAGGTACATAAGCAGCTCGGTGTTTTATGTAGGTTTTAAGGAAACTACTAAAAATTGGACAATAATAAAGCTAGTGTCACATGACATGAACACTTTTAAACAAACAATTTGGGTTGCTTGTATTAACTTTTAAAACTATTTTGTCTATTTTCATAATTATATATGTTTGCCTTATAATTGTTGCCAACCTCCGTCACCACCATGCTTGTCTTCGGATGTGGTTTTTTGGGTGTGACATATCGCTTTATAATATACTTCTAAGGGATTGGCTTCACTTTGAACATCTTAAATACATAAAAAAAGTGTGTCGACATAGCAATCCATATTGTTCAAACCTCCTGCAACTACACGATACAGTTACATTTTCTCCTTTCTTGAGTACCACCTTCAAAACAAACACAACATTATCATCAAACATGTTAAATAAAATCATGCACTACATAATTTAAAAATCATGCATATCGTGCATAATAATCATGCATTTTATCTCACCTCTAGCAGGCAATTTCCATGTGCATTAAAATATCTCATGGATATCTTAAGATACTCCCCATCAGTTTTATCCATTGGGAAACATTCATCCAAAGTTCCATATATCTCTAGTAGTTGATTGAAAAAGATAGACCTATGTATATTCTAGCAACATCTTCTTCAAATCGTATGCCTAAAAACTTCATCATTCTTCCGTTGATTAAACCTTTGGACATCCATTGCACCATCGAAATGATTGAAAAACTCAACAAGAGCTAGTTACATGACAGAAAAAGTGGTTCAAACTCTCTGATCTAGATGTGGTACGCATGAGTCCATACATAGGCTCATCACGAGAGAAAGCAGGTATCCACATAGATCTTAATCCGAACATATCATCTACCCACTTATTATCGGTAAGACCAAACTCAATCATTACAAGTTTCCATTCTCACTCGAATGGTTCTAGCCCAATAGAATATGTCCAAACAATATCACACATCCTTTTTTTAGTTCCTCATTCTTCCACAGTTCATGAGCAACTTGTAAAACAGATGTGAGTTTTTAAAATATAAGTTATTAAGCATGTTATGATAGACATATGTTAGCATTTAATGCAATATTTGTTTTGAAAATTATTACAAATTACACATGTTACATAGTAAACAATAGAAAGGGTGTATTGAATTACATGTAATATTAGTAATAACAAAGGTTATGTTACTACTATTCTAGCCTTGTCTACAACTTTTTTCATAATATGCCACATGAATAGTCTATGCCTGCTTTGATTAAAACATTCTTGATCGCTTGTTTCATTGCTGGATCCATATATGTAACTACAACCTTGGGCTGTCATCCAAACGAATTCAAGAATCATTGAAGAAGCCACTTATATGATTCCATGTTTTCGGATGCTAACAACCCAACTCCAAATGTGACATTTCAACAATGATTGTGGATGTCGGTAAAGGGTACAAAAACCATCTTGTATCTACACAAATAAATAACAGTAAAAAAACTTACAAAATATACAAATGAAAAAATTGCACATGTAATATCGGTTACATGGACACCACTTTCTTGTTTGTTTTTAATGTTGCATCAAAAGATATAACATCTCCAAACTCCATGTAATTTCGTTTGCAAAGTCCATCAGCCTAGGATAAGCCACTTAACCGATGGTTTTCATCGACTCAATGTTTGAACGAATAATCAACAAAATATTTTTATCTTATCCATTTACCTATTAATAATTATGTCGTCAGCATACTGTCCTATGTAGCTATTTATTATTGCTTTGAAATTCTTGTAGTTATCAGCAGTAGCACCTACTTTTTAGAAACCACCATATTTTTTCCTCATTATATGAAATGATTTAATGGGGCCAAGATTTAGAGTACCCAACTCCCAAATAATCTCTTCTTGGACTTCTATGAAATTCCAATATGTGGGTAATAAATGACCATCTTTAGAACAAATAAGCGAATGATGGTGCCCTTCTACAACCTTTTAGCTATATATGATCTACCATCCTTTGAACCAAGGGAAATTTGTACTTTACGTCCGGTTCGAATAGAAGGTATTTTCCTATTTTTATATGCCTTTATTTTCTTTAAATAAAAATTGTCTATACTTTATGGCTTATGACCCTCCCTCGAGCATACAAAATACTTTATCTTTATAATGCGAAAAACAACAAAATTACCCGTTAATTTCGTACAACTTATTCACTATTTAACTATACAATTATGTGCATTAGACTTAAATGCAATATGTTTGAGTCTCATAAGTCTAGAAATCTCAAGGAATTTATTACATTTGCATATCACATCGTTTTATTTGCCATGTCACGAAACAATATAAATTATTTAGAAAGACCATTGGTAGATTGTCCAGCTAGACGAGTTGTGTGAGCATGGCTCCGGTACTCACGTAAACAACAAGTATAGGACTTAGAATTAGGCCCAACTTCAATGTTATACCAAACCCCAAGTGGGAAAACAAGTGTACATGATAAAGCTTTCCGGAAATATACAAACATTATATTTGTCCAATTCAAGCCGTTAAACTAGCAATTTTCACTAAACTGAGAATAATTTCATAATTGTTGGAAGTGTATAAGATCAAATGATGATGTTAAACATCATGAACAATATCAAAGACATAAAATATATCATGAGGACTTGTTAATCACGATTACCATATAAAGTTACATAACTTACCATTAAGTATTCCGTAAACGAAACTAGCACCTGGCTTAACTTCCAAACACTTACTAGACATGTTTAGTGAACTAGTAGGCATTGATTAACAATGTAACATTAGCTAAATTCACTAAATACCTTAAAACACTTAAAACCCCTAATTACAAAAAAACCACCTAAATAAAAATAACATGACCATAATTAAACATTTAACAACTTACAAAACTGATCAAACCCCCCTCCCCCACATTACATGATTGTCCACTCCCTTAGTGAGTGCCCCACTTGCTAGTTGTTAGTTAAAACAAGTCAATGATGCTTTCTTATTAACCCTAGATCAAGTTTATGAGGGAGTTTATAACAAGGGTCTAATAACCTTATCCTCATTTCTCCACTTCAAAATCACAAGACACTCTCTCATTCCATTCTTCAAAATTTCGGCCATACGCACTGCCATAACACCCATCATTTTCAAGTTTAACAATTGTATTAAAGGCTTCCAAGATGTTATACAAGGTGGCCTAAGGTGCATACAAGTGAAGGAAGGATTTTATCCACCATTTGAAACTTCATCTTCTTCGTCTTCTTCTTAACTTTATCATGTTTTCTTCCGTAGCCACTAGTGCTAGTAGTAAGGTCTTTCTACACATTATTTTGCTTCTTGTTACATAAGGATCATAGTACAAGTTGTTCATCAAGAAGATCAAAATAAAAATAAGTGAAAACCATAACTAAACAACATAATCTAACTTAAAATAAGTGGTAGTTGTGTTGTTTTTGTTATGGATCTAGTGTTGTTATGATAGATCTTGAAAAATATAACATGTACACTTGCTAGAAGTTGTTAAACATATAGATCTAGCAAGTATACATGTAGATCTACTAAAATACATAAACAAAAGTATGATAAACTTAAAAATGGTTTTCAAGAGTATGTTTAATGATGTTGTAAGTTTCCATGACATTCTTGAAGATGTAAGGATCCAAGTTTATAAATTCGTCTTTTAAAGGATTCAAGAATACATCTTTGAAATAAAAGTAATTGTCACACTTATTTTTTTAAATTTGATATGATATAAATCTTAATTAATGTTTATTCACTTATTTTTTAAATTTATTTAATTACTTATGAGAATTGATACATGAAATCATTTATACAATAATTTATCATTCAATATTTCATTAAAATAGTTACTAAATCCATTAAAAAGATATGTACTACACAATAATTAGTGACTTTCAAAACGGCACCCAAAAAACAGTACTTAAAAAAACATGTTATATAAACAAATAATTTGTATTATTAAATAAGTTGTATATATATATATATATATTAAAGATGATAAACATCAAAAACTGATATCAAAAAACAAAAACAAAGAACTTAAAGAACTTAAATGGTTGCCTTAATTATGAATTTTGAATACTTCCACTTTAAGTTATTGATTTGAAATTCAATATGTCGAAAATTACTATACCTTTTAAATTATATTTACTTTTATTATGTGATTATTGCTTATTATTTTAATATTTTTTAGATTGGTTATGGATAGATATATACCAAAACAATTGCATATACAATTTTAAATTAGAATTTTAAAATAATTAAAAAAGTTTACGTAAACATATAATGAATATTGATTAAAGATAACGTTTAATTAAAAATTCAAAAATGAAGAAAGAACAATTTGATAATCGTGTTAGAATACAATGGCATGAAAATCATGACAGAATTTTAAAAGCAATAATATGTGTTTTAGGGATATTAGGGTGGTATACGATGCTAGTCAAATCTGTTGACCTTAAATTGTTTCCTACTTAACATAAAAGTTTAATTATGTAAGATACAATATATAATTATTAGAAAAGCAATAGATAATTTATGAAAACCAGTATGCTAACAACAACTTACTTAAGTTTCAATTAACCAACTTTACACGGGCCGCATATATAACAGGCTTCTTTCCAATATTCAAGTGAGTAGATATGTAGCAATATTTATTCATGTCATACAACTCCATTTCTATCATTTGTCCACTACAAACGAAAGTTTAAGTGATATTATAGGTAATAATTTAATATGATGGAAATGTATTAAAAAATATGTGGAAACAATTGGGGTCTGTTTGGTATGGGTAATAGAATAGGTGAATGAATGAATGGACGACGTAATGGAATGAACGAGGGAATGCAATGGATCATTACCATTCACAGTCTTGTTTGGTTACCATGTGTAAATGGAATGAATTATTATTGTCTATTGTTTGGTAGGCAAGAAAAACGAAGGACTAAAATTAGTGATGAGTGGTGGTGGTACTGATTGTGGGTGGTTATAGGTGGCGATGGCGGCGATGGGTTGTGGTGGCGGCGACGAGTAGCGCTGCGGCGATGACGACGAGTGGCGGTGGCGGCGACGGTGGCCTTTGGTGTACGTGGCGGCCGCGGTGGTTGGTGGCAGCGGTGGGTGGCGGAAATGTTGGGTGGTGGTGGGTTGTGGCGAAGATGGTGGGTTGTGGCGAAGGTGGTGGATTCTAGTGTTGTTGAGGAATGATGTAAGAGGGGATAGAATGAAAAAAACATGGGGGTGGATGGAATGACTTTTGGAATGAGTGATTCCATTCCATTGACCAACCAAACACTATTTTCTTCTTTCCCCTTGTAATCATTCATTCCATTTCGTCTCTCATTCCTACATATCAAACACCACCTTGTTGTTTATGTTAAAGAAATATTGGGTTACGTAAAATCTTGTAGAAATAATCTAAATAAATGTTATTCAGCTACTCTTTCGCCCATATTATTCTTCCAGCTACATCTACAAGGAAGCTATATATTTTGATTAAAAATTTTGTTTTTAATTTTGAATATATTATATATTTATATTGCTTAATTAGTGTGTAATTGATGGTATAGGAATAATGTAAGTATAATTATGAAGTTGATTAAAAACTTCCATCACAATCTAAATTTCAAAGATACAAATAAATTATACCATAAATTAAAAAAAACATATAAGGTAACGTTGTAAACGAAAATTAAAAAAAGGAAATTGTTATAACTGGAAACCAAAATTAAAAGGAAATTATTGTAAAAACTAACGACTATTAAATTTGAAAAAATAAGTATACAATTACTTTCTTAAAATAATGCATCATCATTATTAAATTTATTAAAATAAGTATATATATATATATATATGTATGTATGGGAGGGATAGAAAGAAAACCCACTTGAGTTAAGAAAACTCAAGAAAATCTTATGTAACATTTTAAAAAAAATAGGAAATGTGAGTTACAAGTTAATGAACGTTTTGTAACAAAAAAAAAGCGCCGAGTAGATTTTTTATCAAAATTTAAAAAATTCAGTTTTTAGCATATATATATAAAAATACTAAATTTTTAAAACATATATATATATATATATAGATATATCCCTTTGGCACTTTTTGTTTTTTTATTACATAATGTTCATTAGCATGTACCTTACATTGCCTAGTTTTTTAAAAAAATTTTTGTTACATATGGTTTTTCTTGAGTTTTCTTAAATTAAGTGGGTTTTCTCTCTATAATTCCCCTGTATATATATACAGTGTGTGAGGTTTATTGGGGAACACTAAAAAAGTGGGGAACCGGGAAACACTCTTATAAATTTAACTTAACATGTTAACAGTAATTGTTTTTTAAATTCTTTCGACGCGTTTCCTTATAAATACTTGTAGAAGCATTGTTAATAAAAAATAATTAAAAACCAAAAATATAAAAAAAGTTTAAAAAGGCTTAATTTTTTTATAGAAATGATTTTTATTGGATTAGTTTCTACCTATTTTTATATGGAAAAGCGCTGAAAAAATATTTAAAAAAATGATTTTTAAAATATTAAGTTAATTATATAAGATATATTTTAACTATTTTTTAAACATTTTTTATATATTTTTTAGTTTTTTATTTTTATAAAAATGTTTCTACATGTATGTATAAGGAGAATCACCGAACACAATCTAGAAAAATATTGTTTTTAACACGTTATGTTGATTTTTCAAGAGTGTTCCCCGGTTATCTACTTTTTTAGTGTTCCCCAATAACCCTTCTCTATATAGCGATGGGGTAAAATAGGAACCACCTTTAGATGCGAAAACCGTAGGAACCATTATCCACCCTAGATATCTCATGTATGAGTGGTTGAAATTGAATTGTATAAGTTTGATTTGTCTTGTAGTAATTTTATAGATTAAAAAAGAATAAATAATATAAGAAGAGTATTTTGGAAAATTTGACTTGTATAAATAATATAACAATCAAACATCATAGAATATAATATAAGTCAACTTGTCAAACTAACAATCAAACATCATAGACTACATCATTTTTCATGTCTACATTAATCATGTTTATCTTAAAAAAAAGAATTAATTATAACACATGATTTTTTATACAAAAAAATTACACCACATGTATAAAAAGAAAACATCTTCAATCTCATATGTTTGATCTTCATTTTTGGTCGTTATCCTCACAATTTGAACGTAAACTCCCCAACACCTACAAAAATTAAATAAAAAACTGAGCCTTTACAATCCACAAACGTTTAGAGGAGCTTGGACCGGCAAGCAGGGATGTAAAAAAATATTTTTTTATCGTGTAAAATAAAAAAAAAAAAATTTTACATTCGATACCGTGCGCGAATTAATATTTACATTCGACATCGTGCGCAAATTTTTTTTAACATTCGACAACGTACAAGAAACAATTTTTTAAATGTATGTATAACAAAATATTTGTGCTTGCCTTTTTACATACGTTTGAAAAAAAAAAGATTTACACGTGACGTTTAGAGGAGCTCGGACCAATGATCAGGGGCATAAAATATTTTTTTATTCGACACCGTGCGCAAAAAAAAATATTTTATATTTGACAACTTATGTAAAAACATTTTTCAAACGTAAGTAAAAACTATTTTATGCCTTCTATTTTTACATACGTTTGAAAATTAGATTTACGCGTGATATTTAGAGGAGCTCAGGTTGGCGATCAGGGGCGTAAAAATACTTTTTTACCCACATTGTCAAAATATTTTTATATTTATTGTTTCACATAGTGGTGTTCTCATACTAAAATTCGTGTAAGTGTTTACACACGTTGTCAAACCTTTTTTTACACATGTTGTCGAATGTGTTTTTAGAAAGTTGTAGTGCAAAGTTATTATACGTTAAGGAATGAAATTGATATTCATAATAAACATATAAGACAAATATAGCTTACATTTTATCTTAGAATTAGGAAAAATATAGCAAAAAGAAATAGATATCATTTTTGATATTTTTTTATTTTCTAAATTATATTGGTGTTTGAATTTAAAACCTAAGATATTTTTTCCCAATTCTAAATATAAAAAGTATAAAAAAGATGAAATGAGAGAGATATTGTTATGACATACATATAAATGATGATTTAATTTGTTTTAAAGATAAGAGAGGGAGAATGTGACATTGAGAGAAAAAAAGACTAAAATACATCCTCGATCTCAAGAAGGAAGCACTACTAGTTGCAATGACCATGAGAACTACTCTCATCCAATAGACTTTTAACACATCACCTATAATCAATTTAATTCAAAAAGATATTTTAGTTTTTTCACTCAATGTCACATTCCCCTTTTTTTATCTCTAAAACACATCAAATCATCATCTATATGTTTGACATAACAATATATCTCTCATTTGTATTTTTATACTTTTTATATTTAAAAGTAGGAAAAAATTTCTTAGGTTTAAATTTAAACACTAAAAGTATTACGTAATTTAGAAAATACAAAAATATCTTCTATTTCTTTTTGCTATATTTTCCCTAATTATGACATAATGTTCTTTAAAAAATTAAGCTGTATTTGTCTTATATGTTTATTGTAAATTTATATATCATTCGTTTAACGTTTGAACTTTGCATTGCAACTTTAAAAAAAACATTCGACATCATGTGTAAAAAAAGTTTTGACAACACTCGTAAAAAAGTTTTGACAACATGCGTAAAAAAAGTTTTGACAACATGCGTAAACATTTACACGAACTATGTCTGAGAACTCCACTATGTAAAATAATAATAAATGTTTGACAACGTGCGTAAAAAAAGTTTTTTTACGCCCCTGATCGCCGACCCGACATCATCTGAACGTCACGCGTAAATTTGATTTTCAAATGTATGTAAAAATGGAAGGCGTAAAATAGTTTTTACGTACGTTTGTAAAATGTTTTTACGTAAGTTATCGAATATAAAATATTTTTTTTGCGCATGGTGTTGAATGAAAAAAAAGTTTTTCTACATGCCTGATCGTCGGTCTGATCTCCTCTACACGTTAGGCGTAAATCTATTTTCAAACGCATATCAGAACGGCACGCCTAAATGCTTAGTTTTTACATAGGTTTGAAAAATTGTTTCTCGTACGTTTTTTAATGTAAAAAAAATTCACGCATAGTGTCGAATGTAAAAAAATTCACGCTCGGTGTCAAATGTAAAATATGTTTTATATTACACATGATAAAAAATAATTTTTACGCCCCCTGATCGTTGGCACCAGCTCCTCTAAACGTTTGTGGAATGCAAACGCTCTGTCTTTGTCTTTGATTTTCGTAGGTGTTGGGGCTTTTACGCTCAAATGACCAGGATAACGAACAAAAAATTAAGATCAAGATTATAGATTGACGACGTTTTCTTCTTATACATGTAATGTAATTTTATTGTATAAAAAATCATGTGTTATAATTAATTCTTTTTTAAATAGATAAATGTCGTAATTGTTGACATGAATAGTGATTTAGTCTATTATGTTTGATTGTTAGTTTTGACAAGTTGACATGAATAGTACACAACTCAAATTTTCCAAAATTCCCTTGTTGTACTATTTATTGTTTTTTAATTAATAAAATAACTATAAGACAAATAAAACTTAAAGAGTTGGTTACACAGAGGGACCCTGTGGTTTATAGCTAATTTCGTCTTTGAGTACTAATTTTATTTTTATCAGTTTCAGGTTTAATTGTTTCACTTTTGTAACACCTTTGGGTTCTAACACCAAACTTAGTTAATTTTTATGTTAAATTTCAGTAAAATGACTAAAATTTCCTTCCATTTTAAGAGTAACATTTATGTCATTACTCTATTTTTAATTACAAGAACTATTTGTAAAAAAAATAGTTAGTAACCAAAGATAAAACTAGCCTTAAACCACATGATCCATCTTTTTAATTGACTCTAATATTTATTTTGTGTTTCATTTCTATTTTTATACTTTTAAATTAATATATAATTCATAAACACTTTATTTTTAACATAATTTCGTTTTTAATAACATCCAAACTAAAATGCCCACACAAAAAATAAGTGTACCTTTGTTTAAAAATATTAATGAACACAGGTTATGAAAATATAATGAAAATATTAATAATAACAAAAAAATAAAGAAATAAAAATGCAAATGTTACTTTTATAATAGGCTCCAGCTAAATAAAAACAAATTATTAATCGACCGATTGTAAAAATAAGATTTTTTTTAAATAATTTATTTAACTATGACAGATTGTAAAAGTAATTTTTTAAATAATTTATTTAATATTTTTGTTTTAAATAATTTATTTAACATTTTTAATTTTAATCACTGAGTTTAGTTTTTATTGACGTTTTTATATCTTTATTGTTTTATTTTTATTAATATTTTCATTATTTTTTGATAACCTGTGTTCATTAAGTTGTTTAAACACAGTTACACTTATTTTTTTATGTGAGCATTTTAGTGTGGATGTTATTAGAAAGGAACTTATGTTAAAATAAAGTGTTAATAAATTATATATTGATTTAAAAGTATAAAACAGAAATAAAACACTAAATAAATATTATAGTCAATTACAAAGATGGACATTGTGGTTTATAGCTAGTTATGCCTTTTGATACTAACTTTTGTCACAAATAGTCATTGGAATTAAAAATAGACTAATGACATAAATGGTCCTTTTAAAATGGAAGGGCATTTTAGTTATTTTATTGATATTTAATATAAAAATTAACTAAGTTTGATTTTAGTACCTAAAGTTATTACAAAAGTAAAACCATCAAACCTAAACTTGTTAAACAATAAAGTTATTACCCAAAGGTGAAATTAGCTATAAATCACATGGTTCATCTATGTAATTAACTCAAACCTAAATAACCCAATCTCAACCACTCATATAAGAGAGATCCAAGTTGGATATTGGTTCCTACGGTTCTCGCATCTATGGTGGTTCCTTTTTTAACCCATATATGTATATATATATATACATACATATATGTATATATATACACATATATGTGTATATATATGTATATATATACATTTATATATATGCTCGGTTCAAATGAGAACCACCACGAGTTGGGAGAACCGTGAACTTTTTCTTCCCTCATTTAAATGTGGATATGCCGCACTTTTTTGCTGAAACAAGTATTTTTTTATTACTTTAAAATATATATACATATATATATACACATATATATGTATATGTATATATATAGGGCTCGGTTTAAATGAGAATTATCACGAGTTGTGAGAATCGTGAGAACTTTATCTTCCTGCACGAGTTGGACTAAAATTTTTTTGCACAAAACTTTTTCTTTCCTCATGTAAATGTGGATATGTGGCATTTTTTTTTGCTGAAATAAGTGATTTTTTTTTTACTTCTGAAAAAAAAAATTTCGAGAAAATCTTTTGGATAGCCTAGTTCTCACAACTTAAGGGGTTCTCATGTTGCTTATTTAGAGGGGTTTTAAGTTATTATTATGCCGTAATTATCATCTTTTTACTTACGTGAGTTTTTTTTTTTCAATCCGTATAATGCGTTGGTCTATAATCTAGTTTTATATATATATATATATATATATATAGAGGTTGCTGTTTTAAAGAAAAGGAAGGTAACGCATACAAACAGACTGGTCCAAAACCATTTGATCAATTGGGTTGTCCATAGTTAACGGCCCATGTACAAACTTACCATCAGTTAGCCGATCAATAAAAACCGCCTCAGCGAAAGCACTAGGCCCATTAACAACTGCATGTCTTAACCCATTACAAATTATTCGGCCTTCCATGACCTTAACCACAATCTTCTCGGATTAAATACTTTTTAACACATTAAAAATTATGAACATTGCTTTAGGCAGTCATCCTCCCTTTCACATATTCGTACTGCCAGTTGTAGCATGTATCACAGGCTTGCAACCATTGTTCACAACATTTGCATAGCTAAACTCCAAATATTTTCAATGACACAAAACTAATCACATAGTAGAAAGGAACTAGAATTGAATTTAAATGGCCGGCTCACCTCCTTCTTTTTGGAAACAAGGTAGTTATGTTTTTTACATTCCAATTTCTATCATAATTATACCAAACAAACACGTTAAGGAATTTCATAGGAGTTCTTAAAAATAGATGTCAAGTTTCATTTCCAATTCCTATTCTATTACATTCTACGAAATGAACACAATAGTCTTTTTTTTTATAATTTGGAAAATATTTCACTTTAAATATAATTCGTTTTTGAAAGAAAACCATAGTAATTAAGTTGAGAGAGTAGAGAAGTATAACCCACGTTTTAGGAAAGAATGAGGGCTTTAGCATATAACAAGACATAAACCTAATGCCAGTTTGTGGAAAAAAATTGAGCTCTATTTTAGGTTATATACTAGAACAAATACTATAAAAACAATGTATTTTTTGTTTTTTCATAATTTTTTTCTTACGAAAGCCCCTTTAATATTTTTTTATATAAGAACTCAACATACTTTCTTTTTTTCTCATAAAAATCTCTCTATTTTTTCATATTAAATTCCCTCAACATAGTAAGTATTTACATAATTGTGAACTTTTTCTAAAAACAAAATTTAATAACAAATTAGGTTCTTTATGATTACGCTCACTTTGACATCATCTTTTTCTCAATAATCTCTACCATATTATAAAAATACAAATTAAAAAAAGAAAAAATTCAAAATATAAGAAATTAGATTAAAAAAAAATCCTACATTACTTTGTTGTTCATCCTAGAGCTGTCCAAAAGGCTCGAGACTCAAAGTCGCTCCATAAATGTTATAAAGAGCTCTCCTAAAGTGGCTCGATTTGAAACCGAGCCATGCCCAACCTGAGCCAAGGGGGTAGTGGAGCTTTCGTTATCTTCCAATTCGATCTTGGTAGTTATCAACATATATTTATATAATATGTATACATTAAAATATTAGACTATACGGAATGAGAGAGCTTGAAAAAGGACGTTATGCGACATATGACTAGCAGAAAAATAGCGACATTCAAAACTGGGGTGAATGAGACAGGGTGTGCCTTTATTCGACAAACACAATAATACTAATTAACGAAATAACATTAATAAAAAATATCATATAATTTAAAAAGTAAAAATATTACATTTGTTTAAAAAACGAAAAAAAGAAAAACTCACGTAATAAATTAGAAAAAAGCATTACATAAAACTAAACATAATTAAACAAAAAATCTAATTATATGCCACGCCGAAACGTGTTTGAAGTCACGGTTGTACGCGTGTATGAAGTTGATAAGTGGGACTTGTATGGCATTGTCTTCGGAAAGGTCACCACCGTCGATTTGCACAACGTTATGCGCCATCTCAAATCTTTAATTATCCAAACGAATAATCCTAAAATGCGAAGAAAGTGCATCCACGACTCGGGTGGTGTCACCCCTACTAATATAAAATTGTTGGAAAATACATCCCCAAAACGGACCTAAGCGATTACGAGGTGCCTATTGGTTGGCTCTTCGACCCAAGATTCACACAACACACTGTCCTCTTCTTCGATCCATGTAATCGTTACCATTTTTTTTCAAAATCTCTTAAGAGAATATGTACAGAAAGTTTAGAGAAAATGAGAGTTTTTGTAATGTAAAAATGGAATAATTGGTTTTATTATATAAGAGAAGTTATTATTTTTTAAGTAGATTTTTGTTTTAAAATTTAATTGTTGGGGGGCAATGAGTATAACCCAGTCCCAACAAAAATGTTGCCGCGTCGCCATGTTAAATAACTCCACGCCGATGGAATTTGCCCCGCCTCCAAGCCCACGCTGCCCCACGCCGTTTGTTGGCCGGTGTACACGGCGTGAGAGGCCACCACATCACAAACCCACACTCACTCCGTGTGGTTTTAATGGTTATGATTTAAAAATAAAATCAGAAGAACATCGTTAAAGCATTTATATCCTATTCATCATTTTTACCCTATAATTACATAAATACTATATTATTAACTTTATCATTAAATAACATTTTTTTATAAATTTATTATTAATTTTTCTATTTTCTGCATTCATAACCAAGTTTAGAATAAACAGTTAAACAATAATAATACTTTTTATTACTAAATTTAGTTGATATGTGAATACTCTTAGACTAGAAGAGTAGTTGATTCAAAAATCAAATAAAATTAACTTCATTACCAAAAAACTTTTTAGAAAATACCAGCTAAAATTCTTCCATACGATCACCATCCATAAATCATCATCTTGAAAAACAAGTAAACGGGGGCATAAGGTCAAACTAGTGGTTCGAAGATATAAACTAAATAGTGGTTCGTAAGTTGAGTTTTTGGTAAATATTCATTTTATCGAATCGTACCTATTCACTATTTTTTATGTTTTATAATTCGAAATACATGTGCCTATAAATACAAATGATCTGTTTGTAAATAAATTTTTTCTTTTAGAAAAGTTAATAATTATGTTTAAAACTAGTAAGATTACCCGCGTTACGCAGCGGGGTTTCGTCGATATCTATTTTGGTTATGTATAGAAACCAAAAGAAATATGCTTAAAAGAATATAAAACATGTTTTACATTGATCGAAAATCATAAAAATAAATTTAAATTGAATAGTGAGACAGACTGATTCAAATTATGGAAATGTAAACTCTATCTTAAATATAACTTCAATGAAAAAGGAACCTTAGACTAAATCACTAAGTATAAAGAAAAGTAAAAAAAATAAAAATAATAAAGTCGAAAAAAATCAAGAAAGAAACAAAAAGAAAATAGGATAAAAGCATTACTCACACAACTTGCTAATTATAATTACGTTAAAACGTAGACCAACGTGAATTTATATAAAAATAAGCACATAAGAAAACATTTACGACGCGTTGCAGCGGTGACAGAACGTAAAGTGAATCGAATTTATACCGTCTAGTGAAAACGTATTATATTTGACCCAACTCGTTTCCAAACAAAATTTACGTCAAAACATAGAACAAGTGAAACATACATAAAAATAAGGAAAAATGTATTATATTTGACCTAACTGATTTTCAGAAGAAAAAAAATTACGTCGAAATGTAGACCAACTAAAAAATGTATATAATAATAATAAGTATAAAACATTATATTTGACATAACTCATTTCTAAGAAAAAATTACGTTTAAACGTAAATTAATTTGAATTTATACCAATACATACATAAAATAAACACGTAAAACTCGATTACAAAGTTCTTAAAAAGTTAACCTATTGTAAGTTTTAACGTAGAAATTCGAAAGGTATAAGTATATAAAAATACAAAAACAAAAAAAGAGAAAAATCACACACACCAAAAAAAGAGGTTGCTGTAAAACCCCTTTGTAAATGTAAGAATATAGAATTACAAAGTAGGGAGACTTTATTACGTAAAGAAAAATGGAAGGACTTTTGTATGACAAAATAAAAGGTATGTTTTCATGTCTTTATAGCTTAGTGGTATTTTGAGGTGGGATAAGGTTTTGTATCAATATATCCTCAGTTCGATTCCAACAAGTGGGATTTCCCATATTTATGGGTTTCCCCTTGAATTAGTGTATAGACATTATGTTTAATGGAGATGGATATGATCGGGCGATCCTGCTGGTGGCACGATAATACTCCAACGGTCCGTCATGATTCAAATTTGCAGTTCAAAAAAAGAAATAAAATAAAAGGTATGTTAGTTTCTTATATAAGAAAAAGAGTTAAATGTCATTTTAGTCCATGTAGTTTGTGCCATTTTGCTAGTTTAGTCCAAAGGTTTCATTTTTCGTCTGTTGGTTTAAAAATGTTTCACCATTGTCATTTTAGTCCACTGGTTAACTTCATCCGTTATTTCTGTTAACAAAAAGGCATTTCGGTCATTTTCTATGGCCAAGGACTAAAATGATATTTAACTCTAAGAAAAAAGTGATTGGACTTTCATGACATAAAACAAAAAATAAATTGGTTTTTTATGAGTAATTAGCAATAACACCTGGGCGCGTTACGGCGCGGTACATCACAAACATCGAACGGATTAGTCCAAACGTTATGTGATGCGTTAAGCATATGAAAACACTGTTAGGTCCTAGAGTGTGTGTTATGCCCAACATTTTCATAAAGTCAAAAGTCAAAGCAAGATGTTAAAATTTTAAACTTCCTTTCAATAATTACATAAATTACCAAAACACCCCTGTTTCGCTAGTTCAAGTAAACACCTTCTACGTGAATTCGTCATGAGTGTTATCCCGGACTAGCGTAACAACATACAAGTACCCATCCTACTTACGAAAATTCTTAAATATTTAGTCAACATTACAACAAAAAGACTTTTGACCCATTTAACATTTTACATATTCGGAAGTGCATAGAGGGCCACAAGATGTGTTCGTTTCAAGCGCGCCATTCCTAAGCATGCGATTTACCTATCATTCACATCACAAAAATACAATTAGTCATATCTAAATTTCCTTAATCGATATTATTAATATTAACTTGTTATATTGACCCGTTAGCACAATATACTTTTATAACAAGCTTTATATATTCAATTCATTCCTTTTACAAATTCAACTTAAACAAGTTACCTTTCATCTGCTTCATCCGCATGCTAATATTCATCCTTCTTCCATTCTATTCGTTTTAGATCGATGTCCAAACATTCTCATAAATTAATAACTTGGGTTGTATGACCCATCCATATTAAACTACAAGACAACCATTTCATTCTTATACTAATTCATTTATCTTAATTCTAATACAATAAATCATATCATATCTAAGATTATTATCCATAATTTCCATTCATTCAAACCGTTAGTAACGGGTTTGAACGTATCCATTTCTTTTTCATTCCTAATGATTATTTCAAGCCAAACACATCAATCTATTATAGTTATACTACTACTTTTAATTAGAAGCAAGACAATGAATTATCATCTTGGATTGTATTAAAATAGACGAAGTTCATACGAACTTACCTTTATCTTGCTTTGTTTGCGATCCGGATTGATTCGTTCTCTCTTCCTTTACTCCTACAATGTCTTACCCATATTTTCAATTCCATGTTTCTATCTCATATATATATTACATAGAGGGCCAACTAACCCTTATTTTGTTTTCTCAACCTAAATCATTTAATTTATAATAATATGGATTTATCATCTTTACATAAAAACTATAGCTCAAGGCATTTCATCAAACACTTGGTACGCGTACAATAAACAAAGCATGGTGTACAAGGATCTTATGCACAATCTTACTAGTTCATGTTAAAATCATCATCTTTAACCAATTTCACTAAACTTTCACACAAGATCAATCTCATTAAACACATATTCACTATAAGCAACATCATACATGATTCTTGCACTAATTATTCACATCCATCATCATCATCATAACATCATAACTACTACAAGTGGGTTTTTCATCAAAGTATCCAAGTAACCAGTATTTCAAGCATGATTTCTTATTGATTATCATTCTAATTTCATATAAATTCATGGATTCCCTAGAAACCCACTTCATACAAAACCATCAAAACATAAAATTCTTCTTACCTTGAGATCTAGTGTGCTTAGAAGATCAAGAATTTATGACATGCATGAGATTTAATCAAGATTGCTTCTCCAATTAGGTTGATTTTATGATGACAAGGGTTTCCCCTTCTTCCTCTAGTCTCTGTCGAACACACACACCTGAGATGTGTGTGTGTTTGTGTTTGTTATCCTTTTTATCATTCTTTTTCCATTTACGTCACTTTTGTCCCTTTATGTTTAGTGTTTATATTTTATGCCTTATTACTTTTCTTATAGTTACACTTTACTAGTTTACTAACTAGGTTCATAATTCTTATTATAAGTATACATATATTGGGAATTTGGGGTGTTATAGTGTAGGACTAACGCATCAAATATACGCAACAGACTATGGTTGTGAATTGGGATTAAGTGGCTTAGTTTATATTAGGTTTTGGAGCTTTATAGGTCATTTGGGCATGTCTTAGGCCATGGGGGCCAAGCAAGCCCAAGGGGAGCCCATATGGGGAGTTAGCAAAACATAGATATAAAAGCTAATGTTATGTCATTTCTAGGGTTAAGCCTTAAGAAGCCTTAAGAGAAGAGTCTCCATAGAGAAACCCTAGAGAGAGAAATAGAGAGGTGAAAAACTTGTACAGATGGTTTTGCTATTCAATAGTAATAGAATTGTAGACAAGTTTGAAGTGATTCGCGTGTTATTCTCGTTCATCTCGATCTTCTATTTTTTGGTTTTCTTGAATCTCACCAAGTTTGGATTCCGCCCATCCTTGGTGATTGTTTGCTATCATTGTTAGATTCGGATTTTCGGGACTTACAAACACGCGTTTTGACGTATCTGATTGAACTCAATTAACCTATATAAGCATTGTAGTTTGACCAAATATAATGTAAATCAAATTTATACCGAAACGTAAAACGAAAAACTTGTAAAAGATAAATAGTATGGGGAAACTAAATTTAAAAATAAAAAAAGTTTTGGGGTTAAAAAAAAGTTGAAAAGCTTCGGGCTAAAACTAAAATAACCAAAGGAGTTAAAATGTGAAACATAAAAACCTTTGGTTTAAAATTAAAAATGCAATTATTTTTTAAAAGCTCTCAAAACATATGTTACAACTACATAAAGCACCAAAACGTAGAACATATAAAAAATAACTAATTTGATCTAGGACCCACGCGTTGCGACGAACCTATCAAATGAGAAAAATAGTCGTACAAACTTTGAACCACACATAGACGTTGTGCTGTGTTAACTCACAAAATTATGAACGAAACGTAAAAATGTTGAACCACACACGCACGGTGCGTTGTGTTAACTCGCAAATTTAGTACGAAACGTAAAACGAGAATTTGCGAAAGACGAAAAGTATAGGAGATTAAAGTAGTGTGGTTAAATTGCTAAGGATTAAAAGTTTTGGGTTAAAATTAAAAATTCAATTTTGCGAGGTTAAAATTGCAAGAAAACGAAACATAGAACATATAAAAAAATAACTAAGTTGATGAATGAGCCACGCGTTGTGACGAACCTGTAAGATGAAAAACAATAGATGTAAAACCTTGAACTACAAGGGACGTTGTTTCATGTTAACTCACAAAATTATGAACGAAACATAAAAACTTTGAACCACACAAGCGCATTGCTCCATGGTAACTCATAAAATTTAATACAAAACGTAAATCGAAAATTTGCGAAAGATAAAAAGTAGAAAAGTTGTGAGGTTAAATGTAAAAGAATCATCATCACTACTACAAGTGGGTTTTTCATCAAAGTATCCAAGTAACCAGTATTTCAAGCATGATTCTTATTAATTAATCATTCTAATTTCGTATAAATTTATGGATTCCCTAGAAACCCACTTCATACAAAACCATCAAAACATAAAATTCTTCTTACCTTGAGTTCTAGTGTGCTTAGAGGATCAAGAATTTAAGACATGCATGAGATTTAATCAAGGTAGCTTCTCCAATTAGGTTTATTTTATGATGACAAGGGTTTCCCCTTCTTCCTCTAGTCTCTGTCGAACACACACACCTGAGGTGTGTGTGTGTTTGTGTTTGTTATCCTTTTAATCATTCTTTTTCCATTTATGTCACTTTTGGCCCTTTATGTTTAGTGTTTATATTTTATGCCCTATTACTTTCTCTTTTAGTTACACTTTACTAGTTTACTAACTAGGTTCATAATTCTAATTATAAGTACACATATATTGGGAATTTGGGGTGTTACAAGTCCACCCTCCTTAAGGAAGGTTTCGTTCCTGAAACCTGAATACATACCGAATAAAGTCGGGTAGAATCTTAGCATTTCATCCTCTAATTCCCACTTGAGATCCGATCCCTTCCCGTGTTGCCATTGAACTAAAACTTGCTTAACTTCCTTGTTATGAAGGGTTTTACCTTGGAATCATTTATGGCTACCGATTTTTCAATATAATTCATTCTTTCGTCCAACTCAATGTCTTCAAATGGTATACGAGCCGTTTCTCTGGAAGGCACTTTTGTAATTGCGATACATGAAAGGTGTTGTGAATGCCATCTAATGCCGGGGTAGTTCTAACCGATATGCAACTTTCCCAATACGAGCTAAAATTTTAAAAGGCCCAATATATCGAGGACCCATATTTCCTCGTTTACGGAATCGAATTACACCTTTCCATGGGGAGACTTTCAATAATACTCGGTCTCCCACTTGGAATTCAATAGGACGTCTCCTTTTGTCCGTATAGGACTTTTGTCAATCTTGCGCCGCTTTTAATCGAGCTCGTACTAGATCAATCTTTTCATTAGTTCTTGCTACTACATCCTTAGGAGCGAGTTCTCTTTGTCCCACTTCTCCCCAACGAACTGGTGCTCTACATCTTCTCCCGTATAACATTTCATATGGCGCCATTTGAATATTACTTTGATAGCTATTGTTGTATGAGAACTCTACTAGTGGTAAATAGCCATCCCAGTTTCCCCCAAAATCTAATACACATGCTCTTAGCATATTAACCAATGTTTGTATGGTTCTTTTTGACTGGCCATCCGTTTGAGGATGATATGCGGTACTTAAGTGTAACTTGATACCCATTTTTTCATGGAACGTTTTCCAATAACAAGAAATAAATCTGGCATCACGATCAGAAACAATGGACATAGGCACTCCATGGCGTGAAACTATTTCATTGACATATATTTCTGCAGTTCTTTCTGAAGAGTAAGTCTCTTGTATAGGTAAGAAATGAGCACTTTTCGTGAGACGATCTACAATAACCCAGATAGTGTCCTGACCCTTTTTCAATTTGGGAAGTTTGGTTACCAAATCCATGGTCACGTTTTCCCACTTCCATACCGGAATCTCCAACGGTTGGAGTTTCCCATACGGCTTTTGATGTTCCGCCTTCACTTGTGAGCATGTTAAACATTTGGATACATACTTGACAATGTCGCGTTTCATTCCCGGCCACCAGTAATTTTCCTCCAAATCCCGATACATTTTGGTGGCTCCCAGATGAACCGAGTAGCAGGACTTGTGTGCTTCTTCTAGTAATAGAATCTCTATATCACAATAGCGTGGTATCCAAGTCCGACCATACCTTGTCTTTATTCCACTTGTGTTCGTTTCAAGTTTTTCGACAAACCGTTTCGTCCTTTCTCTTTTTGGATCATTCGCATTCAATGACTTAGTTTGGGCTTCTTTTGTTGCTTTGATTAGGTTGGGTGTGACTATCATTCTCATCGACTTTACTCGGATAGGCGGCGGATATTCCCTTCGACTTAAGGCATCTACTACGAAATTGGCTTTACCTAGATGGTAAATAATGTCGCAATCGTAATCTTTAATCAATTCTAACCACCTTCGTTGTCTCATATTAAGGTATTTTTGTTCGAAGAAGTATTTGAGACTCTGTGATCTGAATAGATTGTGCATTTCGTTCCGTACAAATAGTGTCTCCAAATCTTCAATGCAAAAACCATGGCTGCCAACTCTAAATTATTAGTCGGATAATTGCCTTCATGTTGTTTAATTTATCTTGACGCATAGGCAATGACCTTGCCTCGTTGCATTAAGACATACCCTAACCCCTAGTGTGATGCATCCATGTATACCACCAGTTCTTCCGTTCCTTCTTGTAATGTCAACACCGGACAACTCGACAATTTTCCTTTCAGCATTTGAAAAGCTCCTCTTATTCATGACCCCATGAAAACTTCTCTTCTTTCTTTGTTAATTTGGTTATAGGTAGGGCTATTTTAGAGAAGTCTGGAATGAACCTCCTAAAATAGCCAGATAAACCTAAAAAACTCCGTACTTCATTAACATTCTTTAGAGGCAACCAATTAATCAAAGCTTATACTTTAGACGGATCCACTAAAATTCCTTTCTCATTAATCACATGACCTAAGAATTGCACCTCTCTGAGCCAAAACGCACATTTGGAAAACTTAGCGTATAATCTTTCCTTACGGAGTGTCTCAAGTACTACTCGTAAGTGATGAGCGTGTTCGAGTTCGTTTCATGAGTATACTAAAATATCATCTATAAACACTATGACAAATTTGTCCAACATATTTCGGCAAACTCTATTCATTGAATCCATAAATGCGGCCGGGGCGTTAGTTAACCCAAAAGACATGACTAGAAACTCATCATATTCGTATCGAGTTCTAAACGCAGTCTTAACTACATCTTCTTCCCTTACCCATAACTGGTGATATCCCGAACGCAAGTCAATTTTGAAAACCAACTTGCTCCTTGTAATTGATCGAAAAGATCATCTATTCTCGGTATGGGATATCGGTTTTTCACCGTGAGTTTTGAGCTCACGATAGTCGATGCACATGCGCATCTAACCATCCTTCTTCTTTACAAATAGAACAGGCACTCTCCAAGGGGATATACCAGGACATATAAAACCCATGTCAAGGAGCTCTTGTATTGGACCATTAGTTCTCATACTTTAGCGGGTGCCAACCGATAAGGAGCTTTGGCTACTGGTTTGGCATTTGGTTCCAATTTGATTCGAAATTCTACTTCTCGTTCAGGTGGTAATCCTGGTAATTCATCCGAAACACATTCGCATATTCATTTACAATTCTTGTACCATCTATTCTTGGGTATCTTGTTTAGTATCGAACGCATAGGCTAAGAAGGCCTTACCTCCGTTTCTTACAGGTTTAACTGCTTCGACAATGGTACATAATTTAGCCTCTACCATTCATTCCCCATATATACATACTTGCTTCCCTTTAGGAGATATAACACGAATAACTTTGCTTTAACATAGAATTTCCATGTGGTGTCGGGATAGCCAATCTATGCCCACTACTACTTTGAATTCTCCCAAAACCATGGGAATAAGATCGATATCAAATTCTTTGTCTTCTATGGTGAGTTTACAATTCCTACATATCTCATGTAGTAAATAACTTTTACAATCGGCTATTTCTTCTTCGAAATGTATGGGCATTCTTTCTATCACAAACAAAGGGGAATGTATAATTTCACTTGAAACAAATGACCTACTAGCTCCTGTATCAAACAATACATATGTAGGTATAGAATTTAGAATAAATATACTTGACACAATATTCAGGTGAGTCCTTGCCTCTTCTGCTGAAATTTGGAACATTATTCCTTTGGGTTTGACATTCTCTTCTTTCCTTCCCCATTTCTTAATCCCTTGTCTAAGTTTCGGACATTCGACTTTCACATGACTTGATTCGTTACAGTTGTAACACACTCTTTAGGGATTAGAATAATTGTAGTATGGATGCCCTTCTTGACCTCAGTTATAGCATCCCCTTTTTCCCATTAGACATTCACCTGAATGAAGTTTTCCATATGTCTTGCACCGTGGAAATCCTCATTTAACAACTTCCTTCTTACCATGATCATGAATCTTGGGCTTTTTAGGGGTGCCTTAGTTTGATCCTTTTCGATTTGTCTCTTCTCCCCCCGCTCTTCTTGCATCTTTAATTCAATCTCTCTATTCCTTGCCCAATTAATGAGCTCATTCAAGGTTTCGCATTTAGAAGGAGTAATGAACTCACGGTACTCAACTTTTAACATATCATGATAACGATTTATTTTCATTCTTTACGTCCTTGTGAATTCCTTGCAAAACTTCATCTTATCGAGGAGAATGTTTGTGATTTCATCGATAGTCTCGTTCTTTTGTCGAAGGCGAAGAAAGTCTTCTTGAATACGGTCTACAGCCGATTGCGGACAATGATATTTCATAAAGGGTTCTTTGAACTCTTGCCATGTGAGGGTTTGGAGTTTATCCTCACCAATTTCCTTACTATATGCATCCCACCAATCTTTAGCTTGTTTTTGAAGTTGTCCCGTGGCGAACATAACTTGGTCTTCCTTCTCACAATGACTTCGAATGAATACCCCTTCTATGTCGGAGATCCACCTTTGACATTCTATGGGGTCAATTTCTCCATTATAAGATGAGGGTTTATATGCCATGAATTCCTTGTATGTGCATCGTCGTGTTTCCTTCTTGCTTTAGGATCCGCTTATCATCTCCTTTAGTTCATCCATCTTACTTGACATCATGGATTCTACTATGCTTAACACTTGGCTTTCTACTTCTTGCTCTATACGAGGAAGGTTCGTACCAAGCGCCTTTCCTACTTCTTCTGCATCATCTTACTTAATTCATCTTGAGTTATCCGTTCTATAGCACTTGGACTTCCTTCGTCAATCATCTTTATCTACAATTTCATTCTTACATTAGTCGACATACTATTTATTTCTTTCATCATTCTATTATTAGTGCACTTTCAGCATTTCATTACCATAAATTATGCGCTCACATAATTCTTGTTACAAACATTCTCAAGTGCGATCGAAACGTATTTACATTTATTTATACATTCACTATTAATATTTAGTTTAATCAGTTTATAACCATGCTTTCATAGCATTATTGTGCCCTTTTTGAGTTTAACGAAGATTTAAGGCAAGTTTGGGAGTCTTGGCACAACAAAATAACAAAATTCCAAAGTTATACGGGGAGTAGCGTCGGCGACGACCATAAGTTGCGTCGCCGACGGGATCCGGATTTATGCGTCGCTGAAGTTGTAGCGTAGACAGTAGGTTAATGCGTCGGGAGTCAGGGGTGGCGTCGCTGACGCCATAAACGACCATCGTCGACGCCCCATTTGATCTCCGACGCTGCAACAGCTCTAACAGCTCAACAATCCACATTCGAACCCTGTTTTTGACCCCTTATTAGTCTCGTACCATACCATAATGTTCCGTAACATTCCTACTCTAGTTGTTATATTAAGACTTTCACAATTCCCTTCCATTTGAAATTTCTAAAAGCATAAGCATGAAAATTTATAAAGGATACTTACTGATTGCGTCTCGGAACGAACACATACTTGCGTGAGTTTTTTGTTTGAGTTCAAGTACCCTAAATTAGGTACACGAATCCCTCAAACCTTGGCTCTAATACCTTGGATGCATGAGATTTAATCAAGATAGCTTCTCCAATTAGGTTGATTTTATGATGACAAGGGTTTCCCCTTCTTCCTCTAGTCTCTTTCAAACACACACACCTGAGATGTGTGTGTGTTTGTGTTTGTTATCCTTTTTATCATTCTTTTTCCATTTACGTCACTTTTGGCCCTTTATGTTTGGTGTGCATATTTTATGCCCTATTAATTTCTCTTTAGTTACACTTTACTAGTTTACTAACTAGGTTCATAATTCTTATTACAAGTATACATATATTGGGAATTTGGGGTGTTACAGTGTGAGACTAATGCATCAAATATACGCAACAGACTATGGTTGCGAATTGGGATTAAGTGGCTTAGTTTATATTAGGTTTTGGACCTTTATAGGTCATTTGGGCATGTCTTAGGCCATGGGGGCCAAGCAAGCCCAAGGGGAGCCCATATGGGGAGTTACAAAACATAGATATAAACGCTAATGTTATGTCATTTCTAGGGTTAAGCCTTAAGAAGCCTTTAGAGAAGAGTCTCCATAGAGAAACCCTAGAGAGAGAAATAGAGAGGTGAAAAACTTGTACAGATGGTTTTGCTATTCAATAGTAATAGAATCGTAGACAAGTTTGAAGTGATTCGGGTGTTATTCTCGTTCATCTCGATCTTCTTATTTTTTGGTTTTCTTGAATCTCACCAAGTTTGGATTCCGCCCATCCTTGGTGATTGTTTGCTATCATTGTTAGATTCGGATTTTCGGGACTTACAAACACGCGTTTTGACGTATCTGATTGAACTCAATTAACCTATATATGCATTGTAGTTTGACCAAATATAATGTAAATCAAATTTATACCGAAACGTAAAACGAAAAACTTGTAAAAGATAAATAGTATGGGGAGACTAAATTTAAAAATAAAAAAAGTTTTGGGGTTAAAAAAAAGTTGAAAAGCTTCGGGCTAAAACTAAAATAACCAAAGGAGTTAAAATGTGAAACATAAAAACCTTTGGTTTAAAATTGAAAATGCAATTATTTATTAAAAGCTCTCAAAACATATGTTACAACTATATAAAGCACCAAAACGTAGAACATATAAAAAATAACTAATTCGATCTAGGACCCACGCATTGCGACGAACCTATCAAATGAGAAAAATAGTCGTACAAACTTTGAACCACACATAGACGTTGTGCTGTGTTAACTCACAAAATTATGAACGAAACGTAAAAACGTTGAACCACACACGCACGGTGCGTTGTGTTAACTCGCAAATTTAGTACGAAACGTAAAACGAGAATTTGGAAAGACGAAAAGTATAGGAGATTAAAGTAGTGTGGTTAAATTGCTAAGGATGAAAAGTTTTGGGTTAAAATTAAAAATTCAATTTTGCGAGGTTAAAATTACAAGAAACCGAAACATAGAACATATAAAAAAATAACTATGTTGATGAATGAGCCACGCGTTGTGACGAACCTGTAAGATGAAAAACAATAGATGTAAAACCTTGAACTACAAGGGACGTTGTGCCATGTTAACTCACAAAATTATGAACGAAACATAAAAACTTTGAACCACACAAGCGCATTGCTCCATGGTAACTCATAAAATTTAATACAAAACGTAAATCGAAAATTTGCGAAAGATGAAAAGTAGAAAAGTTGTGAGGTTAAATCGTAAAAGAAGAAAAGTTTTGGCTTTTAAGTGAACAAAATCAATTTTGTAAGTTAAATTTGCAACAAATAGAAAGACTTGGGTTAAAAGATAAAATTCAAAATTCTTTTGAAAACCACCCAAAACCAAAGATAAAACTATCCTAAGCTTAAAGTGATTAATTATTTATAGTGAATAATATCTGAAACTTTAAAAAATAATAAATAAATACAAGTAATACGTTTTAGAGAGTAAGTACTTGGTCAATGTTTTTGAAATTTGATACCCCCCGGGTTGTCCAAAAATGACCACCATATTGAATGGATCACTCAATGGTCCTTAGGCTCATTGTAAAGACGTACTTAACTCTGATTTTCAATTGTTTCATATTCAGTTGTATATACAGGAGTTGTATAAGCAGAACCCCATGCAGAGTCGGTACGGTGATTAGATAAGCGATGCCTTATTGCTCTATTGGCAAGAGTTTGATAGTTTGGACTTCAACATCAAGACCATACCACCCTCCTTGAATCGCACAACTATTTTGAAACAAAATTGTTGACATTTATCGATATAGATATTTCGAAATTTAGTATTTTAAAAATAAAGATAAGTAAAGAACATGTCATACATATTTCGATCACGATCTAGTAAAGGATGAAGAATAAAGCAAAAACGTTTATTGTAACTTAAGGTAAGGTAGTAGTACATATATGGTATAATAAAAAAAGTAAATTTAGATAAAGAACCTGGTGATGATGGAAGACTAGGCGAATAGGTGGATATCGCTAGTATAATTCTTGAACTGAACGGATTTTACCTCACCGCATTGTCGTGCCTTCGGGCGAGTGTTCATGGGCTTTGGCCCAAGGTGAGGGTTTTCCCTACCTCACCGCATTGTCGTGCCTTCGGGCGAATGTATCCCGATGAGGTGAATTTCGTCAGTAACCCATTTGGAGGATTCGTTGGCCGTTCAAAAAAAGATAAAGAATAAGTGAAAACTAGGATTCGTACTTGTTAATAGTCGCGTTGGTAACACAAACCCAGATTTTATAAGCTTCGAGATTCTTTCCGCTGGTGGCTAGCTTGATACATTCTCTAAAAGCTTCAAATCGGGTCAGTTTATTTAACACAAACCAAGACTTGTGCTGTGTTAACTAATAAAACCTGGTTATTTTACCTATTAGTTTGGCGGCTAATTTGACATTAGAGTATGATTCTCTTTATATCATTCATTTTATAGTGGTGGATGAATAGCAAAATCTTTGCTAGAGTTTTATGATCATCAGATGACCTACACACAACATAGTACTAGACTGACTACCACGATAGATAATTTAATAGATGAAGGTGAAATAAGTTATGAAACAACTATTGGAAACGATTAAAGAAGCTAATCAAATATTTCCAAAAAGAATACATACCTAACACATGGTTATCATAATTTTGTTACCTATTGACGCTAACCACTCCATCAAGCTTTTTTTATGTTTTAACTCAACGTGCCAGGGTTAATGGGTGAGGTTAGAGGCCTATGTTTAACAAGTTCCATGTTCAAATTCCACAATTTTCATTGACTTATTCAAGACGAAATGCTGTCCCTCAATGTTGATGAACGTTTTAGATGAGACTTCATCATACAGAACCTGGGCTTGATCTTACTAACTAATAGTTTACTGCAGATAGTTACCACCTTGTACAGAATTAGTGTTTATATAAACTACTAAAGTATGCCAATGTATAGCAAATTAATCACCAAATTTGCTGGATCAGTATTTGTTTGGAGATATATTAGTTAAGTATATTGTTATTATAAGCTACCACAATTACAAGATATGATTGTATTAGTTTTCCTTCTGTAGTTATCCTCCTTGTATCATTATATTAGTTTACCAGGTTTTCGTTATTTATATAATGTACATACAAACGTACATGTGATGAAAATTAGATGGATCATTCAATCGAAAATATGGAGACATTCTTAACACGAGTCGACGTTAAAGATTTAAAGCTCAACGCTTACATTGATGGAGGTAGAATTGAACATGCGGAGAAAACAAACTTACCCAACACACAAAACTCAAAAATAGAAACAAATCAAAGAGAGTATCCAATACCAACTATGTCTATCTCACTGTAGGAGCAGCTAGTACGAGATGAACTATTGGTCAGATTGCTACTACCACCAACCATAATGTCGTAGCTCGAACTCGGCTCGTATAAACCATGCCCAGCGTTGTCAGCCATCGATAACGGTGTAGGATAGTTCACGACGGCTGACAAATCGTATCCGTTCATCGTCTCCCAGGAGCTTTCACTTCTACCCCATATGTCACCATACAACTCCCCTTCATTAGAACCAAAAAGCTGACTGCTTTGATCCCAGTATGAGCAATCGACTGTTGAATTATCATGGTTATCATGACTAGTATTTTCATTGTTATTGCTTCTAGGGTTTAAGTAATCATCAGGTACAATACAGCCCAGGTAACCAGAATTGTCACCTTCACTAATCATGAAGTTTTGATGGTCATCATTGGATGATTGGTAGCACGTGTCCATACCAGATTGGTTAGGGTGTTGAGGGTGAATAGTAGGGTTTTGGGGAGCACAGGTGATGCATTGAACAGTTGTGTAGGTGGGAATAGGGTTTGTACATCAAGTGGGGAGATTAAAGAGTGAAAGTTGGTGTTATCATGATCTGTAGAGTAGATGAAGTTGGTTCTTGCTTGAGTGCCCTTCATGGAAAGGGCAGCCCTATCATAAGCAAGTGCAGCTTCTTGGGCAGTGTCAAATGTTCCAAGCCAGTGTCTTTCTTTGGTTGTGGGGTCTCTTATCTCCGCCGCGTATCGTCCCCATGGCCGCCGCCTGACTCCGAGAAATCGCCCCGGCTCCGCCTCCTTTTTCCGGCCTCTTCTTTCTGTGGGTTGAGGAATGGATGTGTTCCTTTGAAGTATGGTAAATCCCATGTCAATATGAGGGTTGTTTTCAAGGGATTTTAGTTTACTTGAGGATTTAGGGGCAGACATTCTAATACCGGTGTTAGAAAAGACAGAGAAACTTATATATTTAGAGAGGACAGAGAAGTTGAAGAGCGCTGGAGTGAAGACTGAATGAGATTTGCTTCGAAGGGGGCAGCTCTTATAAAGGCTAGAGAGAGAGAGAGAGAGAGAGGGTGGGGGGGGGGGGATAGATAGATGTATACATACAACAATTTAGAATTTATTATAGAGGGAAAAGTTCATTGTATTGATCGACTAATAATTACGCCATTCGTCTCCAATCTGACATTATTTTCAGCAACAAAAACAAAGAATTGCATTAGAATTTTTTTTATTCTTCTATTTTAATTGTAACTTTTATTAAACCAAAACCATAACCACCAAAGCAAAAATAACGACATATTTTAACGTCTTTAATGATGTCTTCAATCCTTAACTTCTTATCGTAGAATATATTTTTGTTTCTAGCTTTCTATATCCTTCAACGTGAGACAAATAACAATCCCATGAAACACATCTTTCTTTAAATTTCACAATCCCGAATGCTCCCAAAACTCAAGCAAATCCCTGACAGAGAATGCATACAAATAAGGGAACATGTACCAAATACTCACCTGTTGTCATACGATCGAGACGACATAACATCCCAAGAATACATGGTCCGCAAATTCTATACCCCCACTACACAAAATGCAACTCGTCGAATTAACCTTTTGCTCAATGCTTCTTGGGTTAATAATTTATTCAACTTCGCCCTACAAGCAAATATATTGCACTTATTTGGCGCCCACTTGGACCATTTAAACACATCTTTCTTTAAATATATTACACAAAATGCAACTCGTCGAATTAACCATTTCTTAACCAACCCAATTGAGAAATCCCTGTTCTGATCACCCAACCACACCCATCCATCTAGCCTCCCCAATTGCGCTAATGCATTTTTCAAATTCCTCCCATCCTTCGGCTTTCAAAGGTCGCCTCTTCCATTCCCATCTCCATTCAATCATATTGTTTTTCTTCCATTCCCATCTCCATTCAATCATATTGTTTTGCCACATGAACGATTCTTAATTTTGCATTGTTTCTTTCCTTCAAGTCTAAATAGATTTGGAAAAGCAAAACGAAATGGTGTGTCACCTGACCAAATGTCCTTTCAAAATTTTATTTCTTCGCCATCTCCCACTATCCCTTTAATCATATGCTAGAATATTTCCGAAATTCCCAACTATACCAACTATGGTTTTCCACACTCCTGGGATCTCATTGTTGATTGGAGTAAATTGCCAATTCGACCTTTGTGTGTATTACTTCCACAACCCGCCTCCATACTTTATCACCTTCCCCTTTAAAGCCAGATACACCTTCAACAAAAAGAGATTGATTTATAGTTCATGGCTTGTTTATATTGAGCCCCCTCTCCATGTTTTAGGAAGCACAACACAGACCCATGTAACCCAATACATTTTCATATTAACGAGTTAACGTCAACCCGTGTGTTTCGGCGGGATTTTTATTATACTTTCTCAATAGTATTTCCTTGTCCACAAACTAACTCGAATTTATACGGTTTAATGTATAATATATGACCCGAATCACTTTAGAACAAAATTTACTTTAGAACATTGACCAACTTAAAACAAATTAGATTATTGTTATGTTTTAATATTTTATCAAACATAATTTACAAACTTGGTGATGTATCAGTATTAAATAAACTTTATTTTTGTTAAAAAATAAGTTTAAATAGTAATATGCTTGCGCGCAACGCCTCAACGGCTGTAAATATATAATACTGATACGCAACTAAAAGTTGTGAAAATTGTTGTGGTGTTTCGTTGGTTGAATGCATGGCCTATTATCATAGATAAGGATTCATATTTTATAAACCAACCATCTCAATGGTTAGACTTTCAAATTAAAACGTTGTGCTCCAAATTAAAACGTTGCACTCAAAATTAAAATGCCATCTATGTTTAATTTTTACAGCCACGTGGTGGCTTGAAAGAATATTGTGAGACAATGTGTTTTTTCGGCATGTGTTTTTTTAACTGTCACGACCTTTTGGATAAAATATTATAAATAGTAATCTCGTCATTCATTCACATGTGGCTCGGTTGCTTTTTATATATAGGTTTGGATCACACATCTTAAATCAAGGATGGCGTCGATATTTCTTGCTCTTTTAACCCGATTTCATCTTCCCTCTTATCATAATCCAACTCAATTAAATCCCATTAATCAAGATCAAAGTTTGGCTATATTTACGTTCGGGTTAAAATAGTTATTTAAACTAGCATTTCAGTTTAATATATTTAATAATACGTGGTTAATGTTGGGTATCAAAATGAAATCTGCCGAAAACAAACAAAACTAAAACAAGTGCTACACAGTAAATTCAGCCAGAAGCTTCTTTGGATTAAACCGGGAATTGAAAAGTACAACAAAAAGGGAGATTCTGAGAAGTTACTGATAAAGTGCTACTAATACTTAGCTATTTATTGACAAGAAAAACATGCTTTCCCTAAATATCTTGCACATTCCAACATTAATCTTCCATGACTTTTTCCACTCCTCCAATGTTAACAAAGCTGCAAACTCAGTCAAACTTTTCCAAATGAGCATTAACCAACACTCTCTTCCTTAATGCTGACATTAGTCTTCAATTCTTCAACACTAACCAGCTGTCTCATTTAAGTAAACTTTACCCGTGCCAAACCCTTTTTAAGTATGTCGGCTTTCTACAATTCTCCACTAACATGCTTGACACAAATCTGATCACGTTCGACACATTCGCGTATAAAGTGAAACTTTGTGTGCTTACTCCTCCCGTGAACACGAGATTCTATATAAAAGCGATTGCGGACTCATTGTCAACCAAGAGCTGCACCCTTTCAATCTATTTACCTGTTAAGTCACTGATCAGATTTCTTAACCATAATGCTTGGCACGCCGCTGAGGTTGCAGCCATAAATTCATCTCCACATGAATTAAGAGCCACCGTTCGTTGCTTGAGTAACAAAAGGCCTTAAATTTTGTTCCTCTTTTGTCCTCCACATCTGTCCAATGACTACTATCGTTGTAGCCCAAGAGTTTCCCATCACCACCTCTACCATACTTTAGCCCAAACCAAGTTGTAGCCTTGATGTATCATAGTATACTTTTAACGCCTGCAAGGTGAATTTCTTTAGGTTGTATATATTTTCTCACCACTCCAGCTTGGTAACTCAAATCTGGCCAAGTATGAATAAGATACCAAACACTACCAATTATTTTTCTATACACGGTTGCATTAACTGGCTTGTTACCTTCATCCTTTGTACATTATAGCTTGGGTTCTATGGGAAACTTAGCTTCATTACAATTAACCTTTCCTGTCATTTAGAGTATCTTATTCTCATATCCTTCCTACCTTATAGTAATACCATCTTCTACTTGACCCACTTTCATACCAAAACCGTAAGTCAAAAGACTTATATCACTCAAACTACAATTAGATTTCATGTTACTTTTAAAAAAACAAATTTTCTCATCACTTGAGCCGCTTACCATGAGTTTATCGACATAAACACCCACAATGAGAATAAAATCAGAATTTTTTAACTTATAAGCTGCTTGTTCATGAATACATCTGGAAAAACCAAGTTCTTTGAATGTTTTATCAAGTCGTGTGTTTCAAGCTTTTCACGCCTTTCTGTTGATGCACTTTTGTGTCTGTCGCTTGTTCTTAGTTATGTCAGTAATTGTACGGTCTTTGTTTATTGTGTCTGTAAAGTTTGGTCGTGTCGACCAAATCAAGATATCCTCATATCTTGATTTAGTACGAAGTTTAGTTTGTCTGTGTAGTAAAACAGTTTCATGTGTGCATACTGTTAATTTTTGTGTCTATGATCTTCTTGAATCAGCAGTATGTCTGTTAGCAGAGCTCTCCGAAGAACCCCATATTCGTAGGAGTGAAATGTTCTTCGTACGAACAGATTACATGGTCGTACGAGTCATTGCATGAGTCATACGAACAAACATTACTTGTTCGTACGAGCGAGTTACCTATTCGTACGAGCCATAGGTTGTTCGTACGAACAACTCTTCAATGAATGTTCTTCGTGATCTTTGCAGTCCTTCGTACAGCCAGTGACATTCTTCGTGATGTTGCTGGATGTTGGGACTATATATAGACATGCACTTCACAGTTCACGTAAGAGAGAGCACAGAGAGAATACCTGAGTCTGTATGAACATTGTGTGTATGCGTTTGTACTAGCTCTCTTCTGTTAATCAAGATAGTGAATCTTTGGTTATCTTGTGTTTGTTACATTGCTTTGGTTTGCATACTTACGTGGATTCCGCACTCGTATGTGTGTTAGATAACAAGGAAGTAGGTTATCTTGATCCTCCAAGTGGACCTACAAGTGGTATCAGAGCTTTGGCTCTCTTCCTTGTTTAAAACCAAGCATAGTGTTGTGTTTGAGCAAGTTGTGAAGCTTTCTAGAAGTGTTCTTGAACTTCAAGCAAGAAACTTAAGTTTTTACAAGAAAAATAGTTTAAAACTTAGGTAAAACTTGTTGTTTTTAGAAAATTTTTATAAAAACCTTGTTAAAATACATGAAGACATGTTAGGATATGGTTTTTCTTGAAATTTTCTATCAAAGTTCAGCTGGAAATACTCTCCGGTGAAGCACTTGTCGGACAACTTACCGTAATATTCCTTTAGGGTTGACTAAATCTTAAGATTGCACTGAAAAGCTGATTCTGGAATGTTTGTATTTTTAACCGAATTTATGTAGCCAACTGACAATGTTCGAACAAAATCAGAAACAAGTTTCTGTTACAAAAGAAAACTTCTCACCAACCAATCCGCAGAAAGATCCACTGCGAAAGACCACATCTGCGAACAACCAACCGTACAAAGAACAAGTCGTTCATGCGAAGAACCAGCTTTTCGCACGAAGAATCAATTGGTCGTGCGAAGAACCAACTAGTCGCACGAAGAACTACTTGTTCATACGAAGAACTTGTGACTCGTACGAAGAACCATTGACTCGTACGAAGAACCAGTGGTTCGTACGAAGAACCAAGTTTTTCGTGATTTGTTTTTCGTTGTTCGTGACCAGTTTTTCAATACTTCGTGTTTTTAAAATCGGGAACTTTAACATTAAGACTTTTTATTTCAAGTTAATTTTAAAATTTTAAGTGGATTTTTATAAACATGCAAACAAAATGGGTACAAATCCTTGGGATTGGGGGTGTAGTTCAAGCATAAACCAAGACTCACCACAATCTAGCTCCGCAATGTCATGGGTTAAATCACTGATGCCTCAGCAAACGGCCATGATTACTGCTAATCAATGGGCATGCGTGGCAAATCAAAATCAAAGCATTCAGACTCCTCTTATTAGCGAGAGTGAAACAGGAAGTAACAATCGTCCACAGAAGTTGAACCATATGAACGATTATCCTTCATGGAAAAGTCATTTCCATAGATATGTTCTTCGTCAAAATACAGAATTATGGACATGTTTTACTACACCATACAAGGAATCTCTCGAAGAAGCAGGATCAAATCTAACCTCTTTAGACAACTTAGATGAAAATGATAAAAAAGGCCTATGATTTAGAAAAGAAGGCATTTGCTATCCTTACACAAGCACTTCATAAGGATATTTATCATCAATTCGTGTACTGTACCACCACCAAGAATTTGTGGGATACTTTGGAAGCAAGAGGGGAAGGAAATGCTACAACAAGAAAGATACGACATGATCTTCTGAAGAAAGAGTTTGAAGGTTTTCTGTTCATGGAAAATGAAACACTAAGCGATATGACAACCCGTTTCTATCATTTTCTTAGTGACATGTATTCATACAAGGTGATTGCATCTCCACAGGAGATTGTAATGCGTTTTGCTGATGCCTTACCACCTAAGTGGAGTCAATTTATTGACTTACTAAAGCATACCGAGGTGTTGGATGTGATAAGTATTTATGAGTTCGTTCAGAAACTGGAGAACGAGAATGAAGAAGAAATACGAAAAGCAAAAAGAGTTCCAGTTCCACAAAACCCTGAAATGTATTTTGGAGGTATTAACACAGGCGTTAGTACAACTCAGCAACCAAAACTTCAAACAACGTTTGTATAAAATGTTAATCCGTTTCTACCACAACCAGTTCAAACAGATCAATCTGCTAGCTCAAGTACTCAAACCTATGGTCAAGTATTTGACCCTAAAGCCTTCCTACCACAACCACAAGTTGTTACACCTCAAGTTCCATAACAAGCTTCTCAACAAGCTTTCTATGGTAACAACTTTCAACCTACAAATCCTAATACCATCAGACTTGATACTTCACATCTTTCCAAGGTCAGTGTAGAAGTTGCTCAGGAACACATGGAACTTCTGAACACAATTGTTAGTGCATACTATGGACTAGTCACCGGTCAAATTGGAAACATCAATTTAACTAATGAGGACTATCAACAAATAGACAGGGATGAAATGGAGTTGATGGATATTAAGTGGGCATTTGCCAGTGCGGTCAGAAGAGCGAAAGACTACATGAGTAGAACTGGAAGAACAAGTTTAGAAAGCAAGAAAGATACAAAGTATAGATTTGATAAAGATGTTATTACTTACATCATCTGTGGTGAAAAAAGGTCATTTCAAACGTGAATGTACTCGACCTAGCAAGCAAGGAAATTACAACCCTTTCCGAAATTAACCAAATTCATGCAATACAACTCAAGTTAACAATGAACGGAGTATAGTGGCTGTTAACAGTCCAAACAACTCTAACCGGTCTGGGCTTCAAACAACACAAGCAGAGCATTATTAGTTCAAGCAAATGAAGGATGTGATTGGTCATTAAGTTAGGAAATGAGAACCAAGGATGAACTGCTTGTTATTCTAAGATAATAAATCAGATCAAACATGTTCACAGCATTGATTCTTCTTCTGATGCTGATAGTTCTGGGTATAATGGGAGATCGACGAGGAAAGTTCAAGTATGGGTGGATATGGATTAGATTCGGATGTCATGGAAAATATTAAACTGAGGTCAATGAGTTGTTGAAAGAAGCAGAGAAGTTGAAAAGTCAAAAGTCTGGATTGATAAAGAAATCTGAAGTTGCATCGAAGGAAATAGAGAAATTCTTTGCCATCAGTGGACCTTTCTCTAATCATACTGCTTTTATGGCTAATGTTGCAGGTTCAACAAGTCAGGTAAAATCTGACTCTCCTAGGATATGCAATGACTGTGCTGACTTAAAAACTAAATTCGAAACAATTAACAGTCACAATCAAAGCGTAGTAGTTGAACTGTCAAAATGCAAAGAGGCAAATCTGGCCTTAACTCAAAATGAAAAAGAATTCAAATCTGTAATTGAGACTCTTAAGAAAAGCATGTCTGAATTAACAAAAACAGTTTTGAACAAACAAACTGGTATCAATAACTACATTAATATCCTTGAAGAAATGAAAAAGGAGTTAGCAATTGCCCAATGCGAACATGATGCAATTAAGCTAAAATTGGAGAGTTATTCTATCTGCCGATATGTGCTTGATCACATCATTGACGTTCAAAAACTTAAGGGAGATGTCAAATGCATTGGGTATAAATCGTGTTCACCACCATTGAAACACAATTATACCAAATTGCCTGACGAGGAGGAAACACCACGTTTTGAACCATCTGTACCTCTTAATCCTGAAGAGTTTGCAGCAGGATTAGGATTTAAGCTGGACAATTCCTCTGATGAATCAAGAGAGACGGAGAACTCATCATCTGTTATTGATCAAAGTCCAACTTTAACAAAGGAGGATGATTTATTATATGATGAGTCAAATGAGATCAATCAGGACCAATCTCTTAATAAAAAGAAAGGGGTAGAAATTCCAATAGAGAATCATATTTTATGTGATTCTACTACTCATGTTGTGCATTCTGAAACAAACAAGTGATTGATCCTATCAAATCTATCAAAGACGATTGCTTCTACATTTAAAAACGATAATGTGTTGTATACTTTGATTGGTGATGAGAAAATTTACTCAAACAAGGATTTTCCGATAAAAAATGCCAATCCAACTTCAATTGATCAAAGTTTTGAAAATTCAACAACCAAATTTTTGGAAAAGAAGAATCCAATCAAATCACAACCACTAATCGCTTCTAAAAGGTACACAGCAAGAAAAGAAAGCTGAAAAACCTAAGGTGTCACAACCAAAGGTTGAAGCTAAAAGAGATCACAACAAGAAAAAGGGGAAGAATGTTAATTTTGTAGTCTGGTACTGATGAAATTGAGACTTTTGAAAATATGTCAAATATTGATTTTGTAAATCAAGTCAAGATTTTTAAACGTAAACATCAAAACAATTATACTCAACACACAAATGGGTGTGAAGATAGACCAAGTACCTCTAGGCCTACAAGTTCAACATCGAGTTATCAAACGACATCTCCTAAATTTGCTGAAAGGAGAACAAGTTTTAAGTGTGGGGAGTTTGGCCACATAATCAAAATTGTACCAACTCAGCAAAACCCAAGTTTGTTGAAAATGCCTTCCTGAAAAGAATTGCCAACGTCGATCTATGTCACCTAAACAAGACAAACGTATTGTTACTGAACAAGAAGAAAAACAAAGACGTAAACAAGTTAAAATAATTGAAAAGGCAATAAAACAGGATGTTTTAGAGAAGAAACCAAGTTCATCAAGTTCATTAACACCAGAACTGTCTAAACCTATAAATAATAGTCAATCTGGTAAACGTCAACAATCTTGGAAACCGAAAACCGGTAATGTTTTAGGGTGAGGCACAAAGTTTCCAAATCTTCAAGAAATAGAAATCACATTTCTTGATGATAAGGGTCGACCCAAGACCACTAAGGCTTGGGTCCCCATCCCAAACTAATCGGGTAATGCAATGTGTAGGGTGTTGCAGGAGGAACTGTGAATAGTCATTGGATTGTTGACAGTGGAGCATCACGGCACATGACAGGTGACTTAAGGCTTCTTTGTGATGTGAAAAGCATTAGGGGAGGCTATGTTGCTTTTGCAAGAGATAAAGGCGGTTACATCACTTGAGAAGGAATGATTTCCAACGGTGTTGTTAGTTTTGACAAGATCAATTATGTTCGTCAAATTGATCACAATCTTCTGAGTGTTTCTCAAATTTGCGACAAGAAGTTCACGGTTCATTTGATGATGCCAGTTGTTATGTGCTAAAGCCTAGTTTCAAGATTCCCAAAGAATGGATTCTCCCGTCGGCTCCAAAAATTAATGACTTCTATATTCTTGACATGAGCCAAGTTAATGTCTACACAAGTTACATGTTTTGTCTCAAAAGCCACTAAAAAGGAGTCAATATCTTGGCATAGACGAATGGGACACATTCACTTGTGGAAAATGAACTTTTTGCTGAAAAATAGTACTGTGAATGGTGTACCAGTCAAGAATTTAAATATACAAGACATCTGTGTATCGTGCCAAAAGGGAAAACAAGAAAAGAAGTCTCATGCTGTGAAGAAAATTAACATTGTCCATATGCCTCTGGAACGTCTTCATATGGACCTTTTTGGACTTGTGAAACACAAGACTACCTTTGGCTATGCGTATTGTCTAGTTGTTGCTGATGACTATTCAAGATTTTCATGAGTGAATGTTTTGGCACACAAGAGTGAAGTTCCTGAAATCCTCAAGAATCTCCTCACGCTACTTGAAAATTTATACAATTTGAAGATAAGGAGAATCAGAAGCGACAATGGCACCGAATTCAAGAACCATGTTATTGATGAGTTATGTTCCTTTAAGGGGTTTTGCATGAATATAGTTCTCGTTATACTCTAGAACATGATGGTGTCGCTGAGAGGAAAAATAGAATGCTTATCGAAACTACAAGAACTATATTAGTAGAATCAGAACTTCCTGTTCAGTTTTGGTGGGAGGCTGTGGCTACTGCGTTCTATACAATGAATAGAGTTCTTACGGTGAAAAGACATGGGAAAACATGTTTGAATTGTTACATAAAAGGAAACCGGATGTGTCTTTCTTAGAACCTTTTGGAGCTCCATGCACTATGATTGATCCACATGGTAAATTCGGTCCAAAGGCTATCGAAGGTTTCTTTCTTGGATATGCTACTCCAAATTTCAGACTGTGGAATTTGCCAACAAAAAAGATTGAGGAATGGGGTGAAGTTAAGGTTCAAAGATACATTGAATCAGTAAGAGCTCCGGGTGCTCCGTGGATGTTTGACTATGATGGACTTTTTTACTCTTTCAATCTGCCAACTTTTGATGATGTGTTTGCAGCTGCTCAAATGCTACTTGAAAGTGATACTGCAGTAGACTCGTCATTAGTACGACCAATTATTTTTAACCCTCAAGTGTCTACTTCCGTTAATAATATTGTCTAGAATGAGGAATTTGAAGATGCTGCTAATTATAATGTTTCATCAGAAGATGATGAGTTCCATGATGCAAATGAAGCGACTTCTGCTCCTATTCCTAGAATTTCTGATGTAACTTCAAATGTGCAAAATCAAGGGACGACTGAAGGTCATGCTTCTACATCTTTGTCGATTCCAGCCATTGACTTAGCTATTGATCTGAATATCAACAATTTGGGAATAAATTCTCGAGTTCCCGATGTTCTTGAAACTCGAATCCATGATACTCATCCTCACCAGAATATTATAGGAGATGTCCAGAGTGGAGTACAGACACGTAATCAGCTAGGAACAACCAGAATGCTGGTTTGTATACATAAATTAGAGAATCTGGGGAATAGAATGATTAGTCTTTTGCCTACTATGTTTGCCAATTAGAACCTAAATCTTAGAAGGTGGCTTTGAAAGAAGACTCATGGGTTGAAGCAATGCAAGAGGAACTTTAGCAGTTTCAGAATTTGGGCGTGTGAAAATTGGTTGACAAGCCCGACAACTACAAGAAGATTGGTACTAGATGGGTTTACAAGTGTAAGAAGGATGACCGATGTGTTGTTGTGAGAAACAAAGCAAGATTGGTTATCCAGGGCTTTAATCACGTAGAAGCCATTGATTATAATGAGGTTTATGCACCGGTAGCACATCTTGAGGCCATAAGAATTTTCTTGGCTTATGCGTCCTACAAGAAGTTTACAGTTTATCAAATGGATGTGAAAAGTGCGTTCCTTCATAGTGTGGTTGAAGAAGAAGTATATGTTGAGCAACCGCCTGGTTTTGAAGATCCAATTCATCATGACAAGGTGTGGCTTCTTAATAAGGCATATATGGTCTTCATCAACCTCCACGGGCTTGGTATGAAACGTTGTCTTCCTATCTTCTGAAGAATGGTTTTCGACGTGGATTGATCGATTGTACTCTCTTCATCAAAGAAAAGAATGAGGATTTATTGCTGGTACAAGTATACGTTGATGATATTATTTTTGGGTCTACAAACGAGAAAATGTGCAAGAATTCGAGCAGGTGATGCAAGAGAAGTTCGAAATGAGCGCCATGGGAGAAATGAATTTCTTTTTAGGTTTGCAGGTTCATCAATCTAAGGAAGGGATCTTCATTCATCAAACAAAGTATGTTGGGGATATTCTCAAACGATTTCAAATGGAAGACTCGAAGCCTTTGGGAACTCCATTAGCTCAAAATCATGGGATTACTCCTGATGGAAGGGTGAACATGTGGAACCATCGCTTTATCGTGCTATGATCAGATCTCATATGTATCTTACTGCTTCAAGACCCGATATAATGTATCCAACATGTCTTCTAGCTCGCTACCAGTCAAGTCCAAAAGTTTCTCATGTGATGGTTGTGAAAAGAATCTTTCATTATTTGAAGGGTCGCCCGGACACTGGTCTCTGGTACCCTAAGGATGATAAGTTTGATTTGACAGCATTCGGTGACTCTGTTCATGGTGGCTGTAAGATCGATGCAAAGTCAACATCAGCAATATGTCAGTTCTTGGGAAATCGCCTAGTCACGTGGCAGTGCAAAAAGGAGACTTGTGTAGCCACTTCAACATGTGAGGCTGAGTATATTTCTGCATCTAGTTGCTGCTCTCGGGTTTTATGGATCCAACAGCATATGCGCAACTACGGTTTTGAATTTCTATCTACTCCTATTTATGTTGATAATGAAGCTGCTTTAGAGATCACTCGTAATCCTGTACAACACTCAAAAACCAAACACATTGAGATTAAGTATCATTTCATACAAGATTGTTATGAAAAGAAACTTATCAACGTAGTTAAAATCCACACCAATCACCAACGTGCCGACTTATTTACAAAAGCTTTTGATAAATCATGTTCTGATTATCTTCTTTTGGTCAATGGCATCAAGGTGAAACCCGAGTAAATCATCCTTGGCTAATCATTTTTCATAAATATTTTCTTCAAAACTAAAAATACAAAAAGGTTTTTCATTATCTTTTATTTTTATATATTAGGGGGAGAAAATTTCAAGAAAATACAAAAACACGAGAAAATACAAAAATATGTCTTTTATTTAGTTATGTTTTTTTATTTACCTTCTACATTTAAGGGGGAGAAAAATTTAGAAAAATACAAAAACAATAGAAAACCCAATAATAAAAAATGAGTTTCTTGGAAAGATAAGAGAAAATGATGATACACCGGTGATCTGTCAAATACGGTCAAAAACATAAAACGAAAATTGATAAGTAGCTTTACTAATGATGTATCAGTAGGCTCACAATCAGATTAAAATGTGCAGGTTGATATAAACATAACGGACTGAAAGCCAGGTGGGAACTATTCATTGGCATATGGTCTTGGTACCGAAATTTCGTTTGATAGTATGCCGGTTATGAGATATGCGGTCTTTATACTTGCTTATCATCTGGGTATCATGGTTGAATCTTTTACTGAAAAATAATGGGGACGCAAGTCTATAACTTCCATGATACCATACATACGTGTAAATACTACATACGACCATCAATAAGTGATAAAAGTATCACATTTACCCAACAATAAGTGATAACATATCACAGCTTTATGCGGGAGCTATGTTAGTCTCTTTGTCGGTACGATGGTACTAACCTGTTCATGGACTTACTCCTGTGCCCTGCATGAATCTGAAAACCAAGTTCCTCATCAATAAGTGATTTAATCACATAGGGCTTGTTTTCATGAAAAATAAGTAACTATCTCACATTATATACATCAAAACAGATGATGAGCAGTATACTCACCGGTAAGATTTTCTTTCGTGCATGTCTTGATACGGGAATGTGTCATGAAGTGGTTGAACACCGGCTAGTAAGTATAATTCATACTTAGTCATATCTCCTAATTATGATTACATCTGATAAGCTGAGTTTGTGTGGACAACAATACCAATAATTACAGTAGAATACTTATTTATTTAATTTGATGTTTTTAAACAAAAACTCGTTTTTTGGCAAGGTTAAAAGCTGGTATGATTCTCTTACCTTGAAACTCAGAAAAAGATTGCTAGTTCCTATACAGTTTGTTCTTATCTGGTAGTAGTTATTTTAGTTTACTCTGCTCTTAAGTTAAGTTATTTTTGATTAGCCAAAGATGAAGCTCAAATGTTTTCTACTAAGATACGCCCTAAAAATCATTTGTCTTGCTATCATTACTTCATAAGTATCTTTTGGCAACTGGGTAAACACATAACAAAGAGCAAAATTTGTTCAATGAGAAAATTGTCTAACTTGTGATCTGTGTGGATATGTGCAAAGATTAAACAGGTCAACGAAAAACCTAAGGTCCATGAAGAACTGATGTTCCAGTCTAGAAGAACCAGGACATACAAATCAGTGGTTGCTTGTACGAATCAGAGGTTACCCGTACAAATGATAGCTACCCGTGCGAACGAGTCAATGATCCATCGTACGATTGGTCATGCTTCGTACAAATGAGTCACTGGCTCTTTGTACAAGACAGTTCTTCGTACGACTGGGTGTTCTTCGTGCGAACTAGTGTTTTTTCGTGCGACGATAGGTATGTGGTATAAAAGGTGATATAGTTCTTTAGGGCAACTTTACTTTCACCTTTGTCACTTCATCCTTCTAAGAAGAAACATCATCTGTCCAATCTTTTAATCTTTTTTAGCTGTTTTGTGATATCTTAAGGTATGATTGACAATGTTAGCATATCTTGAAGATAAACAGTTTGAACATTAACTGACTATTTAACATTGCCTGACACGAACAACAAACTTTAAGCGAAGAAACTGTTGACGAAAAATAAGATCTTCATGAATAATCTACACTTAAAAGTTCTCTATGCGAACAAGTGGATTCTTATTCGTATGAGTGAATTATCCCTCGTACGAGTAACTTGTTGTCCGTACGAGTCAGGTACTCGTACGAGCCAATCACTTGTTTGTGCGAGTCAGTTATTCTTCGTACGAGTAAATTGTTATTCATATAAGTCGGTAGTTCTTCGTCAAGGGGTTGCATACTTACAGAAAGTTCATAGTAAAAACTTTTTGAGTATGTTCCCAAGTGTATTTACGTTTCTTCTTATTCTAGTTATATTTGGTGTACAAGATGGCACAAAAAGAACTAGAAAAGAAAGCCCGCAACAAAGAAAACAGACAAGTCAGAAGTGGAAATATGTTGGAGCCGAGACACAACATGGTTGCCTACTTAGATCTAGAAGATAAATTTACACCGGTATAATGAAGTTTTTGCGCGACTCAATGATACATTATGCTATCACGCATAAAACTACAGTATACAAGACATTGATCAAGGAATTTTCAGATTCAGCTAAAGTTGTTGAAGTGAATGAACAGGAAATTATCCATGTAAAAGTAAATGGTTTAGACATAGACATTTCCGTTGAAATAATAAACTCAGCATTACAATTGGCAAAGTTCCTAAAGCTCCATACTCAGTTCCGTTGAAGTGTCAACGTGGATGTTTGCTTCGAATGAGATGTGTCAGATATTTTCTTGTTGGACAACTAAACAGTGCATGGTTGCCGCTCCAATACAAGTTCTTTCTACATGTTTTAATTCAGTGTTTAAGCAACAGACGAAGTGGTTATGATACGGCGAATAACGACTTAGTTGGGATGATGATAGCTTTGACATTGAACAAACCGTTCAGTGTTTCAAAGTCTATTTTTGAAAGCATGAAGGAAAACCTGAAAAGAACTTGATTTGGTGGAAACAAGGTTTGGATGTATTCTCGTTCTCTCATGATCTTGAATATACAACATCCGAATCTTCAAAGAACGACAACGATGTTCTAAAAGTTGATGTTATGATGGAACATTCGTTGAAGATATTTAGTGGAGTAGCAGCAAAATGTTACAAGGAAAGCATACCTCCTCGTAAGTTGTTTGGTTTTCTGGCAAATGATGAATATGTTGCACCAGAAAACGATAAGTGGCACCATGATGATAGTTAGTCAGATAATGTAGAACCAACTTTGAAGAAGATGATCGAAGATAAGTTTGGTCGTCAAAAGGGAAAAGGTGATGATGATTACAATGATGATGATAGTAATGATGATGGTGATGATGGTGCGAGTGGTGTAGGTACTACAGGTGGTGATAAGGGTACAACCGGATAAAGAAACAGATTCTGATGACAATCTGCTTGAACCTGGGTATGAACGCTATGTTGATGAGCAAGGTTAGAAAGATTCCAACAGATCCAGATGCTGACTATGTTCCATCCGATGTTGAGACTGAACAAGCTCGCAAAAAGAAAATTACAATTCATAAAAAGAAACAGAGCAAAACGTCTATGGGAACCTCATCAGTTCAATCTGAAATCACACAACCTACAACCACACAACAAGAAACCATACTAGAACCAATTGAAGAAGCCTAGTCTGCCTTCACAACGGAGGAGGCTGAAACTCTAATGTCAGAACCCACTACAACCTCTGAACCACAACTTAAAGCTACCACAACAGCTGAAACAACTTCAGTTGAGACTACTCCAGTTCAACAACAATCCACTACTTCTTCAGCTCAACAATCCAGTCTGCAATTCATCAACAAAATACTGAACGACGCAGTCGTCTATTCTCTGAAATGGAACAGGATGAGAAAGTGGATTTTTTGTTCTCTCAGCTTGCAAGCTGCGGCAACTCAGATTAACACGCACTCGGAGTTTATGTCTTCAAATCGAAATACAACTATTAAGCAATAGTTGGAGATAAATTCTTGGAAGAAACTGTTGGAAAGCAGGCTACCGAGATTATGCAGTTAAGAGTAGAAAATGAGCGGTTAAGGGCTGCAGATGCTGAAAGGGCAGCTCAGCTACAACAAATGTGAGCGGCTGATAACGCTCATGGGATTGAAATGAATAGGATGAAAGAACATAGTGCAGCTGTACAACGATCTGTCGAAACATTAACTACAAAACATGCATGAGAGAATGGTATCATTCTCGTAATACTACACTGCTTACAGGCTTTAATAGTATTAAAGACGAATTTGAAATGAGAAGAAAGCGGGTGAACATTCTGTGGAATGAAAGACGCAAAGCACAAGATATCCAACGTAAATGTGATCACGATAGTGAAGACCCTGGTAATCCTGATGCTTCAGCTTCATCTGCGCAACCAGAGAGCTCTGTTGCAACTCCAGTGGTAGAGTCTAGTGAACAGCAGATCGTGGCTGATTTAGTTGCCTCTAGTGGTACTCAAGAGGAAACAGGAAAGACTGATGTTTTTGGAGAATGTTGAAGATTTTGATCTTCAGACAACGTTGGTTGAAAGTGTTCAGTGAATGTGGGTACAACAGTCCAATAGAAATGAAGACCGGAGACCAAGCAACAGTCAAGGGGGAGTTTGTTGATGCACTTTTGTGTCTGTCGCTTGTTCTTAGTTACGTCAGTAAGTGTACCATCTTTGTTTATTGTGTCTGTAAAGTTTGGTCGTGTCGACCAAATCAAGATATCCTCCTATCTTGATTTAGTATGACATTTAGTTTGTTTGTGTAGTAAAATAGTTGCATGTGTGCATACTGTTATGTTTTTGTGATCTTGCTGACTGAGCAGTATGTTTGTTAGCAGAGCTCTCCGAAGAACCCCATATTCGTACGAGTGAATTGTGCTTTGTATGAACTGATTACTTGTTTGTACGAGTCATTGCATGATTCGTATGAATAAACATTACTTGTTCGTACGAGCGAGTTACCTGTTCGTAAGGGCCATAGGTTTTTCGTGCGAACAACTCTTAAATGAATGTTCTTTGTGATCTTTGTAGTCCTTCGTACGACCAGTGACACTCTTTGTGATGTTGCTGGGTGTTGGGACTATATAGACATGCACTTCACAGTTCACGTAAGAGAGAGCACAGAGAGAATACCCTGAGTTTGTATGAACATTGTGTGTATGTGTTTGTAGTAGCTCTCTTCTGTTAATTAAGATAGTGAGTCTTTGGTTATCTTGTGTTTGTTACTTTTCTTTGGTTTGCATACTTAAGTGGATTCCGCACTCGTATGTGTGTTAGATAACAAGGAAGTAGGTTATCTTGATCCTCCAAGTGGACCTACACTTTCTGAGTTGGTATAGTGCTTTGTTCAAACAATAAACTATGTCTTCTTTACCCTTTATAACAAATATGACACACTGAGTTACATATACCTTCTCCTTAAGGTCACCATTTAAGAAAGCTGACTTGACATCAAGATGATCCACAAGCTACTTTGCCTTTGCTGTCAACGCTAATATAAAATCTAGTTGTTTCCAATCGAGCAACCAGAGAAAAACTTCTTCAAAGTATACACCTTTCTTCTACACATAGCCCTTTGCAACGAGACGGGCTTTGTGTTTTGTAACGTTATGTAAGACCTTAACACGTTATTTTTAATCGAAAACACGCAGCGGAAATACGAACCTTAAATTTTTCTTTCTTTATAAACGTTCTTAACATTTGTCAATCATTCAAATAGTTTAACTAAATATATTACTTTCTTCCATCCTTGCTTATTATGTTTAATAAAACAAATATCTATACGACTATGTGACCCACTCTCGTACAATCTACACCTTGACTCGATCTTCCACCACCCCACCCTTTACGAGAAAGACCCTTATAACCTATAGTCCCCATACATCCACATCGTTACAAAAGTAAGTGAATTTACACAATACATAAACAACATATAAATAACTTTAACGAAACCAGAGGACCACTTCAAATTCCCTTAACAAGTGCGCCTCCGTATGTTTACAATCTCGAGTCCGATCTTCGGACTCCTACGTTCAACTTTCAAAAGCACAATCTTAAAATACCTGCACTTTGATTTCCATTCTCATGACAAGATAATTATCAACATTACAATGCATTCATACATAATCCAAATAAATGCATATATACAAGTCCCGTCTACATACGTTCTTATAAATCCCATATTCATAATATCTTAATCGACATTCCATTTTTCATCATCAAGTTACCATAACCATACTTGTGTTTAATACTAAGCAAACAAGTTTAGAAGGTTAAACACGAAGTTATGGAAGCTCGGATGAAGGTACAAGAGGTTGAAACGCAAGAAAAACTGAAAAATTCATGAAATTCCAACAACACCCAAGCGTAGTCTATGGCTTGGGAGTAGCCTACGGCTCTGGGCTACTCAAATTCCTGCAGCTGGTAAACATAGGCTATGCCCCAAGCATAGGCTACACTTCTGGGCTACTCGAAATCCCCCAAAACTCGTTTAAAACTCATTCTTGATCACTCGGATCTCATTCCAAGCCCTGTTATTATTACCACGACTCCCAATAGAAAATTGGAGTTTTCTATGGTTATTTCAAGACCTTAAATAATCTCAACACTAATTCCTTATCCCAACATTTATAATCAACGTCTTACTATACCACTTTCTTAATTATGACACGCTTGTTTCCACCATGTGGATTCCAGCCTAATTAAACTACATTTGATCCATTGTTCCACACCTTAGCTCCATTAATATGTACTCATCCTTTCGTGATTCCCATAAATTATGCGTATATAAATACATATATTCTTAATCATGAGAGAGTTAATTTCCGGAATCACTTACATTAAGTGTCCATGGTCATGCTCACTTCCTTTGCTACTCTTGTCCCGTTAGCCTTCCATGCTTCCATCCATCTTGACATGATCCATATTCTTTCATGTCATCATAGTTACCACATTATTAGCATGTACGGACATTCTAAATTACGTTCAATTAAATTCCATATCTTACATTGACCTTTACTAGTCAAATTCCAACAATACAATGCATACGTTGGCAATCGCATCATTTCAAGTCCACACCTGGAGAGGTATGGTCCAAAAACCCTACGCTTGCGCAGGGTACCATAGCCTCTTAATGATAACAAGTCACTTGAATAACCTTGCACGCTACACGCAACGGTATACCAATCTGAAAATCAGAAGGTTGCTTAACAAACATTGCGCACCTTGCGCAACGACAAGTTAAACCTGAAAGCATGGGTCCCAGATCCTTCGCTAATTAAACAAGCCTCTAGCCGCAAATTCCTAAAACCTTGCACAAGGCCAAGACAAAGATGAGAGCAACTCATACTTAGTCTTGAGAACAAAAGGACTTGATCCCTACAAGTTCAAGTGCAAAGGTACAAAGTGGTAAAGCTGTGACCCAATAACCGCTCGGCAGGTTGTGCCAGACCGCGTCGCACGATGAGCTGTTGTGCAGTAGACAAAAAGTACGCAAGGAAGTACACATGGCACCAACCAGCTCATGCCAGCGACTGTCACACGATATCCACTATCGGCTGATGACAGGCCCGACAACAAGGACAACTTCTAGGACACGTGGCCCCATCCACCATGCGCCAAGCACCCCTCTTGCTAGAGACAATTAACGGTCGTAGCAGAGGAGACAGAATGGATATTCCTAGTTGTCGGTTCCCGGCCCAAGGCCAATCAGCCCATCTCTTGCACACATCTCCCTGGCTATAAAGTAAGGATCACACCTTGAGGTAAAACACATTTTTTCGAGCTCATTGTATTATCCTTTGCAAACCCCGATACTTATTGTCACGCTAGAGTGTGGTCACGGAGAAAACCCTCCCCCTTTTCTCCCGTGATTAGACTAACTATGTTTTCGGTTTTGTAGTAAGGTCGGAGCAAGATCATACCGACGAGCAAACGGGAGATAACCTTTATATGCAGAGACTTTATACGAGAACTTAGATATCTCGGATATAGTTTGGTCCAGTGTTTCTTCATTGGCGCCATCCGATTTTTTTGTTCTTACACCTTTGTCTCTTGCTGGTTTCTCTAAATCTCATTTTCAAAGGCTGACGGTCCATCAAGTGTACCACAAGGTCTTTGTGCCGAGGCCAAGAACCCAGTTCATGTCCCTCGGACTGACGAACCAGTGGAAGATGGATTTTCCAAAGACACTGGCGTTCACCACGATTCAGGTCATGTTAATATCCCGGTGACTCTCGGAATCCAAGCTGAAACTCCTTTTTTACCAATCACATCAATTTTACCTCCAGGTGAAACTCTAATGTCATGGTACATAAAATCTCAAATGGCTCTAAACGTCATTTATGTGTAACTTTATGCGTAAACTCACGCATCTGTTGCGCGGCACAACCGCCTACAGCTCATGTGCATGCCTCGCCTGCACCAAGAGCACTAAGTTACAATTCGCCAGCCGGAGAGTGTATACCATCACACCTCCATACAAGGGAAACCGAATATTCTCAGTCGCTACCAAGATATAAGTCAAACACCCACAGGCGAGCGTCAAGTCATTCTCGCCTGGGCCCACGCCCATTAGAGGGGCGGGACACCTAGCGTGAAGAAGTCGATAGAACGTATGGCGAAGGTGACAATGCAAGTGTGTTCTACCACGTGCCTAAAGATCACGCCACATATAAGCCTACGCCATGAGCTGTGTATAATCCGGAGGCGGAGTATAATTATAACTTGATCTACAGGCCAGCTGAAGCAACAGAACATTCTAAGTTTGTGAAGGAGATTGCGCTAGCCCCACTTGAACGCGCAAAATTACCCTCCAATGTGGGAAAGTTCAATGGGTTGATAGACCCAGACGACCACATGCGCTTGTTCACTAGCGCAGGGCTTATAGGAGGTTGGACACTGCCTATGTGGTGTCATCTATTTGTCCAAACCCTTACAGGTGCCACACACCTATGGTTTGACAACTTACCAACATGTAAGCTCACTTCATGGAACAATCTCAAGGATAAGTTCCTGACCAACTTTAGCCAGCAAAGACGATACGCCCGAGATTCTTCAGACGTCATGAACATTTGGCAGAGGGATGATGAAAGTCTGGAAGATTTCATCACGCACTACAACAAAGTGGTTTTGGAAATCGGTGATGTACACAAAGACCTGATTCATGCACAATTCAAATATGTTGTCCGATGCGATGAGATGATAAAAGTCTTGTCAGGAACCACTAGCCTCCCAAAAAGTTGGGAGAAACTCATGGCGGCAGCGAAGGTCTATGCGCAGACGGAGCGCAACCTGAACTCCAACCGACCTCTTTTACCTCAATACCGCCTGCAAGATATGAGCAGGAGTTTTGCGAAGAAAAGTAAGAAAAAAAGGAAAGAGTCCAATCAGAACCATTCTTCCTCACCAGTTGATGCGCGCGCAATGATCAACAAGATTGCTACCCAGAGAGCAATAAAACAAGATAATCGCAACAGAAAGTGGACGCCATTAACGAAGACCCCGACGGTAGTGCTCAGCACGGAGGATCATCAGTTCAAGCAACCATCGCCTGTGAGAAATAAAAAAAGGTCAAGACCCTAACCTTTTTTGCGATTATCACAAAGACACCAGGCACAGAACCGACAATTGCATTAGTCTGCGAACGGAAATAGAAAAGGCGTTGAAGGGTGGGAAGCTCACCCATCTGCTTAAAAACATGCGCAAGGAAGTGCTTTAAATTACTCACGGCGAAGAAGGCACTAGTAACAAGAAAATGAAGCAAGCATTCGTTCATATTATTCAGGGGGGTCCAAAATGCAAGCGTTGGCATCAGAAGAGTTGTACGCCACATTGGCGTGAACAACAAGTTATCTTTCCCATAGTTTCCGGCGGCCCCCAGGAGGAGCGACCGGTTGTGTTAATTGGCATCTTTGGCAATTATCGCACAGACTACATGTTCATTGACCTAGGAAGCTCTATAGACATCATCTATGAACAATGTTTCTAGCAGCTACACCCGGAGGACAAAGCGAGCTTAGAGCCGGTTGATTTCCCATTGACTGGTTTCTGTAACGAACTCGTTTTTCCCCTGGGGCAGATCTACTTTCCGGTCACTCTTTCTGATGGACGACACTCGCGCACGGTCCCTGTTAACTTCATTGTAATGCCAGCAACATCTCGTCATGAAGTGTTACTAGGCCATCGCACGCAGAGAAATTTCAACATGATTACATCAACTCCCAACGTCGCGTAAACAGAAAGTGGCGTGGCAATCATGTATTCTAAGAAAGAGGTCATGTCCATAGAAGAAGAACCGCTAGTGAAGGTAGAGAATTCATCCTCAAACGGTGAACCAGAGAAATGGGTACTCAACAACAAGTACCCAGAACAAACGATGTTGTTAGGTCCCGCTATGACCCCTTTAGTCAAGGCGCGACTTAAACAACTCTTATTCTGCAATATGGACATTTTTGCGTGGTCACCAGCAGATATGACGGGGGTACCGAGAAGGACCGCAGAGCATGCGCTGCAAATATTTCCTTCAGTCGAGCCGGTCGTTTAGAAAAAGCATAGTTTTGGAGCAGAAAAAACTCGCGCAATGAACGAGCAAGTATCAGATCTCCTCAAGGCCGCCATTCTCAGAGAAGTGTGCTACCAAACATGGGTGGACAATCCGGTTATGGTCCAGAAGCACAATGGCAGTTGACGCATGTGCGTTGATTTCAAAGACTTGAACAAAGCATGTCTGAAAGACGACTACTCTTTGCCGGAAATCGATAAAAAGGTGGACTCCCTCGCTTCTTTCCGGTAGAAATGTTTTCTTGATTGCTATAAAGGCTACCACCAAATTCAGATGAAGAAAGAGGATGAAGACAAAAGAGCCTTCTGCACAGACAAGGGGATCTTATGCTATATAAAGATGCGCTTTAGGTTGCGCAACACAGGAGCCACCTAACAACGTTTGATGGATCATGTCTTTAGAGACGACATAGGCGAAACCATCAAAGTGTACATTGATGAATTGGTCATCATGAGTCCGGACAACGAAAGGATGCTGACAAACATTCAGAAAACTTTCGCATCCCTGCGCAAGGTCAACCTGAAGTTGAATCCCGGGAAGTGCTCGTTTGGAATGAAAGAAGGTAAATTCTTGGGATTTATTGTCACATGTGATGGTTTCAAAGTCAACCCTGAGAAGGTGGAAGCAATTCAGCGTATGCCTTCACCCTCGACCATCAAGGAAATGCAACGGTTGGCTGGGCGACTAGCTGCGCTGAACAGATTCTTAGGAAACCACACGATGAAATCCTTCCCATTCATCAGCACTCTGAGAAATTGTGTGAAGCAAAACAAATTTAAGTGGACCCCTGATGCGGAGAAAGCTTTCCAACAGATGAAGGAATGCTTGATTCAATTGCATACACTCATGACCCCGCAAAAGAACTAGTCGTTGATCCTTTACCTTTCTGCATCGGATATCGCTCTTGGCGTAGTCTTGTCGGTCGAGCGCGTATGAGTCCAAACTCCAATTTACTATGTTAGCAAGATGTTAACTGACCCGGAGACAAGATACCCATGATGGAGAAACTTGCTTTAGCTTTAGTGCACACATCCCGTCGGTTGCGTAGGTATTTTTAAGGCCACGTGATCACAGTTCTCATGAACTATCACTTGGGCTAGGTTTTATCCAAACCTAACATATCCGACCGGTTAGCGAAATAGGCAATCGAATTAGGTGGACACAATATCGTGTACAAACCACGCCCAACTATGAAAGACAAGATTTTAGCCGATTTCGTCACGGAAGTGCCGACCAACAAAGTGAAAGAATATGAAGCTGTCTAGAATCCAGGTGCCGTCACAGATGACCGTGCATGGATCCTTCACACTGACCACACATCCAATGATGATGTCGCAGAGGCTGGTCTCTGTCTAATAAGCCCTGATAACAAGGATTTTACCTATGCCATTAGATTGGACTTCAAAAGCACAAACAATGAAGCCGAATATGAAGCGTTTCTAGCAGGCCTTCGGTTAGCCATTAAAATGGGCGCTAGGAATTTGGAAGCGCATGTCAATTCTCTTTTGGTAGCAGGGCAAATCAATGGCATGTATGACGCAAAAGGCGAGACGATGGCCCTGTACCTTGAACAGGCGCAATCCTTGATAACCAAATTCAAAAATTTCAAAGTGACCACATCAACCGAAGCGAGAACAAGCATGCAGATGCGCTCTAGTAAACTGGCGGCTATAAGCTTCAAACACCTCGCGCGAGAAGTGCGCATCGAGGTGCTAAAAAGCCCTTCTGTTCTGTTGCATCAAGTGAACGTTATAGAAATGGGAATCCTTCTTTGATGTCTCCCATCATCATGTTCTTGCAGTCTGTGATACTCCCAGAAAACAAGGTGGAGGCAAGAAAAGTCCAGAACAAGACGCTAAATTATGAAATGATAATCGAAATACTTTACTGGAAGTCATACCTGGGACCACTCCTCCACTGCGTAGATCCGCAAGACGCACAATACTTAATCCGCGTTGTGTGGAATTCATGCAGGTCGCGCATGGTAGTCGCTAAGATCATGAATGCTGGCTACTATTGGCCTGACATGCATTTAGATGCAGTTGAAACACTGCGAAAGTGCACATCATGTCAGCAACACGCGCCTAAGACGTTTCGCCTCAAAACCCCTTGATCCTAGTGACAACAGCATGGCCCTTTCTACAATGGGCAATCGATATGGTAGGACCTTTTTCTGATGCTCCAGGTGCCGTAATGTTCATAATCGTAGCAGTCGATTACTTTACCAAGTGGGTAGAATACCTGCCTCACGCATCCACAACAACAACGGTAGTTCGCAAATTCATTGGGAGCACATCATTTGCCGTTTTGGTTTACCCCTGCGCATTGTCAGTGATAACAGCCTCAATTTTGCTTCTGAAGAACTTCAACGATGGATGACGGAGATGCATATCAAGCATGTGTTCACCTTGGTCGCACATCCTCGACGGAATGGCCAAGTTGAAAGTATAAACAGAAGTATAGTCGAAGGGGTCAAGATGATACTGGGAACAACGCGGAGAGGTTGGGTGGATGAGTTCCCAAGTATCCTTTGGACTCATCAGGCCATGCTGAAAACCAGCACCAGTGAGATACCATTTAGCCTGGTTTATAGGAAGGAGGAAGTAATTTCTGCTAAGATGGGCCTCCCATCACCGTGCATGGTCACTATGCAAACCCAGAATAATGAGGAAGAACGCAGGCTCGACTTGGACCTCTTGGAAGAAACATTCCTATGATCTGGAATGCGCAACAGCTAAGGCGGTGCTATATGTAATCTGAGCATTTTCAAATGCCAAGGCTTTACCATTTATCAATGTTTGCGCAACAAACTAGTGAACCTATGATCCAATCTTATCGATTTTGTACATGGCTCTTATGCCTTCTCGTTAATACAAAAAACAAAACCAATGCATGGCATTCATTATTTAGACATTTTGTTACAAAAGCTCGAAACGACTTTGAGTATACGCGAAAACACCATGGTACAACATGACTTATGAACAGAATTCACTTCAACAATTAACTATTGTATGCGCATGGGATGTGACGTTCATACATGAGCTCATTACCAGTTTTATTCGCTCCACCTATACAAAGTAGTTATTTTCACGCAAATATTGTAACTTCAAATGCACATTATCATTTCATCAAGTTTCTGGTGGGTCAAAAATACAATCACCAGCAAGCGTAGTGCATAATTACCTGAAAACACAAAAAACATTCTTAACAAGCCCTAAACATCAAACACTCAAGACACTCATCCTATCCTTCTGACTATTAAATCTCTGCAGCATCATGAAAAAAGTCCTTTAGACGGTCCACAAAGTCGTCATGTTGGAGCGCTTCACTTACCAGATCCATCACTGGTAATTGTAGACGATCATATTCTTGCTTCGCCTTGGAGAAAGCAGCATCGGTATTGACCCCATGGGTAGAGGCACGGCTGGTATCCCATTAGACGTCCAAACCGCGAGTTACGTGGTGAGCGCACTCTGCGTAGCCCTGCGCATATCCATCATGGCGTGCTATGACCATCAAGTTTCCTAAACACTGTCTTACTCCACCGAGTTCATGATCGAATTGGCAATCCGCACAGCGCATGGGAAATCAAAATAACGGAGAACTTACATTCACGACTCCATGCTGCTGCATCTAGAGCATATTGTTCGTCAAGGGCTCGATCATGCTCCCCACGGTGGCGAAAGCTGCCTCAGAATCTTCTAATTTTGTTCATCCCACGCTCACCTTCACCTCAACAAGGCGCAACTTTTCTTTATCCTCCAAGCGTCTACGCTGTAGTTCTACCTTTTCAACCATGGCAGCTTGGAGATCCTTTTTCGCACTTTCAAGTGCTGCCCTAGCATCCGCCTGATTACACAATAACGAGGTTAGTCTGGATATCTCCTGATCCCGTAAAATAAGAAGGGCGGAAGTTTCTACCTCTTTATGTTCGCTTCACTCACGATGCGACCTTGCCTCTTCGGCAGCAGCTGAGGCTTCCTCATTCTCCTTCTTCAAGAGCTCAACTTCAGCGCGAAGGCCAACTACCTCATTCCTTAAAGATATTTTCTTGTAATTGTCCCTTTCACAGGCCTCCCTCCATAACTTGCGCTCCTCAGCAAGTGTGGCAGTGGCGCCTTAAGTCTTCTTCTTCCACCCACAGACCATTCCTCAGTCCGTTGAGCTTCTAAAAACTTGGCTCTCTCAGCCTCAAACTCTTATTTTTGCGTGGCCACTTGGGCCTGCTCAAGGACCATCTCTTTCTTCGCTGCCTCAAACCTTTCCTGTTCCGGTTCATGTTGCGCCACTCCCTGATAATTTTATGAGTGTTGGAGGCGGAGCTGGCAGCTAGCTGGAGATCAGCGCGGTATGTCTGTTCATAGCTTTGTTCCCCCCACGTCCTTACCTCTACTGGGGGAAGGCACCCTTAAACCATTTGCAGCGAACTTGCCAATAGCTAAACTTTTCACCCTGCCTCAGTTTCCAGACAGGGGTGTGGATCTCAGAATATGACCAGTAGTAGTAGTCACTTGGAGTCTCTTCTGGGCGAATCGGGGACACTTCGTCAGAAGGGCGCTCCCTAAATCCCCTGGCTTCATCCCCGAGCACTTGCTCTGCTGACTAAGCCCCCTGAGGCACATCCTCAATCTTCTCACCACCCTCTTCAACCACACCTCCCTCTTCAATCACCTCCCTCCCAGCACAACGGCCTGCGCATCCACATTTATCTCTACTAGCCCAACACTAGTTTCACCATCCTTAGTACTGGATGCTTGCGCCGTCTAAAAAACGGGTGGTGGCATAGAAATCTCGACCGGCAAGGCCGGAGCAGATGGAGCGATGAAGGGTTTCTCATCTTTCCCTGGAGAATGAAATCACAAAACGGTCAAAAAGTCAAAAGTGTTTACCTTGGGAAAACTTGGCTGCAAGCGCATCCAAATTCCCACCCTTGCCAATAATCTTATTCGGCGCAGCCTTTTTTGGAGGTTGCGCAACCGTCTCGCCCTTGGGAAGGGCCCTCTTCCTCTTCAGCGTCTCCGGGCTAGACTCCACGTCTATCGGATCATCCAGATTTGCAGTCGGAATCTCCGCCACATCTCGGAGCTCTCGCTTGGGTTTTTTCAAACCTAAAGGTGCAAAACCCTCCATGGAATCAGAGACTACCACATAGCCTTTCCAAGTAATAGGCACAGAACACGTACCTTTCGGTGGGTCCACCGTGGGTTGTGCTGGCTTCTTAGTGGCCGCAACACTAGGCCCCGCGCGCCTCTTCTTATTAGAGTTTGGGCCAACACCCAAATTTTTCAGCGCACCTGCCTCATGGCGTGACATACTAAGTAATCTGAAAGGATGCAACAAACAAACAATGAATGCTTACCACCTCCAAGCACAATGACCGCCAGATCTGCTCTTCGAAGTAACTCGAAGTTCCCAAGAATCTGGGAATACCATGTCGGCTCCTCTAGATTGAGCGGGATATTCTCCGTCCGCCCTTTCTCTCGTTCGAAGGCCGCTATGTATAGTGCCACCCCCTACAAAAATGTGCATAATATTAGTCCGGCACAAGGAGAAATAATGAAATAATGAAATAATGCAACTTACTCTTATCCTCCTCCATATACACCGGTTTTTCCCGGCAGTCAGGCTTCCATAGTAGGCTCATACTAGCAACCACCAGCGCTCTCTCGGGCAACTAAACCACCAGAATCTCCTTTATATCTTGATACAAGCACTCCTGATCCGGTATTAACATCGTCTCCACGGGGATGTCTTCCGCCCTGCGGAAATGCATCTGCGACGGAATCACACCGGCCTTGATGAAGAAGAACTTCTACTTCCAATCGTGATATGACTTTGGAGGAGAGTGCAGGATCTTCTTGACTTATATCCGGTGCTAAAAAGAATAAAAACCCAACGAGCAGTGCAGTTGGTAAAACACCTGAAACCGGTTGACTATTGGGTGATGGTCCAAAACATCTAGGAAAAACTTTGTCGCTGGCAACCGAAAGTTGTCGTCGGTATAGAAATCGAAGAAGAGGGTGACGTAACCAGCAGTGGCATTGGCGGCGGTGTCCCCCTCGGAGGGGTACTGGTTATTCCACTCCTTAGGGAACCGAAAACCGGCAACAAGCCGTTGGAAACTGCTCGTCGACCACTTTAACGTAGGTAAGGAAGTGGAAGCTTCCATGGCAGCGGTGCTCTCAGGTTCTCTGGTCGACATTTTAATCACAGGAAAAAATAAGGATGAGAAGTTTTCGGAGAAGAAAGAACAAGAAGAGATGAAGAGTGATTTCTAACCTAGGCGGATCACCTATTTATACCCATCACATTTAATGCGATGGGGAAGCGTGACAACACCGCAGGCCCAATAGTGAATCCGCAGATGACACGTGGAGGGCAAGTGGGTAACTGACGATTGCCACGCGCACGTGGCTGGTACTTTTCTGCAATTCATTAATGAAAAGGCAGCTGCACTGTTGACAACCTGTTATAGCCATCAGAGGTCATTTCCGCCTCACCTTTTTCTCACCAACTCGCCTGAAAACCTCAGCATGACGAAAATTCAAATTTCAAAGACCTTATCCGGAACAAAGGTTCCCCCCACACAAGGTGTTTTCATTATTCCTTTCCTTGTAGATACCTTGTTTTGTAGCCGTTGAAATAAGAGCGCATACATGCGTTCTTATAAGTCAAGCACTCCACCTATTTGCCAAGCTGCGCGTAGGAGTACCACTAGACTGGGGACTTGGAGGGGAATGGTCCTAAACACCCTACGCTTGCGCAGGATACCATACCCTCATAATGATAACAGGTCACTTGAATAACCTTGCGCGCTACGCGCAAATGTATACCAATCTAAAAAAAACAAGTTGCTTAATAAACCTTGGCACCTTGTGCAACGGCAACTTAAACCTGAAAGCGCAGGTCCCAGACGCTGTGCTAATTAAACAAGCCCTAGTCGCGAATTCCTAAAATCTTGCACAAGGTCAAGACTAAGATGAGAGTAACACATACTTAGTCTTGAGAACAAAAGGACTTGATCTCTACAAGTTCACGCTGGCCAAAAAGCACTGTTAAGGCCACGCAGTTAGGAGAAGCGCAAAGAGGCATTGAACAAGTGCAAAGGTACAAAGTGGTAGAGCTATGACTCAATAACCGCTTAGCATGTTGTGCCAGACCAGGTTGCACAATGAGCATTCGTGCCGTAGACAAAAAGTACGCAAGGACGTACATGTGGCACCAACCAGTTCATGCCAGTGACTGTCACCCGATCTCCACTAACGGCTTATGACATGCCCGACAACAACGACAACTTCCAGGACACGTGGCCCCATCCACCGTGCGCCAAGCGCCCCTCCCGCCAGAGACCATTAACGGTCGTAGCAGAAGAGACAGAATGGATATTCCTGGTTGTCGGTTCCAGGCCCAAGGCCCATCAGCCCATCTCCTGCACACATCTCCCCGGCTATAAAGTAAGGATCGCACCTTGAGGTAAAACACACTGTTTGGAGCACACTCACTAATTACTTACATTATCCTTTGCAAACCCTGATACTTATTCTCACGCCGGAGTGTGGTCATGGAGAAAACCCTCCATCTTTTCTCGCGTGACGAGACTAACGATGTTTTCAGTTTTATAGTAAGCTTGGAGCAAGATCATACCGATGAGCAAATGAGAGATAACCTTTATATGCAGAGACTTTGTACCAGAACCTATATATCTCTGGATATAGTTTGGTCCATCGTTTCTTCAGCTCCTGTCAACGTATTATCAAGTATAACAATTAATGGTTTACTGTGCACCACATGACTTTCCTAATCTTAGAATCAAGTTAAAAAGTTTAGCCATATCATTTCCCACATTCGTTGACTTTTTGAAGTCAACCATTAAGCATACTAACTTATACTTTACAAACATATGTTCATCTTGTCATGCTATAACTTCACAACCACACCATATATGTTTCATATTCATGTTGTAGAACACATACAAACATATGATCACTTAGTTGCATACATGTACATATATACATAAGCAATTTCCATCATATCTAGTATTTTTTCCTTATTCTACGATACCCATGCTTAGCTAATCAAAATCATTGCAACTTTGCCCCATCTAGAAACCTCATATACTTCATGTTCGCTTCATAATCACATTAAGAAATCAACCAAACACATGGTGCACTTTGCACCATTCAAGCATAAGGTAACACTTTTAATGCATACTTCTAACGTGTCATAATATCAATTCAATTCCCCACATGAACTCTATCTATAAACACGTTTCTCATGTTAGTTCACTATAAAATACATCATTATCATTCTCCATACATGTTTAGCCACTACTTGCATACAATTTCATCTATTTATTTAACCAAGATATTTCATCAAACACTTGGTGTGTATATGACTTTCTAAGCATAATGTATAAGTATTTCATTCTTTTCTTCCCGCTTGTCACTTTCATTCATCAACATAAGTAAACATCAAATAATTTCCATGTTATACTAAATCTAACTATCAAGTATCCATCACATACCATATAAAATTCAAATATGCATAAGAATTGGACATGGGTAATACACCCATGTCGCCATCTTCATCATCACCAAATGGGTTTAATGTCAAAACATCAATTTACTTGAAATTAGTCATAATCCAAGTTTTATTTGGTGATTCAAACACACCTCATGCTTAATTTCATTCAAATTCAAACATTGATCATAAACCCACTTCTTGCAAAATCACGAAATCACAATTTACAACTTACAACATGTTTGTTAGGATGAGAAGATGAGAATTCTACCTTCATGCAAGGTATCTCATCCAATTTGGCCTTGATTTGGTTAGATTTTTATGATGGAATGAACTAGAGAGAGTTCTTCCTCTCTCTCTCTCTCTATACATATACACACCAAAATCCAAGTCTTGCAATTTCTCATCCTTTTTAATAAATAAACTTTCTGACATGTCTAACTTTGGCCCCTTAGTTTAGTTAATTGTTTTGTTTGGTCACAAACTTCCTTCCCTATTATTTAACTTGTATTTATAACTTGGTTACAACATATCATATCGTATAAAATAAAACATACTAGTAAATTAACATTCGGGTTTTGGGGTGTTACAAGTATACCCCCCCTTAAAGAAGGTTTCATCCCCGAAACCTTTTTCATTCCTTCTATAACATGTCTACTTTTATCCTTCAATTTTTAAATCATTCGGGTTACACAATGAAGTCATACTTAAGCAGGTTTTGCAAAACTACTAGTCACACATTCCATAGTCCATATTTTGAGACTTGTATCCAGGAATTCATTCATACCTATCAAGATCTTCAATTTCTTGCGAGAAACCATATCTCTAGTCATCGTTATCTTTACTTATCTATTTATTCATTTCATTCAAGGTGCATACCGTATAACAATTTTACCCATGAACAATCATTAGTTATACTCTTTGTTCTTACTTTCTTACATTAAAAATGGATTTTTAGGTATTTATCACTCACAATGATTTGATTCAATGTCACTTTTCAACTCACAACCTATACTTGATTCATCTATCCCAACATTAGTAGCCAAGGCGCTCCTTACGAGATCACAACATTATTCTACCGTTAACCATCCTTCTAAATACTATTATCGATACATAGTAGTTTGGACCATGTACAAATGCGTATTGCCAACATTCATTCAAGGTTATCACTATCAATATATAGATATTATTTCATTCTCACTTATTCGTACTTGCTAGAAGGTTAAGTATCATTCTATTGCCACTACCATTACAACTACTATGTCCACCCATTTTAAGGTAACTTTCGGGTTATTAAATCATAATCGAAAATCTTCGTTCAAGGGTTTTAGATTCCTATATGTGACCCCTATCCGAGTGAAACCTTCCTTATGTTGGTTTTCAAAGTCAAACATTCTATAATATGTCATACTCAAACTACCATCATTTTTGTCTGGAAAGTATTTTTTCAATCTGAACTTCTTTTTAACAACCATATTTAAACATGTTACTGACCTTGCTTTTTTTATTACTCATAAATCTTGTTGGACATTCCACACTTACGTTCGCCATACAAATATATAACACGAGCTCATCACAACATTAATTACTAACATTCTTCCTAACCACTTGCATAGCCACATAAGGAGTTTGGATTTAATCATAGTATATCGTAAATATTTAGTTATAGTCTCGCCAATGCAACAAAACTACTATTTCATACTCATCTATTCATACTTAACTTGAGAGTTAAACATCATTCTACGTTTGCTTCTATTACGTGGTATTGTGTACACTCTTAGGTTAAATTCTAAATCATTTCATTCATGTCACCTTGATTTTTGTCCGTTTGTTTTATGCATTACTTACTATACACCCAAAAGCGCATTGCATAATGCCATTAAGTCTGAACTGAAATTTCATTACTTTCTTGAACTCTAAGTCCAACCTTTTATACCATATCATTCTTGTGCTACTATCAGTTCATATGGATGCCTTATTCCATCTACCAATTCTTACTCATCAATCACGAGCTAAACATTTACTAACCTTGATTTCATTGCATAAACCAAGTGGGCCAGGTTGATCCGCCTCTTCACGAGCCCTTGCTATACCAATATTGGTTCCATTCCTCCACATGATTCATTTCGACTCGGGATCATTATAATGTCACCACTCCATCAAGAATTCAGTTATTTGTATCTAGAAGATTAACTGTTGGACGTATACTTGCATTCTATACTGGTGACTTCAATAGTCCATCAAAACTTTACTTCTCATAATGTCCAACATTATACAATCCTTTCTTAATTTAATTTTTCTTTTTTTCTCTATGTACTAAACCAATTCGTCTCTCTTTTCTTACTTAAAATTCTTATATTCCATCCGTCATTTTCCAATTTCTTCAGTTTGACTTTTCAAGGTCAAACTACCATTTCCTACTTAACATATGTTAAGTAGTCATTTGTAATTTCTTTCAGTTCGAACATGTTTACAAAAATGTCATTTCATCATTTTTGCATTTCTTGTAAAAACATTCCCTTACTATTCATACTTAAGCCATTCGTCCAGGTCTTAGCCCGTCATTCAACCCGACTCTCATAAGTTGATTTCTAATGTGTCTTTCACATAACTTTATTCAATACTTCTTTCTTTCATAAACTTTATGTTTACGAGCTAATTCAATCGCCCTTATTGCCATCTATTGATATTTTCCTTATACTTACTCATATAACCTGTTTTACTCTAATAAGGTAAAATTGTCAACACATCGTTAACTAGATTTCAACAACTAGCTATGTCCCATCCCATGCATGTCCGTATATCATCACATGTATATATGCACTCCCTTAGTGAAGCAATATACGTAACCCGACAAGGCTACCAGCATCACATACTTACAAGGTTTATACTTACCTTAGTTGGGGAGAGAAGCGCATTTACTCCTTCATTCTCACACGATCCTTACTCGTTTATAGATCTGATCTTTCATTCTCAAGTGTTTGGTTCATATTTACTTAAGGATTCAAGCTTTCATTCTTACTTTTCATTCCTATATGTTAGATCCGTATTCACCTAAGGACTTAACTTTTCATTCTTATTTGTTTGGTTCAATCTTACTTATGGACGCATACCTTTCATTCCTACTTTTTATTCTTACTTGTTTGATCCGTACTTCCTTACAAGTTCAAACATTTTATTCCTACCTTTCATTCTTACTTACGGCTTCAAACATTTCATTCTTACTTGTTTGATATATACATACTTACGGGTTCAAACATTTCATTCATACCTATCATTCTTACTTATTTTGTACGTACATACTTACATGTTCAACATTTCATTCATTCCTTTCACTATTATACGGAATGCTTTCATTTATTCAATAGTATTACCAATCTCTTTCACTCACACAACCACTTAATTTCCAATTCTACTGAACATACCTGTGATGATTATCATGGTCTCACGAGTGTCATGTGCTTCTTACGCACTGGCCAGGCACGCAGTCCACATACTAGCCTCGTGCCTTCATGTAATCATCACCTTATGCCTGGAGATGTAGGTTTCAGTTCGGGCAACATCCTTAAACCTTACCAAGACAACATCAATATCTTTCATTTAACATTACCCTCCCTCGGGAGATTTTCCCAACACCAATACCCATATATATTAAAATTGTGTACCTGGGGTCCCTCTGTCCAGTCACATGCTTTAGTTCTATTCAAGACCGCATCTTCGAATCATCCTTCTCAATCATCCAAGCTTATCTTACAAATACAACATAGTTAGTGTCTTCATGTGAATATACATATACATGCTTGTATTCAGTTCTACCATTGGGTCTAGATCAAGTATCAGATTGTACGGGTTCCTAGTCTTAGGAGCACGCAAGTTTGGGTTCAAGTACTTACCTTCGTGTACTTGGTTTCACTTAAATCAGGGCTCGGATACCAACTTGTAAGACCCTAACAAGTGTTTTTAATCGGAAAGACGCAGCGTAAATATGAACCTTAATTTTTTCTTTCTTTATAAATGTTCTTAACATTTGTCAATCATTCAAATAATTCAACTAAAAATATTACATTCTTCCCCCCTTGCTAATTATGTTTAATAAAATGAATATCTATACAACTGCGTGACCCACTCTCGTACAATCTACACCTTGACTCGATCTTCCACCACTCCACGTTTTATGAGAAAGACCCATATAACTTGCAGTCACCATACATCCATATCGTTAGAAAACTAAGTGACTTTATATAATACAAAAACAACATATAAATAACTTCTAACGAAACCAGAGGACCACTTCAAATTCCCTCTACAAGTGTAACTCCATCAGTTTACAATCTCGAATCCAATCTTCGGACTCCTATTTTCAATTTTCAAACGCACAATCTTAAAATACCTGCACTTTCATTTCCATTCTCATGATAATATAATTATCAACATTACAATGCATTCGTACATAAATCCCAATACATGCATATATACAAGTCCCGTTTACATATGTTCTTTTAAATCCCATATTCATAATATCTTAACTATCATTCCATTTTTCTTCATCAAGTTACCATAACCATACTTCTGTTTAATACTAATCAAACAAGATTAGAAGGTTAAACACCAAGTTATGGAAGCTCGGAGAAGGTACAAGGGGTTGAAACACAAGAAAAATTGAAAAAATCATGAAATTCCAAAAACTCCCAAGCGTAGCCTATGGTTGGGTCGTAGCCTACGACTCTGGGCTGCTGGAATTCCAGCAGCTGGTAAACGTAGGCTACGCTTCTGGCTACTGGAAATCCCCAAAATCGTTTAAAACTCATTCTTGATCACCCGGATCTCATTCCAAGCCTCGTTAATTATTCCCATGACTCCCAATAGATAAAATTGGAGTTCTGTATGGTTATCTCAAGACTTTAGTATACCACTTTCTTAATTATGACCCGCTTGTTTCCACCATGTGGATTCCAGCATAATTAAACTACATTTGATCCATTGTTCCATACCTTGGCTCCATTAATATGTACTCATCCTTTCGTGATTCCCATAAATCATGCGTATATAAATATATATATATTCTTACATGAATAGTGTTAAAGTCCGGAATCACTTACATTAAGTGTCCATGGTCATGCTCGCTTCCCTTCCTACTCTTGTCATGTTAGCCTTCCATGCTTCCATCCATCTTGACTGAACCATATTCTTTCATGTCATCATAGTTACCACATTATTAGCATATACGGACATTCTAAATTACATCCTTTAAATTCCATATCTTACATTGACCTTTACTAGTCAAATTCCAACAATACAATGCATACGTTGACAGTCGCATCATTTCAAGTCCACACCTGTCAACATATTATCAAGTATAACAATTAATGGTTTAATGTGCACTACATGACTTTCATAATCTTAAAATTAAGTTAAAAAGTCTAGCCATATCATTTCCCACATTCGTTGACTTTTTAGAAGTCAACCATTAAGCATACTAACTTATACATTATAAACATATGTTCATCTTGTCATGCTACTACTTAACAACCACACCATATGCGTTTCATATTCATGTTGTAGAACACATACTGTGACATCCCGGGTTTTTCGGATAACTTAAACGTAATACTTGTCAAACTAATTACGTGCTATGTGTATGAACGTGTACGAGTTAATGAATGCGTGATGAGTGTTTGTGTGATTGTTTTAGTTATAAAATAATTATGGTAGATATGTACATGAACCGAACCGAACCGAACCGCGACACGAACCGACTTTGATTCCTTGTGACTCTAGGAATTAACCAAGTTTAGAACTCAAACTATTCTCGGCCGTGTGCAACCCAAACCGCAAACCCAAACCGAGATCAAACCAACCTTAAACATATCCTGGCCGCAAGATAAAACCCAAACCGACCCAACCCAAGTCCCTCGGCCACAAGCTTAAGCCTAACCGTAACCCTCATCTCCTTTGCGCTATATATACACACGCCCATGCATGTTTCATTCACAAACACAAACCCTAACAAGCAAAACAGCCGTCGGCTGCCTTCTCTTGCTCCATTGATCGCGAACAGCCATCGTTCATTCCATTCAACCGCAAATAGCCCTTGTTCACCTCCATTCAGTCGCGAGATCAGTCCTTGTTCACCTCTATTCGATCAACAAAACAGCCTACTCCATCATCATCTTCTCGGTCGCAAGCAATCCTTGATCACCGATCCCTTATAGTACTCACGGTTCGTTCACCTTGTTATTAAAAGATTTGAATTTGTCATATGCTACAAGATAACATTCGGATATATGTGCTTGAATGATTAATTGGTTTGTTTTCGGATTATACGTGTTTGAAAGTAATCGACTGAACTATCATTGTTTGCATGTATAATAGTTTGCGGAACTTGTAAGTTTGCGAGTATGTTTGTTTGTAAAAACTAGAAGTATGAACGGCTGATGCGAGTCTATAATAATGATATGCTGAAACAGTTGCTGAGTATTAGTTACAGCCGACTTCATCTGGCTGTAACTCGGTCGTTAGTTGTCGGAAAACGGATTTTTTGATGTCTAGAACGTAGAGATTTGAATAAGGAATCTAATGGCGCTGGATTCATAATTTTCTGAAGTCATTTAATATTTTTAAAGGGCCAAATAAATTCAGTAACTAAAGCTGTGAAAATCCTGAAATTTTGTTAGTCGTTTATCGAGTTGGATTTTAAAATCAGTAGGGAGTTGAGTCATGAATTTTGTGCAGCAACTAGGTATGGAAATTTCCGGGCAACACCAACTGAATTTTGTTAATTGGACAATCAGTGATTTTTAAATAAATTCTTCCGTGGACTGCAGTCAGAAAGTGATAAATCTGACTGCAGCCTAGTATATTAATATTTATGGTTAATTGGTAAACAATTAGGACTTGGAAAATTTATATAAATTTCTATGGTATAAATGTCACCTACTGTAAAAATAATGGAATTTTTGGAATGTTGGAACTATTTTATAAAAATCCTAAAAACAGCTGAATTATGAGTGTTAAGCTGAAATTTGATAACTTGTGATTGTGTGCACCAAATTGTGGCATGGATTGGTTTATGTTCATGATAAGTTGTTTTGATCACTAGGTTCACATGAGGAAACTTGCATGCATGTTTGAGTGTTAGATATGTTGTTTGTGTGTATCACTTTGTGAGTAAATTACGTGTAGAATTTGTATTGGTGTGTTCACACACTGACTTGAAATCAATTGGTTTGTTAGGACGCAATTAGCGGTCCCATCCTTTACAACTTCTTTGCTACACTAACCGAGCAACAAAAGGTGAGTTCACGGCCCCTAACTTTATCCGGTTTTAAACAACAGGGGGAGAAACATGTATACACTCTTCAAACTCAATCTCTTTACGTTATACGAACTTAACGTCACATAACTATTCGGTAACTAAGTTAATGTTAATGTAATGTTATGGTCACTAAGCAGCTTTATCACTTAAGTCCTCGTCAATCTCTCGGATCCTTAGTATTGGGTTTAATAGCGGGGGAGTTGTAAGTAGTACTACTGGGCCCGACAAGCCCCATCCGAGCTAGTCGCGCTAGCCGACCGGGTATGGTCAACGGGTGAATAATTTGGCCTAACTTAGCCATGGTCAGTGATAGGCCTCGCAACACGGAGGCACAACAGTCAGCTTCGATCACGAACACTTACGTGACATAACTTTAGGCTAGCTACCTATATATGTTAACATTGAACTTAATTACGAAACAACTATATTATCCCGGGTTGAGGATAATGGAAACAACAACTTATTATTCCGAGTTTGGAATAATGGAAACGATAACTATATTATCCCGGGTTGGGGATAATGGAAGCAACAACTTATTATTCCGGGATTGGAATAATGGAACCAACACGTTATCCCAGGTTGGGGATAACGGGGAAAGCAAACTATAACCGAACAAACGAATTTATGAAAACCTGTGAACTCACTCATCTTTAATGTTGATACTTGTTTCTTTACATGTTTCTCAGGACGCTAGGAGCTCTAGGTGCACGCACATGCATTGAACAAGACATCTTTTATCGAGTCTTATTTATAAATGTTGTTTTGGGGTTTTTCATTTGTTTTGGCGTTTGTGTTGGCGCCCGTTTCACTATTTATTTTATGCTTCCGCTCAACTTTAAAAACTAATGCTCTGCTAAATATTGGTAATTAATTTAGACAATATAAAATCTACAACATATGATTTTGGAAAACGTATTATCAAATCATATAGAGTCGTTCGACGTACTAGTGTTTCAGATTCTGGTTTGTTCACACCCCTCGCGGTAAAACTCCGCAAGTGGAAATTGAGGGTGTGACAGATTGGTATCAGAGCCACTAGCTATAGAGAACCAGGTTTGCATTAGAAGTAGACCTAAACTATAGCTGAATTCACGACACTAGACTTAGTTTGGCACCGAACTCTTATATCTTGTTATGCAATATACCACAACTGTGATATGTAGATTATGCCTTCATAATAAGGAATGAAAACAACACGTAACTAACTACACGACCTAACAGGCAATGTCATCATCCTCATCGTCATCATCATCCGACAGACCTACGCCACCAAGAGCGCCAGGAAAGGCACCTATGGTGGAACCCTTACCATCTTATGGCGTGGAGACACGCTCAGCTGCGAGGAAAAGGCTCGCTCTGGGGGAGGAGTCGTCGTTACGCCCAACCATTGCTGTGCCGGTTGAACCGGTTAACCCTGTAGAAGTAGGAATTGACCTACTTAGAATCATATTACATAAACAACAAGCACAGATAGAAAGAATGCAGGAAACCATCCTAGCACAAGGATGGATGATCCGCCAACTGACTGGTAAAACCGACTCGCTCGAGGAAGAGCATCATACGGGTAAGATAGCTCGTAACACCATAGCCAGAGATCTGCGTGCTGAGCAGATAAGAGCCGACTGGCTTGAGGACAGAGTCCTGGAAAATAGTTGGAACATTCAGGAACTGCAAAATCAAGCACTTGCACCAGCACCGGCCCCTCCAGTGCCGGTAGAGGAGGATCCGGAAGAGGATCCAGAGGAGGACCCTGAGGAGGATCCAGAGGAGGATCCGGAGGAGGACCCAGCTGTAGAAGCTGGAAATGCCGCGCAGGATGACGGCAACGACAGTGACTTGGGGGATGGAGACGTAGACGACTGACACGTCTCGCTTATTTTATTTGTTTTCCTTCAGTTTATTTATTTTCCCACTTGTGTTTAAACTTGAGACTTTATAGTGAATTCGTATGTTTGATTTGCACTTTTGTAAGACGTTGAAATTTCAGTTAATCAAGTATTTCTTTTGACTATTTAACATATTGAGTTGACAAAACTTAATAACTATTAAAGTACGAAGTAGGATAACTATATTGGATATATAGACTTATCGGGGTGTGTTTGTGTTGTGTTTCGAAGATCTAAATGGCAACTGGAAGACGTGGAAACCTTAACTTAACGCCCGAAGAGCTAGCTGCCATGATTAAAGAGCACGTGAACGCAGCTTTAGCGGGTGTTCAGAACCAACCGGCAGGTAACCATTATTAAATTTTCGCGTGAAAATCTAATAGTTGGGCTAGTAGGATTCCTCGCTGACTACCTATTCTCTGTCAGCAGGAGGGGGCTTTAACCCCTACAAGATGTTCCTTGACGCGAAACCAAGCAAATTCTCGGGGGTGGAAGGACCCATTGGACTGGTCTGCTGGATCGAAAAATCTGAATCCGTTTTTGAAATGTGCAACTGCCTAGAGGCCAACAAGGTCAAATACGCAGCCTCAACACTGGAAGATGGGGCACTGACATGGTGGAATGTACAAGTCCAAACACGTGGACTTATAGCTGCGAATGCAATGGCCTGGGCCGAGTTCAAGGCCCTAATCAAAGAGGAGTACTGTCCACGAGACAGAGTGCAACAGTTGGAGCAAGCCTTATGGAACCACAAGATGGTGGGATCTGAAATTGAAGCTTACACCGCAAAACACCATGACTTGGTATTTCTGTGTCCCGAATTGGCCAACACGGTGGAGAAAAGACTCGAGTTCTATCTTGGGGGTCTGGTTCCGGAAATTCAGGGTATGGTAATGGCTAGTAACCCTGTAACTGAACATCAAGCAATCCGATTGGCTCACAAACGCACCGATAAGGCGGTGGAACAGAAGAAGCTGCCAGCACGGGGTACAACTGAAGTTGCCCCGGATAACAAAAGAAAGTTTGAAGACTCAACTATTCGACAGTCTTCGTCATCCCAGCCGCAGCAGGGGAACCAGAAACGGTTCAATCATTTCAACAGCCACCGGGGTCACCAAAATCAGCCCGCCAACAACAACAACAACAACCAGAACGCAGGCGGCTATGTAGGTCGAAAGCCGCAGTGCAGTCGCTGTAATCTTCATCATCACGGCCCTTGTGCCGGGAATCGCTGCCAACGGTGTGGCAAGATGGGACATGCGGCAAAGGATTGTCGTGGGGAAATCATGTCCCGACAAAATCAAAATCAACCCCAGGGTCAGCAGCAGGGTGTTAACCGGGGATGCTATCAGTGTGGTAGCACTGCTCATTTCAGAAGAGACTGCCCACAGTTGCGTAACAACAACAATAATGGTGGAAACAACCACAACCACAATAACCACAACAACAATAATAACAACAACAATAATGGGAACGGTGGCACAGGAGGTGCTAAAGGTCGTGCATTTACATTGGGCCGCGGAGAGGCCAGAAACGACTCGAACGTGGTCACCGGTAAGTTTCCCCTTAATGAACATTTTGCTACTGTGCTTTTTGATACGGGTGCGGATAGGAGCTTTATATCTGAGTCTTTTAGGAAGAACCTAAATCTCACGCTTAAACCATTAGAGACCCCTTATGTTATAGAATTAGCCGATGGTAAATCTATAGATGTGACCCAAATAGTATCCGGCTGTCAACTCAAACTCGCGGGCCACACCTTTACCATTGATCTGATGACAACTACTCTGGGTAGTTTTGACGTGGTAGTCGGAATGGACTGGCAATCCGACGTCCGGGCTGAAGTTCTCTGCTTCGAAAAATCTATCCGTATTCCGCTCTCGAACGACGAAATCCTGACGGTACAAGGCGATAAGGCAAGCGCCGTCACCAACATCATCTCATACATACAAGCGCAGAAGTATCTTCGAGAAAGAACTCCTTCGCTTTACTCGCGCTGATTACCGAACAGCCTAAGGACGAGAAACGTATAGAAGACATCCCTGTCGTCCGTGATTTTTCCGATGTATTCCCAGAAGAACTACCTGGTCTTCCACCCCATCGACAATTGGAGTTTGAAATCGAATTGGCAAACAATGCAACTCCTATTGCCAAGGTTCCATACCGCCTAGCTCCGGCCGAGCTGCAGGAGCTGTCTACTCAACTTCAGGAGCTATTAGAAAAGGGATTTATCCGACCAAGCGTTTCGCCATGGGGAGCTCCAGTCCTTTTTGTCAAGAAGAAGGACGGGACTTTCCGCATGTGCATCGACCACAGGGAACTCAACAAGGTTACAGTCAAGAACCGATACCCGTTACCTCGCATCGACGATCTCTTCGACCAACTTCAAGGGTCAAGTTACTACTATAAGATTGATTTACGGTCCGGTTACCACCAGCTACGCGTCAGGGAGGAGGATATCGCTAAGACGGCATTTCGTACTCGGTATGGCCATTATGAGTTCTTGGTCATGCCCTTCGATCTCACCAACGCACCTGCGGTGTTCATGGACCTCATGAACCGCGTGTGTAAACCATACCTCGACAAGTTTGTCATTGTGTTCATCGATGACATACTCATCTACTCCAAAAGTGAAGAAGAACATGCTGAACATCTACGATTACTGCTAGGATTACTCCAACAGGAAAAGCTATATGCCAAGCTTTCGAAGTGTGATTTCTGGATTCGGGAAGTTCAGTTTCTCGGGCATATCGTGAATGAAAGGGGTATCCACGTAGACCCTGCCAAGATTGAAGCCCTCAAAAACTGGGAAGCACCTAAGACACCGACGGAGATCCGCCAATTTTTGGGATTGGCTGGTTACTACAGACGTTTCATCGAGGGGTTTTCAAAGATAGCACAACCGCTTACTACCCTCACCCAGAAAGGTATCAAGTATACTTGGGGTGACAAGCAAGAAGCAGCATTTCAATTGCTGAAACAGAAACTTTGCAGCGCACCCATTCTGTCCTTGCCGGAGGGGACAGATGACTTTGTAGTATATTGTGATGCTTCCATTCAGGGATTGGGATGCGTACTCATGCAACGCGATAAGGTCATCACATATGCGTCACGATAACTGAAGGTTCACGAGAAAAACTACACGACGCATGACCTGGAATTGGGAGCAGTAGTTTTTGCACTTAAGATTTGGAGACACTACCTCTATGGAACGAAGTGCACAATCTTTACGGACCACAAGAGCCTCCAACACATCTTTGATCAGAAGGAGTTGAACATGCGACAGCGTCGCTGGGTCGAACTCTTGAATGATTATGAGTGTGCCATTCGGTATCACCCGGGTAAAGCTAACGTGGTAGCTGATGCCCTCAGTAGAAAGGAACACTTGAAACCATGTCGTGTACGAGCATTACAACTCACTATTCATTCGGGGCTACCCGAACAAATACGCGACGCCCAGTTAGAAGCAGTTAAGGAGGAAAACATCAAAGCCGAATCAGTGGGAAAAATGGAACGCGATTGGGAAGTAAAGCCCAGTGGAGCCCGGTATTTCATGAATCGCATATGGGTACCTCTCTACGGAAACCTCAGAGAGCTAGTCATGGATGAAGCTCACAAATCCCGATACTCTGTCCATCCGGGTTCGGATAAGATGTATCAAGACCTTAAGCTGCATATTGGTGGCCCAACATGAAAGCCGATATAGCCACCTACGTGAGTAAATGTTTGACTTGTGCAAAAGTCAAGGTGGAGTATCAAAAGCCATCGGGGCTACTCCAACAACCTGAGATCCCAGTGTGGAAATGGGATCAGATCTCAATGGATTTCATCACTAAACTCCCGCGAACCTTGGGTGGTTGCGATACCATCTGGGTGATCGTGGATCGTTTAACTAAGTCCGCACACTTCCTAGCTATTAAAGAAACAGATAAGATGGAGAAGTTGACTCGCATCTACATTAAGGAAGTAGTTTCTCGGCACGGAGTGCAAACGTCCATCATCTCAGACAGAGATGCTCGCTTCACGTCTAACTTCTGGCAGTCACTCCAGAAAGCGTTGGGAACACGCTTAGATATGAGCACAGCCTATCACCCTCAGACTGATGGTCAAAGTGAAAGGACCATACAAACCTTGGAAGACATGCTTAGGGCATGCGTGGTAGACTTCGGAAATAGTTGGGAAATCCACCTGCCTCTAGTAGAATTCTCATATAACAACAGCTATCATACGAGTATTTCGGCAGCACCGTTTGAGGCATTATACGATCGTAAATGTAGATCACCGGTCTGCTGGGCAGAAGTCGGTGACAGTCAACTCACAGGCCCTGAGTTAATACTTGAGGCCACTGAAAAGATTGTACAAATCAGAAACCGCATGGCGGCGGCACGAGATCGACAGAAAAGCTACGCTGATCAACGACGCAAACCGCTCGAATTTCAAGTAGGCGACCGCGTCCTACTAAAGGTGTCACCCTGGAAGGGTGTAATCCGCTTTGGAAAACGGGGCAAACTTAACCCACGGTACGTAGGCCCGTTTGTAATCTTGAAACGTATCAGACCCGTAGCTTATCAATTAGACCTTCCTGCCGAACTCAGTGGAGTTCACAACGTATTTCACGTGTCAAATCTGAAGAAGTGTCTATCAGATGAAACTCTAGTCATTCCATTGGATGAGATCCAAGTGGATGAACAACTACACTTCGTGGAAAAGCCTATTGAGATCATGGATCGTGAGATCAAGACTCGAAGGCACAGCAAGATTCCGATCGTTAAGGTTCGTTGGGACTCTAAGCGTGGACCGGAGTTCACGTGGGAAAGAGAGGACCAAATGAAAAGCAAATACCCACACCTCTTCGCAACTGAGCAGCAAACTAACGATACCAGTAACTAAATTTTCGGGACGAAAATTCTTTCAACATGGGGATGATGTGACAACCTGGAAACTTCTCATACTTTCGTGTACTATTGTTGACTAAATTCTTGTGCATGGCACTTGGAAATCTTTGTGTATGGCACTTGGGAACTTCTTGTAACTTCGCGTACCATCATTAACGAACTAACTCTTTGTGCGTGGCACTCTAAACATGTACGCTACATTCTAAACCGCGTTTACTCAATTTTCGGGACGAAAATTCTTTCAACATGGGGATAATGTGACATCCCGGGTTTTTCGGATAACTTAAACGTAATACTTGTCAAACTAATTACGTGCTATGTGTATGAACGTGTACGAGTTAATGAATGCGTGATGAGTGTTTGTGTGATTGTTTTAGTTATAAAATAATTATGGTAGATATGTATATGAACCGAACCGAACCGCGACACGAACCGACTTTCATTCCTTGTGACTCTAGGAATTAACCAAGTTTAGAACTCAAACTATTCTCGGCCGTGTGCAACCCAAACCACAAACCCAAACCGAGATCAAACCAACCTTAAACATATCCCGGCCGCAAGATAAAACCCAAACCGACCCAACCCAAGTCCCTCGGCCACAAGCTTAAGCCTAACCGTAACCCTCATCTCCTTTGCGCTATATATACACATGCCCATGCATGTTTCATTCACAAACACAAACCCTAACAAGCAAAACAGCCGTCGGCTGCCTTCTCTTGCTCCATTGGTAATTAATTTAGACAATATAAAATCTACAACATATGATTTTGGAAAACTTATTATCAAATCATATAGAGTCGTTCGACGTACTAGTGTTTCAGATTCTGGTTTGTTCACACGCCTCGCGGTAAAACTCCGTAAGTGGAAATTGAGGGTGTGACACATACAAACATACGATCACTTAGTTGCATACATATACATATATACATAAGCAATTTCCATCATATCTAGTATTTTTTTCATATTCTACCATACCCATGCTTGGCTAATCAATATCACTGCAACATTGCCCCATCTAAAACCTCATATACTTCATGTTTGCTTCATAATCACATTAAGAAATCAACCAAACACATGGTGCACTTTGCACCATTCAAGCATAAGGTACCACTCTTAATGCATACTTCTACCGTATCATACTATCAATTCAAATCCCCACATGAACTCTATCTATAACACACTTCTCATGTTAGTTCACTATAAAATACATCATTATCATTCTCCATACATGTTTATCCACTACTTGCATACAATTTCATCTATTAATTTCACCTAGACATTTCATCAAACACTTGGTGTGTGTACTACTATCTAAGCATAATGTACAAGTATTTCATGCTTATCTTCAGTATAATGGATACCGCATATGCGCGTACGATTAGTTTAAATAGAAAAATATATATATATAAACTAACCGAATCGGGTCAATACCTTTCAAATTTATCTCTAATCAAAATGTTATGTTATTTAACCCATAGTACACAAGTCCTTACACTTGGAAGGGAATAAACCACATTCTATCTGGTCAATGCTTAATCTAGCGAACTGAGCGTATCCATTAAGTAAAACTGTCCAAGTCAAGAACTTATAAACGACCCATTAACATTCTAACAGATAATATTTTCGTTCATTCTAAACTTCAAGCCTCTAGTATATTACTTCTAAATTTGAGTTGCTTTGAGTTACGGCTGTGTGAAATTTTTGGTATTGTTAAAGACTAGCACATGTAAATACTCTTAGCCTATTTTATTTTATAAAGGCTTTGAGTATGGCATTAGCCACTTGGTCGGGCATTGAAAAAGGGCGAATGATGCCATAGAAATGCAAATAACCAATTTTAATTTGTTTTAACTTGGTAACTTAAACACTTGGGGGTTAATAAGACCGTGTCCTGGATATCCCAACTCATTTAGTTGCAAATGGCCACCACTTAAGCGCGGGGTGTAGGCACACACCTGATAGACACTAATGCTACACACACACACACACATACACACATATATATATATATGATTATGAAAAATATGGCGTGTCTATTAATCATGTACCGACATATGATTTTCGGTCCCCACAACCATGTAAACCTCGTAACAAGATATAGTTTGTCCTAAGTTATTTAAAAATGATATACCAAAACGTATCAAATATATTTTTCAAAATAGCCGAATTGTATTTACTTGTGAAAACTGACGTATTTTCAAAAGACTAAGTGGATGTTAATTAGAAAATACGGAGTAGGCCCGAGCGGCTTGGTCTTAGAAGTTGGAACTTGTAACTCCACATTAAAAGACCCATACTAGTTTGAAGTGACATTTTATGTTTGATTCGCCTGTGGATATTTACACCAACAACTTGAATAAATTATTTATTAATTTCAATCTTTTACGTTTATTACTTTACATTATTTCCATCTTCCGCTGCCAAATGTGATAGCTAATATCAATCATCACGCATAAACCCTAAGTCCGGGCCCACCGAGAAATCGGGGTGTGATAGAGAACATGTCTGAATTCTTTCAATTGAATCTAATTCAGCTTGCACTCGTCTCATTGCTTCTTTGAATGTATCTGGTTCGTCATCCACCAGTTTGAGTTCTCCAGCTTCAATGTCTTCAGTTCTATCATAAATGTCTCGAATTGATCGAAACTCTTGATTAAGTGTATGATCAAACGTGTTAGGATCAGATTTTGATACTTGTAAATTAATACATATAGAAAACAATAAAATTCACATGTAGGAAGATATTATCAAAAACTGTTTTTCATTAATCACAACGATTCAAATGTTTACAAAATGATTCTACAATCTCCCCCAACCTGATCACTCACAAAAGAGAATGTGTAAAGTGATAAAATGGATCTCTAACAGGTGAGATCTATTTATACTAAGTACTAAAGCTCTATTCATGATAGGTCGACATCACCCTGATAGTGAAATCTAACATTCCTATCATAAAACATTACACAGATGTTGCAAACATCTGTGCAAATCTAACATCTAATCTTACTATGCTAAACAATGATAAAAACAAGTACTTTTACATTGAGAGACCTCTGTTTAGTCTATCCTCTATTGCATTAATCCAAACATCTATTTGGCCAGACGTATGTTTGTTTGTCTTCAACAGATGCTCTGATTTAGGCGTTCAAGATTCACTCTCTTTGGAAAGAGAATTGCTTCATCAACTGTTTATTTCTTGATCTCATTATCATGCTTTGGCTTTTGGATATCAGTTATTCTTTTGTAGGTCCAACAATCTCCCCTAGAACAGATGATGTCAAAAAATGTTTATTTTGATCAATTTTTTTCTCATCAATTGTTCTCTTGTTTGACCTTTGAATTGTAATTCAAAGTCTAGAGAAATAGTGTTTTCTGGGTCCCTCTCCAGTGGAAGACTTATCAAGTCTTGCAGATCTTAAAATTTTAGTCTAGAGACACTATTCATTGAGATCTTCTCCACCTCCCCACTAGCCTGAGCAAGGTCAATTCAAGGGTGTCTTTGTTTGACTTCCATTTTAGAATTTTGAGACCACGTAGATTTGCTAGGACAAGAGTTATTGCTAATGAGTTTGGAGACACTGGTTTTCCCATGATAGTGTCAACTAGATCTTCTTTCCTAGTTTCTTTCTTCTTAACAAATTTTCCCTTTAGATATTCCCTTGCAGCTCTTGATATATTTCTTGCTAATGGAAACTCAAAAGTTCAACCAAAGATTTTATTAGAAAGTCTAGTTGTTCATACTCTACTTTTCTTTGTAATGAGGGATCCCATTCTCTTTTAGTTTCCAATTGTTTGTAGCTTTCAAGGGTTGTTGACTCATTCCACTTTGCCATTGACTTCACGGTGCCCATCTTTGCAGCAACCAGTTCTTCTTTCATTCTTCTAATCTTCAAAGCCCTTTTGTCATTTGTCTTTTTTTCAATCTTTCCAGTTTGGGAGTGAAGGAGTAATATCAGGAAATAGTTTCAACTTGTCAATCCTTACTATTTCATCCAGCAAGGAATCAGTTGGCCATCCTGAAATTGTTCCTCATCAGCATCATATGGTTTCTTTTACATGATGTGATTAAGGTAATCTTCCCTGAGCAACTTTCTAAGATCTGCATCAGTTATGGGATCATGGGATAGCATTCGACAGATCAAGTTGGCATAGCCTTGTAGAGCTTCTACCTTTTTGTACTCTTATGATAGAATCTGTAGAATCTGTTTGTCATCTTTCCCTTGGTAACCATTCTTTACCTGCCTTTTTTTTATTCTAGGTATTCACTAACACGAGCATTCATTGGAAGGTTTACAAATGGAAGAGATGACGATGGTGATGATAATGTAGGGAGTCAGGAGGTTGTGGTTTTGGTGGAGGCTGTTTTGATGGGGGAGGTCATCTTTCTCTTTTTCTGGTTTGAGGGATAAGTGGTATGATATGGTTAGTGGTGTTTTTGTAACAAATATTGGTAATTTAGAAATGCCAACAGATGTTTGAGGTGCAACAGTTTGGGATGGTTGGGCAGTGGTTTGAGTTGATTGAGTAGTGGTTTGCGAAACTTTAGCCTTTTTGGTTGGGTTTGCTAGTGGAAGCTTCCTGAGGTTATCACTACTCTCCCACTTTTTTACATCATCTACAAGATACCTGGGAATTGGAGCAGTGCCAATAGCTTGAAGAAGATGATCTTTGATGGCTTGATTCTTTGCTTGTGTATCATTGAATCTTGCTTCAACCATATATCTGATCATTTCCATGCGTATATTGTGGGTGGCATCTTGAGGTTGCTTTTGGAATTGAAGATAAGCTTAGGCATGAAACTACACTTTTTCAGCAAGTTATGCATTTGTAAGAGGAGGCATAGAGTTTTGTACCAATTTATCAGGTCTTTTATCTCGGGCACTGAACAATCTAGATTGGACATTCTATATGTCAATTCTTTGTATCTTAATTAATCACCTAAACTAATAGGATCATCTGAATTCCCACCATAGGTAGTTGTACCTGGTTTTGAACTAGGTGCCCTTTTTCTTGGTACTAGGGACTTTCAACTGTTATAGAGTGTACTATTGTAGAATCAATCAATCTGACCCATGATTTCTTCAATTGTTGGAAAGCTGTCAGTATTGATACCAGAATACTTTTCTGCTTTATCATCAGAAGACTCTTCAAATATAACACGATCATAATCATCTGCTTCTGACACACGCTTGTATATACTTGTTGCCTTCAAGGAGCGCTTAGGAATATAACTATTGTACAACTATGAGACTATTATCTTTATAATTGTAGTATCTGCCTCTCTTGAAGAATCTTCAAGTGTCTCATGAGACACAAGAGATATAGTCTCCTCTGCTTGTAGGCTAGCACTGATTCCTAGACTTGTGCTAGTCACTTGTTGAGATATACTCTATGTGACTTGTTATTGAGAGGAACTAGGTGTATGCAAGTCAGAGTTGTTGTAGGTCCCCTAACCCGTATGGATCTTCAAAGAATCGTCTATCCAATCTAAAGTGCGTAATCCTCTAGACCAGATTATCACAGAAATAAGAGTAAAAATAGAAATCACTATAAACTCGATCTCTATTGATTATCTATCACAACGATTCCTACGAATTCATCCAAGCCAATCTCTCTACGAATTCTCTCTCAACTCTCTATGTAGTGACTAACTAAACAACCTAAACTCTAATGCAAAACTCTGTTTATATAGAGACATGTTTGCAACTTGGCTTGGGTTTAACCACATGGGCTGCAAATAGGGCTAGGCCCAATTCGCCTACCACTCATTAGGATTTGCGTTTGGTTTGGCCCAATCAATCCTCATCAACTACAATGCTAAATCCATTAACCATTTATTGTTCTATCAATTTAGAGTTTACAAAAAGGCTTGTTCAAAATAACTTTTAAACATTAAGGCTTTGCATCCTATATTCCGTTCAAAGACGAAATATATAGACAAACCCTTCAAATATGGATGACATCGACTACTTGTAACCTTGAAAACTTCGTAACTAACTACACCAAGATCCACTTTAATTTCTTGAAATACATGTAAGATTGAAAACATCAACAAAAGTTGGCGAGTTCATGTGTTTTGTGTTCACATCAAATGAATCTTAAAAACATTGGAAAGTTCACATGTAAAAATGTGGTATGTAAAGCATCATAGGAAGCACTCAACCCTAGACGATTTAGTACCTATCCGTGATCGGCTGGGACAACAAAAGCACTACATGCAGCCACACAAGGACCCTTGAGTGGGGCTCGCCCGTACCCGATAGATCTACCCCGTTCCTTGTCCTTATAAAAGATTAATGGCGCTTAAGATTCACCCTATTCTCAAATGATCTAATATTTCATTCCATAGCAAAACCATAGCATCGAAACATGTATTTCCCCCCGAGAATTGAAAAACTGAAAACGTTTAAAAGAAAAGGGGGGCATGAACTCACTGGTTGGCGTTCGTAAGTATGTGCCAGCGAGATGGGTATCCAAGGCGCGTAATAACCTACAAGTGCTCTAACTCATTAGACACTTGGGTTTATGTCAAATATGTACACGTTTTTCATCTTGAACGTTATTGTATAAGTTAAGTATTTGGATCCCTTATGTATTTTAAATATGTTGGCATTTGTTCCATGTGTTTGTTTTAATATATGTACACCTCTTTTGTATATATATATTTCTCGTATCCATCAAGTGTATGAACAGGCCTTGCCCTTCGTGAGTCTTCGTGCCTTGCACGAGTATAAGTGGGCCTAGCCCATTTGAGTCTTCGTGATGCACAAGGTATGAGTGGGCCTATCCCATGAGAGTCTCCGTGCCACGCACGGCTTACGTTCGTTATGTCGGATATATATATATATACATCTTGAGTCTAGTTAACCTCGTTCACTCGTAACAAGATGTTCAGTTTAAGTATGAGTATTTGTTCTTCATGTTGTATGCCTTTTAAAACTATAAGTGTTAAAAATATTTATTTTTAACATCGTATACATGTTGATATATTTGTACGATATTCTTTGTGTGAGTACACTTCAACAAGTGTATATGAGTACATCACTATGTGCTTACGTATTTTTATACGTGTATGTATACCATACTCATACTTAAATTTGTATACTGTTCCATTTGGTGTTTTATACTATATTTATACGTATTTGTATACTGTACTATTGGGTATTTATACTATATTTATACGTATTTGTATAATGTATTATTTCGTACTTATACGTATTTTTATAATGTACTATTGGGTATTTATACGTACTTTTAATACTGTATTATTTGGTATCTTTGTATAAATGGGCCCAGCCCAAAGGAATTATGTATGAATACGCCCAACCCATTTAAGTTATGTAGGTGGGCCTAACTTGATGTATAATATCATGATAGGCGTAGCCCAACTGATGTGTTAATAGCCCATCATAACTTATTATATAAATGGGCTTTTACTAGCCCATTATAAGTCCAAGTAATCTTGCATTCCTTCAAGTGTATTTTGAGCGTATTTTATGAGTATTATTATACTTGTATACTTGTGTGTATATATACACTTAGGAATATTTACTTTATGCTTTCTGGATTTTTGTAAGTGTTAACATATATAACATACATTCATAGTTCTCTTGTCTAAAAATATATATTATGATTTTTAGGGTTTCGTCGTAGAATATATATTTATTTTCGTGTCGAAAGGGACAATGTCTCGTCCACAATGTATGCACACTCCAGGTCGAGACGCTAGGATGGTCATTACTGATAACGACGCGCTTTGTTCGATAGTGCGTGTATTATATATTTTGTGCTGGTTCCGAAAGTATATATTGTGTTGTTAATACTTATGGTTGTGAATCGATTCGCCCGGCGTCAGTTCGTCCGCTATTCCTTTGTCCGATTTTTCGTTCGTGATTATGATATAGATGGGGTTCATGTGTATATATTTAGTGTATTTTTCCAAGTGAACGGCTTTTAAGTATTTGGTGTGTATCCTTCCTAACACTAGTACATACACATATTATACAAGCAATATATACCAAATAAGGCATTTGAAAGATATGTATATAATTTTCTCAAAATTATATTTATTGTTTTATTTATAAATTTTAACCACTTTTATTTACTAAAAATATCTTTTTAAGTTTATATAAACTCTTGGATGGTTAAGACTTAACCCTTGTCACTAGGGTTTGTCTAATTACGATTAAGGTCGTTAATCACAATTAAGGTTACTAATCACCATTAACCATGCAAATCACCTCGTTAATCATATTTTAATCGCAATTAAAATTTTAAAAAATTTAGCCATAGTTTCCCCTAAACTATGGCGTTTTTCACGTTTTGAAAACGTATTTTAAACATGTTTAAACCCTTTAATCATAATCAAACTCAATTCAAGTTTCAAGCTCAAATTTTGCATGTAATATTTACACTAAATCTACACATGATCCTTGCACTTTATATAGGGTTTTAACTATAATTAGCTCTGTATCAATGAAATCTCATCATCCATACATAACGAATTGATGTGATATATTCATATCATACTATATGAACAGTAAGAATTAGTAGTCTTATTGAGACTAGAACTTATAGGGAATCAAATCGATTTATGGATGGAATCAGGTATTCAGTATTTACAGACAAAAGTATTCGGTTATTGGGGAAAAACAAATATACTTCTAATGACGAATCAGGATCAACTAGGACAGAAATAAAGCATTGGGTCGAACTCTTCTTTGGTGTCAAGGTACTCGCGATGAATAGTCATCGACTTCGGGGAAAGGCTAGAAGAATGGGACCCATTATGGGACAGACAATGCATTACAGACGTATGATCATTACGCTTCAACCGGGTTATTCTATTCCACCTCTTAGAAAGAAAAGAACTTAAATCAAAATACTTAATAGCATGGCGACAAATTTATACAAAACTTCTACCCCGAGCACACGCAATGGAACCGTAGACAGTCAAGTGAAATCCAATCCACGAAATAATTTGATCTATGGACAGCATCATTGTGGTAAAGGTCGTAATGCCAGAGGAATCATTAAAAACATCAAGATAACACTTTTTAACAATATTTTAGTGTATATCATGAGATTAAATTTTTATAAAAGTCATCTTAGTCATAGACCATTTCCAAGTTAAAAATAAAGTTCAAGGATTATATGGTTAATGATCTTGTTAAGATCTAAACATAATAATGTTTAGATCATCATTACCGGTATAAATCACACATGATCATCCATATTATTTCCTACTTTATCATAATCTGTCATGTGGTCCCCGGCGATGGCGGTTCTAGATGGAAGTTTGGGCGTATGATAGTACCAATTCAGTAGAACGATATAGAAAGGAAGTAGAAACAGAATCAGCGGAAGCATTCTTCCATTCATACTGAAAGAGTATACATCTTGTCTGGCTGGCAGAATTCCTAGAGAGAATCTGCCAGTGTTTCCCCTTAGGGAACTTCCAAAACTTAACAAACAATGAACACACAACATATATATATAGACATTAGCAGCTCGTGCGAATTGTTGCTCGTATGAGTGACATCTTGTCACTCGTACGAACCACATAAGCTCGCTCATACGAGTGAGATGTTTATCACTCGTACGAGTCACATTGTCACTCGTACGGGCGACATTTTCACTCGTACAAGCCAGTTCTCGTTCGCACTTGGGTCGTGTGTTTGTATCTAATCTATACAATATTCAATACACACTCTTTATAGCCTATTCGCACAGTGACGGACATAAAGTGCATCAACAAGTTCCAGCTTGGACGTCACTGTCAAAGCTTGATCTTATTCTTGAAATCTGAGAACCGTATTTGAATATTCTGTAACTTCAATCAGGTATCTGTCGATGTCGTAGAACGCGTCAACAAATTCACCTTTGATTGATGATCCGGGTTTGCATTATCTACTTTAAGCAACATTCCCCCTGAAATAATTTTCTCTAGAAATTAATCTTCATGTCTTTTGTTTGCACGGTTCAAGACCTCCTTTGGTTTGCTTAATCTACAAATTTCCTCGAATAATCACCAACTTGAAATTAATCAATGTAGCATCTCCGTTTCGATGTTAACGACATCCGCATTCGGTTTAGCACACTCCTCTGCTGCTCGATCCTCTGATCTTTAAAACCCAACCGACAATTGATAGAAACTTCGAATTACCACAACGAAAAATTTCAAATCAATGAATATCTGCAAAAATCTGAAATCCCGATTTTCGTAATCAAGATTGATCAGCAAATCGGTAATGTCACACCCTCAATTTCCACTTGCGGAGTTTTACCGCGAGGCGTGTGAACAAACCAGAATCTGAAACACTAGTACGTCGAACGACTCTATATGATTTGATAATACGTTTTCCAAAAATCATTTGTTTAACCATTCATCGTAGATTTTATATTGTCTTAGTTAGTTACCAATGTTTAGCGGAAGCATTCGTTTTTTTTTTTTGGTTGAGCGGAAGCATAAAATATGTAGTGAAACGGGCGCCAACACAAACGCCAAAACAAATGAAAAACCCAAAACAATGTTTGTAAATGAGACTCGATAAAAGATGTCTTGTTCAATGCATGTGAGTGCACCTAGAGCTCCTAGCGTCCTGAGAAACATGTAAAGAAACAAGTGTCAACATTAAAGATGAGTGAGTTCACAGGTTTTCATAAATTCGTTTGTTCGGTTATGAGTTTGTTTCCCCCGTTATCCCTAACCCGGGATAACGATTTAGTTCCATTATTCCCATCCTGGAATAATAATGATGTTGGTTCCGTTATTCCAAACCCGGAATAATAAGTTGTTGTTTCCATTATTCCAAACCCGGAATAATAAGTTGTTGTTTCCATTATCCCCAACCCGGGATAATATAGTTGTTTCGTAATTAAGTTCAATGTTAACATATATAGGTAGCTAGACTAAAGTTATGTCACGTAAGAGTTCGCGATCAAAGCTGACTGTTGTGCCTCCGTGTTGCCAGGCCTATCACTGACCATGGCGAAGTTAGGCCGAATTATTCACCCGTTGACCATACCCGGTCGGCTAGCGCGACTAGCTCGGATGGGGCTTGTCGGGCCCAGTAGTACTACTTATAACTCCCCCGCTATTAAACCCAATACTAACGATCCGGGAGATTGATGAGGACTTAAGTGATATAGCTGCTTAGTGACCATAACATTACATTAACATTAACTTAGTTACCGAATAGTTATGTGACGTTAAATTCGTATAACGTAAAGAGATTGAGTTTGAAGAGTGTATACATGTTTCTCCCCCTTGTTGTTTAAAACCGGATAAAGTTAGGGGCCGTGAACTCACCTTTAGTTGCTCGGTTAGTGTAGCAAAGAAGTCGTAAAGGATGGGACCGCTAATTGCGTCCTAACAAACCAATTGATTTCACGTCAGTGTGTGAACACACCAATACAAATTCTACACTTAATTTACGCACAAAGTGATACACACAAACAACATATCTAACACTCAAACATGCATGCAAGTATATTCATGTGAACCTAGTGATCAAAACAACTTATCATGAACATAACCCAATCCATGCAACAATTTGGTGCACACAATCACAAGTTATCAAATTTCAGCTTAACACTCATAATTCAGCTGTTTTCTAGGATTTTTATAAAATAGTTTCAACGTTCCAAAAATTTCAATATTTTTACAGCAGGTGCCATTTATACTGTAGAAATTTATATAAATTTTCCAAGTCCTAAATCCTTACCATTTAACAATAAATATTAATATACTAGGCTGCAGTCAGATTTATCGCTTTCTGACTGCAGTCCACGGAAGAATTTATTTAAAAATCACTGATCGTCCAATTAACAAAATTCCAGTTGGAGTTGCCCGGAAATTTCCATACCTAGTTGCTGTACAAAATTCATGACTCGACTCCCTACTTATTATAAAATCCAACTCGATAAACAACTAACAAAATTTCAGGATTTTCACAGCTTTAGTTACTGAACTTATTTGGCCACTTAAAAATATCAAACGACTTCAGAAAATTATGAATCCAGCGCCATTAGATTCGTTATTCAAATCCCTACGTTCTAGGCATCAGAAAATCCGTTTTTCGACAACTAATGACCGAGTTACAGCCAGATGAAGTCGGCTGTAACTATTACTCAGCAACCTGTTTCAGCATATTATTATCATAAACCGTCCCTATTATTAACCTAGGCGATCATGAACCGGTTTCCTAGTCATAGATCAATACTAATAACATATCCATGCAAACCCAAATCAACATCTCTAGTTCTTATAAACACTTACAGCCTATGATTTCAGATTTTCAAACAAACATCCAATCTTTAAATCTAGTATTAACAATCCGAAACAACACACTCACTTCATTAAATCATAAAATCCGAAAACAACAAAATCAAAACACATGTATCCGACTATGATCTTGTAACATATGTAAATTCTAATCTTTTAATGATAAGGTAAACGAACCGTGAGCAAGATAAGGAACCGATGATCAACTAGAATCGCGACTGAGGATTAAGATGGCGAGGGCTGCTGCGACCGGGAGGAAAGAAAGGGCTGATCTCGCGACCGAGGAATGAAGCTAAGCTGTTTGCGATCGAGATGGGGTGTATCAAGACTGAACTGGCGATCGAGGGAACAAGTAGAGGGCTGCCGTCGGCTGATTTCTTCAACTAGGGTTTTGTGTGTGTTGCGAAGGAAGGCATGCATGTGTGTGTGTATATATAGCGCAAGATGATCAAGAAATAGGGGATGGTTTACGGTTTGGACTAGTTCTCGCGGCCAAGGACTTGGGTTGGTTCAGTTTGGGTTTGAACACAATAAGTTTGCGGTTTGGGCTTGATCTTGCGGCCGAGATATGCTTGGGTTGCTCACGGATATGGTCTTGGGTTTTGGATAGAAAGCATGGCCGAAGAGACTTGGGTTTAAAGTTTAAAACTTGGTTAATTCCTAGAGTCACAAGGAATCAAAGTTGGTTCGTGTCGTGGTTCGGTTCGGTTCGTGTACATTTTACCATAATTAATTTATAACTAAAACAATCACGTAATCGTACATCACGTATTCGCTAACTCGTACACGTTTAATACATAGCATATAATTCACTCGACAAGTATTACGTTTAAGTTATCCGAAAAACCGGGATGTCACAGGTAATATTCTCAATCAGCAAGTCATCATCGAAATCATACTATATGGTAACACATCGAATCTGAGAAACATTATCCGGCATCAGAATCAATGTTAATGCACTTTGTGGCCGTCACTGTGCGAATAGGCTAGAAATAGTGTGTATTGAATATTGTATAGATTAGATATGAACACACAACCCAATTGCGAATAAGTACTGGCCCGTACGAGTGACTTGTGCCTCGTACGAGTGACTTTGTGCTTCATACGATTGACTCTTATTACTTGTACGAATGATAACATCTCGCTCGTACGAGTGACCCTTCGTACGAGTGACAACATGCTTGGTTTGCACGAGCTGTCATGTCTATAAATAGGTGTTGTGTGTTCATTGTTTGTTAAGTTTTGGAAGTTCCCTTAGGGGAAACACTGGCGGATTCTCTCCAGGAACTCCGCCAGCAAGTCAAGATGTATACTCTTTCGGTATGAATGAATGAAATGAAAAGCTTCCGCTGATTCTGTGCCTCCATGTCTATTTCGTTCTGCCGAATCTGTTCTATCCCCAAAGCTTCCGTCTAGAACCGTCGCCGAACACGGGACCACAAATTCTTCCTTTTTAGTCACAATAATAGATGTATAGCTATCTCTGCTGGAATGGGGAAACTGAAACTACAAGACATCCTTGTTTCCTGGCGGTTAGTTCGAAAAACAGTTCATTTGCCTTGTAGAGTTAAAGATAAGCAGTTGTATGTGCTTCCAATTCCACATCGAGAATCAGGTATTTAACCCTTGAGCCTCAATCTGTATCATGATCTAAAAATTCTGAACATTCTTTGATCACACATTCTAAATTTATAGTCTATTTCGGGAATAAACATAAACGTTATCTCATTACTAATGAATCTTCGATCCTCTGCGTTTCCCAGATAATCTGCAGTCGGAACCACCCGGATACTGTTGCATAGTCACGAATTTCAAAAATGTCAGAATTTTAACACATACGTGAAAATTTTTATTCCCCCTCATTTTTGCAAATTCTGACGTCTTGAGCATCATTTCCCAAAATTGCAGTTTTGATCAATTGTTGATTTAATGTTAAGACCCATTAGTAGTCACTACACCAGATGAATCTTAAAAACATTTGAAAGTTCGTATGTAAAAATATGGTATGTAAAGTGTCAATGAACTTGTTGATCATTAATGGTTTGCAAGGACATTAATATGTGTGACGACATAAGAAGCACTCAACCCTAGACGACTTAGTGCCAATCTACGATCGGCTGGGACAACAAAAGCACTACATGCGGCCACACAAGGACCCATGAGTGGGGCTCGCCCGTACCCGATAGATCTACGCCTCTTGCTCCTTGGTCTTATAAAAGATTAATGGTGCTTAAGATTCACCATATTCGCACATGATCTGATATTTCATTCCATAGCAAAACCATACCATCAAAACATGTATTCCCCCTGAGAATTGTAAAAAATTAAAAATGTTTAAAAGATAAGGGGCATATGAACTCACTAGTTTGCGTCCGTAAGTATGTGCTAGCGAGATGGGTATCCAAGGCGCGTAATAACCTACAGGTGCTCAAACTCATTAGACACTTGGGTTTATGTTAAATGTGTACGCGTTCATCTTGAACGTTATTGTATAAGTTAAGTATTTGGATCCCTTATGTATTTTAAATATGTTGGCATTTGTTCCATGTGTTTGTTTTAATATATGTACACCTCTTTTGTATATATATATATATATATATATATATTTCTCGTATCCACCCTTCGTGAGTCTTCGTGCCTCGCACGAGTATAAGTGGGCCTAGCCCATAAGAGTCTTCGTGCCTCGCACAAGTGAGAATGGGCCTAGTCCATTTGAGTCTCCGTGATCCACACGGTATGAGTGGGCCTAGCCCATAAGAGTCTTTGTGCCTCGCACAAGTGAGAATGGGCCTAGTCCATTTGAGTCTCCGTGATCCACACGGTATGACTGGGCCTAGCCCATGAGAGTCTTCGTGCCATGCAAGGCTTACATTCGTTATGTGTGATATATATATATATATATATATATATATAAATATATATATAAATGTTCTCAAGATATATACATCTTGAGTCTAGTGAACCTTGTTCACTCGTAACAACATGTTTGGTTTAAGTATGAGTATTTGTTCTTCATGTTGTATGCCTTTTATAATTATAAGTGTTACAAAGATTTATTTTTAACATCGTATATACGTTGATGTATTTGTACGATATTCTTTGCGTGAGTACACTTCAACAACTGTATATGAGTACATCACTATGTACTTACGTATTTATACGTGCATGTATACCGTATTCATACTTATATTTGTATACCGTTCCATTTGGTATTTATACTGTATTTATACGTATTTGTATGTTGTACTATTGGGTATTTATATTGTATTTATACGTATTTGTATACCGTATTACTTGGTATTTATATTGTATTTATACGTATTTATACATATTTTTATACTGTAGTATTTGGTGTCTTTGTAATTGGGCCCATCCCAAGGGAATTATGTATGAATGGGCCCAACCCATTTAAGTCTTGTGAACCTAACTTGATGTATTATATGATGATGGGCATAGCCCAACTGATGTGTTAATGGTCCAGCCTAACTTATTATATAAATGGGCTTTTACTAGCCCATTATAAGTCGAAATAACCTTGCATTCCTTCAAGTGTATTTTGAGCGTATTTTATGCGTATTATTATACTTGTATATTTGTGTGTGTATATACACAGAGGAATATTTACCTTATACTTTCCGGATTCTTTTAAGTGTTAACATATATAACATACATTCATACTTCTCTTGTCTAAAAATATATTATTATTTTTAGAGTTTCGTCGTAGAACCGAATATATATTTATTTTCGTGTCGAAAGGGACAATGTCTCGTCGCAATGTATGCACGCTCCGGGTCGAGACGCTAGGATGGTCATTACCAATGACGACGCGCTTTGTTTGATAGAGCGTTTATTATATATTTTGTGTCGGTTCCGAAAGTATATATTGTCTTGTTAATAATTATGGTTGTGAATCGATCGCTCGACGTCCATTCGTCCGCAATTCCTTTGTCTAATTGTTCGTTTGTGATTATGATATAGATGAGGTTCATGTGTATATATTTAGTGTATTTTTCCAAGTGAATAGTTTTTAAGTGTTTGGTGTGTATCGTTCCTAACAATAGTACATACACATATTATACAAGTAATATTTTAAATGCGATAAAGATTTTAGAAAATTTCGCCATAGTTTCCACTAAACTATGGCGTTTTCCATGTTTTTAAAACGTATTTTAAACATGTTTAAACCCTTTAATCATAATCAAACTCAAATCAAGTTTCAAGCTCAAATTTTGCATGTAATATTAACACTAAATCCACACATGATCCTTGCACTTTAGATACGGTTATAACTATATTTTAACAACATCAAGATAAACATTTTTAACACTATTTTTATGTAAATCATGAGATTAAATTTTTATAAAAGTCATCTTAGTCATAGACCGTTTCCAAGTTAAAAATAAAGTTCAAGGATTATGTGGTTGATGATCTTGTTAAGATCTAAATATAAGAATGTTTAGATCATCATTAGTAGTATAAATCACACAAGATCATCCATATAACTTCCTACTTTATCATAATCTCTCACATGACAACATAATCAATCATAATATACATCACATTTAGTATATTTTTTTATGCTGAGTTTAGTGTTTTTAAGCTTGGTTTTGTTGTAGGATTCAAGATGACATTTGTATATATAAACGATATATAATAACAAGCTTAAAAAATTAGTGAAGTAAAATCTTACAACTTTGCAAGATTATGATGAAGATTAAGAAGAGATCAATCTCCAAATGAAGCTCTAAAATTCCTCCATGCTTGCACCTTCCTTGAGGGGTCTTAAAATGGATTTAATAAGCTTATATTGGGGAGTTTAATGGATAAAAATGAGTTTAGGGGGGTGTGGGATGCCGGAAATAGAGGGAAGAAGAAGGTTTTGAGTGTTGAGGTTTGGTGGAATGGATGAAGGTATGGTGAAGAAGGTTTCTTATGAATCTTGCTAGTCAGTGTAGTCAACACGAGATCTTGTAATACCATGCCTCCAATCTCTTGCAATCACCAAGTTAGGGTGCCCTTGGGGACCACCAAAATCATAAGGGGGTATTAGGTTTATATATATACATATATATATATATATGTATGTATATATTTTAAAAGTTTACATGTATAAATAATTTGTAAGTGTGGGTAGTTTAGGGAATGGAAAGAATTCTCATAGGATTAGTGTTATAACTATGTTTTGGATGCCAAACAATGTCTAACTTGGTCATTAAATGCTTGGTGTTGGTTCCGGGTGTTAAAAATATAACTAGTTCGGTCGTCGGGTCACTTTCGGGCTATATAAGGAAGATGTGCATTATACCGGGAATATTGTATTGACTTATTTACTAACATCATTAATTTTATTTCGGACATGAAATAGCCTTAACTAGTTCACTGGATGGTCTGTTTAGGTGTTAGAATGGTAAAAATGCTTCTTACTAGTTCGCAAGACCGATATTAGACAAGTTGTGCCAGTTATGGTGTATCATCGGAAGCTTATGTTTAGGATATCCCGTTGCTATCCCCAAGCTTATTTAAGGTGTATTACGAGTCCTACGACCCTTAAAATGCTGAGTTTTAGCGTTCCGGACAATTTACTTTTTTATATTTTAGCGCGGTTCTGGCAAATTGTAATGACATGTATTTCCCGGAAAGTTAAAGTGTTTTTGTATTTGATGTCCCTAATAGGGGATTTTCATTTGTATTTCATCCATGTAATGCTTTCGTGCCATTCGTTGCCCGTTCGGGTAGTTTTCAGAACTAGCTGGCATTAATAGTGGGTTCCGGTGATTAGTGTTTTCAGCATTTTGCCAACATATTTGCACATAGTTTATTGTTTTCTCGCGATGTGACGAATTTAATGATGTTATTTGACATATTTAACCATGTCCTATGATTTCTAGCCTTTACGCAAACTAATCATGCATTAATTAAGTCGTAACGAACGCAATTAACTGTATAAACAAATTGTTAAGTTGTAGGGAAATTACCATAATTTTGTCGGTTGTCACACTTGCAATCCCAGAAAGTAGGACAGCTCACCCATTGCACTCATTTTGAACTTGCTTTTCATCACATGCTCAAACTCATGACACATGCTCTCATCAGATGACCCATAAATGTTGTCATCCACGTATACATGTACCAACAAAAACTCTTCATTCTTTCTATTAATGAACAATGTACTATCAATCTGTCCTCTTACATAGCCATTCTTCAACAAATGTGTTGACAGTGTCTCATACCACCGCCAGGGTGCCTGATGCAATCCATACAATGCATTATCAAGTCTGTACACATGATCTGGATAGTCTAGATCAGTAAACCCATCTGGTTGTGAGACATACACCACTTCTTGGACATTCCCATAAAGAAACGCACTCTTCACGTCAAGTTGGTAAACTTTGAAGCCCTTGAATGAAGTAAAAGCTAGGAACAAACGAATTGCTTCCAACCTTGCTACCGGTGCAAACACTTCATTGTAATCAATCCCTTTGAACCCCTTAATGACTAAGCGGGCCTTATTTCTCGTCACAATCCCTCGGTCGTCTTTCTTTCACTTAAACACCCACTTGGTGCCTATTTCCTTTTCTCCTTCTTGCAAGTTGACTAGCTTCCAAACTTTCAATTTCTTGAATTGAGCTAACTCTTCTTGCATCGCTTCAACCCATGAATTATCTTTAAGAGCCATGTGAATATTCTTCAGCTACTCTTGGGCAATAAAACAGCTATACACACATTCTTTTATCATCCCAGTCTTTTGAATCGAAGTACATAAACAGGATCCTTCGATCACACCTCTTCTTGTCTGAACGCTCTACAACAGCATCCCCTATGATGTTCTCAACTGGATGATCTCTGTTTGCTCATGTAGTAGCAATGGTGTCAACAACTAAATTATCTCCCAGATTAGATCCAACCTCCCCCTGAATGTTCTCATTAGCAAACGAAGTAGTAAAGTCCTCCACATGAATAGGTTCAGACTCACTATCACTTGAATCTTGTTGAGTTGTACTGGAGGAAGGCTCTAGAGCATCTATCATTGATATACTCGATCTAAGCATGAAGTCACCCTCTTCATCTTCATTGATCACAGTTTGAATCACTTGAGACTCATCTGCATTGAAAACTCGGGAATATTAAATGATTTAAAAACACTATCATAATCATATAATATAGCAGGACCACTCGTTGATTGTTGAGGTGAATAACTAGTGATTTCCATGTTAAACACAACCTCAATTTTACCAGTTTTTAGATCAAAAACCCTTTTATTCGGTGTTCCAGGCATATAACCTAGAAAGTATCCCTCGTCAGCTACCTCACCGAATTTTTGCTTATCTTTATTTCGCACAATGGTGCAGGGTAATCCAAATGGTTCAAAGCCTTTCAAGTTCCGTTTATTGTTAAACATAAGTTCGTAACATGTTTTGTTAAACTGTTTAACCGTTAAAACTTTGTTTAGGACGTAACAAGTTGTGTTCACAACTTCTCCCCAGAAAAGAAGTAGAAGCTTTGAATCAGAAAGCCATGTCCTAGCGGCTTCAATCAACGTCCTGTTTTTCCTCTCAGCGACTCCATTCTGTTGAGGTGTATAAGGAGCAGAATATTGATGTTAAATTTCCTATAAAAAATAATAGAGATCCAGAATCAGATTCTTGAATTCCGTGCCATTATCACTCCTTATCCTCTTAATCCGTGCAGCATCGACATTTTCCAATTTTGTAAAAAGATCTATCTGCATCTCCGCTGTCTCATCTTTTGTACCTAAAAAGAAAACCCATGAATACCGTGAGTAATCATCTGTGACAACTAAACAATAGTACTTTCCATCTATGCTCCTTACGTTCACTGGACCGAATAGATCCATATGAAGTAATTCATAAGGGGCATCTATGAAATTTAATGTCTTGGACTTGTGAGGTTTCCTATGTTGTTTTCCCTTTTGACATGGAAGACATTTATCTTCCACATGAAACCTCTGCACTGGCACCCCTTCCACTAAACCGTTTTTAATAATATAATTCAATTTTCGGTAATGGATGTGAGCCATGCGTTTGTGCCACAGCATTGACTCAGCCTCAGATGCTTTTGACAATAAACACGCCACCACAGTGGAAGAATCCTTAGCAACCATGTCCATAACATAAGTGTCGTTTCTCCTTAGCGCTCTCATCAATATCCAATCATCTGGTATTACCAAACTGGTTTCAACACCAAAGCTTAAGACTTAGTAAAATAGACCAGTTAACCCTTGTCGCAGACATGTGACATGCTCATTAGATTGTGTTTAAGCTACTTGGCATAGTTCACTTTGTCCAATGTGATCTTCCCGTTTGTCACTTTTCCTCGACCTGTAATGTGCCCTCCTTTGGCACTTGCAAAATTCACGTAATCTCGCATCCCCCATCATATGCCTGGAGCAACCACTATCAACATACCACAAGTTAGTAATTCTCCTTAGTAGATCCTACACAACCCAACAAAAATTAGTTAGATTGAGAGACCCAAGCCTTAATGGTCTTGGGTCTTCCAGATTCATCAACCACCGGAACATTCATCCAATATCCATCACTCCTAACTGGAGTCATGGATCTCATACATGTGGATGGAAATGTTTTTTATTTCCACTAGGTCTCTTGTCCTGAAGTTTCCTATACATGTTTGGACTTTGTGACCTTTGGAAATTTTGGTTTTGATTCCATGAATTTTGATTGTGATAATTTTAAAGTCATTGTTACAAAATTTTCGACCACCAATATTCCGGTAGCGGTTTTGATATCGACCTTGACTTCTGAAATGACTTGAATGACCATTAAAGTTATTCAATCTTGGTGAACTACTTTTAGGTCTCTCATATCTGCCTGATGTAGATTCAGGCTGAAACCTTTGTTGATTTTGAAAATGAGGAACTTGTTGAGTTCCTTTTTCAGCCCTATCTACACCAACAACAACACTCTGTTGCTTGGTAGCAGATGTCTTGGGTGAGTTAGAAAATTTCTACTCACCATCACCATTCTTTTCTGGTGATTTTTCTCTCTTTCTCTCAGTCACTTGTGCTTCATTCTTTTTGTTACGACAACAGCTAGCTACATGTCCCTTGGTTTGACATTTAAAGCACGATCTTCTAACTGAAAACTTCTTAATTGATGTCTCTGGTTTAGATCCATTAGGTGATGATGATGATGATGCCTTTGAAGGATTTTGTTTAGTTTGCTCAATTTCTGATTTTTCTGGGTTTTTATTTGTAGCAAACTGTACATTTGACTCACTTTCAATAACAGGGGTTTCTTCTTTCATATCACTCCCTTTAACAAAATCAACCTTTTTAACAAAAATTTACCTTTTATTCTTAGGGTGTCCATTATTTGTTTTCAAAACTAGTTCCATGTTATTGTCCTTCTTGGCATTTAAATCATCATGTTCAGACACACCCACATACCCTGATGTGGAACTACTAGGCGTAGTTGACCCAAATCTGTCAGCTCTTCTTCGTCTGGCAAGGAAGAATAGTCATGACCAAGAGGTGGTGGAACTTCATTGAAACCTTGGAAACCCACACTTGTCTTGTCATTACTTTTCTTCAAGCCATTCATCATGTGTCTCATTACAAAAGATGAATCTCTGAATTGATTTAGTTTCTTTTCAAGTTCACAAATTTGAGTTGTGCTTCTGACAACTCTTTGCATTTTTCAGAAATCCCCTATGTTTTTCTCTCTTTCTCTCAGTCACTTATGCTTCATTCTTTTTGTTAGGACAACAACTAGCTACAGGTCCCTTGGTTTGACATTTAAAGCACGATCTTCTAGCTGAAGACTTCTTAATTTAAGTATCTGGTTTAGATCCATTAGGTGATGATGATGATGATGATGATGATGATGCCTTTGAAGGATTTTGTTTAGTTTGCTCAATTTCTGATTTTTCTGGGTTTTTATTTTTAGCAAACTGCACATTTGACTCAGTTTCAATAACAGGGGTTTCTTCTTTCATATCACTCCCTTTAACAAAATCAACATTTTTAACAAAAATTACCTTTTATTCTTAGGGTGTCCATTATTTGTTTTCAAAACCAGTTCCCTGTTATTGTCCTTCTTGGCATTTACATCATCATGTAAAGACACATCCACATACCCTGATGTGGAACTATTAGGCGTAGTTGACCCAAATCTATCAGCTCTTCTTCGTCTGGGAAGGAAGAATAGTCATGACCAAGAGGTGGTGGAACTTCATTGAAACCTTGGAAGCCCACACTTGTCTTGTCATTAATTTTCTTCAAGCCATTCATCATGTCTTGTCATGAGCTAAGTCAATAATTTGAAGTTTTTCATTTAGTTTATAGGTTAAAACGTTAATTTCTTCTTCATAACCCTTAATTTTCTTCAATAAAGTTATTCATTTCTTTTTACGAAAAAGTTTGATTCTTTTACGCCCGAGAGCTTATTTACCTGACTTTGGTTTTGTTTTGTTAACCTGTCAACTTCATTTTGAAGTTCACGATATTTTAAGCAAACAGAACTACCAGGGTTAGAATGTACCTCTCCTGTTGATTTGCTTAGATCAGCCATGAAAGCAGTAAAATCTGCAGCCATCTTCTTATCTGCAGCATCGTGTTCTACATCAGACTTTTCGTTTTCTTCCTAAACTTCAGTCATCTGATCATCATCAACTTTTTCAGCTACAGTCTCGTCAAATTGTACTGTTAAACTCGTCTCGACAATACGAATCCAATGATATATAATGTCCGAGACCTTTTTGGGAATTCTATGTACGAAAACGATTATCTCCGATTACGTCAGCTGATTAACTTTCCACCTATTCGAATTCAACTCGGAATAGTACCCAATAGTGATTCGAGATACCAATCCGAGATGGTAATTCGGCATAGTGATCCGAGATGGTATTAGAGATGGTCCGAGATATGTCCGAAATTATCCCAAATGCTCTTAATTCGAAATAGTACTGAGATACTTATCTGAGATGGTTATTCGAGATGATCCGAAATCAATACCGTAGATCCGAGATGCACTGTTTTGATCGAAGATGCTTCCTAGTTTATCCGAGATGCTTCCCAATGTATCTGAAATACATTGTTTTGATCCGAGATGCAGTCCGAGATGCAATTCTGATGATCCAAAATGCAAGACCTTTATCCGAGATGCCTTACTAATGATCTGAAATGCTTGTTGTTTATCGGAAAACAACATCAAAACCCCAGAATAGCCTTCAAACTTCGAACCAGCAGTAAAAAATGTCCAAAACTTCAACCTTTTCTAGTTATTACGATTTTGAACCGATCAAAACAAGATCCTAATGCTCTGATACCAATTGTAGGTCCCCTAATCCGTATGGATCTTCACAGAATCGTCTATCCAATCTAGAGTGCGGAATCCTCTAGACCAAATTATCATAGAAATAAGAGTAGAAACAGAATTCACTATAAACCCGATCTTTATTGATTATCTATCACAACGATTACAATCAATCTAGATCCCACAAATTCGTGTAAGCCAATCTCTCTATGAATTCTCTCTCAACTCTCTCTGTAGTGACTGACTAAGCAACCTAAACCCTAATGCAAAACTCTGCTTATATAGAGACAGCTTTGCAACTGGGCTAGGGTTTAACCACGTGGGCTGCAAATTGGGCTAGGCCCAATTCGCCTACCACTCCCTATAATGTGGGTCTGGTTTGGCCCAATCACTCCTAATTAATACTACAATCCTAAACCCGCTACCTTTTATTATTCTATCAATTACAAGAAATCAAAAGACCAAATCTAAAAGTTGTTGTCAGAAATATACATAAACAGTTATCAAGTACATCAAGCATTTGTGAGGATATGTAAGGAGTTTGGATAGGTTGAGATTGGTTCATCTGTTGTGAGGAAGTAACAACAGATGTTTGCAGTTTTTCTGATACAGCAAGCTCCTCTGGCAGCTCATCCTCCAGAGTCACCATTTTTGTTATTTTTTGTTTGGGTTGGGTTTGTAGATGCAAGTGGTCTTTTTGGAAACGGTTGGTGTGTGTTCCACAATATTAGGTTGAGCGTTATGGTCACCTGGAGCAGTGGGCTATGCAACACATATTGACCCTTGGTCATCATGTAGATGAATGTTTCATTTGAAAGACTTTTAATTTGAAAGGCCTCACCTTTTGCAAAAATGTTTTGTGCCAAGACCCTTGTAAAAGACAACTTAAGTCTAGGGTAGAAGATAAAGGCCTTAGGTTTTCCCTCTTTCTTGACTTTTACATTTGCAACCATGTCAAGTAACAGAGTTTGGATAGCTTAAAGTGTGAATTTGTTTTAAAATAGCATATCCCTAAATATTGTGTTTACAAAGGAATTTCATTGTAAGCAATAGTTTTGGGTGATAGACATATGAGTAGGTTATGGAAGAAAATTTTCATTGAAGGTGGAAAATTTGGTTTTAAAATAGTTACCTCTACCATATGTACATCATACCCCCTCTCTATGAATTCATGATGGAGATCAGTTTTAGGAAAAGTTTCATTACATGTCTCATCATTTAAGGCGAATGTTGTTAAGATTAATTCTTGTGTGAACTGGGTATCGATATTGTTGACTTTTGAGATAATGGTGAAGGGCTTTTTATCATGAAGTAAGACATCTGAATTCACCCAAAAATCTTGAAGACTTTCTATAGGGTTGGGTACATTAGTAGTGAGAATATGACGATATATTGATAAAGTGATAATATCGATGACGAGCGAAATTATGTGTTTGCAGAATATGATATGGGAGGTAGTTATGGGGTGCTTTCAAGTTTAGGGCCGTTGTGAAAATAGATCAAATCTTTTCAGAATCTTATGAATAGATAATCTTTTGATTGAAGAGTGAAAATCTTTTAGAAAATCTATTAGTCGATGATCTTTTTGATTGTTTTGAAGAGAGAAAAGTTTGAGATTTTAGAGTTTACCGCACTGGAAAGGATAAACTTTGTTTGGTTAGGGTTTTTCAGTAGTTGTGATGATATGGCCAATGGTTACCTTTTTTTTAGTAACATGGCAAACAGTTATTAGATAAGGCAAAGCTCTTTTCAACAAAACCCTTTGGTGAAGAAACTAAGGTCTGTTTTGAAAATTTGTTTGAAACTCAAATAAGTCTAAAGATATGTTTGGATGGAAAAATCAGTGGCTGGAACATCTTCTTGAGTTTTGGACAGCTATAGGATGAAACCTATGTTGGGTTAAATAGACTTTTGAAATTAGAACAGTGGATGATTTTGTAAAAACAGTGGTTCCATTTGACTTTTATGGTGAAACAGTGGATAAATAATTAGTGGTCCTTTGCTTGGCATAGTTCACTTTGGCCAATGTGATCTTCCCGTTTGTCACTTTTCCTCGACCTGTAATGTGCCCTCTTTTCGCACTTGCAAAATTCACGTAATCTCGCATCCCCCATCATATGGCTGGAGCAACCACTATCAACATACCACAAGTTAGTAATTCTCCTTAGTAGATCCTACACAACCCAACAAAAATTAGTTAGATTAAGAGACCCAAGCCTTAATGGTCTTGGGTCTTCCAAATTCATCAACCACCGGAACATTCATCCAATATCCATCACTCCTAACTGGAGTCATGGATCTCATACATGTGGATGGAAATGTTTTTTATTTCCACTAGGTCTCTTGTCCTGAAGTTTCCTATACATGTTTGGACTTTGTGACCTTTGGAAATTTTGGTTTTGATTCCATGAATTTTGATTGTGATAATTTCTAAAGTCATTGTTACAAAATTTTCGACCACCAATATTCCGGTAGCGGTTTTGATATCGACCTTGACTTCTGAAATGACTTGAATGACCATTAAAGTTATTCAATCTTGGTGAACTACTTTTAGGTCTCTCATATCTGCCTGATGTAGATTCAGGCTGAAACCTTTGTTGATTTTGAAAATGAGGAACTTGTTGAATTCCTTTTTCAGCCCTATCTACACCAACAACAACACTCTGTTGCTTGGTAGCAGATGTCTTGGGTGAGTTAGAAATTTCTGCTCACCACCACCATTCTTTTCTGGTGATTTTTCTCTCTTTCTCTCAGTCACTTGTGCTTCATTCTTTTTGTTACGACAACAGCTAGCTACATGTCCCTTGGTTTGACATTTAAAGCACGATCTTCTAACTGAAGACTTCTTAATTGATGTCTCTGGTTTAGATCCATTAGGTGATGATGATGATCCCTTTGAAGGATTTTGTTTAGTTTGCTCAATTTTCTGATTTTTCTTGGTTTTTATTTGTAGCAAACTGTACATTTGACTCACTTTCAATAATAGGGGTTTCTTCTTTCATATCACTCCCTTTAACAAAATCAACCTTTTTAACAAAAATTTACCTTTTATTCTTAGGGTGTCCATTATTTGTTTTCAAAACTAGTTCCATGTTATTGTCCTTCTTGGCATTTAAATCATCATGTTCAGACACACCCACATACCCTGATGTGGAACTACTAGGCGTAGTTGACCCAAATCTGTCAGCTCTTCTTCGTCTGGCAAGGAAGAATAGTCATGACCAAGAGGTGGTGGAACTTCATTGAAACCTTGGAAGCCCACACTTGTCTTGTCATTACTTTTCTTCAAGCCATTCATCATGTGTTTCATTACAAAAGATGAATCTCTGAATTGATTTAGTTTCTTTTCAAGTTCACAAATTTTGAGTTGTGCTTCTGACAACTTTTTGCATTTTTCAGAAATCCCCTATGTTTTCTCTCTTTCTCTCAGACACTTATGCTTCATTCTTTTTGTTAGAACAACAACTAGCTACAGGTCCCTTGGTTTGACATTTAAAGCACTATCTTCTAGCTGAAGACTTCTTAATTTAAGTATCTGGTTTAGATCCATTAGGTGATGATGATGATGATGATGCCTTTGAAGGATTTTGTTTAGTTTGCTCAATTTCTGATTTTTCTGGGTTTTTATTTTTAGCAAACTGCACATTTGACTCACTTTCAATAACAGGGGTTTCTTCTTTCATATCACTCCCTTTAACAAAATCAACATTTTTAACAAAAATTTACCTTTTATTCTTAGGGTGTCCATTATTTGTTTTCAAAACCAGTTCCCTGTTATTGTCCTTCTTGGCATTTACATCATCATGTTAAGACACATTCACATACCCTGATGTGGAACTATTAGGCGTAGTTGACCCAAATCTGTCAGCTCTTCTTCGTCTGGCAAGGAAGAATAGTCATGACCAAGAGGTGGTGGAACTTCATTGAAACCTTGGAAGCCCACACTTGTCTTGTCATTAATTTTCTTCAAGCCATTCATCATGTGTTTCATTACAAAAGATGAATCTCTAAATTGATTCAGTTTCTTTTCAAGTTCACAAATTTTGAGTTGTGCTTCTGACAACTCTTTGCATTTCTCAGAAATCCCCTTTTGTTTTTTCACTCATTGTATCATAAGCTAAGTCAATAATTTGAAGTTTTTCATTTAGTTTATAGGTTAAAACGTTAATTTCTTCTACATAACCCTTAATTTTCTTCGATATAGTTATTCATTTCTTTTTACGAAAAAGTTTGATTCTTTTACGCCCGAGAGCTTATTTACCTGACTTTGGTTTTGTTTTGTTAACCTGTCAACTTCATTTTGCAGTTCACGATATTTTAAGCAAACAGAACTACCAGGGTTAGAATGTACCTCTCCTGTTGATTTGCTTAGATTAGCCATGAAAGCAGGAAAATCTGCAGCCATCTTCTTATCTGCAGCATCGTGTTCTACATCAGACTTTTCGTTTTCTTCCTAAACTTCAGTCATCTGATCATCATCGACTTTTTCAGCTACAGACTTTTCAAATTGTACTGTTAAACTCGTCTCGACAATATGAATCCAATGATATATAATGTCCGAGACCTTTTTGGGAATTCTATGTACGAAAACGATTATCTCCGATTACGTCAGCTGATTAACTTTCCACCTATTCGAGTTCAACTCGGAATAGTACCCAATAGTGATTCGAGATACCATTCCGAGATGGTAATTCGGAATAGTGATCCGAGATGGTATTAGAGATGGTCCGAGATATGTCCGAAATTATCCCAAATGCTCTTAATTCGAAATAGTACTGAGATACTTATCTGAGATGGTTATTCGAGATGATCCGAAATCAATACCGTAGATCCGAGGTGCACTATTTTGATCGAAGATGCTTCCTAGTTTATCCGAGATGCTTCCCAATTTATATGAAATACACTGTTTTGATCCGAGATGCAGTCCGAGATGCAATTCTGATGATCCAAAATGCAAGACCTTTATCCGAGATGCCTTACTAATGATCTGAATGCTTGTTGTTTATCGGAAAACAACATCAAAACCCTAGAATAGCCTTCAAACTTCGAACCAGCAGTTAAAAATGTCCAAAACTTCAACCTTTTCTAGTTGTTACGATTTTGAACCGATCAAAACAAGATCCTAATGCTCTGATACCAATTGTAGGTCCCCTAATCCGTATGGATCTTCACAGAATCGTCTATCCAATCTAGAGTGCGGAATCCTCTAGACCAAATTATCATAGAAATAAGAGTAGAAACATAATTCACTATAAACCCGATCTTTATTGATTATCTATCACAACGATTACAATCAATCTAGATCCCACGAATTCGTGTAAGCCAATCTCTCTATGAATTCTCTCTCAACTCTCTCTGTAGTGACTAACTAAGCAACCTAAACCCAATGCAAAACTCTGCTTATATAGAGACAGCTTTGCAACTGGGCTAGGGTTTAACCACGTGGGCTGCAAATTGGGCTAGGCCCAATTCACCTACCACTCCCTATAATGTGGGTCTGGTTTGGCCCAATCACTCCTAATTAATACTACAATCCTAAACCCGCTACCTTTTATTGTTCTATCAATTACAATAAATCAAAAGACCAAATCTAAAAGTTGTTGTCAGAAATATGCATCAACAGTTATCAAGTACATCAAGCATTTGTGAGGATATGTAAGGAGTTTGGATAGGTTGAGATTGGTTCATCTGTTGTGAGGAAGTAACAACAGATGTTTGCAGTTTTTCTGATACAGCAAGCTCCTCTGGCAGCTCATCCTCCAGAGTCACCATTTTTGTTATTTTTTGTTTGGGTTGGGTTTGTAGATGCAAGTGGTCTTTTTGGAAACGGTTGGTGTGTGTTCCACAATATTAGGTTGAGTGTTATGGTCACCTGGAGCAGTGGGCTATGCAACACATACTGACCCTTGCTCATCATGTAGATGAATGTTTCATTTGAAAGACTTTTAATTTGAAAGGCCTCACCTTTTGCAAAAATGTTTTGTGCCAAGACCCTTGTAAAAGACAACTTAAGTCTAGGGTAGAAGATAAAGGCCTTAGGTTTTCCCTCTTTCTTGACTTTTACATTTGCAACCATGTCAAGTAACAGAGTTTTGGATAGCTTAAAGTGTGAATTTGTTTTAAAATAGCATATCCCAAAATATTGTGTTTACAAAGGAATTTCCTTGTAAGCAATAGTTTTGGGTGATAGACATATGAGTAGGTTATGGAAGAAAAATTTCATTGCAGGTGGAAAATTTGGTTTTAAAATAGTTACCTCTACCATATGTGCATCATACCCCCTCTCTATGAATTCATTATGGAGATCAGTTTTAGGAAAAGTTTCATTACATGTCTCATCATTTAAGGCGAATGTTGTTAAGATTAATTCTTGTGTGAACTGGGTATCGATATTGTTGACTTTGAGATAATGGTGAAGGGCTTTTTATCATGAAGTAAGACATCTGAATTCACCCAAAAGTCTTGAAGACTTTCTATAGGGTTGGGTACATTAGTAGTGAGAATATGATGATATATTGATAAAGTGATAATATCGATGACGAGCGAAATTATGTGTTTGCAGAATATGATATGGGAGGTAGTTATGGGGTGCTTTCAAGTTTAGGGCCATTGTGAAAATAGATCAAATCTTTTCAGAATCTTTTGAATAGATAATCTTTTGATTGAAGAGTGAAAATCTTTTAGAAAATCTATTAGTCGATGATCTTTTTGATTGTTTTGAAGAGAGAAAAGTTTTAGATTTTAGAGTTTATCGCACTGGAAAGGATAAACTTTGTTTGGTTAGGGTTTTTCAGTAGTTGTGATGACATGGCCAATGGTTACCTTTTTTTAGTAACATGGCAAACAGTTATTAGATAAGGCAAAGCTCTTTTCAACAAAACCCTTTGGTGAAGAAACTAAGGTCTGTTTTGAAAATTTGTTTGAAACTCAAATAAGTCTAAAGATATGTTTGGATGGAAAAATCATTGGCTGGAACATCTTCTTGAGTTTTGGATAGCTATAGGATGAAACCTATGTTGGGTTAAATAGACTTTTGAAATTAGAACAGTGGATGATTTTGTAAAAACAGTGGTTCCATTTGACTTTTATGGTCAAACAGTGGATAAATAATTAGTGGTCCTTTGCTTGAAATAGTGGTTAACAATGGTTAAACAGAGTTTTGAACCACTAAAACAGATGTTTAACTCCTTTGAACAAAGTTTTATTTTTGTTAACTTTATTAATTTTTTCTTATCCTATGAAAATAAAATTTTGATTTTTTTAACTAACATTTTAATGTTTTTATTGGAGAACTGAGAAAACTATCAGTCTCTATTTAACATCCCAATTCTGGAGATCAATCTTTTAAAAGTACTTGTGCCCATTGCTTTTGTGAACACAACTACTAATTGATCTTCAGTGGGAACATGATGAAGTTACATAACAATCTCTTACAAAGTGATGACGAATTTCAATGTTCTTTGTTTTTGAATGAGACACTGGGTTCTTGATAATGTTTTCAGCTGCTTGACTATATAATTTTAGTGGTATTTTTTAAGAAGTTATACAAAAATCAAGCAATTGATTTTGAAGCCACAAGAGTTGTGTTGTGCAACTTGCAGCACCTATATACTCTGCCTCTACTATAGAATCCGAGACTGTTGTTTGCTTATTGTTTTGCCATGAGACCAAGGCATTACAAATGAATTGGCAACCTCCTGATGTGCACTTCCTTGTTGTTTGGCATCCAGCAAAATCATTATCTGAATAACTTAAAAGCTCAATATTTCCATTCGCTGGATACCAAATACCAAGTGTGGGGCACCTTTGAGGTATCTAAATATCCTTTTTACTGCTACTAAATTTAACTTACTAGGAGATGCTTGATATCTTGCACAGACAAAAGTTGCAACCATGATATCATGCATTGATGGAGTTAAGTACATCAAGGACCCAATCATACATTTGTAAAATGTATGGTCTATCAAGTCATAGAAGTGCCACATGGTTTACAATCATTCATATTAAATTTTTTGAAAGAGTGTTATAACATATTTGTACTCATGGTGTGCCAACACTCTCCTACTTAAAGCTGACTTTAGTCATCAATTCTTAAACACCAACTAGTTGTCTCATTTCAGTAAACTTTACCCGTGCCAAAGCCTTTGTAAGTATGTCGGATTTCTACAATTCTCCACTAAGATGCTTGGCGTAAATCTTATCACTTTCGACACATCGCGTATAAAGTGAAGCTTAGTGTGCTTACTCCTCTTGTGAAACGTGAGATTTTTTATAAGAGCGATTGTGGACTCATTGTCAACCAGGAGCTGCACCCTTTCAACTTGTTTACCTATTATGTCACTAATTAGATTTCTTAACCACAATGCTTGGCCCGCCACCGAGATTGAAGCCGTAAATTAAGCTCCACAAAAACTAAGAGCCATCGTTCGTTGCTTTTGCAAGCATCATGTTATCAGATTACTTGAATAACAAAAGGCCATAAATGTTGTTCCTCTTTTGTCCTCCACATATGTCTCATGATTACTGTTTTTGTAGCCCATGAGTTTCCCGTCACCACCTCTACGATACTTTAGCCCAAACCTAGTTGTAGCCTTGATGTCGTAGTGTATGTTTAACACCTGCAAGGTGCCTTTCTTTAGGATGTTGCATATGTTTACTCACCACTCCAACTGGGTAATTCAAATCTGGCTAAGTATGAATAAGATACCGAAGACTACCAATTATTTTTCTATACACGATTGTATTAACTAGCTAGCCACCTTCATCAATTGGAGTATCTTATTCTCATACCCTTCCTGTCGTATAGTAATACCATCTTCTCCTTAACCCACTTCTATAACCAAATTATAAGTAAAAAGAGCCAGATTACTCATAGTAAAATTAGCTTTCATTTTAATTTAAGAAACACAAATTTCCTCTGCACTTGAGGTGGCTGCCATAAGGTTATCGACATAAACACTCACAACAAGAATAAAATCAGAATTTTGTAACTTATAAACTGCTTTTTCATGAATACATTAGGAAAACCAAGTTCTTTGAATGTTTTATCGAGCCATGCATTCCAAGCTTTGGGCGTTTGTCCGAGTCCGTAAAGTGCTTTGTTCAAACAATAAACTTTGCCTTCTTTAACCTATATAATGAATCTGATATGCTAAGTTACATATACCTTCTCCTTGAGGCCACCGTTTAAAAAAGTCGGCTTGACATCAAGATGATGCACAAGCCACTTCCATTTGATGCCAACACTAATATAAAATCTAATTGTTTCCAATCAAGAAACTAGAGAAAAAATATCTTCAAAGAATAAATTTTCTGAATTCTTCACACATTTTTATCACATGTGGAACCTAAAATGATATCATCCATATAGATTTGTACTATTGATAAATCTTTGCCTTTCCATTTTAGCAAAAGAGTTTTATCAACTTTAGCTCTTTCAAATTCACTGTATAAGAGAAAAGTGGATAGAATATCATAGCAGGCTCTTTGTGCTTGTTTTTGTCCATACAAAACTTTGTTTAGATTGTAGACATAATCAGCATGAAATCTATCTTCAATCCTAGTGGTTGAAACACATTGACCTCTTCTTCGATCTTTCCATAGAGAAAAACACACTTTATATCCATCTGATACACATTTATGTTGTGGTTGACAGCAAAGGTTAAGAAAAGTCTTATTGCCTCAAACCTTGCTACAGGAGTAAAGGTTTCATCATAGTCTATTCGTTCGTCTTGTCTGTAACCTTGAACTACAAGCATGGCTTTGTTTTCAATAAAAATGCCCCTTTCATCAGTTTTGTTTTAAAAGACCCATTTTGTACCAATTAGACAAGTATCCTTTGGTAGTAGAACAAGTTCCCACACTTGTTATCTTTTAACTGAAGGAGATCCTTTCTGCATGACCTATGTCACACCCCGACCCGCAGCGAAATAAGAGTCGGGGCATAATTGGGTTATCACCAAAGCTCATGATATTTACTAATATGTTTCATATTTATTAAAGTCAAAGTTACATTTCCAAATATCCAAACATGTCCATAAAATACAAAGAAAATAAACCAAACATAACAATCCCAAACTCTAAATCATTTTATTCTTCTAGTCCAATCCTATGTGTTTCTGGCTGCAGCTGGTTCACCTGTATCAAGTGTAAAAATGGGGGTTTTTGGGTCAACATAAGTTGGCGAGTGAACCTTGTTAGATAAACATTTGTTATTGATTTTCTTGTTAGTTTATCAATGAAAAATTGTGCATAATCGTAAATGAGCAAATGTAAATAACCATGCAGTAGCAATAGCAATCACAACTATAATATACAATAACACATGATAACATACATTAACATACCAACATCATACGATAAATAACAATCATGAAACTGTGCGATCAAGGCTCAATCAAACAGAGCCGATCGTATGTGGGCACGCCAGGTTCACGCTCATAATGTAATGGGGAACATGCTCAACGCTCATAATGTAATGGGGAGCGGCGGCCTATGAAATTGCATGTACTGAAATAATAAATTGAATCTAACAATAACAACACAAACAGTTGTAACAAGCTGAATACACAAGTTCATGATATGATGTATGCACAATGGTTAAATATAATATATAGCAAGACACATGATACACCCCAAAACGTGATTAAAACGGGGAATTTGTAAGATTCACTCACATTGGGTGCGTTTGATTGGAGATGATGAGATGCGCACGAGTGGGAGAGTTGGACAACGAGAATTACTAACCTAAATAATAACGGAAAAATATAGTAAATGAGTGGATTTTATTAAGGATTTTAATGGAATTTTTTACATATTTTTTGTGAGTTTAAGGCTATTTTCTATCTTTAAAAATATTATTTTTAAGTATTTTTAATTAATATTTAAATTAAATTAAATAAATAAAAATATAAAAAAATTGTTTATTTTTGCGTTGACCGTTGACTTGTTGACCTGTTGACCGGTTCGGTCAGTGTGCATGTATGCGCTGGGTGAGACTCGAACCCGAGACCTCCCGTACGCGTGCACACAGCTCTACAAACTGAGCTACGTGTCTAACCCGAAATAATCTTGTTTTTAATTATATTTATATACTAATTCGATTTATCCAAAATTCTTTTAATTTCAAAAACATTTTAATTCATCAAACTGGTGCTAGTGACAAGTTTCGAACCCGGGACTTGTGCTTTAACATCACACACAGTCCACCACTGGACTGTGTGTCTAACTTGGTATAAGATCAATACGGAATTCGACTTCTCTAACCGGAGGAAGTCCTGAAATGTCATCAGGAAAAACTTGCGGGAAATCTTTTACTACTGGAATGTCTTCAAGTTTCTTCTCCATGGTTCCCTTGTTGATGATATGAGCTCAAAACGCAACGTAATTTTTGCGAAGATATTTTTGGGCTTGAAGACAAGACATTAAGCTGAGCCCCTTCGACGAGGTTTCTCTAAAGATTCGAAGAGTTTGACCGTTTGAAAGAGGAATACGTATAAATCTTTCGCGACATACAACTTCTGCCTGATGTTGACTGAGCCAGTCCATACCAATTATGATATCAAAACTTCCCAGCTTCATAGGAATAAGGTCGACTGAGAATTCGTGGTCGTTTAAGGTGAGTGCACAGTTGCGTATAATAGAGTTTATTGAAACTGGTTTCCCGTCAGCAACTTCTACCGTTATGGATTCCATGAGCTTATCCCGATTTTGGTTTAAGATAGGTTCAAATTCTAAGGACACAAAACTTCTATCCGCACCAGTATCAAATAACATAGAGGCATATCTACCATTTATAAGGAACGTACCGTTAACCACATTGCTGTCAGCTCTAGCCTGATTTGCGTTGATATTGAAAGCTCTTCCTCTTGCAGGTGGAGGAGCTTGGTTCGCTTGATTCACCGGGTTGGCTTGGGCCTGAGCATGAATAATGTTTACCAACCTTGGACAAGTGTTTCTGAAATGGATTGGGTCTCCGCAATTGTAGCAAGCCCGCATAGGTTGACCCATAGGATAATTGGGTTGGTAATATGTTTGTGCTAAATGTTGGGTGGGTGGAACTAGTAGGGGTTGTTGGGCTTGACCTATTAATTGTTAGTGGGTTTGGGTTGAAGGCTGGTGGCGGTTCGTTCGCTGGGGCATGCGGTAGGTTTGAACAGTATGACCTGCGCGACCACAGCCGGTGCAATGCTGGCAGGGATAATCAGGAGAATGGTGATATTGGCAACGGTTGCATTTTGGTAACGGGCCAGAGTAGGGTCTTTTGTATGGTGCAGGTGAAGGAGCGACTTGGGTAATGGGTGCAGCAGGAATTGGGAGGTTGGTTTGTGTAACAGCGAAATTTCTGGTGTTGCGCTTCCTCTTGTTAACAAACTTAGAGGAGGAGACGGGATGGTTTGAAGTTTGACCCTCAACGGGGGCTTTCTTTTTCTCTTCTTTAAACTTCCCGTTGCGAATTCGATTCTCAGTCAGTTTAGTCGCTAGCTCCATAGCATCCTCAAGTGATACCGGTGAAATGTTGAGAACTGAATCTTGAATTTTCGAGGGAAGTCCTCGAATATAATGCTCGATCAAACGATAAGTTGGGGTAAACAAATTTGGAACCATTTGGTTCAACTCCAAGAACCTTTTGTTATAGGTGGTGTGATCCCCCTCCTTCTGTTTTAAAGAATGAAATTCATCCTCCAACTTTTTAATTTCACTCCTAGGACAGAAACGCCTAGTCATGATTTCCCTTAACTTCTCCCAAGTTAAGGCCATTGCATCATCAGTTCCCCTCTTCCCTTTTTCAGTATTCCACCAAGTGAGAGCTACCCCAAATAGTCTCCCGATGGCGTATCGAACCTTGCGATCCTTAGGACAATAGCAGTTGAGGAAGGTGTTTTCCATTTCCTCGAACCAGTGGAGGAGAGCAGTGACACCTTCGGTCCCCTCAAATTTAGGAGGATCACAAGATTTGAAATGTTTGTATGAGCATTTGCTGGTAGGAGGGTTGTCGATGTTCTGGTCATGTTGTTGGGGAGGATTAGTGGGATTTGTGCCGAGAGCTTGTTGTACTTGGACAACAATGTCAGGCAGTTTCGCGATGTGTGTGGCCAAGCGTTCCTGTGACCTTCCTGATCTTTTACCCCCTCGTTGTTGTCTGGACGACATCTACAGGAACATACATAAGAAGATTGTGAGTTTATGGAGTCTTTTTAGGTGTCATGTGTCTTTAAGAAAAATGAAAATAACATAAATATCAATAATGCAACTACATCCATAGGATGTCTTGGGTTTGCTCATGTTGGGCCTCAAATGTCCCCCATACCTTCACCTGTATAGCCATGTGGGCCCCCATGGCTATTGGCTTGGTAGGATTCACATTAGTATTGGCGATTTAACACTCGCATCACCCGAATGCAAACCACAAAATATGTTTACGAGATGTATGGTCGGAATGTGTCCAGGTGTAGACACAATGACAACTCAAAGTGGGGTTAGCTCACACGACGTTTGGTATATCATGCTTTGGCCTAATAGGTACTTCGTACTCTCATCGTTAGTCCCCAGGTAGGCAAACTGGTCCTTTATTTTGGATTTATACGAATGCCAGCCTAGACAGGACGTTCCGACTACCGGTACTGGTACCCTTCCAGTTACTACATGCCCGTCATGAGAACTCACTTTGATGGGATTTGAAAACACAAAAATCATTGTAAAAACAATCATGATGTGGTGTGTGCTTTCATGGATATGATGTGTTATGAGAATATGATTCATGATAGGCGTTATATGATAATACATACTTATGAACATGCTTGCATAATATTGAATGTAACATTTAACATAAAACATATAAACATCATGAAATTTGGCATGTAACACACAAAAATCTTATAAGTTTCTAATCAACTATAGTATAGGCTCTAAGGGTCTAATAGCCTATCCTATATCCCTATAGTCATAGCTCTGATACAATTCTGTCACACCCCGACTCGCAGCGGAATAAGAGTCGGGGCATAATTGGGTTATCACCAAAGATCATGATATTTACTAATATGTTTCATATTTATTAAAGTCAAAGTTACATTTCCAAATATCCAAACATGTCCATACAATACAAAGAAAATAAACCAAACATAACAATCCCAAACTCTAAATCATTTTATTCTTCTAGTCCAATCCTATGTGTTTCTGGCTGCAGCTGGTTCACCTGTATCATAAGTTGGCGAGTGAACCTTGTTAGATAAACATTTGTTATTGATTTTCTTGTTAGTTTATCAATGAAAAATTGTGCATAATCGTAAATGAGCAAATGTAAATAACCATGCAGTAGTAATAGCAATCACAACTATAATATACAATAACACATGATAACATACATTAACATACCAACATCATACAATAAATAACATGAATGAAACTGTGCGATCAAGGCTCAATCAAACGGAGCCGATCGTATTGCATGTACTGAAAATGATAAATGTCTGTGCGATCAAGGCTCAATCAAACGGAGCCGATCGTATGTGGGCACGCCAGGTTCACGCTCATAATGTAATGGGGAACATGCTAAACGCTCATAATGTAATGGGGAGCGGCGGCCTATGAAATTGCATGTACTGAAATAATAAATTGAATCCAACAATAACCACACAAACAGTTGTAACAAGCTGAATACACAAGCTCATGATATGATGTATGCACAATGGTTAAATATAATATATAGCAAGACACATGATACACCCCAAAACGTGATTAAAACGGGGAATTTGTAAGATTCACTCACATTGGGTGCGTTTGATTGGAGATGATGAGATGCGCACGAGTCGGGAGAGATGGACAACGAGAATTACTAACCTAAATAATAACAGAAAAATATAGTAAATGAGTGGATTTTATTAAGGATTTTAATGGAATTTTTTAGGTATATTTTTGTAAGTTTAAGGCTATTTTCTATCTTTAAAAATATTATTTTTAAGTATTTTTAATTAATTTTTAAATTAAATTAAATAAATAAAAATATAAAAAAATTGTTTATTTTTGCGTTGACCGTTGACGGTTGACCGTTGACTTGTTGACCTGTTGACCGGTTCGGTCAGTGTGCATGTATGCGCTGGGTGAGACTCGAACCCGAGACATCCCATACGCGTGCACGCAGCTCTACCAACTGAGCTACGTGTCTAACCCGAAATAATCTTGTTTTTAATTATATTTATATACTAATTCGATTTATCCAAAATTCTTTTAATTTCAAAAACATTTTAATTCATCAAACTGGTGCTAGTGACAGGTTTCGAACCCGGGACTTGTGCTTTAACATCACACACAGTCCACCGCTGGACTGTGTGTCTAACTTGGTTAATATACCAATACTATACTTAACAACTAACGAGGATTAACCCGGTTCAGTTTTAAACAAAAAGGCATTTTATTACACAGAGGGTATGTGTATCAAGAATCGAACTCGGGAGGTATGCGTATATGCTTGCACAGTCCACCGCTGGACTGTGTGTCTAACCCGTTCATTATATCGATTTTTATTAGCCTTATATTATACCACGTCTTCGTCTTCTTCGTTAACTTTACCCAGAAAACAAATTCCAACTGTTTTGACTGATTTATGCCTAATCTGGTTTTTTTTAAACATTATGAGTAATTTAAAGGTAATGAATGGAGAGAGTTTGGGGGAAAGGATGTACCGATCAGTGATTCTCACAGAATTCCGGCAGAGGTCCGTCGGCTCTGATATTGAACTCTGGCTGTTGAAATCAATTAACAGTTCTGTTCGATTATTTATGAAGTTGAGGTACTTAATCAAAGTTTAACAGAAGTTTGAAAGATCATACCAGCTCTCAGTGTGTTTCCGGAAGTTTCAGAAATTTTCCGGCGAAGGTAGGAATCTCGACAAACGTTGACTGGGATTGATTCTGATGGTGGAGTGTGTTTAGAGACAGATTAATCAAACGATTGAAACAGAAAGAGTCGAAGGAATTACCGTGTGGATGTGAGTCTCGGTTTTCCGGCGACTTGCAGAATTTTTTCCGGCGAGTAAAATAACCTTCTCCGGTGGACAGTAAAATGTGCGGAAATGTAATTGAAGGTCTTGCAGAGTATTTTGAGTCGCAGGAGAGGTCTAAGATTGAAGTAATCCGAGAATTGAAAGTTTTCGGTTATTAAACCGATTCACTTCCGAATTCAAGTTTCATTCACAGCAGAATTGATTGGATTTATCAGTTTATCGGTTATACTCATTGAATCGCGAGTATCCAAATCGTCTTTGAGTGTTTGATAACCGATTTCAGTTACAACTGACGTAACCGATTGATTTACATTTGTCTATTAGATCTATTTGTTTCCTAAAGATGACAGAAAACAAACAAGTGGCGGAGTGGTTATGCGGGTGAGTGTTAAGTCTTTGAAGTTATAATCCGGCTGACCCGGGTTCGAGTCCCGGCAGCCCCAATTTATTTTTAAGCACTTTATTTTTACTTTTTAACAATTATAACTTTTATAGTTAAGTTTGTTTATTAATTATGTATCATTAAAAATCAAAATAACCTTAAATATACAACGTGACATTTATAACTTGATATTCGATTACAAAACGGAGCGGGTTTTGGAAACCCGTTTTTGACAAATGTTACAACCTATACCCAACTATCAAGTATTTGGGGTTTCTTCTAAGCAATTATACCGTAATCAATTAATTGTTTTTGAAGCCATGAGAGTTGTGTAGTGCAACTTGCAGTAGCTATATAATCTGCTTATGATGTAGAGTTATAGACTGTTGTTTGCTTTTTTGCTTTGCCGTGAGACCAAGGCATTTCTGAGTAATTGGCGGACTCCTAATGTTGACTTCCCTATTTTGTGAAATCTAGCAAAGTTACTATATGAGAAACCTGAAAGCTCCATATTTCCATTAGCTGGATACGAAATACTAACTGTGGGAGCACCTCTGAGGCAACTGAATATCCTTTTTCTAGCTACTAAATTTGACTTATAGGTGATGGTTGATATGTTGCACAAACACATGTTGCAAACTTAATTTTGGTCTATTAAGCCATCTTTTTCATTAGATATTAGTGGTTTGCTTGAACCAATGGGGGTAGCACATGGTTTACAATTATACATGTAAAACTTGTTTAAGAGTGTTTTGACATATTTATTTTGATTAATGAAAGCTCCATTTTAAAGTTGTTGTACTTGAAGACCAAGGAAACATTGTAACTCCCCCATGGCACTCATCTCAAATTGAGTTATCATCAATTTTCTAAACTCATCACACATTTATCACATGTGGATCCAAAAATGATATCATCCACATTGATCTGTACAATTCATAGATCTTCCCTTTTCCATTTTAGAAATAGAGTTTTATCAATTTTACCTCTTTTGAATTCATACGATAAGAGAAAAGTGGATAGAGTATCATGCTAGGTTCTTGGTGCTTGTTTTAGTCCATACAAAGGTTTCATCATAGTCAATTCCATCTTCTTGTATGTACCCTTGAACCACGAGCATGGATTTGTTTTTTATTACAATGCCTCTTTCATCAGTTTTATTTTTAAAGACCCGTTTTGTTCCAATTGAATATGTGTCCTCTCGTAAGGATACAAGTTCCCATACTTGTTGTCACTAAACTGAAGCTGCTCTTCTTGCATTGCTTCTACCCAACTGTTGTCTTTTAATGCCTCTTGGTATTTGACATGTTGGATTCATGATAGAAAGCCAACAAATAGGCAGAAATTTGAGGTTTGGCTTCTTGTGAGCACTCCTGCATTGATGTCTCCTATGACTTGTTCTGGTGGATGAGATCCTTGGAAGATAGTGTTTCTAGTGTATGGAATGATGCAATTTTGTGGTGAGGGGCATAGTTGGGAATTTTCTAGTGAAACCTTTGTTGCTATTGTGGTATGGTCAACAATGGTTTGAAATGGTAGTGATGGGATTGGCCCATGTGGTGAATTTGAAGTGGAGGATAGATCAGTGGTTTGACCACAAGAATAGTTAGTGGTTTGAGGTTTACTTTGGTCAATAGTTGTTTCAGTTGTTGTAGACTTACTTTTGTTTTGCGTAGATGAGGTTTGTAGATCAGAATGGACTTTGTCTTGAGATGGCATCTCAATATCAAATTTGTAATCCTGTTGTACTCTTTTTGATTTACCTGCATCAACCTCAACCTTTGCAGTTACATCTTCAAAATTGAATTTATGAAGATCAAAAAGTTCTGCTAGATTTTTGGGGATTTTTACAGATGAGAGTTCAATAAATTTTACGTTTAATACTTCTTCTATAGTTATGGGCCTTGTGTTGAACACTTTATAGGTCTTGGCTGTAGAAGAATATCCTAGAAAATATCAACAATCCACTTTGGCAGCAAATTTTGAGATTGAATCTTTAAGATTCAAATTAAAGCATTGACAACCAATGATTTTGAAAAATGAAATTTATGGTTTTATTCTAAATAAAATTTTATAGGCAGTCTTTTGATGCCTAGGCTTTATTAAGACACTATTTTGAACATTGCATGCAGTATTCACTGCCTCTTCCCAAAAAGACAATGGAAGACCATAATCTGCAAGCATAGTTCTTGCCTCCTCAATAAAGGTTTTTTTCTTTCAACAACCCCATTTTGTTCTAGTGTTCTTGGAATACTGAATTATCTCATTATTCTTGTTGACACACAGAATTGATCAAGTTCTTGATTTGTAAACTCTGTCTCATTGTCACTCCTGAGAGACTTGATAGATAGATCATATTGTTTTCAAATTTTGTCATAAACTCTTTTAAAATACATGTAGTCTCATCTTTTGAGTGTAAAAAATAAGTTCATGTAAACCCAGAAAAATAATCAACTATCGCTAAGCAATATCACTTTTTCTCAAGCTCATGATTTTTACTGGGTCAAACAAATCCATATGTGGCAATTGTAAACATTGGGTTATTTCGGAATCTTCAATTGATTTGTATGATGTTTATGTTGTTTACCTTTTAAACAAGAAACACAATGTTCATCACACTTGAACTATTTGGTTGGAAAACCTCTGACAAGTCGTAGTGTTAATGATTTTCAAATTAACATGTCCTCACCTTCTATTTCATAACTATGTTTCTTTTGTTGAGGCAACAGAGAATAGGCATACATTTGTTTTTGGGTTTTCTGTGGACATGTCCACTACATAAACATTGCCACTTCTATGAGCATGAAGTTATGTAGTGCTTTTAACTATAATTTTGTCAATATTTTTACAACCTCAGGTCAAACAATTTTACAAGTTGTTTTTGTAAAAAATGAGCCACAACCTTTGTCATTCATTTGTGAAACACTGAGTAAATAAATTTCGAATGTCAATAAGATTAAGATTTTCAAATTTTAGCTTACTAGCCTGGATTGTCCTAGACCCCATCACCTTTCCTTTAGAATTATTTCCAAAGGATATGTCACCACCTCCATGAGATGGAAGTTTGTTAGTAGAGCTTTGCATCTAGTCAAATGTCTGGATCCTTCACTATCCACACACCTTTGGCTATCTAGGCATGTAAGACTCACATTTTGGTGGCAATGAATGCGGATTCACATTTGTTGGAATCGGTATGCGCAAGACACATATTAAATTGATGTGGCTAGTACGTTAAGATACAAGTCGGGTCATACCCAATAACAAGCAAGACAAACACCTATGATATTTATTTATGATATGATCAAACAAATAAATATTAACACTTAGAATATTTAGATATTGGTTTTCTAAATAATTGCACTTAAGAAACTAATAAATTATATGGATAACTTATTTTGAGAGAATATTTAATATTGTTATTTAATGGGTTAAGTAACATTATAAATAATTGTGATATGTTACATAAGTCTTATAACATGTAATGTTATAATTTTATAAAAAGGTTATAAAATAAACATAAGACTTATTTTATAAAAATTGAAATCATGGGTGACAAAAACAAGGCAATAAGGCCATCCACTTGGGGGTCTTCCCAAGGTGGTCTTCCACCAATGAAATGTCATGAAATCTTCTTACATATCTCATGTAATCTTCCATAATCCAAGATAAGATCTTGAAGAAGATATATGGAGATTTGATGATCATTCTCTTATATACTTTTTTCATAATATAATTCAAGTGCAAGAACTCATTTTTTTAGCTCTAAGATTTTCGGCCAAAGGTGGTTGTCAAGAGGGTGTTTCAAGTGAGTTCATAAGTGTAGAAATCCTAGCAATCTTGTGGTGTTTGTTGGAAAGCTTGGGGTATACAAGCTTGAGGTCTTCTACTTAGAAGATTACCATTCAAGAAGTATCATCTTCTTCACCTACTTGTTCTTTGGAAGATAGTATTCTAAACACCCTATGGTTGTATTTTGATAGCATGCATGTTCATATCTGGATCCGGGTTTTGATTTTACATATAAAATGGGTTTTATATCTTGTAAGTAACATGTTTTAAATAATTATTCCGCTGCGTTTTTATTTTATACGAATAAAATAACTTTGATAAACATGTCGTAAAACCCAACAGTGGTATCAGAGCCAGGTTATATGAATGCATGCTTCATAGGATTTAAAATTTTGGGTTTCGGGTTTGGAGAAACCCTATGGCCGAAAAATTTTGATCATGGTTCTCCTTTTGTTTTTCTAGATGTTTATTATACATGCATAAAAGTATCTTGAAAAATTATATCATTTGGATGATTTGCTTGTTTGGACAAAAACCCATGTTTTCAGTTTTTCTCTTGGTCGAAAATTGGGTTCCAAAAAGGAAACCATTTTTGATCTGGAATTTAAATATATATGTGGATATATATTTTGGTGTTCATAACCTAGCCATGACCTTGTGTTTGAATATGTTGAATGATTGTGTTTGTGATTTATATTTAATTATTTCAATGGGTTGTAATATTTAATGTCTTTGTTCTTCCATTTAAAAAAATATGTAATTTATTTATTTTCATTTGGTATGTAAGTAAATAGATTAGTTGCATTTTTTTTACTAGAAAAAATATATTAGGATACTTTATTGTAAAACAAGATGCACAAAAAATGCGTTTTGGTTTTGGCCAATTTTGGGCCTAAAGGACTTCATAGTCCTTAGCGGGATTTTAGCCCAATAACCAAAACACATTTTTGAAGCCCAAAGGAGTTTGGAGCTGAATTTAAAGTTCATTTGGAAGCCCAAAGAAAGTGAAGAAATCACAATACAAAAGGAAGACTTGAAGCATTTGGGTGCGGGTTGAAGTGGGAGTTCAACGACACATTTCTTGTGTCAATATTCACCCTTTAGGAAGGACCTTTTGGCACACTTGTTTTGGCTAACAAGTGTTGTCAAAAATAGTTGGCTATGGTTATACACCTATAGTTTTGTGTGTTATCTTGTATGGTTGTTTTATTATCTTGTTTGGATGATATATGGATATGGATGCTTAACAAACTAATAAACAACAACAAGCTTAAAATTGGTTCTTTAAAAATCATTAAAGTAGTTAATAAAAGGTTTATTAAAGGTTAATGATTTTATAATAAAATGGGTTTTATTAAAAGAACCTTGAAAATTGGTTTTTATTAAGGTACCATGAATTTGAATGCATGCAAATGTATGGTACATAAAGTTTTCTAAAACAGAAAATTTGAAAACAAAAAATCCCTTTTATAAAACAAGTCAAACACCATCCTTTTATACAACACTCGAATCACTTGGGAATTCTTTGTGGATAAAGGTCACCTAACCACATTTGAAGGAACTTGTGTGTTGGAGGTGGGCTTACCATATTTGTGGGATAAAGGTCACCTAACCACTTGTATGGGTAAACTCACATGTGTGTGTAAGTAGGATGACTTGATTTGGAAACCATGTGCTTAGGGTCACCGAAGCATGGCGTACAAAGGTGTTGATGGATTAAACATGCCAACTTAACATAAAGATGTTTAACCGATCCCATATGGCTAGAAATTGCAAAGAGTTGCAATCGTCAAACGTTGACTACCTTGTTAATTTAAATAATGGGATAAAGGTCACCTAACCAATATTTAAATGTAACGTTGGATTCTAGATTTTAATTATTAATTTTCTATGAGACATAAAAGGGTATTAATAATTAAAATTTAGTTATATCAAAAATACTAAAAATTGAACTTTGTTAAAATTTTGTAGATGGCCGCTAACAATGCAACACAATTACCCAAACCGTCCGTAACCTATCACTAAGAACCATCCTTGAAAAGGATCGTCTCAACCATAACTACTTCATGGATTGGTATCGAAACTTGAGAATCGTTCTCAAGCAAGAAAAGATATCCTATGTGTTGGATGATCCCATTCCCGATGAACCTAACGTGGAAGATGTGGAATCCTATAACGATTGGGTTAAGTATACCGAGGACTCTATGCAAGCCTCTTGCCTCATGTTTGGAACTATGATTCCCGAAATTCACAAGGACTTTGAACATCACGGGGCATATGACATGGTTACCCAATTGAAGGAAATGTTCCTTCAACAAGCAAGGGTAGAACGCTTCAAAACGGTTCGAGTGCTTCATTCATGTCGAATGGAGGAAACCCAATCGGTCTCATCTTATGTCCTTAAGATGAAGAGCCACATTGATCGCCTCGAAAGGCTTAATTGTCCCGTCTCTAAAGAGTTGGCTACGGATTTGATCCTCAACTCTTTAACAAAGAAGTTTGAGACTTTCGTCATGAATTATAACATGAATGGATGGGACAAGAGCATTGGTGAGCTTCATGCGATGCTCAAAACTGCCGAGGCAGGCATGGGTAAAAAGGCTTTACCGGTTCTAATGATCAATGAGGGAGGCAACAAGAAGAGGCCCCACCCCGACTCCAAGGCAAGTTTTGCCAAAAGGAAGGGCCACATCAAAGGGAAGGGAAAATGAAAGGTTAAAGCAGAACCCATGAAACCAAAGGAAAAGAAGCAAAAGGTTGCTTCGACTGACCCATGCTTTGAGTGTGGAGAGATAGGACATTGAAAAAGAAATTGTCCAACCTATCTCAAGGAGTTGAAAAACAAGAGGGATACGGGGCAAACCTCAGGTACAATCTTTATGATACATATTGACCTGAATGTTATTTCTTCAAACACATGGGTATTGGATACCGGGTGTGGAACTCATATTTGCAATTTGTTGCAGGGGTTCAAAAGAAATAAACATTATAAAAAGGGAGACGCTAGTCTCTTCATGGGCAACGGAGCAAAAGTTGAAGTCGAAGCCCAAGGAGACTATGTGTTGAAGCTTCCAAGTGGTTTGGAAGTGATTTTAAAAAATGTTTTGTATGCTCCTAGTTTGACTAGGAACATTATTTCAGTTTCCCTCTTGCTACAATATGGTTTTAATTTAAAGTTTGTAAACGATGACATTTATGTTTTGATGAATGACATGTTTTCCTTTAAAGCTATGCCTTCAAATGGTATTTATGAATTGGTTCATGATAATATATTTGATAGTTCAATGTACCAAGCAACCACCAAGAAACTCAAATTAGATTTGAGTGATTCCTATCTTGGCATTGTCGCCTTGGACATATAAACAAAAATCGGATGCAAACACTTCGAAAGAATGGTCTCTTGGAAACAAATGGAGATGATTCATTTGATGTATGTGAATCTTGTTTACAAGGCAAAATGACTAAGGCACACTTTCAATGGCACATTTGAAAGGGCAAAAGACTTATTAGGTATCATACATTCGGATGTATGTGGTCCTTTAAAGCCAATGACTAGGAATGGTGAAAGATACTTCATTAGTTTTACCGACGACTATAGTCGTTATGGTTATGTGTACTTTATAAGACACAAAGATGAAGCATTTGAAATGTTCAAAGATTTCAAAAGTGAAGTAGAAAATCAACTCAAGAAAACAATCAAAGTCCTTCGTACCAATAGAGGAGGTGAATACCTTAGTGATGCTTTTCAAGATCATCTTAGGAGTTGTGGGATTATCTCACAACTTACTCCATCTGGAACACCATAACATAATGGTGTGTCTGAAAGGAGGAATCGAACTCTATTGGATATGGTTCGATCTATGATGGCTAGAAGCACATTGCCTCTATCATTTTGGGGTTACGCTTTGCTCTCCGGGCCCGTGTACTAAATATGGCCCCAACCAAGAAAGTGGATAAGACACCTTTTGAAATATGGCATGGAAAGGCTTCATCATTATCATATTTGAAGGTATGGGGTTGTGAAGCTTATGTGAAGCAATACACCCCAGACAAATTGGAAGTACGATCCACTAAGTGTATCTTTGTGGGATATCCTAAAGATGATATAGGATATTACTTTTACGAACCAACAAAGCAAAAGGTATTTGTTGCTCGGAAGGGTATGTTCTTGGAAGCTAAGTTCCTTATGGAAGGAAATAGTAGTAGAACAGTGGAACTTGATGAGGATCAAGAACCACAAGCCGATACATGTTTGGTTGATACTAGCACTAAACAAGAGGTTGTTGAAAAGGATCAAATGGTTGATCAATACACACAAAATGTTCGCAGATCTGGTAGAATTTGTCATCCACCCGAAAGATATGGATTTTTCATGGATGGATGCTACGTGGTAGATTCAGATGAACCAACCACATACCATGATGCAATGTCACAATCCGATTGTGACAAGTGGCTTGAAGCAATGAACGTCGAGATGTAATCCATGTATGACAACCAAGTATGGGAAGTTGTTATACCACCTCTTAACTCCAAAGTAATTGGAAGTAAGTGGGTTTTCAAGAAGAAAACTGATATGCATGATAACTTGGATACTTATGAAGCGAGACTTGTAGAAAAAGGTTTCACTCAAACTCAAGGGGTTGATTATGATGAGACCTTCTCGCCCGTGGCGATGCTAAAGTCAATTATGATATTATGTGCCATAGCTGCATATTACGATTATGAGATTTCGCAAATGGATGTCAAAATAGCTTTCCTCAATAGATAACTTAATGAGGATGTCTATATGGTTCAGCCTGAAGGTTTTGTCAATCCAAAATATCCTAACAAAGTATGCAAGTTAAAGAAATCAATATATGGATTGAAACACGCATCTAGAAGTTGGAATCATCGTTTTGATGAAGAAATTAGGCATTTTGGATTCATCAAGAACGCCGATGAAGCTTATGTGTAAAAGAAGGCTAGTGGGAGCATCATCACTTTCCTAGTACTGTATGTCGATGACATTCTACTATTTGGAAATGATATTCCAACCATGGAAGGTGTTAAAACCTGGCTTGGAAGTTGTTTTTCCATTAAGGATCTTGGTGAAGCCGCCTATATTTTGGGAATAAAGATCTATAGGGATAGATCAAGGCGCTTGATAGGTTTGAACCAAAGTGCATACATTGACAATGTCTTGAAAAGGTTCAAGATGGAGAACTCTAAGAAAGGTTTGGTACCTATTCAAAAGGTAACGATATTTAATGCGTCTCAATGTCCAAGCTCAGAGGATGAGAAAGAGAGAATGACAGGAGTCCCATATGCATCTGCTATAGGATCCATCATGTATGCAATGATATGCACTAGACCGGACGTGTCATGTGCCTTAAGCATGACAAGTAGATACCAGCAAAATCCAGGTAACAGTCATTGGATGGCTGTTAAAAGCATATTGAAATACCTTAGAACGACTAAGGATATGTTTCTAATATATGGATCTGGTGAAGAGGAACTCGTTGTAAAGGGTTACACGGATGCGAGTTTCCAAACTGACCGAGATGGTTCTCGATCACAATCTGGGTATGTCTTCATTTTGAATGGAGCTGCAGTCTCTTGGAAGAGCTCGAAGCAGGATGTTGTAGCATTGTCCACTACAGAATCAGAATACATCACCGCTTCATTGGCAGCACAACAAGCTGCATGGTTGAAGAAATTCATCACCGACCTAGGGGTAGTCCCTACCATTCAGGATCCTCTAGAAATCTTTTGTGATAACGAGGGTGCAATTGCACAAATTAAGGAACCTCGTGCACATCAAAAGACTAGGCACATTGAGCGGAGATTCAACTACATAAGGGATGAAGTTGAAAAAGGAAAGATATGTATTCGCAAAGTTCACACCGATCAAAACATTGCGGATCCACTCACGAAGCTCCTTGAACGGTCAAAACATGAGGGTCATACTTGTGCCTTAGGACTTTGATATTCTAGTGATTGGATTTGATATATTTAGTATTTGGATATCGGAACACTTGTTATTATAACTCATTTAATAATTATGGCATTTTGAGTTATGTACCAATTTTAGCATGTTTAAATCCATGAATAAGTTAATTATTCTAAATGTCCGTAGTCGATCATATTTGTGGGAACAAATATGAAGGTAAGACTATTATGAACTCGGATTGGTGGATATTATTAGGTATGAATATAGGGCAAAGTGTTGCTGCCAAAGTCCATAGATATTTGTGGGATACAAATATTGGACTGACCTGCTCTCAAATATTACTACATGGAATCTTTGAGATTGATCATAAGTAAATTTGAATAAAGGCGAATATCATTGTATCCTCTGACCTAAGATACATATTGGGTCTTGATATTCACCAAATATTGTACTTTGACTTGGTTCTTTGCTGTCAGTAATATGGCAGTACATAAGGCGAAGCTCAGGTGTGGTACGAGGTGATTGTGAGAGACGTATGTGGTCAAGATGGGATTTGTTCCTCTTATTCGTTGAGAGTAAGATGTCTAAGGCCTGCTAAAGTTAAATCAAAAGAGAATGATCATACTATGTCTCTGGATCTGACATGACATCTGTAACGAAAGGATAATGATCGTTTCACCTAAATCTTGTTCAAGTAAGGGACTTGAAGGGGATGATGTTATTGAATGGCACTTCGTCATACGTATTAGGGGTAGTAAACCGTTGTTAGGCGGTATTTGCTACTGGCATCAATCTTATATGTATCTTGTGCAAGTGGGAGATTGTTCGAATCGGTATGCCCAAGACACATATTAAATTGATGTGGCTAGTACGTTATGATCCAAGTCGGTCATACCCAATAACAAGTTAGATAAACACCTATGATATTATTTATGATATGATCAAACAAATAAATATTAACACTTAGAATATTTAGAAATTGGTTTTCTAAATAATTGCACTTGAGAAACTAAAAAATTATATGGATAATTTATTTTGAGAGAATATTTTATATTGTTATTTAATGGGTTAAGTAACATTATAAATAATTGTGATATGTTGCATAAGTCTTATAACATGTAATGTTATAATTTTATAAAAAGGTTATAAAATAAACATAAGACTTATTTTATAAAAATTGAAATCTTGGATGACAAAAACAAGGCCATATGGCCGTCCACTTGGGGGTCTTCCCAAGGTGATCTTCCACCAATAAAATGTCATAAAATCTTCTTACATATCTCATGTAATCTTCCATAATCCAAGATAAGATCTTGAAGAAGATATATGGAGATTTGATGATCATTCTCTTACATACTTTTTTCATAATATAATTCAAGTGCAAGAACTCATTTTTTTAGCTCTAAGATTTTCGGCCAAAGGTGGTTGTCAAGAGGGTGTTTCAAGTGAGTTCATAAGTTTAAAAATCCTAGCAATCTTGTGGTGTTTGTTGGAAAGCTTGGGGTATACAAGATTGAGGTCTTCTACTTAGAAGATTACCATTCAAGAAGTATCATCTTCTTCACCTACTTGTTCTTTGGAAGGTAGTATTCTAAACACCCTATGGTTGTATTTTGATAGCATGCATGTTCATATATGGATCCGGGTTTTGGTTTTACATATAAAATGGGTTTTATATCTTGTAAGTAACATGTTTTAAATAATTATTCCGCTGCGTTTTTATTTTATACGGATAAAATAACTTTGATAAACATGTCGTAAAACCCAACAACATTTATTCTCATCTTCAGTTGTATTACAAGGATCATTGTTTCTTACAACACTATCAATGCCCTTTTCACAAACTGTTGTTTGTACTAGGTTAGATACACTCTCAACATTTTGCATGTCAGGAGTTTTCTGGTTGTTTTTAACAAATTCCTTAATCTCACTAAATTTCTCTTTTAACTCATCCAACAACTATTTAGTACTATTACAGTGTAATAGCTCTCCATAAATCTCAAACTTTTTGAAGTCTAGCATAGAGTAATCTTTCGGTTTCTTTGGCTCATTCACATCAGGATTTTCGACACAAGGTGTCATTGGAATATATGGTGACATCCTATGTTTTGTTGAGCAAGATAATGCACCATTTGAGTGAACTTTACCGTTGCCAAAGCCTTTGTAAGTATGTCAGCTTTCTACAATTCTCCACTAAGATGCTTGGCAGAATTCTTATCACTTTCGACACATCGCGTATAGTGAAGCTTAGTGTGCTTACTCCTCTCGTGAAATGCGAGATTTTTTATAAGAGCGATTGTGGACTCATTGTCAACCAGGAGTTGCACCCTTTCAACCTGTTTAGCTATTAAGTCACTAATTAGATTTCTTAACCACAATGCTTGGCCCGCCGCCGAGATTGCAGCTGTAAATTCAGCTCCACACAAACTAAGAGCCACCAATCGTTGCTTTTGCGAGCACCATGTTATCAAATTACTTGAATAACAAAAGGCCATACATGTTGTTCCTCTTCTGTCCTCCACATATGTCTCATGATTACTGTTGTTGTAGCCCATGAGTTTCCCGTTACCACCTCTACGATACTTTAGCCCAAACTTAGTTGTAGCCTTGATGTCGTAGTGTAAGTTTAAAATCTGCAAGGTGACTTTCTTTAGGTTGTTGCATATGTTTACTCACCACTCCAACTGGGTAATTCAAATCTGGCTAAGTATGAATAAGATTCCGAAGACTACCAATTATTTTTCTATACACGATTGCATTAACTAGCTAGCCACCTTCATCAATTGGAGTATCTTATTCTCATACCCTTCCTGCCGTATAGTAATACCATCTTCTCCTTGACCCACTTCTATACCCAAATTATAAGTAAAAAGAGCCAGATTACTCATAGTAAAATTAACTTTCATATTAATTTAAGAAACACAAATCCTATTCACTTGAGCTGGTTACCATAAGGTTATCGACATAAACACCCACAACAAGAATAAAATCAGAATTTTGTAACTTATAAACTGCTTGTTCATGAATACATCTGGAAAAACCAAGTTCTTTGAATGTTTTATCGAGCCGTGCGTTCCAAGCTTTTGGCGTTTGTCTGAGTCCGTAAAATGCTTTGTTCAAACAATAAACTTTGTCTTCTTTAACCTTTATAACTAATATGATAGGCTAAGTTACATATACCTTGTCCTTGAGGTCACCGTTTAAGAAAGTTGGCTTGACATCAAGATGATGCACAAGCCACATTCCATTTGCTGCCAACGCTAATATAAAATCTAATTGTTTCCAATCAAGAAACTAGAGAAAAAATATCTTCAAAGTATACATTTTCGAAATTCTTCGCACATTTTTATTGCATGTGGAACCTAAAATGATATCATCTACATAGATTTGTACTATTAACAAATCTTTGCATTTCCACTTTTCCAATAGAGTTTTATCAACTTTAGCTCTTTTGAATTCACTGGATAAGAGAAAAGTGGATAGAGTATCATACCAGGCTCTTGGTGCTTGTTTTTGTCCATACAAAACTTTGTTTAGCTTGTGGACATAATCAGCATGGAATCTACCTTCAAATCCTAGTGGTTGAAACACATTGACCTCTTCTATGATCTTTCCATAGAGAAAAACACACTTTATATCCATCTGATACACATTTATGTTGTGGTTGACAGCAAAGGTTAAGAAAAGTCTTATTGCCTCAAACCTTGCTACAGGAGTAAAGGTATTATCATAGTCTATTCGTTCGTTTTGTCTATAACCTTGAACTACAAGCATGGCTTTGTTTTCAATAACAATGCCCCTTTCCTCAGTTTTGTTTTAAAAGACCCATTTTATACCAATTAGACAAGTATCCTTTGGTAGTAGAACAAGTTCCCACAGTTGTTATCTTTTAACTGAAGGAGATCCTTTCTGCATGACCTATACCCAACTATCAAGTATTTGGGGTTTCTTCTAAGCAATTATACCACAATTAATTAATTATTTTTGAAGCCACAAGAGTTGTGGTGCAACTTGCAGCAGCTATATAATCTACTTATGATGTAGAGTTATAGACTGTTGTTTGCTTTTTTTCTTTGCCATGAGACCAAGGCATTTCTAAGGAATTGGTGGCCTCCTGATGTTGACTTCCTTATTTTGTGAAATCTAGAAAAGTTACTATCTGAGAAACTTGAAAGCTAAATATTTCCATTAGGTGGATACGAAATACTAACTGTGGAAGCACCTCTTAGGCATCTGAATATCCTTTTTCCAGCTACTAAATTTGACTTCTAGGTGATGCTTGATAGCTTGCACAAACACATGTTGCAAACTTAATATTAGGTCTTGATGTAGTTGAGGACATCTGAAAAATGTTTGGTCTATCAAGCCATCTTTTTCATTAGATATTAGTGGTTTGCTTGAACCAATGGGGGTAGCACATGGTTTACAATCATACATGTCAAACTTGTTTAAGAGTGTTTTGACATATTTGTTTTGATTAATGAAAGCTCCATTTTAAAGTTGATGTACTTGAAGAGCAAGGAAACATTGTAACTCCCCTATGGCACTCATCTTAAATTGAGCTATCATCAATTTTCTAAACTCATCACACATTATCACATGTGGATCCAAAAATAATATCATCCACATAGATCTCTACAATTAATAGATTTTCCCCTTTCCATTTTAGAAATAGAGTTTTATCAATTTTACCTCTTTTGAATTCATACGATAAGAGAAAAGTGGATAGAGTATCATGCCAGGTTCTTGGTGCTTGTTTTAGTCCATACAAAGGTTTCATCATAGTCAATTCCATCTTCTTGTATGTACCCTTGAACCACGAGCATGGATTTGTTTTTTATTACAATGCCTCTTTCATCAGTTTTATTTTTAAAGACCCGTTTTGTTCCAATTGAATATGTGTCCTCTCGTAAGGATACAAGTTCCCATACTTGTTGTCACTAAACTGAAGCTGCTCTTCTTGCATTGCTTCTACCCAACTGTTGTCTTTTAATGCCTCTTGGTATTTAACAAGTTGGATTCATGATAAAAGCCAGCAAATAGGCAGACATTTTATGTTTGGCTTCTTGTGAGCACTCCTGCATTAATGTCTCCTATGACTTGTTCTGGTGGATGAGATCCTTGGAAGATAGTGTTTCAAGTGTATGGAATGATGGAATTTTGTGGTGAGGGGCATAGTTGGGAATATTTTGGTGAAACCTCTGTTACCATTGTGGTATGGTCAACAATGGTTTGAAATGGTGGTGATGGGATTGGCCCATGCGGTGAATTTGAAGTGGAGGATAGATCAGTGGTTTGACCACAAGAATAGTTAGTGGTTTGAGGTTTACTTTGGTCAATAGTTGTTTCAGTTGTTGTAGACTTACTATGGTTTTTTGTAGATGAGGTTTGAAGATCAGAATGGACTTTGTCTTGAGATGACATCTCAATGTCAAATTTGTAATCCTGTTGTACTCTATTTGGTTTACCTACATCAACCTCAACCTTTGCAGACATCTTCAAAATTGAATTTATGAAGATCAAAAAGTTCTACTGGATTTTTGGGGATTTTTACAGATGAGAGTTCATTAAATTTTACATTTAATACTTCTTTTATAGTTATGGGCCTTGTGTTGAACACTTTATAGGTCTTGGCTGTAGAAGAATATCCTAGAAAATATCAACAATCCACTTTGGCTGCACATTTTGAGATTAAATCTTTAAGATTCAAAATAAAGCATGGAAAACCAAAGATTTTGAAAAATGAATTGATGATTTTATTCTAAATAAAATTTTATAGGCAGTCTTTTGATACTTAGGATTTATTAAGACACTCATTGCATGCAGTATTCACAGCCTCTCCCCAAAAAGACAATGGAAGACCAGAATCTGCTAGCATAGTTCTTGCCTCCTCAATAAAGGTTTTTTTTTCTTTCAACAACCCCATTTTGTTCTAGTGTTCTTGGAATACTGAATTATCTCATTATTCTTGTTGACATATAAAATTGATCAAGTTCTTGATTTGTAAACTCTGTCCCACTGTCACTCCTGAGAGACTTGATAGATAGATCATATTGTTTTCAAATTTTGTCTGTAAGTCCCGATAATCCGGATCTACCACTGATATGACACAATCACCAAGGATGGGCGGAATCCAAACTTGGTGATATTCTGGAAAACCGAAATAACGAAGAACAACACGAATCAACTTTAACATGTTGCACACGATTCTGTTACTTGAACAAGCAAAAACCAACTGGTACAAGATGGTGGCTCTCTCTAGAGAAATCCCAAAATCTTTCTAAGTTCCTGTAACATCCGTCGAAAAACTGGTTTTCAAAACCCGCTTCGTTTATTAATCGAATATTTCAGTTATAAATTTTCGTTGCGTATTTAATGTTCATATTAATTTTAAACGATACATAACTAATAAACATTGATAGAAATTTTAAAACATAATTAATAAAAACAAAGAAATAGTGAAAAAAAATATATATACCGCTGCCGGGTTTCCAACCCGGGTCAGCTAGTTTAACAAACATGCGTTTCACCACTCCGCCACTTGACTCGTTTGTGTAATCAATGAATCAAATAAAACTTAAGTTCCTCCGTGAATCTATCTGTTTGCGTCAAGAACTGAAACCGCCCATTGGCTTTCAAATAACAAGGGACTTTTGGTGTGATCGCGAGTTCCTGAGTATAACCGATGATTCAATGCTAGTTACAACCCACATTCTAATCAATTCAATCTTCAATGCCTCGATTCATATGATTGTTGAGATTGAAACCGAAATGAAATTTACTTTCAAATTACCCTAATAATACCATCGCCTCATATCTCGGAAACACTCGCAGAACCCTCAATTTCATTTTTCACTCTAACTTCTGTTCGTCGGAATCACTGTCTGCTATCGCCGGACTTTTACCGGAAAACCGAGACCTACACAAAATCGGTAAATTCTCAACTCTTTCGTTTTCAATCCATTGTTAGACTTATACTAACTTCAATCCTTCAACCAGAATCGGTCCCAGATGACGTTGCCGGATATTCTGCACTCGCCGGAAAATCTCTGGAAATTTCCGAAATCACACTGTAAATCGGTACAAGCATCTAAACCCCCTGATATCTCTTGTATAGTAACTTAATTTCACAACTCATCGATAAAAACGGTTAATTGATTCAATCAGACGGAATTCACAAATCAGAGCCGACAACCATTGCCGGAATTCTGAGAAAAACAGTCTGTTCGATACATTCGATTCCGTAACTCTTTTTATCCATTACATTTCAACCACTTATATGTTCGACGAACGATTTAAACCAGAACAGTCGGATATCGTTTGTCTGTGTCTTTGAATGAAGAAGACGAAGTTGGACATTATGTATAAGTTTAATTAAAACAAGATATTAAACCGGGTTAGACACACAGTCCAGCGGTGGACTGTGTGCAAACACACAGCGCACGTCACGAGTTTGAACGTTATAACGTACCGACTTTCCGAATTAAAACCAATTTAAAAAAAAAAAACAGAATCAGATCAAGTCACAGTATGTCTATAAGATTAATATAAACCGTAAGTTAAACAGATAAGACACACAGCCCAACTGGTTGGGCTGTGCGCTTACAAACCGAAGGACCCGAGTTTGATCCAGGTCCCTGCAACCGGTTCAACCATTTTAAATCCTTTTAATATAACCCAAATAAATTAACATTTAAATTAGTATATATATATATAATTAAAACATAGAATATTTCGGGTTAGACACGTAGCTCAGTTGGTAGGGCTGCGTGCACGCGTACGAGAGGTCCCGGATTCGAACCTCACTCAGTGCACACTCAGACCACAGTCCGACCGGTCAACGGTCCGGTCAACAGCCGGTCAACAGTCAACGGTCAACAAAAAATCAAAATTTTTTATTTTCTTTTATTTATTTATTTAATTTAAAAATCAATTAAAAATACTTAAAAATAATATTTTTAAAGTTAGAAAATAACCTTAAACTCACAAAGATAAATCTAAAAATCCTATTAAAATTGTTAATAAAATCCACTTATTTACCGAACCATTTCGTTATTATTTTAGGATTAGTTTTTCCTCGTCGATCAAATCCCAGAACTCGTGTGCATTCAACATCATCAAAAGAACGCACCCAATGTGAGTGAATCTCTACAAATTCCCCGTTTTAATCACATTTTAGGGTGTATCATGTGTCGCTTAATTATTTATTATATTTAAACACTTGGGCATCCATCATATCCATGATCAAATGTGTATCAATATGTATCAATTGTTGTGTGGTTAATGTTTAGATTAAATTTATCATTTTCAGTACATACATTTCATTAGGCCCAACAGCTCCCCGTGGGAGACGGGTTGAGTACAGGTGCCTCATTTCGATCGGCTCCGTTTGATTGAGCCTTGATCTCACATACATCATCATAGGCTCGTCTGTTCTCCATTACCTATGAGCAGAACGTGACGTTGCCAACATACGAGGCCAGCTCCGTTTGATTGAGCCTGGATCTCACAATACATTATCATTCATGTCATATACTCATTCAAGGTGGTTTGTGATTGTTTGTTTATATACGTTTGCTCACATGTAAATATTGCACAATTTTTCAATATAAAATACAACAAGGAATCAATAACAATGTTTTTAAACAAGGTTCACTCGCCAACTTTTGTTGACCCAAAACTTTCCCCATTTTACACATGATACAGGTGACCCAGTTGAGACAAGAAACGCGTAGGAAGGCCTAGAAGAATAAATCAGTTTAATGCTTTGGATTGTTTTACTTAGTTTCATTTTCTTTGTAATTGTATGGATTTATCTTGACTATTTAAGTTGTAATTTGAATTTAATAAATATGAAACATTTTAGTAAACATCATGAGCTTTGGTGATAACCCAATTATGCCCCGACTCTTATTCCGCTGCGGGTCGGGGTGTGACAGATTGGTATCAGAGCCATGACTATAGGGATATAGGATAGGTTATTAGACCCTTAGAGCCTATACTATAGTTGTTTAAAAATTTTAAATTGTTTATGTGTTACATGCAAAATTCATGATGTTTATATGCTTGGTGTTTATTGTTACATTCAATGTTATGCAAGCATGTTCATAAGTACATATTATTATACAATGCTTAATATGAATCATATCCTCATAACATACCATATCCATGAGAGCACACACCTCACAATTTCTAAGATTTTTGCAACGATTTTTGTATTTTCAAATCACATCAAAGTGAGTTCTCATGACGGGCATGTAGTAACTGGAAGGGTACGAGTACCGGTAGTCGGAACATCCTGTCTAGGCTTGGCATTCGCATAAATCCAAAATAAAGGACCAGTTTGCCTACCTAGGGACTAACGATGAGAGTACGAAGGACCTATTAGGCCAAAGCATGCTATACCAAACGTCGTGTGAGCTAACCCCACTTTGAGTTGTCATTGTGTCTATACCTGGACACCCTCCTACCATACATCTCGCAAACATATTTCTTGGTTTTCATTCGGGTGATGCGAGTGTTAAACCGCCAACACCAATGTGAATCCTACTAAGCCAATAGTCATGGGGGCCCACATGACTATACAGGCGATGGTATGGGGGACATTGGAGGCCCAAACATGAGCAAACCCAAGACATCCTATGGATGTAGTTGCATTAATGATGATTATGTTATTTTATTATTTTTAACGGCACATGACACCTAAAAACTTCTTAAACTCACAATCTTCCTATGTATGTTCCTGTAGATGTCGGCTAGGCAACTACGTGGAGGTAGAAAGTCAGGAAGGTCAAACGAACGCTTGGCCACCCAAATTGCAAAACAAATGGCCGCGGTGCTTCCTGACATCATAATTCAAGTCCAACAAGCTCTCACCGCGAATTCCATCAACCCTCCCAACCAAGAAGACCAGAACGTCGACAACCCTCCCTCCAAAAAGTGCTCCTACAAACACTTCAAGTCTTGCGATCCCCCAAAGTATGAAGGGACCGAAGGTGTCACTGCTCTCCTCCACTGGTTTGAGGAAATGGAGAACACCTTCCTCAATTGCGATTGTCCCGAGGATCGCAAGGTACGTTACGCAACCGGGAGACTGTTTGGGGTAGCCCTGACCTGGTGGAACACAGAGAAGGGCAAGAGAGGAATCGAAGATGCAATGGCCTTAACATGGGAAGAGTTAAGGGAGATCATGACAAGACGCTTCTGTCCAAGAAGCGAGATCAAAAAGTTAGAGGATGAATTCCACTCGTTAAAGCAAAAGGAAGGAGATCATACTTCCTACAACAAAAGATTTCTTGAGCTGAACCAAATGATCCCCAACTTGTTCACCCCAGTGTACCGCTTAGTTGAACACTATATTCGAGGCCTCCCCTCGAAAATTCAAGACTCGGTTCTAAGCACTTCACCTGCAACACTTGAAGTCGCAATGGAACTAGCTACCGAACTTACCGAGAATCGCATCCGGTAAATTCAAGGAGGAGAAAAAGAAAGCCCCCATTGAGGGCCAAACTTCAAACCATTCCACCTCCTCCTCAAAGTTTGCTGGTAAGAGAAAACGAAACAACAGAAACTTTGCTGTCACCCAAACAAACCCCCCAATCACTGCTGCACCCATCACCCAAATTGCCCCCTCACCTGCACCATATAAAAAGCCATACTCCGGACCATACCCAAAATGCAACCGTTGCCAATACCATCACTTTCCCGAACACCCCTGCCAACATTGCACCAGCTGTGGCCGTGCAGGTCACACCACCCAAAACTGTCGCACACTTCAGCGAATGAACCGCAACCAACCCTCAACCCAAACCCACCATCAGATAGTGGGTCAAGCCCAACAACCCTTACTTCTACCACCTACACAACATACGGCCCAATCCTACTACCAACCCCACTACCCCATGATGCAACCCATGCGGGCTTGTTACAACTGTGGAGACCCAAACCACTTTAGAAACACTTGTCCACGCTTGGTGAACATCATTCATGCCCAAGCTCAAGCAAATCCGGTGAACCAAACTAACCAAGCTCCCCCACCTGCTAGAGGAAGAGCTTTCAACATCAACGCCAATTAGGGCTGACAACAACGTGGTTAACGGTACGTTTCTCATCAATGGTAGTTATGCATCCATGTTATCTGATACTGGCGTGGATAAGAGTTTTATGTCCTTAGAATTTGAACCCATCCTCAACCAAACTCGTGATAATCTCATGGAATCCATAATGGTGGAAGTTCCTGACGAAAAACCGGTCTCATTAAACTCTATTATACGAAATTGTACCCTCACTTTAAACAATCACGATTTTCCAGTTGACCTCATTCCTATGAAGTTGGGAAGTTTCGACATTATAATCGGTATGGACTGGCTGAACCAACATCATGCTGAAGTAGTATGCCGCGAAAAGTTCATTCGCATTCCTCTTGCAGACGGTCAAACCCTACGAATCTTTGGAGAAACCCCTTCGAAAGGACTCAAATTGATGTCCTGCCTTCAAGCACGAAAGTATCTCCGCAAGAACTATGTCGCATTCCTAACTCACGTCATCAAGAAGGGAAAAAAGGAGAAGAAACTAGAAGATATACCTGTAGTGAAAGAATTCCCACAAGTCTTTCCCGACGACATCTCAGGACTTCCTCCCATGAGGGAAGTCGAATTCCGCATTGATCTTATACCTGGCGCTACACCAGTCGCAAAATCTCCTTACAGGTTAGCCCCATCAAAAATGCAAGAGCTGGCCAGTCAACTGCAAGAGCTGACTGACAAAGCATTCATACGTCCTAGCTCATCGCCATGGGGTGCACCTGTTCTGTTTGTGAAGAAGAAAGATGGAACGTTTCGCTTGTGTATCGACTACAGAGAACTCAACAAGTTAACGGTCAAGAACCGCTACCCATTACCTCGCATCGATGACCTTCTAGACCAACTTCAAGGCGCCACCTGTTTTTCAAAAATCGACCTTCGTTCTGGATATCATCAACTCATAGTACATGAAGAAGACGTCCCAAAGACCGCCTTCCGAACTCGTTATGGTCATTACGAATTCATGGTCATGCCATTTGGATTAACCAACGCCCCAGCTGTATTCATGGATCTAATGAATAGGGTATGCAAACCCTATCTCGACCGCTTTGTCATAGTCTTCATCGACGACATCCTCATCTACTCAAAGTCTAAATCTGATCATGAACGACACCTTCGACTCATCCTTACACTCTTAAGGAAAGAAAAGCTCTACGCCAAATTCTCCAAATGCGAATTCTGGTTAAAAGAGGTACAATTCCTTGGACATGTCGTCAATGACAAAGGAATACATGTCGACCCCACAAAGATCAAAGCAGTACAGGAATGGCAAGCGCCACGTACCCCTACCGAAGTAAGATCATTTCTTGGTTTGGCTGGATACTATCGCCGCTTCATTGCAAATTTCTCCTGTATTGTTGTACCACTCACGACTTTGACTCATAAAGGAAAACCCTTCATATGGGGACCTAAACAAGAAGAAGCCTTCCAAACCCTTAAGCAAAAGCTTTGTGACGCACCTATCCTCAAACTCCCCGAAGGTTGCGATGACTTTGTAGTATATTGCGACGCATCAGGGCAAGGACTAGGATGTGTATTAATGCAAAGGGGAAAAGTGATAGCCTATGCTTCTAGGCAACTCAAAGTTCATGAGAAGAACTACACCACCCACGACCTGGAACTTGGAGCCGTTGTGTTCGCTCTCAAGATATAGAGACATTACCTCTACGGTGCCACGTGTGAAATATACACTGACCACAAGAGCCTCCAACATATCTTTAACCAAAAGGAGTTGAATATGAGGCAACGAAGTCGAACTTCTTAATGACTACGACTGTGAAATTCCGTATCATCCTGGCAAGGCAAACGTGGTGGCTGATGCGCTCAGTCGAAAGGGTTATGCGAACTCCATTCATCTTCTATGTTCGCAAATCATAATCGACATCAAAGATCGAATCCGAGAAGCTCAACATGTTTCTGTAACAGAAAACGACGTACGCATTGAGCTGTCTTGTGGAGCAGAACTTAAAATCGAAACCAAATCCGACGGTATTCTGTACTATCTAGATCGAATATGGATTCCCGATCACAATAACCTTCGTGATTTCCTTATGAATGAGGCGCACAAAACACGGTACTCTGTACACCCTGGAGCCGACAAGATGTATCAAGACCTTCGATACACCTACTGTGGCCTGGAATGAAAAAGGATATTGCTGTTTTTTTATCCAAGTGCCTTACCTGTTCCAAAGTAAAAGCTGAACATCAAAGACCTTCAGGACTTCTAACTCAACCTGAAATACCTGTATGGAAGTGGGAAAACATAACCATGGACTTCATTACCGGGTTACATCGCACCTCCAGTGGGTATGACACAATATGGGTAATCATTGATCGTCTAACAAAATCAGCTCACTTCATTCCGATTCGCGAGGACTTCAAGAACGAGAAGTTAGCTCGTATCTACATCAGCGAGATCGTAAGCCGTCATGGTGTACCTTTAAGCATCATTTCAGACCGTGATGGTCGTTTCACTTCACGAACATGGCAAGCCGTACAAGCCGCTTTGGGTACACGATTAGACCTCAGTACCGCTTTTCATCCTCAAACTGATGGACAATCTAAACGCACCATCCAAACTCTTGAAGACATGCTTCGAGCATGTGTCATAGACTTCAAAGGGAATTGGGATGTTCATCTACCATTAGTTGACTTTTCGTACAATAACAGCTATCATTCAAGTATCGGCATGGCACCTTTCGAAGCTTTATATGGTCGTAAATGCCGATCACCAATATGTTGGCACGAAATTGGAGAAGCACAAATCACCAGTCCAGAATTAATACAAGAAACAACAGACAAGATCCATCAAATTCGAAACAATCTTCTAGCAGCACAAAGTCGTCAAAAGAGTTATGCAGACAAACGACGAAAGCCCTTGGAGTTTAACATTGGTGACCAAGTACTTTTAAAAGTATCACCGTGGAAGGGAGTGGTTCGTTTTGGCCAGAAGGGCAAGCTAGCACCACGCTACGTAGGACCTTTCAAGATACTTGAAAGAGTAGGACCTGTAGCATACAAGCTTGTTCTACCAGAAGAGCTCAACAGAATTCATCCCACATTCCACGTATCAAACTTGAAGAAGTGCCTCGCCGATGAAAACCTCCATATTCCTCTAGAAGACATTCAAGTCGATGAATCTATGCATATCATTGAAAGACCAGTAGAAATTATGGACTTCGAGAGAAACGTTTAAGACGAAGTCGTATTCCAATTGTCAGGGTACGCTGGGAGTCGAAACGAGGACCTGAGTTTACTTGGGAACGTGAAGACTCAATGCGCGAAAAATACCCGCATCTTTTTCCTGTTACCACTACTGCTTAAATTTCGGGACGAAATTTCTAAAAGTAGGGGATACTGTAACATCCGTCAAAAAACGGGTTTTCAAAACCCGCTTCGTTTATTAATCGAATATTTCAGTTATAAATTTCCGTTGCGTATTTAATGTTCATATTAATTTTAAACGATACATAACTAATAAACATTGATAGAATTTTAAAACATAACTAATAAAAACAAAGAAATAGTGAAAAAATATATATATACCGCTGCCGGGTTTCGAACCCGGGTCAGCCAGTGTAACAAACAAGCGTTTCACCACTCGCCACTTGACTCGTTTGTGTAATCAATGAATCAAATAAAACTTATGTTCCACCGTGAATCTATCTGTTTGCGTCAAGAACTGAAACCGCCCATCGGCTTTCAAATAACCAGGACTTTTGGTGTGATAGCGAGTTCCTGAGTATAACCGATGATTCGATGCTAGTTACAACCCACGTTCTAATCAATTCAATCTTCAATGCCTCGATTCATATGATTGTTGAGATTGAAACCGAAATGAAATTTACTTTCAAATTACACTAATAATACCATTGCCTCATATCTCGAAAACACTCGCAGAACCCTCAATTTCATTTTTCACTCTAACTTCTGTTCGTCGGAATCACTATCTGCTATCGCCGGACTTTTACCGGAAAACCGAGACCTACACAAAATCGGTAAATTCTCAACTCTTTCGTTTTCAATCCATTGTTAGAATTATACTAACTTCAATCCTTCAACCAGAATCGGTCCTAGACGAAGTTGCCGGATATTCTGCACTCGCCGGAAAATCTCTGGAAATTTCCGAAATCACACTGTAAATCGGTACAATCATCTAAACCCCCTGATATCTCTTGTATAGTAACTTAATTTCACAACTCATCGATAAAAACTGTTAATTGATTCAATCAGACGGAATTAACAAATCAGAGCCGACGACCATTGCCGGAATTCTGAGAAAAACAGTCAGTTCGGTAAATTCGATTCCGTAACTCTTTTTATCCATTACATTTCAACCACTTATATGTTCGACGAACGATTTAAACCAGAACAGTCGGATGTCGTTTGTCTGTGTCTTTGAATGAAGAAGACGAATTCGGACATTATGTATAAGTTTAATTAAAACAAGATATTAAACCGGGTTAGACACACAGTCCAGCGGTGGACTGTGTGCAAACACACAGCACGTCACGAGTTCGAACCTTATAACGTACCGACTTTCCGAATTAAAACCAAGTAAAAAAAAAACAGAATAAGATCAAGTCACAGTATGTCTATAAGATTAATATAAACCGTAAGTTAAACAGATAACACACACAGCCCAACTGGTTGGGCTGTGCGCTTACAAACCGAAGGACCCGAGTTCGATCCAGGTCCCTGCAACCGGTTCAACCATTTTAAATCCTTTTAATATAAACCAAATAAATTAACATTTAAATTAGTATATATATATATATAATTAAAACATAGAATATCCCGATTTTTGCTTAAGATAGGTTCAAATTCTAATGACACGAAACTTCTATCCGCACCAGTATCAAATAACATAGAGGCATATCTACCATTTATAAGAAACGTACCGTTGACCACATTGCCGTCAGCTCTGGCCTGGTTTGCATTAATATTGAAAGCTCTTCCTCTAGCAGGTGGAGGAGCCTGGTTCGCTTGATTCACAGGGTTGGCTTGGGCCTGAGCATGAATAATATTGACCAGCCTTGGACATGTGTTTCTGAAATGACTTGGGTCGCCGCAATTGAAACAAGCCCGCATTGGTTGGCCCATAGGGTAATTGGGTTGATAGTATGTTTGGGCTAAATGTTGGGTGGGTGGATATGGTAGTTGTTGTTCGGCTTGACCCATTAACTGTTGGTGGGTTTGGGTTATAGGTTGGTGGCGGTTTGTTCGTTGAAGCGTGCGGCAGTTTTGAACAGTATGTCCTGCGCGACAGCAGCCGGTGCAGTATTGGCAAGGATAATCAGGGAGTGGTTATACTGACAACGGTTACATTTTGGTAATGGGCCTGTGTAAGGTCTTTTGTATGGTGCGGGTGAAGGAGTGACTTGAGTGATGGGTGCAGCAGGAATAGGGGTGTTGGTTTGGGTGACTGCAAAGTTCCTGGTGTTACGCTTCCTCTTGTTAGCAGACTTAGAGGAAGGATTGGGGTGGTTTGAGGTTTGTCCCTCAACAGGGGCTTTCTTCTTTTCTTCTTTGAACTTCCCATTGCGAATTCGGTTTTCGGTCAGTTCCGTTGCCAACTCCATGGCAGCTTCGAGTGTTACCGGTGAAACGCTGAGGACCGAATCTTGGATTTTCGAGGGAAGTCCTCGAATATAATGCTCGATCAGACGATAGGTTGGAGTGAATAAGTTTGGAACCATTTGGTTCAACTCCAAGAACCTTTTGTTGTAAGTAGAGTGATCACCCTCTTTTTGCTTCAAGGCATGAAATTCATCCTCCAATTTCTTAATTTCACTTCTAGGACAGAATCGCCTAGTCATGATTTCCCTTAACTCCTCCCAAGTTAAGGCCATCGCATCTTCAGTTCCCCTCTTTCCCTTCTCAGTATTCCACCAAGTGAGAGCTACACCAAGTAGTCTCCCGGTGGCGTAACGAACCTTGCGATCCTCAGGACAATCGCAGTTTAAGAAAACGTTCTCCATCTCCTCGAACCAATGTAGGAGAGCAGTGACTCCCTCAGTCCCTTCGAATTTTTGAGGATCACAGGACTTAAAATGTTTGTAAGAGCATTTGATGGTAGGAGGGTTGTCGATGTTCTTGTCCTGTTGTTGAGGAGGGTTAGTAGGATTTGCAGCAAGGGCTTGTTGTACTTGTACCACGATGTCAGGCAATATCGTGGCCATTTGATTCGCGATATGAGTGGCCAAACGTTCCCGAGACTTTTCCGATTTCTTACCCCTTCGATGCTGTCTAGACGACATCTACATGATCATAAAATGAGACGATTGTGAGTTTATGTTGTCTTTTTAGGTGTCATGTGTCTTTAAGAAAATGAAAATAACATAAATATCAATAATGCAACTACATCCAAAGGATGTCTTGGGTTCGCTCGTGTTGGGCCTCAAATGTCCCCCATATCTTCACCTACATAGTCATGTGGGCCCCCATGGCTATTGGCTTGGTAGGATTCACATTAGTATTGGCAATTTAAACACTCGAATCCCCCGAATGCAAACCGCAAAATACGTTCATGAGATGTTTGGTCGGAACGTGTCCAGGTGTAGACACAACGACAACTCAAAGTGGGATTAGCTCTCACGACGTTTGGTATAGCATGCTTTGGCCTAATAGGTACTTCGTACTCTCATCGTTAGTCCCCAGGTAGGCAAACTGGTCCTTTATTTTGGATTTATACGAATGCCAGCCTAGACAGGACGTTCCGACTACCGGTACTAGTACCCTTCCAGTTACTACATGCCCATCATGAGAACTCACTTTGATGAGATTTGAAAACACGAAAATCATTGTAAAATCAATCATGACGTGGTGTGTGCTTGCATGGATGTGATATGTTATGATCATACGATTTCATGATAGGCATTATTTGATAATACATACTTATGAATATGCTTGTACAATATCAAATGTAACATTTAACATAAACATATAAACATCATGAAATTTGGCATATAACACACAAAATTTTTATAAGTTTCTAATCGACTATAGTATAGGCTCTAAGGGTCTAATAACCTATCCTATATCCCTATAGTCATGGCTCTGATACCAATCTGTCACACCCCGACCCGCAGCGGAAATAAGAGCCGGGGCATAATTGGGTTATCACCAAAGCACATGACATTTACTATTATGTTTCATAATTAGTGAAGTCAAAATTACATTTTCAAACATCCAAACATGTTCATTCAATACAAGGGAAAGTAACCAAACATAACAATCCAAATACTAAATCGTTTTATTCTTCTAATCCAGGTCCTATGTGTTCCTAGCTGCTGCTGGTTCACCTGTATCATGTGTAAAATGGGAGGTTTTGGGTCAACATAAGTTGGCGAGTGAACCTTATTAGATAAACATTTGATAATGATTTTATGGTTAGTTTATCAATAAAATATTGTGCATAATCATAAAAGAGCAAATGTAAGTAATCAAGCAATGGCAAATAGCAGTTACAATTATAACATACAATAACACTTGATAGCATACATGAGCATACCAATATCATAAGATAACTAACATAAATGAACTGTGCGATCAAGGCTCAATCAAACGGAGCCGATCGTATTGCATGAACTGGATATGTAAATTGAACTGTGCGATCAAGGCTCAATCAAACGGAGCCAATCGTATTGCATGAACTGGAAATAGAAATTGAACTGTGCGATCAAGGCTCAATCAAACGGAGCCGATCGTATTGCATGTATTGAAATGTAAAATGAAATGACCGATCAAGGCTCAATCAAACAGAGCCGATCGTGCGGGCACGCCACAGATCAACCGCATAATAAAATGGGGATCAAGCTCAACCTTATGGATGGGGAGCTGCGGCCTCGGCAAATGCATGTACTGAAATAATAATTTGCATCCAATAATAACTACTTAACAGCAACAAACTAATACACATGTCATGATATGATGTATGCACAATAGTTTCGTTATAATATGTAAATAAACAAAGACACATGATACACCCCAAAAACGTGATTAAAACGGGGAATTTGAAAGGTTCACTCACATTGGGTGCGTTGAATTGAAGATGGTGAGATGCGCACGATTTAGATGAGCGGATCGACGAGGAATACTAACCTAAATAATAATGGAAAAATATATTAAATGGATGGATTTTATTAAGGATTTTAATGGGATTTTTAGATATATTTTTGTGAGTTTATGGCTATTTTCTATCTTTAAAAATGTTATTTTTAAGTATTTTTAATTGATTTTTAAATTAAAATAAACAATAAATATATAAAAAAAATATTATTTTTTACTGTTGACCGTTGACCGTTGACCGGTTCGGTCAGCGGTAAATTCCTGCGCCGGGCGGGATTCGAACCGGCGACCTTCCGTTCACGTGCACATAGCTCTACCAACTGAGCTACGTGACTAACCCGTTATAAACTCAGTTTTAATTATATTTATATGCTTATTTGAATTAACCGAAAATTCCTTTATTTACAAAAACGTTTTAATTCAACTGGACCGGTGCTCGTGACATGATTCGAACACGCGACGTGAAGTTCATTTTGCACACAGTCCACCGCTGGACTGTGTGTCTAACACGGTTATATTCTTGATTTATATTATACTTAACAACTACCTGTTTTAACCCGGGTTAGTTCATGATTAAAAAGGAATGTTATTACACAAAGCGTGCGCGTAGCAAGGATCGAACTCGGACGTGTATATGAAATTTGCACACAGTCCACCGCTGGACTGTGTGTCTAACCCGTTTAAATTATCAATTTTAATTATACTTATGCTCTGATATAACTTCATCTTCTTCGTCGGATTACACGGTCAACATAATTCGACTGGTTAGGATTGATTTGATGATTTATAAAGTTCTTAGACATTAACAGTAATTCAAGGGTAAGGAATGGAGAGAGTTTAAGGAACAGAATTTACCGATTGAAGATATTCACAGAAATCCGGCGAAGGTTCGTCGGTATTGAAAATGAACTCCGACTGTTGAACCAATTAGCAGCGTTGATCGATTACTCATAAAGTTGTGTCACTTAAACAAGGTTTAAAAGAAGTTTTGGATATCATACCAGTTCACAGTTGGATTCCGGCAGTCTCAGAAACTTTCCGGCGAAGATAAGATTTCCGATAAACGTTGGCTAAGATTGATTCTGATGATGGAGTTGTGTTAGAGATTGACTAATCACATGTTTTAAACAAAAAGAGTCGAAGGAATTACCGTGAGAATGTGAGTCCCGGTTTTCCGGTGATTTGCAGAAAAATTCCGGCGATCTGATTCAGAAGATATTATGGTTCAGGAATGCGACGAAAATGCAATTGAATGTTGTTGTGATAGTTTCGAATCGTGCAAATGATCGGAAACTTGAATTAAATCAGAACTTGATAAATTTTCGGTTTCAAAAGCCGAAATGATGAAGCTTTAAGTTAAATCAATTCTGACTTAATTGAAAACCGTCGCACATCGGTTATAACTGAAATTGTGAGGTAAACAATCGATTTAATGATTGGTTTGCCGATTATCGGTTTTCAGATGGCATCATCGGTTAAATCGAGTTTGTGTATAAGTTCCTTTTGCTTTCCTAGAGTTAACAGAAAATACGTTGTGGCGGAGTGGTTTAGGGAATAGATGTTAAGTCGTTTAGAGACTCAGCTGACCCGGGTTCGAGTCCCGGCAGCTTCAAATGTTTTTTTATTTATTTATTTTAACTTTTTATCAAATATAATTTTTATAGTTTAGTTTATTTATTAATTATGTAACGTTTACACTCAAAATAATCATAAATAATTAACGAAACTTTTATAAATTGTTACAAGATTACAAAACTGAGCGGGTTTTGGAGACCCGTTTTTTTTACAAATGTTACATACATCATCATAGGCTCGTCTGTTCCCCATTACCTATGAGCGGAACGTGACGTTGCCAACATACGAGGCCAGCTCCGTTTGATTGAGCCTGGATCTCACAATACATTATCATTCATGTCATATACTCATTCAAGGTGGTTTGTGATTGTTTGTTTATATACGTTTGCTCACATGTGAATATTGCACAACTTTTCAATATAAAATACAACAAGGAATCAATAACAATGTTTTTAAACAAGGTTCACTCGCCAACTTTTGTTGACCCAAAACTTTCCCCATTTTACACATGATACAGGTGATCCAGTTGAGACAAGAAACGCGTAGGAAGGCCAAGAAGAATAAATCAGTTTAATGCTTTGGATTGTTTTACTTAGTTTCATTTTCTTTGTAATTGTATGGATTTATCTTGACTATTTAAGTTGTAATTTGAATTTAATAAATATGAAACATTTTAGTAAACATCATGAGCTTTAGTGATAACCCAATTATGCCCCGACTCTTATTCCGCTGCGGGTCGGGGTGTGACAGCTCCAACCCTAGAAATGACATATTATTCTATTTATACCTAGGGTTTGCCCATGCCCCTCATGGGCTTCCCTTGGGCTTGCCTGGCCTGCATGGCCTATAGCATGCCCAAATGACCTATTCAAGGTCCAAACCTAATACAAACTAACCCAATTAATCCCAGTTAACCACCATAGACTGTTACGTATATTTGATGCTTCAGTCTCACACTTCTAGGACCTAACAATCTCCCCCTAGACTGATGCATCAAATTGTCTTGATAGCATAAATTTAGCAACGTCTTCAACAGAGACTATGGTTGTTGCTATGTTGTAAGGGTTGTAGAAGTCAGTCTCATACTTCTTGGACCTCATACTTCAACGAACTCTCAGCACTAGGCATCTTTCTTTAGCTCTTGTAGTTATCTTTATATCAGGATTTTGATTAGCTTTGCTTGAAACATCTTTGTCAAAAAGAATGTGAGAGGAGGAACCTCAGCAGCTCTTTTCTTCTTCAATCGTTCTCTTTCAAGCAAGCAGGTTCTCAGGTACTTCTTCAATTGTACTATCACTATTAGACGATGAATGGCATCTGGTTCTTCTGACTCAGGTACACTTTGCTGTTGTAATGCTTCACGCTTTGTCGGCAACTAACAGCATCTCAATTTCAGCAACCCCTGTTTCTTAATCTAAATCAAGATCTGTACAATTCTCAGAAATTTATAAGCAAACATTCTTATGCAACATGTAGAGTACCGCATGAACACCTGGTACATCCAAGTACTTGTACTCGGATCGAAATTCAAGTTTCTTTCATCCTTTGATGATTAGCCAAATCTTCAAGAACGGTTAATAATTTTTAATAAAACAAATAAAGCACTCTATTTTTGGATTTTTTGAATTTTCTAATTATTTTTTTATTTTAAAATATAAGATATAAGCAGAAACACAAATAAACAAAGAAATTAACTCAATAGTTATAACTATACAATTGCAATGGGATCAAAATCGTTTTCAGGTGGACCAAGGAACACTTTTCAGTGTGAACTTCTTCAGACTGGTCTAAATGATTGCCTATACGTTTTTCCACTTAAACTTTAACGCTCAACTTTCATTATTCAACTTCGTGATATGCTTAAAGTAGTTTTATACTATAATATATGTGCGTCCCATACCATGACATACCCCCGCGATCAAGGTAAGCACAACGATTCATCATAGTAGGTGAGTATATTGAGATCATCCTTTATCTTTTACAATGTCAGACTATTGGTGAACAGGACAGTACTTTCTTACCGCAGAGTGACCAATAGTATCTGACGAGGGTTAGGCAAATAACTTATCTTGTATGTTTGAATTCATGAAGTTTTCTCATGATGATATTTCCTTTCTTTTAAGGTTTTGGCCCTTCTATTTTGGCTCTTTTAAGGATATTCTGACTGTTCCTAGGTCTGCATATAATCTGGATGCAACAGAAGGGCAGCCAAGATATCCCCAGATGACTCAATAGCATAAAGACCCGAAACTTCAGATGTTGGCTATCTATCAACGCAGGATTTAAGACCATAAAATCATACGACGATGGTATGTTACCCATAAGATACGTAGTTCATTATGTTTATATCACTTAGTATCTTTTAATCACTTTGAGCGTTAAGCCTATTGACATATAACATTAGATCCTAGTCTTTACAGCTACGACACCTTTACATGTGTCAGTCACGCCCTTTATCACGAATATTCATTTCATTTCCCATTTGATGCAAAAAGACCTTTTGTATTTTTTTTAGTTTTTCAAATGTTTTTGGTATTTTTCTGATTTTCTCCCCCCTCAAACAATACATATATCGCTCTCTTGCCCACTAAATTTGTGCATCATACTTTATGCACAAATTTACCTAATAAACGTATGCACAAAGTTTTAAACGAAAGGATAGGAAAATATTGTTGTTGTTTTTGATTAATCGTTCTATCATTAGCTTAAATACTAATCAATTTGAAAATTAAAGCATGAATTTAAATTTGTACCTTTCGGCTGATCTTTTCTTACCTCATCTCCTCCAAAGGAAACATCGCACTAACAATAAAAATTTTAACCTTTTGCAACAGTGAGATGTTTTCCGATATGTCCCTAGAACAACCGCTATCAACATTCCAGAGATTGTCAACAGCTCCTCCTTGGTTGTTCCTAGAAATTAAGGAGATTAGTAAGAAAGTGGGACCCAGGCCATTGTGGTCATGGGTTTCCCTGAAGCATCAAAATAAGACACTTCTTTCAGACACAAATCCCCTTTTGTTTCAAGGATTGGTGATGTTGTTGGCGCTTTGGATTTGGGTTTCCAAATCTGTTTCGGTTTAACAAACGTGGTTGTTGCCTTTGATTGAGCAACTTTGGTTGTTTCAAGTTTAGTCATTTTAGAAAAAAAGATTTTTGTTTCTGAACAACCTTGTGTTTGTTTTTGGAAACATTCTAATCCCCATCAGATGGTTTTACCTTGGGATTCACATTCTTCATTGCCTTAGGTGATGATGCCTTCATTGGCTTTGAATGATATTTATCCTTAGGTGAAACATTCTGATTTTGAACATGATACGAAACATGGAGACTATGTGTGCAGTTTCGAGCGATGTGACCAGCAATGCCGCAATTGAAGCACGTTTGTCTCTTCACATGTAAAGCATTCTGATCAGCTTGATTTGCTCGTGCCGGTCTTGAAAGATGAACTGATCCCTTCTGTGCTTGATATCCTTGCACACTTCTTGAAGACGAGGATGAATTTGGATGTCTGTACTTTTCATTTGCAAGGGCCTTCTTTTGTTGTGTAGATTTCTTTGGATTCTTCTTCTTTTGTTTAGACTGCGAGTCTTGTTCAGAAATCTCCCCAACCTTTCCAAAATCTTTTCTATCACGGTCAAGAACATGTTTTTCGCATTTGCCATTAAAGACCGGCTTAACAAAAGCATTTTTCACAACACCAGCCTTTTGAGGGCTATTGCTGCCCACTAATGATTTTGGAGAGCGAGATTGTCCTTGACGTTTGGACTTCTGCTTTCTTCGTCTCCGATTTGTTCATTTATGCTCTTTTAGCTTGCTCTGAACCTTTTCATCAGAAGTAGAAGGTTCAGATTGTTCAGTTTGCGCACTTGGAGCTTTGTTCACATCAGCTGTCTCTTCATCAACTGACTCATTTGAAGAGTTAACAGCACTAGATGGTTCCCATGCGTTTGGCGTATAATCACTGGGTTTTCCGTACACCATACGTTGTGCTTTCTTAATATCTTCGTCGGTTTCAAGCATTGTTGTGTAGTTGTGATTATACGGTGGGGTAACCTGATTGAATCCCAAACTCTTCCCTTTGTTCCCCTTATATGCCAGCTGCACATTGCACACGTCTTGAACAAGCTTGCTAGATGTATCGAACTTCTTTATATTAACGTCGTTTTGATGATAATTTCCAGTAAGAAGTCCCAGCTCAACTCTTACCAAGTCGCATTCCATGGTTTTTGAATCTAATCTGGTTTTGTAATCATTGACCCAACATTCTCTGTTGATTTATTGTTGGTTCATATTCTGTTACAACAGCTTAAACGTTTGATAGTTTATTCTTTGGATATTTTGTATTGGGCTTAGCATTTGTGTTTAGCATTTTTAGAGTTGCAATGGGCTTGGAGAATGGCCTAGCCCAGTATAAAGCCTAGTATGTAGACATGTAGTATATATACATGTTATGCATTAGGATTTTGGTTGTTGGTTGAAATAGAGAGGAGTGTAAGAAATCTACAAAGAGTGGCTGAGAGATTTCTAGAGAGTCTTGAATTGATTGTAAACTTTGTGTTGGATAATCAAAAAGAAGACTGTTTGAATGAATGTGTTCGTGGTTGTGTTCGTATTGTTTTTGTGAAATCTGATCTAGGGGATTCCGCACTCTAGATTAGATAGACGATTCTGTGAAGATCCATAAGGACTAGGGGACCTACAATTGCTATTAGAGCATTCGGCTCTTGATTATCGCTCCTTTCAGAATCATGACAGCAGAAAAATTGGGTTTTTGGGCATTTTGGAGGCTGTTTTGGAGTTTGTGACGGCTGAATTAGGGTTTCGGTGGCTGAATTAGGGTTTCTGCAGTGATTCGGATTAGCAGCAAGCATTTCGGATTGAAGACTTGCATTCCGGATTAAAAAGCATAGTATTTCGGATTGAAGGCTTGTAAGTCGGATCTGCAAAAGTGCAATTCGGATTGAATTTCGGATCAGAAGCCATTTCAGATTCCATTCCGGATTCCATTTCGGATTGAATTTCGGTATTCCGGATTTCATCTCGGATCAGAACTATTCCGGATTCCATCTCGGATTAGAGTAGTCTATTCCGGATTTCCATCTCGGATCAGAACTATTCTGGATTTCCATTTCGGATCAGAATAGTGCATTCCGGATTTCATCTCGGTTCACTATTCCGAATCACCATTTCGGATTAGCAATTCGGACTACTATTCCGGATTGTCAATCAGAGTTACCATTCCGGAACTGTTCCGAGTTATACACAAAGAGGTGGAAATTTAACCAGCTGACGTAACCAAAGTTAAACATTTTCGGACATAGAAATTGATCCATAGACAATTTTCGATTGGACAGATAGAGTCGTGTGATTTTTAGGACAAAAAAAGGCACCGAAATTCCTAAAATCACTATCGGACAATATACATCATTGGATTCGTATCGTCAAGACGAGTTTAACGGTACAATTTGGTAACCACACTTTTCGGACAAATTATTTGAACGTTTTTAATGGTTTGGTTACGATAAGCTGCGGGTTAGATTTGGATTTTGACACAGTAATACCAAAATCCATTTAAACTATTAGCTGCGTGTTAAAGATGGGCAAATTGAACAATCTAAGTGAGGGTGTTAAAAGCTGGCCAAAGCTGATAAATGAATGCTGAACAATATGTAGAATGGAAGAAGCAGTTTCAGGCATTTGTTCAAAGTGAAGATACTAAGATGTGGAATTGTATGATCGATAGGTACATTGCTCCCACACATCGAGTTAACGGGAGAATTATGGTACTCTCATATGAGAAGATGAAAGATTCTGAGAAACGTATATATGATGCTGAGAAGAAGGCTCTAGCAGCGATAAAGATGTCCTTGCCATTTGATATGAAAAACATTTGTAATAGGTATGGATCGTCTAGAGAGCTGTGGGAAGCTTTAGAAAAACGCTATCAGAGTACTTCAAGACAAAGTACATGTGTGGGTGAGACTGCAGCTATGAAGATTGGTGAAGAAGCTACTAAGAATGAAGAGAAGAAGGAAGCTGAGAAGGAGAGAATGGAAGTCAAGGATGCAAAAGCTACAGTGTGCATGGATGATACGGATGAGCTTACAGCAAAGGTACAGGTAAAATTTCAATCTGGAAGTCATACTTGTCATAATTGCACTGAACTACAAGGTACAGTTGACAAACTGTCGGAGCAAAACAAGATTCTGTTAGTAGAATTAGAAAAATTGAAAGAGTCAAATGTTCTTTTGAGTAAAAGGGAGTCAAATTTTTTAAATACATTCAATTCAAATGAACAAAAAATCATCAGTTTGACAAGCAAAGTCAATGAACTATTACAGATCATTGATTTAGCCCATGAAACTGTGAAGGATAAGACTAACAAGCTTGCTGAAAAGTGCACAGAATTGGCTGGTGCACAGACCAAAATTGTTGAACTTCATGGAAAGTTAGACAAATTTGGAGAATCCTTGTTAGTTAGGACTCAAATTCAGAAAAGTTTGAAAAGGAGTGGTGATAAAACAGGAGTGGGGTTTAGTAAAGCTCCATCTTCTGAGGATCAGGATTACTCCTTTTTACCAAATGAAAATGAGCTAACAGATTTTGTTCCTACTATACCAATTATTGTGGATCCGGTAACTGTTGACATACCGATAGTCCAGGTTCTTTGAAAAAATCGGTTAGGTCTAACAGTATACCTTATAAAGTGGATGAGGATACTGAAGACAAAATGGACAAAACATTTAAAAAAGGATCAAACAGAAAGAAAACTTTTAAGAAGAGATCCTGTTTTAAATGTCACAACAAAGGGCATGTGGCTAGTTGTTGTCCTTTTAAAAAGGGGAAGCAAGTGGAGACTGAGGTTGAGGTTAAGGATGGAAATTAGGTTAGGTTAAATAAGATTGTTAAACCAAGTTCTTAGACAAATCAACCAAGATTTTAACCTAAATCTTTAACATCAAGAAGATTTGATAGTCCAAGAAAATGTTCTCCTAAAGCAAGTCATGTTAATGCACAATCAAATTGTTTACAAAGAAAAATTTTGGTTATCAAAATCGATACCAGTCTTCTAGTAATCGAAACTTTCAAAGAAGAAACGAATATAGGGGATTTTGTAACTCAAATATTCAAAACAATACCAAAAATTTTTCAACGATCGGATTATAATAATGGGAGAAGAAGGTTCCGAGATAATAATTTTCAAAGGTTGGAAAATCCGAGAGTTTATTGGAGTTCTCGCGATCAAATATCTCGTGAAAATTATAAATCGTGTCTAACAACTTGGAAGACATCCAAGACACTAGTAATGTGTGATGGATATTGGATGGATGTTCCAGTGGTTGATAAATCTGGACGACCCAAGACCTTTAAGGCATGGGTCCCCCAGTCTAACTAAGTTGTTGAGTGTGTGAAGGATGACCAAGAAGGACTGTTGATGTGTTCAACACTGGTTATTCCTGTAAATCATCTGAGGTGAATAGTAGGTTACCCATGGTAACGAATTATATACTTATGTGATAGCAAATGTTTACTAACAGTGAAAAGCCTTGTCAGATTGAAGTGGGAGTCTGTTTGTACTTAAATTTATGTTTTTATAACTCCATAAAAACAAAAATTTAGGGGGAGATATTTCCCTAAGCCGAAAAGAGTGTTAGTTAGTACGTGAGTCTAGGGGGAGTAAGTTGAAAAGTTTAAAGTTTGTTCAAAATTTAAAAAATGAGTTTTCACTGTATGAAAAAGAAGAAATGATAGTACATCAGCAAGTTAGACTGTCACACTGAAATTAAAATTTAAAAATTGCTCAAGTGTGATAGCAGCTTCATCATATGATGTACCAGTAGGCAAAAGGCATGAAATAAACAACTTACCTTTGTGATACAAATATCATAAACTGTGTATGAGTGGGTAACATATCAGTGGCGTATGGTTTTATAGCCTTAAATCTTGCATTGATAGATTGCCAAAATCTAAGGTTTTAGGTCTTTATATCGTTATTTCATCCGGGGTATCAAGGTTGTCCTTCTGCTTCATCCAGATATATGCTGACCTAGGCACCACCAGGATATGTTAAAAGAGCTAAAATGCCAAATCGCAAATAATTGAAGAAGCTCTCCTAGAGAGTCATTCAAATGTGCAAAATTGCATTATTCGTACCAAAATTTGGTATTTGTCCCAACCCTCGTTGGATATTTGGTCTCTTTGCTGTACAGAAGTACTGGCCTGATCACCAAGTATCTAACGTTGAAAATTCAAACAAATGAATTTCGGTATACTCACCTACTACGATGAATTTTGTGCATACCTTGATCGCGGGGGTATGTCTTGAAGTGGGACACACTAGTATATCAGTATAACTTATCTAAACAGATCACGAGGTAATGGTACTTGACATGTTCATGTATTTTGTTTAAGTGGATAAACAATACTCACAAAATAGAGTGTTTAATGTCTTGTTAGTTATTTGTTTTAGAAAATATAAAAATACAAAAAGATTTGTTTTTTAAAGTCTCCTAGTTTGAACTGATAAGTTGTTTATTTTTGCATGATAAGATAAAATATTGGTTTATCTTTAATGTGGAAAAGAACTAATGGTTTTTCGGGTTACTTGCTTGTGTTTCTAAACAGATTGATGTAGTTATCAAAATGAAGTTCAAAATTCAAGTAAAGTACATTTTCAGAATGGAGTGCAGAATGTGTGCAGATGCATGGTAGGATCCTTCTACTACATTGCAAAGGGAGATGTAGAGGAATTTAGATATAAGAGATTAACTAGAGAATTCTAGCTTGCTTATCTACAATGAATGAAAGTTTTGGCAATTGGATGCATCAACAAAGAGGGAGTCTATTAATGTCATAATCTGCGTGTAGCTGAAGCTATCCAAAGACCAAAATATCACAAGATGTTTGAAGACAAAATTACACTATGAAGCTATTGTCAAGTGGGAGTCTGTTGGTGCATATTCTGTGACAACAGCTTAATAGTTTGATAGTTTAGTCTTTGGATATTTTGTATTGGGCTTAGCATTTGTGTTTAGCTTGTTTAGAGTTGTAATGGGCTTGGAGAATGGCCTAGCCTAGTATAAAGCCTAGTATGCAGACATGTAGTATATATACATGTATGCATTAGGGTTTTGGTTGTTGGTTGAAGTAGAGATGAATGTATGAAATCTACAGAGAGTGGCTGAGAGATTCCTAGAGAGTCTTGAATTGATTGTAAACTTTGTGTTGGATAATCAATAGAAGACTGTTTGAATGAATGTGTTCGTGGTTGTGTTCGTGTTGTTTCTGTGAAATCTGATCTAGGGATTCCGCACTCTAGATTAGATAGACGATTCTGTGAACATCCATAAGGACTAGGGGACCTACATTTACGTCCAGGTGGAGCTGAGTTATGTATTGAGCTTCACCCTTTTCTTTGAGTAACTTGTTACTCTCTCGAAGGCTGATGCACTGAGCCATTGCATTGTTGTATTCATCGGTTTGGAATTAAGAGCCCTGAGTTAAGCAACCCTATTCCTGCAGGGTTCAGTGCACAAAAGATAGTTGACTGTGTCAATGGGCGAGCTTGATTTGTCCGTGTTAGTTTGGGCTTGAGGTCGAGTTTGGGGTGCTGGGCTGCTGATTGCGGCTTGCTGGGTTGTTGATTTATGTTCGGACACTTCTTCAGGATGAGACTTTGTTGATTTAGCGTATAGATCTTGGAGATCTTGGTTTGATTGTAAACGATCCCATAACCAAGATACAAAGGAGTCTTTGTCGTCTCCTAAAATGCTATCCAACTCATCTCTTACTTCCTCTTTTCGCCTACCACGTTCAAGCAAACGCATCACATAGTTAGCAACTGGATTAACATTGTAGTCTCCGATAAACTCATTCAGCTTTTCCTTCACTTCATCCCGCAGGCTCGGGTTTTGATTTTGTGCTGAACTAAGACCTATGTTTGAGTGCTGAGCTTGGGTTGTTAACATTTTCGGATAATCGAAACCATTGCGGTAAACACGATAAAAACTGTCTGAAACCTGTTTTTACCAAAATGTACCGTTAGACTCGTCTCGACGTTACGATTCCAATTATATATAATGTCCGATGGTGATGTTTGGATTTTTCGTGCCTTTTTTTACCCTAAAAATCACACGAGTCTAACCATGCAACCGGTTTGTTAAGATTGTCTATGGATCAAATTATGTGCACGAAAACGTTTAACTCCGGTTACGTCAGCTGGTTAACTTTCCACCTTTTTGTGTACAACTCAGAACAGTACCAAATTCGGAACCGTAACTCGGATTAACAATCTGATATGGAATCTCAAACAGTGATTTGAGATGCCAATCCGAGATGGTGATTCGGAACAGTATTCGAGATGCACTGTTTCAGTCCGGAATGAGACTCCGGAACAGTAATCCGGAACACTATCAGATACACAGCAACAGTGAGAATCCGGAACAGTAATCCGGAATGGATGATCTTCTTCGTGTTCTTCGTGATCTTCAACGAATTCGGATCCAAAACGCAAAGATTAATTCGAAATCAATCCGAAATGCAGCAAAATGATCCGAAATTTGCCCGAAATGTAACCAGAAAATCCGATATCCTTGAATGTTGATCCGAAATGCTTGAATCTTCTTCGTGTTCTTCGTGTTTTTCAGTAGAAACCGAACATAATCGTGTAATATCAGATCTGAGTTTGGAAAATAGGTTCAACAGGCTCTGATACCACTTGTAAGTCCCGATAATCCGGATCTAACACTGATATCACCAAATCACCAAGGATGGGCGGAATCCAAACTTGGTGATATTCAGGAAAACTGAAATAACGAAGTACAGCACGAATCAACTTTAACACCTTGCACACGATTCTATTACTTGAACAAGCAAAACCGTCTGGTACAAGATGGTGGCTCTCTCTAGAGAAATCCAAAAATCTTTCTAAGTTCCAACCCTAGGAATGACATAATATTCTATTTATACCTAGGGTTTGCCTATGCCCCTCATGGGCTTCCCTTGGGCTTGTCTCACACTTCTAGGACCTAACAATCTCCCCCTAGACTGATGCATCAAATTGTCTTAATAGCATAAATTTAGCAACGTCTTCAACAGAGACTACGGTTGTCACTATGTTGTAAGTGTTGTGGAAGTCAGTCTCATGCTTCTTGGACCTCATACTTCAACGAACTCTCAGGACTAGGTATCTTTCTTTAGCTCTTGTGGTTAGCTTCATATCAGGATTTTGATCAGCTTTGCTTGAAACATCTTTGTCAAAAAGAATGTGAGAGGAGGAACCTCAGTAGCTCTTTTCTTCTTCAGTCGTTCTCTTTCAAGCAAGTAGATTCTCAGGTACTTCTTCAAATGTACTGTCACTGTTAGACGATGAATGGCATCTGGTTCTTCTGACTCAGGTACACTTTGTTGTTGTAATGCTTCATGCTTTGTCAACAACTAACAGCATCTCAATTTCAGCAACCCCTGTTTCGTGATCTAAACCAAGATCTGCACAATTCTCAGAAATTTATAAGCAAACATTCTTATGCAACAGGGAGAGTACCGCATTAACACCTAGTACATCCAAGTACTTGTACTCGGATCAAATTCAAATTTCTTTCATCCTTTGATGATTTGCCAAATATTCAAGAACGGTTAATAATTTTTTAATAAAACAAATAAAGCACTCTATTTTTGGATTTTTTGAATTTTCTATTTATTTTTTTATTTTAAAATATAAGAATATAAACAGAAACACAAATAAACAAAGAAACTAACTCAATAGTTATAACTATACAATTGCAATGGGATCAAAATCGTTTTCAGGTGGACCAAGGAACACTTTTCAGTGTGAACTTGTTCAGACTGGTCTAAGTGATTGCCAATATGTTTGTCCACTTAAACTTTAACGCTCAACTTTCATTTTTCAACTTCGTGATATGCTTAAGGTAGTTTTATACTATAATATCTATGCGTCCCATACCATGACATACTCCCGCCATTAAGGAAAGCACAACGATTCATCATAGCAGGTGAGTATACTGAGATCATCCTTTATCTTTTACAACGTTAGACTATTGGTGAACAGGTCAGTACTTTCGTACAGCTGAAGAATATCCTAGAAAATATCAGCAATCCTTTATCTTTTACAATTAATACTTCTTCTATAGTTATGGGCCTTGTGTTGAACACTTTATAGGTCTTGGCTGTAGAAGAATATCCTAGAAAATATCGACAATCCACTTTGGCTGCAAATTTTGAGATTGAATCTTTAAGATTCAAAATAAAGCATGGACAACCAAAGATTTTGAAAAATGAAATTTATGGTTTTATTCTAAACAAAATTTTTTAGGCCGTCTTTTGATGCCTAGGATTTATTAAGACACTATTTTGAACATAGCATGCAATATTCACAGCATCTCCCCTAAAAGACAATGGAAGACCATAATCTGCAAGCATAGTTCTTGCATCCTCAATAAAGGTTTTTTTTTCTTTCAACAACCCCATTTTGTTCTAGTGTTCTTGGAAAACTTAATTATCTCATTATTCTTGTTGACACATAGAATTGATCAAGTTCTTGATTTGTAAACTCTGTCCCATTGTCACTCCTGGGAGACTTGATAGATAGACCATATTGTTTTCAAATTTTGTCATAAACTCTTTTAAAATACATGTAGTATCATCTTTTGAGTGTAAAAAATAAGTTCATGTAAACCAAGAAAAATCATCAACTATCGCTAAGCAGTATCACTTTTTCTCAAGCTCATGATTTTTACTGGGTCAAACAAATCCATATGTAGCAACTGTTAACATTGGGTTATTTTGGAATCTTCAATTGATTTGTATGATGTTTATGTTGTTTACCTTTTAAACAAGAAACACAATGTTCATCACACTTGAACTGTTTGGTTGACAAACCTCTGACAAGTCATAGTGTTAATTATTTTCAAATTAACATGTCCTCACCTTCTATTTCATAACTATGTTTCTTTTGTTGAGGCAACAGAGAATAGGTATACATTTGTTTTTGGGTTTTCTTTGGACATGTCCACTACATAAACATTGCCACTTCTATGAGCATGAAGTTTTGTATTGCTTTCAACTATAATTTTGTCAATATTTTAACAATCTCAGGTCAAACAATTTTACAAGTTGTTTTTGTAAAAAATGAGCACAACCTTTGTCACTCATTGTGAAACACTGAGTAAATAAATTTCAAATTGACAATAAGATTAAGATTTTCAAATTTTAGCTTACTAGCCTGGATTGTCCTAGACCCCATCACCTTTCCTTTAGATTTATTTCTAAAGGATATGTCACCACCTCCATGAGATGGAAGTTTGTTAGTAGAGCTTTGCATCTAGTCAAATGTTTGGATCCTTCACTATCCACACACCTTTGGCTATCTAGGCATGTAAGACTCCCATTTTGGTGGCCATGAATGCAGATTCACATTTATTCTCATCTTCAGTTGTATTTCAAGGATCATTGTTTCTTACAACACTATTAATGCCCTTTTAACAAACTGTTGTTTGTACTGGGTTAGATACACTCTCAACATTTTGTATCTCAGGAGTTTTCTGGTTGTTTTTAACAAATTCCTTAGTCTCACTAAATTTCTCTTTTAACTCATCCAACAACTATTTAGCACTATTACAGTGTAATACTCTCCATAAATCTCAAACCTTTTGAAGTCTAGCATAGAGTAATCTTTCGGTTTCTTTGGCTCATTCACATCAATATTTTGGGCACAAGGTGTCAGTGGAATATATGGTGCATACAATACATACCTCCAACATCCTATGTTTTGTTGAGCAAGATAATGCACCATTTGACGTTGCTAGATATAGTAATTTGATTTGTCAAGCATCGTGGTTTTCTATCATAACCAGAGATAAGGGAATCATAGTTATTGAATGACAGTCTCCTTTGATCTTTTAGAAGAAGAATAGAGTATTTGTAAGACACTTTTTGAGTTCTACACTCTATAATTGTAATCTACGAACAGTATTGGATCTTTGTGAGCTAATCCTTCTGTGTTAAACTGATTTTGATGTGAGGATCTGCTTTCAATCCTTAAAGCTCGGGTCTAATCTAATTAACCTAGTCCATCACATGTGGAATCCGTTTTAGATTAACAACAAATATAACAAAATTTACTTTTTAATCATTGTTTCATTAATGTTCAATGGTTACAAATACTGGAAACAATTAGACAGTGCTCCGCCGTCGTGTTCGCAAAACTTTATATCTCACTCTATCTCAAACTAACATCACATACCTATATATACTAATCTATCCTCATACGAACTTAGCTAAATGAAATGAACTGCCTTCGTATGAACTTAGCTAAGTTACATTCGTACGAAGTGATTTAATCACCTTCATACGAAGTTACATCAATTACCTTCATACAAAGGTATATATAAACATACAAAATTCTAACATTTCGTTTCTATTAAAAATCGATACGACTCGATGACGTAGGCAACAAACATATGCATCAACAGTCTCCCCCTTGGATTTTGTCGAAGTTGTTGGTGCATATTTGTGACAACAACTTAAATTTGGTCTTTGGATATCTTAGAAGTGATTGGGCTAAACTAGACCCACAATTATCCGGGTTTAGTATTGTAGTAGTTGATTAGAAGTGATTGGGCTAAACTAGACCCACAATATAGGGAGTGGTAGGCAAATTGGGCCTTGACCAATTTGTAGCCCATGTGGTGAAACCCTAGCCCAGTTGCAAACCTGTCTCTATATAAAGAGAGTTTTGCATTAGGGTTAAGCTTGCTCAGTTAGTCACTTCAGAGAGAGTTGAGAGAGAATTCTTGTGATCTAGATTGATTGTAATCGTTGTGATACATATCAATAAAGATCCGGTTTATTGTGATTGTTGTTACTACTCGTTTTCTGTGATAATCTGATCTAGAGGATTACGCACTCTAGATTGGATAGACGATTTTATGAAGATCCATACGAATTAGGGGACCTACAGAAGTCTCGATGTTGTAGTCTCGAACGATCTTCATGATTCTTCATAACTTTTAAAATCTTTGACGTTTCAGCATAGTAAATTCCATCAACACTCTCCCCTTACTTTAAGATTGATTTGTAAACTTTAACTATCAACATGCTCCCCATTTCCTTGATCTTCTTTTATCTTTGATCAACATTTCAATCTTGCTACTCCTATCTTTGAATTTCCTTGTCATTCTCATTATCATTCAAATAAACATTTCAGTTTCAAAATTTATAAGTTTTCAAATCAACTATTTATCACAATTTTCAAATTTCAAATTTAAAACACTTTATCAGTATTAATAACCCTCTCAGTTAACCAAGTACAATTTAATGACCCTGGTTATCTGATTTGTTTACCAATTTCAAGTTAATGACCTTGGTTGATCACTTTGTGAACAAACTGATGTTATTTATCAATTTCAAGTTTCAAACTAATGAACTTTTAATCATTCGAACATATTTTTATTTCAGATACGTTTTCAATCCATTGTTCTCAAATTATGTTTAGCAGTTTTAGATTTTGAAAATCAGTGTTACAACTACTGTAGTCTTAAACTAAGATGAAACAAAATCTTTTTGATTTATTTGTTACATATAGCTATGTACAAACATATTTACAGATATTTTTGTGAGTTTGTGTTAGAGGATCATATCAGTTTTTTTTTTTTTTTTGACACATTACTAGTATCGTTGATCTTGATTAAACTTTATGTTCTAAACTTATTCACTTAGATTGTTAGTATACTAGTCCACTTAAACCTCTACACATTTCTCAATTGTTTCGAGATGTTGTAACTAGATGTCTTAGAACTTGACTTAATAATGTTTCCCACCTCAGAATATACTCCCGTATCAAGATTCCCTGGATTTCGTCTTACAGGTGAATATATCTAACTGATATCTGTATCTGAGTTGTGCGAGACCTTGAGATCTTAGGTTAGTACTACCGTATAAACAAAGAGATGAAGGCTCGACTTAAAAGTGGTGTTCCATATTTTGGAATCTTTCGACTGCAATTGTTAGATCTTTTGATACTTTCAATTTTTTGCAGTCTTAGGTTTAAAGCAAAAGTATTCTACAAGTTCTAGGCCTTTGCTTATGCAAAATCAGAAGAACTTGTATAATACCCCAGATATCAGTTATCTTTAAAGATCTAGTACTTTCAAACGAAATACCAGTGTACTGAGACCATATATCCAAGAGATGTTAACCCACTAATTAAGAAGCTTTTATTTATGTTTATATTTCAGAAACAATTTACTAAAGGTGCGAAGTCTACTGACTTAATCATCAGCGAAACCTATTTAAACATTTTGACTTTATATTTCTTTAGCATACTGCGATAGTCTACAAATTTAATATCATTTTCTCTTTTTTACATGAAAAATCTTTTTGTCTTTTTCATGTTTTTGAAAATTTCCAAATTTTTATATGTTTTTTTGTATTTTCCACAACATTTCTTTCCCTAAAATCAAAAACATGTTTTTGGATTTTTGGTTTTAAAGAAAGAAATTACAAACTGACAAACCGATGAGGTGAACTTCAAATCGCCATGCATTACTTCTTCACATTTATGTTTATTTTTACCCCTCATGATAACAAAAACATTGATTCCCTTGATTTCGAAAACATTTTTGAATTTATTTTATCAACTGATTTTGTCTGTTCAACATTGAGGGTTCTGTGAAATTTTCAAACTTTTTCAAAGTAATAAACTTTTTACCAAACCCATCATGGCCATTTCTGAAAATATTCATATTAATCCAGCCATACTCCTCATCATGTGCCAAGGGACTTTACAATCGATAATTCACTTTTAATTCGGAATCCTCCTCACAATCAAACAAATTGATTATTTGAATAGTGAAACCCAAGTCTTTTCAGTCTTGCGTGCATTATCAACAACTTTTTTATCCTTTTCTTTGTTCAACCTTCTCCAACTTTTCGGTTGAAACAGATTTTTCAACTTTTTCAAAAACAACTTTATCTTTTATCACCCATGTTTGGTTTTTAAACATTGCTTTCTTGAAATAAAACGAAGAATCTTATCGTTCATTACTTTTTGAAGATTCACCAGTTTCAAAATTTAAAAACTTAGTATTAACTGGTTTCACTGTATTTGTAGATTCTTTGATTTGTTTCCAAACCTATGTTGGAACAAACATCGGTGATTTTTGTTTCAAATCTCCAGAATTTTCTTAACATCAGAAACAAATTTAGATTTCTTTTGTGGACATCTTCTAGCAATGTGCCTAACTTGGTTACATCAAAAACACGTCTTACTGTCTGTTACAACAGACGATCCCTCAACCTATTCTCGTTGTTGTTCAGCGAAAATTTTTTCATTAGATTGTTTAGAAAATTGACTTTCTTTTGTACTTTCAAAACTTGTAGGCACAAAAGTCGTTTTCTTTACAAATTTTGATTTTTGAAATTTGTTATAATTTTTCTTATAATATTCGGGACCATTTCTTCCCCTGTAATAGTTTTTCTGCTGACAATTACGGTATAAATTTCTTAGTTTGGTATAATAGGACTTAACTTGTTTGAAGTTTGAAAAAATTTGATCACTTGTAAAATCTTCAATTTCAGACATTTCAATCTCAACAAGCTTAAAAACTTTTTCGACTTAATCCAAATTCAGAGTCTGAATTGGAAATTTAGAATCAGAATATAGTTGATCATATCCACACATTTTGTACGTTAAAATATTTGGATCATCATTTGAACTATTTCCTAATTTACGAAAATAGTTATCATGAAAACTTTCGTCACTTTCAGGCTATGAACTTGAACTTTCTTTATCAAACTTTGGTTTTATATTTTCAAAATCAGTTTTATCATTTTCAGTACCCCAAATCTTATCAACCACATTCTTAACCACTTCTAATAAAGCATCCGTATCAAACTTTGAATAGGTCACGTCAATATTGTCAGGCAACTGTTCATTTTGTACAATTTTTAACTTTGAATTCAGTGCCTTTTCCACCCCTTCTAGTTTTCTTCTTTGAATAGTTATTCCACATCGGGATCGAACACGATTATAGCCTAAGCTTTTGTTGTGATAACCATAAACATCTTCCCCATTTTCATCTTTTCAAGTAGGTTTAGGAAGAATGTAATCCAAGACGTAAGATGTTGTTGAATAACTGATCAACTTCTTATCAACTCGTTTCGTTTCTATTCTCATCGCCTCTAGCTCTTATTTCAATTTGACAATCGTGTCAATATGAATATTAATAGCCATTTGTTTATCCATGACCATTGCCTTGAGCATAGAAAGCGTATTATTATCTTTTTTGCTTGCATCATGGTATTCGTTGATAGTTTTGCTCACTTTATCATAAACTTCTTTCGTATCTTTGAAATCTCTTGCCAGGTTATCAGTATGATGTTTAAGTTTGTATACCTCTCGTCTTTCTCAACACACGACTTGCATTGTTCTAAACATTTTGTGCATTGTTTCTCTTCTTCAACTTTCTCACTTCTACTCCTTTTCTCAACTTCTTCAACCACGAATTTCTAATCAACTTTGGAAATTTCAGCTTCCTTGTTTGATTGATCCCTTATCACTTTCTCAACAATAGGTTTTTCTTCAGAGTGTTCCTTCTCTTCTTCGTTTTGTGTATTTTGTTGTTGTTCACTGAAGAAACTTGCAAAAGCATTAAACACTTGAGGAGGCATAGATGATTTAAAAACATGACGAAAATAATCTTCTTCCTCATTGTAAATTATATTAGCACAAGCTTCCTCAAGTTCTTCATTGAAAACAATCTCATCATTTTCCATTTTGACACAAATTTCCTACAATGGTAAGTTTTCGTGCAAAAGTAAACTTTTAGTGCAAATATATGGCCGTGCAAAGATAACTTTTGTGTGAGGGTAGCCATGTATGAAGTAAACACAAACACAACTAAGAAATTAAGTTCGTACGAAGATAAAACCAGATTTGTCAGATATATCTTCGTGCGAAGTTAAAAAAACTTTTAAATCCTATCTTTGTGCGATGGTAAAATGTTAAATTTTCAAAGATCTATCTTCATACGAAGGTAGCACTTCGTACAAACGTAGTAACCTCATGCGAAGGTGAGATCAAGATTTCAAGTTTTTCTTTAATTTTATCATGATTCTAATTGATTTTGGGTCTGATTCTTTCACGGGATTGTTAGAAGTAGATTTTAAGTAATAATTGAAATTTTCATCCCATCTTGACGGTCAAATTCATGAAAAATGATAAAAGAGTGAAAAATGAGTAAACGAGAAGAATAAGATTGTTGAATCTTGTTGTTTGTCTTCAGATTATGCTCCCAGGCCCTAATACCACTTTTGAGAATTTGCTTTCAATCCATAAAACTCAGGTCTAATTTAATTAACCTAGTCCATCACGTGTGGAATCCGTTTTAGATTAGAAAACAAATATAACAATACTTTTTAATCAATGTTTCATTAATGTTCAACGGTTACAAATCTTGAAAACAACTGGACAGTGCTCCGCCGTCTTGTCTACAAAACTATATCTCTAACTACGTCTCAATCTAACTTCACATACCTATATATACTAATCTATCCTCGTGTGAAGCTTAATGAACTACCTTCATACGAACTTAGCTAAGTTACCTTCGTACGTAGTGAGTTAATCACCTTCATACGAAGTTACATCAATTACCTTTGTACGAAGGTACATATATACATACAAAATTCTAACATTTCGTTCGTATTACAGACTCGATACAACTCGATGACATAGGCAACAGACATATGTATCAATAGTCTCCCCCTTGGATGTTGATGCAGTCTCGATGTCATAGTCTCGAACGATCTTTATGATTCTTCATAACTTTTAAAATCTTTGACGTTTCAGCACAGTAAATTCCATCAACACTCTCCCCTTACATTAAGCTTGATTTGTAAACTTTAACTATCAACATGCTCCCCATTTCCTTGATCTTCTTTTAAATTTGATAAACAATTCAATCTTGCTACCCCTATCTTTGAATTTCCTTGTCATCCTCAATATCATTCAAATAAACATTTTTGTTTCAAAATTTATAAATTTTCAAATCAACTATTTATCACAGTTTTCAAATTTCAAATTTAAAACACTTTATCAGTATTAATAACCTTATCAATTAACCAAGTACAATTTAATGACCCTGGTTATCTGATTTGTTTACCAAGTTCAAGTTAATGACCTTGGTTGATTACTTTGTGAACAAACTGATGTTATTTATCAATTTCAAGTTTCAAACTAATGAACTTTTAATAATTTCGAACATATTTTTATTTCAGATACGTTTTCAATCCATTGTTCTCAAATTATGTTTAGCAGTTTCAGATTTTGAAAATCAGTGTTCCAACATCGGTATTCTAAAAATAAGATGTAAGAAAATCTTTTTGATTGATTTTTTTTCAAAGTTTAAGCTAAAACACATTAAAAATATTTTTGAGTTTATATTAAATGAAATGAAATAGCTATGTAAAACATATTTACAAATCTTTTTGTGATTTTCTGTTAGAGGATAACATCAGTTTTTTTAGACATATCACGAGTACCATTGATCTTGATTAAACTTTAAGTTCTAAACAAATTTACTTAGATTGTTAGTATACTAGTCTAGTTAAACCTCTACACATGTCTCAATTGTTTCGAGATACTGTACTTATACGTCTTAGAACTTGACTTAATAATGTTTCCCACCTCAGAATATACTCTCATATCAAGATTCCCTGGATTTTATCTTACAGGTTAATATATTTAACTGATATCTATGTCTAGGTTGTGCGAGACCTTGAGAGCTCAGGTTAGTACCACCGTATAGACAAAGAGATGAAGGCTTGACTTAAAAGGGGTTTTCCATATTTTGGAGTCTTTTGACTGCAATTGTTAGAGCTTTCGATATATTCAATTTGCTGCAGTTTTAGGTTTTAAAGCAAAAGTATTCTATAAGTTCTAGGCCATTGCTTATGCGAAATCAGAAAAACTTGTATAATACCCTAGATATCAATTATCTATAAAGACCTAGTATCTCAGAATCTGGCAATCTCTCGAAGAAATTTCGGTGAACTAAGACCCTATATCCGAGAGACGTTAACCCACTTGTGAGGATCTTCTTTCAATCCATAAAGCTCGGGTGTAATCTAATTAACCTAGTCCATCACGTTCGAAATCTATTTAAGATTAGGCGATAAATATAACAAGATTTACCTTTTATTCACTGTTACATTAATGTTCAACGCTTACAAATCTTGGAAATAATTGGACAGTGCTTCGCCGTCGTGTCCACAAAACTCTATCACAAACTTTGTCTCAAACTAACTTCATGCACCTATATATACTAATCTATCCTCGTGCGAAGCTAAATGAACTACGTTCATACGAACTTAGCTAAGTTACCTTCGTATGAAGTGAGTTAATCAACTTCGTAAGAAGTTACATCAATTACCTTTGTACAAAGGTACATATATAGATACAAAATTCTAACGTTTCGTTCGTATTACATACTCGATACGACTTGATGACGTAGGCAATAGACATATGCATCAACATCTTAAGTAGCCACATCATATAAAAACGAATATCTTTTACACTCACTTTAATTACTTTTATAGTAGTTACTTTGAGTGAATTCTTGGTGGTGCACCCAATACACGTGATCCTAGGATTTCAGTAATTTGGCCTATAACAAATTACCTTCACACAATTCTAATTCGGTTTATTATGTCGACCATTCATTTATGACGTATGACATTCGTGTTATTCTGTCGACCATTCATTTATGACGTATGACATTCGTGTCCATTGGGGCAACCTCAAAATATACATTAAATACACATGCTTCATGAAGTGTTATGTACTTAATTTTCAGATCACTCTATGATAACTAAATATTGCCTTTTAAAAGTCACTCAAATTCAAACTTACAAAGCTCACTTGACTATATTTGTGCAACACTCCCCCCCCCCACCGTACATGTTAAATACATAAGTCAATGTCATACCGATGTATGACACATTGGTGTTCCAACTCTTGTGAACATCTCCCGTGCTTTAGATAACTTATTACATCATTCCTTATTATCGAGCTCCCATTAACTTAACTTATATTTCTACTTAAGACCAAGTACAAATTGGCACGCATCTGTGTTTTTCCTTTGTTTGCCTAACTTAATCTTCATTTGAAATCTCTTTGCACGAATTTAATCCGATGTATCACATTATCTTCAAGCCATAGTAGCTTCGTCTACTAAATTCTCGACATTAATGTCACTTCAATGACGATAGATATATCTAATTATTAAGTAATTTATAAACTTCATCTTACTTGTGAAAAGGTAACTGAACCACCAGAATTCAATACCATGGTACCATTTTGAAATTGTGTCATCTCTTTACTTTCATGTATACGTACATTGTAAGGGACTCCATATATAACTCCTTATTGTCACATTTAAGTACATCAACTCTTGTAGGAATCCACTAGTTGCTTCGACAACCGACCATTCTATCCATATATATATTTATAGGATTAGGTTCAAAAGTGAACACAAGTGTATTTGCAAACTGAGCGAACTAATCCTGGCCTTACACGTGTGTAAATCAATGGTCAGGATTTGATGATGAAATACACTACTGTATTTTACGATTTGATGATGAAATCCTGGCCTTACATGTGTGTAAATCAATGGCCAGGATTAGTTCGCTCACTTCGCAAATACACTAGTGTTCACTCTAGAACCCTACCCTAAATATATATATATATATATATATATATATATATATATATATAGAGAGAGAGAGAGAGACTTGTAACTTGATATATCTCACCTTGTTGTATCATTTTATACCTTGATGCTCTCTTTAACAATGAAATTATAACAATGGTCTTAAAAACATCATAATCTAAATTTGGAGACAAAATTTCTTCAACAAGGGATGATGTGACAACCGAAATTATTTTTTCTTTCTTTCAAACATTAACAAAACTACCCAAACATTGGCGACACAAATAAATTTTTAGGACGAAAATTCTTTCAACAACGGATGATGAAATATCCGGCTTTTTCAGGTTAACACAAACTTCGTTATCTCAAAGTGTCATGCAACATTTCACTTGATTAGGGTTAATTAAATGTGTCAATTGTTGCACGAACACTCACATAACAATAATTGGGAGAATTACCGTACCACACACCGGCCTGTCCATTAAAAGTTGGTGATTACGTGAAATAATATTCTCGGACAATTAAATAAATAAACATTATGTGAATTTATATGTTATGTGAACTTTCGGGAAACCGCATCTAATTACGCGTACAACGTGTTAGTGTTTTCGATAAAATAATTTACGTGGAAATAGGTTTCTTGAATTTATTTTATTATTATTCTAGTAATAACAAACCGTGACGAGTGAAATGAATTATTTAACGGACATTTTGCATCACGCTTTGCCATAAAGTTAATACTTATATCTTATTATATGTGTGTATATATGTTATATATATTAGCTTTGATTTGAATAAGTATAATCTAAACTTTATATTTATTTTATGAACGACCAATGATTAACACGAGACACGTGATGTTAAGTGGGTTCTTACAAGCGGTGTACAACCACCTAACCTACCCGATTTAAAACCCCTAAACTCTAACTATTTATTCATCTCTTTCTCCTTCCCTTCTTAATTTTCTTAAAACCCAAGTTCCTTATTCTCTACAACACACACACAGACACCCCTAATCCTAGAGATATAGTCGATAGATATGAGATGGCAGTGTTGGAGGGTCGGCCAACCACCATTTCCGGTGGCAAAAGTGTCGATGTGACTAAGGATGATAGCAGGCAATGTGGTGGTGGCGTTTGGTGGCAGGAAGGGTGTATTGGAGGTGTTTAGCGGTGGTTCATAGCGCCAGAACGTAGGTGACAGTGGTAATTCATGGGGAACAGCTGATGCGGTGGACTCGGGTGGTTCAAGGCAGCGGTGGTGAAGGGGCTCGTGGTGGAGAGGAGTGGTTGGGGCGGCACCACCGCCATCGTTTAATCAAGGGTTCTGGCGACTCTTTTCAAACTCCGGTTAGTTCCATTAAACTCCACGTCACCCGATTCACTTTCATATCTTCGTTATATGTCTAGATCTACTACCTATACACACCGATCTATCAATTTTGCATGGTTCGTGTGAACGGGGATCGAGCTCCCGAAATGAGCAATCGACCTGATCTCGCTCAACTAGCAGAGGCAGAATTCATTGCTAGAGAGGTAGACATGACAAACAAGATAGTACTTACTGTTTAACTGCATCTGATGTATTAATGACGTTCAAAATACAGACGCAATGCAAAAACAAACATCTATGTTTCGTACAAAACTGTATTTCGTACGAGTGACTCACTCGTACGAAATCTGTATGTTTCGTGCGAATCACAGTGTACAAACATATAACGTGTAAACTTTATAACATTACAGATATATCCTAGACGTAGGTAATAGACATTATGCACCAACAAACTCCCCCTTGGATGTTGCCGCAATCTGGATAATCTTCAAAATCTTCAATTTGATTTGACTTTATCGCCCAAAGAACCTCTTTACAGGCTTTCGACGTTCTTCAAAAGCAATTGGTGTTTGATCAGTCAGAGGACGTCGCTTCAAAAACTGAAAGCTCCTTAAAGATGCTATTCTTGAACGTTCAGCAATCCGAGCTTCTTTTTCTTCCGTTTTCTTTGATTCCTTCTTCTCAATCTTTCTCCAATTTGTTTTCCAATTCGATCCAAAATGAATATCATATGAAAAGCACACATTCACGATCCTTTGAAAATTAAGTGCTAGCTCTTGATCCTTTTCTTCGAAACTTATCTTACTATAGAATAAACATTCTATGTCTTCCTTCGAACAATTTACTAGCCACATTGGGTCTAGTACTCGAATGCCTCGCCACTGACCATATATTCTTTTGTGCGCTATGACGGCTTCGGTTAATTCTTCTGTAATCTTCCACAAATCTTTATCTGGGTGCACACATATAACAGCCTCTCCTGTATTCGAATCATAATGCGACCACTTGAAGATTGTATAAAAATCTTGCTCCATTTTGATCAGCGGCATGTTCTTCATCACCGTGGTTTCTTTACAATCAAAGTTACATCTTTCTCCTTTGTCACTAGATCTACTTTAACAATACGACGTGGATAATGAGGTTTCCAATGAACAAAACCATGCTTTGCTTCAAACTTGATCAATCTCCACAACTTTTGATCATGGTACTTCATCTTTAGGTTTATCATCTTTGTTTGCACAAGTTCCTTTATATCCCAATAAGGCAGTGTTTTGATGTCGCTCAGATATCGAAAGTATTGAATCCCAAATTCCCTTTTAATCGCATATACATTTAGCTCTTCAATCCAACCCCAACTCAGAATGTCCCCTAAAGAAATATCAGCATCTCTGGTGAAAAAATGCTAGGGGTCTTTTAAACTTTCGCTCAGCTGAACTCTCTTGAAACCATTCTTCTTTTGTTCAATAATCTCAGCTGTAGACATCTTTTCAGGAACTGTTCCTTCTTTTACAGCTTCAGATACTTTCCTTTGTAACATCTCAGAACTTTCTACTGTAAATAAATCGATAAACGTTGGGAAATCTTCTGTACCCTGAATGGCATCGTTAGCATCTTCATCAGAATCACTTTCCGCGACAACGTTATCATATACATTTGCATCTTCTATATCTTCAAAAACATAAGCATTCGGTTCAAAACATCTATCTCATTCAGTTCGTCTTCAAAATCAAAATCGAACTTCTCTTTGCTAATACCGAGCATTGCTGCTATTTCTTCTTTTGGATAACTATGAACAAACTCCCCTTCTTCAACATCATGCTCAAGATATAATACAAATGGCTTTTGCACGACAGGAACAGAAGATGTAACACTTTCTGTGAAAATTCCTGCCTCCTAAGCATCTACTGACTCATTAGCTTTATCCATCCTTTCCTCTTCAGTAGTTTGGTTTGCAGAATCATCAAAGTACTCGGAAAGATCAACTAATTCATTAACATTCAAATCTATTACACGAATACCTGACCCTCCAACCTTATCATCATCATTATCATCATCTGAACTACTAGAATCTTTATCATCAACATCAACATCTTCAGCATCCTCTACTTCTGCCTCCTTTTCTGTTTATTCAACTATTTCTTTACTGTCTTTTTCTTCATCAACCAATCTCGATGTCTTGAGAAATATCAAGTGAATCTATATCCACGTCAATTGGTTTTCCTATCAAGATAAAATTCTTCGGTTCTTCATACACCACAATATTCCAACATTGTACTGGCTCAGATTCAGCTTCTGGCACAGCTTCATCAATCACGGAATCCTCCACAATCTAACTTTTTCCTTTTCCTTGCGCATCAGATTGCTGTTTAGACAGCCTTTCTCTTTCCACAACTCTTTCCCTTGCTTCTACACGTTCTATTTCATCAATTGCAGCAGAGATACTCAAACCCAACTTCTTTTCCAGAATCTTCTTAAACACATCCATTCTTTGATTATTTCTCAACCGTTCTTCCTCGTATTCTGTCATTCGTAACCGCAATCTCTCGTTTTCAGAAATAATACTTGCCATCATCGCTTCTAATTGTTGTTTGTCAACAATTAATCCCCCAATTCTTTCAAGCATTTCAAACTTTTCAGCTGTTAACACGTTTATCTGTTCTTGCAACTCAGCTATGCATACAACATTCATTGTCACCTGTTTCTAAAAATCATCAACTCTTGGATCATCGAAACAAAATTCATCACCTCCTGGTAGATCGTTTAAACCAATCTCGTCAAAAAATGCTTGTGAATCAAACGGTTGTGGTGTAGGACGAGATTGTTGAGCATGAGATGGTTGAGATTTTTGTTGAGCAGATTTTTGTGGTGGTGGTTGTTGGACTGGTTCTGGATCAGGCATTGATAGTTGAACTGGTTCTGATGCAGATTGTTGCGGTGCTGGTTGTTGTTGTTCCGGTTCTTGTTCAGGAACTGTTGGTTGTTGAAAAGGTATCTCTGGTTCAACTTGTTGCTGTTTTGGCTCTGGATGCATATGATGTGGTGGAGACGGAATACTTTGTGTTTGTTCCTCCACATTTTCTTCAGTAGTCTGTTCAGCACCAGCTTCTGTTGGATTAACAATCAGAGATATTCGAGCTGCAGATCGCTTCATTCTTCTTTGCCTTTTCTTGACAAGAGTTCAAAATGCAGATTCCGTATCAGATTCAGATGGAACATAAGTTGTGTCATCCTCACCTGTCGCTTTTCTCTTGCGTTCCTCAGCTTTACGTTTCAGTTCATCTTGATGTTCTTTGCTAACTTTTCGGCCCTTTTCTTTTCTCCCGCTCTTCTTTCTTCTGAATCAGTACTAGATGATAGTACTTCTTCAGCTACTTTGTCAGCTCCAAAAGCCTGACGTTCTATCTCTTCAACCATCTGTTCAACTTATTCTTCAACTATAGGTTCAGCTCTCAACCCTGAACTTTCAGCAGCAGGCGAAGTTTTTCTCTTTCTTCCCTTTATATGTAGCTTTCCCACCTTTTTCTCCGTCTTTTACAAACCATGGACTTCTCTTTGCCACAAACAACGATAATGATTTAACTTCCTCTTCATCATCACCACTATCATCCTTCCTCCATTTTCCAGGTGCAGGTGAAATGTAGTCTTTATCAAGAATAGCACCAAACATCGGTTTAGCTACGGGAGCAGACTTTAGATGACATTCATCTTTCGTAATGATGGAATATCCATATGTTCAAGTTTGAGAACGTCGTCTGGGGATTTCTTCAAATCAGGATGTAATAGTCTTACATCATCTGTATGAATCTTGGATACTGCAAAGATCTTTACTTCTGAATATTCTGTATCATCTGAGTAAATATAACCTTTGAAAAGTTATATGGAAGATTCAGCAGAAGCGCAGTAATCATACACATATGATAATCCACCAAGTCATGAAAAACCACCTTTCCTATGTCCCAAACCGTGAATAATAACATGTGCAAGATATCTGAACGGTGCACTCAAGTTTCCTTTCTTGTATGGAGCAGCATTCACAAACCATGTATACCCCCATCCTATAAAAACATCCTTTAACCATATCTTCAGTGAAGCCTGTTGGATCGTCCTTTTTATCCTTAAACTCCAACACTGTCCGAATCAACTCTTCAATATTCTTCACTTAAATATCAACATCGTTAATCTTTACTGCTGAAATAATGGCGTTGTCGTCAATACTATATTCGGAAGCATTCCAGAAATATTCCACATGAGAAAGATAGGCCGTATGTCTATCTGTTAACGCTTTAGTCACTCTAATCCTTGTGAGAAAATCCAAGATATCTCGATATGCTGCTATCTCTAGGATTGAAGCATCGATGATACAGCGTATATTGTGCACCGGAGAAAACCCAGATTTCTTGGCTTGTACAAGAAAATACCAATCAACCATTAGAAATTTTTAAACTTTCAAAAAATTCTTCACTGATTCGTACAAAACCCTCTGTTTCGTATGAAACACAATATTAATCAAAAGTTTTGAACTTTCAAAGTTTCCTTCTCTGTTTCGTACAAAACCTATGTTTCGTACAAAACATACATATAATCAAGAATAGAATTTTGAAGTACAAGTTATTCATATGATTCACTTGCTTCGTACAAAAATTCTACACTTAATCATTTTTCCTTTCAAATTTTATTTCATGCGAAACAATTCATTCGTACCAAATTCACCGTCGTCCCAAAATTTGTCCAAATATAATCCGAACTTAAAACTCGTTGTTTTTAACAAATTGATAGTCAATTTTCAGGTTATTAGAGCCGATTTTAACGATTTTGTGATCAATTTTACATTTAACCGGTCTAATTTCCCTAGATCTTAGTTTTAATCCAAATCGTACTAAATTTTGACATTATATATTACATACCGGCTCTTCAGGTATCTTAAACGCGCTACTTTATTGTTATTCATTCCTATGCTGATTTAATTCGGAGAATTGATTACGCGCTCGCAATAACTACGCTAACTTTAGTAATTAGGGAATACACGATGTTTGGGAGTTTTAACGGGTCGTATCTGAATTACGTGCTATGTGTTATTAGACGTTTGTGAATCTATTGCGTCACACTCCAAATACGTGATTTAATATTTTATAAACTCCGTGTCGCGAATAATTGACGAGTCGTATTGTGTGTAGTTATTTATTAGATTATAATTATCGGTTAGTAAATTCTATTTATAAGCCGAACCGAACCGAGCCTGTGAAATGTTTCAACTTCGCGACCAAGCAAACCCAACCCGCCACCCACACCCTCCCCCCTTGCGGCCCACACTCCTTTCGGCCCAAAACTGCCTGCGGCCCAATTAAAACCCAAACCGCCCCCCCCCCCCCTTATGCGACCCCCCTCTATGTTACGTATACATGCATGTTGTTGGAAACATTCAAAACCCTAATACCCTAGTTGGAGTCGACGGCAGTGAAGACCCCCCCCCCCAATCGCGATTTCTCTCTCTCTCGCTACCTGAAACATCAGTCAAAAACCGGATTTACCAAACCCGCTCCGTTTAATAACCGAACAGTCAGTTAAAAATTTCGTTGCGTATTTAATGCCCAAATTAATTTTAAACAATACATAATTAATAAGTATATTGGGTTATAAAAGTTTTATTTGAAAAAGTATTGAAATTAAGGAAATAAAAATAATTTAGTGCTGCCGGGTTTCGAACCCGGGTCAGCTAGAATCATCCACAGCCTTAACACTTAACCATCAAACCACTGCGCCACTTATGTTTCTTGTTAATTATTGGAAACAATTAATACATAAGATAAATCTTGAATTCAAATACCTACGCGCCCAATTGCAGTCGTCGGAAATCCCGACTAACTCGCCAAAATTGAACGGTTTCTTCAGTCTTAACGTAAACATTAAACCTACATCGGTTATAACCGACGCCTGAACCCGCGACGCAAGTCATAACCGCCGGAAAACGTAATGACTTTGAATCAAGTCTGAAATCCGACTCTATACATCTCGATTCCTCCCTATAAATTCACCCACAATCCACTGGTAGCCTTTTCGCTCAAAACCGCACCCTTTCTCGACGAAAATTCACTCGCCGGAAAATGCCTGCAAATCGCCGGAAAACCGAGCTTTTCACCTTTGAGCCTTACTGAACCCCCAGAGCTCATACCAAAGCCACCCACACTCATCTCAAGCTCCCTGAAGACTCTCTGCCGCACGACACACGTCGCCGGAATAATCTACTGTCACCGGAGTTTCGCCGGAGAAACAGAGGAGTTCAGTTCGGTATACCTTACGCTTAATTTTTCATTCTTTTTATTTATCTCACATGTAATTAACCTCAAAACACTAAAAGAACTTGATTAAATCGACGAACCAGTCGGACTCCGATTCTGGTTTAGTCTAACGAAGAAGACGAAGTTTCCGTTGTCTATAAGTTTAATTTAAATAAAGATATAACTCGGGTTAGTCACACAGTCCAGCGGTGGACTGTGTGCAAATAAAACACGCAAACGTCTCGAGTTCGATACATGTCCCACGCATACTCGCCTTAATAAAAATGTTCCTTTTTATTACTGAACCGGATTCACTTCATATAAATGTTAAGTTTAATAAAAACCGGAATAATAACCAAGATAGACACACAGTCCAGTGGTGGACTGTGTGAATGTTTAATCACACGTCACGAGTTCGAGTCCGGACTACCGCACCGGTCCGGACAATTATCAAACTTTTTATTTAAGACAGAAATGAAAATATTTAGTTTGTATATAAGTATAATAAAAATCATATTATTTAACAAGTTAGACACACAGTCCAGCGGTGGACTGTGTGTTAACTCAACCCACCGGTCCCGGGTTCGAGACCTGTGGAGAACACCGGTTCAATGCATTAAAATCTTTTTTAAAAATAAATGATTTTCTAGTATATAAATATAATTAAAAACAGAAATATTTCGGGTTAGACACGTAGCTCAGTTGGTAGAGCTGCGTGCACGCGTACGGGAGGTCTCGGGTTCGAGCCTCACCCAGCGCATACTTACACACAATTAAACCGGTCAACAGTTAACAGTCAAAGTCAATGGTCAACGGTCAACATTCAAAAATTCAACATTTTTTTATTATTTTTATTTATTTATTTTATTTAAAAATCAATTAAAAATACTTAAAAATAACATTTTTAAGGTTAGAAAATAGCCTTAAACTCACAAAAATACACCCAACAATCCTACTAAAATAGATTAATAAAATCCGTTTACTTACCGAACCATTATGCCATTATCTAGGTTAGTTCACTCGTGGTTAAATCAAACTTCGTGCGCATTCAACATCATCAACCGAACGCACCCAATGTGAGTGAATCTTACAACTCCCCTTTTTAATTACACGTTTTGGGGTGTGTCATGTGTCACCAAAAATTAACTCGTTTATTTAAACTTGTGCCATACCATATTGTGATCTAAACTTAGATTGTTTATATTGTTTGTGGTTATGTATTTCATTTTGTTTATTTATATGAAATTCATTCATTAGGCCCATCAGTTCCTCGTGGGTGACGAGTTGAGCAACGCGTGCCTCAAAACAAATCCATTATTGTTCGTGTGTGTATTATTTAGTTTATATGGTTTGTAGTTATGTATTTCATATCGTCAAGTATATGCAAATCATTCATTAGGCCCATCAGTTCCTCGTGAGAGACGAGTTGAGCAACGCGTGCCTCAAAACGATCCATTATTGTTCATGTGTGCATTATTTAATATTAATTGATTGGCGAATAAGTTTACATCTATTTTTACTCATGTGTGGTTGTGCACTTTATTTATAATCAATTAAATAAACTTGTTCAAATGTTTTTCATAGAATTCACTCGCCAACTTTTTGTTGATCCAAAAACCATTTTTACACATGATACAGGTGAACAGGATGAAGCAAGGAAAACATAGGAAATGCCTTAGAAGAAAACAATGAAGCCTAGATTGATGTTTAGGACATGATGTAATATTGATTGTAATTTCCCATTAAAATGTATTAATGAATATAAAACGTTAAAATAAATGTCATGAGCTTTGATGATAACCCAATCATGCCCCAATCACCTTTTCCGCTGCGGGTCAGGGTGTGACAGATTGGTATTAGAGCCATGACTATAGGGATATAGGATAGGTTATTAGACCCTTAGAGCCTATACTATAGTTTGCCTAAATTTTAATTGTTTAGGTGGTTACATACAAACTTATGATGTTTATTTGTTTTCATATTTGTTTATACTTACAGTCAAACATACATACTTACATACACATTCATCATACATATTTCAATGTTCATACTTTTGTTATTCAAAGATTTTGTTGCAATTTTCAAATCTCATCAAAGTAAGTTCTGCGACGGGCATGTAGTAACTGGAAGGGTACAAGTACCGGTAGTCGGAACGTCCTGTCTAGGTTGGCATTCGTATAAATCCAATATAATGGACCAGTTTGCCTACCTGGGGACTAACGATGAGAGTACGAAGGACCTATTAGGCCAAAGCATGCCACACCAAACGTCGTTCGAACTAACCCCACTTTGAGTTGTCACCGTGTCTACACCTGGACACATTCCGAATATCATACGTTATATACATATTTCTCGATTTTCTCCGGGTTTTAGTGTACGTAACCAGGCTAAAACATGCGAACCATATGAAAAACCCGGTATTCATGGGGGCCCACATGATTACGAAGGTGAAGTATGGCGGCATGCAGGGCCTAATGACAAGCAAAGCCCAAGACATCCTATGGATCTAGTAGATTTATTTTTCTATATTTATTTTATGAATGTTCATTCCTAAATACGACCCATGATCCCAAAAACATCCAACTCATACTCATGATGCGTATTCCTTGTAGATGTCTTCTAGCCTCGACCGTAGGAAGATGAGAGCAGGAAAAGCCCGCGAGCGCATGGCTGCCCTAATCGCTCAACAAATGGCTGCCGTAATATCCAACATTGTAATCCAAGTCCAACAAGCGCTTACCGCTAATCCCGTCAATCAAGAAGTTCAAAATGTTGTCAATCCTCCCCCAAATACCACTAAATGCACCTACAAGCATTTCAAATCATGCGACCCTCCAAAATACGAAAGGACTGAAGGTGTCACCGCTCTCCTCCATTGGTTTAAAGAAATGGAGAACACTTTTCTGAATTGCGATTGCCCCGATGATCGCAAAGTGCGATATGCTACCGGTCGTTTATATGGAATAGCACTTACTTGGTGGAATACAGAGAAGGCCAAACGAGGTGTTGAAAATGCTATGACTTTAACTTGGGATGAATTGAAGGAAATCATGACCAGACGATTTTGCCCAAGGAGCGAAATCAAGAAATTAGAAGATGAGTTTTATTCGTTGAAGCAAAAGGAAGGAGACCACACCACATACAACAAAAGATTCCTCGAGTTACATCAAATGGTTCCCAACTTGTTCACTCCCCTCTACCGTTTGATCGAGCACTATATTCGTGGTCTTCCGTCAAAGATTTAAGACTCTGTAATAAGTACCACGCCTACAACTTTGGAAGCAGCAATGGAGTTAGCAACAGAGCTCACCGAGAACCGAATCCGGAACAAAGACTTCAAGGAGGAGAGGAAGAAGGATAAAGCATCGACTGAAACTTCAAACTCCACCCAAACCGAATCCCCTTCTCAACCCACTTTTAAGAGAAAAAGAGACGGGCAACTTTTCGCTACTATCCAACGTAATCAACCAGTTTTACAAGACATACCCATCCAAGCTATCCCAATCACTCAAGTGGCACCCAACTCAACTTTCCCAAATAAGAAACCATATCTTGGACCTCACCCTTGATGTAACACCTGTTTTTATCACCATCCCCTTACCTTACCTTGTCGACTATGTGCAACTTGTGGACGCTATGGTCATTTGAGCAAGGTTTGCCGCACCCCTCAAAACCAAATCTCTCCCCCTACTCAAAACATGATCCAAACCTATCATCAACCTCAATACCCCATGTTCCCATATGTTCGAGCTTGTTTCAATTGTGGCGACCCTACCCACTTTAGAAACACGTGCCCTCGATTGGTTAACATCATAAACGCTCAAGCTCAATCAAACCCAGTTAACCAAGTAAATCAAGAAAACCCAATCACTAGGCCACCAGCAACGGGAAGAGTTTTCAACATCAACGCCAATCCTGACGAAGATAATGACGGCCCAAACGAAACCACCCAACTAGTCCTCTTCACCGAAAATCAAGATTCAACTCCAATCTTTTAATTTTATGTTTTTCTTTATCACATAGAACCAATCATAACTTAAGGATAAAGCCAATGGGAATTTGACAAGAATATGGTGGATACGCCGCTGGTACTTCCTATATATAAGTATTCTTGCCAAAGGATCAGAGGCATTATTTGGCGGTTATGAGAGGTTCCATGTATAAACTGTTTGAGTGATTATTGTTTATTATTTTCAGTACATGCAATACGATCGGCTCCGTTTGATTGAGCCTTGATCGCACAGACATTTTTCATTTTCAGTACATGCAATACGATCGGCTCCGTTTGATTGAGCCTTGATCGCACAGACATTTTCATTTTCAGTACATGCAATACGATCTTGTGGTTATTGTGTTTGTTGTAGAGTCACATAGAACTAATCATAACTTGCGGGTAAAGTCAATGAAAATTTGACAAGAATATGGTGGATACGCCGCTGGTACTTCCTATATATAAGTATTCTTGTCAAAGGATCGGAGGCATTATCAGGCGGTTATGAGAGGTTCCATGTATAAACTGGTTGTGTGATAAGTATTTAGATTAAATTTATTATTTTCAGTACATGTAATACGATCGGCTCCGTTTGATTGAGCCTTGATCGTACAGACATTTTTCATTTTCAGTACATGCAATACGATCGACTCCGTTTGATTGAGCCTTGATCGCACAGACATTTTTCATTTTCAGTACATGCAATACGATCTTTTGGTTGTTGTGTTTGTTGTAGAGTCACATAGAACTAATCATAACTTGCGGGTAAAGTCAATGAAAATTTGACAAGAATATGGTGGATACGTCGCTGGTACTTCCTATATATAAGTATTCTTGTCAAAGGATTGGAGGCATTATCAGGCGGTTATGAGAGGTTCCATGTAGGATTAGTATGTTTTTGTTGAAGTTTGTTCATCATACATTTCAGTGTAATCAATTTCATCATTTATAGAAGTTGAGCTATGTCTCACTTCCACAATGACTAACCTCTCCAACATAACAAACGAAAGAGGTACTGTCATCATTCAAACATGTATACTTTCAGAATATAGACTCAAGCTGTGGTTGTTGTGTTGTTTATGTTTTATAGTCACATAGGACTAATCATAATTCACTGATAAAACCAATGAAAATTTGACGAGAATATGGTGGATACGCCGCTGGTACTTCCTATATATAAGTATTCTTGTCAAAGGATCAGAGGCATTGTCAGGCAGTTATGAGAAGTTCTATGTAGGATTTAGTAATTTCTTGGTAACTAATCATAACTTGCGGATAAAACCAATAAAAATTTGACAAGAATATGGGGGATACGCCGCTGGTACTTCCTATATATAAGTATTCTTGCCAAAGGATCAGAGGCATTATCAGGCGGTTATGAGAAGTTCCATGTAGGATTTAGTATTGTCTTGGTTGAAATTTGTGTTACATTTATATCATCTCGCCATTTAAAGAAATTGGATTGTGTTCTATTTCTACATAAACTAACCTCTCCATCATAACAAACGAGAGAGGAACTGTCACCATTCAAACATATATGCTATCAGAATGTGGATTCAAATATTGGTTGTTGTGTTATTTACGTTCTAGAGTTACATCATAGGACCAATCATAACTTACTGATAAAACCAATGAAAATTTGACAAGAATATGGTGGATACGCCGTTGGTACTTCCTATATATAAGTATTCTTGTCAAAGGATCAGAGGCATTGTCAGACGGTTATGAGAAGTTCTATGTAGGATTTAGTAATTTCTTGGTACATTAGTTGTTGTGTTTATTTATGTTCTAGAGTCATATCATAGAACCAATCATAACTTACTGATAAAACCAATGAAAATTTGACAAGAATATGGTGGATACGCCGCTGGTACTTCCTATATATAAGTATTCTTGTCAAAGGATCAGAGGTATTGTTAGACGGTTATGAGAAGTTCCATGTAGGTTGTAGTATTAGAAGTTTTGATTTAGGATATAACCATATCCTTCCAAACATATCAAAACTCTTACGCATGATATCATAGTTAGCAAATCAACTCTGCTTATCAATATTTTTACCGTAGGCAACAAAAAGCGATTCCTGTAACAGGGTACTTAACCCTTACAAGGGACGTTACCGCCTCAAACAAAAACTTAAACTCTTACTCTTTTTCTAAGCATGTAACTGTCAAACTAAACACCATCATTTTTAGTCAAAAATATCACTACCTAAATTTCGGGACGAAATTTCTAAAAAGCAGGGGATACTGTAACATCCGTCAAAAACCGGATTTACCAAACCCGCTCCATTTAATAACCGAACAATCAGTTAAAAATTTCGTTGCGTATTTAATGCCCAAATTAATTTTAAACAATACATAATTAATAAGTATATTGGGTTATAAAAGTTTTATTTGAAAAAGTATTGAAATTAAGGAAATAAAAATAATTTAGAGCTGCCGGGTTTCGAACCCGGGTCAGCTAGAATCATCAACAGCCTTAACACTTAACCATCAAACCACTGGGCCATATGTTTCTTGTTAATTATTGGAAACAATTAATACATAAGATAAATCTCGAATTCAAATACCGACGCGCCCAATTGCAGTCGTCGGAAATCCCGACTAACTCGCCAAAATTGAACGGTTTCTTCAGTCTTAACGTAAACATTAAACCTACATCGGTTATAACCGACGCCTGAACCTACGACGCAAGTCATAACCGCCGGAAAACGTAATGACTTTGAATCAAGTCTGAAATCCGAATCTATGCATCTCGATTCCTCCCTATAAATTCACCCACAATCCACTGGTAGCCTTTTCGCTCAAAACCGCACCCTTTCTCGACGAAAATTCACTCGCCGGAAAATGCCTGCAAATCGCCGGAAAACCGAGCTTTTCACCTTTGAGCCTGACTGAACCCCCAGAGCTCATACCGAAGCCACCCACACTCATCTCAAGCTCCCTGAAGACTCTCTGCCGCAGGACACACGTCGCCGGAATAATCTGCTGTCACCGGAGTTTCGCCGGAGAAACAGAGGAGTTCAGTTCGGTATACCTTACGCTTAATTTTTCATTCTTTTTATTTATCTCACCTATAATTAACCTCAAAACACTAAAAGAACATGATTAAATCGACGAACCAGTCGGACTTCGATTCTGGTTTAGTCTAACGAAGAAGACGAAGTTTCCGTTGTCTATAAGTTTAATTTAAATCAAGATATAACTCGTGTTAGACACACAGTCCAGCGGTGGACTGTGTGCAAATAAAACACGCAAACGTCTCGAGTTCGATACATGTCCCACGCATACTCGCCTTAAAAAAAATGTTCCTTTTTATTACTGAACCGAATTCACTTCATATAAATGTTAAGTTTAATAAAAACCGGAATAATAACCAAGATAGACACACAGTCCAGTGGTGGACTGTGTGAATGTTTAATCACACGTCACGAGTTCGAGTCTGGACTACCGCACCAGTCCGGACAATTATCAAACTTTTTATTTAAGACAGAAATGAAAATATTTAGTTTGTATAGTATAATAAAAATCAGTTTATTTAACAAGTTGGACACACAGTCCAGCGATGGACTGTGTGTTAACTCAACCCACAGGTCCCGGGTTCGAGACCTGTGGAGAACACCGGTTCAATGCATTAAAATCGTTTTTAAAAATAAATGATTTTCTGTTTAATTCAATTGGTATATAAATATAATTAAAAACTGAAATATTTTGGGTTAGACACGTAGCTCAGTTGGTAGAGTTGCGTGCACGCGTACGGGAGGTCTCGGGTTCTTGCCTCACCTAGCGCATACTTACACACAATTAAACCGGTCAACAGTCAACAGTCAAAGTCAATGGTCAACGGTCAACATTCAAAAATTCAACATTTTTTTATTATGTTTATTTATTTATTTTATTTAAAAATCAATTAAAAATACTTAAAAATAACATTTTTAAGGTTAGAAAATAGCCTTAAACTCACAAAAATACACCCAACAATCCTACTAAAATGGATTAATAAAATCCGTTTACTTACCGAACCATTATGCCATTATCTAGGTTAGTTCACTCGTGGTTAAATCAAACTTCGTGCGCATTCAACATCATCAACCGAACGCACCCAATGTGAGTGAATCTTACAACTCCCCTTTTTAATTACACGTTTTGGGGTGTGTCATGTGTCACCAAAAATTAACTCGTTTATTTAAACTTATGCCATACCATATTTTGATCTAAACTTAGATTGTTTATATTGTTTGTGGTTATGTATTTCATTTTGTTTATTTATATGAAATTCATTCATTAGGCCCATCAGTTCCTCGTGGGTGACGAGTTGAGCAACGCGTGCCTCAAAACAAATCCATTATTGTTCGTGTGTGTATTATTTAGTTTATATGGTTTGTAGTTATGTATTTCATATTGTCAAGTATATGCAAATCATTCATTAGGCCCATCAGTTCCTCGTGAGAGACGAGTTGAGCAACGCGTGCCTCAAAACGATCCATTATTGTTCATGTGTGCATTATTTAATATTAATTGATTGGCGAATAAGTTTACATCTATTTTTACTCATGTGTGGTTGTGCACTTTATTTTATAATCAATTAAATAAACTTGTTCAAATGTTTTTCATAGAATTCACTAGCCAACTTTTTGTTGATCCAAAAACCATTTTTACACATGATACAGGTGAACAGGATGAAGCAAGGAAAACATAGGAAATGCCTTAGAAGAATACAATGAAGCCTAGATTGATGTTTAGGACATGATGTAATATTGATTGTAATTTCCCATTAGAATGTATTAATGAATATGAAACGTTAAAATAAATGTCATGAGCTTTGATGATAACCCAATCATGCCCCGATCACCATTTCCGCTGTGGGTCGGGGTGTGACACTACCCTCTTTCTCTCTCGCTACTCCCTCTCTAGTGTAACACCCATCTTTGCAAGGTTAGTCTCGTTTTATGGTTGTTTCGTATTGAAATCGGTGTATACACGGCTGGGTTTTGTAGTGTTTCATGGTGATCTTGTTCATGTTAATGTTTGACTAGATGAGTAGAATGATATGTACGTATACATGAGTGTTGGCTGGGTTCAAGATTATTCACCTAGGATTCGTGTGAATCTTGATGTGCTAGATGATATTTGACAAGTTAACCTGCTATAAATTGATCCAACTAAGCGTCGTGGCCGTTTAAACATGTTCTAATACAGTAAAGTCGAAAACAGAAAGCTGATTGACATTTACAGCCAACTTCAGTTGGCTGTAACCTGATCATTATTTATCGAAAAATGGATTTTCTGAAGCCTAAAACGTGTATTTTTGAAAAACGCTTCAAATGGCGCTGGATTCATATTTTTCTGAGGTCGTTTACTATTTTTGAATGTCCATTTAGGGCAGCAGCTGAAGCTGTGTAAATTCTGCAGAATTTGCAGGTTGTTTATCCAGTCGGATCTCATAGTCTGTATGGGTTTAGGTCACGAAATTTGTACAATTACTGGAGACGGGAGTTTCTGAAAATCTCCCACTGGAATTTCGTTAATCGGATGAACGATGATTTTTAAATGATTTTTCTCGTGGACTGCAGTCAGAAAGCGACGAATCTGACTGCAGCCTAGTATATAAATTTTTTAAATAATTAGTAAAGATTTAAGATTTGAAAATTTTAAATTAAATTTTATAGGCTAATTGGCACCCTCTGTATAAATATTGGAATTTGTGGAGCATGGGAACTATTTTATAAAAATTCTCAAAAACAGCCCAGTTATGAGTGTACAAGCTGAAACATGATAACTTACGTGTGCCGTACTGTGTGTTAGTTATGCGTAGGGTTTTTTGTCAGTGTGTCCACACACTAACTTTGAATCGGTTGACATGTTAGGACGCGATTAGCGGTTCCATCCTTTGCTTCTTTTGCGTTTATCTAACCAAGCAATTTAAGGTGAGTTCACGGCCCCTATTTTATCCGGTTTTGAACAACAGGGGAGAAACATGTATACGCTCTACAACTCAATCTTTTACGTTATGCGAAATTAACACCATTAACTATTCGGTAACTAAGTTAATGTTAATGTTATGGTCACTAAGTAGCTTTATCACGGAAGTCCTCAACCAACTCTCAGATCGTTAGTATAGGGTTAGATAGCGGGGAAATTACAGTAGTACTACTGGGCCCGACAACCCCACCCGAGCTAGTCGCGCTAGCCGACCGGGAATGGTCAACGGGTGATTAATTTGGCCTAACTTTCGCCATGGTCAGTGATAGACCTGGCAACACAGAGGCAACAACAGTCAGCTTCGATCGCGAACTCTTACGTGACGTAACTTTAGGCTCGCTACCTACATGTTAACATTAAACTTATTTACGAACCAACATTATTATTCCAGGTTAAGAATAATGGAACTATGTCGTTATCCCGGGTTAGGGAAAACAATCTTTTAAACCGAACTTGTGAACTTATAAAAACCTGTGAACTCACTCTTTTTTAATGTTGACACTTGTTTCTTTGCATGTTTCTCAGGACGCTAGGAGCGCTAGGTGCACCCACTTTGCATTAAATCAAGACATGTCATCGAGTCTTTATTAACGATTAATTTTTTTGGGATTTTGGTTTTGGCGTTTATGTTGGCGCCGTTACTTTATTCTAATGCTTCCGCTAAAACTTTGAAACTTTGGAACTTTGAAAATGACTATGCATGTTTACAATAAATGTTTTTGGAAAACGTTAAAATAAATCATATAGAGTCGTTCGACGTTGCTAGTGTCTGAGATTCTGGTTTGATCACACGCCTCGCGGTAATACTCCGCAAGTGGAAATGGAGGGTGTGACAGATTGGTATCAGAGCCTCTAACTATAGAGAACCAGGTTTGCATTTAAAGTAGACTTAAACTATAGCTGTTACATGACACTAGACTTAGTTTGGCACCGATCAGTGATATCTTGTTATGTGTTATACTACAATTGTTCTATGTGATATATATATATAATATATATATATATATATATATATATATTGTGATATACGCAGCTCGTAACTAACTACACCAACCCAGCAGGCTATGTCATCATCATCATCAACCGACAGATCTCGACAATCAAGGGCGCCGGGGAAGGCACCCATGGTCGAACCCTCACCACCTCGTGGCGTAGAGACACCCTCAGCTGCCAGGAAAAGAATCGCTCTAGGAGGGAAGTCGTCCTCCCTTCCAACCAGCGCTGTACCGGTCAAACCGGTCAACCCTTCAGGAGTGGGGGATGGCTGATACGTCAGCTGACTGGTAAAACTGAAGAGCTCAAGGAAGGGCAATATGAGAATAAGAGAGTTCGAAGCATTTTAGCTAAGGACCTTCGTGCTGAGCAGCTGAGGGCTGACTGGCTCGAAGACAGAGTTCTTGAGTCCAGTTGGAGGATTCACGAACTGGAGCAGAACCAAGCACCACCTATCCCAGTACCCGCACCAGCATCGGCCCCTCTAGCGCCGGTAGAAGACGAAGAGGAGGATCCAGAGGAAGACCCGTAGGAGGATTCGGAGGAAGAAGAGCCGGAATAGGACCTGGCTGTTGAAGCTGAAAACGCTGAAGAGGAAGACGACAGTGATAGCAACTTGGGGGATGGAGACATAGATGACTAGCTCGTCTCGCCAATCTCTGTTTAGTTTCCTTTAGTTTGTTTCTTTCCACTTATGTTTGAACTTGGAAATTTTATAATTAAACTGATATGTTTGGTTGGTATTTTGTGAGACATTACAATTTATTTAATCGAATGTTCCTTTTGATTGTTTAATTTGATGGATTGACATAAATTGTGTGATCATTGAAGTGTGGAAGATGATAACTATATTGGATATATACTTATCGGTGTGTGTTTGTGTTGTCTTGCGAAGATCTGAAATGGCAACCGGTCGTCGCGAAAATCTCAACATGTCAGCTGAAGAATTAGCCGCTTTAATCTAACAACACGTGAATGCTGCTCTGGCAAGTGTTCCTAACCCACCAGCAGGTAACCATTATTAAATTTTCATGGGAAAATCTAATAGTTTGGCTAGTAGACTTTCTCGCTGACTACCTATCCTCTATCCTCAGGAGGGGGTCTTAACCCCTACAAGATGTTCTTGGATGCGAAACCGAGCAAGTTCACGGGAGTTGAAGGACCCATAGGACTGGTCCGTTGGGTCGAAAAGTCTGAATCGGTTTTCGTAATGTGCAATTGCCTCGAAGCTAATAAGGTCAAGTATGCTGCCTCGACGTTGGAAGATGGGGCATTAACCTGGTGGAACGCACAAGTCCAAACGCATGGGCTTGCTGCGGCGAACGCAATGACCTGGACCGAGTTCAAAGCTCTAATCAAGGAGGAATACTGTCCGCGGGACAGGGTTCAGCAATTGGACAAGCGTTATGGAACCACAAGATGGTCGAGTCAGAAATTGAAGCGTACACGGCAAGACTTCATGATCTGGTGTTCCTTTTTCCCGATTTGGCTAACACTATCGTTAAACGACTTGAGTTTTATGTTGGGGGTTTGGTCCCTGAGATCCAGGGAATGGTAATGTCTAGCAATCCTACATTGGAGCAACAAGCGATTAGGCTGGCACATAAACTCACCGATAACGCGGTGGAGCAAAGGAAGTTGCCACCTAGGGGTGCAAATGAAATTGTCCCTAACAACAAAAGGAAATTTGAAGACTCACCTGCTCGGCAGTCTTCATCAGCCCAGCCACAACAAGGAAACCAGAAGCGGTCCAACAATTTCAACAACAATCGGGGTCACAACAATCAGTCTGCCAACAACACCCAGAACACGAGCGGCTATGCAGGACGGAAGCCGCAATGTAATCGTTGTAACCTCCATCATCACGGCCCTTGCACCGGAAATCGCTGCCAACGATGTGGCAAAGCAAGACACGCGGCAAAGGATTGTCGCGGGGAGATTATGTCATGACAGAATCAGAACCAACCCCAGGGTCAGCAGCAGGGTAATAACCGAGGATGCTATCAGTGCGGTAGCACTACCCATTTTAAGCGAGACTGCCCGCAACTTCGCAACAACAATAATGGTGGGAATAACAACAACAACAAGAACAACAATGGCAACAATGGAAATGGTGGCACAGGAGGTGCCAAAGGATGTGCATTCACGCTAGGCCGAGGGGAGGCCAGAAACGACTCGAATGTGGTCACCGGTAAGTTTCCACTTAGCGATCATTTTGCTACTGTACTTTTTGGTACGGGTGCGGATAAGAGTTTTATATCTGAGTCTTTTAGGAAGAACCTAAATCTCACACCTAAACACCTAAAGACCCCTTACGTCATAGAACTAGCTGATGGTAAATCTGTAGATGTGACTCATCTAGTTACCGGCTGTCAACTTAAACTCGTGGGTCACACCTTTACCATTGATTTGATGACAACTTCTCTGGGTAGTTTTGATGTGGTAGCCGGAATGGACTGGCTATCTGACGTCCGAGCTGAAGTTCTCTGTTTCGAGAAAGCTATCCATATTCCGCTCTCTAACGACGAAGTCTTGATGGTGCAAGGCGAGAAGGCAGGCGTCGTCACGAACATCATCTCTTACATGCAAGCTCAGAAGTATCTTCGGAAGAAGAACTCTTTTGTTTTGCTCACACTGGTCACCGAGCAGTCTAAGGACGAGAAGCGGATTGAAGATATCCCCATCGTCCGTGACTTTCCCGATTTGTTTCCAGAGGAGTTACCCGGTCTTCCACCACATCGACAAGTAGAGTTTGAAATCGAATTGGCGAGCCATGCTACTCCTATCACCAAGGCCCCGTACCGCTTAGCTCCAGCAGAGCTGTCAGAGCTGTCTACCCAACTTCAGGAATTATTGGAAAAAGGTTTTATCCGACCCAGTACTTCGCCATGGGGAGCTCCGGTCCTTTTAGTCAAGAAGAAGGACGGGACCTTCCACATGTGCATCGACTACAGGGAACTCAATAAGGTTACCGTCAAGAACTGGTCCCCATTACCTCGCATCGACGATCTTTTCGACCAGCTTCAAGGGTCAAGCTACTACTCCAAAATTGATCTACGGTCCGTTATCACCAGCTACGCGTCCGGGAGGAGGATATCTCCAAGACAGCATTTCGCACTCGGTATGGCCCTTACGAGTTCTTGGTCATGCCCTTCGGTCTCACCAATGCACCCGCGGTGTTCATGGACCTCATGAACCGCGTGTGTAAGCTGTATCTCGACAAGTTTGTCATCGTGTTCATCGATGATATACTCATCTACTCTAAGGGTGAAGAAGAACATGTTGAGCATCTGCGGTTATTGCCGGAACTACTTCAACAGGAGAAACTATATGCCAAATTTTCGAAGTGTGATTTCTGGATTCAGGAAGTTCAGTTCCTCGGGCATATCGTGAATGAAAAGGGTATACACGTTGATCCCGCCAAGATCGATGATATCAAGAACTGGGAAGCACCCAGGACACCGCCAGAGATCCGCCAATTTTTGGGTTTGGCTGGTTACTACAGACGTTTCATTGAGGGATTTTCCGAGATCGCACAACCGCTTACCACTCTCACTCAGAAGGGCACCAAGTATGCTTGGGGTGACAAGCAAGAAGCAGCATTTCAATTACTGAAGGAGAAGCTTTGCAGTGCGCCTATTTTGTCCTTGTCAGAGGGGACAAATGATTTTGTGGTATATTGTGACGCTTCTATTTAGGGATTGGGATGTGTGCTCATGCAACGTGATAAGGTCATCGCGTATGCATCCCGACAGTTGAAGGTCCACGGGAAGAACTATACGACACGTGACTTGGAATTGGGAGCAGTTGTGTTTGCACTTAAGATTTGGAGACACTACCTATATGGAACCAAGTACACAATCTACACGGATCACAAGAGCCTCCAGCATATTTTTGACCAGAAGGAGTTGAACATGCGACAGCGTCGCTGGGTCGAACTCCTGCACGATTATGAATGTGCCATTCAATATCACCTGGGTAAAGCTAACGTGGTAGCTGATGCCCTCAGTCGGAAGGAGCACTTGAAACCTCGTCGGGTACGAGCACTACAGTTCACAATTCATTCTGGGTTACCCGAACAGATACGCGACGTGCAGCTAGAAGCAGTTAGGGAAGAGAACATCAAGGCCGAATCTGTGGGAAAGATGGAACGCGATTGGGAAGTGAAACCCAATGGTACCCGGTATTTCATGAATCGTATATGGGTACCTCTCTACGGAAACCTTAGAAAGCTAGTTATGGACGAAGCTCACAAATCCCGATACTTTGTCCATCCTAGTTCGGATAAGATGTATCAAGACCTTAAAGCCGCGTACTAGTGGCCCAACATGAAAGCGGATATAGCCACCTACGTGAGCAAGTGTTTGACTTGTGCGGAAGTCAAGGTGGAATACCAGAAGCCATCAGGGCTACTTCAACAACCTGAGATCCCAGTGTGGAAATGGGATCAGATCTTGATGGACTTTATCAATAAACTCCCGCAAACTCTGGGTGGTTGCGATACCATCTGGGTGATCGTGGATCGCCTAACTAAGTCTGCACACTTCCTAGCGACCAAAGAAACAGATAAGATGGATAAGTTGACTCGCATCTACATTAAGGAAGTAGTTTCTCGGCACGGGGTGCCAACGTCCATCATTTCAGACAGAGATGCTCGTTTCACATCCAACTTTTGGCGGTCACTTCAGAAAGCGTTGGGTACACGCTTAGATATGAGCACAGCTTACCACCCTCATACGGATGGTCAAAGTGAAAGGACCATTCAGACCTTGGAGGACATGCTTAGGGCATGCGTGGTAGACTTCGGGAACAGTTGGGAAATCCATCTGCCTTTAGTGGAATTCTCGTATAACAACAGTTACCATACGAGTATTTAGGCAGCACCGTTTGAAGCATTGTACGGTCGCAAATGTAGATCACCGGTCTGTTGGGCAGAAGTCGGTGACAGTCAACTCACAGGTCCTGAGTTGATACTTGAGGCTACTGAAAAGATTGTGCAAATCAGAAACCGCATGGCAGTGGCAAGGGATCGACAGAAAAGTTACGCTGATCAACGATGCAAACCGCTCGAATTTCAGTAGGTGACCGCGTCCTACTGAACGTGTCACCCTGGAAGGGTGTAATTCGTTTTGGGAAACGAGGCAAACTAAATCCATGGTACGTAGGCCCATTTGTGATTTCGAAGCGTATCGGGCCCATAGCTTATCAGTTAGACCTTCATGCCGAACTCAGTGGAGTTCACAACGTTTTTCACGTGTCCAACCTGAAGAAGTGTCTATCAGATGAAACCCTGGTCATTCCATTGGATGAGATACAAGTGGATGAACAACTGCATTTTGTGGAGCAACCTATCGAGATCATGGACCGTGAGATCAAGACTCGAAGGCACAGCAAGATACCGATCGACAAAGTTCGTTGGAACTCTAAGCGTGCACAACGAAAAGCAAATATCCACACCTTTTTGTAGCTGAGCAGCAATCTGATGTTATTCGGGACGAAATTCTTTCAACATGGGGATGATATGACAGTCCGGGATTTCCTTGTACCATTCTAACAAACTAAACTTCAGTGCGTTGCATTCTAAACCGCGTTTACTCAATTTTCTGGACGAAAATTCTTTCAGCATGGGGATAATGTGACATACCGGCTTTTCAGGTATCTTAAACGCGCTACTTTATTGTTATTCATTCCTACGCTGATTTAATTCTGAGAATTGATTATGCATAACTACGCTAACTTTAGTAATTAGGGAATACACGATGTTTGGCAGTTTTAACGGGTCGTATCTGAATTACGAGCCATGTGTTATTAGACGTTTGTGAATCTATTGCGTCACACTCCAAATACGTGATTTATTATTTTATAAACTCCGTGTCGCGAATAATTGACGAGTCGTATTTTGTGTAGTTATTTATCATATTATAATTATCGGTTAATAAATTCTATTTATAAGCCAAACCGAACCGAGCCTGTGAAACGTTTCAACTTCGCGACCAAGCAAACCCAACCCGCCACTCACACCCCCCCCCCTTTGCGGCCCACACTCCTTTCGGCCCAAAACCGCCTGCGGTCCAATTAAAACCCAAACTGCCCCCCTTATGCGACCCCCTCTATGTTTCGTATACATGCATGTTGTGGGAAACATTCAAAACCCTAATACCCTAGTTGGAGTCGATGGCAGTGGAGACCCCCCCAATCGCGATTTCTCTCTCTCTCGCTACCGTCTTTCTCTCTCGCTACTCCCTCTCTAGTGTAACACCCATCTTCGCAAGGTTAGTCTCGTTTTATGGTTGTTTTTTATTGAAATCGGTGTATACACGGCTGGGTTTTGTATTGTTTCATGGTGATCTTGTTCATGTTAATGTTTGACCTGATGAGTAGAATGATATATACGTATACATGAGTGTTGGCTGCGTTCGTGATGATGTTTAGGGTGTTATTCACCTAGGGTTCGTGTGAATCTTGATGTGCTAGATGATATTTGACAAATTAACCTACTATAAATTGATACAACTAAGCGTCGTGGCCGTTTAAACATGTTCTAATACAATAAAGTCGAAAACAGAAAGCTGGTTGACAATTACAGCCAACTTCAGTTGGGTGTAACCTGATCATTATTTATCAAAAATTGGATTTTCTGAAGCCTAAAACGTGTATTTTTGAAAACGCTTCAAATGGCGCTGGATTCATATTTTTCTGAGGTTCTTTCCTATTTTTGAATGTCCATTTAGGGCAGCAGCTGAAGCTGCGTAAATTCTGCAGAATTTGCAGGTTGTTTATCGATTCGGATCTCATCGTCTGTATGGGGTTAGGTCACGAAATCTGTACAGTAACTGGAGACGGGAGTTTCCGAAAATCTCCCACTAGAATTTCGTTAATCGGATGAACGAAGATTTTTAAATGATTTTTCTCGTGGACTGCAGTCAGAAAGCAACGAATCTGACTGCAGCCTAGTATATAAATTTTTATAAATAATTGATAAAGATTTAGGATTTGAAAATTTTACAGCAAATTTCCCACGCTAATTGGCACCCTTTGTAAAAAGTTTGGAATTTTTGGAGGGTGGGAACTAGTCTATAAAAATTCTCGAAAACAGCCCAGTTATGAGTGTACAAGCTGATGCATGATAACTTACGTTTGTGTGTGTCTAAGTGTTGTATGAGTTATCTTGTGTTGTGACAAGTTGATTTGGTCGTTATTTTGTATGGTGATACTTTTCATGCATGATTATGGTTTCAAATTGGTTATTACGTGTGCCGTACTGTGTGTTAGTTATGCGTAGGGTTTTGTGTCAGTGTGTTCACACACTAACCTTGAATCGGTTGACATGTTAGGACGCGATTAGCGGTTCCATCCTTTGCTTCTTTTGCGTTTATCTAACCGAGCAATTTAAGGTGAGGTCACGGCCCCTATTTTATCCGGTTTTGAACAACAGGGGGAGAAACTTGTATACGCTCTACAACTCAATCTTTTACGTTATGCGAAATTAACACCGTTAACTATTCGGTAACTAAGTTAATGTTAATGTATGTTATGGTCACTAAGTAGCTTTATCACGGAAGTCCTCAACCAACTCTCGGATCGTTAGTATTGGGTTAGATAGCGGGGAAATTATAGTAGTACTACTGGGCCCGACAAGCCCCACCCGAGCTAGTCGCGCTAGTCGACCGAGAATGGTCAACGGATGATTAATTTGGCCTAACTTTCGCCATGGTCAGTGATAGACCTGGTAACACAGAGGCAACAACAGTCAACTTCGATCGCGAACTCTTACGTGGAGTAACTTTAGGCTCGCTACCTACATGTTAACATTGAACTTATTTACGAACCAACATTATTATTCCACGTTGGGGGAAACCAATCTTTTAAACTGAACTTGTGAACTTATAAAAACCTGTGAACTCACTCTTCTTTAATGTTGACACTTGTTTCTTTGCATGTTTCTCAGGACGCTAGGAACGCTAGGTGCACCCACTTTGCATCAAATCAACACATGTTATCGAGTCTTTATTAACGATTAATTTTTTTGGGATTTTGTTTTTGGCGTTTATGTTGGCGCCCGTTACTTTATTCTAATGCTTCCGCTAAAACTTTGAAACTTTGGAACTTTGAAAATGACTATGCATGTTTACAATAAATGTTTTTGGAAAATATTAAAATTAATTATATAGAGTCGTTCGACGTTGCTAGTGTCTGATATTCTGGTTTGATCACACGCTTTGCGGTAATACTCCGCAAGTGGAAATGGAGGGTGTGACATTATAACATTGTGATTTTTACGAAATTACCTTGCCCATTGAAAGAGGTGTGCAAATTAACCTCAACAATGTGAATTACAAGCACAAAACCCAAGAAATTAAGTTTTTAGAGTCGAATCGCACAAAAAGTACTCTGAGTCGCTCAACAGTGCAAAGAGAACAGAAACATCATTTCTGTGAAAACACAGATTATTTATACTCAACTAGTTTCGTACGAAATATTATGAATCGCACAAAAACTTGGTTCTTGTTTCGTACAAAAATAACTCTCTTCGCATGAAATTCGATTTTTTGCGAATCAAAACTAAAAACACTTTAAACTTTTCAATTTTCAATTTTATTTTTGTATTTTCAATTTTATATGTTTCAAAAATCCACTTGACTAACCAAGTCCAAGTTAAAGATCCTGGTTATCCAATTTGCCTTCCAAGTCCAAGTTAATGACCTTGGTTGACCATGTTTGACCAAACAGATTTATTTTAACATATAAAGTTTCAAATTAATGAACCTTCTTGACATTTATGTAAACTTTTTGCAAAAATTAGCTCCCAACCCATGATTTCAAGCTTTCCTCAGCAAGATGTTGCTATGAATCCAACCGTCAGTGTTATTATCATCGGTAGACAAAAATAAAACTATCAAGCTAAGAAAACTGAAAATCTTTTTGAGTTTTGAGATATTTTACAAAGAATAACATTTTTGTGAATTTTGTGTTTTTAGAGGATTATTTCAAGCATATATATAAGTCATCAGTATCGTTGATCTAGAAACACCCTTTAAGCTTTTAAACGAATTTACCTAGATTGCCAATATATTTGTCCATTTAAACTTCTTCTCGTTTCTCAATTGTTTCAAGATATGTTAAGGTATTATTAGAAATATGAAATAACTGTGTTTCCCATCTCAGAATATACTCCCGTATCGCGATTCCCAGAATGTCATTTTACAGGTGAATATATCGAATTGATATTTGTATATAGGGTGAAAGCGAGATCTTGAGAGCTCAGGTTAGTACTACCTACAGACAAAGAGATGAAGGCTCGTCTTTAGGTGGTGTTCCATCAAGGAATCTTTTGTACTGCAAATGTCATAATTGCTTAAGACATAATCATTTTTCATGCAGTTTTTGGGGAAATAATGCGAAAGTATTATATGAGTTCTAGGCCATTGCTTCCGCAAAATCAGGAGAACTCGAATAATACCCCAGATATCAATCCAATATAAAGACCTAGTATCACAGAATCTGGCATTCTTTCAAACGAAATTTCGGAGTACTAAGTCCATATGTCTGAGAGATGTTAACCCACAAGTTAATCAGTTTTGTGTTTTAGGTTTATATCTCGAAAATAATTTACTAAACGATTGAAGTCTATTGGCATATCCATAGTAAGACTTGCTTAATTACTTTTAAAAACAATACAATTCTTTAGCATATTGTGACTGTCATTTTTTATTTACTATGATCATTCTTTTTACACAAAACTCTTTTTGTCTTTTCTAATGTTTTTGTATTTTCCTCAAACATTCTCCCCCTAAAATAAAAAACATATTTTTGGATTTTTTAAAAAAGTTATAAGAAAGAATGTAAAGAAAATGTTTAACCGATGACAAATTCACATTAAGTCATCATTATCCTCAAACTTAACCTCAAATACATCCCTTAAGATCATATTTTTTAGACCATTTAGCTTTAACAAATTTTTAAACTTTGTTTTATCAAAAGCTTTGGTATAAAAATCTGCTTTTTGGTCATCAGTGTGGATTTTCTCAATTCGTACCAACTTTTTCTCGTAGCAATCACGGATAAAGTGGTGTCGAATCTCGATATGTTTAGTACGTGAGTGTTGGCATGAGTTTTTGGTGATATCGATCGCGGCCTGAGTATCTACATATATAGGCGTATCTAGAAATTGCAAACCGAAATCTCTCATCTATTGTTGTATCCAGAGAATCTCTCATCATATTAGTCTGTTGAATGTTTGTCCATCAAATTAAACAAGAAACAATAGGGTAATCGTGGGCTGTAATTCTGTAACGAAGAAGACGAAGATAGGTTGATTATAAGTTTAATAAAATCTGGATATTATCTCGGGTTAGACACACAGTCCAGCGGTGGACTGTGTGCATATACATATCACACGCCGCGAGTTCGATCCTTGACACACGTATGCTCTGTAATAAAAATGTTTTATTTTTCTAACTAAACCGGATTAACTCACGGTAGATGTTAAGTATAATAAAAATCCGTATATTAACCAAGTTAGACACACAGTCCAGCGGTGGACTGTGTGTAACGATAAATCACAGGTCCCGGGTTCGAGACCTGTTGACGGCACCGGTTCGATGATTTAAAACATTTTTTGAAAATAAAAGAATTCTGAATAAACTGAGTTAGTATATAAATATAACTAAAAACAAGATTATTTCGGGTTAGACACGTAGCTCAGTTGGTAGAGCTGCATGCACGCGAACGGGAGGTCTCGGGTTCGAGTCCTGCCCGGCGCATACATACACACAATAAAACCGGTCAAACAGTCAACGCTTATGGTCAACGGTCAACGCAAAAGTCAACATATTTTTATATTTTTATTTATTTAATTTAATTTAAAAATCAATTAAAAATACTTAAAAATAATGTTTTTAAAGATAGGAAATAGCCTTAAACTCACAAAAATATATCTAAAAATCCTATTAAAATTATTAATAAAATCCACTCATTTACTATATCTTCCATTATTATTTAGGTTAGTCAATCCTCGTTGTTCAATTCTTCCAACTCGTGCGCATCTCATCATCTCCAACCAAACGCACCCAATGTGAGTGAATCTCTACAAATTCCCCGTTTTAGTCACGTTTTTTGGGTGTATCATGTGTCTTACCATTTATTATATTTAAATCATTGTGCATACATCATACTATAAACAAATGTGTATTCAGCTTGTATCAACTGTTGTGTGGTTATTGTTTAGATTTTATTTATTATTTTCAGTACATGCAATTTCATAGGCCGCCGCACCCCATTACATTATGAGCGTTGAGCAGTTCCCCATTACATTATGAGCGTGAACCTGGCGTGCCAACATACGATCGGCTCCGTTTGATTGAGCCTTGATCGCACAGACATTCATCATAGGCCGTCCGTTCACCATTACATTATGAGCGTGAACGTGACGTTGCAAACATATACAGTTTCATTCATGTTATACATTCATGCAAGTTCATATGTTATTGTATGTTATAGTTTGTGGTTGTTTTTGCTACTGTTTGATTTATTTATATTTGCTCACTTATGACTATTGCACAACTTTTCCTTGATAAAAATAACAAGAAATCAATAATAAATGTTTATCTAATAAGGTTCACTCGCCAACTTATGTTGACCCAAAAACCCCCATTTTTACACATGATACAGGTGAACCAGCTGCAGCAAGAAACACATAGGATTGGCTTAGAAGAATAAACTGGTTTAGAGCTTGGATTGTTTTGTTGGTTAATTTTCTTTGTATTGTATGGACATGTTTGGATTATTGAGAATGTAATTTTGACTTTAATAAATATGAAACATATTAGTAAATATCATGAGCTTTGGTGATAACCCAATTATGCCCCGACTCTTATGCCGCTGCGGGTCGGGGTGTGACAGATTGGTATCAGAGCCATGACTATAGGGATATGGGATAGGTTATTAGACCCTTATAGCCTATACTATAGTTGATTAGAAATTTTTAGGATTTTTGTGTGTTACATGCAAAATTCATGATGTTTATATGTTTTATGTTTAATGTCACATTCAATATTATGCAAGCATGTTCATAAGTACATATTAGTATATAATGCCTATCATGAATCATATTCTCATAACATATCATATCAATGAAAGCACACATCACATCATTTTCATGATTGTTTTTACAATGATTTTTGTATTTTCAAATCACATCAAAGTGAGTTCTCATGACGGGCATGTAGTAACTGGAAGGGTACAAGTACCGGTAGTCGGAACGTCCTGTCTAGGCTGGCATTCGTATAAATCCAAAATAAAGGACCAGATTGCCTACCTGGGGACTAACGATGAGAGTACGAAGTACCTATTAGGCCAAAGCATGCTGTACCAAACGTCGTGTGAGCTAACCCCACTTTGAGTTATCATTGTGTCTACACCTGGACACATTCCGGCCATACATCTCGTAAATATATCTTGTGGTTTTCATTCGGCGATGCGAGTGTTAAATCGCCAATACTAATGTGAATCCTACCAAGCCAATAGTCATGGGGGCCCACATGACTATACGGGTGAAGGTATGGGGGACATTTGAGGCCCAACATGAGCAAACCCAAGACATCCTATGGATGTAGTTGCATTATTGATATTTATGTTATTTTCATTTTCTTTAAGACACATGACACCAAAAAAGACTCCATAAACTCACAATCTTCTTATGTATGTTCCTGTAGATGTCGGCTAGACAACATCGAGGGGGTAAAAGATCAGGAAGGTCTCACGAACGCTTGGCCACTCAAATCGCAAAACAAAGGGCCGCGGTGCTTCCTGACATTGTGGTTCAAGTACAACAAGCTCTCGCCACAAATCCCATTAATCCTCCTTAGCAAGAAGACCAGAACATCGGTAACCCTCCTACCAGCAAATGCTCATATAAACATTTCAAGTCTTGCGTTCCTCCTAAATTTGAAGGGATCGAAGGTGTCACTGCTCTCCTCCACTGGTTTGAGGAAATGGAAAACACTTTCCTCAACTGCGATTGTCCCGAGGATCGTAAGGTACGATACGCAACCGGAAGACTATTTGGGGTAGCTCTTACCTGGTGGAATACTGAAAAGGGTAAGTGGGGAATTGATGATGCAATGGCCTTAACGTGGGAGGAGTTAAGGGGAATCATGACGAGGCGATTCTGTCCTAGAAGTGAGATTAAAAAGTTAGAGGACGAATTTCATTCTTTGAAGCAAAAGGAGGGAGATCATACTTCCTACAACAAGAGGTTCTTAGAGTTGAACCAAATGGTCCCTAACTTGTTCACCCCGGTTTACCGCTTAATCGAGCATTGTATTCGAGGTCTTCCCTCGAAAATTCAAGATTCAGTTCTCAGCACTTCACCCGCAACACTTGAAGCTGCTATGGAACTAGCTACTGAACTGACCGAGAATCGAATTCGCAACGGTAAGTTTAAAGAGGAGAAAAAGAAAGCCCCCGTTGAGGGCCAAACTTCAAACCATTCCACCTCCTCCTCCAAGTTTGCTAACAAGAGGAAACGTAACACCAGAAACTTCGCTGTCACACAAACAAATTTCCCTATCCCTGCTGCACCCATTACCCAAGTTGCCCCTTCACCTGCACCATACAAAAGGCCATACTCTGGCCCATTACCAAAATGCAACCGTTGCCAATACCACCATTTTCCTGATCATCCCTGCCAACATTGCACCGGCTGTGGTCGCGCAGGTCATACTGTTCAAACTTGTCGCATACCTCAGCGAACGAACCGCCATCAGCTTTCAACCCAAACCCACCAACAAACAATGGGTCCAGCCCAACAACCCCTACTACTACCACCTACCCAACATTTAGCCCAATCATACTATCAACCCAACTATCCCATGGTACAACCTATGCGGGCTTGCTACAACTGTGGAGACCCAAGCCACTTTAGAAACACTTGTCCACGGTTGGTGAACATTATTCATGCTCAAGCCCAAGCCAATCCGGTGAATCAAGCTAACCAAGCTCCTCCACCTGCAAGAGGAAGAGCTTTCAACATCAACGCTAATCAGGCTAGAGCTGACAACAATGTGGTTAACGGTACGTTTCTTATCAACGGTAGTTATGCGTCCATGTTGTTTGATACTGGCGCGGATAAAAGTTTTGTGTCTATAGAGTTCGAACCCATCCTAAACCAAAATCGTGATAAGCTCATGGAATCCATAACAGTAGAAGTTGCTGACAGGAAACCGGTCTTATTAAACTCTATTATACGCAACTGTACTCTCACCTTAAACGACCACGATTTTCCAGTTGACCTTATTCCTATGAAGTTGGGAAGCTTTGACATTATAATTGGTATGGACTGGCTCAGCCAACATCAAGCTGAAGTTGTATGCCGCGAAAAGTTTATACGCATTCCTCTTACAAACGGTCAGACTCTACGAATCTTTGGAGAAACCTCATCGAAAGGGCTCAGATTAATGTCCTGTCTTCAAGCTCGAAAATATCTTCGCAGGAATTATGTCGCATTCTTAACCCATGTCGTCAAAAAGGGAACTATGGAGAAGAAACTTGAAGACATCCCAGTAGTAAAAGATTTCCCGCAAGTTTTTCCTGATGACATTTCAGGACTTCCTCCCGTGAGAGAAGTCGAATTTCGCATTGATCTTATACCTGGTGCTACACCAGTTGCAAACTCTCCTTATAGGTTAGCCCCCTCTGAAATGCAAGAGCTAGCCAGTCAATTGCAAGAGTTGACTGACAAAGGATTCATACGTCCTAGGTCCTCGCCTTGGGGTGCACCTGTCCTTTTTGTGAAGAAGAAAGATGGATCGTTTCGCATGTGCATCGACTACAGAGAACTCAACAAGTTAACAATCAAGAATCGCTATCCATTACCTGCATTGATGATCTTCTTGACCAACTTCAAGGCGCCAGCTGTTTTTCTAAAATCGACCTTCGATCTGGTTATCATCAACTTAGAGTACATGAAGAAGACATCCCAAAGACCGCTTTCCGAACTCGTTATGGTCATTATGAATTCATGGTCATGCCATTTGGTTTAACCAACGCTCCAGCTGTCTTCATGGATCTAATGAACAGAGTCTGCAAACCTTATCTCGATCGTTTTGTTATAGTCTTCATCGACGACATCCTCATTTATTCAAAGTCTAAGTCTGATCATGAACGGCATCTTCGACTCATCCTTACACTCCTAGGGAATGAAAAGCTTTACGCCAAATTCTCCAAATGCGAATTCTGGTTAAAAGAGGTACAATTCCTTGGACATGTAGTCAATGACAAGGGAATACATGTCGACCCTTCAAAGATCAAAGCGGTACAAGAATGGCAAGCGCCACGTACACCAACTGAAGTAAGATCATTCCTTGGTTTTGCTGGTTATTATCGCCGTTTCATTTCAAACTTCTCTCGCATTGCCGTGCCACTCACGGCTTTAACTCATAAGGGAAAACCTTTCATATGGGGACCCAAACAAGAAGAAGCCTTCCAAACCCTTAAACAAAAACTTTGTGATGCACTCACTCTGCCTGAAGGTTGTGATGACTTCGTGGTTTATTGCGACGCGTCAGGGCAAGGACTAGACTGTGTTCTAATGCAAAGAGGAAAGGTTATAGCTTATGCTTCGAGACAACTCAAGACTGATGAGAAGAACTACACCACCCATGACCTAGAACTTGGAGCCGTTGTGTTCGCTCTTAAGATATGGAGAAATTATCTCTACGGTACTAAGTGTGAAATATACACTGACCACAAGAGTCTTCAACATATCTTCAATCAAAAGGAGTTAAACATGAGGCAACGAAGATGGGTCGAACTTCTAAATGACTACGACTGTGAAATTCGGTACCACCCTGGCAAGGCAAATGTGGTGGCTGATGCACTCAGTCGAAAGGGTTATGCGAACTCCATTCATCTTCTATGTTCGCAAATCATAACTAACATTAAAGATCAAATTCGAGAAGCCCAGCATGTTTATGTAACGGAGGATGATGTACGAAAGGAGCTGTCCTGTGGAGCTGAACTTAAAATTGAAACTAAATCTGACGGTATTATGTACTATCTAGATCGCATATGGATTCCTGACCACAACAACCTTCGTGAATTTCTTATGAATGAGGCTCACAAAACACGATACTCTATACACCCAGGAGCCGATAAGATGTATCAAGACCTTCGATACACCTATTGGTGGCCTGGAATGAAGAAGGATATTGCTGTTTTTGTTTCCAAGTGCCTTACATGTTCCAAGGTGAAAGCTGAACACCAAAGACCCTCAGGACTTCTGGTCCAACCTGAAATACCTGTATGGAAGTGGGAAAACATAACCATGGACTTCATTACCGGGTTACCTCGCACTTCTGGTGGGTATGACACTATATGGGTAATCATTGATCGTCTTACAAAATCAGCTCACTTTATTCCTATCCGCGAAGATTTCAAGAACGAAAAGCTAGCTCGTATTTATGTCATGGAAATCGTAAGCTGACATGGTGTACCGTTAAGCATTATTTCAGATCGTGATGGTCGTTTCACTTCACGAACATGGCAAGTTGTACAAACCACTTTGGGTACATGATTAGATCTCAGTACCGCTTATCATCCTCAAACTGATGGACAATCTGAACGCACCATTCAAACTCTTGAAGATATGCTTCGAGCATGTGTCATAGACTTCAAGGGAAATTGGGACACTCATCTACCATTAGTTGAATTTTCGTACAAAAACAACTATCATTCAAGCATCGGCATGGCACCTTTTGAAGCTTTATATGGTCGTAAGTGCCGATCTCCAGTATGTTGGCATGAAATTGGGGAAGCTCAAATCACTGGTCCAGAATTGATTCAAGAAACCACAGACAAGATCCATCAAATTCGAAACAATCTTCTAGCGGCTCAAAGTCGTCAAAAGAGTTATGCAGATAAACGACGGAAGTCTTTGGAGTTTAACATTGGTGATCATGTACTTTTAAAAGTATCACCGTGGAAGGGAGTAGTTCGTTTTGGTCAAAAAGGCAAGCTAGCACCACGCTACGTAGGACCTTTCAAGATACTCGAAAGAGTAGGACCTGTAGCATACAAGCTTGATCTACCAGAAGAACTCAACAGGATTCATCCCACATTCCACGTATCAAACTTGAAGAAGTGCCTCGCTGATGAGAACCTCCATATTCCTCTGGAAGATATTCAGATTGATGAATCTATACATTTTATTGAAAGACCAGTAGAGATCATGGACTTCGGAGAAAAACGTCTACGACGAAGTCGCATTCCAATTGTTAGGGTACGCTGGGAGTCGAAACGGGGACCTGAGTTTACTTGGGAACGTGAAGACTCAATGCGCGAAAAATACCCGCATCTTTTTCCAACTACTACTTAAATTTCGGGACGAAATTCCTAAAAGTAGGGGATACTGTAACATTTGTCAAAAACGGGTTTTCCAAACCCGCTCCGTTTGTAATCGAATATCAAGTTTTAAATGTTTCGTTGCGTATTTATGTCCATTTTAATTTTTAATGATGCATAATTAATAAACAAACTAGAATATAAAAGTTATATTTGATAAAAAGTAAAAATAAAATAATTAAAAGAAAATTAGGCTGCCGGGACTCGAACCCGGGTCAGCCAGAAAGAACTCCAAAGACTTATCACACACACACATAACCACTTCGCCACTTGTTGTTTTCTGTCAACTCTAGGAAACAAATAAATTTTATAGTCAATCGTAAATCAAGCTGGTTACGCCAACTGTAACCGAAATCGGTCACTAAACGTCCAAAGACGTTTGATTACTCGCGGTTTACCGATTATAACCGCTACACCGACATCTCCAATCAATTTTGCTTTGAATGGACTTGAATTCATGTGGGATCGGTTTTATTAACTGAAAAGTCTGCAATTCCTGAATTACTTCAATCATTTTCCCTTCTCGCGACTCAAACACATTCTGCAAACCTTCAATTGCAATTTCGCACAACTTTCAGTTCGCCGGAGAAGCTATTTGAACTCGCCGGACTTTCGCCGAAAAACCGTGTTTTCCATCAAATCAGTAAGTCTCTCAATTCTTTCTTTATCTATCAGTTGTTAAGCTATTGCTAACTCAAACCTTTCAATCGGAATCAATTTCAGACGTCGATATCGGATAATTCCCTCTCGCCGGAAAACTTCTGAAACTTCTAATCTTCCGCTGTAAAACGGTATAGCCATTCAAACCTTCTGATAACTCTTGTTTAGTACTTCAATTCCTCAATTAGCTAATCAAAACTGTTAATTTATTCGCTCAGTTGAAATCCGTAAAAACAGAGCCGACGACTTGCCAGAATTCTGAGATAAATCGTTCTCCGGTATGTTTACTTCTAAAAATCGTCTCTGCCAGTTCATATTAGTCTGTTGAATGTTTGTCAATCGAATTAAACAAGAAACAATAGGGTAATCGTGGGCTGTAATTCTGTAACGAAGAAGACGAAGATAGGTTGATTATAAGTTTAATAAAATCTGGATATTATCTCGGGTTAGACACACAGTCCAGCGGTGGACTGTGTGCATATACATATCACACGCCGCGAGTTCGATCCTTGACACACGTATGCTCTGTAATAAAAATGTTTTATTTTTCTAACTAAACCGGATTAACTCACGGTAGATGTTAAGTATAATAAAAATCCGTATATTAACCAAGTTAGACACACAGTCCAGCGGTGGACTGTGTGTAACGATAAATCACAGGTTCCGGGTTCGAGACCTGTTGACGGCACCGGTTCGATGATTTAAAACATTTTTTTAAAATAAAAGAATTCTGAATAAACTGAGTTAGTATATAAATATAATTAAAAACAAGATTATTTCGGGTTAGACACGTAGCTCAGTTGGTAGAGCTGCGTGCACGCGAACGGGAGGTTTCGGGTTCGAGTCCTGCCCGGCGCATACATACACACAATAAAACCGGTCAAACAGTCAACGCTTATGGTCAACGGTCAACGCAAAAGTCAACATATTTTTATATTTTTATTTATTTAATTTAATTTAAAAATCAATAAAAAATACTTAAAAATAATGTTTTTAAAGATAGGAAATAGCCATAAACTTACAAAAATATATCTAAAAATCCTATTAAAATTATTAATAAAATCCACTCATTTACTATATCTTCCATTATTATTTAGGTTAGTCAATCCTCGTTGTTCAATTCTTCCAACTCGTGCGCATCTCATCATCTCCAACCGAACGCACCCAATGTGAGTGAATCTCTATAAATTCCCCGTTTTAGTCACGTTTTTTGGGTGTATCATGTGTCTTACCATTTATTATATTTAAATCATTGTGCATACATCATACTATGAACAAATGTGTATTCAGCTTGTATCAACTATTGTGTGGTTATTGTTTAGATTTTATTTATTATTTTCAGTACATGCAATTTCATAGGCCGCCGCTCCCCATTACATTATGAGCGTTGAGCACTTCCCCATTACATTATGAGCGTGAACCTGGCGTGCCAACATACGATCGGCTCCGTTTGATTGAGCCTTGATCGCACAGACATTCATCATAGGCCGTCCGTTCCCCATTACATTATGAGCGTGAACGTGACGTTGCCAACATATACAGTTTCATTCATGTTAGACATTCATGCAAGTTCATATGTTATTGTATGTGATTGTATGTTATTGTATGTTATAGTTTGTGGTTGTTTTTGCTACTGTTTGATTTATTTATATTTGCTCACTTATGACTATTGCACAACTTTTCCTTGATAAAAATAACAAGAAATCAATAATAAATGTTTATCTAATAAGGTTCACTCGCCAACTTATGTTGACCCAAAAACCCCCATTTTTACACATGATACAGGTGAACCAGCTGCAGCAAGAAACACATAGGATTGGCTTAGAAGAATAAACTGGTTTAGAGCTTGGATTGTTTAGTTGGTTAATTTTCTTTGTATTGTATGGACATGTTTGGATTATTGAGAATGTAATTTTGACTTTAATAAATATGAAACATATTAGTAAATATCATGAGCTTTGGTGATAACCCAATTATGCCCCGACTCTTATTCCGCTGCGGGTCGGGGTGTGACACACAGGCTCGTTGGATACATGATTTCTGGTCGAGAAGCAGTAAGATACATCAAGGATACAATCATGGAGTGATATAAAGTTTCAACTTTTTCTCCGGTAAGATCTGGACAAATGTCGTGATTTGGAGCTAACGGGGTCGATGCTGGTTTAGCCCCTGTCATATTGAATTTCTCCAATATATCATGAACATATTTTGTCTAATGAATGAAAATACCATCAGGCAACTGGTCAACCTGAAGTCCTAGAAAGAACTTCATCTCCCCCATTGCGCTCATTTCAAATTTGCACTTCATGACTTCTTCAAAGTCTTTACACAGCTTGTCATTTGCTGATCCAAAGATAATATCATCCACATACATCTGTACGATAATTAGATGCCCATCGACTTCCTTTGTGAAGAGGGTTGAATCTATTGTTCCCCTAATAAAGCCATTGTCCAGAAGATGACTCGATAATGTTTCATACCAAGCTCTCGGGGCTTGATGAAGACCATATAAGGCTTTATTCAAGAGGTAGACTTTATTTTTGTGCACAGAATCAACGAACCCCGGTGGTTGGCCGACGTACACCTCCTCTTTCACTTTTTCGTAAAGGAAAGCAGATTTAACATCCAATTGATACACCTTGAACCCTTTCCACGAGGTAAAGGCCAAGATAAGGCGAATTGCTTCAAGACGTGCAACTGGGGCATAGACTTCAGTATAATCTATCCCTTCTTGCTGATGAAAACCTTGAACCACAAGTCGAGCTTTTTTGCGCACCACAACTCCTCGGTCGTCTCTTTTACACTTGAAGACCCATCTTGTGTTAATCTTTTTGTGATGATCTGGAAGGTCTAGAAGCGTCCAGCCTCCAAGTTTCTGGAATTGGAGTAACTCTTCTTGCATTGCATCCACCCAACTTTCTTCTTTTAACGCGTCTTTCCAGCTTCCCGGTTCAACCTGAGAAACAAAACAATTATGAGAAAATCGGACTCTAAGTGGAGCAATACTAGTATAGAAACAACTTAGATATTTATTAATCTGATTGCAAGTTTGCACTCCAGATTGTAAGCTGCCTAGAATGTTCTATGACGGATGATATGAAAGTGTCCTAGGCATCACTTCAGTTGGAACATCTACTTGTGGTTGCAAATTTGTCAGAATTTCATCAACAGCCGGTACAGATGAAGAAGCTTTATTCCTAGCATTAGACTGATCAGCCTGTTGGTTCAGAAAGCCTTCAATCTGTACAGATCCTTCATCAGAACTGGATCCTCCATCGTCAAAAGTTGGTTCCCGATCAGAGTTAGCATCTACATTTGGCGGGGCAGAAGATTCAGCAGCATTGACATTTGGAGCAGGAACTGAATTTTGAACAGAAGATCTTTGACCACTATCAGACGTGTTAACTGGTAATGATGTAGAAATCACTAGAGGTCGAGGAACTTGTTCTTGATTAGATAATTGATGTTGTTGAAATAACATAACAAGTTCTTCTTCAGTTGGCACATCTGGTAGATCAAACGAATCCTACAATCCATCGTAGTTAAACAGCCACGGATCCCCAGGCTTCTGTGTAGGCGTTGTATACCTTTGACAATCTACATGCTGCGCTAGAACTACCTGGTTCAGACTCGGAAAGAAAACACGTTTTTGAGGAGTAGCGTAACCAACAAAGAAACCATCCAAAGATTTGGCTCCAAATTTACCAGCCGGGTCCAAGACGGTACACGGTGATCCAAAAGGTTCCAAAATTGCTAAGTTAGGCTTTTGTTGATTCAGTAACTCGAAACATGTCTTTTTGTGAGGCTTAACTGTCAACACACGATTTAGGGTATAGCATGCTGATGCTACTGCTTCACTCCAAAAACTTATCGGTAATTTCGAATCAACTAACATTGTTCTAGTAGTTTCTATTAACGTGCGATTCTTTCGTTCAGCTACTCCATTTTGTTGTGGAGTATAGGGGGCGATGAATTCATGAAGAATCCCCTTTTCATTGTAGAACTCTTGCATCTTCTTGTTCTTGAACTCCGTTCCATTATCACTGGGAATCCTCTTAATGGGCAAATGATATAAATTCTTGAGTTTTCTGAAAAGGATCATAGGAGTTTCGAAAGTTTCATCCTTACTCTCCAGGAAGAATACCCATGAAAATCGAGAATAATCATCTGTAACGACAAGATAGTATAAATCTCCAGAAATGCTTTTGACATTGACTAGTCCAAAGAGATCTATGTGTACTCTTTCTAGTGGTAGCTTTATCGAATTCAACAGCTTTCTCGGGTGTGATTTCTTATGCTGCTTCCCCTTTTTACAGCTAAGACAATCGTTTGATAGATGAAAACTTTTCAAATTGACACCCTCCACTAAGTCGTTATGCACAAGAAAATTCATCTTTCGAAGATGAATGTGCCCCATTTTTCTATGTCATAAGATTGACTCTTTCTCGGTAGCTTTGGAAACAAAGAATTGAACTTTCTTTGATGTGGTAGAAGCGATGCTCATGTCAAGAACATATAAATCATTTTCTCGTGGAGCTCGCATCAAAATCCATTCTTCTGGAATCTTGAAACTGGGTTTTAGAATTAGACATTCTTTATCATTGAAATGTGTCGTGAACTTCTTGTCACAAATTTGTGAGATACTTAGCAAATTGTTCTCAAGTTCAGCGATATAGTTCACTTTATCAAACGATACAACTCCGTTCGAGAGAACCCCTTCTCCGACAATTCTACCTCCATGCGTACCGGCGAATCCTACATATCCTCCTCAAATAGCTCTAACATCATTAAGCAGCACAAGCATTCCTGTCATGTGACGAGACGCTCCACTATCCATGATCCATTTTGACAATATCGAACGTTGGATCCCCTGTACACATGATTAACAAAATTTATTTAAACAAAGAAACCTAAGCCTGTTTGGTCTTGGGTGGGTTTTGAATGTCGAACTTTGGACCCACTTTGTTCTTTTCAATCTTTTTAAGCTTAATGTTGTTTGGAACAGAAGTTTTGAGTCCAACCTTGGATGATTTGGTTTTAACAAATTTAGCAACCCATTTCTGTGTTTGTGGTTTAGCCATTTTCACATAGAATTTTGAATCTACTTGTTGATGTTTGTGTGATGTTTCACCAATTTCAAATTTAGATTGAGGTTTAATAATTGGTTTAACATTTTGATGAGATTCAGTCTTTCTTTTAAGAATTTGATTCGGCATAAACATGGGTGCTTTTTGCTTTTCATCCTTAGTGAACTTTTTCGGAGAAGAAACTGGTTTTGAACTTTCTTGTGAACAGTATCTTGCGATATGTCCAACTTTCTTGCATTTAAAACTTCTCATGCTGTCCTTATGAACAGAGGTATCCAAAACCTGTTTCTGTTTCTGTTTTTCTTTTTCTTCAAGAAAATCATCATTTGATTGAGTTCCGATGACCTCCTTTTCTTTCTCGGTTGTTGTCCCAAATACAAAATTAATTTTCTTTGTAAAATTCAATTTTTGGGACCTATTGGTTTTATGTTGCTTCTGGAAACCCAACCCTGCTCGTTTGTTTTCCGGATAATCTCCATTTTTCGATAGTATGGTCGGTTGTCAGTTTTTGATTAAGATTAGAAAGATGCATTATGTTTATCTAAATTATTATGACTTACCTCCATCAGCTTGAACATTTTATCTACACAATCCTTTTTCACATTCTTGATTGGAAAATCCTTATCCGAAAATATTTTATCAGACCCTTTCATTTTATAAACTATGACATTGGGATCATCATTTAAACTATTTTCTGATATATCATCAGACTTTGACTTCTCATATTTTTCAGACTCGGCCACTTCAGATTCATTTTTTAACACTTTGTCAACTACATCCTTTACTACGTGATCTATGACGTATGAGCTTGTGGAATAACTAATTAAGAATTTGTTAACTCGTTCGGTTTCAATTCTCATTTTCTCAAGCTCACTTTTGAGCTCAGCAATAGTGTTTAGATGGATATTAATTGCCATTTGTTTATCCATCACTGTTGCTTTGAGCATCATAAATATTGCTCATTTTCTCTGAGTGCTTTATTATATTGTTTAACAGACGCACTCAATTTGTCTTAAGCTTCCTTTGTGGATTTGTAATCGCTTGACAAATTGTCTGTCAAACTTTGCAATTCAGCAAATCTTTTGTCCTTTACAAGACACTCACCACATGGTTCATCACACTTTGAACAAGATTTTTCATTTTCAGATGACTTTTTTACCTCATTTCCATTTGCCATGCACGCTTTAATGATGTTTTCTTTCAGCAATTCCTTTTTCTCATCAACTTTGATATCTTCAACCGGTTTCTTTTGCTCTTCATCTGTTGAAAGTTTGGTAGGTGTGAAATATCCTGCAAAAGTTTTTAAAACATCGTTAGGCAAAAGATGTTTGAATGGACTATTCAAAAGCTCCTCTTCCTCTGATGAAGTATGATAGTAATAATCGTCATCCTCAGGTCCTTCATCAAAAGATGCCTCTGATTCTTCTTCCGGTTTCTCAATAATTTCAGCCACCAATGCCAAACTTTCTCCCTTTGAAATAAACTTGTTCCAATTAAACCCTTAGTCTTCTTATGTAACAACCAAAGCCTTATCTTTAGTTTCAGGTTGCTTTTCTTCAATCGGCACAATTCTTGTTCTTGGTTGTGGTCGGTGGTACATCGCTCTTTTGTAATAGTCATCTGCGGAAGGATTATGATTTCCTTGAACCTCTCGGTTTGGACATTCTCTTTTAAAGTGACCTTTCTCCCGACACTTGAAATAAGTAACTTTGGATTTATCAAATCCAAGTTTCCTATCCAAACCTCACAAATTTTCTTTACCGGTGATTTCCATAAAACTCTGTGCACGTCGAACGATTGAAGCCATACACCATATTATATCTATCAACTCCATTTTAACTGGATCAATTTGATCGTAGTCTTCACGTGTCATTTCAGAATTTCCAATCTTTCCAGCAACAAGACTGTCATATGACTCAAGAACTGAAGCAAGTAGAGGCATATGTTGTTTTGCTGTCTTTTCGTCAAAATTTTGCGCATTCTGAAAGTCAATGGAAATATTGCATTGCAAAACTCTTTGACTTGCATTGGATGAAGGAGTGGTTTGATTATTCTGAGATTGATTTGATCCAAAAGAAGATTGTTGACTTGAAGGTGTATTTGGATCAACTGTTGGGAATGATTGGAAACCACTTGGCTGAGTTGGCGGTGTGCTTGGTGAACTATATGCACTGAACGCAGTTTGAATCTTTGGCGCTTGGATTTGAGCAGCAGAACTGTTTTTGAAATAAAGATTAACATCTTGTTGCACTTGAACCGTTTATTTTTAGCCATCTTTTGCATCTCTAATTCATGACCTTCCAATCTTTCGATAAAGCGAGGCAGCGAGAAATTGCTATATTCAACTCCATTCTTCAAAATGGTTAAGTAAGTTGACCATTCACCTTGTGGGAGAGAATCAGCTAGCTTATCAACAAGCTCTTCATTTGTCTTCACAATTCCCATTCTCCTCATATGAACCACCAGATGACAGTATCGCTCAATCAGCTGCTTTACCGTTTCTCCTTTGATTAGTGTGAATACATCAAACTCATTGCTTAATAATGCCCTTTTGCTTTTGCGGAGTTGAGCACTGCCTTGAAATTTGAGTCGAAGAGCATTCCATAAAGATTGGGCATCATCATCATCATGTTGCAGTAAAGCCAAGATGTCTTCTTTAATCGATTTCTGAAGAATGTTCTTCATTTTCTTTTCGTTGATAAATATTTCGCGTTCAACATCAGAGAATTGAGCAAGGGTCTTTTCAAGCCCATTTTCACCAACTGGTGCAATATATTTTGCCTCGATAGCAAAGCAACAAGTAAAATGGTTAGCTTGAACCCAGTTCATAAATCTCTCACTCCAACTATCAAAGTCTTCTAGATTCATAAGCTTTGGAGGTTTTGTCATTGTTCCCATTTCATTCTCTGGATTGATGTTTTGGGCTGCTGTAGTGGTGACGACCGATGTGGCGAACGCATTGTAAAATTCATCAGACATTTTTCCTGTGGAAAAATTTAGAACACACTTCTCGAAAACAAACATATCAGATTAGAAATTTTTTTATGAGGACAAAATGTTTCGTACGAGACAAGTATTTTGCATGAAACATATGTTTTTTTGTACGATTCAAATTTTCTCACAACAAACTATGATTTCGTACGAATCAAGTCATTTTGTACGAAACATGTGTTTTTGAATGAGTAAATTTTGGTGCGATTGAATTTTTGTACGAAGAAGTTTGAAATTCTGAAAAATTTTACAAGATTCTATGAATTTGCACTGATTCGTATGAATTTTAAGCTAGTTCGTATCAAAATCAAAACAACTTTATTTCATGCGAAACTCGTACGAAACTGATTAAAACTTCAAACTGATCAAATTTTATAGATTTCAATATGATTTAGTTTAATTTTAAGTTCTAATTATGATATGGATTGATTAGATTGAAGATTAACTTGAATTACTAAAATCCTAGTCCATTTTGTCCATGAATTCGTCGGAAATTTGTCCAAAATCCAGCAAAGGTCAGAAAAATGATGAAGATGAAGATATATCCAAGTCTGAACAGTAACTACTTGTTGTCTATCTCTAGATCAGATCTCATGGCTCTGATACCACTTGTGAACAGGGATCGAGCTCCCGAAATGAGCAATCGACCTGATCTCGCTCAACTAGTAGAGGCGGAATTCATTGCTAGAGAGGTAGACATGACAAACAAGATAGTACTTACTGTTTAACTGCTCTGATGTATTAATGATGTTCAAAATACAGACGCAAGTAACAAACTGGCAGAGCTTCGCCGTACCAATTGACAAATCACTAACTAGTTCTAACACAACACTTCCCTATTTATAGGTCGACATGACTCGTACCAAAGTGCGTGCAAAAACAAACATCTATGTTTCGTATGAAACTATATTTCGTACGAGTGACTCACTCGTACGAAATCTGTATGTTTCGTGCGAATCGCAGTGTACAAACATATAAAATTTAACTTTTCTCCTTTAAACTTTTACGTGTAAACTTTATAAACATTACAGATATATCCTAGACGTAGGCAATAGACATTATGCACCAACAGTTTGTGGTGTCGATGATGGGTAGAGGGTGGTTCTCGACGGTTTCCGACAGCGGACCACCGGACCCGTGGGTTAATGTTGACGGTTGCTCAAAGGGTGCACTTAGGTGGTGTGTTGAACGAATTTACGTATTTATGGTTTGTTCAGGTCTAAGTCGTAGCTTGGTCAACAACAATTAAACCTGGTTAAAGAATGGGTCAAATTGTCAGAGTTGGTCAAACGGTCAACTGTGATCAGCGGGCCGAACTTGGTCAATACATTCTTTGAGGAGATTTATGTGTCAGTTTTTAGGCGAATATCATGTTAAGGTAACTGCGCGCACCAAGTTGTATTTGTGTAAATATAAATTTGTATTTGTGTTAATATGTACATATAAGAGTAAAGAGTTAATTTATAAATTAGACGAGACGAACCGACGTGCAATGGGTTAACGTTGTAACGATAGTTTGATGGTTGGGACTGAATAACTTGTATGATTATACACGCGATACTTTTGTAAATATTGGACTAAGTAAATAAATGATTACACACACACATATATATATATGAACGTTTATGCGTATTAACCGATACATATGCTTAAGTCGATTAATTTTTGGGAAATATAGACAGTCTAGCATGTGAAAAAAACAGAGGAAACTCTGCCAGAATATTTTATTAAACATAAACGTATTTGTCAAACAAACTCCCTTAGAATAAATATCCAACTTACGTATATTTATCCGTATTTACAAGATGAATAATGACTCGAGACCAATTTGACATTTCATTTTATTGATCCAAAATAGTGTTCATACAATAAGTTTTATCCGCGCAATTTGAACATTTTTCTAGAATTATATAAATATATTAACGAGAAAACCATGCTAAGTCCCTATCGGTTCGTCAAGTTAAACCGTCTAAATCGAATAGGTTAGCTACCTATAGTGATCACAATGTTGCTATTGTATGAAACTTTGAAACTCTTTACTATATGACAAAAGCCTTTGTGTTTGCACTTGTTCTCGCATGTCTTTCTCTGGTTGCTAAGGTTTCACACATCAGGGCTAGGATGCATCATGGAGTCGCAAAGATTTCAGCAAACGTTTAGACTCACTTTTGGTTACATTAGCTATTTGATATTATAATTATTTACGCTTCCGCAACTCAATTGTGTAAATAGTATTTTCCCAAAAATGAGCGAACATGAAAACTTGTAAGCTCATATAGTGGTCGTTCAATATGACTAATGATTGTGATCTTGCTTTATCATATGTCTCGGGATAAAACTTCGTATATGAAATTTGAGGGTGTGACACACATGCATTCCTAATCGTGATACTCTTATGCTAGCTTAACTTCTGGTTTCTAAAAAAACATACTTAAAAATATCAATTGAAAATAGTTAATAATTTCATAGGTTTAAAGACAGAATTAAACACTTAATTTCATTTTATTTTGCCCATGTATGAGGTAGCTATAATGGGCGCACAACCAAACCTTGACTTCCGCGTCCCAACTACTGTCTGATCATGAAACATTAAAGAAAATGAATAATATATATGAATTCATTTGACGCAAGAGTGAAAGTTAGCGAGAAGAATCATGAAAGTGGGTGCTAATCCAAATAATACTACTGATATAACTCAAAGTTGTCATTCCGAGTAAGATAGTTGTGTAAGTAGGGGTTTATTTTTTTTAACGGCAAATTTCTTTTTATTTCTATCGTATGTGAGATTTAAATCCAAGACCTTTCCTTCTAATATGTTTAAAGATTTTACATTTATCAATAAATCATCACCTCATTAGTTAGTAGGGCCTTATGTGAGATATTATTCCTACCTTGTTTAATTTAATATACATTAAAATTCCTTAAATGTGCATACAGTGTTTTTCCCCTAAAAGAAATTTAAGTAAAAGTGGGCCGGAGAAAACTCACATGACAAAGGCGTAATGACCAATTTCCTCAAAAATATGATAGAGTTGGATACATATCCTACTCGAGTTCAACGATAAACGCACACGCTATGAAGATTTTTGAACTATCCTAATATTTAAAGTCGAGTCTAAACTCATGTTTACCATCTTAAATTCCAATATGCTTATATACACAAAAATGGTAAAAATGCTTTTAAATAGTTGTCATATGAAAAATCAATTTGTAAAATTGTTAGGCTATGGTTGGAATTCAAAAAAAAGTCTTATACAAATAACTATTTTGGCATCAAGTGATAATTTGCTACAAAATATTATCAAATTCAAAGTAGTTATTAAATTCTTGATAATTCAACAAATAAATGAAAATGTAAGTTCTATGAAATAAATAAATGCTTGATTAAATTAGTTTATAAAACTAGACTCTAAAACGTTGATCCAAAATATTAAAAAGTTAATATTTCAAACAAATTATTATGTTATATATTAGTTTTTATTAAAAATGATCATAGGATACGAAAATCCAATTCTAGATATAAAAATACTTTAAAAAACCTTATAAAATTATATGTTTATTTTATAGTAACCCATACTGTTGGAAATAAAATGTTACATTTTTGGATCATTTTTCTTGTTTATCTCATTTTAGTCCTTAAAATAATGCTATAAATGGTATAATTCATTAAAAAATTTGTCATATTATAAAAAAAATAAATTTCTAAGGGTTTAATATAATAGTATAGTGATAATATTTTCGATAAATAAAAATGGGGTTTTTTGTTAGTTTTGGCCATTAATTAGGCTAAAATAAGACCTAAACTAAAATATACATGTTATACAATCTCTAAATTCACCAAGCATCATTTTACTACTAATTCAACCATATAAGGTCTTTTAGTAAAATTTTGTGCTTGTTTGCATACATATAAAATTTATAGATTAGAGATCATGTATAAGAGAAAATTTTGTACGAAACTTAGAAGACAAGCATAACTATTGATCTACTAAGATCAATGTTTAAAACTGATAGTGACATTTTTGTAAATATAAGGTTAAAACAATTGAAGAAAAAATATAAAAATAGTATTCTGGTTCTTTCTCACTTAAACTCTTTCCCCTTTTGATTTTCAAACGGCCATAACTTTTACATATGTTAATATCTTTTATAAAAAAATTATATGGTATTAATGAGCATTTCATTCTCTATAATTCGAGCAACCCATTGCTATAGCTTTCTTAAAAAATTACATGATTTTGAATACTCATTACGTGATTACGTGATTTTGAATACCCAAAACATGACTATGTGATTTCGAATGACATTACGTGATTTCATTAGAGAATATGAAACCACACAAAGTGATTACGTAACTATAGTTGACTATGTATTATTAAGTGACTATGTGATTTTGAATACCTATTTCGTGATTACGTGATTTCATTATAGTATTTTATGTGAAATACATTGATTAATTACGTTATAAGCATAATTATAATAACATTAGTTATAACAAATGATATTGAATGTGTAATCAAGTAGTTTTTTTAAATTAAAAATGTAATCACGTAATGGTTTACATTGAATGTGTAATCACGTCATGATTTATGTTGAATATGTAACCAGATCATAGGTATTCAAAATCACGTAGTTATGTGTTGGGTATTTAAAATCACGTAATGGACTAACGTGTATTCAAAATCCTGTATTTTTTTAAGAAAACTATAGCAACAGGCTGCTTAAATTAAAGAGAATAAAATGCTCGTCAATACGGTGTAATTTAGAAAAATATATATTAATATTTGAAAAAGTTACAGCTGTTTGAAAATCAATTGGGGAAGTTATTTCAAGTGGGAAAGAACTAAAAACCTTTAAGCCAATTCAACTTGTCCTCCTCTCCATGTCAAATACGCTTCCTATAATATTTTTGTCTTGTATGGGATCATTTTCTATAAATAAGACCTAAAATAAATTTGAATTTGCCATAAATGATAATGTGATTTTTTACCTTTAATTATGTAAAACAAGGCCTAAAATAAAATATACATGCTATAAGCCTCAAAATTTACCAAGCATCATTTTACTACTAATTCAACCATATATGGTCTTAGTAAAATTTTTGGATTGTTTGCTTACATATAACATTTATATATGAATTTAGTGTTAAACTGTTTAAAAATAGAAATGAAGAGTAATTAAAGAGTGTTAAAAATTCATCAAAATTTTACCATCGGTAGGTCAAATTAAGGCTACCACAAAATTTTGAACCTTTTTTTATGCCCATAGCTTATGTATCTATTTTAACATTGTTTTAAGCTAAATACCCCAAATACATAGTAAACAATCCCATATATCATGTAACTTGGTTTGTAAATCTTTTCCATCAAAACAACAATTTTTTGAACTTTTTAAATTGTATTGACTCCCAGTAGTATTATTTTGATTTTTGACTCCACATGATTTTTGTTTAAGCAACCAAAAATACATTTTAAGTGAAAATAAATTACAAATTACCTCATCATAGAGTTATTAAATTGATCAAAAGTGAAATTAGAAATTATTTCACACCCCGGCTTTCCAACAGCCAATTCAAACACTAGTGGGCCCGGATGAAGAATATCTTGACGTAAGTTGATATCATCATAGTCAATTAAACACGGCACAACGAAAGTCTTGGAATAAAATTACTATTACAAACCAAATGTTCAAAGTACAAAATAATATATAGACGGCTCGTAATAGAAGATTCACAGACGGATCGTAAAATGTACAAAAAGTGTATAACAGACTTTAGGGCAGATCTAGTATTTGCAAGATCCTCTTATCACTACTGAGCAGCTTCCAGCCTATTTCGTATTGTACCTGCAAGCTTAGTCTTATAAAAATACGTCAACTTTCGCTGGTAAATACACTCAACTGACTCATTTTGAAAACATTTGAAAATGATTTTAAGTTCACATGGCACAAAATCTTTTATAACTTGGGAAAGTTACTTTGTAACCTTGTTAACAGGTTCACATGTTTGTCTATACATACAGGGCCCAGTGCGAAAACCGAGACATAATTAACGTACACACCACTTAAGAACTCACGAAGGAGTTATCCCCAACTTTATGGGTATGTTTTTAGCATGAGCGTCTGTCAGGTGTATGCCTACACCCCACGCTTAGGTCGTGGCCATTATCTAATGTAATGAGCCGAGGTTATCTAGGACACAGTAGTTAACCCCCGATGTTTAAGTTATCAAACATAACTGATTAAAACAGAATATGCGGAGTTACTAGCCACAATCCGGCATTCGATTGATCCCATTTCCAACCAAGCGGTAATAGTTTACTGTAACTCAAGCTCGTATAGGGGAAATAAGTCGAGAGTATTTACCTGAGCTAGTCTTCGTTTATACGCAAGATTTAATAACTCAGCCGTACACAAAATGAACTAAGTGCAGATATCATTTACCAGAAGGCTCTAGTCTGGATTATGACATAAGCTAACCAATTAAATGCTAACGGTCTTATATAAGCCATAGACTTACACCGACTAGCGCACATGATCAATAATAGTAAATTACGCCAGATTAAGCGATGACTGGATAGAATGTAGTTTAAACCCAACAAGTACTTTGACTTGTATAATATGGGTAAACCATAAACATTCCTTGATTTTGAGACTTAAATGACAAGGTTAAACCCGTTTCGGTTAATTTCCGTAAACTAGTTACATATACTCAACCGTACGCATATCAACAATATCGGGTAACCGGATAAGTCACGGACAAGTTCTATATGTCATTATACTTTAAATAAGTTGTAATATCAGTAGGATATCAACTTATACGCCCGTTAAGGTTTTAAAACGAATTATGCCTCATAAAGGCATTTTAGTAATTTTGGTAACTTATAAAGAGGAACTTGAATATGTTTTAATGTCATAATGATATGTATTATGGAAAAGAATTCAATTTATGATATAATACTACTAAGAAAATGATAATATGTGTAATTTATCATTTATGACCAAACTGTGCATCGAAAGGGCATTTTGGTCATTTTACACATAGTTTTATAAATTATTTGGGAGTATGAGTTTATATCATGTACCTACTATAAAAATATTTTAAATAAGTTTAAAAATCAGTACGTAACAAGTCTTGGTTGTTAAATATATGGTTCAAGACCATACTATGCGCTGAAATGGCGCTTTTGTCGTAAAATGACGATTTGTGCGATGTTTAATGAAAATTGATATTAAAATCAGCTTTATATGTTTTTGACATGTTATTTAATATAACGTATCAGTAGGTAAAAGATTTGATATGAAAAAGTATGATTAAAACTATTTTATGAGCCACAATGGGCTTTATCATCATTTATTGACATAATAAAAGGACTTGTTTATAAACTAAGTTTATAATCTGATTTGACTACCCAAATAATCCTACTTATCATATTACATCAGTAGGTAATTCATTTTTATGTTCGTTATTGTTTAAACCTTATTTTATATAAAAAGACATTTTTGTTATAATGGCATAATTATGGAACTTGTGCATAAACTCATATTCTGATTATGAACTTGTAATATAACCTCAGGACGTTATGCTACATTATATTATGATCATAATGCAACCTTAGATTAGTAGCTAACTAATCTAAATCGGGTCAGAATCAAAAGTCTAAGTAGAAGTCAAACTTTGCGACCTTCGGTTGCGAACCGATCCTAGAACTGAAATTGACGAGCCAAACATGTTCTTACATGTTCTAATAATTATTACCAACTTGTTTAAGTGTCAAAACATGTTTCATAACACATATAAGATCAAATTATAGTTTTTTTCTAAAAAATAGCCTGTTTGAGTTTTTAATATTAAAACTATAACCCGTCAATTGGTCTAGCAAACGTGATCTTCAAGAGGTGCCCTTCATAGGGGCTAGCACCTACCTTATTACGATCACTTAGCCATGTTCGTTACGAACAATGGCTGAACCATAATGGTCTTAACCGAAAGTCAAGGCGTTTTCTGTAAAACGCTTGACTGGCTATAAAAGCCTATAAACGAAAATGCAAGAGAAAGGAACACTTACAAGTGATTCCTAGGATGCAATAGAACTAAGTTGGATGCTCCTTTGTTAGGAACTTCCAGAGGAGGGAGATAGAATGATAAATGAGAAAGGTGCACGTTCAAATGATAAAGCATTGCACCTATTAATAGTTGGAGAGCTTGAAGGAGTTGATGCCAGGTGTTAAGGGGTGTTAGAGGGAGCTTACAAGTGTCCTAAAACGTGGCATAGCTGTTTGGAAGTCCCTTGTTTCGAATCAAATGGTTTTTGGCAACATGTGTGGAGGCCAAGTAAATTTTCATCAGACACAGGCCTCTCGCGCCCCGCGAGAGGCCAGACCCTTGCCTCTCGCCCCCTGCGAGCGCCCCATAGCCAGTTTCAAAGTTTGCCACATTTAGCCCCTCAACTTATAAAACCTCCTAAAACACCTTTATAGCGTATTTAGCCTTCCGTAACCAATATTTGGCATACCCGGAAATATGCCCAGACATTGTCGAGCTCTCGATTCGTTAAAATGTCACTCAAAGGTATAAATTAACATGTTGACCTTTTTAACCCCTCCATTATCCAACTTTTACGCTTTAACGGATTTGATCCCTCTCGTCCAACAAATGGGACATATGAGAGTTAGGACTTCGTAAAGGATCACTCAGAGGCTCATTATAAGTATGTTGACTTCGATGTCACTCAGAGGTTGGGCATGTTGACACAACGGTCACTCATAGGCGAAGTTAAGCATGTTGACACAACGGTCACTCAGAGGCTAATGTTTAAGCATGTTGACACAACGGTCATTCAGAGACTAATGTTTAAGCATGTTGACACAACGGTCACTTAGAGGCTCGGTTTATGAATGTTGACATAAGAATGTCACTCAAAGGCCCAGTTTGAGCTTGTTGACACCTTTAGTCCCTATTAGTCTTTAATAGACTTAAAAAAATATACAACACGTGTCACTATACTATTGGACAGGATTTTACGAAGTGTTACAAATTAATTGGCATAAAACTTCTATTAAAAGTTTGTAAAGTGAAAGATTTGAAATAACCAAGTCCTAGTTCGTAAGTTGGATAGAAGTAAAATTTGGTAATATCATGTGTGGTGTGATTGATTTCAAATGTGACTTCAACTTTTGTGATTAACCTATGACTATCTTTGATGTAACAATGCGATCACCAATAATTATATGTTTTACGAAATCCTCAAGTGGATTAATGAAATACAATGGTAATTAATTATCATCATCCATGTAATAAAAACATACATTTTTTTTTATTTTAGAAGTAAATTTTATTTCATATATAAGCCAGAAAACTTGTCAAGTTACATCAAAACAGAAGGTAGCCGGGCAACAAGCTGCGCCGCCAATCCTTTCTGAATTACAAACTCTAACCTTCCAAATACAAACCCTTGCCCCCTTGGGGTTGAACAATTGCTATAGACGACACATTGAACCCTCGTCAAGAAGTGGATAGCTTCTGGCGCTAGGGAGCCAAAAGTATCAAAGGCAAAAGGGACAAAGACATGCTGGTTCTTTGCGCAAGCTTTATCGTGCTTATCCACTTTCTTTGATTCTGCCTTTCTTGCCGCTTGTCCAACTACAAACCCGTTTTCCCTTAAACCAACCAAAGGGGAAACCCCTGTGAGGTCTACACAAGCATGTTCCCCCCAGCCCAGCCAAAGACAAGCAGATCCACTGGTCGCAGAGTAGATCTCCCTTCCATAGGGTCCGTGAGGAAATTCACAGGGGCCTCATTCTTAGCCGAAATCCCAGCTCTTCTTAAGATGTCCCACAAAGCATCACGCACCCAGTCGTGCCGATATTTGAACCTAGGGAGCTCTTTATAGTGAACTGCATGCTCCCTGTATTTATCCATACAAGCTTTACGACATATCGGGCAAGTTTCATCTTCCGGGTACATAGGGATCATCAACCGGTATTTGAGAATGGCTCTATATTCTACTGCAGACATACATTGTCCCAACCTCTCAATTGGTATAACGGTCAAAAATTCCTGAGCATGGGGACCTTTCAGGCACTCAAACACCGCCTTCTGGCGGGATGACAAATCAAAAGCTTCTCCCTGGCTTTGAGCAATTTTGCTAAACAGAGCATTCGCCAATGTTTTTTGTGGCTTCGAGGGGGCGGTGTCCTTATTAGAGAAACCGCCAATTTCTAAGTCTGGGACAGAGACATTTAAGCGTTCAAGCGCCTGCTGATAGTCCGGGTCAAGCCCGACGACCTCATAGTTTCAAAGGATATGATCCTGTAGTTCCCAAGACTGAGCTCTAGACGCCACAAAGGCATAAGCCCCAACATCTCGACCTGAGAAGAGGCCCAAACCACCTAGACTCATTGGCAAAGATGCCAGACGCCACTGGAGGTCACCAAAGAAGGGGCCGCCACCACTACTATGTCTTCTATAGCCTCTCTAAGGCCATCATCGAACCGAGATACCACATCCTCCATAAAATGCTGTTGACAAGTCCGCAACCCAAAAAGTAACTTAGCGACCCCCATGCACGACCTTAGCAGAAGGAGTTCACATTGGGGATCTCTCAGGCAGGGTAAGAGTTTCATGAGGTCAACCGCCCCCGAGGCTCGCCGCGCTGCCAACTCCTCAATAAAGCTAGGATCCCGACTAACAGCTCCACCAAGGAGCTTAATCCCCTTCTCTGGTCTACCGATCCCTCTCGGGAAAAGCCCATCTTGAACTTTCCGCCCGTCGCATGTCGGCCAAAAAACCTCTGTTTTCTTAATGTTGAGATAAAGCCTTAGAGGTGGCCCCTCCTCGTTGATGATGTCTAAGGCCTTAGCAACCTCAAAGGCGTTGCCGATAATCGTCCTATCATCCAAGTACCAAGCATGAAACGGGAGTTTACAACGGTCCTGAACCCTGAGAATAAGGGGATGTAAGGCAAGGGAAAAGAGAAGGGGCCCCAAGGGATCTCCTTGTTTAACTCCGGTAGTAGCCCCAATACACTCGTTACCAACATACAACCTAGCAGGCTCGGCGTAAAGAAATTGGACCCACCGATAGATTGACGGGCAACGCTGATGAACCTCGTGCAGAAAAGCTGTGCGGTCGACCGTGTTGAAAGCATTGGAGAAATCCACAGTAAGCAAGGCTAAGGAACCATCTACATCAAATGAGTTGAGAAACTTGTTTGCACTGTGAAGCACCGCCTCTGCCCCATTTGGCACCCCCACCCCAAATTGATAGTCACCCAAGTACTGGGTCATTTCTTTTGCGACCTTCTTCATCGCCACCTTTGAAACCAACCTTCGCCAATTACCCTCCATAGCAATAGGTCGAATTCCTTTATCGGGATTCAATAAGGGAGTGAAGGGGGCCGAGGCAACAAACTCAGCAAGCACCTTAGGGCAGGATCCCCCAAGCCATAAGTTAACAACTTCAGTAATGCTCGTAAGCAAACCTAAGGAAGTCACCGAGCCCTCGCCACCAATAGCATCTAGCAGGTGTTGGGCCCGTATCCCGTCTCTGCCACATGACGTCCCTTTAGGAAATGATCGAATACATTTGAGTACACACTCCCCATCCACAACAAGAGTGGGTTGGGCCAAAGGGTTGGAAGACAAGGACGGGGGCGGCACCACTGGGTGTTTATCAATAAGAGCTTTCATGTCGAATCACCTAGAGGGGCAACTCCACTAGAGCATAGGACCTTAACCGCAGCTATGAAATGTCCATCCCTGACTTTCCGAAGTCATTGCTTAATATTATGGCTCCTTTCTTTGTCTTCCTCTCTCCTGCATTCTCCCCTTGAAGCCCCCGTCTCCCCCACGCTATCCAATAGGGAAGAGACCAAATCATCAAACCCAGACTCATCTTTTCAAATTATAAGCGCGTGTAAGATGTTACTACACCGTAGAGATTTCCTATTCCCTGACCTTCGCTCTTGTCTAGAGGATGGTCTAACCACCCGCAAGGTGCAACGCGGTAGTAAAAACAATTGGACCCAATTGTCAACCGATCCTAGCGACGCTACCACTTTGCGCAAAGCACCTGTTAGAACCTGAGCAAATAACAGCCGGCAACTAGGGGAATGCTTTTAACAGTCTGAATAGGGAGAGAGAAAACACGCTCGAGTAGGTTAACATCACCCCGAGCCCTGCTGGGTGACGTGGGTTTGTGTCAACCACCACTTGACATGGTTTCCGGATCCTAACAATGAAATCTTCAACATCCCCCGAGATAATGGCAAACGACACGACCTCATTATCATGCTTGCATCCCCTACTGAGTGCATGCATCACCATGCACTATCCACATAACCATTTATCCCCTTCCCTAAGAACTTTCGCAACATCCAAAAAAAGGTCCAATTCCTTGGAGATAGCCTCCTTCAAAGATAGCTTTCGGTTTTCTGTCTTGAGTTGTGTGCTTTGCATGTGTTCAAGTAGGCGGAAAAAACCCACAGACCCCGGTTTGCCATCTTTACATTTCATGGAAAAATTTGAAATGGTAGGTCCTAAACCACTAGCAGAGCCCTACACAGGGCCCACTGACTTAACGTTCCGACCCCCTTTCGTAGGAGCCATGCGCGTATGTTAATTGCTACCGAAGAAAAAACACACTAACGGTACACCAAACTCGAGATGAGTTGTTAGGGGGTAGAAAACCAGTAAAAATCTATACAAGACGAAGGAGGGCAGCAACCGCGGGTTGCCCACCCTCTAAATGGTACCCCACATAACCCCTTACCCCATGGCGGATAGTTAAAGATTATCACAATCGAATCTGAATTACAAGATCAAATCGCCTTAACCAATTCCCACTTCACAAGAATGCTAAAGAAACAAGTTTTTTAAAACCTTCACTTCATTGAGGCATTTGATCAAACACCTGATGGGTCGACTTTTCTTTCACAAAAGAACACTCGTACTGTTGAATCTTACGGTGGATCGGGTGGCGGACGGCAGGCGGAGCTGGAGGTTAAAGTTATAGAAGGACGAAATGGGAATTTCTTGAAAGAACCCACATTAACAAGATCGCAAGAACCAATTGAAATTATAAATTTTAATGCATGTTATCACGTAGAAAGATTTTAACTTAGAGCTACAATGAAATTCCTTAAAGAAATGTGAGTTTGTTATATAAATTTGATCTTTAAAATGATGTTACCGTTGCTAAAGGGTCGACCCAAAAGCTATCTTCTTGATTACAAATAAATAAATAATAAAATTAATTTTAATCTTTCCCGATGATTAGTCATCATTAAAGGATGTTTTTTATTAATATAATAACAAAACTGTGAACTGATAAACAACACAATAAACAAATATTATTTTTTTTAATAAGATCCGATACCATAAATGCTGTCAAATGTAGAATCACAATGATGATATTGGTGTGGTGAATGAAGACATATACAAGGTTTAAGTAATTAATGCTCGGTTTCACCCTATCCCGACGATACGTCATAGCGATAGGGTGAACAAATACGATGTCGTTTGTTTTTTAACAATTACAAATGAAATATAATAAAAACACATGTCCTAGCCACACATCGTTGAAAAATCTTTGACACATTTGATGTCATTCATTTCATAAATTATCTGGAAGAAAATAAAACAAATTACCTCTATCCCGAAGACATGTCGTCGGGACAGGGTTTCCATTCCGCATCACATGTTTTAGTGTTGCCGCCAAAGATATACTGACGCCATGTCATCGGGAAAGGCTAATAAAAATTACAAAGTTCGTCGAGGTCTTTACCGACGATGTGCCATCATTGGTGCCACTCTATGTCGAGATATCTTGTCATCGAGAAATCTTCGTGGTATCAAACAAACATTTCATGTAGTGGTATGAGTTATTCTCTATTTAAAAATACAATACGCTATTTTTACTTTTAAATTGACCTTAGGCGTAACCTTACAATAAACGTTAATACTTTGGCTCTTCCCAATCCCCATGTGATAATTTCGTTACGGAAATTCTTAGTACAAATGAGTGAGTCTAAATATGTCAATATCATTTATCAAATAAAACTCTTGTGTTTTAAAATATGTGCATTACAAACCGGTTGATCATCTCATTTGGATAGAGTGCTTTTCATATGCATTTCTTATTAACACATTTGGTATCAGGATATCGAAGTTGAAAGAAGGAACAAAGAGCTTAGTTTGCTTTTTTTTTTTATTAAAGTACTTTTACCTTAAAATATTATTGTTTTCAGTGAACTTTTCCTATATATGATTGAACACTGCACGTAATCATCAAAACTATAGATTCACACAACTTTGGAAATGTTAAAAATTGAAATTTAGGCGTTGTTAGTAATACTATTTATGAGGTAGTGATGTATGTTAAATATCACAAGAACTAAAGGAAAAAACTGAATTAATCATTTTTTTAATAATTTATTGTTTTTCCACTCATATGGTCAAAAAAAAAAATAGTTTATTTGTTTGCTAATCACACATACGTAGATTATATAACTTAAACATGTATAGGTAATATGTAGGTAAACAATTTTTTTTTATTTTAAATTCAGAAAACTTGCCAAGTTACATCAAAACAGAAGGTAGCCGGGCAACAAGTTGCGCCGCCAATCCTTTCTGAATTGCAAACCCTAACCTTCCAAATACAAACCCTTGCCCCCTTGGGGTTGAACAATTGCTGTAGACGACCCGTTGAACCCTCGTAAAAAAGTAGATAGCTTCTGGCGCTAGGGAGCCAAAAGTATCAAAGGCAAAAGGGACAAAGACATGCTGGTTCTTTGCGCAAGCTTTAGCGTGCTTATCCACTTTCTTTGATTCTGCCTTTCTTGCCGCTTGTCCAGGTACAAACCCGTTTTCCCTTAAACCAACCAAAGGGGAAACCCCCGTGAGGTCTACACAAGCATGTTTCCTTCCAGCCCAGCCAAAGACGAGCAGATCCGCTGGTCGCAGAGTAGATCTCCCTTCCATAGGGTCCGTGAGGAAATTCACAGGGGCCACTTTCTTAGCCGAAATCCCAGCTCTTCTTAAGATGTCCCACAAAGCATCATGCACCCAGTCGTGCCGATATTTGAACCCAGGGAGCTCTTTACTGTGAACTGCATGCTCCCCGTATTTATCCATACAAGCTTTACGACATATCGGGCAAGTTTCATATTCCGGGTACATAGGGATCATCAACCGGTATTTGAGAATGGCTCTATATTCTACTGCAGACATACATTGTCCCAACCCTCAATTGGTATAACGGTCAAAAATTCCTGAGCATGGGGACCTTTCAGGCACTCAAACACCGCCTTCTGGCGGGATGACAAATTAAAAGCTTCTCCCAGGCTTTGAGCGATTTTGCTAAACAGAGCATTCGCCAAAGTTTTTTGTGGCTTCGAGAGGGCGGTGTCCTTATAAGAAAAACCGCCAATATCCAAGTCTGGGATAGAGACATTTAAGCGTTTAAGCGCCTGCGGATAGTCCGGGTCAAGCCTGACGACCTCACAGTTTCGAAGGATATGATCCTGTAGTTCCCAAGACTGAGCTCTAGACGCCACAAAGGCATAAGCCCCAACATATCGAGCTGAGAAGAGGCCCAAACCACCTATACGCATTGGCAAAGATGCCAGACGCACTAGAGGTCACCAAAGAAGGGGCCGCCACCCACTACTATGTCTTCTATAGCCTTTCTAAGGCCATCATCAAACCGAGATACCGCATCCTCCATAAAATGCGGTTGACAAGTCCGCAACCCAAAAAGTAACTTAGCGACCCCAATGCACGACCTTAGCAGAAGGAGTTCACATTGGGGACCTCTCAGGCAGGGTAAGAGTTTCATGAGGTCAATCGCCCCCGAGGCTCGCCGCCCTGCCAACTCCTCAAGAAAGCTAGGATCCCGACTAACAGCTCCACCAAGGAGCTTAATCCCCTTCTCTGGTCTACCGATCCCTCTCGGGAAAAGCCCATCTTGAACTTTCCACCCGTCGCATGTCGGCTAAAAAACCTCTGTTTTCTTAATGTTGAGATAAAGCCCTAGAGATGGCCCCTCCTCGTTGATGATGTCTAAGGCCTTAGCAACCTCAGAGGCGTTGCCGATAATCGTCCCATCATCCAAGTACCAAGAATGAAACGGGAGTTTACAGCGGTCCTGAACCCGGAGAATAAGGGGATGTAAGGCAAGGGCAAAGAGAAGGGGCCACAAGGGATATCTTTGTTGAACTCCGGTAGTAGCCCCAATACACTCGTTACCAACATACAACCTAGCAGGCTGGGCATAAAGAAATTGGACCCACCGATAGATTGACGGGCAACGCTGATGAACCTCGTGTAGAAAAGCTTTGCGGTTGACCGTGTTGAAAGCATTGGAAAAATCTACAGTAAGCAAGGATAAGGAACCATCTGCATGAAATAAGTTGAGAAACCTGTTTGCACTGTGAAGCACCGCCTCTACCCTATTTGGTACCCCCACCCCAAATTGATAGTCACCCAAGTACTGGGTCATTTCTTTCACGACCTTCTTTATCGCCACCTTTGAAACCAACCTTCGCCAAATACCCCCTATAGCAATAGGTCGAATTCCTTTATCGGGCTTCAATAAAGGAGTGAAGGGGGCCGAGGCAACAAACTCAGCAAGCACCTAAGGGCAGGATCCCCCAAGCCATAAGTTAACAACTTCAGTAATGCTCGTAAGCAAACCTAAGGAAGTCACCGAGCCCTCGCCACCAATAGCATCTAGCAGGTGTTGGGCCCATATCCCGTCTCTGCCACATGACGTCGCTTAAGGAAAGGATCGAATACATTTGAGTACACACTCCCCATCAACAAAAAGAGTTGGTTGGGCCAAAGGGTTGGAAGGCAAGGACGGGGGCGGCAACACTGGGTGTTTATCAATAAGAGCTTTCAATGTCGAATCACCTAGAGGGCAACTCCACTAGAGCATAGGACCTTAACCGCAGCTGCGAAATGTCCATCCCTGACTTTCTGAAGACATTGCTTAATATTAGGGTTCTTTTCTTTGTCTTCCTCTCTCCTGCATTCTCCCCTTGAAGCCCCCGTCTCCCCCACGCTATCCAATAGGGAAGAGACCAAATCATCAAACCCAGACCCATCTTTCCAAATTGTAAGCGCGTGTAAGATGTTACTACACTGTAGAGATTTCCTGTTCCCTGACCTTCGCTCTTGTCTGGAGGATGGTCTAACCACCCGCAAGGTGCAACGCGGTAGTAAAAACAATTGGACCCAATTATCAACCGATCCTGACGACGCTACCACTTTGCGAAGCACCTGTTTGAACCTGAGCAAACAACAGCCGGCAACTGGGGGGAATGCTTTTAACAGTCTGAATAGGGAGGGAGAAAACACGCTCGAGTAGGTTAACATCACCCCCGAGCCCTGTTGGGTGACGTGGGTTTGTGTCAACCACCACTTGACATGGTTTTCGGATCCCAACAATGAAATCTTCAACATCCCCCGAGATCATGGCAAACGACACGACCTCATTATCATGCTTGCATCCCCTATTGAGTGTATGCATCACCATGCACTATCCACATAACCATTTATCCCCTTCTCTAAGAACTTTCGCAACATCCAAAAAAAGGTCCAAGTCCTTGACTTTTTATGGCTTTTTATTTAGATAATATATACATGTGTATGTGAAATAATAAATTTTAAAATCTATGAACCACTAATAAAGTTTTTTAATACATTTTGTTATGGGTTGTCTTTTTTCTTTTTTTTTTCTGACTATAGTGTATTCTGAAAAAGTCCTGTCCATAGAATATATAAGAAGAAAAGTATAAGATTGCTATGAGACAACATATTTTAACAAGTGATAATCATACTTAATAACGGTAAATAAGATGGTAATAACATATATATGTTGTACGTATCATTATAACATTTACACTGATATTAGATATACAACTGTAACTAGATAGACGCACGTCGTAACCGTTTTAAGCGAAAAGTTATAATCAATAGTGCATTAATTAAACAATTTAAAAACATGTTTTTTATGAATATAACAAGTATTAGGATTAAATACAAAACATATTTTTATACAAACAGTAAGAACCATTTAAAAATGTAATTTGACATCCAATTAATTATAAAAAAATGGTAAAATAATAACATAAATAATATCAATTATATTAAATTCCTTGTATTTATGCTAATAAACAATTAATTCTTTACTTTGTCTAAAGTATTTGTTTTTGTCTAAATTCGAACATGAGACCTCTTCTAAAAGACATATCCTTCTATCAAATGGGCTAGCACTACATTGACAAAATATAACAACAATTAAGATTTGAACCCATGAGTTGAAGTTTGGATATTTAACTTCAAGTTAAGTATACTTAACTTCAAATTACTTTTAACATTCTCACGAATTAAATTTTGATGTACGGCTCATGTTCTTTTTACGAGTTTTTTCTCAAACTAGTGTTGGTAGAAAAACTATTTATCAAAATGGTGTTTTTTAAAAACTGTTTACCAAAACAATGTTTCTTCTTTGTTTTGTGTATGTCTTTTCTTTTTTAACCAACATATAATATTTCTGCTAAATTAATAAAATATATATTTTTTTTACTCTTTAGTGAATTATATTTTTTTATCAATTCAGTATTTTTTATTTCTTTGATTTAAATTTCCGACTAACTCTTCATATTTTTTTAGCAATAATTCCTTTTTTTTTACAAACATGCAGCTCAATGTCGTAAATTTGTTTATGCTTTAAATTAAAATATATGCATGCACAGACTTGAAAGAAGAGTATTGATGTCCAATTCAAATAAATGGGCAGCGATTTAAACTGTTCATAAAAAAAACAAAAGAAATTAAGAAGTCTATGTTTAATAAACCTTATAAAAGTGCCAAAACAATAGTATGATAATTACTATGCTTTTGTGAATTTGTTTTTTTCGAGAATCGTTCTGGTGTAAAAAAGTTTTAAACAAACATATCTAATTTTGTTGTGAAACAACGGCCTACTAGCGACTAGTATATGAATATAAGAAAAGTATCAAAGGAACACATAGAGAAAGATAAATGGATAATTATAATTCATTGAGATGTAATGATGCAATACAAAGAACCTCTATATATAGCGTTCTTACATTAATACAAAGTTAATGAAGAGACGTGAGTTAATGTTATATTAATACAAAAGATACAAAGAGACGGAAGTTAGAATGTGGATATACACCATAATATAGTTTATTTATAACACTCCTTGACTATTCATGTAAAAGAAAATAATATATTATACGCTTGGTGGTGCTGCCTCGTTAAAAACCTTGCTAGGAAAACACAGTGGGACAAAACCTAAGCTAAGGGAAAAAGGGTGCAGCGCGGATTTCTCCCCTTGATAATTTTGGATCAGGTATGTTCCCCATTAAAAACTTTACTAAGAAAACTCATTGGGATAAAACTTGGTTAAGGGAATAAGAGTTCAACTTGTATAATGCTCCCCCTCATTTTTACATATATCCTATAAGTGGCTCATGTCGGGTTTCTTTGAAAGTTGCTCAAAACTTTGTAATCCATTGATGTGCAGCTTGATATGTCGCTTGATCCATTAATGGGAAATCCTTCAATGAACATTGGTGTATGATATTCATGTGAAACTTTAATTGCTTCCTCTTTTAAGTAGATAGCATAAGATCCATGAATGTGTTTTGCTACATTCTCTGCATTTACAAAACTAACCAAACTTGATGATAGGTTAGGAAAATATGAATCAATATCTTTTGTACTTTAAGGGTATAAAAATAAATGTTTTAACCATTACATTACATTATCTCCTTACTGTACACGAGTTATATATTGTCAATAGATTTCCTGACATATGCCCGTATATATATACTAGCAAGATAATACTTGTAAACATCATATTGTTCTTTTAATGAGAACAAATGGACCAACTACACCATATGTATTTCTCATTTTTTAAGCTAAGCAGCAAGTCAATTATACCACATTCGACTCTACTATATTAGTCCATATAAATCTTTCCTTCACTTTATAAACATATATTGCCAACGTTTTGAGATTTAGGCATTTATAATCATTCACATACTTCTTTCTACTTTGAATAATTATGTATGTGCATATACTCTTTTAGCGTTCCATCATGTAAAGTTTCTCATTAATTTTATATCATATGCAAAGATGTGAGCACTTTCTTATTGATAAAATCCATATTATACCATGCTTATAGGTTGTACATTGAGATATTATAATCACCGGTACAAATTTTCTATATATGTTTATTGGTGCACAAGAATTACATCCTTAAGATGTTTTAATATTACCTTTTAAGTACTCGACTGCTTTAGTAAACTCATCAAGAGTTGTAATTTTATTTAGCCTATATATAATACCCATAATGTATGCAAATCTAAATCATTGTCTTCTCGAAAACTTACTTTGCACGAGTTTGATAATTTAAATCCTTCAGGGACTTTTATGTAAACTTTCAATATCACGTGATACATAAAATTCATTAGACGCATATCAATTCTTTCTTTATATTACCAGACGAATAAAATATTGGAAAGTCATTGCCTCCACCACTAGAAAGTGTGCATCTTTATAATCAATCATGGGTCTTTGCGAAAATCTTTGTGCCACTAGTTTTTACTTATTTAACTTAATTTGATTTCACATGAATCGCATAAAAGACCTATTTGTATCTAACATATTTTACAACTTCAGTTGTATGGACTGTTGGTCTAGAAACTTTCCATTTCATTAGAGAATTCAATTATGCCTTATTTGCGTCTTTCCATTTTGGGCAATCCTTTATAGGTTTTCATTCGTAGGCAGATCTTAAATCATGATCCTCATCATTTCATCATTTCAAGCGCTATATATACAAAAGTAAAACGACGTCGATTTTCTTTCGATTCCATACACTTCTAGACATGATATAATTTACTAAGAGCTCTTTATTTTTGTGAATAGGGATCGGCTCCCCCGATGAGCAACTGGTCTGACCTAACTCAGCTAACAGAGGTGGAATTCATTGCTAGTGAGGATGATAAGCGAACAAGTTAGATCTACTGTTTAACTGCTTTGAATGTATTGATTGACGTGCAAAGTACAATGCAAGTAAACAAATCAGCAGGGCTTCGCCGTACCAACTGGACTAACACTGACTTGCTCTGACATAACACTCCTCTATTTATAGGTCGACATAACTCGCACTGGAGTGTATGGAACAGAGATTGTGACTCAGGAGTGGCTGTATGAGTCAAGTATCTTACTCGTACGAGTCTGCTACAAAATATTTAAAGCAAACAATAACATTTACAATCTGACGTTTAAGCCATATATACAATAACGACATATCCTAGACGTAGGCAATAGACATAATGCACCAACAAACTCCCCTTGGATGCTGCCGCAATCTGGATAGTCTTCAAAAATCTTCATAAAATTTGACGCTTAACGACAAAAAAATCGCTTCGGTGGCTTGCGACGCTCCTCAAATGCAATTGGCATTTGATCTGTTGGAGGAGGTCAGTTAACTGTATTGCCAAACCGAAAACTTCTCATCGACGCTATGCGATCTCGCTCTACAATCCTTGCTTCCTTTTTTTCTTCTTCTTTTGCTCGGTCTCCTCCAGTTTCCTCCAAGAAGTGTTGCATGTCGATCCATAATGTATATCATTTGCGAAACAGACATTAACAATATTTTGAAACTGGAGTGCTTGTTCTTTGTCTTTATCTTCATAACTGATCTTACTGTAGAACAAACAATCTATATCTTTCTTCGTACAATTTACTAGCCACATCGGATCTAGTACTCGAATGCCACGCCACAGCCCATATATTCGTTTGTGTGCTATGACGGCTTCGGTTAGCTCCTCAGTTATCTTCCATGAATCATCATTAGGGTGCACGCATATCACAGCTTCTCTAGTGTTAGAATCATAGTGCCACCACTTGAAGATTTTGTGGAAATCCTGCTCCATCTGAATCATAGGCAGATTCTTTATTACTTTTGGCCTCTTCACGATGAGCGTAACATCCTTTTCTTTAGTAACTGGATCTATCTTCGTAATACACTTCGGAAAGTGAGGTTTCCAGTGTGTAAATCCATGCAAAGCTTAAAGCTTAATCAACTTCCATATCCTTTTTGGACCAGCTCTTTGATATCTTAATAAGGCAAGGATTTGATGTCGCTCAAATATCTGAAGTACTGGATTCCAAATCCCTTTTGATCGCGTAAACATTTAGTTCTTCGATCCAACCCCAACTAATGATGTCCCTAAGAGAGATATCTGTATTGCGTGTAAAGAACGCTAAGGGACGCTCAATTTTCGCTCTGTTGGTGAGACTTTGAACCACTTCTTCCTCATTTCTACTATTTCAGCTCTAGTCATTGTTGGGGAATTGTTCCTTGTTTAGCAGCTTCTTCAACTTTACGTTTCAAAACATCGGCATTCTCTGCTGCAAACAACTCAGTGAAAGTTGGGGAGTCATCTGTACCCTGATCGGCAAGATTAGTAACATTGTCATCAGAATCATCCTCCACGACAACTTAATCATAATCATTTGCTTCTTCAACTTGTCGAAGATATAATCATTTGGCTCGAAAGCTCTAATCTCGTTCCGCTCGTCTTCGAAATCAAACTTGAAATTTTCTTCATCCAAGCCTAAAATTTCAGCAATCTCTTCCTTAGAATAGCTGTGGACAAATTCTCCCTCCTCAACATCATGCTCAAGATAAAAAATCTTCGGCTTAGGCACGACAGGAATGGTAGATGCCTCGGTTACCGTGAAGGTTCCTGCCTGCTGAGCATCAGAAGGACCTTCAGTTCTACCCTTACCACTTTCTTTAGTCGTTTGATTCGCAGAGTCGTCTAAATACACAGAATAATCAATCTCTTCATTTAAACTAGATTCGGTTACACAAATACCCGCACCACCTACATCATCATCATCATCATCATCATCATCACCACTATCAGAATCAGAATCACCAGATAATATCTAATTCTTCATCCTCTTACTCAGCATATTCATCAAATTCAACAGCTGCTGCCTCGATCTCTTTCTCTAACTTTTTCTTCTGTAGCTATTCTCGGTGTCTCACAGAAAGATCTGTCGTGTCAATATCCACATCTTTAGGCTTTCCGACCAGAACAAACTTATTCGAGATTGTATACACCACGATATCTTTAATAACTGGCGCGGATTCAGCTTCTGGCTCAGTTGTGACGTTAACAGGATCCTCAACCACTTTGGCTTTGCCCTTGCCTTGCGCATCTGATAGTTCCTTAGCAAGACATTCTCGTTCAGCTACACGCTCTCTAGCCTCAGCTCGTTCAATCTCATCTATTTCCGCAGCAATATTAACTCCCAGCTTTCTTGTCAATATCTTCTCAAAAAGATTCATTCTTCTATCACTTCTTAGACGTTCCTCCTCATATTCAACCATTCGGATTTGTAAACGCTCATTCTCTGACACAATGCTGGCGAGCATAGCTTCTAGCTGCTGTTTATCTTCATTTAACATATTAAGCTGCTCCTGTAACTCCGTAATTTTGATAGTGTTTAACATGACCTGTTTTTGTAGTTCTTCAACGCGCGGGTCATTAAACATGTCTGCAGTAAAGTCTTTGCCCCTGGAATATCCCCAAAATCAACATCAAAATCAAAGTGAGGCTGGGACTGCGAAGTTTGCGGCTGCGGTGTCGGTTATGGTGGTGGCTGTGGAGTCGGTTGTGGTGGCGGCTGTGGAGTAGCCTGACGTGGTGGAGATGGTGGAATTTGTGGAGTTGGTTCAACAACCTCTTCTTCGACCGTCTGCTCTTGCACTGTCTCTTTGGATTTGACGTTAGGAGACTCAGTGCTTCTTTCCGCTTGTCGTTTGAGACGTCGTGTCTTTTTCTTTGCCAGTTTGCGTACATGAGTATCATAATCTGAACCCAAAGTTACATAAGTCGTGTCGTCCTCTCTTGCCGCTTTGTGCTTTTTCTCTTCAGCTTTTCTCTTTTTCTCTTCAAGTCGTTTGGCTTCTATCTTTTTAGCCTTTCACCAGCTCGTCTATCTTCAGAATCTGTGCTAGAAGACGAAACTTCTTCAGCCACTTTATCAACACCAAAAACTTGCCTCTCAATGTCGGCAGCAATATCTTTAATATTTTCTTCAATCTCTGGTTCATCTCTCAATCCAGAACTTTCAGCTGCTTGCCTTTTCTTTTGAGGTGTCGAAATAGCAGATGTAGCCGTTGCCTTTTTCTTTGCACCCTTTTCTCCATTTTTAATAAACCAAGAACTAGGCTTAGCAACAAAACCGCCTAGCGCAGTCAACTCTTCATTCTCATCCCCACTATCTTCCTTCCTCCACTTTCCCGGTGTTGGAGCAATATAGTCTTTGTCAATGATAGCTCCAAAAACTGGCTTGGCGTTGGGAAATGTCTTAAGATGCAAATTCATCTTCTTAAGAGTCGAGACATCCATGTGTTCCAGCTTCAACACGTCATCTTTTTTCTTCTACAAGTTTGGATGCAGGTGATCTAGCAGCATCTGTATAAAACGTGGGTACTGAAGAATCTTATCCCTTTGAATATTTGTACCGTCTGCATGAATATAACCTTTGAAAAGTTATATGGAAGATTCAGAACCAACGCAGTAATCATGCACATTTACTAGTCGACCAAATCATCAAACCCTCCCTTACGATGACTCAAAGCATGAATAACAACATGTGCGATATATCGAAAAGGCGCACTTAGGTTACCCTTCTTGAAAGGAGCGGCATTCACGAATCCAGCGTAACCCATGCGATAAAAGCAACCCTTCACCATATACTCTGAAAACCCTGTCGGATCGTCTTCTTGGTCTTTAGAATCCAAAGCCGTCCTGATCAAATCCTCTGTAATCTTCACCTGTATATCCTCATCGCCAATCCTTACTGCTGAGACTATCGCATTCTCCTCGGAATCAAACTCTGCTACATTCCAAAAATACTCTACGTGAGATCTATACGCGGTATGGCGATCAGTGAGAACTTTAGTAATCAGGATTATGTTCAAAAAAATCTAACACGTCTTGGTAAGCAGCAATCTCTGGAATAGATTCATCAAGTAGACAACATATGTTGTGGAACGGGGAGAAAGACGTTTTCATGACCTGCACACATAGAGAGTTCAAACCGTTAGAAAAGTTTTCACAAATTTCAACTTACAAGGTCACTCGTACGATCCATACATTCGTACGATTCAACACTTAGAAAATTTTACAAGATTGAATCTAAACATCATCACTCATACGAGTCACTACTTCATACGAGTGACTAAAGATTTAAGAATTTTTCAAAGATTTTAATCAAACTTGCTTCGTACGAACGATGCCCCGTACGAGGGAAAACAATGGAACATTTTGAAAACTCCGCTAGTACGAGTGGACATCCGTACGAATTGTAAACCGTGCCAAATAACACCAAGTTTAAACTGAACTTAAAACGTGTTGTTTTTAACAAATTGAAAGTTGATTTATAGGCTATTGGGGTCGATTTTAATGTTTTTAAGTTCAATTTTAAGTTTCACCGGTCCAATTTCCCTAAATCTATGTTTTATGTCCATTTGGTCTAAATTCGGCATTATAACGGCTAAGAACACGAATAGTACCTTTCCCATCGTAAGAGGTGTGCGAATCAACCTCCCCAATATATTGGTACGACGTGAATGTCAAGAAAAGTGAAGTATGGAACTGGTTCGCACAATAGTTCTCTCTAAGTCACACAGTAACATAAAGTTGGCTCGTGCGACTGAATGTGGCTTTTATACTTATTCAGTTTGCTCGTACGAATTATGGACTTGTGTGAATGACAACAAATGTCACTCGTACGTGTTAGTGCTATTCGTACGAATCAGTTCTGATATTTTTAAACTTTTTGATTTTTTATGATTTTTTATGAAATTTTATCTGTTTAAAATCCACTCAGTTAACCAAGTCCAAACTAATGATCTTGGTTATCTGATTTGCCTACTAAGTTCTAGTTAATGACCTTGATTGACCATCGTTGACCAAAACAATTTATTTATTTCAAAAATTGTAAAGTTTCAAATTAATAAACTTTATTGACGTTCAGGTAAACTCTTTCTTTTCAAGATTAACTCCCAACACGTGTTCTCTAGTTTTCCTCTAGCAAGACGTCGCCATGACTTCAACCATCAGTGTTTTCATCATCGGTAGACTAAAACAAAAACTAAAATTCTAAGAAAACTGAAAATCTTTTTGGGTTTTGAGAATTTATCAAAAAGACACAAAAATAAAGAAATATATACATACATATTTTGCGAGTTTTGTGTTAAGAGAACTATATCAAGTTTCTAACAAATCACCAGTACCGTTGATCTTGGTATACTCTTTAAGCTTTTAACCAGATTTACCTAGATTGCCAATATACTAATCCACTTAAACCTCTTTTCGTTTCTCAGTTGTTTCAAGATATGTTAGGTAATATTAGGAACATGAAATAACTGTGTTTCCCATCTTAGAATAACTCCCGCATCGAGATTCCCAGAATTACATTTCATAGGTGAATATATCCAATTGATATCCGTAAAGGGGTGAATTGCGAGACCTTGAGAGCTCAGGTTAGTACTACCGTACAGACAAAGAGATGAAGGCTCGTCTTTAGGTGGTGTTCCTTAAAGGGATCGTTTGAACTGCAAATGTCACATAGTTTATGACATAATCATTTTCTAAGCAGCTTTTGTAGGCGAATAATGCGTAAAGTATTATACAAGTTCTAGGCCATTGCTGACGCAAATCAGAAGAACTCGGATAATACCCCAGATATCAATTAAATATAAAGACCTAGTATCGCAGAATCTGGCATTCTCTCAATCGAAATTTTGGAGTACTAAGTCCATATATCCGAGAGATGTTAACCCACAAATTATTCAGTTTTTCTTTTAGGTGTATATCTTGAAAATAATTTACCGAACGAGTGAAGCCTATTGGCACATCCTCAGTAAGAGCTGTTTAGTTACTTGTTTAATCATTCCATATCTTTAGTGTTAGAACTTCTGAGACCGTTGATGCTTGATTATCTATAGTTTGAGCTAGTTGTAATGGTTAGCCAAAGTTAAAGGGTCAAAAGTGCAATATGGTGAAACTTACATGAACGCGGCGTAATTAATTGCCCAGCGTATTTAATAAATACGCTGGGTGATCATTCTGTATATATACATGGTTTAATGAATGTATGTCCAAGTTTCTTGGAAAGATTTTGGTGATCTTCTTGTGTTGTGATTTTTGCTATTGTGCTTACATCCGAATATCCAGGTGCTGTTACTGATTATATGTTATTGGGATTTCATATACAACACTAGTTGTTTGATCCATACAAGATTCTTCATCTTCTTTGCTTGGTTTTTCTTAGTATTTACACTTTTAAACAACTAATCCATAGTAGTTTGAGTGAAAACAATCAACCACTGTGATCCGAATCTGTTTTGGGACTCACAATTTGGTATCAGAGCCTTTATGCTCTTATTGTTTGAGTTTTTGTTAAGATTTGTCAAGTTTTGAAGGGTTTACAAAAGTTTTCAAAGTTTCATGGTTTTTCAAATTTTTGGGATTAAAATGGCTTGATCTGGTGCATTTAATCTTTGGGTTGTTGTTAATAAGTAGTTTGGTAAACATTTTGGTCATTTAGCTGCAAAGAAACATGAATTTTGGGTCGTTTTTGGGTGATTAGAGGGTTTTTGTTCGTACTAAAATCCTTCTGGGCATAATTATTCTTAAAGCTAGCGTAGATATTTTTGAAGATAGCGTAATTATCTTTGAAGATGGCGTATTTAACTTGAATTTCGCGTAGTTAAGAAATACGCTGGTTCTTAAACCAGCGGATTTATAAAATTGTCAGCGTAATTGTACCAGTGAATTTAATCGAAGACGACTTCGAAATTAGTGATACTAATCCTCAACGATTTTATCATGATGTTCAGCGAAATTAACTAAACCTTTGCTTGTTTTCAAATATCCAGCGGATTTAGCATTTTGCAGGACATAATCGCCGATCCCATCAGCGAAATTGTTTCCAAGTGCAGCGTATTTGATCTCTAGTCCAGCGTATTTATCTCCTAGCGAGCGTAATTGTTCTCTGATTCATCAAATCCCAGCGTAATTGATCATCGTTCATCCATCATGTCTCTCAATCAACTCAATCCGATTGCTCACGCCGAACTAGAAACTGGAACTGCTACAAGGCCACCAATGTTGAAAGGTTCGGAAGATTTCAGCAGCTGGAAAAATAGGATCAAGTCCTTTTTTTAGTATACCGATTATACTCAATGGATGTCAGTATAAGGCCACCAAAGTTGAAAGGTTCGGAAGATTTCAGCAGCTGGAAAAATAGGATCAAGTCCTTTTTTGAGTATACCGATTATACACAATGGATGTCAGTCACTGTGGGCCCGCATGTTCCCATGATAATACGTGACGACATTCGTACTATCAATGAAGATCCTTCAACATTCACAGATGAAGATAGGACACTCATTCAACGTGACCGGAGGGCTCACGCAGCTCTTACTATGGCTCTGTCAAAGGATGATAACAATCTGTTTGAAGAATACACCTCGGCACATGAACTGTGGTTGGCTCTAATCGACCATTATGAAGGTAATAGGAACTCAGGGAGAACAAACGAGACATGGTGCAGAAAGTGATATGTTTGGAAGTATTCGTGGTGAAAGCTTGTCCGACCACATAAGTAGATTTCTGGGGGTGTTGACCAAGATGAAGAAGGTGGGAAACCCAGTTGCAAATTACGCGTCGATCAAGAAGCTGCTAGAATCTCTACCAAAGGAATGGAGTCTTCAATGCATGATGATTAAGAGAACTTTCCTCACCAGCACAACTCCGGTCACACTCTCAGAATTGATTAACACCTTAAAAGCCTTTGAAATGGACATTGTCAAACGAGAGATGAATCAAACTGGATATTCTAAGAAGACGTCTCAGCAAGCTGCTGCAACCTTGGTTCCCAAGAATATGGCATTTCTTGCTCCTGTCACCTCATGTGGATTAAATTCCCAAAGTGCTGTCGAATCCTATTCGAATGCTTTCGAGAACTCTATGAAGGCCTCGTCATCCTCCGAGAAGACCACCGTGGCCAGCGACACTCAAGCACTTAAAATTTCCACAGAACATGTAGCTCTTTTAATACTTTCTTAAGCAGCTACGAGGTGCTAATTGAAGAGAGACTTCCTCATAGCTGAGGACATGTATAAAGTAGATCTAGACGACATGGAAGAGATGGATCTGAAGTGGCAGATGGCAATGATCACTCTACGGTTGAAGAAATTCCAAGATAAAACGGGAAAGAGGTTGGCTCTTGGAAAGGCTAGATTTGACAAGTCCAAGCTCAGGTGTTATAACTGCAAAAACTTGAGCACTTCAAAAGAGAGTATCCGTTGCTGAAGAACGAGAATTTTCCAGAAATCAACCAGACAAGGAGGCCGATTGCCATTGAGGGAAATGACACCGCTGCTGACAATAATCCTAAGGCTTTAGTTGTGGAGGATTATGACAGGTCGGAGGAGATAGCTGAGGCAAAGGGAGAAGTAAACAAGGCCCTCATGGCAAACATCACCACTGTCTCTGCCACGTCTGCTTCAAATGGTGTTGAAAAACAAACCTCCAAGATTCCAAAAGATGACCCTGGTTTGAAAAGCATCATCACTCCTGCCTCAGAGAAGAGACAATAGAAAGCTGAAATGAATGAGTCGAAGCCTGCAGTTCAAGAAGTCATCAGTACCAGCAACAATGAAGCGGTTGGAACATCCACTACTTCCATGAAATCAGAAGCCGAGGATAAGGATTTGGTAAACAACATTCCATATGAATTTAAAGCAAAGCTGTGCTCCAAACCGTGTTTGAACGTCATGGCACACTACAAATTACTCAACCGTGATATAATTAAAGAAAAAGAAAAGGTTTTGAAAATAAATCAAGAGTTAAAAGAAAATGAGGCTGCATATCAGCGAAAGTTGAATTCAACCATAGCTGAAATTCAGACCTTAAAATTATTTGTGTTCAGAAAAGATTTTATCATAAATGATTTGACCGAAAAGCTAGAAAAATCTCAAAACGAAAACAATAAGTTACAAATCATTATTGATAAATGGAAAATTAGTCAAAAAGCACTGGTTGATATTGTAAACTACCAACGACCGACATTCATAAAGGATGGAATTGGATATAAAGATAAATTCGGAAACAAAAGAAAATTATTTCCTCATCCGCACAACAAAAATTATGTTCCTATGCCATCTCCTCACGACTTAATCAATAAAATGATCTTTTGGATCAAAGTATTTTTTATAAATCCGAAAACAACACTAACCTTTCTGAAAGTAATGCAGATCTGTGCGAGAGTAAGGAAGATGTGTGCGATGGGGAAGATGATTATGGAGGGATGAAAATAGGAATAGGCTATTCAGGCGACAGTTATTCAACTGTTAACTGGTTCGCCTGGAATTGTGATAAGACAAACAAAATTTCTATTCGAGATAACTGTAATAGTTTGTCTAGGATGGATGATTGTAACGGCCTTATGCCTACATTGAACATTCGGGATGACTGTAATGGCCATGTGGCTACACTTAAGGCTCATAACCAAGGGCTTGCTAAGGTTGAGGGTCATGACCTAAACTTTGTTCTTAATGATGAAAATGTTATGCTTGAATCTCCTGTATTTGTGCCAGAGTTAAAGAAAAACAGTTTTGGAAAATTCCTTACAGAGGAAATTCCAGAATTTGTTCCATCAGTTGCAGGTACATCAGAGACTGATAAAGATTTCATTGAAGATTTAAGCACAACAACTTCATAAAGTGATGAAGAAAGGTCGGATAAAAGTCAAGAATCAAGCTCCTCATCAGACAGTGAGCATAGTGAAGTCGACATTGAAGATAAACATCATCCTGATGAGAAACTAAAGAAAGCTAAAGATTCAAGCCACGTTACATCATCAAACTCCTCAAGATGCTCCAGACTCTCATCACATACATCATCTTCACACTCAGCACCCAGGAAGAAAAGATCGAGTCAAAAACAATGTTTTCGCTGTGGTCATTTAGGACACACGGCGAAACATTGCAAAATCAAGAAAGTTTCTAAACCTAGTCAAGATCTCATTAAAAGTTTTACTGATCAATTTGACAATTTAAAGAAATCAGTAAAATGCATAGTTGATTCAACCTGTTTTTTTGGAAAGGAAAAGAAAACTCTCTTGCTCAAAATCATGATAGAACTAATGTAAAGCAAGTCTGGGTTCCAAAAGCTAGCTAATTTGTACATATTTTTTTTGTTGTTGTTGTTGTATACCAGAATAAAATTCAGAAATGGCTTCGGATGCTCATGGAATATATCTGGCATGTTGACAACGGTTGCTCCAGGCACATGACCAAGTTAAAGGATCTGCTTACAAACTTTCGAGTTATCGATGGTGACTTTGTATCCTTTGCCGGACACGAAAAGGGAGGAAAAATCGTCGGAATGGATGACGTCGTGTCACAAGCACTCATTTTGGAGAATGTGAACTATGTTCCAGAATTGTGTTACAATCTCATGAGTGTTTCACAAGTCTGTGACAAAGGAATTGTGGTGCTGTTCAATGACACGGAGTGCTTATTCCTCAAACCCGGTTACTCCGTCCCTAAAGAAATGATCATGCTTAGAGCTACTCGTCAAAATAACACCTACGTGCTAAATATGAAGAATGCCAAATCAAATGAGCAAATGACATGTCTTATGTCAAAAGCATCTTAATCGGAATCACTGTTGTGGCACAGGCGCTTGAGGCATGTGAATTTTAAGAACATAAATAAACTTTCTAATTTAAATCTAGTAAGAGGTTTACCTATGAAAGATTTTCCTTTTCAGAAAAGTGCATCGCATGTGCCCAAGGAAAGCAACATAAAAAGCCTCATAAGTCCAAAGCGGTGAATACGATATCTGCCCCTCTGCAGTTACTTCACATGGATCTTTTCGGCCCAATTAGCGTTAAAATTTTAGCTAAAAGATCTTATTGTTTGGTGATTATAGATGATTCTCACGGTTTTCATGGGTATTCTTTCTTGAAGCCAAAAGCGAAACGACATCCATTCGAACAGCTTCATTCCCATGATTGAAAACGTGATCAAGCTGAAAGTCAACTCCATCAGAAGCGATAATGGACCTGAATTTAAAAATCATACTTTTGTCTAATTCTGTGAAGATAAGGGAATTCGCCTCCAATACAGCGCTGCCATGACTCCTCAGCAAAACGGGGTAGTAGAACGCAAAAACAGAACTCTCATCGAAGCTGCAAGAACTATGCTTGTCGACTCTAAGCTTCCAATAATCTTCTGGGCTGAAGCAGTCAACACAGCATGCTATGTTTTGAATCGGGTTCTTATCGTCAAACCTCACGGAAAGACATCCTATGAACTACTTTTCAAAAGGAAGCCTCTGATAGATTTCTTCAGACCGTTGGGGTGTTCATGCACACTTCTCAACACTGAAGACAATCTCATCAAGTTTGAAGCAGTCGGTGACCTGTGCTACTTCATGGGCTATTCATCTTCTCAAAAGGCATATCGAGTCTACAACAAACGGACTAAGATGGTGATTGAATCATACTATGTCGATTTTCAAGAAGGAAACTCCACTAACACTGGAAGCGCTCTGAACTGGTTTTATGACGTGGATATTATATTCAACACTTTCAGCATCGATGAACCCATCACTGAATCCGAACCTACAGAATCCACTCCATTGGAACCATTTTTTGATGTCTCAGACATTGGTTTTACTCCTTTTACAACCCGTTTCACCCCTGCCTCTGCCTCTCCTACTCTTCCGGTGTTCAAAGTAATTGGTGACACATTTGCTGAGAATGCATCCGCTCATGATGATTCTTCTTCACAGCAGGATGTGGATGAACCACCCAAAGAAGACAAAACTCCAATTATCTACGTCGATGAACATTTTTCTAATCTGCCTCATCAAGTTGAAACTCACACCAATGCAGGGTACAAGACCAATCGAAACCATCCAATTGAAAATGTCATCGGTTCTGTTGAAGATGGAGTTCGGACACGCGGACAAACATATACCATCAACACAGGACTGTATGCAGCTTTTTTCTCGCAGTCTGTCCCAAGAGATATCGAAGAAGCTATTTAAGATTCAAGTAGGGTACAAGCTATGTAAGAAGAATTAGCCCAATTTCGGAAACTTAAAGTCTGGGAACTCATTGACCTACCAGATGGAAAGTATCCAATTGGTACCAAGTCGGTGTTTCGCAACAAGATGGACGATCATGGTGTTGTTATCAAGAATAAGGCTAGATTAGTGGTTCAAGGGTTTCGACAAGAAGAGGGGATTGACTACGAGGAAGTTTTTGCACTGGTTGCACGCTTAGAAGCCATCAGAATCGTCTTAGCCTATGCTTCATTCAAAAACTTTAAGGTGTTTCAAATGGATGTAAAGAGTGCTTTTCTGTATGGGAAAGTGAAAGAAGAAGTCTTATGTCTGTCAACCTCCAGGTTTTGAAGATCCTCACTTCCCCACAAAATACTACAAGCTTGACAAAGCTCTATATGGTCTTCACCAAGCTCCTCGAGCATGGTACGAGACTTTGTCAACATATCTTCTGGAGTGTGGATACTCAAGAGGCAAAATTGACATGACTCTCTTCACTAAAAGGATTGGAGAAGATGTGATGTTGGTTCAAATCTACGTAGACGATATCATTTATGGGTCGACAGATGAAGCCCTTTGCAGAGAATTCGAGAAGGTGATGAAAGCGAAGTTCGAGATGAGTATAATGGGAGAACTCACGTTTTTCTTAGGATTAGAAGTGAAGCAAAGAAAAGATGGCATCCTCATTCGTCAGGCTAAGTAAATCAGAGATATTCTTTCCAAGTACAACATGAATGACTGCAAATCCGCCAGCACTCCTTTTGCTGCTCAGACGGAACTCACTTCAGATCATCAAGGAAAGCCAGTGAACAAATCTTTCTATCGCTCAATGATTGGCTCGTTAATGTATCCGACCGCTAGTAGGCCTGACATAATGTGGGCTGTCTGTCTCTGTGCCTGCTTTCAGACGAATCCCAAAGAATCGCATGATGCTGCCGTCAAGAGGATCTTTCGCTATCTCAAAGGAACTCCAAAGCTTGGTTTGTGGTATCCTAAAGATAGTAATTTTGATCTAATTGCTTACTCTGATAGTGATCATGCAGGTTTCAAAGTAGACAGAAAATCTGTCCTAGGAGGCTACCAATTCTTAGGAATCGTCTTATTTCGTGGCAGAGTAAAAAACAGACAACAGTCTCTACATCTACCACTCAGGCTGAATACACGGCAGCTTACAGTTGCTGTTCACAAGTCCTTTGGATACAGAATCAGTTGTTGGATTATGGGATCAACATCATGAAGACTCCAATATTCATCGACAATGAACCGTGTCTGGGGATTGTGAAGAATCCTATCCACCACTCCAGAACGAAACACATCGAAATTGGCATTCATGCGATTAGAGATGCGTACGAGAAAGGTTACATCCAAGTGGTGCCAGTGGATTCAGTGCAACAAAAAGCTGATATATTTACAAAAGCCTTCGATAAAGCCCCAATCAACCAGTTGGTAACATGGTTGGAAATGGTGAACTTCCTTGAGTGGAATTGACTTTTGGTAAAAAAAAATTGTTTTCATAATAAATAACAATCTCATAAAATGTGCCCAACAAAAAGATTTTCTGCAAGGTTAAAATTTCTTTTCAAGCAATGGATTCTCGAAAATAAAATTTTAAGGGGGGAAGTTTTCCAGAAAATATTGTTGAGACTGAATCTTTTCTTTGAGGCACCTGCACGAGAAATGATAGAAAAACTGCTAACACTTTAGTTCTGATCGTAAAACTGAAAAAGATTAAGTCCTCAAGCAATGACGTGTCAGTAGATTCAACAATACCTTGAAGTAAACTGCGAAAATGAGACAAACTCTAATGATCACACAAGAATTCTGAATGCCCACAATGTTGTGCAACTTGCGGGTAACACCGTGCGGCGTATGGCTTAATGGTCTTAAATCTTGCATTGATAGATTTCCAAAGTCTGAAATTTTGGGAAATTATATTGGCTAATCATTCGGGAATATCATAGTTGCTCTTCTGCTGCATCCAGATGCTGACCTAGACACCGCTATGATATCTTCTCTAAAAGAGCCTATGCAGCCAAAACCCTACACAAATGAAGCTCTCATTGAGAATCATTCAAGTGCTTAAATCGTATCGCATCTGGTATCTGTCATAGCCCTCGTTAGACCTTGGTCTCTTTGCTGTACGGAAGTACTAACCTGAACACCAATTTTCTAACGTTGAACTTTCATATACGAATGAGGTCAATATATTCACCTAGTATGAGGAATCTTTGTGCATACTTTGATTGCAGGGGTATGTCCTGATGTGGGACTCACGGGCATTGCATTCTGACTGTCTTAGCATGAGTGGGGGAACATTGAATTTCTTGTCAATATTACTGCAACATGATAAAAAGGCTCTCCGATCGCATGTAGAAAGATAGGTGCATGGATTTAAAAGGACAAATATACTGACAGTTTTTCTTGTGCCTTAATTATTTTATATATCAAACATGTTATCTCAAACGAACGAAGTGTCACCAGTATGATCTTTTGCAGGAAAGTTACAGGATTCAAGTAAGTTAGCATAAATTTGGTGTGAAAAAAGAAGGCTTCCGGACCAAAAAACAAATTTCTGGATCCAAACTGCAATTTTCTATTTTTCTTAAGCTTATTTTTAAGTTCCTGCAATAATTTTAACCAAAATGGCACATTTTTCGAGAAAATTTGAAGTTTCCGAGCGTAGTTGATTTCAAAATTCTTAGGCTTGAAGAAACCTTAAAATATCTTGGCGGCGTAATTAATTTTCCAGCGTAATTAATAATTACGCTGGAATGTAAAATCGTATAAATACTTTACTTTTTTTACCGTTTGTAAATATTTTCAAAAATATCATCCTCTTCCTCATCAGTAAACACCCACACTCTCACATTCTCTGTTTTTCAATCTTCCTTTAGCATAACTGAACGAGATCGATATCGGTATGTTTTTGATATTCTAATGTACATCGATCATTGTTTGAATGTGTTTCAATCATCGATTTCAGTTTTCTGTTATGTTTAATAGTGTTTTTGATCGGGTCGGTTCTGGTTTAAAAAGTGTTTATCAATAAATTTATGAATATGGCGTATTTATTTTGAATATGGCATATTTAATTTGAAGATAGCGTATTTAGACAGGTTAAGGATTGGCGGATTTAACTCTTGAAAGCGAGTTCAAGCAACCGACGTGTTAGACAAATACGCCGATTAAACTAGCGTAGATAGTCATCTACGCTGGTTATATTTAAATACGTAATCTATGATCAGCGTAAATATGTCTGATTAGCGTTTTTGTATGACACATCTAATAGCAGATTTAAGTAGCCGGCGTATTAGAGTAATACGCCGGTCAAACCAGCGTAATAAAGCCTTTACGCCGAATATCACTTAATTTCGCCAGTTAGATGTTCTGCGTATTTATCCTCAGGCTCAGCGTATTATCAGCGATTTTAATTGTTTTCTATGTATATATATATGTAGTTTTTTAATTTACTTTAATATTTGTATATATATATATATATATATATATATATATATATATATATATAAAATTCTATACTTACATCGTTGTATGAAAATCTAACTTGGCTCGTTTCCACATTTCAGAAATGGCTCAACCTTTGGTGTGTGATGGTACGAGAAAACATAATCAGCCAATTACTCTAGTCCCTCCGGAGCCAGATTCAAGACGTGATGGATTGGTTGTCACGGAGTAAAATTAGCTATGCAATCCAAGCTAATCCTACTATTTACTCCATTCACGTAGAAGAATTTTGGAGAACGGCACGGGCGAACGCTGAACAACGTCAAACATATTACAACAACAGTGCGGAACAAGGAAATTAAAGTCACTAAGGAACGAATTCGAAAAGTACTGAGCCTAGGAGATAATGCCAATGATCCATTGAAGTTAAAGAAGGAGGAAATTCTAGAGGGATTTCGTGGGATGAACTACATTGGAGACTTTCGTCACAAAAACGAGATCAAGAAGTCAGGACTTACGAAAGACTGGAGGTTCATTTTGCACACGTTTTGTATGAGCATCTGTCATCGAAAGGGCGGTTATGATGGTTTGAATCTAGAGTGGTCCGCGGCTATGCTGAATCTGTGTACGAATCAGCCGTTCAACATTTCTGGATTGATTTTTTATTGCATGATTGACAACGTCAATAAAGGTGCATGGGTGATGTATCCTAGTGCAATTACTCATCGATGATCAACATCAAAACCTGCCACATGATGGAAACACGTATCAGTTTCAACTACCAAAAAGAAGGCAGATTACTGAGCTAAAAACCAAAGAGTGGGTGATGTTGCACCACTGGATGTATCGTGAGGAAAGGCTTCCAGTAGTTCTAGCTGCCTACAACAAGTATCGAGAAAAGACAAGAAAAGGTAGGGAAGGTGGAAGTCATCCAGTTGATGTCGCTGAAGAAGCTGAAGAAGAAGAAGAAATTCCTCTGGTACGTAAGCGCAAAAAAAAAGGAAAGAAAGTGGTAGAAGAGGAACCGTCAAGGAAGAAGAGCAAGAGAGATGCGACAAACCCAGAGCGAATCATGGCTGACAGCATTCGCGGGTGGATCGAACAAGGAAGAGATTGAAAGGATGCAAGCCATCCATGAAGTGGCGGAGGCTGAGAAACGGGAAAGGAGAATGAAAAGAAGGGAGATGACTGAATTTAAAATCCCTGAGGTTGTTACATCAGAGCAAGAACAGTTAGATAGATTCGTGGAGGGACTTTTTGCTGATCCACAGCCTTCTCCAAGCGAGGCTGCAGCGCCAAAGAAGAGAAAATCATGAGAAGGATCATCTGCAAGTGTTCCACCCAAACCTCCAGTATCGGCACAACCCCCTCGTCAGCAAGTTCCTTCTCAACCCAGACCTTTTCAAGAGCTTTACAAACGTCTATCTAAGAAAATCGGCTCATTTTCTGCTAAGGAATTTTGTCTGTTGAAGAACAAAGTCAATGACACTAATGTTCTCAAGAGAAAGTTGAAAGAGCAAAGGTTGAAGAACAAAGAACTGCATGCATACGTTGCTAAGCAAACAGAATTTATTAGATTTCAGCAGGAAGGGATGGAGAAGCTTCATGAAATGGTACAAGAGCTATATGGTGCTGCAAACAGAAAGCCAAGGTACTCGAATGAAGACATCTTTAACTTTGACTTATTTAAGGAAAGAGAACAGAAAAAGAAAGCCGAGAAAGCTGAAAAGGGGAAGAAACATCTGGAATCAGCAGTAGACGTTAGTCTTGAAAATGACAGTGATGAAGAAGAAGTTGACAAAGACGAAATGCCTACAAAGTTCTTAGAGTGGGGGTTAGAAGAAGATGTGGTGTATGAAACGGAAGGGGGAGATGAATTTGAACCACAGCATCCAGAGTGGTTTAAAAAGGAGAGAGCAAAAATGCTTGACTTTTATTAGGTAGTCACAGTTGAGAAAACTGAGATTACTGATAAAATCATTAGTTGGAAGTACTGCAATATGACCGGGTGGTTCGTCGTAAAACGAAGAGGTGGAGTGATTCAATATTTTTGAAGCGCTCATGATATGCAGAGCTTACCCACATGGGACATACGAGAGCTTAGCAAGCATGAGCTGATTAATCCGACAAACAGCAGCATAGGCGGAGATTTAGAAAGATTAATACAAAGAGAATGCTTGCAAGGATTTTCAGTGTTCAAGCCTCAGCGCCCCAGAAAATGTGTGTCTAAAACCACCAAGGATTCGTTCACCGGTAAGGGAAAGATAACGTGGGTTGTAAATCCAGCAAAGGAGGTTACCAGGGTGAAGCTTCCTCAAGAGCAACCTGTGACGTCACCAATTTCAAGAAGTGGTTCTATGACAGAAAAACAGGTGAGGCAGTCATAAGGTCTAATTCAAATGAAGACATTCACATTCTGGACCATATGGATGTTTTTATGTTCTGTCTTTCCGATCTGAACACTTTGTACGGACATAAGATAAATGTTGGGGCCGGAAATGAATATCTTGAGGAGGGAATGGTCTTTCAGAGGGCAGTCGAGCGTACGAGAGCTCGAAAGATTGAAGTAATGGAAATCTTGCTGAGAATGGAAGCGAAAAAGGAAAAAGAAGCGTCCAGCAAGAAGAAAGCGGCTGAGCAAGAATCATCCTCTCCTCCAACCAAGGATCCATCTCCAATTTCAGACGTCCAGATCATTCAACCACCTGCGACTTCATCCACATATGAAGTCATGATGGGGGCCCATCCAACCATTAGTGAAGCTTTTATCAAACACACAACTGATGCAGCAACATAACCACAAACAGAAGAAACGACCGCAAACCCTAAAGCTCGGAAACAAGATTGAAGAAACTCAAACACGCATCGGTCTACGGGGATATTGTTAGAACTTTTGAGACCGTTGGTGCTTGATTATCTATAGTTTGAGCTAGTTGTAATGGTTAGACAAAGTTAAAGGGTCAAAAGTGCAATATGGTGAAACTTACATGTACGCGGCGTAATTAATTGCCCAGCATATTTAATAAACACGCTGGGTGATCAGTCTGTATATATACATGGTTCAATGAATGTATGTCCAAGTTTCTTGGACAGATTTTGGTGATCTTCTTGTGTTGTGATTTTTTCTATTGTGCTTACATCCGAATATCCAGGTGTTGTTACTGATTACATGTTATTGGGATTTCATATACAACACTAGTTGTTTGATCCATACAAGATTCTTCATCTTCTTTGCTTGGTTTTTCTTAGTATTTACACTTTCAAACAACTAATCCATAGTTGTTTGAGTGAAAACAATCAACCACTGTGATCCGAATCTGTTTTGGGACTCACATTTAACATACTGTGACTGTCATAATGATGTAATATGATCTCTCTTTTTCACAAAAAACTCTTTTTGACTTTTATAATGTTTTTGCATTTTCCCAAACTTTCTCCCCCTAAACTCAAAAACATATTTTTGTATTTTTAGAATGTTTTAAGAAAGAATGTACAGAAATACGTCAAACCGATGAGAATCACGTCAAGTTGTTGTCATCCTCAAACTCAAACTCATGTATATCCCCTTATCTCAGATTTCTTAAACTATTTAATTTTAAAAGATTTTTAAATCTTGTATGATCAAATGCTTTGGTATAAAAATCTGCCTTTTGGTCATTGGTGTGGATTTTTAAAATCTAACCAACTTTTTCTCGTAGCAATCACGGATAAAGTGGTGTCAAATCTCAATATGTTTTGTTCGAGAGTGTTGACAAGAGTTTTTAGTGATATCAATCGCAGCCTGGTTATCTACATATATAGGCATATTAAGAAATTGCAGACCGAAGTCTCTTATTTGTTGTTGAATCCAGAGTATCTGGGAACAACAGCTGGATGCTGAAACATATTCTGCTTCATAGGTAGAGAGAGCAACCGTGGTCTGTTTCTTGCATTGCCACACTACCAAACGGGTTCCGAAGAACTGGCAACCAGCCGTCGTATATTTGGCGTTAAGTTTGCAGCAACCGAAATCAGAATGTCGATGCTTGGAAATCCTTTCAAATATCTCATGATACGTTTGACGGCGAGCAAGTGCGAATCTCTTGGACTAGACTGAAAACGGGTGCACAGGCATGTTGGATACATGATATATGGTCAAGAAGCAGTGAGATACATCAAGGATCCGATCATGGAGCAGTAATGTTTCGTCAACCTTGACTCCATTAAGATCTGGACAAATGTCGTGATTAGGAGCTAACGGGGTAGATGTTGGTTTAGTTCCTGTCATATCGAATTTCTCCAATATGTCAAGAACATATTTCGTCTGATGGATAAAGATACCATCAGGCAATTGATCAACCTGAAGTCCTAGAAAGAACTTCATCTCCCCCATCGCGCTCGTTTCAAATTTGCGTTTCATGACTTCTTCGAAGTCCTTACACAGCTTGTCATTTGTCGATCCGCAGATGATATCATCCACATATATCTGTACGATAATCAAATGCCCATCCACTTGCTTAGTAAAGAGGGTAGAATCTATAGTTCCTCTGATAAAGCCATTGTCTAGAAGATGTCTTGACATCGTTTCATACCAAGCTCTCGGGGCTTGATGTAGACCATATAAGGCTTTGTTTAGAAGGTAGACTTTGTCTTTGTGTATGCGATCGACAAACCTTGGTGGTTGGCCGACATACACCTCCTCTTTAACTTTCCGTACAGGAAAGCAGATTTGACATCCAACTGGTACATCTTGAAATCTTTCCAAGAAGCAAAGGCCAAGAATATGCGGATTGCTTCAAGACGAGCGACCGGGGCATAGACTTCAGTATAATCTATCCCTTCTTACTGATGAAAACCTTGTACCACGAGTCGAGCTTTGTTACGGACCACAATTCCTCTATCATCACGCTTGCACTTGAAGACCCATCTAGTGTTATCTTTTTGTGATAATCTGGTAGGTCAACAAGCTTCCAGACTTCCAGCTTCTGAAATTGAAGCAATTCCTCTTGCATTGCGTCCACCAGCTTTCTTCCTTTAACGCATCTTTCCAGTTCTCAGGTTCCACATGAGAAACAAAACAACTATTAGAATGTCTGGTTTGTAGTGGAGCAATACGAGTATAAAAACAACTTAGATCCTTATTGATCTGATTGCGAGTTTGCACTCCCGTTTGTAAGCTGCCAATAATATTCTCCGAAGGATGATATGAAAGCGTCCTCGGCTTCACTTCATTTGGAAAATCTAATTGTGTTTGCAAATTTGTGATGACTTCATCCACAACCGGTGTAGAAGATTAAGCTTCATTCCTGACGTTTGATTGATCAGCTTGATTATTCAGGAATCTTTCAATCTGTTCAGATCCTTCATCAGAACTAGATCCTCCATCATCTAAAGTTGGTCACGATAAGAGTCGGCATTTGGCTGTTGCTGTGCAGATGATTCAGTAGTGTTGACAATTGGTACAAGTAAAGATTCTTGATGAATAGAGCTCGGACTCACATCAGACATTTGACAGGAAGTGACGGGGAAATCACCAATGGTCTAGTAACTTGCTCTTGATTAGAGATTCGATGCTGTTGAAAAAGCATAACAAGTTCTTCTTGTGATGGCATGTCTGGTAGATCGAAAGAATTACACAAACCCTCGTAGTTGAACAGCCATGGATCCCTAGGTTTCTGCGTTGGCGTAGTATAACGTTGACAATGAACATGCTACGCAAGAATAACCTGGTTCATACTTGGCAAGAAGACACGTTTCTATGAGTAGCATAATCGACGAAAAATCCTTCCAAGGATTTTGCTCCAAATTTACCATCCGGGTCCAATATAGTATACGGTGATCCAAAAGGCTCCAAAAATGCAAGGTTAGGCTTCCACTAGTTAAGTAGCTAGAAACAAGTCTTGTTGTGAGGTTTGACTGTTAACACACGATTCAAGGTGTCACATGCTGATGCGACTGCTTCACTCCAGAAACTAATAGGCAATTTCAAATCGGCGAGCATGGTTCTGGCAGTCTTGATCAGTGTGCGATTCTTTTGTTCACCTACTTCATTTTGTTGAGGAGTATAAGGAGCACTGAATTCATGAAGAATCCCCTTTTCGTTGCAAAACTCAAGCATTCGTTTGTTCTTGAACTCTATACCGCTATCACTACGGATTCTCTTGATTGGCAAGTGATACAGGTTTTCGAGTTTTCTAAAGAGAATCATTAGAGTTTCCAATGTTTAATCTTTGTCCTCCAAAAAGAAAACCCATGAGAATCTTGAGAAATCATCTGTAACGACTAGGCAATATAGATCACCAGAAATGCTTTTGACGTTACTGGCCCAAAAAGATCCATATGTAGCCTCTCTGGTGGTAGCTTGATAGAATTCAACAGCTTTCGTAGGTGTGATTTCTTATGTTATTTCCCCTTTTTACAGCTCAGACAATCATCAGATAAATGAAAACTTTTCAGATTAACACCCTCCACTAGGTCGTTATGCACCTGATAATTCATCTTTCTTAGATGAATGTGCCCCATCTTCCTATGCCATAGAATAGACTCTCTCTCAGTAGCTTTAGAAACAAAGAATTGAACCTTCTTTGATGTTGTTGATGCGACACTCATATCAAGAACATAAAGATCATTTTCTCTCGGAGCACGCATGAGAATCTATTCCACCGGAATCTTGAACCCTGACTTTAAGATCAAGCATTCTTTATCATTGAAGTGCGTTGTGAATTTCTTGTCACAAATCAGCGAAATGCTGAGTAGATTGTTCTCAAGTTCCGCGATGTAGTTCACTTTATCAAACGAAACAACTCCATTCGTGAGAATTCCTTCACCGACAATTATTCCTCCTTGCGTTCCGGCAAAACCTACGTACCCTCCGCGGATAGCTTTAACATCGTGTAACAACGCAAGCATCCCTGTCATGTGCCTGGAAGCTCCACTATCCATTATCCATTTAGACATGATCGATCGCGGGAGTCCCTGCACACATGCGTAAGAAACTATTCAAACAAAGAAACCCAAGCCTGCTTGGTCTTGGGTGGGTTCGAAATGTCAAATTTCGGACCTACTTTGTTTTTGACGTTCTTTTTAGGCTCGGTTTTGTTTGGACTAGAAGGTTTTGGTTCTACCTTGGATGGTTTGACTTTTGCCACCCATGTTTGCGTTTTCAGATTTGCCTTTTTAGCATAAAATTTAGAATCCATTTGATGATACTTAGTTGATGTTTCACCAATTTCAAATTTAGAATGACGTTGAAGAGTTGGTTTAACATTTTTATAAGATTTGTTGTTTCTTTTCAAAATTTGCTTAGGTGCAACCATAGGTGCCTTTTGTTTCTCATCCTTGGTAAACCTTTTAGAATTAGAAACAGATTTTGGATATTGTTGTGAGCAATATCTTGCAATATGCCCGACATTCTTACATTTGTAGCATGTCCTACTATCTTTATGGACAGAGGAATCCAAAACTTCTTTTTTATTCTCTTTCTTAAAATCATCATTTGATTGTGTTCGGATGAATTCTTTTTCCTTTTCTATTGTCGTCCCAAAAACAAAATTGATTTTCTTAGTAAAGTTTAGCTTTTGGAACTTGTTGTTCATTCTTCGCTTTTGGAAACCCAAACCCGCCCTCCTATTCTCCGGATAATCTTTGTTTCTCTGATGGTGTGAAACATTTTGATTCAGAGTAATATGATGCATTATGTTTATCTAAATCAAAATGGCTTACCTCCACAAGCTTGAACAATTTATCAACACGATCCAGATTCACATTCTTGATGGGAAAGTCCTCATCAGAAAATAGTTTATCAGATCCATGCATTTTATATACTATGACGTTTGGATCAATGTTTAAACTATCTTTCGATGTTTCAACATCAGATTCAAACTTGTCAGGTTCATCGTTTAAAACATTTTCGACCACTGTGTTTACCACCTCAGAGTCACATTCATTTTCAGGCTTTGTCTATGTTACGTCAATGTTCATAGGTAACTTGTTTGACTATTCAGTTTTTAATTTTAGGTTGAGCGACTTCTCCACCCCTGATGGCTTTTTACAAGCATAATTATTCCACATAGTAGGTGGAACACGATCGTAACTCGCACTCTTGTTTTCAGCATTTTTAGATTCTTCTTTGTTTTTGATTTTTGGTAAAATGTGACCAATGACGTAAGAGCTTGTTGAATAACGGATTAACAACTTCTTAACCTGTTCAGTTTCTATTCTTACCTTCTCAAGATCACTCTTTAGCTCAGTGATAGTATTTAAGTGAATATTAATGGCCATTTGCTTGTCCATTACTGTCGCTTTGAGCATAGAAAGAGTTCCGTCATTTTCTCAAAGTCCTTTTTCATACTGTTTAACAGATTTGCTCAATATGTTGTATGCTTCTTTTGTTGATTTATAATCGCTCGACAAATTATCTGTTAAACTTTTGAGCTCATCATATCGTGTGTCTTTTGCAACACATTCATTGCATGGCTCAGCATATTTCAAACATGGTTTTTCTACCACTGATTCACATTTAGACTCATTTACCTCGTTAACGTTTGCCATACACGCTTTACTAGTCTCATCAGCCAACTTCTCCCTCTTTTCATCAAGTGTCTGTTCAACATCAGGCGTCTTCTATTCTTCGCAAGATGATCGATGGCTTGGTCCAAAGTAGCCTGCAAAAGTTTTCATGATATCGTAATGCAGGAGATGTTTAAAAGCACTGTTTAAAATTTCCTCCTCTTTTGATGAAGTATGATAGTAATAATCATCTTCTGGAGCCTCATCAAACGATGTCTCTGATTCTTCTTCAGGTTCTTCGATTATTTCAGCAACCAACGCCAAACTCTCATTCTTGGAAATATATTTGTTCCAATTAAAGCCCTCATCTTCTTGAGTCACTACAAGCACTTTGTCTTTGGTCTCTGGCTGTCTATCTTCGATATCCACCATTCAAGTTCTTGGTTGGGGACGGTGGTAGGTAGCCTTCTTGTAGTAATCATCGGCAAATGGGTTCTTATTACCCTGAGCTTCTCTGTTTGGGCATTCAAGTTTAAAATGTCCCTTCTCCCGACACTTAAAACAAGTAACTTTGGACTTGTTGAATCCAAGTTTTCCATACAAACCTCCCAAGTTCTCTTTCCCCGTTATTTCCATGAAGCATTGTGCACGTCTAACAATACATGCCATACACCATTTTATATCGATCAAATCCATTTCTACTGGATCAATCTGATCATAGTCCTCTCTAGTTATTTCAGAATTTCCAATCTTTCCTGCTACAAGACTATCATAAGATTCGAGAACCGATGCTAATAGTGACATATGCTGCTCTGTAGTCTTCTCATCAAAGTTTTGTGCATTCTGTCGATATTGTACTGTAGTACCCTCTGAGTAGGATTTGATTGATTGGTCTGGTTGAGTAGGGGATTGCTCGATCCATGTGATGACTGTGGGCTTTGATACATGTTTGGATTGACTGTTGCAAATGATTGAAAACTACTATTTTTATTTGACGGTGGACTCGGTGTGCTGTAAGCGCTAAAGGTAGTTTGGATCTTCGGAGATTATATTTGAGCAGCAGAACTATTCTTGAAATATAGATTGACATCTTGTTGCATTTGAACGCCTTTGTTCTTCGCCATCTTCTGCATTTCTAGTTCATGTCCCTCCAATCTTTCGATGAATCGTGGTAATGAGGAATTACCATATTCAGTTCCATTCTTCAAAATGGTCAAATAGGTTGACCATTCGCCTTGTGGCACAGAATCTGCGAGTTTATCAACAAGTTCTTCATTCGTTTTTTGATGATTCCCATTCGCTTCATTTGCACGACCAGATGACAGTATCTTTCAATTAGTTTTGTTAACGTCTCTCCTTTGATCAATGTAAAGATGTCAAATTCTTTACTCAACAACACCCTTTTGCTTTTTCGTAACTGGGCACTTCCCTGGAATTTTAATTGAAGAGTGTTCCACAATGATTGTGCGTCATCATCATGTTGTAACAGCGCTAGTATATCTTCCTTGATGGAGAATGTTCATCATTTTCTTCTCATTAATAAACTTCTCTATTTCAAAATCAGAAAGTTGAGCCAATGTCTTTTCGAGACCATTTTCACCAATAGGAGATTGATACTTTTCTTCGATAGCAACCCAACAGGTAAAATGATTTGCCTGAACCAAATTCATGAAACATTCGCTCCAACTATCGAAGTCTTCGAGGTTCATCAATTTTGGCGGTTTCGTCATGGTACCCATTTCGTTCTCGAGGTTCATGTTTTGTGCTGCAGTAGTTGTGACCGCTGATGTAGAAAATGCGTTATTGAATTCTTCTGCCATTTTTCTGCAAAGATTTCGAAACACACTTTCCGAAAAAAAACTGATTAGTATGATAAAATTTCTTCGTGCGACCAAGATTAGCTCATACGACCCAGAAATTCCAGCGGACAAGATGATTCAAACAAGAAAGCTACTCGTGCGAACAAAGAAGCAACTTGTGCGAATCACAGTTTTAAATTTTTTACTTGTAAATTTTAAGAACTTCTGATTACTTGTTCGTACGAATGCATTAGCTTGTATGGTCAATCGTTCGTGTGAGTGCTCTCTTTACCCGTACAAAACAACTTAGGTTACTAAACGGATGAATTTTACCAATTGTGACATTATTAAGCTCGATTTTAGATCTGAAATTGTTAAGGATTGATTAGAATAGAATTTAACCTGATATCCTAGAATCCTAGTCCAATTATTCTGAGATCAGTTTGGGAAAGTGTAGAAGTAGAAAGCTGCAACAATGAATCTGAAACTGAAACAGTTAGTAGCCTGCAGAAACTTGACGTTTGTTAGCAGATCAGACTTCAAGGCTCTGATACCACTTGTGAATGGGGATCGCCTCCTCCGATGAGTAACCGGTCTAACCTAACTTAGCTAACAGAGGCGGAATTCATTGCTAGTGAGGATGACAAACGAACAAGTTAGATCTACTGTTTAACTGCTTTGAATGTATTGATTGACGTGCAAAGTACAATGCAAGTAAACAAATCAGCAAGGCTTCGCCGTACCAACTAGACTAACACTGACTCGCTCTGACACAACACTCCTCTATTTATAGGTCGACATGACTCACACTGGAGTGTGTGAAACAGAGACTGTGACTCGTGTGAGTGGTTGCCTCGTATGTGTGACAGAGTGTCACTCGTACGAGTCAAGTATCTTACTCGTACGAGTCTGCTACAAAATATTTAAAACAAACAATAACATTTACAATTTGACGTTTAAGCCCTATTTACAATAACGACATATCCTAGACGTAGGCAATAGACATAATGCACCAACAATTTTCAGGTACCTAAGGTTCTTCCAGAACCATATGTCTAATGTCTCTTCAAGAGACCTTTTTTTTACTATAGCCTTGACTTGACCATCTTCTTCATTACATGCTCCAATTTTTCGAGGAATTTTATTCTCTTGGAATCGTCTAGTCTACCACGCTTCAGGCGTGCAATAGACTCATTAATATATGGTTTGTCATTCTACGTCATTTATGTGACTTACTTAGTCACTGTTTTTAGTTCATTGAACATGTCTGGTAATTAATTCTTTAATCTATGTAAATGAATTATCTTTTGAACTTCTTTTTCACCTAATTTGTTTGAGGATCAATGATAATTCATGCAACTCATTCCTCTTCCAACTGCCATTAATCTCCCCTAATGTTGGGAATGTTAATTTACTTAAAGTAAGATCTAACGAGCCATAATAAATCTCTCGTTAATTGCTCTAAGTATGTAATCACAAATTGTAGTTTCACCCAACATTATTTGAGTTTCAATCTTTATGCGTTGTTGTGGATCTATTCCAATGTATACCGCACAACAAAAGTTTGATGGGAAATATTTGGTTCCTGACCAAAACCAACTATAATGGGGAGAAACTATTAAACATGTTGGCTTGATGTGAAATAATGTTACCACATGTAAAATCACATATGATCAAATATGAACTTTTACTCTCTTGATTGTTGGCTTTGCAATAAATTTGAAGACGTTTAGTCATCGTCTTCAACAAAAGCAATTTGTGTCTTAAGCATTTAGAAAATTCAATACTTATTCCAATAATCATTAGTAACAAGGAAATTAAATTCAATGTTATAACCACCATAAATATGATAATCTGGAATAATATGTTTGCTATCTCATTAGCTATTTAAAGTTGTAAATTTGATGACCATTTAGATGATGCATCGATTTAAAAACACTAAATGGTATCATGTTTGGATATATACATACTTCGTTCATTCCATAATATTTTAGGGATTCACACCATACTTTGGTTGGTAAATAATTAACTTTTATTGAGGGCAACTATGATATGTTTAATTATCATTCTAATTCATCGATATGAGAAGCAAATTGTTGTGTGGAGGAATCAATATCTCGACATAAGCAAAGAGGCAGATCTTGTGCCACTCCACCTGGTCGTATGAAACTGGCATGTATCCTGGCTCCCCAGACTCTTTCTTAGAATTCCAACAATTTTTCTCGCTCCTCAAAAGCCCACAGGAACGGAGTTGATGCTCCCACATCCATAGCATGAGTAGTTAAAGCAAGTGAATAATTTGAAATTCGAGTTATTTCACCGAATAAAGAATCTTCTGGTTATTCATTAAGTTTCATACTAGTTTACTTCTTTTGGTGGTCGATCTTATCATGACTATCATTATAATACTGATATTCGATCTCATTATTAGCTTGGCTATCTTATATTTTCTGATAGTTTGATCTCTTATTAACATGATGATTGTTGCACTTCTAATGGTCAATCTCATTATTAATATGATCATCATTACAATTTTCTCAATGATGCCCATTAATACAATGATCAATATATATTCACTTCATGAATCAGAGTAAAACCATACAATTTTTACGGTTTTCCATTATTTTCTCGAACATATAGATATATAGTCGTTTCAAACCGTTCAACCCTTTAAATGATATTGCTACTTCAGGAGTATATTTGAGATTTGACAAACAAAATTTGTTTTATCCGATTTCCCTTATAAATGTACTTCTCTTCGTATAACGTCAATTGAGAAGTAATTATATGTCCGAGTCATATAATATTTCCTTTATACTTGATAATGAGATACAAGAGTATGACACTTTGGGTGTCAAATCGAAGCATATTTCTACTTTTTCATGAGAATGACAATAAACCATAATTTTTGTTTAGTCATTCTATTCGGTATTATCGATGCAAAGAAGTGATAGCATATAGAATACAAGATATAGATAGCAACAATCATACAATACATGACCTTATAGAATGTCATCATATAAAAACAATATATGTCACTTTGAAACTTAAACAAATGTTGCTTTCAAGTTCTCAACATTTAATAATTTATTTACAAATATGCATTTGTCACGTAGCTACTTTATAGGCAACTAAAATATGTGTAGGAAAATAGTGACTTATATAGTTGTGTAGTAAATCATCAATCAAAACTACTCATTCAACTAAAGAAAATTTACATGGAAGCTCATTAGTGGCTAGACAGAAATAGTTAGGAATAATATTCAGGCCAACTAAAAACTCAACAAAATAACCAAACAACCCTTCATTTTATCTTTTTCGACAACTTTTAATCCCTTTTTTCTTTACCTTTTTTTTTCTTCTTACTCCATTAACAATGTTTCAAAATTTTAAAGTTCCGTTATGGGGTTCGTAAACAAATTTCAAAACTACTAAGCATGTATCTTAATCATACTAACTTATTCCATTCAATTAAATTCACCCAAACGAATACACGTATATATGATCAAGACAATAATAGCAATAACAATAATTATATGGTTAGTATAAGTATGATTAGAAAAAGATGCCACCATTTAACACATTATCTTGAGAACAAACTTGTCTATAGGTAACAGTATTTCACGAATAAATTATCTAATATTGTATGAATTCACCTATCACGGTACAAGTGTATACGTAGCCAAAAGTATATCTTGTATAATTTTTTACTTTAATTTGAAAAATAACCAAAAATCTTCATGAAGTGGTCATGGTGTTTTAATAACATATTGTAATAAAAACTTGTCAATTCAATTTCAATAAGCAATCAAAATAATCATATATATTGAAAATATACTGAGAAGACTGTGCATCTAGTCGACGCCATCTTACACATGCATACTATTATTGTATTGTGAAGACAAATGTATTTTATTAACTCTAAAACATGTAGACAATAAACCTTTTAATCAGCAAACGTATTAGATTTATTAGCATTCCAAGATTCACAATACTTCTACTATATACTATATTTACTTTAGTTAAATACTACCGGTTAATCATCTATATACACGAAAATAAACATAAACTAAATCTAAATGCATTATACCTTCTATTATGATCCATATAATACTACTGTAAACGGATGTAAAAAAAGATTAACACTAAAGGAATATGTTATTAACAGATAAACAAGTATATCCTAGCAATGTTCTCAAATAATAAATAAACCTTCACTTTGACAAACTCTTAGGAATATCAACTTCCTCCACATATGATAATATTCAATATACATACCATAATACATATCATATCTACACAGTAATACACAGATTATTAATAATAAGTATGCTTGTTAGATATTAATTAAATAATTGTACATTTAATTATAATTAAATATCTATATCAACCCGTGTTGTAGTATATACAATCGATAAGTTTATAACAATTTCCAACCCAAACCATTACATGTACTTATTTTTAAAACTCATATATGGATTAATTCAAAAACATTATTTTTTTTAATAATAACCTTATTAATATATTTTTAAGAAGTGTATCAATTAACTTTAGATTCCCTTACTACTTCAGTAACCCAATAGAAAATAAATGATATATAAAGTGACAGTTTAAAACTATTATAAATACCTTAATATAAAATAAAGAATGTAAAACTTTTATATGTAGGTTACCTTTCGAATCAATGATACCTTATGAATCCGGCGGAAAGCAAATCTGTTAGAGAGCTTGACATCCGAAGCAATTTAACCCGGAGATATAAGTTCTTTCATTGGTTGGTAGTTGTCGACCAAAGTAGAGCGATGATGGTTTCAAAAAAAATGGCTGACATTGGTTTCAAAAAACAAGATTTTGGAGAAAAAGCACTTTCGTGTTGATAACGTGTTGTGAAACAACGACCTACTAGCGACTAGTATATGAACATAAGAACAACTATCAAAGGAACACATAGAGAAAGATAGAATAGATAATTCTAATTCATTGAGATATAATAATGCAATACAAAGAACCTCTATATATAGTGTTCTTACATTAATACAAAGGACATGAAGAGACGGAAGTTATAATGTTACATTAATACAAAAGATACCAAGAAACGGGAGTTAGAATGTGGATAGTCACCATAATATAGTTTATTTATTATGGTTATTTATATTGTTAGCTTATATTAAATTTATATATATCTCATTAAACATACATACGTAGTTACATACTACAATATCTCATTGCACATACATACATAGTTACTACATAGGGGAAGGTTCATTTGAGAAAAAAATGGCATATAGGTAAATTTATATTTGTCATTAATTAGCTAATTAATTAAATTTGTAACTCACTTTGTTTCATATATTCTTTCAAGATAAATAATTTATGGTGTAGGACAATTTTCGAGATGCGTAGGATAAATTTTAGTATGTGTATGATAAATTTTTAAATGTGTAGGGTAAATTTACATATGTGTAGGGTAAATTCCGGTAAATGTAAGACATATGTAGTATAAATTTTGAAATGTGTAGGATAAAATACACACATTAAATGAAGTAAATAGAGAACTTCTATTGGTTTAATAGTGGAGAGTTCAAATGATAAGAAAAATTTTGTAAGAATAAAAAGAATAACTTTTAAACCAATAGAAATTCTTCATTTACTTCATTTAATGTGTGTATCTAATATTATGAAAAATGGCATATAGGTTGATTTATAATTGCCATTAATTAGCTAATTAATTTAACTTTTGTAACTCATTTTTTTGATATACTCTTTCAAGATAAAATAATTTATGATGTAGGAAAATTTTTGACATGTGTAGAATAAATTTTAGTATGTGTAGGATAAATTTTGAAATGTGTAGGGTAAATTTACATGTGTGTAGGGTAAATTCAGTAAATGTAAGACGTATGCAGGATAAATTTTAAAATGTGTAGGATAAAATGTTTTTTCTTTATTAATAAGAGATAACATAATTAATAAAAGGAGTTATAAACTATTTAATGTTTTACCATTATGTCCTTTCTTCTTTTTATTCTCACATTAAATTTCTTTTTTAATGAACCTTCCCCTTGTTACATATACATATACACGATACATATAGGATTACATATGAGCATTTGTTTCAATTTTATTTTGTTCTTCAAATATCAGCAAACGATAATGAGAGTTTTTTCTTATTTACAAAGAGCAGGTCGGAAAATTAAAATCAAAGAAAAATAAATATTGGATTGATAGAAAAAAATATAAATCATTCAAGAAAAAAATTGTAGATATTTGATTAATTTAATGAAAATATAGAAAAAAAGTTTAATATGTTGGTAAAAAAGCAAAGAAAAATATAATAGAAACAAGGAACACTAATTTGGTAAATAATTTTCTACTAACACCATTTTTACTATTTTACGTAATCTCAAAGAAACATGATATTTTCTTCCAATTAAAAGTATGATTGAAAAGACATGAGTGGAACATATTATGCCACAAGACGTAGTCATGATTAAGTAACGTTGGATATAGAGAGAGACTATGAGTTCATGATTGGAATGCATGAACTTTATGATTGATCCATAGGGATATGAGTTATGGACAGAACCTTAAAAAAGCGATTTGGTCAAAATAATTTGCAAAGTCATGTGAAGTATTATCTCAAATTGATTTTGTTTAAGGACGATAAATATTCATTTTTAACGATTAATTTATTTTAATCCATGATCACCATCTTTTCAGTTAAAGTGTTTAAAGATTTTGTGTTTGCCAATTAACCACTTTAACTTTTATTTTTTCAAATTGATGGCTAACGTATTTTTAGAATAACCAATTATATTGACTATTTTTTTTCAAATTCCTTATCATTTTAAACATTCACAACTTTTTACGTTACATCATTTTTAAAAGAAAAATGCACCATTGAAAGTACCAAGAATTGTTACGTATGACGCGGTTAGACGTTAAGAACAACGTAAACGGAACTACTTACGCAAATGCAATTGCGGAATCCATGCAAATATGTTGCGTATGCTCAAAATTACTAAACAAAGGTTCTTTATAATTTTGGCATCACTTCGTTACAACTTAATCTTTTTTTTCTAAAAGCTTCAAATGACTCCACTACTTATCTATGCACACCATTACCCCCATATATAGACCTAGCGTAGGATCACCTAGCGTATGACTGCGCATCAATGACGCGCTGCACAGGACTCCTGCGGGCGTATCATTGATCCTTACAAATCAAATCAACTTTAAACACAAAACTATACAACGAACGTATTACCTTACTAACTAGAAAAATAAAAAAGACGCAGACATTAGACATAAATGCACTAATAAACTCCCCCTTAGATATTGCCTCAGTCTTGTCTTCTATAAGTCTTCAAACTTCAATCAACCCCAAACATTCTTCTTCGGTATTCTGCACCATGAACTTCAAAACTCTTTTTCTGAGTTTGATCCATCTTTGATACCTATACTTCGAAATAGACACTCCCTTTCTTGTTTTCTCCATCTTTTCCTTTCTGTCCCTTCTTTCTTTTCCCCCTTCTTCTCTAACGCTCTCCTCTTGCTTTCCTACATTCTTCTAGAATGAATCTCATAAGCAAAGCACACATGAACTACAAATTGTCGTGCTTGCTCTCGATCTCTCATATCATAGTAGATTTTGTTAAAGAATAGAACTTCGATTTCTTTTTCAGATATGTTAACCAACCACATATGATCATACAACCTGATCGTTCTCCAGTTACCTTCTTCACATAATACGATTACTGCCTCACGAATCTTCTCATCATAACACCACAACTTGAAGTTTTTTCATGCACGTTTGCTCTATCTCATGAAAATGTATTACTTTCTAGTTCTTAGGCTTTCTGTACTTCAATGTGAATTTTCCCGTTTATAGATCAATCTCGGTTCTTGACACTATGCGAAGTGATTGTGGTTTCCAATGCTAAAACCCAGTTCTAGCCGCTCTTTTAATAAACCTCAACACACGTTGATTATATTTATCCAAATCATAATTGATCAGCTTAATCTTGCATAATTCCTTCACAACCCACCATGGCAATGTCTTGATATCATTTATGAACCGGAAGTATCGAACACCATATTCTCTTCTGATTGGAATTCGTCGAAGTTTTTCAACCCATTTCCAGTTAGATATCACCATTGAAATATCTTTGGGTTGAATAAAGAACTTAAGTGGTCTGATAAACTTTCGTTCCGGCTTGAGGTCTTTAAACCATTTTTCCTTATCAACAACAGTATCATCTTCATTGATAATCAGTACATTCCTTGTCTTTCTTCAACCTTTCGCTGCAAAATATCTTCAACTTCTTGAGCAAATTTCTCTGTGAAGGTAGGAAAATCTGCATTGGCGTTGTTAGCGTAACAAACTTCTTCATTGTGACATATGTGGCAAAACCACGTAAACCATTGATACAAACGGCTTACACGACAAACAAACCCACACTGATTGTACCGCAGACGAAGCTGAGGGCACATTACATATAAGATATGAACGTTAATAATTAATATTGTAATATTAGGTCCTCATAGTGCAAAAAACAAGTTAAACAGAAGGATTCCGGTTAATACCACTTTAACGATTTAAACACACCCGTATATGCCGTAGACGAATCTATGGGCTATGGATTTACATAAAAATGATCTTTAGACTATGACATAGGGACATGAAGGCCTTAACATGTAGTAAACACGTTAAATGAAGCAATTTCCGGTTAACAGAAGGCTTTCGATTTTAACAGGCACTATATCATCCAAACATGCATTACATCATCCGTCAAGCCTAAAAAGACTTATAAAACATTAAATTAAGATGTTTAAAGCAACTATGTGAAAGCGTTCAGGTTTTTACTAATGTAAGGTTCGTTTTTTTAAATATGAAAAACTGCACGCAAAAACTACACATTTTCTAACCGTTTAGTAAACCAGGGGAGTGTTAAAGACCCGAGACCTAACCTAGCCCAATACCTATCTTTTGTGAGGAAATTATAAAGTTGAAAGTCAAAGGGGGCACTTGTCACGCCCCTTATAATTCCGAGTGGCCTACAAGGCTTAACCCCACACACACCTCTCCTATATATTATAAACTAACCTAATTCATTTTCTTAGAGCATTCACATCTGCCTTCAATTTTCTAGGAATAATCTAGCCAAAACTGAAGGCATAAAAGGATTTTCAAAGTTTTTTTATAGTTCTTTTTTTATTGAGTATAATAAACAAAAAGAACATGTTTTATTTCATAAACACCTAATCTTTTGGCCATGAGGGTTGTTTAAACACCAGTTAGAGGTTAAATGATTATAAATGATGTTTGATGGTGGAAAATTGTGTTAATGGTTCAAAAACAATAAGTATTCAACAAGAGAAGTGTAGTTAACAACTTAAACGAAAAAGACAATTTCTAATGGCTTGATATGTGATTTGTGCACCTTTTTGTTATGAGTATGGTGGTAGGTACTCTACTTAGCCTTACTCAAGACATAGTGTCACACTCCAAATTACCACCGACAGAGTTTTACCACTAGGCGTGTGACGTACCAGGATCTAATCACTAATCATGTCAAACTAACAATAAATAATATAAAACAAGTCATCATGTCCAACATGAATAGTGAATTTCGAATTAAACGTTTCAAACATAACATGTGTTCAGTGGAAACAATGTAAACATCTCAAACAATTGAAAACAAAATGTTTCAAAACATAAAGTATTAATGTTTACAATCAAATGTCACATCCCCATGACACTTCAACTCCTCAGACTACAAGTTTCCATGCAGGATATATCTACAACCTGCAAGCATGCAGAAAAAGTGTATCAGCGATTAAGCCGACGTGTTCACAGCTTAGTTTAACGCAAAACAAGTAGGTGTTTAGTTTAAAGACGTGTAATAAACTCGATACCGAAGTGACTGTTATGTTTGTTTGCCGTCATCAATGCCTATCAATGTTGGCCATGTGTTTAAGGCCCTTAGTTGCCCGTCCTCCTAGGTACGGTGTGAGGTTTGTTAAGCCTAATAGCGTTATCAACTAATACCTATTGCCTCCAAGGCAACTAATTCAGTAATAAGTAAGGACTTTCATGATAGTGTTGAGTTTATTAACTAACATCAAAATTAAACTACAACAATTGTAAAATGTATTTCTCCAAGGAATTGTATTTGCCCCACCCCCCCCGGGACACATGCTTGTGAAAGAGTAGTGAACTCACCTTAGTTTGCTCGGTAATTGTTAACGTGCTTTTAGCGTTAATAAAGTTATAGGTCCGATGCACGCGACCAGATATACGATAAATGTAAGTATGCGTGTATTAGGGTTATGCAATCCCTAATTGTCCAAACCACAATGTTCCATGTGATCATGTTTACAAGTTTAACATAGAATAACACACAGTGGATTCTCTAATTGGTGACAATTAGTGTGATTTTAAGAAACTCCAATGTAAAGGTTATCAATAAACACAGACATCACATATACACTGTTAAACTCGGACAAGCATGCCAAAGTTAAAACTCTGAAAAACATACTCAAGTTAAATTCTGAGAAACATCCTCAACTTAAACTATGAAAAACATCCTCAACTTAAACTCTGAAAAACATCCTCAACTTGTGAACGGGGATCGAGCTCCCGAAATGAGCAATCGACCAGATCTCGCTCAACTAGCAGAGACGGAATTCATTGCAAGAGAGGTAGATATGACAAACAAGATAATACTTACTGTTTAATGCTTCTGATGTATTAAAGACGTTCAAGTTACAGACGCAAGTAAACAAACTGACAGAGCTTCGCCGTATGAAATGACAAATCCGTACCAGCTCTAACACAACACTTCCCTATTTATAGGTCGATATGACTCGTACCAAAGTGCGTGCACTAACAAACATCTATGATTCGTACGAAATAGTATTTCGTACGAGTGACTCACTCGTACGAAACACACATCTGTTTCGTGCGAATCACAGTGTAAAAAATATAAACTTTACATTTTCTCATTTAAACATTAACTTGTAAACTTTATAAAAATTACAGATATATCCTAGACGTAGGCAATAGACATTTTGCACCAACACAACTTAAACTTTCAAAACATCCTCAACTTAAACTCTGAAAAACATCCTCAACTTAAACTCTTAAAACATCCTCAACTTAAACTCCGAAAAACATCGTCAACTTAAACTCTGAAAACATCTTCAACTTAAACTCTGAAAACATCTTCAACTTAAACCCTGAAAAACATCCTCAACTTAAACTCTAAAACATCCTCAACTTAAATTCTGACTCATCATATAAACAAGTTCGGACCTCACATATATGCAGATATAAATTCGGACAACCAATGCGTATATTTAAGTTCGGACTACCCACATACATATAAATCTGGACCCCTACACATAATACCTAAACTCGGACTCGACGCAACATGACTTAAATTCGGACTCCATCAATAAACTCAGAACCATCACCGAACATATAAAGTCGAACACTCACTAATTTGGACTCCATCAATAAACTCAGAACCATCACCGAACACATCAATAAACTCAGAACCATCACCGAACATATAAACTCAGATACTCACTAATACGGACTCCATGGACTTGATAAATTCGGATATCATGAAAAAAACACATATATAAACTCGGACTATAATGAAATCCGGACTCCTTGCTTATCTTCAGGTTAAACTTGGAAAAAGATAAGCGTACTAAATTCGGATCTTTGCGAGTTTTAAAACTCGGACTTTGTGACTTCACAAAGTCAGATCATTCACAACACACAGAACATACACAGAACAACCAAATCCTTCAATGTAACAGTTACAATTTTCAGTTCTACAACCAAAACCCTAACCCACAATAATCAACAATAGTTTAACAATTCTAGCATGTCAAGTGTATCCTAATATCAGGCAACCAACTACACAATCATTGACAAACCATCGCACAAACAATCAGAATGATTTACTAACACAAAACCATTGTTTGGAAGACTAGGGTTTGCATGAAATCAAAAGAGCAGAGATAACAATGTACAATCATAAAGCAATTACCTTAGGTTGATTCTAGATGGATTGCAATATCAAGATTGATGTGCGTGAAACTTGTGTAGTTAGGAATGATTAGAGATGATGATCAGAGAAAAGAGGATTGTGAACTGTCGTAACTTGGATATGAGGAATGATTAGGGTTTTAGGAGTTTTATTCCATTTTCAATACTAGCTTTAAACACCCCTAACTTTGTAACTTTCATGTAAAGCACATGACAACTTGTAATTTACAATTAAAGTATATAATTCATGTATTAGTCATGCAGCACATAAGTTCCGTATAACCCATCCATTTATAATGTATTATTCGCTTTAGTCACCAACGTTCGAGAGTTATCATGTGAGTGTTTCGCTAATCCCCTGATTTACCAAAGTAGACTCATTTAACTAACCCTAGTTAAATGTTGTGCCATGAATGTATGTCTAAATTAACTGTGGTTAGGTTAAATTATTAACATGAAATTGTAGGTTGTCACATATGGAACCATAGAAATCACTTAAGGAATCGAGAATCGGAAGGTACACCATTGAAAACTGAGATTAGGGGCATTAGAACTTTGTTTATACATAACTTATGGCATGAGTATTATCAGGTAATGGAATTTTCCAGACTGATCACATATTGAAAAAATAGTGTCTTTGCAAAATTTGAGAAGTTTTAGAGTATCTGAGATTTTTTAATATTGAATTACTAAATATGATAAAACTTGTATGTGCGCGATCTATACGGATCACAAGAGTCTGCAACACATACTCGATCAGAAGGAGCTGAACATGAGGTAGCGGTGATGGTTGGAGCTATTAAACGAATATTTCTGTGAAATTTGATATCACTCGGGTAAGGCTAATGAAGTTGCCATGCCTTAAGTATGAAAGACAGAATTAAGCCACTCAGAGTGCGAGCACCTGGAATGATTGTTCAAACTAGTCTCAAGGAGCAGATTTATGTCGTTCAAGATGAAGCCTTGAAGGAAGGCCAAGTGGAGAATGAGGACTTACACGGGAATGAGAAGAATTTAAAAAGGAAAGCAGATGAAGTATTGTCCTTCAAAAGACGAGTGTGGATTCCCACTTTTCATGATCTAAGATAATTGATCATGGATGAGGCACATGAATCTAAGTATTCAATTCACCCTTGTGATGATAAGATGTACCAAGACCTTAAAGGATTTATTGGTGGCCTGGCATAAAAAAAAGGAAGTAGCTACATACGTTAGTAAGTGCTCGACATGTGCTCGAGTAAAAGTCGAGTATCAAAAACTTTCAGGAATGTTACAATAACCCAAGATACCTCAATGGAATGGAGAAAAAATCACGATGGATTTCGTGACCCACCTACCTAAGACACCTCGAGGCCATGATGCAATTTGGGTAGTCATAGATTAGCTAACCAAATCTACACACTTTATACCGATATATAGTAACTACAAAATGGAGACAAAGGCCAAAATTTCCACTAATGAAACTGTGGCCCGACATGGAGTACTTATTGCGATCATCTCAGATCGAGAAAGCCATTTCACTTTGCATTAATGGAAAGGATTGGAAGAAGCATTGGGAAACCGGATCAACTTGAGCATACTTATCATCCTAAGATCGATAGACTGTCTAAGCGAACCATCCAAACATTGGAAGACTTTCTATGTGTGTTGGACTTCAGAGGATGCTAGGATCAGCATCTTCCTCTTATTGGATTTTTGTACAACAACATCTATCATAGTAGCATCCAGGAGGCACCATTTGAAGAATTATATGGGCGAAAGTGAAGATTGCCACTCTATTGGGTTGAAATCGACGAAACCCAATTCACAAGAGCTGAGCTAATTTAAGAAACAATTGATAAAATACACAAGATAAGAAATAGGCTAAAAGCCGCACGAGATTGACAGAAGAGTTATGTCGACATCTTCAGGAAACCTATGTTGTTTGAAGTAGGTAAAAAAGTGTTTTTGAAAGCATCGCTGTGGAAAGGTGTGATAAGATTTGCTAAGGCCGGAACTTAACTCCAAGATACATTAGGCCTTGTGAGGTTATTTCTAAGGTTGGTCCCGTAGCTTACCAGTTGAATTTACCTCCTGAATTAAGTACTATTCATGATGTATTTCACGTAACAAACTTGAACAAATTCTTTAATGTGGGAGCTGAAATCATACCATTGGAAGACGTGCATGAGACGACATACTCCATTTTGTAGAAGAGCATGGGGAGATACTGGACGAGAAAACTTAACAATTATGTCATAAATAAATCTCACTCATTAAGGTCTGGTGGAACTCTCAACAAGGACCGGAATATCCATGGGAACAGAAGGATGAATTCTACAAGAAGATCCCTCACCTCTTCCCCAACAAAACGACAATAACAACTTAATTTCCGCGCAATATTCTTATAACACGGGGAACTACGGCAAAACTAGGTAAACCCTAATCGATATAAACGACTTACACGACTAACAAAACCACATGGATTGTGTTGTGGACAAATCCAGGGCAGGTTATAGTTAAAATATTGTAATTAATACAGTAATATTAGGGCCTTAGAGTGTAGAAAAAAGTTAAAGGAAACATTTCTAATAAACAAGATGTTAAAGATTAAACACGAATGTATGTGTCGTAAATGAATCCAAGAAAAAACAACTACTCCCCCATTGCGTGCATTTCAAACTTTGACTTCATAACTACCTCGAACTCCCGACGAAGCTCTTCATTTGAAGAACCAAAGATTATGTCGTCAACATATATCTACACTATAAGGAAATCTCTCCCTTTCTCCGAGATGAACAAGGTAGAGTCGATTGCACCACAAGTGAAGCCATTTGCCAATAATTGTTTTGAGAGTGTCTCATACCAACCATGTGGAGCCTGATGGAGACCATATAAAGCCTTATCTAGCAAATACACCTTGTTAGTCGAATCTGGAGCTTCAAAACCCAGCGATTGAGTGACGTACACCGTTTCATGCAACTTACCATTGAGGGACACACTTTTGATGTCTAATTGATAGACTTTGATGCGTATATGAACAACAAAGGCAAGAAACAGACAAATCACTTAAAGCCGAGCTACTGGAGCATAAACTTTCGTGTAGTCTATCCCTTCTTCCTACTTGAAGCCTTATACCACCAAACGAGCCTTATTTCTGATTACCACACTTTTGTCGTCTGTTTTGGTCTAAAATCGGTTTAAGCTTTGATTATGAGGTAGAGTGCTAATATGATGAACAAGTGTGTGAATAGATATGAAATATGAAATATGAATGTTGATGAACACAATGATTTATACTAGGAAAAAGTCGTTATACTTAAGAAAATCTCCGGCACAAAAAAACCTTGGGTGATGACAACTACCAATCACCAACTATATTGAACAAAATAAACCAGAATTCAATACAACTTTGGAAGATAATGAGCTCAATACAATGGAATCTAGTGTTAGTGCAAAGAACAGTTTGAGTGTTGTGAGAGAGAGAGAGTGTGTTCGTATCAGTGATTGTGTCTAAAATGAGCTTCATTATCCCCTTATAAAATTGGAAATAACTAAATAATAAACAATCCCAAAATGATGCAAGTGTCCCGCATTCTCCATAATGGCTACATGCTTCCAAATTCGTGCGAATTAGGGAGCATATTCCCCAAGATTCCAGCTTGACCAAGTCTAATTCATCATGTACCTGCGAATACCAGTTTTATATAGAGGATACAATTGTTAGTTAATGTAAACAATAATAAGGATCCGTGATCCTCAGACTTCCTCCACCATCTATTAAGAATCAGTGATCTAAACCAATCTAAGGATATGTGATCCATAGTATTAAAAATTAACACCTAAATTGCTCCCAAATATGGCTGATATAAGATCAACTTTATCTGCCATATTTCTGTTAGTTTCAAACAAGCCGTTGCAAGTGGTAACTAGCCATTGCGAGCCTGACGTCATCGATGGGACTGCCTGCAACAAACATCATGATAAATAGGGGAATATATAGAGTTGAAAAATCCCATTTAAGATCATAGATATCCAATTTAAAACACATATCAAAGCTTCAATAGGTATTTCTCCTCTTCTCTTTTTTACTTTTCTTCTATATTCATCTTCTTTCTTCAGCAAATCAATGTCGAAAATGGCCACTCGATCCTCCTCAAATAAGGAACAGGAACATGATAGTCCACCCAAAAGCCAAAACCTATAGAAGAGTCCTTCCTCTGAGCTATGTAGATTCACTGATCCTGAAGTCGATCAGCTACGCAACTGTTTTCCTAAGGGAACCGTCTTCAGACCTTTTGATTCCTCACTCAAGAGCGATTTTGAATCCTCTGTTTGGGTTTCTTTCTCTGTTGCACCATTTCATATTGGCTATACTTATCCCTTTCCAGCATTCAGTCAATGCTTCTTTACCCAAACTGGTTTGTGCTACATCTAGGCGATGCCAATGATGTGGAGGCTGTGATACACTCTTGAGCAGATCATAAGCGATGAGGGTTTAAGTTAAACACTTTCTGAACTCCCACACATGTACAACCTTATGTCTCACGGATCCTACCAATTTCTGTTCAAAGCCAAACCTTAGCAACCGCTCCCACTCCTCAAAACCACCAAAAATGATACCTCCTGGAAGAACCAATTCTTCGTTGTGATGAGGAATACTATTCCTTTAGGTGATAGTCTTCCAAAAAAAGTGGAACTTGAAGGGTAGGATATAGGATCCTTAGGTTAGGACTATAGAGAGTTCTTTTTTTTGTTGAGGATAACTGATCCTGCTTCTCTCACTGATACTCCGGGAACTACAGAAAGAATAGCTGCATTCTGGGAATTGGATACAACGGTTAGAACATTCAATCCAAAATCAAAGGATTTAGAAGATACCACATTCACCACCTTCACAATGTCAAGTAAGTAGTTATATACAATGAAATGTTTATAAGATAAAATAAAATTAAAGGATTACGAATACTTATCTTTTTAAGTTGGTTAAATAGGTGCTGCTAGGTCCTCATCCAAATCTACTTCAAAATTTGGTATTGGAGATATTGACAACATAATCTCCCCTCATTTGATCAAGAAAGAGTTGGCCAAAGGCCAAAGCTAACCAGAGTCAAAGTTATGACCACCCTGCTAAGGTTGGATCCAATAGGAAGAAGCCAAGTGAGTATGATGAAGACAATCTCCTGATAGAGCGACAATTCCATCACTTTGTCACTGAGGTAAGGATCCTTGATGCTTATGACTAATCTTGTCTTTTGCTAAGGATAAATGATCCTAACTCCCTGTCTTGCATTTTGTAGAAGTTTGTCTGTATCTAGGCTAACCAGAATAAGTGCCTAGCCGATGCTGGAGAGAGCCTAGCTGATGTCCGTTCCATCGCTGCTGCCAAAGACAAAAGGAACTCCCAGTTCGAGAAGATACAAACCAACAAAGCTCAACTGGAGGCCACTTATGAAGCCAAGGACTGCGCAGCTCAAGCCATTCTGCAGGCAAGGAAAAAATAGTCTAAGAGGCTATGGATCCGGCTGGGGCTGAAGGTGACAAAGAGGTGGTCGAGGCAGCTGGGGCTGAAGGTGGTGAAGCAGGTGGTGGTGCAGCTGAAGGCTCTGTGGTGGGCAATGAAGGATAATATGTATGTGGGGAAGGTGGTGTATATTAAGAGTTTTGTATGAGCACCTGTACGTAGGGTTCATATAATGGATCTATGTTAGCATACTCCATCGCAATTGGGGTATAGGGGTTATTATACCTAAATGGATTTGGGTATGTTGGTATGGGGTTATCATAACCTGGTGGTGTAGGATCTTCGGTCGGAGCCAGGTTTGAGGGTTACCCCATTTGTAGATCCTCTTGCATAGGTGCATAGTGGCTAATAGATGGAGGAAGATGGAGAAGTGGGCCAAGAGGTACTCTTGGTCATACTGACATTCTTGGTTTGGTGCGGTTTCTCCTCTATTGTGGTTGCTGTTCCACCAGTTAGTGGGAAAGTACTAGGGCGTTATCCTATAGAGGAGGAGGAATTCCAGGAGGTTCATGAGAAGGTGTATGTGGGTTTTTAGGTGAAGGATGTTTGGGGGTATTATAAAGGTGAACTGATTAAAGTACATGTTCCATTCGTCGGGACCATGGTACGGGGAATCGTGGTAAGATGTCGTGTTACTAGATACTTCGATAGGTTGATACTCTGTTCCAGAGTTTGGCATTTCGGGATCTGAATCATTGTCTTGTGGAATATGACTTGGATGAGGAGAGTTGATGTAGTTGGATGCATGAAACAATCCATTAGAATGATGTGAATGTGATTGTTGGGGCCGCGGAGGTCCTTATCCCATCATTGGTCCTTTACCTTGTCCTTGTCATCGTGGATGCATTTTCCTCTCAAATATATATTTTAAAATCAATAACTATATAGGAGTACTAGCCTAGTTCTAGTGGACTTAGACTCAGAGTTTCCTATGGAATCTGCGATTGTGATATTTGAGTTCAAATTGTAAATCCTAGGCACGATTATCTGGAGGGCTCTATAGTCCAGAATAAAACAGATTTATATATCCGTAATAAGGTTCATGAGTCATTTAGTAAGTTCTGTAACTTGACCCGTTACTTAGAATTTTATTCGGTTTCGCTAGATTAAGCGTTGACTGGGTAGAATGTGGTTTATTCCCTTTCGAGTGCGAAGCCTCGTTGGATATGGGTTATCTAATCAAATATTCTAATTTGGAGTGATTTTGAATGGTTTAAATCCAATTCGAATAGTTTATATATTTTATATTATTTTAGCTAGTTGTATGCGCAATGATAGCAACGAGAGGTCGAATCGGTCCATGATGAGCCCGTTATGTCAAAACACATTTTAAAATATTGTACGATTAGTTTCAAGGTCAGATTATATACCTCTTAGGCTTTAAAACCATTTTTATGTTGTAAGGGTATTTTTGACATTTTTAATAGTATATATGGTTGACTCGTTAATTAACCCTTCAAATAATATGACCAAAATGTATAACCACAGAAGGTTATTTCCTATAATATTATGGTCACATAACATGCCTTGATTGGGTTTCAAAATAGACCAAACGCGTCAGAATCGAAAATCAAAGTAAAAGTCAAACTACTAGACTTTCGGTATAAAAACGAGTGCGAAACTAAAATTGACGAGTTGGGCATGTCAAAATAAATTTTATAAGTTTATACAAACTATTATAGTGTCAAAACATGTGGTTTAGATACTTAGAAGTTCATTTATCACAAAACGCATATTTTTAAGTTTTGACTTTTATATATAACACGCTTAACTCGTCATTTCACCTAATTAACGTGATTTCTACCTTCATTATTACGATCATGTAGGAAAGTTCGATTCGAACTTTGACTTGGCCAAAGTGGTCAGAACTAAAAGTCAAACTCTTTGACTTTCATACTTTGGTATGGCAGGCATGAACAACAATATTAACGTCGTAGAGGAATCGCCTGTCTTTGATGATGTGATTGATTTTATGCTAATGGTTCGTACGATGAGTACGAATATTATCTTATAGATGAGATTTGTCTGGATTGGGCCACACATGTGAAAGCATTTTCATATACTGTCACACCCCGACCCGCAGCGGAAAAGGTGATCGGGGCATGATTGGGTTATCATCAAAGCTCATGACATTTATTTTAACGTTTCATATTCATTAAAACAATTTAATGGAAATTTACAATAAATATTACAACATGTCCTAACTATCAATCTAAGCTTCTTTGTTTTCTTCTAAGGCATTTGCTATGTTTTCCTTGCTTCATCATGTTCACCTGTATCATGTGTAAAAGGGTTTTTGGATCAACAACAAATTGGCGAGTGAATCCTATGGAAACATTTGAACAAGTTTATTTAATTGATTATGAAATAAAGTGCACAACCACACATGAGTAAAAATAGATGTAAACTTATTCATAAATCAATTTAATATTAAACAATACACACATGAACAATAATGGGTCGTTTAGAGGCACGCGTTGCTCAACTCGTCTCTCACGAGGAACTGATGGGCCTAATGAATGAATTGCATAAACATGATAATATGAAAGACATAACTACAAACAATATAAACTCAATAATACACACATGAACAATAATGGATTGGTTTTTGAGGCACGTGTTGCTCAACTCGTCTACCACGAGGAACTGATGGGCTTAATGAATGAATTGCGTATAAGTGAACAAAATGAAATACATAATCACAACAATATAAACAATCTAAGTTTAGATTACGATATGGTATGGCACAAGTTTAAATAAACGAGTTAATTATTTTGTGACACATGACACACCTCAAAACGTGTAATTAAAAAGGGGGAGTTGTAAGATTCACTCACAGTGGGTGCGTTCGGTTGATGATGTTGAATGCACGCGAAGTGGTTTTAACCACGAGTGAAATTAACCTAGATAAATAGCATTATGGTTCGGTAAGTAAACGGATTTTATTAATCCATTTTAGTAGGATTGTTGGGTGTATTTTTGTGAGTTTAAGGCTATTTTCTAACCTTAAAAATGTTATTTTTAAGTATTTTTAATTGATTTTTAATTAAAATAAATAAATAAAAATAATAAAAAATTTGACTTTTTTTTGACCGTTGACCGTTGACCTTGACTGTTTGACCGGTTCGTATGCGTGTATATGTGCGCTGAGTGAGGCTCGAACCCGAGACCTCCCGTACGCGTGCACGCAGCTCTACCAACTGAGCTACGTGTCTAACCCTAAATATTTATGTTTTTAATTATATTTATATACTAATTAGATTAAACAGAAAATCCTTTATTTCTTAAAAACGATTTTAATCCGTGACTCGGTGCGCTCCACAGGTCTCGAACCCGGGACCTGTGGTTTATGCTAACACACAGTCCACCGCTGGACTGTGTGTCCAACTTGTTAACTTAACTGATTTTTATTATACTTAAACACAAACTAAGTATTTTCATTTCTGACTTATTAAATTTTATAATTATCCGGGCCGGTGCGGTAGCCCGGACTCGAACTCGTGACCTGTGATTTAAACATACACACAGTCCACCGCTGGACTGTGTGTCTATCTTGGTTATTATTCCGGTTATTATTATACTTAACATATACCAGTGGTGACTCCGGTTCGGTTAACAAAAAAAAGGCATTTTTATTAAGGCAGCATGCGTGGGACAAGATTCGAACTCGAGACGTTAGTGTGTTTATTGTGCACACAGTCCACCGCTGGACTGTGTGTCTAACCCGAGTTATAACTTGATTTTAATTATACTTAAACATTACAGAACTTCGTCTTCTTCGTTGATTTTAACCAGAATCGGAAATCCGACTGGTTCGATGTTTTAATCGTGTTCTTTAGCGTTTTTCAGTTAATTACAGATGAGATATGTAAAAAGAAGGGAAGATTTAAGCGTGAGGTATACCGACTGGATTCCTCTGTTTCTCCGGCAGAACTCCGGCGACAGCAACAGGTTCCTGCGAGTCTTCAGAAAGCTTGAAAATGATGTGGGTGACTTCGGTATAATCTCAGGGGGTTCAGTTAGGCTTAGAAGTGGAGGGTTCGGTTTTCCGGCGATGAGCAGAAGATTTCCGGCGAGTGAGTTTTCGCCGAGAAAGGGTGCGGTTTTGAGCGAAAAAGTTTGCAGAGGTTCGAGGGGGTATTTATAAGGCAGGTTATCGATGAACTTGGTCCAATTTCCGACTTGATTCGTCGGTTAGAAAGTCTCCGGCGATAATAACTTGTGTCGCGGGTTCAGGCGTCGGTTATAACCGATGTAGCGATTAAGTTTTACGTTATAACTGAAGATATCGTAAATTCTTGGCGAGATCGCCGGGATTTCCGACGACTGAAATTTGGGCGCCGGTTTTGAATTCGGAAAAAACATGTTATGAATTAAATGATTCTAATAACTAACAAAGAACTCTAGTGGCGCAGTGGTTGAGTGTGTGTGCGGTAAGACTTTGTTGGACCGGTTACTGACCCCGGTTCGAAACCCGGCAGGAGCATATTATTTTTATTTTCATATTTTTAACAGTTTTTCAAAAACTAATTATATATTCCCATATAATAATTGATTATGTATCGTTTAAAATTATTTTGGGCATTAAATTCGCAACGAAATTTTTAACTGATTGTTCGGTTAATAAACGGAGCGGGTTTGGTAAATCCGTTTTTGACGGATGTTACATATACAAACAATAAGAAAAAAGTGTATTAAAAACAAGAATTGGCTGGAAACTTATCGAGTGTGCCTTTGGAGTGATAGAAGAAAAGATGGAGCATCATTGCACAACTGGCACAATATAGCACAAAGAAAAATTAGGAATACGATGTACACTTGCATCATTCTACACAATATGGTATTGGAAAAAAAGGGTGGGCGATTTGTTAACACTACGAAGAGGATGTAGTACCGGATGTTAATATGCTACACTTTGATGAGAAACGTGTTATCGGGGTTAAAATAAACTTAGAGCAAATAAACTCCTATTTTAAGACGGACTTGGTAAAACATCTTTTGACGAAGCTTCCAGATAACCTTGATGATGATGATGATGATGATATCGATGACGACAACAATAATAAAGCCTCTGACTTAATTATATTATAGAGTAAACTTCCGTTTTGCTCCCTGTGGTTTGGTCAGTTTAATGTTTTTGCCTCAATCCTTTAAAAATAGCCATATTCCTCCCAGATCTATATAACTTATCTCTATTATACTCCCCGCCCCAAACGACATCCATTTTTAACGTTAGAACATAGTACGTGCCCCTCACATGAGGGGCAATTATGTCCTTTCTTGAGCTTCCCTTTTAAATACATTTACATACACTCTTTAATCTCTCTTCTCTCCCTCTACATGTGCGCTCTCTCCTCCATAACCAGACATCACCACCACTAGCCTCACCATCAATACCTCACCACCGTTGCAACCATTATCACCCGCACACAGAGCCTACTCTCTCTCACACACAACGCATCTCTATCCAAACAATAGGGTCTTGCCATTTAACTAAGAGATTTAGGATCTGTGATTCCTAAATCGCGATTAGGGTTGTTAGGGCTTCAATTAGGGGTGTGATTATGGTTGTGGGGGACAAAAAATCATGGGGGAGGCCGTAGTGTTCAAAACTGTTAGTGCTAAGATCTATCGATTGTGCGGAGTGGGTGGGTGGTGGTTGATGGTGGTGATGGCTTGTGATCAGTCTGGAGTGAGTGGGTATGCTCAAATCTGCTGGTGTGTTAAGATCTGCTGGCGATGTTGAATATGTGGGGGGGTGGGGGTTGATGGTGGTAATGGTGTGGAATGAACGGGTGTTTATATCTGTTGGCGATCTGGTGGGTGGGAGTGGGGATAGGTGGTGCTGGGTGACGGAGAAGAAAGAGAGTAGAGAAGGAAGAGGGAGAAGATTGTGTATGGTGGTGGTTTGGCAGCGACGGTGCTCGCCTGACAGCGGTTATGGTAACCTTGAAGGGAAAAGGGTGGTGGTGGTAACTGGTGGTCGGCAGGTTGATGGTGGTGGCTGGTGAGGCTAAGAAGTTAGAGAGAGAGAGAGTGTGGGTATATGTGTTATATAAATGTATAAATATCTTTATACACAAATTACCCAAATACCCTTTACTTTATCTTTAAAATTACTAAAATACCCTCATCTGTGGGGCCCTTAACCAGATTTTAACGGAGAAATTGGATGGCGTTTGAGGCGTGGAGTGAAATGGAGATACGTTAAATTGATCAGGGAGGAAAATGACTATTTTTAAAGGATTAGGACAAAACTATTAAATGACCAAACCATAGGAAAAAACACGGAACCTTACTCTATATTATATTAATGTAATTTTTTGAAGCATTCATAAATGTATTTTTTTAGTATTTATCAATGTACTTTTGTTTAGTTTGTTTATCTATATTGTTTTTATTTAATTAATATTAGTTTTGTGATAAAAAATATTTTAATAAATAATTAATGATTAAAAATCATTATTAGGGTGTAATGAAAATAAGAGAAACCATTACACTTTACGGTGAAAAAAGTGGTCCGTTATGTGACATACAATTTATGACGTAACTTTTAAAATAGAGCAAACCATTACACATAGTTTAATTCTTTTATTTTTCAACGTGAGTTATAGAATTGAGCTTTACTATATATATATTTTGGTAGAATTCTTTTATTTTTTCAACGTGAGTTATAGAACTGAGTTTTACTATATTTATTTTGGCATAATTCTTTTATTTTTCAAATACCATAATTTGGTAGCAACTTGTCTCAGTTTCTTAGGAATAGATTGTCTTCTTGAATTAAGCCAGAAACAAATATGACGAGTACATTAAACGCGATGACTTAAATATTACTCATTTTAAAAACGATTAAACGATTTAATTCGAACGTAACCGATTTAATAAAATGGATTGACATATTAACTTACTTACGTTTAAATGCTTTATATCATTTAAAGTTTTACACTTGTTTTTTACTTTCTTTCTAACTACATATTTTCATAAATAAAACTGTTTTTTTCTTTGAACCAGTAACAAAAGGTTGATGATTTGAAATGTATTTAATAAAATGGATTGACATATTAACTTACGTTTAAATGCTTTATACCATTTAAAGTTTTAAACTTGTTTTTTACTTTCTTTCTAACATATATATTTTCATAAATAAAACTTTTTGTTTTCTTTCAACCGGTAACAAAAAGGAAATGTTACACAGGGACCAAATCAATTAAAAAACATCAATTTTCAAAGATGTACTTTTGAGATGTAATAATCATTTGTTTAAATGCTTAATAAGTCACTACTTATTAATTACTCGTATTTGCAAATACAACTAACGGGATGATCCGAAAGATAAAAGGTACGTTCAGGTTAAAGTTGATATACTTAACACAAATAAAACATATAGATCATATTTGAGTTTATCTATTTAAACGATGAACTTACTTATTAACTCACAACATGAATCCTAGGTATATGGATGAGTATTTAAAGGTTTTCATTGAATCATAAAAAAAAAAAATAATTGACATTCTATAATTATAAAATTATAGTTCTTTTATTCTATTTTGGGAAGTATAATATGTTAGCTACTTTACAAGTGTTCACCTTTTAAATTGGCCTTTTGACTATAGGCTTTTATACTTGCTTTTGAAGGGACACATAGTCACGGTCATCCCAGATTTAATACCTTGTGTATATATAATTGGTGCTCATGTTGACAAGTCATATAGACATTTATATATTATTTTTTCATAAAAGTATCAATTCGCATGAGTGTGGATTGATTTTGTATTAAAGTTAGATGTAATATTTTGTAGAAATAAAGTATTAAATACTATTTTTCTTTCATTGAAAATCTAATGAGCAGTTTGGGGATCAAGTATATCACATTTGAAGGGGACACTATCAAGGTAAAGGTGGACAACAAATCCATCGCCATCCCACAATCGGAGATTGTACTTCCTTGTCATGTAACAATGAAGACGGTACAACCCCTTCATCTTAAGTTAAAACAAGCAATTTTTAAATGAGTTATATGAGGACATTATTGATTACTCCACTATTTTTAAAGCTAATTTTTACCTAAGTGGAAGATTTAATGTAAGTTATTTTAAAGAGAATCACTAAGAAAATCAAATGTTGGGATCAGTGTTGACCAGTTTTGTATGTTTGTATGGAAAACATGTAAAAGTGATGAAATGATTCTTGAAACTTTGTTAAACTATGTCATACTTTAAAATATACACTTTACTTTGAAAACTCTATCGAGTATTCACATAGCCCCAAAACGATAACATAGAGATGGCTCTAGAAACTCATCTGGTAGATCTACTCTGAAACTAAATACCCTTAATGCACTCCACACACCTTAGTTAATTTTACATATTTAACATGTGAAACAAGTGAACTTTCATTCCTAAAATCAGGCGCATAGTAGATTTTGCGCACAAAGCTTCGTTACATGCAATGTCTCTTTATGCTTACTCTAACCTATATTTATTGCTAAACTACGCGTGTGACTACTTTGCCCGGGCTTGACCTCGCGCAAAGTGTTGAGTGAAACTACATTACGCCTACACCCGTAAACTTAAATTTTAAGAGAAAACAAAAATTCCTGGTGTAAAGTAACGCGGCAAGATTGGAGCGCAAAGTAAATGTTCTTCCTACAAACCCCAATCGAAGCTGTTTGGAGGTGGTAACGATATAATATCCAAAAATGATTCAAGATACCAACAATATAAACCCATATGATCCAAAAATCAATCCTATGGCAATCCATCCATAAACTTGAAGAAGCCGTTGATTGAAATACTAAGTTAATTCTTCTCTTCACGTGGAGTATATGAATTGATTTTTTTTGTTTTACTTGAAGCCGTTGTCATTGATTAAATACAAAGTTAATGCTTATCTCTTCACGTAGAGTACATGGAGCTTCTAGAGGAGTCATTGGTGATAATGAGTCAACGAGAGGTTAATTTTGACAGTTGATATATATTATGTAAGATTTTGAAAGTTATATACAAGTTATATTGTCTCGTCAATAAACAATAATTACACCTTATGCTAGGAGTTAAACTTTTTTTTTTCTCGAGAGATCAAGCCCTTTTAAAAAAAGTTACGATCATAGAGTGCAAGATATTGGCATGATTTGAATAAGTAACTAAAGCAAGATATACTATTATCATAATTAATTCTACTTTATTCTTTTATTTAAATCTTAATCTTTAATCATTAATAAATTACGTGTTTTCTTTTTTCAGTAAATACAAAATAAATTATCCATATGTCAATTTCAATCATTTGGGTGTGTTGATTATTCATAAATTCACAAGCATGCTATTTGGAAAATCATGAAGTACTCAAGAAAAAAAATACTAAATAAATAAAGGACAATGTGTTAATGATTAACCTGACTCGAATCTATCCTCATTTGATCAAATGATTTCACACATTTATATATATATAGGATTAGGATCATTTGTGAACAAATTTCTAAGAGTGAACTGTGTGAACTGATCCTGACCATTAATCTCTTTACTAATTAAAAAGGATAGGATGGTAATTTATCTCATTAATTTATTTTTCAATTTTTTTAATAAAATTATATTATGGAAACGGTTACAAGTTTCCTAAAATCTAGATTCATAACAATATTCTTTACATAACAAAACTCAGAAGAATCGAATATTATTTTTGAATTTTTTTGTGGATTTCCAGTTTATGTTCCAATTCGGGATTTCCAGTTTATCATAAAAAATATTTCGAAATATTTCCGATTACCCAGTTTTTCGCTCTAATTTAATATAACATTGTGTTATCAGAAAAATTTTCACGTTTCGATATTAGTGGTTTAATCATTATCTTTCCAATTCGTTGAAAAATCCCGGATTTATTCCATTCGATCAAACAGTATCTTTTTGTTATTGTTGTTATCTTATGATGGACAAACATATAGCAAATATGAACAAGACAAGGGTGAACGACGATGAAGTCAACGATCAGCCGGCAGGTAATGTGTTGGTTACTACATTGGATCGACCAGGTGCGTGATTTTTTTGTATTTTTTCTGTTTCTTGTTCCGGTCGACATGTTATTGTGAAATTCTTCGATGTCTCAGTTTTTGTTTGATGTTATATTCGTTCATGTATTGATCTGAAAGTTCTTAATTCCGATAATTATGTGTATTTTGTTATATTGAGTATACATGCTGTTTCATCTACATTGTATATATGATTGTGTCACTGATGTTATGTCACCAATGTTGACGTTGGTTCCAAACATATTAATTGACATGTCTGTTACAGATAAATACACATGTGCATAGACAGTAGTATACAATGGATGTGATGTTGTGATATGTGATTTACATGAATAGTAGAGATGCAATTTGGTATACCTGTGTATGCGATGTTTATTGAGTGGGTTCTGTGATTTTGTAATGTTTTTTATGAGTTTGGTTATGTGATTTGAATTTCCAATAAAGTTTGGTCACCTGGTTTTGGTAAGTACACATGTGCACAGAGAGCAGGTATACACAATGTATGTGATGTTTTTGAGTTTGGTTCTGTGTTTTTTTTGTAATTTTGATGAGTTTTGTTATGTGACTTGTGAATCCAATAAGTATGGCCGATGTGTGTCATGTTTTTGAGTTCGGCTGTATGATATCTTCTTTTTTTCATAGTCTGTTTTTTTCACTTTTAATTATTTCTGCAGAATCCGTTGTGAGCAACGTATATGAATCTCCGAATGGATCTAGGTATTGGACTCCAACCGTCCCTCCTGGTTTCAAACCGTTTATTAATGCTAGATTTAGTACAATTGAATAAGCTATAGCTAGGTATGAAGAGTATGCTCAACTGGCTGGTTTTGGAACCCGTCTTGGTACATCGCAGAAGGAAAAAATAAGTGACAAAATTGTCACTAATAGGCGATAGGTGTTATGTTCTAGAGCCAACAAACCTAAACGTAAAGATGGTTCGGCTGATCATATAAATTCAAGTTCACCAAAAAGAAGGTCCAACATTAAAGTCACAGACTGCAAGGCATGTGTTGTGCGGGTAGAAAATTCATCTGAGTATGAGATATATGACTTTGTAGAACAACATAACCATGGCTTTACTACCCCTGAAAATCTTTATCTATCATTGAAGAGGAGGAAGCTTGACTTTTCTACCCAAGAGTTTATAGCAAAATGCCGAAACGCAAACCTAGGACTACCAAGTCTCACAAAGTATATATAGTTTTAAAAGGTGGTCATCATAATGTATACGGAACCGTTGTCGACTATAAAAATTGTGGGCGTGATATCTGAGACTTTATCAGGGATAGGGACGCCCAGATGATAATTGACAAATTCAAGGAACATAGCAAAAACAAGGAAAACTACACGTTTAACACCCACATTGTTGATACCGAACTTCAGTTAATTTTTTGGTGTGATGCGGTATCGAAATCAAACTATGACTCATTTGGTGATGTTATTGCCTTCGATGCGACATATCATACAAATATGTGAGTAGTACATCAAATTTTAAACATATTATTTATCTTTTAAAATACGTATCTAACTGTGTTTTGTAAAAACAAGTATGATATGATTTTTGTACCTTTTACTGGAATCGATCATCACAAAACGTGTATAATTTTTGGTGCAGAGTTGCTTCATAATGAGACTATCGAGTCTTATACTTGGCTACTTAAAAATTCCTTGAGGCACACAATGGTAAACAACCCCTTCTGGTGCTTACTAATCAAGATTGTGCTATGAAACAAGCTGTTGAAAAGGTCTTTGACAAGTCAATTCACAGGTTGTGTATATGGCACATTATTCAAAAACTGCGGTTAAGGTACTAAATCTGAATAAAAAAATTTTGTTATTAGTGCATAATGTAACATACTAAAGTAGCCGGTCGACTAATTAATTTTTTTCCTTTGTTTAAATGTAGATCAAGGGGAACGATAGTAGGAATGCAGAAATAAAACAGAAGTTCCATAAGCTCGTTTGGAATGTTTACATTGAACCACAAACATTCGAGTGTAGATGGCATAATCTTATTGCTGAATACGGGTTACAAGACCATTCCTGGTTGTCCGAGATGTATTCTATTCGTGCGAACTGGATACCGGCTTATTTCCGCGAGATACCTATGTGTACTTTAATGAAGACCACTTCCAGGTGTGAGAGTGCAAACCACTTGTTCAAATCTAATTCTAGTTCTCATAACACCTTGGTTCAGTTCATGTTGTGTTACAACACATCAGTTGATGGTATACGAAACGAACAGAGGGAATTAACACATAAAACTGACATCACTAATCCCGAATTCAAAACATCTTGGCCTATTGAACGTCATGCAAATGACATCTACACACGTCGAATTTTTTTTGATGTTCAAAATGAAATTATGAACGGCAAGGAAAATTGTTATATTGCTGAACGATGTGTATCTGAATGTATAAGCAGCTTTGTGATAGCTCACCAAGACCACATGAAAGAAGTTATAAACGAGTTCAGGGTTGGTTTTTTACATTCAGTAAAGTGTTTTTTCTTATCTTAGAATACAGGTGTGCATTATTATGAACATATTTCCTAATTTATCCATCTTGTATCATCATATTACAGGTCACCTTCAACAAACAAATGTCTTCGCTTCGTGTGAATGTATGGGTTTTACTAGAAACGGATATATATGCTGTCATATCTTTTGCGTTTTTGGGCACCATAATGTATATAACATTCCGGGATGGTATATTCACCCAAGATGGAGGAGAGACGCTTTGCCTTCAAGTGTATATAGCGTTGAAAATAGGTTATCTTAGATCTGAGTCGCAGTGGAAAAATTTGGTGGAGGATACTTGAGAATATGGAAATGTGTCGAGAGAGAGTTCATGGTAGGATTGAAAAATTACAGGAATTAGATGACCAAGTAGAGTTGCTGAAAGATAAGATTTTTAGCGAAGTTCAACCGGATCCGGAACTTAAAAAAAGTTTGTCGTTTACCAGGAAATTCTTGATCATACTGAACCAGAAGAAGTATCATGCACCGTACCAAAGAAAATACGACACAAAGGATGTGGAAAGCATAAACGTCCAGTTGGTCCTCGCGAAAAGCATTAAAACAATGCAAGAAACACAGAAGAAAATGTAATTATTGTGGCAAGAGGGTGAGAACGCATGATAAAAGAAATTGCCCATTGAAAAAAGACAACATCACAAAGGACGATTCGTCTACAGACGAAGATGGCGAGGGAGACGATGATGAAGCAAACGAGTATGAAGACTGCACCGATAGTGGAAGTGAAGAGCAAGTGCACAAGAGCGAAGATGATGACACTATGTTTTAACTTAAACTATATGATCCATAACAAAAATTTTCGTAAAGCATGCAAGTTGTATAGTATGTTTTCAGTTTTTTGCAATAATTTTTTGTGTTTTGAAAATGCATTTGGTAAGACTTTTGATTTGGATAGTTGTAAAACAACATCGCATTAAAAGCATCTTCTACTGAACTTCAAATTACATACATCAGGCGAAAATGTTGACAATGGATAAATTAATATGCACCTGTGCACATCTGATGTACACCACTTAGTTGGATACTACCAACATTTTTTGACATACATTGATACGAAAAACACCATTTGTCACGGATTAAAGTTTTCTTTTTTAATACACTTATAGATGATATCAAAAAACTTAACTGTTCTCTTGTGTATTAGTAACGTTCTGGACAGTTTACACTTAAATAAAATACACATGTGCACAAAAAAGGTGGTAGTACACACATGCACCACCTGTGTCAGTTAACTGACATAATATATTTAACTATACTAGTAACATAGTACACATATGCACCACCTCTACCACATATATCAGTTAACTATATTAGTTATGTAGTACACATATGCAATACGTTTCAAATTCCAGCAAAAGTTTCATCAACAAGCTCCACCAAAAGTTCCATAAAAACGTACATCAACAACCACACACACAATGTCTTCTAAGTTATATGTTTTTAAGTGTTTCATCAAATTCCATCAAATAACCAAATACTCCACCCGATCCACTTTTTGTTTCATCATGTTCCAAGAAAAACGACACGTGACAGCAATTAGCTGAAGTAAAATGTCTTTTCAAACTGTTCCGCTTCTGCTAGTATCCGGTCCCGGTGAATGTTTGCATCAGATGTCACCAACTTTACCGCGTATTTCTTACGCAACCGTGTCAATGTAGCTTTTTTTTGAACAGGTTCTAATGGGAATCCCCAATCCCATTTTTGGGCCGTGACTCCATACCAAGTCTCCATGTGGCGCATAACAAACACACCGCAATCCACAGTGTTTCCTACGGTCTTCCACTCAAAGTCTAACATTTATGGCAGTGCATTATCAATTTCTATTGCTTTCGGGTGTTTCATCAGTTTCAAATAACGGGTGAACACGTCCTTCTGCAAACTGAAGATACAAGATTATAGTTAATTATAAATTACCAACAGCCAAAATAAAAACTAAAAGAAATTGTGTCTAGAATTTTTCTTACAACTTTGTATGGAGTGCTCTTCTTGAAATAATTTTCATCATTATCAGTTGAACCGGGCTTTCTGAGGCAGCCATATTGTCAATCATCGTTATTGATGCCGTTTAAAGATTAAAACACACAAGATAAAATGTCCCTTTTCAAGAATTGGGAATAAGACTACGCAATAACCTGACAAAGTCAACAAATATGGCCTTTTTTCGACCACGTGTACCAAAGAACTTCTTACTTTTCCAACACGTTGCACATCTACATACCTTTTATTATGTAACACATCCTCCGTCTGTACAACAAAAACAAAAAAATTAAAAAAAAACAATAAAGACCAATCAGTTACTATCACTTACTGTTATTTTTATATCAACGGGGATTAACTTACAAAACATTCGGTATGGCAAAAAAGGCGCGGCTTTGAGCCTTTATCTTTATCATCTCCCGCAAAAATATTTTCACCCGAAGTTCTATGATTTTCTTCTTTGTTAAGCATTGATGCAAAACAATTAATTACCCCACTATTTATCCATTGACTAGGCTGCAAATCCTTGAGTTGAAAATGGTATAGACCAACCCCCGTATCGGTTTCAAATACCAGTCGTCTGTTTCAACAAAAATTATCTTGTTAACATACAGTGAAAAATCTAATATCAGTACATGTGTGTAAATGGTATGATTAAATAGCCATTTATATAACGTTATTCATAACCATACCTTTTTATGTGGTACACATGTGCATGATATAACCCTTGCATATATCTAATATTAGTACACATGTGTAAATGGTATGCTTAAACAACCATTTATATGATATGTCCAAGTGGAATTATTTTAGAATATGCATGGCCGTATATTGTTCATATACACATGTGTAAATTGTATAAACACACATCTAAACAATAGTTATTTGGGGAAGAGTTCTTACGCATTTGTCGCTTCTACCTCCGCGACTTCTTTTTCATCACGGTTTTTCATCGTCCCGTCGGTCACCTTTTTGTTCTTTGGTCTTGCTACCCTGTTTTATGGACATTATTTTCCCACATGACAACAATATTCAAAATAAAGAAAAAAAAAACTAATGATATTACAGATAATACTTACATCTTGTCATCGGCATAAATCGACAAATATTTCCACAGCATATTCTCTTTCTTGTTTAACCAACTGTTAATACTGACAGCTCGCACCAGAAATGGTGATTGGACATACCTCAAGCAGATCTTTCTCCTTTTACCCTTTCCGATTGATTGAACAACACCAGCAACATTTATTTCTTGCTCCACACTCACTGACGCATTATGTTCAGCGGTACATTCATCTTGTGTCATTCCAAGGCTGAACGACGGAATATCGTATAACCGTTGGGTATTATATGCTTCAGAAATGTAGTCCTCAAGTACTTCTGCCGATTTCATAAAAATCTTCGTGGTTGGGGAAGCGATTTTTGTTGTTGTGATGTTATTTCCACACAAATCTTGCAAACTTGCACAAGTTGCTTTTCCCTTACTGTCCTCCGCAACTATATACATGTATAGTCAAAATGTTTATTGTTGTGTATACTAAAAACATAAGAAAAAATTTAGAATCATATTAAAAGTAAAAAATACTACTTTATCATTACCTGCTACTTTCATACTTGGACTCGCATAGCGTTCCTTTTCACCAGTCTCACCAACAGCGGGTTTGTTGAAAATTTTTTTGTACCTTTCTAAAATGGGTAATACCAACTGATATGACGGGTAGCGTGATATACGCTCTTTATCCCATCTTCTAATCGTTGTTTAGAACTCTCAATTTCGTCGCATATAGACGCTATGCGTGCACCACTCATCTGCGTATTACAAACAACTAAAATAACTAAATATATACATAAACTAACCATAACCCATTACAAACATTATTTTTAACATTCAAAAACAGGAACTTTTAACATGCTCATACCTCTACCGTCGACGTGTCTTGCGCGTTTGTTTTTTTCACACACTCATCCTTGGCAATGTCAGCCGGACCTTCGTCAATATTGATTCCATCATCATCTTCCCCATCATATAATTCCCTTATTTCTCCCAGCCCAAAACCTCCGTTCTTCAACTCCTGCTCCTTCTGTTGGTTCATCAATTCATGTGTCCAAAATCTCAGAGGCGCTTCCCTACGTTCACGGTCGAACCCAAGACATGTGTTGACTCCAAATACAACAACTGTTTGGATAGAAATACGTAAACAAATACAATTAAAATAAAAGTAAGCAGTGAAGATTGTGATATACAAATACACAAAAACCATAACCATATGATTTTTTTTCACTTCAACATATCACTTGTGTACTTAATTAAACTGTTATATCAACACAAAAAAAAGTAAGCACTGATGTATTCTCCATATATAACACTTGTGTACTGAAATTAAACTATGAAAAGGGTGATAAAATATATAACTTTGAATGGGTAATACATACCACCAAATAGGTTAGAGGCCCTCTGAAGTACACATTAGGGTCATACCTTACACAATCGTCTTTACATTTCTTCACGACGTCCAACACAAACTGACACCAGTCATGCTCCTTGAACTCCTTCTCATGGTTAAACAAATCCAACAAATTGTACATAACACTACCATTTTTAATGCATCCTATCATTGTTGAAATGTCACAAAGTCTAGTATGAACATTTCCCTTTCCTCATACTCATCTATCCGAATCTTGTCAACTATATTTTTACAACTGATAGGTAGCTTATCAAACCTACAAACCCATTGATCCTTCATAGGATGTCCTGCTTCATCGTTGTTCAACTTTGACAACTTTATACCACCGTTTGGAAGACCTAATATCTTTTTCACAGACTCTTTTTCGACCCTTATTTGTCATTCCCCCAAAACGATACTCATGTTCTTTGTGTCCAGCTTGTCAATAACAAAATGCATGAGATGGGCTGTAACATCGCTGACATTAAACTCCAACAACTTACCAAATCCACTTTCTGTCACCATCGCTTTCTGCCATTTCTTCATTACCCGCATTACTTCATAAAGTTTGTTGGGCGACGTTCTAACCCTGATGCCAAACAAACCATCTTCAGCTTTTGCACGTTTTTTCTTTTGTTTACTCTTGTTCTTCGGTTTCTTTTGCGGTCGCCTTTTCCGGTAACCAAAAAGCTCAGCTGTTTCATTATCAAATAAATATTAAACAATTAAACATTTTTTTTGTGAAAACTATTTAGAAGCTATAGTAAATTCATACCTTCAGCTTCTTCATCTCCGTCCGTAACGTCGTTCAGACCAACATCCTCACCGCACCTTATTTGTTTTTGGGTTATTCACTATTTAAAAAAAACTATTAAGGAAATCAAAATAATAATACACACACCCACAAATGATTAGTTCAAGTCCTACCGTCGTATTCATCATTTGCTTTTTTAACAGTTTGATCTACTCGTTTTTTTTCCTTTTTTTGCGGGTGTATCAAACTTCAGACCGCCTAGGAAACTATATCAATGTGTACAACTTTATATATATATATATATTTGCAAACCAGTAGACCACACATTTTAAGGGTGTACACAATCATACCTTCTTCATCATCAGTGAAAGGCACTTTGACAGGTTTAGTTCTTTCTCTCTTTCTCTTCTTTTTAGCAGTATTTTTTTACTCCGCTTACTATCCGAATCCCATTTTTTGGTGTCATTTCATGAACTTGTTCAGCCATAGATGTTGTTTTTAATTCATTTCAAATATAGATATTGACAAAATGGTTATTAATTTAACTTATACTTCTTTTTATATAAAAACAGTATAGTCATCATCTATAATTTACACTCACATGTTTCCTCTTGGTCGTTTTCATCCTCCTCGTCTGAAAAACGTATTGGATCTTCGATAGTGTTACTAAACTTACTGGGCTTCTTACGCGCAATTCTTTCGCTTCTCGTACCTATGCGATTAACACAAAAATATCAACAAAAAGTAGTATTTCAGTTGTCGAAACATTTATTTCTTTTTTGAATTAACAACTTACGTTTCCGCATAACGCTTCCTAGTTTGTATAAGAAAAACAAATAAGTTATCACTGCAAAATCTCAAACAAAGTTAGTGTGGCGGAACCATAATAATTAATTTTTTTCCATAATGATCTCACAAAATACACATATTTATAATAACAGACACACTCCAAACATACTGTGATGCACATATGTAATAGGATGGTGATTATCCTTTTTAAGTAACACACATGTGTACCATCTCTACCTCTTTGAAATAAATTTTATAGTCAATCAAATACATATATTAACATCCTTTTTTTATACCAACATTACAACGGACAAATCGCTAGAAAAACCTCAAATTACTAACAAAAAATGACAGCTAATATGTGTACTTAAGTTCTCACACAATTGGTTTCAAAATTTCTCAGTTAAATCGGTTTAAGGAGCTCAATCACATAAGAAAAACCATATTCCACATGTGTACTACAACAGGTGTCTACCTATCGGCACAAACAAATGATTCCAGAAAACATATAACAACCATCGTTCCAAAAACACAGCAAGGAAGAAAACATATAACATCGTTCAAAATTACTCATATAAACTACAGAACAGCACATAACTAAACCCTAAAAATTTCAAAACGCCCCAATCGATACTGTTCACGAGTATGAAAACCTTAAGATCTACAATTAATTTTGATTCCTCATACTAATGAATCCGGATACTAACATACACACAAAAACCCAAAAACCGTCAAAAATACATTACTTCAACAACTACGATTACCTTTGATTCGGCGATTGATTTAACCACACTCTCTGTTCGCTCGTCTTCCCTAACTTTAGGTTTCCTTGTGCACGATATCGCTTAAAACATGCGGTGACAATGTGGTTTTAATCGATTTGGATGAGAAGATGCTATACTTGACTGTGATTTCTTCAAATCATATGCTCTTCACGATTTTGGGGGAGGAATGTGACTGAATATGCGGGAACATGATATGGAAACGGTTGTGTTTCCTTTATTCAAATAGATTTGCAATAATATTCATTTACCAATATACCCTTTTCATTTAACTTTTAATTAAAAACCATTACTTATTAATTACAATCATGCCCCTATTAAAATGTTCAAGATGATAGGAATCAACGGTCTGGATCAGTTCTCATAGTTCACTCTTAAGAGAGTTATTCACTCATGATCCCAACCTATATATATATATATATATATAAGAAGGTTCATTTGAAAAAAAAATTAATGTGAGAAGAAAAAGAAGAAAGGGCATAATACTAAAACATTAAATAGTTTATAACTCCTCTCATTAATTATGTTATCTTTCATTAATAAAGCAAAAAACATTTTATCCTACACATTTCAAAATTTATCCTACATATGTCTTACATTTACCTGAATTTACCCCACACGCATGTAAATTTATCCTACATATTTTAAAATTTATCCTACACATACTAAAATTTATCCTAAATAAGTTAAAAATTGTCATACACCATAAATTATTTTATCTTAAAAGAGGATATGAAAAAATGAGTTATTAATTAATTAATTTGCTAATGAATGACAATTATAGATTTATCTATATGCCATTTTTAATAATATTAAATACACACATTAAATGAAATAAATAGAGAATTTCTATTGGTTTAAAAGTTATTCCTTTTATTCTTACAAAATTTTTCTTCGTAATATATACATATATATACGTATATATACGTATATACATGTATATACGTATATATACGTATATACATGTATATACGTATATATACGTATATACATGTATATACGTATATATACGTATATACATGTATATACGTATATATACGTATATACATGTATATACGTATATATACGTATATACGTATATATACGTATATATACGTGTATATACGTATATATACGTGTATATACGTATATATACGTATATATACGTGTATATACGTATATATACGTATATATACGTATTTATATGTATACGTATTTATATGTATACGTATATATATGTACGTATATATATATATACAATATACGTATATATATATGTGTATATATATATATATACGTATATAGGGTTTGGCTAAAATAAAAAATTTATACGAGTTGTGATAACTTAGAGAACTCGTATTTATGAAGGATTTTTCAAGAAATTATTTTACAAAAAATCCTAAAAAATCAACTTTTCCAAAAAAATAAAAAAACTAGTTTTTTTCCATTTACGGTAGTCGTAAATGCTGGAAAAAGTGATGTCATTCTTATGTAATCAGCTTTTTATAGCTGCTCTAAGTGGCCGAAAAACACTATTGTGGATTTTTTTTATTTATTTTTTATGACAGTCTTTTCTAACATTTTAGTCTTGCGGTAAGAAAAAATAGGGCAAAACTCGCATGGGAATGTCGAATTCTCTATGTTCTCACAACTCGTATTGATTTTCTCTTGATCTTGATCATATATATATGTGTATATATATATATATTTATATTTATATTGGAGAGGGTTTAAATGAAAACGCTAAATATCGCAAGAACCGTAAGAACGAATGAAAAAAACCGTTAGAACTTTGTCAAAAACAAGTGAAATTCAAAATTTCTTTTTACTCTTGTTATTATTATTGGAATACAATTCTAGAAATTTAATTTACACATTTAAATTTACGTGAATTCGGAAATAAACAAAATTTACACATGTGTAAGTTTGCCATTTACACATGTGTAAATTTTTTATATCTACACATGTGTAAAAAATCTAATAAGAGTGATTTTGAGAGGAGAAATGAATTATTTGATGTTGTAAGTTCTTTTTTTGATGTTGTATTTTAATTAAAATGATGATTGTATTTAAAAACTTTTTGATTGGTTTCTCATTCGTTCTCACGGTTCTCGCAATATTTATTGTGAACGTGGATCATGCTCCCGAAATGAGCAACCGACGTGATCTCACTCAACTAGCAGAGGTGGAATTCATTGCTAGAGAGGTAGACAAAACGAACAAGATAGTACTTACTGTTTAACTTATTCTGTTGTATTAAAAGACGTTCAAGTACAGACGCGAGTAAACAAACTGGCAAAGCTTCGCCGTACCAATTGACGAATCACTACTCAGCTCTAACACAACACTCCTCTATTTATCGGACATGACTCGTACTGGAGTGCGTGTTAAACAGTGAATATGCTTCGTATGAGTATGTGCTTCGTATGAGTAAGACACTCGTATGAACCACTTAGTTTTACTCGTACGAACCAAACTAACAAAACATATAAAATTTAAATTTTAACATATAAACATTGACATGAAAGACCTATATACATTACTGACACATCCAAGACGTAGGCAATAGACATTATGCACCAACAAATTCCCCCTTGGATGTTGCCGCAGTCTGGATAGTCTTAAAAACAATCTTCAATAGATTTGACTCTAGCGTCCAAAAAATCTCTTCGATGGCTTGCGACGCTCCTCAAAAGCAATTGGTGTTTGATCTGTAGGAAGAGGTCAATTCATTGTATTGCCAAACTGAAATCTCCTAAGCAATGCTACTCTAGCACGCTCCGCTATCCGAGCTTCATTGTTTTCTTTCTTCTTTGTCTCTTTTTCTTCAAGCTTCCTCCAAGAAGTATTCCAAGTCGATCTTGAACGTATGTCGTTTGCAAAGCAGACATTGACTAACTTCTGAAATTAGAGAGCTTGCTCCTTGTCTTTTTCTTCGAAACTTATCTTACTGTAAATATACATTCAATATCCTTCTTTGAACAATTTACTAGCCACATTGGGTCTAGTACTCAAATGCCACGCCATAGACCATATAAACGTTTATGTGCAATGACGGCTTCGGATAATTCCTTAGTAATTTTCCAAGAATCATCATCTGGTTGAACACATATAACAGCTTCTCCTGTACTCGAATCATAGTGCCACCATTTGAAGTTCTTGTAAAAATCTTGTTCCATCTTTATGAGAGGAATGTTCTTCATCACATGTGGCTTCTTTACTATCAATGTAATATCCTTCTCATTCGTCACTGGATCAACTTTAACAGCTATGCCACGTTTTAGGGCACTTGTAAGCTTCCTCTTACACCCCTAAACACCTGGCATCACCTCCTTTGAGTTCTCCAACTATAAATAGGTGCTTAAGTTCACCATTTCAACTTGCACCTTTCTCATTTATACACTCTTCTCCCTCCTCTGGAAGTTCCTAGCTGAAAGAAGCATCTAACTTAGTTCTTTTGCACCCTAGGAATCACTGGTAAGTGTTCCTTCCTTGTGCATTTTCGTTTATAGCATTTTATAGCCAAAAGTCAAGAGTTTTACAGAAAACGCTTTGACTTTCGGTTAAGACCATTATGGTCCAGCCATTGTTCGAAATAAACATGGCTAAGTGATCATAATAAGTAGGTGTTAATCCCTATAAAGGGCACCTCCTGAAGAACACATTTGGTAGACCAGTTGACGGGTCAAAGTTTTTATATAAAAATGGTCAAACAGGCCATTTTTTCAGAAAAATCATAAATTGATCTTATATATGTTATGAAACATGTTTTGACAATTAAACAAGTTGGTAATAATTATTAGAACACGAGAACATGTTCAGCTCGTTAATTTCAGTTCTAGGGTCGGTTCGCAACAGAAAGTCGCAGAGTTTGACTCCTACTTTGACTTTCAATTCTGACCCGATTTAGATTAGTTACCTGCTGATCTAAAGTTGCATTATGATCGTAATATAATGTAGCATAACCCTCTGAGGTTATATTACATGATCATAATCAGAATCTAAGTTTATGCGCAAGTTCCATAATTATGCCATCTTTGACCAAAATGTCATTTTTGCATAAAACAAGGTTATAATTGGTAATGAACTTGAAAATGAGTTTTCTACTGATGTAATATTATAAGTAGGATTATTTGGATGTTAAACCAAGTTATAAACTGAGTTTTCAAACAGGTCCTTAAACTATATCGATAAATAACGATTTTAGCCCTTGTGGCTCATAAATAGTTTTAATCAAATATTTTCAAGGTAAATCTTTTACCTACTGATATGTTATATTAAATAACATATCTAAGACATTTTAAGCTGACCCTAATGTCAGTTTTCATTAAACATCGCATAAAATGTCATTTTACGCTATATTAATTGACCAAGACTTGTTACCTACTGATTTTAAAACTTATTTTAAACATATCTACAGTAGGTACATGTTATGAACTTAGAATCCCAAATAATTTATAAACTATGTGTGAAATGACCAAAATGCCCCTTCAGTGCATAGTTTGGCCATAAAAGATAAAATTCACATATAATTGATATCCTACTAATATTATATCATAAATAAACTTTTTTTCCAGAATACTCATGATTAAAACTTAAATTATATTCAAGTTCCTTTTATACGGTATGAAATTACCGAAATGCCCTTATGAGGCATAGTCTCGTTTTAAAACCTTAACGGGCATATAAGTTGATATCCTACTGATATTTTAACTTATTTAAAGTATAATGGGATATAGTACTTGTCCATGACTTATCCGATTACCCATTATCGCTTATAAGCATACAGTTGATTTTTACGTAACTAGTTTACGGAATTCAACCGAAACGGGTTTAACCTTGTCATTTAAGTTTCAAAATCCAGAATGTTTATAGTTTACCCATATTATGCAAGTCAAAGTACTTGTCGGGTTTAAACTACATTCTATCTGATCATCGTTTAATCAGGCGTTATACGTTTTGATCATGTACACTACTCGGTCTAAGTCTATAACTTAAATAAAGAACGATAATATTTAATTGGTTAGCTTATGCCATAATCCAGACTAGAGCCTTGCCGGTAAATGCTATCTGCACGTTAGTACTTTTGTATACGGCTGAGTTATTGAAATTTAAAAGAAGACTAGCTCAGGTAAATACTCTCGACTTATTTTCCCTATACGGGCTTGGGAGTCAGAAATGGGATCAATCGAATGCCGGATTGTGGCTAGTAAATCGGCATATTCTGTTTTAATCAGTTTTGTTTGATAACTTAAACATCAGGGGTTAAATTACCGTGTCCTGGATATCCTTGGCTCATTAGATTAGTTAATGGCCACGACCTTAGCGCTGGGTGTAGGCATACAACTGACAGACGCTCAAATGCAAATTACCCAAGACGTTGGGGATAACTCCTCTGTGAGTTCTAAGTGGTGTGTATTTAATCATGTCTCAGTCTTTACTGGGCCCTGTATGTATGGATAAACATGCGAATCTGTTAACAAGGTTACAAAGTAACTTTCCCAAGTTATAAAAGATTTTGTGCCCTGTGCACTTAAAATCATTTTAAAATGTTTTCAAAATGAGTCAGTTGGGTGTATTTACCAGCAAAAGCTGACGTATCGTCCAAAGACTAAACTGCAGGTACAATACGAAATAGGCCGGAAGCTGCTCGGTAGTGAATAAGAGGATCTTGCTAATCCTTAGATTTGCCCTAAAGTCTGTTTTATATTCTTTTTGTACATTTTATAATCCGCCTGTTGATCTTCTATTACAAGCCTGTATATTATTTTGTATTTCCAAACAGTTGGTTTGAAATAGTAATTTTACTCCAAGACTTCCGCTGTGCCGTGTTTAATTGACAATGATGTTATCAACTGACGTCACGATACTCCCTACCCGGGCCTACTGGTGTATAGTTTTGGGTTGGAAATTCGGGGTGTGACAATTTTGATTTTAGGATCATAAACATTTTGGAAAAATACTTAATTCGTGATATATTATCAGTAAGAAGTCACACATAAGTGTGATTTATGGTTTAAGACCAAACTATGCACTGAAAGGGCATTTCGGTCATTTAAAAAGTATAGTTTACAATATTATACTAAAATAAGTTTATGATCAGAATATTAATGCCATAATATGTTGATTACATTAACATATTAGTAGGTAATTCATTTGCAAGTTCATTGTTAATTAAAACCTTGTTTTATGTAAAAAGGGTATTTTCGTCAAAATTGACATTTTAGCGGAACTTGTGTATAAACTCAGATTATGATTATGATCATGTAATATAACCTCAGAGGGTTATGCTACATTGTATTACGATCATAATGCAACCATAAGTCAGAAGTTAACTAATCTAAGTCGGGTCAGAATCGAAAGTCAAAGCAGAAGTCAAACTTCGTGACTTTCGGTTACGAACCGACCCTAGGACTGAAATTGACAGATTAAACATGTTCCCACATGTTCTAATAATTATTACAAACTTGTTTATGTGTCAAAAACATGTTTTTAACATGTATAAACTCATATTATAATTTTTATAAAATCTGACCCGTTTGACTTTTTAAAACATAAACTTTGACCCGTCAATTTACCTAATGAACGTGATCCTTACGAGGTGCCCTTTTAAGGGATTAATACCTTCCTAATTACAATCACTTAGCAATGTTCATTTCGAACAATGGCTGGACCATAATGGTCTTAACCGAAAGTCAAGGCATTTGTCGAAAATGCTTGACTTTTGGCTATTAAAAGCCTATAAAAAGAAACGAAAAGAGATGGAACACTTACAAATGATCCAAGGGAAACTTAGAACTCAAAGGGAAGCTCCTAAATGGTTAAGAACTTCCAAGAGTGTAATAGAGAGGAGAAAGAGTGAATGAGCAAGGAAATGAGTGAACTTAAGGGTCTATTTATAGTGCAAGAAGATGGAGCCAAGTGTTAGAGGTGTTGTAGGATCTTCACATGTGTCTAGCAAGTTGTCAAAAGCTGGAAGAGTGTGGCAATTTGCAGGCTAGGTGGCATCTTGACAAAAATTTAGGATTTTGACACATTTAGTCCCTCAAAATCGTTTTGTTAAATGTCATGAATTGTCCCTTGACTTATATTCCATGATATAATGACACAACTAGTTCTTTTCATTTAACACAAGATGTATTGACGAAGAGTACGAATAACCGAACGTTAATGGGTGTTACTCTAGGTATTTTTATGACTTATAAGCTTTTACTAGCTTCAACGTGAAGGTTACGAATACTTATGGTTTCGTGGGTCAAAACCCAAACTAGTAAGGTTAAAGGTTCGGTATATAAACGGAATACTCAAAGTTGGTAAATCAAGAGATATCCTGTCAACCGGAAGTTGTTCAGGTTGAGAAACAACTTGTTTAAATAAGAAACACGAAAATAATAAAGTCTAGGGGTCTTTGGGTCATTTGATGAAAGTTAAATGAAGAAAAATAAAGTTTCAGCGTCTCGTCGTAGGCTACGGTCGCCAGAACGTAGCTTACTATCTTGCTTCAGCTGCTACAGACCGTAGCCTACGGTCCTAGACCGTAGGTTATGGTTAGTTTTAAATAAAAAAATTAAATTTTGGACATTTTTCAGGTTAGTTGAGTGGCTAACTCATTGAGGTATGATTCGAGGGCATGTACACGTGTTGGTATCCTACCGGACGTGAATTTTACGAGGTGTTACATCCTCACCCCCTTTAAAGAAATCTCGACCTCGAGATTTTATTCAAAAAGATGGGGTACTTTTGTCGCATAGTGGACCTCAACTCCCATATATACTCGGGGCCGCGAAGGGCATCCCACTTAACCTTTACAATAGGTATAAATTTCCTTCGGAGCTTTTTAAGCTGTCGATCCTCGATCGAAATTGGTTTCTCAATGAACCTCAGGTTTTTATCAATTTGCACATCTTAATGTGACATTGCTAGCGACTCATCGACTAGCATTTCTTTAAATTAGATATGTGGAACACATCATGGATTCCATTGAGTTCCTCAGCCAGCTTGAGCTTATAAGCTACAGAACCTACACATTCAATTACCTCGAATGGTCCAATATATCTCGGGCTCAACTTGCCCTTCTTTCTAAAGCGTATCACACCTTTCCAGGGTGATACCTTCAATAATACTTTGTCCCCTATTTGGAACTTAAGTGGTTTTTGCCTCTTGTCTTCATAACTTTTCTGCCTATCACGAGCAGCTTTGAGATGATCACGGATTTGTATTATCTTATCCGTGGTCTCTAGGACAATTTCACGTCCAGACAGTTGGGTTTCCCTAACTTCAGCCCAACAGACAGGTGTTCTACATTTTCTCCCATACAAGGCTTCAAAAGGAGCAGCCTTGATGCTTGTATGATAACTATTATTATAGGAGAATTCTATTAGGGGTAAGTGGTCATCCCAACTTCCACCTAAATCAATCACACATGCTCTAAGCATGTCTTCCAAAGTCTGGATAGTATGCTCACTTTGCCCATCAGTCTGTGGATGGTAAGCCGTACTAAAGTTTAATCTTCTGCCTAAAGATTGTTAGAAACTTTTCCAAAAGTGAGATGTATATCAAGTATCTCTATCAGGTACAATAGATATCGGCACACCATGTAGGGACAAAATTTTGTCCACATACAACTTAGCCAATTTGTCAGAATTATAAGTCTCTTTAATTGGCAAGAAATGCACTGACTTAGTCAGCCTATCCACAATGACCCAAATCATGTCATTACCACGTCAGACACTTAGCTACTTAAGTGGCCATGGATTTCTTCAAACCCATCCACCAATAATTCTTTTTCAAATCCTGATACATCTTGTCACCACCCGGGTGAACTGAGTATCTTGAATTATGAGCTTCCTAGAGGATTAGATCCCTAAGTCCTCCAAAGATTGGAACCCAGATTCTGTCATTAAATCTAAGGATTCCATCTTTTCCAGGCATTAGCTGATCAACCGTTCCACCTAATCCTTCATTTGGAATATTAGCCTCTAATAGGGCTTGCTTTTGTATATCTAATAACTTCTCATTCAAGCTATTTCTGAGTTCAATGCTCTTGGCGTTAATCCTAATAGGCTTAACTCATTCCTTACGACTTAAGGCGTCAGCAACGACATTTTCCTTGCCGGGATGATAGCGAATTTCACAATCATGTGTTTCTAATCCAGCGGCGTTGCCGCATGTTCAAATCCTTTTGATTGAACAGATGTTGGAGACTCTTATGGTCAGCGTATATAATAAACTTCGTGCCATATAAGTAATGTCTCCACAACTTAAGTGCAAATACAACAGCACCCAATTCGAAGTCATGGGTGGTGTAATTCTTTTCGTGCACCTTTAATTGTCGTGACGCATAAGCAATCACTTTGCCCTTTTGGATTAGCACACAGCCCATGCCAGTGTGCGAGGCATCACAATAAACGACAAAATCCTCAATACCCTCAGGTAGAGATAACATAAGAGCATTGCTCAACTTGTGTTTTAAAATTTCAAAAGCTTCATGTTGTTTTGGACCCAGTCAAACTTAACATTCTTACGGGTCAAGGTAGTTAAAGGAGTGGCTATCCTCGAAAAGTTATAAATGAACCTCCTATAATAACCGGCCAATCCTAAGAAACTACGAATCTCCGATGGAGTTTTGGGTACTTCCCAATTCATTATGGCTTCAATCTTGGCGGAATCCACTTGGATACCACGCTCACTTATAACATGTCCAAGAAATTGGACTTCCCTAAGCCAAAACTCACACTTAGAGAACTTAGCATAAAGTTTTTCTTGTCTTAGCTATTCTAGATGCACCAAAGATGTTTATCGTGATCAACTTGATTACAATAGTAGATAAGTATGTCTTCTATTAAGACAATGACAAACTTATCTAGATACGGCTTGCAGACTCTATTCATGAGATCCATGAATGCTGCAGGTGCACTTGTGAACCCAAAAGGCATCACTAGGAATTCATAATGACCATAACGGGTCCTGAAAGTAGTTTTGGGGACATCCTCACTTCTAACCTTTAGTTGATGGTATCCTGATCTCAAATCGATCTCAGAGAAGTAACTAGCCCCTTGAAGTTGGTCGAACAAGTCGTTGATCCAGGGCAGAGGATAACGTTCTTGATTGTTATCTTGTTTAGCTCACGATAATCAATGCACATCCTTATTGAACCGCCCTTTTTCTTAAAATTAGAATAGGAGCTCCCCAAGGTGAGGAACTAGGCTGTATGAAACCTTTTTCTAAAAGTTTGTCTAATTGTATCCTTAGTTCCTTCATTTCTGTTGGTGCTAACCAATACGGAGCTCTGGCAACAGGTATCGCTACTGGTAGGATGCCAATCCCAAACTCCAATTGCCTATCTGGAGGTAGACCTGGTAATTCTTTAGGGAAAACATCAGGATATTCTGAGATAACTGAAAGGTCTTCAATCATTGGCTTTGGCTCGTTAATAGTTACTTGTGCCATGTAAATGACACAACTTTTCCCCAGATACTTGGATGCCTTAAATAATGACACTTTGTCTAGCAATCCTTAGTGTGAATCTCCAAGAATGGTGAGCATTTCACCAGATGGGGTTTTAATCGATGAGTTTCTTATCACAGGCAATACGGGCTTGGTTATGAGATAACCAATCCATGCCTAAGACTACATTGAACCCCGCCAATTTCATTGACAGAAGAGAAATAGGAATTGAATGATTTATTAAAGGATATAAAACATCCATCAAGAATAGAAGACGTTGTTTCTAAGGTTCCGTCAGCAAGTTCTACTTCATAAATTATGTCTAGGGTTCTTATGGGTAAGTTTAATAGTTTACTAAAATTATAGTCCACAAATGACTTGTCCGCACCCGAATCTAAAAGAACTCTAGCATATACGTCATTAATGAGGAATGTACATGTTATAATGTTTTTGTCATTAACAGCCTCTCTAGCATTCATCTGAAAGGCACGAGCATTTCCTTTCTTGGCCTGTCTAGGCTTCGCATTATTACTCTTGAGATTCTTATGGCAGTTAGTCTTAATATGCCCTTTTTCATTGCAGCTGTAATAGACGACATCCTTAAGATCCTTGCATTCTAGGGTCTTATGCTCCTTTTTCTTACGGATACCACAGGGTTTAGCATGTGGATTAAAATTACACTGTCCCCAATGCCTACGGTTGCAGGTCTGACATGTCGGCGTCACGCCCGAGTTATCTTGGTTCCTTCTGAACCCAAATCTCCCCTTATTCATCTTATTAAATCTTTGGGAGTTACCATCCTCTCTCTTCCTTTTCTCATCTGTCTCAGTTCTAACTGACTTTTGCCTCGCCAAGTCTAAGGTGAGAGAGAGAGAGATAGGTCAACAGCAGACCTACAGGTAGTAGGCTGAGCAGCCTTCACCATGCCTTTAATCTCAGGCGCTAAACCATTAATGAAATGTGCAATACATTTGGGTTCAGGAGTGACTAGATAGGAGACTAATCTGGATAGAGAGTTGAAGTTAGAAACATACTTCTACAGTCTAGAGTTTTCATTGTGAGATTCAAAAAGTGTGACTCTATCTGCTCCACCTCATTAAGTGGGCAGTATGTCTCTTTGACAAGATCAACAAACTTGGACCACCCTAAGTTATATAGGTGTACTTTACATGTTGACTGGACCATTGCCTTCCACCAAATTAGGGCATCACCCTTGAAGGACTGGGATACATATTTTACCACATCCTTAATAGTGCAACCGCTGATGTCCACTATCGTTTCCATTTCATCAAGCCATCTCAAGGCTTCTACTGCTCCCCTTTCTTCACTAAAATCTCGAGGCTTGCAGGAGACAAAGTATTGATAGGTACATCCGTCTTTAGAAGAACGGGACCTATCATTAAATTCAAATTTCTTTTGTTCATTCTTCGCATTTGAAGAGTGAACAGAGCTCTCCTTACGAGCCGATGATGGTGGAATAGATAAAGGTTCAGAGCGAGTAGCGCTCACTTCCTTAGATTTTCCATGGCCTTTCCAACAGCTGCATCAATGTGAGCTTGGAAATCATCATTATTAACGGCTATATTTTCAGCGTTGTCAGTACTATTATCATGAAGACTACTTTGTGCCTCATCTGAGTTAGCCATCTTTGATGTTTGGGTACTAAATAAGAAATTAAATTTACATTAGACATGGTATTAATAACCATATAGGCTATAAAGTTTGGATATATAAATCCATTGCCTATTTAAACCAGTGTGCATAGAATCACAACTGTCAGGCTAAACATTTTCAATGAGTGTTTTCTATATTTGGCCTAGGTCTCAAAAGGACCATCAAAGGCAAATTACAATTTGGACATAGTCCATAAATATTTTAGATAGTGGATCTTAATGTCACAACTGGCATTGTCATAAGACAATCTATAAATAGCTCATAGGCTTGTCACAAAGGACATTAAAATATGGCATATTGGCCTGTCACTAAGGACGTATAATAATATAGCACATTGGCCTGTCACTAATGGACATATAATAATATGGCACAGTGGCCTGTCACTAATGGGCACAAAAAAATAGGGCACATTGGCCTGTAAACAAATCAATTAACATCACCTAGATGTTAAGATAGATAATCAACATACTTGATGATATTAGTCATGATCTCATTGATCATATAGACTATGAGGCTTGAGTATAACTCACCACCTTGGACAGGAAACCATAGGGTTAGAACTGTCATTGTCTTAATTAACAATATAGTATTGCTCGAAGGCAAATAACCACTAATGAATGTTTAATCATGGCCCATGGGCACTACATCACTACTAGATGTTTAATTATGGCCCATATGCACTTACATCACTAATGGATATCAATTATGGCCCGTAGGCACTACATCACTAATGGATGTTTACTTATGGCCTGTAGGCACTTCATCACTAATGGATGTCAATTATGGCCCGTAGGTACTACATCACTAATGGATGTTTATTTATGGCCTGTAGGCACTACATCACTAATGGATGTCAATTATGGCCCGTAGGCACTACATCACTAATGGATGATTAATTATGGCCCGTAGGCACTACATCGCTAATGGATGTTTAATTATTATCATCGCATTGATGATATTAGCGGGGATCAAATTTTAATCACATAGGCTATATAGGGTTAGGACGTAGTCCATTACCTAGATGGCTAGTGTGGTTCCTCAAGTCACACTACCAAGAGTATTAACATTACTTGAATGTTAACACAGATTTTCCTAATGGTCGATTAATAGTCACGGTCGCCTTGACCTTAAGGACTTGGAGGCTTGAACATAGTCCACCACCTCTGGATAGAAGGATAATTCTTCCTTAACTATCATGATAGAAGGCTATTCATCCTTAACTATCATTTATAATTTGGCGAGTTAATATGGACTTTGCCATTTGGCTAATCAAAACCATTAAGATCTTTTGGAATTATATAGCTGATCATGAATTTCAAGTAAAATCGAGACGATCGCTTGAAGAGGATGAGTACATATATATATATATAATTGCAAAATATTTCATTAAATGACAATAGAAATTACAATACTTGAAATAAATAAATAAAACTAATTGTCCATACAAGGACTAAAACAAATAACTTGTCTATGCAGGGACTAAAGAAATAACAATGTCCTTGTAGGGACTATACAAATAACATAATAATAGAAGAGACTTTACTCGTCCTTCTTTCCCTTAACCAACTTGGAGAGCTTCTTGAAGAACTTGTTCGTCTTCTTCTCCGTCTTTTCCACTTGTTGTTGCATTTCCTTCATTCGCTCCAAGGCCTCATTAATGGCCTCAAGAGGGGGCGGAGGTTGTGGTTGTTGTTGAGGCACAATAGGATACCGGTACCCATTACTTGAATATCTAGTAGGCGGATAAGTAGGTGGGAAAGGAGATGGGTAAAGTGCATTATACATGACCGCTTGCATATAAGGGTCATGCGATAGTGCATGGTAATTTACCAGCGTAGAAGGGTTAAAAGGGTCATATCCAGATGTATCCGAATATCTTGGGATAGGATTGTTAAAACCCGATGGTGGTGGTTGAACCACTGGTGATGGTGTTGGTTCCACCACAGGTGAAGCATTGGAGGGTCCACCCATTTGTGGGTCCTCGTGAATTGTAGGGTAAGGTTTGGGTAACGATGGCAGCGAACCTGACCGTTGACCCGCACGCACTTACATGCACGCTCCACATTTCCTCCTTGGCGGCTCAGGTGGCGGTTGAGGTTGTTCCACCATTTCCATATGAACATCTTCTTGTATAGGAGGTGCTGGGGAGTGGTGGGAAGGAGTGTTAGCAAAAGTGAATTGGCTCCATTATTGGTCCCATTCAGTAGGACCCTTGTATGGCGATCCGACATATGAATTAGAATCGCTAGAGATTTCGATGGGATATGTGTGTGATCATGACGGCGGCATCTCTGGGTCGGAGTCCTCGTCCATTGGCTTGGGTTGATCCAACTAATTCTGATCAGCTGGGGGTGCGTTGAAGTAATGGTTAGTGTTAAACTCATCATGATATGAATGATGAGAGTGGTGTGACTGGTGAGAATGATATGAGTGGTATGAGCTTTGTATGTGGGTAGGTGAATGTTGCGCTAGTGGCAAGGAAATCCCCGAATCCTCATAGGGATTCGAGTGATGGGGTTGTGAAGGGATATGTCCTGATGGTCTTCCCCTCATAGGTCATTTACCTCTTCCTTGTACTCTTGGCGGCATTTTCCTGTTAAAAATCAAATAAAAAAAATACTAATAACTTAACAATGAGATGAGTAATCCTAGGTCAAATCCTAGACTCGGAAGTCTAACGAATTTGTTATTGTGTAAGTTTGAGATTAAACACAAAGGCTAGTGTTTAATTTTCTCAGTTGGATCTGATACCAACCTGTCACACCCCGTATTTCCAATCCAAATACTGGTGGGCCCGGGTGGGGAATATCGTGACGTAAGTTGATATCATCATAGTCAATTAAACACAGCACAATGGAAGTCTTAGAGTTTAAATTACTATTACAAACCAAATGTTCAAAGTACGAAAAATAATATACAGACGGCTTGTAATGAAAGATCCACAGGCGGATTAAAATGTACAAAAAATGTATAACAGACTTTGGGCAGATCTAAGGATTTGCAAGATCCTCTTATATTACTACTGAGCAGCTTCCAGCCTATTTCGTATTGTACCTGTATCTTAGTCTTTTGAAAATACGTCAGCTTTCGCTCGTAAATATACCCGACTGACTCATTTTGAAAACATTTTAAAAATTAGATTTTAAGTACACATGGCACAAATCTTTTATAACTTGGGAAAGTCAGCTTTGTAACCTTGTTAACAGCTTTACATGTTTGTCAATACATATGGGGCCCAGTATAGAGACCGAGACATGATTAACGTACACACCACTTATGAACCCACGAAGGAGTTATCCCAAACTTGTGGGTAAATATAATTTAGCATTTGCATCTGTCTGGTAGGCATACACCCGACAAATGCAAATGCTAAATTATATTTACCCACAAGTTAGGGATAACTCCTTCATGGGTTCATAAGTGGTGTGTACGTTAATCATGTCTCGGTCTCTGTACTGGGCCCCATATGTATTGACAAACATGTAAAGCTGTTAACAAGCTTACAAAGCTGACTTTTCCAAGTTATAAAAGATTTGTGCCCTGTGCACTTAAATTTAATTTTTTAAATGTTTTCAAAATGAGTCACTCGGGTGTATTTACCAGTGAAAGCTGACGTATTTTCAAAAGACTAAGATGCAAGTACAATACGAAATAGGCTGGAAGCTGCTCGGTAGTGATATAAGAGGATCTTGCAAATCCTTAGATCTGCCCAAAGTTTGTTATACATTTTTGTACATTTTATGATCCGCCTGTGGATCTTTCATTACAAGCCGTCTGTATATTATTTTTCGTACTTTGAACATTTGGTTTCTAATAGTAATTTAAACTCCAAGACTTCCGTTGTGCTGTGTTTAATTAACTATGATGATATCAACTTATGTCATGATATTCCCCACCCGGGCCCACCGGTGTTTGGATTGGAAATACGGGGTGTGACAGGCTACGATATATAAAGACAAACATTAGAAATCCCACTACCTTTGTCAAGGCATTAGATCAAATTCTGATAAAAAAATATCAGAATCGGGTACTAAATCTTGCCAATCAATGAGTTCTGACAACTTTTTCTTATTATTAAAAATTAACACCAAAGGAAAAAGGCATGAATCAAACAAGCTTTTCCAGCAAACTCAAAAAAATTCATCCAAAATTTCAAAAATCTGCAAACCTTCCATCACAGTTAAAGGAGTCAGAAATTCTTACAAAGAAAACTATATGTGTGTTGACATACTGAAGCTAGTTCAACACATCTCCAAACTAAAACCAAACAATCTGTTAATGGCTCATCATATAACAGAATTTCTAGTGAATTTCCTCATCCGAAGAAGAAAACTTAAATAGACTTTCATCAGAAAAAGTACCCAAACAAGTTTGGGTACCAAAAATTCTCTAACTCTTCCATTTCAGGACCATCATGTGTAGCAGATCTGGTACTACGATTCAGGAAGCTCCAAGCACATGATTGGGGATAGGAGCTTACTCAACAATTATGTTCCAAAGCTGGGTAAATTAGTTAATTTTGGAAATGGATTGAATGGAAGAACGTTGGGTTATGGATGCATTAAGTATGGATCATTGACCATTGAGAAAGTAGCTTATGTAGAGGGTTTGAAGTACAATCTACTAAGCTGCGGTCAATTTTGTGATAAAGGTTTTCAGGTAACCTTTTTGCTAGAAAATGCTTGTTGGTTGGTCTAGATAACAAGAAAATTTATTTGAGTGGAAAAAGAATAAGAAAATCCAAATATTACTTTGACTTAAAAGAAGAGATAGAGCACCCTCAATTGTGCTTATTTTCAAAAGATAACAAAGGTAATAGCTTGTAACGCCTCGCATTCTTGTACTTTCCTTATTTAAAAAGTGTATTCGTATTTCTATTTATAGAAACTTGTGTTGTGTCTTATTCGTATTTTATTTCTGACTTCGTAAATCTGAGACGTTGATCATAATGAAATGCCTATTTTACTTAGACATATTATACTTGTAATCACTCATTCAAATACATACTTACATGTAAACACACTTATTTTATGTACAATACCTATACGTTACAACTTTATGCCTCAAATGCTTGAAAAAACGGTTAAAATACGTAAAAACAGCCTAAACCAACTCACTCGTGCGAGTTGAACCCACTTCGCACAAAGTGGAGCTGGTAGCAACTTTTTCTATAAATACAGACACACTTCACCACTTTAATCATTCCGAACACTCTCTCTCCCACTCTGAAATTTCCAAATTACTGGCAGATTGTCCCAGAATCCCTTAAGTGAGTCCAACTCACTAATACTTGTCATTTCTTTTACTTTTACTTTCCATTCCATTTTTCTTTTGTACCAAGTGTAGAGCTGACCAACTTCATCATCCTCGCTATGATTGGACTTGCGTTTCAGCAAGTGTGAGAATGTTGGGAGCTTTGGCTACCCGAATTCAGTTCCACACATCACTTGAACATTTTGTATATTTAATTTCTTCATATTCATGACCAACTGGGTTTATCAACTGTGTTGATAAACTTAGTGCTTTGGTGAATCATATAACGAGGTTTCATACCTACTTGCTTAACCTCTATGACAAACTTGACTAAACAGACATAAACTATACTTAGCTATCGTATTTTTCTGAATAAAGGACGTAATATTAATCGCATTCTGATTAAGTGTTATGGTCCTAGACTGTTCTGCATCGTTGCAAGAATTCCCGTTAAAAAAATCATCCTCGAAACGAGTGCAAAATAAGCTAAAACATTTCAGAACTATCACTTCGCATGAAGTGGACAGTCACTTCGAACGAAGTGTAAGTCACTTGGCACGAAATGGTCAGCCCACTTCGCAACCGTAAGTACCGGAGCCTATTCTAAGAGTACAGAATTACCTAGACATGGTGCTTAGACAATAATATAAGATTTGAGGCCTTAACATGTAGTTGCCACGTTAAACGAGGCAGTTTTGGTTAACAAAACGCCTTTGTTTTAACGCACATGAAAACAACCAAACATGCATTGTATGGTCAGTCAAGCCTAACACATTACTTATCAAACTCTAATATAATGTATTTTAAGCAAATACGTGAAAGCATTCAAGTTTTCGTTAAAGACGGGTTAGTATTTCTAAAACTGCGCGTGGTATGATCATTTACCAACTGACGGGTCGAATGACAATTTGGACTATGAGATACCTTAACCGAAAGATAGTGGTATAAGAGCCCGTTTGATAATAATCATAAAATATATTATATTTGGCCCTACTCCGTTTTAAACGAAACTTAGGTCAAAATGTGAAGAAAAATAAGCTCGTCTCAATGGCATATTCATAATTTTAAATACGCTATATTTTGAAAGTTATACGAGAAAAATGAGTGAAGCAGCTGAATTAATTATAAAGTTCAAATATTAAAAAAAGGGAAACGTAACCGCCTTACCAGCGGATGAACATGCATATGCACATTTTTCTTCTTTTCTATTTTGCCAAACCAACTGCTCATCAAGTTTTACACTTTTCTTCACACACAACACTCAGAACCAGCCAAGAAACATTAGGCTTCAACTGTGATCTAAGGTATGTTTTCATCCATAAAATTTTGAGGTTTTTGGTGGAATATGGGCTGTTCTAACATGATTATTATATAATCAGATTATACATGGTGTTTGGGGATGCAAAACATCGGTTTATGATACAAAAACACAACCTATTCGACAATGACAGACCAAATAAAATCCTAAGCGAAAAAGATTGGATTTAAGGCTTGATTAACAGGGGTTTTGCATGTTTGTGTTGTGTATGGTATATAGGTACTGATCCTAGCTTAGAACAACCATAGGAAGGGTAGAGACCGTTCATTTGATCGAGAAACGCGAGGTATAACTTTTTACGTGAGTATTGTTAGGACTTGAAAATTTACAAGATGGTCACCCATGGTGACAGTAAAACTCGATTAAAATTTTAGAAGTTTCTGAACTTTTGGTGATTTTTGGTGAATTTTTAATTGTTTTAAAGGAATAAATTCAGATAAAATACTAACAAGCTTAATAAATCACCAAAAATTATAGGGATGTTGAGCTTAATATGTAGAATGTTCTGGAAAAGTTTGGGGGATCATTGACTAAGTTTGACATGGGTTTCAAAAATCGCGTTTTCACAAAGTTTCTATAGCCGGAAAAGCTGTATAATGAAATCAGAAAAATCTCAAATTTTTCTAGTAGGTTCCCATAAATATCAGGACATTTCTGTAAATTTTTGGGAATATTTGAAAGTCGGATCATTCTGGATGTAGATTGTTCGGTTAAAATACAGTTTCTCGTGAATTTATTAAAGTTAATAAATTAGTTTTATAAATTCTGAAAATAATTTTCCAAAATTCTATGTACTTTTAGCAAATTTTATATAAATTTTCAGAAATTTATTAAATATATCGATTGAGTAATGATTTTTGGAATTAAAAATCTTATTATTTTATACAAAACCAGCAGTTGTAAACGTATAACGAACCTAACGGGACCGCTAACTGACCAATGACTAAATTGACAATAAGTGGAACACCAGAGTCGTTCTGGACTGGTCCGGGGCAAAATGGGTAGTTGGGGTACATTACACGCTAGTTTGGGAGACTTCCCAATGACGAAAAACGAAACTTAAAATCGGCCAACTTGGGATCCCCAAACGAGTGAACTCACTTAATATAAAGTTAATCATTTCTAATGAACAACTCATTAGTACAATCCATATGATCATACCACTTTCCGAACATCTAAAACAAACGACTTTTGACTGGCACACAAAACGGTGCCCAGAACCCAAACTGAAATCTGACACTAAGATAATACCCACAACTCTACTTTTAGGATATAGGTCAAGTCTCAGATGATTATCCTCATCTGAGCCATAGTTATTGTAGTTACCGAATTGAAAACTTTATTTGGTAATAACCAAACACGAACTGATATCAGGACCGAAGGGATAGAGCATTGATACTTACCCATCCTATGATAGTCGTGTTACATACTAGGTGAGTTTCACTACCCTGCTTTCAAACTGTTTTACTGTTTTACTTGGGGTGAAATGCATGTTACATACGGACATACTTATACATACATACATGTTGTGATGTGAATTATCTGAGTTATACTAACACACGAAAAGTCCCCACAAACACGAGTGATCAACCATCTGCCGGTGGATGCATGAATAGTACTATTGGTCTGACGAACCCAATTGATCTGGCACAAATGCCATGGCTTCTACTTCAATTGCACATGTCCATGCAATTTTGTGAACACGCTATGTGGTGTTAGACATAGCTACTTGGGGTGGTAAAGTGTTGAGGTGTCGGTTGTGGGACAAGACACTGAAGAACAGTCAAGGTTTCACTTGTGGGTTTAGTATAATTTCATATCAAACATGCAAAATCAACTGGTTCAAACTAAATTGTGAAATTCACCAGCTATTTGTAGTTGACCGTTCAAACTTAACATGCTTTTAAGGTAAAGCTAAAGAAGAATAACGTGAAGTGCGTATGGGTTTCAAGTTTTGTCGATCGAATACTACCGTACATAGAGTCATGCTTAGCAAAGACAGCCGCTTTTGGGATATTAGTGCCTGTACAGTGAACCTTAGTGTGTAATCAAATGTTGTAACCGATGCTTGTGTTGTGTAATACAATATATTTTTAAATAAAGTATTCATACCATGTATCTGTGACTCCCCGCGTGCGCTTCCACTGTAAGTCGGGGTGTGACAGAAGATGGTATTAGAGCCATCGGTTATAGCGAAGTAGGTATTCCCAGAGAGCCTAAACTATATATATATATACATATATATATTGTGTTAGTATTCTTCTTCGCTTCCTATCCTTTCTCAATGTATATATATATGTATATATATGTATATCTTTGATCTTCGATGCAAAGGTGTGCTTATGTGTATAATCTCTGTATGTTTAGTACCCACACTTCACAATAATTAGAATATATTATCATACTTTATTTAAACTATGCAAGTACGATGTCGAACCGACACAGTCAGAGTTCTGAAGAGAATCCATCGATGGAGACGAAAGAGGATCTAGAGGAGATGGAGTCGGGGTCTGTGGAAGAGGAGGAAGAGGGGGCGATAGGATTCGAGCTACCCAACAACGAATCTGACTTATCAGGTTACCGTTGTGATAGCTACCCACCCCGATCCCCTGTTAGAAGAGGGACCGAGGCTACTAGTTCTTACCACTCTCTACCTCACCGTCAGCCCGTTGTGGCTGAATATAGCCACACATCAGACCCATATTACCATCCGCCATGGCTAAGCGGAGTCCTACACCAGTTACTATCCCATGATTTCCTACCCCGCGCACTCCCATCTCTCTTGGTTCACCACCCTCCCCACCAGCTGCTCTTTTAGGCAGATGACCCGTATGAGAGTCCCGATGCCAATCCCGACCTTTATTCCGGTTATCCGTACTCCACCTCCATCTCCAGCTGCACATACTTTATCGTACCTGGCATACCGTTTGACTGCCCAATTCCTAAATCCGACACCCTCACCAGAGCCTTATTCCCCATACGATACTCGCGTGCGGGGAGAACCCTCCCGCCCGGAAGAGGAGCCTACCCTGCATGTCTGGGGCATACCAATACCACCTGAGGACCAACCACCCTCCCCTCAGACCATCCGTTGCATCAGACATCTATATGACCAAATAGTAACGCCTACCACTGCACGAGCAGAGGAGGCTCACCATAGGAGTGTTATGTACGGGTGCATTAGTAGCACTCAACAGGCAGTGATGTTCAGCAGTCTTGGGGCCAGGATAGTTACCGACAGGGACGTTCCCAGACCCTACTATATCTATGCTTGGCAATGATTGCACTGTTAGCGATAGGGTTTGTGTGGTTGGCGCTTCAGTCACGTCGGTAGAGAGAGCGGTTTCTTATGTATATGTAGATCTTTTGATCTCCTATCAAGCACTAGGCAACTGTACGCCTATGTCGAGATAGGGTTTAATGATATAGCATGTTACTAGTACTCGATGTTGATAGTATGTGTGTACGTCACGTGATGACAAATTTTGACTAGTACGTTACTAACATAAATCCTTAGTGGATTAGGCCTGTGTGCCAATTTTGATTATTGTACAACGGCGTTTATATGTACAATAGGGAATGATGTTTATATGTGTTCGTGTGTTTACGAGATTCTTAACAATTTTGATGAAACGCAATCTGATATGTGATACATGTATCAATATATACGCATTTTTTATATAGAATGGCCCCAAAACGAGTAAATAACCTGACAGAGGCAGACATCGCACAACTAATAACAACAACTACAAACTGTTATTCCAACCATAGTAGCCCAAGTTACGGCGAGCATTAACACAAATGAACAAAACCCGCAGCCTAACCTGAATGTGGATCCGGTTGGTCAAAACAATATGGTGCAGAGGTGCACTTATAAACAATATATGGAAGGCAAACCTATAGAGTTCAACGGTACGGAAGGACCAACATGGATCGTTCGATGAATCGAGAAGACATAAGTAGTTATTAAAATCATGAACTGTTCGGAGGAGTGTATTGTGAAATATGCGACTTCTACGTTTATCGATTACGCTCTAAACTGGTGGAATACCATCGTTCAGACCCGGGGACGGGAAGTAGTTGCCCATATGACGCGGGATGAACGTAAAACACTTCTGATGACCCACTTTTGTCCGAAAAGTGAAATACAAAATTGGAACATGAATTTTGGAACCTTCAAATGCAAGTGGCAGATGACATGGGATAACTAATCATTTTAACACACTTGTCTGTTTACTACCAGATATGGTCAGACCTGAATCAAAAAGAATTGAACGTTATATATGGGGATTGGCCCCAGAAGTCCAAAGCATCGTAAACTCAGTAGAACAGTTGACGATGGAAAGAGTCATGTCGAGGTCTGGCACGATTACTTTTGATATAGTAAGGAGGAATATATTGAAGATGCCCGGAGAGTTATCTGGCATTAAAAGAACCGACTATGACTATAAGACACATGAATCTCAATCGCATAAGCGTATTCGGTCGAACAACCAAAATTATGCAATGACTACCTCAGATTCGAGAGCCGATAACTATAAAGGACCATGGCCAAAATGTAACAAATGTGGTTACCATCACCTGGGCAAGTGCCAAACCGTAACCTGCAACAAGTGTCGGAAAGTGGGGCATTATGCCCGTAATTGTAGAACACCTGCTGAACCAACAAACCGTCTGAACCAACCTACTCGTTCCCAAACCAGCGACCCCAAACAAGTCAACAACGACCACCTCAACAAAACCCACATCTAACCTACCCTCGCACCTACTACAAGTGAAGAAGTACGGAGCATTTTAAACGATATTTTCCAAAGATGAAGATGGGACCCACAGGAAAGACAAACCAAGGGCAAGCCTCAATTGCCAATCAAACTCGAGGACGCGCATTTGTTATAGGATCCGGTGATGCACGATAAGATCCTAATGTAGTGATAGGTACCTTTCTTGTCTCTGCCCTTTATGCTTCCGTGCTATTTGATACTGGTGCAGATAAGAGCTTTGTTCCTATTAATCTTCCTACCATTATTATATATGCCGGCTAGTGAGCTAACACGTCCCTATTCTATAGAACTCGCTAACGATAAATCTATAACTAGTTACCAAATTATCTGCGCCTGTCCCTTAACCCTTAATGACCACCAGTTCCTCATTGACCTTCTACCTGTAGAACTTGGAAGTTTTGATATGATAATGGGAATGGATTGGTTGTCCAAGTACAAGGCGGAAATTATTTGTGAACAGAAGATTGTTAGGATTCCTTTCCCTAACAATGAAGTGATGATGGTCCAGGGAGAAAAATATGGCGGAATATTACCCCTTATATCTCACCTCAAAGTGTTGAAGTGCCTATTACAGGGATGCGCGGTGTATATGGCAAATGTGGCAGCTGTGGAACCAAAGGAAAGATGTATTGAAGACATTCCAGTTGTACGTGATTACCCTGCTGTTTTTCCTGAAGAACTACCAAGATTGCCACCCGACCGACAAGTCGAATTCCGTATCGACTTAATTCTGGGAGCAGCTCTGATCGCCAAGGCACCTTATCGCCTTGCGCCTTCCGATATGCAAGAGTTAGCCACCCAACTGTAGGAGTTGTTGGATAAAGGCTTTATTCATCCTAGTTATTCCCTTTGGGGAGCGTTGGTATTGTTTTGTAAGTCCACTTGGAGGATCAAGATTAACCTACTTCCTTGTTTATACAACACAAATACGAGTGTGGAATCCTTGTAGGTATGCAAACCAAAACAAAGTAAGAACACAGGATAACCAAAGATTCAATATCTTGATTAACTGAAGAGAACTGATAGAAACATATACAAACAATAGTCATACACTCTCATGCAACACACTCTATGCTCTTGTGTCTCTCTCTAGTATAGCTCTAGTCTCTCTGAAAGGTCTCACGCGTCCAACACTACACTAAGAAGTGCATGTCTGCTTATATAGTGTCCACAGTATGTTGCTGGTCATACGAAACACCAAAAAACACGAAGAACATACTCCAAAAATACTCGTACGAACAAGCTGGTTCGTACGAGCATCAACTAGCTCGTACGAAACAAGCAATATGCTTGTTTAGAAGGACTCGTTTGTACGAATGGCAGGTGGCTCATACGAGCAATATCTTGCTTGTTTGATGTATTCCCATTCGCACATAGGATCCTTCTTTGGAGATCGTGTCACAGACATGACGTACACAAGACTCAACAGTATGCACACATGCAACCGTTTTACACAGACAATCTAATTGTCGTACTAAACCAAGATAGGAGGATATCTTGATTTGATCGACACGACCAAACTATACAGCCACAGTAAACAAAGACCATACAATTACAGACGTAACTAAGAACAAGAGACAGATACAAAAGTGTATCAACAAACTCCCCCTTGGCTGTTGCTTGGTCTTCGGTCTTTGGTCTTCATACTGAATGGCCTGGAGTATCAACAAACTCCCCCTAAAGATGTGCTATCCAACATTGATAGAACATTAGGTCGTCAAACTTTCCAGAAACATCAAACCTTTCCTATTTCCTCTTGAGTAGCACTGGAGGTAACTTGATCGGTCACGATCTGCTGTGCATTAGACTTTACCACTGGAGTTAAAGCAGAAACTTTTGATTGCGAGGATGAGGCTGAAGCATCAGGATTGCCAGTGTCTTAATTAACCGGATCATGTTTTCGCTTGATCTTCTGCACTTTGCATCTATCATTCCATAGAATGTTCACCCTCTTTCTGCTCATTGCAAACACATCTTTAATACTATTAATGCCATCAACCAATGTAGCATTGTGAGAATGATACAAATCTTTCAAGTCGTTATGCTTAGCAGTTAATGTTTCCGCAGATCGATGTACAGCAGCACTACGTTCTTTCAGTCTGTTTATCTCAATCCCCCGAGAGTTATTAGTTGCCCTCATTTGTTGTAGCTGAGTTGCTCTTTCAGCACCTGCAGCCTCAGTCGCTCATTTTCTTTTCTTAACTAGCGCAATTTCAGAATCCTGTTTTTTAACCGTCTCTTTCAAAGAATTTATCTCCAACTGTTGTTTGACAACTGTGTTCCGATTTGAAGATATAAATTCTGAATGCTTGTTATTGTGGATTGCCGCAGCTTGTAACTGAGAGAACAGAAAATCCACTTTCTCATCCTTTTCCATTTCAGAGAACAAACGACTGCTTCGTTTTGCCTTTTGTTGATGAGATGTAGACTGGGATTGTTGAGCTGAAGAAGTAGTAGGTTGCGATCGAACTGGAGTATCTTCAGTTGATGGTGTTTCAGCTGCTATGGTATTTGAAGGTTGTGGTTTAGAAATGGTAGAGGCTTCCGTCATTACAATTTCAGTCTCCTCTGTTGTAAAGGTAGGCTGGACTTCTGCAACTGGTTCTCTTGCACCATCATTACCAACATTATCACTGTCATCATCATTACCCTTTCCCTTTTTATGACCATACTTATCTTCGATTATTTTTTTCAAGGTTTGTTCTTCATTATTTGAATCACTGTCATCATGGTGCCACTTGTCATTTTCTGGTGTAATATATTGATCATTTGCTAGAAAACCGATCAACTTACGAGGAGGTGTGCTTTCCTTGTATCTTTTTGTTGCTACACCTCTAAATATTTTCAAAGAATGTTCCATCATAACTTCAATTTTTAAAACATTGTTGTCATTCTTCGGAAGATTCGGATGTTGCACATTCAGAATCATTTGGAGAAAACGAGGATACATCCAAAACTTGTTTCCACCATATCCGGTTCTTCTCAGGTTTTCCTTCGTATTTGCCAAAATATACTTTAAAACACTAAACGTTTGTTGAATGCCAAAGCTGTTGGGCTAATACTAGTAAAGGTTTACACATTAGTGCTACATTTGGGCTTTTGGAGGGTTTTGGGCTTCCTAGTGCCTTGTGGGCCTAGGGTTGTAACTATTGGGCTTGGTGATTAGTATAAATATATGTCTTAGGTCAATGTTTAGTGGTTAGAGAGTTGTAACTGAAAAACTTGTATCAGACACTATTCTGGTGTATGCAAGTTGATTTTGATTCAAGAGATTGTTCTTTTTCCTAATCTTTATTTCTGTAATTGATTAGGTTTACGATACCTGTTAGCTCTGATTTTTGGACTTACAATCGGTATCAGAGCCTGCTGTACAATACAGGCTCCATGTATCGCAGATTGAAGAGCTGATCGGAAGTGGTTTGTTGCTGTTCATCCCGGATTACTGTTTAGAATTTAAGAATCACTGTGTTTGATCGGATTTGCTACTGTTTCGAAGAACTCGAAGAAGGTCTGAAGATTCCGGATTTGATACTGTTGCGAATTCCGAAGAACTTGAAGAAGCTTCAAGGATTTCAGATTTGCTACTGTTGAAGATCCCGAAGAACACGAAGGAGATCATCCATTTCGGATTGATCCCGGACTTCTGTTCAATTTGGATTCCTACTATTTCAGATCCGAAACACTATTGATTGTTATCTGTTGCTGGGAATTCGGACTACTGTTGCATTCGGATAAGGACTAGATTCCGGACCGATAGCATTCCGAATCCAGTCTCATTCCGGATTCTTCCTGATTCCGATTCATTTCGGATCAGCTTTCATTCAAGATTTTCTTCCATTCTGGATCAATATCATTCTGGATTTCTGATTTCGGATACACACTACTTTACGAATTATCATTTTGGATTTTTCTATTTCGATTGTTTTCGGATTCAACCATCTCGGATTTGACTATCTTGGATTCAACCATCTCGGACTGATTTCGGATTTGCCTATCTCGGAGTTGTCTATTCCTCACTCATTTCGGACACTGTTTGGGACATATTCTGATCACTGTTCATTATAAAATTCAAAATTAACTTAATGTAAATTTACTTGGTAATTTTAATAAAGTTAACCATGATGAACAGTTACATGACAACCCAAGATTTGACCAATGCCACTTTGGCTGCAATACAATCACAGACTGTGGCCCTCTATCAAGAATTGGATTAAATGATTGGCACTTCAACTAAAGTGCCCCGACTGTTATATGGAGATGAGTACTATGAATGGAAGTTCAGATTCGAGCAATATTGCAAGGCTAAAGAGTCTGGGGTGTGGAGGTGCATTAATGAATGGTCCTCGAACGATAGTGTACAGTACCGATCAAGATCCGGATAAAAAGATTCCAAAGCCAAGTCACTTGTGGACTCCAGAAGATGTGAAAGTCATTGAGGAAGATGAAAAGGCTTCATCTATATTGACAATGGCACTTGGACCTGACATTTCAATTGCGGTCATAAATTGCAAGACCGCTAAAGAAGTGTGGAGTGAATTGCAAAATCTTTATGAGGGAAATACGGATATGAAGGCCAGTAGAGAAAATCAGCTGAATCAACAATTCAGCTCATTTAATCACATTTACGGGGAAACCATTGAGAACCAGATCCGGAGATATGTAAAGCTCGTCTCCCAGATGATATCAGCTGAGATTACTCTTACCAATAGTGTTATGAACAGACAGTTGTTAAAATCATTAACAAAGAGTTGTGATGCTGATGTTGGAATGATCAAGAAGACGAAGAATCTGAATGATGTCACTCTCACAGAAATGATAGCTACTATTAAATCGTGTGAGATCGATAATAAGGAGAGAGACATCAATCATCAGATTAGTTTGAAGGCCGCCGGTATTACAGGGCAAAATGCAGCATTAATGTCATGAAATCTGGTTTATAGCCCTCTGCAAGGAAGTTCTCACACACCGGGTAGCTCAAACATGGTGTACAGTCCTCTTGCCACACCACAGAAGACTCAGTACGTCTACGGTCTTCAGTCTCAGACTCCTACTATTATTTCTACTGCCCAAGTTCAGACACAGTACCATGCTCAGTATTCTAACGTGGTGTTCAGTCCCGCCATTCCAGCTGCAACTCAACAAGGTGGCATTCCTCAATCGGCTGCTCCAGCACCAGCTCTTGCTCAAGCTGTGTCCAATTCTGCTTTTCTCACCAAGGAAAATGAAGAGAAATTGGCCATAGCTACTTCAATGATCAACAACTTAAATGCCTTTTTAGTAGGTGACCTGACTCCCACATCTATTCTTCCAACTAAAGTCGATCAAATAATGGAGGAGGATCTGGACGAGATTGACGTGTCATGGAATCTTGCAATGGCTGCCTTTCGTGTTAACAAGTTTCAAAAGAAGTATGGGCGGCAACCATTGTCAAATCTGAAGACTAGACTTACAAAAGATAAACTCAGGTGCTACAAATGTAATGAGCCAGGATACTTTGCAAGGGAGTGCAAGAAGCCACCATCTAGATATGTGTCATCCAGAGTGGCAGACATACAGAACAGTGACAGACATCTGGTGGCAGTCTCTCCCTCAAAGTCTACTACTAGTCCCTCAAGCAGCTCATGCAGGAAATCAACAGCGTTGCTGGAACAACAGCACGAAGGATTCAACTGGGCAGATGCTGCAGCTCAGATGGAGACTTTGAATCTTTCTAAGAACAGTAACCACTACATGATGGCGCAGATAACTGAGACACCAGATCTTTCAGAAACGGTAAATCGAATTCTCTATTCTGATAGTTGTCATTTTAAATGATCACAAATGTGCGCCCATAATTCAACTCTTGTAGCACAAGCTGCATCACAGAACATCGCCCTTAAACATAAGAACAAGCTTCTTATGGAAAAGGTCAAGCTCAAAAACAAGATATAGCTCAGCTAAAGCTTGACTTGAACCAATAGCAATGTTGGGTATACGACTAACAACTAAAATTAGCTGAAAAGGACGTAGAACTTCAAGCAGCCTTAGCCAAGCTAAATTCCTTGACATGGAAGTTTCACGAAAATGAAATAAATATTAAAAATTTTGAAACTTCCAGCAAGCTGGTCAAGGACTTGTGTGATCTACAGCTTAATTACCAGAAAAATTACACAAAAGGTCTTGGGTACACTAGGGCTCCTCCACCATATAATCATAACTATACAAGAATGCTTGAATCTGAGGCTGATCTAGAAAATGCAGAAAATATGATGTATGGTAAACTTCAGATTATCTTTCTAAACCGCGGAAGCCCTATTACCTAAAGTTCTCCAAGCCAACTGAACTCAAGAGGGATGATGTTCTCGTTACTTCCGCACCACTTTCACATGAATCTGGTGACCATCCATCTTGTAGTTCAGAAGATTTAGAGAAAGTGACGCCTAAGGAAGAGGCAGCTACATCATCCTCAGAATCTAAAGGAGAAAATTCTTTTGAAACTGAAACTGACTTAGTGAACGATACTAACGTTTCTACCTCATGTACAGAAGACATATTAGTTGAGGATATTATGATGGTGATCAAGAAGAATGTCTGAATGCAAATTCAGACAATTCGACTACTGATTATGAATTTTATAAACCTGCCTTTGACATTTTGAGTCAATTTCTTGCTGAACAATTTAAATTCTCAGACAGTGTTGGTTGTGTTGATAACACAGACGATTTTAATTCTGGTTTTTCATCTAATGCTGATGTTTTGAATGCTACTAATAACTGTGATTACTCTTTTGATGAAAACATAAATTTTGCTACAGGTACAACATCGACAGATGATTCGGTTTCCTCAGTTCCTACTGAAGAGACCAGAAGTTCTTCTCCAAAGGATCCGTCTGTTGATGCTAATCCCAGGGGTGACAGTGAGAAATTCAACCAACCAACTGACCCTGTGAAGAATGACGTTGGCATAGTTCTAGAAGAATCGGGCGACTGAGCTTCTTCAAATGAAGAACAATGGATTGATTCGGAAATAATAGAAGATGAAGATTCTCTCCCTGCTAATTCAGATATAAATCTTGAAACTGAATCTAAATCGGACTCTCAAACTTTTCAAAATTTAGAGATTCCTCCTACTTGTAATGTTTCAAGCTCATCTTCTGGAAGTTCAGAAAAGGATGTCCCTGCTAAGCCACCCGTCTCCTCTTGCAGAATCTGCCATGCAAAGTGATTTAAAACTAAAGATAAGAAAAGCAGAACACGTCGATCCAAAAAGAAGAAAAACAAACAGGCACCTCAGACAAATGAAAAGGCAACCACTGAGTCACTTCTTCACTCTGAGAAATTGACTCAGCAGCCCAAAACTGAATCTGTTAAGAAACCAGCTGAACATAAATCAGTTAAATTTGCGCCTAAGTCTACACACTCCGAATTTTCTAATTCAAATCACAAAACTAACAAGTGTGCTAATGGTTGTGTGCAGGCAACAGTCAAGATCAACACCGTGCACCAGCTGTCAGTATCCACAAGCAAGAAACTGACAGACAAATTGCCTAGAATTTCCCAAGCTAAACGAACTGTTTTCTTCCAGGAGAGGCAGACCTGTTTCAACTGTGGATATCTCGGGCATATTGCACGAAATTGTCAAAAGGCTTTTACACCTTTTAAAGCATTATACTCAAAATATCAGAAAGCTATGCCGAATCGCCTAAATCAGGCTCGATTTGCTATGGCTAAGCCTTCTGATCAAGACTGGAACATGGCCAAGAAACAAACTCACAAATCTCCAAGAATTTCAGGTTTTTTGAATCCTTTTTTCGATGGCAGGTTTGTCTCCTTCGCAGGTGGTGAGACCGGAAAGATCACTATGAGAGGAATAGTATGTAATGGAGCTCTCAGCTTTAAGAACGTGAACTACGTACCATAGTTGAAGCATAGTCTTTTGAGTGTGTCTCAACTCTGTGACAATCATTTTGATGTTCTCTTTACCAAGAAAGGGTGTTATGTACTAAAACAAGGCCTCATTATTCCGGATGATTAGATACTTCTAAAAGCCAAAACCACAGCGTCTACAACGCGATCATCCAATTGAAAATATTATTGGTCCTGTTACTACTGTTGTTCGAACCCATAGTCAATCATGGGATATCAATACTTGTCTTTACTCTTGCTTTATCTCCCAAATTGAACCTAAAATCATTGATTTGGCATTGCAGGAACCAGGCTGGGTTGATTCTATGCATGAAGAACTCAATCAATTTGAGAAGCTTGGTGTATGGCAATTGGTGAAGCTTCCTCAAGGAAAACGTGCTCTTGGAACTCGCTGGGTATTTCGCAACAAACAGGATGACACTAGAGTCATTGTTCGGAATAAAGCTCGACTGGTGGTTCAGGGTTTTCGTTAGATTGAAGGATTAGACTACGATGAGGTTTATGCACCGATCGCTCGATTGGAGGCTATTCGCATTTTCTGGGCATATACATCTTACATGGATTTCACTGTCTATCAAATGGATGTTAAGACTGCGTATCTCTATGGCACGGTGAAAGAGGAAATATACGTGGCACAACCACCGGGTTTTACTGATCCTGATAAGCCAGACCATGCATACAAATTGGACAAAGCTTGGTATGGGTTGCATCAAGCGCCTCGTGAATGGTACGCAACTCTAACAAAGCATTTGCTTGCTCATGGATATACTCGGGGAACCATTGATCAAACTTTGTTCATCAAACGTGTTGACAAGGACATTATTCTTGTTCAAATTTACGTTGATGATATCATTTTTGGTTCTACAAATGATTGATGACTACTCACGATTCACTTGGGTCTTCTTTCTGGCACAAAAAAAGTGAAACAGCTGAGTTAGTTAAACAGTTCATCACACTTATGGAGAACAAGACAGACACCATTTTAAAGGCTATTCGTTGTGATAATGGAACATAGTTTAAGAATGCTACCTTAAATTCTTTCTGCTCCTCCAAGGGTATTGATCAACAGTTCAGTGCAGCTAGAACTCCACAACAAAATGGGGTTGCCGAATGGAGAAATCAAACACTGATTGAAGCTGCACGTACTATGTTGGTTGAATCTGAACTACCTCTTATTTTCTGGGCAGAAGCAATTAATACTGCATATTATATTCAGAATCATGCCCTGATCAACAAAAGACACATGAAAACACCGTATGAAGTGGTTGAAGGTCGCAAACCTTCGGTCAAGCATTTCCGCAAGTTCGGATGCCCTTGTGTTCTTCTGCTCATGAATGCCAAAGGAAAATTTGAATCACGCAGAGATCCATGCATTTTCGTCGGATATTCTAAAAATACTTCCTATCGTCTATAATATGATCAAGAAAATGGTAGTTGAAACCTACAATGTGGGTTGGCTGGAGGAGAATCCCAAGGACACACGCATTGGTCCTGACTGCTTGTATGATTATTCCTCCTTGTTTAACCATGTTGATGTTTCTTCTAATGTGACTGCAGGTACAAGCAAAGTTTCTGAACTTCCAACGATATTACCTGAAGACGATGCCGATGCTGCACAGCTGCACGAGACTTTTAAGCAGCTGAGTGTGGATCCACTTGGATTTTATGAAGCTATATCTACACCTTCACCAGTATCGCAATATCAGGAAATGACATCTAACCAGACTCCTTAGGATGATTCCCCTAGAGTTGAGGCATCAAACACAGAGCCTCCTACGGAAAATGAAGAGTCTGCTCCTCCCGATGTCTTAGGTTCATCTATGTTTCCTAAGCCTACACCGCCATAATGTTCTGTTGATTCATCAGTCAACACTTCTACTAGTGCAACTAATGAGGGGGAGTCATCTGGAGTTGTCTCACCGAGTGTTACCAACTTGCAAACAGATCTCCGTGTCCCTGCTACGCCAATACCACAACATCTACAGCGTGACCATCCAATTGAAAATGTTGTTGGTCCTGTTACTGCTGCCGTTCGAACCTGCAGTCAATCAGGGGATATCAATACTTGTCTTTACTCTTGCTTTATCTCACAAATTGAACCTAAAAGCATTGATGACACCTTGCAGGAACCAGGCTAGGTTGATGCTATGCATGAAGAACTCAATCAATTTGAGAAGCTTGGTGTATGGCAATTGGTGAAGCTTCCTCAAGGAAAACGTGCTCTTGGAACTCGCTGGGTATTTCGCAACAAACATGATGACACTGGAGGTTAAGGGTTTTTGTCAGATTGAAGGATTAGACTACGATGAGGTTTATGCACCGGTCGCTCGATTGGAGACTATCCGCATTTTCTTGGCATATGCATCTTACACGGATTTCACTGTCTATCAAATGGATGTCAATACTGCGTTTCTCTACGGCACGGTGAAAGAGGAAATATATGTGGCACAACCACCGGGTTTTACTGATCCTGACAAGCCAGACTATGTATACAAATTGGACAAAGCTTTGTATGGGTTGCATCAAGCGCCTCGCGCATGGTACACAACTCTAACAGAGCATTTGCTTGCTCATGGATATACTCGGGGAACCATTAATCAAACTTTGTTCATCAAACGTGTTGACAAGGACATTATTCTTGTTCAAATTTATGTTGATGATATTATTCTTGGTTCTACGAATGATGGTCTGTGTCGAAATTTGAAGAAATCATAAAGAAGAAATTTGAGATGAACTCATTGGGGGAGATGACTATGTTTTTTGGTCTTCAAGTTCGTCAGAGCTCGTAAGGAATATTGATTCATCAAGGAAAATATGTCAATGACATTCTTGCGATATTCAAGCTTACAGACTCAAAGCCTACAGCTTCACCTATTGCAGAACAGTCTTTGCTAAATGAGGACGCTGAAGGAACGCCTGTTAATCCAACTTTGTACCGATCTACGATTGGTTCACTCATGTATCTCACTGCAAGTCGGCCAGATATCATGTTTACCGTCTGCCAGTGTGGTCGTTATCAGGCTACTCCTAAACTCTCTCATTTACATGTTGTTAAAAGAATTTTTTGGTACCTCAAAGGGGCACCATCATTGGGCCTCTGGTACTGTAAAAATTCTGAATTTGAACTGTATGCTTTCTCTGAAAGTAATCTTGGAGGTAAAGATAGGGATATGCGCTCAACTTCAGCTGGATGTCAATTCTTGGGAGACCGCTTAATCTCGTGGCAATGCAAGAAGCAGCAGACGGTCTCGCTCTCTACTATAGAAGCAGAATATGTCACAGCATCTTCTTGCTGCTCCCAGGTTTTATGGATGCAACATCAGCTTGCGGATTACGGTTTGACTTATCTAAACACAACAATTTATTGTGATAATGACGCCGCTATCCAAATCGTAAAAAAACCCTGTTTTTCACTCCAAAACCAAGCACATAAATATTAAAGTTCATTTATTCAGTTATTTCTATGAAAACGTACACGTTAAATGTCACACCCCGATCCGCAGCGGAATAAGAGTCGGGGCATAATTGCGTTATCACCAAAGCTCATGATGTTTACTAAAATGTTTCATATTTACTAAATTCAAATTACAACTTAAATGTTCAAGCCAAATTCATACAATACAAGGAAAGGAAAATTAAATAAACAATCCAAAATCTAAACTGATTTATTCTTATAGGCCGTCCTATATGTTTCTTGCTTCAACTGGATCACCTGTATCATGTGTAAAAATGGGGAATTTTGGGTCAACAAAAGTTGGCGAGTGAACCTTGTTAAAATCCTTTGTTATTGATTTCTTGTTGTATTTATATGGAAAAATTGTGCAATAATCATATGTGAGCAAACGTAAATAAACAAACAATAACAAACCACCTTGCATGAGTATATGACATGAATGATAATGTATATGTTGGCAACGTCACGTTCCGCTCATAGGTAATGGGGAACGGACGAGCCTATGATGATGTATGTGAGATCAAGGCTCAATCAAACGGAGCCGATCGTGTGTTGGCAACGCCACGTTCCGCTCATAGGTAATGGGGAACAGTTCCACTCATAGGTAATGGGGAACATACGAGCCTATGATGATGTATGTATTGAAAATGATAAATTTAATCTAAACATTAACCACACAAACAATGGATACATATTGGATACACATTTGATCATGGATATGATGGATTCACAAGTGTTTAAATGTAATAAATAATAAGCGACACATGATACACCCCAAAATGTGATTAAAACGGGGAATTGGTAGAGATTCACTCACTTTGGGTGCGTTCGTTTGATGATGTTGGATGCGCACGAAATGGTACGGTAAATAAGTGGATTTTATTAACAATTTTAATAGGATTTTTAGATTTATTTTTGTGAGTTTAAAGTCATTTTCTAACTTTATTTTTAAATTAAATAAATAAATAAAAAGAATTAAAATTTTTTTACTTTTTAACCGTTGACCGGTCCGTTGACCGGTCGGACTGTGACTTATGTGTGCGTTGGGTGAGGCTCGAACCAGTGACCTCTCGTATGCGTGCACGCAGCTCTACCAACTGAGCTACGTGTCTAACCCGAAATATTTCTGATTTTAATTATACTTATATACTATTTAGATTGTTCAGAATTCTATTTAATTTAAAAAGGTTTTTAAATCATTGAACCGGTGTGAGGGCCTGGACTCGAACCCGCGTCCATAGCCTTGTATTGCACACAACCCGACCAACTGGGCTGTGTGACTAACCCGAATGATATGCGATTTTATTTACATTTATTTACTATCTGAGCCTTAATATATATCAGTATTAAAAATGGTGGAAATTTGTAAGAACCGGGCAGCGTGTAGGACTCGAACTCGGGACCATGATATTAAATTTGCACACAGTCCACCACTGGACTGTGTGTCTAACCCGGTATAATATTCGGTTTTAATTAAACTTATACACATATCGCCTTCGTCTTCTTCATTTATAACGACACAGACAAAGATGTCCGACTGTTCTTGCTTAAATCGTTCGTCTAACATATAAGTGTTTGAAATGTAATGGATAAAGAAGGTTTTGGAAATGAATGTACCGGAAAAGATGTTTTTCTCAGAACTCCGGCAAAGGTCGTCGGCTCTGTTTTGTGAATTCCGTCTGATCGGATCAATTTACAGTTTTGATCAATTAGTTGCGAAATTAAGTGACTAAACAAGAATTATCAGAGAGTTTAGATGTTTATACTGATTCACAGCGTGATTTCGGAATTTTCAGAGATTTTCCGGCGAGTGCAGATTATCCGACAACGTCGTCTGGGACCGATTCTGATTGAAGGATTTGAGTTAGTAAAAGTCTAACAATGGATTGAAAATGAAAGAATCGAGAAATTTACCGATTTGATGTATGTCTCGGTTTTCCGGCGAAAGTCCGGCGATAGCAGATAACGATTCCGACGAACAGAAGTTAGAGTGAAAATGAAATTGATAGTGCTGCGAGTGTTTCCGAGATATGAGGCGATGGTATTATCAGTGTAAATCAGGAGTAATATGATTTCGGTTTTCAATCTCGAAAATCATATGAATCGAGTTCATTGAAGACGGAATTGATTAAGAACGTGGGTCGTAATTGATTTATCGGTTATATTTAGTAACTCGCGATCACTCAAAAGTCTCTGGATATTTGAAAGCCGATGAGTGGTTTCAATTCTTGACGCAAACAGATAGATTCACGGGTGAAACTTAAGGTTTATTTGATTCATTGATTACACAAACGAGTCAAGTGGCGGAGTGGTTAAGTGTTGCTTGTTTCATCCGGCTGACCCGGGTTCGAAACCCGGCAGCCTTTTTTTCCTTTTTATTTAATTTATTTTTACTTTTTAACAATTATAGTTTCTAAATTCTAAAATGTTTATTAATTATGTATTGTTTAAAATCAACATTAATCATAAATACGCAACGAAATTTTATAACTTGATATTCGATTAATAAACGAAGCGGGTTTTGGAAACCCGTTTTTCGACGGATGTTACATTAAACTTGATCAAATCCACATCGATGCAAACGTGGCGGATTTGTTCACGAAACCCATTAGTAACGTGCGTTTTCAAGTGCTTGTTGACCTTCTCAAAATGATCCGTTTTTCTAACTCAGCATCCTCTGTCTTTTCCGATTCGTTTATTGTCTTTCATTCATTTTTGTTTGCTTCGTAAATTTGTTCATAAATATGCACAAATTTAGGGGGAGAAATATTAGAAAAAAAAAGAAAAAAAAGGTATTTGTTTTTAAAGAACCTTTGAAATGATTGGGAAATGAAATACTTTTTCGTGATAAAGTGTCTGACTAACACATGTAAGGTGTTCAAGCGGGAAAAGACTTGGATCGAGGGTGATATGTTGATAGGTCTAAATCTCAACCGGGTAGTGTAAGACAAATGATATAAACATAAAGAACTATGTATTCAGTGGGTTACATACTATAGGCGTATGATTTCATGGTCTTAAATCCTATGTGATAGATAGCCAACGTCATAGATTTCGAGTCTTTATGCTGTTGAGTCATCTGGGGATATCTTGGCTGCCCTTCTGTTGCATCCAGATTATATGCAGACCTAGGCACAGTCAGGATATCTTTTAAAAGAGCCAAAACAGAAGGGCCAAAACCTAAAAGAACGGTAATCTCTTCATGAGAAAATTCCATAAGTTCCTATGTACCACATAAGGTATTTGCCTAACCCTCATCAGATATTATTGGTCACTTTGCTGTACGGAAGTACTGACCTGTTCACCAATAGTCTGACATTGTAAAAGATAAAGGACGATCTCAGTATACTCACCTGCTACGATGAATTCTTGTGCTTACTTTGATCACGGGGGTATGTCATGGTATGGGACCCACGGGTATCATAGTATAATACTACCTTAAGCGTATCATAAAGCTAGAACTAGAGGGTTGAGTTTTAGATTTAGGTGGACAGGTATATTGGCAATTCCTTAGATTATTCTGACCCAGCTCATACTAAAAAGTGTTCCTTATTCGACCTTTGAAACGATTTAATCCCTTAGGAAGGGTGTGTTTGTGTTTGTGCTTAAATGTCTTGTGTTGTAGTTGGTAAAAGGTGGTTGGATGCATGGTTAGTCAAACGTCTGATTTTTGATTAGATTGTTTCTGTCAAGGGATATTGGACTGGTCTGCTAAGTTTCGAAGTTGGGCTAATCCAATAGAATTTCTGAATGTCTTAAAAATTGAACATTTAGGGTTCACAAGTTACTGTTCCGGATTGTGCTTTCAAGCACCTTCCGGATAGGCCCACTTAGTTGTCACTGTTCCGGATTGGGCCTGACAAAAGCCAATCCGGATCCTTTGGGAATTCGGATTTCGGATTGTGTTGGGCCCAAAAGATTTTAGGCCCAAGCCCATTCCGGAAAAGTACTTAAGTTAATTAGAGATGCATTTCGGATTATTCACAAATTTTCCAAAACCTCTGATATTCTCTGGTCTTCTCTGATCTCTCACTTTTCTTTTCGGATTTTTATCTCGAATTTCATCCAGATTAGGTAAATTAGGCTTTAATATCATAAAATCAGATGATAATCTTCAAGTTTCATGCATTTCGGACAGCATTTCGGATTGGCCTTCAAAGAAACTTGTATTTCGGATCTCATTCCTGATGGATGTTCAATCGAGTTGATGAACTACGATCTCATCTCGGATAACCTTAATCCGGATTGATGATTGATCCGAAATATTGTTGATTTGCTTGTCCAATCTGGATTGATGATTCATTCTAATCACTATTGACCTCTTTGCTAATCCGGATTGATGAAAGGTTCATCCAGATTACTGTTGACCTGTTAGTGAATCTGGATTCTAGGGTTTTAACCTTTGAGCTCTTTTGAACCTTTTCGAATGATTGAACCCTTCAAACTGATTTGAACCTTGTAATAATTGAACCTTCGATATCTGTTTAAACCATTCAATTCGTCTTGGCCTTTTATCCTAATGAATTCCTTTAACTTATGTTAGTTGCGTTAAAATTGAGCTAACCTGGTTATTGTTTTGACAAAGATGGTAGAAGAGGCTTTTGATGCAGTTATGTTGGTGGAGGAACAGTTCCATAATCAAGCAGGATACCTATCGGACCCACCAACTGAATTTTACCAAGAGTTCCAATCGATGATGGTTGGTCTAAATGCGTGCAAGATTGCGTATGCACTTCATGCTAATCCGGTTATATACAGAGATCTAGTGCACTCGTTTTGGAAGAGAGCTTGATTCCACCTGAGAGGAGCTGATGGGAGACTGTATATTAGTTCTCAGATACAGGGTAAGGAGATCTTAGTAAATGACCCGACTGTGTACACAATGGAGAAAGTGTTGCCGATACTTGCAGAGATGAGTTATGAGGGTTCATATCCGCCGTTGCTCAAGAAGATGTTTCCTTCCTACTGGAGATTATTGGTACACATGTTCATGCAGTGCATTTCTTAGAACAAGGGAGGGTTGGACCAACCGAATCAAACCCAAACCTCCGCGATCGTGGCTCTTATTATGGACTGGAAATATAACTTTTCAGGTTATATTTTCGAAAATATGAAGAAGATTTTAGAGCAATCCAAGAAGAGGATATTTCTGTTATATCCGCGCTTCGTACAACTGATTTTGGATGCTCGATATCCCAACTTGGCCAAGGATGCTTCGGATGCGAATTTGCTAAATATGAAGCCAATGGGACCAACTATCTTTAGCACAATGAAGAAAAATCGTTCCACATCGAAGACCGTATTTTCTAGTCGTTTTCCGTTAAAGATGTTTGGAAAGTTTGCTGAGGTAATCAGACAGGATGTTCCAGCTCCTACACCAGTCAATGCTATTGTTGCTGAAGAACATGATGTGCCTGCGAAAGAGAAAGAGGTTGAGGTTGAAGATACAGACGAAGAACAAGCTTTCTTAGATGATCTTACTGAATTTAATGCCAATCTAACTCTAGTTTTGGCAGAACTTTCTTTGGAGAACCTAGAAGCCCTAATTGCTCATCTGAAAGAAATTCACGAACGACAAGGTGATCCTCCTTTTGTAATTCCCTCTGTTGATGTTCCAGTAGGTGTGGTTGAAGCTGTTGAAGAGGATGAAGAGGAGGAAGTACCTTTGATAAAGAGACGGCGAACGAAGCCTATTGTTCAACCAAGTCGGTCAGAAACTCATGTGGTTAGTATTGCTGAAGAGTCTACACTAGTGACATCTACTCCTGCTTCATCTTCAGTTGTTGTATCTATAACAGATTATCCGATGGTTAATCCTTCTATTTCTTCTGAACTGGCAACTGCTCACATTGCTACTCATTCCACAGTCGTATCTATTCCAGTAGACTCGGTATTATAAATGATTGATTTTGCCGGAAGTTTAATGGGTGCTGATGGATCTGGCGCAGGTGGAAGTGGTACAGGTGGTGCTGAGGATGATGCTGCGGAATACTCGCGAAGTTCTGAAAATCGTGCGTTTGAGTATAGTGGTCTAGACAGTGATGATGAAGATGTAGAAGTTGATGTTGTGGATTTGAAGAAGCGAGTGATTGTATTAGAACAGGATGTCATACATAAGGATGCTCTGATTGCGTCGTTGCAAACACGCTTAGACATGAGACACCAAAAGATCGATCAACTGCAAGGGGACGTCACTATGCTGATGACTTTGGTGTTTGATTTGAAAGCTAAATTGGAGAACAAGTTTGGGCGAGAATTCTCTGACCCTACTGATGATCCAATGAGCATAGAACACAGACATAGAGCTGCCGAGCAACGAGCAGCAGAGGAAAGTGAAGCAGATAGGTTAGCAGTTGGCTTCCGAACGACAAGCTGGGTTGGATGACTATCTGCGTGATCCGAGAAAGAAATATACTGCAAGTCAGAAGCGTCCAACAACACAAAAAAAGAAGCAGATGATGTTGATGAAAAACGTTGATGATAGTCCGCTTGATGAGAATTTTCAATTGAAAGATCCTTGCAATCAGTCTGAACGGTATGTTATGGAACTTGGCTCAAGTTACTACAGCAAGGTTGGAAACAAATTTAAGGTGCTAAGCTGGATGTATGACCATGTAAAGAAGATCTGGATTATTGATAGGCAGGACGGTACTCGGGAATATTATTCTAAGGAATCTTAGTTTGAAATGTGGATAAAGATTGCTTTGACTGATTTGTTACAAGCTCCGTACTCTGACGATGATACTATTGAACGAGGTCCAGTTTGGAGGTTTTTCAAGAAATTGGAACAGGAGGTGAAGATTGGTTTCAAGACAATGAAAACAACTGAATCGTATTTGCGAGCTGTGAAGGGAGTGCGTGACATGAGGATAGGGAGGAGGTTTAATTCGGTGATATAGCCCCTGACGGATAAGGAACTTGTTATACCAGTTGCTCCAACTTTTCCGAGAGTAATTTTGCAGAATTTCAAATTCTGGCTGTATGATTACAAAGTTGGAATTGTGGCTATTGTGACGAAGGAGAAGGCGTTTAGGATTAATGATGTGGTTGACATGGTGAGCTTTCATGATGAAGATCTACAGGTTCTTGCTTCATACCAGATTCAAACATCAAAGTTATATGAAGCATGCGCTAAAGATTGGATAGATGTTGTGGTTGGAATTATTGCTGGAATATTGGGAGTGGACGCGCAACCTAGAGATTAGAAGGCCTAATGTTGTAAACCTAGGGCGAGATTGTTGGGATAATACTAGTAAAAGGTTTACACATTAGTGCTACATTTGGGCTTTTGGAGGGTTTTTGGCTCCCTAGTGCCTTGTGGGACTAGGGTTGTAACTATTGGGCTTGGTGATTAGTATAAATATAATTCATAGGTCAATGTTAAGTGGTTAGAGAGTTGTAACTGAAAAACTTGTATCAGACACTATTCTGGTGTATGCAAGTTGATTTTGGTTCTAGAGATTGTTCTTCTTCCTAATCTTTATTTCTGCAATTAACATTCAAGAGATTGTTCTTCTTCCTAATCTTTATTTCCGCAATTGATTAGGTTTACGATACCAGTTAGATCCGATTTCGGGACTTACAAAAGCTACCATCATTCCAAAAAGTCGTTATTTGCCATGTCATAACCACTTCGTCTATTGCTCAAACACTGAATTAAAACATGTAGAAAGAACTTGTATCAGAGTGGCAGTTGTCCCATGAGGAAATCTCCAACACATTTCATTCTAAGCAAACATCCATGTTGACATTTCAACGATACTGAGAATGGAGCTTCAGGATCATCACAAAGCTGTACTACTGAGTTAATGGTTTCAACAGTGACGTCTACGTTCAAGTCTTTTACTTTCCCGCGGATAAGTTCCTGCCCATTCACTTCAAACTTTAGCTGAATTCCCAAATTCCTTGATCAACGTCTTGTGTACTGTAGTCTTGTGCGTGATAGCATAATGTATCCTTGAGTCGTGCAAAAACTTCATTATACCGTTATACTCAGCAAATTTATCTTCCGGATCTAAGTAGGCTACCATGTCATGTCTCGGTTCAGACATAATTTCCACTTCTGACTTATCAGTTCTCTTTGTTGCGGGTTTTCTTTTGTGTTTCTTTTGTTCCATTCTGTACACATACAACAACTAGGATAAGAATACAAAATTCATTAGGGAATATACACAAAAAAATTTATTCCAAACTTTCTGTATGTATATATTCCCTGAACAAAGAACTACTGACTCATATGAATAACAATTCATTCGTACGAAGAACAACTCATTTTCACAAACTCTTGATTAAGTCAAACAAAAGTTTCATTCGTACGAATAGTAGACTCAAACGAACGAAGTGTCATTCGTGCGAATCTTGTTAGTACGAACAACTTTAAGAGAAGTAACTTGTTTTTCAGTTAAAATGATTCTTTGCTTAATTTTGTTGTTCAAGTCAGTCAAAGTCACATGGTCAGATAATGTTTAAGTTGTTCAACTTCAAAGTATGCCAACATAGTCAAGTATACCATAAAGAATTCAAAAGCAACTTAAGGAGAGGTGTACAGATGACGTGAGCAAGATGAAAGTGAAGTCCTACCAAAGAACTTCATTACCTTTTATACCATATCAAGATACTCGTACGAAACAACTTTAGTTCATACGAAGAGCTCCAAATCATATAAGACCCAAAGGTCATTCGTACGAAGCACAATGGCTTGTACGAAGATATGATTCGTACGAGTCCAGGTTTCTCAAAACTGGACTTTCAGTTCTCTGACGTCTTTAGGTTTTTCGCTGACCTGTTTAGAACTTTGCACAGATCCACACTAATCACAAGTTAAGTTAGGAAAAGTGCTTGTTAAACAGATTTTGTTCTTTTGAGATGAGTTTACCATTTGTAAGAAAGTACTTTTATGAAGTTATGATATCAAAACAAATGGCTTTGATGGCGTATCTTGGTAGAAAACTTTTGAGCTTCAATTTTGGCTAATTCAAAAAGAACTTAAATAAACAACAAAGTAAACTAAACTAAAATAACCAGTAACAGATAAGAGTAAACTATATATTTACTAGATAATCTTTTTCAGAGTTTCAAGGTAAGAGAATTATACCAGCTTTTAATCTTGTCAAAAACGAGTTTTGTTTAAAACATCTAATTAAACATTAAATAAGCATTCTACTATGATTATCGGTATTGTTGTCCACATAAGCTCATCTTATCAGATGTAATCATGATTAGGAGATATGATTAAGATATGAATTATACTTACTAGCCGGTGTTCAACAACTTCACGACACATTACTGTATCAAGATATGCACGAGAGAAAATCTTATCGGTGGGTATACTTGCTTATCATCTGTTTTGACGAATATGATGTGAGATACTCATTTATTTTGATTGAAAACAAGCCCTATGTTATTAAATCACTTATTGATGAGGAACTTGATTTTCAGATGCACACAAGGCACATGAGTAAGTCTGTGAACAGGTTAGTACCATCGTACCGACAAAGAGACGAACTTAGCTCCCGCATAAAGCTGTGATATTTTATCACTTATTTTTGGGTGGATGTGATATGTTTATCACTTATTGATGGTCGTACTCAGTATTTACACGTATGTATGGTATCATGGAAGTTCTAGACTTGCGTCACCGTTATTTTTCGGCAAAAGATTCAACCATGATACCAAGATGATAAGTCAATATAAAGACCACATATCTCAGATCCTCGGCATACTATCAACCGAAATTTCGGTACCAAGACCATATGCCAATGAATGGTTCCCACCTGGCTTGTAGTCCGTTATGTTTATATCAACCTGCAAATTTTAATCTGACTGTGAGCCTACCGATACATCATTAGTAAAGCTACTTATCAATCTTTCATTTTGTGTTTTTGACTGTTTATGACAGATCACTAGTGTATTTCTTCACTTATCTATCAAAGAAACTCATTTCTTATTTTTGGATTTTCTATTGTTTTTGTATTTTTCTAAATTTTTCTCCCCCTTAAACAAAGAAGTTTATAAAAACTTAAACTAAATAAATGAAATATTCTCCCCCTAAAATATAAAACTAAGAGAAAATATATAATCTTTTTTTAATTTTATATTTTGAAGAAAATATTTACGAAAAATGATTAGCCAAGGATGAATTACTTGGGTTTCACCTGATACCATTGACCAAAAGTAGATAATTAAAACGAGATTTATCAAAAGCTTTTGTAAACAGGTCGGCACGTTGGTGATCGGTGTGGATTTTAACAACATTGATAAGTTTCTTTTCATAACAATCTCGTATGAAATGATACTAAATCTCAATGTGTTTGGTTTTTGAGTGCTGTACTGGATTATGAGTGATCTGTAAAGCAGCTTCGTTAACAACAAAAATAGGAGTAGTTAGAAATTCAAAACCGTAGTCGCGCATTTGCTGTTGAATCCTTAGAACCTGAGAGCAACAACTAAAAGCAGAAATATACTCAGCCTCCAGGTTGACGTAGCTACACAAGTCTGCTTTTTGCACTGCAACGTGACTAGGCGATTTCCCAAGAACTGACATCCCGCTGATGTTGATTTTGCATTGATCTTGCAGCCACCATGATCAGAATCACTAAATGTTGTCAAATCAAAGTTATCATCCTAAGGGTACCATAGACGAGTGTCTGGGTGAGACTTCAAATAACAAAAGATCCTTTTCACGGCCATCGAATGAGAAACCTTTGGACTTGACTGGTAGCAAGCTAGAAGACATGTTGGGTACATTATATCGGGTCTTAAAACAGTAAGATACATGAGAGATCTGATCATAGCATGATGAAGAGATGGTTCCACATGTTCACCCATTTCGTTAGGAGTAATCTCGTGATTTTGAGCTAATGGAGTTCCCAAGGGCTTTGAGTCTTCCATTGAAATCATTTGAGAATATCTCCGACATACTTGGTTTGATGGATGAAAATCGCTTCATCAGATTGTTGAACCTGCAAACCTAAAAAGAAAGTCATTTCTCCCATTATGCTCATCTCGAACTTCTACTGCATGACCTGCTCAAATTGTTTGCACATTTTGTCGTTGGTCGACCCAAAAAATATCATCAACATACACCTGCACTAGCAATAAGTCCTCATTCTGTTCTTTGATGAAGAGAGTACAGTCGATCAATCCACGTCGAAAACCATTCTTCAAAAGATAGGAAGACAAACCAAGCCCGTGGAGCTTGATGAAGACCATATAGCGCCTTATTGAGAAGCCAAACCTTGTCAGGATCAATTGGATCTTCAAAACCCGGCGGTTGCTCAACATATACCTCTTCTTCAACCACACCATGAAGAAATGCACTCTTAACATCCATTTGGTAGACCGTAAACCTCTTGTAGGATGCATAAGCCAAGAAAATTCTTATGGCCTCAAGACGAGCTACCGGTGCATAAACATCATTGTAATCAATGCCTTCTACCTGATTAAAGCCCCGGACGACCAATCTTGCTTTGTTTCTCACAAAAACACCTCGGTCATCCTTCTTACATTTGTAAACCCATCTTGTACCAATCTTCTTATAGTTGTCAGGCCTGTCAACCAATTTTCACATGCCTAACTTCTAAACCTGCTGAAGTTCTTCCTGCATCTCTTCAACCCATGAGTCTTCTTTCATAGCCTCCTTCCTAGATTTTGGTTTAACTTGGTAGACATAGCAGACAAAAGACCAATCATTCTGTTCTCAGATTCCATAATAACCGAATACAAACCAGCATTCTAGTTATTCCTGAGCTGATTACGTGTCTGTACACCACTTTGGACATCTCCTATAATATTCAGCTGAGGATGGGTATTATGGATTCGAGTTTCAGGAACATCAGGAATCGAGAATTTGTACCCAAATTGTTGATATTCAGATTAACAACTAATTCGTTTGCTGGATTTGATGAAGATGTACACGCATGACCTTTAGTAGTCCCTAGATTCTTATTATATGACGTGACATCTGAAATTCTAGGAACTGGAGCGGAGGTAGCTTCATTTGCATCATGGAACTCATCATCTTCTGACGAAATATTGTAATCAGCAGCATCTTCGAATTCCTCATTCGGAACAAGATTGTTAACCGAAGTAGACAATTGAGGGTTAACAATAATTGGTCGAACTAATGACGAGTCAACTACAGTATCACTTTCCAGTAACATTTGAGCTGCTGCAGAAGCATCATCAAAAGTTGGCAGAGTAAAGGAGTTAAACAGCCCATCGTAGTCAACATCTAAGGAGCAACCGGAGCTCTTACTGATTCAGTGTATCTTTGAACCTTGACTTCACCCCATTCTTCAATCTTCTTTGTAGGCAAGTTCCACACTCTGAAGTTAGGAGTAGCTTATCCAAGAAAGAAACCTTCGATAGCTTTCGGACCAAATTTACCATGTGGATCAATCATAATACATGGAGCTCCAAAAGGTTCTAAGAAAGAAACATCCGGTTTCCTTTTATGTACAACTCGAAACATGTTTTCCCTTGCCTCTTCACCATAAGAAATATATTCATGGTATAACATGCTGTAGCAATAGCTTCTCCCCAAAATTGAACAGGAAGTTCTAGTTCTACTAGCATAGTTCTTGCTGTCTCAATTAGAGTTCTATTTTTCCTCTCAGCGACACCATTTTGTTGTGGAGTTTATCGAGAACTGTATTCATGCAGAATGCCTTTAGAAGAACAGAACTCATCCGTAACTTGATTCTTGAATTTGGTGCCGTTGTCGCTTCTGATTCTCCTTATCTTAAAATTGTATAAATTTTCACGCAGCGTCACGAGATTCTTGAGGATTTCATGAACTTAACTCTTGTGTGCCAACATATTTACCCATGAAAATTTTGAGTAGTCATCAGTAACTACTAAACAATAAGAATCACCAAAGGTAGTCTTGTGTTTCATAGGTCCAAAGAGGTCCATATGAAGACGTTCTAGAGGCATATTCACAGTGTTAATCTTCTTCACAGGATGAGATTTTCTCACTTGCTTTCCCTTTTGGCATGATACACAGACGTCTTGTAGATGAAAATTCTTCATTGGCACACCATTCACAAGATTGATTTTCAACAAATAGTTCATTTTCCTCAGGTGAATGTGTCCCATTCGTCTGTGCCTATTGATTCCTTTTCGGTGGCTTTTGAGACAAAACATGTGACTTGTGCAGACGTGGTAATAGCTTGGCTCATGTCAAGAATATACAGATCATTAATTCTTGGTGCCGACAAGAGAATCCAGTCTTTAGGAATCTTGAAACCAGGTTTCAGCACATAACATCCGGCATCATCAAAATGAACCGTGAACTTCTTGTCAGAGATTTGAGAAACACTAAGAAGATTATGATCAATTTGATGAACATAATTGATCTTATCAAAACTGACAACACCATTGGATACCATTCCTTCTCGAGTGATGTATCCGCCCTTGTCGCCAACAAAAGCAACATATACCCTCCTCGAATGATTTTTCACATCATAAAGGAGCCTTAAGTCACCTGTCATGTGCCTTGATGCTCCACTGTCAACAATCCAATGAGTATTCACAGTTCCTCCTGGAACACCCTGCACATTTCAAAAACCCGATCAGTTTGAGATGGGGACCCAAGCCTTAGCGGTCTTGGGTCGACCCGTATCATCAAGAAATGTGATTTCTTTTTCTTGATGATTTGGAAATTTTGAGCCTCCTCTTGAACCATCACCGGTCTTAAGTTTCCAAGATTTTTGAAATTTACTAGAATGACTATTATTTAAATTTTTAACACTTTCTGGTTTTATTAAATTTGAAGATCTTGGATTTCTTTCTGAAGAATCCGGTTTTAAAGCTTTTTCAATTACTTTTACTTGTTTACGTCTCTGTTTTTTCTTCTTGTTCTTTAACAATGCATTTGTCTTGTTTTGGAGAACCGATCGACGTTGGCAAGTTGGTTTAGGAGGGGCTTTCTATACAAATCTAGGTTTTGATGGGTTTGTACAATTCTTGATAATACGGCCAAACTATCCACATTTGAAACATGTTCTCCTTTCAACAAATTTAGGAGATCGTGTTTCATGACTTGATGTTGAACTTGTGGGTCTTGAGGTACTGGGTTCATTTTTATCACACCCATTTGTATGTTTGATGTAATTGTTTTAATTGTTATGTTTTAAAATCTTGACTTTGTTTACAAAATCTATATTAGACATGCCTTCAAAAGTCTCGACCTTATCAGTACCCATAGAACTTACAAATTTAACATTCTTAAACTTCTCTTGGTGTTTTTCTTTTGAACTTGATAATGGTTGTGACTTGGTTAGGTTTTTCTTCTCCAAAAATTTGGTTGATGTCTTTTCAAACACTTGATTAATATAGGTTGGATTTACATTTTTGATCGAAAAGTCTTTGTTAGAATCGATTTTCTTATCTCCAACCAAAGTATACAACACATTATCATTTTCATCTATGGACACTTTTGTCTTGAATTTCTTAGGATCATTCTCTTGATTTTCGACAATTTTTACACTCGGAGTAGCAGACATTTCTATTCCCTTTTCTTCTTCAAGAGATTGATCTTGATCATTTTTCTCGGACTCATCATCTGACTAATCATACTCCTCTGTAGTAGAGGGATTCTGATCAATAACTGATGATGAGTTTTATGGTTTTCTTGATTCAACTTAGGAATTGTCTAGCTTGAACCCTAATCCTGCTGCAAATTCTTCAGGACTAAGTGGTACCAAGGGTTCAAAGCTTGGCATTTCCTCTTCATCAGGCAATTTGATATAGTTGTGTTTCAATGGAGTTGGACATGACTTATACCCAATGCATTTAACATCTCCTTTTAGTTTTTGAACATCAATGATATGATCAAGCACATATCGGGAGTTAGAATAACTTTCAAATGTTAGCTTGATCGCATCATGTTCGCATTTGGCAATGGCTAACTCTTTCTTTGTTTCCTCAAGGAGATTAATGTAGTTATTAATTCCTGTCTGTTTGTTCAAACTGTTTTTGTTAATTCAGAAATGCTTTTCTTAAGGGTTTCTATTATAGAATTTGAATTCTTTTTCGTTTCGAGTTAAAGCCAAGTTAGCCTCTTTGCATTTTGTCAGTTCAACAACTAGGTTTTGATTGTGACTGTTTACTGTTTCAAATTCTGTTTTTAATTCAGCACAATCACTTCAAATTTTAGGAGAGCCGGAATTTACCTGATTTGTCGAACTCGCAACATTCGCCATGAAGGCAGTATGATGAGGAAAGGCTCCACTATTTGCAAAGAATTTTTCGATTTCCTTCGATGCAGCTTCTGCCTTTATCATCAAACCAGCCTTTTTACTTCTCAGATTTTCTGCTTCTTTCAGCAACTTTCTGACCTCAGCATCACTTCCTTCTCTGATATCTGAATCAGATTCATAACCACCTGAACTTGAGTATTCTTCATCAGAACCACCATTATATACTGAACTATCATCATCATGCGAACTGTCAATACTGTGAACATGTTTGATTCGATTGATTATCTTGGCATAACATGCAGTTCCTCCATGATTCTCATTTCCCAATTGCACTGACCAATCGCATCCTTCATCTGCCTGAACTACTAAAGCTCTGTTTGTGTTGTTTGAAGCTCCTGACTGGTTGGTATTGTTAGTGTTGTTAACAGCTACTATCCTTCGATCATTGTTAACTTGAGTTGCATTGGATGGTTGTGATCGATTTCTGAAGGGGGTTGTGATTTCCTTGTTTGTTGGGTCTCGTGCACTCACGCTTGAAGCAAGTAACAAAATTTTTATCAAAACCATATTTTGTATCTTTCTTGCTTTCCAAACTGCTTCTTCCTGTTCTGCTCATATAATCCTTAGCTCTTCATACTGCACTTGCAAACGCCCACTTGATATCCATTAGCTCCATCTCATCTCTGTCTATTTGTTGGTAGTCTTCATTAGTCAAATTGATGTTTCCAATTTGACCAGCCACTAATCCACAATAGGTACTAACCATGGTATTTAGAAGTTCCATGTGTTCCTGAGCAACTTCTACGCTGACCTTGGAAAGATGTGATGTGTCAAGTCTGACTGTGTTGGGGTTTGCAGGTTGAAAGTTGTTTCCATAGAAACCTTGTTGAGGAGCTTACTATGGAACTTGAGGTGTAAGATCTCGTGGTTGTGGTAAAAAGGCTTTAGGATCAAATACTAGTCCAAAAGTTTGAGTACTTGAGCTTGCAGACTGATTTGTTTGAACAGGTTATGGTTGAAAGGGATTCACGTTTGACACAAACGCAGTTTGATGTTTTGGTTGCTGATTTGCACTTATACCTGTATTAGTACCTCCAAAGTACATCTCAGGGTTTTGTGGAACAGTAATTCTTTATGCATTTCGAAGTTCTTCTTCATTTTTGTTCTCCAATTTCTGCACAAATTCATAAATACTGATTGAATCCAAAACACCTGTATGTTTTAATAAATCAATAAATTGACCCCATTTTGGCGGTAATAAGTCAATAAATTGACCCGATGAACATGAAAACCTTCAAACTTCTTCTTTAGCAGATCATGCCGAACTTTCTGGTTGCAGCATTACCCTCTCCTCTTGCTTCCAGGGTATCCCACAGATTTTTCGTGGTCATACAGTACACAAACTGATGGTAGATATCTTTATGAAGTGCTTGTGTTAGGATAGCAAACACCTTTTTCTCTAGATCGTAAGCCTTTTTATCGCCTTCATCTAGATTGGCTAAGGAGGTTGGGTTTGAACCTGCCTCTTCGAGTGATTCTGTATAGGGTGTTGGGAAACATGTCCATAGTTCTATGTAGGGCAACCCAGTCCTTGAGTCTGTAAGAAGTACCATCCAGTCCCCTTATTCGTATGCAGGACAATCCAGTCCTTGAGTCTGTAAGCAGGACCAACCAGTACCCTTTTTTGTATGCAGGACAAACCAGACCCGTTGTAACAAGGACAATCTCATCACTAATCATGAAACTCAAGCAAGTTCGAAATACAAGTGTGTTTTGTAAAACTAGTATGTTTAGCATAAACCTTTCATTAATCATTTGAGTTAGTTGGAATTCGTTTGCAAAATAGTTTAAAAATATGAATTTTCGTTCATCAAAATATTTTCTACTTTTGCAAAACTTGCATGTTTTTCCACCCAAAAACATTTATAAAAATGTAAAACCGTAAAAGTGGGGGTTATGAACTAACCTGGATATCCCGACAAAGATAGCATAAATAATCCATAATGTTGTTTCCGAAATGTAACTCGCTAGCATGCAATCTAGAATTTATAGTCGGTGACAAATAGTAAGTTTTTGATACACTTAGTTTCCAAGAGTTTTAGAATATATATACATATATATATACATATATATACATATACGTATATACGTATATACGTATATACGTATATACGTATATACGTATATACGTATATACGTATATACGTATATGTATATATATGTATATATATAGGGGGAGGGTTTAAATGAGAACCCTAAATATCGCGAGAACCGTGAGAACGAATGAAAAAACCACTAGAACTTGGTCAAAAACAAGTGAAATTCAAAATTTCTTTTTACACTTGTCATTATTATTCGAATACAATTCTAGAAATTTAATTTACACATATAAATTTACGTGAATTCGAAAATAAAGAAAATTTACACATGTGTAAGTTTGCCATTTATACATGGGTAATTTTGTTATATTCACATGTGTAAAAAATATAATAAGAGTGATTTTGAGAGGAAAAATGAATTATTTCATGTTGTAATTTCTTTTTTTTGATATTGTATTTTACTTAAAATGATGATTGTATTAAAAAATGGTTTTGATTGGTATTCTCAATCATTCTCATGGTTCTCGTGATATTTAGGGTTCTCATATAAACCCTCCCCTACCTATATATATATATATATACACACATATATATATATATATGTATATATATATATATGTATATACTTATTGAATTGTACTAGTCGTTCCGAATGGTCGTGCGTGTACACAAACCATTGTTTGTATAAAATAATACATGTCGTAAACTTGTAATAAGTATTTGTACGGTTTACAAGTAGTCGTCACGTACATAGGTAAACGTATGTAAAAGTAACTATACATATACATATACATATACATATTTGCAAATATATAAACATTAGCGTAGTCGCGATAGCAGTCTCGCGTGTTGTAGATAATTATCGAAATGACTATATAGTTATACGCTTGTTTGTTGTCACAGTGAGGCGGGTAGTAAGGTATGTGAAGATCATACGGTATTGCGTCATATTTCGTTTAGATGTTTAAAATAAATATATATAGCTATATTTATTTATAACTTTTTAGTTGTGGACGCTTGAGGTAAGTATATATGATTATATTTATTTTATGTAATTGACGAATTCCAAACGTTTAAAATAAATATACATAACTATATTTATTTTATAAAAATTTATGAGTTCGGTTAACTTGTAATCCACGATCGTTGAAACCTTATCAACTTGTTTGGCGATTTATAAAGAGTTGTCGAAAATAAATATATACATACATTCATTTTTTAAAATACTTTGGATCCTGATGGATTTTTTTATAATAAAATACGTTTCATATTATGGATTTTTATGAAAAAACGGGTAGAGTTTCCTCTATTTTTGGATGATCCCGACAATGCAAGTTGTCGATAAATGTTTCAAAACTCAACGATAATTCAACAACAATATATGTATGTCTTTCATTCGAAGCCCCAATTTTCTCGTAAATTCAATATATCTATATATTCATATATATTATAATATCACTTTTCGGTTTGGTTTTGACTACTTTATACATATGTATGTATGCAATTATATAAAGAAAATCTCTTATGAAACCGAGGAGTTTATTTTCTTAATGGTTTGTAGTTGGTTGGGGTTAGAGCTCCATGTCGTGTTAAGACAAGAATCTAAATACTTATCTAGTAAACTTGCGTTAATATAATTTTACCAAGACTCGCGTTGAATGTGTTTGACCCGAACCGAAATATGTTTGGTTGACCCGAGTTGACTGGGTTTGACCCGAGTTGACTAAGTTGACTGGGTTTGACTCTAACCTTCTCGTGTCCTGAACCAGAATATCTGAACCCAGTGAACCTAAACCCGAACTTGAACCGATGTGAACCTGAACCAAACCTAAACATAACCACCACCCCCACTATTGCCATTGACGGAGCCACCACCACGTGGGGTGGCTCAGTTATCTACTGTATGCCACGACGCACCACCGCCGCCTCGCCATCACCTTCCACAGACGTCACCACCATGGTTAGGCACCCACCGCTGCCATCACGTGCCGAAATCCCGTCACCCACCTTCACTCGACTAAATCCCCCTGAAACGACAACCAAACTGGCCGAAGAACATGGATCTACAAAGATCTGAAAGAAAGAGAGAAGGTCTAGGGCTTACCGGAAAACCACGACTGTCGTACTTCAGAACCACCACTTCTGCGCTTCAAACGGAAAAACTGGTGCCAGAATCATGTCCGAGAGGTCTAATTTAAGGGGGGCGTACACCTTGGTCCGCCGTGAAAAGCCTTCACTGCCGCCGCCGTAGCGACAGTGCCGCCATTCGTCGTCGCCGGAACTCCGCCAGGGTTCCGCCGCCATGCTGCCACACCGTCGCTGGCTTTGCTGGCCGGAGTCTGGTCGGTTTTAGAGAGAGAGAATGAGAGAGAAAGTGAGTAAGAGAAAGAGAGTGGGGTGTGAGAAATGGTGTTTGTGTGTGTAAATTCCCTTTTATAGCTAGGGATTTGTTGGGTTGAGCCCAAGGCCTATTAGCCCGTTTCTTGTGTTTAGAGCCACCCAATCTCGTCTATGAGGCCCGTTTTCAAACCCAAACTTTGTGAAATGTTGCATAACTTTATTTTAGGGTTAAAATTTCGTGAATGATGTCGGTAGTCGATATTAATCGCCTACGTTCGTCGGTTGCGTTAAAATCACGTAAAATGCTTCGGGGTCGTTTCTAATCCGTTTTTTATCCGATTTCGACCATGAATATTTAAATTTGATTACGAAGCTAAATATATCATAGTATTCAAGTTTTGAAGGTAATAAATGACTCCAATGCTTCTGTTTCATTGTCGGTGTATTTCTACGGTTGCGTTTTTCGTTCACGTATGCGTTTTGTGACGATCGAAAGCATGATAATTTTGGATAACCAAATTCATGTGTATAAAATATATGTATAAAACTTGTATTTTTTTGGTGTTATAATAATACATTAGTTCGTTACCGTTTAACGTTCAGTAGTTTTCAATTCACCATTCCTATATTGTAAAGTCGGAGAGACATTCCTAGGCATACCAAGGGCCTAATTAAGTTAATTTGTGTGTTACAACACTACTTATAGTTGTCTTAATGCTCATTATAACGTAATTATTTAAACCAAAAATTACCGTTGTCACGCAAAGCAGCTTAAAAAGGCTGAAAACGCTATTTCGATTTTCTTAGAGTTGTTTTTGTAATATAAACAGGGGAAAAACTCACACGAAAGGTCGAAGATATCTAAGTCTCACAACTCAATAGCGTTTTCTCTTAATCTTGAATATATATATATATATATATATATATATATATATATATATATATATATATATATATATATATATATATATATATGAGAAGAAAATGCCTTATTAGAAGAGAAAGAGTAAGTTTAAACCAATAATTGCTGCATTTAATATTTGTATTGTAATTGTAAAGGCATAAAGGTAACTTTAGATAATTAATGTTGGAAGAAATTAGATATTTAGTGTTAGTGCTGTGGTTTGCACCAAATGCAACATATAAATTATATCAAATAAGATATAAGATCAACCCTTTTATATACTAACGTTGGAAAATGTGTGTTTCTTTATATACTTTTGATTTTTGGATTAAAAAACTTAAATATAAAAAGAAACAAAATAACGACAAAAACCATCATAAATACAAAAGAAGAGAAGTTGATACATCATACCAATCCTCCGAGCTTCACCCCAAAACCAAAAACAACAAATCAGAAAACAAGCATGGGGTCGTGCCACCAAGGCCTGGGGCTATGCCCCACTCCATATTCCAAGAAGAAAAAGACAAACATAAGCAAACAAGAGAAACGGGGCCTTGCCCCATGGAAATCGGTCGTGGTCAACTCTATGATATGCAAAATATTCAATAGTACAACAAGTACAGGGGCCACTAGGCCGTGCCGTTGACACACGGGGTCATGTGAGCATACGGACTAACACAACTCATTAAATGAAGACAGGGAAGAAGGAGACACGGGGTCGTGCCCTCTTGGTAGGGTCCGTGTGAACAGACTGTTTCCAGCTATAAATATGGATGCTTGGTTCAATTGCAATCCATCCCTTGGCAAACCATTCCCTCACATCTGCCACCATTCCGCCACCACAATACCACCATCATCCACTACATTCCTCCATCATCTATCTTTAGAGAGTGTAGTACTCTCGGGATCCAAAATCATCAGATTTTTTGTCAAACAAATGCCATGCTTTACTAATCTCTTACATCACTTGGTAAAGACAAGTCTTTATGTACTACTTATTTCCAAGCTTTGGTTAACTTTTTAATTGAGTATGTATTAATGAATTTAATAACTGGTTTTTTATATTGAAAGTGAACTTTATTCTATCAATCTTTTCTTGTTTTGTTGATTCACTCATTCGTGTATTTATGGTCTATCTAAAGCACGTTAACTGCCTAGAAGGGGGTTAGAAGGGTGGTTGTTGTCTCGTTTAGTGTATAGATCCTATAGGACATGATTCAAGTTTATTAAGGCTTCCTTTTACTTGAATCCGTTATAAATAAACTACTATTAGAAATTTAAACCGGCCTTGTAGGACTGTATCCCAACTGAGTCAGGCCAATATAGCCGAGGGTAGTGTTGCCTCCAAAAGAGGGACATGCCACATTTGACATCAATAACTTACTTATTATCTTTCAATATTCCGGCCTTGTGGGTCTGTATCCCTACTAACTCAGACCAATATGGCTGAGGGTAGCGTTGCCTCCAAAAAAGGGACATGTGTTGATGCATACTTGTGTGGATGCGACTCAGTTCGGTTCGGTTCGGTTCGACTCAGTTCGGTATTCACGCTGGAAGCTCATAGTCTGAAGCAGACCATAAGAAATGAAGACTGAAGACCAAGCGACATCCAAGGGAGAGTTTGTTGATACACTTTTGTGTCTAGCGCTTGTTCTTAGTCACGAAAGTAATTGTACGGTCTTTGTTTGTTGCGTTTGTAAAGTTTTGGTCGTGTCGACCAAATCAAGATATCCTCCTATCTTGATTTAGTATGACGCTTAGTTTGTCTATGTTGTAAAATAGTTGCATGTGTGCATACTGTTAAGTTTTGTGTTTCTGATCTTGCTGATTGTGCAGTATATCTATTAGCAGGGTTCTCCGAAGAACAACATATTCGTACGAGTGAATTGTGCTTCATACGAGCAAGTTGCTTGCTCGTACGAGCCATTGCTTGTTCATACGAGCCATTGCATGTCCGTAAGAATGAACATTCAAGAACGAGTTACTTGTTCGTACGAGCGAGTTACTTGTCCGTACAAGCGAGTTCCTTGTTCGTACGAGCCATAGATTGTTCATACGAGCAACACTTCCACGAATGTTCTTGTGGGCTTTGTAGTGCTTCGTACGACCAGTAACATTCATCGTGATGTTACTGGGTGTTGGGCCTATATATAGACATGCACTTGATAGTTCACAGTAGGAGAGCACAGAGAGAGAACTCTGAGAGTGTATAGAGAGATAAGCAGTTTATTCAAGAGTGTATGTATTGGGTCTCTCTACAAATCAATATAGTGAATATTTGAAAACATATATCTTGTTATATTGGTTGTGCTCTTGCTTTGGTTTGCATATACCCTTGTATTCCGCACTCGTGTGTGTGTTAAACAAGGAAGTTGGTTATTTTGATCCTCTAAGTGGACCTACAACATGACACTATAACTAGCTCTTAAAAAACCCAAAGTGCAGAAACCATCAAAGGATACGTAAAAGATGAGTCGGAACCAAGTGATTCTATCTTATCAATTTGTGTCTTTTATTATTTTAGTTTCTTTCATTAATTTTAATTTCTAAAAATCTTTTCTCAAAATTTTGTTAGATTAGGCGTTAACGATATTCCTCTAATAAAAGCTCTTGTGTCCTTGGACGACCTTGGTATCTTTCCATCACTATGCTACACCAACGATGGGTTCACGTGCCCTAGCGTGTTGTAGAGAGTGATAGTGTTATATCGTGTTTTGTAAATTTAAAACTTGGTAAACGAGTAAAAGTTATTAAAAATACATTAAATATTATACCCTTACACACATCACGTCAAGTTTTTGGCACAATTGTTGGGGACACAAGGATTTTAAGAAAGTTTAAAATCAATGACTTAATTATTTTTTTCTTTACTTTTTCTTTTAGGTTTTCCTTCTTTTTCTACATTTTTCACTTTCTAAAAGTATAACACGGGGTTGTGTTTGATCAACACAGGGTCATGTCAAACTTACTATACATAAAAGAATCTATTCTCTGGATTACTCGAATAAAAGCATGGGGCCATGTTACAGGAGCACGATGTCGTGTCAAACTTCTAGTATCTGTGAAGTAGAAAATAGAAATTTTGTCTCAACAGCACGGGACCGTGCCTATATAGGCATGGGGCCATGTTTGTTAACTGATTAGCATTTTTTTGTTTTTGTTGGCAGAAATTTACACCATTTCATATAATTCGCAGGAAATACGACCTTGTGCATGACCTCCACCTCCGACAAAGACATAAAAGTGCTGCTAGAAGAACCCAAGCACTTTTTAAGAAAAGGACTTCAAGCTAAAAATGAACAAAAAGCCTCGACCCAAAACCTCCCTATAGCGGATCAACGTACTCCCATGGATTACCTACAGGGCACGATGGGTAATCTTAGAGCGGCTATTAACCCACCAAATATCAATGCTAACAATTTTGAGCTTCGACCACACCTAATAAAAATGCTCCAAATTTCTGACACCTTTCATGGCCTACACGATGAAGATCCCCATTTACATATTACCAATCTTTTGGAAATATGTTACACCTTTCAAATCAATGGAGCCTCTAATGATGTTATCCAGCTCCGTATGTTCCCTTTTTCACTCAATGACTGAGCTAAGGCTTGGCTAAACACCTTCACAAGTGGATCCTTGCACACCTGGGATGATCTTGTCCAAAAATTTCTCTACAAATATTTCCCTCCCGCTAAAACCGCTAAACTCATGACCGAAATTAATTCATACTCTCAAGAGGATAGGGAATCTTTGTACGAGACATGGGAAAAGTTCAAGTAGTTAAAAAAGAAATGCTCACATCATGGCCTAGAACGTTGGCAACAAGTGTCTATTTCCTATAATGGACTTATACCACACACGAGCCAAATTCTTGATTCTAACTCAGGGGTACTCCTTGGAAATCAGCGACCTGACGAAATTTACAACCAAATTGAGGAAATTGCTCAAAATAGTTTTCAATGGCACACTCCCAGGGGCTCAAAATCAACAGCCCCGGTGCCTATAAAGTGGATGAAGCCACCTCTTTACAAGCCCAAATCGAAGCTTTAACCACAAAGATAAAGAAACTAGAATTAACTAAAACGGCTTTGGTGATGGCTTGTGAAGGGTGTGGCGCACCACATGAAAATTGGAGTTGTATGAAAGATATGGAAAATGAAATGGAAGTGGCAAAACTACCTCAATAACCGTCCACAACCACCGGGAGCCCCAAGAAACTCCTACAACCCTAAGTGGCGAAATCATCCTAACTTAAGTTGGAAGGAATCTGGAGGTAGCAACCAACAAAATTAAAATCGACGTCTGAACTTTCAAAAACAACCCCAAAACGAGCAACAATGTTACCCATAACAACCACAAGGAGGAAGAGAAAGACTTGAGGACCTCATCGCTCGTATTTTCTCTGAATCCGACAAATGGTATTCAGAAAGGTTCCAACAAATCGAAGCTGAAATTAGGAACCAACGGGATAGTATACAAAACATTGAAAAATAAGTAAGCCAACTTGCCCAAAATTTCTCCGATAGACCACAAGGTGCCTTCCCTAGTAACACTAAACCAAACCCAAAAGCTCAAGTAAACGTCCTTAATTTAAGAAACCGAAGTGTAAAGCCCATTAAGGAAACTACTTTACCTCAAAACACTCAACAAACTAACTTACCTACAAACACACCCGTAACCAATAACCAAGAAAGTACTCATCCCAAAACATTGAACCAACCAAACCACCGCTGGTACCCTACCCCGGCCGTTTACATCACCAAAAGACCGACAAGCAATTCACCTAGTTCGTAAACCTTCTAAAACAACTACGCATCAACCTTCCTTTTGCTGAAGTACTCACACAAATGCCAAAGTACCCCAAATTCATGAGAGACTTCCTCACTCATAAAAGGAAGATTGAATCAATTCAACAAGTCAAGCTAAGTGAAGAATGCTCGGTGACACTCCTCAACAAACTCCACCAAAAGAAGATTGATCTCGGAAGCTTCACCATTCCTTGCTCCATTGGAGGATCACCAATAAGCAAACGCTTGCCGACCTAGGGGGCTAGCATTAACCTAATGCCCGCCTCCATGTTCAAACGACTCGTACTAGAGATGCCACATCCTACAAGGATGAGCATCCAACTTGCGGATAAGTCGGTAAAATACCCTCAGCCGGTGCAACTTGGGGTACGAGTCATCCCACACAGGTAACATTTGACTAACTTTAGGTCTAGCCAAGGACTCTTATAAACGTGGGACACCATGGAGGCATTCCATGGACTATCTAATAATAAAGTAGTTTACTTAAACATGAGTTTCGATTTCAAAAGTATGGCTTCCTTTTGAAAAAGAATAATCATGTTTATGATTTAATTTAGCTTTTAGTTAACGCTTTTGTGTCCAATTTTCTATTTGTAGGAATAAGATACACTCAAAAGAAGATTGGAGCTAACGAAAGGACGATGAAACAGAACCCCATGCACGTAAACAGAAGTCCCCTGACTCAAAATTTTCATTACAGTAAGTGTAGCACGGGGCCGTGTAAGGTAAGCACACCCTTGTGCCTGTGTTCTGAAGAAAACAATTTTGTTTCTAGACATGTCACAAGTGGTCGTGTCACTTAGGCACGCCTTCGTGGCCGTCTTCTAGAAAATTTTTAATTCTTGCACTTTTTACATGGGGTCATGTCTACCTGACACGCCCCCGTGTTTGCCTTTTTAAAATTTTCACAAAAACCACGATGCTGGCACTTTTTACACAGGGTCGTGCCCATCAAGCACGCCCCCGCGTCTAGTATCTGATTTTTGTCAAATTTGTTGTTTTTGACCACATTTTACACATTTAATCAAACTTAACCCATTTTGGAAACATTGAGAACAATGTGTAATTTAAGTGGGGATGGAACTTGAATTCGTTTGTCCTAAAACAAGCCTTACACAAAACTCTACTTGGAACAACTAAAATATCCCAAATCTTTTTCAAAATATTTTATTTATTTATTTTGTCTTTTTATTAGTTTAAGTTAGAAAACCAAGTTCTAAAAATTTGTTTTTTTTAATATATAACCGATAGCGTTGTGTTAAAAAAAACGATATGTGAAAATTTTATAAAAATACATGACAATCTTTTTAAAATTTGATTGTATGTATATTTTCACACTTTTTACCCTTCCCACAAATTGTGAGCTTTAAGCCTTTACCGAGCATTGAACATCATATCTTTACTAACTACTCACTTTTCATTTCTTATCTGATAGCCCGTACGGTTCTTTTGAATCTAGAACTTGACAAGACAATACTTCTTATTTCTTACCGACTAATCCAAGTAAGTAAATCATTGAGGCATCAGGACTATAAACCTTTTTTTATTTCAACCTTATCCTCTCTTTTTATATCCCACCAAAAACAAAAATCACTTAGTTAACCCCTTTAACCCTAAAACCTTTGGTTTCAAAACCCGCAAAATACAAATTTTGCAACAAACACCCATCACCCTAAATCTTTTTATTTTTACTCATGGATTTTAGAAAAATTTCGATTCTTTTGAAAATGTAAAATTATGACTTAGCTATCTTGTGAATACTTTATTTTATTAAAAAATAGTTAGTTGCTTGAAATAAAAAAGCAAGATTATTGCTTATAAGTCTTTAGTTTATACTTAAGTCACAAATAAATAAATTTCAAAAGAAAGCTGACATTTTACGCCTTTAGCCAATTTTCAAACATAAAAACCCTGCCCTAGCCAAAACCTACCCATTAAAAAAGTTCTCTTAATATTTACAACTACAATGTCAAAATGAAGAGGTTTGATTAATTTCCAAGCATCTGATAGGAGTAGTTCCATACCAGGACCGAGCATTTCACTTATACATATTTCACTGAGTGTTGAATGATCACTTGTGAGGTGTGTGAATTTATATATAGCTTAATAAAATTTTAAAGGTCATTATGCCTAAAAATATATTTTTTTTCTTAAAAACAGTTCTATATAAATCATTTAGAATAAGATTGTAAATAAAACAAAAAAGAGGAATAAAAAGAACTTGGATTACCGAAATCCTAAAACAAGACCTGGAAATTTCTTCTCTACCTATTCCATTTGGGTTTGTAAGCAATATTAAAGAGTTTTGTTTGAGGACAAGTAAAGATTCAAGTGTGCGAGTGTTTGATATGCACCAAAGCAACATATAAATTATATCAAATAAGGTACAAAAATCAAGCCTTTTATGTACTAATGTTACAAAAAGTGTATTTCTTTGTATACTTTTGATTTTCAGTATTAAAAGAGCTTAAATGTACAAAAGGAACAAGTTAACGGTAAAAACCAACATAAATACAAAAGAAGAGAAGTTAATACATCATACCGAACCTCCTAGCTTCACCCCAAGACCAAAAACAACAAACCATAAGAGAAGAACGGTGTCTTGCCCCACTCCAGATTCCCAGAAGAAAAAGATAAATAGAAGCAGATAAGGGACACGGGGTCGTGTCCCATGGACACGGGCCGTGGTCAACTACCAGATATGAAAAATCTTCAATAGTACAACAAGTACAAGGGCCACGGGGCCGTGCTGTTGACATACGGGTGGCGTGAGCATACGAACTGATATAACTCACTAATGAAGTTATAGAAGAAGGAGACACGGGCCATGCCCATTGGGCACGAGGCCATGTGAACAGTCTTTTTCTAGCTATAAGTAGGGTGCTTGGTTCAATTGTAATCCATCCCTTGGCAAACCACTTCTCTCACACCTGTAACCATTCCACCACCACAATACCACCATCATCCACCACATTCCTCCATCATCCATCTTTAGAGTGTGAAGTAGTCTTGGGATATAAGATTGATCATAAGAGATTTTGTCATACGAAGGCCATGCTTTGCAAATCTCTTGCATCACTTGGCGAAGACAAGTACTTTATGTGTTACTTTTGATTTCCAAGCTTTGGTTAACTTTTTAATTAGGTATGTATGATTTTAATAATTGTGTTACTTTTAATTGGGTATGTATTAATGACTTTAATAACTAGTTTTTTATACTGAAAAGTGAACTTTATTCTATTATCTCTTCATGTTTTGTTGATTCACTCATTTGTGTGTTTACGCTCTATATAAAGCACATTAACTCCCTGGAAGGGGTTAGAAGGGTGGTTTGGGTAAAGTTCTTGCCTCGTTCGGTGTATAGATTCTGCTACGACTTGATTCAAGATTATTAGGACATCCATTGAGGCAGATAGCATCAAATCAGGGGAAGTAAGAACGACTTGAATCCCTTTAAATAAACAACTATGAAAACTATAAACCAGGCTTGAAGGACTGTATCCCTGCTAACTAAGACTAACATGGCCGAGGGTAAGTTGCCTCAAAAGAGGGACCTACCACATTTTGCACTAATGACTTACTTAATTATCTTTCAATATTCCAACCATGCGGGACAGTAAAAGATGAGTTAGAACCAAGTGATTCAATCTTGTCTTTTTGTGTCTTTTATTATTTTAGTTTCTTTCTTTAATTTTAATTTCTTAAAATCTTTTTTTTAAAATTTGTTTAGATTAGACGTTGATGATATCCCGGTATTAAAAGCACTTTTGTCCTTGGACGACCTCAGTATCATAGTGTGTTATAGAAAGTGATAGTGCTATATCGTGTTTTATAAATTTAAAACTTGATAAACGAGTAAAATTGCTTAAAAATATATTAAAAATTATACCCACACTTGCATCACGTCATGCCACTATATCCTTTATTCTTTCTCTTCTTATATTAATGTTTCATCGCAATAGATAAATTTTGTGAATCCCAAATCAGCTTCAGATCACAGTGATGGTGATTGACAAACACCCAAACACCTATATATTAGGTGTTTGAATGATATATGTAAGAAAACACAAAGAAACTAAGATGAAGGTGAAGAATCTTGTCCAAGATGTAATCCCATAATGATAGTAACAATCAAAGATCCTGGATATATGATAACAACATGCAAATCAGAGACACAAACACAAAACAATGACCTTGGTCCATGAAACTTGGAGCCAAAGGTTTCAAGGGTTTATGTATATAATCACTGGCTACCTAGCGTATTTAATAAATACGCTGGGACATTAAATATGCCGCTACTTGTACAATTCCATTTAATTACACTTTCAGTCCTTCTAGTTTTACTAACTATTACAAACTATGAAACTCTAGTAACAACAGTCTCAAAACGTCCTAACAATATCCCCCCTAGAGCGTTGCGTACTTGAGAGTCTTCGTTCTTTGTTCTGAGCTTTAGGGCTTGCGGCGACATCTTGATCATTTCTTGGTGGTGCAGTTTGGTTAAAAAACAACTTCACTAGTTGTTGGTTGGACCTCCATAATGACTTTGTATGTGGATGAAGTTGGAGGTGGTGGAATAACTTGAACATCAGACTCGGATGATGGATCTTTGGTTTGAGGCGGAGATGATTGTAGTTCAACAGGCGTCTCGGCAACATTTTTCTTTCTTGCTTCAACTTTCTCTTTCTATTTGTCGATCCTAAGCATTATTTCCAACATTTCTTTCTTTCTTTCTCTAGCTCTTTCGACTGCTTGCTGAAAGAGCATTCCATCCTCCAAGTATTCATTTCCAGCACCGACATGAATCTTTTGCCCGTAGAGGATATTCAAGTCAAACAGACAAAACATAAACACATCTATTGGATCAAGGATTCTGATGTCTTCATTATCGTTTGATCTGGTCATAGCTTCACCAGTTTGTTCATCGTAGAACCAGTTCTTAAAGTTGGTGAGCATTACTGGATGTTCTGGAGGAATCTTCACCCTAGTAACTACTATAGCTGGATTAATCACCCATGTAACTTTGCCTTTTCTGATTATTGGCTCTTTGGTGGTTTTTAACACACGTCTTCTCGGGCGTTGAGGCTTGAATACTGTGAATCCACGCACGCATTCTCTAAGAATAAGTCTTTCAAAGTCACCACCAATGCTGCTATTTGTCGGATTTATCGTATCGTGTTTGCTCAGCTTTCGAATGTCCCACGTTGGTAAGCTCTGCATATCATTCCGAGTACGAAAATGTTGGATTACACCGCCTCTACGCTTCATAATAAATAACCTGGCCAGGTTACAGTACATCCAACTTATGATTCGATCAGTGGTCTCGGTTTTCTCAAAAGTTACAACTTGATACACGTCTGGCATTTTAGTTTGTTCTTTCTTGAACCACTCATGGTGATATGGTGCAACTTCCTCGTCTCCATCTATTTCATAAGCCACTTCCTCTTCATTTGTGTGGCATCTCAATTTTGTCTACCTCTTCCTCTTCACTATCTCCATCAATATTCACATCTATAGCCAATTCAAGTCGTTTCTTCTTCTTTTCAGCTATCTCAACATTACGTTTTAACTTCCTCTTCTCTGAACTTGTCAAAATTAAAGATGTCTTCACTAGTTTATTTTGGTTGTCGGTCGGCTGTGGTGTACAAATCTTGAAGCATTTCGTGCAGTTTGATCATTCCGTTGTGCTGAAATTTATAAACTCAGATTGCTTTGACACTTAGTTATGCATTTCCTTGTTCTTCTTTCTCTATTCTTTCACCTTTTCTCTTAGCAAATTGGTGTCGTTAACCTGATTCTTTAGCAGAGAGAACTCTTTGGCAGAAAACGACCCAATTTCTTTAGATAAACGATCATACAGCTCTTGAAACGGACGTGGTTTAGCTGGAGCTCGGGGAGGTACTTGAGCAGTTGAAGTTGACTTGAGCATCTTTAGAAGATCCCTCTCTAGTTTTCTCTTTTTGTGCACTGGGGACTTGCTCGGAGTGGTCTTTGCGGGATTAGAAAGTAAACCTTCAACGAAACGATCTTGGTTTCTCTGACATCATGTATAGCCTGCATTCTTCGATCTCTTCTCTTGTTAACCCAGCATGCATACTGTCACCCATAATTGTCTTAGGTTTTGATGTGTCTTTCTTGCTCTTTTTCGATCCCCCCTCTTCAACTACCTTCTTGCCTTTGTTTTTTCGTTTACACACTATCTGTGTTTCTTCTTCAACTTCTACTTCTTGCTCTTCGGCAGCCTTTTTTTCTTAACTTTCCCTGGCTTGCCTCACACCCTCTCGATATTTGTTGTGTGCTTCAAGAACAATTGAAAGCCTTTCTTCTCTGTACAACTAGTTATGAAGCATCACCCATTCCTTTGTTTTCAGCTCAATAAGTTGTCTCCTTTGGGAACTGAAACTTGTATACATTTCCATTATGAGGCAAGCTTTGGTGTTGATCATTGACAAGCAGTTAGACAAATCTTGGATACATGGCCCACGGTCCTCTATTTGCGTTATCAACCATGCAGTAAAAGATCAAATCAGAAATGTTGAATGGCTAGTTTTTACAAAATTGAGCTTTGCGAATGACCATTCCAAATTTAGATCGTCGTCCCCGCCTTTTCTGTGAGCTATGCTCATACAAAAAGTGTGTAGGATGAATCTCCAATCCTTCATCAGACTGTTTCTTTTTATCTCGTTCTTTCCTCGAAACTCTCTAACGTAGTTCACTCCATGGAAACATTTTAGTCCTTTTTTTCTCAGCTTCATTGGGTCTCTTGAATTGTCTTCGAGGCTCAGAACCTTTCGAATTCTTTCTTCCGTCAACTTTATCTCTTTTTTGGAACCTTTGATGTGATAGTCTTGACTTGTTTGATTGTTTTCACTCTTGCGGTTCTTCAGAATTCTTCTATGTGTATGCAGTAGATTGTTGGATTTGCTTGAACTGCATAACTTATCTTGCTCCTTGACAGCCAATCCATTACATCTTCGAAGTCAAGCTCCGGAGGAACTAGTGTAATAGGCTGGTTGTGCTTTCTCGTTCCATCCCAAATTAACTGTTGAGCCATTCTGAAGCATGGAAACGAGCCAAGTGAGATCTGGATTCCGAAATGTAACTATTTAGGTTAATATTATATTTACAAAATAAAATATAATAAATATAAAATAAAATAAAAAGAAAACACATAATTACGCTATTAAAGCGCTATACAAAAGTTAATTGCGTCGGTTTCAAAAATATTTACGCTAACGATACATATAAACACGCCGTGATACTTACGAGATAAATTAAATACTCTGGTTATTTACGATGTGAATTAATCGCATAATAGAGTCTGAGCACATGTTCTCGATCAGCGTAGATAGGTATCTACACCGATTAACAAGCGTAGTATTCAATTACGCCGGTTGCTCAAACTCGCGTTCGAGATTTAAGTATGTGACTCTTTGATTATGCATAAATACTCTATATTCATAATAAATACGCCGGATTCAGGTTTTTTTATAAACCCTTTCAACAACCCAAATCTGATTCATCCCTAATCTTTACACACTCAGAGCACAATCTGTGTCACATGATCATCCGAAATAAGATTGTAAGTAACACTACCATACTATATTCTATTTTGTACAATGATCGGAATGAACTTAGTTGATGTATGTGCTTGAGAGTATGATAAAAGTGTGATTAAGATGATGATGATGATAAAAACTTTTAAAAACAATTTAAGCTGATATGTATATATATACATTAAAAAGTTATCGTCTGGCGTATTTATTAAATACGCCGCCGCTCCAAAGGTTTAGGAAGTATTCTTCAAATCAATGAAATCCCATCTAAATACGCTCAAAAATTTTAAACTTTCTTGAAAAATGTGCCCTTTTGCTAAAAATTCATGCAGAAATAGAAAATAGCTGTGTGAAAACCATAATTGGCAATATGGACGCCGAAATTCATTTTTCGAACAGAGAGAATTCCATTTTCGCATTTTTCTTTTGTTTGAAACTCCTTGACAATCCTGGAAAAGATTATACGGTCAGCACTTGTAAGTTTATAATTTTAATTTTAAATTAATCGAGGTACAAGAAAAACTGTCAATATGTTTGTCCTCTTAAATCTATGGATCCTTCTTTCAACATGCTTCCGGTGAGCGTTTTATCATGCTATGGGAATATTGACAAAATTTTCAATGGCCCCCACTCAAACTAGACAGTTAGAATATTTTGCCTATGAGTCGCACATTAGGACATGCCCCTGCGATCAAGGCATGCACATAGCTTCCTGATAACAGGTGAGTATATTGAATTCATTCGTTTGAAAAAGATCAACGCATGATGTGACAACCTGGCATTTTGAAGTAAAAAACCGTTGGTTTTCGCATTTATAAATTAACTGCTATTTCGGTAACCGAAAGAACTTGTGTGACAAATTAGTTATACGTACCTAATTTATGGCATAACCCGATACTTATGAGGTCTGAACCGTAGCTTGATGAATATGTATTATATTAGTTGCATGATAACTATATTCTTATTATTAGTTTCCTTGTTATTAGTTGTAAAAAGAATATTATATGCCAATATTTCTACCACCTTCACATCTCCATTCCCTTTTACAATTCACGGGCCCTTCTCTTTCAATTCGGTCCCAACTAAACAAACCCAAAGAAAAACTCAGCCCATCCCTTGATTCAGCCTAACATCCACCTGCGGCCACACCCCTTCCAAACCGCCACTATCAGCTGTTATTTGATTATGCGCATAATTGGCATGTGGGGTGAATATTTATACTCCACCAACAATAGGAATTATCTATAAAACCAAACCACTTCTCCTCCTTCATCGCAAAGACATAACACTCCTCACTTTCAAATTTGCGGCAGCCGTCACCACCCTCGTCCAGCCGAGCACAATCACCGATCGCCGGTACGGTCCCTCTCCCTTGTTCGTAACTCTTTAAACCAACACTTTATCACGGTTTCTTCGTCATGGTTCTGGTTCGAGTTGCGAATTCTTGATTACGAGATGTCATGTTTGACTGTATATGTTTTGCAAACTAGAATTAGTGTGTGTAAATCTGTATGCATGTATAAATGTATCCGTACCCATGAAGAGTATGAAAGCATGTATGTGTTGTCGATGTCGGCTAATATATGGGTGAACTATTGATGGTGAGTACGTGTACTATGATATATGCACGTGAATTATTGGCAAGTGTAGTATGATATATAGACATAGTTGGATGTTTATAGTTATAGGCCATGCCATTATTGACATACAACTATAAATAATAGTGTTATGCTTTATAGTTGGGATTGATACTTGATTCGATTGTGGTGCGTGCGGTAGATTGTTAGTAGAAGAACTCTGGTTCGACTTTGTGGCAAGGTCATGAAATTATGTACGTTAATCTGTGTAGTATATGTATGCGTAACCGTGTATGTGCATGTAGATATCCGAGAGAAAACGTAGGGAGCATGAATGAGTACAGGTTCCGTTTCGACTTCGACTTAAAACATGAACTCGAATGCGATCATGCGTGTTAATTTTTAGACTTGCAAGTATGAGTTTATGTGTGAGTAATCTGTGAATGAATGTGTATCTCTAGTTGATTGACTATCATGCAACCATTAATGGTTTTTTTATGTACACAACATATATATACTATGGTAGGAAGATGATATCATGCATCAGTACTATTATATGTTGTTTTCAAAGAGTTGTATTATGACTATATTGATTATTAAATAAAAGTAAGTTGATGAATCATTAAATAGGTCCATACGTGTTTTTCTTTAAATTTAATGTGTGATTTGGAAACATGAACTTTAAGTATAGAATTCAACATTAGAAGTTGTTTTGTAATAATTAATCTGTTCGACTAATTGAAATTAAGTGGTCTGATGCTATTTGTTTTTAGTATCCATATCCATGCTTACCTGGTAATTGTGTAAATATTATATATCATATTGTGGATAGAAGTAAAGTAAGACGATATGAATATGTGAAACATGAGTAATGCATGAAACCTACCCTTGATTTTTATATAATGATGTGTATGACGGTATACGAGTGAAACATGAGAACTGATAACATGCGTGCTTGTATTTGTTATAAATGTTACACACTATAACTTCATAGTAGAACAACTAATGATAGTAAAACTTACCAGGGCATGGTTAACCATCCTAACACTCAAATATTTGAAATCTACCGAGCAACGCTAAGGTAAGTTCACGGCCCCTATTTCTTTAAAGGTTTACAAAACATAGTGGGAGAAAACATGTACACGTTACAGTGATATATGGGTTGATTATATTACGGTACAGTAACGTCCTTCTATTTAAAACATATACACGTTACGGTGGTGTATGAGTGGCATACATCACGGTACAGTAAAGCATCTTTATTTAGAGTTTTGTTATACGGTTATGGTCACAAGGAAGCATATATCACATACTAGTTGCCGTTAGCATTCGATTATAGCGAGAAAGTTTTTAGTAGTACTACTGGACCCGATAAGCCCACTCGAACTGGTGGTCAGGAGTGTAGAATTTGCCTAACTTTTTAGCCATGGTTGGTGATAGGCCTGGCACAACAGGGGTAACAACGTCAGCTTCGGATCGAACACTTTGTTGACATGACCTATGCTAGCTACCTAAACATATAACATGAACTGCTAAACTACTTAACGTTAATCTGATTCGGGTTGGATCCGGGAAACTTATGAGACACTGGTTCTGGGTTGAACCAGTGGGGAAAAGCGTGCAATTAAAATTGTGAACTAAAACCTGTGAACTCACTCATCATTAATTGTTGACACTTGTTCTCTTTTGTATGTTTTCTCAGGTTGTTAAGGTATCATTTCCGCATAGGAGCACGGCACGAGCATGAAAAACTATTTCTTTTAAACGCTTTGCATTTTACTTTTTAAGTATTTAGGTTTGGGCGTTTGTTTTGGCGCACACTTTATTTACCTTTACATACGCTTCCACATTTATTAAACTACATGGTTGGATTTGTTTAAACGTATATTTTCGCATATAGAGTCATTCTATATGACTAGTGTCTTGGATCCTGGTTTGTCACGCACCTCGCGGTAAAACCCCGCAAGTGGATTCTGAGGGTGTGACATTGATGAACAGGTGTGCACATTCGTATAGTCATAGCAACCAATGCTATCCTGACTAGGGTGAGTCAGATACCTCAGTGTGGTATGATTTCTTTTGATTAGCTCGCTTAACTAAGGTTTTTCAACTTTAGGGTTTTTAGCCTCTTTGGCTCTTTTGAAAAAATACCATAATCGTGTCTAGGTCTTCATATAACTGGATGCAACATAAGAGTGAGTATGATATCCCCGAATGATAAAACAATATAAAGACCCAAAATCTTGGATTTTGGTAATCTATCAACGCAAGATTTAAAACCATTAAGCCATATGTTGCAACATGTTACCCACAAGCACATTCTTGTGTAAGCATTATCTTTTGTCCCCTAGTCGTAGTTTACTAGATGGTGTTGTTAAATCTACTGACACGTCGTTGCTTGGCACCTCGATTTGTTGCTTTGCATCTTGATTTTTTTGTTTCAAAGATGGACAAAGTGTTAGAAGTTTTCTATCATTCCTTTACCAAACAAGTGTCAAAAACGAGATTACCGCTTTCTAGATATCTTCCCCCCTAAAATTTTATTTTTGTGTGTCCATTGCTTGAAAATAAAATTTTAGTTTAAACAGAAAATCTTTTTGATGAGCACTGTTTTAGGATACTCGTTTATTTAGGAAAGCATGTTTTTTAATAAAAGATAGAGTATGTACGACCGGTTATCACAACAAAGTTCTTTCCACTCAAGGAAATTTATCATTTCCAACAAGGTTACCAACTGGTTGAAACGACTTTTCTCGAAGGCTTTCATGAAGATGTCGTCTTTCTGTTGTGTAGTATCCACTAGCACCATTTGAATGTATCCTTTCTCGTACGCATCTCGAATCACGTGAATGCTAATCTTGATATGTTTAGTTCTCGAGTGATTGATCAGATTCTTCACAATTCCCAGACACGCCTTATTGTCGATTAATATAGGAGTTTTCATGACATTGATCCCATAATCCACCAACTATTTTTGTATCTAGAGAACTTGAACAACTGTAGGCCTCCGTGTATTTAGCTTGAGCAGTAGAGGTGGAGAAAGTCGTCTGATTTTTGCTTTGCCATGATATGAGACGATTTCCTAAGAATTGGCAACCTCCTAAGACTGATTTTCGATCGAATTTACAACCTGCATGGTCACTTTCAGAATAGGCAGTTAAATCAAAATTAGTATATTTAGGATACCAAAGTCCAAGCATGGGTGTTCCTTTCAGATAACCGAAGATTCATTTGACAGAAGTCTCATGAGATTCATTGGCATTCGTCTGAAAACGGGCACTAATACAGATAGCCCACTTATTGTCAGGCCTACTTGGGGTTAGACACATCAACGAGCCTATCATTGAGCCATAGAAAGACTTGTTCACGGGTTTTCCTAGAAGATCAAGAGTCAATTTAGTCTGAACCGCAAATGGTGTGTTCGTAGTTTTGCACTGATTCATACTATATTTTGCTAGAATATTCCTGATGTACTTTGCTTGATGAATGAGGATTCCGTCTTCTCGCTGCTTCACCTCCAATCCTAAGAAAAATGTGAGCTCGCCCATCATGCTCATCTCGAACTTTGCTTGCATAACCTTTTAGAATTCCTTGCACAACATTTCATTAGTAGACCCAAAGATTATATCGTCTAAATAAATCTGAACTAGCATCACATTGTCTCCGATCCTTTTTGTGAAGAGAGTCATGTCAATTCTTCCTATGGTGTATCCATATTCTAGAAGGTATGTTGACAAAGTCTCGTACCAAGCCCGAGGCACTTAATGAAGACCATAAAGAGCTTTGTCAAGCTTGTAGTATCGTTAGGAAAATGTGGATCTTCAAACATACGAGGCTGACAAACATAAACTTCTTCTTTTACTTTACCGTAAAGAAACACACTTTTCACATCCATCTATTATACTTTGAAGTTTTTGTATGATGCATATGCCAATAATATTCTAATTGCTTCCAAACTTGCTACTGGAGCAAAAACTTCTTCATAGTCGATCCCTTCCTCCTACCTAAATCCCTAAACTAACAATCTTCCCTTTGTTCTTAATGACCACACCACGATCGTCCATTTTGTTTCAAAATACCCATTTTGTTCCAATAAGAAAATTTTCTTCTAGAAGATCAACCAGTTCCCACACTTTGAGCTTTCGAAACTGAGATAATTCTTCCAGCATCGCCTGCACCCAGCTTGAGTCTTGAACAACTTCTTCAATGTCCCTTGGTACAAATTGTAAAAGGAAAGTGGTGTACAATCCTTTGTTGATAACATAAGTCTGACCACGAGTTCGCACGCCATCTTCCATCGGACCTATTACGTTTTCAATGGGGTGATTTCGATTGATCTTATAACCTGCATTGGTATGGGTTTCAATTTGCTGAGGTAGATTAGTGAAGTTTTCATCGACACAGATGATTGGAGGTCTGTCCTCTTGAATTGGTTCATCCATATTCGTCTGAGAAGAGGAGGCCTCATTTGCGGATGCATTCTCATCCGAAGTGTTCCCACTTACTTCTTCGACGGGAAGGATGGATCGGCTGAAGCTGAAGTAAAACGAGTAGTGAAAATGGTAAAACCAAGGTCAAACGTGTCAAACACTGGTTCACTTTGAGTAGTTTACACTGGTTTGGTTTCGAAAAAGGGTTTAGCAATGTCTAAGGTGTTGAAAACGACATCGACATGGTAAAACCAATTGGGAGAACTTCAAGTGTTGGTTTAGTTTCCTTCTTGAAAGTAGACATACTACGATTCAAGCACCATCTTGGTTTGTTTGTTGTAGACTCTATATGCCTTCTGGGTGGATGAATAGCCCATGAAGTAACACACATCACCGACTGCTTCAAACTTGATTAGATTGTTCTTCAGTGTTGGGAAGAGTGCATGAGCATCCAAACGGTCTGAAGAAATCTATCAGAGGCTTTCGCTTGAAAAGAAGTTCATAAGCAGTTTTTCGTAAGGTTTAACAATGAGAACTCGATTCAAGACATAGCATGCTGTGTTGACTGCTTCTAACTAGAAGATGATGGGTAGCTTGGAGTCTACAAACATAGTTCGAGTAGCTTCAATGAGTGTTCTGTTCTTTCATTCTGTTACGACGTGTTGCTGAGGAGTTCTAGCTTCACTATACTGAAGGCGAATTCCTTTTTCTTCAAAGAATTAGATAAATGTTTGATTTTTGAATTCAGATCCATTATCACTTCTGATTAACTTGACCTTTAGTTTGACGACGTTTTTGGTCATTGGAATGAAAGTCTGAAGAATGGATGCAGTCTCGCTTTTGGCTTCAAGAAAATAAACCCATGACAATAAGGAAAAATCATATGTAATCACCAAGCAATAAGATCTTTTAGCTAACTTTTAACACTAATAGGACCAAAAAGATCCATGTGCAACAATTGTAGTGGTGCGGTTATCGTATTCACTGCTTTGGACTTATGCGGCTTTTTGTGTTGCTTGCCTTGGGCGCATGCGATACATTTTTTGAAAAAGGAAATTCTTTTATCGGTAAACCTTTTACTAAGTTAAATTTAGAAAGTTCATTCATATTTTTGAAATTCACGTCCTAGACGCCTATGCCAAAGCAGTGATTCTAATTCTGACGCCTTGGAGATCAAACACGTCATTTGCATCTTGGTTTTGGCGCTTTTCATATTGAGGCATAAGGGTTGTTTTGACAAGGAGCTGTAAGCATAATAATTTTAGCAAGAACTGAGTATTCGGGCTTCAGAAAGAGACATTGTACGTCGTTGAACAGCATGGATATTCCTTTGTCGCAGACTTGTGATACACTCATAAGATTCTAACACAATTATAGTACAAGTTCACATTTGCCAACGTAGGGTGCTTCAGAAACAACGTCTCCAATTCCAATAATCTTTCCTCCTTTTTCATCTCCGGCAAAAGATACGAAGTCGTCGTCGATAAAGTTGAAGTTCTTCAGTAGTTCCTCTAATTCAGTCACATACCCTGAGCATCTAATGTCCACATGCCAGATGTATTCCATAAGCATTCGAAGCCATTTCTGCATTTTATTTTGTTATACAACAACAAACAAGAAATATATACAAGTTAGTTAGATTTCCGAACCCAGACTTGCTTCATTTTTAATCTATCATGTGAGAGGGGATCGATTAATAAACGTGAAGGTTACAAACGAGTAAACAATTGGACAGCGCTTTGCTGTAGTCACACACCAACAGATTGACAACACAACAATCAAGTTCCACTATTTATATGCCAACATGGCTCGCACAAGGAGGGAGTGAGTGTAGGTAGGCTTCTTGTCACTCGTACGAGCCACTATGGTCACTCATACGAGTCATACCAAATATATAACAATGACATTCTAATCCCTTGTCACTCGTACGAGCCACAAAAGTCACTCGTACGAGCCACTACAATACATAAAATATGACATTTTCTAAGCCCTATTTACACAACTGACATATCCTAGATGTAGGCAATAGACATTATCCACCAACAAACTCCCCCTTGGATGCTGTCGTAGTCTTGGATAATCTTCAAAAATAATTCTTCAAAATTCTTCAAGAATATTTGACATGAGCCTTCGTGATCAATAGCCGGCTCAGAAAATCTAACACTTCTCTATATGTTGCAATCTCTGGAATGTTCTCATCTAATTAACAACAGACGCGGAATGGCGAGAACGAAGACTTCTTGATTTGCAAACACAAACATTTCAAATACTTAGAAAAATTTTAAAATTTTTTAAATCTTCAAAGATAGTGATTCAAGTCTGAACAAAAGCCATTCGTACGAGTTACAATTAGTACTTAACAGGTTTTTCGGGTTTGAACAGACTTGCTCGTACAAGTGGTGCCCCGTACGAGTCAAAGAGATTTATGACATTTAAGGAAAAGCTCGTATGAACTATCACTTATACAAGTGAAGACAATTATCTGACATTTAAAAATCTTGCTCGTACGAGCCAGTTCCTTTCAATTGTTTATTTTTCAGATTTTTGTGAAATTATCTGTTATTACAACCCACTCAATTGACCGAGTCCAACTTAATGCCCCAGTTAACCGATTTGCCTACCAAGTCCAAGTTAAGGACCTTGGTTGATCGTTGATTGACCAAAACAAATTTATTTTAAAAATTTTAAAGTTTCAAGTTAATGAACTTTTTGACGTTTCACAATATTTCCTTTCGGATTAGCTCCCAGCCCGTAACCTTCCAGCTTTCCTTCAGCAAGCGTCACCTTAGACTTGGACTAATGGTGTTTTCATCATTGGTAGACTAAAATCTAAGATAGATTGCTAAAAATAAAATCAAAATCTTTTTGGATTTTTCTGAAAAGAGAAATAAAGAAAGTAAAGAAGTATTTACAGACACATTTTTGTGAGTTTTGCGTTAGAGGACCACATCACTAATTCAGACAAATCATCACGTTTCTCAATTGTTTCAAGATATGCTAGGTAATTTTAGGGAACATGAAGTAAATGTGTTTCCCATCTCAGAATATACTCCTACATCGAGATTCCTAGAATTTCATCTCACATGTGAATATATCTAACTGATATCTGTAAATGGGGTGAATTGCGAGACCTTGAGAGCTCAGGTTAGTATTTCCATACAGAGAAAGAGATGAAGGCTCGAATTTAGGTGGTGTTCATTTAGGAATCTTTTGAACTACAGATGTCGTATCTTTTTATGACATATAATCATTTTTATGCAGCTTTTGGAGGTGAATAATGTGAAAAGTATTATACAAGTTCTAGGTCATTGCCAAAGCAAAATCAGAAGAACTCGTATAATACCCCAGATATCAACTAAATATAAAGACCTAGTATCACATAATCTGGCATTCTCTCAAACGAAATTTCGGATTACTAAGTCCATATATCCGAGAGATGTCGACCCACGAATCATTCAGTTTTTCTTTTAGGTTTATATCTTGAAGAACAATTTACTGAATGTGTGAAGCCTATTGGCACATCATCAGTAAGATCTGTTTAATTACATGTTCAAATCATTGCATTTCTTTAGCGTACTGTGATAGTCCACTGATAAAATATGATTTCCTCTTTTTTCACAAAACTCTTTTTCTCCCTTTTTTAATGTTTTTGTATTTTTCACAACTTTTCTCCCCCTAAAATAAAAAACATATTTTTGGATTTTTGTTTTTAAGAAAGCAAGAAAAGTATTTACATAAAACATATGTAAAACAGAATCACATTAAGTCCTCGTCATCCTCAAATTCAACCTCATTTCCAATCCATGATGTCAGATTCTTTAAACCATTTAATTTCAAAAGATTTTTGAATCTTGATCTATCAAAAGCTTTGGTGTAAAAATATGCTTTTTGGTCATCAGTGTGGATTTTTTTTCAATTCTAACTTACTTATTATCGTAACAATCATGAATAAAGTGGTGTCGAATTTCTATTTGTTTAGTTTGTGAGTGTTGAACAGGATTTTTAGTGATATCAATAGCCGCCTTATTATCTATATATATGGGCGTGTCAAGAAATTGCAGTCTGAAGTCTCTCATCTGCTGTTGTATCCAGAGTATCTGGGAACAACAGCTGGATGCTGAAACGTATTCAGCTTCACACGTAGAGAGAGTGCCCGCGGTCTGTTTCATGCATTGCCGCGTTACCAAACGAGTTTCGAAGAACTGGCAACCAGCCGTTGTAGATTTGGCATTAAGCTTGTAGTAACCAAAATCAGAATATGGAATAACCCGCGAGATTGAAGTCGTCGTGTCTAGGATACCACAAGCCGGTGCTTGGACATCCTTTCAGGTAGCATAATTCTTAGAACGGCGAACAAGTGTGAATCTCTTGGATTACACAGATAACGGGCGCATAGACATGTTGGATACATGATATCAGGTCTTGAAGCTGTTAGATACATCAAGGATCCGATCATGGAGCGATATTATGTTTCATCGACTTTATCTCCATGAGCGTCTGGACATATGCTGTGATTTGTGGCTACCGGAGTTGATGCTGGTTTAGTTCCTGACATGTCAAATTTCTCTAACACGTCATGAACATACTTCGTCTGATAAATGAAGATACCATCAGGCAATTGCTCAACCTGAAGTCCTAAAAAGAACTTCATATCTCCCATAGCACTCATTTTGAATTTCTCCTCCATTACTTCTTCGAAATCTTTGCAAAGCTTATCATTTGTCGATCCAAATATGATATCATCCACATAAATTTGTACGTTAATCAGATGTCCATCCACTTCCTTAGTAAAGAAGGTATTGTCTACTGTGCCACTTGAGAAACCATTTCCTAAGAGATGCTTGGAGAGCGTTTCGTATCAGGCTCTCGGTGCCTGGTGCAGTCCATATAGCATTTGGTTCAACAGATAGACCTTATCCTTGTGTATTGGATCGACAAAACCCAGTGGTTGGCCAACATACACCTCCTCGTTTACTATTCCGTAAAGGAATGCAGACTTGACATCCAATTGGTACACCTTGAATCCTTTCCTAGAAGCAAAGGCCAAGAAAATGCGGATAACTTCAAGACGAGCGACAGGGGCGTAGACTTCATTTTAGTCTATCCCTTCTTGCTGATGAAAGCCCTGGACCACGAGCCGAGCTTTGTTTCTAACCACAATACCTCTGTCATCTCTCTTGCACTTGAAGACCCATCGAGTATTAATCTTTTTATGATGATCCGATAGGTCAACAAGCTTCCAGACACCGAGTTTCTGGAATTGAAGCAACTCTTCCTGCATTGCATCCACCCAACTTTCTTCTTTCAAAGCGTCTTTCTAGTTTCCTAGTTCAGCCTGCGAAACAAAACAACTGTAAGAAAGTCTGGTTTGTAGTGGAGCAACATTTGCATAAAAGCAACTTAGATCCTTATTGATCTGATTTCGAGTTTTCACTCTGGTTTGTAAGTTGCTAATAATATTCTCTGACGGATGGTAAGATAGTGTCCTTGGCATCACTTCACTCGGAACATCAACTTGACTCTTCAAATTCATGACAACTTCATCAGCAACCGGTTCAGAGGATGTAGCTTCATTCCTGACATTTGATTCATCAGCTTGAGTATTCAAAAAGCTTTGAAGTTGCTCAGATCCTTCATCGGAACTAGTTCCTCCATCATCAAAATCGGATCACGATCAGAGTCGGCATTAATTGGTGGATGGGCAGATGATTCGGCAGTGTTCAAGACAGGTACAGATACACATTCCAGCAGAGTATTGCTCGGACCTACATCAGAAGACTTAGAGACAGGAAGTGAAGGGGAAATCACTAACGGTCTTGAAACTTGCTCTTGATTGTGCTGTTGAAAGAGCATAACAAGTTCATCTTCGGACGGTACTTCAGGTAGGTCAAATGAATTCCATAACCCGTCATAGTTGAATAGCCATGGAGGTTTTTGCGTAGGTGCTGTATATCTTTGATAATCAACATGCTGAGCATGAATAACCTGGTTAAGACTCGGCAAAAAGACGCGCTATTGTGGACTAGCATAACCGATGAAAAATCCTTCCAAGGATTTGGCACCAAATTTACCGTCCGGGTCTAGTATAGTACACCACGATCAAAAAGGATCCATAAGTGCTTGGTTCGGCTTTTGATGGTTTAGTAGCTCAAAACATGTCTTGTGGTGAGGCATGACCGTCAAAACACGGTTAAAGGTGTAACACACACATGCGACTACTTCGCTCCAGAAACTAATTGGATGTTTGGAATCAGCGAGCGTTGTTCGGGCAGTCTCAATTAGTGTTCGATTCTTACATTCAGCTACTCCATTTTGTTGAGGAGTATAGGGAGCGCTGAATTCGTGAAGAATACCCTTTTCGTTGCAGCATTCAAGCATCCTCTTATTTTTGAACTCAGCACCATTATCACTGCGGATTCTCTTGATAGGCAAGTGATACAGGTTCTCTACCTTCCTGAAGAGAATCATAAGACTTTCAAACGTTTCATCTTTACTCTCTAGGAATAAAACCCATGAGAATCTTGAATAACTGTCTGTCACGACCAGGCAATATAGATCTCCAGAGATACTTTTTACGTTCACTGGCCCAAAGAGATCCATATGAAGCCTTTCTAGTGGAAGCTTGATAGAATTAAGCAACTTTCTCAGGTGCGATTTCTTATGTTGCTTCCCCTTTTTGCAACTCAGACAATAATCAGATAAGTGAAAATTTTTGAGATTAACACCCTCCACTAGGTCGTTGTGCACCAAATAATTCATCTTTCGTAGGTGAATGTGCCCCATCTTGCGATGCCATAAGATCGACTCTTTCTCGGTATTTTTAGAAACATAGCATTGAACCTTCTTTGACGTAGTGGATGCGATGCTATTATCTAAGACATATAGATCATTCTCTCGTGGAGCGCGCATGAGGATCCACTCCTCAGGAATTTTGAATTCCGGTTTGAGAATTAAGCATTCTTTGTCATTGAAGTGGGTAGTGAATTTCTTTTCATAGATTTGCGAGATCCTTAGTAGGTTGTTCTCAAGCTCCGCAATGTAGTTCACCTTGTCGAAAGATACCACTCCGTCCATGAGAATACCTTCATCCACTATTCTTCCACCCTGTGTCCCAGCAAACCCCGCATATCCTCCCCGGATAGCTTTTACGTCGTATAACAACGCAAGGATCCAAGTCATGTGTCGGGAAGCTCCACTATCTATAATCCATTTTGACATGATTGATCTTGGGAGCCCCTGGACACATGTGGAAGAAATCATTTAAACAGAGAAACCCAAGTCTGCTTGGTCTTGGCTGGGTTTGGAATATCACACTTTGGAACTTTGATCATGACATTTTGTTTGATTACTATTTTAGGTGGAATAGGTGTTTTCATTTCTACTGAAGATGGTTTGACTTTTGCTACCCAAATTTGTGTTTTCAGAATTGCCTTTTTAAATAGAATTTTGAATCCTTTTGACAATTCTTGGAAGAAGTTTCACGAAATTCAAATTTTCAATTAAGTTGAATCGTTGATGTCACTTTTTTATTGGATTCATTGTTTCTTTTCAAAATTTGTTTTGAGACAAACTTGGGTGCCTTTTACTTCACATATTTTGTAGATCTGATTGAGTTGGAAACAAGTTTTGGATTTCTTTGAGAACATTGTCGTGCAATATGCTCGACATTGTTACATTTGTAGCACGTCCTGCTCTCCTTTCTAACGGAGGAACCTAAATCATGTTTTCTACTCTCCTTTTCCCTTTTAAATTCAACATTAGATTGTTTACTAATGCTCTCTTTTTCTTTTTCAGTGGTTGTCCCATAGACAAAATCAATTTTCTTGGAAAAGTTCAACTTTTGAAACTTGTTCTTTCTTTGCTTTTGAAAACCCAACCCTGCTCTCCAATTTTCAGGATAAAACCTCTCCCTCTGATGGTGGTTTTTCTAAATCAGAATGACTAACTTCAACAATCTTGAACAACATATCAACCCATTCAAGATTAATATTCTGAATTGGGAATTCTTCATCGGAATATAGTTTATCATATCCGCTCATTTTATACACGACTACATTTGGATCTTTGTTTAAACTATTTTCTGATGATTCAACATCCAATTCAGATTTGTCAGACTCATCTTCAAAACATTTTCGACCACAGTTTTAACCACTTCAGATTCACATACATTTTCTGCTTTGGTGTATGTTACATCAATGTTTGTAGGCAGCTCATTTTTCTTTTTAGTTTTCAAATTTAAATTGAGTGCCTTTTCCACCCCCCGATGGTTTCTTACTTGCATAGCTACTCCATAAGGGCGGTGGAACACGATCGTAACTTACACCTTTGTTTTCATCAATTTTATTATCTTCCTTGCTTTCAATTTTTGGATGAATGTGATCAATGACATACAAACTTGTAGAATAACTGATTAACAACTTGTTAACCCGTTCTATTTCGATTTTCATTTTTTCAAGTTCACTTGTTAGCTCGGCAATTGTATCTAAATGAATATTAATGGCCATTTGTTTGTCCATTACAGTCGTCTTGAGCATCGAAAGTGTCCTGTCATTTTCTCTGATCACTTATTCAATTGTTTAATTGTTTTGCTTAATTTGTCATAAGCTTCTTTTTTGAATTATAGTCACATGACAATTATCTGTATGACATTTCAGCTCTTTGTATCTCGTTTCTTTTTCAACACACTCAATGCATGACTCTTTGCACTTCATGCAAGGCGTTTCTTTTACTGACTCATTTACCAACACATTTACTGATTCAACACTTTCTACCTGGGCGAGCTCAGTGACTACCTCATTTAACTTTCCCATTAAAGCCTTGTCTGCAATATCCGTCAAAGCTTCGATAGTCCTCTCCTTGGATACATCAATTGTTTCTACGTCTTCTGACTTTTGTTCTCCTTGGATGTTGGTTGACGGCTAGTATCGAAATATGCTAAAAAGTTTTAAGAATATCAGTAGGCAGAAGATGTTGAAAAGCACTGTTGAGAAGTTATTCTTCCTCATATGAAGTTCCATAGAACGCTTCAGATGCTTCATCAAAGGATGCCTCTGCATATTCATCAGCATTCTCAGGTTCTTAAAAATTTTTAGCATATTCTTCCGTTTTATCTGCAATATTTCAGTAACACAAACTTTCGACAACACTGGTTAGATATAACTGTTGGTGCATAATGTCTATTGCCTACGTCTAGGATATGTTGTTTATGTATATAGGGGCTAGAACGTTGAATAACGTTTGTTAATATATGATTTATATGTTTGTAGCATGACTCGTATAGGTGAACATCATGGCTCGTATGAGTGACACTCTGTCACTCGTACGAGGCATCACTCACACGAGTCACACACACACTCTCCTCCTGTGCGAGTCATGTCGACCTATAAATAGAGGAGCCTAAGTGTTCTGTTTGTAATCTGTTGGTTGATGTACGTGAAGCCCTGTCAAACTGTTTACTCGCTCTTTAACTGTTCATGTTTATCAATACAATTCAAGGCATTTAAGAAGTATATCTTACTTGTTTGTTTATCAAACTCGCTAACAATGAATTCCGTCTCTGTTGGCTGAGTCAGATCAGTTCGATGCTCATAAGAGGAGAGCCGATCCCCTCTCACAAGTGGTATCAGAGCCTCGAGGCCTGATCTGAGGACAAACATCAAGTTTCTGCATACTACCAACAATTCAGATCCAGATTCAACCATTTGAGTTTTCTACATCTACACTTTATCACACAGATCTCGGAATTGGATGAATTCATGGAAAATTGGACTAGGATTTTAGAATATCACGTTAAAATCAACTCTAGTCAATCCTTGAAAATTTCAGATGTAAAATCAACCTAATTCATGTCGAAAATTGTAAAAATCATCCGTTTGGTGACCTGAGTTGTTTCGTACAAATAGAGAGACAACTCGTAAATGGCTATCTGTACAAATTTAGTCATTCATACGAACTCTTAAAAACTTACAACTTTAAAAACTATCATTCGCACAAAGCAGTGATCCGTACGAACTAGTCAGTCACACGAGTAATCTTTTTAGTCATACGAACATCTCACTCGTACGAAGCTTTGGATCACACAAGTTTCTCACTCACATGAATCAATTGATTCGCACGAGCAGTTGGTCATTCGCGCAAAGAACATTCTGTCATATTTTTGTTAATCTAATCAGTGTTTTTCGAAAGTGTGTTTCTAAAACTTTTGTAGAAAAAATGGAAGAGGAATTTTACAATGCATTTGCTGCTTCAGCGTTCACAACTACTGCAGTTCGGAATATGAATCTTGAGAATGAGATGGGCACGATGACAAAGCCTCCAAAGTTGATGAACCTTGAAGACTTTGATAGTTGGAGTGAAAGATTCATGAATTGGGTTCAAGCAAATCATTTCACCTGCTGGTTTGCCATTGAAGAGAAATATCAAGCACCGATTGGAGTGAATGGTCTTGAGAAAACGTTAGCTCAACTCTCGGAATTCGAACGAGATAAGTTCATTAACGAGAAGATGATGAACATCTTGCAGCAAGCCATCAAGGAAGATATCTTGGCGCTCCTATAGCATGATGATGATGCTCAATCATTATGGAATGCTTTACGGTTGAAATTCTAAGGAAGCGCACAGTTGCGAAAATGGAAGAGTGTGTTGTTAAGTAAAGAATTCGATATCTTTACTTTGATAAAGGGAGAGACGGTGAAACAATTTATTGAACGATACTGTCACTTGGTTGTGAAGCGCATGGGAATATTGAAAACGAATGAAGAATTAGTAGATAAGCTGGCATATTCCTTACCTCAAGGAGAATGGTCTACTTATTTGACTATTCTGAAGAATGGCATAGAGTATGGTAATTTCTCATTACCATGATTTATTGAGAGAATAGAAGGGCACGAACTCGAGATGTAGAAAATGGCTAAGAGCAAAGGCGCCCAAATGCAACAAGATGTAAATTTATATTACAAGGGTAGTCTTGTTGCACAAATTCAGTCTCCAAAAATCCAAACTACCTTCAGCGCTTTCAACACACCAAGCCCACTGTCAAGTCAACACTGTGGTTTTCAATCCTTTGCTTCTGTCAACCCAAACATACCTCCAGGCCACAATCATCCCATAATTGAGCAATCCCATATTAACTAGAAATACATCAATTTTAATCCTAATCAATGGGTTCTATAATGCAATATAGTATGTGATTTCCGAAATGCTCTAAACTTTGACTAGAACATCGCAAAGAAAAAATATTCATTATAGACTCGATACATCGAATCATATGATTTGGTAGCAGGAAATTGGAATCGGAGATTGACGAGAGAAAAATGATCAGATTGATTCGGTCAAGATGAATTGATGACATCAAATGGTGATGCTTTTATAGTCAGAAGAGCGTAACGTTCATGGAGATTACAAGAAAAGGAATTGGAAAACCGATGGGAAACTTGGCTTCAACAAATCAAATTTACATGCTTCAAATGTTAAGAAAGGGGAATTTCAACGAAAAATATCCAAATAGAGAAGTCCAAGGCAATCAGAACTTGTTTGCTGACGACTATAAAGAAAGCCAATCTATCATCGTCCTCAACCAAAACAAGAATGGTGCAAATCGAAGATGGTCATCAAACTCCAAAGACAAAGCTCTTGTCGTGACTCAGGAGGATGAAGGCTTCAACTGGAACAAGTACATCACGAAGAATGAAAGTTTGGTTTGGTCGCAGAAATCATTTAAGAACCTGAGGAATATGCAGAGGCATCTTTTGATGAAGCTCTGAAGAATATATCACACATTTTAAGAAGAAGAGGAATTGTTAAATAGTGCTTTTAAACATGTCTGCTTATGATATTCTTAAAACTTTTGCAGGTTATTTTGATCCAAGCCATCGATCGTCTGTGAAGAAAAATAGAAGCCCGAACTGAAGAGAGAGCCGATAGACGTTGGAAAAATGGTAAGACCAACAAGGCTTTTAGGCAAATGTGAATGAGGTAAACGTGTCGGGAATGACTCTGTGATAGAAAAACCGTGCTGAAATGTACGGAGCCATGAGTGATGTTTGTAAAGAAACACGATACAATGAGCTAAAATGTCTAACAGATATTTTTTCATGTGACTATAAATCAACTAAAAAAAGCTTATGAAAAATTAAGCAAATCTGTTAAACAATATGAAAAGATGATCAGAGAAAATGACGAAACTCTTTCAATGCTCAAGGCGACTGTAATGGACAAACAAATGGCCATTAATATTCCTTAAAATACAATCGTCGAGCTAAAAAAGTGAACTTGGGAAAATAAAAATAGAAACAGAATGGGTTAACAAATTGTTAATCAGTTATTCTACAAGTTCATACGTCATTGATCACATTCTTCCAAAGATCGAAAGCAAAGAAGAATCTAAAAATGATGAAAACAAAGGTGCAAGTTACGATCGTGTTCCACCACCCATGTGGAATAGCTATGCATGTAAAAAATCATCAGGGGTGGAAAAGGCACTCAATTTAAAATTGAAAACAGAAAAATCTAACATTGATGTGACTTACATAAAATCTGAAAATGAGTATTCTAATGTGGTTAAAACTGTGGTTGAAAGTGTTCTGAAGAGTGAATCTGGAAAATCTGAATCGGATGTAGAATCATCAGAAAATAGTTTAAACACTGATCAAAATGTCATTGTTTACAAAATGCATGGATCTGATAAAGTATATTCTGATGAGGATTTCCCAATTCAGAATGTCAATCTGGATCGTGTTGAAAAGTTGTTCAAGCTTGTTGAGGTGAGCCATTCTGATTTAAAAAACACGATGCAACATTTTATTCTAAATCAAAATGTGTTAACAAACCCTACCATCAAAGAAACAAAACTCATCCTGAAAACAAGAGAGTTGGGTTGGGTTTTCAAAAGAAAAGAACAAACAACAAGTTTCAAAAGTTAAATGTACAAAGAAAGTCAACTTTGTTTATGGACAACTACTGAAAGAGAAAAAGTGATCATTGGTAAACAATCCAATGATCAGTTCAAGAAACAAAAAGAGAGTAGAAAAGAAGTTTTGGATTCCTGTGTTCGAAAAGACAACAGGATGTGTTACAAGTGTAAAAATGTTGGGCATATTCCACGACATAGTTCTCAAAATATCCAAAACATGTTTCTAACTACAACAGATCTACCAAAGATGTGAAACAAAAGGCACCCACGGTTGTACCAAAACAGATTTTGAAATGAAACTTTGAATTCAACAAAAATGTGAAATCAACGATTTAACTAAATTCTAAATTTGAAATTGGTGAAACTTCCACCAAGAATCGACAAAAAGATTCAAAGTTTTTTTCAAAAAGGGCCAATCTGAAAACACAAACTTGGGTTGCAAAAGTTAAACCATCTAAGGTAGAACTAATACCATTTGTTCCAGTCAAAACAGAGGTCAAATAGAATGTCAAAATCAAAGTTCGCCCGAAGTTTGATATTCCAAACCCACCCAAGATCAAGTAGGCTTGGGTTTCTCTGTTTAAATAGTTTCTTCCTCGTGTGTGTAGGGGCTCCCGAGATCAATCATATCAAAATGGATTATGGATACTGGAGCTTCAAGACACATGACTGGCATGCTTGCGTTGTTGCACGACGTCAAAGCTATCTGAGGAGGTTACAATGGTTTTGCTGGAACTGAAGGTGGATGAATCGTCAGAGAAGGTATTCTTACGAATGGAGTAGTTTCCTTCGACAAGGTGAACTACATTGGAGCTGGAGAACAATCTACTGAGTATTTCGCAAATTTGTGACAAAAAGTTCACAAGTCATCTCAGCGACAAAAAATGCTTAATTCTCAAGCTAGATTCTAAATTCCTGAGGAGTGGATCCTCATGCGCGCTCCAAGAGAGAATGATCTTTATGTCCTAGACATGAGCTTCGTGTCCACTACATCTAAGAAAGTTTATTGTTTTGTTTTTAAAGCAACCGAGAAGGAGTCTATCTTATGGCATCGGAAGATGGGGCACATATACTTGAGAAAGATGAATTATTTGGTGCACACTGACCTAGTGGAGGGTGTTAATCTGAAGAATTTTCAGTTATTTGATGATCGTCTGAGCTGTAAGAAGGGGAAACAACATAAGAAATCACACCCAAGAAAGCTTCTAAATTCTGTTAAGCTACCACTAGAAAGGCTTCGTATGGATCTTTTCGGGCTAGTAAACGTCAAAAGCATTTCTGGAGATCTATATTGCCTGGTCGTAAAAGATGATTTTTCTAGATTCTCATCTGTTTTTTTTTCTTGAGAGCAAAGATGAAACGTTTGAAAGTCTTATAATTCTCTTCAGGAAGCTTGAAAACATATATCACTTGCCTATCAAGAGAATCCGCAGTGACAATGCTACCGAGTTCAAGAACAAAAGATTGCTCGAATTCTACAACTAAAAGGGGATTCTTCACGAATTCAGCGCTCCCTATACTCCACAACAAAATGGAGGTGTGAAACATAAGAATCGCACACTAATCAAGATTTTCAGAACCATGCTCGCTGATTCAAAACTTCCAATTAGTTTCTGGAGCGAAGCAGTCGCATCTGCGTGTTACACCCTAAATCGTGTGTTGACAGTCAAGCCTCACAACAAGACATATTTTGAGTTCCTAAATCATCGAAAGCCTAACCTTGTATTTTTGGAGCCTTTTGGATCACCGTGTACTGTTTTGGACACAGATGGTAAATTTGGAGCTAAATCCTTGGAAGGATTTTTCGTCGGTTATGCTAGTCCACAAAAGCGTGTCTTTTTGCCGAGTCTAAACCAGGTTATTCTTGCACAGCATGTTGATTGTCAACGGTATACTACGCCAACGCAGAAAGCTGGGGATCCATGGCTGTTCAACTACGAAGGTTTGTGGAATTCATTTGACCTACCGGAAGTGCCATCTGAAGAAGAACTTGTTATGCTCTTTCAACCGCATCATATTTCTAATCAAGAGCAAGTTTCTAGACCATTGGTGATTTCCACGTCACTTCTTGTCTCTAACAATTTTGATGTAGGTCCGAGCACTACAATGTAGGAATCAGTCTCTGTGCTTATCATGAACACTGCTGAATCATCTGCCCAACAACCGATTAATGCCGACTCTGATCACGAACCAACTTTTGATGATGGAGGATCTAGTTCCGATGAAGGATCTGAGCATATTGAAAGCTTTCCGAATGCTCAGGCTGATCAATCCAATGTCAGGAATGAAGCTACATCTTCTGCACCGGTTGTTGATGAAGTGATCACGAATTTGCAAACTCAAGTGGATGTTCCAAGTGAATTAATGCCAAGGACAATATATTACCATCCATCGGAGAATATCATCGGCAGCTTACAAACCGGAGTGAAAACTCGCAATCAGATCAACAAGGATCTAAGCTGCTTTTATACCAGTATTGCTCCATTACAAACCATACTTTCTTACAGTTATTTAATTTCACTGGTTGAACCAAGAAACTGGAGAGCCACGTTAAAAGAAGAAAGTTGGGTGGAGGCAATGCAGGAAGAGTTGTTTCAATTCCAGAAGCTAGGAGTCTGGAAGGTTGTTGACCTACCAGATCATCATAAAAAGATTAATACACGATGGGTCTTTAAGTGCAAACGAGATGACAGAGGTATAGTGGTCAGAAACAAAGCTCGGCTTGTGGTCCAGGGCTTTCACCACCAAGAAGGAATAGACTACACTGAAGTCTATGCTCCAGTCGCTCGTCTCGAAGCTATTCGCATATTCTTGGCTTTTGCTTCTTGGAAGGGATTCAAGGTGTACCAATTGGATGTCAAATGTGCTTTCCTTTACAGCAAAGTCAAAGCGGAGGTGTATGCCGGCCAACCACCGGGGTTTGTCAATTCAATACACAAGGATAAAGTCTACCTTCTGAACAAAGCTTTATATGATCTTCACCAAGCCCTGAGAGCTTGGTATGAAACGCTTTCAAGACTTCTTCTTGACAATGGCTTTCTCAGAGGAACTATAGACAGTACCCTCTTTACCAAGGAAGTGGATGGACATCTGATTATCGTGCAAATATATGTGAATGATATTATCTTTGGATCGACAAATGATAAGCTGTGCAAAGACTTCGAAGAAGTCATGAAGAAGAAATTTGAAATGAGTGCTATGAGGGAGATGAAGTTCTTTTTAGGACTTCCGGTTGAACAATTGCCTGATGGTATCTTCATCCATCAGACGAAGTATGTTCATGATGTATTAGAGAAATCTGATATGTCAGGAACTAAACCAGCATCTACTCCATTAGCCCCAAATCACGACATTTGTCAAGACGTTCATGGAGTCAAAGTCGATGAAACATTATATCGCTCCATGATCGGATCCTTGATGTATCTACAGCTTCGCAACCTAATAACATGTATCCTACATGCCTATGTTCCCGTTTTCAGTCCAATCCAAGAAATTCACACCTGTTAGCCATCAAACGTATCATGCGATATTTGAAAGGATGTCCAAGCACCGGCTTGTGGTATCCTCGTCACGACGACTTCAATCTTGCGGGTTACTCGGATTCTGATTTCGTCTGCTGCAAGCTTAATACCAAATCTACTACGGCTGGTTGCCAGTTCTTTGGAACTCGTTTGGTAACGTAGCAATGCAAGAAACAGACCGCGGTCGCTATTTCTACGTGGGAAGCTGAATACGTTTTAGCATCCAGCTGTTGTTCCCAGATACTCTGGATACAACAGCAGATGGGAGACTTCGGACTGTAATTTCTTGACACGCCCATATATGTAGATAATCAGGCTGCTATTTATATCACTAAAAACTCTTGTCAACACTCAGCACTAAACATATTGAAATTCGACACCACTTTATCCGTGACTGCTACGAGAAAAAGTTGGTTAGAATTGAAAAAATCCACACTGATGACCAAAAAGCAGATTTTTACACCAAAGAATTTGATCATTCAAGATTTAAAAATATGGTTTAAGAAATCTGACATTAGGGGATATTCATCATGTTGAATTTGATGATGACGAGGACTTGACGTAATTCTCATCGGTATAACATGTTTTTCTATAAATATCGTTTCTTCAAAAACTTAAAACCAAAAATATGTATTTGATTTTAGGGGAGAAAGTTTGGTAAATACAAAAACATTATAAAAGTCTAAAAGAGTTTAAACATTATAAAAGTCAAAAAGACTTTTTGTGAAAAGAAAAATCATATACATCAAAATGACAATCACGGTATGCTAAAGATATGGAATGTTTAAACAAGTAATTAAACAGGTCTTACTAAGGATGTGCCAATAGGCTTCACTAGTTCAGTAAATTGTTCTTCATGATATAAACTTAAAAGAAAAACTGAGTAACTCGTGGGACGACATCTCTTGGATATATGGACTTAGTATTCCGAAATTTCGTTTGAGAGAATGCCAGATTCTGCGATACTAGGTCTTTATATTTAATCGATATCCAGGGTATTATATGAGTTCTTCTGATTTTGCGTCAGCAATCATCTAGAACTTTTATAATACTTTACGCATTATTCGCCTACAAAAGCTGCACAAAAAATGAGTATGTCATAAACATTTACGACATCTACAGTTCAAAAGATTCCTTTATGGAACACCAACTAAAGTCGAGCTTTCATCTCTTTGTCTGTATGGAAATACTAACCTGAGCTCTCAAAGTCTCGCAATTCACCCCATTTACAAATATCAGTTAGATATATTCACCTGTGGAATGATATTCTAGGAATCTCGATGCGGGAGTATATTCTAAGATGGGAAACACAGTTACTTCATGTTCCTTAATATTACCTAACATATCTTGAGACAATTGAGAAACAAGTAGAGGTTTAAGTGGATAAGTATATTGGCAATCTAGGTACTTTTATTTTAAAACTTAAAGTTACTACCAAGATCAACGGTACTTGTGATTTATCGAAATACTTGATATGATCCTCTATAGACAATACTCATAAAAATATGTATGTAAATACATCTTTACTTGTTATTTCTTTTTAGAAAAGTCCAAAAAAGATTTTCAGTTTACTTTTAGCAATTTATCCTAGATTTTAGTCTATCGATGATGAAAACACCGATAGTCCAAGTCAAAGCAACACTTGCAGGAGGAAAGTTGAAGTTCACGGGTTGGGAGCTAATCAGAAAAGAAAAATTTCCTGAACGTCAACAAATTTCATTAATTTGAAACTTACCATTTTTAAAATAAAATAAATCTGTTTTGGTTAAAATGGTCAACCAAGGTCATTAACTTGGACTTGGTAGGCAAATCGGATAACCAGGGTCATTAACTTGGACTTGGTTAACTGAGTGGGTTATAAAAACTGATAAAATTTCACAAAAAAAATAAAAAAGTTAATCAAAGTGCATAAAAACTGACTCGTGCGAGTGACACATTGACTCGTACGAGTGAGAAAAGTCTTCATTCGCACAAGTCATCACTCGTACGAGTGAACCTTGAATGAGTATAAAAGAGATGCTCATTCGCACAAGTCAGACTATTGACTTTGTGCGATTGAGAGCATACTTTGTGCGAACCAGTTCTTTTCACTGTATTTTCTTGATCTACGATTCCTATCTATACGTTGGGGAGGTTGATTTGCACACCACTTTCAGTGGGCAAGGTACTAATGCTTGTTTTGAGTCGTTGTAATGCCAAAATTGGACCAAAAGGCCATTAAACGTAGATTTAGGGTATTTGGACTGGTAAAATATTAAATTGAACTTAAAATTGTTAAAATCGGCCTTGTTAACCGATAAATCAACATTCAATTTGTTAAAATCTGCACATTTTAAGTTCGGTTTGATTATGTGTTATTTGGTACGGTTTGCAACTCGTACGAATCATCATTCGTACGAGCAAGTTTATCAAATGTTGTTTATCATATTCACTTGTATGAGTGATCGTTCATAAGAGTAGGTCCTTTAATGTTTATAACTTGATGACTCGTACGAAGCATCACTCGTACGAGGAAGTTCTGGTTAAAACTTTTAAAATTTCTTAAGTATGTTTTCATTCGTACGAGGAAGTGGCTCATACGAGTGAGGTTTTGACTCAGACTTATAATTTGTCTAAGCATATGACTCGTACGAATGGTTAAAAAGTTGAATTTTTTTGATATTTTTCTAAGTGTTGAAATGTCTATGCTTGCAGATCAAGAAGTCTTCATTTTCGCCGTTCCATAATATTTATTGTCATTTGGACGCGAACGATTCCGAAAATTGTTGCATATAGAGAAGTCTTAGATTTTCTAAGCCGACTTCCTATCACCAAATCTCTCACTGATCGTCACATAGCATATCGTTCTCATATTGAATATTTCTAGAATGCTGCTGAGTTTGATGAAGATGAGAATGCGATTTTGTCAGCAGTACGGATAAATGATGAAGACATTCAAGTTAAGATTACTAAAGACTTGATCAGAACTGTGCTAGAATTTAACGATCATGAAGACAACCCTACTGTTTTCCAGAGTATATGGTTAAAGGGTGCTTCTGCAGGATGGGTTATACCGGGTTTGTTAACGCGGCTCCCTTCAACAAGGCTAACCTTAGTGCTCCGTTTCGGTATATAACACACTGCGTTATTCACGCTCTTAGCCACCCAAAGGGTGGATTTGATGATTTAGTTGATTATCAGATGTGCATGATCACTACACTTATTCTGAACTTGCCTTACAATTTCTCAAGGGTGATCTTCTCCCAAATGGTCCAAAATATTCAGCATTAGAAATTTCTGCAGTATCCATGCTTTATTCAGATGTTGATCCACCATTTACATCCCAATTTGAAGAAAAAGAAACATGATGTTTTTGTTGGTGCATTATGTCTATTTCCTACGTCTAGGATATGTCGATACTGTATATAGGGCTTAAACATCATATGTATAAATATTGTTGTTTGTTTTATATGTTTTGTAGATAACTCGTACGCGTGAGTCAGATGGCTCGTACGAGTGACACTCTGTCACTCGTACGAAGTAACCACTCACACGAGTCACAGTCTCTGTTTCACACACTCCGGTGCGAGTTATGTGGACCTATAAATAGAGGAGTGTCGTGTCAGAGCGAGGAAGTGTCAGTTCAGTTGGTACGGTGAAGCCCTGCTAATTTGTTTACTCCCGTTTGTATTTTGCACAACAATCAATACAATTCAGAGTAGTTAAACAGTATATCTCTCTTGTTCATTTGTCATCCTCTCTATCAATGAATTCCGCCTCTGCTAGCTCAGTTAGGTCAGACTAGTTGCTCATTGGAGGAGCCGATCCCCTATTCACAAGTGGTATCAGAGCCTTAAGGCCTGATCTGCTGACAAACAACCAAGTTTCTGCAGGCTACCAACTGTTTCAGATCAGATTCACTGTTACATCTTTCTAATTCTACATTTCTCCCAAACTGATCTCGGAATTAGACGAAATTATGGACTAGGATTCTAGAATATCCCATAAAATTCTACTCCAATCAATCCTTAACAATTTCAGACCTAAAATCAAGCTTAATCGTGTTAAAATCGGTAAAATTCATCCGTTTGGAGACTTAGTTGTATCGTACTAGTAGAGAGACCACTCGCACGAACAACTGACCATACGATTTAGGCCATTCATACAACCAAATAATCCGAAATTCTTAAAAACTTACAAGTTTCAAAATTTACAATTGTGAGTCGCACGAGTTACACATTCGTACGAGTACCATTATTTTCTTGTTCGCACGAGTAACTTGTTTAAATCACCTTGTCCGCACAAATTTCTTGTCGTACGAACAGATCATGGTCACACGAAATGTTATTGTTATCCGCATGAAGGAATTTTTCCGTACTAATCAGTTTGTTCGAAAAAGTGTGTTTTTAAATCTTTGTAGAAAAATGGCTAAAGAATTTTATAACGCATTCGCTACATCAGCAGTCACGACTACTACAACACAAAACATGAACCTCGAAAACGAGATGGGTACAATGACGAAACCGCCAAAGTTAATGAACCTCGAAGGCTTTGATAGTTGGAGCGAACGTTTCATGAATTGGGTTTAGGCAAATCATTTTATCTGTTGGTTTGCTATCGAGGAAAAGTACCAATCACCTGTTGGAGAGAACGGTCTCGAGAAAACATTGGCTCAACTTTCAAAGTATGAAAGAGAAAAGTTTATCAATGAGGAGAAAACGATGAATATTCTTCAACAATCCATCAAAGAGGACATATTGGCGTTATTACAACATGATGATGACGCACAATCATTGTGGAATGCTCTTCGACTGAAGTTCCAGGGAAGTGCCCAATTGCGTAAAGGGAAGAGATCGTTGCTGAGTAAAGAAATTGACATCTTTATGTTGATCAAAGGAGAGACGGTTAAGTAGCTGATTGAAAGATACTATCATCTGGTGGTGCAACTGAAGTGAATGGGAATCGTCAAGACGAACGAGGAACTTGTTAGTAAACTCACTGATTCCTTGCCACAAGGTGAATGGTCTACATCTTTGACAATCTTGAAGAATGGATCTGAATATGGTAATCCCTCATTACCACGATTGGAGGGACATGAACTAGAAATGCAAATATTGGCGAAGAACAAGAATGTTCAAGTGCAACAAGATGTTAATCTTTACTTCAAGAATAGTTTTCCCGCTCAAATTCAATCTCCAAAGATTCAGACTGCCTTTAACGCTTACAGGCACACCGAGCCCCCCATCAAATCAGAACTGTAGTTTTCAATCATTTGCAACGGTCAATCCAAACATGTCTCCAAGTCCACAGTCATCATATGGATCAAGCAATCCCCAACTCAACCAGACCAGTCAATCTAATCCTACTCGAAGGGTACTACAGTGCAATTTATTATTCAACAATCCATCAAAGAGGACATATTGGCGTTATTACAACATGATGATGACGCACAATCATTGTGGAATGCTCTTCGACTGAAGTTCCAGGGAAGTGCCCAATTGCGTAAAGGGAAGAGATCGTTGCTGAGTAAAGAAATTGACATCTTTATGTTGATCAAAGGAGAGACGGTTAAGTAGCTGATTGAAAGATACTATCATCTGGTGGTGCAACTGAAGTGAATGGGAATCGTCAAGACGAACGAGGAACTTGTTAGTAAACTCACTGATTCCTTGCCACAAGGTGAATGGTCTACATCTTTGACAATCTTGAAGAATGGATCTGAATATGGTAATCCCTCATTACCACGATTGGAGGGACATGAACTAGAAATGCAAATATTGGCGAAGAACAAGAATGTTCAAGTGCAACAAGATGTTAATCTTTACTTCAAGAATAGTTTTCCCGCTCAAATTCAATCTCCAAAGATTCAGACTGCCTTTAACGCTTACAGGCACACCGAGCCCCCCATCAAATCAGAACTGTAGTTTTCAATCATTTGCAACGGTCAATCCAAACATGTCTCAAAGTCCACAGTCATCATATGGATCAAGCAATCCCCAACTCAACCAGACCAGTCAATCTAATCCTACTCGAAGGGTACTACAGTGCAATTTATTAGTTGATTTCCAGAATGCACAAAACTTTGATGAGAAAACCGCTAAGCATCATATGTTCCTATTAGTATCGGTTCTTGAATCTTATGATAGTCTTGTAGCAGGAAGGATCGAAAATTCTGAAATGACCAGATTGATCCAGTAGAGATGGAGTTGATTGACATAAAGTGGTATATGGCATCTATTGTTCGACGCGCAAAACGCTTCATGGAAATTACAGGGAAAGAGAACTTGGGAGGTTTGGATGGAAAACTTGGATTTGACAAATCTAAAGTTACTTATTTTAAGTGTCGGGAAAAGGGTCACTTTAAGCGTGAATGCCCAAATAGAGAAGCTCAAGGGAACCAGAACCCATTTGCCGATGACTACTACAAGAATCAAAGATAAACAGCCAGAGACCAAAGACAAAGCGCTAGTTGTTACTCAAGAAGATGAGGGCTTTAATTGGAACAAATATATTTCCAAGAATGAAAGTTTGGCTTAGGTTGCTGAGATAATTGAAGAACCTGAAGAAGAATCTGAGGCAGCTTTTGATGAGGCACCATAAGTTGATTATTACTATCACACATCATCAGAAGAGGAGGAAATTTTAAACAGTGCGTTTAAACATCCCCTGCCTAACGATATGTTGAAAACTTTTGCAGGTTACTTTGGATCAAGTCAACGATCATCTTGCACAGAACAGAAGATGCCTGATGTTGAACAGAAAGTTGATTTGAAAAGATGGAGAATGTGTTTGATGAAACTGTCAAAGCATGCATGGCACACATTAATGAGGTAAATGAGTCCAAATGTGAGTCTGTAGTTGACAAACCATGTTTAAAACGTGTCAAGCCATACAATGAATATGTTGTAAAAGACACACGATATACCAAGCTCAAAAGTTTAATAGACAATTTGTCAAGTGATTTTAAATCAACTAAAGAAGCATACGACAAATTGAGTAGAACTGTTAAACAGTATGAAAAATCACTCAGAGAAAATGATGGTACTTTTTCTATGCTCAAAGCGACAGTAATGGACAAGCAAATGGCCATTAATATTCATTTAAATACTATCGCTAAGCTGAAGAGTGAGCTTGAGAAGGTAAGAATTGAACTGAACGGTTTAACAAACTGTTAATCAGTTACTCAATAAGCTCTTAATTCATTGATCACATTTTACCTAAAATTGAAAACAAAGAAGAATCAGAAAAGGTTGAAAACAAAAGTGCGAGTTACGATCGTGTTCCACCCCCTATGTGGAATAGTTATGCGTGTAAAAAACCATCAGGGTTGGAAAAGGCAATCAATATAAATCTAAAATCTGAATAATCAAATGAGTTGCCTACAAACATAGACGTAACTTAAACAACATCTGAATCTGAATGTGACTCTAAGGTGGTTAAAACAATGGTTGAAAATGTGTTAAAAAGTGAATTTGAAAAATCTGAGTCTGATGTTGAAACATTGGAAGATAGTTTAAACAATGATCCAAACGTCATAGTTTATAAAATGAATGGATCTGATAAACTATTTTATGATGAGGACTTTCCCATCCAGAACGTGAATCTGGATCAGGTTGATAAATTGTTCAAGCTTTTTGAGGTAAGTCATGCTGATTTAGATAAACACGAGGTATCATTCTACTCTAAATCAAAATGTGACAGCTAACCCTACTATCATAAAAATAGAGATTGTCCTGAAAATAAGAGGGCAGGGTTGGGTTTCCACAAGAGACGAATGAACAACAAGCTCCTAAAAACTAAACTTTACTAAGAGAATCAATTTTGTTTTGGGGACAACAACAGAGAAGGAAAAAAGAAATCATTGGTACTCAATCCAATGATGATTTCAAGAAAGAGAAAGAGAATAGGAAACAAGTTTTGGAATCTTCTGTTCGAAAGTACAGTATGACGTGTTACAAATGTCAAAATGTTGGGCACATTGCAAGATATTGCTCACAAGAATCTCCAAAACCTGTTTCTCATTCTAAAAAGTTCACCAAGGACGAGAAACAGAAAACACCTATGATTACGCCAGAGAATATTATGAAAAGACCTAATATATCCGACAAAAATGTTAAACCAACTCTTCACTGTCATTCTAAACTTGAAATTGGTGGAACATCAACTAAATATCATCAAATGGATTCTAAATTTTAAGGTAAAACGGAAAATATGAAAACGCAAAAATGGGTGGCAAAAGTGAAACTGTCCAATGTAGAACCAAAATCTTCTGTTCCACACAAAACCGATTCTAAAATGAACGATAAAAACAAAGTAGGTCCGAAATTTGACATTCTGAACCCACCCAAGACCAAACAGGCTTGGGTTTCTTTGTTTAAATAGTTTCTTCCGCATGTGTGCTGGGACTCCCACGATCGATAATGGCTAAATGGATAATGGATAGTGGAGCTTCCAGGCACATGATAGGGATGCTTGCGTTATTATACGATGTTAAAGCTATCCGCGGAGGGTATGTAGGTTTTCCGGAACGCAAGGAGGAAGGATTGTTGGTGAAGGAATTCTCACAAATGGAGTTGTATCGTTTGATTAAGTGAACTACATCGCGGAACTTGAGAACAATCTACTCAGCATTTCGCAGATTTGTGACAAGAAATTCACGACGCACTTCAATGATAAAGAATGCTTAATCTTAAAACCGGTTTTCAAGATTCCGAAGGAATAGATTCTGATGTGTGCACCGAGAGTGTGACATCCCGGTTTTTCAGGTACTTAAACGCGCTACTTTATTGTTACTCATCCCTACGCTAATTTAATTCGGAGAATTAAATTACACGCTCACACTAACTACGCTAACTTTAGTATTTAGGGAATACACGATGTTTGGGAGTTTTAACGGGTTGTATCTGAATTACGTGCTACGTGTTATTAGACATTTGTGAATAATTGCCGAGTCGTATTATGTGTAGTTATTTATCAGATTATAATGATCGGTTAGTAAATTCTATTTATAAGCCGAACCGAACCGAGCCTGTGAAACGTTTCGACTTCGCGACCAAGCAAAACCAACCCGCCACCCACACCCCCTTGTGGCCCAAGGAATGACACAAACCGCCCCCATTGGCCCCTTATGTATACGTATGTATGCATGGGGTATTCAAAAAATAGCAAACCCTAAAACCTGCTCCCCTAGTGGTGTGCAACGGCAGCAGCCCCCCCTCCCTCTCGGTCGCGCGAGCATCCCACATCCCTCGGATCATTTCCAAGCTTGTCCCGGTTTGCTAATTGTCATCGATTCACACTAGGTTTTGCGTAGTCTTGATCATGATTATGTGCTTGTATGATATTATTATGAAAAAGTGTTGTGGTGTATGATTAGTTCTGATGAATATGCGAATCTTTGCGGTTGTGATGATATTTTGAGTATTAAAATCATAGACTGCGTTTTATCTATAAAGATCATGATATATACTTAGGGTTTGCATGAATATTGATATATTAGATGATACTTGACAAGTTAACCTGCTGTTAATCGATACAACTAAGCGTCATGGCCGTTTACACATGTTCTAATGTGATAAAGTCGAAAACAGTAAGTTGATTGACATTTACAGCCAACTTCAGTTGGCTGTAACCTGATCATTATTTTCGAAAAGTGGATTTTCCGAAGCCTAAACGTGTATTTTTGAAAAACGCTTCAAATGGCGCCAGATTCATATTTTTATAGAGGTCGTTTGCTATTTTTAAATGGTCATTTAGTGCAGCAGCTGAAGCTGCGTAATTTCTGCAGAATTTGCAGGTTGTTTATCGAGTCGGATCTCACAGTCTGTATGGGGATAGGTCACGAAATCTGTACAGTAACCGGAGACGGGAGTTTCCGAAAATCTCCCACTGGAGTTTTGTTAATCGGATGAACGATGATTTTTAAATGATTTTTCTCGTGGACTGCAGTCAGAAAGCGACGAATCTGACTGCAACCTAGTATATAAATATTTATAAATAATTTGTTAATGATTTAGGATTTGAAAAATTTACATCAAATTCTACAGTCTAATTGACATCTTCTGTAAAAATATTGGAATTTTTGGAACATTGGACCTATTTTATAAAAATCCTCGAAAACACCCTAGTTATGAGTGTACAAGCTGAAACATGATAACTTGTGTTTGTGTGTATCTAAATGAAAAACTGAATAACTTGTGGGTTAATATCTCTCGGATATATGGACTTAGTACTCCGAAATTTCGTTTGAGAGAATGCCAGATTCAGCGATACTAGGTCTTTATATTTAATCAATATCTAGGGTATTATCCGACTTCTTCTGATTTTGCGTAAGCAATGGGCTAGAACTTGTATAATACTTTACGCATTATTCGCCTACAAAAGTTGCATAAAAAGTGATTATATCATAAACTTTGTGACATCTGCGGTTCAAAAGATTCCTTTAAGGAACACACCTAAAGACGAGCCTTCATCTCTTTGTCTGTATAGTAGTACTAACCTGAGCTCTCAAGGTCTTGCAATTCACCCCTTTACAGATATTAGTTAGATATATTCACTTGTGAAATGAAATTGTGGGAATCTCGATACGGGAGTATATTCGGGGATGGACACACAGTTATTTCATGTTCTTAATATAACCTAACATATCTTGAAACAATTGAGAAACGAGAAGAAGTTTAAATGGATACGGATATTAGCAATCTAGGTAAATCTGGTTAAAAGTTTAATGAGTATACCAAGATCAACGGTTTAGGTGATTTGTTTAAGCACTTGATATGATCCTTTTAACACAAAACTCACAAAAATATGTATCTTTACTTGTTATTTCTTGTCAAAAAATTCTAAAACGCAAAAAGATTTTTAGTTTCCTTAGCTTTTAGATGGGAAGGGTCAAGAAAACGTCCACTTCTCCATTCCACGATATCTGTTGTTTGTTGGACGATTCTATTCCGGAGATTGCTGCTTACAAAGATGTGTTAGATTTTTTGAGCAGGATTTCGATTACAAAAGTGCTCACTGATCGTCATACAGCTTATAGATCTCATGTTTAATATTTTTGGAATGCGACAGAGTATGATTCTGAAGAAAATACGATAGTTTCAGCGGTGAAGATTGACAATGAGGATATCCAGGTTAAGATAATAGAAGATTTGATCCGGATAGTTTTGGATGTTAAAGACAATGAAGACGATCCAACCGGGTTTTCAGAGTATATGGTAAAGGGTTGTTTTTACCGAATGGGATATGTTGGTTTTGTAAACATCACGCCGTTCAAGAAAGGAAACCTCAGTTGGCCATTTTGTTATATAGCTCACGAAGTTGCTCATGCGTTGAGTCATCGCAAAGGAGGGTTTGATGATTTGGTCGATTATCAAATGTGTATGATTACTACATTGATCCTGAATCCTCCATATAACTTTTCTAAATTTATATTTACACAGATGGTGCAGAACATACAAAGGGAAAAGTGCTTGCAGTACCCTCGGGTTGTACAGATGTTGTTAGATCACCTATACCCGAACTTGAAGAAGAAGAAGAAGGTTGATGAGTTAAAGCTTGAACAGATGGATCTCTCGACCCTCAAGAAAATGAGTTTTCATTTAAAGACCTTTCCGAACGCTAAGCCAGTTTTTGGTGCTATAGTTGACAAAGATTACATTTCTCCAGCCACGGGTAAATGGAGGAAAGAAGACAGTGGGGATGAGAATGAGGAATTTACTGCGCTAGAAATTTTTGTTGCTAAGCGTAGTTCATGGTTTCTGAAAGATGGAGACAAGGGTTCAAAGAGAAAAGCGACTGCTACATCTTCTACTTCTGTACCGCAAAAGAAAAAGCCAGTAGCTGAAAGTTTTGGGCTTAGAGATGAACCAGATGTTGAAGAAAATATTGAAGATATCACTGCAGACATCGAGAGACAAGCGTTTGCTGGAGAAAAAGTAGCTGAAGACACATTGTCTTCGAGCACTAATTCTGATGAGAGACACGTTGGTGAAAGAAAAAGGGCCAAAAAGATGGAGGCAAAGCGTCTGACCAAAAAAAGGAGAAAAGCTGAAGAGCGAAAGTGCAAAGCCGTAGGTAAAGATGATACAACGTATGTACCTTCGGGTTCAGATACAGAGACTCTTGTACGAACACCAGCGAAGAAAAGACACGACGGTTAAGTGCCAAGCAGCTAAAACCTCTGAGTCTCCAACTGTGAAATCTAAAGAGACAGTACAAGAGCCGACGATTGAAGAAGAGGTTGTTGTTGGACTGACTCCGCCATCACTAGTTTATCAGTCTACTTCACAGGCACCACAATCGCCATCACGTCAATCTACTCCTCCACAACAGCAAGCAGCTCAGCCGCCTCCACAACCAACACCACGACAGGCTACACCGCAGCCGCCACTGCACACTTCACAACTCCAGTTTGAGTTTGATTTTAACTTTGATTTTAGAGACATTCCAGGGGGTGAAGACTTTATGACACACATGTTCAACGACTCGCGTGTTGACGAACTACAGAAACAAGTCTTGTTGAACACGGTGAAAATTGCGGAGTTACAGGAGCAGATTAATGTGTTGACTGAAGATAAACAGCAGTTAGAAGCCATGCTCGCAGGTATTGTGTCAGATAATGAACGATTGCGACCCCGTATGGCTGAATACGAAGAGGAAAGGCTCCAAAGTGATAGAAGAATGAATATGTTTGAGAAAATTTTGACGAAAAAGCTGGGAGTGAACATAGCTGTGGAGATTGATGAGATAGAACGTGCGGAGGCTAGAGAATGTGTTGCTGAAAGAGAACATCTTGCTAAAGAACTATCAGACGCGCAAGGCAAAGGAAAAGAGAAAGTGGTAGAGGATCCCGTGAATGACGAAACTGCACCAGAAGCTGAGTATGCGCCAGTTATCGCAGATATCGTGTTATATCAAGTGTCGAATAAGTTTGTGCTGACCGGGAAGCCTAAAGATTGGGAGATTGAAATGTCATAATTTTATGTGAGACACCGCGAATGGTTACTGAAGAAAAAATTAGAAAAAGAGATTGTAGAAGTCGTAGAAGAATTTGAGGAAGATGCTGAGAAAGAAGATGAAGATATAGATGATGTTGGTAATTCTGATTCGGATTATGACAACGGTAATGATGATGATGATGATGTAGGTGGTGGTTGTATTCGTATAACAGAGTCTGATGTAAATGAAGAGATTGATTATTCAGTATATCTTGATGACTCCGCAAACCAAACGACTGAGTAAGGTACTAAGGACAGAACTGAAGGTCCTTCTGATGCTCAGCAAGCAGGAATCTTCTCGGTAATTGATACATCTACCGTTCCTGTTGTGCCGAAACCAAAGATTTTCTATCTTGAGCATGATGTCGAGGAAGGCGAATTTATCCACAGCTATTCTAACGAAGAGATTGCCAAAATGTTAGGTGTGGATGAAGAAAAGTTTGAGTTTGATTTTGAAGATGAGCTAAACGAGATTAGCGCATTCGAACCAAATGATTATGTTTTTGAACATGTTGAAGAAGCTAACGATTATGATCGAGTTGTCGTGGAGGATGATTCTGATGACGATGCTAATATTGCCGATCAGCGTACAGAGGACTCCCCAACTTTTATTGAACTGTTTGCAGCAGAGAATGCTGATATTCTAAAACGTAAAGTTAAAGAAGCTGCTAAGCAGGGAATTACTTCTCAACAGTTAAACAAAGCAGAAATTGCTGAGATGAGGAAGAAGTGGTTTAAGAGTTCACCAGCCGAGCATAAATTCAAACGTCCTCTAGCATTCTTTACACGTGACGCTGATATTTCTCTAGGGGATATTATAAGTTGGGGTTGGATTGAAGAGCTTAACGTTTACGCGATCAAAAGAGAGTTTGGTATTTAGTATTTCCGATATTTGAGCGACATCAAGTCCTTGCCTTACTTGGATATCAAAAAGTTGGTGCAAACAAAGACGATCAATCTCAAGATGAAATTTCACGACCAGAGGCTTTGGAAGTTTATTAAGCTTGAAGCTGCACATGGATTTAGACACTAGAAACCTCACTTTCCGAGACGCATTACGAAGATAGTTAGGCTCATTGTAAAAAGGCCGAAAGTAATGAAGAACATGCTATTGATACAAATGGAGCAGGATTTCAACAAAGTCTTCAAGTGGTGGAATTATGATTCTAATATAGGAGAGGCTGTAATTTGCGTGCACCCTGATGATGACTCGTGGAAGATTACAGACCGAAGCCGTCATAGCTCACAAATGCATATATGGGCTGTGGCGTGGCATTTGAGTACTAGATCCGATGTGGCTAGTCAATTGTACAAAGAAAGACATAGAATTCTTGTTCTACTACAAGATCATTTACGAAGAGAAAGATAAAGAGTAAGAACTCCAGTTTCAAAAGATTGTTAATGTCGGTTTCGCCAATGACATACATTCTGGATCGGCATGGAAACATCTTGGAGGAAGCTGGAGGAAACCGAGCTAAAGAAGAAGGAGAAGAAGGAAGCTAGGATTGATGAGCGAACTCGCATAGCATCGCTAAGAAGTCTTCGGTTTGGCAATACAGTGAACTGACCTCCTCCAACAGATCAAACGCAAATTGCATTTGAGGAGCGTTGCAAGCCACCGAAGAGATTTTTTGGTGGTTAAGCGTCAAATCATATGAAGATTTTTTGAAGACTATCCACACTATGGCAATATCCAAGGGGGATTTTGTTGGTGCATTATGTCTATTGCCTACGTCTAGGCTATGCTGATACTGTATATAGGGCTTAAAAGTCATTTGTATAAATATTATTGTTTGTTTTATATGTTTTGTAGATGACTCGTACGAGTGAGTCAGATGGCTCGTATGAGTGACACTCTGTCACTCGTACGAAGCAACCACTCGCACGAGTCACAATCTCTGTTTCACACACTCTAGTGCGAGTCATGTTGACCTATAAATAGAGGAGTGTTGTGTCAGAGCGAGGAAGTGTCAGTTCAGTTGGTACGGCGAAGCCCTTCTAATTTTTTACTCGCGTCTGTATTTTGCACGTCAATCAATACAATTCAGAGTAGTTAAACAGTATATCTCTCTTGTTCGTTTGTCATCCTCTCTAGTAATGAATCCGCCTCTGCTAGTTGAGTTATGTCAGACCAGTTGCTCATTGGAGGAGCCGATCCGCCGTTCACAGTTTTGAAGCTAGAGCATATGGATGTGTCAACTCTAAAGAAGATGAATATGCATCTCAAAGCCTTTCCAAATGCGAAACCTGTCTATAGGTCCCCTAGTCCTTATGGATCTTGACATAATCGTCTATTTAATCTAGAATGCAGAATCCCCTAGATCAGATTTCACAGAAAACAAGAACACGAACAAGAATAATTCCTTCAAACAGTCTTCAATTGATTATCTAACACAAAGTGTTTACAACCAATTCAAGACTCTCTCTCTCTAAATTATCTTAAGCAATTCTCTCTGCAACTAAACAACTAACTGAGCAACCTTAACCCTAATCACAACCTCCCATTATATAGAGATAGATTATGCTCATGGGCTAGGGTTTCCTACATGGACTGCTAATGGGTTTAAAGCCCAATTCGCGTACCATGAGTTACATTTTTCTAGTTCAGCCCAATTACTTCTAATTCACTATTACAAAACTAAACCCGCTAACCGTTTATCATTTTACTAATTACAAGATATCCAAAGACCAAAACTAAGCTGTTGTCACAAATATGCACCAACAAACTCCCCCTTGTCAATAGCTTCATAAATAACTTAGACTTCAGTCTTCTTGCAATCTTCAATATCTTTGAAAAATGTTAGTCTTTGGATAGCTTCAGCTTTAATAGCTTCTGTCAGCAACAGACTCCCCCTTAGCTGATGTATCCAATCACCAAATCTTCTAAATCGTTAGCATTTGAGGAAACTCCAGTTTAGTCCTTGCATAGCAATCTTCAAAACTCTTCAACTTTGTCTTCAATATCCAAACATCTCGAGAAACCATAGGAATTTTTCAACACAAGTTAAACAAATTATTATTATTCAAGAGATAGTTAAACTGTATCACAGATTAAGCACTTCTCAACTCAAACACATACTCAAAATGTTAAACACCATGAACCCGCATGATCAAAAAAATTTTGAACTCGTCTTCTAACACCGTCTCCCCCTATCGGTAACAACTCCTCCACAAACAACCAATATCACGTACATTAAAAATATACAAGAAAATGAAATACTTTTGGATTTTTATATTTTCTGAAAGGAAATAAATAACAAAATAATAAACACTCTATTTTTGTGAGTATAACCGTTAAGAAGATCATATCAGCAACATCAAACTGTTTTAACACTCTTTGATAATTCTATATGTAACATTCATGAAAAGCAGTTAAAGACGATTACCAGTATTGTTTATCCACTTAAACAAAATACATGAACATGTCAAGTACCATAACCTCGTGATCTATTTAGATACTTTATACTGATATACTAGTGTGTCCCACTTCAGGACATACCCCCGCGATCAAGGTATGCATAAAAATTCATCGTAGTAGGTGAGTATATCGAAATTCATCCTTTTGAATTACAACGTTTGATAATTGGTGATCAGGTCAGTACTTCCGTACAGCAAAGAGACTGAATATCCAACGAGGGTTAGGACAAATACCAAATTTTGGTACGAATAATGCAATTTACACATTTGAATGACTCTCTAGGAGAGCTTCTTCAATTTTTGGGATTTGGCATTTTAGCTCTTTTAAGATATCCGGGTTGTGCCTAGGCCAGTATATATCTGGATGCAGCAGAAGGACAACCTTGATACCTCGGATGAAATAACAATATAAAGACCTAAAACTTCATATTTTGGCAATCTATCAACGCAAGATTTAAGGTTATAAAACCATATGCCACTGATATGTTATCCACTCATACACAGTTCTTTTATATTTGTATCACAAAGGTAAGTTGATTATTTCATGCCTTTTGCCTACTGGTACATCATATGATGAAGCTGCTATCACACTTAAGCAATTTAGCTTTAATTTCAGTGTGACAGTCTAACTTGCTCATGTACTATCATTTCTTCTTTTTCACACAGTGAAAACTCATTTTTGATTTTTCTATTTTTTTATGTTTTTAATTTTTGAAAAGCAATAAATTTATTTACAGAACTATTTTTAGGAAAAAATGGTTATTCAGGATTCCTCATCCCGTTGAGTTCGGCTAAATGTTCAAAGCGAGCCCTGTCAAATGTTTGTGTAGAGATCTGCCAGGTTATCTAGTGTGTCGACTCGATGTAGTTCAATTAATTTCTTTTCAGCACAATCCCATATAAAATGATGACGAATGTCAATATGTTTTGTGCGACTGTGTTTTACGGGATTGTTGGTGATTGATATAGTGGCATTATTGTCTATCATAATAGGAGTACGAGTGAAATTCAAACCGTAATCACGCATCTTCTGCTGGATCTAGAGAACCTGAGAGCAACAGCTACCCACAGCAATATATTCAGCTTCACACATCGTGGTAGACACGCAAGACTGCTTCTTGCATTGCCATGACACTAGCCTCCCTCCTAAGAACATACAACCACCTATGGTATACTCCCTTGTAGATTTGTATCCTCCAAAGTCCGAATCAGTGAAAGCAACAAACTTCAAATCACTAGCAGCTGGATACCATAATCCAAGTTTAGGTTTCCCCTTCAAGTAACGAAGAATCCGCTTCACCGCTTTCATGTGTGACTCCTTTGGATTCGCTTGATATCTGGCACAAAGACATACTACGAACATGATGTCGGGTCTTGAAGCAGTCAAGTACATCAGAGAACCCCAATCATTGCCATGTATTGAGTTGGATCAACATCCTCCACACTCTCATGATCTGGACCAAGATTGTGATTCTCACAGATGGGTGTATTGAAAGTAGCGCAATCCTCCATTCTGAAACGAGACAAAATGTCATACACATACTTTGTCTCATGAATAAACATCCCATCCTTCTTCTGTTCAACTTGTAAACCTAGAAAGTAAGATAGCTCACCCATCACACTCATCTCAAACTTGCTCTTCATTACCTCTTCAAAATCATGACACATGTTCTCATCTGATGACCCAAAGATGATGTCATCTACGTATACCTGTACCAGCAGAAAGTCGTCCTTTTTCCTTTTAATGAACAATGTACTATCAATCTGATCTCTTTCGAAACCATGTTTTAACAAATGTGCTGAGAATGTCTCATACCACGCCCTAGGTGCCTGATGCAATCCATACAATGCCTTATCAAGTCGATAGACTCGATCTGGATAGTCTGGATCCGTAAACCCATCTGGTTGTGAGACATACACCACCTCTTGGACTTTTTCGTAAAGAAACGCACTCTTCACGTCAAGTTGGTAAACATTGAAGCCATTGAATGAAGCGAAGGCTAGGAACAAACGAATTGCTTCCAACCTTGCTACTGGGGCAAACACTTCATTGTAATCAATCCCTTCTTGCTGATTGAACCCTTTAACTACCAACCCAGCCTTATTCCTTATCACGATCCCTCGGTCGTCTTTCTTGCACTTAAACACCCACTTGGTGCCTGTTTCCTTCTCTCCTACCGGCAAGTCAACTAGCTCCCAAACTTTCAACTTCTTGAACTGAGCTATAATCAAGAGCCGAATGCTCTGATATAATTGTAGGTCCCCTAGTCCTTATGGATCTTGACTGAATCGTCTATCTAATCTAGAGTGCGGAACCCCCTAGATCAGATTTCACAGAAAACAAGAACACGAACAAGAACAATTCCTTCAAACAGTCTTCTATTGATTATCTAACACAAAGTGTTTCCAATCAATTCAAGACTCTCTCTCTAAACTCTCTGAAGCAAATCTCTCTGCTACTAAACAACTAACTGAGCAACCTTAACCCTAATCACAACCTCCCATTATATAGAGATAGATTATGCTCATAGGCTAGGGTTTCCTAAATGGACTACTAATGGGTTTAAAGCCCAATTCGCCTACCATGAGTTACATAGTGTCTAGTTCAGCCCAATTACTTCTAATTCACTATTACAAAACTATACCCACTAACTGTTTATCATTTTACTAATTACAAGATATCCAAAGACCAAATCTAAGCTGTTGTCACAAATATGCACCAACACTATCTTCGGATCTATCTTTGATAAAGATTATGTGGCTCCACCTAAAGGGATGTGGAGGTAAGAGGATAGTGGAGACAAAGATGAAGAACTGGAAGCGTTAGATGGTTTCATTGTAAAGAGAAGTGTATGCTTCTCGAAAGATGAGAAAAAAGTGGGTAAGGAGACAAAAAGAAAGCAAACGTCCACATCTTCCTCTAATGCCCCCACAAAGAAACAACGTGCATCTGAAAGTACAAGATTGGTCGATGAATCAGAGCCTGAAGAGATTGTTGAAACCTTGCCTGCTGAGATCGAAAAAGAAGCGTTTGGAGTGAAGGAAGGAGTTGTTGAAGAAGCATCCTCCTCAAGTACTGATTAAGAGGATAGGATTGCTGGTGAGAGAGAAAGAGCAAAAGAACAAGAACTTGAACGTCTCACAAAACTGAAACAAAAAGCAGAGGAGAAGAGACATAAGCGTCAGGAGAGGATGATATAACGTATGCTCCTTCGGGTTCTGATAACGATACTCCTGTTCGCAAATATTCAAAGAAAACTTCTAGACGTCTTAAAAGGCCAGCTATTCAAAGCACTGATTCTCCGAAAGATAAATCAAAAGAAAAGTGAAGAAAAAGGTTGTGGAAGAAGAGAATGTTGAGTCGTCTTCACAACCACCACCATCACCACCTCCTCAACCAACTCCACAACCACCTCCTTCTCCACCACCTCAACCACCACTACAGCAAACACCACAGCCCTCTCAATCACAACCTCATTTCGATTTTGACTTTGATTTTTGTGATATACAAGGGGGAGGGGATTTCTCTGCGGACATGTTTAATGATGCGCGTATTGAAGAGCTTGAGAAACAAGTTATGTTGAATAGTGTCAAGATTGCAGAGCTTCAAGAGCAACTCAATGGGCTGAATGCAGAAAAACAGCAGCAAGAAGCTATTTCGGCAAATATCGTATCGGAGAATGAGCGTTTGAGAAATCGAATGGCAGAATATGATGAAGAACATCTCAGAAATAAGCAAAAGATGAGGAAGAATGTCTCAGAAATCAACAAAAGATAAGCTTATTCGAGAAGATTCTCACAAAGAAACTCGGAATCAATATAGGTGCTGAAATTGATGAAATATAGAAAGCCGAAGCTAGAGAAAAGATTGTCGAGCGAGAACGCATTGCCAAAGAACTATCTGATACTCAGGGCAAGGGAAAGGCAAAGGTTGGTGAGGATTCCGTGACTGTTATAACTGAGCCAGAAGCTTAATCTGCGCCAGTATCATCTGAGGTGGTAGTGTTTTCGGTTTCGAAGAAGTTTGTGTTGGTGGGAAAGCCTAAAGATGTTGATATTGACATATCAAATCTTTCAGCTAAGCATCAAGAATGGCTTAATAAGAGAAAGGTGAGAGAGGGATTGATACAGAGATAAATGAGTTTGATGAGAATGCTAAGAAAGAAAAAGAAGACTTAGATGATTTCAATGATATATTTTCTGATTAGTCTTATGACGATAGTGATGGTGGTGATGATGACTTGAGTGGATCAGGTGTCCTTGTAACAGAGTCTTAGATGATTATGCGAATCAACTAAACGAAGATAGAGATAAGGGAAAGTCTGATAGCTCTAAGGAGCTCAGCAGGTAGGAATCTTCATGGTGACCAAAATGTCTACTGTTCCTGTCATGCCAAAACTGAAGATTTTATATTTAGAGCATGATGTTGAAGAAGGTGAGTTTGTCCGTTGCTACACAAAGGAAGAGATCGCTCACATGTTAGGCATGGACAACGAGGATTTTGTGTTTGATTTCGAACAAGAGCTAAACGACAGTCCTTCGAGCATGTTAATTATGTTTTCGAACATGTTGTTGAGGCTCATGATTATGATGAAGTTGTCATGGAGGATGATTCTGATGACGATGATACAGATATTGCCGATAAGGGAACAGATGACTCCCCAATTTTTAGCGATTTGTTTGCAGTCGAAAATGACGATCTTTTGAAACTAAAGTAGAAGATGCTATTAAAAAAGGAACCGTTCCTCAACAATTGTCGGCAGAAGAAATTGCTGAAATGAGGAAGCGGTGGTTTAAAGTAGCACCAGTTGAACGAAAATTCAAATGTCCCTTATTCTTTATGCGTGATACGGATATTTCTTTGGGAGACGTTATAAGCTGGGATGGATCGAGGAGCTAAATGTTTATGCGATTAAAAGGGAATATGGGATCCAGTATTTTCGATACTTGAGCGACATAAAGACACTGCCATTCTGGGATATCAAAGAGCTTGTGCAGACAAAGATGATTAATCTTAAGATGAAATTTCATGACCAGTGGTTGTGGAAACTGATCAAGCTTGAAGCAACTCATGGATTTATACACTGGAAGCCTCATATCCCGAAGCTAATTATGAAGATCGATCCAGTAACTAAAGAAAAAGATGTGACGCTAATCGTAAAGAGTCCGAAAGTTATAAAACTATGCCTCTTATCAAGATCGAACAAGACTTCTACAAGATCTTCAAATGGTGGCACTACGATTCAAGTACATGTGAAGCTGTTATATGTGTCCATCCAGAAGATGATTCTTGAAAGATTACCTAGGAATTAACCGAAGCCGTCATAGCACATAAAGGTATATACAATCTATAGCATGGCATTCAAGTACTAGACCCGATGTGGCTAGTCAATTGTTGAAAAAGGATATTGAATGCTTGTTCTACAGCAAGATTAGTTATGAAGAGAAAGACAAGGAGCAAGCTCTCCAGTTCCAGAAGATTGTTAATGTCTGTTTTGCTAACGATGTACATTCAGTAATACCATGGAACACTTCTTGGAGAAACCAGGAGGACATCAAGCAAATTAAGAAAGAAAAGAAAGAAGAAATAATCGCTGAGCGAGCAAGAATTAAGTCGCTAAGGAGCTTTCGGTTTGGCAATACGGTTAACCGGCCTCCTCCTATAGATCAGATGCTGATATCTTCTGAGGAGCGTCGCAAGCCACCGAAATGTTTCTTTGGTCGTTAATTGTTAGATCTTTTGAAGAATTTTTTGAAGACTATCCAAGACTGCGGCAACATCCAAGGGGGAGTTTGTTGGTGCATAATGCCTATTGGCTATGTCTAGGATATGTTTTTTATGTATAAGGGCTTAGAACGTCGAATAGTGTTTGTTAATATATGATTTATATGTTTATAGCATGACTCGTATGAGTGAACATCATGGCTCGTACGAGTGACACTCTGTCACTTGTAGGAGTCACACACACATTCTCCTCCTGTGCGAGTCATGTCGACCTATAAATAGAGGAGCCTGAGTGTTGTGTTTGTAATCTGTTTGTTGATGTACAGCAAAGCCCTGTCAAACTGTTTACTCGCTCTGTAACTGTTCACATTTATCAATACAGTTCATGGCGTTTAAGTAGTATATCTTACTTCTTTGTTTGTCAAACTCGCTAACAATGAATTTCGCCTCTGTTAGCTGAGTCAGATCGGTCCTGTGCTCATAAGAGGAGAGCCGATCCCCTATCACAATAACTTGACAAAAATATGAAATTTAAGAAAAAATTCCTTAAAATGTTCTTCGTGTGAATGACCAGCTACTCGTGCGAGTGAGAGTTACTTCGTACGATTGACTCTTTGTACGAAACACTTGTTCGTACGAATGACCTTTTTGAAACTTGAAAACTTTAAGAAAACTGGTTTTCTTGTTCGTACGAGTTGCTAAATCGTACGGATGCTCGGTTGTATGAGTTGTCCCTCTACTCGTCCGTGTCAGCTCAGGTCACCAAATGGATGATTTCTGTAATTTACGACATGATTTAGTTTGATTTTTGATCTGTACGTTTCAAGGATTTGTTAATGTTTTTTTAACGTGTGGTACTAAAATCCTAGTCTAATTCGTCCATGAATTCGTCTAGATCTGAGATTTATACGAAAAAGAGTAGATATTGAAAATCTTCAATGGTTGAATATGGATTAGCAACTGCTGAAACTTGTTGGTTGTCTGCTGAAACTTGATGTTTGTCCTCAAATCAGGCCTCAAGGCTCTTATACCACTTGTGAGAGGGGATCGGCTCTCCTCTTGTGAGCACAAGGCTGATTCAACTCAGCTAACAGAGGCGGAATTCATTGCTAGCGAGTTAGACAAACAAACAAGAACATATACTTCTTAAATGCCTTAGATTCGTATTAATAAACGTGAAGGCTACAAACGAGTAAACAATTGGACAGGGCTTCGCCATAGTCACACACCAACAAATTGACAACACAACACTCAAGCTCCATTATTTATAGGCTAACATGGCTCGCACAAGGAGTGAGTGAGTGTAAGTAGGCTCGTGCCAGTGGTTCCTCGTACGAGTGACAAGATGTTACTCGTACGAGCCACTATGGTCACTCATACGAGTCATACCAAATATATAAAATGACAATCTAACCCCTTGTAACTCGTACGAGCCACAACAGGCACTTGTACGAGCCACTACAATACATAAAATATGACATTTTCTAAGCCCTATTTACACAACTGACATATCCTAGACGTATGCAATATAGACATTATGTACCAACATATCATGATCCTGGATCAATATCTTCTTTCCTTTTCCAAAAACAGTTTGTATTAACGAAGTTTTTGACCGATTCCTAAAAATTGTCAAAATGATCTATGAAATGTTTAGCAAAATTTTTATCTGGTTTAAAATATTTCTTGCTTTTGCAAGGTTTTTCTATGTGTCCTAAATGACGGCATCAAAAACATTTAATGCAACGTTTCTTTTTCTTTTTAGAGGTTGATGTGTTGGAAGATGATGTATGGGATGAGGGTCTTGAACTGTATGATGCCTTGTCTGATGAAGATGCATTGAGGCTTGAACTTCTAATTTTCTTCATTTTCTTGTCAAGACGACTTTCATCGTTAATGTAATCTTCATCGCTCTCAATATCTGATTAAGAAGCTGATTCTTGATTTCCACTTGAATCATCTGATTCTTGATCTTCACTCGAGGTTTCTTCACCACTTTCCGAAGTTGTTGTGTTTGAGACTTCAGTGCTGCTGACTTGCGTTGATTCTTTATCAGACTCTATGTACCTGTACATGATGGAACAAACTCAGGAATTTCCTCTGTTAGGAACTTTCCAAATCGGTTTTTCTTCAATTCTGGAATAAACACAGGGGATTCAAGCACAACATTTTCATCACAAAAAGCAGATTTCAAGTCCATGCATTCAAACACTACATTATCATGGTTGTGGGTCAAAGGTTTAGGCTCATGCCTATTACAATCATCCCAAATATTTAGACTAGGTTTAATACAGTCATTTGTCCAAGTTAAATTATTACATTCATCACGAATAAAAGACTGGTTTGTTTTACCACAGTTCCAGGCAAACCAGTTAACCTTAATATAACTGTCGCCTGAATACTCTATTCCTATTTTTGTCCCGCCATACTACTCATTGCACACATCCTCTTCACACTGAATTGCATTTGCCTTGCTTATAGAAACGTTAGTACCTTTGTCATTTTCACAATCGACACTTTGAGCAATTAAATCATTTTTATCAATTAAATCATTTACTGGATGAAGAGTTGGCATGGGTACATAGTTTTTGCTATGAGAGGGTGGAAAGATTTATCTTTCATTTCCTAGCTTATCTTTGTACCCAATGCCATCTTCCGCGTTTGTCGGTCTTTGGCAATTGTTAATATCAACCCGTGCCTTTTTGCTTACATTCCATTTGTCAATAGTGAGATGCAATTTAGTGTTTTCAACTTCGGATTTCTCGAGTTTTTCAGTTAAATCATTGATTATGAATTCTTTTCTGAAAACGAATTCTTTCAAAGTTTGCATTTCAGCCAACTTTCTCTGATATGCTGCTTCGTTTTGTTTTAGTTCTTTGTTAAATTGCAAAACTTTATAGTGAGCCACCACGTGACACACGGTTGTGAGCACAATTTGACGTTGAATTCATAGGGAATGTTGTTTACTAAGTCTTTCTCCTCCTTTTCTTTGGTAGACTCAGATTTCATTGCTGCTACAGAAGTTTGAGCTTTCTCCTTCTTGTCACTGCTACTTGCTTTTTGAACATTCTCCTTTGACTTAGAGATTTCAGCTTCTTTCTTTCCTTGGTCATCTGTAGACTTGGTTGGGTTGACTATGCTTTTCAGTCCTTTGTCAGCAGACATATCTCCCTTGGGAATACCTGCATTTTTGTTACTAAGAAAGTTTGAAGGACATGGGACCGATTCAGAGGATATCTTCGCCATTAAAGCTTTGTTGACTTCTTCCTTTGTTTCAGCAATTTCCTCAGCCCAATCATAATCTTCGACCACCGATGCCTTAGGAGTGTTGTTAGCAGCATTTTCATTTCCCTCAATAGCGATTCCCCGTCTAGCTGGAGTTGTATTAGTGTTTTCATTCTTTAGCAACGGATATTCTCTTTTGAAGTGCCCCAAATTCTTGTAGTTTTAGCATCTCAGCTTGGACTTGTCGAAACCCGCTTTTCCAAGTGCCAGTCTCTTTCCCGTGTTGTCTTGAAACCTCTTTAGCCGCAGGGTTATCATTGCCATTTGCCATTTCATGTCCATTTCCTCCATATCATCTGGATCTACCTGATACATGTCTTCAGCAGTGAGAAAATCTCTTTTCAGCTCACTCGACATGAGAGATTCTTAAATTCTCAGGAAGGTGTTAACAAATGAACATGTTCCGTGGATATCTTGAGTGCTTGAGCATCATCGACCACAGTAGTCTTCTCGTTAGATGGTGGAGCCTTTGTAGAGTTTGCGGAAGCGTTAAAGTGAGATGCAGTAGAACTTTGAGAACTTGAACCACCGGAGGTTATGGGACTAAGGAATGCGATATTCTTTGGAACAATAACAACAATTGATTATTTTCAGATTTTTGTGAGTATCCTATTTGATTCATCTCTCTCTTGAGCACGTCCATTTTAAAGGCCTTTATAGTGTTTATCATATCTGAAAAAGTGACTGGAGTTGTACTTGTCAGGAAAATTCTTTTGATCATCATGCATTGTAAACTCCATTCTTTTGGAAGAGAGTCCAAAAGTTTCTTAATTGAGGCATAGTTGGCAACTGGATTACCAACTTTCTTCATTTTTGTTAACACATTCAGAAAACGGCTGATATAATCTGACAGACTTTCACCTCGAACACTTCCAAACATATCATATTCTTTCTGAACCATATCTCTCTTGTTATTCATCAGTTCTTGGTTTCCTTCATAGTGATCAATAAGTGCCAACCATAATTCATGAGCTGAGGTGTACTCTTCAAACAGGTTCTTGTCATCCTTTGAAAGAGCCATAGTTAGAGCCGCGTGAGCCCGGCGGTCACGTGGGATCAATGTTCTATCTTCTTTAGTAATGGTTGAGGGATCTTCATTAATTGTTCGAACGTCATTACGAACTACCATAGGAACGTGGGGTCCTACAGTGACAGACATTCATTGAGTATAGTCCGTATATTCAAAGAATGACTTGATTCTGTTCTTCCAGCTACTGAAATCTTCGGATCCTTTCAACTTTGGAGGTCTAGTTGCAGTTCCCGTTTCAAGCTCGGCTTGAGCGATGGGATTTAGTTGATTTAGAGACCTGTTGATTTAGTTTTAGGTTCAAATTTGATAATAGAAGTTAACTACGCTGGATTTTTTGTTAATGGGCACAATTACGCTCAAATTTCTTAAATACGCTATAAGATCAAGTCTTGAATCAAGTGAATTATGCTCGTAAATACGTTCGAATGACACTTATTTCGTAGACCGGACACAGAGAACTACGCTGACAGACCAACAACCAACAACCAATAGAGATTTGGCTAAATACACCGAACATCATGATAAAATCGCAGAGGATTTAAATCACTGACCCCGAAGTCACCTTCGGATAAATACGCCTACCCAAAGACTGCGTAAAAGACAAATACGTCGGATTTAAACTGTTCTACGCTATCTTCAAGATTAAATATGCCCAGAAGGGTTTTAGTAGAAACAAAAACCCTCTAATCACACAAAAATAGCCAAAAAACAATGTAAACTTGCATCAAAAGGACCCAAATGTTACTCTAAACACTGATTAACAACAACCCAATCATTAAACGCACCAAATCAAGCCATTTGAGTCCAAACTTTGAAAATATTTGAAACCTTTGAAACACTTTTGAAAACCTTCAAAACCTTGAAAATCTTAACAAATATCATTCAATCAAGTGCACAAAGGCTCTGATACCAAATTGTGAATCCCAAATCAGCTTCGGATCACAGTGATGGTGATTAACAAACACCCAAACACCTATAGATTAGGTGTTTGAATGATATAAGTAAGAAAACACAAAGAAACTTAGATGAAGGTGAAGAATCTTGTCCAAGATGTAATCCCATAATGATAGTAACAATCAAAGATCCTGGATGTATGATAACAACATGCAAATCAGAGACACAAACACAAAACAATAGCAAAATGACCTTGGTGCAAGAAAGTTGGAGCCAAAGCTTTCAAGGGTTTCATATATATAATCACTGGGTACCCAGCGTATTTAATAAATACGTTGGGACACTAAATACGCCGCTACTGGTACAATTCCATATAATTACAATTTTAGCCCTTCTAGCTTTAGTAACTATTACAAACCAGCTACAAATAATTCCATATAGTTACACTTTAAGCCCTTCTAGTTTTGCTAACAAATTTTTATATATATACACACATGCATATGTATACAGACTCAATCTCTACTATTTACCTATGATCGAACATTGTAGGAGGTTTTTACGTGGTCAGTTGTTTTTGTAACATTTTAATCTACGTGTGTGTAAAAAACAGGAGCAAAACTTGCACGGAAAGTCGAAGTTCTATAAGTTCTCGCAACTCAATAGGGTTTTCTCTTGATATTGATCCTATATATATATATATATATATATATATAGATGAGGATTTAAATGATAAGAAAATGCCAATATGCCCTTTATTCTTTATCTTCTTATATTAAAGTTTCATCACCAAAGAATAATTTCTATACTTATATATCTACACACATGCATATGTGTACATACTAAATCTCTAAAATATACCTATGATCGGACACAAAAGGAGGTTTTTACATGGTCAATTGTTTTTGTAACATTTTAATCTATGTGTAAGCATAAAAAAGGGCAAAACTCGCATGGAAAGTTGAAGTTCTCTAAGTTCTCACAACTCAATAGAGTTTTCCCTTGATCTTTATCCTATATATATATATATATATATATATATATATAAGGATTTAAATGAGAAGAAAATGTATTGTAAGAAGAGAAAGAATAATTAGATATTTAGTGTTGTGCCACTATACCCTTTATTAGTTCTCTTCTTATATTAAAGTTTCATCACAAAAGATAAATTAATATACACATATATATCTATATATATATACACATGCATATGTATATAGACTCACTCTCTAAAATTTACCTATGATTGAACACTGCTGGAGGTTTTTTACATGGTCTTATATTCACATTTAAGTAAAAACAAACGGTGTTAAACGATTGTTGCATTGTATTTGAGCATATAAGTTTTTACCAGTTAATACAACAAAATACAAGTCAATACAATATTTGAACTATGATATATATTTTCCGGTTAAAACGTTATATGTATACATTGTAAATACAAATAACACAGCGAATGCATACTACCCAACGTGTTTTACCATCTACTAATACAATAACGATAAAGTGTTTATCATTTGAATTTGTACTCGTGTATATATATATATATATACACACACACACATATGTATATATATAATATATGTAATGAGGGGAAGCCCCCATCTAACGAGAAAACCTAGCAAACCCAGTTGTGCGGTTAAGATTGAGCCACATCACCACAATCAATGAGATGACTCTCATGTATTCAAGGGTACTTTCGACATTTACACTTTGGGTTGCCCCATGTACTTACACCAACACTGTATTAATTGTACAAGTCCCTTCATACCCATACCAATCCATCACCATTTACATTTTTCTTACCAATTAAGCTTCTTATCTCCATATTCTTCTTCTCTTCTTCTTATTTCATTCCTACTCTCTTTCATTCGAAAAAATGCAGGGTCCTCATGACTTTATTGCTAATTTTTTAAGATTATTCTCACCCCTTTGCAATGTTCAAAACATATGTTTGAAGACTATTCTCCGCCTCATCGAAAAAATGCAGGGTCATCATGTTATGTTCAAAACATATGTCTATGTTTTGCATCGTTTTATGTCTTTTTCGAGTATGATGGTTTGTGTTTGATGTATTTTTATGTGAAAACATGTGTATTACGTTGTTTTGTTAAGGTTATAAAATTGATTTTTTCTTTACGGAGTCTTGCTGAGTCATGAGCTGATGCTTTATCAATGTTTTGTTTTATCTTTAGTTTGATGTCTTTATGTTATTTTGACTATATTTTTTTATAAGATGCTATTATATATTATTCAAGATCTGATGTTTTTGATGGAAATTTGGTGTGTTAAGGTTTGTTCATGATATGATCACGTTTTTTTAAAAGTTTTGTTGTTGAATATACATATGAAGCTAACTCGTAATCTGGGTGGATACACTTATGATGTTTAATTCATCACTTTTGATCTTTTTTATGCTTTTTTTTTATTTTTGATGATGCTATTTTTTAATAAAATGTGTCTTTTTTATGATCACAAGACGGTTATTCTATGTGTAACACGGATACATGTGTTAACATTTTGGAGTAATACATGTTACAATAACAAAATGGGTCACCAAAACATGTTTAACCAGGTTACACAAGTTGTATAGATGTTACATGTACACACATAAGTAATTACATGATATAAAGTAGGGACCAAGCTTTGACCATGTATACATGTTACAAACAACTTGTAACATGTGTAACACGCTATAAATGTGTTATACATATGTGTAACACATGTAACATTCATGGCAACATGTAAAACGTGTTATATGAGTCATGTAACTTGTGTACCCTAGTCACATATGTCGTGATACGTATCTTTTTTAACACAGGATAACACTTATACAACAAGGTTACCATGTTACATATAGGTAGTTACATGAGTTATGCTAGAGGGTTATGCATGTATAGCCAAGTTACACATGGGACCTATACATTGTAACATATGTTACACTAGTGGGTTAGAGATGTATACCTATATTACATACGATACATCTTGATGTTACTTGTTCTTACAGCCTATTGTCTAACACATGAGTATATACTTATTAATGTACTTTTGAATCCTTACATGTCTACTTTCTAAAGATGATCAATAGCACTCGCCTCGCAACTATGTTTATGAGCAGACATAAGGCACCAAATACTGGACACCTATTGTCGACGAGCAGTTTCATCCCTTTATTGCGAGATGTTCTTGCCATGTATAAGACTTTTGGCGACCAATATAGGGTTCAATGTAAGAAACATACATTATTGTAGTTTTGTTTTACCTACATATGCTCTGAGTTTGATGAACTTGTTGTATATGAAGATATTTTGTGTGTCCAAGATAAACATGCTTATCAAGAAAAGAAGCATAATTAGATTTTTGTTAGCTTATGATAGTTTTAGATCATTTGTATATATTTTAGTTTTATAAATCAGTTTGTTATGTTTAATATTGATTGTAATGATTGTTTTTATAAATTTATACAATCTATTATTTATTTTGTTACAACAGTCTCATATATTATTAGTATATCAATTGATGTGACGTTTTAGACCATTCAAAACGATGTTACATAAGTAACTCTGCATATTCCCAGCTCTAAATAACAGTGATCAGATTTTTATAATTTAATAAAAATCTTATAAAAAAGTTGGAAATAGAGGGTTGAAAAGGTTGAGAGAGAGTGTGGAATAGGTGGAGAGTGAAAGTTAGTGAGAGAAAATGTGGAACGAGAATTTGGGTGAGTTGAAAGGTTGAGAGAGATATAATACATTTCTTTTGGCAATACTGCCCTTAAAAAACACATTTTGCAAGTCAAATGCCAATTATTTTAATTCAAAATTCCGTCTTTTAGTCTTATCCATTAGATTGTTTTGATCAGTAGTGGATGTCCGATTTTCACCCTTAATTCAAAAGTTTTGTAATTACAAATAAGTATATATATATACATATATATATATATATATAGAGAGAGAGAGAGAGAGATAGAGGATCATAAGGAAACTATATATAAATGAAAAAACAAAAAAATAACTAAAAAAAAAAAAAAAACATGGGAATTTTTTTTTAAAAGTTAGTTATTTTTTATGTATAAAAACTTAAAAAAAAAATCTTGTGCTACAATGTGCATTATATGTGTATGCTACACATGTGCATTATATGCTTATAGTTAGCTTTTGGAGTTTCTCTTAGCTTTTAGGGTTAGGTTTTTTGAAGGTTTAGGATTAGGATTAGTTTAGCTTTGAGTTTAGTTTAGCTTTTAGGATTAGGTTTTTGAGTGTAGGGGAGAGGGGCTTAGGGTTTTTTTTGGGGGGTGTGGATGGAGGGTCTTAGGTTTTTTTATTTATGTTTAAGGTTTAGTTTTTGGTTTTTTAAGGGGGGGGGTAGGGGTTTAGGTTTTTTTGGGGTGGGGAAGGTATAGGCTTTTGGTGGGAGGGTGGATTTAGGTTTTTGGGGGGTGGGGGGTTTAGGTTTTTGGGGGTGTCGATCGGGGGTGGGTTAGGTGGTTTAGGCTTTTTCTTATTATTGCATATGTGCAGTACAACGTTTTTTTAAATTTTTTATATATTAAATATAGCGATTTTTTATAAAAAAATTCAAAAAAAAATTATTTTTTGTGTTTTTTAGGTTCTTTAGTTAGTTTTGGGTTTTCTCATTTAAACTAGTTTTTCCATGATCCATCCCCTAGTTAGTTTTCAGCTAGTGTATTCATTAATAATCGGCTTATGGTTAATCAGTTCGGATTCTTTGCTTAAATTGATGGTTTTTTGTTCGGTTCATTTAATTTCGGTTAATTGTCAAAACAAACTTGGACAAAAACTTTTGCTTTCAAATACATGAAACTGTGGTGTTAAATTGTTGATGCACTTTATGTCCGTCACTGTGCGAGTAGGCTAGAAAGCGTGTTTATTGAATATGTATAGCTTAGACATGAACACAACCCATGTGCGAACGAGAACTGGCTCATACGAGTGACAATGTGACTCGCACGTGTTACATTGTGACTCGTACGAATGACAATGTGGCTCGTACGAGTGATAAACAGCTCACTCGTACGAAGGACACTTCGTACGAAGCCAACCTGCTCGCTTCGTATGTGTTGTGTGTCCATTGTTTGAGAGTTTTGGAAGTTCCCCAAGGGGAAACGCTGGCAGATTCTCTCTAGGAATTCGACCAGCCAGACAAGATGTATACTCTTTTGGTCCGAATGAATGAATGCTTCCGTTAATTCTGTTTCTACTTCCTTTTATAACGTTCTACCAAATCGGTACTATCATACGCCCAAACTTCTGTCTAGAACCACTATCACCGGGACCCACAACTAGTATCAGAGCTATGGTACCAATTCACTTAATCTAACAGTTGATGAATCACATACGCTCATGAATTTTGAACGTGGAGGGGTGGTAGACATAAAACACAAATAATCGGACAATCCACGGACATAATGTAAATTTGAAACCATAAGATTGTTAGAAACTGATTTTCGACCAGATCTGTGCAAAAATCATCTTGAAATTCGAAGAAATAAAGATTTTGGATCGAAACAACGTAATCAGGCTCGTTCGTACGAGTGAGCCTTTGTGGCTCGTACGAGTGACAATTTGTTAATCGTACGAATCACCACTCGTACGAAGAACCACTTGAACGAAGTCCATCTCGTACGAAGTGGTGACAAAAAAAAAAGTTTGGTGACGAGAGGAATGCCTAGAAAAAATTTGGTGTGAAGTCCACCTCGTACGAAGGCATTTTTTGATCGTATCGACGAGACGAGTGCCCAGAAATTTGATGATTACAAATTTTTCCGAGATTTTAACGTCTAATTCGGGCTGTTCGGGGACATCGTCTAGAGCTTCAGAGTATAGATTTGATGATACTGTCACAAAATGTTGAAGATATTGGGGTAGTCACTGATACCTACACAAAAGGTTAATCATCTGGTGTAGTGACTTCTATTGGGCCTTAACGTTAAACCTGCATTAGATCAAAACTACAGTTTTGGGAAATTTTCCGCAAAATTTGGTTTTGTGAGACGATGCTCAAGATGTCAGAATTTGCAAAAATGAGGGGGAATAAAAATTTTCACGTATATGTTAATATTTCAGCATTTTTTACATTCGTGACCATACAACATTATTCGGGTGGTTCCGACTACAGATTATTTTGGAAACACAGAGCATCGAAGATTCATTAGTGATTAGATAAAGTTGATGTCTATTTTTTCGTAAATGTGGAGTTGCATAACTGAGTCTTGGAGGAGTTGTGTGTTGGATTCAGTAGTTATGATCACATTGATGCCTAAATCTTCATAAAAGCCGGTTATGCACACGACTACTTAGTGCTACAAAGTATCCAATTTAACTCTGCAGGGCAAATGAACTATTTTCCGGACTAACTGCTAGAAAATAAGGATGCTTTGTGGTTTCAGTTGTCACCGGGACTAACGAGGAAGGCTATATACTAGCAATTTATGACTAAAGAAGATGATATAATAAATCTTTTAGAAAAAAATGTGTACCAGTTGCTCACGAAATAGACTATACATTTGGAATTTCGTGTTCAAAGGATGCCCAGAATTTTCAGATCATGATACAGTTTAATGCTTAAGGGTTAAATACCTGATCTTCGATGTGGAAGTGGATGCACATACGACTGCTTATATTTAACTCTACAAGGCAAATGAACTGTTTTCAGGACTAACCGCTAGAAAATGAGGATCTTTTGTAGTTTCAGTTGCGCCATTCCAACAGAGATAGCTATACATCTATTATTGTGACTAAAAAGGAAGAATGTGATTCTGATTACCGAAGAATGTTTCTCAGATTCGATGTGCTACCAGATAATATGATACTGATGATGATTTGCTGATTGAGAAGATTACCAATTTGCTGAATAATCGTAATTATGGAAATCGGGATTTCAGATTTACGCGGATATTTATTGATTTGAAGTTTATCGTTGTGGTAATTCGAAGTTTCTATCAATTGCCGTTTAGGTTTTGAAGATCAGAGGATCGAGCATTGGAGGAGTGCACTAAACCAAACGCAGATGTAGTTAAAGTTGAAACGTAGAAGCTGCATTGATTAATTTCAAGTTGATGATTATTCGAGGAAATTTGTAGATTAAGCAAATCAAAGGAGGTCTTGAACCATGCAAACAAAGACCTAAAGATTAATTTCTTGAGAAATTTTTTTCAGGGGGAATGTTACTTAATGTAGATAATGCAAACCCGGATCATCAATCAAGGGGAATTTGTTGACGTGTGCTACAACATCGACAGATACGTGATTGAAGTTGCAGAATATTCAACACGGCTCTCAGATTTCAAGATCAAGATCAATCTTCAACAGTGACGCCCAAGGGGGAATTTGTTGATGTACTTTATCTCCGTCATTGTTCGAATACGCTAGAAAGTGTGTGTATTGAATATTGTTTAGTTTAGATACGAACACACAACCCAAGTGCGAACGAGAACTGGCTATTACGAGTGACAATGTGACTCGTACGAGTGATAAACAACTCACTCGTACGAAGGACACTTCATATGAAGCCAACCTGCTCGCTTCGCACAAGCTTATCTTGTTTATATATGTGTTATGTGTTCATTGTTTGAGAGTTTTGGAAGTTCCCTAAGGGGAAACACTGGCGGATTCTCTCTAGGAATTCCGCCAGCCAGACAAGATGTATACTCTATTGGTTTGAATGAATGAATGCTTCCACTGATTCTTTTTATACTTCCCTTTATAACGGTCACCGAATCGGTACTATCATAAGCCCAAACTTCCGTCTAGAACCCTCGTCACCGGCACCCACATAAATACAGAAAATAGATGTATAAAATATTAAATATATGAACCAAAGGTTTAAAAGCTAGAAATATCTGAAAATATGAATTGTTAGGTTCAGTTAATTTAGGTTTCAGTTAATCGGTTATCAGTTAATGCAGTTTTTGGTTATTTCGGTTAAGTTTCTTCTGTTTTGGTTTTGTTTTGGTGACGATTCAGTGATTACTCACCCCTAAATAAGGTTAATCACCTAACATATCAATTTTTTAATTAGAAAAAAATGCTATATCAATACTATACTCAAATGAAAAAGAATAAAATTCTCATTTTTATGTTCTAAAAATTTTTTATATACGTAAAAGTTATGGTCGTTTAAAAATCATGGAGGTAATTAGTTTTTCATAAGGGGATAAAGTGTAATGAATAATTAATTAATTATAATTTGGTTAAAAAAGAGTGATTAAAGTGTAATAAGGTGAGGGATTAAAATGTAAGTAGTGTTTAAAAGACCAAATTACCCTCATTGAGATTTTTATGTTATACATTAATGGAAAAATTGCTTATTTTTTGGGTATCTTAAAATGCTCATCCCTCATGCATTATAATATTGTAACAACTCTCCAAAAAGAACCCATAACAGTTCGTAATCACAACCCCAAGTGTGCGGGACGAAACTTGTAATAATAAATCTGAAACTAGCGGTTAAGAAAACTTGGCGGTTAATGAACCAACCCTTACTAAACTCATAAATAAAATCTGAACCCTTTAGGTTCAAGACCCGATCTTACGTGATAAAAAGCGGCACAAAAATCGAGAAAACACCCGATTGGGCGAAAAATGGTACAGGTCATGTGTCACGGCGACCCGACATGTGTGAGACCTATGATGGTGACGTGGCAGGCCTAGTTTAGGCTAACCGCCCAGGCGCCACATGGGAGATACCTTATCTCCCCTCGCGATACGTGGGACATATCAACCGGAGCTATATAATGGCCAGGTCTGGGACAGATTCTTTTGCTCATTTTCGATTTCTAAAATCGATATATCCCCTATCACTTTGTTTCTCTATACTCTCGTGTATTAAACCCTAATCACTAAAACGATACCATGTCCGATTGATCGATAAACCAATCAACGAATGCCAAAGTGCTACCTGAATAAGGCTATACTTTGTTAACTTACATTGAGGTTTTGATCTTGTGATTATCATTAAAGTTTGAGTTGGGTTTATACACTAATACGGATTACATTTTGTTAAATTAGAAACTAGAATCAGAAGGCTTAAAAATAGAATTCACTAATAAAGTAAATGCTTAATTATCTAAAGACTCGGAACTATAAACTTATTGTTAGTCAAGAGGCTTAGTATTAGAAGGCTTACAATCAGGAGACCTATTAAATCAGAACTTTAGCTTTTACTCTCTTCTTCTCACAAAATTGTGAGTCATTCTCTTTTGTTAAATGTTTTCAAAACACTAAATGTTTTCCAATTGTTGCTTATATTATAGTGATTAAGTCTGTGTATTCTTACTATGAAAACTGATATCAGTATATGGGGTTTTTTATACATTACTTAATAAGCTTTGCTATTTGGACAATAGGTTAGGCCAAATAGTGATATGATTACAGTCACAGGAGCTGCCGAGTGATAAATACTACAAAAGTGGTTTCTTTACCATTGGACAATGAGATAGCCAGTAGTAATTTTGTAAGATATAAAAAAATATAAAAACCCTTAATGTTGTAATTATAAGAAGGTGTTTTTTTATACAGATGAATGATCTCGCCAGTATTTCTTGCTGGTAAAATGTTTTTAAACTTGTTTCATGTGATTATAGTAGTTCTGAATAAGAGTTGTGATACAACACTAAAATGCTTAAAGGAGTAGCTTATATCAATTAAATTAAGAAACGTTGTTTTATGTATTCGGTTTTATCCCCTATTAAAGCTACCTTTGTAAAACATGGGTTTTACTCCCATTTGTTATAAATAAAATTCTGGTGTTTCTAAACTCTTACATTTTTCCTAACTCATGTTCCTAACGAAATTTCTGTTGCGATATTTTCAAAATAACCACCAGTATCACTTGACTTTTCATGGCTCCTGTCCAGGGTGTGGTAAAGGGCTGTGACGGAAGGTGGTATTGGAGCCACTATTTTAAGCAAATAAGTGTTGTGATAATACCTAAGCTTAAACAAAAGAGTAGGGAAATTAATATTATCTGGTACCACCAGGATAGTATCTAGACGTAAACATAAGGAAGATGATTTAATAGAAGCTTCCAGATAAGCTAATTACTTGCATAGGTATAGTGTGATGGGTATTGGTATGCCATGAGGATGATGACTAGAACATTGCAAGTACGATAAATTAGCAATAACACTCGATCACCGTTATTTCTTGTTTATTGGTGTTACTCAGTTCTGGAATATGATTCGTCGTGTGAATACAAATTTCCTTGTTCCTTGATGAAAGCCTTAATAAAAGATTAACCTTTAAAATCATGATTTGAGAAAATGCTATTTATGGGAAAAAACAATGATAATTACCTCTCCGACAAGACTGTGTATGGTGGGGTAGACTCTCCAGCTTGTCCGGGTAAGATGGGGTAGCCTCTCCGTCGAGACCAAGTAAGATGGGGTATATGTATGTTAAAAAGTTATAGAATTCCCTAAACAGTACCATGTCTGATGTTTGACCTATTTTCGGAAATATGAACCTGTAAATACATTGACCTTATGAATGATATGTATGTTACAGTATATGAAACATATGGTTGTATAGATATGTATATCTATATATAAGATAATTCAAAGGCCATAATGATTGGCAATTTAGGATGAATCACGATCATGTGTGTTAATGATAATTTTAGATTTCTTTATCATGAACCTCTAGTATACATCTATAATTCCAATATTGAACACTATTCCATTTGATCATATGTCTCGTAACTCGTGCGACAAGATGAATGATGGGACCCTTTTAGTAGGGATGCCATCGAAAGTATAAAGAATTCCAGTGCGTCACCTTAGATTATTAACGCTAGCAGGAAACCTATAACTAAAAGTTGTGTTAGGTACAAAACGTTTATCTAAAACGTATGCTAATGAAAGTAATTATACTTTCATTAAGAACTCTTGAGAAGATGAGAGTAACCACGACTAGATGTACATAGAAAGACTTTCTTCACCTATAATCCTACTAAGATTACTAGTAACAAAAAGTTGTTACGATAATACATGGGCTACAAAGGACTAAAGTTATCCTAGCCATTATATTAGGATCGCGTAGGACGACAATTATGCACCCGGTGATATCTAAACTTATGTATGATGCATGAAATTCATGATAGTAAGAAAAACCAAAAGAATTGCTTAATTTTCTATGTTTTCAGTCAATTTAATTAGTTTTCTGACCTATTTTTGGAAATATGAACCTGTAAATACATTGACCTTATGAATCATATGTATATTACAGTATATGAAACATATGATTGTATAGATATGTATATCTATATATAAGAAAATTCAAAGGCCATAATGATTGGCAATTTAGGATGAATCACGATCATGTGTGTTAATGATAATTTTAGATTTCTTTATCATGAACCTCTAGTATACATCTATAATTCCAATATTGAACACTATTCCATTTGATCATATGTCTCGTAACTCGTGCGACAAGATGAATGATGGGACCCTTTTAGTAGGGATGCCATCGAAAGTATAAAGAATTTCCAGTGCGTTACCTTAGATTATTGACGCTAGCAAGAACCTATAACTAAAAGTTGTGTTAGGTACAAAACGTTTATCTAAAACGTACGCTAATGAAAGTAATTCTACTTTCATTAAGAACTCTTGAGAATATGAGAGTAACCACGTCTAGATGCACTTACAAAGACTTTCTTCACCTATAATCCTACTAAGATTACCAGTAATAAAAAGTTGTTACGACAATACATGGGCTACAAAGGACTAAAGTTGTCCTAGTCATTATATTACGATAGCGTAGGACAACAATTATGCACCCGGTGATATCTAAACTTATGAATGATGTGCGAAATTCATGATAGTAAGAAAAAACACAAGAATGAATGAATTTCATAGGCATTGCAAATTTAATTACCCTTTGATACTACATTACCTGCACTATGTCTTTAACTATGTAATAGATCTTGTTGTAATATAACATTTCGATATCCTTCTGTGACATGTTAACAATCCACATTGGATCAAGAATCCTTATCGACCTCCAAATCCTATTATTACACAGAACAATTACCGCTTCACCAGTTTGTTTATCGTAATGCAACCACCTTAAATCTTCATGAAAATCTTGCCCCATTCTCATCAGTGGCATATAATTCATCGCTTTTGGTCTTTTATATATCAACGACACTTTAGGCTTTTTTTGTTTCCGGACCTATCTCAGTCTTTGAAACTACCCTCTTCCGTTGTTGTGGTTTCCATGTAGGAAAAACAAGTCTAGCTTCGTATCTTTGTTCGCTTGTCAAAATTGATTAATCGATTTTTGAATTTTATCATATACTTCTTTATACTTTTCAAATCATATGACAGATCGTCAGTATGTTTTTAAAAAAAAATTTCATCCTTCTAAGTGCATGCTTTGCATGGTTCAGTACATTTAATGCATTGAAAGGATGTCACGGTTTCAGTCATTCTATCATCAAATTTACTCTTTTCATTTACTGATTCTGTCACAACTTTCTTTTCCTCAAATGATTTCTCTACCTCTTTGAGATGTGCCATCATTGCCTTTTGTACGATCTCGCTCAAAGTATCAGCATTCATTTCTTTTGTCACATTGATGACCTCTTCAATCTGTTCTTTTTTTTCGTCACTGAAATGTAGATCATCATAGTTTCCTACTTCTCCGAAGAAACATGCAAAATATTTAAAAACATCAGGAGGTAAGATAGATCGAAATGCATTGTTCATCACCTCCTTGGTCGGTATTTGAAACTGGTCAGTATCCAAAACTGTTGATTCACAACAACATTTGCTGGACATTCATCAATTTTAATTTCAGCAAGTAGTTCATTTGCAACTTTCACCTTTACAATTTTCTCAACCACCACAACTTTTGTAACTTTCTCCAATTCATCCAACTTTATGATTTCAGCCATGAGTGCCAAACATTCAGTTTTGGGAATCAGATTTTTCCAGTTGAAACCCTCATATTCTTGTGTCACCACTAAAGCTTTGTCTTTATACTTAGACCCGTCTTCGATTAGAATCACTCTAGAAGTATTTGTTGGATGTTGAGAATTTTTGGTTGGATGGCTCTTTTGTAGTAATCATTTCCAAACGGGTTGTAGTTGTTGTCATTGACTTCTCGATTCGTGCACTCCCGTTTGAAATGATCCTTTTATTTACATCGAAAGAATGCAACCTTTGATTTATCAAAACCCATCTTTGAATCTGGTCCTCCGTTGCTACTTCGCCCTGTTAACTCCATAAACCGTTGAGCTCTCCTCACAACGCTCGCCATACACCACCTGATGTCAATCAGCTCCATTTCCTCAAGATCTATTTGAGCATAATCTTCTTTAGTCATGTTAAAGTTACCAATCTTACCGGCAACTAGGCATTCATAAGATTCAAGGATCGAGGCAAGAAATGACATGTGTTCTTTTGTCGTTGATTCGGTAAACCCTTGAGCGTTCTGAAGATTTGCGATATTACACTGCAAGAAATAACGTTTTTGGCCATCTTGATTAGGATAGTTGTTCGAAGACTGTGAATATTGTAGAGTTTGTGCTGGAGTGTTAGGATCATGTCACACCCTGACCCGCAGCGGATATGGTAAACGGGGTATGATTGGGTTTTCATCAAAGCTCATGTCATTTACTATTATAAAATTTTAATATTTATTATTCCAAATTTAAAACATAACAATCCAACCAACACATAACTCATACAAACACAAAATGTTCCAAACAAAGCTTTGCAAGTAACGTTTTATTTTCTTCTAAGGCCCATGTCCTACGTGATCCATGTCTCACACCTGTTCACCTGTATCATGTGTAAAAATACGGTTTTGGGGTCAACATAAGTTGGCGAGTGAATCCCATTTAATCATTAAGAAAAATGATATGTTTATTATCTTTAATAAAATGTGCTAACCAAATATGAGAAACGAATATGAAATCTAAATCACAAACCACACAATCAACTAGCAATGTACATGTGAGCACGATAAGCGATGTGCTGTGAGATCAAGGCTCAATCAAACGGAGCCGATCTAATATATTAGGCAACACGACGCTCCACTGGTAAGTAACGGGGAACAAATGGCCTAATGTGAGAGCTTGACTGTAATGAGAAATGTAAACACAAATAATACTAAGCAACAATATCACATAGCATGTTAGATCACATAATGGTAATAGCACGAGATTTGAATTAGTGAGATAAACAAAAGTGACACATGATACACCCCAAAAATATGAATAAAAATGGGAGTTGTAAGAATTCACTCACAGTGGGTGCGATTACGATTGATGAAGATTGTGCACGATTTAACGTTTGAGATACCAAACAACAAGAAAGACTAACCTAAATATTCACGTAATAAATTCGATAAGTATATATTTCTTTTTGGGTTAAAATTAGTATTTTTACTTGGTTTATTAATTGCACAATTTTATTAGATATCTACGATAATTTTTATTGTATTTATTACTATTTTTAGGTGCTTAAAAAGAGATTATTTGATTATATATTTTATAGTTTTTAAGAAAGAAATAATCATAAGTTTAATTAAAAAAATATGTTTCTTTTTGGATCGAACCGGCCGGATTATACGCTGCGTGTGAGGATCGAACTTGAGACCTCTAGCTTACATGCACGCAACTCTACCAACTGAGCTACGTGTCTAACCCGAAATATATTGAAATTTAATTATACATATACACATACTAGAGCTAACATATTTTTATTTATTTTAAAAAGGTTTGGATAATTTCAGGGGCGGTGTAACTAACCGGATTCGAACTCGAGACCTTGGCTTCGTGTTGCACACAGCCCGACCAAGTGGGCTGTGTAACTAACCGGAACGATATAAGATTTTTATTAAATTTATATACTTACTACATTATTTCATTAACTGGTTTTAAAAAGGTTGTGTATAACTGGGGAATCGGAAAGCATGTACAGACTCGAACCCGAGACCATGATCTCGAATGCACACAGTCCATCCACTAAACTGTGTGTCTAACCTGGTATAGATACAAATTTTAATTCGATTTATACATTACTTCCCAATCATCTTCCTTGTTAAGAAATTACAGAACATGATCTGATTAGCTTAACAATCGTTTAGTTACATATTAGATACATAAATTATGGTTTATGAATATGGAAGAATAGAGTGGAACATGTACGAACGGTAATCGCTGAAATCTCCAAAGAACAATAGACTTTTCCGACGAATTCAGGTTCTTCCGACAAAGGATCTCGATAACAGAAGTTTGAAGAGAGAATTGCGAGTGTCTACGATTTCTAAATGGTTTCAGAGGATCACTATTTATAGCTAAAGGTGATTGCTTGATTCAGGTTTTAGTTTCCGGTCAAAAATTGGTTACGGTCAATGATTGCCAATTAAATTAAATGCATTGACTCGTTAATTGAGTCGTGATGCATGATGGGAACGGTTTTGCATGATTAATTGCAAAGGAGAAACGGTTTCAGATGATTGCTTGATTCAAGATTGGTTGTTACAGGGCGGGTGTTTGAACTTGATTTCAGAAGTTATTTTGATATAAAGTTTCTTTGGTTGGGGTTGTATCAGATGTGGGCAAGTGGTGTAGTGGTGTGTTGTGTGTACGGTTTGGGTGGAGACCCGGGTTCGATCCCGCGGTCCTCCTTTTTGTTGTTTTTTTATCTTTAATAAGCTTTATTTTATATTTTATGTTTTGTTTATTATTATTACTTTATTATCTTTATTATTATTTATATTATTAATATTACAAAAACTATTAAAAACTAACAAGAATTTGAAACATGAGATTATTACATATATTCGATAACAAAACTGCAGTGGGTTTTAGGACCCATTTTTCGTCAGATGTTACAGTATCCCCTACTTTAAGAATTTTTCTCGAAATTTAAGTGGTAGTACGTTTATTTTGGAAAAGATGAGGGTATTTTTTCCCGCATTGAGTCTTCACGTTCCCAAGTAAACTCAGGTCCTCGTTTTGACTCCCAACGTACTCTGACTATCGGAATTCGACTTCGTCTCAAACTTTTCTCACCGAAGTCCATATTTCTACAGGTCGCTCTACAAAATGTATTGACTCATCAATCTGAATATCTTCTAACGGTATGTGAAGGTTTTTATCGGCAAGGCACTTTTTCATGTTAGATAAACGGGACGTTGGATGGATCTTGCTGAGTTCTTCAGGTAAGTCAAGCTTATAGGCTACAGGACCAACTCTCTCGAGTATTTTAAATGGTCCAGCATAGCGGGGTGCTAGCTTGCTTTTTTGTCCAAAACGAACCACTCCCTTCCATGGTGATACTTTCAAAAGTACTTGATCGCCAACACAAAACTCGAGTGGCTTTCGTCGTTTATCAGCGTAACTCTTTTGACGACTCTGAGCTGCTAGAAGATTGTTGCGGATTGGAGAATCTTATCAGTTGTTTCTTGAATTAACTATCCTCCGGTGATCTGTGCTTCACCGATTTCATGCCAATATATAGGTGATCGGACTTACGACAGTATAGTGCTTCAAAAGAATCTATACAGATGCTAGAGTGATAGCTGAGAATTCGACCAATGGTAGATTGCATTCTAATTTCCCTTGAAGTTGATAACGCATGATCATAACATGCCTTCAGGAGTCTGAATTGTGCGCTCAGATTGACCATAAAGTTTGAGGATGAAAAGCAGTACTGAGGTTTAATCGAGTGCCTAACGCTGATTGCACGGCTTGCCATGTGCGTGAAGTGAAAAGCCCATCTCGATCTGAGATGATGCTAAGGATGTACATAACCTGGTGAGTGTGAAATTTTTAGATTTTGATTGAGGTGGTGACGTTCCTAGTAAGGGTTGAATACCCTGCTACAAGAATCGCTTTATGATGCCTGAGGTGTAGAAGTGAAAAGCATTGTAACACGGAGATGACTAACTGGATATGGTTTCATGATAGAAGGGTTTTGAGAAAATCAAAGTGTCAAAATGATAAAGTTACATCACAAAACGAAGTCATCAACTACATCGTTATCTAAATTGAGATTGACACTACTTACACGGAACTTCCCATAACCGTCTAACAATGCTTTTGATCACCTAACAAGAATACTTATATATAGGAAGTACCTACGGCGTATCCACCATATCCTTGTCAAATTTTCATTGGCTTTGTTATCAAGTCACGATTAGTTCTATGTGACTCATCCTAAAATCTTCAAAACATAAACAAACACAATAGCCAATGTTTTGAGTCTCGAATCCAAGGAAAGCGAGACTGAATGATGGCGGTACTTCTCTCGTGTGTTATGAGGAAGTGGTCAGTCTATGAAAAAGTGAGACACGACTCAACTTCCCGAAATGATGAGACGGGGTTCGTCGTGATGTATGATAACATCAAATTTAATCGATGAATAGAGCCATGTAATGAAACAAATTGGCATAGCGTGATATAAATTGCGTTAATGGGATTAATATAAAATAATAGAATCATTATTTCCCAAATTTAAAATAATGGGAACTTGAATTGTCAAAACAAGAAATGGAATCTATTAAAGCATGGATTGGAAATAAATATAAAATAAACAACCGAAGCAGAGTCTTGAGTCTTCATAATGGGAGAAAGGCTAGTTAGGTTGTTCGTTTGCACCATCGTTGACCTCAACTGGGTTTGCGTTGATGTTGTAGGCTCTCCCTCTTGCTGGTGGAAGTGCTGGGTTTGCCTGATTCACTTAGTTAACTGGGTTTGCTTGAGCTTGAGCATTAATGAAGTTAACCAACCTAGGGCACGTGTTTTTGAAGTGGGTAGGATCTCCATAATTGAAACAAGCTCTAACATAAGGTAACTTTGAATGGTTCGGCTGTTGATAGGGTTGGGTCATGTTTTGGGTAAGAGGTGGGGTATGGTTTTGAGGAGCGCAGCAAGTCTTACTCAAATGACCATAAAATTGGCACACAGTCGGCAAGCTAAGGTGGGTTGGTGGTGATAATGGCAGGTGTTGCATTGAGGGTGGGGACCAGTGTAGGGTTTCGTGTTTGGGTATGCTGAGTTGGGTGCCACTTGGGTGATTGGGATGGCTTGGAGGGGTACGGCTTGTGGAGTTGGTTGACTGGTTTGGGTAATAGCAAAATTTTCCCGTTTTGCTTTCTCTTGGCAGTGAATTGACAAGAGGATCCGGCTTAAGTTGGATTAGGGGTTTCGGTTGATGTTTTGTTACTTGCATCCTTCTTTTTCTCGTCCTTGAAATCCCCATTCCTGATGTGGTTTTCGGTGAGCTCAGTAGCTAGCTCCATTGCTGCTTCCAGGGTTGCAGGCACGGTACTCATCACATAATCCTGAATCTTTGAAGAGGGGTAAAGAGGAGTAAAATAGATTCGGAACCATTTGATTCAACTCAAGAAACCTTTTGTTGTAGGTTATATGGTATCCCTCGTTTTGTTTTAGGAAGTAGAACTCATCTTCCAGCTTCTTAATTTCGCTTCTTGGGCAAAAACGTCTTGTCATGAGTTCCCTCAGTTGTTCCCAAGTTAGGGCTATTGCGGCTTCGGCGCCTCTTCTGCCCTTTTCGGCATTCCACCAAGTAAGTGCTACCCCATATAGACGACCGATAGCATAACGAACCTTACGGTCGTTGGGACAGTCGCAATTGAGAAAGTACTCTCCATCTCCTCAAACCATCGAAGGAGAGCAGTGACCCCTTCAGTTCCCTCGTATTTTGGAGGATCACATGAGTTGAAGTGCTTGTAGGTGCACTTAATGGTGTTGGGGGGGGGGGGTTGGCAGCATATTATCCCTCTTTGTTAATTGGGTTGTCAGGGTTAGCGGCGAGTGCTTGTTGAACTTGATTACGATATCGGGAATCACGTCGGCCATTTGTTGGGCTATTTGAGCAGCCATGCGCTCGCCGGATTTTCCTGATCTCCTACCTCCACGAGAGTGCCTAGCAGACATCTACAGGAAATACATAACGAGATTTTGAGTTTGGCGTATAGGTGTCATGTGTGTCGCATAAAGTTTAGAAATAAAATATCCACAAAATAAACGAGAAAAATAAATCCATTACATCCATAGGATGTCTTGGGCTTTGCTCATGTTTGGGCCCCTATATGTCCCCCATACTTGGCCTGGCCCCCATGACCACTGGGCTTTGTAGGGTTCGCATTGGTTTTGGCCTGTTAACACTCGCACCACCCGAATGAAAATCGTAAAACATAATTGCGAGGTGTAAGGTCGGAAGGTGTCCTGGTGTAGACACTGCGACAACTCAAAGTGGGGTTAGTTCGCACGACGTTTGGTGTGGCATGCCTTGGCCTAATAGGTCATTCGTACTCTCATCGTTAGTCCCTAGGTAGGCAAACTGGTCCATTATTTTGGATTTATACGAATGTCAATCCTAGACAGGACATTTCGACTACCGATACTTGTACCCTTCCAGTTACTACATGCCCATCGTAGAACTCACTTTGATGAGATTGAAAAATGAAAACATCACAATTTTTTTTAAAAGAAAGGCAAGAAAATGTTTAAATATGTGAGAATTGAGACCTGCGTTATGACGGTGACATATGCGTATATAGAAGCATGTTATGTTGACAATATTTTAGCACGTTGAATGTCACACAAAATCATACAGTAGTTGGAGTGCTTGCATGTAATTGTGTGTGAGAGAAATGTAAAACAAGTAAATGTCATAAGTTTGCATGTAACAAACTTAACATGTAAGCATTTAAATTCTAATTGACTATAGTATAGGCTCTAAGGGTCTAATAACCTATCCTATATCCCTATAGTCAAAAGCTCTGATACCAATCTGTTACACCCTGACCCGCAGGGATATGGTAATCTGGGTATGATTGGTTTTTCATCAAAGCTCATTATATTTACTATCATAAAAATTTAATATTTATTATTTCAAATTTAAAACATAACAATCCAACCAACACATAACTCATACAAACACAAAATGTTCCAAACAAAGCTTTGCAGGTAATGTTTTTTTTCTTCTAAGCCCACGTCCTACGTGATCCATGCTTCACACCTGTTCACTTGTATCATGTGTAAAAATAGGGTTTTGGGGTCAACATAAGTTGGCGAGGGAATCCCATTTAATCATCAAGTGTCACACCCTCAATTTCCACTTGCGGAGTTTTACCGCGAGGCGGATCAAACCAGAATCTGAGACACTAGTAATATTGAACGACTCTTTATGATTTATTTAAAGGTTTTCCAAAAACATTTGTTTAACCATTCATAGTTATTTTCAAATTATCTTAGTTTCAAAGTTTAGCGGAAGCATTAGTTTCAAAATTTAGCGGAAGCATTAGAGTAAAGTAAAGTAACGGGCGCCAACATAACCGCCAAAACCAAAAATCCCAAACAATATTCGTAAATAAGACTCGATAAAAATGTCTTGATCAATGCAAGTGAGTGCACCTAGCGCTCCTAGCGTCCTGAGAAACATGTAAAGAAACAAGTGTCAACATTAAAGAAGAGTGAGTTCACAGGTTTTTATAAGTTCACAAGTTCGGTTAAATGTTTGCTTTCCCCGTTATCCCTAACCCGGGATAACGATATAGTTCCATTATTCCTAACCCGGAATAATAATGTTGGTTCGTAATTAAGTTCAATGTTAACATGTAGGTAGCGAGCCTAAAGTTACGTCACATAAGAGTTCCCGATCGAAGCTGACTGTTGTTGCCTCAGTGTTGCCAGGTCTATCACTAACCATGGCGAAAGATAGTCCAAATTAATCACCCGTTGACCATTCCCGGTCGGCTAGCGCGACTAGCTCGGGTGGGGCTTGTCGGGCCCAGTAGTACTACTTATAATTTCCCCGCTATCTAACCCAATACTAACGATCTGAGAGTTTGTTGAGGACTTCCGTGATATAGCTACTTAGTGGCCATAACGTACATTAACATTAACTTAGTTACCGAGTAGTTTAACGACGTTAATTTCGCATAACGTAAAAGATAGAGTTATAGAGTGTATACATGTTTCTCCCCCTGTTGTTTAAAACCGGATAAAATAGGGGCCATGAACTCACCTTTAATTGCTCGGTTAGAGTAACACAAAAGTAGCAAATGATGGGACCGCTAATCGCGTCCTAACATGTCAACCAATTTAAAGTTAGTGTGTGAACACACTGATACAAAACCCTACGCATAACTAACACACAGTGCGGGCACGTACTAGCCAATTCGAAAACACAATCATGCATGCAAAGTATCATCATACCAAAATAATGATCAAACCAACTTGTCATAAACACAGATTAACTCATACAACACTTTGGTACACACAAACACAAGTTATCATGTTTCAGCTTTTACCCTCATAACTAGGCTGTTTTCGAGGATTTTTATAAAATAGTTCCAACGTTTCAAAAATTCCAATTTTTTTGCAGGAGGTGTCAACTAAACTGTAGAATTTTATGTAAACTTTTCAAGTCCTATCGCTTTACCAATTATTTATAAACATTTATATACTAGGCTGCAGTCAGATTCGTCGCTTTCTGACTGCAGTCCATGGGAAAAATTATTTAAAAATCATCGTTCATCCAAATAAGAAAACTCCAGTGGGAGTTTTCCGGAAATTCCCGTCTCCAGTTACTGTACAAATTTCGTGACCCAACCCCTACAGACTATGAGATCCGACTCGATAAACAACTAGCAAATTTTGCAGAATTTACGCAGCTTCAGCTGCTGCACTAAATAACCACTTAAAAATAGCAAACGAACTCAGAAAAATATGAATCTATCACCATTAGAAGCGTTTTTCAAAAATACACGTTTTAGGCTTCAGAAAATCCACTTTTCGATAAATAATGGTCAGGTTACAGCCAATTGAAGTTGGTTGTAAATGTCATTCAGCAAACAGTTTTCGACTTTTATCGCATTAGAACATGCTTAAACGATCATGACTCTGAATAACAATGATTAACAACAGGTTTATTTGTCAAATATCATCATATATATCAATATTCATGCAAACCCTAATTATATAACATGATCTTTATCGCCAAAACGCAGCTTATGATTTTAGTATTCAACATAACATCAAAATCGCAAAGATTCGCATAATCATCCGAACTAATCATAAATCACAACACTTTTCATACTAATAATCCTACCATTACACACAATCATGATCAAGATTATAAAAACCCTAATGTGAATCGCAAAACAATTAAACCCTAACCTTGAAACGATGATGATTAGCGAACCGGGACAAGATTGGAATCAATCCGGGAGTTGTAGGGCTTTGCGATCGTGAGAGGGGGGGGCTGCAGTCGCCTTCCTCTATGTGCTAGGGTTTGTTGTTTTTTTTTTAAACACAACTCATGCATACATACAATTATATAGCACAAGGGAAAAGAAAAGGGTGGGGGGGCGCGACCGCAAGGGGGGGGGTTTGGGTAAATGGCTTGGGCCTTAAGTTTAGGTTAGTTCCTTGGGCCGCAAGGAGATGAGGCCGACACGTTTCGCGGCTCGGTTCGGTTCGGCTATTTATTTATTATTATTTTTTTTATAACTAACAATCGCGAAATCAAGGCGTGATACAATAATCTACAAAATATACAAACGTCTAATAACACATAGCACGTAATTCACCCAATAAATTCACAAAGTTAGCGTAGTTATTGCGAGCGTGTAATTTAATTCTCCGAATTAAATTAGCGTAGGAATGAATAACCATAAAGTAGCGCATTTAAGATACCTGGAAAGCCGAGATGTCACATTATCCCCATGTTGAAAGAATTTTCGTCCAGAAAATTGACTAAACGCGGTTTAGAATGCAACGCACAAAGATTCAGTTTGTTAGCAATGGTACAAGAAATCCCAGGCTGTCACATCATCCCCATGTTGAAAGAATTTCATCCCTAAATTTAGTTGGTGGTAACGTCAGATTGCTGCTCAGCTGCAAAAAGGTGTGGGTATTTGCTTCTCATTTGGTCCTCTCTTTCCCACGTGAACTCTGGTCCACGCTTAGAGTCCCAACGAACCTTGACAATCGGTAACTTGCTGTGCCTTCGAGTCTTAACCTCACGATCCATGATCTCGATAGGTTGTTCCACAAAATACAGTTGCTCATCCACTTGAATCTCATCCAATGGAATGACTAGGGTCTCATCTGATAGGCACTTCTTCAGATTGGACACATGAAAAACGTTGTGAACTCCCCTGAGTTCGGCAGGAAGGTCTAACTGATAAGCTACGGGCCTGATACGCTTCGAGATCCCGAATGGGCCTACATACTGTGGGTTTAGTTTGCCTCGTTTCCCAAAACGGATTACACCCTTCCAGGGTGACACCTTCAGTAGGACGCGGTCACCTACTTGAAATTCGAGCGGTTTGCGTCGTTGATCAGCGTAGCTTTTCTGTCGATCTCGTGCCGCTGCCATGCAGTTTCTGATTTGCACAATCTTTTCAGTAGCCTCAAGTATCAACTCAGGACCTGTGAGTTGACTGTCACCGACTTCTGCCCAACAGACCGGTGATCTACATTTGCGACCGTATAATGCTTCAAACGGTGCCGCTTGAATACTCGTATGGTAACTGTTGTTATACGAGAATTCCACTAAAGGCAGATGGATTTCCTAACTGTTCCTGAAGTCTACCACACATGCCCTAAGCATGTCTTCCAAGGTCTGAATGGTCCTTTCACTTTGACCATCCGTCTGAGGGGGATAAGCTATGCTCATATCTAAGCGTGTACCCAACGCTTTCTGAAGTGACTGCCAAAAGTTGGACGTGAAACGAGCATCTCTGTCTGATATGATGGATGTTGGCACCCCGTGTCGAGAAACTACTTCCTTAACGTAGATGCGAGTCAACTTATCCATCTTATCTGTTTCATTGATCGCTAGGAAGTGTGCAGACTTAGTTAGACGATCCACGATTACCCAGATGGTATCGCAACCACCCGGAGTTAGCGGGAGTTTAGTGATAAAGTCCATCGAGATTTGATCCCATTTCCACACTGATCTCAGGTTGTTGAAGTAGCCCTGATGGCTTCTGGTATTCCACCTTGACTTTCGCACAACTCAAACACTTGCTCACGTAGGTGGCTATATCCGCTTTCATGTTGGGCCACCAGTACGCGGCTTTAAGGTCTTGATACATCTTATCTGAACCAGGATGGACAGAGTATCGGGATTTGTGAGCTTCGTCCATAACTAGCTTCCTGAGGTCTCCGTAGAGAGGTACCCATATACGATTCATGAAATACCGGGCACCATTGGGTTTCAGTTCCCAATCGCGTTCCATCTTTCCCACAGATTCGGCGTTGATATTTTCTTCCTTAACTGCTTCTAGCAGCACGTCGCGTATCTGTTCAGGTAACCCCGAATGAATGGTGAACTGTAGTGCTCGTACCCGACAAGGTTTCAAGTGCTCCTTCCTACTGAGGGCACCAGCTACCACGTTAGCTTTACCCGGGTGATACCGAATGGCACATTCATAATCGTTCAGGAGTTCGACCCAGCGACGCTGTCGCATGTTCAACTCCTTCTGGTCAAAGATATGCTGGAGGCTCTTGTGATCCGTGTAGATTGTGCACTTTCTTCCATATAGATAGTGTCTCCAAATCTTAAGTGCAAACACAACTGCTCCCAATTCCAGGTCATGTGTTGTGTAGTTTTTCTCGTGAACCTTCAACTGTCGGGATGCATACGCGATGACCTTATCAGGTTGCATAAGTACGCATCCCAATACTGAATGGAAGCGTCACAATATACCACAAAATCATTTGTCCCTTCTGGCAAGGACAAAATGGGTGCACTGCAAAGTTTCTGCTTCAGCAATTGAAATGCTGCTTCCTGCTTGTCACCCCAAGCATACTTGGTGCCCTTCTGGGTGAGAGTGGTAAGCGGTTGTGCGATCTTTGAGAATCCCTCGATGAAGTGTCTGTAGTAACCAGCCAAACCCAAAAATTGGCGGATCTCTGTCGGTGTCCTGGGTGCTTCCCAGTTCTTGATAGCATCGATCTTGGCGGGATCAACGTGTATACCCTTTTCATTCACGATATGCCCGAGGAACTGAACTTCCCGAATCCAGAAATTAGACTTCGAAAACTTGTCATATAGTTTCTCCTGTTGAAGTAGTTCCAGCAATAATCATAGATGCTCAGCATGTTCTTCTTCACCCTTAGAGTAGACGAGCATATCATCGATGAACACGATGACAAACTTGTCAAGATACGTCTTACACACGCGGTTCATGAGGTCCATGAACACCGCGGGTGCATTGGTGAGGCCGAAGGGCATGACCAAGAACTCATAATGGCCATACCGAGTACGAAATGCCGTCTTGGAGATATCCTCCTCCCTGACGCGTAACTGGTGATAACCGGACCGTAGATCAATCTTGGAGTAGTAGCTTGACCCTTGAAGTTGGTCGAAGAGATCGTCGATGCGAGGTAATGGGTATCGGTTCTTGACGGTAACCTTATTGAGTTCCCTGTAGTCGATGCACATGCGGAAGGTCCCGTCCTTTTTCTTGACAAAAAGGACCGGAGCTCCCCATGGCGAAGTACTGGGTCGGATAAATCCTTTTTCCAACAATTCCTGAAGTTGGGTAGACAGCTCTTGCAGCTCTGCTGGAGCTAGGCGGTACGGGGCCTTGGCGATAGGAGTCGCATGGTTCGCCAATTCGATTTCAAACTCCACTTGTCGATGTGGTGGAAGATCAAGTAACTCCTCTAGAAACACATCAGAAAAGTCACGGACGACGAGGATATCTTCAATCTGCTTCTCGTCGTTAGGCTGCTCGGTGACCAGTGCGAGCAAAGCGAAGGAGTTCTTTCTCCAAAGATACTTCTGAGCTTGCATGTAAGAGATTATGTTTGTGACAGCGCCTGCCTTCTCGCCTTGCACCATCAAGACTTTGTCGTTAGAGAGCGGAATACGGATAGCTTTCTCGAAACAGAGAACTTCAACTCGGACGTCAGATAGCCAGTCCATTCCAGCTACCACATCAAAACTACCCAGGGTAGTTGCCATCAGATCAATGGTAAAGGTGTGACCCGCGAGTTTAAGTTGACAGCCGGTTACTAAATGGGTCACATCTACAGATTTACCATCGGCTAGTTCTATGACGTAAGGGGTCTCTAGGGGTTTAGGCGTGAGATTTAGGTTCTTCCTAAAAGACTCAGATATAAAACTCTTATCCGCACCCGTATCAAAAAGTACAGTAGCAAAATGATCGTTAAGGGGAAACTTACCGGTGACCACATTCGAGTCGTTTCTGGCCTCTCCGCGGCCCAGCGTGAATGCACGACCTTTGGCACCTCCTGTGCCACCATTTCCATTTTTGCCATTGTTGTTATTGTTGTTGTTGTTGTTGTTGTTCCCACCATTGTTGTTTTTGCGAAGCTGCGGGCAGTCTCGCTTGAAATGGGCAGTGCTACCGCACTGATAGCACCCCCGGTTAATACCTTGCTGTTGACCCTGGTGCTGATTCTGATTTTGTCGAGACATGATTTCCCCGCGACAATCCTTCGCCGCGTGTCCCGCTTTGCCACATCGTTGGCAGCGATTTCCAGCGCAAGGGCCATGATGATGGAGGTTACAATGATTACATTGCGGCTTTCGACCCACATAGCCGCTTGAGTTCTGGGTGTAGTTGGCAGACTGATTATTGTGACCCCGATTGTTGTTGAAATTGTTGGACCGCTTCTGGTTTCCTTGTTGTGGCTGGGCTGACGAAGACTGTCGAGCAGGTGAGTCTTCAAATTTTCTTTTGTTATCAGGGACAACTTCAGTTGCACCCCGAGGTGGCAACTTCCTTTGCTCCACCGCCTTATCGGTGAATTTATGCGCCAGCCTAATCGCTTGATGCTCCGTCGTAGGGTTGCTAGACATTACCATGCCCTGGATCTCAGGGACCAGACCCCCAAGATAAAACTCAAGTCATTTTTCGACGGTGTTAGCCAGATCGGGACATAGGAACACCAGATCATGATGTTTGGCCGTGTACGCTTCAATTTCAGACCCTACCATCTTGGTTCCATAACGCTTGCTCCAACTGCTGAACTCTGTCCCGCGGACAGTATTCCTCCTTGATTCGGGCCTTAAACTCGGTCCAGGCCATTGCGTTCGCCGCAACAAGTCCACGCGTTTGGACTTGTGCGTTCCACCAGGTTAATGCCCCATCTTCCAACGTTGAGGCAGCATACTTGACCTTATTGACTTCAAGGCAATTGTACATCTCGAACACCGATTCAGACTTTTCAATCCAACGGACCAGTCCTATGGGTCCTTCCGCACCCGTGAACTTGCTCGGTTTTGCATCAAGGAACATCTTGTAGGGGTTAAGACCCCCTCCTGAAGACAGAGGATGGGTAGTCAATGAGAAAGTCTACTAGCCCAACTATTAGATTTTCCCATGAAAATTTAATAATGGTTACCTGCTGGTGGGTTTTGAACACCTGCCAGAGCAGCATTCACGTGTTCTTGGATTAATGCGGCCAATTCTTCAGGTGACATGTTGAGGTTTCCGCGACGTCCAGTTGCCATTTTAGATCTTCGCAAGACACCGATAAGTATATATATCCAATATAGTTATCACATTCCACACTTCAATCATCACACAAGTTATGTCAACCCAACAAATTAAACAATCAAAAGGAACATTCGATTAAATAAATTGCAATGTCTCACAAAATACCAACCAAACATCTCAGTTTAATTATAAAATTTCAAGTTCAAACATAAGGGGAAACAAACAAAGTAAAGAAAACCAAGCGGAGGTTGGCGAGACGAGTTAGTCTTCTACGTCTCCATCTCCCAAGTCGCTATCGTTGCCGTCATCCTCTGCGGCGTTTTCAGCTTCAACAGCCGGGTCCTGTTCCGGCTCTTCTTCCTCCGGATCCTCCTCCGGGTCTTCCTCTGGATCCTCCTCTGGGTCTTCCTCTGGATCCTCCTCTTCCTCCTCTACCGGCGCTGGAGGGGCCGGTGCTGGTGCGGGTACTGGGACAGGTGCTTGATTCTGCTCTAGTTCTTGAATCCTCCAACTGGACTCAAGAACTCTGTCTTCGAACCAGTCAGCCCTCAGCTGCTCAGCACGAAGATCCTTAGCTAAAATGGTTCGAACTTTCCTATTCTCATGTTGCTCTTCCTCGAGCCTTCCAGTTTTACCAGTCAGTTGACGTATCATCCATCCTTGTGCTTCGATAGTCTCCTGCATTCTCTCTAGCTGTTCCTGTTGTTTCCTTAACATATCCCTAAGTAGATCGTCCTCTACTCCTAACGAGTTGACCGGTTCGACCGGTATAGCGGTGGTCGGACGGGAGGACGACTCCCCCCCTAGAGCGAGTCTTTTCCTAGCAGTTGAGCGTGTCTACACGCCATGAGGTGGTGAGGGTTCGACCATGGGTGCCTTCCCGGCGCCCTTGATTGTCGAGATTTGTCGGATGATGATGATGACATTTCCTGTTGGGTGGTGTAGTTAGTTACGAGTTGCGTGTATCACAATATACATATATATCTTACATAAAACAATTGTAGTATAACACATAACAAGATATCACAGTTCGGTGCCAACTAAGTCTAGTGTCGTGTAACAGCTATAGTTTAGGTCTACTTTTAATGCAAACCTGGTTCTCTATAGCTAGAGGCTCTGATACCAATCTGTCACACCCTCAATTTCCACTTGCGGAGTTTTACCGCGAGGCGTGTTATCAAACCAGAATCTGAGACACTAGTAATATCGAACGACTCTATATGATTTATTAAAACGTTTTCCAAAAACATTTGTTTAACCATTCATAGTTATTTTCAAATTATCTTAGTTTCAAAGTTTAGCGGAAGCATTAGTTTCAAATTTTAGCAGAAACATTAGAGTAAAGTAAAGTAACGGGCGCCAACATAAACGCTAAAACCAAAAATCCCAAACAATATTCGTAAATAAGACTCGATAAAAATGTCTTGATCAATGCAAGTGAGTGCACCTAGCGCTCCTAGCGTCCGGAGAAACATGTAAAGAAACAAGTCTCAACATTAAAGAAGAGTGAGTTCACAGGTTTTTATAAGTTCACAAGTTCGGTTAAATGTTTGCTTTCCCCGTTATCCTTAACCCGGGATAACGATATAGTTCCATTATTCCTAACCCGGAATAATAATGTTGGTTCGTAATTAAGTTCAATGTTAACATGTAGGTAGCGAGTCTAAAGTTACTTCACATAAGAGTTCGCGATCGAAGCTGACTCTTGTTGCCTCAGTGTTGCCAGGTCTATCACTAACCATGGCGAAAGTTAGGCCAAATTAATCACCCGTTGACCATTCCTGGTCGGCTAGAGCGACTAGCTCGGGTGGGGCTTGTCGGGCCCAGTAGTACTACTTATAATTTCCCCGCTATCTAACCCAATACTAACGATCCGAGAGTTTGTTGAGGACTTCCGTGATATAGCTACTTAGTGACCATAACGTACAATAACATTAACTTAGTTACCGTGTAGTTTAACGACGTTAATTTCGCATAACGTAAAAGACAGAGTTATAGAATGTATACATGTTTCTCCCCCTGTTGTTTAAAACCGGATAAAATAGGGGCCGTGAACTCACCTTTAATTGCTCAGTTAGAGTAACACAAAAGTAGCAAATGATGGGACCGCTAATCGCGTCCTAACATGTCAACCGATTTAAAGTTAGTGTGTGAACACACTGATACAAAACCCTACGCATAACTAACACACAGTGCGGCCACGTAATAGCCAATTCGAAAACACAATCATGCATGCAAAGTATCATCATACCAAAATAATGATCAAACCAGCTTGTCATAAACACAGATTAACTCATACAACACTTTGGTACACACAAACACAAGTTATCATGTTTCAGCTTTTACGCTCATAACTAGGCTGTTTTCAAGGATTTTTGTAAAATAGTTCCAACGTTCCAAAAATTCCAATTTTTTTACCGGAGGTGTCAACTAAACTGTAGAATTTTATGTCAACTTTTCAAGTCCTATTTCTTTACCAATTATTTATAAACATTTATATACTAGGCTGCAGTCAGATTCGTCGCTTTCTGACTGCAGTCCACGGGAAAAATTATTTAAAAATCATAGTTCATCCAAATAATAAAAATCCAGTGGGAGTTTTCCGGAAATTCCCGTCTCCAGTTACTATACAAATTTCGTGACCCAACCCCCTACAGACTATGAGATCCGACTCGATAAATAACTAGCAAATTTTGCAGAATTTACGCAGCTTCAGCTGCTGCACTAAATAACCACTTAAAACTAGCAAACGACCTCAGAAAAATATGAATCTGGCGCCATTAGAAGCGTTTTTCAAAAATACACAATTTAGACTTCAGAAAATCCACTTTTCGATAAATAATGGTCAGGTTACAGCCAATTGAAGTTGGTTGTAAATGTCATTCAGCAAACAGTTTTCGACTTTTATCGCATTAGAACATGCTTAAACGATCATGACTCTGAATAACAATGATTAACAACAGGTTTATTTGTCAAATATCATCATATATATCAATATTCATGCAAACCCTAATTATATAACATGATCTTTATCGCCAAAACGCAGCTTATGATTTTAGTATTCAACATAACATCAAAATCGCAAAGATTCGCATAATCATCCGAACTAATCATAAATCACAACACTTTTCATACTAATAATCCTACCATTACACACAATCATGATCAAGATTATACAAACCCTAATGTGAATCGCAAAATAATTAAACCCTAACCTTGAAACGATGATGATTAGCGAACCGGGACAAGATTGGAATCAATCCGGGAGTTGTAGGGCTTTGCGATCGTGAGGAGGGGGCTTCCGTCGCCTTCCTCTATGTGCTAGGGTTTTTGTTTTTTTTTTTAAACACAACTCATGCATACATACAATTATATCGCACAAGGGAAAAGAAAAGGATGGGGGGCGCGACCGCAAGGGGGGGCGGTTTGGGTAAATGGCTTGGGCCTTAAGTTTAGGTTAGTTCCTTGGGCCGCAAGGAGGTGAGGTCGACACGTTTTGCTGCTTGGTTCGGTTCGGCTATTTATTTATTATTTTTTTATAACTAATAATCGCGAAATCAAGGCGTGATACAATAATCTACAAAATATACAAATGTCTAATAACACATAGCATGTAATTCACCCAATAAATTCACAAAGTTAGCGTAGTTATTGCGAGCGTGTAATTTAATTCTCTGAATTAAATTAGCGTAGGATGAATAACCGTAAAGTAGCGCGTTTAAGATACCTGGAAAGCCGGGATGTCACATCAAGAAAAATGATATGTTTATTATCTTTAATAAAATGTGCATTAACCAAATATGAGAAACGTATATGCAATCTAAATCAAAAACCACACAATCAACTAGCAATGTACATGTGAGCACGATAAGCGATGTGCTGTGAGATCAAGACTCAATCAAACGGAGCCGATCTAATATATTAGGCAACGTGACGCTCCACCCGTAAGTAACGGGGAACAAATAGGCCTAATGTGAGAGCTTGACTATAATGAGAAATATAAACACAAATAACAATAAGCAACAATATCACATAGCACGTTAGATCACATAATGGTAATAACACGAGATTTGAATTAGTGAGATAAACAAAAGCGACACATAATACACCCCAAAAATATGAATAAAAAAGGGGAGTTCTAAGAATTCACTCATAGTGGGTGCGATTACGATTGTGAAGATTGCGAACGATTTAACGTTTGAGATACCAACAACGAGAAAGACTAACCTAACTATTCACGTAATAAATTCGAAAAGTATATATTTCTTTTTGGGTTAAAATTAGTATTTTTACTTGGCTTATTAATTGCACAACTTTATTAGATATCTACGATAATTTTTATTGTATTTATTACTATTTTTATGTGCTTAAAAAGAGATTATTTGATTATATATTTTTATAGTTTTTAAGAAATAAATAATCAAAAGTTTAATTAAAAATATGTTTCTTTTTGGATCGAACCGGCCGGATTATACGCTGCGTGTGAGAATCGAACTTGAGACCTCTCGTTTACGTGCACGCAGCTCTACCAACTGAGCTACGTGTCTAACCCGAAATATATTGAAATTTAATTATACATATACACATACTAGAGCTAACATATTTTTATTTATTTTAAAAAGGTTTGGATAATTTCAGGGCGGTGTAACTAACCGGATTCGAACTCGAGACCTTGGCTTCGTGTTGCACACAACCTGACCAACTAGGCTGTGTGACTAACCCGAAGGATATAAGATTTTTATTAAATTTAAATACTTACTAGATTATTTCAATAACTGGTTTTAAAAAGGTTGTGTATAACTGGCGAATCGGAAAGCATGTACAAACTCGAACCCGAGACCTTGATCTCGAATGCACACAGTCCATCCACTAGCTATGTGTCTAACCTGGTATAGATACAAATTTTAATTCGATTTATACATTACTTCCCAATCATCTTCCTTGTTAAGAAATTATAGAACATGATCTGATTAGCTTAACAATCGTTTAGTTACATATTAGATACATACATTATGGTTTATGAATATGGAAGAATAGAGTGGAACATGTACGAACGGTAATCGCTGAAATCTCCGACGAACAGTAGAACTTTCTGGCGAATTCAGGTTCTTCCGTCAAAGGATCTCGATAACAGAAGTTTGAAGAGAGAATTGCAAGTGTGTGCGAGTTCTAAATGGGTTCAGAGGATCACTATTTATAGCCAAAGGTGAATGCTTGATTCGGGTTTCAGTTTTCGGTCAAAAATCAGTTACGGTCAATGATTGCCAATTAAATTTAATGCATTTATTCGTTGATTGGGTCTTGATGCATGATGGGAACGATTTTGCCTGATTAATTGCAACGGAGAAACGGTTTCGGATGATTGCTTGATTCAAGATTTGTCACACCCCGACCCGCAGCGGAATAAGAGTCGAGGCATAATTGGGTTATCACCAAAGCTCATGATGTTTACTAAAATGTTTCATATTTATTAAATTCAAATTACAACTTAAATATCCAAATCAAAATTCATACAATTACAAGGAAATGAAACTATGCAAATAATCCAAAGCTTAAACTGGTTTATTCTTCTAGGCCTTCCTATGTGTTTCTTGCCTCAGCTGGATCACCTGTATCATGTGTAAAACGGGGGATATTTTGGGTCAACAAAAGTGAGGTTCGAACTCGGGACCTCTCGTATACGTGCACGCAGCTCTACCAACTGAGCTACGTGTCTAACCCGAAATAAACTCAGATTTAATTATATTTATATACTAACTAGAATATTTCAGAAATTAGTTATTTTAAAAAGGTTTTAAAATCTGCAGAACCGGTGCGTATAACCCGCATCGAACCCATGACCATTGCTTTGATTTGCACCCAGCCCAACCAACTGGGCTGGGTGTCTAACCCATTTAAATTAAGATTTATATTAAACTTAAGTACTATCTGAGGGTGTTCTGTTAAACTTAAAAGAAAAAATGTTTTGTTATTGCGGGAACCGGATAGGTACACGAATCGAACTCGGGACTTGAATGTTATAATTGCACACAGTCCACCGCTGGACTGTGTGTCTAACCCGTTTAGTTTTATGGTTAATTATATTGATACACAAGTCAACTTCGTCTTCTTCATTTATAAGAACACAGAAACTGTGAAGCCGATTGTTTGTTTAATTGACCAACAACACTTATAATTTTATTGAATTGGATAGAAAAAGAAGGATAAGGATTATGATGTACCAACTCAGAGTGGTTTCTTCAATTTCCGGCAAGAGTCGGCTCTGATTTTGCGATTTCCGACGGTATGAACTGTTTTAACAGTTTTGATTATTGATTTGAACGATTAAAGTATAAATTAAGAGATAGCAGAGAAGTTTAGACAGTTATAGCGACTGATGAATGAATACAGTTTTCTGACGATCGATTCCGGCGAAGTTCCGGCGAAATTGAAATTCTCCGGCGACGAGCTAAAGCTTCGAAAAAGTGCACGGTTCTGAGCGAAAGGATTTCCAGAAGATTGAGTGGGTATTTATAGTGAAGAACTGGATGAATTGTGTCCGCTTTTGAGTCTTGATTCGCGATTGAAGATTTTCCGGTGGTTATGACCGAATTTAACGGTTAAACATCGGTTATAATTGATGCTATAGTCGGTTATCGTGTTTTAGTCAAAAGGAAAGGCCACATTTGCGTAGTTTTGGTCTTACTCCGGCGATTCCGCGTTCTGAGCGCGCTGATGTCCGGTTTTGATTTTCTGGTTTTACCTTAAGTGTTATTTGTTTCCTTGTTCATCACAAGTGAAGTGTGTGGCGGAGCGGTGTGTTGTGTGTTTGGGTTTGTGGGTGACCCGGGTTCGAAACCCGGTGTCTCCAATTTATTTTTTATTCACTTTTTATTATTAATTATAAATTATGGTTTTTAAATTCTAATATATTTATTAATTATGTATTGTTTAAAATTTATTTAAGCAATAAATACGCAACGAAAAATTATAACTGAATATTTGATTAATAAACGAAGCGGGTTTTGAAAACCCGTTTTTCGACGAATGTTACAGTATCCCCTACTTTTTGAAATTTCGTCCCGAAATTTAAGTAGTAGTGGTAACAGGAAAAAGATGCAGGTATTTCTCGCGCATTGAGTCTTCACGTTCCCAAGTAAACTCAGGTCCTCGTTTTGACTCCCAACGCACCCTGACAATTGGAATACGACTTCGTCTTAAATGCTTCTCTCTGAAGTCCATGATTTCTACTGGTCTTTCAATGAAGTGCATAGATGCATCGATCTGAATGTCTTCTAGAGGAATATGGAGGTTTTCATCGGCGAGGCACTTCTTCAAGTTTGATACGTGGAATGTGGGATGAATTCTACTGAGCTCTTCTGGTAGGTCAAGCTTGTATGCTACAGGACCTACTCTTTCGAGTATCTTGAAAGGTCCTACGTAGCGTGGTCGCTAGCTTACCCTTCTGGCCAAAACGAACCACTCCCTTCCACGGTGATACTTTTAAAAGTACTTGATCCCCAATGTGAAACTCCAAGGGCTTTCGTCGTTTGTCTTCATAACTCTTTTGACGACTTTGAGCCGCTAGAAGATTGTTTCGAATTTGAATGACCTTGTCGGTTGTTTCTTAAATTAACTCTGGACCGAGGATTTGTGATTCCCCAATTTCGTGCCAACATACTGGAGATCGGCACTTACGACCATATAAAGCTTCGAAAGGAGCCATGCCGATACTTGAATGATAGTTATTGTTGTACGAAAATTCAACTAATGGTAGATGAGCATCCCAATTCCCTTTGAAGTCAATGACACATGCTCGAAGCGTGTCTTCAAGAGTTTGGATGGTGCGTTCAGATTGTCCATAGTTTGAGGATGAACATCGGTACTGAGGTCTAATCGTGTACCCAAGGCGGTTTGTACGGCTCGCCATGTTCGTGAAGTGAAACGACCATCACGGTCTGAAATGATGCTTAAAGGTACACCATGACGGCTTACGATCTCGCTGATGTAGATACGAGCTAACTTCTCGTTTTTGAAGTCCTCGCGAATCGGTATGAAGTGAGCTGATTTGTAAGACGATCAATGATTACCCAATATGGTGTCATACCCACTGGAGGTGCGAGGTAACCCGGTAATGAAGTCCATGGTTATGTTTTCCCACTTCCATACAGGTATTTCAGGTTGGACTAGAAGTCCTGAAGGTCTTTGATGTTCAGCTTTTACTTTGGAACAGGTAAGGCACTTGGAAACAAAAACAGCGATATCCTTTTTCATGCCCGGCCACCAGTAGGTGTATCGTAGGTCTTGATACATCTTGTCGGCTCCTGGGTGTACAGAGTATCGTGTTTTGTGCGCCTCATTCATGAGGAAATCAGGAAGGTTATCGCGATCGGGAATCCATATGCGATTTAAATAGTATAGAATACCGTCGGATTTGGTTTCGATTTTGAGTTCAGCTCCACATGACGGCTCATCGCGTACGTCATTTTCTGTTACAGAAACATGTTGAGCTGCTCGGATTCGATCTTTGATGTCGGTTATGATTTGTGAACAGAGAAGACGAATGGAGTTCGCATAACCTTTTCGACTGAGCGCATCGGCCACTACGTTTTCCTTGCCAGGATGATACCGAATTTCACAGTCGTAGTCGTTGAGAAGTTCGACCCATATTCGTTGCCTCATATTCAACTCCTTTTGGTTGAAGATATGTTGGAGACTTTTGTGGTCAGTGTATATTTCACACTTGGTACCATAGAGGTAATGTCTCCATATCTTGAGAGCGAACACAACGGCTCCAAGTTCCAGGTCGTGGGTGGTGTAATTCTTCTCATGAACTTTGAGTTGCCTAGAAGCATAGGCTATCACTTTTCCTCTTTGCATTAATACACAGCCTAGCCCTTGCCCTGATGCGTCGCAATATACTACAAAGTCATCGCAACCTTCAGGGAGTGTGAGGATAGGTGCGTCACAAAGTTTTTGCTTTAGAGTTTGGAAGGCTTCTTCTTGTTTAGGTCCCCATTTGAAGGGTTTTCCTTTATGAGTCAAAGCCGTGAGTGGTACAGCAATACGGGAAAAATTGGCAATGAAGCGTCGATAGTAACCAGCCAAACCGAGAAATGATCTTACTTCGGTAGGGGTACGTGGCGCTTGCCATTCTTGCACTGCCTTGATTTTTGAAGGATCAACATGTATTCCCTTGTCATTGATGACATGTCCAAGAAATTGTACTTCTCCTAACCAGAATTCGCATTTTGAGAACTTAGCGTAGAGCTTTTCAGTCCTTAAGAGTGTAAGGATGAGTCGAAGGTGTCGTTCATGATCGAATTTAGACTTGGAGTAGATAAGGATATCGTCGATGAAGACTATGACGAAACGGTCAAGGTAGGGTTTGCATACCCTATTCATTAGATCCATGAATACAGCGGGGGCGTTGGTTAAACCGAATGGTATGACCATGAATTCGTAATGACCATAATGAGTCCGGAAGGCGGTCTTTGGGATGTCTTCTTCATGTACTCTGAGCTGATGATAACCAGAACGAAGATCGATTTTTGAGAAACAGGTGGCACCTTGAAGTTGGTCTAAGAGGTCATCAATGCGAGGTAGTGGGTAGCGATTCTTAACCGTTAACTTGTTGAGTTCTCTGTAGTCGATACACATGCGAAACGTTCCATCTTTCTTCTTCACAAAAAGAACAGGTGCACCCCAAGACGAGGAGCTAGGACGTATGAATCCTTTGTCAGTCAGTTCCTGCAGTTGACTGGCCAGCTCTTGCATTTCGGATGGGGCTAACCTATAAGGAGATTTTGCGACTGGTGTAGCGTCAGGTACAAGATCGATGCGGAATTCAACTTCTCTCACAGGAAAAAGTCCTGAAATGTTGTCGGGAAAGACTTGTGGGAATTCTTTCACCACTGGGATATCTTCGAGTTTCTTCTCCTTGTTTCCCTTTTTGACGACGTGAGTTAGGAATGCGACATAGTTCTTGCGGAGATATCTTTGGGCTTGAAGGCAGGACATTAATTTGAGTCTTTTTGAAGGGGTTTCTCCAAAAATACGTAGGTTCTGACCGTCTGCAAGAGGAATGCGAATGAACTTTTCGCGGCACACCACTTCAGCGTGATGCTGGCTGAGCCAGTCCATACGGATTATAACATCGAAACTTCCCAACTTCATCGGAATGAGGTCAACTGGAAAATCGTGATCGTTTAGAGTGAGGGTACAATTTCGTATAATAGAATTTAGTGAAACGGGCTTTCCGTCAGCAACTTCCACCGTTAGAGATTCCATGAGATTATCACGAGTTTGGTTGAGGATAGGTTCGAATTCTAAGGACACAAAACTCTTATCCGCGCCAGTATCGAATAACATGGATGCATAACTATCATTGATGAGAAACGTACCGTTAACCACGTTGTTGTCAGCCCTAGCTTGGTTGGCATTGATGTTGAAAGCTCTTCCTCTGGCAGGTGGAGGAGCTTGGTTAGCTTGGTTTACTGGGTTCGCTTGGGCTTGAGCATGGATGATGTTCACCAAGCGTGGACAAGTGTTCTTGAAGTGGTTTGGGTCTCCACAGTTGTAACAAGCTCGCATGGGTTGCATTATGGGGTAGTTGGGTTGGTAGTAAGTTTGGGCTGCATGTGGTGCAGGTGGTAAAAATAGGGGTTGTTGAGCTTGACCCACTATCTGATTTTGGATTTGGGTTTGAGGTTGATTGCGGTTCATTCGTTGAAGGATACGGCAGGTTTGGATGGTGTGACCTTCACGGCCGCAACTTGTGCAATGTTGGCAAGGAGCTTCGGGAGGGTGATGGTATTGACAACGGTTGCATTTTGGGTGTGGGCCGGTGTATGGCTTTTTGAATGGTGCAGCTGAAGGAGCAATTTGGGTGATCGGTGCAGCAGTGATAGGAGGGTTGGTTTAAGTGACAGCAAAATTCTTGCCATTACGTTTTCTCTTACCAGCAAACCTTGAGGATGAGACTGAGTGGTTTGTAGTTGAGGTCTCTATGGGTGCTTTCTTCTTTTCATCTTTGAATTTGCCGTTCCGAATGCGATTTCCAGTGAGTTCTGTAGCTAACTCCATCGCGGCTTCAAGTGTTGCAGGCGAAGTGCTTAAAACCGAGTCTTGAATTTTTTAGGGAAGACCTCGAATGTAATGTTCAACCAAGCGGTACACGGGGGTGAACAAATTTGGGATCATCTGATTTAGCTCGAGAAATCTTTTATTATAGGAAGTGTGATCTCCTTCCTTTTGTTTTTGTGAGTGGAATTCGTCTTCCAGCTTTTTGATTTCGCTTCTTGGACAGAAGTGTCTTGTCATGAGTTCCCTTAACTCTTCCCATGTTAAGGCCATGGCATCTTTAACTCCTGGTTTACCCTTTTCCGTGTTCCACCAGGTAAGGGCTACCCCAAACAGTCTTCCAGTTGCATAACGTACCTTGCGATCCTCGGGACAATCGCAATTGAGGAAAGTGTTCTCCATTTCTTCAAACCAGTGAAGGTGAGTAGTAACACCTTCGGTCCCTTCATACTTTGGGGGATCGCAAGATTTAAAGTGTTTGTAGGAGCACTTTTTGGAAGGAGGGTTGGCGATGCTCTGGTCTTCTTGATTGAGAGGGTTGATGGGATTTGCGGTGAGAGCTTGTTGAACTTGAATTACGATGTCAGGAAGCACTGCGGCCATTTGTTTAGCAATTTGTGTGGCCAAGCGTTCATTTGATCTTCCTGACTTTCTACCTCCACGTAGTTGCCTAGCCGACATCTACAGGAACATACATAGCAAGATTGTGAGTTTAAGAATTTTCTAGGTGTCATGTGTCGTAAAAAGAATGAAAAACAACATAATTGGCAATAATTTAACTACATCCATAGGATGTCTTGGGTTTGCTCATGTTTGGGCCTCCAATGTCCCCCATACCATCGCCTGTGTAGTCATGTGGGCCCCCATGACTATTGGGCTTGGTAGGATTCACACTGGTGTTGGCGGATTAACACTCGCACCACCCGAATGAAAATCGGAAAATATAATTGCGAGATGTATGGTAGGAGGGTGTCCAGGTGTAGACACAATGACAACTCAAAGTGGGGTTAGCTCACACGACGTTTGGTATAGCATGCTTTGGCCTAATAGGTCCTTCGTACTCTCATCGTTAGTCCCCAGGTAGGCAAACTGGTCCTTTATTTTGGATTTATACGAATGCCAAGCCTAGACAGGACGTTCCGACTACCGGTACTCGTACCCTTCCAGTTACTACATGCCCATCATGAGAACTCACTTTGATGTGATTTGAAATACAAAAATCATTGCAAAAATCATGGGAATTGTGAGGTGTGTGCTCTCATGGATATGGTATGTTATGAGGATATGATTTATGATGAGCATTGTATAATAACATGTATTTGTGAGCATGCTTGCATAACATTGAGTGTAAAAATAAACATAAAGCATATAAACATCATGAATTTTGTATGTAACGCATAAACAATTTAAAATTTTAATCAACTATAGTATAGGCTCTAAGGGTCTAATAACCTATCCTATATCCCTATAGTCATGGCTCTGACACCAATCTGTCACACCCCGACCCGCAGCGGAATAAGAGTCGAGGCATAATTGGGTTATCACCAAAGCTCATGATGTTTACTAAAATGTTTCATATTTATTAAATTCAAATTACAACTTAAATATCCAAATCAAAATTCATACAATTACAAGGAAATGAAACTATGTAAATAATCCAAAGCTTAAACTGGTTTATTATTCTAGGCCTTCCTATGTGTTTCTTGCCTCAGCTGGATCACCTGTATCATGTGTAAAACGGGGGATATTTTGGGTCAACAAAAGTTGGCGAGTGAACCTTGATAAAACATTGTTATTAATTTCTTGTTTTATTTAATATGGAAAATTTGTGCAATAATCACATGTGAGCAAACATATATAAGTAAACAAACACAAACCACTATGGATGAGTATATGATACGAATGATGATGAATGTGAGATCAAGGCTCAATCAAATGGAGCCGATCTTATGAGGCACCTGATGCTCAACCCGTCTCCCACGGGGAACTGATGGGCCTAATGAAATGCATGCACTGAAAATGATAAATCCAATCTACATATAATCCACACAACAATTGATACACATTTGATCACGGATATGATGTATGCACAAGTGTTTATATATATAATAAAAGAATTATACGACACAGATACACCCCAAAATATGATTAAAACGGGGAATTGATAGAGATTCACTCACAATGGGTGCGTTCTTTGATGATGATGAAGGCGCACGAATTTATGATTCGATTGACGAGAGAAGAACTAACCTAGATAATAACAAAAAATGATTTGATAAATAATAAATTTTGATTGAGATTAATATTTTTAATTAGTGCTCTTTAATGGGATTTTTAGATTTATTTTTGTGAGTTTAAGGAGGTTTTCTAACCTTAATAATCTTATTTTTAAGTATTTTTAAATGATTTTTCTATTAAATAAATAACTTAAAAAGAAATAAATAAGAATAAAAAAATTGGCTTTTGACCGTTGACCGGGTCTTGACCGGTCAGACTGTGTTTTTATATGCGTTGAGTGAGGTTCGAACTCGGGACCTCTCGTATACGTGCACGCAGCTCTACCAACTGAGCTACGTGTCTAACCCGAAATAAACTCAGATTTAATTATATTTATATACTAACTAGAATATTTCAGAAATTAGTTATTTTAAAAAGGTTTTAAAATCTGCAGAACCGGTGCGTATAACCCGCATCGAACCCATGACCATTGCTTTGATTTGCACCCAGCCCAACCAACTGGGCTGGGTGTCTAACCCATTTAAATTAAGATTTATATTAAACTTAAGTACTATCTGTGGGGTGTTCTGTTAAACTTAAAATAAAAAAATGTTTTGTTATTGCGGGAACCGGATACGTACACGAATCGAACTCGGGACTTGAATGTTATAATTGCACACAGTCCACCGCTGGACTGTGTGTCTAACCCGTTTAGTTTTCTGGTTTTAATTATATTAATACACAAGTCAACTTCGTCTTCTTCATTTATAAGAAAACAGAAACTGTGAAGCCGATTGTTTGTTTAATTGACCAACAACACTTATAATTTGATTGAATTGGAATAGAAAAAGAAGGATAAGGATTATGATGTACCAACTCAGAGTGGTTTCTTCAATTTCCGGCAAGAGTCGGCTCTGATTTTGCGATTTCCGACTGTATGAACTGTTTTAACAGTTTTGATTATTGATTTGAACGATTAAAGTATAAATTAAGAGATAGCAGAGAAGTTTAGACAGTTATACCGACTGATGAATGAATACGGTTTTCTGACGATCGATTCCGGCGAAATTGAAATTCTCCGGCGACGAGCTAAAGCTTCGAAAAAGTGCACGGTTATGAGCGAAAGGATTTCCAGAAGATTGAGTGGGTATTTATAGTGAAGAACTGGATGAATTGTGTCCGCTTTTGAGTCTTGATTCACGATTGAAGATTTTCCGGCGGTTATGACCGAATTTGACGGTTAAACATCGGTTATAATTGATGCCGTAGTCGGTTATCGTGTTTTAGTCAAAAGGAAAGGCCACATTTGCGGAGTTTTGGTCTTACTCCGGCGATTCCGCGTTCTGAGCACGCTGATGTCCGGTTTTGATTTTCTGGTTTTACCTTAAGTGTTATTTGTTTCCTTGTTCATCACAAGTGAAGTGTGTGGCGGAGCGGTGTGTTGTGTGTTTGATTTTGTGGGTGACCCGGGTTCGAAACCCGGCGTCTCCAATTTATTTTTTATTCACTTTTTATTATTAATTATAAATTATGGTTTTTAAATTCTAATATGTTTATTAATTATGTATTGTTTAAAATTTATTTAAGCAATAAATACGCAACGAAAAATTATAACTGAATATTTGATTAATAAACGAAGCGGGTTTTGAAAACCCGTTTTTCGACGAATGTTACAAGATTGGTTGTTATAGGGCGGGTGTTTGAACATGGTTTCATAAGTTATTTTAATATAAAGTTTATTTGGTTGGGGTTGTATCAGATGTGGGCGAGTGGTGTAGTGGGGTTTGTGTGTACGGTTTTGGTGGACACCCGCGTTCGACCCTGCGGTCCACCCTTTTGTCGTTTTTTTATTTTTAATAAGCTTTATTTTATATTTTATGTTTTATTTATTATTATTACTTTATTATCTTTATATTATTTATATTATTAATATTACAAAAACTATTAACAACTAACAAAATTTTGAAACAGGAGATTGTTACATATATTCGATTACAAAAATGGAACGGGTTTTAGGACCCGTTTTTCGTCAGATGTTACACATCAAAAGATTGATATTGTTGCGGATATGAATAATTGCCACTGCTAGAATACACGCTGTTGTTTGATGAATTTCCAGAACTTCTCTGTACATTGAATGTTGTTTGGATCATTAGACTAATTTGGATATTAAAATCACTTCCTTTATAATATAATCCACGTCCTGTTGCACTCTGGCTCCTTTCATCCTAGTCATTTTTCGCAAGTCTAGCTCGTATGCTTCTAACTTCTCTATAAACTTCGGAAGAGTCAGTCTATTGTATTCAGAATGATTACTCTTTAAGATCAAAAGATACGTAGACCAGTCTCCGTGTGGTAAAGCATCAACAAGCTTGTCAACCCTGTCATCATCGTCTTTCTCTATTTTCACCCACTTTATTTTCGCCACCAAATGACAATACCTCTTGACCAGCTACTTCATCGTTTCTCCCTTCATTGAAGTGAATATATCGAACTCTTTCTTCAAAAGCGCATTCTTGCTTTTCTGCATCATACTATTTCCTTGATGTTTCTTCTTTAGAGCATTCTAGATTGACTGAGCCAACCCACGATGTTGGAAAAGAGTAAGGATATCCTCTTTGATTGCCTGTTGAAGAAGATTCATCATCATCTTCTTTTCTCTAATGAATCTGACTTTATCGGCTGACAGAATTCAAGTAATACTTATCTTGTCTCTATTTTCAAATGTTGGGATAATATATTCTTCTTCAATAGCTAACCAACAAGCGAAGTAATTTTATTGAAACGACGTTTCGAACCTATCTTCCCAACCCGGATAGTCCTCCAACGAAGGATCTTGGGAGGTTTAGTGGTCGTTCCCATTTCGTTATCAGGTTCATGTTTTGTACTACTGTCGTCGGTGTTACAGTGAACGCATTAATAAATTCTCCCTCCATGTTTGAATGTTTGGTATGGATGAAAATCACTTTTGTACGAATGAAGGTTAGAGCGAATGAACACAAAAACTGATGAAATACTAAATCTGGTACGGATTAAAGTTCAAATGGATGAGTTTAGGACAGATAAGTCTCTTATGCGAATGAGCAGTCTTGAACGGATGAACAAATTTCAAACAAATGAGCCTTCTTCGTGCAGATTAATACTTCTCAGACGGATAAGATCCCTTCGTGCGGACAAGATAAAATCTCAAACAGATCACACCTTCTTCTGTGCGAACTAACCATAGATCGTGTGGATGACTCTTCTGATTCATGCCAAGAAGCTCTAGTCCATGCGGATGAACAATCAAATTTTCTTTTGTAAATTATGGCATGAACGTTTGAATTTTGAGCCAATTCTATAATATGTTGTTCAAAAATGATAGTTTTATATTTTCTGAAAAATTTAGCCCATTTTAACATGGGAAATAGCAAAAATAAGAAAAAGTGTTGAAAGATGGTCTTTTAAGCTCCGAATCTTGTGTCTTCTCGTAGATATCAGCCCTATAGCTCTGATAGCACTTGTTAGGATCGCGTAGGACGACAATTATGTACCGGGTGATATCTAAACTTATGTATGATGTGTGGAATTCATGATATGTTAGAAACACAAGAATTGGTTAATTTTCTACGTTTTCATTCAATTAAATCACTTTTACATTCACGGCTCAAATCTGACAAAGTTTCGCCTTGGAATGCAAAAGTTACAAATGATACACATCCTCCAACTATTTATAGACAAGACAAAGACCCTTGGGACGGATGACTTGGTCCGTGCGGACTAGCAAACAAACTTAAAAAAACAAATCTAAGAGTTACTCCTATTACATTAAACAAACGACAAGACACGAAGACATTATCCACCAACACATTCGTATATACGCTGAGAATGATGAAGTAATGTATGCTTAAAAAATAAGGCATTAAGATGGTGAGACCTGATCTTCCAAGCACAAGATCATGACATATGCCATGAAATGGAAAGAATGAAAAGAAGTGACAGAAAGCAAATTTTGTCTACTTCATAAAAGGAACAAATGACAACAAAATTCCTGAATCACCAAATGATTGGTATAAATTGCCGTGGGTATACCACAAAATTTTTCGGATGCGTGAGAATGGTACCAGTTCTAGCTTCGCTAGAATTTGTACTAATTTCTCATTTTATTTGGGACTAGTCAGGAGATATGTGGTATGATAACGGCGGTCACACCACAAACCATTAGCAATATGGTCGAGTTAGCAAATTCTTTGACCAATGGGTTTATAGCTAGACACAAGGAAGAAGAACGTGGAAAAAGAAGAGTCGTATATGTTTCCATTAGGGAAGAAAATCATATTCGTCAAGATTGTCTGAAACTGACACAGACACCTGAAAACAAGACAAACACAACTGAAGACCCAAGAGGAACGCGAGAGCATTGCGCTCACAGCATAAGAGGCAAAATGATTCCTAGGGTGATTGTTGGTACATTTCTTGTACATGATGTTGACGCTAAAGTATTATTTTAACTCTGGTCCAAACTAAAGTTTTATAAATACTAAGTTATACAAGAAATCAACCAATCTCTAAAAAAAGATAGGATACAAACTTAGTGCTACCTTACTTCATACAAACCTCGTTGGATTCGAGGTAGTGTTAGAAATGAATGATTATGATCCAGTCATGCTCAAATCTTAAGTGATCAAAATTCTGTTGAGATTCGTAAGCCAACAGGAGAACTGATCACAACCCAAGGATACAAGACACCAACCCGTCAAAGTTTATCTCTGCAAGAAAAGTTACAAGTTATGTATGGAAGCGAGGTGTAGTATACATGATCTCTATGATCATTTACACAAAGGAAAGGAACTTCATGATATTCCGGTAGTTACGGGATATCCTGACTTTTTCCCAAAGAATCTACCTAGATTACCACCCAATCGTGAGATAGAACTCAGAATTCACCTGATACACGAAACAACACCGATTGCTAAAGAACCCTATCGCTTAGCACCAATAGAAATACTCAAGCTAAAGAAGCAATTAGATGAATTGTTGGAAAAGCTTTCATACAACATCCTGGTAAGAAGCACCAATATCATTCGTCAAGAAGAAGGATGAATAGATTTATATGTGTATCGATTATCGGAAAATGAATATTTTTGCAATTAAGAATCGGTACCCATTACTGAGAATTGACAACTTATTCGATCAACTTCAAGGAGCCTGATTATTCGACCTACGCTCAGGATACTAACAACTGAAACTATAGGAAAAGGATATTCCTAAGACTGCTTTCCGAACTAGGTCTAATCATTACAAGTTTACAATCATGTTCTTTGGTATAACCAATGCCCCAAATGCATTTATGGACTTGATGAATAGGATATGTCGACTGTACTTGGATAAATTCGTAATCATTTTTATAGTTGATATATTCATTTATTCCAAAAATGATAAAGATCATACAAAAATCTTCATTATCTTCTAACACTCTTGAGAAAAAAAGCTTTATTCTAAATTCTCTAAATGTGAATTTTGGCTACAAGAAGTATAATTTCTAAGTACAATTGATTAACCATGAAAGCATTCATATGAATCCTGCCAAAATTAAAGCTATCATCAACCCTTAAATCTCCTACCAAAGTTTCTTAAGATTAGCAAGATATTATCAACGTTCTATCAAAGATTTTACCTTCGTTAACTAATTTTACATAAGGAATCAAAGATTTCATAATTAATGTGATGCATGATTTAGAATTCAGAGCTATATTTAGTGCCCTAAAAATATGGATACATTACTTATATGGTAGTAGATTCGTTATATTTACAGACCATAAAATTTTAATATATATTTTTAGGGAAATGAGCTAAACATGAGGAAAAAACGTTGCTTGGAATCTATAAACGACTACGATTATGAAATTCAATATCATAAAGGTAAAACTAATATAGTAGTTGTTGCTTTAAACCATAAGCTTCATGAGTAGACAAAACGAGCACGTACACTCAAATTAAATTTGTAAATAGATTTAATAGAGCAATTGAGAAGTAGCCAGGAAGTGAAAAATTTTCCGATAAGACTAAAGGATTAAAAGGCATGATAAAAGAATTGGAGAAAGATGCAAATGGAATCTAGAGACTCCATAAAAAGAGAAACTGGATACTTAATTAAGGAATCATACGAAAAAGAATTCTCGAAGGAACTCATAAATCTAAGTATATGATGCATCCTGGAAGTGATAGGATGTCTCAAGGTTTGAAGAAGAATTACTGATAGATAGGAATGAAAAAGGACTTAGCAAGTTTCCAAATGTTTAACTTGTTCGCAAGTTAAAACTGAGCATTAGAAACCTCTAGGTTTATTTCAACGATTAGAAATGCTAGTATGGAAATGGGAAATAAAAACAAGTGGATGTTGTTAACAAATTACCTAAAACCAGAACAGGTAATGACAAAATCTGGGTGATTGTGGATCGACTAACTAAGTCAGCAAATTTTCGACCAATGAATGAAACCTTTAGTATGGAAAGGTTAGCAAAGCTATATGTAGACGAAATAGTTTCATTACATGGAGTTCCCTTATCCATCGTTAAAGTTTGAGTTGGGTTTATAAATTAATATGGATTACATTCTATGAGATTAGAGATTAGAATCACAGTGCATAAAACTACAAATTCACTGATAAAGTAGATGCTTAATTATCAGAAGACTCGGAACTATAAACTTACTCTTAATCAAGAGGCTCGGTATCAAAAGGCTTAGAATAAGAGGCCTGTTAAATCAGAACTATAGATTTACAAGGTGAGTCATTCTCTTCTTCTCACAATATTTTGAGTCATTCTCTTCTTCTCACAATATTTTGAGTTATTCTCTTTTATTAAATATTTTCAAAACCCCAAATGTTTTCCAATTGTTACTTATAATACAGTGATTACGTCTTTGTATTCTTACAGGGAAACTATTGTTAGTATGTGGTGTTTTGTATACATTACTTAATAAGCTTTGCTATTTGGACAATGGGTTAGCCAAAGATATGACCAAAGTCACAGGAGCTGTCGAGTGATAAATAATATTAAAGTGGTTTCTTTGTTATTGGACAATGATAGCCAATTGTAATTTTGTAAGATATAAACAAATGTAAAAACCCTTAATACTGTAATTATAAGAAAGTGTTTTTGTATACAAATAAATGATCTCACCAGCATTTCGTACTGATAAAATTTAAACATGTTTGAGGTGATTACAGTAGATCTGAATAAGATTTATGATACAACACCAAAAGGCATAAAGGAGTGGATTAGTTTATTAATTAAATTAAGAAATGTTGTCTTAAATAAAATTCCGGTGTTTCTAAAATCTAATATTTTTCCTAACTGACGGTCCTAATGAAATTTCTACTGCGATATTTTCAAAATAACTAACGGTACCACTTGACTATTCATGGCTCTCGTCCAAGATGTGGTCAGGGGTTTTGACAAATATAGTATAGATACATGGGGAATATCTACTAAAAATTGGTTTTGGCCTAAGTCTCCTAAAAAGGATTATAGAGGTCACATGTGACACTTCTTATAACTATATGAAAGAGCATTTTGGTTCTAAAACAGAAACTCCTACGTTTTTCTCAAAATATATCACAAAAAAATCTAGTAAAACAAAATCTAGTATACAAAACTCTGATACAAAAAAATTGCACAAAAATCCAGTACAAAAGATTAGCACCAAAGTGTTATAGAACATAGAAATACAACTCAATTTTGGATTTTTTTATTTATCATATTTTATATCGCAATATGGTACTCAAATTAAAGATAAAAAAATACATATGCCTTGCATGTGGAGAAGAATAGTCAACAAATAGGCAACTCAAAAATTACAGTCTTTTATTTCTACACTTTCATCTTAGTAATTGATTTGAAAATGAAAAGTTAAAATGTTTTTTTTATGATAGTTAGGCAAAATCAACTTTTATTATCACTAAATAATAAATGGATTTAATATTAAATTAATCGTGTATACATAAAATTTCTGATCTTATTTATCATTTTCTAAAAACAGAAGTATTATAAGTAATATTAAATCAATTGCACTATTTTGAACATTAGATTGATTAATCATTTTAATTTTATCTAAAGGTTTTTGAATTTAAAATTTTCTTTTTTATATCATATAAATTGTTCAATCATATTTTTAAGAATTCTACAAACTAAAAACAATATGTTCAAAGATCTAATATTTGTTATAATTTGTTGAATTTGTCATATCTTTATAGCCGACGGTATTTAAGTAATTATTTTCATTTATTCTTATTTTTTATTTATATTATGACTTATTTTAGCTCTTTGCATATTCTTATATATGTTTTATGGATGTAGTAACTTCAACCCATTTTTTTGTGAATGAGTTGATTTCGGTTATGTTTTTTTCTCTAGCGAGTGAAACTGTCAAAAGTCAAATAAAACTAATCTAAAATGAGAAGTAAGATCAACTGCAAGCTGCCCTAAGTTATTATTTTTTTTTTGCAAATAAGTATATTTAGTTTACTGTATTATAATCAGTTTAATAAAAAATCACTTATATTTTACACTAAGCTATAGCTAATAAAAAAGCAACATGTTACGCTACGTGTTATAATTCTGTGAGCAAAAAATATCTTGTATCTGTTTGGAAATTTTCTATTTATTTTTCTATGAGCTTAACCTATACCTAATAAATAAGTAACTGGCTTAATCTTTTTCATTTATTGCTTCTAAAGTATTTATTATTTTCTTTGTTAATATATATACTTTAAGAGGACATCTCATTTATTTAATATTTTTCAACTATTTTCTTTATTTTTTTCTTATTAATAACTATTTAAATATTTCGTTAATTCACTCACATGTTATATATATACACATATTTTTAAAAGTAAGTAAATTTTACACATTGTTTCATGTATTAATTCATTTATATTATATACCTTTTATTGTTACATATTCGGAACCTTAGCATCACATAGTTTTTTTATTATGTATCTAAAAACATAATTTAAAAACAATACGTAACTTCATAAATAAAAATAAAAAGAGATTAGTGGGGATGCGAAATCCAATTAATTTAATTAGAAGTTCCAACATGACACTTTCAAGAGCCTTTACCACTTTTTGATTGCACTTCACATGCCAAAATGGCCTTGGGAACAACATGCACTATTAATTACATTCAAATGGGTCAACCGCTTTTCCTTGATTTTAGTATTTCAAAATTCCATAATGCTTGTCACTCCCCTATCATGCCCTAAATTCAACCCCAATTAATTGATTTGTATTATACTTTTTAGGTAAACCGAAATATTTTTGTTATTGTTTTTGGATTATTTTTTGAAAGATGTATATTATTTACAATGTCATCTAAACTGGAGGCTCGTTGACAACAAAAAGCGGGCTACATAAAAAATACACCAAGAATCCCAATCAACTATACAATTTTTTGATCTAAATTTAAACCATAAGAAGGCCAAAGATTTAATGTCGTGGATAATCTTCTCGACCTTCACTTCAACGCCTCGAACCTCTTCTTGTTTCTAGCTATCCACAGACAATAGCATGACAAAATCAGAGTTCCTTTAAGGGCCTTCTTCGCTTGACTTCCCAAGGCTGTATTTTCATGATCTCTAGCAAGTAATTGAGAGAGAATGCAAATATCGGACCGAATTTTCACCAAACGCTTATCCGGGCAGAAACTACCACCGCTACATAACACAAGCAGAGAAGATGGTTGACAGTTTGGTCCCCGAAATCACATTAAACACAACTAAGATCTCCAAAATAACAATTACAAGTCCAAAGGGCGTCAACAGTAGGAACCCGATTCAATAATGCCCTCCACATAAAGGTGTTACACTTTTTGGGGGCCCATTTGCACCACTCAAACACAACTCTGCTATTGTAATCTGACCCGCTGTCTAGTAATTTTTTACTGCCCCGATCGAGAACACCTTCTTCTTATCCCCCAAACATTCCTAGTTGTCCCTTTATCCGACAAAGACACACTTAACAGTAAACTTTTAAGATCCCCCCATTACTCCGCCTACGGCCCCTCTACTAGAGCACGACTCCACTCCCACAAATACTCGGTAACCCCATCTATTCTAAACATCTGGTCCACCATGTGTTCTTTTAACAATGTTTAGCCGCCACCTAAGGGTTGAGGATCTCGGATCTTCATGTAGTGAAAACTAAGAACATAGTTAGTCTTGATATAAAGTGAGAATTCTCCTAACTTACTAAGGCATGAGAAAATAGGGTCTGATTTTTTGTGAGTAATACAAGATAGTGAAAAGGTACCAAACAATTGATAGTGTGTTATGATAATGTGACCTACACGAGGGTCAATATTGACTTTTACGATGGTTGTCTCACTTCAATAAGACATGTTATGTTGTTCTTGAAGATATATTATTGACAGGTACAAAGTTTAGTTGTTGAGCAACCTACAAGTGTCAGGATTCGTATGTGTAAGCATGACCTTGTATCATGTGACATTTATCTGATGACGCATTGTCCAAATCATAGAGATCTACACGTACAACTTGGTTTACTGGTCTACAATCTACGTATCAGGGTTTTTCCTTTAATCTAGCAAGTATAGTTGGGTATATTAATGGTATTAAATTCCCATTTTAGGTATGCTTCGAACGTGTTACACTAAGTTCAATTTGTTATGCTATCAGTTTTATGGAACTAAAACATGTCATATTACTTACTAAACTTTATTATATTAACATGTATCTGTTTTTTGTCTCTTATCTTATAAAAACACAATTTATATATGACTACGAGAACTGAAAGTTAAATAATATGAAATATACTCTAAAGAGTGAGTATTTGAAGGGAAAAAGGAGGATTGCAAGGATATCTTTTCAAATAAGATTTAAACTACATGTTCATAAACCTTGACTCGTCCTTTGAAAATAATGATTATGATCAAAATAAGTTGACCATTTTCCATTTAAATATTACTTGGAAATTAAAACAGTCATGATTAGTTTCATACTTTTTAAATGTATATACATGGGAGGGAGAGAATTATTAGAAAACTATATATAAATAAGAAAATTAAAAAAACTAACTAAAAGAGCCTAAAAAACGTATCATTTTTGTACAATTTTTGTATAAATATCGCTACTCTTTATGTATAAAAAAACTTAAAAAAAACTTGTACTGTACATGTGCATTATATGCTTAAATTTAGCTTTTGAGTTTAGTTAACTTTTAGGGTTAGGTTTTTTGGGGTTTAAAATTAAGATTAGGTTTTTGGGTGTACGGGGAGGGGGGTTTAGGTTTTTGGGGGGTGCGGGGAAGGGGGGGGGTTAGGTGTGCGGATGGGGGTTTAGGTTTTTTGAAGGGTTTATGTTTAGAGTTTAGTTTTAGTTTTTTCTTTTTGTGAGAGAGAGTGGGGGTTTAGGTTTTTTGCAGGTGAGGGGTTTAGGTTTTTGGTGGGAGGGTGGGGTGGGGGGGTTAGATTTTTGGGAGTGACGGTGGGGGGTAGGGGGGTTAGGTGGTATAGCATTTTTCATATTAATGCATATGTGCAGTACAACTTTTTTTTAAAAAAAAAGTTTTTTTAGTATATATTACATTACATATAGCAAATTTTATTAAAAAGTTCAAAAAAAAATTAATATGTTTTTTTAGTTTTTTAGTTAATTTTTGGTTTTTGTAACATTCGTGTAAAACGGGTTTCTTAAAACCCGCTCCTTTTGAGAATCAAGGTTTAATTTAAAAGTTTGTTGCATATTTATTAGTGTTATTTAATTTATATTATTATTCAATAAAAATTACATAATTAAAACAATAATTAATAAAAATAAGTAAATTAGTTAAACCTTGAAATAATAATAAAAAAGAAAATAAAATAAATAAACAGAGGGAACCGGGAATCGAACCCGGGTCACCCACAAGTTCACACACACAAAACACCACTGCACCACACACACTCTTGTGTTTGAATTTAAAAACAATTAATTTATATACTAAAGCTAAGATTTAAACCTGCAACTCAAAGCCGGCAGAACTTGAAACTATCGACAAGCTCAATTAGCGCAATCAAAGCAATTACTATCCCTCTAATGATTAAAAACACATATAACCGGTGTCAAACATCAGTTATAACCGAAAGATTTAAACCCAAATCAATGTGAAACCGATTTCAAACAATGATTTAAAACCGAAACTTGAAACCGAAATCAAGATAGGCATTGCCTATAAATTCTGGTTGCAAATCATTCTAAACTCGTTCATTCACTCAATTATCATCAAAAAACATCTCTCTGTTCGAGTTTCTGTTCAAATAAATCTTCGTCGGATTCTTGTTTGTTACCGGAATTCAACCGGAAAGGGGCAAAACTCGTCTCAAACTGGTATAAACACTTTCACTCTTTTTAATACTAGTTACTTAATAAATTGATGTTAAACAAACTGGTTAAATTGTTTATTATTTCGGGATTTGATGTTCTGGGTTTTTGGTTACGAAGAAGATGAAGTCTAAAATGTACATAAATATAGTAAAAATCATAAGATTAACCGGGTTAGACACACAGTCCAGTGGTGGACTATGTGCAACACAGGTAGGGATAGCCGGGTTCGAATCTTGTGAGCAGCTGAGTTTCTTAAATAAAACTTTTTTTTCTTACAACAAAGGCAGATCATCCGGTAATAAGAATATAAATATAATATAATTTCATATTATCATGGGTTAGACACCCAGCCCAGTTGGTAGGGCTGGGTGCAAAATGCATGGAAGGTTGCGGGTTCAGACTTGGTTCAGGCAGCGGGTTACTGAATTCTAAAAACCTTTTTAAAATAAATAAATTATGAATTAATCTAAAGAGTGTATAAATATAATTAAATCAGAGATTATTTCGGGTTAGACACGTAGCTCAGTTTGAAGAGTTGCGTGCACGTATACGGGAGGTCACGAGTTCGAACCTCACACACGCTGCCAATTCCAAGCATAAAACCGGTCAGACCATTGTCAGGTCTGACAAGATCCAATTTTTTTGATATATTTTATATTATTATTTTCTTTAAAATGTTAATTAAAAATCAAATAAAAACACTTAAAATCAAGACTTTTTAGGTTTTAAAAACTCCATAATTACCACCAAAATAACCTAAAAATCTAATAAAAAGTATTAAATTAAAATATTAACTTTTATTATTTATCGAATTATTGCGTTATTATTTAGGTTAGTTTCCTTCGTCGGTTAAATGCTAAATTCGTGCCCGTTCATCATCAATTCAAGGAAACACACCTACTGTGAGTGAATCCTTACAAATTCCCCTTTTAATCATGTTTTGGGGTGTATCATGTGTTGTTTACTTATTTTATATATTCAAACACTTGTGCTAACCATTATGTGATCTAGTGTGTATATTTTGTCGTTGTTGTTATATGTGGTTACATTATGTCATTTCAGTGCAAATCATTCATACAAGGCCCATCAGTTTCTCGTTGGATACAAGTTGAGCATCCCGTGCCTCATTAGATCAGCTCCGTTTGATTGAGCCTTGATCTCACATTTCATCATTTATCATGCAAGTGTACATTTTTGATATTATGTGGTTTGTGGTTTGTTTATATATACTCATATGCTCATATATGGTTTTTGCACAATCTTTTAAATTAATCAATGTAATTGAATTGTCTAAATGTTTAATTTAAATTCACTCGCCAACTTTTGTTGACCCAAACTTTTATTTTACGCATGATACAGGTGGATAGGCTAAGGAGAGGAACACTTAGGATTGGCCTTAGAAGATGAAATAAAATACCTCATGTTTAGAACAATCTTTCTTGTGTTTGTATGTTCTTTGTAATTGGATATTTTCCTTTAAACTTCAATTAATAAATATGAAATTTAATTATAGTAAATGTCATGAGCTTTGATGAAAACCCAATCATGCCCCGACTTCTACTTCCGCTGCGGGTCTGGGTGTGACAGTTTTCTCATTTTGACTGGTTTTTTCATGATACATCCCCTATGTGTATATGTATATATATACACACAACACATAAAGGGTTTGGGTAAAATGAAATCTTCTACGAGTTGTGTCAACTAAAAATATTTTTTCAAATTTTTGTTTTTTTACTAAAAATCTAAAAAATGTTCAACTTTTCCAAAAAAAATAGTTTTTTTTTAATTTACATCACCCGTAAAAATGCTTACAACTGCTATAAATGTTGATTCATGTTGATGTTAATAACTTTTTACAGCAACACTAAGAAGCCGAAAACATGACTTTGATTTTTTTTTTGCAGCTGTCTTTCTAGCATTTTAATTAGGTGTGTGAAAAAAATACAGGCAAAAATCGCACGAAAGTTAAAGTTCTCTAAGTTCTCACTTGGTCCGAATTATATATATATATATATATATATATATATATATAATATATATATATATAGGGAGAGGATAGTGAGAAAACTACATTTAAATGATAAAACTAAAAAACTAACTTAAAAAAGCTTAAAAAAATGCCAAACATTTTTTTAACTTTTTTTTATAAAAATTTCGCTACATTTTATGTATAAAAAAACTTTTTTCAAAAAAAAAAAACTTATACTTCACATGTGCATTATATGTTTAAAGTTAGCTTTATAGTTTAGTTTAGCTTTTAAGGTCAGGTTTTCTGAAGGTTTAGGATTAGGATTAGGTTTTTTAGTGTGTGGGGTAGTGTTTAGGTTTTTTGAGGGATGCAGGTGGAAGGTTTAAGTTTTTTAGCGTTTATGTTTAGGTTTTAGTTTTAGGTTTTTTTTGGGGGGTTGGGGGGGGGGGGGGGGTTAGGATTTTGTTAGTAGGTGGATTTGTGTTATTTGAGGGTGGAGGTGGGAGGTTTAGGTCTTTGGGGGTGTCGGTGGGTGGTGGGTTAGATGGTTTAGGCTTTTCTTTATTATTGCATATCTGTAGTACAATTTTTTTTTAATTTTTTTTGAAATAAAAGTTTTTCTTTATATGTGAAATGTAGCGATTTTTAATAAAATTTTTAAAAAAATTGTTATGTGTTTTAGGCATTTTTAGTTAGTTTTTTTTTCTTATTTAAACTATTTTTTCATAATCCATCACCTATATATATATATATATATATATATATATATATATAGTGGAGAGTTCAAATGAGAAGAAATCACAAATTAAGAATAAAAAGAATAAAGGATACAAAGGTAATTTGAACAAATCATTTAATAACTCTATCCTTTATTTTTAATATTTAGAATAATTAATGAACCATAATAATTTAATATGTTTATCCTATTAAATAGTTGTGCATCTTACACAATAAAAACAATCGCACATGATCCTACATATTCAATATTTCCTACACCACAAAAACAAAGTTTCCTACACCATAAAAATAATGTTTTAGTTTAGGGTACACCATGTGTAGGACCCCAACAATTTTAAATAATTTTGCGACTTATAATAAAATATGTGTAGGATACAAAATTTTTAAATAATTTTGTCTCCTAATAAAATTGGTAGTAGGTGGATTTGGGTTTTTTGAGGGTGGAGGTGGGAGGTTTGGGTCTTTGGGGGTGTCGGTGGGGGGTGGGTTAGATGGTTTAGGCTTTTCTTTATTATTCCATATTTGTAGTACAATTTTTTATTTTTATTTTTTAAAAAAAAGTTTTTCTTTATATGTGAAATGTAGCGATTTTTAATAAAAATTTAAAAAAAAATGGTATGTGTTTTAGGCATTTTTAGTTACTTTTTTTTCTTATTTAAACTAGCTTTTTCATAATCCATCACCTATATATATATATATAGTTCAAATGAGAAGAAATCACAAATTAAGAATAAAAACAATAAAGGATACAAAGGTAAGTTTAACAAATCATTTCATAACTCTATACTTTATTTTTAATATTTAGAATAATTAATCAACCATAATAATTTAATGAGTTTATCCTATTAAATAGTTGTGCACCTTACACAAAAAAAACAATCGCACATGATCCTACATATTCAATATTTCCTACACCACAAAACAAAGTTTCCTACACCATAAAAATAATGTTTTGGTGTAGGGTACACCATGTGTAGGACCCCAACAATTTTAAATAATTTTGCGACTCATAATAAAATATGTGTAGGATACAAAATTTTTAAATAATTTTGTCTCCTAATAAAATTGGTGTAGGACACAACACATTAATGGTGATGAAGGAGAAAATTATAATAATATTAATGAGATTTGAATAACTCTTATTATATTTATTAGTATTCTATATCAAATTGTCTATTATACCATTGTTAATTAAATGATTAACTAAAGGTAGATGAAAATCATATCTTAATAACGACCATTGATAAAAAAAATATAGGGTCTACATTAATTTATTTTTCTTCTTATAAGAATATTCTTCTCAAATGAACCTTCTCTCTCTCTATATATAAATAGATTGGGTAAAATGAGAACTATGCTTAGTTGTGTGAACCAAAGAAACTAATCTCATCCTTTAATCAAGATAGGATGTATGGTTAGGATTTGATTTGTGTTATGATATCTGGGACCATACCTTTTTAATATAAAAAACCATTGTAATTACATAAAAGAGCAAGTATAATATTTTTACACATCATACTTTTTGTAACAATTATGTTTGTATGGTTGTCCCATTAAAACAAATAAAACGCACAAAATTGTTTTTTCACACACAAGCATCATTGGAAACTACAAATTTACATAATTTGTAAAAGATATTTTCATACATGTACATGTATTTTTTTTAAAATGCAAAATTGCATTTTATACAACAAAAAAGTTCCTAAATTTCCATTCGCCAACAGATCTACAAATTTACATTGACATAAAATCACCAAAACATATCTCGAAAAAAATAATTGCACCCAACTCGCCTTCATTTGTTGTTTTCTTTTTGAACAGAAAAGCCTCCACACCTACGAAAATAAAAGAAAAAACAAAGCGTTTACATTCCACAAACGTGAGAACACGTTTTTAATGTACGTAAAACAAAGCGTTTACATACTCCACTGTATCCAACAAAATTTTTACATTCGTCACCCGTTAGTTAAAAACATTTTACAAACACGTGTAAAATAAATATCTTTACAAATGTGTGTAAGAAAAGATTTACGTGTGACGTTTAGAGGAGCTCGGGTATGCGATTAGGGGCGTATCAAAAATTTTTCTACCACATGAAAAATAACATTTTTACTTTCTACATTGTGTGCAATTTTTTTAACATTCGGCAACGATCGTAAAAATGTATATAAAAACTACCAATTTACAAACGTGAATTTTCAAACATTTTTATAACTTTAAAATGTCGAATGTAAAAGCACACTTACATGTTTTTTTCACGTGCAGTGTCGAGTGTCAAACATATTACGCACGATATCGAATTTAAATGTGTTTTCTTTATAAAATGTCGAATGTAAGCTCACACGTAAATGTAAATTTTTTACATATGGTGTAGAATGTCATAAAAGTTTTGGAGCATGGTGCAGAATGTAATCGTTTTATTATAAAATGTTGAATATAAACTCACACGTGAATTTTTATTACGTGTAGTGTCGAGTGTCAAACATTTTTTACACACGGTGTCGAATGTAAATGTTTTTATTATAAAATTTCGAATGTAAACTCACATGTAAATGTTTTCTACGTGTGACGTCATATGCTATAATTTTTTGGTGCACGGTGTCGAATGTAAATGTTTTATTTTAAAATCTCGAAAGTAAACTCACAAGTAAATGTTTTTTTTACGGGTGGTGTCGAGAGTCAAACATTTTTTTAAGCACAGTGTCGAATGTAAATGTTTTTTTATTATAAAATGTTGAATGTAAGCTTACACGTAAATGTCATACGTAAATTGTTTTTTATACCAATACCAGATGATTTGTTATATCTCTTTTTAACCAAAACTCACCCATATGAGTTAATGCTCTTTAGACCAAAACTAAAAAAACACTTCATTATGAGAATATTAACTTAAGCTCCTGTAGACTCAGTAATAAAGTTTTAAATTAGCTATCAATTAATTTAAAAAACAGAAATAAAAACTTTCTTTCTCTATGTACGGTTTTTATGTGAGATATGTGTATAACTGATGATAGAGATGGACGGCTATACATACAAAAAGATGACGACAAATACCGATTTTTGTAAACAAATTAAGGTTCAATTTAATTATCATATTAATAATTATATCCTGAGTAAAATTAAAGGGAAAAATAGACTAATCATTTAAAAAGAAAAAATAGACTCGAAGTGACTGACATGTCAGAAGAGAGAATACATATATATGAGAATATATATATATATAATATCGTTCATTTGAGAACCACTCTTATTGCGAGAACATGAGAAGCAATGTAAAGACAACAAAATGAACCGACACCACCACCACCCAAAACCTAAACACCCATCCCCGCCTTACCACCACCCAAAAACCTAACCCCTCCCCCCTTCCCAAAAAAAACCTAAACCCTCCACCCCAACTCCACTCCACCCAAGCTAAATGCTAAAAACTAAACGATAAAGCTAAACCCCACAACTAAATGATAAAAAAAAAATTTAATTAAAAATCGCTACTTTTCGTCCCCAATAAAGTGTGTGTGTGTATTATTTTTTGGGGACAAAAGTAGCGATTTTTAACTCAAAAAACTAACAGGTGTGCTCTATTTATACTAAGTACGAAAGCTCTGTTCAATGATTCGCTTACGTTACCCTTGTGACAAATAACCGGTAATTCCGTACAATCTAATCACTATTTCTTTCATAATCTCATTCATATTATTGTAATTTAATTGCGTAACTGAGTCATACGTCATATCGCAAGTATTAGGACAAAATCAAATCATAACATATACTGGTCTCCGTTGCAACACAGAACAAAACAAACAATGCCCTAAAAGTGTTGGTAGAACGTGTTAGGCACACTATTCGCAGTTGCACTATTCGTGTCAGCAAAACCGCTAAAACGAAACAGAACAACGAATTACATGTTAATGCCATAATTGAGTCCATATATATATGTATATATGAAAACACTGATATGGGAACGCCCATTTCAAAAATATATAATTTTCCGGTACAACGCCTAAATTACAAAATTGTCCGTTTCGACCCAAAAAGGCTACAAATTTCAGTTTGGCCGCAATATAAATTCGGTAGATTCCGGATTCCAGAATTTAGCAAAACAATGTTGAACATCCTAAAATAATAGGAGAATAGCAAAAATGCATAAAAGACAACGTTTCCGGTCATACGACAAACAGTGCACAACTCGACCGGAAAGCGATCCTTTGTCGAACCGACGAACATTTTAGTGGCCGATTGCCTCATACATGCATCTAGAGAACTAGTTAAGCCTCATTTGGGACTCAGAATCCTTTCAACTATCTTGAGATCACGGAAACACAACTTCCAGAAAAGTTCAACGACAAAATATATAAGTGCCGATATCTAGCGAACGATCGAACGGAAGGCATTTCGGCCATCCTAACTCAACATATATTCATCTAGCGAACTAGTTAAGCGTATTTCTAGATCGGAAGTACACTAAATAAATGCCATGACAATTGTGGTGGTCAAAAACCCAAGCTTTCGGTACTAAATAATAAGGTTCGTTTATTAGCGAATATTATGTCGATGAGCGAACTAGGGACGTTTTCGTCACCCGAAACTTATATTAATTTGTTAAGACAAATTATCATAGATTAACACTCTAAACCGTAATTCTATGCTAAGGATACAAGATCAACCCCCTAATCACAACACTTAAGTTAATTACTTAAATATCTAATAAATAAACTTATGTTAAAAATGTTACACTTTACCCCCTCTCAAAATGGCGGATTCAAGTGGATCCCACACCCACTTGATTCATGTTGAAATTATGAGATTAAGGTCATGGTGTAGGATATTGATGTGAACTTGGAAAGATTACAATTATATAAAGACATCACCTCATGTCTTATGTCATTCTCACAAAAAACTGAAACCATTTCCTTCTTTCCCCTCATACCACACGGCTACAATACCACTATTAAACCACCACAAGTCCACCATTAACCACCTCATTGCACTCACTTTAAAACCATTTCAAGACCATCTAAGGTGCTAACAAAGGTGGAGGACCATTAGAGCTTTCTTGGAGCTTCATTTTCTTCCTAGATCTTCTCTAATCTTGTGCAACCATTGTAAGATAAATCTCTTCATATTCTAGCTTTTTTCCATGTCTAGTTTAAGGTAGTACAAGTTGATCATCTTGAAAGTAAAGAAAATATAACTCAAAAACCCTAAACCTCACCTTAATAATAACACTAAATATAGTTTATTATGTGTTGATTATGTGCTTATATGTTAACTAGTCAGCATGATGATGTTGATTATGTTAAAGTAAGGTTTATAAAGTAGATGATCTTGTATGAATAAATATATAAATGATGATTTAAACATGGTGATGTTTAAATCTAAACAAGATCATCAACTTCATCATCCACGAAGATTACTACAATCTAAAGGTGATTTACTACACATGAGTAATTTTTATAAAGAATGAACACTATGATTTAAGACGTAACCATCTTAAAAAGTGTAGTAAACCAAGGGAGTTTAAAATGAAAGACTTGATTTAATGATGTAACAAAAATGGTGGTTTAAAAATGCTAATAAATGTGGAAATCTCATTATATTTTTAATAAGAATATGGTTACCAAAAGCCATGGATGATGGTGTGCATAAGTTGTAAACAAAATAATATGGGAGCTTAGTTTAATAGTTGATCTTGATTATGAGTTCAAACATGGTTTAAATACGTTTTAAAAACGTGGAAAATGCCATACTTTAGGGGAAACTATGGCGAAATTTTCTAAAAATTTAATCGTGATTTAAGTATGATTAACGGGTGATTAGCGGGACTAAACACGATTAGTGACATAAATCGTCATTAAGGAAGTCCTAATGACAAGGGTTAAACCCTAAACACCCAGGTGTTTAACAAGTGCATATATATATTTTTACAAGTTAAAATATAAGTGATTCTTACATATATATATATACACACTTGTGAAAAAAAAGCATATGTATATGCATATTTTGTCACCAAGAGTTATGGTAAATACATGTGTATTGTATGTGTATGTATTTAGAAACTTAGGGTACCCACCATAAAAATTCCCAACTATACACAAATTCGGACAAACGAAGCAATGTGGACGGTGGGCGAATGTATACAAATACACCGTCGCATCGTCAACCAACGAATAAATCGCCGACATGAAGAGTTATTACGACGACGGACGATAATCGATGAGAAAAAGCATATATTAAACGACGACGATGACAAGTATATAATATATATTTTAGGCACTTGACATATATATATGTTATCGATATCAAAACCCGGAAGGTTAAAATATAAAAGAATTTACTAAGTGACTTTATAAAAGTATAAAAATATATATACTCACAAATCTATACTTAGTAAAAATTATAAGTGTAAGACTTATAAAATATTGGGCTCTTAAAAATGAATATGGGCTAGGCACATTTATAAAAGACATGGGCAAGGCCCAATTGCATAAAATGTATGAACAAAGCCCAAAAGTATAAAATACATGGCCTAGGCCCAATCACATAAAGACATGGGCTAGGCCCAATGACATAAATTACATGGGCTAGGCCCAATGGCATGAAAACATGGGCAAGGCCCAATGGCACGCGTGCAGGACACAGGACATGTGAAGGGCAAGGTCGGTTCACACACGGTCTAAGAATAACAATATATATATATATATATATATATATATATATATATATATATATATAAAACTGAGAAATATATGTATAAAAATATTAACCAAACAAACAAACTATCAACTCTATGATAACATTAAAAGTTGTTCTAAGGTAATAAAGAAATACATAACAAGAATTTAAGATGAACAACTGGTACAAGGTCCAACGAGGCCTAGGTGTTTAATAAACTTAATACACATGTAGGTTACACACGTGTACGGACACCGAACTGTGAATAGTACGACGTACGGAACGCAAAGCTATGAGTTCATGTCCCTCCTTTCAATTATTTCAAAGTTTTGTTTTAAAACTATAAAGGGGAAATACATGTCATAACAACAGTATGTTAGCTATGGGTTTAGATCATAACACGATCATATGTGCATAAGTAGGATGATGACAATAGTAACCATTAATCACGTAGAGACCAAGGTGCAAAAGATGTAGATCTATTGAGTTTGAGACACGCTCCACTCCTGGTTGGTATACCCTTCGGAGTGCTTTTGTGATCCCAATGATGTCAAAGTTGTCTCGGTTTGGTTGCTTACTTATGACACATATATGTCAGGGTGCTCGCGACACACTGATAGATCTTTAAAACTCCATGATTGCTAATAAGATACTCAGATTTCATTACTGGATTTCAAGGATGACATTTTATACGAAAACATTAACTACATGAACTCGACAACTATTGTTGACTTTTAAAATTACATGTATTTCAGGACGCAATGCATGAGCTGGTGATACAATTCTGTTATGGGAAAATGTGCCATCTTTTGGAGGGTTTGCCTCTTATATCCCAACTTCGTATGGGTATATATGGGTCAAATCCTCATTACGCAGTTATGATGAAAACAATATCTTATTTTGAAGTAATGTACTTTGAATTATGTTTATGATGACAAGTTGAAAAAAGATAAAACTATGAACTTACTTTTGGTTGGTTGTAAAAATTGGAATGAAAACTTAAATCGGCATGGCATCATTGTTGATTTATGATTGTTTACTAAGTTGGATGCAATGATTACCTAATAGTCACACACTTGCGCTTTCGCTATGACCAGGGTGTGACAACTTGGTATCAGAGCTCCGATTGTAGTGAATCGGGGTAAAACCTTTTATTAAAGTTTGGTCTACAATCACCAAGGACTCACGCATGAAAACAAAGTTTATAACATAACATAAATGTTTTCGGAACTATGATAAAAAGGTTTTCATTGTGTCACGATAACATAAGGATCTATCACACGAGCTCAACTATAAGTAAGGAGCAAGGATCAATACATGATTAGTCTATAATGGATAGACACGAAACATTAAGATTACATGTGAAAATAAAAGATACAAGGCTTACATGAGAAATGGTGATTAATATGAAAATATATCATAAGTAATAATAAATTACTAACATGTATAAATATGCATTGTACGGATTATTTGCCAGGACTATGTCTTCTTTGTCAAGCTACGAGGAGGATCCTATGGAGTACATGTCTGATGATGGATACGGCCTCGATGCTGCGGCCCTACGACATGAGGATGGAGCCAATGATGAGGTCCCTAACGTGAGGACCTTGACGACTTTCAGCCATTTGCTCTTATTTATCCTATGGAGGATGATGCCCCACAGGGAGATGACATGTTAGCCATTCCGCAGCCTCCACACGATGTTATTGTTTATGGTCATCCGGATGGCGAGTACACTTGGTCGTACCTCTTGCCATGGTTCCTCTAGTCATCGATCTGGATGATGATGATGACATCCCAGTGTTTCACGTCGACCAGATGGAGGATGAGCTCGGAGACGGTGAGGTCTTCGATGACATAACTATACTTGAGATACCATACGCTATCGTTTCAGTTGTCGACATCTCGTCATCCTCAGCTGCCACCCAGAGTGAGCATATGGCGGACGATGCCTCTTCCGCCGCCCAGATTCACCCGTACCGATGCACTCACCCCTTGCAGCCTCACCTGCCCGTCTTAGCTCATTCCCTACTAGTACCCCTACCCATGGACCCGTTCCGTATACTGGACCCGCTCCCTATTCTGGACTCGCACGACACTATTCATTGAGCGGTACTCCACGTGCCCCTGAGCAGCTACCCCCATTTTTCTCTTGGAGGTCCACTTATCATCCCGTATACGACCCATTTGCAGCTGGATCCTCTCACATGGCAGGACCTTCTTTCTCAGCTGGACCACCACCCATATATGCCATACGCCCCATACCACCTACTGCAGGTATGTCTACCCCGATACACCCACCGGGTATGAACCATTCTAACCCTACCATCCCTCACACTTTCCTCCGACTCTTGTGGAGGAAAGGGTGACGTCGCACGACCTTCAGCTCTCATTGATCTTTCAATGGACCTGGGATTTAGAGACCCAACATACTGCACATGCCGCTTCAAGAGCTACACCCCCATTACCATCATCGCCACTACCACCCCCACCATCAGCACCACCACTACCACTATCACCACCACTGACCCCACCCTTCTACTGTCGATTTCACCACTCGTCCTGCCCATCTGAGGCGCGAGTGCGTGAGTTAGAGCAGTTTCAAACTGATGCCACCAGGCGCATTTCTGGCCAAGAGGAGGAGGTGGCTTACCATGGCGCTTTGCTCCATCGATCACCACCCCCTCCACCGCAGTAGTATGTTTATGATTATCTTTTGGGGATCAGACTTACTTTTGATGATCTAGCTCATGAAGACTCAGCTTCAAAGATCACGACTATTGGAAGATAACTTGATGACATAAAGAAGCAATGTAGATGGAAATCTTACTTTTGTAATGTAAAAACTTGTACTGACCGGTGTTATGTATCCCTAAGTCCTTTTGATCTTCATGAACAAAATGTAACAAGTTGTCATTGTATAAAAGTGTATTTCTTTATTTCACATTGTATCTCTTTTATGCTATGATTGTTAGTATCATGATGTGGTGATGTTACGGTTGATGTATTATTTCGTGGTGATACTGTGATTGATGTCTTGTGAGGTGGCGACTATCTACGTGGTGAGTTACGTGTTTATGGTGATAATTGGTTCACGTATGTCATATATACATATTTTTTTCTTATTATGTACATATATGTTTGACAAAAAATATTAATAATAATAAATATGTATTTATTATTAAATAATTCAGCTAATATTGAGCGACATTTTATACTAGAAGACGATGCCGCCCCGCCGAAGGAGTTCCAACAATAACGCACTACCGACAACACAAGACGAGTTAGACGAACGCATTTCTCAGGAAAATGCGTAGTACGAAGCTAACAACTCCGAACATAGCGGTGGAACCGGAGGTTCAACCGGAGGCAATCCTCCAACTGGTAATACATGGTTATTCATAAAACCGCACGATACCCTCATTTATCCTACTCGTGCTTTTTGGTTACTCATACTTAAATGGTGTATCCAATGATTTCAAGTTGCACTTACAAGCAGTTTCTAGACTGCAAACCTCTGAATTATGACGGTACCGGAGGTGCTATAGCCTTCGTACGTTGGACTGAGAAGACTGACTCGGTCATTCGGATGAGCAAGTGCCCTACTGAACAAAGAGTCACTTATGTTACTGGACTTTTCGTGGATGGAACCTCCAGGTCCAAACTAAGGGCGATGATGCTGCATACGCCCTGACCTGGGAGGAACTTAAAGAAATGATGAGAAAGAAGTATTGCTCGAGATCAGAAATTCAAAAGTTGGAGACGGAGTTCTTGAACTTAAAGATGATTGGTTCAGATATTGCTGGGTACACGCAGCGATTTCATGACTTGTCTTGAGTGGTGCCATACTTAGTGGAGCCTGAATTTAAGCGGATTAAGAGGTACATCTGTGGACTTGCCCCCAAAATTTTGAGTCTGGTTACCTCTTCGAAACCCACTGAAATTGGAGAAGCAATTGATCTAGCTGTCAGCCTTACTGAGGAGGCTGTACATTAGGGGAGGTTACCTAATTGTGGTGTGAGCAAGAAGGAAACTACTGTGGAGGCTACAGACTCCAACAAAAGAAAATTCTCCCATTTCAAGAAAGGCTCTCGAGGTAATAATAACAGTAACAAGAAGCAAGCCACGAGAGAAGTCAAAGAAACGAAGGCATATGTTACCACTACCACAAACACTGCTGTTAAGAAATCTTATGCTGGGGGAGCACCGAAATGCCCCAAATGCCCTTTCCACCACTACAGGGAATGCCGAGGCCCCAAGTGTGGAAAATGTGGTAGGTTTGGACATCACACCGATGTGTGCCAGGGAACAAATGCTAGAGATCAAGGTTGTTTTGGATGCAGAGACAAAGGGCATTTCAAGAAAGATTGCCCTAAAGGAAACCAAGCTCGGGGAAGAGCATTGGTGATTGGAGCTAAGGATGCTCGCCAGGACCCGAATATGGTCATCGGTACGTTCCCTATCAACGATCACTTCGCATCTATTCTTTTTGATACCGGGGCAGATTTTAGTTTTATTTCTCAAGAATTTAGAGATATACTTGGGGTAGAGTCGAGTAAATTAGATGTTCCATACTCGATTGAGCTAGCTAATGGGATATTGGTAGAGTCGGGGGAAATTATAAAGAAATGTACCTTAGATTTGGGTGAACGGAAGTTCGATATAGAATTATTACCAGTTCAACTGCGAAGTTTCGATGTCGTTATTGGTATAGATTGGCTATCTGATAATCGAGTCGAAGTCATATGTCATGAGAAAATCATTCGCATCCCCCTACCCGATGGAGAACATTTGATGATTCACGGTGAGAAGCATGACACACCATTACGAATTATAAACTGTATGAAAGCTCAAAATATTTGAAGAAAGGATGCATCGCCTTTCTTGCCCATGTGGTGGACAAAAAGGCCGAGGGGCGCAAGGTGGAGGACATACCAGTTGGAAAGGAATACCCCGAGGTCTTTCCAGAAGACTTGCCGGGACTACTTCCACGATGACAAGTCGAGTTTTGTATTGATTTAGTGCCAGGACCTGCACCTGTGGCGAAGGCCCCATACCGACTAGCGCCCTCGGAGATGCAGAAATTATCTACTCATGTTGATACACTTTTGTGTCTGTCGCTTGTTCTTAGTTACGTCTGTAATTGTACGGTCTTTGTTTAAAGTGTCTATATAGTTTGGTCGTGTCGACCAAATCAAGATATCCTCCTATCTTGTTTAGTACGACAATTAGTTTGTCTGTGTGAAACAGTTGCATGTATGCATACTGTTGAGTCTTGTGTACGTCATGTCTGTGGAACGTTCTACAAGGAAAACATTCTGTGCGAGTGGGAATACTTCGTACGAGCAAGATATGCTCGTACGAGCTACCTCCCATTCGTACGAATGAGTTCATCTAAATAAGTCTCATGCTTGTTTCGTACGAGCTAGTGGATGCTCGTACGAACCAGCTTGTTCGTACGAGTATCTTTGAAGAATGTTCTTCGAGTCTTTTGGTGTTTCGTATGACCAGCAACATACTTCGTACTGTTGCTAGGTATGGAAATTATATAAGCAGACTTGCACTTCTCAGTGAAAAGCCAGACCTTCAAGAGTAGTCGAGTTAAGCGAGTAACCAGCTAGAGAGAGAGACACAAGAGCACAGAGAGTGTTGCATGAGTCTGTATGAGCATTGTTTGTATATGTTTGTACTTGTTCTCTTCAGTTAATCAAGATATTGAATCTTTAGTTATCCTGTGTTCTTACTTTGCTTTGGTTTGCATTCTTACGAGGATTCTGCACTCGTATCTGTGTTGTATGAACAAGGAAGCAGGTTTATCTTGATCCTCCAAGTGGACCTACAAGTGGTATCAGAGCTTGGCTCTCTTCCCTGTTCAAAACCAAGCTTAGTGATTGTGTCTGAGCTAGTTGAGAGGGTTTCTTGAAGTGTTCTTGAACTTTCAGCAGGATACTTAAGTTTTTGAAAGATAACAAACTTAAAACTTAGTTAAAACTTGTTGTATTCAGAAAATTTTCATTAAAACCTTGTTAGAGTACATGGAGACATGTGAAAATCTGGTTTTTCTTAAATTTTCATCAGTTCAAGTTAAACACAATTGCAGGAGAAACTCATCGGAAAAACTTACCGGAATATTGTTGTAGGGTTGACCAAATCTCTGACATTCCGGACATGACTGTTAAAACTTTAAAAGCTGGTATAGAATGTTTGTCTTTTTAACCAAATTTGTGTAGACAACAAACCACTTTCGAAAACCAGTCTATGCTAGAAAAGGAAAATTTTCACCAACCAGCCCTGCAAAAAGATTCCTTTGCGAAAAACATCTGTGCGAATAACCCATCCGCACGAAGAACTAGACTGTTCGTGTGAAAGATCTGTCATCCGCACGAAGAACCTAGTTCTCACGAAAGACTAAGTTGTCCGCACGAAAGAGTGTCCCCCGTACGAAGCACTTGGTTCGTACGATGGATAACCTCATTCTTACGAAACTTTAGTTCGTACGAAGAACAACTTAGTTTTGTTTGTGTTTCAGTTTTTCAAACCTTGTGATTTCTCAAACTTTGTAATTTTTAAAATTGTGAATTTTTAAAAGGGACATTGTAATCTTCAAAAATCAAACTTTAAACCTTTTAATTTTCATAATCAAGAAAATGAGTACTAATCCGTGGGATTGGAGTAGTAGTTCAAGGACAAACCAGGACTCTTCGAAAAGCTCCGCCTCATGGGTAAAATCATTGATGCCTCAACATACAGCCATGATTACAGCAAATCAATGGGCGTGTGTCGCAAACCAGAACCAGAGCATTCAGACTCTTCTGATGAGTGAGAGTGAAACTAGGAGTAATAACCATCCACTTAAACTAAACCATATGAACGATTATCCGTCCTAGAAAAGTCGTTTCCAGACATATGTTCTCAGACAGAACACAAAATTATGGACATGTTTTACTACACCCTATAAAGAATCACTCGAAGAGGCAGGTTCAAACCCAGCCTCCTTAGCCAATCTAGATGAAGGGATAAAAAGGCTTACGATCTAGAGAAAAAGGCATTTGCTATCCTAACACAGGCACTCCATAAAGATATTTACCATCAGTTTGTGTACTGTATGACCACTAAAAATCTATGGGATAGCCTGGAAGCAAGAGGAGAGGGTAATGCTGCAACCAGAAAAATTCGGCATGATCTCCTTAAGAAGTAGTTTGAAGCTTTCATGTTCATGGAAAATGAAACATTGAATGATATGACAACATGGTCTACCATTTTCTCAGCGAAATGTACTCGTACAAAGTGTTAGCATCTCCGCAAGAAATCGTGATGCGCTTTGCTGACGCATCACCGCCAAATGGGTTCAATTTATTGACATATTAAAACATACAGGTGTTTTGGATTCAATCAGTATTTATGAATTTGTGCAGAAATTACAAAACAAGAATGAAGAGGAACTTCGAAAGACACAAAGAGATATTGTTCCACAAAACCCCGAGATGTACTTCGAAGGTATTAATACAGGTATTAGTGCAAGTCAGAAACCAAAGCTTCAAACCGAGTTTATGTTAAACGTGAATCCCTTTCTACACAACCTGTTCAAACAAATCAGTCTGGAAGCTCAAATACTCAAGCATATAGACAAGTATTTGATCCGAAACCTTTTCTACCACAACCACGAGATCTTGCACCTCAAGTTCCACAGGAAGCTCCTCAACAAGCTTTCTATGGAAACAACTTTCAAGCCGCAAACACCAACACAGTCAGACTTGACACATCACATCTTTCCAAGGTCAGCGTAGAAGTTGCTCAAGAACATACGGAACTTCTAAATACCATGGTTAGTGCCTATCGCGGATTAGTAGCTGGTCAAATTGGAAACATCAATTTGACAAACGAAGACTACTAGAAAATAGACAAAGATGAGATGGAGCTAATTGTAGGTCCACCTGCGGATGGTGTTAAACCTGTTCCTTGTTCATATGACATACACACAATTGCGGAATCCAAGTGTGCGTGCAACCAAAGCAAAGTAAAGAACACGGGGTATCCAAAGATTCACTATCTTGATTAATGATTGAGAACAAGTACAAACATATACACACAATGCTCGTATGACTCAAACAAACTTGCTGTGTTCTTGTGTCTTCGTCTACATCAGAAATGCTAACTTAGAGATTTCACCAAAAGATCAGTTTGCTAGCTCGTTCTTTCTCTCTGGTCAGTCACCTTAACTGAGAGGTGCATGTCTGCTTATATAGTGTCAGTCTAGCTTTCGTATGAAACACTATTCTCGACATACGGAACACACTATTTCACACGAGACACATTGGCACGAGTCACATGTTTCGTACGAAATACTCATTTCGTATGAAACAAGTAACACACTTGTTACTTAAGATTATTTCGTACGAATCATGTGGTTCGTATGAAATACTTGATTCGTACGGAGCATCTTGCTCGCACTAAAACCTTATCTTTGGAGAACGTGTGCAGACTTGACGTTTTCAAGACTTATCAGTATACACACATGCAATTGATTAACACAAACAAACTAAAATGTCATACTAGACCAAGATAGAAGGATATCTCGATCTATTCGACATGACCAAACCTATACAGACACTTGAGCAAAGACCGTACAATTACAACTGTAATTAAGAACAAGCGACAGACACAAAAATGTATCAACAAACTCCCCCTTGGATGTTGCTTGGTCTTCGGTCTTTGGTCTTTGGTCTTCACATATCATACTTAGGAAGTGCATCAGCAAACTCCCTTTTGAATGTATCTTGTGGTGTTGAAAAGTGTTCAGCTATGAAAATTGATCTTCTTGATTCACAGCTTGTATTCATGTTGTGTCTTCTCTCCCGTAACTTGTTCTCTTCAAACTTGTTCTCTTTGTATTTAGCTTGCTTGGATATTTTATCTGCACACACAACAAGGCTAAACACATAATGAGAACAACTGTAGGGATGTAAACAACCTTAGAGAAATTTCACTTGAAAATTTCACAAAATATTGGTTTTAATCAGAATTAGCAAAAGACACATATGAGACTAATTCTTATTCAACTACCAATTGACAATGCTTTAAAAGTTCTTAAGATTGCTTAATTTTTAAATTGTTAAACTTTAAAGCTTGTCAACTTCGACCATTTATGAAGATGCAGTTGTTTTCTGGCTTATAATCAGGATTTAAGATAGGATAGACTTGAGTTCCAACATCGGTTAATCAAAAATAAACTAGAAGCAAAATCTTTTTGGCTTTTTGCATAATTTCTAAAGGTAAGGACGGAAAACATCAAATAAATAGTTACAGACATTCTTTTTGCGAATTTCGAGGGTAAAAGAATCATATTAGTATACGGTTCTGTCCAAACACACTTGTTTGATTAGATAGAATTAAGATAAGTATCCTATATCAATTATCGGTATTGTTATCCATGTAAACTCAACTTATCAGATGTAATCGTGGTTAGGGGATATGATTAATGTATGATTTATACTTACCGACCGGTGTTTATCCACTTCACGACACATTCCCGTGTCAAGATATGCACGAGAGAAAATCTTACCGGCGAGTATACTACTTTATCATCTGTTTTGACGTATATGAATGATGTGAGATACTCACTTATTTTTGATTGAAAAAAGCCCTTTGTGATTTAATCACTTATTGATGTGGAACTTGATTTTCATATGCATGCAGGGCACAAGAGTAAGTCCGTGAACAGGTTAGTACCATCGTACCGACAAAGAGACGAACTTAGCTCCCGCATAAAGCTGAGATATTTTATCACTTATTTTGGGGATGTGATATTTTTATCACTTATTTGATGGTCGAATGCAGTATGTACACGTATGTATGATATCATGGAAGTTCTAGACTTGCGCCATCGATATTTTTTGGTAAAAGATTCAACCATGATACCCAGATGATAAGCCAACATAAAGACCATATATCTCAGAACCTCGGCACTCTATCAAACGAAATTTCGGTACCAAGACCATATGCCAATGAATGGTTCCCACCTGGTCTTTAGTCGATTATGTTTATATCGCCCGATGCACACTTTAAAATGATTGTGAGCCTACCGATACATTGAATATAGAGCTACTTATCATTTTTTATTTTAAGTTCAAAGAGGTTTGACACACCACTAATTTGCTATCATTTTCTCTTTTTCTCGCCAGGAAACTCATTTTTGTTTTTCTCATATTTTTTTATTTTTTTCTGGAAATATACTCCCCCTACAATATAAAGAGTAGATTTAGATAGTTAAATATACCTTTTTGGATTGTCTTTGAAGAAAAATATTCAGAAAAACGATTTTCCGATGTGGATTAACTCATGTTTCACCTTGATGCCATTTACCAAAAATTAAGTTAATAAGAATGGTTTATTGAGATTTTGAAGTGAAAAGCTGGCATGTTTGTAATTGGCGTGAATCAACAACATTGATATGTTTCATATAGAAACAATCATGTGTGAGGTGATATTTTGTATCAATGTGTTTGGTCTGGAGAGCAAAGGTCTTTGTTTTTCTCCTTGAGAAGTAGTGTGCGGTTGTTCAAATCATGCTAAGGCATCCGCACCCCCAGTTGATTTGTTCAAACAAACACATTTTCTTCAACCACACCCTTGGAGAAATGTATATTGCACGATCATCTTGTAAGCTTTTTCTTTCTTTTGGAAGATATAAGACATGATTCTTTGATAATCTTCCATTGTGCTGCAGGTGCATACATTTCTATTGAATCTATCCTGTGGATCTGATACAAGCCTTAAACAAACAAATTGTTAGTTGTTTTTCATCTTGTCAAAGTTTTCAATGTTATCCTTTCATTCTTCTCTCCAACAAAGGCAACAACTCCTGAATATAACAGTATTTTGGAGCCGTATGTTACCTATCTTGTGCTTGGATGCTCCCTTATCAACAGTCCTAAAATTATCAATAGCTCATCTTGGAACATCCTTCACACTTATCAAAGATTAGTTGGAGGTGGGGACCTGAGTTATTGCTGACTTGGGTCGTCCGACATCATCGACAATTGATACCTTGTTTTTCCAATCATTCGGAATGGATTGTGCTCCCCCTGAACAATTTCCGGTTTTGGTTTCCAAATCTGTTTTTGTTTGTAAACTTTAAAATCTGATTTTATTTGGACAACCTTTGGTTTCAAAACCTTTTCAACCATCTCCTGTTGTTTCTTTCTCTGTTTTATTTTTCTTTGTTTAACAAGACGAGGGTCCTGTTTTGATGAAACAAATTTTGTATGGTAACGTTTACCATGGGGTGCAGCAATCTTTGCTTTTCCTTTTGTAAGATATGGACAATTTTTGATGATGTGTCCATACTTACCACACTCAAAACATAATCTCCGCTCAACAAACCTCGGAGTATGATGAGATTGACATCTTGATGATGAACTTCGTGATCTTGAGGTACTTGGTCCTTCATTACAACAATGTGTGTGTTGTGTGTGGTTGTTCTGATTGTTTTGCTTTGAACTTTTTCTTTGTTTAACAAAATCCGTGTTGGATTTGTTTACAAAATATTCAATTTTATCAGTCCCTCTGGATTTCACGAAGTTCACCTTTGGGATTTTCTTCTTGTTTTGCTTTGGTTTGCTCTTTTCTTTTCCTTGATTAGCATGATTTTGCTTCCGTTGATTGTTTTGAGATTTCCTCTTTTGATTTCTGTTTTGATTTCTATTTTCAGTTTTTAGGGTAGGGCACGCTTAGTTATTACAACTTTTGTGCTCGTATTTCCCAAAAACTTACTAGTAGAATCTTCAAAAACTTTATCAATCAAGGATTGAGTGACATTTTTTATGGGAAAATCTTGATTTGAGTTAACTTTGTCAGAACCAATCAACTTATAAAGCAAATTCATGTTTTCACAGTTTTTAACATGAGCTTTAACATTCTTGACATTGGCAGTCATACACGGTTTCGTTGAAGGATCACATAGAATGTGATTTTCGAAAGGTATATTTTCCTCTTTTGTTACCGTGTTTGACTGTTTAGGTTTATCCCTAGCTGACTCGTCATCCGAACTATCATAATCCTCAATAATGAGAGAATTTTGGTTATCCTTAGATTTTGAGTCATTGACGTCATCCGGTTGGCTTTGACTTGAAGATGTGCCTTTTGTGAACCCTAGACCAGGTTTAAACTCATCTAGGTCTAATGAAACAGTGGGTTCAAAATGTGGCATATCTTCATCATCGGGCATTTTGGTGTAATTGTGCCAAACCAGAGGAGGACAAGCCTGATAACCTATACATTTTACATCAGCTTTCTTCTTTTGACTTTCGATGATGTGATCCAAAACATATCTTGAGTTACAATAATAGTCCAACTTGAGTTTGATTGCATCATGTTCACATTTTGCACAGGCTAGCTCCCTTTTTGCTTCTTCAAGCATGTTAATGTAATTTTTAATGGCTGTTTGTTTTCTTGAAACATTTTTTTGACAATTCAGAAACATCTTTCTTTAAAGTTTCAATTGTTGTTTTGAATTCTTTACCTTTTTCTTAAGAGCTAAGTTTGCCTCGGTGCATTTTGTTAGATCCACAATCAAGCTCTGATGATGTTTCTTCATGTGATCAAATTTACCTTCTTGTTCTAAGTATTTTCCTTTTAAAAATATACAATTAGAACATTTAGACACAGTAGGTTTATCGGGACTTACCTGACTGGATTGACAATCCAAGCATGTCATGAAAGTTGCACGAAGTGTTGAAGATCCAATTGATGAGAGATGCTTGGAAAATTCATCAGAGGGTTCTTTAGTTTCATGCTCTGAATCTTCTTCACTGCTATCTGTTGATTCAGTCTCCGTGACTACCTCATATTCAGATTGTTCTCTACTAGAAGTCGATTCTGCTTCATTTGAACTTCTTCTGTCCCCTGAACTGTTGTCATTTCTGGAAGATTCTTCATCGTTACTATTCTTTGCAACTTCAGCATATCATGCAGTTCCTCCTCCACCAATGTTTCCCAATTGAATTAACCAATCACAGTGTTCGTCAGCTTGAACCACTAATGCTCGGTTGGAATTGTTTGCGGGAACCATTGCTCTTTAGTTGTTAGCAGCTTGATTTTTGGTAAACGGTATTGATTCCCTTGCTATGGAGGCTTCGTGCATTCTCTTTTAAAATGCCCTTTTTCCTTGCAGTTGAAACAAGTAACTTTTCTTTAATCAAAACAGTATGGAGTATCTTTGTTACTTTCCAGATCAGTTCTTCCGGTTCTCTCCATAAAATCTTTTGCTCTACGAACTGCACTTGCGAACGCCCATTTGATATCAATTAACTCCATCTCTTCCTTATCAATTTGCGCATAGTCTTCACTGGTTAAGTTGACATTAAAAATTTTACCAGCTACTAATCCACAGTAAGAACTCACCAATGTGTTCAGAAGCTCCATATGTTCCCGTGCAACTTCCACACTTACCTTGGAAAGGTTTGATGTATCTAGTCTGACGGTGTTTGAAGTTGAAGGTTGAGAATTTGTACCATAGAAAGCTTGTTGTTGAACTTGAGGTGTGGCAACTTGAGGATGAGGAAGAAAAGCCTTTGGATCAAAAGTTCGTTCATAAGTTTGAGCACATGTAACAACGGACTTATCAGATTTCACTGGACATTCCCAAAAAGGAATTGTATTTGACATGAATGCTGTTTGATGTTTTGGTTGTTGAACTGCACCTGTACTTGGGTTAATGCCACCAAAATACATTTATGGATTTTGCTGAACCGGAAATCGTTTAGCTTTGTGAATTTCTTCTTCATCTTTATTTTCAAGTTTCTGAATAAATTCGTAAATGCTGATCGCATCCATCACACCTGTATGTTTTAACAATTCTATATATTGATTCCACTTAGGTGGTAAGGCATCAGCAAAATGCGTAACAATCTCCTGTTGTGACACAAGAACCCTGTATGAGTGCATCTCACTCATCAAATGATAGAAACTAGTTGTCATATCATTTTTTTCATTTTCCATAAAATGAAATCCTTCAAATATCTTCTTTAAAAGATCATGTCTAACTTTCCTTGTTGTTGCGTTTCCTTCTCCTCTTATTTTTAAAGCGTCCCACAAACTCTTCGTAGATGTACAATGCAAGAATTGATGATAAATGTCTCTGTGAAGTGCTTGTGTAAGAATTGCAAAGGCCTTCTTTTCAAGATCATAGGCCCTTTTATCATTCTCATCTAATTCAACTAATGATGCAGAATTTGATATGACGTCTTCGACAGATTCTCTATATGGAGAAACAAAACATGTCCACAATTATGTATTCTTACCAAGAATATATGTATGAAAACGATTGTTCCATGAAGAATAATCGTTCATGTGATTTAGTTTTGGTGGATGGTTGTTGCTCCCAGTTTCACTTTCGCTAAACGCTTTGGTTTTGATTTGTAACAAAAGCCCATTGACCAGCAGTAAACACGTTTGGAGGCATCATCGATTTGGCCCATGAGGTAGTTTCCTGACTTGTAGTACACTCCCAATCCCAAGGATTTTGACTCATTTTGTATTTTCTTGATTTATGAAAAATTTAAAGGTTTAAAGTTTCAAAAGTATAATTACCGTTTAAAAATTCACAATTTCTGAAAATATGACAAATTCTTAAAATCACAAAGCTTTGAAAAACAGGAAAAACAAACAAAAACAGTTTCGTGCGAGACAACTATTTCGCACGAAACAAGGATGTTTCGTGCGGATCAGGTGGTTCGTGCGGGTCAGATGATTCGCACGAATATTTTCAGTCTCACAAACTGTTTTGTTCAGCGTTTTTCAGAAGAATCTTTTCAGAAATGTTTTGGTGAGAATTTTCCTTTCTTGTGTAGACCTGCTTTTTCGAAATTACCTGTTGTCTTACCCATAAAAGTTTTCTGCATTCAACAGATTTTTAACTAGTTTTAAGTTAGTTAACTATCCAAAACTTAAGTATTCTGCTGGAGATTCAAGAACACTTCAGAAATCTTCAAACTAGCTCAGACACAACTAAGCCCGGTTTTGAACAAGGAAAGAGCCAAAGCTCTGATACCACTTGTAGGTCCACCTGCGGATGGTGTTAAACCTGTTCCTTGTTCATATGACATACACACAAGTGCGGAATCCAAGTGTGCATGCAACCAAAGCAAAGTAAAGAACATGGGGTAACCAAAGATTCACTATCTTGAATAATGATTGAGACAAGTACAAACATATATACACAATGCTCGTATGACTCAAAAAAACTTGTTATGTTCTTGTGTCTTCGTCTACACCAGAAGTGCTAACTTAGAGATCTCACCAAAAGATCAGTTTGATAGCTCGTTCTTTCAGTCTGGTCAGTCACCTTAACTGAGAGGTGCATGTCTACTTATATAGTGTCAATCTAGATTTCGTACAAAACAGTATTCTAGACATATGGAACACACTATTTCACACGAGACACATTCCAGAGATTTGGCACGAGTCAACTGTTTCGTACGAAATACTCATTTGGTACGAAACAAGTAACACACTTGTTACTTAAGATTATTTCGTACGAATCATGTGGTTCGTACGAAATACTTGATTCGTACGGAGCATCTTACTCGCACTAAAACCTTATCTTTGGAGAACGTGTGCAAACTTGACGTTTTCAAGACTTATCAGTATACATACATGCAACTGATTAACACAGACAAACCAAGATGTCATACTAGATCAAGATAGAAGGATATCTCGATCTATCCGACATGACCAAACCTATACAGACACTTCAACAAAGACCGTACAATTACAACTGTAATTAAGAACAAATGACAGACACAAAACTGTATCAACACTAATGGATATCAAGTGGGCGTTTGCAAGTGCGGTAAGAAGAGCCAAGGATTACATGAGCAGAACAGGAAGAACCAGCTTGGAAAGCAAGAAAGATACAAAATATGGTTTTGATAAAAATGCCGTTACTTGCTTCAACTGCGGTGAAAGAGGTCACTTCAAACGTGAGTGCACGAGACCCAACAAACAAGGAAATCACAACCCCTTCCGAAATCAATCACAGCCATCCAACACAGCTCAAGTTAACAATGATAGAAGAATAGTAGCTGTTAGCAACTCAAACAACACCAATCAATCAGGACCTTCAAACAACACACACAGAGCTTTATTAGTTCAATCTGATGAAGGATGCAATTGGTCAGTACAATTGGGAAATGAGAATAACGGAGGAACTGCATGTTATGCCAAGATCATCAATTGAATCAAATATGTTCACAGCATTGATAGTTCAGATGATGATGATACTTCAGGGTATACTGGTAGTTCTGATGAAGAATGCTCAAGTTCGGGTGGTTATGGATCTGATTCAGATAACAAAGAAAGAAGTGATGCTGAGGTCAGAAAGTTGCTGAAAGACGCAGGAAGGCTGAAAGGTAAAAAGGCGGGTTTGATGATCAAGGCAGAAGCTGCATCAAAGGAAACAGAAAAGTTCTTTACAAATAGTGCAGCCTTCCCTCATCATACTACCTTCATGGCGAATGTTGCCAGTTCGACAAGTCAGGTAAATTCCGACTCTCCTAAGTTTGCAATGACTTACTAAATTAAGAACAAAATTTGAAACAATTAACAGTCATAATCAAAACTTAGTTGTTGAACTATCAAAATGTAAAGAGGCGAACTTCGCTTTAACTCGAAACGAAAAAGAATTCAAATCTATAATAGAAACCCTTAAGAAAAGCGTTTCTGAATTGACAAAGACAGTTTTGAACAAACAAACAGGAATTAATAACTACATTAATCTCCTAGAATAAACAAAGAAAGAGTTAGCAATCGCCAAATGCGAACATGATGCGATCAAGCTAAAATTGGATAGTTATTCTTACTCCCGATATGTGCTTGATTATATCATTGATGTTCAAAAACTAAAAGGAGATATTAAATGCATTGGGTATAAGTCGTGTCCATCTCCGATGAAACACAACTATACCAAATTGCCTGATGAAGAGGAAATGCCACACTTTGAACCCTCCGTACCTCTTAATCCTGAAGAATTTGCAGCAGGACTAGGGTTCAAGCTAGACAATTCCTCAGTTGAATCAAGAAAGTCTGAGAACTCATCATCAGTTGTTAATCAGAACCCCTCTATAGCAGAGGAGGATGATTCATCAGATAATGAGTTAGAAAAAATTGACCAGGATCAATCTCTTGATGAAGAAAAGAGAATAGAAATATCTACTACTCCAAGTGTAAAAATTGTGGAAAATCAAAAGAATGATCCTATGAAATATGACAAGACCGAAGTGTCTACGTATGAAATTGATAATGTGTTGTATACCTTGGTTGGAGACAAGAAAATCTATTTTAACAAAGACTTTCCAATCAAAAATGTAAATCCAACATCTATTGATCAAGTTTTTGAAAAGTCAAAAACCAAATTTTTGAAGAAGAAAAACCCAATCAAATCACAACCATTATCTGTTTCAATAGAAAAAAAAAAGGAAAAGCGAGTTGAAAACCAAAGGTTGAGACAAAAGGCACTCGCTACAGGAAGAAGCTTAAAAATGTTAAATTTGTGAGTTCTACGGGTACTGATAAAGTCCAGACTTTTGAAGGCTTGTCTAATAGAGATTTTGTAAACAAAGTCAAGATTTTAAAGGGTAACAGTGAAAACAATTACACCCAATATACAAATGGGTGTGATGAAAATGAACCCAGTACCTCAAGACCCGCAAGTTCAACATCAAGTTATGGAGCTCGATCTCCTAAATTTGTTGAAAGGAGAACATGTTTCAAATGTGGAGAGTTTGGCCACACTATCAAAAATTGTACAAACCCAACAAAGCCTAGATTTGTTGAGAAAGTCCATCCTGAACCAACTTGCCAACATCGACCAGTTTCTCCAAAACAAGACAAACGGATTGTTAAAGAACAAGAAGAAAAACAGAGACGTAAACAAGTAAAAGAAATTGAAAAAGCTTTAAAACCGGATTCTTCAGAAAGGAATCCAAGATCTTCAAATTTAACAAAACCATAAATTGTTAAAACTGTAAATAATAGACATTCTGGTAAATTTCAAAAATCTTGGATACCTAAGACCGGTGATGGTTCAAGAGGAGGCACACAATTTGCAAATCATCAAGAAATAGAAATCACATTTCTTGATGATAAGGGTCGACCCAAGACCACTAAGGCTTGGGTCCCCATCTCAAACTGATCGGGTTTTTGACATGTGAAGGGTGTTCTAGGAGGAATTGTGAATAGTCATTGGATTGTTGACAATGGAGGTTTAAGGCACATGACAGGTGACTTATGGCTCCTTTATGATGTGAAAAGCATTAGAGGTAGTTATGTTGCATTTGGTGATAAAGGCAGATACATCACTAGAGAAGGAATGGTCTCCAATGGTGTTGTGAGTTTTGATAAGATCAATTATGTTCTTCAAATTGATCACAATCTTCTTAGCGTTTCTCAAATCTGCGACAAGAAGTTCATGGTTCATTTTGATGATACCGGCTGTTATGTGCTAAAACCTGGTTTCAAGATTCCCCAGGAATGGATCCTCCGGTCGGCTCCAAGAATCAACAACTTGTATATTCTTGATATGAGCCAAGCTATTAAAATGTCTACACAAATCACATGATTTGTTTCAAAAGCCACCGAGAAGGAATCAATCTCTTGGCACAGACGAATGGGACACATTCACCTGAGGAAGATGAACTATTTGGTGAAAAACAATCTTGTGAATGGTGTGCCAGTGAAGAACTTTCATCTACAAGACGTCTGTGTATCATGCCAAAAGGGAAAGCAAGCGAGAAAATCTCATCCTGTGAAGAAAATTAACATGGTGAATATGCCTTTGGAACGTCTTCATATGGACCTTTTTGGACCTATGAAACACAAGACTACCTTTGGTGATTCATATTGTTTAGTAGTTACTGATGACTACTCATGATTTTCACGGGTAAATATGTTGGCACACAAGAGTGAAGTTCCTGAAATCCTCAAGAATCTCCTAATTCTGCTTGAAAATTTGTATAATCTAAAGATAAGGAGAATCCAAAGCGACAACGGCACCGAATTCAAGAATCAAGTTATGGACGAGTTCTGTTCTTCTAAAGGCATTTTGTATGAGTACAGTTCTCGATACACTCCACAACAAAATGGTGTCGCTGAGAGGAAAAATTGAACTCTAATTGAAACAGCAAGAACTATGCTAGTAGATACTGAACTTCTTGTTCAATTTTGGGGAGAAGCTGTGGCTATGCATGTTATACGATGAATATAGTTCTTACGGTGAAGAGGCACGGGAAAACATGTTTTGAATTGTTGAATAAAAGGAAACCAGATGTTTCTTTCTTAGAACCTTTTGGAGCTCCATACACTATGATTGATCCACATGGTAAATTTGGTCCGAAGGCTATCGAAGGTTTCTTCCTTGGATATGCTACTCCTAATTATAGAGTGTGGAATTTGTCAACAAAGAAGGTTGAAGAATGGGGTGAAGTCAAGGTTCAAAGATACACTGAGTCAGTAAGAGCTCTAGATGCTCCTTGGATGTTTGACTACGATGGACTGTTTAACTCCTTTAATCTGCCAACTTTTGATGATGCTTCTGCAGCGGCTCAATGTTACTTGAAAGTGATACTGCAATTGACTCATCATTAGTTCAACCAATTATTGTTAACCTTCAAGTGTCTACTTCGGTTAACAATCTTGTTCAAAATGAGGAATTCGAAGATGCTGCTGGTTATAATGTTTCGTCAGAAGATGTTGAGTTCCATGATGCAAATGAAGCTACTTCTGCTCCAGTTCCTGGAATTTCAGATGTCACATCAAATATTCAGAATCTAGGGACAACCGAAGGTCATGTGTCTACTTCATCATCAAATCCAGCAAACGAATTGGCTGTTGATCTGAATATCAACAATTTGGGTTTAAACTCTCGAGTTCCTGATGTTCCCGAAACTTGAATTCATAATACCCATACTCAGCAGAATATTATCGGAGATGTCCATAGTGGTGTGCAGACACGTAATTAGCTCAAGAATAATCAAGAATGCTGGTTTGTATTCGGTCATTAGGGAATCTGGGGAACATAATGATTAGTCTTTTTCCTGCTATGTTTGCCAAGTTGAACCGAGATCTTGGAAGGAGGCTATGAAAGAAGACTCATGGGTTGAAGCAATGCATGAAGAACTTCAGCCATTTCAGAAGTTAGGCGTGTGGAATTGGTTGACATGCCTGACAACTATAAGAAGATTGGAATAAGATGGGTTTGCAAATGCAAGGATGACCGAGGTGTTGTTGTGAGAAATAAAGCAAGATTGGTTGTCCAGGGCTTTAATCAGATAGAAGGCATTGATTACAATGAAGTTTATGCACCGGTAGCTCGTCTTGAGGCCATAAGAATTTTCTTGGCTTATGTTTCCTACAAGAAGTTTACTGTTTTTAAAATGGATGTTAAGAGTGCATTTCTTCATGGTGTGGTTGAAGAAGAGGTATATGTTGAGCAACCGCTGGGTTTTGAAGATCCAATCCATCCTGACAAGGTTTGGCTTCTTAACAAGGCGCTATATGGTATTCATCAAGCTCCACGGGCTTGGTATGAAACTTTGTCTTCCTATCTTCTGAAGAATGTGGATTGATCGACTGTACTCTCTTCATCAAGGAACAGAATAAGGACTTATTGCTGGTGCAGGTGTATGTTGATGATATTATTTTTGGGTCGACCAACGAGAAAATTTGCAAAGAATTTGAGCAGGTCATGCAGGGGAAGTTCGAGATGAGCGCTATGGGAGCAATGACTTTCTTTTTAGGTTTGCAGGTTCAACAATCTAAGGTAGGGATTTTCATCCATCAAACCAAGTACGTCAGGGATATTCTCAAACGATTTCAAATGGAAGACTCAAAGCCCTTGGGAACTCCATTAGCTCAAAATCATGGGATTACTCTTGATGAAATGGGTGAACATGTGGAACCATCTCTTTATCATGCTATGATCGGATCTCTCATGTATCTTACCGCTTCAAGACCCGATATAATGTACCCAACATGTCTTCTAGCTCGCTACTAGTCTAGTCCGAAGGTTTCTCATTTGATGGCTGTGAAAAGGATCTTTCGTTATTTGAAGGTAGCCCGGACACTGGTCTACGGTACCATAAGGATGACAACTTTGATTTGACAGCATTCAGTGATTCTGATCATGGTGGCTGCAAGATCGATGCAAAATAAACATCAGCATGATGTCTATTCTTAGGAAATCGTCTAGTCACGTGGCAGTGCAAGAAGCAGACTTGTGTAGCTACGTCAACTTGTGAGGCTGAGTATATTTCGGCTTCTAGTTGCTGCTCTCAGGTTCTATGGATTCAACAGCAAATGCGTGACTACGATTTTGAATTTCTAACTACTCCTATTTTTGTTGATAACGAAGCTGCTTTACAGATCACTCGTAATCCTATACAGCACTCAAAAACCAAACACATTGAGATTAAGTATCATTTCATATGAGATTGTTATGAAAAGAAACTTAGCAATGTTGTTAAAATCCACACCGATCACCAACATGCCGACCTGTTTAAAAAAGCTTTTGATAAATCTCGTTTTGATTATCTACTTGGTGAAACCCGAGTAATGCATCCTTGGCTAATTTTCTTATAAATTTAAAAGTACAAAAAGAGTTTCTATTTTCTCTTAGTTTTATATTTTAGGGGGAGAATATTTCAAGAAAATACAAAAACATAAGAAAATGCAAAAAAAGATATGTCTTTTATTTAGTGTAAGATTTTATTACCTTCTTTATTTAAAGGGGAGAAAAATTTAGAAAAATACAAAAACAATAGAAAAACGAAAAATCAAAAATGAGTTTCTTGGATAGATAAGTGAAGATGATGAAATACACCAGTGATCTGTCATAAACAGTAAAAAAACACCAAATGAAAACGGATAAGTAGCTTTACTAATGATGTATCGGTAGGCTCACTGTGACAACCGGCACCTTCCTGGCATAATTGCGCGCATAACGAATAGTAATACCATTATAACTAGTTTAATTAGACGTAAATTAACTCGATCAGGCCTTTGGAAAGCCTAGGAACGTCTACTTGATTCACGTTACGCGATATGGCGACAATCGAGAACTTTAACGCGAATTCGAACGATAAGCGAACTGATGCCGAACAAATACTGACAACATCTAAAAACACAAATTTTATACTTGTATTTATCATACAGTTACGATTATGCAATACATTTGGAACGTTGAACGTCGCAAAGCACAACACGGAAGTTACGCGAAAATCGAGAGGCACCGACAACGAAATGGAAGCCACGAACTCGAGTTAGCCTGGATATTAAAATATTATGATATATTTATCTCTGTAATTGAATTTTAATACTCGCGCTTGAAACCAGAATGATAAACGGACAAGAAACAACCATCGAATCGTTACACGCAAAGTTTAACACAACGAACAAACAATCGCGTCAAACACCGACCTCCGACATAATTTTAAGTATTTTGAATGCTAAATAAACGTGTTACGATATTTCATGAGGTTCAGGAGTAAAAATCAGGCCGTAGAGACGTGTTTGGGCTTACACACACATTAACGGGCCTCGGGCCCAACCGGTTCAGTTTAAATGCCTAAATGTTTGTTTGAGGTTTGGTGTTCGTTTTGGCTCGGTCAACAAAAGTCAACGCGGTCAACGCTGGTCAACCTATAGCGAATATGAAATGTATTATCTATACGAGTATATTTTCAAGTATATATACATTATATCTTACGAAAACTACGAAGAGTCGTAATATTATCCGTCAACATACATAACGACTAAATATCATTTTCATGAAGTATAGTTATGTTTAGATACAAACATATATTTCAAGTCATTCAAAAACTAAGACAATTCCAAGAAAAACCATAGGTTGGTTAACCGAGTTAAGTCAATAATAATTTCATAGAATCGTATGAGTAACGATTCGGTAGAGCTCGGTATCACGTAGTATAGCTACGCCATTCTTAGAAACTAGTTATTTCGTTTTAGGAATGCTTTAGATTGCATGCTAGCGAGTCAAGTTGTGGAGACAACGCTATGGAAATCACATTAAGCGTTGCACTGGATTATCCAGGTGAGTTCAAAACCCCCACTTTTTATGGTTTTACATTCTTATAAATGTTTTCGGGGGTGGAAAGACATGCAAGTTTTGCAAAGGTACACAATATTTCGATGAATGAAAACAACAGATTTCTAAACCATGTTGAATATGAATTTCAATAAACTCAAATGGTTTACGAAAGGGCTATGCCAAACATACTGGTTTTACAAAACACTCGTGTATTTTCGAAACATGCATGAGTTTCATAACTAGTGACGGGAAGGTCCTAGTTACAACGGGACTGGTTTGTCCTGCATATAATAAGGGGACTGGTTAGTCCTGCTTACAGATTCAAATGGGCTAGGCCCATTCTCATTTGTGCGAGGCACAAAGACTCGAGTGGGTAGACCCACCTATACTCGTGCGTGGCACGAAGACACAAGGACTGGATTGTCCTCTACTCAACAATAAGGGCCGTATGGTCGCTTAAAACTGTACAGTGAAGTCCTCGCTACATATCGGAAACTATAACCGCCTGCTAGTCTACCGTCTTGAGTAAACGGTTCGGCGAGGCACTTACTAGCTTGGGTGGGTTATAGGCTCATGCGGGCATGTTGTCTTTATCGTATGTGGACAACGACGGTTATTCAAATATTACAAAAACAAGGTTTCAATTGACATGCCGAGAAAAATGGTTTTATTACGCTTTCTCAACAACACTTCAATACCGGTATATAAAGATAACAAGAAAACATTTCAACTCCGGTTTACAGATATGATTGAAAACATTTTTTTTACTGGTTTACATTCATAACAGTTATATTCATGGATTTGCAAACAACATGGAAAACATTTCAATACTGTTATACAGACATGACATTTCAAATGCTTCGGGATACTATGATCCCACAAACCGGTTTTTCAAATGCAAGACTTTCAAATGTTTTATGATTCATTTGAAACAAAAACAGACAAACTATGTACTCGCCAACTTTTTGTTGATTTTTCGCATGTTCTTTCTCAGGTTATGATTACAAGTATGGCATGGTTGGAATAGTGGAACCCATGGGGATTCGAGTAGTTAGCGGGCATTCATTTACTAGAAGTCTTAGCATTTTCAAAACACTTCCGCTGTGCAATGAAGATACCAGTCAGATCGCACCATGATGGTTTTATGGGGGTGATAACAGAGTGGTATTAGAGCTATAGGTTTTAGCGAATTAGGTATCAAACTTGGCTCTGATAACAGAGTAGTAACAGAACCATAGGTTTCAGTGAATCGGGTTTCTATGGAATTACTTAGGCTTTAATCTCATGTTCCTTTGGGGACATTATATTATTAAGACTAGAATATATACAGAACGCCTAGCACTTGAATATGGGTTCCAACCGTGGTCGAAAACAATAAGTCAACATTATGATTTTTATCATACACTAGTGTTGTGTTTGATACACGGTATACGAAGATATGACATACCGTAAGCAAAACTTTGAGGGTTTTGACAACATGCATTTAAGACCTTTGGAAAATTTATGTCAATATCAATTAAAGGTCATCACGTAGGAACCACGGTTATTAACTCGGGCAAACACATTACATATATTGTCGCTACTATTTTATTTACCCGGGCAGGTAGCCTATGTAAAACGAAAACGCTAGTGTGAAAATATACATGAAACTTAAACGATATGACAACGGATGTTGAAGTACATCACATACGACTTTCAAGGTGAGGCCTTGAGGAAACACGACATTACGACAACGATGCTAATCCTGTCAGCGGGAGAACTACCGACCAGATTGCGGCGATTTGTCACGTGGTCCTGTAAATGACACGAAACACGCTGAGGTACATCAAAACGAGATTACATAATAGTCGGTACTTATTACGATGGTAGTCACAACAATTGGCGCTGCAAAAGAAGTCACACGTTATCGAATTCCCCCTACTTCATTAATGACGATTACGCCATATACGACATTCGGTGATAATGTCACGAAACAATAAGTCATCACAGGAAATACCATGTAAAGTCCTCGAACTCCTTTTGTTGAAAGAAAACTTGTTTTTGACAAGATTAAAACTTGTTTTTGACAAGATTAAAAGTTGGTATGATTCTCTTACCTTAAAACTCTGAAAAAGGTTATCTAGTAAATACATAGTTTACTCTTATCTGTTATTGGTTATTTTAAGTTTAGTTTACTTTATTGTGAAATTAAATTCTTTTTGAATTACCCAAAATTGAAGCTCAAAAGTTTTCTACCAAGATACGCCCTTAAACCATTTGCTTTGATATCATAACTTCATAAAAGTACTTTCTTACAACAGGTAAACTCATCTGACAAGAGCGAAATCTGTTTAACAAGCACTTTTCCTAACTTAATTTGGGATTAGTGTGGATCTGTGCAAAGTTCTATATAGGTCAACAAAAAACCTAAAGACATTGAAGAACTGAAAGTCTGGTTTTGAAAAACATGGACTCGTACGAATCATATCATTCCTACGAGCCTTTGTGCTTCATACGAATGACCATTGGGTTTTGTATGATTAAAGCTCTTTGTAAAAACTAAGGTTTTTTCGCACGAGTGTCCTGATGTGGTATAAAAGGTTATGAAGTTCTTTGGTAGAACTTCACTTTCACCTTGCTCACGTCATCTTTACACCTCTCCTTAAGTTGTTTCTGATTTCTTTAAGGTATACTTGACTATGATGGCATATTTTAAGTTGACCAATTTAAACAATATCTGACCATGTGACTTTGACAGACTTGAAGAACAAAATTTATTCGAAGAATCATTTTTTTCCAAAAAACAAGTAACTTCCTTTGAAGTTGTTTGTACGAATGAAACATCATTCACATGGATAACTCATCGTTCATACGAGTCATCTATCCATACGTATGAATCAATTTTTTATTTTAATCAAAAGTTCGTAAAATGAGTTGTTCTTCTTACGAATAAACGGTTATTCGTATGAGTCAATAGTTCTTTGTTCATGGAATATATATATACAAAAAGTTTGGAATAAAACTTTTGTGTATATTCCTAATAAATTTGTGTTCTTATCCTAGTTGATGTATGTGTATAGAATGGAACCAAAGGAACATAAAAGAAAACCCACAACAAAAAGAACTGACAAGTCAGAAGTGGAAATTATGTTTGAACCGAGACATAACATGGTGGCCTACTTGGATCCGGAAGACAAAATTGCTGAGTACAATGGTATAATGAAGTTTTTGCGCGACTCAAGGATACATTATGCTATCACGCACAAGACTACAATATACAAGACGTTGATCAAGGAATTTTGGGATTCAGCTAAAGTTGTTGAAGTGAATGGGAGAGGAACTTATCCGCGGGAAAGTAAATGACTTGAACGTAGATGTGACTGTTGAAACCTTTAACTTAGTATTACAAATTGGTGATGATCCTAAAGCTCCATTCTTAGTGTCATTGAAGTGTCAACGTGGATGTTTGCTTAACATGAAATGTGTTGGAGTTTTCCTCATGGGACAACTAAACAAAGCATGGTTGCACTTCCGATACAAGTTCTTTCTACATGTTTTAATTCAGTGTTTGAGCAACAGACGAAGTGGTTATTACATGGCAAATAACGACTTGGTTGGAATGATGGTAGCTTTGGCATTGAACAAACCGTTTAGTGTTTCCAAGTATATTTTTGCAAACATGAAGGAACACCTGGGAAGAATTGGATATGGTGGAAACAAGTTTTGGATGTATCCTTGTTTTCTCCAAATGATTCTGAATGTGCAACATCCGAATCTTTCGAAGAACGACAACGATGCTTTAAAAGTTGAGGTTATGATGGAGCATTCGTTGAAGATCTTTAGAGGTGTGGCAGCAAAACGGTTCAAGGAAAGCACACCTCCTTGTAGATTGATCGGTTTTCTGGCAAATGATACATATGTTGCACCAGAAAATGACAAGTGGTGCCATGATGACAGTGATTCAGATAATGAAGAACCAACTTTGAAAAAGATGATCGAAGATAATTTTGGTCATAAAAAGGGAAAGGGTAATGATGATGACGGTGACAATGTTGGTAATGATTGTGCTAGTGAATCAGTTGCAGAAGTTCAGCCTACTTTTACAACAAAGGAGACTGAACCTGTAATAACGGAACCCACTACAATTCCTGAACCACAACCTTCAATTACCACAGCAGCTGAAACACCTTCGGCTGTAGATACTCCAGTTCAACCACAACCTACTACTTATTCAGCTCAATAATCCCAATCTACATCTCATCAAAATACAAAACGAAGTAGTCGTTTGTTCTCTGAAATGGGAAAGGATGAGAAAGTGGATTTTCTGTTCTTTTAGTTGCAGGCTGCGGCAATCCAGATTAACAAGCATTCAGAGTATATATCTTCAAATCGGAACACAATTGTCAAACAACAGTTGGAGATAAATTCTTTGAAAGAGACTGTTAGAAAAAAGGATTCTGAAATTACGCAGTTAAGAAAAGAAAATGAGCGACTGAAGGCTGCAGATGCTGAAAGAGCAACTCAGCTACAACAGATGAGAGCAGCTGATAACTCTCGGGGGATTGAGATAAATAGGCTGAAAGAATGTAGTGCGTCTGTACAATGATCTGGTGAAACATTAACTGCTAAGCATAATGACTTGAGAGAATGGTATCATTCTCGAAATGCTACACTGGTTGTAGGCTTTAATGGCATTAAAGATGTGTTTGAAATGAGTAGAAAGCTAGTGAACATTCTATGGAACGATAGATGCAAAGCGTAGGAGATCAAGCGAAAACATGATCAGGTTAGTGAAGACACTGGCAATCCTGATGCTTAGGCCTTATCTTCGCAATCAAAGGTTTCTGCTTCAACTCCGTTGGTAAAGTCTAATGCACAGCAGATCGTGACCGATCCAGTTGCCTCCAGTGCTACTCAAGAGGAAACAGGAAAGGTTTGATGTTTCTAGAAAATTTTGAAGACCTGATGTTCTATCAATGTTGGATAGCAGATCTTCAGGGGAGTTTCTTGATACCCCAGGACATTCTGTATGAAGACCAAAGACCGAAGACCAAGCAACAGCCAAGGGGGAGTTTGTTGATACACTTATGTGCCTGTCGCTTGTTCTTAGTTACGTCTGTAATTGTACAGTATTTGTTTACAGTGTCTGTAAAGTTTGGTCGTGTCGACCAAATCAAGATATCCTCCTATCTTGGTTTAGTACGACCATTAGTTTATCTGTGTGAAACAGTTGCATGTATGCATACTGTTGAGTCTTGTGTACGTCATGTCTGTGGAACGTTCTCCAAGGAAAACAATATGTGCGAGTGGGAATACCTCGCACAAGCAAGATATTGCTCGTACGAGCTACCTCCCATTTGTACGAATGAGTTCATCTAAACAAGTCTCATGCTTGTTTCGTACGAGCTAGTGGATGCTCGTACGAACCAGCTTGTTCGTACGAGTATCTTTGAAGAATGTTCTTCATGTCTTTTGGTGTTTCGTATACCAGCAACATACTTCGTACTGTTGCTAGGTATGGAAACTATATAAGCAGACATGCACTTCTTAGTGAAAAGCCAGACCTTCAAGAGGAGTCGAGTTGAGCGAGTAAACAACTAGAGAGAGAAAGACACAAGAGCACAGAGACTGTTGCATGAGTCTGTATGAGCATTGTTTGTATATGTTTGTACTAGTTCTCTTCAGTTAATCAAGATATTGAATCTTTGGTTATCCTGTGTTCTTACTTTGCTTTGGTTTGCATTCTTACGAGGATTCCACACTCGTATCTATGTTGTATGAACAAGGAAGCAGGTTTATCTTGATCCTCCAAGTGGACCTACAACTCAGCTGCAAGAGTTGCTTGACAAAGGGTTCATAAGACCAAGTTTCTCCCCTTGGGGAGCTCCTATGCTGTTTGTGAAAAAGAAGGACGGAACTTTCCGAATGTGCATCCACTACCGGGAACTGAACAAGTTAACCATCAAGAACCGGTACCCATTACCAAGAATCGAACATCTACTCGATCAGTTGCAAGGGTCGAGTTTTCACTCAAAGATTGATTTAAGATCTGGGTATCATCAATTCAGGATCCAAGAAGAAAGTATTCCTAAGACGGCGTTTAGGACTCGCTATGGTCATTACGAGTTCCTTGTGATGCCTTTTGGCCTAACAAACGCCCATGCAGTATTTATGGATATGATGAAACGGGTATGTAAGCCATACCTCGACAAGTTCGTGATCGTTTTTATAGATGACATATTGATATACTCGTGAACCGAGGAAGAACATGAGCAACACTTGAGGACTATACTGGAATTGCTAAAGAAGGAGCAATTATATGCCAAGTTCTCGAAACGCGAATTTTGGATTCGCGAGGTACAATTTCTCGGTTACATGGTGAACAAGAACGAAATACATGTTGACCCCTCAAAAATCGAGGCCATAAAGAATTGGACAATACCAAGAATCCCCAACGAAATACGACAATTCCTAGATTTAGCAGGATATTACATGAGATTTATTGAGAACTTCTCAAAGGTTGCCCAATCGCTAACCTCGCTTACGCAAAAGGACAGAAAGTTTGATTGGGGAGAAAAACAAGAATCGGCATTTCAAGTATTAAAAGAAAATTATGTAAGGCGCTGATATTATCACTCCCAGATGGTAACGATGATTTTGTGGTGTAGTGTGATGCATCGCATCAAGGCTTGGTTGCGTGTTTATGCAACGTGAAAAAGTCATTGCGTACGCGTCATGTCAGCTAAAAGTTCACGAAAGGAATTATACCACACATGACCTAGAATTAGGTGCAGTGGTATTTGTCTTAAAAATCTGGCATCATTATTTATATGGCACCAAGTGTACCATATTCACGGATCATAAAAGTCTTCAACATATATTGAACCAAAAGAAACTCAATATGCCACAATGACGTTGGGCCGAATTGTTGAATGGTTATGACTATGAGATCACACCCGGGTAAGGAAAATATTGTAGCAGATGCTTTGAGCAGGAAGGAATGAGTCAAAACTTTACGGGTAGGAGCGTTAGAAATGACGATCCAGACAAACTTTGCGGCCCGAGAGCACGATGCACAACAAGAAGCTTTGAAACCAGAAAACATTCCAGCGGAATCATTACGGGGAATGGAGAAACAAATGGAACCAAACAAGGATGGAACTCTATATTTCATGGGAAGGATCTAGATTCCCTATTATGGCGATTTGCGAGACTTGGTGCTGGATGAGGCACACAAGTCCAAGTACTCGATACACCTAGGGTCTGACAAAATGTACCAGGATTTAAAAGAGTATTATTGGTGGCCTAATCTCAAGGGAGATATTGCGACCTATGTTGGGAAATGCCTAACTTGTGCAAAGGTCAAGGTCGAATACCAAAAACCATATGGGTTATTGCAACAACCCGAAATCCCAGTTTGGAAGTTGGAACAAATCTCAATAGATTTTATTACAAAATTACCCTGAACCTCTCGAGGTCATGATATGCTCTGGGTTATCATTGACCGATTAACCAAATCAGCTAACTTCTTACCTATCCGTGAGAAAGACAGTACAAAGAAGTTAGATGGACTGTATCTTAAGGAAATCGTGGCACGTCATGGAGTGCCAATCTCAATAATCTCTAATAGAGATGGTCGCTTTATGTTGCGGACCTGGCAATCATTTCAAAATTCGTTTGGTTCTCGCTTAGATTTAAGCACAACTTTTCACCCACAGACCGATGGTCAAAGCGAGCGACCATCCAAACGTTGGAAGACATGCTTCGTGCCTGTGTGATGGATTTAGGCGGAGACTGGGATACTCATTTACCGTTGGTAGAGTTTTCCTACAATAACAGTTATCACACCAGCATCAAGGCCGCGCCGTTCGAAGCACTATATGGACGAAAGTGCCGATCTCCGCTATGCTGGGCGGAAGTTGGCGACAGACAAGTCATTAGTCCCGAACTAGTACAGGAGACAAGAGACAAAATATTCAAGATCCGTGAGCGTATCAAAGCGGCCCGAGATAGACAAAAGAGCTATATAGATCAGAGACACAAACTAGTATCCTTCGAGGTTGGAAACAAAGTGTCACTAAAGGTCTCACCTTGGAAAGTCGTAACCATATTCAGGAAGCGCGAAAAACTAAACCCTAGATACAATGGGCCTTTTGAAATTCTGGCAAAGATAGGTACAGTGGCTTACAAATTAAAATTGCCAGAGGAACTCAATAATGTAAACGACACATTTCATGTGTATTCTGAAGAAATGCCCGACTAGTGACAAAGTTATCATTCCAGCGGATGAGATTCATGTTGATGATAAACTTCAATTTACCGAAGAACCAGTTGAAGTCATGGACTAGAAAGTTCAAAAGACGAGAAGAAGCCAAATCAAACTGGTAAAAGTTCGCTTGAACTTGCATCACGGTCCCGAGTATGCGTGGAAATGTGAAGGTCAGATCAAGACAAAATACCCCCACCTGTTCAAGAAGACTCCTTCAGTGGATACCTCAAAGTGAATTTCGGAACGACATTTTTTTAACAGGGGGGTATGTGAGAAACGGCAAATAACCGGTAATTCCATACAATCTAATCACTATTTTTATTTCATATTCTCATGCATATTATTGTAATTAAATTGCATAACTGAGTCGTACGTCATATCGCAAGTATTAGGACAAGTAAATTAGATCATAACATATACTGGTTTCCATTACAACACGGAACAAACCAAGCAATGCCCTAAAAGTGTTGGTAGAAAGTGTTGGGCACACTATTCGCGGTTGCACTATTCGTGTCAGCAAAACCGCTAAAACGAAATAGAACAACGGTTAGTGCCATAATTGAGTCCATATATATATATATGAAAACACTGATATGGGAACGCCCATTTCAAAAATACATAACTTTCTGGTATAATGCCTAAATTGCAAAATTCTCCGTTTCAACCCAAGAAGGCGACAAATTTCAGTTTGTCCGCAATATAAATTCGGTAGATTCCGGATTCCAGAATTTTAGCAAAACAATGCTGAACATCCTAAAATAATAGGAGAATAGCAAAAATGCATAAAAGACATTGTTTCCGGTCATACGGCAAACAGTGCACAACTCGACCGGAAAGCGACCCTTTGTCGAACCTACGGACATTTCAGTGGCCGATAGCCTCATACATGCATCTAGAAAACTACTTAAGCCTCATTTGGGACTCAGAATCCTTTCAACTATCTTGAGATCACAGAAACACAACTTCTGGAAAAGTTCGACGACAAAATATATAAGTGTCGATATCGAGGGAACGATCGAACGAAAGGCATTTCGGTCATCCTAACTCAACATATATTCATCTAGAGAACTAGTTAAGCGTATTTCTAGATCGGAAGTGCACTAAATAAACGCTATGACAATTGTGATGGTCAAAAACCCAACTTCCGGTACTAAATAATAAGGTTTGTTTATTAGTGAACATTGTGTCGGTGAGCGAACTAGGGACGTTTTCGTTATCCGAAACTTATATTAATTTGTCAAGTGGACTAATTATCATAGATTAACACCCTAAACCCTAATTGTATGCTAAGAATACAAGATCAATCCCCCTAATCACAACACTTAAGTTAATTACTTAAATATCTAATAAATAAACTTATGTTAAAAAGTTACACTTTACCCCCTATCAAACTGGTGTATTCAAGTGGGTCCCACACCCACTTGATTCATGTTGAAAATATGATATTAAGGGTATGGTGTAGGATATTGATGTGAACTTGGAAAGATTGCAATTATATGAAGACATATCACCTCATGTCTTATGTCATTTCTCACAAAAAATTGAAACCATTTCCTTCTTCCCCCTCATACCACACGGCTACAACACCACCATTAAACCACCAGAAGTCCACCATTAACCACCTCATTGCACTCACTTTAAAGCCATTTCAAGACCATCCAAGGTGCTAGCAAAGGTGGAGGACCATTAGCGCTTTCTTGGAGCTTCATTTTCTTCCTAGATCTTCTCTAATCTTGTGCAACCATTGTAAGATGAATCTCTTCATATTCTAGCTTCTTTCCATGTCTAGTTTAAGGAAGTACAAGTTGATCATCTTGAAAGTAAAGAAAATATAACTCAAAAACCCTAAACCTCACCTTAGTAATAACACTAAATATAGTTTATTATGTGTTGATTATGTGCTTATATGTTAACTAGATAGCATGATGATGTTGATTATGTTAAAGTAAGGTGTATAATGTAGTTGATCTTGTATGAATAAATATATAAATGATGATTTAAACATGGTGATGTTTAAATATAAATAAGATCAACTTCATCATCCATAAAGATTACTACAATCTAAAGGTTATTTACTACACATGAGTAATTTTTATAAAGAATAAACACTATGATTTAAGATGTAACCATCTTAAAAAGTGTAGTAAACCAAGGGAGTTTAAAATGAAAGATCTGATTTAATGATGTAACAAAAATGATGGTTTAAAAATGCTAATAAATGTGGAAATCTCATTATATTTTTAATAAGAATATGATTACCAAAAGCCATGGATGATGTTGTGCATAAGTTGTAAACAAAATAATATGGGAGCTTAGTTTAATAGTTGATCTTTATTATGAGTTTAAACATGGTTTAAATATGTTTTAAAAACGTGGAAAACGCCATAGATTAGGTGAAACTATGGCAAAATTTTCTAAAAATCTAATCGCAATGAAAGTATGATTAACGGGGTGATAAGCGGGACTAAACGTGATTATGGACATAAATAGTCATTAAGGAAATCCTAATGACAAGGGTTAAACCCTAAATACCCGAGTGTTTAACAAGTGCATATATATATTTTTACAAGTTAAAATATAAGTGATTCTTACATATATATATATATACACTTGTGAAAAAAAAGCATATGTATATGCATATTTTGTCACCAAGAGTTATGTGTAAATACATGTGTATTGTATGTGTATGTATTTAGAAACTTAGGGTACCCACCATAAAAATTCCCAACTATACACAAAATATTACAAACACTTGAAATATTACCAAGTGTAGGTGACACAAACACATACATTTTTACAATACGTCAAAATGATAATCGGACAAATGAAACAATGCGCACGGTGGGCGAACCTATACAAATACACCGTCGCATCGTCGACCAACGAATAAATCGCCGACACGAAGAGTTATTATGACGACGGGCGATAATCGATGAGAAAAAGCATATATTAAACGACGACGACGACAAGTCTAAAATATATATTTTAGGCACTTGACATATATATATATATGTTATCGATATCAAAACCCGGAAGGTTAAAATATAAAAGAATTTACCAAGTGACTTTATAAAAGTATAAAAATATCTATACTCCCAAATCTATACTTAGTAAAAATTATAAGTGTAAGATTTATAAAATATTGGGCTCTTGAAAATGAATATGGGCTAGGCCCAATTTATAAAAGACATGGGCAAGGCCCAATTGCATAAAATGTATGGACAAAGGCCAAAGTATAAAATACATGGGCTACGCCCAATCACATAAACACATGGGTTAGGCCCAATTACATGGGATAGGTCGAATCCCATAAAGACATGGGCTAGGCCCAATGACATAAATTACATGGGCTAGGCGCAATCACATAAAGACATGGGCTAGGTCCAATGATATAAATTACATGGGCTAGGCCCTATGGCATGAAAACATGGGCAAGGCCCAATGGCACGCATGCAGGGCACGAGGACATGTGAAGGGCAAGGCCCGGTTCACACACGGTCTAAGAATAACAATATATATATATATATTGAGAAATATATGTATAAAAATATTAACCAAACAAACAAAGTGCCAACACTATGATAACATTAAAAGTTGTTCTAAGGTAATAAAGAAATACATAACAAGAATTCAAGATGAACAACTGGTACAAGGTCCAACAAGGCCTAGTGTCTAATAAACTTAATACACATGTAGGTTACACACGTGTAGGGACACCGAACTATGAATAGTACGACGTACGGAACACAAAGATGTGAGTTCATGTCCCTCCTTTCAATTATTTCAAAGTTCTGTTTTAAAACTATCGAGGAGAAATACATGTCGTAACAACAATAAGTTAGCTATGGATTTAGATGACAACACGATCACATGTGCATAAGTAGGATGATGACAATAGTAACCATTAATCACGTAGTGACAAAGGTGCAAAAGATGTAGATCTATTGAGTTTGAGACGCACTCCACTCCTGGTTGGTATACCCTTCGGAGTGCTTTTGTTATCCCAATGATGTCAAAGTTGTCTCGGTTTGGTTGCTTACTTTGACACATATATGTCAGGGTGCTCGCGACACACTTATAGATCCTTAAAACTCCATGATTGCTAATAACATACTCAGATTTCATTAATGGATTTCAAGGGTGACATTTTATACGAAAACATTAACTACATGAACTCGCCAACTTTTGTTGACTTTTAAAATTACATGTATTTCAAGAGGCAAGGCATGAGCTGGTTATATAATTCGGGTTATGGGAAAATGTCAAGATAATGATGTGCCATCTTTTAGAGGGTTTGCCTATTATATCCCAACTTCGTATGGGTATATAGGGGTCAAAACCTCATTAAGCAGTTATGATGAAAACCATATCTTATTTTGCAGTAATGTACTTTGAATTATGTTTATGCTGACAAGTTGAATACAGATAAAACTATGAACTTACTTTTGGTTGGTTGTAAAAATTGGAACGAAAACTTATATCGGCATGGGATCGTTATTGATTTATGATTGTTTACTAAGTTGGATGCAATGATTACCTAATAGTCTGCATGGGATCGTTATTGATTTATGATTGTTTACTAAGTTGGATGCAATGATTACCTAATAGTCACGCACTTGCGCTTCCGCTACGACCAGGGTGTGACAACCCTGATAGGGACATCTAAAATTCCTTATAGAAAAATTCTCAGATGTTTGCAAACATCTGTGCAGCCTTATCATCTGTTGTAGGCTGTACTAAAACACTAATGAAATAAGTACTCTTACATTGAGAAAACATTGTCTAACCTATCCTCTGTTGCAGTTGTCCAAATATATGTTTGGCCTAACAGATCTTTTGTCTTCTTTATCAGACATTTAGCTTGATCAGGGCTTTAGTCTTTAACAGATGCTAGCCTTTAAAAGATTCTTGTAGTCTTGAATAGTGGTTCCAAGTCTTCATCAGATGTTAGCCATGCTCTTGAACATATATTTTGAATAGGTGTTCAAGATTCACTATCTTTGGGGAGAGACTGGTTCAATCTTTGCTTATTTCTTGATCAGTAGATCATGCTTTGGCTTTTGGATATCATCTGTTCTTTTGTAGCTCCAACAATATTCCCCTAGAATAGATGATGTCAAAAAAGATGTTTATTAGATCAATCTTTATTCCTCTCTTCAACATACCTTTGACTTGAGTTTTGAAATGCTTCTCCAATCTTTCAGATAGTGAATCATCAGCATCCCTTTCAAGTGGAAGATCTAGTGGATCTTGTGGATCTTTGATTCTTGAGCACATAATGTTTTTTTTTGAAGTCTTTTGTACTTCCCCATTAGTCCTGACTACTGTTAATTCATGGCTGGCTCTGTCTGAGAACCACTTTAGAATTTTTGAGGCAATGGGGTTTACTGGGAGTCATGTTATTGGAAGAGGTGGTGGGATTTGCATTTCCACGACTAGATCTATCGGATCAACTTGATTTTCATCAGGAAGTTCATAAATAATCATGTTTTGATCCCTTCTTTCATGATTTCTTCTTCAAATCTTTTCACATCCTCTACAGACATATCCTTCTATCTTTTAAGATGGCTTCTCACCAATAGTTAGGCTTGACTTGCATATGGAAGTTCAGAGTTGATAGCCTTTGAACTAATAGGGAAGTTTTCATAGTTTGGCTTTCTTGGGACTAAGGGATCTTTGGCACTTAAAGCTTCAAGCTTCTTGTAAGTTGCCTTGATTGTTGACTCATCCCATTTTGCCGTTGATCTCATAGTGCCATATTCGGTAGGCTACGATCTGTTCTTTCATTCCTGTAACCTCAACTACTTTTATGCCAACAGTTTTCTACCTGCAGCCTAGTTGGGAAGAGTGGGTTTGATATCTTAATTAAGATTCATTAACTCAATTCGGGCTACTTCTTCCAGAAGGGCCTCAACAGACCATCCAGTAAATTGAGCTTTTGAAGCTTATAGGGCTTATTCTTCATGATTAACTCAAGATAGTCTTCCCTTAGATCCTTTTTGAGACTAGGGTTGCTAACTAGTTCATAAGATGCCTTTTGACTGACCTATTTAGTAAAATCTTCAAGTCTATTCACTTTAGTGAACTCTAAAGACATGATTTGTTGGGCCTCTTTGTCACACTTTCCATTGCTTTTAATAACAACAATATTTTCAGCCTGTTTGATCTTCAACTCTAGGTACTCTTATACATTCTTAGGCTTTTTATATCATTTGAGGGAAAGAAAGGTCACTTTGCTGATGTCAGTCATGGAGTAGAAAGATACTATCTCTTATAGACATGTTCTAACTCAAGTGGGTCAAGATTGTTGGGTTAAAGTGTGGTAGATGAATGAATGGTGAGTGCAACAGTAGTGGTGGTGGAGATATGAGATGTAGTGGTAGTTTTGGTTGTATGGATAGTGGTAAGTTTTTTTTTTTGTTTTTGGTGGTTGTTGTGAGGGTAGTGATGTGGCTTTTCTTTTGAGAAGTCCTTTGTTGGACTTGGATGGTAATGGTGAAGGTGGTTGTGTTTGAGTGGTTATAACCTCAATTGTCACCTTTGAAGTGGGAAGAGATGTTTTGGCAGTATAAGTGGTGGTGATTTGAGTAGTGGAAGTGGGGGCAATGGTTTAGGTTGTGATAGATGGAAAGTGGTTTGGATAATTAGTAGTGCTTTGACTAACCTCCGTTGGAACCTCTATTGAAGAACCTTCATTTCCTTGGATATCTTTTCCTTTTATGATCACCTACACTGTGATTTGTAAACAGGCTTCCCTTTTATCCCTTCTTTTCTGCTTCTCAATTCCATTATCAAGTTATGCTTTTCTAGGTTTTTTGAGTGAGTTTTTTGAGTGAAGCAATGTCTGGCTTTTACCAGCCTCTTTGACTAAGGGTTGGAGCTTCCTCATGCATTCTTCTATCTCCGCCTTTTGGCATCATCATATTTTGGGAGAGTGAGAGCTTATCTAGTGGTTTTAAAGATAAAGTCTTTGATGGCTTAAAATTCTGCCTATGCATCTTTATATCTGGCATCCATTGTTTGTCTGACAAGCTCTACCTGCGTGGTTTATCTTTTTCAGCAGCTTGCTTTCGAAGTTGTAGGTATGGTTGGACACGTTCTCACATTTTGTTTTGATGTTTCTACATTTGTGGGTCTGGGTTTGGAGTTTTTGAGCAATATTTTCATCACGTCTTTGATCTCCCCAATAGATGTTTTTAAGTTGGTTACCCTCTCCGTCAATTCTTGCTAGTTTAATCCATCACTTGATTTAACTAGATCATCTAAATTCCCACTAGAGGTGGTTAAAGTTGGTTTTGGACCAAGTGCCCCTTGTTCTTGGTACTAGGGACTTCTAACTAATGTAGAGACTATTGTCTCAACAGATGTAACCATTGTCCAACTATAAGACTGTTGTCTCAACAATCGTTGTAGATGTCCCACTTGAGATACCAATGATCTTTTTGGATACAGGAGGTCTAGCCTCCTTTACTTGTAGGATGGCAATGATGTTTATACTTGCCCTAGTCACTTATTGAAGTGAGCTCTCTTTAATTTGTTGTTGAGAGGGACTAGGTATATGCAAGTCAGATATATCAATTTCATCAAGCAATTTTTAGAAGGTTGAACGGACAATTGATGTAGGCAGTGATGATGAAATAGGAGATGCCTTGGGAGAAGGGCTTGAGAAGAGATAATAAAATGATGTATCCCCCACCTTCATTTTTTGAGGAAGAGTGAGGAGTTTTGTAACATCCGTAAAAAACCGGGTTAACCAAACCCGCTTCGTTTATTAACCGAACAACTAGTTAAAAATTTAGTTGCGTATTTAATGCTCAAATTAATTTTAAACGATACATAATTAATAAGTATATTAGAATATAAAATTTATATTTGAAAATGTATTAAAAATAGTGAATTAAAAATAAAATGCTGAAGCCGGGTTTCGAACCCGGGTCAGCCGAATATTCACAAAGTCTTAACTCTCACTCGCCCAACCACTCTGCCACTTGTGTTGTTTGGTTACATATTGAAACAATTAATATATAAAATAAATCTAGAAATCAAACCCAGTTACACAGCGCGCCCAAATCCACTGACGCCGGAAAATCCGACGATTTTGTCAATCATCGTCGGTTACCTTTGACTTAACGTAAGAATTAACAACGCCATCGGTTATAACCGATGTCCAGTCCGCGACATTAGTCATAACCGCCGGAGAATTTTTGACTAACGAATCAAGACGGTAATCAGACCCAATTCGTTGATGTTCGTCCCTATAAATACACACTCTAGCCTCTGATAACCTTTTCGCTCACAATGACACCAATTCTCGACGCAATTTCACTCGCCGGAAAATCTCTGCAAGTCGCCGGAAAACCGAGACTTTCATCTACACGGTAAATACCTTGACTTTTTCTGTTTTAACCCATTGTTAGATTATTACTAACATCAATCCCTCACCCAGAATCTATTCCAGACGACGTTACCGGATTTTCTGTTTTCGCCGGAAAACTTCTGAAAGTTCCAGAATCTCGCTGTTTGCCGGTATGATCATTTAAACCTACTGATAATCGTTGCTCAGTAGTTCAATCTCATATCTAATCAATCAATCTGATTTTTGAATCCGAACAGAGGGATTTCACAAAACAGAGCCGACGATCTTTGCCGGATTTCTGAAGAAGACAATCTGCCCGATACAATCAATCCCCAAACCCTTTCTGTTCAATACATTACGATTGCTCATAATGTTCGTTAACCGAATTAAACAAGAAACAGTTAGTTAACCGTTGTCTGTGTTTTGAACGAAGAAGACGAAGTCGTGTATGATATAAGATTAATTAAAATCAATATTATGAACGGGTTAGACACACAGTCCAGCGGTGGACTGTGTACAAACAATATGCATACGTCCCGAGTTCGATCCTTGACACACACACATTCGCTGTAATAAAATGGATTTTTTTTAAACTGAACCGGATCCATAACAGTAAGATGTTAAGTATAATAAAAACCAGAATACTTACAAAGTTAGACACACAGTCCAGCGGTGGACTGTGTGCCAAACTAAACCACAGGTCCCGGGTTCGAGACCTGTGGCGAGCACCGAGTTGATGTAATTAAATCCTTTTTAAAATAAATGATTTTCGGATTAACTTAATTAGTGTATAAATATAATTAAAAACAGAAATATTTCGGGTTAGACACGTAGCTCAGTTGGTAGAGCTGCGTGCACGCGTACGGGAGGTCACGGGTTCGAGTCTCACCCAGCGCACTCATACGAACGACCGAACCGGTCAACGGTCAACGGTCAGCGGTCAACAAGTCAACGGTCAAAAAGTCAACAAATTTTTTTATTTTTATTTATTTATTTTATTTAAAAACCAATTAAAAATACCTAAAAATAACGTTTTTAAAGTTAGAAAATAGCCTTAAACTCACAAAAAATATCCAATAATCCTACTAAAATTGATTAATAAAATCCGCTTATTTACCGAACCATTATGTTATTATCTAGGTTAGTTTCACTTGTGGTTAAATCCAACTTCGTGCGCACTCATCATCAATCCAAGAAACGCAACCACTGTGAGTGAATTCTTACAAACTCCCCTTTTTATTCACGTTTTGGGGTGAATCATGTGTCGCTTAAACTAATTCGTTAATTCAAATTCGTGCGATACCATATTATGATCTAAACTTAGAATGTAAATATTGTTTGTAGTTATGTATTACATATTGTCAAGTTGTATGCAAATTATTTGTTAGGCCCATCAGTTCCTCGTGGGAGACGAGTTGAACAACGCGTGCCTTAAAACTCATTCATTAGGCCCATCAGTTCGTAGAACAACGCGTGCCTCAAAACTCATTCATTAGGCCCATCAGTTCCTCGTGGGAGACGAGTTGAACAACGCGTGCCTCAAAACTATCTATTATTGTATGTGTGTGCATTATTTAATATTAAGTGTTTTGTGAATAAATTTACATCTACATTTACTCATATGTGGTTATGCACTTTATTTTATAATCAATTCAATAAACTTGTTTAAATGTTTTTCATAGGATTCACTCGCCAACTTTTTGTTGATCTAAAAACCATTTTTACACATGATACAGGAACAGGGTGAAGCAAGGAAAACATAGGAAGTGCCTTAGAAGAAAATAATGAAGTCTAGAAAGATGTGTAGAACATGTTGTAATTATGATTGTATGATCCCCTTTAAATTGTAATAATAAATATGAAACGTTATAATAAATGTCATGAGCTTTGATGAAAACCCAATCATGCCCCGATCACCTTTTCCGCTGCGGGTCGGGGTGTGACATATTGGTATCAGAGCTTTTGACTATAGGGATATAGGATAGGTTATTAGACCCTTAGAGCCTATACTATAGTTGATTAGATTTTAATTGTTTATGTGGTTATATGCAAACTCATGATGTTTATTTCTTTCATATTTGTTACATACACAAATGCATGCAGGCACTTCCGATAATACATTTTGTGATACATAGTGGATTATACTTACAGTCAAACATACATAGTTACATACATATTCATCATACATATTTCAATGTTCACATATTCGAATCATCTTCATACTTCCGTTATTCAAGATTTTGTCGCATTTTTCATTTTTCAAATCTCATCAAAGTGAGTTCTGCGACAGGCATGTAGTAACTGTAAGGTTACCAGTACCGGTAGTCGGAACGTCCTGTCTAGGTTGGCATTCGTATAAATCCAATATAACAGACCAGTTTGCCTACCTGGGGACTAACGATGAGAGTACGAAGGACCTATTAGGCCAAAGCAGGCCACACCAAACGTCGTTCGAACTAACCCCACTTTGAGGTGTCACCGTGTCCACACCTGGATACATTCTGAATATCATACATTACATACATATTTCTCGATTTTCTCCGGGTTTTAGTGTACGTAACCAGGCTAACACATGCGAACCATATAAAAACCCGGCAATCATGGGGGCCCACATGATTACGATGGTGAAGTATGGCGGCATGCAAGGCCCAATTACGAGCAAAGCCCAAGACATCCTATGGATGTAGTAGATTTATTATTCTATATTTATTTTATGAATGTTCATTCCTAAATACGATACATGATCCCTAAAACATCCAACTCATACTCTTGATATGTATTCCTTGTAGATGTCTTCTAGTCTCACTCGTAGGAAGATGAGATCAGGAAAAGCCCGCGAGCGCATGGCTGCCCAAATCGCTCAACAAATGGCTGCCGTAATACCCAACATTGTAGTTCAAGTCCAACAAGCCCTTACCGCTAATCCCGTCAATCAAGAAGATCAAAATGTTGTCAACCCTCCCCCAATTACCACTAAATGCACCTTCAAGCATTCAAATCCTGCGACCCTCCAAAATACGAAGGGACTGAAGGTGTCACCGCTCTTCTCCATTGGTTTGAAGAAATGGAAAACACTTTTCTAAATTGCGATTGCCCCGATGATCGCAAAGTGCGATATGCTAATGGTCGTTTACTTGGAATAGCACTTACTTGGTGGAATACAGAGAAGGCCAAACGAGGCGTTGAAGATGCTATCACTTTGACTTGGGAAGAATTGAAGGAAATCATGACAAGACGGTTTTGCCCAAGGAGCGAAATCAAGAAATTAGAGGATGAGTTCTATTCGTTGAAACAAAAGGAAGGCGACCACACCACATACAACAAGAGATTCCTCGAGTTAAATCAAATGGTTCCCAACTTGTTCACTCCTCTTTACCGTTTGATCGAGCACTACATTCGAGGTCTTCCTTCAAAAATTCAAGACTCTGTAATAAGTACCACACCTGCAACCTTGGAAGCAGCAATGGAGTTAGCTACAGAGCTCACCGAGAACCGCATACGGAATAAAGACTTCAAGGAGGAGAAGAAGAAGGATAAAGCATCGACTGAAACCTCGAACTCCACCCAAACCGAATCCCCTTCTCAACCTATTTCTAAGAGAAAACGAGATGGGCAACTTTTCGTTGTCACCCAACGCAATCAACCAGCCTCACAAGCCGTACCCCTCCAAGCTATCCCAATCACCCAAGTAGCACCCAACTCAACTTACCCAAATAAGAAACCTTACCTTGGACCTCACCCTCAATGTAACACCTGTTTCTATCACCATCCATCTACCTTACCTTGTCGACTATGTGCGAATTGTGGACGCTATGGTCATTTGAGCGAGGTTTGCCGCACCCCTCAAACCCAAATCTCACCCCCTACTCAAAACATGATCCAAACATATCAACAACCCCAATACCCCATGTTACCTTATGTTCGAGCTTGTTTTAATTGTGGCGACCCTACCAACTTTAGAAACACGTGCCCTCGATTGGTTAACATCATAAACGCCCAATCTCAAGCAAACCCAGTTAACCAAGCAAATCAAGAAAACCCAACCACTAGGCCACCAGCAAGAGGAAGAGTTTTCAACATCAACTCCAATCCTATTGAAGATAATGGCGGCCCAAATGAACCACCCAACTAGTCTTCTTCACCAAAAATCAAGATTCAACTCCAACCGCTTCGTTTTTATGTTTTTCATTATGTTATCTCAATTTTCACGTATCTCAATTATAAATTGGAAATTTATCCAAGGATCTTAATGCGAATTACTATTTCAGTTTTGTTTTATACTCGTTGATTTAACATTCACATCATCATACATCTCAACGTATTTCAATCTCATTATTTAAAGAAGTTGGGCTGTGTCTCACTTCTACATAGACTAACCTCTCCATCATAACAAACGAGAGAGGAACTGTCATCATTCAAACATGTATACTATCAGAATTAAGACTCAAGCTTTGGTTGATTGTGTTTGTTTATGTTTTAGAGTCACATAGAACTAATCATAACTTATGGATAAAGCCAATGAAAATTTAACAAGAATATGGTGGATACGCCGCTGGTACTTCCTATATATAAGTATTCTTGCCAAAGGATTAGAGGCATTGTCAGGCGGTTATGAGAAGTTCCATGTAGGATTTAGTATTGTCTTGTTTGAAGTTTGTTTTATACTCACTGATTTAGCATTCATATCATCTCATCATTTAAAGAAATTGGATTGTGTTCTATTTCTACATAGACTAACCTCTCCATCATAACAAACGAGAGAGGTACTGTCACCATTCAAACATGTATACTATCAGAATTAGGACTCAGACTTTGGTTGTTGTGTTTATTTATGTTCTAGAGTCACATCATAGAACCAATAATAACTTACTGATAAAACCAATGAAAATTTGACAAGAATATGGTGGATACGCCGCTGGTACTTCCTATATATAAGTATTCTTGCCAAAGGATCAGAGGCATTGTCAGGCGGTTATGAGAAGTTCCATGTAGGTTTTAGTATTAGAAGTTTTGTTTTAGGATATAACCTTATCTTTCCAAACATATCAAAACTCTTGCGCATGAAATCATATTTAGTCAATCAACTCTGTTTATCAATATTCATTAACCTAGGCATCAAAAAGCGATTCCTGTAGCAGGGTACTCAACCCTTACAAGGAACGTTACCGCCTCAAACAAAAATTTAAACTCTTACTCCTTTCTAAGTATGTAACTGTCAAATTAAACACCATCCTTTTTAGACAAACATGCCACTACTTAAATTTCAGGACGAAATTTCTAAAAGTAGGGGATACTGTAATATCCGTAAAAAACCGGGTTAACCAAACCCGCTTCGTTTATTAACCGAACAACCAGTTAAAAATTTAGTTGCGTATTTAATGCTCAAATTAATTTTAAACGATACATAATTAATAAGTATATTAGAATATAAAATTTATATTTGAAAATGTATTAAAAATAGTGAGTTAAAAATAAAATGCTGAAGCCGGGTTTCGAACCCGGGTCAGCCCAATATTCACAAGGTCTTAACTCTCACTCGCCCAACCACTCCGCCACTTGTGTTGTTTGGTTACATATTGAAACAATTAATACATAAAATAAATCTGGAAATCAAACCCAGTTACACAACGCGCCCAAGTCCACTGACGCCAGAAAATCCGACGATTTCGTCAATCATCGTCGGTTACCTTTGACTTAACGTAAGAATTAACAACGCCATCGGTTATAACCGATGTCCAGTCCGCGACATTAGTCATAACCGCCGGAGAATTTTTGACTAACGAATCAAGACGGTAATCAGACCCAATTCCTCGATGTTCGTCCCTATAAATACACACTCTAGCCTCTGATAACCTTTTCGCTCACAATGACACCAATTCTCGACGCAATTTCACTCGCCGGAAAATCTCTGCAAGTCGCCGGAAAACCGAGACTTTCATCTACACGGTAAATACCTCGACTTTTTCTGTTTTAACCCATTGTTAGATTATTACTAACATCAATCCCTCACCCAGAATCTATTCCAGACGACGTTACCGGATTTTCTGTTTTCGCCGGAAAACTTCTGAAAGTTCCAGAATCTCGCTGTTTGCCGGTATGATCATTTAAACCTACTGATAATTGTTGCTCACTAGTTCAATCTCATATCTAATCAATCAATCTGATTTTTGAATCCGAACAGAGGGACTTCACAAAACAGAGCCGACGATCTTTGCCGGATTTCTGAAGAAGACGATCTTTGCCGGATTCAATCAATCCCCAAACCCTTTCTGTTCAATACATTACGATTGCTCATAATGTTCGTTAACCGAATTAAACAAGAAACAATTAGTTAACCGTTGTCTGTGTTTTGAACGAAGAAGACGAAGTTGTGTATGATATAAGATTAATTAAAATCAATATTATGAACGGGTTAGACACACAGTCCAGCGGTGGACTGTGTGCAAACAATATGCATACGTCCCGAGTTCGATCCTTGACACACACACATTCGCTGTAATAAAATGTCTTTTTTTTTAAACTGAACCGGATCCACAACAGTAAGATGTTAAGTATAATAAAAACCAGAATATTTACGAAGTTAGACACACAGTCCAGCGGTGGACTGTGTGCCAAACTAAACCACAGGTCCCGGGTTCGAGACCTGTGGCGAGCACCGAGTTGATGCAATTAAATCCTTTTTAAAATAAATGATTTTCGGATTAACTTAATTAGTTTATAAATAATAATAAAACAGAAATATTTCGTGTTAGACACGTAGCTCAGTTGGTAGAGCTGCGTGCACGCGTACGGGAGGTCACGGGTTCGAGTCTCACCCAGCGCACTCATACGAATGACCGAACCGGTCAACGGTCAATGGTCAGCGGTCAACAAGTCAACGGTCAAAAAGTCAACAATTTTTTTTATTTTTTTTATTTAAAAACCAATTAAAAATACTTAAAAATAACGTTTTTAAAGTTAGAAAATAGCCTTAAACTCACAAAAATATATCCAATAATCCTACTAAAATTGATTAATAAAATCCGCTTATTTACCGAACCATTATGTTATTATCTAGGTTAGTTTCACTCGTGGTTAAATCCAACTTCGTGCACACTCATCATCAATCCAAGAAACGCAACCACTGTGAGTGAATTCTTACAAACTCCCCTTTTTATTCACGTTTTGGGGTGTATCATGTGTTGCTTAAACTAATTCGTTAATTCTAATTCGTGCGATACCATATTATGATCTAAACTTAGAATGTAAATATTGTTTGTAGTTATGTATTACATATTGTCAAGTTGTATGCAAATTATTTGTTAGGCCCATCAGTTCCTCGTGGGAGACGAGTTGAACAACGCGTGCCTTAAAACTCATTCATTAGGCCCATCAGTTCGTAGAACAACGCGTGCCTCAAAACTCATTCATTAGGCCCATCAGTTCCTCGTAGGAGACGAGTTGAACAACGCGTGCCTCAAAACTATCTATTATTGTATGTGTGTGCATTATTTAATATTAAGTGTTTTGTGAATAAATTTACATCTACATTTACTCATATGTGGTTATGCACTTTATTTTATAATCAATTCAATAAACTTGTTTAAATGTTTTTCATAGGATTCACTCGCCAACTTTTTGTTGATCCAAAAACCATTTTTACACATGATACAGGTGAACAGGGTGAAGCAAGGAAAACATAGGAAGTGCCTTAGAAGAAAATAATGAAGTCTAGAAAGATGTGTAGAACATGTTGTAATTATGATTGTATGATCCCCTTTAAATTGTAATAATAAATATGAAACGTTATAATAAATGTCATGAGCTTTGATGAAAACCCAATCATGCCCCGATCACCTTTTCCGCTGCGGGTCGGGGTGTGACAAGTTTGGCTTGGTGGAGATGTTTATGTTGATGCATATGTCTATTGCCTACGTTATCGATGTATATCGAGTCTGTAATAGGAATCTACATGTTAGAATAATTGATTGTGTATAATATATCCACTCCTTACGAAGTGAATACCCTATAAATAGGTGTGTTGGGTTATTTGTAAAGTATATGTTTTTGTAGAAGGATGGCGAGCTCTGTCCAGTTGTTTGCAGGATTTGTAAATGCTGAAGTATTAATGAAACAACAATTAAAAGTGATTGAATCTTGTTAATATTCTTGCCTAACTATAAAACAGATTCCGCATGTTAAATACTAGGTTATTCAAGTTAGAGTGTGAGCTATCGGATCCGACAACGGACCTATAAGTGGTATCAGAATTACGGATGGCCTGATTTGAAGACTTGATCAAGATTCTACACTTCTATTCTACTTAAAGTCATGGACAAAATGGACTGATTATTCAGTATAATACGTAAAATCCATTCTAATAAAACCCTTGAAAAGATCACAACTTAAAACAATGGAGTTCATGACAAAAATTGCAAAAAAAGGGAAATCTTAAACCCACTTCGCACTATCTCACACATCACTTCGCACGAAGAGACCATCCACTTCGCACCAAGTGACACATTGTCAAGTTTAAACCTACACTTCGCTCGATGTGATTTTCAACTCACACGAAGTGTTACACTTCGCATGAGGTGACCTCCAACTCGCACGAAGTGAATTTTTAATCTGTGTTTTACTGTTTTGTATTCAGGTTGCACGAAGTGACACTCCATACAAGATTTTACTTCGCACAAAGAAACTTTTGACAATTTTTTCTCGAATAATGGAAACGAGTTCATTAATGCATTCACAACATCCGCCGCTACAACTGAAGTAGCACAAAATATGAACCTTTAAAATGAAATGGGGACAATGAAGAAGCCCCAGAAGCTGATGAACTTAGAAGACTATAACGGTCGGAATGAAAGATTCATTAATTGGGTTCAGGCGAATCATTTCAACTGCTGGTTCGCAATTGAAGAAAAATACACTTCACTAGTAGGTGAAAATGGTTTGGAGAAGACGTTAACCTAGTTTACAACAAAACGAAAAAGAAAAGTTTGTAAATGAAAAGAAAATGATGAACATATTATAACAATTGATCAAAGAAGATAATTTGGCTCTTTCGCAACATGACGATGATGCTTAGTCTTTGTGGAACGCATTGAGACTTAAGTTCCAAGGAAGCTCTCAAATTAGAAAGAGTAACAAAGCACTACTAAGGAAAGAGTTTGACATTTTCAATCTACTAAAAGGTGAGAACATGAAGCAGTTGATCGAGCAATACTTTCATCACGTTCTTCAGATGAAAAGGTTGGGGATTCAGAAAACAAATGAAGAGTTAGTCGACAAACTGGCTGATGTCTTGCAAGAAGGGGAGGGGACTACTTATTTAACAATTCTAAAGAACGTGCAGATTATAGCTCTTTTAATTTGTCAAAATTTATAGAAAGGCTTGAAGGTCATGAGATGGAGATGTAGAAAATGGTGAAAACCAAAGGATCACATATTCAGCAAGACGTAAACTTGTACTTCAAAGGTAGCTCTGTAGGAAATACATAAAGTCCAAAGATACAGACAGCCTTCAGCGCAAAAAACTCTACAAGTTCTTCTTCAAAACAATGTGGTGGTTTTCAGTCATTTCCGGCATATAAACCAAATTCTCCTCAAACACCGCAATCTTTGCAAAGTTCGAACACTTTCTAGAATGGCCAAAGCACTCAAGCCAATTCAAACCAACGGATTCTACAATGCAACATTGTAGTGAATGTAGAAAATGCAAAAGACTTCAATGAACAAACTGCTACGCAACACATGGCATTGCTTGCATCTGTGCTAGAATCATATGAAAGCCTAGTGGCTAGAAAGATCGGGAACCCAAACATGACAAAAGAAGACTATGATCAGATCGATTCTGAACAATGCAAATTGATAGAAGTAGTTTAGTATCAGAGCATTCGGCTCTTGTATTGCACAGTTCAGAATCGTAACAACATAAAAGTTAACGTTTTGGGTGTTTTTGACAGCTAGTTTGAAGTTTGAAGGCTGTTCTAGGGTTTTTGATGCTATTTCGATTAAAAAGCAAGGCATCTCAGATAGAAACTTGGAATTTCGGATCATCAGCAAGGTATCTCGGAGAGAAATCTTGGATTTCAGATATAAGGATTGCATCCCAGATCAGAGAATTAGCATCTCGGATCAGAAAACTTGAATTTCGAATCAGAAGAGTGCATCTCGGATCATAGGTGTCCATCTCAGATTGCATCTCGAATTGCTTTTTGAATCATAACAGTGCATCTCGGATTATAGGTGTTCATCTCGGATTTGTATCTCGGATAGTATCTCGAATCATCGTTCCAGATCGCATCTCGGATTAGCATCTCAGATACCATCTTGGATTGGTATCTCGGATCACTGTTCCGTATTTCCATCCCGGATTGTTAATCCGATTTATTGTTCCGAATTCGGTACTGTTCCGGGTTGTATTCTATAAGGTGAAAAGTTAACCAGCTGACGTAATCGGACATAAACGTCTTAGTACACATAATTTTTAGGACAAAAAAACCGACTGCACGGTTAGACTCGTGTGATTTTTAGGACAAAAAAAAGGCACGAAAATTCCTAAAATCACTGTCTGACATTATACATCATTGGATTCGTATCGTCAAGACGAGTCTAACAGTATAATTTGGTAATCACATATTTCAGAAAAATTTTTAACGAGCCGGTTCGGTAAAAATGTTGAATATGTCAAACTTGAATGAATTGTTGAAATGGAGCATGAGGCAGGCACGACAAACAAACTACGAAAGATTTTGACGATAGAGAATTACCATACATGGAAGGATAGGTTTTAGTCATTCATTGAGTATCAGGACACACATATGTGGATCTGTATTCAAGATGGGTACGTTAACCCAGCTCATGAGTTTGAAGGCAGCCAACGTGTCACTGCCTATGTAAACATGTCAGAGGCTGATAAGAGAATGTATGAGTCTGAGAAGAAGGACGAGCTACCATAAAGATGTCGTTCCATGATGGCATCAAACATACATTCAAGCGGATATACCACTTCAAAGGAGATATAGGATGCTCTAGAGAAAACATATGAGGGAAATCCTGATGTGAAGAAAAACAAAGTTGATCTGCTAAGAAGCAATTTGTTGTCTTTAAAGGCATGAGAAATGAGTCCCTAGAAGATGTTATAACGAGATACTATCATCTAATGTCAGAACTGGACAATTATGACATAGAGGGATTCATGGATGTGGAGATAAACAATAAGTTGCTAGATGCTTACCTGTGAAATGGAATATTTATAGTTTAATGATAAAGGGTGAAGCTGATTATTAAGATAAAGACTTGGAAGAGGTTGTTGGGAAACTGAGAGCTCTCTCAAAATGAAGAAGAAGGAAACTGGATATGATCAGGTTCAAGATCCGAGAATTTATAAAGGGCTTACATCTTCATCTTCTAAAAATGCTTCAAGTGATTCTGCAACTGCGTTTCTCTCATGTGAAAATGAGCAGGTTGTGGTAAACGCTGAGGGAGAAAATAGGTTTTGTAGCTGCTTCAGGGGGATCGTCAGCGGCAAAGAGATAACAAGCTAGCAATAGTAACAACATTACAAGATTTATGCCTCTAAGTGTCAAGGTTGCTGAAGATCATTTGGCCCTACTTGCTTCTTTCGTTGCTTCCTATGAAAACTACATTAAGGGAAGAATATCTGATCCTGCTACGTTTTATGAAGATTATGATCAGATTGCCCCTGATGACCTAGAGAAGATGGATTTACAATAGCAGATGGCCATGATCTCTAGAAGAGTGAAGAAATTCATGAATAGGACGGGAAGGAAGTTCGTTGGAACGAATGTGGGTTTTGACAAGTCTAAAGTGCAGTGTTACAATTGTCAAAATTATGGACACTTTGCTAGAGAGTGTCGAAGACCTAAGTCTGAATCTCGTTCTAGCTCATCTTTCAAGATTTCCTAGTCATGGTTCAAGCAACAGTAATGCGTCAACTAACCTAGATCAAAGGCCCTGATCTCTACTGCTAGAGAAGGTTCTTATGATTGGAGTGCTCATCTGGAAGGCGATGACAATGCCACACAGGCATTCATGGCTGAGATAGCCCTAGTTGATGATGTAGAAGTAAAGGCTGATGATGAGATCGAACAAGAGACTGTAGCTGAAAAGGTTGATGATGATCATATGACTGAAAACATTAAATCCGATGTAGAACAGAATGCTGCAAATAAGAAGATGGCTGATGATTTTGCTGCTTTCATGGCTGATCTAAGCAAATCAACATGAGAGGTACATTCTAACTCTGGTAGTTTTGTTTGCTTAAAATGTAGTGAATTGCAAAGTGAAGTTGACACGTTAATAAATAAAAACCAAAGTCTGGTAAATGAGCTCTTGAGCATAAAAGAATCGAACTTTTTCGTAAAAAGAAGTGAGTCGTTATATTTGAAGAAAATTAAGGGTTATGAAGAAGAAATCAATATTTTTAACCTGTAACTAAATGAAAAACTTCAAATTATTAACTTAGCTTATAATACGATGAGTGATAAAACAAAAGAGAATTATGAAAAATGCAAAGAGTTGTTAGAAACACAACTGAATATTTGTAAACTTGAAAAGAAATTGAATCAATTCAGAGATTCATCTTTTGTTATGAAACACATGATGAATGGCTTGAAGAAAGGTAATGACAAGACATGTGTTGGCTTCAAAGGTTTCAATGAAGTTCCACCACCTCTTGGTCATGACTATTCTTTCTTGCCTAACGAAGATGAGTTAACAGACTTTATGTCAACTACACCTAGTAGTTCCACATCAAGAAATGTTGATTTGTCTGAGAATGCCAAGAAGGATAATAACAGGGAAGGAGTTTTGAAAACAAAGAATACACACCCTAAGAATAAAAAGCAAATTTTTGTTAAAAAAGTTGATTTTGTAAATGGAGTACTATGAAAGAAGAGACCCCTATTATTATAAGAGAGTCAAATGTGCAATTTGCTAAAAATAAAAACATAGAAAAATCAGAAATTGAGCAAACTAAACAAGATCCTTCAAAGGCATCATCATCATCATCATCATCATCGTCGTCGTCGTCACCTGATGAATCAAAACCAGAGACCTCAATTAAGAAATCTTCGGCTAGAAGATCGTGCTTCAAATGTCACAACAAGGGACATGTAGCTAGCTGCTGTCCTAACAAAAAGAATGAAGCACAAGTGACTGAGGGAAAGAGAGAGAAATCACCAGAGAAAATTGGTGATGATCAGAAGAAGGTGTCTACCTCATTAAAGATATCAGCTACCAAGCGACCGTGTGTTGCTGTTAGTGTAGATAAAGCTGAAAAAGAAACTCACCAAGTTTCTCATTTTCTAAGAAATCAACAATGATTTCAGCCTGAATATACATCAGGTAGATATGAAAGACCTAGAAGTAGTTCACCAAAAATGAATAACTTTAATGGTCAATCAAGTAATTTCAGAAGTCAAGGTCAATATCAAACTAGATATCAAAATGTTGGTAATCGAAATTTTTATAACAATGGCTTTAGAAATTATTACCATCAAAATTCAAGGAATCATAACCAAAATTTCCAAAGGTCACAAAGTCCAAACATGTTTAGGAAACCTCAGGACCAGAGACCTAGTGTTAATCAAAAATCATTTCCATTAACCGGTCTGAGATCCAAGACTAGTGTTAAGAGTGTTGGATATTGGATGAATGTTCCTGTGGTTGATGAATCTAGAAGACCCAAGACCATTAAGGCTTAGGTCCCCTAATCTAACTAATTTTTGTTGGGTTATGCAGGAGTTACTAAAGAGGATTATCAACTTATGGTATGTTATTAGTGACTGCTCCAAGCACATGACGGGGGATGCGAGGTTGTTGACTGAGTTTGAGAATCTAGATGGAGGTTATGTAAATTTTGCAGGTGCTAAAGGAGGGCACATTACAGGGCGAGGAAAAGTGACCAACGGGAAGGTCAAATTGGACAAAGTGAACTATGTCGAGCAGCTGAAGCACAATCTGATGAGCGTGTCTCAAGTCTGCAACAAGGGTCACTCGGTCCAATTTACTAAGTCTGAAGCTTTGGTGTTGAAATCGGGTTTGGTGATACCGGATGATTGGATAGTGATGAGAGCTCCAAGGAGAAATGACCCTTATGTCATGGACATGGGTGCTAAGGACTCTTCTACTCTGGTGGCGTGTTTATTGTCAAAAACATCTGAGGCTGAATCTAAGTTGTGGCACAGACGCATAGCCCACATCTACTACCGAAAAATGAATTATATTATTAAAAACGGTTTAGTGGAATAGGTGCCAGTGCAAAGGTTTCATGTGGAAGATAAATGTCTTCCATGTCAAATGGGAAAACAACATAAGAAACCTCACAAGTCTAAAATAGTAAATTCCATGCCCCTTATGAATTACTTCATATGGATCTATTCGGTCCGGTGAACGTAAGGAGCAGGGTGGAAAGTATCAATTTTTAGTTGTCATAGATGATTACTCACGATATTCATGAGTTTTATTTTTAGGTACAAAAGATGCGACAGCGGAGATGTGGATAGATCTTTTTACAAAATTGGAAAATGTCCATGATGCACGGATCAAGAGGATAAGGAGTGATAATGGCACGAAGTTCAAGAATTAGATTATTGATCTCTATTGTCTTTGCAAGGGAATTAAACATCAATATTCTACTCCTTATACACCTCAATAGAATGGAGTTGCTGAGAGGAAAAATAGGACGTTGATTGAAGCCGCTAGGACTATGCTTTTTGATTCAAAGCTTCAAGTTCTTTTCTGGGGAAAAGTTGTGAACACAACTTGTTATGTCCTAAACAAAGTTTTGATGGTTAAACGATTTAATAAAACATGTCACAAACTATTGTTTAACCGGAAACTAAACTTAAAAGGCTTTGAACCATTTGGATTACCCTGCACCATTGTGCAAAATAAAGATAAGCAAAAATTCAGTGAGGTAGCTGACAAGGGTTACTTTCTAGGTTATATGCCTGGAACACCGAATAAAAGGGTTTTTAATCTAAAAACTGGTAAAATTGAGGTTGTGTTTAACATGGAAATCACTAGCTATTCACCTCAACATTCAAGGAGTGGTCCTGCTATATTATAAGATTATGATTTTGTTTTTAAATCGTTTAATATTCTTGATTTTTCCAATACAGATGAGCCTCAAGTGATTCAACTGTGGTTAGTGAATATGAAGAGGGTGACTTCATGCCTAGATCGAGTATTTCAATCATATGCTGCAGAAACTTCTTCCAGTGCAGCTCCGTAGGATTCAAGTGATAATGAGTCTGAACCTATTCAGGGGGTGGATTTTACTAATCCTTTTGCCAATACGAACATTCAGGGGAAGATTGGATCTAATCTAGGAGATAATTTAGTTGTTCACACTATTGCTACTACACGCACAAACAAAGATCATCTAGTTGAGAACATCATAGGTGATGCCGCTGCAGGTGTTCAGACAAGAAGAGGTGTGATCGAAGGTTCCTGTTTGTTTACTTTGATTCAGAAGACTTGGATGATACATGAGTGTTTGTATAGTTTCTTTATTGCCCAAGAGGAGCAGAAGAATGTTCACATGGCTCTAAAAGACAATTGTTGGGTTGAAGCTATGTTAGAGGAACTAGCTCAGTTTAAAAAGTTGAAAGTTTGGGAGCTAGTTGACATGCCTGAAGGAGATAAGGAAATAGGCACCAGTGGGTGTTTAAGTGCAAGAATGACGACCGAGGGATTGTGATAGGGAATAACGCTCGGTTAGTGGTGAAAGGGTTCAATCAGCAAGAGGGGATTGATTACAATTTAGTGTTGTAACATCCGTCAAAAACGGATTTACCAAACCCGCTCCGTTTATCAACCGAACAGTCAGTCAAAATTTTCGTTGCGAATTAAATGCCCAAAATATTTTTAAACGATCCGTAATCAATTATTATACGGGAATATATATTTAGTTTTTGAAAAACTGTCAAAAATCGCAAAATAAAAATGAATTGCCTCTGCCGGGTTTCGAACCCGGGTCTGTACCGAGTCACTCAGCGACTTATCACCTCACACACAAACCACTGCGCCACTTGTTCCATTTGTTAAATAATAGAATCATTAAATTCATAAAATGACTTTACGAATTCAAAACCGGCGCCCAATCAGTTCAGTCGTCGGAATCCCGGTAAACTCGCGAGTCTTAACTACAATTTACGTTATAACGTAAACCATTAACCAGATATCGGTTATAACTGATGTTTGAAGTCCGCGACACTTTTCTATAACCGCCGGAAAACTTAAACTGATGAATACAGTCGGAAATCAGACCAAATACATCTCGTTTTTTCCCCTATAAATTCACCCTCAAACCATTGAGAACCTTTTCGCTCAAAACCACACTCTTTCTCGGCGAAAACTCCCTCGCCGGAATAAATCTGTTCGTCGCCGGAAAACCGAGTTTTAATCTCTGAGCTTTACTGAATCCCCTAAACCTTTACCGAAGTCACCCTTACCTTTTCCAAGCTTTCCGGAGACTAGCTGCTATACGGAACACGTCGCCGGAGGTGAATTCTGTCGCCGGAGTTCTGCCGGAAAACAGAGGATCCAGTCGGTATAATTCTCCGCCCAATTTCTTTTCCTTTTTCACATTTATCTCACCTTAATGAACTGTAAAACACTAATAAACCGATAAAAACTTTGAACCAATCGATTTCCGAACTCTAGTTATATTCCAGCGAGGAAGACGATGTTTTTCTGTATTATATAAGTATAATATAAATCATGAAATTAATCGGGTTAGACACACAGTCCAGCGGTGGACTGTGTGCACATAAAACGTTAAACATGCAAAGGTCTCGAGTTCGATTCCCGCCTCACACACGCTGCCTTAATAAAAATCATTTTTTTGTTTAACTGAACCGGAGTCGCCACAGATATATGTTAAGTATATTGATAACCGGAATAATAACCAAGTTAGACACACAGTCCAGCGGTGGACTGTGTGTTTGTTTATATCACTGGTCACGAGTTCGAGTCCGGTCTTCTGCACCGACTCGGACAATTATCTCCTCTTTTTAATTAAGGCAGAAAAGGAAATAAATAAATAGTATTTAAGTATAATAAAAATCGAATGATATAACATGTTGAACACACAGTCCAGCGGTGGACTGTGTGTTGGATTAAACCACAGGTCCCGGGTTCGAGACCTGTGGAGTGCATGACCGTTTCGTTTAAACTGTTTTTAAAATAAAAAGGATTTCTGTTTAATTCTAATTAATGTATATATGTAATTAAAATAGGATATATAACGGGTTAGACACGTAGCTTAGTTGGTAGAGCTGCGTGCACGCGTACGGGAGGTCTCGGGTTCGAGCCTCACCCAGCGCACAACAATATGCCTCGAACCGGTCAACGCCAGTCAAAGTCAACAGGTCAAAGTCAACTGTAGCAAAAAATAAAATATTTTTTTTATTATTTTTATTTAATTATTTTAATTAAAAACCAATTATAAATATTTAAAAATAACATTTTTAAGGTTAGAAAATAGCCTCAAACTCACAAAAATACACCCAACAATCCTACTAAAATTGTTTAATAAAATCCGGTTACTTACCAAACCATAATGCGATTTATCTAGGTTAAATCTCACTCGTGGTTAAAACCACTTCGCGTGCATTCAACGTCATCAACCGAACGCACCCACTGTGAGTGAATCTTACAATTCCCCCTTTTAAATTACACGTTTTGGGGTGTGTCATGTGTTATGAAATTAATTAATTTATTTATTTAAACTTGTGCCATACCACATCATGACTTAAACTTAGATTGTTTTTATTGTTGTGATTTACTTATTGCCATTTGTCAAGTCATATGAAACTCATACATTAAGCCCATCAGTTCCTCGTGGGAGACGAGTAGAACATCGCGTGCTTCACATCAAATTCATTATTATTCATGTGTGTATCATTGAGTTTATATTGTTTGTAGTTGTGTTATTCATATTATCATGTTTATGCAATTCATTCATCAGGCCCCCTCAGTTCCTCGTGAGAGACGAGTTGAACATCGCGTGCCTTTAATTGTTCCATTATTATTCATGAGTGTTTCATTTAACATCTTATGATTGCCGATCAAGTTACATCTAATTTTACTCATGTTTGGTTGTGCACATATTTCATAATCAATTTAAATAAATTGTTCAAATGTTTTCCATAGGATTCACTCGCCAACATTATGTTGATCCAAAAACCTTTTTACACATGATACAGGTGAACAGGTTGAAGCAAGGATAACATAGGATATGCCTTAGAAGAGAACAAAGATGTTAGATTGTTAGTTAGATCATGTTGTAGCAATCATTGTAAATTTCCATTTAATTTGTATTAATGAATATGAAACGCTTAATAAATGTCATGAGCTTTGATGATAACCCAATCATGCCCCGATCACCTTTTCCGCTGCGGGTCGGGGTGTGACAGATTGGTATCAGAGCCATGACTATAGGGATATAGGATAGGTTATTAGACCCTTAGAGCCTATACTATAGTCTTCCTAAATTTTAAATTGATTAGGTGGTTACTTACAAACTTGTGATATTTATTTGTTTCATATTTGTTTACATTCCAGTCAAACATACATGCTCATATACATATTCATTATACATATATACATATTCATTATACATATATCGATGTTCATGTATTCAATTTATTTTCATACTCTCATTATCCAAAGATTTTGTGCAATTTTCAATTCTCATCAAAGTAAGTTCTGCGACGGGCATGTAGTAACTGGAAGGGTACAAGTACCGGTAGTCGGAACGTCCTGTCTAGGCTGGCATTCGTATAAATCCAATATAACGGACCAGTTTGCCTACCTGGGGACCAACGATGAGAGTACGAAGGACCTATTAGGCCAAAGCATGCCACACCAAACGTCGTTCGAACTAACCCTACTTTGAGGTGTCACCGTGTCTACACCTGGACACATTCCGAACATCACACGTTGTATACATATTTCTCGATTTTCTCCGGGTTTTTGTGTACGCAACCAGGCAGAAACCGTGCGAACCATATGAAAAACCGGTATTCATGGGGGCCCACATGATTACACAGGTAAAGTATGGCGGCATGACGGGCCTAACAGCGAGCAAAGCCCAAGACATCCTATGGATGTAGTATTTTTTCTATAATTATTTTATGAATGTTCATTCTTGAATGCGACCCATGATCTCAAAAGCATCCAACTCATACTCTTGTCATGTATTCATTGTAGATGTCTTCTAACCTCGCCCGTAGGAAGACGAGAGCAAGAAAAGCCCGCGAACGCATGGCTGCCTTAATCGCTCAACAAATGGCTGCCGTAATACCCAACATTGTAATCCAAGTTCAACAAGCACTCACCGATAATCCCGTCAATCAAGCAAACCAAAACATTTTCAACTCTCCCCCAAATACCACTAAATGTACCTACAAGCATTTCAAATCATGCGACCCTCCGAAATACAAAGGGACTGAAGGCGTCACCGCACTCCTCCATTGGTTTGAAGAAATGGAGAATACCTTTCTAAATTGCGATTGCCCTGATGATCGCAAAGTGCGTGATGCTACCGGTCGACTATATGGGATAGCACTTACTTGGTGGAATACAGAGAAGGCAAAACGAGGTGTTGAAGATGCTATGACCTTAACTTGGAACGAATTGAAGGAAATCATGACCAGACGATTTTGCCCAAGGAGCGAAATCAAGAAGTTAGAAGATGAATTTTACTCATTGAAGCAAATGGAAGGAGACCACACCACCTACAACAAAAGGTTCCTCGAATTACATCAAATGGTTCCCAACATGTTTACTCCCCTCTACCGTTTGATCGAGCACTACATTCGTGGTCTTCCGTCAAAGATTCAAGACCCTGTGATAAGTACCAAGCCTGCAACTTTAGAAGCAGCAATGGAGCTAGCAACAGAGCTCACCGAGAACCGAATCCGAAACAAAGACTTCAAGGAGGAGAAGAAGAAGGATAAAGAATCGACTGAAACCTCCGACTCCACTCAACCCGAATCACCTTCTCAACCCAATCCTAAGAGAAGAAGAGTCGGGCGACTTTTCGCTGCTACCCAACGTAATCAACCAGTTTTTCACGCTATACCCATCCGAGCTATCCCAATCACCCAAGTGGCACCCAACTCAGCTTACCCAAATAAGAAACCATATCTTGGACCTCACCCTCGATGCAACAACTGTTTTTATCACCATCCCCATACCCTACTTTGTCGTCTATGTGCAACTTGTGGACGCTATGGTCATTTGAGCAATGTTTGTCGCACCTTTCAAGACCAAACCTTTTCCCCTACTCAAAACATGGCCCAAACTTATCATCAACCCCAATACCCCATGTTCCCATATGCTCGAGTTTGCTTCAATTGTGGCGACCCTACCCACCTTAGAAACACATGCCCTCAATTGGTTAACGTTATCAACACTCAAGCCTAATCAAACCCAGTTAATCAAGTAAACCAAGAAAACCCAACCACTATGCCACCAGCAAGAGGAAGAGTCTTCAATATCAACGCCAATCCTGTCGAAGATAATGACGGCCCAAACGAAGATACTCAGCTAGTCCTCTTCGCCGAAGATCCAGATTCAACTCCTATTGTTTAGTCTTATGTTTTTCTTTATCACATGTGTAGACTGTTAGAGAAATTATTGGATATTATATATATTGTTTTCAGTATATGCTTTTGCCGAGGCCGTAGCTCCCCATCCATCGAGGTTGAGTTTGATCCCCATTTTATTATGGGTTGATCAGGGCGTGCCCGCACGATCGGTTCCGTTTGTTTGAGCCTTGATCGGTTATTTCATTTTACATTTCAATACATGCAATACGTTCGGCTCCGTTTGATTGAGCCTTGAGCGCATATTTCAATTTACATTTCCAGTTCATGCAATACGTTCGGCTCCGTTTGATTGAGCCTTGAGCGCACATTTCAATTTACATTTCCAGTTCATGCAATACGTTCGGATCCGTTTGATTGAGCCTTGAGCGCACAGACAATTTCATTATCAGTATCTTGTGGTTGTGGTGTTTGTAGTAGAGTCGCATCGAACTAACCATAACTTGCGGATAAAGTCAATGAAAATTTGACAAGGATATGGTGGATACGCCGATGGTACTTCCTATATATAAGTATTCTTGTCAAATGATCGGAGGCATTATCAGGCAGTTATGAGAGGTTCCATGCATAGGCTGATTGTGTGATGGTTGTTTAGATTAAGTTGTTCAATTTCAGTACATTCAATACGTTCGGCTCCGTTTGATTAAGCCTTGAGCGCACATACAATTTCATTCAACACGTTCGGCTCCGTTTGATTGAGCCTTGAGCGCACATACAATTTCATTATCAGTATCTTGTGGTTGTTGTGTTAGTTGTAGAGTCGCATAGAACTAATCATAACTTACGGATAAAGTCAATGAAAATTTGACAAGGATATGGTGGATACGCCGCTGGTACTTCCTATATATAAGTATTCTTGTCAAATGATCGGAGGCATTATCAGGCGGTTATGAGAGGTTCCATGCATAGGCTGTTTGTGTGGTTAAGTTATTCATATTCAGTACATGCAATACGCTCGGCTCCGTTTGATTGAGCCTTGAGCACACAATTTCAATTTCAGTACATTCAATACGTTCGGCTCCGTTTGATTGAGCCTTGAGCGCACATCCATTTCATTTTCAGTACATGCAATACGATCGGCTCCGTTCGATTGAGCCTTGATCGCACAGATATATTTCATTTCAGTAATTTATGTTTGTTGTATTGATTGTAGAGTTATAGGACTAATCATAATTCACTGATAAAACCAATGAAAATTTGACAAGAATATGGTGGATACGCCGCTGGTACTTCCTATATATAAGTATTCTTGTCAAAGGATCAGAGGCATTATCGGACGGTTATGAGAAGTTCTATGTAGGATTTATTAGTTTCTTGGTAACCAATCATAACTTGTGGATAAAACTAATGAAAATTTGGCAAGAATATGGTGGATACGCCGCTGGTACTTCCTATATATAAGTATTTTTGCCAAAGGATCAGAGGCATTATCAGGCGGTTATGAGAAGTTCCATGTAGGATTTAGTATTGCCTTGGTTGGAATTTGTGTTACATTTATATCATCATGTTATTTAAAGAGATTGGATTGTGTTCCATTTCTACATAAACTAACCTCTCCATCATAACAAACGAGAGAGGAACTTCCATCATTCAAACATATATGCTATCAGAATGTGGATTCAAATATTTGCTGATGTGTTTATTCATGTTCAAATATTTGCTGATGTGTTTATTCATGTTCAAATATTTGCTGATGTGTTTACTTATGTTCAAATATCAGCTGTTGTGTTTTTATTTATGTCCCATATAGGTTGTAGTGTTAGAAGTTTTGCCTTAGGATATAATCATACTTTCCCAAACTTATCTAAACTCTTATGCATGATATCATTTTTAGCAAATCATTCCTGTTTATCAATACTTATACAGTAGGCAACAAAAAGCGATTCCTGAATAGGGTACTTAACCCTTACAAGGAACGTTACCGCCTCGAACAAAAAACTTAAGCCTTTATTTTGCTAAGCATACAACTGTCAAACAAAACATCATCATTCTTTTAGTCAAATATATCACAATTTAAATTTCGGGACGAAATTTCTAAAAAGCAGGGGATACTGTAACATCCGTCAAAAACGGATTTACCAAACCCGCTCCGTTTATCAACCGAACAGTCAGTCAAAATTTTCGTTGCGAATTAAATGCCCAAAATATTTTTAAAACGATCCGTAATCAATTATTATATGGGAATATATATTTAGTTTTTGAAAAACTGTCAAAAATCGCAAAATAAAAATGAATTGCCTCTGCCGGGTTTCGAACCCGGGTCTGTACCGAGTCACTCAGCGACTTATCACCTCACACACAAACCACTGTGCCACTTGTTCCGTTTGTTAAATAATAGAATCATTAAATTCATAAAATGACTTTACGAATTCAAAACCGGCGCCCAATCAGTTCAGTCGTCGGAATCCCGGTAAACTCGCGAGTCTTAACTACAATTTACGTTATAACGTAAACCATTAACCAGATATCGGTTATAACTGATGTTTGAAGTCCGCGACACTTTTCTATTACCGCCGGAAAACTTAAACCGATGAATACAGTCGGAAATCAGACCAAATACATCTCGTTTTTCCCCTATAAATTCATCCTCAAACCATTGAGAACCTTTTCGCTCAAAACCACACTCTTTCTCGGCGAAAACTCCCTCGCCGGAATAAATCTGTTCGTCGCCGGAAAACCAAGTTTTAATCTCTGAGCTTTACTGAATCCCCTAAACCTTTACCGAAGTCACCCTTACCTTTTCCAAGCTTTCCGGAGACTAGCTGCTATACGGAACACGTCGCCGGAGGTGAATTCTGTCGCCGGAGTTCTGCCGGAAAACAGAGGATCCAGTCGGTATAATTCTCCGCCCAATTTCTTTTCCTTTTTCACATTTATCTCACCTTAATGAACTATAAAACACTAATAAACCGATAAAAACTTTGAACCAATCGATTTCCGAACTCTGGTTATATTCCAGCGAGGAAGACGATGTTTTTCTGTATTATATAAGTATAATATAAATCATGAAATTAATCGGGTTAGACACACAGTCCAGCGGTGGACTGTGTGCACATAAAACGTTAAACATGCAAAGGTCTCGAGTTCGATTCCCGCCTCACACACGCTGCCTTAATAAAAATCATTTTTTTGTTTAACTGAACCGGAGTCGCCACAGATATATGTTAAGTATATTGATAACCGGAATAATAACCAAGTTAGACACACAGTCCAGCGGTGGACTGTGTGTTTGTTTATATCACTGGTCACGAGTTCGAGTCCGGTCTTCTGCACCGACTCGGACAATTATCTCCTCTTTTTAATTAAGGCAGAAAAGGAAATAAATAAATAGTATTTAAGTATAATAAAAATCGAATGATATAACATGTTGAACACACAGTCCAGCGGTGGACTGTGTGTTGGATTAAACCACAGGTCCCGGGTTCGAGACCTGTGGAGTGCATGACCGTTTCGTTTAAACTGTTTTTAAAATAAAAAGGATTTCTGTTTAATTCTAATTAATGTATATATGTAATTAAAATAGGATATATAACGGGTTAGACACGTAGCTTAGTTGGTAGAGCTGCGTGCACGCGTACGGGAGGTCTCGGGTTCGAGCCTCACCCAGCGCACAACAATATGCCTCGAACCGGTCAACGCCAGTCAAAGTCAACAGGTCAAAGTCAACTGTAGCAAAAAATAAAATATTTTTTTTATTATTTTTATTTAATTATTTTAATTAAAAACCAATTATAAATATTTAAAAATAACATTTTTAAGGTTAGAAAATAGCCTCAAACTCACAAAAATACACCCAACAATCCTACTAAAATTGTTTAATAAAATCCGGTTACTTACCAAACCATAATGCGATTTATCTAGGTTAAATCTCACTCGTGGTTAAAACCACTTCGCGTGCATTCAACGTCATCAACCGAACGCACCCACTGTGAGTGAATCTTACAATTCCCCCTTTTAAATTACACGTTTTGGGGTGTGTCATGTGTTATGAAATTAATTAATTTATTTATTTAAACTTGTGCCATACCACATCATGACTTAAACTTAGATTGTTTTTATTGTTGTGATTTACTTATTGCCATTTGTCAAGTCATATGAAACTCATACATTAAGCCCATCAGTTCCTCGTGGGAGACGAGTAGAACATCGCGTGCTTCACATCAAATTCATTATTATTCATGTGTGTATCATTGAGTTTATATTGTTTGTAGTTGTGTTATTCATATTATCATGTTTATGCAATTCATTCATCAGGCCCCCTCAGTTCCTCGTGAGAGACGAGTTGAACATCGCGTGCCTTTAATTGTTCCATTATTATTCATGAGTGTTTCATTTAACATCTTATGATTGCCGATCAAGTTACATCTAATTTTACTCATGTTTGGTTGTGCACATATTTCATAATCAATTTAAATAAATTGTTCAAATGTTTTCCATAGGATTCACTCGCCAACATTATGTTGATCCAAAAACCTTTTTACACATGATACAGGTGAACAGGTTGAAGCAAGGATAACATAGGATATGCCTTAGAAGAGAACAAAGAAGTTAGATTGTTAGTTAGATCATGTTGTAGCAATCATTGTAAATTTCCATTTAATTTGTATTAATGAATATGAAACGCTTAATAAATGTCATGAGCTTTGATGATAACCCAATTATGCCCCGATCACCTTTTCCGCTGCGGGTCGGGGTGTGACAAGTGTGTGCACCAGTAGCAAGGTTGGAGGCAATTCGTTTGTTCCTAGCTTATGCTTCATTCAAGGGCTTCAAAGTTTACCAACTTGACGTGAAGAGTGCGTTTCTTTACAGGAAAGTCTAAGAAGTGGTGTATGTCTCACAACTAGATAGGTTTACTGATCCAGATTATCCAGATCGAGTCTATCGACTTATATGCATTGTATGGATTGCATCAGGCACCTAGGGCGTGGTATGAGACACTGTCAGCACATTTGTTAAAGAATAGTTTTGAAAGAGGTCAGATTGACAGTACACTTTTCATTAAAAGAAAGAAGGAAGACTTTCTACTGGTACAGTAGATGACATCATTTTTAGGTCATCTGATGAGAACATGTGTCATGAATTCAAGGAGGTAATGAAGAGCAAGTTCGAAATGCATGCGATAGGTGAACTGTCTTACTTTCTGGGTTTACAAGTTAAATAGAAGAAGGATGGGATGTTTATACATCAGACGATGTATGTTATGACATATTATCTCATTTCAAAATGGAGGATTGCCCTACTTTTAACACAAATATTTGCGAGAATCACAATCTTGGTCTAGATCATGAGAGTGTGGAGGATGTTGATCCAACTAAGTACAGTGCAATGATTGGTTCTTTAATGTACTTGACTTCTTCATGACAAGATATTTTGTTCGCAGTGTGTCTTTGTGCCAGATCTCAAGCGAATCCAAAGGAGTCACACATGAAAGCGGTGAAGCGGATTCTTCGTTACTTGAAGGGGAAAACTAAACTTGGGTTATGGTATCCAACTGTTAGTGATTTGAAGTTTGTTGCTTTCACTGATTCGGACTTTGGAGGATGCAAATCAACTAGAAAGTCTACTATAGGTGGTTGTCAGTTCTTAGGAGGGAGGATCGTATCATGGCAATGCAAGAAGCAGTCTTGCGTCTCTACCTCTAAGTGTGAAGCTGAATATATTGTTGTGGGGAGTTGTTGCTCTCAAGTACTTTAGATACAACAACAAATGCGCGATTATGGTTTGAATTTCACTCGTACTCATATTATGATAGACAATAATGCCACTATTTCAATCACAAACAATCCCGTAAAACACAGTCGCACAAAACATATTGACATTCCTCATCATTTTATAGGGGATAGTTCTGAAAAGAAATTGATTGAACTGCATAGAGTCGACACACCAGATATCCTTGCAGATCTTTACACAAAAGCATTTGACAGGGCTCGTTTTGAACATCTAGTCGAACTCAACGGGATGAGGAGTCCGGAATAACCAGTTTTCCTTAAGAATTTTTGTAAATAATTTACTGTTTTCCAGAAATCAAAACATAAAAAATATAAAATCAAAAATGAGTTTTCACTGTGTGGAAAAGAAGAAATGATAGTACATTAGCAAGTTAGATTGTCACACCGAAATTAAATTAAATTGGTTAAGTGTGATAGCAGTTTCATCATAGGCAAAAGGCATGAAATAATCAACTTATCGTGGTGATATAACATAACAAACTGTGTATGAGTGGGTAACATATCAGTGGCGTATGGTTTTATGACCTTAAATCTTGCGTTGATAGATTGCCAAAATCTGAGGTTTGTCTTTATATCGTTATTTCATCTGGGGTATCAGGGTTGTCCTTCTGGTGCATCCATGTATATATCGACCTAGGCACAACCAGGATATCTTAAAAGAGCTAAAATGCCAAATCCTAGAAATTGAAGAAGCTCTCCTAGAGAGTCATTCAACTGTGCAAAATGCATAAATTGTACCAAAATTTGGTATTTGCCCTAACCCTCATTGGATATTGGTCTCTTTGCTGTACGGAAGTGCTGACCTGATCACCAATTATCTAACGTTGTAAATCAAAAGGGTTGAATTTCGATATACTCACCTACTACGAGGAATCATTGTGCATACCTTGATCATGGGGGTATGTCCTGAAGTGGGACACACTAGTATATCAGTATAAAATTACCTTAGCATATCACTAGGTAATGGTACTTGAAATGTTCATGTATTTTTTTAAGTGGATAAACAATACTGGTTATCGTCATGAACTGCTTTTCATGAATATTACATATGGAATTATCTAATAGTGTGAAAACAGTTTGATAATGCTGATATGATCTTCTTCCCCCGGTGATTCTAACAAAAATTGAGTGTTTATTATTTTGTTATTTATTTGCTTTCAGAAAACATAAAAATCCAAAAAGATTTCCTTTTTTTTTGTAAATTCTTAGTGTACGGAAAATGGGTGTTCATGGATGAGTTATTACCAATAGGGGGAGATGGTGTTAGGAGATGAGTTCAAAATTTTAAAATCTTGCTGGTTCAATGTGCTTAAAATTTTATGTGTTTGGTTTGAGTTGAGAAGTGCTTAATCTGTGATACAGCTTTATCATCTCTTGAATAATAATAATTTGTTAACTTCTATTGAAAAATTCTTATGGTTTCTCAAGATGTTTGTTTTATAGTATACAGATTATAGCAGTGTGTTGCTGAGAAGTTTAGTGAAGAGCAGTTTGCTTGGATGCATGGTAGAACCTCATTTCTATATTGAAGACAAAGTTGAAGAGTTTGAAGATTGCTATTTTTAGGTCCTAGAAGTGTGAGATTGAAGCATCAAATATACGCAATGGTTTATGGTAGTTAACTGGGATTAACTGGGTTAGTCTGTATTAGGTTTGGACCTTTATAGGTCATTTGGGCATGCCATAGGCCATGTGGGCCAGGCAAGCCCATGAGGGGCATACCCTAGGTATATAAGCTAAGCTTATTTATTTCTTGGGTGAAGACTTTTGGGATTTTTCTAGAAAAAGCCTCCATCTTATACCAGACGGTTTTGCTTTTTCAAGTAATAGAATCGTGTGCAAGGTGTTAAAGTTGATTCTTGTTGTTCTTCATTTTTCGGTTTTCTTGAAGATCACCAGTTTGGATACCGCCCATCCTTGGTGATTGTGTGGATCCGGATTATCGGGACTTACAAGGGGTATCAGAGCCTGTTGATCCTGTTTTCCAGACTCAGATCTAATATCACACAATTCTGTTCGGTTTCTACTGAAAAACAAGCATTTCGGATCAACATTCAAGCATTTCTGATCAACATTCAAGGATTTCGGATAAATTCTTGAATTTTGGATAGATTTCAGATTTATTTGTTGTATTTCGGATTCGAAATTGTTGAAGATCCCGAAGAACACGAAGTAGATCATCCATCTCGGATTGATTCCGGACAACTGTTCATCGAAATTTTAGAATACTGTTGATTTCGGATAAGGTTTCTCATTCCGGATCAGACTCTCATTCCGGATCAGACTCTCGTCTCAGATTGCATCTCGGATTTGGGAAGCATTTCGGATTGAGACAGTGCATCTCGAACACCATCTCGAATCACTGTTCCAAATTACCATCTCAGATCACAGTTTCGAGATTCCATCTCGGATTAAGAATCCGAGTTACTGTTCAGCATTCGGTACTGTTCCGAGTTATACCCTTAAAGGTGGAAAGTTAACTAGCTGACGTAACAGGAGCTAAACGTTTTCGTACGCAGAATTTGATCCATAAGCAATCTCGGCAAACCGGGTGCACGGTTAGACTCGTGTGATTTTTAGGACAAAAAAAAAGCACGAAAATTCCTAAAATCACTATCGGACATTATACATCATTGGAATTGTATCGTCGAGACGAGTCTAACGGTACATTTTGGTAAAAACAGTTTTTGGACATTTTTTTATCGTTGTTATCGGTATGGTTTCGATTATCCGAAGATGTTTACAGACCAAGCTCAGCACTCGAACACAGTTTTCAGTCCAACACAAAATCAAAACTGGAACCTGCGGGATGAAGTGAAGGAAAAGCTGAATGAGTTTATCGGAAACTACAATGTTGATCTGGTTGCTGACTATGTGATGCGTTTGCTTAAACCTGGGAGGCGAAAAGAGGAAGTAAGAGATGAGATGAATAGCGTTTTGGGTGATGACAAAGTCGCCTTTGAATCTTGGTTGTGGGATCATTTACAATCAAACCAAGATCTCCAAGATCTATACACTAAATCAACAAAGTCTATTTCCGAAGAAGTGTCTGAACAGAAACCTCAAGCCCAACAAGTAGCAATCAACAGCCTAGCATCCCAAACTCTACCTCAAGCCCAAACTCACGCTGACAAACCTAGCTCGCACATTGACACAATCAACTACCTTTTGTGCACTGAACCTTGCAGGAATAGAGTTGCTCAACTCAGGGCACTTAATTCCAAAATGGTTGATGAGTACAACAATGCAATGGCTCAGTGCATCAGCCTTCGAGAAATTAAGAAGTTAGTCACAGAAAAGGTTGAAGCACAAAAGACTGACATATCTCAGCTCCACCTGGACGTAAATCAATAGAAATGTTGGGTCCATGATTACAAAACCAGATTAGATTCAAAAACCATGGAATGTGACTTGGTAAGAGTTGAGCCGGGACTTCTTACTGGAAAATATCAACAAAACAAAGTTAATATAAAGAAGCTTGATACATCCAGTAAGCTTGTTCAAGACGTGTGCAATGAGTACCTGGCATATAAGGAGAACAATGGTAAGGGTTTAGGATTCCATCAGGTTGCCCCACCGTATAATCACAACTACACAACAATGCCTAAAACCGATGAAGATATTGAGAAAGCACAGCATATGGTGTACGGCAAACCTAGTGACTATATGTCAGACACACGTGAACCATCTGGTGCTGTTGACTCTTCTAATGAGTCAGCTGATGAAGAGAGAGCTGACGTGAACAAAGCTCCAAGTGAGCAAACTGACAATTTAAACCTTATGCTTCTGATGAAAAGGTTCAGAGCAAGCTAAAAGAGCGGAAACGAGCAAATCGAATACGAAGAAAGTAGGAGTCCAAATGTCAAGGACATTAATGCTCTCCAAAATATCAGTGGGCAGCAATAGCCTTCAAAAGGCTTGTGTTGTGAAAAATTCTTTTGTTAAGCCGGTCTTTAATGGCAAATGTTAGAAATATGCTTTTGACTGTTTTAGCAAAGCTTTTGGAAAGGTTGGGGAGATTTATAAACAAGACTTGCAGTCTAAACAAAAGAAGAAGAATCCAAAGAAATCTCCACAACAGAAGAAGGCCCTTGCAAATGACAAGTACAGACATCCAATTCGTCTGCAAGAAACGTTCAAGGATATCAAGCACAGAAGGAATCAGTTCATCGTTCAAGGCCTGCACGAGCAAATCAAGCTGATCAGAATGCTTTACATGTGAAGAGACAAACATGCTTCAATTGCAGCATTCCTGGTCACATTGCTCGAAACTGCATATATAGTCCCCATGTTCCGTATCATGTTCAAAATCAGAAGGTTACACCTAAGGATAAAAATCATTCGAAGCCGATGCATGTATCATCACCTAAGGCAATGAAGAATGTGAAATCCAAGGTTAAACCATCTTATGGGGATTGGAATGTTGCCAAAAACAAAGGCAAGGCTGTTCAGAAACAAAAATCTTTTTTTCTAAAACGACTAAACATGAAACATCCAAAGTTGCTCAATCAAAGGCAACAACCGCGTTTGTTAAACGAAACAGATTTTGAAACCCAAATACAAAGCGGTAACAACATCACCAATCCTTGAAACAAAAGCGGATTTGTGTCTGAAAGAAGTGTCTTATTTTGATGCTTTAGGGAAACCCAGGACCACGACGACCTGGGTCCCACTGTCTTACTAATCTTTTTATTTTTCAGGAATAACCAAGGAGGAGCTGTTGACAATCTCTAGAGTGTTAATAGCGGTTGTTCTAGAGATTATTGGATGACATCTCACTGTCGCAACAATTCATATTCTTTTCTCGAGTGTGATGTTTCCTTTGAGGGAGATGAGGGAGGAAAAGATCAACGACAAGGTACAAATTTAAATTTCGTGCTTTAATTTTTGAAATTGGTGAGTCTTTAATCTAATGACGGAATGGTTAAGAAAAAACTACAAAAATATTTTTCTTTTCCTTTCTTTTAAAACTTTGTACATACGTTTTCTTTATTAGGTAAATTTGTGCATAAAGTATGATGCACAAATTTAGGAGGGAAGAGAGCGATATATGTATATATGTATTGTTTGAGGGGGAGAAAATAAAAAAATACGAAAAACATTTGAAAAAAAATACAAAAGGTCTTTTTGCATCAAATGGGAAATGAAATGAATATTCGTGATAAAGGGTGTGGCTGACACATGTAAGGTGTCATAGCTAAAAAGACTAGGATCTAATGTGATATGTCAATAGGCTTAACGTTTAAAGCGATTAAAATATACTAAGTGATATAAACATACGAACTATGTATCTTGTGGGTAACATACCATCATTGTATGATTTTATGATCTTAAATCCTGCGTTGATATATAGCCAACATCTGAAGTTTCAGGTCTTACGCTGTTGAGTCATCCGGGGATATCTTGGCTGCCCTTCTGTTGCATCCAGATTATATGCAGACCTAGGCACAGTCAGATATCTTTAAAAGAGCTAAAATAGAAGGGCCAAAACCTAAAAGAATGAAATCTCTTCATGAGAAAATTCCATGAATTCCTACGTACCACATAAGGTATATGCCTAACCCTCGTCAGATACTATTGGTCACTCTGCTGTACGAAAGTACTGACCTGTTCACCAATAGTCTGATGTTGAAAAGATAAAGGATGATCTCAGTATACTCACCTGCTATGGTGAATTGTTGTGCTTACCTTGATCGCGGGGGTATGTAATGGTATGGGACACACGGGTATCATAGTATAATACTACCTTAAGCATATCACAAAGTTGAAAAATGAAAGTTGAGCGTTAAATTTTTAAGTGGACAAATATATTGGCAGTCATCTAGACTAGTCTAAATAAGTTCATACTGAAAAGTGTTCCTTGGTCTTCCTAAAAACGATTTTGATCCCATTGTAATTGCATAGTTGTAACTATTGAGTTAGTTACTTTGTTTATTTTTGTTTCTGTTTATATTCTTACATTTTACAATTAAAAAAATAGAAAATTCAAAAATCCATAAATAAAGTGCTTTATTTGTTTTATTAAAAATTATTAACCGTTCTTGAAGATTTGGCTAGTCATCAAAGGATGAAAGAAATTTGAATTTCGATCCGAGTACAAGTACTTGGATGTACCAAGTGTTTATGTGGTACTCTCCCTATTGCATAAGAATGTTTGCTTATAAATTTCAGAGAATTGTGAAGATCTTGATTTAGATCAAGAAACAGGGGTTGCTAAAAATTGAGATGCTGTTAGTTGCCGACCAAGCATGAAGCATCACAACAACAAAGTGTACCTGAATCAAAAGAACCAGATGCCAGTCATCGTTTGACAGTGATAGTACATTTGAAGAAGCACATGAGAACCTGCTTGCTTGAAAGAGAAAGATTGAAGAAGAAACGAGCTGCTGAGGTTCCTCCTCTCACATTCTTTTTGACAAAGATGTTTCAAGCAAAGTTGATCAAGATCCTGATATGAAGCTAACCACATGAGCAGAAGAAAGAGACCCAGTGCTGAGAGTTTGTTGAAGTGTGAGGTCCAAGAAGTTTGAGACTAACTTCCACAACACTTACAGCATAGCGACAACCTAGTCTCTGTTGAAGACGTTGCTAAATTTATGCTATCAAGACAATTTGATGCATCAGTCTAGGGAGAGATTGTTAGGTCCTAGAAGTGTGAGACTGAAGCATCAAATATACGCAATGGTTTATGGTAGTTAAATGGAATTAACTGGGTTAGTTTGTATTAGGTTTGGACCTTTATAGGTCATTTAGGCATGCCATAGGCCATGTGGGCCAGTCAAGCCCATGAGGGGCATACCTTACCCTAGGTATATAAGCTAAGCGTATTCATTTCTAGGGTGAAGACTTCTGGGATTTCTCTAGAGAGAGCCTCCATCTTGTACCAGACAGTTATGCTTGTTCAAGTAATAGAATCGTGTGCAAGGTGTTAAAGTTGATTCGTGTTGTTCTTTATTTTTTGGTTTTCTTGAAGATCACCAAGTTTGGATTCCGTCCATCCTTGGTGATTGTGTGATATCGTTGATAGATCCGGATTATCGGGACTTACAGCTATGCAAGTGCTAAACTGGAGTTTCCTTAAACGCTAAGATTTAGCAGATTTGGTGATTTGATGCATCAGCTTAGGGGGAGTCTGTTGCTAACAAAAGCTATTAAAGCTGAAGCTATACAAAGACCAAAGACGTTGAAGATTGCAAGATGACTGAAGACAAAGTTGGTTTATTAAGCTATTGTCAAAGGGGAGTTTGTTGGTGTATATTTGTGACAACAACTTAGATTTGGTCTTTGGATATCTTGTAATTAGTATAACGATAAACAGTTAGCGGGTTTAGTATTTTAGTAGTTGATTGGGCTAAACCAGACCCACATTATGGGAGTGGTAGGCGAATTGGCCCTAGACAAATTTGGAGCCCATGTGGTGAAACCCTAGCCCAGTTGCAAACCTGTCTCTATATAAAGGGAGTTTTGCATTACGGTTAAGGTGGCCCAGTTAATCACTTCAGAGAGAGTTGAGAGAGAATTCTTGTGATCTTGATTGATTGTAATCATTGTGATAGATAATCGATAAAGATCAGGTTTATTGTGATTGTTGTTAGAACTTGTTTTCTGTGATAATCTGATATAGAGGATTCAGCACTCTAGATTGGATAGACGATTCTGTGAAGATCCATACGATTAGGGGACCTACAATGGAAATCAAAATCCGTTTACAAAGGATTATTATAAGAACGCTATATATCATCGACCGCAATCTCAAACAAATTCAAGGATGTTTCAGATTGAAGATGGTCCCTCGAGTTCAAAAGACAAAGCCTTAGTGGTGGCTCAAGAGGATGAAGGATTTAATTGGAACAAATATCACAAAGAATGAAAGTCTCACACTGTTACCAAAGATAATTAAAGAACCCGAACCTGAAGAAGAAGAATGTTCTGATGTAGTTTTTGATGAAGCAATTGAGGAAGCTATAATTGAAGGATATTATCTGGAACAACGTTCTGAGGAAGAAAATTTGTTACATAGTGCTTTTAGACATTTAATTCCACCTAACATGTTTCCAAATTTTGAAAGATATTTCGATTCAAGCTATCAAGTAAAATCAGAGGAAGAGTCAAAGCCTGAGGTTGTGGAAATGATAAATGTGGGCAAAGAAATGAATGTCGAGAATCTAACCGAGATAGCCAACAAAGCTATGATGGCTAATCTGAAAGAGGTAGTTTCTGATGAAGAAAAGGAAGTCGAGTCGAGTAAATAGTCTGTCAAGGAGTTGGTAAAGAAGGAAGTTAGAGTCCAAATTGCCAAAATTGAAAAACCTTGCAAGAAATGTGCTGAACCTTGCAATGAATGTTTAGGAAAAGATGAAAAATACAAAGTTTTGAAGGAACATACTGATAATTTGTCAAGTGACTATAAAGAAACTAAAGAAGCTTATGACAAATTAAACAAAACCCTTAGACAATTTGAACAAGCTGCTAGAGAAGATGAAGCAACACTTTCGATGCTCAAGGCAACCGTAATGGACAAGCAAATGGCCATAAATATTCATTTGAATACGATTGCCAAGCTAAAAACTAAATTGGAGAAAATGAAAATTGAAACTGAGAGGGTTAACAAATTGTTAATTAGTTATTCCACCAGTTAATATATCATTGATCATATTCTTCCAAAAATTGAAAAAGATGAAAATGAAGAAAATGATAAGAATGCTAAGAATAGTTTATGCAGAGTGTACGTCGAAGACCTGCATGTTTTGTTTCAGGATTGTACAATTTTTGAACATTTACGAAAAAATGAATGTTAAAAAAGTAATCTTGATATTGTCACTTGTCATATAATGGATTCTGCACATGTTATGACTAGTTAGTCATATTAGGTCCTGTGCTTATATGTATTAGACGATCCTACAAGAATTTGAACACATCTTCTTATTCCAAGCCTACACATTCTCATTATAATAATAAAGGAAAGAAATATCCTTAGAATAAAAAAAAGGTCAGGCATATGTTAAGAAAAATAATAACAAGTTTCGAAAACCAATTTTTCAAAGAGTATAAACTTTGTTTTCGGAACAAGCTCATAAGGAGAAAATGACAGTTTTGGTAAAGAGCAATCAAATGTCAAATTTTATGCTGAAAAACAACAACGAGAAAAGGTTGAAAAATCCTCTGTTGGAGATGACTGTAGGACATGCTTTTGATGTAACGAAGTTGGACACATTACTAGACAATGTCCACAAACTAAATCTAAACTTGTTCACAATGTTAAGAAAAATTCAAAAGATTTGAAACAAAAATCACCGATGTTTGTACCAACTAGGGTATGGAAACAATGCACAGAATCTGCAAATAAAGTGAACCAGTTAATACTAAAGTTTCAAAAAATGAAACATGTGAATCTTCAAAATGTAATGAACAAAAAAATTCTACATTGTAGTTCAAGAAAGCTTTGATGAAAGATCAAACATGGGTGATTAAAGAAAAAGAAATTTCTGAAAAATCTAAAAAAATTGAAAGTTTAGAGGATTTTCCTAAACTTGAGAAAATTGCAAATAAATCTGTATGAGTAGAGAAAATTAAAGTTGAAGAAAGTCCACCCAAGACTAAAAAGACTTGGGTATCTCTATTCAACTGTTTGTTTGTGTTTGTTTGAAGGAACTTCCGAGATCGAAGTAATCATAGAGAATGAGGTTCCTTGGCACATGACGATAATGGGTTTTAACGTTTATTTGATAAATAAATTAAAATTCATAGAACCCTCACTATTGAACAGACAAAACTGATTTAAAAGACAGATTTGTAAATGTTTAAAAATCAAAAGAGTCAAAGTTCTGTCATCTTGGGGGGAGAGAGCTTAAAAAGAAAAAAAATGTGAAGTAGTAATAGATGGAGAATTGAAGTGATTCTCATCGGTCGGTTAAATGTTTCTTTCTTTATAAAATCAGTAATAAAAAAATATGTTTTTGATTTTAGGGGAAGAAATGTTGTGGAAATACAACAACATATAAAAATTTGATAAATGTAACAAAACATGAAAAAGACAAAAAGAGTTTTCATGTGAAAAGAGGAAATGATAGTACATCAGTGGAGTATCACAGTATGCTAAGGATTTGTAGTGTCAAAATGTCACACCCCCAACTTACCACTTACGGAGTTTTACTGGGAGGCTTGTGACGTACCAGGATCTAGCCAATAATCATGTCAAGCTAATATTAAATAATATAAAACAAAGTCATCATGTCCAACATGAATAGTGAATGTCAAATTAAAAGTTTCAAACAAGTATGTGTTCAGCGGAAGCCAATGTAAGGGTTTAAAACAATCAAAGCCAATATGTTTTTAAAACGCAAATATAAAATGTTCGTAACGCGTAACATGTAACACGCACCATGCCACTACTAACTTCTCAGACTGCAAGTTTCCAAGCAATTTGTATCTAACGACCTGCAAGCATGCAGAAAAAGTGTATTAGTGATAAAACTGACGAGTTCACAGTTTTGTTTAACATAAAACAGTTAAGTGTTTAGTTTAAAGGTATGTCAATAATAAACTCGATAACGAAGTGACTGTTATGTTTGTTGTGCCCTCATCAATGTCTATCCGCATTGATCATGTGTTTAAGGTCCTTAGTTCACGCCCGTCCTCCTAGGCATGGTGTGAGGTTTGTCAAGTCTAATAGCGCTATCAACTAATACCTCGTTGCCTCCAAGGCAACTAGTTTCGGTACTAAGTAGGGACTTTCATGATAGAGTTTGAGTATATTAACTAACATCAAAGTTAAACTACAACATTTACAAAAAAGTATTCCTCCAAGTAATAGTAGTTTGTCCCCTCAGGACGCATGCTTGTGAAAGAGTAGTGAACTCAACTTGTAGGTCTATAGCTCTTGATTTAATAGACCTTCTGATTCTAAACCTTATGATACCTAGCTTCTTGTTTAACTGTAGATTTATAGTTCTGAATCTTCTGATAGTTAAGCATCAACTTTATCAATGAATTTATAGTTTTAATCCTTTTGGTTCTAACCTCTTATTTCATAAACTAAAATCCGTATTAATGTGTAAACCCAACTCAACTTTAATGATAATCACCAGATCAAAACCTCAATGTAGATGACAAAGTTTAGACTTATTCAGGCAGTAGTTAAACATCCGTTGATTTGTTCATAGATCGATCGGACAGGGTATCGTTTTAGTGATTAGGGTTTCATACACGAGAATTCAGAGAAACAAAGTTATGAGAGATCAGAGGATCTATTCAGAAGACGAAAATAAGCAACAAGATTTGTCCCAGGCCCTTATAGGCCAGGTGGACCTCCCCCGCATGTCGCGGGATATACCCTGTCTCCTCCCTCGTGGCGCTAGGGAGTCGGCTTGGTCTAGGTCTGTCACGTGTCCTAAGTAGGTTTGACACGTGTCGGGCCGTGTTGACACGTGTCATCAGCCGCCTTTTTCGTCCAATCACGTGTTTGTTCTCGATTTCCGTGCCGGTTCTTATCACGGATGCTCAGGTCTTGATCCCAAATGGTTCGGTTTTTAATTGCGAGTTGGTTCATCCACCGCCAAGCTTTCTTAACTGTTAAGTTTTACAAGTTTCATCATGCGCATATGGGTTTTTGTTTACGGGTTGCCGTCTGGAATATTTTGAGGTTGGAAACACAGTTAAGTCAAGTTCTTAAAATTCTTAAATTACTGATACAGGAGTATATTCTGAGGTGGGAAACACGGTTAAGTCATGTTCTAAAAATTACTTAACATATCTTGGAGCAATTGAGATATGTGTAGAGGTTTAAGTGGATAAGTATACTGACAATCTAAGTAAATTTGTTTAGAACTTAAAGTCTAATCAAGGTCAACGGTACTGGTGTGTTGTCTCAAAAACTGATATGATCCTCTTACACACACTCACAAAAATATGTCTATAAATATGTTTGTACATAATTATTACATTTCATTTTAGTAAACTTCAAAAAGTTTTTCAGAGTGTTTTAGCATAAACTTTGGAAAATGCAAAAAGTTTTTGTTTCTCTCTAACTTTAGATCACTGATGATGGAAAGCTGATATTCGAAATCTAAAGCTGCTGAACAAATTTAAAATTTAAAATTGTTCTTAAATGATAAAAAGTTCATAAATTTTAAACTAACAATTGATAAAAACTTTAGTTTGTTTGTAAAATGATCAACCAAGATCATGTATTTGAGCTTGGTAGATAAATCAGATAATTAAGGTCATTAACTTTGATTTGGTTAACTGATAGGGTTGATAAAATTGATAAAGTGATTAAAATTTGAAAATTAGAAAATGATAAAAAAAATTGTTTAAAAATTTTCAAGTTTGAATTTGAAATGTTTATTTAAATGTTAATTTGAACAGAAAGTATTTAGAAAGGAGGAGCAAGATAAAAATGTTGAATGATGATAAAGGAAGCTCAAAGAAAGGGGGAGTTTACTGAAATGAAATGTTTACTATTCAAGAAGCAAAGTAAATGAGGAGATTGTTGATAGTGTCTGAATATCAAGAAAGTTAAAGATATTAAAGTTTTGAAGAAACTCAAAGTAGATCAAAGACTCTGAAGCTTAAAGAGTATTCGAAGACTACGGCAACATCCAAGGGGGAAGTGTTGATGCATATGTCTGTTGCCGACGTTATCGAATCATATTGAGTCGGTAATAGGAATCTACATGTTAGAATACTTGATTGTGTATAATATGTCCACTCCTTATGAAGGGTCCACTCCTTACGAAGTGAATGTCCTATAAATAGGTGTGTTGGGTTATTTGTAAAGTATATGTTTTTGTAGAATGACAACAGAGTTCTCTCCAATTGTTTCTAGGATTTGTAAACATTGAAGTAATAATGAAACAACAATTAAAAGTGACTGAATCTTGTTGATATTCTCGCCTAATTAAAGAATGGATTCCACACGTTTAATACTAGGTTATTCAAGTTAGAGCTTGAGCTATCGGATCCAACAACGGACCAACAGTTTGCAACTGTTGTGAGGAAGTAACAATAGATGTTTGAGTTTGTTGCTTTTGTGCTGCAACAGGGACCTCTAGCACCTCAACCCCTAGAGATACCTTTTTTGTGGTTTTTCTTTTTGATTTTGGGATAGGAATGGATGAGGTTTGTTTGGAAATCTCCGGTGTGCATTTCACAGTGCTGGGATTTGCACCATGGTCACAAGGAGCAGTGGGGTCAACAATAGATGTAACATTTGTTTCTTGGTTTTCTAAAATGTTTTCAATTACCACATTTCATGCCTTTTGGCCATCATACAAGTAAAAGTTTTGTTAGGACTGTTCCTTTAGTTGCTTCACCTTTTTCAAAACTTTCTTTTCTTAAAATGGTTTTTAGGTAAAAGCTCAACAGCCTTGGAGAGATAAGGAAATGATTGCCAGCACCTCTCTTCATTGCCCTCATATTTGCAACCAAATCAAGAAACAATGTCTGGGATAGCTTTTAGTTTGAGTTTTTCAAAATAGCATACCCTAGATACTGAGTTATTAGGGGAATCTCATTAAAAGTATTGGTTTTAGCAGAGGCAAACCAAGAGAGTCATTTCCTGTGGGAACTTTAGTTTAAAAAGTGTTGTTCCCACCATCTGACCTTCATATCCCTTTTCAATGAACTCAGCTTGGAAGGCATTTTTGGGGTAAGTTTCCAAACCTGTCATATCCTCTAGATAAAACGTGGTGGAGATGGATTCCTCGGTGATTTCCACATGTTCTTTGTTGATGGTGCAGGTAATGAGAAAGGGCTTTTTGTTTTGCAGGGATAATTTTTCATTTGCCCAAAATTCTCTAAGTGTTGATACATAGATGGGTGTGTCGGCAGTGTGTAGGTAGAGATATTTTGACGAATTGATGTTGTCAATGATGGAGTGAAAGTCCGTATTCTTGCTGTGTTGTACAAGATACGGTAAGTAATTGTGTGGGTTATGATTTCGAGATCTATGATGAAATGTTGTTCAATTTTTTTGAAAATCTTTTATCCAGAAAAATCTTTTGATCGAAACAGAGTTTGATGAAAGCAAGTTCATATTTTTTCTCTTTTTAATATCTTTTGGAATTTTCAATAATGGAGGATAGAAGTGAACTTTGTTATCTCATGGGTTTTATAGGGTTAATGGAACAGGGATGCCAGCATGGACAGGGGTTACCTTTTAGTTCACGTGGTCAATTGCTATTTGTCATACCAAACCACTGTTTAGAAAGTGGGTCCTACATAGGAAACCCACTGATAAAGATACCAAAGATCTGCTTTTTAAAATATCTGTTTGAAACCTCTATTGAACTCAACAGACTTTTGAATAACTTTATTGGGTTTAACATAGTTTTGGAAGAAAAATAGTGGCACTAGTGTTGTTGGAATATAGTAGTTATCACACATAAATAGACTTTTGAACTACTTCAATAGTTGTTTGACTCTTTTGAATACAATTTTGTTTTTGGTGATTTTGTCAATCTTTTCTTGGTTTTAATATATAAATTTTGTTTTTTTAGATATTTAAGACAAAAGTAAATAAATGAAAAATAATTTTTGGGTATTCTAGAACATTTTTTCTATTATTTGGATAGAAGGATAATTGTGCAGGCGACCTCTGTTGGCATTTGAAATTACCATTAGTGGTTCCCTGCAGATGATCCAAAGCATTATCTTCCTTGGATTTGCTGTTATCAACCATTGCACTAGCTTGTTGGGATTGGTCTTTGGTCACAAGTAGTTTTTGTACAATCTCCAACAGATGTTTTTGACCCTCTACAAGTGCCTGTACACTTGGGTCAATTGAGATTTGACCATTCCCAATAGGATGTTGATGCTCATAAGAATGCACATTTACCTTTGACTTTGAGGTTGTTGTACAGGTTCTATATACCTAAAAGGTAGTCTATTGCATGCTGATTATCCATAACCTCTGGGTAGTGCATTTTGGATGCATTAGAGGTTTGACCTGATCTTTGTGAAAAATATTGGTTTTACTTTTGTGGATAAACAATTTAGTTAGGCTAAACTCTGTTGGAAATAGATTGGGTATTCCTTTTACCAGGCCCATCTTCCTTTTTGAAGTTCATTTTCTTTTTAGACGTACTTATATTGACATTAAATGGTTTGAGAAAAGAACATTGCTAAGTTAAATGGTTGTGTTTTCCACAAATGGTACTCACAGGAGTGGATATATAAACATTGTCTATTCTATTATATGATGTTAATTTAAAATAGTCATTTGTCAAATGATTTGATCTTCTAAAGAAATCACACTTCTTACCCTTATCTCTCTTTTGATGTACAGATGTTTCATCATCTATTTGAGAGTTGGTAAGAGGAATGACTTGTATCTTAGGTGTGTCAATACCATTTGGGTTTGTAAATTCAATGGGTTTGAAATTTTTCTGAACATCACATTCGTCTATACAAGTAGGTTTTAGTTCATACCTAAGTATTTCAGCTTGAATGGAGCTAAGTGGTTTTTCAAAAATTATTTGCTACCCAGTAGCTTCAGTGATTTTTATTTCTTCCCCACTTGAAGTAGTTGGTGCAATCTCAACCATTTCAGAGTCAATGGAAACTTGGGTTTCTTGTTTTTGGTCCTATTTTCTAAAATCAACACCAAACTTCACATTGCTCTTAATCTGTTTATCCAGAAGCATCTCATAACCATGACAAGATTCTACCCATTTTTCAGTAGTGATCTATGTGGATTCCAACTCCTTTTTACAATGTGATATTTTGCTATTGTTGACTAGAATTCGTCCTTGGTTATAGATGTTTCATGTTTTAGGCTGCTTAATTCAAGGTCTTTCAGCTATTTTTGTTTTAAAACCCCTTTTTAATTTTTCAAAAATAATTTCACTGATTTGAACCTTTTCTCTAAAATTTTAGTTCACTTCTTTTATGATAGCAAAGGCAATAATGCACTTTTTTTGAACACAACTCTTTAAGAGTTTGAGGAGATACCTTTGAGGCAATGAATGCAACTTGATCAACATTGAGAACATCAGTGGAACTTTCGGGTTTATTTTCATTCATCCTTCCTCCACACTCCCGGTCAATCACAAGTGCTTGACCTAAGCTTTCATTAGGTTTACCAACAATCTCTTCACCACCAGCAGTTTAAACTGGATCTGCTTCTCCTAAAATATCCTCAATGGCCATAAAACAAAAGTTTTCATGTTCCTCACTAACATTTTCTATTAAAGCAGAATTTTCATTTGTAAAATTTTCTAGCAAGCTACTCCAGTCAACATAGCCCTATGTAAATAAACTCTTTAGGTTCTACTTTTGTAGGAACATGAGTAGCTTTGATGATTAAACATATGCCATTTGCATTTGGACATACTAAACCTGAGGAATTTGGAGTGTATAAACATAGTGTACAAGTACATGAGTCATGGTTTGTGCAAAACAAGCTGTGTTTTGCACATTTGGTCCAGGGGTAGTTTGGGAATAAATCGGTTGTTGTGTATCAGATTGGGTTCTTTGACTACGATCTGTAATCATTGGTGTAGAGTTATATGTTTGACTCTTGCATTCTCTAGCAAAGTGTCCCAACCTATTACATTTAAAACATTTAACGTTGGATTTATCCAACCCTACTTTGGACCTACCATTTAATCTTGGATAAGTCATATCAGTCCTTTTATAAAAATTGTAAGCTCCCAGAATGAGTAGGGCTACCTAGTGCAACATGTCCATCTCCTCTAGGTCAGTTGTGTCTAAATGCTTAAGATTATCGAGCACAAACGATTAATTATAAATGACACGAGTTTCATCATTTTCTGCGAAAGCATAGCTCGTGGAATGTTGATCGGAGTTGATACCTTTTAATTCGTCAATAAAATCATCAATATTTTGATAATTTCTGTAACACCCCGACCGCGTAAAACAACAAACTGCGATAGAAACGTCGGGGAGTCACATTACAGGAATTGTTTCAAACACATGGTATTCAAGGATTTGTTTTATTGAATCAATAATTTATATTGTCTTTGGATAATATAAACAAAAGCCAAACCATTGTCTTTAAGTTTTATAGTAAACTAAGGCCCGAGTCTATCCTATGTGTAGCATGTGTTCATAATCGTCACATATTAGCACCTAAAACATATATGAAAAAGACGGTCAACAAAGATGTAGGTCCCCTAATCTGTATGGATCTTCACAGAATCGTCTATCCAATCTAGAGTGTGGAATCCCCTAGGTCAGATTTCATAGAAAACAAACAAGAACATCAATCACTATAAACCCGATCTATATTGATTATCTATCACAATGATTACAATCAATCTAGACCACAAGAATTCTCTCTCCACTCTCTTTGAAGTAATTCACTGAGCTAACTAAGCAGCCTTAACCCTAATGCAAACCTCTCTTTATACAGAGACAGGTTTGCAACTGGGCTAGGGTTTCACCACATGGACTGCTATTGGGTCTAGGCCCAATTCGCCTACCACTCACTATATTGTGTCTTGTTTAGCCCAATCACTTCTAATCAACTACTACAACAATAAACTCACTAACTATTTATCATTTTACTAATTACAAGATATCCAAAGACCAAATCTAAGTTGTTGTCACAAATATGCACCTACAAACTCTCCCTTGACAATAGCTTCATTAAATAATTTTGTCTTCAGTCATCTTGCAATCTTCAACGTGTTTTAAAATCTTTGGTCTTTGGAGCTTCAGCTTTAATAGCTTCCGTCAGCAACAAACTCCCCCTAAGCTGATGCATCCAATCACTAAATCTTCTAAATCATTAGCGTTTGAGTAAACTCCAGTTTAGCACTTGCACAGCAATCTTCAAACTCTTCAACTTTTTCTACAATGTAGAAAGAAGGTTCTACCATGCATCCAAGCAAACTCATCTTCAACAAACTTCTTAGCAACATACTGCTACAATCTTTGTACTAAAAAACAAACTTCTCGAGAAACCATAAGAATTTTTCAACACAAGTTAACAAATTATTATTATTCAAGAGATGGTTAAACTGTATCACAGATTAAGCACTTCTCAACTCAAACCACACACTCAAAAATTTGAAGCACACCGACCTGCAAGATTTTAAAATTTTGAACTCATCTTCTAACACTGTCTCCCCCTATCGGTAACAACTCCTCATGAACAACTATTTTCCGTACAGCTAGAAATTACAAGAAAATGAAATCTTTTTGGGTATTTGTATTTTCTGAAAACAAATAAAGAATGAAATATTAAACACTATGTTTTTGTGAGAATCACCGGTAAGAAGATCATATCAGCAACATCAAACTGTTTTCACACTTTTTGATAAATCTATATGCAATATTCATGAAAAACAGTTCAAGATGATTACGAGTATTGTTTATCCACTTAAACAAAATACATGAACATTTCAAGTACCTTTACCTAGTGATATGTTAAGATAAGTATATACAGATATACTAGTGTGTCCCACTTCAGGATGTACCCCCCGATCAAGGTATGCACAAATACTCCTCGTAGTAGGTGAGTAAACCGAAATTCATCCTTTTTAATTTACAACGTTAGATAATTGATGATCAGGTTAGTACTTCCGTACAGCAAAGAGACCAATATCCAACGAGGGTAAGGTAAATACCAAATTTTGGTACGATTGATGCAATTTGCACATTTGAATGACTCTCTAGGAGAGTTTCTTCAATTTCAGGGATTTGGCATTTAGCTCTTTTAAAATATCCTAGTCGTGCCTAGGTCAACATATATTTGGATGTAGCAGGAGGACAACCCTAATACCCCGAATGAAAAACGATATAAAGACCTAAAACCTCGGATTTTGGCAAACCCGCTCGGTTTTGTAATTCAAGTATATGTTATCATGTTTTTTTCCGTATTTATGTTAAACCGTTAAATTCATTAAATTATTAGCATTAAATGATAAACAAAATAATAAAGTTAAAATAATAATAAGGTTAATAAATAAAATTTAAGTAATAAAAAAATAACAAAAGGGTGTTGATCGCGGTTATCAAACCCGGGTCTCCACCCCAATCAAACTCATTACACACCACTACACCACACACACATATCTGAAATAATCCCAAATCAAATAAATTTTATATCAAAATAACCTCCTGAAATCAAATCCTAAAACACCCGCCTGTAACGAATGAAACTCCCAAATCCATCATCAAACTCCGTTTATTTTTGCGAATTAAACCAAGAAAACTGTTTTCCAATCATGTGTTAAGACTCAATCATGATCAATTCGGTTACATACACCCTTTACGGCAATAAATTGATGACTGAAAACGGTTGAAACCAAAACCCAACTCAAACCTGCATTCATCTATAAATAGTGATCTTTGAAGCTATTCAGAACTCGCTCACACACTCGCAAAGCTCATTTCAAACACTCTGTATTCAAATTATACATCACCGGAATCAAGAGCTTGTCGCCGGAACCTCACCGGAGAAACCGAATGTTGTCTTTGTTTGGTATAACCTCACTTAACCGAACAATCCACCAAAAACCGGATGTACCAAACCCGCTCCGTTTATCAACCGAACAATCAGATAAAAATTACGTTGCGTATTTAATGCCCAAATTAATTTTAAACGATACATAACTAATAAGTATATTAAAATATAAAATTTATTTTCGAAAATGTATTAAAAATAGTGAGTTAAAAATAAATGGCAGAAGCCGGGTTTCGAACCCGGGTCAACCAGATACAAGCAACGATTTAACACACACACTTCCAACCACTCCGCCACTTGTGATGTTTGTTAATATATTGAACCAATTAATACATAAATCAGTCTGGATATCAAAACCCAATGCACAGCGCGCCTAAATCCGCTTTCGCCGGAAATTCTGACGAATTCGTCAATTATTGACGTTTTTCTTTTGTCATAACGGACGCACTTACTGTCATATCGGTTATAACCGAAACAAAACCATCAATTCCATTCATTTGCCTTAAATTTTTATTGAAACCGAAAATACAATTCAATTCCGGGATTCGTACCTTGTTCATCAGTTAGGCTCGCGAATTCTATCACACACACTCAACATTTCGCTCAGAAAGCTTCGCCGGAAGTCACCGGAATTCTCTGTGAATTGACCGGAAAGTTTCGCCGGAAAACCGAAATCAACCCATCTTTTCTTCTTACCCAAAAATAAGATCATAGGACTCGTACTGACATCAATCCCACTCACCTTAAACCTCTAAAGAACCTCTGTCGCAAGAAATTGCACTCGCCGGAATTCTCTGCAAGTCGCCGGAAAACCGGGACTTTCATCTACACGGTAATTATCTCGTTATTTCAGTTTCATTCCATTATAAGACGAACTCTAACACCATTTCATCGCTCAGAATCAACCCTAGACGACATTGCCGGATTTTTCTGTTTTCGCCGGAAATTTTCTGAAAGTTTCAGAATCACACTGATAACCGGTATGATCATGTAATCTACTGATAATCATTACTCATTAGTTCAATTTCACATCTAATCCCTCCAAACTGCTAATTAACTCTAACAGTCGAAAGTCACCAGAACAGAGCCGACGAGTTTCGCCGGATTTTCTGAAGAAGACGATCTGTTCGGTATTTTCATTCCCCAAACTCTTCGATTCAATACTTTCCAATTGTTCATCTTGTTCATTAACCGAATTAATCAAGTATCAGTTGCTTTGACTGATGTCTGTGTTTTGAACGAAGAAGACGAGTTCAGATATGACATAAGATTAATTAAAATCGGAATTATAAACGGGTTAGACACACAGTCCAGCGGTGGACTGTGTGCACATAAAAAAACATACACGTCCCGAATTTGATTCTTGATACACACCTTTGCAGCAATAAAATGCCTTTTTATTTAAAACTGAACCGGGTTAACTCCGCTATATGTTAAGTATAATAAAAACTAGGATATTTACCAAGATAGACACACAGTCCAGCGGTGGACTGTGTGCCAAACTAAACCACAGGTCCCGGGTTCGAGACCTGTGGAGCGCACCGAGTCGTCACAGTGAAATCTTTTTAAAAATAAATGATTTTCGGATTAATTTAGTTAGTATATAAATATAATTAAAAACAGAAATATTTCGGGTTAGACACGTAGCTTAGTTGGTAGAGCTGCGTGCACGCGTACGGGAGGTCTCGGGTTCGAGCCTCACCCGGCCCATACACTTACACAATAAAACCAGTCAACAAGTCAACCGTTAACGGTCAAGTCAACGGTCAAAAAGTCAACATTTTTTATTATTTTTTATTTATTTATTTTATTTAAAAACCAATTAAAAATACTTAAAAATAACATTTTTAAGGTTAGAAACTAGCCTAAAACTCACAAAAATATGTCCAAAAATCCTATTAAAGTTGATAATAAAATCCATTTATTTACCTTACTTTTTCCTTATTAATTAGGTTAGTTATTCCTCGACGATCAATCCTCTAAACTCGTGCGCATACATCATCATTCACCGAACGCACCCACTTTGAGTGAATCTCTACAAATTCCCCGTTTAAATCACGTATTTGGGGTGTATCATGTGTCTTACTATTTACTATATTTTAATCATTGTGCATACATCATATCATGAATAAATGTGTATTCAGTTTGTATAAACTGTTTGTGTGATTATTGTTTAGATTAAATTTATTATTTTCAAGTACATGCAATTTCATAGGCCGCCGCTCCCCATTACATTATGAGCGTTGAGCATGTTCCCCATTACATTATGAGCGTGAACCTGGCGTGCCAACATAATATCGGCTTCGTTTGATTGAGCCTTGATCGCACATACATTTTTCATTTTCAGTACATGCAATACGATCGGCTCCGTTTAGTTGAGCCTTGATCGCACAGACATTTTTCATTTTCAGTACATGCAATACGATCGGCTCCGTTTGATTGAGCCTTGATCGCACAGTTTATTTATGTTATTTATTTATGCCTGTTGATATGTTATTGTATGTTGTTGATTTGTTAATGTATGTTATTAATTGTTGTTATTGTATGCTGTTGGTTTGTTAATGTATGTTATTGTTTGTTGTGGTTTGATACCGTATGCTAATGGTTTGTTGTTGTATGCCAATTGATGTTATTGTATGTTTATTTACATTTGTTCAAATATGAATATTGCATGATTTTTCCATATTAAATACAACCAGAAATAAATAATAACTGTTTTCTAACAAGGTTCACTCGCCAACTTTTTGTTGATCCAAAAAAACCATTTTTTACACATGATACAGGTGAACAGGATGAAGCAAGGAAAACATAGGAAATGCCTTAGAAGAAAACAATGAAGTCTAGAATGATGTTTAGGACATGATGTAATTATGATTGTATGTTTCTCTTTAAACTGTAATAACGAATATGAAACGTTATAATAAATGTCATGAGCTTTGATGATTACCCAATCATGCCCCGATCACCTTTTCCGCTACGGGTCGGGGTGTGACAGATTGGTATCAGAGCTTTTGACTATAGGGATATAGGATAGGTTATTAGACCCTTAGAGCCTATACTATAGTTGATTAGATTTTAATTGTTTATGTGGTTATATGCAAACTTATGATATTTATTTGTTTCATATTTATTACATACACAAATGCATGCAAATATTTCCAATATTACATTTTGTGATATCTAGTGAATTATACTTACAGTCAGACATACATACTTACATACATATTCATCATACATGTTACAATATTCACATATTCATACTTCTGTTATTCAAGATTTTGTCGCATTTTTCATTTTTCAAATCTCATCAAAGTGAGTTCTGCGACGGGGTACAAGTACCGGTAGTCGGAACGTCCTGTCTAGGTTGGCATTCGTATAAATCCAATATAACGGACCAGTTTGCCTACCTGGGGACTAACGATGAGAGTACGAAGGACCTATTAGGCCAAAGCATGCCATACCAAACGTCGTTCGAACTAACCCCACTTTGAGGTGTCACCGTGTCCATACCTGGATACATTCCGAATATCATACGTTACATATTTCTTGATTTTCTCCGGGTTTTAGTGTACGTAACCAGGCTAACACATGCGAACCATATGAAAAACCCGGTATTCATGGGGGCCCACATGATTACGAAGGTGAAGTATGGCGGCATGCAAGGCCCAATTACGAGCAAAGCCCAAGACATCCTATTGTAGTAGATTTATTTTGCTATGTTTATTTTATGAATGTTCATTCCTAAATACGACACATGATCCCAAAAGCATCCAACTCATACTCTTGATATGTATTCCTTGTAGATGTCTTCTAGCCTCGCTCGTAGGGAGATGAAATCAAGAAAAGCCCACGAGCGCATGGCTGCCCTAATCGCTCAACAAATGGATGCCGTAATACCCAACATTATAGTCCAAGTCCAACAAGCCCTTACCGCTAATCCCGTCAATCAAGAAGTTCAAAATGTTGTTAACCCTCACCCAAAATACCACTAAATGCACCTACAAGCATTTCAAATCCTGCGACCCTACAAAATACGAAGGGACTGAAGGTGTCACCGCTCTTCTCTATTGGTTCGAAGAAATGGAAAACATTTCTCTAACTTGCGATTGCCCCGACGATCGCAAAGTGCGATATGCTACTGGTCGTTTATATGGAATAGCACTCACTTGGTGGAATACAGAGAAGGCCAAACGAGGTGTTGAAGATGCTATGACTTTGACTTGGGAAGAGTTGAAAGAAATCATGATAAGACGGTTTTGCCCAAGGAGCGAAATCAAGAAATTAGAGGATGAGTTTATTCGTTGAAACAAAAGGAAGACGACCACACCACGTACAACAAGAGATTCCTCGAGTTGAATCAAATGGTTCCCAACTTGTTCACTCCCCACTACCGTTTGATCGAACACTACATTCAAGGTCTTCCTTCAAAGATTCAAGACTCTGTAATAAGTGCCACACCTGCAACCTTGGAAGCAGCAATGGAGTTAGCTACAGAGCTCACCGAGAACCGAATCTGGAATAAAGACTTCAAGGAGGAGAAAAAGAAGGATAAAGCATCGACTGAAACCTCCAACTACACCCAAACCGAATCCCCTTCTCAACCCATTTCTAAAAGAAAAAGAGACGAGCAACTTTTCGCTGTCACCCAACGCAACCAACCAGTCTTACAAGCCGTACCCCTCCAAGCTATCCCAATCACTCAAGTGTCACCCAACTCAACCTACGCAAATAAGAAACCTTACCTTGGACCTCACCCTCGATGTAACACCTGTTTTTATCACCATCCATCTACCGTGCTTTGTCGACTATGTGCGAGTTGTGGACGCTATGGTCAGTTGAGCAAGGTTTGCCGCACCCCTCAAAACCAAACCTCACCCCCTACTCAAAGCATGAACCAAACATATCAACAACCCCAATACCCCATGTTCCCATATGTTAGAGCTTGTTTCAATTGTGGCGACCCTACCCACTTTAGAAACACGTGCCCTCAATTGGTTAACATCATAAACGCCCAAGCTCAAGCAAACCCAGTTAACCAAGCAAATCAAGAAAACCCAATCACTAGGCCACCAGCAAGAGGAAGAGTTTTCAACATCAATGCCAATCCGGTTGAAGATAATGACAGCCCAAACGAAAACACTCAACTAGTCCCCTTCACCAACAATCAAGATTCAACTCCCGCTGCTTATTTTTTATTCTTTCTTTATGAAATCTCAATTCTCACGTGTCTCAATTTTAAATTGGAAGTTTATCCAAGGATCTTAATGCGAATTATTATTTCAGTTATGGTTTATACTCATTGATTCAACATTCATACAATCATACATCTCAACGTATTTCAATCTCATTATTTAAAGAAGTTGGGCTGTGTCTCACTTCTGCATAGACTAACCTCTCCATCATAACAAACGAGAGAGGGACGGTCATCATTCAAACATGTATACTATCAGAATTATGACTCAGGCATTGTTTGTTGTGTTATTTATGTTTTAGAGTCACATAGAACTAATCATAACTTACGGATAAAGCCAATGAAAATTTGACAAGAATATGGTGGATACGCCGCTGGTACTTCCTATATATAAGTATTCTTGTCAAAGGATCAGAGGCATTATCAGGCGGTTATGAGAAGTTCCATGTAGGATTTCGTAATGTTATGATTGAAATTTATTTTACACTCACTGGTTCAACATTCATATCAACTCGTCATTTAAAGAAAGTGGATTGTGTTCCATTTTCTACATAGACTAACCTCTCCATCATAACAAACGAGAGAGGTATTGTCATCATTCAAGGACTCAAGCTCTGGTTGTTGTATTTGTTTATGTTTTAGAGTCGCATAGGACTAATCATAACTTCTGGATAAAACCAATGAAAATTTGACAAGAATATGGTGGATACGCCGCTGGTACTTCCTATATATAAGTATTCTTGTCAAAGGATCAGAGGCATTATCAGGCGGTTATGAGAAGTTCCATGTAGGATTTGGTATTGTCTTGATTGAAGTTTGTGTTATACTCACTGATTTAGCATTCATTGCATCTCATCCTTTAATGGAATTGGATTGTGTCATCAATCCAACATGTATGCTATCAGAATTAGGACTCAGATATTGGTTGTTATGTTTATTTGTGTTCTAGAGTCACATCATAGAACCAATCATAACTAACTGATAAAACCAATGGAAATTTGACAAGAATATGGTGGATACGCCTCTGGTACTTCCTATATATAAGTATTCTTGCCAGAGGATCAGAGGCATTGTCAGGCGGTTATGAGAAGTTCCATGTAGGTTTTAGTATTAGAAGTTTATTTTAGGATATAATCTAATCTTTCAAACGTACCCAAACTCATATGCATAACATCATACTTAGTCGATCAACTCTGTGTATCCATGTTCCGTATTCATACACTTTAGGCAACAAAAAGCGATTCCTGTAGCAGGGTATTCAACCCTTACAAGGAACGTTACCCGCCTCAAACAAAATTTAAACTCTTACCCTCTTCTAAGTATGTAATTGTCAAATTAAAACACCATCCTTTTTAAACAAATATGCCACTACTTAAATTTCGGGACGAAATTTCTAAAAGAAGGGGATACTGTAACATCCACCAAAAACCGGATTTACCAAACCCCCTCCGTTTATAAACCGAACAATCAGATAAAAATTTCGTTGCGTATTTAATGCCTAAATTAATTTTAAACGATACATAACTAATAAGTATATTAGAATATAAAAATTATTTTTGAAAATGTATTAAAAATAGTGAGTTAAAAATAAGTGGCAGAAGCCGGGTTTCGAACCCGGGTCAACTAGATACAAGTAACGATTTAACACACACACTTCCAACCACTCCGCCACTTGTGATGTTTGTTAATATATTGAACCAATTAATACATAAATCAGTATGGAAATCAAAACCCAGTGCACAGCGCGCCTAAATCCGCTTTCGCCGGAAATTCTGACGAATTCGTCAATTATTGACGTTTTTCTTTTGTCATAACGGACTCACTTACTGTCATATCGGTTATAGCCGAAACAAAACCATCAATTCCATTCATTTGCCTTAAATTTTTATTGAAACCAAAAATACAATTCAATTCCGGGATTCGTACCTTGTTCATCAGTTAGGCTCGCGAATTCTATCAAACACACTCAACATTTCGCTCAGAAAGCTTCGCCGGAAGTCGCCGGAATTCTCTGTGAATTGACCGGAAAGTTTCGCCGAAAAACCGAAATCAACCCATCTTTTCTTCTTACCCAAAAATAAGATCATAGGACTCGTACTGACATCAATCCCACTCACCTTAAACCTCTAAAGAACCTCTGTCGCAAGAAATTGCACTCGCCGGAATTCTCTGCAAGTCACCGGAAAACCGGACTTTCATCTACACGGTAATTATCTCGTTATTTCAGTTTCATTCCATTATAAGACGATTCTAACACCATTTCATCGCTCAGAATCAACCCCAGACGACATTGCCGGATTTTTCTGTTTTCGCCGGAAAATTTCTGAAGGTTTCGGAATCACACTGATAACCGGTATGATCATGTAATCTACTGATAATCATTACTCATTAATTCAACTTCACATCTAATCCCTCCAAACTGCTAATTAACTCTAACAGTCGAAAGTCACCAGAACAGAGCCGACGAGCTTCGCCGGATTTTCTGAAGAAGACGATCTGTTCGGTATTTTCATTCCCCAAACTCTTCGATTCAATACTTTCCAATTGTTCATCTTGTTCATTAACCGAATTAATCAAGTATCAGTTGCTTTGACTGATGTCTGTGTTTTGAACGAAGAAGATGAGTTCAGATATGACATAAGATTAATTAAAATCGGAATTATAAACGGGTTAGACACACAGTCCAACGGTGGACTGTGTGCACATAAAAAAACATACACGTCCCGAGTTCGATTCTTGATACATACCTTTGCAGCAATAAAATGCCTTTTTGTTTAAAACTGAACCGGGTTAACTCCGCTATATGTTAAGTATAATAAAAACTAGGATATTTACCAAGATAGACACACAGTCCAGCGGTGGACTCTGTGCCAAACTAAACCACAGGTCCCGGGTTCGAGACCTATGGAGCACACTGAGTCGTCACAGTGAAATCTTTTTAAAAATAAATGATTTTCGGATTAATTTAGTTAGTATATAAATATAATTAAAAACAGAAATATTTCGGGTTAGACACGTAGCTCAGTTGGTAGAGCTGCGTGCACGCATACGGGAGGTCTCGGGTTCGAGCCTCACCCGGCGCATACACTTACACAATAAAACCGGTCAACAAGTCAACGGTCAACGGTCAAGTCAACGGTCGAAAAGCCAACATTTTTTTTATTATTTTTATTTATTTATTTTATTTAAAAACCAATTAAAAATACTTAAAAATAACATTTTTAAGGTTAGAAACTGGCCTAAAACTCACAAAAATATGTCCAAAAATCCTATTAAAGTTGATAATAAAATCCATTTATTTACCTTACTTTTTCCTTATTAATTAGGTTAGTTATTCCTCGACGATCAATCCTCTAAACTCGTGCACATAGATCATCATTCACCGAACGCACCCACTGTGAGTGAATCTCTACAAATTCCCCGTTTAAAGCATGTTTTTTGGGTGTATCATGTGTCTTACTATTTACTATATTTAAATCATTGTGCATACATCATATCATGAATAAATGTGTATTCAGTTTGTATAAACTGTTTGTGTGATTATTGTTTAGATTAAATTTATTATTTTCAAGTACATGCAATTTCATAGGCCGTCGCTCCCCATTACATTATGAGCGTTGAGCATGTTCCCCATTACATTATGAGCGTGAACCTGGCGTGCCAACATACGATTGGCTCCGTTTGATTGAGCCTTGATCGCACAGACATTTTTCATTTTCAGTACATGCAATACGATCGGCTCCGTTTGATTGAGCCTTGATCGCACAGACATTTTTCATTTTCAGTACATGCACTACGATCGGCTCCGTTTGATTGAGCCTTGATCGCACAGTTTATTTATGTTATTTATTTATGCCTGTTGATATGTTATTGTATGCTGTTGATTTTTTAATGTATGTTATTAATTGTTGTTATTGTATGCTGTTGGTTTGTTAATGTATGTTATTGTTTGTTGTGGTTTGATACCGTATGCTAATGGTTTGTTGTTGTATGCCAATTGATGTTATTGTATGTTTATTTACATTTGTTCATATATGAATATTGCACGATTTTTCCATATTAAATACAACCAGAAATAAATAATAACTGTTTTCTAACAAGGTTCACTCGCCAACTTTTTGTTGATCCAAAAAAACCATTTTTTACACATGATACATGTGAACATGATGAAGCAAGGAAAACATAGGAAATGCCTTAGAAGAAAACAATGAAGTCTAGAATGATGTTTAGGACCTGATGTAATTATGATTGTATGTTTCTCTTTAAACTGTAATAATGAATATGAAACGTTATAATAAATGTCATGAACTTTGATGATAACCCAATCATGCCCCGATCACCTTTTCCGCTGCGGGTCGGGGTGTGACAGATTGTAAATCAAAAAAAATATGGCGGGTTATCAAAAAGAATATATGAAATGAAGAAGACGAAGTAGAAGCAGTGAATAAAGGAATTTAAAATCGGTAAATATACCAGGTTAGACACAAAGTCCAATGGTGGACTGTGTGCATTTGAAACACATGGTCCCGGGTTCGAGTTTCTCACACACTGCTGATATACCTATATGATGCAAACCCTTTTTAAAACAAATATATAAAACAACACAAATAGTATATAAATTTAATTAAAATCGTATATCCTTCGGGTTAGACACACAACCCAATTGGTCGGGTTGTGTGCAACACGAAGCAAAGGGCGCGGGTTCAAGTCTGGTTGGTTACACGTTTCTGAAATTAACAAACCTTTTTAAATATAATCAGATTACGGTTGATCTTAATATGTGTATATATATATATATATATATATATATATAATTATATATATATATATATATATAATTAAAACTGGATAGATTTCAGGTTAGACACGTAGCTCAGTTGGTAGAGTTGCGTGCACGTAAACGAGAGGTCACGCGTTCGAGTGTCACACGTTGCCAAAACCGCCCGGTTCGACCCGTTAAGGAGCATATTTTTTTAATTAAACTTTTGTTTATTTTTCCCTTAAAAACCTTAAAATATATAATTAAATAATTCGGTTTTCAGCATAAAAATTAATAACAAATATAAATAATTATCAAAAAAATCTAATAAAATTTATTATGTAAAAATACTAATTTTATGTAAAAGAAATATGTTTACCGAATTATAACGTGAATATTTAGGTAAGTTTTTCTCGTCGGTTAGTATCTTTAAATCGTGCGCACTCTTCATCGACTCAAAAACGCACCTAATGTGAGTGAATTCCTACAAACTTCCCCTTTTTATTCATGTTTTGGGTGTATCATGTGTCGTTTCATTTATATTACTTATTCAACTCTCGTGCTATTACCATTGTATGATCTAACGTGCTATTTGATATTTTGTTTATTGTTATCTGTGGTTATAATTTCTCATTTCAGTCAAGCTCTCGCATTAGGCCCATTTGTTCCCTGTTACATACGGGTAGAGCGTCACGTTACCTAATTAGATCGGCTCTGTTTGATTAAGCCTTGATCTCATAGCACGTCGCTTATCTTGCTCACACATACATTGCTAGATAATTATGTGGTTTGTGGTTAGATTACATATACGTTGCTCATATTTGGTTTATGCACATTTTATTAAATTAACAAACATATATATTCTTTCTAATGTTTAAACGGGATTCACTCGCAACTTATGTTGACCAAATTTCTATTTTTATACATGATACAGGTGATCAGGTTGAAAATAAAACGTTACTTGAAAGTCTTGTTTAGAACATTTTGTGTTTGTATGGAATATGTGTTGGCTGGAATATTTCTTTTAATTATAAATAATATATATGAAACTTATATAATCGTAAATGTCATGAGCTTTGATGAAAACCCAATTATGCCCCGACTACCATATCCGCTGCGGGTCAGGGTGTGACAGATTGGTATCAGAGCTCTTGACTATAGGGATGTAGGATAGGTTATTAGACCCTTAGAGCCTATACTATAGTCAATTAGAATTTAATTGCTTACGTGTTAAGTTGGTTACATGCAAACTCATAATATTTACTTGTTTTACATTTCACTCACACAAATACATGCAAGCACTTCCACTACTGTATGATTTTGTTTGATATTTAATGTGATATGCATATTGTCAACATAACATGCTTACATATATACGCATCACGCACGTCTCAATTTTCACATATTTGAACATTTTTCCTGCTTTTCTTTTCAAAATTTTGTGATGTTTTCATATTTCAATCTCATCAAAGTGAGTTCTACGACGGGCATGTAGTAACTGGAAGGGTACAAGTACCGGTAGTCGAAACATCCTGTCTAGGATTGGCATTCATATAAATCCAATATAATGCACCAGTTTGCCTACCTGAGGACTAATGATGAGAGTACGAAGGACCTATTTGGCCAAAGCATGCCACACCAAACGTCGTGTAAACTAACCCAACTTTGAGTTGTCACTGTGTCTACACCAGGACACCTTCCGACTTTAACCTCGCAATCATGTTTTACGATTTTCATTCGGGTGGTGCGAGTGTTAATAGGCCAAAACCAATGGGAACCCTACAAAGCCTAGTAGTCATGGGGGCCCACATGACTACCTAGGCTAAGTATGGGGGACATATGGGGGCCCAAACACAAGCAAGGCCCAAGACATCCAAGGATGTAGTGAATTTATTTTCTCATTTGTTTTGTGAATGTTAATTTCTAAACATGACACATGACACCTAAACACCAAACTCATAAACTTGTTACGTATTTCATGTAGATGTCTTCTAGGCACTCTCGTGGAGGTAGGAGATCAGGAAGATCCGGCAAGCGTATGGCTACTCAAATAGCCCAACAAATGGCCGCCGCAATTTCCGATATTGTAATTCAAGTCCAACAAGCAATCGCCGCTAATCTTGTCAACCCAATCCATCAAGAGGGTCAAAATGCTATCAACCCTCCCACAAACACCACCAAGTGCACCTACAAGCATTTCAACTCATGTGACCCTCCAAAGTACGAAGGGACTGAAGGGGTCACTACTCTCCTTCGATGGTTTGAAAAGATGGAGAGTACCTTCCTCAACTGTAATTGTCCCAACGATTGTAAGGTTCATTGTGCTACTGGTCGTCTGTATGGGGTAGCACTCACGTGGTGGAATGCTGAAAAGGGCAGACGGGGCGCCGAAGCCGCGTTAGCCCTAACTTAGGAACAACTTCGAGAGCTTATGACTAGACGCTTCTGTCCAAGAAGCGAAATTAAAAAGCTTGAGGATGAGTTCTATTTCTTAAAGCAAAAAGAGGGAGACCATATAACCTACAATAAGAGGTTTCTCGAGTTGAATCAAATGGTTCCCAATTTTTCACTCCTCTATACTGTTTGATCGAGCACTACACTTGGGGACTTCCTTCGAAGATTCAGGACTCTGTCATGAGTACTACGCCTACAACTCTTGAGGCAGCTATGGAGCTAGCTACTGAGCTCACCGAATACCACAACAGGAATGGGGATTGCAAGGATGAGATGAAGAAAGATAAAACACTAACCAAAACCCCAAACCCAACTCAAGCTAGATCCTCCTCTCGATTCGCTGGCAAGAGAAATCGAAATTGGAAGAACTTTGCCGTCACCCAAACCAACCAACCCTTTTCCGCCGCTCCAATCACCCAACTTGCTCCTCCTACCTCTCCATTCAAGATACAATATACATGACCTCACTCAAAATGCAATCGATGCCAATACCACCACCCTCATAAGAATCCATGTCTTCACTGCACAGGTTGTGGTCGTGCAGGTCATACAATCCAAACCTATGGCTCTATTCAAGACCAGCCCGCAAACAACCTCAAGCCTAACCAAACAACCAAGTGGTGGGCCAAGCTCCCTACCAACCACCTCTACTATTACCACCTTCTCAACCAATTGCCCAACCCTTTTACAAACCTAACTATCCTTTGATGCCACCCGTCAGAGCTTGCTTCAATTGCGGAGATCCAACTCATTTTCGCAATACCTGTCCGCGTTTAGTGAACATCATTAATGCTTAAGCCCAAGCTAATCCTGTGAACCAAGCCAACCAAGCCGATCCGCCAGCAAGAGGAAGAGCCTTTAACATCAACGCCAATCAAGCAAGGGCAGATAACAACATGGTCAATGGTACGTTTCTTATTAACGGTAGTTATGCAGATATTCTTTTTGACACTGGCGCGGATAAGAGTTTTGTGTCCTTAGAGTTCGAATCTATTCTTGGTTTACCTCGCGTCAGTCTAGCCGAATCATTTATAGTGGAAGTAGCAGACGGTGAACCTATTACGTTAGGCTCTATCATTCGCGATTGCACTCTTACTCTCAATCATCATGATTTTCCAATCGATATTATTCCTATGAAATTGGAAAGTTTCACCGTCATCATTGGAATGGACTTGCTTAGTCAGCATCATGCTGAAGTCGTTTGTTATGAAAAATTCATTCGAATTCCTCTTGCCGACGGTCAAACTCTTCATATTTTTGGTGAAACTGACTCAAGTTGATGTCGTGTCTTCAAGCTCGAAGATATCTTCGAAAGATTTCATAGCATTCCTTGCCCATATCGTCAAGAAAGAAGGCAAGGAGAAGAAAATTGAAGATATTCCGCTTGTTAGAGATTTTCCTCAAGTTTTTCCCGATGACGTTTCAAGACTTCCTCCTGTGCAGGACGTCGAATTTCGAATCGATCTTGTACCTGGTGCCACTCCAGTTGCAAAATCTCCAAATCGGTTAGCCCCATCTAAAATGCAAGAGTTAGCTAGTCAGCTGCAGGAGCTGACTGACGAAGGATTTATACGTCTGAGCTCATCACCCTGGGGTGCACCGGTTATTTTCGTCAAGAAGATAGATGGAAATTTTCGAATGTTTATCGATTATCGAGAGCTCAACAAGCTGACCATCAAAAACTATTATCCTTTACCACGCATCCATGATCTTCTAGACCATCTTCAGGGTGCCACCTGTTTCTCAAAAATTGATCTTCGATCTGGCTATCATTAGCTTAGAGTACGAAAAGAAGACATTCCAAAGACTACCTTTCGAACTCGTTACGGTCACCACGAATTCATGGTCATGACTTTTGGTTTGACCAATGCTCCCGCCATTCTCATGGATCTAATGAATAGGGTATGCAAACCCTATCTCGACTGCTTTGTCATTGTTTTTATCGATGATATTCTTATTTATTCCAAGACCAAATCAGATCATGAACGACACCTACGACTTATCCTAACACTTTTGAAAACTGAAAAGCTTTACGCTAATTTTTAGAAATATGAATTCTGGTTAAAAGAAGTTCAATTTCTTCGTCATGTCGTCAATGACAAAGGTATTCTTGTTAACCCTGCAAAGATTAAAGCAGGCAAGAGTGGCAAGCTCCAGCACTCCTACGAAGTTAGATCATTCCTTGGTTTAACTAGTTATTATCGACGTTTCATCGCCAATTTCTCTAGTATTGCCTTACCACTCACAACCTTGACTCATATGGGCAAGCCCTTCATTTTGGGGCCCAAGCAGGAAGAGGCTTTTCAAACTTTGAAACAAAAACTTTGTGATGCACCTATTCTCACTCTCCCTGACGGTTGTGAAGATTTTGTGGTCTATTGTGACAAGTCGGGGCAGGGACTAGGGTGTGTCTTAATGCAAAGAGGAAAGGTGATAGCCTACGCCTCAAGGCAACTCAAAGTACATGAAAAAAATTACACCACTCACAACCTGGAACTCGGAGCAGTGGTGTTCGCTCTAGAGATATTGAGACATTATCTCTATGGTACCAAGTGTGAGATTTACACTGACCACAAGTACCTTCAACATATCTTTAATCAAAAAGAGTTAAACATGAGGCAATGACGATGAATCGAGCTCTTGAATGATTATGATTGTGAAATCTGTTATCACCCTGGTAAAGCCAACATTGTGGCTGATGCCCTTAGTCGGAAAGAATATGCCAACTCCATTCACCTCTTGTGTTCTCAAATTGTAACTGACCTTCAAAACTGCATTCACGCAGCTCAACATACCTCTGTCAAAGAAAATGATGTACGAGATGAATTATCTTGTAGAGCTGAAATCAAGTTAGAATCCAAGTCCGGTGGTATCCTTTACTATCTAAATTGTATTTGGGTACCTGATCATGACAATCTTCATACTTTTCTAATGAATGAGGCCCAAAAAACATGATACTCTATACATCCAGGTGCTGATAAGATGTATCAAGATCTACGATACTCTTATTGGTGGCCTGGCATGAAGAAGGACATCGCCATTTTTGTCTCCAAGTGCCTCACATGTTAGAAGGTTAAAGCTAAACATCAAAGACCCTCAGGATTACTTGTTTAACCCGAATTCCCGTCTGGAAGTGGGAAAACATAACCATGGATTTCATTACTGGGTTACCTCGCACCTCCAGTGGGCATGACATAATTTGGGTTATTACATTGATGAAATAATTCCAAGTCCGCTCATTTCATTCCAATCCGCGAAGACTATAAAAACGAGAAGTTAGCTCGTCTTTACATTGATGAAATCGTAAGTCGACACGGTGTGCCTTTACGTATCATTTCGGATCGAGATGGATGTTTTACTTCACGAACATGGAAAGTCGTGCAATCAGCGTTAGGTACACGCTTAGATCTCAGCAACGCCTTTCACCCTCAAACTGATGGTCAATCTGAGCGGACCATACAAACTCTTGAAGACATGTTACGAGCATGTGTCATCGATTTCAAGGGCAATTAGGATACTCATCTACCATTAGTTGAATTTTCATAAAATAATAGTTATCATTCGAGCATCTATATGGCTCCTTTTGAAGCATTATACGGTCGTAAGTGCCGATCATTGGTATGTTGGCACAAATCGGTGAAGCACAATTCACTTGACCATAATTAATTCAAGAAACAACTGATAAGATTCTCCAAATCTGCAATAATCTTCTAGCAGCTCAGAGTTGTCAAAAAAGGTACGCTGACAAACGACGAAAGCCCCTCGAGTTTTGTATTGGCGATCAAGTACTTTTGAAACTATCACCACGGAAGGGAGTTGTTCGGTTTGGACAAAAAGGCAAGCTAGCACCTTGCTATGTTGGACCATTTAAAATACTCCAAATAGTGGGTCCTGTAGCATACAAGCTTGACCTACCTGAAGAACCCAGCAAGATTCATCCCACGTTCCATGTATCCAACTTGAAAAAGTGCCTTGCCGATGAAAACCTCCATATACCGTTGGAAGATATTCAGATTGATGAGTCGATGCATTTTATAGAACAACATGTAGAAATCATGGACTTCGGTGAGAAACGTTTAAAACGAAGTCGAATTCCGATAGTCAAGGTGCGTTAGGAATCAAAACGAGGACCCGAGTTTACTTGGGAACGTGAAGACTCAATGCGCGAAAAATACCCTCACCTTTTTCAAGACAAACTTACTACTACTTAAATTTCAGGACGGAATTTCTAAAAGTAGGGAATACTGTAACATTTGGCGTAAAACGGGTTCTAAAACCCGCTCCGTTTTATAATTTAAGTATATGTTATGATGTTTTATTCCGCATTTATGTTAAACGGTTAAAGTTAGTTAAATTGATAGCAATAAATGATAAACAAAATAATAAAGTTAAAATAATAAGGTTAATAAATAAAATTTAAGTAATAAAAATAAAATAACAAAAGGGTGTTGACCGCGGTTATCGAACCCGGGTCTCCACCAAAATCAAACGCATTACATACCACTACACCACACACACATATATGAAATAATCCCAAATCAAATAAATTTTATATCAAAAAAACCTCTTGAAATCAAATCCCAAAACACCCGCCTGTAACGGATGAAACTCCCAAATCCATCATCAAACTCCGTTTATTTTTGCGAACTAAACCAAGAAAACTGTTTTCCAATCATGTGTTAAGACTCAATCATGATCAATTCGGTTACATACACCCTTTACGGCAATAAATTGATGACTGAAAACGGTTGAAACCAAAACCCAACTCAAACCTGCATTCATCTATAAATAGTCATTTATGAAGCTATTCAGAACTCGCTCACACACTCGCAAAGCTCATTTCAAACACTCTGTTTTCAAATTATACATCGCCGGAATAAAGAGCTTGTCGTTGGAACCTCACCGGAGAAACCGAAGGTCGTCTTTGTTTGGTATAACCTCACTTAAACCCTTTTCTTTCCTTTTAATTTACACTCTTCAGTAAGTAATGTAGTTTGCAAATCAAATAAAATATGGCAGGTTATCAAACAGAATATATGAAATGAAGAAGATGAAGTAGAAGCAGTGTATAAAGGAATTTAAAATCGGTAAATATATCGGGTTAGACACACAGTCCAGTGGTGGTCTGTCTGCATTTGAAACACATGGTCACGGGTTCGAGTCTCTCACACGCTGCCGATTTCCCTATATGATGCAACCCCTTTATAATTCAAATATATAAAACAACACAGATAGTATATAAATTTAATTAAAATTGTACATCCTTCGAGTTAGACACACAGCCCAATTGGTCGGCCTGTGTGCAACACGAGCAAAGGGCACGGGTTCGAGTCCGGTGGGTTACAACTTTCTAAAATTACCAAGCCTTTTTAAATATAATCAGATTATGGTTAATCTTAATATGTGTATATATATATATATACACATATATATATATATAATTAAAACTGGATAGATTTCGGGTTAGACACGTAGCTCAGTTGGTAGAGCTGCGTGCACGTAAACGAGAGGTCACGCGTTCGAGTGTCACACGTTGCCAAAACCGCCCGGTTCGACCCGCTAAGGAGCATATTTTTTTAAATTAAACTTTTGTTTATTTTTCCCTTAAAAACCCTAAAAATATAATTAAATAATTCCTTTTTTAGCATAAAAATTAGTAACAAATACAAAAAAATTATCAAAAAAATATAATAAAATTTATTAAATAAAAATACTAATTTTAAGTAAAAGAAATATATTTACCGAATTATTAGGTATCTTTAAAACGTGCGCACTCTTCATCAAATAAAAACGCACCCACTGTGAGTGAATTCCTACAAACTTCCCCTTTTTATTCATCTATTGGGGTGTATCATGTGTCGTTTCATTAATATTTCATATTCAACTCCCGTGCTATTACCATTATATGATCTAATGTGCTATGTGATATTTTGTTTATTGTTATTTGTGGTTATACTTTCTCATTTCAGTCAAGCTCTCACATTAGGCCCATTTGTTCCCCGTTACATACGGGTAAAGCGTCGCGTTGCCTAATTAGATCGGTTCCGTTTGATTGAGCCTTTATCTCACAGCACATCACTTATCGTGCTCACATATACATTGCTAGATAATTATGTGGTTTGTGGTTAGATTACATATTCGTTGCTCATATTTGGTTTATGCATATTTTGTTAAGTTAACAAACATATCAATTCTTTCTAATCTTTAAACGGGATTCACTCTCCAACTTATGTTGACCCAAATTTCTATTTTTACACATGATAAAGGCGATCGGGTTGAAGCAAGGAACACATAGGACTTGAGCCTTAGAAGAAAAATAAAACGTTACTTGAAAGTTTTGCTAGAACATTTTGTGTTTGTATAGATTATGTGTTGGTTGGAATATTTCTTTTAACTTGAAATAATATATGAAACTTATATAATAGTAAATGTCATGAGCTTTGATGAAAACCCAATCATGCTCCGACTACCATATCTGCTGCGGGTCAGGGTGTGACAATAAATCCAAACGCCACTAATATGTTACCAACTCATACACAGTTCGTTATATTTGTATCACCAAGTTAAGTTGATTATTTCATGCCTTTCGCCTACCGGTACATCATATGATGAAGCTGTTATCCGCTTAAGCAATTTAATTTTAAGTTTAGTGTGACAGTCTAACTTGCTGATGTACTATCATTTCTTCTTGTCCACACAGTGAAAACTCATTTTAAATTTTCTATTTTTTTATGTTTTGATCTTTTTTTGAAAAACGGTAAATTAATTACAAAAAAATTATGGAAAACTGCTTATTCAGGATTCCTCATCCCGTTGAGTTCGACTAAATGTTCAAAACGAGCACTGTCAAATGCTTTTGTATAGAGATCTGCCAGGTTATCTAGTGTGTCGACTCGATGCAGTTCAATCAATTTCTTTTCAACACCATCCCGTAAAAAATAATGACGAATGTGAATATGTTTTGTGCGACTGTGTTTTACGGGATTGTTGGTGATTGAAATAGTGGCATTATTGTCTATCATAATAGGAGTACGAGTGAAATTCAAACCGTAATCGCGCATCTACTGTTGGATCCAGAGAACCTGAGAGCAATAGCTCACCGTAACAATATATTCAGCTTCACATGTACAGGTAGACACGTAAGACTGCTTCTTGCATTGCCATGACACGATCCTCCCTCCTAAGAACTGGCAACCACCTGTGGTAGACTTTTTGGTTGATTTGCATCCTCCAAAGCCTAAATTAGTGAAAGCAACAAACTTCCAATCACTAGCAGCTGGATACCATAACCCAAGTTTAGGTTTCCCCTTCAAGTAACAAAGAATCCGCTTCACCGCTTTCATGTGTGACTCTATTGGATTCGCTTGATATCTGGCACAAATGCACACTGTGAACATGATGTCTTGTCTTGAAGCAATCAAGTACATTAGGAACCAATCATTGCCGTGTATTGAGTTGGATCAACATCCTCCACACTCTCATGATCTGGACCAAGATTGTGGTTCTCGCAAATAGGTGTGTTGAAAGTAGCACAATCCTCCATTTTGAAACCAGACAAAATGTCATACACATACTTCGTCTAATGTATAAACATCCCATCCTTAGTCTGTTCAACTTGTAAACCCAGAAAGTAAGACAGTTCACCCATCGCACTCATTTCAAACTTGCTCTTCATTACCTCCTCGAAATCATGACACATGTTCTCATCAGATGACCCAAAAATGATGTCATCCACGTATACCTGTACCAGTAGAAAGTCTTCCTTCTTCCTTTTAATAAAAAAAATGTATAGTCAATCTGACCTTTTTCAAAACCATTCTTTAACAAATGTGCTGACAGTGTCTCATACCATGCCCTAGGTGCCAGATACAATCCATACAATGCCTTATCAAGTCGATAGACTCGATATGGATAATCTAGAACAAGTAAACCCATCTGGTTGTGAGACGTACACCACTTCTTGGACTTTCCCGTAAAGAAATGCACTCTTCACGTCATGTTGGTAAACTTTGAAGCCCTTGAATGAAGCAAAAGCTAGGAACAAACGAATTGCCTCCAACCTTGCTACTAGTGCAAACACTTCATTGTAATCAATCCCCTCCTGCTGATTGAACCCTTTCACCACTAACCGAGCCTTATTCTTTATCACGATCCTTCGGTCATCTTTCTTGCACTTAAACACCCACTTGGTGCCTATTTCCTTCTCTCCGTCAGGCAAGTCCACTAGCTCCCTAACCTTCAACTTCATAAACTGAGCTAGTTCCTCTTGCATAGCTTCAATCAAACAATTATCTTTTAGATCCATGTGAACATTCTTCGGCTCCTTTTGGGCAATAAAGCAGCTATACAAACACTCATATAACATCCCAGTCTTCTGAATTGAAGTAAATAAACAGGAACCTTCGATCACACCTCTTCTTGTTTGAACACCTGTAGCAGCATCACCTATGATGTTCTCAACTGGATGATCTTTGTTTGTGCGTGTAGTAGAAAAGGTGTCAACAACTAAATTATCTCCCAGATTAGATCCAATCTCCCCCTGAATGTCCTTATTAGCAAACGGATTAGTAAAATCCTCCCCCTGAATTGGTTCAGACTCACTATCACTGGAGTCATGTGGAGCTGCATCGGAAGAAGTTTCTGGAGCATCTATCATTGATATACTCTATCTAGGCATGAAGTCACCCTCTTCATCTACACTGATCATAGTTTGAATCACTTGAGACTCATCTGCCTTGAAAAAACCAGGAATATTAAATGATTTAAAAACGCTATCATAATCATATAATATAGCAGGACCACTCGTTGATTGTTGAAATGAATAACTACGATTTCAAGTTAAAGCACAACCTCAATTTTACCAGTTTTTAGATTAAAAACCCTTTTATTCAGTGTTCCAGGCATATAGCCTAGAAAGTAACCCTCGTCAGCTACCTCACCGAATTTTTGCTTATCTTTATTTCGCACAATGGTGCAGGGTAATCCAAAAGGTTCAAAGCCTTTCAATTTTGGTTTTCGGTAAAACAATAGTTCGTGACATGTATTTGTTAATCCATTTAACCGTCAAAACTTTGTTTAGGACACAACAAGTTGTGTTCACAGCTTCTCCCCAGAAAAGAACTGGAAGCTTTGAATCAGAAAGCATAGTCCTAGCAGCTTCAATCAACGTCCTGTTTTTCCTCTTAGCGACTCCATTCTGTTGAGGTGTATATGGAGCAAAATCTGATTCTTGAACTCTGTGCCATTATCACTCCTTACCCTCTTGATCCGTGCATCATGGACATTTTCCAATTTTGTAAAAAGATCTATCAGCATCTCTGCTGTCTCATCTTTCGTACCTAAAAAGAAAACCCATGAATATCGTGAGTGATCATCTGTAACAACTAAACAATAGTACTTTCCACCTATGCTCCTTACGTTCACCGAACCAAATAGATCCATATGAAGTAATTCATAAGGGGCATCTATGGAATTTACTGTTTTAGACTTGTGAGGTTTCTTATGTTGTTTTCCCCTTTGACATGGAAGACATTTATCTTCCACGTGAAACCTCTACACTGGCACCCCTTCCAGTAAACCGTTTTTAATAATATAATTCATTTTTCGCTGGTGGATGTGGGCCATGTGTCTGTGCCACAACAATGACTCAGCCTCAGATGCTTTTGATAGTAAACACGCCACTACAGTGGAAGAGACGTTAGCACCCATATCCATGACATAAGTGTCGTTTCTTCTTGGCGCTCTCATCACTATCTAGTCATCAAGTATCACCAAACCAGGTTTCAACACCAAAGCTTCAGACTTAGTAAAGTGGACCGAGTGACCCTTGTCGCAGACTTGAGACACGCTCATCAGATTGTGCTTCAGCTGCTCGACATAGTTCACTTTGTCCAATGTGATCTTCCCGTTGGTCCCTTTTCCTTGACCTGTAATGCGCCCTCCTTTAGCTCCTGCAAAATTCACATAACCTCCATCTATATTCTCAAACTCAGTCAATAACCTCGCATCCCCCGTCGTGTGCCTGGAGCAGCCAGTATCAACATACCACAGGTTGATAATCCTCCTTAGCAACTCTTGCACAAACCAACAAAATTAGTTAGATTGGGGGACCCAAGACTTAATGGTCTTGGGTCTTCCAGATTCATCAACCACTGGAACATTCATCCAATATTCCTAACAGGAGTCTTGGATCTCAGACCTGTTGATGGAAATGGTTTCTGATTTCCACTACGTCTCTGGTCCTGAGGTTTCCTAAACATATTTTGACTTTGTGACCTTTGGAAATTTTGGTTTTGGTTCCAGGAATTTTGATGATAATAATTTCTAAAGCCATTGTTATAAAAATTTCGACTACCAACATTTTGATATCGATTTTGATATTGACCTTGACTTCTGAAATTACTTGATTGACCATTAAAGTTATTCATTCTTAATGAACTACTTCTAAGTCTTTCATATCTACCTGATGTAGATTCAGGCTGAAATCTTTGTTGATTTCTTTGAAAACAAGGAACTTGGTGAGTTCCTTTTTCAGCCTTATCTACACCAACAACAACACCCTGTTGCTTGGTAACATATATCTTTGGTGAGTTAGTAACCTTCTTTCATCACGAATTTTTGCTACGCTAACAGCAACACTCTGTTGCTTGGTAACAGATATCTTTGGTGAGTTAGTAACCTTCTTTTACCATCACGAATTTTTCCTGGTGATTTCTCTCTATCTCTCAGTCACCTGTGCTTTATTCTTTTTGTCAGGACAGCAACTAGCTACATGTCCCTTGTTTTGACATTTGAAGCACGATCTTCTTGCCGAAGACTTCTTAATTGAAGTCTCTGGTTTAGATTCATCAGGTGACGATGATGAAGATGATGATGATGCCTTTGAAAGATCTTGTTTAGTTTGCTTAAATTCTGATTTTTCTTTTTTTTTTTTTAGCAAACTGCACATTTGACTCTTTTGTAGTAAAAGTGACCTCTTCTTTCATATCACTCCCTTTAACAAAATCAACTTTTTTAACAATTTTTTTTTTATTCTTGGTATTTTCAGACACATCAACATTCCCTAATGTGGAACTACTAGATGTAGTTGACCCAAAGTCTGTTAGCTCTTCTTCGTCTTGCAAGAAAGAATAGTCATGACCAAGAGGTGGTGGAACTTCATTGAAACCTTTGAAGCCCACACATGTCTTGTCATTACTTTTCTTCATGCCACCCATCATGTGTTTCATTACAAAAGTTGAATCTCTGAATTGATTTAATTTCTTTTCAAGTTCACAAATTTTCAGTTGTGCTTCTGATAACTCTTTGTATTTTCAGAAGTCTCTTTTGTTTTCTCACTCATTGTATCATGAGCTAAGTCAATAATTTGAAGTTTTTCATTTAGCTTACAGGTTAAAATATTGATTTCTTCTTCATAACCCTTAATTTTCTTCAAATATATTGACTCATTTCTTTTTACGAAAAAGTTTGATTCTTTTACGCTCGAGAACTCATTTACCAGACTTTGGTTTTGTTTTGTTAACGTGTCAACTACACTTTATAGTTCATGATATTTTAAACAAACAGAACTACCAGAATTAGAATGTACCTCTCCTGTCGATTTGCTTAGATCGGCCATGAAAGCAGCAAAATCAGCAGCTATCTTCTTATCTGTAGCATTCTGTTGTACATCATCTTTTTCAGCTACCGTCTCTGCTCTACCTCAGCATCAGCCTTCACTTCTCCATCATCAATGGGAGCTATCTCAGCTATGAACGCCTGTGTGGCATTGTCATCACCCTCTAGATGAAAACTTCAATCATAAGAACCCTCTCTAGCGGTAGAAATCGGGACCTGTGATCCAGTGTTAGTGGACGCGTTCCTGTTGACTGAACCATGACCTAGAAAATCTTGAAAAGATGAGCTAGACGAGATTCAGACTTAGGTCTTTGACACTCTCTAGCAAAGTGTCAGTAATTTTGACAATTGTAACACTTCACTTTAGACTTGTCAAACCCACATTCTTTCCAATGAACTTCCTTCCTGTCCTATTCATGAATCTCTTCACCTCTTCTAGAGATTATGGTCATCTGCCATTGTAAATTCATCTCTTCTAGGTTATCAAGGTCAATCTGATCATTAATCTTCATCAAATTTTAGCAGAAACTTCTTCCCTAAATGTAGTTTCTCATAGAAGCAACAAATGAAGCCAGCAAGGCCAGATGATCTTCAGCAGCCTTGATACCAAGAGGCATAAACCATACTATTGCTGTTATTGTTGCTCGATTGTTGTCATCTTTGCCCCTAATGATTCTCCTGAGACAGCTACAAAACAGACTTCACAATTAGCGTTTCTCACAACTGCTCATTTTCACATGAGAGAAACGCAGTTATAAATCACTTGAAGCATTGTTGGAAGATGAAGATGTAATCCCTTTATAATTCCCGATCTTGAACCTGATCATATCCAGTTTCCTTCTTTTTCGTCATGTCAGCCATAAGCTCTCAGTTTCCAACAACTGCCCAAGTCTTTATTTCATAGTCAGCTTCACCCTTTATCATAAGAGTATAAATATCCACTTGGCAAGTAATAGCATCGAGCAAATATCGTTTATCTCACATTGTGTATCCCTCTATTCATAATTGTTAAAATTCTGACATTAGATGATATATCTCGTGATAATATCTTCAAGGGACTCATTTCTCATGCCTTTAAAGACAGCAAACTGTTCTTCAGCAAATCAACCTTGTTATTCTTCACATCAGGATTGCCCTCATACATCTTTTCTAGAGCATCCTCATCTCCTTCAAAGTAGTATATCGCTTGAATGTATGTTTGATGCCATCTGGTAATGACATCTTTATAGCAGATAAGGTCTTCTTCTCAGACTCATACATTCTCTTTTCATCCTCTACGATGTTCACATAGGCAGTGACACGTTGTCTGCCTTCAAAGTCATGAGTTGGGTTAGCGTACCCATCTTGAATACAGATCTACATCTGTGTCTCCTGATATTCAATGAACGACTGAAACCTATCCTTCCATGTAAGGTAATTGTGAACGGGGGATCGGCTCCTCCAATGAGCAACTGGCCTAATCTAACTCAGCTAGGAGAGGCGGAATTCATTGCTAGAGAGGATGACAAACAAACAAGTGAGATCTTATTGTTTAACTACTCTGAATGTATTGATTGACGTGCAAAGTACAAGGCAGGTAAAGATATCAGAAGGGCTTCACCGTACCATCTGAACTAACACTTACTAGCTCTGACACAACACTCCTCTATTTATAGGTCGACATGACTCGCACTTGAGTGTGTGAAACAGAGACTGTGACTCGTGCGAGTTGTTTGCTCGTACGAGTGACAAATTGTCACTCATGCGGGTCTTGTACTTCACTCATACGAGTCTTTTACAAAACATATAAAAGAAACAATAACATATATACATTTGAAGTTTAAGCCCTATATACAATATTGACATATCCTAGATGTAGGCAATAGACATAATGCACCAACACAATAGAGTTGTGGTCCCGTGGTCGGCGGTGGTTCTAGACGGAAGCTTTGGGGATAGAACAGATTTAGCAGAAAGAAATTGACAAGTACGCACAGATTCAGCGAAAGCTTTTCAATTCATTCATTCAAACCGAAAGAGTATACATCTTGACTGGCTGGCGGAGTTCCTTGAGAGAATCCGCCAGCGTTTCCCCTAAGGGAACTTCCAAAACTTACAAACAATAAACACACAACACCTATTTATAGATATGACAGCTCGTGCGAAGCGAGCATGTTGTCACTCGTACGAAGGGTCATTCGTACGAGTGAGATGATGTTGTCACTTGTACGAGTTACAAAGTCACTCGTACGAGGCACACTGTTACTCGTACGAGGCACATGTCACTCGTACGAGCCAGTACCCGTTTGCACTTGGATCGTGTGTTCGTATCTAATCTATGCAATATTTAATACACACTCTTTCTAGCCTATTCACACAGTGACGGCCATAAAGTGCATTTAAAAGTAATTTTCCACTTTCAACATCTTAGGCGGTTTGTTAGTCATGCCTACCTCGTGTTCCATTCTCAACAATTCATTTAAGTTAGACATATTTGACATATTTACCGAACCGGCTCGTTAAAAATGTTAAAAATTTGTCTGAAATGAGTGATCACCAAATTATACCGTAGACTCGTCTCGACGATACGAATCCAATGGTGTATAATGTCTGAGAGTGTTATTTTGGTCCTAAAAATCACACGAGTCTAATCGTACAATCGGTTTGACAAGATTGTCTATGGATCAAATTCTGTTTACGAAAACGTTTAACTCCGGTTACGTCAGCTGGTTAACTTTCCACCTTTGTGAATACAACTCGAAAGAGTACCGAATTCTAAACAGTAACTCGGATTAACAATCTGAGATAGGAACTCGGAACAGTGATCCGAGATAGGAACTCGGAACAGTGATCCGAGATGCTGATCTGAGATGCTGATTCAGAACAGTGATCCGAGATGGTATTAGAGATGATCCGAGATGATCTGAGATGATCCGAGATGGTATTTGAGATGATCCGAGATCAATACCAAAAATCCGAGAGGCACTGTTATGATCCGAGATGCAATCCGAGATACAATTCGAGATGAATACCTATGATCTGAGATGCACTGTTCTGATCCGGGGTGCAACTATTCTGATCCGAGATGCTTCACTCATGATCCGAAATACAACTCTGATGATCTGAAATGCAAGCTTTCTAATCCGAGATGCTTCTCTAATGATCCAAGAAGCACTTCCTCTATTTGAGATGCTTGTTGTTTATCTGAAATACCAATAGAAACCCTAGAACAGCCATCAAAACTTCGAACCAGCCTTCAAAAACGTCCAAAACTTCAAATTTTCCTGTTGTTACGATTCTGAACCAAGCAATACAAGAGCCGAATGCTCTGATTCCAATTGTAGGTCCCCTAATCCGTATGGATCTTAACAGAATTGTTTATCCAATCTAGAGTGCTGAATCCCCTAGATCAGATTTCACCGAAAACGAACAAGAACAACAATCACTATAAACCCGATCTTTATTGATTATCTATCACAATGATTACAATCAATCTAGACCAGAAGAATTCTCTCTCAACTCTCTCTGAAGTGATTCACTTAGCTAACTGAGCAACCTTAACCTTAATGCAAAACTCTCTTTGTATAGAGATAGGCTTGCAACTGGGCTAGGGTTTCTCCCTATGGAGTGCTATTGGGTCTAGGCCTAATTCGCCTACCACTCACTATGTTGTGTCTGGTATAGCCCAATCACTTCTAATCGACTACTACAACACTAAACTCACTGGCTATTTATCATTTTAATAATTACAAGATATCCAAAGACCAAATCTAAGCTGTTGTCACAAATATGCACCAACAAAAGAATGCTGGTGAGTAACATAGGTTTTGTGTGTCAAATTCATGATTTTGTATTAGTAGTTGCAATACCTCGTCCGACTACGAGAGTCGATGAATGAAAACCTTGTATCCCAACTTGTAGTGAAATGTTCCGTGTTGCAATATGTTTAACCCACTATAAAAGTTGGTATGAGTTGTAAACCTTATGGCCATGAATCTTGACAAAAGTGTTTCTTTTGTAAAACCATATAAGAAAGCGATTTAAAAGAAATCTTTGTATGGTTTATGTATCTTTAATTGAAAATTGTTCGTGACTTGTCTAAAACCATGTATCCGTGTTTGAAGTAATTTGGAATACGCTACAACGAGTAATACAATAAAAGCATTTATATATAAGAAGTTCTAGCGGCGTGTCAACCATGCTCTTATCATAGTACACTTGTCTTGTTATCTAAATAACTTGCTATGTATAAACCAATCACCCGTGTCATAAACCAATCGTCCATGTTATGTATAAACCAATCGTTCTTGTTTTGTATAAACCATTTGACCTTGTTTAATTTGTGTAAACTGTGGTCGTTTTGGTGAATACATTCAAGCCTGTGTTGACTCGTCTCGACTAACAGACCACCAAAGGGTTTATTAAAATATTCAACTAACAATCCACCAAAGGATTTATTACAATTGTAAGTGCGGAATAATCCAGATCCAACAACAATATCAAACAATCACCAAGGATGGGCAGAATCCAAACTTGATGATATTCAAGAAAACCTAAAATAAGAGAAACGAGAAGAACGAGAATAACACGCAAATAACTTTCAACTTGCATACGATTTTATTACTACGAATAGCAAAACCATCTCATACAAGTTCTTCACACCTCTCGGTCTCTCTCACTAGAATGGTGGAGGCTACCAAAGTTCTCTATCAAAGCTTAACCTAATTAAGACATAATGTTCCTTATATACCTAGGGTTTGACTATGCCCTCATGGGCTTCCCTTATGCTTGCCTAGCCCACATGGCCTATGGCATGCCCAAGTGACCTAAAAATGTCCAACCCTAATGCAAACTAACCCAGTTAATCCCAGTTAGCTACCATAGACCGTTGCATATATTTGATGTGTCACTCTCACACTTCTAGGACCTAACAATCTCTCCCTAGACTCATGCTTCAAATTCTCTTCATAGCATAAATTCAGCAACGTCTTGAATGGAGTCTATTATTGCTGCTATGCTGTAAGTGTTGTGGAAGTCAGTCTCACACTTCTAGGACCTCACACTTCAGAAAACTCTTAGCACCGTGTCTCTTTCTTCTGCTCTTGAGGTTAGATTCATATTAGGATCTTCATCAGCTTTGCTTGAAACATCTTTGTCAAAAAGAATGCGAGAGGAGGAATCTTAACAGCTCTTTTCTTCTTCAATCCTTCTTTTTCAAGCAAACAGGTTCACATGTACTTCTTCAAATGTATTGTCACTGTCAGACGTTGACTTGCATCTTGTTCTACTGACTCAGGTACACTTTGTTGTTCTGATGCTTCATGCCTTGTCTGCAACTAACAGCATCTCAATTTTCAACAACTCCAGTTTCTTTATCTAAATCAAGATCTACACAATTGTCAGAAATTTATAAGCAAACATTCATACGCAACAAGGAGAGTACCGCATGAAAACTTGGTACATCCAAGTACTTGTACTCGGATCAAAATTCAAATTTCTTTCATCATCTTTTGATGATTAGTCAAATCTTCAAAACCGGTTAATAATTTTTAAAAAAGCAAAGAAATCAGTCTATTTATTACTTTTATAATAATTTTTTTTGTTAATTTTTTATTTAGTAAAAACAAGATACTATTTTTAGATATTTGAATTTTCTATTTTTTAATTTTTAAATATAAGAATATAAACAGAAACACAGATAAATGAAGAAACTAACTCAGTAGTTACAGCTATACAATTGTATGGGATCAAGATCGTTTTCAGGCGGACCAAGGAACACTTTTCAGTGTGAACTTATTTAGACTAGTCTAAGTGATTGCCAATATGTTTGTCCACTTAAGCTTCAACGCTCAACTTTCATTTTTCAACTTCGTGATATGCTTAAGGTAGTATTATACTATAATACCCGTGGGTCCCGTACCATGACATACCCCCGCGATCAAGGTAAGCACAACGATTCATCATAGCAGGTGAGTATACTGTGATCATCCTTTTATTTTACAATGTCAGAATTGTTGGTGAACAGGTCATTAGATCGTACTTTAGAGTGACCAAACAATATCTGACGAGGGGTTAGGCTTTGTACCTCATACGGTATATGACTTTTCAACCACATGGAATTATCTCATGATGAGATTTCCTTTCTTTTAAGGTTTTGGTCATCAAATTTGGCTCTTTTAAGATATCCTGACTCTGCCTATGTCTTCATATATCTAGATGCAACAGAAGGGTAGCCCTGATATCCCGGATGACTCCTCAGCATAAAGACCCAAAACTTTAGACGTTGGCTATCTATCAATGTAGGATTTAAACCATGAAACCATATGCCGATGGTATAGTACCCACAAGATACATAGTTTGTTATGTTTATATCACTTAGTATTTTTAATAACTTTAAGTGTTAAGCCTACCGACATATCACATTAGATCCTAGTCTTTTCAGCTACGACACTTTACGTGTGTTAGTCACATGCTTTATCACGAATATTCATTTCATTTCCCATTTGATGCAAAAAGTCTATTAATATTTTTATGTTTTTCAAATGTTTTTGGATTTTTCTATTTTTCAATTGTTTTTGTATGTTTATGTTTTTCAAATGTTTTTGTATTTTTCTCATTTTCTCCCACTCAAACAATGCATATATACATATATCTCCCTCTTCCCCCTAAATTTGTGCATCACATATATGCACAAATTTACCTAATAAAGAAAACATATGTACAAAGTTTTAAATGGAAGAAAAGGAAAATATTTTTGTTGTTTTTGCTTAACCGTTCCGTCATTAGATTTAAGACCAATCAATTTCAAAATTAAAGCACGAAATTTAAATTTGGACCTTTTCGCTGATCTTTTCTTACATCATCTCCTCCGAAGGAAACATCGCACTCATAAAAAAAATTTGAACTTTTTGCAACAGTGAGATGTTATACGATGTGTCCCTGGAACAACCGCTATCAACATTCCATAGATTGTTAATAGCATAAAAAAATTTGAACTTTTGCAACAGTGAGATGTCAGTTGTTCTTGAAAAATAAGGAGATTAGTAAGACAGTGGGACCCAGGCCATTGTGGTCCTGGGTTTCCCTGAAGCATCAAAATAAGACACTTCTTTCAGACACAAGTCCCCTTTTGATTCAAGGATTGGTGATTTGCTGCCGCTTTGAATTTGGGTTTCCAAATCTGTTTCATTTTAACAAACGCATCTGTTGTCTTCGATTGAACAACTTCGGCTGTTTCAGGTTTATTCGTTTCAAAAATAGATTTTTGTTTCTTAACAACCTTGTGTTTGTTTTTGGCAACATTCCAATCCCCATCAGCTGGTTTAACCATGGAATTCACATTCTTCATTGCCTTAGGTGATGACACCTTCATTGGCTTGGAATGTTTGTTATTCTTTGGTGTAACCCTATGATTTTGAGCATGATAAAAAACATGAGGACTATGTGTGCAGTTCCGAGCAATGTGACTAGGAATGCCGCAATTGAAGCATGTTTGTCTGTTCACGTATAAGGTATCTGATCAGCATGTGTAGCTCTTGCAGGCCCTGAAGGATGAACTAATCCCTTCTGTGCTTGATTTCCTTGCACGCTTCTTGCAGACGAAGATGAATTTGGATGTTGTACTTGTCATTTGCAAGGGCCTTCTGTGGTGGAGATTTCTTTTTGATTCTTCTTGATTGGCTTAGACTGCAAGTTTTGTTCAGAAATCTCACCAAACTTTCCAAAAGTTTCGTTAGCATAGTCAAATGTATATTTCTCACATTTTCCATTACTGACCTGGCTTAACAAAGGCATTTGTTACATCACGAGCCTTTTTAGGACAATTGCTGCCGATTGATGATCCCGGAGAGCGAGATTGTCTTCGACGTTTAGACCTTCTCTTTCCTTGTCTCTGATCTGCTCGTTTCGGCTCTTGTTGCATGATCTGAACATTTTCATCACAAGCAGAAGATTTAGATTGTTCAGTTTGCGCACTTGGAGCCTTGTCCATGTCAACTCTCTCTTCATCAGCTTTGATAGAATTGGAGAGTCATGGTTTATCAGATGAAAGACTAGACACTCCAGCTGGATTATTTGAAGAGCCGATAGCACCAGATGGTTTTCCGTACACCATATTTTGTGCTCTCTCAGTTCTTCATCGGTTTCAGGCATTGTCGTGTAGTTGTGATTATATGGTGGGGCAACTTGATTGAATCCCAAACCCTTCCTCTTGTTCTCCTTATATTCCAGCTACACATTGCACACTTCTTGAAGGCGCTTGCTGGATGTATCAACTTCTTTAAATTAACTTGGTTTTGTTGATATTTTCCACCAAGAAGTCCCAGCTCAACTCTTACCAAGTCACCTTCCATGGATTTTGAATGTTATCTGGTTTTGTAATCATGGACCCAACATTTCTGTTGATTTACGTCCAAGTGGAGCTGAGCTATGTCTTTCTTTTGTACTTCAACCTTTTCTTTGAGTAACTTACTACTTTGTCGAAGGCCAATGCATTAATCCAGTGCATTGTTGTAATCATTAGCCATTTTGGAATTAAGTGCCCGGAGTTGAGCAACCTTATTCCTACAAGGTTTAGTGCAGAAAAGGTAGTTGACTATGTCAATGAGTGATCTTGGTTTGTCAGCTTGAGTTTGGGCTTGAGGTAGAGTTTGGGGTGCTGGGCTACTGATTGCTGCTTGCTGGGCTTGAGGTTTTTGTTTGGCCACTTCTTCAAGATGAGATTCCTTTGATTGTGCGTATAGCTCTTGGTTTGAGTGTAAATGTTCCCACAACCAAGATACAAAGGAGTCCTTGTCATCACCTAAAAGGAATTCATATCATTCCTTACTTCCTCTTTTTCCCCTCCCACGTTCAAGCAAGCGCAATTCTACAATAAACTCATTCAGCTTTTTCTTCACTTGATCCCGCAAGTATGGGTTTTGATTTTGTGCCTGGGGTGTAGTGCTGTTAACAGATGCTTTTATCAGTGGGCTAAAGACAATGCTCGGATTTGCATTCGGTTTTAGATTACATACTGGGCTGAAAACTATGTTCGAGTACTGAGCTTGGGCTGTAATCATCTTTGGATAATCTAAACCGTACCGGTAAAAACGTTAAAACTATCCAAAAACTATTTTTACCAAAATAGACCGTTAGACTCGTCTCAAAATTACGAATCCAATGATATATAATGTCAAAGACCTTTTTTTTCTTGCAGTCTATTTTCAAAGTTACTTTACAAGTAAGTTTCTATGCACCAAAACGTTTACTACCTAGTACGTCAGCTGGTTAAAATTCCACCTCAGCAATTTGGAACAGTAACTTGAATTCTAATAGTATTTCGAACTCGGAATAGTAACTCGATTCGAGATACATTCCAGGATGCCTTGATGATGATCCGAGATAAAAACAATCTTCAACAACTATGATCCGAGATGATCCGAGATGTTTTTGAAGATTATTCGAGATACTATGATGTTGATCCGAGATAGATTCGAGATGAGTTCGAGATGCAAGAAGTCAATCCGAGATGGTCCGAAATGCAAGCTGATATTGTTTCGAGACGGAATCCAAGATGATTTGAGTCTTCAACAGATGATCCGAGATGTTCAAGCAGATGATCAAAGTTCGTCAGAGATGATCCGAAAGGCAATAGAAAAATAGTAGAAACTCCAAAATAGTTGAAGGTGCAGTCCGAAACAGTGTGATATCAAATCAGAGCGTAGAAACATGTTCAAACAGGCTCTAATACCAATTGTAAGTCCCGAATAATCCGGATCCAACAACGATATCAACAACACCAAGGATAGGCATAATCCAAACTTGATGATATTCAAGAAAACCGAAGATTAGAGAAACAAGATGAACGACAATGACACGCGAATCAATTTCAAACTAGCATATGATTCTATTACTATGAATAGCAAAACCGCCTAATACAAGTTCTTCACACCTCTCGGTCTCTTTCTCTAGAATGGTGGAGGCTACCAAAGTTCTCTCCGAAAGCTTAACCTTAATTATGACAAAATGTTCCTTATATACCCAGGGTTTGCCTATGCCCCTCATGGGCTTCCCTTGGGCTTGCCTGGCCCACATGGCCTATGGCATGCCCAAGTGACCTAAAAAGCTCCAAACCTAATACAAACTAACCCAGTTAATCCCAGTTAGCTACCATAGACCGTTGTGTATATCTGATGTGTCAGAGTCACACTTCTAGGACCTAAAATGCTCGGAATAGTGTTTAGGCTTCTTTGGCTCATATACATTTGGGTTTTTGGAACATGGTACCATTGGGACATGTGGTACGAAAACCACAGATCTCCAACACCATGTATTTTGTTGAGATAACATATGCCCCATCCTTCATCGCTAGATATTGTATTCGGATCTGCCAAGCATAAGTGGTTTATTACTTAACTCTTTTTGTGGGGATCATTCTGTGCCATTTCTTGAAGTTCTTTTGAAGAAAAAGAGTGTGTGATAGCTACTTTATCAGTTCTTCACTAAACAACCCTTAGCTACGAACTGAAATTGGAACTTTTAAGAGCTAATCTTTTTATGTTAAACTAATAGTGATATCAAGTTCTAGTCTGACCAGGCTTTAATACCAAATGTTAGAAACTGAGTTTCTCTATTCGCAAACATGTATTGATTAACACAATAATATTTACAAAATGGATGTCATTATCAATGATTGTTTCTCATTAATATTCAAGACTCAAATATTTTACAAACGATTGATTTTACAGACTCCCCCTCAGCTGATCACACACAGATCAGTCCGTACAAGAGAACATGTGAGTTTGTGTGATGAATAGATCACTAACAGGTGTGATCAATTTATACTAAGTACAAAAGCGCTGTTTAGTAATTGGCTGATGTCACCCTGATAGTGACATCTAACATTTCAAACATCTTAGCAACCTTATCATCTATTCTAAGCCATACTAAAACACTGATGAAATAAGTACTAGTACATTGAGAAAACATTGTCTAAGCTATCCTTTGTTGCAGTTTTCCAAACATCTGTTTGGCCTAACAGATCTTTGGTCTTCTTCATCACACCTTTGGCTTGATCAGGGCTTTGGTCTTTCGGTACTTGGTACCATTGGGACATGTGGTCTAAAACAACAGATCTCCAACACCGTGTATTTTGTTGAGAGAGAATATACCCCATCCTACATTGCCAGATATTGAATTCCGATCTGACAAGCATAGGCGGTTTACTGTGGAAGCCTGTGTTGTGGGGATAATTATGTGCCATCTTCTCAATTTCTTTTGAAGAAAAACAAAGTCTATGAGATACTTTATCAGCTTATCACTAAACAACCATGAGCTACGAAATGAAATTGGATCTTTTAAGAGCTGGTCTTTTAGGTTAAACAGATAGTGATTATCACAATAATATCATGTTCTAAGGTGACTAGGCTCTGATACCAGTTGTTAAAAATTGAGTTTCTCTGTTTAAAAACAAGTATTGATTATCACAATAATATTTACAAACTAGAAGTCATTGTCAATGATTGTTTCCATAAATCATAAAGATTCAAATGTTTTACAAACGATTGATTTTACCGACTCCCCCTCAGCTGATCACACAAACTGATAAGTTCATACAAGAGAAAATGTGGGTGTGTGTGATGAATAGATTGCTAACAGGTGTGATCTATTTATACTAAGTACGAAAACTCTGTTCAGTGATTGGGGGTGCGGGTGGGGGGTTTAGGTTTTTTGAGGGGTGCAGGTGGGGGTTTAGGTTTTTATGGGGTTTACGTTTAGGGTTTAGTTTTAGGTTCTTTTTGGGGAGTGGGGTGGAGGGTTTAGGTTTTTTTGGAGTGGAGGGTTTAGGATTTTGGTGGGAGGGTGATTTAGGTTTCTGGGAGGTGGGGTTTGGGGGGCGGAGTTAGGTTATTGGGGGTGTTAGTGGGGGGTGGGTTAAGTGGTTTAGGCTTTTTCATATTCATGCACATGTTTAGTACAACCTTTTTTATATATGTTTCTTAGACTTTTTAGTTAGTTTTTTGGTTTTCTCATTTAAACGAGTTTTCTCATGATACATGTAACACCCCGACCGCGTAAAACAACAAGCCGCAATGGAAATGTCGGGGAGTCATGTCACAAAACTATTGTTTCACAACCCATGGAATTTAAAATTTTGTTTTATTAAGTTAAATGTTTACATTGTCTTGGGATAAACAAGAACAACACATAAATAAACTGTCTTTCATATTTTAAGTCACTAAGGCCAACGTCCATTCCTACGTGAAGCATGTATTATATTATCAAGCATTGACTCCTGAAACATATGTGAAAAGAGAGTCAGCATAAAAATGTCGGTGAGTACATAGGTTTTGTGAGTGTGTCAAATTCGTGGCTTTGTGTACATATTGCAACACCTCGTCCGACTATATGAGTCGTTAAGTGAAAACTTCGTATCAAAAGTGTTTTATATTGCAATACAATTAACCAACTAAAACAAGTTGCTTAGAGTTGTGAAAACCTTGTAGCCATGAATCTTGACCAAAACGTTTCTTTTGTAAAATAAACTTGTAATAGATTGATTCAAAAGAAAACTTCGTTTGGTTTATATCTTTAAATGAAATCATTGCATGACATTGTTCAAAACCATTTGTCCGTGTTATAAACCATTTGTCTGTGTTATAAATCAATCGTCCGTGTCATAAACCAATTGTCCATGTCATAAACAAATCGTCCATGTTTTTAATTGTGAAAACTTTTGATCGTTCTTTAATGAACACATTCAAACCTGTGTTGACTATACAACCAAAGGGTATCTTTAATAGACCACCAAAGGGTCTCTTTTAACTAGACTAACAAATCAACAAATTATTTGTTAATCAGAAACAGTTTCTGTCATTGCCCAAACTTCCACCAAATCCAGTGAACAGTCCGATAATGGGATTATCAGTCCTATGGTACCATAACATACTACTGGTTGGCTCGGCCATATCTAATGATTGTCATTCGTGTTATGCATAACACATCAACAAGGTGTTCACATTATTGAAATTGTATTGTTTTATATATAAACCATAGACATTCGTTCTGAAAACTTGAAAATGATTTAGCACATATGAGTCACCCCAAAACATTTGCAAAACGTAAACGAGGGGAACTACGTACTCACATTGAAAATCATTTTGTATATATAAACCATGTATATTGTTTTGAAATCTTGAAAATAACTATAGGCACATCTGAATCACCCCAAAACATTTAGAAAATGTAAAAGAGGAGAACTATATACTCACTTTGAAAATCATTATGTATATGTAAACCATGTATATTAAAATCTTGAAAACAATTATAGGCACATATGAATCACCCTAAAACATTTAGAAAATGTAAAAGAGGGGAACTATGTACTCACTTGGGATTGCGAAAGTGTTCTTCATCAGCGGAAAAAAAACAAAGCTCAAACGTGTCCTAATGTGTCAGATAAATATGTTAGCGTGTCGGGACTACAAACGGGAGATCGGATAGAATGAAGTCTTATAAACCAAACGAGTGTTGGAACTCATGTGATATGGTTTAATAAACTTAACATTCTAATTTGGAAAGGATCCTAAGTGCTTTTGACCCATTATGACTCGTTATGGTAGTTTATGCTACTTTAACGGGTCATTAGCGTAAACGCGTGATCACATGGTTAAACATGTCCTATGATAAGTCTTAAATGCCCAAACATGTTTGAAAATGTTATAACATCAGTTAATATGTAAAAAATTGGGTTACATGTGTTTAGAATGGATTTATACGCAAAAGGGCATTTTGGTCATTTTTTTAAGAACATAGAAGTGACTTATTATAACACTAACCAAATAATGTGCCATAATGTATAACCTCAGTAGGTTATTCTCTATACAACTATGGTCACAAATATGTGTTTGGTCGGATCCTAAGATCGACCAAACGGGTCGGATTCGAAACTCAAAGCGGTGGTCAAGATCGCTCGACTTACGACCCTAAATAAGCACTAAACTAGAAGTGATGAGTTAGACATGTCAAAATATGTCTAACTAAGTTTATAAAACTGATTTGGTATCAAAACTTAGTGTTTTGATACCCAAAAATAGTTTTTTCGTAAAATGCATATCATGTGCATTTTGACCGAAACTTTGACTCGTCACTTCGACTAGTAAACATGGTAATCCGAAGGTGAAATCGCTAGGGACTATAACCTTCGTGATTACGATCACACTACAAAGTCCAATTGAACTTTGACTTGACCAAATATGGTTAGAACTAAAAGTCAATCAGGAAGCCAAACTGTTCGACTTTTAGCTCAAAATAGCTAAAATAATGAAAGAACTAAGAAGAATACTTACTTGTGCTGAAGGGCAGTTACGGAACTCAAGACAGGAGCCTTCCAAAGGCTGGAAACAAGCTCCAAGAAGGATAGAAAGAAGAATTTCACCCTTTGCTTTGAAGTGTTTTGAATGGTGTGAAAAAAATGGAAGAATCATGGGGTATTTATAGTATTTTAGGATTAAGGAGGTAATGACAAGTGTCCTAAAGTGTAGATTAGTGTCCTAACATGTGTCAACACCATATTAAGTGTGGCAAAGTGAATGCTAGGTGTCAAAAATTGGATATAGGTGACAAACTTTGTGAAGAAGCAAAAATAATTATTATTTTTTTAACATTTTTGGCCATTGGACTTGTATATTCACTTGTTTGCCATTTTTAACCCCTTTAACCTAATATTTAGGTTATATAAAGGTGTTAAGACATGTGTAACTTTGATTATGCCCGAAAATATCGTGGATGTCGGTTCGTTTGGTTGTACGGTTACGCGCTTTGCAAAAATGCGTAAAACGCTTTAACGAACACAAAAATGATCGAAATTGTGCAACGATTGACATTTTTGCATTCTCATCAATAAAATACAAGATTTTATTGAATACAAAAATCTTTGGAAATAAAACACAGGGTTTCATGGAATACGAAATTGTTTGTAATTGTGCAATGATTGAAAAGACACAAATGTCACAATACATCCCCTATATATATGTATATATGTGTATATATATAAATATATATAATTAATTATGACACATATATATAATTTTGCTATTACACATATGTAATGTTGGTGCATTAGTCCTATTGCCCACGACTTAGGGTTGTGTCTATGTTTGTAATAGGGCTGAGCTGTTAGAAATGAATTTGTTGGGTGTGTATTTAACTTCGCACGAAGGTAGAGTTTACCTTTGTACGAATGTAAATTACCTTCGTACAAAGATAGACTTATCTTCGCACGAAGGTAATTCTCATATTTATAAATAGTAGTGTTGAGGTTTGAGTCTGTTGCTTTTTGTGACTGATACGACAAAGCCCTGTCAGATTTCACGGTGATTTATAACTGTTAAACAATCAATGAAATCAGTAAATTGAAAAGTAATCTTGTTAATTGTCACTAGTTAATATGAATTCCGTGCATATGGACTAGATAATAAAATTAAAACCTTTGCTAGTGGACAAAACGATTCTACAACTGTATCATACCTCAGGTTGCCTGATTTGAAGACAAATGTTCAAGATTCAGCGTAGAAGACTTCTTATTCTACTCATTTTTCATATTTTTCACTTTTTAAAATGAAACCAAGGACAAAATGAACTGATTTTCAAGTATAACACGTAAAATCATGTTTAGATAAACCCTTGAGAAAACCAGATCTAAAAACAACCAAATTCATGTCGAAAATTGCAAAAAAACGTAAAATTGTGAACCTTGCTTCACACGAACATAAAGACTACCTTCGCACGAAGATAAAAGTTGTGAGGTTTGAACAAACATTTACCTTCGCACGTCATAATTCTATCTTCGCACGAAGATAAATCAAGTTTTGAAATTTTTATTTCATTTGAACTGAAATCTTAATCGTTTTAGCGTTTAACTTTGTTACATGAAATTTGTCAGACAAGATGGAAAATGAATTCTACAATGCATTTGCTACATCAACTGTTAAACCATCAACCACAGCTACACAAACTCTGAATTTAGAAAACGAAATGCGGACGATGATGAAACCCCTGAAGTTGATAAATTTAGAAGACTATGATGGTTGGAGTGAACATTTCGTTAATTGGTTTCAAGCGAATCATTTTACTTGCTGGTTTGCAATCGAAGAAAAATATACTACACCAGAAGGTGAAAATGGATTGGAAAAAAAACGTTGAGTCAGTTCACAACAGCTGAAAAAGAAAAATTCTTCAATGAGAAAAAAAATAATGAATATATTGCAATAATCAATCAAAGAAGATATCTTAGCGCTGTTGCAACATGATGACAATGCACAATCATTATAGAATTCATTAAGATTGAAGTTCCAAGAAAGCTCGCAAATGAGGAAAAGTAAAAAGGCACTTCTTGGAAAAGAGTTTGATATTTTCAATATTTTGAAAGGCAAAAATATGAAGCACTTGATGGAGCGTTACTGTCACCTTGTTGTTCAAATGAACAGGTTGGGAATTCAGAAAACTAATGAGGAGTTAATTGACAAGCTGGCCGATGCTTTGCCAGAGGTTGAGTGGTCTACGTATTTGACGATTCTAAAGAACGGTGTAGATTACAGTGGCTTCACCTTATCAAAGTTAATTGAAAAACTCGAAGGTCATGAACTGGAAATGCAGAAGATGGCTAAGACAAAAGGTACTCATATACAGGAAGATGTGAACTTCTATTTTAAAGGCAATTCTGTTGGTACTCAAAGTCCGAAAGTTCAAATCGACTTTAGTGCTGATAGTTCTGAAATTCCATCTTCTAATCAATCCGATTTTTAGACATTTTCCTGCTTTGAACCGAACTCACCCAAAATGCCTCAGTCTTAAAAGAGCTCAAAAATTTCCAAAGTAATCAATCTGGTCAATCTAATTTGAACTAGAGGATTCTACAGTGCAATATTGTTGTAAATCTCCAAAATGCACAAGATTTCAATGAACACACTACCAAACAGCATATGGCGTTGCTTGCCTCTGTTCTTGAATCTTATGAAATCCTGGTTGTTAGGAAGATAGGAGACCCATATATGATGAAAAAAGATTATGATCAGATAGATTCAGAAGAATTCAAGCTGATCGACATAAAGTGGTGCATGGCTTTGATTGTTCGTAGAGCTCAAAGCTTTAGGGAAATCACAGGCAGAAATAGTTTCGGAGGTTTGGATGGTAAGCTTGGTTTTGATAAAGTGAAGGTTACATGCTTTAAATGCCGAGAGAAAGGGCACTTCAAACGAGATGCTCAAATCATGGGGCGAGCGAAAATCATAATCCGTTTATAGATGATTACTACAAAAAGGGAATATACCATCGACCTTCGCCACCGTAATCTACGACAAGAATGATTCAGATCGAAGATGGTCCCTTGAACTCTGGGACAAAGCTTTAATAGTCGCTCAAGAGGATGAAGGCTTTAATTGGAATAAGTACATCATAAAGAATGAAAGTCTCGCACTACTAGCTGAGATAATCGAAGAACCCAAACCTAAAGTAGAAGATTGTTCTGAAGCAATATTTGATGAAGCTATTGAGGAAGATTGTTCCGAGGAAGAAAATTTGTTGCATAATGCTTTTAGAAATTTAATTCCATCTAATATGTTTCCAACATTTGTAGGATATTTTGACTCAAGCTATCAAGTACAATTAGAGGAGGAATCAAAGCCTGAATATGTGGAATTGATAGATGTTGAAAAAGAAATGAATGCCAAGAACTTGACGGAGATCACAAACAAAGCCATGATGACAAATCATAAAGAGATAGTTTCTAACGAAGTCAAGGAAGAGTCGGTGACTAAATGCATCAAAGAGTCAGTAAAGGAGATTATCCAAGTTCAGGTTGTTGAGGTTGAAAAATCTTGCAAGAAGTGCGTAGAGCCTTGCATGGAGTGTGCGGAGAAAGATAAAATATATTCTGATATGAAAAAGCTTTCAGATAATAATGTCAAGTGATTATAATGAAACAAAACAAGCTTATGACAAATGATCTAAAGTAATAAACCAATATGAACAAGTTAACAGAGAAGATAGTGCAACTTTGTTGATGCTTAAAGCAACTCTTATGGACAAACAAATGGCAATTAACACTCATCTGAACACAATTGCTGAACTTAAAAATGACACTTGAGAAAATGAAAATTGAAACTGAAAGGGTTGACAAATTATTGATCAGTTATTCCACAAGTTCATATGTCATTGATCATATTCTTCCAGAAATTGAAAAGGAAGAAAATGATAAGAAAGGTAAGAACAAAAGTGTCGGTTACAACCGTGTTCCACCACGTAGGAAAGCTATGCTAGAAAGAATCCATTATATGTGCAAAAAGCGCTCAATTTAAATTTGAAAACTGAAAAAAGAATAATGAGCTGCCCGAGAACATTGATGTAACATACAATAAAATAGACAATGAGTGTTAATCTCATGTGGTTAAAACTATTGTTGAAAATGTTTTAGGAAGTGAAAGTGATAGCACAGAATATGAGAGTGTTGAGTCGAACTTGAAGAAAACTAGTTCAAGTCCACCTTCTGAAAATGAGGAGAGTTTTCATAAGAATTATCTTGATAAATCAGATTCTAGTTCGGATGATGATTCTACATTGGTTGCTTATACAATGAAAGTATCGGACAAACTATATTCTGATCAAGAGTTTTCCATTTAGAATGTGAATCTTGAAAAAGTTGAAAAAGTGTTTAAGTTGACAGAAATAAATTTTTTAGAGCTTGAAAATTTGAACGAGTCTTACTACTCTAAACCCAAAAATTCTTACAAAAATAATCACAAAGGTAAAAATTATCCCGAGAACAAAAGAAGAGGGTTGGGGTATGTAAAAAAGAAGAATGATAAATTTAAAAAGCAAATTTTCAAAAGAAGATAAACTTTGTTTTTGGATCAAGCTCGGTAAGTGAAAAGGAAAGGTTAGGAAAGGAATAATCAACCATGAGCTCCATGCAGAAAAGAAGCATCGTGAGCAGATTTTGGGTTCCTCTGTTGGAAGCAACAGTAGGACATGTTTGAAATGTAACAAATTTGGGCACATTGCATGAAAATTATGCAAAACAACCCAAAATCTGTTTACAACAGGAAGAAGTCTACAGAAGATGTGAAACAAAAGATCCCTAAGTTTGTATCAATACATATCTTAAAAAGAATTAACGAATCCAAAAAAATTGTAAAACTAACAATTCCAAGTGGTTCAAAATTTGAAATTGGTGAAACATCAACCAAAAATGAATAAAAGGATTCAAAATTTTATTCCAACAAGGCAATTCTGAAAACACAAACTTCGATGGTTAAACCTAAATAATCTTCTACAGAAATCAAAACATCTGTTACTTCTAAATCTAATATTGGACAGGTTGTTAAAGTCAAATTTCTAAAGTTTGATATTCCAAACCCACCCAAGACCGATAAGGCTTGGGTTTCACTGTTTAAGTAATTACTACTTAACATGTGTAGGGGATCCCGAGGTCAATCATTTCAAATTGGATAATGGACAGTGGAGCTTCTCGTCACATGACAGGAATGCTGGCCATACTTTACGGTGTAAAATATATTCGTGGAGGCTATGTAGGTTTTGCAGGTAATTAAGGTGGAAGGATAGTCGGAGAAGGAAAAATTTCGAATGGTATGGTCTCATTTGACAAAGTCAACTATATTGCTGAATTAGAGAATAATTTACTAAGCATCTCACAGATTTGTGATAAGAAGTTTACAACTCACTTCAATGAGAAAGAATGCCTAATTCTGAAGCCGGGATTCAAAATTCCGGAGGAGCGGATCCTCATGCGCGTTCCACGAGAAAATGATCTCTATGTCCTTGACATGAGCATCGCATTGACTACCTCGAAATCGGAATGTTTGTAACAAAGGCGACTGAAAGAAAATGATCTTATGGCATCGAAAGATGGGGCATATCGATTTGAGAGAAAATGAATTATCTGGTTCACAACAATCTGGTAGAGGGTGTTAATCTCAAAAGTTTTCATCTAAATGATGATAACCTTAGCTGCAAAAGGGGAGGCTTATATGGATCTTTTCAGGCCAGTAAACGTCAAAAGTATACCTAGTGATCTATATTGCCTTGTTGTGACATACGACTACTCGAGATTTTTGTGGTTATATTTCAGGAGAGTAAAGATGAGACATTTGAAAATCTTATGATTCTCTTCAGAAAGTTAGAGAACTTGTACATCTACCAATCAGAAGGATACGTAGTGACAATGGTACGTAGTTCAAAAATAATTGAATGCTCGAATTCTGAATGATAAAGGTATTCTTCACGAATTCAGCACCCATTATACTCCACAGCAAAATGAAGTAGCTGAACATAAGAATCGTACTCTCATCGAAACAGCATGCACAATACTCGCTGATTCAAAGTTACCTGTCAGTTTCTAGAGTGAAGTCGTTGCCTCTGCTCGCTACACGTTGAACAGAGTTTTAAAAATCAAGGCTCATATGAAGACATTCTTTGAGTTGCTTAACCAGCAAAAGCCAAATTTAGAGTTTTTGGAGCCATTTTGATCTCCGCGTACGGTCATTGAATCGGATGGTAAGTTTCGTGCCAGATCCTTGGAAGGATTTTTCGTGGGTTACGCTAGTCCTTTGAGAAGACTATATCTACCTAGTTTAAACCGAGTTATTCTTGCTCAACATGTCGATTGTCAGAAATACACAATGCGTACTTAAAAGCTTGGTGATCCTTGGATGTTTAACTACTAGAAGAACCAAATGAAGAGGAACTTGTGTTGTTATAACAACAACAGCAAGTGTCTAATCAAGAGCAAGTTCCAAGACCAATAGTGGTTACTTAACCAGAAGTTGGCACAAATGATTATAGAGCAGGTCCGAGCAATACTCAAGAAGAATCCGTCGTCGAACCAGTTATGAATAATACAGAACTCACTTTGATCAACCAGATGATTCTGATTCAAATGTAGAGCCGACATATAATGATGGAGGATCTAGTTCCGATGAAGGTTCTAAGCAGATCATAAGTCTACTAAATCAATCTATGGCTCCTAGCAATTAGAATGAAGCATCTACAAGTACTCAGATTGCTGAACAATATTATGAATCTGGAGAGTGAAGTTAATGTTCCTAATGAAGTAATGCCGAGGACGTTGTCTTACCACCCATCGGAAAACATTATTGGAGAGTTGCAAACAGTAGTGAAAATGAGAAATCAGACTAATAAGGATCTAAGTTGTTTTTATACCAAAACTGCACCTATTCAAGAAACATGTTTATATCATTGTTTTATTTCGTGGATTGAACTGAAATCAAACAAAGAAGCGCTTACCGATGAAAGCAGGGTAAACGTGATGCAGGAAGTGTTGTAATAATTTTAAAAAGTAGGTGTCTAGAAGCTTGTTGACCTACCGGCTAATCACAAAGCTATCGCTACAAAATGGGTCTTCAAGTGCAAAAGAGACGATCGAGAGGTGATTTTGCGCGACATTACACACAGTCCAGTGGTGGAATATGTGCAAACACATTACATACGTGTCGGGTTCGAATCACGCTATGGTCCAGTCAGTGCAACATTTTTTCTTTAATATAAAAGTAAGCAGGGGCGAGTTAGTAAGTCCATAAGATTAATTGAATTCTCATATTCACCGGGTTAGACATCTAGCCCAGATGGTAGGCTGGGTGCATCACATGTAGAGGTCGCGGGTTCGAGGCATGCTCAGGGTAGCGGTTCAGCTGGTTTTTAAAATCTTTTTAATTAAATAAATTTTAGAATTTACCTAACTAGCATATAAGAATAATTAAAATAGAGATTATTTCGGGTTAGACACGTAGCTCAGTTGGTAGAGCTGCGTGCACATACGGGAGGTCACGAGTTCGAACCTCACACGATGCCAAAATACATACAGTCTGGCCAGTTGACCAGTCAAACCCTGAAAAAAAAAGGATAATTTTTTAATAATTAAAATTAATTAAAAATACTTAAAAATAAGGTTTTAAAGCCTAAAAATTTGTATTAATTTCACAAAAAAATAAACCTATCAATCTAATAAAAAGCTTTAATCATAAACATTAATTTCTAATAAAAATTATTTATTTATCGAATTATTACGTTATTATTTTAGGTTAGTTTCTCTTGTGGTTAAATCCAAATTCGTGCGCGTTCATTATCAATTCAAGGAAGCGCACCCACAGTGAGTAAATCCTTACAAATTCCCATTTTTATTCATGTTTGAGGTGTATCATGTGTCGTTTACATATTTTATTTATTCAAACACTTGTGCTAATACCATTATGTGATCTAATGTGTATATTTTTGTCATTGTTGTTATATGTGGTTACATTATGTCATTTCAGTGCAATCATTCATACAAGGCCCATCAGTTCCTTGTTGGATACGAGTTGAGCATCGCGTGCCTCATTAGATTGGCTCCGTTTGATTGAGCCTTGATCTCACAGTTCATCATTTATCATGCATGTGTACATTGTTGACATTATGTGGTTTGTGGTTTGTTTATATATACATATGCTCTTATATGGTCTTTGCACATTTTTTTATTAAATTAATCAATGAAATTGAATTGTTTTAATGTTTAATTTAGATTCACTCGCCAACTTTGTTGACCCAAACTTTTATTTTACGCATGATACAGGTGCACAGGCTGAGGAGAGGAACACTTAGGATTGGCCTTAGAAGATGAATAAAATATATCTTGTTTAAAACAATATTTCTTGTACTTGTATTTTTCTTTGTGTTTTGGATATTTTCCTTTATATTTCAATTAATAAATATGAAACTTAATTATAGTAAATGTCATGAGATTTGATGAAAATCCAATCACACCCCGACTTCTACTTTCGCTGCGGGTCAGGGTGTGACAGATTGGTATCAGAGCTTTTGACTATAGGGATATAGGATAGGTTATTAGACCCTTAGAGCCTATACTATAGTTGGTTAGATTTTAATTGTTTATTTGTTACATGCAAAACTCATGATGTTTATTTGTTTCATATTTTCACACACAAATGCATGCAAGCACTTTCACTATTACATATTAATATGTGATATTCATTGTTGTCTATATATTATTAACATATCATGCCTATGCAAACACACACCACAATTACACAACTTTCATGAATTATTTCTCAAGGATTTTATAATGTTTCATGTTTTTAATCTCATCAAAGTGAGTTCTACGACGGGCATGTAGTAACTGGAAGGGTACAAGTACCGGTGGTCGGAACGTCCTGTCTAGGATTGGCATTTGTATAAATCCAATATAGTGGACCAGTTTGCCTACCTGGGGACTAACGATGAGAGTACGGATGACCTATTAGGCCAAAGCATGCCACACCAAACGTTGGGTGAACTAACCCCACTTTGAGTTGTCATTGTGTCTACACCTGGACACCCTCCGACCTTATATCTCGCATTCATGTTTTATGATTTTCATTCGGGTGATGCGAGTGTTAAAAGGCCAACACCAATGTGAATCCTACAAAGCCCAGTAGTCATGGGGCCCACATGACTACCTAGGCCAAAGTGTGGGAGACATATGGGGGGCCCAAACATAAGCAAAGCCCAAGACATCCTATGGATATAGTAAACTTATGTTCTCATTTATTTTGTGAATGTTGTTTTTTTTCTCTTTTACAACACATGACACCTAAAAACGTTCAACTCATAATCTCGCGCCGTATTTTCTGTAGATGTCTGCTAGACACTCTTGAGGTGGTAGAAGGTCAGGAAGGTCTGGCGAGCGCATGGCCGCTCAAATAGACCAACAGATTGTAACATTTGTGTAATTCGGTTCCGAAAACCTGCCCCAAGTTATCAATCACAGTGTATTATTTATGTCGGGTGATATTTATATTTTTTTAGCAACTTGAATAAAATAAAATAAATAATCAAATTAAATATTAAAATTTATAATTTATAAAGGATTAAACTTATAATAGAGAAAATAAAAAATAAACCTAAAACAAATGGGCGAGCCGGGGATCGAACCCGGGTTCCCTGGGTAAAACACACACCATCAGTACCACTACGTTGCACACACTAACTGTGATATTTGTCGAATCTTATATCTTTTATGTTCACGATAAAAGAACCTGCAACACCCGCGGAATCCCCTCGCCGGAAATCTCGGCAATCAACGCGTTTTACCTTTAGGATCACAACTGTCCGGGTCTATATTCGGTAAATTCCTTGATTGATCGCTGGTAATTGACTCGAAATCATAGTAACCGGAGCCTCAAACATCCCTGTAAATACTGGTCGATTGTCCCTCAATCCAAACTCGCTCAATCCTTCTGCTCACACCTTAGTTACCTCAGTCGTCGGAAAACTTGTCCCACCGGAGAACCACCGAGGCGTCAGGAAAGGCAACCGAACGTTTGGTCACGCAAATTGCTAAACAAATGGCCGTAGTACTTCTCGACATCGTGCTACAAGTTCAACAAGCTCTCACCGCTAATCCCATCAACCCTCCCAACCAAGAAGACCAAAGCGTCGCCAACCCTCCTTCCAAAACCCCCAAGTGCACCTACAAACACTCAAATCCTGCGATCCCCCGAAATATGAAGGGACTGAAGGTGTCACCGCTCTCCTTCACTGGTTTGAAGAAATGGAAAACACTTTCCTCAATTACGACTGTCCCGAGGACCGTAAGGTACGTTACGCAACTGGAAGACTGTTTGGGGTAGCCCTTACCTGGTGGAATACGGAAAAGGGTAAGCGAGGAGTTGAAGATGCCATGGCCTTAACATGGGAAGAGTTAAGGGAAATCATGACAAGACGTTTCTGTCCAAGAAACGAAATCAAAAAGCTGGAAGACGAGTTCCACGCATTGAAACAAAAGGAAGTAGACCACACTTCATACAATAAAAGATTTCTCGAGTTGAACCAGATGATCCCCAATTTGTTCACCCCCTTGTACCGCTTAGTCGAACACTACATTCGAGGCCTCCCCTCGAAAATCCAAGATTCGGTTTTAAGCACTTCGCCTGCAACACTTGAAGCCGCAATGGAGTTAGCTACAGAATTCACTGAAAATCGCATTCGAAATGGCAAATTCAAAGATGAGAAGAAGAAAGCACCCATTGAGACCCCAACTCCAAACCACCCCGTCTCATCCTCCAAGTTTGCTGGTAAGAGGAAGCGAAATAGCAAGAATTTTGTTGTCACTCAAACCAACCCTCCTATCACTGCTGCACCAATCACCCAAATTGCTGCACCATTCAAAAGGCCATACACTGGCCCACACCCAAAGTGTAACCGTTGTCAATACCATCACCCTCCGGAAAACCCATGCCAACATTGCACAAGTTGTGGCCGTGCGGGTCACACCATCCAAATGTCACACCCTCAATTTTCCACTTGCGGAGTTTTACCACGAGGCGTGTGATCAAACCAGAATCTGAGACACTAGTAATATCGAACGACTCTATATGATTTATTTAAACGTTTTCCAAAAACATTTGTTTATCCATTCATAGTTATTTTCAAGTTGTCTTAGTTTAGTTTCAAAGTTTGGCGGAAGCATTCGTTTCAAAGTTGAGCGGAAGCATTAAGGTAAAGTAAAGTAACGGGCGCCAACATAAACGCCAAAACCAAAAATCCCAACAATGTTCGTAAATGAGACTCGATAAAAAAAATGTCTTGGTCAATGCAAGTGAGTGGGTCCTGAGAAACATGTAAAGAAACAAGTGTCAACATTAAAGAAGAGTGAGTTCACATGTTTTTATAAGTTCACAAGTTCGGTTAAAAGTTTGTTTCCCCCGTTATCCCTAACCCGGGATAACGATATAGTTCCATTATCCCTAACCCGGAATAATAATGTTGGTTCCATTATTCCTAACCCGGAATAATAATGTTGGTTCCATTATTCCTAACCGAATAATAATGTTGGTTCGTAATTAAGTTCAATGTTAACATGTAGGTAGCGAGCCTAAAGTTACGTCACATAAGTGTTCGCGATCAAAGCTGACTGTTGTGCCTCCGTGTTGCCAGGCCTATCAATGACCATGGCGAAAGTTAGGCCAAATTAATCACCCGTTGACCATACCCGGTCGGCTAGCGCGACTAGCTCGGGTGGGGCTTGTCGGGCCCAGTAGTACTACTTATAATTTCCCCGCTATCTAACCCAATACTAACGATCCGAGTGTTTGTCGAGGACTTCCGTGATATAGCTGCTTAGTGACCATAACGTACATTAACATTAACTTAGTTACCGAGTAGTTTAACAAGGTTAATTTCGCATGACGTAAAAAGATAGAGTTATAGAATGTATACATGTTTCTCGCCCTGTTGTTTAAAACCGGATAAAATAGGGGCCGTGAACTCACCTTTAATTGCTCGGTTAGTGTAACACCGAAGTAGCAAGATAGGACCGCTAATTACGTCCTAACATGTCAATCGATTTAAAGTTAGTGTGTGAACACACTGATACAAACCCAACGCATAACTAACACACAATGCGGCACACATAATAACAAATTCGAAAACACAATCATGCATGCAAAGTATCATCATACGCAAATAGTGATCAAACCAACTTGTCATAAACACAGATCAACTCATACAACACTTTGGTACACACATACGCAAGTTATCATGTTTCAGCTTGTACGCTCATAACTAGGCTGTTTTCGAGGATTTTTATAAAATAGTTCCAACGTTCTACAAATTCCAATTTTTTTACAGGAGGTCAACTAAACTGTAGAATTTTATGTATACTTTTCAAGTCCTAACACTTTACCAATTATTTATAAACATTTATATACTAGGCTGCAGTCAGACTCGTCGCTTTCTGACTGCAGGCCACGGGAAAAATTATTTAAAATTCATCGTTCATCCAATTATCAAAATTCCAGTGGGAGTTTTCCTGAAATTCCCGTCTCCAGTTACTGTACAAATTTCGTGACCCAACCCTCTACAGATTATGAGATCCGACTCGATAAACAACTAGCAAATTTTCAGAATTTACGCGGCTTCAGCTGCTGCACTTAAATGACCACTTAAAAATAGCAAACGACCTCAGAAAAATACACGTTTTAGGCTTCAGAATATCCACTTTTCGATAAATAATGATCAGGTTACAGCCAATTGAAGTAGGCTGTAAATGTCATTCAGCAACCTGTTTTCGACTTTTATCGCAATAGAACACGCTTAAACGATCAAGACGCTAAGTAATAATGATCAAGAACAGGTTTATTTGTCACATACCATCATGTACATCAATATTCATGCAAACCCTAATCATATAATATGATTTCTATCGCTAAAACGCAGCCTATGATTTTTGTATTCATCCTAAGATCACAATCGCAAAAACTCGCACAATTATCCGAACTAATCATAAATCATAACACTTTTTATACCAGTGATCCTAACAATACATATAATCATGATCAAGATTACACAAACCCTAATGTGATTTGTAAAACAATTAAAATCCTAACCTTGAAACGATGAAGATTAGCGAACCGGGACAAGATTGGAAATCAATCCGGGGTTGGAGGCTTGTGCGATCGAGAGAGGGGGGAGGGCGGTTTGGGTCATTAGCTTGGGCTCAAGTTTAGGTTAGTTCCTTGGGCCACAAGGAGGTGAGGTCGACACGTTTCGCGGATCGGTTCGGTTCGGCTATTTACTTATTATTTATTTTTATTTTTATAACTAATAATCGCGAAATCAAAACGTAATATAATAATTCTACAAACGTCTAATAACACATAGCACGTAATTCACCTAATGAATTCACAAAGTTAGCGTAGTTATTGCGAGCGTGTAATTTAATTCTCCGAATTAAATTAGCGTAGGAATGAATAACCGTGAAGTAGCGCGTTTAAGATACCTGAAAAGCCGGGATGTCACACCAAACCTGCCGTACCCTTCAGCGAATGAACCGCAGTCAACCTCTAACCCAAACCCAAAATCAAATGGTGGGCCAAGCCCAACAACCCTTACTTCTACCACCTGTATAACACGCGGCCCAACCTTACTACCAACCCAACTACCCCATGATGCAACCCATGCGAGCTTGTTTCAACTGGGGGGACCCAAACCACTTCAGGAACACTTGTCCACGCCTAGTGAACATCATCCATGCCTAAGCTCAAGCGAACCCGGTAAACCAAGCTAACCAAGCTCCTCCACCTGCCAGAGGAAGAGCTTTCAATATCAATGCCAACCAAGCCAGGGCTGACAACAACGTGGTCAACGGTACGTTTCTCATCAATGGTAGTTATGCATCCATATTATTCGATACTGGTGCGAATAAGAGCTTTGTGTCCTTAGAATTCGAACCTATCCTCGACCAACCTCGTGTTAATCTCAGTGAATCTCTAACGGTGGAAGTTGCTGATGGAAAACCCACTTCATTAAATTCTATTATACGCAATTGTACTCTCACTCTAAACGATCACGATTTCCCAATTGACCTCATTCCTATGGAGTTGGGAAGTTTCGATGTTATAATCGGTATGGACTGGCTCAGCCAGCATCACGCTGAAGTGGTGTGCCACGAAAAATTCATTCGCATTCCTCTTGCAGACGGTCAGATACTACGTATTTTTGGGGAAACCCCTTCGAAGGGACTCAAATTGATGTCCTGCCTTCAAGCCCGAAGTTATCTCCGCAAGAACTATGTCGCATTTCTAACTCACGTCGTCAAGAAGGGAGGCAAGGAGAGGAAGCTCGCATATATCCCAATTGTGAAGGAATTCCCACAAGTTTTTCCCGGCGACGTTTCAGGACTTCCTCCTGTGAGAGAAGTCGAATTTCGCATCGATCTTGTACCTGGCGCTACGCCGGTGACAAAGTCTCCTTATAGGTTAGCCCCATCCTAGATGCAAGAATTGGCTAGTCAACTGCAAGAGCTGACTGACAAAGGATTCATACGTCCTAGCTCATCGCCTTGGGGTGCACTTGTTCTTTTTGTGAAGAAGAAAGATGGAACGTTTCGCATGTGCATTGATTATAGAGAACTCAACAAGTTGACGGTTAAAAATCGCTATCCACTGCCTCGCATTGATGACCTCCTAGACCAACTTCAAGGCGCCACCTGCTTTTTGAAAATCGACCTTCATTCTGGTTATCATCAGCTTAGAGTGCGCGAAGAAGATATCCCAAAAACCGCCTTCCGGACTCATTATGGTCATTACGAGTTCATGGTTATGCCCTTTGGTTTAACCAACGCCCCCGCAGCCTTCATGGATTTAATGAATAGGGTATGCAAACCCTACCTCGACCGTTTCGTCATATTCTTCATCGACGACATCCTCATCTACTCCAAGTCTAAATCCGATCATGAGCGACACCTACGACTCATTCTTACACTCTTAAGGACTGAAAAGCTTTACGCTAAGTTCTCAAAATGCGAATTCTGGTTAGAAGAAGTACAATTCCTTGGTCATGTCGTCAATGACAAGGGAATTCATGTCGATCCTTCAAAAATCAAAGCAGTACAGGAATGGCAAGCGCCACGTACCCCTACCGAAGTTAGGTCATTTCTTGGTTTGGCTGGTTACTATCGACACTTCATTGCCAATTTTTCCCGTATCGCCGTACCACTCACGGCCTTGACTCACAAAGGAAAACCCTTCATTTGGGGACCTAAGCAGGAAGAGGCCTTCCAAACTTTAAAGCAAAGGCTTTGTGACGTGCCTGTCCTTACACTCCGTGAGGGTTGCGTGACTTCGTGGTTTATTGCAACGCGTCAGGGCAAGGACTAGGCTGTGTATTGATGCAAAGAGGAAAAGTGATAGCCTATGCCTCTAGGCAACTCAAAGTTCATGAGAAGAATTACACCACCCACGACCTAGAACTTGGAGCCGTTGTGTTCGCCCTCAAGATATGGAGACATTACCTCTACGGTACCAAGTGTGAAATATACACTGACCACAAGAGTCTCCAACATATCTTCAACCAGAAAGAGTTGAATATGAGGCAACGAAGATGGGTCGAACTTCTCAACGACTACGACTGTGAAATTCGGTATCATCCTGGCTAGGCAAACGTGGTGGCCGATGCGCTCAGTCGAAAAGGTTATTCGAACTCCATTCGTCTTCTATGTTCGCAAATCATAACCGACATCAAAGATCGAATCTGGGCAGCTCAACATGTTTCTGTAACAGAAAATGACGTACGCGATGAGCTGTCATGCGAAGCTGAACTCAAAATCGAAACCAAATCCGACGGTATTCTATACTATCTAAACCGCATATGGATTCCTGATCGCGATAACCTTCGTGATTTCCTCATGAATGAGGCACACAAAACACGATACTCTGTACACCCAGGAGACGATAAGATGTATCAAGACCTACGATACACCTACTAGTGGCCTAGCATGAAAAAGGATATCGCTATTTTTTGTTTCCAAGTGCCTTACCTGTTCCAAAGTAAAAGCTGAACATCAAAGACCTTCAGGACTTCTAGTCCAACCCGAAATACCTGTATGGAAGTGGGAAAACATAACCATGGATTTCATTACCGGGTTACCTCGCACCTCCAGTGGGTATGACACCATATGGGTAATAATCGATCGTCTTACAAAGTCATCTCACTTCATTCCGATTCGCGAGGACTTCAAGAACGAGAAGCTAGCTCGTATCTACATCAGCGAGATCGTAAGCCATCATGGAGTACCATTAAGCATCATTTCAGACCGTGATGGTCGTTTCACTTCACGAACATGGCAAGCCGTACAAACCGCTTTGGGTACACGGTTAGACCTCAGTACTGCCTTTCACCCTCAAACTGATGGTCAATCTGAACGCACCATCCGAACCCTTGAAGACATGCTACGAGCATGTGTCATAGACTTCAAAGGGAACTGGGACGCTCACCTACCGTTAGTTGAGTTTTCGTACAACAATAGATGTCATTCAAGTATCGGAATGGCCCCTTTCAAAGCTTTGTATGGTCGTAAGTGCCGATCTCCAGTATGTTGGCACGAAATTGGTGAAGCGCAAATCACCGGACCTGAATTAATTCAAGAGACAACCGACAAAATCCTTCAAATCCGAAACAATCTTCTAGCGGCTCAAAGTCGTCAAAAGAGTTATGCTGACAAACGACGAAAGCCCTTGGAGTTTGACATTGGTGATCAAGTACTTTTAAAAGTATCACCGTGGAAGGGAGTGGTTCGTTTTGGCTAGAAGGGCAAGCTAGCCCCACGCTACGTAGGACCTTTCAAGATACTCGAAAGAGTAGGTCCTGTAGCATACAAGCTTGACCTACCAGAAGAACTCAACAGAATTCATCCCACGTTCCACGTATCAAACTTGAAAAAGTACCTCGCCGACAAAAACCTCCATATTCCCCTAGAAGACATTCAAGTCGATGAATCAATGCACTTCGTCGAAAGACCAGTAGAAATCATAGATTTCGGTGAGAAACGCTTAAGGCGAAGTCGTATTCCAATCGTCGGGGTACGTTGGGAGTCAAAACGAGGACCTGAATTTACTTGTGAACGTGAAGACTCAATGCACGAGAAATACCCGCATCTCTTTCCGATTACCACTACTACTTAAATTTCGGGACGAAATTTCTAAAAGTAGGGGATACCGTAACATTTGTGTAATTCGGTTCCGAAAACCCGCCCCAAGTTATCAATCAAAGTGTATTATTTATGTCGGGTGATATTTATATTTTTTTAGCAACTTGAATAAAATAAAATAAATAACCAAATTAAATATTAAAAATTTATAATTTATAAAGGATTAAACTTATAATAGAGAAAATAAATATAAACTCAAAACAAATGGGCGAGCCGGGGATCGAACCCGGGTTCCCCGGGTAAAACACACACCATCAGCACCGCTACGCTGCACACACTAACTGTGATATTTGTCGAATCTTATATCTTTTATGTCCACGATAAAAGAAGCTGCAACACCCGCGGAATCCCCTCGCCGGAAATCTTGGCAATCAAAGCGTTTTACCTTTAGGATCACAACTGTCCGGGTCTATATTGGGTAAATTCCTTGATTGATCGCTGGCAATTGACTCGAAATCATAGTAACCGGAGCCTCAAACATCCCTATAAATACTGGTCGATTGTCCCTCAATCCGAACTCGCTCAATCCTTCTGCTCACACCTTAGTTACCTCAGTCGTCGGAAAACTTGTCCCACCAGAGAACCACCGAGGCGTCGGAACCCATTCACCGGAATCACCAATACCGGCATACGGTAGTTTTCTTGTATTATCCTTTTAAGTTTTCTTAAATTAACAGCGTATACATACAATTGTTAGAATCACAAAGAATCAGGGGATGGTTTCAGGCGGGTAAAGTTTATTCAAATGAAGAAGCCGACGTCAATAAACATATTTGTAAAATAAAAACTTGTGTTTTAAACAGGTTAGACACATAGTCTAGCGGTAGACTGTGTGCATTTTATATATACGATACAGAGTTCGAATCCATGCCCAGTCAATGAACCGGTGATTTTTAAACAACTTTTAATAGACTACTGTCAGAACGTCACTGGTATTATATAAGAATAATAAACATCGGAGTCTTTAACAGGTTAGACACTCAGCCCAACGGTTGGGCTGGGTGCACATTAAACACGAGGTCTCGGGTTCGAGACTGCACTGTCTCAGCCGGTTCGATCAATTATAATTCTTTTTAAAATTATGATTTCCAAATGAACTGAATGTGTGTATAAGAATAATTAAAATCGGGAATATTTCGAGTTAGACACGTAGCTCAGTTGGAAGGGCTGCGTGCGCGAAACCGAGAGGTCACGAGTTCGAGCCTCACTACCGCATACAGATTCCCGTGCTTCGACCGGTCTGACAACCCTCCTGTCAGACTAACAGCCTCTTTATTTTTATTATTATTTTTTTTTTATTTTCCTGTTTTATTTTATTTTATTTATGAATGTACGTTAAAGTTAAATCTAAAAATAAATGAAAAGGGTCTAAAATACCAATAAAGGAGAAACCCACATCAATAACTTAAAAATCTAAACAAATGTTTTAAAACAAAAAGTTAGTTTATTTATTTATTGAGTTATCGCGTTATTATTTCTAGGTTATTACCTTCTCGTCGATTAAAATTCCAACTCGTGCGCTCTCTTTACCACTCAAGAATACGCACCCAAGGTGAGCGAATCTCTACTAATTCCCCGTTTTAATCACGTTTTGGGGTGTATCATGTGCCGTACTATTCCTTTATTTTATCTAAACACATGTGCATATATCATTCCGTGATCAAATGTGTATCGATTGTTGTGTGATTTATATGTAGATTAAATTTATCATTTCAGTGCATGCATTTCATTAGGCCCATCAGTTCCCCGTAGGATACGGGTTGAGCATCAGGTGCCTCATTAGATCGGCTCCGTTTGATTGAGCCTTGTTCTCAAATTCATCATCATTCATGTCATATATTCGTCCAAAGTGGTTTGTGATTGTTTACATATATATGTTTGCTCACATATGATTAATGCATGAATTTTCTTTAAAAAATAAAACAAGCAATTATTTAAAATGTTTTATCAAGGTTCACTCGCCAACTTTTATTGACCCAAAATCTCCCCTGTTTTTACACATGATACAAGTGATCCAGTTGAGGAAAGAAACACTTAGGATGGCCTAAAGAATAAACAAGTTAATGCTTTGGAATGAACGTTTAGTTTTGTTTTCCTTTGTAATTGTATGAATTTTGTTTATTGGATATTTTAGTTTGTAATTTGAATTTAATAAATATGAAACTTCTTAGTAAATATCACGAGCTTTGGTGATTACCCAATTATGCCCCGACTTTTATTTCCGTTGCGGGTCGGGCTGTGACACAGTTGGCTGTTGTACTTCCCGACATCGTCGTACAACTCCAACAAGCTCTTGCTGCCAATCCCATCAACCCCATCAATCAGGAAGGTGAAAATGACGTCAACCCTCCTACCAACACCACCAAATGCACCTACAAGCACTTCAAATCCAGTGATCCTCCAAAATAAATAAGGAATTGAAGGTGTCACCGCTCTTCTTCGTTGGTTTGAGGAGATGGAAAGCACTTTTCTCAACTGTGACTGTCCTGATGATCATAAGGTGCGATATGCTATCGGTCGTTTATATGGGGTAGCACTTATGTGGTGGAACGCGGAGAAAGGAAGGCGAGGTGCTGAAAGCGCTGTGGCCTTAACTTGTGAAGAGTTGAGGGAGCTCATGACAAGACGCTTCTGTCCAGAAGCGAAATCAAGAAATTAGAAGATGAATTCTACTCTTTGAAATAAAAGGAGGGAGACCACATAACATACAATAAGAGATTCATCGAGTTGAATCAGATGGTCCCCAACTTGTTCACTCCACTATATCGTTTAATTGAGCACCATATTCGAGGTCTCCCCTCGAAAATTTAAGATTATATGCTGAATACTTCACCTGCAACCCTCGAAGCTGCAATGGAGCTGGCTACTGAGCTCACAGAAAATCGCATCCGAAATGGCGATTTTAAAGATGAGAAGAAGAAGGACAAGACACCTGCTGAAACCCCAACCGCAATCTAAACAGGTTCGTCTTTTAAGTTTGCTGGTAAAAGGAAACGCAATGGGAAGAATTCGCCGTTACCCAAACCAATCCCCATACCGCTGTTGCCCCAATCACACAAGTTGCTCCTCCCGCCGCTCCATTCAAGAAACCCTACACAGGACCTCAACCAAAATGCAACCGATGCCAATATCACCACCTCATGGGAACCCATGTCTTTATTACACAAGTTACGGCCGTGCAGGCCACACAATTCAAACTTGTCGCGTTCTTCAAAAGCCAAACTGCAACCAACCTCATGCCCAACCCAACAATCAAGTGGTAGGCCAAGCCCAATACCAACAACCTCTGCTTTTACCACCTGCTCAACCCATGGCTCAGCCCTACTACCAACCCAACTACCCTATGATACAACTAGTCAGAGCGTGTTTCAATTATGGTGATCCAACCAATTTCCGAAACACTTGCCCACGTTTGCTAAACATCATAAATGCCCAAGCTCAGGCTCATCCGTGAATCAAGCCAATCAAGCCAATCCACCCGCAAGAGTAAGAGCTTTCAACATCATCACCAATCAAGCTAGAGCTGATAATAATGTGGTTAACGGTACATTTCTCATTAACGGTAGTTATGCATCTATTCTATTTGACACTGGTGCGGATAAGAGTTTCGTATCCTTAGAGTTCGAATCTATTCTTGATTTATCTCGCGTGAGTCTAGCTGAATCATCACGGTGGAAGTTGCTGATGGTGAACCTATTACGTTAGATTCGATTATTCGTGATTGTACTCTTACACTCAATGATCATGACTTTCCAATTGATCTCATCCCTATGAAGTTGGGTAGTTTTGAAGTAATCATGGTATGGACTGGCTTAGCCAACATCACGCAGAAGTTATTTGTTATGAGAAGTTTATCCGAATTCCTCTCGTTGATGGTCAAACTTTACGTATTTTTGTTGAAACCCCCTCCCAAGGGCTCAAATTGATGTCATGCCTCCAAGCTAGAAGATACCTTCGCAAAGACTATATAGCATTTTTAGCTCACATCGTCAAAAAGGAAGGCAAGGAAAAGAAGCTCGAAGACATTCCAATCGTTAAAGAATTTCCTCAAGTTTTTCCCGACGACGTTTCAGGACTTCCTCCTGTGCGAGAAGTCGAATTCCGAATCGATCTTGTACCTGGTGCTACACCAATCGCAACATCTCCATATCGGTTAGCCCCATCTGTGATGCAAGAGTTAGCTAGTCAGGTGCAAGAGTTGACTGACAAGGGATTTATACGTCCTAGCTCATCACCTTGGGGTGCGCCGGTTCTTTTCGTAAAGAAGAAAGATGGAACCTTCCAGATGTGTATCGACTATAGAGAGTTCAACAAGTTGACTATCAAGAACTGCTATCCTCTACCTCGTATCGATGATCTTCTAGATCAACTACAGGGTGCCACCTGTTTCTCAAAAATCAACCTTCGTTCTGGTTATCATCAACTTAGAGTACGTGAAGAAGATATTCCGAAGACTGCTTTTCGAACTGGTTATGGTCACTACGAATTCATGGTTATACCTTTTGGTTTGACCAATGCTCCTGCGGTTTTCATGGATTTGATGAATAGGGTGTGTAAACCTACCTCGATCGTTTTGTCATAGTCTTCATTGATGATATCCTTATTTATTCTAAGACCAAATCCGATCATGAGAGTCATCTCCGACTTATTATAACACTTTTGAGAACCAAAAAGCTTTATGCTAAGTTCTCAAAATGTGAGTTTTTGTTGAAGGAGGTACAATTTCTTGGCCATGTCGTCAATGACAAAGGGATTCATGTCGACCCTTCAAAGATCAAAGCGGTGCAAGAATGGCAAGCGCCACGCACTCCTGCCGAAGTTAGATCATTTGTTGGTCGAGCTGGTTATTATAAATGTTTCATCGCAAATTTTTCTCGTATCACCGTACCACTCACAGCCTTGACTCACAAGGGCAAACCCTTCATTTGGGCGCCCAAGCAAGAAGAAGCTTTTCAAACTTTGAAGCAAAAACTTTGTGATGCACCTATCCTTACTCTTCCTGATGTTGTGAAGACTTTGTGGTTTATTGTGACGCGTCAGGGCAGGGACTAGGTTGTGTTCTAATGCAAAGAGGAAAGGTGATAGCTTATGCCTCAAGGCAACTCAAAGTGCATGAAAAGAATTATACCATTCACGACCTAGAACTTGGAGTAGTCGTGTTCGCTCTAAAAATATGGAGACACTATGGTACCAAGTGTGAAATTTACACTGACCACAAGAGCCTTCAACATATCTTCAATAAAAAAGAGTTGAACATGAGGCAATGACGATGGGCCGAACCTCTGAATGATTATGATTGTGAAATCCGTTATCATCCTGGCAAAGCTAATATAGTGGCTGATGCTCTCAGTCGAAAAGAGTATGCGAACTCCATCCATCTTTTGTGTTCTCAAATTGTGACCGATCTTCAAAACTGAATTCGAGCAGCTCAACATATTTCCGTCGTGCGAGATGAATTGTCTTGTGGAGCTGAAACCAAACTAGAATCTAAGTCAGATTGTATCCTCAATTACTTAAATCGTATTTGGCTACCTGATCGTGATGATCTTCGTGCTTTTCTCATGAACGAGGCTCACAAAACACTATACGCTATAGATCCAGGTGCCACTAAGATGTACCAAGACCTACGATCCTCATACTGGTGGCCTAGCATGAAGAAAGATATCGCCATTTTTGTCTCCAAGTGCCTCACGTGTTCAAAGGTTAAAGCTGAGCATCAACGACCTTCAGGATTACTCGTCCAACCCGAAATACCTGTTTGGAAGTGGGGAAATATAACCATGGACTTCATTATCGGGTTACCTCGCACCTCCAGTGGGTATGACACAATTTGGGTTATCATTGATTGTCTAACTAAATCAGCTCATTTCATTCCAATCCATGAGGACTACAAGAACGAGAAGTTAGCTTGTATCTATATTGATGAAATTGTAAGCCGTCATGGTGTGCCATTTAGTATCATTACAGATCAAGACGGTCGTTTTACTTCACGAACATGGCGAGCCGTACAGTCAGCTTTGGGTACACGATTAGATCTCAGCACTGCATTTCACCCTCAAACTGATGGGCAATCTGAGCGCACCATATAAACCCTTGAAGACATGTTGCGAGCATGTGTCATAGACTTCAAGGGAAATTGGGATACTCATTTACCGTTAGTTGAATTTTCGTACAACAATAGCTATCATTCAAGCATCGGTATGGCTCCTTTTGAAGCCTTATATGGTCGAAGTGCCGATCTCCTGTATGTTGGCACGAATCGGTGAACCGCAAATCAATGGACTTGAGTTGATTCAAGAAAAGACTGATAAAATTCTTCAGATTCGCAATAATCTTCTAGCAGCTCGAAGTCGTCAAAAGAGTTACGCTGATAAACGACGAAAGCCACTGGAGTTTTGTGTTGCTGATCAAGTACTTTTTAGGGTATCACCATGGAAGGGAGTGGTTCGTTTTGGTCAAAAAGGCAAGCTAGCAACACGCTATGTGGGACCATTCAAGATACTTGAAAGACTTGGTCCTGTAGCATACAAGCTTGACCTACCAGCAGAACTCAACAGGATTCATCCCAATATTCAGGGTGCGTTGGGAGTCAACACGAGGACCTGAGTATACTTGGGAACACGAAGACTCAATGAGCGAAAAATACCCGCATCTTTTCCCAGTTACAACTTCTACCTAAATTTCAGGACGAATTTCTAAAAGTAGGGGATACTATAACATTCGTGTAAAACAGGTCCTAAAACCCACTCCGTTTTGTAATTCAAATATACGTAGGATGTTCATTATACATTTATGTTACTTGATATTAGTATAATAAATAAAATAATAAAGTAAAGCAATAATAATAATACTAATAATAACAATAATCCAATAAAAAGAAAAAAAATGAAGACCATGGGTATCGAACCCGGGTCTCCACTGAAACAATACACCAAACATACCACTACACCATGCCCATAACACATGCTAAACTTTAGAAGGAAAATATGTTATATGCTCGTTGTACCTCTTATGAGATTCAAAAGAGAACCGCCGTGAAACGGTTGAATCCATCAAGACACCAAATCCTTTTTTTCTTTTTGAAATTAACTATTTGTAACTGATCCCAAATCATGCATGCGGATTCAATCAGAAGAATCAATAACCGGCATTTCCTCCCATACAAGGCCTCATAAGGGGTAGCCTTGATGCTTGTATGATGACTATTATTGTAGGAGAATTCTATTAGGGGTAGTGGTCATCTCAACTTCCGCATAAATCAATCACACATGCCCTAAGCATGTCTTCCAATGTTTGAATAGTACGCTCACTTTGACCATCTGTCTGCGGATGGTAAGTCGTACTAAAGTTTAATCTTGTGCCTAAGGATTGTTGGAAACTTTTCCAAAAATTAGAGGTATATCTAGTATCTCTATCAGATACGATAGATATTGGCACACCATTTAGGGACACACTCTTGTCCACATACAACTTAGCCAATTTGTCTGAATTATATGTTTCCTTAATTGGCAAGAAATGTGCTGACTTAGTCAGTCTATCTACAATGACCCAAATAGTGTCATTTCCACTTTTGGTCTTATGTAACTTGGTAATTAAGTCCATAGTTACCATTTCCCATTTCCATGTGGGAATTACCAATTGTTGTAGAAGTCCTAACGGCTTCTGATGTTCGGCTGTAACTTGCGAACATGTCAGACACTTAGCTACAAAAGTGGCTATGGATTTCTTCAAACCCGTCCACCAATAATTCCTTTTTAGATCCTGATACATTTTGTCACCTCCAGGGTGAACTGAGTATCTCATATTGTGTGCTTCGTGGAGGATTAGATCTCTAAGTCCTCCACAAATTGAAACCCAGATTCTATCATTGAACCTAAGGATTCCATCCTTTCCAGGCGCTAACTGATCAACAGTTCCGCCCAATCCTTCATTAGGAGCATTAGCCTTTAATAGAGCTTGTCTTTGGGCTTCTAATAGCTTCTCATTTAAGCTAATTCTGAGCTCAATGCTCTTGGCGTTAATCCTTATAGGCTTAACCCGTTCCTTGCAACTTAAGGCATCAGCAACTACATTTGCCTTGCCTGGATGGTAGCAAATCTCGCAATCATAGTCATTAACTGTTTCCATCCATCGGCGTTGTCGCATGTTCAATTTTTTATGATTGAACAGATGCTGGAGACTTTTGTGGTCTGTGTATATAATACTTTGTGCCATATAAGTAATGTCTCCATAACTTTAGTGCGAATACAACAGCACCCAGTTCCAAATCATGGATCATGAACCTTTAATTGTCGTGGTGCATAGGCAATCACTTTGCCTTTTTGCAGTAGCACACAGCCCATGCCAGTGTGCGATGCATCACAATAGACTAAAAATTCTTCAATACCCTCAGGTAGAGATAACACAGGAGCATTGCTCAACTTGTGTTTCAGAATCTCAAAGGATTCTTATTGTTTCGGACCCCAAGTAAATTTAACATTCTTACGGGTCAAGGTAGTTAAAGGAGTGGCTATCCTCGAAAAGTTCTCAATGAACCTCCTATAATAATCAGCCAATCCTAGGAAACTACGAATCTCCGATGGGGTTTTGGGTATTTCCCGATTCATTATGGCCTCTATTTTGGCGGGATCCACTTGGATACCATGCTCACTTACCATATGTCCAAGAAATTGGACTTCTCTGAGCCAAAACTCACACTTAGAGAATTAGCATAAAACTTCTCTGGCCTTAGCAGTTCTAAGATACACTGAAGATGTTTCTCATGATCAGCTTGATCACGAGACTAGATAAGTATATCGTCTATGAAAACAATGACAAACTTATCCAAATATGGTTTGAAGACTCTATTCATGAGATCCGTGAATGCTGCAGGTGCATTTCTGAGCCCAAAAGGCATCACCAAGAATTCAAAATGACCATATCGGGTCCTGAAAGCAGTTTTAGGAACATCTTCACTTCTAACCTTCAGCTGATGATATCCAGATCTTAAATCAATCTTGGAGAAATAACTCGCCTCTTGAAGTTAGTCGAATAAATCGTCGATCCTGGGCAATGGATAACGGTTCTTGATTGTTATCTTGTTCATCTCACTGTAATCAATGCACATTCGCATTGAACCGTCTTTCTTCTTAACAAAGAGGATAGGAGCTCCCCAAGGCGAGGAACTAGGCTGTATAAAGCCTTTCTCTAAGATTTCATCTAACTGTGTCCTGAACTCCTTCATTTCCGTCGGTACTAGCCTATATGGAGCTCTGGCAACAGGGGCTGATCCTGGCAGGATATCAATTCTAAATTCTACTTGCCTGTCTGGAGGTAGGCCTGGTAGTTCTTCGGGAAAGACATTAGAATACTCCGAAATAACTGGAAGGTCTTGAATATTTAGCTTAGGCTAGTTGATAGTGACTTGTGCCATGTAAATGACACAACCTCTCCCTAAACACTTGGATGCCTTAAATAACGACACTTTGTCTTGCAATCCATAGTGTGAATCTCCAGGGATGGTGACATTTCACTGGATGGGGTTTTAATTTCGATGAGTTTCTTATCGCAGGCAATGCGGGCTTGGTTATGAGATAACCAATCCATGCCTAAAACTACATCGAACCTCGCCAATTTCATTGGCAAAAGAGAGATAGGAACGGAATGATTCTTAATGGATATAGAACATCCATCAAGAATGGAAGATGCTGATTCTAAACTTCCATCAGCAAGTTCTATCTCATAAGTTTTATCTAGAGTTCTTATGGGCAAGGTTAATAGTTTTCCAAACTTATGATCAACAAAAGATCTATCTGCACCCGAATAAAAAAAAAACTCTAGCATAAATATTGTTAATGAGGAATATAACTTTTATGACATTGTTGTCATTAACAGCCTCTCTTGCAGTCATCTGAAAGGCACGAGCATTTCCCTTCTTGGCCTCTCCAGACTTCGCATTATTTTTCTTAAGGTTCTTAGGGTAATTAGTCTTAATGTGCCCTTTTTCATTGCAGACATAGCAGACGTCATCCTTAAGATCCTTACATTCTAGGGTCTTATGTCCCTTTCTCTTACAGATACCACATGGTTTGACTTGTGGATCATAATTACACTGTCCCTAGTGCCTGCGGTTGCAAGTCTTGCATGTTGGCGTCACAGCCGACTCGTCTTGGTTCCTTTTAAACCCAAATCTCCCTTTATTTTTCTTATTAAATCTTTGGGAGTTGTCATCTTTTTCTTTCTTTTCTAGTCAGTTTCAGACTTAACCGACTTTTACCTCACTAGATCAAGGGTGAGGGATAGGGATAGGTCAACAGCGGACCTATATGTACTAGGCTGAGCAGCCTTTACCATACCCTTAATTTCAGGAGCTAACCCATCGATAAAACGCGCAATGCGTTTGGTTTCAGGGGTGATCAGATAGGAAACTAACCTAGATAGGGAGTTAAAGTTAGAAACATACTTCACAATCTAGGTTTTCCATTGAAAGAAACAAAAAGTCTGTCTCTAATTCTCCACCTCATGAGGTGGGCAGTAAGTTTCCTTGACTAATTCGACAAACTTAGGCCATCCTAAGTTGTACCGGTGGACCTTACCCGTAGATTGGATCATAGCTTTCCACCAGATTAGGGCATCGCCCTTAAAGGACTGTGATACATATTTGACCACATCCTTATCAGCATAGCCGATGATATCTACGATTGTCTCCATCTAATCCAGCCACTTTAAGGCTTCCACAGCTCCTTTCTCCCCATTAAAGTCTCAGGCCTTGCAGGAGACGAAATACTTATAGGTACATCCATCTTTAAATGAATGGGACCTATCAATAAAATCTATTTTATTTGGTTCAGTCTTCGCATTCGAAGAGTGAACTGAGCTCTCCTTAGGAGCTGAGGATGGGGTAATCGATAATGGTCTAGAGCGAGTAGTACTCGACTCTTTAAGCTTTTCTATGGCCTTTCCCATGGCCTTTTCAACAGCCGCATCAATGCGAGCTTGAAAATTGTCATTATCAATATCTCTGTTTTTGGCTTTGTTAGAGTCAACATCCCAGTGGCTACTTTGCGCCTCATCCAAGTTAGCCATCTCTTGAGCTTTGGTTCTATATACCAATAAAACTTCACTTAGTCATGGTATATCAACCATATTGGCTTTAAACATTGGATATAACAATCCATTGCCTAAACTAGTGTGAATGATATCAAAACTCTTAGGCTTAACATATCTTTATTTGGCCTAGGTCTTAATAGGACCATCAAAGGCAAATTAAAATTCGGACATAGTCCATATATTACTAGACAGTGGATCGTAATGTCACAACGGTTATTGTCGTATTTGACAATTACATTTAGCTCTTAAGCTTGTCACGAAGGACATAAAATTTATGGCACATAGGCATGTCAGTAATGGACATAAGATATGGCACATTGGCCTGTCACCAATGGACATAGGAATTGGACAGGGGGTTATATTACCCACAATTGTCGTTGTCATTTGACAATATAATATTGCTCAAAGGCAAATCATCATAAATGGATTTTTAATGATATCCCCAAGGGTAATACATCACTAATGGATGTTTAATCATAGCCCCAAGGGCAATACATCACTAATGGATGTTTAATCATAGCCACAAGGGCAATACATTACCAATGGATGTTTAATCATAGCCCCAAGGGCAATACATCACTAATGGATGTAATGGATGTTTAATCATAGCCCCAAGGGCAATACATTACCAATGGATGTTTAATCATAGCCCCAAGGGCAATACATCACTAATGGATGTTTAATCATAGCCCCAAGGGCAGTACATAACTAATGGATGTTTAATCATAGCCCCAAGGGAAATACATCACTACTGGATGTTTAATCATAGCCCCAAGGGCAATACATCAAAAATGGATGTTTAATCATAGCCCCAAGGGCAATACATCACTAATGGATGTTTAATTATAGCCCCAAGGGCAATACATCACTAATGGATGTTTAATCATAGCCCCAAGGGCAATACATCACTAGTGGATGTTTATTATCATTGCACTGATGATATTAGCCAGGATCAAATTTGATCACGTAGGCTATATAAGAGTAGGACATAGTCCATTACCTTGAATGCTAGTGTGGTTCCTCAAGTCACACTACCAGGAGTATGAACATTCATGAATGTTAACATAAGGGTACCTTAATGGTTGATTAATAGTCCCGGTCGCATTGACCTTAACGATTTGGATGATTAAACTTAAGTCTACTACCTCTAGATAGAAGGATAACTCTTCCTTAACTATCATGATATAAGGCTATTCATCCTAAACTATCATTTATAATTTTGGGCCAAATATGTGGTCTGTGCCACTTGGCTAATCAAAACCATTAAGATCTTTTTGGAATTATATCACAGAGCATAAATTTCGAGTAAAATCGAGACGCTCATTTGAAGAGGATGAATACTTATATATAATTCTGAAAATACTTCATTAAATTCCAAATAGAAATTACAATACAAGAAACAATTAAATAAACTGTCCATGCAAGGAATTTAAAGAAATAAAAATGTCCACGCAGGGACTAAGGAAATAACAATGTCCTCGCAAGGACTAATATAAGTTATTAGAAGAGACTTCACTCGTCCTTCTTTCCGTTTACCAACTTGGAGAGTTTCCTGAAGAACTTGTTTGTCTTCTTCTCCGTTTTCTCCGCTTGTTGTTGCATTTCTTTCATTCGTTCCAAGGACTCATTAATGGCCTCAAGTGGCGGCGGAGGTTGTGGTTGTGGTACACTTGGATACTGGTACCCATAACTTGGATATCCAGTAGGTGGATAAGCAGGTGGGAAAGGAGGCATGTAGAGTGTGTTATGCATGACCGCTTGCTTGTATGGGTCATGCGACCATGCTTGGTAATCAACAGGGGTAGACGGGTTAAAAAGATCATATCCAGTATTATCTGGGTATGTTGAGATAGGGTTACTATAACCCGATGGTTGTCACACCCTGGTCGTAGCGGAAGCGCAAGTGTGCGACTATTAGGTAATCGTTGCATCCAATATAGTAAACATTATAAATTAACAACGATGCATGCCATTCATAAGTTTCACTTCATATTTACAACCATCGAAAGGTAAAGTCACATTGTTATCAGTTTCAGATCACTCCTACAAACATAGTTTAAAAGGCATTTTTCCAAAATAGGATAGCGTTTTCATCACAATTTCATGATGAGGTTTTGACCTCTATATACCCAAACGAAGTTGGGATATAAAAGGCAACCCTCCAAAAGATAATACATCATTGTCTTGACAGTTCCCAAACCCAGATCCCATCACCAGCTCATGTCCTGCGTCCTGAAACACATGTAATTTTAAAAAGTCAACATAAAGTTGGCGAGTTCATGTAGTTTGATGTTTTCATATCAGAATGTTATCCTTGTGAACCTGTATTGAAATCCAAGTATGTTATTAGCATAAATGAGTTTATTTAGGGATCTATCAGTGTGTTGCGAGCACCCTGACATACTAGTGCCATAAGTAAGTAACCAAACCGAGACTACTTTGACATTATTGGGATCACAAAAGCACTCCGAAGGGTATACCAACAAGGAGTGGAGTGGGTCTCAAACTCAATAGAACTACTTCTTTTGCACCTTGGTCACTAAGTGATTAATGGTTACTATTGTTATCCTCATACTTACGCACAGTGATCTGTTATCTGCTAACCCATAGCTAACATACTATTTTGACATGACATGTATTTCCCCTCGATAGTTTAAAACTAAATTTGAAATAAGTGAAAGGATGGACATGAAACTCACAGTTTTTGCGTTTCCTTTAAGTTGTACTGTTTAACTTTTGGTGTCCACAACGTATTGTAACCTACATGCGTATTGGTTTCATTAGACACCTAGGTCTTAATGGACTTGTACTCGTTGTTCATCTTGAATTCTTGTTATTTATTTAGTTGTTATGATTGAACAACTTATAATGTTATTGTAGTGTTGGTAGTTTGTTTTCTTTGATGAACATCGTTATATATATTTCTTAAAATATATATATATATATATATATATATATATATATATATTATCGTTTTCAACAATGTGTGTTCTGGGCCTTGTCCTTCACATGTTATTGGGCCTAGCCCATGTTTTCTTGTCATTGGGCCTAGCCCATGTAATTTATGTCTTTGGGCCTAGCCCATGTATTTTATGTCTTTGGGCCTAGCCCATGTTTTTATGTCATTGGGCCTAGCCCATGTATTTTATGTCTTTGGGCCTAGCCCATGTTTTTGTGTCTTTGGGCCTAGCCCGTGTATTTTTATATATTTTTGGGCCTTTATTAGTTATGGGCCTCATTGATAACTATTATAGAATTTGGGCCCAATATATGATTTTCACAATTTGGGCCTAGCCCAAATGTACATATATATATGTAATCCCATTTTTATTATAAGTGTTTATTTATAATATTTCTAGCATTTTAATACACTTAACTTCCCGGATTTTTCATTTCGATAACATATACATATATGTGGATTCCTAAATATATATTTAGACTTGTCGTCGGCGGTATTTATTACATGTTTGTTTTCGTCGAGAATCGTCCGTTGTCGTCGACGTGAGGGTGAAATCTTGAATGTCCGCTATTGTTCGCATTTGTTTTAATTGTCCGATTTGTTGTTTCGACGCATTGTGAGAGTGTATATACTATGTCACCAATACTTGGTATATTGTTTAAGTGTTTGTATTTTGTATACGATTGGGTATTTTCTTGTGTATACCCTAAGTTTCTAATACATACATATACAATACACACATGTATACATATCATTTATTAGCAACATGTATTTATACAAACACTTGTATTATTTTCCATATAGGAATATATATATATATATATATATATATATATATATATATATTTGTAAGAGTATTTATTTTTCTTATAAATATATATTTGTGACTTTATTTAAACACTTGGTTATTTAGGAATAACCTTCGTCATTAGAGTCCACTTAATGACGTTTTAAGTTACTAATCGCGTTTAGTCCCACTAATCACCCGACTAATCATGCTTTAATCGTGATTAGATTTTTAGAAAATTTCGCCATAGTTTCCCCTAAACTATGGCGTTTTCCACGTTTTAAAAACGTATTTAAAACCTGTTTAAACTCATAATCATCATCAACAAACCATCTAATATTTATTTAACATAATCTACATATCATCATACATGAATTTTTGTTGTTAAAAATCCTAATAAATCAAGAGGGTTTTTAATGTTCATTATTCTTTTCAAAACAATACTTTAGTAGGTTGTTTAAACAATTTCATGCATGTAATCCCTTTGATTACTACACACTTTTAATGTGATTACAACTTAAATATATATGTTTACTTCTTATAAAAATCACTCTTATGTATAAAATTACTCTTAAGTTGTAGTATTTTACATGGATGATGTAAATGATGATCTTGATTAGATTTAAACCTTATCATGTTTAAATCCTTATTTTTATACTAAATCATACAAGATCGTCTTACTTTTATCTCATAATATCAACATAAACAACTTCAATATACATTCTAATAATTATATAAGCATGTAATCAACACAAAATAATCAATATTTATTATTAATATTATGTTGTATTTTAGGGTTTTTGATGTATCTTTTCTTGATTTCAAGATGATCAACTTGTACACTAATAATCTAAGCATAAAAATAAGTTAGATTATGGAGGAGATTAGCTCACAATGGGTGCACAAGATTCTTGAAGATTATGGAAGAAAATAAGCTCCTTAGAAGGCCCTAATAAGCTCCATCCATGCAAGCTTCCATAGAGGTCTTGATTAAGCTTCAAAGGGTGTATAAAGTGGTGTTTAAGGGTGGCTTAGTGGTGGCTTGGAGTGGAGGTGGTGGAGCCGTGAGCAAGAAGGAGAAAAGGAAGGAAAATGAGGTGAATTTTTGGTGAATGAAATGGTAAGAATCATGAGAGGTTTATTTATATAATTATCTATATCTTCCATCTCATCAAAATCTAACAAGCTGTGCTTAACATCACAATTTTTCAACCAAAATCAAGTGGGTGGGACCCACTTTGTGACCGTGTAAATGAGGGGGGTGATGTGTAACTTTAATTTTTACCACATCTTGAAAATAAACATATTTAGGTGATTAAGATAAGTATGGTACTTAGGGTTAATTTTCTAGCATCTTAAGCATAAGACTTGTGTTTAGGTGTAATTATATGACATTTAATCCATATGATCCTCCAAAATAGGTTTCGAATGACGGATATGACGCTAGTTCATTCATCGTTGAAGTATTCGCTAATAAACGGAACTATATATTTATTACCGGAAGCGTTTGATTTCGATTACCACAACTAATATGGTGTAAAATTAGCGCATTTCTGGTCTAAAAATATTCACGACTAGTTTGCTTGATGAATACATGATGAAATAGGGTTGCCGATATGTCTTCCGTTCGACCATTCGATCGATATCGGCACTTTCATGATCCGCCGTCGAACTTTTCTAAAAGTTGCGTTTCCGTGACCTCATGTTAGTTGAATGGATTCCGAGTTCCAAATAATGCTTAACTAGTTTGCTAGATGCTCGGATGAGGCTATCGGCCACTAAAATATTCGTCGTTTCGACGATCGGCCGCTTTCCGGTTGAATTGTGCATTGTTTGCCGAAAGATCGGAAACGACGTGTTATGTGCATTTTTACTATTCTCACATTATTTTAGGATGTATAGCATTGTTTTATTCTTATCTTAACATCCGGAACCCTCCGAATTAGTCTTGCGGACAAATCGTCATTTGTCGCCTTTTCGGTCGAAAAGGACAATTTTGCAATTTAGGCATTATACAGGAAAGTTATGTATTATTGTAATAGTTGTTCTCAAATATGTGTTTTCATTTGCATATGGACTCAGGTATGGCATTTACATGCCTTCATTTCTTGTTCGGATTCGTTTCAACGGTTTTCCGACACGGTTAGTGTCACCGCATTTAGTGCATTCAGTATTTCTACCAACACTCTTAGGGCATTGTTTTGGTCTGTTTCCTATTGTAATGGAAACCAGTATATGTTATGATCATATTTACTTGTCCTAATAACGTACGACTCAGTTTGAATTTAAATTACAATAATTATGCATGAGATTATAATATGAATTAGTGACTACATTATACGGAATTTCCAGTTATTTGCCAGTTGTCATAATGGTGGAGGTTGAATTGTAGGTGTTGGTGTTGTTTCCACCACAGGTGAAACATTAGAGGGTCCACCCATTTGTGGGTCCTCTTGAATTGTGGGGCAGGAGTTGGGCAAAGGTGGCAGCGATCCCGACCTTTAACCTACACGTACCGACATACGTGCTCCACGCTTCCTCCTTGGTGGTTCGGGTGGTGGTTGAGCTTGGCCCACCGGTTCCATGTGAACGTCTTCTTGTATAGGAGGTGGTTGAGAGTGATGTGAAGGAGTGTTGGCGAAGGTAAATTGGTTACAATATTGGTCCCATTCGTTAGGGCCTTGATATGGCGATCCGGCGTAAGACTTCGAATCGCTTGAAATTTCTATGGGATGCGTATGCGATCCCGACGGCGGCATCTCTGGGTCGGAGTCCTCGTCCATGGGGTTGGGTTGGTCCAACTGATTTTGATCGGCTGTAGGTGTATTTAGATATTGGTGTTGATTAACTCATCATGGTAAGAATGATGAGAGTGATAGGAGTGGTGAGAGTGGTGCGAATGGTATGAGTGGTAAGAACTTTGAGTGTGTGTAGGCGAGTGTTGGCAAATGGCCATGAGTCTCCCGAGTCCTCATAAGGGTTCGGGTGATGGGGATGTGGAGGGATGTGTCCTGATGGTCCTCCCCTCATGGGTCCTTTTCCTCGTCCTCGAACATGTGGCGGCATTTTCCTGTTAAAATCAATTCAAAACAATACTAATAACTTAATAATGAAATGAGTAATCCTAGGTCAATGCCTAGACTCGGAAGTCTAAGGAATGTGCTCGTGTAAGTTTCTCAAACGTTGGCTCTGATACCAACCTGTCACACCCCGGATTTCCAATCCAAATCCATACACCGTTGGGCCCGGGTGGGGAGTATCGTGACGTCAGTTGATAACATCATTGTCAATTAAACACGACACAGCGGAAGTCTTGGAGTAAAATTACTATTACAAACCGAATGTTCGAAATATAAATAATATACAGGCTCGTAATAGAAGATCCACAGGTGGATCCTAAAATGTACAAAGAAAGTATATAAAACAAACTTTAGGGCAGATCTAAGGATTTGCAAGATCCTCTTATTTCACTATCGAGCAGCTTCCAGCCTATTTCTTATTGTACCTGCAAGCTTAGTATTTTGAAAATACGTCAGCTTTCGCTGGTAAATGCACCCAACTGACTCATTTTGAAAAACATTTTAGAAATTAGATTTAAGTGCACAAGACACAAATCTTTTAAAACTTGGGAAAGTTACTTTGTAACCTTGTTAACAGATTCACATGTTTGTCCATACATACAGGGCCCAATACAAAGACCAAGACATGATGAAATACACACTACTTAGAATTCACAGAGGAGTTATCCCCAACGTCTTGGGCAATTTTCATTTGAGCGTTTGTCAGGTGTGTGCCTACACCCCGCGCTACGGTCGTGGCCATTATCTAATGTAATGAGCCGAGGATATCCACGACACGGTAATTTAACCCCTGATGTTTAAGTTATCAAAAAAACTGATTAAAATGGAATATGCGGATTTACTAGCCACAATCCGGCATTCGGTTGATCCCATTTCCGACCAAGCGGTAATAATTTACCGTATCCCAAGCCCGTATAGGGAAAATAAGTCAAGAGTATTTACCTGAATTAGCCTTGTTTAAAATGCAAGTTTATAACCCAGCCGTATTTAAAATGAGCTAAGTGTAGATAGCATTTACCGGAAGGCTCTAGTCTGGATTATGGTATAAGCTAACCAATTAAATACTAACGGTCTTATTTAAGTCATAGACTTAGACCGAGTAGTGTACAGGATCAAAACGTATAACGATTGATTAAACGATGATCGGATAGAATGTAGTTTAAACCCAACAAGTACTTTGACTTGTATAAATTGGGTAAACAATTTTCATTCTGGATTTTGAGTTTAAAAATGATAAGGTTAAACCCGTTTTGGTTAATTTTCGTAAACTAGTTACATATGCTTAACCGTACGCATAATAGCAATATCGGGTAACCGGATAAGTCATGGACAAGTTCTCTATGTCATTATACTTTAATTAAGTTGTAATATCAGTAGGATATCAACTTACATGCCCGTTAAGGTTTTAAATTGAAACTATGCCTTATACGGGCATTTTGGTAATTTCATACCTTATAAAAGGAACTTGAATAAATTTTAAGTTATAGCTGTATATATTCTGGAAAAATAACTTATTTATGATATAATATCAGTAGGATATTAATTCTATGTGTAATTTATCATTTATGACCAAACTATGCACCGAAGGGGCATTTTGGTCATTTTACACATAGTTTAGAAACTATTTGGGATTCTGAGTTCATATCAAATACCTACTATATAAATATTTAAAATAAGTTTAAAATCAGTAGGTAACAAGTCTTGGTTGATAGTTATGGTTTAAAATCATATTTTGCGCCAAAATGACGCTTATGTCGTAGAATGACGATTTATGCGATGTTTAACGAAAACTGGTTTTGAGGTCATATTAAAATGTCTTAGATATGTTATTTAATATAACATATCAGTAGGTAAAAGATTTACCTTGAAAAGATATGATTAAAACCATTTTATAAGCCATAAGGGCTTTATCGTCATTTATCGACATATTACAAGAACTTGTTCATAAACTCAGTTTATAATCTGATTTAACATCCCCAATAATCCTACTTATAATATTACATCAGTAGGAAACTTATTTTCATGTTTTTTATCTTTTAAACTTTATTTTATGCAAAAAAGGGCATTTTAGTCAAAACGGCATAATTAAGGAACTTGTGCATAAACTTAGATTCTGACTATGATCATGTAATATAACCTCAGAGGGTTATGCTACATTATATTACGATCATAATACAACTTTAGATCAATAATCTAAATCGGGTCAGAATCAAAAGTCAAAGGAGAAGCAAACTTAGCGACTTTCGGTTGCGAACCGACCCTAGAACTGAAATTGACGAGCCGAACATGTTCTTACATGTTCTGATAATTATTACCAACTTGTTTAGGTGTTAAAACGGGTTTTGTAACATATATAAGATCAATTTATGATTTTTCCAAAAAATGGCTTGTTTGACTTTTTAATATCATAACTTTGACCCGTCAATTGTTCTAGCAAACGTGATCTTCAGGAGGTGCCCTTTATAGGGATTAACACCTACCTTATTACGATTACTTAGCCATGTTCATTATGAACAATGGCTGGACCATAATGGTCTTAACCGAAAGTCAAGGCGTTTTTCGTAAAACGCTTGACGTTTGGCTATAAAAGCCTATAAACGAAAATGCAAGAGCAAGGAACACTTACAAGAGGTTCCTAGAATGCAAGAGAACTAAGTTAGATGCTCCTTTCAGTTAGGAACTTCCAGAGGAGGGAGAAGAGTTGAAAATGAGAAAGGTGCAAGTTCAAAGGTTGAACCTTTGCACCTATTTATAGTTTGAGAGCTTGAAGGAGGTGATGCAAGGTGCTATGGGGTGTAAGAGGGAGCTTACAAGTGTCCTATAACGTGGCATAGCTGTTTGGGAAGCCATGGTTTTGAGAAAATGGTTTTTGGCACTTTGTGTGGTGGCCAAGGCAAATTTTCTGCAGATACAGGTCTCTTGCGGGTCGCGAGAGGCACGGGCCCTGCCTCTCACGCCCCGCGAGCGCCCCTAAGCCAGTTTCAAAGTTTCCCACATTTAGCCCCTCAACTTATTAAAACCCTTTTAACCTTTTAAAACACCTTTTTAGCATATTTAGCCCTCCGTAGCCAATATTTGGCGTACTCGGGATTATGCCCGGACATTATCGAGCACTCGGTTCGTTAAAAGGTCACTCAGAGATATAAATTAACATGTTGACACTTTTAACCCCTCCAATGTCCAACTTTCATATAATCACGGATTTAATCCCTCTCGTCCAACAAATGGAACATGCGCGAGTTAGGACTTGGTAAAAGATCACTCAGAGGCTTGTTATAAGCATGTTGACTCCGATGTCACTCAGAGGCTGGGCATGTTGATACAACGGTCACTCAGAGGCTAAGTTTAAGCATGTTGACACTAACAGTCACTCAGAGGTTATGTTTTATGCATGTTGACATCAGAAGATCACTCAGAGACTTATTTGAGCATGTTGACGCTTTTAGTCCTTGTTAGCCTTTAATAGACTAAAAATAAAATACAACCCGTGTACCTATACTATTGGACATGATTTTACAGGGTGTTACAGTATGTCTCCTAATCCGTATGGATCTTCACAGAATCGTCTATCCAACCTAGACTACGAAATCCCGTAGATCAGATTATCACAGAAAACTGAACAATATCAAGAACACGAACAATCACTTTCAATCAGTCTTCTATTGATTATCCAACACGAATGTTTACAATCAATTCAAGACACACAAATTCTCTCTCAACTCTCTCTGAAGTGATTAACTGAGCAACCTTAACCCTAATGCAAAACTGTCTTTATATAGAGACAATTTTGCAACTGGGCTAGGGTTTCGCCACATGGGCTGCAAATTGGTCGAGGACCAATTCGCCCACCACTCACTAAAATGCGTATGGTTTAGCCCAATCACTTCTAATCAACTACTACAATACTAAACCCACTAAATGTTTAACGTTTTACTAATTACAAGATATCCAAAGACCAAATCTAAGCTGTTATTACAATTATGCACCAACAAATGCTCCTTTGTTATCTCTACCTGAGGGTATTGAGGATTTTGTCGTTTATTATGATGCCTCGCACACTGGCAAGGGCTGTGAGCTAATGCAAAAAAAGGAAACGTAATTGCTTATGCATCACGACAAGTAAAGATGCACGAATGGAATTACACCACCCATGATTTGGAATTGGGTGTTGTTGTATTTGCACTTAAGTTATGGAGACATTACTTACAAGGCACAAAGTGTATTATATCACTGACCATAAGAGTCTTCAACATCTGTTCAATCAAAAGGATTTGAACATGCGACAACGCCGCTGGATGGAAACGCTTAATGATTATGATTCCGAAATTCGCTATCATCCCGGAAAAGCAAATGTCGTTGCTAACACCTTAAGTCGCAAGGAAAGGATTAAACCTATTAGGATTAATGCTAAGAGCATTGAGCTCAGAAATAGCTTGAATGAAAAGCTATTAGATGCACAAAAGCAAGCCCTATTAGAGGCTAATATTCCTAATGAAGGATTAGGCGGAACTGCTTATCAGTTAGTGCCTGGAAAAGATGAAATCATTAGATCAATGACATAATATGGGTTCTAATCCTTGGAGGACTTAGGGATCTAATCCTCCAAGAAGCACATAATTCGAGATAGGGTGGTGACAAGATGTATCAAGATTTGAAAAAGAATTATTGGTGGATTGGTTTGAAGAAATCCATAGCCACTTATGTAGCTAAGTGTCTGACGTGTTCGCAAGTTAAAGCCGAATATCAAAAACCGTCAGGAATTCTACAACAACTTGAGACTCCCACTTAGAAATAGGAAATGGAAACTATAAATTTGATTACCAAGTTACCTAAGACCAAACACAGCAATGACACGATTTGGGTCATTGTGGATAGACTGACTAAGTCAGCACATTTCTTGCCAATTAAAGAAACTTATAATTTTGATAATTTGGCCAAGTTATATGTGGACAAGATTGTGTCCTTACATGGCGTGCCGGTATCTATTATATCTGATAGAGATACTAGATATACATCTCACTTTTGGAAAAGTTTCCAACAAACATTAGGCACGAGATTAAATTTTAGTACAACTTACCATCCACAGACTGATGGGTAAAGTGAGTGTACTATCCAAACTTTGGAAGACATGCTTAGAGCATGTGTGATAGATTTAGGTGGAAGTTGGGATGACCACTTACCCCTAATAGAATTCTCCTATAATAATAGTTATCATATGAGCATCAAGGCTACTCCTTTTGACGCCTTGTATCGGAGAAAATGTAGAACGCCTGTTTGTTGGGCTGTAGTTGGGGAAGCCCAGCTGTCTTGACCTGAAATTGTCCTAGAGACCACGGATAAGATAATACAAATCCGTGATCGTCTCAAAGCTGCCCATGATAGGCAGAAAAGTTATACAGACAAGAGGCATAAACCTCTTAAGTTCCAAATAGGGGACAAAGTCATGCTAAAAGTATCACCTTGGAAAGGTGTAATGCGATTTGGAAAGAATGGCAAGTTAAGCCCAAGATATATTGGAGCATTCGAGATAATCGAATGTGTCGGCGCTGCTTAAGCTGCCAGACGATCTTAGTGTAATTCATGATGTATTCCACATATGTAATCTTAAGAAATGTCTAGCCGATGAGTCACTAGCAATGTCACATAGTGATGTTCAAATTGATAAAAACCTGAGGTTCGTTGAGAAACCAATTTCGATCGAGGATCGACAGGTTAAGAAGCATCAAAAGAAAAAGATACCTATAGTAAAGGTTAAGTGGGATGGCCTTCGAGGCCCCGAGTATACATGGGAGGTTGAGTCCACTATGCGACAAAAGTACCCCCATCTTTTTTAAATAAAATCTCGAGGTTGATAATTCTTTTAAGGGGGTGAGGATATAACACCTCGTAAAATCGTGTCCAATAATATAGCGATTGCCATTACTTTTATATTAAGTCTAATAAGGACTCACAAGGACTAAAGGAGTCAACATGCTCAAACTAAGCCTCTGAGTGACCCTTTACGAAGTCCTAGCTCTCATATGAGCCACTTGTTGGACGAGAGGGATTATTTGAGTAAATTTGTAAAAGTTGGGCGATGGAGGGGTTAAAAGTGTCAACATGTTAATTTATACATCTGAGTGACCTTTTAACGAATCGAGAGCTTGACAATGTCCGGGCATACTCCCGGGTATGTCAAGTATTGGCTACGGAGGGCTAATTATGCTGATAAAGGTGTTTTAGAAGTTTTATAAGTTGAGGGGTTAAAAGTGGCAAACTTTGAAAGATCTTATAGACCGCTCGAGGGCCACGAGAGACATGGCCTGGTCTCTCGCGGGCCGCCAGAGGACTATTGTTGTAGAAAGTTTTCCTTGGCAACCACACAAGTTTCCAAAACTTATTCAATTCGAAACCATGGGCTTCCAATCTGCTATGCCACGTTTTAGGACACCTGTAGGCATCCGCTAACACCTGTTAACACCTGGCATCACCTCCTTTAAGCTCTCTAACTATAAATAGAAGCATTGGTTCTTCACTTGAACTTGCACTTTTCTTAAATCATTCTATCTCCCTCCTCTGAAAGTTCTAACTGAAAGGAACATCCAACTTAATTCTATTTCATCCAAGGATTACTTGTAAGTGTTCCTTTCTCTTGCATTTTCGTTTATAGGCTTTTTATAGCCAAAAGTCAAGCGTTTACGGAAAACGCTTTGAATTTCAGTTAACGCCATTATGGTCCAGCCGTTGTTCATAATGAACATGGCTAAGTGATTGTAATAAGGTAGATGTTAATCCCTTAAAAGGGCACCTCCTAAAGATCACGATTACTAGACCAATTGACGGGTCAAAGTTTTAATATTAAAAAGTCAAACAGGCCAGATTTTGAAAATATTATAATATGAGTTTATATATGTTTTAAAACATGTTTTGACACTTAAAAAAGTTGGTAATATTTATTAGAACATGTGAGAACATGTTCGACTCGTCAATTTCAGTTCTAGCGTCGGTTCGCAACCGAAAGTCGCGAAGTTTGAATTCTGCTTTGAATTTCGATTCTGACCCGATTTAGATTAGTTAGCTACTGATCTAAGGTTGCATTATGATCGTAATATAATGTATCATAACCCTCTGAGGTTATATTATATGGTCATAATTAGAATCGGAGTTTAAGCACAAGTTCCGTTACTATGCCAATTTTTAACTAAAGTGGCATTTTGATATAAAATAAGGTTTTAATCGATAACAAACTTGAAAGAGAGTTTCCTACTAATGTAATATCATAAGTAAGATTATTTTGGATGTCAAGTTAGTTTATATACTGAGTTTACATACAAGTTCTTGCATTGTGACAAATAACGATAAAACCCTTATGGCGCATAAAATGGTTTTAATCACACTTTTTATACCAAACCTTTTACCTACTGATATGTCATAGACATATCTAAAACATATAAACATGATCTTAGCATCAGTTTTCATTAAACTTTGCACAAATCGTCATTTTTCGACATAAACGCCGTTTCGGTGCAAAGTATGGTTTTAAACCATATTTATCAACCAAGACTTGTTACCTACTGATTTTAAAACTCATTTAAAGTGTTTTTATAGTAGGTACATAATATAAACTCAGAATCCCAAATAAATTTGGTCAAAGTATGTGTAAAATGACCAAATTGCCCCTACGGTGCATTGTTTGGTCTTAAATAATAAATTACACATATGATCAATATCTTACTGATAATTATACCATAAATTAAATATTTTTCCAGAATACTTATGATCATAACATCAAAAATATATTTCAGTTCCTTTTATACTATATATAATTATCAAAACGCCCTTATGACGCATAATTTCATTTTAAAACCTTAACATGCATGTAAGTTGATATCCTACTGATATTACAACTTATTGAAAGAATAATGGCATATAGAACTTGTTCATGACTTATCCGGTTACCCGATATCGCTTTTATGCGTACGGATAAATATATGTAACTAGTTTACGAAAATTTACCGAAACGTGTTTAACCCTATCATTTTAAATCTCAAAATTTAGAATGCGTATGGTTTACCCATATTATACAAGTCATAGTACTTGTTGGGTTTAAACTACATTATATCCGGTGATCGCTTAATCTAGCGTATTGTACCGTTTTGATCCTTTAAGCTAGTCGGTCTAAGTCTATGACTGAAATAAGACCGTTAGCATTTTAATTGGTTAGCTTATGCCATATTCTAGACTAAAGCCTTCCAATAAATGCTATATGTACTTATTTCATTTTGAATATGGCTGAGATATTAAATCTTGCATTTTAAATCAAGACTAACTCAGGTAAATACCCTCTTGACTTATTTTCCATATACGGGCTAGGGCTATGGTAAATTATTACCGCTTGGTCATAAATAGGATCAATCGAATGCCGGATCGTGGCTAGTAAATCCGCATTTTCCGTTTTGATCACTTTTGTTTGATAACTTAAACATTGTCGGTTAACGAGCGTGTCCTGGATATCATTTGCTCATTACATTAGTTAATGATCACGACCAAAGCGCGGGGTGTAGGCATACACTTGACAGATGCTAGTGCTAAATTATTTTTACCCACTAGTTTGGGGATAACTCCTTCGTGGGTTCATAAGTGGTGTGTACGTTAATCATGTCACTGTCTCTGTACTAGGCACCATATGTATTGGCAAACATGTAAAGCTGTTAACAAGGTTACAAGGCTGACTTTCTCAAGTTATAAAAGATTTTAATGTGCCCTGTGCACTTAAATCCATTTTGAATTGTTTTCAAAATAGTCAGTTAATTGTATTTACCAGCGAAAGCTGACGTACTTTCAAAAGACTAAGTTCCAGGTACAATACAAAATAGGATGAAAGATATTTGGTATTCATATAAGAGGATCTTGCAAATCCTTAAATCTACCCTAAACTCTGTTACACAGTTTTGTATATTTTACGATCCGCTTGTGGATCTTTCGTTACAAGTCATCTGTATATTATTTTCGTACTTTGAACCTTTGGTTTGTAATAGTATTTTAAAATTCAAGACTTTCGTTGAGCTGTTTTAATTGACTATGATGATATCAACTTACGTCACGATATTCCTCACCCGGGCCCACTGGTGTTTGGTTGGAAATTCACGGTGTGACAGTTGGCAACCTTACAATACATATCAACGAAGAACTGATAAACTCTTTAGTAGGTATACCGAATGGAGACGTGGCCATGAAGGGGAAAAAGGTCAACAACTAATGACGAAGTAGTGGATGAGTGGAGAGCACAGTTCAAAGGGACTGACTGGATTAACAGACCAAGTGTCAAGCTCTACTTTGATAACATCTTGCCTGAGATGGATAGCTTCGGGAGAAACTTCAGCCTAAATTTCCTTGTAACATTTTTCACTATAATTAGGCATTCAAGTGATAATGTGGTCGTCAACCAAATGTTCTTACTCAACATTAAACAAAACATTCAGATAAACCAACTGAATTGGTGTGGTTATCTCATCCAATGCTTGCAACACGCCAAAACCGCTTGGTCTCCAAAAAAGCATTTCATAGGGCCCTTAATTGTACTTCCAGTAAGAAAACAATTTCCATATATAATAGTTTGCATAAAATAACAATTTCAAAATTAAAGATGTCTTGTGTTACAGCTTGCCTTGGTGAATGATGCTTGCAATAGAAAAAGGTTGCAACGACAAAAAGGATACCCGATTGAGTGGGTTACAACAAGAACTCTTGAAATGTTTGAGAGTGTACTAGTTAATAGTAAATATGGTGGAGAGCCAAAATGCCATGATGGCAAAGAACTTAAAAAGAAAATTGTTAAGAAGGCTACGGAAACACAGTTTAAAATAGTTGTTCAAGAACAAGCCACACCCAAGACATCAAATAAAATGTAGTGTGTTGATAAAGTAGATGCTGATGGTGATGATGTTGGCAATGAAGATGAAGTTGAAGTTGATGTTGACAATGTTGATGAGCATGCTGATAATGATAATGATGAGGTTGATGATGATGATGGTTTTGCTCATGATGACCATTATGATTATGCTCAACTCGACCCTGAAGTTCAAAATGCCATGGGAATCGATGATGAGAATGAAGAGGCTTTCTATCAAAGGGTTGTGATGAAGATGTAGAAAGCCAGAAAAGGATGTTTGAAGTTTCTACATCAGAAAACCATGCTCTATTCAGAGTACTAACAAAGTATAAAGACCATGGTGCTGGTGAGAAACAACACAACAATGAAGTTGAGGAGTTGTGTTGTTCGAATAATAAGTTTAACAAAAAAAAAACACAAAAAGCCATACTTAATAATTCTTTTTTTATTTAACAGGTAGTGGCCGAGAAGTTGGATGGGGCATACAAAGAATTAGAAGACTGTTACAATAAAATGAGGACATTGTTAAATCAGTCAAAGACTGAACATCCAAACGCCTCTTGGTACAAATAACATACTCACAATGTCTAACATTATTAAAGAACATGTCAAACATGTGTTGATGAAAACCCCAAGGAAGTGGTAGATGAGAGAGAAGAAGGTGAAAATGAAGATAAGGTTGAAATGGAAGTTGAAGGTGAAAGGGAAGTGGAAGGAGAAGGGGAAGGGGAGATGGCTGGAGAATAAAACGCCAAGGAAGTGCCAACAATTTTTTATGAAAACGCCAAGGAAGTGGCTGAGGAGAGAGAAGAAGGTGAAAATGAAGATGAGCTTGAAAGGAAATTTGAAGATGAAATGGAAGGGGAAGGAGAAAGTATAGATGAAGATACAAACGAAAATGATAATAAAAGCTGGGATTGTGATTTTAAAACACTTGAATATCACATTTCAGATATAATGGGGAACATATAATTAAAAAGAACATTGTTGAGGTTTTGGAACCGTCGGGACAAGACCTAGTGTCACACCCTCAATTTCCACTTGCGGAGTTTTACCGCGAGGCGTGTGAACAAACCAGAATCTGAAACACTAGTACGTCGAACGACTCTATATGATTTGATAATACGTTTTCCAAAAATCATTTTTTTAACCATTCATCGTAGATTTTTTATTGTCTTAGTTAGTTGCCAATGTTTAGCGGAAGCATTAGTTTTTATGGTTGAGCGGAAGCATAAGATAAGTAGTGAAACGGGCGCCAACATAAACGCCAAAACAAATGAAAAACCCAAAACAATGTTTGTAAATGAGACTCGATAAAAGATGTCTTGTTCAATGCGTGTGAGTGCACCTAGAGCTCCTAGCGTCCTGAGAAACATGTAAAGAAACAAGTGTCAACATTAAAGATGAGTGAGTTCACAGGTTTTCATAAATTCGTTTGTTCGGTTATGAGTTTGTTTCCCCCGTTATCCCTAACCCGGGATAACGATTTAGTTCCATTATTCCCAACCCGGAATAATAATAATGTTGGTTCCATTATTCCAAACCCGGAATAATAAAGTTGTTGTTTCCATTATCCCCAACCCGGGATAATATAGTTGATTCGTAATTAAGTTCAATGTTAACATATATAGGTAGCTAGCCTAAAGTCATGTCACGTAAGTGTTCGCGATCGAAGCTGACTGTTGTGCCTCCGTGTTGCCAGGCCTATCACTGACCATGGCGAAGTTAGGCCAAATTATTCACCCGTTGACCATACCCGGTCGGCTAGCGCGACTAGCTCGGATGGGGCTTGTCGGGCCCAGTAGTACTACTTATAATTCCCTCGCTATTAAAACCCAATACTAACGATCCAAGAGATTGACGAGGACTTAAGTGATATAGCTGCTTAGTGACCATAACGTTACATTAACATTAACTTAGTTACCGAATAGTTATGTGACGTTAATTTCATATAACGTAAAGAGATTGAGTTGAAGAGTGTATACATGTTTCTCCCCTGTTGTTTAAAACCGGATAAAATTAGGGGCCGTGAACTCACCTTTAGTTGCTCGGTTAGTGTAGCAAAGAAGTTGTAAGGGATGGGACCGCTAATTGCGTCCTAACAAACCAATTGATTTCAAGTTAGTGTGTGAACACACCAATACAAGTTCTACACGTAATTTACGCACAAAGTGATACACACAACAAAATACCTAACACTCAAACATGCATGCAAGTATCCTCATGTGAACATAGTAATCAAAACAATTTATCATGAACATCATCCAATCCATGCAACACTTTGGTGCACACAATCACAAATTATCAAATTTCAGCTTACATACTCATAATTCAGCTGTTTTCTAGGATTTTTATAAAATAGCTCCAACGTTCCAAAAATTTCAATTATTTTACAGCAGGTGCCAACTATATTGTAGAAATTTATAGAAATTTTTCAAGCCCTAATAATTTACCAATTATCTATAAATATTAATATACTAGGCTGCAGTCAGATTCGTCGCTTTCTGACTGCAGTCCACGGAAGAATTTATTTAAAAATCACTGATCGTCCAATTAACAAAATTCCAGTGGGAGTTGCCCGGAAATTTCCATACCTAGTTGCTTTACAAAATTCATGACTCGAATCCCTACTGATTATAAAATCCAACTCGATAAACAACTAACAAAATTTCAGAATTTTCACAGCTTTAGTTACTGAACTTATTTGGCCACTTAAAAATATCAAACGACTTCAGAAAAATATGAATCCAGCGCCATTAGATTCGTTATTCAAATCTCTACGTTTTAGACTTCAGAAAATCCGTTTTTCGACAACTAACGACCGAGTTACAGCCAGTTGAAGTCGGCTGTAACTATCACTCAGCAACCTGTTTCAGCATTTTGTTACCACTAATTCGCATAAACCGTCAATATAATGAACCTAGGCGATCAAGAACGGATTTTTCTTATCATAGATCCATACATATATCATATCTATGCAAACCCTAATCAACATCTCTAGTTTTTATAAACAAACACAGCCTAGATTTTCAGATTTCGAACAAACATCACTTGCAAACATTATTAACAAATCGGCTAACATAACCTTGCATTCAAACATATAATCCGAAAACAACACAATCACTTCATTCAAACACATATGATCCGAATATGATCTTGCAAACAATTATAAATCCTAACCTTTAATATCAAGCTTAATGAACCGTGAGTAGATGAGGAACCGATGATCAAGGATAGTTGCGACCGAGAGGATGAAAGGAACAAGCTGCTCGCGACCGAGAAGGTGATGTAGGGCTGATCAAATCAAGATGATGAAGGAAGAGGTTGCTCGCGATCAATGGAACAAGAGTAAGGCTGTTTGCGGTCGAAGAGAATGAACAAGGGCTGCCGTCGGCTTCTTAGGTATTAGGGTTTTGTGTTTGTGAAGATCATGCATGTGTTAGTATATATAGGCGCAAGATGATCAAGAAAGGGGAATAGGTGCGGTTTGGGTTTGATCTCGCGGCCGAGGGCTTGGGTGGGTCGATTTGGGTTGTTTGCTCGCGACATGGTTTTGGGTTTAAGGTTTGGGTTCTAAACTTGATCCCCAAGTTTAGTTCCTTGAGTCGCAAGAAAAAGAGGCCGGCTCGTGTTGCGATTTGGCTCGATTCATTTGTTTATTTATTAAGTCTATACATTATAACTAACATAAAGCACAAACTCAGATATCACATAATAACGTAGCGCGATTTATTCGACAAGTATTGCGTTTAAGTTATCCGAAAAACCGGGATGTCACATTATCCCCATGTTGAAAGAATTTTCGTCCCAAAAATTGAGTAAACGCGGTTTAGAATGTAGCGTACATGTTTAGAGTGCCACGCACAAAGAGTTAGTTCGTTTACGATGGTACGCGAAGTTACAAGAAGTTCCCAAGTGCCATGCACAAACATTCCCAAGTGCCATGCACAAGGATTTAGTTAACAATGGTACGCGAAAGTATGAGAAATTTCCAGGTTGTCACATCATCCCCATGTTGAAAGAATTTTCGTCCCGAAAATTTAGTTATTGGTATCGTTAGTTTGCTGCTCAGTTGCGAAGAGGTGTGGGTATTTGCTTTTCATTTGGTCCTCTCTTTCCCACGTGAACTCCGGTCCACGCTTAGAGTCCCAACGAACCTTAACGATCGGAATCTTGCTGTGCCTTCGAGTCTTGATCTCACGATCCATGATCTCGATAGGCTGTTCCACAAAGTGTAGTTGTTCATCCACTTGGATCTCATCCAATGGAATGACTAGAGTTTCATCTGATAGACACTTCTTCATATTTGACACGTGAAATACGTTGTGAACTCCACTGAGTTCGGTAGGAAGGTCTAATTGATAAGCTACGGGTCCGATACGTTTCAAGATCACAAACGGACCTACGTACCTTGGGTTTAGTTTGCCCCGTTTTCCAAAGCGGATTACACCCTTCCAGGGTGACACCTTTAGTAGGACGCGGTCGCCTACTTGAAATTCGAGCGGTTTGCGTCGTTGGTCAGTGTAGCTTTTCTGTCGATCTCGTGCCGCCGCCATGCAGTTTCTGATTTGTACAATCTTTTCAGTAGCCTCAAGTATTAACTCAGGGCCTGTGAGTTGACTGTCACCGACTTCTGCCCAACAGACCGGTGATCTACATTTACGACCGTATAATGCCTCAAACGGTGCTGCTGAAATACTCGTATGATAACTGTTGTTATATGAGAATTCCACTAAAGGCAGGTGAATTTCCCAACTATTTCCGAAGTCTACTACGCATGCCCTAAGCATGTCTTCCAAGGTCTGTATGGTCCTTTCGCTTTGACCATCAGTCTGAGGGTGATAGGCTGTGCTCATATCTAAGCGTGTTCCCAACGCTTTCTGAAGTGACTGCCAAAAGTTGGATGTGAAGCGAGCATCTCTGTCTGAGATGATGGACGTTGGCATTCCGTGCCGAGAAACTACTTCCTTAATGTAGATGCGAGTCAACTTCTCCATCTTATCTGTTTCTTTAATAGCTAGGAAGTGTGTGGACTTAGTTAAACGATCCACAATTACCCAGATGGTATCGCAACCACCCAAAGTTCGCGGAAGTTTAGTGATGAAGTCCATCGAGATCTGATCCCATTTCCACACTGGGATCTCAGGTTGTTGAAGTAGTCCCGATGGTTTTTGATACTCTACCTTGACTTTTGCACAAGTAAAACACTTACTCACGTAGGTGGCTATATCAGCTTTCATGTTGGGCCACCAATACGCAGCTTTAAGGTCTTGATACATCTTATCCGAACCAGGATGGACAGAGTATCGGGATTTGTGAGCTTCGTCCATGACTAGCTCTCTGAGGTTTCCGTAGAGAGGTACCCATATGCGATTCATGAAATACCGGGCTCCATTGGGTTTTACTTCCCAATCGCGTTACATTTTTCCCACCGATTCGGCCTTGATGTTTTCCTCCTTAACTGCTTCTAACTGGGCGTCGCGTATTTGTTCGGGTAGCCCCGAATGAATAGTGAGTTGTAGTGCTCGTACACGACGAGGTTTCAAGTGTTCCTTCCTACTGAGGGCATCAGCTACCACGTTAGCTTTACCCGGGTGATATCGAATGGCACACTCATAATCGTTCAAGAGTTCGACCCAGCGACGCTGTCGCATGTTCAACTCCTTCTGATCAAAGATGTGTTGGAGGCTCTTGTGGTCTGTAAAGATTGTGCACTTCGTTCCATAGAGGTAGTGTCTCCAAATCTTAAGTGCAAACACTACTGCTCCCAATTCCAGGTCATGCGTCGTGTAGTTTTTCTCGTGAACCTTCAGTTGTCGCGACGCATACGCGATGACCTTATCGCGTTGCATGAGTACGCATCCCAACCCCTGAATGGAAGCATCACAATATACTACAAAGTCATCTGTCCCTTCCGGCAAGGACAGAATGGGTGCACTGCAAAGTTTCTGCTTTAGCAATTGAAATGCTGATTCCTGCTTGTCACCCCAAGCATACTTGACGCCTTTCTGGGTGAGGGTAGTAAGCGGTTGTGCGATCTTTGAAAATCCCTCGATGAAACGTCTGTAGTAACCAGCCAAACCCAAAAATTGGCGGATCTCCGTCGGTGTCCTGGGTGCTTCCCAGTTTTTGATGGCTTCAATCTTGGTAGGGTCTACGTGGATACCCTTTTCATTTACGATATGCCCAAGAAACTGAACTTCCCGAATCCAGAAATCACACTTTGAAAGCTTGGCATATAGCTTCTCCTGTTGAAGTAATCCTAACAGTAATCGTAGATGTTCAGCATGTTCTTCTTCACTTTTGGAATAGATGAGTGTGTCATCGATGAACACAATGACAAAGTTGTCGAGGTATGGTTTACACACACGGTTCATGAGGTCCATGAACACCGCAGGTGCGTTGGTGAGACCGAAGGGCATGACCAAGAACTCATAATGGCCATACCGAGTACGAAATGCCGTCTTAGCGATATCCTCCTCCTGACGCGTAGCTGGTGGTAACCGGACCGTAGACCAATCTTGGAGTAGTAGCTTGACCCTTGAAGTTGGTCGAAGAGATCGTCGATGCGAGGTAACGGGTATCGGTTCTTGACAGTAACCTTGTTGAGTTCCCTGTAGTCGATGCACATGCGGAAGGTCCCGTCCTTCTTCTTGACAAAAAGGACTGGAGCTCCCCATGGCGAAGCGCTTGGTCGGATAAATTCCTTTTCTAACAACTCCTGAAGTTGGGTAGACAGCTCCTGCAGCTCGGCTGGAGCTAGGCGGTATGGAGCCTTGGCGATAGGAGTTGCATGGTTCGCCAATTCGATTTCAAACTCCAATTGTCGATGGGGTGGAAGACCAGGTAATTCCTCTGGGAATACATCGGAAAAATCACGGACAACAGGGATGTCTTCTATACGTTTCTCGTCCTTAGGCTGTTCGGTAACCAGTGCGAGTAAAGCGAAGGAGTTCTTTCTCCGAAGATACTTCTGCGCTTGCATGTAAGAGATGATGTTTGTGACGGCGCCTGCCTTCTCGCCTTGCACCGTCAAGATTTCGTCGTTAGAGAGCGGAATACGGATAGATTTTTCGAAGCAGAGAACTTCAGCCCGGACGTCGGGTAGCCAGTCCATTCCGACTACCACGTCAAAACTACCCAGGGTAGTTGTCATCAGATCAATGGTAAAGGCGTGACCCGCGAGTTTGAGTTGACAGCCGGATACTATATGGGTCACATCTACGGATTTACCATCTGCTAGTTCTATGACATAAGGGGTCTCTAAGGGTTTAGGCGTGAGATTTAGGTTCTTCCTAAAAGACTCAGATATAAAACTCCTATCCGCACCCGTATCAAAAAGCACAGTAGCAAAATGTTCATTAAGGGGAAACTTACAGGTGACCACGTTCGAGTCGTTTCTGGCCTCTCCGCGGCCCAATGTAAATGCGCGACCTTTGGCACCTCCTGTGCCGCCATTTCCATTGTTGTTGTTGTTATTGTTGTTGTTGTGGTTATTGTGGTTGTGGTTGTTCCCACCATTGTTGTTGTTGTTGTTACGGAGCTGTGGGCAGTCTCTTTTGAAGTGGGCAGTGCTACCACACCGATAGCATCCCTGGTTAACACCCTGTTGTGGGCCTTGGGGCTGATTTTGGTTCTGTCGGGACATGATTTCCCCACGACAATCCTTTGCCGCATGTCCCATCTTGCCACATCGTTGGCAGCGATTTCCGGTACAAGGGCCGTTATGATGAAGATTACAGCGGGTGCACTGCGGCTTTCGACCTACATAGCCGCTTGCGTTCTGGTTGTTGTTGTTGTTGTTGGCGGGCTGATTTTGGTGACCCCGGTGGCTGTTGTAATGATTGAACCGTTTCTGGTTCCCCTGTTGCGGCTGGGATGACGAAGACTGTCGAGCAGACGAGTCTTCAAACTTTCTTTTATTGTCAGGGGCAACTTCAGTTGTACCCCGTGCTGGCAACTTCTTTTGTTCCACCGCCTTATCGGTGAGTTTGTGCGCCAATCGGATTGCTTGATGTTCAGTTGCAGGGTTACTAGCCATTACCATACCCTGAATCTCCGGGACCAGACCCCCAAGGTAGAACTCGAGCCGTTTCTCCACAGTGTTAGACAGATCGGGACATAGAAATACCAAGTCATGATGTTTTGCTGTGTAAGCTTCGATGTCAGATCCCCCCATCTTGTGGTTCCATAAGGCTTGCTCCAACTGTTGCACTCTGTCTCGTGGACAGTACTCCTCTTTGATTAGGGCCTTGAACTCGGCCCAGGCCATTGCATTTGCAGCAATAAGTCCACGCGTTTGGACTTGTGCATTCCACCAAGTTAGTGCCCCGTCTTCCAGTGTTGAGGCTACGTACTTGACCTTGTTGGCCTCTAGACAGTTGCACATTTCAAATCTGATTCAGATTTTTCGATCCAGCGGACCAGTCCAATGGGTCCTTCTGCCCCCGAGAATTTGCTTGGTTTCGCGTCGAGGAACAACTTGTAGGGGTTAAAACCCCCTCCTGCTGATAGATAACAGGTAGTCAACGAGGAATTCTACTAGCCCAACTATTAGATTTTCACACGAAAATTTAATAATGGTTACCTGCCGGTTGGTTCTGAACACCCGCTAGAGCCGTGTTCACGTGCTCTTGAATCATGGCAGCTAGTTCTTCGGGCGTCATGTTAAGGTTTCCACGTCGTCCAGTTGCCATTTAGATCTTCGAAAAAACAACATAAACACACCCCGATAAGTCTATATATCCAATATAGTTATCCTACTTCGTACTTAAATAATTATCAAGTTATGTCAACTCAAATATATTAAATAGTCAAAAGAAATACTTGATTAAATGAAGTTTCAACGTCTTACAAAGTGCCAACCAAACATATGAATTCACTATAAAGTCTCAAGTTTAAACACAAGTGGGAAAATAAATAGACTGGAGGAAAGTAAATAAAATAAGCGAGACGTGTCAGTCGTCTACGTCTCCATCCCCCAAATCACTGTCGTTGCCGTCATCCTGCGCGGCATTTCCAGCTTCTACAGCTGGATCCTCCTCCGGATCCTCCTCTGGATCATCCTCTGGGTCCTCCTCTGGATCCTCTTCTGGATCCTCTTCAGGGTCCTCCTCTGGATCCTCTACCGGCACTGGAGGGGCCGGTGCTGGTGCAGGTGCTTGATTTTGCTCTAGCTCCTGAATGTTCCAACTATTTTCCAGGACTCTGTCTTCGAGCCAGTCGGCTCTTATCTGCTCAGCACGTAGATCTCTGGCTAAGGTGTTATGAGTTATCTTACTCGTATGTTGCTCTTCCTCGAGCGAGTCAGTTTTACCTGTCAGTTGTCGGATCATCCATCCCTGTGCTAGGATGGTTTCCTGCATTCTTTCTAACTGTTCTTGTTGTTTCTATATCATGTTTCTAAGTAGGTCATTCCCTACTTCTACAGAGTTAACCGGTTTGACCGGCACAACGATGGTTGGGCGTGATGACGACTCCTCCCCCAGAGCGAGCCTTTTCCTTGCAGCTGAGCGTGTTTCCACGCCATAAGATGGTAAGGGTTCCACCATAGGTGCCTTTCCTGGCGCTCTTGGTGGCGTAAGTTTGTCGGATGATGATGATGATGATGACATTGCCTGTTAGGTCGTGTAGTTAGTTACGAGTTGTTTTTCATTTCTTATTAAGAAGTCATAATCTACATAACACAGTTGTGGTACATCGCATAACAAGATATAACAGTTCGGTGCCAAACTACGTCTAGTGTCGTGTATTCAGCTATAGTTTAGGTCTACTTCTAATGCAAACCTGGTTCTCTATAGCTAGTGGCTCTGATACCAATCTGTCACACCCTCAATTTCCACTTGCGGAGTTTTACCGCGAGGCGTGTGAACAAACCAGAATCTGAAACACTAGTACGTCGAACGACTCTATATGATTTGATAATACGTTTTCCAAAAATCATTTGTTGAACCATTCATCGTAGATTTTATATTGTCTTAGTTAGTTACCAATGTTTAGCGGAAGCATTAGTTTTTATGGTTGAGCGGAAGCATAAGATAAGTAGTGAAACGGGCGCTAACATAAACGCCAAAACAAATGAAAAACCCAAAACAATGTTTGTAAATGAGACTCGATAAAAGATGTCTTGTTCAATGCGTGTGAGTGCACCTAGAGCTCCTAGCGTCCTGAGAAACATGTAAAGAAACAAGTGTCAACATTAAAGATGAGTGAGTTCACAGGTTTTCATAAATTCGTTTGTTCGGTTATGAGTTTGTTTCCCCCGTTATCCCTAACCCGGGATAACGATTTAGTTCCATTATTCCCAACCCGGAATAATAATAATGTTGGTTCCATTATTCCAAACCCGGAATAATAAAGTTGTTGTTTCCATTATCCCCAACCCGGGATAATATAGTTGATTCGTAATTAAGTTCAATGTTAACATATATAGGTAGCTAGCCTAAAGTCATGTCAGGTAAGTGTTCGCGATCGAAGCTGACTGTTGTGCCTCCGTGTTGCCAGGCCTATCACTGACCATGGCGAAGTTAGGCCAAATTATTCACCCGTTGACCATACCCGGTCGGCTAGCGCGACTAGCTCGGATGGGGCTTGTCGGGCCCAGTAGTACTACTTATAATTCCCCCACTATTAAAACCCAATACTAACGATCCGAGAGATTGACGAGGACTTAAGTGATATAGCTGCTTAGTGACCATAACGTTACATTAACATTAACTTAGTTACCGAATAGTTATGTGACGTTAATTTCATATAACGTAAAGAGATTGAGTTGAAGAGTGTATACATGTTTCTCCCCCTGTTGTTTAAAACCAGATAAAATTAGGGGCTGTGAACTCACCTTTAGTTGCTCGGTTAGTGTAGCAAAGAAGTTGTAATGGATGGGACCGCTAATTGCGTCCTAACAAACCAATTGATTTCAAGTTAGTGTGTGAACACACCAATACAAGTTCTACACGTAATTTACGCACAAAGTGATACACACAACAAATACCTAACACTCAAACATGCATGCAAGTATCCTCATGTGAACATAGTAATCAAAACAATTTATCATGAACATCATCCAATCCATGCAACACTTTGGTGCACACAATCACAAATTATCAAATTTCAGCTTACATACTCATAATTCAGCTGTTTTCTAGGATTTTTATAAAATAGCTCCAACGTTCCAAAAATTCCAATTATTTTACAGCAGGTGCCAACTATATTGTAGAAATTTATATAAATTTTTCAAGTCCTAATACTTTACCAATTATCCATAAATATTAATATACTAGGCTGCAGTCAGATTCGTCGCTTTCTGACTGCAGTCCACGGAAGAATTTATTTAAAAATCACTGATCGTCCAATTAACAAAATTCCAGTGGGAGTTACCCGGAAATTTCCATACCTAGTTGCTGTACAAAATTCATGACTCGACTCCCTACTGATTATAAAATCCAACTCGATAAACAACTAACAAAATTTCCGGATTTTCACAGCTTTAGTTACTGAACTTATTTGGCCACTTAAAAATATCAAACGACTTCAAAAAAATATGAATCCAGTGCCATTAGATTCGTTATTCAAATCTCTACGTTTTAGACTTCAGAAAATCCGTTTTTCGACAACTAACGACCGAGTTACAGCCAGTTGAAGTCGGCTGTAACTATTACTCAGCAACCTGTTTCAGCATTTTGTTACCACTAATTCGCATAAACCGTCAATATAATGAACCTAGGCGATCAAGAACTGATTTTTCTTATCATAGATCCATACATATATCATATCCATGCAAACCCTAATCAACATCTCTAGTTTTTATAAACAAACACAGCCTAGATTTTCAGATTTCGAACAAACATCACTTGCAAACATTATTAACAAATCGGCTAACATAACCTTGCATTCAAACATATAATCCGAAAACAACACAATCACTTCATTCAAACACATATGATCCGAATATGATCTTGCAAACAATTATAAATCCTAACCTTTAATATCAAGCTTAATGAACCGTGAGTAGATGAGGAACCGATGATCAAGGATAGTTGCGACCGAGAGGATGAAAGGAACAAGCTGCTCGCGACCGAGAAGGTGATGTAGGGCTGATCAGATCAAGATGATGAAGGAAGAGGTTGCTCGCGATGAATGGAACAAGAGTAAGGCTGTTTGCGATCGAAGAGAATGAACAAGGGCTGCCGTCGGCTTCTTAGGTATTAGGGTTTTGTGTTTGTGAAGGATCATGCATTTGTTAGTATATATAGGCGCAAGATGAACAAGAAAGGGGAATAGGTTGCGGTTTGGGTTTGATCTCGCGGCCGAGGGCTTGGGTGGGTCGGTTTGGGTTGTTTGCTCGCGACATGGTTTTGGGTTTAAGGTTTGGGTTCTAAACTTGATCCCCAAGTTTAGTTCCTTGAGTCGCAAGAAAAAGAGGCCGGCTCGTGTCGCGATTTGGCTCGATTCATTTGTTTATTTATTAAGTCTATACATTATAACTAACATAAAGCACAAACTCGGATATCACATAATAACGTAGCGCGTAATTTATTCGACAAGTATTGCGTTTAAGTTATCCAAAGGATGTTACACCTAGAACAAATGATTGAACTAAAAGAACATTATGATTGTCCAAAGATGGTGGAAGAAATGCTTAAAGCTATAAAAAACCACCCGCACCCTGCTAAGGAGACCCCAAATATGCCTGTATTTTATGCAATGCCAAGAATCTTCCCAACAGAAACACAATACAGAAGGGGTTCACCACTGAACTCGAAAAAACAACTGAGGCAGTCAATGACAAAATGTCAAACGTACCTGTGACAGAGACATAGCTTAGTGATGCCTTCATTTCTCAACTAGAAAATACTGAAGGGGAGATGGTGAACCAAAGTATTGACCAGCATGGTGCAGTGGTTGATGAAACTCGATGTCAGCAACACCATCTTGAGGTAGGAAGAACCTCATGCAAAATTTTGAAGAAGAAAAGACACCCCAGAAACCCCAAGTCAAAAACGCCGTTGATACATCACCAACCAAAACGCTAAATAGGGCAGATGTGCAGGAGAAGGGTGATGAGGAAAAAACGCCAGACATCACAAAGTTAATGCAAGATAAAACCATTTTAAACCTAAAAAAGCTTCATGGTGATGAAGAAGATAAAGAACATGATGAAGATGATGTAGATGATGAAGATGATGAAAATAAAAAGGAAAAGACAATGGAATAAAAAAAAGAAAGAGAGAGTCAAAGAAGAGTAGCGTATGTTTATCAGCTTATGTTAGGAGGCAAGTGGTTATACATGCAGCAAGGGAGGTACAAGAAAACAACATTTCCACAACATATTCACTGGATGCGGTGACTATATATACGTACATTTATTTCTCATAAAACGCCAAACTTTGCATTTTCAAATTAAAAGTATACAAGCATATGCATGTAAAACACCTAAAACGCCATGTCTTATATTAAAATGAGTTTGCATAACTAAAACCCCATTATACTATTTTTTTTTTTTCAAAAGTGCCATGTTCAAGACTAAAGGAGTGTCAGAACTCTCAAGGGTGATTTCTGAGAGCATGAGACCAGGATTCTATGCACAAGTCTACATTATTCAAAGTTGGGGGCATATCGTGAACTATGAAGAAAGATACAAGGCTCATGAATCACCTCAAGATTATTTTGCACACAAATAATGCTGGTAACTCCTTTGCTATATTTAATTGATACAATTATATTATGACTTTTTTTGTTGTTAAAGTCGTTACACAAAATTACAGAATATGCCCGCTTATACAAAGACAACAAGTTATCAATACAAAGAATTCAACAACAACATGGAATTGGTTTTGAAACACGCCCATTTCAAAGAAGACCGGAAAGATAGAAAGATAAATTAATATGATCTGGTCTTCATGCCAATAATATGTCAAAAACGTTTCTATGTTGACTTCTTCAATCTAAAACATAGTAGAGTTGATATATTGGATAACAACACTGCAGGGGATACACTCAGCATCAAGAAAAAGTATGGTGGATGGGTGGAAAAGTTGGTATCTTAAAAACTTTGTATGTAGAAACTATGTTGACAAAATACCATACTAATATATGCAAAAATGTGAAACTGCAGCAAGATGTTTTGCAAACTACTTGTTTATTCAAAAACACCCAATGGCAAAGAGCATGAAGACACCACATATTGTCAGACAAAAGATGGATTGGAGGATAGAGTCTAAGGGGATCGAGTGTGTGATTTTTGCAATGAGGCATATGGAAACGTATATGGGGCAGTTGGCTGGTCGGGGATATGGTCTGGCAAAGGAAAATGCCCCAAATAACCTACAACAAAAACAACTAAATGACCTCAGGATCAAATACATTGCAAAAATCCTACTGCATAGCCAAAATGAGAACATAAGAAAACTGGTCAAATCTTTGAATAAATTCTTGGAATTAGGGGTAGTAAGAATTACTGAATTGTATAAAACAGGGTACAGGAGAATAGAACAAAGGATGGAGGAATATGTAGATTAACCTAAACGCCATGAATTGCTTTCATTTTATAATTTTCATGTTGACTAATGTATATAGTTTAGACTATTGCATCTACTTGTTTGTTAATAAAAGGTCATAATGAAAACACCATTTGTTGAATAATAAACAATAAGAAGAGTTGATGTTACTATCTTCCTAAAACATGTTAATGAAAACACTATAAGTTGAATAATTAACAAATAGTAAAAATTGATGTTTACAAATTAACGCCAATATTCACAACTAATCAGATATATGTAACCAAGTGTAAAACGCCATTGATTGTAAACATAAGCATATATTAGAACCCAAATGACAATTAACGTTCATAATGAAAACTCTAAATATTGAATATAGGAAGAAGGACACTGAAACATAAACCACATTTTCAAATATTGCTTGGAAAAAAACGCTATAGAAACAAGCATAAAGAACAAAACGCCATATCTGATAGAATTTTGTTTGAAACGGAATTATAACGCCATTTATTGAGGGGAACATGGACAATGACAATCGTGCCCTTACATATCATTTAGCGCCCCCTGCCACGTGTTGGACTAGGATCCGTTCTCACTGTTTTCACACTTCCAACTGTTTTCTCCTGATTCCGTTTCTCTACCCCCCTCTCTCTCTCTCTATATATATATATATATATATATACATGGTGGGGTTCTAGAGTGAACACTAGGTTGTGTGGGTCCCGTGGGCGGCGGTGGTCTAGACTGAAGCTTTGGGGATAGTACAGATTCGACAGAACGGGGGTAGAAACAGAAACAACGGAAGGATTCATTCATTCATACAGAAAGTGCATACATCTTGTCTGGCTGGCGGAGTTCCTGGAGAGAATCTGCCAACGTTTCCCCTTAGGGAACTTCCAAAACATACAAACAATGAACGCACAACAGCTATATATAGATATGACAGCTCGTGCGAATAGTTGCTCGTACGAGTGACAAGATGTCACTCATACGAACCACATAAGCTCACTCGTACAAGTGAGATGTTTATCACTCGTACGAGGCACATTGTCACTCGTATGAGGCATAATGTTACTCGTATGAGCCAGTTCTCATTCGCACTTGGGTCGTGTGTTCGTATCTAATCTATACAATATTCAATACACACTATTTCTAACATATTCGCACAGTGACGGCCATAAAGTGCATCAACAATTTCCCATTGGACGTCACTTTGAAGCTTGAACTTGATCTTGAAATCTGAGAGTTGTGTTTGAATATTCTGCAACTTCAATAGGTATTTGTTGACGTCGTAATTCCCCCTTGATTTAAGATTCGAGTTTGCATTATCTATGTTATGCAACATTCCCCTTGAAATAATTTTCTACAAAAATTAATCTTCAGGTCGTTGTTTGCACAGTTCAAGACCTCCTCTGATTTGCTTGATCTACAAATTTTCTCAAATAATCACCAACTTGAAATTAAACAATGTAGCTTCTACGTTTAGACGTTAACCATATCCGCGTTCGGTTTAGCGCACTCCACTGATGCTCGATCCTGTTGATCTTCAAAACTCAGCCGGCAATTGATAGAGAATTCAAATTACCACAACGAAAAACTTCAAATCAATGAATATCCTCAAAAATCTAAAATCGCGATTTCCGTAATCACGATTGATCAGCAAATCGGTAATCTTCTCAATCAACAAATCATAATTGGAATCATACTATCTAGTAACACATCAAATCTGAGAAACATTCTTCGGCAATCAAAATCACATTCTTCTTTTTTAGTCACAATAACATATATATAGCTATCTCCGTTGGAATGGGGCATCTGAAACTACAAGACATCCTTGTTTTCTGGCGGTTAGTCGGAAAACCAGTTCATTGCCTTGAAGAGTTAAAGATAGGCAGTCGTATGTGATTCCAATTCCACATCGGGGATCAGGTATTTAGCCCTTGAGCATCAATCTGTAACATGATCTGAAAATTCTGATCATTCTTTTGATCACGATATTCCAAATGTATATTCGATCCTCTGTGATTCCCAGATAATCTGTAGTCAGATACACCCGGATACTGTTGCATCCTCACGAATTTCAAAAATGCTGGAATTTTAACATATACGTGAAAATTTTTATTCCCCATCATTTTTGAAAATTCTAACGTCTTGAGTTCTTATGGGAATGAAGATTATTGCGCGACTGCAGCATATGGTACCAAAATTTTGCGGAAAATTTCCCAAAATTGCAGTTTTGATCAAATGTTGATTTAACGTTAAGGCCCATTAATAATCACTACACCAGATGCTCAATGTTTTGCGCCGGTATCAGTGACTACCCCAAAATCTTCATCCTTTTGTGACCGTATCATCAAATCTATACTCTGAAGCTCTAGACGGTGTCCCCGAACAACCCGAATTGGACGTTAAAATCTCGAAAAATTTTGTAATCATCAAATTTTTTCTAGAGGCTCGCCTCGCCAATACGATCAAAAAAGCCTTAATTTTGTCAGCACTTCGTTCGAGCTGGACTTTGTACGAGTGGTGCTTCGTACGAGTTGCGCTTCGTACGAGTTGCGCTTCGTACGAGTGTTTTGCTTCGTACGAGTACGAGTGATGCTTCGTACGAGTGAAAAAGTGTCACTCGTACGAACGAAACGGATTACGTTTTTCGATCCAAAATCTTTATTTCTTCGAATTTCAACATGATTTTTGCACAGATCTGGTCGAAAATTAGTCTCTAACAATCCTATGGTTTCAATTTTACATCATGTCTGTGGATTTTCCGATTATTTGATGTTTTACGTCTAAAACCCCTCATACGTCCAAAATTCATGAGCGTAGGTGATTCATCAACTGTTAGATTGAATGAATCGGTACCGTAGCTCTGATACCCGTTGTGGGTCCCGGTGAGCGGTGGCGGTTCTAGACGGAAGCTTTGGGGATTGTACAGATTTGGTAGAACGGGAGTGGAAACAGAAACAGCGGAAGCATTCATTCATTCATACCGAAAGAGCATACATCTTGTCTGGCTGGCGGAGTTCCTGGAGAGAATCCGCCAACGTTTCCCCTTAGGGAACTTCCATAACATACAAACAATGAACACACAACACCTATATATAACATGACAGCTCGTGCGAATGGTTACTCGTACGAGTGACAAAATGTCAATCGTACGAACCACATAAGCTCACTCGTACGAGTGAGATGTTTATCACTCGTATGAGGCACACTGTTACTCGTACGAGGTACAATGTTATTCATACGAGCCGGTTCTCATTCGCACTTGGGTCATGTGTTCGTATCTAATCTATACAATATTCAATACACACTCTTTCTATCCTATTCGCACAGTGACTGCTATAAAGTGCATCAACAGGTTGAGTGTGAACTGTGTGAACTAATCTGGGTCATTGGATTATACCATCTAGATATTTTTAAACATTGGCAAGATTGTAATTATAATGTTGTAACCTCCCTTTAAATTAATTAACAGATGGGTATTTGCGTCTTTTGTAAATTGCATTTATTAAACAATATAATCAAAATTCCTAAAATCTTGCTGGTTTCCGTATATATAAGATACACAGTTGTTAGTGTATACACATGTGTACAGAGATGTTAGTTTATACACATGTGTACAGTCTCGCTAACTATCAATTTATACAAGATATACAACTGTTAGTTTATATACATATGTACTTGAATAATAAATCTAGTTTATACCGACTTGTGAGAACAAGATGTAATTATACACAAGTGTATAAGTTTTGTATACACTGATCTGTACACATATGTAAAAAAATAATGTAATTAGGATTAATATTTAATTTTAAAAATAAACATTAGCTCTTATCTCTTATAATTAAAATAATAGAGAAACAATTAAAATTGAGTGAGAGAGAGAGAGTGTTAAGAGATGAGAAAATTAAGAGATTTTAATTAAAAGTAATTGACTAATATCTATCTTACCGTTTTAATCTAAAAATGATCAAATGTCAGTGAACTAATATTGACCATTGATCATTTTAGATTAAAAGGGTAAGATTGATATTAACTCTCTCTCTCTTAATTAAAATCCCTTAATTTTCTCATCTATTAATTTTCTTTCTCTGTCTCTCACACATTTTTACTTACTTCTCCATTATTTTAAACTCGTGTAAAATCAGTTGCTAATAACGTATATGAAACTCCTAACGGAACTAGGTACTGGACAGCAACTATCCCTCCCGGATTCAAACCGTATATGAAACTCCTAACGGAACTAGGTCGTTGACTACAAAATACACAGATGTATCAAAAGTCTGTACACATCTGTATAAACTAACAACTGTGTATCTTGTATAAACTAATAATTAGCGAGACTGTAAACATGTGTATAAACTAACAGCTGTGTATCTTGTATAAATCTATAGTTAGCGAGATTGTACACATGTGTATAAATTAACATATGTGTATCTTGTATAAACTGATACTATCGAGACTCTATATATGTGTATACACTAACAACTGTGTATCTTGTATATACGGAAACTAGCAAGATTTTAGGAATTTTGATTATATTGTTTAATAAATGCAATTTACAAAAGACGCTAATACAATTCTGTCAATTAATTTAAAGGGAAGTTACAACATTATAATTATAATCTTGTCATTGTTTAAAAATCTCTAGATGATATAATCCAATGGCTCAGATTAGTTCACAGAGTTCACTCTCAACCTAGTGTTTACTCTAGAACCCTACCATATACATATATATATATATATATATATATATATATATTGTTTTCTAGTTTGCGTATGTATTTTTAAGTTTATTTAGAGTAATTGTTTGCATGACTAACATATCTCTTGTTTTCTAGTTTGCTTATGTATTTATATAACTAGCGTAACTATTTACATAACTAAAGTAATTGTTGGATTTTTATTACTATATTATAAAGATTTAACAAATTTTTTTTTTATTATTAATTGTAGATAACACCCCCGGAGATGTAATTGTTGGCATACAATGTTTATCACCAATTCCGGTGAATAAAACTTCAAAACTAGTGTATTTTCTTCATAATACCATTTACATTCACAACTTTCCCATCTTTAGATGTTTCATACAAGTTTTACCTAGCATATGCTAAAAAGGAGGTTTTGTGTATGGAAGGGGAAAGAATAGTTGTCACATACAAGTATTTTACATGTTTTAAAGAGGGAGTAAGCCATTTAAAAGGTTTGATACTCCTAACGTTGTTGAAGAAGGAAAAAGAAACCAAAGAAGAGTATGAACAGGCCTTCCATTTGTATTGGTCGCCAAACACATATTTCTTTATTTTATTATGACAGTAAAACAATAAAGATATACAAGTTTGTAATCATAATTTGATTTCCCACGGCAAATATGCAATTTGTTTGTTCATCAACAAATTTTATTTGCAACAAAAGATAATATGTTCTTTGCCACGTGAAATCTAGGCTTTGTTAAATTACTGCATACCATGAAGAGAAATATGATGGTTTTGAAGAGGTTGGTATATGATGTGAAATGGAGAATATGACGTGGGCAAAAAGAATTTTAAAAGATAATTTAAATTGTTTTATCGGAGAACATTATGTGAAATGGGTGTTCAATATTTTTATGATTTTCAATCTATGTAAAAAATATGACGCTATCTTGTTTGGCATATCACAACTTTTTCTTTGAATTTCTTTTTTCAGTTGTTATATCAAGTGTCAATACCATATAGTGTAATAATAATTACTTAGTTTAAACATAACTAATCTAGTTATTTGTACTATTTGTATATTAAAAAAATGTTTGTATTTTATCCTAACAATACACATATGTGTGTGCTTGTCCGCGTATAGAGCGTTGTGGGCGTCTAGAGCGTCAAACGTATGACAATTCGTCCAAGCATTTTAGGTGTCTTATGAACAAACACTTTAAATATAATGGTATCTTAGAAACAATGCACCTAAAGCTACCTCTAATTACTTAAAAGCTGCAACTAAATTCACTCTGCAATGTACATGTTACATTGCATATTGTATATGCTTCAAACGCTAGAACATTTTTTTGAGAATTGAATTGGCCTATTATATAATTCAATAAAAAAGTTTATCATTGGGTAAATTGTTTTATTATTTTAGTAACATTTTAAAACGTGATGATGAATAGTTACACGACAAATTAAGCTTTTCTAATAATATTTTTAATATTTTGAAATGTTATGAATAGATCAAGCTATTTTAATATTATTTTATTTATTACTTTCAATTCTATTATTTTTTAATAACTTTTGTTCATTAACTTTTATTAAAAGTTTTAAACGCCTAGTTACATATAATCTTTTTATTAGCATTCCGATATACAATTTAATAAAAAGAAAGTTGTAATAAAGATAAATTTAATCTTTTAGTAACATTTTGAAACCTTTTGAACATTGGCATGACAAATTAAGCTTTTCTAATATTATTTTTAATATTTTTAAACGTTATGAATAGTGACATGACAAATCAAGCTTTTTTTAATATTATTTTATTTATTAATTTTAGTTTCATTATTTTTTAATAACTTTCGTCCGTTAACTTTTATTAAAAGTTCTAAATGCATAGTTACATTTAATCTTTTTATTAGCATTCCGACATACAATTTAAAACAAAGTTGTAATCAAGATAAAGTATTTTTTTCGTAACGTAAACGCTTTTCACACTTGTTTGGGTTGGTAATTTCGATGGAAAATAATTGTGCTTTGACTACCAAACAATGATTAAGAGTAAAATTAATATTTTGTTTTTCTTTACGTTTATGTTTTTAGATAGGTAACTTCGCGGAATATAATTAATTACTCACTTCAACAATCTAAATGACAATCTGGAGTAGGCATTTATTTTTCTTTTATTTTATGTTTATGTTTGGTCAAATAACGTATTTTGCTATCCTAAATGCTGTTTACATGTGTTGGGATTAGTAACTGCTGTTTACATTTATTTTTGCTGTTTACTTATTTCGCTTACCTGACAATGCTGAATTTTAAAATAATATTTTTGTATTTCACATTTATGTTTTGTAACTATAGTTCTTTTATGAATTTGCTTTACATTTATATACGTTTACATGTAAATATGTAAGGAAATATATAGGTCTACACCTACATGCGCGAGCATGTACAAACTGCGTGTGCAGAAGACCATACCCAACCTAAATTCAGTACAACACTTAGTTATTCTCATTCGTTCGGCCCAAGTTTTGTAAGCGCCAAGTATTAGGATGCCAGTTGAGGATGGTACACTCCGTACAAATGGCAAACTATGCAGCCCCACATCAGGTTGTGATCATGCAACCACCACGATAAGAAATGGTATAGGAGACAATTAGATGGCACCATTCACTGCTCCATAATCTCCACTCATAGCTGATGACAGACCTGATATCAAGGACGACTCTCAGGTCACGTGGCTCCAATCACCATGCGCTAATACCTTGATCCTCTGCATACATGAACGGTTGTATTAGAGGAGAAAAACATATTATTCGTTGATGGAGACGGCTGGTCCAAGGCCCATCAGCCCATCTCCTTTTTCGTACTCTTTGGCTATAATAGAGAACCTTAACTCCAGGTTTCAGGATCGCTTTTCTTACACTCACTATTAACACACTTATTATCCTCAAAATGAGTTCTTATTCTCACGTCGTAGGGTGGTTACAAGGAGAACCTCCCACATCTTCTCCTTGTAACGGGCTTCACGGTGTTGTGTCGTTTTACAGGACTAGATTCAGATCATGCAGTCATTAGGCGAGGAAAGAAAGGATATTAACCTTTGTAAACGAGGCTAATCTCACAAATTAAACCTTTACGTTAACTTCGTGTTTGTTCAATAGGTTTCCCGGTATATCGGGCCGGAAAAACCTACTATATATACTAGGTAAAACTCTACATTTAGACTTGCTAATAGATTGGATTTTTGGACTTTCTTATAAATTGGATTGAAAATGTATACGTACAACCCTTAGTTTATACAAAATACTCTTTTTATACATAATAAAAAGTTCCACTGATTTTGCTGAAATATGAATATTAATATATCCTTTTAAAAAACCAAACTATCTATCCATATAATTTTTAAGTTTGGTTATAAAAAAAAAATTTCTCACCCCAATATTTGCAATAGGAATATAACGATGAAAAATTATAGTTTATTTTTAAACCTTAATTTTCTCTTATAAAATTATACAAAAATACCAAAAGGCGGATCAATTCATTTATGACTTTTTTTATATTTGTTATTGACTACGATAAACATCAACCCTATTGTATATCCTGTGCCCGAAGCCACGGTCTACCCAATATTCCTATATGAGATAGAGTAGTAGATATGATGTAAAAGTAGGGGAAAATATAGAAAAATAAAAGTTTGTCAAGGGTTCATATGAAAAGATGTGATCCACTTGGATTTTGATCTGGTTGTTAGATGGAAAAGTTTCTACAAATTGTCGTATTTTGAAATTACCTTGTTAGTCAGAGTATAAGTCGTATAGCATTACTATAGAAACTTAGTGATATTTTTTAATGGTAAATGTTACTTCTATTTTTAGGTTACATCAAATATATTAAAATATTCCTCTTAGTCTAAATTTAAATCTATAACTTTTTCATCAAAAGTAATATGTTTTTATCAAGTGAGCGATCCTCACGTTAGTCTAGAAACTTATCAATTTAAAGTTTCTTATATTATTTGGAGTGAATTACAAAAAAAAAAATGTCTTTTATACTGACATCATATTGTAAATTATATCACTTATCTTCAAAAAGTACAAAAGACGTATTCGATGTTTACAAACTCTTACATGTTACACCCTTTAGCCCTAACTCAGTTTGTTTTCATAGTTAAATCAGACCAATTGGACCCCACATGAGGGTATTTTGATCATTTACCTTAAATACTAAAAAACTAAATACAATACCAGTCGCAACTCCCCCCTCTCTACAAACTCTCTATCTATCTATCTATCAATAACTTGCCTCAACTCTCTCTACAAACTTTCTCTACAATCTGGTGCAACCATTGCCCATAGCACCACCACCGCCATCACAACATCTACCATCACACCCTCTATGTTGACCAACGTACATCACTAGTCAATTATCGGCCACCATTGTTTAATCAGATCTCAACACCAGCTTTGATCTCATCGAAAACACTTTCGGCAAATAACGATTTCCCACGACCTAGGGTTTTGTTGTGTTCACACACTCTGTTCCTCTTCTATACAAATAACGATTTCCGGCGACCACTATCCACGCCTCAACCTCTGACCAAGATCTACTTGCGATTTGTAACGCTCTATCTTATTTACACCGAATATCCTACGTATAAGAACGATTTGGTCCTAGATTTAAAAAAAAACATAGAACTTAAACATCTAGGTTAACTGATAACCAAGTGAACCAAGATAACTAATTATTACACTTAATTTATAGCATAAAAATAATAAAGTTTTAAACTCGAAAGCTTTGTCGTGCATGATCGTGTTTCATCCTTCCATAAATGTTTCCGAAGAGATAGTAGTTTAATAATGTTCGGTTCTTCGCATGCTTGGTCATCTTTTCGGTTCCCACTTTAGTGAAAGCCTAACATAAACACTAAATGTTAGGACGTTTTGAGACCGTTGATACTTGAGTTTAATAGTTTATAGTTTGTTTGTAATAGTTAGTAAAACTAGAGGGGCTAAAAGTGTAATTCGTGATTCTAGTACTAGGACGGCGTAATTAGTATCGTAGCGTATTTATTAAATACGCTAGGTAGTCAGTTTGTATAAATATGATTATCAATGAAACCCTAGTCCAACGTTCTTGGACAGATTTTGGTGATTGCTCTTGTGTTGTGATTGTTGTTCTTGTGCTTAATCCGAAATATCCAGGTGCATTTAGCGATTATATCCTTTGGGATTCCATATACAACACGTGTTGTTTGATTCATACAAGAATCCTCATCTTCATCTTTTGGTTTTCTTAACTTCTACACATTCAAACAACTAATCTATAGTTGTTTGGGTGATAACAATCAACCACTGTGATCCGAATCTGATTTGGGACTCACAATTTGGTATCAGAGCCTTTGTGCTCTTGATTGTTTGAGTTTTTGTTAAGATTCTTCAAGTTTTGAAGATTTTTTAAAAGTTTTCAAAGTTCCAAGGTTTTTCAATTTTTTGGACTCAAAATGGCTTGATCGGGTGTGTTTAATCATTGGGTTGTTGTTAATCAATGTTTTGGTAAACATTTGGGTCATTTTTGTACAAAGAAACATGGATTTTGAGTCACTTCATCGGTGATTAGAGGTTTTTTTTTCATACTTAAACCCTGCTGGGCATATTTTATCTTTGAAGGCATCGTAGATAATTTTGAATATAGCGTTTTTAACTTGAAGATCGCATAATTAACAAATACGCCGGCCTAACACTAGCAGATTTGTTGATTTCCAGCGAAATGGTGTCATCATAATTAATAGAAGGTGACTTCGAAGTCAGTGATAAAGATCCTCATCAATTTTATCACGGTGATCGGCGCATTTAGCCAAACTCACATTTGTTTTGTGTGTTCCAACAGATTTAGCTATTGTCGCCGGATCTCGCAATCAAGTTTCACCAGCGTATTTATCAATTGCAACGTATTTATTTACTGGTCACTCTATTTCCAGCGTCTTTAATTCCAGATCACGTTTTCAGACTCGAAATCAACTAAAATGTCACTCAATCAGCTTAATCCAATAGCCCAAGCCGAACTGGAGACCGGAACAGCTACGAGACCTCCCAAGTTGAAAGGATATGAAGACTTTAGTAGTTGGAATAATCGAATCAAAGCGTTCTTTGAGTATACCGACTATACTCAATGGATGTCTGTCACAGTAGGACTGCACGTTCCTATGATAATTCGCGACGATGTTCGAACAATCAACGAAGACCCTTCAACATTCACTGAAGAAGACATAACTCTCATTCATCGCGACCGTAGGGCTCATGCTGCTCTAATAATGGCTCTGTCCAAGGACGACAACAATCTGTTCGAAGAATACACTTCAGCTCATGACCTATGGTTGGCTCTTATTGATCACTATGAAGGGAACGAAGAGTTGATGGATAACAAGAGAGATATGGTTCAGAAAGAATACGACATGTTCGGGAGTGTTCGTGGTGAAAGCTTGTCAGATCATTTTAGTCGATTTTTGGGAGTGCTAACAAAAATGAAGAGAGTGGGCAATCCTGTTGCAAACTATGCCTCCATCAAGAATCATTTGGACTCTCTCCCAAAAGAATGGAGCCTGCTATGTATGATGATCAAAAGAACCTTCTTTACCAGTTGTAGGTCCACCTGAGGATGTCAAACCCATTCCTTGTTCATATAACACACACACAAGTGCGGAATCCAAGTGTGCATGCAACCAAAGCAATGTAAAGAACATGGGGTAACCAAAGATTCACTATCTTGATTAATGATTGAGAACAAGTACAAACATATACACACAATGCTCGTATGACTCAAACAAACTTGTTGTGTTCTTGTCTCTTCGTCCTCACCAGAAATGTTGACTGAGAGATCCCACCAAAAGATCAGTTCGTCAGCAGAAAGACTCAAAGGCTAAACCTCACTGAGAGGTGCATGTCTGCTTATATAGTGTCCATGCTGGTCATCCGTATGAAATTGGTTCGTACGGAGCAATTGGTTTTGTCCGAAGCAACCAATTTCGTACGAAGCAACCGGTTTTGTACGAAGCAACCAGTTTCGTATGAAGCAACCAATTTCGTATGAAGCAACTGGTTTCGTACAAAGCAACCAATTTCGTACGAAGCAATGACGTACACAAGACTCAATGGTATGCACACATGCAACTGATTAACATAGACAAGCTAAGATGTCGTACTAAACCAAGATAGAAGGATATCTTGATCTGTTCGACATGACCAAACTTATACAGACCCTTGAGCAAAGACCGTACAATTACAACTGTAACTAAGAACAAGCGACAACACAAAAGTGTATCAACAAACTCCCCCTTGGATGTTGCTTGGTCTTCGGTCTTCCGTCTTTGGTCTTCATATGTTGGTCTTCACACTGAATGGTTTGGAGTATCGACAAACTCCCTCTGAAGATCTGCTATCCACTGATAGATCTGCTACCCAATGATTAGAACATCAGGTCTTCGAACTTCTAAAAAACTTCAAGTCTTTCTTATTTCCTCTTCTGACTTGTCAGATTTCTTCGTTGCTGGTCTTTGTTCATGTTCTTTTTGTATAAATCTGTACTCATAAAAAAATATAATTAGAACACAAATTTATCAGGGAATACACAAAAAACTTATCATAATTTCTTCGTATGATTGTATTCCCTGAACGAGATACACACACTCGTATGAATTCCAGCAGCAGATTTGAGAAAAACAAGTGACCAAGTAAATTCAAATGACTAGATTCGTTCGTATGAGATACACACACTCAAACGAATTTCAGATTTTGGTTTTCCTTAATGAGTTACTTATTGCAAGATATTACTTTATGAAGTTGCGATATCAAACAAATGGTTTTCTGGCGTATCTTGGTAGAAAACTTTCGAGTATCAACTTTGGCTAACTTTCAAAAAGTAATTTTATAAGCAACTAAGTAAACTAGACTTAAAATCGAACTATACAGATAAACTATATATCTATTGAACAATCTTTTTCGAGTTTCAAGGTAAAGTAATCGTACCAGCATTTTAATCTTTGTCAAAAACGATATTTGGTTTAAACTTCAAAAGTAAACAGATAAGTATTCAACTATGATTATCGGTATTGTTGTCCACGTAAGCTCAGACTTATCAGATGTAATCATGATTAGGAGATATGATTAAGGTATGAATTATACTTACTAGCCACTGGTCAACCACATCACGATACATTCCCGTATCAAGATATGCACGAGAGAAAATCTTACCGGTGAGTATACTGCTTTATCATCTGTTTTGACGTATATATATATATGATGTGAGATACTCACTTATTTTGATTGAGATCAAGCCCTATGTGATTAAATCACTTATTGATGAGGAACTTGATTTTCATATACATGAGGGCACAGGAGTAAGTCTGTGAACAGGTTAGTACCATCGTACCGATAAAGAGACAAACTTAGCTCCCGCATAAAGCTGTGATATTTTATCACTTATTTTGGGGGATGTGTTATTTTTATCACTTATTTGAATGGCCGTATGCAGTATGTACACGTATGTATGGTATCATGGTAGCTCTAGACTTGCGCCACCGTTATTTTTCGGCAAAAGATTCAACCATGATACCCAGATGATAAGCAATCATAAAGACTGTATATCTCAAAACCTCGCATAAAACGAATTTCTGTACCAAGACCATATGCCAATGAATGGTTCTCTGTTAGGTTTATATCAACCTGCACATATTAGTCTGATTGTGAGCCTACCGTTACATCATTAGTAAAGCTACTTATCAATCTTCTTTCTATGCTTTTAACCATTTCTGACAGATTTACCGGTATATTTCATCATCTTCAACTTATCCAAGAAACTCATTTTTTATTAGTCTATTGTTTTTGTATTTTTCTGAATTTTCTCCCCCTTAAATAAAAAGGTAAATAAAAGACATATTTTTGTATTTTCTTAAACTTACTCTCCATAAAATATAAAACTGAAAATCTTTTTGTAGTTTTAGATTTTTAGAAAAGTATTTACAAAAATAAATAGCCATGGTTGAGTTACTCGGGCTTCACCTTGATGCCATTGACCAAAAGTAGATAATCAAAACGTTAAGAAGATTGTGATCAATTTGCCTCACATAGTTGATCTTGTTGAAGCTCACAATACCATTGGAGACCATTCCTTCTCCAGTGATGTATCCACTTTTATCACCAGCAAAAGCAACATAACCACCCCTAATGCTTTTCACATCATATAGGAGCCGCAAGTCGCCCGTCATGTGCCTTGATGCTCCATTGTCAACAATCCAATGACTGTTTACAGTTCCTCCTGGAACACCCTGCACATTGCACAAACAAGATTAGTTTTAGATGGGGACCCAAACCTTAGTGGTCTTGGGTCGTCTCTTATCATCGAGAAATGTATCTCAATTTCTTCATGATTAACAAACTGAGAACCTCCTTTTGAACCATTACCGGTCTTTTGTTTCCAAGATCCTTGTTTATTACCAGATTTACTATTATTTACAGTTTAACAGTGTCTGGTTTTATTGACTTTGAAGATCTTTGATCCTTTTTCGAAGAACCGATTTTAAAGCTTTCTCAAATGCTTTTACTTGTTTACGTTTTTGTTTCTCTTTTTGATCTTTAATAATTCGTTTATCTTGGGTCGAAGAAACATATTTACGTTTCCAAGTTGGTTAATGAGGGTTTTCTCTATACATCTTGATTTGACTGGATTTTGACAATCCTTTATAATGTGGCCAAACTCTCCACATTTGAAACAAGTTCTCCTTTCAACAAAACTAGGAGATCGTGTTTCTTGGCTTGACTTTGAACTTGTGGGTTTTGAGGTACTAGCTTCATTTTCATTATATCCATCAGTGTGTTGGGTGTAATTGTTTTGACTATTTCTTTTCAAAATCTTAACTTTCTTCACAAAATCAACATTAGATTTTCCTAGAAAAGTTTCGACTTTATCGGTACTTTTAGAACTCACAAATTTTAACAGTTTTAGCCTTTTTCTGGTAGCGAGAGCCTTTTGCTTCAACCTTCAGTTGAGAAAATGTAGGCTTTTCAACTCGCTTCCACTGTTTTTCTGTTGAAGCGGATAATGGTTGTGATTTGGTGGGATTTTTCTTCTCTAAAGGTTTGGTTGTTGACTTTTCAAAAACGTGATCTATAGAGATTGGATTTACATTTTTAATTGGAAAATTTTTGTTTGAATAGATTTTCTTATCTCCAACCAAAGTATACAACACATTATCTACTTCTTGTGTAGACACACTTGTCTTCACAGATTTCTTAGGAACGGTCTCCTGATTCTCAACAGATTGAGTACTAGGAGTAGCAGAAGATTCTACTCTTTTTCTCTCATCAAGAGGCTGATCCTGATCATTATTTTTTGATTCATCATCTGATGTATCATCTTCCTCTTCCTCAGAAGGATTTTGAACAACATAAGACGATGAATTTCCTAGCTTGCTTGCTTCTTGAGAGGAATTGCCTACTTATAACCCTAACCCTACTGTGAATTCCTCAGGATTCAAAGGTACAAAGGGTTCAAACCGAGGCATCTCCTCTTCATCAGGCATTCTGGTATAGTTGTGTTTCATTGCGAGGGACACGACTTATACCCTATGCATTCAACATCTCCTTTTAGTTTTTGAACATCAATGATATGATCAAGCACATATTGGGAGTTAGAGTAACTTTCCAATTTGCGTTTGATCGAATCATATTGGCATTTGGCGATGGCTAACTCTTTCTTTGTTTCGTCTAGGAGATTAATGTAGTTATCAATTCTTGTCTGTTTATTCAAAACTGTTTTTGTCAATTCAGAAACACTTTTCTTAAGGGTTTCTATTACAGATTTGAATTCTTTTTCATTTCTAGTTAGCCCCAAAGTCGCCTCTTTGCATTTTGATAATTCAACAACTAAATTCTGATTATGACTGTTGACGGTTTCATATTTTATTTTCAACTCAACACAATCATTGCAAACAGTAGGAGGGTTAGAATTTACCTGTTTTGAAGAACATTCAACATTTGCCATAAAGGTAGTGTGATGAGGAAGAGCTGCACCATCTGTAGAGAGTGCCTCTGTCTCTTTTACCGCAGCTTCTGCATTCCTCGTCATACCCACCTTTTCAGATTTCAACATCTCAGCTTCGCTCAACAACTTTTCAACCTCAGCATCACTTCCTTTCTTTGCATCAGAATCACAATCATCACCACCTGAACTTGAACACTCTTCGTCAGAACTACCAGCATATCCAGAAGTATGATCATTATCTGGAGTGTTGATGCTGAGAACATGCTTGATTTGATCCACGATCTTCGCATAGCATGCAGTTCTTCCAGTGTTCTCAGTTCCCAACTGTACTGACCAATCGCATCCTTCATCAGATGAACTACCAAAGCTCTATGCGTATTTGAAGGTCCTGATTGATTGGTGTTGTTAGAGTTGCCCACAGCTACCATTCTTCTTTCGTTGTTGTACTGTACTGTGTTGGATGGTTGAGACTGATTTCAAAAGGGGTTGTAATTTCCTTCCTTGCTGGGTCTTGTGCATTCCCGCTTGACGTGACCTTTTTCTCCGTAGTTGAAGCAAGTAACGACGGTTTTGTCAAAGCCGTATTTGGTATGCTTCTTGCTTTCCAAACTGGTTCTTCCCGTTCTTCTCATATAATCCTTTGCTCTTCTCATAGCGCTTGCAAATGCCCACTTGATGTCCATCAGCTCCATTTCATCTCGGTCAATTTGTTCATAGTCTTCGTTTGTCAAATTGATGTTCCATATTTGACCTGCAACTAAACCACAATACGCACTGACCATGGTATTTAGAAGTTTCGCATGCTCCTGTGCAACTTCTACATTGATTTTGGAGAGATTTGACGTGTCAAGTTTGATAGTGTTGGGATTTGCAGATTGATTGTTGCTTCCATAGAAAGCTTGTTGAGGAGCTTGATGTGGAGCTTTATGCGCTAAATCCCTTGGTTGTGGAAGGAAGGCTTTTGGATCAAAAGCTTGTCCATAGGCTTGAATACTCGAACCTGTAGACTGACTTGATTGAACTGGTTCGGGTAGAAAAGGGTTCACGTTTGACACAAACGCGGTTTGTAGCTTCGGTTGTGGAACATTGACTCGTTGTGCCTTCCGGAGTTCTTCTTCATTCTTGTTCTCCAGTTTTTGCACAAATTCATAAATACTAATTGAGTCCAAAACACCTGTATGTTTTAAAAGATCAATAAATTGACCCCATTTCGGTGGTAAAGCATCAGCAAATCGCATTACAATTTATGGTGGTGCAGCTAACACTTTATACGAGTACATTTCGCTGAGCAGATGATAAAACCGTGTGGTCATATCATTCAAAGTTTCATTCTCCATGAACATGAATCCTTCAAACTCTTTCTTGAGCAGATCATGCCGAATCTTCCTGGTAGCAGCATTATCTTCACCTCTTGCTTCCAAAGTGTCCCACAAATTTTTCGTTGTAGTACAATACACAAACTGATGATAAATGTCATTATGCAGAGCTTGTGTGAGGATAGCGAACGCCTTTTTCTCTAGATCGTAAGCTTTCTTGTCACTTTTGACTAGATTGGCCAATGAGGTTGGATTTGATCCAGCTTCTTCAAGTGATTCCTTGTAGGGGATAGTGAAACACGTCTACAATTCCGTGTTTTGACCGAGAACATACGTATGAAAACGACTTTTCCATGAAGGATAATCATTCATGTGATTGAACTTTGGCGGTCGGTTATTACTCCCTATTTCACTTTCGCTCATTAACAGAGTTTGGATGCTTTGATTCTGATTTGCAACACACCCCCACAGATTTGCAGAGATCATAGTTGTATGTTGAGGCATCAAAGACTTTACCCATAATGTTGCGGAGCTTTGCGAAGACTCCTGATTTGAGATTGAACAACTCCAATCCCACGGGTTAGAACTCATTATATTTTCTTGATTTATGAAAAATTTAAAGGTTTAAGGTTTGAAAATAACAATTACCTTTTAAAACTTCACAATTTTGAAAATATTTGAAAAGCACACAGCTTTGAAAATCTGAAGTACGAAAAACAAACAATAACGAAGATTATTCGTACGAACCAATTTCGTACGGATGAGTTCTTTCGTACGAATCAACTTCGTACGGATAAGTTCCTTCGTACGGATGATTTCCTTTGTATGAAAACTTCATACGAATGAGTTTTCTGGTGAATTTCTTCTACAAATGTGTTCAACTTAAACAAAACAAAAGAAAATTTAATGAAAACTTTCTGGATAGAACAGATTTTAACCAAGTTGTAAGTTAGTTATCTATTTAAAACTTAAGTTTTCTGCTGGGAGTTCAAGAACACTTCAAGAAACCTTCAAACTAGTTCAGACACAACACTAAGCTTGGTTTTGAATAAGGAAGAGAGCCAAAGCTCTAATACCACTTGTAGGTCCACCTGAGGATGTCAAACCTATTCCTTGTTCATATAACACACACACAAGTGCGGAATCCAAGTGTGCATGCAACCAAAGCAAAGTAAAGAACACGGGGTAACCAAAGAGTCACTATCTTGATTAATGATTGAGAACAAGTACAAACATATACACACAATGCTCGTATGACTCAAACAAACTTGCTGTGTTCTTGTGTCTTCGTCTTCACCAGAAATGTTGATTGAGAGATCCCACCAAAAGATCAGTTCGTCAGCAGAAAGACTCAAAGGCTAAACCTCACTAAGAGGTGCATGTCTCCTTATATTGTGTCCATGCTGGTCATCCGTACGAAATTGGTTCATACGGAGCAACTGGTTTCGTACGAAGCAACCAATTTCGTATGAAGCAACTGGTTTCGTACGAAGCAACCAATTTCGTACAAAGCAACGACGTACACAAGACTCAACGGTATGCACACATGCAACTGAAAGCTAAGATGTCGTACTAAACCAAGATAGAAGGATATCTTGATCTGTTTGACATGACCAAACTTATACAGACACTTGAGCAAAGACCGTACAATTACAACTGTAACTAAGAACAAGCGACAAACACAAAAGTGTATCAACACCAGCACTACTCCTGTCACACTTTCAGAACTGATCAACACTTTGAAATCCTTTGAAATGGATGTACTCAAGAGAGAAATGAACCAAGCTGGATACTCTCATAAATTTACTCAATCTGATGCTGCAACTTCTATTCCAAAAAATATGGCATTCATTGATCCCATAACCTCCTGTTGTTCAAATCCTCAAAGTGCTACCGCATCTTACCCTAACGCTTCCGCAAGCTCTGCAAAGGCCTCATCATCTAACGAGAAGACTACTGTGGCCGGTGATGCTCAAGCACTCAAGATATCCACCGAACATGTTGCTTTGTTTAACACCTTCCTGAGTAGCTATGAAGCTCTCATGTCAGGTGAGCTAAAAAGAGATTTTCTCACTGCTGAAGACATGTATCAGGTAGATCCGGATGATATGGAGGAAATGGACTTGAAGTGGCAAATAGCGATGATCACCCTGCGATTAAAGAAGTCTCAAGACAAAATAGAAAAAAGACTGGCACTGGGAAAAGCTGGTTTTGACAAGTCCAAGCTGAGATGCTACAACTGCAAGAATCTGGGTCACCTCAAGAGGGAGTGCCCACTACTGAAAAATGAAAATGCTGAACTCGTTCGGACAAGAAGGCCAATTGCTATCGAAGGGAGTGATAATGTTGTTGATAATAACCCAAAAGCTTTAGTGGTGGAAGATTACGACTGGGTAGAAGAAATAGCTCAGGTAAAGGAAGAAGTCAACAAGCACTCATGGTAAAAATCTCTACTGCACCTGTCTCATCCTCATCAAACTGTGTTGAGGAGCTAGCTGCAAGAATTCCCAAAGGCGACAAAGGTTTGAAAAGCACAATCACTCCTATTGAACCAACATTAGAAAAGGGAAAGAAGGAGGCCGAGAAGACTGAATCGAAAAAGACAGTCCAAGGAGCATCAAGCGGCAACAAGAATGAGGAAGCTGGAACTTCTGCAGCCGCCATGAAAGAAGCGTCTACAAAAGACAGAGAGGATAAGGATTTGGTAAACATCATATCGTATGAATTTAGAGCTAAAATATTGCTCCCAACCATGTTTGAACATCGTGGCACATTACAAATCGCTCAACCGTGACCTAATTAAAGAAAAAGAAAAGGTTTTGAAATTTAACCAAGAATTGAAAGAAAACGAAGCTGCATATCAAAGAAAGTTGAACTCAGCTTTGACAGAGATGCAGACATTAAAAGAATTCGTTTTTAGAAAAGATTTTATCATAAATGATTAAAACGAAAGATTAGAAAAATCTCAAAATGAAAATAACAAACTGTAAATCACAATTGATAAATGGAAAGTTAGTTAAAAGGCACTGCTAGATATTGAAAATTGCCAACGACCGACATTCGTGAAGGATGAAATTGGATACAAGGATAAGCTCGGAAATGAAAGAAAAATCTTTCCTCCTCTGCACAGCAAAAACTATATACCTATGCCATCTCCTCATCCTATAAATGACCTAATCGATAAACATGATCAGTTGGCTCAAAATGTCACTTATAAAAATGAAAATAATACTAACGTTTCTGAAATTAATGCAGATATGTGTAACCGTAAAGAAGATATGTGCGATGAGGATGATGACTGTGGAAGATTGAAAATAGGAATTGGTTACTCAGGCAACAATTATTCTACAGTTAACTGGTTTGCCTGGAACTGTAACAAGAAAAATTGTACTTCTATTCGGGATAACTGTAATAGTTTGACTAGGATGGATGACTGTAATGGTAGTATGCCTAAATTTAATATTCAGAATGATTGTAATGGCCATGTGCCTACATTTTAGACTCACAACCCAGTGTATGCCGCGGTTGAAAGTCATGACTTAAATTCAGTTTCTAATGATGAGAATGTTGTGCTTAAATCTCCTGTATTTGTCCTAGAATTGAAGAAAAACATATTTGGAAAGTTCCTTACAGAGAAAATTCCCGAGTTTGTTCCATCATGTACAGGTACATCAGAGACTGATAAAGATTCAACATAAGTCAGCAATAGTGATGACTCGAGTACCACATCTTAAGAAAGTGATGAAGAAAAATCAAGTGAAAATCAAGAATCAATTTCGTCATCAGATAGTGAGATCAGTGAAGACGGTGTTGAGAATGAAAATCATCTTAACAAGAAAGTGAAGAAAGTCAAAAGTTCAAGCTATGTTGTGTCATCAAATAACGCTTCAAGCAGCTATAGACTCTCATCACACATCATCTTCACACGCCGTGTACACCAAAAAGAAAAGATCAAATTGCAAGCAATGCTTTCGCTGTGCTCATTTAGGACATACTGTGAAACATTGCAAGAGCAAGAAATTTTCTAAACTTAAACAAGATCTTGTAAAAAGTTTCACTGATCAATTTGATAATCTCAGAAATCAGTAAAATGTATAGTACATACAACTTGTTTTTGGAAAAGAAAAGAAAATATTACTATTCAAAATCATGATAGATCAAACTTGAAGCAAGTCTGGGTTCCGAAAACCAACTAATGTGTACATATTTATGTTGTATAACAGAATAAACTGCAAAAATGGCTTTAAATGCTCATGGAATATATTTGGCACGTTGACAGTGGATGCTCAAGGCATATGACCGGTTTGAAGGAACTCTTGAAGAACTTTCGAGTCATCGATGGTGATTTCATATCCTTTGCTGAAGATGAAACGGGAGGGAAAATTGTTGGAATGGGTGATGTCGTATCTGAAGCACTTAAATTAGAGAATGTAAATTATATTCCAGAATTATGTTACAATCTCATGAGCGTATCACAATTCTGCAACAAAGGAATTTCAGTGTTGTTCAACGACGTGGAATGTTTATTCCTCAAACCCGAATATTCCGTTCCCGCTAAAATGATTATGCTCACAGCTCTTCGTCAAAACAACACCTACATTCTTAATATGAAAAATGCTAGATCCAATGAGCTTATGACGTGTCTTATCTCAAAAGCGTCAGAATTAGAATCACTGCTTTGGCATAGGCGGTTGGGGCATGTGAACTTCAAACATATGAATAAGCTTTCCAAATTAAATTTAGTAAGAGGATTACCTATAGAAGAATTTCCATTTTCAAAAAAATGTATTGCATGCACCCAAGGCAAGCAGCACAAAAAGCCACACAAATCCAAAGCAGTGAATACGATATCTGCTCCATTGCAATTACTGCGCATGGATCTTTTGGCCCTATAAGTGTTAAAAGTTTAGCTAAAAGATCCTATTGCTTGGTGATTACAGATGATTTCTCCCGTTTTTCATGGGGATATTTCTTGAAGCCAAAAGTGAAACAACGACCACTCTCAAGAGCTTCATTCCCATGATTCAAAACGTGATCAAGATGAAGGTTAAATCTGTCAGAAGTGACAAAGGATTGGAATTCAAATATCAAACGTTTTTCTCCTTCTATGAAGAAAAGGGAATACGCCTTCAGTACAGTGCAGCCAGAACTCCTCAGCAGAATGGCATAGCAGAACGGAAGAATAGAACACTCATTGAAGCTGCTAGAACTATGCTCGTGGACTCCAAGCTTCCTATCATCTTCTAGGCAGAAGCAGTCAACACAGCATGCTATGTTTTGAATCGAGTTCTCATCGTTAAACCTCATGGAAAAACATCCTATGAATTATTTTCAAAAGGAAGCCTCTGGTAGATTTCTTTAGACCATTCAGATGTTCCTGTACACTACTCAAAACTGAAAACAATCTCATCAAGTTTAAAGCAGTCGGTGATGTGTGCTACATCATGGGCTACTCATCTTCTCAAAAGGCGTATCGAGTTTACAACAAATGAACCAATATGGTGATTGAATCATACTACGTCGACTTTCAAGAAGGAAACTCCACCAACACTGGAAGTTCTCCAAACTGGTTTTATGATGTAGACATTGTATTCAACACTTTCGACATTGATGAACCACTCACTGAAACCGAACCTGCAAAAACAACCCCAATAGAACCATTGTTTGATTCTTCAGACATTGGCTTCACTCCTTTTACAACTCGTTTCACCCTAGTCTTTGCCGATCCAATCGTTCATGTTGACAAAGTTAATTGCGACACTTCGGCTGAGAATGCATCTGCATGTGATGCTTCTGCTTCACAGCCGATTATGGATGAACCATCTAAAGAAGACGAACCTCCAATTATCTACGTCGATGAACACTTCTCCAATCTACCTTAATAAGTTGAGACTCACACCAACGCAGGATACAAGACCATTCGAAATCATCCAATTGAGAATGTCATTGGTTTCGTGGAAGATGGAGTTCGAACTTGTGGACAAACACATACCATCAACACTAGATTGTATGCAGCTTTTCTTTCGCAGTCTGTACCAAGAGACATTGAAGAAGCCATTCAACATTCTAGTCTGGTGCAGGCAATGCAAGAAGAGTTATCTCAGTGTCGTAAGCTCAAAGTCTAGGAACTCGTTGATCTACCAGATGGAAAGTATCCCATTGGTACCAAGTGGGTATTTCGTAACAAAATGGACGATTGTGGTGTAGTCATCAAGAATATGGCAAGATTGGTAGTTCAAGGCTTCCGACAGGAGGAAGGGATTGGTTATGAGGAAATTTTTGCTCCGATAGCACGTTTGGAAGCTATTAGTGTCACAACCCGGTCGTAGCGGGAGCGCAAGTGTGTGACTATTAGGTAATCATTGAATCCAATTTAGTAAACAATGTTAAATAATAACGATGTCATGCCATTACTAAGTTTCACTACACATTTAAAACTTTCAAAAGTGAAACCACATTGTTATCTGTTTCAGATTACCACTTACAAACATAGTTTAAAACACATCGTTCCAAAATAAGATATTGTTTTCATCACAATTTCATAATGAGGCTTTGACCCCTATATACCCATACGATGTTGGGGTATAAAAGGCAAGCCCTCCAAAAAGTGGTGCATCATTGTCTTGACAAATCCCATACCCGGATCCCATCACCAGCTCAAGTCTTGCGTCCTGAAATACATGTAATTTTAAAAAGTCAACATAAAGTTGGCGAGTTAATGTAGTCTAATGTTTTCGTATCAAAATGTCATCTTTACAATCCTGCATTGAAATCCAAGTATGTTATTAGCATCAATGAGTTATTTAAGGATCTATCAGTCTCTCGCGAGCACCCTGACATACTTGTGCCATAAGTAAGTAACCAAACCGAGACTACTTTGACGTCATTGGGATCACAAAAGCACTCCGAAGGGTATACCAACCAGGAGTGGATCGGGTCTCAAACTCAATAGATCTACTTCTTTTGCACCTTGGTCACTAAGTGATTAAGGGTTACTATTGTTATCATCCTACTTACGCACAGTGATCTGTTATCTATTAACCCATAGCTAACAAACTGTTTTAACATGAAATGTATTTCCCCTTGATATTTTAAAACAAAACTTGAAATAATTGAAAGGAGGGAAATGAACTCACAGTTTTTACGTTCCGTTAAGTCGTACTATTTATTGATCGGTGTCCGCAACGTATGTAACCTACATGCGTATTGGTTTCATTAGACATCTAGGTCTCAATGGACCTTGTACTTATTGTTCATCTTGAATTCTTGTTGTGTATTTCTTTGTTATGATTGAACAACTTAAAATGTTATCATAGTGTTGGTAGTTTGTTTGTTAGATTATTATGGTTATATATATTTCTTAAGTATATATATATATATATATATATATATATATATTGTTTTTAAATCATGTGAGAACTGGGCCTTGCCCTTCACATGTCATTGGCCTAGCCTATGTTTTCTTGTCATTGGGCCTAGCCCATGTAGTTTATGTCTTTGGGCCTAGCCCATGTAATTTATGTCATTGGGCCTAGCCCATGTATTTAATGTCTTTGGACCTAGCCCATGTTATTTATATCTTTTTGGGCTTTTATTAATTTTGGGCCTTGTCCATAAATATTATGGAATTGGGCCTTGTCCATGACTTTACAATTTGGGCCTAGCCCACATTTATTTATAAAGCCCATTTTCTTATAAGTATTTATTTAAAATTTTCTAGCTCTTTATATTTTTAACTTTCCGGATTTTGGTTTCGATAGCATTTATATATATATATATATATATATATATATATATGTTGAATGTCTAAATATATTTTTAGACTCGTCGTCGGCGTCGTTGATTAGATGTTCGTTTTCGTCGAGAATCGCCCGTTGGTCGTCGACGTGACGGCGTAATCTTGAATGTTCGCCTATTGTTCGCATCATTTCGATTGTCCGATTTATTGTTTCGAGGCTTTTCAACAATATATTTGTTATGTCACCAACACTGAGTGTATTGATCAAGTGTTTGTATTTTGTATATGGTGGAGTATTTTTATTGTGAATACCTTAAGTTTCTAATACATACACATACGATACACACATGTATACATACAAATTTAATGGTAACAATTGTATAAATATATACTTGTATTATTTTCCAAGTAGAAATATATATTTGTAAAAGTATTTATTTTTTACTTATAAATATATATTTATAACTTTGTTAAACACTTGGCCATTTAGGGATAATTCGTGTCATTAAAGTCTACTTAATGATGATTTAAGTTACAAATCGCGTTTAGTCCCACTAATCACCCCACTAATCATATTTTAATCGCGATTAGATTTTTAGAAAATTTCGCCATAGTTTCCCCTAAACTATGGCGTTCTCCACGTTTTAAAACCGTATTTAAAACTTGTTTAAACTCATAATCATCATCAACAAACCATTTAATATCTATTCTACATAATCACACTATCATCATCCATGACTTTTTATGGTTTAAAATCCTAGTAAATCAAGTGGTTTTTAATATTTATTAACCATTTCAAAACACTACTTTCATCATGTTATTTAACCAAGTCCATGCATTTAACCCCTTGATTACTACACATCTTTAAGGTGATTACAACTTAAATACAAGTGTTTACTTCTTAGAAAATCATTCATATGCATAAAAATTATCTTTAAATTGTAGTATTTTTCATGGATGATGTAGTTGATGATCTTGTTTAGACTTAAACATTATCATGTTTAAATCATCATTTTTATACTAAACCACACAAGATCATCTAACTTTTATATCATACTTTTAACATAAACAACTTCAATATCCTAACTAGCAACCATATAAACATATAATCAACACAAAATAAACAATATTTAGTGTTATTATTATGTTGTGAGTTAGGGTTTTTGATTTATCTTTTCTTGATTTTCAAGATGATCAACTTCTACACTAATAATCTAAACATAAAAATAAGCTAGATTATGGAGGAGTTTAGCTTACAAAGGGTGCACAAGGTTCTGATGATTATGGAAGAAAATTAAGCTCTTTATGAGGCCCTAATGATCTCCATCCTTGCTAGCTTCTTTAAGGGACTTGATTAGGCTTCAAAGTGTATAAAAAGTGGTGGTTTGTGGTGGCTAAGTGGTGGTGTATGGTGATGATGGTGGAGCCGTGAGGTGAAGGGAGGAAGAGGGGGAAAATGTTGCAATTTTTTGATGTAGAAATGGTAGTATCTAGTTCATGATTTCCTTTATATTTCCATCATTCATCAAGTGCCATCACTAATCTACACACCATACTTGTAATCTTTAATTTTCAACAAAAATCAAGTGGCATGGGGCCCACTTGTGACCGTCAATTGGAGGGGGGTAAGTGTAACTTATTTTTTTATCACATGGTAAAATTGTAGATGTTTTGGTGATTATGTTAAGTATAGTGATTAGGGTTAATCCTCTAGCATCTTAAGCATAAGACTTGAGTTTAGGGTGTATTTACATGGTATTTAATCCACATTATCCTCCAATATAAGTTTCGGATGACGGATACGTCGCTAGATCGCTCATCGTCGTAATAATCACTAATAAACGAAACTATTTATTTAGTACCGGAAGCTTTTGTTTTCGACCACCACAATTAATATGGTGTCTACCTGGTGCATTTCCGATCCAAAAATATGCATGACTAGTTCGGTAGACGAATACACGATGAGTTAGGATGGCCGAAATGTCTTTCGTTCGATCGTTTGATTGATATCGGCACTTTTATGTTCCGCCGTTGAACTTTTCCGAAAGTTGTGTTTCCGTGACCTCATGTTAGTTGAATGGTTTCGGAGTTCCAAATGAGGCTTAACTAGTTCTCTAGATGCCCGGATGAGGCTATCGGCCACTAAAATATTCATCGTTTCGACAATCGGCCGCTTTCCGGTCGAATTGTGCATTGTCTGACGAATGACCGGAAATGACGTCTTTTGTGCATTTTTTCTATTCTCACATTATTTTAGGATGATTAACATTGTTTTATTCTTATCTTGACATCTGGAATCCTCCGAATTAGTCTTGTGGACAAATCGACATTTGTCGCCTTTTTGGTCGAAACGGACAATTTTGCAATTTAGGCGTTGTACCGGAAAGTTATGTATTATTGTAATAGTTATTTCAAATATGTGTTTTCATTTGTATACGAACTCAGGTATGACATTACACATGCCGTTATTTCTTGTCCTAATTCGTTTTAGCGGGTTTACCGACACAGTTAGTGTCACCGCAATTAGTGCGTCCAGCATTTTCTACCAACACTTTTAGGGCATTGTTTTGGTTTGTTTTGCGTGGTAACGAAAACCAGTATATGTTATGATCAGGTTTACTTGCCTTAATGACGTACGACTCAGTTATGAAATTAAATTACGATAAATATGCATGAGATTACAAAACAAAATTAGTGATTAAATTGTACGGAATTACCGGTTATTTGCCATTTGTCACAATTAGAATATTCTTAGCATATGCTTTGTACAAAAACTTCAAAGTGTTTCAGATGGATTTAAAGAGTGCATTTCTATATGGGAAGGTGAAGAAAGAAGTCTATGTTTGCCAACCTCCGAGATTTGAAGATCCACACTTTTCTACACGATACTATAAACTTGACAAAGCTCTCTACGGTCTTCATCAAGCTCCTCGAGCCTGGTATGAGACTTTGTCGACATATCTTTTGGAATGTGGGTACACAAGAGGTAAAATTGATATAACTCTCTTCACGAAAAGGATCGAAGATAATGTGATGCTGGTGCAGATCTATGTAGACAATATTATTTTTGGGTCACCTGATGAGGCCCTATGCAAGGAGTTCGAGAAAGTTATGAAGGCAAAGTGCGAGGTGAGCATGATGGGGAACTCACGTTTTCTTGGGATTAGAAGTGAAGCAGAGTGAAGACGGTATCCTCATTCATCAAGCAAAATACATCAGGGATATTCTCGATAAGTACTGCATGAACGACTACAAAACCACCAGCACACCATTTGCAGCTCAGATAGAACTCACATATGATCTTCAAGGAAAACAAGTGGACGAGTCCTTCTACCACTCGATGATAGGCTCGTTGATGTGTCTGACCGCAAGTAGGCCTGACATTATGTGGGTTGTGTACCTCTCATGAAGCATATGTCAAATGTTTTCAGACGAATCCAAAAGAATCTCATGAAACAGCTGTCAAACGAATTTTCGCTATCTGAAAGGAACACCCAAGCTCGGACCATTGTATCCTAAAGATAACAATTTTGATTTAATTGCTTATTCTGACAATGATCATGCAGGTTGCAAGGTTGACAGAATGTCCATCTCCGGAGGTTGTCAATTCTTAGGAAATCGTCTCATATCGTGGCAAAGAAAGAAGCAGACAACAGTTTCCACATGTGCCGCTCAAGCCGAATATACGGCAGCTTATAGTTGCTGCTCACAAGTTCTTTGGATACAAAATCAGTTGTTGGATTATGGAATCAACATTATGAAGACTCCAATATTCATCAACAACGAGGCGTGTCTAGGAATTGTGAAGAATCCTATGCACCACTCCAGAACAAAGCACATCGAAATTCGCATTCATGCGATCAGAGATGCGTACGAGAAAGGATACATTCAAGTGGTGCCTGTGGATCCTATGCAACAAAAAGCTGATATTTTCACGAAAGCCTTCGACAAAACCCGTTTCAACCAGTTAGTAACCTGATTGGAAGTGGTCAATTTCCTTGAGTGGAAATTATTGGAGTCTTCAAAGCCGTTAAAAAAATAAAAAAATAAAAAAATAAAATATTTCGATTTGGTTTTTTCAAAATAAATATCTTAAACATCTTAACAAAAATTGTGTCCAACAAAAAGATTTATACAATGTTAAATTTTCATTTTCAAGCTTTGGACTTTCGAAAATCAAATTTTAAGGGGGGAAGTTTTCTAGAAAATAAGCATATGACTTGCGATTTGGTCTTTCGTTTAACACCCGCTTGAGAAATGATAGAAAACTGCTAACACTTTGTTTATTCTCAAAACAAAAAAGAATGGAAATCAAGTTTTAAACAAGGAAAATCGATCGAGGTGCCAAGCAACGACATGTCAGTAGATTCAGCAGCATCATCGAGTAAACTGCTAGTAGGCGACAAAAGTTAATGCGGGTAACACGTTGCAGCGTATGGCTTAATGTCTTAAATCTTATGTTGATAGATTGCCGAAGTCCGAGATTTCGGGTCTTTATATTGTCTAATCATTCGGGGATATCATAGTTGCTCTTCTGCTGCATCAAGATATATGCTGACCTAGACACAATTATCATATCTTTTCAAAACAGCCAATGTGGCCAAAACCCTACACAGATGAAGCTCTCATTGAGAACTATTCAAGTGCTTAAATTGTACCGTCTATGGTATATGTCTTAGCCCTCGTAGACATTGGTCTCTCTGCTGTACGAAAGTACTGACCTGATCACCAATTGTCTATCGTTAAATTCAAAACAAATGAAGTCAATATACTCACCCGCTATGAGGAATCTTTGTGCATACCTTGATTGCGGGGGTATGTCCTGATATGGGACTCACGGGCACAACATTCTAACAGCCTAGCTTGAGTGGGGGCCATTGCTGTGCTTGTCAATATTACCACAAAATGATAAAATGCTCACTGAAAGCATGTTGAAAGAAAGGTGCATAGATTTAAAAGAACAAACATACTGACAATTTTTCTTGTGCCTTGATTATTCAATATTTTCTATTACTTTACAAACTGACAAAGTGTTGCCAGTATGATCTTTTGTAGGAAAGTCACAGGATCCGAATAAGTAAGAAATATGTGAAAAAGGAAGCTTCATGGCTCTAAAAGTGATTTTCAGGGTTCAAATTGCAAATTTCCATTTTTCTTAAACCTATTTTCAACTTTTGCATTATTTTTTACTAAAAAGGGCACGTCTTTCGAGATAGTTTAAGATTTTCAAGCGTATTTGTTTTTAAACTTTTTAGACTTGAAGAAACCTCAAAACAATCCTACGTGTCGTAATTATCTTTCCAGTGTAATCATTAATTACGCTGGAAGATAATTTTGTATTTATATGAGTTAGATCTGAATATGTTTAATTTTCAAACATCATCATCTTCTTTATACCGAAAACCTCTTTCAAAACACTTAAATTTCAAACATCATCTAAACATTTGAGCAGTTTTGTTAAGATCGATCTCGATATGGTTTATTTGTTTACATATTGATTATCTATTGATTATTCATTAAAAACCACGTACAAAATCGATACATTCACTGGGAGTAATTGAATTTGTGTTCATAGTTCTATTCTTGGGTTTATCAAGAACTTTTGAGGGTAGCGTATTTATTTTGAATGCAGCGTAATTAAGTTGAAGTTGGAGTATTTACGCAGAAGACAAGTTATCGCGGATTTAAGTCTTGAACGGGAGTTCAAGCAATCGGCGTATTTGACAAATACGCCGGTTAAACAGCGTAGACAATCATCTACGTTGATTACATTCTCGAGACAAAACTTAAATACGCGACACATAATCGGTGTAAATAAGCCACTACAGGCGTATATGTCAATTTGTCTCATCTATATAAGTTGCATGTCCGGCGTATATAGTGGACAAATCTGGCGTAATTGTCGGCGAATATACCAGTGAAATTATTTTCCAAAATCAAAATTTTCTAATATTTTTTAAATAATTTTTCATGTATATATATTCTTACTAATTGACTATTGTGTTTCATAACTCAGACCTAACTTGGCTTGTTTCTATACTTTCTGAAATGGTGAAAGAAATTATTTGGGATAAAACACGGAAGCACAATCAATCGTGAAGATAGAGCCGCCACCAAAAGACTTTGAAGACGTGGCAGAATGGATAAACTCAAGCAAGATAAGCTATGTTGTTCAAGCTGATCCTATTATATACAACATTCACATTGAAGAAGTTTCAACAGTCAACAAAGTCAAGAGAATCACGGCTACCGTGCGAAACAAGAGCATCACGGCTACCGTGCGAAGTCAACGAAGTCAAGAGAATCACGGACAAAGTTTCAACAGTCAACGAAGTCAAGAGAATCACGGCTACCGTGCGAAACAAGAAACTCACAGTAATGGAGGAAAACGTGCGTAGAGTGCTTGGTCTTGGAGATGATAAAAAAGACCCGCTTAGAGTAAAGAAAGATGATATACTAGACGAATTCAAAGGAATGAGATATGTTGGAGATTTCAGAGAGAAGAATGAGATTAAGCGAAAAAGGGCTCACAAAGGATTGGCGATTTATTCTTCACGTGTTTGCAATGAGCTTAGCGGACAGAAAAGGAGGCTATGATGGTTTGAACCTAGAATGGTCAACTGCTATGCTCAACCTATGCACCAAACAACCGTTCAACATATCGGGTCTTATCTTCTACTGTACGGTTGACAACGCAAGCTCCTCCACATGGGCTATGTATCCCCGTTTTGTTCAGCTTCTCAATAATGACTAGCATCCAAATACCCACATGACAATGAAACGTATAAGTTTCAGTTATCGATTGGCCGCCGAATCACGGAACTTAAAACTGAAGAGTGGGTGATGCTTCACCAATGGATGTATAGAGAAGAGAGATTTCCTCTAGTGAAAGCTGCGTACGAAAAGGTATAGAGAGGGTGTTAAAAGAAAGAGACAGACATATGTTGAAGAAGAAGCAGACGAAGAAGAGGAGGAAACTGAACTAGTTAATCAGAAAGAACAAAGGAAAACAACTTGTAAAAGAAGGGGATTCATCAAAGAAAAGGAAAGACACCCCTACTCAAGAACGTCTTATGGAGAGCAGCTTTCGGGTCAGTGGCACTAGAGAACTTCATGCATATGTCAAGGAGCAAACAAGAGTCGTCAGATTTCAGCAAGAGGGCATGGAAAAGATGTACAGGATGATAAGAGAACTATGCTCCAAAGCAGATATACAACCAATGCTCTCAGCTGTAGATATCCTCGATTACGAGAAGTTTAAGATGGACGAAGACAAGCGAAAGGCCGAAGAAGCCGAGAAAAAGAAGAGACAGTTAGAATTTGCGGTGAATGTTACAGAAGAAGACAAAAGTGAAGAACCGGAGGTGGATACAGATGAGATGCCGACGCGTTTCGTTGAATGGCGATTGGAGGAAGATATTCTGTATGAGACTGAGGACGGTGATGAAGTAACTCCAATACATCCAGAGTGGTTTAGAAAAGAAAGTGAAAAGCTTCCAGACTTTTATCAGGTTGTCACAGTGGAAAAGACAGAAGTAACTGATAAGATAATTAGATGGAAGTACTGTAATCTGAAAGGGATGTTTATTGCGAAAAGACGAGGTGGAGTGATTCAACACTTCAAATCTGGAGCTGACATGAAAAGTCTTCTCGGTGGGATATATGTGAGCTGGGTAGGTTAGACATGATAAAACCTACCAATAGTAGTGTTGGGGCTGATTTTGAAAGATTGATCTTGAGAGAATGCAATCGGGGTTTTACGGTGTTCAAGCCACAGCACCCTCACAGAAGGGTATCTAAGACAATAAAAGATCGGATTACTGGAAAAGCAGTGGTAACTTGGGTGATTGATCCTGCTAAAGTCGTAACCAGAGTCAAAATCCCTCTAGAACAACATGTGATGCTTACAAATATCAAGAAATGGTTCTACGACGGGAAAACAGGAGAAGTAGTGATCAGATCTGATTCTAACAAAGATATTCGTATTCTAGACCCGATGGATGTCTTTATGTTCTGCCTATCTAATCTAAACATTCTTTAAGGCCACAAGATTCAAGTCGGCGCCGGAAACGAGTATAAAGAGGAAGGGATGTTGTTCCAAAGGGCGGTAGAACGAGCGAGAGAAAGAAAAATCAAAATGATGGACATCGTTACCATAATCGAAAAAAAAGGAGAAATAAGAGGGTAGGAGAAAGAAAAGAAAGCAGAATACATCAGCTTAGTAGAAGGCTCCATCATCCACTCAAGTCGCATCAAAATCTCAAATTCCAGTCTCATCCACATATGAGGCCACTACGGAGGATCTAACCACCACAAGTGAAGCTTTTATCAATCAATCTAAAGCACCAAATGAACAATCTGGAGATCAAGCTGCACCACATTCAGAAACCAAAGATCGAGATTCTGCCGCAAGCCCTGAAGCTCAGAACAAAGATTGAAGACTCTCAAGTACGCAACGGGGGGAAATTGTTAGGACGTTTTGAGACCGTTGATATTTGAGTTTAATAGTTTATAGGTTGTTTATAATATTTAGTAAAACTAGAAGGGCTAAAAGTGTAATTCAGTATTCTAGTACTAGGGTGGCATAATTAGTATCCCAGCGTATTTATTAAATACGCTGGGTAGTTAGTTTGAATAAATATGATTATCAATGAAACCCTAGTCCAAGGTTCTTGGACAGATTTTAGTGACTGCTCTTGTGTTATGATTGTTGTGATTGTGCTTAATCCGAAATATCTAGGTGCATTTAGTGACTATATTCTTTGGGATTCCATGTACAACACTTGTTGTTTGATCCATACAAGAATCTTCATCTTTTGGTTTTCTTAACTTTTACACATTCAAACACCTAATCTATAGTGGTTTGGGTGATAACAATCAACCACTGTGATCCGAATCTGATTTGGGACTCACACTAAAAACAGTTAGTGTTTAAGTTAAACTGTCAAACACGTCTAAAACCACAAAGAAAACAATTTCCCTGAATCACAATGCCCTCGCGTGTCATGGAGGGGCAGCCCAGCTCCCTCGCCTGGAGCGATGAGGCAAAATATTGACTTTTGTTGATCGCACGCGTCCGCGTGTTGCGAAGGGTTAATGTGTCTCCCCCACGTGGTGCGGGGGTAACACTTTTCTAGAAAGTTTGCAAAACTGACAATTTTCACCCCTGTCCGATTTTTTTCCAAAAATTCACAGTTTTGCACCCAACTTTAAGTTTACAATTCTTAGAAATAGGTTCAAAACCTTGATCCAAACCTAGATCCTCTAGCTTTTCAAATAATTTTTTCGGTTTGAAGTTTATTACTCAACCGACCCATTAGGAGACATTATGCGTTCTAATTCATGCCTCCTACTTTCTTATCAAGGTTATCGTCATTTCTTCCAACCACAACCTCAATACTGGTTGGTTACTCTAGGAAAAAAACCTTAACATTCCAATATTACCTTCGGGTATAGCGCTTTACCCAAATGACTTGTTATGAGACTTTAAGCCATGTAGCTCAAGTCTTCTATATTTAGTTACGGGAAGGATCAAATCAACCGTAGGACTTATTATATAATCTACCCTTAGAGGTAGTTTACCTAACTCGTTATCCAAAGGCATTTTAGTCAAATTTAAGGCTTATTACCAAACTAGAGAATTTACAAATTATATGTAATCTAGTGGACACTTTTAGCTCATTACCCGGTTAAGATTTACTATGTCCTTAAGGACCTAGGGATTTTCCAGTGGCCTTTTATTTTAAAACTCATTTAGCCAAAATTTCGCATCATAAACATATTCTTGGCTTTAAGGGCCATTGTACCAAATTACTAGTTATACCTCACTTGATGTAACTGTTAATCCAATTCTAACCCACCCATCTTTAATCATGCCATAGTTTGACCCATTACACATACCTGGCGGGGTCAAGCAATGACCGATTATAAAAAAACCTTGCAATTTTTTGGCTAATTCATGGCAATGCATGCCCGTACATCATGTTTAACTGTAAATATGAGACTTAACAAGACAAAGCATTATATTTCATTTTCAAATGGTGATAACATCAACATTTCACTCGTATGACCCGGTTGTCCATTTGACCTGGATGTCCCAGTTGTCATTTGACTAACCCATTCTTAGTTTACCCTTTAGGCTTCTCAACCTAACCATGTATTGTTTAATGCCAAAAAATTGGTTAGCAGTCATTTTACCCATTTGACCGGTTATGGTTTACACCTGGTCCTGCTTCAAAAATTCTTTGTTTGATCACTGATATGTGATTGCTTATCCTTTAGTCTTTTGACCCGTTATGGTTCACACCATAGGGTCCCATTTCTAAAATTCATTGGTTTATCACTAAAATATGGCTACTTACATTTTACTTATTTGACTAGTTATGATTTACACCATAGGTTCTTATTTCTAAAAGTTCATTGGTTTATCCATAAAATATGGTTACTTACCATTTTACTTATTTGACTAGTTATGATTTACACCATAGGGTCTTATTTTATAAATTCATTGGTTTATCAAATCTTCTTTAATAATGATCTACTTCTTTTGTACCACCGAATGCTATTCTATGCTGACTAACTATGCATTATCCCAAAACACTCGAATGATTTTGTCATGAGGTGCGCACTCAACTATAATTGCCTTGAAGATTCTTGATTCTTTCAAGAAAGGCATTATTGGCACGAAAGGCTTTGCTTTTTCTAACGTTTCATCCAATAAAGCAATTTGATTGTGCTTGAGATCATGGTCCTTTTCTTTCTCTAGTTTCACCATCTTCACAAACATAAAAACACATAAACCAGACAAATTTACCAAACATAAGTCAATACACACATGCATGTATGAACAATGTCTTATGTGTATGAGACTAGATGCACGATTGAGCAGACAGAGCGTATGAACATAATATAGATGTATGACCATTTGACACGTATGAGATCACATGTACGTATGAAGACTTTTAAGCGTATGTGAAATTAGACATGCATGAGACCTTTAATACATATGAATCAAGAACACGTATGAAGCCTTTTTACCATGTATGAACCTTGCAACACGGATGAGGCCTATTCATACGTATGAGCTTCATGAGCGCAGATGAACCCTTATACGTTGAACATGACCAGTTCAACAACAACAAGTCCAGATTTTGTGCTATCAACCAATCAAAAACACATATTAACCAACAGAAACAACTGATCAATAAAAGTCCTAATTCTATTTGATTTTAATCCATGTTTTAGTGGATAATTACACAGTTAGTGTTTTGTTATTATAATCTCATTTTCTCGATAATTTAACGGTCAAAATACCTTGTATCGTATACGTATATGATCACAAACACAAGATAAACTCTTATAAAACCACTGATCAACAAATCTCCACTGATTTTGAAATTTTTCTCTTAACCGTTTAAGATATAAATTAGCAGTTCCACGTATGAGCATGTTATTTATACCAGACGGTGGAGCTCATACACGCGTATGAACTCATATGTGCATATGAGTCATCCGTTCAACATTCAACCATTTCAAAACAACACAACCACTTGAAATGCAAACGCGATTGAAAATACATTCATGCATTTGAATAAGTTCATGCGCATGTGAACCTTTTAAAACATTTTTCATTTTTAACCCTATTTTTAGTCTGATTCACACGTTTGTTCAACCAAGTCCAAGTTAATATCCCTGGTTTAACATTTTGGTCCTTTAACTTTTTGATTTTTCTCAAAAAGTTTTAATTTCCAAGTCCAAATCCTTAGCTTCAAATTCAATTTAATGTCCTTGGTTTTCAGTTGTAAAATCCTAACTTCACAAACCATTTTGATTAATCCCCAGCAAGTTGTACAAAAGCCATAACTTGAAGAAAAGATTTTGCATCCCATCATCGGTATTTTACAACTTTAAGCTAAAACATACTGATAGTATTTTTGGTATTGAAAAGAAAACCGTAAATTATGTATAGACAGACATATTTTTGGTGTGATCTGACTAGTATCTTCATTGCACAGCGGGGGTATATAATGCTAAGACTTCTAGAAAATGAATGCCCGCTAAGTACTAAAATCCCCATGGGTTCTCATATTCAAACTGTGCCATAATTTGAAAATGTAACCTTAGGAAGAACATGAAAAAAATCAACATATATTTTGCGAGTTCATAGTTTGTTTGAAAAGGATTTGAAATAAATCTTTTTTATAACCGGTTTAAATAATGTTGAGAAAACATAATAAAACCATTTTGTTCGACATGTTTACTTAAAAAATCCGTCAATGTACACGTCCGACTAAGACAACATACCCGCATGAGCCTATAACCAACCTCGAGCTAGACTAGCAGATGGTTATAGTTCCAATATGTAGCAAGGACTTCACTATACATTTGTAAGGACCCTACGGATCCAGTCCTTATGTGTGTATACAGGACAGCCCAGTCCCGTTGTTCAGATGCAGGACAATCCCGTCCTATGTTTACATGTGGGACAATCTAGTGCTATGTTCAGATGTAGGGCAACCCCATCCCTGTGTTTAGATGTAGGACAACCCAGTCTTTAATTGTAACTAGGGCAATCCTGTCACTACTCAGGAAACTCATGCATGTTTTGAAAATACGGTTGTGTTTTATATAATTGGTATATTTAGCATAATACTTTGGTAAACCATTTGAGTTTATTGAATTCATTCGTATCATGGTTTAGAAACATATAGTATTTGTTCATCAAAATTTTGTGTACTTTTGAAAAACTTGCATGTCTTTCCACACCCGAAAACATTTATGAAAATGTAAAACTATAAAAATAGGGGTTATGAACTCACCCCGATATCCAGTGCAATGCTAGCATAATATGATCCAAAATGTCGTTTCTGAAACGTACACTCGTTAGCATGCAATCTATAACATTCCTATCAAGTAATAAACTTATAAGTTTCTACTTAAATGTAGCTAAACTACTTGTCACCGAGCTCTACCGAATCGTTAACCAATTATTCGATGGGAAGTGTTGTTAAATGTATGGAAACGATAAGATATACTTTTTAAGTTCTATTTGTAGTTGGTGATAAAATCTATGTTTTTGAAACACTTAGTTTCCAGGAAGTTTGGAATATATATATATATATATATATAGAGATATATTTGTAGAATTATATTAGTCATCCCGAATGGTAGTACGCGCACATAAACAAGTGTTCGTACAAAAATAATACACATTATAGACTTGTATAATGTATTTACGCGATTCCTGAATAGTCCTCATATACGTTCAAGGATAATAATATGACTTGTACGTACTGTTTCGTAAGATGTAAACATATATGTATACGTATATATGTAAACGTAAATACATATGTATTTAAATGTTGGGTAGCTGAGATAGGAGACTCGTGTCTCATGGATAATTATCAAAGTAATTATGTCGTTGTATGCTTGTTAGGAATCGACTTCGTTGGTTTGTTATAAAAAATAACTCGGTTAGTAATATATGTGAAGATCGTACAGTATCGAGTCAACTTACGTTTAGGCGTTTGAAATAAATATAAATAATTATATACTTATTTTATAAAATCTTCGAGTTGTAGACGTTGGAAGTAAATCTTTGAGTTGTAGACGTTCGAAGTAAATGTAAATGATTATATTTATTTTGCATAATTTTCGAATACTAGACGTTTGAGATAAATATAAACAATTATATTATTTCATATAAATTTTCCGAGTTTCGTTATTTTGTAAACCACGGTTGTCGAAATGTTATAAATTTGTTTTGTAAGTTTAAGAATTGGTAAAATAAATATATACTTATAGTTATTTTATAAAATACTTGAACCCCAATATATTTCCTTGTTAAAAGTGATAAGTATTCTGTGTTATGGATTTTTACGAAAAATAGGCAGAGCTTTCTTTGTTTTTAGGATAAGCCGGACAATCCAAGTTGATAGTTTTCGAAACTCAATCTTCAAACATACCAATATATAAGTTTTCCTTTCACATATTCAAATCGCCAATTTCCGCTTCACAAGAATCCAATATATATACAATTTATGTCGTGATCGGTTTGTGTTTTTTAATTAGTATATACATAAGTTATAAACCCGCGCTTATGTAGAAGTCCAATATATATATAACATATATATATATATATATAACATATATATATATAACATATATATATATAATGTATATATACATATATACATATATGTGTGTGTGTTATGTCGTGATACGTCGGTTCGATTTTTAATTATTAATACACAAGTTATATATGCGAGTGCGGTTGTTTTTATATGGTTTTGTTATGGGTCATTTTAGAGCTCGGTTTCGCGTCAAGATAATATTCATATAACAATATAAGTAAAATTTACGTTGACCTGGGTTGACCCGAAATACCAAAACTGAGCCGTTGACTTGTTGACCTGAACCGAATAGACCCGAGAGTGATGTTTGACTAGTTTAACCTGGTTTGGCCCGCACCCGAAACCTGACCGAAACACACAAAGCTAACCCGAACCAAAACTGAACCACCACCGTTGGTTGCGGCGTTAAGCTGTTGCCATCACTATCGATCCGCCATTGTCGACTCAATCTGAACCAAAACTGACACAAAACACACCCAAATCGAAACTAAATCGAGCCGAGTCTACTGAGCACCAAGCCTCCGCCATCGCTGCCGACTGCGGGTTTATTCAGTTTTTTGTCGTCGTCACCAGCACCATCAACAACATCCCACTTTTAAACAAGCCGAACACCCGAAAAAATAAGAAAAATAAAATAGAACAGGTTGGCATACCCACCGGAATTTCGCCAGAAAAACATCTCGCAGAAACTTGCATAAATACTTCTCATAACCCGATTTTAGCATGCATGAAGTGAAAATCCCGAAAAGATTTTTCCGGAGTATGTAAAATAGTGTTGGAAATAGATGTTGACGTGTTCCTTGGCCGGTTCTGTTAAATTTGCGTAAAATGTTTTGATGGTCGTTTCTAATCCGTTTTTCAATCCGACTTCGACTGTAGATACTAAAATTCGATTACAAAGTAAATATATCATATATTTCAGTTTTAAAGGTAATACATGAGTCTGTTCCATTTCTTTGTCGGTGCATTCCTTTAGTCGTGTTTCTCATTCACATATGCGTTTTATGACGTTCGAAAGCTTGATAATTTAGCCTAACCAATCCATGTGTTTAAACTAGTGAGACTCGTATTTTTCAACATTGTTGGTATTTCGTCTGATGTTAGTTCGTTACCGTTTAAATGCGTGCAATATTACCGAATTTACAAATCGTGTATCGTACAAATGAAATAGACGTTCTTAGGCATTCCAATGACCTATTTAATTTAATTTGGTCTTAAAAAAATTACTTATTATTGTCATAATGTTCGTTACGCGCGTAATTAAAACCCGTAAATTGTCGGTTATCACATTCTCCCCCTGTTAAAGAAATTTCGTCCTCGAAATTTAGACTATGTTATCTCCTTAAAGTTATGTCATATGTTGGTAAATACAAATAGTACCAAAGTGAATGATCATCAAATTGAATTCAGACTTGTTTGAATTATGTGAATACAAGGACACTGTATAACGATAAGAACTCCATGGTTCAGTTGAATTTGTTTCAGATATTGATGCCAAGGGAACAAAGCGTAGTGATATAATCACCAATGTGACTTAGTTTATAGGGGTCCAACAAAAGGGAATCTGGACCAATAGATGTCTAAATAACGTTCACAATCTGCAAATGAATCTTAGAAACAATAGAATTTACTACCAACGAAAACTTGCGTTGGTTGTCGAATAAGTGAAACTTAGAATCAACAAGCTCAAATGAAATAGAAGCATGAAAATGATTTATCAACTTTTTGAACCATAACATGAGGAAGAATTAGTGTGTTGACACTATTGAATTGTAAGGATACATCGAAATACAACTGAATTTAGTGTATCATTGTCTTAACACATAGTTGCATTAAGACCACTTTCAAGGATGAGTCAAGTGAAAAGCATACCTAGTTTTGTGTGAAACGTATGATCATGATTAGCCCAAGCTAAAAGTTTATGCCGATGCCACAAGGTGTCATAGTGATCGAAATAATTCAATAATAGCTGTGGCAGAACAAGTTCACCGTGTTTGAAATCAGATCAAAGCTTAACGAAGTAAATCTGTATATCTGTTGCAAATAAATATCATAGGATTTTCAATTGAAGACAAAAGAACAAATATATATACTTTTCGGTCGATAGTGGAAGAACAATAAGTGGCACAATTTTGACCGATGAAGAAAGAACCGTTAAGAGGTACACCGGAATATAACGTAAATTTGTGTACCATTATCTTAGCACATAATTGTATTAAGACTGCTTAATATAAGTAACCAACAAGGTGCATTTAAAAATAAATCAATAAATCTGTACATGAGGTGTGCAAATGAGATTAGTCCAAACTTCATATTAGTGTAAACGCCATCACAAAATGGTCGTAACCAAAGAAACGATTCAACGAAGTTGAAGACCAAACAAGCCTACTATGGTTCGAAAGAAATGAAGTACTTGTTAAGATTACTTTGAATATGATGACCTCAACATCATATGAAGCCTTTAATTCAATATATATATAGTGGACAAGTTCAAACAATTGAACTTGGTTTGGGCACAATACAACAATGAATACATGTATCGACAAGTAAATTTTGACATGGTTACAATGAAAAATCATGTATGTAACTTGACAAGAAAAGTAGTTTTCAAGCATTCGTTGACCCGATATCAAGGAGCCAATACTTACAATAATGCAGGTCATCCAGATCACAAAGCAATAATTGAACATAGCGAAAAAAATTGAACTATGAAAGAATAACCCTTCGATGTGAAGTCCCTGATGGTCTCCACGAATCAAACTAACCACATACGTAACAAACAATGCATGCATAACATATGAATTTGTCAAGAAAAGATGCAAATAAGTGTTCACTAACATGAAAGAAATTCTCGTGATACAATGACCACTAGGAGGAGTGGAGGTATGATAATCTATTCACTATATGAAAAAGCCAACATTCCAATAAAAAGAAATTTGAGGACTTTACCTGGAATTTCCTATGATGACTTGTTGTTAAGTGATTTTACCATGGAATGTCAAACATGGCGTAATCGTCATTAATGAAGTAGGGAGATGCGAAGACATGTGACTTCTTTTGCGATGCCAATAGTTGTGATTGCATTAGACTAAGTACTGATTGTTGTGAAATCTCGTTTGGACGTACCTCAGCGTGATTCATATCGCTTGTAGGACCACATGACAAATTGCTGCAATCTGGTCGGTAGTTCTCCCGCTAACAGGATTAGCATCGTTGTGTAGTGGTCAATCGTGTTTTCTCAAAGGCCATGCATCAAACTCGTATGAGATGTATTTAAACATTCCTTAATGTATCGGTTGAGTTTCATGTATATTTGTGCACCATTATTTTGTTATGCGTAGGCTACCTGATCGGGTAAATAAAATAGCATGGACAATATAGATAATGACGTTTGCCTGAGTTAATAGTCGCAACTCCTACGTAATGACCTTTAATGTATTTCGACATAAGTTTTCCAAAGGTCTTAATGCCTGTTACCAAAAATCTCAAAGTTTTGCTTACTGAATGTAACTATCTCATGCACCGTGTATAAAACACAACATTACTGTATGTTTAAAACGAAAATGTTGACTCATTGTTTCAGCAATGATTGGAACCCATATTAGAATCCTAGGTGCTCTATATGTATTCAAAGTCTTAATGATCTAATGTCCCCAAAGGAAAGTGAGGTTAGAGTCTAGGTATCTCCACAGAAACCTAATTCGCTAAAACATATGGCTCTAATACCAATATGTCACACCCTTTAAAATCAGAGTTGATGTGATCTGACTGGTATCTTCCTTACCCAGCGGAAGTATATAATTCTAAGACTTCTAGAAAGTGAATGCCCACTAAGTAGTCAAATCCTCATGGGTTCTATTCTAACCGTGCCATAATTTGAAAATGTAATCTGAGAAAGAACATGAGAAAAATCAACATTAAGTTGGCGAGTTCATAGTTTGTTTGAAAAATATTTGGAATAAATCTTTTTGATAACAGGGTTAAACAATGCTGAGAAAATGTAATAAAACCATTTTCTTTAGCATGTTTATATGAAAACTTTGTACTTGTAAAACTTGTATAACCGTCAATGTCCGCGTCCAAGAAAGACAACATGCCCGCATGAGCCTATAACCAACCTCGAGCTAGTAAGTGCCTCGCCTAACTGTGTACTCAAGACGGTACACTAGCAGTCGGTTATAGTTTCGATATGTTACAAGGACTTCACTATACAGTTGTAAGGACCCTACGCCCCTTATGGTCGAGTAGAGGACAATACAGACCTTATGTGTATATGTAGGATAACCCAGTCCCGTTGTTCAGATGTAGGACAATCCCGTCCTATGTTTACATGTGGGACAATCTAGTGCTATGTTCAGATGTAGGGCAACCCCATCCCTGTGTTTAGATGTAGGACAACCCAGTCTTTAATTGTAACTAGGGCAATCCTGTCACTACTCAGGAAACTCATGCATGTTTTGAAAATACGGTTGTGTTTTATAAAATTGGTATATTTAGCATAATACTTTGGTAAACCATTTGAGTTTATTGAATTCATTCGTATCATGGTTTAGAAACATATAGTATTTGTTCATCAAAATTTTGTGTACTTTTGCAAAACTTGCATGTCTTTCCACACCAGAAAACATTTATGAAAATGTAAAACTTCAAAATGGGGGTTATAAACTCACCCCGATATCTAGTGTAATTCTAGCATAATATGATCCAAAATGTCGTTTCCGAAACATAAACTCGCTAGCATGCTATTTATAACATTCCTATCAAGTAATAATCTTATAAGTTTCTACTAAAATGTAGCTAAACTACTTGTCACCGAGCACTATCGAATCCTTAACCAATTATTCGATGGGAAAGTGCTGTTAAATGTATGGAAACGATAAGATATACTTTTTAAGTTCCATTTGTAGTTGGTGATAAACTCTATGTTTTTGAAACACTTAGTTTCCAAGAAGTTCAGAATGCATATATATACATATATATACATATATATATATATATATTTATATAAAAATATAGATATATTTATAGGATTGTGTTAGTCATCCCGAATGGTAGTACGTGTACGTATAAAAATAATACACATTATAGACTCGTATAATGTATTTACGCGTTTCCTGAATAGTCCTCATATACGTTCAAGGATAGTAATACGACTTGTCGTACTGTTCCATAAGAGGTAGACTTATATGTATACGTATATATGTAAACGTAAATACATATGTATTTAAATGTTGGGTAGCTGAGATAGGAGACTCGTGTCTCATGGATAATTATCAAAGTAATTATGTCGTTGTATGCTTGTTAGGAATCGACTTCGTTGGTTTGTTATAAAAAATAACTCGGTTAGTAATATATGTGAAGATCGTACAATATCGAGTCAACTTACGTTTAGGCGTTTGAAATAAATATAAATAATTATATACTTATTTTATAAAATCTTTGAGTTGTAGACGTTGGAAGTAAATCTTTGAGTTGTAGACGTTCGAAGTAAATGTAAATGATTATATTTATTTTGCATAATTTTCGAATACTAGACGTTTGAAATAAATATAAACAATTATATTATTTTATATAAGTTTTCCGAGTTTCATTATTTTGTAAACTACGGTTGTCGAATTGTTATTAATTTTTTTGTAAATTATAAGAATCGCCAAAATAAATATATATTTAGATTTATTTTATAAAATACTTGAACCCCATTATATTTTGTTGTTAAAAGTGATAAAGGATTCCGTGTTATGGATTTTTACGAAAAACAGGCAGTTCTTTGTTTTTAGGATAAGCCCGACAATCCAAGTTGTCGATAGTTTTCAAAACTCAATCTTCAAACATACCAATAAATAATTTTTTTCTTTTACATGTTCAAATCGCCAAATTACGCTACACAAGAATCCAATATATATATATATATATATATATATATATATATATATTGTGATACGTCGGTTTGATTTTTAATTATTAATACACAAGTTATATATGTCGTTCCAGTTTTTTTTTATATGGTTTTGTTAGGTGGGTAATTTTAGAGCTCGGTTTCGCGTCAAGATAATATTCATATAACAATATAAATGAAATTTGTGTTGTTAAAATTTTACCCAGTCTCGGGTTGACCCGTTGATTGAGTTTGACCGTAGTGACCGCATTGACCGCGTTTGACCCTAAATACCAAAACTGAGCCATTGACTAGTTGACCTGAACCAAATAGACCCGAGAGTGATGTTTGACCGGATGCGGCGTCAAGCTGCTGCCATCACTACCAGTCCATAATTGCCGACTCAATCCGAACCAAAACATACCCAAATGGAAACTAAATTGAGCCGAGACTGAACCAGCACCAAGCCCCGCCCACCGTCGCTGACTGCGGGTTTGTTCCGTCGTGTGTCATCGTCACTAGCACCATCAACAACACCCCACTTTTAAACGAGCCGAACACCAAAAAAATAAGAAAAACAAAATAGAAACATGTCGAAAAACTCACCGGAATTGAAAATAAAAACTCGCAAAAACTTCTAGAAATGCTTCTCATAACCCGATATAAGCATGAAGTGAAAATCCGGAAAAGAGTTTGTGCACAAACGGCTTCTAATCTCTAAAATGGACACCGCCATCGTGTTCAGGAGGTTAGGTTCAGTGAGGATAGGGTGTTTGGCTGGAATATTTTCACCGGAAAAGTCGCCGGCCGCCGCCGCATTCCACCGGTGGTCGGCCAGTCCCCGGAAGTTAGAGAGAGAGAGAGTAGAGGGTGTTGGTGGCTAGGGTTTGAGGAAAATGAGGGGTGAAGGAGAAAGAGAAGTATATATACTAGGGTTTTGGGTGGGTTGGCCTAAGTCCCATTAGCCTGTTTCTAGTGGTTGTGAGGCCCAAATGCATCTACAAGGCCCGTTTTCAAACCCAAACTTCGTGTAATGGCATAAAATGTCATTTTAGGATCAAAAATATGAAAAATAGTGTCGGAAATAGATGTTTGACGCGTTCGTTCGTCGGTTGGGTTAAAATTGCGTAAAATGCTTTGGTGGTCGTTTCTAATCCATTTTTCAATCCGATTTCAACTGCGAATACTAAAATTCGATTACGAAGCTAAATATATCATAATATTTTAGTTTTGAAGGTAATACATGAGCCCGATGCTTCCATTTCGTTGTCGGTGCATTCCTACAGTTCGAAAGCTTGATAGTTTAGCCTGACAAATCCATGTGTTTAAACTATACGTATGAGACAAGTGGCGTTGTCAGTATTTCGTCTGTATCAGTTCGTTACCGTTTAAATGTGCGCAATATTACCAAAATCACCAATCGCGTAACGTACAAATGAAATTGACGTTCCTAGGCATTCCAAAGGCCTATTTAATTTAATTTGTTTCTTAAAACAATAATTATTCTTGTCTTAATGTTCGTTATGAACATAATTAAAACCCGTAAATTGTCGGTTGTCACAATAATACATACTCAACATCAAACAATTCATGTTGATTATCAGTATTGTTTATCCACTTACACTCAACTAGATTATATCTTAGGTATTGCTTAATATGATACGCTTAGACAACAAAATAACTGGAGGTTCCCATTACTCGACATACTCTAGTATGATGATACAGGTGAATATATTCAGTTTACATCAGTAGGGGAATGCGAAAGCTTTAGTGACTCAAGTTAGTACCACTATACAGACAAAGAGTATGAAGTTCGACTTTTGAAAGTGGTGTACCTCATAAGTATCTTTTGATCACAAATTCTTATCTTTTGATAATCATTTAGCCTTTGAGGGCTTACGTTTTAAGCGTTTTTAAAAGTATTATAGAAGTACCAGGTTAACACCACCATGTAGACAAAAGAACATGTATAATACCCTAGATGTCAAACTAACATAAAGACCTAGTATCTCAGTATCTTGGCAATTTGTCAAATGAGATTACGGTACCAATACCACATGCCTATGAAATGTTACTCACACTTAGTTAATTGTTTCGTTATATTTGTATCATTTATGCAACCTTTTTAATTAACAGTGAGCCTACATTTTTAACTAACAATGAGCGTACTGATACATCAATCACTAAGACTGTTATCCACTTTTATACTTTTCAATTCTTTAGCATGTTCTGATAGTCCACTAATGTACTATCATTTCCTCTGTTTTAGCAACAACAACTGTTTTTTTGTGTTTTTATTGTTTTTGAAAATTTTGAGTGGGAACTCAATGTGAATTTTAGAATTTTGTATCAACTCAAATCTTTTATACCATTAATTTTGGGTGGAAACTCAAATCTCGTTTGTCAAATGCGTTGGTAAAAAGACCTACTTTTTGAAAATCTGTGTGAATTTTAAAATGCTGTATCAACTTCTTTTTGTAACAATCACAAATGAAGTGATATTGAATTTTTATATGTTTCGTTCTAGAATGGTGTACTGGATATTTAGTGATGGAAATAGCTGCCTCATTATCTACGTGAATAGGGGTGTTAAGAAACTGCAAACCGTAATCTCTCATTTATTGTTTTATCCACAGAACCTGGGAGTAGAAACTTGAGGCCGCTACATATTTTGCTTCGTAAGTTCATAGAGAAACGGTTGTCTGCTTGTTACACTATCACGTCACCAGCCTGCTACCAAAAAAATAGCAACCAATTGTTGTAGATTTTGCGTTCAGTTTACAACTGCCAAAGTCTGAATCTAATTAAGCCTTCAATAGGGACTAATCATCCTTTGGATACCACAGTCCTTTTCCTGGACATCCTTTCAAATATCGAAGAATTCGCTTTACAATTATCAGATGAGAAGCACAAGGACTTGATTGATAATGAGTGCATAAGCATGTGGGACACATTATATCCGGTCATGACACTGTCAAGTACATCAAAGAACCGATCATATTGTGATATTCTATTTCATCAACCTTCTCTCCCGTTGGATCAGGACTGATGTTATGATTTTGAGCTAATGGCGTGCTAGCAAATGAAGATTCTGTCATCTTGAACTTTGCTAGTACATCATTGACATACTTTTGATGAATGAAGATCCTCGAAGACAACTGCTCAGCCTGTAATCACAAAAAGAATTAAATTTCGACCATTAAACTCATTTCAAACTTTTTTCATATCAAAGTCTCAAATTCCTTGTAAAGCGTATCATTTGTAGACCCGAAGTTAATATCATCCACGTAAATCTGTACAATCAGCAAGTCACTATTCATCTCTAATAAAGTTGTCATCTAGCAAATACTGACACAATGTCTCATACCAAGCACACGGAGCTTGATATAGACCGCAAAGCGCTTTATCAAGAAGATACACCTTATCCAGCCGATAAACTTTGAAGCTTATCCATGAAGCAAATGATAAGAATATCTTAATAGCTTCGAGCTTGCTACCGGATCATAAACTTCTATGTAATCAATGTCTTTTTGCTGACAAAAAACCTTGTACAACCAACTTAGCTTTGTAGTGAACTATCACTCCAAGATCATCCTTTTTGCATTTAAACACCCATTTTGTGTTGTTCTTTATTATGATCGTTAAATAAACCAACTTCCAAACACCCAATTTCTCAAACTGTTGCAACTCTTGCTGCATAGCATTTACCTAGCTTTCTTTATTTAGTGGTTTTTTTATAAATTTCGGCTCAATTTGAGAAATAAAACATTGATGAGAAAACTGATTTTGCAGTGGTGCCACTTGTGTAAAGAAACAAGTTAAACCTAGTAGATACGATTTCTTGTTTTTACTCCACTTTGTAATTCACCGATAATGTTTTCAAACAGATGATATGACTAGTTTCCTATCATGACTTCATTATAAAGAACTGGCTCTATTACCAAATTAGTAACATTCTGTAAGACATTTAACGTAGAACCTCGAACACCAAAATTAATTCCTCACCAGATGTTGACCCGCCATTATTGTGATATATAGCTTCAGTTTCAGAATCATCATCTGATTGATCAAAAGTTGGAATCACATCATTTAAACCTTGCACTTAGGAATTACTAGTTTCTGGTTCATTTTGACTGCTTGATCCTGTTTCTTCAACCACTTCTCCAGACTGTTGATGTAATTAATATAGGTCTTGGAATTCAAAGCACACAAATTGATTACCTTCCTACGAGGGTACTTTTACTTCTAATTTCATTTACCTTCATGCGAGGGTAATAAATTACCTTCGTACGAAGGTATTTATCTTCGCACATAACTGTTAAGATCAACAGCATGATTTTTGATGTTCATGATGAAATTCAAAGCATAATACTATCCTAACATCGCCGATTATCAATTTTATGTGTTCAATTTTAAGATTCATCAGTCCAAACGTTCTACATCTACGCTTTTGAAAATGAGAAAAAACCTTTGAAATGATCAAAAGTTCATTATTTTGAAACTTAAAATCGATAGAAAATACCAGTTCTGTTCACAAAGTGCTCAACGAAGGTCATTGTTTTTGACTTGGTAGAAAATCAGCTAACAAGGGTTATTAACTTGGACTTGGTTAACTGAGTGGGTCGTTAAAACTGGTAAAATGTTCGAGAATGAGAACAATTTGAAAAATAAGGATTACCTTCGCATGAAGGAACAACTTCTTACAAAGGTAGATACCTTATCTTTGCACGAAGTAGATATCTTATCCTCGTAGAAAGGTATTTCCTTACCTATTTAAAGGTTCCTTTGTACGAAGTAAGTCATTACTTCACTCCTACTTGTCATGAACTAAGAATTTGAAAGAGATTTTGTTTAAGATGACAAAGTGTTGTTCAAATTTACATTGTAGTGGTTGATTGGCACCCCACTAACAATTGTGAAGGTATAATTTGTCTGAATTTGGACTCAAATTAAACCTTTCGGCTTAATAAACACAAAAATGTAGATCTACAACGTTTGGACCGATGAATCTGAAAATTGAAGACATAAAATTGAGAATCAGTGATGTTAGGATAGTATTATACTTTCAATTTCATCAAAAACATCAAAAATCATGTTGTTGATCTTAACCGTTGATGCATAATGTCTACTGCCTACATCTTAGGGTTGTGTCTGTATTTTGTAATAGGGCGAAAATGTTAGATTTTACATTGTTTGTATTTAACTTCGCACGATGGTAAAATCTACCTTCGCATGAAGGTAAACTACCTTCGTGTGAAGATAAACTACCTTACACGAAGGTAGCATGTCTATATATAACTAGTGTGACTTGATAGTGCATAGAACTTTTGTGACTGAGATGGCGAAGCCCTGTCGGATTTCCTGATCATTTGTAATTGTTAAACATTGAATAAAATCAGTTAATTGATGAAATAATCAAGTTAATTGTCACTAATGTATATGAATTCCGCGCGTATGGACTAGATACTCAAATTAGGACCTTTGCTATTAGGACAAATTGTAAATCCTCTGGTACCTTTGCTACTGGACAAAACGATCCTACAAGTGGTATCAGAGCAAACGGAGCCTGATTTGAAGAAAAATTGTTCAAGATTCAGCCTAGAAGACTTTTTATTCTACTCATTCTTCACTTTTTAAAATGAATCCATGGTCAAAATGAACTGATTTTCAAGTATAATACGTAAAAACATGTTTAGATAAACCCTTGAGAAAATCAAAGCTTAAAACAAATGAATTCATGTTGAAAATTTCAAAAAAATGTCAAGTTTTGAACCTATCTTCGCATGAAGGTAAACCTATCTTCGCACGAACATAATATTACCTTCTCATGAAGATAATTTTATCTTCACACGAAGATAAAAATTTATAAAGATTTAAAATCCTTTACCTTCGCAGGAAGATAAATCTATCTTCGCACAAAGATAAATCAAGTTTTAACATTTTTACTTCACTCAAACCGAAATCTTAATCGTTTTAGAATTTAACATTGTTTCTGGCTAGTAAAATAGAGAACGAGTTTTACAAGGCATTTGCTATGTCAACTGTTAATGTATCAGCTGCAGCTGCACAGAATCTGAATTTTGAGAACGAAACGGGGACAATGGTGCAACCCCCAAAGTTGCCGAGAATTTGACAGAGATTGCAAACAAAGAAATGATGGTAAACATTAAAGAGGTAGTTTCTGATGAATTCAAGGAAGAGTCAGTGACTGAATTCGTCAAAGAGTCGGTAAGGGAGGCTATCAAAGTTTAGGTTGTTGAGATTGAAAAACCATGCAAGAGATGCCAAGAACCTTGCAAGGAACGTGTCGAGAAAGATAAAAATTATTCTGAACTGAAAAAACTTTCAGATAATTTGTCAAGTGATTATAAGGAAACTAAACAAGCTTATGACAAATTATCTAAAGCAATTAAAAATATGAAAAGGTTAACAGTGAAGATAGTGCAACTTTGTCGATGCTTAAAGCAACTATTATGGACACACAAATGGCAATTAACATTCATCTAAGCAAAATTTCTGAACTTAAAAATGAGCTTGAAAAAATGAAAATCGAAACGGAAAGGGTTAACAATTTTTAATCTGTTAATCCACCAGTTCATATGTCATTGATCATATTCTTCTAAAAATTGAAAAGGAAGAACATGATAAGAACAGTAAGAACAAAAGTATTGGTTACAACCGTGTTCCACCACCCATGTTGGAAAGCTATGCTAGAAAGAAACCATCAGGGGTGAAATAGGCGCTCAATCTAAATTTGAAAACTGAAAAGAAAAATGAGTTGCTGATACACTAAATCAGACAATGACTGTGAATCTAATGTGGTTAAAACTGTTGTTGAAAAGGTTTTGGGAAGTGAAAGTGATAGCACAGAGTATGAAAGTTCTAAGTCAAACTTAGAGAAAACTAGTTCAAGTTCACCATCTGAAAATGAGGAGAGCTTTCACCAGAATTATCTTGATAAATCGTATTGTAGTACGGATGATGATTCTACATTGGTTGCTTATACCATGAAAGGATCGGACAAACTATATTCTGATCAAGAATTTCTGATTCAGAATGTGAATCTTGAGAAAGTAGAACAAGTGTTTAAGCTATCAGGAATCAATATTTCGGAAGTGGAAAATTTGAATAAGTCTTACTACTCTAAACCAAAAGTTTTTGGGAAAATTATCGCAAAGGTAAAAATTATCCTGAAAACAAGCGTAAAGGGTTGGGGTATGTTAAGAAGAAAATGATAAGTTTCAAAAAATCAAATTTTCAAACGAAAGTAAACTCTCTGTTTGGTTTTAACACCTCGTAAAATTCGTATTCGGTAATAAACCGACACGTGTTCATGCCCTCGAACAATACCTCAAATGAGTTAGCCACTCAACTCCTTAAACGAATCCAAAAATCTTAAAAAAAAATTTTAAACTTGACAGTAGCTTACGGTCCGGACCGTAGCCTACTGTCCAAACTTTTGGTTAGAAATTATAACTAACCGTAAGCTACAGTCTGACCGTAGCTTACGGCGAGTCACTAGAACTTCATTTTTACACAATTTTAACTTTCAACTCATAACCCTAAGGCCCCTAGACTTTGTTATTACATTTTCCTTGCATAACCAAGTCATTTTTCAACTCGAACGACTCCCGGTTAAGGTGATATCTTTTGATTCACCATTCTTGAGTATCACACATCTTCACCGAACCTTAAACTTTACTAGCTTGGGTGATTTAACCCATGAAACCATAGGTAATTGTATCTTTCAAGTTTAAGCTAGTAAACACTTATAAGTAGTAAGAACAGCTAGTGTGACACTCTTTAATGTTCGGTTACTCTTATTCTTCTTTATACATCTCGTATTGAACGAAAAGACCAAGTTGTATCATTATGTCATTGGATATAAGTCAAGGGACAATTCATGAAAATCCACAAAACTTTTCTTGAGGGACAAAAATGTCAAACCCCAAAATTCTGTCAAGATGCCATCTCTCCTGCAAAATGCCACACTCTTGCAGCTCTTGACACCTTGCTAGACACTTGTGATGATCCTAGAACTCCTCTAACACCTGGCTTCATCTTCACGCATCTCCTTGCACTATAAATAGCCCACTAGTTCACCTCATTCTTTGCTCATTCACTTCTTCTCCTCTCTATTACACTATTGGAAGTTCCTGACCATTTAGTAGCTTCCCTTTGAGTTCTAAGTTTCCCTTGGATCACTTGTAAGTGCTCCATCTCCGCTCTTTTCTTTTTATAGGCTTTACTAGCCAAAAGTCAACCATTTTCCACAAATGTCTTGACTTTCGGTTAAGACCATTATCATCTAGCCATTGTTCGAATACATGGCTAAGTGATCGTAATTAGGAAGGTATTAACCCCTTAAAGAGGCACCTCCTAAAAAGTCAAACGGGTCAGATTTCATAAATATTATAATATGAGTTTATATATGTTATAAACATATTCTTAACACTTGTTATAAACATATTCTTAACACTTAAAAAAGTTGGTAATAACTATTAGAAGATGTGGGAACATGTTCGATCCGTCAATTTTAGTCCTAGGGTCGGTTCGTAACCCAAAGAGGCGAAGCTTGACTTCTGCTTTGACTTTCGATTCTGACCCGACTTAGATTAGTTAACTTCTGAATTAAGGTCATATTATGATCATAACACAATGGAGCGTAACCTTCTGAGGTTATATTACATGATAATAATCATAATCTGAGTTTATGCACAAGTTCCGTAAAATGTTAAATTTTGACTAAAATGCCCTTTTTACATAAAACAAGGTTTTAATCAACAATGAACTTACAAATAAATTACCTACTGATATGTTAATGTAATTAACATATTAGGATGTTAATATTCTGATCATAAACTGATTTTAGTATAATATCGTAAACTATACTTTTAAATGACCAAAATGCCCTTTTGGTGCATATTTTGGTCTTAAACAATAAACCACACTTATGTGTGCTATCTTACTGATAACATATCACAAATTAAGTATTTTTCCATAATTTTTATGATCATAACATCAGAATACACGCAAGTTCCTTTTATACGACATATAATTACCCGTTAGTTGGGGATAACTCCGTCGCGGGTTCATAAGTGGTGTGTACGTTAATCATGTCTCGGTCTCTGTACTGGGCCCCATATGTATTGACAAACATGTAAAGCCGTTAACAAGGTTATAACGCTAACTTTCCCAAGTTATAAAAGATTTGTGCTTTGTGCACTTAAATCTAAATTTTAAAATGTTTTCAAAATGAGTCAGTCTGGTGTATTTACCAGCGAAAGCTGACGTATTTTTAAAAGAACAAGATGCAGGTACAATATGAAACAGGCTGGAAGCTGCTCGGTAGTGGTATAAGAGGATCTTGCAAATCCTTCGATCTGCCCAAAGTCTGTTATACATTTTTGTACATTTTACGATCCGCCTATGGATCTTTCATTACAAGCCTTCTGTATATTATTTTTCGTACTTTGAACATTTGGTATATAATAGTAATTTAAACTCCAAGACTTTCGTTGTGGTGTGTTTAATTGACTATGATGATATCAACTTACGTCACGATATTCCCCACCCGGGCCCACTAGTGTTTGGTTGAAAATACGGGGTGTGACATTGGTTCAAGCACCGTAAGTGAAAAAGAAAGGTTGGGAAAGGAACGATTAGTCGACGAGTTCCATGCAGAAAAGAAATGTCGTGAGCAAAATTTGAGTTCATCTACTATTTTTGACAGTAGAATGTGTTGGAAATGTAACAAAGTTGGGCATATTGCACAACATTGTACTCAAAGAAAGTCAAAATCTGTTTACAACGCAAATAAATCCACAGAAGATGAGAAACAAAAGAAACCTGAGTTTTTTCTAAAACAAATCTTAAAAAGAAATAATGAATCAACAAAATTGTGAAACCAATAATTCTAAATGTTTCAAAATCTGAAATTGGTGAAACTTCAACTAAAATCAAACCAAAGAATTCAAAATTTTATTCGAAAAAGGCAATTCTAAAAAGCACAAACTTGGGTGGTTAAAACCAAAACATCTTCTGTAGAAATCAAAACACCTGTTAATCTACAGTTACACATGATGTTAATATCAAAGCTCCAATGTTTGATATTCTGAACACACCCAAGACCGAGAAGGCTTGGGTTTCACTGTTTAAGTAATTGCTTAATTACATGTGCAGGGGCTCCAATTGTTAAACATATCAAAATGGATAATGGACAGTGGAGCTTCTCGTCATATGATAGGAATGCTGGCCTTACTCTATGATGTTAAGTCTATTCGTGGAGGCTATGTAGGGTTCGCTGGAAATCAAGGTAGAAGGATGTCGGAGAAGGAAAACTTTCCAATGGAGTGGTCTTGTTCGACAAAGTGAATTACATTGCTGAATTGGATAACAATTTACTAAGCATTTAACAGGTTTGTGATAAGAAGTTTACAACGCACTTCAATAATAAAGAATTCTTAATTCTGAAGTAGGGATTCAAAATTCCTGAGGAGTGGATTCTCATGCGAGCTCTCGAGAGAATGATCTTTATGTTCTAGACATGAGCGTTGCATCCACTACATCGAAGTCAGAACAATGTCTTGTCATGAAAGCAAATGAAAAAGAATCAATCTTATGGCATCAAAAGCTGGGGCATATCAATTTAAGAAAATGAATTATCTAGTGCACAACAATCTAGTGGAGGGTGTTAATCTTAAAAGTTTCCATCTGAATGACGATTGTCTTAGTTGTTAAAAGGGGAAGCAACATAAGAAATCACACCCGAGAAAACTTCTGAATTCTATCAAATTAGCACTAGAGTGGCTTCATATGGATCTTTTCGGGCCAGTAAAAGTCAAAAGCATATCTGGTGATCTATACTGCCTCGTTGTGATAGACGAGTATTCGAGATTCTCGTGGGTTATTTCCAGGAAAGTAAAGATAAGACATTTGATAATCTTATGGTTCTCTTTCGAAAGTTAGAGAACGTATACCACCTTCCAATTAGACGAATACGAAGTGATAATGGTACTGAGTTCAAAAATAATCGAGTGCTTGAATTCCATAATGACAAAGGTATTCTTCCCGAATTCACTGCCCCTATACTCCGTAACAAAATTGAGTAGCTGAACGTAAAAATCGAACTCTCATTGAAACTGCACGCACGATGGTCGCTGATTCAAAGTTAACTGTTCATTTCTGGAGCGAAGCCGTTGCCTCTACATGTTAAACATTGAACAGGGTTTTAACCATCAAGGCACATAAAAAGACATATTTCGAACTGCTAACCAACGAAAGCCGAACTTGGAACCATTTGGATCTCGATACGGTCATTGATCCGGATGGTAAATTTGGTGCCAGATCTTTGGAGGGATTTTTCGTAGGTTATACAAGTCCGTTGAGAAGAGTATATTTGCCAAGTCTAAATCGAGTTATTCTTGATCAACATATTGATTGTCAGAAGTATACATTCCCTACTAAAACGCCTGGTGAATCCTGGATGTTCAACTATGAGAGTTTATGGAATTCTTTCGATCTGCCAGACGAACCAAATGAAGAGGAACTTGTGTTGTTGTATCAACAACCGCAATCGTCTAATCAAGAATAAGTTCCAAGACCGATAGTGGTTACTCAACTATCTATTGGCACAAATGCTTCTAGAGCAGATCTGAGCACGATCCAAATAGAACCCATCGTCGTATCAGTAGTGAATGCCATAGAACCCACTTTCAACCAATCTGATGATTCTGATTCAGATGTTGGGCCAACATATGATCAGAATGGTGAATCCAGCTCTGACAAAGGTTCTGAGCAGATAATAAGTTTGTTAAATCAATTTGCAAGTCCGAATGATCAGAGTGAAGCTTCAACAAGTAGTTAGGTTGCTGAACAGAACATTACGAATTTGGAGAGCGAAGTAAATATTCCTAATGAAGTAATGCCAAGGAATTTGTCCTATCACCCATCGGTGAATATTATTGGAAAACTACAAGCTGGAGTCAAAACGCGCAATCAGATTAACAAGGATCTTAGTTTTTTTATACCAAAATTGCACAAATTCAAGATATGTGCTTACATCATTGTCTTATTTCGCAGATTGAGCCAAAATCAAATAAGGAAGCACTTGCCAATGATAGCTGGATAAATGCAATGCAAGAGGAGCTGTAGTAATTCGAAAGCTTGGTGTCTGGAAGCTTGTTGACCTATCGGCTAATCACAAAGTTATTGCTACTAAATGGGTCTTCAAGTGCAAAAGAGATGACCGAGGGGTAATTGTGTGCAATAAAGCTCGGCTGGTTGTCAAAGCTTTTCATCAGCATGAAGGCATTAATTATATAGAGGTTTATGTTCCGATCACAAGGCTAGAAGCAATTCGCATATTCCTGGAGTTAGCATCATGGAAAGGTTTTAAAGTGTATCAGTTGAATGTCAAATCCGCTTTCCTTTACGGAAAAGTAAAAGAAGAAGTGTATGTTGGACAACCATCGAGGTTTGTCAATCCAGTGCATAAAGACAAGGTTTACTTACTTGATATGGTGTTATACATGTTGAATCAGGCCCCAAGAGCCTGGTATGAGACACTCTCTCAGCACTTGTTAAACAACGACTTTACATGAGGCACTTTTCATAGCACACTCTTCACACGAGAAGTGAAAGGACATCTGCTGATCATATAAATCTATGTGGATGACATCACCTTTGGCTCTACGAATGATGCACAATGTAAAGAATTTGAAGAAGTCGTGAAAAAGAAATTTGAAATGAGTTCAACCGGAGAAATGAAGTTCTTCTTAGGTCTTTAGGTTGATCAGTTGTCTGATGGTATCTTCATCCATCAGACAAAGTACGTCAATGATATCTTGGAGAAATTCAATATGTCGGGAACGTCACCATTATCTACCCATTGGCAATTAATCATGGCATATGTCCAGACGAACATGGAGTCAAGATAGATGAAACCTTATATCGATCAATGATTGGATCACTGATGTATCTTACAGCATCAAGACCAGATATCATGTATCCAACATGCCTTTGCGCCCGATATCAATTAACTCCTCAAGTGTCACACCTGATGATCGTCAAGTGGATTTTCAGATATTTGAAAGGTTGCCCTAGCAACGACTTGTGGTATCAATGAAATGACAACTTCGACCCCGCAGGATATTCATACTCATATTTCGGATGCTGCAAACTTAATGCCAAATCTACAACGCCTGGTTGCCAGTTCTTCGGAACATGCTTAGTAACATGGCAAAGCAAGAAGCAAACTACGGTCACTCTCCCTACTTGTGAGGCTGAGTATGTTTCAACTTCCGGTTCTTGTTCTCAAATTTTGTCGATACAACAACAGATGAGAGACTTTGGATTGCAATTTCTTGATACGCCCATATATGTAGATAACAAGGCTGCCATCGATATAACTTATAAACCAGTTCATCACTCTAAAACAAAACACATTGAAATTCGACATCACTTTATCCGTGATTGCCACGAGAAAAAGTTGATTCGAATAGAAAAGATCCACACTGATGAACAAAAGGCATATTTTTATACCAAACAATTTGATTGAACTGGATTTAAATATCTTTTGAGAATTAATGGTATGAAAAACTTAACATCAGATGGGGAATTAGAGGTTGAATATGGATCGGATGCGAGTTTTAGTGATCCTCATTGGTTTGTCATGTTATATAGTTTTTAGAAATTCTTTCTTTAAATACAAAATTTCAAAAATATGTTTTTAATTTTAGGGGGAGAAATGTTGTAGAAAATAAAAAAAATATTATAAAATGCAAAAAATGTACAAAAACATGAAAAAGACAAAAAGAGTTTCCGTGTGAAAAGAGGAAATGATAGTGCATTAGTGGACTATCACGGTATGCTAAAGATTTGAAGTGTTATAAAATTGATAGAAGTTCTTATGATTTCACACATTCAGTAGATTGTTTATGAGATATAAACTTAAAAGAAAAACTTCTTAGTTAGTGGTTTAACATCTCTCGGATATATGGTCTTAGTACACCAAAATTTTGTTTAAGAGATTGCCGGATTCTGAGATACTAGGTCTTTATAAATAATTGATATCTGGCGTATTATACAAGTTCTTATGATTTTGCATTGGCAATGGACTAGAACTTGTAGAATCTTTTGCTTTTAATACCCAAAAACTGCAGCAAATTGTAAGTATCGAAAGATCCAACAATTGAAGTAAAAGATTCCAAATTGGAACACTACTTTCAAGACGAGCCTTCATCTCTTTGTCGGTAAGATGGTACTAACCTGAGCTCTCAAGGTATCGCATTACCAAGATACAGATATCAGTTAGATATATTCACATGTAAGACGAAATCCAGGGAATCTTCATGCCGGAGTATATTCTGAGTTGGGAAACACGGTTAAGTCAAGTTCCTAAAATTACCTAATGTATCTCGGAACAATTGAGAAATGTGTAGAGGTTTATGTGGACAAGTATACTGACAATCTAAGTGAATTTGTTTAGTACTTAAAGTCTTATAAAAGTCAACGGTACTAGTGATATGTCTCAAAAACTGATATGATCTTCTAATATAAACTCACAAAAATATGTCTGTGAATACGTTTGTATATAGTTTTTTATATTTCATTTCAAAAAAACCCAAAAAAAGATTTTCAGTGTGTTTTAGCATAATCTTTGAAAAATCCAAAAAGATTTTATTTCTATCTTTGTTTTGACTACCGATGATGGAAAGCGAATCTTCAAAATCCAAAGACGCCGAACGTTGAGAATTCTGGAAGGCAACGGGTTGGGAGCTTATCTGAATTGTGAAAATACTTTGAAAAGATCAAAAGTTCATTAACTTGATATTTTACATTGCCTAAAACATCATTTTGGTCACAAAGTGTTCAAGCAAGGTCATTAACTTGGACTTGGAAGACAAATCAATTAACCGGGGTCATTAACTTGGACTTGGTCAACTGAGTGGGTCAAACCGGTTAAAATGAACGAAATGGTAAAAATCAAATTTACCTTCGCTCAAAGGAGTTATCTTCGCACGAAGATAATTATCCTCGCACGAAGATAGTCTGCTATATATATTATCTTCGCATGAAGATAATACATATGTTCAATGTACATTTGCTCTGAGCAAAGATAAAATTTCTTGCATACGAAGAAGTGCTGCCCAAATTTAGCTTGTAGTGGTTGATTGGCACACCACTAATAATGCTTATGGTAGTTTGGACCGAATTGAACCTTAATTTGAAGATTTTGGTAAAACACACATTAAAACGTAGAACTAGGACAGTCTAATGGACCAAAGATGAAATTGAACATACCATCATGTTAATCTGCTCTTTTAGGTGTATAAGGTTACCTTCGCACGAAGGTAATTTATCTCCGCATGAAGATAAAGTGCAAAATATGCATTTGTGATTATTTACCTTCGCACGAAGGTAAAGGTTCACTTCACACCAGTTACCTTTGCACGGAGATAAAACATATTTTTCGAAAAAATTCTAAGTGTTTTCGTGTTTGTGTTTGTACAGGAAAGGAAATCAAACTTCGACAAGAAACACAACATCTGTTGTGTTCTTGATGAGAGTATTCCAGAAATTGCTCCTTTCAAGTCTATATTAAACTTTATGTGCGAGTTGCCAATTGCTAAAGCACTTACAGATCCTCACAAGGCCTATCGTTCACATATAGAGAGGTTTTGGGAGCATGCAAAGTATGTACCAAAGAAGAATGTTATACGATCTTTTATGCGGATTAGTAATGAAGATAAAGAGGTGTATATTACTAAAGCCCTGGTTTGTAGAGTGTTAGATTTCAAAGATAAAGATGAAGATCCAATGATGTATACTGAACGTATGTGCAAAGGATGCTTCTACAGAATGGGCTATAAGGGGCATGTCAATACATATTTCAAAAAAGCTTATCTCAGAAGGCCTTACAAGTTTTTTATACATTCTATGATATCTACGTTAAGTCAGAGGAAAGGGGGAGGTGATACAATAGTCGATTATCAGATGTGCATTATCATTGCACTCGCGCTAAACAAGCCTTACAACTTCACCAAAATGATATTCGGGTAGATGAAGTTAAATATTGATAAAGAAAAGTTTCTGCAATATCCCAGATTTGTGAAGATGATATTGGATGATCAATTTCCCAACTTAGTCAAAAACAAGAACGATGTGTTGCCGCTAGATCACATGACAGGGTTATCTTTGGTAAGATTAAATCAGTATCTAAAGCAGCCTACAGATCTGGTGGCTAGAAACTTCACTGGGAGATTTAAAGACAAGGGATACAAAGCACTACTCAGATGGATAGTTATGATCCTAAGAGAGGTGTGTGGTACGAAAAAGAAGATACTATGAAACGGAGCACTCCAAAAGATAAAGCTCGAAAAAGAAAGAGAGAAACAGTCCTGAGAGATGAAATTACTGATGATGAAGTAGAGATTGAGCCAATTACTGAGCAACATGTTGAAGCTGAAGCGAATGTTGAAGATGAGATATTTTCTACTACCTTAGATAAAGAAAAGAAAGGTGCAGGTGGTGATAACGATGAAGATTCTGATGATACCTTTGACAGAGTTGAAAAAGCTGAAAGGTTGGCTCAAACCAAAAAGAAGAAAGTGGTTGGAGATGACGATGATGTGTATATTCTGTCTGATAATGATTCCGAAGCTGAAAGGCCAATAAAAAAGGCACGAAGAATTAAAAGCAAGCCTGATATTCTGAAAAAGACTACTGGGTCTCTAGCTATAAAGAAGCCAGAAGGAAATATATGAGGAAAAAGATAGTAGAGATTGAAAGTGTTGAACAACCATATACATCATCCATTCACATTTCCTTACCTCAACAACCACCATCATCACCACCATAGCCATCCCCCACACATATTACACCATCACATCAAATTCCTCCACAACATCAAACATCTCTACAAACTCAAACAACACCCAAACAACCAACACCTAAATCAGCTCCGAGCCAATCAATCTCAGACATATTTCCTACAGATTTTGGAGATATTCCGTTTACAGAAGGGACTTACGAAAACTTTGATGCATACATGTTCAACGACTCCAAAATAGCACAACTGGAAAGCAAAATCAAAGCCTTGGAAGATAATAAGGAAGTATTGGAAGGCAAGGTGAAATTTCTTGAAAATGATATAGAATATATGAAAGTTGTGATTGAAAGTCTAGTGACTGATGATGAAAGGTTAAGACGGGTGGTAAATGATTTTGAGGATGAACGTGCTTGGAGTAATAGAAAATTTACTTTATTTCTAAAGGTTTTGGATAGCAGGATGGGAATAGACTTTGATGTTGAATTTGACCGTACAGAACTTGAAGAAGCAAGACAACCGAACGAGCTAAGAAAGTAGAGGAAGATGCTAGAGCTTTGGGCAAAGGAAAGAGAAAATTGATGAGGTTCCTGTGATAGACCAATCTAAGCTAGAAGCTGAATATGTGCTAGAAATTACTGCTGCTAGTGTTGAGATTAAGGAAGAGGTTAATATAGATGATGCTGAACCGGTTAATTTTATACTTGTTGGAAGGTAGGTGGATGTTTCTGTGAATCCTATGATTGAAAAGATTGCAGAGCGAAGGAGATTGTATGTTGAGATAGATACTCAGTTAGATGAATTTGACGATGACGAGGAGGATGAGGACAAAGATAAAGATGATGAAAATGATAATAAAAAAGATAACAACGATAAAGGTGACGATGACGATGATAGTCAGGGAGGTACTGGAGTGATGGAAGTTGAAACTGCAAAAATAAACGAACTTTTTGATTATGATGCTTATCTAAATGATTCTACTAACCAAGAAGATGATACACAACGTCAGGGGGAGCAGAAAGAGCAAACTCATGATGCAGAACAATTAGGAATTCTCACAGCTACTCCATTTACAGCAGTTCCTGATTGTTAGACGCCCCGAATTTTGTATCTAGAACGTAATGTTGAAGAAGGTGAGTTCATGCACAATTATACAAAAGAAGAGATTGCTATTATGCTTGGAAATGATGAAGGGTCGTTCGAATTTTATTTTGAAGAGGAACTGAATAACATCTGTGCATTCGAGCCAAATGATTATGTTTACAAGCATATACCAGATACCGATACATATGATAGGGTGATTATTGAAGATGCATCGGATGATGATGAAGCGATCAATTATTCTGGTGAAGGAACTGATAACTTTCCAACTTTTAAAGAGTTATGCAGTAAAGCAAACAATGATTTTTAAAAAGGAAGGATTGAAGAGACAGTTGCAGAGGGAAGTATTCCGAAACGTCTATCCAAAGACGAAATTGCTGTGGCTAAAAAGACGTGTTTAAAGAACTACAAAAAGAAAGGAAGTTCATAGGACAGTTAGCATTCTTCGCACGCGACAAAAGGGAATATGATGTTCAAAACTTCAGATATTTGAATTATTTGAAGACGTTGCCATACTGGGATATCGAAGAGCTAGTATAAAGGAAGAGTATTAACTTCCAAATGAAGTTTCATGATCAAAGATTATGGAAGTTAATCAAATACTAAGCAGCTCATGGTTTTAATAAGTGGAAACCGTTGATTATGAAGATAAAAGATAAAGATTAACAAAGTTACTAGAGAGAAAGATGTCACACTTGTGATGAAACAGTCACGTGTGATGGAAAACATGCCGTTGATGAAGATCGAAAATGATTTCCATGAATTCATTCAGTGGTGGCAAGTGGATTCCGGAACAAGTGAAGCTGTTATTGTTTTGAAAGCTGATGACACCTGGGATATTACTAAAGATCTAAATCCAAAGATGATTGAACGAAAGAGGATATAGGGATTGTGGAGAACTATTCGCATACTAGACCCGATGTGGCTAGCTAATTCAGGAAAAATGCGGGAATCAACATGGAGAGAGTTAGAGAAAGAAGAGTTTATGAAAGAGGAACGAAGATTGGAGAAGATTGAAGAAAAGTCTAAAGAAGCTCGATTAAGAAGATTTGAGTTCATGAAGTGGACTCCTGCGACTAATCAAATGCTAATATCATCTGAAGAACGTAGGAAACAACACAAGAATTTCTTTGGGCGTTAAAGTCAAATATTTGAATATTTTGAAGATAGATCAAGACTACAGCAACATCCAACTTTTGAAGACTTATTCAGTAAAGCAAATGATGACTTGTTAAAAAGAAAGATTGAAGAGACAGTTAAAGAGGTAAGTATTCCAAAACGTTTATTCTAAAAAACAAATTGTTGAAGCTAAAAAGATATGGTTTAAAGAACTACGAAAAGAAATGAAGTCCAGGCTACCGTTGGCATTCTTCACATGCGAGAATATGGTGTTCAATACTTCAAGTATTTGAATGATTTGAAGACATAACCATTCTAGGATATCGAGGAGCTTGTACAGACAAAGAGTATTAATTTCCAAATGAAGTTTCATGATCAAAGATTATGGAAGTTAACCAAATATGAAGCAGCTTATGGTTTTAACAAGTGGAAACCGTTGATTCCTAAGAAAAGAATAAAGATTGACAAAGTTACTAGAGAGAAAGATGTCACACTTGTGATGAAACGGGCACGTGTGATGAAAAACATGCCGTTCATGAAGATCGAATAGGATTTCCATGAATTCTTTCGGTGGTGGCAAGTGGATTCCGAAATAAGTGAAGCTGTTATTGTTTTGAAAGATGATGACACCTAGGATATTACTAAAGATCTAAATCCAAAGATGATTGAACGAAGAGGATATGGGGATTGTGGAGAACTATTCGCATACTAGACCCGATGTGGCTAGTTAACTGTTCGAAAGATGATATCAAATGCTTGTTCTTCAAAAGATTTGTTACGATGTGAAGGAGAAAACACAAGTGATGCAATACCAAGGCATGATTAATGTTTGCTATGCGCACGGTATTAATTCAGGAAAAATGCGGGAATCAACATGGAGAGAGTTAGAGAAAGAAGAGTTTATGAAAGAGGAACGAAGATTGGAGAAGATTGAAGAAAAGTCTAAAGAAGCTCGATTAAGAAGATTTGAGTTCATGAAGTGGACTCCTGCGACTAATCAAATGCTAATATCATCTGAAGAACGTAGGAAACAACACAAGAATTTCTTTGGGCGTTAAAGTCAAATATTTGAATATTTTGAAGATAGATCAAGACTACAGCAACATCCAACTTTTGAAGACTTATTCAGTAAAGCAAATGATGACTTGTTAAAAAGAAAGATTGAAGAGACAGTTGCAGAGGTAAGTATTCCAAAACGTTTATCTAAAAAACAAATTGTTGAAGCTAAAAAGATATGGTTTAAAGAACTACGAAAAGAAATGAAGTCCAGGCTACCGTTGGCATTCTTCACATGCAAGAATATGGTGTTCAATACTTCAAGTATTTGAATGATTTGAAGACATAACCATTCTAGGATATCGAGGAGCTTGTACAGACAAAGAGTATTAATTTCCAAATGAAGTTTCATGATCAAAGATTATGGAAGTTAACCAAATATGAAGCAGCTTATGGTTTTAACAAGTGGAAACCGTTGATTCCTAAGAAAAGAATAAAGATAACAAAGTTACTAGAGAGAAAGATGTCACACTTGTGATGAAACTGGCACGTGTGATGAAAAAATGCCGTTGATGAAGATTGAACAGGATATCCATAAATACTTTCAGCGGTGGCAAGTGTATTCTGAAACAAGTGAAGCTGTTATTGTTTTGAAACCTGATGACACTTCGGATATTACTGAAGATTTAAATCTATACATGATAGAACAAAAGAGGATATGGGGATTGTGGAGAACTATTCGTATACTAGACCCGAGGTGGCTAGTTAATTGTTCGTAAGAAGATATCAAATGCTTGTTCTTCAACAAGATTTGTTTTGATGTGAAGAACTGTAAGACCCTATCTTTATATTATTGATTTTCAATTAAAGGTTTCGTATTTGCTCATGCAATTGCAAAAACACGTCATTCAAATTTTCAAGTTTATTAAAACTTTTTAAACATATATAAACAATTTAACATGTTATCAATGATTTGTTTTGTTATAATCCAAAACCAAGTGCGGAAGCTTCGTCTTTGATCGTGTTCGGTTCTTCATATAGCTTGATCCTCCTCCGGTGCTCCAAACATCACCTATATTTCATATTTTATGAAAAACGTTAGTTATAATAAATTATAACATAATCGAAATAAACCCGAAGGCTAAAAGAATAAAAACAAAACTTTAGTTTTAGTATTCACCGTAAGCTATGGTGACCATTGTAACTTACGGTCAAGCCTTACGGTCCTAGCCCACTGTCTTACGGTTAAGACTTCCAGTTTCAACACAGCAGCTGCCCACCGTACGCTACGGTAGGCCACCGTAGCCTACGGTGGCTTGCTGCAAATTTTCTCTTGTTTGCAGTTTTAGTTACGATATTTTCCGTAACACCCTCAATTCTTCTCCGTTTTACCCGTAACTTCTTCTAAATATCCGTAGAATATTTTCTTACATATTTAACTTGAAATCCTTGACCCGGATTCTTATTTCATATAACTTATGCATTTATCCCCGGATTATGCTCCTATTTTCCGATTTTGCCCTTTAACCCCATTTAAACCTAACTATACATTTACGCATCCTTTTCGGTATGCATTAACACTCCATTATTATCCGTATAGTTGCCTTATTCAGCAAAACTTGTATTTATTTATTATTTGACCTGTTTGGTTGTTTTAGCTTAATCCAACGCTTATTTCGACCAACCCTTATCTATCTTATCATTTCCACACTAAGATATCTATCTATTTCCAGTTGTCCGAAATTTGTATACCCACATATTAAACTTGAAATCCTAGCTCGGATTCTTAATTCTTATGAATTACGCATTCACTCTTGGTTTATGCGTATATTCATTTTGACCCATTAAGAGATCTAAGCGTATAAACTTAAATCTCACTTCCTCTTACTTTGTTTCTCATTTTCATACCATAATATATATTTAAATTTCACCAAAACTATACATTGTGATGGATTGGTTATAGAAATATTATATTTTCAATTCTACCATTAGGTTTGGCATTTTTATGAAAAAGATCTAATATGAGGAATTAAGCCAAAACGGCTTATGCTTTTCGTTTTTACTTTACCAAAGGGGTCTATCGTGTTATAAAACTCATTTTTTAATCTAATATTAGAGTCGTTTACTTATTTTATCATTCAAGGGCATTTTAGTCAACTGAGACTCTTCTTTATGACGAAGGACTTACAATATTCGTTTTGACCACAACGAACGTGTAACCTTAACTATGTAAAATCAATATATTCTTAAGAACATAAGGTTTACGAATTAGATTATTGGATTTACCTTACTTTAGGTAATCCATTATTCATTTATGACTCCTTTAACTCTCGTCGGAACTTAAGTCCTCGTTAAGAGTTTGACCCATTACACATACCTGGCTCGAGTCATAGCATTGGCCTATTTAAATACCTTGCACTACTAATTACCAATTAATAGCGACACGAACCAAATGCCATTTCCCTGTGATCACAAAACTCGACAAGCGTTCATTAGATATTATTGTCAAATGGTGAGGACCACACCATTTGACCCATTTGGTCTAAATGACCATTTTATCATTATTAGATGGTATTTATTTACCATTTCACCATTTATCCATTTCAGTTTACACCACATGATCATATAACTTAAATTCGTTTTCTCAATTCATTCGATCCGTTATGGCATACGCCATAGAGTGTCTATTTCTAAATTTAATATTTATTTGTCAACTCGTGACTGAATTGCCATTTTACTCTTTTCATTTCTTATGGCTTTCACCATAAGGTAACATTTCCGAATTCCTTGTTTATTTGTCATTATATGACTAAATTACTGATTTACTCTTTTACCATCAAATATGGTTTATTACCATTTTCACTTGTTTCGACCCGTATTGATTCAAGTCGGAACTTTGTATTTCATATCTCATTCCGAATACCAATTCGCTTATTCTTAGTCAGTTATATAACTAGATTTACTATATTAAGGATGTAAGCTTTACTTACCTTGAGATCCAATTATACCCTTTTTCCGTGTACTTGTTTTGTTTGACCCGCTTCTTCCCAAGCCTCCGCCTAGCTTGTCAAGCGTCAAACTATCATATATCATTTGTAAGATGGTTAGGTTAGTCATCATCTAATACGACTATTCCACCTTACGACTTTTACATCATTTCACCAATTGATCATATTATAGGTCCGTTTGCCTTCTAAAAGTCAACTACCTATTAATACTTGCAAACACACAGATAAGTTCAACAAACTCATTTAGGTATTTATCAATTACTCGGCATGCGATAGTTTTAGGCTACCCACTTATCTAAATTCTCAATCAAGTTCATGTCGTTTCTTTCACTTAAACAAATCCAAGCAATTGTTAACATCAAATTAACTTAGCTTTTGATTAACAACTCTAATTTAACCATTTTCTAGGTTTTCATCTTTATGTAGCAACCCATGTCATCAGATTATTAGGCATTCATCTGAATACCTAATATAATCAAATTCTACACACTAACTAGTAGATAACATGATCTTATACACTTATTAACATTAACTTAACACCTATTTCATCATTTCATACAAAACCATTCCATAGCAAGATGGAATAGGTACTCGAACTCATAATTTGTTCAAGTATCTTCCTACTAGTATCATGCATGATGATTCTAAACATAGATATATCATCAACTTCATCATATTATTAAAACCCACTTCAATATCTACTTGTTAATCACCTACAAGTAATCATAACTCAAAAATTTCATAATTTCACTATATCAAACGAAATTATGCATACATATACACTCAATTTCATCTTTGGATCATAATCCAACAGTTTGATTACAAGTATTCTACTTGTCTCTAGTTACAACTTTCACCAATCTAGGTTGTTAAACATACCTTATGATCCCCTAGTTTAGGTGATCTAAAATTCATGTTCCTCCACAAGATTAAGCTCCAATTTCCCTTCTAATTTTGATGATCTTTGAGATTAGGTCAAGAAGGAGTTTCTCCCTCCTTCTCTGCTCCTGGTCGACTCACACACACACATTAAGTGTGTGTTGTGTTTTAATTTTTTTGATATTTATAATACAAGTTCCCTTTTTGGCAGCCTTGGTCCCTCAAGTTTAGATTTGATTAACAATGAGACTACAAGTCATTGTTTAGTTACATGTATGCATGTTTTTAACTAGGTTTAATTGTTCCTAATTATTTTGTTTATGGTTTAACTTTCACTGCTAACGGTCTTTTATCCGCTCTTTAATATTAACGTGATTTGATTACCAAACCCGTTTTTGGGGTGTTACAAATCTACCCCGCTTAAAGAGGTTTTGTCCCCGAAACCTTTCTTACGTAGTTCTTTGCGTTCAACTCGACGAACTTGGTTTCATTTTCGCCTAAGCGTTGCTCATATTTTAATTATTCAGAAATCTTACTAGAAGATGTGACTCCTTTCTTGTTCTTTTTCTTGATTAATGTTTTGTATTCAGGGCATTTTCTCTTTTGACCAAAGGTTGTCATATACCTTGCCGCATGCGCCTTTCTTTGTACAACCTTCTTTGCCATCAAATCCGATTAGCATTTCTTTTCCTCATAATTCGCTAGAGTGAGTCACCATTTGGCTACTCGGTCGTATGAGTCTGTCATCACATTTATTTCATGCTAATCATATAATAATAAGCATATTATACAAGTTTTAAAATTTAATTCGACCTTCACTGGTTAGACTTATTAGTCACCGGTTACCTTATAACTTAGAATTTAGGTACTCTCATATTGCTTTCGCAAGGATTTTACAAACCTTCGAGACCCTAGTCTCATAGCTCGTGTTATAAGGTAACCATATACCATGTGTTATATATATATATATATATATATTGATCGTGATAGCATCACGTCATGTTCAATTTTATATCTATCCTTTTCGTTTTTCGAAAATTTTCTTTTACTTAGCCTTTTAATATGAGGTCTTTTAATGCATCATTCCTCTTGATTCGTGATCCCAAAGTCATTTTGACCTTGTATATTATTACACTATTCATAATCCAAAGGTCGTGGTGATCCTTTAGATCATCCTTTTACCCATGTGTTCTTTAAATATATTTGGTGTCAATGCACCTCTTTTCGTACTTCAAAGGAAAATTATTTTCGTTGTCCTTCCTGTTTCCGCCAAATCATGGCTCTCTTTTACCACGAAGGCTAATTTGTTTTTGTTGGTGCATAATTCTGACAACAGCTTAATAATTTAATAGTTTAGTATTTGGATATTTTGTATTGGGCTTGGCATTTATGTTTAGGTTGTTTAAAGTTGTAATGGGCTTGGAGAATGGCCTAGCCCAGTCTAAAGCCTAGTATGCAGTCATGTAGTATATAAACATATTGTGCATTAGGGTTTTATAATTAGTTTGTTGGAGAAAAGAGAGGAGTGTGAGAAATCTACAGAGAGTGGCTGAGAGATTTCTAGAGAGTCTTGAATTGATTGTAAACCATTGTGTTGGATAATCAATAGAAGACAGTTTGAAGGAAATTGTTTGTGTTCTTGTTCTTGTTTCTGTGAAATCTGATATAGGGGATACCGCACTCTAGATTAGATAGACGATTCTGTGAAGATCCATAAGGGCTAGGGGACCTACAATTGGTACCAGAGCATTCGGCTCTTGATTATTGCTAGGTTCAGAATCGTGAGAACAGAAAAAATGGGTTTTTGGACATTTTGGAGGCTGTTTTGGAGTTTGTGACGGCTGAATTAGGGTTTCGGCAACTGTTCTAGGGTTTTTCCAGCGATTTCGGATTAACAACAGACATTTCGGACTGAAGACTTGCATTCTGGATCAGAAAGTGAAGAATCTCAGATTGCAGACTTGTAACTCGGATCAGAAAAACCCATTTCGGATCAGAAAAGTGTAATTCGGATCTGATAAGCCCATTTCGGATTCCATTTAGGATTGAATTTCGGATTGAATTTCGGATCAGAAGCTATTTCGGATTGTCGGATCCGAAGTTATTCCCGATTCCATCTCGGGTCAGAACTATTCCGGATTCAATTTCGGATCGGAATAGTCTTTTCTGGATTTCCATTTCGGATCAGAACAGTACAATTCGGATTTCATCTCGGATTATTATTCCGGATCACCATTTCGGATTATTGTTCCGGATTTTCATCTCGGATTGTCAATCAGAGTTACTGTTCCAGATTTGGTATTGTTCCGAGCAGTATACAAAAAGGTGGAAAGTTAATCAGCTGACGTAACGGAGTTAAACGTTTTCGGACATAGGATTTGATCCGTAGACAATTTTGATGAACTGATTAGACAGTTAGACTCGTGTAAAAAAAGGCACGAAAATTCCTAAAATCACTATCGGACATCATATATCATTGGATTCATATCGTCGAGACGAGTCTAACGTTACAATTTGGTAATCACACTTTTTGAACAAATTTCTGAACGTTTTTAACGGTTTGGTTACGATAAGTTGCGGGTTAGATTTGAATTTTGACACAGGTATACCAAAATCCATATAAACTGTTACCTGTGTGTTTAAGATGGTCAAATTGAACAATCTAAGTGAGGGTGGTAAAAACTGGCCAAAGCTGATAAATGCTGAATAGTATGTAGACTAGAAGAAGAAGTTTGAGGCTTCGGTTCTAAGTGAAGATACTAAGATGTGGAATTGTATGATCGATGGGTACATTGCTCCTACACGTCGAGTTAACGGGAGAATTATGGTACTCTCATATGAGAAGATGGAAGATTTGAGAAACGTATATATGATGCTGAGAAGAAGGCTTTAACGGCGATAAAGATGTCCTTACCATTTGCTATGAAAAACATATGTAATAGGTATGGATCGTCTAAAGAGCTGTGGGAAGCTTTAGGAAAATGTTATCAGAGTACTTCAAGACAAAGTTCATGTGTGAGTGAGACTGCAGCTATGAAGAGTGGTAAAGAAGCTGCTAAGATAAAAGAGAAGAAGGAAGCTGAGAAGGACAAAATGAAAGTCAAGGATGCAAGTGCTACAGGGTGCATGGATGCTACCGATGAGCATACTAGAGAGGTACAGGTACAATTACAATCTGCAAGTCATACTTGTCATAATTGCACTGAACTACAGGGTACAGTTGACAAATTATCGGAGCAAAACAAAATTATGTTAGTTGAATTAGAAAAACTGAAAGAGTCAAATGTTCTTTTGATTGAAAGAGAGTCAAAATGTTTAAATTTACTAAAATCAAATGAACAAGAAGTCATCAGTTTGACAAGCAAAGTCAATGAACTATTACAGATCATTGATTTGGCTCGTGAGGCTGTGAAAGATAAGACTAATGAGCTTTCAGAAAAGTGCACAGAATTGGCTGGTACACAGGCCAAAATTGTTGAGCTTCAGGGAAAGTTAGACAAATTTGGAGAATGCTCGTTAGTCAAGACTCAAATTTAGAAAAGTTTGAAAAGGAGTAGTGATAAAACAGGAGTGGGGTTTAGTAAAGCTTCATCTTCTGAGGATCAGGATTACTCCTTTTTACCAAATTATGATGAGCTAACAGATTTTGTTCCTACTACACCAGCTATAGTGGATCCGATAACTGTTGACATACCTGATAGTCCAGGTTCTTTGAAAGAATCGGTTAGGCCTAACAGTACACCTCATAAAGTGGATGAGGATACTGAAGACAAAACGGTCAAAACATTAAAAAAGGGAACTAACAGGAAGAAAATTTTTAAGAAAAGAACTTGTTTTAAATGTCACAACAAAGGACATGTGGCTAGTTGTTGTCCTTTTAAAAAAGGTAAGAAAGCAGAGGTTGAGGTTGAGGTTAAGGATGGAAATCAGGTTGGTTCAAATAAAAATGTTAAATCCAGTTTTCAGACAAATCAACCGAGATTTCAACCTAAACCTTCAACATCAAGAAGATTTGTTGGTTCAAGAAACTCTTCTCCTAAATCATATCATGAAAATGGCCAATCAAATTCTTTTCAAAGTAAAACTTTTGGATATCAAAATCGATGCCAAATTTCTGGTAATCGAAATTTCAAAGAAGAAACGAATATAGGGGTTTTAGTAACACAAATATTCAAAACAATCCAAAAATATTTCAAAGATCAGATTATGATAATGGGAGAAGAAGGTTTCGAGATAATGATTTCAAAGGTTGAAAAATCTGAGAGTTTATTGGAATTCTCGCGATCAAAGATCTCGTGAAAATTATAAATCGTGTCCAACAACTTGGAAGACATCCAAGGCACCAGTAGGGTGTGATGGATATTGGATGGATGTTCCAGTGGTTGATGAATCTGGACGACCCAAGACCTTTAAGGCTTGGGTCCCCCAGTCTAACTAAGTTGTTGAGTGTGTGCAGGATGACCAAGAAGGACTGTTGATGTGTTCAACAGTGGCTTTTCCTGTAAAGCATCTGAGCTGAATAGTAGGTTACCCATGGTAACGAATTATTTACTTCTTTGATAGAATATGTTTACTAACAGTGAAAAACCTTTTGTCAGTGTGAAGTGGGAGTCTGTTTGTATGTAAATTTCCATTTTGAAATCCTTATTCCATAAAAACAAAAATTTAGGGGGAGAAATTTCCCTAAGCCAAAAAGAGTTTTAGTTAGTGCGTGAGTTTAGGGGGAGTAAGTTGAAACGTTTAAAGTTCTTTAAATAAATGAGGTTCACTGTTTGGAAAAGAAGAAATGATAGTACATCAACACCTGTCACACTGAAATAAAATTAAATTGCTTAAGTGTGATAGCAGCTTCATCATATGATGTATCAGTAGGCAAAAGGCATGAAATAATCAACTTACCTTGGTGATACAAATATAATAAACTGTGTATGAGTGGGTAACATATAAGTGGCGTATGGTTTTATAACCTTAATCTTGCGTTGATAGATTGCCAAAATCTTTGGGTTTAGGTCTTTATATCATTATTTCATCCGGGGTATCAAGGTTTTCCTTCTGCTGCATCCAGATATATGCTGACCTAGGCCAACCAGGATATCTTAAAAGAGCTAAAATGACAAATCCCAAAAATTGAAGAAGCTGTCCTAGAAGTCATTCAAGTGTGCAAATTGCATTATTCGTACCGAAATTTGGTATTTGCCCTAACCCTCGTTGGATATTAGTCTCTTTGTTGTACCGAAGTACTGACCTGATCACCAATTATCTAACGTTGTGACTCAAAAAGGATGAATTTCGGTATACTGCCCTACTACGATGAATTTTTTGGCATACCTTGATCGTGGGTGTATGTCCGGAAGTGGGACACACTAGTATATCAGTATAAATTATCTAAACATATCACTAGGTAATGGTACTTGAAATGTTCAAGTATTTTGTTTAAGTGGATAAACAATACTGGTAATCGTCTTGAACTGTTTTTCATGAATATTGCATATAGAATTATCAAATAGTGTGAAAACAGTTTATGGTGCTGATATGATCTTCTTACTGGTGATACTCACAAACATAGAGTGTTTATTTTCTTGTTAGTTATTTGTTTTCAGAAAATCTAAAAATACAAAAAGATTTTTTTTTAAAGTCTCACAGTTTGAACTAATAAGGTGTTTATTTTTGCATGATAAGATAAAATATTGGTTTATCTTTAATGTAGAAAAGAACTAATGGTTTTTCGAGTTACTTGCTTGTGTTTCTAAACAGATTGATGCAGTTATCAAAATGAAGTGCAGAATTCAAGTAAAGTACATTTTAAGAATGGAGTGCAGGTTGTGTGAAGATGCATGGTAGGATCCTTCTACTACATTGCAAAGGCAGATATAGAGGAATTTGGATATAGGCGCTTAACCAGAGAATGCTAGTTTAAAGTTTTGGTGATTGGATGCATCAGCAAAGGGGGAGTCTGTTAATGTCAGAATCTGTGTGTAGCTGAAGCTATCCAAAGACCAGAAGATCACAAGATGTTTGAAGACAAATTTACACTATGAAGCTATTGTCAAGGGGGAGTCTGTTGGTGCATACTTGTGACAACAGCTTAATAATTTAATAGTTTAGTCTTTGGATATTTTGTATTGGGCTTAGCATTTATGTTTAGGTTGTTTAGAGTTGTAATGGGCTTAGAGAATGGCCTAGCCCAGTCTAAAGCCTAGTATGCAGTCATGTAGTATATAAACATGTTGTGCATTAGGGTTTTATAGTTAGTTTGTTGGAGAAAAGAGAGGAGTGTGAGAAATCTACAGAGAGTGGCTGAGAGATTTCTAGAGAGTCTTGAATTGATTGTAAACCATTGTGTTGGATAATCAATAGAAGACAGTTTGAAAGAAATTGTTTGTGTTCTTGTTCTTGTTTCTGTGAAATCCGATCTAGGGGATTCCGCACTCTAGATTAGATATACGATTCTGTGAAGATCCATAAGTACTAGGGGACCTACAGTTTTACTTCAATTATGGTCCTCAGACCGTGCTTGATCCGGTTTATTAACATTTTCGTTTTCTATGACTCCGCATGTCATTTATGAATCACTTTCACTTGTCGGATCTATTAGTCGTTTCATCTCTATTGGGTGATGATCATTTGCGTCTGAACCTGGCGCAATGTCAACTGGCGTTGACCACTTGTCACCACCGAATCACAACTACCATCTTTAGTGGCAACCACAACATTTTGTGTATGTTGCCCCAAACATTTATTCAGATCAGACACTATTTGTTGGTAGCCGTGCGCGCTTGTGCGATCGTAGTCCATGACTAGATCATTAATCTTTTTTAATATTTATTATTATTATTATTATTTTTATTATTTATTTTTTATTTTTTCCTTCCGACAATTATTCCGACTCTATGACTTCATATGTCATTTATGCGTCGGTTTGTCTGAAGTTTACCGTTATCCGGTTTAAGCCTATATCGCTTTACCATCCGTTACTCGAGTTCTTTATCATAACGTTTTATCGCTCTCGTTATTCATTTTGCGTTCTCGTTTAAATTTATTCACAACCCTTTACACGGGTTCATTAATATTTCACGCTTCCCTTATTCGGTTTGCGTCTACATTTATATTTAATCTTGTCCCATTACTCAGGCTCATTATTCTTTTGCTTTAACGCTCCCATTACCCGGTTTGCGTTTACTTTTATATTTAGTCACTATACTTCGTTTGACTTGTTTGGCTTGCTCATGTGAAATCCATCACTTGTGAGCGATCGAATCTAATTCTTTATTTAAACCGTTTGACTTGTTCGTGTGAAATACATCACTTTTGAACAATCAAACTTTATTCTTTATTTGACCCATTTGACTCGTTAATGTGAAACCCGTCACTTTGAACTGTCAAACTATATTCTTTATTTAATCCGTTTGACTTGTTCGTGTGAAATCTATCACTTCTAAACAGTCAAACTTTATCCTTTATCTAATCCGTTTGACTTATTCGTGTGAAATCCATCACTTGTGAACAATCAAACTTTATCTTTTATCTGACCATCCTTGATGGCCTCACGGACCATGAATGATGATTATCATCATCATTTCTTTCTTTTCTTTTTTCATCTTTTCTACGATCATAGTCACCGACTTTCATCGTTTTCGTGTGGGCACTACCTCCGTTTCTATGACCTCGCGGGTCATTTATACTTTGGTTTTATGTGCCCTTTTGTCAACCATGGTTCTTTTGTCCATAATGACTTATTCCACAAATTTTTTGGGTTATTTATTTTTATGTGCGCCGTATATCGTTTTTATGGTTCCCATGAAAACCATTTATACGAGTACACTTGTAAATTTCTTGATCCAAGGATCTTTTAACTTTTCCCATTTACCTCGATTTTACCACATTGAATGTATATGTGTTTATTATAACAAGTTCATGGTATCATGTGTTTATCATTTACTTGGCTAGAGTAAGCGATCAACACATGGTACACATGACCTTATTATAACTAATACATTACTTCCCATGTAAGTAAATCCTCGGTTCATGTTCATATTTCTGATTTATTTGGTAAAACTTTGTTTAATTGTCATTTAACAATTATTAGTTCTTACCTTTCTTATCTCAAAACATATGGAATGTTTTTCATTTTTAATTAAAAATTTTTTATATAACCATATTTATCCATGTGATCGTTACTTTTCCTCAATAGGATCTTATTAAAAATTTGGATGGTCGAATGGTCGATCCCATTCATGTTTCTAATTTTGAATTATTTTATTGTTTTGTTATTCGCAATTGTGAATAACGCACAATTCCCACCCAATTTCCCTTAGAAACATTATTCTGAAAGGGTATCCCATTTGGATTTCCCAATCCTTAAATTTTGTATGCAACTGTTATTTGTTGCTCATCTATCGCATACTACTATTCGTTCAATAATTTAAAATGTGCACCTGGGTGATATTTGTTCATGGGCTTTCATTGTCTTTCACCTTTATTCCGTGCCCATATTTGACTTAAGTCCTGGTGAGCATGTCCTACTTGTCATACTTCGAACCATTTCTTCATTATATCGGTAGATCCTTAGACTCGCGTCATCTTCAGATGCGAGGGTCCTTCAACTTGAATTTCATTATAAAATATTAGTAGCATTGACATTAATAGGCACTCATATTATAATACAAGGCTCTATACAATACGTGTTAACACACGTAATTTGTTAATTGTATCGGTCTTTTACCAATCTGGCTGGGGTAATGTACATTTAAACAATAACCCTTTGTGTTGTTTTCAACACTTTAACATGCTAGACCGTTAATATTCATAATGACTTACCTGATCATGCGACCAAGCCTCGAACCGAACACATTGATCATTAACCTTGAGCTCTGATTACCAACTTGTAAGACCCTATCTTTATATTACTTAATTTCAATTAAAGGTTTCGTATTTAAACATGCAATTGCGAAAACACGTCAGACAAATTTTCAAGTTTATTAAAACTTTTTAAACATATTTAAACAATTTAACATGTTATCAATGATTTGTTTTGTTATAATCCAAAACAAAGTGCGGAATCTTCGTCTTTGATCGTGTTCGGATCTTCATATAGCTTGATCCTCCTCCGGTGCTCCAAACATCACCTATATTTCATATTTTACGAAATACGTTAGTTATAATAAATTATAACATAATCGAAAAAAACCCGAAGGCTTAAACAATAAAAACAAAACTTTAGTTTTAGGCTTCACCGTAAGCTACGGTGACCACCGTAACTTACGGTCAAGCCTTACGGTCCTAGCCCACTGTCTTATGGTTAATACTTCCAGTTTCAACACAGCAGCTGCCCACCGTAAGCTACGGTAGGCCACATAGCCTACGGTGTCTTGTTGCAAATTTTCTCTTGTTTGCAGTTTTAGTTACGATATTTTCCGTAACTCCCTCAATTCTTCCCCGTTTTACCTGAAACTTGTGTATAAATATCCGTAGAATATTTTGTTACATATTTAACCCGAAATCCTTGACCCGGATTCTTATTTCATATAACTTATGCATTTATCCCCGGTTTATGCTCCTATTTTCCGATTTTGCCCTTTAACCCCATTTAAACCAAACTATACATTTACGCATCCTTTTCGGTATGCATTAACACTCCATTATTATCCATATAGTTGCCTTATTCAGCTAAACCTTTATTTATTTATTATTTGACCCGTTTGGTTGTTTTAGCGTAATCCAACGCTTATTTCGACCAACCCTTATCTATCTTATCATTTCCACACTAAGATATCTATCTATTTCCAATTATCCAAAATTTGTGTACCCACATATTTAACTTGAAATCCTAGCTCGGATTCTTAATTCTTATGAATTACGCATTCACTCTTGGTTTATGCATATATTCATTTTGACCCATTAAGAGATTTAAGCGTATAAACTTAAATCTCACTTCCTATTACTTTGTTTCTCGTTTTCATACCAAAATATCTATTTACATTCCACCACAACTATACATTGTGATGGATTGGTTATAGAAATGTTATATTTTCAATTCTACCCTTCGGTTTGGCATTTTTACGAAAAAGATCTAATATGAGGCATTAAGCCCAAACGGCTTATGCTTTTCACTTTTACTTTACCAAAGGGGTCTATCATATTATAAAACTCATTTTTTTAATCTAATATTAGAGTCGTTTACATATTTTATCATTCAGGGGCATTTTAGTCGACTGAGACTCTTCTTTACGACGAAGGACTTATAATATTCGTTTTGACCAAAACGAACGTGTAACCATAACTATGTAAAATCATTATGTTCTTAAAAACATAAGGTTTACGAATTAGATTATTGGATTTACCTTACTTTAGGTAGACCATTATTCATTTATGACTCATTTAACTCTCGTCGGACCTTAAGTCCTCGTTAAGAGTTTGACCCATTACACATACCTGGCTCGAGTCATAGCATTGGCCTGTTTAAATACCTTGCACTACTAATTACCAATTAATAGCGACGCGAACCAAATGCCATTTCCCTGTGATCACAAAACTCGACAAGCGTTCATTAGATATTATTGTCAAATGGTGATGACCACACCATTTGACCCATATGGTCTAAATGACCATTTTATCATTATGAGATGGTATTTATTTACCATTTCACCATTTATCCATTTCAGTTTACACCACATGATCATATAACTTAAATTCGTTTTCTCAATTCATTCGGTCCGTTATGGCATACGCCATAGGGTGTCTATTTCTAAATTTAATATTTATTTATCAACTCGTGACTGAATTGCCATTTTACTCTTTTCATTTCTTATGGCTTTCACCATAAGGTAACATTTCCGAATTCCTTGTTTATTTGTCATTACATGACTAAATTACTGATTTACCCTTTTAACATAAAATATGGTTTATTACCATTTTCACTTGTTCCGACCCGTATCGATTCAAGTCGGAACCTTGTATTTCATATCTCATTCCGAATACCAATTCGCTTATTCTTAGTCAATTATATAAGTAGATTTACTATATTAAGGATGTAAGCTTTACTTACATTGAAATCCAATTATACCATTTTTCCGCGTACTTGTTCCATTTGACCCGCTTCTTCCCAAGCCTCCGCCTAGCTTGTCAAGCGTCAAACTATTATTTATCATTCGTAAGATGGTTAGGTTAGTCATCATCTAACATGACTATTCCACCTTACGGATTTTACATCAATTCACCATTTGATCATATTATAGGTTAGTTTGACTTCTAAAAGTCAACTACCTATTAATATTTGCAAACGCACAGATAAGTTCAACAAACTCATTTAGGCATTTATCAATTACTCGACATGCGATAGTTTTAGGCAACCCTCTTATATAAATTCTAAATCAAGTTCATGTCGTTTCTTTCACTTAAACAAATCCAAGCGATTGTTAACATCAAATTAACTTAACTTTTGATTAACAACGCTAATTTACTAGGTTTTCATCTTTATGTAGCAACCCATTTCATCAGATTATTAGGCATTCATCCGAATACCTAATATAATCAACTCTACACACTAACTAGTAGATAACATGATCTTATACACTTATTAACATTAACTTAACACCTATTTCATACAAAACCATTCCATAGTAAGTATGAATATGTACCCAAACTCATAATTTGTTCAAGTATCTTCCTACTATTATCATGCATAATGATTCTAAACATAGATATATCATCAACTTTATCATATTATTAAACCCACTTCAATATGTACTTGTTAAACACCTACAAGTAATCATACCTCAAATATTTCATAATTTCACTATATCAAACGGAATTATGCATACACATACACTCAATTTCATCTTTGGATCATAATCCAACAGTTTGATTACAAGTATTCTACTTGTCTCTAGTTACAACTTTCACCAATCTAGATTGTTAAACATACCTTATGATCCCCTAGTTTAGGTGATCTAAAATTCATGTTCCTGCACAAGATTAAGCTCCAATTTCCCTTCTAATTTTGATGATCTTGGAGATTTGGTGAAGAAGGAGTTTCTCCCTCCTTCTCTACTCCTGGTCGACTCACACACACACATTAAGTGTGTGTTGTGTTTTAATTTTTTTGATATTTATAATACAAGTTCCCTTTTTTGTAGCCTTGGTCCCTCAAGTTTAATTTTGATTAACAATGAGACTGCAACTCATTGTTTAGTTACTTGTATGCATGTTTTTAACTAGGTTTATTTGTTCCTAGTTATTTTGTTTATGGTTTAACTTTCACTGCTAACGGTCTTTTACCCGCTCTTTAATATTAACGTAATTTCATTACCAAACCCGTTTTTGGGGTGTTACAGAAGATGCAAGCGATGCAATACTAGGGTGTGATCAACGTATGCTATGCACATGGTATTAATTATGGTAAGATGTGGGAATCATCATGGAGAGAGTTAGAGAAAGAATAATTTCTGAAAGAGGAGCAACGTTTGGAAAAGATAGAAGAAAAGTAAAAAAAAACTGGTTTAAGAAGATTTCAGTTTATGAAGTGGGCCGCTAGAACCGATCAAACGCCTATACCATCTGATGAGCCTAGGAAGCCGCGCAAGAATTTCGTTGGACGTTAAAGTCAAATATTTGAAGATGTTGAAGACAAACCAAGACTTCGGCAACATCCAAGGTGAAGTTTGTTGATACATAATGTCTATTGCCTACGTCTTAGGGTTGTGTCTATATTTTGTAATAAATCGAAAATGTAAGATTTTACATTGTTTGTATTTAACTTTGCACGAAGGTAGCTTGTCTATATATAGCTAGTGTGAGTTGATAGCGCGTAGAACTTTTGCGACTGAGACGGCGAAGCTCTGTCGGATTTCCTGATCATTTGTAATAGTTAAACACTGAATGAAATCAGTTAATTGATGAAATAATCTTGTTAATTATCACTAATTCATATGAATTCCGCGCATATGGACTAGATACTCAAATTAGGACCTTTGCTATTTTACAAAACTAGTTATGTGCGACGATAAATACCTTCGTACGAAGGTAATTTATTACCCTCGCACGAAGGTAAATGAAATTAGAAGTAAAACTACCCTCGTACAAAGGTAATCTTGTGTTTGAAATTTTTTTTGTTATACACCTTCGTACGTAGGTATTTAAGGTATCTTTGTACATACATACCTTCGCACCAATTTGTGGGAATTTTCAAATTTCGACTAAGTGTTGATTTCTTGTGATTTTGCCGAAGAAAGCTACGAGTTTTGAACCGAAGCACAACATTTGTTGTGTGCTTGATAAAATACTACGCCAGATGAAACCATTTGAAAAAAATTTTGAAGTTCACGGACCGTTTACTGATATAAAAAGCGCTTACTTCTCAGCACAAGGTATATAGATCACACGTTCAACGTTTCTGGGATCATGCAAAATTCATACCTGATCCACCAGCAATATGGTCGATTGTCAAGATTGGAGATGAAGAAAAGGAAGTTTTTATTAATGAAGCCTTGATAAGAAGAGTTCTGATTTAAAGACAAAGACATTGATCCAACAGGTTATTCTGAAAGGATAGTGAAGGGTTGTTTTTATCTTATGGGATATACGAGGCATGTAAATGAAACAAATTTCAACAAAGCTTATCCAAATTGAGGATGGTTCAACGAAATCGAAAGACAAAGCTTTTGTGGTCACTCAAGAAGACAAAGGCTTCAATTGGAACAACTACATTCCAAAGACCGAAAGTCTTGCACTTCTAGCAGAAATCATGGAAGAACCTTAACTAGTAGTTGAAGAAACAGACGAAGAAGTTACAAGCGATGATTGTACTAAAGTCGCCTTTGATGAGACTCAAGAAGAAAGTTATGATGAATATTACTATGATCAGAGTGCTAAAGAAGATATTTTTCATAGTGCTTTTAAATCAGTTATACAACCTGACATGTATAAATCTTTTGCAGGTTTCTTTGGAGGATCAAACCATTATCAAAGCACACAGATTGATGAAGGATCAAAGCAGCCTGTAGAAGAAATTATCAATGTCACCAAAGAAATGAATGCTGAAAACCTTAAAGAGAGTGCCAATAAAGCTATGATGGCACAATTACAAGAGGTAGTCTCTGTGAAAGTTCTGGAGGTTGTGATTGAGTCAGTCAAAAAGGAGGGTAAGAGTGAGAAGAAAGAAATAGAAAAAACAATGCATGAAGTGCTTAGACCCATGCAAAGATTGTGTTGAGAAGGATGAGAAGTATAAAGAACTTAAAAAACACACCGATAACATATCTAGTGATCTAAAAGATACAAAAGAAGCTTATGATAAATTGAGCAAACCTATTAACCAATACCGAGATGCTATCAAAGAAGATAACGTTATGCTTTCTATGCTAAATGTGACGGTCATGAACAAACAAACGACAACAAACATTCACATTGACACGATTGCAAAATTAAAACAGGAGCTAGAAACCTTTAGGATCGAATCAGAACAGGTTAATAAGAAATTGGTTAGTTATTGAAAAGCGTCTTACGTGCTGGATCACATCCTCCCTAAAACAACGGGAAAAGACGAAACAGGAAAGGATGTGTATGGATATCAAAATAAAGCTCTAGGCTATCATTGATTTCCACCCCCAATGTGGAATAGTTGTTCAAAGAAAAAACCTGACGGGGTGGAAAAGGCACTTAATTTGAAATTAAGAACTGAAAAGAAAGATAAGTTGCCTGAAAACATCGATATAACCTATACCACCACAGAAAATGATTGTGAGTCAGAGGTTGTTAAAAACGTTTTTGGAAAAAGTTTTGGAAAACGACAGTGATAGTAATGAATTTAAAAGTGCTCAATCTAATCTTAAGAAAACAAGTTCAAACTCGCATTCTGAAAATGACGATAGTTTTCACAAGAATTATATTTCAAAATCAGAAAATGGTCTGAATGATTTCAAACTCACGTTCTGAAAATGACGATAGTTTTCACAAGAATTATATTTCAAAATCAGAAAATGGTTTGAAGGATGATCCGAATATTGACAAGTATAAAATGAACGGATCTAACAAGCTGTATTCTGATGATAAATTTTCGATTTAGAACGTGAACCTGGACAAAATTGAGAAAGTGTTCAACTTGGTAGAAGTTGATATGTCTGAAATTGATAATCTGTAGAAATCTTACTATTCCAAACCAAACCGCTCCTATTCTAACAGTCAAAAGAGAAATAACTATTACGGGAGACAGGGTTTGGGGTATGGTAAGAGAAATAACAATAGGTTTGGAAATTCAAATTTCACAAAAAAATGCTTTTTGTTTCTGGTACAAGCTCAAAGAGTGAAAAAGAGAGTTTGTCAAGCAAACAATCAAACGAAGATTTTTTAGCTAAAAAAAGAACACCGTGTCCACAAAATATCTCTAAACCAGTTTATAGTGTTAAGAAAACTTCAGAGGATGTAAAATAAAATCCCAATGTTTCTTCCTACTCAAATTCTAAAACAAAACAACGAATCGGAGAAATGAAGTTCTTCTTAGGGCTTTAGGTTGATCAGTTGTCCGATGGTATAATCCATCAGACAAAGTACGTCAACGATATCTTGGAGAAATTCGATATGTCGGGAACGTCACCATTATCTATCCATTGGCAATTAATCATGGCATCTGTCCAGACGAACATGGAGTCAAGATAGATGAAACCTTATATCGATCAATGATTGGATCATTGATGTATGTTACAGCATCACCAGACATCATGTATCCAACATGCCTTTGCGCCCGATATCAATTAACTCCTCGAGTGTCACACCTGATGATAGTCAAGTGGATTTTCAGATATTTGAATGGTTGCCCTAGCAATGGCTTGTGGTATCAATGAAAGGATAACTTCGACCTCGTAGGATATTCATACTCGAATGCTGCAAACATAATGCCAAATCTACAACGCCTGGTTGCCAGTTCTTCGGAACATGCTTAGTTACGTGGCAATGCAAGAATCAAACCACGGTCACTCTCCCCACTTGTGAGGCTGAGTATGTTTCAACTTCCAGTTCTTGTTCTCAAATTTTGTCGATACAACAACAGATGAGAGACTTTGGATTGCAATTTCTTGATACACCCATATATGTAGATAACAAGGCCGCCATCGATATAACTTATAAACCGGTTCATCACTCTAAAACTAAACACATTGAAATTCGACATCACTTTATCCGTGATTGCCACGAGAAAAAGTTGATTCGAATAGAAAAGACCCACACTGATGAACAAAAGGCAAATTTTTATACCAAACAATTTGATTGAACTGGATTTAAATATCTTTTGAGAATTAATGGTATGAAAAACTTAACATCAGATGGGGAATTAGAGGTTGAATATGGATCGGATGTGAGTTTTAGTGATCCTCATTGGTTTGTCATGTTATATAGTTTTTAGAAATTCTTTCTTTAAATACAAAATTTCAAAAATGTGTTTTTAATTTTAGGGGGAGAAATGTTGTAGGAAATAAAAAATATTATAAAATGAAAAAAATGTACAAAAACATGAAAAAGACAAAAAGAGTTTCCGTGTGAAAAGAGGAAATGATAGTACATTAATGGACTATCACGGTATGCTAAAGATTTGAAGTGTTATAAAATTGATAGAAGTTCTTATGATTTCACACATTCAGTAGATTGTTTATGAGATATAAACTTAAAAGAAAAACTTCTTAGTTAGTGGTTTAACATCTCTCGGATATATGGTCTTAGTACACCAAAATTTTGTTTAAGAGATTGCCGGATTCTGAGATACTAGGTCTTTATAAATAATTGATATCTGGGGTATTATACAAGTTCTTATGATTTTGCATTGGCAATGGACTAGAACTTGTAGAATCTTTTGCTTTTAATACCCAAAAACTGCAGCAAATTGTAAGTATCGAAAGATCCAACAATTGAAGTAAAAGATTCCAAATTGGAACACTACTTTCAAGACGAGCCTTCATCTCTTTGTCGGTAAGATGGTACTAACCTGAGCTCTCAAGGTATCGCATTACCAAGATACAGATATCAGTTAGATATATTCACCTGTAAGACGAAATCTAGGGAATCTTCATGCCGGAGTATATTCTGAGTTGGGAAACACGGTTAAGTCAAGTTCCTAAAATTACCTAATGTATCTCGGAACAATTGAGAAATGTGTAGAGGTTTATGTGGACAAGTATACTGACAATCTAAGTGAATTTGTTTAGTACTTAAAGTCTTATAAAAGTCAACGGTACTAGTGATATGTCTCAAAAACTGATATGATCTTCTAATATAAACTCACAAAAATATGTCTGTGAATACGTTTGTATATAGTTTTTTATATTTCATTTCAGAAAAACCGAAAAAAAGATTTTCAGCATTTTTTAGCATAATCTTTGGAAAAACCAAAAAGATTTTAGTTCTATCTTAGTTTTGACTACCGATGATGGAAAGCGAATCTTCAAAATCCAGAGATGCCGAGAGTTGAGAATTTTGGAAGACAACGGGTTGGGAGCTTATCTGAATTGTGAAAATACTTTGAAAAGATCAAAAGTTCATTAACTTGATAGTTTACATTGCCTAAAACATCATTTTGGTCACAAAGTGTTCAAGCAAGGTCATTAACTTAGACTTGGAAGAAAAATCAATTAACCGGGGTCATTAACTTGGACTTGGTCAACTGAGTGGGTCGTTAAAACCGGTTAAAATGAACGAAATGTAAAATCAGATTTACCTTTGCTCAAAGGAGTTATCTTCGCACGAAGATGATTGTCCTCGCACGAAGATAGTCTGCTATATATATTATCTTCACATGAAGATAATACATATGTTCACTATACATTTGCTCTGAGCAAAGATAAAATTTCTTGCATACGATGAAGTGCTGCCCAAATTTAGCTTGTAGTGGTTGATTGGCACACCCTAATACTGCCTAAAGTAGTTTGGACCGAATTGAACTCTAATTGAACCTTAATTTGAAGATTTCAGTAAAACACACATTAAAACATAGATCTAGGACAGTCTAATGGACCAAAGATGAAATTGAGCATACCATCATGTTAATCTACTCTTTTAGGTGTATAAGGTTACCTTCGCACGAAGGTAATTTATCTCCGCACAAAGATAAAGTGCAAAATATGCATTTGTGATTATTTACCTTCGCACGAAGGTAAAGGTTGACTTCACACCCGTTACCTTTGCACGAAGGTAAAACATATTTTTTGAAAAAATTCTAAGCGTTTCCGTGCTTGTGTTTGTACAGGAAAAGAAATCAAACTTTGACAAGAAACACATCTGTTGTAAGCGAGTTGCTCCTTTCAAGTCTATATTAATCATTATGAGCGAGTTGCCAATTGCTAAAGCACCTATAGATCCTCACAAGGCCTATCGTTCACATATAGAGAGGTTTTGGGAGCATGCAAAGTATGTACCAGAGAAGAATGTTATACGATCTTTTATGCGGATTAGTAATGAAGATAAAGAGGTGTATATTACTGAAGCCCTGGTTCGTAGAGTGTTAGATTTCAAAGATAAAGATGCAGATCCAATGATGTATACTGAACGTATATGCAAAGGATGCTTCTACAGAATGGGTTATAAGGGGCATGTCAATACATATTTCAAAAAAGCTTATCTCAGAAGGCATTACATGTTTTTTATACATTCTATGATATCTACGTTAAGTCGGAGGAAAGGGGGAGGTGATGCAATAGTCGATTATCAGATGTGCATGATCCCTGCACTCGCGCTAAACAAGGCTTACAACTTCACCAAAATGATATTTGAGCATATGAAGTCAAATATTGATAAAGAAAAGTTTCTGCAATATCCCAGATTTGTGAAGATGATATGATCAATTTCCCAACTTAGTCAAAAACAAGAATGATGCGTTGCCGCTAGATCACATGACAGGGTTATCTTTGGTAAGATTAAATCAGTATCTAAAGCAGGCTACAGAGCCGGTGGCTAGAAATTTCACTGGGAGATTTAAAGACAAGAGATACAAAGCACCTTCAAAGAATAAATGGAGAAATGAAGAGAGTGATTCTGATGATGAGGCTGCTCAGATGGATGGTTATGAGCCTAAGAGAGGTGTGTGGTATGAAAAAGAAGATACTATGAAACAGAGCACTCCAAAAACTAAAGCTCAGAAAAGAAAGAAAGAAACAGTCCTCAGAGATGAAACTACTGATGAGGAAGTAGAGATTGAGCAAGTTACTGAGCAACATGTTGAAGCTAAAGTGAGTGTTGAAGACGAGGTATTTTCTACTACCTTAGATAAAGAAAAGAAAGGTGCAGGTGTGATAACGATGAAGATTCTGAGGATACCTTTGACAGAGTTGAAAAAGCTAAAAGGTTGGCTCAAATCAAAAAGAAGAAAGTGGTTGGAGATGACGATGATGTGTATATTCCGTCTGATAATGATTCTGAAGCTGAAAGGCCAATAAAAAAGGCACAAAGAATAAAAAGCAAGCCTGATATTCAGAAAAAGACTACTTGGTCTCTAGCTATAAAGAAGCCAGAAGGAAATATATGAAGAAAAAGATAGTAGAGATTGAAAGTGTTGAACAACCATATACATCATCCATTCACATTTCCTTACCTCAACAACCACCATCATCACCACCATAGCCATCACCACAACATATTACACCTTCACATCAAACTCCTCCACAACATCAAACATCTCCACAAACTCAAACAACACCCAAACAACCAACATCTAAATCAACTCCGAGACAATCAATGTCAGACATATTCCTACAGATTTGGAGATATTCCATTTATAGAAGGGCTTTATGAAAACTTTGATGCTGACATGTTCAGCGAATCCAAAATAGCAGAACGGGAAAGCAAAATCAAAGCTTTGGAAGATAATAAGGAAGTATTGGAAGGCAGGGTGAAATTTCATGAAAATGATAGAGAATATATGAAAGTTGTGATTGAAAGTCTAGTGACTGATTATGAAAGGTTGAGACGGGTGGTAAATGATTTTTAGGATGAATGTGCTTGGAGCAATAGAAAATTTGATTTATTTCTAAAGGTTTTGGATAGCAGGATGGGAATAGATTTGATGCTGAATTTGACCGTACAGAACTTGAAGAAGCAAGACAAAAAGCAGTCGAACGAGCTAAGAAAGTAGAGGAAGACACTAGAGCTTTGGGCAAAGGAAAAGAGAAAACTGATGAGGTTCCTGTGATAGACCAATCTAAGCCAGAAACTGAATATGTGCTAGAAATTACTGCTGCTAGTTTTGAGATTAAGGAAGAGGTTGATATAGATGATGCTGAACCGGTTAATTTTATACTTGTTGGAAGGCAGGTGGATGTTTCTGTGAATCCTATCATTGAAAAGATTGTAGAGCGAAGAAGATTGTATGTTGAGATAGATACTGAGTTAGATGAATTTGACGATGACGAGGAGGATGATAACAAAGATAAAGATGATGAAAATGATATTAAAAAAGATAACGACGATAAGGGTGACGATGACGATGACACTCAGGAGGTACTGGAGTGACGGTAGTTGAAACTGCAAAAATAAACGAACTTTTTGATTACGATGCGTATCGAAATGATTCTACTAACCAAGAAGATGATACAAAATGTCAGGGGGAGCAGAAAGAGCAAACTCACGATGCAGAACAACTAGGAGTTCTCACAACTAATCCATTTACAACAGTTCCTTATTGTTAGACGCCCCGAATTTTGTATCTGGAACATAATGTTGAAGAAGGTGAGTTCGTGCACAATTATACAAAAGAGGAGATTGCTATTATGCTTGGAATTGATGAAGAGTCATTCAAATTTGATTTTGAAGAGGAACTGAATAACCTCAGTGCATTCGAGCCAAATGATTATGTTTACAAGCATATACCAGATACTGATACATATGATAGGGTGATTATGGAAGATGCATCGGATGATGATGAAGCGATCAATTATTCTGGTGAAGGAACTGATAACTTTCCAACTTTTAAAGAGTTATTCAGTAAAGCAAACGATGATTTTTAAGAAGAAGGATTGAAGAGACAGTTGCAGAGGGAAGTATTCTGAAACGTCTATCCAAAGAAGAAATTGTTGAGGCTAAAAAGACGTGGTTTCAAGAGATACAAAAAGAAAGGAAGTTCAAACGACCGTTCGCATTCTTCACACGCAACAAAGATAAATCTTATGGATTCTTGATTTGGACGTCTATATGATTAAAAGGGAATATGGTGTTCAATACTTCAGATATTTGAATGATTTGAAGATGTTGCCATACTGGGATATCTAAGAGCTTGTACTAAGGAAGAGTATTAACTTCCAAATGAAGTTTCATGATCAAAGATTATGGAAATTAATCAAATACTAAGCAGCTCATGGTTTTAATAAGTGGAAACTGTTGATTCTGAAGAAAAAGATAAAGATTGACAAAGTTACTCGAGAGAAAGATGTCACACTTCTGATGAAACGGGCATGTGTGATGAAATACATGCCGTTGATGAAGATCGAACAAGATTTCTATGAATTCTTTCAGTGGTGGCAAGTGGATTCCGAAACAAGTGATGCTGTTATTGTTTCAAAAGCTGATGACACCTGGGATATTACTAAAGATCTAAATCCAAAGATGATTGAACGAAAGAGGATATGGGGATTGTGGAGAACTATTCGCATACTAGACCCGATGTGGCTAGTTAATTGTTTGAAAGATGATATCAAATGCTTGTTCTTCAAAAGATTTGTTACGATGTGAAGGAGAAAACGCAAGCGATGCAATACCAAGGCGTGATTAATGTTTGCTATGCACACGGTATTAATTCAGGAAAAATGTGGGAATCAACATGGAGAGAGTTAGAGAAAGAAGAGTTTATGAAAGAGGAACGAAGATTGGAGAAGATTGAAGAAAAGTCTAAAGAAGCTCGATTAAGAAGATTTCAGTTCATGAAGTAGGCTCCTGCGACTGATCAAATGCTAATATCATCTAAAGAACGTAGGAAACAACACAAGAATTTCTTTGGGCGTTAAAGTCAATATTTGAAGATTTTGAAGACAGACAAAGACTACGGCAACATCCAACTTTTGAAGAATTATTCAGTAAAGCAAATGATGACTTGTTATAAAGAAGGATTGAAGAGACAGTTGTAGAGGTAAGTATTCCAAAACGTCTATCTAAACAACAAATTGTTGTAGCTAAAAAGATATGGTTTAAAGAATTACCAAAAGAAATGAAGTTCAGGCGACCGTTGGCATTCCTCACACGCGAGAATATGGTCTTCAATACTTCAAGTATTTGAATGATTTGAAGACATTACCATACTGGGATATCGAGGAGCTTGTACAGACAAAGAGTATTAACTTCCAAATGAAGTTTCATGATCAAAGATTATGGAAGTTAATCAAATACTAAGCAGCTCATAGTTTTAACAAGTGGAAATTGTTGATTCCTAAGAAAGAATAAAGATTGACAAAGTTACTAGAGAAAAAGATGTCACACTTGTGATGAAACGGGCACGTGGGATGAAAAACATGCCGTTGATGAAGATCGAAAAAGATTTCTATGAATTCTTTCAGTGGTGGCAAGTGGATTCCGAAACAAGTGAAGCTGTTATTGTTTCAAAAGCTGATGACACCTGGGATATTACTAAAGATCTAAATCCAAAGATGATTGAACGAAAGAGGATATGGGAATTGTGGAGAACTATTCGCATACTAGACCCGATGTGGCTAGTTAATTGTTTGAAAGATGATATCAAATGCTTGTTCTTCAAAAGATTTGTTACGATGTGAAGGAGAAAACGCAAGCGATGCAATACCAAGGCGTGATTAATGTTTGCTATGCACACGATATTAATTCAGGAAAAATGTGGGAATCAACATGGAGAGAGTTAGAGAAAGAAGAGTTTATGAAAGAGGAACGAAGATTGGAGAAGATTGAAGAAAAGTCTAAAGAAGCTCGATTAAGAAGATTTCAGTTCATGAAGTAGGCTCATGCGACTGATCAAATGCTAATATCATCTGAAGAACGTAGGAAATAGCGCAAGAATTTCTTTGGGCGTTATAGTCAAATATTTGAAGATTTTGAAGACAGACCAAGACAACGGCAAGATCCAACTTTTGAAGAATTATTCAGTATAGCAAATGATGACTTGTTAAAAAGAAGGATTGAAGAGACAGTTGCAAAGGTAAGTATTCAAAAACGTCTATCTAAACAACAAATTGTTGAAGCTAAAAAGATATGGTTTAAAGAACTACCAAAAGAAATGAAGTTCAGGCGACCGTTGGCATTCTTCACACGCGAGAATATGGTGTTCAATACTTCAAGTATTTGAATGATTTGAAGACATTACCATAATGGGATATCGAGGAGCTTGTACAGACAAAGTGTATTAACTTCCAAATGAAGTTTCATGATCAAAGATTACGGAAGTTAATCAAATACTAAGAAGCTCATGGTTTTAACAAGTGGAAACCATTAATTCCTAAGAAAAGAATAAAGATTGACAAAGTTACTAGAGAGAAAGATGTCACACTTGTGATGAAACAGGCACGTGTGAAGAAAAACATGCCGTTGATGAAGATCGAACAGGATTTCCATGAATTCTTTCAGTGGTGCAAGTGGATTCCGAAACAAGTGAATCTGTTATTGTTTTGAAAGCTAATGACACCTGGGATATTACTAAAGATCTAAATCCAAAGATGATTGAATGAAAGAGGATTTGGGGATTGTGGAGAACTATTCGCATACTAGACCCGATGTGGCTAGTTAACAGTTTGAAAGATGATATCAAATGCTTGTTCTTCAAAAGATTTGTTATGATGGGAAGAAGAAAACGCAAGCGAAGCAATACCAAGGCGTGATTAATGTTTGCTATGCGCACGGTATTAATTCTGGTAAGATGTGGGAATCGTCATGGAGAGAGTTAGAGAAAGAAGAATTTCTGAAAGAGGAGTAACGTTTGGAAAAGATTTAAGAAAAGTCAAAAAAAGCTGGTTTAGAAGATTTCAGTTTTGGAAGTGGGCCGCTGTAACCGATCAAACGCCTATACCATCTGAAGAGCGTAGGAAGCCTCGGAAGAATTTCGTTGGACGTTAAAGTCAAATATTTGAAGATGTTGAAGACAGACCAAGACTTCGGCAACATCCAAGGGGGAGGTTGTTGATGCATAATGTCATTGCCTATGTCTTAGGGTTGTGTTTATGTTTTGTAATAGGTCAAAAATGTAAGATTTTACATTGTTTGTATTTAACTTTCCACAAAGGTAGAATGTCTATATATAGCTAGTGTGAGTTGATAGTACGTAGAACTTTTGCGACTGAGACGGCGAAGCTCTATCGGATTTCCTGATCATTTGTAAGAGTTAAACATTGAATGAAATAAGTTAATTGATGAAATAATCTTATTAATTGTCGTTAAAAGATAAAAAAGAAGCTTATGATAAACTGAGCAAAACTATTAACCAATACCGAGATGCTATCAGAGAAGATAACGCTACGCTTTCTATGCTAAATGTGATGGTCATGAACAAGCAAATGGCAACAAACATTCACATTGACACGATTGCTAAATTAAAACAGGAGCTAGAAACCTTTAGGATCGAATCAGTTATTCAAAGAAAAAAACCCCCTATGTGGAATAGTTATTCAAAGAAAAAACCAGACGGGGTGTAAAAGGCACTTAATTCGAAATTAAGAACTGAAAACAAAGATGAGCTTCCTGAAAACATTGATATAACCTATACCACCACAAAAAATGATTGTGAGTCAGAGGTTGTTAAAAACGTTGTTGAAAAAGTTTTGGAAAACGACAGTGATAATAATGAATTTGAAAGTGCTCAATCTAATCTGAAGAAAACAAGTTCAACCTCGCGTTCAGAAAATGACGATAGTTTTCACAAGAATTATATTTCAAAATCAGAAAATGGTCTGAATGATGATCCGAATATTGTCATGTACAAAATGAACGGATCTAACAAGCTGTATTCTGATGATAAATTTCCGATTTAGAACGTGAACCTGGACAAAATTGAGAAAGTGTTCAACTTGGTAGAAGTTGATATGTCTGAAATTGATAATCTGTAGAAATCTTACTATTCCAAACCAAACCGCTCCTATTCTAACAGTCAAAAGAGAAATAACTATTACGGGAGACAGGGTTTGGGGTATGGTAAGAGAAATAACAATAGGTTTGGAAATTCAAATTTCACAAAGAATGCTTTTTGTTTCTTGTACAAGCTCAAAGAGTGAAAAAGAGAGTTTGTCAAGCAAACAATCAAACGAAGAATTTTTCGCTAAAAAAAGAACACCGTGAACAGGTTCAGGGAGCCACTACTGTCACAGACAGTAGGAAGTGATCTATATGCAACCAGGTTGGGAATATCACTAGACGGTGTCCACAAAATATCTCTAAACCTTTTAATAGTGTTAAGAAAACTTCAGAGGATGTAAAATAAAATCCCCAATGTTTCTTCCTACTCAAATTCTAAATCAAAACAACGAATCTAAAATGACGTGACCAGCAAATCTTAATGTTTCAACTGAAAAGGCTGGTGAATCATCAATCAAAATGGAACAAAAAGATTCAAAATATTATCCCAAAAATGCAACTTCAAAAAATCAAACTTAGGTGATAAAGAGATCAAAACATCTGTTCCAACTATGTTTGATTAAAAGATTGAACAAAAAGTTGAACAGATTGTTGAAACAAAGATTGAAAGTGTGTGTGATTCAACATGTGAAAACCCACCCAAGACCGTTAAGGCTTGGGTCTCACTAGTCAAATAATTGTTTAAGTGAATGTGCAGGGCTCCCAAGATCCGTTATTTCCAAGTGGATCATGGATAGCGGAGCGTCCCGACACATGATGGGGATGTTGGCTCTCTTATAAGAAGTCAAATCTATATGAAGGGGCTATGTCGGGTTTGTAGGAAACCAAGGAGGTAGAATTGTGGGTGCAGGAATTCTAACTAAAGGTGTGTTGTTGTTCGACAAGGCCAACTACATAGCAGAGTTAGAGAACAAATGAGTATCTCTCAGATCTATGATAAAAAATTCATGACGCACTTCACTGATCGAGAATGCCTTATGCCTTATTCTTAAGCCCGGATTCCATAGACTAGATGAATGGATCTTGATGCACGCTCCCCGAGAAAACAACTTGTATGTCTTAGACATGAGCGTTGCAATCATAGCGGCAAAATCCGCGCAATGTTTTGTGTCAAAAGCAATAGAGAAAGAATAAATCATGTGGCATAGGAAAATGAGACACAATAATCTCAGGAAGATGAATTTCTTGGTACACAGCAATCTAGTGGAGGGGGTCAATATAAAGAGTTTTCACTTGAATGACGACTTCATAAGTTGCAAGAAGGGCAAACAACACAAGAAGTTACATCTGAGGAAGCTCCAGCTAGAAAAACTATACATGGATCTCTTTAGACCAGTCAATGTTCGAAGTATCTTAGGAGATTTATAGTGTCTCGTTCTTACTGATGACTATTCAAGTTTTTCATGTGTGATGTTCTCGGAAAGTAAAGATGAAACTTTTGAGTGTCTCATGATCTTGTTCCAAAAATAGAAATCTGTATCATTTGCCAATTCGACGCATTAGAAGCAAAAATGGTACAGAATTGAAAAAACAATCGGATGTTAGAGTTTTGCAATGCGAAGGGAATTTTGCATGAATTCAGTCCACCATATACCCCACAGCAAAACGGTGTAGCTGAACGCAAAGACAAAACACTTACAAAGACAGCAAGAACCATGCTCGCCGATTCAAAACTGCCTGTTAGCTTTTGGAGCGAAGCCATGGCGTCTACTTGCTATATATTGAAAAGAGTATTGACTATCAAGCCTCACAAGAAAACATGTTTCTAGCTACTCAATCAACGTAAGCAAAATCGTAAGTATTTAGAACCTTTTGGGTTACCATGCATGGTAATCGATGCAAATGGAAAATTTGGTGCCAAATCAATGGAAGGTTCTCGTGGGATATGCTAGTCCGCTTATGAGAGTTTATCTTCCTTACATAAACCGGGTTATTGAAGCTCAGAACATAGTTTGTCAATGTTACACATCTCCGACACAAAAACCAAGAGATTCTTGGCTGTTCAATTATAAAAGTCTCTAGAGTTCCTTCGAGTAGCAAGTTGAACCAACAGAAGAGGAACTTTTAATACTTTATCAGCAACAACAAAGCGTTATCACAAGATCAAGTTCCTAGACCAATTGTTATTACTCAAATAGCTGTTGGTACTCACGATGCTGAAACAGGCCCTAGTTCTCAACATCTAGAATCACATACTGTGAAACAAGTGATCGCACAACTGATCAAGAGATGAATGATACTACTCCCATGTTTGATCAATCCGATGATTGTGAATCTGATGCTCAACCGACATATAACAATGACGGATCTACTTCCGATGATGGTGAAGATTAGACTGAAAGTTTACTCAATAATCAAGCTGAGGGAAGAAGTGCTTAGAATGAAGCATCTACAGTTCATCAGAACGCTGATCAAAGAATTTGGAACACGAAGTGAGCGTTTCTAACGAAGTTATGCTGAGGACACAATCATACGACCCACTAGAATGTATCATTGTAGAGTTGCAGACTAGTGTTAAAACGCAAAATCAGATCAATCAGGATCTTAGTTGTTTTTATACTAATGTAGCACCTTTACAAAACACGCTCTCATATAGAATGTTTTATTTCATAGATAGAGCCGAAAACGTATAAGGAAGCTCTCCGAAAAGAAAACTGGGTGAGTGCAATGCAGGAGGAGCTATTGTAGTCTGAAAACTTGGTGGGTGGAAACTTGTTGATCTACCAGATGACCACAAAAAGATAAATACAAAATGGGTCTTCAAGTGCAAAAGAGATTATAGAGGAGTAATTGTGCGTAACAAAGCTCGACCCGTTGTTCAGGGATTACATCAGCAAGAGGGAATAGACTACACTGAAGTCTATGCTCCAGTGGCCAGATTGGAAAGGTGAAAGAGGAGGTATACGTCGGATAACCACCAAGGTTCATCGATCTGATACACAAAGACAAGGTTAATCTATAGGGTAAGGCATTATACGGTTTACAACAGGCCTCGAGAGCTCAACACCTTCTGGATAACGGTTTTACTAGAGGAACAGTAGACAGTACCCTCTTCACACGGGAAGCAGCAGGACACATCTTAATTGTACAAATCTATGTGGATGACATTATATTCGGTTTGACCAACGATCTGTTGTGCAAAGATTTCAAAAGAGTCATGACAAATAAATTCGAGATGAGTTCTATTGGGGAGATGAGGTTCTTTTTAGGACTTTAGGTCGATCAATTACGTGATGGAATCTTTATACATTAGCTGAAGTATATGAACGACATTTTTGAGAAATTCAAGATGTCTAAATCATCACAAGTGTCTACCCCATTAGTTCTAAATTACGGCATGGGACCAGATTCAGCTGGAGTGAACATAGATGAAACTTTATATCGTTTGATGATCGGATCTTTGATGTATCTGACAGCATCACGACCGGATATCATGTATCCGACATGCCTCTGCGCACGCTACCAGTCAAGTCCAAGAGTGTCGCATTTGTTGATTCTCAAAAGAATCCTTGGATACCTAAAAGGTTGCCCAAGCACCGACTTGTGGTATCACGTACCAACGAATTCAATCTCGCAGGATACACCAACTTTGACTTTGGGTGTTGCAAATTAAACACTAAATCTACAACTGCCGGTTGCCAGTTCTTTGGCACACGATTAGTAACGTGGCAATGTTAGAAGCAAACCACAGTCACCCTCTCTACTTGCAAAGAAGAATACGTTCCGGCTTCCAGTTATTGTTTCCAAATCTTATGGATACAACAACAGATGAGAGACTGGGATTGTAGTTTCTTGATACGTCTATATATGTAGATAACGAGACTACCATTAACATAAGAAAAATTCTGGTTCATCATTCTCAAACTAAACACATTGAAATACATCATCACTTTATTCGTGATTGCTACGAGAAAAATTTGATTCGTATTGAAAAGATCCACATTAATGAACAGAGAGTAGACCTTTATAAAAAACTGTTTGACAGAGCAAACTTTAAATATCTTTTGAAATTGAACGGGATGAAAGATCTGTTATCAGGGGGACACGGAGGTTGAAGCCGAGATGGATTATGATTTGACGTAATTCTCATCGGTTGATTGGCACACCACAAACAATGGCGAAGGTATAATATGGACGAATTTGGACTTAAACTGAACCTTTCAGCTTAATAAACACAAAAAAGTACATCTAGAACGTATGGACCGATGAATCTTAAGATTGAACAAATGAAATTGATAATCGACAATGTTACGATAGTATTATGCTTTCAATTTCATCAAAAATCATGTTATTGATCTTAACAGTTATGTGCGATGGTAATTTATTACCCTCGCACGAAGGTAAATGAAATTAGAAGGAAAAAAAACCCTCGTACAAAGGTAATCATGTGTTTGAAAATTTTGTTTTTGTTATACACCTTCGTACGTAGGTAATTAAGTTATCTTTGTACATACATACCTTCGCACCAAGTTGTGGTAATTTTGAAATTTTGACTAAGTGTTGATTTCTTGTGATTTTGTAGAAGAAAGCTATGAAACCGAAGCACAACATTTGTTTTGTGCTTGATAAAACATTGCCCAAGAAGAAACCGTTTGAAGAAATTTTGAAGTCATGGACCGTTTACCGATTAAGAAAGCGCTTACTAATCAGCACAAGGCGTATAAATCACACGTTCAATGTTTCTGGGATCACGCAAAATTCATACCTGACCCACTAGCAATATGGTCGATTGTCAAGATTGGAGATGAAGAAAAATAAGTTTTTATTACTGAAGCCTTGATAAGAAGAGTGTGGATTTTAAAGACAAAGTTAGTGATCCGACAGGTTATTCTTAAAGGATGGTAAAGGGTTGTTTTAATCGAATGGGATATTTAGGGCATGTAAATTAAACAAATTTCAACAAAGCTTATCTTGTAAGGCCCTACAAATTCTTTGTGCATTCAGTGATTCATGTCTCGGGGAATTGAAAAGGAGGTTTTATGTGCTACTGGATTATTAGATGTGCATGATAGCAGCATTGTCTCTAAATCTTTAGTATAATTTCACCAGAATCATTTTCGAGTAGATGAAAGCAAACATCAACAAAGAAAAGTTTTTACAATATCCATGGTTTGTGCAGATGATGTTAGATAACCAGTTTCCTAACTTACTAAAAGAAGAATCTGATGAGTTAGTGCTTGAACATATGACGAATCTTTCACTGGATCGTCTGAATCAGTATCTCTATCAGAAAAGCATTCATGTAGGCAAGAAGTTCTTCGGGTTTATAAAGGATGAAAACTATATTGCGCGACTAAAAGATTGATGGAGAAAGGACGAGCGCGATCCTGACAACGATGAAGAAGCACATTTAGCATAATACATACCAAAAAGAAGCAAATGGTATGAGAAAGAAGATAAGAAAAAGAAGCAAGCACCTAAACGAAAAAGAGCAAAGAAAAAGGTTGCTACTATGTTGGCGGATGAGGATTCTGATAATGAGATACATGTTGAAAAGAATGTGGAAGTTGAAGTGCTTTCTGCGACTTCAAATCATGAACGAGGAGAAAATAGTACAGCTGATACATCAGAAATTGAAGAGAACATTGAGAAACAAGCGTTTGAAGGTGGAAGTAATGCCAATTCTGATAAGACTGAAAGCGATCACGATAATCCATTTAATAAAAGAGCTCTCCATGATCCTATAGAGTTGGCTGAACAAAAAGTTGCTAAGAGAAAGAAAAAGGCAACTAAAGATGATGATGAGCCATATGTGCCACCAAAGAAGGTCAAGAGAGTTAAAAGAAAGCCTTCTGATGTTAGAAAAAAGAAAACAGGGTCTCCACTAATAAAGAAAGCAAGAACGAAGTACTTGAAAGTTGGAATAGAAACAACCACTAGGGCTGATTCAGTGGTTCATGAAGAGGAGACACCGACGGTTGAAGCTGAAACTGAAAAGGTTATACCAATTCAAATTCCGCCATCACCACAAATAAAACAACCACTATCACCACTAGAACATTCATCACCACCCAAATAGCCAACACCACCAGGACAACAACAGTCAACTCCTCAATCCTCAACAAGAAGACAATCTTTTTCATCAGGGTCTACCAGGGATGCTGAGCATATCTTCGATGATGATTTTCAATTTCCAAATTTTTCACATATGGCGGCTATAGATCTTGGTTTTCTAGAAGAATCAGAATGACCAGAAGATAAGAGATTTCGAGAATAGAGTGAAGCTTTTGGAAGAAGAACGTAAACATATGGAAGTAGTAATGGCTCATGTTGTCTATGATAATGAAAGATTGAGGAGATTGACAAGAGAATTAGAAGATGACAGATTGAGAAAAGATAGAAAGCTTAATATGTTTCAGAAAGTGTTACAAAAGAAGTTAGGTATAGAATTTGAGGCATAATTCAACCAGATAGAAATTGATGAAGCTAGGGAAAGGCCTGCTGAAAGAGCAAGAAGGGTTGAAGCTAAAGCATCAACAGCAAGAAAAGGAAAAAAATTGATGATGTTTCTTTCGATTATTACGCCTAAGACAGAAAAAGAACCTGAACCACTTGTTAATCATGTTCTTATCAGTGATGTTATTGATATTCCTTATCATATTGAAAGAAAGAAAAAGCCGCAGAAAGAACAAGAGAAAGAGACTAAGGAGGACGATAAAGAGGTTGATGAGGATGTAGATGTTGATAGTGATAATAATGATGATAATGACAAGAGTGATGATGATGATGATAATACGCAAGGTGGTACTGGGTTGGTGGTTTATGAAGCGAAGAGTAATGATTCATTTGATTATGATAACTTCTTAAATGGTAATGTGAATCAAGAAGATGATGTTGAAAGAAAGGAGGAGCAGAAGGATCCTAAGAATGATGAAGAGAATTCAGGAATCTTCACAGACGATACCCTATTAACTGTTGTTCCTACAATTTCTCATAGAACGACTTATCTTGAACATGATGTTGAGGAGGGAGAGTTTGTGCATAACTATTCAAAGAAAGAGATTGCAGAAATGATGGGCATTGATGAAAATACATTTGAATTCAATTTCGAGGAAGAACTAAACAACATAAATATGGCAAACCCAGAAGATTGTATATTTTGTTATGTTGAAGAAGCTGATAATTACAACAATGTTGTCGTGGAGGATGATTCGGACGATGTAACAGTAAAATATTCAGGTAAAGGAACCAATGACTTCCCAACATTTCAGGAGATGTTTGTTGAAGAGGCGAACCAGCTTTTAAAGCAAAAGATTGACAGAACACTGAAAGATGGAGTATCTCTAATGGTTGATAGAGACGAAATTAAAAGAGCCAGGATGGCATGGTTCAAAAACATTCCAAGAGAAAGAAAATTTCGACCACTGTTAGCGTTTTACATGAGAAATCAAGATAAGTCGCTGGGAGATATTATAGTTGGGGTTGGATTCCGGAAATGAATGTGTCGAGAATCAAAAGAGAATATGGCGTGCAATACTTCAAGTACTTACAAGATATCAGCATAGTGCCATGGTGGGATGTTCAAGAGTTGTGCCAGACAAAGCTTATTAATTTTCAAATGAAGCCTAGAGATCAGAAATTGTGGAAGTTGATTAGGGTTGAAGCTCGTCATGATTTTCCAAACTAGAAGCCTCATTATCTTAAGAAGATTACTAAGATAGATTCAGTTCCGGGATTGCTTGATGTTACTTTTATTATTAAAAGACCGCGAGCAATGAAACACATGCCCCTGATGAAGTTAGAACAAGATTTTTATAACGACTTCAGATGGTGGGAATTGGATTTTGAAACAAGGGAAGTGGTGATCGTATTGAAGACTGAAGGTCTATGGACAGCAATCAGGATACTAGACCCGATGTGGCTAGTGAATTTATCAGAAAAAGATGTTAAAAAACTGTTTTACAACAAGATCGTACATTAAGTGCAAGATTCAGTTCAAGTGTTATAGTATCAGAATGTGATCAGAGTTTGTTATGCATATGAGATCAATTCTGGAAGGATGTGGAATACCAAATGGAGAGAAATTGAAAGAGTCAAACTTTTGAAAGTTATAAAAAAGGAAGAAAGGATTGAAAAGAAAATGAAGAAGGCATCGATTGCAAGATTTTAGTTTATGAAGCAGCCGAAGACTGACAAAACACCAATGTCTATATTTGAGCTGAGGAAGCAAAAAGTAAGGAAACATTTCTTCGGACTTTGGAGCTAATGTTATAAAGTTTTGAAGACTTAAGACCGATCGAGACTACGGCAACATCCAAGGAGGAGTTTGTTGATACATATTTCTGCTACCTGCGTTTATGAGTTGTGTCAGTGTTTGTAATAGGCTAAATGTCAGATTTCTTATGTTTGTACGTTTACTTCGTACGAACGATTGGTTCATACGAATGTAGTTCAAAGTAGCTTCGTATGAAGGTGTTCATTTTTAAGTTCTCATGAAGGTAGTGACCTAGGTTTGCACGAAGGTAAGAGTACTATATATAGGTGTGTGAGTTTAGTGTCTCAGTATTGGTTTTACAAACGATACGGCGAAGCCCTGTCGAATTTCTAGGTCCGTGCTCGGATCCCATAAGCTTAGGTCTGATCTAATTAACCTAGTCCATAACGTGCGGAATCCGTTTTAGATTAGGCGACATTTTAACAAGATTACAAGTCATTCAATTATCTGTTTTGATTTAATGGTTCAACGTGTATAAGTTCTTGAAAACACTTGGACCGAGCTCCGCTATCCGGTCTACACAAACAGTTACATCTCTCTAACATTGCACACCTATTTATAGACTTGGTAATTACCTTCGTGCGAAGCTAGGTTCTTCTCTTCGTACTAAGTGAACTTTCACTTCGTGTGAAGTGGTTATACAAATAAATTTAATCTAACATTTCGTTCCTATTACGGACTCAATGTTATTCGATTACGTAGGCGACAGACATATGCATCAACAGTCTTCCCCTTAGATGTTGCCGTTGTCTTCGAATACTCGTTAACTTCGGAGTCTTTTACTATCTTCAAATTTCTTTGAATAACTTTAACGTTCTTGTTCAACAGATATCATCAACAATCTCCTTCTTAATTCCATACTTTGATCTTTGAATAGTAAACATTGAATATCAGCACGTTCCCCCTTACTTTGAACTTCCTTTATCTTTATTCAACGTCTAATCTTGCTCCCCCTTTCTACTAGCTTCTTGTTTAAACTACTAAACATTCAAATAAACATTTTAGATTCAAACATTGAAATTTTTCAAATCAACTCTTATCAACATTTTCAAATTTCAAATTGTAAACATCTTATCAGTTTTAACAACCCTCTCAGTTAACCAACTCCAAGTTAATGACTTTGGTCACCTGATTTATCTGCCAAGTTCAACTAAATGACCTTGGTTGATCATTTTGTGAACAAATCGATGTTTTTTTATCACATTTAAGTTTCAAATTAATTAACTTTTAATCAATTCACACATAACTTTCAATCTCAAGATTTAGTTTAGCAGCTTTAGATTTTTAAAATCAGTTTTCCATAATCGATAGTCGAAACTAAGTTGAACATAAAATCTTTTTGGTTTTATGAAATGAAATAACTATGTACAAACATATTTAGAGACATATTTTTTGTGAGTTTGTGTAAGAGGATCAAATCAGTTTCTAAGACATATCACTAGTACCGTTGATCTTGAAAACTTGAAGTTCTAAAGAAATTCACTTAGATTCTCAGCATATTTGTCCAATTTAAACCTAGACACATTTCCCAATTGCTCCTATATACGTTGCTTAAATGTCTTAGAACTTGACTTTATAGCGTTTCCCAACTCAGAATATACTCCCATATTAAGTTTCCTTTGATTTCATCTTACAGGTGAATATATCTAACTGAAATCTGTATTTGGGTTGTGCGAGGCCTTGAGATCTCGGGTTAGTACAAGCGTACAGACAAAGAGATGAAGACTCGACTTAAAAGTAGTGTTCCATATTTGGAATCTTTTGAACTGCAATTGTTAGATCTTTCAACAATTACTGCAGTTTTAGGATTTTAAAGCAAAAGTATTCTACAAGTTCTAAGTCATTACTGACGCAAAATCAGAAGAACTTGTATACTACCTGAGATATCAATTATCTATAAAGAAGTTTTTCGGTGTACTAAGACCATATATCCGAGAGATGTTAAGACACTTATTTAGAAGTTTTTCTTTATGTTTATATCTCAGAAAAAATCTATTGAATGTGCGAAGCCTACTGGCACATCATCAGTGAGATATGTTTAAACATTTTGACACTATATTTCCTTAGAATACTTTGATAGTCCACTGATGTGCTATCATTTCCTCTTTTTTACACGAAAACTCTTTTTTTCTTTTTCATATTTTTTGTATTTTTTGCATTTTAATATGTTTTTGTATTCTCTCAAAATTTTTCTCCCCTTAAAATGCAAAAACATATTTTTGTATTTTTGTTTTTAAAGAAAAACATTGACCGACCGGTGAGAATCATTTCAATTCCCCATCCATTATTGCTTCACATTTTTCTTTTAAAATTTTCTCTCCCTCATGATGACAAAAATTGAAACTTTTGATTTTAAAAACATTTATAAATCTGTATTTTCAATCAGTTTCCTCTGTTCAACAGTGAGTCTTCTGTGATACATTTTCAATTTCTTTAAAATTGTAAATGACAAACGTTAAAGAAAAACTTATAGCCTGAAGAATTTTTCATTTGAATAACCCGGTTTCATTCTCATCATGTGCCAAGGAACTTCGTTCTTCATGTTGTACTTTGATCTCAGAAATTCCTGCACACAATCCTACACAATTAGTTGAATAGAGATACCTAAGTCTTTCCAGTCTTGGGTGGACTTTCTTCAACTTCAACTTTAATTTCCTTTAAACAATCAGATTTATTTGTAACTTTCTATAGTTTAGGAAAGTCCCCTAAACTTTCAGTTTTCACTATTTGTTTTATCTTTCAACAATAACTTTTTCTTTCATCACCCACGTTTGTTTTTAGACATTGTTTTTTTGAAATAAAACAAAGAATCTTTTTTTCATTACTTTTTGAAGATTCACCAATTTCAAAATTTCAAAATTTAGTATGAACTAGCTACACTTTGTTTTTAAATTCTTTGATTTGTTTCCAAACCTGTGTTGGAATAAACATCTTCAGAACAAACCTGTGTTGGAATAAACATCGTTGATTTTTGTTTCACATCTTCATATTTTTTCTTAACATCGGAAACAGGTTAAGGTTTCTTTTGTTAACATCTTCTAGCAATATGTCCAGTTTAATTACATCGAAAACACGTACTACTTTCAGTTACATCAAATAACCCCTCAATTTGCTTTCGTCGTTGTTATTGAGAGAAAAATTCTTCATTAGATTATTTGAAAATTTGACTTTCTTTTGTACTTTCTGAACTTGTTGGCACAAAAGTCGTTTCTTTACAAATTTTGATTTTTTAAACTTATTATAATTTCTCTTATTATATCCCGAACCGTTTCTACCCTGTAATGATTTTTCTGATGACAGTTAGGGTAGAAATTTCGGTTTGGTATAATATGATCTATCTTGTTTGACGTTTGAAAAACTTTGATTTCTTGTAAAATCTTTAATTTTAGACATTCAATTTCAACAAGCTTAACTTTTTCAACTTTGTCCAAATTCACATTCTGAACGAAAACTCAGAATCAGAATATAGTTGATCAAATCCACACATTTTGTACATTAAAATATTGAGATCATCATGAAAACTTTTTTCACTTTTAGGTTGTGAACTTGAACTTTCTTTTTCAATCTTTGGTTTTATATTTTCAAAATTAGATTATCATTTTCATCACCCAAAACGATATCTAATCCATCATCTACATCAGATTTTGAATAGGTCACATCGATGTTGTCAGGCAACTGATCTTCCTATTCTGTCTTTACAGTTTGTAGTTTCAAGTTCAGTGTCTTTTCCTCCCCATCTGGGTTTTTCCTAGAGTAGTTGTTCCACATCAGGGGTGGACATCGGTTATAACCTAGACCTCTATCTTATTACCTGTAGATATCTTCTCCATTTTTGTCTTTTCCAGTCGGCTTCGGTAGAATATGATCCAAGACATAAGATGTCGTGAATAACTGATCAACTTTTTATCAACCCTTTCTGTTTCGATTTTCATTGCTTCTAGCTCACTCTTCAATTTAGCAATCATGTCAATTTGAATGTTTATCGCCATCTGTTTATCCATGATCGTTGCCTTTAACATTGAAGTAGTAGCACTGTTTTCTCTACTTTCATCACGGTGTAGGTTGATTGTTGTACTTAGCTTATCATAAGCCTCTTTTGTCTCTTTGAAATCTCTAGCCAAATTATCTGTATGACATTTCAGCTCTCTATACTTTTCATCCTTTACAAGAAAAGCCTTGCACAGTTCTAAACATTTTGTGCACTATCTTTCTATCTCAACTTTGTTAATTTTCTTCTCTTCCTTGACTTCTTCAACCATGACCTCTTCTCATCTTTAAATGTTTCAGCTTCATCATTTAACCAATCTATCATTACTTTCTCAATGATAACTTCTTTTTCAGATTGTTTCTTCTTTTCTTCTCTTTGTATGTTTTGATTCTGTTCTCCGAATAATCTTGTAATACCAAGAGAATCATAAACTTGTGGAGACATGAATGATTTAAAAACATTATGAATATTATATTATTCAGAATAGTGTGATATTTCTTCTTGATATTTATCGAAAACAATCTTATCACAAACTTCATCATTGTCTTCTTCAAATTCGTTTTCCATCTTAAATTTTAAAACTTTTTTCTTTTCAGTTTCAGGTATGTAATCTCTAATTTTGTCAAAGAATTCATGTAAAGTATACATTGCAAATCTAGAATTCTTTTTGATATCAATCAAAGTTACATCCCATTCTAAAGGTAAAGCATCTATAAATTTTGCAATCTTTTCATAATCTAAAAACCTTACATTGGGTTCAAATTCTTTTAACTTGTTAACCCAATAACAAAAATGTTTTATCAAATCAACTAGTGATTCATCTTCTTTACATGTAAAAGTTTTAATCTGTTAACCCAAATGTTTTTGTGATCTTGAGAATTCATGTACAAAGGCACTTTATCCCAATCACTCATTTTCTTTATTTGTCCAGTAAAATCTCAATTCGTATGAATTTTCAGGTTTATCTTCATGCGAAGATAAACCAATTTTCTAAATACTTCACTTCGTACGAAGTGGGTAACTCATGCGAAGATAAAACAAACTTTCAAAAACTAACTTCGTGTGAAGTGAGGTTTAAGATCATGAGAAGTAAACTTGACAAAATCTTCACTTCGTGCGAAGGTAAAATTATATTCGTGAGAATTGGCGAGTAAGATCGTACGAAGTGAGGTTCAAAATTTTACGTTTTTGCCATTTTGATCATGATTTTAGTTGATTTAGGTCCAAAACTCTCAAGGGTTTGTTAGAACTTGATTTTATGTAATCCTTGAGAAAATCAGTCCATTTCGACTGTTAGATCTTTTAAAAATGAGAAGAAATGAAAAAAAATAGTAGAAGAGAAGTAGAATCTTGTTTAATATCTTCAAATCAGGCTTTCTAGCTCTAATACCACTTGTAGGTCCGTGCCCATATCCGATAAGCTCAGGTCTGATCTAATTAACCTAGTCCATAACGTGCGAAATCCGTTTTAGGTTAGGTGACATTTTAACAAGATTACAATTCATTCAATTATCTGTTTCATTCAATGGTTCAATGTGTACAAGTTCCTGAAAACACTCAGACAAAGCTCCGTCGTCCGGTCTACACAAACAGTTACATCTCTTTAACATTGGACCTATTTATAGACTTGGTAATTACCTTCATGCAAAGCTAGGTTCTTCTCTTCGTACGAAGCTAAATTATCTGTGTACGAAGGTGAAAGTCAGTATCCGGCGGTTCTAGATGGAAGTTTGGGTAGAGCTAGAACTAATTCGGTAGAATGTTATTAAGAAAGGAGTAGAAGCAGCAGAATTCTAATGATTTCATTCACACCGAAAGAGTATACATCTTTTCAAGCTGTCGAAATCATGGAGAAATTTCACGAGCGTTTCCCCTCTAGGAACTCCAAAACTTACAAAACAATGAACACACACGACTATTATAGAACCTGACTCACCTCATGCGAAGTGAGCATCTGACTTCACACGAAGTGGCTTCACTTCGTACCAAATGATCATCTTTCTACAGAAGCATCTGTGACTACCACGTTATCTTCAACCTTTTGTGATCATGACATCATATCTATTCTCTGAAACCCTCGACGGTATCCCCAAACATCGCGTATTTGTCGTTAAAATCACGAAAAAATTTCAATCACCAAATTTTATCTTGACACTCGTCTCATCGCCACTATCAAAAAATGCCTTCATACGAGTTAAATTTCACTTTGTTGCCAATTTTTTTAGGCATTTTTTGTTCACTTCGTACAAGCTAAATTTAACTTCGTACGAACAAGCATGATTAGATTTTTCGATCTAACCCGATTTAACGTTAAGACCAATTTGTAGTCACTATACCAAATGGTCATCTTTCTACAGAAGCATCTGTGACTACCCCATTATCTTCAACCTTTTGCGATCAAAGCAGATATAACATTAAGGCCCATTTGTAGTCACTATACCAAATGATCATCTTTCTACATAAGCATCTGTGACTACCCCGTTATCTTCAACCTTTTGTGATCGTGACATCATATCTATTCTCTGAAGCCCTCGACGGTATCCCCAAACATCCCATATCTTTCATTAAAATCACGGAAAAAATTTTGTTCACCAAATTTTATCTTAACCTCGTCTCATCGCACGATCAAAAATGCCTTCCTACGAGCGGAATTTCACTTCGTCACCAAATTTTTTAGGAATTTTTGGTTCACTTCATACAAACTGAATTTCACTTCGTACGAACAAGCATGATTACATTTTTCAATCTAAAATCTTTATTTCTTCGAATTTCAAGATGATTCTGGCACAGATTTGGTTGAAATTAAATTTCTAACAATCCTATAGATTCAATTTAGTTTTTGCACGTGGATTGTCCATTTATTTGATGTTTTACGTCTAAAACCCTCCGAAGTCCATAAATCATGAGCGTAGATGATACCGTAGCTCTGATATCAATTGGAAGTCAAGGATCCGGCAGTTCTGGACAGAAGTTTGGTAGAGATAGAACTAACTCAGTAGAATGTTATTAAGAAAGGAATAGAAGCAGCGGAAGTCTAATGATTTTATTCAGACCGAAAGAGTATACAACTTGTCAAGCTGGCAAAATTCAAGAGAAATTTCGCAAGCGTTTCTCGTCTGGGAACTCCAAAACTTACAAACCAATGAACACACACCACTGTTTATAGAACCTAACTCACCTCGTGCTAAGTGAGCATCTGACTTCGCACAAAGTGGGTTCACCTCGTATGAAGTGACCACTTCGTACGAAGTGACACATAAGCTCCTCTCACGTTCGCACTTTGGTTGTGTGTCCGTATCTAATCTATACAATATTCAACACACGCTCTATCTAGCATATTCATACAGTGATGGACATAAAATGCATCAACAGAACGTAATATGCTACCTTCGTACGAAGTGAACTTTCACTTCGTGCGAAGTGTTCATACAAACATATGTAATCAAACATTTCGTTCCTATTACAGACTCAATGTCATTCGATGACGTAGGCGACAGACATATGCATCAACAGAATTGTTTTTGAATTGTAATCGTTTACAATATTAATGAAACAGTAATTGAAAAGTAATCTTGTTATACTTGTCATCTAATCTTAAATGAATTCTATGTGTTTTGGACTAGGTTAAATAGATTAGACTTGAACTTATCGGATGGAAAGCAGATCCTCATGGTTTACACAGACAGATTCACACAGTTTCACTTTGTTTTTCAACATTCTCTTCAACTTTTTCATTAACCATTGTTGAAACAGATGCTTTAATCTCCTCAGAAGATTCTTTTTGTTTAATCACCCAAGTTTGACTTTTTGAAATTGCATTTTTGGTGTAATATTTTGAATCTTTTTGTTCCATTTTGTTTGAAGATTTACTAGTTTTAACAATTGAAACTTTAGTGTTGACTGGTTTAACTTCGTTTGAAGATTCATTGTTTCGTTTCAAAATCTGAATTGGTACAAACATTGGGGATTTTTGTTTTAGGTCTTCTCCTAATTTTTTCACATCGTAAACATGTTTGGGTTTATTTTGTGGACACCGACTAGCAATATGTCCAACTTGATTACATAGAAAGTAAGTCCTTCTGTTTGTTACGACAGATAGACCATCAACTGGTTCACTTTGTTTTCGTTGAGAAAAAAAATCTTCATTTTATTGTTTGCTAAACTGGCTCTCTTTTCACTTTCCGAGCTAGTTCCATAAACAAACATCATTTTCTTCAAAAATTTTGAATTTCCAAATCTGTTGTTATTTCTCTTACCTTATCCTGGAACGTTTCTCCCATTATAATAATTTTTATGTTGATGATTAGAATAGGAGTTTTTCGGTTTAGAATAGTAAGATTTATCTGGTTTAAAGTGTGAAAATCTTTGTTCTTTTGTCAAATTCTCAATCTCAGACATCTCAACTTCTACTAACTTGAACACTTGACCAACTTTGTTCATGTTCACATTCTGAATCGGAAACTCATCATCAGAGTATAGCTTGTCAGATCCATACATTTTGTGCATCACAACATTCGGATTCTCATTCAAACTATTATTTAATTTTGGAATATACTTTTTTATGAAAATTGTCGTCATCTTCAGAATGCGAACTTGAACTTGTGTTCTCAAAGTTTGATTGAGCACTTTCAAAAACCGTACTATCACTTTCATTTTCCAAAACCTTGTCAACAACATTTTTTACGATTTGTGACTCATATTTGTTCTCAAATTTGGTATAGGTTATATTAAGATTTTCATGCAGCTCATCGTGTCAATGTGATTATTTATTGTAATTTGTTTATCCATGACAATCGCTTTGAGCATAGAAAGTGTAGCATTATCTTCTCTACTAGCATCACGGTATTGGTTGATAGTTAAGTTTATCATAAGCTTCTTTTGTTTCTTTAAAATCACTTGTTAGGTTATCTGTGTGTGTTTTCAGTTCTTTATACTTCTCGTCATTTTTTAAAACAAGCTTTGCACGGCTCTAAGCATTTCGTGCATTGTTTTTCTGTTTCTATCTTCACTCTTAACGTCTTCTTTGACTGACTCAACCACTACTTCCTGAACTTCCAAATATTTCAACTACTGTGCCATCATGGCTTTTTCAACAATCTTATTGAGGTTTTCAGCATTCATCTCTTTCGTTATGTCTATAATTTCTTCTACATGTTTCCTCTCTTCTTCGCATTGTGCACTTTGGTAACTCCTTTGCACACCAAAGAAACCTCTAAAAGAATTAAACATGTTAGGAGGTATGATTGATTTAAAAGCACTATGAAAAATATCTTCAGATGCTCCAGGATCATAGTAATCATCATAATATCCTGAAGTCTCATAGAATGCGATTTCAGCACAGTTTTCACTTGTGACTTCTTTGGCAATCACATCTTCCACAGTCGGTATTGGTTCCTCGATAATATCTACTAAAAGCGCAAGACTTTCGGTCTTAGGAATGTACTTGTTCAAGTTAAAACCTTCGTCTTCCTGTGTAACGACCAGAGCCTTGTCTTTTGACTTTGCCGAACCATCCTCAATTGGAATAAGTTTTGATGTATTTTGAGGATGTTGGGAAGTTCGGTGATAAATTGCCTTCTTGTAATAATCATCACCAAACAGATTTTTGATTCCCATGTACTTCTCTTTTTGGACACTCTCTCTTAAAATGACCCTTTTCTTTGCACTTGAAACATGTTACTTTGGATTTGTCAAATCCTAGCTTCGAGTCAGGACCTCCGAGACTATTTTGCCTAGTAATTTCCATGAATCTTTGAGCTTTACGAACTATACTCGCCATACACCATTTTATATTAATTAGCTCTAACACCTCTAGGTCAATTTGATCGTAATCCTCTTTGTCGTGTTGGGATTTCCGATCCTTCCTTCCACTAAACTCTCATAAGACTCCAAAACAGAAAAAGTAGCCCCATGTGTTCTATGCATGTTGTTTCGGTGAAGTCTTGAGTGTTTTAACTGTTATTGTTGCTTAAGCTTTAAGATGATTGAGGACTCGGGGCATTCGGCTAGAAAATTGGATATGATGAGAACCTTTTTCCACTGCTTGAACTGTTTCAAGAAGATCTGGAAGAATTGTCTACACTGAAAGCAGTTTGGATCTTCGGACTTTGAGCACTAGCCATACTACTACCTTTGAAGTAAAGATCCACATCTTGTTGGATATTTTCACTCTTCATTTTAGCCATCTTTTGGAGTTCTAGCTTATGTCCTTCAAGTTTTTTGATAAACTTTCCCAAATTCAAACTACTATACTCTTAGCTATTCTTCATAATCATTAAGTAAGTCGACCATTCACCCTGTGGCAGTGCGTTGAGTAACTTGTCAACCTACTCTTCATCTTCCATGTGTATTTTCAACCGTTTCATCTCCGCTACCCAATAACAGTTCCTTTCAACAATATGTTTCATTGTTTCTCCTTTTAAGGCCGTGAATATGTCAAACTCTTTCTTGATTAAAGCCTTCTTACTTTTCATCATTCACAAACTATTTTGGAATTTCACTCTCAACGCAGTCTAAATAGATTGTGCACTTCCTTGGTGTTGGAGGAGTGTAAAAATATCTTCATTTATCGCTTGCTGAAGAATATTTAGCATCTTTTTCTCTCTAACAAAATTTTCTTTCTCAAGAGGAGTGAATTGCGTTAGAGTCTTAGTTAAACCATTTTCCCCAACCGGATATGTATATTCCTCTTCGATTGAGTACCGACAGTCAAAGTAATTGGCTTGGACCCAATTTTCGAACCGTTCATACAAGCCTTTGTAATCTTCCATGTTCATTAGTTTTGGCAGCTTTGTTTTCGTCCCATTTCGTTATCTAGATTTAAATTTTGAACGACCGATGTGGGGGTTCTAGCGAAAGTATTGTAGAACTCGTTTTCCATTTTTAACGACAGGTTCGTGCGAAGGTAGGTTAAATGCGGAGGTAAAACTTTTGTGCGAAGGAAGCTTTATGCGAAGGTAATCTTTGTGCGAAGGTACCCTCGTGCGAACTAAGAGAAGAAAACAAACAAATCTGAATACGTTCGTGCAAAGGTAATAAACACACACTTGAAATTTATCTACGTACGAAGGTAATGTTGTTATTTGAAAATTTTTACAATCGTACGAAGATACTTACTTCATACGAACGTATTCCTTCGTGCGAGGATGAAAATTCATGTTTTCTTGTTTTCAGCGTTTTGATCATGATTCCGATTGAATTTTGGCCCAATTTTTTAAAGGTTTTGTTAAAAACGTATTTTATGTAATCCTTGAAAAATTCAGTCCATTTTGATGGTTAAATGTGTGAAAAATGATTAAAATGAGAAGAAACGAGTAGAGGAGAAGTCTTCGATTGCCGAATCTTATTGATTGTCTTTAGATTTAACCTCCAAGCTCTATTACCACTTGTGAGGATCGTTATCCTTAGATAGCTCAGTCTAAATCTGTTACCTAGTCCATAGTCGTGCGGAATTCGATTTTAGATTAGATGACAATAACAAGATTACTCAATTATATGTTTTCATTAATTGGTTCAACTGTTAAATTTCTAAAAAACACTAAAGTTTCGCCATCTAATCCGCAAAACAACTTACTTACCCGAAGTCCATGCACCTATTTTATACTATCACTACCTTCATGCGGATTAGGGTAGTACCTCCGTACGAACTAACATTGTTACCTTCGTACGGACTAACACTTACCTCCGTACGGCGTAGTACCTTCGTACGGAGGTAGTTACAGACATTTTCAACTAATCTAACATGTAAAACATATTACAGACTTTGACACGACTCGTAGACGCAGGCAGCAGACATATGTATCAACATAAGCTAAACTAGTGTACGGTTTAACATCTAATTATCAACTAGGCATTGTCTAGTGAACTAGTTAAGCAAAGTTTAATATAATAACACTATATTATCATCCTAAATATCCTAATTAAATCATAACTACACAAATATCTTCAAACTAAGTTCAACACATGTTCTAAATCCATAAACAAATCAAAACAACTCAAGACCCCCTATATTTTGTGGACGGTTTTTGGAGGCCCCACATGCTCTTCCCTTCCCATGATGGTCTTGTAAGATTTCACCTTCACTTGAAGTGGGGAATGTTATAAAGAAATGCAAAACACTATACACCTTATCCTTCCACATTTCAACTTTCAAAATCAAACACATAACTCTCTCCCTCTCCTCTCATTCACAGCCCACTCTCTTTCTCTCTATTCATTTCAAACTTCAAATAACATCATCAAGGGTTCTAAGGTGCAAGATATGATCTAAAGTGGATAAAAGTGTAGAAGGTCATCAAGAAGGCTTTATACAAAACTAGGAGCTTTCTACTCTTCTTCTTTTCATTCATAAGATCATTACTATCCTTTGTGCTAGTTGTAAGTCTTTACAACCCTCCATTTTTGCTTCTTGTTATTAGTAGATCCAAGATGTACAAGTTGATCATCAAGAAACCAATCTTAAAAATACATGAAAACCCTAAAATAAACAACATAACCTAACTAGCATTAGTGGTCTTGTGTTGATATCTGCGTAGATCTTGTGTTGTTCATGAAAGTATAACTTGAAAACATGCAAAATGATGTTCATGATTTTAGGTTTTAAAGGTGTGTATAAAAGTTTTGGATATAAACTTGTTTTGAAAATATGAACATGGAAAGTATGCATTTTTGAAAGGATCTAAGGTTTATATATGAGTCTTCTTTTTCATAAGTTGTTGGAAATATATGTAAGTTTGTTGTTGTTCTTAAAATGCTTATGATGATTTGAGAACTTGTTGGTGATGTTGATTAAAAAGGGAAAATACGACATTTTAGGGGTTACCATGCCAAAATTTTCTAAAAATATAAGTATGATTAAAGCATCATTAACAAAGGGTTACAAGATTAAAATGGATTAGTTCCCCAAACATGATTATATGGTATTTTGGTGAAAATTATAACTAAGATGGATATTAATATATATTTTGGACAAAATATATATATTTAGTAAACGATGTAAAAATGTGTATTTGTGTAAATCTTGTGTGCTATATGTATTTAGTAGTAAGATATAGGAAATTATATCTAACTATATACCAAATAAAATATACCTGATGTCAACCACGTAAATCAACCCCTGGTGAAATCGTCAAGAAGTCACGTTACATATTGATCACAACACATGGAATTAAAGTTTATGTTTTATTGAATTATTGTATTACATTACCTTTCGAAAACCAAAACAAATACAAGCAATCGTTCTATATTTTAAAGCAAAACTAAGGCCCGAGTCCATCCTACGTATAGCATGCTTTTATAATCATCACACATTCGCACCGGAAACATATGTGAAAATAATGTCAACAATAGAGTTGGTGAGTAACATAGGTTTTGTAGTAAAATTCATGGCTATGAATTTGCATTGCGATACCTCGTCTAACTACGAGACTCGATGGGTGAAAACATTGTAGCCAATAGTGTACCAATCGTGTATGGCATTGCAATATGTTTAACCAAATTTGAAAGTCGGTATAAATAAGAAAGCATTGTAGCCATGAATCTAGACAAAATTATTTCTTTTGTAAAACCATGTGAGTAATTGATTTAAAAGAAAACTTTGTATAGTTTATATATGTTTAGTTGAAAACCTGTTGTGACTTTGTCTAAATAAATCGTCTTTGTTTTGTGTAAACTAATCGTCTTTTTTTTTAAACCTATCGTCTTTGTGTTGTTTAAACCAATGGTCTTTGTGTAAACAAGTGTGGTCATTTGGTAAATACATTCAAGCCTGTGTTGACTCGCTGGACAACCACCAAAGGGTTTATCACTTGTGTTTTACCGTTTCTGTCGTTACCCAAACTTACCCACAAACCCCAGGAAATTTGAAAACAGGATTGTCAGTCCTATGGTACCATAACATACTACTGGTTGGCTTGGCCAAAGTTAATGAACGTACTCGTGTTATGGATAACGCACCACCAAGTTTCAGATATTGTAGAAAAGCATATAGTTTTATATATAAACCATAATGTTTCGTAAGCTTGGGAAAAATACTAGTAGGCACATATGAATCACCCCGAAACATTTGAAAAACGTAAAAGTGGGGACCATGTACTCACGTGATTGATGATGACGTGCTTATAATGCTAGCAAAACTCAAGTGATTCCTAATATATCGGATGATCATATTGTTAGTGTATATCGGGGCTTAAATGGAATATCGGATAGAATATAATTTACAAGCAAACGAGCGAGGGATCTCATATGATATGGTTTGTTTAACCTTATATTTTAACTGGAAAGTGTCTAAAGGTGTTTTGACCGTTACGACTTGTTAAAATGGTTTTACGCCATTTTAGTGGGTCGTATGTGTAAATACAGGTTCGGATAGTCGAATGGGTCCTATGACGAGTCTGATATGTCAAAACAAGTTTTGTTAGGACTGTTCATATCGATGTTTAAGTTCCGATGATATCTATGTCTAAGTATAATGTGTGGAATTCATAATATTTTCACAAGATTATTTCATTTTCAATGTTATTCATACATTAAGTTAATATTACATCCGAGTTTTTTATCTGACAGAGCTTCGCCGTCCAGGCTAAAGTTTCAAATGAGAGAGTCCATCCCACTATTTATAGACATGGAAAGGACCTTGGGACAGACGACCTCCTCCATGCGGATGAGTCGCATCCGTGCAGATGAACTCATCCGTACAGATCAACCTATAATATACAAAATCAAATACTAACAAACTCTTTTGACGGAAGTTTGGATAAGATAGAGCTAATTTGGTAGAAATCTCGTAAGAATAGTCAAAAGTAGAAGGATTCCTTTCATACCGAAAGAGCATACATCGTTGACAGGCTGGAAAGAGCATCATGCAATCTCTCCATCCAAAACTTTAAAACTTATGAAATTCTAACATGTAACACCTTATATATATATATACATGATGATTTAGAGAGGATGACTCATTCGTGAGGATGAGTACTCGTTCTCTCGAAATGTGTCGTCCTCGCAAAAGGCGTCGTCCTCTCGAAAGTGTCATGTGTTCATATTTTAATCTAAACTATACAATATTCAACAAACGCTCTATCTAGTCTATTCGTACAGTGACGGACACACAGAATGTGCATTAACAAGTTTATTTATGTTATATGGCCAGTTCTTAAAGTTAGAACATGGACCATATAGTTTTAAAAACATTTTATGCCAAAATGGCAGGTAATAACCCTCTAAGGTTATACCTATGGTTATATTGTTTGACAAACGGTATAACCATAAGGTATAACCTTGGAGGGTTATTACCTATATTATTATGTTCACATAATTGGACTTGATTGGATCCTAAGGTTGACCAAACGGGTCAGATTTGAAAGTTAAATCAGAAGCCAAACTGCTTGACTTTCGACTATGAATAGCACACTAGCTAGAAATGACGAGTTAGGCATGCTAACACATATCTAATAATGTTATATAAACTGATTTGTTGTAAAAAAAATTAGGTTTTAATACTCAAAAACTTATATCTAATAATGTTATATAAACATATCTAATAATGTTATAAAAACTGATTTGTCGTAAATGCAAGTCCATGCGTTTTTTGAGTTTTATTTCATAAAAGTTTGACTCGTCATTTCGTCTACTAAACGTGATGACCAGAGGATGTAATTGTGACAAATGGCAAAATATCCGATAATTTCGTAGTTAGAGTGCTAAGTTGAAAATATTTTATACACAAGGATAGTAATCGGCTGAGGTTGCTAGGTTGAGTACATATTGCTTTCTAAAACAAAGTATACCCAAAATTGTATGTTTCAAGATTACGTGCAAAGGCCCATTTCAGTTTGTTTCTCTTCGTGTTTCAAGGGAAAATATTCTTATATTGGTATATATAGTATGATAGATCTACTGAATAAATGATAGGCAAGGCATGCTCGATCATGTTATATTGTTGTTTATGAATTTATTTGTCTAATGTGGTAGTTTGATTTCTGTGTTAGGGCAATATTGAGGTCAAAGAAACTCATAATCATATCGTAAACTAAACTTAAGGTTGACGAACCTTGTACTTGTAATGGAATTTAATCTTGAGGTTGATGAACCTCGTATGGGTATCTCGGAGTTCTTCTGATTTTGTGTCAAAGTTTAATTTACACATATAGTATAGATTAAAGGCTATATGATAAAGGCCAGGTAGATATGCTCACAATTTGATTTACACACACTCAATAGTCGAAACTGATAGAGAAAACGTTTCAACTTGATTTGTCTTAAAAAATGTATGTTGAAAAATTGTTAGCTTGCAAGATAGGGTTGGACTAAAAGCAAGGATTTATGTAGCCAGGGACATGCATGCTTTCTATGGTGATATGAATGGTGAGCGTAGATTCATAGGTTTATATAGATTGATACCTGGGGTGTGTGTAAATAGTTTGGCATGATAGTGCCAATTACATGTGTGGATACACTTGCAAGACTCTAGATTATTTTTAAATTTGTATTATTATTAATATTTTTTTTGTTTACATAAGAAAGCAGCTTATATGAGAGTGAGAGACCAGATTCTTTTTGTAATATTCCCATTGTATTTAAATGACATAAAAGTTTGTATAAACTGTTAATGGGTTTTGGGATTTAGATTATGTTTATTACACTTGTGTCGCAATTGTATTCTATAGATCTTAATATTGAGAGTTGTAGTGCTACGGTTGATCAATAAAATACATTTTTTAATTAATTCCACAAATGGAGAATTTTACTTTTAATATAGGGTCATGACTGAAGATACCATAGGTATTCCTCTGAAGTCTGAAGACATTGTGTAGTGTTCGTGTTGAGAATATGCCTTTTCCATTGTAAGGCTACATTAGATTAACCTTAGTATTGATGATCATTTTGTCCAAACTAATATTTTTCGGTTCATTTATATAAGTTAAAATTAGAAAGTAATAATACTTCTATATAAAATCAACGGAAACTGTATCCTTAAAACACTAGATTAATTTGGAAACTTCTTTCATGAATTTTATGAGGCTGTAAGTTTTAGATAAAATATGAATATAAATATTAAAAGAAATGAAAGCTAGTAATTCCTTAAAAGTATTTAATAGTATGAAATTGAGCGGGTCTAGATTGAATCGACCAGGTTGAAATGACCATACCTATTTAACTAAACACGTTTGTTCTATACTTCTATTCAGGTTGATCATAGGTCATGCAAAACCGAGTTATATCATATTTAATGTCTTCTTTTGAGCCATGTATTATTACCATCCCAGATTAGACGTAGGGATTCGTCAAACACGTTTACATCAAGCCGATTATCATAACGACTCTTTTGTTACATACTTTTTGAAATTCTTAAGTTAGTATATTTTTATCATTAGAAACAAAATTATATATAGCTAGTTAACGATTCATTTATACAAAAAGTGAGCCATTTAATTTACACAAATACAGAGTTGAATGCATACAACATCTAATTCATATATAATAATAATAAGTGTTAAGACTACATTAAGGTTTCACAATAAATAGTTAAATAAGATAAGAATAGTATTACAATAATCCCAACACATCTTTGACTTAAAAGAATTTCACCACCTGTACATAAAGAAATGAAAAATCAAGATAAATATTATTATATAAGTTAAAAAAAAACAAGGGTTGGGAACATAACCGATATCCTTTCACCTAGGGATGTAGTGCTACTTTAGCAATTTCTGTCCTGACAAAACAAAGTCATGGGTCAGAACTGGAATTGTGCACGTTCTCCCAAAACACCCAACACACACATATGTCGCCCGGGATTCAGGGAAAAAGAGAGTAACATTACAAAGACTTTGGACTTTGACACACCTTTAATTACTAAATTGTCCTTCAATTCAAACAAAGTAGAAAGTCTTATGATTCTTTGGACATACATGTATCTACTCAATTATTTTAATTACGTGATGGTGTTTATTAAAATCAGAAAATATATGGATAATTGTATAAGTAAAACTTGAATTAATGCTTTAACTATACTGAATCCAAAATGACACAATTATTTTTTAAATATTAACATGGATATGTTTATTGATGGGATGCATAACATAAAACGTTTAACACGATAGCTCAATAACACAAATGATACGATAAACTACTACATTTAACAAGAGTAAATATATACAATGCAATAAAGCGAATTACACGACACGTTTAATGTAATCATCGACACAACTAAACAAGCATGACAAATATATGTATATACTTGTTCTTTTTTAGATTAAATATGATTTTTACACTATCAATATGTTTTTTCTTTATTTTGTAGCAAGCTAGTTTTAGTTAATGTAAAAAAACCTAAAAATAAGGATATTGTATATGGTGGAAACGTGATACATTTAACACAACTAGTGAAGCCAAAACAACATGTTTAGCACTAATTAAATACAAACACGAACGCCGAATCACCAAACATGTTCGCATTTTATGAATGCCAACATGTTTAGCACAATTAGTTCGCATTTAATGAGCGGGATACACAACATGACATAAGTAGTGCAAAAGCGTGAATGACACAACATGCTTAATGTAATTTTTAACATGATTCATCGAACATGATTAAGAATTACAAGGCACGATTAACACGATTAGACAAAAGTTACCAAATTTACAGTTCATGATACAATATTTATAAAATTATTAGTTATTGATAAACGGGGTATAATTATATTGTGTTGACCTATTAGCATATTTAACAAGATAAGTTAAGCATGGTACGTGTGTGGGTCAAGTGGGTACAAATTTTTAGACCCATTCGATCTGAACACTAATACATTTAATTATGACAAATGATGATCTAACGTAGTAGAATATTCATTGGTGAATACTTTTTAAACTGATGCTTTAACTTATGTGGTATAATGTTTCAGATTAAAGGCTGCAAACCTACATGATATTGTAAAAACAAATCCACAATTTCAAGTGCTTACTCAAATTGTTAAAAACATGTTTATTAAGTGTTGATTCAATAATTAGGAGACTCGTAGGAGAACTAATTGGATAAAGGAAAAATAGCTAAATATGGGTTCAATTTAAATATGTTGTAAAACAACAACCTATTAGCAACAAGTATACAAACTATATAAACACACAAACAAGGAGCATATGATTATAGAGAGAAACATAGAATGTAGAATTCTTATTCATTGAGTTGTAAACATCAATAGAAAGAACCTCTATATATAGTGTTTTACATTAATACAAAAGACACGAAGAGACGGGAGTTAGAATGTTATAGTAATACAAAAGACACGAAGAGACGGGAGTTAGAATGTGGATAGTCACCATAATATAGTTTATTTATAACACTCCCCATTGACTATCCACGTGATAAAAGAAAACAACGTATTATATGCTTGTTGGTGCTGCCTCGTTAAAAACGTTGCTAGGAAAACCCAGTGGGACAAAACCTAAGCTAAGGGAAAAAGAGTGCAGCGCGTATTTTCTCCCCCTGATAATTTTGGATCAGATATGTTGCCTCATTAAAAACATTGCTAAGAAAATCCAATTGGATAAAACTTAGTGAAGGGTAAAGAGTGCAACTTATGTAAAACTCCCTTTTAATATAATATGTATCATTTCAAGTAACAAGTGCTAATCTCCTATGAAAATTGTTGAAAACTTTTGTAGTGAGTGATTTGTCGCTTGATGTGCAATATATTAATGAACTTTATATATAATCTTCATGTAAAACTTTAATTGCCTCCTCTTTTTTAGCTATACCATAAGATCCATATAAGATCCATGAATGTGTTTTGTTACATTCTCTGAATTTACAAAACTAACCAAACTTGATGATGGGTTAGTATAATATGAACTCATACCTTTCGTACCATAAGGTATAGGAAATATATGTTGTACCCATTACATTATCTTCTCACTGTACACGAGTTATATTCTGTTAATGAATTTCATGATATATGTTCGTGTATAACAAGCAAGATATATTAATACAATCTATTAGTAAAGGTGGTACTTTTGGACCAAGGATTTTTTTTTCATTTTTTTATTTTCATTGGAGATGATAGAGCTATTTGTATATCTACTACTTGGACATCATTAAATGTACTTAGACCATAAGTTTTGTCCGTATGAAATGTCCAGCATCTTCTAAATGTATTATAATGTTGATGGATAATTATACAAATTCCTTTTCTACATATCGAGCCATAAATTTTCAATACCATCTTTAATCTACAAATTCTTGTTTTAATATTTGAGTTCATTTTGATCTCTTCAGGAGAGATACAATGACATCATCAACATATATTGTAATACTTGAAAACCTCATATTGGTCTTTAATGAAAATAAATAGACCAACTACACAATATATATTTCTATTTTCTGAGCTCATTAGTAAGTCGATTATACCATATTGGACTCGATTATTATCATCCATACAATTCTTGTAAACTTTGTAGAACATCTCTTGAGGTTTATATATCAATGCTTCGACATTTACAATCCACCACAAATTTCTTTCCATCTTTACGTATATATGTATATGTGTGCACTCTTTAAGAGTTTTGTCACATTAACTTTCTCATTTAACATATTGATTTCTATTTCATATGTTCAAAATTCATATTGTACCATCTTTTTATTTATTGAGATATCACAATTAGCATGTACACATTTTCCATGTATGTTTATTGATGCATAAAAAAAATTACATCGTCAAGATGTTTCAATTCACCTTTAGAGCACTCAATTGCCTTACAAAACTCACCAGGAGTTCTCGTTGTGTTCAAATATGAATCTGTATACAACGATCATATTGTTCTCGAGAACTTACTTTACATGGATTACATAATTTAAATTCTTTAGGACTTTTATGTAGCTTCAGTTTTAAGTGATACAAAATATTCATCAGATGCATATCAATTCTCTCATGATATTACAAGACTAATTAAATATTGGAAAGTTATTGCGTCCACCACCGGAGAATATGTCTCCTCATAATTAATCATAGGTCTTTGCAAAATCCTTGTGCCATCAATTGTTGATCCACATAAAAGACCTAATTATAATAAATATATTTTACAACTTCTTTTGTATGGATTGTTGGTCCAGAAACTTTCCATGTCATTAGAGAATTCAACTCTGCCTTATTTGCATCTTTATATTTTGGCCAATTATTTCTATGTTTACATTCATAGGCAGATCTCATATCTTGATCCTCGTCATTTAATCATTTTAAGCACTATATTATATACAAAAGTATAACGACGTCGATTTTATTTCGATTCCATACATATCTTAGACATGATACAACTTATTGAGATCTCTTTACTTTCAGGTACATGAGGTTCTTCTTGAACCATCATGCCTAATGTCTCTTTAGAAAATCTTATTACTATAACCTCTACTTGACCATCTTAATTACTTGCTTCAATTTTCGAAGAATTTTATTATTGGAATCGACTAGTCTAGCACGCTTCAGGCGCGCAATAAACTCGTTACAAAATATGTGGTTGTCCTCTTTGGACACAAATATAACTGGAGCATAAGCAGTTGATTATGTGACTTACTTAGTCACTCTATTTAGGTCATTGAATTTGTCTGGTAATTTGTTTATTAATAATGGTAGATGAATTATCCTTTGAACTTCTAATTCACTGTTTATAGTCTGAGGATCAAGATAACATGATAATTCATTCCATATTTCACTTTCCAACTGCTTGTTATCTCCCCAAATGTTGGGAACATTCATTCATTAAAGTGAAAACCAACGAGCCGTAAGCAAATCTCTCACCAATGGCTTTAAGTATTTAATCATAGACTATTTTTTACCCAACATATATTCTCAACCCTTTTAGAGGTCCCAGCATTGTGCTAGTGGTGGATCAATAGTATATCGCACAACCAAAATCTTAGAAGGGACATATTTGGTTCCTAACCAAAACCAACTATAACGGGGGAAGTATGATGACATATTGACTTGATGTGAATTAATGTTGTACATGTAAAATCACATGTACCCAAATACAAATATGAATTGTTGCTCTTATGATCATTAGCTTTGCAAATAATTGTGAACGTTTAGTGATCATCTCAACAAAGCAATTCATGTATAAAGATAAGCTATATGGAGTTCAATATTTATTCCAATAATCATTAATAACTTGGGAATTGAATTCATCGTTATCACCATAATAAATATACCAATCCGGATTAATATGCTTGCTATCACATTAGCTAAGCCACAATCATACAAACTTCAAGTTGTGGATTTGATAACCATTTAGACGATGCATCGATTTAAAAACACTAAATGGTATCATGTTCGGATATGCATATCCTTTAATCACTTCCAGAATATTTAGAGATGCACACCTTTCATTATTTGGTAAATATAAAATTTCTCTTAAGCGCATTGCATGTTAATTATTAGCTTGAAGAATCTTCTAGTTCTTCATTTTCACATCATCATTGACTCAGTGTGGTCTAACCGGTCATGCCAATTAAGTAAATAATCATGATACATAAACTTCTGGTTTAAGATCGTATGTGTATTAGGACAACACATTATCATTGCAAACTATCATGTTATATAACTTTTATCGTTTTCACATTTTGTTCTCATATAACCACTCCCTTAATTTGTTATTTCTAGTAGCCAATCTCATTATTAATATCATTACAATTATCATGGTCGATCTAAAATCACATTCAATATAAAATCACATTCACTTCTAGAATGTAGGTGAACCAAAACACCATTCAATATAAAATCACATTCACTTCTAGAATGTCAGGGAACCGAAACAAGCTTTATAGCTTTTATTCATTACTCGGTTACAACAGGTGTAAAACCATTCAAACTTTTCATACTCTCTAATGATATTGCTACTTGAGGAGCATATCTCACGTGTGATAAATGGAAAATTTATATCCACTTTTTTACATACATAATTTTCTTTTCACATCACATCAATTGAGAAGTCATATATATGAGTCATATAATTTTACCAGTGTAAAATCTTATTAACTTCTACAAACTGATAGTGAGATTTAGGGAGTATAACACTTCAAGAGTCATACCTAAACATATTTTCTCTTTCATGATAGTAGTGATAAACCAGAACTTTGGTTTTGTTATTATATTCAGTGATATATTCAATGATATCGATCATATAAACAAGGCACAATATAAAATCAAATTATAATATAACATTATAACATTGTTATAATATTATAAAAACAAGTTATAATAAAATTTTATGCATTAACATATTTTACCACTTATAAACAAATATATATAAATTTATCACAACATAACCCGATGAGATGCGTATCACTCTACCTTGAACACCGATATATACAAACAAAACAAATATTTCAATCATGTTCCAAATATAATAATTGTTATTTCCAAACAATTATTTCTTTATAATCTTTATAATAAATTAATCATTAATATGTTCTACTTAAAAACATTTCGAGAAGCATCTACTTAATTTGCAAAAAGTATTTTTTCCCACAAAAAAATATCACATATTCAAGTCTTATACAGGTGTTATGATGCATAAACTTTTAATGATGTTAAAATACAAAGATAACATCCAAAAATATCATGTAATAAATAAAAAGGGATGATAAAATCAATTAGTAACAATAGAGTGACTTGAATTCATATTTTTTAAACCCAAACAATTAACAGAGAATGATATGGTTTCCACTAATTTAATCAAGAAATATAACATATAAAAACATAACCTCATTCTTTTGATAAGAAGAGAAAATCAAGAATAGTGAAACAAAAGTAATTGAAAATATGTCTTCATTTATCTTCTTAAACATCTTTATCTTATTAAGAGGATATATATATATTATATATTAAAAAAATTCGTCATTATTTTATTTGTGAGATTTGTACGCGGTTTAAATCCCTTATGATTACAAACAATATTTAAATAGGTAATTATCCCTATAAAAGTAATACAATATATTCGGAATCAATAAAATGTATCAAATCAGAATCATATTGTATATACTACTCTAGTAGTAATTTTATTCATCCTTTGAATTATAATTAATCGCTAACAGAGATCATGATATATTATATTAAATTAATATTGATAAACAATTTGTAAAACCATCAATTACACAAAAACAAAAAAATTATAGAACAAATTTTAACTGACATTTTGTTCAAGTATATGACAACAACATATTCATGATAATAACTTACAAGGAATGAGTGATACATGTTGATAACCAGTTATCATATCATATTATACACATTATTAAAATAATATATATTAACTATTTACGTGAAGGAAATATCAGCAACACTAATATATGTGACTTATTTATCCAAATCCAAAAATAAGTTTGATGATTCAAAATAACTAAAAATTAAAATATTCAAAAGAAATACATATATTTTTGTTAGACCGTCAAATTAGCTAACTTTATTTTTCAATTGTGGCCCATTGGCCCCTTTTAGTGTTCTTAACTCTCACATAGCCGTTTTAGCGAGTAGAATTTCCGAGATCAAGAACCATTATAGGGAAAGTTTATACATGCACTTTGTAAACCAAGCAGCGAGCATTAATGATAACTTACTAACCCGGAACCAAAATAGAACTCCCAAGTCCCAATATAATGTTTTAAATATTTAGAAAATAATTGAATGGGCATTTGTTACCTCTCTGTCTCCAACTATCTATCGCTGAAGTGCAACCCATCTTCTCTTTTGATTCCTCAGTTTCTTTCTCATAGTTGTGAAAAATTAATTTCGGCTGGAAATTAATCCACATCAAAGTGAAGGCGGCGAAAAACATATAGCACTCTGGTGTTGATAACGTGTTGTAAAATAACAACCTAGTAACAACTAGTATACAAACTATATAAATACACAAACAAGGAGCATATGATTATAGAGAGAAACGTAGAATGCAGAATTTTTTTCATTGAGTTGTAAACATGCAATACAAAAAACCTCTATATATAATGTTCTTATATTAATAAAAAAGACACGAACAAACAGGAGTTAGAATGTTACATTAATACAAAAGACACGAAAAGACGGGAGTCACCATAATATAGTTTATTTATAACAAAACAAACATAATTGTATTGATAGTCTTAGCGGCCCATAAAATATGAACAGAAGTTTTAGCCCGCTGGATGCTTATATTAATAATCAACATAGGCAGATCGCCTTACTGCCAAACCTAATTGTATTGATATGGAGTCAATTCTTTTGAGTTCACGCATTTTTCTTAATTTTTTTGTTTTTATTTGATTTTTTAATTGAATTGTATAATGCATGGATTAGAATCCTTATTAAATATTTTAAATGTTTAATTAAAATTAAATATCTGGATTATGTTATCTGCCAAATGTAAAATCGCAGCATAAATTTCCACACTTAAATTATTTTATAGACTATGCACATAGACAAAAATAAATAAATAAATAAATAAAAATGTATGAGGACAGTACTATTGGCTGTAAACACTAGGAACCTAGACTCCAGTCACTCCACACCCCATTTATCTTTTACTATTTTAAGTGTTTGTATGGGCTCATTAGAGTCCATTGGCCTAGATGACAAGTTGGGCTGTCATCTTTTGAGATACCAAAGAAAAAAACAATTGCACATGTGTGTAAATTAAATATACATAACTCCAAGTGTTTATTCAGAATGGTAAATAAATGTTGATCCGGAGTTGATGACTTGACTCACTAGTTAACAGATTCATATGCAGACATATTAGATAAAAGGAAAAAAAGAGTTAAATAGGGGTTCAACATTAAACAATCAGAATTTTTGTATATGTTTGAAGTTATGGGGCCATAAAATGTGAATGAAAAAGTTTTAACATGAGAGACACTTATGCTAATAGCCGTTGACGGTTTGCCCGACTGTCGAACCTAATTCTATTGATATGGATTCCTGCTTTTTGCTTCACGCCTTTTTCCTAAATTTTAATTATTAATTGATTTTCAATTTAATTAGAATTAGAAATGTTGGAATTAGCAATTACGGATCCAAGAACTTTTTTTCCAGTGGATTCCTTTGGTTAGATGTTCCAATTATTTTATAAGACCGAACATAAAGTTTTCACTAATAGTTTCAAATCGAGTGGGTTTCTTATAACCGAATCTTAACATACTGGATCTGCTTTTGTTAACTAGGAGCTTAATTAATTTAAGTGTTTAGTCACTTGTTTGATTAGTTTGAACATCAGAATTAAATTATCTACTAATTTTAAATTCGCTGTATAAATTTAAACACTTAGCTTTAACATGTAAACTATGCACGTGGACCAAAAAAAAGTTATTTGAGGACTGACTGGACAATATGTGTTGGGGTTCTATTTAAAGAAGTGTTTATATGAGTCCATTGGGTCTAGATTTAGTTGCTTTTTTAGGAGTAGAGATGTAAAAAATACCGGTTCCATACTTGATTTGGTGGAACTGAGTCAGACCCTGTTTCGGTTCCTACCCAATAGTAGGGGGAACCGGTCCATATCCATTTACACCCTATTGGCCCTACCCGGTTCTACCTTTTTTTCCCAAGATCGGTTCCTACTCAATTCGCTTCTGACCGAACCTGAATTTACCTGGATAAGAACCAGTTTCAGCGGTAAAAAGAAATCAAAATCGGCTGGCACCGGTTTCAGACATCCAAAATCAAATACCTTTAGGGTGTAATGGTTAATTACCCAACTCATAAACACCTAAACAAACCCAAAAAACCGCAACTCAAACAACTTACCAAAATGTCTCAATGTTTGGAGTGACGATGAGTACGTGTCGTTTCTAGCTTTTGTCTACATTAGGACTGAAGACTTACATGGGGAGGGTCCAGGTAATAACTTAGGGAGGGGTTTTTGATCTCGGGTTAAAGATAGGTTTGGCGAGGAAATGAGTTATCCCACCGAACGTAGAAGTAATGCTCTTAAAGTAAAGATTATTAGCATAGCCTAACCAATAGGAAGATTTCATGAAATTTACTGTCGATGATCGAACGCGATGGAAGAACTAAATGACGAGCAAGTTATTAAAGAATCAATGGCGGAGTATGAATGAGTTAATAGAAGAACGTTTACCAAGCTAGATGTTTGGAAATTCGTAATGGAAGTTCTATTGTAGTTAGGCTATACGGTGTGGAGCCAAGCCCCATGACGCCCCCATCAATTGGGATGAATTTGATTGGGCCAACAATGCTAAAAAATGAGGTCCACAACTAGAGCCTTTAGCGCTGCCATTGCACTTTAGTGCCTCCTTTGACACCCACTAGGCAGTGTTCAAGGCTTTATTGGCTAATGTAGAGATGGGCCGCCACTCTACACCGGTTAGCCTTACTATTAGTAGTCTAGTTTTAGTAATTTAGTTTAAATCATTGTAGTTAAGTATTTTATGTGTAATGTTAGTTGTTAAGTATGTTTAATTTTAATGTTAATGTTAATGTATAAAAGTTAAACTTAAAACATGAAAGATTAAAATCTTACACATTACACATAAACATTAAAACATGAAACACTCAACATTAGATATTAAACTTACATTCTATTCCTACTTAAAGCTTTAAATTAATGGTTAAAAACTGAGTTTCTTTGTTTGCAAACAAGTATTGATTATCACAATAATATTCACAAACTGGGAGTATCATCAAGATTGCTTTCAAGGAATATTAACTATTCAAAAGTGTTACAACTCGATTGACTCTACAAACTCCCTCTCAGGTGATCACACTAACAAATCAGTTTGTACAAGAGAAAATGTGATTGTGTGTGATAAATCGATCACTAACAGGTGTGATCTATTTATATAAGTACGAAAGCTCTGTTGTGAGGTTAGCTTACGTCACCCTGATAGTGACATCTAACATTTTTAACAGAAAATATTCATCAGATGTTTGCCATCAGATGTTTGCAAACATCTTATCCTCTGATCTAGACGATTCTAAACACTATTGAAATAAAGTATTGTTACATTCAAAAAACACTGTCTAGCCTATCCTCTATTGCAGTTGCCCAAACATCTGTTTGGCCTAACAGATGTTTGGTCTTCCTCATCAGACCTTTGCTTGATCAGGGCTTTAGTCTGCAACAAATGCTAGTATTCAAAAGGTGCTTGTACTCTTAAACAATGGTTCCAAGTCTTCAGCAGATGTTTATCATGCATTTGATCAGATGTTCTGAATAGGTGTTCAAGATTCATCATCTTTGGGGAGAGTCTGGTTCAATCTTTTGCTTATTTCTTGATCATAGGTCATGTTTTGGCTTTTAGATATCATATGTTCATTTGTAGGTCCAACATTATTGATAAACTTAAACAAATACAACATAAAGTGGAAGTTAAACACGACACTATTTTTGGTCGACGGTTCCGGACGATTCCACCTCCTTTTTCGCCTTTTTATTCTGACAATGTTTCTCTGTACGTTTTTTTGAGAGTCGAGTTTGCCACGGATTTTAGGAACTTCTCGTAGTATTTGCACTGAGCCATCTTAATGTTATCAGACATGAGGCAGAGGTTGAAGTGCTTTCAAACCTCTGGGTTTCTCTTGGTTTCAAGAACCAAAACAATATTTTCATTGCTTGCCATCGTTGGATTCTTGAAGATATAAAAAAAACTTTAGCGGTTTTGTGTTTTTCAGAGCGTTTGAGAGTTAAAGAAGTGGTGGTTAAAACTAAACTTTCTAGCCTATTTATACCAAATTAGAGGGCTAAAATGATCAAAAATCGATTCCAAATGCCAATAGTAGCATTAGGAACAAATTCTTAATGGTAAATTTTTATAAAAGGGTATACCCGATTTAAATCCGGTTTCGAGTAACCCGGACCCATTTTTACCGAATCAGTTCCAGTGGATTTGATTATATATACTTATACCCGGCTCTGGTTCCTACCTGGTTTCTACTTTTACCCTGGTCTAACAATACCCGATTGGGCCCTACCCAGTTTTCAGGTACGACCCAAAACCCATTTTGTGCAACTCTATTCAGGAGTGGTCTCTAAAGTTTATCTAACCTCGTATTTTTATTTTTGTTTTATTGCTATATACATAAATCTCAAGATAGAGTTAGAAGTCATTGTATCAAACTGAAATTAAAGGTCTGTTTGGTATGGGATATTGGAATGATCAAGGGAATGAAATGGATGAAGTAATGGAATCGACAAAGGAATGAAATAGATCATTACCATTCCATGGTTTTGTTTGATTACCATATGAGAAAGGGATGAATAATTACTTTGTGTTGTTTGGTAGACCGGAAAAATTGAAGGAATAAAATCGGCGATGGGTGGCGGTAGTGGGAGGGTGGCGGTGGTCGATGGCTGGGGTGAGTGGTGGTGGCGGCGACGATGCCTGGTTGTGGTTGGCGGTGACGGCTACGGGTCACGACAGCGATGGTCGACGACGATGGGTGGTGGTCGGTGTCGGTGGTAAAGGATGGCAGCAGCGTAGTAGTCAAGGTGTCGGTGGTCGAGGGTGGCAACCGGTGGTGATGGCGGTAGCGACAATGGGTAGCGGTGATCAGTTGTGGTTGTCGATGGTGACCTTAGTGATCGGTGGCGGAAAGTGGCGGCGACGGTGGGTGGCGGTGGTAGTGATGGGTGGCAGTGGTCGGCGATGATGGTTGGTGGTCAACGACGATGGGTGGTGGTTGGCAACGATGGGTGGTGGTTGGTGGTTGCGACGGTAGTGAAGAGTGGCAGTTGGCGGCGACTATGGGTGGTCGCCAATGGCGCTAGTGTTTGGTTGCGGAAGGTGGCGACAGCGGTTGGTGGTGGTGGTCGGTGGTGGAAGGTGGCGGTGGCGCGGTGGTCGAGGCTAGCGGCAGGTAGTAACGGTGGTAGCGACGATGGGTGGCGGTGATCAAGTGGTTGGCGGTTGTGGCGGAAGTGTTCAGTGGCGGAAGGTGGTGGCGTTGGCGGCGACGGGTGGCAAGGGTCAGTGGCGGTGTGTCACACCCCGGATTTCCAACCAAACCTCGGTGGGCCCGAGTGAAGGAGTATCGTGACGTAAGTTGATGATATCATAATCAATTAAAACAGCACAGCGGAAGTCTTGGAGTTTAAAATATTATTACAAATCAAAATGTCCAAAGTTCGAAAATAATATACAGACGGTTTGTATCTAAAGATCCACAGGCAGATCGCAAAATGTAAAAAAGATGAACAACAGAGTTTAGGCAGATCTAAGGATTTGCAAGATCCTCTTATATCACTACCAAGCAGCTTCCAACCTATTTCGTTTTGTACCTACAACTTAGTTTTTTGAAAATACGTCAGCTTTCCTTGGTAAATACAATTAACTGACATTTTGAAATAATTTCAAAATTTGATTCAAGTGCACAAGGCACATAAAAATCTTTTTATAACTTGGGAAATTTAAACTTTTAACCTTGTATACAGATTCACATGTTTGTCAATACATATGGGGTCCAGTATAGAAACTAAGACATGATTAACTGACACACCACTTATAAACCCACGAAGAAGTTATCCCCAACTTGTGGGTAAATATATTTTAGCATTCGCATCTGTCAGGTGTATGCCTACCCCCCGTGCTTTGGTCATGTCCATTAGTAACTTAAATGAGCCGAGGATATCAAGGACACGGTCGTTAACCACCAATGTAAGTTATCAAACAAAACTAATCAAAACCTGGAATATGCGGATTTACTAACCACAATCCAGCATTCGATTGATCCCATTCCCGACCAAGCGGTAATGATTTAGTGTATCCCAAGCCCGTATAGGGAAAATAAGTTAAAAATATTTACCTGAGCTAGCACTTGACTTTAAATGCAAGGTTTATATTAACTCAGCCGTTTAATCAATAGATACGTGCAGATAGCATTTACTGGAAGGCTTCTAGTCTAGAATGATGGCATAAACTAACCAATTAGAATGCTAACGGTCCTATTTAAGTCATAGACTTTGACCGACTAGCTTAAAGGATCAAAACCGTACGATTTGCTAGATTAAGCGGTGACCGGATAGAATGTAGTTTAAACCCAACAAGTACTAAGACTTGTATAACATGGGTAAACAATTAACATTCTATAATTTGAGATTAAATGATAAGGTTAAACCCGTTTCGGTTAATTCTCGTAAACTAGTTATATAAACTTAACCGTACGCATATAAGCAAAATTGGGTAACCGGATGAGTCATGAACAAGTTCTATATACCATTATACTTTAAATAAGTTGTAATATTAGTAGGATATCAACTTATATGCCTGTTAAAGTTTTAGAACGAAACTATGCCTCATAAGGCGTTTTTATCATAATGTGATGTATAAAAGGAACTTGCATATATTCGGATATTATGATCATAAACAATCTGGAAAAATACTTAATTATGATCTATTTTTAGTAAGAAGTCACACATAATTGAGGTTTATGGTTTAGGACCAAACTAGGCATCGAAGGGCATTTTGGTCCTTTTAAAAGCATAATTTACGATATTATAATAAAACTTAGTTTATGATCAGAATAATAAAATCATAATATGTTAATTATTGTAACATATCAGTAAACCTTATTTTATGTAAAAAGGGCATTTTAGTTAAAGTTTGACATATTAGCGGAACTTGTGCATAAACTCAGATTATGATCATGATCATGTAATAGAACCTAAGAGGGTTATGCTATACTATATTACGATCATAATGTAACCATAAATCAGTAGTAAACTAATCTAAGTCGGGTCAGAATTGAAAGTCAAAGCATAAGTCAAACTTTGTGACTTTCGGTTGCGAACCGACCCTAGGACTGGAATTGATGGGCCGAACATGTTCCCACGTGTTCTAATAATTATTACAAACTTGTTTAAGTGTCAAAAAACATTATATATAAACTCAGATTATAATATTTATATAATTTGACCCGTTTGACTTTTAAAACATTAACTTTGATCCGTCAATTGACCTAGTAAACATGATTCTTAGGATGTGACCTTTTAAGGGATTAATACCTACCTAATTACAATCACTTAGCCATGTTCATCTTGAACAATGGCTAGACCATAATGGTCTTAACCGAAAGTCAAAGAATTTATCGTAAATGCTTGACTTTTGGCTATTAAAAGCCTATAAAAGAAAAGAGCAGAGACGTAACACTTACAAGTGATCCAAGAGGAAGTTTAGAACTCAAAGGGATGCTCCTAGATGACCAGGAACTTCCAAGAGGGTAATAGAGAGAAGAAAAGTAAATGAGCAAGGAATAGTGTGAGCTTGGTGGGCTATTTATATTGCAAGAGGGTGAATGAGGATGATTGCAGGTGTTAGAGGTGTTTTAGGATTAATACAAGTATTTAGATAGGTGTCAAGAGCTGCAAGAGGTTGTCAAATTGCAGGGTATGTGGCATCCTGACAGAAATTTGGTATGTTGACAGTTTTAGTCCCTCAAAATATAGTTTTACTAAATGTCATGAATTGTTCCTTGACTTATATTGATTGACATAATGACATAACTAGTTCTTCTCGTTCAATATGTGGTATAAAGATGAAGAGTGTGAATACCCAAACGTTAACATGTGTTATAATATGTGCTTTAGTGAGTTTTAAGTTATTACTAGTTTAGAATACGATAAATACAAGTTTTTATGAATTTATGTGTTATATTACCTAAATTAGTAAATTTAAAAGTTCGGTGATAATGTGGAACACTCAAGGATGGTAAATCAAGAGATATCACATCGCCAGGAGTCGTTCGGGTCGAGAGATGACTTGATTATGCAAGAAATATGAAAATAATGAAGTATAGGGGCCTCCGGGTCATTTGTTGAAAGTTGAGATAATGAAAAAGAAGAGTTTTAAGACCTCGCTGTGTGTTACGGTCGCCATACCATAGCTTACGGTTAGTATAAAAATAATGAAGTATAGGGGCCTTCGGAGCTTTTTAAGCTGTCGATCCTCGATCGAAATTGGTTTCTCAATGAACCTCAGGTTTTTATCAATTTGCACATCTTGATGTGACATTGCTAGCGACTCATCGGCTAGACGTTTCTTTATATTTGATATGTGGAACATATCATGAATTCTATTGAGCTCCTCTGGCAGCTTAAGCTTATAAGCTACAGAACCGACACATTCGATTACTTCGAACGTCCAATATATCTCGGGCTCAACTTGCCCTTCTTTTCGAAGCGCATCACGCCTTTCTAGGGTGATACATTCAACAAGACTTTGTCCCCTACTTGAAACTTAAGAAGTTTTCGCCTCTTGTCTGCATAACAATTCTGCCTATCACGGGCAGCTTTGAGAAGATCACGGATTTGTATTATCTTATCTATGGTCTCTAGGACAATCTCGAGTCCAGACAGTTGGGCTTCCCCAACTTCAGCCCAACAGACAGGCGTTCTACATTTTCTCCCATACAAGGCTTTAAAATGAGTAGCCTTGATGCTTGTATGATAACTATTATTATCGGAGAATTCTATTGGGGGTAAGTGGTCGTCCCAACTTCTGTCTAAATCAATCACACATGCTCTAAGCATGTCTTCCAAGGTTTGGATAGTACGCTCACTCTGCCAATCAGTCTATTGATGGTAAGCCGTACTAAAGTTAAATGTTGTGCCTATGATTATTGGAAACTTTCCAAAAATGAGATGTGTATCTAGTATCTCTATCAGATACAATTGATATCGGTAGGCCATGTAGGGAAACAATCTCGTCCACATATATCTTAGCCAACTTGTCAGAATTATAAGTTTCTTTAATTGGCAAGAAATGTACTGACTTAGTCAGCTTTAACTTGGTAATCACTTTTGGTCATTACCACTTTTGGTCTTAGGTAACTTGGTAATCAAATCCATAGTTACCGTTTCCCATTTTCATGTGGGAATCTCAAGCTGTTGTAGAAGTCCTGACGGTTTTTGATGTTCGCCTTTAACATGCGAACACGTCAGACACTTAGCTACGTAAGTTGCTATGGTTTCTTCAAACCCATCCACCAATAATTCTTCTTCAAATCTTGATACATCTTGTCACCACTCGGGTGAACGGAGTATCTCGAATTATGCGCTTCTTGGTGGATTAGATCCCTAACTCCTCCAAGGATTGGAACCCAGCATTTGCCATTAAATCTAAGGATCCCATCTTTTCCAGGCACTAACTGATCAACAGTTCCGCCTAATCCTTCATTAGAAATATTAGCCTCTAATAGGGCTTGCTTTTGTGCATCTAATAGCTTCTCATTCAAGCTAACCCTTAGCTCAATGTTCTTGCCGTTAATCCTAATAGGCTTAATCCTTTCCTTGCGACTCAAAGCATCAGTAACGACATTTGCTTTGCCGGGATGATAGCGAATTTCGCAATCATAATCATTAAGCGTTTCCATCCAACAGTGTTGTCGCATGTTCAAATCATTTTGATTGAATAGATGTTGGAGACTCTTATGGTCAGTGTATATAATACACTTTGTGACATATAAGTAATGTCTCCATAACTTAAGTGCAAATGCAACAGCACTCAATTCCAAGTCATGGGTGGTGTAATTCCTTTCGTGTACCTTTTGTAACACCCTTGCCCCTCGTTATCACCAATATTGTCCGCTTTGCCCTTGATGGGTGGCCCATCCAGGAACTCACGGCTTTGTTTTTGTTGCCCTGGTGGAGACTTCCCAGGAGGTCACCCATCCTGGTACTACTCCCACCTGAGCACGCTTAACTGTGGAGTTCTCCTCTCATCCACTAGCATTAAGCCCAAAACGCGTTGGTGATTTTTAGAGGTAGGGCATTACTTACGAGCCAGGAATCTCTCCTGTCCACGGACGATGTTGGGAGGTATGCCATTAGGTGTTATAATCACCCCCCCTAAGGGACTCATCGTCGTCGATGAGGTTTTTGCCCCAACATGTAGGAGGTTGCCATTATCCTCGATGAGGTTTTTTGCCCCACATTTGGGAGGTTGCCATTAGGTGTTACAATCACCCCCCCTAAGGGACTCATCTGTCACACCCCGACCCGCAGCGGATAAGGTGATCGGGGCATGATTGGGTTATCATCAAAGCTCATGACATTTATTAAACGTTTCATATTCATTAATACAAATTAAATGGAAATTTACAATAATGTTACAACATGATCTAACTAACAATCTAACTTCTTTGTTCTCTTCTAAGGCATATCCTATGTTATCCTTGCTTCAACCTGTTCACCTGTATCATGTGTAAAAAGGTTTTTGGATCAACATAATGTTGGCGAGTGAATCCTATGGAAAACATTTGAACAATTTATTTAAATTGATTATGAAATATGTGCACAACCAAACATGAGTAAAATTAGATGTAACTTGATCAACCATCATAATATGTTAAATGAAAACACACATGAACAATATTGGAACAATTAGAGGCACGCGATGCTCAACTCGTCTCTCACGAGGAACTGAGGGGCCTGATGAATGAATTGCATAAACATCATGATATAAATAACACACTACAAACAATATAAACTCAATGATACACACATGAATAATAATGAATTTGATGTGAAGCACGCGATGTTCTACTCGTCTCCCACGAGGAACTGATGGGCTTAATGTATGAGTTTCATATGACTTGACAAATGGCAATAAGTAAATCACAACAATAAAAACAATCTAAGTTTAAGTCATGATGTGGTATGGCACAAGTTTAAATAAATAAATTAATTAATTTCATAACGCATGACACACCCCAAAACGTGTAATTTAAAAGGGGGAATTGTAAGATTCACTCACAGTGGGTGCGTTCGGTTGATGACGTTGAATGCACGCGATGTGGTTTTAACCACGAGTGAGATTTAACCTAGATAAATCGCATTATGGTTTGGTAAGTAAACGGATTTTATTAAACTATTTTAGTAGGATTGTTGGGTGTATTTTTGTGAGTTTGAAGCTATTTTCTAACCTTAAAAATGTTATTTTTAAGTATTTATAATTGATTTTTAATTAAAATAATTAAATAAAAATAATAAAAATATTTTATTTTTTTTCTGCTACAGTTGACTTTGACCAGTTGACTTTGACCGGCGTTGACCGGTTCGAGGCATATTGTTGTGCGCTGGGTGAGGCTCGAACCCGAGACCTCCCGTACGCGTGCACGCAGCTCTACCAACTGAGCTACGTGTCTAACCCGTTATATATCCGATTTTAATTACATATATACATTAATTAGAATTAAACAGAAAATCATTTTTATTTTAAAAATAGTTTAAGCGAAACGGTCATGCACACCACAGGTCTCGAACCCGGGACCTGTGGTTTAATCCAACACACAGTCCACCGCTGGACTGTGTGTTCAACATGTTATATCATTCGATTTTTATTATACTTAAATACTAATTATTTATTTCCTTTTCTGCCTTAATTAAAAAGAGGAGATAATTGTCCGAGTCGGTGCTGAAGACCGGACTCGAACTCGTGACCTGTGATATAAACAAACACACAGTCCACCGCTGGACTGTATGTCTAACTTGGTTATTATTCCGGTTATTAATATACTTAACATATATCTAAGGCGATCCGGTTCAGTAAACAAAAAAATGCATTTTATTAAGGCAGCGTGTGTGAGACGGGAATCGAACTTGAGACGTTTTGCGTTTTATATGTGCACACAGTCCACCGCTGGACTGTGTGTCTCACCCGATTAGTTTCATGATTTAGATTATACTTATATGTTACAGAATTTACGTCGTCTTCTTCATCCAGTATAACCAGAGGAAATCGATTGACTGGTTTAAGGTTCTTTATCGGTTTATTAGTGTTTTACAGTCGATTAAGGTAAGATAAAAGTTAAAAAGGAAAAGAAACTGGGCGGAGAGGTATACCGACTGGATCCTCTGTTTTCCGGCAGAACTCCGGCGACAGGATTCAACTCCGGCGTCAGGTGTCTTGCAGCAGCGAGTCTCTGGAAAGTTTGGAAAAGGTAAGGGTATCTCCGGTATAAGCTTCAGGGGTTCAGAAAAACTCGGCAATGGGGAAACCGGTTTTCCGGCGACAACAGGTTTATTCCGGCGAGTGGAATTACGCCGAGAAAAGGTGTGTTTTTGAGCGAAAGTGTTTGTCGTCGGTTGTGGGTCAATTTATAGGAAAGAAACGAGATGTATTTGGTCTGATTTCGGACTGTATTCACTGATTTAAATTTCCGGCGGTTATCATTTTTGGTCGCGGACTTCAAACATCGGTTATAACCGATGTCTGATTAAAGGTTTACGTTATAACGTAAATTGTAGTTAAGATTCGCGGAAATTCCGGGATTCCGACGACTGAACCGTTTGGGCGCCGGTTTTGAATTTGTAACGACACTTTATCAATTAAATGATTCTATTGTATAACAAACAAAGCAGTTGGCGCAGTGGTTTGTGTGTGAGAGTTAAGTAATGATTCTGGTTCGGTACAGACCCGGGTTCGAAACCCGGCAGATGTATTTCATTTTTATTTTGCGATTTTTGACAGTTTTTCAAAAACTAAATATATATTCGCGTATAATAATTGATTACGGATCGTTTAAAAAATGTTTTGGACATTTAATTCGCAACGAAAATTTTGACTGACTGTTCGGTTGCTAAACGGAGCGGGTTTGGTAAATCCGTTTTTGACGGATGTTACACCTTTAATTGTCGTGATGCATAAGCAATCACTTTGTCTCTTTGCATTAGCACACAGCTCATGCCAGTGTGCGATGCATCACAATAAACAACGAAATCCTCGATACCCTCAGGTAGAGATAACACAGGAGCATTACTCAACTTGTGTTTTAGAATTTTAAAAGATTCTTGTTGCTTTGGTCCCCAGTCAAACTTGACATTCTTACGGGTCAAGGTAGTTAAAGGAGTGGCTATCCTTGAAAAGTTCTCAATGAACCTCCTATAATAACCGACCAATCCTAATAAACTAAGAATCTCCGATGGATTTTTGGGTACTTTCCAATTCATTATGGTTTCAATCTTGGCGGAATCCACTTGGATACCACGCTCGCTTACAACATGTCCAAGAAACTGGACTTCTCTAAGTTAAAACTCGCACTTACAGAACTTAGCATAAAGCTTCTCTTGTCTTAGCAATTCTAGGATGCACCGTAGATGTTTCTAGTGATTAATTTGATTACGAGAGTAGATAAGTATGTCGCCTATGAAGACAATGACAAACTTATCCAGATACGGTTTGCAGACTCTATTCATGAGATCCATGAATGCTGTAGGTGCATTTGTGAGCCCAAAAGGCATTACCATAAATTCATAATGAACATAACGGGTTCTGAAGGCAGTCTTGGGAACATCCTCACTTCTAACCTTCAGTTGATGATATCCTGATCTCAAATCAATCTCAGAAAAGTAACTAGCCCCTTGGAGTTGATTGAACAAGTCATCGATCTTGGGTAGAGGATAACGATTCTTGATCGTTATCTTGTTCACTTCACGGTAATCAATGCACATTCGCATTGAACTGTCCTTTTTCTTAACGAAAAGAATAGGCGCTCTCCAAGGTGAAGAACTAGGATGAATGAAGCCTTTCTCCAAAAGTTCGTCTAATTGCGTTCTCAATTCCTTCATTTCGGTGCTAGTCGATACGGAGCTCTTGCAACAGGTGCCGCTCCTGGTAGGATGTCAATCCTAAACTCCACTTGCCTATTTGGAGGTAGACCCGGTAATTCTTTTGGAAAAACATCGGGATATTCTGAGATGACTAGAAGGTCTTCAATCTTTGGCTTTGGCTCGTTATTAGTTACTTGTACCATGTAAATGACACAACCTTTCCTCAGATACTTGGATGCCTTAAACAATGACACTTGTCTGGAAATCTGTAGTGTGAATCTCCAAGAATGGTGAGCATTTCACCAGATGGGGTCTTGACTTCAATGAGTTTCTTATCACAGGCAATACGGGCTTGGTTATGTTATAACCAATCCATGCCTAAGATTACATCGAACTCCGCCAATTTCATTGGTAGAAGAGAGATAGAGATGGAATGATTCTTAATGGATATAAAACATCCATCAAGAATGGAAGATGTTGTTTCTAAGGTTCCGTCAGCAAGTTCTACCACATAAGTTATGTCTAGTGTTCTTATGGGTAAGTTAGTAGTTTGCTAAACTTATGGTCTACGAATGACTTATCCGCACCTGAATGAAAAAGAACTCTAGCATATATGTCATTGATGAGGAATGTACCTATTATGATGTTGTTGTCATTAACAGCCACCCTAGCATTCATCTGAAAGGCATGTGCATTTCCTTTCTTAGCCTCTCCAGGCTTTGCATTGTTACTCTTGGGATTCTTAGGGTAGTTAGTCTTAATATGTCCTTTTTCATCACAGCTGTAACAGACGACATCCTTAAGATCCTTGCATTCTAGGGTCTTATGCCCCATTTTCTTGCGAGATATCACAGGCTTTAGCCTTTGGGTCAGAATTATATTGTCCCCAGTGCCTGCGGTTGCAAGTTTTGCATCTCGGTTTCTCGCCCAACCTATCTTGGTTCTTTCTAAACCCAAATCTCACCTTATTCTTCTAGTTCGATCTCTGGGAGTTATCATCCTCTCTCTTCCTCTTCCCGACAATCTTAGTCTTAACTGACTTTTGTCTCACCAAATCTAAGGTGAGAGAGAGATAGATCAACAGTAGACCTGAAAGTAGTACGCTGAGCAGGCTTCACCATGCCTTTAATCTCAGGTGCTAACCCATTTATGAAACGCACAATGCGTTTGGGTTCATGAGAAATCTGATAAGATACTAATCTGGATATGGAATTGAAGTCGGTAACATACTTCCGGCAATCCTGATTTTTCATTGTAAGAGTCAGAAAACCTGAACCTATCTTCTCCACCTCATGAGGTGGGCAATATTTCCTTGATAGGGTCTGCAAACTTGGACCATCCCAAGTTATGCATGTGTACCTTCTATTGACTGGACCATAGCCTTCCACCATATTAGGGCATCGCCCTTAAAGGATTGGGATACAAACTTCACGACATCCTTATCAGCACAACCACTGATATCTACAATAGTTTCCATTTCGTCGAGCCATCTCAAGGATTCTATAGCCGCTTTTTCTCCGTTAAAGTCTCGGGACTTGTAGGAGACATAGTATTTATAGGTACATCCGTCCTTGGAAGAACGGGACCTATCATGAATTCTAGTTTCTTTGGTTCACTCTTTGCATTTGATGAGTGAACAGAGCTCTCCTTTTGAGCTGAAGATGGTGGAATAGATAAAGGTTTAGAGCGATTAGCACTCGATTCCTTAAATTTATCCATGACCTTTTCTATGGCCTTTCCAACAGCTGCATCAATGCGAGCTTGGAAATCATCAACATTGATGGATATGTTTTCAGCATTTTCAGCATAATTATCACGGCGACTACTTTGTGCCTCATCTGAATTAGCCATCTCTGATGTTTTGGTTCTAAATACTAAATTAAACATACATTAGCCATGGAATTAATAGCCATATAGGCTGTAAAGTTTGGATGTATAAATCCATTGCCTATTAGAAGAAGTGTGCATCGAATCACAACTGTCAGGCTTAATATTTTAAATGAATATTCTTGAGATATTTAGTCATAATTGGCCCAGGTCTCAAAGGGACCATCAAAAGGCTCTCTAAATTTACACGTAGTCCATATATTATTGGACAGTAGATCATAAAGTCACAGCTGTCATTGTTATATTTGACATTATAATATGGCCTGTAGGCAACTCAATTAACATCACTTAAGATGTCAAGATACATAATCCTCGTACTGATTATATTAGTTGTGATCTCATTGATTATAAGACTATGAAGCTTGAGCATAGCTCACCACCTTGGACAGGGAACCATAAGGTTACACCTGTCATTGTCTTAATTGACAATATAGTATTGCTCGTAGGCAATTTATTGCTAAAGGATGTTAAATCATAGCCCGTAGGCACTTCATCACTAGTGAATGTTAAATCATAGCCCGTAGGCACTTCATCACTAATGGATATTAATTATTATCATCGCATTGATGATATTAGCTGGGATCAAATTTGATCACATAGGCTAAGGTTAGGGTGTAGTCCATTACCTAGATGGTTAGTGTGGTTCCTCAAGTCACACTACCAGGAGTATTAACATTTCTTGAATGTTAACACAGAATTATCTTAGTGGTTGATTAATAATAGTCATGGTCGCATTTGACCTTAACGACTTGGAGGCCTGAAAATAGTTCACCACCTATGGATAGAAGGGATAATCTTCCTAACTATCATGATATAAGGGTTATTCATCCTTAACTATCTTTTATAATTTGCCAATTAATATGGACTTTGCCATTTGACTAATCAAGACGATTAAAAAGATCTTTTGGAATTATATAGCGGATCATAAATTTCGAGTTAAAATCAAGACGATTGCTTGAAGAGGATATGACGATTACATTTAATATATATATATATATATATATGTATATAAAATTCCAAATATTTCATTAAATATCAATAGGAAATTACAATACTTGCCTTAATCAAAACTTGAAATTAGTTAAACAAAATGCCCTTGTAGGGACTAAAGGAAATAACAGGTCCATGTAGGGACTAAAGAAAGTATTACAAAACATAAAAATAGGAGAAACTTCACTCGTCCTTCTTTCCTTTGAGTAACTTGGAAAGTTTCTTGAATAACTTATTTGTCTTCTTCTCTATCTTCTCAACCTGCTGTTGCATTTCTTTCATTCGCTCCAAGGCCTGATTAATGGCCTCAAGAGGTGGTAGAGGTTGTGGTTCTGGTTTAGGTACAACTGAATACTGGTACCCATAACTTGGGTATCCAGTAGGTGGATAAGTAGGTGCGAGAGGAGATGGGTAAAGCGCATTATGCATAACCACTTGCATATATGGGTCATGCGTAGTCGAGTTAAAAGGAATATATTCAGACATATCTGGATATGTAGGAATATGGTTATTAAAACCCAACGGCGGTAGTTGAACCACAGGTGGTAGTGTTGGTTCCACCACAGTCGAAGTATTTGAGGGTCCTCAGGAATAATAGGGTAGGTTTTGGGCAATGGCGGTAGCGAACCCGACCGTTGTCCCGCACGCACAGACATACGTGCTCCACATTTCCTACTTGGTGGCTCTGGGAATGGTTGAGGTTGCTCCACCGGTTCCATTTGGATGTCTTCCTGTGTAGATGGCGGAGGCGGTGTTAGAGAGTGGTACGAAGGAGTGTTGATAAAAGTAAATTGACTCCAATACTGGTCCCATTTATTAGGACCTTGATAAGGTGATCCTACATAAGAATTAGAGCCACTAGAAATTTCAATGGGGTTCCGTGTGATCCCGACGGTGGCATCTCCGGATCAGATTTCTCGTCCATAGCATTTGGTTGATCCAACTGATTTTGATTAGCTGGAGGTGGGTTAAAAAAAGGTCTGGGTTAAATTCTTCATGGTATGAATGTGAGTGGGAATGATGGGAGTGGTGAGAGTGGTGTGAATGATGGGAGTGGTGAGAATGATGGGAGTGGTGTGAATGGTAAGAATTTTGGGAGGGCCAATATTTATGAGAGATAGAGTGTCTCGCTGGTTGCCAAGGAGATGAATCTCCTGTATCTTGATAAGAGCTTGAGTTGTGAAGTTGTGAAGGGATGTGCCCTGATAGTCCTCCCCTCATTGGACCTTTTCCTTTTCCACTTTGTCCTCTAAATCTTGGCGGTATTTTTCTAGTTAAAATTAAGTCAAAAACAATAATAATAACTTAATAATGAATGAATAATCCGAGGTCAATGCCTAGACTCGGAAGTCTAAGGAATGTGCTATTGTGTAAGTTCGCGATTAAACACAAAAGGCTAGCGTTTAATTCTCTCAAATGTTGGCTATGATACCAACATGTCACACCTCGGGTTTCCAACCAAACCTCGGTGGGCCCGAGTGGGGGAGTATTGTGACGTAAGTTGATGATATCATAGTCAATTAACACAACACAAGGGAAGTCTTGGAGTTTAAAATATTATTACAAACCAAAATGTCCAAAGTTCGAAAATAATATACAGACGGTTTGTATCTAAAGATCCACAGGCAGATCGTAAAATGTAAAAAAGATGAACAACAGAGTTTAGGTAGATCTAAGGATTTGCAAGATCCTCTTATATCACTACCAAACAGCTTTCAGCCTATTTCGTATTGTACCTGTAACTTAGACTTTTGAAAATACGCCAGCTTTCGCTGGTAAATACAATTAACTGACTCATTTTGAAAACATTTCAAAATTTGATTCAAGTGCACAAGGCACATAAAAATCTTTTTATAACTTGGGAAAGTTAAACTTTTAACCTTGTACACAGATTCACATGTTTGTCAATTCATATGGGGCCTATTATAGAAACTAAGACATTATTAACTGACACACCACTTATAAACCCACGAAGGAGTTATCCCCAACTTGTGGGTAAATATATTTTAGCATTCGGATCTGTCAGGTGTATGCCTACACCCCGTGCTTTGGTCGTGGCCATTAGTAACTTAAATAAGTCGAGGATATTCGGGACACAGTCGTTAACCCCCAATGTCTAAGTTATCAAACAAAACTGATCAAAATGGAATATGCAGATTTACTAGCCACAATCTGGCATTCGATTGATCCCATTCCCGACCAAGTGGTAATTATTTTACCGTATCCAAGCTTGTATAGGGAAAATAAGTTAAAAGTATTTACCTGAGCTAGCACTTGACTTTAAATGCAAGGATATATTAACTCAGCCTTTTAATCAATAGATAAGTGAAGATAACGTTTACTGGAAGGCTTCTAGTCTGGAACGATGGCATAAACTAATGCTAACGATCCTATTTAAGTCATAAACTTAGATCGACTAGCTTAAAGGATCAAAACCATATGATTCGCTAGATTAAGCGGTGACTGGATAGAATGTAGTTTAAACCCAACAAGTACCAAGACTTGTATAACATGGGTAAATAATTAACATTCTGGAAATTGAGATTAACTGATATGGTTAAACCCGTTTCGGTTAATTCTCGTAAACTAGTTACATAAACTTAACCGTACACATATAAGCGATATTGGGTAACCAGATGAGTCATGAACAAGTTCTATATGCCATTATATTTTATATAAGTTATAATATCAGTAGGATATCAACTTATATGACCGTTAAAGCTTTAGAACGAAACTACGCCTCATAAGGTGTTTTTATCATAATGTGACGTATAAAAGGAACTTGCATATATTCTGATGTTATGATCATAAACATTCCGGAAAAATACTTAATTATGATATATTTTTAGTAAGAAGTCATACATAAGTGCGGTTTATGGTTTAGGACCAAACTATGCACCGAAGGGCATTTTAGTCATTTTAAAAACATACTTTACGATATTATAATAAAAGTTAGTTTATGATCAGAATAATAACATCATAATATGTTTATTATATTAACATATTAGCAGGTAATTCATTTTCAAGTTCGTTGTTGATTAAAACCTTATTTTATGTAAAAAGGGCATTTTAGTCAAAGTTTGACACATTAGCAGAACTTGTGCATAAACTCAGATTATGATTATATCCATGTAATCGATAGAACCTCAGAGGGTTATGCTATACTATATTACGATCATAATGCAACCATAAATCAGTAGTAAACTAATCTAAGCCGGGTCAGAATCGAAAGTCAAAGTAGAAGTCAAACTTTGTGACTTTCAGTTGCGAACCGACCCTAGGACTGGAATTGATGGGCCGAACATGTTCCCACATGTTATAATAATTATTACAAACTTGTTTAAGTGTCAAAAAACATATTTATAACATATATAAACTCAGATTATAATATTTATATAATTTGACCCGTTTGACTTTTAAAACATTAACTTTGACCCGTCAATTGACCTAGTAAACATGATTCTTAGGAGGTGCCCTTTTAAGGGAATAATACCTACCTAATTACGATCACTTAGCCATGTTCATCTTGAACAATGGTTAGACCATAATGGTCTTAACCGAAAGTCAAAGAATTTATTGAAAATGCTTGACTTTTGGCTATTAAAAGCCTATAAAAGAAAAGAGCAGAGATGGAACACTTACAAGTGATCCAAGAGGAAGTTTAGAACTCAAAGGGATGCTCCTATATGACCAGGAACTTCCAAGAGTGTAATCGAGAGAAGAAAAGTAAATGAGCAAGGAATAGAGTGAGCTTGGTGGGCTATTATAGTGCAAGAGGGTGAATGAGGATGATTGCAGGTGTTAGAGGTGTTTTAGGATCAATACAAGTGGCTAGATAGGTGTCAAGAGCTGCAAGAGGGTGACAAATTGCAGGGTATGTGGCATCCTGGTAGAAATTTGGTATGTTGACACTTTTAGTCCCTCAAAATATAGTTTTACTAAATGTCATGAATTGTTCCTTGACTTATATTGACTGACACAATGACATAACTAGTTCATCTCGTTCAATATGTGGTATACAGATGAAGAGTGTGAATACCCAGACGTTAACATGTGTTATAATATGTGCTTTAGTGAGTTTTAAGTGGTTACTAGTTTAGAATACGATAAATACGAGTTCTTATGATTTTATGGGTTATATTACCTAAATTAGTAAATTTAAAAGTTCGGCGATAATGTGGAACACTCAAGGATGGTAAATCAAGAGATACTACATCGGCCGGGGTCGTTCGGGTCGAGAGATGACTTGATTATGCAAGAAATATGAATATAATAAAGTCTAGGGGCCTTCGGGTCATTTGTTGAAAGTTGAGACAATGAAAAAGAAGAGTTTTAAGACCTGTAGGCTTACGGTTAGTATAAAAATAATCCAGCAAGTCTAGACCGTAACCTACAGGTCTTGACCATAGGTTACGGTTAGGTTTAGATTTTAGTTAGCAAAGCCGAACCGTAGCAACCGTAGCTTACGGTTTAGGACTGTAGCTTACAGTCTGGAGCATGAAAAATTTGTGAATTGGACAGGTTTGAGCGAGATGAGCGACTAAATCATTTGTGGCTTTATCCGAGGGTGTGTACACGTGTCGGTATATTACCGGACGTGAATTTTACGAGGTGTTACACGGTGGGTGGCAGGGACAACGGTGGTGGAGGATGGCAGGTGGTGGTGGAGGATGGCAGGTGGTGGTGGCTGTGGCAATGGGTCGTCGGTGGTGGTAGTGGTCAGCGGTGGCGGCGACAGTGGTGGTCTGCAGCGGCAGGTGGTGGGGGCGACAGTGGGTGGCGGTTGCTAGTAGGGGTGGTCGGTGTTGGTGATGAAGTTGAGAAAGGGAATTGAATGAAAAGGCTTATGTAATGGGTGATTCCATTACCTTGATCAACCAAGCACGTTTTTTTTTCTTACCTTGCAACAGTCTATTTCATTTCGCCTCTTATTTCTGTATACCAAACACTACCATAGAACCTCTAGTAAGACTTTCTTCTTGTCTTCAAAAAAAATACAAATAAAATAAAACTACATTACATTAAATAGAACAAAATGAGTGAAACCAAAGCTCTACAAATCTGTACCATGAGAATAAATTGGGTGTTTGGAAGTGAGTTTTCTTTGAGAATATGTTGTGTTGCCTTCTTACGACTAAACTTACGCTATCTACAGGAAGACCTAATTGTTTAGTGGTACCCGCCCACGAAATTTGATAAGACTGCAGTGGTTTAAACAATCAATTCATGTTTATTACTTCATGTTGAATAAAAAAACGAAAGACCTCATCATTTTCTTTTATGATTTAATGGTTGGTTATAATGCGTCATGAAGTAATACAGTATGTTTCTTGATTAAGAACTCCTTCATACTTATTTTATGGCGTACCTTGCGTGGCAGTTTCACGTAATTGATTTTAATACCAATTTGTTAAGAGAACTAATATATCAACTTACAAAAAGCAATTGAGTATAAACAAAAGAATTGACATTGAAAACAACTACATAGGAGATGGAAGGCGACATTATGGATATGTAAATCATTACAAGACTTCATATCATGTTTTGGTTCGTATAGTTATTAATTTGGTAAGAATAATTTATTAGGGGGCTTGTTTTATATTTTGGAATATGAAGTTTCAATTAGTTTTATAGAAATTTATGCATCTAATGGTCTCAAAGTAATGAAATTTTATTAGTTCATACTCTTTTCTAGAAGGTAGTTTACAAAATTATTGTTTTTTTACACATCTTTCCTAGTTGACTTGGTTTCCCAGCCCATCTGTAAAGAAAGATGTAGTTTTGTGTGGATACACTCTCATAACTAAACCAAAAAAATGTTGAAAAGAGACCAAATACCCAATACAAAAAATGATAACTACAATAGGCTTTATATCTGGATATCCAAAGCATTGACTTGCACAACTGACCTGCACAATTGACCTCCAAAGCATACTAATTGTTAAACTGTAGTTAACGAAAAGTATAGTTATACACGCATCTGGGCCTGACTGTTAAAACTATGGTTTACAATAACCTAATCTTTGGATTTGATGACCATTGCATGGACAAGGTTTACTCACTTTAAATTGAGTATCTGTTTCTTCCTTTTCCAGCTAGGATTGGAAATCTTGTACTTTACATATTTGGGCCATACCACTATTATTTAAGGTATTTTATTCGACCCACTTGACCCAGTTTTAAAATAAAAACACACCCGAAATCAACTCGTTTGCAAGTAAATGGATCAAAATTACCAGCTTTTATTAAAACCAAAGTAACGCTTTAGGAAGGAAGAAGTCAGGTCAAAGACTTCATGATATCAATGAATTGACCAACAAATAATAATTAATCATACACACCATGATTTGCTGGAGGGTCTTGCTTTGAGCTCTCAGCAACAGTATCAATGAAGACCCAATCTATACGCAAAAATGTCCATGTATGAAGACCAAATCTGTATGTAAAAGCGTTCGTGTATGAAGACCAAATCTATATGTTTCAATGATTCAACCTACTTACTATGTATGAAACAAGTTAACTGAGAAGTAATCTAAATATGTGCTCAATTGAGAAATTTTAGGTGCTCAGCACTGCTGCCTCTGCTTCAATTCCTCCAACTCCCCAACCAGCAACACCTAACCATCAATTGTAGTAGTGTTGAAAACAACACACCGAAGATATTCAAGGTTAACATGTAATTGTTTCAATTAACTAACATTGATGTATTTCTTCACTAATACCTGATGAACACTACCAGACCATAGAGGAATGACAAGCATGTTTTGGAAAGCTTTGAATCCCCACTTTAAACAAGCAAATCTCTCTTTGTTTCTGTGAAACTCATAGCCAATAGACTGCAAACAGAAAAGATATGCATGCTTGATTTGGGTCTGATATAACAAAATTGTCAACACGTTCATTAATACATAGCCAAAATTCAAGTATTGCTAACCCAAGCACGAGACCACCATGATATCAACCACATTGTACATGCTGAGATATATCCGTCCTGGAAAAAGAGGTGAATATAACAAATATACTGAAACATACCAAACACAATAAGACCCACAAACACGCAAACACATGCAAAAAACAAGCTTGTTAAATAAACAAGTCCGAGCCTGAGCTTTGCCTATCGAGCTCAGGCCGGCTCGCAAGCCTAAACGAGCTTTGCTTATTGACCTCGTCCCTTACCTGTTATCCGTTCAGAAAATGCTTGTAGTATAACTTTTTCTCGCCAACAACAACCATGATGCTTTTGTCACCTCAGGCTTCACTCTTTCGCACATCAGCGCTTGTTGTAAGAAATTGTTTCTGATACGGGTCATAATGATTTGGGTTGACTTGGAGAGATATTCTCTATTCTCCAACAAAAGTATAAAACGATTAATTGTGATTTCCAACACTTTTCTTTTTCAATAATTATCTAGTTTTCAGAATATAATGATTTTGGAAGCAATAAGGACCAATAGTGCCCTTTGGGCGACCTTCAACCTGTTTTGGCCATGTGTCTTTTCGGTTAAAAGGGACACATTATTTTTCCTTTTTATTCTGGTTTCTGTGTGCAGATGTCAAAGTGATGGTTCTTAAATCAGAAAACAGAGCGTGAGAGGATACACCAGAAGCTCAAGCCATGCGAGAAGCCCTCAATCCATGGAGAAACATTGATGCAAATGGCAGAAAACCTTCTTAACAATCCCCTGTTTGAATTTCCTCTTTTTTATTATGTTCTATGGTATAATGACTAAGATTATTCACCTTCATACACAAAATGAAATTAAGATGGTGTACTTCATTTAGATTAACTGGAGTTAGATTCTATTATAACATCCATTCTCCATTGATCCTTGGTTTCCTTATGTTATCTGCGGTGTTCAAAAGCATCCAAATCCGAACCGAGCTACTCGATATCTGAATCCTAAATATCCGAAAATTTATAAATTTGTATTTTTATCGGATATCCGAAATGTCTATCTGAAAAATATCCGAATATCCAAATATTTATCTTCGGCTATCCGAAAATATCTGAATTCAAATAAATAAAAAATATTACGTAAAAAAAATTTAAATAATTGGATAATAGGATATCCGGATCACTATCCGATCAGATATCCTAAGTTTCGGATACGAATTCGGATACTGAAACTAGGTATAAAAAAACTTCAGATATTTTGAAAACCCCAGGTGAGTGTGTTTGAGTACAATTATATTACATGTGCGGAGATGACATGTGGATACACTTTTTTGTAGAACTAATCGAGTCGTGACTTACCGTTGCAACAAGCGAGATCTTATACTAGTTATATATAATTTTTACTGATAAAGTGATTTATTATTTGTTTATTTTATTTCATTGGTTTCTAATAATCTAAATGTTTGGATATTGCAGCGATCAGGTGTTCTGGATAGTGTAGAGCAGCCCAAATGTACATTGATGACATGTGAGTTCGCAGCGTAAATGTATTAAAACCCCCTTTCATCTCCTCACCTGTAATATAATTGTAGTCAAACACACAACTATCATCATAAACGACCCTTCAAATCTTCTGTATTTTTTCTCTTTCTCTCTCTCTTTAAAAACCCCCACCAAAACACTATATTTTCTTGGCTTAATTTACAGCCAGTTTCTTATTTTCATAGAAGCTTTATCTCGTCGATCAAGTTAGTTAGTTACTTATGTTTGACTCATCCATCGGTGAAGGATAAGATGTACATGTAGTAGTAGGTTGGTTCGTCCGTCTTGAGCGGTAGTGCCCCAAGCCACAGTAATTGCACCGATTGGAGCCCACCTGCGGCTGCTGTACTTCTTCTTCCACGACAATGAAAAACATGGTAAGTTATTATTTGGTTATTAATTGTTGCCTTGTATTTAATTACTTAGGTTAAGGCTTGTTATTTTAATAAGATTCAGTACTGAAATAATCCAAACTATCTTGAAAACCGGATCTCCATTTTATGTTTGGATATCTGGACCATTTTACGTGGGAAGAAAACAAAAATAAAAAATTAAGCCAATGGATTTTATTGTCTCTCTGATCACCAACTCTTTCTCTAAAAAACCTCTTTGTCATCTCCTCACCTGTTATTTAATTGTAGTTAAACACACTCACCGAGGGTGTTCAAAATAGGATAGATTCAAAAATTTGAGATAGATACCTAGTTTGCTATTTGAACCGTATCTGAAATTTCGAATATTCGATTGGATAGTGAATCGAAAAATATTCAAATTATTTTTATTTATATAAAATAGGATATTTCAAATATTTTCAGATACCCGAATATAATTTTTTGGATATTATTATGGATAGTTCAGATGTTTCGAATATACGATAAAAATAAATTTATAAATTTTCAGTATTTTTTAGATGAAATATTTCAAAAATTTTGAAAATAACTATCCAAATCTGAATCCAAAAAAATTAGATACTAGTTGGGATTCAGATATGGGATAGTTCGGATCGAATTTTCGAATCTGAATATTTCTGAACACCCTAGATAACATATGGAAGCCAAGGATCAATGGACAATGGACGTTATGAAAGGCTCCAGCTCCAGTTGATGTAGAAAAAGAACACCATCTTAATTTCATTTTGTGTATAAAGGTGACAAATCATTATCATTATACCATAGCACATAATAATGTGTTGATACACCTTTTGTGTCTGTCGCTTGTTCTTAGTTACGTCAATAATTGTACGGTCTTTGTTTATTGTGTCTGTATAGTTTGATCGTGTCGACCAAATGAAGATATCCTCCTATCTTGATTTAGTACGAAGTTTAGTTGTTTGCGTTGTAAAACAGTTGCATATGTGCATACTGTTAAGTCTTGTGTTTCTGATCTTGCTGTCTGTACGGCATGTCTGTTAGCACGTACTCCGAAGAACACTTATTCGTGCGAGTGAACAGTGCTTCGTACGAGGAAGTTACTTGCTCGTACGAGCCATTACTTGTTCATACAAGTCAGTTACATGATCGTACGAGTGACTCCGTCAACAAGAACTTTGTTTGTTAGTACGAGCGATTTACTCATTCATACGAGCAATAGGTTGTTCATACGAGCAATAGGTTGTTCGTACGAGCAACCACTTTTGAATGTTCTTCGTGGTTTGTAGTTCTTCGTATGGCTAGTGACATTCTTCGTATGTTGCTGGGTGTTGGTACAGAGAGAATAGAGAGACACTAAGGCACATGAGAGAGAGAGAGCACAGAGAGAATATTCTAAGTCTGTATGAACATTGTTTGTATGTGTTTGTACTAGCTCTCTTCACTTAATCAAGATAGTGAATTTTTGGTTATCTTGTGTTTGTTACTTTGCTTTGGTTTGCATACTTACATGGATTCCGCACTCGTATGTGTGTTACATAACAAGGAAGTAGGTTATCTTGATCCTCCAAGTGGACCTACAAGTGGTATCAGAGCTTTGGCTGTTTTCCTTGTTTAAAAACCAAGCTTAGTGTTGTGTTGAGCAAGTTGTGAGGGTTCATGAAAGTGTTCTTAACTTCTAACAAGAAACTTAAGTTTTTAAAAGATACGTAGCTTAAAACTTAGGTAAAACTTGTTGTATCCAGAAAATTTTTATAAAAACCTTGTTAGAATACATGGAGACATGTTAGATTACAGTTTTTCTTAAAATTTTCTATCAAAGTTCAGTTGGACATATTTTTCGGTGAAGCACTTGCCAGAAAACTCACCGGAATATTCTTTTAGGGTTGACTAAATCTTAAGATTTGACTGTTTTGACTGAAAAGCTGATATTGGAATGTTTGTCTTTTTAACCGAATCTGTGTAGAAAACTGACATCTTTCGAACAAACTCAAAAACAACTTTCTGTTAAAAAGGAAACTTCTCACCAACCAACCCTGCAAAAAGATTCCTTCTTGCGAAAAACCTTTGTGCGAATAACCCATCCGCACAAAGAACAAGATTATTCGTGTGAAAGACCAACTGATTCACACGAAGAACCTTTGTTCACACGAAGTACCAGTGGCTCGCACGAAGAACACTGGCTCGTACGAACAACCTAGTTCGTACGAAGAACGGTGATTCGTACGTATCTGTGGTTCGTACGAAGAACTAAGTTTTTCGTGATCTGTTATTCGTGACCAGTTTTTCATTACTTTGTGGTTTTTAAAATAGAATCTTACCATTAGACTGTTATTTCAAAATTAATCTTTGAAATTTTTTAGTTGATTTTCATAAACAAGAAAATAAAATGGGTACAAATCCTTGGGATTGGGGAAGTAGTTCAAGTATAAACCAAGACTCACCGCAATGCTCCGCAACCTCATGGGTTAAATCATTGGTGCCTTAGCAAACGGCCATGATTAATGCTAATCAATGGGCATGTGTGTTAAATCAAAATCAAAGCATTCAGACTCTTCTTATTAGCGAGAGTGAAACAGGAAGTAACAACCATCCACCAAAGTTGAACCATATGAACGATTATCCTTCATGGAAAATTCGCTTCCATACATATGTTCTTGGTCAAAATACAGAGTTATGGACATGTTTTACTACACCATATAAAGAATCTCTCGAAGAAGCAGGATCATATCCAATCTCTTTAGCCAACTTAGATGAAAATGATAAAAAGGCTTACGATTTAGAAAAGAAGGCATTTGCTATCCTTACACAAGCACATCATAAGGATATTTATCATCAATTCGTGTACTGTACCACCACCAAAAATTTGTGGGATATTTTGGAAGCAAGAGAGGAAGGAAATGCTGCAACAAGAAAAATACGACATGATCTGCTGAAGAAAGAGTTTGAAGGTTTTCTGTTCATGGAGAATGAAACACTAAGCGATATGACAACCCGTTTCTATCATCTGTTTAGTGAAATGTATTCATACAAAGTGATTGCATCTCCACAAGAGATTGTAATGCGTTATGCTGATGCCCTACCACAAAAGTGGAGTCAATTCATTGACTTACTAAAGAATACAAGTGTTTTGTATGTAATCAGTATTTATGAGTAGGTTCAGAAGCTGGAGAACAAGAACGAAGAAGAAATACAAAAACCAAAAAGAGTTCCGGTTCCACAAAACCCTGAAATGTATTTTGGAGGTATTAACACAGGCGTTAGTACAACTCAGCAACCAAAACTTCAAACAGCGTTTGTGTCAAACGTTAATCCCTTTCTACCACAACTAGTTCAAACAGATCAATCTGCTAGTTCAAATACTCAAACCTATGGTCAACTATTTTATCCTAAAGCCTTTCTACCATAACCACAAGTTGTTACACAAGCTTCTCAACAAGCTTTCTATGGTGACAACTTTCAACCTGCAAATCCTAATACCGTCAGACATGATACTTCACATCTTTCCAAGGTCAGTGTAGAAGTTGCTCGGGAACACATGGAACTTCTGAACACAATAGTTAGTGCATACTGTGGACTAGTCTCCGGTCAAATTGGAAACATCAATTTGACTAATGAGGACTATCAACAAATTGACAGGGATGAGATGGAGTTGATGGATATTAAATGGGCTTTTGCCAGTGAGGTCAGAAGAGCGAAAGACTACATGAGTAGAACTGGAGGAACAAGTTTAGAAAACAAGAAAGACACAAAGTATGGATTTGATAAAGATGTTGTTACTTGCTTCAACTGTGGAGAAAAAGGTCATTTCAAACCTGAATGTACTCGACCTAGCAAGCAAGGAAAACACAACCCTTTCTGAAATCAATCACGACCATCCAACACAATCAAGTTAACAATGAACAAAGTATAGTAGCTGTTAACAACCCAAACAACTCCAACCAGTCTGGGCCTTCAATCAACACAAGCAGAGCGTTAGTAGTTCTAGCAGATGAAGGATGGATTGGTCAGTTCAGTTGGGAAACGAGAATCAAGGGAGGAACTGCGTGTTATGCCAAGATAATCAATCAGATCAAACATGTTCACAGTATTGACTCTTCTGATGATGATGATAGTTCTGGGTATAATGGGAGTTCTGACGAGGAAAGCTCGAGTGTAGGTGGTTATGGATCTGATTCAGATGTCAGGGAAAGGATTGATACTGAGTTCAATGAGTTGCTGAAAGAAGTAGAGAAGCTGAAAAGTCAAAAGTCTGTTTTGATTAGGAAAGCAGAAGTTGCATCAAAATGGAGAAACTCTTTGCCAACAATGCATCCCTTTCTCATCATACTTCTTTTATGGCTAATGTTGTAGGTTCAATAAGTCAGGTAGAATCCGACTCTCCTAGGATATGCATGATCAGAGTGTCGCGCCCCGTCAAAGATAATATTTATATGCCCAAATTACCCTTAACAATGCGTTAGTGGTAGTAAGGGGTCGAACCACGAAGAGTTTGTGGTTTGCGAATGGATGTGATTGATTTTAAGTAAAAGTGTCACTTTTATGAAGTTGCTAATATAATTGTTTAAATATTTTGTTTTTGAAATGGATGTCGAAATTATCCGACAAATTGTTTTGACTACTTAACTAATAACTTAGACAATTACACAGAAAGTTAATTACTTGATTAAGACAATTACTTGAGAACAAGGTTCACACCCGGTTCGGTAATACAAATCCTAGGGTTCCTACACGTTTCAGTTTCAATTCATTTGTAACAATGATAAACGAGTTTAGTGTTGCATGGTTTAGGTTCCAAAAGCTATCGACGTTATAGACAACGGACTACAATGCACTTCATTACCAAGAACATGTAAATTCTAACTTAGACAAGGCATAATCGCACATAAACATTTCACAAAGTCAAATTTCATAACTCATTCAACAATTCACGAATACAATAAAATGCAAGACAATTATCATAGGTTTTCAAATCAAGTTACAATTTGTCACAAATCAAAACTCAAAAAAATGTTAAACCCTAGAACTTACAAAAACCTACACCAGGGTGAAACCCAAAGAGATTTGCCGCTCATGGTGAACGGGACATGATTGTCGGATGATTGGAGCTTGATCACGAACATCTTGAAGCCTCGAAGGTAATGATGATGATGATTAGTGTTCGGAATAGAAGATGGAGATGGATGGATGATGAAGAAGGTGATTGTGATAGGCTAGGGTTATGATCGAAGGTGATGATTGGGATTATGGAAGGATTGTAAGTGATGTGTGTTGATGATTGGGGTGTTCTTGGCTCCAAAAGTGTTTCAAAACTCTCCAAACTTGTAACTCCCCACAAATGGGTCAAACAAATCATTAAAAACCGTTCAAAACTGAAATTAAGCGACAACACTATCATAGGGGCGTCACCGACGACCCCTAGAAAGTTTGATTCTTCTCCGACGTCTTAATCCACTGTATACGGCAATTTTTCTCCGAGGGAACTTCTGAGGGGCGTCGGCGATGACCTCTCTAAACATGCTTTCCTGTTTTCCCATTCCGTGATCCTGGTTGTCCCGTTTTCCGTACCGATGCTCCAAAACGCTTCCGAAAAGCTCATTAAACTTAGTAAACCTTTAAAACATAAACCAATCAAAAGTAGGCTATTCGAAACTAAAAGTCACATAAAACGTTAACTTAAACTTAATAGAAACATCGGTTTTTGACCACGTATCACATCCCCACACTTGTCTTTTGCTTGCCCTCAAGCAAATCTGTCTTTCATTTTCACGTGGGTCGAATAAGGAACAGATTTCCCATTCTCGAGACAAGAGTTAAGGTCTAATGTCATACTTGGCTCATAATTTTTATCATTTTCAAACTATTTAACGTTAATATGATTAACACATATAAAAATGGTTTTCCAAGATTAACCCGCCTTTGAAACTCACAATTCATACACATCCCTCACAATGTTCTCTCCACTCGACTTATAATTTGACTAATAAATAGTATATTAGCACTTTTGATGTAAACACACAACTGATTAGAACATATACCCGAATAAGCTTGCAACTCAATCATTCTCCACCACCGAACATAAATATTAAGCATAAGTCAAAAGATCTTGAATGGGTTGTATTGGGGCTAGGCTGAGGTATGGAATAAGATGCTTTGAAAGTGGCTAAGGTGATGAAAACTCGATTTATAAAATGACTATACTAGTAGAATCGACTACTAAACAATAACAAAGAGGCAAAAGTTTTCCTCCTTTTATTCAACAACTATCAATACATGCGTTTTTCTTTTCTTTTCTTATTTTTTTTACTAATCCTAAACTCAAGTTTTGATCACACGAGTTAGAAATAAAAGGTTCAACGGTCAAGGGCTAAATGCGTTGGTCAAATGAAAGGTTTAGGCTCAAAATTGGTGATTAAGGGATTGATTTCGGGTAATGGTATATAAATGGTGTAAAGTACAAAAGGTTTACCTAATGCCTAATCATTCTTGTGCTCATATTCGGTCTATGGTCTCAAACGTATCAAAAATTGCAAGTTCTACAATACATGACTAATAGTCCACTCAACCAAAGAATATGAATATATGATATGTAGAAGTGGCTCAAAATCTCACAAATAGAAGGTATGGTATGCGATATGTATGAAGTGCAAGTTTCTTAGGCGGATATTCCCAAATAACCACCCGTTAAATACCCGCCATGATATTAATTTGAACTTGACCATGACAAAAGACCACATGGGTTGTGCCATCCCTCATTAACTTAGTTACTTATGCTTTTTAGACCGCTTCAAACAAAGACATTTTTGAAAAAAATTTGAAATTTCCCCATCCCCACACTTGAGGTCAACATTGTCCTCAATGTATAGTGTTTGAACAAACGGGTCAAAATTGAAAAACTTTTTCTTCCCCCCATCCCCACACTTGAGGTTAACATTGTACTCAATGTGTAAGAATAGAGCCATTTAAAGCGAACAAGGAATGTGACACGGCTAACCTTCCCAGAAATACACCCCGGAAAAATAAAATACCCAATACAATCCACTTATTTAAACAAAAGACAAATCAAAACTAAAGGAAACGTATGCACCTGATTTTTCGCTCAATCTTCGTGTGCTCTTCATCTTCAACAAAAATGGTTGTCTCGCGAACACAGTTTACCTACAAATTTCAACCTTCGTGTAGAAGCAAACTTCTCACAACCATTAAAATTTTGTTAGTCACTTAGTTCTACCATTTTTATTAATATAATTACCAAGTCATATAATTTTTTTTTCAGCTTTGAATTTCTTTTGGAAAAAGAATGTACAACAACAACAATCTAACTCACTTTCGTATGTATCATTGTTGCATTTAGCTTATGCAACAAGCCCTTTTAAACCTTCCGATAGCTCGGAAGGACGAGTAGGTCTCGTGAGGGTTATCTAGGGAACACACTCAAAACGTTCATTTAACTACTAATACGAAATGAAATATAACTAAAATATACACAAAAAAATACAACAAAAGAGAACAAACCAGTGATCATCTCTGATATCAAAATTTGATGGGAGTGTCGCGCCAAGGTCAAAGATAATATTTATATGCCCTAATTACCCTTAACAATGCGTTAGTGTTATTAAGGGGTCGAACCACGAAGAGTTTGTGGTTTGCGAATGGATGTGATTGATTTTAAGTAAAAGTGTCACTTTTATGAAGGTTGATAATATGAGTGTTTAAATATTTGGTTCTTTGAAATGGATGTCGAATTATCCGACAAAATTGTTTTGACTACTTAACTAATAACTTAGACAATTACACGGAAAGTTAATTACTTGATAACAAAGTTCACACCTGGTTCGGTAATGCAAATCCTAGGGTTCCTACACGTTTTAGTTTCAATTCAATTGTAACAATGATAAACGAGTTTAGTCTTGCGTGGTTTAGGTGCCAAAAGCTATCGACGTTATAGATAACACACTACAATGCACTTCATTACCAAGAACATGTAAATTCTAACCTAGACAAGGCATAATCACACATAAACATTTCGCAAAGTCAAATTTCATCCCATTCAACAATTCACGAATACAATAAAAATGCAAGACAATTATCATAGGTTTTCAAATCAAGTTACAATTGGTCACAAATCAAAACTCAAAACAATGTTAAACCCTAGAACTTACAAAAACCTACACCAGGGTGAAACCCAAAGAGATGAGCCGCTCGTGGTGAACAGAACATGCTTTCTGGATGATTGGAGCTTGATCACGAACATCTTGAAGCCTCGAAGGTAATGATGATGATGATTAGTTTTTGGAATGGAAGATGGAGATGGATGGATGATGAAGAAGGTGATTGCGGTAGGCTAGGGTTATGATCGAAGATGATGATTGGGACTATGGAATGGATTGGAAGTGATGTGTGTGATGATTGGGGTGTTCTTGGCTCCAAGAAGTGTTTCAAAACTCTCCAAACTCGTAACTCTCCACAAATGGGTCAAGCAAATCATTAAAAACCATTCAAAATTGAAATTAAGCGACAACACTATCAGAGGGGCGTCGCCGACGGCCCCTAGAAAGTATGATTCTTCTTCGACGCCATAATCCACTGTATACGACAAATTTTCTCCGACGGAACTTCTGAAGAGCGTCGGCGACGGCCTCTCTAAAACATGCTTTCCTTTTTTCCCATTTCGTGATCCTGGTTGACATGTTTTCCGTCCCGATGCTCCAAAACGCTTCTGAAAAGCTCATTAAACTTCGTAAACCTGTAAAACACAAATCCAATCAAAAGTAGGCTATTCGAAACTAAAAGTCACATAAAACGTTAACTTAAACTTAATATAAACACAGGTTTTCGACCACGATCAATGCAATGACTGTGCTGACTTAAAGACTAAATTTGAAACAGTTAACAGTCACAATTAAAGCTTAGTAATTGAACTGTCAAAATGCAAAGAGGCAAATCTAGCTTTAACTCGAAATGAAGAAGAATTCAAATCTGTAATTGAGACTCTCAAGAAAAGCGTGTCTGAGTTAACAAAACTAGTTTTGAACAAGCAAACTGGTATTAATAACTATATTAATATCCTTGAAGGAACGAAAAAGGAGTTAGTCATTGCCAAATGCGAGCATGATGCAATCAAGCTAAAATTGGAGAGTTATTCTAACTCCCGATATGTGCTTGATCACATCATTGATGTTCAAAAACTTAAGGGACATGTAGAATGTATTGGGTATAAATCGTGTCCACCACCATTGAAACACAATTATACCAAATTGCCTGACGAAGAGGAAATGCCACGCTTTGATCCATCTGTACCTCTTAATCCTGAAGAGTTTGCAGCAAGGTTAGGATTTAAGATGGACAATTCCTCAGATGAATCCAGAAAAATAGAGAACTCATCATCAGTCTTGATCAGAATCCATCTATAATAGAGGAAGATGATTCATCAGATGATGAGTTAGACAAGATCAATCAGGACCAATATCTTGATGAAGAGAAAGGGGTAGAAATTTCCACTACTCCCAATGTGCAAGCTGTTGCAAATCAAGGGGTTGATCCTATCAAATCTGTCAAAACAGTTGCGTCTACATTTGAAAATGATAATGTGTTATATACTTTGATTGGTGATGAGAAAATTTACTCAAACAAGGACTTTCCGATCAAAAATGTAAATCCAACTTCAGTTGATCAAGTTTTTGAAAATTCAAAAACCAAATTTTTGGGAAAGAAGAAACCAATCAAACCAGAACCATTAACTACTTCTAAAAGTAGACAACAAGAAAAGCGAGCTGAAAAACCTAAGGTGTCATAACCAAAGGTTGAAGCTAAAGGCGCTCGCAGCAAGAAAAAGGGAAAGAATGTTAACTTTATGGGCTCAACTGGTACTGATAAAATCGAGACTTTTGAAAACATGTCATATAGTTTGTAAATCAAGTCAAGATTTTAAAACGTAATGGTCAAAACAATTACACTCAACACACAAATGGGTGTGATGATGGACCTAGTACCTCTATGCCTACAAGTTCAACATCAAGTCATCAAACGGCATCTCCTAAATTTGTTGAAAGGAGAACATGTTTTAAGTGTGGAGAGTTTGGCCACATAATAAAAAACTGTACTAACTCAGCAAAACCCAAGTTTGTTGACAAAGTCCCTCCTGAAACGAATTGCCAACATCAATTTGTGTCACCTAAACAAGACACACATATTGTTAAGCAACAAGAAGAAAAAAAGACGTAAACAAGTTAAAATAATTGAAAAGGCATTAAAACCGGATGTTTTAGAAAAGAAACAAAGTTCATCAAGTTTGATAAAACTAGAAGTGTCTAAATCTGTAAATAATAGTCAATCTGGTAAACATCAACAATCTTGGAAACCTATAACCGTTAATGTTTCAGGGGAAGGCACAAAGTGGATTGTTGACATTCGATTGTTGAGAACGGAGCATCACGGCACCAGAAGTGTCTAAATCTGTAAATAATAGTCATTGGATTGTTGACAGTGGAGCATCACGGCACATGGCATGCGACTTAAGGCTCCTTTATGATGTGAAAAGCATTAGGGGAGGTTATGTTGCCTTTGCTGGAGATAAAGGCGGTTACATCACTAGAGAAGGAATGGTTTCCAATGGTGTTGTTAGTTTTGACAAGATCAATTATGTTCGTCAAATTGATCACAATCTTCTGAGTGTTTCTCAAATCTGCGACAAGAAGTTCACAGTTCATTTTGATGATGGCAGTTGTTATGTGCTAAAGCCTAGTTTCAAGATTCCCAAAGAATAGATTCTCTTATCGGCCCCAAGAATAAATAACTTGTGTATTCTTGACATGAGCTGAGCTATTACTACGTCTGCACAACTTACATGTTTTGTCTCAATAGCCACTGAAAAGGAATCAATCTCTTGGCATAGACAAATGGGTCACATTCACTTGAGAAAAATGAACTATTTGGTTAAAAAAATTTTGTGAGTGGTGTACCAGTGAAGAACTTTCATTTACAAGATGTCTGTGTTTCGTGCCAAAAGGGAAAGCGAGCTCGAAAGTCTCATCCTGTGAAGAAAATAAACACTGTTAATATGCCACTGGGACGTCTTCATATGGGCCTTTTTAGACCTATGAAACACAAGACTACCTTTGGCGATGCATATTGTTTAGTTGTTACTGATGACTATTCAAGATTTTCATGGGTGAATGTTAAGTCACACAAGATGAAGTTCCTGAAATCCTCAACAACCTCCTCACGCTACTTGAAAATTATACAATTTGAAGATAAGGAGAATCAGAAGCGAAAATGGCACCGAATTCAAGAACCATGTTTGTGACAACCGGCAGTTCCCGGTCATAATTAAGCGCATAACGAATAGTAATATCACTGTAAACAACGTAATTAGACGCAAATTAACTCGATCAGGCCTTTGGAAAGCCTAGGAACGTCTACTTGATTCGCATTACACGATTTGGCGACAATCGAGAACACTAAACGCGAAATTAAACGTTAAGCGAATTGATGCCGAATAAATACTGACAACGCCTAGAAATACAAATTTTGTACTTGAATTTGTCATACAGTTATAATTAGGCAATAAATTTGGATCGTTGAACATCGAAAAGCACAACGCGGAAGTTACGCGGAAAATCGAGACGCGCCAACAACGAAACGGAAGCCACAAACTAGAGTTACTAATATTAGTATATTTTTATATATTTGGCTTCGTTTTCAAATTTTAATACTCGCGACAGAAACCGGATCGAAAAACGGATAAAAACGGTGACCATAGCAAGTTACGCGATTTTTAACGCAACGAACAGATTATGCGTCAAACAACGCCCCCCGATATAATTTTAAACGTTTTCGAGTCTGAATAAATAAATTTCGATAAATCATGAAGTTCGGGTTATGAAATCAGGCTTTGGAATACGTATTGGGCTTACACACGATAACGGGCTTTAGGCCCAACCCATTTAAAAACCCTAGACCTATAAATACAAACTGTAACCCTAATTCCCTCTTCTCCTTCATTTTTGTAAGAAACCCTAGCACACAACTAGCCCCCTGCTCCTTCTCCCTCTCTCTTCCGGTCGCCGGACTCCGGCAACAAAACCGGTCGACTCCGGTCGGTTTTCCGGCCGACACACACACGACACCCCTCATCTCCTCCGGCCACCACACACCACCTGCGACACCCCTTGTCTCTTTATTCACACACACCCGCATACATACATACAGATCTAGAGAGAGAGGGAGAGAGATGAGAGAGAGAGCATTGAGGGAGATAGAAAGGCGGCAGCGGCGGGGGATTCGACGGCGGCAGCAGCCGCCGCCTCTCAGCAAAAACGCCGCAGGCGGCGGCGATGATGGCAGTAGTGGTGGTTGTTTTGGTGCAGGTAAGAACTGGGTTCGGTTTGTGGTGTTGGGTCGAGGCTGTAAATAAGCGGCGGCTCCGGATTTCTACGGTGCCAGGGCCAGCTAGCGGCGGCAACATCAGTGGTGGTGGTTCTTGGGTTTGGGTCGGGTTGGGTGTTATCGGATTCGACTCGAAGACGGTGGCGATGGCAGGGGTGTAAAGCAGTGGCAGCCGCCGCGTGGTGGAGACTGCCGGCGGCAGTAGCGATGGCGGCGGCGGTGTTTTGGCTTCATCTCCGGTTCAGGTTTCGGGTTGGGTTCGATTCAAGATTTGGCTCAGTTGGGTTAACTTCGGTTCAGTTTAAATATTTAAATATTTGTTTCAGGTTCGGGTTCGGTTCGGTCAGATTCGTCGGCACCGGAAATGTAAGGTTCGACTCGGTCAATACCGAGTCAACTCGGTCAACTGGTCAAACCCGGTTAACGGGTCAACCCGAGACTCGGTAAAAATTAATTACGACGCGAAATTCAATTATATTAGTTTATAAATAATAATATTAATAATATTTATTATCGCAAAAACCGAGCTCAAACAGAGCCGTTAACGATAACATATAGCCAAAATTATAAAAATAACAATCGAACCAACTACGTTATTCGCGTAAAACTATTAATAAAAATCGAACCGACGTCGTTAAATATATAAATTGGATTTATATTTGACGAAACTTGATAATTGAAAACGACAAGAAGTTGTATATTATTGGTGTATTGAATATTGCGTTTTGATAAATAAATCGACAACTAGTATTGTCGGGATCGTCTGAAAACAGAGGAAACTCTGCCCGACTTTCGTCAAAATACGCCATACAAAACACGTTGAAATTCAAAGGCAAAGCATCCGATTCAAAGCGATAGTTATAAAAATAAATATAGGTATATATTTATTTTGTCGACACTATTAAAACATTCAACAACGAGCCGATCACATTTCAACGAGCGCGATTTCATGACAACAAACATTCGGCAATCGACTATAAAAGAAATAATGTTTATTTGTGTTTAATTCAAAGTCGAAACTCGGAAACTATATTTCAAACATCGATAATTTATTCGAACGATGATATAAAAATAAGTATATTGTTATATTTGTTTCGAACCCTAAGATTGTCGAACGCTTTATAAGATAAGTACAATGCGCGTATTATTTCAAACGACTGAATTCGGAAATCATATATTAAAGGCGTCTAGAATTCGGAAATCGTATAACATGAATACAATCATATATATACGAATGGCGAGACGTCAAATACTTTTATAAAATAAATATAGTTATATTTATTTCAAACGTCGACGATTAGGGAGCTTCAAATGCCATTTGTTATATTCGACTTCAATGCTAAAGAAGTACGACGCAACTCCGCAAGACTATAACAAGCGTACGATGACATCATTATTTATTACAAACGATACGCCAGACTCTAGCGTGAATACGAAACGTATTATCTATACAAATATATTTTCGAGTATATATACATTATATCTTACGAAAACTACAAAGAATCGTATTATTATCCGTCGATGTACATGACGACTAAATATGATTTCATGAAATATAGTTATGTTTATATGTAAACATATATTTCAAGTTGCTCGAAAACAGAATGGTTTCCAAGAAAACCATAAGGTGGTTACCCGAGTTAAGACAATGACAATTTCATAGAACCGTATGGTTAACGATTCGGCAGAGCTCGGTGACACATAGTTTAGCTACGTTTTATCTAGAAACTTACAAGTTATTCCGTTTTAGGAATACACTAGATTGCATGCTAGCAAGTCAAGTTGTGGAGACAACACTATGGAAATCACATTAAGCTAGCTTTGCACAAGGATTTCAAGGTGAGTTCATAACCCCCACTTTTTACCGTTTTACATTTTTATAAACTTTTTCGGGGGTGGAAAGACATGCAAGTTTTGCGAAAGCGTACAATGTTTCAATGAACGAAAATCATATATTTCTAAACCATGTTACAAACAGATTTCAATGAACTCAAATGGTTTACGAAAAGTTTATTCTAAACTTACCGGTTTTCACAGCTATACAAAGCTTTTTTCGAAACATGCATGAGTTTTATGACTATCGACGGGATTGTCATAATCACAACTAGGGGGCGAGGCCCCAATTTTATTTATAACATGGGCTAGGCCCAATGACAAGAAAACATGGGCTAGGCCCAATGACAAGAAAACATGGGCTAGGCCCCATAACAAGAAAACATGGGCTAGGCCCAATAACACGGATAACAGATTTATAACAATTGGTATGTAGCTATGGGATTAGATGATAACAGATCACTGTGCGTAAGTAGGATGATGACAATAGTAACCATTAATCACGTAGTGACCAAGGTGCAAAAGGTATAGATCTATCGAGTTTGAGACACGTTCCACTCGTGGTATGTTAACCGTTAGGAGTGCTTTTGTGATCCCAATGATGCCAAAGTTGTCTCGGGTTGGTTACTTACTTATGGCACATAGGTCAGTGTATTAGCTACACACTAACAGATCCTTAGATTCCATAGGCAAAATACATACTATGATTTCAGTACTGGTTTATAAAGAGAACAAGAAAGCATTTCAATACCGGTTTATTTAAGATACGATTGAAAACATTTTATCACCAGTTCATAAACATAATAGTTATATGCATGGATTTGCAAACAACATGTAAAACATTTCAATACTGTTATACATACATGACATTTCAAATGCATTGGGATACTATGATCCCACAAACCGGTTTATCGAATGCAAGATTTTCAAATGTTTTAAGATTCATTTGAAACGAAAAAACAAACTATGAACTCGCCAACGTTATGTTGATTTTTCGCATCTTCTTTCTCAGGTTATATTTCAAGTATAGCATGGTTGGAATAGTGGAACCCATGGGGATTCGAGTAGTTAGTGGGCGTTCATTTACTAGAAATCTTAGCACTCACGTTTGCTTCCGCTGTGCAATGAAGATACAAGTTTAGTTCACGCCCCGCTCTGATGTGAAGGGATTACATGGGGGTGTGACAATGTTATGGATGAGTTCTGTTCCTCTAATGGCATTTTACATGAATACAGTTCTCGTTACACTCCACAACAAATTGGTGTCACTGAGAGGAAAAATAGAACTCTTATCGAAACTACATGAACTATGTTAGTAGAATCAGAACTTCCTGTTCAGTTTTGGGGGGAGGCTGTGGCTACTGTGTGTTATATAATGAATAGAGTTCTTATGGTAAAATGGCATGGGAAAAATGTTCAGAATTGTTACATAAAAGGATCTGGATGTGTCTTTCTTAGAACCTTTTGGAGCTCTATGCACTATGATTGATCCACATGGTAAATTCGGTCTAAAGGCTATCGAAGGTTTCTTTCTTGGATATGCTACTCCAAATTTTAGATTGTGGAATTTGTCAACGAAAAAGATTGAGGAATGGGGTGAAGTTAAGGTTCAAAGATACATTGAATCAGTAAGAGCTCCGGGTGCTCCTTGGATGTTTGACTACAATGGACTGTTTGACTACTTCAATTTGCCAACTTTTAATGATGCGTCTGCAGCAGCTCAAATGTTACTTGAAAGTGATACTGCAGTTGACTCATCATTAATACGACCAATTATTGTTAACCCATAAGTGTCTACTTAGGTTAATAATATTGTTTAAAATGAGGAATTTGAAGATACTGCAGTTGACGCAAATGAAGCTACTTCTGCTCCTGTTCCTGGATTTTCTGATGTAAACTCAAATGTTCAAAATCAAGGGGCAATTGAAGGTCATACTTCTACATCTTCGTCAATTCTAGCCATGAATTAGCTGTTGATCTGAATATCAACAATTTGGGTAAAAATTTTTGAGTTCCCGATGTTCCTGAAACACGAATCCATTATACCCATCCTTAGCAGAAATTATTGGAGATGTCCAAAGTGGAGTGCAGACACGTAATCAGCTAAGGAACAACCAGAATGCTGGTTTGTATACAGCTATTAGGGAATCTGGGGAACAGAATGATTGGTCTTTTACCTGCTATGTTTGCCAAGTAGAACTGAAATCTTGGAAGGAGGCTATGAAAGAAGACTCATGGGTTGAAGCAATGCAAGAGGAACTTCACCAGTTTAAAAAGTTGGGTGTATGGAAATTGGTTGACAAGCCTGAAAACTACAAGAAGATTGGTACTAGATGGGTTTACAAGTGTAAGAAGGATGACCGAGGTGTTGTTGTGAGAAACAAAGCAAGATTGGTTGTCCAGGGCTTTAATTAGGTAGAAGGTATTGATTATAATGAAGTTTATGCACCAGTAGCACATCTTGAGGCCATAAGAATTTTCTTAGCTTATGCGTCCTATAAGAAGTTTACAGTTTATCAAATGGATGTGAAGAGTGCATTTCTTCATGGTGTCGTTGAAGAAGAAGTATATGTTGTGCAACCGCCTGGTTTTGAAGATCCAATTCATCCTAACAAGGTGTGGCTTCTTAATAAGGCATTGTATGGTCTTCCTCAAGCTCCAAGGGCTTGGTATGAAACTTTGTCTTCCTATCTTCTCAAGAATGGTTTTCGGTGTGGGTTGATCGATTGTACTTTCTTCATCAAAGAAAAGAATGAGGATTTATTTTTGGTACAAGTATATAATGATGATACTATTTTTGGGGTCAACAAAAGAGAAAATGCGCAAAGAATTCGAGCAGGTGATCAAGAGAAGTTCGAGATGAGCGCCATGGGGGAAATGAATTTCTTTTTAGGTTTGAAGGTTCATCAATCTAAAGAAGGGATCTTCATTCATCAAACCAAGTATGTTGGAGATATTCTCAAACGATTTCAAATGGAAGACTCGAAGCCTTTGGGAACTCCAGTAGCTCATGATCATGGGATTACTCCTGATGGAATGGGTGAACATGTGGATCCGTCTCTTTATCGTGCTATGATCTATCTCTTCAAGATCGTATATGATGTACCAAACATGTCTTTTAGCTTACTACCAGTCAAGTCCAAAAGTTTCTCTTTTGATGGCTGTGAAAAGAATCTTTCGTTATTTGAAGGGTCGCCCGGACACTGGTCTCTTGTACCCTAAGGATGATAAGTTTGATTTAACAGCATTCAGTGATTCTGATCATGGTGGCTGCAAGATCGATGCAAAATCAACATCAACAGAATGTCAGTTCTTGGGAAATCGCCTAGTCACATGGCAGTGTAAAGAGCAGACTTGTGTAGCTACTTCAACTTGTGAGGCTGAGTATATTTCGGCTTCTACTTTTTGCTCTCAGGTTTTATGGATCCAACAGCAAATGTAGGACTACTGTTTTGAATTTCTAACTACTCCTATTTATGTTGATAATGAAGCTGCTTTACAGATCACTCGTAATCCTGTACAACACTCAAAAACCAAACACATTGAGTTAAGTATCATTTCATACGAGATTGTTATGAAAAGAAACTTATCAATGTTGTTAAAATCCACACCGATCACCAACGTGCCGACCTGTTTACAAGAGCTTTTGATAAATCACGCTTTGATTATCTTCTTTTGGTCAATGGCATCACGGTGAAACCTGAGTAAATCATCCTTGGCTAATCGGTTTTCGTAAATATTTTCCTCAAAACTAAAAATACAAAAACATTTTTCATTTTCTTTTATTTTTATATTTTAGTGGAGAAAATTTCAAGAAAAATACAAAAACATGAGAAAATACAAAAACACAAAAATATGTCTCTTATTTAGTTATGTTTTTATTTATTTACCTTCTCATTTAAGGGGTGAAAAATTTAGAAAAGTACAAAAACAATAGAAAAACCAAAAATAAAAAATAAGTTTCTTGGAAAGATAAGAGAAGATGATGATACACCGGTGCTCTGTCAAATACGGTCAAAAGCATAAAACGAAAATTGATTAGTAGCTTTACTAATGATGTATCGGTAGGCCCACAATCAGATTAAAAGGTGCAGGTTGATATAAACATAACAGACTGAAAGCCAGGTGGGAACCATTCATTGGCATATGGTCTTGGTACCGGAATTTCGTTTGATAGTATGCCGAGGTTCTGAGATATGCGGTCTTTATACTTGCTTATCATCTGGGTATCATGGTTGAATCTTTTACCGAAAAATAACGAGGACACAAGTCTAGAACTTCCATGATACCATACATACGTGTCAATACTGCATACGACCATCAATAAGTGATAAAAATATCACATTCACCCAACAATAAGTGATAATATATCACAGCTTTATGCGGGAGCTAAGTTCGTCCCTTTGTTGGTACGATGGTACTAACCTGTTCACGGACTTACTCATGTGCCCTGCATGCATCTTAAAACCAAGTTCCTCATCAATAAGTGATTTAATCACATAGGGCTTGTTTTCATGAAAAATAAGTGAGTATCTCACATCATATACGTCAAAACAGATGATAAGTAGCATACCCACCAGTAAGATTTTCTCTCATGGATGTCTTGATACGGGAATGTGTCGTGAAGTGGTTGAACATTGGCTAGTAAGTATAATTCATACATTAATCATATCTCCTAATCATGATTACATCTGATAAGCTGAGCTTATGTGGACAACAATACTGATAAGTTGTAGTAGAATACTTATTTATTTAATTTGATGTTTTAAACAAAAGCTCGTTTATGGCAAGATTAAAAGCTGGTATGATTCTCTTACCTTGAAACTCAGAAAAAGATTGCTAGTTAATATACAGTTTGTTCTTATCTGGTAGTAGTTATTTTATTTTAGTCTGTTTTTAAATTAAATTATTCTTGATTAGTCAAAGTTGAAGTTCGAAGGTTTTCTACTAAGATAAGCCCTAAAAATCATTTATCTTGCTATTATAACTTCGTAAAGTACTTTCTTAAAGCGAGGTAAACTCATTACAAAGAACAAAATTTGTTTAATGTGCACATTTTATAACTTATGATTTGCGTGGATATGTGCAAAGATCTTAATAGATCAACGAGAAACCTAAGGTCCGCGAAGAACTCATGTTCCAGTTTAGAGGAACTTAGATTCGTACGAATTAGTGGCTGCTCGTAAAAATCAGAGGTTACCTGTACGAGTGGATAGATCTTCGTGCGAATGAATCAGTGATTTCTCGTGTGAATGGTTGTGCTTCGTATGAATGATTCACTGGTTCGTTGTACAAGACGTTCTTCGTTTGACTGGATGTTCTTCATGCGAACTAGTGTTTTACTTTCGAGTATAAGAATATGGTATAAAGGGTGATGTAATTCTTAAGTACAACTTTACTTTCACCTTTCTCACTTCATCTTTTCACTCTTGTTAAGTTGTTTATGATATCTTTTAGGTATGATTGACAATGTTGGCATAACTTGAAGATAAACAATTTAAACATTACATGACTGTTTGACATTGCCTGATATGAACAACAAACTTTAAGCGAAAAAACTTTGTTGACGGAAAACAAGTTCTTCATGAAGAATCTTCACTTGAAGTTCTTTGTGCGAACAAGTTAACAATTCTCCGTACGAGTAGATTATCACTCGTACGAGTAACTTTTGGTTCGTACGATCTAGTTACTCGTACGAGTGAATCACTTGTTTGATCGAGTCAAGTGTTGTCGGTACAAGTTAGTTGTTCTTCTTATGAGTCGGTATTTCTTCGTCAAGGGGATGCATACTTACAAAAAGTTCACAATAAAAACTTTGTGTGTATGTTCCCTAGTGTATTTATGTTCTTCTTATTCTAGTTATCTTTGGTGTACAGGATGACACAAAAGGAACAGAAAAGAAAGCCCGCAACGAAGAGAACTGACAAGTCAGAAGTGGAAATTATGTCAGAGCCAAGACACAACATGGTTGCCTACTTAGATCCAGAAGATAAATTTACTGTGTACAATGGTATACTGAAGTTTTTGCGCGACTCAAGGATACATTATGCTATCACGCATAAAACTACAATATACAAGACATTGATCAAGGAATTTTTGGATTCAGCTAAAGTTGTTGAAGTGAATGGATAGGAACTTATCCACAGAAAAGTTAATGACTTAGACATAGACATTTCCGTTGATCTAATAAACTCAACATTACAACTGGATGATGATCCTGAAGCTCCATACTCAGTTCCGTTGAAGTGTCAATGTGGATGTTTGCTCCGAATGCGATGTGTCAGAGATTTTCTTATTGGACAACTAAACAAAGCATGGTTGCCACTCCGATACAAGTTCTTTCTACATGTTTTAATTCAATGTTTAAGCAACAGACGAAGTGGTTATGACATGGCTAATAACGACTTATTTGGGATGATGATAGCTTTGACATGAACAAACCGTTCAGTGTTTCAAAGTATATCTTTGCATACATGAAGGAAAACTTGAGAAGAACCAGATTTGGTGGAAAAAGTTTTGGATATATCCTCGTTTTCTTCAAATGATCTTGAATATACAACATCCGAATCATCCGAAGAACGAAAACGATATTCTAAAAGTTGATGTTATGATGGAACATTTGTTGAAGATATTTAGAGGAGTGGCATCAAAACGTTACATGGGAAGCATACTTCCTCGTAAGTTGTTTGGTTTTCTGGCAAATGATGAATATGTGGGACCAGAAAACGGTAAGTGGCGCTATGATGATAGTCAGTCAGATAATGAAGAACCAACTTTGAAGAAGATGATCGAAGATAAGTTTGGTCGTCAAACGGGAAAAGGTGATGATGATGACAGTGATGATGATGGTAATGGTGGTGCAAGTGGTGTAGGTACTACAGGTGGTGATAAGGGTAAACAACAGGATAAAGAATCGGATTCTGATGACAATCCGCTTGAACCTGGGTATGAACACTATATTGATGAGTGTAGGGTTAGGCAGATTAGAAAGATTCCAACGGATCCAGATGCTGATTATGTTCCATCCGATGCTAAGGCTGGACGAGCTCGCAAAAAGAAAATTGTAGTTCGTAGAAAGAAACCGAACAAAACGTCTATGGAACCCTCATTAGCTCAACCTGAAATCACACAACTTACAACCACACAACAAGAAACCGTACTAGAACCAATTGCAGAAGCTCAGTCTGTCTTCACAATGGAGGAGGCTGAAACTCTAATATCGGAACCCACTACAACCTCTGACCACAACTTGCAGATACCACAGCAGCTGAATCACCTTCAGCTGAGACTACTCCAATTCAACCACAACCCACTACTTCTTCAGCTCAACAATCCCAGTCCACAATTCATGAACAAAGTACAAAACGAAGCAGTCATTATTCTCTAAAATGGAACAGGATGAGAAAGTAAATTTTCTGTTCTCTCAGCTGCAAGCTACGGCAACTCAGATTAACAAGCACTCGGAGTTTATGTCTTCAAATCGTAATACAATTATTAAGCAATAGTTGGAAGTAAATTCTTTGGGGGAAACTGTTGGAAAGCAGACTACCGAGATTGCACAGTTAAGAAAGGAGAATGAGCAGTTGAGAGCTGGGGATGATGAAAGGGCAGCTTAGTTACAACAGATGCTAGCGGCTGATAAGGCCCGAGGGATTGAATGAATAGGCTGAAAGAACGTAGTGCGGCTGTACAACGATCTACCAAAACATTAACTGCTAAACATGACGCCATGAGAGAATGGTATCATTCTCGTAATTCTACACTGGTTGAAGGCTTTAATGGTATCAAAGACGTATTTGAAATGAGTAGAAAGCGGGTGAACATTTTATGGAATGAAAGATGCAAAGCACAGGAGATCCAACGTAAACGTGATCACGATAGTGAAGACCCTAGTAATCCTAATGCTTCATCTTCATCCACATAACCAAAAGTTTCTGCTGCAACTCAAGTGGTAGAGTCTAGTGTAGAGCAGATCGTGACCGATCTAGTTGCCTTCGGTGGTACTCAAGAGGAAACATGAAAGGTTTGATGTTTTTGGAGAATGTTGAAGGCCTTGATCTTTAATCAACGTTGATTGAAGGTTTTTAGTGAACATGGATGCAGCAGGCCATTGGAAATGAAGACCGAAGACCAAGCAACAGCCAATGGGGAGTTTGTTGATACACCTTTTGTGTCTATCGCTTGTTCTTAGTTACGCCCGTAATTGTACAGTGTTTGTTTATTGTGTCTGTATAGTTTAGTCGTGTCGACCAAATCAAGATATCCTCCTATCTTGATTTAGTACGAAGTTTAGTTTTTCTGTGTTGTAAAACAATTGCATGTATTCATACTGTTAAGTCTTATGTTTATGATCTTGCCGTCTGTATGGCATGTCTGTTAGCACGTTCTCCGAAGAACACTTATTCGTGCGAGTGAACAGTGCTTCGTATGAGCAAGTTGCTTACTCGTATGAGCCATTAATTGTTCGTACGAGTCAGTTACATGATCGTACGAGTGACTTTGTCAACAAGAACTTTGTTTGTTAGTACGAGCGATTTACTCATTCGTACGAGCAATAGGTTGTTCGTACGAGCAACCACTTCTAAATGTTCTTCGTGGTTTATAGTACTTCGTACGGCTAGTGGCATTCTTCGTATGTTGCTGGGTGTTGGTACTATAAATACAGACATGCACTTCACAGAGACACAAGAGACTAGAGAGACACTAAGGCACAAGAGAGAGAGAGAGAGAGAGAGAGCATAGAGAGAATATCCTAAGTCTGTATGAACATTGTTTCTATGTGTTTGTATTAGCTCTCTTCATTTAATCAAGATAGTGAATTTTTGGTTATCTTGTGTTTGTTACATTGCTTTGGTTTGCATAATTACGTGGATTCCGCACTCGTATGTGTGTTACATAACAAGGAAGTAGGTTATCTTAATCCTCCAAGTGGACCTACATACTGTAACATCCTAAAATGCGTATATGTTATTATCATTATTATATTAATACCTTAGAATTTAAAAGTGGTAACTAGAAACACCAAGCTAATAAAAGTTAAATAGTATCTTAACGAAGTTCTAGCTTTTAGTATGGATCATGTTAATTAAAGGCATGTAACTTGGTTAAATTATGATGCTTGTTAGTAGATAATGAGTAAGTAGTGACTAAACAAATACTCATCAAACTTTAGGGGCTGGATATGTGCACTGTGGAAAGATGAGATGATAAATGCAGAAATTATAAATTCTGAACAAATATATGTGCGTGTGTCGTATATCACACCCCAACCGATGGCGGAATCATCAGAGCAGACGTAAATAGATTGCTTGAGACTTCATAACACTAATTGTGACATGTATTTAATAAATAATATTTCATTTCATTGCTAACGGTTCAAATACATAAATTGGAAAACAAAATACAACAAGTAAGGTATGACTAATCTATAACACGAATTTAAAGTTTCATGCGTTTCTAGTCCCTACTATCAAGTTCCATTTGTCATCAACATCATAAACCTGTAACATGTTTAAAAGTATAGTTTAACACACAAAGTATTGGCGAGTACACAAGTTTAATATAGCATAAGTATGTGAAAAGTGTTTAAATGAATCCGAATGGCTAAAATAGTTAACTAGATTAATGTATCATGGAATGCAATTCTACAAGTCAACCCAAAGATTATCGCTAGCGTAATTTTATCGTTGCAACGATAAGACCGTTATGATTAACTTAACATGACTTCAAGAATATGGGCGGTGCGTTAGGGGAGGCTCGTAACAAGTTAATAACAAGCAAATCATATAAGAATGTTCCAAGAATACAAATCAAATATCATGTATTTAAGCATGTATAATGGATTGTTTGTGTTTGCATAAAGTATGAGTGTGTTGGCGTGTATTTTGATAGGTTAAATACATTGCACCCAAAATTGTAAAGCGTAAAAAGGGGCTTTCGAGTGTACTCACGGTTTTGCAAAGCTTCCTTTGTTAATTCCGTGAGGTGTTGAGGTTGGAAACACCGAGATTACCCTATAAGGGGTAAATGAAGGTGTGTAAATATTCTGAGTTAGATTTGAATTACTGTTTGGGACAGAAAGTGGTAGAAATTGAAATTACACCGAAAATAACGAGACTGTTGCACTTCGTGCGAGGTGGTAGTCCACGTCGTACGAGGTGACTATTACACTTCGTGCGAAGTGGGTGACTATTACACTTCATACGGAGTGTGTCAGTTTGTGATGATTTGGCTCATTTAACGTTAGTTTCGATATTGGTTCTGTCGAACAAGGATGTTAGGGACGAGGCTGGAAAGTCCAGAACATAATCAGATTATATATGCATATAGATTTTTGTTGTATAGTTTATCGAGTTCTTCAATATGTCATAGAAGTCAAGCATGGGGGTACGAACCCCTCATTATAGGATTCACCAAAGCACAAGGTTTGTCAACCCGGTTGGTCATGAATAACAGAATGTAAAGTCGACTAAAACTTCAACAGCCGAGTGAGCAAGCTAGGTGTGTGTATCCCGAACATAATGGCGTTTGGGGACGTGTTATAGCTTTATCACACTAATGAATGCTGAATTAGTTTTAGGAGTAAAAACATGTACAAGTAGAAGAAAAGTAAGAAAATTTTATAAGATTTTGAAGTATATTGAGCTAAATCTCACTTAGAAGTTTGATATAATCTGCCAAGTTCTTGCAACTACAAGTGGGATTAAGTGAAATTTTGGAAGGTTGGAAATGTTGGTGAAGGGTCGGATTTATAGGAGAATTGGTTGGCAGAAGTGTTCGTGCGAGGTGTCACTTCGTGCGGAGTGGCTGATCACTTCGTACGAGGTGGTGGCCACGTCGTACGAAGTGTGTCAGTTTGTACGAAGGCCTTAGTTTGGGGCTAAGTTTTCGTATTTTAGTCGGTTTTAAGAATTAGGATGTATCGTGTGTGCATAGTATGTATTTTGAATGTAGATTTGCATAAAAGTCGCCTATTTAAACGGTTGATTGCATGAATACTCGAGTATGAATGTATGAATAACGTATGTTAAAATATATGTTTACTTCATTAACAAGTATAAGCGTTTACATAAGGTATAAATGTTCATTATGATCAACGTCTCAGATTACAAGCTTGTAAAGAAATACGAACAAGGTATGAATACAAGTTTCCATAAATAGAATTACGATTATACTTTCTAAATAGGGTAAGTACAAGAATGTGAAACATTACATGTACAAGGAGAGAGAAAGAGAGGGAATTCTCCCTAGTTCACAAGTTCACAAAATTCAGCAAATTGAAGGTAAATTAAGGATAAATCTAATGCATGAGCTTGAACTACTAACCATCTAAGCCTTCTAGACATAAGGTATGTCACAATTTATGATTTGATGATGTTTGTATGATAATGTAGTATGAAGATGCCAAAATTTAAGTGGCTTATAGTAGTATGTTATAAATTGATGAAGAAAGCGTTGTTTAAAAGCATTTGTAAATGTGAATTTGAATGAGATTGATGTAGGATTAATAGGGTTTTTGATATGATTGTCAAATTTGAGTTCATGGAATGGATTTTTAATACTAGTTGATTGATATGAAAACAAAATGATCAATATCATTGAAATTGCATCATGATGAGCTTGAATACTTGAAAATTGATATTTAGGAGAATATTGGTGTTTAGTGTTATGAAATCCTAAATTACTAAGCACTTCTAAGTGTTGCACCCCAAGTGTTTGATGAAATATCTCTAAGGTGAAATAGATGATTTAGCATTGTATGCTTATTAATAGCCATAGCTAGGATGTAAGAATTCATGAATGAAGTTTTCTTTTGGTATGAATATGTGTCTGAATGTTATCAAAAGACAAAAGTATGGAATTGACCAATGTAGGAGTAATGAAAGAGGAAGGAAAAAATCACTTAAAGCAACAAGAAGCTCAAGATCAAGGTACGTTATTTTAGCTTACATGCTGTTATTAGTTGTCGGTAGCTTCAATTGAGTGGTGGGTCATGTGGACAACACAATTTATATGAAATTTCTAATGGTATGAAGTTGATTCGCCGAAACTGGTCAAATGGGTAAAGAATGGCAAAACGAACAAGATGTAGTACTTTGAATGGTTGAGATAGACAATTCAACATCAAGTTATATAGAATGAATTTTTGTAATGAATAGATAGGAGGAACTTGGATGAAGTGGCAAACTATCTCGCAAAACCACCTAGTACGCTCACAAGTATGAAAGAACTTAGAAGTATGATTATTATGTTGGATGAGAATGTTTTGAATTACTTATGTGTGTTGCTATGATCTAATTATGGTGTCATGGTTGTAGTTAAATCCCTAATGTGAATCAACGTCAAGCTTGGAGCAAACACACAAAGGATGCGCTTCCACAATACCTCGATGTCAAATGGGTCAACTTTTGGGGTCATGTAAAACTTATAGTTTAGAATCTTGGTTGTTTTTTATAAGCACTTAAAAATGTATTTTTGGGTAATATGGTACTTATTTAGTTAAATGTGTCAAAAAACTTGATTATGTACAAGTTATGTCACTTTTGTATGAAATTGTGAAGCTGGTCTTAAAAGTTTAAATTCATATTCAGTTTTTCATAACTAGAAAGACTTTGACACGTAAAGATTTTCAGGCAGTACATGTTCGTATCGTAGCCTAGGTAATGAATTCAAGTAGAAATTGGAGTACTTGAACAATAAACGAAAGCTCTTACGAAAGGTGTGTTTGCTCTAAGACTTGATGAAGGTACAAATCTTACAATTTCGGTAGTTAATTTAATGGGTATCGTTAAGGTAAGGTTTTGGAATGGTTGGTAATATAAAAAAGGGAGTTAGAACCTTTTTGGAGTGCTACGTATCGAATTTCGGTCAAAACGGAGCTCGAAAATGGAACCTTTTTGGGGTCGACCAGGCGAAGTCGATGCCCTTCTCTCTGTCTACGAGGTGCCAACATGAACCATGACATCACCGATCCCCCCGCAAAAAAAACATGTTTTCGTCTCTTGTTGTTCATATTCTCTAGATCTGAGAGATACTCAGTAAGTTGTTCTCTAACTCTGCTATGTAGTTGACCATGTCGAATGACATCACACCATTAGTTAGAATTCCTTTGCCTACAATTCTATCTCCTTGTTCCCTTCAAACCCGACATAGCCCCCTTTGGTAGATTTGATATCGTATAAGAGAGCCAACATCCCTGTCATATGCCGAGACGCTCCGCTATCCATGATCCACTTGGAAATTACGGATCTTAGGAGCCCCTTCACATTCATTTAAACAATTATTTTAATAGCGATACCCAAGCCTTAACGGTCTCGGGTGAGTTTTCACAGTTTGATTCACAAACACTTTCACTCTTTGTTTCAACAATCTGTTCAACTTTCTTATCAAACGCAGTTGGAACAGATATTTTAATCTCTTTAGAGGATTCTTTTAGTTTAATCACCCAAGTTTGATTTTTTGAAATTGCATATTTGGGATGAATCTTATTATTCCATTTTGATTGAAGATTCACCATCATTTTAAGTTGAAACGTTAAAATTTGCTGGTTTCACATCTTTTTTAGATTCGTTATTTCGTTTTATAATCTTAGTAGGAACAAACATTAGGGACTTCTGTTTCACATCATCTAAAGATTTCTTAACACTAAAAATAGGTTTAGAGGGACATCGTCTAGTGATGTGCCCAACCTAGTTGCATTTAAAGCACTTCCTGCTATATGTGACAACAGAGGATCTCATAACTTGTTTACGATGTTGTTTTTCAGCAAAAAAGTTCTTTGTTTGATTGTTTGCTTGAAAACTCTTGTTTTTCTCTTTCTAAGCTTGCGTAGGAAACAAAGACCATTTTATTTGTGAACTTTGAATTTCCAAACCTGTTGTTAATTTTCTTACCATACCTCGAACCCTGCCTCCCGTAATAGTTATTTTTCTTTTGGTTATTAGAATAGAAGCCTTTAGGTTTGGAATAGTAAGATCTATCACGTTCAAAGTTTGAAAATCTTTGTTCTTTTGTTATGTTTCCAAGCTCATATGTCTCAACCTCTACTAATTTAAACACTTTGTCGACTTTGTCTAGGTTCACGTTCTGAACCGAAACTTATCATCAGAATGTAGTTTGTCATATCCCTTCATTGTGCATAAGAATATTTGATCATCACTCAAACTATGATCTGATTTTGGAATATAATTTTTGTGAAACTGTCTTCATTTTCAGAACGCGAGCTTAAACTTGTTTTCTCAAGTTTAGATTGAGCACTTTCAAAATCATTACTTTCACTGTCTTTTTCCAAAACCTTTTCAATGACATTTTTAACAACCACTGACTCACACTCATTTTCTGACTTGATATAGGTTATATCGAGGTTTTCAGGCAGCTCATCTTTCTTTTTAGTTCTTAATTTCAAATTAAGTGTCTTTTCCACCCCGTCAGGTTTTTTCTTTGAATAACATTCCACATCGGGGGTGGAACTCGATGATAACCTAGACCCTTATTTTGATAACCATACACATCCTCTCTTGTTTCATCTTTTCCCGTTGGTTTAGGGTAATGTGATCCAACACGTAAGATGTTGTTGAATAACTGACTAGTTTCTTATTAACCCGTTCGGATTCTACCCTTATGGTTTCTAGCTCTTGTTTTAATTTAGCGATCATGTCAATATGAATGTTTATTGCCATTTGTTTGTCGATGACCATCGCTTTGAGCATAGAAAGTGTAGCATTATATTCTCTGTTAGCATCTCGGTATTGGTTTATAGTCTAGCTCAGTTTATCATAGGCTTCTTTAGTATCTTTTAGATCACTATATAGGTTATCTGTGTGTTTTTTAGCTCTTTATATTTCTCATCTTTCTCAAAACAATCTTTGCATGGCTCTAAGAACATCATTCATTGTTTTTCTGTCTCAGTCCTCTCACTCTTAACCTCCTCTTTGATGGACTCAATCACAACCTCTTGAACTTTCACAGAGACTACCTCTTTTAATTGTGCCATCATAGCTTTATCGACAATCTCTTTGAGGTTTTCAGCCTTCATTTTATTGGTTACATCTATAACTTTTCCATAGTTTCTTTCTATTCTTCTTCAATTTGTGTGTTTTGATACCTGCTTGATTCTTAGAAGAAACCTGCAAAAGAGTTATAAACGTCAAGTGATGTGATTGATTTAAAAGCACTATGAAAAATATCTTCTTCAACACTTTGATCGTAGTAATATTCATCAAAATTTTCATCTAGAGTTTCATCAAAAGCGACTTCACCATAGTGTTCATTTGTAACTTCTTCAACTATTTCTTCCACAACTGGTTCAGGTTCTTCAGTGATTTTTGCTAGAAGTGCAAGACTTTTGGTCTTCAGAATATAGTTGTTCCAATTAAAGCCTTCATCTTCCTGAGTGACCACAAGAGCTTTGTCTTTTGATTTTTCCAAACCATCCTTGATTGGAATAAGCTTTGACGTACCCTAAGGTTGTTGAGAAATTCGGTAATAAATTGCCTTCTTGTAATAATCATCATTGAATGGATTCTTGTTTCCATGCACTTCTCTGTTCGGACGTTCTCTTCTAAAATGGCCTTTTTCTCTGCACTTGAAACAGGTTACCTTGGATTTATCAAATCCCAATTTCGAATCCGGACCTGCTAGACTATTTCTCTTAGTAATTTCCATGAATCTTTGAGCTTGACGAACAATACCTACCATACACCACTTTATATCAATAAAGTCCAACTCCTCTAGATCAATTTGATCGTAATCCTCTGTTGTCATATTTAGATTACCGATTCTTCCTGCAACTAAGCTCTCGTATGACTCTGAGACTATAGCAAGTAATGCCATGTGTTGTTTAGCTGTGATCTTGGTGAAGTCTTGAGCATTCTTAAGGTTCATTGTTATGTTGCACTGTAGGATGCGTTGATTGGAGTTGTTTTGGTTGTTCTGGCTCTTTTGGCTATTATAAATGTTCGAGCTTTGGGATGATTGTGGTGTCTGTGTCAGGGTATTTGGATCGAAACTTGAGAATGACGAAAATCCACTACCATTGTTCGAGCTGTTTGAAGAAGCACTCAATGAATTGTCTGCACTAAATGTTGTTTGAATCTTTGGGCTTTGATTGTTAGCCACATGATTACCTTTAAAGTATAGATTCACATCATTACTGTTTTTCAAAACCATTAAGTAAGTCCACCATTCACCCTTTGGTAATGTGTCAGATAACTTGTCAATCAACTCTTCATTTTCCTTTGTAATACTCAACCTCTTCGTTTCCACAACCAAATGGTAGTATCTTTCAGTGAGTTGCTTCATCGATTTGCCTTTTAATGAAGTGAAAATGTCAAATTCCTTTTTGATCAAGGCCCTTTTACTTTTAAACATTTGTGTACTTCCTTGGAATTTTACTTTCAATGCGTTCCAAATTGATTGCGCATCTCCTTGATGTTGCAAATATGTGAAAATGTCTTCTTTTATTTCATGTTATAGAATGTTTAACATATTCTTTTCCCCTACAAACTTTTCTCTTTCTGGTTGAGTGAACTGCATGATATTTTTCTTGAGTCTGTTATCTCCCGTGGGAGCAGTATATCCTTCTTCGATTGAATACCAATACTCCAGATAATTCGCCTAAACCCAGTTTTTGAAATGTTCATGCCAGCGTTTACAATCTTCTTGACTCATTAGTTTAGGCGGCATTGTCATCGTTCCCATTTCATTATCGAGACTTAAATTTTAACAACTAACGATGTGGTTGTAGTGGTGAAAGAATTGTAGAATAAGTTCTCCATTTTGTCAGAAATTTTGAACAGAGATGATTTATTGCGAAGGTAGCTTTGTGCGAGGTTACCTTTGTACAAACTAGTCACACAAACAACAATTTAGAGTTAAGTTCGTACGAGGGTAACAAGAAAAATCAGAAATTTATCTTCGTACGAAGGTAAAAATTACGTTTGTATGAAGGTGTCTAGTTTGTACGAACTTATTACTTCGTGCGAAGATGAGATTTCATATTTTCTCGTTTTTCGTTGATTTTAACATGATTCTCATTGTTTTTAAGTCCAGTTTTTTCAAGGGCTTATTAGAAACAGATATGAAGTATTCCTTGAAAAATCAGTCCATTTCGATGATAAAATTCGGGAAAAATGATAGAAATAAGAAGAAATGAGTAGAAGAGAAGTGTGAGATTGTTGAATCTTGTTGTTTTTGTACAGATTAGGCTTCCAGGCTCTGCTACCACTTATGAAGATCTACTATCCAATGATAAGCTCAGGTCTTATATGTGTAACCTAGTACATAATGTGTGGAATCCATTTTAGTGTAACGCCTAGCTTTTTCGTACTTTCCTTAATTAGAAAATGTAATCGTATATCTATATATGGAAACTTGTATTCGTATTTCCTTTCCAATCTAGTAATCCGAGACTTTGATCGTAATAAAATCCATGCTTGGAACATACTTGTCTTACATGCATTCAATCGTTAAATACATGTTTACCTACAAACAAATACTTGTTATACATGCAAATACTAGTACATTCATACTTGATACCTAAACTATACTTAGATATACGTTATACACTTGAAAACATGCAAAAATATCAAGTTTTAGCATAAAATGAAGGAAAAATTAAGTTCAGGGACTAAAAGTGACAAAAATGAAATTAGTTTCTAGAATATCACTTCTCGCGCCCCACGACCATCTTCTCTCGTGTCTCTCGTGGCCCGTGAAAGGGCATAATATGTAGATTCTTGTTTCTAGCTCATGGATTGGGCAAATCTGTGTTGTTTAAGTTGTTTCTTGCATTTAGTGCTCACCTAACTCAACCCCCTAACCTCAATTATAAATACACACCTCCTCTCACTCTTATTTCACACCTCAAACACTCATCTTTCTCTCTCAGTTCTCTCAGTTCAAGAATTTCAAATGAGTTCTAACTCACCTTTCCCTTCCTTCTTTACTCTTTCCTTTCTTCTTAACACTTGGAATACCACTAGGAATGTTTCCATAGGTTTTCCATGGAAAACCAACATGGAACATCACCATATTTGAGGTCACAAGTGTAAGAAACATTCCGTTTTAATAGGGTTTTAACCCACAAGTGTTGTATCCTTCCTAGCTTATTCTTGAAACAAGACTTGAGTTGGTAGTGTGTGATTAAGTGTTGGCTATCCTACCTTCAATCCACCACCTCACTTGATGATTTTGATTATGTTACAACTTTTATTTTCATTCTAACTTATTCATGACCATCCTTGTTATCCTTGTGACAACTTGTGCATTGGTGAACTATACGAACGAGGTTAAAGGAAGGTTATCCTCCTACCTCCATGCATGACTTCTATGAACTTCCATGATGTTTATGATCTACTTATTACGTATACTATATATATACATTAACCGAGCCCTTGATGATAATCGAATGATTGTCCGTCATGGTACTATGTAACATCACCTAAGTACTTAACTTCTCGTTACGATTCTAATGGGTATCTTAACCCATGAAAACACATCAACCCGAACGGGTATCATAGAGTCTTAAGACAAGTATTAAGTCTAGATGGTTATTTTCTCGTATACATACTTTGGTATATTTAATTTTCTATATCCTCCGTTATCATCCGCATACTTACCGACCCACGTTTTCCTCTTATAGTATAACTCGGTGATCCTCCAACTCTCCAAACTCTTCACGAAATTTACCAAGCGGAAGTTTGCAAAACCGTGAGTACACTTGACCCATTCCCCTTTTGACACAATTTGGGTTGTAACATGTTAACTTACAAAATACACGAATACATACACTACATGCTTTATGTGACATCCCGGTTTTTTAGACATCTTAAACGCACTACTTCACGGTTATTCGTTCCTACGTTAAATTGATTCGGAGACTTAAATTGCACGCTCGAAATAATTACGATAATTTCGTAAACTTGTCAAATGAATTACGTGCTATGTGTATTAAACGTTTATAAGTTGGTGAATCATTATGTGATGTTCGATTTCGTGATTTGTTTTAGTTATGAAATATATATAGTAAATATATAGACGAATCGAACCGAACCGCGACACGAGCCGGCCTCAATACCTTACGACTCAAGGAGTTAACCAAACTTGAGGACCAAGTGTTAGACCCAAACCAACCCACCCGAGTCCCTTGCGGCCGTGAGTACCCAAACCGTAAACCCTTCCCTTTTCCTTTCATCCCTTGCGCTATATATACACACACATGCATGAGCTTGCTTCACAAAAACAAAACACAAAACCCTAGTTGAGAAAACATCCGACGGCAGCCCCTCATTCACCTTCTTGATCGCAAACAGCTTGGATACACCTCTCTTGATCGCGGCAGCCCTCCCCTCGCCATTCTCCTTCTCGGTCGCGATTCTCTTTGATCATCGGTTCCCCATCTCACTCACGGTTCATTAATCTTATTGTTAAAGGTTAGGATTTATCATTGTTTGCAAGATCATATGTGGATTTATAAACTCTTGATCATGTTTGAATGTAGTATTATGTGTTAGCCGATTTATTTATGCTAGGTTGCAAGTATGATGATTAGCGGAATTAAGAAACGTTAGGCTGTGTTTTGTTTGATAAAAACTATAGGTTATGATTAGGGTTTGCATGAGTATGATGTATATGATGATATATGACTGGAAAAATCTGTTCTTGATCGTTTACATTAACATATCGATTGTTTAAGCGTGTTAGATTGCGATAAAATGCTGAAATCAGGATGCTGAATGGTGTTTACAGCCAACTTCAACTGGCTGTAACTTGGTTATTACTTATCGAAAAACGGATTTTCTGAAGACTAAAACGTAGAGTTTTGAAAAACAATTCTAATGGCACTGGATTCATATTTTTCTGAAGTCGTTTGATATTTTTAAGTGGCCAATTAAGTTCAGTAACTGAAGCTGTGAAAATTCTGAAAATTTGTTAGCTGTTTATCGAGTCGGATCTAATAATCTGTAGGGAGTCGAATCATGAAATTTGTACAGCAACTAGATATGGAAATATCCGGGAAACTCCCACTGGAATTTTGTTAATTGGACGAATGGTGATTTTTAAATGAATTCTTCCATGGACTGCAGTCAGAAAGCAACGAATCTGACTGCAGCCTAGCATATTAATATTTACGAATAATTGGTAAAGTGTTAGGACTTGAAAAATTTATATAAAATTCTACAGTATAGTTGTTACCTTCTGTAAAATAATTGGAATTTTTGGAACATTGGAACTATTTTATAAAAATCCTTTAAAACAGCCTAATTATGAGTATATAAGCTGAAACTTGATAACTTGCGAATGTATGTACCAAAGTGTTGTATGAATTGATTGTGTTCATGATAAGTTGTTTTGATCACTATATTGGCATGATGATACTTGCATGCATGATTTGAGTTTTAGGAATTATCATTGTATGAACCGCATTGTGTGTTAGTATGTGTAAGACTTGTATCAGTGTGATCGCACACTAACTCTAAATCAATTGACTTGTTAGGACGCAATTAGCGGTCCCATCATTTGCAACTTCTGTGTTACACTAACCGAGCAACTAAAGGTGAGTTCACGGCCCCTAATTTTATCCGGTTTTAAACAACAGGGGGAGAAACATGTATACACTCTACAACTCTATCTCTTTACGTTATACGAAATTAACGTCACTTAACTATTCGGTAACTAAGTTAATGTTAATGTACGTTATGGTCACTAAGCAGCTATATCACACAAGTCCTCGACAATCTCTCGGATCGTTAGTATTGGGTTTAAATAGCGGGGAAATTATAAGTAGTACTACTGGGCCCGACAAGCCCCATCCGAGCTAGTCGCGCTAGCCGACCGGGTATGGTCAACGGGTGAATAATTTGGCCTAACTTCGCCATGGTCAGTGATAGGCCTGGCAACACGGAGGCACAACAGTCAGCTTCGATCGTGAACACTTACGTGACATAACTTTAGGCTAGCTACCTATATATATTGACATTGAACTTAATTACGAATCAACAACATTATCCCGGGTTAGGGATAATGGAACCAACAACTTTATTATTCCGGGTAAGGAATAATGGAACTATCATTATTATTCCGGGTAAGGAATAATGGAACTATCAGTATTATTCCGGGTTGGGAATAATGGAACTAAATCGTTATCCCGGGTTAGGGATAACGGGGGAAACAAACTTATAACCGAACAAACGAATTTATGAAAACCTGTGAACTCACTCTTCTTTAATGTTGACACTTGTTTCTTTACATGTTTCTCAGGACGCTAGGAGCTCTAGGTGCACTCACTTGCATTGATCAAGACACCTTTTATCGAGTCTCATTTACAAACACTGTTTTGGGTTTTTCATTTGTTTTGGCGTTTGTGTTGGCGCCCGTTTCTCTACTTATTTTTATGCTTCCGCTCAACCATAAAAACTAATGCTTCCGCTAAACATTGAAAACTAACTAGGATAATATAAAATCTACAATGAATGGTTAAACAAATGATTTTGGAAAACGTATTATCAAATCATATAGAGTCGTTCGACGTACTAGTGTCTCAGATTCTGGTTTGTTCACACGCCTCGCGGTAAAACTCCGCAAGTGGAAATTGAGGGTGTGACAGATTGGTATCAGAGCCTCTAGCTATAGAGAACCAGGTTTGCATTAAAGGTAGACCTAAACTATAGCTGATTACACGACACTAGACTTAGTTTGGCACTGAACTGTTATATCTTGTTATGTGTTGTACTACAACTGTATTATGTAAATATAGATGTACATTGTGATGAACGCAACTCGTAACTAACTACACAACCCAATAGGCAATGTCATCATCATCATCCGACAAACCTTTACGACCAAGGGCGCCAGGAAAGGCACCTATAGTCGAACCCTCACCACCTCATGGCGTGGAGACACGCTCAGCTACTAGGAAAAGACTCGCTCTAGGGGAGGAGTCGTCCTCACGCCCGACCATCGCTGTGACGGTCGAACCGGTTAACTCGTTAGAAATAGGGAACGACCTACTTAGAGATATGATAAGAACGCAACAAGAACAACTAGAAAGAATGCATGAAACCATCCTAGCCCAGGGATGGATGATACGACAATTGACAGGTAAAACTGGATCGCTCGAGGAAGAGCAACATACGAGTAAGATAGCTCGTAACACTTTAGCCAGAGATCTTCGTGTTGAGCAGCTGAGGGCTGACTGGCAAGAAGACAGATTTCTTGAGTCTAGCTTGAGAATTCAAGGACTAGAACAGAATCAGGCACCTGTACCAGTACCCGCACCAGCACCGGCCCCTCCAATGCCGGTAGGGGATCCAGAGGAGGATCCAGAGGAGGAAGACCCGACTGTTGAAGCTGAAAACGCTGAAGAGGATGACAGCAGTGATAGCGACCTTGGAGATGAAGACATAGATGACTAACTCGTCTCGCCAATCTCCGTTTTGTTTCCTTTAGATCTGAAATGACAACCGGTCGCCGCGGAAATCTCAACATGTCAACTGAAGAATTGGCCGCAATGATCCAAGAACACGTGAATGCTGCTCTAGTGGGTGTTCAAAACCCACCAGCAGCAGGAGGGGGTCTTAACCCCTACAAGATGTTCCTCGACGCGAAGCCAAGCAAATTCACGGGGGCAGAAGGACCCATAGGACTGGTCCGTTGGATCGAAAAATCCGAATCAGTGTTCGAAATGTGCAATTGCCTTGAGGCCAATAAGGTCAAGTATGCTGCCTCAACGCTGGAAGATGGGGCATTAACCTGGTGGAACGCGCAAGTCCAAACGCGTGGACTTATTGCTGCAAATGCAATGGCCTGGGCCGAGTTTAAGGCCCTAATCAAAGAGGAGTACAGTCCGCGGGACAGAGTTCAGCAGTTGGAACAAGCACTATGGAACCACAAGATGGTGGGATCTGAAATCGAAGCATACACAGCGAAACATCACGACTTGGTATTTCTGTGTCCCGATCTGGCCAACACTGTGGAGAAACGACTCGAGTTCTACCTTGGGGGTCTGGTCCCGGAGATTCAGGGTATGGTGATGGCTAGCAACCCTGCAACTGAACATCAAGCAATCAGGTTGGCGCACAAACTCACCGATAAGGCGGTGGAACAAAAGAAGTTGCCAACTCGGGGTACAAATGAAGTTGCCCCTGATAATAAAAGAAAGTTTGAAGACTCGTCTGTTCGACAGTCTTCGTCATCCCAGCCACAACAGGGGAACCAGAAACGGTTCAATAATTACAACAGCCACTGGGGTCACCAAAACCAGCCCGCCAACAACAACCATAACGCAAGCGGCTATGTAGGTCGAAAGCCGCAGTGCAATCGCTGTAATCTTCATCATCACGGCCCTTGTGCCAGGAATCGCTGCCAACGATGTGGCAAAGTGGGACATGCGGCAAAGGATTGTCGCGGGGAAATCATGTCCCGACAAAACCAAAATCAACCCCAGGGCCAGCAACAGGGTGTTAACCGGGGATGCTATCAGTGTGGTAGCACTTACCACTTCAAAAGAGACTGCCCACAGCTGCGTAACAACAACAACGGTGGGAACAACCACAACCACAATAACCACAACAACAACAATAACAACAACAATAATGGAAATGGTGGCACAGGAGGTGCCAAAGGTCGCGCATTTACGTTGGGCCGCGGAGAGGCCAGAAACGATTCGAACGTGATCACCGGTAAGTTTCCCCTTAATGAACATTTTGCTACTGTGCTTTTGATACGGGTGCGGATAGGAGTTTTATATCTGAGTCTTTTAGGAAGAACCTAAATCTCACGCCTAAACCCTTAGAGACCCCTTATATCATAGAACTAGCCGATGGTAAATCTGTAGACGTGACCCATATAGTATCCGGCTGTCAACTCAAACTCGCGGGTCACACCTTTACCATTGATCTGATGACAACTACTCTGGGAAGTTTTGACGTGGTAGTCGGAATGGACTGGCTATCCGACGTCCAAGCTGAAGTTCTCTGTTTCGAAAAATCTATCCGTATTCTGCTCTCTAACGATGAAATCTTGACGGTGCAAGGCGAGAAGGCAGGCGCTGTCACAAACATCATCTCTTACATGCAAGCGCAGAAGTATCTTCGGAGGAAGAACTCTTTCGCTTTACTCGCACTGGTTACCGAGCAGCCTAAGGACGAGAAACGTATAGAAGACATCCCCGTCGTCCGTGATTTTTCCGATGTATTCCCAGAGGAGTTACCTGGTCTCCCACCCCATCGACAATTGGAGTTTGAAATTGAATTGGCGAACCATGCAACTCCTATCGCCAAAGCCCCATACCGCCTAGCTCCAGCCGAGCTGCAGGAGCTGTCTACCCAACTTCAGGAGCTGTTAGAAAAAGGATTTATCCGACCAAGCGCTTCGCCATGGGGAGCTCCAGTCCTTTTTGTCAAGAAGAAGGACGGGACCTTCCGCATGTGCATCGACTACAGGGAACTCAACAAGGTTACTGTCAAGAACCGATACCCGTTACCTCGCATCGACGATCTCTTCGACCAACTTCAAGGGTCAAGCTACTACTCCAAGATTGATCTACTGTCCGGTTACCACCAGCTACGCGTCAGGGAGGAGGATATCGCTAAGACGGCATTTCATACTCGGTATGGCCATTATGAGTTCTTGGTCATGCCCTTCGGTCTCACCAACGCACCCGCGGTGTTCATGGACCTCATGAACCGTGTGTGTAAACCATACCTCGACAAGTTTGTCATTGTGTTCATCGATGACATACTCATCTACTCTAAAGGTGAAGAAGAACATGCTGAACATCTACGATTACTGTTGGGATTACTTCAACAGGAGAAACTATATGCCAAGCTTTCAAAGTGTCATTTTTGGATTCGGGAAGTTCAGTTCCTCGGGCATATCGAAAATGAAAAGGGTATCCACGTCGACCCTGCCAAGATTGAAGCTATCAAAAACTGGGAAGCACCCAGTACACCGACGGAGATCCGCCAATTTTTGGGTTTGGCTGGTTACTACAGACGTTTCATCGAGGGATTTTCAAAGATCGCGCAACCGCTTACCACCCTCACCCAGAAAGGCATCAAGTATGCTTAAGGTGACAGGCAGGAAGCGGCATTTCAATTGCTCAAACAGAAACTTTGCAGTGCACCCATTCTGTCCTTGCCGGAAGGGACAGATGACTTTGTAGTATATTGTGATGTTTCCATCCAGGGGTTGGGATGCGTACTCATGCAACGCGATAAGGTCATCGCGTATGCATCCCGACAATTGAAGATTCACGAGAAAAACTACACAACACATGACCTGGAATTGGGAGCAGTAGTGTTTGCACTTAAGATTTGGAGACACTACCTCTATGGAACGAAGTGCACAATATTTACAGACCACAAGAGCCTCCAACACATTTTTGATCAGAAGGAGTTGAACATGTGACAGCGTCGCTGGGTCGAACTCTTGAACGATTATGAATGTGCTATTCGGTATCACCCGGGTAACGCTAACGTGGTAGCTGATGCCCTCAGTAGGAAGGAACACTTGAAACCTCGTCGAGTACGAGTATTACAGCTCACCATTCATTCGGGTTACCCGAACAGATACGCGACGCGCAGTTGGAAGCGGTTAAGGAGGAAAACATCAAGGCCGAATCGGTGGGAAAAATGGAACGCGATTGGGAAGTAAAACCCAATGGAGCTCGGTATTTCATGAATCGCATATGGGTACCTCTCTACGGAAGCCTCAGAGAGCTAGTCATGGACGAAGCTCACAAATCCCGATACTCTGTCCATCCTGGTTCGGATAAGATGTATCAAGACCTTAAAGCTGCGTATTGGTGGCCCAACATGAAAGCTGATATAGCCACCTACGTGAGTAAGTGTTTGACTTGTGCAAAGGTCAAGGTAGAGTATCAAAAGCCATCGGGGCTACCCCAATAACCTGAGATCCCAGTGTGGAAATGGGATCAGAACTCGACGGATTTCATCACTAAACTCCCGCGAACTTTGGGTGGTTGCGATACCATCTGGGTGATTGTGGATCGTTTAACTAAGTCCGCACACTTCCTAGCTATTAAAGAAACAGATAAGATGGAGAAGTTGACTCACATCTACATTAAGGAAGTAGTTTCTCGGCACGGAGTGCCAACGTCCATCATCTCAGACAGAGATGCTCGCTTCACGTCCAACTTTTGGCAGTCACTTCAGAAAGCGTTGGGCACACGCTTAGATATGAGCACAGCTTATCACCCTCAGACTGATGGTCAAAGCGAAAGGACCATACAGACCTTTGAAGACATGCTTAGGGCATGCGTAGTAGACTTCGGAAATAGTTGGGAAATCCACCTGCCTTTAGTGGAATTCTCGTATAACAACAGTTACCATACGAGTATATCGGCAGCACCGTTTGAGGCATTATACAGTCGTAAATGTAGATCACCGATCTGTTGGGCAGAAGTCGGTGACAGTCAACTCACAGGCCCTGAGTTGATACTTGAGGCTACTGAAAAGGTTGTACAAATCAGAAACCGCATGGCGGCGGCACGAGACCGACAGAAAAGCTACGCTGATCAACGGCGCAAACCGCTCGAATTTCAAGTAGGCGACCGCGTCCTACTGAAGGTGTCACCCTGGAAGGGTGTAATCCGCTTTGGAAAACGAGGCAAACTAAACCCACGGTACGTAGGTCCGTTTGTGATCTTGAAACGTATTGGACCCGTAGCTTATCAATTAGACCTTCCTACCGAACTCAGTGGAGTTCACAACGTTTTTCACGTGTCAAATCTGAAGAAGTGTCTATCAGATAAAACCTTAGTCATTCCATTGGATGAGATCCAAGTGGATGAACAACTGCACTTTGTGGAACAACCTATCGAGATCATGGATCGTGAGATCAAGACTCGAAGGCACAGTAAGATTCCGATCGTTAAGGTTCGTTGGGACTCTAAGCGTGGACCGGAGTTCACGTGGAAAAGAGAGGACCAAATGAAAAGCAAATACCCACACCTCTTTGTAGCTGAACAGCAAACTAACGATACCAGCAACTAAATTTTCGGGACGAAAATTCTTTCAACATGGGGATGATGTGACAACCTGGGAATTTCTCATAATTTCGCGTACCATTGTTAACTAAATCCTTGTGCATGGCACTTGGGAATATTTGTGCATGGCACTTGGGAATTTGTTGTGATTTCGCGTACCATTGTTAACGAACTAAATCTTTGTGCGTGGCACTCTAAACATGTACGCTGCATTCTAAACCGCGTTTACTCAATTTTCGGGACGAAAATTCTTTCAACATGGGGATAATGTGACATCCCAGTTTTTCAGATATCTTAAACGCACTACTTCACGGTTATTCGTTCCTACGTTAAATTGATTCGGAGACTTAAATTGCACGCTCGAAATAATTACGATAATTTCGTGAACTTGTCAAATGAATTACGTGCTATGTGTATTAAACGTTTATAAGTTGGTGAATCATTATGTGATGTTTGATTTCGTGATTTGTTTTAGTTATGAAATATATATAGTAAATATATAGAAGAATCGAACCGAACCGTGACACGAGCCAGCCTCAATACCTTACGACTCAAGGAGTTAACCAAACTTGAGGACCAAGTGTTAGACCCAAACCAACCCACCTGAGTCCCTTGCGGCCGTGAGTACCCAAACCGTAAACCCTTCCCTTTTCCTTTCATCCCTTGCGCTATATATACACACACATGCATGAGCTTGCTTCACAAAAACAAAACACAAAACCCTAGTTGAGAAAACAGCCGACGGCAGCCCTTCATTCACCTTCTTGATCGCAAACAGCTTGGATACACCTCTCTTGATCGCGGCAGCCCTCCCCTCGCCATTCTCCTTCTCGGTCGCGATTCTCTTTGATCATCGGTTCCCCATCTCACTCACGGTTCATTAATCTTAATGTTAAAGGTTAGGATTTATCATTGTTTGCAAGATCATATGTGGATTTATAAACTCTTGATCATGTTTGAATGTAGTATTATGTGTTAGCCGATTTATTTATGCTAGGTTGCAAGTATGATGATTAGCGGAATTAAGAAACGTTAGGCTGTGTTTTGTTTGATAAAAACTATAGGTTATGATTAGGGTTTGCATGAGTATGATGTATATGATGATATATGACCGGAAAAATCTGTTGATCGTTTACATTAACATATCGATTGTTTAAGCGTGTTAGATTGTGATAAAATGCTGAAATCAGGATGCTGAATGGTGTTTACAGCCAACTTCAACTGGCTGTAACTTGGTTATTACTTATCGAAAAACGGATTTTCTGAAGACTAAAACGTAGAGTTTTGAAAAACGATTCTAATGGCGCTGGATTCATATTTTTCTGAAATCGTTTGTTATTTTTATGTGGCCAATTAAGTTCAGTAACTGAAGCTGTGAAAATTCTGAAAATTTGTTAGTTGTTTATCGAGTCGGATCTAATAATCTGTAGGGAGTCGAATCATGAAATTTGTACAGAAACTAGATATGGAAATTTCCGGGAAACTCCCACTGGAATTTTGTTAATTGGACGAACGGTGATTTTTAAATGAATTCTTCCGTGGACTGCAGTCAGAAAGCGAGGAATCTGACTGCAGCCTAGCATATTAATATTTACGAATAATTGGTAAAGTGTTAGGACTTGAAAAATTTATATAAAATTCTACAGTATAGTTGTTACCTTCTGTAAAATAATTGGAATTTTTGGAACATTGGAACTATTTTATAAAAATCCTTTAATACAGCCTAATTATGAGTATATAAGCTGAAACTTGATAACTTGCGAATGTATGTACCAAAGTGTTGTATGAATTGATTGTGTTCATGATAAGTTGTTTTGATCACTATATTGGCATGATGATTCTTGCATGCATGATTTGAGTTTTAGGAATTGTCATTGTATGAACCGCATTGTGTGTTAGTATGTGTAAGACTTGTATCAGTGTGATCGCACACTAACTCTAAATCAATTGACTTGTTAGGACGCAATTAGCGGTCCCATCATTTGCAACTTCTGTGTTACACTAACCGAGCAACTAAAGGTGAGTTCACGGCCCCTAATTTTATCCGGTTTTAAACAACAGGGGGAGAAACATGTATACACTCTACAACTCTATCTCTTTACGTTATACGAAATTAACGTCACTTAACTATTCGGTAACTAAGTTAATGTTAATGTACGTTATGGTCACTAAGCAGCTATATCACACAAGTCCTCGACAATCTCTCGGATCGTTAGTATTGGGTTTAAATAGCGGGGAAATTATAAGTAGTACTACTGGGCCCGACAAGCCCCATCCGAGCTAGTCGCGCTAGCCGACCGGGTATGGTCAACGGGTGAATAATTTGGCCTAACTTCGCCATGGTCAGTGATAGGCCTGGCAACACGGAGGCACAACAGTCAGCTTCGATCGCGAACACTTACGTGACATAACTTTAGGCTAGCTACCTATATATATTAACATTGAACTTAATTACGAATCAACAACATTATCCCGGGTTAGGGATAATGGAACCAATAACTTTATTCCGGGTAAGGAATAATGGAACTATCATTATTATTCCGGGTAAGGAATAATGGAACTATCAGTATTATTCCGGGTTGGGAATAATGGAACTAAATCGTTATCCCGGGTTAGGGATAACGGGGGAAACAAACTTATAACCGAACAAACGAATTTATGAAAACCTGTGAACTCACTCTTCTTTAATGTTGACACTTGTTTCTTTACATGTTTCTCAGGACGCTAGGAGCTCTAGGTGCACTCACTTGCATTGATCAAGACACCTTTTATCGAGTCTCATTTACAAACACTGTTTTGGGTTTTTCATTTGTTTTGGCGTTTGTGTTGGCGCCCGTTTCTCTACTTATTTTTATGCTTCCGCTCAACCATAAAAACTAATGCTTCCGCTAAACATTGAAAACTAACTAGGATAATATAAAATCTACAATGAATGGTTAAACAAATGATTTTGGAAAACGTATTATCAAATCATATAGAGTCGTTCGACGTACTAGTGTCTCAGATTCTGGTTTGTTCACACGCCTCGCGGTAAAACTCCGCAAGTGGAAATTGAGGGTGTGACACTTTATTCACTCAATCCTATATACATGCTTATTGTTATGCTTAGGTTCATGCTGGATTCATACATGCTTTTGTCATTAACTTAGCTAGCCCCAACTTAACATATATAGCGCTATAGGAGTAGCACATCGCCCGTCAGGGTAATGTTAAGCTTAAGCTGATTCTTATCCTTATTTATACTTTAGTTTCGTTACTTTGTGTGATGAGGGACACATTCATTCTTGTGCACACTTGGGTTTGACAATTAGTATTGTATTCTAGCCTACCTTGTATACAATTCCCATGTGGATTTAAGTAAACTTGTTGATGCACTTTATGGTCGTTACTGTGCGAATAGGATAAATATAGCGTGTATTAAATATTGTATAGATTAGATACGAACACATGACCCAAGTGCAAACAAGTATTGGCTCGTACAAGTGACATGTGCCTCATACGAGTGACAGTGTGCCTTGTACGAGTGACTTGTTACTCGTACGAGTGATAACATCTCACTCATACGAATGACCCTTCGTATGAGTGACAACATGCTCGCTTCGCACGAGCTGTCATGTCTATAAATAGGTGTTGTGTGTTCATTGTTTGTAAGTTTTGGAAGTTCCCTGAGGGGAAATGCTGGCGGATTCTCTCTAGGAACTCCGCCAGCCAGACAGGATGTATACTCTTTCGGTATGAATGAATGAATGCTTCCGATGTTTCTGTTTCTACTTTCTTTCTACCGAATCGATATTATCATTCGCCCAAGCTTCCGTCTAGAACAGCCGTCGCCGAGACCGCAAAACTCTTTTATACTTATGCTATGTACTAAAAAGTGTGTACTCGCCAATACTTTTGTATTGAACTATACTTTTAACATGTTAGAGGTTGATGATGATGCTTATGACAAATTTAGTAGGGATGACATAGAAACGTACCTATAATTTTAGGCTTTCATGTTGTAATTTTGTTGAAGTTGTTGTATTTTGAATTCTGTTGTAATTAACAATTTGATATATGAAATGAACGAGTTTTGATTTAACTATTGTCGCCAATAGTGTTATGATGCATTGAGCAATCTATTTCGTCTCACTCTGATGTTTCCGCCATCGGTTGGGGTATGACAGATTGGTATCAGAGCCATAACTGTAGGGAATTAGGTAGAATTGCCATGTTCGACCTAGTCTATAGTTTAAGTGACCCATTCGACCATTCTTGTTTCATGCGTAAAATGTCAAATTTGAGACGTGTAGTAACTGGAAGGGTAAAATGTTGTTAATCGCTTCTCGACGAGAGCATTTTACCTATAGGCCAAAGCACGTTCCTCTAATTTGAAAGGATCTTCTATTCACTTTGGAATCGTCAACACTTCTCAACCCAAAGCACTCCAATATTTTACTAAGCCTATCTTTTATGCTATATCAATTTTTACGTGTTTTAATACTTGTTATCTCGTTCATTTCGAACCCGATGCACAAGTCGCACATCTTTCGCAATAAAAAAAAATAGTAATTCTCGTAAACCAACTAAATTTATATTTCTTACGCAATCATATGTGTTTATACTTGTTATTCTTATGTCATCTATGTGAACTCATACGTATTATTTACATGCTCAAACATGACTTTTATAACAACATTATGACCAAGCCTCATCCTTTCCTCTATTGTTGATCACCTAAATGCCTTTTTTTTTGCAAAACTCAAGCAGGAGAAATGAGTCGAAGTCCAACTCCCACTCGACTATTTTCTTAACAATCACTATATCAAAACTTATACTCAAACCTTTTATCATTGTTTCAATTTTTCTCATTTATGTAAACCTCGAACCTTATTATTTTATCCAAACAATTTCTCACCGTACAATTTTTTACGTAAATTTCATACACGAAACCCCTAATGATACTTTAAAAGTTTCTTTCACAATTTTCAAAAACTTTATGAAATGCTACCTCACTTTATACTACCATTCTAAAGACATTTTATTTCCAACAAGAAACCAACGAAAACTTTCTCTTACATACGTATAAGTACTTTGCTAAAATACTTTTCAAAAATTCAAGTTTTACATGAAAATTTTCAAAACACAACTTTCCTTGCATCAATATATATATATATATAACCAGCTCACTATTTTACAAACTTTTCAAAAATCGCTAATACGCAAATCGAAATTTGAACCCATGGGCAAGAAAATTTCATTGGATAACCTACAATGTATGCGAATACAGAATTTTAAAACAAAAGCTAAACTTCTTTTTGTAAACCTCATCTTACTTCAAAAAAAATTAATACTTTTCTCAATATTCACCCGACATTCACAAATTTTGGTACTTCATTCCCGACCAACCCGACTTCAACCAACTGAATGTTTTGACTCAAGCAACCATACACATGTATATCGCCTTACACGTTTCTATTTATACAGTCAATATTACATGACAATATTACACATATCACAATTACACTTCGTACTTTACACACTCGCAACTTCATGGTAACTTATATATGCTAAATCCCATTTTATGACACCTATACGCTCGATACTACATGCTAATGTTATACATGTTAGTCTTATATCATGCTAAAAATTTATACATTCACACTACTTGGTAGTTATACTTGAAATCTATAAGTAGGCATGACCCGAGTGGTTTCGCCTACATTCAATCCACTTGTGCATATATACAATCATGCTTACATACTTAATTCTTATACGCTATCTGGTACACATTTTTCTTGAAATACTGTAATGAAACCTGACCTTTACACTACTAGTGCAACCTATGCGGATCATGCACAAACCAAAATAATCGCTGGTGCACATGGGATTATATTGGTAGGCGCGTGAAAACCATAGTGGGTTCTACTGTGTATCATAACACGGAACGTAACATGGCACCGAATAGCGAAACAGACGTAACATGGTGTGAACATGGTGGATACGCCACTGGTACTTCCTATACATAAGTGTCCCTACTATGTTACCAAACTTTCGTAAAACGTGCCATGAGAAATTCAGTGATTTCCCGGACCTTGATAAATACATTTGATTCATAACAAAACTTTGGTGACCCCACTTCGAAAAGATTAGTACTCGATTATCCATGACAAAGCATTATTCTCAAAATCGATAGCTTTAACCACTACAACTATCACTAGCATCTCTCAACATTCCATGTTCGCATTTTATCCGATATTCATACCATTTTTCCCTCGTATACACCTATCGAATCATTCACTACCATACCATGCTATTCCCAATTCTTCCCTTAACATTTCATCCAAAATAAGCCTAAACGTTCAACACATTTAAAAAAAAAAACGTCCCCACCGGCTCAATCTTGTAAAATGTTCCTTTTTGTTTAAACTATCTTCCACTATTATCCACGCGCAAACTGCAACTAGTCGGTCTATTACCGCCAAAACCTTTTAGAAACCGTAAATATTTACCATCCTAGTTTCTCCCCTATAAACATTTTCTACCATAAATGATTTTTCTAAAACGCCTTAGAACAGACAGAACTTCTCTTACAACTTACGGTGCCGCACGTTTTAATCAAAGTGTATCCTTATTCATACTAAAACCTTCCTCTATCACACCCTAGTCGTAGCGGAAGCGCAAGTGTATGACTATTAGGTAATCATTGCATCCAATTTAGTAAACAATTTTAATTCAACACCGAAGCCAAACTAATAATAAGTTTCATTCCCATAATTACAACCATTCAAAAGTGATTTCATAGTGTTTTCAACAGACCATCATTAACATAATTCAACATATATTACTTCAAAATAAGATAATAAGCTAGAGTATGAAGAGATTTTCCTTACAATGGGAAAGTGATGATTTAAGAAAGAAAATGAAGCTCCAAGATAGCCCTAATGGTCATTCACCTTTGTTAGCATCTTGAGTGGTCTTGATACGGTTTTTAAGTGAGTAAAATGAGGTGGTTTAATGGTGGTGTTGTGGTGGTGATGATAGCCGTGGGTATGAGGGGGGAAAGAAAGGAATGGTTGCAATTTTTTCTTAAGTGCTAAATGGTAAAAAATGAGGTGATGTTGTTATTATATCATAATCTTTCCAAGATCACTTAACCAGATCACCACCATGCCTAAAATCTAACATTTTCAACAAGCATCAAGTGGGTGTGGGACCCACTTGAGACGTCCACATGTAGGGGGGCAAAGTGTAAATTTTTTTATAACACATGTTAATTTATTAGATATTTTAGTAATTAAGTTAAGTGTTGTGATTTTGGGGTTGATCTTGCATCCTTAGCATATAATTAGGGTTTAGAGTGTTATTATATGGTAATTAATCCACTTGATCATTTAATATAAGTTTCGGATGACGAAAATGTCGTTAGTTCGTTCATCGACACAATATTCGCTAATAAACGAACATTATTATTTAGTACCGAAAGCCGTTGTTTTTGACCACCACAATTGTCATGGCGTTTATTTAGTGCACTTCCGATCTAAAATATGCATAACTAGTTTGCTAGACGAATATATGTTGTGTTAGGATGGCCAAATTGCCTTTCGTTCGATCGTTCACTCTATATTGGCACTTAGATAACCTGTTGTCGAACTTTTCCGGAAATTGTGTTTCCGTGACCTCAAGATAGTTGAATAGATTCTGAGTTCCAAATGAGGCTTAACTAGGTCGCTAGATGCATGAATGAGGCTATCGACCACTAAAATGTTCGTCGGTTCGACAAACAGTCGCTTTCCGGTCGAATTGTGCACTGTTTGTCGAATGACCGGAAATGATGTCTTTCAAGCATTTTGGATATTCTCATATTGTTTTAGGATGTTCAATGTTTGGTTATCATTCTGAAATCTAGAGTCCACTGGATTTGTATTGCGGACAAACCGACATTTGTCGCCTTTTTGGTCGAAACGGACAATTTTGCAATTTAGGTGTTGTACCAGAAAGTTGTGTATTTTTGTAATAGGTGATCTCATATCAATTTTTTCATTTATAAATGGACTCAGTTATGGCATTAGCATGCCGTTATTCGCTGTTCTGATTTGTTTTAGCGGTTTTGCCGACACAAATAGTGCCACCGCAAATAGTGCGCCCAACACTTTCTACCAACACTTTTAGGGCATTGTTTGGTTTGTTCCGCGTCATAAAGGAAAACAATAAGTGTTATGATCTGATTTATTTGCTCTAATCCTTAGGATAAAACATTCGACTCAGTTATGAAATTAAATGACCAAAATATGCATGAGATTATAAAATTAAAATAGTGATTAGATTGTACGGAATTACCGGATATTTGCCATTTGTCACATCCTCTTAGGTCGCACTCTTTTAAAAAAATTTCTTCCAATGAGTTGTCCAGGCAGTCAAGCTCACTTATTTGCAAACACACCTACACGTTTTTACTTATTCTTATACACACTTACGATTGGCGTCTCAAAACACCTTAGTCAAACAAAGTACCTTCACGAACCTACCGTTTTAATCCTTCAAATTTCGATACGTATTTGCACATTTTAATCTTGATTTTCGCCAAATATTTTATCCAAAATGACATCTTTTCCAAAGTCTTCCTCTTGAATAAATTTCGGGACGAAATTTCCTAAAGGAGGGGAGACTGTAACGCCACGTTTTTTCGTACTTTCCTTAATTAGAAAGTATAATCGTATTTCTATTTATGGAAACTTGTATTTGTATCGTATTCGTATTTCCTTTCCAATCTTGTAATCCGAGACTTTGATCGTAATAAAATCCACGCTTGGAACATACTTTCTTACATACAAACCGATATTTGTTATACGTTCAAATACTCATACATTTATACTTGATACATAAAATATACATACATATACGTTATACACTTGAAAACATGCCAAAATATCAAGTTTTAGCATGAAATGAAGGAAAAACTAAGTTCAGGGACTAAAAGTGACAAAAATTAAAGTCGTTTTTGGAATATCACTTCTCGCACACGGCAACCGCCTTCTCTTGTGTCTCTCATGTGACATTTGTGCCTTTTAAAATGATTGTAAAATTACAAAAAATTTGGTATTCAATGAAACCTATATTTTATTTCAGAAATTCGTGTAATTATCTAAGACATGTGCACAATTTCAATTTCTGGAACGACTTCGAACCCTTAAAATTTTTTTGTAGAAGTAATTCGTAAACTAACACTCAAACGCAGTCAGTTTAACATGATGTACGCTGCGAAAAAAAAGACATAAGCTATACATACCCTAAATACCCTTTACATAAGTTAGATATAAGTTTTGAAGGTTTTAGATATGACAAAAACACTCTTATACAAGTCTAGGGACTATTTTGGACAAACTGCGAAAGTCTGTTGGTCAGTATTCAACATACGAACCATGTGTATCAATCTAAATATTTTTTTATTCAATAAAATCTTGTATTTTATTGATGAGAATGAAAAAATGTCAATCGTTGCACAATTTCGATCATTTTTCGTGTTCGTTAAAGTGTTTTACGCATTTTTGCGAAACGCGTAACCGTACAACCGAACGAACTGACATCCATGACATTTTCAGGCATAATCAAAGTTACAAATGTCTTAACACTTTTGTATAACCTAAATATTAGGTTAAAGGGGTTAAAATGGCAAACAAGTGAAAATACAAGTCCAGGGGCCAAAAAATGTCAAAAAATAATATATATTTTTGCTTCTTCACCAAGTTTGCCACATATGTAGAACTTTTGACACCTAGCACTCATTTTTCTACACTTAATTTGGTGTTGACACATGTTAGGACACTAATCCATACTTGAGGACACTTGTCATCACCTCCTTAATCCTAAAATACTAAAAATACCCTATGATTCTTCCATTTTTTTTCACACCACTTCAAAGCAAAGTGTGAAGTTCTTCTTTCTATCCTTCTTGGAGCTTGTTTCTAGCCTTTGGAAGCCTCCTATCTTGAGTTCCGAAAGTGTTCATCAACACGAGTAAGTACTCTTACTAGTTCGTTCACTATTTTAGCTATTTTGAGCTAAAAGTCGAACGGTTTGGCTTTGTGATTGACTTTTGGTTCTAACCATATTTGGTCTAGCCAAAGTTCAATTGAACTTTGAAACGCGATTGTAATCACGAAGGTTATAATCCCTAACAATTTCACCTTCTGATTAGCACGTTTACTATTCAAAGTGACGAGTCAAAGTTTCGGTCAAAAATGCGCATGATGTGCATTTTACGACGAAACTATTTTTGGGTATCAAAACACCAAGTTTTGATACCAAATAAGTTTTATAAACTTAGTTAGACATATTTTGACATGTCTAACTCGTCACTTCTAGTTTAGTGCTTATTTAGGGTCGTAAGTCGAGCGGTCTTGACCACCGCTTTGATTTTCGAATCTGACAGTTTGGTCGATCTTAGGATCCAACCAAACACATATAGGTGACCATAGTTGTATAGGGAATAGCTTGCTTAGGTTATACCTTATGGTCACGTCATTTGGTTAGTGTTATGATAAGTCACTTCTACGTTTTTAAAAAAATAATTAAAATGCCCTTTTGTGCAAAATCCATTCTAAACACATGTAACCAAATTTTTGACATATAACCTGATGTTATAGCATTTTCAAACATGTTTGGGCGTTTAAGACTTATCATAGGACATGTTTAACCATCCGATCACGTGTTTACGCTATTGACCTGTTAACGTAGTGTACACTACCTTAACGAGTCATAATGGATCAAAAGCACTTAGGATCCTCTCCAAATCAGAATGTTAAGTTTGTTAAACCATTTCACATGAGTTCCAACACTCTTTTGGTTTCTAAGACTTCATTCTATCCGATCTCCCGTTTGTAGTCCCGACACGCTAACATATTTATCTGACACATTAGGACACGTTTGAGCTATATTTATTCCTTTGATCAAGAACACTTTCACAATCCCAAGTGAGTACATAGCCCCCCTCTTTTACATTTTCAAATGTTTTGGGGTGATTCATATGTGCATATAAATATTTTCAAGATTTCAAAACATTATACCTGGTTTATATATACAAAATGATTTTCAATGTGAGTACGTAGTTCCCCTCTTTTACATTTTAAATGTTTTGGGGTGATTCATATGTGCTAAACTATCTTTTCAAATCTACATATTTACTACGCAAGGCTTATGTTAGTACATAGCCCCCTCTTTTACATTTTCTAAATATTTTGGGGTGATTCATATGTGCCTATAATTATTTTCAAGATTTCAAAACAATATACATGGTTTATATATACAAAATGATTTCAAAGTGAGTAGATAGTTCCCCTCTTTTACGTTTTACAAATGTTTTGGGGTGACTCACATATGCTAAATCATTTTCAAGTTTTTAAAAACAATGTATATGGTTTAGATATAAATCAATACGATTTCAATAATGTTAACTACTTGTTGATGCGTTATCCATAACACGAATGACATTTATTAGCTTTAGCCGAGCCGACCAGCAGTATGTTATGGTACCATAGGACTGACAATCCCATTATCGAAGTGTTCACTGGATTTGGTGGAAGTTTGGGTAATGACAGAAATTGTTTCTGATTAACAAATCGTTTGTTAATTTGTTAGTCTAGTTAAGAGACCCTTTGGTGGTCTATTAAAGATACCCTTTGGTGGTATAGTCAACACAGGTTTGAATGTATTTATTAAAGAACGATCAAAAGTTTTCACAATTAAAAACATGGATGATTTGTTTTTGACATGGACAATTGGTTTATGACTCGGACGATTGATCTATAACACGGACAAATGGCTTTGAACAATGTCACGCAATGATTTTCACTTAAAGATATAAACCATACGGAGTTTTCTTTTGAATCAATCTATTACAAGGTTTTTACAAAAGAAACATTTTGGTCAAGATTCATGGCTATATTTTCACAACCTAACCAACTTGTTTTAGTTGGTTAATTGTATTGCAATATCAAACACTTTTGATACGAGGTTTTCACTTAACGACTCTTGTAGTCGGACGAGGTGTTGCAATATGTATACAAAGCCACGAATTTGACACACTCACAAAACCTATGTACTCGGCTGCATTTTTATGCTGACTCTCTTTTCACATATGTTTCAGGAGTCAATGCTTGATAATATGATGCATGCTTCACGTAGGAATAGACGCGTGCCTTAGTGACTTAAAACATGAAAGACAATTTATTTATGTGTTGTTTCTGTTTATCCCAAGACAATGTAAACATTTAACTTAATAAAACAAAATTCTAAATTCCATGAGTTGTGAAATAATAGTTCTGTGACATGACTCCCCAATGTTTCTGCCGTGGTTCGTTGTTTTACGCGGTCGGGGTGTTACAGAAAGATTGGTATCAGAGCTTATGGTTATATGGAATTAGGTTATTAGTAATGCTTTCACCTAGACTATAACCTTCCTAGGACCCTAACGCGAGTTATCTTGCATTTAGATTCTTAAAACAATACCATCACCTATCCTTAGGTGATTACCAAAACAAATACACAAGTTACAAATTCGTTTTGAAAATCAATCATCTATCTTTAGATGATTTGTTTTGGCTTAAAGCCTTGTAAGTTTACAAAATCCCGTAAAAGTTTGGGTTTTATTAATGTGAACACAGTCAATCTGGAAGGGTGGATGCCTGTACCCTGAGTTTTCTATCTTAGGCTAGAGTGTTCGTATAAATCCGCATTTATCGGACCATTCATTCTTACCTGGGAACTCTTGGGGTGAGTGTCCACTTATAGGCTAAAACGTGTCTTCGCGATACATTATAAAGACCCATTTACTTTGATTAGTCACCATGTGTCATTTGTTTGTTTTTATGTAACGAACGAATGGCCACCATCCTTATATTTCGTCGATATTTTTAACATCTCTCTTGATTATCCAACGTCAATCTCACATATTTTACCTCATGTTTTCTTCTAGAAGAATATATTATTGCATTATAAAAAATAAATTCTGATAACGAAGTAATTAACGATACATTCCTTGTTAACAATCATCCTGTTTCTATTCTTTTCTTTTCGGGTGCTGATAGAAGCTTTATATCCCAAGCCTTTGAACCTTTGCTTTTGATGCCTAGAACTAAACTAGGAAAACCGTTAACGGTGGAAATAGCTAGTGGTGAACCCCTTGAGCTCGACTATATCATTCGTAGTTACCAATTGAACCTGGATGACCACCTGTTTTCCATTGACCTCACACTAATGCAACTCAGGAGTTTTGACATCATCATAGGAATGGATTGGTTAACCAAACACCATGCTGAGGTGATCTATTTTGACAAGTTGTTCGTATACCTCTTTCGTCTGGCGGAACCTTAGAAGTTCACAGAGAGATACCCTCTAGTAGACTAAAACTCATGACGTGTACCTAGGCCCAAAGTTACATATGAAAGAATTATGTAGCCTTCTTGGCATATATCGTAGAGGAAAAAGGCAAGGACAAAACTGTTCAGGACATCCCCGTTGTTCGGGAATATCCTGAGGTGTTTCCTGAAGAGCTACCTAGTTTACCCCCAATTCGTCAAGTTGAGTTTCGTATTGACCTTGTACCTAGTACCAACCCAATTACCAAATCTCCTTACTGTCTTGCACCGTCTGAAATGCAAGAGTGGTCAAAGCAACTCCAAGACCTTTCAGACAAGGGACTCATTCGTCCGAGCTTTTCACCTTGGGCGCTCCTGTCCTACTCGTGAAAAAGAAGGATGGATCCTTTCGTATGTGTGTTGATTATCGTGAGCTCAACAAACTCACAATCAAAAATCAATATCCCCTACCTCGCATTGATGATCTCTTTAATTAGCTACAAGGTGCGACCTTCTTTTCAAAGATTGATCTGCGTTCTGGGTATCATCAACTTCGTGTACTCGAAGAAGATATTCCCAGGACTACTTTTCGCACTCGATACGACCATTATGAGTTCATTTTCATGTCTTTCGGTTTGACGAATGCTCCTGCCATCTTCATGGACTTAATGAATAGGTTTGTAAACGTTATTTAGACAAGTTCATCATTGTTTTCATCGACGACATCCTCAATTATTCTAAGTCTCGAGCCGATCACGAACAACATCTCTGTCTAACGATGGAACTCTTGAAGAAAGAACAACTTTACGCCAAATTCTCCAAATGTGAATTTTGGCTAAAAGAAGTTCAATTATTGGGACACATTGTTAACAAACAAGGTATACACGTAGATCCCGCCAAAATCAGTGCGATTAGGGATTAGAGTACACCTACTACTCCTACCGAAGTTCGTTCATTTCTTGGTCTTGCTGGATACTATCGACGATTCATCACGAACTTTTCAAAGATCGCGGTTCCCCTCACCACTTTGACTCAGAAAAATAAACCTTTCGAGTGGGGACCCAAACAAGAGGAAGCCTTTCAAACACTGAAACAAAAACTCTGTAATGCTCCTGTTTTATCTTTACCAGACGGCAACAACGATTTCGTTATCTATTGTGACGCATCATACCTAGGCCTTGGTTGTGTTCTCATAGAAAGAGACAAAGTCATAGCCTATGCGTCAAGATAATTGAAAATCCACGAGAAGAACTACACAACTCATGATCTTGAGTTAGGAGCCATAGTTTTTGCTCTCAAAATTTGGAGACACTACCTTTACGGTACAAAATGTGTGGTTTTCACTGACCACAAAAGTCTCCAACACATATTCAATCCAAAGGAGCAAATCATGAGACAACGACGCTGGGTCGAACTTCTGAAAGACTATGACTGCGAGATTCGCTACCATCCTAGTAAGGCGAATGTTGTGGCTGATGCACTTAGTCGTAAGGAATGTGTCAAATTTCATTGTGTTCGAAGCTGATATCCATACACCTATCCTTCAAGCACAACATACATGTGTGACCCAAAGCTTATGAAAAATGAGCTACCTCCTGAACTTGGGAGTCTTCACCCAACATTCCATGTGTCCAATTTGAAAAAGTGTTTAGCCGATACAAACCTCCACATTCCCCTCGACGAAATTCACGTTGATGACACTATGCACTTTGTCAAGAAACCTGTGGATATATTGGACCGTGAAGTCAAGAAACTCAAGCGTAGATGTATACCGATAGTTAAAGTTTGTTGGGAATCAATACGTGGCCCAGAATTTACTTAGGAACCAGAGGATCAGATGAAAGGGAAATATCCACATCCGTTTTTACAAAGTTTCCTCTAATTAAATTTCGGGACGAAATTTCCAAAAATAGGGGAGACTGTGACATTTATGCCCTTTAAAATCATTGTGCTAATTACAAACAATTCGTATTCAATAAAACCCTATGTTTTATTTTCGAAATTTGTGTAATTATCTAAGTTTGTGCACACAATTTCAATTTCTTGGACGATTTAGAACCCTCAAATTTTTTTTTGTAGAAGTGATTCGTTAGCTGACACTCAAACGCAGTCAGTTTAATGTGACGTACACTGCGAAAAAAAGGACATAAGCTATACATACCCTAAATACCCTTTACATAAGTTAGATATAAGTTTTGAAGGGTTAGATATGACAAAAACACTCTTTTACAAGTCCAGGGACTATTTTCGTCAAACTGCGAAAGTCTGTTGGTCCGTATTCAACATATGAACCATGTCTATCAATCTAAATAAAATCTTGTATTTTATTGATGAGAATGAAAAATGTCAATCGTTGCACAATTTCGATCATTTTCGTGTTCGTTAAAGTGTTTTACGCAGTTTTGCGAAATGCTTAACCGTACAACCTAATGAACTGACATCCATGACATTTTCGGGCATAATCCAAGTTACACATGTTTTAACACCTTTATATAACCTAAATATTAGGTTAAAGGGGTTAAAAATGGCAAACAAGTGCAAATACAAGTCCAGGGGCCAAAAATGTCAAAAAAAATAATAAATATTTTTGCTTTTTCACCAAGTTTGCCACCTATCTCCAGTTTTTGACAACTAGCACTCACTTTGCCATACTTAATATGGTTAGGACACTAATCCAAACTTGAGGACACTTGTCATCACCTCCTTAATCCTAAAATACTATAAATACCCCATGATTCTTCCATTTTTTTTTCACACCACTTCAAAACACTTCAAAGCAAAGTGTGAAGTTCTTCTTTCTATCCTTCTTGGAGCTTGTTTCCAGCCTTTGGAAGCCTCCTATCTTGAGTTCCGAAAGTGTTCTTCCACACGAGTAAGTACTCTTCCTAGTTCTTTCACTATTTTAGCTATTTTGAGCTAAAAGTCGAACGGTTTGGCTTCGTGATTGACTTTTGATTCTGACCATATTTGGTCTAGCCAAAGTTCAATTGAACTTTGCAACGTGATTGTAATCACGAAGGTTATAGTCCCTAACAATTTCACCTTTTGATTAGCACGTTTACTATTCAAAGTGACGAGTCAAAGTTTCGGTAAAAAATGCGCATGATGTGCATTTTACGACGAAACTATTTTTGGGTATCAAATAAGTTTTATAAACTTAGTTAGACATATTTTGAGATGTCTAACTCGTCACTTCTAGTTTAGTGCTTATTTAGGGACGTAAGTCGAGCGGTCTTGACCACCGCTTTGACTTTCGAATCCGACCGTTCGGTCGATCTTAGGATCCGACCAAACACATATTTGTGACCATGTTGTATAGGGATTAGCCTACTGAGGTTATACCTTATGGTGACTTCGTTTGGTTAGTTTTATGATAAGTCACTTCTATGTTTTAAAAAATGACGAAAATGCCCTTTTGCGCAAAATCCATTCTAAACACATGTAACCTAATTTTTGACATATACCTGATGTTATAACATTTTCAAACATGTTTGGGCATTTAAGACTTATCATAGGATATGTTTAACCATCCGATCACATGTTTACGCTATTGACCCGTTAAAGTAGCGTAAACTACCTTAACGAGTCATTGTGGGTCAAAAGCACTTAGGATCCTTTCCAAATCAAAATGTTAAGTTTATCAAACCATATCACATGAGTTCCAACACTCGTTTGGTTTATAAGGCTTCATTCTATACGATCTCCCGTTTGTAGTCCCGACACGCTAACATATTTATCTGACACATTAGGACACGTTTAAGCTTTATTTATTCCGTTGATCAAGAACACTTTCGCAATCCCAAGTGAGTACATAGTCCCCCCTCTTTTACATTTTCAAATGTTTTGGGGTGATTCATATGTGCCTATAATTATTTTTAAGATTTCAAAACAATATACATGGTTTATATATACAAAATGATTTTCAATGTGAGTACATAGTTCCCCTCTTTTACGTTTTAAATGTTTTGGGGTGATTCATATATGCTAAACTATCTTTTCAAATCCACATATTTACTACGCATGGCTTATGTGAGTACATAGCTCCCTCTTTTACATTTTCTAAATATTTTGGGGTGATTCATATGTGCCTAAAATAATTTTCAAGATTCAAAACAATATACATGGTTTATATATACAAAATGATTTTCAAAGTGAGTACATAGTTCCCCTCTTTTACGTTATACAAATGTTTTGGGGTGACTTATATGTGCTAAATCATTTTCAAGTTTTTAAAAACAATGTCTATGGTTCATATATAAAAGAATACGATTTCAATAATGTGAACAACTTGTTAATGCGTTATCCATAACACGAATGCCATTCATTAGATTTGGCCAAGCCGACCAGCAGTATGTTATGGTACCATAGGATTGACAATCCCATTATCAGAGTGTTCACTGGATTTGGTGGAAGTTTGGGTAATGACAGAAACTGTTTCTGATTAACAAATCATTTGTTGATTTGTTAGTCTAGTTAAAGAGACCCTTTGGTGGTCTATTAAAGATACCCTTTGGTGGTATAGTCAACACAGGTTTGAATGTGTTCATTAAAGAACGATCAAAGTTTTCACAATTAAAAACCCAGATTATTTGTTTATGACATGGACAATTGGTTTATGACATGGACGATTGATCTATAACACGGACAAATGGCTTTGAACAATGTCACACAATGATTTTCACTTAAAGATATAAACCATACGGAGTTTTCTTTTGAATCAATCTATTACAAGGTTTTTACAAAAGAAACATTTTGGTCAAGATTAATGGCTATAAGGTTTTCACAACTCTAACCAGCTTGTTTTAGTTGGTTAATTGTATTGCAATATCAAACACTTTTGATACGAGGTTTTCACTTAACGACTCTTGTAGTCAGACCAGGTGTTGCAATATGTATACAAAGCCACGAATTTGACACACTCACAAAACCTATGTACTCGCCGGCATTTTTATGCTGCCTCTCTTTTCACATATGTTTCAGGAGTCAATGCTTGATAATATGATGCTGCTTCACGTAGGAATGGATGCGGGCCTTAGTGACTTAAAACATGAAAGACAATTTATTTATGTCTTGTTTTTGTTTATCCCAAGACAATGTAAACATTTAACTTAATAAAACAAAATTCTAAATTCCATGAGTTGTGAAACAATAGTTCTGTTATGACTCCCCGACGTTTCCGCCGCGGTTCGTTGTTTTACACGGTCGGGGTGTTACATCTCGCGGCCCTCAAAAGGGCATAATCCGTAGATTCTTGTTTCTATCTCATGGATTGGGAAAAGTGTGTTTATTTAAGTGTGTTTCTTACATTTAATCCTCACCTAACTCAACCCCCTAACCTTAACTATAAATACACACCTCCCATTCTCATTTCACACCTCAACACTCATCTCTCTCTCTCTCTCTAAAGCTCTCTATCAGTTCTGAAAGTTCAAGACTTTCAAGTGAGTTCTAACTCACCTTTCCCTTCCTTCTTTACTCTTTTCTTTCTTCTTAACACTTGGAACACCTCTAGGAGTGTTTCCGTAGGTTTTCCATGGAAAACTAACATAGAACATGACCATATTTGAGGTTACAAGTGTAAGAAACATTTTGTTTAAATAGGGTTTTAACCCACAAGTGTTGTATCCTTCCAAGCTTGTTCTTGAAACAAGACTTGAGTTGGTAGTGTGTGATTACTTGGAAGCCTTGGCTATCCTACCTTCAATCCACCACCTCACTTGATGATTTTGATTATGTTACAACTTTTATTTTCATTCTAACTTATTCATGACCATCCTTGTTGTCCTTGTGACAACTTGTGCACTAGGGAACTATACGAAAGAGGTTAAAGGAAGGTTATCCTCCTACCTCCATGCATGACTTCTACGAACTTCCATGATGTTTATGATCTACTTATTACGTATACTATATATATATATATACACATTAACCGAGCCCTTGATGATAATCGAATGATTGTCCGTCATGGTACAATGTTACATCACTTAAGTACTTAACCTCTCGTTACGATTCTAATGGGTATCTTAACCCATGAAAAACAATCAATCCGAACGGGTATCATAGTGTCAAGACAAGTATTAAGTCTAGATGGTTATTTTCTCGTACACATACTTTGGTATATTTAATTTCCTATATCCTCCATTATCATCGCATACTTGCCAACCCATGTTTTCCTCTTGTAGGATAACTCGGTGATCCTCCAACTCTCCAAACTCTTCATGAAAATTACCAAGTGGAAGCTTGCAAAACCATGAGTATACTTGACCCATTCCCCTTTTACACAATTTGGGTTGTAACATGTTAACTTACAAAATACACGAATACACACACTACATGCTTTACTCACCCAATCCGATATACGTGCTTATTGTTATGCTTAGGTTCATGCTAGATTCATACATGATTTTGTCATTAACTTAGCTAGCCCCAACTTAACATATATAGCGCTATAGGAGTAGCACACCGCTCGTTGATGTAATGTTAAACTTAAGCTGATTCTTATTCTTATTCATACTTTAGTCTCGTTACTTTGTGTGACGAGGGACACATTCATTCTTGTGGACACTTGGGTTTGACAATTAGTATTGCATGCTAGCCTACCTTGTATACAATTGCCATGTGGATTTGAGTAAATTCTTTTATTCTTATGCTATGTACTTAAACTTGTGTACTCGCCAATACTTTTGTATTGAACTATACTTTTAACAAGTTACAGGTTGATGATGATGCTTATGACAAATCTAGTAGGGATGACACAGAAACGCACCTAGAATGTTAGTCTTCCATGTTATAATTTTGTTAAAGTAGTTGTATTTTGAATGCTTTTGTAATTGACAATTTGATATATGAAATGAACGAGTTTTGATTTAAGCATTGTCGCAAATAGTGTTATGATGCATTGAGCAATCTATTTCGTCTTACTCCGATGTTTCCGCCATCGATTGGGGTGTGACAGATTGGTATCAGAGCCATAACTATAGGGAATTAGGTAGAATTGCAATGTTTAACCTAGTCTATAGTTTCAGTGACCCATTCAACCATTCTTGTTTCATGCGTAAAATGTCAATTTCTTCCTACCTTGCTTCTTCCTAGTTCTTTGATCTTAATATATACAATGTGTCTTTCCTAAGACATTTACACAATATACACACATGAAGACTTGAAGACACTCGTATTACAAACGAGACGACTTCACCAAAATAGGCATGAAACCCACACTTTGGTGAACCAATCTCAATCCGCGTATTCGATTTTTCACGAAACTACGCCATCTAGGTAGGAGTGATATCCATACCTTGATGGAAACTTTTCATTTCATACTCTAGTGGACCCTTACCAACGAGTCGGAATTCGCTCCTCGTTCGGTAAGTACCAACCACGCCTAGGGTACGATGCTGTCAAGTTAGGGGTGAAACCCGCACCTTGTCAACTAGGCAACAAACATATGTATCAACTTTTGACCTGTTACAGACACTAACACGACTCGTAGACGTAGGCAAAAGACATATGTAACAACAACTACAACTATCGTTGGCCACCACTAACGCCCCTTCTCCACCCGTAAATGCTCTTCACCACTAATGCCGCAAAATCGGTGAAAACTATTTCATTTTGAGTTGTTTCATAAGTAAAATTTAAAAGCGTTTAGGATTCTTGAGTCTTTCGTGTCATTGGATCTAGTGACCAGCTTGTTGAATCAGTTTGTTACAAATTGGCTAGCCGCGTTCTACGAAAAAGTATATATTTTTAAAAAAATTTATGGTTGTAGTATTGTATCTACTTGGTTTGCATCTTTGCTCCTGGTGGGAGACCGACAGTTTAGTTTGAATGGGTTTGTACACACACTTCTACATTCGCACAATTTTGTGTTGTTTAGGCACAGATTTAGATCAAGCTCTATTCGGGATAGTAAAGTCATGTTGTCACAATTTATGATGTTATAATGTTATGAGAGTTTAATCTATCTCAAGTTGGTTGTTTTCCCTATTTTCCCTCGGTTGTTTATGTTAATATTTAATCTAAAACTAGATTGCCATTTCAAAAGCAAATATCCTGAGATGATGCTTAGGGGTTATTGGTGTGGATTTTGTGATCTATAATTATACATCCATACATACAGATGATATACGATTTATAAGATTGAAGGAAACTTATTTTTTATAAAATGTCCCAAATATCATTATCCGCTTTAGGACCCGAAAAACTTTAGCAGGCTATATCATCATTAAAATTACCTTTTAAATAGATCAATAAAAATATAGATAGAAGTTTAATTGAAACAATCATAAAAATAGAAATATATATGTTAACATAAAAAAGAAATAAACTTTACCAATTATAAATTTTTATAGTATTCTTTTTTTGGAATGGTAAGGAAATTCTAGCTAAGAACTTTCTTAATTTATTGTAGTGGTCTTAACCTCGGATAACAGATGAGCATTATAACATTGTAATCACAAAAAATACACAAAATTAGAATTAGCCATAGATTAGAGAAGAATATTATCAAAATGTATAACATTTGAATCGACTAGTCAAAAAGCAGTTACAAGTCATACCTTTTAGTTACGTTCGAACTCATTTAAAAAGAAAATTAGAGAACCTAGGTGATTCGTCAGAATCTTATATTGAAATTTTGCTAAGATGCTTAATTGCCTTTCGGTTTGTGTAATTTATGGTGTAGATCTTCTTATATCTACCAGGGAATATATGCCTTGATTTTTATACCAAAATGTAGAACACGAAAGGAAAGTGGACTCAAATAATTAAGAAAGGAATAATTTAAAATGAGACACAAAGTAATGAGATTCCAACAATTTTTCTATATAAAGGTGTGACAACCGGCATTTTCCGATTGTAATTAAGCGCGTAACGAACAGTACTCTAGCGTAATTAGACGTAACTTAACTCGATCAGGCCCTGGAGAGCTAGGAACGTCTACTTTATTCACATTATGTGATTTGGCGATAATCGAGGACCTAAACGCGAAATTGAACATTAATCAAACTAATGCCAAATAAATACTGACAACGCCCAAAAATACAAATTTTGTACTTGTATTTATCATACATTAATAATTATGCGATATATTTGGATTGTCGAACGTCGCAAAGCACAACGTGGTAGCTAGCGGAAACCGGAACACACCGACAAATAACAAATAAACGGAAAGCCACGGACTAGAGTTACGTCTAAATATTAATATATTATGATATATTTGGCTTCGTTTTCAAATTTTAATGCTCATAGTCGAAATCGGATAAAACGGACAAGAAACGACAACCGTAGAGATTTTTACGCGATTCTTACGTAACCGACAAACTAACACACCAAACACCAACCTCCGATATATTTTTAAGTTCTTTCGAGTCTCAATAAATAAATTGTGGCACTATACGACGTTCGGGTTTTTAAAACGTGACGTAGAAATGTTTTGGCCTGAATTTGGGCCTGACCCACTTAAAAAAAACCCTAGCTATATATAAACCTCTTTATCTCTTCTCCCCCCTTTAAAAACCTAGCCCCCAAGTGAATCCTCTGCCACCTCACCATCTAAACCGGTCACCGGAATCAGACGTGGATTTCCGGTTGGTTCTGGTCACATTCCCGGCAGCCACACACACCCACACACCTGCAACCCTCCCTCTCTTACCCATACACCCGCAAACAGACAAGAGCAAGAGAGAGGGTAGCAGAGAGAGAGAGATCAGTGAGTGAGGGAGACGGTGGCAGCCACCGTGTCTCCGCGGCGCAGCGGTCGGGGTGGTGAACAGCGGGGTCACCGGCGATGATTCACGGCGGCGGCAGCGTCTGAGGATCTCGGCGGCGGTCAGGTTGTTTTCGGGTTTGGGTTGTCGGGTTGGGTGCATCGGGCGGCAGTGGGGTTACTTTGGTTCAGTTCGGGTCAGATTGTGGTTTGTTCGGGTTTTGGTTCGACTCAACGCCTCTTGGTTCAGATTCTGGTCCGGTTCGGTGATCGGTTCGACTAGGTCAACACCGAGTCAACACGGTCAAACATGGTCAACGCTAGTCAACGCAGGTCAACTGGTCAAACCCGGTCAACTGTCGGGTAAATGGGTCAATCAAGACTCGGTAAAAATTTATTACGACGCAAAATTTATTTATATTAGTAATATAAATACTAATATTGATTATCGCGAAACCGAGCTCAAAACCGACCTGCTAACGACTACATATCGCCAAGATTTAAAAATATATAATTGAACCAACGTACGTTATTCGCGTAAAATACTAGTTAAAAACCGAACCGATGACATTGCGATATATATATATATATGTATATATATATGTATACATATATGTATATATATGTATATATATATATAAATCGGAATTATGATTGGCGAAAATTATATTTGAAATACGACTGGAAGTATTAAATATTACGTACATTGATTAATTGTGTTTTGATAATTAAATCGACAACTCGTATTGTCGGAACCATCCAAAAACAGAGAAAAATCTGCCCGTTTTTCGGAAAATATATAATACGAAAAGCGTTATATTTCAAAGAGAAAACATACGATTCAAGCGATTGTTATAAAATAAATATTGATATATATTTATTTTGACGACACCATTGTAACTTACAAAGATAAGCCGATAACTTTACAACGAGCGTAATTACAAGATGACAAGATTCGGCTAGCCGTTATAAAACAAATATGATTATTTTTATTTACTTCAAAGTTCGAAATTCAGAAGTTTGATTTCAAACAGCGATAATTTATTCGAACGACGATATAAAAATAAGTATACTGTTTATATGTATTTCGAAACGTCAAGAGTTCCGAACCCCTTTACAAGATAAATACAATGTGTGTATTATTTCAAATGACGAAATTAAGAAATAATATATTTAAGACATCTAGAATTCGGAAATCGTAGGAAAACGAATGTAATTATATATATCGAATGTTGAGACTTTGGATACTTTTATAAAAATAAATATAGTTATATTTATTTCAAACGTCAACGACTCAGATACTTTCGAATGCTTTTGTAGCAAAATATATTTGTTATATTTGATCCAAACGTCTAACGAAGTACGACACGATACCGCAAGATTATAACAAGCGTACGATTACATCATTATTTATTATAAACGATACCAAAGACCTATTGTACGGATACGAAGCGCTTTACATATACGGGTATATTTACAAGTATATATGCATTACGTCTTACGAAAACTACGAAGAGTCGTACTATTATCCGCCAATTTATACAATGACTAATACGATTTCATGAAATATGTTTACGTTTATATATGAATATATATTTCAAATCGCTCGGAAACTAAGTCTTTTCCAAGAAAACCATAGATTGGTTATTTGGAGTCAAGTCAATAACACTTTCATCGAATCGTATGGTTAACGCTTCAGTAGAGCTCAGTGACACGTAGTTTAGCTATGTTATATCGAGACACTTAAAGTTATTCCGTTTTAGGAATGTCTTAGATTGCATGCTAGCAAGCCACTTTGTGGAGATGACATTATGGAATTACATTAAGCTAGCTTTACACCAGGATATCAAGGTGAGTTTGTAACCCCCACTTTTTACCGTTCTACGTTTTTATAAATGTTTTCGGGGGTGGAAAAACATGCAAATTTTGCGAAAGCAGACAATGTTTTGATAAACGGAAATCATACTTTCTAAACCATATTACAAACAGATTTCAACAAACACAATGTTTTATGAATGGTTTAGGCTAAACATACCGGTTTTAACAACAATACAAAGCTTTTCAAAACATGCGTGAGTATTATGACTAGAGACGGGATTGTCTTAGTCATGACTAGGGGCTAGTCCCCATATTTTATTTATAAGGCTAGGCCCAATAACACGGATAACATGGGCGAGGCCCAATAACACGGATAACATGGGCAAGGCCCAGTGACACGAATGACATGGGCTAGGCCCAATATCAAAAGTTTGAGTAACGTAAATCATATGAAGGGCGAGGCCCGTTCATACACTAGGAGTGCTTTTGTGATCCCAATGATGTAAGAGTTGTCGTGAGTTGGTTACCTACTTATGGCATATAGGTCAGTGTATTAGCTACACACTTACAAATCCTTAGATTCCATAGGCACCCTACATAATATGATTTCAATACCGGTTTACAAAGATAACATAAAATATTTCAATACCGGTTTACAATGATAACCGAAAACATTTCAATACCGGTTTACAAAGAAAACAGAAAACATTTCAATACCGGTTTACAGATACGATTGAAAACATTTTATCACCGGTTTACAAACATAACAGTTATATGTAACGGTTTATGAACATCACAAAAAACATTTCAATACTGTCATACAAATATGACATTTCAAATGCTTTGGGATATTATGGTCCCAATAACCGGTTTTTCAAATGCAAGATTTTCAAATGCCGTATGATTCATTTGAAACAAAAATAGACAAACTATGAACTCGCCAACTTTATGTTGACTTTTTGCATGTTCTTTCTCAGGCAATAATTTCAAGTATGGCATGGTTGGAATAGGAGAACCCCTAGGGATTCGAGTACTTAGCAGGCGTTCACTGTCTATAAGTCTTAGTATTCACGTTACTTCCACTGTGCAATGAAGATACCAGTTTAGTTCACGCCCAACTCTGATGTGATGAAATTTAGGGGGTGTGATAGATTGGTATAACAGCTATAGGTTTCAGCGAATTAGATTTCTGTGGAGATACCTAGGCTTTAACCTCAATTTCCTTTAGGGACATTAGATCAATAAGACTTGAATACATACAGAACGCCTAGCACTCGAATATGGGTTCCAACCGTGGCCCAAACAATGAGTCAACATTTTCATTTTAGACATACACTAGTGTTGTGTCTGATGCACGGTACACAAAAGAAGTTTCATACAGTACGCAAAACTCTGAGAGTTTTGGCATCATACATTTAGGACCTTTGGAAGACTTTTGACAATATCCAATAAAGGTCATCACGTATGAACTGGGACTAATAACTCGGGCAAACGCCAATACATATACTGTCGATGCTATTTTATTTACCCGAGCAAGTAGCCCCCGCAAAACGAAACACTAGTGCGCAAATATACATGAGTTAACCTATTTGGCAACGGATGTTGAAGTACATCACATACGACTTTCAAGGCATGACCTTGAGAAAGCACGACATTACCACAACGATGCTAATCCCGTCAGTGGGATAACTACCAACCAGAATGCGACAATTTGTCATGTGGTCCTGTAAGCGACACGAAACACGCTGAGGTACGTCTAAACAAGATTTCATAACAGTCGGTACTTATTACAATGATAATCACAATAATTGGCGCTGCAAAAGAAGTCACATGTCCTCGCATTCCCCCTACGGCGTAAATGGCAATCACGCCATGTTCGACATTCTTTAGTAATGTCACTCAACAATAAGTCATCACAGGAAATACCAGGTAAAGTCCTCAAATTTCTTCTGTTGAAATTTCAACTTTGCATATAATGCGTAGATTGGCATATCTCTACTCCTCCTAATGGCCATTGTATCACGAGAAGTCCTTCTTGTTTGCGAACACCTACTTGCATCACTTCTTGACAAATTTATATGATACGCATGCTTTGTTTGCTACGCATGTGGTTACCTTGATACGTGGAGACCATCAGGGTCTTCATTTCGAATGGTCGTTTCATCAGTAGTTCAAAGGTTGGTTCGCTATACTCAAATTTTTGCTTTGTGGTCTAGATGACCAGCATTATTGTGAGTATTGACTCCTTGATATCGAGTCAATGAATTCTTGAAATTCCTTTTCTTTCTAAGTTGCATGCATGGGTTTTCATTGTAACCACATCGAGACTTACTGGTCAAATCAGGTATTTATTGTTGGATTGCGTCAAACCAAGTTCAAATTGTTTGAACTTGCTCACTTTATACAAAATTCAATTCAAGGATTTCATATGATCGATTGAGGCCGTCATATTCAAAGTAATATCAACAAGTAATTCATGTATTTCGAACCATAGTAGACTAGTTCAGTCTTCACCTTCATCAAATCATTTGTTGGTTACGACACCTTGTGGTGGCGTTTACACTAGTTGAAGCTTGTGCTAATCTCACTTTCACAACTCATGTACGGATTTAATTACTTATTTATTAATTTGTTATTAAATCAACCTTGTTGGATCATTTTCTTAAAACATTCTTAATACAATCGTGTATTAAGAAAATAGTACACAAATTTATGGTCTATTTTAGTGTACCTCGTAGCAGTCCTTTCATCATCGGTAGAAAATTTTGGGAAGTTATTGTTCTTCCACGATCAACCGGAAATTATAATTATTTGTTCTTTCATTTTCAGTTGAAAATTCTATGAGATTTATTTGGAACAAATATTCAGATTTACTTCACTGAACCTTTCATCTAATTGCAAACACGGTGATTTTGTTCGGTCACCACTATTATTGAATTATTTCGATCACTATGACGCCTCATGGCGTCGGTATAAACTTGTAGCTTTGGCTAATCATTGAAAGTGGTCTTAATACAACTATGTATTAAGATAATGATACACTAACTTCGGTTGTAATTCGGTGTATCCTTGCAATTTAATAGTGTTAACTTATGGTTTGAAAAATTAGCAAATCGCCTTCATGTTTCTAAGTCAGTTGAGCTTGTTGATTCTAAGTCTCACCGGTCCAAAAACCAACGCTAGTTTCCGTTGGTAGAAATTCCTAGTGTTTATGAAATTCATTTACAGATTGTGAATGTCTTGGAAATTTACTTGTCGAGATTCTCATTTGTATAACCCATGAAAACTCAGTCACATTAGTGATCATATCACTACGTTTTGTTCACTTGGCATCGCTTTCTGAAAGCAAACTCAGTTGAACTGTTGGGTTTCTATTGTGGTAGTATGTCCTTGGGTTCACATGGCGTGAACAAGTATCAATGAAGTTACATGGTCATTTACCTTGGTATTATTAATACCTATCTATGCATGACAAAAATCTAAGGAGATAACATAGTTTAAATTTTGATGACGAAATTTTTATAACAAGGGGTGAATGTGACAACTGGCATTTTCCGGTTGTAATTAATCGCGTAACAAACAGTAATACCATTATAACTAGCGTAATTAGACGTAAATTAACTCCAACAGGCCCCTGGAGAGCCTAGGAACGTCTACTTGATTCACGTTACGTGATTGGCGATAATCGAGGACCTTAACACGAGATTGAACTTTAAACTGATGCCGAACAAATACTGACAACGCCTAAAAATACAAATTTTGTACTTGTATTTATCATACATTAATAATTGTGCGATATATTTGGATTGTCGGGCGTGGCAAAGTGTAACGCGGAAGCTACGCGGAAACCGGAACGCACCGATAATTAACAACGAAATGGGAAGCCACGAACTATATTTACGTCTAACTATTAATATATTATGATATATTTGGCTTCGTTTTCAAATTTTAATGCTCACAGTCAAAATCGGATCGAAAACGGACAACAAACAATAACCGTATAGATTTTTACGCGATTCTTACGTAACCGGCAAACGAACACACCAAACACCGGCCTCCGATATAATTTTAAGCGCTTTTGAATCTGAATAAATACATTGTGGCACTATACAACGTTCGGGTTTCAAAAACAGCCCGTAGAAATGTTGTGGGCTGAACACGTTAACGGCCTTTGGGCCCGACCCACTTAAAAAAACCCTAGCTATATATAAACCTCTTTATCTCTTCTCCCCCATTTGAAAACCCTAGCCCCAAGTGAATCCTCTGCCTCCTCACCCTCTAAACCGGTCACCGGAATCGGGCGATGATTTCCGATCGGTTCCTGTCACATTCCCAACAGCCACACACACCCACACACCTGCAACCCTCCCTCTCTTACCCATACACCCGCAAACAGACAAGAGCAAGAGAGAGGGCAGCGGAGAGAGAGAGATCAGTGAGTGAGGGAGACGGCGGTAGCCGCCGTTTTTCCGCGGCGCAGCGGTCGGGGTGGTGAACAGTGGGGTCACCGACGATGATTCACGGCGGCGGCAGCGTGTGAGGATCTCGGCAGCGGTCAGGTTGTTTTCGGGTTTTGGTTGTCGGGTTGGGTGTATCGGGCGGCGAACTCGCCGCAGCCGGCGGCGGCAGCAGCGGTAGACAGCAGCGGTAGTGGGGTTACTTTGGTTCAGTTCAGTTCGGGTCAGATTGTGGTTGGTTCGGGTTTTGGTTCGACTCAACGTCTCTTGGTTCAGATTCTTGGTTCAGATTCTGGTCCAGTTCGGTGTTCGGTTCGACTCGGTCAACACCGAGTCAACTCGGTCAAACATGGTCAATGCGAGTCAACGCATGTCAACTAGTCAAACCCGGTCTACATTGCGATATATATATATATATATAAATCGGAATTATGATTGGTGAAAATTATATTTGAAATACGACGGGAAGTATTATATATTGCGTACATTGATTAATTGCGTTTTGATAATTAAATCGACAACTCGTATTGTCGGGACCGTCCAAAAACAGAGGAAACTTTGCCCGTTTTTCGGAAAATATATAATACGAAACATGTTATATTTCAAAGACAAAGCATCTGATTCAAGCGATTGTTATAAAATAAATATTGATATATATTTATTTTGACGACACCATTGTAACTTACAAAGTTAAGCCGATAACTTTACAAAAAGCGTAATTACAAGATGACAAGATTCAGCTAGTCGTTATAAAACAAATATGGTTATTTGTATTTACTTCAACGTTCGAAATCCGGAAGTTTGATTTCAAACATCGATAATTTATTCGAACGATGATATAAAAATAAGTAACTGTTTATATGTATTTCGAAACGTCAAGATTTCCGAACCCTTTTACAAGATAAATACAATGTGTGTATTATTTCAAACGACGGAATTCAGAAATCATATATTTATGACATCTTGAATTCGAAAATTGTAGAAAACGAATGTAAGGTCGAGACTTTGAAAACTTTTATAAAAATAAATATAGTTATATTTATTTCAAACGTCGACGACTCGGATACTTCCGAATGCTTTTGTAGCAAAATATATTTGTTATATTAGATCCAAACGTCTAACGAAGTACGACACGATACTGCAAGATTATAACAAGCGTACATTACATCATTATTTATTATAAACGACACGAAAGACCTATTGTACGGATACGAAGTACTTTACATATACGGGTATATTTACAAGTATATATGCATTACGTCTTACGAAAACTACGAAGAGTCGTACTATTATCCGTCAATTTATACGATGACTAATACGATTTCATGAAATATGTTTACGTATATATATAAACATATATTTCAAATCGCTCTGAAACTAAGTCGTTTCCAAAAAAAACATAGATTGGTTATTCCGAGTCAAGTCAATAACACTTTTATAGAATCGTATGGTTAACGATTCGGTAGAGCTCGGTGACATGTAGTTTAGCTATGTTATATCGAGAAACTTATAAGTTATTCTGTTTTAGGAATGTCTTAAATTGCATGCTAGCAAGCCACGTTGTGGAGATGACATTATGGAATTACATTAAGCTAGCTTTGCACAAGGATATCAAGGTGAGTTCGTAACCCCCCACTTTTTACGGTTTTACGTTTTTATAAATGTTTTCGGGGGTGGAAAGACATGCAAGTTTTGCGAAAGCATACAATGTTTCGATAATTGGAAATTATACATTTCTAAACCATATTACAAACAGATTTCAACAAAGACGATGTTTTATGAATGGTTTAGGCTAAACATACCGGTTTTCACAGCAATACAAAGCTTTTCGAAACATGCATGAGTATTATGACTACAGACGGATTGTCTTAGTCATGACTAGGGGCTAGTCCCCAAATTTTATTTATAACATGGGCCTGGCCCAATAACACGGATAACATGGGCGAGGCCCAATAACATGGATAACATGGGCAAGGCCCAATAACAAGGATAACATGGGCAAGGCCCAATGACACGAATGACATGGGCTAGGCCCAAAATCAAAAGTTTGAGTAACGTAAATCACATGAAGGGCGAGGCCCATTCATACACATCGAAAACACAGATTTTAACAATTGGTATGTAACTATGGGATTAGATGATAACAGATCACTATGCGTAAGTAGGATGATGACAATAGTAACCATTAATCATGTAGTGACCAAGGTGCAAAAGGTATACATCTATAGAGTTTGAGACACACTCCCTCCTGGTTTGTTAACCAGTTAGGAGTGCTTTTGTGATCCCAATGATGTCAGAGTTGTCTCGGGTTGGTTACTTACTTATGGGACATAGGTTAGTGTATTAGCTACACACTAACAGATCCTTAGATTCCTTAAGCATCCTAATTACTATGATTTTAATACCAGTTTACAAAGATAACAGAAAACATTTCAATACCAAACATTTCAATACCGGTTTACAAAGATAACAGAAAACATTTAAATACTGGTTTACAAAGATAACAGAAAACATTTCAATACCGGTTTACAAAGATAACAGTAAACATTTCAATATCGGTTTACAGATACGATTGAAAATATTTTATCACCGGTTTACAAACATAACAGTTATATGCAACGGTTTACGAACAACACAGAAAACATTTCAATATTGTTATACAGATATGACATTTCAAATGCTTTGGGATATTATGGTCCCACAAACCGGTTTTTCAAATGCGAGATTTTCAAATGCCGTATGATTCGTTTGAAACAAAAACAGACAAACTATGAACTCACCAACTTTATGTTGACTTTTCGCATGTTCTTTCTCAGGTCATAATTTCAAGTATGGCACGGTTGGAATAGGAGAACCCCTGGGGATTCGAGTACTTAGCAGGCGTTCCCTGTCTAAAAGTCTTAGCAGTCATGTTACTTCCGCTATGCAATGAAGATACCAGTTTAGTTCATGCTCATCTCTAATGTGATTGAATTATAGGGGTGTGACAAAGGTGTATGATCCTTTTAATAATATACATAGGAAAATACACCAACGTTGAATCCCTAATCCCATCTTATTCACTTCAATACCTTTAACGGACAAAAATGCATATTATTCAAAGTCGAAAGCTGAGCTACTTAAGATAGGTGTCGATGGGTTTGCTCTCCTTGATTTTTTTGGTGCACACAAATCCAATCACAAGTATTCGACATCAATAGCTCCACCTACTCAAAATACTACGTTTTTCCACTATCAACCTTATGGTCAACAACCCTATGTTGTTCTACAACAAGTGTATGCTTCTCAAGTTCAGGTGACAAAGGTTGAGATCATGGTGGATTGCTACGAGGCAGCCAACATCTATGGTGGGCTGTTATTGTGGATTATGTGATAAAAAATCCAACCCGTAAGAGTTATATTTGATTAAGGATCATGCAGCCTGTCTACAATCTTCAAGTGTTTTCTTGTATTGTTGATGGTGTAACCATAGTATCTGTATACCTTCATCAAGCAAAGTTTATAAGTATAATACTCTTACTAACTAAGTAGTTTATAAATATAGTACTATTATTAACTCATGTAGCTTTGGTTTAATTTTCCTATCATTCTCCTTACTAAAATACTTGTGAGTTATTAGTCGTGTATGTCACAAATAATGATGGTAATCAAATATTACATAAAACCATATAACAATAATGAAAAGTGACTATTATAGGTTAATTAATAAAACTTGTTGATATATTTAATATAAAATGAACAACCATTCTCAATATATTACGTATAGAGTATAGACTGATAATTATAATGATACAATAATAAAATAGAAAAAAACTAACAACAATGGACATCCTATTCTTTCTGTCACTTTGGGTTTACAGAAGCTATGGTATGAATTATGAAACACAAACACAACAATAATCAGTTATCCACTTTATTCAAACAAGATACAATAAAACGTATAGTGTGATCAGTATTATAGCTAAAAGGAAGTATAGATTATCCATTTTATATATAATCCACTTCACAAATAGTATATACCAGAAGAAACATGCAATGTATATACGAGAAGAAAAAAACAATAAAAACTAAAATAAACAAAAGAAATTACCAAGCATTTTGGTAACCAATTTATTGATTGAACTGAAAATTATGTCTTCTAAATTGAGCTCTTAAAGACCCAAATCTTCCATAATACACAAATAACTTGTTTGCTGCTTTTTGTTTCATAAACCCATTAGATATAAGCCACTTTGAAAGAAGTGTTTTTGAAAGTACTTTCATGAAACAACTGGTGGGTGCTTCTTGAAATGGTGGTACAGAACCATTATGGTGAGGAGAAACTATGGTGGTGTTGGTGTGGGGTGACATCGGTGGCCCGGTGAACGGTTTGTGAAACATTTTTTCTTGGATCTTTGAAAGTTTGACCCAAACCAAAATCTTAGTTCCTCGTTAAATTTTTCTGAAGGTAAACATGCAAATATGGGAATCAAACCCATAACCTTTTACTATCGTAAACTCTATCTAACTCACCAACATTGGCTATTCCCAAGAGGATAAGTTCCCTATTATATAGTGGAGAATCATAGTCATACAAAATAGTTTATGGTTTATAGTCACTAATGCTAAATAGATTAGGGTTTACAACTTTGAGAAAAAGAAACATTAATATAGGCAATCTACTCAAATTAACCTATTAGAGTTCATCCCATGCTACCTTAATCAATATATTAAACAACTGGGCCTAGGATGATAGGGCCTGCCAAGCCCCTTTTGTGTCCCCTCCTAATCGGCTTAGCTCAATATGGACCCGAATCCTACAGTTTAACAATCTCTCACTTAAAGGATTCGAAAGATGAGGGTTATAACGTTCTAATCACCAAATTATCATCAAATTTAGATGAAAGAACGGTTTTCAAAATGTATCACATTTGAATCAACTATTCAAAAAACCGGTTACAAATGATAATGTTTTAGTTAGGTTCTAACTCTTTAAAAAATAAATAAAGAATAAAAGCAAATAAGAGGACTTAGGTGATTCTTCGGGACCTTTTAAGCTTTGGGTCAACTCAAGAATTGAGGTTGGAGATTGAATTGCCGAAAAGATGGTCAATTCACTTTCAGTGTGTATATTATTATGGTGTAGAACTTCTTATATCTACAATGGAATATATGCCTTGATTTCATATTCTAATATGTGAGGCACGGAAGGAAACCATACACAAATAATGAAGAAAAGAATGATTTAATATTGGAAACAAAGCAATGATATTCCAAAAAGCTTTCTATGTAAAGGGTGTAAGATATTTTTAATAACCTCTACTTGCAAATACACCAACACTGGATTCCTATTCCATCTTATTAAGCAACTTTCATTAATATTGATACACTATGTATGCTGCCTATGTCATCAAGTCGTGTCGAGTATGTAATAGGATTAATGTTATATTATTAATTTTTTGGGTTGTAATGTACATCCGTACGGAGGTAGCTTAGTTCGTACGTACGAAAGTAACTAGTTCGCATGAAGGTATTCATGTGTTAGTATAAATGGTCGTGAGTACATAGTGTTAGATAGATTTTGCAGACTAGACGGCGAAGCTCTGTCAGTTTTTTCGTGATTGTAACATAGGTTTTGTGATGAAGATTCATGCTTTTGAAAGTTTAAAAGAAATATTCAACTATTACAAAAGTAGCCATGATCCTTTACAAAAATGTTTGTTTTATGAACTCATATGAAATCAAATGATTTAAAAGAGATGATGCATGGTTAACTTAACAAAAATAACTCGTGCCTTGTATAAAATATGTCATATCTTGTATTTTGTTTGAAGCGGTTTAGATAACGCTACGTTATGTAATATAATGAAAGCACTTATATATAGGAAGTACCAGCAGCGTATCCACCATGCTTTTATCATATACACACGTCTCGTCATTTAAATCACTTACCATGAGCCAACAATTGAGATGTCTTGTTTAAACCAATGTCATGTATAAACCAATGCCAATGTATAAACCAAATATTTTTTATAAACAAATGTCTATGTATAAACCAATGTCTTGTATGGCAAACAAAAGTCTTGTTTAAACAATAAAATAAATGTCTTGTATAAAATAACAAAAAAATCTTGTCTCGTCAAAATGTCTTGTATAAAAAAGGTGTTTTGAATAAACAAAGGTCTTGTTTAAACAAAAACTCTTGTTTTATAAATCAATTGCTTTTATTGTGTAGACACATATATATGGATTGTTGGCGAATACATTCAAGCCTTGTCGACTGTTGGATAAACCCTTATAAAGACAAGGGTTTATCAAATGTTCATCGGATTCTGTCATTCCCTAAAGTCACTTCCAAACAAACCTAGGAAGCGGAAATGGGATTGCCAATCCTATGGTACCATTACATACTACCGGTCGGCATGATCAATGTTAATGAACATATCATTGTATATTCAACACACCAATATGTCTTGAACAATGTAAGCATGTGATGAAAATGTTTTGAAATCATGTACTTGGCATACTAAGTCAATATACCAAGAAAAAATGTCTTTGAAATCATGTACTGGGTATGAAAAGTCAACATACAAAGTAAAAATGTCTTTGAAATCGTTGTACTAGGTATGCTAAGTCAACATACGAAGCAAAATGTCTTTGAAATCATGTACTAGGTATGCTAAGTAACATACGATGTAAAAATGTCTTGAAATCATGTACTAGGTATGCTAAGTCAATATACGAAGCAAAAATGTCTTTGAACTCATATACCAGGTATGCTAAGTCAACATACAAAGCAAAAAATGTCTTTTAAATCATCTACTAGGTATGCTAAGTCAACATATGAAGCAAAATGTCTTTGAAATCATGTACTATATGTACTAGAAGCAGAACATGTATAATGTCATGAAAACAAGAAAGTAGTGATAGGCACATATGAATCACCGCAAAACATTTGAAAACATTAAAGATGGGGCTATGTACTCATCTATGATTGCGTAAATATCTTGTTCAAACGATCAAACATAGCTCAAGGATTGAAGAGTTCAAGTGTGTCCTATTGTATCGGAATACTATGTTAGTGTGTCGAGAATTTAAACGGAGGATTGGATAGAATGAGGTCTTATAAACAAACGAGTGTTGGGACTTGTATGATATTGTTTATAATACCTTAAATTCAAATTTGGAATAGTTTCTAAGTGCTTTGACCCGTTACGACTTGTTAAAATGGTTTACGCCACTTTAACGGGTCGCAAGCGTAACTATGGGTTTGGATGGTTAAATAAGTCCTATGCTGAGTTTTATATGTCAAAGCAAGTTTGGTTATGTTATAATATCAGTTTAGATGTCAAAACTATGGGCTTACATGTTTAAAACCATTTTATGTACGAAAAGGGTGTTTTCAGCATTTTAAAAGTAGATAAAATCGACTCATCATATAACTAACCAAACTATATGACTACAAGGGATAACCTCAGAGGGTTGTTCCCTAAATTACTATGGTCAAAAAAATATGTTTGGTTGAATTCTAAGATTGACCAAACGGGTCAAATTCGAAAGTCAAACAGGAAGTCAAACTGTTTGACCTTTAGCTCAAAATAGCTAAAATAATAAAAGAAAACTTTTTGAACTCAAGATAGGAGGCTTCCAAAGGCTGGAAACAAACTCCAAGAAGGATAAAAAGAAGAACTTCACACTTTGCTTTGGAGTGGTGTGAAAAAAAGGATGAATCAAAGGGTATTTATAGTGTTTTAGGATCAAGGATGTGATGACAAGTGTTACCAAGTGTGGATTAGTGTCTTAACATGTGTTAAAACCAAAATAAGTGTGGCAAAATGAGTGCAAGGTGTCATAGCAGTCTTGAAGCCCCTAGTTTCAAGTTAATGGTTTTTGGCAACTTTGTGTGGGCAACAAGCCAAAAATATATTGGAACATCTGCCCCAGTAAACTTCTGCTGAATTCTAAACTCTGCTATAGTAAGACAAAAGTACTTACTTGTGTTGAAGAAAACTTTTTGAACTCAAGATAGGAGGCTTCCAAAGGTTGGAAACAAACTCCAAGAAGGATAGAAAGAAGAACTTCACACTTTGCTTTGAAGTGGTGTGAAAAAAAAAAGATGAATCAAAGGGTATTTATAGTGTTTTAGGATCAAGGATGTGATGACAAGTGTTACCAAGTGTGGATTAGTGTCTTAACATGTGTTAACACCAAAATAAGTGTGGCAAAATGAGTGCAAGGTGTCATAGCAGTGTTGAAGACCCTGGTTTCGAGTTAATGGTTTTTGGCAACTTTGTGTGGGCAACAAGCCATAATATATTGTAACATATGCCCCAGTAAAGCTCTGCTGAATTCTAAACTCCGCTATTGTAAGACAAAGCTCTACTGAAGTCTAAGCTCTGCTATAGCAAGCTCTATTGAAGAAAAAGTTCTACAGAAGTCTAAGCTCTGCTATAGCAAGCTTTGTTGAAGACAAAGCTTTACTGAAGTCTAAGCTCTGCTATAGCAAGATCTATTGAAGACAAAGCTCTGTTGAAGATCAACAGAGGATGTATCATCAGTATTTCAGAAGAGTCTAAATGTCCAAGGTCTGATATAGCTATGCTCTGTTGAAGACAAAAATCTGCTGAAGTCTAAGCTCTATTGAAGATCAACAGAGGATGTATCATCAGACCTTGTAATGTTTAACGTATAGCAGTGGTATCATCAATGTTTTCTATCAGCAGTGGTTATCATCAGTGTTTTCTATCAGCAGTGGTTAGCTTAGTAGTGGTTATCATTAGTGTTTCCTATTAGCAATGGTTATCATCAGTGGTTTCTATGAGCAGCGGTTAGCTTATCAGTGGTTATCATTAGTGTTTTCTATCAGACCTTTGAATGTTTAACTTTTATATAAATTCATAAATGGTCCCTCCCATTCAGCAACTGGCTTATTTTGAGAGCACGGAATCCGTAAAGGGTCACTCAGAGGCTTAGTTTCAGCATGTTGACACCTCTAGTCCTCCCATATTCATATTTTCATTTATTGACAAAAATAGTCCCTCTCGACCAATATTAGGCACAATTGAGAGTATGGACACACGTCAGTATATTAACGGACATAAATTTACGAGGTGTTACAAAAAATATCAAAACAAACCTTGATTTCTCCCATTCGCACGAAGGAACTACGTCCGTATGAACGTGTTACGTCCGCACGGAAGTAGCTTCATCCGTTCGAAAAAACTCTACATTCATACAAACATAATAGTTTTTGTGTGATATTGTGCTAGGTTTGCACGAACTGCTTCATCCGCACCAAAGAGATCTTTTCCAATCTGATTCTAGTACATCTGCACAAACTTCTCTTTCGCACAAAAATCCTTATATCCGTACCAAACTGATGTTACGATGGAAAACGAGTTTGATAACGTCTTTTCCACAATCCCCATGACGGTAGTACAGAACCTAAATTTAGACAACGAAATGGGAACTATGACCTCGCCACCGAAACTTATGAGTATGGATGATTACAAAGGTTGGCATGAGAGGTTTGAAAATCGGGTACAAGCCAACTATCTAGATTGTTGGTGGTATTCGATAGAAGAAGAATACACCGTTCCCATCGGGGAGAATGGTCAAAAGAAACTCCTAACCCAGATCACTCACGCTGAGAAAAAAAATTCATAAGAGAGAAAAACATGTTGAATCTTCTTCAACAAACTGTAAAAGAAGATATATTCACGTTACTCCAACATCAGGGAATTGCATAATCCATCTGGACTGCTTTGAAAGTGAAATATACGGAAGTATGTCCATGCAGAAAAGCAAGAAAGCTTTGCTAAAGAAAGAATTCGACATTTTTACATCCTTGAAAGGAGAATTGTTAGAGCAACTTGTTGAGAGATATTGTCATCTTGTTACGGAAATGTGTAAGTCCCGAATAATCCGGATCTAACAACGATATTAAAAAATCACCAAGGATAGGCGGAATCCAAACTTGATGATATTCAAGAAAATCGAAAAAATAAGAGAAACGAGATGAGTAAGTTTAAAACACGAATCACTTCAAACTTGCATACAATTCTATTACTACGAATAGCAAAACCGTCTGATACAAGTTTATTTGTCTATGTTTCTCTCTAGAATGGTGGAGGCTACCAAGTTCATCGTAAAGGCTTAACCCTAGGAGTGACATAATATTCTATTTATACCTAGGGTTTGCCCATGCCCCTCACGGGCTTCCATTGGGCTTGCCTAGCCCACATGTCCTATGGCGTGCCCAAGTGACCTATTCAAGGTCCAAACTAATACAAACTAACCCAATTCAATCTCAGTCCCTACATAGCCTTGCGTTGACTTGATGCGCTAGTCTCACACTTTTAGGACCTAACAATCTCCCCCTAGACTGATGCATCAACTTGTCTTCATAGCATGAATTCGGCAAGTCTTCAACAGATTCTATGGTTTAGCTTTGCTGTAAGTGTTGTGGAAGTCAGTCTCACACTTCAAAAAAACTCTTAGCACTATGTTTCTTTCTTCAGCTCCTGTGGTTAGCTTCATATGAGGATCATGATCAGCTTTGCTTGAAACATCTTTGTTGAAAGAATTGAGAGGAGGATTCTCAGTAGCTCTTTTTCTTCAATATTTCTCTTTCAAGCAAGCAGGTTCATAGGTACTTCAAATGTATTGTCATTGTCAGACGATGGTGGTGTTGGTGTGGGGTAACATTGGTGGCCTGGTGAACGGTTTGTGAAACATTTGTTCTTGGATCTTTGAAAGTCTGACCTAAACCAAAATCTTAGTTCCTCGTTATACTTTTCTAAATGGTTAAACATGCAAATATGGGAATTAAACCCAAAACATTTACTAGCTCAAACTCTATCTAACTCACCAACATTGGCTATTCCCAAGAGGATAACTTCCCCATTATATAGTGGCGAATCATAGTCAACAAAATAGTTTAGGGTTTATAGCCATTAATGCTAAATAGATTAGGGTTTACAACTTTGAGAAAAAGAAACATTAATATTGGCAATCTACCCAAATTAACCTATTAGAGTTCATCCCATGCTACATTAATCAATATATTAAACAACTGGGCCTAGGATGATAGGGCCTACCAAGCCCCTTTTGTGTTCCTTCCTAATCGGCTTAGCTCAATATGGACCCGAATCCTACAGCTTAACAATCTCTCACTTAAAGGATTCAAAAGATGGGGGCTATAACGTTCTAATCACTAAATGATCATCAAATTTAGATAAAAGAATTATTTTCAAAATGTATCACATTTGAATCAACTATTCAAAAAACCGTTTACAAATGATAATGTTTTAGTCAGGTTCTAACTCTTTAAAAAAATTAAATAAAGAATAAAAGCAAATAAGAGAACTTAGGTGATTCTTCGGGACCTTTTAAGCTTTTGGTCAACTCAAGAATTGAGGTTAGAGATTGAATTTCTGATAAGATGGTCAATTCACTTTCGATTAGTACATTTTTATGGCATAGAACTTCTTATATCTACAATGGAATATATACCTTGATTTCATATTCTAATATGTGGAACACGAAAAGAAACCAGACACAAATAATGAAGAAAAGAATGATTTAATATTGAAAACAAAGCAATGATATTCCAAAAAGCTTTTTATGTAAAGGGTGTAAGATATTTTTAATAACCTCTACTAGTAAATACACCAACACTGAATTCCTATTCCATCTTATTAAGCAACTTTCATTAATGTTGATACACCCTGCCTGCTGCCTATGTCATCGAGTCGTGTTGAGTATGTAATTGGATTAATGTTACATTATTCAGTTTTTGGGTTGTAAGGTACATCTGTACGGATATAGTCATATCTGCACGGATGAACACATCCGTACGGAGGTAGCTTAGTTCGTACACACGAAAGTAACTAGTTCGCACAAAGGTATTCACATGTTAGTATAAATAGTCATGAGCACATAGTGTTAGATAGATTTTCCTGACAATAATCTGATGTTTACTAAACAGCCCAAACCGAACGCGAACCAAGACTGACCATGTTGACCATCTTTGACTTGTTAACTTGGTTTGACTGAGTTAACTCGTGTTGACTGAGTTGACTCGTTGTTGACCAAAACAAACCCAAACTTGAATAGAAAATCTGAACCAAACTAAATCCGAGCCAAACATCACATCACCACTACCGCCATACGGCGGTTTCTTTTGTCCGACGCAGGTGACCACCGTCACCGTTTCCCACTGCTGTGGCGCCGAACTTCAACGACCGGAGCTTGTCTCTGCCGTTCATATACACCACCGCCTGGACCACCTTTACTAATCCAACCCAAACCCAAACTGTGACACCCAAAACTGGACCGAGACTCGAATGGAGACTAACCACCTCCACTGCTGCTGCACGACGGCTCTGATTGTCCATGTCATCATCTCCAAAGCAGTCGTCACTTGAAACAACAATTACCCGCCGGAACTGATCCGGATCTAGAAACATCTAAAAGAAAAGAGAAGAAGTCGAAAGGGTTACCGTAAAATCCACGGTTGCCGGAGTTATAACCGCCGCTTCTATTGCTCAAACGAACAAACCGTCGTCGATTCGTTTTCTGGAGGTACGATTTAGGGGGGTTACGCGCGCTCACATGCTGGAGAAAGACGCCGGAGGACCGCCGCCGCAACTCCGCCGTGTACCGGCCGGCTCCGCCGTTGTCGCAGGTTCTAGAGTGAGAGACAACGAGAGAGAGATGAGAGTTAGAGAGAGAGTGTTGGTGAAAAATGAGGGTTTGTGGTTAAATTTTTCTATTTATAGGTAGGGTTTGTGGGCTTAGGCCCAAAGCCCAAAAGCCCGGTTCTAGTGTTTTGAGCGGCTTGATCGCGTCTACGAGGCCCGTTTTCAAACCCGAATGTCGTGTAATGTTGTATAACATTATTTTAGGGCCATAAAAATCTAAAATGGTGTCAGTATTCGATATTAATCGCGTGCGTTCGTCGGTTTCGTTAAAATGCGTAATTTGCTTTAGTTGTTGTTTCTTGTCCGTTTTTCGATCTGATTTCGACTACGAATAATAAAATTTGATTACAAAGCTAAATATATCATAATATATTAATATCAAGGCGTAACTCGAGTCCGTTGCTGTTGTTTCGTTGCCGGTGCGTTCCTGCTGACGCGTTATTCGTTCACGTAAATGTTTTATGACGTTGGAAAGCACGATAATTCATCAAAACCAAATTATTATGCGTACATTATACATGTGAAATACATATTTGTCGGCGTTGCCAGTATTTTGCCCGGTGTCGGTTCGTTACGGTTTGACGTTCAACAGTTTTCCAACAAATCCCCATTCACGTACTGAAAAGTCGGATAGACGTTCCTAGGCATTCCAAAAGGCTGATCAAGTAAATTTACGTCCAATTATGCTACTTATAATGGTATTAATGTTCGTTATGCGCGTAATTACAATCGGAAAATGCTGGTTGTCACAATCTCCCCTTGTTATAGAAATTTCGTATTCGAAATTTAGACTATGTTATCTCCTTAGATTTTTGCCATGCGTAGATTGTTATTAATAATACCAAGGTAAATGACCGTGTAATTGCATCGAGACTTGTTCACGCCATGTTAACACAAGGACATACTACCACCAATAAGAAATCCAACAGTTCAACCGAATTTGTTTTAAGAAAACGATGGCAAGTGAACAAAACGTAGTGATATAATCACTAATGTGACTAAGTTTACTGGGGTCCAACAAAAGAGGATCTCGACAAACTGATTTCCAAATGGACGTTCACAATCTGTAAATGAATTCATAAACGATTGGAATTTCTATCAACAGAAACTAGCGTTGGTTGTTGGATAGGTGAAACTTAGAAATCAACAAGCTCAAATGAAATAGAATCATGAAAATGATTTGTCAGCTTTCACGACAACATGAATAAAGATCGATGTGTTGACATTATTGAATTGCAAGGATACACCGATACGCAACAAAACTTTGTGTATCATTGTCTTAATACATAGTTGCATTAAGATCACTTTCAATGATTAACCAAACAAAAAGCATACATAGTTTTGCATGAAACGTATGATCATGATTAGCCCAAGCTACAAGTTTATACTCATGCGACGAGGTGTCGTAGTGATCGAAATAATTCAATAATAGTGGTGCCCGAACAAATTACTGTGTTTGCAATTAGATGAAAGGTTCAATGAAGTAAATCTGAATATTTGTTCCAAATAAATAAATATAATTCTTGATATTTCAACTGAAGATGAAAGAACAAATAAATATAATTTTCAGTCGATAGTGGAAGAACAATAAATATCTCAAAATTCTTGACCGATGATGAAAGAACCGTTAAGAGGTACACCGAAATAGATCATAAATTTGTGTACCATTTTCTTAATACAGGATTGCATTAAGAATATTTTAAGCTAATGATCCAACAAAGTGGATTTAATAATAAACAAATAAATAAGTAATTAAATTACATGAGTTGTGAAAGAGATGTTATCGCAGGCTTCAACTAGTGAATACGCCACCACAAGGTGTTGTAACCAACCAATGATTTAATGAACGTGAAGACTAAACCAATCTATTATGGTACGAAATACATGAATTGCTTGGTGATATTACTTAGAATATAATGGTCTCAATCCATCATATGGAATCCTTGAATTGAATTTGTATACAGTGAGCAAGTTCAAACAATTGAACTTGGTTTAGGCATAATCCAATAACAATTGTCGACAAGAAAATTTTGACATGGTTACAACGAAAAACTGTGTATGTCACTTAACAAGAAAAAAATGGTTTTTCAAGAATCCGTTGACTCAATATCAAGGAGTCAACACTTACAATAATGCAGGTCATCGAGATCACAAGTAAAAATTTGAGTATAACGAAACAATATTTGAATTATTGGTGAAACAACCATTTGAAGTGAAGGCCCTGATGGTCTCCACGAATCAAGTTAACTACATGCGTAGCAAACAAAGCATGCGTATCATATAAATTTGTCAAGAAAGGATGCAAATAGGTGTTCGCTAACAAGAAAGAAATTCCCGTGGTACAAGGACCGTTATGAGGAGTAGAGGTATGCAAATCTACTCATTATATGCAAAGTTGAAATTTCAACAAAAGAAATTTGAGGACTTTACCTGGAATTTCCTGTGATGACCGGTTGTTGCGTGACATTACCAAAAAATGTCGAATATGGCGTAATCACCGTCAATGAAGTAGGGGAATGTGAAGACATGTGACTTCTTTTGCAACTCAATAATTATGATTTCCATTAGACTAAGTACCGATTGTTGTGAAATCTTTTTTGAACGTACCTCAGTATGATTCACGTTGCTTACAGGACACGCGACAAATTGTCGCATTCTGGTCGGTAGTTCTCCCACTAACGGGATTAGCATCATTGTCGTAATGTCGTGCTTTCTCAAGGTCGTGCCTTGAAATTCGTATGTGATGTACTTCAATATCCGTTGTCGTTTAGGTGCAGTTTCATGTATATTTGCGCACAAATGTTTCGTTCTGTTTAGGCCACCTAATCGGGTAAATAAAACAGCATGGACGATATTTATATTTGCGTTTTCCTGAGTTAACAATTGCAGTTCCTATGTAATAACCTTTCATTGATATTGACATAAGTTTTCTAAAGGTTGCCAAAACTCTCAAAGTTTTGCTTACTTAATGTAACTGTTTCGAGTACAGTGTATCAGACACAACACTAGTGTATGTTTAAAATCAAAAGGTTGACTCATTCTTTCAGCCACGGTTAGAACCCATACAGGAGTCCTAGGCGTTCAAGTCTTAATGATCTAATATCCCCAAAGGAAAATGAGGTTAAAGCCTAGGTATCCCCACATAAACCTAATTCGCTAAAACCTATAGCTCTGATACCAATCTGTCACACCCCGATAAATCATCACATCAGAGTTGGGCGTGAACTTACTGGCATCTTCATTGCACAGCGGAAGTAAATATGAGTGCTAAGACTTCTAGTAAGTAAACGTCCGCTAAGTACTCGAATCCCCATGGGTTCCACTGTTCCAACCGTGATGTAGTTTGAAATTGTAACCTAAGAAAGAAACATGAGAAAAGTCAACATAAAGTTGGCGAGTTCATAGTTTGTTTGTTCTTGTTTCAAATGAATCATAAAACATTTGAAAATCTTGCATTCGAAAACTGGTTTGTGAGATTAGAGTATTCCAAAGCATTTGAAATGTCGTATCTGTATGCCGATACTGAAATGTTTTCTGTGATGTTTGTAAACCGATGCATATAACTGTTGTGTTTGTAAACCGATGATATAATGTTTTCAACCGTATCTATAAACCGGTATTGAAATGTTTTCTCTTATGTTTCTAAACCGATACATGTAACCATTGTGTTTGTAAACCGATAATGAAATGTTTCTGTCAAATCTATAAACCGATATTGAAATGTTTTCTGTCATATTTGTAAAACGGTATGGAAGTAAATATGAGTGTTAACACTTCTAGTAAGTGAACGCCCGCTAAGTACTCGAATCCCCATGGGTTCCACTGTTCCAACCGTGCTGTAGTTTGAATTTGTAACCTAAGAAAGAAACAGGCGAAAAGTCAACATAAAGTTGGCGAGTTCATAGTTTGTTTGTTCTTGTTTCAAATGAATCATAAAACATTTGAAAATCTTGCATTCGAAAACTGGTTTGTGAGATCAGAGTATTCCAAAGCACTTGAAATGTCGTATCTGTATGCTGATATTGAATTGTTTTCTGTGATGTTTGTAAACCGATGCATATAACTGTTGTGTTGTAAACCGATAATAAAATGTTTTCTATCATATCTGTAAACCGGTGTTGAAATGTTTTCTGTTATGTTTCTAAACCGATACATGTAACCGTTGTGTTTGTAAACCGGTAATGAAATGTTTCTATCATATCTGTAAACCGATATTGAAATGTTTTCTATCATATTTGTAAACCGGTATTGAAATCATAATATGTAGGATGCCTATTGAAGTAAATATGAGTGCTAAGACTTCTAGTAAGTGAACGCCCGCTAAGTACTCGAATTCCCATGGGTTCCACTGTTCCAACCGTGCTGTAGTTTGAAATTGTAACCTAAGAAAGAAACATGCAAAAAGTCAACATAAAGTTGGCGAGTTCATAGTTTTTTTGTTCTTGTTTCAAATGAATCATAAAACATTTAAAAATATTGCATTCGAAAACTGGTTTGTGAGATCAGAGTATTCCAAAGCATTTGAAATGTCGTATCAGTATGCCGATATTGAAATGTTTTCTGTGCTGTTTATAAACCGATGCGTATAACTGTTGTGTTTGTAAACCGATGATAAAATGTTTTCAATCGTATCTGTAAACCGGTATTGAAATGTTTTCTGTTATGTTTCTAAACCGATACATGGGACCGTTGTGTTTGTAAACCGGTAATGAAATTTTTCTGTCATATCTGTAAACCGATATTGAAATGTTTTCTATCATATTTGTAAAACGGTATTGAAATCATAGTATGTAGGGTGCCTATGGAATCTAAGGATCAATCAGTGTGTAGCTACTACACTGACTTATATGCCATAAGTAAGTAACGAACCGAGACAACTCTGACCTCATTGGGATCACAAAAGCACTCCTAACGGGTTAATAAACAAGGAGTAGAGCGCACCTCAAACTCGATAGGTCTATACCTTTTGCACCTCGGTTACTACGTGACTAATGGTTACTCTTGTCATCATCCTACTTATGCACAATGACATGTCATCATCTAATCCCATAGCTACATACCGATTGTTAAAAATATGTATTTTCGATGTGTATGAACGGGCCTCACCCTTCATATGATTTTTATTCCTCACACTTTTGATATTGGGCCTAGCCCATGTCATTTATGTTATTGGGCCTATCCCATGTTATTCGTGTTATTGGGCCTAGCCCATGTTATAAATAAAATTGGGGCCTAGCCTATAGTTATGACTAAGACAATCCCGTCACTAGTCATAAAACTCATGCATATGTTGAAAAGCCTTGTGTTGCTGTGAAATCCGGTAAGTTTAGCCTAAACCATTCATAAACCGTCGTGTTTGTTGAAATCTGTTTGTAACATGGTTTAGAAATATGTGATTTTCGTTTATCGAAACATTGTGTGCTTTTGCAGAACTTGCATGTCTTCCCACCCCGAAAACATTTGTAAAAATGTTAAACTATAAAAAGTGGGGGTTATGAACTCACCTTGATATCCTTGTGCAAAGCTAGCTTAATGTGATTCCATAATGTCATTTCCACAACATGACTTGCTAGCAGGCAATCTAAAACATTCCTAAAACGGAATAACTCATAAGTTTCTAAGTACAACATAGCTAAACTACGTGTCACCGAGCTCTACCGAATCGTTAAGCAAACAATTCTATGAAAGTGTTACTGTCTCATATCGAAATAACCAATCTATGGTTTTCTCGGAAAGACTTAGTTTCCGAGAGCTTGAAGTATATGTTTACATACAAACATAAATATATATATGAAATCGTATTAGTCGTCTCTAGTAAAAAACGTAGATGAATAGTAGTACGACTCTTCGTAAGATGTAATACATATATACTCGTAGATATGCCCATATATGTAATCTATTTCGTATCAGAGCAATAGTCTTACGTATCGTTTATAATTAATAAATAATTATATAATCGTATGCTTGTTATAATCTTACAGTGTTGTGTCGTACTTTGTTCAGGCGTTTGAATCGAATATAACAAGTATATTATTGTTATAAAAGTATTCAAAAGTATTCGAGTCGTCGACGTTTGAAATGTATATCAATGATTATATTATGTTATATGTTTTTCGTATACTAGACTTTTTGAAAGATAATGTCCGAGTTCCGACGGTTGAACAAAATATTTGCATTATATTTATCTTATAAAAGTACTAGGAATCTCGGCGATCGGAATAAATGTAAGCACTATATTTATTTTATAAAAGATTACCGAATTTTGTTATCTTGTAATCACACTCGTTGAAACGTTATCGACTTGATCTTGTATGTTATAATAGTGTCGCCAAAATAAATATATATCTATATCTATTTTTATAACAAGTACTTGGATCGGATAGGTTTACTCTTTGAAAGAAAACGTGTTTCGTATTATGTGTCTTTACGAAAAACAGGCATAGTTTACTCTGTTTTTGGACGATCCCGACAATGCATGTTCTCGATATGTTTTTCAAAACGCAATAACCAATGTAATCACAATATATATATATGTATATATATATATATAATCACAATATATATATATGTATATATATATATATGTATATATATATATATATATATTGTAACTTCCTGTTGTGTTCAAAACATCAATTTTTGTCGCGTATAAGTCTTAACACATAAATAAATATTTTGTAATGAAACGTTGGTTCAAGTAATCTTTTTAATTTACTCGAAATTCGTGTCGTTAAACTTTTTACCAAGTCTCATGTCGACTGTTTACCGGCTTTGACCGCGGTTCGCCGCGTTGACCACAGTTGACTGTGCTTACCCGAGCACCAAAACTGACCCGTTAACCAAGTTTGACCACGGTTGTCCCGAACCCGAACCAATCATCAAATCTGACCGCATTGACCGAAGTTGACCCGAACCAGAATCTGATGTTACAAAACTGACCGAACCAAACCGGACCAAGACTGACCACGTTGACCATCTTTGACTAGTTGACCCGGTTTGACTGAGTTAACTCGGGTTGACTGAGTCGACTCAGTGTTGACTAAAACAAACCTAAACTTGAACCGAAAATATGAACTGAACCAAATCTGAGCCAAACATCTCACCACCACTGCCGCTGTACTACGGCTTCGTTTGTTCGACGCAGGTGACCACTGTGACCCTTTACCATTGCCGTGGCGGCGTCCTTCGAAGCCCGGAGCTTGTCTCTACTGTTCATATCCACCACCACCTAGCCTACCTTTGCTAATCCAACCCGAACCCAAACTGAGATACCCAAAACTGGACCAAGAATAGAATCGGGACTACCCACTTCCACTACCGCCGCAGACTGCCACCGCACGGCGGCTCCGATTGTCCCTGCCACCGTCTCCAAAGCAGTCATCACTTGAAACAACAATTACCGGCCGGAACTGATGCGGATCTAGAAAGATCTAAATGAAAAGAGAAGAGGTCGAATGGTATATCGTAAAATCAACGGATGCCGGAGTTATAACCGCCGCTTCCGTTGCTCAAACGGACAAACCATCCTCGGATTTGTGTTCCGGAGGTAAGATTTAGGGGGTTACACGCGCTCACGCACCGGAAAAAGATGTCGGAGGACCGCCGCCGATGGTGGCCCTGCCGTGTACGGGCCAGCTCCACCGTCGCCGGAGGTTCTAGAGTGAGAGAGAACGAGAGAGAGATGAGAGTTAGCGAGAGAGAGAGTGTTTGTGAAAAATGAGGGTTTGTGGTTAAATTTTTCTATTTATAGGTAGGGTTTGAGGGCTTGGGCCGAAGGCCCAAAAGCCCACTTCTAGTGTTTTGAGCGTCCTGATCGCTTCTAGAGGCCCGTTTTCAAACCCGAAGTCGTGTAATGTCGTATAATATTATTTTAGGGTCATAAACATGTAAAATGGTGTCGGTATTTGATATTAATCGCGTGCGTTTGTCAGTTTCGTTAAAATGTGTAATTTGCTTCGGTTGTCGTTTCTTGTCCTTTTTTTATCCGATTCGACTACGAATAATAAAAATCAATTATGAGGCTAAATATATCATAATATATTAATATCGAGGCGTAACTCGAGTCCGTTGCTTCCGTTTCGTTGTTGGTGCGTTCCTACAAATGCGTTTTTTGTTCACGTAAGCGTTTTGTGACGTTCGAAAGCATGATCATTCTTCAAAACCAAATTCATACACATAAATTATACATGTAAAATTCGTACTCGTCGACGTTGCCAGTGTTTTGCCCAGTGTTAATTCCTTACCGTTTGACGTTCAGCAATTTCCCACAAATCACCATTCGTGTACTAAAAAGTCGGATAGACGTTCCTAGGCATTCCAAAGGCCTGATCAAGTAAATTTACATCTTATTAAGCTACTTATGATGGTATTAGTGTTTGTTATGCGTGTAATTACAACCAGAAAATGCCGGTTGTCACACAAACAAACCTAGGAAGCGGAAATGGGATTGCCAATCCTATGGTACCATTACATACTAGCGGTCGGCGTGATCAATGTTAATGAACATATCATTGTATATTCAACGCACCAATATGTCTTGAACAATGTAAGCATGTGATGAAAATGTTTTGAAATCATGTACTTGGCATACTAAGTCAATATACCAAGAAAGAATGTCTTTGAAATCATGTACTAGGTATGCTAAGTCAACATACGAAGTAAAAATTTCTTTTAAATCGTGTACTAGGTATGCTAAGTCAACATCCGAAGCAAAATGTCTTTGAAATCATGTACTAGGTATGCTAAGTCAACATACAAAGTAAAAATGTCTTTGAATTCATATACTAGGTATGCTAAGTCAACATACAAAGCAAAAATGTCTTTGAAATCATCTACTAGGTACGCTTAGCAACATACAAAGAAGAAATGTCTATGAAATCATGTACTAGGTATGCTAAGTCAACATGAAGCAAAATGTCTTTGAAATCATGTACTATATGTACTAGATAAGCAAAACATGTATAATGTCGTGAAAACAACAAAGTAGTGATAGGCACATATGAATCACCGCAAAGTATTTGAAAACGTTAAAGAGGGAGGCACTGTACTCACCTGGGATTGCTTAAATGTCTTGTTTAAATGATCAACCAAAGCTCAAGGATTGAAGAGTTCAAGTGTGTCCTATTGTATCGGAATACTATGTTAGTGTGTCGAGACTTTAATCGGAGGATTGGATAGAATGAGGTCTTATAAACAAACGAGTGTTAGGACTCGTATGAGATGGTTTATAATACCTTACATTCTGGTTTGGAAGAGTTTCTAAATGCTTTGACCCGTTATGATTTGTTAGAATGGTTTATGCCACTTTAACGGGTCGCAAGCGTAACTATGGGTTTTGATGGTTAAATAAGTCCTATGATGAGTCTTATATGTCAAAAAAAATTTGATTATGTTATAATATCAGTTTAAATGTCAAAACTATGGTCTTACATGTTTAAAACTATTTTATGTTCGAAAAGGGTGTTTTCGGCATTTTAAAAGTAGATAAAATCGACTCATCATATAACTAACCAAACTATATGACTATAAGGTAACCTCAGAGGGTTATTCCCTAAATTATTATGGTCATAAAAAGGCGCTTGGTCGAATTCTGAGATTGACCAAACGGGTCAGATTCGAAAGTCAAACAGGAAGTCAAACTGTTTGACTTTTAGCTCAAAATAGCTAAAATAATGAAAGAACTAGGAAGACTACTTACTTGTTTTGAAGAACACTTTTAGAACTCAAGATAGGAGGCTTCCAAAGGTTGGAAACAAACTCCAAGAAGGATAGAAAGAAAAACTTCACACTTTGCTTTGAAGTGGTGTGAAAAAAAAAAGAATGAATCAAAGGGTATTTATAGTGTTTTAGGATCAAAGAGGTGATGACAAGTGTTATCAAGTGTGGATTAGTGCCCTAACATGTGTTAACACCAAAATAAGTGCGGCAAAATGAGTTCAAGGTGTCATAGCAATCTTAAAGCCCCTGGTTTCAAGTTAATAGTTTTTGGCAGCTTTGTGTGGGCAAGCCAAAATATATTGTAACATCTACCCCAGTAAAGCCCTGCTGAAGTCTAAGCTCTGCTATAGCAAGCTCTGTTGAAGACAAAGCTCTGCTGAAGTCTAAGCTCTGCCATAGCAAAATTTGTTGAAGACAAAGCTCTGCTGAAGTCTAGGTTTCAAATACGAATTCGGAGAGTGAAACTAGGTATAAAAAAAAACTTCTGATATTTTGAAAGGTGAGTGTGTTTGACTACAATTATATTACATGTGTGGAGATGACACGTGGATAAAATGCAAATTTTTACCAAGACGTTTTTGTAGAACTAGTCGAGTCGTGACTTACCATTGCAACAAGCAAGATCTTATACTAGTTATATATAATTTTTACTGATAAAGTGATTTATTATTTGTTTATTTTGTTTCATTGGTTTCTAATATTCTATTGTTTGGATATTGCAGCGATCGGGTGTTCTAGAAAGTTTAGTGTTGAGAAGCCCAAATGCACATTGACGACATGCGAGTTCGCAACATGAATGTTTGAAAGATCGGTGTTAGTTGTTTTAAATATTAGAGGCATATTAAAACCCCCCTTTCATCTCCTCGCCTGTAATATAATTGTAGTCAAACACACAACTATCATCATAAACGACCCCTCAAATCTTCTCTAATTTTTCTCTTTCTCTCTCTCTTTAAAAACCCTCACCAAAACACTATATTTTCTTCGCTTAATTTACAGCCAGTTTCTTATTTTCGTAGAAGCTTTATCTCGTTGATCAAGTTAGATAGTTACTTATGTTTGACTCATCCATTGATTAAGGTTAAGAAGTACATGTACTAGTAGGTTGGTTCGTCCATCTTGAGCGGTAGTACCCCAAGCCACAGTAATTGCACCGGTCGCGATTGGAGCCCACCTGCGGCTGTTGCACTTCTTCTTCTACGACAATGAAAAACATGGTAAGTTATTATTGGGTTATTAATTGTTGCCTTGTATTTAATTACTTAGGTTAAGGCTTTATTTTTTTAAAGATTCATTACTGAAATAATCCAAATTTATCTTGAAAACCGAGCTCCATTTTACGTTTGGAGATGTGGACCATTTTACGTTGGAAAAAAAAACAAAATTAAAAATTAAGCCAATGGATTTTATTGTCTCTCTGATCACCAACTCATTCTCTAAAAAACCCTTTTGTCATCTCCTCACCTGTTATTTAATTGTAGTTAAAAACACTCATCGAGGGTGTTCAAAATAGGATATATTCAAAAACTTTAGATAGATACCTAGTTTTGCTATCTGAACTCGTATCTGAAATTTCTAATATTCGATTGAATAGTGAATCGAATATCCAAATATCCAAATTACTTTTATTTATATAAAATAGGATATTTCAAATATTTTTAGATACCTGGAAATAATTTTTGGATATTATTTGGATATTTCGGATGTTTTGAATATACCATAAAAATAAATTTTAAATTTTCAGTATTTTAGAAGAAATATTTCAAAAATTTTGAAAATAACTATCCAAATCTGAATCCGAAAAATTCTGATAGTAGTTGAGATTCAGATAAAGGATAGTTCAGATTGAATTTTTAGATCTGGATATTTCTGAACACCCTAGATAACATATGGAAACAAAGGATCAATGGACAACGGAGGTTATGATAGGCTCTAGCTCTAGTTGATGTAGAATGCCATCTTAATTTCATTTTGTGCATAAAGGTGACAAATCATTGTCATTATACCATAGCACATTATAATGTAACATCCTAAAATGCGTATATGTTATTATCATGATTATCTAAATACCTTAGCATTAAAAGTGGTAACTAGAAACACCAAGTTAATAAAAGTTAAATAGTATGTTAACAAAGTTCTAGCTTTTAGTATGGATCTTGTTAATTAAAGGCATGTAACTTGGTTAAATTATGATGCTTGTTAGTAGATAATGAGTAAGTAGTGACTAAACAAATACTCATCAAACTTTAGGGGCTGAATATGTGCATTGTGGAAAGATGAGATGATAAAATGCAGAAATTAGAAATTCTTAACACATATATGTGCATGTGTCGTAACTGTCACACCCCAACCAATGGCGGAATCATGGAAGCGGACGTAAATAGATTGCTCGAGACTTCATAACACTAATTGCGACGCGTATTTAATAAACAATATTTTATTTCATTGCTGACGGTTCAAGTACATAAATTGGAAAACAAAACACAACAAGTAAGGTATGACTATCTATAACATGAATATAAAGTTTGGTGTGTTTCTAGTCCCTCCTATCAAGTTCCATTTGTCATCAACATCATAAACCTGCAACATGTTTAAAAGTATAGTTTAACACACAATGTATTGGCGAGTACACAAGTTTAATATAGCATAAGTATGTGAAAAGTGTTTAAACGAATCTGCATGGCAAAAATAGTTAACTAGATTAATGTGTCATGGCATGCAATTCTACAAATCAACAGAAAGATTACCGCTAGCATAATCTTATCATCGCAATGATAAGACCGCTATGATTAACTTAACATGACCTCAAGAATACTGGCGGTGTGTTACTCCTATAGCATTATACATGTTAAAGGGAGGCTCATAAGAAGTTAATGACAAGCAAATCACATAAGAACATTCCAAGAATACAAATCAAATATCACGTATTTAAGCATGTATAATGGATTTTTTTTGTGTTTTCATAAAGTATGAGTGTATTTACGTATATTTTGATAGGTTAAACACATTGCACCCAAAAGTGTAAAGCATAAAAAGGGGCTTTCGAGTGTACTCACGGTTTTGCAAAGCTTCCTTTGTTATATCCATGAGGTGTTGAGGTTGGAAACACCGAGGTTACCTTACAAGGGGTAAACGAAGGTGTGTAAATATTCTGAGTTGGATTTGGAGTGGGCACTTCGTACGAGGTGACTGTTACACTTCGTGCAAAGTGGGCATCCACTTCGTACGGAGTGTGTCAGTCTGTAGAAATTTAACTCGTTAACGCTCGTTGTGATATTGGTTCTTTCGAACAAGGATGTTAGGGACGAGGCTGGAAAGTCCAGAACATAATCAGATTATATATTATCTAGATTTTTGTAGTATAGTTTATCGAGTTCTTCAATATGTCAGAGAAGTCAAGCATGTGGGTGCGAACACCTCATTATATAATTCACCAAAGCAAAAGGTTTGTCAACCCGGTTGGTCATGAATAACAGAATGTAAAGTCGACTAAAACTTCAACAGCCGAGTGAGCAAGATAGGTGCGTGCATCCCGAACATAATGGCGTTTGGGGACGTGTCGTAGCTTTGTCACTCTAATGAAGGCTGAATCGGTTTTAGGAATAAAAACATGTACAAGTAGTGGTGGAACGTAATTTGGAAAGTCTAAACTCCCAACATTCTCACATTAGCTTAACACTTAGTTTCTTAGAACTTAACTCGGCTCACTTGCTTGTACCAAAGAATTGGCTGGCAGAAGTATTCGTGCGAGGTGTCAGTTCGTGCGAAGTGGTTGACCACTTCATACGAAGTGTGTCAGTTCGTATGAAGGGCTTAGTTTGGGGTTATGTTTTCGTATTTTAGTCGGTTTTAAGCATTCTTAAGCATTAGGATGTATCGTGTGTGCATAGTATGTATCTTGAATGTAGATTTGCATAAAAGTCGCGTATTTAAACGATTGATTACATGAATACTCGAGTATGAATGTATGACTAACGTATGCTAAAATATATGTTTGCTTGATTAACAAGTATAAGCGTTTACATAAGGTATAAATGTTCATTATGATCAACGTCTCAGATTACAAGCTTGAAAAGAAATACCAACAAGGTACAAATACAAGTTTCCATAAATAGAATTATGATTATACTTTCTCAATAGGAAAAGTACAAGAATATGAAGCGTTATATGTACAAGGAGAGAGAAAGAAAGGGAATTCTCCCCAGTTCACAAGTTCACAAAATTCAGCAAATTGAAGCTAAATTAAGGATAAATCTAATGCATGAGCTTGAACTACTAACCATCTGAGCTTTCTAAACATAAGGTATGTCACAATTTATGATTTGGTGAAGTTTCTATGGAAATGTAGTATGAAGATGTCAAAATTTAAGTGGGTTATAGTAGTATGTTGTAAATTGATGAAGAAAGCGTTGTTTAAAATCATTTGTAAATGTGAATTTGTATGAGATTGATGTGTATAGGTGTTTTTAATAATAAACTTCATGTAGGATTAATAGGGTTTTTGATATGATTGTGAAATTTGAGTTCATGGAATGGATTTTTAATACTAGCTGATTAATATGAAAACAAAATGATTAATATCATTGAAATTGCATCATGATGAGCTTGAATACTAAAAAATTGATATTTAGGAGAATGATGGTGTTTAGTGTTATGAAATCCTAGATTCCTAAGCACTTCTAAGTGTTGCACCCCAAGTGTTTGATGAAATGTCTCAAAGGTAAAATAGATGATTTTGCATTGTATGCTTCTTAATAGCCATAGCTAGTATGTAAGAATTAATGACTGAAGTGTTCTTTTGGTATAAATATGTGTTTGAATTCTATCAAACGACAAAAGTATGGAATTGACCAATGTAGGAGTGAAGAAAGAGGTAGGAAAAAATCACTCAAAGCAATAAGAAGCTCAAGATCAAGGTTTGTTCTTTTAGCTTACATGTTGTTATTAGTTGTTGGTAGCTTCAATTGAGTGATGGGTCTGGACAACATAATTTATATGAAATCTCTAATGGTATGAAGTTGATTTGTCGAAATTGGTCAAATGTGTAGAGAATGGCAAAACGAACAAGACGTAGTACTTTGAATGGTTGAGATAGACAAGTCAACATCAAGTTATATAGAATGAATTCCTGTAATGAATAGAAAGAAGGAACTTGGATGAAGAGGCAAGCTATCTCGCAAAACCACCTAGTATGCTTGCAAGTATGAAAGAACTTGGAAGTATGATTATTATGTTGGATGAGAATGTTTTGAATTACTTATGTGTGTTGTTATTAAATTGTGTTGTCATGGTTGTAGGTGTGAGAATCAGCGTTTTCCAGTTGTAATTAAGCGCGTGACGACCAATAATACCATCATAAATAACGTAATTAGGCGTAAACTAAGTCGATCACCCCTTTGGAAAGCCTAGGTACGTCTACTTGATTCACGTTACGCGATTTGGCGATATCGAGCACACTAAACGCGAAATTGAACGATAAGCGAACTGATGCCGAACAAATACTGACAACGCATAAAAATAAGAATTTTGTACTTGTATTTATCATTTGGTTATAATTATGCTATATATTTGGATTGTTGAACGTCGCAAAGCACAACACGGAAGTTACGCGGAAAACCGGAACGCACCGACAACGAAACGGAAGCCACGGACCAGAAGTACAGCTCGATATTAATATATTATGATATATTTAGCTTCATAATTGAATTTTATTATTCGTGGTTGAAACCAGATTGGAAAACGGATCAGAAACGACAAACAGGGCAACTACACGATGTTTAACGCAACGAACGGATTACGCGTCGTAACCGACCTCCGATATAAATTTAAAAGCTATCAAGTTTGAATAAATAAAAATCCGATAGATGACGATGTTCGGGTTTTGAAAACAAACCGTGGAAAAAAGTATTGGGCTCAACACACGCTAACGGGCTTTAGGCCCAACCCACTTAATACCCTAAGTAGATGAACACATTAACCCTAATTTCCCCTCATTTTCTTCACAAACCCAAACCCTAGCACACAAGACCCCCCTGCTCTCCTCTTCTCTTTCCCGGTCGCCGGAATCTGGCTGCGAGCGGCGGCATCTCCGGTCGCCTTCTCTGGAGCACACCACCACACATCACCTGCGACACCCCTCACCATCCCTCTTGTCTCCTTTCTAAACACACACATACCCGCATGCATACACAGACATAGAGAGAGAGGCCGATGAGAGAGAGAACTGTGAGAGAGAGATCGGTAGAGAGATAGAACAGTGAGAGAGGGGAGCTGCGGCGGCGCCGCTCACGGCAACGGCGGCGGCGGATCTCACGGCCCGGAGTGCTAAAAGACGACAGGGGCGATGATTTGGTTCGTAAATGTCTTCAGTTCAGTTTGGGTGCTCTATTTTGGGTTGTCCCGGGTTCGATCTGGGTGGGAATGGCGGACAACCACAGCCGCCGCGCGGCGGCATTAGCGGTGGTGGCGTCTGGGGTTTTTCCGGCGACTAACGATGGCGGCGATAGTGTTTTGGGTCTCCAATTCAACCCAGTTCAAAACCCGGTTCAGTTCATTCAACGGCTCGGGGTCTCGACTCAGTTCAGTTCCGGTTCAGATCTCGGCTCAGGTTTCGGTTCAAGTTCGAAACATTTTTGGTTTAGTGTAACAATCTAAATATTTCAGCTTTGTTTTGATTCGGGGTATGTTTGACTCTCGATTTCAGGTTCGGATGCGTGTCTTGGTTCGAGTTCGGTTCGACTCGGTCAACAAAAGTCAACTCGGTCAACTGTGGTCAACGAAAGTCAACTGGTCGAACAAGTCCACACGAGTCAATCCAGTCAAACCTGGTCAAACTCGGTCAACTGGTCAACGCGAGACTCAGTAAAAATTAATTACGACGCGAAATTTTAATTATATAGTTTATATATTTTAATATAATTATCGCGAAACCGAGCTCGACCCGACCCGTTTACGATTACATATCGCCAAAATAAAAAATATATAATCAAGCCGATGTACACTACTCGCGAATAATTATTAGTTAAAAACTAATCAATGCGAAGTTACAATATATATAAATAAATAAATAAATCGGACTTATATTTGAAAACGATGAGAAGTATTATATATTGTTTATTATATTGATTGATTGCGTTTTGACAAATAAAGCGACAACTAGTATTGTCGGGATCCTCCGAAAACAGAGGAAACTCTGTCCGATTTTCGTCAAAATACGCGATACAAAACACACTGAAATTCAAAGGCAAAGCGTCCGATTCAAGAGATAATTATAAAAATAAATATAGATATACTATGAGCGTAATTACAAGACAACAAGTTTTGGCAATCCGTTATAATCGAATATAATTATTTATATTACTTCAAACGCCGAATTCGGGAATTTGATTTCAAACCTCGATAAATTATTCGAACAATGTTATAAAAATAAGTATATTGTTTATATTTATTTCGAAACGCCAAGATTTCCAAATGCTTTTACAAGACGAATACGAGGGGCGTATTATTTCAAACGACAGAAATTCGGAGATCGTATAACACAAATATAATTATATATATATATACGAATGTCGATATGTTGAATACTTTTATAAAATAAATATAGTTATATTTATTTCAAACGTCGATGATTCGGGAACTTCAAATGCTATTTGTTTATACGATTCTAATGCCTAAACGAGGTACGACGCAACACCGCAAGACTATAACAAGCGTACGATTACATCGTTATTTATTTATTATAGACGATATGCCAGACTCTTGCTCGGATACGAAATGTATTATCAATATTCGTATAATTACAACTATATATATAATATACCTTACGAAAACTATAAAGAGTCGTACTATTATCCGTCAACGTACATGACCACTAAATACGATATCATGAAAGATGGTTACGTTTATATATAAACATAAATTTGAAGTCACTCGAAAACTAAATCGTTTCTAAGAAAACCATAGATTGGTTAACCGATTTAAGTCAATGACACTTTTATAGAATCGTATGATTAACGATTCGGTAGAGCTCGGTGACACGTAGTTTAGCTACATCATCTAGAAACTTACATGTTATTCCAGTTTAGGAATGCCTTAGATTGCATGCTAGCAAGCCAAGTTGTGGAGACAACACTATGGAAATCACATTAAGTTAGCTTTGCACAAGGAAATCAAGGTGAGTTCATAACCCCCACCTTTTACCGTTTTACATCTTTATAAATGTTTTCGTGGGTGGAAAGATATGCAAGTTTTGCGAAAGCACACAATGTTTCGTTCAAATGAAAATCATATATTTCTAAACCATGTTACAAACAGATTTCAATGAACTCAAATGGTTTGCGAAAGATTTATGCTAAACTTACCGGTTTTCACAGCTATACAAAGCTTTTCGAAACATGCATGAGTTTTATGACTAATGAAGGGATTGTCATAGTCACAACTACGGGCTAGGCCCCAATTTGATTTAAAACATGGGCTAGGCCCAATGGCAAGAAAACATGGGCTAGGCCCAATAACAAGAAAACATGGGCTAGGCCTAATAACAAGAAAACATGGGCTAGGCCCAATAACACGGATAACAGATTTATAACAATTGGTATGTAGCTATGGGATTAGATTATAACATATCACTATGCGTAGGTAGGATGATGACAATGGTAACCATTAATCACGTAGTGACCAAGGTGCAAAAGGTATCGATCTATCGAGTTTAAGACACGCTCGACTCCTGGTAAGTTAACCGGTTAGGAGCACTTTTGTGATCCCAATGATGTCAAAGTTGTCTCGGGTTGGTTACTTACTTAAAGCACATAGGTCAGTGTATTAGCTACACACTGACAGATCCTTAGATTCCATAGGCGTACTACATACTACGATTTCAATACCGGTTTACAACGATAACAGAAAACATTTCAACACCGGTTTACAAAGATAAAAGAAAACATTTCAATACCGGTTTATTTACAGATACGATTGAAAACATTTTATCACGGGTTTATAAACATAACAGTTATATGTATGGATTTGCAAACAACATGGAAAACATTTCAATATTGTTATACAGATATGACATTTCAAATGCTTTGGGATACTATGATCCCACAAACTGGTTTTCGAATGCGAAATGCTCAAATTTTTTATGACTCATTTGAAAAGAAAAACAGACAAACTATGAACTCGTCAACTTTATGTTGATTTTTCGCATGTTCTTTCTAAGGTTATAATTACAAGTATGGCACGGTTGGAATAGTGGAATCCATGGTGATTCGAGTAGTTAGCGGGCATTGGTTTACTATAAATCTTAGCAATCATGTTTGCTTCCGCTGTGCAATGAAGATACCAGTTTAGTTCACGCCCCGCTCTGAGGTGAAGGGATTACAGGGGGTGTGACAGAGTGGTATCAGAGCTATAGGTTCTAGAGAATTAGGTATCAAACCTGACTCTGATACCAGAGTGGTATCAGAGCTATAGGTTGTATCAAAACTGACTCTGATACCAGAGTGTATCAGAGCTATAGTATCTAGCGAATTAGGTATCAAACCTGACTCTGATATAAGAGTGGTATCAGAGCTATAGGCTTTAGTGAATTAGGTATCAAACCTGGCTCTGATAACAGATAGGTTTTTGTGGAGATACCTAGGCTTTAACCTCATGTTCCTTTGGGGACATTAGATCAGTAAGACTTGAATACATACATAACGCCTAGCACTCGAATATGGGTTCCAACCGTAGCCGAAAACATTAAGTCAACTTATGATTTTAATCATACACTAGTGTGGTGTCCTATACACGGTACACGAAAACATTACATACCGTAAGCAAAACTTTGAGAGTTTTGGCAACATGCATTTAAGACCTTTGGAAAACTTATGTCAATATTCATTAAAGGTCATCACGTAGGAACGACGACTAATAACTCGGGCAAACGCCATTACATATATTATTGATGCTAATTTATTTACCCGACCAGGTAGCCTACGCAAAACGAAACACTAGTGCGCAAACATACGTGAAAGCTAAATGATACAATAACTGATGTGGAAGTACATCACATACGACTTTCGAGGCGCGGCCTTGAGAAAACACGACATTACGACAACGATGCTAATCTCGTCAGCGGGAGAATTACCGACAAGAATGCGGCAAATTGTCACGTGGTCCTGTAAACGACACGAAACACGCTGAAGAACGTCCAAACAAGATTTCATAACAGTCGGTACTTACTACAATGGTAATTGCGACCATTGGCGCTTCAAAAGAAATCACATGTCATCGCATTCCCCCTACTTTATTAATGGTAACTACGCCATGTACGCATTCGGTGGTAATGCCACGAAACAATAAGTCATCACAGGAAATACTAGGTAAAGTCCTCGAATTCCTTTTGTTGAAATTTCAACTTTGTATATACTGAGTAGGTTTTCACACCTCTACTCCTCATAACGGTCATTGTGTCACGGAAATTTCTTTCTTGAATAGCGAACGCCTAATGCATCATTTCTTGACAAATTTATATGATACGCATGCCTTGTTTGCTATGCATGTGATTAACTTGATACGCAGAGACCATCAAGGTCTTCACATCGAATGGTCATTTCATCAGTCGTTCAAAGGTTAGTTCGCTATACTCAAAATTTTTGCTTTGTGATCTAGATGACCTGCTCTATTGTGAATATTAACTCCTTGATATCGAGTCAACGAATTCTTGAAATTTCATTTTCTTTCCAAGTTGCATACATGGGATTTTCATAGTAACCATATCGCAACTTGTTCGAATCATGTATTTATTGTTGATTCTGTTAAACCAAGTTCAATTGTTTAAACTCGCTCACTGTATACAAAGTCAATTCAAGGATTTCATATGATGGATTGAGGCCGTCATATTCAATGTAATATCAACAAGAAAATCATGTATTTCGAACCATAGTACACTGGTTCAGTCTGCATCCTTCATTAAATCATTGGTTGGCTACGACACCTTGTGGTGGTGTTACACTAGTTGAAGCTTGCGCTGACATCGCTTTCACAACTCATGTACGGATTTAATTACTTGATTATTTATTCATTTTTAAATCCCCCTTGTTGGAATATTTTCTTAAAACATTCTTAATACAATTGTGTATTAAGAAGATGGTACACAATTTATGATCTATTTCAGTGTACCTCGTAACGGTTCTTCCATCATCGGTCAGAAATTTGGGGATATTTATTGTTCTTCCACTAGCGACCGAAAAATTTATATTTATTTATTCTTTCATTTCAGTTGAAAATCCTATGAGATTATTTGGAACAAATATTCAGACTTACTTTATTGAACCTTTCATTTAATTGTAAACCCGGTGAATTTGTTCGGTCACCGCTATTATTAAATTATTTCAATGGCTTTGATGCCTTGTGGCGTCGGTATAAACTTGTAGCTTGGGCTAATCATTGAAAGTGGTCTTAATGCAACTATGTATTAAGACAATGATACACTAACTTCGGTTGTAATTCGGTGTATCCTTGCAATTCAATAGTGTTAACTTATGGTTCGGAAAGTTAACAGATCATCTTCATGTTTTTAATTTAGTTTAGCTTGTTGATTCAAAGTCTCCCCAATCCAACAACCAACGCTAGTTTCCGTTGGTAGAAATTTCTATTGTTTATGAAATTCATTTACGGATTGTGAACGTCTTGGAAATCTATTTGTCAAGATTCTCATTGTAACATCCGTAAAAAAACGGATTTACCAAACCCGCTCCGTTTATTAACCGAACAATCAGTTAAAAATTTCGTTGCGTATTTATTGCCCAAAATAATTTTAAATGATACATAATTAATAAGTATATTGGAATATATAATTTGTTTTTGAAAAACTATTAAAAATAATGACATAAAAATAAAAAGCTGCTGCCGGGTTTCGAACCCGGGTCAGCCAGCATTCAGCAAAGTCTTATCGCGCACACACTCAACCACTGCGCCACTCATGTTTCTTGTTAAATATTGGAAACAATTAATACATAAAATAAATCTCGAATTCAAATAACGACGCGCCCAATTGCAGTTGTCGGAAATCCCGGCGATCTCGCGAGATTGGACGGTTTCTTCAGTTTTAACGTAAACATTAACCTCAACATCGGTTATAACCGACGCCTGAAACTGTGACGCAAGTCATAACCGCCGGAAAACGTAATGACCGACGAATCAAGACGGAAATCGGACCAAATTCATCGATGTCCCGCCCTATAAATACCTCCTCAAACCTCTGCTAGCTTTTTCGCTCACAAACACACCTTTACCCGACATAATTCCACTCGCCGGAAAAGTTCTGCACCTCGCCGGAAAACCGAGCCCTTCACTTCTGAGCCTTACTGAACCCCAGAGCTTATACCGAAGTCACCCACATTTATCTCAAGCTCGTTGAAGACTCTATGCCGCAAGACATACGTCGCCGGAAGTTTCTGCTGTCACCGGAGTTTCGCCGGAGAAACAGAGGAGTCCAGTTCAGCATACCTTACGCTTAATCTTTCATTCTTTTTACTTATCTCACCTGTAGTTAATCATAACACATTAAAAGAACATGATTTAATCGACGAATCAGTCGGACGTTAGTTCTGGTTAAATTCAACGAAGAAGACGAAGTTTCAGTAGTCTATCAGTTTATTTTAAATTAAGATATAACTCGGGTTAGACACACAGTCCAAGACACACAGTCCAGCGGTGGACTGTGTGCAAATTAAACACGCTCACGTCCCGAGTTCGATTCTTGTCCCGCGCATGCTTACCTTGATAAAAATGTTCTTTTTTTTTACTAAACCGGATTCATTTCACATAGATGTTAAATTTAATAAAAACTGGAATAATAACCAAGATAGACACACAGTCCAGTGGTGGACTGTGTGCGCATTTAAAACACAGGTCACGAGTTCGAGTTCGGACTACCGCACCGGTCCGGACAATTATCAAACTTTTTATTTAAGACAGAAATGAAAATATTTAGTTTGTATATAAGTATAATAAAAATCAGTTTATTTAACAAGTTAGACACACAGTCCAGCGGTGGACTGTGTGTTAACCTAAACCACAGGTCCTGGGTTCGAGACTTGTGGAGCGCACCGAGTCGTTAGATTAAAATCGTTTTTAAAAATAAATGATTTTCTGTTTAATCTAATTAGTATATAAATATAATTAAAAACAGAAATATTTCGGGTTAGACACGTAGCTCAGTTGGTAGAGCTGCGTGCACGCGTACGGGAGGTCTCGGGTTCGAGCCTCACCCAGCGCATACATACGCACATACGAACCGGTCAACAGTCAAAGTCAATGGTCAACGGTCAACGGTCAAAAAATTAACATTTTTTTATTATTTTTATTTATTTATTTTATTTAAAAATCAATTAAAAATACTCAAAAATAACATTTTAAGGTTAGAAAATAGCCTTAAACTCACAAAAATACACCCAACAATCCTACTAAAATGGATTAATAAAATCCGTTTACTTACCGAACCATTATGCCATTATCTAGGTTAATTTCACTCGTGGTTAAAACCACTTCGTGCGCATTCAACATCATCAACCGAACGCACCCAATGTGAGTGAATCTTACAACTCCCCTTTTTAATTACACGTTTTGGGGTGTGTCATGTGTCATGAAATTAAATCGTTTATTTAAACTTGTGCCATACCATATTGTGATCTAAACTTAGATTGTATACATTGTTTATAGTTATGTATTTCATATTGTCAATTTATATGCAATTCATTCATTAGGCCCATCAGTTCCTCGTGAGAGACGAGTTGAGCAACGCGTGCCTCAAAACAAATCCATTATTGTTCGTGTGTGTATTATTTAGTTTATATTGTTTGTAGTTACGTATTTCATATTGTCAAGTATATGCAAATCATTTATTAGGCCCATCAGTTCCTCGTGAGAGACGAGTTGAGCAACGCGTGCCTCAAAACGGTCCATTATTGTTCATGTGTGCATTATTTAATATTAATTGATTGGTGAATAAGTTACATCTATTTTTACTCATGTGTGGTTGTGCACTTTATTTTATAATCAATTAAATAAACTTGTTCAAATGTTTTTCATAGGATTCACTCGCCAACTTTTTGTTGATCCAAAAACCCTTTTTACACATGATACAGGTGAACAGGATGAAGCAAGGAAAACATAGGAAATGCCTTAGAAGAAAACAATGAAGCCTAGACTGATGTTAGGACATGAGGTAATAATGATTGTATAATTCCCTTTAAAATTGTATTAATAAATATGAAACGTTATAATAAATGTCATGAGCTTTGATGATAACCCAATCATGCCCCGATCACCTTTTCCGCTGCGGGTCGGGGTGTGACAGATTGGTATCAGAGCCATGACTATAGGGATATAGGATAGGTTATTAGACCCTTAGAGCCTATACTGTAGTTTGCCTAAATTTTAATTGTTTAGGTGGTTACATACAAACTTATCATGTTTATTTGTTTCATATTTGTTTATACTTACAGTCAAACATACATACTTATATACACATTCATCATACATATTTCAATGTTCATATATTCAAATCATTTTCATACTCTCGTTATTCAAAGATTTTGTTGCAATTTTCAAATCTCATCAAAGTAAGTTCTGCGACGGGCATGTAGTAACTGGAAGGGTACAAGTACCGGTAGTCGGAACGTCCTGTCTAGGTTGGCATTCGTATAAATCCAATATAACGGACCAGTTTGCCTACCTGGGGACTAACGATGAGAGTACGAAGGACCTATTAGGCCAAAGCATGCCACACCAAACGTCGTTCGAACTAACCCACTTTGAGGTGTCACCGTGTCTACACCTGGACACATTCCGAATATCATATGTTATATACATATTTCTCGATTTTCTCCGGGTTTTAGTGTACGTAACCAGGCTAACACATGCGAACCATATGAAAAACCCGGTATTCATGGGGGCCCACATGATTACGAAGGTGAAGTATGGCGGCATGTAGGGCCTAATGACGAGCAAAGCCCAAGACATCCTATGGATGTAGTAGATTTATTTTTCTATATTTATTTTATGAATGTTCATTCCTAAATGCGATCCATGATCCCAAAAACATCCAACTCATACTCATGATGCGTATTCCTTGTAGATGTCTTCTAGCCTCGCCCGTAGGAAGATGAGAGCAGGAAAAGCCCGCGAGCGCATGGCTGCCCTAATCGCTCAACAAATGGCTGCCGTAATACCCAACATTGTAATCCAAGTCCAACAAGCACTTACCGCTAATCCTGTCAATCAAGAAGATCAACACGTTATCAACCCTCCCCCAAATACCACTAAATGCACCTACAAGCATTTCAAATCATGCGACCCTCCAAAATATGAAGGGACTGAAGGTGTCACCGCTCTCCTCCATTGGTTTGAAGAAATGGAGAACACTTTTCTAAATTGCGATTGCCCCGATGATCGCAAAGTGCGATATGCTACCGGTCGATTATATGGGATATCACTTACTTGGTGGAATACAGAGAAGGCCAAATGAGGCGTTGACGATGCTATGACTATAACTTGGGATGAATTAAAGGAAATGATGACCAGACGATTTTGCCCAAGGAGCGAAATCAAGAAATTAGAAGATGAGTTTTATTCGTTGAAGCAAAAGGAAGGAGACCACACCACATACAACAAAAGATTCCTCGAGTTACATCAAATGGTTCCCAATTTGTTCACTCCCCTCTACCATTTGATCGAGCACTACATTCGAGGTCTTCCGTCAAAGATTCAAGACTCGGTAATAAGTACCACGCCTGCAACTTTGGAAGCAGCAATGGAGCTAGCAACAGAGCTCACTGAGAACTGATCCGGAACAAAGACTTCAAGGAGGAGAAGAAGAAGGATAAAGCATCGACTGAAACTTCAAACTCCACCCAAACCTAATGCCCTTCTCAACCCATTTCTAAGAGGAAAAGAGACGGGCAACTTTTCGCTACTATACAACGTAATCAACCAATTTCACATGCCATACCCATCCAAGCTATCCCAATCACTCAAGTGGCACCCAACTCAACTTACCCAAATAAGAAACCATATCTTGGACCTCACCCTCGATGTAACACCTGTTTTTATCACCATCCCCTTACCTTACCTTGTCGACTATGTGCAAATTGTGGACGCTATGGTCATATGAGCAAGGTTTGCCGCACCCTCAAAACCAAATCTCTCCCCCTACTCAAAACATGATCCAAACCTATCATCAACCTCAATACCCCATGTTCCCATATGTTCGAGCTTGTTTCAATTGTGGCGACCCTACCCACTTTAGAAACACGTGCCCTCGATTGGTTAACATCATAAACGCTCAAGCTCAATCAAATCCAGTTAACCAAGTAAATCAAGAAAACCAAATCACTAGGCCACCAGCAAGAGGAAGAGTTTTCAACATCAACGCCAATCCTGACAAAGATAATGACGGCCCAAATGAAACCACCCAACTAGTCCTCTTCACCGGAAATCAAGATTCAACTCCAATCGTTTAGTTTTATGTTTTTCTTTATTACATAGAACCAATCATAACTTAAGGATAAAGCCAATGGGAATTTGACAAGAATATGGTGGATACGCCGCTGGTACTTCCTATATATAAGTATTCTTGTCAAAGGATCGGAGGCATTATCTGGCGGTTATGAGAGGTTCCATGTGTAAACTGTTTGAGTAATTATCGTTTATTATTTTCAGTACATGCAATACGATCGGCTCCATTTGATTGAGCCTTGATCGCACAGACATTTTTCATTTTCAGTACATGCAATACGATCGGCTCCGTTTGATTGAGCCTTGATCGCACAAACATTTTTCATTTTCAGTACATGCAATACGATCGGCTCCGTTTGATTGAGCCTTGATCGCACAGACATTTTTCATTATCAGTATCTTGTGGTTGTTGTGTTTGTTGTAGAGTCACATAGAACTAATCATAACTTGTGGATAAAGTCGATGAAAATTTGACAAGAATATGGTGGATACGCCGCTGGTACTTCCTATATATAAGTATTCTTGTCAAAGGATCGGAGGCATTATCAGGCGGTTATGAGAGGTTCCATGTAGGATTTAGTATGTTTTGGTTGAAGTTTGTTCATCATACATTTCGGTGTATTCAATTTCATCATTTATAGAAGTTGAGCTATGTCTCACTTCCACAATGACTAACCTCTCCATCATAACAAACGAGAGAGGTACTGTCATCATTCAAAACATGTATACTATCAGAATTTAGACTCAAGCTGTGGTTGTTGTGTTGTTTATGTTTTAGAGTTACATCATAGAACCAATCATAACTCAATGATAAAACCAATGAAAATTTGACAAGAATATGGTGGATACGCCGCTGGTACTTCCTATATATAAGTATTCTTGTCAAAGGATCAGAGGCATTGTCAGGCGGCTATGAGAAGTTCTATGTAGGATTTAGTAATTTCTTGGTAACTAATCATAACTTGCGGATAAAACCAACGAAAATTTGACAAGAATATGGTGGATACGCCGCTGGTACTTCCTATATATAAGTATTCTTGCCAAAGGATCAGAGGCATTATCAGGCGGTTATGAGAAGTTCCATGTAGGATTTAGTATTGTCTTGGTTGAAATTTGTGTTACATACATATCATCTCGCCATTTAAAGAGATTGGATTATGTTCTATTTCTACATAAACTAACCTCTCCATCATAACAAACGAGAGAGGAACTGTCACCATACAAACATATATGCTATGAGAATGTGGATTCAAATATTGGTTGTTGTGTTATTTATGTTCTAGAGTTACATCATAGGACCAATCATAACTTACTGATAAAACCAATGAAAATTTGACAAGAATATGGTGGATACGCCGCTGGTACTTCCTATATATAAGTATTCTTGTCAAAGGATCAGAGGCATTGTCAGATGGTTATGAGAAAGTTCTATGTAGGATTTAGTAATTTCTTGGTACATTAGTTGTTGTGTTTATTTATGTTCTAGAGTCATATCATAGAACCAATCATAACTTACTGATAAAACCAATGAAAATTTAACAAGAATATGGTGGATACGCCGCTGGTACTTCCTATATATAAGTATTCTTGTCAAAGGATCAGAGGTATTGTTAGACGGTTATGAGAAGTTCCATGTAGGTTGTAGTATTAGAAGTTTTGCTTTAGGATATAACCATATCCTTCCAAACATATCAAAACTCTTACGCATGATATCATATTTAGCGAATCAACTTTGCTTATCAATATTTTACCATAGGCAACAAAAAGCGATTCCTGTAACAGGGTACTTAACCTTACAAGGGACGTTACCGCCTCAAACAAAATTTAAACTCTTACTCTTCTTCTTAGTATGTAAATGTCAAACTAAACACCATCATTCTTTTTAGTCAGATATATCACTACTTAAATTTCGGGACGAAATTTCTAAAAAGCAGGGGATACTGTAACATCCGTCAAAAACGGATTTACCAAACCCGCTTCGTTTATTAACCGAACAATCAGTTAAAAATTTCGTTGCGTATTTATTGCCCAAAATAATTTTAAACGATACATAATTAATAAGTATATTGGAATATATAATTTGTTTTTGAAAAACTGTTAAAAATAATGAAATAAAAATAAAAAGCTGCTGCCGGGTTTCGAACCCGGGTCAGCCAGCATTTCAGCAAAGTCTTATCGCGCACACACTCAACCACTGCGCCATTCATGTTTCTTGTTAAATATTGGAAACAATTAATACATAAAATAAATCTCGAATTCAAATAACGACGCGCCCCAATTGCAGTCGTCGGAAATCCCGGCGATCTCGCGAGATTGGACGGTTTCTTCAGTTTTAACGTAAACATTAACCTCAACACGGTTATAACCGACGCCTGAACCCGCGACGCAAGTCATAACCACTGGAAAACGTAATGACCGACGAATCAAGACGGAAATCGGACCAAATTCATCGATGTCCCGCCCTATAAATACCTCCTCAAACCTCTGCTAGCTTTTTCGCTCACAAACACACCTTTACCCGACATAATTCCACTCGCCGGAAAAGTTCTGCACCTCGCCGGAAAACCGAGCCCTTCACTTCTGAGCCTTACTGAACCCCAGAGCTTATACCGAAGTCACCCACATTTATCTCAAGCTCGTTGAAGACTCTCTGCCGCAAGACATACGTCGCCGGAAGTTTCTGCTGTCACCGGAGTTTCGCCGGAGAAACAGAGGAGTCCAGTTCGGTATACCTTACGCTTAATCTTTCATTCTTTTTACTTATCTCACCTGTTATTAATCATAACACACTAAAAGAACATGATTTAATCGACGAATCAGTCGGACGTTAGTTCTGGTTAAATTCAACGAAGAAGACGAAGTTTCAGTAGTCTATTAGTTTATTTTAAATCAAGATATAACTCGCGTTAGACACACAGTCCAGCGGTGGACTGTGTGCAAATTAAACACGCTCACGTCCCGAGTTCGATTCTTGTCCCGCGCATGCTTACCTTGATAAAAATGTTCTTTTTTTTTTTACTAAACCGGATTCATTTCACATAGATGTTAAATTTAATAAAAACCGGAATAATAACCAAGATAGACACACAGTCCAGTGGTGGACTGTATGCGCATTTAAAACACAGGTCACGAGTTCGAGTCCGGACTACCGCACCGGTCCGGACAATTATCAAACTTTTTATTTAAGACAGAAATGAAAATATTTAGTTTGTATATAAGTATAATAAAAATCAGTTTATTTAACAAGTTAGACACACAGTCCAGCGGTGGACTGTGTGTTAACCTAAACCACAGGTCCCGGGTTCGAGACCTGTGGAGCGCACCGAGTCGTTAGATTAAAATCGTTTTTAAAAATAAATGATTTTCTGTTTAATCTAATTAGTATATAAATATAATTAAAAACAGAAATATTTCGGGTTAGACACGTAGCTCAGTTGGTAGAGCTGCGTGCACGCGTACGGGAGGTCTCGGGTTCGAGCCTCACCCAGCGCATACATACGCACATACGAACCGGTCAACAGTCAAAGTCAATAGTCAATGGTCAATGGTCAACGGTCAACGGTCAAAAAGTCAACATTTTTTTTATTATTTTTATTTATTTATTTTATTTAAAAATCAATTAAAAATACTTAAAAATAACATTTTTAAGGTTAGAAAATAGCCTTAAACTCACAAAAATACACCCAACAATCCTACTAAAATGGATTAATAAAATCCGTTTACTTACCGAACCATTATGCCATTATCTAGGTTAATTTCACTCGTGGTTAAAACCACTTCGTGCGCATTCAACATCATCAACCGAACGCACCCAATGTGAGTGAATCTTACAACTCCCCTTTTTAATTACACGTTTTGGGGTGTGTCATGTGTCACGAAATTAACTCGTTTATTTAAACTTGTGCCATACCATATTGTGATCTAAACTTAGATTGTATACATTGTTTATAGTTATGTATTTCATATTGTCAATTTATATGCAATTCATTCATTAGGCCCATCAGTTCCTCGTGAGAGACGAGTTGAGCAACGCGTGCCTCAAAACAAATCCATTGTTGTTCGTGTGTGTATTATTTAGTTTATATTGTTTGTAGTTACGTATTTCATATTGTCAAGTATATGCAAATCATTTATTAGGCCCATCAGTTTCTCGTGAGAAACGAGTTGAGCAACGCGTGCCTCAAAACGGTCCATTATTGTTCATGTGTGCATTATTTAATATTAATTGATTGGTGAATAAGTTACATCTATTTTTACTCATGTGTGGTTGTGCACTTTATTTTATAATCAATTAAATAAACTTGTTCAAATGTTTTTCATAGGATTCACTCGCCAACTTTTTGTTGATCCAAAAACCCTTTTTACACATGATACAGGTGAACAGGATGAAGCAAAGAAAACATAGGAATTGCCTTAGAAGAAAACAATGAAGCCTAGACTGATGTTAGGACATGATGTAATAATGATTGTATAATTCCCTTTAAAATTGTATTAATAAATATGAAACGTTATAATAAATGTCATGAGCTTTGATGATAACCCAATCATGCCCCGATCACCTTTTCCGCTGCGGGTCGGGGTGTGACACTCATTGTTATGACCCATTTAAACTCAGTCGCATTGGTGATTATGTCATTACGTTTCGTTCACCTGGCATCGATTCTGAAAACAGATTCAGTTGAGCTAGTGGGTTCATGTTGTTGTAGTAAGTCACTGTATTCATATAATTCAGACAAGTCTTGATGCGCTTACGTGGTCATTTACCTGGGTAGTATTAACACCAATCTACGCATGACAAAAATCTAAGGAGATAACATAACTTTAATTTCGAGGACGAAATTTTTATACAAGGGGAGAATGTGACAACCTGCTTTTTCCGGTTGTAACTAAGCACGTGACGACCAATAATACCATCATAAATAACGTAATTAGACTTAAATTAACTCGACCAGGCCTCTGGAAAGCCTAGGAACGTCTACTTGATTCACATTACGCGATTTGGCGATATGGAGAACACTAAACGCGAAATTGAAAGCGAACCGATGCTGAAGAAATACTGACAACACCTAAAAATACGAATTTTGTACTTGTATTTATTATTTGGTAATAATTATACGATATATTTGGATCGTTGAACGTCGCAAAGCACAACGCAGAAGTTACGCGGAAAACCGGAACGCACCGACAACCAAACGGAAGTCACGGACTAGAATTACGCCTCGATATCAATATATTATGATATATTTAGTTTAGCTTCATAATTGAATTATATTATTCGTGGTTGAAACCGGATCGGAAAACGGATCAGAAACGACAAACAGGGCAACTACGCGATGTTTAACGCAACGAACGGATTACGCGTCGTAACCGACCTCCGATATAATTTTAAACGCTTTAAAGTTTGAATAAATAAAAATTCAATAGATGACGATGTTTGGGTTTTGAAAATGTACCGTGGAAAGACGTATTGGGCTCAACACACGCTAACGGGCTTTTGGCCCAACCCTCTTAATACCCTAAGTATATAAACACATTAACCCTAATTTCCACTCATTTTATTCACAAACCCAAACCCTAGCACACAAGAGCCCCTGCTCTCCTCTTCCCTTTCCCGGTCGCCGGAATCCGGCCGCGACGGGCGGCATCTCCGATCGCCTTCTCCGGCGCACACCACCACACATCACCTTCGACACCCCTCACCCTCCCTCTTGTCTCCTTTCTAACACACACACACACACCCGCATAGATACGCAGAAAGAGAGAGAGGGCGATGAGAGAGATAGAACTGTGAGAGAGAGATATAGAGATCGGTAGAGAGATAGAACAGTGATAGAAAGGGGAGCCGCGGCGGCGACGGATCTCATCGGCCAGAGGGTAAAAGTCGACAGGGGTGATGACTTAGTTCGTAAATATCTTCAGTTCAGTTTGGGTGCTCCAGTTTGGGTTGTCACGGGTTCGATCTTGGTGGCAATGGCGGACAACCGCAGCCTTCGCGCGGTGGCAACCCCCGGCGGCAGTAGCGGTGTTGGTGTCTGGTGTTTTTCCGGCGATTGACGATAGCGGCGGCAGTGTTTTGGGTCTCCGATTCAACCCAGTTCCAAGCCCGGTTCAGTTCAGTCAACGGCTCTGGTCTCGACTCAGTTCAGTTCCGGTTCAGATCTCAGCTCAGGTTTCGGTTCAAGTTCAAAACATTTTCGGTTTAGTGTAACAATCAAAATATTTCAGCTTTGTTTTGATTCGGGTTATGTTTGACTCTCGATTTCAGGTTCGGATGCGTGTCTTGGTTTGAGTTCGGTTCGACTCGGTCAACAAAAGTCAACTCGGTTAACTGTGGTCAACGAAAGTCAACTAGTCAAATCCAGTCAACACGACAATCCAGTCAAACTTGGTCAACCCGGTCAACGGTTCAACGTGAGACTCGGTAAATATTAATTACGACGCGAAATTTTAATTATATAGTTTATATATATTAATATAATTATCACCAAACCGAGCTCGACCCGACCCGTTAATGATTACATATCGCCAAAATTAAAAGTATATAATCAAGCCGATGTACACTACTCATTTGAAACCTAATCGATGCGAAGTTACAATATGTATAAATAAATAAATCAGACTTATATTTGGCGAAAGTTTATATTTGAACACCATGAGAAGTATTATATATTGTTTGTTATTGATTGATTGCGTTTTGACAAATAAAGTGACAACTAGTATTGTCGGGATCGTCCGAAAACAGAGGAAACTCTGCCCGATTTTCGTCGCGATACAAAACACATTGAAATTCAAAGGCAAAGCGTCTGATTCAAGCGATGATTATTAAAATAAATATAGATATATTTAATTGACAACGCTAATTAAAACGTTCAAAACTCGAGCTGACAACATTTCAATGAGCATAATTACAAGACAACAAGTTTCGGTAATCCATTATAATCGAATATAATTATTTATATAACTTCAAAAGCTAAATTCGGGAATTTGATTTCAAACCTCGATAAATTATTCGAACGATGTTATAAAAATAAATATATTGTTTATATTTAGTTCAAAACGCCAAGATTTACGAACGCTTTTACAAGACCAATATGAGGCGCGCATTATTTTAAACGACAGAAATTCGGAGACCGTATAAGACAAATATAATTATATATATATATACGAATGTCGAGACGTTGAATACTTTTATAAAATAAATATAGTTATATTTATTTCTAACGTCGATGATTCGGGAACTTCAAATGCTATTTGTTTATACGATTCTAACCCCTAAACGAGGTACGACGCAACACCGCAAGACTATAACAAGTGTACGATTACATCGTTATTTATTTATTATAAACGATATGCCAGACTCTTGCTCGGATACGAAATGTATTAGCAATATTGGTATAACTACAATATATATATATATATATATATAATATACCTTACAAAAACTATAAAGAGTCGTACTATTATCTGTCAACGTACATGACCACTAAATACGATATCATGAAATATGGTTATGTTTATATATAAACATATATTTCAAGTCACTCGAAAACTAAATCGTTTCTAAGAAAACCATAGATTGGTTAACTGAGTTTAGTCAATGACACTTTTATAGAATCGTATGCTTAACGATTCGGTAGAGCTCGGTGACACAGAGTTTAGCTACGTCATATCAAGAAACTTACAAGTTATTCCATTTTAGGAATGCCTTAGATTGCATGCTAGCAAGTCAACTTGTGGAGATAACACTATGGAAATCACATTAAGCTAGCTTTGCACAAGGAAATCAAGGTGAGTTCATAACCCCCACTTTTTACCGTTTACATTTTTATAAATGTTTTCGTGGGTGGAAAGATATGCAAGTTTTGCGAAAGCACACAATGTTTAGATCAAATGAAAATCATATATTTCTAAACCATGTCACAAACAGATTTCAATGAACTCAAATGGTTTGCGAAAGAATTATGCTAAACTTATCGGTTTTCATAGCTATACAAAGCTTTTCGAAACATGCTTGAGTTTTATGACTAATGACGGGATTGTCATAGTCACAACTAGGGGCGAGGCCCCAATTTTATTTAAAACATGGGCTAGGCCCAATAACAACAAAACATGGGCTAGGCCCAATAACAAGAATACATGGGCTAGGCCAAATAACACAGATAACAGATTTATAACAATTGGTATGTATTTATGGGATTAGATTATAACAGATCACTGTGCGTAAGTAGGATGATGACAATAGTAACCATTAATCACGTAGTGACCAAGGTGCAAAAGGTATAGATCTATTGAGTTTAAGACACGCTCCACTCCTGGTAAGTTAACCGGTTAGGAGTGCTATTGTGATCCCAATGATGTCAAAGTTTTCTCGGTTGGTTACTTACTTATGGCACATAGGTCAGTGTATTAGCTACAGACTGACAGATCCTTAGATTCCATAGGCATACTACATACTACGATTTTGATACCGGTTTACAATGATAACAGAAAACGTTTCAACACCGGTTACAAAGATAACAAAAAACATTTCAATATCGGTTTATTTACAGATACGATTGAAAACATTTTATAACCGGTTATAAACATAACAGTTATATGCATGGATTTGCAAACAACATGGAAAACATTTCAATACTGTTATACAGATATGACATTTCAAATGCTTTGGGATACTATCATCCCACTAACCGGTTTTCGAATGCGAAATGCTCAAATATTTTATGACTCATTTGAAAACAAAAACAGACTATGAACTCGCCAACTTTATGTTAATTTTTCGCATGTTCTTTCTAGGTTATAATTACAAGTATGGCACGGTTGGAATAGTGGAACCCATGGGGATTCGAGTAGTTAGCGGACGTTCATTTACTAGAAATCTTAGCACTCACGTTTGCTTCCACTGTGCAATGAAGATACCAGTTTAGTTCATGCCCCGCTCTGATGTGAAGGGATTACAGGGGGTGTGACAGTAGCTAAATCCCTAATTTGAATCAACATCAAGCTTGGAGCAAACACAGAAAGGATGCGCTTCCATGATACCTCGATGTCAAACGGGTCAACTTTTGGGGTCATGTAAAACTTACAGTTAAATCTTGGTTGTTTTTTAAGCACTTAAACTTGTATTTTTGGGTAATATGGTACTTATTTTAGTTAAATCTGTCAAAAAAACTTGGTTATGTACTAGTTATGTCGGTTTTGTATAAAATTGTGAAGTAGGTCTTAAATGTTCAAAATTCAGATTTAGTTTTTTCATAACTAGAATGTGTTTGACTCGTAAAGATTTTCAGGCATTACATGTTGGTATCATAGCCTAGGTTTAAGGAATTCAAGTAGGAATTGGAGTACTTGAACAAAAAACGAAAGCTCCTACGAAAGGTGTGTTTGCTCTAAGACTTGATGAAGGTACAAATCTTACAATTTCGGTAGTTAATTCAATGGGTAACTTTAAGGTACGGTTTTGGAATGGTGGGTGACATAGAAAAAGGGAGTTGGAACCTTTTTGGAATGCTACGTGTCGAATTTCGGTCAAAACGGAGCTCGGAAATGGAACCTTTTTTTGGGGTCGACCAGGCGAAGCCGATGCCCCTTCTCTCTGTCTACAGGGTGCCAACCCGAACCATGACATCGTCCCCCCCCCCCAAAAAAAAAAACATGTTTTCGCATCTTGTTGTTTGGAATCGCTAGATCTAAGAGATACTCGGTAAGTTGTTCTCTAACTCTGCTATGTAGTTGACCTTATCGAACGACACCACACCATTAGTTAGAATTCATTCACCTACAATCCTATCTCCTTGGTTCCCTGCAAACCTGACGTAGCCCACTCTGATAGATTTGATGTCGTATAAGAGAGCCAACATCCCTGTCATATGCCGGGACGCTCCGCTATCCATTATCCACTTGGAAATGACGGATCTATGGAGCCCCTTCACATTCATTTAAACAATTATTTAAATAGCGAGACCCAAGCCTTAACAGTCTTGCGTGAGTTTTCACAGTTTGATTCACAAACACTTTCACTCTTTGTTTCAACAATCTGTTCAACTTTCTCATCAAACGCAGTTGGAACAGATATTTTAATCTCTTCAGAGGATACTTTTGTTTTAATCACCTAAGTTTGATTTTTTGAAATTGCATATTTTAGGATAATATATTGAATCTTTTTGTTCCATTTTGATTCAAGATCCACCAGCCTTATAAGTTGAAACGTTAAAATTTGCTGGTTTCACATCGTTTTTAGATTCGTTGTTTCATTTTATAATCTAAGTAGGAACAAACATTTGGGACTTATGTTTCACATCCTTTAAAGATTTCTTAACACTATAAATAGGTGTAGAGGTATTTTGAGGACACCGTCTAGCGATATGTCTAACCTAGTTGCATTAAAGCACTTCCTGCTGTATGTGACAATAGAGGATCTCATAACTTGTTCACAATGTTGTTTTTCAACAAAAAAATCTTTGTTAGATTGTTTGCTTGAAAAACTCTCTTTTTCGCTTTCTAAGCTTGTGCTAGAAACAAGGACCATTTTCTTTGTGAACTTTGAATTGTTTGCAGTAAATGTTGTTTGAATCTTTGGGCTTTGATTGTTAGCCACATGACTACTTTTATAGTATAGATTCACATCTTGTTGGGCATTTGTATTTCTCGTTTTAGCCATTTTCTAGAGTTCTAGCTCATGTCCTTGAAGTTTTTTAATGAATTTTCCTAGACTCCATCCACTATAATCATTACTATTTTCAAAATCATTAAGTAAGTCGGCCATTCACCTTCTGGTAATGCGTTGGCTAACTTGTCAGTCAACTCTTCATTTTCCTTTTTAATACTTAACCTCTTCATTTCCACAACCAAATGGCAGTATCTTTCAATGAGTTTCTTCATCGATTCGCCTTTTAATGCAGTGAAAATGTCAAATTCCTTTTTGATCAAGGCCCTTTTACTTTTAAACATTTGTGTACCGCCTTGGAATTTCACTTTCAATGCGTTCCAAATTGATTTCACATCTCCTTGATGTTGTGACAGTATGAAAATGTCTTCTTTTATTGCCTGTTGCAGAATGTTAAACATATTCTTTTCCCTTGTAAACTTTTCTCTTTCTGGTTGAGTGAACTATATGATATTTTTCTCGAGTCCATTGTCTCATGTGGGAGAAGCATATTGTCACACCCTCAATTTCCACTTGCGGAGTATTACCGCGAGGCGTGTGATCAAACCAGAATCTCAGACACTAGCAATGTCGAACGACTCTATATGATTTATTTAAACGTTTTCTAAAAACATATATTGTAAACATGCATAGTCATTTTCAAAATTCCAAGGTTTCAAAGTTTAGTGGAAGCATTAGAATAAAGTAACGGGTGCCAGCATAAACGCCAAAACCAAAATCCCAAAAATAATCGTTAATAAAGACTCGATAAAAATGCCTTGACCAAATGCAAGTGAGTGCACCTAGCGCTCCTAGCGTCCTGAGAAACATGCAAAGAAACAAGTGTCAACATTAAAGAAGAGTGAGTTCACAGGTTTTTATAAGTTCACAAGTTCGATTTAAAAGATTGTTTTCCCCCGTTATCTCTAACCCGGGATAACGACCTAGTTCCATTATTCCTATCCTTGAATAATAATGTTGGTTCGTAAATAAGTTCAATGTTAACATGTAGGTAGCGAGCCTAAAGTTACGTCACGTAAGAGTTCGCGATCGAAGCTGACTGTTGTTGCCTCTGTGTTACCAGGTCTATCACTGACCATGGCGAAAGTTAGGCCAAATTAATCACCCGTTGACCATTCCCGGTCGGCTAGCGCGACTAGCTCGGGTGGGGCTTGTCGGGCCCAGTAGTACTACTATAATTTTCCCGCTATCTAACCCAATACTAACGATCCGAGAGTTGGTTGAGGAATTCCGTGATAAAGCTACTTAGTGACCATAACATACATTAACATTAACTTAGTTACCGAATAGTTAACGTTGTTAATTTCGCATAACGTAAAAGATTGAGTTGTAGAGCGTATACATGTTTCTTCCCCTGTTGTTCAAAACCGGATAAAATAGGGGCCGTGAACTCACCTTAAATTGCTTGGTTAGATAAACGCAAAAGTAGTAAATGATGGAACCGCTAATCGCGTCCTAACATATCAACCGATTCAAAGTTAGTGTGTGAATACACTGACACAAAACCCTACGCATAACTAACACACAGTATGGCACACGTAATAACCAATTCGAAACTATAATCATGCATGCAAAGTATCACCATACAAAATAACAATCAAACCAACTTGTCATAAACACAGGATAACTCATACAACACTTAGATACACACAAACACAAGTTATCATGTTTTCAGCTTTTACACTCATAACTGGGCTGCTTTCGAGAATTTTTATAAAATAGTTCCAACGTTCCAAAAATTCCAATTTTTTAAAGGAGGTGTCAATTAGACTGTAGAATTTTCTGAAAAATTTTCAAATCCCAAATCTTTACAAATTATTTATAAACATTTATATACTAGGCTGCAGTCAGATTCGTCACTTTTTGACTGCTGTCCACGAGAAAAATCATTTAAAATTATCGTTCATCCGATTAACGAAATTCCAGTGGGAGATTTTTGGAAACTCCCTTCCCCATTTCCTGCGCAGATTTCGTGACCTAACCCCACACAGACTATGAGAACCGACTCGATAAACAACCTGCAAATTATGCAGAATTTAGCCAGCTTCAGCTGCTGCACAAAATGACAATTTAACAATAGCAAACCACCTCAGAAAAATATGAATCCGGCGCCATTTGAAGCGTTTTTAAAAAATACACGTTTTAGGCTTTAGAAAATCCACTTTTCGATAAATAATGATCAGGTTACAGCCAACTATAGTTGGCTGTAAATGTCAATCAGCTTACTGTTTTCGACTTTATCGCATTAGAACATGTGTAAACGGCCATGACGCTTAGTTGTATCGATTAACAGCAGGTTAACTTGTCAAATATCATCTAATATATCAGTATTCATGCAAACCCTAAGCATATATCATGATCTTTATAGATAAAACGCAGCCTACGATTTTAATACTCAAACATATCATCACAACCGCAAGGATTCGCATATTCATCCGAACTAATCATACACCACAACACTTTTTCATAATAATATCATACAAGCACATAATCATAATAAAGACTACACAAAACCTAGTGTGAATCGTAATACAATTAAACCCTAACCTTGAAACGATGACAATTAGCGAACCGGGACAAGCTTGGAATCGATCCGAGGGATGTGGGAAGCTTGCGCGGCCGAGAGGGGGGGCTGCTGCCGTCGCACACTTCTAGGGGATTAGGGTTTTGAATATTTTTTTGAACACCCCATGCATACATACGTATACATAGGGGGCAAGGGGGTCGGTTTGGGCTTGTCCTTGGGCCGCAAGGGTGGGGTGGCGGGTTGGGTTGGGTTCGCAAGGGGGGTGTGGGTACCGGGTTGGGCTTGTGTGGCCACAAGGTCGACACGTTCTGTGGCTCGGTTCGGTTCGGCTATTTATTTATTTATTTATTTTACAATTCGATAACACAAGGCTTATAACTAATAAATCGCGAAATCAAAGCGTGATACAATAATCTACAAGCGTCTAATAACACATAGCACGTAATTTATATATAACTCGTTAGAATTTCCAAACATTGTGTATTCCCTAAGTACTAAAGTTAGCGTAGTTATTGCGAGCGCGTAATTTTAATTCTCCGAATTAAATCAGCGTAGGAATGAACAACAATAAAGTAGCGCATTTAAGATACCTGAAAAGCCGGGATGTAACATTATCCCCATGTTTAAAGAATTTTCGTCCCGAAAATTGAGTAAACGCGGTTTAGAATGCAACGCACAAAAGTTCAGTTTCTTAGAATGGTACAAGGAAATCCCAGGCTGTCATATCATCCCCATGTTGAAAGAATTTCGTCCTGAAATTCAGTTGGCGGTAGCATCAGATTGCTGCTCAGCTGCAAAAAGGTGTGGATATTTGCTTTTAATTTGGTCCTCTCTTTCCCACGTGAACTCCGGTCCACGCTTAGAGTTCCAACGAACCTTGACGATCGGTATCTTGCTGTGTCTTCGAGTCTTGGTCTCACGGTCCATGATCTCGATAGGTTGTTCCACAAAATGCAGTTGCTCATCCACTTGAATCTCATCCAATGGAATGACTAGGGTCTCATCTGATAGACACTTCTTCAGATTGGACACGTGAAAAATGTTGTGAACTCCACTGAGTTCGGCAGGAAGGTCTAATTGATAAGCTACGGGCCAGATACGTTTCAAAATCACAAATGGGCCTACGTATCGTGGATTTAGTTTGCCTCGTTTCCCAAAACGAATTACACCCTTCCACGGTGACACTTTCAGTAGGACACGGTCACCTACTTGAAATTCGAGCGGTTTGCATCGTTGATCAGTGTAACTTTTCTGTCGATCCCGTGCCGCTGGCATGCGGTTTCTGATTTGCACAATCTTTTCAGTAGCCTCAAGTATCAACTCAGGACCTGTGAGTTGACTATCATCGACTTCTGCCCAACAGACTGGTGATCTACATTTGCGATTGTACAATGCTTCAAACGGTGCTGCCTGAATACTCGTATGGTAACTGTTGTTATATGAGAATTCCACTAAAGGCAGATGGATTTCCCAACTGTTCCCGAAGTCTACCACGCATGCCCTAAGCATGTCCTCCAAGGTCTGAATGGTCCTTTCACTCTGACCATCCGTCTGAGGGTGGTAAGCTATGCTCATATCTAAGCGTGTACCCAACGCTTTCTGAAGTGACCGCCAAAAGTTGGACGTGAAACGAACATCTCTGTCTGAAATGATGGACGTTGGCACCCATGCCGAGAAACTACTTCCTTTATGTAGATGCGAGTCAACTTATCCATCTTATCTGTTTCTTTAGTCGCTAGGAAGTGTGCAGACTTAGTTAGACGATCCACGATCACCCAGATGGTATCGCAACCACCCGGAGTTCGCGGGAGTTTAGTGATAAAGTCCATCGAGATCTGATCCCATTTCCACACCGGGATCTCAGGTTGTTGAAGTAGCCCTGATAGCTTATGGTATTCCACCTTGACTTTCGCACAAGACAAACACTTGCTCACGTAGGTGGCTATATCCGCTTTCATGTTGGGCCACCATTACGCGGTTTTAAGGTCTTGATACATCTTATCCGAACCAGGATGGACATAGTATCGGGATTTGTGAGCTTCGTCCATAACTAGCTTCCTGAGGTTTCCGTAGAGAGGTACCCATATATGATTCATGAAATACCGGGTACCATTGGGTTTCACTTCCCAATCGCGTTCCATCTTTCCCACAGATTCGGCTTTGATGTTCTCTTCCTTAACTGCTTCTAGCTACGCGACGCGTATCTGTTCGGGTAACCCAGAATGAATTGTGAACTGTAGTGCTTGTACCCGACGAGGTTTCAAGGCTTCCTTCCGACTGAGGGCATCAGCTACCACGTTAGCTTTACCCGGGTGATATTGAATGGCACATTCATAATCGTTCAGGAGTTCGACCGAGCGATGCTGTCACATGTTCAACTCCTTCTGGTCAAAAATATGCTCTAGGCTCTTGTGATCCATGTAGATTGTGCACTTTGTTCCATATAGGTAGTGTCTCCAAATCTTAAGTGCAAACACAACTGCTCCCAATTCCAAGTCATGTGTCGTGTAATTCTTCTCGTGGACCTTCAACTATCGGGATGCATACGTGATGACCTTATCATGTTGCAGAGCACACATCCCAATCCCTGAATGGAAGCGTCACAATATACCACAAAATCATCCGTCCCCTCTGTCAAGGACAAAATGGGCGCACTGCAAAGCTTCTGCTTCAGTAATTAAAATGCTGCTTCTTGTTTGTCACCCCAAGCATACTTGGTGCCCTTCTGGGTGAGAGTGGTAAGCGGTTGTGCGATCTTGGAAAATCCCTCGATGAAACGTCTGTAGTAGTCAGCCAAACCCAAAAATTGGCGGATCTCTGTCAGTAACCTGGGTGCTTCCTAGTTCTTGAAAACATCGATCTTGGCGGGATCAACGTGTATACCCTTTTAATTCACGATATGCCCTAGGAACTGAACTTCCCGAATCCAGAAATCACACTTCGAAAATTTGGCATATAGTTTCTCTTGTTGAAGTAGTGGCAGCAATAACCGCAGATGCTCAGCATGTTCTTCTTCACCCTAGAGTAGATGAGTATATCATCGATGAACACGATGACAAACTTGTCGAGATACGGCTTACACACGCGGTTCATGAGGTCCATGAACACCGCGGGCGCATTGGTGAGACCAAAGAGCATGACCAAGAACTCTTAATGGCCATACCGAGTGCGAAATGTCGTCTTGGAGATATCCTCCTCCCTGACGCGTAGCTGGTGATAACCGGACTGTAGATCAATCTTGGAGTAGTAGCTTGACCCTTGAAGATGGTCGAAAAGATCGTCGATGCGAGGTAAGGGGTACCGGTTCTTGACGGTAACCTTATTGAGTTCCCTATAGTCGATGCACATGCGGAAGGTCCCGTCCTTCTTCTTGACAAAAAGGACTGGAGCTCCCCATGGCGTAGTACTGGGTCGGATAAATCCTTTTTCCAACAATTCCTGAAGTTGGGTAGACAACTCTAGCAGCTCTGCTGGAGCTAAGCGGTACGGGGCCTTGGCGATAGGAGTCGCATGGCTCGCCAATTCGATTTCAAACTCTACTTGTCGATATGGTGGAAGACCGGGAAACTCCTCTGGAAACACATCGGGAAAGTCACGGACGATGGGGATATCTTCAATCCGCTTCTCGTCCTTAGACTGCTCGGTGACCAATGCGAGCAGTTCTTCTTCCGAAGATACTTCTGAGCTTGCACGTAACAGATGATGTTCGTGACAACGCCTTCCTTCTCGCCTTGCACCATCAAGACTTCGTCGTTAGAGAGCGGAATACGGATAGCTTTCTCGAAACAGAGAACTTCAGCTCGGACGTCGGATAGCCAGTCCATTCCGGATACCACATCAAAACTACCCAGAGTAGTTGTCATCAGATCAATGGTAAATGTGTGACCCACGAGTTTGAGTTGACAGCCGGTCACTAGATGAGTCACATCTACAGATTTACCATTGGCTAGTTCTATGACGTAAGGGGTCTTTAGGGGTTTAGGTGTGAGATTTAGGTTCTTCCTAAAAGACTCAGATATAAAACTCTTATCCGCACTCGTATCAAAAAGTACAGTAGCAAGATGATCGTTAAGTGGAAACTTACCGGTGACCACATTCGAGTCGTTTCTGGCCTCCCCACGGCCTAGCGTGAATGCACGTCCTTTGGCATCTCCTGTGCCACCATTTCCATTGTTGCCATTTTTGCTATTGTTGTTGTTGTTATTCCCACCATTGTTGTTGCGAAGTTGCGAGCAGTCTCGCTTGAAATGGATAGTGCTACCGCACTGATAGCATTCCCGGTTATTACCCTGCTGCTGACCCTGGTGCTGGTTCTGATTCTGTCGTGACATAATCTCCCCGCGACAATCCTTTGCTGCGTGTCCTGCTTTGCCACATCGTAGGCAGCGATTTCCAACGCAAGGGCCGTGATGATGGAGGTTACAACGATTACATTGCGGCTTCTGTCCTGCATAGCCGCTAGAGTTCTGGGTGTTGTTGGAAGACTGATTGTTGTCACCCAAATTGTTGTTGAAATTATTGGACCGCTTCTGGTTTCCTTGTTGTGGCTGGGCTGATGAAGACTGCCGAGCAGGTGAGTCTTCAAATTTCCTATTGTTGTCAGGGACAATTTCAGTCGCACCCCTAGGTGGCAACTTCCTTTGCTCCACCGCCTTATCGGCGAGTTTATGTGCCAGCCTAATCGCTTGTTGCTCTGTTGTAGGGTTGCTAGACATTACCATGCACTGGATCTTAGGGACCAGACCCCCAAGATAAAACTCAAGTCGTTTAACGATGGTGTTAGCCAAATCGGGACAAAGGAACACCAGATAATGATGTCTTGCCGTGTACGCTTCAATTTCTGACCCGACCCTCTTGTGGTTCCATAACGCTTGTTCCAATTGCTGAACTCTGTCCCACGGACAGTATTCCTCCTTGATTAGAGCTTTGAACTCGGTCCAGGCCATTACGTTCGCCGCAGCAAGCCCACGCGTTTGGACTTGTGCGTTCCACCAGGTTAATGCCCCATCTTCCAACGTCGAGGCAGCATACTTGACCTTATTAGCTTCGAGGCAATTGCACATTTCGAAAAACGATTCAGACTTTTCGACCCAACGGACAAGTGCTATAGGTCCTTCAACTCCCGTGAACTTGCTCGGTTTCGCATCCAGGAACATCTTGTAGGGGTTAAGACCCCCTCCTGAGGATAGAGGATAGGTAGTCAGCGAGAAAGTCTACTAGCCAAACTATTAGATTTTCCCATGAAAATTTAATACTGGTTACCTGCTGGTGGGTTAGGAACACCTGCCAGAGCAGCATTCACGTGTTGTTGGATTAAAGCGGCCAATTCTTCAGCTGACATGTTGAGATTTCGCGGTGACCGGTTGCCATTTCAGATCTTCGCAAGACAACACAAACACACACCGATAAGTATATATCCAATATAGTTATCATATTCCACACTTAAATGATCACACAATTTTGTCAATCCATCAAATTAAACAATCAAAAGGAACATTCGATTAAATAAATTGTAATCTCTCACAAAATACCAACCAAACATATCAGTTTAATTATAAAATTTCCAAGTTCAAACATAAGTGGAAACAAACAAACTAAAGGAAACAAAACGGATATTGGCGAGATGAGTTAGTCATCTATGTCTCCATCTCCCAAGTCATTATCACTGCCGTCTTCCTCTTCAGTGTTTTCAGCTTCAACAGCCGGGTCCTGTTCCGGCTCTTCATCCTCTAAATCCTCCTCCGGGTCTTCCTCTGAATCCTCCTCCGGGTCTTCCTCTGGATCCTCCTCTTCGTCTTCTACCGGCGCTGGAGGGGCCCTTGCTGGTGCAGGTACTGGGATAGGTGGTGCTTGGTTCTACTCCAGTTCGTGAATCCTCCAACTTCCCGTATCCAGAAATCACAATTCGAAAATTTGGCATATAGTTTCTCCTGTTGAAGTAGTTGCAGCAATAACCGCAGATGCTCAGTATGTTCTTCTTCACCCTTAGAGTAGATGAGTATATCATCGATGAACACGATGACAAACTTGTAGAGATATGGCTTACACACGCGGTTCATGAGGTCCATGAACACCGCGGGTGCATTGGTGAGACCGAAGGGCATCACCAAGAACTCGTAATGGCCATACCGAGTGCGAAATGCCGTGTTGGAGATATCCTCCTCCCTGACGCATAGCTGGTGATAACCGGACCGTAGATCAATCTTGGAGTAGTAGCTTGACCCCTGAAGCTGGTCGAAAAGATCGTCGATGCGAGGTAAGGGGTACCGGTTCTTGACGGTAACCTTATTGAGTTCCCTGTAGTCGATGCACATGCGGAAGGTCCCGTCCTTCTCCTTGACAAAAAGGACCGGAGCTCCCCATGGCGAAGTACTGGGTCGGATAAATCCTTTTCCAATAATTCCTGAAGTTGGGTAGACAGCTCTTGCAGCTCTGCTGGAGCTAGCGGTACGAGGCCTTGGCGATAGGAGTCGCATGGCTCGCTAATTCGACTTCAAACTCTACTTGTCAATGTGGTGGAAGACCGGGTAACTCCTTTGGAAACACATCGGAAAAGTCACGAACGATGGGGATATCTTCAATCCGCTTCTCGTCCTTAGACTGCTCGGTGACCAGTGCGAGCAAAGCAAAAGAGTTCTTCTTCGAAGATACTTCTGAGCTTACATGTAAGAGATGATGTTCGTGGCGACGCCTTCCTTCTCGCCTTGCACCATCAAGACTTCGTCGTTAGAGAGCGGAATACGGATAGCTTTCTCGAAACAGAGAACTTCAGCTCGGGCGTCGGATAGCCAGTCCATTCAAGCTACCACATCAAAACTACCCAGAGTAGGTGTCATCAGATCAATGGTAAATGTGTGACCCACGAGTTTGAGTTGACAGCCGGTCATTAGATGAGTCACATCTACAGATTTACCATTGGCTAGTTCTATGACGTAAGGGGTCTTTAGGGGTTTAGGTGTGAGATTTAGGTTTTTCCTAAAAGAGTCAGATATAAAACTCTAATCCGCACCTGTATCAAAAAGTACAGTAGCAAAATGATCGTTAAGTTGAAACTTACCGGTGACCACATTCGAGTCGTTTCTGGCCTCCCCACGGCCTAGCGTGAATGCACGTCCTTTGGCACCTCCTGTGCCACCATTTCAATTGTTGCCATTGTTGTTATTGTTGTTGTTGTTATTCCCACCATTTTTGTTGCGAAGTTGCGGGCAGTCTCGCTTGAAATGGGCAGTGCTACCGCGCTGATAGAATCCCCGGTTATTACCCTGCTACTGACCCTGGTGCGGGTTCTGATTCTGTCGTGACATAATCTCCCCGCGACAATCCTTTGCCTCGTGTCCTGCTTTGCCACATCGTTGGCAGCGATTTCCGACGCGAGGACCGTGATGATGGAGGTTACAACGATTACATTACGGCTTCCGTCCTGCATAGCCGCTCGAGTTCTGGGTGTTGTTGGCAGACTGTTTGTTGTCACCCTGATTGTTGTTGAAATTGTTGGACCGCTTCTGGTTTCCTTGTTGTGGCTGGGCTGATGAAGACTGCCAAGCAGGTGAGTCTTCAAATTTCCTTTTTTTGTCAGGGACAATTTCAGTCGCACCCCTAGGTGGCAACTTCCTTTGCTCCACCGCCTTATCGGTGAGTTTATGTGCCAGCCTAATCGCTTGTTGCTCCGTCGTAGGGTTGCTAGACATTACCATGCCCTGGATCTTAGGGACCAAACCCCCAAGATAAAACTCAAGTCGTTTAACGACGGTGTTAGCCAAATCGGGACGAAGGAACACCAGATCATGATGTCTTGCCGTGTACGCTTCAATTTCTGACCCGACCATCTTGTGGTTCCATAATGCTTGTTCCAATTGCTGAACTCTGTCCCGCGGACAATATTCCTCCTTGATTAGAGCTTTGAACTCGGTCCAAGCCATTGCGTTCGCCGCAGCAAGCCCCCGCGTTTGGACTTGTGCGTTCCACCAGGTTAATGCCCCATCTTCCAACGTCGAGGCAGCATACTTGACCTTATTAGCTTCGAGGCAATTGCACATTTCGAAAACCGATGCAGACTTTTCGACCCAACGGACCAGTCCTATAGGTCCTTCAACTCCCGTGAACTTGCTCAGTTTCGCATCCAGGAACATATTGTAGGGGTTAAGACCCCCTCCTGAGGATAGAAGATAGGTAGTCAGCGAGAAAGTCTACTAGCCAAACTATTAGATTTTCCTATGAAAATTTAATAATGGTTACCTGCTGGTGGGTTAGGAACACCTGCCAGAGCAGCATTCACGTGTTGTTGGATTAAAGCGGCCAATTCTTCAGCTGACATGTTGAGATTTTCGCGGCGACCGGTTGCCATTTCAGATCTTCGCAAGACAACATAAAACACACACGATAAGTATATATCCAATATAGTTATCATATTCCACACTTAAATGATCACACAATTTTGTCAACCTAACAAATTAAACAATCAAAAGGAACATTCGATTAAATAAATTGTAATGTCTCACAAAATACCAACCAAACATATCAGTTTAATTATAAAATTTCCAAGTTCAAACATAAGTGGAAACAAACAAACTAAAGGAAACAAAACGGAGATTGGCGAGACGAGTTAGTCATCTATGTCTCCATCTCCCAAGTCGCTATCACTGCCGTCTTCCTCTTCAGCGTTTTCAGCTTCAATAGCCAGGTCCTGTTCCGGCTCTTCATCCTCCGGATCCTCCTCCGGGTCTTCCTCTGGATCCTCCTATTCGTCTTCTACCGGCGCTGGAGGGGCCGATGCTGGTGCAGGTACTTGGATAGGTGGTGCTTGGTTCTACTCCAGTTCGTGAATCCTCCAACTGGACTCAAGAACTCTGTCTTCGAGCCAGTCAGCCCTCAGCTGCTCAGCACGAAGGTCCTTAGCTAAAATGCTTCGAACTCTCTTATTCTCATCTTGCACTTGCTCGAGCTCTTTAGTTTTACCAGTCAGCTGACGTATTAGCCATCCCTGTGCTTCGATAGTCTCTCGCATTCTCTCCATCTGTTCTTGTTGTTTCCTTAGCATAGCTCTAAGTAGATCGTCCCCCACTCCTGAAGAGTTGACCGGTTTGACCAGAACAGCGGTGGTTGGACGGGAGGACGACTCCCCTCCTAGAGCGAGTCTTTTCCTGGCAGCTGAGTGTGTCTCCACCCACGAGGTGGTGAGGGTTCGACCATGGGTGCCTTCCCCGACGCCCTTGATTGTCGAGATCTGTCAGATGATGATGATGACATAGCCTGCTGGGTTGGTGTAGTTAGTTACGAGCTGCGTATATCACAATATATATGTATATATATCACATAGAATAATTGTAGTATAACACATAACAAGATATCACAGTTCGGTGCCCGCTAAGTCTAGTGTTGTGTAACAGCTGTAGTTTAGGTCTACTTTAAATGCAAACCTGGTTCTCTATAGCTAGAGGCTCTGATACCAATCTGTCACACCCTCAATTTCCACTTGCGGAGTATTACCACGAGGCGTGTGATCAAACCAGAATCTCAGACACTAGCAATGTCGAACCACTCTATAAGATTTATTTAAACGTTTTCCAAAAACATTTATTGTAAACATGCATAGTCATTTTCAAAATTCCAAGGTTTCAAAGTTTAGCGGAAGCGTTAGAATAAAGTAACGGGCGCCAACATAAACGCCAAAACCAAAATCCCAAAAATAATCGTTATTAAAGATTCGATAAAAATGCCTTAACCAAATGCAAGTGAGTGCACCTAGCGCTCCTAGCGTCCTGAGAAACATGCAAAGAAACAAGTGTCAACATTAAAGAAGAGTGAGTTCACAGGTTTTTATAAGTTCACAAGTTCGGTTTAAAAGATTGTTTTCCCCCGTTATCCCTAACCTGGGATAACGACCTAGTTCCATTATTCCTAACCTGGAATAATAATGTTGTTTCGTAAATAAGTTCAATGTTAACATGTAGGTAGCGAGCCTAAAGTTACGTTACGTAAGAGTTCGCGATCGAAGTTGACTGTTGTTGCCTCTGTGTTACCAGGTCTATCACTGACCATGGTGAAAGTTAGGCCAAATTAATCACCCGTTGACCATCCCGGTCGGCTAGCGCGACTAGCTCGGGTGGGGCTTGTCGGGCCCAATAGTACTACTATAATTTCCCCGCTATCTAACCCAATACTAACGATCCGAGAGTTGGTTGAGGACTTACGTGATAAAGCTACTTAGTGACCATAACATACATTAACATTAACTTAGTTACCGAATAGTTAACGGTGTTAATTTCGCATAACGTAAAAGATTGAGTTGTAGAGCGTATACATGTTTCTCCCCCTGTTGTTCAAAACCGGATAAAATAGGGGCCGTGAACTCACCTTAAATTGCTCGGTTAGATAAACGCAAAAGAAGCAAATGATGGAACCGCTAATCGCGTCCTAACATATCAACCGATTCAAAGTTAGTGTGTGAACACACTGACACAAAACCCTACGCATAACTAACACACAGTATGGCGCACGTAATAACCAATTCGAAACTATAGTCATGCATGCAAAGTATCACCATACAAAATAACGATCAAACCAACTTGACATAAACACAGGATAACTCATACAACACTTAGATACACACAAACACAGGTTATCATGTTTTCAGCTTTTACACTCATAACTGGGCTGCTTTCGAGAATTTTTATAAAATAGTTCCAACGTTCCAAAAGTTCCAATTTTTTTAAAGGAGGTGTCAATTAGACTGTAGAATTTTCTGAAAAATTTTCAAATCCTAAATCTTTACAAATTATTTATAAACATTTATATACTAGGCTGCAGTCAGATTCGTCACTCTCTGACTGCAGTCCACGAGAAAAATCATTTAAAAATCATCGTTCATCGGATTAACGAAATTCCAGTGGGAGATTTTCGGAAACTCCCATCTACAGTTACTGTATAGATTTCGTGACCTAACCCCATACATACTATGAGATCCTACTCGATAAACAACCTGCAAATTCTGCAGAATTTACGCAGCTTCAGCTGCCCCAATAAATGACCATTGAAAAATAGCAAACGACCTCAGAAAAATATGAATTCAGCGCCATTTGAAGAATTTTTCAAAATACACGTTTTAGGCTTCAGAAAATCCACTTTTTGATAAATAATGATCAGGTTACAGCCAACTAAAGTTGGCTGTAAATGTCAATCAGCTTACTGTTTTCGACTTTATCGCATTAGAACATGTGTAAACGGCCATGACGCTTAGTTGTATCGATTAACAGCAGGTTAACTTGTCAAATATCATCTAATATATTAGTATTCATGCAAACCCTAAGCATATATCATGATCTTTATAGATAAAACGCAGCCTATAATTTTAATACTCAAACATATCATCACAACCGCAAGGATTCGCATATTCATCCGAACTAATCATACACCACAACACTTTTTCATAATAATATCATACAAGCACATAATCATGATCAAGACTACACAAAACCTAGTGTGAATCGTAATACAATTAAACCCTAACCTTGAAACGATGACAATTAGCGAACCGGGACAAGCTTGGAATCGATCCGAGGGATGTGGGATGCTTGCGCGACTGAGAGGGAGGGGGGGCTGCTGCCGTCGCACACTTCTAGGGGATTAGGGTTTTGAATATTTTTTTTGAACACCCCATGCATACATACGTATACATAAGGGGCAAGGGGGCGGTTTGGGCTTGTCCTTGGGCCGCAAGGGTGGGGTGGCGGGTTGGGTTGGGTTCGCAAGGCGGGGAGTGGGTGGCGGGTTGGGCTTGTGTGGCCACAAGGTCGACACGTTCCGCGGCTCGGTTCGGTTCGGCTATTTATTTATTTATTTATTTGTTTTTTTACAATTCGATAACACAAGGCTTATAGCTAATAAATCGCGAAATCAAAGCGTGATACAATAATCTACAAGCGTCTAATAACACATAGCACGTAATTCAGATATAACTCGTTAGAATTTCCAAACATTGTGTATTCCCTAAATACTAAAGTTAGCGTAGTTATTGCGAGCGCGTAATTTTAATTCTCCGAGTTAAATCAGCGTAGGAATGAATAACAATAAAGTAGCGCATTTAAGATACCTGAAAAGCCGGGATGTCACACATATCCTTCTTTGATTGAATACCAACACTCTAGATAATTTGCCTGAACCGGTGTTTAAACGTTCATGTCGGCCTTTATAATCTTCTAGATTCAATAGTTTAGGCAGCTTTGTCATCCTACCCATTTCATTATCGAGACTTAAATTTTGAACGACTGACGATGTGGCTGTAGTGGTGAAAGCATTGTAGAATAAGTTCTGTATTTTGTCAGAAATTTTAAGCAAAGATAATATAGTGCGAAGGTAGCTTGGTACGAACTAGTCAAACAAACAACAATTTAGAGTTAAGTTCATACCAGGGTAACAAAAACAAAATTTCCGAAATATATTTCGTACGAAGGTAAAAATTACGTTCGTACGAAGGTGTCTATTTTGTACGAACTTATCACTTCGTGCAAAGATTAGATTTCATATTTTCTCATTTTCATTGATTCTATCATGTTTCTCATTGTTTTTAAGTCCAGTTTTTTCAAGGCTTTATGAGAAACAGATTTGAAGTATTCCTTGAAAAATTCATGTCCATTTCAATGGTCAAATTCATGAAAAATGATAGAAATGAGAAGAAATGAGTATAAGAGAAGTGTGAGATTGTTGAATCTTGTTGTTTGTCTTCAGATTAGACCTCCAGGCTCTGATACCACTTATGAGGATCTGCTATCCAATGATAAGCTCAGGTTTAATATGTGTAACCTAGTACATAATGTGCGGAATCCATTTTAGATTAGGTGACAAATATAATAAGATTACTTTTCAATCACTATTTCATTAATATCGTAAACGTTCACAAGTTGGAAACAATTGGACAGGGCTTCACCGTCTCGTCCACAAAACCAATACAGACTCAATTACCACACACACACCTATGTATAGGACATTCATCTTCGTGCGGACTAAGTCTAAGCACCTTCGTATGAACAAACATTCTATACCTTTGTACGAAGTAACACCAAACTAGCTTCGTACGAACTAAACATACATACATTTGTACGAAGTAACATACATACAATCAGAAATCTAACTTTTGACCTGCTACTGACACTAACACGACTCGTAGACGTAGGCAACAAACTTATGTATCAACAACCACAACTATCGTTGGCCACCGCTAATGCCCCTTCTCCACCCGTCAATGTTCTTCACCACTACCGCCGCAAAATCGGTGAAAACTATTTCGTTTTGAGTTGTTTCATAAGTAAAATTCAATATTATAATTCGAAAGCGTTCAGGATTCTTGAGTCTTTCATGTCACTGGATCTAGAGACCAGTTTGTTGAATCTGTTTGTTACAAATTGGCTAGCCGCGTTCTATGAAAAACTATGTTTTCTTTAAAAAAAAACTTATGGTTGTAGTATTGTATCTACTTGGTTTGCATCTTTGCTCCTGGTGGGTGACCCAAAGTTTAGTTTGAATGGGTTTGTACACACACTTCTACATTCGCACAATATTGTGTGGTTCAAGCACAGATTTAGATCAAGCTCTGTTTGGGACAATAAGGTCATGTTGTCACAATTTATCATGTTTTAATGTTATGAGAGTTTAATCTATCTCAAGTTGGTTGTTATCTTCATTTTCCTCTAGGATTCGAGTATAGTTTGAAATTCTATGTATTGATTGGTGTGGATTTTGTGATCTATAATTATACATACAGATGATATATGATTTATAAGATTGAAAGCAACTTATTTTTTTATGAAAATGTCCCTAATACCATTATCCGCTTTGAACCCCGAAATGCTTTAGCTGGCTATGTCATCATCAAAATTACCTTTTAAATAAAGCAATAAAAATATAGATAGAAGTTTAATTGAAACACTCATAAACATAGAAATATATGTTAACATAAAAAAGAAAATAAACTTTACCAATTATAAACTTCTATAGTATTATTTTTTGGAATGGCAAAGGAACTCTAGCTAAGAACTTTCTTAATTTATTGGAGTGGTCTTAACCTCTGATAAAAGATGAGCGTTAAAACATTGTAATCACAAAAAATACACAAATTAGAATTAGCCATAGATTAGAGAAGAATATTATCAAAATGTATAACATTTGAATCGAAGAGACAAAATGCAGTTAAAAGTCATACCTTTTAGTTAGGTTCTAACTCATTAAAAAGGAAAATTAGAGAACTTAGGTGATTCTTCGGAATCTTATATTGAAATTTTGATAAGATGCTTAATTGCCTTTTGGTTTGTGGAATTTATGGTGTAGATACAGGGAATATACGCATTGATTTTTATACTAAAATGTGGAACACGAAAGGAAAGTGGACTCAAATAATTAAGAAAGGAATGATTTAAAATGAGACACAAAGTAATGAGATTTCAATAAATTTTCTATATAAAGGTGTATGATCCTTTTAATAATATCCATAGGAAAATACACCAACATTAAATTCCTAATCCCATCCTATTCACTTCAATACCTTTAAGGACAAAAATGTCATATTACTCAAAGTCGAAAGCTGAGCTACCTAAGATAGGTGTCGATGGGTTTGCTCTCCTTGATTTTTTTCGTGCACACAAATGCAATCACAAGTATTCAACATCAATAGCTCCACCTAATCAAAATACTACTTTTTTGCACTATCAACATTATCGTCAACAACCGTATTTTGTTCGACAACAAATGTATGCTTCTCAAGTTCAGGCGACAAAGGCTGAGACCATGGTGGATTGCTACGAGGCAGCCAACATGTATGGTGGTGCTGTTATTGTGGATTACGCGAAAAAAAATCCAACCGGTAAGCGGTACATTTGATTAAGGATCATGCAGCCTATCTATAATCTTCAAGTGTTTTCTTGTATTGTTGATGGTGTAACCCGTATCTGTATACCTTCATCAAGCGAAGTATATAAGTATAATACTCTTAATAACTCAGTAGTTTATAAATATAGTACTATTATTAACTCAATATACATGTAGCTTTGGCTTTAATTTTCCTATCATTATCCTTACTAAAATACTTTTGAGTTATTAGTCGTGTACTTCACAAATAATGATGGTAATCCAATATTACATAAAACCATATAATTATAACGAAAAGTGACTATTATATGTTAAATAATAAAAATTGTTGATATATTTAATATAAAATGAACAACCGTTCTCAATATATTACGTATAGAGTATAGACTGATAATTATAATGATACAATCATAAAATAGAAAAAAACTAACAACAATGGACATCCTATTCTTTCTCTCACTTTGGGTTTACAGAAGTTATGGTATGAATTATCAAACACAAACACAATAATAATCAGTTATCCACTTTATTCAAACAAGATACAATAAAACATATAGTGTGATCAGTATTAGTAGCTAAAAAGAAGTATAGATTATCCATTTTATATATAATCCACTTCACAAATAGTATATACGAGAAGAAACATGCAAGGTATATACGAGAAGAAACAACCAATAAAAACTGAAATAAACAAAAGAAATTACCAAGCATTTTGGTAACCATTTTTTTGATTTAACTAAAAATTATGTCTCCTAAATTGAGCTCTTAAAGACCGAAACCTTCCATAATCCACAAATAACTTGTTCGCTGCTTTCCGTTTCATAAACCCATCAGATGTAAGCCACTTTGAAAAAAGTGTGTTTGAAAGTACTTTCATGAAACAACTGGTGGCTGCTTCTTGAAATGGTGGTATAGAACCATTATCGTGAGAGAAACTATGGTGGTGTTGGTGTTGGGTGACATTGGAGGCCCGATGAATGGTTTGTGAAACATTTTTCTTGGATCTTTGAAAGTTTGAGCCAAACCAAAATCTTAGTTCCTCGTTATATTTTTCTGGATGGTTAAACATGCACATATGGGAATTAAACCATAACCTTTTACTACCTCAAACTCTATCTAACTCACCAACGTTGGCTATTCCCAAGAGGATAAGTTCCCCTTTATATAGTGGCGAATCATAGTCAACAAAATAGTTTAGGGTTTACAGCCATTAATGCTAAATAGATTAGGGTTTACAACTTTGAGAAAATGAAACATTAATATAGGAAATCTACCCAAATTAACCTATTAGAGTTCATTCCTTGCTACCTTAATCAATAAATTAAACAACTGGGCAAGGATGATAGGGCCTGCCAAGCCCCTTTTGTGCCCCCTCCTAATCAGCTTAGCTCAATTTGGACCCGAATCCTACAACTTAACAATCTCACACTTAAAGGATTTGAAAGATGAGGGTTATAACATTCTAATCAAAAAACGATCATCAAATTTAGATAAAAGAACTGTTTTCAAAATGTATCACATTTGAATCAACAATTCAAAAAACTGGTTACAGCCACTTTGAAAAAAGTGTGTTTGAAAGTACTTTCATGAAATAACTGGTGGCGGCTTCTTGAAATGGTGGTATAGAACCATTATCGTGAGAGAAACTATCATGGTGTTGGTGTTGGGTCATTGGAGGCCCGGTGAATGGTTTGTGAAACATTTTTCTTGGATCTTTGAAAGTTTGAGCCAAACCAAAATCTTAGTTCCTCGTTATATTTTTCTGAATGGTTAAACATGCACATATGGGAATTAAACCCATAACCTTTTACTACCTCAAACTCTATCTAACTCACCAACGTTGGCTATTCCCAAGAGGATAGGTTTCCCTTTATATAGTGGCGAATCATAGTCAACAAAATAGTTTAGGGTTTATAGCCATTAATGCTAAATAGATTAGGGTTTACAACTTTGAGGAAATGAAACATTAATATAGGCAATCTACCCAAATTAACTAATTAGAGTTCATCCCTTACTACCTTAATCAATAAATTAAACAACTGGGCAAGGATGATAGGGCCTGCCAAGCCCCATTTGTGCCCCCTCCTAATCGGCTTAGCTCAATATGGACCCGAATCCTACAGCTTAACAATCTCACACTTAAAGGATTTGAAAGATGAGGGTTATAACATTCTAATCACAAAATGATCATCAACTTTAGATAAAAGAACTGTTTCAAAATGTATTACATTTGAATCAACTATTCAAAAAACTGGTTACAAATGATAACGTTTTAGTCAGGTTCTAACTCTTTTAAAAATAAATAAAGAATAAAAGCATATAAGAGAACTTAGGTGATTCTTCGGTACCTTTTAAGCTTTTGGTCAACTCAAGAATTGAGGTTACAGCTTGAATTTCCGATAAGATGGTCAATTCACTTTCAGTTTGTGTATTTTTATGGTGTAGAACTTCTTATATCCACAATGGAATATATGCCTTGATTTCATATTCTAACATGTGGAGCACGAAAGGAAACACAAATAATGAAGAAAAGAATGATTTAATATTGGAAATAAAGCAATGATATTCCAAAAAGATTTCTATGTAAATGTTGTAAGATCTTTTTAATAACCTCTACAAGCAAATACACCAACACTGATTCCTATTCCATCTTGTTAGGCAACTTTCATTAATGTTGATACACTATGTCTGTTGCCTATGTCAACAAGTGGTGATGAGTATATAATATGATTATTGTTAGATTATTCAGCTTTTGGGTTGTAATGTGCATCCGTATGGATGTGTTCATCCGTGCGGATGTGACTACATCTGTATGGAGGTAGCATAATTCGTACATAAGAAAGTAACTAGTTCACACGAAGGTATTCATGTGTTAGTATAAATAGTCGTGAGGACATAGTGTTAGATAGCTTTTGCTAACCAGATGGCGAAGTAAGTAACCAAAACATTGAAAAAGTAAGTAATCTTATATTGTTGCCTAATCAAAATGTAGTCCGCACAATTGACTAGGTTTCAGATATTACCTGAGCTAAACGTATATGGAAAACGGTCCTCACAAGTGGTATCAGAGCTTGGAGGATAATATCTGAACAATTCCACAAGACCTAGACGTTGAAGACTTGTTTTTTACTTTTTTTCTTCATTTCTCACAAATTTAACCATAAAAATGGACTGATTTTTTTAGGATTATAAAAAACACGTTTTGAACAAAGCCTATGAAAATTCAGATTACAATTTAATCAGAATCTTATTCAAAATTCTAACACCACGACCGCGTAAAACAACAAACTGTGGCGGAAACGTCGGGGAGTTATGTCACAGAACTATTGTCTCACAACACATGGTACATAAAGTTTTGTATTATTGATTTTAATTGTTTACATTGTCTTGGGAGAATGAAATAAAAAACATAACAATTGTCTTGCAAATTTTAAACTCACTAAGGCCCAAGTCAACCCTATGTGAACCATGCTCAAAGTCAAACATTAGCTCCTGAAACATATGTGAAAATAAAACGTCGGCAAAAAAATGCATGTGAGTAACATAGGTTCGGTGATGAAGATTCATGGCTTTGAAAGTTTAAAAGAAATGTTCAACTGTTACAAAAGTAGACATGATCCTTTACAAAAAATGTTTCTTTTGTGAAATCATATGAAAATCAAATGATTTAAAAGAAATGATGCATGGTTAACTTAATAACCAAAATAACTCATGCCTTGTATAAAATATGTCATGTCTTGTATTTTGTTTGAAGTGGTTTAGGTAACGCTACGTTATGTAATATAATGAAAACACTTATATAAAGGAAGTACCAGCGTCGTATCTACCATGCTTTTATCATATTACACACGTCTCGTCATTTAAATCACTTACCATGAGCCAACAATTGAGTTATCTTGTTTAAACCAATGTCATGTATAAACCAAATGTATTTTATAAACAAATGTCTATGTATAAACCAATGTCTTGTATGGCAAAGAAAAGTCTTGCTTAAACCATAAAACAAATGTCTTGTATAAAATAACAAAAATGTCTTGTATCGTCAAAATGTCTTGTATAAAACAGGTTATTTGAATAATCCAAGGTCTTGTTTAAACAAAAACTCTTGTCTTATAAATCAATTGCTTTTATTGTGTAGACACATATATATGGATTGTTGGTGAATACATTCAAGCCTTGTTGATTGTCGGATAAACACTTATAAAGACCAAGGTTTATCAAATGTTCATCAGATTCTGTCAGTCCCTCAAGTAACTTCCAAACAAACCTAGGAAGCGGGAACGGGATTGTCAATCCTATGGTACCATTACATACTACCGGTCAGCGTGATCAATGTTAATGAATGTATATCATTGTATATTCAACGTACCAATATGTCTTGAACAATGTAAGCATGTCATGAAAATGTTTTGAAATCATGTACTTGGCATACTATGTCAATATACCAAGAAAAAATGTCTTTGAAATCATGTACTAGGTATGCTAAGTCAACATACAAAGTAAACATGTCTTTGAAATCATGTACTAGGTATGCTAAATCAACATACAAAGCAAAATGTCTTTTAAATCATGTACAAGGTATGGTAAGTCAACATACGAAGTAAAAAATGTCTTTGAAATCATGTACTAGGTATGCTAAGTCAACATACGAAGCAAAAATGTCCTTGAAGTCATGTACTAGGTATGCTAAGTCAACATACGAAGCAAAAATGTCTTTGAAATCATCTACTAGGTATGCTAAGTCAACATATGAAGCAAAATGTCTTTGAAATCATGTACTATATGTACTAGATAAGCAAAACATCTATAATGTCATGAAAACAAGAAAGTAGTGATAGGCACATATGAATCACCCCGAAACATTTGAAAACGTTAAAGAGGGGGCTATGTACTCACCTGGGATTGTGTAAATGTCTTGTTCAAATGATCAAACAAAGCTCGAAGATTGAAGAGTTCAAGTGTGTCCTATTGTATGGGTTTAGTGTTTGTGTGTCGAGACTTTAGTCGGAGGATCGGATACAATGAGGTCTTATAAACTAAATGAGTGTTGGGACTTGTATGATATGGTTTATAATACCTTACGTTCTGATTTGGAAGAGTTTCTAAGTTGTTTGACGCGTTACGACTTGTTAAAATGGTTTACGCCACTTTAACGGGTCACAAGCGTAACTATGGGTTTGGATGGTTAAATAAGTCCTATGATGAGTCTTATATATCAAAACAAGTTTGATTATGTTATGATATCAGTTTAGATGTCAAAATTATGGTCTTACATGTTTAAAACCATTTTATGTGCCAAAAGGGTGTTTTCGGCAGTTTAAAAGTAGATAAAGTCGACTCATCATATAATTAACCAAACATTATGACTATAAGGTATAACCTCGGAGGCTTATTCCCTAAATTACTATGGTCATAAAAATTTTCTTGGTCTAATTCTAAGATTGACCAAACGGGTCAGATTCGAAAGTAAAACAGGAAGTCCAACTGTTTGACTTTTAGCTCAAAATAGCTAAAATAATGAAAAAACTAGGAAGAGTACTTACTTGTGTTGAAGAACACTTTCAGAACTCAATATAGGAGTCTTCCAAAGGCTAGAAACAAACTCCAAGAAGGATAGGAACAAGAACTTCACACTTTGCTTTGAAGTGTTTTGAAGTGGTGTGAAAAAAATGGATGAATTAAAGGGTATTTATAGTGTTTTAGGATCAAGGAGGTGATGACAAGTGTTACCACGTGTGGTATGGTGTCCTAACATGTGTTAACACCAAAATAAGTGTGGCAAAATTAGTGCAAGGTGTCATAGCAGTCTTGAAGCCCCTGGTTTCGAGTTAATGATTTTTGGCAGCTTTGTGTGGCAACAAGCCAAAATATATTGTAACATCTGCTGAAGTCTAAGCTCTGCTGAAGTCTAAGCTCTGCTATAGCAAGTTTTGTTGAAGATAAAGCTCTGCTAAAGTCTAAGGTCTGCTCTAGCAAGCTTTTGTTGAAGACAAAGCTCTACTATAGCAAGCTCTGATGCTGAAGATCAACAGAGGATGTATCATCAGTGTTTCAGCAGAGTCTAAATGTCCAAGGTCTAATATAGCTAAGCTCTATTGAAGACAAAGCTCAGCTGAAGTCTAAGCTCAACTGAAGATCAGCAGAGGATGTATCATCAGACCTTGTAATGTTTAACGTATAGCAATGTTTATCATCAGTGTTTTCTATCAGCAGTTGTTAGCTTAGGAATGGTTATCATCAGTGTTTCCTATCAACAGTGGTTATCATCAGTGGTTTCTATCACCTGTGTTTAGCTTATCAGTGGTTATCATCAGTGTTGTCTATCAGTAATGGTTAGCTTATTAGTGGTTATCATCAGTGTTTTCTATCAGACCTTATAGTGTTTAACTTTTATATAAATTCACAAATGGTCCCTCTCATTCAACAAGTGGCTTACTTTGAGAGTACGGACTCCGTAAAGGGTCACTCAGAGGCGTAGTTTCAGCATGTTGACACCTTTAGTCCTCCCATATTCATATTTTCATTTATTGGCAAAATAGTCCCTCTCGACCAATATTAGGCACAATTGAGGGTATGGACACGTGCCAGTATTTTACCAGACACAAATTTACGAGGTGTTACAAAAATATCAAAGAAAAACTTGATTTCCCCCATTCGCACGAAGGAACTACGTCCGTACGAACGTATTACGTCCGCACGGAAGTAGCTTCATCCATCCGAAAAAACTCTACACTCACACAAACGTAATAGTTTTTGTGTGATATTGTGTGAGATCGCACAAACTGCTTCATCCGCACCAAAGAGATCTTTTTCAATCTAATTCTAGTACATCCGCACAAACTACTCTTTCGCACTAAAATCCTTACATCCGTATTAAACTGCAATTACGATGGAAAACGAGTTTTATAACGTGTTTTCCACAACCCCACGACGGTAGTACAGAACCTAAATTTAGACAACAAAACGGGAACTATGACCTAGCCACCGAAACTTATGAGTATGGATGATTAAAAAGGTTGGCATGAGAGGTTTGAAAATTGGGTACATGCTAACTATCTGGATTGTTGGTGGTATTTGATAGAAGAAGAATACACCGTTCCCATCGGGGAGAATGGTCAAAAGAAACACCTAACCTAGATCACTCACGCTGAGAAAGAAAAATTCATAAGAGAGAAAAAGATGTTGAATCTTCTTCAACAAGCTATGAAAGAAGATAAATTCATGTTACTACAACATGAGAGAACTGCATAATCTATCTGGACTGCTTTGAAAGTGAAATATACAGGGAGTATGTCCATGCAAAAAAGCAAGAAAGCTTTGCTAAAGAATGAGTTTGACATTTTTACAGCCTTGAAAGGAGAATTATTAAAGCAACTTGTTGAGAGATATTGTTATCTTGTTGCGGAAATATGTAAGTCCCGAATAATCCGGATCTAACAACGATATCAAACAATCACCAAGGATGGGCGAAATCCAAACTTGATGATATTCAAGAAAATGGGAAATTAAGAGAAACGAGAGGAGTAAGAATAACACACGAATACCTTCAAACTTACATACAATTCTATGACTACGAATAGCAAAACACGTCAGATACAAGTTTCTTTTTCTCTTTCTCTCTCTAGAATGGAGGAGGCTACCAAGTTCTTCCTAAAGGCTTAACCCTAGGTATGACATAATATTCTATTTATACCTAGGATTTGCCCATGCCCCTCATGGGCTTCCCTTGGCCTTGCTTGGCCCACATGGCTTATGGCATGCCAAGTGACCTATTCAAGGTCCAAACCTAATACAAACTAACCCAATTCAATCCCAGTTTGCTGCCATAGCCCGTTTCGTTGATTTGATGCGTCAATCTCACACTTTAGGACCTAACAATCTCCCCCTAGACCGATGCATCAAATTGTCTTCATAGCATGAATTCAGCAACGTCTTCAACGAAGTCTATGGTTGTAGCTATGCTGTAAGTGTTGTGGAAGTCAGTCTCACCCTTCAAGGACCTCACACTTCAACGAACTCTCAGCACTAGGTTTCTTTCTTCAGCTCTTGTGGTTAGCTTCATATTAGGATCACGATCAGCTTTGCTTGAAACATCTTTGTTGAAAAGAATGTGAGAGGAGGATTCTCAGCAAATCTTTTCTTCTTCAATCTTTCTCTTTCAAGCAAGCAGGTTCATAGGTACTTCAAATGTACTATCATTGTCAGACGATGACTCGTATCTAGTTCTTTTGACTCAGGTAAATGCTGATGTTGTGATGCTTCATGCTATTTTAGTAGCTAACAACATCTCAAACTTCATCAACCCTTGTTCCTTGATCTAAATCAAGTTTTGCAAAAATTCTCAGAAATTTATAAGCAAACATTTCTTTGTAGCAAAGGAAGGAACCATATGAACACTTGGTACATCAAAGTACTTGTACTCAGATCAAAATTCAAATTTCTTTCAATTTTAATGATCAGTCACATCTTCAAGAATGGTTAGTGATTTTTAATAAAACAAATAAAACAATCTATTTTTGGATTTTTGGTTTTGTAAAAACAAGACACTATCTTTTGGATTTTTGAATTTCTTTTTTTTTAGTTTTAAATATAAGAATATAAATAGAAACGTAACTAAACGAAGAAACTAACTCAATAGTTACAATATATACAATTGCAACGGGATCAACATCGTTTTCGGGTGGACCAAGGAACACTTTTTAGTGCAAACTTATTCAGACTGGTCTAAGTGATTGCCCATTTGTTTGTCCACTTTAACTTTAATGCTCAAAATTCGTTTTTCAACTTCGTGATACGCTTAAGGTAGTATTATACTATAATATCCGTGCGTCCCACGCCATGACATACCCCCGCGATCAAGGTAAGCACAATGATTCATCATAGCAGGTGAGTATACGGAGATCATCCTTTATCCTCTACAACATCAGACTGTTGGTTAACAGGTCATTACATTCGTACAACAGAGTGACTAATAATATCTGACGAGGGTGAGGCAAATACCTTATATGGTATGTTCGACTTTTCAAGCACATGGAATTTTCTCGTGATGAGATTTTCTTTCTATTTTGGCTCTTTTAAAGATATCCTGACTGTGTCTAGGTCTGCATATATCTAGATGCAACAGAAGGGCAACCCTGATAGCCCGGATGACTCATCAACATAAAGACCCGAAACTTAATACGTTTGCTATCTATTAACATTTAAGACCATGAAAAATACGCTGATGGTATGTTGCCCACAAGATACATGGTTCGTTATGTTTATATCACTTAGTATCTTTTAATAACTTTGAGTGTTAAGCCTACTGACATATCACATTAGATCCTAGACTTTTCAGCTATGGTGTCAGTCACACCCTTTATCACGAATATTCATTTCATTTCCCAAATGATGTAATAAAAGACTTTTTTGATTTTTTTGTTTTTCAAATGTTTTTGTATTTTTCGGTTTTTCAAATTTTTTGTCTTTTCTTCTCTTTTCTTTCATTTTCTACGCCTCTGAAAATGCATTATGTACACATATGTCCCTCTTCCCCCTAAATTTGTGCATCACACTTTATTCATAAATTTACCCAATAAAGAAAACGTATGTACAAAGTTATAAAAGAAAGAAAAAGGAAAATATTTTTGTCTTTTTTGCTTAACCGTTCCGACATTAGATTGAAAACTAATCAATTTCAAAATTAAAGCACGCAATTTAAATTTTTACCTTTTCGCTGATCTTTTCTTACCTTATCTCCTCCAAATGAAACATCGCACTCGTAAAAAAAATTGAACTTTTTGCAACATTGAGATGTTATCCGATATGTTCCTGGAACAACCGCTATCAATATTCCAGAGATTGTCAACAGCTCCTCCTTGGTTGTTGCTGAAAAATAAGGAGATTAGTAATACAGTGGGAGCCAGGCCATCTTGGTCTCGGGTTTCCCTGAAGCATCAAAATAAGACACTTCTTTAAGACACAAGTCCCCTTTTGTTTCGTTGATTCGTGAAGTTGCTACCGCTTTGGATTTGAGTTTCCAAATTTATTTCATTTTAACAAACGCGTTTTTTGCCTTCGATTGAACAACTTTGGCTGTTTTAGGTATATTCGTTTTAGAAACAGATTTTTGTTTCTGAACAGCCTTGCGTTTGTTTTTGGCAACGTTCCAATCCCCATCAGATGGTTTAACCTTGGGATTCATATCTTCATAGGCTTAGGTGATGATACCTTCATTGGCTTGGAATGATTGTTATCCTTAGGTGCAACCTTCTGATTTTGAGCATAGTAGGGTACATAGGGACTATGTGTGCAGTACTGAGCAATGTTGTTGGGAACTGAGTTTGAAACTGGTTATGAACGTTCTACAATTAATAAATGAAAGACAATAAATCAGATGAATATGCAGCGAAAAGATGAACTTTAGTTCATAACAGCTGAGAGATTGTTTTCAATTATAATGCTTTTAGTGAATTATAATCACATGCATATAATTCACAATCTCCCCCTTAGCCTACGATCACTGATGTGTTCATACAGAATGTAAGAAAGCTATGTTATATTGATAATTGATGAAAGTGATCCAATAGAACAGTACAAGCATTGTTCTATTTACACTACAATCCTAACCACTGAGCATCTTATGATGATGTCAGCATGAAAGTGACATTTAACAATAACAACAAACTAACAACATCTACTAAGCTAACCACTGCTATAAACTAAACATTACAAAGACTGATAGTAAAACACTGATGAGACATCCTCTGTTGGTCTTCAGTAGAGCTTTACCTTGGTAGACCTTTAGCTTTAGACTTCAGCAGTACTTTGCCTTGACACACCTTTGCTTTAGACTTCAGAAGAGCTTTGTCTTCAATAGAGTTTTGCTGTGACAGACCTTTGACATTTAATCTTCAGCAGAGCTTAATTTGGGTTGATGTTATATCATTAATAGGATCAGAGGTTATAGTATATTTTGGCTTCTATAATCTCTTCTTTGTAGGGTTCAATTTCCAACAATCTCCCCCTAGAACAGATGATACCAAAACTATAACTTTATTACTGATCTTTATTTCTCATCAATGATTCCCTTTTTTGGCCTTTGAACTGAAGTTCAAAGTCCAGGGCAATCATGTCTTCCACATCCCTTTCAAGTTCAAGTTTCAGCAAGTCGGAGATCGGTTGCATCCAGACCATATGCATCCTCCATTTTCATCTTTTGAACTCTACCATCTGATCCGAGCATGTCAATTCATGGTTGTCTTTGTTAGACTTCCATTTTAGAATTTTTGAGTCAGATGGTATTTTTGGGAGTAGGATTATTTGTGATGAGTTTGGTGAAGTAGGTCTGCATACAAGTGTAGAAAGTGAGGCTCTAAGTTTGTCACTTGCAGCATCTGAGTGAAACGAAATTTGGTTCTTTATTCCTTCCTTTCTTAATTCTTCATGCATCCTTCGATCTTCCTCTTCCATCTGCTTTTGGCTTTTTGCTTGATTTAAGGCAATGGTTGATAAGCCAGATGTTGAAGGTTATCGTTTAGGAGCAGGGTCTATTTAGGAGCAATGGTTGATTGATCATAAATTAGCTTTCTTGGGATATATGGATCTTTCTTTCTTAATTCTTCCAACCTTCTGTAGGTATCTACCACTTTTCATTCAGGCCATCTAGCAACCTGCCTTGTTATTCCATATAAAGCATCAACAAGTTCGGCTTTCATTCTTTTAATTTTGAGAGCATGGTCTTGACTTTCAAGTTTGGCCTTTTTCCAAGTAGGAGGAGTAGGCTTCTTTGAAGGATCCTTGAGCATTGTATGAATTCCTTCAATTTCTTCCTTTAGCTCATTTGCCGACTAGTTTTGAAATTGTACCCTTGTTGTTTTGTAGGGCTTATGCTTCATGACATGATCAAGATAATCTTCTTTCAATTCAGGATCATTTATGGTTGGCTGTTCAGACATAGACTTACTCAACTCCTTAGCAAATTCTTCAATACTTCTCACTTTGCTCAGTTGATATTGCAAGGAGATTTGTAAAGCCTTGCCATCTTTATCTTTTGATTTGTCTTTTGCAATGTACTCAGCCTATCTAGCCTTTAGCTTAAGATATTCATCAAAGTTCCTAGGCTTTCGATACCCCAGCAAGGAAGAAAATTCCCTTTTTATCGGATCTTCTATCTTGTAGAAAGGTTCAATCTCTCCTTTAACTGCAAAAATTTCCAAAGGGGGAAATGGTGTTTTAGTATGTGGATAGGAAGGAATGAAGAGGATAGGTGCATGATTGGAAATGGGGGAAATGGTGTTTTAGTATGTGGTAGTGATGAAGATGGTTGTGGAGTGGAATGTGATGAAGTAGGAAGTGGTGATTAGCTTTCTTCATCATCATCAACAACAATTTTTTTTTTTGCATTGGAATTTAATTTTTGGAGAATGTGGATGTGTGGGAATTTGGGATGGTGTGGGCAGTGGTTCAGTTGTGGTTGGAAAGGTGATTAAAGCAGTGGTTTGAACAACATATGTTGGAGCAGCTGTTGTGGTTTGAACAACATTTGTTAGAATAGTTGTTGTTCCAGCATCTGCTGTCACATCTGCCCTAACATTTGTTGTGGGTAGAATGACAGAGGATACATTTATAGTAGCTGTCGTAGTGGGTAGAGATGAGAGTTGGTTGTCTTGCTTTTCTAGCAGACCTTCTTTGCCTTGAAATTCCAACATCTTCCTTCTCCAATTGCTTAGCCTTTTCTTCTTTTATGAGTCTCAAAGCTTTTCTTCGAGTGTATCTTGTCTTTGCTGCTTTTCATTTGCAATCCTTTCAGCTTCTTTGTTCAATGTTTCATCAATTTCTTTACCCAAAGGTGCTTCGGATGCATCAGCAGGTGTTGTAGTTGTAGTGGTTGCTGGCTGTTGTTGCACCTGAGGTTTGACTTTTAAGTCAGGCTGCAATTTTCGCATTGAATCTTTCTCCTCCTTGATGGCTTTGATGTCAGGTTGTGTATCTTTATAGCAAGCCTAGACCATATTGCGGATCAGTTTCATATGAGTTTCATGATGAATATCGGCTAGTTGTCTCTGAGCAAGGATGATTGGTTGAACAACCTTCCATAGCTCATCAACATTTTGTGTGGGAGATGGTTGAGGTTGGGAGTTTTGTAGGACCTGCTTCATCATGGTTTTGAGGTCATCTATAGATGATTCCATGGAAGACATCCTCTCCGTCAATTCTTTATATCATAATTCAACACCTAATTAATAGGATCATCTGAATTCCTACCAGTGGTAGTTGTATTTGGATCATCTATAGGAGTAAACTCCATAGTATCAAAACCAAATGTCCCTTGTTCTTGGTTCTGGGGACTTCCAACTGGCTCAGAGAATACAACTGTAGCCTTAGTAGTTGTTGTCGTCAAGGAAGTCTTAATTATGTAACCACTATCCAACTGAGCCACTATTGTAGCAGCAGTTGTAGTAGTTGCTTCACTTGACCTACCACCAAGAGTTACATGTAACTCTTAGGGTGTAACCTCCTCAATTGCTTGTGGGCTAGCAGATGGAGTTTAAACAGTGGCAGTTGCACAACACTAGTTGTAGTGTTGTGGTCACCAGGAGCAGTGGGCTCAGCAACACAGAAGGAGCAGTGGTTGTAGAAGTTGTCAAAATTTGCTTTTGTTTTCAACACCTTAGTCTCGGTTGCTCAGTCTCTGTTGCTTTATTGTCAAAATTTGTTTAGTCTAGTAAAAGTTTCATGTTTAAGGCTCTAAATTCACAGCTTACACCTTGTTTAAAATAAGACTCAGAAACTTGTTTTTGTTAATAGAAACTCATCAACCTAGCGTTATCAAAAAATCTTTACACTTTTTAAGATTATTAAAATTTGCAACCAGATCAGAAAACAATACCTGGGAAAAGTTAAATTTTGATTTGGTTAAAATAGCATAACCTAGGTATTAAATATTCAAAGGTATTTCATTGAAAGCGGTTGTTTTTGCTGACAGGCATAGTAAAAGAGTGTGAAAAAAGAATTTCATGTCAACTAGAAATTCCGGTTTGAAAATGGTAATACCTGAAACCTGACCTTCATATCCACGCTCTATGAAATCTGCATGTAAATCTTTCTTTGAGAAAGATGTGGGGTCATCAAGGTCATTAAGACCGAAAGTGGGGGAGATAGTAGAAGGAGAGCTTTGGACAAGTGGTTGTCCAATTTTTGAGGTGATGGCAAGGGCTTTCTGTTCTGAACTTGAAGTTCAACATTCGCCCAAAACTGGCGGAGGGTGTCGATGTAAATCGGTGCTTTTACAAGTAACACATCTTTGTATGATGATGGAGTGAAACGTATGGTTTTTCGAATATTGGAAGGTAGTTATGGGGAGTTTTGATGATAAGATTCATGGTGAATAAGTGAGTATTTAGGGTTTAAAAGAAAAGAGAGTATTTAGGTTTTGAAATGGAAATGGCAAGTGGAAACTCTGTTTGGATGAAACAGGGTTTATAAAGGGGAAAAGTGAATGCTGAAGCGGCAGCGGTTTTTAAAAGATCTGATGGCTATCATCTGTGCATGTGTAAACTCTGTTTGATAATGGATGATAGTTTTTTGGAAACATCTGTTGGAGAGCAGCAGTGGTGATTTTGCAGAGGAATGATCAGGGGTGATTTTACACTATGAGAGGATAGATTATCATTGGATTGGGGAAATAGTGGTTCATCAACAGTGGAAGTAGACAGATGATACACTTTCAGCAACAGATAGATTTTCATGCCAAGCAGAGGTTTTGAGAAACAGTGGTTGTGAATAGACTTTAGAAATTTGTTTAATTTTTCAATTTTAAGTATTTTTAAGGATGAACTTTTGATTTTCTGAAAACATTTTGATATTATTTACACATGGAGAACAAAATTTTTTCTTTATTCCATGTTTAGCATACCAATTCTAGAGATCAGACTTTCAAAAGTAGATATATCTAATGTTTTTATTAGAACATCTTCATGTTGATCTTTAATTGGAACATGATGCAGAGAAATCAAACCTTTTTCATAGCAATCTCTCACAAAGTGATATCTGATGTCAATGTGCTTGGTGGTAGAATGAGATACTGGATTTTTAATGATGTTTTAAGCTGCTTGACCATCTAACATGAGAGGAGTCTTTAAAGCAATTACACCAAAATCCAATATTTCTGAAGCCAAAGGAGTTAAGCAGTGCAGCTTCCAGCATCAATATACTCAGCCTTTGCTATGGATGTTGGTACTGCAGCCTGCTTTTTGCTCTGCCAAGACACTAAGCAGTTGCCTAGGAATTGACAGCCTCCTGAAGTGGACTTCCTTGTGGTTTTACATCCAACAAAATCACCGTCTGAGAAACCTGAAAGCCCAATATTCCCATTAGCTGGATACTAGATACCAAGTGTGGCAGCACCCTTTTATGTATCTGAATATCCTTTTTACAGCAATGAGATTGGACTTCCTAGTTGCTAACTTGGATCTAGCACAAACACATGTTGCAAACATGATGTCTGGCCTTGATGCAGTTTGGTATAGTAAAGGATGCATCATGCTTCTATAAAGAGTTTGATCAACCAAGCCATCTTTGTCATCAACAACGACTAGCTTTGTGGTTGCCATGGGTGTGCTACATGGTTTACAGTCATTCATATCAAATTCTTAAGTAGTTCTTTGACATACTTACTTTGATAAATGAATGTACCATATTGCAATTGTTTTACTTGGAGACCAAGAAAAAATTGGAGCTCACCCATTGCACTCATTTCAAACTCTGCTGCCATGAGTTGTCTAAACTCTTCTCACATGGCAGTGTATGTGGATCCAAAAATGATGTCACCCACATAAATTTGGACAAGCATCAAATCCTTTCCTCTCCATTTTAGATATAATGGTTTGTCAATTTTACCCCTTCTAAAACCAATGGATAAGAGAAATGTGGAAAGAGTATCATACCAGTTTGTTTTTGAACCACAAGCCTAGCTTTATTCCTGACAATAATACCCTTTTCATCAGTTTTGTTTTTGAAGACCCATTTTGTGCCTATTGGACATACATCCTTTGGCAATAGTACAAGTTCCCATACATCTCTTTTAAACTGAAGGAGCTCTTCTTGCATGGGTTCTACCCAACTGTTGTCTTTTAGTGCCTCTTGGTACTTGACAGGTTGTGTGAGAGATAGGAAACCAGTAAAAAGACAAATGTTTTGGGATTAACTTCTGGTGAGCACCCCTTCATTTATGTTGCCAATGATAAGATCAGGTGCATGATTTTTAAAGTAGATTAGATCTCCCTTATATGGAATGATGGCATTTTGAAGTGAAGGTTGCAAATGTGAATCATCTTAGCTAACATCTGTTGGCAATTTTGAGGAACCAACATTGTTTGAAATGGAGGTGGAGGTATTGGTGAGAATGGTGTCAGAACCTGATGATTTTTATCCATAGTGGTTGGACTTTTATCAACAGAGGTTATGGTTGATGAGATGGTAGAGGATTGAGGATTAGCAGTGGTTAATCCAGCAGTGGCACAGTTTTTCACAGTTGTTGATAACATATGTTCCTCTGATGGTGGATGAGGCTTTAAACTGTGGAATCACAATGCCATATCCATAGTCATGTTGTGGAGATTGTGGTGTACCTGCATGGTCAGTCTTAACAGACACAAATTGAAAAGTGAATTTGTCTAAATCAAAAAGTTCAGCAGGATTTGCTGGGATTTTTAATGAAGAAAATTCATTGAACTTAACATTCAAAGTCTCTTCCACACACCTAATCCTTGAATTAAAGACTTTGTAGGCTTTAGCACTGGTTGAGTATCCCAGAAAATAATCACAGTCTACTTTGGCTGCAAATTTTGAGATTAAATCTTTTAAGTTTGATCTTGAACAGAGATTTTATAAGCAGTGGATTAATGTCTGGGGTTGATTAAAACTCTGTTTTGAACATAACAAGCAGTGTTTATAGCCTTTGCCCAGAAGGACAAGGGTAAACCAGAGTCTGCAAGCATAGTTCTAGCAGCTTCAATTAAGGTCTTGTTTTTTCTTTCAACCACCCCATTTTGTTCTTATGTTCTTGGAATGATGTACTGTTTTTTCATTTCAAACACCCAGTTTGTACTGGCATGTCATATTGCTTTTTAACTTGTTTCACAAATCCTTACAAGATACCTGCAGTCTCATTTTTGGAGTGCAAAAAGTAGGTCCATGTAAACCTTGAAAAATTTTCAACAATTACAAGAGAATATCTCTTTTTACTGAGGCTCATGATTTTATAAGGCCAAACAAGTCCATGTGTAACAATTGTAAACACTAACTTGTTTTGGACTCACAAATTGGTTTCTAAGAACTTTTATGTTATTTTCCTTTTAAACAGGAAACACAATGTTCTTCTTTTGTGAAAAGTTTTTGTGGTAAGCGTCTTACAAGGCCTTGTTTAGAGAGTGTGGTGATAGTTGTCAGATTTGTATGTCCAAGTCTTCTGTGACATAGTTATGTCTCTTTGTTAGAGGCAGCTGAGAACAAATAGGCATCAGTCATTTGACTATCCTTCAACATGTCAACCACATACACATTGCCACTCCTATGAGCAACAAGTTGTGCTTTGCTCTCGGCTATGATTTGACCAATCTTTTTAACCAATTCTTGTCCAACAATCTGACAAGTTTTCTTAGTGAAGAATGACCCATAACCTTTGTCACTCATATGTGAAACACTAAGAAGATTAAATTTCAGATTGTCAATAAGATTGACACTTTCAAATTTGAATTTCCCAGTTCGAACATTTCCTGACCCGAGTACCTTCCCTTTTGAATTATTACCAAAGAATATATCACCCCTCCATGAGCCATAAAATCTTTGAGGATGGCTCTTTACATCCTGTCCTATGCCTGGAGCCTTCACTATCTACGTACCATAAACTATCCACGCAAGTAGAAGCTCCCTGCACAATGGTAAATAATTAGTTCAGGTGGGTTTCCAAAGCCAAAATGGCTTTGGAATGGGTCCCAATCATGTCAGCCTCAAATTTGGAAGATTGAACAGAGGTTTGAACAGATCTTTGTAACATCTGTTGAGGCCCATCTCCTACTAAATGATAGTAACCATGAAGATGCTTATTTACTCTTGGTTTTGAGGGTTTTCTGTGACCCTCATAATTAAGAGGTACCTTTTGGTAAATTGGTTGGCTATATCCTCTTGCGTACTGATTGGCAAGTGGTGCATCTATTACTTGCACCTCTCTAGGAGTAGAGGTTTTGTTCAATGCTTTGGTAATAGGTGTTTCAAAAGGCACAAAGGTCTGCTTAGACTTTCCTTTTGAAGTACTAGTCTTTGAACTCTCCAGTGTTTTGGATTTATACTTATTCTTCTTCACATCAAAGTTTTTGAGATAAACACACTCTTGAGTTTTATGATTTGTTTTATTAAAAATTGTACAATTTGGAGAATCAGTGATCTCACCTATTTTGATGATGGTATAAGCTTTCAGAAGAAGATGGTTTTTTTGTAACATGGTTCTTCTTTTCACAAAAATCACAGAACAAATTTTTGATCTTTTCTTTCTTTATCATTTTCTCAGATTTTTTGTCAGCAGATGTTGTAAAATCAGATGTTGTAACATCTGTTATGGGAATGATTCTAGCCTTTGGTGGTTTGACACCTTCAGAAGAATTCCACATTCACAGACCATGTGGGTTTGAATTGATATTTTTCAATCTCCTCAAAAGTTGAGGGTCCCTCATGTCTTTCTAAAAGAATTTTATTTTCATCTTTATCAGTGACTTTGATTTCTTGACCAGTCAAGTTTGTTGGAATAATTTCAACTACACCAGAATCACTTTCAGTAACATTTTTAGAAACTTGGTCATTTTTCTGGAATCATATGCCAAATTTTATGTTACTTTTGACCTGGTTTTCTAATAAAATCACATAACCTTTACAGGAGTCCACCCATTTTTCACAAGTGATTTCGGTGTATTTCAACTCCTTTTTGCAAACCTGATATTTTTCTATTATGGTTTGGAGTTGATCCTTGGTTATGCTTGCTTCATGTTTTAAGCTGCTGATTTCAGATTCTTTTTCAAGCAATTTTTTATTTTAACTCTTTTGAAAGCTTTTCAAATTGTAATTCATCATCCAAAATCTTATTCCTAAGGGTTACATTCACCTCTTTTATGTTAGCAAAAGCTATGATGTATTTATCTGAACGTAGATCTTTTAAGACCTAAGGAGATACCTTAGTAGCAGCCATCATTGCACAATCACGTTTACCCTCACACACACTAGCATCCCATGGGTCAAACAGAGGTTTCACATCTTCATCAACACTTTCTTTTGTAACCATTGTTTCATCATGAACATTAGATTCAACAGATTTAGATCCCACCTCCTCAAATTCACAACTCTCAACTTTAGACTCTAATGCAATAAAGCAAAGTTCATTTTGTTTATTTTCAGTGTCTACAATTAGAGCAAAGTCTTCATCAGTCAGATCCTCAGGCAAGCTACTCCAATCAACAAAGCCCTTAGTAAAGAAGCTCTATTGATTAACCTCTTCCTGAGCAGTGGTTTGAGTAACTTGTTGTGTAGATTGCCTTTGAACCTGAGGAGTTAGTGCTTGAACATATTGGATTTGAAGAAAAGTGGTTTGAACATATATCACTGGATCAGTGGCAGCAGGGTGTGCAAAATGAGCAGTGTTTTGCAATGAGGAGCAGGGGTAAATTGGGAATAATGGACAGTGTTTTGAGGTCTATGACTAGGATGTGTGACAATTGGTCCAGTTGATTGAGACCTACATTCTCTAGCAAAAGTTGCCTAGCCTATTATACTTATAACACTTAATTTTTTATTTATCCAGCCCAACTTTTGTCCCCCCATGCAACCCTTAGAACTTCCTACCAGTTCTCTTGTATTATATTTGTTAGCCCTGACACTTAACAGAGCCAACTAGTGTAAAATGTCCATTTCATCCAAATATTATGGATCAAAATGTTGATGGTCACTCATCTCAAAGCATAAGTTGTCAGAAGTTTGGCTTTCTCCATTTGTAGCAAATGCATAATTAGGTGTGTAAGGTCAGAGTTGAAACCAAAAGTTATATAAATGAAATGATTATAACTCTGATCCTTACTGCTGCCAATGACTTCTTCTTGGCCAAAGAGAGTTGTACTACCAAATGCATAGTCATCAGCTACTTGTCTAAACTCTTGTAGCTTCTTTTCCTGGTTCAGCTCTCTCTCATAAGTGAGGAGTGTTGGTGCATGTTTGTGACAACAACTTAGATTTGGTCTTTGGATATCTTGTAATTAGTAAAACGATAAACAGTTAGCGGTTTTAGTTTTGTAATAGTTAGTTGTAGTGATTGGGTTGAATCAGACCCACATTATAGGGAGTGGTAGGCGAATTGGGCCTAGACCAATTTGCAACCCATGTGGTTAAACCCTACCCCAGTTGCAAACCTGTCTCTATATAAAGAGAGTTTTGCATTAGGGTTAAGGTTGCTCAGTTAGTCACTTCAGAGAGAGTTGAGAAAGAATTCGTAGAGAAATTGGCTGGACGAATTCGAGTTATCTAGATTGATTGTAATCGTTGTGGTAGATAATCAATAAAGATCGGGTTTATTGTGATTGTTGTTCCTACTCGTATTTCTGTGATAATCTGATCTAGAGGATTCCGCACCCTGGATTGGATAGACAATTCTGTGAAGATCCTTAAAGAATTAGGGGACCTACAATTGGTATAAGGGCATTAGGCTCTTGTTTGCTCGGTTCAGAATCGTTAATACAGAAAAAGTTGGGTTTTTGGACTTTTTGACGGCTGCTATAGGGTTTCTGCTACTATTTCGGATAAACACCAAGAATTTTGGATAGAAGACTTGCATCTCGGATCATAAGTGAAGCATCTCAGGTTAGAAAACTTGCATTTCGGATCAGAATAGTGCACCTCGGATCATAGGTGTTGATCTCGGATCATAGGTGTTGATCTCGGATCATCTTGGATTGCATCTCGGATCAAAACAATGTATTTCAGATTAATTAGGAAGCATCTCGGATAAAGAAGGAAGCATCTCGGATCATAACAATGCATCTCGGATTCTTGGTATTGATTTCGGATCATCTCGAATCATCATGAATACCATCTCGGATCACTGTTCCGAATTACCATCTCGGACTGGTATCTCGGATCACTGTTCCGAATTTCCATCACGGATTGTTAATCCGAGTTACTTTTGAATTGGGTACTGTTATGAGTTGTATTCACAAAGGTGGAAACCTAACCAGCTGACTTAACCAGAGATAAACGTTTTCGTACACAGAATTTGATCTAGAAACAATTTTGATAAACCGACCGCACGGTTAGACTCGTGTGATTTTTAGGACAAAAAAAGACATGAAAACTCCTAAAATTGCTCTAGGACATACATCATTGGATTCGTATTGTCGAGACGAGTCTAACAGTACAATTTTGTAATCACACTTTCCAGACAAATTTTTAAACGTTTTTACTAGCCATTCGGTAAAAATGTCGAATATGTTAAACTTGAACGAATTGTTGAGAATGGAGCATGAGGCAGGCACAACTAATAAACCGCCAAAAATGTTGAAGGTAGAGAATCACCTTACATGGAAGGATAGATTCAGTCGTTCATAGAATATAAGGACACACTGATGTGGATCTGTATTCAAGATGGGTACGCAAACCCAACACATGACGTTGAAGGCAGACAACGTGTCGCTGCCTATGTAAACATGTCAGAGGCTGATAAGAGAATGTATGAGTCTGAGAAGAAGGCTTTAGCTTCAATAAAGATATCGTTACCTGATGGCATCAAACGTACATTCAAGCGATATATTACTTCAAAGGAGACGTGGGATGCTCAAGAGAAGAGGTATGAGAGCAATCCTTATGTGAAGAAAAACAATGTTGACTTGCTGAAGAAGCAATTTGTTTTCTTTAATGGCATCGGAAATGAGTCCCTTGAAGATATCATCACGAGATACTATCATCTATGTCCGAAATGGACAATTATGATATAGAGGGATACACGGATGTTGAGTTAAACATTAAGTTGCTAGATGCCTCTGAGTGTCAAGGCTGCTCAAGATCATCTGGCTTTGCTTGCTTGCTTCATTCATTTCTTTATATGAGAACTACATTCAGGGAAGAATGTCTGATCCTGCTACTTTTGATGAAGATTATGATCAGATTGACCCTAGTGACCTAGAGGAGATGGAACTACAATGGTGGATTGCCATGATCTCTAGAAGAATGAAGAGGTTTATGAATAGAACGGGAAGAAAGTTCGTTGGAAAGAATGTAGGTTTTGAAAAGTTTAAAGTGAGGTGTTACAATTGTCAAAATTACGGACACTTTGCTAAAGAGTGTCAAAGAGCTAAGACTGAATTTCAGACTAACTCAACTTTTCAAGATTTTCCTAGTCTTTGTTCAAGCAACAGGAATGAATCTACTAACACTGGATCTAAGACCTTGATCTCTACTGCTAGAGAAGGTTCTTATGATCGGAGTGTTCTTCTGGAAGGTGATGACAATGCCACACAGGCTTTCATGGCTGAGATACCACAGTTGATGATGCAAAAGCAAAGGCTGATGCGGAGGTCGAACAAGAGACTGTAGCAAAAAAAGTTGATGATGATCAGACGAGTGAAAACATGAAATATGATGTAGAATATAATGCTGTAGATAAGAAGATGCCTGCAGATTTTGCTGCTTTTATGGCTGATCTAAGCAAATCAACAGGAGAGGTACATTCTAACTCTGGTCGTTCTGTTTGCTTAAAAGGGTGTGACTACAAAGTGAAGTTGACAGGTTAACAAAACAAAACCAAAATATGGTAAGTGAGCTCTTGAGCGTAAAAGAAGCAAAATTTTTCGTAAAAAGAAATTAGTCATTATAATTGAAGAAAATTAGGGGTTATGAAGAAGAAATCAACATTTTAACCTGTAAACTAAATGAAAAACTTCAAACTATTGACTTAGCTCATAATACGATGAGTGAGAAAACAAAAGAGATTTTTGAAAAATGCAAAGAGTTGGCAGAAGCACAACTGTTTTTTGTTGGGTTGTGTAGGAGCTGCTAAGGAGGATTATCAACTTGTGGTATGTTGATAGTGGTTGCTCCATGCACATGATGGGGGTGGCGAGATTGTTGACTGAGTTTAAAAATATACATGGAGGTTATGTGAATTTTGTAGGTGCTAAAGGAGGTGACATTACAGGTCGAGGAAAAGTGACCAATGGGAAGATCACATTGGACAAAGTGAACTATGTTGAGCAGATGAAGCACAATCTGATGACCGTGTCTCAAGTCTGCGACAAAGGTCACTTGGTCCACTTTACTAAGTCTGAAGCTTTGGTGTTGAAACCGGGTTTGGTGATACCGGATGATTGGATAGTGATGAGAGCGCCAAGGAGAAATGACACTTATATCATGGACATGGGTGCTAAGGACTCTTCCACTATGGTGGCGTGTTTATTGTCAAAAGCATCTGACACTGAGTCAATGTTGTGGCACAGACGCATGGCCCACATCCACTACCGAAAAATGAATTATATTATTAAAAACGGTTTAGTGGAAGGGGTACCAGTGAAGAGGGTTCACGTGGAAGATAAATGTCTTCCATGTCAAAAGGAAAAAGTACATAAGAAACCTCACAAGTCTAAAACAGTAAATTCCATAGATACCCCTTATGAATTACATCATATGGATCTTTTCGGTCCGGTGAACGTAAGGAGCATAGGTGGAAAGTACTATTACTCACGGCATTCATGGGTTTTCTTTTTAGGAACAAAAGATGAGACAGCAGAGATGCTAATAGATCTTTTTACAAAATTGGAAAATGTCCATGCTGCACGGATTAAGAGGATAAGGAGTGATAATCGCACGGAGTTCAAGAATCAGATTCTGGATCTCTATTGTCTTTGCAGGGAATTGAACATCAATATTCTGCTCCTTATACACCTCAATAGAATGGAGTTACTGAGAGGATAAACAGGATGTTGATTGAAGCCACTAGAACTATGCTTTCTGAGTTCTTTTCTAGGGAGAAGCTGTGAACACAGCTTGTTATGTCCTAAACAAAGTTTTGACGGTTAAATGGTTTAACAAAACATGTCACGAACTATTGTTTAACCGGAAACCAAACTTGAAAGGCTTTGAACCATTTGGATTACCCTACACCATTGTGCGAAATAAAGATATGCAAAAATTCGGTGAGGTAGCTGACGAGGGATACTTTCTAGGTTATATGCCTGGAACACCGAATAAAAGTGTTTCTAATCTAAACACTGGCAAATTTGAGGTTGTGTTTAACATGGAAATCACTAGTTATTCACCTCAACAATCAACGAGTGGTCCTGCTATATTATATGGTTATGATAGTGTTTTTAAATCATTTAATATTCCTAATTTTTTTCAATGCAGATGAGTCTCAAGTGATTCAAACTGTGATCAGTGAAGATGAAGAGGGTGACTTCATGCCTAGATCGAATATATCAATGACAGATGCTCCAGAAACTTCCTCTAGTGCAGCTCCACAGGATTCAAGTGATAGTGAGTCTGAACCTATTCAGGGGGAGGATTTTACTAATGTGTTTGCTAATAAGAACACTCAGGATGAGACTGGATCTAATCTGGGAGATAATTTAGTTGTTGACACCATTGCTACTACACGCACAATCAAAGATCATCCAGTTGAGAACATCATAGGTGATGCTGCTGCAGGTGTTCAAACAAGAAGAGGTGTGATCAAATGATCCTATTTATTTACTTCGGTTCTGAAGACTGGATGATGAATGAGTGTTTGTATAGCTGCTTTATTGCCCAAGAGGAGCCGATGATCGTTCAAATGGCTCTAAAAGATAATTCATGGGTTGAAGCTATGCTAGAGAAACTAGCTCAGTTTAAGAAGTTGAAGGTTTGGGAGCTAGTTGACTTGCCTGAAGGAGAGAAGGAAATAGGCACCAAGTGGGTGTTTAAGTGCAAGAAAGATGACCGAGGGATTGTGACAAGGAATAAATCTCGACCAGTGGTGAAAGGGTTCAATCAGCAATAGGGGATTGAATACAATGAAGTGTTTACACTAGTAGCTAGGTTGGAAGCAACTCATTTGTTCTTAGCTTTTGCTTCATTCAAGGGCTTCAAAGTTTACCAACTCGACGTGAAGAGTGCGTTTCTTTATGGGAAAGTCCAAGAAGTGGTGTAGGTCTCACAACCAGATGGGTTTACTGATCCAGTTTATCTAGATCGAGTATATCAACTTGATAATGCATTGTATGGATTGCATCAGGAACCTAGGGCGTGGTATGAGACACTGTTAGAAGAAGGATGGGATGTTTATACATCAGACGAAGTATGTGTATGACATTGTGTCTCGTTTCAAAATGAAGGATTGTGCTACTTTCAACACACCTATCTGCGAGAATCACAATCTTGGTCTAGATAATGAGAGTGTGGATGATGTTGATCCAACTCAGTACATGGCAATGATTGGTTCTCTAATGTATTGACTGCTTCAAGACCAGACATCATGTTCGCAGTGTATCTTTGTGCTAGATATGAAGCGAATACAAAAGAGTCACATATGAAAGCGGTGAAGCGGATTCTTCGTTACTTGAAGGGGAAACCTAAACTTGGTTTATGGTATCTAGCTACTAGTGATTTGAAGTTTGTTGCTTTCACTAATTCGGACTTTGGAGGATGCAAATCAACCAGAAAGTCTACTACAGGTGGTTGTCAGTTCTTAGGAGGGAGGATCGTGTCATGGCAATGCAAGAAGTAGTCTTGCGTGTCTACCTCTACATGTGAAGCTAAATATATTGATGCGAGTAGCTGTTGCTCTCAGGTTCTTTGGATACACAGCAGATGCGCGATTACGGTTTGAATTTCACTCGTACTCCTATTAGGATAGACAATAATGCCACTATTTCAATCACAAACAATCCCGTAAAACACAGTCGCACAAAACATATTGACATTCGTCATCATTTTATATGGGATTGTGCTAAAAAGAAATTGACTGAACTTCATAGAGTTGACACACTAGATAACCTAGCAGATCTTTACACAAAAGCATTTGACAGGCTTGTTTTGAAGATTTAGTCGAACTCAACGAGATGAGGAATCCTGAATAACCAGTTTTCCATAAGAATTTTGTAAATTATTTACTTTTTTTCAAATACTAAAACATAATAAAAAAGAAAATCAAAAATGAGTTTTCACTGTGTGGAAAGAAGAAATGACAGTACATCAGTAGGTTAGACTGTCATACTAAAATTAAAAGTAAATTGCTTAAGTGTGATAGCAGCTTCATCATATGATGTACCAGTAGGCCAAAATCATGAAATAATCCACTTACCTTGGTAATATAAACATAACAAACTATGTATGAGTGGGTAACATATCAGTGTCGTATGGTTTTATAACCTTAAATCTTGCGTTGATAGATTTCCAAAATCTAAGGTTTTAGGTCTTTATATCGTTATTTCATCCGGGGTATCAGGGTTGTCCTTCTACGCATCCAGATATATGCTGACCTAGGCACAACCCCCGTCGGATATTGGTCTCTTTGTTGTACGAAAGTACTGACCTGATCACTAATTATCTAACGTTGTAAATTAAAAAAGGTGAATTTCGGTATACTCACCTACTACAAGGAATCTTTGTGCATACCTGGATCGTGGGGGTATATCCTGAAGTCGGACACACTAGTATATCAGTATAAAATTACCTTCATATATCACTAGGTAATGGTATTTGAAATGTTCATGTATTTTGTTTAAGTGGATAAACAACATTGGTAATCATCTTGAACAACTTTTCATGAAAATTACATATGGAATTAGTGTGAAAACAGTTTGATATTGCTGATATGATCTTCTTCCTGGTGATTCACATAAAAACAGAGTGTTTATTATTTCATTATTTATTTGCTTTCAAAAAAAAAATCCAAAAAGATTTTCGTTTTCTTGTGAATTCTCAGTGTACGGAATATGGTTGTTCATGACTGAGTTGTTACTGATAGGGGGAGACGGTGTTAGAAGATGAGTTCAATATTGTAAAAATCTTGCAGTGTCTATGTGCTTAAAAAGTTTAAGTGTGTGGTTTGTGTTGGAAATTGATTAATCTGTGATACAGTTCTACCATCTCTTGAAAAATAATAATTTGTTAACTTGTGTTGAAATTTTTTTTATGGTTTTTCGAGATGTTTGTTTTATAGTTTTAGATTCTAGTAGTGTGTTGCTAAGAAATTTAGTGAAGAGGAGTTTGCTTGGATGCATGGTAGAACCTCCTTTCTACATTCCAGACAAAGTTGAAGAGTTTTTGAAGATTGCTATGCAAGTGCTAAACTGGAGTTTGCTCCGACGCTAACGATTTAGAAGATTTGGTGATTGGATGCTTCAGCTTAGGGGGAGTCTGTTACTGACATAAGCTATTAAAGTTGAAGCTATCCAAAGACTAAAGACGTTGAAGATTGCAAGATGACTAAAGACAAAGTTGTATAATGAAGATACTGTCAAGGGGGAGTTTGTTGGTGCATATTTGTGACAACAACTTAGATTTGTCTTTGGATATCCTGTAATTAGTAAAACGATAAACAGCTAGCGGGTTTAGTTTTGTAATAGTTAGTTGTAGTGATTGGGCTAAACAAGACCCACATTATAGGGGGTGGTAGGCGAATTGGGCCTAGACCAATTTGCAGCCCATGTGGTTAAACCCTAGCCTAGTTGCAAACCTGTCTCTATATAAAGAGAGTTTTGCATTAGGGTTAAGGTTGCTCAGTTAGTCACTTCACAGAGAGTTGAGAGAGAATTCGTAGAGAGATTGAATGGACGAATTCGAGTGATCTAGATTGATTGTAATCATTGTGGTAGATAATCAATAAAGATCGGGTTTATTGTGATTGATGTTCCTACTCGTATTTTTGTGATAATCTGATCTAGAGGATTCCGCACTCTAGATTGGATAAACGATTCTATGAAGATCCATATGATTAGGGGGCCTACAAGGAGCCTACCATGAAGCTGAGTAAGACTCATTTCTTTAAACCCAACTAAATTTGAAAGTGTTACATTCACCAATTTAAGTTCACTAATGAGACAGCTAAATCTTTCGAATTGTTGGGTTAGTGACTCTCCGTTGACAAGAAAACGTTTCATATTGTTGATTAAGAACCTCTCTGTTGTTTTCAATCACTACCTCAGTCCCACCGAATTGCTCTTTCAAAGCATCCTATAATTCCTTTGCGATGTTGCAATGCAATAGGCCAGCATAGATATCGTCTAGCAATGCAGAGGCCACGATGCTAAATGCCTTTACATCTAGCTCGATTTTTTGGAAATCTTGCTCGGAATAATTTTCAGGATTCTTTGGTACTTGGACTTTAGGGTCCTCTATACTCGGTATCATTGGAACATGAGGTCCAAAGATAACCGACTTCCAGCAACGTGTGTTTTGTTGAGCAAGGACATGACCTGTGACATCCCGGTTTTTCAGGTATCTTAAACGCGCTACTTTATGGTTATTCACTCCTACGCTGATTTAATTCGGAGAATTAAATTACACGCTCACAATAACTACGCTAACTTTGTGAATCTATAGGGTGATTACGTGCTATGTGTTATTAGACGGGTTGTATCTGAATTACGTGCTCTGTGTTATTAGACGCTTGTAGTTATTGTATCACGCTTTGATTTCGCGATTTATTAGTTATAAGCCTTATGTTACCGAATTGTAAAAAAAAAAAAAATAAAATAGCCGAACCGAACCGAGCCGCGAAACGTGTCGACCTTGCGACCCACACACCTTGCGGCCCAAGGAATTAACCCAAACTTGAGGCCCAAGGCTCTAACCCAAACCCCCCCCCCCCCTATCACGACCCCCCCTCCCCTTGTTATATTTATATGTATGTATGCATGGGATGTTTAAAAAAAAGAAAAACCCTAATACCCTAGAAGAAGGTCAACGGAAGCCCCCCCTCTCACGGTCGCGCAATTCTACTCTCGGATTGATTCCAAGCTTGTCCCGGTTCGCTAATCATCATCGTCTCAAGGTTAGGGTTTAATTGTTTTACGATTCACATTAAGTTTTGTGTAATCTTGATCATGATTGTGCTTGTATGATTATTCTATGAAAAAGTGTTGCGGGGTATGATTAGTTCGGATGAATATGCGAATCTTTGCGGTTGTAATGATATATTGAACACAAAAATCGTAGGCTCCGTTTTAGCGATAAAGATCATGATAAATATTTAGGGTTTGCATGAATATTGATATATATGATGATATTTGACAAGTTAACCTGTTGTTAATCAATACACCTAAGCGTCATGATCGTTTAAACATGTTCTAATGCGATAAAGTCGAAAACAGTAAGCTGATTGACATTTACTGCCAACTTCAGTTGGCTGTAACCCGATCATTATTTATCGAAAAGTGGATTTTCTGAAGCCTAAAACGTGTATTTTTGAAAAACACTTCAAATGGCGCCGGAATCATATTTTTCTGAGGTCGTTTGCTATTTTTAAATGGTAATTTAGTGCAGCAGCTGAAGCTGCGTAAATTCTGCAGAATTTGCAGGTTGTTTATCGAGTCGGATCTCATAGTCTGTAGGGGGTTAGGTCCGCAAGTGGAAATTGAGAAATCTCACCTATTTTCCCAAAAGCTTTGTTAGCACGGTTAAATGCATATTTTTCACATTTGCCATTATGAGCCGGCTTAACAAAAGCATTTTTCACATCATGAGCCTTTTGTTGTTTGTTCTTCTTTCCTCTTCCTTGACCTGCTCATTTTGGCTCGTTTGGCTTGCTCTGAACCTTTTCATCACAAGAAGTAGGTTCAGTTTGTTCTGTTTCCGCACCAGAATGCTCGTTCACGCTAGCTTTCTCTTCATCACCTTTTATAGTTACAGAGTTCCCGGTTCATTAGATGAAAGACCAGATGCTCCAGCTGAATAATTAGAAGAGTTAGCAGCACCAGATGGTTCCCGTGTGTCTAACGTATAGTCACTGGGTTTGTCGTAAACCATATGTTGTGCTCTCTCAATTTCTTCCTCGGTTTCAGGCATTGTCGAGTAGTTGTGATTATATGGTGGGGCAACCTGATTGAATCCCAAACCCTTCCCCTTGTTCTCCTTATATGCCAACTGCACATTGCACACGTCTTGAACAAGCTTGCTGGAAGTATCAAACTTCTTTATATTAACTTCGTTTTGTTGATATTTTCCAGCAAAAAGTCCTAGCTCAACTCTTACCAAGTCGCATTCCATGGTTTTTGAATGTAATCTGGTTTTTTAATCATGGACCCAACATTTCTGTTGATTTACGTCCAGGTGGAGCTGAGCTATATCTTTCTTTTGAGCTTCATCCTTTTCTGTAAGTAACTTGTTACTTTGTCAAAGGCCAATGCACTGAGCCATTGCACTGTTGTAATCATTAGCCATTTAGGATATTAGTGCCCTGAGTGGCGCAATCATTTTCTGGCAATGCTTAGTACATAAAAGATAGTTGACTGTCTCAATGAGAGATCTTGGTTTGTCAGTCTGAGGTTGGGCTTGGGGTGCTGGGCTATTGACAGCGGCTTGCTGGGTTTGAGGTGCTGAGATATTGATTTCAGCTTGCTTGGCTTGATGTTTATTTTTGGCCACTTCTTCGGGATGAGACCCCGTTGATTTTGCGTATAGATCTTGGTTTGATTGTAAATGATCCTACAACCAAGATACAAAGGAGTCTTTGTCATCACCCAAAAGGCTATTCATCTCATTCCTTGCTTCCTCTTTTCGTCTCCCACATTCAAGCAAGCGCAACACATATTACACGTCAAATCAACATTATAGTTTCCAATAAACTCATTCAGCTTTTCCTTCACTTGACACGCAAGTTCGGGTTTTGATTTTGTGCTTGGGTACAGTGTTGTTAACGGTAGTTTTGATAATTGGGCTGAAAACAATGTTCGGATTGGCATTCGGGTTGGAATTTCAGACTGGGCTAAAAACTGGGTTGAACACTATGTTTGAATACTAAGCTTTGGCTTTATTCATCCTTGAATCAAAGGCTAAGAATAGAAGCTTGGAAAACCTTTACTAATTTGTTCCTTGCCCGTGATCAAGAACCGAGAAACACAAGTCAAATTAAGAACCCGAAACACGCTAACCCGAAGACTTTGCGATAGAACGAATCTGCATCGTGTACCGTACCTCAAAACCTGTCAAAACTCGTTATTACAAAACAAACCACCCTTTTTTTAAAAATTATAGTAAGTATTATTAATATAAATTGATGTTTAATATAAATATATTATTATTATTATTAATCTAATATTATATTATATTGTATTATATTATATTATATTATATTATATTATATTATATTATATTATATTATATTATATTATATTATATTGTATTATATTGTATTATATTATATTATATTATATTATATTATATTATATTATATTATTATTATTATTATTATTATTATTATTATAAAACATTAAATCCCTTTTTTTTAATATATTGTTTTAAACCGTTAACTTTAACCGTAACTCTAAATATGTTCACTTCACAATTCACGACACCTAAACCGTCACTAAAACAATTCCCTGTTTCTTTCTTTTCTTTTCCAAACAACCAAGTGTCGCAATAAAACTTTTAGTTTCTTCTTTGTTTATCACCTATCAAGAAGACCATAACCCTAATAACCAGTGATGATGATGATGGTTATAACCGGTGATCGGAAAGGTAGTTGTAGGTTGTGGTTACGGTGCCGGTGATAAGAAGAGATGAGTGGTGGATTGATAATGATGATGATGACAGGTTCGACGCGAAGGTTACGGCAGTGAAAACAGTCTGGTTCACATAGAGTGAAGGATGTTGTCGAGGGTTGTAATGGTGATGATAATGATGATCGATTGATGTTTTTACCGGAGATGATGATGAATGGTGAAACAGGTTGTCGTTATGGTGCAGGTGATAAGAAGAGATGAGTGGTGCGAGGAGGTGACCGAGAATGGAGTTGATGATACGATGGTGGCAGATGATACGGCGGAGGTAGATGAAAACAAGACGGTTGTGTTTGACGGAGATGATTGGCGACGGTGATCGGTGAACTGAACGGTGACGAGGTGATGACTGTTTCTGAAGGTGGTGGGTTCGCAGGTGATATAGTGATAAAAAGAAGATCGGTGGTGGCTAATACTGACGTGAAAGAGGTTGTGTAAAAGATTAACGGTGTTGAGTGCCGGAGATGGTGTACGGTGATGGCAGATGTAGAAGTAAGATGGACGATGGAGGTTGTTATCGGTTGTATGCGGAGGTGAAACGTGGTCTACGGTGGTAACAGTGGAGGGTGGTTGTTGACGGTAGGATGGAAGTGATTAGCGATGGAGTATCGATGTTCGGTTACCGATGTTGATGAAGATGATTTACGGTGTGAAGTAAAGGTTGACAGAGATGGAGAAGATGACCAGAGTTACAGTAGTGGTTACGGTGGTGGTTGCGGAGATAAATTGATTTGTTATATAGATGATGATGATGATGATGAATTATTCAATGATAGAGGTGGTGGTGGTTGATGGTGAACGGTAACGATGATCAAACAGGTAACCGGAAGCTCTAGGATGATGAGTGGTCAATGTGATTGGATGTGAAGGTGGCGGAGGTGATGATGGTGTCGAGGTGGTATGGAGAAAGTTGCAGTAGTAATGGAGAGGGTGGTGATCACGGTGATTGACAGATCGTGGCCGGAGGTTGTTGTCGGTGTGGAACGAGTGACGGAGATGGTGGTTATACGAGATCGATCGAATGTGAATAGTGGACGTGAAGATGGATTGATGATTATTGATGGTGGTCAATGATGGTAGTGACCCGAACTCGAACTCAATATCAAAACGGAGGTGATGAAGATGATCGGACAGGAGGAGATCGACGGAATGGTAAAGCTGATGATCAATGCGGTGGAGGTGATGAAGATGGTAGCCGGGAAAACGGAGGAGTGGTGAACGACGACGGTGGTTATAAGTGGTGGTCGGAAGTTGATGTAAGTTGGAGGTGATCGGAGATGATGGTACGGTAATTGACGGTGATGTGTAGGAAGAATGATGAACAGTGGAGATGTCTTCTATTGAAGATGATGAAGTTTAATATGATCAATGAACGGTGCTATATCGGATCTAATTCAGATGGTATCTTGGATCTGAAGTTTAATATGATCTCGAATAAAGATGATAAATATGGTGTCTCGGATTGTGTCTCCGAGATGGTTTTTGAAAAAAAGATGGTTTCCGAGCTGGTTGCAGCTTGATTCAGATGGGGAATGTTATGAGTCACGAATGAATGATGATGAAGATATAATGATGATAGTGATTTCGGATGTATGAAGATGATGTATTTTGATTGTGAAGATTGTATTTCGGATGTGTAACTGATGTATCTCGGGTAATAATCGTGCACAGCTTTTGATAATTTTTGTATTTCAAATATGAAGATATTTTTTAAACACTAACTTTTAAATATTTTGGATTTTTAATTCTTGGATTTTTCAAAAGTAAAAATATTATCAAACCTTTTGAAAATACGATAAAATCCCCTTTTTAACAACTTTCAAATAGATCAAAGAAGCAAATTGATTGTTTTTAAACAAAAACTGATGAATACGAAGAAGAACGCGAAGAACACTAACCCAAAAATTCCGGAAAACTTGAATGTTTGATATTAAACCAAGCCTCGAAACAGGTTTTAAAGGCTCTGATACCAATTATAAGTCACGAATAATCTGGATCTAACAACTATATCAATCAATCACCAAGGATGAGCGAAATCTAAACTTGATAATGATTCAAGAAAACCGAAAATAAGAGAAACGAGATGAGTAAGAATAACACACGAATCACTTGAAACTTGCATCCGATTCTATTACTAAGAATAGCAAAACTGTCTGATACAAGTTTCTTTCTCTCTATCTCTCTCTAGAATGATGGAGGCTACCAAGTTCTTCCTAAATGCTTAACCCTTGGAATGACATAATATTCTATTTATACATAGGGTTTGCCCATGCCACTCACAGGCTTCTCTTGGGCTTGCCTGGCCCACATGGCCTATGGCATGCCCAAGTGACTTATTCAAGGTCCAAACCTAATACAAACTAACCCAATTCAATCCCAGTTCGCTACCATAGCCCGTTTGTTGATTTGATGCGTCAGTCTCACAATTTTAGGACCTAACAAAATGAAGCAACTGAAGATTAAAACGGAAGATGAAGAATGGATAAGCTAGCAGATGCTCTACCACTGGGAGACTAGTCAATGTATTTGATGATTCTGAAGAATAATACAAAAGTATATAATGATTTAAAACTGGGAAAATTTATTGAGAAGCGGCAAGGGCATGAATTAGAGTTAGACAAAATGGCAAAATGAAAAGTTCAAATGTTCAACAAGACGTTGATCTTTATTTCACAGGTAGTAGTTTGGCAAGTACTCAAAGCGCAAAGATCTAAACATGTTTAGCATAGACACATCATCTGGAACTTCATCTAACAATTCAAACAATTGTGATGGTTTTTCGTCTTACCCAAGTTTTGAGCCGAACACTCCAATGAAGAGTCCTCAATCCTCGCAAAGCTCAAACAAAGCTAGAACAACTCGAATTCTCATATTCTTTAGTGCAATATTGTTGTTAAGCTGCAAAATGCTCAAGATTTCACTTAAACAACAGCAAGGGAGCACATGACGTTTCTTGCTTCTGTCCTAGAATCATATGAAAGCCTCATAGTAGGAAGGAATAGAAATCCTAATATAAACAAAGAAGATAATGATTAGATAGATCCTAAAGTGTTGGAATTGATAAACATTAAATGGTGGTGTATGGCGAGTGTGGTTAGAAGTAGGTGTTGGTGCATAATGTCTATTGCCTATGTCTTAGGTTTGTGTCTGTATTTTGTAATAGGGCGGAAATGTTAGATTTACGGTGTTTGTATTTAACTTCCCACGAAGGTGAAGTCTACCTTCACACGAAGGAAATTACCTTCGTGCAAAGATAAACTACCCTTGCACGAAGGTAGCATGTATACATATAGCTAGTGTGAGGTGTTAGTGTGTAGAACTTTTGTGACTAAGACGGCGAAGCTCTGTCGGATTTCCTGGTCATTTGTAACTGTTAAACATTAAATGAAATCAGTTAATTTATGAAATAATCTTGTTAATTGTCACTAATTCATATGAATCCTGTGCGTATGGACTAGATACTCAAATTAGGAACTTTGCTATTGGACAAAACGATCCTACAAGTGGTATCACAGCACAGGGAGCCTGATTTGAAGATAATTGTTCAAGATTCAGCCTATAAGACTTCTTATTCTACTCATTCTTCTTATTTTTCACTTTTTAAAATGAATCAATGGTCAAAATGAACGGATTTTCAAGTATAATACGTAAAAACATGTTTAGATAAACCCTTGAGATAATCAGACTTGAAAACAAACCAATTCATGTTGAAAATTGCAAAATAAAAATGTCAAGTTTTGAACCTACCTTTGCACAAACATAACTTTACCTTCGCACGAAGTTAAAAAAATTGTAAAGGTTTAAAAATCATCTTCGCATGAAGATAAATCAATTTTTGACACTTTTACTTCACTCGAACCGAAATCTTAATCTTTTAGCATTTAACGTTGTTTCAGGCTGGTAAAATGGAGGGCGAATTTTACAACGCGTTTGCTATGTTAACTGTTAATGTATCTGCTACAGCTGCACATAATCTGAATTTGGAGAACGAAATGGGGACAACGGTGAAACCCCCAAAGTTGATGAATTTAGAGGATTATGACTGTTGGAGTGAACGGTTTGTTAACTGAGTGCCAGCGAACCATTTTAACTGCTGGTTTGCTATAGAAGAAAAATATACCACACCAATTAGGGAAAATGAATGGAGAAGACGTTGACTCAGTTCACAACGGCTGAAAAAGAAAAATTCGTCAATGAGAAGAAAATGATGAGCATATTGCTACAATCAACCAAAGAAGATATCTAGCATTGCTGCAACATATGATAACTCACAATCATTACAGAATGCATTAAAGTTGAAGTTCTAGGGAAGTTCACAAATGAGGAAGAGCAAAAAGGCACTGATTAGAAAAGAGTTTTATATTTCAACCTTTTGAAAGGCGAAACGATGAAGCAGTTGATCAAGCGTTACTGTCACCCAGTTCTTCAAATGAAGATGTTAGGAATTTAGAAAACGAATGAGGAGTTAGTCGACAAGTTGTAAGATGCTTTGCCTGAGGGAGAGTGGACTATGTACTTGATAATGCTGAAAAATGGTGCAGAGTGTAGTAGTTGCAGCCTTTCAAAGGTCATAGAAAAACTCGAAGGTCATGAACTTGAAATGTAGAAGATGGCCAAATCAAAAGGTGCTCAAACGCAACAAGATGTATACCTTTACTTTAAAGGCAATACAACTGGTACTCAAAGTCCGAAAGTACAAACCGCCTTCAGTGCTGATACTTCTACAAGCCCATCTTCTTATCAATCCGGTTTTGAATCATTTTCTAGCTTTGAACCAAATTCACCCAAAATACCTCAGTCTTCACATAGCTTAAACAGTCTCCAAAGTCAACAATCTGGTCAATCTAACTCAAACCAGAGGTTTTTATAGTGTAACATAGCTGTGAATCTCCAAAACGCACACGATTTTAATGAACATACTACCAAGCAGCACATGTCTTGCTCGCATTTGTTCTTAAATCTTCCAAAAGCCTGGTTGTTGGGAAGATAGGAAATCCAGATATGACGAAGGAAGATTATGATCAAATAGATTTAGAAGAATTAGAGCTTATTAACATCAAATGGTGCATGGCTTCTATAGTTTGAAGAGCTCAGAAATTTATGGAGATTACGGGCAGAAATAGTTTGGGAGGTCTGGATGGGAAGCTTTGATTCGACAAATCAAAAGTTACCTGTTTCAAATGGAGAGAGAAAGGACATTTCAAATGGGAATGTACTAACCGAGAAATCAATAGTAATCAATGTCCTTTTGGTGATGATTATTATAAGAAAGCTATCTATCATAAGTCGTCACCACCACAATCAAATTCAAGGATGATTCAAATAGAAGACGGTCCATCTAATGCTAAAGACAAAGCTTTAGTAATCGCCTAAGAAGACGAAGGATTAACTGGGGCAAGTACATTTCTAAAAACGAAAGTCTTGCACTTCTCGTATGGATAATTAAAGGATATATTCATGAACAACATGCTGAAAAAGAGAATATATTGCATAATGCTTTTAGAAATCTAATTCCACCTAATATGTTTCCATATTTTGTAGGATATTTTGACTTAAGCTATCAAGTGCAGCAGAAGAGGAGTCAAAATATTAATGTGTGGAATTGATAGATGTGGAAAAAGAGATTAATGCTGAGAATTTGATAGAGAGTGCAAACAAAGCAATGATGGCAAACCTTAAAGAGGTAGTTTCTAATGAAGTCAAGGAAGAGTCAGTGACTGAATTTGTCAAAGAGTCAGTAAGGGAGGTTATCAAAGTTCACGTTGTTGAGGTTGAAAAACCATGCAAGAGATGGCAAGAACCTTGCAAGGAATTTGTCGAGAAAGATAAAAACTATTCTGAACTGAAAAAACTTTAAGATAATTCGTCAAGTGATTATAACGAAACTAAACAAGCTTATGACAAATTATCTAAAGCAATTAAACAATATGAAAAGGTTAACAGTGAAGATAGTGCAACTTTGTCGATGTTTAAAGCAACTCTTATGGACAAACAAATGGCAACTAACATTCATCTAAACAAAATTGCTGAACTTAAAAAAGAGCTTGAAAAATAAAAACCAAAACGGAAAGGGTTAACAAATTGTTAATCAGTTATTCCACCAGTTCATATGTCATTGATCATATTCTTTCGAAAATTGAAAAGGAAGAAGATGATAAGAACGGTAAGAACAAAAGTGTTTGTTATAGCCGTGTTCCACCATCTATGTGGGAAAGCTATGCTAGAAAGAAACCACCAGGGGTGGAAAAGGCACTCAATCTAAATTTGAAAACTGAAAAAAAAAATGAGTTGCCTGAGAACATCGATGTAACATACCCTAAATCAAACAACGACTGTGAAATCTGATGTGGTTAAATAGTGGTTGAAAAGGTTTCGGGAAGTGAAAGTGATAGCACAGAGTATGAAAGTTCTGAGTCGAACTTGGAGAAAACTAGCTTAAGTTTAAATTATGAAAATGAGGAGAGCTTTCACAAGAATTGTCTTGACAAATCAGTATTTGAGCTAACAGAAATAAATTTTTCTTAACTAGGAAATTTGAATAAGTATTACTACTATAAACCCAAAAGCTTTTGTAAAAATTATCACAAAGGTAGAAGTTATCCTGAAAATAAGCGTAAAGGGTTGGGGTATGTTAAGAAGAAAAATGATTAGTTTCGAAAATCAAATTTTCAAAAGAAAGTTAACTTTGTGTTTGGATCAAGCACCGTAAGTGAAAAAGAAAGGTTGGGAAAGGAACAATCAAACGACGAGTTCCATGCAGAAATGAAACGTCGAGCAAAATTTGAGTTCATCTATTGATTACAGTAGAACATGTTGGAAATGTAACAAAGTTGGGCATATTGCACGGCATTGTACTCAAAGCAACTCAAAATCTGTTTACAACGCAAAGAAATCCATAGAAGATGTGAGACAAAAGAAACTTGAGTTTGTTCCAAAACAGATCTTAAAACGAAATAATGAATCCAACAAAATTGTGAAACCGATAATTCTAAATGTTCCAAAATTTGAAAAATGGGGAAACTTCAACCAAAACTAAACAAAAGGATTCAAAATTTTATTCGAAAAAGGCAATTCTAAAAGCACAAACTTGGGTGGTTAAAACTAAAACATCTTCTGTAGAAATCAAAATACCTGTTAAATCTGAAGTTAAACAGGATGTTAATGTCAAAGTTCAAACGTTTGACATTCTTAACCCACCCAAGACGGAGAAGGCTTGGGTTTCTCTATTTAACTAATTGCATATTTACATGTGTAGGGGCTACCAAGGTCAATAATATCAAAATGGATAATGGACAGTGGAGCTTCTCGTCACATGACAAGAATGCTGGCCTTACTCTATGATGTTAAGTCTATTCGTGGAGGCTATATAGGGGTCGCTGGAAATCAAGGTGGAAGGATTGTCGGAGAAGGAAAACTTTCCAATAGAGTGGTCTCGTTCGACAAAGTGAACTACATTGCTGAATTGGAGAACAATTTACTAAGCATTTCATAGTTTCGTGATAAGAAGTTTACAATGCACTTCAATGATAAAGAATGCTTAACTCTGAAGCCGAGATTCAGAATTCCTGAGGAGTGGATTCTTATGCGTGCTCCACGAGAGAATGATATTTATGTTCTTGACATGAGCGTTGCATCCACTACATCAATGTCGACACAATGTTTTGTTACGAAAGTAAATGAAAAAGAATCGATCTTATAGCATCAAAAGATGGGGCATACCCATTTGAGAAAAATGAACTATCTAGTGCACAACAGTCTAGTGGAGGGTGTTAATCTCAAAAGTTTTCATCTGAATGACGATTGTCTTAGCTGCAAAAAGGGGAAGCAACAAAAGAAATCACACCTGAAAAAACTTCTAAAATTACCACAAAAGAGGCTTCATATGGATCTTTTCGGGCTAGTCAACTTCAAAAGCATATCTGGTGATCTATACTGCCTCGTTGTTATAGACGACTATTCGAGATTCTCACGCGTTATCTTCCAGGAGAATACATATGAGACATTTGATAATCTTATGGTTCTCTTTAGAAAGTTAGAGAACTTGTACCATATTCCAATCAAACGAATACAAAGTGATAATGGTAGTGAGTTCAAAAATAATAGAATGCTCGAATTTTGTAACAACAAAGGTATTCTTCACGAATTCAGCACCCCCTATACCCCGCAGCAAAATGGAGTAGCTGAACGTAAGAACGAAATCTCATTGAAACTGAACGCAAGATGCTCGCTGATTCAAAGTTACCTGTTAGTTTCTGAAGAGAAGCGGTTGCCATTGCATGTTACACGTTGAACAAGGTTTAACCATCAAGGCACATAAGAAGACATGTTTTGAACTGTTTTACCAACGTAAGCCGAACCTAGAGTTTTTTGAATTATTTGGATCTCCATGTACGGTCATTGACCCAGATGATAAATTTGGTTCAAGATCTTCAGAGTTCGTAGGATATGCAAGTCTGTGGAGAAGAGTATATTTGCCAAGTGTAAATAGAGTTATTCTTGCTCAACATGTTGATTGTCAGAAGTACACAATGCCTACTCAAAAGCCTGGTGAATCCTGGATGTTCAACTACGAGAGTTTATGGAATTCTTTAGATCTGCTAGAAGAACAAAATGAAGAGCAACTTGTGTTGTTATATCAACAACAGCAAGCGTCTAATCAAGAACAAGTTCCAAGACCGATGGTGGTTACTCAAACATCTATTGGCACAAATGATTCTGGAGTAGGTCCGAGCACGAATCAAACAGAACCCGTCGCCGTACTAGTAGTGAATGCCACAGAGCCCCCTTTCGACCAATCTGACGACTCTGGTTCAGATGCTAGGCCGACATATAATCAAGATGGTGAATCGAGTTCTGCTAAAGGTTCTGAGCATATAACAAGTTTGATAAATCAATCTGCAGGTTATAGCACTAAGAGTGAAGCTTCAACGAGTACTCTGGTTGCTTAACAAAACATCACAACTTTGGAAAGTGAAGTAAATGTTCCTAATGAAGAAATACCGAGAAATTTGTCTTACCACCCTGTATTGGAGTTAAAACATGCAATTAGATCAATAAGTATCTTAGTTATCTTCATCCCAAAATTGCACCAATTCCAGATATATGCTCACATCGTTGTTTTATTTCGAAGATTGAGCCGAAATCGAATAAGTAAGCACTTGCCGATGATAGCTGGATAAATGCAATGTAGAGGAGCTGCAACAATTTGAAAAGCTTGGTGTCTGGAAGCTTGTTAACCTACCAGCTAATCACAAAGCTATTGCTACTAAATGGGTTTTCAAGTGCAAAAGAGATGATCGAGGGTAATTATGCGCAATAAAGCTCGACTGGTTGTCAAAGGTTTTCATCAGCAAGAAGACATTGATTATACAGAGGTTTATGCTCCGGTCGCAAGACTAAAAGCATATTCCTGGCGTTTGCGTCATGGAAAGGTTCTAAAGCGTACGAGTTGGATGTCAAATAAGCTTTTCTTTACGGAATAGTGAAAGAGGATGTGTATGTTGGACAACCACCAGGTTTTGTCGATTCAGTGCATAGAGACATGGTTTACTTACTAGATAAGGCGTTATACGGTTGCATCCGGCCCCGAGAGCTTGGTATGAGACACTCTCTCAGCACCTATTAAACAACGACTTTACCAGAGGCACATTTGATAGCACACTCTTCACACAGGAAGTGAAAGGACATCTGCTTATTGTACAAATCTATGTGGATGACATTATCTTTGGCTCTACGAACGATGCGCTGTGTAAAGAATTTGAAGAAATCATGAAAAAGAAATTTGAAATGAGTGCAATTGGAGAAATGAAGTTCTTCTTGGTGCTTCAAGTCGATTAGTTGCTTGATGGTATCTTCATCCATCAGACAAAGTACGTCCATGATATCTTGGAGAATTCGAAATGTCGAGAATGTCACCATTATCTACCACATTGGCAATTAATCATGGCATCTGTCCAGAAGAACATGGAGTTAAGATAGATGAAATGTTATATCGGTCAATGATTAGATCACTGATGTATCTTACAACATCAAGACCAAAATCATGTATCCAACATGCCTTTGTGCCCGATATCAATCGAGTCCTCGAGTGTCACACCTGATGATAGTCATGTGGATTTTCAGATATTTGAAAGGTTGCCCAAGCACCGGCTTGTGGTATCCGCGAAATGACAACTTTGACCTTGCAAGATATTAGACTCAGATTTCAGATGCTGCAAACTTAATGCCAAATCTACAATGGCTGGTTGCTAGTTCTTCAGAACACGCATAGTAACGTGGCAATGCAAGAAGCAAACCATGGTTGCTCTCTCTACTTGCAAGGCTGAATAAGTTTTGGCTTCCAGTTGTTGTTCCCAAATTTTGTGGATACAACAACAGATGAGAGACTTTGGATTGCAATTTCTTGATACGCCCATATTTGTAGATAACAAGGTTGACATTGATATAACTAAAAACCCGGTTCATCACTCTAAATTAACCATATTGATATTTGACATCACTTTATCCGTGATTGCCACGAGAAAAAGTTGATTTGAATAGAAAAGATCCACACTGATGAACAAAAGGCAGATTTTTATACCAAACAATTTGATCGAATCAGATTTAAATACCTTTTGAGAATTAATGGTATGAAAAATCTAACATCAGATGGGGGTATTAGAGGTTGAATACGGAGCGGATGATGAGTTTCGTGATGGTCATCGGTTTGTCACATTCTGTATAGTTAAAAAAATGCAAAAATGTACAAAAACATGAAAAAGATAAATAGTGTTTTGGTGTGAAAAGAGGAAATGAGAGTACATCAGTGGTCTATCGTGGTATGCTAAAGATTTTTAGTATTAAAAAATATAACAGGTCTCACTAAGGATGTGCCAGTAGGCTTCGCACCTTCTGTAGATTGTTTCTAAGATTAAAACTTTAAAGAAAGGAACTTCTTAATTAGCGGCTTAACATCTCTCGTGTATATGGTCTTAGTACACCGAAATTTTGTTTGAGAGATTGCCAGATTCTGAGGTACTAGGTCTTTATAAATAATTAATATTTGGGGTATTATCCAAGTTTATATGATTTTGCATCGGCAATGGACTAGAACTTATAGAATACTTTTGCTTTTAAAACCCAAAAGCTGCAGCAAATTGTAAGTATCGAAAGATCCAACATTGAAGTAAAAGATTCCAAATTGGAACACTACTTTCAAGATGAACCTTTATCTCTTTGTCAGTACGGTGCTACTAACCTGAGCTCTTAAGGTCTCGCATTACCCAGATACAGATATCAGTTAGATATATTCACCTGTAAGATGAAATCCAGGGAATCTTGATGTGGGAGTATATTCTAAGGTGGGAAACACGGTTAATTCAAGTTCCTAAAATTATATCTTGGATCAATTGAGAAATGTGAATAGGTTTATGTGGACAAGTATATGACAGTCTAAGTGAATTTGTGTAGTACTTAAAGTCTTACAAAGGTCAACGGTACTAGTGATATGTCTCATAACTTGATATGATTCTCTATCACAAACTCACAAAAATATGTCTATAAATATGTTTGTACATAGTTTATTACATCTTATTTTAGAAAAGCCCAAAAAGATTTTCAGTGTGTTTTAGCATAAACTTTGGAAAAACCAAAAGATTTATTTCTTTCTTAGTTTTGACTACGATGATAGAAAGTGGAGCTTCAAAATCCAGAGATGCCAAATGCTGAGAATTCCTGTGAGAGGGGATCGGCTTTCCTTAGTGAGCACCGGACCGATTCGACTCAGCTAACAGAGGGGAATTCATTGCTAGCGAGTTAGATAAACAAACAATAACCATGTTGCTTAAACAGCTTTACTTTGTATACTAATAAACGTGAAAATTACAGACGAGTAAACAAATGGACAGGGCTTCGCCATAGTCACACACCAACAAATCTCACACAACACTCAAGCTCCACTATTTATAGGCCAACATGGCTCGCACAGGAGTGAGGGTGCAGGCTCGTACGAGCCAACATATCCTAGACATAGGCATTAGACATTATGCACCAACAAACTCCCCCTTGGATGTTGCTGCAGTCTTGGATAGTCTTCAAAAATTTTCAAAAATGTTTGACATTTATTGTCCAAAAAATGTTTCGGTGGCCTGCGACGCTCCTCAGATGATATCGGCGTTTGGTCTGTAGCAGAAGACCGATTGTACGTGTTGTCGAACCGAATGCTTCTCAGTGATGCAATCCTTGCTCTCTCAGCAATTCTTTCAGCATTCTTCTCCTTTTTTGCTGCTCTTTTTCTTCAAGCTTTCTCCACGAAGTGTTCCATGTTTTACCTGAATGTATATCATTAGCATAACAAACATTAACAATCTTCTGGAATTGTAAAGCCTACTCTTTGTCCTTTTCTACATAACTGATTTTCACATAGAATAGACATTCAATATCTTTTTTAGAGCAGTTGACTAGCCACATCGGGTCTAGTACTCGAATACCACGCCATAAACCATAGATTCACTTGTGCACAATGACGGACTCAGATAAATCGCCAGTTCTTTTCCAAGAATCTTTATTTGGTTGGATACAAATTACGGCTTTACCTGTGCTCGAGTCATAGTGCCTCCATTTGAATATCTTATGAAAATCCTATTCCATTCTGATCAAAGGCATATTCTTCATTACTCGTGGCCTTTTCACAATCAACGTCTTTATGTCACTTAAGTATCGAAAGTACTAGAGCCCATATTTCCTCTTTATCGCATAAATGTCTAATTCCTCGATCCAACCCCAACTAATAATATCCCCAAGAGAAACATCGGTATCGTGAGTGAAAAATGCTAGGGGATGTTTGAATTTTTGCTCCTCGGGTAACTCCTTAAACCATAGTTTGCGCATCTCAGCAATCTCTTCGTTCGATAGACGTTTAGGCACCGATCCTTGCTTCATACCTTTTCTACTTTACGTTTCAATAGATCATCGTTTTCGGCTGAGAACATTTCACTAAAGGTTGGGAAGTCATCCGTACCCTCACCGGCATCATTTGTAGTATCATCGTCATCAGAATCATCCTCCACGAAAACCTTATCATAGTCATGTGCTTCAGAAATATGTTCGAAGAAGTAATCTTCAGGCTGGATAGCACTGATGTTGTTAATCTCGTCTTCGAAGTCAAATTCAAATGATTCTTCATCAACACCTAACATATTTGCCAACTCTTCCTTTGTATAATTATCGATAAATTCTCCCTCTTCCACATCATATTCCAAGTAGAGAATCCTTGGTTTAGGCACAACAGTAATAGTTGACACAGCAGTCACTGTGAGAATTCCTGTCTGTTGAGAATCCTTCGAACCATCATATGACTCCCCCTGACCTTGGTCATCATCAATTTGGTTGGCTAGATCATCCAAGTACACATAATACTCAATATCATCATTCATTCCAAGATCTATTTCAAGAATACCCAAACCTCCCTGATCACTATTATCATTCTTTCTGTCACTATCAGATGTTTTCTTTGATGCGTCACCTGCTTTGTTTAAATCCTCATCAACTTCTTCAAGATCTTCATCAATAGAATCAATCTCTGCATCAATCTCCTTTATCATCTTTCTTTTCTTCAACAACTCTTGATGTTTCTCAGAAAGATTTGACATGTCGATATCCACATCCTTCAGCTTTCCTATCAGCACAAAATTCATCGTTTGCGCACACACAACCATATCAGAAGATACTGGCTCATATTCAGCTTTTGGCGTAGCTTTTTCTATCACAGGATCCTCTCCAACCTTTTCTTTCCTCTTGCCTTGAGCGTCAGATAATTCTTTAGCAATTCATTCATGTTCGGCCACCCTTTCTCTTGCTTATTCCCTCTCTATCTCATCTATTTCCACAACAATATTAAGTCTGAGCTTTTTGATAAGAAATTTCTGAAACAAGCTCGTCTGTCTTTGATTCATGAGGCGTTCTTTGTCATATTCTTCCATACGCTTCCGTAGCCTTTCATTTTCTGACACGATACTTGCAAATATAGCCTCGAGATTCTGTCGATCTTCTTCTAAGCCCAAAATACGCTCCTGCAGCTCGGTAATCTTAACGTTGTTCAACATGACTTGATTATCTAATTCTGTAATTCGTGAGTCATTGAACATATCTGCCGTAAATTCTTCCCCAAGGAATTTTTCCGAAAACAAAGTGAAATTGATCTTCTAATCTAGAGCCCTTTGAATATTGAGGTGGAGATTGAGTCATATGAGGTTGTGGGGTGGGTTGCGGTGATGGTTGTGGAGGTGGTGATGGCTCAAAAGTAGATGCTTCTACAGCATTCTTCTTCAGTTTACACTTAGAACACGCTGTTGGAGAGTCTGTCTTTCTAGATGACGGCCTCTTTAAACGCTTTGTTGTTAGCCTCTTAGATGTCTTGAGAACAGGAGTATCGCTATCAGACTCAGATGGTACGTAAGTAATATCGTCCTTACTTGTCTCTTTTCTTTTCCTCTCCTCAGCCTTTTGTCGTTCTTCTGCTAACCGCTCTAACTCTTTTTCTTTTGCTCTTTCTTTATCCCCGACAATCCTATCCTCGGAACCAGTACTCGAGGAGGACGGGCTTTCATCTCCACCAGCTTTACCACCAAACGCTTGTTGCTCTGTGTCAGCAACAAGGATCTCAATATTCCCTTCACTCTGTGACTCATCGATTAAACTTGTACCAACAGATGTATGCTTCTTTTGTGTAACATTTGTCAAAAACGGGTTTCCAAAACCCGCTCCGTTTTGTAATCGAATATCAAGTTATAAATGTCACGTTGTGTATTTATGGTTATTTTGATTTTTAATGTACATAATTAATAAACAAACTAAACTATAAAAATTATATCTGATAAAAAGTGAAAACAAAATAAATAAAAATAAAATGTTGCTGCCGGGGCTCGAACCCGGGTCAGCCGGAAAGTGAAATCCAAAGACTTAACACACACACACATCACCACTCCGCCACTTGTTTGTTTTCTGTCAACTCTAGGAAACAAATGAGTCTTATATACAAACCTAGATAAACCGGTTACGCCAACTGAAAAACTGAAATCGGCTATTCAACCGTCTAAACGTTTGAATAATCGCGATTTCAGGTTTATAACCGATGCACCGACGATCCTAATCAATTCGGATTTGAATGAATTTCAATTTTGATCATAATCGGTTTTTATAACCGAAAATAATCAATGTCTGAATTACTTCAATCAAGACCCCTCTCGTGACTCAGAAACATCATACAAACTTTCCATTACACTTTCGTCACACATTCGGTCCATCAGAAAGCTCAAATCAACTCGCCGGAAAATTCTGCAAGTTTGCCGGAAAACCGTATTTTTCCTCAAATCGGTAAGTTCTTCAATACCATCGTAGTCTAACAGTTGTTAAGCTATTTCTAACTCAAACCTTCCACTTGAGATCGAATTCAGGCACTGTTATCAGATAATTCCAGTTCGCCGGAAAATTTCTGGAAATCTTTATCTTCGTCTGTGAAACGGTAAGGACCTTCAAACACACTGATAACGTTTGTTTAGCACTTCAATTTCATGATTAGCTAATCAAAACGATTAATTGATTTGCTCAGTTGAAGTTCTTAAAAACAGAGACCGACGCCTTGCCGGAACTCTGTAATCAATCGTTCACCGGTATGTTTTCCTCTAATTATCATCTCTGCTATCTCATATTAGTCTGTGCAATGTTTAACAATAGAATTAACAAGATTTAATGGTGTAATCTGCTGTCGGTAAAATCCAACGAAGAAGATGAACTGTGATAACACTATAAGTATAATTAAAATTGGTATTTTAAACGGGTTAGACACACAGTCCAGCGGTGGACTGTGTGCAAATAATACGCACACGTCACGAGTTCGATCCCTGATACACGCACCCTCTATGTAATAAAATGCCTTTTTGTTTAAAGCTGAACCGGGTTAACTCCGTTAGTTGTTAAGTATAATAAAAACCGAAATGTTAACCAGGTTAGACACACAGTCCAGCGGTGGACTGTGTGCAACACTAAGTCGCACGTCACGCGTTCGAGTCTGGTTAACGGCACCGGTTCGATGATTTAAAATCTTCTTTTTAAAACAAATGAATTTTGAATAAATCGAATTAGTATATAAATATAATTAAAAACAAGATTATTTCGGGTTAGACACGTAGCTCAGTTGGTAGAGCTGCGTGCACGCGTACGGGAGGTCTCGGGTTCGAGTCTCACCCAGCGCATACATGCACACTGACCGAACCGGTCAACAGGTCAACAAGTCAACGGTCAACGGTCAACGCAAAAATAAACAAATTTTTTATATTTTTATTTATTTAATTTAATTTAAAAATCAATTAAAAATACTTAAAAATAATATTTTTAAAGATAGAAAATAGCCTTAAACTCAGTAAAATATATCTAAAAATTCCATTAAAATCCTTAATAAAATCCACTCATTTACTATATTTTTCCGTTATTATTTAGGTTAGTAATTCTCGTTGTTCAACTCTCCCGACTCGTGCGCATCTCATCATCTCCAATCAAACGCACCCAATGTGAGTGAATCTTTACAAATTCCCCGTTTTAATCACGTTTTGGGGTGTATCATGTGTCTTGCTATATATTATATTTAAACCATTGTGCATACATCATATCATGAACTTGTGTATTCAGCTTGTTACAACTGTTTGTGTGGTTATTGTTAGATTCAATTTATTATTTCAGTACATGCAATTTCATAGGCCGCCGCTCCCCATTACATTATGAGCGTTGAGCATGTTCCCCATTACATTATGAGCAAGAACCTGGCGTGCCCACATACGATCGGCTCCGTTTGATTGAGCCTTGATCGCACAGACATTTATCATTTTCAGTACATGCAATACGATCGGCTCCGTTTGATTGAGCCTTGATCGCACAATTTCATTCATGTTATTTATCGTATGATGTTGGTATGTTAATGTATGCTATCATATGTCATTGTATGTTATAGATGTGATTGCAATTGCTACTGCTCGATTATTTACATTTGCTCATTTATGATTATGCACAATTTTTCATTGATAAACTAATAAGTAAATCAATAATAAAAGTTTATCTAACAAGGTTCACTCGCCAACTTATGTTGACCCAAAAACCCCCATTTTTACACATGATACAGGTGAACCAGCTGCAGCAAGAAACACTTAGGATTGGACTAGAAGAATAAAATGATTTGGAGTTTGGGATTGTTTTTGTTTGGTTTATTTTCTTTGTATTGTATGGACATGTTTGGATATTTGGAAATGTAACTTTGACTTTAATAAATATGAAACATATTAGTAAATATCATGAGCTTTGATGATAACCCAATTATGCCCCGACTCTTATTCCGCTGCGGGTCGGGGTGTGACAGATTGGTATCAGAGCCACGACTATAGGGATATAGTATAGGTTATTAGACCCTTAGAGCCTATACTATAGTTGATTAGAAACTTATAAGATTTTGTGTGTGTTACATGCCAAATTTCATGATGTTTATATGTTTTATGTTAAATGTTACATTCAATGTTATGCAAGCATGTTCCTAAGTATATAATATCATATAATGCCTATCATGAATCATATTCTCATAACATATCACATCCATGAAAGCACACACCACATCATGATTGCTTTTACAATGATTTTTGTGTTTTCAAATCTAATCAAAGTGAGTTCTCATGACAGGCATGTAGTAACTGGAAGGGTACCAGTACCGGTAGTCGGAACGTCCTGTCTAGGCTGGCATTCGTATAAATCCAAAATAAAGGACCAGTTTGCCTACCTGGGGACTAACGATGAGAGTATGAAGTACCTATTAGGCCAAAGCATGCTATACCAAACGTCGTGTGAGCTAACCCCACTTTGAGTTGTCATTGTGTCTACACCTGGACACATTCCGACCATACATCTCGTAAACATATTTTGTGGTTTGCATTCGGGTGATGCGAGTGTTAAATCTCCAAAACTAATGTGAATCCTACCAAGCCAATAGCCATGGGGGCCCACATGACTATACAGGTGAAGGTATGGGGGACATTTGAGGCCCAACATGAGCAAACCCAAGACATCCTATGGATGTAGTTGCATTATTGATATTTATGTTATTTTCATTTTTTCTTAAAGACACATGACACCTAAAAAGACTCCATAAACTCACAATCTACTTATGTATGTTCCTGTAGATGTCGTCCAGACAACAACGAGGGGGTAAAAGATCAGGAAGGTCTCAGGAACGCTTGGCCACACACATCGCGAAACAAATGGCCACGATACTGCCTGACATTGTGGTCCAAGTACAACAAGCTCTCGCCACAAATCCCACTAATCCTCCCCAACAACATGACCAGAACATCGACAACCCTCCTACCAGCAAGTGTTCATACAAACATTTCAATTCTTGTGATCCTCCTAAATTTGAAGGGACCGAAGGTGTCACTGCTCTCCTACATTGGTTCGAGGAGATGGAAAACACCTTCCTCAACTGCGATTGTCCTGAGGATCGCAAGGTTCGATACGCCACCGGGAGACTACTTGGGGTAGCTCTCACTTGGTGGAATACTGAAAAAGGGAAGAGGGGAATTGATGATGCAATGGCCTTAACTTGGGAGGAGTTAAGGGAAATCATGACTAGGCGTTTCTGTCCTAGGAGTGAAATTAAAAAGTTGGAGGACGAATTTCATTCTTTAAAGCAGAAGGAGGGAGATCACACCACCAATAACAAGAGGTTCTTAGAGTTGAACCAAATGGTTCCAAATTTGTTTACCCCAACTTATCGTTTGATCGAGCATTATATTCGAGGACTTCCCTCGAAAATTCAAGATTCAGTTCTCAGCATTTCACCGGTAACGCTTGAAGCTGCTATGGAGCTAGCAACTGAACTAACCGAGAATCGAATTCGCAACGGGAAGTTTAAAGAAGAGAAAAAGAAAGCCCCTGTTGAGGGTCAAACTTCAAACCATTCCATCTCCTCCTCTAAGTTTGCTAACAAGAGGAAGCGCAACACAAGAAACTTCGCCGTTACACAAACCAACCTCCCAATTCCTGCTGCACCCATTACCCAAGTCGCTCCTTCACCTGCACCATACAAAAGACCCTACTCTGGCCCGTTACCAAAATGCAACCATTGCCAATATCACCATTCTCCTGATTATCCTTGTCAGCATTGCACCGGCTGTGATCGCGCGGGTCATACTGTTCAAACCTGCCGCATGCCCCAGTGAACGAACCGCCACCAGCCTTCAACCCAAACCCACCAACAATTAATGGGTCAAGCCCAACAACCCCTACTATATCCACCCGACCAACATTTAGCCCAAACATATTACCAACCCAATTATCCTATGGGTGAACCTATGCGGGCTTGCTACAATTGCGGAGACCCAAGCCATTTCAGAAACACTTGTCGAAGGTTGGTAAACATTATTCATGCTCATGCCCAAGCCAACCGGTTGAATCAAGCGAACCAAGCTCCTCCACCTGCAAGAGGAAGAGCTTTCAATATCAACGCTAATCAGGCTAGAGCTGACGGCAATGTGGTTAACGGTACGTTCCTTATAAATGGTAGATATGCATCTATGTTATTTGATACTGGTGCGGATAGAAGTTTTGTGTCCTTAGAATTTGAACCTATCTTAAACCAAAATCGGGATAAGCTCATGGAATCCATAACGGTAGAAGTTGCTGACGGGAAACCAGTTTCATTAAACTCTATTATACGCAACTGTACACTCACCTTAAACGACCACGATTTCTCAGTCGACCTTATTCCTATGAAGCTGGGAAGCTTTGATATCATAATTGGTATGGACTGGCTCAGTCAACATCAGGCAGAAGTTGTATGTCGCGAAAAATTTATACGTATTCCTCTTTCAAACGGTCAGACTCTTCGAATCTTTGGAGAAACCTCGTCGAAGGGGCTCAGATTAATGTCTTGTCTTCAAGCCCAAAAATATCTTCGCAAAAATTGTGTCCCGTTTTTAGCTCATATCATCAACAAGGGAACCATGGAGAAGAAACTTGAAGACATCCCAGTAGTAAAAGATTTCCCGCAAGTTTTTCCTGATGACATTTTGGGACTTCCTCCAGTTAGAGAAGTTGAATTCCGTATTGATCTTATACCTGGTGCTACACCAGTTGCAAAGTCTCCTTATAGGTTAGCCCCCTCTGAAATGCAAGAGCTAGCCAGTCAATTACAAGAGTTGATTGACAAGGGATTCATACGTCCTAGCTCATCGCCTTGGGGTGCACCTGTCCTTTTTGTAAAGAAGAAAGATGGATCGTTTCGTATGTGCATCGACTACAGAGAGCTCAACAAATTAACAATCAAGAATCGCTATCCCTTACCTCGCATTGATGATCTTCTTGACCAACTTCAAGGTGCCAGCTACTTTTCCAAAATCGACCTTCGATCTGGTTATCATCAACTTAGGGTGCATGAAGAAGACGTCCCAAAGACCGCATTTCAAACTCGTTATGGCCATTATGAATTCATGGTCATGCCATTTGGTTTAACCAACGCTCCAGCAGTCTTCATGGACCTAATGAACAGAGTCTGTAAACCTTATCTTGATCGATTTGTTATAGTTTTCATCGACGACATTCTTATTTATTCAAAGTCTAAGTCTGATCATGAGCGTCATCTTCGACTCATCCTTACACTTCTAGAGAAGGAAAAACTTTACGCCAAATTCTCCAAATGCGAATTCTGGTTAAAAGAGGTGCAATTCCTCGGACATGTAGTCATTGACAAGGGAATACATGTGGACCCCTCAAAGATCAAAGCGGTACAAGAATGGCAAGCGCCACGTACACCAACTGAAGTAAGATATTTTCTTGGTCTGGCTGGTTATTATCGTCGATTCATCTCAAACTTCTCACGCATTGCTGTACCACTCACGGCTTTAACTCATAAGGGAAAACCTTTCATATGGGGACCCAAGCAAGAAGAAGCCTTCCAAACTCTTAAACAAAAACTTTGTGATGCACCAATCCTCACTCTTCCTGAAGGTTGTGATGATTTTGTGGTCTATTGCGACGCGTCAGGGCAAGGATTAGGCTGCGTTCTAATGCAAAGAGGAAAAGTTGTAGCTTATGCTTCGAGACAACTCAAAACGCATGAGAAGAACTACACCACCCATGACCTAGAACTTGGAGCCGTTGTGTTCGCTCTTAAGATATGGAGACATTATCTCTATGGTACTAAGTGTGAAATATACACCGACCACAAGAGTCTTCAACATATCTTCAATTAAAAGGAGTAAAACATGAGGCAACGAAGATGGGTCGAACTTCTAAATGACTACGACTGTGAAATTCGGTACCACCCTGGCAAAGCAAATGTGGTGGCTGATGCACTTAGTCGAAAGGGTTATGCGAACTCCATTCGTCTTCTATGTTCGCAAATCATAACTGACATTAAAGATCAAATTCGAGAAGCCCAACATGTTTCAGTAACGGAAGATGATGTACGAAAGGAGATGTCCTGTGGAGCTGAACTTAAAATTGAAACTAAATCTGACGGTATTCTGTACTACCTAGATCGTATCTAGATTCCTAACCACAACAATCTTCGTGAAATTCTTATGAAGGAAGCTCACAAAACGCGATACTCTATACACCCAGGAGCCGATAAGATGTATCAAGACCTACGATATACCTATTGGTGGCCTGGAATGAAAAAGGATATTGCTGTTTTTGTTTCTAAGTGCCTTACATGTTCCAAGGTGAAAGCTGAACACCAAAGACCCTCAGGACTTCTGGTCCAACCTGAAATACCTGTATGGAAGTGGGAAAATATAACCATGGATTTCATTACCGGGTTACCTCGCACTTCTGGTGGGTATGACACTATATGGGTAATAATTGACCGACTTACAAAATCAGCTCACTTTATTCCTATTCGCGAAGATTTCAAGAACGAAAAGCTAGCTCGTATTTATATCAGCGAAATCGTAAGCCGACATGGGGTACCATTAAGCATTATTTCTGATCGTGATGGTCGTTTCACTTCACGAACATGGCAAGCAGTACAAGCCGCTATGGGTACGCGATTAGATCTCAGTACCGCCTATCACCCTCCAACTGATGGTCAATCTGAACGCACCATTCAAACTCTTGAAGATATGCTTCGAGCATGTGTTATAGACTTCAAGGGAAATTGGGACGCTCATCTACCATTAGTTGAATTTTCGTACAACAACAGCTATCATTCAAGTATCGGCATGGCACCTTTTGAAGCCTTATATGGTCGTAAGTGCCGATCTCTAGTATGTTGGCAAGAAATTAGGGAAGCTCAAATCACTGGTCCAGAATTGATCCAAGAAACCACAGACAAGATCCATCAAATCCGAAACAATCTTCTAGCGGCTCAAAGTCATCAAAAGAGTTATGCAGACAAACGACGGAAGCCTTTAGAGTTTAACATTGGTGATCATGTACTTCTAAAAGTATCACCGTGGAAGGGAGTAGTTCATTTTGGTCAAAAAGGCAAGCTAGCACCACGCTACGTAGGACCTTTCAAGATACTCGAAAGAGTAGGACCTGTAGCATACAAGCTTGATCTACCGGAAGAACTCAACAGGATTCATCCCACATTCCACGTGTCGAACTTGAAGAAGTGCCTCGCTAATGAAAACCTCCACATTCCTCTGGAAGATATTCAGATTGACGAATCTATGCATTTTATTGAAAGACCTGTAGAGATCATGGATTTCGGAGAAAAACGTCTTCGACGAAGTCGCATTCCAATTGTTAGGGTTCGTTGGGAGTCGAAACGGGGACCTGAGTTTACTTGGGAACGTGAAGACTCAATGCGTGAAAAATACCCGCATCTTTTTCCTACTACTTCAACTATTTAAATTTCGGGACGAAATTCCTAAAAGTAGGGGATACTGTAACATTTGTCAAAAACGGGTTTCCAAAACCCGCTCCGTTTTGTAATCGAATATCAAGTTATAAATGTCACGTTGTGTATTTATGGTTATTTTGATTTTAATGATACATAATTAATAAACAAACTAAACTATAAAAATTATATTTGATAAAAAATGAAAAAAAAAATAAATAAAAATAAAATGTTGCTGCCGGGGCTCGAACTCGGGTCAGCCGGAAAGTGAAATCCAAAGACTTAACACACACACACACATCACCACTCCGCCACTTGTTTGTTTTCTATAAACTCTAGGAAACAAATGAGTCTTATATACAAACCTAGATAAACCGGTTACGCCAACTGAAAAACTGAAATCGGCTATTCAACCGTTTAAACGTTTGAATAATCGCGATTTCAGGTTTATAACCGATGCACCGACGATCCTAATCAATTCGGATTTGAATGAACTTCAATTTTGATCATAATCGGTTTTTATAACCGAAAATAATCAATGTCTGAATTACTTCAATCAAGACCCCTCTCGCGACTCAGAAACATCATACAAACTTTCCATTACACTTTCGTCACACATTCGGTCCATCAGAAAGCTCAAATCAACTTGCCGGAAAATTCTGCAAGTTTGCCGGAAAACCGTATTTTTCCTCAAATCGGTAAGTTCTTCAATACCATCGTAGTCTAACAGTTGTAAAGCTATTTCTAACTCAAACCTTCCACTTGAGATAGAATTCAGGCACTGTTATCAGATAATTCCAGTTCGCCGGAAAATTTCTGGAAATCTTTATCTTCGTCTGTGAAACGGTAAGGACCTTCAAACACACTGATAACGTTTGTTTAGCACTTCAATTTCATGATTAGCTAATCAAAACGATTAATACATTTGCTCAGTTGAAGTTCATAAAAACAGAGACCGACGCCTTGCCGGAACTCTGTAATCAATCGTTCATCGGTATGTTTTCCTCTAATTATCATCTCTGCTATCTCATATTAGTCTGTGCAATGTTTAACAATCGAATTAACAAGATTTAATGGTGTAATCTGCTGTCGGTAAAATCCAACGAAGAAGATGAACTGTGATAGCACTATAAGTATAATTAAAATTGGTATTTTTAAACGGGTTAGACACACAGTCCAGCGGTGGACTGTGTGCAAATAATACGCACACGTCACGAGTTCGATCCCTGATACACGCACCCTCTATGTAATAAAATGCCTTTTTTTTTAAAGCTGAACCGGGTTAACTCCGTTAGTTGTTAAGTATAATAAAAACCGAAATATTAACCAGGCTAGACACACAGTCCAGCGGTGGACTGTGTGCAACACTAAGTCGCACGTCACGCGTTCGAGTCTGGTTAACGGCACGGATTCGATGATTTAAAATCTTCTTTTTAAAACAAATGAATTTTGAATAAATCGAATTAGTATATAAATATAATTAAAAACAGGATTATTTCGGGTTAGACACGTAGCTCAGTTGGTAGAGCTGCGTGCACGCGTACGGGAGGTCTCGGGTTCGAGTCTCACCCAGCGCATACATGCACACTGACCGAACCGGTCAACAGGTCAACAAGTCAACGGTCAATGGTCAACGGTCAACGGTCAACGCAAAAATAAACAATTTTTTTATATTTTTATTTATTTAATTTAATTTAAAAATCAATTAAAAATACTTAAAAATAATATTTTTAAAGATAGAAAATAGCCTTAAACTCACAAAAATATATATAAAAATTCCATTAAAATCCTTAATAAAATCCACTCATTTACTATATTTTTCCGTTATTATTTAGGTTAGTAATTCTCGTTGTTCAACTCTCCCGACTTGTGCGCATCTCATCATCTCCAATCAAACGCACCCAATGTGAGTGAATCTTTACAAATTCCCCGTTTTAATCACGTTTTGGGGTGTATCATGTGTCTTGCTATATATTATATTTAAACCATTGTGCATACATCATATCATGAACTTGTGTATTCAGCTTGTTACAACTGTTTGTGTGGTTATTGTTAGATTCAATTTATTATTTCAGTACATGCAATTTCATAGGCCGCCGCTCCCCATTACATTATGAGCGTTGAGCATGTTCCCCATTACATTATGAGCGTGAACCTGGCGTGCCCACATACGATCGGCTCCGTTTGATAGAGCCTTGATCGCACAGACATTTATCATTTTCAGTACATGCAATACGATCGGCTCCGTTTGATTGAGCCTTGATCGCATAGTTTCATTCATGTTATTTATCGTATGATGTTGGTATGTTAATGTATGCTATCATATGTTATTGTATGTTATAGATGTGATTGCAATTGCTACTGCTCGATTATTTACATTTGCTCATTTATGATTATGCACAATTTTTCATTGATAAACTAATAAGTTAATCAATAATAAAAGTTTATCTAACAACGTTCACTCGCCAACTTATGTTGACCCAAAAACCCCCATTTTACACATGATACAGGTGAACCAGCTGCAGCAAGAAACACTTAGGATTGGACTAGAAGAATAAAATGATTTGGAGTTTGGGATTGTTTTTGTTTGGTTTATTTTCTTTGTATTGTATGGACATGTTTGGATATTTGGAAATGTAACTTTGACGTTAATAAATATGAAACATATTAGTAAATATCATGAGCTTTGGTGATAACCCAATTATGCCCCGACTCTTATTCCGCTGCGGGTCGGGGTGTGACAGATTGGTATCAGAGCCACGACTATAGGGATATAGGATAGGTTATTAGACCCTTAGAGCCTATACTATAGTTGATTAGAAACTTATAAGATTTTTGTGTGTTACATGCCAAATTTCATGATGTTTATATGTTTTATGTTAAATGTTACATTCAATGTTATGCATCCTAAGTATATAATATCATATAATGCCTATCATGAATCATATTCTCATAACATATCACATCCATGAAAGCACACACCACATCATGATTGCTTTTACAATGATTTTTGTGTTTTCAAATCTAATCAAAGTGAGTTCTCATGACGGGCATGTAGTAACTGGAAGGGTACCAGTACCGGTAGTCGGAACGTCCTGTCTAGGCTGGCATTCGTATAAATCCAAAATAAAGGACCAGTTTTCCTACCTGGGGACTAACAATGAGAGTATGAAGTACCTATTAGGCCAAAGCATGCTATACCAAACGTCGTGTGAGCTAACCCCACTTTGAGTTGTCATTGTGTCTACACCTGGACACATTCCGACCATACATCTCGTAAACATATTTTGTGGTTTGCATTCGGGTGATGCGAGTGTTAAATCTCCATTACTAATGTGAATCCTACCAAGCCAATAGCCATGGGGGCCCACATGACTATACAGGTAAAGGTATGGGGGACATTTGAGGCTCAACATGAGCAAACTCAAGACATCCTATGGATGTAGTTGCATTATTGATATTTATGTTATTTTCATTTTTTCTTAAAGACACATGACACCTAAAAAGACTCCATAAACTCACAATCTACTTATGTATGTTCCTGTAGATGTCGTCCAGACAACAACGAGGGGTAAAAGATCAGGAAGGTCTCAGGAACGCTTGGCCACACACATCGCGAAACAAATGGCCACATAATCTTTGTCTATAGTAGCCCCAAAAACTGACTTGGCATTCGGGAAGGCTTTCAAATGAAGGTTCATCTTTTTTCAGAGTAAACACATCAGAATATCTTCTTTCTTTTTCTTTAGGTTTTTGGGAGATGATCTCGCAGCATCTGTACAAACCTAGGGTACTGAAGAAATTTTTCTCTCTGAATATTATGTACCAACTGCAGAAATATAAGTCTCGAGAAGTTGTACGGCAGATTGAGGATTAGTGCTGTAATCATGCACATTTGATAATCCACCAAGTCGTCAAAGCCTCCTTTTTTTGTGACTCAGAGCATGAATAATACAGTGAGCAATATATCTGAAGGGTGCGCTCAGATTACCCTTCTTTAATGGTGCAGTGTTGACGTATCCTGCATATCTCATCCTATAGAAGCACCCCTTGACCATGTATTTTGGATAACCAATAGGGTCTTCTGCTCGATCCTTGAACTCTAACACTTTTCGAATCAAATCTTCAATGATTTTCACTTGGATATCTTTGTTGTTGATCTTCATTGCCGAGACTATAGCATTAACTTCTTCATCAAATTCTGCGGCATCCCAAAAATATTCGACGTGCGATCGATAGGTCGTATGTTTGTCCGTCAAGGCCTTGGTGATTGGTAGACGACTCAAAAAATCAAGTACTTCCCTAGAAGCTGCGATCTCTGGAATATTTTCGTCCAATAAGCATCATATGTTGTGGAATGGAGAAAATGAAGACTTCTTGACTTGCGCACACAAAAATTTCCAACACTTAGCAACTTTTCCAAAATTTTGACACTCATACGAGTCACCATTCGTATGAGTCAGATTAAAAGTTAACAGTTTAGGTGCAAGTTTTAACAAACCCACTCGTACGAGACAAATTGATACTTAACAATTTAAGGTTTGAACAGACTCGCTCGTACGAGTGACTCCTCGTACAGGTCATAGAATTTCATAACATTAAGAACTTACTCGTACGAACGACCATTCGTACGAGTGATGAGAATAATCTGATTAAGCTTACTCGTACGAGCGATCATTCGTACGAGTCATGAATCGCACAAAATAACACCTTTTCAAACCGAACTTAAAAACGTGTAGATTTTAACAAATTGAATGATGATTTAGAGGCTAAAAGGGCCGATTAATTTTGAGTTCAATTTTCATTTTACCGGTTCAATTAGCCTAAATCTACGTTTTATGTCCGTTTGGTCTAATTTCGGCATTATAACGGCTCAAATCCTGAACTAGTACCTTTCCCATTGAAAGAGTTGTGCAAATCAACCTCCCGAAAGAATCAAAGGTACTATTGGTGCATATTTGTGACGACAACTTAGATTTGATCTTTGGATATCTTGTAATTAGTAAATGATAAAGGTTAGCGGGTTTAGTTTTGTAATAGTTAATTAGAAGTAACTGGGCTGAACTAGACACAAAATAGTGCATGGTAGGCGAATTGGGTTTTAAACCCATTAGCAGTCCATGTAGGAAACCCTAGCCCGTGAGCATAACCTATCTCTATATATAGGGAGGTTGTGATTAGGGTTAAGGTTGCTCAGTTAGTTGTTCAGTGCTGAAAGACTTGCCCCAGAGAGGTTTAGAGAGTTGAGTCTTGAATTGGTTGTAAACACTTTGTGTTAGATAATCAATAGAAGACTGTTTGAAAGAATTGTGTTCGTGTTCTTGTTATTTCTGTTAAATCTGATCTAGGGGATTCCACACTCTAGATTAGATAGACGATTCTGTCAAGATCCGTAAGGACTAGGGGACTTACAGGTACGAAATATGGTCTAGAAGTGTGAAGAATTAACTGAATCACACGGAAAGTATCGCTAGTCGCATAGAGTCACAAATGTGACTCGTGCAAGTGAAAGCCCCTTTTATATGCGCCAGGTCATTCGTACGAGTCATCATTCGTACGAATGTAGCCTTTTATCACTCGTACGAGTCAGATAGTCACTCGTACGAGCCAGTTTTCTTCACTTTGTTACTTTTTGATTTTTTTGTGAAATTTTTTGTTTTTACGAGATACTCAGTTGACCGAGTCAAAGTTAATGATCCCGGTTAACCGATTTGCCTACGAAGTCCAAGTTAATGACCTTAGTTGACCGTTGTTTGACCAAAACAAATCTCTTTGAATAATTTAAAGTTTCAAGTTAATGAACTTAGTGACGTTTTAGAAAGATTACCTCCCAACTTGTGATCTATAGCTATCCTTCTGTAACTGTTGCTTTGACTTGGACTAACGGTGTTTTCATCATCGGTAGACGAAAAACTAAGATAGAAATTAAATCTTTTTGTGTTTTTTTTTCAAAGTTTTGCTAAAAGAAAATGGAAAATCTTTTTGGGTTTTTCTGAAGAGAGAAAAAAAGGTAAATAAAGACGTATTTACAGATATTTTTTGTGAGTTTGTGTCAAAGGATCACATAAGTTATTTAGACAAGTCACCAGTACCGTTGATCTTTCTAATAACTTTAAGGTCCTATACAGATTTACCTAGATTGCGAATATACCGATCCATTTAAACTTCTACACATTTCTCAATTTTCTCAAGATATGTTAGGTAATTTAAGGAACATGAAGTAACTGTGTTTCCTATCTCAGAATATACTCCCATATCAAGATTCATCTCATAGGTGAATATATCTAACTGATATCTGTAAATGGGGTGAATTGCGAGACCTTGAGTGCTCAGGTTAGTATTTCCAAATAGAGAAAGGGATAAAGGCTCGATTTTAGGTGGTGTTCCGTTTAGGAATCTTTTTGAACTGCAGATGTGGTATCTTTTTATGATATATACTCATTTTTATGTAGCACTTGGAGGTGAATAATGCGTAAAGTATTATACAAGTTCTAGGTCATTGCCAATGCAAAATCAGAAGAACTCGGGAATACCCCAGATATCAGTTAAATATAAAGACCTAGTATCACAGTAAGACCTGTTTAATCAAACGAAATTTCGGAGTACTAAGTCCATATACCCAAGAGATGTCGACCCACAAATTACTCAGTTTTTCTTTTAAGTTTATAACTTGAAGAACAATTTACTGAACGTGTGAAGGCTATTGGTACATCATCACTAAGACCTGTTTAATTACCTATTTAAATCTTTCATTTCTTTAGCATACTGTGACAGTCCGCTGATAAAATATGATTCCCTCTTTTTCACAAAAACTCTTTTTGTCCTTTTTTAATGTTTTTTGTATTTTTCACAACCTTTCTCCCCCTAAAATCAAAAACAAATTTTTGGGTTTTAGTTTATAAGGAAGCAAGAAATATATTTACATAAAAACATATGTCATACCGATGAGTATCACGTTAAGTCCTCACCATCCTCGAATTCAACCTCATTCCCATCCCCTGATGTTACATTTTTTAAACCATTTAATTTCAAAAGATTTTCAAATCTTGATCTATCAAAAGCTTTGGTGTAAAAAATTGCTTTTTTTGTCATCAATTTGGATTTTTTCAATTCGAACCAACTTTTTCTCGTAACAATCATGGATAAAGTGTTGCCGAATTTCTATGTGTTTAGTGCGTGAGTGTTGAACTGGGTTTTTAGTGATATCAATAGCTGTCTTGTTATCTACATATATGGGCGTGTCAAGAAATTGCAGTCTCAAGTCTCCCATCTACTGTTATAACCAGAGTATCTGGGAACAACAGCTGGATGCTGAAACGTATTCAGCTTCACATGTAGAGAGAGCGATCGCGGTCTGTTTCTTGCACTACCACGTTACTAAACGGGTTCCAAAGAACTGATAACCTAGCCGTTGTAGATTTGGAATTGAGCTTGCAGCAACCGAAATCAGAATCTGAATAACCCACGAGATTGAAGTCATCATGTCGAGGATACCACAGCCGGTGCTTGAACATCCTTTCAAGTAGCGCATGATTCTTTTGATGGCTAACAAGTGTGAATCTCTTGGATTTGACTGATAAGGGTGCACATGCATGTAGGATACATGATATCAGGTCTTGAAGCTGTGAGATACATCAAGGATCCGATCATGGAGCGATATAATGTTTCATCAACTTTTACCTCATGAACCTCTGGATAAATGTTGTGATTTGTGGCTAATGGAGTTGATGCTGGCTTAATTCCTGTCATGTCAAATTTCACTAACACATCATGAACATACTACCTTTGGTGAATGAAGATGCCATCATGTAATTGTTCAACTTGAAGTCCTAAGAAAAATTTCATCTCCCCTATAGCACTCATTTCTGTCACATCCTGGTCGTAGCGGAAGGGCAAACATGTGACTATGAGGTAATCATTGCATCCAATCAAGTAAACAAATACAACCCAACAACGATGCCATTCTGATATAAATATTTCATCCCAACATTTACAAGTTACCAAAAGTAAGTTCATAGTTTTCACAGGTTCTACATTGTCATCAGAGACATAATTTGATATACATTACATCAAAATAATATATTGTTTTCAAGGTAAATGCATGATGAGGTTTTGACCACTATATACCCATACGAGGTTGGGATATAACAGGAATACCCTCCAAAAGATGGCATTGTCTTGTCATTTCCCATAACCCGAAATGTATCACCAGCTCATGCCTTGCGTCCTGAAATACATGTAATTTTAAAAAGTCAACAAAAGTTCATGTAGTTAATTTTTTCGTACCCACAACCCGAAATGTATCACCAGCTCATTCCTTGCGTCCTGAAATACATGTAATTTTAAAAATCAACAAAAGTTCATGTAGTTAATTTTTTCGTATAAAATGTCATCCTTGTAATCCAATAACGAAATCTGAGTATGTTATTAGCAATCATGGAGTTTAAGGACCTATCAATGTGTCGCGAGCACCCTGACATATACGCCATAAGTAATCAACCAAACCGAGACAACTTTGACATCATTGGGATCACAAAAGCACTCCTAAAGGTTTACCAACCAGGAGTGGAGTGTGCCTCAAACTCAATAGATCTATATCTTTGTACTTTGGTCACTACGTGATTAATAGTTACTATTGTCATCATCCTACTTACGCACATTTGATCGTGTTATCATCTAAACCCGTAGCTAACACACTGTTTGTTATGACATGTATTTCCCCTCGATAGTTTCAAAACAAAACTTTGAAATAATTGAAAGGAGGGACATGAAGTCACAGTTTGCGTTCCGTAAGTCGTACTTATCAAATTCGATGTCCGTGCACGTGTGTAACCTACATGTGTATTAACTTCATTAGACACCTAGGTCTCTTTGGACCTCGTACCAGTTGTTCATCTTGAATTCCTGTTGTGTATATATTTATTACATTAGAACAACTTTTAATGTTATCATAGTGTTGTTAATTCGTTTGTATGATATTTTTATACATATATTTCTCATATATATATATATATTGTCACACCCCAACCCATGGCGGAAACATCAGGATGAGACGAGCAAATTGTTCAAAAGCATCATAACACTATTGTGACAATATAATTAAATTCAATTTCATAAGTACTAAGAATTCAAATACAAAGTTTCGAATAAAGTAAACAAGTATAACATAATGTTTATTTAAGGTGCGTTTCTAAAGCTTGTCCTAACTTGATTTTTTGCATCATCAGCTTTCCTGCAACATGTATTAAACGCGTAGATCAATACAAAAGTATTGGCGAGCATACAACTTTAAAAATAAAATCTAAGTGTAGAAGTATATTTCAATCATGACGGGAGTATAATATAGCTGAATCGCATATATATGTAGACGACTCAATCATAATAATATATAATTGAATTCTTTAACTAGCATGCATAGTATCATAATCATAACAATGTCTGGAGAATACAAATTAAAACTGATAAGCATAAATAACTCAAACGTAACAAGTAGCATGTATAAACGAGTTTAATCTAACTTATATAATTCACATAAGCGTAATTGATAACCCGTTTAGTATTGGGAACACATTTTATCTTGTTAAAAATAAATTTTGTAAATTATACATGTTGCACCCCAAAATGCGTTAAAGTGTAAAAATGGGGGTCGAGTATGCTCACAGTTTCACAACACACTCCATGTCTCGTGGAGAGTTGAAGAGTTGAAGGATGGGACACCGAGGTAACCCTTCAGTTCTTGAAGAACACGAGTCTCGTTCTCGTATAAGTAAACAATTAGAGCGTTGGAAGTTATAAAAGTGTCGACATAAAATAATATATTCGTTTATATTTACTTTACAAACTTCATTAGAGTTTCCATACGTTTTTATTGGTGGTTCGGCTATAAAATATATTTATATGTATTTTCAAGAAAATCTCACAGAGTTTTCTCTATTTGTGGAGGATCCCGATAACACAAGTTGTGACTTATATTTGACAAAACGCAACAATAATCGACGCAATATCAAAATATATATATATAAGTTCCATCGATGTGTCAAAACATAGTTAATCAATAAGTGTATCGTATCGAACTCAGTTTAAACTAGATGACATAAATATAAACAATATACATATAAATATAAAATTTACGTCGTTAAAAGTTACTGAGTTCGCGTTGACTGAGTTTGACCTCAGTTGACTGGAGTTGACCGGGCAGCAACTTTGACCCGAAGATTGACCGTTTGACCAGATTTGACCCGACACCAAAGTTGGCCCGAGTTCACCCGCAACAAACCAAAACTGAAACAACTCGAACCGAGGCTAGAACTAGACTGAAACTCGCAACTGAACTTACGTGCATCATGAGCCGAACTCGTTGACTGCTTGACTGAACTCGAGCCGAGATGCAACATGACCCGAACCGAACCAAAACCCCCAACCCAAACCGAAATAAAGCTGAATGAAAACCAACTGAAACTCGAACCAGACCACCGATGACTGCCGTTGAACGAAACAAAACTGATGTTGACCGGAACCACCACTGTCAGCGCCACCACTACCGAGAACACCACTGTCGCAGTCGGCTTATACACCTTCTTTGTCGTCGACAGTGACGGAGAGGCCGGCGCTCCTCTGTCCGATTCTCTCTCTCTCCCGTCACTTCTCTATCTAGTCTCTCTCTTGCTATCTCACTCTCTCTCTCACGGTTGCCGCCGTGTGCCGCCACCACTGTAGTGGTCGGTCGTTCAACGACCAGTGATGAGGGGAGGGGAGGTTTACAGGTGTGAGATTGAAAGAGGGGGAGGAGGGTTGATCGGGTGTGGGTTCGCCGGAAGTGGCGTTGCCGGAGGTCTGCCGGAAATGCGGCTCCGATCGCCGGGTCTAGGGGAGCAGTGTATGAGGGTGACTGGACTGTTGTGTGGTGTGTGTGCTAGTTAGTTTAGATATTAGGGTTTAGTTTAGGTTAGGGTTTTGATAGGTTTAGGTGGTGTGTTGGGCCAAAGCCTCGTTCTAACGTTTTTGAGTGGCCTGAATGTGCCGACGAGATCTGATTTCAAGTACAAGTTTCATAAAACGTCGAATTTGTTTTGTTTATTATTATTATTGTTGTTGTTGTCGTTGTTATTATTATTATTATCTATAACTAAATAAATAATAATAATAATAATGATAATAAACTAGACGAAAAAATAATTCAGTGGTACGACACGTATTTCCTAGAATAAATTTTACGGAAACGCGAGGCGTTACATATATATATATATTAATTCTTAAATCGTGTGTGAACGAGCATCGTCCTTCACATGTCCTCGTACCTTGCACGCGTGTCATTGGGCCTAGCTCATGTCTTTATGTGATTGGGCCTAGCCAATGTCTTTATGTCATTGGGCGTAGCCCATGTCTTTATGTGATTGGGCCTAGCCCACGTAATTTGTGTCATTGGGCTTAGCCCATGTCTTTATGTGATTGGGCCTAGCCCTTGTAATTTGTGCCACTAGGCCTAGCCCATGTATTTTATGCCTTTGGGCTTAGCCAATGTTATTTTATATTTTGTGTAATTAGGCCTTGCCCATGTCTTTTATATAATGGGTCTAGCTCAATTTATTTTCAAGAGTCCATAATATATATAAATATTTATTAATTTTTACTAAATATAGACTTTTAAGTATATTTATTTACTTTTATAACATCACTTAGTAATTCTTATACATTTTAACTTTCCGGATTTTTATATGGTTAATATATTCACATTAAGTGTCTAATATACACCATTTTTAGACGTGTTGTCGTTGCCGTTATATATATATATATTATTCGCGTCGAAAATCGCCCAATGTCGTAGTAACTCTTCATGTTGGCGATTTGTTCGTTGGTCTACGACGCGACGGTGTATCGTGTAAATTCGCCCATCGTCCGCATTACTCTGTTCGTCCGATTATTGTTTCAAACATATTGTAAAATTGTATGTGCCACTTGGTAACTCTTCATATGTTTAAGGTATTTGTATAAGTTGGGTATTTTGTGGTGTATACCCTAAACTTTTAGATACATACACATGTATTCATACATAACTTTTGGTGATAAGATATGTATATATATATATATGTTTTTATTCACACAAGTATATGTGTGTATATATATATATATTAATAAGCTTATCCAAAGGATAACTTAAGGTTATTTGCCACTTCCCTTAAAACTCCTTTAATGCATGAAGTACAACATTTTTAAGCCTAGTATGTTTGAGCGGCCAAATTTTGCATTCAATTTTTCAATTCCCGCTCATCTCAGTTCCTTATACACCCCTGCCATGGATATATATTGAGGGTTTTCTAGAGAGCATCGTGTTTTAAAAGAACAGGGTGCTTGTCCTGATTGTGGAGCAAAACGTTTTCAATTTGAGTTTGATACCTTTTGTTGTATGGGTGGGAAAAATGTGTTAGCAAATTCAGAAATTCCGGAGGAATTGCACCGGCTTTTCACATCACAAGATGAAATTGGAAATATTTTTAGGCAAAACATTTGTGCTTATAACACAAGTTTTTCGTTTGCCTCAATGGGAGTGACGTTGGATGATACATTGAGCAATATGAGAGACGGTGTATACACTTTTCGTTTACATAGAGGAATATATCACAAAATCGAACCATTAGTTCTGAGGGATGGAACCCCTAGGTATCTACAGTTGTATTTTTATGATCCTGATGCTGAGTTAGATCTCAAACTCCAATGGCCAAATCTTGATTGACGTATTACTAAGATTTTGACACGCGTTCTTTCTACAAACCTATATGTCGATACATTTCAAAGACTTGCGACACTAGGACATCTGGACAACTATAGAGTCAATTTGAATACTTTGATTGAACGTTACCAAAGGGGGTACAACTAACCAACGACATCGGAGGTATATAAAATGTTACAAAAACACAGTGAAATATAAACAATTAATCACAAATTACAACAAATCAGAAATCACTGATGCAACATTGTTAAGCTCACTTAATAAACAATATAAACACCGTGAGCTTTATCTAAATAAAAATTTGCTCAATGAGATGGATAACATTGTTAATAATGAACTAAGAATTTTGTCCACCTCATTCAGTGAAACTTTATGGAGAACAAAACTGATGTTAAAAGAAACGAGGTTTGCCATATGGTATTTAGTAAACTATGGAGTTTGCTTTTGATGTAATCAATGGAAGGGCCTGAGGTGGTTTATATAAGATGTTTTAGGTGCGTAGTTTGGCGGGAATTATATATAAGTTACTGTTCATTCAATAGTAAAGATGGCATGTCGCAACATTAAGTTATTGTTTTTTCAGCTTTATCTGTTAAATCTACAACTCGTAATCCTATCCACTGATCAGAAACCACTGATGCAAACCACTAATGACAAACCACCTCTTACACACCAACGGTAGTTGTATAGCAAAACCACTGATGTTATACACAGTAGTGGTTGGCTACCACCATCATGTTTTACCAACATCCGATGTTAATTACCTCCATCAGACTCTGATGCTTATTAATAGTGATGATCAGGTTAGCAACATCATCAGTTTGTCTAATCATTGATGTTTAATAGTTTTGTCTAACATCAGAGATTTTACTAATTACAATTATTAATAGTTTGCTTATTTTACTTACTTATAGTTGCCGATTATACTAATATGTGATGTTATATAACAGTGTTTATCTAACGCCCAAAGCTACAACTAAAAAAATTAGGAAAATATATCACCAAAGAATTGATAAACTAACAGAAAACAAGTGCCATCATATCACGAATAGAGAGAACAACTTAAGTAACTATACAATATATCACGAACGACTGATAAACTAACGGTAAACGATGTATCCTATTATTTTATAACGCAGGGTCAAGGGCCTGCGCTTCCAGGTTTAACTTGCCGTTACACAGTTGCGCAACGTTTTTAGCAACCAGCTGGTTTCAAGAATGGCTTACTGTTTCGTGTTGCCGCAAGGTTATTCTATGAGCGAAGGGTCAAGGGGCCTACGCTTCCAGTTTTAACTTACCGTTGCGCAGTGTGCTCAAAGTTTGTTATGCAACCTCTGGTTTCAGAATGGCGTACCGTTTCGCGTTGCCGCAAGGTTTCTATGAGCGCAGGGTCAAGGGGACTGCGCTTCGTGTTTAACTTGCCGTTGCGCAGTGTGCGCAAGGTTTGTTAGGCAACCTATTCAAGTTTGATGCACCGTTGCGCGTATCGCGCAAGGTTATTCCAGTGACTTTGTCATTATGAGGGTATGGTACTTTACGCAGACACACAGTTTTTGTGACCATACCCCTCCAGTGACTTTATTATAGTTTTGGTGTTTGTGGCATTTTTGCATTTTATAAGTAATTAGAGAAATAATGTATTTTATTAGCTGAAAATTAGATAACAACCATAGAAAATGACACCAAAAAAGATACAGAAAAAAATTAAAAATGCGAATCCAATTTGTCATCCAAATCTTCACTGCCATTAGTCTCTTATTCTTGAAATTTTTGTCCCCTGAACCTTTGATATCTTGGATAGGGGCCGATTTCCCTACACAGCTAAAACACCCTGCTCTAGGCGAAGCTAATCATTCAACAAATTATGGCGTTGTAGTGGTTTTGTGGATGTTGGAAACATAGATTGATGCCGTGCTTGTGGATGCTAATATTTGGGTGTGATGTTGGAGACAAAGCACACAAAATGACAACCACTGTCATCAGTGGCTTTTCTTGAAGATTTGTCCATCTCATTCAGCAAAATCTAAGAATCCATTCATCGAAACTTTATGGAGAACAGTACTGAATCTCCAAGAAACGAGTTTTTCCATATGGTATTTAGTAAATTATGAAATTTGCTTTTGGTGTAATCAACGGAAAGGCCTGAGGTTGTTTATATAACATGTTTTTGGTGCGTAGTTTGTGCGGTAATTTTATTCGCTACTGTTTGTTCAGTAATAAAGATGCCACATCCTATCATTAAGTTACTATTTGTTTAGCTTTATATGTTAAATCTGCAACACGTCAGTCGCACCACTGATCAGAAACCACTGATGATAAACCACCGCTAACACACCAACAATAGTTCTATAGCAAACCCATTGATGTTATACTTAGCAGTGGTTGTCCAGCAGTGGTTGTCTACCACCAACAATGTTTGCCAAACATATGATGTTATTACTCCATTAGAGGTTAGCAACATCATCAGTGTTTGTCTAACATCTGATGTTATTACTCCATCAGAGGTTAGCAACATCATCAGTGTTTGTCTAACAACTGATGTTATTAATAGTGTTTGTCTAACGCCAAAGGTACAACTAAAAAAAATAGGAAATGTATATGACCAAAGAATGGATAAACTAACAGAAAAACAAGTGCCAACATATCACGAATAAGAAAACTAACTTAAGTACTATACAATATATCACGAGACGACTGATAAACTAACGATAAACGAGTATCCTATTTAAATCGCCACTCCTGCCGCATCGCGTGGGTAAATGACTAGTGTGTGTGTGTGTATATATATACATACATATACACACACATACACATATATATGTATATATTTATATATATATATATACACTTGTTAAATTCTTGGAAGGTTAGGGTTTAACCCTTGTCATTAAAACTTCCTTAATGACGGTTTAGGTCACTAATCGCGTTTAGTCCCGTTAATCACCCCGTTAATTATTCTCTAAACGCGATTAGATTTTTAGAAAATTTAGCCATAGTTTCCGATAAACTATGGTGTTTTCTACATTTCAAAAACGTATTTAAATACTGTTTAAACCCTTAGATCAATCATGAACTCAAGGTTACATTCCACTTTTATATGCTTTATTTATACACTTAAACATCCTCATTTCCATGAACCTTGTAAAATTATATTTTAAGCACTTTACTTAAAACAATGAAATCTGTATATATTTATTAGAATTTTTAAGCCACCACTTTTGTTATATCTTTAAATCAAGTTTTCCACTCTAAACCCCCTTTTTTTACTACACTTTAAGATTATAATATCTTAAATCATGGTGTTTATTCTTTACAAAAATTATACATATGTAGTAAATCATTTTTAAGTTGTAGTAATCTTTAGGGTTCATGAGGTTGATGATCTTATTTAGATTTAAATATCACCATGTTTAAATCATCACTTATATTGTTATTCATACAAGATCATCCACTTTAAACACCTTGCTTTAACATAATCATCATCATCGTGCTAACTAGTTAACACTAATATATATAATCAACACATAATAAACTATATTTAGTAGATTATTAAGGTGAGGTTAGGGTTTTTAAGTTGTATTTTCTTTAGTTTCAAGATGATCAACAAGTACTTTCATAAATAGACATTATAAGAAGCTTAAATATGATGAAAGATTATCTTACAAAGTTGCACAAGATTAGTGAAGATTAAGAAGAAGATGAAGCTCCAAAGAAAGCTCCAATGATTCCCTATGCTTGCAACCACTTTAGATGATCTTGTTGTAGTCTACCCCTTCTTGCTGATGGAAGCCTTGGACTACAAGCCGAGCTTTGTTTCTAACCACAATACCTCTATCATATCTGTTGTACTTGAAGACCCAACGAGTATTAATCTTTTTACAATGATCAGGTAGGTCAACAAGCTTTTAGAAACAAAGTTTCTAGAATTGTAGCAACTCTTCTTGCATTGCATCCACTAAGCTTTCTTCTTTCATAGCGTCTTTCCAGTTTCCTGGTTCTACCTACGAAACAAAACAACTGCAAGAAACTCTGGTTTGTAGTGGAGCAACTTTTGTATAAAAGCAACTTAGATCCTTATTGATCTGATTTCAAGTTTTCACTTAAGTTTGTAAGTTGCCAATAATATTCTCCGATGTATGGTAAGATAGTGTCCTTGGTATCACTTCGCTTGGAACGCCTACTTAACTTTGCAGATTTGTGACAACTTCATCAGCAAGCAGTTCAGAAGATGTAGCTTCATTTCTGTTATTCGATTCATCAGCTTGAGTGTTCAGGAAGCTTTGAATTTGCTCTGATCCTTCATTGGAACTGGTTCCTCCATCATCAAAAGTAGGTTCTTGATCAGAGTCGGCATCAATTGGTTGGTGAGAAGATGATTCGGCAGAATCTAAGACTTGTACAGTTACTGATTCTTGTAGAGTATTGCTCGGACCTACTTCAGAAGAGTTAGAGACAGGTAGTGATGGGTAAATCACCAACGGTCTTGATACTTGCTCTTGATTGGAGATTTGATGTTTTTGAAAAAGCATAACAAGTTCTTCTTCTGAATGTACTTCTGGTAGGTCGAATGAATTCCACAACCCGTCGCAATTGAACAGCCATGAATCACCATGTTTCTGCGTAGGCATTGTATATCTTTGACAATCAACATATTGTGCAAGAATAACCCGGTTAAGACTCGGCAAAAAGACTCTCTTTTGTGGACTAGCATAACTGACGAAAACTCCTTCCAAGGATTTGGCCCCAAATTTACCGTCCAGGTCTAGAACAGTACACGACGATCCGAATGGTTCCAAAAATGCTAGGTTCGGCTTTTGATGGTTCAGTAGCTCAAAACATGTCTTGTTTTGAGGCTTGACTGTTAAAACACGGTTAGGAGTATAACACGTAGACGTGACCGCTTCATTCCAGAAACTAATTGGATTTTTGAATCAGCGAGCATAGTTCTTGCAGTCTCAATCAGTGTACGATTCTTACGTTCAGTGACTCAATTTGTTGAGGAGTATAGGGAGCACTGAATTCGTGAAGAATACCCTTATCGTTGTAAAATTCGAGCATTCTCTAGTTTTTGAACTCAATACTATTATCATTGTGGATTCTCTTGATTGGCAAGTGATATAGGTTTTCCAGCTTCCTAAAGAGAATCATAAGATTTTCAAACGTTTCATCTTTACTCTCCAGGAAGAAAACCCATGAGAATCTTGAATAATAATCTGTCATGACTAGGCAATATTGATCTCCAGAGATACTATTCACATTCTGTGACAAATGATAAATAACCAGTAATTCCGTACAATCTAAACGTTATTTTTAGTTTATAATCCCATGCATATTATTGTAATTTAATTGCGTAACTGAGTCGTACGTCATATCCTAAATATTAGGGCAAGTAAATCAGATCATAACATGTACTGGTTTCTGTTACGACGCGGAACAAACCAAACAAAGCCCTAAAAGTGTTGGGCGCACTATTTGAGGTGGCACTATTTGTGTCGGCAAAACCGCTAAAACGAATCAGAACAACGAATAACGGCATGCTAATGCCATAACTGAGTCCATATATAAATGAAAACATTGATATGAGATCACCCATTACAAAAATACATAACTTTCTGGTACAACACCTAAATTGCAAAATTGTCCGTTTCGACCAAAAAGGCGACAAATGTCAGTTTGTCCGCAACACTAATATGGTGGATTTCGGATTTCAGAATGATAATAAAACAATGTTGAACATCCTAAAACAATATGAGAATAGCAAAATTGCATGAAAGACATCGTTTCCAGTCATTCGACAAACAGTGCACAATTCGATCGGAAGACGACCGTTTGTCGACACGACGAACATTTTAGTGGCTGATAGCCCCATCCATGCATCTAGAGAACTAGTTATGCCTCATTTGGGACTCGGAATCCTTTCAACTATCTTGAGGTCACGAAAACACAACTTCTAAAAAAGTTTGACGGCAGGATATAAAAGTACCGATATCGAGCGAATGATCGAACGATAGGCATTAGGCAATCCTAACTCAACATATATTTGTCTAGCGAACTAGTTATGCATATTGTGTCGATACTAAATAATAAAGTTCGTTTATTAGCGAATATTGTGTCGATGAACGAACTAACGACATTTTCGTCATCCGAACTTATATTAAATTATCAAGTGGGTTAATTATCATAGATTAACACCCTAAACCCTAATTACTTGCTAATGATACAAGATCAACACCTAATCACCATACTTAAGTTAATTACCTAAATATCTAATAAATGAACACATCTTATAAATAATATTTACACTTAACCCCCCCATGTGGGCCCTCACCCACATGATTCATGTTGAATATTTGAAGATTATAAGCATGGTAGGAAGATATGGATGTAACCTTGATGGATGATAATTATATAAATATATCACCTCACATTTCTCCATCATTCTTAACTTAGAAAAAAAAAATTAAACCATCATCCACCACCCTCATTCCCACGGCTACAACCACCTCCATATAACCACCATTAAACCACCATAAACCACCTCATTTTACGTACTTTAAAACCCTTTCAAGACCACTCAAGATGCTACAAAGGTGGAGGATAATTAGAGCTTTTTGGAGTTCCATTTTCTTCTTAAATCATCAATAAACTTGTGCACCCATTGTAAGGCATATCCCTTCGTATTCTAGCTTATTATTATGTCTAGTTTAATGATGTACAAGTTGATCATCTTGAAAATGAAGAAAAGATAACCTAAAAAACCCTAACCCACACCTTAATAATAACACTAAATATGGTTTATTTGTGTTGATTATATGTTAACTAGTTATCATGATGGTGTTGTTTATGTTAAAGTAAGGTGTAAAAGTTAGATAATCTTGTATGAACAAGTATGAAAATGAGGATTTAAACATGATAATATTTAAATCTAAACAAGATCATCAACTACATCATCCATGAAGATTACAACAACCTAAAAATAATTTTACTACATATTTTTATAAGAAATAAACACTATGATTTAAGATGTAACCATCTTAAAAAGTGTAGAAATCAAAGGGTTTAAAGTAATGGGCTTGAACTAATGATGTAACAAAGGTGACGATTTACAAATGCTAATAAATGTTGAAGTAACATCATGTTGCCATGGATGATGATACACATAAGTTGTAAACAAATGATATGAAAGAATGAAATAAATTGTTGATTAAGGTATGATTAACGGGATGATTATGAGTTTAAACAGGGTTAAAATACGTTTTAAAAACGTGGAAAACGCTATAGTTTAAGGGAAACTATGGCGAAATTTTCTAAATCGTCATTAATTTAATCGCGATTAAGGTATGATTAACGGGATGATTAGCGGGACTAAACGCGATTAGTAACTTAAATCGTCATTAAGTAAGTTCTAATGACAAGGGTTAAACCCTAAACACCCAAGTGTTTAGCAAGTATATGAATATATATTTTTACAAGTTAAACATAAGTGATCTTTATAAATATATATATATGGATACTTGTGGAAATAAAAGTATATATACATATTTTGTCACCAAGAATTATGTGTAATTACATGTGTATTGTATGTGTATATATTTAGAAGCTTAGGGTATTCATCATAAAAATTCCCAACTATACACAAAATATTACAAACACTTGAAAATATTACCAAGTGTTGGTGACAAAAACAAATATATTTTTACAATACGTCGAAACATTAATCGGACAAACCAAACAATACAGACGATGGGGGAACGTACACAAATACACTATCGCATCGACGACAAACGAATAAATTGCCCACACGAAGAGTTACTACGATGACGGGCGATTGTCGACAAGAAAAAGCATGTAATAAACGACGACGATGACAAGTCTAAAATATATTTTTAGACACTTAACATATATATATATGTTATCGAAATCACACTCCGAACAGTTAAAAATATAAAAGTAAGAGACTTATATACTTATACACTAATACCTAGTAAAATTTCTATGTATAAGACTTATAAAATAATGGGCTCATAAAAATGAATTTGGGCTAGGCCCAATTTACAAAGGACATGGGCAAGGCCCAATAACATAAAAACATGGGCTAGGCCTAATGACATGAAAACATGGGCTAGGCCCAATGACATGAAAACATGGGCTAGGCCCAATGACATGAAAACATGGGCTAGGTCTAATGACATGAAAACATGGGCTAGGCCCAATGACATAGATGACATGGGCAAGGCCCAATGACACGCGTGCAAGGCACAAGGACATGTGAAGGGCAAGGCCCAGTTCACACATGATCTTAGAATTACAATATATATATATATGTATATATATATAGATATGTATATATATATACATATGTATATAGGTATATACGTATGTATATATGTATACATATGTACATATACATACGTATATATGTATATACTATATATATACATACGTATATATATATACATATGTATATACGTACATATGTATACATATATACATATACATATATATATATATTTGAGAAATATGTATAACAATATTAATCGAACAAACAAACTACCAACACTATGATAACACTCATAGTTGTTCTATCGTAACAAAGAAATACATCACAAAAGTTCAAAATGAACAACTGGTACAAGGTCCAACGAGACCTAGGTGTCTAATGAAGTTAATACACATGTAGGTTACACACGTGTACGGACACCGAACATAGATAAGTATGACGCATGGAACGCAAAGCTGTGAGTTCATGTCCCTCCTTTCAATTATTTCAAAGTTTTGTTTTAAAACTATCGAGGGGAATTACATGTCATAACAAACGGTATGTTAGCTATGGGGTTAGTTGATAAGACAATCAATGTGCGTAAGTAGGATGATGACAAGAGTAACCATTAACCACCTAGTGACCAAGGTGCAAATGGTATAGATCTATAGAGTTTGAGGCACGCTCCACTCCTGGTTGGTATACCCTTCGGAGTGCTTTTGTGATCCCAAATGATGTCAAGAGTTGTCTCGGGTTGGTTACTTATTTATGGCACATATGTCAGGGTGCTATCTACACACTTATAGATCCTGAAACTCCATCAATGCTAATAACATACTAAGATTTCATTACTGAATTACAAACAAGACATGTCATACGAAAACAATAACTACATGAACTCGCCAATTTTATGTTGACTTTTTAAAATTACATGTATTTCAAGACACAAGACATGAGCTGGTGATACACGACGGGATATGGGAAATGACATGACAATGAATGCCACCTTTTGTAGAATTTGTCTCATATATCCCAATCTCGTATGGGTATATAGGAGTCAAAACCTCAACATGCTTTTACGATGAAAACAACTTTTTATTATGATGTAATGTAGTTCAAACCACATTTTGATGACAATGTGAATCTATTTGGAAACTCAGGATTTCACTTTTACAAACTTGTAAACATTGGTTGCAAGTTATTATAAGCATGGCATCGTTGTTGATTTATAGCTGTTTACATGATTGGATGCAATGATTACCTCATAGTCACACGTTTGCGCTTCCGCTACGACAAGGGTGTGACAGATTGGTATTAGAGCTTCGATTGTAGTGAACCGAGGAAAAATTTGTATTAAAGTCTTTTCTACAATCACTAAGGGCTCCCACATGAAAACAAAGTTTATAACATCACATAAATGTTTTCGAAAGTATGACAAAAATGACAAACGGTTTTTATTGTGTCACGATAACATGAGGATCTATCGCCCGAGCTCAGCCATAAGTAACGAAAAAGGATCAATACATGATTAGTCTATGAGAAATAGACACATTACATTAGAAGACTATGTGTCGTGGACACGTTACAAAAAATAAAAATCATGGCTAGATAGGATTTTATGTGATTATATATATATAATTTATTTATATATGTGTTGTATGAAATATTTTGCCAAGAACGAAATACCTTTGACTATGGATATTATTATTATCCTTCACTCGCACAATGAGAATATCGACCTCGCGTCTACTGTGGAGCTTATGGCGAACGTGGTTCTTAAGTGAGACCTTAGGATCGATTCAACATAAGGTGGTTGCTTTTCCCGTGGATGCGGAGATGCCTGGTTTTTGTAGTGATAAAGAGGCGGAGGTGGTAACCTTGGACAACATCTCTATTAGCGGGACGAGGTCCCTATGACCTATATTAATCATTAATAACGACGCTCTTTTCTAGACAAGGAAGGTGAAGTACTCCTCTTGAAGGTGTCCCTCCAGTCGTTATTGTTGCAAATTCTCTCTATTTCTAAACTTGTCTAACGATGTGCCCTTTCACGAGTAATGTCAACAGATGATAGCGCCTGGACCATCACGGAGGTCCCTTATATGATTGAAGGTATGTAGACAATAGCGTCCTCTCTCTGACTGATCGTCGTCTTTGAATGGTAGAACACTAGGGTGACCATGCAAGGCAATTTATTATTACGGGGGCCCACGTAATAATAACTTGCAGTAGATGAGAATCCTGGTGGGCTATGCGGGTCAACTTAAAGATCACTACTCATTCGAAATTGTAAAGTTGTTCGAGTTTCTATCTAGTGGGACACTAACCGGGGAGGTTGCTATAACACCCTACGATACAGAAACACCACACCTATTTGTTCACATCTAACATTCGATCTATATCACGAGTTGATTAAGACTAGTCATCTAAACAAACAAAATCTGGTTGGCCACCCAAGGAGGATATTTCCTCAACGGTCTAGAGTTCTTATACATGGGTTGGTTCCATGGTATCTATGGCACCTCATCTTATTTATTGGAAAAAGATTACATTAAACTCCGTCATGTAACATTTTCTTATTCCAAGGGATGGTATGGCATGAGCCATGCTTCAACACCCTCATTGCATTCTATTTGATATATATGGAAAGTATAACAATCTAGCTGAGCTCGTGGAGCTCAAGGGATATCAACGTATTCGTCACACGGGTTGGTGTGGTGAAGGATTTTTTTTCCTACTTTGGACAATCGAAGTCCACTAAGTATGGAGTACATGCTGTAAGGTTGGAGATGACCGTTTGGTTTCTCTTCCTCAACGAGTTATATTTCCTTTGCAATTAGACATATGGCCGACACACGCAAGAGGTAACACGAATGTTGGATTATTGTTATTCACGTTGTCATTGTCTCAAACATGTATGACAATGCAATCTTGAGGTTTCCATGACTGATGGCATTCTTTATTCTTAGGCGCATGGTAGACTATATTTATCCAAATATATGTCTAGCTTCTTTTATCCTGGGTATTTAGAAGAAATATAGCGCCAAAAGGAAGGTTACACCCAAAAAGGGGTTAGTTAATCCATGACTTATTGGGTAAGCCGAACTAGAGTTCTTATGGAAGGACATACGGTTGCGGAAATCGCATAACATGAGGGTAACTTAGTCGACACTAATGGCGAAATTGGTAGTACCGGTAGTTCAAATGGTTCGGATCCTAATAGATTAGGAACGAGTGGCAGCGCTACACCTGAAGATGAGATCATATAAGGTTTTAAATTTTAAGGCTTTCCTAAACTGTAAGCCGCGAGACCTCATTGGTACGAGAGGTGCGGTAGGTTATGCCCGCTTAATAAAGACAATGGAGTCGATTAGCAATGCTAGTAAATGCACTCCTCAGTAAACGATGAGGTAAACAAAGAGTCTCCTGCTGAATGCAGCATTAACTTGGTGAAATCCTCAAGTAGAAACTTTAAGGGGGTGATACTACGAAGAGGTTATCATGGGAAGAACTCAAGAATCTTATGCGAGAAGAGTAGTACTCGCTAACTATAATTCAAAGGGTAGAAACGGGGTTCCAGAACTCGATCATGATTGCAACCAACGTTGTTGGTTACACTCGACGCTTTCACGACTTCTCAAGGGTTGTTCCATACTGGGGAACACTTGATATCAAACGCATTGAGCGCTATATTTGGGGTTTAGCCTCTAAAAACCAAAACATGACCACATCATCCCTCTCTACCTTCATCACTCAAACAGTAACTCTCGCAGTTAGTCTCAACATGGATGCGGTGAGAATGGGATTATCAAAGAAAGGTGCATAAACGAAGGAAATGCATGTGGAATCTACTAGTGAATGGAATTGAAAATACTCACCTGTCAAAACAGGATCGGGTGTGAGTAACAAACGAAAAGGAACTCCCATGATGATAGAAACGAAGGCAATTGTTGCCATAATTGATGCTAGCACCAAGAAATAGGCTGATAACTTACTGAAATCCTAAATGTGATAGGTGAAAATTTCCTCAAGAGGGCACTTGCAAAAGTGCCAAGGGTATAAGTGTGGTGAATCAAGACACAAAATAAAAACCAATAAGTTAGTAAGACTCAACCAAGAACAAGGACGTTAAGTGTGGCATGAAGGCCACTTCAAGTATGAACATCTCAGGAACGACTCAAGAAAGTGAATTAAAGTGCGAGTGAGCAGAAACTAGGGATACCCCACAAGATCCTGATGTCGTCATGTGTACGTTCTACTCTACATTCATTAGTGTCAATTCTTTTTTATACCAACACTGAGCTTAGAAAGTGTCTTTAGGTGTTAAGCTTATACTCGAATTAGAGTCTTCTAAGTTAGACGCGTTATCAAGTTGCTAATGGAGAATTAGCATTAGACTGGTCTCGTCGATACGAAACCAATGATATATAATGTCCAAATTTTTTTCTTTCTAAAAATCACACGATTCTAACCGTGCAATTAGTTTGTAAAATTGTTTACGGATCAATTAGCCTACCAAAACGTTTATTACTCAGTCTTTTAACTTTCCACCTTTTTGAGTTCAACTAGGAACAATACCCAATTCGAAACAATAGTCTGAGATGGCAATTCGAATTGCTATCCGAGATGGGAATCCGTCAGAAATAAGGTATCCGAGATGTAATTCGAAATGAGGTATCCAAGATGTAATACGGAACAATAATCCGAGATGCTCGGAAATCAATACCAAAGATCCGAGATGCACTGTTTTGATCCCTGAGTCATGAGGAATCATTAAAAGGTCACCGACATGTTTCCTATCAACCAACATCTCGCATCCATCTTGTTTTATACCTGTACTGATTTTAGTTCATCTCCATAGAATTCAAAGTAAACTTGACCTAGAGTCAAGTATGATAGACGTTCCCTCATTCTATAGCATTTGCTAACTGTAAATTAGTCAAGTCATGTTGTGATGTAGCTTTTGGCCTAGAACTGTTGACATATAACCGAGCGGAAGTAGGTTGTTCTAAGAAAACTATCTGCATCCCCTACCAGTCGAAGAAACACTTGTAATACACGAAGAGAAGCACGAGCGCCCTTACGAATCATTAATTGCATGAAGGCCAGAAGTGCCTATAGAAAGGTTGCATAGCCTTTCTAGCTCACATAGTCGATTAGGAAACGAGGAGCCCAAATTTGGAGGACATAACCGTTGTGAAGGAATTCCCTCAAAGTCTTTCCATTAGACTTGTCTGATTACCTCCGCAACGACACGCCAACTATTGCATTGATTTGGTGCCAGGAGCGGCACCAGTAGCAAGGCCTCCATACCGATTAGCTCCGTCATAAATGCCAAGACTATCTACACGACTACAAAAGTTGTTAGCCAAAGGATTCATTAGAACGAGTTCCTTGCCATGGGAGCTTCGGTGCCTTTCAAAGGAGCATAGGCTACCGGGAACTAAACAAAGTTAACCATCAAGAATCGGTACCCATTACCGAGGATTGACGATCTGTTCGATCAATTCCAAGGGTCGAGTTTTTATCCAAAGATGGATTTAAGATCCGGGTATCATCAGTTAAGAATCCAAGAGGAAAGTATTCCTAACATGACGTTTAGGACTCGCTATGGTCATTACGAATTCCTTGTTATGCCTTTTGGGTTAACAAACGCCCATGTAGTATTTATGGATTTGATGAACCGAGTATGTAAGCCATACCTCGACAAGTTCGTGATAGTAATTATCGAGGACATACGAATATACTCGCAGACCGAGGAAGAACACGAACAACACCTGAGAACTATTTTGGAGTTGCTAAAGAAGGAGAAATTATTTGTTAAGTTCTCGAAATGCGAATTTTGGATTCGAGAAGTACAATTCCTCGGTCACGTAGTGAACGAGAACGGAATACATGTAAACCCTTCAATAATGGAGGCTATAAAGACTTGGGCACGCCAATAACCCCCACAGAAATACAACAATTCCTAGGTTTAGCAGGATACTACAAGAGATTTATTGAGAACTTCTCAAAGTTGCTTAGCCGCTAACCTCGCTTATACAAAAGGATAATAAGTTCGATTGGGAGAAAACCAAGAATCAGAATTTCATCTATTGAAGGATAAATTATGTAATGCGCCGATATCATCACTTCAGACGGTACCGATGACTCTGTGGTGTATTGTGATGCATCGCATAAAGGCTTGGGTTGCATGTTAATGCAACATGAAAAAGTCATCGCGTACACGTCTCGTCAATTGAAAGTTCATGAAAGGAATATACCACACATGACCTAGAATTAGGCACAATGGTATTTGCCTTAAAGATCTGGCGTCGTTATTTATTTATATGGCACTAAGTGTACCATATTCACGGATCATAAAAGTCTTCAAGATATATTCAATCAAAAGGAACTGAATACGCGCCAACGACATTCGGTGGAATTGTTGAATGATTATGACTGTGAGATCAAGTATCACCCGGGCAAAGCAAATGTCGTAGCAGATACTTTGATCAGGAAGGAACGAATAAAAACGTTACGGGTACGAGCTTTAGAGATGACGATCCAGACAAACTTTACAACTCGATTGCATCATGCACCACAAGAAGCTCTAAAACCAGAAAACATTCCAGCAGAATCATTACGGGGAATGGAAAAACAAATGGAACCAAACGAGGATGGGACTCTATATTTCATGGGAAGGATCTGGATTCCTTATTATGGCGATCTACGAGACATGGTGCTGGATGAAGCACACAAATCCAAATACTCGATACACCCAGGATCGGATAAATGGTGGCGTAATCTCAAGGAAGATATTGTAACCTATGTTGGGGGATGCCTAACTTGTGTAAAGGTCAAAACCGAATACCAAAAACCATTTGGTTTATTGCAACAAGCTGAGTTACCTGTTTTGAAGTAGGAACAAATCTTAAGGGATTCTATTACAAAACTACCACGGACCTCTCAAGGTCATGACATGATCTAGGTTATCATCGATTAGTTAATCAACTCAGCTCACTTCTTACCCATCCGTGAGAGACAGTACCCAGAAGTTAGCTGAACTGTATCTTAAGGAAATCGTGGCACGTCATGGAGTGCCAATCTCGATAATCTCTGATAGAGATGGTCGTTTCGTGTCACGGATCTGGCAATCATTTCAAACATCGTTTGCTTCTTGCTTAGATTTAAGCATAACTTTTCACCTGCCGACCGATGGTCAAAGCGAGCGAACCATCCAACGTTGGAAGACATGCTTCGGGCCTGTGTGATGGATTTAGACGGAAACTGGGATACTGATTTACCATTGGTAGAGTTTTCCCAGAATAACATATCTCACACCAGTATCAAGGCTACACCGTACGAAGCACTCTATGGACGAAAGTGCCGATCTCCGCTATGTTGGGCGAGAGTTGGTGACATACAACTCATTGGTCCCGAACTAGTACAAGAGACCACAGACAAAATATTCAAGATCCGTGAGCGTATCAAAGTGGCCCGGGATAGACAAAAGAGCTACGCAGATCGGACACGCAAACCATTATCCTTCGAGGTCGGAGACAAAGTGTTACAAAAGGTCTCACCTTGGAAAGGCGTAGCTAGATTCGAGAAGCATGGAAAACTAAACCCGAGATACATTGGGCCTTTCAAAATTCTGGCAAAGATCGGTAAAGTGGCTTACAAATTAAAACTACCAGAGGAACTCAATAACGTACACGACACATTTCTTGTGTCTAATCTAAAGAAAAGCCCGACTATTGAAACAGTTATCATTCCAGCGGATGAGATACATGTTGATGACAAACTTTAATATACCGAAGAACTAGTTTAAGTCATGGACTCGAAAGTCCAAAAGACGAGAAGAAGCCAAATCAAACTGGTAATAGTTCGTTGGAACTCGCATCACGGTCACCTTGTCTAGACAAGGAAGGTGAAATACACCTTTTGCACCTTGGTCACTAAGTGATTAATGGTTACCAATGTCATAGTCCTACTTATAAACATCGATCATTGTCATCATCTAAACCCGAAGCTAACATACCAATTGTTATAAATATGTGTTATTGGGCCTAGCCCATGTTTTCTTGTCATTGGGCCTAGCCCATGTTTTCTTGTCTTTGGGCCTAGCCCATGTTCTTTTGTCATTGGGCCTAGCCCATGTTATAAATAAAACTGGGGTCTCACCCCTAGTTGTGACTATGACAATCCCGTCACTAGTCATAAAACTCATGCATGTTTCGAAAAGCTTTGTATAGCTGTGAAAACCAGTAAGTTTAACATAAACCTTTCGTAAACCATTTGTGTTCATTGAAATCTGTTTGTAACATGGTTTAGAAACATATGATTTTCGTTTCATCGAAACATTGTGTGCTTTCACAAAACTTGCATGTCTTTCCACCCCCGAAAACATTAATAAAAATGTAAATCGGTAAAAGGTTGGGGGTTATGAACTCACCTGGATAATCCAGTGCAAAGCTAGCTTAATGTGATTTCCATAGTGTTGTCTCCGCAACTTGACTTGCTAGCATGCAATCTAGTGTATTCCTAAAACGGAATAACCTGTAAGTTTCTAAGAATGACGTAGCTATACTACGTGATACCGAGCTCTACTGAATCGTTACTCATACGATTCTATGAAATTATTATTGACTTAACTCGGTTAACCAACCTATGGTTTTCTTAGAATTGTCTTAGTTTCAAACGACTTGAAATATATGTTTACATATAAACATAACTATATTTCATGAAAATGATATTTAGTCGTTATGTACGTTGACGGATAATATTACGACTCATCGTAGTTTTGGTAAGATATAATATATATATACTCGAAAATATATTCGTGTAGGTAAGACATTTGGTGTTCGCGCAAGATTCTGGCGTATCGTTTATAATAAATAAACAAAGATGTAATCGTACGCTTGTTATAGTCTTGCGGAGTAGCATCGTACTTCGTTTAGGTGTTGAAATCGAATATAAACAATATATTATTGTTATAAAATACTCCGAAAGTATTCGTAAGCGTTCGCGTCGTCGACGATTGAAAAAATATAATTATATTTGTTTTATGAAAGTATTCAAAATCTCGACGTTTGAATGTATATAATTATATTCGTGTTATACGACTTCCGAATTCGTTCGTATGAAATACTATGCGCCTTGTATTCGTCTTGTAAAAAGCAGCCAGAAATCTTGGCCTTTCGGAATAAATAAATTTTATAACGTCGTTCGAATAACTTATCGAGGTTTGAAATCTAGTTTCCGAGTTTCACTTTGAATTAAACATATATAAATATTATTTATCTTTTAGTCGATTGCCGAACGTTTGTTATCTTGAAATCGCGCTCGTGGAAAGGTTGTCGGTTCGAGTTTTAATAGCGCCGTCAAATAAATATATACTTATATTTATTTTATAACAATCGTTTGAACATTGGACGTTTTATCCTTGAAATATAACGCGTTTTGTTTTAAGGATTTTACAAAAATTAGATAGAGTTTCCTCTGTTTTCGGACGATCCCGACAACACAAGTTGTCGATTTATTTATCAAAACGCAACATGCAATGTACACAATCAAAAAATATATATATTTTTTCGTCGTTTTCAAATATAAAGCTTTCGCCGATTAATATTTCCGATTTATATATTTAACGACGTCGGTTAGATTTTCTTAATTAATGACTTTTACGCGAATTTTTGTACGTCGAAATTATTGTTATTTTTAAACTCTTTGGCGATAATTATTCGTTTAACGGGTCAGTTTTGAGCTCGGTTTCACAATAAGCATATTAATATATATAATCTAATATAATTTAACTTCGTGTCATAATTAAATTTTTACCGAGTCTTGGGTTGACCCATTGACCAGATTTGACAAGGTTTGGCTTGTGTTGATCGGGTTTGACCCGTTGACTTTTGTTGACCGCACCGAACCGAACCTGAAACATACACGTAAATATTTAACTGAAGCTAAGTGAACTCAATCAAAACGAACTAAAATATCGAAATCTGTTTCGAACTTGAACCGCTTCGAACCGAGTCAAACCCGAAACCTGAACTGGAGTCTGAACTGAACCGGGTTCAGAGACCTGAGTGAACCAGAACTGAACTGAGAGTAATGAAACTAAAACCTTGCTGAACCGAAACCCAAACCTTGAAACACGAGCCGTGACCCGAGCCACTGACTGAACCCGAGCCGGAGATGACTCGACCGGGTTTGAACTGAGACCCGAGACAAGACTGTTGACTGGATTGTACTGAATTTTGAGACACCACCTCCGCTGATGCAGCCGCCGAAACCACCACCGCCGCTGATACAGCCGCCGAAACCACCACCGCCGCCCGCTATGGATGTCGCGTCTCAGCCGCGCCGCTCTCTCTCGTCGTCTCTCTCTCCCCTCACTGCTCTCTTTCTCTTCCGATCTCTCTTTTTCTCATCTGCTCTGTCAGTCTGCGTGTATATATATGCGGGTATGTGTGTATAGAAAGGGGAAAGGAAGAAAGGGTGTGGGTGGTGTGTGCGTGTATCGGCTGGAAAACCGACCGATGGCTCCGCCGGACTGTCACCAGAGTCCGACAATCGGAGCAAGGGGAAGAGAGAGCAGGGGTTAGATGTGGTGTGCTAGGGTTTTCTAAAAACTGAAGGAAAAGAGCTAAAGATCTATATATACATAGGGTTTGTTTGGTGGGTTGGGCCCGAGGCCCGTTATCGTGAATAAGCCCAAAACTTATTTCCAAGCCCGTTTTTAAAACCCGAAAGTCGTGTTTTATCGGAATTTATTTATTCAAACTCGAAAGCATTTAACATTACATCGGAAGTCGGGTTTTGACGCGTAATTCTGTTCGTTGGTTAATAATCGCGTAGTTGCCCTATTTGTCGTTTCTGATCCGTTTTTCGATCCGATTTCTATCGCGAGTATTAAAATTTAATAATGAAGCATTATATATCATAATATATTAATATCGAGGCGTAACTCGAGTTCGTTGCTTCGGTTTTGTCGGTGTTCTGGTTTTCCGCGTAAGTTCCGCGTTGTGCTTTGCGACGTTCAACGATCCAAATTTATCGCATAATCATAACCGTACGATAAATATAAGTATAAAATATTTTTTTTTAGACATTGTCAGTATTTGTTCGACATCAGTTGCTAATTGTTTGATTTCGCGTTTAGTGTCTTTGATTATCGCCATATCGCGTAACGTGAAGCAAGTAGACCTTCCTAGGCTTTCCAAAGGCCTGATCGAGTTAATTTACATCTGGTTATGTTGTTTATGATGATATTGTTGTTCATTACGCGCTTAATTAAAATCGAAAACTGCCGGTTATCACATTCTCCCCTTGTTATAGAAATTTCATCCTCAAAATTTAAGTTATGTTATCTCCTTAGACTCTTGTCATGCGTAGATAAGTATTAGTACTACCCAGGTAAATGACCATGTAATCGCATCGAGACTTGTCTGGATGTATAAATACAATGATTTACTACATCAATATGAACCCACTGGTTCAACTGAATCTGTTTTCTGAATCGATGCCAATGAAACGTAATGACATAATCACCAATGTGACTGAGTTTACATGGGTCAACAAATGAGAATCTCGACAATGAATTTCCAAGATGTTCACAATCTGTAAATGATTTTTATAAACAATAGAAATTTCCAACAACGGAAACTAGCGTTGGTTGTTGGATCGGTAAGACTTAGAATCAACAAGCTCAACTGAATTAGAAACATGAAGATGATCTGTTAACTTTTCGAACCATAAGTTAACACTATTGAATTGCAAGGATACACTAAATTACAAGTGAAGTTAGTGTATCATTGTCTTAATACATCGTTGCATTAAGACCACTTTTAATGATTAGCCCAAGCTACAAGTCTATACCGACGCCACAAGGCGTCATAGCCATTGAAATAATTCAATAATAGCGGAGAGCAAACAAATTCACCGTGTTTACAATGCGATGAAAGGTTCAATCAAGTAAGTCTGAATATTTGTTCCAAATAAATCTCATAGGATTTTCAACTGAAATGAAAGAACAAATAAATACAATTTCCGGTCGATCGTGGAAGAACAATAAACATCCCAAAACTTTCGACTGATATTGAAAGAATCATTACGAGGTACACTGAAATAGACCATAAAGTTGTGTACCGTTTTCTTAATACACGATTGTATTAAGAATGTTTTAAGAAAATGATCCAACAACGGGATTTAAAAATGAATAAATAATCAAGTAATTAAATCCGTACATGAGTTGTGAAAGCGATGTCAGCGAAAGCTTCAACTAGTGTAAACGCCACCGCAAGGTGTCGTAACCAATAAATGATTTAATAAGGTGCAGACTGAACCAGTCTACTACGGTTCGAAACAAATGAATTGCTTGTTGATATTACTTTGAATATGACGGCCTCAATCCATCATATGAAATCCTTGAATTGACTTTGTACAGAGTGAGCAAGTTCAGACAATTGAACTTGGTTTGACACAATCCAACAATAATTACATGATTCGACCAAGAAGTTTTGATATGATTACTACGAAAACCTATGTATGCAACTTGGAAAGAAAATGAAATTTCACGTACTTGTTGACTCGATATCAAGGAGACAATACTCATAATAACGCAGGTCATCTAGATCACAAAGCAAAAAATTTGAATATAGCGAACCAACCTTTGAATTTTTTATGAAATGACCATTCGAAGTGAAGACCCTAATGGTCTCCACGTATCAAGTTAACCACATGCATAACAAACAAAGCATGTGCATCATGTAAATCTGTCAAGAAATGATACAATAGGTGTTCGCAAATCAAGAAAGAATTTCCGTGACACAGTGACCGTTATGAGGAGTAGAGGTATGCAACCCTACTTAGTATCTGCAAAGTAGAAATTTCAACAAAAGGAATTCAAGGACTTTACCTGGTATTTCCTGTGATGACTTATTGTTTCGTGACATTACCACCGAATGTCGAATATGGAGTAATCGTCATTAATGAATTAGGGGGAATGCGAGGACGTGTGACTTCTTTTACAGTGCCAATTGTTGTGATTTGCCATTGTAATATGTACCGACTGTTATGAATTCTCGTTTAGACTTACCTCAGCGTGTTTTGTGTCGCTTACAGGACCACGTGATAAATTGTTGCATTCTGGTCGGTAGTTCTCTCGCTGACGATATTAGCATCATTGTCGTAATGCCGTGCTTCCTCAAGGCCGCGCCTTGGAAGTCGTATGTGATGTACTTCTACATCCGTTGCCGTATAGTTTAAGTTTCATATATATTTTCACACTAGCGTTTCGTTTCACGTAGGCTACCTGCTCGGGTAAATAAAATAGTAGCGACAATACATGTAATGTGTTTGCCCGAGTTAATAATCATGGTTCCTACGTGATGACCTTTAATGAACATTGACATAAGTTTTCCAAAGGTCCTAAATGCATGTTGCCAAAACTCTCAAAGTTTTGCCTACGGTATGTAATGTTTCGTGTACCGTGTATCAAACACAATACTAGTGTATGATTAAAATCATAATGTTGAATTAATATTTTCGACCACGGTTGGAACCCAATTTCGAGTCCTAGGCCTTCTGTATGTATTCAAGTCTTAATGATCTAATGTCCCCAAAGGAACGTGAGGTTAAAGCCTAGGTATCTCCACAGAAACCTAATTCGCTGAAACCTATAGCTCTGATACCACTCTGTCACACACCTGTGTTATCTGTTCCCATTGGAGCGGGGCGTGAATCGAATGGCATCTTTATCGCACAGCCAAAGCAGACGTGAGAGCCGAGATTTCTAGTAACTGAACGCTCGCTAACTACTCGAATCCCCATGGTTTTCACTATTCCAACCATGCCATACTTTTAACTGTGATCTGAGAAACATCATGCAAAAAGTCAACATAAAGTTGGCGAGTTCATAGTTTGTTTGTTTTCGTTTTCATATGAGTCATAAAACATTTGAGCATTTTGCGTCGAAAACCGGTTTGTGGGATCATAGTATCCCAAAGCATTTGAAGTGTCATGTCTGTATAACAGTATTGAAATGTTTTCCATGTCAGTTGCAAATCCATACATATAACTGTTATGTTTATAAACCGGTGATAAAATGTTTTCAATCGTATCTGTAAGTAAACCGGTATTGAAATATTTTCTATTATCTTTGTAAACCGATATTGAAAACCAAGTATGTTATTGTCATTTATCATGGGTTTAAGGATCTATCAGTGGGTAGCTAGCCCCCTGAAATTATGTGCCATAAGTAAGTAAATAACCAAACCGAGACAACTTTGTCATCAATAGGGCTCACAAAAGCACTCTATGGTCAACAACTAGGAGTGAAGCGTGTCTCAAACTCAATAGATCTACACCTTTTGCACCTTGGTCACGAAGTGATTAATGGTTACCAATGTCATAATCCTACTTACACACATCGATCGTTGTCATCATCTAAACCAGAAGCTAACATACCAATTGTTATTAATATGTGTTATTGGGCCTAGCCCATGTTTTCTTGTCATTGGGCCTAGCCCATGTTTTCTTGTCTTTGGGCCTAGCCCATGTTCTTTTGTCATTGGGCCTAGACCATGTTATAAATAAAATTGGGGTCTCACCCCTAGTTGTGACTATGACAATCCCGTCACTAGTCATAAAACTCATGCATGTTTCGAAAAGCTTTGTATATCTTTGAAAACCGGTAAGTTTAGCATAAACCTTTCGTAAACCATTTGTGTTCATTGAAATCTGTTTGTAACATGGTTTAGAAACATATGATTTTCGTTTCATCAAAACATTGTGTGCTTTCACAAAACTTGCATGTCTTTCCACCCCCGAAAACATTAATAAAAATGTAAATCGGTAAAAGGTTGGGGGTTATGAACTCACCTGGATAATCCAGTGCAAAGCTAGCTTAATGTGATTTCCATAGTGTTGTCTCCACAACTTGACTTGCTAGCATGCAATCTAGTGTATTCCTAAAACGGAATAACCTGTAAGTTTCTAAGAATGACGTAGCTATACTACGTGATACCGAGCTCTACGGAATCGTTACTCATAAGATTCTATTTGAAATTATTATTGACTTAACTCAGTTAACCAACCTATGGTTTTCTTAGAATTGTCTTAGTTTTCAAACGACTTGAAATATATGTTTACATATAAACATAACTATATTTCATGAAAATGATATTTAGTCGTTATGTACGTTGACGGATAATATTACGACTCATCGTAGTTTTGGTAAGATATAATATATATATACTCGAAAATATATTCGTGTAGGTAAGACATTTGGTGTTCGCGCAAGATTCTGGCGTATCGTTTATAATAAATAAACAAAGATGTAATCGTACGCTTGTTATAGTCTTGCGGAGTCGCATCGTACTTCGTTTAGGTGTTGAAATCGAATATAAACAATATATTATTGTTATAAAATACTCCGAAAGTATTCGTAAGCGTTCGCGTCGTCGACGATTGAAAAAATATAATTATATTTGTTTTATGAAAGTATTCAAAATCTCGACGTTTGAATGTATATAATTATATTCGTGTTATACGACTTCCGAATTCGTTCGTATGAAATACTATGCGCCTTGTATTCGTCTTGTAAAAAGCAGCCAGAAATCTTGGCCTTTCGGAATAAATAAATTTTATAACGTCGTTCGAATAACTTATCGAGGTTTGAAATCTAGTTTCCGAGTTTCACTTTGAATTAAACATAAATAAATATTATTTATCTTTTAGTCGATTGCCGAACGTTTGTTATCTTGAAATCGCGCTCGTGGAAAGGTTGTCGGTTCGAGTTTTAATAGCGCCGTCAAATAGATATATACTTAATTTATTTTATAACAATCGTATGAACATTGGACGTTTTGACCTTGAAATATAACGCGTTTTGTTTTACGGATTTTATGAAAATTGGACAGAGTTTCCTCTGTTTTCGGACCATCTTGACCACACAAGTTGTCGATTTATTTATCAAAACGCAACCTGCAATGTACACAATCTAACAATATATATAATTTTTCGTCTTTTTCAAATATTAAGTTTTCGCCGATTTATTTTCCGATTTATATAATTTACGACGTCGGTTTGATTTTTTTAACTAAGGACTTTTACACGAGTTTTTGTAGGTCGGAATTATTGTTATTTTTAAACTCTTTGGCTCGTTTAACGGGTCGGTTTTGAGCTCGGTTTCGCGATAAGCATATTAATATATAAACTAATATAATTTAACTTCTCGTCGTAATTAAATTTTTACCGAGTCTCGGGTTGACCCGTTGACCAGATTTGACAAGGTTTGGCTCGTGTTGACCGGGTTTGACCCGTTGACTTTTGTTGACCGCACAGAACCGAACCTGAAACATACACTTAAATATTCAACTGAACCGAAGTGAACTCAATCGAAACGAACTAAAATATCGAAATCGGTTTCGACCTTGAACCGGGTCGAACCGAGTTGAACCCGAAACCTGAACTGGAGTCTGAACTGAACCGGGTTCCGAGACCTGAGTGAACCAGAACTGAACTGAGAGTAATGAAACTAAAACCTTGCTGAACCAAAACCCGAACCTTGAAATACGAGCCGTGACCCGAGCCGCTGACTGAACCCGAGCCGGAGATGACTTAACCGGGTTTGAACTGAGGCCCGAGACAAGACTGTTGACTGGATTGTACTGAATTTCGAGACACCACCTCCGTTGATGCAGCCGCCGGAACCACCACCGTCGCTGATACAGCCACCGGAACAACCACCGCCGCCCGCTGTGGATGTCGTGGCTCAGCCGCACTGCTCTCTCTCATCGTCTCTCTCTCCTCACAGCTCTCTTTCTCTTCCGATCTCTCTCTTTCTCATCTGCTCTGTCTATCTGCGTGTATATATATGTGGATATGTGTGTATAGAAAGGGGAAAGGAAGAGAGGGTGTGGGTGGTGTGTGCGTGTATCAGCCAGAAAACCGACCGGTGGCTCCGCGGACTATCGTCGGAGTCCGGTGACCGGAGCAAGGGGAAGAGAGAGCAGGGGGCTAGATGTGGTGTTCTAGGGTTTTCTAAAAAAATGAAGGAGAAGAGCTAAAGATCTATTTATATATAGGGTTTGTTTGGTGGGTTGGGCCCAAGCCCGTTATCGTGAATAAGCCCAAAACGTATTTCCAAGCCCGTTTTCAAAACCCGAAAATCGTGTTTTATCGGAATTTATTTATTCGGACTCGAAAGCGTTTAAAATTATATCGGAAGTTGGGTTTTGACGCGTAATTCTATTCGTTGCGTTAATAATCGCGTAGTTGCCCTGTTTGTCGTTTCTGATCCGTTTTTCGATCTGATTTCTACCGCGAGTATTAAAATTTAATTACGAAGCATTATATATCATAATATATTAATATCGAGGCGTAACTCGAGTCCGTTGCTTCCGTTTTATCAGTGCGTTCCGGTTTTCTGCGTAACTTCCGTGTTGTGCTTTGCGACGTTCAACGATCCAAATTTATCGCATAATCATAACCGTACAATAAATACAAATATAAAATTGTGTTTTTAGTCGTTGTTAGTATTTGTTCGGCATCAGTCCACTTATTGTTCGATTTCGCGTTTAGTCTCTTCAATTATCGCCATATCGCGTAACGTGAAGCAAGTAGACGTTCCTAGGCTTTCCAAAGGCCTGATCGAGTTAATTTACGTCTAATTATGTTGTTTGTGATTATATTCTTGTTCGTTACACGCTTAATTAAAATCGGAATCTGCCGGTTGTCACATTAAAACCCTTTCAAGACCACTCAAGATGCTAGTAAAGGTGCATGATCATAGGGCTTTTTGGAGTTCCATTTTCTTCTTAAATCATCACTAAACTCATGCACCCATTGTAAGGCATATCCCTTCGTATTCTAGATTATTATTATGTCTAGTTTAATGATGTATAAGTTGATCATCTAGAAATGAAGAAAAGATAACCTAAAAAAACCCTAACCAACACCTTAATAATAACACTAAATATGGTTTATTTTGTGTTGATTATGTGTTTATATGTTAACTAGTTAGCAAGATGGTGTTGTTTATGTTAAAGTAAGGTGTAAAAGTTAGATGATCTTGTATGAACAAGTATGAAAATGAGGATCTAAACATGATAATGTTTAAATCTAAAAAAGATCATCAACTACATCATCCATGAAGATTACTACAACCTAAAAATAATTTTACTACATATTTTTATAAGAAATAAACACTATGATTTAAGATGTAACCATCTTAAAGAGTGTAGAAGTCAAAGGGTTTAAAGTGATGGGCTTGAACTAATAATGTAACAAAGGTGATGATTTACAAATGCTAATAAATGTTGAAGTATCATCATGTTTTTAATAAGATTTTAACTACAAAACCATGCCATGGATGTTGATACACATAAGTTGTAAACAAATGATATGAAAGCATGAAATAAATTGTTGATCTTGATTATGAGTTTACATAGGGTTTAAATACGTTTTAAAAATGTGGAAAATGCCATAGTTTAAGGGAAACTATGGCGAAATTTTCTAAAAAACTAATCGCGATTAAGGTATGATTAATGGGATGATTAGCAGGACTAAACGTGATTAGTAACTTAAATCGTCATTAAGTAAGTTCTAATGATAAGGGTTAAACCCTAAACACCCAAGTGTTTAGCAAGTATATGAATATATATTTTTACAAGTTAAACACAAGTGATCCATTTATATATATATATATATATATATGGATACTTGTGGAAATAAAAGTATATATACATATTTTGACACAAACAAATATATTTTTACAATATATCAAAACAATAATCAGACAAACGAAGCAATACGGACGATGGGCGAACGTACACAAATACACCGTCGCGTCGATAACCAACTGTGACATTGTGCCTTTTCAATCATTGAATCAATTACAAACAATTTAGCATTCAATAAACCCTGTGCTTTATCTCCAAATATTTTTGAATTCAATAAAATCTTGTATTTTATTGATGAGAATGCAAAAATGTCAATCGTTGCACAATTTCGATCATTTTCGTATTCGTTAAAGCGTTTTAACGCATTTTTGCGAAACGCGTAACCGTCCAAGGGCCAAAAATGTCAAATAAAATAATAAATATTTTTACTTGTTCACCAAGTTTGCTACCTATCTCTAATTTGTTACACCTAACATTTTCCACATTTAATTTGGGGTTGACACATGTTAGGACAATAATCCCACTTGAGGACACTTGTCAGCACCTTCTTAATCCTAAAATACTATAAATACCCCATGATTCTTCCATTTTTTTCACACCACTTCAAAACACTTCAAAGCAAAGTGTGAAGTTCTTCTTTCTATCCTTCTTGGAGCTTGTTTCCAGCCTTTGGGAGCTTCCAATCTTGAGTTCCGAAAGTGTTCTTCAACATGAGTAAGTACTCTTCCTAGTTCTTTCATTATTTTAGCTATTTTGAGCTAAAAGTCGAACAATTTGGCTTCCTGATTGACTTTTGGTTCTGACCATATTTGGTCAAGTCAAAGTTCAATTGGACTTTACAAGGTGATCGTAATCACGAAACTTATAATCCCTAGGGATTTCACCTTCTGATTACCATGTTTGCTAGTAGGAATGACGAGTCAAAGTTTCGTTTAAAATGCGCATGATGTGCATTTTATGACGAAACTATTTTTGGGTATCAAAACACCAAGTTTTGATACCAAATTAGTTTTATAAACTTAGTTAGACATATTTTGACATGTCTAACTCGTCACTTCTACTTTAGTGCTTATTTAGGGTCGTAAGTCGAGCGGTCTTGACCACCGCTTTGACTTTCAAATCCGACCCGTTTGGTCGATCTTAGGATCCGACTAAACACATATTTGTGACCATAGTTGTATAGGGAATAACCTACTAAGGTTATACCTTATGGTCACGTCGTTTGATTAGTGTTATGATAAGTTACTTCTATGTCCTTAAAAAAATGGCCAAAATGCCCTTTTGAGCATAAATCCATTTTAAGCACATGTAACCAAATTTTTGACATATAAACTGATGGTATAACATTTTCAAACATGTTTGGGCATTTAAGACTTATCATAGGACATGTTTAACCATCTGATCACGTGTTTACGCTAATGACCCGTTAAAGTAGCGTAAACTACCTTAACGAGTTATAATGGGTCAAAAGCACTTTGGATCCTTTCCAAATTAGAATGTTAAGTTTGTTAAACCATATCACATGAGTTCCAACACTCGTTTGGTTTGTAAGGCTTCATTTTATCCGATCTCTCGATTGTAGTCCCGACACGCTAACATATTTCTCTGACACATTAGGACACGTTTGAGCTTTGTTTATTCCGCTGATCAAAACACTTTCGCAATCCCAAGTGAGTACATAGCCCCCTCTTTTTTTTTGAAATGTTTTGGGGTGATTAATATGTGCCTATAATTATTTTCAAGATTTCAAAACAATATACATGGTTTATATATACAAAATGAATTTCAAAGTGAGTACATAGTTCCCCTCTTTTCCATTTTCTAAATGTTTTGATGTGATTCATATGTGCCTAAAATTATTTTCAAGATTTCAAAACAATATACATGGTTTATATATACAAAATGGTTTTCAAAGTGAGTACATAGCCCCCTCTTTTATGTTTTCAAATGTTTTGGGGTGATTCATATGTGCCTATAATTATTTTCAAGATTTCAAAACAATATACATGACTTATATATACAAAATGAATTTCAAAGTGAGCACATAGTTCCCCTTTTTTCCATTTTCTAAATTTGTTTGGGTGATTTATATGTGCCTATAATTATTTTCAAGATTTCAAAACAATATACATGGTTTATATATACAAAATGATTTTCAAAGTGAGTACATAGTTCCCCTCTTTTACTTTTTCTAAATGTTTTGGGGTGATTCATATGTGCCTGTAATTATTTTCAAGATTTCAAAACAATATACATGGTTTATATATACAAAATGATTTTCAAAGTGAGTACATAGTTCCCCTCTTTTACATTTTCTAAATGTTTTGGGGTGATTCATATGTGCCTGTATTTATTTTCAAGATTTCAAAACAATATACATGGTTTATATATACAAAATGATTTTCAAAGTGAGTACATAGTTCCCCTCTTTTACATTTTCTAAATGTTTTGTGTTGATTCATATGTGATAATTGTTTTCAAGATTTCAAAACAATATACATGGTTTATATATACAAAATGATTTTCAAAGTGAGTACATAGTTCCCCTCTTTTACGTTTTGCAAATGTTTTGGGTTGACTCATATGTGCTAAATCATTTTCAAGTTTTCAAAAACAATGTCTATGGTTTATATATAAAACAATAGGATTTGAATAAGGTGAAAAACTTGTTGATGCGTTATCCATAAGACGAATGATATTGATTAGCTTTGGACGAGCCGACCAGTAGTATTTTATGGTACCATAGGACTGACAATCCCATTATCGGACTGTTCACTGGATTTGGTGGAAGTTTGTGTAATGACAGAAACTGTTTCTGATTAACAAATCATTTTTGATTTGTTAGTATAGTTAAAGAGACCCTTTGGTGGTCTATTAAAGATACCCTTTGGTGGTATAGTCAACACAGGTTTGAATGTGTTCATTAAAGAACGATCAAAAGTTTTCACAATTAAAAACACAGACGATTTGTTTATGACATGGACAATTGGTTTATGACACGAACGATTGACCTATAACATGGACAAATGGTTTTGAACAATGTCACGCTATGATTTTCACTTAAAGATATAAACCATACGGAGTTTTCTTTTGAATCAATCTATTACAAGGTTTTTACAAAAGAAACGTTTTGGTCAAGATTCATGGTTGTAAGGTTTTCACAACTCTAACCAACTTGTTTTAGTTGGTTAATTGTATTGCAATATCAAACACTTTTGATACGAGGTTTTCACTTAACGACTCCTGTAGTCGGACGAGGTGTTGCAATATTATACAAAGCCACAAATTGACACACTAGCAAAACCTATGTACTCGCTGACAATTTTATGCTGACACTCTTTTCACATATGTTTCAGGAGTCAATGCTTTGATAATATGATGCATGCTTCACGTAGGAATGGACACAGGCCTTAGTGACTTAAAACATGAAAGACAATTATTTATGTGTTATTTCTGTTTATCTGAAATTCCGTGAGTTGCGAAACAATAGTTCTGTGACATGACTCCCCGACGTTTCCGCGCGGTTCATTGTTTTACGCGGTCAGGGTGTTATAGAAAGATTGGTATCTGAGCTTATGGTTATTGGGAATTAGGTTATTAGTAATGCTCTGACCTAGACTATAACCTTCTTAGGACCCTAACGCGAGTTATCTTGCGTTTAGTTTCTTAAGACAATACCCTCACCTATCCTTAGGTGACTACCAAAAAAATATACACAAGTTACAAATTTGTTTTGAAAATCAATCATCTATCCTTAGATGATTTGTTTTGGCTTAAAGCCTTGTAGGTTTTCAAAATCCCGTCAAGTTGGAGTTTTATTAATGTGAACACGTGCAATCTGGAAGGGTGGATGCATGTACCCTAAGTTTTCTGTCTAAGGCTAGAGTGTTCATACAAATCCGCATTGTCAGACCAGTCACTCTTACCTGGGAACTCCTGGGGTGAGTGTCCACATAGGCTAAAGCATGTTTTCGCGATCCATTATAAAGACCCATTTACTTTGATTAGTCACCGTGTATAGTTTGTTTGTTCTTAAGTAACGAACAAATGACCACCATCCTTATATTTCGTTGATATTTTTAACATCTCTCTTGATTATCCAATGCCAACGAGGCTTGTGCTGATAACGAAGTCATTAACAGAGGAAATAGCTTTGTATCACTATCCTGCTTCTATTCTTTTCGATTTGAGTGCCGATAGAAGCTTTGTATCACTATCCTTTGAACCTTTGCTTTCAATGCCTTGAACTAAACTAGGACAACCCTTAACGGAGGAAATAGCTAGTGGTTAACCCCTTGTGCTTGACTATGTCATTCGTAGTTGTCAATTGAAGCTGGATAACCACCTTTTTCCCATTGACCTCACACCAATGCAACTCGGGAGTTTTGACATCATCATAGGAATGGATTGGTTAACCAAACAACATGCTGAGGTGATCTGTTTCGATAAGGTTGTTCGTATACCTCTTTCGTCTGGCAGAACATTAGAAGTTCACGGAGAGAAACCCCTAGTAGCCTAAAACTCATGACCTGTACCTAGGCCCAAAAATACCTATGAAAGAATTATGTAGCCTTCTTGGCACATATCATAGAGGAAAAAGGCAAGGGCAAAACTGTTCAGGACATCCCCGTTGTTCGGGAATATCCTGAGGTGTTTCCTGAAGAGCTACCTGGTTTACCCCAAATTCATCAAGTCGAGTTTCGTATTGTCCTTGTACGTAGTGCCAACCTAATTGCCAAATCTCCTTACCGTCTTGCACCTTTAGAAATGCAAGAGTTGTCAAAGCAACTCCAAGAACTTTCAGACAAGGGATTCATTCATCCGAGCTTTTCTCCTTGGGCACTCCTGTCCTATTCGTGAAAAAGAAGGATGGATCCTTCCGTAGGTCTATCGATTATCGTGAGCTCAACAAACTCAAAATCAAAAATTGATATCCCCTACCTCGCATTGATGATCTCTTTGATCAGCTACATGGTGCGACCTACTTTTCAAAGATTGATCTGCATTCTTGGTATCATCAACTTCATGTACTCGAAGAAGATATTCCCAAGACTGCTTTTCGCACTCGATACGGTCATTACGAGTTCACTGTCATGCCTTTTGGTTTGATGAATGCTCCTACCGTCTTCATGGACTTAATGAATACGGTTTGTAAACCTTATTTAGACAAGTTCATCATTGTTTTCATCGAAGACATCCTCATTTATTCTAAGTCTCAAGCCGATCACGAACAACATCCTCGTCTAACGATGGAACTCCTGAAGAAAGAACAACTTTACGCCAAATTCTCAAAATGTGAATATTGGGTAAAAGAAGTTCAATTTTTGGACACATTGTTAACCAACAAGGTATACATGTAGATCCCCCCAAAATCAGTGTGATTAGGGATTGGAGTACACCTACTACTCTTACCGAAGTTCGATCATTGGTCTTGCGGGATACTATTGATGGTTCATCGCGAACTTTTCAAATATCATGGTTCCCATCACCACTTTGATTCAGAAGAATAAACCTTTCGAGTGGGGACCTAAACAAGAGGAAGCCTTTCAAACACTGAAACAAAAACTCTGTAATGTTCATGTTTTATCTTTACCCGACGGCAACGACGATTTCGTTGTCTATTGTGATGCATCAAACCTACGCCTTGGTTGTGTTCTCATGCAAAGAGACAAAGTCAAAGCCTATGCATCAAGACAATTGAAAATCCATGAGAAGAACTACACAACTCATAATCTTGAGTTAGGCGCCGTAGTTTTTGCTCTCAAAATTTGGAGACACTACCTTTACGATACGAAATGTGTGGTTTTCCCTGACCGCAAAAGTCTCCAACACATATTCGATCAAAAGGAGCTAAACATGAGACAACGACGCTGGGTCAAACTTCTGAACGACTACGACTGTGAGATTCTCTACCATCCTGGTAAGGAGAATGTTCTGGCTGATTCGCTTAGTCGTAAGGAACGTTCAAACTTCATTGTGTTCGAGTTCAATCTGATATCCAGACACGTATCCTTTAAGCACAACATACATGTGTGTCCAAAGCTTATTGAAAAATGAGCTGCCACAAAATCTCGAACTTCAACTCGAAACAAAAGACAACGGATTACTCTACTACAAGAACCATTTATGAATTCCTAGTCAAGACAATCTCTACACCTTATTGATGGACGAAGCTCATAAGTCTCGTTATTTAATCCATCCTGGTGCAGACAAAATGTATAAGGATCTCCGTACCCAGTATTAGTGGTCGGGTATGAAGAAGGACATTTCCTTATATGTGTCTAAACGCCTAACTTGTCTTAAAGTTACGGCAGAACATCAACACCCATCTGGTTTACTTGAGCAACCACAAATACCAGTATGGAAGTGGGAGAACATTGCGATGGATTTGATCACTAAACTATCGCGCACACCTAGAGGTCATGATGCCGTTTGGGTAATCATCGATCGTCTAACAAAGTCAGCACACTTTTTGGCAATTCGTGAGGATCTATCTGCTGACAAACTTGCCAAGATTTACGTTGATGAGATTGTATCTCCTCATGGTGTTCCTTTCAACATCATATCTGATCGAGATGCTCAATTCTCATCTCACTTTTGGAAGACCATGCAATCTGCCATGGGAACCAAACTCAATCTGAGCACTGCTTATTATCCTCAAACGGATGGACAATCTGAAAGGACGATTCAAACACTTGAGGATATGCTTAGAGCATGTGTGATCGACTTTGGTGGTAGTTGGGATTCGCATCTACCATTGGTCGAATCCTCCTACAACAATAGTTATCACGCCAGCATTAATAGCGCCTTTCGAAGCTCTATACAGTACAAAATGTCGTTCACCTGTCTACTAGAATGAGGTCAGTGAAGCTTAGTTCACTGGACCTGAACTCATTCACGACACAAAAGACAAAGTCAAGAAAATTCGCAAAAACATTATAACAACAAGAAGCCGTCAAAAGAGTTATGCGGACAAACGACGCAAGCCCTTGAAATTCCAAGTTGGTGATCACGTCCTTGTTAAGGTATCCCCTTGGAAAGGTGTGATTAGATTTGGAAAGAAAGGAAAACTTGCACCACGATATATTGGACCATTCAAGATCGTTAAGAGAATCGGAAAGGTGGCCTACCGGCTTGAGCTACCTCCTGAACTTGGGAATATTAACCCAACATTCCACGTGTCCAATTTGAAAAAGTGTTTAGCTGATAAAAACCTCCACATTCCCCTCGATGAAATTCACGTTGATTACACTATGCACTTTGTCGAGAAACCTGTGGATATATTGGACCGTGAAGTCAAGAAACTCAAACGTAGATGTATACCGATAGTTAAAGTCCGCTGGGAATCCAAACGTGGCCTAGAATTTAATTGGGAACGAGTGGATCAGATGAAAGTGAAATATCCACATCTGTTTTCATAAAGTTTCCTCTAATTAAATTTCGGGACGAAATTTCCAAAAGTAGGGGAGACTGTGACATTTGTGCCTTTTCAAACATTGCACCAATTACAAACAATTTCGTATTTAATAAAACCATGTGCTTTATTTCCAAATATTTTTCTAGTCAATAAAATCTTGTATTTTAATGACGAGAATGCAAAAATTTCAATCATTGCACAATTTCGATCATTTTCGTGTTCGTTAAAGCGTTTTATGCATTTTTGCGAAACACGTAACCGTACCACCGGCCGAACCAATATCCATGACATTTTCGGGCATAATCCAAGTTACACATGCCTTAACACCTTTATATAACCTAAATATTAGGTTAAAGGGGTTAAAAATGGCAAACAAGTGAAAATACAAATCCAAGGGCCAAAAATGTCAAAAAAATAATAAATATTTTTGCTTCTTCACCAAGTTTGCCACATAACTCCAATTTTTGACACCTAACATTTTTCTATACTTAATTTGGTGTTGACACATGTTAGGACAATAATCCACACTTGAGAACACTTGTCATCACCTCCTTAATCCTAAAATACTATAAATACCCTATGATTCTTTCATTTTTTTCACACCACTTCAAAACACTTCAAAGCAAAGTGTGAAGTTCTTCTTTCTATCCTTCTTGGAGCTTGTTTCCAGCCTTTGGAAGCCTCAAATCTTGAGTTCCGAAAGTGTTCTACAACATGAGTAAGTACTCTTCCTAGTTCTTTCATTATTTTAGCTATTTTGAGCTAAAAGTCGAACAATTTGGATTCCTGATTGACTTTTGGTTCTGATCATATTTGGTCAAGTCAAAGTTCAATTGGACTTTGCAATGTGATCGTAATCACAAAAGTTATTGTCTCTAGCAATTTCACCTTCTGATTACGACGTTTACTAGTCGAAGTGACGAGTCAAAGTTTCAGTCAAAATGCGCATAATGTGCATTTTACGACGAAACTATTTTTGGGTATCAAAAACCAAGTTTTGATAAGAAATTAGTTTTATAAAGTTAGTTAGACATATTTTGACATGTCTAACTCATCACTTCTAGTTTAGTGCTTATTTAGGGTCGTAAGTCAAGCGGTCTTGACCACCGCTTTGCCTTTCGAATCCGACCCGTTCGGTCAATCTTAGGATCCGACTAAACACATATTTGTGACCATCGTTGTATAGGGAATAATCTAATGAGGTTATACCTTATGGTCAGCTCATTTGATTAGTGTTATGATTAGTTACTTCTATGTCCTTAAAAAATGACCAAAATGCCCTTTTGCGCATAAATCCATTTTAAGAACATGTAACCAAATTTTTAACATATAAACTGATGTTATTACATTTTCAGACATGTTTGGGCATTTAAGACTTATCATAGGACATGTTTAACCATCTGATCACGTGTTTACGCTAATGACGAGTTAAAGTAGCGTAAACTACCTTAACGAGTCATAATGGGTCAAAAGCACTTAGGATCCTTTCCAAATCAGAATGTTAAATTTGTTAAACCATACCACATGAGTTCCAACACTTGTTTGGTTTATAAGGATTCATTCTATCCGATCACGCGTTTGTAGTCCCGACACGCTAACATATTTATCTGACACTTTAGGACACGTTTGAGCTTTGTTTATTCCGCGGATCAAGAACACTTTCGCCATCACAAGTGAGTACATAGCCCCCTCTTTTATGTTTTCAAATGTTTTGGGGTGATTCATATGTGCCTATAATTATTTTCAAGATTTTAAAACAATATACACGATTTATATATACAAAATGATTTTCAAAGTGAGTACATAGTTCCCCTTTTTTCCATTATCTAATTGTTTTGGGGTGATTCATATGTGCCTATAATTATTTTCATGATTTCAAAACAATATACATGGTTTATATATAAAATGATTTTCAAAGTGAGTACATAGCCCCATCTTTTATGTTTTCAAATGTTTTAGGGTGATTCATATATGCCTATAATTATTTTCAAGATTTCAAAACAATATACATGGTTTATATATACAAAATGATTTTCAAAGTGAGTACATAGTTCTCCTCTTTTCCATTTTCTAAATGCTTTGGGGTGATTCATATGTGCCTATAATTATTTTCAAGATTTCAAAACAATATACATGGTTTATATATACAAATGATTTTCAAAGTTAGTACATATTTCCCCTCTTTTATATTTTCTAAATATTTTGGGGTGATTCATATGTGCCTATAATTATTTTCAAGATTTCAAAACAATATACATGGTATATGTCACACCCCGACCCGCAGCGGTATAAGAGTCGGGGCATAATTGGGTTATCACCTAAGCTCATGATATTTACTAATATGTTTCATATTTATTAAAGTCAAAATTACATTCCAAATAATCCAAACATGCCCATACAATACAAAGAAAATAACCAAACAAAATAATTCCAAGCTCTAAATCATTTTATTCTTCTAGTCCAATCCTATGTGTTTCTGGCTGCAGCTGGTTCACCTGTATCATGTGTAAAAATGGGGGTTTTTGGGTCAACATAAGTTGGCGAGTGAACCTTGTTAGACAAACATTTATTATTGATTTACTTGTTAGTTTATCAATGAAAAATTGTGCATAATCATAAATGAGCAAATGTAAATAATCAAGCAGTAGCAATTGCAATCACATCTATAACATACAATAACACATGATAGCATACATTAACATACCAACATCATACAATAAATAACATAAATGAAACTGTGCGATCAAGGCTCAATCAAACGGAGCCGATCGTATTGCATGTACTGAAAATGATAAATGTCTGTGCGATCAAGGCTCAATCAAACGGAGCCGATCGTATGTGGGCACGCCAGGTTCACGCTCATAATGTAATGGGGAACATGCTCAACGCTCATAATGTAATGGGGAGCGGCGGCTTATGAAATTGCATGTACTGAAAATAATAAATTGAATCCAACAATAACCACACAAACAGTTGAAACAAGCTGAATACATATTTGTTCATGATATGTTGTATGCACAATGATTTAAACATAATATATAGCAAGACACATGATACACCCCAAAACGTGATTAAAACAGGGAATTTGTAAAGATTCACTCACATTGATTGTGTTTGATTGGAGATGATGAGATGCGCACGAGTCGGGAGAGTTGAACAACGAGAATTACTAACCTAAATAATAACGGAAAAATATAGTAAATGAGTGGATTTTATTAAGGATTTTAATGGAATTTTTAGATATATTTTTGTGAGTTTAAGGCTATTTTCTATCTTTAAAAATATTATTTTTAAGTATTTTTAATTGATTTTTAAATTAAATTAAATAAATAAAAATATAAAAAAATTGTTTATTTTTGCGTTAACCGTTGACCGTTGACTTGTTGACCTGTTGACCGGTTCGGTCAGTGTGCATGTATGCGCTGGGTGAGACTCGAACCCGAGACCTCCCGTATGCGTGTACGCAGCTCTACCAACTGAGCTACGTGTCTAACCCGAAATAATTTTGTTTTTAATTATATTTATATACTAATTCGATTTATTCAAAATTCATTTGTTTTAAAAAAAGATTTTAAATCATCGAACCGGTGCCGTTAACCAGACTTGAACGCGTGACGTGCGAGTTAGTGTTGCACACAGTCCACCGCTGGACTGTGTGTCTAACCTGGTTAATATTTCGGTTTTTATTATACTTAACATCTATTTGAGTTAACCCGGTTCGGCTAGAAAAATAAAACATTTTTATAACAGAGAGGGTGCGTGTATCAGGGATCGAACTCGCGTCGCGTATGAAATTTGTTTGCACACAGTCCACCGCTGGACTGTGTGTCTAACCCGTTCATGTTACTGATTTTAAATAAACTTATAACTTAACTATCTTCGTCTTCTTCGCTCAATTTACAGTCGACTGTGTTACTAATCTGTTTCTTGCTTTTACGATTATCAATCATTCACAAGACTAAAATGAAATGGCAGAGACGGTGTTGGAAGTAATCATACAGTAGGAATGATTTATCACAGAATTTCCAGCAATGCGTCGGCTCTGTTTTTTTTTTGAACTTCGACTGGCGAACAAATTAATAGTTTTGATTTAGTTAACTGTGGAATTGAAGTACTAAATAAGAGTTATCAGCAGGTTTGAATGGCTATACCGTTTTACAGCGGAAGATAAGGATTTTCAGAAGTTTTGCGGCGAGCAGAAATTATCCGATGACGACGTCTGAATTTGATTTCAATTGGAAGGTTTGAGTCAGAAATAGCTTAACAATCGATAGACCACGAAGGTATTGAAAGACTTACTGTTTTGATGAAGAATACGGTTTTCTGGCGACTTGCAGAATTTTTCCGGCGAGTTGATTTAAGCTTTCTGATGGACTGAATGTATGACGAAAGTGAAATGGAAAGTTTGTATGATGTTTCTGAGTCGCGAGAGGGGTCTTGATTGAAGTAATTCAGACATTGATTATTTTCGGTTATAAAAACCGATCATGATCAAAATTGAAGTTCATTCAAATCCGAATTGATTAGGATCGTCGGTGCACCGGTTTTGTTCAGTAATTCGCGAGTAATCAATCGTCTTTGGACGATTGGTGACCGATTTCGGTTATGGTTTGGCATTCAAGTTGTTTTTTGTTTGAATATAAGTTTCATTTGTTTCCTAGTGATAACAGAAAACAACAAGTGGCGGAGTGGTGATGTGTGTGTGTGTTAAGTCTTTGGATTTCAATTTCCGGCTGACCCGGGTTCGAGCCCCGGCAGCAACATTTTATTTTTATTTATTTTGTTTTCACTTTTTATCAATTATAATTTTTATAGTTTAGTTTGTTTATTAATTATGTATCATTAAAAATCAAAATAACCGTAAATACACAACGTGACATTTATAACTTGATATTCGATTACAAAACGGAGCGGGTTTTGGAAACCCGTTTTTGACAAATGTTACATTATCCCCTACTTTTGGGAATTTCGTCCCGAAATTTAAGTAGTAGTAGTAGGAAAAAGATGTGGGTATTTTTTCGCGCATTGAGTCTTCACGTTCCCAAGTAAACTCAGGTCCCCGTTTCGACTCCCAGCGTACCCTAATAATTAGAATGCGACTCCGTCGAAGACGTTTTTCTCCGAAATCCATGATCTCTACAAGTCTTTCAATAAAATGCATAGATTCATCAATCTGAATATCTTCCAGAGGAATGTGGAGGTTTTCATCAGCGAGGCACTTCTTCAAGTTCGACACGTGAAATGTGGGATGAATCCTGTTGAGTTCTTCTGGTAGATCAAGCTTGTATGCTACAGGTCCTACTCTTTCGAGTATCTTGAAAGGTCCTACGTAACGTGGTGCTAGCTTGCCTTTTTGACCAAAACGAACTACTCCCTTCCACGGTGATACTTTTAGAAGTACATGATCACCAATGTTAAACTCTAAAGGCGTCCGTCGTTTATTTGCATAACTCTTTTGACGACTTTGAGCCGCTAGAAGATTGTTTCGGATTTGATGGATCTTGTCTGTGGTTTCTTGGATCAATTCTGGACTAGTGATTTGAGCTTCCCCAATTTCGTGCCAACATACTGGAGATCGGCACTTACGACCATATAAGGCTTCAAAAGGTGCCATGTCGATACTTGAATGATAGCTTCTGTTGTACGAAAATTCAACTAGTGGTAGATGAGCGTCCCAATTTCCCTTGAAGTCTATGACACATGCTCGTAGCATATCTTCAAGAGTTTGAATGGTGCGTTCAGATTGTCCATCAGTTTGAGGATGATAAGCGGTACTGAGATCTAATCGCGTACCCAAAGCGGCTTGTACCGCTTGCCATGTTCGTGAAGTGAAACGACCATCACGATCTGAAATAATGCTTAACGGTACACCATGTCGGCTTACGATTTCGTTGATATAAATACGGGCTAGCTTTTCGTTCTTGAAATCTTCGCGGATAGGAATAAAGTGAGCTGATTTTGTAAGTCGGTCAATGATTACCCATATAGTGTCATACCCACCAGAAATGCGAGGTAACCCGGTAATGAAGTCTATGGTTATGTTTTCCCACTTCCTTACAGGTATTTCAGGTTGGACCAGAAGTCCTGAGGGTCTTTGATGTTCAGCTTTTATTTTGGAACATGAAAGGCACTTGGAAACAAATTCAGCAATATCCTTTTTCATTCCAGGCCACCAGTAGGTGTATCGAAGGTCTTGATACATCTTGTCGGCTCCTGGGTGTATAGAATATCGTGTTTTGTGCGCCTCATTCATAAGAAAAGAAAAAAAATCACGAAGGTTATTGTGGTCAGGAATTCATATGCGATCTAGACAGTATAGAATACCCTCGGATTTAGTTTCAATTTTTAAGTTTAGCTCCACAAGACGGCTCCTTGCGTATGTCTCCTTTCTGTTACTGAAACATGCTGTGCTTCTCGGATTTTGATCTTTGATGTCGCTTACAATTTTATGTACAATAGTTTTGAGGGAACTGATACATTTGTAATGATAAGGTATGTATCATAAAACAAAAACTTCAACCATGACGATATTTAAACCTACACGGAACTTTTCATAACCTCCTGGTAATGCTTTTGATCCTTTGCCAAGAATACTTATATACGTGACTCATAAACAACACAACGAACAAAACTTGAGTCTCAATTCTGAAATGATATATGACTAAATGATGACAGTACCTCTCTCGTTGGTTATGATGAAGGGGTCAGTCTATGTAAAAGTGTGACACAACCCACTTCTTTAATTGATGAGATTGAGATACGTCGAGATGTATGATGATATGAATGTTAAATCAATGAGAATAGAACAAAACTGTAATATCAAATCACATTAAAATTCTTGGATACATAATTTCCAAATTTTACAACTGGGATACGGAAAGATTGAGATAACATAAAGAAAACATTAAAACTAGACGATTGGAGTTGAGTCTTGATTCTTGGCGAGAAAAAAATTAGTTGGGTGATTCGTTTATTATTTTCAACAGTATTGGCGTTGATGTTATAAGCTCTTCCTCTTGCAGGTGGTGGAGCTTTGTTAGCTTGATTCACTGGATTTGCTTGAGCTTGGGCATGAATGATGTCACCAAACGTGGACAAGTGTTTCTAAAATGGCTTGGGTCTCCACAATTGTAGCAAGCCCGCATAGGTTGTACCATGGGATAGTTAGGTTGGTAGTATGTTTGGGCTAGATTTGGGTAGGTGGTAGTAGTAGGGGTTGTTGGGCTTGACCCATTATTTGTTGGTGGGTTTGGGTTGAAGGCTGGTGGCGGTTCGTTCGCTGAGGTTTGCGACAGGTTTGAACAGTATGACCTGCGCGACCACAGCCGGTGCAATATTGGCAAGGATGATCAGGAGAATGGTGGTATTGGCAACGGTTGCATTTTGGTAATGGGCCGGAGTATGGCTTTTTATATGGTGCAGGTGAAGGGGCAACTTGAGTGATGGGTGCAGCAGGGATAGGGAAATTTGCTTGTGTGACAGCAAAGTTTCTTGTGCTTCGATTCCTTTTACCAGTAAACTTCGAGGAGGAACCAGAATGGTTTGAAGTTTGAGCCTCAATGGGGGCTTTCTTTTTCTCCTCTTTGAATTTACCGTTTCGAATGCGATTTTCGGTCAGTTCAGTTGCTAGTTCCATAACAGCTTCAAGTGTTGCTGGTGAAGTGCTGAGAACTGAATCTTGAATTTTCGAGGGAAGACCTCGAATATAATGCTCGATCAAGCGATAAGTTGGGGTGAACAAGTTAGGGACCATTTGGTTCAACTCTAAGAACCTCTTGTTGTAGGTGGTATGATCTCCCTCCTTTTGCTCTAAAGAATGAAATTCGTCCTCCAACTTTTTAATTTCACTCCTAGGACAGAAACGCCTAGTCATGATTTCCCTTAACTCCTCCCATGTTAAGGCCATTGCATCATCAATTCCCCTCTTCCCTTTTTCAGTATTCCACCAGGTAAGAGCTACCCCAAATAGTCTTCCGGTGGCGTATCGAACCTTGCGATCCTCAGGACAATCGCAGTTGAGGAAAGTGTTTTCCATCTCCTCAAACCAGTGGAGGAGAGCAGTGACACCTTCGGTCCCTTCAAATTTGGGAGGATCACAAGACTTGAAATGTTTATATGAGCACTTGCTGGTAGGAGGATTGCCGACGTTCTGGTCGTCCTGCTGGGGAGGGTTAGTAGGATTTGTAGCGAGGGCTTGTTGTACTTGAACCACAATGTCAGGAAGCACCGTGGCCATTTGTTTCGCGATTTGTGCGGCCAAGCGTTCGTGGGACCTTCCTGATCTTTTACCCCCTCGTTGTTGTCTAGCCGACATCTACAGGAACATACATAAGAAGATTGTGAGTTTATGGAGTCTTTTTAGGTGTCATGTGTCTTTAAGAAAATGAAAATAACATAAATATCAATAATGCAACTACATCCATAGGATGTCTTGGGTTTGCTCATGTTGGGCCTCAAATGTCCCCCATACCTTCACCTGTATAGTCATGTGGGCCCCCATGGCTATTGGCTTGGTAGGATTCACATTAGTATTGGCGATTTAACACTCGCATCACCCGAATGCAAATCACAAAATATGTTTACGAGATGTATGGTCGGAATGTGTCCAGGTGTAGACACAATGACAACTCAAAGTCGGGTTAGCTCACACGACGTTTGGTATAGCATGCTTTGGCCTAATAGGTACTTCGTACTCTCATTGTTAGTCCCCGGATAGGCAAACTGGTCCTTTATTTTGGATTTATACGAATGCCAGCCTAGACAGGACGTTCCGACTACCGGTACTGGTACCCTTCCAGTTACTACATGCCTGTCATGAGAACTCACTTTGATGAGATTTGAAAATACAAAAATCATTGTAAAAGCAATCATGATAATGATGTGGTGTGTGCTTTGATGGATATGATATGTTATGAGAATATGACTCATGATAGGCATTATATGGTAATATATACTTATGAACATGTTTGCATAAAATTGAATGTAACATTTAACATAAAACATATAAGCATCATGAAATTTGGCATGTAACACACAAAAATCTTAAAAATTTCTAAACAACTATAGTATAGGCTCTAAGGGTCTAATAACCTATCCTATATCCCTATAGTCATGGCTCTGATACCAATCTGTCACACCCCGACCCGCAGCGGAATAAGAGTCGGGGCATAATTGAGTTATCACCAAAGCTCATGATATTTACTAATATGTTTCATATTTATTAAAGTCAAAATTACATTCCAAATAATCCAAACATGCCCATACAATACAAAGAAAATAACCAAACAAAATAATTCCAAGCTCTAAATCATTTTATTCTTCTAGTCCAATCCTATGTGTTTCTGGCTGCAGCTGGTTCACCTGTATCATGTGTAAAAATGGGGGTTTTTGGGTCAATATAAGTTGGCGAGTGAACCTTGTTAGACAAACATTTATTATTGATTTACTTGTTAGTTTATCAATGAAAAATTGTGCATAATCATAAATGAGCAAATGTAAATAATCAAGCAGTAGCAATTGCAATCACATCTATAACATACAATAACACATGATAGCATACATTAACATACCAACATCATACAATAAATAACATGAATGAAACTGTGCGATCAAGGCTCAATCAAACGGAGCCGATCGTATTGCATGTACTGAAAATGATAAATGTCTGTGCGATCAAGGCTCAATCAAACGGAGCCGATCGTATGTGGGCACGCCAGGTTCACGCTCATAATGTAATGGGGAACTTGCTCAACGCTCATAATGTAATGGGGAGCGGCGGCCTATGAAATTGCATGTACTGAAAATAATAAATTGAATCTAACAATAACCACACAAACAGTTGAAACAAGCTGAATACACATTTGTTCATGATATGTTGTATGCACAATGATTTAAATATAATATATAGCAAGACACATGATACACCCCAAAACGTGATTAAAACGGGGAATTTGTAAAGATTCACTCACATTGAGTGCGTTTGATTGGAGATGATGAGATGCGCATGAGTCGGGAGAGTAGAACAACGAGAATTACTAACCTAAATAATAACGGAAAATATAGTAAATGAGTGGATTTTATTAAGGATTTTAATGGAATTTTTAGATATATTTTCGTGAGTTTAAGGCTATTTTCTATCTTTAAAAATATTATTTTTAATTATTTTTAATTGATTTTTAAATTAAATTAAATAAATAAAAATATAAAAAAAATTGTTTATTTTTGCGTTGACCATTGACCGTTGACTTGTTGACTGGTTCGATCAGTGTACATGTATGCGCTGGGTGAGACTCGAACCCGAGACCTCCCGTACGCGTGCACGCAGCTCTACCAACTGAGCTACGTGTCTAACCCGAAATAATCTTGTTTTTAATTATATTTATATACTAATTCGATTTATTCAAAATTCATTTGTTTTAAAAAAAGATTTTAAATCATCGAACCGGTGCCATTAACCAGACTCGAACGCGTGACGTGCGAGTTAGTGTTGCACGCAGTCCACCGTTGGACTGTGTGTCTAACCTGGTTAATATTTCGGTTTTTATTATACTTATCATCTATTTGAGTTAACCCGGTTCGGTTAGAAAAATAAAACATTTTTATAACAGAGAGGGTGCGTGTATCAGGGATCGAACTCGCGTCGCGTATGAAATTTGTTTGCACACAGTCCACTGCTGGACTGTGTGTCTAACCCATTCATATTACTGATTTTAAATAAACTTATAACTTAACTATCTTCGTCTTCTTCGCTCAATTTACAGTCGACTGTGTTACTAATCTGTTTCTTGCTTTTACGATTATCAATCATTCATAAGACTAAAATGAAATGGCAGAGACGGTGTTGGAAGTAATAATACCGAAGGAATGATTTAGCACAGAATTTCTGGCAATGTGTCGTCTCTGTTTTTTTTTGAACTTCGACTGGCGAACAAATTAATAGTTTTGATTTAGTTAACTGTGGAATTGAAGTACTAAATAAGAGTTATCAGCAGGTTTGAATGTCTATACCGTTTTACAGCGGAAGATAAGGATTTTCAGAAGTTTTCCGGCGAGCAGAAATTATCCGATGACGACGTATGAATTTGATTTCAATTGGAAGGTTTGAGTCAGAAATAGCTTAACAATCGATAGACCACGAAGGTATTAAAAGACTTACTGTTTTGATGAAGAATACGGTTTTCCGGCGACTTGCAGAATTTTTCCGGCGAGTTGATTTAAGCTTTCTGATGGACTGAATGTATGACGAAAGTGAAATGGAAAGTTTGTATGATGTTTCTGAGTCGCGAGAGGGGTCTTGATTGAAGTAATTCAGACATTGTTTATTTTCGGTTATAAAAACCGATCATGATCAAAATTGAAGTTCATTCAAATCCGAATTGATTAGGATCGTCGGTGCACCGTTTTGTTCAGTAATTCGCGAGTAATCAATCGTCTTTGGACGATTGGTGACCGATTTCGGTTATGGTTTGGCATTCAGGTTGTTTTCTGTTTGAATATAAGTTTCATTTGTTTCCTAGTGATAACAGAAAACAACAAGTGGCGGAGTGGTGATGTGTGTGTGTGTTAAGTCTTTGGATTTCAATTTCCGGCTGACCCGGGTTCGAGCCCCGGCAGCAACATTTTATTTTTATTTATTTTGTTTTCACTTTTTATCAATTATAATTTTTATAGTTTAGTTTGTTTATTAATTATGTATCATTAAAATCTAAATAACCATAAATACACAACGTGACATTTATAACTTGATATTCGATTACAAAACGGAGCGGGTATTGGAAACCCGTTTTTGACAAATGTTACAGTATATATACAAAATGATTTTTAAAGTGAGTACATAGTTCCCCTCTTTTACGTTTTGCCAATGTTTTGGGGTTACTCATATGTGCTAAATCATTTACAAGTTTTCAAAAACAATGTCTATGGTTTATATATAAAGCAATACGATTTCAATAATGTGAACAACTTGTTGATACGTTACCCATAAGACGAATGATATTCATTAGCTTTGGGTGAGCCGACCAGTAGTATTTTATGGTACCATAGGACTGACAATCCCATTATTGGAATGTTCACTGGATTTGGTGGAAGTTTGGGTAATAACAGAAACTATTTCTGATTAACAAATCATTTGTTGATTTGTTAGTCTAGTTAAAGAGACACTTTGGTGGTCTATTAAAGATACCCTTTGGTGGTATAGTCAACACATGTTTGAATGTGTTCATTAAAGAACGATCAAAAGTTTTCACAATTAAAAACACAGACGATTTGTTTATGACATGGACAATTGGTTTATGAAACGAACGATTGATCTATAACACAGACAAATGGTTTATAACACCAACAAATGGTTTTGAACAATGTCACTCAATGATTTTCACTTAAAGATATAAACCATACGGAGTTTTCTTTTGAATCAATCTATTACAAGGTTTTTCAAAAAGAAACGTTTTCGTCGAGATTCATGGCTATAAGGTTTTCACAACTCTAACCAACTTGTTTTAGTTGGTTAATTGTATTGCAGTATTAAACACTTTTGATACGAGGTTTTCACTTAACGACTCTTGTAGTCGGATGAGGTGTTGCAATATCTATACAAAGCCACGAATTTGACATACTCACAAAACCTATGTACTCGCCGACATTTTTATGCTTGACTCTCTTTTCACATATGTTTCAGGAGTCAATGCTTGATATATGATGCATGCGTCACGTAGAAATGGACGCGGGCCTTAGTGACTTAAAACATGAAAGACAATTTATTTATGTGTTGTTTCTATTTATCCCAAGACAATGTAATCATTTAACTTAATAAAACAAAATTTTAAATTCCATGGGTTGTGAAACAATAGTTATGTGACATGACTCCCTGACCTTTCCGGCGCGGTTCGTTGTTTTACGCGGTCGGGGTATTACACCAACAAATAAATCGCCGGCACGAAGAGTTATTACGACGACGGACGATTGTCGACAAGAAAAAGCATGTAATAAACGACGACGACGACAAGTCTAAAATATATATTTAGACACTTAACATATATATATATATATATATATATATATATATATATATATATATATATATATGTTATCGAAATCAAAATCCTGAAAGCTAAAAATATGAAAGTATGAGACTTATATTCTTATACACTAATACTTAATGAAAATTCTAAGTATAAGACTTATAAAATAATGGGCTCATAAAAATGAATTTGGGCTAGGCCCAATGACATAAATTACATAGGCTAGGCCCAATGACAAAAAACATGGGCTAGGCCCAATGACATGAAAACATAGGCTAGGCCCAATGACTTGAAAACATGGGCTAGGCCCAAAGACGTAGATGACATGGGCAAGACCTAATGCTTTGAAAACATGGGCTAGGCCCAATGACACGCGTGCAAGGCACGAGGACATGTGAAGGGCAAGGCCTAGTTCACACACGATCTAAGAGTAACAATATATACATATATATATATATATTGAGAAATATGTATAACAATATTAATCGAACAAACAAACTACCAACACTATGATAAAACTCAAAGTTGTTCTATCGTTACAAAGAAATACATAACAAGAATTCAAGATGAACAACTGGTACGAGGTCCAGCGAGACCTAGGTGTCTAATGGAGTTAATACACATGTAGGTTACACACGTGTAGGGACACCGAACATTGATAAGTACGATCTACGGAACGTAAAGTTGTGAGTTCATATCCCTCCTTTCAATTATTTCAAAGTTTTGTTTTAAAACTATTGAGGGGAAATACATGTCATAACAAACGGTATGTTAGCTGTGGGGTTAGTTGATAACACGATCAATGTGCGTAAGTAGGATGATGACAAGAGTAACTATTAATCACTTAGTGACCAAGGTGCAAAAGTTATAGATCTATAGAGTTTGAGGCACGCTCCAATCCTGGTTGGTATACCCTTTGGAGTGCTTTTGTGATCCCAAATGATGTCAAGAGTTGTCTCGGGTTGGTTACTTACTTATGGCACATATGTCAGGGTGCTAGCTACACACTTATAGATCCTTAAACTCCATGAATGCTAATAACATACTAAGATTTCATTACTGGATTACAAACAAGACATGTCACACAAAAACAATAACTACATGAACTCACTAACTTTATGTTAACTTTTTAAAATTACATGTTTTTCAGGACATAAGACATGAGCTGGTGATACACTACGGATATGGGAAATGACATGAGAATGAATGCCACCTTTTGGAGGATTTGTCTCATATATCCCAACCTCGTATGGGTATATAGGAATCAAAACCTCAATATGATTTTACGATGAAAATAATCTTTTATTATAATGTAATGTAGTTCAAACCACATTTTGATGACAATGTGAATCTATTTGGAAACTCAGGATTTCACTTTTGGAAACTTGTAAACATTGGTTGCAAGTTATTATAAGCATGGCATCGTTGTTGATTTACAGTTGTTTACATGATTGGATGCAATGATTACATCATCGTCACACGTTTGAGCTTCCGCTACAACCAGGGTGTGACACAATCATTGGCCCAAAGAGATCCATATGAAGCCTCTCTAGTGGAAGCTTGATAGAGTTAGGAAGCTTTCTCGGGTGTGATTTCTTATGCTGCTTCCCCTTTTTACAGCTCAGACAATCATCTAATAAGTGAAAATTCTTGAGGTTAACACCCTCCACTAGGTCGTTATGCACCAAATAATTCATCTTTCGTAGGTGAATGTGCCCCATCTTACGATGCCATAAGATTGACTCTTTCTTGTTAGCTTCGGATACAAAGCATTGAACATTCTTTGACGTACTGGATGCGACGCATATGTCTAAGACATAAAGATCATTTTCTCGTGGAGTGCGCATGAGGATCCACTCCTCAGGAATTTTGAATCCCGCTTTGAGAATTAAGCATTCCTTGTCATTGAAGTGGGTTGTAAATTTCTTGTCACAGATTTGCGAGATGCTAAGTATGTTGTTCTCAAGCTCAACGATATAGTTCACTTTGTCGAAAGATATCATTCCGTTTATGAGAATACCTTCGCCCACTATTCTTCCTCCCCGTGTCCCAGCAAACCCAACATATCCTCCCAGGATACCTTTTACGTTTTATAAAAACACAAGCATCCCTTTCATGTGTCGGGAAGCTCCACTGTCCATAATCCACTTTGAAATGGTTGACCTCGGGAGCCCCTGCCCACATGTGGAAGAAACTATTTAAATAGAGAACCCCAAGCCTATTTGGTCTTGGGTGGGTTTGAACTTGACATCTTGTTTGATTTCTGGTTTAGCTGGAACAGGTGTATTCATTTCTACTAAAGATGGTTTAACTTTTGCTACCCAAGTTTGTGTTTCAGAATTGCCTTTTTGGATAGAATTTTGAATCCTTTTGACGATTCTTGGTAGAACTTTCACCAAACTAAAATTTGGAATTGAGTTTAATTGTTGATGTCACATTTTTATTGGATTCATTAGTTCTCTTCAGAATTTGTTTTGGTACAAACTTGGGTGCTTTTTGCTTCACATCTTCTGTAGATCTGCTTGAGTTATAAACATGTTTTAGATTTTTGTGTGAACATTGTCGTGCAATATGCCCGAATCTGCTACATATGTAACACGTCCTACTATCATTTCTAACAGAGGAATCAAATCCTGTTTTGTACTCTCCTTTTCCTTTTTAAATTCATCATTGGATTGTTTACCAATGATCTCTTTTTCTTTTTTAGTATTTGTCCCATAGACAAAATCAATTTTCTTTGCAAAGTAAAATTTTTGAAACTTGTTGTTCTTTCTTTGCTTTCAGAAGAATGTGATCAATGACATACGAACTGGTAGAATAACTGATCAATAACTTGTTAACCTGTTAAGTTTCAATTTTCATTTTCTCCGTATCACTTTTTAGCTCGACAATTGTATTTTAAATGAATATTGATGGCCATTTGTTTGTCCATTACGGTTTCCTTGAGCATCGAAATTGCCTTGTCATTTTCTATGATCACTTGTTCAAATTGTTTAATTGTTTTACTTAATTTGTCATATGCTTCTTTTGTTGTATTATAATCACATGACAAATTATCTGCATGACTTTTCAACTCTTTGTATCTTGTTTGTTTTTCGACACACTCAATGCATGACTCGTTGCACTTTATGCAAGGTGTTTCTTTTACTGACTCATTTAGTTACGCATTTACCGATTTGACTCTAGCTTCCTGAGCTTCCTCAGTAACTATGTCATTCACATTAGCCATTAGAGCTTTGTCGGCTATGTCAGTTAGATTCTCCAAAGGCAACTCCTTGGTCACATCAATCATCTCCTCTATTTCAGACTATTTCTCTTCTTCACAAGGTGGTTGATAGCTTGAGTCGAAATAACCTGCAAAAGTTTTAAGAATGTCAGTAGGCAAAAGATGTTTAAATGCACTATATAAGAGTTCTTCTTCCTCATACGACGTGTTGTAATATTCTTCTGGTGCTTCGTCAAAGGGTGCCTCAGCAAATTCTTCTTGTGCCTGTTCTGGTTCTTCAAATATCTCAGCTACCAGTGCGAGGCTTTCATTCTTCGTAATGTATATGTTCCAGTTGAACCCTTCATCATTTTGGGTAACAACCAAAGCCTTATCCTTTGAGTTTGATGTACCATCTTCGATCTGCATTAACCTTGTCTGAGGTTGGGGATGATGATATATGGCTCTTTTGTAGTAATCATCTGCAAATGGATTATGATTTCCTTTAACTTCCCTGTTTGGGCATTCTCTCTTGAAATGTCCCTTTTCTATGCACTTGAAGCATGTAACTTTAGCCTTATCAACAAACCGAGTTTTCCATCATGACCTCCCAGATTATCTCTTCCTGTGATTTCCATAAAGTGTTGAGCTACATGAACTATTGACGCCATGCACCACTTAATATTAATTAATTTCAACTCAACTGGATCAATATGATCATAATCTTATTTGGTCATTTTTGGATTCCCAATCCTTCCGGCTAACAGACTTTCGTATGATTCGAGAACTGATGCAAGCAAGGCCATGTGTTGTTTGGCCATCTGTTCATTAAAATCTTGTGTGTTTTCAAGATTCACAGCAATGTTGCACTGAAGAATTCACTAGTTTAAATTAGGTGGATTGTTTTGATTGTTTTGAGGATTACTTGAGCTTTGTGAAGATTGAGGAGGTTGAGGAGAAATAGGGTTGCATGATGAAAATGACGGAAACCCACTGGATTGGTTTGATGGTGGCCTTGTAGTACTGTTTGCGCTGAAGGCGGTTTGAACCTTGGGACTTTGTATGTTACTAGCAGAACTACTTTTGTAGTATAGGTTCACATCTTGTTGTGTGTGAGCGCCTTTGTTCTTTGCCATTTTCTGCATTCCTAGCTCATGACCTTCTAATCTTTCAATAAATCTTGGCAATGTGAAGTTACTATATTCTGTGCCATTTTTCAGAATAGTTAGATAGGTCATCCACTCTCCTTCTGGTAAAGAATCAGCCAGTTTATTAACCCGCTCTTCATTGGTTTTAAAAATCTCCATTCGTTTCATCTAAACCACCAAATGACAATACCTTTCGATCAGCTACTTCATTGTCTCCGTTGGTGCATATTTGTGACAACAGCTTAGATTTGGTCTTTGGATATCTTGTAATTAGTAAAATGATAAACGGTTAGCAGGTTTAGTTTTGTAATAGTTAATTAGATGTAATTGGGCTAATCCAGACACCATACAGCTCATGGGAGGCGAATTGGGCTTTAGACCCATTAGAAGTCTATGTAGGGAAACCCTAGCCCAGTTGCATAACCTATCTCTATATAAAGGGAGGTTTGCATTAGGGTTTAGGCTTGCTGGTTCTGCTGATTGTGTTACTGGTTTAGAGAGAGAGAGTCTTGAATTGATTGTACATACTTTGTGTTGGATAATCAATAAAAGACAGTTTGAAAGTAATTGTATTCGTGTTCGTATTCTTGTTTCTGTGAAATCTGATCTAGGGGATTCCGCACTCTAGATTAGATAGACGATTCTGTGACGATCCATACGGATTAGGGGACCTACAATTGGTATCAGAGCATTCGGCTCTTGATTTTGCTTGGTTCAGAATCGTAACAACAGAAAAAGTTGGGTTTTTGGACGTTTTGGAGGCTGTTTTGAAGTTTGTAACGGCTGTTCTAGGGTTTCGGCAGCTGTTTTAGGGTTTTTGAAGTGATTTCGAATTAACAACAGGCATTTCGGATTGAAGAAAGGCATATCGGATCAAAAGTAAAGCATTTCGGATTGCAGACTTGAATTTCGGATCAGAAATCTGCATTTCGGATCATCAGACTTGCAATTCAGATCTGGAAAACTTGCATTGCGGATCAGAAAACTGCTATTCGGGTCAGAAAAGCCCATCGGATTCCATTTCAGATTGAATTTCGGATCAGAAGTGTATTCCGGATTCCATCTCGGATCAGAATAGTCTATTCCGGATTTCATCTCGGATCAAAATAGTCTATTCCGGATTCCATCTCGGATCAGAACAGTGCATTACGGATTTCATCTCGGATCACTATTCTGAATCACCATCTCGGATTATCAATTTGGGTTACTGTTCAGGATTCCTATCTCGGATTCACTATCCGAGTTACTGTTCCGGATTTGGTACTGTTCTGAGTTGTACACAAAAAGGTGGAAAGTTAACCAGCTGACGTAACTGGAGTTAAACCTTTTCGGACATAGAATTTGATCCATAAACAATTTTGACAAACCGGTTGCACGGTTAGGCTCGTTTGATTTTGAGGAAAAAAGGCACGAAAATTCCTAAAATCATAATCGGAAAATATATATCATTAGAATCGTATCGTCGAGACAAGTCTAACAATATAATTTGATAATCACTCATTTCGGACAAGTTTTAACGTTTTTAACAAGCCGGTTCGGTAAAAATGTCGAATATGTCTAATCTAAATGAACTGTTAAGAATGGAGCACGAGGCTGGCACGACTAATAAACCTCCAAAATTGATAAAGGTAGAGAATTACCTTACATGGAAGGACAAGTTTCAGTGATTTATTGAATAATAGGACACACGGATGTGGATCTGTATTCAAGATGGGTATGCTAACCCCACTCATGACTTTGAGGGCAGACAACGTGTTACTGCTTATGTTAATATGTCTGAAGCTAAAAGAAGGATGTATGAGTCTGAGAATAAAGCCTTAGCTGCTATTAAGATGTCACTACTTGATGGCATCAAACATACATTCAAGCGTTATACTACATCGAAAGAGATGTGGGATGCCCTGGAGAAGAGGTATGAGGGCAATACTGATGTGAAAAGAACAAGGTTGGTCCGCTGAAGATACAGTTTACTGTGTTTAAAGGAATGGGGAATGAACCCCTTGAAGATATTATCACGAGATATTATCATCTGATGTCAGAAATGGATAATTATGACATAGAGGGATACACAGATGTGGAGATAAATGACAAGTTTCTGGATGCTTTACCTGCAAAGTGGGATATTTATACTTTGATGATAAAGGGTGAAGCTGATTATGAAACAAAAGACTTGGAAGAGGTTGTTGGAAAATTGAGAGCTTATGAACTCAATATGAAGAAGAAGGAAACGGGTTATGATCAGGTTCAAGATCCGGGGATTTATAAGGGCTTGCACCTTCATCGACCAACAATGCTTCAAGTGATACTGCAACTACGTTTCTCTTATGTGAAAATGAGTAGATTGTGACAAATGCTGAGAGTGAAGTATGTTTTGTTGCTGCTTCAGGAGGCTCGTCAGGGGCAAAGAGACAACAATCAAGTAATAATAACAGTAGTACTAAGTTTATGCCTCTGAGTGTCAAAAGTGCTGAAGATCACCTGGCATTGCTTGCTTCTTTTGTTGCTTCCTACGAGAACTACATTCAGGGAAAAATATATGATCCTGCTACGTTTGATGAAGATTGTGATTAGATCAACCTCAATGACCTGGAGGAGATGGATTTACAATGGCAGATGGCCATGATCTTTAGAAGAGTAAAGAGGTTCATGAACAGAACAGGCAGGAAGTTCGTTGGAAAGAATGTGAGCTTTGACAAGTCAAAAGTGAAGTGTTACAATTGTCAAAACTATGGACATTTTTCTAGAGAATGTCAACGACCAAAAGCTAAATCTCGTTCTAACTCATCCTTTCAAGATTCTCCTGGTCATGGTTCAAGCAAAAGGAATGCGTCAAACAACACTGCATCAAAGGCCCTGATTTCTACTGCTAGAGAGGGTTCTTATAATTGGAGTGTTCACCTAGAGGGTGATAACAATGCCTCACAGGCGTTCATGGCCAAGATAGCTCCAGTTGCTAATGAAGAAATGAAGGCTGATGTTGAGGCAGAGTGAGAGAAGGTAGCTGAAAAAGCTGATGGTGAACAAAATGTTGTAGAGAAGAAGATGGGTGCTGATTTTGCTGTTTTCATGGCCAATCTAAGCAAATCAACAGGAGAGGTACATTCTAACTCTGGTAGTTCTGTTTGTTTAAAATTTCGTGAACTGCAAAGCGAGGTTGACAAGTTAACCAATCAAAACCAAAGTCTGGTAAATGAGCTCTCGAACCTAAAAGAATCAAACAGTTTCGTAAAACGAATGAGTCATTATACTTGAAGAAAATTAAAGGTTATGAAGAAGAAATAAATATTCCAACCTATAAGCTTAATGAAAAACTTCAAGTTATTGACTTGGCTCATGATACAATGAGTGAGAAAACAAAAGAAATTTCTGAAAAATGCAAAGAGTTGTCGGAAGCACAACTTAAAATTCATGAACTTGAAAAGAAATTAAATCAATTCAGATATTCATCTTTTTTCATGAAACACATGATAAATGGCATGAAGAAGAGTAATGACAAGACATGTGTGGGCTTCAAAGGTTTAAATGAAGTTCCACCACCTCTTGGTCATGACTATTCTTTCTTGCCAGATGAAGAAGAGCTTACAGATTTTGGGTTAACAACACCTGGCAGTTTCACATCAGGTAATGTTGATGGTTCTGAGAATGCCAAGAAGGATAATAACAGGGAACCAGTTTTGAAAACAAAGAATACACACGCTAAAAATAAAAAAAAAAGTTTTTATTAAAAAGGTTGATTTTGTTAAAGGGAGTGATATGAAAGAAGAGGTCACTATTATTGCAAAAGAGTCTAATGTGCAGTTTGCTAAGAACAAAAACAAAGAAAAATCAAAAGTTAAGCAAACAAAACAAGATCCTTCGAAGGCATCGTTATCATCATCATCATCGCCTGATGAATCTAAGCAGGAGGCTTCAATTAAGAAGTTCTCGGCTAGAAAATCATGCTTCAAATGTCACGAAAAGGGACATGTAGCTAGCTGTTATCATAACAAAAAGAGTGAAGCACAGGTAAGTGAGAGACAGAGAGAAAAATCACCAGCAAAAAGTGGTGATGGAGAGAAGAAGGTTAACTCACCAAAGATATCTGCTACCAGGCAACAGAGTGTTGCTGTTGGTGTAGATAAGGCTGAAAAAGGAACTCACCAAGTTCCTTGCTTTCAAAGAAACCAACAAAGATTTCAGCCTGCATCTACATCATGCAGATATGAAAGACCTAGAAGTAGTTCAGCAAGAATGAATAACTTTAATGGTCATCAAATAATTTCAGAAGTCAAGGTCAATATCAAACTCGATACCAGAATGTTGGTAGTCGAAATTTTATAACGATGGCTTTAGAAATTATCATCATCAAAATTCATGGAACAAAAATCATAATTTCCAAAGGTCGCAAAGTCCAAATATGTTTAGGAAACCTCATGACCAGAGACCTAGTGGAAATCAAAAACCATTTCCATCAACAGGTCTAAGATCCAAGAATCCTGTTAAGAGTGATGGATATTGGATGGATGTTCCAGTGGTTGATGAATCTGGAAGACCCAAGACCAATAAGGCTTGGGTCCCCCAATCTAACTAATTTTGTTGGGTTGTGTAGGAGCTGCTAGGGAGGATTATCAACTTGTGGCATGTTAATAGTGGCTGTTCCAGGCACATGATGGGGATGCGAGGCTATTGACTGATTTTGATAATATGGATGGTAGTTATGTGAATTTTGCAGGTGCTAAAGGAGGGCACATTACAGGTCGAGGCAAAGAGACTAACGGGAAGATCACACTGGACAAAGTGAACTATGTTGAGCAGCTGAAGCACAATCTGATGAGCGTGTCTCAAGTCTGCGACAAGGGTCACACGGTCCACTTTACTAAGTCTGAAGCTTTGGTGTTGAAACCTGGTTTGGTGATACCAGATGATTGGATAGTGATGAGAGCTCTAAGGAGAAACGACACTTATGTCATGGACATGGGTGCCAAAGATTCTTCCACTGTGGTGGCGTGTTTACTATCAAAAGCATCTGAGGCTGAGCCATTGCTGTGACACAGACGCATAGCCCACATCTACTACAGAAAAATGAATTATATTATTAAAAACGGTTTAGTGGAAGGGCTGCCAGTGCAGAGGTTTCACGTGGAAGATAAATGTCTTCCATGTCAAAAGGGAAAACAACATAAGAAACCTCAGAAGTCTAAAACAGTAAATTCCATAGATGCCCCTTATGAATTACTTCATATGGATTTATTCGCATCACTGAACGTAAGGAGCATAGGTGGAAAGTACTATTGTTTAGTTGTCACTGATGATTACTCACGATATTCATGGGTATTTTTAGGTACAAAAGATGTGACAGCGGAGATGATGATAGATCTTTTTACAAAATTGTAGAATGTACATGATGCACGGATCAAGAGGATAAGGAGTGATAATGGCACGGAGTTCAAGAATCAAATTCTGGATCTCTATTGTCTTCGCAAAGGAATTGAACATCAATTTTCTGCTCTTATACAACTCAATAGAATGGAGTCGCTGAGAAGGAAAAAACGACGTTGATTGAAGCCGCTAGGACTATGCTATATGATTCAAAGCTTTCAGTTCTTTTCTAGGGAGAAGCTGTGAACACAACTTGTTATGTCCTGAACAAAGTTTTGATGGTTAAACGGTTTAACAAAACGTGTCACAAACTATTGTTTAACTGAAAACAAAACTTAAAAGGCTTTGAACCATTTGGATTACCCTGCACCATTGTGCGAAACAAAGATAAGCAAAAATTCGGTGAGGTAGCTGATGAGGATTACTTTCTAGGCTATATGCCTGGAACACCGAATAAAAGGGTTTTTAATCTAAAAACTTGTAAAATTGAGATGGTGTTTAACATGGAAATCACTAATTATTCACCTCAACAATCAACGAGTGGTCCTCCTATATTATATGATTATGACAGTGTTTTTAAATCATTTAATATTCCTAATTTTTCCGAATCAGATGAGTCTCAATTGATCCAAACTATGATCAGTGAAGATGGAGAGTGTGACTTCATGCCTAGATTGAGTATATCGATGACAGATGCTCCAGATACTTCTTCCAGAGCAGCTCTAGAGGACTCAATTGATAGTGAGTCTGAACCTATTCAGGGGGAGGACTTCACTAATCCGTTTGCTAATTCTAACATCCAGGGGGAGCTTGGATCTAATTTGGGAGATAATCTAGTTGTTGACACCATTGTTACCACACGTGTAAACAGAGATCATCCAGTTGAAAACATCATTGGTGATGCTGTCGCAGGTGTTTAGACAAGAAGATGTGTGCTGGAAGGTTCCTGTTTGTTTACTTCGATTCAGAAGAGTGGGTTGATACATGAATGTTTGTATAGCTGCTTCATTGCCCAAGAGGAGCCAAAAAATGTTCAAATGGCTCTAAAAGACAATTGTTGGGTTGAAGCTATGCAAGAGGAACTAGCTCAGTTCAAAAAGTTTAAAGTTTGGGAGCTAGTTGACTTGCCTGTAGGAGAGAAGGAAATATGCACTAAGTGGGTGTTCAAGTGCAAGAAAGACGACCGAGGGATCGTAATAAGGAATAAGGCTCGATTGGTAGTGAAAGGGTTCAATCAGCAAGAGGGGATTGATTACAATGAAGTGTTTGCACCAGTAGCAAGGTTGGAAGCAATTCGTTTGTTTCTAGCTTTTGCTTCATTCAAGGGCTTCAAAGTTTACCAACTTCACGTGAAGAGTGTGTTTCTTTACGGGAAAGTTCAAGAAGTGTTGTATGTCTCACAAACAGATGGGTTTACTGATCTAGACTATCCAGATCGAGTCTATCGACTTGATAAGGCATTGTATGGATTTCATCAGGCACCTAGGGCGTGGTATGAGACACTGTCAGCACATTTGTTAAAGCATGGTTTCGAAAGAGGTCAGATTAACACTACACTGTTCATTAAAGGAAGAAGGAAGACTTTCTGCTGGTACAAGTATACGTTGATGATATCGTTTTTGGGTCATCTAATGAGAACATGTGTCATGATTTCGAGGAGGTAATGAAGAGCAAGTTTGAGATGAGTGCGATAGGTGAATTATCCTACTTTTTGGGTTTACCCGTTGAACACAAGAAGGATGGGATGTTTATACATCAGACGAAGTATATGTATGACATTTTGTCTCGTTTCAAAATGGAGGATTGCGCTACTTTCAATACACCTATCTGTGAGAATCACAATCTTGGTCTAGATCATGAGAGTGTGGAGGATATGATCTAACTCAATAAAGGGTAATGATTGGTTCTCTAATGTATTTGACTGCTTCTAGATCATACATAATGTTCGCAGTATGTCTTTGTGCCAGACATCAAGCGAATCCAAAGGAGTCCCACATGAAGCGGTGAAGCAGATTCTTCGTTACTTGAAGGGGAAACCGAAACATGGGTAATGGTATCCAACTGCGAGTGATTTGAAGTTTGTTACTTTCACTGATTCGGACTTTTGAGGATGCAAATCAACAAGGAAGTCGACCACGGGTGGTTGTCGGTTCTTAGGAGGGAGGCTCGTGTCATGGCAATGCAAGAAGCAGTCTTGCGTGTCTACCTCGACGTGTGAAGCTGAATATATTGCTGCGGGTAGCTGTTGCTCTCAGGTTCTCTGGATACAACATCAGATTCACGATTACGGTTTAAATTTCACTCGTACTCCTATTATGATAGACAATAATGCCACTATTGCAATCACCAACAATCCCGTAAAACACAGTCGCACAAAACATATTGGCTCGTGCGAGTGGTGCGTCGTACGAGTGACAAGATGTCACTCGTATGATCCACAATAGTCACTTGTACGAGCTATACAATATAATAAACATATGACAATCTAAGCTCTATTTACACAACTGACATATCCTAGACGTAGGCGATAGACATTATGCACCAACAACCTCCCCTTTGGATGTTGCCGTAGTCTTGGATAGTCTTCAAAAATTGTTTGACCTTTATCGTCCAAAGAAATGTTTCGGTGGCCTGCGATGCTCCTCAAAAGATATCGGCGTTTGGTCTGTAGGAGGAGGCCGATTGTAAGTATTGCCAAACCGAAAGCTTCTTAGTGATGCGATTCTAGCTCTCTCAGCAATTCTTTCAACATTCTTTTCCTTCTTTTGTTGCTCCTTCTCTTCAAGCTTTCTCCATGAAGTGTTCCATGTTGTTCCTAAATGTATATCGCTAGCAAAACAAACATTAACAAGCTTTTGGAATTGCAGCGCCTACTCTTTATCTCACTCCTCATAACTGATCTTAATGTAGAATAAACATTTGATATCCTTCTGTGAGCAATTGACTAGCCACACTGAGTCTAGTACTCGAATACTGCGCCATAGACCATATATACGTTTGTACGCAATGACTGATTCGGATAGTTCTTCAGTAATCTTCCAAGAATCTTCAGCCGGTTGGACATAAATAACAGCTTCACATGTGCTTAAATCATAGTGCCACCATTTGAATATCTTTTAGAAATCTTGCTCCAGTTTAATCAGAGGCATGTTCTTCATTACTCGAGGCCTCTTAACAATCAACGTCACATCCTTCTCTTTATAATTGTATCTATCTTTGCGACTCTTTTGGGGATATATGGCTTCCAGCGGTTAAAACCATGAGTTGCTTCAAGCTTTATCAGTTTCCACAGCCGATGGTCGTGAAATTTCATCTTTAGATTAATCATCTTCGTCTTCACCAGTTCTTTAATATCCCTGAATGACAGGGTCTTTATTCGCTCAAGCGTCAGAACTACTTGAGCCCATACTCTCTCTTTATCACATATACGTCTAGTTCTTGATCCATCCCCAACTAATAATGTCCCCTAGATATATATCAGCATCACGTGTGAAGAATGCTAGGGGACGTTTGAATTTACGCTCCTCTAGTAACTCCTTAACCACAATTTCCTCATCAAAGCTATCTCTTCTTTAGATAATCGTTTAGGCACCGTTCCTTGTTTCACAGCCTTTTCTAATTTACGCTTCAACAAATCATCACTTTGAGCTGTGAACAATTCGTTAAAGGATGAGAAGTCATCCGTAACCTCACCGGCAACATTTCTAATACCATCGTCATCGGAATGATCCTCCACGACAACCTTATCGTAATCATGTGCTTGAGAAAAGTGTTCGAAGAAATAATCTGCAGGCTAGATAGCACTGATGTTATTTAGCTCATCTTCGAAGTCAAATTCAAACGTTTCTTCATCCACTCCTAACATTCTCGCAACCTCTTCTTTCATGTAATTGTAGATAAATTCACCTTCTTCCACATCATCTTCCAAATAGAAAATCTTCGGTTTAGGCACGACAGGAACAATTGACAAAGCAGTCACTGTGAGAATTCCTGCCTGCTGAGAATCCTTCGAGCCATCATACGACTCCCCCTGACCTTGTTGGTCATCAAATTGGTTGGCCAAATCATTCAAGTACACAGAAAAATCAATATCATCATTCAAACTAGATTCTGTTACAAGAATTCCTGAACCACCCTTATCACTATCATCATCATCCTTTCTATCACTTTCCTCAAGATTTTCTTCAATGCATCATCAGTTTCGTCTAAGTCTTCATCATTTTCCTCAAGATTTTCAGCAAAAGAATCTATCTCTTTATCAATCTCCTTCAACATCTGTCTTTTCCTCAACAACTCCTGATGTTTTGTAGAAAGATTTACATGTCAATATCCACATCTCTCAGCTTTCCTATCAACACAAACTTCTTCGTTTGCACACACACTACCAACTCTGAAGATACTTGCACAGATTCATCTTCTGGCGCAACTTTTTCTTTCATAGGCTCCTCACAAAACTTTTCTTTCCCCTTTCCTTGAGCGTCAGATAATTCTTTAGCAATACATTCACGCTCTGCCACCCTTTCTCTTGCTTCTTCCCTCTCAATCTCATTGATTTCCACAGCAAGATTAATCCCGAGCCTTTTGATAAGGATTTTCTGGAACAAGCTCATCTGTCTTTGATTCCTGAGGCGTTCTTCATCATATTTTGCCATTCACTTCCTCAGTCTTTCGTTTTCTGACACGATACTTGCTAAAACAACCTCCAGATGTTGTCGATCTTCTTTTAAACCCTTAATCTGCTCCTGCAACTCGGCAATCTTAATGTTGTTCAGCATGACTTGATTTTCTAACTCTACAATCCGTGAGTCATTGAGCATATCTGCCTTGAATTCTTCGTCCCCGGGAATATCTCCAAAATCAAAGTCAAATTGATCTTCTAGTCTAGAACCTGTTGAAAATTGGGGCTGAGATTGAGTTGGATTAGGTTGAGGGGTGGGTTGTGGTGGTGGTTGTGATGATAGTTGTGGAGGTGTTTGTGGTGATGGTTGTGGAGGTGGTTGTGGTGATGGTTGTGGAGGTGGTGATGGTGGTGGTATGGAGGTGGTGATGGTGGTGTTTGTGGAGTAGGTTCAACATTCGGTGCTTCATCATATTTCTTCTGCACCTTATGCTTAGACCGCGCTTTTAGAGAGTCTGTTTTTCCAGCTGCTGGCCTCTTCAAACGTTTTGTTGTTGGCCTCTTTGATGTCTTGAGAACAGGAGTATCGCTATCTGACTCAGATGGTACATAAGTAGTATCGTCTTCTCCTGTCTCTTTCTTTTCCTCTCCTCAGCCTTTCGTTGTTCCTCAGCAAAACATTCTAACTCTTTTTCTTTGGCTCATTCTTTTTCTTTGGCAATCCTATCCTCTGAATCAGTACTAGAGGAGGATGCCTCTTCATCTCTACTGACTTCACCGCCAAACGCCTGTTGCTCTATATCAGCTGCAACGGTCTCAACATTCTCTACAGGCTCTAGCTCATCAATCAAAGTTGTGCCAGCTGATGCACGTTTCTTTTGCTGAGGGGCAATGGAGGAAGATGTGGCAGCTTATTTTCATTTTATCCCCTTACCCCCCTTTTTATCCTCTTTTGTGAACCACACGCTTCTCTTCGATACAAAACCATCCAATGCTTTAATTTCTTCAGCCATATCCCATTGTCATCCTTTCTCCATTTCCCTTTGGGCGGTGCCACATAGTCTTTATCTGTAATAGCCCCAAAAACGGCCTTGGCATTTGGGAAGGCCTTTAATTGAAGATTCATCTTTTTCAAAGTAGACACATCCATATGTTCGAGTCTGAGAATATCTTCTTTTCTTTTCTTCAGATTGTGGTGAAGATGATCTAGCAGCATTTTGCACAAACCTCGGATACTGAAAGAATTTTTCTCGCTGAATGTCTTGTACCATCTACATAAATATGAGTCTTGAGAAGTTGTACGGCATATTTAGGATAAGTGTCGTAATCATCCACATCTGGTAATCAATCAAATCATCTAAACCACCATTCTGTGACTTAGGGCGTGTGGTATGCAATATATCGAAAAGCAGCACTGACATTTCCTTTCTTGAAAGGTGTCGCGTTGACAAACGGCTACATATCCCATTCGATAGAAGCACCCTTTTGACCATGTATTCCGGATAACCGGTTGGGTCTTCTTCTCTATCTTTAAACTCTAACACCATTCTGATCAAATCTTCAGTGATTTGACTTCAATATCCTCGTTATCAATCCTCATTGCAGATAAAATAGCATTATCTTCCTCTTGTATTCAGCGGCATCCCAAAAATATTCGACGTATGATCGGTAAGCCGTGTGTTTGTTAGTAAGAGACTTGGTAATTGGCAGTCGCCTCAAAAATCTAGCACCTCTCTATACGCTACAATCTCTGGAATGTTCTCATTTAATAAACAACAGATGTTGTGGAATGACGAGAACGAAGACTTCTTGATCTGTATACACAAACATTTCAAACACGTAGAAAATTTTCAAAATTTCAAATCTCCAACACTCGTACGAGTCACTATTCGTACGAGTCAGATAATCACTAAGGAAAACATTCAAATCTGAACAAAAACCCATTCGTACGAGTCACTCTTCGTACAAGTTATTATTGATATTTAACAGTTTTAGGTTTGAACATACTCGCTCGTACGAGTGGTGCCTCGTACGAGTCAAAGAGTTTTTAAAACATTAAGGACACGCTCGTACGAACGATCACTCGTACGAGTGACGATAATAATCTGACGTTTAAAAAACTTAGTCGTACGAGCGACAATCCGTACGAGTTATGAATCGCACAAAATAACATCTTTTCAAACCGAACTTAAAACGTGTAAATTTTAACAAAATGAATGATGATTTGAGGCTAAAAGGGCCGATTTATACAAATTTGAGTTCCGTTTTTTATTTTATCGGTCCAATTATTCTAAATCTACGTTTTATGTCCTTATGGTCCAATTTCGGCATTATAACGGCTCAACTCTTGAATTAGTATCTTTCCCATCGTGAGAGGTGTACAAATCAACCTCCCCGAAGTATAAGATACGTAATATGATCAAGAATGTGTAAAGTAGGTACTGGATCTCACAAAGAGTATTTCCAATCGCACAGATTCACATATGTGGCTCGTGCGAGTGAAAGCCCCTTATATACTCTTCAAGGTCATTCGTATGAGTTATGCCTCGTACGAATAAGGCCTTTTATCACTCGTATGAGTCAAAAGTCACTCGTACGATCCAGTTTCTTTCACTTAATTATTTTTCATATTTTTGTGAAATTATATGTTTTATCAACCCACTCAGTTAACCAAGTCCAAGTTAATAACCTTTGATTAACCAATTTGCCTACCAAGTCCAAGTTAATGACCTTGGTTGACCACTGTTTGACCAAAATAGGTGTTTTCAAGAATATTTTTTTAATTTTTAAATTTTCAAACTAATGAACTTTTTGACGTTTCAAGATATTTTCCTTTTAGATTAGCTCCCACCCCATGATCTTCAGCTATCCTTCAGTAATTGTCACTTGACTTGGACTAACAGTGTTTTCATCATCGGTAGACTTAAAACTAAGATAGAAATTAAATCTTTTTGTGCTTTTTAAAGTTTTTCTAAAAGAAAACTCAAAAATATTTTTGGGTTTTTCTAAAAGAAAGTTAAAGTAAATAAAGATGTATTACAGACATATTTTTGTGAGTTTTGTATTAGAGGATCACATCAGTAATTTAGAGAAATCACCAGCACCATTGATCTTGGTAATAACTTTAAGGTCTTAAACAGATTTACGTAGATTGCTAATATACTTATCCACTTAAACTTCTACACATTTCTCAATTGTTTCAAGATATGTTAGGTAATTTAAGGAACATGAAGTAACTGTGTTTCCTATCTCATAATATACTCCCATATCAAGATTCCCAGAATTTCATCTCATAGGTGAATATATCTAACTGATATATGTAAATGGGGTGAATTGCGAGACCTTGAGAGCTCTGGTTAGTATTTCCATACAGAGAAAGAGATGAAGGCTCGAATTTAGGTGGTGTTTCGTTTAGGAATCTTTTGAACTGATCATATCTTTTTATGACATATATTCATTTTTATGCAGCTTTTGGAGGTGAATAATGTGCAAAGTATTGAACTCGTATAATACCCCATTTATCAACTAAATATAAAGACCTAGTATCACAGAATCTTGCATTCTCTCAAACGAAATTTTGGAGTACTAAATTCATATATCAAAGAGATGTCAAACCACAAATTACTCAGTTTTTCTTTTAAGTTTATATCTTGAAGAACAATTTACTAAATGTGTGAAGCCTGTTAGCACATATTTAATAAGACCTGTTTAATTACCTGTTTAAATCATTCCATTTCATTAGCATACTATGATAGTCCACTGACGAAATATGATTCCCTCTTTTTCAGAAAAACTCTTTTTTTCCTTTTTAGATGTTTTTGTATTTTCACAACTTTTCTCCTCTTAAAATCAAAAAACATATTTTTGGGTTTTAATTTTTAAGGAAGCAAGAAAAGTATTTACATAAAAACATATGTCATACCGATGAGAATCACGTTAAGTCCTCGTCATCCTCAAATTCAACCTCATTTACATCCCCTGATGTCAGATTTTTTAAACCATTTAATTTCAAAAGATTTTTAAATCCTGATCTATTAAAAGCTTTGGTGTAAAAATCTGCTTTTTGGTCATCAGGGTGGATTTTTTTAATTCTAACTAACTTTTTCTGGTAACAATCTCGGATAAAGCGGTGTCGAATTTCTATGTGTTTAGTGCGTGAGTATTGAACTGGGTTTTTAGTGATATCAATAGCTGCCTTGTTATCTACATGTATGGGCGTGTCAAGAAATTGCAATCCGAAGTCTCTCATCTACTGTTGTATCCAGAGTATCTGGGAACAATAGCTTGATGCTGAAAGGTATTCAACTTCACACGTAGAGAGAGCGATCGCGGTCTGTTTCTTGCATTGCGACATTACCAAACGGGTTCCGAAGAACTTGCAACCAGCCATTATAGATTTTGCATTGAGCTTGCAACATCCGAAATCAGAATCTGAATAACCCGCGAGATTGAAGTCGTCATGTCGAGGATACCACAAGCCGTTTTAAGTAATGCATGATTCTTTTGATGGATAACAAGTGTGAATCTCTTGGATTAGACTGATAACGGGCGCATAGGCATGTTTGATACATAATATCAGGTCTTGAAGCTGTGAGATACATCAAGGAACTGATCATGCAACGATATAATGTTTCATCGACTTTTACTCCATGAATGTCTGGACAAATGCTATGATTCGTGGCTATTGGAGTTGATGCTGGCTTAGTTCCTGTCAAGTCAAATTTCTCTAACACGTCATGAACATACTTCGTTTGGTGAATGAAGATGGCATCAGGTAATTTTTCAACGTGAAGTCCTAAGAAAAATTTCATCTCCCCCATAACACTCATTTGAACTTCTTTTTCATCACTTCTTCAAAGTCTTTACACAGCTTATCATTTGTCGATCGAAAGATGATATCATCTACAGAAATTTGTACGCTAATGAGATGTCTATCCACTTCCTTGGTAAAGAGGATACTGTCTATTGTGCCTCTAGAGAAACCGTGTCCTAGAAGATGTTTTGAAAGCGTCCCGTACCAAGCTCTCGGAGCCTGGTGAAGTCCGTATAACCTTTGTTCAACAGATAGACCTTTTCCTTATGTATCAGATCGACAAACCCCGGTGGTTGGCCGACATACACCTCCACGTTTACCTTTCCATAAATGAATGCAGACTTCACTTCCAACTGATACACCTTGGAACCTTTCCATGATGCAAAGGCCAAGAAAATGCGAATACCTTCAAGACGTGTGACAGGGGTGTAGACTTCATTGTAGTCTATCCCTTCTTGCTGATGGAAGCCTTGGACCACGAGCCGAGCTTTGTTTCTAACCACAATACCTCTATCATCTCTCTTACACTTGAAGATCCAACGAGTATTAATCTTATTATGATGATCAGGTAGGCCAACAAGCTTCCAGACACCAAGTTTCTGGAATTGAAGTAACTCTTCTTGCATCGCATCCACCCAGTTTTCTTCCTTCATGGCGACTTTCCAGTTTCCAGGTTCAACTTGCAAAACAAAACAACTGTAAGAAAGTCTGGTTTGTAGTGGAGCAACATATGTATAAAAGCAACTTAGATCATTATTGATCTAATTTCGAGTTTTCACTCCGGTTTGTAAGCTGCCAATAATATTCTTTGACGGATGGTAAGATAGTGTCCTTGGCATCACTTCGCTTGGAACGTCTACTTGACTTTGTAGATTTGTGACAACTTCATCAACAACCAGTTCAAAGGATGTAGCTTCATTTCTGTTATTGGATTTATCAGCTTGAGTGTTCAGAAAGCTTTAAATTTGCTTTGGTCCTTCTTCGGAACTTATTCCTCCATCATCAAAAGTATGTTCTTGATCAGAATCGGCATCAATTGGTTCATGAGCAGATGATTCGGCAGAATTTAAGACTGGTACAGTTACTTATTCTTGCAGAGTATTGCTCGGACCTACTTCAGAAGAGTTAGAGACAGGTAGTGATGGGGAGATCACCAACGGTATTGAAACTTGCTCTTGATTGGCGATTTGATGTTGTTGAAAAAGCATACCAAGTTCTTATTCTGAAGGTACTTCTGGTTGGTCGAAAGAATTTCACAACCTGTCATAATTGAACAGCCACGGATCACCAGGTTTCTATGTAGGCGTTGTATATCTTTGACAATCAACATGTTTTGCAAGAATTACCTGGTTAAGACTCGGCTGGAAGACTCTCTTTTGTGGATTAGCAAAACTGATGAAAAATCCATCTAAGGATTTGGCTCCAAATTTACCGTCCGGGTGTAGAACAGTACACGGCCATCCAAAAGGTTCCAAAAATGCTAGGTTCGGCTTTTGGTGGGTTAGTAGCTCAAAACATGTCCTGTTGAGAGGCGTGACTATCAAAACACGGTTAAGGGTGTAACACACAGACGCGACTGCTTCGCTCTAGAAACTAATTGGAAGTTTTGAATCAGCGAGCATAGTTCTTGCAGTCTCAATCAGTGTGTGATTCATACGTTCAACTGCTCCATTTTGTTAAGGAGTATAGGGAGCGCTGAATTATGAATTCATGAAGAATACCCTTATCGTTGCAGAATTCAAGCATCCACTTATTCTTGAACTCAGTACCATTATCATTGCGGATTCTATTGATTGACAGGTGATATAGGTTTTCAAGCTTCCTAAAGAGAATCATAAGACTTTCAAATGTTTCATCTTTACTCTCTAGGAAGAAAACCAGGAGAATCTTGAATAATCATCTGTCACGACTAGGCAATATAGATCTCCAGAGATACTTTTCACGTTCACTGGCCCAAAGAGATCCATATGAAGCCTTTCTAGTGGAAGCTTGATAGCATTAAGCAGCTTTCTCGGGTGTGATTTCTTATGATGCTTCCCTTTTTGCAGCTCAGACAAACATCTGATAAGTGAAATTTTTTTAGATGGACACCCTCCACTAGGTTGTTATGCACCAAATAATTCATCTTTCGCAGGTGAATGTGCCCCATCTTACGCCATAAGATTGACTCTTTCTCGGTAGCTTTAGAAACAAAGCATTGAACCTTCTTTGACGTAGTGGATGCGACGCTCATGTCTAAGAAATAAAGAGCATTTCTCGTGGGCGCGCATGAGGATCCAATCCTCAGGAATTTTGAATCCCGGTTTGAGAATTCAGAATTCCTTGTCATTGAAGTGGGTTGTCAATTTCTTGTCACAGATTAGCGAGATGCTCATAAGTTGTTCTCAAGCTCAGCAATGTAGTTCACCTTGTCGAAAGATACTACTCCATTTGTGAGAATACCTTCACCCACTATTATTCCTCCCCGGTAGCTTTTACGTCATATAACAACGCAAGCATCCATGTCAAGTGTCGGGAAGCTCCACTATCCATAATCCACTTTGACATGATTGACCTTGGCAGCCCCTGCACACATGTGGTAGAAACTATTTAAATAGAGAAACCCAAGCCTGCTTAGTCTGGGGTGGGTTTAGAATATCAAACTTTAGAACTTTGATTTTGACATCTTGTTTGATTTCTGTTTTATGTGGAATAGGTGTTTTCATTTCTACTGAAGTTGGTTTGACTTTTGCTACCCAGGTTTGTGTTTTCAAAACTGCCTTTTTAGAATAGAATTTTGAAAACTTTTGAAGATTCTTGGTAGTAGTTTCGCCAACCTCAAATTCGGAATTAAGTTGAGTTGTTGATGTCCCATTTTGATTGGATTTATTGTTTCTTTTTAGAATTTGTTTTGGTACAAACTTAGGTGCTTTTTGCTTCAAATCTTCTTTTGATTTGTTTGAGTTGTAAATAGGTTTTTGATTTCTTTGAGAACATTGTCGAGCAACATATCCGACATTGTGACATTTGTAGCACGTCCTGCTGTCGTTTCTAACAGAGGAATCCAAATCCTATTTTCTACTCTCCTTTTCCTTCTCAAATTCATCATTGGATTGTTTACCAATGATCTCTTTTTCTTTTTCAGTATTTATCCAACAGAAAAAATCAATGTTCTTTGCAAAGTTCAATTTTTGAAACTTGTTGTTCTTTCTTTGCTTTTGAAAACCCAAACTTGCTCTCCTGCTTTCAGGATAGTCCCTGTCCTTCTGATGGTGATTTTTGTAGACACATTTTGATTTATAATAAAATGATGCATCTTGTTTTTCTAAATCAAAAAGACTAACTTCAACTAGCTTAAACAACTTATCAACTCGATCAAGATTAACATTCTGAACTGGGAAATCCTCATCGGAATATACTTTTTAAGATCCATTCATTTTCTACATGACTACATTTGGATCATTGTTTAAACTATTTCTGATGATACAGCATCCTGTTCCGATTTGTCAGACTCATATTCCAAAACATTTTCGACCACAATTTTTACCACTTCATATTCACATTCATTTTCTGTTTTGGTGTATGTTACACCAATGTTCGCAGGCAGCTCGTTTTTCTTCTCAGTTTTCAATTTTAAATTGAGCGCCTTTTCCAGCCCCGATTGTTGCATAGCTAATCCACAAGGGCGGTGGAACACGATCGTAACTTACACCTTTGTGCTTATCATTTTTATTGTCTTCCTTGCTTTCAATTTTTGGAAGAATATGATCAATGATGTATGAACTGATAGAATGACTGATTAACAACTTGTTAACCCATTCAGTTTCGATTTTCATTTTTTCCAGTTCACTTTTTAGCTCGACAATTGTACTTAAATGAATATTAATGGCCATTTGTTTGTCCATTACAATCGCCTTGAGCATCGAAAGTGTCTTGTCATTTTCTCTGATCACTTGTTCAAATTGTTTAATTGTTTTGCTTAATTTGTCATAAGCTTCTTTTGTTGTATTATAATCACATGACAAATTATCTACATGACTTTTCAGTTCTTTGTATCTCTTTTCTTTTTCGACACACTCAATGCATGTCTCTTTGCACTTCATGCAAGGTGTTTCTTTTAATGATACATTTACCGATTTAACTCTAGCTTCCTGACCTTACTCAGTAACTACCTCATTCACGTTAGCCATTAGAGCTTTGTCGGCTATGTCAGTTAAATTCTCCAAAGTCAACTCTTTCGTCACACGACCATCTCCTCTATTTCAGACTTTTTTCTCTTCTTCACAAGGAGGTTAATAACTTGAGTCGAAATAACCTGCAAAAGTTTTAAGAATGTCAGAATGTAAAAGATGTTTAAACGCACTAGTTAAGAGTTCTTCTTCCTCAGACGACATGTTGTAATATTCTTCTGGTGCTTCATCGAAAGATGCCTCAGCAAAATTTTTTTTGCCTGTTCTGGTTCTTCAAATATCTCAGCTACCAGTGCGAGGCTTTCATTCTTTGTAATGTATTTGTTCCAGTTGAACCTTTCATCTTCTTGTGTAACAACCAAAGCCTTATCCTTTGAATTTGATGGACCACCTTGAATTTGCACTAACCTTGTCTGAGGTTGGGGTCGATGATAGATGGCTCTTTTGTAATCATCATCTACAAATGGCTTCTGATTTCCTTTGACTTCTCTATTTCAGCACTCTCTCTTGAAGTTTCCCTTTTCTCTGCACTTGAAGCATGTTACTTTAGCCTTGTCAAAATCGAGTTTTCCTTCAAGACCTCCCAAACTGTCTCTTCCTGTGATTTCCATAAAGCGTTGAGCTCTACGGACTATTGACGCCATCAACCACTTAATATTAATTAATTCCGACTCAACTAGATCAATCTGATCATATTCTTCTTTGGTCATTTCAGGATTCCCAATCCTTCCAGCTACCAGGCTTTCGTATGATTCGAGAACTGATGCAAGCAAGGCAATGTGTTGTTTGGTCGTGTGTTCATTGAAATCTTTTGCTTTTCAAGATTCACATCAATGTTGCATTGAAGAATTCGCTAGTTTGAATTAGGTCGATTGTTTTGACCGTTCTGAGGATTACTTGAGCTTTGTGAAGATTGAGGAGCTTGAGGAGAAATAGGGTTGCATGATGAAAATGACTGAAACCCACTGGACTGATTTTGTCACACCCTCAATTTCCACTTGCGGAGTTTTACCGCGAGGCGTGTGAACAAACCAGAATCCGAGACACTAGTAACATCGAACGACTCTATATGATTTGTTTATACGTTTTCCAAAATCATTTGTTTAACCATTCATAGTTATTTTTAAATTGTTTTAGTTTGGTTTCAATGTTCAGCGGAAGCATTAGTTTTAAAGTTGAGCGGAAGCATTAAAGTAAGGTAAAGGAACGGGCGCCAACACAAACGCCAAAACTAAAGAAAAACCCAAGCAATATTCGTAAATGAGACTCGATAAAAAAAATGTCTTGATCAATGCAAGTGAGTGCACCTAGAGCTCCTAGCGTCCTGAGAAACATGTAAATAAACAAGTGTCAACATTAAAGAGGAGTGAGTTCACAGGTTTTCATAAGTTCATTTGTTCTTGTTTCCCCCGTTATCCCTAACCCGGGATAGCGATTTAGTTCCATTATTCCCAACCTGGAATAATACTGATGGTTCCATTATTCCTTACCCGGAATAATAACGTTGTTGGTTCCATTATCCCTAACCCGAAATAATATTGTTGATTCGTAATTAAGTTCAATGTTAACATGTAGGTAGCGAGCCTAAAGTTATGTCACGTAAGTGTTCGCGATCGAAGCTGACTGTTGTGCCTCCGTGTTGCCAGGCCTATCACTGACCATGGCGAAGTTAGGCCAAATTATTCACCCGTTGACCATACCCGGTCGGCTAGCGCGACTAGCTCGGGTGGGGCTTGTCGGGCCCAGTAGTACTACTTATAATTTCCCCGCTATCTAACCCAATACTAACGATCCGAGAGTTTGTCGAGGACTTGTGTGATATAGCTGCTTAGTGACCATAACGTACATTAACATTAACTTAGTTACCGAATAGTTTAATGACGTTAATTGTAGAGTGTATACATGTTTCTCCCCCTGTTGTTTAAAACCGGATAAAATAGGGGCCGTGAACTCACCTTTAATTGCTCGGTTAGTGTAACACAGAAGTAGCAATGATGGGACCGCTAATTGCGTCCTAACAAATCAATTGATTTAAAGTTAGTGTGTGAACACACCGATACAAACCCTACACATAACTAACACACAATGCGGCACACACAACAACAAATTCTAAAACACAATCATGCATGCAAAGTATTATCATACCAAAATAGTGATCAAACCAACCTATCATGAACACAAATCAATCCATACAACACTTTGGTACACACATTCGCAAGTTATCAAGTTTCAGCTTGTATACTCATAATTAGGCTGTTTTCGAGGATTTTTATAAAATAGTTCCAACGTTCCAAAAATTCCAATTCTTTTACAGAAGGTGTCAACTAAACTGTAGAATTTTATGTAAATTTTTCAAGTCCTAACACTTTACTAATTATTCATAAATATTACTATACTAGGCTGCAGTCAGATTCGTCGCTTTCTGACTGCAGTCCACGTGAGAATTTATTTAAAAATCACCGTTCATCCAATTAACAAAATTCCAGTGGGAGTTTCCCGGAAATTTCCATCTCCAGTGGCTGTACAAATTTCGTGATTCAACTCTCTACAGATTATGAGATCCGACTCGAGAAACAACTAACAAATTTTCAGAACTTACACAGCTTCAGTTACTGCACTTAATTGACCACTTAAAAATATCAAACGACCTCAGAAAAATATGAATCCAGCGCCATTAGAAGCGTTTTTCAAAAATATACGTTTAGGCTTCAGAAAATCCATTTTTAGATAAATAATAACCAAGTTATAGCCAATTGAAGTTGGCTGTAAACACCATTCAGCATCCTGATTTCAACTTTTTATCGCAATATAACACGCTTAAACCATCGAGACGTTAAATATAAATGATCAACAACAGATTTATCGATCATATATCATCATGTACATCATACTCATGCAAACCCTAATCATATTATATGGTTTTATCACACAAAACGCAGCCTAATGATTCTTGATTCCAACTAATCATCATAATCGCCAAACTTGCACAATCAATCGAACTAACATCATAACACTTTCATAAACCATGATTCTACCATTACATACAAGGATGATCAATATTTCATAAACCCTACATGATTTGCGAAACAATAGAAAACCCTAACCTTTAACAATGGAGATTAACGAACCGGGAACGAGATGGTAGTTGATTCGGGTTTGAAAGGGGATCGCGACCAAGAGAAAGAATGGGGAGAAGGCTGCCGTCGGCTGGTCTAGTGCTAGGGTTTCTCTTTCATTTTTTTTTTTTTGTTAAAACAACCCTCATGCATACACATCTATATATAGTATGAGGAAGGAAGGAACTAAAAGGACGAAGGGTTTGGGCGATTAAGCTTGCGCCCGCAAAGGGTTTGGGTGGGGTGGTTTGGGTCTTTAACTTGAGCCTCAAGTTTTGCTTAACTCCTTGAGTCGCAAGGAAATGAGGTCGATTCGTTTCGCGGCTCGGTTCGATTCGTCTATCTATTTACCATATATATATTTTTATAACTAAAAATCACGAATTCGAAACATGGCATAATAACTCACCGAACTTATAAACGTTTAATACACATAGCACGTAATTCACTTGATAAGTTCACAAAGTTATCGTAATTATTTCGAGCATGTAAATTAAATCTCCGAATCAATTTAGCGTAGGAATGAATGACCGTGAAGTAGTGCGTTTAAGATATCTGAAAAACCGGGGTGTCACATTATCCCCATGTTGAAAGAATTTTCGTCCCGAAAATTGAGTAAACGCTGTTTAGAATGCAACGCACAGGTTTAGAATGCCACGCACAAAGATTTAGTTCGTTAACAATGGTATCGCGGTTTAGAATGCAACGCACAGGTTTAGAATGCCACGCACAAAGATTTAGTTCGTTAACAATGGTACACAAAATTACAAGAAATTCCCAGGTTGTCACATCATCCCCATGTTGAAAGAATTTTCATCCCGAAAATTTAGTTGATGGTAACGTTAGCCTGCTGCTCAGCTGCAAAAAGGTGTGGGTATTTGCCTTTCATTAGGTCCTCTCTTTCCCACGTGAACTCCGGTCCACGCTTAGAGTCCCAACAAACCTTGACGATCGGTATCTTACTGTGCCTTCGAGTCTTGATCTCACGATCCCTGATCTCGATAGGTTGTTCCACAAAGTGCAGTTGTTCATCCACTTGAATCTCATCCAATGAAATGACTAGGGTTTCATCTGATAGACACTTCTTCAGATTTGACACGTGAAAAATGTTGTGAACTCCACTGAGTTCGGCAGGAAGGTCTAATTGATAAGCTACGGGTCCGATACATTTCAAGATCACAAACGGGCCTACGTACCATGGGTTTAGTTTTCCTTGTTTCCCAAAACGGATTACACCCTTCCAGGGTGACACCTTCAGTAGGACGCGGTCGCCTACTTGAAATTCGAGCGGTTTGCGTCGTTGATCAGCGTAGCTTTTTTGTCGATCTCGTGCCGCCGCCATGCGGTTTCTGATTTGTACAATCTTTTCAGTAGCCTCAAGTATCAACTCAGGGCCTGTGAGTTGACTGTCACCGACTTCTGCCCAACAGACCGGTGATCTACATTTACGACCGTATAATGCTTCAAACGGTGCTGCCCGATATACTCGTATGGTAACTGTTGTTATACGAGAATTCCACTAAAGGCAGATGGATTTCCCAACTATTCCCGAAGTCTACCACGCATGCCCTAAGCATGTCTTCCAAGGTCTGTATGGTCCTTTCTCTTTGACCATCAGTCTGAGGGTGATAAGCTGTGCTTATATCTAAGCGTGTACCCAACGCTTTCTGAAGTGACTGCCAAAAGTTGGACGTGAAACGAGCATCTCTGTCTGAGATGATGGACGTTGGCACTCCGTGCCGAGAAACTACTTCCTTAATGTAGATGCGAGTCAACTTATCCATCTTATCTGTTTCTTTAATCGCTAGGAAGTGTGCGGACTTAGCTAAACGATCCACGATCACCCAGATGGTATCGCAACCACCCAAAGTTCGCGGGAGTTTAGTGATGAAGTCCATCGAGATCTGATCCCATTTCCACCCTGGGATCTCAGGTTGTTGAAGTAGCCCCGATGGCTTCTGATACTCTACCTTGACTTTTGCACAAGTCAAACACTTGCTCACGTAGGTGGCTATATCAGCTTTCATGTTGGGCCACCAGTACGCGGCTTTAAGGTCTTGATACATCTTATCCGAACCAGGATGGACAAAGTATCGGGATTTGTGAGCTCCGTCCATGACTAGCTTTCTGAGGTCTCCGTAGAGAGGTACCCATATACGATTCATGAAATACCGGGCTCCATTGGGTTTTAATTCCCAATCGCGTTCCATTTTTCCCACCGATTCGACCTTGATGTTTTCTTCCTTAACTGCTTTTAACTGCGCGTCGCGTATCTGTTCGGGTAACCCGAATGAATGGTGAACTGTAGTGCTCGTACCCGACGAGGTTTCAAGTGCTCCTTCCTACTGAGGGCATCAGCTACCACGTTAGCTTTACCCGGGTGATACCGAATGGCACATTCATAATCGTTCAAGAGTTCGACCCAGCGACGCTGCCGCATGTTCAACTCCTTCTGGTCAAAGATGTGTTGGAGGCTATTGTGATCTGTATAGATAGTGCACTTTGTTCCATATAGGTAGTGTCTCCAAATCTTAAGCGCAAACACCACTGCTCCTAATTCCAGGTCATGTGTTGTGTAGTTTTTCTCGTGAACCTTCAATTGTCGGGACGCATACGCGATGACCTTATCACGTTGCATGAGTACGCATCCCAATCCCTGAATGGAAGCACCACATTATACTACAAATTCATCAGTTCCTTCCGGTAAGGACAGAATGGGTGCACTGCAAAGCTTCAGCAATTGAAATGCCGCTTCCTGCTTGTCATCCAAAGCATACTTGGTGCCTTTCTGGGTGAGGGTGGTAAGCGGTTGCGCGATCTTTGAAAATCCCTCGATGAAACGTCTGTAGTAACCAGCCAAACCCAAAAATTGGCGGATCTCCGTCGGTGTCCTGGGTGCTTCCCAGTTTTTGATAGCTTCAATCTTGGCGGGGTGGACGTGGATACCCTTTTCATTCATGATATGCCCAAGGAACTGAACTTCCCGAATCCAGAAATCACACTTTGAAAGCTTGGCATATAGTTTCTCCTTTTGAAGTAATTCCAGCAGCAATCGTAGATGTTCAGCATGTTCTGCTTCACCTTTAGAGTAGATGAGTATGTCATCGATGAACACAATGACAAACTTGTCGAGATATGGTTTACACACACGGTTCATGAGGTCCATGAACACCGCGGGTGCGTTGGTGAGACCGAAAGGCATGACCAAGAACTCATAATGGCCATGCCGAGCACGAAATGCCGTCTTAGCGATATCCTCCTCCCTGACACGTAACTGGTGATAACCGGACCATAGATCAATCTTGGAGTAGTAGCTTGACCCTTGAAGTTGGTCGAAGAGATCGTCGATGCGAGGTAATGGGTATCGGTTCTTGATAGTAACCTTATTGAGTTCCCTGTAGTCGATGCACATGCGGAAGGTCCCGTCCTTCTTCTTGACAAAAGGACTGGAGCTCCCCATGGCGAAGTACTGGGTCGGATAAATCCTTTTTCTAACAATTCCTGAAGCTGGGTAGACAGCTCTTGTAGCTCTGCTGGAGCCAGGCGGTATGGGGCCTTGGCGATAGGAGTTGCGTGGTTCGCCAATTCGATTTCAAACTCCACCTGTCGATGTGGTGGAAGACCAGGTAACTCCTCTGGAAATACATCTGAAAAATCACGGACGACAGGGATATCTTCTATACGCTTCTCGTCCTTAGGCTGTTCGGTAACCAGTGCGAGCAAAGCGAAGGAGTTCTTCCTCCGAAGATACTTCTGTGCTTGCATGTAAGAGATGATGTTTGTGACGGCGCCGGCCTTCTCGCCTTGCACCGTCAAGATTTCGTCGTTAGAGAGCGGAATATGGATAGATTTCTCAAAACAGAGAACTTCAGCTCGGACGTCGGATAGCCAGTCCATTCCGACTACCACGTCAAAACTACCCAGGGTAGTTGTCATCAGATCAATGGTAAAGGTGTGACCCGCGAGTTTGAGTTGACAGCCGGATACTAAATGGGTCACATCTACAGATTTACCATCGGCTAGTTCTATGACGTAAGGGGTCTCTAGGGGTTTAGGCGTGAGATTTAGGTTCTTCCTAAAAGACTCAGATATAAAACTCCTATCCGCACCCGTATCAAAAAGTACGGTAGCAAAATGATCATTAAGGGGCCGGTGACCACGTTCTAGTCGTTTCTGGCCTCTCCACGGCCCAGCGTAAATGCACGCCCTTTGGCACCTCCTGTGCCACCATTTCCATTGTTGTTGTTGTTATTGTTGTTGTTGTGGTTATTGTGGTTGTGGTTGTTGTTGTTCCCACCATTGTTGTTGTTGTTACGAAGTTGTGGGCAGTCTCGTTTGAAGTGGGCAGTGCTACCACACTGATAGCACCCCCGGTTAATACCCTGCTGCTGACCCTGGTGTTGATTTTGATTTTGTCGGGACATGATTTCCCCGCGACAATCCTTTGCCGCGTGTCCCACTTTGCCACATCGTTGGCAGCGATTTCCGGCACAAGGGCCGTGATGGTGAAGGTTACAGCGATTACAATGCAGCTTTCGACCTACATAGCCGCTTGTGTTCTGGGTGTTGTTGGCGGGCTGATTATTGTGAACCCGGTGGCTGTTGAAATTATTGAACCGTTTCTGGTTCCCTTGTTGTGGCTGGGCTGTCGAAGACTGTCGTGCAGACGAGTCTTCAAACTTTCTTTTATTATCAGGGGCAACTTCAGTTGTACCCCGAGATGGCAACTTCTTGTGTTCCACCGCCTTATCGGTGAGTTTGTGCGCCAACCTGATTGCTTGATGCTCAGTCGCAGGGTTGCTAGCCATTACCATACCCTGGATCTCGGGACTAGACCCCCAAGGTAAAACCCGAGTCGTTTCTCAACGGTGTTGGCCAGATCGGGACATAGGAATACCAGGTCATGATGTTTCGCTGTGTATGCTTCAATTTCAGATCCCACCATCTTGTGGTTCCATAATGTTTGCTCCAATTGTTGAACCCTGTCTCGCGGACAGTACTCCTCTTTGATTAGGGCCTTAAACTCGGCCCAGGCCATTGCGTTTGCAGCAATAAGTCCACGCGTTTGGACTTGTACATTCCACCAAGTTAGTGCCCCATCCTCCAACGTTAAGGCAGCATACTTGACCTTGTTGGCCTCCAGACAATCATACATTTCGAACACTGATTCAGACTTTTCAATCCAGCGGACCAGTCCTATGGGTCCTTCTGCACCCGTGAATTTGCTCGGCTTCGCATCGAGAAACATCTTGTAGGGGTTAAGACCCCCTCCTGCTGGTTGGTTTTGAACACCTGCCAGAGCAGCATTCACGTGTTCTTGGATCATTGCGGCCAATTCTTCGGGTGTCATGTTGACGTTTCCGCGACGTCCAGTTGCCATTTTAGATCTTCGCAAGACAACATAAAGACACACTGATAAGTATATATATCCAATATAGTTATCCTACTCCATACTTAAATAATTCCTCAAATTATGTCAACCCAAATAAATTAAACAATCAAAAGAAATATTCGATTAAATAAAATTTTAACGTCTTACAAAATGCCAACCAAACATATCAGTTTACTTTAAAATCTTAAGTTTAAACATAAGTAGGAAAATAAATAGACTGAAGGAAGCAAATGGAATAAGCGAGACGTGTCAGTCTTCTATGTCTCCATCTCCCAAATCGCTATCGTTGCCGTCATCCTCCGCGACGTTTCTAGCTTCTACAGCTGGGTCTTCCTCCGGATCCTCCTCTGGATCCTCCTCTGGATCTCCTCTGGATCCTCCTCTTCTTCCTCTACCGGCACTGGAGGGGCCGGTGCTGGTGCGGGTACTGGTAAAGGTGCCTGATTCTGTTCTAGTTCTTGAATTCTCCAGCTAGACTCAAGAACTCTGTCTTCGAGCCAGTCAGCCCTCAGCTGCTCAGCACGAAGATCTTTAGCTAGGGTGTTACGAGCTATCTTATTCTCATGTTGCTCTCCCTCGAGCTCTCCAGTCTTACCCGTTAATTGTCGTATCACCCATCCCTGTGCTAGGATAGTTTCATGCATTCTCTCTAGTTGTTCTTGTTGTTTTCTTATCATATCTCTAAGTAGGTCGTTCCCTACTTCTAACGAGTTAACCAGTTCGACCGGCATAGCGATGGTCGGGCGCGAGGACGACTCCTCCCCTAAAGCGAGCCTTTTTCTCACAGCTGTGCGTGTCTCCACGCCATGAGGTGGTGAGGGTTCAACCATAGGTGCCTTCCCCGGCGCCCTTGGTTGCAAAAGTTTGTCGGATGAGGATGATGATGACATTGCCTTTTGGGTTGTGTAGTTAGTTACGAGTTGCATTCATTTCAATTATGCATTTATATTTTACATAACACAGTTGTGGTACAACACATAACAAGATATAACAGTTCAGTGCCAAACTAAGTCTAGTGTCGTGAAATCAGCTATAGTTTAGGTCTACTTTTAATGCAAACCTGGTTCTCTATAGCTAGAGGCTCTGATACCAATCTGTCACACCCTCAATTTTCACTTGCGGAGTTTTACCGCGAGGCGTGTGAACAAACCAGAATCCGAGACACTAGTAACATCGAACGACTCTATATGATTTGTTTATACGTTTTCCAAAATCATTTGTTTAACCATTCATAGTTATTTTTAAATTGTTTTAGTTTGGTTTCAATGTTTAGCGGAAGCATTAGTTTTAAAGTTGATCGGAAGCATTAAAGTAAGGTAAAGGAACGGGCACCAACACAAACGCCAAAACTAAAGAAAAACCCAAACATTATTCGTAAATGAGACTCGATAAAAAAAATGTCTTGATCAATGCAAGTGAGTGCACCTAGAGCTCCTAGCGTCCTGAGAAACATGTAAAGAAACAAGTGTCAACATTAAAGAAGAGTGAGTGCACAGGTTTTCATAAGTTCATTTGTTCGATTATAAGTTTGTTTCCACCGTTATCCCTAACCCGGGATAACGATTTAGTTCCATTATTCCCAACGCGGAATAATACTGATGGTTCCATTATTCCTTACCCGGAATAATAACGTTGTTGGTTCCATTATCCCTAACCCGGAATAATATTGTTGATTCGTAATTAATTTCAATGTTAACATGTAGGTAGCGAGCCTAAAGTTATGTCACGTAAGTGTTCGCGATCGAAGCTGACTGTTGTGCCTCCGTATTGCCAGGCCTATCACTGACCATGGCGAAGTTAGGCCAAATTATTCACCCGTTGACCATACCCAGTCGGCTAGCGCGACTAGCTCGGGTGGGGCTTGTCGGGCCCAGTAGTACTATTTATAATTTCCCCGCTATCTAACCCAATACTAACGATCCGATAGTTTGTCGAGGACTTGTGTGATATAGCTGCTTAGTGACCATAACGTACATTAACATTAACTTAGTTACCAAATAGTTTAATGACGTTAATTTCGTTTAATGTAAAGAGATACAGTTGTAGAGTGTATACATGTGTCTCCCCCTGTTGTTTAAAACCAGATAAAATAGGGGCCGTGAACTCACCTTTAATTGCTCGGTTAGTGTAACACAGAAGTAGCAATGATGGGACCGCTAATTGCGTCCTAACAAATCAATTGATTTAAAGTTAGTGTGTGAACACACCGATACAAACCCTACACATAACTAACACACAATGCGGCACACACAACAACAAATTCTAAAACACAATCATGCATGAAAAGTATTATCATACTAAAATAGTGATCAAACCAACCTATCATGAACACAAATCAATACATACAACACTTTGGTACACACATTCGCAAGTTATCAAGTTTCAGCTTGTATACTCATAATTAGGCTGTTTTCAAGGATTTTTATAAAATAGTTCCAACGTTCCAAAAATTCCAATTTTTTTACAAAAGGTGTCAACTAAACTGTAGAATTTTATGTAAAATTTTCAAGTCCTAACACTTTACTAATTATTCATAAATATTACTATACTAGGCTGCAGTCAGATTCGTCGATTTCTGACTGCAGTCCACGGGAGAATTTATTTAAAAATCACCGTTCATCAAATTAAAAAAATTCCAGTAGGAGTTTCCCGGAAATTTCCATCTCCAGTTGCTGTACAAATATCGTGAATCAACTCTCTACAGATTATGAGATCCGACTCGATAAACAACTAACAAATTTTCAGAATTTACACAGCTTCAGTTACTGCACTTAATTGACCACTTAAAAATATCAAACAACCTCAGAAAAATATGAATCCAGCGCCATTAGAAGTGTTTTTCAAAAATATACATTTTAGGCTTCAGAAAATCCGTTTTTCGATAAATAATAACCAAGTTACAGCCAATTGAAGTTGGCTGTAAACACCATTCAGCATCCTGATTTCAACTTTTTATCGCAATATAACACGCTTAAACAATCGAGACGTTAAATATAAACGATCAAGAACAGATTTATCGATCATATATCATCATGTACATCATACTCATGCAAACCCTAATCATATTATATGGTTTTTATCACACAAAACACAGCCTAATGATTCTTGATTCCAACTAATCATCATAATCGCCAAACTTACACAATCAATCGAACTAACATCATAACACTTTCATAAACCATGATTCTACCATTACATACAAGCATGATCAATAGTTCATAAACCCTACATGATTTGCGAAACAATAGAAAACCCTAACCTTTAACAATTGAGATTAAAGAACCGGGAACGAGATGGTAGTTGATTCGGGTTTGAAAGGGGATCGCGATCGAGAGAAAGAATGGGGAGAAGGCTGCCGTCGGCTGGTCTAGTCCTAGGGTTTCTCTCTCTTTTTTTTTTTTGTTAAAACAACCCTCATGCATACACATCTATATATAGTATGAGGAAGGAAGGAACAAAAAGGAAGAAGGGTTTGGGCGATTAAGCTTGCGGCCGCAAAGGGTTTGGGTGGGGTGGTTTGGGTCTTTAACTTGAGCCTCAAGTTTTGCTTAACTCCTTGAGTCGCAAGGAAATGAGGTCGACTCGTTTCGCGGCTCGGTTCGATTCGTCTATCTATTTACAATATATATATTTTTATAACTAAAAATCACGAATTCGAAACATGGCATAATAACTCACCGAACTTATAAACGTTTAATACACATAGCACGTAATTCACTTGATAAGTTCACAAAGTTATCGTAATTATTTCGAGCGTGTAAATTAAATCTCCGAATCAATTTAGCGTAGGAATGAATGACCGTGAAGTAGTGCGTTTAAGATATCTGAAAAATCGGGATGTCACAGATTTGATGGTGGCCTTGTAGTATTGTTGGCGCTTACGTCAGTTTGAACCTTGGGACTTTGTAGGTTACCAACAGAACTACTTTTATAGTACATGTTCACATCTTGTTGCATGTGAGCGCCTTTGTTCTTTGCCATTTTCTGCATTTCTAGTTCGTGACCTTCTAATCTTTCAATAAATCTTGGCAATGTGAAGTTACTGTATTCCGTGCCGTTTTTTAGACTAGTAAGATAGGTCACCCACTCTCCTTCTAGTAAAGAATCAACCAGTTTATCAACCAGTTATTCATTGGTTTTAAAAATCTCCACTCGTTTCATCTGAATCACCAAATGACATTATCGTTCGATCACTGCTTTACTGTCTCACCTTTCATTAGATTGAAAATATTGAACTCCTTCCTTAGCAGCGCTTTTCTTCCTTTTCTAAGTTGAGAACTTCCTTGAAACTTAAGTCTTAAAGCATTCCACAGAGACTGAGCATCATCATCGTGTTGAAGAAGTGACATGATATCTTCTTTTACTGCCTGTTGCAGTATGTTCATCATCTTCTTTTTGTTGATAAACTTTTCTCTCTCTATATCCGTTAACTGAGCCAGCGCCTTCTCAAGACCATTCTCACCTGTAGGTGCTATGTACTTTGACTTGATGGCAAACCAACATGTGAAATGATTACCTTGTACTCAGTTTATGAATCTCTCACTCCAACTATCATAATCTTCAACGTTCACGAGCTTTGGAGGTTTCGTCATGGTTCCCATTTTGTTTTCTAGATTCATGTTCTGTGTTGCAGTAGTCGTAACAGCTAAAGCAGTAAACGCTTTGAAAAACTCTTCTTCCATTAAATCTGAAATTTTTAGAAACACAAACTTTTGACAACACTTATTAGATATAAATTGACAAAAACAAGAAAGTTACGAAAAAAACCCACAAACTGTCCTTCGTGCGAGTGAATCAATACTCGTGCGAGTCAGGTGACTCGTACAAGCAAGTTACTCGTGCGAGAGAAAGAGTTACTTGTACGAGTGATTTTTTGCGCGAAACACTCTTATACGAATGACTATTTTGGAACTTGAGAATTTTAAGAAAACTTGTTTTCTTGGTCGTACGAGTGGCTAATTCGTATGGATGGTCGTTCGTACGAGTTGTCCTTCTGCTAGTACGAATAGCCAAGTTAACAAACGGATGTTTTCTATAATTTTCGTCATGATTTTGTTTGATATTAGATTTGTATGTTTCAGGAATTTGTTAGAGTTGATTTTAACGTGTTATACTAAAATCCTAGTCCAATTCGTCGATGAAATTCTCTAGATCTGAAGTATGTATGGAAAAGAGCAGATACAGAAAATATTCAATGGTTGAATCTGGATTGTCAACTGCTGAAACTTGATGTCTGTCGTCAAATCAGGCCTCAAGACACTGATACCACTTGTGAGAGGGGATCAGCTCTCCTCTGTGAGCACCAGACTGATTCGACTCAACTAACAGAGGCGAAATTTATTGCTAGCGAGTTGGACAAACAACCAATCAAGTATGCTGCCTAAACGCCTTTACTTTGTATATTAATAAACTTGAAAGTTACAGACGAGTAAACAAATGGACAGGGCTTCGCCATAGTCACACACCAACAGATAACAACACAACACTCAAGCCCCACTATTTATAGGCCAACATGGCTCACACAAGGAGTGAGGTTGTTGGCTCGTGCGAGTCGTGCCTCGTACGAGTGACAAGATGTCACTCGTATGAGCCACAACAATCACTCGTACGAGCTATACAAAATACATAAACATACGACAATCTAAGCCCTATTTACACAACTGCTATATCCTAGACGTAGGCAATAGACATTAAGAACCAACAAATACGGTGTTCAATACTTCATATATTTGAATGATTTTAAGACATTGTCATACTGGGATATCGAAGAGCTTGTACAAACGAAGAGTATTAACTTCCAAATGAAGTTTCATGATCAAAGATTATGGAAGTTAATAAAATCTGAAGCAGCTCGGGTTTTAACAAATGGAAACCATTGATTCCAAAGAAAAAGATAAAGATTGACAACATTACTAAAGAGAAAGATGTCACGCTTGTGATGAAACGGGCACGTGTGATGAAAAACATGTCGTTGATGAAGATTGAACAATATTTCCATGAATGTTTTCAGTGGTGGCAAGTGGATTCTGAAACAAGTGAAGTTGTTATTGTTTTGAAAGCTGACGACACCTGGATATTACTAAAGATTTGAATCCAGAGATGATCGAACAAAAGATGATATGGGGATTGTGGAGAACTATTCATATACTAGACCCGATGTTGCTAGCTAACTGTTCGAAAGATGATATCAAATGCTTGTTCTTCAACAAAATCTGTTACGATGTGATGGAGAAAATGCAAGTGATGCAATACCAATGCGTGATTAATGGTTGCTATGCGCAAGGTATTAATTCAGGAAAAATGTGGGAATCAAAATGGTGAGAGTTAGAGAAAGAAGAGTTTATGAAAGAGGAACAAAGATTGGAAAAGATCAAAGAAAAGTATAAAGAAGCTCATTTAAGAAGATTTCAGTTTATGAAGTGGGCACCTTCGACTAATCAAACGCCAGTACCATCTGAAGAGCATAGGAAGCCACGCAAGAACTTTTTTTGGGTCTTAAATTCAAATATTTGAAGATTTTGAAGACAGACCAAGACTACGTCAACATCCATGGGGAGTTTGTTGGTGCATAATGTCTATTGCCTACGTCTTAGGGTTGTGTCTATATATTGTAATAGGATGAAAATGTCATACGGTATTTGTATTAAACTTCGCACGAAGATGAAGTCTACTCGCATGAAGGAAAATTACCTTAGTGCGAAGATAAACTACCCTCGCATGAAGGTAGCATGTCTATATATAGGTAGCGTGAGGTGTTAGTGTGTAGAATTTTTGCGACTAAGAGGGCGAAGCTCTATTGGATTTCCTGGCCATTTGTAACTGCTAAACATTAAATGAAATCAGATAATTGAAGAAATAATCTTGTTAATTGTCACTAATTCATATGAATTCTGCACGTATGGACTAGATACTCAAATTAGGACATTTGCTATTGAACAAAACGATCCTATAGTAGAGCTGTGAACAAACTGAACGTGAACTGTTCGGCGGGAAGTTCGTTTATGTTCGTTTGTTAATAAACAAACGAACAAGAACAAGACGTTTCGTTCGATTAACTAAACAAACGAACACGAACAAAGGTCTCGTTCGTTCGATTGCGTTTGTGAACATTCGGTAATATGTTCATCGTTTACGTTCATTCGTTTATGTACGTTTGTGTTCATTTGTTTATGTTTATTAGTTAAATTCTTTAATTTTTCAATTTTCTTCTAGCATTTATTTCCTCTAAACATTAATCAATTTCCCTCCAAACTTTTTTCCATCACAGTCATTGTTCCCTCTTAATATTTCCCCCATAATCTTTTTTCCCTTCTAACCTTTTCCCCCTGATTTTTACTTCCCCATTACACATTAACTCTTTACCAAAAGAAAATTGACAAGTCATTTATACGAGGATGAGATGAAGATGGGGAAGTTGGTCATAAAAGAATCAAGACATTTTTGGGATATTATGAACTAGGATTATCATGTATTAATTTTGGATAACTATGTCTAAATTAGTCTAATTTAACTTATCATGTGGTGGGTTATCATGAACTTAAATAGTATAGTCTAACTTATCATGCCTAATGTTCATTTGTGTTCAGAACTTGTGTTCATTAACTGTTCACAACAACTAAAGTTCCTTAACAAACGAACACAAACATAGAATCATGTGTAACATCCGTCAAAAACGGATTTACCAAACCCGCTCCGTTTATTAACCGAACAATCAGTTAAAAATTTCGTTACATATTAATGCCCAAATTATTTTTAAATGATACATAATTAATAAGTATATTGGAATATATAATTTATATTTGAAAAAGTATTAAAAATAATGAAATAAAAATAAATCAATGCTGCCGGGTTTCGAACCCGGGTCAGCCAGCGAATTCAGCAAAGCCTTAACACTCATCCATCCAACCACTGCACCACTTGTGTTTCTTGTTCATTATTAGAAACAAGTAATACATAACCTAATCTCAAATTCAAAACCGACGCGCCCAATCGCAGTCGTCGGAAATCCCGACGATTTCGCCGAGATTGGACGGTTTCTTCTGTTTTAACCGAAGCCTTAACTATTACATCGGTTATAACCGACGTCTGAACCCGCGACGCAAGTCATAACCGCCGGAAAACTTATTGACCGACGAATCAAGACGGAAAACGGACTAAATTCGTCGATGTCCTGCCCTATAAATACCCCCTCTAACCTCTGTTAGCTTTTTCGCTCACAATCACACTCTTTCCCGACGTAAATTCACTCGCCGGAGAATTTCTGCAACTCGCCGGAAAACCGAGCCTTTCACCTCGGAGCCTTACTGAACACCCAGAGCTCATACCGAAGCCACCCACACTCATCTCAAACTCCCTGAAGACCCTCTGCCGCAAGACACACGTCGCCGGAATAACCTGCTGACATCGGAGCTTCGCCGGTGAAACAGAGGAGCCACTGTTCGGTATATCTTACACTTAATCTCTCATTCTTTTATTAATCTCACCTGTAATTAAGCGCAACACACTAAAAGAACATGATTAAATCGTCGAACCAGTCGGACATTAGTTCTGGTTAAATCCAACGAAGAAGACGAAGTTTCAGTATTGTATATGTTTAATTAAAATCAAGATATATCTCGGGTTAGACACACAGTCCAACGGTGGACTGTGTGCAAATAAAACACGCTTACGTCCCGAGTTCGATTCTTGTCCCACGCACACTCGCCTTAATAAAAATGTTCTTTTTTTTTTAACCGAACCGGATTCACTGGAATAGATGTTAAGTTTAATAAAAACCGGAATAATAACCAAGATAGACACACAGTCCAGTGGTGGACTGTGTGAACGTTTAAATCACATGTCACGAGTTCGAGTCCAGACTACCGCACCGGTCCGGACAATTATCAAACTTTTTATATAAGGCAGAAATGAAATAATGTAGTTTGTATATAAGTATAATAAAAATCAGAGTATTTACCAAGTTAGACACACAGTTCAGCGGTGGACTGTGTGTTAACCTAACCCACAGGTCCCGGGTTCGAGACCTGTGGAGAAAACCGAGCGAGTCATTTAAATCGTTTTTGAAATAAATGATTTTCGGATTAATTCAATTAAGGTATAAATATAATTAAAAACAGAAATATTTCGGGTTAGACACGTAGCTCAGTTGGTAGAGCTGCGTGCACGCGAACGGGAGGTCTCGAGTTCGAGCCTCACCCGGCGCACACAATTACACAATAAAATCGGTCAACGGTCAACAAGTCAACAGGTCAACAGTCAAAAATCAACATTTTTTTTATTTACTTTTATTTATTTATTTACATTAAAAATACTTAAAAATAACATTTTTAAGGTTAGAAAATAGCCTTAAACTCACAAAAATATATCCAACAATCCTACTAAAATTGAGTAATAAAATCCGCTTACTTACCGAACCACTATGCCATTATCTAGGTTAGTTTCACTCATGGTTAAAACCAACTTCGTGCGCATTCAACATCATCAACCGAAGGCACCCAATGTGAGTGAATCTTACAACTCCCCTTTTTAATTACACGTTTTGGGGTGTGTCATGTGTCACTAAAATTAACTCGTTTATTTAAACTTGTGCCATACCATATTGTGATCTAAACTTAGATTGTATATATTGTTTGTAGTTATGTATTTCATATTGTCAAGTTATATGCAATTCATTCATTAGGCCCATCAGTTCCTCGTGGGAGACGAGTTGAGCAACGCGTGCCTCAAAACAAATCCATTATTGTTCGTGTGTGCATTATTTAATATTAAATGATTGGTGAATAAGTTTACATCTATTTTTACTCATGTGTGGTTGTGCACTTTATTTTATAATCAATTCAATAAACTTGTTCAAATGTTTTTCATAGGATTCACTCGCCAACTTTTTGTTGATCCAAAAACCATTTTTACACATGATACAGGTGAACAGGATGAAGCAAGGAAAACATAGGAAATGCCTTAGAAGAAAACAATGAAGTCTAGAATGATGTTTAGGACATGATGTAATTATGATTGTATATTTCCCATTAAATTGTATTAATGAATATGAAACGTCATAATAAATGTCATGAGCTTTGATGATAACCCAATTATGCCCCGATCACCTTTTTCCGCTGCGGGTCGGGGTGTGATAGATTGGTATCAGAGCCATGACTATAGGGATATAGGATAGGTTATTAGACCCTTAGAGCCTATACTATAGTTGCCTAAATTTTAATTGTTTAGGTGGTTACATACAAACTTATGATGTTTATTTGTTTCATATTTGTTTATACTTACAGTCAAACATACATACTTACATACACATTCATCATACATATTTCAATGTTCATATATTCAAATCATCTTCATACTTTTGTTATTCAAAGATTTTGTCGCAATTTTCAAATCTCATCAAAGTAAGTTCTGCGACGGGCATGTAGTAACTGGAAGGGTACAAGTACCGGTAGTCGGAACGTCCTGTCTAGGTTGGCATTCGTATAAATCCAATATAACGGACCAGTTTGCCTACCTGTGGGACAAACGATGAGAGTACGAAGGACCTATTAGGCCAAAGCATGCCACACCAAACATCGTTCGAACTAACCCCACTTTGAGGTGTCACCGTGTCCATACCTGGATACATTCCGAATATCATATGTTACATATTTCTCGATTTTCTCCGGGTTTTAGTGTACGTAACCGGGCTAACACATGCGAACCATATGAAAAACCCGGTATTCATGGGGGCCCACATGATTACGAAGGTGAAGTATGGCGGCATGCAAGGCCCAGTGACGAGCAAAGCCCAAGACATCCTATGGATGTAGTAGATTTATTTTTCTATATTTATTTTATGAATGTTCATTCCTATATACGACCCACGATCCAAAAACATCCAACTCATACTCTTGATATGTATTCCTTGTAGATGTCTTCTAGCCTCACCCGTAGGAAGATGAGAGCAGGAAAAGCCCGCGAGCGCATGGCTGCCCTAATCGCTCAACAAATGGCTGCCGTAATACCCAACATTGTAATCCAAGTGCAACAAGCACTTACCGCTAATCCTGTCAACCAAGAAGATCAAAATGTTATCAACCCTCCCCCAAATACCACTAAATGCACCTACAAGCATTTCAAATCCTGCGACCCTCCGAAATACGAAGGGACTGAAGGTGTCACCGCTCTCCTCCATTGGTTTGAAGAAATGGAGAACACTTTTCTAAATTGCGATTGCCCCGATGATCGCAAAGTGCGATATGCTACTGGTCGTTTATATGGAATAGCACTTACTTGGTGGAATACAGAGAAGGCCAAATGAGGTGTTGAAGATGCTATGACTTTGACTTGGGAAGAGTTGAAGGAAATCATGACAAGACGATTTTGCCCAAGGAGCGAAATCAAGAAATTAGAAGATGAGTTTTATTCGTTGAAGCAAAAGGAAGGAGACCACACCACATATAACAAAAGATTCCTCGAGTTAAATCAAATGGTTCCCAACTTGTTCACTCCCCTCTACCGTTTGATCGAGCACTACATTCTAGGTCTTCCGTCAAAGATTCAGGACTCTGTAATAAGTACCACGCCTGCAACTTTGGAAGCAGCAATGGAGTTAGCTACAGAGCTCACCGAGAACCGCATCCGGAATAAAGACTTCAAGGAGGAGGAGAAGAAGAAGGATAAAGCATCAACTGAAACTTCAAACTCCACCCAAACCGAATCCCCTTCTCAACCCATTTCTAAGAGAAAAAGAGATGGGCAACTTTTCGCTACTACCCAACGTAATCAACCAATTTCACAAGCCATACCAATCCAAGCTATCCCAATCACGCAAATAGCACCCAACTCAACTTACCCAAATAAGAAACCATACCTTGGACCTCACCCTCGATGTAACACCTGTTTTTATCACCATCCATCTACCTTACCTTGTCGACTATGTGCGAATTGTGGACGCTATGGTCATTTGAGCAAGGTTTGCCGCACCCCTCAAAACCAAATCTCTCCCCCTACTCAAAACATGATCCAAACCTATCAACAACCCCAAACCCCATGTTCCCATATGTTCGAGCTTGTTTCAATTGTGGCGACCCAACCCACTTTAGAAACACGTGCCCTCGATTGGTTAACATCATAAACGCTCAAGCTCAATCAAACCCAGTTAACCAAGTAAATCAAGAAAACCCAATCACTAGGCCACCAGCAAGAGGAAGAGTTTTCAACATCAACGCCAATCCTGTCGAAGATAATGACGGCCCAAACGAAACCACCCAACTAGTCCCCTTCACCGAAAATCAAGATTCAACTCCAACCGCTTAGTTTTTATGTTTTTTTTTTCTTTATGTTATCTCCATTTTCCCATATCCCAGTTATAAATTGGAATCTTATCCAAGGATCCTAATGCGAATTACTATTTCAGTTTGTTTTTGTTTTAAAGTCACATAGAACTAATCATAACTTACGGATAAAGCCAATGAAAATTTGACAAGAATATGGTGGATACGCCGCTGGTACTTCCTATATATAAGTATTCTTGCCAAAGGATCAGAGGCATTATCTGGCGGTTATGAGAAGTTCCATGTGGAATTTAGTATTGTCTTGATTGAAGTTTGTTTTGTACTTACTGATTTAGGATTTATAGCATCTTATCATTTAAAGAAATTGGATTGTATTCCATTTCTACATAGACTAACCTCTCCATCACAACAAACGAGAGAGGTATCGTCATCATTCAAACATGTATACTATCAGAATTAAGACTCAAGTTTTGGTTGTTGTGGTTGTTTTAGAGTCACATAGAACTAATCATAACTCGCGGATAAAGTCAACGAAAATTTGACAAGAATATGGTGGATACGCCGCTGGTACTTCCTATATATAAGTATTCTTGTCAAAGGATCAGAGGCATTATCAGGCGGTTATGAGAGATTCCATGTAGGATTTAGTATGTTTTGGTCAAAGTTTGTTCATCATACATTTTAGCGTATTTCAATTTCATCATTTAAAGAAGTTGAGCTATGTCTCACTTCCACAATGACTAACCTCTCCATCACAACAAACGAGAGAGGCATTGTCATCATTCAAACATGGATACTATCAGAATTAAGACTCAAGTTTTGGTTGTTGTGTTTGTTGTAGAGTCACATAGAACTAATCATAACTTGCGGATAAAGTCAATGAAAATTTGACAAGAATATGGTGGATACGCCGCTGGTACTTCCTATATATAAGTATTCTTGCCAAAGGATCAGAGACATTATCAGGCGGATGTAGGATTTAGTATTGTTTTGGTTGAAGTTTGTGTTATACTCCCTGATTTAGCATTCATATCATCTCATTATTTAAAGAAATTGGATTGTGTTCCATTTTCTACATAGACTAACCTCTCCATCATAACAAACTAGAGAGGTACTGTAATTATTCAAACATGTATACTATCAGAATTTAGACTCAAGCTGTGGTTGTTGTGTTGTTTATGTTTTAGAGTCACATAGGACTAATCATAATTTACTGATAAAAACAATGAGAATTTGACGAGAATATGGTGGATATGCTGCTGGTACTTCCTATATATAAGTATTCTCGCCAAAGGATCAGAGGCATTATCAAGCGGTTATGAGAAGTTCCATGTAGGATTTAGTGTTGTCTTGGTTGAAATTTGTGTTACATTCATATCATCTCGCCATTTAAAGAAATTGGATTGTGTTCTATTTCTACATAAACTAACCTCTCCATCATAACAAACGAGAGAGGAACTGTCACCATTTAAACATGTATGCTATCAGAATTTGGACTCAGATATTGGTTGTTGTGTTTATTTATGTTCTAGAGTCACATCATAGAACCAATCATAACTTACTGATAAACCAATGAAAATTTGACAAGCCGCTGGTACTTCCTATATATAAGTATTCTTGTCAAAGGATCAGAGGCATTGTTAGACGGTTATGAGAAGTTCCATGTAGGTTGTAGTATTAGAAGTTTTGCTTTAGGATATAACCATATCTTCCCAAACATATCAAAACTCTTACGCATGATATCATATTTAGTGAGTCAACTCTGCTTATCAATATTTTTACCGTAGGCAACAAAAAGCGGTTCCTGTAACAGGGTACTTAACCCTTACAAGGGACGTTACCGCCTCAAACAAAAACTTAAACTCTTACTCTTTTTCTAAGCATGTAACTGTCAAACTAAACACCATCCTTTTTAGACAAATATGTCACTACTTAAATTTCGGGACGAAATTTCTAAAAAGCAGGGGATACTGTAACATCCATCAAAAACCGGATTTACCAAACCCGCTCCGTTTATTAACCGAACAATCAGTTAAAAATTTCGTTGCGTATTTAATGCCCAAATTATTTTTAAACGATACATAATTAATAAGTATATTGGAATATATAATTTATAATTGAAAAAGTATTAAAAATAATGAAATAAAAATAAATCAATGCTGCCGGGTTTCGAACCCGGGTCAGCCAGCGAATTCAGCAAAGCCTTAACACTCATCCATCCAACCACTGCACCACTTGTGTTTCTTGTTCATTATTAGAAACAATTAATACATAACCTAAATCTCAAATTCAAAACCGACTCGCCCAATCGCAGTCGTCGGAAATCCCGACGATTAAGCCGAGATTGGACGGTTTCTTCTGTTTTAACCGTAGCCTTAACTATTACATCGGTTTATAACCGACGTCTGAACCCGCGACGCAAGTCATAACCGCCGGAAAACTTATTGACCGACGAATCAAGACGGAAAACGGACTAAATTCGTCGATGTACTGCCCTATAAATACCCCCTCTAACCTCTGTTAGCTTTTTCGCTCACAATCACACTCTTTCCCGACGTAAATTCACTCGCCGGAGAATTTCTGCAACTCGCCAGAAAACCGAGCCTTTCACCTCTGAGCCTTACTGAACACCCAGAGCTCATACCGAAGCCACCCACACTTATCTCAAACTCCCTGAAGACCCTCTGCCGCAAGACACACGTCGCCGGAATAACCTGCTGACATCGGAGCTTCGCCGGCGAAACAGAGGAGCCACTGTTCGGTATATCTTACACTTAATCTCTCATTCTTTTATTAATCTCACCTGTAATTAAGCGCAACACACTAAAAGAACATGATTAAATCGTCGAACCAGTCGGACATTAGTTCTGGTTAAATCCAACGAAGAAGACGAAGTTTCAGTATTGTATATGTTTAATTAAAATCAAGATATATCTCGGGTTAGACACACAGTCCAGCGGTGGACTGTGTGCAAATAAAACACGCTTACGTCCCGAGTTCGATTCTTGTCCCACGCACACTCGCCTTAATAAAAATGTTCTTTTTTTTAACCGAACCGGATTCACTGGAATAGATGTTAAGTTTAATAAAAACCGGAATAATAACCAAGATAGACACACATTCCAGTGGTGGACTGTGTGAACGTTTAAATCACATGTCACGAGTTCGAGTCCAGACTACCGCACCGGTCCGGACAATTATCAAACTTTTTATATAAGGCAGAAATTAAATAATGTAGTTTGTATATAAGTATAATAAAAATCAGAGTATTTACCAAGTTAGACACACAGTCCAGCGGTGGACTGTGTGTTAACCTAACCCACAGGTCCCGGGTTCGAGACCTGTGGAGAACACCGAGCGAGTCATTAAAATCATTTTTGAAATAAATGATTTTCGGATTAATTCAATTAAGGTATAAATATAATTAAAAACAGAAATATTTCGGGTTAGACACGTAGCTCAGTTGGTAGAGCTGCGTGCACGCGAACGGGAGGTCTCGAGTTCGAGCCTCACCCGGCGCACACAATTACACAATAAAATCGGTCAACGTCAACAAGTCAACAGTCAAAAATAAACATTTTTTTTATTTACTTTTATTTATTTAATTACATTAAAAATATTTAAAAATAACATTTTGAAGGTTAGAAAATAGCCTTAAACTCACAAAAATATATCCAACAATCCTACTAAAATTGATTAATAAAATCCGCTTACTTACCGAACCATTATGCCATTATCTAGGTTAGTTTCACTCGTGGTTAAAACCAACTTCGTGCGCATTCAACATCATCAACCGAACGCACCCAATGTGAGTGAATCTTACAACTCCCATTTTTAATTACACGTTTTGGGGTGTGTCATGTGTCACTAAAATTAACTCGTTTAATTAAAATTGTGCCATACCATATTGTGATCTAAACTTAGATTGTATATATTGTTTGTAGTTATGTATTTCATATTGTCAAGTTATAAGCAATTCATTCATTAGGCCCATCAGTTCCTCATGGGAGACGAGTTGAGCAACGCGTGCCTCAAAACAAATCCATTATTGTTCGTGTGTGCATTATTTAATATTAAATGATTGGTGAATAAGTTTACATCTATTTTTACTCATGTGTGGTTGTGCACTTTATTTTATAATCAATTCAATAAACTTGTTCAAATGTTTTTCATAGGATTCACTCGCCAACTTTTTGTTGATCCAAAAACCATTTTTACACATGATACAGGTGAACAGGATGAAGCAAGGAAAACATAGGAAATGCCTTAGAAGAAAACAATGAAGTCTAGAATGATGTTTAGGACATGATGTAATTATGATTGTATATTTCCCATTAAATTGTATTAATGAATATGAAACGTCATAATAAATGTCATGAGCTTTGATGATAACCCAATTATGCCCCGATCACCTTTTTCCGCTGCGGGTCGGGGTGTGACATCATGTCTGTTAATGTGTTCGTGAACTGTTCGTTAGATGAAAAAACATTAATAAACGAACATGAACAAGGCCTTGTTCATGTTCGTTTGGTGTGTTTACAACACTAGTTAGAAGAGCGCAACAATTCATGGAAATAAAAGGAAGGAACAATATTAGAGGGCCAGTCTCAAAATTAGGGTTCCATAAATACAATGTGACATGTTTCAAATGTAAAGAAAAAGGCCACTTCAAGCGGGAATGTACTAACAGAGAAGTCAATAACAATAGTGATCCTTTTGGAGAAGACTACTACAAAAGGGTGATCTATCACAAGAATTCCCAACATCCTCCAAACATGTCATCGAAGTCGAAAGATAAGGTGTTGGTCATAACACAGGAAGATGAAGGATTTAACTGGAACAACTATATTCCCAAGACAGAAAGCCTTGCTCTATTGGCCAAGATTGTTGACATGCGTGAACCGAACAGAATGAGGAGGTAGTGATGGTTGAAGAAGTTATTGATGAAGTGTGTGCTTAAGCTACAGTTGATGAAAATCCAAATGATGAAGATTATTCTGATTCCGAAATATCAGAGTAGGAACCTAGAAAATTCAATATTCTAACACAAGAGGTTATTAATAGTGCATTCAAATCTATTGTGCCTCCTAATGTGTTTAACTCTTTTGTAGGTTTCTTCGGTGAAGAAGGAAATTACCATGACTTACATTATGAAGAAGAAAAGAAACAACATGTGGAAGAAATCATTTATGTGTCAAAGGAAATGAATGCTAAAAACCTGACAGAGATGGCAAAGAAGGCCATGATGGCTCAATTAAAAGAGGGTAGTTGAAACCTCTGAATATGAATAGAAAGTTGAGTTAGTGGTAAAAGAGGTTAAAAGTTATAAAATACAAACTCATTTTCAATGCACAAAATGCATAGAACCATGCAAATCATGCATAAAAAGATGAGAAATATAAAGAGTTGAAAAGGCACACAGATAAGCTGACAAGTGATTTAAAAGATACAAAAGAAGCAAATGATAAACTTAACAAAGCTATCAACCGGTTTTGTGTTGCAAATAAAGAAAATGAAGCAACGATTTCTATGCTCAAACACACTGCCATGGATAAACAAATAGCAATTAATAAACATATTGACACAATCGCAAAATTAAAACAAGAGCCAGAAACTGTTAGGATAGAAATGGAATGGGTTGATAAGAAGCTGATAAGTTACTCTAAAACATCTTACGTTCTAGATCACATACTTCCCAAACCGATAGGTAAAGATGAATTAGGGGAAGATATGTACGGTTATCATAACCAAGGTGTGGGTTATAATCGAGTTCCACCCCTAATGTGGAATATTGATTCGAAAAAGAAACTAGACAGGGTGGAAAAGGCGCTGGATTTAAAATTGAAAATGGAACAGAAAGACCAGCTGCCTGATAATCTTGATGTGACCTATACCAAATCTTCATCAAAATGTGAATGTGAATCAGAAATGGTTAATGATGTTGTTGAGAAGGTTTTGGCAAGTGATAGTGATCACCCTTAATTTGAAACCGTTCAATCAAAGTTTGACAAAAAGAGTTTTTGTTCGCATTCTGAAATCGACGACAACTTTCATAAAAATTACATTCCAAAATCAGACTATAGTTCGAGTGATGATCCAAAAGTTATTATGTAGAAAATGTGTGGATCTGGCAAACTATATATTGATACAGAGTTTCCGATTCAGAATATGAACATAAACAAAGTCGAAAAGGTTTTCAAATTAGTTGAGGTTGAAATGTCTGAGATTGAAAATTTGTCAAATGATCAAGGATTTTCAAACTTTGAAAAGGATAAATCTTACTATTCTAAATAAAAACTTCTACTCTGATTACCAAAAGAGAAATTACTATTATAGGATAAACGGTTCAGGATACGGCAAGCTACATTACAACAAGTTTGGAAAAATCAAAATTTGCAAAGAAAATGACTTCTGTGTCTGGTACAAGTTTAGAAAGTGATAAAGAAAGTCAATTTAGCAAACAATCCAATGAAGAATTCTTTGCTCAGAAGATATTGTAACAAACAGTAGAACTTGCTTTAGATGTAATCAAGTTGGGCATATTGGTAATAATTGTCCACAAAAGAATCCTAAACCTGTTTACAGCGTAAAAAAGACTTCAGAAGATTTGAAGCAAAAATCACCAATATTTGTTCAAACTCAAATCTTAAAACGAAGCAATGAATCTACAAACGAAGTTAAATAGTAAACATCAAAGTTTCAACTGAAAAAACTGGTGAAACTTCTAACAAAGTTGAACAAAAAGATTCTGAATTTTACACTAAGAAAACAACTATGAAAAATCAAATATGGGTGATCAAGAAAAAGGAATCTTATGAAGAAATAAAAAATTTGATTCAACAACAAATGTTGAGAAAGTTGAACAGAAGTGTGAAAGTGTGTGTGAGACAAAAATTGTAAACCCACCCAAAACCGGTAAGGTTTGGGTCTCACTCTTCAAGTAATTATTTGAGTGAATGTGTAGGGGCTTCCAAGATCTATCATATCGAAGTGGAATATGGATAGTGGAGCATCCAGCCACATGACGGGAATGTTAGCAATCCTATACGATGCCAAACCGATACGAGGAGGCTACGTCGGGTTTGTATGCTATCAGGGAGGTCGGATAGTAGGTGAAGGAATTTTAACCAACGGAATGTTATCGTCTAAAAAATTCAACTACATAGCTGAGTTGGAGATAAGAAGTTTACCGCGCACTTCACTAACAAAGAGTGGCTGATCTGAAGCCAGGGCTTCAAAATACTAGAAGAGGGGATCTTAATGTATGCTCATCGTGAAAATGATCTGCATGTCTTAGACATGAGTGTTGCTGCTACGATAACAAAAACAGCACAGTGTTTTGTCTCGAAGGCAACAGAGAAGGAGTCAATATTGTGGCACCAAAAGATGGGACACATTCATCTCCGGAAATGAACTTTCTAGTACACAACGAGCTAGTGGATGGTGTCAACCAGAAGTGCTTTCACTTGAATGATGACTACATTAGCTGCAAAAAAAGTCGCATCCAAGAAAGCTTCTGAACTCGATGAAGCTTCCACTAGAGAGTGGAAACGTTCAACAGTCTGATGATCTTGTTCAAAAAGTTAGATAACTTGTACCATTTGCCAATCAGACGAATTCGAAGTGACAATGGAACAAAATTCATGAATAACAAGATGTTAGAGTACTACAATGAGAAAGGAATTCTGCATGAGTTTAGCGCTCCATATACTCCGTAACATAATGGAGTAGCGGAAAGAAAGAATAGAACGTTGATAGAGACTGCACAGCCTGCTGATTCCAAACTACTTTCTAGAGCAAAGCTGTAGCGTCTGTGTGTTACACATTAAACAAAGTTTTGACGGTCAAGGAACATAAGAAGACATGTTTCGAGCTACTTAACCAACAAAAGCCGAATCTGAAATGGTTAGAACCATTTGGGTCGCCATGTATAGTAATTGACCCGGACGAGAAATTTGGGGCTAAATCTTTAGAAGGGTTCTTTGTGGTGTATGCTAGTATGCTAAAGAGAGTTTATCTTCCTAGCATCAACCGAGTTATTCAGGCTCAACATGTAGATTGTCAAAGATACACTTCTCTGACACAAAAACCGCGAGATCCTTGGCTGTTTGATTATAAAGGTCTCTAGGATTCGTTCGATCTGCCAGCTAAGCCAATAGAGGAGGAACTTGCATGCTCTACCAGCATCAACAATCTTTTTCACAAATTCAAATTCCAAGACCAATAATTGTGACATAGACACACGTTGGCACACATGATGCTGAAGCAGGTCCGAGTACTCAACATCCTAAATCACTGACTGCTGGAACAAATGAACCCGAAGTCGAACAAGAGGTGAGTGATCCAACTCCTACTTTTGATCAGACGGGCGACCTTGAATCTAAAGCTGAACCGACATACGAGAAGATGGATCTACTTCTGATGATGGTGAAATTCAGATTGATAGTCTTCTCAACAATCAAATAGAAGGAACGAGTGCTTAGAATGAAACTTCCGCTATTAATGTTGAACAAAATGTTACAAATTTACAACATGAATTGAGCGTGTATGCCAAGAACACTTTCATACCATCCATCGGAGTTTATTATTGGAGAATTACAGAGTGGTGTTAAAACCCGGCATCAAGTCAATCAGGGTTCTGTTGTTTTTATTCGAAACTAGCACCTTCGCAAATAGAACCAAATACGTATAAGGAAGCACTAACAGAGGAAAACTGGGTAAATGCCATGAAGGAGGAACTTTCTCAGTTCAAACAACTGGGTGTGTTGAACTTTGTTGATCTTCCTGAAGACCACAAGAAGATAAACACAAAATGGGTCTTCAAGTGCAAAAAGGACGATAGAGGTATGATTGTGCGTAATAAAGATCGACTCAATGTTCAAGGATTTTGTCAGCAAGAGGGAACAGATTTCACTGAAGTCTATGCTCCCATAACAAGGTTAGAAGTAATCTAAGTCTTCCTTGCATTCGTGTCTTGGAAAAGATTCCAAGTGTACCAATTGGATGTAAAGTATGCCTTCTTATACGGCAAGGCGAAGGAGGAGGTATATGTCAGCCAACCACCGGGGTTCGTTGATCAAATTCATAATGAAAAAGTTTACTTGCTCGATAAGGCATTGTACGGATTACATCAGGCCCCGCGAGCCTCGTATAAGACGCTTTCGCAACATCTGATTTACAACGGTTTTATCAGAGGCATATTAGACAACACTCTCTACACACAAGATGTAGACGGTCACATCCAAGTTGTACAAATCTATGTGGATGATATCATATTCGGTTCAACGAACGATGCGTTGTGCAAAGATTTTGAAAGAGTCATGAGGAAAAGTTTGAGATAAGTTCTATGGGGGAGATGAGGTTCTTTCTTGGAATTCAACTAGAACAATTACCTAATGGAATCTTCATACATCATACAAAGTATGTGAACCAAGTTTTGGAGAAATTCAAGATGTCTAACGCATCTCTAATGTCTACCCCGTTAGCTCAGAATCACGGCACAGGACCAGATTCAATCGGACAGAAGATTGATGAAACTCTCTATCGTTCGATGATTGGCTCTTTGATATATTTGACAACATCATGACTAGATATCATGTATCCAACATGCCTCTTCACACGCTACCAGTTGAGTCCAAGAGTGTCTCCCTTAATGATCGTCAAGAGGATCCTTCGATACCTTAAGGGTTGTCCAAGCACCGACTTGTGGTACCCTCACACTAATGACTTCAACTTAGAAGGCTACTCAAACTCTGACTTTGGGTGTTGCAAAATCAATGTAAAATCTACAACTGCTGGTTGCAAGTTCTTTAGCACATGTTTGGTAACTCGGCAGTGTAAGAAGCAAACCACAGTCGCTTTCTCGACTTGTGTGGGAAAATACATTTTTACTTCTAGTTGTTGTTTGTAAATTCTGGGATTTAACAACAGATGAGAGACTATGGATTGCAGTTTCTTAAGACGTCCATATATGTAGATATTGAGGCTTCTATTAACATAACTAAAAATCGGGTTCAACACTCTAAGACAAAGCATATCGAGATACAATATCACTTTATTCGTGACTGCAACGATAAAAAGTTGATTCATATTGAGAAAATCCACACTGATGAACAAAGACTGATTTTTATACAAAACCGTTTGACAGAACAAAGTTTCAATATCTTTGAAATTAAACGGAATGAAAGATTTATCATCAGGGGGCAACAAAAAGTGCGAAGTCGAGATGGATGGCGATTTGAAGTAATCCTCATCAGTTTAGTCAAATTTACTTTCTTTAAAAACAAAATTCCAGAAATTTGTTTTTGATTTTAGGGGGAGAAATATGTTGTGAAAAATACAAAAACATATAAAATTCGAAAAGTACAAAAGCATAGAAAAGGACAAAAATCGAGTTTTCGTATAAAAAAGGAAATGATAGTACATCAGTGGACTATCACAACACGCAAAAAAACGTAGTGGCAAAAAGTGTTTAAACAGGTCTCACTAATGATGTGCAAGTAGACTTCGCACATTCAGTAAATTGTTTTCAAGATATAAAAATAATGAAACTTCTTAGTTAGTGGTTTAACATCTCTCGGATATATGGTCTTAGTACACTGAAATTTTGTTTGAGAGATTGTCGGATTCTGAAATACTAGATCTTTATATATAGTTGATATCTTGGGTATTATACAAGTTCTTCTAGATTTAATAAAAAAACACTAAACTGCATCAAAATTGAAACTAACGAAAGATCTAACAATTGAAGTAAAAAGATTATAAAATATGTAACACCACTTTTAAGTCGAGCCTTCTTCTCTTTGTCTGTACGGTGGTACTAACCTGAGCTCTCAAGGCCTCACATAACCAGATATAGATATAGATATCAATTAGGTATATTCACCTGTTAGATGAAATCTTGCGAATCTTGATATGGGAGTATACTCTGAGGTGGGAAACACTATTAAGTCAAGTTCTAAGACATCTAATTATAATATCTTGAGACAATTGAACTTTATATAGAGGTTTGAGAGGACAAACATACTAACAATCTAAGTGAACTGGTTTAAGAATTAAAGTTTAATCAGATTAACGGTGTTAGTCACAAGTTTCAAAACTGATATGATCCTCTTACACAAACTCAGAAAAATATGTCTATAAATATGTTTGTACATAGCTATTTAATTTTAGAAACGAAAAATTTTTTTAGTGTTTTATCATAAACTTTTGAAAATTCAAAAAGATTTTATTTCATCATATTTTCGACTACCGGTGATGGAATGTTGATCTTCAAAATCCGAAGCTGCTGAACAGAATCAAAAGAACAACGGGTTGGGAGCTAATCTGAAATGAGAAAATGTTTTGAAAAGATTAAAATTTCATTAACTTTGAATTGAACATTGACAGAAAAACATGAGTTTATTCATAAAGTGTTCAACCATGCTCATTAAATAGGACTTGGTAGACAAATCAGGTAACCAGGGTCATTAACTTGGATTTAGTTAACTGAGTGGGTTGTTAAAACTGGTAAAATGTTTGAAATTTGAAAAAGTTGGAAAATGGTTACATCTGCACGAAGGTAACTTCTTCGCACGGACGTAAGTTCATCAGCATAAAACATGCACATTCACACGAAAGTAATACCCTCGCACGGATGTGAAACAGTGTGACTATAAAAGCTCATTCGTACGAATAAAGCCTCATTCGCACAAAAGTTTCCTCCGCACCAAAAACACTGAGCTAAGAGAAATGCATTAAAAGTAACAAAGTGCTACTAAAATTAACCTAGGGTGTTGATTAGCACAATACTTGCCATGGGAAAGGTATAATACATAAAAATTGGACCTGAAATCAAACATTTGGACTTAAAAGAACAAAAACTTAGAGCTAAGATCTTTGAATGATCAAAATGTAAAATTGAACACCTATTAATGCTAATCGGTACTTTTAGATTCTAATGGTAGATTCAAGTTGATCAAAAACGTGGAAAATCAAAATATTTGAAAAACTTGGTTTGGAACGGAAGAGGATACGTCTATATGGATCTGATACATCCGCACGGAAGTAACTCATGTGCACCAAAAGTGTTTACCTCCGCAAGGAAGTAATTTTGTACATATATATGTTCTTTTGCACGAAGGTGTACATCTGTCTGAAATTAGTGTTTGTGAATAACGGTTACATCCGTTTCAGTTTCATCCACACAAAATTTTTGTCAATTTTGAAAAATTTTCTAAGCGTTGAATTTGAATGTTATTTCAGGCAAAGACGACGAATTTCAATCCTAAACACAACATTTGTTGTGTATTAGATGAGAAGTTACCATAGATGGCTTCGTTCAAACCTATACTTGAGTTCTTTGATCGAGCTAGGATTAAGAAAGCGGTAACCAATCAACACAAGGCCTATAGATCACACGTAGAAAGATTCTTCAATAATGAAGAGTTTGTTGCTGATCCACCAGCTATTCATTCTATTGCCAAAGTTGGAAATGAAGATAAAAAGGTGACTACTGGATATCCGGAATGAATGGTTAAAGGATGTTTCTATAGGATGGGATATACAGGGCACATTAACGTGGCAAATTTTTTGAAAGAAAATGTTTAAAGGCCTTACAAGTTCTTAATGCATTCAGTTATTCACGTTTTGGGGCACACAAAGGGAGGCTATGACGTTGTTGTTGATTAGACCATATTCAACAATACAAGAATCAACCAGAAAAAGACGTTCCAAAATTCAAGAGATTGTTTGGTTTTCTTAAGAACAAATATTATGTCACACCACCTAAAGGCAAATGGAGAAAAGATGAAAGCAACCCTAATAATGAAGAGAAAAAGTTGGAAGGTTTTAAAGAGAAATGAAGTAAGTGGATTGAAAAAGAAGATTCAAAGAAAAGAAGGGCAAACAAATAGAACTCCAAAAACAATGCTTCATGATGGAAGTGATGAAGATGATGTGATTTTTGCCACGTCTGATAGAGAAATAGCTGAGAAAAGTACTCTTGACACTGCTGAAATTGTAGAAAATATTGAGAATGAAGCGTTCGGAGAGTTTGGTGATGAGGCAGATGATGAGGAAACTGAAAACGGAGAGATAAATGGATATGATCCAAGAGCTAAGTTTGAGAAGAGGAGGAAAAGAAAGAAAGGGTGAACTGATAGTGAAGATCAACCATACATTCCACAACCACTGAAGATAGTTGCTGAAAGACAAAAGAGTAAAGTGCCTATGACTGTTAAGAAAACTAATTCACCATTGACTAAGAAGGTTAGAAAGAGAACTGAAGAGCCTGTAAAAGAAACAACAACTGCTAGAGTTGAACCAGTAGTTACTGAGAAGAGTACACCATCAGTGGAAGCTGACGTTGAATATGTTATTCCAATTCAAACTCCTACAACATCGCAACAAGCTCCTACAACACTGATTCCACCAATTTCTCCACAACATGAGTACAATCTTAAGCGCAACAACAAACTTTTCAACGTCAACAATCTCATCCTACTGGTCCTTCATTCAGAGATACTGGATATGTATTTGATGATGACCTTCAATTTCCAAACATTAACACCATGAATTTGGATTTCTTGATGAACCTAAAGATAAGAGAATTAAGTAGTTGGAAAACGAGGTAAAAATGTTGGAAAGTGAAGCTAAGCATAATGAAGATGTTATAGCAAGTCCTGATTCAAAGAATGAATGATTGCAAAAGAGGTCGAGTGATTTGGAAGCTAACAAGAAGTTGTAAGATCGAAAGCTAAATGTTTTGTATAAAGTGTTAGAAAAGAGAAAGGGGATTGATTTTGAAGCAGAATTCAGTCAGATCGAGGTAGATGAAGCTAGAGCTATAACTAGTAAAAGAGCATGAAAAGCTGCTGTAGAAACAGAAGCTGTAAGTACTGATATAGGAAAAGAACAAGTTATGCCATTCCAGAGATAGTGACTGAACCTAAAAAAAAAACCTGAACCTGAGAAAGAGAAAGAGAAATCACCACAGCCTGAAATTGAAAAATCTCTAGAAATCGTGATTGCAACAGAGACTGAACAAATCGATATGACCAAGTTTGTTCTGATTAAGCGTGTATATGATATTGAACCAAAAACGGAGAAAGACGATGATGAAAAGGAGGATAATGAGGAATTAGATGTTGAAGGATCTTATCATGATGACGTTGATGATAATGGTGATGATGATGACAATAATCAAGGTGATACCAGTTTGGTGGTGTTTGAAGGAAAATCTTCTGAAGCTAAAGATCAAAACGATTACATGAATGATGCAGAAAATCAGGAAGATGATGTTGAATTTGAGGGAGAGTGTGATGATAATCCTGTGAATGATGTAGATACTTTAGGAATCCTCACAAACATTATTCCTTTGGTTGTTCCTGCAGGTAACAAGAAAACTATATATCTATGTCATGAAGTTGAAGAAGGAGAATTTGTTCACAACTATTCAAAAGAAGAGATTGCACAGATGTTCGGTATTGATGAAAACTTATTTGAGTTTGATTTTGAAGTAGAGTTGAACAATATTGAAATCACAAAGCCTGAAGACTATGTGTTCAAGTTTATTCCAGAGGCTGATAATTACAATAATGTTGTCGTTGAAAATGATTCAGACGATGAAATTGCAAAATATTCTGGTGAAGGAACTCGTGATTTCCCAATATTTCAAGAAATGTTTGATGAATAAACAAATGATTTGCTGAAAAGAAAGATTAAAGAAACAATTAAAGTTTGGTGAATGTCCAAGGCTGGATAAAACTCAGATCAAAGAAGCCAAGAAAGCTTGGTTCAAAGCTATGCCCAGAGAAAGAAAGTTTAGAAGACCACTGGCGTTATTTACAGGACATCTAGATGTTTCACTGGGAGATATTATTAGTTAGGGATGGATACCAGAGTCGAATGTTTGGGGTATCAAAAGGGAATACAGAGTTCAATACTTCCGATATTTACAAGATATAAAGACTCTATAGTGGTGGGACGTGCAGGAGTTGTACCAAACGAAATTGATTAACTTCCAAATGAAACCAGGTGATTAAAAGCTATGGAAGGTTATCCCAAAAGAATTTCCCTACATGGAAGCCACATTATCCCAAAAGAATTACGAAGATTGATCCAAAATCACAAATCCCTGATGTGACCTTGATTGTGAAACGTCCTCGAGCCATGAAACATATGCCCTTGATGAAGATTGAATAGGATTTCTATAAAGACTTCAAATGGTGGAATTATGATCAAGTGACTTGCGAAGCGGTGATTGTGTTAAAGACTGATGATTTATGAAGAGCAATACAGATTTTAGATCCTATATGGCTGGTAAATTTATCAGAGAAAGATGTTGAGTGTTTGTACTACAACAAGATATGCTATCAATGACAAGACATAGTATAGGCTATACAGTACAAGAATGCCATCAAAGTCTGTTACGCCGATGAGATTAATTCGGGAAAAATGTGGAACACGAAGTGGTGAGAGATTGAAAGAAAGGAGTTTATGAAGGTTAGAAAATTATTGATATGAAAAAATCAATTTCTCGCCATTATGCGTTTAGGGCGATAAACTAAGGATCAGGTAAAATGTGAATCTGATAAGTTAGTTTCTAATAATTCATGAAATTAATTAGAATATCGCCGCAATTGTAAGTAGATTTTAGATCTATCAATCTTTGTTATTCATAGTTGTATAAGCGCTTTTTAGTGGAATCTTTTTTTATCTTTTAAGGAATTGGTTAGGCGTCTAGTAACAAGTAAGAATAGGAAATTTTATTCGATAAACGAAAAAGAACAACGAATGAAATAATTGGAATCACTAATGCTGAAAGGATGAAAGAATTAAAGAATGAATGAAGAAGGCATCGATTAGCATATATCAGTTTATGAAGAACGTGCCTCCGACTGATCAGACACTGATGACTTTCTTTGAGCTTAAACGTCAACGGGTTAAGAAATATTTCTTCGAGCGTTGAAGATTATGAAGACCGATCAAGAGTGTGGCAACATCCATGGGGGAATTTGTTGATACACTATGTCAGCTACCTATGTCATCGACTCTTGTCGAGTATGTAATAGGATAAATGTTAGATTATTTAGTTTTTGGGTTGTAACGTACATCCGTACGGATGTAGTCATATCTGCATGGATGAACACATCTGTAAGGAGGTAGCTTAGTTCGTACGAAAGTAACTAGTCCGCACGAAGGTGTTCACGTGTTAGTATAAATAGCCGTGAGGACTTAGTGTTAGATACATTTTGTTAACCAGACGGCGAAGCTCTTTCAGTTTGTTTTCGTGGTTGTAAACGTTGACAAATTAATCAAAACGTTGAAAAATTAAGTAATCTTGTATTGTCACCTAATCAAAATAGATTCCACACAATTTGACTAGGTTACAGATATTACCTGAGCTAAACGTATATGGAAAACGGTCCTCACAATTAAGCTCCACTCTCCCTGCTAAAAACAGTAGGAGAGCCCAACCAAAACCAAATTACATTACATTGAATTTACACAAATTCTACCAAAAAATAGAGCTATCTTTTTATCTATTTTTACACCAAAGAAAACTTAGAGCTTTCACGTCCCCACAAATATCTTCGATCTTAGCTTTCTTCTTTGACAAAATTATCTCTTTCCTTGCTTTCCATATTCTTCAACACCTAGTGAAAACCACCCATGAAACGCCTCCTTTGCAATCTTATCTAGCCCAACATGGTTGTGTAATTCAAGCAGATTCCTAACAACAAATGCATAGATGTTGGGAACCATACACCACAAGGCTATGCGATGCCATATTTTCAGCGCAAATTCACGAGATATGTGAAGTTGATTCAACCACCTGGTTACCAGAAAATTTACATTCTCAACCTCTATACTTCTTCTTGATAAAGCCTCTGGGGTGGGGAACTTGTCACACCCCAACCGATGAAAAAAAATCAGAATAAGATGAATGAGATTATTCAAAACATCATAACGTACTATTTGGGACAAGAATTTAGTAATCCAAAATTTCATTTCATTCATAACCTTGAAAGACACATTGTTTCAAAAGAAAATACAACAACTTGGAAAGTAACAAGACGAAGCATAAGGAATACTAAACAAAACTGGTGCATTTCTAAATAAATATAAAGTAGATTTCTTGATCATCATCATATATTCCTGTGACATATATTAGAGTATCCATCAACACAAAAAGGGTCGATCAGCATACAAGTTTGGTCTATATAGTATATGTATAAAATGTCTTAAATCCATCATGGTAATTTGTACACTACATTATATATCATACTAGCATGCATCAACTATAGGTCTAACCAAAGTGTCCACTAACGTAATCTTGTCACGAAGTGAACAAGACCGATTTGATGGAATACTTGAGGATGACCACAAAATAGGAAGTGTGCAACTCCTATAGCGCTATACATTTTAAGGTAGGCTTGCAAAGTTAATGACAAATAGTGTGCATAAAAGTATTCTATCATGTATAAACTTATAGTATGGCAAGTAGCATGTTTAGTGGATTGAGTGTTTGTATAAGATTGATTGTGTGTGTTTGTGAGTTTAATAATCATCCATGTTATAACCGAAAAGTGATTTAAAAGTAAAATAGATCAAGTATACTCACAGGTTACGTAGGTAATTTCCATAAAAGCGTGAGTTGGTTTCGGAAGGATGGAATTCATCAAGTTGCCCTAAAATGGGAAACGAAAGTGTGTGAGTTTATAGAGTTTGATGATAGAACGAAGTCAGGAATTTATAAGTATGAAAGTATTCGAAATTATATCTTTTCTAGATACTCATTTGGACTATGAGTTGTTGTCTTTTTCATGGGCACTAAGTCACCCATTAGAAGTCCAAGTTGAGAAAGTCTAAATCTAAGATGACATTCACCTTAACACATAAAGTCAACCATCATTATGGTTGGTTTCATTGTTTAGTTTCGGATTGGATATCATATATGTATATATATATATGTATGTATGTATGTATGTATGTATGTGTGTGTGTGTATTTATTTATGTCTAAGTCATAGATAGTCATGCAAAGGTAGGATAAATCCTTTAACCTTGAGATTTTACGAAAACACAAATCATCACAAGGATGATTCGAATGGTCATCAATATAAACATAAGAATTAATGAAGTCCTCTAATTCACCAAGTAACCAAGTGAGTTCAACTAGACGAGTGCATTCCAAACATGGATAGTGTTTGGAAACTTTGTGTAGTTTATTCACTTTGTTTACTTGTAAGTTCCTTGGTGCCTTTTAACGGATGAAATGTAGCTAAGTAGTCAAGTGAGGTAGGTGGAATCCTAGCTGTAGAACCAAGGTTCCATTATTCACACCATTCACCATAACACAAGCCTTACAACATTGCAAGTTGGGAACTTGGTTTGGTTCCTCTCATTCTGGAGATCACCTAGGGTCTTTCAAGCATAATGAAAGAGGTATATGAACCTCATGTTTCCTATAATAAAATTTAACTCAAGCCCCTCAGCATGAAGATTAGTTGGGAACTTGGTTTGGTACATAATATCCCAAGAAAACAAAGTAAAGAGTGTAACATCCTCCAAAAACGGACCTCTGAAACCTGATCCGTTTTCATATTCTATGTAATTTTATGTAATGTTCAAGCAATAAAATGTTTCGGATTCTATGTTTAATCATACATGTATATCTGGTGATTTATAGTCTTATACATGTTCTATGCAAGTTTCTAAATTCATTTCCATGTATTATGAAGCAACCATGAATCTCTCAAGTTCTAACACATAGGTTCCTCCTTAAGTTGATTAAAAACTTTGGAGACTTCGTGAACACACCTAACTCTCAAATCCTAACCTAATTATATCCAAACTTCATTATATACAGCCAAAATTAAGATACCACGTTGTGTTTGGAAGGGTTTAGATGTAAATGACGTCAAGTTAGAAGCTCTACATGTTGCATTCTTAGTTTTGGCATAAGATGACTTGCATGTGACTTTCTTACCAACTTTTCTCCATCCTTTGGCTATCATTCTGGACCATTCAAAGCTCCAAGATATACTTGGTATAATAAGGAGTAAGTAGGTTCAAATGCTCCATAAGACCGAGCTCATGCATAGCAGGAATCACAAACACAAGTTTGAGAATGTAACCTTCGACCCACATCAGGATCCATGGTTTAAACCCAATTTTCAACACCATGAATGGTGGATACTCTCTTCCATACGATAGTACTCTGAAAATAATGAACTTAGGCGAAAACCGTGCTTGAAACGGATTTATAACGAAGCAGGAATCATGAAAACATGTTTGGTGTTTGTTGCTAATTTGCAAGATGCGAAAATCCCATTTTTAAACTCGTCCGAAATCGCCCCAAATACATTGTTGTGCTCCCTTTCACACCAATAAATATCCTTTCTTGGTTCCATATAGCTTCAACACCTAGTTTGAGTATAAACAAGTGGAATAAACAAATTTTGGTGGTTTCATAAGTGCAATACCCCTTTGGGTGTTGTGCATAGTAGTTTTCTTTCGCTCTCGATGGGGAGATGCTAGCCTTTAAGCTCTTCTCATTTTGTAAAGCTTCTTTGAGGAGATTTTCTTTTCCTTTCCGTTATTCATTCATTTATAACTTTCTTAATTTAAATAGTTTAGTATAGGTTCTTAGTTGTGGAGCATTAGACTCGTTTAGGTAGCCTTGCTAAGGCTAGTCCTTAAACATTGCTAAGGCTCATCCTTTAGATGACCTAACTTTGCAAAGACACATCCTTAGGATGTATAGCCATATGCTTGGGCTTGCCTTTAGGCTTGGCGTAGCCTTGTAGAGGCTCCTTAGGCCCAACGAGTCCAACATATTGTGTCTGTTCATTTAGCTACGCATAACATAACGTTTACCCTTTTCCTTGTTGCATTCATTTGTCTAGGTTGAATCACGTTTGCTATTCAGATTGTTCACTTGTTCATTTGAGCTGATGTCTGATTGCATACATTCAAACCCAACCCAGAGCATCCATTAATATAGTTGTTGATCTTGATTCTTTTCCATCATGCTAGTTTGCTCGAGCGTCATTTAGGTGAGTAGATCTTTCCGAATTCCCCTTTGTATATTTACAAGTTTTGGGGTGTTTCATGTGGAGTATTTACAACATTTTGCGATTTAAATTTCATTACAATTACATGCGAATCAATGTGTAATTACGTGATACATGTTTCTTGGTTCATTGTTTACATTTCAAGTTATGCAATGGTTTGTTTGGTTCATTGGTTGCATTAAAGTCAAGATACAGATATACATTACACAATCCATAAGTTGACTAGTTCCCTGCGGCCATGGGTTGTAACTAGTACGCCACCACACATAAGACTCAATTTTCAGGGCTTGAGTCTCACATTATAGATGTAGTACAAGGTATCATAAATATAGTAGATTACATTACATTGCAAATACAGTACATTCATTTACATTACAGTTACATTCATTTACATTTACATTACATATTCAATTATGTTCACCAAACACGACTTTCCCACTCGATCGTCCAAATCCAACTTGGGTCAAGAAAACTAAAAGCTTCTAATTTGATTCAATTTAGTTTGAACAACTTGGGGGGAAGGGAAGAATCACGTTAGCTAGGTCAAAATCGAAGTTCTACTTCGAATTAAACTATAATTTACACACTTATAAGTTCTTGCTTTAGTTAGATTAAAATTTTGTTGTTAAAATCTGATGTGTTTGCTCGATTATTGATTTAATTATGTTAAGGATTTTGTTTTGTAATGTTGTTTTAGTGTTTAGGGATTTGGTGGTGTTCGCGATTTTGGTTTGCTGCAGGTTTAGTATTTAGGCGTGGTGGTGGTATATCTAATTTAGGCACGTCGGATTCAGGTGCAGTGGTGGGTTTTTTTTGTGGGCTCGTCGATGGTGGCAGATCTGATTCAGGTGAGGTTGTGATTTTTTTGTGTGGACTCGTCAGTGGTGGCAGATCTGATTTAGGTGTGGTGGTGGGTTTTTTTGGACTCGTTAGTGGTGGTGATCTGATTCATGTGAGGTGGTGGATTTTATTGGGCTCGTTGGTAGTGGTGTTGTATGGTGGTGGTCGTGTGTGATGACTTTAAAGAGAGAGAGAGAGGTGTTTGAGTAGTGACATACACAATCATAGGGATGATAAAGGTATTTTGATCATCTAAAAAAAGCTTAACCAAAATAATTTAATAAAGTTAATTAGCCAGACTCAAATTGTTATAGTTGTTAATTAGTTGGATTCAAATAGTTACTGATTAAAAAACTAAGCAGTTAAAGTTTTTAATTTTAAACTCAGATAGTTAAAATCACTAAAAAAAACATAACTAATTGCAAAGTAATTTGCTCTATTAAATACTTAGAAAAGAAGGCCCAACAAAATATGGGCCAACCTCAGTTTATGTTGTCGTACGAGTCCGGTTAATGGGTCACAGACGTGTGTAAGATGGGAAATGGGACTCCGGTTCTCTGTCTTGCATCATTTAACTTTGATTATCTAGTTCTTTATTGTTATTATATTTTTGTTTTTATCTAAGCCATATTGTTTCAAATTTCAAATTATAGTTATATTAAATATTTAAAGATTTCCGTTATTTCTTTATTTATTGTCCTATATTTTTTCGATTATTATGAAAACGGTCTATTATACACATTTTATTGAACATTATTCTAGATATTCTGTATCATAACGTGGTTTGCTCAGCACAATATAAAGACGGATGAATTCATAGCGTTAGTGTTATTAACAAACAACCACAATATTAGAACGAATTTAAGTACATGTTAAAATGTATCACCAACATTAATTATGTGTTAGTTATTATGAAATATAATCATCCATCATTACCGGCACATATACAACTGTCAATATATTTACCCATATATATATAGTGGAGAGTTCAAATGAGAAGAAAAATTTTATAAGAATAAAAAGAATAACTTTTAAAAACAATTTAAATTCTCAATTACTTCATTTAATGTGTGTATTTAATTTTATGAAAAAAGACATATAGGTAAATCTATAATTGTCATTAATTAAACTTGTAACTTATTTTTTTCATATACTCTTTCAAGATAAAATAATTTATGGTGTAAAACAATTTTCGACATATGTATGATAAATTTTAGTATGTGTAGGATAAATTTTGAAATGTGTACGGTAAATTCTCGTAAATGTAAGACATATGTAGGATAAATTTTGAAATTTTTATGGTAAAATGTTTTTACTTTATTAATGAGAGATAATGTAATTAATGAGGGAAATTATAAACTATTTAATGTTTTACCATTATTCCCTTTCTTCTTTTTATTCTCACATTAAGTTTCTTCTCAAATTAAACTTCCCATATATATATATATATGTATATATATATAAAAATTGTTTATGAGGGGTAAAATCAAATAAAAAATTTATTTTGTCTAATTGTTCATTTTTTAAATTAATAGTTAAAATAAAAATGTATGAAAAAATAGGGAGGGTAAAAGCATCTTTCGAAAATTCTATTTATTGACTTTCTTTTCCACATGAATATTGCACCCCTATTTTTTAAACTTTAATAACTTTTTATACGACATTATTTTTTCATGAAAATTTCACCATAAAATCGAGCGTTTTTATCTTTAATTTGAATATCATATCGCTGTATAAAATATGACAACCAAAAAAACCCACAAAAATATGTTGTATTTCTATGTTCAACAGCATTTTTTGTGCTTGATATTTGTATTACATTTTTGTTTTTAATTTTTGTAATGCATTTTTTTACTAAATTTTGTGTGCTAAATTTTTTTGTTTTTAACTTTTTTTGATGAATTTTTTGTGCTGCTGAATTTTTTTGTGTTATATTTTTTTAACTAGATTATTTGTGCACATTTTTTTGTACTAATTTTTTTTTGTGTTATATTTTTTTAAACTAGATTTTTTCTCTTCTATTTTTTAAGAAAACAAAAGAGGTAAAACATATTATTATCACACTTCTGCTTATAAGGACTAAAATGTTTTAGTATCAAAATGTTTTTTCTTCCAGTTATAAGGAGTAACACATATACTTATCACAATCTTTATTAGGCTACTTACACAAAACCTTTTTTTATTCTTCCCCTGTATGTGGGTAAACACCCTAATTTCTTGTAGGAAGATCTTTCCTTGGTAGGGACTTTCGGATTGAAAAGTCCCTGGGGCTAAGGAATGTAACCGGTGCTAAACAATCCTTTGTTTATATGGTAGAGCATGGTAGTTATTTCAAAGGTAAATAGAACACCAATAAACGTAAGTTTAAACATGTCAATAAAGCTCCTAATAAAAAGCCTAAACTAGCTTGTTGGAAATGTCTAAACTTTTTTATTTTAACAAGGACCGTATGGTTAGTCAGACCGGCCCAATATTTTCAGAGGCTCAAAGCAAACTGAATAAATGAGGCCTTTGTGGTTGTGACGAGTTTTAGTATTAGTGATTCGAGTCTTATCTTATCTTTTTGAGTAACTAGGTTCATACTTTCTATTTTGAATTGAGTAACTAGACATATAGTTTTAAAAACTAAGTTTATAACAATCAATATAAAGTGTCAACTAAAGATAATTATCAATTTAAACCATCATTAGGTCATTCCAACCGTGGTTAATCGAATCAAACTATTACAAATAATCTGCTGGTGGTAAAAATAATTAAACAATCTAAGGCATCAATTAGGATTACACATTTAGAGTTTAAACAAACCTCATGAATGATGCAGACTTGAGGAAGATTCCACTGGTGACTCACCCAACGTGTTCATTTAACAAACTCTTACAAAACTGAAAAAGCAAGATATCACAAATAAAGATGCTGTAAATAAACCAACCGTAAAAACTCAAAAGCATCGAGCAAATGAATAAACATATAGCAGTCATTCTTCATCCCAAAATGTCCATCTTCTTCCTCATCTTCATGGATCTTCTTTAGATGTATTAACCCTTCATTTTTTTAGCCAATAAACACATATCATAAATTTAAAATACATATTATATCGAGACATTATCATACATTATTCCTTTAAACAATAATAAACATTTTTCTTGAACGACAACAAAGAATTAATTAACAAAGATTCAACATAGATATTAAATCCATTAAGTGAAAAAAAGGCTTGTGCACATGGGTTCAAGGACCAAAACACACAACGTGGTCCAAATATAGTACAGACTAATAAGTCGGTTAAAGATTGTGTTTCAATAACTTTTAGGCATTTTACTTTTGGCATGATGACATTGCATGGTGGATAATGGATTGATTCGTAAGCCACAAGTCACGTGTGCAAAGATACAAATGATTCGGTTGTTTTCAACTATTATGATTGATTAATTCTTGAAAAGCCAGGGCATCGCTTCTGAGCCCCACCAAAGGTGCGTAACCTCTTCAAATCTTGGGTTCGTTGATTTTTGAAATATTATTGTATCAAGCTAACTAAATGGTGTCAAGATATTGTTCGCTTTACCCGTGATGGGTTGCTCGTCTAAGAAATCACGTTTTATTATTTGGCGAATTCTTAACCCTGCCAAAACATGCCCTAGTAAAGAAGGTTGTCACCCCGTTATATGGAAGACTTCATTCTTCCCCTCACTAATGTACCACTAACATCTCAACTCACAACGTCCTTGCTAGCACAAATGCCCCGATCTTTAACTCCGATACCATTTGTGACAACCAAGTAAATAGTGATAAGGTATTGTCTGATTTGCCTCCGATAGGTTTTCCATTCAAGAATCACAATTTTGTTTTCACGCAACGAATTGTTCGCTCATGCAAAACGCGCATCCTAGTAGAGAAGGTTTACACCCCTCTTATAAGAAAGGATCCATTCTCCACTCAACCACTGAAGAACTTAAAACAATAATCTTGAGCAAGTGTATACTTCACACCTTCTAATAATTTATTTATATTAAAGTATAATGTGATTTTACTTCGTAAGTTTTTACTAAATCAAATTATACTAAAATCATCTTCACAACGATAAAATTGCCAACACCATTAAAAAATCCTTTGTTTTATTATATTTGCCACTAAAATAAACATATTCATCATATTTAAAAAAATTGGAAAAGATGAAACGTTTTATAAACTAACTAGGTTAGAACCCTAAATAATATAATTTTATATAATAAGTACTGAAAAGTTAGATCTTAAAAAACTCATGTATTGCACGGATCGAACAAACATGTGTATTACACGGCTTAAATAAATATAATGTAATTGATTAACATACATGATCGTCATGTTGTTGAAAAAAAGAACTTTGATTTATTATATATTTTTTCATAAAATTTTACTTTTTTTATCTATTATTAGGTTAGAAACTTGAAACTTGTATATTACATAAGTTATAACTCTTTACTTTTTTTTACTTATTAACATGTAAGAAACTTGTATGTTACACATGGTTCGTGGTTGTATTAAATAGTTATTAATAAGCAGAAAAACAAAAAAGAAAAGAAAAATTAAATAAATTAGAGATAAGCGAAAAAAATAAAATAATTATATATAAATAATCAATGAAATTAATATGAACTAGAATTTAGCACCCATACGTTGTGGCAGGGCGTAAAACCATGCCAAATAGTATCAACGTTAGACCACCGCTAGCGAAAACCAATTGTAACGGATGCCTGAAACCCGACTCGTTTGTAAATTAGATCCTTATCGAAATAAATAAAATAAGAATTTTTATTTGTATTCGCACTATTGGTGGGTATAAAACTTAGTTAACCTAATAATTGTTAGGTTAAAAATATTAATAATACATTATTAGTAACATGGTATTATTATATGATCAAACACACAAAAAATTGGGTATTCGTGGAAAAAAAACATGAAACAATGTAAATTTTTACTTCACATTTCCCCAACTCTTTCAAATTTCTTTAAATCATAATTGTGCAGTAATTATTTCCTAATCATACTATATTATTTCCAAATCAACACAATTAGAACTTTTTTAAAAACCATTTTCATCTCACTTCCTTATTATTCTAAATGAAAATTTATTTCTTGTTATGTCAAGATTGATCTAATTTTTTTTAGTTACTAAGTTTCATGAGTTTTGGTTTCTAATAGTAATTTCATTAATTCTTATAACTCTATACAAAGTTATATTTTACAAAAATAGATGTTACAAAAAAATATATAAATTTTGTTTTCTAAAATTGTGGACTACTTAAATGGTAAAAATTGTATTATTCTAACTATAAAGTGGTTATGGTTAAAAATACTAAAAAATATATAAAAAGTAACTGTTTTAGAAAACAATGAAATTATACTTAAACTCATATTTATTAAAAATGGACATAAGTTATAGAATGACTTAATTAGCATTTAAAGTGCAAACATTAAACTTATAATTTTATAAATGTAGACTCCTTAAATTTGGATGTACATAAATTTGTCACATAGTTTAGGACTTTATAAGTAATAACGTTAAAAGTATATATTTAGTATTAGAGTAACTTTTTGGTCTTATAAAAACTATAAATAAACGTCATTTAATTATCTCTAATTGCTTTAGTAAAAATAATTAGAACAAAACCCTAGTTAATAGGTATACATACTTTATTATACTTTTAAGAGTTAAACTTATATATATATATGGTTTATATTACTTAGGTTAAGTTGTTCAAATATTTATGTTCGACACTCGTGCGGTTTACTAAGGATTCAACGGAACACAACACATAGCTTTTGACATTTATTTAAAGTTTAAATATTTATTATCATCAATATTAATTGTTACACATAACATACAAGTTCAATAAAAATGTAGATACAAATAATTCAAGAGAAACATAACACAATTTCCAATTTATTTTTCTAAGGCACAAATCCTATGTGTTTTCACTTTCACTCTCAACCTTGTGTACCTATATCATATGTAAAATAATCTTGGGTCAACAACAAGTTGGTGAATAGATCTTGATTTTTATTTTAGTTAAAATAGTTGAATTATTTTATCTAATAACATTTAAACTTTTTTGGGTGTGTCATGTGTCATTTGTTTCGTATTTTTCATAATATTTCTTATCATTTTTATACATGCAAATTAAAGTATCATATGTGCTTGTGTTTCGTTTTATATATTTTGTTACATGTTTCTTATACGTGCATTACATGTTTACCACTTTGTGTCACTGATTTTGTTTGGATCGTTCCCTATGATCAGGGGTTGAACTCAGGATGCCACATTGTTTCATAGGTATGCACTTCACATTTACCCAACTCTTTCAAATTTCTTTAAATCATAATTGTGGAGTAATTATTTCCAAATCATACTATATTATTTCCAAATCAACACAATTAGAACTTTTTTAAAAACAATATTCATCTCACTTCGTTATTATTCTAAATGAAAATTTATTTCTTGTTATGTCAAGATTGATCTCATTTTTTTAGTTACTAATTTTCATGAGTTTTGGTTTTTAATAGTAATTTCATTAATTCTTATAACTCTATACAAAGTTGACCAGTCTCCTATGACCAGGGGTTGAACTCGGGATGCCACATTGTTTCATAGGTATGCACTTCAAGACATGAACCGTATCAATGTTTCCTTACTTATGCGTCATCATGTTTCGTTTCATAGTAGTGGTACTTGTGTATTTGTTAATCGATGTCACTTATACACTTGAAGTTACATGTTAAACACTTTTTATTAGATAAGTTAATTAAACTATTTTAACTCAAATAAAAATCAAGATCTATTCACCAACTTATTGTTAACCCAAAATTATTTTACACATGATACAAGTACACAAGGTTGAGTGTAGAAGTGAAGACACATAGGATGTGTGCCTTAGTAAAATAAATTGGAAATTTTCTTATGTTTCTTTTGAATTATTTGTATTTCGATTTTTATTGAACTTATATGTTATGTGCAACAATTAATATTGATGATAATAAATAATTAAATTTCAAATAAATGTCAAAAGTAATGGAACAATCATATTATTCTCCGTACAATATCCGCTCGGGGTCAAGGAGAGAACAAATTAGTATCAGAGCCGATAACTATATCTAAAGTATTTTTAATTTGATTATTTCTTTTCTAAGTTAATTTAATTTCTATTATTTTCATTTTGAATTTCAACTTTCAAACTTTCATTTTCGAATTTCCTATCTTATCAAAGTGGGTTCACTTGACGGACATGTAGTAACTGAAAGGGTTAGGTATCGGTAGCAGGGACATCCTGTCTAGGATGGTAAATCATATAAAACATTAAGGACCACTTTGGCTACCTGAAGACCATCAATTAGAGTACCAATACATATTAGGTCAAAGCATGTCATACCAAACATCCTGTAAGCCAACGACACTTTAATAAGTCAAACTTATCCAGGTTGAGTCATGAATGCCCTCCAACATTATTTCATATCACCCCATTTTATTTGGATCAATTACCTTTCCTTGATTTCTTTTGGGATAGTCTTATGTCGAAAGGGTGGAAACATGCGGACCATGCAAAAGCTTGATAACCACAGGGACCTACATGATTATGAAAGTGATGCATGGAATACATACTAAATTCTAAGACATACCTATCCTACGAAATCTAAATATTTCATTTTGAAATATTATTTTTATCCTAAGTTTCAATTTTGATTTCCAGCATGTGGAAATTTTTATTTATTTATTTATTTATCGTTGGCTATATTTTAAGAATTAAGATGTCACGTTTCACATATCATATATCATAAGTATCAAATTTCTTTATATGGTAAGTTTGTATAACATTTACATTATAAGTTCCTCAATTTCTACTCAAAATCTCACAACTTGTTGCGTATACTCCTTGTAGATGCTGTCAATGCGTAACCATTCTCGAAAGAGTGTCGGAAACTCAGGACGCCGTATGGCGGCCCTCATTGCAAAGGAAATAGTCATCATCATCCTACACCTAATGGTTCAGGTCCAGCAGACCCTTGGCAACCAAGGAGCCAGCAATCAAGAGAACCAAGATGGTGCGAATTCCTCCAAATGTTCATAATGTATTTCAAGTCTTGTAACCATCCTACTTACACAGGAACCGACGGTGCTACTACTCTTCTCTGTTGATTTAAAAAAAATGGAGAGTACATTTTTTAATTTCGATTGTCCCAACGATCGCAAGGTACGTTATGCAACCAGTCGTCTTTTATGAAATGCATTGACATGGTGGAATGCGAAAAAGAATAATGTGGAGAAGAAGCCTCAATGGCTTTATCATGGGAGCAACTCAAGGAGATTATGACTGAGTAGTTTTGTCACCATCATGAAATTAAGAACTTGGAAGATGAATTCTGGGTTTTGGAACAATTTAAAGGTGAGAATGCGGCTTACAATAAGCGGTTGTATGAGCTTAGGAAAATGGTCCTGATGTATTGAATAATACATCCATTTATCATGTAGAGTTTGTATAGTTTTAGTACGTTTTCGTTTCGGTTTTTCAAGAATTTATCTACTTTTAATCTAAATGCGTTTTGCAGGTCTTGGTTGGTGAAAACGGTTTGAAGTATGGGAAAAACGAGCTAAAATGGTAAATAGATTCGAGCTGGGACGTGATTGGATCGAGTAAGAGGAAACGAAACGTAAATAGGGGTTTTCAACCCAGTCGCGGGGCGCGACCGGCATGCAATGTCTCTCACGCGGGGCGCGAGAGAGTAGTAATTATCTCCGGAACTTGACTCGGTCGCGGGGCGCGACCGGTAGCTCTAAACCCTCTCGCGGCCTGCGAGAGGGTGTTTATCCTGAATGTTTCGAAACAAGATTGTGTTTGGACTTGTTTGTTATTTATTAAATCATTATTGAAGTGAAACACATCACGGGACCAACTTGGACGAACTAGAGGCTTTTGGAGCAATTTTTCTTGAGATTCTGAGCAAGAAGAAGGAGATAGGCTGCAAGAAGTGTTCGGGTAATCAAGCAGTTTCGAGGCAAGAGCTTTTAACTGTTTTATAATACCATTCTTGATCTTTGCACTCCTTTGTTAACTTGATTATGCTTTCTTGTTATAAACCTTGTTTAACTAGTTTTTCAAACATGTTACTTGGCTAGATTTAGTTTAGTTACCTAGGTTTGGATGATGGATTTTATGAAAGTTTAATTTATTTTTAGTTTAGTTTGAATGTTAAATTGGTAAAGTTCACAACTTCAATTATCTAGTTTAGTGTATTTGCATGATCTTGGTTGATTTATGATTGTTTGATTGTTTTACATGAATCTAGGTGGATGTCTTCCATAGAATAGGTTTGTGTTACTTTTTCGTGTCTTTAGAGATTCGAGAAGTTGTCGGTAAATTGGCCAATAAAACCGGGAAAACAATTGAATGAATTATAAAATCAATTTTGTCATTATACCTAAATTGGTTATTGAGAAATAACAATTAGTTGGCTGAATTAATTAGATAAATTGTTAGGTTTAGGTTTTGAGAAATTCCCAAATCTAATTTACTTGTCAAAATTAAGTCGGTTAAGCTAAAGTAGAAGTTGTAGTTGGTCTAGGTTAATTATTGAGAAGCAGTTAACTAATTAGACACTTTACTAATTTAAAAGGTAACTGAAAAGAAATCTTTGGAACCAGTAAACAAATAATAATTGTAGGTTACTATAGGTGTCTTCCTGAGAAGGGTCGGGGGTCATGTTCGGTAAACCTAGGATAAAATATTTTAAGATCCTGGTAAAACATTCAACCTAATAAATTATTATTACATCAAATGAGTAGTAGTCTAAAAAATCCAACCTAGGTGACTAGTTCATTATTTCTTGATTCAATTCCCAATTTCCTAAAAAGTTCATAGTTTGGTTTGTTCCAATTTAGTAATTTTAGTTTAATTGATAATTTAGAATTAGTAGCAAAACCCCCCCTTAAATATATACAAAGTGTTTTATTGAGTCTAAGTTGAGTGGTCATAGTAATCAGAGAGTCTTGTGGGTTCGATAATCTGGACTTACTTATGCTATTCTACAATTGATCGGTCCCCTTGCCGGGTAGTAGTTTAGTATTGTTTAGGTTTCTAGAGTTTAATTTGAGTCTAGAATTAGGGTAGTTTGGTTTGTTATTAATTAAATACTTTTAGAACATCATGTTTTTGGTGCCGTTGCTAGGGACTCTCTCATTGGCAGTTGCGTTGATTACTCGATTTTGGCTTTGTTATTACACTTCTTTTTAAAAATTTTTTTTTCGTTTGTGTCATAGTAGTCTAAATTATTTAATTAGTTCAATATTTATTTTTTTGTATATATACATTTTAATTGTTTTGCTAACTTATTGTATTTGTCATGTTTTCGGTTTAGTGGATGACCCATACGCGTTCGCAAGGACCTACGCCTAAGCCGCCGACGGATACGCCATTCTTTCCCGCACCAAAGTTAAGTGCTTCTTCCTCCACTTTTTCAAGTTCATCCTGCTCTTTTGTACCGCCCGATTTCGACTTTACACCTAAGCCTTAACTACCCGGTTCCCATCACCCCGCGTAGTCCATAGAAACGTAAGTCCACCACCGGCACCACCTAACTTTCACATGGCTAATAACAATCAGACTGTTTACCAACAGGCCACCACCGGCTTCACCGGTGCAAACTCACCCATCACCTTACCCCCGATGAACAACGATCGAGCCTGGCAAATCCCTTCCTACATCATGACCGTTATTACTAACTCTTTCCAATTCCACGGTCGTGATGATGAGGATGCGGCCGCACACATAAACAACCTCACTCGTCTCTGTCACACTTTCAACATGGAGGGTGCGGCAACGATGCCCGTTTCCTCCAAGTTTTTCCTTTTTCTCTCGGGGGTTGAGCCGCCATCTGGCTTGACTCTCAGCCACCTATGACTTTTTTCTACTTGGGCTGCTCTACGGGATGCTTTCCTAACAAATACTTCCCACCGGCTAAAGCATCCCACCTTCGTGATCAAATCCATTCGTTCCGAATGGAACCTGACGAACCCTACCATCTAGCTTGGAAGCGTTTCCAAACTTTAGTTTCCCGCTGCTCACAACACGGTCTGTCGGACTGGGCGCTTGTAGAGAAATTCTACAACGGTCTCACCCCTGAGACCCGCGCTCGATTCGACACTTCTGCTGGTGGACACTTGATGGGAAAGAAAATAGTAGCCGAGTGTAACGACCTGTTCAAAAGCTTTGCCCATTCTGATGTAGATTACAGCACTGCTGGCAGGAATTTAATTCCTGTTTCTCGTACGCCTCCGGTTAACCAGGGTCTACACCAAGTTAGCTTGGAAACTACCGTAGCGGTTGCCTTAGATAGCTTTAAGAGGGAGGTCACGAAGGAGATACAGGAACTGAAGAAGAAGGCTGATAGGTGTGAGGTGTGTAGAGGGGGTTATGACATGTTAGAGTCTCCTACGCTCACTGTCGAGCAGGTAGAGTTTATCACCGGTCAAATTCGAGGTCCGACGAATCCCTTTAATAATAATACTTCCATTTATAACCCAAACTAGCGTAGTAATAATAATAATAATAATAATAATAATAATAATAATAATAATAATAATAATAATAATAACTATCAATCTTCCGGTAACCCCTCTGGTTTCCAATCAGGATCTTATCGGAACAGGGGGCAGGGTCACTACAATAGTGGAGGGTCAGGTCACTCTAGTCAGTTTAGTGGAGGGGGTTCGAATCAGTAGGGTCAGACTAGGAGTGGAGGTACAGGGGGTAGTCTAGATAGGATTGAAGAGTTATTATCTCAATTAGTTGTTAAGGATCAGGCTACTCAGAAAACTCTCGCGGAACATGATCTTCTCTTGAAAAATCAACAGTCTGCGCTCTTAGATCTGTAGAGGTCGGTCGGTAGTATCGCTAAGCAGCTGTAAGAGCAGCCACACGGCCAGTTCGCGGGTAATACCCAACCCAACTCAGAACCAACACGCGAAATTGATTACTACGCGCAGTGGTAGGACTCTGAAGGAAGTGGGTAGAGAGGGGGTAGAGGTAGAGGAGCAGGATGATGTGGTGGATGAGGAAATAGAGATGGAGGCTCCACCTAGGGTGCACACCAGGCTAGACCCAGCAATTACCGCACCAGCCAATGGACCTTCAGTTGAGAGTAAGGGAGCGAGAAAACTGGTATAGGTTAGGCCATCACCGATCATAGATACTTCACGCCTACCCTATCCAACACGTCTGAAACAGCAAAAATATGCCAAGGAATACGGGAATTTCCTTGACATGTTTACTCAGTTAAAAATCAATCACCCGTTCATCGAGGCCCTCTAGCGTATGCCTAAATATGCTAAGTTTTTGAAGGATCTTCTAAAACTTATAGATAGGCTGGGGGAGCTTTCGAATGTCTAGTTGACTGGAGGATGCTCCGCCATGGTTTTAAACAAGTTACCTGAAAAACAGACTGATCTGGGTATCTTTACGATCCCATGCCTATTCGGCGGCTCCATTGCTCCAGCTCATGCTTTAGCCGATCTTGGGGCGAGCATAAATCTGATGCCTTAGCTCACCCCTACTCGTATGTCACTGTCATTAGCCGATAGATCTGTTAAGTACCCGAGGGGAATTGTAGGGAACATATTGGTTAAGGTCGATAGATTTGTCTTTCTCATAGATTTCGTCATCTTCGATATGGAGGCCGACGAGAAGGTACCCATCATCTTTGGTCGCCCATTCCTGCGCACCGCGGAGGCACTCATTGATGTTCATGATGGAAAAATCACCCTTCACGTCGGGGACGAGAATGTCATGTTCGAAATCGCAAGGTCGATGCAACACCCGAGCGGTGGCGACAACGATAGTGGCCCTTGTCACTCTGTATATTTTCTGAATTCATTCATGTCGTGCGTTGATCATTGTTTAGAGTATATTTGCGGAGCTGACCTAGTGAATGAGAGTTTAGTAGCCGAGGAGAGCGACAACGAAGATATAGGGGACGATTTCCTAGAGGTTCCCAAGAACTTAGAGTTCTGTGAGGTTAGTGCCGCTAGCGTGAGTACACCATTAGAGACTCCAGCATCCGTAGAGCTTAAGGTCCTCCCGTCCCACTTAGAATACGTGTTCCTAGGTGACAATTCGAGCTTACCCGTGATCATTTCTTCGAAATTGTCAACGGAGGAGAAGGAGTGGTTAATCGAGGTCCTAAAATCTAATAAGGAGGCCATCGCGTAGAAACTGTCTGATATCAAGGGGATTAGCCCTACCTGCTGTACACATAGGATCCTCATGGAGGACGTCTTTAAGCCAGTAGTACAGCCACAGCGCCTTCTAAACCCGAATATGCAAGAAGTTGTGAAGAAAGAGGTACTCAAGCTGATGGAAGCTGGTCTCATCTATCCGATCTCCGATTCGGCATGGGTAAGCCCCACTTAGGTTGTTCCCAAGAAGGGGGGAATGACAGTGGTCAAGAATGAGAAGAGGCAGCTTATCCCATCGCGAACAGTCACAGGCTGGCGAGTGTGCATAGATTATCGTAAACTAAACGACGCCACCCGCAAGGACCACTTCCTGCTCCCATTTATCGATCAGATGTTGGAGCGACTTGCAAGACAACAATTTTATTGCTTTCTTGACGGATTCTCAGGTTACTTTCAGATCCCGTTTGCTCCCGAGGATCAAGAAAAGACAACCTTCACATGCCCGTACGGTACTTACGCGTATCGCCGCATGCCGTTCGGGTTATATAACGCTTCGACTACTTTCCAGCGATGCATGGTCGCTATCTTTTAGGACATGATCGAGACCTTGATGGAGGTTTTCATGGACGATTTCTCTGTCGATGGAAACACTTTTGATCAATGTCTTACTCACTTAGATACGATGATGAAATGGTGTGTCGAGACAAGATTAATGCTTAACTGGGAGAAATATCTCTTTATGGTGACAGAGGGCATAGTGCTAGGGCACAAGATCTTGCGTGCAGGTATAGAGGTTGATCGAGTGAAGATAGATACTATCACCAGACTCCCTCCACTGACTAGCGTCAAGTCTATCCGTAGTTTTCTCGGTCATGCGGGCTTCTACAGATGATGTATTAGAGATTTCTCGAAGGTCACTTGCTGCATGACTCGACTCCTCGAAAAAGATGTACCTTTCTTCTTCGATGATGACTGCTTGAAAGCCTTCACTATCCTTAAAGAGAAACTGGTGAGTGCTCCTATCCTCATCTCACCCGACTAAAGCTTGCCCTTCGAGCTCATGTGTGATGCGAGCGACTATGCGGTCGGCACCGTTTTGGGTCTGCAATGTGATAAACATTTCCATCCTATTTACTATGCTAGTAAAACCCTTAATGACGCTCAGGAGAACTACAACACTACAGAAAAGGAGCTTTTAGCAGTGGTATTCGCTTTTGATAAATTCCACTCCTACATTGTCCTTTCCAAAACCATCTTCTTTACACACCATGCGGCTCTACGCTTCCTCTTCCAAAAGAAGGACGCAAAGTCTCATCTTATTCGGTGGATTCTCTTGCTGTCCGAGTTCGACATAGACATTAGAGATAAGAAGGGAGCAGAAAATGTGGCCGCTGACCATCTATCCCGATTATAGGATCCTAGTAGAGAAGAAATTAGGGAAAAAGAGATCGGTGATAGATTTCCCCATGAGTCAGTGGAGTTTGTGGCAGCGGAGAAGGAGGGAATGCTGTGGTTTTCTGACTTTGCGAATTATCTCGCGAATGGGGTGCTACTGAAGGGGATGACCACGCAGCAGAAGAAGAAATTCTTTCGCGATGTGAGGCGTTACATCTGGGATGACCCATTTCTATTTCGGGTAGGGGGAGATCGGATTCTCAGACACTGCGTTAGTAGAGAAGAGGGGGCGGAGATTTTGAGGCACGTGCACGAAGGACTGACAGGAGGTCATCATGGTCCGCACGTCACCGCACAAAAGGTTTTTGATTGCGGTTTTTATTGGCCGTCAGTAGTTAAAGACGCTCTAGAGTTCGTTAAGACGTGTGATCATTGCCAGCGCACCGGTAACATCTCATCCAAGGACGAGATGCCCTAACATCCTATCCAAATTCTTGAAGTTTTTGATGTATGGGGGATTGACTTCATAGGACCGTTTCCCGTCTCTAGCGGGAATCGGTACGTACTTGTGGCTATTGACTACGTGAGTTGAAGCTCAAGCTTTACCCACAAATGATGCCCGAGTGGTGGTGAGATTCTTGAAGAAGTTATGCACCCATTTTGGTACCCCACGAGCTATTATCAGTGACTGTGGCACACAGTTCTGCAATGCTGTCATGGAAAAGGCATTGGCGCGTACGGTGTCACCCATCGCCTCTCCACCGCTTATCATCCGTAGACAAGCGGCCAAGTGGAGAACGCGAACAGGGGGTGAAACGGATCCTTGAGAAGATGGTAGGCAAAATTCGGAAGCACTGGTTCGATAAGTTAGATGATGCTTTATGGGTGTTTTGCACCGCCTATAAGACACTGCTAGGCACCATGCCCTTCATGATCGTTTACGGTAAAGCCTGCCATCTCCCGGTGAAACTTGAGCATAGGGCATTGTGGCATTGAAAACCATGAATTTGGACCTGACTAAAGCTGCCAAGAGACGATACTTCCAAATTCACGAGTTGGAGGCACTTCGGGATGTGGCGTATGAGCGTTCATGGAGCATTAAGGAGAAAACTAAAGCGCTGTACGACAGGAGATTGAAGAGTGTGAAAGAGTTTCAAATAAGCGACAAAGTTATCTTATATAACTCGCGATTAAACTATTTGCCGTTAAGTTGAAGTCAAATGGTAAGGCCCGTATGTGGTCAATGAGGTATTCCCGTATGGAACTATCGAGCTGAAAGATGAAGCTGACGGAGGAACATGGAAGGTCAATGGGCATCGATTGAAGAACTATCTAGGAGGACCGCTAGATCCCACCGAGACGGAGGAAACTCCTCTCGAAGTTCCACCTCATACCGGTTAGGTTCTTGGGTTTCGGCTCAAGTGTAGAGTATGTACATTTTGGTAGTTAATTGCATTTCATGTTTTTTTAATTCATGTTTTCGTATTTTGTGTATTTGTGTGTGGGTCGGTTTAGCTGTTTTTGCAGGTTATATCACGCACCATTGATGGAAAGCGGGAAATTGCAGGTACGTTTTGTTAAATCCGGTAAAGAGAGGGGTGGTTCATTAAGCTATAATTGACAACATGAATGATTCAAAAATTTTCTAAGGCACAGAACAGGAAAATTTTCAAAACTTTCTGTGAAAACAGGATTTTCGCAGGGCGAGAGAGGCATAAGCCTTCTCAGTCGCGGCCTGCGAGAGCCTTGTAAATTCCGGAATCACAGCTCGGCCGCGGGGCACGAGAGGAGTTGATGACTCTTTCGTGGCCTGCGAGAGGCCCTAACTGCACCTCTTTCAATTACGGCTTTCAAACCTTCTTCACCTCTTTCAATTACGGCTTTCTCCCCCATTTCTCACAAAAATTCGCCATTTTTCACCCACATTCACCTAAATCTTGCCCCTTTGCTTCACTACATCAACCTTCACCCATTTTTAAGTGCATACCTCCGTTTTTCCCCTTTCATCCGCGCTTTTTACCAGTGTTGCAACTTTTCAATTACTTGTGCACTAGTTCTTGCAGATCTGCGCCAAGGTATGGTTTTTCACAACCTTTATGCTTTCATTTTCATCATATATCTAGTTGTTGTGGTTATTTTGGTGTTTGGTCCAGTGATAGTTGCATGTTTGGTTGATTTGCGGGTTGGGATAAACTAGGTTTGATTTGAGGTTTTGATGGTTATCGTTGTTACTTTCTGTGGGTAGATTAAATATATGTCGGGTGTTTCTTGTCGGGTTTGGGTGAGGTCCAACATTGAGTGTGGGGATTCGGGTTGGTTAACATGGTACTGAAAATCAGATTTTTAAGATCGTGAACCCGTTGTTTCTACTATGTTCAAACAGTTTTTATCTTTAGATTTACACTCAATGTTGGCTCATTTTTCGGCACATCGGTTTAATTGAGGACAATTAAAGTGCTGGATGGGGGTAGTTGTGGTTTTGGATATATTTCGGGGTTAGTAACATTGGGATGGTCATGCATATAGGATTCGGTCTCGCCCGTATTCAATCTCCATTCGGGCAAGATTCGATTTTTATTAATTAATAATGTTATACACTGCTAAAATGTATCTAAAATTATGTGGTAAAGTGTTTATCTTTTTCACACCATGACCGCGAATGAAAGCTATACGGTCAGTTGTTCTATGTGGTCACCTTTTTCTAATGTCGTGCTTGTCTTACTTGTGCTTTATGCAGATCGGACGGAAGAGGAGAGGGCCAGCACCTCGCCAGAGAGGTGACCTTGCTGATGCACCACAACAACCTTCGTATTTTGGCCGACACTAAATCAGATACAGGGGGGACGGTATTCCCTATGGGCAGAGCACGAGAGTAGTGGACAGTCCCCTTCTCCAGTTTGATCTAGACTCCCACGAGTGGGAAAGGCTTTCTAACCTAGTTACTTATGAGCTGCTACCCTATAGGAGGATCTATTGGGATATGCTTGACCATCTGGGTCAAAGGGGTAGGATTGAACAATTGTTGGGTGACAACTTCCGAAGGTTGTTGGATTGCAGAGCTAGACAGTACAAAGAGATCACCTACGAGTTTCACTCTACATTCGAATACCAGCAGGGTAAATTTAATGAGAGTGATGCTATCTCGTTCGCCTTGGGGAGGCAAGTTTTTGAGATGACGGTTCCACAGTTTGCGGTGGCCTCGCAAATATACTCATTAGAGAAGGTTCAGACACCGGACTTCGCCGCTAGTCTTCACGGGGTCTCCATCAGGAGGCACCCCCATAGTGTTCAGACGGATGAGCTAGCCAGATTTTGGGATACAATCTCTTCTGCTCCATATCCAAACAATATGGTAGCAAGTGACATTATTGATCCGGTCTACCGGTTTATTCACAAGATTCTTGCTATTACACTGGGTGGAAGAGGGCAGGGGGACAACAAAGTAAATCAGGTAAGTTTGTTCTGTCTGATGCGTATGGTGGAGGGACGGCCGGCAAACCTGGCTACGATATTTGCATGGTCGATAAAGCGACTATGGAGGGGAGGCCCCGGGGCAAGGGTGTATTGTGGGCCCTTGATTACATGCTTAGCCGAGAGTTTAGGGGTGTTCGACAGATATCCCCAAGACAGATTGAGAGAAGGCCCTGCCCCCTGTGTCATGAGCATTAGAGACCTCGAGGCTGCCGGGATTCTGATGACCCAAGAGCCTGTTAGCTGGGAGCCAGTCCGCTAGGGACCTCAGGTGCAACCGCCTCCAGGATCTGAAGCTGCATCATCTATGCAGGCTGGCATCCCCACTAGATATCAGTGGCCGGTCACGAGTCAAGAGCTGCTAGGACGACAGTATCCTCTTCATGAGCCTCGCCCAGACCCACTGAATTTAGATTCTCTTTATGACATGATGGATATGGGGTTTGGGGACTTGCAAGGCTATGTTGACCAGCAGTTTGGTGGAGTTCGCCAGACTATGTTGGAGAGTAGCCGCATGTATGAGGCTAGCCAGCGGAGGCTTATAGATGCGATGAGGTATATGATGTAGAATCTAAACATGGGGATCCCATCCTACTTTCAGCATCCAGGTGGTCAGTCAGGGTCAAGTCAGTTTGCGGGTATAGAGGACGTTCAACCTATCAGGTATTCGAGGCGTCGGAAGAGTCGGAGGAGGACGATTGAAGCAGCAGTGGAGCTTTTATCTTTATTTTTTCTTTTCTGTTGTTTTAATCTATTAATGGTCTTTAACTTAAACAATTTACTTTGTGGGTGGTGTTGGATGGTTTGGGTATTGTGGTGAACAATCTTTCAAAACAATCTATTTATCTGCTTTATCATATTATGTTTTGTAAGTGCATGGTGATAGGCCGATGTGGTATGCGGTTTCCATTCGCATGAGAGCTTTGAGAGTGGTACACTGAACGCGTTCGGTTTGGAGACCATGAGTGGACTGACTAGCACATTGACAGTGTTGCACTACCAGCTAAGTCGCTTCACTTTTGTATTGTGTTTTTCTTTCTTTATTCTGTTTTGTTTTATTTTGAGTGGTAGGTTGTCTCATCCTTGCATTGGGGACAATGCAAAAATTTAAGTGTGGGGATGAGATAGTAGAGTAGTGTAGTAGTAATTTTGGTTTGTTAAAAAAAAGAAAAAAATCCGAAAATGTTTTTTGAAAAAGAAGTTTGCATGAAATTAAACGGAAAATGATAGAAAAATTAATTTTTTATTCGGTTTCAAATAATAATAATATGAGAATTAAAAGGTGAGTTTGTGTCTTACTTGGGATATCTGAGTAGGCTCGATTCGGTTCTTACATTCTTTGAGATTAATATACCTTAATTGTCAGTCTACTAGTGGGTACTCATCTTGGAAAAGTGGGAAGCTGAAACCGCCAAAAATAGTATAAGGAATGCCGTTATAAGCTAAAATATTTAGAATTTTAATCATGTAAAAAGAAAAAAAATACAAAAAATGAGCTTGATTGAAAAGTAGACGAGGCCTATGGAATCTCTCTTGGGGATGGTGACTTTGATCGAGAATCCCTCTAGGATCAGTTGAAACTTTAAGTATCGAAGCCCACATTGTCGCTCTCGGGGATGGTGACTCTGGTTGAGACAGCCTCTATGTTAGATATGCAAAAAGAAATCAAATACTCAAATGAAAAAAAAGAGAAAATTGCTTGGTTTTAAATTCTTTATATTTTGGTATAAAACGGTTAGGAAAGGGTTTAAATAATTCGTTCATTTTGTTCCATAAGCTTGAGGTGGGATTAGGGGTACTGTGGACTCTAGTGTGAGACCATAGGTAGATTGACCACACTTAAACTAAATTCACATGATAAGAGGTTTGAACCGAATTTTGAGTTTAAGTGGATCCAATACTTGCAATCGCGGTTAACATAAATCTTATCCCCTAATGAAAATAACCTAAAATTTTTAAATCGAGTAAATGTTTGGTTATGATTCCGTTTATGCACAATTCTTTTTCAAGGACGAAAAACGAGCAAGTATGGGGATATTTGATGTATTGAATAATATATCCATTTATCATGTAGAGTTTGTATAGTTTTAGTACGTTTTTCGTTTCGGTTTGTCAAGAATTTATCTACTTTTAATCCAAATGCGTTTTGCATGTCTTGGTTCATGAAAACGGTTGGAAGGATGGGAAAACGAGCTAAAATGGTAAATAGAACCAAGCTAGGACGTGACTGGACCGAGTAAGAGGAAACGAAACGTAAATAGGGGTTTTCAACCCGGTCGCAGGGCGCGACCGGCATGCCATGTCTCTCTCGCAGGGCGCGAGAGAGTAGTAATTATCTCCGGAACTTGACTCGGTCGCGGGCGCGACCGGTAGCTCTAAACCCTCTCGCTACCAGCGAGAGAGTGTTTTATCCAGATTGTTTCGAAACAGGATTGTGTTTGGACTTGTTTGTTATTTATTCAATCATTATGGAAGTGAAACACATCTTGGGACCAACTTGGACGAACTAGAGGCTTTTGGAGCAATTTTAGTGGAGATTCTGAGCAAGAAGAAGAAGATCTAGGCTTCAAGAAGTGTTCGGGTGATCAAGGAGTATCGAGGCTGGAGCTTTTAACGATTTTATCATACCATTATTGATCTTTGCACTCCTTTGTTTACTTGATTGTGCTTTCTTGTTATAAACCTTGTTTAACTAGTTTTTCAAACGTGTTACATGGCTAGATTTAATTCAGTTACCTAGGTTTGGATGATGGATTTTATGAAAGTTTGATTTATTTTTAGTTTAATTTTGGTTTGAATGTTAAATTGGTAAAGTTCACAACTTCAATTATCTAGTTTAGTGTATTTGCATGATCTTGGTTGATTTATGGTTGTTTGATTGTTTTACATGAATCTAGGTGGATGTCTTCCATAGAATACGTTTGTGTTACCTTTTCGTCTCTTTAGAGATTCGGAAAGTTGTCGGTAAATTGGCCAATAAAACTGGGAAAACAATTGAAAGAATTATAAAATCAGTTTTGTCATTACACCTAAATTGGTTATTGAGAAATAACAATTAGTTGGCTGAATTAATTAGATAAATTGATAGGTTTAGGTTTTGAGAAATTCCCAAATCTAATTTACTTTTCAAAATTAAGTCGGTTAAGCTAAACTAGAAGTTGTAGTTGGTCTAGGTTAATTATGAGAAGCAGTTAACTAATTAGACATTTTACTAATTTAAAAGATAACTGAAAAGAAATCTTTAGAACCGGTAGACAAATAATAGTTGTAGGTTATGATAGGTGTCTTCCTGAGAAGGGTCGGGGGTCCTGTTCGGTAAACCTAGGATTAAATATTTCAAGATCCCGGTAAAACATAAAACCTAATAAATTATTATTATATCAAATGAGTAGTAGTCTAAAAAATCCAACCTAGGTGACTAGTTCATTATTTCTTTTCAATTCCCAATTTCCTAAAAAGTTCATAGTTTGGTTTGTTCCAATTTAGTAATTTTAGTTTAATTGATAATTTAGAATTAGTAGCAACCCCCCTAAATATATACAAAGTGTTTAATTGAGTCTACGTTGAGTGGTTATAGTAATTAGAGAGTCTTGTGGGTTCGATAATCCGGACTTACTTATGTTATTCTATAATTGATCGGTCCACTTGTCAGTTAGTAGTTTAGTATAGTTAGGAGTCTAGAGTTTAATTTGAGTCTAGAATTAGGGTAATTTGGTTTGTTTTTAATTAACTCTTTTAGAACATCAAGTCCCATATTTGTTCACTCCCCTTTCCCAACTCATTGAGAAATACGTTAAGGGACTTCCTACGGTTATCAAAGACACAGTTGAAGGTAGTAATCCTGCTACTCTCGAAGAGGCCATGTGACTAGCTGGCTAACTCACTGAAAATCGAGTAAAGTCCGAAGATCTAAAACACAAGGGGAATAAGGATTCAATGAGAAAGCTGATGTTGATAAGCCAAAGGAGGTGAAGGAAACAAAACCCAAATCGTCCTCCCACTCCAATTTTAAGAAGAAGCGTAAGGGAAAAGGAAGAAATTTTGTTGTTACTACAAACCCTCCTATACTAGCCACACCTTTAAACCAAGTCGCACCTACTTCTCACTCAAACAAAAAGCCTTATACCAGTCCTCAACCTTTGTGTGGTTACTATCGTTACCATCACCAGCCCCAGAACCCTTGTCAACAATGTGCCAAGTGTGGATGTTTTGCTCATTTGAGCCAAACCTATCGTATTATACAAGGTCAAACACCTAACCAGAACCGAGCTCAACCCAACTACCAAGCGATGGGTCAACCCATGTATTAGCCTCCCATGGTGCAGTATACTTGAGTGTGATTCAATTGTGGCGACCCTACGCATTTTCGCAACACCTGCCCAAGATTAGTCAACATTAAAAATGCCCAAGCTCGGGCCAATCCCCTTAATCAGGCGAATCCCGCTAATCAGGCTGCTCGAGGCAGAGTCTTCAACATCAATGATAATTAAGTGCAGGCCGACAACAATGTGGTTAATGGTACATTCCTAGTTAATGGTCATTGTGTGTCTGTGCTATTTGAAACTATTATTGATGTTCCTAGAAAGAGTTTGGAAAAATCCTTCACTATTGAAGTAGCTGACGGGAAACCCATTACTCTTCACTCTGTTAGTCATGGTTGTAAAGCCTAAACAAGTATGAATTCCTAATCGATCTTATTCTAACGAAGTTAGGAAGTTTTGATGCAATCAATGGCATGGATTGGTTATCCCAACATCGTGCTGAGGTCGTGTGTTTCGAAAAGTATAATCATATTCCTCTTATGGATGGTCAAATCCTACATATTTTTGGTGAGACCCCCTCTAAAGGGCTTAAGCTACTGTCATGCATTTGCGGAAAAGAAGATGGAAGACATTCCAATTGTTCGAGATTTTCCCCAACTATTCCCATACGACATTTCTAGTCTTCCTCATGTGAGAGAAGTCGAGTTTTGAATCGAGCTTGTTCTTGGTGCGACTCCCGTTGCAAAAGCACCTTATCGTCTGGATTCATCCGAGATGCAAGAGTTAGCAAGTTAATTGCAAGAATTGACTGACACATGTTTTATACGACCTAGCTCATCTCCATGGGGTGCAGCAGTTTTGTTCGTGAAGAAGAAAGATGGTTCGTTCAGAATGTGTATTGACTATCATGAACTTAATAAGTACCCGTTACCTCGAATCGATGACCTGTAAATCAACTTTAAGGGGCAACGTTTTTTCTTGAAAAATGAGCTATGTTCTGCTTTGTTGGAACCTTTGGAGACTGTTGGTACTTTATAAACCATAGTTTGAGCTGATTCTATGATAGTTAGAAAAACAAAAGGGTCAAAAGTGTCATTTTATGAAACATATATGTATGCAGCGTAATTAATTGCCCAGCGTATTTAATAAATACGCTGGGTGATCAGTCTGTATAAATACCATGTTCAATGAAGTTATGTCTAAGCTTCCTGGACATATTTTGGTGATCTTCTTGTGTTGTGATTTTTGCTATTGTGCTTTCATCCGAATATCCAGGTGCTGTTACTGATTACATGTTATTGGGATTTCATATACAACACTAGTTGTTTGATCCAAACAAGATTCTTCATCTTCTTTGCTTGGTTTTTCTTAGTATTTGAACATTCAAACAACTAATCCATAGTTGTTTGGGTGAAAACAATCAACCACTATGATCCGAATCTGTTTTGGGAATCACAATTTGGTATCAGAGCCTTTATGCTCTTGATTGTTTGACTTTTGTTAAGATTTGTCAAGTTTTGAAGGTTTTACAATAGTTTCAAAGTTTCATGGTTTTTCAAATTTTTGGGATTAAGATGGCTTGATCTGGTGCGTTTAATCTTTGAGTTGTTGTTAATCAATAGTTTGGTAAACATTTTGGTCATTTAGCTGTAAAGAAACATGAATTTTGGGTCGTTTTTGCGTGATTAGAGGGTTTTTGTTCGTACTAAAACCCTTCTGGGCGTATTTAATGTTGAAGCTACCGTAGATATATTTGAAGTTGGGGTATTTATTTTGAATCTAGCGTATTTAACTTGAATGTCGCGTAGTTAACAACTACGTTGGTTCTTAAATCAGCGGAGTAATAAATTTGTTAGCGTAATTGTCTAGCGAATTTACTCGAAGGCGACTTCGAAATCAGCGGAGTTATAAACCTTTGCTTGTTTTCAAATATCCAGCGGATTTAGCTTTTTGCAGGACAAAATCGCCAATCCCATCAGCGTAATTGTTTCCAAGTGCAGCGTATTTAATCTCTGGTCCAGCGTATTTACCTCCTAGCGAGCGTAATTGTTCTCTGATTCAGTAAATCTCAGCGTAATTGATCATCTTTCATCCATCATGTCTCTCAATCAACTCAATCCGATTGCTCAAGCCGAACTAGAATCTGGAACCGCTACAAGGCCACCAAAGTTGAAAGGCTCGGAAGATTTCAGCAGCTGGAAAAAACGGGATCAAGTCCTTTTTTGAGTATACCGATTATACTCAACGGATGTCAGTCATTGTGGGCCCGCATGTTCCCATAATAATACGTGACGACATTGGTACTATCAATGAAGATCCTTCAACATTCACAGATGAAGATAGGACACTCATCCAAAGTGACAGGAGGGCTCACGCTAACAATCTGTTTGAAGAATACACCTCGGCACATGAACTGTGGTTGGCTCTAATCGATCATTATGAAGGCAATGAGGAACTCAGGGAGAACAAACCAGACATGGTGCAGAAAGAATATGATATGTTTGGAAGTATTCGTGGCGAAAGCTTGTCCGACCACATAAGCAGATTTCTGGGGGTGTTGACCAAGATGAAGAAGGTGGGAAACCCAGTTGCAAATTATGCATCGATCAAGAAGCTGCTAGATTCTCTACCAAAAGAATGGAGTCTTCAATGCATGATGATTAAGAGAACTTTCCTCACCAGCACAACTCCAGTTACTCTCTCAGAATTGATTAACACTTTAAAAGCCTTTAAAATGGACATCTTGAAATGAGAGATGAATCAAACTGGATATTCTCATAAGATGTCTCAGGAAGCTATTGCAACGTCGGTCACCGAGAATATCGCATTTCTTGCTCCTGTCACCTCATGTGGATTAAATTCCCAAAGTGATGTCGAATCCTATTCAAATGCTTCCGCAAACTCTATGAAGGCCTCGTCATCCTCCGATAAGACCACCGAGCACTTAAAACTTCCACAGAACATGTAGCTCTTTTTAATACTTTCTTAAGTAGCTATGAGGCGCTTATGTCAGGAGAGTTGAAGAGAGAATTCCTCATAGCAGAGGACATGTATCAAGTAGATCCAGACGACATGGAGGAGATGGATCCGAAGTGGCAGATGGAAATGATCGCTCTACGGTTGAAGAAATTCCAAGATAAAACAGGAAAGAGGTTGGCTCTTGGAAAAGCTGGATTTGACAAGTCCAAGCTTAGATGTTATAATTGCAAAGACTTGGGCCATTTCAAAAGAGAGTGTCCGTTGCTGAAGAACGAGAATACCGAACTCAACAAGACAAGGAGGCCGATTGTCATTGAAGGAAATAATAATGCGGCTGAAAATAATCATAAGGCTTTAGTGGTGGAAGATTATGATTGGTCGGAGGAGATAGCTGAGGCAAAGGGAGAAGTAAACAAGGCCCTCGTGGCAAACATCACCACTGTCTCTGCCACGTCTGTTTCAAATGGTGTTGAAAAACAAACCTCCAAGATTCCAAAAGAGGACACTGGTTTGAAAAGCATCATCTCTCCTGTCTCAGAGAAGAGACAACAGAAAGCTGAAATGATCGAGTCGAAGCCTGCTGTTCAAGAAGTCATCAGTACTAGCAAGATGAAGCGGTTGGAACATCCTCTACCGCCATGAAATCAGAAGCCGAGGATAAGGATTTGGTAAACAGCATTCCATATGAATTTAAAGCAAAGCTGTGCTCAAAACCATGTTTGAACGTCGTGGCACACTACAAATCACTCAACAGTGATATAATTAAAGAAAAAGAAAAAGTTTTGAAAATAAATCAAGAATTAAAAGAAAATGAGGCTGCATATCAGCGAAAGTTGAATTCAACCATAGCTAAAATGCAGACTCTAAAGAAATTTGTTTTCAGAAAAGACTTTATCATAAATTATTTGACAGAAAAGCTAGAAAAATCCCAAAACGAAAATAACAAATTGCAAATTACTATTGATAAATGGAAAATTAGTCAAAAAGCACTGGTTGATATTGTAAACTGCCAACGACCGACATTCTTAAAGGATGGAATTGGATATAAAGATAAATTCGGAAACGAAAGAAGATTATTTCCTCCTCCGCACAGCAAAAATTATGTTCCTATGCCATCTACTCATCCTAAAAACGACATAATCAATAAAAATGATCTTTTGGATCAAAGTATCTTTTATAAATCCGAAAACAAAACTAAATTTTCTGAAAGTAATGCAGATCTGTGCGAGAGTAAGGAAGATGTGTGCGATGGGGAAGATGATTGTGGAGGTATGAAAATAGGAATAGGCTATTCAGGCGACAGTTATTCAACTGTTAACTGGTTCGCCAGGAATTGTGATCAGACGAACAATATTTCTATTCGAGATAACTGTAATAGTTTATCTAGGATGGATGATTGTAATGGTCGTATGCCTAAATTGACAATTCAGGATGGCTGTAATGGCAATGTGCCTACACTTAAGGCTCACAACCAAGGGTTTGCCAGGTTGAGCGTCATGACCTAAACTTTGCTCTCAATGATGAAAATGTTATGCTTGAATCTCCTGTATTTGTGCCAGAGTTAAAGAAAAACAGTTTTGGAAAATTCCTTACAGAGGGAATTCCAGAATTTGTTCCATCAGTTGCAGGTACATCAGAGACTGATAAAGATTTCACTGAAGATTCTAGCACAACAACTTCAGAAAGCGATGAGGAAAGGTCAGATGAAAGTCAAGAATCAATTTCCTCATCATACAGTGAGCACAGTGAAGTCGACATTGAAGATGAACATCATCCTGAAGAGAATCTGAAGAAAGCTAAAGATTCAAGCCACGTTACATCATCAAACTCCTCAAGACGCTCAAGACTCTCATCACATACATCATCTTCAATAACAATGTTTTCACTGTGGTCATTTAGGACATACGGCGAAACATTGCAAAAGCAAGAAATTTTCTAAACCTAGTCATGATCTCGTTAAAAGTTTTACTGATCAATTTGACAATTTAAAGAAATCAGTAAAATGCATAGTTAATTCAACATGTTTTTGGAAAAGAAAAGAGAACTCTCTTGCTCAAAATAATGATAGAACTATTGTAAAGCAAGTCTGGGTTCCAAAAGCTAACTAATTTTGTACATATTTTTGTTGTTGTTGTTGTATAACAGAATAAGATTCAGAAATGGCTTCGGATGCTCATGGAATATATCTGGCATGTTGACAGCGGTTGCTCCAGGCACATGACCGGGCTAAAGGATCAGCTTACCAACTTTCAAGTTATTGATGGTGACTTTGTATCCTTTGCCGGAGACGAAAAGTGAGGAAAAATCGTCGGAATGGGTGACGTCGTGTCAAAAGCACTCACTTTGGAGAATGTGAACTATGTTCCAGAATTATGTCACAATCTTATGAGTGTTTCACAAGTCTGTGACAAAGGAATCGTGGTGTTGTTCAATGACACAGAGTGCTTATTCCGGTTACTCCGTCCCAAAAGAAATGATCATGCTTACAGCTCCCTGTCAAAATAACACCTACTTGCTAAATATGAAGAATGCCAAATTAAATGAGCCAATGACATGTCTTATGTCAAAAGCATCTTAATTGGAATCACTGTTGTGGCATAGGCGTTTGGGGCATGTGAATTTTAAGAACATAAATAAACTTTCAAAATTAAATCTAGTAAGAGGTTTACCTATGAAAGATTTTCCTTTTTCTTAAAAGTGTATCGTATGCGCCCAAGGAAAGCAACATAAAAAGCCTCATAAGTCCAAAGCAGTGAATACGATTTCTGCCCCTCTTCAATTACTTCACATGGATCTTTTTGGCCCAATTAGCGTTAAAAGTTTAGCTAAAAGATCTTATTGTTTGGTGATTACAGATGATTTCTCACGGTTTTCATGGGTATTCTTTCTTGAAGCCAAAAGCGAAACGATATCCATTCTGAAGAGCTTCATTCCCATGATTGAAAACGTAATCAAGCTAAAAGTCATCTCCATCAGAAGCGACAACGGTTCTGAATTCAAAAATCCAACGTTTTTCTCCTTCTGTGAAGAAAAGGGAATTCGCCTCCAATACAACGCTGCCAGGACTCCTCAGCAAAATGGAGTAGCAGAACGCAAAAACAGAACTCTCGTCGAAGCTGCAAGAACTATGCTTGTCGACTCTAAGCTTCTCATAATCTTCTGGGCTGAAGTGGTTAACACATCATGCTCTGTTTTGAATCGTGTTCTTATCCTCAAAACTCACGGAAAGACAGCCTATGAACTACTTTTCAAAAGGAAGCCTCTGATAGATTTCTTCAAACCGTTCGGGTGTTCGTGCACACTTCTCAACACTGAAGACAATCTCATTAAGTTTGATGCAGTCGGTGACATGTGCTACTTCATGGGCTATTCATCTTCTCAAAAGGCATATCAAGTCTACAACAAACGGACCAAGATGGTGATTGAATCATACTACGTTGATTTTCAAGAAGAAAATTCCACTAACACTGGAAGCGCTCCGAACTGGTTTTATGACGTGGATATTATATTCAACACTTTCAGCATCAATGAACCCATCACTGAATCCGAACCTGCAGAATCCACTCCTTTGGAACCTTTGTTTGATGCCTCAGACATTGGTTTTAGTCCTTTTACAACCCGTTTCACTCCTGCCTCTGCCTCTCCTACTCTTCCGGTGTTCGAAGTAAATGGTGACACATCTGCTGAGAATGCATCCGCACATGATGATTCTTCTTCACAGCAGGCTGTGGATGAACCACCCAAAGAAGATGAAACTCCAATTATCTACGTCGATGAACACTTTTCTAATCTGCCTCAACAAGTTGAGACTCACACCAATGCAGGGTACAAGACCAATCGAAACCATCCAATTGAAACTGTCATCGGTTCTGTTGAAGATGGAGTTCGAACACGCGGACAAACACATACCATCAACACAGGACTGTATGCATCTTTTCTCTTGAAATTTGTCCCAAGAGATATCGAAGAAGCTATTCAAGGTTCAAGTTGGGTACAAGCTATGCAAGAAGAATTGGCCCAATTTTGGAAACTCAAAGTCTGGGAACTCGTTAACCTACCAGACAGAAAGTATCCAATTGGTACCAAGTGGGTGTTTCGTAATAAGATGGACGATCGTGGTGTAGTCAGCAAGAATAAGTCTAGATTAGTGGTTCAAGGGTTTCGACAGGAAGAAGGGATTGACTACGAGGAAGTTTTTGCACCGGTTACACGGTTAGAAGCCATCAGAATCTTCTTAGCCTATGCTTCATTCAAAAACTTTAAGGTGTTTCAAATGGATGTAAAGAGTGCTTTTCTGTATGGGAAGGTGAAATAAGAAGTTTACGTCAGTCAACCTCCAGGTTTTGAAGATCCTCATTCTCCCTCGAAATACTACAAGCTTGACAAAGCTCTCTATGGTCTTCACCAGGCTCCTCGAGCTTGGTACGAGACTTTGTCAACATTTCTTCTGGAGTGTGGATACTCAAGAGGCAAATCTACGTAGACGATATCATTTTTGGGTTGACAGATGAAGCCCTTTGCGGAGAATTCGAGAAGGTGTTGAAAGCGAAGTTCGAGATGAGTATGATGGGAGAACTCACGTTTTTCTTAGGATTAGAAGTGAAGCAAAGAAAAGATGGTATCCTCATTCATCAGGCTAAGTATATCAGAGATATTCTCTCAAAATACAGCATGAATGACTGCAAATCCGCCAGCACTCCTTTTGCTGCTCAGACGGAACTCACTTCAGATCTTCAAGGAAAGCCAGTGAACAAATCTTTCTATCGCTCAATGATTGGCTCGTTAATGTATCTGACCGCTAGTAGGCCTGACATAATGTGGGCTGTCTGTCTCTGTGCCCGCTTTCAGACAAATCCCAAAGAATCGTATGATACTGCCGTCAAGAGAATCTTTCGCTATCTTAAAGGAACTCCAAAGCTTGGTTTGTGGTATCCTAAAGATAGTAATTTTGATCTAATAGTTTACTCTGACAGTGATCATGCAGGTTGCAAAGTAGACAGAAAATCTGTCTCCGGAGGCTGCCAATTCTTGGGAAATCGTTTTATTTCGTGGCAGAGCAAAAAGCAGACAATAGTCTCTACATCTACCGCTCAGGCTGAATACACGGCAGCTTACAGTTGCTGTTCACAAGTCCTTTGGATACAGAATCAGTTGTTGGATTATGGGATCAACATCATGGAGACTCCGATATTCATCGACAATGAAGCGTGTCTGGGGATTATGAAGAATCCCATCTATCACTCAAGAACGAAACACATCGAAATTCGCATTCATGCGATTAGAGATGCGTACGAGAAAGGATACCTCCAAGTGGTGCAAGTGGATTCAGTGCAACAAAAAGCTGATATATTTACGAAAGCCTTCGATAAAGCTCGATTCAACCAGTTGGTAACCTGGTTGGAAATGGTGAATTTCCTTGAGTGGAATCGACTTTTAGTAAAAAAGGGGGGGGGTTCATAATAAATAACAATCTCATAAAATGTGTCCAACAAAAAGATTTTCTGCAAGGTTAAAATTTCTTTTCAAGCAATGGATTCTCGAAAATAAAATTTTAAGGGGGGAAGTTTTCCAGAAAATATTGTTGAGACTGATTCCGTCTTTGGCACCTGCACGAGAAATGATAGAAAAACTGCTAACACTTTTGTTTTGATCTTAAAACAGAAAAAGATTAAGGCCTCAAGCAACGACGTGTCGGTAGATTCAGCAATACCTTGAAGTAAACTGCGAAACGGAGACAAACTCTAATGATCACACAAGAATTTTGAATACCCACAATGTTATGCAACTTACGGGTAACATGTTGCGGCATATGGCTTAATGGTCTTAAATCTTGCGTTGATAGATTGCCAAAGTTGAGATTTTGGGTCTTTATATTGGCTAATCATTCGGGGATATCATAGTTGCTCTTCTGCTACATCCAGAAATATGCTGACCTAGACACAGCTATGATATCTTTTCCAAAAAGAGCCTGCGGCCAAAACCCTACACAAATGAATCTCTCATTGATAATCATTCAAATGCTTAAATCGTACCGCATCTGGTATCTGCCATAGCCCTCGTTAGACCTTGGTCTCTCTGCTGTATGGAAGTACTGGCCTGAACACCAACTGTCCAACGTTGAAATCACAAAAACGAATGAAGTCAGTATACTCACCTGTTATGAGGAATTTTTGCACATACCTTGATCGTGGGGTATGTCCTGACGTGGGACTCACGGGCACAACATTCTGACTGCTTCAGCATGAGTGGGGAACATTGAATCTCTTGTCAATATTACTACAACATGATAAAAAGGCTCTCCGAGCGCATTTGAAAGATAGGTGCATGGATTTAAAAGGACAAGCATACTGACAGTTTTTCTTGTGCCTTAATTATTTAATATATCCAATATTTTATCTCAAACGAACGAAGTGTTACCAATATGATCTTTTGCAGGAAAGTCACAGAATTCAAGTCAGTTAGCATAAATTTTGTGTGAAAAAGGAGGCTTCCGGACCCAAAAACAACTTTCAGTATCCAAAATTGCAACTTTCTATTTTCATTAAGCTTATTTTTAATTTCTTGCAATATTTTTAACCAAAAAGGACACATTTTTCGAGAAAATTTGAAGTTTTCGAGCGTCACTGATTTAAAATTCTTAGGCTTGAAGAAACCTTGAAAAATATCAAGGCGGCGTATTTATTTATCCAGCGTAATTAATAATTAGGCTGGAATGTAAAATAGTATAATACTTAACCTTTTCACCGTTTGTAAATATTTTCAAAATAAAATCATCATTTTCTTCTTCACTCGACAAACACCCACACACTCTGTTTCTTTCAATCCGCATTCAGTAAAATCCGATCAGAATCGATATTGACATGGCTCAGCAGTTGGTATGGGACGGTATGAGAAAGCATAATCAACCAATTACTCTAGTTCCTCCGGAGCCAGACTTTGAAGATGTGATGGATTGGTTATCATGTAGTAAATTAGCTATGCAATCCAAGCTAATCCTACTATTTACTCCATTCACATAGAAGAATTTTGGAGAACGGCAAAAGCAAGAAGAAAGCAGCTGAACAAGAATCATCCTCTCCTCCAACCAAAGATCCATCTCCAGATTCAGATGTCTAGATCATTTAACCACCTCCGACTTCATCCACATATGAAGTCACAATGGAGGCCCATCCAACCATTAGTGAAGCTTTTATTCAACAATCAACTGATGTAACAACTGAACAGCAAGCCGAAGATCCAGCCGCAGACCCTGATGCTCGGAAACAAGATTGAAGAAAATCAAGCATGCAACGGTCTAGGGGGATATTGTTGGAACTTTAGGAGACCGTTGGTACTTGATAAACCATAGTTTGAGCTGATTCTATAATAGTTAGAAAAACAAAAGGGTCAAAAGTGTCATTTTGTGAAACATGGGCGTAATTAATTGCCCAGCGTATTTAATAAATACATTGGGTGATCAGTCTGTATAAATACCATGTTCAATGAAGTTATGTCTAAGTTTCTTGAATTTTGGTGATCTTCTTGGGTTGTGATTTTTGCTATTGTGCTTTCATCCGACTATCCAGGTGCTGTTACTGATTACATGTTATTGGGATTTAATATACAACACTAGTTGTTTGATCCAAACAAGATTCTTCATCTTCTTTGCTTGGTTTTTCTTAGTATTTGCACATTCAAACAACTAATCCATAGTTGCTTGGGTGAAAACAATCAACCACTGTAATCCGAATCTGTTTTGGGACTCACATGGTTATCATCGATTGAGAGTTTGGAAGAAGACATCCCTAAAACTACTTTTCGTACTCGTAATGGTCATTATGAGTTCGTGTTCATGCCTTTTGGGCTGACTAATACACCAGCAATGTTCATGGACTTGATGAACCGTGTTTGTAAACCATATTTGGATTGTTTTGTCGTTGTTTTTATCAATGATATCTTTATTTATTCCAAGACCAAGACCGATCATGAACGACACCTTCATCTCATACTCATACGAGAACTATTGCAAACAGAAAGACGATACACAAAGTTCTCTATGTGTGAGTTCTTGTTAAATGATGTCCAATTTCTTGGTCACGTGATTACTGATAAGGGTATTCATGTTGACCTTGCTAAGATCGAAGCTATCAAGAATTGGAAAGCTCTACGTACTCCTACCGAAATCCGATCTTTTCTTGGCTTAGTAGGCTACTATTGGCGCTTTATTGCCAACTTTTCAAGAATCACATTACCACTTACAGATTTGACTGGTAAGGGCAAACTATTTGGTTGGGGCCTATACAAGGAAAAGCTTTTCAAATCTTGAAGTTGAAGTTATGTGACACACCTATAATTACTCTACCTGATGTCTATGATGATTTTGTCATCTATTATTATGCATCGGGTCAAGGACTCTGTTGTGTCTTAATACAATGAGGCAAAGTGATAACTTATGCCTCAGGACAGCTAAAGGTTCACGTAAAGAATTACACCACTCATGATCTTGAGCATGGAGTGGTAGTGTTTGCTCTAAAGATTTGGAGGCATTATCTTTATGGGACGAAGTGTGAAATTTACACTAACCATAAGAGCCTTCAACATATCTTTAACCAATCTTGGCAGCGAATATCGTGGCTGATGACCTAAGTCGTAGAGAATACGCGAATTCTGGTCATCTCATGTTCTCAATTTTTTCTGATATCGAAAATCGGATTCCCCAAGCCCAACATGTCTTTGTTATTGAGAGTGATTTACGCGATGAATTGTCTTGTGGAGCAGAAAAAAAGTTGGACTCTAAAGCTAATGGGATTATCCATTACTTATATCGAGCTTGGATACCTGATCGTGACGATCTTCAAGTTTTCTTGATGAACGAGGCCCATAAATCCCGATATTCAGTTCATTCTGGTGCCGACAAAATGTATAAGGATCTTTGAATTACATATGGTGGCATGGTATGATGAAGAATATTGTAGAGTTTGTTTCAAAAAGGCTCACGTGTTACAAAGTAAAGGCGTAACATCAATGACGTGAGTGGAGCGTAGTATATTTTTTATATATTTTTAGCAGTTATTACTCGTTTATCAAGCTTTAAATTTATAAAACATGATACAATACAATCCCTCTCTACAACACGTTAGGGCAAGTGTACCGATCGTTAGCGTAGTATAGTGATGGTAAGATACTAAGGTCATCCAAGGACAAAAGAGCTTTTAATACAGGAATATCGTCAATGTCTAATCTAACCAAAATTTTGAGAAAAGAAGTTAGTTTGAAAAGAGGAAATAAAAAAATGTTAGTAAAAAAAATAAACAAGATAGAAACACTTGGTTCCGACTCCTCTTTTATGTATCCTTTGATGATTTCTGTACTTTGGGCTTTTTAAGAGATTATCTTAGTTATACTGGCATGTCCCTCTTTTGAAGGCAATGCTACCCTCAACTATAGTCTGAGTCAGCAGGGATACAGTCACGCAAGGCCGGATTATTGAAAGATAATTAAGTAAGCTATTAATGCAAAATGTGGCATGTCCCTCTTTTGGAGGCAACGCTACCCTAGGCCATATTGGTCTAAGTCAGTAGAGATACAGTCCGGCAATGCCAGTTTATAGTTTTAATAGTAGTTTATTTATATGGGATTCAAACCGTTCTTACTTCTCCCGATTTGATGCTATATGCCTCAAGAGAAGTCCTAATAAGCTTGAATCAAGTCCGCCAAGGATCTATACACTGAATGAGGCATGAACATTACCCAAACCATAGTTCTTACCCCCTTACAGGTAGTTAACGTGCTTTATATAGATCGTAAAGATACGAATGAGTGAGTGGACAAAACATGAAGAAATGATAGAGTAAAGTTCACTTTCAATATAAAAAACTATTTCTTAAAGTAATTAATACTACCCAAATAAAAAGTAGCCAAAGCTTGGAAATCAAAAGTAGTACATAAAAGATTTGTCTTCACTAAGTGATGTAAGAGATTTAGCCAAACATGGTTTTTGTTTGACAAGAACTCTAACGATCAATCTTAAATCCCGAGACTACTACACACTCCCTAAACGTGAACGAAGGTGGTGGATGATGGTGTTGGAGTGGTGGTGAAATGGTGGCAAGTGGGAGAGAAGTGGTTTGCCAAGGGATGATTTGGTAAAGAATAAGCACCTCTATTTATAGCTGCAAACAGACCCTTCATACGGCCCTGTGCCCAAGGGGCACGTCCCCATTTTCTTTCTTCACTGTCTTCATTAATTGATTTGTGTAAGCCCATATGCACACATGGCCCTATGTGTTAGAGGGCATGACCCCCTGATCAGTACTATGTTGTCCTTTGAGAGATTCTTCATAGGGAGTTGACCACGACCCTGTGTCCCTGGGACACCACCCCGTGTCTCTTGTCTGCTTTATTTGTCTTGTTCTGCATCCACTCTTGAGTGGGGCAGGACCCCATACCTTGGTGGCATGGCCCCGTGCTTGTCTTCTGGTTTGTTGTTTTGGTCTTAGGGTGTACTTTGGAGTGTAGGCATGGTGTGTCAACTCTCCTTTTTAGTATTTTGTGTTAGTTTTTGCCGTTAATTTGTTCCTTTTGTACATTTAAGCTCATTTAGTCCTCAAAATCAAAAGTATACAAAGAAACACATTTTTCCAACATTAGTACATAAAAAAGGGTTGATTTTATGTCTTGTTTGATATAATTTATATGTTGCATTTGTGCATATTAATCAACGACCCTCGGGTTTGCCAGTACAACCCGAAATTCAAGTTTGGAAGTGGGAAAATATGACATGGAATTTAAAAGCGGGTTACCTTGCACCTCTAGTGGATATAATGCCATGTGGGTTATTGTGGATCGTCTCACAAAGTTCACACATTTTATTCTAAACCGTATAGATTTACAAGGACAATAAATTAGATCGAATCTACATGGAAAAAATCGTGAGTCGACATGGTGTACCTTTCAGCATTATTTCCAACGATATCGACGTTTTACCTCACGCACATGACGAGCTATGATGGGCACTCGACTTAATCTTAAAACTTCTTACCATCCGCAAACTGATGGTCAGTCTGAGCGTACCATCCAAACATTAGAAGACATTTTGCATTCGTGTGTCATAGATTTCAAGGGGAATTGGCATACTCATTTGCCATTAATTGAATTCTCATACAACAATAGTTACCACTCAAGTATCAACATGGCACCATTTGAAGCTTTATACGAGAGAAAGTGTCAATCTCTTGTTTGTTGTCACGAAGTTGGTGAAGCTCAAATAATAGGGTCGGAATTGAATCAAAAGATGACTGATAAGATACTCCAGACTCGCAACAACCTCTTGTAACTCAAAATTGCCAGAAGTGTTATGCCGATACGCACATCGCTCAAATTCAGTATTGATAATCGTGTACTCTTGAAGGTTTCTCCATGGAAGGGCGTGGTTAGAAATTTGGAAGAAAGGAAAACTAGCTCCACGTTATGCTGGTCCTTTCAAGATCTTCGAGAGAATCGGAACGACAGCTTACAAGCTTAAGTTACCATAAGAACTCGGTAATATTTACCTAGTTTTTCACATGTCTAACTTGAAGAAGTGTGTTGCTGATGAAAACCTGCATGTTCCACTTAAAGATATACAAATCGACGAGTTTATGCATTTTATTGAAAGACCCGTTGAGATCATGGACCGCGATAAGAAACGGTTGAAGCGCAGTCGAATCTCAATAGTTAAAGTCCGTTGGGAGTCTAAACTTGGACCAAAGTCACTTGGGAACATGAAGACCAAATGCGAGACAAATACCCTCATCTTTTTGCACAGAATGTTTCCGCATCAATTTTGGAAAAAATTCTCAAAAGTAGGGGAGACTGTAACATCCATAAAAAACGAGTGCCTGAAACCCGAATCGTTCGTAAGCTAGATCCTTATCGGAATAACTAAAATAAGAACTTTTATTTCTATTCGTACAAATGGTGGGTATAAAACTTAGGTAACCTAATACTTGTTAGGTCAAAAATATTAATAATAAATTATTAGTAATATGGTATTATTATATGACTAAACAAAAAAAGGTATTCATGAAGAAAAAAGGACAAGAAATAATGTAAAAAAAGACAAGAAAGATAACTGTGGGGTAACTATTTCCTAGTCACACCATATTATTTCAAAATTAACACAATTAGGACTCAAGTAAAAACTAGTTTCATCTCACTTGCTTGTCATTCTAAATCAATATTTAGTTCTTCTCTCTTTCAAAAATCCTAACCACTTTTCATCACTTCTCCTCTCTATTCAAGTCTTATCAAGAAAATCAACAAGAAGAAGCAAAGATCAACATCACTTTCCTCTCCATCTCGTTACCCTCATCTTGGGAGGTAGCTTTTATAAAATCCATTCTTTCTCATTTCTTTCTCTTAATTTATATTCTTACATTAGCTTTTTTAATATTGTATTATTTGGGGTTTTAGGATAGCTTGAGTTTTGAAAGTAAATTAATTTGTGTTTTGATTTTAGTTAGGTTTTGGCATTGATCATTACTTTGGAAAAATAATTATATATCAACGTCATGCATTTCATAAAATCTCTAAGATCGTTTTGTCCAATAGCAAATGTCCTAATTTGAGTATAGTCTATACACGTGGAATTGATATGAATTAGTGACAATTAACAAGATTATTTCATCAATAACTAATTTCATTCAATGTTTAACAGTTACAAATGACCAGGAAATGACAGAGCTTCACCGTCTCAGTCGCAAAAGTTCTACACACTAACACCTCACACTAGCTATATATAGACACGCTATCTTCGTGCGAAGGTAGGTTATCTTCGCACGAAGGTAATTTACATTCGTGTGAAGGTAGACTTCACCTTCTTGCGATGTTAAATACAAACAACGTAAATCTAACATTTTCGCCCTATTACAAAATATAGACACAACCCTAAGACGTAGGCAATAGACATTATGCACCAACAAACTCCCCCTTGGATGTTGCCGTAGTCTTGATCTATCTTTAAAATCTTTAAATATTTGACTTTAACGCCCAAAGAAATTCTTGCATGGCTTCTTACGCTCTTCAGACAATATTGGCGTTTGATCAGTCGCTGGAGCCCACTTCATGAACTGAAATCTTCGTAATCGAACTTCTTTAGACTTTTCTTCGATCTTCTTCAATCTTCGTTCCTCTTTCATAAACTCTTCATTCTCCAACTCTCTCCATGTTGATTCCCATATTTTTCCTGAATTAATATCGTGCACATAGCAAACATTAATCACGCCTTGGTATTGCATCGCTGGCATTTTCTCCTTCACATCATAACAAATCTCGTTGAAGAAAAAGCATTTGATATCATCTTTTGAACAGTTAACTAGCCACATCGGATCTAGTATATGAACAGTTCTCCACAATCCTCATATCCTCTTTCATTCGATCATCTCGGATTCAAATCTTTTGTAATAACTCAAGTGTCATCAGCTTTCAAGACAATAACATCTTCACTTGTTTCAGAATCCACTTGCCACCACTGAAAGTATTCATGGAAATCATGTTCGATCTTCATCAACAACATGTTTTTATCACACGTGGCCGTTTCCTCACAAGCGTGACATCTTTCTCTTTAGCAACTTTGTCAATCTTTTTCTTTTTCTTTGGAATCAACGGTTTCCACTTCTTAAAACCATGAGCTGCTTCATATTTGATTAACTTCCATAATCTCTGATCATGAAACTTCATTTGGAAGTTAATACTCTTCGTTTGTACAAGCTCTTTTATATCTTAGTATGGCAACGTCAATTCATTCAAATATCTGAAGTATTGAACACCATATGTGAAATCCCGGTTTTTCAGGATCTTAAACACGCTACTTTACAGTTATTCACTCCTACGCTGATTTAATTCGGAAAATTAAATTATACGCTCGCATTAACTACGCTAACTTTGTGAATCTATAGGGTGAATCACGTGCTATGTGTTATTAGACAGATTGTATCTGAATTACGTGCTATGTGTTATTAGACGGATTGTATCTAAATTACATGCTATGTGTTATTAGACGTTTGTGATTTAATATTTTATAAACTCCATGCCGCAAATAATATTTTAGTAAATAATATTTTAGTAACTTTTATTTATAAACCGAACCAAGCTTGTGAAACGTTTCGACTTCACGGCCAAGCAAACCCAACCCGCCACCCACACCCCCTTGCGGCCCAAGGAATTAACCTAAACTTGAGGCCCAAGCCATTTACCCAAACCGCCCCCCCTATTGCGGCCGCCTTCCCCTTTTTATATATACATGCATGTTGTAGCTTTCAAAAAAAAGGAGAAACCCTAATCCCTAGGAGAACCGACGGCAGCCCCCCCCCCCCCTCTCACGATCGCAAAACCCCACATCTCCCGGATTGGTTCCAAGCTTGTCCCGGTTCGCTAATCATCATCGTTTCAAGGTTAGGGTTTAATTGTTTTGCGATTCACTCTAGGGTTTGTGTAATAAAGATCATGATTATGTTTTTGTAGGATTATTAGTATGAAAAAGTGTGGTAATTTATGATTAGTTCGGATGAATGTGCGAATCTTTGCGGTTGTTATGTTATGTTGAATACTAAAATCGTAGGCTGTGTTTTAGGGATAAAGATCATGATAAATATTTAGGGTTTGCATGAATATTGAAATATATGATGATAACTGACAAGTCAACCTGTTGATAATTATTATTACTAGGCATCATGATCGTTTAAGCATGTTCTAACGCGATAAAAAGTCGAAAACAGTTTGCTGATTGACATTTACGGCCAACTTCAATTGGCTGTAACCTAATCATTATTTATCAAAAAGTGGATTTTATGAAGCCTAAAACTTGTATTTTTAAAAACGCTTCTAATGGCACTGGATTCATATTTTTCTGAGGTCGTTTGCTATTTTTAATTAGTCATTTAGTGCAGCAGCTGAAGCTGCGTAAATTCTGCAGAATTTGCTTGTTGTTTATCGAGTTGGATCTCATAGTCTTTAGTGGGTTAGGTCACGAAATTTGTACAGTAATTGGAGACTGCAATTTCCGGAAATTTCCCACTGGAATTTTGTTAATTGGATAAATGATGATTTTTAAATACTTTTTCTCGTGGACTGCAGTCAGAAAGCGACGAATCTGCTGCAGCCTAGTATATAAATGTTTATAAATAATTGGTAAAGATTTAGGTTTTGAAAATTTTACACAAAATTCTAAAGTCTAATTGACATCTCCTGTAAAAAACGTGGAATTTTTGGAACGTTGGAAATATTTTATAAAAATCATCGAAAACAGCCCAGTTATGAGCGTACAAGCCGAAACATGATAACTTGCGTTAGTGTGTACCAAAGTGTTGTATGAGTTAATCTGTGTTTATGACAAGTTGGTTTGATCATTATTTTGTATGATGATACTTTGCATGCATGATTGTGGTTTCGAATTGGTTATTACGTATGCCGCACTGTGTGTTAGTTATGCGTAGGGTTTTGTATCAGTGTGTTCACACACTAACTTTAAATCGGTTGGCATGTTAGGACGCGATTAGCGGTCCCATCATTTGCTTCTTTTGCGTTATTCTAACCGAGCAATTTAAGGTGAGTTCACGGCCCGTATTTTATCCGGTTTTGAACAACAGGGGGAGAAACATTTATACGCTCTAAAACTCTATCTTTTACGTTATGCGAAATTAACGTCGTTAAACTACTCGGTAACTAAGTTAATGTTAATGTACGTTATGGTCACTAAGTAGCTTTATCACGGAAGTCCTCAACCAACTCTCGGATCGTTAGTATTGGGTTAGATAGCAGGGAAATTATAAGTAGTACTACTGGGCCCGACAAGCCCCACCCGAGCTAGTCGCGCTAGCCGACCGGGAATGGTGAACGGGTGATTAATTTGGCCTAACTTTCGCCATGGTTAGTGATAGACCTGGCAACACTGAGGCAACAACAGTCAGCTTCGATCGCGAACTCTTATGTGACGTAACTTTAGTCTCGCTACCTGCATGTTAACATTGAACTTAATTACGAACCAACATTATTATTCCGGGTTAGGAATAATGGAACTATGTCGTTATCCCGGGTTAAGGATAACGGGGAAAAGAAACTTTTAAACCGAACTTGTGAACTTATAAAAGCCTGTGAACTCACTCTTCTTTAATGTTGACACTTGTTTCTTTACATGTTTCTCAGGACGCTAGGAGCGCTAGGTGCACTCACTTGCATTTGATCAAGACATTTTTATCGAGTCTTATTTACGAATAATGTTTGGGATTTTTGGTGTTGGCGCCCATTACTTTACTTTAATGCTTCCGCTAAACTTTGAAACTAAGATATTTTGAAAATGACTATGAATGGTTAAACAAATATTTTTAGAAAACGTTTAAATAAATCATATAGATTCGTTCGATACTGCTAGTGTCTGAGATTCTGGTTTGATCACACGCCTCGCGGTAAAACTCCGCAAGTGGATATTGAGGGTGTGACAGATTGGTATCAGAGCCTCTAGCTATAGAGAACCAGGTTTGCATTAAAAGTAGACCTAAACTATGGCTGTTACACGACACTAGACTTAGTTGGCACCGAACTGTGATATCCTGTTATGTGTTATGCTACAATTGTTTATGTGATATATATATATGTATTTTGGTACATACACAACACGTAACTAACTACACCAACCCAGCAGGCTATGTCATCATTATCATCCGACAAATCTCGACAATCAAGGGCGCCGGGGAAGGCACCCATGGTCGAACCCTCACCACCTCATGGCGTGGAGACACGCTCAGCTGCTAGGAAAAGACTCGCTCTAGGAGGGGAGTCGTCCTCCCATCCGACCACCTCTGTACCGGTCAACTCTTTAGGAGTGGGGGACGATCTAATTAGAGATGTGTTAAGGAAACAACAGGAACAGCTAGAGAGAATGCAGGAGACTATCGAAGCACAGGGATGGATGATACGTCAACTAACTGGTAAAACTGGAGAGCTCGAGGAAGAGCAATATGAGAATAAGAAAGTTCGAAACATTTTAGCTAAGGACTTTCGGGCTGAGCGGCTGAGGGCTGACTGGCTCGAAGACAGAGTTCTTGAGTCCAGTTGGAGGATTCAAGAACTGGAGCAGAACCAAGCACCATCTATCCCAGTACCCGCACCAGCACCGGCCCCTCCAGCGCCGGTAGAGGACGAAGAGGAGGGTCCAGAGGAAGACCCAGAGGAGGATCCAGAGGAAGACCCGGAGGGGGACCCGGAGGAAGAAGAGCCGGAACAAGACCCGGCTGTCGAAGTTGAAAACACCACAGAGGATGACGGCAATGATAGCGACTTGGGAGATGGAGACGTAGAAGACTAACTCGTCTCGCCAATCCCCGTTTTGTTTCCTTTAGTTTGTTAGTTTCCACTTATGTGTAACATTCGTCGAAAAACGGTTTTCAAAACCCGCTTCGTTTATTAATCAAATATTCAGTTATAAGATTTCGTTGCGTATTTATTGTTCAGATTATTTTAAATAATACATAATTGATAAACATTTTAGAATTTAAAAACCATAATTAATAAATAATAATAATAAGTGAATAAAAAATAAAATGGAGCCACCGGGTCTCGAACCCGGGTCTCCCATGAACACACACACATACCACACCACTCCGCCACACACATGTTTGTGTTCAACTAATGAAACAAATAACACTTATAATAAAAGCCGAAAGTCAAAATCAGTAATACCGCGCACCCAGAACGAGAAATCGCCGGAGAAAAACCGAGACTCCGCTAATGTTGCCTTTTCCCCATGACTGAAGCACGTAAACTGATTTCGACATCAGTTATAACCGTTGCATAACACCCAATTTGGTCAAAACCGTTACCCTTGAAGATTGAAATCTTGACCGTGAAATCATGGCCTCTAATTCGAACCAATTGGCCTGTTTCCACTATAAATACCCACTCAAACTTCATGTAAACCTTTCGCTCAGAACCACACTCACTTCCGAAGCTTTATTCCTTCCAAAATACGTCGCCGGAGATTTTCGCATTCGCCGGAATTTCACCGGAAAACCGAGGCTTTACTCCTAATCGGTATAATTCTCGACTCTTTTTTGGGTAATCCAATATTCGGCATGTATTAACCTTAATCGGTCAACCAGAGTCTGTCTCAAACAACGTCGCCGGAAATTCCCGCACTCGCCGGAATATCACTGGAGAACCGAAGCCTCACTGCCGATCGGTATAATCATCTAAACCTTCTTGCTTAGTAATGTAATTGCTCATCACAATTATCAAAACTGTTAATTCAGTTCGTTCAGCCGGATTCACTGTCGGAAATTTCTGTAAGTGAAGAAGATGTAGTTGATTATGTGTATTAATATAATTAAAATCGGATATTTAACCGGGTTAGACACACAGTCCAGCGGTGGACTGTGTGCAAATACAATACACATGTCCCGAGTTCGAATCGCACATGTTACCGACTTTCAGAAATAAAACCAACATTTTTAAAACCTAATCAGATCAAGTCACAATATATACATAAGAGGAATATAATACAGTAGTTAAACAGATTAGACACACAGCCCAACTGGTTGGGTTGTGCGCACTCGAACCGAAGGTCCCGAGTTCGACTTCGGGTCTCTGCAACCGGTTCGGCCATATAAATCATTTTAATAAAAACCAAATAAGGTTAAAGTTAATTAGTATATATATAATTAAAACATAGAATATTTCAGGTTAGACACGTAGCTCAGTTGGTAGAGCTGCGTGCACGTATACGAGAGGTCCCGAGTTCGAACCTCACTAGCCGCATAAAACAAACACAGTCTGACCGGTCAAGACCCGGTCAAACCTGACAAAAGTCAACCCTTTTTATTTCATTTTTATTTATTTATTTAATTGGAAAATTAATTAAAAATACTTAAAAATAGGATTTTTAAAGTTAGAAAATTTCCTTAACTCACAAAATAAATCTAAAAATCCCTTTAAGAGCAGTAATTAAAAATATTAATCTCAAATAAAATTTGTTATTTATCGAATCATTTCGTTATTATTTAGGTTAGTTTTTCCCTTGTCGATTGAATCATAAATTCGTGCGCATTCATCGTCACCAAAGAACGCACCCACTGTTAGTGAATCTCTACCAATTCCCGTTTTAATCATGTTTTGGGGTGTATCATGTGTTGTACAATTCTTTTATTTTATTTAAACACTTGTGCATACATCATATCCGTGATCAAATGTGTATCAATTTTTGTGTGAATTATATGTAGATTGAATTTATCATTTTCAGTGCACGCATTTCATTAGGCCCATTAGTTCCCCGTGGGATACGGGTTGAGCATCAGGAGCCTCATTAGATCGGCTCTGTTTGATTGAGCCTTGATCTCACATACATCATCATTCATGTCATATACTAATCCAAAGTGGTTTGTGATTGTTTATCTATATATGTTTGCTCACATGTGATTATTGCACGAATTTTCTTTATTAAATAAAACAAGAAATTAGTAAAAATGTTTTATCAAGGTTCACTCGCCAACTTTTGTGGACCCAAAATCTCCCCCGTTTTACACATGATACAGGTGATCCAGCTGAGACAGGAAACACGTAGGAAGGCCTAGACGAATAAACAAGTTTATGCTTTGGAGTAATTATGTAGTTTCATTTTATTGTAATTGTATGAATTTTGTTTTGGATATTTAAGTTTGTAATTTGAATTTAATAAATATGAAACATCTTAGTAAGCATCATGAGCTTTGGTGATAACCAATTATGCCCCGACTTTTATTCCGCTGCAGGTCGGGGTGTGACAGATTGGTATCAGAGCTTGTGACTATAGGGATATATGATAGGTTATTAGACCTTTAGAGCCTATACTATAGTTGATTAAATTTTAAATTGTTTATGCGTTACATACAAAGTTCATGATGTTCATATGTTTTATGTTTATTTTCACACTCAATGTTATGCAAGCACGCTCACAAATACATGTTATTATGCAATGCTCATCATGAATCATATCCTCATAACATATCATATCCATGAGAACACACACCTCACGATTCCCATGATTTATTGCAATGATTTTTATATTTTTCAAATCACATCAAAGTGAGTTCTCATGACGGGCATGTAGTAACTGGAAGGGTACGAGTACCGGTAGTCGGAACGTCATGTCTAGGCTTGGCATTCGTATAAATCCAAAATAAAGGACCAGTTTGCCTACCTGGGGACTAACGATGAGAGTACGAAGGACCTATTAGGCCAAAGCATGCTATACCAAACGTCGCGTGAACTAACCCCACTTTGAGTTGTCATTGTGTCTACACCTGGACACCCTCCTACCATACATCTCGCAATCATGTTTTACGATTTTCATTCGGGTGATGCGAGTGTTAACCCGCCGATACCAATGTGAATCCTACCAAGCCCAATAGTCATGGGGGCCCACATGAATACCCAGGTAATGGTATGGGGGACATTGGAGGCCCAAACATGAGCAAACCCAAGACATCCTATGGATGTAGTTAAATTATTGCCAATTATGTTGTTTTTCATTCTTTTTACGAAACATGACACCTAGAAAATTCTTAAACTCACAATCTTCCTATGTATGTTCCTATAGATGTCGGCTAGGCAACTACGTGGAGGTAGAAAGTCAGGAAGATCAAATGAACGCTTGGCCACACAAATTGCTAAACAAATGGCCGCAGTGCTTCCTGACATCGTGATTCAAGTTCAACAAGCTCTCACCGCTAATCCCATCAACCCTCCCAACCAAGAAGACCAGAGCGTCGCCAACCCTCCTTCCAAAACCCCCAAGTGCACCTACAAACACTTCAAATCCTGCGATCCCCCAAAATATGAACGGACCGAAGGTTTTACCGGCCTCCTTCATTGGTTTGAAGAAATGGAGAACACTTTCCTCAATTGCGATTGTCCCGAGGACCGTAAGGTACGTTATGCAACTGGAAGACTGTTTGGGGTAGCCCTTACCTGGTGGAACACGGAAAAAGGTAAGCGAGGAGTTGAAGATGCCATGGCCTTAACCTGGGAAGAGTTAAGGGAACTGATGACAAGACGCTTCTGTCCAAGAAGCGAAATCAAAAAGCTGGAAGACGAATTCCACTCACTGAAACAAAAGGAAGGAGATCACACTTCCTATAATAAGAGATTTCTCGAGCTGAACCAAATGATCCCTAATGTGTTCACCCCCGTGTACCGCTTGGTTGAACATTACATTCGAGGTCTTCCCTTGAAAATTCAAGATTTTGTTTTAAGCACATCGCCTGCAACACTTGAAGCCGCGATGGAGTTAGCTACAGAACTCACTGAAAATCGCATTCGAAACGGCAAATTCAAAGATGAAAAGAAGAAGGCACCCATAGAGACCCCAACTACAAACCACCCAGTCTCATCCTCAAGGTTTGCTGGTAAGAGGAAACGTAATGGCAAGAATTTCGCTGTCACTCAAACCAACCCTCTTATCACTGCTGCACCAATCACCCAAATTGCTCCTCCAGCTGCACCATTCAAAAAGCCATATACCGGCCCACACCCAAAATGCAACCGCTGTCAATACCATCACCCTCCCGAAAATCCCTGCCAACATTGCACGAGTTGTGGCCGTGCGGGTCACACCATCCAAACCTGCTGTACCCTTCAGCGAATGAACCGCAATCAACCTCAAACCCAAAGCCAAAATCAGATAATGGGTCAAGCCCAACAACCCTACTTCTACCACCTGCAAAACACGTAGCCCAACCTTACTACCAACCCAACTACCCCATGATACAACCCATGCGAGCCTGTTACAACTGTGGGGACTAAAACCACTTCAGGAACACTTGTCCACGCCTGGTGAACATTATCCATGCCCAAGCTCACCCAAACCTGGTAAACCAAGCTAATCAAGCTCCCCCACCTGCCAGAGGGAGAGCTTTCAATATCAACGCCAACCAAGCCAGGGCTGACAACAATGTGGTCAACGGTACGTTTCTCATCAATGGTAGTTATGCATCCATATTATTCGATACTGGTGCGGATAAGAGCTTTGTGTCCTTAGAATTTGAACCTATCCTCTACCAACCATCAAGTCTCTAACTGTGGAAGTTGCTGACGGAAAACCCGTTTCACTAGATTCTATTATACGCAATTGTACTCTCACCCTAAACGATCACGATTTTCCAATTGACCTTATTCCTATGAAGTTGGGAAGTTTCGATGTTATAATTGGTATGGACTGGCTCAGCCAGCATCACGCTGAAGTGGTGTGCCACGAAAAGTTCATTCGCATTCCTCTCGCAGATGATCAGACACTACGTATTTTTGGGGAAACCCTTTTGAAAGGACTCAAATTAATGTCCTGTCTCCAAGCCCGAAGATATCTCCGCAAGAATTACGTCGCATTCCTAACCCACGTCGTCAAAAAGGGAAATAAGGAAAGAAAACTTGAAGATATCCCAGTTGTGAAAGAATTCCCACAAGTCTTTCCCGACGACATATCAGGACTTCCTCCGGTGAGAGAAGTCGAAATTTCGCATCGATCTTGTACCTGGCGCTACACCCGTCGCAAAATCTCCTTATAGGTTAGCCCCATCCGAAATGCAAGAGCTGGCCAGTCAGCTGCAAGAGCTGACTGACAAAGGATTCATACGTCCTAGCTCATCGCCTTGGGGTGCACCTGTTCTCTTTGTGAAGAAGAAAGATGGAACGTTTCGCATGTGCATTGATTATAGAGAACTCAACAACTTAACGGTTAAAAATCGCTATCCACTACCTCGCATTGACGACCTTCTAGATCAACTTCAAGGTGCCACCTGCTTTTCAAAAATCGACCTTCGTTCTGGTTATCATCAGCTCAGAGTGCACGAAGATGATATCCCAAAAACCACCTTCCGGACTCGTTATGGTTATTACGAGTTCATGGTCATGCCATTCGGTTTAACCAACGCCCTCGCTGTCTTCATGGATCTAATGAATAGGGTATGCAAACCCTACCTCGACCGTTTCGTCATAGTCTTCATCGACGATATTCTTATCTACTCCAAGTCTATATCCGATCATGAGCGACACCTTCGACTCATCCTTACACTCTTAAGGACTGAAAAGCTCTACGCTAAGTTCTCAAAATGTGAATTCTGGTTAGGAGAAGTACAATTCCTTGGACATGTCGTCAACGATAAGGGAATTCATGTTATCTTCAAAAATCAAGGCAGTGCAGGAATGGCAAGCGCCACGTACCCCTACCGAAGTTAGGTCATTTCCCGGTTTGGCTGGTTACTATCGACGCTTCATTACCAATTTTTCCCGTATTGTTGCACCGCTCACGGCCTTGACTCATAAAGGAAAACCCTTCATATGGGGACCTAAGCAAGAGGAGGCCTTCCAAACTCTAAAGCAAAAACTTTGTGACGCACCTATCCTCACACTCCCTGAAGGTTGCGATGACTTTGTAGTATATTGCGACGCATCAGGGCAAGGGCTAGGCTGTGTATTAATGCAAAGAGGAAAAGTGATAGCCTATGCCTCTAGGCAACTCAAGGTTCACGAGAAGAATTACACCACCCACGACCTGGAACTTGTAGCCGTTGGGTTCGCTCTCAAGATATGGAGACATTACCTCTACGGTACTAAGTGTGAAATAACCCTGACCACAAGAGTCTCCAACATATCTTCAACCAAAAGGAGTTGAATATAAGGCAACGAAGATGGGTCGAACTTCTCAACGACTACGACTGTGAAATTCGGTATCATCTTGGCAAGGAAAACGTAGTAGCCGATGTACTCAGTCGAAAAGGTTATGCGAACTCCATTCGTCTTCTCTATTCGCAAATCATAACCGACATCAAAGATCGAATCCGAGCAGCTCAACATGTTTCTGTAACAGAAAATGATGTACGCGATGAACTGTCATGTGGAGCTGAACTCAGAATCGAATCCAAATCCAACGGTATTCTATACTATTTAAACAGCATATGGATTCCTGATCGCGATAACCTTCGTGATTTCCTCATGAATGAGGCGCACAAAACACGATACTCTGTACACCCAGGAGCCGACAAGATGTATCAAGACCTACGATACACCTACTGGTGGCCTGGCATGAAAAAGGATATCGCTGTTTTTGTTTCCAAGTGCCTTACCTGTTACAAAGTAAAAGCTGAACATCAAAGACCTTCAGGACTTCTAGTCCAACCCGAAATACCTGTATGGAAGTGGGAAAACATAACCATGGATTTCATTACCGAGATACCTCGCACCTCCAGTGGGTATGACACCATATGGGTAATAATCGATCGTCTTACAAAGTCATCTCACTTCATTCCGATTCGCGAGGACTTCAAGAACGGGAAGTTAGCTCGTATCTACATCAGCGAGATCGTAAGCCGTCATGGTGTACCATTAAGCATCATTTCAGACCGTGATGGTCGTTTCACTTCACGAACATGTCGAGCCGTGCAAATCGCTTTGGGTACACGAGTAGACCTCAGTACCGCTTTTTATCCTCAAACTGATGGTCAATCTGAACGCACCATCCAAACCCTTGAAGACATGCTGCGAGCATGTGTCATAGACTTCAAAGGGAATTGGGACGCTCACCTACCATTAGTGGAATTTTCGTACAACAATAGCTATCATTCAAGTATCGGCATGGCTCCTTTCGAAGCTTTATATGGTCGTAAGTGCCGATCTCCAGTATGTTGGCACGAAATTGGGGAAGCGCAAATCACCGGTCCAGAATTAATTCAAGAAACAACCGACAAGGTCCTTCAAATTCGAAACAATCTTCTAGCGGCTCAAAGTCGTCAAAAGAGTTATGCAGACAAACGACGAAAGCCCTTGGAGTTTGACATTGGTGATCAAGTACTTTTAAAAGTATCACCGTGGAAGGGAGTGGTTCGTTTTGGCCAGAAGGGCAAGCTAGCACCACGCTACGTAGGACCTTTCAAGATACTCGAAAGAGTAGGTCCTGTAGCATACAAGCTTGACCTACCAGAAGAACTCAACAGAATTCATCCCACATTTCACGTATCAAACTTGAAAAAGTGCCTCGCCGATGAATCTCCATATTCCTCTAGAAGACATTCAAGTCGATAAATCGATGCACTTCGTTGAAAGACCGGTAGAAATCATGGACTTCGGAGAGAAGCGTTTAAGGCGAAGTCATATTCCAATTGTCAGGGTACGTTGGGAGTCAAAACGAGGACCCGAGTTTACTTGGGAACGTGAAGACTCAATGCGCGAAAAATACCCGCATCTTTTTCCAGTTACCACTACTACTTAAATTTCGGGACGAAATTTCTAAAAGTAGGGGATACTGTAACATTCGTCGAAAAACGGGTTTCAAAACCCGCTTTGTTTATTAATCAAATATTCAGTTTTAAGATTTCGTTGCGTATTTATTGTTCAGATTATTTTAAATAATACATAATTAATAAACATTTTAGAATTTAAAAACCATAATTAATAAATAATAATAATAAGTGAATAAAAAATAAAATGGAGCCGCCGGGTCTCGAACCCGGGTCTCCCATGAACACACACACATACCACACCACTCCGCCACACACATGTTTGTGTTCAACTAATGAAACAAATAACACTTATAATAAAAGCCGAAAGTCAAAATCAGTAATACCGCGCACCCAGAACGCGAAATCGCCGGAGAAAAACCGAGACTCCGCTAATGTTGCCTTTTCCCCTTGACTGAAACGCGTAAACTGATTTCGACATCAGTTATAACCATTGCATAACACCCAATTTGGTCAAAACCGTTACCCTTGAAGATTGAAATCTTGACCGCGAAATCATGGCTTCTAATTCGAACCAATTGGCATGTTTCCACTACAAATACCCACTCAAACTTCATGTAAACCTTTCGCTCAGAACCACACTCACTTCCGAAGCTTTATTCCTTCCAAAATACGTCGTTGGAGATTTTCGCATTTGCCGGAATTTCACCGGAAAACCGAGGCTTTACTCCTAATCGGTATAATTTTCGACTCTTTTTTTGGTAATCCATTATTCGGCATGTATTAACCTTAATCGGTCAACCAGAGTCTGTCTTAAACAACGTCACCGGAAAATCTCGCACTCGCCGGAATATCACTGGAGAACCGAAGCCTCACTGCCGATCGGTATAATCATCTAAACCTTCTTGCTATCTCTTGCTTAGTATTCTAATTGCTCAACACAATAATCAAAACTATTAATTCAGTTCGTTCAGTCGGATTCACTGTCGGAAATTTCTGTAAGTGAAGAAGATGAAGTTGATTATGTGTATTAATATAATTAAAATTGAATATTTAACCGGGTTAGACACACAGTCCAGCGGTGGACTGTGTGTAGATACAATACACACGTCCCGAGTTCGAATCGCACATGTTACCGACTTTCAGAAAAAAAAAACCAACATTTTTAAAACCTAATCAGATCAAGTCACAGTATATACATAAGAGGAATATAATCCAGTAGTTAAACAGATTAGACACACAGCCCAACTGGTTGGGCTGTGCGCACTCGAACCGAAGGTCCCGAGTTCGACTCCGGGTCTCTACAACCGGTTCGGCCATATAAATCATTTTTAATAAAAACCAAATAAGGTTAAAGTTAATTAGTATATATATATAATTAAAACAGAGAATATTTCAGGTTAGACACGTAGCTCAGTTGGTAGAGCTGCATGCACGTATACGAGAGGTCCCGAGTTCGAACCTCACTAGCCGCATAGAATAAACACAGTCTGACCGGTCAAGACCCGGTCAAACCTGACAAAAGTCAACCCTTTTTATTTCATTTTTACTTATTTATTTAATTGGAAATTAATTAAAAATACTTAAAAATAGGATTTTTAAAGTTAGAAAATTTCCTTAAACTCACAAAAATAAATCTAAAAATCCCTTTAAGAGCACTAATTAAAAATATTAATCTCAAATAAAATTTGTTATTTATCGAATCATTTCGTTATTATTTAGGTTAGTTTTTCCCTCGTCGATTGAATCATAAATTCGTGCGCATTCATCGTCACCAAAGAACGCACCCACTGTGAGTGAATCTCTACCAATTCCCCGTTTTAATCATGTTTTGGGGTGTATCATGTGTCGTACAATTCTTTTAACTTGTGCATACATCATATCCGTGATCAAATATGTATCAATTGTTGTGTGAATTATATGTAGATTGAATTTATCATTTTCAGTGCACGCATTTCATTAGGCCCATCACTTCCCTGTGGGATACGGGTTGAGCATCAGGAACCTCATTAGATCGGCTCCGTTTGATTGAGCCTTGATCTCACATACATCATCATTCATGTCATATACTCATCCAAAGTGGTTTGTGATTGTTTATCTATATATGTTTGCTCACATGTGATTATTGCACGAATTTTCTTTATTAAATAAAACAAGAAATTAGTAAAAATGTTTTATCAAGGTTCACTTGCCAACTTTTGTTGACCCAAAATCTCCCCCGTTTTACACATGATACAGGTGATCCAGTTGAGACAGGAAACACTTAGGAAGGCCTAGAAGAATAAACAAGTTTATGCTTTGGAATAATTATGTAGTTTCATTTTCTTGTAATTGTATGAATTTTGTTTTGGATATTTAAGTTTGTAATTTGAATTTAATAAATATGAAACATCTTAGTAACATCATGAGCTTTGGTGATAACCCAATTATGCCCCGACTTTTATTCCGCTGCGGGTCGGGGTGTGACATTATGTTTGAACTTGAAATTTTATAATTAAACTGAGATGTTTGGTTGGTATTTTGTGAGACATTGCAATTTATTTAATCGAATGTTCCTTTTGATTGTTTAAATTGTCGGGTTGACATAATTTGTGTGATTATTGAAGTGTGGAATATGATAACTATATTGGACATATATACTTATCGGTGTGTATTTGTGTTGTCTTGCGAAGATCTGAAATGGCAACTGGTCGTCGCGAAAATCTCAACATGTCAACTGAAGAATTGGCCACTTTAATCAAAGAACACGTGAATGCTGCTCTGGCAGGTGTTCAAAACCCACTAGCAAGTAACCATTATTAAATTTTCATAGGAAAATCTAATAGTTGGGCTAGTAGACTTTCTCGCTGACTACCTATCTCTGTCTTCAGGAGGGGGTCTTAACCCCTATAAGATGTTCCTGGATGCAAAACCGAGCAAGTTCACGGGTGTTGAAGGACCCATAGGACTGGTCCGTTGGATTGAAAAGTCTGAATCGGTTTTCGAGATGTGCAATTGCCTTGAAGCTAATAAGGTAAAGTATGCTGCCTCAACGTTGGAAGATGGGGCATTGACCTGGTGGAACGCACAAGTCCAAACGCGTGGACTTCTTGCGGCGAACGCAATGGCCTGGACCGAATTTAAGGCCCTAATCAAGGAGGAATACTGTCCGCGGGACAGAGTTCAACAGTTGGAACAGGCGTTATGGAACCACAAGATGGTAGGGTCTGAAAATGAAGCTTACACGGCAAAACACCATGATCTGGTGTTCCTATGTCTCGATCTGGCTAACACCGTCGAAAAACGACTTGAGTTTTATCTTGGGGGACTGGTCCCTGAGATCCAGGCATGGTAATGTCTAGCAACCCTACGACGGAGCATCAAGCGATTAGGCTGGCGCATAAAATCTCCGATAAGGCGGTGGAGCAAAGGAAGTTGCCACCTAGGGGTGCAACTGAAATTGTCCCTAACAACAAAAGAAAATTTGAAGACTCACCTGCTCGACAATCTTCATCAGCCCAGCCACAACAAGGAAACCAGAAGCGGTCTAACAATTTCAGTAATAATCGGGGTCACAACAATCAGTCTGCCAACAACACCCAGAACTTGAGCGGCTATGCGGGTCGAAAGCCGCAATGTAATCGTTGTAACCTCCATCATCACGACCCTTGCGCCGGAAATCGCTGCCAACGATGTGGCAAAGCGGGACACGCGACAAAGGATTGTCGCGGGGAAATCATGTCTCGACAAAATCAGAATCATCACCAGGGTCAACAGCAAGGTAATAATCGGGGATGCTATCAGTGCGGTAGCACTGCCCATTTCAAGCGAGACTGCCCGCAGCTTCGCAACAACAATAATGGTGGGAACAACAACAAAAACCACAATAACAACAACAACAACAATAACAACAATGGCAACAATGGAAATGGTGGCACAGGAGGTGCCAAAGGTCGTGCATTCACGCTGGGCCGTGGAGAGGCCAGAAACGACTTGAATGTGGTCACTGGTAAGTTTCCCCTAAACGATCATTTTGCTACTGTACTTTTTGATATGGGTGCGGATAAGAGTTTTATATTTGAGTCTTTTAGGAAGAACCTAAATCTCACGCCTAAACCCCTAGAGACCCCTTACGTCATAGAACTAGCCGATGGTAAATCTGTAGATGTGACCCATTTAGTAACCGGCTGTCAACTTAAACTCTCGGGTCACACCTATACCATTGATCTGATGACAACTACCCTAGGTAGTTTTGATGTGGTAGCCGGAATGGACTGGCTATCCGACGTCCGAGCTGAAGTTCTCTGTTTCGCGAAAGCTATCCGTATTCCGCTCTCTAACGACGAAGTCTTGATGGTGCAAGGCGAGAAGGCAGGCGCTGTCACAAACATCATCTCTTACATGCAAGCTCAGAAGTATCTTCGGAGAAAGAACTCCTTTGCTTTGCTCGCACTGGTCACCGAGCAGCCTAAGGACGAGAAGCGGATTGAAGATATCCCCGTCGTCCGTAACTTTCCTGATGTGTTTCCAGAGGAGTTACCTGGTCTTCCAGCACATCGACAAGTGGAGTTTGAAATCGAATTGGTGAACCATGCGACTCCTATCGCCAAGGCCCCGTACCGCTTAGCTCCAGCAGAGCTGCAAGAGTTGTCTACCCAACTTCAGGAATTGTTGGAAAAAGGATTTATCCGACCCAGTTTTCGAAGTGTGATTTCTGGATTTGGGAAGTTCAGTTCCTCGGGCATATCGTGATGAAAAAGGTATACACGTTGATCCCGCCAAGATTGATGCTATAAAGAACTGGGAAGCACCCAGGACACCGACAGAGAACCGCCAATTTTTGGGTTTGGCTGGTTACTACTGACGTTTCATCGAGGGATTCTCAAAGATCGCACAACCACTTACCACTCTCACTCAGAAGGGTGCCAAGTATGCTTGGGGTGATAAACAGGAAGCAGCATTTCAATTGCTGAAACAGAAGCTTTGCAGTGCGCCCATTTTGTCCTTGCCAGAGGGGACAGATGATTTTGTGGTATATTGTGACGCTTCCATTCAGGGAATGGGATGTGTACTCATGCAACGTGATAAGGTCATCGCGTATGCATCCCGACAGTTGAAGGTTCACGAGAAGAACTACACGACACATGCCCTGGAATTGGGGGCAGTTGTGTTTGCACTTAAGATTTGGAGACACTATCTATATGGAACAAGGTGCACAATTTACACAGATCACAAGAGCCTCCAAAATATTTTCGACCAGAAGGAGTTGAGACATCATCGCTGGGTCGAACTCCTGAATGATTATGAATGTGCCATTCGATATCACCCGGGTAAAGCTAACGTGGTAGCTGATGCCCTCAGTAGGAAGGAGCACTTGAAACCTCGTCGGGTACGAGCGCTACAGTTCACAATTCATTCTGGGTTACCCGAACAGATACGCGACGCGCAGCTAGAAGCAGTTAAGGAAGAGAACATCAAGGCTGAATCTATGGGAAAAATGGAACGCGATTGGGAAGTGAAACCCAATGGTGCCCGGTATTTCATGAATCGTATATGGGTACCTCTCTATGGAGACGTCAGAAAGCTAGTTATGGACGAAGCACAAAAATCCCGATACTCTGTCCATCCTGGTTCGGATAAGATGTATCAAGACCTTGAAGCCGTGTACTGGTGGCCCAACATGAAAGCGGATATAGCCACCTACGTGAACAAGTGTTTGACTTGTGCGAAAGTCAAGGTGGAATACCAGAAGCCATCAGGGCTACTTCAACAACCTGAGATCCCAGTGTGGAAATGGGATAAGATCTCGATGGACTTTATCACTAAACTCCTGCGAACTCCGGGTGGTTGCGATACCATCTGGGTAATCGTGGATCGTCTAACTAAGTCTGCACACTTCCTAGCGACCAAAGAAATAGGTAAGATTGATAAGTTTACTCGCATCTACATTAAGGAAGTAGTTTCTCGGCACGGGGTGCCAACGTCCATCATCTTAGACAGAGATGCTCGTTTCACGTCCAACTTTTGGCAGTCACTTCAGAAAGCGTTGGGTATACGCTTAGATATGAGTACAGCTTACCACCCTCAGACGGATGGTCAAAGTGAAAGGACCATTCAGACCTTGGAGGACATGCTTAGGGCATGCGTGGTAGACTTCGGGAACAGTTGGGAAATCCATCTACCTTTAGTGGAATTCTCGTATAAAAACAGTTACCATACGAGTATTCAGGCAGCACCATTTGAAGCATTGTACGGTCGCAAATGTAGATCACCGGTCTGTTGGGCGGAAGTCGGTGACAGTCAACTCACAGGTCCTGAGTTGATACTTGAGGCTACTGAAAAGATTGTGCAAATCAGAAACCGCATGGCAGCGGCACGAGATCGACAGAAAAGTTACGCTGATCAACGACGCAAACCGCTCGAATTTCAAGTAGGCGACCGCGTCCTACTGAAAGTGTCACCCTGGAAGGGCGTAATTCGTTTCGGAAAACGAGGCAAACTAAACCCACGGTACGTAGGCCCATTTGTGATTTCAAAGCGTATCTGGCCCGTAGCGTATCAGTTAGACCTTCCTGTCGAACTCAGTGGAGTTCACAACGTTTTTCATGTGTCCAATCTGAAGAAGTGCCTATCAGATGAGACCCTAGTCATTCCATTGGATGAGATTCAAGTGGATGAGCAACTGCATTTTGTGGAGCAACCTATCGAGATCATGGATCGTGAGATCAAGACTCGAAGGCACAGCAAGATACCGATAGTCAAGGTTCGTTGGAACTCTAAGCATGGACCGGAGTTCACGTGGGAAAGAGAGGACCAAATGAAAATCAAATATCCACACTACTTTGCAACTGAGCAGCAATCTGACGTTACCGCCAACTAAATTTCGGGACGAAATTCTTTCAACATGGGGATGATGGGACAGCCTGGGATTTACTTGTACCATTCTAACAAACTAAGCTTTTGTGCGTTGCTTTCTAAACCGTGTTTACTCAATTTTCGGGACGAAAATTCTTTCAACATGGGGATAATGTGACATCCCGGTTTTTCAGGTATCTTAAACGTGCTACTTTATGGTTATTCACTCCTACGCTGATTTAATTCGGAGAATTAAATTACACGCTCGCAATAACTACGCTAACTTTGTGAAACTATAGGGTGAATCACATGCTATGTGTTATTAGACGGATTGTATCTGAATTACGTGCTATGTGTTATTAGACGGGTTGTATCTAAATTACGTACTATGTGTTATTAGACGTTTGTGATTTAATATTTTATAAACTCCATGCCGCAAATAATATTTTAGTAACTTTTATTTATAAACCGAACCAAGCTTGTGAAACGTTTCGACTTCGCGACCAAGCAAACCGAACCCGCCACCCACACCCCCTTGCGACCCACACACCTTGCGGCCCAAGGAATTAACCTAAACATGAGTCCCAAGCCACTTACCCAAACCGCCCCCTATTGCGCCCCCCCCCCCCTTCCCCTTGTTATATATACATGCATGTTGTAGCTTTCAAAAAAAAGGAGAAACCCTAATCCCTAGGAGAATCGACGGCAGCCCCCCCCTCTCACGATCGCAAAACCCCACATCTTCCGGATTGGTTCCAAGCTTGTGCCGGTTCGCTAATCATCATCGTTTCAAGGTTATGGTTTAATTGCTTTGCGATTCACACTAGGGTTTGTGTAATAAAGATCATGATTATATGTTTGTAGGATTATTAGTATGAAAAAGTGTGGTAATTTATGATTAGTTCGGGTGAATGTGCGAATCTTTGCGGTTGTGATGTTATGTTGAATACTAAAATCGTAGACTTCGTTTTAGCGATAAAGATCATGATAAATATTTAGGGTTTGCATGAATATTGAAATATATGATGATAATTGACAAGTCAACATGTTGTTAATCATTATTACTAGGCGTCATGATCGTTTAAACATGTTCTAATGCGATAAAAAGTCGAAAACAGTTTGCTGATTGACATTTATAGCCAACTTCAATTGGCTGTAACCTGATCATTATTTATCGAAAAGTGGATTTTCTGAAGCCTAAAAGGTGTATTTTTGAAAACCGCTTATAAAGGCACCAGAATCATATTTTTTCTGAGGTCGTTTGCTATTTCATTTAGTGCAGCAGCTGAAGCTGCGTAAATTCTGCAGAATTTGCTGGTTGTTTGCTATCGAGTCGGATCTCAAAGTCTGTAGGAGGTTAGGTCACGAAATTTGTACAGTAACTGGAGACAGGAATTTCCGGAAATCTTCCACTAGAATTTTGTTAATTGGATGAATGATGATTTTTAAATAATATTTCTAGTGGACTGCAGTCAGAAAGCCACGAATCTGACTGCAGCCTAGTATAAAATGTTTATATATAATTGGTAAAGATTTAGGGTTTGAAAATTTTACACAAAATTCGACAGTCAAATTGACATCTCCTATAAAAATATTGGAATTTTTGGAAAGTTGGAACTATTTTATAAAAATCCTCGAAAACAGCCGAGTTATGAGCGTACAAGCCGAAACATGATAACTTGCGTTAGTGTGTACCAAAGTGTTGTATGAGTTAATCTGTGTTTATGACAAGTTGGTTTGATCATTATTTTGTATGATGATACTTTGCATGCATGATTGTGGTTTCGAATTGGTTATTACGTGTGTCGCACTGTGTGTTAGTTATGCGTAGGGTTTTGTATCAGTGTGTTCACACACTAACTTTAAATCGGTTGGCATGTTAGGACGCGATTAGCGGTCCCATCATTTGCTTCTTTTGCGTTATTCTAACCGAGCAATTTAAGGTAAGTTCACAGCCCCTATTTTATTCAGTTTTAAACAACATGGGGAGAAACATGTATACGCTCTAAAACTCTATCTTTTATGTTATGCGAAATTAACGTCGTTAAACTACTCGGTAACTAAGTTAATGTTAATGTACGTTATGGTCACTAAGTAGCTTTATCACGGAAGTCCTCAACCAACTCTCGGATCGTTAGTATTGGGTTAGATAGCGGGGATTATAAGTAGTACTACTGGGCCCGACAAGCCCCACCCGAGCTAGTCGCGCTAGACGACCGGGAATGGTCAACGGGTGATTAATTTGGCCTAACTTTCGCCATGGTCAGTGATAGACCTGGCAACACTGAGGAAACAACAGTCAGCTTCGAGCATGAACTCTTATGTGACGTAACTTTAGGCTCGCTACCTACATGTTAACATTGAACTTAATTACGAACCAACATTATTATTCCGGGTTAGGAATAATGGAACTATGTCGTTATCCCGGGTTAGGAATAACGGGGAAAAACAAACTTTTAAACCGAACTTGTGAACTTATAAAAACCTGTGAACTCACTCTTCTTTAATGTTGACACTTGTTTCTTTACATGTTTCTCAGAACGCTAGGAGCGCTAGGTGCACTCACTTGCATTTGATCAAGACATTTTTATCGAGTCTTATTTACGAATAATGTTTGGGTTTTTTGGTTTTGGCGTTTGTGTTGGCGCCCGATACTTTAGTTTAATGCTTCTGCTAAACTTTGAAACTAAGATATTTTGAAAATGACTATGAATGGTTAAACAAATGTTTTTAGAAAACGTTTAAGTAAATGATATAGAGTCGTTCGATACTGCTAGTGTCTGAGATTCTGGTTTGATCACACGCCTCGCGGTAAAACTCTGCAAGTGGAATTGAGGGTGTGACACCATATTCCCTTTTGATCGCGTAGACATCCAAATCAAGAATCCATCCCCAGCTCAAAATATCACCCAAAGATTATCTTTGTCGCGTTTTAAGAATGCTAACATCATTTAAATTTCCTTTCTTTTAGTAGCTATTTCAACCACGTCTTTTTAGCCTCAACAATTTCTTCTTTAGATAGACGTTTCAGAATATTTCCCTCTGGAATTGCCTCTACAATCCTTCTTTTTAACAAATCATCGTTTGCTTTACTAAATAATTTTTCAAAAGTTGGAAAGTTATCAGTTCCTTCACCAGAATACTTGATCGCTTCATCATCATCATCATCCAATGCATCTTCAATAATCACCCTAACATATGTATCAGCATCTGGTATATACTTGTAAACATAATCATTTGGCTCGAATGCACTGATTTTATTCAGTTCCTCTTCAAAGTCAAATTCGAACGAGTCCTCGTCAACTCCCAGCATAATAAAACTTTCTACCTTTGTATAATTATGCACAAACTCACCTTCCTCAACATTATGTTCCAAATACAAAATTCGGGGCTTATAACAATCAGGAACAACTGTAAATGGAGTAACTGTGAGGATTCCTGACTATTCTTCATCGTGAGTTTGCTCTTTCTGCTCCCCCTGGCGTTGTGTATCATCTTCTTGGTTAGCCAAATCATCTAGAAAAACTTTGCAATCAAAAGATTCATTAAACTTTTCAGTTTCAACTATCAACCCTCTTCCACCTTCCGTATTATCGTCATCGTCGCCTTCGTCATCATCATTTTTATCATCTTTCTTGCCATCATCTTTATCTTGTTTATCATCCTCCCCGTCGTCATCAAATTCATCTAACTTTGCATCTATCTCAGCATACAATCTCATTTGTTCTACAATCTTTTCAATCATAGAATTTTCAGTAACATCCACTAGTCCTCCCACAAGTACAAAATTAACTGGTTCTGCATCAACATCTATGTCAACCTCTTCCTCATTCTCAACACTAGCAGTAGTAATTTCTGGCACAGACTTAGCTTCTAGCACAGATTGTTCTATCACAGAAACCTCATCAACTTCTCTTTCCCCTTGCCTAAAGCTTTAGCATCTTCCTCTGCCTTCTTAGCCCATTCAGCTGCTTTTTGTCTTGCTTCTTCAACTTCTAAACGATCAAATTCAGCATCAAAGTCTATCCCCACCCTACTAGCCAATACCTTCCCAGATAAATCAAATCTTCGGTTATTCCGAGCACGTTCATCCTCAAAATCATTTACCACTCGTATCAACCTATAATTATCAGTCACAAGGCTTTCAATCACAACTTTCATACATTCTCAACCATTTTCAAGAAATTTCACCCTGCCTTCCAATACTTCTTTATTATCTTCAAGGCTTTGATCTTACTTTTCAGTTCTGCTATTTTGGAGTCATTGAACATGTCCGCATCGAAATTTTCATCAAGCCCTTCTGTGTAAATAGAATCTCCACAAAATCTCTAGGAAATCTATCTGACAGTGATTCTCTCGGAGCTGATTTAGGTGTTGGTTGTTTGGGTGTTATTTGAGTTTGCGAAGATGTTTGGTGTTGTGGAGATTTTGGTTGTGGTGGAGTTTGATGTGAGGGTGTGATATGTTATGGTGATGGCTGTGGTGGTGGTGATGGTGGTTGTTGTGGTGAAGAAATGTGAATAGGTGATGTTTGTGGTTGTTCAACACTTTCAGCCTATGTTGTCTTTCTCCTCATGTATTTCCTTCTGGCTTTCTTTACTGCGGGAGACTAGTAGTCTTTTTCTGTACATCAGGCTTACTCTTGACTCTCCATGCCTTCTGAGTTGGACTTCCAGCTTCAGAATCATTATTAGGTGGAATATACACGTCATCATCATCTCCAACCACTTTCTTCTTCTTGATCCCATCCTTTCAGCTATTTCAACTCTGTCAAAAGTATCCTCAGAATCTTAATCATTATCATCACCTACACCTTCCTTTTCTCTATGTGAGGTAGCAGAAAATACCTCGTCCTCAACATTTACTTCGGCTTCAACATGTTGCTCAATATTTTGATCAATCTTTACTTCCTCGTCAGTAGTTTCGTCTTTGAGGACTGTATCTCTCTTTCTTTTCGGAGCTTTGGCTTTTGGAGTACTCTGTTTCTTAGCACCTTCTTTCTCGTACCACATACCTCTCTTAGACTCATAACCATCCATCTGAGCAACCTCATCATCAAAACCACTGCTTTCATTTCTCCATTTATCCTTCGGAGGTGCTTTGTATCTCTTATCTTTAAATCTTCCAAAGAATTTCCTTGCCACTAGCTCTGTAGTCTGCTTCAGATACTGATTCAATCTCACCAAAGATAACCCTGTCATGTGATCTAATGGCAACACATCATTCTTGTTTTTCACTAAGTTGGGAAATTGATCAGCTAACATCATCTGCACAAATCTAGGGTATTGCAAGAACTTTTCTTCGTCAATGTTCAACTGCATCTACTCGAATATCATCTTGGTGAAGTTGTAGGGCTTGTTCAGTGCAAGTAAAGCGATCATGCACATGTGATAATCAACTATAGGATCACCTCCTCTTTCTTGTGGCTTAATGTAGATATCACAGAATGTACAAAAAACTTGTAAGGTCTTCCGAGATAAGCTTTATTGAACTAAGTGTTGACATGCCGTTTATAGCCCATTCTGTAGAAGCATCCTTTGCACATACGTTCAGTATACATCATTGGATCTTCGTCTTTATCTTTAAAATCTAACACTCTGCAAAGGGCTTTAGTTTTGTACAACTCTTTATCTTCATTACCAATCTGCACAAAAGATCGTATAGCTTTCTTATCTAGTACAAACTTTGTGTGTTCCCGGAACCTCTTTATGTGTGAGCGACAGGCCTTGTAAGGGTCTGTAAGCGCTTTAACAATCGGTAACTCGCTCATAAACTTCAATATTGACTTGAAAGGAACAATTTCTAGAATACTCTCATCAAGAACACAACAGATGTTGTGTTTCTTGTGGAAGTTCAATTTCTTTTCCTGCACAAACAACAAACACTTCGTTTTTTTTTCAAAAAATTACCTTTTACCTTCGTGCGAAGGTAACTGGTATGAAGTGAACCTTTACCTTCGTGCGAAGGTAAATAATCAAAATACATATTTTGCACTTTATCTTCGTGTGAAGGTAACCTTATACACACTTGATAATTTTTCCTTGATTTTTGTGAAATTGATGTTGCTAAAACAACCTAAAAGTGCTGATTAACACCATGGTATGTTCAATTTTAACTTTTGCCCATTAGATTTTCCTAGATCTACATTTTTATGTTTGTTTTACCTGAAACTTCAATTTAAGGTTCAATTCGGTCCAAACTACCTTAGGAATTGTTCGTGGTGTGCCAATTGACCACTACAAGCTATGAAATTTCGGCAGCACTTAGTTAATCATTTTGCAATTTTATCTTCGCTTAGAGCAATAAACAGTGAACGTATGTATTATCTTCGTGAGGAGATAATATATAAGTCATGCTATCTTCATGCGAGGATAGTTATCTTCATGCGAAGATAATTATCTTTGTCCGAAGATACCCTCTTTGAGTGAAGGTAAAACAGATTTTTAACATTTTGTTTATTTTAACTAGTTTTAATGACCCCCCAGTTGACCATGTCCAAGTTAATGACCCCAGTTAATTGATTTGTCTACCAAGTCCAAGTTAATGACCTTGGTTGAACTCTTTGTGATCAAATTGATATTTTAGGCAATATAAAGTTTCAAGTTAATAAACTTTTAATCTTTTCAAAAGATTTTATCAATACAGATAAGCTCCCAACCCATTGTCCTATAGTATTCTCAGCATTCGGCATCTCTTTATTTTGAATATTCGTTTTCCACCATCAGTAGTCAAAACTAAGATAGAAATAAAAATCTTTTTGGTTTTTCCAAAATTTATGATAAAACATACTGAAAATATTTTTAGGCTTTTTTGAAATGAAATGTAATAAATTATGTACAAACATATTTACAGACATATTTTTGTGAGTTTGTGATAGAGGATCATATCAGTTTATGAGACAAATCATTAGTACCGTTGACCTTTATAAGACTTTAAGTAATAAACAAATTCACTTAGGCTGTCAGTCTACTTGTCCACATAAACCTCTACACATTTCTCAATTGATCCGAGATACATTTAGATAATTTTAGGAACTTGACTTAACCGTGTTTCCCATCTCAGAATATAGTCCCGTACCAAGATTCCCTGAATTTCATCTTGCAGGTGAATATATCTAGCTGATATCTTTATCAAGGTAATGTGAGACCTTGAGAGCTCAGGTTAGTACCACGGTACCGACAAAGAGATGAAGGCTCGTCTTGAAAGTAGTGTTCTAATTTGGAATCTTTTACTGCAATTGTTGGATCTTTCGATACCTACAATTTGCTGTAGTTTTTGGGTTTAAAAGCAAAAGTATTCTACAAGTTCTAGTCCATTGCCGATGCAAAATCATAAGAACTAGTATTATACCCCAGATATCAATTATTTATAAAGACCTAGTATATCAGAATCCGGCAATCTCTCAAACGAAATTTCGGTGTACTAAGACCATATATCCGAGAGATGTTTAGCCACTAATTAAGAATTTTTTTTCTTTTAAGTTTATATCTTAGAAACAATCTACTGAATGTGGGAAGCCTACTGGCACATCCTCAATGAGACCTGTTTAAACTTTTTAACACAAGAAATCTTTAGCATATCATGATAGACCACTGAGTACTATCATTTCCTCTTTTCACACATAAAATCTTTGTCATTTCCATGTTTTTGTACATTTTTGCATTTTTAATGTTTTTGTATTTTCTACAACATTTCTCCCCTAAAATCAAAAACATATTTTCAGATTTTTGTTTTGAAAGAAAGAAATTCTAAAAAACTATATAAAATGTGACAAACCAATGAGGATCACGAAAACTCATCCGATCCGTATTCAGCCTCTAATTCCCCATATGATGTTAGATTTTTCATACCATTAATTCTCTAAAGATATTTAAATCTAGTTTGATCAAATGGTTTTGGTATAAAAATCTGCCTTTTGTTCATCTAGGTGGATCTTTTCTATTCAAGTCAACTATTTCTCGTGCCAATCACGGATAAATTGATGTCAAATTTCATGTATTTAGTTTTAGAGTGATGAACTGGGTTTTAAGTTATATCGATGGCAGTCTTGTTATCTACATATATGGGCGTATCAAGAAATTGCAATCCAAAGTCTCGTATCTGTTGTTGTATCCATAAAATTTGGGAACAACAACTAGAAGCCGAAACGTATTTAGCCTCGCAAGTAGAGAGAGCGACCATGGTTTGCTTCTTACATTGCCACGTTACTAAGCGTGTTCCGAGGAACTAGCAACCAACCGTTGTAAATTTGGCATTAAGTTTACCGCATCCAAAATCTGAGTCTGAATATCCTGCGAGATCAAAGTTGTCATTTTGTGAATACCACAAGCCGGTGCTTGGGCAACCTTTCAAATATTTGAAAATCCGCTTGACTATCATCAGGTGTGACACTCGAAGACTCGATTGATATCGGGCGCAAAGATATGTCGGATACATGATGTCTGGTCGTGATGCTATAAGATACATCAGTGATCCATTCATCGATCGATATAAGGTTTTATCTTTCTTGACTCCATGTTCGTCTGGACAGATGCCATGAGTAATTTCCAATGGGGTAGACAATGGTGACGTTCCCGACATTTCGAATTTCTCCAAGATATCTTGGACATACTTTGTCTGATGGATGAAGATACCATCAGGCAACTGATCGACCAAAAGTCCCAAGAAGAACTTCATCTCTCCCATTGAAATCATTTCAAATTTCTTTTTCATGACTTCTTCAAATTCTTTACATAGCATATCGTTCATAGAGCCAAATATGATGTCATCCACATAGATTTTACGATCAGCCGATGTCCTTTCACTTCCCATGTGAAGTGTGTGCTATCAACAGTGCCTCTAGTAAAGTCGTTGTTTAACAGGTGCTGAGAGAGTGTCTCATACCAGGTTCTCAGGGCCAGATGCAACCCCTATAACTTCTTATCTAGTAAGTAAACCTTATCTTTATGCACCGGATCGACAAATCCCAGTGGTTGTCCAACATACACTTTCTCTTTCACTTTTCTGTAGAGGAAAGTTGATTTAACATCCAATTGGTACACATTAAAATCTTTCCATGATGCAAATGCCATAAATATGTGGATTGCTTCCAGTCTTGCGACTGGAGCATAAACCTCTGTATAATCAATGCTTTCTTGCTGATGAAAACCTTTGACAACCAGTCGAGCTTTATTGCACACAATTACCCCACGATCATCTCTTTTGCACTTGAAGACCAATTTAGTAGCAATAGCTTTGTGATTAGCTAGTGGGTCAACAAGCTTCCAGACACCAAGCTTTTAAAATTGTTGAAGCTCCTCCTACATTGCATTTATCCAGCTATCATCGGCAAGTGCTTCCTTATTCGATTTCGGCTCAATCTGCAAAATAAAACAACGATGTAAGCATATATCTTGAATTGGTGCAATTTTGGTATAAAAAAAACTAAGATCCTTGTTGATCTGATTGCGCGTTTTAACTCCAGCTTGTAACTCTCCAATAATATTCTCTGAAGAGTAGTAAGACAATTTCTCGGTATTACTTCATTAGGAATATTTACTTCGCTTTCCAAATTTGTGATGCTTGGTTAAGAAACCAGAGTACTCGTTGAAGCTTCATTCTTAGTGCTAGGACCTGCAGATTGACTTAACAAACTTGTTATCTGCTCAGAACCATCATCGGAGCTGGATTCACCATCTTGATCATATGTCAGCCCAGTATCTGAATCAGAAACGTCAGATTGGTAGAAAGTGGGCTCTGTGATATTCAATACTGGTACGATGACATGTTCTGTTTGAGTTGGGCTCGGACCTGCTTCAAAATCATTTGTGCCAATAGATGGTTGAGTAACCACCATCAGGTAATTTACCTTCGTGCTAAAGTAGACTTCACCTTCGTGCGAAGATAAATACAACCAATGTAAATCTAACATTTTCGCCCTGTTACAAAATACAGACACAACCCTAAGACGTAGGCAACAGACATTATGCACCAACAGATATACAACACAAGTTCCTCTTCATTTGGTTCTTCTAGCAGATAGAAAGTATTCCATAAACTCTCCTAGTTGAACATCCAGGATTCACCAGGCTTCTGAGTAGGCATTGTATACTTCTGACAATTAACATGTTGAGCAATAATAACTCGATTTAAACTTGGCAAATATACTCTTCTCAATGGACTCGCATTTCCTACGAAAAATCCCTCCAAAGATCAGGCACCAAATTTACCATCCAGGTCAATGACCGTACATGAAGATCCAAATGGTTCCAAAAACTCTAAGTTCGGCTTCGATGGTTATGCAGTACAAAACATGTCTTCTTATGTGCCATGATGGTTAAAACCCTGTTCAACGTGTGATGCAGAGGCAACAGCTTCGCTCCGGAAACTAACAGGTAACTTTGAAGCAGCGAGCATCATGCGTGCATTTTAAATGAGGGTTTGATTCTTACGTTCAGCTACTCCATTTTGTTGCGGAGTATAGGGGCGCTGAATTTGTGAAGAATACCTTTATCATTACAGAATTCGAGCATTCGATTATTTTTTATCTCAATCCCATTACCACTTCATATTCATTTGATTGGAAGATGGTACAAGTTATCTAACTTTCTGAAGAGAACCATAAGATTATCAAATGTCTCATATTTATTCTCCTGGAAGATAACCCACAAGAATCTCGAGTAGTCTTCTGTGACAACGAGGTAGTATAGATCACCATATATGCTTTGATGTTGATTGGCCCAAACAGATTCATATGAAGCCTCTCTAGTGGTAATTTGATATAATTCAGAAGTTATCTCGGGTGTAATTTCTTATGCCGCTTCCCCTTTTTGCATCTAAGACAATCGTCATTCAGATGAAAGCTTTTGAGATTAGCACCATCCACTAGATTGTTGTGCAGCAGATAGTTCATTTTTCACAAATGAATATACCCCATCTTTCCATGCCATAAGATCGATTATTTTTCATCTTCTTTCGTAACAAAACATTGTGTCGACTTCGATGTAGTGGATGTGACGCTTATGTCTAGAACATAAAGATCATTCTCTCATGGAGCACGCATGAGAATCCACTCCTCAGGAATTTTGAATCCCGGCTTCAGAATTAAGCATTCTTTGTCATTGAGGTGAGTTGTAAACTTCTGATCACAAATCTATTAGATGCTTAGTAAATTGTTACCTAATTCAGCAATGTAGTTCACTTTGTCGAAAGAGACCACTCCATTGGAAATTTTTCCTTCTCTGACAATCCTTCCACCTTGATTTCCATCGAACCCTACATAGCCTCTATGAATAAACTTAACATCATAGAGTAAGGCCAGTATTCTTATCATGTGACGAGAAGCTCCACTGTCCATTATCCATTTTGATATGATTGACCTCGAGAGCCCCTTCACTTGTAAATAAGCAATTACTTAAACAGTGAACACACAAGCCGTCTTGGTCTTGGGTAGGTTCAGAATATCAGACGTTGGAACTTTGACATTAACATCCTGTTTAGCTTCAGATTTAACAGGTGTTTTGATTTCTACAGAAGATGTTTTGGTCTTAACCACCCAAGTTGTGTTTTAGAATTGCCTTTTTGAATAAAATTTTAGATCCTTTTGTTCGGTTTTGATTGAAGTTTCACCAATTTCGAATTTTGAAACATTTAGAATTATTGGTCTCACCTCTTTTTTAAATATGTTTTGAAGAAACTCAGGTTTCCTTTGTCTCACATCTTCTGTGAATTTCTTTGCGTTATAAACAGATGCTTTGAGTATAATATCATGCAATATGCCCAACTTTGTTACATTTCCAACATGTTCTACTATCACAATCAGTAGATGAACTCAAATTCTGCTCACGACGTTCCTTTTCTGCATGGAACTCGTCGTTTGATTGTTCATTTCCCAACCTTTCTTTTTCACTTACCGTGCTTGAACCAAACACAAAGTTAACTTTCTTTTGTTAATTTTATTTTTGAAACTTATCATTTTTCTTCTTAACTTACCCCAACCCTTTACGCTTGTTTTCAGGATTTACCTTTGCAATCATTTTTACAAAAGCTTTTGGGTTTAGAGAGACTTAATCAAATTTCCAAGTTCAGAAACAATGATTTCTGTTAGCTTAAACACTTGTTCTACTTTCTCAAGATTCACATTATGAATTAGAAATTCTTGATCAGAATATAGTGTGTCTGATCCTTTCATGGTATAAGCAACCAATGTAGAATCATCATCCGAACTAGAATCTGATTTATCAAGATAATTTTTGTGAAAGCTCTCCTCATTTTTAGAAGGTAAACTTGAGCTGGATTTCTCCAAGTTCGACTCAACACTTTCATACTCTGTGCTATCACTTTCACTTCCCGAAACCTTTTCAACTACTGTTTTAACCACATCAGATTCACAGTCATTGTCTGATTTAGTGTATGTTACATCAATGTTCTCAGGCAACTCATTTTTCTTTTCAGTTTTCAAATTTAGATTGCGCGCCTTTTCCACCGCTGATGGTTTCTTTCTAGCATAGCTTTCCCACATGGGTGGTGGAACACGGTTGTAACCAACACTTTTGTTCTTACCGTTCTTATCATCTTCTTCCTTTTCAATGACATATGAACTGGTGGAATAACTGATTAACAATTTGTTAACCCTTTCCGTTTCGATTTTCATTTTTTCAAGCTCATTTTTAAGTTCAGCAATTTTGTTCAGATGAATGTTAATTGCCTTTTGTTTGTCTATAATAGTTGATTTAAGCATCGAGAAAGTTGCATTATCTTCATTGTTAACCTTTTCATATTGTTTAATTGCTTTAGATAATTTGTCATAAGCTTGTTTAGTTTCATAATAATCACTTGACAAATTATCTAAAAGCTTTTTCAGTTCAGAATAGTTTTTATCTTTCTTGACACATTCCTTGCAAGGTTCTTGGCGTCTCTTGCATGGTCTTTCAACCTCAACAACCTGAACTTTGACAACCTCCCTTACCGACTCTTTGACAAATTCAGTCACTGACTCTTACTTAACTTCATTAGAAACTACTCTTTAAGGTTTGCCATCATTGCTTTGTTTGCAATCTTTTTCAAATTCTCGACATTCATCTTTTTTTTCCACATCTATCAATTCCACACATTCAGACTTTGATTCCTCTTCTGCTTTCACTTGTTAACTTGAATCAAAATATCCTACAAAAGATGGAAACAAATTAGGTGGAATCAGTTTTCCAAAAGCATTTTGCAATATATTTTCTTCTTCAGCATGTTCTTCATGAATCTATCCTTCAAGAACAGCTTCCTCAAGAGCTTCATCGAATACTACTTCAGATTAATCTTATGTTTCAGGTTCACGCTCTTCGATTATCTCTGGGAGAAGTGCAAGACTTTCGTTTTTAGAAATGTACTTGCTCAAGTTAAATCCTTCATCTTCTTGGGCAACTACTAAAGCTTTGTCTTTAGTATTAGTTGGACCGTCTTCTATTTGAATTATCCTTGAATTTGATTGTGGTGGTGACGGCTTATGATAGATGGCTTTCTTATAGTAATCATCACCAAAAGGACTTTGATTACTGTTGACTTCTTTGTTAGTACATTCCCGTTTGAAATGTCCTTTCTCTTTGCATCTGAATAGGTAACTTTTGATTTGTCGAATCCAAGCTTCCCAACCACACCTCCCAAACAATTTCTGCTTGTAATCTCCATAAATTTCTAAGCTCTTCGAACTATAGAAGCCATGCACCATTTGATGTCAATAAGCTCTAATTCTTCTGAATCTATTTGATCATAATCTTCCTTAGTCATATCTGGATTTCCTATTTTCCCAGCAACCAGGCTTTCGTAAGATTCAAGAACAAATGCGAGCAACGACATGTGATGCTTGGTAGTATGTTCATTAAAATCTTGTGCGTTTTGGAGATTCACAACTATGTTACACTGTAAAAACATCTGGTTTGAGTTAGATTGACCAGATTGTTGACTTTGAAAACTGTTTGAGCTCTGTTAAGATTGAGACGTTTTGAGTGAATTTGGTTCAAAGCTAGAAAATGATTGAAAACCGAATTGATTAAAAGATGGGCTTGCAGAACTATCAGCATTAAAGGAGGTTTGTACTTTCAGACTTTGAGTACCAGTTGTATCGCCTTTAAAGTAAAGGTTTACATCTTGTTCCATTTGAGCACCTTTTAATTTGGCCATCTTCTACATTTCTAGTTCATGACCTTGGAGCTTTTCTATGAACTTTGATAGGCTGTAACTACCATACTCTGCATCATTTTTCAGAATTGTCAAGTACATAGTCCACTCTCCCTCAGGCAAAGCATCTGCCAACTTGTCGACTAACTCCTCATTTATTTTCTGAATTCCCAATCTCTTCATTTGAACAACTGGGTGACAGTAATGCTCGATCAACTGCTTCATAGTTTCGCCTTTCAAATGGTTGAAAATATCGAACTCTTTTCTAAGCAGTGCCTTTTTGCTTTGCCTAATTTGTTAACTTTCCTAGAACGTCAACCTTAATGCATTCCATAATGATTGTGAACTATCATCATGTTGTAGCAATACTAAGGTATCTTCTTTAATTGATTGTTGTAATATGCTCATCATATCTTCTCATTGATGATTTTTTTCAGCCCAATGTGAACTGAGTCAACGTCTTCTTCAATTCATTTTCCCCAATTGGTGTGGTATATATTTATTCTATAGCAAGCCAGCAGTTAAAATGTTTCGCTTGCACCCAGTTAACAAACCCTTCACCCCACCTGTCATAATCCTCCAAATTCATCAACTTTGGTTGTTTCACCATTGTCCCTATTTCGTTCTCCACATTCAGATTCTGTGCGGCTGCAGCAGATACATTAACAGTTAACATAGCAAACGTGTTGTAAAGTTCGTTCACCATTTTACCAACATGAAACACTGTTAAATGCTAAAACGATTAAGATTCGGTTTGAGTAAAGTAAAAATGTCAAAAATTGATTTATCATCATGCGTAGATAGATTTATCTTCGTGCGAAGGTAAATGATTTTTAAACCTTTACAATTTTTTCTTCATGGGATGATATAATTATCTTCGTTCGAAGGTAAAGTTATGTTCGTGCAAAGGTAGGTTCAAAACTTGACATTTTTTGCAATTTTCAACATGAATTTGTTTATTTTCAGCTCTGATTTTCTCAATGATTTATCTAACATATTTTTAGGTATTATACTTAAAAACAGTTCATTTTGACCATGGATTCATTTTAAAAAGTGAAAATAAGAAGAATGAGTAGAATAAGAAGTCTTCTAGGCTGAATCTTGAACAATTATCTTCAAGTCAGTCAACCTGAGCTCTGATACCACTTGTAGAATCCTTTTGTCCAATAGCAAAGGTCCTAATTTGAGTATCTAGTCCATACGCGCGAAATTCATATGAATTAGTGTCAATTAACAAGATTATTTCATCAATTAACTGATTTCATTCAATGTTTAAAAGTCACAAATGACCAGGAAATCCAACAGAGCTTCGCCGTCTCAGGCGCAAAAGTTCAAACATTAACACCTCACACTAGCTACATATAGACATGCTACCTTCGTATCAGGGTAGTTTATCTTCGCACGGTGGTAGATTTCACCTTCGTGCGAAGTTAAATACAAACAACGTAAATCTAAAATTTTCGCCCTATTACAAAATACAGACACAACCCTAAGACGTAGACAATAGATATTATGCACCAACAAAATCATAAATAATATTTTTTTTATTGTATATCAGATGGATTAATTTTTCTCTAGTGTCATAATCACAAGATAATAAAGCTACTCATGATTGATCTCATTTGTTTTGTTAGTTACTAAGTTTCATGAGTTTTGATTTTTATTAGTATTTACGTTAATTCTTGTAACCCCATAGAAAGTTAGATTTTACAAAAAAAAATTTAAAAATTAGATGTTACAAAAAAATATAATTGGTTTTCTTTAAAATTATGGAATAAAATGGTAAATTTATTTTATTTAGGCTATAAAGTGGTTATGGTTAAAAATAGTCAAAAATATATAAAATGTAATTTCTGGGAAAACTATGAAATTATACCTAAACTAATATTTATTAAAAATTTACGTAAGTTATAAAATGACTTAATTCCTTATAATTTTATACAAATTGGACTTCTTAAATTTGGATATACAAAAATTTGTCACATAGTTTGGAACTTTATAAGTAACAACGTTAAAAGTATATATTTAGTATTAGAGTAACTTTTGGGTCACATAAAATTTTCCATACTACAATTTTGGAACATCTTTGTGCATAGAGGGGTTCTATCCAATGCTTAGAGGATTTTCAAGAAAGTTTTGATATTACATTTTTAACCAAAAACTATTTGACTTTTTTTCTTCTAACTCAAAAGTTTTTATCATTTGCAATTTACCCTACAACTTTTTTAGTTTCAACTTTGGTCCCAATCCTTTTTATGCTTTGCAACTTTTTTGTTTTACGTCCCATTCTAAGTTTACGAGTTAACATGGCGCAAACATGCATGTGTGATTCAACATTTTTATGTTTTGTTCTAAATTCAGCGAGTTAACACGACGCAACGTGCGTGTGTGGTTTAATGTTTTTATGGCATCTATATTTTCTGGTTTGACTGGTTCGTCGCAACATGCATGTCCTAAATCGACTCAATTATTATTTCCTATTTTCTATGTTTCGTTCGACTTTTTTCGCGTTAACATGCCGCAACTTCAGTGTTGTAGATCGTTGGCGGTGGTGTGACATTAATACTATTTGGCATGGTTTTACATCCCACTTCAATGTCGGATGCTTATTACTAGTTATAAATAAATATACATCATTTAATTTTCTCTAATTGCTTTAGTATGAATAATTAGAACAAAACCCTAAGTAATAGGTGTACATTATTTTATTATATTTTAAGAGTTAAGTTATTTAAATACATATGGTATTTCAATACTTAAGGTAAGTTACTCAAATCTTTACGCTCGACACTTGTGCGCTTTACCAAAGACTTAATACGGTGAGTAGATCTTTCTTTTTCCGCTTTTGTCATTTAAATTTTTGGCGTGTGTCATATGTTTGATAATATTTCTTATCTTTTTATACTTGCTAATTAAAGTCTCATATGTGCTTATGGTACATTTCATATGTTTTGTTGCATGTTTCTTATACGTGGATTACGTGTTTATCGCTTTGTAGCATTGGTTTCGTGTGGATCCACCATCCGGTTGCTCGATTCCCCACTAACATGGGTTAAACTCAGGACGCCACATTGTTTCATAGGTTCGCTCTTCGGGGCTTGAACCACATCATTGTTTCCTTACTTATGTTTCATCATGTTTCGTTTCATATTAGTGGTAGTTATGTAATTGTTGATTTGATGACTGATGTCACTTATTTGCATGCTAAACACTTCCTATTAGATAAATTAATTAAACTATTTTAACTCAAAAAAATCAAGATTTATTCACCAACTTATTTTTAACCTAAAATTATTTTACACATGATAAAGGTACACAAGGTTGAGAGTGGAAGTAAAGACACATGTGATTTGTGCCTTAGTAAAATAAATTGGAAATTGTGTTATGTTTCTTTTGGATTATTGTATTTGGATTTTTATTAAACTTATATGTTATATGCAACAATTAGTATTGATAATAATAAATATTTAAACTTTAAATAAATGTCAAAAGCTATGGAACAATCATATCATGCTCTGAATCATATCCGTTGCAGGTCAGGGTGTGACACCAACACTGACTTGACCTAGAACACGTGCTTTACGATAAACCTGTAAAAAAGAAAAAAATAGACGTAAAAATGTTGAACCATGCATCTACATCGCGCCGTGTTAACCCGGAAAATATAGAATGAAACGTAAAAATGAAATCCGCGAAAGATGAAAAGTATAGGGGATAAAATTTGAAAATAAAAAGTTGTGAGGTTAAATTGCAAATAATTAAAAGTTTTAGGTTAAAATTAAAAAAAGAAAAACATCATGTGGTGTTAAAATTACAAAAGGTAAAAACTTTAGGTTAAAAGTAAAAAAGTCAAGTTTTTTTTTTTAAAAAAACTCCCAAAGCATAAGATATAACCCTATATGCCTAAAAGGTATTCATTTAGAATATTTAAATAAATAACCCGTTATACTAGTATATGACAAAACTATCCATTTATATTTATTATATGAATATATTATATGACAACTAATATCTAATTTAATTTAATACAAATAAAAAGATACATAGCTATTTAGATGTTTCTTAGTTAAAAGAACACACAAAAATATACAGGAATAATATGTCATGGAAATAACTGAGAGAGGGAGGAATGAAAAAAACTGGTGGAGAATAATGATAAACCGAATGTAATAATATTTTGTTTATATAATTTGAAGATAATTTTATGTAAAGTTAATACATTATTTATATGTATTTTTTTAATTTTATGGGAATAAAATAACTTATTATTCATTTCAATGTAAGGTAATAATTTTAAATTTCTTGTTTGTTTTAGAATTTATTAATATCTACAAAATGTAAGAATAAAGTGAAAAAGTCCAAAAATACTGCGACATTTTCGTAATTATTTTACACGTAGGATAATTATCAAAATTACCCTACCAGACCATTTTACAAAATTATCCTACAATATCATTTGTAGAGTGATTTTGATAATTACTCTACGAGTAAAATAATCACAAAAATGTCACCAGGTTTATTTTACTTTTCCACTCCATTCATACGTTTTGTACGATAAGATACTTTGTATTTGATCTGTTGTCCCTATATATACTGAATATTTTTAAGTATAAGACGAATTCAAATTTACTATTTGTTCTAGTCTTATCATTTATTAAGGGATGTTTGGGATTGAGTTTCAAAATAACATATTGACTTATTGGAGCTAATAACTCAATATGTCATTTCCAAATTTAATCCCAAATACCCCAAAATAAGAATTAAAAAGATTTAAGCAGCTAAATTGTAAAAAATAGAAGATGAAGATATGTAATCAAATATATATGCATAGTAGCTAATTTTTTCCGATTTTTTTAAATTTAAATCAATACGCAATTTGAATACAATTTATAGTTGGTTTGACATCTACTAAAATTGATTTAAATCAGTATGAAAGGAATTCTATAATACAAGGATAATAGATTAAATAAATAAAAAATAGATTTAAATCAGTGATTAATATAAAAATTTGAAGGATCGAGCAACTAATTTGTTGGTGATTAAAAAAAGGAAATGTAATTAAATAAATATGGATTATTGTCAAAGCTATCATAGTTATAGTTAAGTTGTTGCTTCCCTTAAGGTCAAAAGTTTAAGCCCAAAGACGAATTTAATGTAATTTATGCACTTAAAAAGTAAATTTGTATAATAGGAATATAGTCAAATAAATGTGGATAGTAAATGCAAATGGTATATAATATATTATAAATATATTTCAACTTGTTTGAGTAGTAAATTTAAAAATTTTTTAGCAGTAAATTATGTTTAAAATATATAACAATTTGATTAAAAATAATGATAACTAGTAATAAGTCTTGCGCGCGTTGTGCCGCGGGTATATCGCAAACATCAAATGGATTAATCCAAACGTTATGTGATGTGATAACCACATGAAAACACGAATTTCGACATATCTTATTGAACTCAATGCAACTTATATAGGCATTACGATTCGATCAAAACATGATGAAATCAAATTTATACCGTACAATGATAACATATTATATGCAGCCTGAGTTATACATAAAAAATGTAAGGGGTATAACAGCAAAGCTTACACATATAATCAAAAGAGATTACTTAGAGTTTTAAAAAAGCGGAAAAAAGAGTCGCGATTTGACTCCAGTCGGATCGAAACAAAATTTATAAAACATTTAAAAAATTCATAAAAACATATTATATTTGACCTTACTAGTTTTCCAAAGAGTTTACATTGAAAAATACACCAACTCGAATTTATACCGAAACGTACATAAAAATATGCACGTAAAATTGTTTTTAAACCAAAACACATTATATTTAACCTGACTCGTTTCCATATAAAATTTACATCCAAGCGTAGAGCAAAGGGAATTTATATCGGCACACACATAAAAATATGCACATAAAAAGTTTGTTTTTTTAAGCAAAGGTGGTATAGCGTCAAATCAAACTATTAGTAAAAAATTTAATAGGTTAAGTACGTTCGAAAAATCATGCTAAGTAGCAATAATGCGACACCACTACCATCGACCACCAACATCAGAAAACCTCGTAAAAATAAAAAAATAAAAAAGTAAAAAATAACATTGAACGAAAAACATGTGTAAAATCGTTGAACCACGCACGTCTGTTGCAGCGTGTTAATGCGAAGAAATTAGACATACACATAAAACGTAGAAAAGAATAACTAATTCGATCCAGGACTCACGTGTTGCTAGGAACTTGTCAAACGGAGTAAAATAGACACATTATGACTGGTCTGTCAAATGGCAAAAAAACATACGAACAAACGTTGAACCCTACACGCACGTTGAGGCGTGTTGGCTTAAAAAATTATAAAAAACTTAAAATGAAAAACTTGCGAAAGTTGAAAAGAATGGGCGGACCAAAGTTGAAAATAAAAAGTGTTGTGGTTAAATTGTAAAAAATGCAAAACTTTTTGTTAAAAATAAAAAGGTGAAAAGGGTTAAATGCAAAAGATAAAAACCTTTGTGTTAAAGATGAAAAATGCATTTTTTTTAAAACTCCCCATACCTGTGTTACAAACATATAAAACAACAAGATGTTGCTAATTTATAGTTTAGAAATAATAATAATAATACTTTTGAATAAAATAAAGTAAAATTGTGAAATTAAATATCTTTAATTATAAAAATTATAGTATTTATAATTAGTAGAAAAATAATTAATAAGAGTGATTGCTGGAAACTAAATTTAATAAATAACACGTTTGCGGTTTTATACAGTATTAGATTTATAAACGATCATATTCGGAATATATATACATAGCCTATTCTGGTTAGGACTATACACATGTCACTATTCTCCAAATATAGTTTTGAGTTTTCTAGTGTGCGAATGGATGATTACCATGTATGCTCAACCCTGACCTCATATTTGCACCACCAAAATTCAATACTTTCTCAATTATATTCGAAAGCAACGACCCTCCATTCTTTAAGCTGGGTTCCAACATTCAATTTTCAACCTAACATGTGTTAAGTTCCAACTAGGTGGGAAAAAACCAAGACCATACAAATGAAACCTACGTCTCCTAATTTAAGTAGATCTAAACGCAAAAGGTTTCCTAGGAGCTCATCCAATGAGTCAGAAAATAGTTTATATATTAAAAAGAAACAAAAAAACTTGAAAACTAAAAAATATGGCTTTGGAGGGGGGAAAGAAGAAGAAGTATACAGTAATCGCCATCGCGACGATGCTTGTGGTTGCAGCTCTTGTTGGCACCATCGTCCACGTTAGAAGTAGTACCAAAGAAATTGAAATTCATACCGAAGAGAAAACTGGAGCGGTCATCTTGCTAGCTGCAACGGTTGTCACAGCAACAACTATAATAATTCTATGCAAATACACCGATTTCCGTGATATTTGTAGAGAAACATTAGACAGAATAAAGGCCGGAATAAAGGCCCCTAGCCAGCTCATAAAAGCTAGTTTTGCCCATGCAGTGGAACGTGTGCAATTTGCTATTGATAAATCATTAACCATTCGACAATCAGAGAAGGATGCTCGGGCCGTAGTCGCCTTGGACCAATGTAAAGAGCTTCTTGGCGTCTCGATCGATGATCTAAAAAGATCAATTAATAAGGTTAATCTTTTTGATGTTCCTAAGCTAAAGGATAACACAATCGAGCTTAGAGTTTGGCTTAGTGGTTCGGTGACATATCAAGAAACGTGCATTGATGCATTTGACAACACGACCAGCGATTCGGGACCCGCGATGGTGAAGCTGTTGGATCTTGGGATCAAACTCACACGAAACAGTCTTGCGATGCTTGATGGAATTATTGAGTTGGCTGGCGGTAAGCCACCAATTAGTAAAATATTTGTTCCTAGAGTTCCACAGCAGCCGGAACCCACAACCACTGTGATTGACATAGATAATAACCAGCCTGAGCTTCCCCAGCCCGAGGTTCCCCAAACGAAACCAAGAGGCTTTATTTTCGATTGGAGGATTAACCGCAACAGACCTCAGCCTGAGGTTCCCGAACCCAAGCCCAAAACCATGGATGTTGATTGGCAGATAGACCAGCCTGAGGTTCCCCAACCCAATCCCAAGACTATCAATGTTGATATTGACCAAAATATTCCCCAACCCAATCCTAAAACCATCAATGTTGATATTGACCAGAATGTTCCCCAACCCAAACCCAAAACTAAAACCATCAATATTGATATTCAAGGGAATGTTCCCCAACCCAAACCCAAGACCAAGACCATTAATGTTGATATTAAAGGGAATGTTCCCCAACCGAAACCCAAGACTAAGACCATCAATGTTGATATTCAAGGGAATGTTCCCCAACCGAAGCCCAACACTAAAACCATCAATGTTGATATTCAAAAGAATGTTCCCCAACCCAAGCCTAGAACCACTGTCTGGAAGAAAGAGGTTACCATAGTACATTCACATGGTACAAAGCCTGTGGAAGTCACCGGTCGAAGGATGCTTGAGCAGACACCGATTGATGATCAGGAGCCGGAATCTCAATCAGAAAATGAACAAATCATGTTGCATGAAACGGACACATCTTATCCTACATGGGCCGATACCTCAAGGCGGTCGTTGATTAATGCAGATCCGGGCACGTTGAAGCCGAATGCGGTTGTGGCTCAAGACGGGTCAGGACAGTTCAAGACGATCATGGAGGCGGTTAATACAGCCCCGAAACGATCTCCCCAGCCGTTTATCATACTCATCAAGGCGGGTGTTTACAAGGAATATGTTACGATTCCTAGGGGTATTGACAATGTTGTGTTCCTTGGAGAAGGTCCGACAAAAACTAAGATCACCGGAAACAAGAACTATATTGACGGGTTCGCTACTTTCCATAGTGCCACTGTTGGTGAGTTTTCTAATTAGTAAAATCACCTCACATGATATCTTATTTGAATAGATCAATTTGGGCAGTTAATGAGAAACCTGCTCAAGAGTTAGCTTCCTAAAAGTTTGAAACGAGTCTAACTTAAACGAGCACGATCTGGAGCCTAATAGATAAGCTCGTTTAAAATAAAGGAGCCCAGAGTGTTTATTTATTCAACCCCCGAAACGGAAAAATTACTCAAAAGCCAAGCTCGATTCGAAACTAGCAGGATTGACTCTTTTATAGCTAAGTATGGCTACATTCCAAACGAACATTAACCACACAGCTAAGTAAGTTTGAGTGGATTTAAGCTCAATTTATATTTTTGTGAAATGCCAATAAATTAATTGTTGATTAAAAGAGCGAACACCACTAATTTTGCAAACCAATATATAATGTTATTTAGGAGTTAGGAAATATTTGATGCATCTACCATGTCATATTTGTGTAGTGATATGAAATGATAACTACATATTGTGTTTACAGCGGTTAATGGAGACGGGTTCATGGCTAGGGGCGTAGGGTTCGAAAACACTGCTGGACCTGATAAGCATCAAGCGGTAGCTTTGCGAGTATCCGCGGATATGTCTATCTTTCACAACTGCGTAATGGTGTGTTACCAGGACACCTTATACACCCACTCGTACCGCCAATTCTACCGCCAATGTAGCATAAGCGGAACTATCGACTTCATCTTCGGTAACGCAGCAGCTGTGTTTCAAGACTGCAAAATGATAGTCCGGAAGCCAATGAACAACCAAGCATGCATGGTAACAGCCCAAGGCCGCAAGGACCAACATTCCGTTGGCGGCCTTGTTTTCGATGGCTGCACCATAACCGCGGAGCCCGACTTCTTGAGCGCAGCGCCCATGCCCAAGTCCTACCTCGGACGTCCGTGGAAGGAGTTTTCTAGGACCATAATAATGCAATCGTTCATTGACAAGAACATTGACCCGGAAGGGTGGGCCCCATGGGTTGGGACATTTGGTCAAGACACATGTTATTATGCTGAGTTTAATAATAAAGGTCCAGGTGCTGACACTTCAAGGAGGGTCAAATGGAAAGGGGTCAAGAAAATATCTCAACAAGAGGCTGCAAGTTTTGGTCCGGGAACATATATACAAGGAGATACATGGATCAAAGCATCTAGTGTGCCTTATGATGCTGGATTGATGAGGATATAAAGGTCTTGGCTCGTATATATATGCTTCTTCTTTCTATTTAATTTCTTAAAGATAAATTATTCTTATTTATCAAGTGTAATCTCATTGTTTATGAGCTTTTGTATTTAGTCTCTATGTGTCCTTCAATAAGTGATGCGCACGTTGTAATACGTGTAAGTTTTAATAATAGAATCTACTTTAGTTTGTGAAATATTTGAGATTGTAATTGTGTTAGAGAGTCTTATTGGTTACTGATTATGATCATATTTTTTGCTGTTAAGGAATCTCGAAACAATGGTGAAATTGTTGTATAGATATCATAATGGTAAAATCACTTTGCTTCCAAGCTCAAGCATGCACCAAAACAAACCTAGGCTGTTTAGCATTGCAAATACATGGCATGGATTGTAGGATATGAGGATAAGAGAAATTACACGGTTAAGGGGCATTTGTGATATGCAAAACCGTAAAAGGACTCTACAAAGTTCGCAAAAAGTAACTTATAACGAATGGTGCGGTGGTAAGAATCTAATCCTTATCCAACAGAGCTCTAAGATTCTAATATTGCTTTCGTTGGTTTCCAACAATAATCTCATGATGGCCACCCACCCAACATAAGCTATAAATTACTTGAGCAAGTTAGTTAGCAGGGTATTAGTAGTTTTCACAAGGTTGATGTTAACGAGATCTCATGGTTAAAAAAATATGAAAGGTGTCAATAACTCAAGGATTATACATATACTTCAAATGCACAAAACGAATAAATATTTTAGTTTCCATTTATTTTACTTGAAAAATCTTAATAGAAACAAATTTTTTTTTTTTAAATTTCTATATGATAGGCAAAAAGAAAATTATCAATCATTTAAGAGTAAAGTACTGTTTCAGTCCTTGGGATCACACCCAATCGCAGGTTCAACCATCCTTTGAATAAATTCAACAGTCCAGTCCCTATTGTTGTCAATGTGATTCAATAAAGCCCCACCGCAGGTGTAAATGGTCATTTCACATTATGTTAATAGATTAAAATACCCTACAACTTTACTTATCATTTTTGTCCCTGCATTGATACCCAATATATTCCCTCCAATTTCAAAACTAATTTTTTTTTTCTTGAACGGCAAATTTGGATCACTAACGGACCACTTGAGTATCATCGTGCCACCAGTTGAACCACCCAATCATATCCAATTCCACTAGGCATAATGCATATACACCAATTCAGGAGGAAACACAATAAATATGGGAAAACCCCCTTGTGGGAATCGGACCAAGGACCTATTGGTCCCAAAGCCTTATCCCAACCCCCCAAGATGCCACTAGGCTAAAACCAAGGGTGAATCTAGTAATTAAAGACAAAGATTAATCCCTTAAATATAATTCCTAATTATGTTACTAATAACAACAACTGATTAACAACTGAGTGTAATTTTGAATTTAGGATGGGTTTGACTTTTAAAAATTGAACTAGGTTTGACCTTTAGAAGTTGCATTGGGTTTGACTTATCGAACTTGAACTAGACTGTATTAAACTAATCGTATGCTCATGAACCCTTAAAAACAAACAACGTTGCATAAATAGACTAATCCTATGCTCCATGCACCCTTATCAAACAAACAATACAATCAACATAGATTATCGTATAAACCAGCAAAAGGCTTATGTACAGCAAACATCCACTGATGCCATTTGATCCTAAGCACATCAAACAAGCATCTCATACAAACAATACCATCAAATTAAATTATACTCAGTGTCATTTGACCCTAACCACATCAAAGTCAAAGTCAAATGCTTCAATTGATCCTAATGTGCAAATATCTCATGGTAAAATCCATGTACACTGATGTGCAACAACCAACATTACATGGTGAAGGCCTTTACTGCGCATACAATGTAACATCCGTCGAAAAACGGGTTTTTCAAAACCCGCTTTGTTTATTTAATCGAACAATCAGTTTTATATTTATGTTGTTATTTATGACATATTTTAATTTTAAACGATACATAATTAATAAACAAATTAGAAGATATAAATTTTAATTGTTAAAAAGTAAAAGAAAATTAATTAAAAAGAAAATCCGGCTGCCGGGAGTCGAACCCGGGTCAGCCGGATATCCACAAGTCTTAACATTCACACAATCAACCACTCCGCCACTTTGGTTATATGATATCATACCGGAACAAATAATTCAAATAATAAAACACGGAAGTCAAATCCAGTCAAAATCGCGACCAATTTTGCAGTCGTCGGAAATCCCGACGATTACGTCGATAATTAACGGTTTCTTCCAATTTAACCGAAGAATTAACCTTGACGACGGTTATAACCGACGGCTGAACCTGCAACACCAGTCGTAACCGCCGGAGAACGGCTGACTTTGAATCAAGACTGAAATCCGACCCCATGCGTCTCGATTCTTCCCTATAAATCCACCCACAACTCACTGGTAGCCCTTTCGCTCAAAATCACACAAATTCTCGACGTATTTTCACTCGCCGGAGAATATCTGCAAGTCGCCGGAAAACCGAGACTCACATCCACACGGTAATTCCTTCGACTTTTTCTGTTCCAATCAATTGATTAGACTGTTACTAACACAAATCCACCATCAGAATCCATCCCAGGCGACGTAGCCGGAATATTCTACCCTCGCCGGAAAATCTCTGAAATTTCTGATATCGCACTGTGAATCGGTATAACCCTTCAAACTCCTGTCAATGCTTGTTTAAGTACCTCAATTTCATAATTAATCGAGCAGAACTGTTAATTTATCCTAACAGCCGAAGTTCACTATCAGAGCCGACGGACCTCTGCCGGAGTTCTGTGAAAGACACGGATCGGTACCTCCTTTCCCCCAAACTCTCTCCATTCATTTCCTTTCAATTACTTTTAATGTTTGAAAATCAAATTAGACATAAATCAGTCGAAACATTCGGACTTTGTTTTTCTGGGTAAAGTTAACGAAGAAGACGAAGGCGGGTTATAATATAAGTTTAATTAAAATCAGTTTATGAACGGGTTAGACACACAGTCCAGCGGTGGACTGTGTGCAAACAATTTCACATACGTCGCGCGTTCGATTCTTGTCCCAGCGTTACTCACTTGATATAAAAAAATGCCTTTTTAACTGAACCGGGTTAACTCTCAAAATCATGTTAAGTATAATAAAAACCGGGTTATTAACCAGGTTAGACACACAGTCCAGCGGTGGACTGTGTGCACGTTAACTCACAGGTCCCGGGTTCGAGACTTGTGGTCAGCACCGGTTCGATACATTTAAAATCCTTTTTAAAAATAAATGATTTTCGGATTAAACTAAATAGTATACAAGTATAATTAAAAACAGAATTATTTCGGGTTAGACACGTAGCTCAGTTGGTAGAGCTGCGTGCACGCGTACGAGAGGTCACAAGTTCGAACCTCACTCAGCGCAAACAAATACAAGGTCCAAACCGGTCAAAGGTCAAAGTCATGGTCAACGGTCGAAGTCAAAAAGTCAACATTTTTTTATTATTTTTATTTATTTATTTATTTTAAAAATCAATTAAAAATACTTAAAAATAACGTTTTTAAAGTTAGAAAGTAGCCTTAAACTCACAAAAATATATCCAAAATCCTATTAAAATAGTTAATAAAATCCACATACTTACCGTACCTTTTCGTTATTTATTTTGTTAGTTATCTCTCGTCGATGAATCCTCTAAACTCGTGCGCATTCAACACCTTCAAACAAACGCACCCAATGTGAGTGAATCTCTACCAATTCCCCGTTTTAATCACATTTTGTGGTGTATCATGTGTCGCTATTTATTTATTATAATTAAACACTTGTGCATCCATCATATTCATGATCATGTGTATTCAATATGTATTCGTTGTTTGTGTGGTTGAAGTTTAGATTTAATTTATCATTTCAGTACATACATTTCATAGGCCGCCGCTCCCCATTACCTATGAGCGTGAGCTGTTCCCCATTACCTATGAGCGTCAACCAGGCGTTGCCAACATAAGATCGGCTCCATTTGATTGAGCCTTGATCTCACATACATTAGCATAGGCCGTCCGTTCCCCATTACCTATGAGCATGAACGGGGCGTTGCCAACATATACATTGTCATTCTTATTATTTACTTAAGCGAGGTGGTTTGTGATCGTTATGTTTATATACATTTGTTCATATATGATTGTTGCATAATTTTCCTATGTTAATTACAATAATGAATCAAGGACAAATGTTTTTAACAAGGTTCACTCGCCAACTTTTGTTGACCCAAAATTCCCCATTTTTACACATGATACAGGTGATCAAGTTGAAGCAAGAAACATATAGGGTGGCCTAGAAGAATAAACCAGCTTAGATTTTGGATTGTTTTAGTTGAATTTTCCTTTCCTTGTACTGTATGAATTTGACTTGGAACTTTGAGATGTAATTTGAATTTAATAAATATGAAACATATTAGTAAACATCATGAGCTTTGGTGATAACCCAATTATGCCCCGACTCTTATTCCGCTGCGGGTCGGGGTGTGACAGATTGGTATCAGAGCCATGACTATAGGGATATAGGATAGGTTATTAGACCCTTAGAGCCTATACTATAGTTGCTTAGAATTTTTAAATTTTTGTGTGTTAGATGCAAATTCATGATGTTTATATGCTTTATGTTTATTGTTACATTCAATGTTATGCAAACATGTTTGTAAGTACATATTATTATACAATGCCTATCATAAATCATATTCTCATAACATAGCATATCCATGGGAGCACACACCTCACAATTTATACGATCGTTACAACGATTTTGTGTTTTCAAATCACAACAAAGTGAGTTCTCATGACGGGCATGTAGTAACTTGAAGGGTACGAGTACCGGTAGTCGGAATGTCCTGTCTAGGCTTGGCATTCGTATAAATCTAAAATAAAGGACCAGTTTGCCTACCTGGGGACTAACGATGAGAGTACGAAGGACCTATTAGGCCAAAGCATGCTATACCAAACGTCGTGTGAGCTAACACCACTTTGAGTTGTCATTGTGTCTATACCTGGACACCCTCCGTCCATACATCTCGCAAACATATTTTGTGGTTTTCATTCGGGTGATGCGAGTGTTAAACCGCCAATACCAATGTGAATCCTACTAAGTCAATAGTCATGGGGGCCCACATGACTATACCGGCGATAGTATGGGGACATTTGAGGCCCAACATGAGCAAACCCAAGACATCCTATGGGTGTAGTTGCATTATTGATATTTATGTTATTTTCATTTTCTTTAAGACACATGACACCTAAAAAGACTCCTTAAACTCACCATCTTCCTATGTATGTTCCTATAGATGTCGGCTAGGCAGCTACGTGGAGGACGAAAGTCAGGAAGGTCAAACGAACGCTTGGCCACTCAGATTGCGAACAAATGGCCGCGGTGCTTCCTGATATTGTAATTCAAGTCCAGCAAGCTCTCACCGCGAATCCTGTCAACCCACCTAATCAAGAGGATCAAAACATCGACAACCCTTCCTCCAAGAAGTGTTCCTACAAGAACTTCAAGTCTTGCGATCCCCCAAAGTTCGAAGGGACCGAAGGTGTCACCGCTATCCTCCACTGGTTTGAGGAAATGGAAAACACCTTCCTAAATTGCGATTGTCCCGAGGATCGCAAGGTACGTTACGCAACCGGGAGACTATTTGGGGTAGCCCTGACCTGGTGGAACACCGAGAAGGGTAAAAGAGGAGTTGAAGACGCAATGGCCTTAACCTGGGAAGAGTTAAGGGAAATAATGACAAAACGCTTCTGCCCAAGAAGCGAACTCAAGAAGTTGGAAGATGAATTCCACTCGCTGAAGCAAAAGGAAGGGGATCATGCTTCCTACAACAAAAGATTTCTAGAGCTGAACCAGATGGTTCCTAACTTGTTCACCCCAGTATATCGTTTGGTTGAACACTATATTCGAGGCCTTCCCTCGAAGATTCAAGACTCAGTCCTCAGCACTTCGCCTGCAACCCTCGAAGCCGCCATGGAATTAGCCACCGAACTTACCGAGAACCGCATCAAGAACGGTAAATTCAAAGAGGAGAAAAAGAAAGCCCCCGTTGAGGGTCAAACTTCCAACCATCCCACCTCCTCCTCAAAATTTTCAAAAAAGAGGAAGCGGAATACCAGAAATTTTGCTGTCACCCAAACCAATTTCCCTATCCCTGCTGCCCCCATCACACAAGTTGCTCCTTTACTCGCACCATACAAAAGGCAATACTCTGGCCCTTACCCAAAGTGTACCCGTTGTCAATACCATCACTCCCCCAAATACCCCTGTCAATATTGCACCGGCTGTGGCCGTGCAGGTCACACCATCCAAGCCTGCCGCTCACTACATCGAATGAACCGCAACCAACCCACAACTCAAACCCACCATCAAATAATGGGTCAAGCCCAACAACCCCTACTACCACCACCTACAAAACATACAACCCAAGCCTACTACCAACCCAACCACCCCATGATGCAATCCATGCGGGCTTGCTACAATTGTGGGGACCCAAACCACTTTAGAAACACTTGTCCAAGCTTGGTGAACATCATACATGCTCAAGCTCAAGCAAATCCGGTGAACCAAGCTAACCAAGCTCCTCCACCTGCTAGAGGAAGAGCATTTAACATCAACGCCAACCAAGCTAGGGCCGACAACAACGTGGTTAACGGTACGTTTCTCATAAATGGTAGTTATTCATCCGTGTTGTTTGATACTGGCGCGGATAAGAGTTTTGTGTCCTTAGAATTTGAACCCATCCTCAACCAAACGCGTGATAAACTTATGGAATCCATAACGGTAGAAGTTGCTGATGGAAAACCGGTCCCATTAAACTCCATTATCCGAAACTGTACTCTTACTCTAAACGATCACGGTTTTCCTGTTGACCTCATTCCTATGAAGTTGGGAAGTTTCGACATTATAATCGGCATGGACTGGCTCAGCCAACATCATGCTGAAGTAGTATGCCGCGAAAAGTACATTCGCATTCCTCTTGCAGACGGTCAAACTCTACGAATCTTTGGAGAAACCCCTTCGAAAGGACTCAAGCTGATGTCCTGTCTTCAAGCCCGAAAATATCTCCGCAAGAATTATGTAGCATTTCTAACTCACGTTGTCAAGAAGGGAGACAAAGAGAAGAAACTCGAAGATATACCCGTAGTGAAAGAATTCCCGCAAGTTTTTCCCGACGACATCGCAGGACTTCCTCCCAAGAGAGAAGTCGAATTCCGCATCGATCTTATAACTGGCGCTACACCCGTCGCGAAATCTCCTTATAGGTTAGCCCCATCTGAAATGCAAGAGCTGGCCAGTCAATTACAAGAACTGACTGACAAAGGATTCATACGTCCTAGCTCATCGCCTTGGGTGCACCTGTTCTGTTTGTAAAGAAGAAAGATGGAACGTTTCGCATGTGTATCGATTACAGAGAAATCAACAAATTAACGGTCAAGAACCGCTATCCATTACCTCATATCGATGATCTTCTAGACCAACTCCAGGGTGCCACTTGTTTTTCGAAGATCGACCTTCGTTCCGGCTATCACCAACTCAGGTACATGAAGAAGACGTCCCAAAGACCGCCTTCCGAACTCGTTATGGTCACTATGAATTCATGGCGATGCCATTTGGTCTAACCAACGCTCCAGCCGTCTTCATGGACCTAATGAACAGAGTTTGCAAACCCTATCTCGATCGCTTTGTTGTAGTCTTCATCGACGATATTCTTATCTACTCAAAGTCTAAGACTGATCATGAACGACACATTCGACTCATCCTCACACTCTTGAGAACCGAAAAGCTCTACGCTAAATTCTCCAAATGCGAATTCTGGTTAAAAGAAGTACAGCTCCTTGGTCATGTCGTCAATGACAAGGGAATTCATGTCGACCCCTCAAAGATCAAAGCAGTGCAAGAATGGCAAGCGCCACGTACACCAACCGAAGTAAGATCTTTTCTTGGTTTGGCTGGTTACTATCGTCGTTTCATATCAAATTTCTCTCGTATCGCTGTACCACTCACGGCCTTGACGCATAAAGGAAAACCCTTCATATGGGGACCTAAACAAGAAGAAGCCTTCCAAACCCTTAAGCAAAAGCTTTGTGACGCACCTATCCTCACACTTCCCGAAGGTTGCGATGACTTTGTAGTTTATTGCGACGCATCGGGGCAGGGACTAGGCTGTGTTTTAATGCAAATGGGAAAAGTGATAGCCTATGCTTCTAGGCAGCTCAAAATTCATGAGAAGAACTACACTACCCATGACCTAGAACTTGGAGCTGTCGTGTTCGCTCTTAAGATATGGAGACATTACCTCTATGGTACCAAGTGTGAAATTTACACTGACCACAAGAGCCTCCAACACATCTTTAATCAAAAGGAGTTGAATATGAGGCAACGAAGATGGGTCGAACTTCTTAATGACAACGACTATGAAATTCGGTATCATCCCGGCAAGGCAAATGTGGTGGCCAATGCACTCAGTCTAAAGGGTTATGCGAACTCTATTCGTCTTCTATGTTCGCAAATCATGACCAACATCAAAGACCAAATCCGAGAAGCTCAACATGTTTCCATAACATAATACGACATACGCAATGAGTTATCTTTTGGAGCAGAACTTAAACTCGAAACAAAATCTGACGGCATCCTGTATTATCTAGATCGCATATGGATTCCCGATCACAATAACCTTCGCGATACCCTTATGAAAGAGGCGCACAAAACACGATACTCTGTACACCCAGGAGCTGACAAGATGTATCAGGACCTTCGATACACCTACTGGTGGCCTGGCATGAAGAAGGATATTGCTGTTTTTGTTTCCAAATGCCTCACCTGTTCTAAAGTGAAAGCTGAACATCAAAGACCCTCAGGACTTTTAGTCCAACCTGAAATACCTGTATGGAAGTGGGAAAACATAACCATGGACTTTATTACCGGGTTACCTCGCACCTCCGGTGGGTATGACACTATATGGGTAATCATTGATCGTCTTACAAAATTAGCTCACTTCATTCCGATTCGCGAAGACTTTAAGAATGAGAAACTAGCTCGTATCTACATCAGCGAAATCGTAAGCCGTCATGGTGTACCGTTAAGCATTATATCAGATCGTGATGGTCGTTTCACTTCACGAACATGGCAAGCTGTACAAGCCGCTTTGGGTACACGATTAGATCTCAGTACCGCTTATCATCCCCAAACTGATGGTCAATCTGAACGCACCATTCAAACTCTTGAAGACATGCTTCGAGCATGTGTTATAGACTTCAAAGGGAATTGGGACGCTCACCTACCATTAGTTGAATTTTCGTACAACAACAGCTATCATTCAAGTATCGGCATGGCACCTTTTGAAGACTTATATGGTCGTAAGTGCCGATCTCCAGTATGTTAGCACGAAATTGGAGAAGCTCAAATTAACGGTCCAGAATTAATACAAGAAACAACCGACAAGATTCATCAAATCCGAAACAACCTTCTAGCGGCACAAAGTCGTCAGAAGAGCTATGCTGACAAGAGACGAAAGCCTTTGGAATTTAACATTGGTGACCAAGTACTCTTAAAAGTATCGCCATGGAAGGGAGTAGTTCGTTTTGGCCAAAAAGGCAAGCTAGCACCACGCTACGTAGGTCCTTTCAAGATACTCGAAAGAGTAGGACCTGTAGCCTACAAGCTTGACCTACCGGAGAAACTCAACAAAATTCATCCCACATTCCACGTATTAAACTTGAAGAAGTGCCTCGCCGATGAGAATCTCCATATTCCTCTAGAAGACATTCAAGTCGATGAATCTATGCATTTTATTGTAAGACCAGTAGAAATTATGGACTTCGGGGAAAAACGTTTAAGAAGAAGCCGCATCCCAATTGTCAGGGTACGCTGGGAGTCGAAACGAGGACCTGAGTTTACTTGGGAACGTGAAGACTCAATGCGCGAGAAATACCCAAATCTATTTCCTGTAACTACCACTACTTAAATTTCGGGACGAAATTTCTAAAAGTAGGGGATACTGTAACATCCGTCGAAAAACGGGTTTTTCAAAACCCGCTTCGTTTATTTAATCGAACAACCAGTTTTATATTTTTGTTGTTATTTATGATATTTTTTAATTTTAAATGATACATAATTAATAAACAAATTAGAAGATATAAATTTTAATTGTTAAAAAGTAAAAGAAAATTAATTAAAAAGAAAATCCGGCTGCCGGGAGTCGAACCCGGGTCAGCCGGATATCCACAAGTCTTAACATTCACACAATCAACCACTCCGCCACTTTGGTTATATGATATCATACCGGAACAAATAATTCAAATAATAAAACACGGAAGTCAAATCCAGTCAAAATCGCGCCCAATTTTGCAGTCGTCGGAAATCCCGACGATTACGTCGATAATTAACGGTTTCTTCCAATTTAACCGAAGAATTAACCTTGACGACGGTTATAACCGACGTCTGAACCTGCGACACCAGTCGTAACCGCCGGAGAACGGCTGACTTTGAATCAAGACTGAAATCTGACCCCATGGTCTCGATTCTTCCCTATAAATCCACCCACAACTCACTGGTAGCCCTTTCGCTCAAAATCACACAAATTCTCGACGTATTTTCACTCGCCGGAGAATATCTGCAAGTCGCCGGAAAAACGAGACTCACATCCACACGGTAATTCCTTCGACTTTTTCTGTTCCAATCAATTGATTAGACTGTTACTAACACAAATCCACCATCAGAATCCATCCCAGGCGACGTAGCCGGAATATTCAACCCTCGCCGGAAAATCTCTGAAATTTCTGATATCGCACTGTGAATCGGTATAACTCTTCAAACTCCTGTCAATCCTTGTTTAAGTACCTCAATTTCATAATTAATCGAGCAGAACTGTTAATTTATCCTAACAGCCGAAGTTCACTATCAGAGCCGACGGACCTCTGCCGGAGTTCTGTGAAAGACACGGATCGGTACCTCCTTTCCCCCAAACTCTCTCCATTCATTTCCTTTCAATTACTTTTAATGTTTGAAAATCAAATTAGACATAAATCAGTCGAAACATTCAGACTTTGTTTTTCTGGGTAAAGTTAACGAAGAAGACGAAGGCGGGTTATAATATAAGTTTAATTAAAATCAGTTTATGAATGGGTTAGACACACAGTCCAGCGGTGGACTGTGTGCAAACAATTTCACATACGTCGCGCGTTCGATTCTTGTCCCAGCCTTACTCACTTGATATAAAAAATGTCTTTTTAACTGAACCGGGTTAACTCTCAAAATCATATTAAGTATAATAAAAACCGGGTTATTAACCAGGTTAGACACACAGTCCAGCGGTGGACTGTGTGCACGTTAACTCACAGGTCCCGGGTTCGAGACTTGTGGTCAGCACCGGTTCGATACATTTAAAATCCTTTTTAAAAATAAATGATTTTCGGATTAAACTAATTAGTATACAAGTATAATTAAAAACAGAATTATTTCGGGTTAGACACGTAGCTCAGTTGGTAGAGCTGCGTGCACGCGTACGAGAGGTCACAAGTTCGAACCTCACTCAGCGCAAACAAATACAAGGTCTGAACCGGTCAAAGGTCAAAGTCATGGTCAACGGTCAACGGTCAAAGTCAAAAAGTCAACATTTTTTATTATTTTTATTTATTTATTTAATTTAAAAATCAATTAAAAATACTTAAAAATAACGTTTTTAACGTTAGAAAGTAGCCTTAAACTCACAAAAATATATCCAAAAATCCTATTAAAATAGTTAATAAAATCCACATACTTACCGTACCTTTTCGTTATTTATTTGGTTAGTTATCTCTCGTCGATCAATCCTCTAAACTCGTGCGCATTCAACACCTTCAAACAAACGCACCCAATGTGAGTGAATCTCTACCAATTTCCCGTTTTAATCACATTTTGGGTGTATCATGTGTCGCTATTTATTTATTATAATTAAACACTTCTGCATCCATCATATTCATGATCATGTGTATTCAATATGTATTCGTTGTTTGTGTGGTTGAAGTTTAGATTTAGTTTATCATTTCAGTACATACATTTCATAGGCCGCCACTCCCTATTACCTATGAGCGTGAGCTGTTCCCCGTTACCTATGAGCGTGAACCAGGCGTTGCCAACATAAGATCGGCTCCGTTTGATTGAGCCTTGATCTCACATACATTAGCATAGGCCGTCCGTTCCCCATTACCTATGAGCGTGAACGGGACGTTGCCAACATATACATTGTCATTCTTATTATTTACTTAAGCGAGGTGGTTTGTGATCGTTATGTTTATATACATTTGTTCATATATGATTGTTGCACAATTTTCCTATGTTAATTACAATAATGAATCAAGGACAAATGTTTTTAACAAGGTTCACTCGCCAACTTTTGTTGACCCAAAATTCCCCATTTTTACACATGATACAGGTGATCAAGTTGAAGCAAGAAACATATAGGTGGCCTAGAAGAATAAACCAGCTTAGATTTTGGATTGTTTTAGTTGAATTTTCCTTTCCTTGTATTGTATGAATTTGACTTGGAACTTTGAGATGTAATTTGAATTTAATATATATCAAACATATTAGTAAACATTATGAGCTTTGGTGATAACCCAATTATGCCCCGACTCTTATTCCGCTGCGGGTCGGGGGGTGACATACAATACCTAATGTGCAGCACTCAGTGTCATTTGATCCTAAGCATGTCAAAGTCAAATGCTTAAGTTGATCCATTGTGCAAAATTAAGCTTCAGTTGATCCTGATGTGCAGTAGTGAGCTTCAGTTGATCCTAATGTGTGTAGTAGTGAAAGGCATTTGATCCTAATGTGCAGCAGTGAATGGCATTTGATCCTAATGTGCATCAGTGATAGTCATTTGATCCTAATGTGCATCAACGAAAGGCATTTGATCCTAAGGACATCAAAGTCCTTAGATCCTAAGCACATCAAAGTCATTATCAAAGTTACTTGAACCTAAGCCAAGTGTTTAACATGATATTAACACCCAAACACAGTTAATCAAATGCTACAATTAATCCTTAACACAAAAATATTAACATTAAAGAAAGTGTAGTAACAGTCAAAGGTAGAGTCATTTGATCCTAAAACTAGTTTAATAAGTTCAAACAAAATACAATTTAATAAGGTTCATTAACACTTAAATATCAACACTAGGACCACCATTCATACACAATAGTTCAATATCCTATATTAGATAACAATACAAGGGTAATCCTAATCATTAACTTCAAAAACCCAAAAAATATTAGTGGCCAAAATAACCCTTTTACACTATTATACGTAACCTAATAGTTAGGCATCCTATGTACACCCATGCAAGCCCCCCGTCTTCATGTCGACGGCTAAAACGGAGTTCAATCCGGAACCCTCTTCCCATCCTCAGCATGACCCGATATTGGATCCTATGAAAGAAATATCAAATTTTAGAGATTATATGCAATGCACACAAGATGAAAATCAACAATTCTGAGTAAAATTAACACAATGCATACCAACAACGTGGAAAGTAAACATAATTATAGCATATTGGCATATTTTGACGAGGATCGGAGCTGGGTGTCCGAAGAAGGAAGATGAACGGAGTTGTGGTTGATGTAGGGGAATGTTTGAGAGATAAAAGGATTGTATTGTAGTTTCTAAAGGAAGATGGGAGATTAAAAAGGTGTGAAAGGTGTCATCTTTGGGTGAAATAACTATATTTCCCTTCTCATCGTTAAATAATTAAACGGTCAACTAACGATAGTTTGGAATGGGGGCTTGATTAAATCAAATTGACAACCACAGGGACTAGACTATTGAATTTTTTCAAATGAGGGCTGAATCTGCGATTGGGTGTAAACCCTAGGGATTGAAACTTTACGTTACTCATCTTTTAAATAGAGAACTTCGTGAATAGATCCATGCATCTTCACATGCTACATGTCAACTCTTTATTTGTAAGTGTTTTTCCTTTACTTTCCCCCTTTTTCTCAGCAAGATCCACGCATTTTCACCACGTCCACACTCAAACCATCCATATGCATATGTCTTCACCATATCTCTACCACCTCCACGTTTCTTCTCTTCGTCAATGATTTTCTCCACTACAGACATCAAAAAACCATCAACACCGAAGTCTGATGCGGATGACAGATGAGGCGATATCCGGCCACTTTCTACGGTAATCTCTAGTGGACATCCGACAACTGGTTCTCAGGGCGTGGACCAGTTATATACCATAAAATAGGAGGTAGGGAAGCCCTGGTGGTGAAATGTAGGACGATAGGTGGCGTTGGTAAAACAATCATGGTAAGGTAAACGTGGGGCTCCACGTTGACGTCATACGGCCATGGTGATGGTGTGTGAGTAACCACCAGCGATACTCAAGGGATTCAATGGAGATGAAGATGATAGCCATACGAGTTAGTTTCGACATGTTTTCTGGTGAGTCTCCTATAAGCCTCCTTTCTCTTGTACGTGGCTTTTTTTTTTTAACCCAGATCGGTTTTCTTTTAGGAGTTAAAATGGTGGAGACAAGAAGTTAGGGTTCTGGCGAAGGTCCGGCATGGTTCCGATGACCTAATTCAGGTGTGCACGTGTTTTTTTTTTGGGTTTAAGATTTAACTATCAATTTTTTAAATTTAAGTATAACAATTTGGGGCCAAACCAACAAATAACAAACAAATGACAGGTAAACAGTCAACAAGTTGTGCCGCAATCCCGTTTTGAATTGCGTGCGTTAGATCGACGATTTAAAAATGAGAAGGTTTGGTTAGGGTTTGGATTTATTGGATATTAATGTTGATATGCGTAAGTAAAGTATATGTGAGAAGTGCAGGTCCAATTTATTGCCTACTGTTTAATTTTAGGCGAGTTGTTGATAGATGTTGACATTATTTAGTATTCAAATTTTATTTTTGTTGCTGTTGAATTCATTAAATTTTAGGCGTATTGAGTTTATAAGATAAATATAGTTGGACTTGAAATTGTGAGGGATGCTATGGTGGTGAATATGTATTGCGATGGAAAAACAAAAATCTAAATCAAGATTATAAAATCATGAATTTCACTGTGATTAACGAACTAACAGTATGCATTCAGTTATGTATTACATATCAATATGAAAAAGTTCAAGCCCAACATCATTTTTTAGGTGTTTTGACGAAAATACTTCTAGTTGCTAATTTTTCCATATGCCTCCACCTATTACTAGGTGTGATCTTAACAATCTTGGGGTTAGTAGTCTCACGAGAAACCCCAAAAGCTATAGCATTTCCATTTTCCAACAACAACGGGCTTAACAAAAGCTTTTCTAATTGAAGGGTTCCAGAGAGCAGTCGTACCTTGAAAAGCACCGTACAAACATAAAAATCCGTGAGAGCTTCTGATTACGCTAGAATGTTTAAGCGTCTTAACCAAGAGTCACTTACTTTCTGGTGGGAGAAATTCTCGCTCAAAAATGTTAAAGTAGGTTTTACACCTTTAGCTTGAGATATTATCATCTATGCACAAACAAGTAATAATGTAAGCTTTTACTCTTGATTTTATTATATTCAAGTAGGAATTTTTGAAGTTATTGTTTTTTGTTAACTGTTAATAATGATGTGTATTCGTTATTCGTGTTTGGAGGGGGGATGGTGAAAGGACATGATTCCAATATAAATCTTTATGATGCGAATGATAAGAACTTGGAATTTTTTATTCAAGCTTTTGGTTCAGTGACGTTTCCATATTGCCAAGCGGGCTACGATTTAAATAAAGCAAGTGATATACTTTATAGTATGTTGGGAAGCTCTTTGAAGAATGATAAACTCACATTCGTTGGTTAAAACAACAGGTACAGTTACTGGTGTAAATGGTGCTGACCATGCAAGATCAAGTACTTTAACTAATGAACCTGCAACAGTTCTTTCTAGAGCTAAACCTATAACCCCTAGTGTATGATTTGAAGAAGAGAGAAGATGTATTGTTTTCCTTCCGTTTGTTATAACAGATTATTCATAAATATATAATTTCCTGATCAATGTCTTGTAGAGAGTAAACCACAAGAAGAGGCGGTTGTTCGATGTATCATAGGCTTTACACATGTGTGTCACATTTTTTTGTGTCTTTACTGAATTTTACTTTAGTTAGGGTAATTATTTTCTAACCCGTGGTTTGAAATAGGTAATGTTTATACTAAACGGATTGTTTTATGTATTTTTTCTGTATTAATTTTGTAATATACGGAGCTTTCAAACCCTAATATAATAAATGTCAAAAGTGGTGTGCCGTATTACTAGGTCGGATATTCAGTGTCAATTAAATAATAATAATAACAATAATGTGAATGACTCATACAAGCTAAAGGTGGTAAACGCACTTGTGGGGTGATTTTGTAGAACTGATCGAAAAAGAAAATAATTAAATAAAATTATTAAATTATAATAATAAAATAAATTAATAACTAAATAGGGATGACTTAAGAAGATATCAAATTTTACCGGTGTTATCATTAAATCATTTCTCAATTTTCGGTCGGATTGACACGGTCTTTATATTTCTAAAATTCCCTCAACGTAGATTACGGGATTTTGTATCCCTTTTCAACAATTCTTTTAATCGATCTCATTTAAAACCGGGTCACTCCTTAGGAAACCCTTTCAAAGGCCAGCCCCTCATCTCCATTCAACCCTTTCAAAGGCCAGCCCCACCGCCGACCACCTGGTTTTAATCCATTATATCGTATTCGTTCGTGTGATTGTTGCTTCGACAATCGAGTTTTCTACGTTCTCTAAATTATTGTTACATGCATTATATTGAGCTATTATCCTTGGCACACATGCGATAGGCTACATTTCGTATACTCGTCGTCGTATGATCCATGATTATTGATTATTGGTATTACTCTTGGCTAGACGTGATATAGCCTTAGTGTATCTTAGTTAACTGACCTCAATACCCGAGCACATCCACATATGGGGACATTGGGCGTCATCACCGACACAATTGACGTGCACCATTTGTGGCAATGTGAAAGGCCCACAGCGTCTCTGTAATGTTTTGTGTGTTGAGTGTTAGCACTTATTGATTATTGAGAGGCGTATGGATCAATCATAGGAGTGTTGTATTAGTGGTATAGGGATAGGTTTGAGTGCCCACATCCCCTCTACATAGTGGTGCATTAGTTTACAGCTAATGTACAAAGTGTTATTGTCTCATATGGGTATTTCTAATGTATTATTATTTTATTGCCACATGGGTATTTCTAATGTATTATTATTTTATTGATTCAATAGTGATCGTTTAGCATATTGTATAGTATCCATCACTTAAGGGTTATCATTATCATATTGATTCATCAGTGATCGTTCAATGTATTGTATCATTTTCATCGTTATTGTTATCATATTGATTCATCCATGATCGTTCAGTGTATTGTATCGTTTCCATCATTTAGGTGTTATTATTATCTTATTGATTCATCAATGATCATCTAGTGTATCGTATCGTTTCTATTATTAGAGTGTTATTGTTATCATTAGCATAGGCATCATTTTTTTTCGTTATATTGTCATTGATATTGTCATTTCCGTTACTGAGCAAGCTGAACTTCTTTTTTGTGGTTTTCTCTTATTGTTTAAACAAGAACTCTTGGGATTGGGGGGAAAGTGTGAAGACAGTGAATTGATAGAGTTTTGAAGAAAAAGAGTTTAACCAATAGTTTGATCGGTTGAAAATTTTAAAGCATGTGTTTGTTTTAAACCATTGTAAGGATATGGTATTAAATTAGTTGGAAAGAATTTTAATTAATATATTAATTCCCTGATTTACTATATTGTATGACACGTCAGCCCTAATCGGGTTGGGTTGTTACAAAAATTGGTAAAGCAATCATGGTAAGTTAAACGTGGGGCTCCACATTGACGTCATACAGCAATGGTGATGGTGTGTCAGTAACCACCAGCGATATATTTAGACGGCGACCATACGAGTTAGTTTCCACATGTTTTCTGGTGAGTCTCTAGTAAGCCTCCTTTCTTTTGCACATGGCTTTTTTAACCCAGATTAATGTTCTTTTAGGAGTTTAAGTGGTGGCGACCAGTAGTTAGGCGAGTTGTTGGCATATGTTGACATGATTTAATATTGTGACAAATGCAAATTTTATTTTAGTTGTTGAATTCATTAAATTTTAGGCGTATTGAGTTTATTAGTTAAGTATAGTTGGACTTGAAATTGTGAGAGATGTTATGGTGGTGAATATGAATTGCCATGGAAAAACAAAAATCTAAAACAAGATTTTGAAATCATGAATTTCACTATGATTCTCGAACTAACAGTACGCATTCAGTTATGTGTTACCTATCCATATAAAAAAGTTCAAGCCATACATCATTTTTATGTGTTTCGGCCAAAATACTTCTGGTTGCTAATTTTTCCATACGTCCGCACCTATTACTAGGTGTGATCTTAACAATCTTGGGGTTAATAGTCTCACAACAAACCCCAAAAGCTATAGCAGTTCCATTTTCCCACAACAACGGGCTTAACAAAATCTTTTCCAACTGAAGGGTTCAAGAGAGCAGTCGTACCTTGAAAAGCACCGTGAAGTCTAATCATTTCACATCCTAAACTACAAGGGTTTATTAGTAATTAGAAAATAGTATGGCGGTTATAAAGTTGAGGGGCTGATTGTGACAAAACAGAACTTGTCAACCAACACCCCAAGGAGTGCGAATGCTTGGAGACACACCCCTATGATCGCGACCAGCCACACAAGGAAAAGAAGGGGACGTAACTCTTCATCGAATAGACACACCTCTTCAAGCTCAATTGCAACCACAAGATCTAGAGACACATCGGTTCACGAAAAGACACGTCTATTCACTCGTAGCCATTAGAAACTATAAATAGGGGCTTTGGTTTTCATTTATAATTGTTCATAGTTGAATTTTATATACATATACACATATGATTCATTGTAAGTTACGAATCAAGTTTATGAAAGTTTTGTTTAGTTTTATCCTCTGCGATCTAGAGATCAAAGATCAGTCTGGGCAACAATTGGTATCAGAGCATCAGGCTCTACGACATCGCAGGGAATTCGCGATCAGGTTCTATCTTTCAATTCGCAAGTTTATTAGTTTCAGTTCAAGGGTTTCGAACCAGGGGTTAGAAATCAAGGGTTTTGATTTCGGGGTTATAGTGTGAAGTTGATTGATTGGTTAATACGCGTTTCGGGATACTCGCGGGTTAAAGAAAAGTTTGGTTAATTACAAGTTCGTCGAAATTGAAAATTGTTCGATCAGAAAATATGTCAGGAGCGACAGGAGGATCGAGTCCACAAATTGTAATTCAAAAGGAGGGAAGTTCTCTTTCCTAGTTTCAATGTCCAATTCTAAAATCAACGAATTATACGGTTTGGGCAATTCGTATCAAAACAATTTTAGAAGCGAATGGACTATGGGAAATGATTGAACCAGGAGAAAACACACATACAAATGTTAAGAAAGATAAGTCGGCGATCGCTTATCTGTTTCAAGCAATACCGGAGGATGTTGTATTGCAAGTTGCAAGTTGTAAGAATGCAAAAGAGATTTGGGAAAATCTGAAGACAAGACACGTTGGTGTTGATCGGGTACAAAAGGTGCGTTGGCATACACTCATATCAGAATTTGAGTTAATGCAAATGAGGGAAGATGACACTATAGACTCTTTCACCGCAAAGATAAATAGTGTTGTTACTCAGGCAAGTGAATTAGGGACAACGCTGAGTTAACCGACTCTGGTACGAAAACTCCAAAATGTCGTGCTAGATAAGTTTACCCAGATTGTCGCCTCGATGGAACAGTACTCTGATCTAGAAACAATGACGCTAGAAGAAGCAGTCGGAAGGTTAAAGACGTTCGAAGAAAGACTTAAGCAAAAGAAAGGTAGCCAAGGAGAAAGTCAAGACAGGTTGATGTTTACACATCAAGATAACAACGCTGGTAGAGGAAGACAGTTTGGAAACCGCGGGCGAGGAAGGTTCAACCCACCGCGAGGGAATTGCGAGACAACAAAGACAGGCAAATCACTAAGAATGAAGGATCTTCATTCAGACCTAGAGGTGGAAACTCTAAGAATTGGAGGAAGTTTGGAAGGAGCTAAACAGACCTGAGTAAAGTTCAGTGCTTCAAGTGTCAGAAGTTTGGACATTACAAGAAAGATTATTCCGAGATAGACGTCGTACAAGAACAATCAAATCTCGTCGAGGAAGATGAAGCACCAGTGTTACTAATGGCGATTGAAGAAGAAAACGTTGTACAAGAAAGGGTTCTACTAAACGAAGAACGTATAGAACCAGAAAGATACACATAGAAGATGAAAGTCTATGGTACTTAGACAACGGGGCAAGCAACCACATGACAAGTGTGCGAAGTCACTTTAGGGAATTAGACGAAAAGGTGTCAGGACAAGTACGTTTTGGTGACGGATTGCACGTAGAGATTAAAGGCGTAGGTTCAATACTGCTGGAATGTCAAAATCAAGAGCAAAGGATTATCTCTCAAGTATACTACATCCCAAGTTTGAAGTCCAATATATTGAGCCTCAGACAAATAACGAAAATCGGTTGCAAAGTAAATATGGACGAAGATCTGCAAACACTTCGCGATACAAATAGAAAGTTACTAATACGAGTCAAGAGGATGAAGAACAGGTTGTACAAGGTTAAGTTGAAGATTGGAAGACCAATCTGCCAACTCTCAAACACAGAGGATTTAGCATGGCTATGGCACGTGAGGTTAGGCCATTTACATTTCGATGATATCAAAGAAATGACTCGGAAGAACTTGGTACATGGAATTCCACAAATAAGTCATGCCAGTCAAGTCTGTGATGCATGCTTATTAGGAAAACATACAAGGACACCATTTCCAAATCAGGCAAAATTCAGATCCTCAAAACTTCTGGATTTAGTCTATGGAGATCTGTGTGGTCCTATATCCCCACCAACACATGTTGGGAGGAAGTATATATTTGTACTTGTAGATGATTGCACTCGCTACATATGGGCATATCTACTAACTTCCAAGGATCAAGCATTTGAAACTTTCAAGCAGTTCAAAGAAATGGTGGAAACGGAAACAAGAACCAAGTTAAAGTTGCTAAGGACAGATAGAGGAGGAGAATTCACGTCGGCTGAATTCAACACGTATTGCAAAGACAACGACATAGGAAGACAACTCACAGCGCCGTATTCCCCACAGCAAAATGGAGTAGTAGAAAGAAGAAACAGGACGATGTTGTTAACTACTCGCAGTATGTTAAAGGCAATGAACATGCCACATAATTTTTGGGGTGAAGCTATACGACAAGCAATATACGTACAAACAGGGTTCCAATGAAAGTCTTGGTGAACAAGACACCATATGAAGCATTGAAAGGAAAAAAGCCGAATCTGGAACACCTAAAGGTTTTTGGTTGCACAGCATACGCTAAGGTTTTGCCACTTCAACAGAAGAAGTTGGATGATAGAAGTGCACCTATGGTTTATCTTGGATTTGAAGAAGGATAGAAGGCATTCAGATTATATGATCCAACAAAGAACAAGATTTGTGTCATCAGAGATGTAAAGTTCATGGAAGGTCAACCATGGAACTGGAATAGCTATATGGAGACGGTAGAATCAAGAAATCCGGAATGGACAAACTTTGTCATTCAAGACGATGACAACCCTCCAGAGTTAGAGGAATATGCACCAAGTAGTCTAGAAAACAGTGGTCCACATCATGAAGATTCAGGAGTAGATCAATCAGAGAATCAAGACTCCTACATGACACCACCAGCACACTCAAACAATCAGAACTCATCGGGAAGTTCAAGCAGTTTGTCAAGTGGAGGTCCATCTACATCAGAGAGTACAACAGAGAGTATTACCGATACTCCAGTAAAACTAAGAGGTCTCGAAGAATTGTATGACAAGACAGAAGAAATTCAAGTAAATCGACATGAATTACTACTTGCTGAAGAAGAACCAAGGAATTACTAGGAAGCATCTAGTGACAGCAAATGGATTGAAGCAATGAAGGCTGAGTTAGATTCGATAAACAAGAATAACACTTGGAGATTGACAGAGTTGCTAAGAGATCACAAGGCAATAGGATTAAAGTGGGTATTCAAGACAAAGAAAGATGCAAATGGAGAGGTCACTAAACACAAAGCAAGACTGGTAGCAAAAGGATATGTTCAGCAACACGGAATAGACTTTGATGAAGTCTTTGCACCAGTAGCTCGCATAGAAACAGTTCGACTATTGTTGGCTTTAGCAGCATATCAAGGTTGGGAGGTACATCACTTAGACGTGAAGTCTGCATTCTTACACGGATATCTCAAGGAGGAGGTCTATGTCTCACAACCAAAAGGATTTGTAAAGCCAGGAGATGAAGGAAAGGTTTACAAACTATCAAAAGCTCTGTATGGATTGAGACAAGCACCACGTGCTTGGAATACGAAGTTAGATGAAACCCTAAAGTCACTTAACTTCAAGAAGTGCACTTTAGAGCATGCAATCTATACAAGGACAAGTAAGACTTCTACCCTGATAGTCGGAGTCTACGTTGATGATTTGATAGTCACTGGAACATCAAGGAAGGAGATAGATGTTTTCAAGTCTCAGATGGAAAACAAGTTTGAAATGAGCGATCTAGGATTGCTAGCATATTATCTGGGAATAGAAGTTATTCAAGCAGGGGGTGAGATAGCCAATCAAGAAAACAGGCTATATCAACAAGATACTCAAAGAAGCTGATATGTTAACCTGCAATAATACAAAGATTCCTATGAATCCAGGAACACAATTAACGAAGACTGAAGAAGGAGATCCGATAGATGCAACGCATTACAGAAGCCTGATAGGTTCTCTCAGGTACCTACTGCATACAAAGCCAGACCTATGTTACACAGTCAGTCTGCTTAGTAGACTCATGCAAGAACCAAAGGAGCATCACTTGAAAGCAGTGAAGCGAGTACTACGTTATATCAAAGGAACTAAAGAGCATGGAATCATCTACAAGAAGCAAGGAGGATGCAAGATCACCGGTTATAGTAATAGCAGTTATAGAGTTAACGCATACCAAGGAAAAGGAACAACTGGTCTGGTATTCTACTTTGGAGATTCACCTATAACTTGGTGTACGCAAAAGCAACAAACAGTGGCACTCTCATCATATGAATCGGAATTCATGGCAGCAATTGCAGCAGCATGCCAAGCACTATGGCTTAAAAGATTATTAAGTGAAATTACAGGCTGGAAGGAAGAAAAGATAACACTCAGAGTTGATAATGTTTCTGCAATAGCACTCATGAGGAATCCAGTCTTTCATGGAAGAAAAAAGCACATTGATACATGCTATCATTTCATAAGAGAATGCGTGGAGAATGAGGACGTTGATATAGAACACTTAAGCGGAGAACTACAACGGGCATACATACTAACGAAGGCACTAGCAAGGGTCAAGTTTGCTACAATGCGAGAACTGCTCGGAGTTCAAGAACTGCAACAAGTTAAGGATGTTCATGATTAGGGGGGTGAATGAAGTCTAATCATTTCACATCAAAAACTACAAGGGTTTATAGTAATTAGAAGATAGTATGGCGGTTATAAAGTTGAGAGGCTGATTGGGACAAAACAGAACTTGTCAACCAACACCCCAAGGGTGCGAATCCTTGGAGACACAACCCTATAATCGCGACCAGCCACACAAGGAAAAGAAGGGGACACAACTCTTCATCGAATGGACACACCTCTTCACGCTCAATTGCAACCACAAGATCTAGAGACACACCGGTTCACGAAGAGACGCGTGTATTCGCTCGTACCCATTAGAAACAATAAATAGGGGCTTTAGTTTTCATTGGTAATCGTTCATAGTTAAAGTTTGTATACATACACACATACGATTCATTGTAAGATACAAATCAAGTTTATGAAAGTTTAGTTTAGTTTTATCATCTGCGATCAAGAGATCAAAGATCAGTCTGGGCAACACCGTACAAACATAACAATCCGTGAAAGCTTCTGATTACGCTAGAATGTTAAGCATCTTAACAGTCACACAAACTTTCTGGTGGGGGAAATTCGGGCTCAAAAATGTTAAAGTAGGTTTTACACCTTTAGCTTGAGATATTATCATCTATGCACAAACAAGTAATAATGTAAGCTTTTACTCTTGATTTTATTATAATCAAGTAGGAATTTTTGAAGTTATTGTTTTTTGTTAACTGTTAATAATGATGTGTATTCATTATTCGTGTCTGGAAGGGAGATGGTGAAAGGACATGCTTCCAACATAAATCTTGCTGATACGAATGATGAGAACTTGGAATTTTTATTCAAGATTTTGGTTCAGTGACGTCTCCGTATTGCCAAGCGGGCTATGATTCAATAAAGCTAGTGATATACTTTATAGTATGCTAGGAAGCTCTTCGAACAATGATAAACGCACATCCGTTGGTGTAACAACGGGCATAGTTACTGGTGTAAATGGTGCTGACCACGCAAGATCAAGAACTTTAAGTAATGAACCTGCAACAGTTCTTTCTAGAGCTAACCACAGAACCCCTTGTGTATGATTTGAAGAAGAGAGAAGATGTATTATTTGCCTTCCGTTTGTTATGAGATATTATTCATAAATGTATAATTTGCTGATCAATGTCTTAAGAGTAAACCACAAAGAAGAGGCAGTGATTTGAGGAATCATAGGCTTCATAGATATGTGTCACATTTTTGTGTCTTTACTGAATTATAATTTAGTTAGGGTAATTACTTTCCAACCGGTGTTTCCAAACAGGTGATGTTTATACGAAACGGATTGTTTTATGTTTTATTCTGTATTCATTTTATAATATAGAAGGGAACTTTCAAACTCTAATATAATAAATGTCAAAAGTGGTTCCACCTACTACTATGTCGGATATTCGGTGTCAATTAGTTAAGGTATAATTCTAATAATGTGAATGACTCATACAAATGAAAGTTCGTACAACCCACTTGTGAGGTGATTTTGTAGAACCAATCCGAAAAAGAAAAGAATTAAATAAAAATATTATATTATGATAATAAAATAAATTAATAACTAAAGAAGGGATGACTTAAGAAGATATCAAAAATTTATTGTTGTTAGGATATAGGGTGTGGTCATGACCCTTATAACCACCATGACCCTCCATAGGCATCATGCCATCCATCTTTAATCGATCATTAAAAACCACTACTCTAAGGGTGTGATCATGACCCAAACCACTATCCTCTTTATTTTTTTAATTTATTTTTGTCTTAAAATTATCAAATGTGAGGGTCGTGGTAAACGCGGTTTAATCCATGGGAACAACCATCAATCAAGTAGGGGAGTGGTGTACCATTAAATTAATGGTCCTATGTGAAAATAATGTTTCAATCCATGCTCCCCACACCCCATAGCCTTATTATTAAATCCTTTCCCAATTTCCGATCAGATTGACACGGTCTTTTTATTTCTAAAATTCCATCAACGTAGATTATGGGATTTCGTGTCCCTTTTCAACAATCCTTTTAATCGATCTCATTCAAGCGGGTTCACTCCTTACGAAACCCTTCAAAAAGACAACCCTTCATCTCTATTCAACCTTATCTTAATCTTCAAATGTGCCGACAAAAATGCCACCGCTGGCCACCAGTTTGAACTAGATGAACATGCTTGTTTTGCATGCGTATCTTGCGTTCAACACTACAAAAGATTGTTGAGCACCACTATTACGTTGATCGGTTATTTGTTCTGACAGTCATCTCAGTTTGTACAGCTAGAAGCCCAATATGTTCGAGCCACCATACGAATCGACTAGTGGCCTAAGGATCTGTGGTAAACATGTATTGCACCACATCATCCGTTTTTTCTCTTCGACTAAAAGTTTTCGCATACGGTTAGAAAGAAGTTAGCATTGTTGGTATTATCATAGAAGTTTGCTAAAGGTACGGATTTGGTGATCCCTTACTTGTAGCATAATTGTTATTCCTAGTCCTTCTAGTTTTAATCCATGATATCGTTTTCGTTCGGGTGATTGTTACTTAGACACTCGAGTTTTCTGTGTTCTCTAAATTATTGTTACATGCATCATATGGAATTATTACCTTTCCACGCATGCAATGGGCTACATGTCTTATACTCATCGTCGCAGGTTCCCATGATTATCGATTATTTGTATTACTATTGGCTAGACGTGATATAGCCTTAGTGTATCTTAGTTAACTGAAGTATTTATTAATGAGAATGCAAAAATGTTAATCGTTGCACAGTTTCAATCATTTTCGTGTTTGTTAAAGCGTTTTACGCATTTTGCGAAACGCATAACCGTACAACCGAACGAACCGACATCTACGACATTTTCGGGCATAATCCAAGTTACACATGTCTTAACACCTTTATATAACCTAAATATTAGGTTAAAGGGGTTAAAAATGGCAAATAAGTGAAAATACAAGTCCAAGGGGCAAAAATGTCAAAAAAATAATAAATATTTTTGCTTTTTCACCAAGTTTGCCACCTATCTCCAATTTTTGACACCTAGCACTCACTTTGCCACACTTAATATGGTGTTGACACATTTTAGGACACTAATCCACACTTGAGGACACTTGCCATCCCCTCCTTAATCTTAAAATACTATAAATACCCCATGATTCTTCCATTTTTTTTCTCACCACTTCAAAACACTTCAAAGCAAAGTGTGAAGTTCTTCTTTCTATCCTTCTTGGAGCTTGTTTCCAATCTTTGGAAGCCTCCTATCTTGAGTTCCGAAAGTGTTCTTCCACACGAGTAAGTACTCTTCCTAGTTCTTTAATTTTTTTAGCTATTTTGAGCTAAAAGTCGAACAGTTTGGCTTTCTGATTGACTTTTGGTTCTGACATTATTTGGTCAAGTCAAAGTTCAATTGAACTTTGCAACGTGATCGTAGTCACGAAGCTTATAATCCCTAGCGATTTCACCTTCTGATTACCACGTTTACTAGTCGAAGTGACGAGTTAAAGTTTCGGTAAAAAAATGCACATGATGTGCATTTTACGACGAAACTATTTTCGGGATACCAAATTAGTTTTATAAACTTAGTTAGACATATTTTGACATGTCTAACTTGCCACTTCTGGTTGTGCCTAGGTCAGCATAGTTATATAGGGAATAACCTACTGAGTTTATACCCTATGGTCACGTCGTTTGGTTAGTGTTATGATAAGTTACTTCTATGTTCTTAAAAAAATGATGACCAAAATGCCCTTTTGCGCATAAATCCATTTTAAACACATGTAACAAATTTTTAACATATAAACTGATGTTTTAACATTTTCAAACATGCTTGGGCATTTAAGACTTATCATAGGACATGTTTAACCATCTGATCACACGTTTACGATAATGACCCGTTAAAGTAGCGTAAACTACCTTAATGAATCATAATTAAATTTGTTAAACCATATCACATGAGTTCCAACACTCGTTTGGTTTATAAGACTTTATTCTATCCGATCTACCATATGACGACACGCTAACATATTTATCTCACACATTAGGACACGCTTGAGCTTTGTTTATTCCGTTGATCAAGAATACTTTCGCAACCCCAAGTGAGAACATAGCCCCCCTCTTTTACGTTTTCAAATGTTTTGGGGTGATTCATATGTGCCTATAATTATTTTCAAAATTTCAAAACAATATACATGGTTTATGTATACAAAAATGATTTTCAAAGTAACTACATAGTTCCCCTCTTTTACCTTTTGCAAATGTTTTAGGGTGACTCATATGTGCTAAATTGTTTTGAAGGTTTCAACTACAATGTCTGTGGTTTATATATAAAACAATATGATTTCAATAATGTGAACAACTTGTTGATGCGTTATCCATAACACGATTGACATTCATTAGCTTTGGCCGAGCCGACCAGTAGTATGTTATGGTACCATAGGACTGACAAACCCATTGTCGTACAGTTCACTGGATTTGGTGGAAGTTTAGGTAATGACAGAAACTGTTTCTGATTAACAAATTAATTGTTGATTTGTTAGTCTAGTTAAAGAGACCCTTTGGTGGTCTGTTAAAGATACTCTTTGGTGGTATAGTCAACAAAGGTTTGAATGTGTTCATTAAAGAACGGTCAAAAGTTTTCACAATTAAAAACACGGACGATTTTGATTTATAACACAGACAAATTGTTTTGAACAATGTCACGCAATGATTTTCGCTTAAAGATATAAACCATACGAAGTTTTCTTTTGAATCAATCTATTACAAGGTTTTTACAAAAGACATGTTTTTGTCAAGATTCATGGCTAGAAGGTTTTCACAACTCTAACCAACTTGTTTTAGTTGGTTAATTGTATTGCAATATCAAACACTTTTGATACGAGGTTTTCACTTAACGACACTTGTAGTCGGACGAGGTGTTACAATATGTATACAAGGCCACGAATTTGACACGCTCACGAAACCTATGTACTCGCCGGCATTTTTATGCTAACTCTCTTTTCACACATGTTTCAGGAACCAATACTTGATTATATGATGCATGCTTCACGTAGGAATGGACGCGGGCCTTAGTGACTAAAAACATGAAAGACAATTTATTTATGTGTTGTTTCTGTTTATCCCAAGAAAATGTAAAAATTTAACTTAATCAAACTTAATTTTAAATTCCATGAGTTGTGAAAAATAGTTCTGTGACATGAGTCCCAGACGTTTCTGCTACTGTTCGTTGTTTTACGCGATCGGGGTGTTACAATTTCGGATCATCAGAAGTGAAATTCGGATTAGAAAAGCCCATTTCGATTCCAGTTTGGATTGAATTTCGGATCAGAAGTGTATTCCGGATTCTATCTCGGATCAGAATAGTCTATTCCGGATTCCATCTCGGATCAGAATAGTCTATTCCGGATTCCATTTCGGACCAGAACATGCACTCCAGATTTCATCTCGTATCACTATTCCGAATCACCATCTCGGATTAGCAATTCGGATTTTTGTTCCGGGTTTTCATCTCGGATTGTCAATCCGAGTTACTGTTCCGGATTTGACACTGTTCGGAGTTGTATACAAAAAGGTGGAAAGCTATCCAGTTGACGTAACTAGAGTTAAACGTTTTCGGACATAGATTTTGATCCATAAACAATCTTGACAAACCCGTTGCACGATTAGTCTCATGTGATTTTTAGGACAAAAAACAGACAATATACATCATAGAATTGTATCGTCGAGAAGAGTCTAATAGTATAGTTTGGTAATCACTGATTTCGGACAAGTTTTAATGTTTTTAATGAGCCGGTTCGGTAAAAATGTCGAATATGTCTAATCTAAATGAACTGTTAAGAATGGAGCACGAGGTTGGCACCACAAACATACCTCCAAAGATGCTGAACGTAGAGAACTATCTTACATGGAAGGATAGGTTTCAATCCTTTATTTAATATCAGGACACACGGATGTGGATCTGTATTCAAGATGGGTACGCTAACCCAACGCATAATTTTGAGGACAGACAACGTGTTACTGCTTATGTAAACATGTCTGAAGCTGAAAAGAGGATGTATGAGTCTGAGAAGAAAGCCTCAGCTGCTATAAAGATGTCGTTACATGATGGCATCAAACATATATTCAAGCGTTATACTACATCGAAGGAGATGTGGGATGCCCTAGAGAAGATGTTTGAGGGCAATACCGATGTGAAGAAAAACAAGGTTGATCTGCTAAAGAAATAGTTTGCTGTGTTTAAAGGAATGAGAAATGAATCCCTTGAAGATATTATCACGAGATATTATCATCTGATGTCAGAAATAGATAACTATGACATAGAGGGATACACGGATGTGGAGATAAACGCCAAGTTGCTGGATGCTTTACCTGCAAAGTGGGATATGTATAGTTTGATGATAAAAGGTGAAGCTGATTATGAAAAAAAAGACTTGGAAGAGGTTGTTGGGAAACAGAGAGCTTATGAGCTCAATATGAAGAAGAAGGAGACTGGATATGATCAGGTTCCAGATCCGGGGATTTATAAAGGTCTTACACCTTCATCTTCCAACAATGCTTCAAGTGATAGTGCAACTGCGTTTCTCTCATGTGCGAATGAGCAGATCGTGACAAATGCTGAGGGTGAAGTATGTTTGGTTGCTGCTTTAGGAGGCTCGACAGGGGCTAAGAGACAACAATCAAGTAATAATAACAACAGTAATAGGTCTATGCCTCTGAGTGTCAAAAGTGCTGAAGATCATCTGGCATTGCTTGCTTCTTTTGTTGTTCTTACGAGAACTACATTCAGGGAAAAATATCTCATCCTGCTACGTTTGATGAAGATTATGATCAGATCGACACTGATGACTTAGAGAAGATGGATTTGCAATGGCAGATCGCCATGATTTCTAGAAGGGTGAAGAGGTTCATGAACAGAATGGTCAGGAAGTTCGTTGGCAAGAGTGTGGGCTTTGACAAGTCGAAAGTGCAGTGTTATAATTGTCACAACTACGGACATTTCGCTAGAGAATGTCAAAGACCTAAGTCTGAATCTTGTTCTAGTTCATGCTTTCAAGATTCTCTTGGTCATGGATCAAGCAACAGGAATGCGTCAAACAACACTGGATCAAAGGCCCTGATATCTACTGCTAGAGAGGGATCTTATGATTGGAGTGTTCATCTGGAGAGTGATAACAATGCCTCACAGGCGTTCATGGTTGAGATAGCTCCAGTTGCTGATGAAGAAGTGGAAGCTGATGCTGAAGGAAAGCAAGAGAAGGTAGCTGAGAAAGCTGATGGAGAACAAATTGCTACAGAGAAGAAGATGGCTGCTGATTTTGATGCTTTCATGGCTGATCTAATTAAATCAACAGGCGAGGTATGTTCTAACTCTGGTAGTTCTGTTTGTTTGAAGTGTCGTGAACTACTAAGTGAGGTTGACAGGTTAACCAATCAAAACCAAAGTCTGGTAAATGAGCTCTCGAACCTAAAAGAATCAAACTTTTTCGTAAAACGAAATGAGTCATTATACTTGAAGAAAATTAAAGGTTATGACGAAGAAATCAATATTCTAACCTGTAAGCTTAATGAAAAACTTCAAGTTATTGATTTAGCTCATGATACGATGAGTGAGAAAACAAAATAAATTTATGAAAAATGCAAAGAGTTGTCTGAAGCACAACTTAAAATTTGTGAACTCGAAAAGAAATTAAATCAATTCAGAGATTCATCTTTTGTTATGAAACACATGATGAATGGCATGAAGAAGAGTAATGACAAGACATGTGTGGGCTTCAAGGGTTTAAATGAAGTTCCACCACCTCTTGGTCACGACTATTCTTTCTTACCAGATGCAGAAGAGCTTACAGATTTTGTGTCAACTACACCTAGTAGTTCCACATCAGAGGATGTTGATGTGACTGAAAATGCCAAGAAGGATAATAACAGAGACACTGGTTTGAAAACAAAGAATGCACACCCTAATAATCAAAAACAAATTTTTGTTAAAAAGGTTAATTTTGTTAAAGGGATTGATATGAAAGAAGAGGTCCATGTTATTACAAAAGAGTCTAATGTGCAGTTTGCTAAGAACAAAAACAAAGAAAAATCAAAAGTTAAGCAAACTAAACAAGATCCTTCGAAGGCATCGTCATCATCGCCTAATGAATCTAAGCAAGAGGCTTCAATAAAGAAGTATTCAGCTAGAAAATCTTGCTTCAAATGTCACGAAAAGGGACATGTAGCTAGCGGTTGTCCTAACAAAAAGAGTGAAGCACAGGTAAGTGAGAGACAGAGAGAAAAATCACCAGCAAAAAGTAGTGATGGTGAGAAGAAGGTTAACTCGCCAAAGATATATGCTACCAAGCAATAGAGTGTTGCTGTTGGTGTAGATAAGGAGGAAAAAGGAACTCACCAAGTTCATCGCTTTCAAAGAAATCAACAAAGATTTCAGCCTGCATCTACATAAGGCAGATATGATAGACCTAGAAGTAGTTCACCAAGAATGAATAACACTAATGGTCAATCAAATAATTTCAGAAGTCAAGGTCAATATAAAAATCGATAGCATAATGTTGGTAGTCGAAATTTTTATAACGATGGCTTTAGAAATTATCATCATCAAAATTCATGGAACCAAAATCATAATTTCCAAAGGTCACAAAATCCAAACATGGTTAGGAAACCTCAGGACCACAGACCAAGACTCCAAGACTCCTGTTAGGAGTGATGGATATTGGATGGATGTTCCTGTGGTTAATGAATCTGGAAGATCCAAGACCATTAAGGCTTGGGTCCCCCAATCTAACTAATTTTGTTGGTTTGTGTAGCAGCTGCTAAGGAGGATTATCAACTTGTGGTATGTTGATAGTGGTTGCTCCAGGCACATGACGGGGGATGCGAGACTGTTGACTGAGTTTAAGAATTTAGATGGTGGTTATGTGAATTTTGCAGGTGCTAAAGGATGGCACATTACAGGGAGAGGAAAAACGACCAACGGGAAGATCACACTGGACAAAGTGGACTATGTTGAGCAGCTGATGCACAATTTGATGAGCGTGTCAAGTCTGTGACAAGGGTCACTCAGTCCACTTTACAAAGTCTGAAGCTTTGGTGTTGAAACCTGGTTGGTGATACCGGATGACTGGATAGTGATGAGAGCACCAAGGGAAACGACACTTATGTCATGGACATGGGTGCTAAGGATTCTTCGAATGTGGTGGCGTGTTTACTATCAAAAGCATCTGAGGCTGAGTCATTGCTATGGCACAGACCACATCCACTATAGAAAAATGAATTATATTATTAAAAACGGTTTAGTGGAAGGGGTGCCAATGCAGAGTTTCACGTGGAAGATAAATGTCTTCCATGTCAAAAGGGAAAACAACATAAGAAACCTCACAAGTCTAAAACAGTAAATTCCATAGATGTCCCTTATGAATTACTTCTTATAGATCTATTCGGTCCGGTGAACGTAAGGAGCATAGGTGGAAAGTACTATTGTTTAGTTGTCACAGATGATTACTCACGATATTCATGGGTTTTCTTTTTAGGTACAAAAGATGAGACAACGGAGATGCTGATAGATCTTTTTACAAAATTGGAAAATGTTCATGATGCACAGATCAAGAGAATAAGGAGTGATAATGGTACGGAGTTCAAGAATCAAGTTCTAGATCTCTATTGTGTTCGCAAAGGAATTGGACATCAATATTCTGCTCCTTATACACCTCAATAGAATGGAGTCACTGAGAGGAAAAACACGACGTTGATTGAAGCCGCAAGGACTATGCTATTTGATTCAAAGCTTCCAGTTCTTTTGTGGGGAGAAGCTGCGAACACAGCTTGCTATGTCCTGAACAAAGTTTTGACGGTCAAACAGTTAACAAAACATGTCAAGAGCTATTGTTTAACCGAAAACCAAACTTAAAAGGCTTTGAACCATTTGGATTACCCTGCACCATTGTGCGAAACAAAGATAAGCAAAAATTCGATGAAGTAGCTGATGAGGGTTACTTTCTAGGCTATATGCCAGGAACATCGAATAAAAGGGTTTTTAATATAAAAATGGGTAAAATTGAGGTGGTGTTTAACATGGAAATCACTAGTTATTCACCTCAACAATCAACGAGTGGTTCTCCTATATTATATGATTATTACAGTGTTTTTAAATCATTTAATATTCCTGATTTTTCTGAAGCAGTTGAGTCTCAAGTGATCCATACTGTGATCAGTGAAGATGGAGAGTGTGACTTTATGCCAAGATCAAGTATATCGATGACAGATGCTCCAGAAACTTCTTCTATTGCAGCTCCACAAGACTCCAATGTTAGTGAGTCTAAACCTATTCAGGGGGAGGTTGGATCGAATCTGGGATATAATCTGGTCGTTGACACCATTGCTACCACACGTGTAAACAAAGATCATCCAGTTGAAAACATCATTGGTGATGCTGCAGGTGTTCAAACAAGACGAGGTGTGCTCGAAGGTTCCTATTTGTTTACTTCAATTTAGAAGACATGGTTGATTCCTGAATGTTTGTATAGCTGCTTTATTGCACAAGAGGAGCCGAAGAATGTTCATATGGCTCTAAAAGACAATTGTTGGGTTGAAGCTATGCAAGAGGAACTAGCTCAGTTCAAGAAGTTGAAAGTTTAGGAGTTAGTTGACTTACTGTAGGAGAGAAGGAAATAGGCACCAAGTGGGTGTTTAAGTGCAAGAAAGACGACCAAGGGATTGTGATAGGGAATAAGGCTCGGTTGGTAGTGAAAGGGTTCAATCAGCTAGAAGGGATTGATTACAATGAAGTGTTTACACAAGTAGCAAGGTTGGAAGCAATTCATTTGTTCCTAGATTTTGCTTCATTCAAGGGCTTCAAAGCTTACCAACTTGACGTGAAGAGTGCGTTTCTTTACGGGAATGTCCAAGAAGTGGTGTATGTCTCACAACCAGATGGGTTTACTTGTCCAGACTATCCAGATCAAGTCTATTGACTTTATAAGGCATTGTATGGATTGCATCAGGCACCTAGGGCGTGATATGAGACACTGTCAACACAATTGTTAAAACATGGTTTCGAACAAGGTCAGATTGACAGTACACTTTTCATAAAAAGGAAGAAGGAAGACTTTCTGTTGGTACAGGTATACGTAGATGACATCATCAATGGATCATCTGATGAGAACATATGTCATGATTTTGAAGAGGTAATGAAGAGCAAGTTTGAGATGAATGCGATGGGTGAATTATCCTACTTTTTGGGTTTACAAGTTGAACAGGAGAAGTATGGGATGTTTATACATCAGATGAAGTATGTGTATGACATTTTGTCTCGTTTCAAAATGGAGGATTGCGCTACTTTCAACACACCTATCTGTGAGAATCACAATCTTGGTCCAGATCATGAGAGTGTGGAGGATGTTGATCCAACTCAATACAGGGCAATGATTGGTTCTCTAATGTACTTGCTGCTTCAAGACCTGACATCATGTTCGCAGTGTGTCTTTATGCCAGATATCAAGCGACTCCAAAGGAGTCCCACATGAAAGCGTGAAGCGGATTCTTCTTTACTTGAAGGGGAAACCTAAACTTGGGTTATGGTATCCAGCTGCTAGTGATTTGAAGTTTGTTGCTTTCACTGATTCGGACTTTGGAGGATGCAAATCTACAAGGAAGTCTACCACAGGTGGTTGTCAGTTCTTAGGAGGGAGGCTTGTCTCATGGCAATGCAAGAAGCAGTCTTGCGTGTCTACCTCGACGTATGAAGCTGAATATATTGCGGCGGGTAGCTGTTGCTCTCAGGTTCTCTGGATCCAACAGCAGATGCGCGTTACGGTTGAATTTCACTCGTACTCCTATTATGATAGACAATAATGCCACTATATCAATCTCCAACAATCCCGTAAAACACAGTCGCACAAAACATATTGACATTGGTCATCATTTTATACGGGATTGTGCTGAAAAGAAATTAATTGAACTGCATCGAGTCGACACACTAGATAACCTGTCAGATCTTTACACAAAAGTATTTAGCAGGGCTCGTCTTGAACATTTAGTCGAACTCAACGGGATGAGGAATCCTGAATAACCATTTTTCCATAAAAATAGTTTGTAAATAGTTTACTGCTTTTCAAAAATCAAAAACATGAGTTTTCACTGTGTGGAAAAGAAGCAATGAGAGTACATCAGCAAATTAGATTGTCACACTGATATTAACATTAAATTGCTCAAGTGTGATAGCGGCTTCATCATATGATATACCAGTAGAAAAAAGGCATGAAATAATCAACTTACCTTTGTGATACACATATAATAAACTGTGTATGAGTGGTTAACATATCAGTGCCGTATGGTTTTATAACCTTAAATCTTGTGTTGAAAGATTGCCAAAATCTGAGATTTAGGTCTTTATATCGTTATTTCATCCGGGTATCAACGTTGTCCTTCTGCTGCATCCAGATATGCTGACCTAGGCACAACCAGGATATCTTAAAAGAGCTAAAATGCCAAATCCCAAAAATTGAAGAAGCTCTCTTAGAGAGTGATTCAAATGTGCAAATTGCACTATTCGTACCAAAATTTGGTGTTTGCCCTAACCCTCGTTGGATATTGGTCACTTTGCTATATGGAAGTACTGACCTAATCACCAATTATCTAACGTTGTAAATAAAAAAAGGATGAATTTCAGTATACTCACCTACTACGATGATTTTTTGTGCATACCTTTATCAAGGGGTATGTCCTGAAGTGGGACACACTAGTATATCAGTATAAATTATCTAAAATATTACTAGGTAATGGTACTTTAAATGGTCATGTATTTTGTTTAAGTGGATAAACAATATTGGTAATCGTCTTGAACTGCTTTTCATGAATATTGCATATAGAATTAACAAAAAGTGTGAAAACAGTTTGATGTTGCTGATACGATCTTCTTAACGATGATACTCACAAAAACAGAGTGCTTATTGTTTTTGTTATTTATTTGTTTTCAGAAAATATAAAAATCCAAAAATATTTCATTTTATTGTAAATTCTTAATGTACGGAATATGGTTGTTCATGGAGGAGTTGTTACCGATAGGGGGAGACGGTGTTAGAAAATGAGTTCAAAATTTTTACGATCTTGCAGGTTATGTGTGCTTAAAAATTTAAATATGTGATTTGAGTTGAGAAGTGCTTAATCTGTGACACAGTTTTACTATCTTTTGAATAATAATAATTTGTTTAACTTGTGTTGAAAAATTCTTATGGTTTCTCGAGATGTTTGTTTTATAGTATACAGATTGTAGCAGTGTGTTGCTCAGAAGTTTGGTGAAGAGGGGATTGTTTGGATGCATGGTAGAACCTCCTTTCTACATTGCAGACAAAGTCGAAGAGTTTTGAAGATTGCTATGCACGTACTAAACTGGAGTTTGCTCAAACGCTAACGATTTCGAAGATTTGGTGATTGGATACATCAGCTTAGGGGGAGTCTGTTGCTGACAGAAGCTATTAAAGCTGAAGCTATCCAAAGACCAACGTTGTTAAAAGATGTTGAAGGTTGCAAGAAGACTGAAGACTAAGTTATTTTATGAAGCGATTGTCAAGGGGGAGTTTGTTGGTGCATATTTGTGAGAACAACTTAGATTTGGTCTTTGGATATCTTGTAATTAGTAAAATGATAAAAGGTTAGCGGGTTTAGTTTTGTAATAGTTAATTAGAAGTAATTGGGCTGAACTAGACACGAAACATAACATGGTAGGCAAATTGGGCCTTAACCCATTAGCAGTCCATGTAGGAAACCCTAGCCCAGTTGCATAACCTATCTCTATATAAAGGGAGGTTGTGATTAGGGTTAACGTTGCTCAGTTGCTGGTTCTATTGCTGTGTTGCTTGTTTAGTTGTTCAGAGAGAGTTGGAAGAGAGTCTTGAATTGATTGTAAACACTTTGTGTTATATAATCAGTAGAAGACTGTTTGAAAGGAATTGTGTTCGTGTTCTTGTTCTTGTTTCTGTGAAATCTGATCTAGGGGATTCCGTACTCCAGATTAGATAGACAATTCTGTGAAGATCCATAAGGACTAGGGACCTACACCTATGTACCCGCCGACATTTTTATGCTGACTCTCTTTTCACATATGTTTCGGGAGTCAATGCTTGATAATATGATGCATTCTTCATGTTAGAATGGATGCAGGCCTTAGTGACTTACAACACCAAAGATAATTTATTTATGTGTTAGTTCTGTTTATCCCAAGACTATGTAAACATTTAACTTAATAAGACCAAATTTTAAATTCCATGAGTTGTGAAACAATAGTTGTATGACATGAGTCCCTGACGTTTCTACCGTGCTTCGTTGTTTTACGCGGTCGGGGTGTTACAATTAGTTTCGTAATAGTGAAACCAAATGCACTATGTTGATCTTTGATGGTGTTCAATTCTTCATTGAGCTTGGTCTTCATCAGGAGGTGCTTGTGATTTCCCTAAAATGGAAATTTGCAATTATTAGTATCATAACAAATTTCAGAAAGGCATAACATAATCAACTTGATAAAAAAATCAAATCAGAAATTTGAATTTCTAAGGTGGCGTCGGCGACAGCACCTTGCCGCGTTGGCGACGCCTCTTTAAAACTTGCTTTGGAGCTTTACATGCTGAAGGCAGTAACTTAGGTCGTCGGACATTCTACGTTGTGTCGGCGACGACCAGACATGGCGTCGGTGACGCTTTCTTATGCGGCAGTTTTGCTGCTGTGTTGTTTTTGTTGTTTGTTCGACCCATTTCAAATCCCGGACATTTAAACTCATCCTGGGACTTACGGAGACGTATCCGAGTAATACAATTTTCTGCTTTCATTCGGCAGTTGTCTACCATAAGCTACGGATGGCCATCGTAGTTTCAAGTGGTCTACCGCAAGTATTTTCCCTTTTGCCGTTTTTCTTACGAGAACTTCTGTAATTTATTCAATTTTCATCTGTTTCCCATGAAACTTGTTTCTAAATGTCCGTAAAATATTTCCTTACTTATTTAACCCAAAATCCCTAACCCGAATTCATGGTTTTTATGTATTACGTAACCGTTAACCGGTTTATGCAAATATTCGTTTTGACCCATTAAGAGATTTAAACATTTAAGCTTAAATCTCGCTCATTCTTTCCTTACCTTCTATTTCCGCACTAAGATTTCTATTTATTTCCGCCACAACTATAATTTTGGTAGATTTGGTATAGTAAATCATGTAATTCCGAATTCTACCATTCGGTTTGATAATTTACCAAAAAGACTTGTTAAGTGGCATTGAACCAAAATGATCCATGCCATTTGCTTTTACACTACCAAAAGGGTGTACTTGTTTATAAAATTTATTATTAAACTACACTCAAGGGTCGATTGATCAATTTAAAAGCATATTTTGACCAAGAAGGCACTTTTGACCCGTATTCCATTTAAAATTTATTATGTTATTAAAAACAAAAAGTTTTCCATTGTTTAGTGTTACAATCTCACTCAAATGCACTGTTCGCCATAAATATGTTTTCGACTCCAATGGTCGTATTACCCTCACACTAGATATACCTCACTTGAGGTAATCTAGTGTCCACCCTTATCTCGACTAACTTTAGTCGTACCGTAAACCCTCATCGAGAACATGGCCACCACACATATCTGGTGCGAGTCTAAGTATCGACCCGTTAGTGATGATTTGCAATTTTATGTACTAATATACGACCATACATGATAACAAATCATGCTTACCTGTAAGCATGAAACTTAACAAACGGAATGTTAATTATCATTTTCATATGGGGATAACATCACCATTTGACGAGTTTGTCCGTTTGACTTATTTCTTGGCTCGCCTTTTTTACATATCGATATAACCAAACATTGGTTATGGTAAAAAGGATATTTATATACCATTTATTTTGTTCGACCTGATACAATTTGCATCATAGGGTAGTAGTACTTAAATCGCTTTCTTTATTCATCTGACCCGTTATGGCTTACACCATAAATATCTTAACAAAACTCTTTGTTAATTTGGTCAATACTTGACCAAATTCCATTTTTACCCTTTTTACCATCAAATGTGGTTTCTTACCATTTTCACTAGTTCTGATCCGTATCAACTTGCATCGGAACGTCGTATTCAAAAGACTTATTTAGGCAAGATGGTTAGATTAGTCATCATTCATCAAGACTATCCCACCTTACATATTTTCATCAATTCACCATTTGATCATATTAAAGTCAGTTTGACTTCTAAAAGTCAACTGCCTATTAACATTTGCAAACACACAGTTAAGTTCATCAAACTCATTTAGGCATTTATCAATTACTCGGCATGCGATAGTTTTAGGCTACCCTCTTATCTAAATTCCCAATCAAGTTCATGTCATTTCTTTCACTTAAACAAGTTCGAGCGATTGTTAACATCAAGTTAACGTAGCTTTTGATTATCAATGCGAATTTATTCATCATGCTATAATTAAGGGTTTTCATCTCTATGTAAAACCCATTTCATCATATTATTAGACATTCATCTGAATACCAAATATAATCCAGTCCTACATGCAAACTAGTAAACAACAATATCTTATACACTTATTAACACTAACTTAACATCTATTTCAATATATCATACAAAACCATTCCATAGCAGGTATCAATATGTACTCAAACTCATAAATTGTTCAAGTATCTTCCTACTTTATCTTGCTTGTTGATTCTAAACATAGATATATCATCAACTTCATCATATTATTAAAACCCACTTCATTATCTACTTGTTAATCACTTACAAGAAAATCTTATCTCAATTATCTCATAATTTCACGATATCTGACAAAATTAAGCATACATAACACTCAATTTCTCCTTTGGATCATAATCAAACAATCTAATTAAAAGTATTCTACTTGTCTCAAGTTATGATTTTCACCAATCGAAGTTTTGAGACATACCTTATGATCCCCTTGTTTAGGTGATCGTTTATAGGCGTTCATGCATCAATTATGAGTTTGATTTATCCTTCAATTTGATGATTTAAGAAGAACAAGGGTTTACCCCCTTCTCTTGCTCATGGTCGCTACAAACACACCTACCTTTTGTGTGTGTGGTCTTTTGTTTTTATTTTTCGTTTTACATATTCAAGTTTCAACTTTTCCCCTTTTGGTCCCTCATGTTTGAGGTTTTATTTATTAAGAGCTACAACTCATTGTTTTATTGCTATTTCTATGTTACTAACTAGCTTAGTTTGTTCCTAGTTATTTTGTTTACCGGTTCACTCTTAGCACAAACGATGTTTTACCCGCTCTTTAATAGTAACATGGTTTGATTACCAAACCCATTTTTGGGGTGTTACATGTCAATACTTCTAAGTCTAAAGACTATGTGTAGAAATATGTGGCAGATGCTTCTAATTATGATCAATACTTCTAAGTCTTGGATAGTCTCCAAAAAATTCTTCAAAAGATCTGACAGTTAATGCCCAAAGAAACGTTTCGGCGGCTTGCGACGCTCCTCAAAAGCTATCGGTGTTTAATCTGTAGGAGGAGGTCGGTTAACTATATTGCCAAACCGAAAGCTCCTTAGCGAAGTAATTTGTGATCGCTCATCAATCCATTCTTCCTTCTTCCTTTGCTCAATCTCCTCCAGTTTCCTCCACGAAGTGTTCCATGCCGTTCCTAAATGTATATCGTTGGCAAAACATATATTAATTATCTTCTGAAACTGGAGTGCTTGTTCTTTATCTTTCTCTTCAAAAGTGTTCTTGCTGTAGAACAAGCATTTAATATCTTTCTTTGAACAATTGACTAGCCACATTGGGTCGAGTACTCGAATGCCATGCCACAGCCCGTATATATGTTTGTGTGCTATCACGGCTTCGGTTAGCTCCTCAGTAATCTTCCTAGAATCATCATCTGGGTGCACACATGTAACAACTTGACCTGTACTCAAATCGTAGTGCCACCATTTGAAGATATTGTAGAAGTCGTGTTCCATCTTTATAAGAGGCGTATTCTTCATCACTTTCAGCCTCTTTACCATTAGCGTCACATCTTTTTCTTGTGTTATAGGATCGATCTTCGTAATTTGCTTAGGGAAATGCGGCTTCCAGTGTGTAAAACCATGCGCAACCTCAAGCTTTATCAGTTTCCATAGCCACTAGTCGTGAAATCTCATCTTAAGATTTATCATCTTTGTTTGCACAAGCTCTTTATAATCCCAGTATGGTAGGGTCTTGATATCGCTCAACAATCTAAAATACTGAATCCCATACTCCCTTTTAATAGCCTAAACGTTTAGCTCCTCAATCCAGCCCCAGCTAATAATGTCTCTAAAGAAATATCTGCATCACGTGTAAAGAATGCTAAGGGACGTCCCCGCTTCCTCATCTAAACAATTTCTTCAGCAGATAGATGTTGAGGAACGGTTCCTTGTTTAACAACTTCTTAAACTTTACATTTCAAAAGATCATCACTTTCAGCTGCAAACAGATCACTAAAAGTTGGAGAGTCATCTGTACCCTTATCGGCAATATCTGTATCATCGTCATTAGAATCATCCTCTACGATAACTTTATCATAGTCATGTGCATCAGACGCATGTTAGAAGACATAATCAACTGGCTCGAAAGCACTAATATCACTAAGCTCTTCTTCGAAATCAAACTCAAAGTTTTCTTCGTCCACGCCAAGCATCTTAGCAATTTCTTCTTTAGAATAGCTGTGGATAAACTCCCCTTCCTCTACATCATGCTCTAATATAATATCTTTGGTCTGGCACGACAGGAACGGTTGATATTTCGGTTACCGTGAGGATTCCTACCTACGGAGCATCCTTAGAGCTATCAGATTAACCCTGATCTCTATCGTCTTCAACTTGATTCGCCGGTCATCCAAGTACACGATATAATCAATATCATCATTCACATTAGACTCTGTTACAAGGACACCTGTTCCACCTAAATCATCAACACCTCGATCACTATCGTCATCCGACTTATCATAAAATACATCATCAAACTTATCTAAGTCTTTAGCTTCTTTCTCAGGTTCTTCAACAAACTCATCAATCTCAGCCTCAATCTCTTTCTCCATCTTTCTCTTTTTCAACCATTCTCAATGCTTTGCTGTAAAATTCGACGTGTCAATATCAACATCCTTAGGCTTACCACCAGTACAAACTTCTTCAAACTCGAATACACCACCACATCAGAAATTACTGGCGTAGATTCAGCTTCTGGCTCAGTTGTAACAGTTACAGGATCCTCACCGACCTTTGTTTTGCCTTTGCCTTCAGCATCAAATTGTTCTTTAGCAATACGCTCTGCAACCCTCTCTCTTGCTTCAGCTCTCTTAATTTCATCAATTTCAGAAGCGATATTAACTCCAAGTTTCTTTGTAAGTATCTTCTCAAATAGATTCATCTTTCTTTGGCTCCTAAGACGTTCTTCATCGTATTTGGCCATTCGAATCCTTAAACGCTCATTCTCAGATACTATACATGCCAACATAGCTTCAAGCTGCTGTTTTTCAACCTTCATTCTGTTGAGTTACTCCTGAAGCTTAGCAATTTTGACACCGTTTAACATAACTTGTTTCTCCAGTTCTTCAACACATGCATCGTTAAACATGTTATCAGAGAAATCCTCCCCTAGGTAGATCACCGAAATCAAAATCAAAATCAAACTAGGGTTGGGATTGCAAGGGTTGTGGTGTCGGCTGCGGTGGTGGTTGTGGGGTTTGCTGTTGTGGTGGAGATGGTGGTATCTGTGGAGTTGCCCGAACATTCTCTTCTTCCACAATCTTCTTTTGTACTTTTCTCTTGGATTTGTCTACTGGAGAATCCGAACTTCTAACTTCTAGCCTTTTAAGTCGTCAAGAAGATTTCTTCGGAGTTTTTCGTACAGGAGTATTGCTAACGGAATTCGAAGGTACATATGTCGTGTCATCCTCTCCTGACGCTTTTCTTTTCTTCTCTTCGGCATTACGTTTGAGGTCAGCCTAACGTTTAATCTCTCTTTCCTTAGCCCTTTCCTTCTCACCTGCAATTCTATCTTCAGTATCAGTACGAAGATGACACTTCTTCAACCTCTCTTTCACAAACTCCAAATGCTTCTTTTTCGATTTCAGCATCTAGAGTTTCAACATTCTCTTCTGGCTCTAAATCATCGACTAATCTTGAGCTTTTGGACGCTCTCTGTTTCTTTTGAGGGGCAGTGGAGGAAGATGTGGACGCTTGTTTTCTTTTTGTCCCCTTACCCCCCTTTTTTCTTCTTTAACAAACCATGCGCTTCTCTTAGCGATAAAACCATCTAGTGCTTCAAGCTCTTCATCCTCGTCACCACTGTCGTCTTTTCTCCACTTCCCTTGTGATGGAGCGGCATAATCTTATCAACAATTGCTCCAAAAACTGGCTTTGCATTCGGGAAGGTCTTGAGATGCAAGTTCATTTTCCTCAATGTCGAGACATCCATATGCTCTAGCTTCATACATCATCCTCTTTTTCTTCAAGTAGGCATGCAAATGGTCATGCAACATCTGAATAAAACGAGGATATTGCAAAAACTTCTCTCGTTGCGTGTTTTTGACCATTTGGGAAAAGATCACTCTGGAGAAGTTGTACGACAGGTTCAGAACAAGTGTAGTGATCATGCACATCTAATAATCAATTAAATCATCGAATCCGCCCTTTCGGTGGCTAAGAGCGTGTATAATGCAGTGTGCTATATATCTGAATGGTGCACTTAGGTTAGCCTTTTTGAACAGATTTGCGTTTACGAAAATTATACATGACATATTTAAAAGGTTTTGAACTAAATTTCCTCGTATGAATGATGCCTAGTACGAGACATCAAGAATTAAGCATTAAAGGACCTACTAGTACGAATACTCACTAGTACGAGTGAATGTGATAAACAAACTTTTGAAATCCTTGCTCATACGAATGGATATTCGTACGAATTGCAAACTGTACCAAATAACACCTAGTTAAACCGAACTTAAAACGTGTCGATTTTAAGAAATTGAAGGTTAATTTATAGGCTATTAGGGCCGTTTTTAACATTTTTGAGTTCAATTTTGTATTTTACCGGTCCAATTTTCCTAAATCTACGTTTTATGTCCATTTGATCCAATTTTGGCATTATAACGGCTTAAAACGAGCATAAGTACCTTTCCCATTGTGAGAGGTGTGCAAATCAACCTCCCAACATCTAGATGCAAACGATAGATCAAGAAAATGAAGTGAATAGAACTGGTTCGCACAAAGTTCGCTCACAATCGCACAGAGTAAATAGCTTGACTCGTGCGAAGGAGTCATCCTTTTATACTCATTCAGCATTCACTCGTAGTATCATTAAGTTCTTAAACAAATTTACCTAGATTTCCAATATACTTATCCACTTAAACTTCTAAACGTTTCTTAACTGTTTCAAGATATGTTTCCCATCTCAGAATATACTCCCGTATCGAGATTCCTAGAATATCATTTCACAGGTGAATATATCCAACTAATATCTATAAGTGGGGGAATTGATAGACCTTGAGAGCTCAGGTTAGTATTTCCATACAGACAAAGAGATGAAGGCTCGTCTTTAGGTGGTGTTCCATAAAGGAATCTGTTGAACTACAGATGTCGTTAATAATTATGACATACTTATTTTTTGCGCAGCTTTTGTGGGCGAATAATGCGTAAACTATTCTAGGCCATTGTTGACGCAAAATCAAAAGAACTCGGATAATACCCCAGATATCGGTTAACTATAAAGACCTAGTATCGCGTAATTTGGCATTCTCTCAAACGAAATTTCGGAGTACTAAGTCCATATATCCGAGAGATGTCGATCCACAAGTTACTCAGTTTTTCTTTTAGATTTATATCTTGAAAAACAATTTACTTAACGAGTGAAGCCTATTGGCACATCGTTAGTAAGACCTGTTTAATTACTTGTTTAAACATTCCATATCTTTAGCATACTGTGATTGTCATATTGATGTATTATGATCTCTCTTTTTTACAATTACACTTTTTTACTTTTATAATGTTTTTGTTTTTTCCCCATTTTCTCCCCTAAATCAAAACATATTTTTGGATTTTAAAGAAAAGATATTTACAGAAAACATGTCATACCGATAAGAATCAAGTCAAGTCCTCGTCATCCTCAAATTCAACCTCATGAATATCCCTGATGTTATATTTCTTAAACCATTTAATTTTAAAAGATTTTAAAATCTTGAATGATCAAATGCTTTGGTATAAAAATCTACTTTTTGGTCATCAGTGAGGATTTTTTCAATTCTAACCAACTTTTTCTCATAGCAGTCACTGATAAAGTGGTGTCGAATTTCAAATATGTTTAGTGCGTGAGTGTTGACATGAGTTTTTAGTGATATCAATAGTAGCCTGATTATCTACATATATGGGCGTGTCAAGAAATTGTTGTCCGAAGCCTCTCATATGTTGTTGTATCCAGAGTATCTGGGAACAATAGCAGGATGCAGAAATGTATTCAGCTTCACACGTAGAGAAAGCGACTGCGATCTGTTTCTTTCATTGCCATGTTACCAAACGGGTTCCGAAGAACTGGCAACCAGCCATAGTAGATTTGGCATTAAGCTTGCGGCAGCCGAAATCAGAATCCGAGTAACCCGGAAGATTAAAGACGTCGTAACGAGGATACCACAAGTCAGGCTTGGACATCCTTTCAAATATTGCATGATATGTTTGATGGCTAGCATGTGTGAATCTCTTGGACTGAAAACGGGCGCATAGGCTTGTAGGATACATGATATCAGGTCGGGAAGCTGCTAGATACATCAAGGATCCGATCATGGAGAGATATAATGTTTCATCAACTTTGACTCCATGAACATCTGGACAAATGCCGTGATTTTGGGCTAATGGAGTAGATGCTGGTTTAGTTCCTGACATATAAAATTTCTCTAAGATATCATGAACATACTTCGTCTGATGGATGAAGACACCATCAGGCAATTGATCAACCTGAAGTCCTAAAAAGAACTTCATCTCTCCCATCACACTCATTTCAAATTTCTTATTCATGACTTCTTCTAAGTCTTTACACAACTTATCATTGTCGATCCAAAGATGATATCATCCACATATATTTGCATGATAATCATATGACCATCCATTTCCTTGGTAAAGAGGGTAGAGTCTACAGATCCTCTGGGAAAGCCATTGTCAAGAAGATATCTTGAAAGCATTGCATACCAAGCTCTCGGGGCTTGGTGAAGACAATATAAAGCCTTGTTCAGAAGGTAGAGTTTATCCTTGTGTATGGGATCGACAAACCCCGGTGGTTGGCCGACAAACACCTCCTCTTTAACTTTGTCATACAAGAAAACAGATTTGACATCTAACTGGTACACCTTGAACCCGTTCCAAGAGGCAAAGGCCAAGAATATGCAAATAGCTTCGAGACGAGCGACTGGAGCATAGACTTCAGTGTAGTCTATTCCTTCTTGCTGGTGAAAGTCGTAGACCACGAGTCGAGCTTTGTTTCTGACCACTATCCCTCTATCGTCGCGCTTGCACTTGAAGACCCATCTAGTGTTCATCTTTTTGTGATGATCTGGTAGGTCAACAATCTTCCAGACTCCTAAGTTCTGGAATTGAAGCAATTCTTCGTGCATTTGCTCCACCCAGCTTTCTTCTTTTAACACGTCTCTCCAGTTACCAGGTTCAACCTATGAAACAAAGCAACTGTAAGAAAGTCTGGTTTGCAATGGAGCAATACGAGTATAAAAACAACTTAGATCATTGTTGATTTGATTGCGAGTTTGCACTCCGGTTTGTAAGCTGCCGATGATATTCTCCGACGGATGATAAGAAAGTGTCCTTGTCATTACTTCACTCAGAACATCCACTTGAGTTTACAAATTCGTGATCACTTCATCAACAACCGGTGTCGAAGAGTAGCTTCATTTCTGATATTTGATTGATCAGCTTGAGCATTCATGAAGCTTTCAACATGTTCAAATCCTTCATCGGAACTAGACGATTCAGCAGTGTTCAAGATTGGTACAGATACAGCTTCTTGAAGAGCAGTGTTCGGGCCTACATCAGAAGTGTTGACAGGAAGTGATGGGGAAATCGCCAACAGTCTAGTAACTTGCTCTTGATTAAAGTTTTGATGTTGTTGAAAGAGCATAAAAAGTTCTTCTTCAGATGGCACGTCTGGTAGGTCAAATGAATTCCACAAACCTTCATAGTTGAACAGCCATGGATCCCCAGGTTTCTGTGTTGGCGTAGTATACCGTTGAAAATCAACATGCTGTGCAAGAATAACCTGGTTCAGACTTGGCAAAAAGACACGCTTTTGTGGAGTAGCATAACCGACGAAAAATCGTTCCAAGGATTTGGCTCCAAATTTACCATTCGGGTCCAATACAGTACACGGTGATCCAAAAAGCTCGAGAAACGCAAGGTTAGGCTTCTGTTGGTTTTGCAGCTCAAAAAAGGTCTTGTTGTGAGGCTTGACTGTTAACACACGATTGAGGGTGTAACACGCTGGTGCGACTACTTTGCTCCAAAGACTTATTAGCATTTTTGAATCGTCGATCATAGTCCTGGCAGTCTTGATCCGCGTTCGATTCTTGCGTTCAGCTACTCCATTTTGTTGTGGAGTATAGGGAGCACTGAATTCGTGAAGAATCCCCTTTTCATTGCATAATTCGAGCATCCTTTTGTTCTTGAATTCGGTACTATTGTCACTGCGGATTCTCTTGATTGGCAAGTGATACAGGTTTTCAAGTTTCCTGAAGAGAATCATAAGACTTTCAAACGTTTCATCTTTGCTCTCCAAAAAGAAAACCCATGAGAATCTTGATAAATCATCTGTAACAACCAAGCAATATAGATCTCCAGAAATACTTTTGACGTTTACTGGCCCGAATAGATCCATATGTAGCCTTCCTAGTGGTAGCTTGATAGAATTTAGAAGCTTTCTTGGGTGTGATTTCTTACGCTATTTGCCCTTCTTACAACTCAGACAATCATCAGATGACTGAAAATTCTTTAGATTTACACCCTCCACGAGGTCGTTGTGCACTAAATAATTCATCTTTCTCAAATGAATGTGCCCCATCTTCCTATGCCATAAGATAGACTCCTTCTTGGTCGCTTTAGAAACAAAACATTGAACCTTCTTAGATGTTGTAGATGCGATACTCATATCAAGGACATAAAGATCATTTTCACTTGGAGCACGCATTAGAATCAATTCCTCAGGAATCTTGAATCCCGGCTTTAGAATCAAGCATTCTTTGTCGTTGAAGTGTGTTGTAAACTTTTTGTCACAAATTTGCGAAATACTCAGAAGATTGTTCTCTAGCTCTGCATTGTAGTTCACTTTGTCAAACCAAACCACTCTATTCATAACAATACCTTCTTCGACAATTCTTCCACCTTGAGTTCCAGCAAAACCTACGTAACCTCCTCGGATAGCTTTGGCGTCGTGCAACAACGCAAGCATCCTAGTCATGTGTCGTGAAGCTCCACTATCCGTAATCCATTTTGACATGATTGATCTCGGGAGCCCCTGCACGCATGAGGAAGAAACTATTTATACAAAGAACCCAAGCCTGCTTAGTCTTGGGTGGGTTTGGAATATCAAATTTCGGACTACCTTTTTTTTTGACATTCGGTTTAGGCTCTTTTTTGGTTGGAAGAGGTGGTTCAAATCTAGTTTAGATGATTTCACTTTTGGAACCCAAGTTTGTTTTTTCAAATTTTCCCCTTTTGAGTAAAACTTTGAATCCTTTTGACTTTGACGATTCTTGGTGGAAGTTTCACCAATTTCAAATTTAGAATTTAGTTGAATCGTTGATTTTACATTTTTGTTGGGTTCAATGTTTCATTTCAAAATCTGTTTTGGGACAACCATGGGTGCCTTTTGTTTCACATCTTTGGTAGATCTGATGGAGTTAGAAACATGTTTTGGATTTCTTTGAGAGCAATGCCGTGCAATATGCCCAACATTTTTACACTTGTAGCACGACCTACTGTCCTTTCGAATAGAGGAATCGAAAACTTGTTTTCTACTCCCTTTTTCTTTCTTGAACTCATCATTGGATTATGTACCAATGATCTCTTTTTCTTTTTCTGTAGTTATTCCAAAAACAAAGTTAACTTTCTTTGTAAAATTCAACTTTTGAAACTTGTTGTTTGTTCTTTTATTTTGAAAACCCAACCCAGCCCCTTGTTCCCAGGATAATCTCTGTTTCTTTGATGGTAGGGTTTGTTAACACATTTTGATTTAGAGTAAAATGATTCATCCTTTTTTTATTAACCAGAATGGCTCACCTTAACAATCTTGAACAACTTTTCGACACGATCCAGATTGACATTTTGGATTGGGAAATCTTCATTAGAATATAGTTTATCAGATCCATGTATTTTGTAAATGATTATGTTTGGATCGGTGTTTAAACTATTTTCCGATATTTCAACATCCGATTCATATTTCTCAGACTCACTCATTAAAACACTTTCAACCACGGTTTTAATCACATTAGCCTCACATTCATTTTCTGGTTTGGTGTAAGTTATATCAATGTTCACAGGCAACTCATTTGTCTTTTCAGTTTTCAATTTTAAGTTAAGCGCCTTTTCCACCCCTGATGGCTTTTTAGTAGCATAGCTATTCCACATGGGTGGTGGAACACGATCATAACTTTCACCTTTGGTTTCATCATTTTTAGTTTCTTTTGTGCTTTCGATCTTTGGAAGAATATGATCAATGATGTATGAACTTGTAGAATAACAGATTAACAAATTGTTAACCCGTTCAGTTTCTATTTTCACTTTCTCAAGTTCGCTTTTTAGCTCAGCGCTGATATTTAAATGAATGTTAATGGCCATCTTTTTGTCCATTACAGTCGCTTTAAGCATTGAAAATGTTCCGTCATTCTCTGAGAACTTTTTCATATTGTTTAACAGATTTGCTTAATTTGTCACAAGCTTCTTTTGTTGATTTATAGTACATGACAAATTATCTGTTAGACATTTGAGCTCATTGTATGGTGTTTCTTTTACAGCACATGCGCTGCATGGCTCGTTGCATTTTAAACATGGTTTTTCTATCACACTGTCCCTTTTCAACACATTTACCTCATTCACATTTTCCATACACGCTTTGTTGGTCTTGTCACTCGGTTTTTCCAACTCTTCGTCAACTCTCTTTGCTTCAGCTTCCGGCTTCTTCTTTTCTTCACAAGATGATCGATGGCTTGGCTCAAAATAACCTTCAAAAGTTTTCAAAATATCACTAGGCAAGAGATGTTTAAAAGCACTGTTTAACAATTCCTCTTCTTCTGACGATGTGTGATAATAATCTTTGGGAGATTCGTCAAAAGATGCCTCTGTATATTCTTTAGGTTCTTCGATTATTTCTGCGACCAACGCCAAACTCTCATTCTTGGAGATGTACTTCTTCCAGTTAAAGCCTTCGTCTTCTTGAGTCACAACAAGAGTTTTGTCTTTGGAATCTGGCGTCTAACTTCGATTTGCAACATTCTTGTTTTTGTTTGAGGATGATGATAGATTGCTTTCTTGTAGTAGTCGTCGGCAAACGGGTTTTGATTGTCCTGAACTTCTCTATCGGACATTCTCAATTAAAATGTCCCTTCTCCCGACACTTGAAACATGTAAATTTGGGTCGAAGCCAAGTTTTCCATCTAATCCATCCAAATTCTCTTTCGGTGATTTCCACAAAGGTTGCGCTCGTCTAACGATAGAAGCCATAAACCATTTGATGTCAATCAACTCCATCTCAACTGAATCAATCTGATCATAATCTCTCTAGACATCTCTGAATTTCCAATCTTCCCTCATACCAAACTGTAATATAATTCGAGAACCAAAGCTAATAATGATATATGTTGCTTTGCGGTCTTCTCATCAAAGTTCTGAGCATTTTGGAAATCCACAGCCATATTACACTGCAAAACCCTTTGAGTAGGATGAGATTGACTGTTCTGGTTGATCTGGGATTGCTTGGACCATGTGATGACTGTGTGCTTGGAGGCGTGTTCGGATTGACCGATGCAAAGGATTGAAAACCACTGTGTTGATTTGACGGTGGGCTTGGTGTGTTGTAAGTGCTGAAGGCAGTTTGGATTTTTGGAGACTATATCTGAGCGGCAGAACTACCCTTGTAATACAGATTGTAGGTCCCCTAGTCCGTATGGATCTTGACAGAATCGTCTATCTAATATAGAGTGCGGAATCCCCTAGATCAGATTTCACAGAAACAACAAGAACACGAACAAGAATTCCTTTTAAACAGTCTTCTATTGATTATCCAACACCAAGGTTTACAATCAATTCAAGACTCTCTAGAAATCTCTCAGCCACTCTCTGTAGATTTCTTTCTGTTCCAACACTCTAACACTCTATATATACTATATGTCTGCATACTAGGCTTTCTACTAGGCTAGGCCATTCTCCAAGCCCATTACAACTTTAAACAAGCTAAACACAAATGCTAAGCCCAATATAAAATATCAAAAGACTAAACTAGTAAACTATTAAGCTGTTGTCACCAATATGAACCAACAGACTCCCCCTTGACAATAGCTTCATAGTGTAATTTTGTCTTCAAACATCTTGTGATCTTTTGGTCTTTGGATAGCTTCATCTACACACAGATTCTGACATCAACAGACTCCTCCTTTGGTGATGCATCCAATCACCAAGACTTTCATTTGTTGTAGATTTGCAAACTAGCATTCTCTGGTTAAGCTCTTATCTCCAAATTCCCCATGCACCTTCACACATTATGCACTCCATTCTTAAAATGTACTTTACTTGTATTCAGCACTTTAATTTGTTAACTGCATCAATCTGTTTAGAAACACAAGCAAGTAACTCGAAAAACCATTAGTCCTTTTCTACATTAAAGATAAACCAATATTTTATCTTATCATGCTAAAACAAACAACTTATCATATCAAACTGGGAGACTTTAAAAACAAGTCTTTTTGTATTTTTATATTTTCTGAAAAAATAACTAACAAGAAAATAAACACTCTATTTTGTGAGAATAACCGTTAAGAAGATCATATCAGCAACATCAAACTATTTTCACACTCTTTTATATTTCTATATACAACATTCATGAAAAGCAGTTCAAGACGATTACCAATATTGTTTATCCACTTAAACAAAATACATGAACATTTCAAGTACCATTACCTCATGAATAGTTTAGATAATTCATACTGATATACTAGTGTGTCCCACTTCAGGACATACCCCCACGATCAAGGTATGCACAAAAATTCATCATAGTAGGTGAGTATATCGAAATTCATCCTTTTGACTACAACGTTAGATAATTGGTGATCAGGTCAGTACTTCCGTACAACAAAGAGACCAAAATCCAATGAGGGCTAAGACAAATACCAAATTTTGGTACGAATAATGCAATTTGCATATTTGAATGATTCTTTAGGTTGAGCGTCTTCAATTTTTGGGATTTGGCATATTAGCTCTTTTAAGATATCCTGGTTGTTCCTAGGTCAGCATATATCTGTATACAGCAGAAGGACAACCTTAATACCCCGGATGAAATAACGATATAAAGACCTAAAACCTCAGATTTTAGCAATCTATCAACGCAAGATTTAAGGTCATAAAACCATACGCCACTGATATGTTACCCACTCATACACAGTTTATTATATTTGTATCACCAAGGTAAGTTGATTATTTCATGCATTTTGCCAACTGGTACATCATATGATGAACCTGCTATCACACTTAGGCAATTTTCTTTTAATTTCAGTGCGATAGTCTAACTTGCTGATGTACCATCATTTCTTCTTTTCCACGGAGTGAAACTTATTTTTTAATTTTTTTGAAAAAACTTTAAACTTTTCAACTTACTCCCCCAACTCACGCACTAACTACAACTCTTTTTGGCTTAGGGAAATTTCTCCCCCTAAATTTTTGTTTTTATGCAGTAAGGTTTTAAAAACAGAAATGTAAATACAAATAGACTTCCCCTTCAACCTGACAAAATGTTTTTCACTCTTAGTAAACATTTTCTATCACAAAAGTAAATAATTCGTTACCATGTGTAACCAACTATTCACCTCAGATGATTTACATGAATGACCAGTGTTGAACACATCAACAGTCCTTCTTGGTCATCCTGCACACACTCAACAACTTAGTTAGACTGGGGACCCAAGCCTTAAAGGTCTTGGCTCGTCCAGATTCATCAATCACTGGAACATCCATCCAATATCTATCACGCCCTACTAGTGTCTTGGATGTCTTCCAAGTTGTTGCACACAATTTATAATTTTCACGAGATCTTTGATCGCGAGAATTCCAATAAACTCTCGGATTTTCCGACCTTTGAAAATTATTATCTCGAAACCTTCTTCTCCCATTATCATAAGCTGATCTTTGAAAAAATTGTTGATTGTTATGAACAGTTGAGTTACTATAACCCCTATATTCGTTTCTTCTTTGAATGTTTTGATTACTAGCAGTCTGGTATCGATTTTGATATCCAAAACTTTTCCTAGTAAAACAATTTGATTGTCCATTAACATGACTTGATTTAGGATAAAATTTTCTTGGACTATCGAATTTTCTTGATGTTGAAGATTTAGGTTGAAATCTTGGTGGATTTGTCTGAGAACTAGGTTTAGCATTCTTATTTGACCCAACCTGATTCCCATCCTTAACCTCAACCTCAGCTTCAGCTTTCTTACCCTTTTTAAAAGGACAACAACTAGCCACATGTCCTTTGTTGTGACATTTAAAACAAGATCTTTTCTTAAAAACTTTCTTTCAGTTCGATCTCTTTTTAAATATTTTGACTGTTTGGTCTTTAGTATCCTCATTCACTTTATGAGGTGTACTGTTAGACCCGGCCGATTCTTTCAAAGAAACTGGACTACTGGGTATGTCAACGGTTATCAGATCCACTACATTTGGTGTAGTAGGCACAAAATCTGTTAGCTTGAGTAATCCTGATCCTCAGAAGATGGAGCTTTACTAAACCCCACTCCTGTTTTATCATTACTCTGTTTCAAACTTCTCTGAATATGAGTCCTGACTAACGAGGATTCTACAAATTTGTCTAACTTTCCATGAAGTTCAGCAATTTTGGCCTGTGCACCAGCCAATTCTGTGCATTTTTTAGAAAGCTCGTTAGTCTTATCCTTAACAGTTTCATGAGCTAAATCAATGATCTGTAATAGCTCATTGACTTTGCTGGTCAAACTGATGATTTCTTGTTCATTTGAATTGAGTGTATTTAAAGAATTAGACTCCCTTTTACTCAAAAGAACATTTGATGCTTTCAGTTTTTCTAATTCAACTAACAGAATTTTGTTTTGCTCTGATAATTTGTCAACTTTACCCTGTAGTTCAGTGCAATTATGACAAGTATGACTTACAGATTGAAATTTTACCTGTACCTTTGCTGTAAGCACATCCGTAATCTCTATGCACACTGTAGCTTTTGCATCCTTGACTTCCATTTTCTCCTTCTCAGCTTCGTTCTTCTGTTCTTTCTTAGCAGCTGTTGCTTCAATCCTCACATCTCCAGACTCAGCTAAACGTGCTTGTTCATAGGTACTTTGTATTGAAGTACTCTGATAACGTTTTTCTAAAGCTTCCCACAGCTCTCTAGATGATCCATACCTATTACAAATGTTTTCATATCAAATGGGAAGGACATCTTTATCGCTGCTAAAGCCTTCTTCTCAGCATCATATATACGTTTCTCATAATCCTTCATCTTCTCATATGAGAGTACCATAATTCTCCCGTTAACTCGACGTGTGGGAGCAATGTACCCATCGATCATACAATTCCACATCTTAGTATCTTCACTTTGAACAAATGCCTCAAACTGCTTCTTCCATTCTACATATTGTTCAGCATTTATCAGCTTGGCCAGTTTTTAACACCCTCACTTAGATTGTTCAATTTGCCCATCTTTAACACGCAGCTAACAATTTTAATGGATTTTGGTATACCTATGTCAAAATCCAAATCTAACCCGCAGCTTATCGTAACCAAACCGTTAAAAACGTTCAGAAATTTGTCCAAAAAGTGTGACTACCAAATTGTACCGTTAGACTCGTCTCGACGATACGAATCCAATGATATATAATGTCCGATAGTGATTTTAGGAATTTTCGTGCCTTTTTTGTTCTAAAAATCACACGAGCCTAATCGTGCAACCGGTTTGTCAAGAATGTTTATTGATCAACTGTACGCTTCCTTGGAATTTCAATCGAAGAGCATTCCATAACGATTGTGCGCCATCATCATGTTGTAACAATGCCAATATGTCTTCATTGATGGCTTGTTGTAAGATGTTCATCATCTTTTTCTCGTTTATGAACTTCTCTCTTTCGAAATCCGAAAGTTGAGTTAACGTTTTTTCCTGACCATTTTCTCCAACCGGAGCTTGATATTTTGCTTCGATGGCAAACCATCAGGTAAAATGATTTGCTTGAACCCAATTCATAAATCGTTCACTCCAACTATCAAAGTCCTCAAGGTTCATCAACTTTGGTGGCTTTGTCATCTTACCCATCTCATTCTCGAAGCTCATGTTTTGAGCTGCAGTAGTTGTGACCGCTAAGGAAACAAATGCATTATAAAACTCTTCTTCCATTTTTCTACAAAAGTTTTAGAAACACTATTTCGAAAAACTAATTAGAATGACAAAAATGTTCTCTGTGCAGATGAACTGCTCGTGCGATTGAGATAGTCGTGCAAGTGATATACTTATGCGATTCAGAGATTCGTACGAATGAGATGTTCGTGCGAGTGAAAGGGTACTCGTGCGAGTGACTGGTTTGTGCGAACGAGTAATTCGTGCGAATCATTGCTTCATGCGAATGACTTGTTTTTAAACTTGTAAGTTTTTAGAAAAAAATGTTTATTCGTTCATATGAATGACTTAATTTGTATGGATAGCCGTTCGTACGAAACAACTCAGGTCACCAGATGGATGAATTTTACCAATTTTGACATGATTAAGTTCGATTTTAGATCTGAAATTGTCAGGGATTGATTAGAATTGATTTTAACGTGATATCCTAAAATCCTAGTCAATTTTGTCCATAAATTAGTCCAATTCCGAGATCTCTATTGGAAAGTGTAGAAATAGATTGAATCTGGATCTGAAACTATTGGTAGTATGCATAAACTTGATGTTTGTCTTCAGATAAGGCCTCAAGGCTCTGATACCACTTGTGAGGGGGGATCGGCTCTGCTATAATGAGCATTGGACCGATCTGACTCAACTAGCAGAGGCGGAATTCATTGTTAGCGAGTTTGATAAACAAACAAGTGAGATATACTACTTAAATGCCTTGAATTGTATTGATAAATGTGAACAAGTACAGAGCAAGTAAACAGTTTGACAGTGCTTCGCCACACCAACACACTAAAGTTACTGACACAACAGTACTCTATTTATAGGTCGACATGTGACAGAGTGTGTAACTGAGTGTGACTCGTGCGAATGGTGCCTCGTAAGAGTGATAGAGTGTCACTTGTACGAGTCACAAGACTCACTCATACGAGTCATTCTACAAACAATTATATTATATATAAACATATACAAACTAACATTCTAATCCCTATATACATAAACAACATATCCTAGGCGTAGGCAATAGACATTATGCACCAACACTTTGCTCATATTTGAATTATTAAAAAATCTTACTAGAAGGTGCGACAATGTCCTTCGGACTCCCAAATGGTGTCCCACTCCTTTCTTGCTTTTGTTTTTTGTATTCCAGGCATTTAATCTTTCGGTCAAAGGTTGTCATATGTCTTGCCACGTGCGCTTTTCTTGTGTAGGCCCTTCTTGGCCATAAAATTCGGTTAGCATTTCTCTCGATGCGTAATTCTCTAGAGCGATTCACCATTTGGCTACTCAGTCGTATGAGTCTGTCATCATATTTTATTCCATGCTAACCATATAATGATAAGCATATTAAACAAGTTCTAAAATTTAATTTGACCTTGACCGGTCTTACGGGTTAGACTTATGAGTCACCGATTACCTTATACCCATCGCTTAGGTATACCCACAATACCTTCCCGAGGCTTACAAGAGTTTATAACCCCAGTCCTAGAGTTCGTGCTACAATGTGGTCATATACCACGTTATTATATATACATATCTTTTTAGTTGTGATTACATCAAGTCGTGTTTAAGTTCATAATGATCTTTTCGTTTTCGAAAATTTTCTTTTCAAATTTATGATCTTGCACCTATTTATGTCGAGACTTATTTCCTTTGATTTTAATCATTCTCCAATTTATCTCCTGTTATTTGTATTTCTTGAAACGTTGTTTCTAACTAAAACTAAATTTTAGTTTAACGTTTCCTCTTTAACTCATGTCAATTACTCGTATCAAGCAATTGGTAACCAAGTGTTTCTTCTTTACTGTTCTTATTTTATGCGAGGAACCGAATCCGATTCCCTCGCTTGGTCTAAATAACCTCTAAGTCCGTTTCACTTAGCCTCGTAGGCTATTTCTTTAGGCTTTCACCCTCTTCTTTTCTCTCACTTAGCCTCCTAATGTAAAGCCTTTAGTACATCATTCCTCTTGATTCGTGACTCCAAGGTCATTCGGACCCCGTAGACCTTTACACTATTTATAACCCGAAGATCCTGGTGATCCTTCAGATCCTGGCTTTTCCCGTGTTGTTCTTTAAATATATTGAAAGAAAAAAAATCATTTACATTATCTTTTCTTTATCCGCCAATCATGGGTCTTCTTACCATGAAGGCTAATTTTTTTTATTTCAATTATGGCCCTCAGACCATGTTTGATCTAAGTTGGTAACATTTTCATTTTCTATGACTCCGCGAGTAATTTATCAGTCACATTCACTTGTCGGATTTATTAGTCGTTTCATCTCTATTAGGTGATGATCACTTGCATCTAATCCTGGTGCAAAGTCAAATGGCATTGACCACTCGTCACCACTGAGTCACAACTATCATCTTTAGTGGCAACCTCAGCATTTAGTGTCTGTTGGTATCCGCGCACCCACGCGATCGTAGTCCATGACTTGATTGTTTTTCGTTTGGTTTTCTTCTGACTCTGTGACTTCATATGTCATTTACGTGTCGGTTTGTCTCACGCTTACCGTTATCCATTTTGCGTTTTCGTTTATATTCTTTCACGACCCTTTACACGGGTTCATTAATATTTCGTGCTCCCATTATTCGGTTTGTGTCAACATTTATATTTAATCTCGTCCCATTACCCGGGCTCATTATTCTTTTGCTTTAACGCTCCCGTTACCCGGTTTGCATTTACATTAAACTCAATCACTATACTCCATTTGGTTCGTTTGATTTGTTCATGTGAAATCCATCACGTATGAGCGATCAAATCTAGTTCTTTATTTAACCTGTTTGACTTGTTCGTGTGAGATTCATTACTTATAATTGTCAAACTTTATACTTTATTTGACCGGTTTGACTTGTTTGTGTGAAATCCAACTTTATTCTTTATTTAACCCGTTTGACTTGTTCGTGTGAAATCCATCACTTTTCAACAATCAAACTTTACTCTTTATTTGACCCATTTGACTTGTTCGTGTGACATCCATCACCTATGAACAATCTAACTTTATTCTTTATTTGACCTAATAGACTTGTTCGTGTGAAATCCATTACTTTTAAACAGTCAAACATTATTCTTTATTTATAACCAAGGATTTCCTTTAACTCATCGCATTAGCCTCGTCTTTATTACATCAGATGTATATGTGTTCATTATAAGAAGTTCATGTTATCATGTGTTTACTACTTACTTGGCCAGAGTAAGCGATCGACAAATGGTACACATGACCTTATTATAAATATCACATTACTCCCATGTAAGTAAATCCTTGGTTCATGTCCATATTTCTTAATTTATTTTGCAAAACCTTGTTTAATTGTTATTTAACAATTATTTGTTTTACCTTTTTCATCTCAAAACATATAGAATGTTTTCCTTTTTATAAAACTTTTATGCAACCACATTTATCCACATGATCATTACTTTTCTCTAGAATCTTATTAAAAATTTCTACATGGATGGTTACCCCATCCAAGATTTTAGATCTGAACTCTTATATATTTTTATTATTATTATTCACAATTGTGAATGATGCGTATTTCCTGCCTAATTTCTCTTGGGAACATCATCATGGATGGGTATCCCGTATGGTTTTCCCATGCTTTAATCCCGTATACAACAATGGTTTATTATGTATCTGTTGCATACTACTGGTTATACGATAATTTAAAGTGTGAACATGGGCCATACTTTCCTTTATTGGCTTTCATTGACGTTCCACCTTTATTTGGTATCATCATTTAGTTTAGGTCCTTAATGAGCATGCTCTACTTGTCATACGTCAGACCATTCTGTCATCATGTCGGCAGATCATTAGACTCCCGTCATCTTTAGATGTAAGTGTCCTTCAACTAAAACGTTTACATTGATTAGTAAATTAGAAATTAATAAGTGCCCTTACTATAGTACAAGGCTATCTACAATACTTGTTAACGCAAGTAATTCACTAGCTATACTGGTCTTTTTCCATTTTATTTGGGGTAACGTGTGTTCACATGATATTTCTATGTGTTATTTACAAAACTTTAACCATGCTATACCGCTAAATTTATGATAACATACCGGATCGTGCGACCAAGCCTCGGACCGAACACATTTGATCATTAACCTTGAGCTATGATTAACCCTATCTTAAATTATTTACATTTTTATTAAAAAATTCACATTTAAATGAGTAAATGCGAATACACGTTACTACAATTTTCGAGTTTATTAAAACTTTATCACCACTAAACTTTTTGACATGTCGTTACTGATTTGTTCCGTAACAGTGAAACCAAATGCGGAAGCTTGATCTTCGATCGTGTTCGGTTCTTCATTGAGCTTGATCGTGATCCGGAGGTGCTTGTGATTACCGAAAATGGAAATTTGCAATTATTAGTATTATAACAAATTTCCGAAAGGCATAACATAATCAACTTGACAAAAAAATCAAATCAGAAATTTGAATTTCTGAGGTTGCGTCGGCTGCGGAACCTTGTCGTGTCGGCGACGCCTCATTAAAACTTGCGTTGGAGCTTTACCAGCCATAGGCAGTAACTTAGGTCGTCGGACATTCTACGTTGCATCGGCAACGGCCACACATGGCGTCGGCGACGCTTTTTTCTACAGCAGTTTTGCTGCTGTTGTTTTGGTTGTCCGTTCAACCCATTTCAAGTCCCACACATTTAAACTCATCCCGAGACTTACGGAGACGTATCCGAGTTACACTATTTTCTGCTTTCATTCAGTAGTAGTCTACCAGAAGCTACTGTTGGCCACCGTAGCTTAAAGTGGTCTACCGCAAGTATTTTCCGTCTTGACATTTTTGTTATGAAAACTTCCGTTATTTATTCAATTTCATCCATTCCCATGAAACTTGTTTCTAAATGTCCGTAAAATGTTTCCTTACTTATTTAACCCAAAATCTCTAACCCGAATTCATGGTTTTTATGTATTACGTACCATTTACCGGTTTATGCAAATATTCGTTTTAACCCATTAAGATATTTAAACATTTAAGCTTAAATCTCGCTCTTCTTTCCTTACCTTCTATTTCTACACTATGATTTTTATTTATCTTCCACCACAACTATAATTGTCGTAGATTTGGTATAGTAAATCATGTAGTTCTGAATTCTACCCATCGGTTTGATAATTTAGCAAAAAGACTCATTAAGAGGAATTGAACCAAAATGATCCATGCCATTTGCTTTTACACTACCGAAAGGGTGTACTTATTTATAAAACTTATTATTTAACTACCCTCAAGGGTCGTTGGATCAATTTATCATCCAAGGGCATTTTGGTCAAATTTAGTCCTTTTTATGGCGAAAGACTTTTAAAAGCATATTTTGACCAAGTGGGCACTTTTGACCCGTACTGCATTTAAAATTTATTATGTTATTAAAAGCGTAAATGTTTTCCATTGTTTAGTGTTATAATCTCACTCAAATGCACTTTTTGCCATAAATATCTTTTCGACTCCAATGGTCGTATTACCCTAACGCTAGATATACCTTGAGGTGATCTAGTGTCCACCCTTATCTCGACTAGCTTTAGTCGTACCGTAAACCCTCATCGAGAGCATGACCACTACACATACCTGGTACGAGGCTAAGTATCGACCCGTTAGCGATGATGTGCAATTTATGTACTAATTTACGGCCATACATGATAACAAATCATGCTTACCTGTAAGCATGAAACTTAACAAACGAAATGTTAATTATCATTTTCAAATGGGGATAACATCTCCATTTGACCCATTTGTCTGTTTGACTTATTTCTAGCTTCGCCCTTTACATATCGATATAACCAAACGTCGGTTATGGTAAAAAGGATATTTACATACCATTTATTTTGTTCGACCCGTTACGATTTGCATCATAGGGTTGTATTAATTAAATCACTTTCTTTATTACTTTGACCCATTATGGCTTACACCATAAAATATCTTTTCAAAACTCTTTGTTAATTTGGATATTCCATTTTTATCCTTTTTACCATCAAATATGGTTCCTTACCATTTTCACTCTTTCTGATCCATATCGACTTGCATTGGAACATCGTATTCCAAAGACTTATTTAAAATACTAGATAAACTTATTTTAATCAATACATAAGTACATGTTCTACTTAAAAGAGGTAAGCTTTACTTACATTGCATCCGATTATGCTTTTTCCCCGTGCTTGATTTGTTTGACCCGCTTCTTCCCAAGCTTCCCCCTAGCTTGTCAAGCATCGAACTATCATTTATCATTCGATGGTTGATTAGTCATCATTCATCAAGACTATCCCACCTTACGGATTTTAAATCAATTCACCATTTGATCACAATATAGGTCAGTTTGACTTCTAAAAGTCAACTGCTTATTAACATTTGCAAACTCACAGTTAAGTTTATCAAACTGATTTAGGCATTTATCAATTACTCGACATCCGATAGTTTTAGGCTACCCACTTATCTAAATTCCCAATCAAGTTCAAGTCATTTTTTTCACTTAAACAAGTTCGAGCAATTGTTAATATGAAGTTAACTTAGCTTTTGATTATCAATGCGAATTTAACAATTCATCATGCTATAATTAAGGGATTTCATCTCTATGTAAAATCCATTTCAGCATATTATTAGACATTCATCCGAATACCTAATATAATCAAGTCCTACATGGAAACTAGTACACAACATGATCTTATACACTTATTAACATTAACTTAACATCTATTTCATTATTTCAAACAAAACCATTCCATAGCAAGTATGAATATGTACTCAAACTCATAAATTGTTCAAGTATCTTCTTACTATTATCATGCATGATGATTCTAAACATAGGTATATCATCAACTTCGTCATATTGTTAAAACCCACTTCATTATGTACTAGTTAATCACTTACAAGTAAATCTTATCTCAATTATCTCATAATTTAATGATATCTAACAAAATTAAGCATACACAACACTCAATTTCTCCTTTTTGGATCATAATCCAACAAGCTAATTGCAAGTATTCTATTGTCTCAAGTTATGATTTTCACCAATCGAAGTTTTGAGACATACCTTATGATCCCCTTGTTTAGGTGATGGTTTGTATGCGTTCTTGCATCAATTCTGAGTTCGATTCATCCTTCAATTTCACGATTTAAGAAGAACAAGGGTTTACCCCTTGTCTTGCTCCTGGTTGCTACACACACACCTACCTTTTGTGTGTGTGGTGTTTTGTTTTTATTTTTCTTTTTATATATCCAAGTTTTAAGTTTTCCGCTTTTGGTCCCTCATGTTTGAGGTTTTATTTATTAAGAGCTACAAATCATTGTTTAATTACTATTTCCATATTACTAACAAGGTTAATTTGTTCCTAGATATTTTTTTATGGGTTGACTCTTACCACTAATGGTCTTTTACCCGCTCTTTAATAGTAACGTAGTTTGATTACCAAACCCGTTTTAGGGGTGTTACATGTCAGTACTTCTAAGTCTAGAGATTATGTGTACAAATATCTTGAAGATGCTGCTAATTACGATCAGGTTGTTGTCGAGGATGATTCCAATCACGAGACAGTCAAATATTCTGGAGAAGGAACAGATGACTTCCCAACCTTCCAAGAAATGTTTGACGAGGAAACAAACAATTTACTAAAACGAAGAGTTCAAGAAACAGTTAATGACGGAAATGTGCCAAGACGTTTGTCAAAAGAAGAGATTGCTGAAGCTAAAAAGACGTGGTTTAGGGAGTTGCCCAAAGAAAAAGAGTTTAGACGACTACTAATCGTCTTCACTCGTGATCAGGATAAGTCGTTAGGAGACATATTGAGCTAGGGTTGGATTCCTAAATTAGACGTTTATGCAGGTAAAAGGGAATTTGGCATTCAACATTTTAGATACTTAAGCGATATAAAGACGTTGGCATGGTAGAACATTGAAGAGTTGGTGAAACAAAGTCGATCAATTATTTGATGAAGTTTCACGATCAAAGGCTATGGAATTTGATTAAATATGAAGCTACTCACGGTTTTAATCATTGGAAATCGCACATACCTAACAAGAAAATCAAGATAGATCTAGTTATGAAAGAAAAGGAAGTTACATTGAACATAAAGTGACCACGGGCGATGAAGAATATGCCTTTGATGAAATTGGTGAAGCAGTGATTGTGCTTAAGGCTGATGGATTATGGAGGGCGATTCAAATAGTAAACAAAATGTTAAGTCCTAGAAGTGTGAGAGTGAAGCATCAAATATACGCAACAGTCTATGGTTGTTAACTAGGCTTAACTGGGTTAGTTTGTGTTAGGTTTAGACCTTTATAGGTCATTAGGGCATGTCATAGGCCATGTGGGTCAGGCAAGCCCATTAGGGTTATGCCTTACCCTAGGTATATAAGCTAAGCTTATGTCATTTCCAAGGGTCAGACTTTTGAATACTTTCAGGTTTTCTCTATAGAACCTCCATCTTATACCAGACGGTTTTGCTTGTTCAAGTAATAGAATCGTGTGCAAGGTGTTAAAGTGAATTCGTGTTGTTCTTCATCATTTCAGTTATTTCTTAAGATCATCAAGTTTGGATTCCGCCCATCCTTGGTGATTGTGTTATATCAGTGTTAGATCCGGTTTATCGGGACTTACAAGTGGTATCAGAGCCTGTTGAACCTGTTTTCCAGGCTCAGATCTGATATTACATGATTCTGTTCGGTTTTCTGCTGAAGAACACGAAGAACAGAAGAAGATTCAAGCATTTCGGATCAACATTCAAGGATTTCGGATTTTCTGGGTGCATTTTGGATTGATTTTAGATTAATCTGCTGCATTTCTGATAAAAATCTTGAATTTCTGTTAGATTTCAGATAAATTTTCAAGCATTTTGGATTTTCTTCAAGGATTTCGAATGAATCTTCAAGCATATTGGATTTTCTTCAAGGATTTCGAATAATCTTCAAAGATTCCGGATTCGTAACTGTTCCGAATTTGGATAGACTTTCATTCAGGATTACTGTTCCGGATTCGGACTGTTGCGGTGTATCTAATAGCATTCCGGATTACTATTCCGGATTTGGTCTTCATTCTGGATTTGGTCTTCATTCCGGATCAGGGTTTCATTCCGGACTAGATTCACTATTTCGGATTCTCTCATCTCGGATTGCATCTCGGATCACTGTTACGAATTACCATCTCGGATTGTTAATCCGAGTTACTGTTCCGAGTTGTACACAAAAAGGCGGAAAGTTAACCAGCTGACGTAACCGGAGTTAAACGTTTTCATACACATAATTTGATCCTTAGACAATTTTAACAAACCTGTTGCACGGCTAGACTCGTGTGATTTTTAGGGCAAAAAAAAGGCACGAAAATTCCTAAATCACCATCGGACATTATATATCATTGGAATCGTACCGCCGAGACGAGTCTAACGGTAAATTTTGGTAAAAACAGTTTTCAGACATTTTTTATCGTGTTTACCGGTCGGGTTTTGATTATCCGAAGATGTTTGCAGCCCAAACTCAAAACTCGTGCCTGCGGGATGAAGTGAAGGAAAAGTTGAATGAGTTTATCGGAGACTACACTGTTGATCCGGTTGCTGCCTATGTGATGCGTTTGCTTGACCGTGGAAGGCAAAAAGAGGATGTAAGGAATGATTTGAATAGCTTTTTGGGTGATGGCAAAGACTCTTTTATATCTTGGTTATGGGATCATTTACAATCAAACCTAGATCTCCAAGATCGATATGCAAAATCAGCTGAGTCTAATCCTGAAGAAGTGTCTGAGCAAAAATCTCAACCACAGCAAGCAGCAATCAGCAATCAGCAGTTTAGCACCCCAAACTCGACCTCAAGCCCAAACTAACGCTGACAAATCTAGCTCGTCCATTGACACAGTCAACTATCTTTTGTGCACTGAACCTTGCAGGAATATGGTTGTTCAACTCAGGGCTCTTAATTCCAAAATGACCGATGAATACAACAATGCAACGGCTCAGTGCATCAGCCTTCAAGAAAGCAACAAGTTACTCAAAGAAAAGGTTGAAGCACAAAAGAAAGATATAGCTCAGCTCCACCTGGACGTAAATCAACAGAAATGTTGGGTCCATGATTACAAAACCAGATTAGAATAAAAAACCATGGAATGCGACTTGGTAAGAGTTGAGCTGGGACTTATTACTGGAAAATATCAACAAAATGAGGTTAATATAAAGAAGTTTGATACATCCAGCAATCTTGTTCAAGACATGTGCAATGTGCAGCTGGAATATAAAGGGAACAAAGGGAAGGGTTCGGGATTTAATCAGGTTGCCCCACCGTATAATCACAACTATACAACAATGCCCGAAACAGATGAAGATATGGAGAAAGCACATCATATGGTGTATGGTAAACCCAGTGATTATACGCCAGATGCACGGGAACCATCTGGTGTTGTTGACTCGTCAAATGTTTCAGCTGATGAAGAGAGAGCTGATGTGAACAAGGCTCCGAGTGCGCAAACTGAACAATCTGAACCTTTATACTTTCGATGAAAAGGTTCAGAGCAAGCTAAAAGAGCAGAGACGAGCAAATCAGAGAGGAAGAAAGCAGAAGTCCAAACGTCAGGGATAATCAAGCTCTCCAAAATCATCAGTGGGCATCAATAGCCCTCAAAAGGCTAGTATTGTGAAAAATGCCTTTGTTAAGCCAGTCTTTAATAGAAAATGTGAAAATATGCTTTTGACCGTGCTAGCAAAGCTTTTGGAAAGGTTGGGGAGATTTCAGAAAAGGATTTGTAGTCTAAACAAAATAAAAAAAATCAAAAGAAATCTCCACAACAGAAGAAGGCCCCTGCAGACAACAAGTACAAACCTCCAAATTCTTCTCCGTCAGCAAAAAACATGCAAATAAATCAAGCACAGAAGGGATCAGCTCATCCGTCAAGGCCTGCACGAGCAAATCAAGCTGATCAGAATGCTTTACATGTGAAGAGACAAACGTGCTTCAATTGCAGCATTCCAGGTCACATTGCTCGAAACTATACACGTGGTTCCCATGTTCCGTGTCATGCAAAAAATCAGAAAGTTACACCAAAGAATAACAATCATTCCAAGCTAATGAAGGCATATCACCTAAGGAAATGAAGAATGTGAATTCCAAGGTTAAACCATCTAATGGGGATTGGAATGTTGCCAAAAACAAATGCAAGGCTGTTCAGAAACAAATTTTTTTTTTCTAAAATGACTAAACCTGAAATAGCCAAAGTTGCTCAATCAAAGGCAACAACCGCGTTTGTTAAAATGAAACAGATTTGGAAACCCAAATCCAAATCAGCAGCAACATCACCAATCCTCGAAACAAAAGGGGACTTGTGTCTTAAAGAAGTGTCTTATTTTGATGCTTCAGGGAAACCCAGGATCACGATGGCCAGGGTCCCAATGTCTTACTAATCTCTTTAGTTTCATAGGAACAACCAAGGAGGAGCTGTTGACAATCTCTGGAATGTTGGTAGCAGTTGTTCCAGGGGCATGAATGATAACGCCTCACTGTTGCAGAAAGGTTCAAATTTTTACGATTGTGGTGTTTGCTTTGGAGGAGATGAGGTAAGAAAAGATCAGCGAAAAGGTACAAATTTGAATTTCGTGCTTTAATTTTGAAATTGAATAGTTTTTAATCTAATGACAGAACGGTTAAGCAAAAACAACAAAAATATTTTCCTTTTCCTTTTATTTAACACTTTGTGCATATGTTTTATTTATTAGGTAAATTTGTACGTAAAGTATGATGCACAAATTTAGGGGGGAAGAGGGCGATATATGTATTGTTTGAGGGGGAGAAAATTAGAAAAATACAAAAACATTATTTGAAAACCAGAAAAATACAAAAATAAAAAGTCACGGGAAATGAAATGAATATTCGTGATATAGGGCGTGACTGACACATGTAAGGTGTCGTAGCTGAAAGACTAGGATCTAATGTGATATGTCGGTAGGCTTACGCTCAAAGTGATTAAAATATACTAAGTGATACGAACTATGTATCTTGTTGGTAACATACCATCGGCGTATGATTTCATGGTCTTAACTCTTGCGTTGATAGATCGCCAACATCTGAGGTTTCAGGTCTTTATGCCGTTAAGTCATCCAGGGATATCTTGGCTGCCCTTCTGTTGCATCCAGATTATATGCAGACCTAGGCACAGTTAGGATATTCTTCAAAGAGCCAAATCAAAAGGGCCAAAACCTTAAAAGAAAAGAAATCTCATCATGAGAAAATTCCATAAATTCAAACATAGCAAATAAGGTATTTTCCTAACCCTCGCCAGATACTCTTGGTCACTCTGCTGTACGGAAGTACTGACCTGTTCACCAATAGTCTGACGTTATAAAAGACAAAGGATGATCTCAAAGACTCACCTGCTACGATGAATTGTTGTGCTTACCTTGATCGCGGGGGTATGTCATGGTGTGGGACGCACGGATATTGCAGTATAATACTATCATAAGCGTCTCACAAGGTTGAAAAATGAAAGTTGAGCGTTAAAGTTTAAGTGGTCAAACATATTGGCAATTGCATAGACCAGTTTGAATAAGTTCGCACCGAAAAGTGTTCCTTGGTCTGCTTGAAAACGATTTGATTCCATTGCAATTCCACAGTTGTAACTGTTGAGTTAGTTTCTTTGTTTATTTGTGTTTCTGTTTATATTCTTGTATTTAAAAATTAAAACTAAAAAAATAGAAAATTCAAAAATCTAAAATAGAGTGCTTTATTTGTTTTATAAAAATTATTAACCGTTCTTGAAGGTTTGTCTAATCATCAAAAGATGAAAGAAATTTGAATTTTGATCCGTAGTACAAGTACTTGGATGTATCAAGTGTTCATGAGGTACTCCCCTATCGCATAAGAATGTTTTGCTTATAATCTTTCTTAGAATGTGCAGATCTTGATTTAGATCAAGAAACAGGGATTGCTAAAATTGAAATGTTGTTAGTTGCCGACAAATCATGAAGCATCACAACAGCAAAGTGCACCAGAGTCAGAAGAACCAGATTCCAGTCATCGTTTGACTGTGATAGTACATTTGTAGAAGTACCTGTGAACCTGCTTGCTTGAAAGAGAAGAATTGAAGAAGAAAAGAGCTGTTGAGATTCCTCATCTCGCATTCTTCTTGACAAAGATGTTCAAGCAAAGCTGATCAAGATCCTGATAAGAAGCTAACCACAACAGCTCAGTGCTGAGAGTTCGTTGAAGAGTGAGGTCCTAAAAGTATGAGACAGGCTTCCAAAACCCTTACGGCACAGCGACAACCATAGTCTCTGTTGAAGACGTTGCTGAATTTGCATTATGAAGACAATTTGATGCATCAGTCTTGGGGGAGATTGTTAAGTCCTAGAAGTATGAGACTGAAGCATCAAATATACGCAAAAATCTATGGTTGTTAACTAGGCTTAACTGGGTTAGTTTGTGTTAGGTTTAGACCTTTATAGGTCATTTGGGCATGTCATAGGCCATGTGGGCCAGGCAAGACCATAGGCAAGCCTATTAGGGTCATGCCTTACCCTAGGTATATAAGCTAAGCTTATGTAATTTCCTAGGGTCAGACTTTTGGAGACTTTCAGTTTTTCTTTAGAGAACCTCCATCTTGTACCAGACGGTTTTGCTTGTTCAAGTAATAGAATCGTGTGCAAGGTGTTAAAGTGAATTCGTTTTGTTATTCATCATTTCAGTTATTTTTTAAGATCATCAAGTTTGGATCCCGCCCATCCTTGGTGATTGTGTGATATCAGTGTTAGATCCGGTTTATCGGGGCTTAACATAATGTGGCTAGTCAACTGTTATGAGAAGGATATCGAGTGTTTGTTTTACAACAACATGTGCTATGAGGCTAGTGAGAAAGTGCAAGCGATGCAATACGAAGGTTTGATTAATGTTTGCTACACACATGATATTAATTTTGAAAAGATGTGAAGATCTAAGTGGAGAGAGTTGGCAGGAATTGAGTTCATGAAGCAGATTCGCAAAGAAGAAAGAATTGATGCGGTTACACAGAAAGCTTCAATAAGAAGGTTTCAGTTTCTAAAATGGACTGTAGCGACAGATCAGACACCGAATCCTAGTGAGGAAAGAAGGAAACCAAGGAAGAATTTCTTTGGAAGATAAATATTAACGTTATTTGAAGAATTCTGAAGTTTTTGAAGACTGACTGTGACATTTGTGCCTTTTCAATCAATGCACAATTACAAACAATTTGGTATTCAAATAAACCCTGTGTTTTATTTCCAAATATTTTTGTATTAAATAAAATCTTCTATTTTATTGATGAGAATGCAAAAATGTGAATCGTTGCATAATTTCGATCATTTTCGTGTTTGTTAAAGCATTTTATGCATTTTTGCAACACGACATTTTCGGGCATAATGCAAGTTACACATGTCTTAACACCTTTATATAACCTAAATATTAGGTTAAAGGGGTTCAAAATGACAAACCAGTGAAAATACAAGCCCAAGGCCCAAAAATGTCAAAAAGTAATAAATATTTTTGCTTCTTCACCAAGTTTGCCACCTATCTCCAATTTTTGACACCTAGTACTCACTTTGCCACACTTAATATGGTGTTGAAACATGTTAGGATACTAATCCACACTTGAGGACACTTGTCCATCACCTCCTTAATCCTAAAATACTATAAATACCCCATCATTCTTCCATTTTTTTTTTCACACCACTTCAAAACACTTTAAAGAAAATTATGAAGTTCTTCTTTCTATCCTTCTTGGAGCTTGTTTCCAGCCTTTGGAAGCCTCCTATCTTGAGTTCCGAAAGTGTTCTTTAACACGAGTAAGTACTCTTCCTAGTTCTTTCATTTTCTTAGCTATTTTGAGCTAAAAGTTGAACAGTTTGGCTTCCAGGTTGACTTTTGGTTCTGACCATATATGACCTCAAGTCAAAGTTCTATTGAACTTTGAAACGTTATCGTAATCACGAAGGTTATAATCCCAAACGATTTCACCTTCTGATTACCACGTTTACTAGTCGAAGTGACGAGTCAAAGATTCGGTTAAAAATGCGCATGATGTATATTTTACAATGAAACTATTTTCGGGTATCAAAACACCAAGTTTTGATACCAAATCAGGTTTATAAACTTAGTTAGACATATTTGGTCAATCTTAGGATCCGACCACACACATATTTGTGACCATAGTTGTATAGGGAATAACATACTGAGGCTATACCTTATGGTCACGTTGTTTGGTTAGTGTTATGATAATTTACTTCTATGTTCTTAAAAAAACGTTGACAAATTGCCCTTTTGCGCATAAATCCATTTTAAACACATGTAACCAAATTTTTAACATATAAACTGATGTTATAACATTTTCAAACATGTTTGGGGCATTTTAGACTTATCATAGGACGATCATGTGGTTACGCTAATGACCCGTTAAAGTAGCATAAACTACCTTAACGAGTCATAATGGGTCAAAAGCACTTAGGATCCTTTCCAAATAAGAATGTTTATTTTGGTAAACCATATCACATGAGTTCTAACACTCATTTGGTTTATAATACTTCATTCTATCCGATCTCCCATTTGTAGTCCCGACACGCTAAAATATGTATATGACACATTAGGACACGTTTGAGCTTTGTTTATTCCGTTGATCAAGAACACTTTCGCAATAACAAGTGAGTACATAGCCCCCCCTCTTTAACATTTTCTTAAACAATGTCTATGGTTTATATATAAAATAATATGATTTCAATAATTTTGAACAACTTCTTGATGCGTTACCCATAACACGAATGACATTCATTAGCTTTGGCCGAGCCAACCAGTAGTATGTTATGGTACCATATGACTGACAATCCCATTATCAGACTGTTCACTTGATTTAGTGGAAGTGTAGGTAATGACAGAAACTGTTTCTGACTAGCATATTATTTGTTGATCTGCTAGTCTAGTTAAAGAGACCCTTTGGTGGTTTACTAAAGATACCCTTTGGTGGGATAGTCAACACAGGTTTGAATGCGTTCATTAAAAAACGATCAAAAGTTTTCACAATTAAAAACACGGACGATTTATTTATAACATGGACAATTGGTTTATGACACGGACGATTGATTTATAACACGGACGAATGGTTTATTACACAGACATATGGTTGATAGCACGGACAAATGGTTTTGAATAATGTCACACAATGATTTTCACTTAAAGATATAAACCATACGAAGTTTCTTTTAAATCAATCTATTACAACGTTTTTACAACAGAAACGTTTTGGTCAAGATTCTTGGGTATAATGTTTTCACAACTCTAACCAACTTATTTTAGTTGGTTAATTGTACTACAATATCAAACACTTTTGATACGAGGTTTTCACTTAACGACTCTTGTAGTCGGACAAGGTGATGCAATATGTATATAAAGCCAAGAATTTGACACTCTCACAAAACCAATGTCGTCGCTGGCATTTTTATGTTGACTCTCTTTTCACATATGTTTCAGGAGTCAATGCTTGATAATATGATGCATGCTTCAGGTAGGAATGGACGTGGGCCTTAGTGACTTAAAACATGAAAGACAATTTTTTTATGTGTTGTTTTTGTTTATCCTAAGACAATGTAAACATTTAACTTAATAAAACAAAATTTTAAATTCCATGAGTTGTGAAACAATAGTTCTGTGAGATGACTCCCCGACATTTTCGTCGTGTTTCGTTGTTTGCGGTCGGGGTGTTACAGGAAGATTGGTATCAGAGCTTATGGTTATACGGAATTTGGTTATTATTAATGCTTTGACCTAGACTATAACCTTCCTAGGACCCTAACGCGAGTTATCTTATGTTTAGATTATTAAAACAATACCATCACCTATCCTTTGGTGATTACCAAAACAAAGACACAAGTTACAAATTCGTTTTTAAAATCAATCATCTATCCTTAGATGATTTGTTTGGCTTGACGCCTTGTAAGTTTTCAAAATCCCGTCAAAGTTTGGGTTTTATTAATATGAACACGTGCAATCTGGAAGGGTGGATGCCTGTACCCCTGAGTTTTCTGTCTAAGGCTAGAGTGTTCGTACAAATCCGCATTATCAGACCAATCACTCTTACTTGGGAACTCTTGGGGTGAGTGTCCACTTCTAGGCTAAAGCATGTCTTCGCGATACATTATAAAGATCCATTTACTTTGATTAGTCACCGTGTGGTGTTTGTTTGTTTTTAAGTATTGAATGAATGACCACCATCCTTATATTTCTTCTATATTTCTAACATCTCTCTTCATTATCCAATGTCAATCACACATATTTTCCCTCATGTTTTCTTCTAGAATGCCTCCTCGACGTAATACAACTCAAAATGCCGAAATGGTAGCTATGATCGCTCAGCAAATTGCTGCTATACTCCCAAACCTGGTGACCCAGAAAACCAAGCAAACATTAACAATAGTAACAACAACAATGCACCCGCACCATGCAACTACAAACAATTTAACTCGACTAAACCACTCAAGTTTACTGGGTCCGAAAGAGCTACTAGACTCCTTCTTTGAGAGTCTCGAAAGCCCATTTCATCATGTTCAATACCCGAATAAGCGAAAGTCGAGTTTGCATGGAGTGTATTCCTGAAAAGAGCACTTACATGGTGGAATGGTGTGATGAGAGATAAGGGTGCCGATGTGGCAATGGCACAAACATGGGAAGAGCTTCGAGCTCTAATGATGAGGGAATTCTGCCCACGACATGAACAATGGGCACTGGAAGATCAATTCCACAATATTAAACAAGATAGCGGAGTGCATCGTTCCTACATTGACCGTTACAAAGAATTGAGCTTGTTGTGTCCTGCCATGGTCACCCTGTTGGATAAAGCAATCGATAGGTACATCGATGGCCTGCCTGAGCCTGTTCAGGACATTGTTATTGCTAGCAACCCTACCACTGTTCGACAGGCTATCGAATTTGCTGCTACCCTGACTGAGTCTTAGGTCAAGAAGGGGAACCTGTTTCGCAAGGGCGACAAGAAACAGGCAGCAAAGACCACTCAAGAGAAAACAAAGGAGAACAAAGCTGAGTCTTCTAAGAAGTCGAGGAAGTGTAAGGCTTCACAGAACTTTGCAGTTGTTGCATAACCCAAGCAGAACACTCAAAACCATCTAGCACAACCTCCTGCGAGGAAACCCTATGCTGGTACTGCATCATTGTGCAACCGATGCAATGGTCACCATCGACCTCACATACCGTGTCGCCAATGCACATCATGTGGAAGATTCGGTCACATAGCCAATTTTTGTCGTTCGGCCCCAAAACAAGTTGTTCAGAACCCTGTTAAACCCCAAGCCAACCCTGTTAGACCTCCATTCCCACCTGGTTCTTGCTACAACTATGGCGAGATGGGTCACTTTAGAAACAACTGCCAAAAATTGGTGAACGCAAATGTAAATCCAGCCCGTGGATCCGCATTCAACATTAATGCCAACGAGGCTCGTGCTGATAAAAGCTTTATATCACTTTCGAATATGACCCGTTTGGTAGATCTTAGGATCCAACAAAACACATATTTGTGACCATAGTTGTATAGGGAATAACCTACTGAGGTTTTACCTTATGGTCATGCCGTTTGGTTAGTGTTATGATAAGTTGCTTCTGTGTTCGTAAAAAATGAAGACCAAAATGCCCTTTTGCGCATAAATCCATTTTAAACACATGTAACCAAATTTTTAACATATAAACTAATGTTATAACATTTTCAAACATGTTTGGGGCATTTTAGACTTATCATAGGACGATCATGTGGTTACGCTAATGACCCGTTAAAGTAGCATAAACTACCTTAACGAGTCATAATGGGTCAAAAGCATATGGATCCTTTCCAAATCAGAATGTTAATTTTGGTAAACCATATCACACGAGTTCTAACACTCATTTGGTTTATAAGACTTCATTCTATCCGATCTCCCGTTTGTAGTCCCGACACGCTAACATATTTATATGACACATTAGGACACATTTGAGCTTTATTTATTCCGTTGATCAAGAACACTTTTGCAATAACAAGTGAGTATAGCCCCCCCTTCCACATTTTCTAAATGTTTTGTGGTGATTCATATGTGCCTATAATTATTTTCATGATTTCAAAACAATATACATGATTTATATATACAAAATGATTTTCAAAGTGAGTACATAGTTCCCTGTCTTTTACGTTTTAAATGTTTTGGGTTGACTCATATGTGCTAAATCATTTTCAAGTTTTCAAAAACAATGTCTATGGTTTATATATAAAATAATACGATTTCAATAATGTGACCAACTTGTTGATGGGTTATCCATAACACGAATGACATTCGTTAGCTATCGCCGAGCCGACCAGTAGTATGTTATGGTACCATAGGACTGACAATCCCTTTATCAGATTGTTCACTAGATTTGGTGGAATCTTAGGTAATGACAGAAACTTTTTCTGATTAACAAATCATTTGTTGATTTGTTAGTCTAGTTAAAGAGACCCTTTGGTGGTTTATTAAAGATACCCTTTGGTGGTATAGTCAACACACGTTTGAATGTGTTCATTAAAGAACAATCAAAAGTTTCCACAATTAAAAAGACAGATGATTTGTTTATAACATGGACAATAGGTTTATGACACGGACGATTGATTTATAGCATGGACGAATGGTATATAACACAAACATATGCTTTATAACACGGACAAATGGTTTTGAATAATGTCACGCAATGATTTTCACTTAAATATATAAACCATACGAAGTTTCTTCCGACATGTTTTAGTTGGTTAATTGTTTTACAATATCAAACACTTTTGTACGTGGTTTTCACTTAACGACTCTTGTAGTCGGACAAGGTGATGCAATATGTATATAAAGCCAAGAATTTGACACTCTCACACAACCTATGTACTCGCCGGCATTTTTATGCTGATTCTCTTTTCACATATGTGTCAGGAGTCAACGCTTGATAATATGATGCATGCTTCACCTAGGAATCGACGCGGACCTTAGTGACTTTAAACATGAAAGACAATTTATTTATGTGTTGTTACTTTTTATCACAAGACAATGTAAACATTTAACTTAATAAAACAAAATTTTAAATTCCATATGTTGTGAAACAATAGTTCTATGACATGTCTCCCCAAGGTTTCCGCCGCGGTCAGGGTGTTACACTGACCAAGATTGCGGCAATATCCAGGGGAGTTTGTTGATGACGTATGTTCATCGCCTACGTCTTAGGGTTACGTATGTGTATGTTATAGGCCGAAACTGTTAGATTTGATTTTGTATTTATATGGTTCACTTCGCACGAAGTGAAGTTTCACATCGTACCATAGTAACCTGATTCACTTCATACGACGTGAAGTTCACCTCATGCGAAGAGACTCTATCCTCGCACGAAGCTAATGTCATTCCTATAAATAGGTGTGTTGAGGTCTGAGTCTTTATTGCTCTTTTGTTGACTGGACGACGAAGTTTTGTCCAAGTGTTCTCTCAATTGTAAATGTTAATCAATATTAATGAGATAAACAATTTAAAAAGTAAATCTTGATCTTGTTACTTGTTAATATGAATTCCGCGTGTACTGAGCTAGGCAAATAGATTAGGACCTGAGCTTATTAGATGGACAGATCCTTACAAAGGAGGTGTATGTTGGCCAACCACCGGGGTTTGTCGATTCGATACACAAAGAAAAAGGTTTATCTATTAGATAAGGCGTTATACGGTTTACACCAGGCGCTACCAGGCGCCGAGAGCCTCGTACGAGATGTTTTCTCAACATCTTCTAGAGAACGATTTCACTAGTGGAAGAATAGAAAGTACCCTCTTTACACGGGAAGCTAAGGGACACATCCTAATTGTGTGAATATATGTCGGTGACATTATATTTGGTTCCACCAATGACGAGCTTTGTAAACACTTTGAGAAACTCATGCAAAAGAAATTCGAAATGAGTTCTATGGAAGAGATGAAGTTCTTCTTAGGACTTCAGGTCGATCAGTTTCCAGATGGGATCTTCATCCATTAGACAAATATGTGCACAACGTTTTGGAGAAATTAAACAAGTTAGAATCATTACCATTGTCTACCCATTAGCTCTCAACCATGGCATCAGACCAAATGGAAAAGGAGTGAAGATTAATGAGCCCTTATATGAATCAATGATTGGTTCGTTAATGTATCTCACAGTATCAAGGCTGTATATCGTGTATCTGACATTCCTCTGCGCACGATATCAGTCAAGTCCACGAGTGTCACACATGCTGATCGTCAAACGGATTCTACAATATCTAAAGGGTTACCCGAGCACCAGCTTGTGGTATCTACGGAACGACAACTTCAACCTCGCTAGATATTCAGATTCTAACTTTTGTTTTTGCAAACTAAATGCTAAATCTACAACTACTGGTTGATGAAGTTAGATACATAAAGAAGAACAGATTGATGAAGTTACAAAGAAAGCATCTATTAGAAGATTTCATTCTTGAAGTGGGCTCCAGCGACAGATCAAACACCAATAACTAGTGAAGAGCGTCGAAAGCCAAGGAAGAATTTCTTTAGGAGATAAAAGATTAATGTTATGAAGATTTTGAAGTTTTGAAGACTGACCAAGACTGCGGCAATATCCAAGGGGGAGTTTGTTGATACAGAATGTCTATTGCTACGTTTTTGGGTCTTGTCATGTATGTAGTATGGCATAAATGTTAGATTTGATTTTGTATGTATGTTGTTCACTTTGTTAGAAGTGAAGCTCACTCTGTACAAAGGTAGCCTAGTTCTCTTCGTACCAAGATGAACTAACTTCATACGAAGGTAGACTAACCTTCGAACAAAGTGGAATGTGTATATATAGGGGTGCTTAGATCTTGAGTCTATAACTAGGTAAACAAATTAGGACCTGAGCTTATTGGATGAGCAGATCTTCACAAACAATCTCACACTTCTCTTCTACTCATATTTATTCTTTTTATCATTTTTCATGAAATTAATGATCAAAATGGGCTGAATTTTTCCAGGATTACTTAAAATCTACTTTTAACATATCCTTGAAAGAATCAGACCTAAAATCAATCCAAATCATAATAAAATAAATGAAAAACGTCAAATTTTGAATGTCACTTTGAAGTGTTGTTTTTGTTTTTAGTTCGCATGAAGTGATATCTTCGCACAAGCTTATTTTCGCATGAAGCTGTTTTTGATTAAAATTTTCGATGAAATGGATAACGAATTCTACAATGCCTTTATCACGACAGCCTCAGCATCAGTCATACAAAATCTATGTCTTGACAATGAGATGGGAACGATGACAAAGCTACCCAAGTTGATAAGTTTTGAAGAATACAAAGGCGGAACATTTGGAGAACTAGGTGTAGGCGAACTATCTTTACTGCTGGTAAACTATTGAGGAAGGGTATGTTGCTCCAACCGGAGAGAATAGTCTTGAAAAAGGCATTATGTAGTTTACTCAACAAGAAAAAGAAACGTTTACTCGTGAAAAGAAGATGATGAATATCTTTCTAAAATCTACTTTTAACATATCCTTGAAGGAATCAGACCTAAAATCAATCCAAATCATAATAAAATCAATGAAAAACGTCAAATTTTGAATTAACTTTGCACGAAGATAAAATTACCTTCGTACAAAGTGAAATTCTATCAAATTAAAAATCTACCTTAGATATAAGCAACTATTTTTGGTTTACCTTCATACAAACTGAGATCTAAAGTGTTGTTTTTGTTTTTAGTTCGCTTGAAGTGATATCTTCGCACAAGCCTATTTTGCACGAAGCTGTTTTTGATTAAAATTTTTGAATAATTGGATAACGAATTCTACAATGCCTTTGTCACGACAGCCTTAACATCAGTCATCCAAAATCTATGTCTCGACAATGAGATGGGAACGATGACGAAGCTGCCCAAGTTGATAAGTTTAGAAGAATATAAAGGCAGAACATTTGGAGAACTAGGTGTAGGCGAACTATCTTTACTGCTGGTATGCTATTGAGGAAGGGTATGTTGCTCCAACCGGAGAGAATAGTCTTGAAAAAGGCATTATGTAGTTTACTCAACAAGAAAAAGAAATGTTTACTCGTGAAAAGAAGATGATGAATATCTTGCAACAAGCGATCAATGTTGACTGTTCATTGGATTTGGTGGAAGTTTGGGTAATGACAGAAACTGTTTCTAATTAACAAATCAACTGTTGATTTGTTAGTCTAGTTAAAGAGACCCTTTGGTGGTCTATTAAAGATACCCTTTGGTGGTATAGTCAACAAAGGATTGAAGGTGTTCATTAAAGAACAATCAAAATTTTCACAATTAAAAACACGGACGATTTTGTTTATGACATGGACAATTGGTTTGTGACACGGACGATGGATTTATAACATGGACAAATTGTTTTGAACAATGTCATGCAATGATTTTCACTTAAAGATATAAACCATACGAAGTTTTCTTTTGAATCAATCTATAACAAGGTTTTTACAAAAGAAATGTTTTTGTCAAGATTCATCGCTACAAGGTTTTCACAACTCTAACCAACTTGTTTAGTTGGTTAATTGTATTGCAATATCAAACACTTTTGATATGAGGCTTTCACTTAACCACTCTTGAAGTCGGACGAGGTGTTGCAATATGTATACAAGGCCACGAATTTGACCCACTCAAAAAACCTATGTACTCGCCGGCATTTTTTATGCTGACTCTCTTTTCACATATGTTTCAGGAATCAATACTTGATAATATGATGCATGCTTCACGTAGGAATGGACGAGGGTCTTAGTGACTTAAAACATGAAAGACAATTTATTTATGTGTTGTTTCTGTTTATCTCAAAAAAATGTAAACATTTAACTCAATCAAACATAATTTTAAATATCATGAGTTGTGAAACAATAGTTCTGTGACATGACTCCCCGACGTTTCTGCCACGGTTCGTTGTTTTACAAGGTCAGGGTGTTAGACAAATCAACTCATTATATACAAAATTGAAATTTCAACAAAAGAAGTTTGAGGACTTTACCTTGAATTTCCTGTGATGATCGGTTGTTTCATGACATTACCACAGATTGTCGAATATGGCGTAATCGCCATTAATAAAGTAGGGGGAATGTAAAGACATATGATTTTTGTTGCAGCCCCAATTGTTGTGATTCCCATTACAATAAGTACCGACTGTTATGAATTCTTGTCTGAACGTACCTCAGCGTGGTTCGTGTCGCTTACAGGACCACGTGACAAATTGTCGCAGTATAGCCGGTAGTTCTCCCGCTAACGGGGTTTAGCATCGTTGTAGTAATATCGTGCTTCTTCAAGGCCGCGCCTCGAGAGTCGTATGTGATTTACTTCAACATCCGTGGTCGTATCGTTTAAGTTTCATGTATGTTTGCGTACTAGTGTTTTCGTTTTGCGTAGGCTACCTGCTCGGGTATATAAATTAGCATCGATAGTATATGTAATGTGTTCACCCGAGTTAATAATCGTGGTTCCTCGTAATGACGTTTGATGAATTTCAACATAGGTTTCCCAAAGGTTTTGCTTACGGTATGTAAGGTTTTTGTCTACCGTGTATCAAACACAATAGAAGTAACATGAGTGCTAAGACTTCTAATAAATGAACGCCCACTAAGTACTCGAATCCCCATGGGTTCCACTACCCCATCCGTGGCATACTTGCAATGCTAACCTGAGAAAGAACATGCGAAAAGTCAACGTAAAGTTGGCAAGTTCATGGTTTGTTTGTTTTCGTTTCCAATGAATCTAAAAACATTTGAAAATCTTGCATTCGATAAACCGGTTTTGTGGGATCATACTATCCAAAGCATTTGAAATGTCGTATCTATATGCATGTATTGAAATGTTTTCCATGCTGTTTGTAAACCAATGCAGATAACAGTTGTGTCTGTAAACCGGTAATAAAATGTTTTCTATTATCTTTGTAAACCGTCATTGAAATGTTTTCTATTATCTTTGTAAACCGGTATTGAAATGTTTTCTGTTATCTACGTAAACCGGTATTGAAATGTTTTCTGTTATCTTTGTAAACCGGTGTTGAAATCGTAGTACGTAGTATGCCTATGGAATCTAAGGATATGTCAGTGTGTAGCTAATACACTGACCTATGTGCCATAAGTAAGTAACCAACCTGAGACAACTCTAACATCATTCGGATCACAAAAGCACTCCTAACAAGTTAACATACCAGGAGTGGAGCGTGTCTCAAACTCGATAGATCTATACCTTTTGCACCTTGGTCACTACGTGATTAATGGTTACTATTGTGATCATCCTACTTACGCACAATGATCTGTTATCGTCTAATCCCATAGCTACATACCAATTGTTATGAATCTGTGTTATTGGGTCCGCCCATGTCATTTATGTTATTGGGCCTCGCCCATGTTATCCATGTTATTAGGCCCCTAGCCCATGTTATCCGTGATATTGGGCCTCGCCCATGTTATCCGTTTTATTGGGCCTCGCCCATGTTATCAATAAAATTTAGGGCCTAACCCCTATTTGTGACTAAGACAATCCCGTCACTAGTAATAAAACTCATGCATGTTTCGAAAAGCCTAATGTTGAAGTGAAAACCGGTAAATATAGCCTAAACCATTCTTTAAACATCGTGTTTGTTGTAATCTGTATGTAATATGGTTTAGAAATATGTGATTTTGGGTATTCGAAACGTTGTGTACTTTTGCAAAACTTGCATGTCTTTCGACCCCCGAAAACATTTATGAACTCACCTTGATATCCTTGTGCAAAGCTAGCTTAATGTGATTCCATAGTGTTGTCTCCACAACTTGACTTGCTAGCATGCAATCTAAGGTATTCCTAAAACGGAATAACTTGTAAGTTTCTAGATATAACGTAGCTAAACTACGTGTCACCGAGCTCTACCGAATCGTTAATCAAACGATTCTATGAAAGTGTCATTGTCTAAACTCAGAATAACCAATCTATATTTTTCTTAGAAACGATTTAGTTTTCGAGCGACTTGAAATATATGATTAAATATATCCATAACTATATTTCATGAAATCGTATTTAGTCATCGCATACGTTGACGGATAATAGTACGACTCTTCGTAGTTTTCGTAAAAAATAATGTATAATATACTCGTAAATATATCCGTATAGGTAACACATTTCGTATCCGAGCAAGAGTCTTGTGTATGGTATATAATAACTAAAGATGTCATTGTACGCTTGTTATAGTCTTGCGGAGTTGCATCGTACTTCGTTTAGGCGTTTGAATCGAATGTAATCTATATATTATTGTTATAAAATCCTTCGAAAGTACTCGTTTCGTCGACGTTTGAAATAAATATAACTATATTTATTTTATAAAACTATTCAAGGTCTCGACTTTCGAATATATATAATTATATTCTTATTATATGATTTCCGAATTCTAGATGACTTAACATATGATTTCCGAATAGTCATGTCCGAATTTCGTCGTTTGAAATAAATACACCTTGTATTTGTCTTGTAAAAAGGCTCGGAAATCTTGACGTTCGAAATTAATATAAACAATATTGTGACATCCCGGTTTTTCGGATAACTTAAACGCACTACTTCACGGTTATTAATTCGGAGACTTGAATTTGCACGCTCGAAATAGTTACGATAATTTAGCGAACTTGTCAAATTAATTACGTGCTATGTGTATAAACGTTTGCGAGTTGGTGAATAGGTGATGTTCGGTTATGTGATTTGTTTTAGTTACGAAATATATATAATAATAAATATATAAACGAATCGAGCCGAACCGCGACACGAGCCGGCCTCTTTTCTTGCGATTCAAGGAACCAAACTTGGGGATCAAGTCTTAAACCCAAACCAACCCACCGAAACCCTTCGGCCGCGAGCACATACCCAACCGCAACCCTTCCCTTTTCCCTTGCATCCCTTGCGCCTATATATACAAACACACATGCATGCTTTCTTCACAAAACAAAAACACAAAAACCCTAGTGAGAAATCAGCCGACGGCAGCCTTTTCCTTCATCATCTCGATCGCGATCAGCCCCTACATCTCTTCTCGGTCGCAAACAAGCCTCCCTTCTCGGTCGCGATCTACCTTCAAGCCGAATCCATTCCCATCCAAGTCTCGACTCATTAGTCTTGTTATTAAAGGTTAGGATTTATCATTGTTACAAGATCATATTCGGATACATGTGTTTGAATGTAGTGATTGTGTTGTTTTCGGATTGATTATGCTAGTTTGAAAGCTTGGTGTTTTCGGAAACCATGTAACATAGGCTGCGTTTTGATCAATAAAAACTAGAGATTATGATTAGGGTTTGCATGGATATGATATATATAATGATATATGATTGGAAAAATCTGTTCTTGATCGCATACGTTCAATATATAAACGGTTTAAGCGAGTTAGTTGTGATAAAGTGCTGAATCAGGCTGCTGAATGATGGTTACAGCCGACTTCAACTGGCTGTAACTCGGTCATTAGTTGTCGAAAAACGGATTTTCTGAAGTCTAAAATGTAGAGTTTTAAATAACGAATCTAATGGCACTGGATTCATATTTTTCTGAAGTCGTTTGATATTTTTAAGTGGCCAATTAAGTTCAGTAACTAAAGCTGTGAAAATCCTTAAATTTTGTTAGTTGTTTATCGAGTTGGATTTAATAATCTGTAGGGAGTCGAATCATGAAATTTGTACAGCAACTAGGTATGGAAATTTCGGGGCAACTCCCACTGGAAGTTTGTTAATTGGACGAACAGTGATTTTTAAATAAATTCTTCCGTGGACTGCAGTCAGAAAGTGACGAATCTGACTGCAGCCTAGTATATTAATATTTATGGATAATTGGTAAAGTATTAGGACTTGAAAAATTTATATAAATTTCTACAGTATAGTTGTCACCTGCTGTAAAATAATTGGAATTTTTGGAACGTTGGAACTATCATATAAAAATCCTAGAAAACAGCCGAATTATGAGTATGTAAGCTGAAACTTGATAACTTGTGAATGTGTGCACCAAAGTGTTGCATGGATTGGATTATGTTCATGATAAATTGTTTTGATTACTATGTTCACATGAGGATATTTGCATTCATGTTTGAGTGTTAGGAATTTTGATTGTGTGTATCACTTTGTGCGTAAATTATGTGTAGAATTTGTATTGGTGTGTTCACACACTGACTTGAAATCAATTGGTTTATTAGGACGCAATTAGCGGTCCCATCAATTGCAACTTCTGTGTTACACTAACCGAGCAACTAAAGGTGAGTTCACGGCCCCTAATTTTATCCGGTCTTAAACAACAGGCGGAGAAACATGTATAGACTCTTCAACTCAATCTCTTTACGTTATACGAAATCAACGTCACATAACTATTCGGTAACTAAGTTAATGTTAATGTAACGTTATGGTCACTAAGCAGCTATATCACATAAGTCCTCGACAATCTCTCGGATCGTTAGTATTGGGTTTAAATAGCGGGGAAATTATAAGTAGTACTACTGGGCCCGACAAGCCCCATCCGAGCTAGTCGCGCTAGCCGACCGGGTATGGTCAACGGGTGAATAATTTGGCCTAACTTCGCCATGGTCAGTGATAGGCCTGGCAACACGGAGGCACAACAGTCAGCTTCGATCGCGAACACTTACGTGACATAACTTTAGGCTAGCTACCTATATATATTAACATTGAACTTAATTACGAATCAACTATATTATCCCGGGTTAGGGATAATGGAAACAACAACTATATTATCCCGGGTTAGGGATAATGGAAACAACAACTATAACTATATTATCCCGGGTTAGGGATAATGGAAACAACAACTTTATTATTCCGGGTAAGGAATAATGGAACCATCAGTATTATTCCGGGTTGGGAATAATGGAACCAAATCGTTATCCCGGGTAAGGGATAACGGGGAAAACAAACTTGTAACCGAACAAATGAACTTTTGAAAACCTGTGAACTCACTCTTCTTTAATGTTGACACTTGTTTCTTTACATGTTTCTCAGGATGCTAGGAGCTCTAGGTGCACTCACTTGCATTGATCAAGACACCTTTTATCGAGTCTCATTTACAAACATTGTTTCGGGTTTTTCATTTGTTTTGGCGTTTGTGTTGGCGCCCGTTTCTCTATTTATTTTTATGCTTCCGCTCAACCATAACAACTAATGCTTCCGCTAAACATTAGAAACTAACTAAGGCAATATAAAATCTACAATGAATGGTTAAACAAATGATTCTGGAAAACGTATTATCAAATCATATAGAGTCGTTCAACGTACTAGTGTCTCAGATTCTGGTTTGTTCACACGCCTCGCGGTAAAACTCCGCAAGTGGAAATTGAGGGTGTGACAGATTGGTATCAGAGCCTCTAGCTATAGAGAACCAGGTTTGCATTAGAAGTAGACCTAAACTATAGCTGATTACACGACACTAGACTTAGTTTGGCACCGAACGGTTATATCTTGTTATGTGATGTACCACAACTGTGTTATGTAGAATATGAATGCATAGTGAGAAACGAATGCAACTTGTAACTAACCACACAACCCATCAGGCAATGTCATCATCATCATTCGGCAAATCTCGACAACCAAGGGCGCCGGGGAAGGCACCCATAGTCGAACCCTCACCACCTCATGGCGTGGAGACACGCTCAGCTGCTAGGAAAAGACTCGCTCTAGGGGAGGAGTCGTCCTCACGCCCGACCATCGCTGTGACGGTCGAACCGGTTAACTCGTTAGAAGTATGGAACGACCTACTTAGAGATATGATAAGAACGCAACAAGAACAACTAGAAAGAATGCATGAAACCATCCTAACACAGGGATGGATGATACGACAACTGACAGGTAAAACTGAGTCGCTCGAGGAAGAGCAGCATACGAGTAAGATAGCTCGTAACACCTTAGCCAGAGATCTTCGTGCTGAGCAGCTAAGGGCTGACTGTCTAGAGGACAGTGTCCTGGAGTCTAGTTGGAGAATTCAGGAGCTAGAACAAAATCAAGCACCTGCACCAGTACCTGCACCAGCACCGGCCCCTCCAGTGCCGGTAGAGGAGGATCCGGAAGAGGATCCAGAGGAGGATCCGGAAGAGGATCCAGAAGAGGATCCGGAAGAGGATCCAGAAGAGGATCCAGAGGAGGACCCGGGGGAAGACCCAGCTGTAGAAACTGGAAATGCCGCGCAAGATGACGGCAACGATAGCGATTTGGGGGATGGAGACGTAGAAGACTGACACGTCTCGCTTATTTTATTTACTTTTCTTCAGTCTATTTATTTTCTACTTAGATCTAAAATGGCAACTGGACGTCGCGGAAATCTCAACATGACGCCTTAAGAATTAGCCGCAATGATCCAAGAACACGTGAATGCTGCTCTGGCAGGTGTTCAAAACCCACCAGCAGCAGGAGGGGTCTTAACCCCTACAAGATGTCCTCGACGCGAAACCAAGCAAATTCTCGGGGGCAGAAGGACCCATAGGACTTGTCCGCTGGATCGAAAAATCTGAATCGGTATTTGAAATGTGCAACTGTCTGGAGGCCAACAAGGTCAAGTATGCAGCCTCAACACTAGAAGATGGGGCACTAACTTGGTGGAATGCACAAGTCCAAACGCATGGACTTATTGCTGCAAATGCAATGGCCTGGGTCGAGTTTAAGGCCCTAATCAAAGAGGAGTACTGTCCACGAGACAGAGTGCAACAGTTGGAGCAAGCCTTATGGAACCACAAGATGGTGGGATCTGAAATCGAAGCATACACAGCAAAACATCACGACTTGGTATTTCTATGTCCCGATCTGGCCAACACTGTGGAGAAACGACTCGAGTTCTACCTAGGGGGTCTGGTCCCTGAGATTCAGGGTATGGTAATGGCTAGCAACCCTGCAACCGAACATCAAGCAATCAGGTTGGCATACAAACTCACCGATAAGGCGGTGGAACAAAAGAAGTTGCCAGCTCGGGGTATAACTGAAGTTGCCCCTGATAATAAAAGAAAGTTTGAAGACTCGTCTGTTCGACAGTCTTCGTCATCACAGCCACAACAGGGGAACCAGAAACGGTTCAATCATTACAACAGCCACCGGGGTCACTAAAATCAACCCGCCAACAACAACCAGAACGCAAGCGGCTATGTAGGTCGAAAGCCGCAGTGCAATCGCTGTAATCTTCATCATCACGGCCCTTGTGCCGGGAATCGCTGCCAACGATGTGGCAAGGTGGGACATGCGGCAAAGGATTGTCGCGGGGAAATCATGTCCCGACAAAACCAAAATCAACCCCAGGGCCAACAACAGGGTATTAATCGGGGATGCTATCAGTGTGGTAGCACTGCCCACTTCAAAAGAGACTGCCCACAGCTCCGTAACAACAACAACTATGGTGGAAACAACCACAACCACAATAACCACAACAACAACAATAACAACAACAATAATGGAAATGGTGGCACAGGAGGTGCCAAGGGTCGCGCATTTACGCTGGGCCGCGGGGAGGCCAGAAACGACTCGAACGTGGTCACCGATAAGTTTCCCCTTAATGAACATTTTGCTACTGTGCTTTTTGATACGGGTGCGGATAGGAGTTTTATATCTGAGTCTTTTAGGAAGAACCTAAATCTCACGCCTAAACCCTTAGAGACCCCTTATATCATAGAACTAGCCGATGGTAAGTCTGTAGACGTGACCCATATAGTATCCGGCTGTCAACTCAAACTCGCGGGTCACACCTTTACCATTGATCTGATGACAACTACCCTGGGAAGTTTTGACGTGGTAGTCGGAATGGACTGGCTATCCGACGTCCGAGCTGAAGTTCTCTGTTTCGAAAAATCTATCCGTATTCCGCTCTCTAACGACGAAATCTTGACGGTAAAAGGTGAGAAGGCAGGCGCCGTCACAAAATTCATCTCTTACATGCAAGCGCAGAAGTATCTTCGGAGAAAGAACTCCTTCGCTTTACTCGCACTGGTTACCGAACAGCCTAAGGACGAGAAACGTATAGAAGACATCCCTGTCGTCCGTGATTTTTCCGATGTATTCCCAGAGGAATTACCTGGCCTTCACCCCATCGACAATTGGAGTTTGAAATCGAATTGGCGAACCATGCAACTCCTATCGCCAAGGCTCCGTACCGCCTAGCTCCAGCCGAGCTGCAGGAGCTGTCTACCCAACTTCAGGAGCTGTTAGAAAAAGGGATTTATCCGACCAAGCGCTTCGCCATGGGGAGCTCCAGTCCTTTTTGGTCAAGAAGAAGGACGTGACCTTCCGCATGTGCATCGACTACAGGAAGTCAACAAGGCTACTGTCAAGAACTGATACCCGTTACCTCGCATCGACTATCTCTTCGACCAACTTCAGGGGTCAAGCTACTACTCCAAGATTGATCTACGGTCCGGTTACCACCAGCTACGCGTCAGGGAGGAGGATATCGCTAAGACGGCATTTCGTACTCGGTATGGCCATTATGAGTTCTTGGTCATGCCCTTCGGTCTCACCAACGCACCCGCGGTGTTCATGGACCTCATGAACCGTGTGTGTAAACCATATCTCGACAAGTTTGTCATTGTGTTCATCGATGACATACTCATCTACTCTAAAAGTGAAGAAGAACATGCTGAACATCTACGATTACTGCTAGGATTACTTCAACCGGAGAAACTATATGCCAAGCTTTCGAAGTGTGATTTCTGGATTCGGGAAGTTCAGTTCCTCGGGCATATCGTAAATGAAAAGGGTATCCACGTCGACCCTGCCAAGATTGAAGCTATGAAAAACTGGGAAGCACCCAGGACACCGACGGAGATCCGCCAATTTTTGGGTTTGGCTGGTTACTACAGACGTTTCATCGAGGGATTTTCAAAGATCGCGCAACCGCTTACTACCCTCACCCAGAAAGGCATCAAGTATGCTTGGGGTGACAAGCAGGAAGCAGCATTTCAATTGCTGAAACAGAAACTTTGCAGTGCACCCATTCTGTCCTTGCCGGAAGGAACAGATGATTTCTTAGTATATTGTGATGCCTCCATTCAGGGATTGGGATGCGTACTCATGCAACGCGATAAGGTCATCGCGTTTGCGTCCCGACAATTGAAGGTTCACGAGAAAAACTACACAACACATAATTGGGAGCAGTTGTGTTTGCACTTAAGATTTGGAGACACTACCTATATGGAACGAAGTGCACAATCTTTACAGACCACAAGAGCCTCCAACACATCTTTGATCGGAAGGAGTTGAACATGCGACAGCGTCGCTGGGTCGAACTCTTGAACGATTATGAGTGTGCCATTCGGTATCACCCGGGTAAAGCTAACGTGGTAGCTGATGCCCTCAGTAGGAAGGAACACTTGAAACCTCGTCGAGTACGAGCACTACAGCTCACTATTCATTCGGGTTACCAGAACAAATACGCGATGCGCAGTTAGAAGCAGTTAAGGAAGAAAACATCAAGGCCGAATCGGTGGGAAAAATGGAACGCGATTGGGAAGTAAAACCCAATGGAGCCTGGTATTTCATGAATCGCATATGGGTACCTCTCTACGGAAACCTCAGAGAGCTAGTCATGGACGAAGGTCACAAATCCCGATACTCTGTCCATCCTGGTTCGGATAAGATGTATCAAGACCTTAAAGCTGCGTATTGGTGGCCCAACATGAAAGCTGATATAGCCACCTACGTGAGTAAGTGTTTGACTTGTGCAAAAGTCAAGGTAGAGTATCAAAAGCCATCGGGGCTACTCCAACAACCTGAGATCCCAGTGTGGAAATGGGATCAGATCTCGATGGATTTCATCACTAAACTCCCGCGAAACTTTGGGTGGTTACGATACCATCTGGGTGATTGTGGATCATTTAACTAAGTCCGCACACTTCCTAGCTATTAAAGAAACAGATAAGATGGAGAAGTTGACTCGCATCTACATTAAGGAAGTAGTTTCTCGGCACGGAGTGCCAACGTCCATCATCTCAGACAGAGATGCTCGCTTCACGTCCAACTTTTGGCAGTCACTTCAGAAAGCGTTGGGAACACGCTTAGATATGAGCACAGCTTATCACCCTCAGACTGATGGTCAAAGCGAAAGGACCATACAGACCTTGGAAGACATGCTTAGGGCATGCGTAGTAGACTTTGGAAATAGTTGGGAAATCCACCTGCCTTTAGTGGAGTTCTCGTATAACAACAGTTACCATACGAGTATTTCGGCAGCACCGTTTAAGGCATTATACGGTCGTAAATGTAGATCACCGGTCTGTTGGGCAGAAGTCGGTGACAGTCAACTCACAGGCCCTGAGTTGATACTTGAGGCTACTGAAAAGGTTGTACGAATCAGAAACCGCATGGCGGCGGCACGAGATCGACAGAAAAGCTACGCTGATCAACGACGCAAACCGCTCGAATTTCAAGTAGGCGACCGCGTCCTACTAAAGGTGTCACCCTGGAAGGGTGTAATCCGCCTCGAAAAACAGGGCAAACTAAACCCACGGTACGTAGGTCCGTTTGTGATCTTGAAACGTATTGGACCCGTAGCTTATCAATTAGACCTTCCTGCCGAACTCAGTGGAGTTCACAACGTTTTTCACGCGTCAAATTTGAAGAAGTGTCTATCAGATGAAACCCTAGTCATTCCATTGGATGAGATCCAAGTGGATGAACAACTGCACTTTGTGGAACAACCTATCGAGATCATGGATCGTGAGATCATGGATCGTGAGATCAAGACTCGAAGGCATAGCAAGATTCCGATCGTTAAGGTTCGTTGGGACTCTAAGCGTGGACCGGAGTTCACGTGGGAAAGAGAGGACCAAATGAAAAGCAAATACCCACACCTCTTTGCAGCTGAGCAGCAAACTAACGATACCAACAACTAAATTTTCGGGACAAAAATTCTTTCAACATGGGGATGATGTGACAACCTGGAAATTTCTCATACTTTCGCGTACCATTGTTAACTAAATCCTTGTGCACGGCACTTGGGAATCTTTGTGCATGGCACTTGGGAACTTCTTGTAACTTCGCGTACCATCGTTAACGAACTAACTCTTTGTGCGTGGCACTCTAAACATGTACGCTGCATTCTAAACCGCGTTTACTCAATTTTCGGGACGAAAATTCTTTCAACATGGGGATAATGTGACATCCCGGTTTTTCGGATAACTTAAACGCACTACTTCACGGTTATAAATTCGGAGACTTGAATTTGCACGCTCGAAATAGTTACGATAATTTAGCGAACTTGTCAAATTAATTACGTGCTATGTGTATAAACGTTTGCGAGTTGGTGAATAGGTGATGTTCGGTTACGTGATTTGTTTTAGTTACGAAATATATATATATAATAAATATATAAACGAATCGAGCCAAACCGCGACATGAGCCGGCCTCTTTTCTTGCGATTCAAGGAACCAAACTTGGGGATCAAGTCTTAAACCCAAACCAACCCACCCAAACCCTTCGGCCGCGAGCACATACCCAACCGCAACCCTTCCCTTTTCCCTTGCATCCCTTGCGCCTATATATACAAACACACATGCATGCTTTCTTCACAAAACAAAAACACAAAAACCCTAGTGAGAAATCAGCCGACGGCAGCCTTTTCCTTCATCATCTCGATCGCGATCAGCCCCTACATCTCTTCTCGGTCGCAAACAAGCCTCCCTTCTCGGTCGCGATCTACCTTCAAGCCGAATCCATTCCCATCCAAGTCTCGACTCATTAGTCTTGTTATTAAAGGTTAGGATTTATCATTGTTACAAGATCATATTCGGATACATGTGTTTGAATGTAGTGATTGTGTTGTTTTCGGATTGATTATGCTAGTTTGAAAGCTTGGTGTTTTCGGAAACCATGTAACATAGGCTGCGTTTTGATCAATAAAAACTAGAGATTATGATTAGGGTTTGCATGGATATGATATATATAATGATATATGATTGGAAAAATCTGTTCTTGATCGCATACGTTCAATATATAAACGGTTTAAGCGAGTTAGTTGTGATAAAGTGCTGAATCAGGCTGCTGAATGATGGTTACAGCCGACTTCAACTGGCTGTAACTCGGTCATTAGTTGTCGAAAAACGGATTTTCTGAAGTCTAAAATGTAGAGTTTTAAATAACGAATCTAATGGCACTGGATTCATATTTTTCTGAAGTCGTTTGATATTTTTAAGTGGCCAATTAAGTTCAGTAACTAAAGCTGTGAAAATCCTTAAATTTTGTTAGTTGTTTATCGAGTTGGATTTAATAATCTGTAGGGAGTCGAATCATGAAATTTGTACAGCAACTAGGTATGGAAATTTCGGGGCAACTCCCACTAGAAGTTTGTTAATTGGACGAACAGTGATTTTTAAATAAATTCTTCCGTGGACTGCAGTCAGAAAGTGACGAATCTGACTGCAGCCTAGTATATTAATATTTTTGGATAATTGATAAAGTATTAGGACTTGAAAAATTTATATAAATTTCTACAGTATAGTTGTCACCTGCTGTAAAATAATTGGAATTTTTGGAACGTTGGAACTATTATATAAAAATCTTAGAAAACAGCCGAATTATGAGTATGTAAGCTGAAACTTGATAACTTGTGAATGTGTGCACCAAAGTGTTGCATGGATTGGATTATGTTCATGATAAATTGTTTTGATTACTATGTTCACATGAGGATATTTGCATGCATGTTTGAGTGTTAGGAATTTTGATTGTGTGTATCACTTTGTGCGTAAATTATGTGTAGAATTTGTATTGGTGTGTTCACACACTGACTTGAAATCAATTGGTTTATTAGGACGCAATTAGCGGTCCCATCAATTGCAACTTCTGTGTTACACTAACCGAGCAACTAAAGGTGAGTTCATGGCCCCTAATTTTATCCGGTTTTAAACAACATGGGGAGAAACATGTATACACTCTTCAACTCAATCTCTTTACGTTATACGGAATCAACGTCACATAACTATTCGGTAACTAAGTTAATGTTAATGTAACGTTATGGTCACTAAGCAGCTATATCACATAAGTCCTCGACAATCTCTCGGATCGTTAGTATTGGGTTTAAATAGCGGGGAAATTATAAGTAGTACTACTGGGCCCGACAAGCCCCATCCGAGCTAGTCGCGCTAGCCGACCGGGTATGGTCAACGGGTGAATAATTTGGCCTAACTTCGCCATGGTCAGTGATAGGCCTGGCAACACGGAGGCACAACAGTCAGCTTTGATCGCGAACACTTATGTGACATAAATTTAGGCTAGCTACCTATATATATTAACATTGAACTTAATTACGAATCAACTATATTATCCCGGGTTAGGGATAATGGAAACAACAACTTTATTATTCCGGGTAAGGAATAATGGAACCATCAGTATTATTCCGGGTTGGGAATAATGGAATCAAATCGTTATCCCGGGTAAGGGATAACGGGGAAAACAAACTTGTAACCGAACAAATGAACTTTTGAAAACCTGTGAACTCACTCTTCTTTAATGTTGACACTTGTTTCTTTACATGTTTCTCAGGATGCTAGGAGCTCTAGGTGCACTCACTTGCATTGATCAAGACACCTTTTATCGAGTCTTATTTACAAACATTGTTTCGGGTTTTTCATTTGTTTTGGCGTTTGTGTTGGCGCCCGTTTCTCTACTTATTTTTATGCTTCCGCTCAACCATAAAAACTAATGCTTCCGCTAAATATTAGAAACTAACTAAGGCAATATAAAATCTACAATGAATGGTTAAACAAATGATTTTGGAAAACGTATTATCAAATCATATAGAGTCGTTCAACGTACTAGTGTCTCAGATTCTGGTTTGTTCACACGCCTCGCGGTAAAACTCCGCAAGTGGAAATTGAAGGTGTGACAAATATACTTGTTTTTATATCATCTTTCGAATAAATTATGGAGGTTTGAAATCAAATTTCTGGATTTCCGGTGTTTGAAGTAAATACAAATAACCATATTTGTTTTATAACGATGCCGAAACTTGTTGTATTGTAAATACGCTCATTGTGCGTTATCGGCTTGATTATTATAGGTTACAATAGCGTCGGCAAAATAGTTATATCTATATTTATTTTATAATAATCTTTTTGAGTCGGACGTTTTTATCTTTGAAATACCACACATTTCGTATTGCGTATTTTATGAAAATCGGGCAGAGTTTCCTCTGTATTTGGACGATCCCGACAACACAAGTTTTCGAATTATCTGTCAAAACGCAATCAATCAATGTACGCAATATACAATACTTTCTCGTCGTGTTAAAACATAACTTTCGACAAATATAAATCCAATTTATATTATACTAACGTCGGTTCGGTTTTTAACTAGTGACTTTTACGCGAATATTATAGTCGAGTCGATTGTTATTTTTTAAGATTTTGATGATATGTGATCGTTAACGGGTCGGTTTGAGCTCGGTCTCGCGACAATTAATAGTAATATTTATATAAACTAATATAAATAAATTTCGCGTTGTAAATAATTTTTACCAAGTCTTGCTTGACCTATTGACCCGAAAGTTGACCGAGTTTGACCATTTGGCCGGGTTGACTAGCATTGACCAGGTTTGACAGAGTTGACTCGGTGTTGACCCAGTCGAACCGAACCTTTCCGGTGCCGACGAATCTAACCGAACCGAACCGAACCCGAAACACGAGCCCAGACCTGCACCAAAACTGAACCGAGATGAAGCCAAATAAGCCAAATCTTGAATCGAACCCAAACCCGAGACCTGAACTGAACATGATGTTGGCTGAACCCGAGCCGCAATTGAACCGAACAAAAACTCGAACCAACACCACCATTTTCATCGCGCCCACTGCCGCCGCTACGACCCCACAATCGCCGCTGCCGGCGTCGTCGCTGTTCACCATCTCGACCGCCGCCTCCCCTCTCGTCGCCGTCGCCGTTCTCTCTCCCTCTTCACTAATCTCTCTCTCATTGCTCTCTCTCTCTCTCTCATCGCTCTCTCTCTGCCAATATGAATGCGGGTGTGTGTGTGAGGTGGAAGAGAGGGGTATCGCAGGTTGGGGGTGGTCGACTGGAAAGGCGACCGGAGTGTCGCCAACACTAATCCGGTGACCGGATTTAGGAAGAGGAGAGGGCAGGGGTTCTTTGCACAAAGGGGACTAGGGTTAGTTTGACTAGAATGAGGGAGAAGATGTTATGAGCTTATATATATAGCTAGGGTTTTGTTTAGTGGGTCGGGCCTAAAGCCCGTTAACGTGTTCAGGCCCAATTACGTATCCAAAGCCCGTTTTCAAACCCAAGTTATTATAAAATGTCATAATACGTTAATTTGGAGTTGAAACACCTAAAATTTTATTGGTGTTGGTGTATGACGTGTTCGTTTGCCGTTTCGTAAGTAATCTTGTAATTCGCTACGGTCGTCCTTTTTATCCGTTTTTCGATCCGATTTTTACCGTGAGCATTAAAATTTGAAAACGAAGCCAAATGTATCATAATATATAAAATTTTTCGGTCGCTAGTGGAAGAACAATAAATGTCCCAAAATTTTCGACCGATGATGAAAGAACCGTTACGAGGTACACTGAAATAGACCATAAAGTTGTGTACCGTCTTCTTAATACACGATTGTATTAAGAATGTTTTAAGAAAATGATCCAACAAGGGGATTTAAAAATGAATAAAGAATTAAGTAATTAAGTCCGTACAGGAGTTGTGAAAGCGAGTTTAGCACAAGCTTCAACTAGTGTAATGCCACCACATGGTGTCGTAACCAACATATGATTTAATGAAGGTGAAGATTATACCAGTCTACTATGGTTTGAAATACATGAATTGCTTGTTGATATTACTTTGAATATGACGGCCTAATCCATCATATGAAATCCTTGAATTGAACTTTGTATACAGTGAGCAAGCTCAAACAATTGATCTTGGTTTGACACAATCCAATAATAAATACATGATTCGTCCAAAAAGTTTCGATACAGTTACTACGAAAACCCATGTATGCAACTTGGAAAGAAAAGGAATTTCAAGAACTCGTTGACTCGATTCCAAGAGTCAATACTCACAATAATGCAGCTCATCTAGATCACAAAGCAAAAATTTTGAGTATAGCGAACCAACCTTTGAACGACTGATGAAACGAACATTTGAAGTGAAGACCCTGATGATCTCCACGTATCAAGTTAACCACATGCGTAACAAAAAAAGCATGCGTATCATATCAATTTGTCAACAAATTATGCAAATAGGTGTCCGCTAACAAGAAAGAAGTTGTGGTGATAAAATGACCGTTATGAGGAGTAGAGGTGTGCAGATCTACTAATTATATGCAAAATTGAAATTTCAACGAAAGAAGTTTGAGGACTTTACCTTGAATTTCATATGATGATCTGTTGTTTCGTGACATTACCACATTATCTCGAATATGGCGTAATCACCATTAATAAAGTAGGGGGAATGCAAAGACATGTGATTTCTGTTGCAGCGCCAATTGTTGTGATTCCCATTATAATAAGTACCGACTATTATGAATTCTTGTCTGAACGTACCTCAGCATGGTTCGTGTCGCTTACAGGACCACGTGACAAATTGTAACATTATACCCGGTAGTTCTCCCGCTAACGGGGTTTAGCATCGTTGTCGTAATATCGTGCTTCTTCAAGGCCGCGCCTCGAGAGTCGTATGTGATGTACTTTAACATCCGTTGTCGTATCGTTTAAGTTTCACGTATGTTTGTGCACTAGTGTTTTTCGTTTTGCGTAGGCTACCTGCTCGGGTATATAAAATAGCATCGATAGTATATGTAATGTGTTTGCCCAAGTTCATAATCGTGGTTCCTACGTAATGACGTTTGATGAATTTCAACATAAGTTTCCCAAGGTCCTAAATGCATGTTACCAAAACCCTCAAGGTTTTGCTTACGGTATGTAATGTTTTCGTGTACCGTGTATCAAACACAGTAGAAGTAACGTTAGTGCTAAGACTTCTAATAAATGAACGCCCACTAAGTACTCGAATCCCCATGGGTTCACTACCCCAACCGTGCCATACTTGCAATCCTAACCTGAGAAAGAACATGCGAAAAGTCAACGTAAAGTTGGCAAGTTCATGGTTTGTTTGTTTTTGTTTCCAATGAATCTTAAAACATTTGAAAATCTTGCATTCGATAAACCGGTTTGTGGGATCATAATATTCCAAAGCATTTGAAATGTCGTATCTTTATGCATGTATTGAAATGTTTTCCATGTTGTTTGTAAACCAATGCATATAACAGTTGTGTCTGTAAATCGGTAATAAAACGTTTTCTATTTTCTTTGTAAACCGGTATTGAAATGTTTTCTTTTATCTTTGTAAGTGGGTATTGAAATGTTTTCTGTTATCTTTGTAAACCGGTGTTGAAATCGTAGTATATAGTATGCCTATGGAATTTAAGGATCTGTCAGTGTGTAGTTAATACACTGACCTATGTGCCATAAGTAAGTAACGAACCCGAGACAACTCTGACATCATTGGGATCACAAAAGCACTCCTAACCGGTTAACATACCAGGAGTGGAGCAGTCTCAAACTCGATAGATCTATACCTTTTGCACCTTGGTCACTACGTGATTAATGGTTACTATTGTCATCATCCTACTTACGCACAGTGATCTGCTATCATCTAATCCTATATCTACATACCAATTGTTATGAATTTGTGTTATTGGGCCGCGCCCATGTCATTTGTGTTATTGGGCCTAGCCCATGTTATCCATGTTATTGGGCCCCTAGCGCATGTTATCCGTGATATTGGGCCTCGCCCGTGTTATCCGTGTTATTGGGCCTGGCCCGTGTTATCAATAAAATTTGGGGCCTAGCCCCTAGTTGTGACTAAGACAATCCCGTCACTAGTCATAAAACTCATGCATGTTTCGAAAAGCCTTATATTGCGGTGAAAACCGGTAAATATAGCCTAAACAATTCTTTAAACATCGTGTTTGTTGTAATCTGTATGTAATATGGTTTAGAAATATGTAATTTTCGGTATTTGAAATGTTGTGTACTTTTGCAAAACTTGCATGTCTTTCAACCCCCGGAAACATTTATAAAAATGTGAAACCGTAAAAAGTGGGAGTTGTGAACTCACCTTGATATCCGTGTGCATAGCTAGCTTAATGTGATTCCTTAGTGTTGTCTCCACAACTTGACTTGCTAAAATGCAATCTAAGGTATTCCTAAAACGGAATAACTTGTAAGTTTCTATATATAACGTAGCTAAACTACGTGTCGCCGAGCTCTACCGAATCGTTGATCATACGATTCTTTGAAAGTGTCATGCAATCTAAGGTATTCTTAACTCAGAATAACCAATCTATGTTTTACTTAGAAACGATTTAGTTTTCGAGCGACTTGAAATATATAATTAATATAACCATAGCTATATTTCATGAAATCATATTTAGTCATCGCATACATTGACGGATAATAGTACGACTCTTCGTAGTTTTCGTAAGATATAATATATAAATACTCGTAAGATATATGGCCACATAAGCCAAATAAGCCAAATCTTCACGTAAAAGTCACTAGTTAAAAACCGAACCGATGTTAGTATAATATAAATCGGATTTATATTTGACCAAAGTTATGTTTGAACACCATGGGAAAGTATTGTATTGCGTACATTGATTGATTGGGTTTTGACAAATAAATCGACAACCTGTGTTGTCGGATGGTCCAAAAAAAGAGGAAACTCTGCCCGATTTTGTTAAAGTACGCAATATGAAATGTGTGGTATATCAAATACAAAAACGTCCGACTCAAAGTGATTATTATAAAATACATATAGATATATCTATTTTGCCGACGCTATTGTAACCTATAACAATCAAGCCGATAACGTCTATGAGCGTAATTACAAGACAACAAGTTTCGGCAATCCGTTATAAAACAAATATGGTTATTTGTATTTACTTCAAACACCGGAAATCCAGAAATTTGATTTCAAACCTCCATAATTTATTCGAACGATGACATAAAAACAAGTATATTGTTTATATTTATTTCGAACGTCAAGATTTCGGAGCCTTTTTACAAGATAAATACAAGGTGTATTTACTTCAAACGACGAAATTCAGACATGACTATTCGGAAATCATATGTTTAAGTCATCTAGAATTCAGAAATCCTATAACAAGAATAATTATATATATTCGAAGGTCGAGACCTTGAATAGTTTTATAAAATAAATATAGTTATATTTATTTCGAACGTCGACGACACGAATACTTTTGAAGGATTTTATAACAATAATATATATTGGTTATATTCGATTCAAACGCCTAAACGAAGTACGACGCAACTCCGCAAGACTATAACAAGCGTACGATGACATCGTTAGTTATTATAGACCATATGCCAGACTCTTGCTCGGATACGAAATGTGTTACCTATACGGATATATTTACGAGCATATATCCATTATATCTTACGAAACTACGAAGAGTCGTACTATTATCCGTCAATGTATGTGACGACTAAATACCATTTCATGAAATGTGTCTATGGTTATATGTAATCATATTTCAAGTCGCTAGAAAACTAAATCGTTTCTAACAAAACCATAGATTGGTTATTCCGAGTTAAGACAATGAAACTTTCATAGAATGGTATGATTAACGATTCGGTACAGCTCGGTGACACACAGTTTAGCTACGTTTTATCTAGAAACTTACAAGTTATTCCGTTTTAGGAATACCTAAGATTGAATGCTAGCAAGTCAAGTTGTGGAGAACAATACTATGGAATCACATTAAGGTAGCTTTGCACAAGGATATCAAGGTGAGTTTATAACCCCCACTTTTTACCGTTTTACATTTTTATAAATGTCTCCGGGGGTCGAAAGACATGCAAGTTTTGCAAAAGTACACAACGTTTCGAATAACGAAAATCACATATTTCTAAACCATATTACATACAAGTTACAACAAACACGATGTTTTTAGGCTAAATTTACCGGTTTTCACAGCAATATAAGGCTTTTCGAAACATGCATGAGTTTTATTTCTAGTGGCGGGATTGTCTTAGTCACAACTAGGGGCTAGGCCCCAAATTTCATTGATAACATGGACGAGGCCCAATAACACGGATAACATGGGCGAGGCCCAATATCATGGATAACATGGGCGAGGCCCAATATCACGGATAACATGGGCTAGGCCCAATAACATAGATAATATGGGTGAGGCCCAATAACATAAATGACATGGGCGTGACCAATAACACAGATTCATAATAATTGGTATGTAGCTATGGCATTAGATGATAACAGATCACTGTGCGTAAGTAGGATGATGACAATAGTAACCATTAATCACGTTGTGACCCAGGTGCAAAAGGTATAGATCTATCGAGTTTGAGACACGCTCCATTCCTGGTATGTTAACCGGTTAGAAGTGTTTTGTGATCCCTCGGGTAGGTTACTTACTTATGGCACATAGGTCAGTGTATTAGCTACACACTAACAGATCTTTAGATTCCATAGGCATACTACACACTACGATTTCAACACCGGTTTACAAAGATAACAGAAAACATTTCAATACTGGTTTAAAAAGATAATAGAAAACATTTCAATACCGGTTTAGAAAGATAACATAAAACATTTCAATACCGGTTTACTTACAGATACGATTGAAAATATTTTATTACCGGTTTAAAGACACAACTGTTATATGCATTGGTTTACAAACAACATGGAAAACATTTCAATACATGCATATAGATACGACATTTCAAAGGTTTTGGGATAATATGATCCCACAAACCGGTTTATCAAATGCAAGATTTTCAAATGTTTTAAGATTCGTTGGAAAGGAAAACAAACAAACCATGAACTCGCCAACTTTACGTTGACTTTTCGCATGTTCTTTCTCAGGTTAGGATTGCAAGTATGGTATGGTTGAGTAGTGGAACCCATGGGGATTCGAGTATTTACTGGGTGTTCATTTATTAGAAGTCTTAGCACTTATGTTACTTCCGTGTGCAATGAAGATACCATTTTAGTTCACGCCCAGCTCTGATGTGATGGAATTGTAGGGGGTGTGACAAATTCAAAAATAAATAACTAAGTAATTAAATATGTACATGAGTTCCGAAAGCGATGTCAGCGCAAGCTTTAACTAGTGAAACGCCACCACAAGGTGTCGTAACCAATAATTGAATTAATAAGGGTGTAGACTGAGCCAGTCTACTATGGTTCAAAGTACATGAATTGCTTGTTGATATTAATTTGAATATGACGGCCTCAATCCATCATATGAAATCCTTGAATTGAACTTTGTATATAGTGAGCAAGTTCAAACAATTGAACTTGGTTTGACACAAATTAACAATAAATTCCTGATTCGACCAAGAAGTTTCGATATGGTTTCAACGAAAACCCATGTATTCAACTTGGAAAGAAATGAAATTTCAAGGATTTCGTTGACTCGATACCAGAAGTCAATACTCACAATAATGCAGGTTATCTAGATCACAAAGTAAAAATTTTAATATAGTGAACCAACTTTGAATTATTGATGAAATGACCATTCGAAGTGAAGACCCTGACAATCTCCATGTATCAAGTTAACCACATGCGTAGCAACAAAGCATGCGTATCGTATGAATTTGTCAAGAAATGATGCAATAGGTGTTTGCTAATCAAGAAAGAATTTTCCTTGACACAATGACCGTAATGAGGAGTAGAGGTATGTAAACCTACTCAGTATATGCAAAGTTGAAATTTCAACAAAAGGTATTCGAGGACTTTACCTGGTACTTCCTGTGATGACTTATTGTTTCATGACATTACCACAGAATGTCGAATATGGCGTAATCGCCATTTATGAAGCAGGGGGAATGCGAGGACATGTGACTTCTTTTGTAGCGCCAATTATTGTGATTATCATTGTAATAAGTACCGATTGTTATGTAATCTCGTTTGGACGTAGTTCTCCCGCTGACGGGATTAGCATCGTTGATGTAATGTCGTGCTTTCTCAAGGCCGTGCCTCGAAAGTCGTATGTGATGTACTTCTACATCTGTTGCCATATCGGTTAACTTTTACGTATATTTGCGCACTAGTGTTTTCGTTTTGCGGTAGGCTACCTACTCGGGTAACTAAAATAGCAGCGACAATATATATAATGGCGTTTGCCCGAGTAAACAGTCGAAGTTCCTACGCGATGACCTTTATTGGATATTGTCATAACTCTTCCAAAGGTCCTAAATGCATGTTACCAAAACCCTCAAGGTCTTGCTTACGGTATGTAATGGTTTCGTGTACCGTGTAAAGGACACCACACTAGTGTATGTTTAAAATCAAAATGTTGACTCATTGTTTCGGCCACGGTTGGAACCCATATTCGAGTGTTAGGCAGTCTGTATATGTTCAAGTCTTAATGATCTAATGTCCCCAAAGAAAGTGAGGTTAAAGCCTAGGTATCTTCACGATAACCTAATTATCTGTTATTAGAGCCAGGTTTGGTACCTCATTTGCTGAAACCTATAGCTCTGATACCACTCTGTCACACCCCCTACAATTCCATCACATCAAAGCTGGTTGTGAACTAAACCGGTATCTTCATTGCACAGCGGAAGTAAACGTGAGTGCTAAATCTTCTAATAAATGAACGCCTACTAAATACTCAAATCCCCATGGGTTCCACTATTCCAACCGTGTCATACTTGAAATTATAACCTGAGAAAGAACATGTGAAAAATCAACATAAAGTTGGCGAGTTCACAGTTTGTCTGTTTTTGTTCCAAATGAATCATAAAACATTTGAAAGTCTTGCATTCGAAAAATGGTTTGTGGGATCATAGTCTTCCAAAGCATTTGAAATGTAGCACTCTGTCATAACTATAAACCAGTATTGAAATATTTATGTGTTGTTTGCAAATCCATGCATGTAGCTGTTATATTTGTAAACCGGCGATAAAATGTTTTCAATCGTATCTGTAAACCGATATTTAAATGTTTTCGTGTTATACTTGTAAACCGGTATTGAAATGTTTCCGATATATTTTTAAACCGGTATTGAAATCGTAGTATGTAGTATGCCTATGGAATCTAAGGATCAGTCAGTGTGTAGCTAATACACTGCCCTTTGTGCCATAAGTAAGTAACCAACCTGAGACAACTCTGACATCATTGGGGTCACAAAAGCACTCCTAATCTGTTAACATACAAGGAGTGGAGCGTGTCTCAAACTCGATAGATCTATACCTTATATACCTTAGTCACTACATGATTAATGGTTACTATTGTCATCATCCTACTTATGCACAGTGATCTGTTATTATCTAATCCCATAGCTACATACCAATTGTTATAAATCTGTGTTATTGGGCCGCACCCATGTCATTTTTGTTATTGGGTGTAGCCCATGTCATTTATGTTATTGGGCCTAGCCCATGTTTTCTAGTCATTGGGCCTAGCCCATGTTTTCTTGTTATTGGGCCTAGCCCATGTTATAAATAAGATTGGGGCCTCGCCCCCAAGGATTGACTATGACAATCCCGTCACTAGTTATAAAACTCATGCATGTTTTGAAAAGCTTTGTATAACCGTGAAAACTGGTAAGTTTAGCATAAACCTTTCATAACCATTTGAGTTCATTGAAATCTATTTGTAACATGGTTTAGAAATATATTATTTTAGTTCATCGAAACATTGTATGCTTTCATAAAACTTGCATATCTTTCCACCCCCGAAAACATTTATAAAAATGTAAAACGGTAAAAAGTGGGGGTTAGGAACTCACCTTTATATCCTTGTGCAAAGCTAGCTTAATGTGAGTCCATAGTGTTGTCTCCACAACTTGACTTGCTAGCATGCAATCTAAGGTATTCCTAAAACGGATTAACTTGTAAGTTTCTAGATACAATGTAGCTAAACTACGTGTCACCGAGCTCTACCGAATCATTAATCATACGATTCTATGAAAGTGTCATTGTCTTAACTCGGAATAACCAATCTATGGTTTTCTTAGAAATGAATTAGTTTACGAGCGACTTGAAATATATGATTACATATAACCATAGCTATATTTCATGAAATGGTATTTAGTCGTCACATACATTGACGTATAATAGTACAACTCTTCGTAGTTTTTGTAAGATATAATGTATAAATACTCGTAAATATATCTGTATAGGTAACACATTCCGTATCCGAGCAAGAGTCTGGCGTATCGTTTATAATAACTAACGATGTCATCGTACGCTTGTTATAGTCTTGCGGAGTTGCGTCGTACTTTGTTTAGGCGTTTGAATCGAATATAACCAATATATTATTGTTATAAAATCCTTCAAAGTATTCGTGTCGTCGACGTTTGAAATAAATATAACTATATTTATTTTATAAAACTATTCAAGGTCTCAACCTTTGAATATATATAATTATATTCTTGTTATACGATTTCTAAATTCTAGATGACTTAAACATATGATTTCCGAATAGTCATGTCCGAATTTCATCGTTTGAAATAAATACACCTTATATTTATCTTGTAAAAAGGCTCCGAAATCTTGGCGTTCGAAATAAATATAAACAATATACTTGTTTTTATATCATCGTTCGAATAAATTATGGAGGTTTGAAATCAAATTTCTGGATTTCTGGTGTTTGAAGTAAATAAAAATAACCATATTTGTTTTATAACGGATTGCCGAAACTTGTTGTCTTGTAATTACGCACATAGACGTTATCGGCTTGATTGTTATAGGTTACAATAGCGTCGGAAAAATAGATATATCTATATGTATTTTATAATAATTGCTTTGAGTCGGACGTTTTTGTCTTTGAATTACCACACATTTCGTATTGCGTATTTTACGAAAATCGGGCAGAGTTTCCTCTGTTTTTGGACGTTCCGACAACACAGGTTGTCGATTTATTTGTCAAAACCCAATCAATCAATGTATGCAATATATAATACTTTCTCGTCGTGTTCAAACATAACTTTCATCAAATATAAATCTGATTTATATTATACTAACGTGGTTCGGTTTTTTACTAGTGACTTTTACGCGAAGATTGTAGTCGGGTCTATTGTTATTTTTTTAAGATTTTGAAGATATGTAATCGTTAACGGGTCGGTTTAAGCTCGGTCTCGCGACAATTAATAGTAATATTTATATAAACTAATATAAATAAATTTCGCGTTGTAATTAATTTTTACCGAGTGTTGCTTGACCCATTGACCCGACAACTGACCGAGTTTGAATAGTTAACCGGGTTGACTAGCGTTGACCAGGTTTGACTGAGTTAACTCGGTGTTGACCAAGTCGATCCAAACCTTTTCGGTGCCGACGAATCTGACTGAACCGAACCCAAACCAAGACTGACCATGTTGACCCTTTTGGCTAGCTGACCGGGTGACCTAGTTAACCCGAGCCGAAACTGATTCGAACTTGAACTCGAAACACAAGACAAGACCCAAGTCGTTGACTATTGACTGGTTGAACCGAGACCCAAACAACCTGGTTTCATTGTAACCCAAACTGAACTGAGCACCAAATCACCACCGCCGCCGGGAACCGTCATTCCCTGCATCTAACGCGAAACTACCCCACACTCTGCCGCCGCCGATTGAAGTAGTTCTGGCCACCAATGCGTTGGCTCTGCCGCCGTTTTGCCACCACAACACCATGGAGTGGTGGTTGGCACTCCTTCCATTACCCCATATGTCTCTCTCTCTCCGATCTCTCTCTCTCATCGCTGCTCCCTCTCTCTCTAGCCGGTGATCTCTCTCTCTCTACCTCGTTCCAGATGTATGCGGGTATAAAGGTACAAGTGAGGTGAGGGGTTTCATGTGGCTGCCTAAGAAAGGTGTGACCGGTGCCGGCCGGTGGTCACTAGAATCTGGCAACTGGACATAGAGGGAGAGAGGCAGAGAGTTGAACTTGGGGGGAGGGGGCTAGGGTTTCAAGATAAGTGAAATGAGAGAATTAGGAGGGGGCTAGGGTCTAGAGCCCAAAACTTCTTTCCACGGCCCGTTTTCAAAACCCAAACATCGTCATTTATCAAAATTTATTTATTCAACTCATAAGTGCTTAAAATTATATCGAAGTTCGGTATTTGGTGTGTTCGTTTGTCGGTTGCGTGAATAATCGTGAAATTCGCTACGATAACCATTTTTATCCGTTTTCGATCCAGTTTCTACCGCGAGTATTAAAATTTGAAAACGAAGCCAAATGTATCAAAATATATTAATATTTAGACGTAACTCTAGTCCGTGGCTTCCGTTTCGTTGTCGGCGCGTTCCGATTTTCGCGTAACCTCCATGTTGTGCTTTGTGATGCTTGAATATCCAAATAAATCGCATAATCATAACTGTATGATAAATACAAGTACAAAATTCGTATTTTAGGTGTTGTCGGTATTTGTTCGGCATCAGTTCGCTTAACGTTGAATTTCGCGTTAGAGTTCTCTTTGCGTAACGTGAATCAAGTAGACGTTCCTAGGCTCTCCAGGGTCCTACGGGATGGAGTTAATTTACATCTAATTATATTGTTTATTTGGAGCGTCGGACGTCGCAAGGCACAACGTGGAGGTTACGCGAAAATTTAGACGCACCGACAACAAACGGAAGCCATGTACTAGAGTTACGTCTAAATATTAATATATTATGATATATTTGGCTTTGTTTTTAAAATTTTAATACTCACGGTAAAAATCGGATCGAAAAACGGATAAAAAGGACAATCGTAGCGAATTACGCGATTATTTATGAAACCTACAAACGAACACGTCAAACACCGATGCCGACATAATTTTAGGTGTTTCAACTCCAAATTCACATATTATGATATTCTACAAAAACTCGGGTTTGAAAACGGGCTTTGGACACGTAATTGGGCCTAAACATGTTAACGGGCTTGAGGCCCGACCCACTAAACAAAACCCTAGCTATATATATGAGCTCATAACATCTTCTCCCTCATTCTACACAAACAAACACGTTAACGGGGAAATGCCGTTGCCACATCTGTGTTGGTGAAATATATCTTTGGGAGTCAACATGTTGAGCAGGAATAACCCGACTAGCATATCCAACGAAAAACCCCTCTCGAGAGATTGCTCCGAATTTACCATCTAGGTCAATGACTGTGCACGGAGATCCAAACGGTTCTAAAAACTCCAAATTTGATTTTCGCTTACTAATCAACTAAAAGCATGTCTTCTTATGAGCCTTAATTGTTAGTACTCAATTAAGCATGTAACAAGCAGAGGCAACTGCTTCACTCCAAAAGCTGACAGGCAATTTAGAATCTACTAGCATTGCGCATGCTATTTCAATAAGAGTTTGCTTCTTTCTTCCGCGACACCATTCTGTTGCGGAGTATAGGGTGCGTTAAATTCATGAAGTATTCCTTTGTCGTTGCAAAACTCTTCCATTCTTTTGTTTTTGAACTCAGTACCATTGTCGCTACGAATCCTTCTTATCGGTAGATGGTACAAGTTCTCCTTTTCTGAAAAGAATCGTCAAATTTTCAAATTTCACATCTTTGCTTTCCAGAAATAGAACCCATGAAAATCTTGAGTAGCCGTCAGTCACAACAAGGCAATATAGATCACCAGATATACTTTTGACGTTAACTAGCCCAAACAGATCCATATGTAACCTCTCCAGTGGCAGCTTGATAGAGTTCAGGAGTTTTCTTGAATAAGATTTCTTGTGCTGCTTGCCCTTTTTATAGCTGATATAATCATCACTCAAGTGAAAACTCTTAAGATTCACACCCTCCACCAGATTGTTGTTAACTAGATAATTCATATTTCGTAAATGGATATACCCCATCTTTGGATGCCATAAAATCGATGCCTTTTCTGTAGCCTTTGATACAAAACATTGGGCCAATTTTTTGGTAGTGGATGCGACGCTCATGTCAAGGACATAGAGATCATTTTCTCGTGGAGTGCACATGAGAATCCACTCCTTGGGAATTTGAATCTCGACTTCAGAATGAGGCACTCTTTATCTGTAAAATGAGTTGTAAACTTCTTATCGCAGATCTGGGAGATACTTAGCAAGTTATTCTCTAATTAGGCGATGTAGTTGACTTTGTCAAAAGAAACAACACCATTCGTGAGTATTCATTCTCTAACCATTCGTCCTCCTTGAGTACGCACAAACCCGACATAGCCTCCATGTACTACTTTAGCATCGTGAAGCAAGGCCAGCATCCCTGTCATGTGTCTAGACGCTCCACTGTCCATGATCCAGTTAGAAATGATTGACCACAGGAGCCCCTGCAGATAAAAAAGTTATTTAAACAGTGAAACCCAAATCTTCTTGGTCTTGGGTGGGTTTGGGATATCAAATTTTGGTCCACCAATTTCGGCTTCAAATTCAACATCTTGTCCAACCTTTGACGCATGTTTAAATTCTGATTTTGTTGGAACAGGTGGTGTTTTGACTTCTACAGAAGAGGATTTATATTTAACCTCCCAATTTTGTTTTTTGATAAGCAACTTTGGTGTATCTTAAGTCACTTGTCAAGTTGTTAGTATATTTTTTCAATTCTTTTTGTTTAAAATCCTTTTCTGAGCATACCTTGCATAGCTCTAGGCATTTTGTGCATGGTTTCTCGACTTCTATGATGACAACCTTAATCTCCTCTTCGATTGACTCATTAATCGACTTTTTCACTTCTTGACTCTTCTCAGGAACTACTCTTGTAACTGAACTGTCATGGCTTTGTCAGCTATTTCCTTTAGATTCTCTCTATTCATCTCTTTTGTGACATCAATAATTTCTTCCACTTGCTTCTTAGATTCTTCTCTCTTTGACACGCATTGGTATTTACATGAACCTCCAAAGAAACCTTCAAAAAGGATTAGAAACATTAGGAGGAATCACAGATTTAAAAGCATGATGAGATATGTCTTCCTTGGCATAATGTTCATAATAAATTGCTTCAGCATACTCTTTAGCACTATTATCAGGCGTTTCGTCAAACACAACCTCACATTCTTCATTCGAACTTTCCTTGACAACCTCATCAAACACTGGTTCTTCTATTATCTCAGCAAGTAATGCAAAACTCCCCTTTTTTAAATATAACCATTCCGGTTAAATCCGTCCTCCTCTTGAGTCACTCCGAGTGCTTTGTTAGCTTTTGCTGAACTATCCTCAATAGCGATGAGCTTTGATGAACTTTGAGGAGGAGAAGTCTTGTGATACATGGCTTTCTTGTAGTAATCATCAGCAAACAAGTTATGATTACCCTGGACTTCTCGGTTCAGGCACTCTCGGTTAAAGTGAACCTTTTCTCGACATTTAAAACATGTCACCGTGGCCTTATCAAATCATAGTTTACCATCTGGTCCTCCCAAATTGTTACACCCTGTTATTTCCATAAAGCGCTGAGCTTTTCTAACAATACTTGCCATATACCATTTGATGTCTATTAATTCCAATTCTTTAGAGTCAATTTGATCATAATTCTCTTTAGTCATGTCAGCATTACCGTTCTTACCGGCTACTAGGCTCTCATAATATTCAAGCACAAGTGCAAGTAGAGCCATATGTTGCTTAGCTGTATTTTCTATGAAGTCTTGTACATTTGCCAAGTTCATAGCTATATTGCACCGAAGAATCCTCTGATTTTGTTTTGGCTGATTGTTCTGACTACTGTTGTAGTTGTCAGAACTCTAGGACGAGTGCGGAGTACTAAGAGTATTCGGATCATAGCTCGGAAATGATGTAAAACAGGTACTACTGCTTGACTTGTTTGTCGAGTTGTTAGCACTGAAAGCCGTTTGAATCTTCAGGCTTTGGTTATTAGCAATGGCACTTCCTTTAAAGTAGAAATTAATGTCTTGCTATGCATGTGCACTTCTGGATTTTGCCATCTTTTGTAGATCTAATTCGTGACCTGGCTACTGTTGTAGTTGTTAGAACTCTAGGACGACTGCGGAGTACTAGGAGTATTCAGATCATAGCTCGGAAATGAGGTAAACCCGGTACTACTCCTTGAATTGTTTGTCGAGTGTTAGCATTGAAAGCCGTTTGAATCTTCAGGCTTTGGTTATTCGCAATGGCACTTCCTTTAAAGTACAAATTAATGTTTTGTTATGCATGTGTACTTCTGGATTTTGCTATCTTTTGTAGATCCAATTCGTGACCTTCAAGCTTATCAATAAACTTTGCGAGACTCAACGTGTTGTTGTAGTAATGACTTATCTACCAGCTCTTTGTTATCTTTGTTAACCCCCAACCATTTCATTTCGACTACGAGGTGGCAATACCTCTCAATCATCTGTTTGATCGACTCGCCTTTTAATGAATGAAAGATATCAAATTCTTTCTTGAAATTTATCCTTGAGCGCATTCTAGATGGATTAAGCTTAATCTTCATGTTGTAACAGTGTGAAAATATCTTGTTTAATTGCCTGTTGTAAAATATTCAGCATCTTCTTTTCATGGGAAAGTAAAGCCCTTTCTAGATCAGTATACTACATTATTCCTTTCCGTAAACCATTCTCTCCCATCGTAATCTTATACCCTTCCTTTATCGCGTACCAAGAGTCGAGATAGTTTGCTTGTACCCAATTTGTGAATCTTTCAACCCAACTAAGATACATCAATTTGGGTGGCTTAGTTATCGTGTCCATTTTGTTATCTAAATTTAAGGTTTGGGCGGCTGAGGTCAAAACGGCGGATGAAGCAAATGCGTTGAAGAATTCGTTCTCCCTTTCTACAAAAAATTTGAACAAATATTAGTTGTGCGAAGTGGGGCTTGTGCAGAGTGACAGTTCGTGCAAACTTGATTGAGATTTTACAAAACTTGGTTTTAATCACTTCGTACGATCTGGTACTAACATCATGCGAAGTGGTAAAACAATGTTAACATACACTTCGCGCAAAGTGGACGGTCAGTTCGTGCATAGTGACATTTTGTTAACATTGTTTTACCACTTTGCACGAAGTGAGTACCAGATCATAGGAAGTGATTAAAACCTGTTTTTGTACAATCTCAATCAAGTTCGCACGAAGTGTCACTCCGCACAAACCCCACTTCGCACAACTAATATTTGTTCAAATTTTCTCTACAAAGGAAGTCTTTTGGTCTGTGTTCAAGACGCGAACCATGTGTATCAATCCAAATATTTTCGTATTCAATAAAATCTGGTATTTTATTGATGAGAATGCAAAAATGTCAATCGTTGCACAATTTCGATCATTTTCGTGTTCGTTAAAGCATTTTACGCATTTTGCCAAACGCATAACTGTACAACCGAACAAACCGACATCCATGACATTCTCCGGCATAATCCAAGTTCATGGGCCAGAAATGTCAAAAACGATAATAAAGATTTTTGCTTCTTCACCATGTTTGCCGTCTATCTCCAGTTTTTGACACCTGTCACACCCTCAATTTCCACTTGCGGAGTTTTACCGCGAGGCGTGTGAACAAACCAGAATCTGAAACACTAGTACGTCGAACGACTCTATATGATTTGATAATACGTTTTCCAAAAATCATTTGATTAACCAATTGTCGTAGATTTTAGTTTGTCTTAGTTAATCACTAAAGTTTAGCGGAAGCATTAGTTTAAGTGGTTGAGCGAAAGCATAAAATAAATAGTGAAGTGGGCGCCAACACAAACGCCAAAACAAATGAAAAACCCAAAACAACATTTGCAATTAAGACTCGATAAAAGTTGTCTTGTTCAATGCATGTGAGTGCACCTAGAGCTCCTAGCGTCCTGAGAAACATGTAAAGAAACAAGTGTCAACATTAAAGATGAGTGAGTTCACAGGTTTTCACAAATTCGTTTGTTCGGTTATAGTTTGTTTTCCCCGTTATCCCTAACCCGGGATAACGTGTTGGTTCCATTATTCCAATCCCGGAATAATAAGTTGTTGCTTCCATTATCCTCAACCCGGGATAATATAGTTGTTGTTTCCATTATTCCAACCCGGAATAATAAGTTGTTGTTTCCATTATCCTCAACCCGGGATAATATAGTTGTTTCATAATTAAGTTCAGTGTTAACATATATAGGTAGCTAGCCTAAAGTTATGTCACATAAGAGTTCGCGATCGAAGCTGACTGTTGTGCCTCCGTGTTGCCAGGCCTATCACTGACCATGGTGAAGTTAGGCCGAATTATTCACCCGTTGACCATACCCGGTCGGCTAGCGCGACTAGCTCGGATGGGGCTTGTCGGGCCCAGTAGTACTACTTATAACTCCCCCGCTATTAAACCCAATAACTAACGATCCGAGAGATTGACGAGGACTTAAGTGATATAGCTGCTTAGTGATCATAACATTACATTAACGTTAACTTAGTTACCGAATAGTTATGTGACGTTAAATTCGTATAACGTAAAGAGATTGAGTTTGAAGAGTGTATACATGTTTCTCCCCCTTGTTGTTTAAAACCGGATAAAGTTAGGGGCCGTGAACTCACCTTTTGTTGCTCGGTTAGTGTAGCAAAGAAGTCGTAAAGGATGGGACCGCTAATTCCGTCCTAACAAACCAATTGATTTCACGTCAGTGTGTGAACACACCAATACAAATTCTACACTTAATTTACGCACAAAGTGATACACACAAACAACATATCTAACACTCAAACATGCATGCAAGTATACTCATGTGAACCTAGTGATCAAAACAACTTATCATGAACATAACCCAATCCATGCAACAATTTGGTGCACACAATCACAAGTTATCAAATTTTAGCTTAACACTCATAATTCAGCTGTTTTCTAGGATTTTTATAAAATAGTTCCAACGTTCCAAAAATTCCAATATTTTTACAGCAGGTGCCATTTATACTGTAGAAATTTATATAAATTTTCCAAGTCCTAAATCTTTACCATTTAACCATAAATATTAATATACTAGGCTGCAGTCAGATTTATCGCTTTCTGACTGCAGTCCACGGAAGAATTTATTTAAAAATCACTGATCGTCCAATAGACAAAATTCCAGTTGGAGTTGCCCGGAAATTTCCATACCTAGTTGCTGTACAAAATTCATGACTCAACTCCCTACTGATTTTAAAATCCAACTCGATAAACAACTAACAAAATTTCAGGATTTTCACAGTTTTAGTTACTGAACTTATTTGGCCCTTTAAAAATATCAAACGACTTCAGAAAATTATGAATCCAGCGCCCTTAGATTCGCTATTCAAATCTCTACGTTCTAGACATCAGAAAATCTGTTTTTCGACAACTAATGACTGGGTTACAGCCAGATGAAGTCGGCTGTAACTATTACTCAGCAACCTGTTTCAGCATATTATTATTATAAGCCGTTCATATTATTAACCTAGGCGATCATGAACCGGTTTCCTAGTCATAGATCAATACTAATAACATATCCATGCAAACCCTAGTTCATACCTCTAGTTTTTACAAACAAACTCAGCCTATACTTTTCAGATTTCAAACAAACATCACTTGCAAACATTATTAACAAATCGGCTAGCCTAACTTTTCATTCAAACATACTTGGCAAACTTATAAGTTCCAAAAACAATCATACTTGTAACAATGATACATCAGCCGATTCAAACATATATAATCCGAAAACAACACAATCGTTTCATTCAATCATTCAATCCGAAAAAAACAACAAAATCAAAACACATGTAACCGAATATGATCTTGTAACATATGCTGAATTCTAACCTTTAATAACTAGGTAAATAAGCCGAGACTTGGACAAGAATGGTCCGGCTGTTCAAGCAAGATCACGACCGAATGAGATGAAGATTCTGCTGTCGCGACCGGGAGATGAAGATGGCGAGGGCTGCTGCTGCTGCGACCGAGAGGAAAGAAAAGGGAAGGCTGTTGCGCGATCAATGGAACAAGAGTAAGGCAGCCGACGGCTGTTTTGCTATTAGGGTTTGTGTTTGTGAAGGAAGCATGCATGGGGGTTTGTATATATAGGCGCAAAAAGGGATAAGGGTTACGGTTTGGATTGAGCTCGTGGCCGAGGAACTTGGGTGGGTCGGTTTGGGTTTGATCTTTGTGGCCGATTAGTTTGAGTTTAAGGTTTCCTAGAGTCACAAGGAGTTCGGTTTGTGTTTGATCTTGCGGCCGATTAGTTTGAGCTTAAGGTTTGGGTTAGAACTCGGTTCACTCCTAGAGCCACAAGGATTTTACGGTTGGTTCGTGTCGCGGTTCGGTTCGTGTACATATTTATTATATATATGTATATTTTTTAACTAACACAATCACACAAACACACATCACGTATTCATTAACTCGTACACGTTTAATACTTAGCATATACTTTATTTGACAAGTATTGCGTTTAAGTTATCCTAAAAACCGGGATGTCACATTATCCCCATGTTGAAAGAATTTTCGTCCCGAAAATTGAGTAACCGCGGTTTAGAATGTAGCGTACATATTTAGAGTGCCACGCACAAAGAGTTAGTTTGTTAATGATGATACGCGAAGTTACAAGAAGTTCCCAAGTGCCATGAACAAAAATTTAGTTAACAATAGTACGCAAAAGTATGAGAAATTTCTAGGTTGTCACATCATCCCCATGTTGAAAGAATTTTCGTCCCGAAAATTTAGTTACTGGTACCGTTAGTTTGCTGCTCAGTTGCGAAGAGGTGTGGGTATTTGCTTTTTATTTGGTCCTCTCTTTCCCACGTGAACTCCGGTCCACGCTTAGAGTCCCAACGAACCTTAACGATCGGAATCTTGCTGTGCCTTCGAGTCTTGATCTCACGATCCATGATCTCGATAGGCTGTTCCACGAAGTGTAGTTGTTCATCCACTTGGATCTCATCCAATGGAATGACTAGAGTTTCGTCTGATAGACACTTCTTCAGATTTGATACGTGAAAAACGTTGTGAACTCCACTGAGTTCGGCAGGAAGGTCTAATTGATAAGCTACGGGTCCGATACGTTTCAAGATTACAAACGGGCCTACGTACCGTGGGTTTAGTTTGCCCCGTTTTCCAAAGCGGATTACGCCCTTCTAGGGTGACACCTTTAGTAGGACGCGGTCGCCTACTTGAAATTCGAGCGGTTTCTGTCGATCTCGTGCCGCCGCCATGAGGTTTCTGATTTGTACAATCTTTTCAGTAGCCTCAAGTATTAACTCAGGGCCTGTGAGTTGACTGTCACCGACTTCTGCCCAACAGACCGGTGATCTACATTTACGACCGTATAGTGCCTCAAACGGTGCTGCCGAAATACTCGTATGATAACTGTTGTTATATGAGAATTCCACTAAAGGCAGGTGAATTTCCCAACTATTTCCGAAGTCTACTACGCATGCTCTAAGCATGTCTTCCAAGGTCTGTATGGTCCTTTCGCTTTGACCATCAGTCTGAGGGTGATAGGCTGTGCTCATATCCAAGCGTGTTCCCAACGCTTTCTGGAGTAACTGCCAGAAGTTGGACGTGAAGCGAGCATCTCTGTCTGAGATGATGGATGTTGGCACTCCGTGCCGAGAAACTACTTCCTTAATGTAGATGCGAGTCAACTTCTCCATCTTATATGTTTCTTTAATAGCTAGGAAGTGTGCAGACTTAGTTAAACGATCCACAATTACCCAGATGGTATCGCAACCACCCAAAGTTCGCGGGAGTTTAGTGATGAAATCCATCGAGATCTGATCCCATTTCCACACTGGGATCTCAGGTTGTTGGAGTAGCCCCGATGGCTTTTGATACTCTACCTTGACTTTTGCACAAGTCAAACACTTGCTCCCGTAGGTGGCTATATCGGCTTTCATGTTGGGCCACCAATACGCAGCTTTAAGGTCTTGATACATCTTATCCGAACCCGGATGGACAGAGTATCGGGATTTGTGAGCTTCATCCATGACTAGCTCTCTGAGGTTTCCGTAGAGAGGTACCCATATGCGATTCATGAAATATCGGGCTCCATTGGGTTTTACTTCCCAATCGCGTTCCCTTTTTCCCACCGATTCGGCCTTGATGTTTTCCTCCTTAACTGCTTCTAACTGGGCGTCGCGTATTTGTTCGGGTAGCCCCGAATGAATAGTGAGTTGTAATGCTCGTACACGACGTGGTTTCAAGTGTTCCTTCCTACTGAGGGCATCAGCTACCACGTTAGCTTTACCCGGGTGATACCGAATGGCACACTCATAATCGTTCAAGAGTTCGACCCAGCGACGCTGTCGCATGTTCAACTCCTTCTGATCGAAGATGTGTTGGAGGCTCTTGTGGTCCGTAAAGATTGTGCACTTCGTTCCATAGAGGTAGTGTCTCCAAATCTTAAGTGCAAACACTACTGCTCCCAATTCCAGGTCATGCGTCATGTAGTTTTTCTCGTGAACCTTCAGGTGTCGCGACGCATACGCGATGACCTTATCGCGTTGCATGAGTACGCATCCCAATCCCTGAATGGTAGCATCACAATATACTACAAAGTCTTCTGTCCCTTCCGGCAAGGACAGAATAGGTGCACTGCAAAGTTTCTGTTTCAGCAATTGAAATGCTGCTTCTTGCTTGTCACCCCAAGCATACTTGATGCCTTTCTGGGTGAGGGTAGTAAGCGGTTGTGCGATCTTTGAAAATCCCTCGATGAAACGTCTGTAATAACCAGCCAATCCCAAAAATTGGCGGATCTCCGTCGGTGTCTTGGGTGCTTCCCAGTTTTTGATGGCTTCAATCTTGGCAGGGTCAACGTGGATACCCTTTTCATTCACGATATGCCCGAGAAACTGAACTTCCCAAATCCAGAAATCACACTTCGAAAGCTTGGCATATAGTTTCTCCTGTTGAAGTAATCCTAGCAGTAATCGTAGATGTTCAGCATGTTCTTCTTCACTTTTAAAATAGATGAGTATGTCATCGATGAACACAATGACAAACTTATCGAGGTATGGTTTACACACACGGTTCATGAGGTCCATGAACACCGCAGGTGCGTTGGTTAGACCGAAGGGCATGACCAAGAACTCATAATGGCCATACCTAGTACGAAATGCCGTCTTGGCGATATCTTCCTCCCTGCCGCGTAACTGATGGTAACCAGACCGTAAATCAATCTTAGAGTAGTAGCTTGACCCTTGAAGTTGGTCGAAGAGATCGTCGATGCGAGGTAACGGGTATCGGTTCTTTATAGTAACCTTGTTGAGTTCCCTGTAGTCGATGCACATGCGGAAAGTCCCGTCCTTCTTCTTGACAAAAAGGACTGGAGCTCCCCATGGCGAAACGCTTGGTCGGATAAATCCTTTTTCTAATAGCTCCTGAAGTTGGGTAGACAGCTTCTGCAGCTCGGCTGGAGCTAGGCGGTATGGAGCCTTGGCGATAGGAGTCGCATTGTTCGCCAATTCGATTTCAAACTCCAGTTGTCGATGGGGTGGAAGACCAGGTAGTTCTTCTGGGAATACATCGGAAAATTCACGGACGACAGGGATGTCTTCTATGCGTTTCTCGTCCTTAGGCTGTTCGGTAATCAGTGCGAGTAAAGCGAAGGAGTTCTTCCTCCGAAGATACTTCTGCGCTTGCATGTAAGAGATGATGTTGGTGACGGCGCTTGCCTTATCGCCTTGTACCGTCAGGATTTCGTCGTTCGAGAGCGGAATACGGATAGATTTTTCGAAGCAGAGAACTTCAGCCCGGACGTCGGATAGCCAGTCCATTCCGACTACCACGTCAAAACTACCTAGGGTAGTTGTCATCAGATCAATGGTAAAGGTGTGACCCGCGAGTTTGAGTTGACAGCCGGATACTCTATGGGTCACATCTACAGGATTACCATCGGCTAATTCTATAACATAAGGGGTCTCTAATGGTTTAAGCGTGAGATTTAGGTTCTTCCTAAAAGACTCAGATATAAAGCTCCTATCCGCACCCGTATCAAAAAGCACAGTAGCAAAATGTTCATTAAGGGGAAACTTACCGGTGACCACGTTCGAGTCGTTTCTGGCCTCTCCGCGGCCCAATGTAAATGCGCGACCTTTGGCACCTCCGGTGCCACCGTTCCCATTATTGTTGTTGTGGTTGTTTCCACCATTATTGTTGTTGTTACGCAACTGTGGGCAGTCTCTTCTGAAGTGTGCAGTACTACCACACTGATAGCATCCCCGGTTAATACCCTGTTGCTGACCCTGGGGTTGATTTTGATTCTGTCGGGACATGATTTCCCCACGACAATCCTTTGCCGCATGTCCCATCTTGCCACATCGTTGGCAGCGATTTCCGGCACAAGGGCCGTTATGATGAAGATTACAGCGGTTGTACTGCGGCTTTCGACCTGCATAGCCGCCTGCATTCTGGTTGTTGTTGTTGTTGACGGGTTGATTTTGGTGACCCCTGTGGCTGTTGTAATGATTGAATCGTTTCTGGCTCCCTGTTATGGCTGAGATGACGAAGACTGTCGAGCAGACGAGTCTTCAAACTTTCTTTTGTTATCAGGGGCAACTTCAGTTGTACCCCGTGCTGGCAACTTCTTTTGATCCACCGCCTTATCGGTGAGTTTGTGAGCCAGTCGGATTGCTTGATGTTCAGTTGCAGGGTTACTAGCCATTACCATACCCTGAATCTCCGGAACCAGACCCCCAAGATAGAACTCGAGTCTTTTCTCCACAGTGTTGGCCAAATCGGGACACAGAAACACCAAGTCATGATGTTTTGCGGTGTAAGCTTCAATTTCAGATCCCACCATCTTGTGGTTCCATAAGGCTTGCTCCAACTGTTGCACTCTGTCTCATGGACAGTACTCCTCTTTGATTAGGGCCTTGAACTCGGCCCAGGCCATTGCATTGGCAGCAATAAGTCCATGCGTTTGGACCTGTGCATTCCACCATGTCAGTGCCCCATCTTCCAGTGTTGAGGCTGCGTACTTGACCTTGTTGGCCTCTAGACAGTTGCACATTTCAAAGACGGATTCAGATTTTTCGATCCAGCGGACCAGTCCAATGGGTCCTTCCGCCCCCGAGAATTTGCTTGGTTTCGCGTCAAGGAACATCTTGTAGGGGTTAAAGCCCCCTCCTGCTGACAGAGAACAGGTAGTCAGCAAGGAATTTTACTAGCCTCACTATTAGATTTTCACACGAAAATTTAATAATGGTTACCTGCTGGTTGGTTCTGAACACCCGCTAAAGCTGCGTTCACGTGCTCTTGAATCATGGCAGCTAGCTCTTCGGGCGTCAAGTTAGGGTTTCCACGTCGTCCAGTTGCCATTTAGATCTTCGAAACACAACACAAACATACCCCGATAAGTCTATATATCCAATATAGTTATCCTACTTCGTACTTTAATAATTATCAAGTTATGTCAACTCAATATATTGAATAGTCAAAAGAAATACTTGATTTACTGAAATTTCTACGTCTTACAAAAGTGCAAATCAAACATATGAATTCGCTATAAAGTCTCAAGTTTAAACACAAGTGGGAAAATAAACTGAAGGAAAGTAATTAAAATAAGCGAGACGTGTCAGTCGTCTACGTCTCCATTCCCCAAGTTACTGTCGTTGCCGTCATCCTGCTCGGATCCTCCTCTGGATCCTCCTCTGGATCCTCTTCAGGGTCCTCCTCTGGATCCTCTTCCGGATCCTCCTCCACCGGCACTGGAGGGGCCGGTGCTGGTGCAGGTGCTTGATTTTGCTGTAGCTCCTGAATGTTCCAACTATTTTCCAGGCCTCTGTCCTCGAGCCAGTCGGCTCTTATCTGCTCAGCACGCAGATCTCTGGCTAAGGTGTTACGAGCTATCTTAGTCGTATGATGCTCTTCCTCGAGCGAGTCGGTTTTACCTGTCAGTTGTCGGATCATCCATCCTTGTGCTAGGATGGTTTCTTGCATTCTTTCTAACTGTGCTTGTTGTTTATGTATCATGATTCTAAGTAGGTCAATTCCTACTTCTACAGGGTTAACCGGTTCAACCGGCACAGCAATGGTTGGGCGTGATGACGACTCCTCCCCCAGAGCGAGCCTTTTCCTCGCAGCTGAGCGTGTCTCCACGCCATAAGATGGTAAGGGTTCCACCATAGGTGCCTTTCCTGGCGCTCTTGGTGGCGTAAGTTTGTCGGATGATGATGACGATGAGGATGATGACATTGCCTGTTAGGTCGTGTAGTTAGTTACGAGTTGTTTTCATTTCTTATTATGAAGGCATAATCTACATAACACAGTTTTGGTATATTGCTTAACAAGATATAACAGTTCGGTGCCAAGCTACGTCTAGTGTCGTGTATTCAGCTATAGTTTAGGTCTACTTCTAATGCAAACCTGGTTCTCTATAGCTAGTGGCTCTGATACCAATCTGTCACACCCTCAATTTCCACTTGCGGAGTTTTACCGCGAGGCGTGTGAACAAACCAGAATCTGAAACACTAGTACGTCGAACGACTCTATATGATTTGATAATACGTTTTCCAAAAATCATTTGATTAACCAATTGTCGTAGATTTTAGTTTGTCTTAGTTAATCATTAAAGTTTAGCGGAAGCATTAGTTTAAGTGGTTGAGCGAAAGCATAAAATAAATAGTGAAGTGGGCGCCAACACAAACGCCAAAACAAATGAAAAATCCAAAACAACATTTGTAATTAAGACTCGATAAAAGATGTCTTGTTCAATGCATGTGAGTGCACCTAGAGCTCCTAGCGTCCTGAGAAACATGTAAAGAAACAAGTGTCAACATTAAAGATGAGTGAGTTCACAGGTTTTCATAAATTCGTTTATTCGGTTATAGTTTGTTTTCCCCGTTATCCCTAACCCAGGATAACGTGTTGGTTCCATTATTCCAATCCCGGAATAATAAGTTGTTGCTTCCATTATCCTCAACCCGGGATAATATAGTTGTTGTTTCCATTATTCCAACCCGGAATAATAAGTTGTTGTTTCCATTATCCTCAACCCGGGATAATATAGTTGTTTCGTAATTAAGTTCAATGTTAACATATATAGGTAGCTAGCCTAAAGTTATGTCACGTAAGAGTTCGCGATCGAAGCTGACTGTTGTGCCTCCGTGTTGCCAGGCCTATCACTGACCATGGCGAAGTTAGGCCGAATTATTCACCCGTTGACCATACCCGGTCGGCTAGCGCGACTAGCTCGGATGGGGCTTGTCGGGCCCAGTAGTACTACTTATAACTCCCCCGCTATTAAGCCCAATAACTAACGATCCGAGAGATTGACGAGGACTTAAGTGATATAGCTGCTTAGTGACCATAACATTACATTAACATTAACTTAGTTACCGAATAGTTATGTGACGTTAAATTCGTATAACGTAAAGAGATTGAGTTTGAAGAGTGTATACATGTTTCTCCCCCTTGTTGTTTAAAACCGGATAAAGTTAGGGGTCGTGAACTCACCTTTTGTTGCTCAGTTAGTGTAGCAAAGAAGTCGTAAAGGATGGGACCGCTAATTGTGTCCTAACAAACCAATTGATTTCACGTTAGTGTGTGAACACACCAATACAAATTCTACACTTAATTTACGCACAAAGTGATACACACAAACAACATATCTAACACTCAAACATGCATGCAAGTATACTCATGTGAACCTAGTGATCAAAACAACTTATCATGAACATAACCCAATCCATGCAACAATTTGGTGCACACAATCACAAGTTATCAAATTTCAGCTTAACACTCATAATTCAGCTATTTTCTAGGATTTTTATAAAATAGTTCCAACGTTCCAAAAATTCCAATATTTTTACAGCAGGTGCCATTTATACTGTAGAAATTTATATAAATTTTCCAAGTCCTAAATCTTTACCATTTAACCATAAATATTAATATACTAGGCTGCAGTCAGATTTATCGCTTTCTGACTGCAGTCAACGGAAGAATTTATTTGAAAATCACTGATCGTCCAATTAACAAAATTCCAGTTGGAGTTGCCCGGAAATTTCTATACCTAGTTGCTGTACAAAATTCATGACTCAACTCCCTACTGATTTTAAAATCCAACTCGATAAACAACTAACAAAATTTCAGGATTTTCACAGCTTTAGTTACTGAACTTATATGGCCCTTTAAAAATATCAAACGACTTCAGAAAATTATGAATCCAGCGCCCTTAGATTCGTTATTCAAATCTCTACGTTCTAGACATCAGAAAATCCGTTTTTCGACAACTAATGACCGAGTTACAGCCAGATGAAGTCGGCTGTAACTATTACTCAGCAACCTGTTTCAGCATATTATTATTATAAGCCGTTCATATTATTAACCTAGGCGATCATGAACCGGTTTCCTAGTCATAGATCAATACTAATAACATATCCATGCAAACCCTAGTTCATACCTCTAGTTTTTACAAACAAACTCAGCCTATACTTTTCAGATTTCAAACAAACATCACTTGCAAACATTATTAACAAATCGGCTAGCCTAACTTTTCATTCAAACATACTTGGCAAACTTATAAGTTCCGAAAACAATCATACTTGTAACAATGATACATCAGCCGATTCAAACATATATAATCCGAAAACAACACAATCGTTTCATTCAATCATTCAATCCGAAAAAAACAACAAAATCAAAACACATGTAACCGAATATGATCTTGTAACATATGCTGAATTCTAACCTTTAATAACTAGGTAAATAAGCCGAGACTTGGACAAGAATGGTCCGGCTGTTCAAGCAAGATCACGACCGAATGAGATGAAGAATCTGCTGTCGCGACCGGGAGATGAAGATGGCGAGGGCTGCTGCTGCTGCGACCGAGAGGAAAGAAAAGGGAAGGCTGTTGCGCGATCAATGGAACAAGAGTAAGGCAGCCGACGGCTGTTTTGCTATTAGGGTTTGTGTTTGTGAAGGAAGCATGCATGGGGGTTTGTATATATAGGCGCAAAAAGGGATAAGGGTTACGGTTTGGCTTGAGCTCGTGGCCGAGGAACTTGGGTGGGTCGGTTTGGGTTTGATCTTTGTGGCCGATTAGTTTGAGTTTAAGGTTTCCTAGAGTCACAAGGAGTTCGGTTTGTGTTTGATCTTGCGGCCGATTAGTTTGAGCTTAAGGTTTGGGTTAGAACTCGGTTCACTCCTAAAGCCACAAGGAGTTTACGGTTGGTTCGTGTCGCGGTTCGGTTCGTGTACATATTTATTATATATATGTATATTTTGTAACTAACACAAACACACATCACGTATTCTTAACTCGTACACGTTTAATACTTAGCATATACTTTATTTGACAAGTATTGCGTTTAAGTTATCCTAAAAACCGGGATGTCACATAGCACTCATTTTGCCACACTTAATTTTGCGTTGACACATTTTAGGACACTAATCCACACTTGAGGACACTTGTCATCACCTCCTTGATCCTTCAAAACACTTCAAAGAAAAGTGTGAAGATCTTCTTTCTATCCCTCTTGGAGCTTGTTTCCAGCCTTTGGAAGCCTCCTATCTTAGGTTTCGAAAGTGTTCTTCAGCATGAGTAAGTACTCTGCCTAGTTCTTTCATTATTTTAGATATTTTGAGCTAAAAGTCGAATAGTTTGGCTTCCTGATTAACTTTTGGTTTTGACCATATTTGGTAAAATCAAAGTTCAATTGAACTTTGCAACGTCATCGTAATCACGATGGTTATAATCCCTAAAAATTTCACCTTCTGATTACCATGTTTACTAGTCGAAGTGACGAGTCAAAGTTTCGGTCAAAAATGCGCATGATGTGCATTTTACGAACAAACTAATTTTTTGAATCAAAACACCAAGTTTTGATACCAAATCAGTTTTATAAACTTAGTTAGACATATTTTGACATGTCTAACTTATCATTTCTAATTTACTGCTTATTTGTCGAGCGATCTTGACCACTACTTAGACTTTCGAATCCAACCCGTTTGGTCGAGCATGAAAGACAATCTATTTATGTGTTGTTTCTATTTATCCCAAGACAATGTAAACATTTAACTTATTAAAACAAAATTTTAAATTCCATGTATTGTGAAACAATAGTTCTGTTACATGACTCCCCGACATTTTCGCCACGGTTCGTTGTCTTACCCAGTCGGTGGGTTACAGAAAGATTGGTACCAGAGCTTATGGTTATAGGGATTTAAGTTATTAGTAATGCTTTGACCTAGACTATAACCTCCTAGGACCCTAACGCGAGTTATCTTGTGTTTAGATACTTAAAACAATACCATCAACTATACTTAGGTGACTACCAAAACAAATACACAAGTTACAAATTCGTTTTGAAAATCAATCATCTATCCTTAAGATCATTTGTTTTCGCTTAAAGCCTTGTAAGTTTTCAAAATCCAGTCAAAGTTTGGGTTTTGTTAATGTGAACACGTGCAATCTAGAAAGGTGGATTCCTGTACCATGAGTTTTATGTCTAAGGCTAGAGTATTCGTACAAATCCGCATTATCGGACCAGTCACACTTACCTAGTAACTCTTGGGGTGAGTGTCCACTTATAGGCTAAAGCATGTATTCGCGATACATTATAAAGACCCATTTACTTTGATTAGTCACTGTTTGTCGTTTCTTTGTTTTTAAGTAACGAATGAATGACCACCATCCTTATATTTCGTCGACATTTTTAACATCTCTCTTGATTATCCAATGTCAATCTCACATATTTTCCCTCATCTTTTCTTCTAGAATGCCTCCTCGACTTAATATAACTCAAGATGCCGAAATGGTAACTATGATCGCTCAGCAAATTGCTCCAGTACTCCCAAACCTAGTAACCCAGATAAACCAAGCAAACAATAACAACAGTAACAACAACAATGCACCCACACCGTGCAACTACAAACAATTTAATTCGGCTAAACCACTCAAGTTTACTTGGTCCGAAGGAGCTACTGGACTCCTACAGTAGTTTGAGAGTATAGAAAGCACATTTCGTCATGTTCAATGCCCGAATGAATGAATAGTCGAGTTGGATCGAGTGTATTCCAGAAAAAGAGCACTTACATGGTGGAATGGTGTGATGAGAGATAGGAGTGCCGATGTAGCAATGGCACAAACGTGGGAAGAGCTTCGAGCTATAATGATGAGGGAATTCTACCCACGTCATTAACAACGGACACTAGAAGAATAATTCCACAAGAATTGAGCTTGTTGTGTCCCGCCATGGTCACCCCGTTGGATAAAGCAAGCGAGAGGTCCATCGATAGCCTGCTTGACTCCGTTCAGGACATTGTTACTGGTAGTAACCCTACCACTGTTTGATAGGCTATCGAATTAGCTGCTACCCTGACTGAGTCTTTTGTCAAGAAGGGGAAACTGTTTCACAAGGGCGACAAGAAACGGGCAGCTAAGACCACTCAAGAGAAAACAAAGAGAATGAAGTTGAGTCTTCCAAGAAGTTGAGGTAGCGTAAGACTTCATAGAAATTTGCCGTTGTTGCACAACCCGACCAGAACACTCAAATATAGCCAGCACAACCTCGTACAAGGAAACCCTATGCTGGTACTGCACCGTTTTGCAACCGGTGTAATGGTCACCATCAAGCTCACCTACAATGTCGCCAATACACCTCATGTGGAAGATTCGATAACATAGCCAATGTTTGTCGTTTGGCCCCAAAACAAGATGTTCAAATCCTTGTTCAACCCCAAACAAACCTTGCTAGACCCCCATTCCCACCTGGTTCTTGCTACAACTGTGGCGAGATGGGTCACTTTAGAAATAACTACCCAAAATTGGTGAACACGAATGAAATTCCAGCCAGTGGATGTGCATTCAACATCAATGCCAATGAGGCTCTGCTGATAACGAAGACATTAATGGTACGTTCCTTGTTAACAATCTTCCTGCTTCTATTCTTTTTGATTCGGGTGCCGATAGAAGATTTGTATCACTAGCCTCTGAACCTTTGCTTTGGATGCCTAGAACTAAACTAGAAAAACCATTAACGGTAGAAATAGCAAGTGGTGAACCCCCTGTGCTTGACTATGTCATTCGTAGTTGCCAATTGAACCTGGATAACCATCTTTTCCCATTAACCTCACACCAATGTAACTCGGGAGTTTTGAAGTCATCATAGGAATTGATTAGTTAACTAAACACCATGCTGAGGTGATCTGTTTCGACAAGGTTGTTCATATACCTCTTTGGTCTGGCGAAACCTTAGAAGTTCATGTAGAGAAACCCTTTAGTAGCCTAAAACTCATGACCTGTACCCAGGCCCAAAAATACCTAGTAAAGAATTATGTAGCCTTCTTGGCAAAAATCATAACATATTTGGACATAGTTTATAGTTTTCTCGCGAGTTTAACCTTCACTTCGCACGAGATCGACTCACTTCGTACGAAGTAACTGACTTTGTACGAAATGACACACCAGTTCGTGTGAAGTGTACAATACATATATCAAAAACATGTTATTCTAACATTGAAGCCCTATTACATACACGCCATGACCCTAAGACGTAGGCTATAGACATTCTGCATCAACAATTTACGCATCTCATTTAAAGGATTCATGTAAGGGTGTTTCATATGTGTATTTTTTGTGTATTATCCTTCAATAAGGATATGGATGAAGGTTCATGACTATTTTTATACTATTTCTCATTCATAGAGACTTCATACATTGTCTGTTCTTTGTATTTAGTTAGTAGAATCCTAATTCTAATACATACACACACTATACATGTATTTATACATATACACATATGATGGTTATAAAATATATTCAAATATTTTTATCCTTAAAATATATATATATATATATATACAAAATAAATTTTCACTTTTTTAGTTATAAAGATATATAAGTTGTTTATTAAGTTATTGGAAGATTAGGGCTTAACCTTTTTATTAAAACTTTCGTAATGACGATTAAGGTCACTAATCGCGTTTAGCCCCGGTAATAACCATGTTAACCGTACTTTAATCTGGATTAGTTATTTAACCCCGTTTTCCACGTTTCAAAAACATATTTAATCCATATTTAATCATTTTTTTAGGTGTAATGATTCTCACATAATTATCCACATAATCCTTGTGACATTTGTGCCTTTTCATTCATTTTACAATTACAAACAATTTTGTATTCAATGAAACGCTATGTTTTATTTCCAAAATTTGTATAATTATCTAAGACATTTGCACAATTTAAATTTCTTGCATGATTTCGAACCCTAAAAAATTTTGTGGAAGTAATTCACTAACTGATACTCAAACGCAATCGGTTTAATGCGACATACATTCCGAAACAAGGAAATAAGCTACACATACCCTAAATACCTTTTACATAACTTAGATATAAGTTTTCAAGGGTTAGATATGACAAAAACACGCTTATACAAGTCAAGGGACTATTTTCGTCAAACTGCGAAAGTTTGTTGGTCTGTATTCAAGATGCGAACCATGTGTATCAATCCAAATATTTTCGTATTCAATAAAATGTTGTATCTTATTGATTAGAATGCAAAAATGTCAATCGTTGCACCATTTCGATCATTTTCATGTTCGTTAAAGCGTTTTACACATTTTTGCGAAACACATAACCGTACAACCGAACGAACCGACATCCATGAAATTTTCAGACATAATCCAAGTTACACATATCTTAACACCTTTATATAACCTAAATATTAGGTTAAAGAGGTTAAAAATGGCAAATAAGTGAAAATACAAGTTCAAGGGCAAGAAATGTCAAAAAAGATATTATAGATTTTTGCTTCTTCGCCAAGTTTGCCACCTATCTCCAATTTTTTACACCTAGCAGTCCTTTTGCCAAACTTAATTTATTGTTGACACATCTTAGGACACTAATCCATACTTGAGGACACTTGTCATCATATCCTTGATCCTAAAATACTATAAATATCCCATGATTCTTCCATTTTTCACACCATTTCAAAACACTTCAAAGCAAAGTGTGAAGTTCTTCTTTCTATCCCTCTTGGAGCTTGTTTCCAGCCTTTGGAAGGGTTCTTCAACACAAGTAAGTACTCTTCCTAGTTCTTTCATTATTTTAGCTATTTTGAGCTAAAAGTCAAACAGTTTGGCTTCCCGATTGACTTTTGGTTCTGCCATATTTGGTCAAGTCAAAGTTCAATTGGACTTTGCAACGTGATCTTAATCACGATGGTTATAATCCCTAACGATTTCACCTTCTGATTACAACGTTTACTAGTCGAAGTGATGAGTCTAAGTTTCGGTCAAAAATGCGCTTGATGTGCATTTTACGACCAAACTATTTTTGGGTATGAAAACACCTAGTTTTGATACCAAAGCAGTTTTATAAACTTAGTTAGACATATTTTGACATGTCTTTCTAGTTTAGTGCTTATTTAGGGTCGTAAGTCGACCGGTCTTGACTACTGCTTAGACTTTCGAATCCGACCCGTTTGGTCGAGCTTAGGATCCGACCAAACACATATTTGTGACCATAGTTGTATAGGGAATAACGTACTGAGGTTATATCTTATGGTCATGTCATTTGGTTAGTGTTATGATAAGTTACTTCTTTGTTCTTAAAACAATGATCAAAATGCACTTGTGCGCATAAATTCATTTTAAACACATGTAACCAAATTTTTGACATATAAACGGATGTTATAACATTTTCAAACATGGTTGGGCATTTGAAACATATCATAGGACATACTTAACCATCCGATCATGCGTTTACGCTAATGACCCGTTAAAGTAGCGTAAAGTACCTAAACGAGTCATAATGGGTCCAAAACACTTAGGATCCTTTCCAAATCAGAATGTTAGGTTTGTTAAACCATATCACATGAGTTCCAACACTCGTTTAGTTTATAAGAATTCATTCTATCTGATCTCCCGTTGGTAGTCCCAACACGCTAACATATTTATCTAACACATTAGGACACATTTGAGCTTTGTTTATTCCGTTGATCAAGAATACTTTCGCAATCCCAAGTGAGTACACAGTTCCCTGCTTTTACATTTTGCAAATGTTTTGCGGCGACTCATATGTGCTAAATCATTTTCAAGTTTTCAAAAACAATGTCTTTGGTTTATATATAAAACAATACGATTTCAATAATGTGATCAACTTGTTGATTCGTTATCCATAACACTGAAGACATTCATTAGCTTTGGCCGAGCCGACTAGTAGTATGTTATGGTACCACAAGACTGGCAATCCCATTATCGGACTGTTCACTGGATTTGGTGAAAGTTTCAGTAATGATAGAAACTGTTTCTAATTAACAAATATATGTTGGTTTGTTAGTGTAGTTAAAGAGACCCTTTGGTAGCCTATTAAAGATACCCTTTGGTGGTATAGTCAACACATGTTTGAATGCGTTCATTAAAGAACGATCAAAAGTTTTCACAATTAAAAACACGGACGATTTATTTATAACATGGACAATTGGTTTATGACATGGACGGTTTTTTTATAACACAGACAAATGGTTCTTAACAATGTCACCCTATGATTTTCACTTAAAAATATAAACCGTATGAAGTTTTCTTTTGAATCAATCCATTATACAAAAGAAACATTTTGGTAAAGATTCATGGCTATAAGGTTTTCACAACTATAACCAACTTCTTTTAGTTGGTTAATGATATGGCAATATAAAGCACTTTTGATACGAGGTTTTCACATAACCACTCTTGTAGTCAGACGAGGTGTCGCAATATGTATACGAAGCCACAAATTTGACACACTCACAAAACCTATGTACACCCGGCATTTTTATGATGACTCTCTTTTCACATATGTTTCAGGAGTCAATGCTTGATAATATGATGCATGCTTCACATAGGAATGGACGCGGGCCTTAGTGACTTAAAGCATGAAAGACAATCTATTTATGTGTTGTTTCTATTTATCCCAAGAAAATGTAAACATTTAACTTATTAAAACAAAATTTTAAATTCCATGAGTTGTGAAACAATAGTTCTGTGACATGACTCCTCGATGTTTCCCCCACGGTTTGTTGTTTTACCCAGTCGTTGGGTTACATAAAGATTGGTATCAAAGCTTATGGTTATAGGGAATTAGGTTATTAGTAATGCTTCGACCTATACTATAACCTTCCTAGGACCTAACGCAAGTTATCTTGCGTTTAGATACTTAAAACAATACCATCAACTATACTTAGGTGACTACCAAAATAAATACACAAGTTACAAATTCATTTTGAAAATCAATCATCTATCCTTAAGATCATATGTTTTCGCTTAAAGCCTTGTAAGTTTTCAAAATCCAGTCAAAGTTTGGGTTTTATTATTGTGAACACGTGCAATCTAGAAAGGTGGATTCCTGTACCATGAGTTTTTGTCTAAGGCTAGAGTGTTCGTACAAATCCGCATTATCGGACCAGTCACTCTTACCTAGGAACTCTTGGGGTGAGTGTCCACTTATAGGCTAAAGCATGTCTTCGCGATACATTATAAAACCCGTTTACTTTGATTAGTCATGGTCTATCGTTTGTTTGTTTTAAGTTAATGAATGAATGACCACCATCCTTATATTTCATCGATATTTTAACATCTCTGTTGATTATCCAATGTCAATCTCACATATTTTCCCTCATCTTTTTTTCTAGAATGCCTCCTCGACGTAATACAACTCAAGATACCGAAATGGCAACTACGATGGCTCAGCAAACTGCTACAGTACTCCCAAACCTAGTAACCCAGATAAACCAAGCAAATAATAACAGCAGTAACAACAACAATTCACCCGCACCGTGCAACTACAAAAAATTTAATTCGGCTAAACCACTCAAGTTTACTAGGTCCGAAGGAGCTACTAGACTCCTACAGTGGCTTGAGAGTCTCGAAAGCACATTTCGTCATGTTCAATTCCCAAATGAATGAAAAGTAGGGTTGGATCGAGTGTATTCTTGAAAAGAGAACTTACATGGTGGAATGGTGTGATGAGAGATTGGGGTGCGGATGTGGTAATGGCACAAACGTGGGAAGAGCTTCGAGCTCTAATGATGAGGGAATTCTGCCCACGTCATAAACGACAGGTACTAGAAGAACAATTCCACAATCTTAAAACAAGATATTGGAGAGCATGGTGCCTACACTGACCGTTATGAAGAATTGAGCTTGTTGTGTCCCGTCATGGTCACCCCCTTGGATAAAGCAATCGAGAGGTACATCGATAGCCTTGTTGATTCCGTTCAGGACATTGTTACTAGTAGCAACCCTACCACTGTTCGTTAGGCTATCGAACTAGCTGCTATCCTGACTGAGTCTTAGGTCAAGAAGGGGAAACTGTTTCGCAAGGGCAAGTCGAAACAGACATCTAAGACCACTCAAGAGAAAACAAAGAGGACAAAGCTGAGTCTTCCAAGAAGTTAAGGAAGAGTAAGGCTTCACAGAACTTTGTAGTTGTTGCACAACCCGACCAGAACACTCAGAACTAGCCCGCACAACATCCTACAAGGAAACCCTATGCTGGTACTACACCGTTGTGCAACCGGTGCAACGGTCACCATCAAGCTCACCTACAGTGTCGCTAATGCACCTCGTGTGGAAGATTTCGTCACATTGCCAACGTTTCTTGTTTAGCCCCAAAATAAGTTGTTCAAAACCCTGTTCAATCCCAAACCAACCTTGCTAGACCCCCGTTCCCCCCTAGTTCTTGCTACAACTGTGGTGAGATGGGTCACTTTAGAAACAACTACACAAAATTGGTGAACATGAATACAAATCCAGCTCATGGACACGCTTTCAATATCAATGCCAATGAGGCTCATAGTGATAATGAAGTCATTAATGGTACATTCCTTGTTAACTATCATCCTGCTTTTGTTCTTTTTGATTCGCGTGCCTATAGAATCTTTGTATCACTAGCCTTTGAACCTTTACTTTTGATGCCTAGAACTAAACTAGGAAAACCCTTAACGGTTGAAATAGCAAGTGGTGAACCCCCTATGCTCGACTATGTCATTCGTAGTTGCCAATGAACCTGGATAACCACCTTTTCCCATTGACCTCACACCAATGCAACTCAAGAGTTTTGACATCATCATAGGAATGGATTGGTTAACCAAACAGCATTTTGAGGTGATCTGTTTCGACAAGCTTGTTCATATACCTATTTCGTCTGGCAAAACCTTAGAAGTTAACGGAGAGGAACCCTTTATTAGCATAAAACTCATGACCTGTACCCAGGCCCAAACATACCTACGAAAGAATTATGTAGCCTTTTTGGCACATATCATATAGGAAAAAGGCAAGGGCAAAACTGTTCAGGACATCCCCGTTGTTCGGGAATATCCTGAGGTGTTTCTTGAAGAGCTACCTGATTTACCCCCAATTCGTCCAGTTGAGTTTCGTATTGACCTTACCGTCATGCACCGTCTGAAATGCAAACGTTGTCCAAGGAATTCCAAGGACTTTCAGGCAAGGGATTCATTCGTCCAAGCTTTTTACCTTGGGGAGCTCCTGTCCTATTCATGAAAAATAAGGATGGATCCTTCTGTATGTGTATCGATTATCGTGAGCTCAACAAACTCACAATCAAAAATCGATATCCCCTACTGATCTCTTTGATCAACTACATGGTGCAACCTGCATTTCAAAGATTGATTTGCGTTCTGGGTATCATAAACTTCATTACTTGAAGAAGATATTACCAAGACTGCTTTTCGCACTTGATACGACCATTACGAGTTCACTGTCATGCCTTTTGGTTTGACGAATGCTCCGGCCGTCTTCATGGACTTAATGAATAGGGTTTGTAAACCTTTTTTAGAAAAGTTCATCATTCTTTTCACTGACGACATCCTTATTTATTCTATGTCTCGAGCTGATCATGAACAACATCTATGTCTAACGATGGAATTCCTCAAGAAAGAACAACTTTACGCCAAATTCTCCACGTGTGAAATTTGGCTAAAAGAAGTTCAATTTTTGGGACACATTGTTAATGAACAAGGTATACATATAGATCCCGCAAAAAGCAGTGCGATTAGGGATTGGAGTAAACCTACTACTCCTACCGAAGTTTGTTCATTTCTTTGTCTTGCGGGATACTATCGACGATACATCACGAACTTTTCAAAGATCACGGTTCCCCTCACCACTTTAACTCAGAAGAATAAACCTTTTTAGTGGGGACCCAAACAAGAGGAAGCCTTTCAAACACTGAAACAAAAACTCTGTGATGCTCCTATTTTATCTTTACCCAATGGCAACGACGATTTCATTGTCTATTATGACGCATCAAAACTAGGCCTTGGTTGTGTTCTCATGCGAAGAGACAAAGTCATAGCCTATGCGTCAAGACAATTGAAAATCCACGAGTAGAACTACAAAACTCATGATCTTGAGTTAGGAGCCGTAGATTTTGCTCTTAAAATTTGGAGACACTACCTTTTCGACCGAAATGTGTGGTTTCACTGACCACAAAAGTATCCAACACATATTCCATCAAAAGGAGCTAAAATGAGATAACGACGCTAGGTCGAACTTCTGAACGACTACGACTGTTAGATGCACTAACATCCTGGTAAGGTGAAGGTTGTGGCTGATGCACTTAGTTGTAAAGGAACGTGTAAAATTTCATTGTGTTCGAGTTGAATCTGATATCCAGACACGTATCCTTCAAGCACAACATACATGTGTGACCCAAAGCTTGTTGAAAAATGAGCTGCCACAAAATCTCGAACTTCAACTCGAAACAAATGACAACAGATTACTCTACTACAAGAACCGTTTGTGGATTCCTAGTCAAGACAATCTATACACCTTATCGATGGACAAAGCTCGTAAGTCTCGTTATTCAATCCATCCTGGTGCAGACAAAATGTATAAGGATCTCCTTATCCAGTATTGGTGGCCGGGTATGAAGAAGGACATTACCTTGTATGTGTCTAAATGCCTAACTTGTGTTAAAGTTAAGGCATAACATCAGCGCCCATCTGGTTTACTCGAGCAACCAGAAATACTGGTACGGAAGTGGGAGAACATTGTGATGGATCTCATCACTAAACTACCGCGCACACCTAGAGGTCATGATGCCATTTGGGTAATCATCGATCATCTAACAAATTCAACACACTTTTTGGCAATTCGTGAGAATCTATCTACTGACAAACTTGCCAAGATCTATGTTGATGAGATTGTATCTCATCATGGTGCTCCTTTGATCATCGTATCCGATCGAGATGCTCGATTCTCATGTTACTTTTGGAAGACCATGCAATATGTCATGGGAACCAAACTCAATCTGAGCCATACTTATCATCCTCAAACGGATGGACAATCTGAAAGGACAATTCAAACACTGGAAGATATGCTTAGAGCATGTATGATCGACTTTGGTGGTAGTTGGGATTCGCATCTACCATTGGTCGAATTCTCCTACAACAGTAGTTATCACGCCAGCATTAATATGGCGCCTTTTGAAGCTCTATGTGTTCGAAATGTCGTTCACCTGTCTGCTGGAATGAGGTCAGTGAAGCTCAGCTCACTGGACCAGAACTCATTCACGACACAACAGACAAAGTCAAGAAAATTCGCGATAACCTTCTAACAGCTAGAAGCCGTCAAAAGAGTTATGTGGACAAACTGCGCAAGCCCTTGGAATTCCAAGTTGGTGATCACGTCCTTGTCAAGGTATCCCCTTGGAAAGGTGTGATTAGATTTAGAAAGAAAGGAAAACCTGCACAATGATATATTTGACCATTCAAGATCGTTGAGAAAATAAGAAAGGTGGCCTACTGACTTGAGCTACCTCCTAAACTTGGGAATTTAACCCAGCATACCACGTGTCCAATTTGAAAAAGTGTTTCCCTGATACAAACGTCCAATTCCCCTCGACGAAATTCACGTTGATGACACTATGCACTTTGTCGAGAAACCTGTGGAGATATTGGACCGTGAAGTCAAGAAACTCAAGTGTAGACGTATACCAATAGTTAAAGTTCGTTGGGAATCCAAACATGTGTCACACCCCGACCCGCAACGGAAAAGGTGATCGAGGCATGATTGGGTTATCATCAAAGCTCATGACATTTATTATAACGTTTCATATTCATTAATACATTTTAATGGGAAATATACAATCATAATTACATCATGTCCTAAACATCATTCTAGGCTTCATTGTTTTCTTCTAAGGCATTTCCTATGTTTTCCTTGCTTCATCCTGTTCACCTGTATCATGTGTAAAAATGGTTTTTGGATCAACAAAAAGTTGGCGAGTGAATCCTGTGAAAAACATTTGAACAAGTTTATTGAATTGATTATAAAATAGAGTGCACAACCACACATGAGTAAAAATAGATGTAAACTTATTCACCAATCATTTAATATTAAATAATGCACACACGAACAATAATGGATTTGTTTTGAGGCACGCGTTGCTCAACTCGTCTCCCACGAGGAACTGATGGGCCTAATGAATGAATTGCATATAACTTGACAATATGAAATACATAACTACAAACAATATATACAATCTAAGTTTAGATCACAATATGGTATGGCACAAGTTTAAATAAACGAGTTAATTTTAGTGACACATGACACACCCCAAAACGTGTAATTAAAAAGGGCAGTTGTAAGATTCACTCACATTGGGTGCGTTCGGTTGATGATGTTGAATGCGCACAAAGTTGGTTTTAACCACGAGTGAAACTAACCTAGATAATGGCATAATGGTTCGGTAAGTAAGCGGATTTTATTAATCAATTTTAGTAGGATTGTTGGATATATTTTTGTAAGTGTAAGGCTATTTTCTAACCTTAAAAAGGTTATTTTTAAGTATTTTTAATGTAAATAAATAAATAAAAGTATTAAGAAAAATGTTGATTTTTGACTGTTGACTTTGTTGACCGTTGACCTGTTGACCGGTTTTATTGTGGAATTGTATGCGGTGGGTGAGGCTCGAACCCGAGACCTCCCGTACGCGTGCACGCAGCTCTACCAACTGAGCTACGTGTCTAACCCGAAATATTTCTGTTTTTAATTATATTTATATACTAACTGAATTAATCCGAAAATCATTTGTTTTAAAAACGATTTAAATGACTCGCTCGGTGTTCTCCACAGGTCTCGAACCCGGGACCTGTGGTTTAGGTTAACACACAGTCCGCCGCTGGACTGTGTGTCTAACTTGTTAAATAATCTGATTTTTATTATACTTATATACAAACTAAATAATTCCGTTTCTGCTTTATATAAAAAGTTTGATAATTGTCCGGACCGGTGCGGTAGTCTGGACTCGAACTCGTGACATGTGGTTTAAACGTTCACACAGTCCACCACTGGACTGTGTGTCTATCTTGGTTATTATTCCAGTTTTTATTAAACTTAACATCTATAATCAGTGGATCCGGTTCGGTTAAAAAAAAGAACATTTTTATTAAGGCGAGTGTGCGTGGAACAAGAATCGAACTCGGGACGTATGCGTGTTTATGTGCACACAGTCCACCGCTGGACTGTGTGTCTAACTCGAGATATATCTTGATTTAAATTAAACTTATATAATACTGAAATCTTCATCTTCTTCGTTAATCTTCATCCAGAACAAAAATCCGACTGGTTCGATGATTTAATCTACTTCTTTAGTGTGTTGTGATTAATTACATGTGAGATAAATAAAAAGAATGAGAGATTAAGTGTAAGATATACCGAACAGTGGCTCCTCTGTTTCGCCGGCGAAACTCCGATGACAGCAGATGATTCCGGCGACGTGTGTCTTGCGGCAGAGGGTCTTCAACGAGCTTGAGATGAATGTGGGTGGCTTCGGTATGAGCTCTGGGGGTTCAGTAAGGCACAGGGGTGAAAGGTTCGGTTTTCCGGCGAGTTGTAGAAATTTTCCGGCGAGTGGAATTACGTTGGGAAAAAGTGTGATAGTGAGCGAAAAAGCTAACAGAGGTTAGAGGGGGTATTTATAGGGCTGAACATCGACGTATTTAGTCTGTTTTCCGTCTTGATTTGTCGGTCAATAAGTTTTCCGGCGGTTATGACTTGCGTCGCGGGTTCAGACGTCGGTTATAACTGATGTAGTAGTTAAGGCTTCGGTTAAAACTGAAGAAACCGTCCAATCTCGGCGAAATCGTCGGGATTTCCGACGACTGCGATTAGGCGCGTCAGTTTTGAATTCGAGACTTATGTTATGTATTAATTGTTTCCAATAATGAACAAGAAACACAAGTGGCGCAGTGGTTTGATGGTTGGAAGTTAAGTCTTTGCTGAATCCGGTTGACCCGGGTTCGAAACCCGGCTACGCCCTTTTATTTTTATTTCATTGTTTTAAATACTTTTTCAAATATAACTTATATATTCCAATATACTTATTAATTATGTATCGTTTAAAATTAATTTGGGCATTAAATACGCAACGAAATTTTTAACTGATTGTTCGGTTAATAAACGGAGCGGGTTTGGTAAATCCGGTTTTTTTGACGGATGTTACAGTATCCCCTGCTTTTTAGAAATTTCGTCCTGAAATTTAAGTAGTAACATATTTGTCTAAAAATGATGGTGTTTAGTTTGACAGTTACATACTTAGAAAAAGAGTAAGATTTTAAATTTTTGTTTGAGGCAGTAACGTCCCTTTTAAGGGTTAAGTACCCTACTACAGGAATCGCTTTTTGTTGCCTACGGTAAAAATATTGATAAGCAGAGTTGATTCACTAAGTACGATTTCTTGCGCAAGAGTTTTGATATGTTTGGAAGGATAGGGTTATATCCTAAAGCAAAACTTCTAATACTACAACCTACATGGAACTTCTCATAACCGTCTAACAATGCCTCTGATCCTTTGACAAGAATACTTATATATAGGAAGTACCAGCGGCGTATCCACCATATTCTTGTCAAATTTTCATTGGTTTTATCAGTAAGTTATGATTGGTTCTATGATGTGACTCTAGAACATAAATAAACGCCACAACCAATGTAACAAGAAATTACTAAATCCTACATAGAACTTCTCATAACCGCCTGACAATGCCTCTGATCCTTTGCCAAGAATACTTATATATAGGAAGTACCAGTGGCGTATCCACCATATTCTTGTCAAATTTTCATTGGTTTTATCAATAAGTTATGATTGGTCCTATGATGTAACTCTAGAACATAAATAAACACAACAACCAATACTTGAGTCTCAATTCTGATAGCATACATGTTTGATTTGTGACAGTTCCTCTCTCGTTTGTTGTGATGGAGAGGTTAGTCTATGTAGAAATGGAACACAATCCAATTTCTTTAGATGATGATATGATATGAATGTTAAATCATTGAATGTAACACAAATTTCAACCAAGACAATACTAAATCCTACATGGAACTTCTCATAACCGCCTGATAATGCCTCGGATCCTTTGGCAAGAATACTTATATATAGGAAGTACCAGCGGTGTATCCACCATATTCTTGTGAAATTTTCATTGACTTTATCCGCAAGTTATGATTAGTTCTATGTGACTCTAATACTTAAATAAACATAATCAACTTAATTCTGATAGGATACATGTTTGAATGGTGACAGTACCTCTCTCGTTTGTTGTGATGGAGAGGTTAGTCCTTGTGGAAGTGAGACATAGCTCAACTTCTTTAAATGATGAAATTGAAATATGTTGAAATGTATGATGAACAAACTACGACCAAGACAATACTAAATCCTACATGGAACTTCTCATAACCGCCTGATAATGCCTTTGATCCTTTGACAAGAATACTTATATATAGGAAGTACCAGCGGCGTATCCACCATATTCTTGTCAAATTTTCATTGACTTTATCCGCAAGTTATGATTAGTTCTATGTGACTCTAAAACAAAAACAACAACCAAAACTTGAGTCTTAATTCTGATAGTATCCATGATTGAATGATGACAATACCTCTCTCGTTTGCTGTGATGAAGAGGTTAGTCATTGTGGAAGTGAGACATAGCTCAACTTCTTTAAATGGTGAAATTGAAATACGCTGAAATGTATGATGAACAAACTTTGACCAAAACATACTAAATCCTACATGGAACCTCTCATAACCGCCTGATAATGCCTCTGATCCTTTGACAAGAATACTTATATATAGGAAGTACCAGCGGCGTATCCACCATATTCTTGTCAAATTTTCATTAACTTTATCCGCAAGTTATGATTAGTTCTATGTGACTCTAAAACAAAAACAACAACCAAAACTTGAGTCTTAATTCTGATAGTATCCATGTTTGAATGATGACAATACCTCTCTCGTTTGCTGTGATGGAGAGGTTAGTCATTGTGGAAGTGAGACATAGCTCAACTTCTTTAAATGATGAAATTGAAATATGCTGAAATGTATGATGAACAAACTTTGACCAAAACATACTAAATCCTACATGGAACCTCTCATAACTGCCTGATAATGCCTCTGATCCTTTGACAAGAATACTTATATATAGGTAGTACCAGCGGCGTATTCACCATATTCTTGTCAAATTCTCATTTGACTTTATCCTTAAGTTATGATTGGTTCTATGTGATTCTAAAACATAAACAAACACAATCAACCAAAGCTTGAGATAACATAAAGAAAAACATAAAACTAAACGATTGGAGTTGAATCTTGATTTTCGGTGAAGCGGACTAGTTGGGTGGTTTCGTTTAGGCCGTCATTATCTTCAACAGGATTGGCGTTGATGTTGAAAACTCTTCCTCTTGCTGGTGGCCTAGCGATTTGGGCGTTTATGATGTTAACCAATCGAGGGCACGTGTTTCTAAAGTGGGTAGGGTCGCCACAATTGAAACAAGCTCGAACATAAGGGAACATGGGGTATTGGGGTTGTTGATAGGTTTGGATCATGTTTTGAGGAGGGGGTGAGATTTGGTTTTGAGGGGTGCGGCAAACCTTGCTCAAATGACCATAGCGTCGACAATTCGCACATAGTCGACAAGGTAAGGTAGATGGATGGTGATAAAAACAGGTGTTACATCGAGGGTGAGGTCCAAGGTATGGTTTCTTATTTGGGTAAGTTGAGTTGGGTGCTACTTGAGTGATTGGGATACCTTGGATGGGTATGGCTTGTGAAATTGGTTGATTACGTTGGGAAGTAGCGAAAAGTTGCCCGTCTCGTTTTCTCTTAGAAATGGGTTGAGAAGGGGATTCGGTTTGGGTGGAGTTTGAAGTTTCAGTCGATGCCTTATCCTTCTTCTTCTCCTCCTTGAAGTCTTTGTTCCGGATTCGGTTTTCGGTGAGCTCTGTAGCTAACTCCATTGCTGCTTCCAAAGTTGCAGGCGTGGTACTTATTACAGAGTCTTGAATTTTTGACGGAAGACCTCGAATGTAGTGCTCGATTAAACGGTAGAGGGGAGTGAACAAGTTGGGAACCATTTGATTTAACTCGAGGAATCTTTTGTTGTATGTGGTGTGGTCGCCTTCCTTTTGCTTCAACGAATAGAACTCATCTTCTAGTTTCTTGATTTCGCTCCTTGGGCAAAACCGTCTGGTCATAATTTCCTTCAATTCATCCCAAGTTAAAGTCATAGCATCTTCAACACCTCGTTTGGCCTTCTCTGCATTCCACCAAGTAAGTGCTATTCCATATAAACGACCGGTAGCATATCGCACTTTGCGATCATCGGGGCAATCGCAATTTAGAAAAGTGTTCTCCATTTCTTCAAACCAATGGAGGAGAGCGGTGACACCTTCAGTCCCTTCGTATTTTGGAGGGTCGCAGGATTTGAAATGTTTGTAGGTGCATTTAGTGGTGTTTGGGGGAGGGTTGATAACATTTTAATCTTCTTGGTTGGCAGGATTAGCGGTAAGGGCTTGTTGGACTTGAATTACAATGTTGGGTATTACGGCAGCCATTTGTTGAGCGATTAGGGCAGCCATGCGCTCGCGGGCTTTTCCTGCTCTCATCTTCCTACGGGCGAGGCTAGAAGACATCTACAAGGAATACATATCACGAGTATGAGTTGGATGTTTTTGGAATCATGGGTCGTATTTAGGAATGAACAATCATAAAATAAATATAGAAAAATAAATCTACTACATCCATAGGATGTCTTGGGCTTTGCTCGTAATTGGGCCTTGCATGCCGCCATACTTCACCTTTGTAATCATGTGGGCCCCCATGAATATCGGGTTTTTCATATGGTTCGCATGTGTTAGCCTAGTTACGTACACTAAAACCCGGAGAAAATCGAGAAATATGTATATAACGTATGATATTAAGAATGTTTCCAGGTGTGGACACGGTGGCACCTCAAAGTGGGGTTAGTTCGAACAACGTTTGGTGTGGCATGCTTTGGCCTAATAGGTCCTTCGTACTCTCATCGTTAGTCCCCAGGTAGGCAAACCGGTCCGTTATATTGGATTTATACGAATGCCAACCTAGACAGGACGTTCCGACTACCGGTACTTGTACCCTTCCAGTTACTACATGCCCGTCGCAGAACTCACTTTGATGGGATTTGAAAATTGTGACAAAATCTTTGAATAACGAAAGTATGAAGATGATTTGAATATATGGACATTGAAATATGTATGATGGATGTGTATGTAAGTATGTATGTTTGACTGTAAGTATAAATAAATATGAAACAAATAAACATCATAAGTTTGTATGTAACCACCTAAACAATTAAAATTTAGGCAACTATAGTATAGGCTCTAAGGGTCTAATAACCTATCCTATATCCCTATAGTCATGGCTCTGATACCAATCTGTCACACCCCGACCCGCAGCGGAAAAGGTGATCGAGGCATGATTGGGTTATCATCAAAGCTCATGACATTTATTATAACGTTTCATATTCATTAATACATTTTAATGGGAAATATACAATCATAATTACATCATGTCCTAAACATCATTCTAGGCTTCATTGTTTTCTTCTAAGGCATTTCCTATGTTTTCCTTGCTTCATCCTGTTCACCTGTATCATGTGTAAAAATGGTTTTTGGATCAACAAAAAGTTGGCGACTGAATCCTATGAAAAACATTTGAACAAGTTTATTGAATTGATTATAAAATAGAGTGCACAACCACACATGAGTAAAAATAGATGTAAACTTATTCACCAATCATTTAATATTAAATAATGGACACACGAACAATAATGGATTTGTTTTGAGGCACGCGTTGCTCAACTCGTCTCCCACGAGGAACTGATGGGCCTAATGAATGAATTGCATATAACTTGACAATATGAAATACATAACTACAAACAATATATACAATCTAAGTTTAGATCACAATATGGTATGGCACAAGTTTAAATAAACGAGTTAATTTTAGTGACACATGACACACCCCAAAACGTGTAATTAAAAAGGGGAGTTGTAAGATTCACTCATATTGGGTGCGTTCGGTTGATGATGTTGAATGCGCACGAAGTTGGTTTTAACCACGAGTGAAACTAACCTGGATAATGGCATAATGGTTCGGTAAGTAAGCGGATTTTATTAATCAATTTTAGTAGGATTGTTGGATATATTTTTGTGCGTGTAAGGCTATTTTCTAACCTTAAAAATGTTATTTTTAAGTATTTTTAATGTAAATAAATAAATAAAAGTATTAAGAAAAATGTTGATTTTTGACTGTTGACTTTGTTGACCGTTGACCAGTTGACCTGTTGACCGGTTTTATTGTGGAATTGTATGCACTGGGTGAGGCTCGAACCCGAGACCTCCCGTACGTGTGCACGCAGCTCTACCAACTAAGCTACGTGTCTAACCCGAAATATTTCTGTTTTTAATTGTATTTATATACTAACTGAATTAATCCGAAAATCATTTGTTTTAAAAACGATTTAAATGACTCGCTCGGTGTTCTCCACAGGTCTCGAACCCGGGACCTGTGGTTTAGGTTAACACACAGTCCACCGCTGGACTGTGTGTCTAACTTGTTAAATAATCTGATTTTTATTATACTTATATACAAACTAAATAATTCCGTTTCTGCTTTATATAAAAAGTTTGATAATTGTCCGGACCGGTGCGGTAGTCTGGACTCGAACTCGTGACATGTGGTTTAAACGTTCACACAGTCCACCACTGGACTGTGTGTCTATCTTGGTTATTATTCCAGTTTTTATTAAACTTAACATCTATAATCAGTGGATCCGGTTCGGTTAAAAAAAAAGAACATTTTTATTAAGGCGAGTGTGCGTGGAACAAGAATCGAACTCGGGACGTATGCGTGTTTATGTGCACACAGTCCACCGCTGGACTGTGTGTCTAACCCGAGATATATCTTGATTTAAATTAATCTTATATAATACTGAAATCTTCATCTTCTTCGTTAATCTTCATCCAGAACAAAAATCCGACTGGTTCGATGATTTAATCTAGTTCTTTAGTGTGTTGTGATTAATTACATGTGAGATAAATAAAAAGAGTGAGAGATTAAGTGTAAGATATACCGAACAGTGGCTCCTCTGTTTCGCTGGCGAAACTCCGATGACAGTAGATGATTTCGGCGACGTGTGTCTTGCGGCAGAGGGTCTTCAACGAGCTTGAGATGAATGTGGGTGGCTTCGGTATGAGCTCTAGGGTTCAGTAAGGCACAGAGATGAAAGGTTCGGTTTTCCGGCGAGTTGTAGAAATTTTCCGGCTAGTGGAATTACGTCGGGAAAAAGTGTGATTGTGAGCGAAAAAGCTAACAGAGGTTAGAGGGGGTATTTATAGGGCAGAACATCGACGTATTTAGTCTGTTTTCCGTCTTGATTCGTCGGTCAATAAGTTTTCCGGCGATTATGACTTGCGTCGCGGGTTCAGACGTTGGTTATAACCGATGTAGTAGTTAAGGCTTCGGTTAAAACTGAAGAAACCGTCCAATCTCGGCGAAATCGTCGGGATTTCCGACGACTGCGATTAGGCGCGTCGGTTTTGAATTCGAGACTTATGTTATGTATTAATTGTTTCCAATAATGAACAAGAAACACAAGTGGTGCAGTGGTTGGATGGTTGGAAGTTAAGTCTTTGCTGAATCCGGTTGACCCGGGTTCGAAACCCGGCTACGCCCTTTTATTTTTATTTCATTGTTTTAAATACTTTTTCAAATACAACTTATATATTCCAATATAGTTATTAATTATGTATCGTTTAAAATTAATTTGGGCATTAAATACGCAACGAAATTTTTAACTGATTGTTCGGTTAATAAACAGAGCGGGTTTGGTAAATCCGGTTTTTTTACGGATGTTACAACATGGCCCTGAATTTACTTGGGAACGAGAGGATCTGATGAAAGCGAAATATCCAAATATGTTTTCACAAAGTTACCTCTAATTAAATTTCGGGATGAAATTTCCAAAAGTAGGGGAGACTGTGACATTTGTGCCTTTTCAATCATTGTACAATTACAAACATTTTCGTATTCAATGAAACCCTGTGTTTTATTTCTAAAATTTGTATGATTATCTAAGACATTTGAACAATTTTAATTTCTTGCATGATTTCAAACCCTCAAAATTTTTTGTGGAAGTAATTCATTAACTGACACTCAAACGCTATCTGTTTAACGTGACGTACACTTCAAAACAAGGACATAAGCTACACATACCCTAAATACCCTTTCCATAACTTAGATATTAGTTTTGAAGGGTTAGATATGACAAAAACACGCTTATACAAGTCTAGGGACTATTTTCGTCAAACTGCGAAATTTTGTTGGTCTGTATTCAAGCTGCGAACCATGTGTATCAATCCAAATATTTTCGTATTAAATAAAATCTTGTATTTTATTGATTTGAATGCAAAAATGTGAGTCGTTGCACAATTTCGATCATTTTTGTGTTCGTTAAAGCGTTTTACGCATTTTTGCGAAACACATAACCCTACAACCGAACGAACCGACATCCATGACATTTTCCGGCATAATCCAAGTTACACATATCTTCACACCTTTATATAACCTAAATATTATGTTAAAGGGGTTAAAAATGTCAAACAAGTGAAAATACAAGTTCAAGGGCCAGAAATGTCAAAAAGATAATACAGATTTTTGCTTCTTCACCAAGTTTGCTACCTATCTCTAATTTTTGACACCTAGCACTCATTTTGCCACACATAATTTTGTGTTGACACATCTTAGGACACAATCCACACTTGAGGACACTTGTCATCAGCTCCTTGATCCTAAAAACTATAAATACCCCATGATTCTTTCATTTTTTTCACACCACTTCAAAACACTTCAACGCAAAGTGTGAAGTTCTTCTTTGTATCCTTCTTGGAGCTTGTTTCCAGCCATTGAAAGCCTCCTATCTTGAGTTCTGAAAATGTTCTTCAACATGAGTAAGTACTCTTCCTAGTTCTTTTATTATTTTAGCTATTTTGAGATAAAAGTCAAACAGTTTGGTTTCCTGATTGACTTTTGGTTCTGACCATATTTGGTCAAGTCAAAGTTCAATTGAACTTTGCAACGTGATCGTAATCACGATTGTTATAATCCCTAACGATTTCACCTTCTGATTACCACGTTTACGAGTCGAAGGGACGAGTAAAAGTTTCGGTCAAGAATGCACATGATATGCATTTGACGACGTAACTAATTCTGAGTATCAAAACATCAAATTTTTATACCAAATCAATAAACTTAGTTAGACATATTTTGACATGTCTAACTCGTCAGTTCTAGTTTAGTGCTTATTTAGGGTCGTAAGTCGAGCGGTCCTGACCACCGCTTTCAGTTTCGAATCCGACCCCTTAGTCGATCTTAGGATCTGACCAAACACATATTTGTGACCATAGTTGTATAGGGAATAACCTACTATGGTTATACCTTATGGTCACGTCATTTGGTTAGTGTTAGGATAAGTTACTTCTGTGTTCTTAAAAAATTCCAAAATGCCCTATTGCGCATAAATCCATTTTAAACACATGTAACAAAATTTTTGACTTATAAACTTATGTTATAACATTTTCAAACATGTTTGGGCATTTAAGACTTGTCATGGGACATGTTTAACCATCTGATCACACGTTTACGTTAATGACCTGTTAAGGTAGAGTAAACTACCTTAATGAGTCATAAAGGGTCAAAAGCACTTAGATCCTTTCCAAAGCAAAATGTTAAGTTAGTTAAACCATATCATATGAGTTCCAACACTCATTTTGTTTATAAGACTTCATTCTATCCGATCTCCCGTTTATAGTCCTGGCACGCTAACAAATTTATTTGACACATTAGGACACATTTGAGCTTTGTTTATTCCATTGATCAAGAATACTTTTGCAATCCCATGTGAGTACATAGTTCCACTCTTTTACGTTTTGTAAATGTTTTGGGGTGACTCATATGTGCTCAATCAATTTCAAGTTTTCAAAAACAATGTCAATGTTTTATATATAAAAGAATATTATTACATTAATGTGAGCAACTTGTTGATGCGTTATCCATAACACGAATGACATTCATTAGCTTTAACCTAGCCAACCAGTAATTTGTTATGGTAGCATAGGACTGACAATCCCATTATCGGACTGTTCACTGGATTTGGTGAAAGTGTGGGTAATAACAGAAGTTGTTTATGATTAAGAAATTATTTGTTGATTTGTTAGTCTAGTTAAAGAGACCTTTTGGTTGTCACACCCCGACCCGCAGCGGAATAAGAGTCGGGGCATAATTGGGTTATCACCAAAGCTCGTGATGTTTACTAATATGTTTCATATTTATTAAATTCAAAATTACATCCTCAATATTACAAACAAGTTCATACAATTACAAAGAAAAGTAACTAACTGAACAATCCAAAGTCTAAACCGATTTATTCTTCTAAGCCATCCTATATGTTTCTTGCTGCAACTGGATCACCTGTATCATGTGTAAAAATGGGGGTTTTTGGGTCAACAAAAGTTGGCGAGTGAACCTTGTTAGAAAAACATTTATTATTGATTTCTTGTTATAATTAATATGGAAAACTTGTGCAATAATCATATGTGAGCAAACGTAAATAATCATACAATAACATGCAATAACATACAATAACAAACCACCTTGCATGAATATATGACATAAATGACAATGTATAGGTTGGCAACGTCACGTTCACGCTCATAGGTAATGGGGAACGGTTCCGCTCATAGGTAATGGGGAACAGACGGCCTATGATGAAATGTATGTGCGATCAAGGCTCAATCAAACGGAGCCGATCGTATGTTGGCAACGCCTCGTTCACGCTCATAGGTAATGGGGAACGGCTCACGCTCATAGGTAATGGGGAGCGGCGGCCTATGATAATGTATGTACTGAAAATGATAAATTTAATCTAAACATTAACCACACAACAGTTGATACATATTGAATACAAATTTTATCATGGATATGATGGATGCACAAGTGTTTAAATGTAATAAATAATAAGACACATGATACACCCCAAAAACGTGATTAAAACGGGGAATTTGTAGAGATTCACTCACATTGGGTGCGTTCGTTTGACGATGTTGATTGCGAACGAGTTTAGAGGGTTGATCGACGAGGATTAACTAACCTAAATAATAACGAAAAGGTACGGTAAATAAGTGGATTTTATTAACAATTTTAATAGGATTTTTGGATATTTTTTTGTGAATTTAAGGCTATTTTCTAATTTTAAAAACATTATTTTTAAGTATTTTTAATTGGTTTTTAATTTAAATAAATAAATAAAAATAAAAAAAAATGTTGACTTTTTGGGTTGACCGTTGGCTATTCACTTTGACTTGTTGACCGGTTCGGTCGTGTATTTGTTTGCACTGAGTGAGGTTCGAACTTGTGACCTCTCGTATACGTGCACGCAGCTCTACCAACTGAGCTACGTGTCTAACCCGAAATATTTCTGTTTTTAATTATATTTATATAATATTTAATTTATTAAAAATTTATTTATTATTAAAAAGGATTTTAATTGCATCGAACCGGGTGTGCATAACAGGTCTCGGACCCGGGACCTGTTGTTTAACGTTGCACACAGTCCACCGCTGGACTGTGTGTCTAACCTGGTTAAATCACTTGTTTTTATTTCTCTGATATACTAACTGGAAGTTTCCATATTTGGGTTTTATAAAAAGTCTGAATATTGTAACGAATCGGAACAAGGACAGGCTCGAACCCGGTATCCCTATAATTCAAATGCACACAGTCCACCACTGGACTGTGTGTCTAACCCGCGATATAATCTGATTTATATTAAATTTATACACAACCTAACTTCATCTTCTTCGCTAAAACAATACAGACAACGATTATTCGACTGATCTTGTTCAATTCAATTAACGGACATATAAATGATTAAAACGTAGCGGATAGGGAAAGTTTTGGGAATGAACGTACCGGAATGATGACTTTTCTCAGAACTCCGGCAAAGTCGTCGGCTCTGTTTTATGAACTCCATCTGAGCGGACCAATTAACAGTCTTGATTAACAAATTGTGAAATTGAATGACTAAACAAGAGTTATCAGAGAGTTTAAATGCTCATACCGATTCACATCGTGATTTAGAAATTTTCAGAAGTTTTACGGCGACTATAGGTTATCCGATATCGTCGTCTGGGACCGATTCTGATTGGAGGGTTTGAGTAAGTGAAAGTCTAATAACAGATTGAAGATGAAAGAATTGAGAAATTTACCGTTTTAATGAAAGACACAGTTTTCCGGCGAAAGTCCGGCGAGTTCAGAAAGCGTTTCCGACGAACAGAAAATAGAGCGAAAGTGAAATTGGTGGTTCTGTGAGTGTTTTTGAGTCGCGAAATGATGATATTGCCGGTGTAAATCTGGAAGTAAATGGTTTAGGTTATTAAATCCGAAAATCATATGAATTCAAGTTCAATAAAGGCTGAATTGATTGAGATCGTGCGTCGTAATGTTTTCATCGGTTGTTATCAGTAATGACGATCACTCAATCGTCTGGAATGTTGAAAGCCTATGAACGGTTTCAGTTTTGGCGCAAACAGATAGATTCACGGGTGAACTTATGTTTTATTTGTTTCCTAGATTTCACAAAGACATCAGGTGGCGGAGTGGTTAATTGTTTGGTGATTAAGTCTTCCGGCTGACCCGGGTTCGAAACCCGGCAGCCTGATTTCTTTTTTTATTCGCTTTATTTTTACTTTATTCTAAAATGTTTATTAGTTATGTATTGTTGAAAATTAAAATAAGCATTAAATGAGCAACGAAAAATTGAAACTGATTATTCGATTAATAAACGAAGCGGGTTTTGAAAACCCGTTTTTCGACGGATGTTACAGTATCCCCTACTTTTAGAAATTTCGTCCCGAAATTTAAGTAGTAGTGGTGACAGGAAAAAGATGCGGGTATTTTTCGCGCATTGAGTCTTCACGTTCCCAAGTAAACTCAGGTCCCCGTTTCGACTCCCAGCGTACCCTAACAATTGGAATACGACTCCGTCTTAAACGTTTTTCTCCGAAGTCCATGATCTCTACTGGTCTTTCAATGAAGTGCATAGATTTATCGATCTGAATATCTTCCAGGGGAATATGGAGGTTTTCATTGGCGAGGTACTTCTTTAAGTTTGACACGTGGAATGTAGGGTGAATTCTGTTGAGTTCTTCTGGTAGGTCAAGCTTGTATGCTACACGTCCTACTCTTTCGAGTATCTTGAAAGGTCCTACTTAGCGTGGTGCTAGCTTGCCCTTCTGGCCAAAACGAACTACTCCCTTCCACGGTGATACTTTTAAAAGTACATGATCACCAATGTTAAACTCCAAAGGCTTTTGTCGTTTGTCTGCATAACTCTTTTGACGACTTTGTGCTGCTAGAAGATTGTTTCGAATTTGATGGATCTTGTCTGTTGTTTCCTGAATCAATTTTGGACCGGTGATTTGAGCTTCTCCAATTTCGTGCCAACATACTGGAGATCGGCACTTACGACCATATAAAGCTTCGAAAGGTGCCATGCTGATACTTGAATGATAGCTGTTGTTGTACGAAAATTCAACTAATGGTAGATGAGCGTCCCAATTTCCCTTCAAGTCTATGACACATGCTCGAAGCATATCTTCAAGAGTTTGGATGGTGCGTTCAGAGTCCATCAGTTTGAGGATGATAAGCGGTACTGAGGTCTAATCGTGTACCCAAAGCGGCTTGTACGGCTTGCCATGTTCGTGAAGTGAAACGACCATCACGATCGGAAATAATGCTTAACGGTACACCATGACGGCTTACGATTCCGCTGATGTAGATACGAGCTAACTTCTCATTCTTGAAGTCCTCGCGAATCGGAATGAAGTGAGCTGATTTTGTAAGACGATCAATGATTACCCATATAGTGTCATACCCACCGGAGGTGCGAGGTAACCCGGTAATGAAGTCCATGGTTATGTTTTCCCACTTCCATACAGGTATTTCAGGTTGGACCAGAAGTCCTGAGGGTCTTTGATGTTCAGCTTTACTTTGGAACATGTAAGGCACTTGGAAATGAAAACAGCGATATCCTTCTTCATGCCAGGCCACCAGTAGGTGTATCGAAGGTCTTGATACATCTTGTCGGCTCCTGGGTGTACAGAGTACCGTGTTTTGTGCGCCTCATTCTTAAGAAAATCACGAAGGTTATTGTGATCGGGAATCCATATGCGATCTAGATAGTACAGAATACCGTCGGATTTAGTTTCGATTTTAAGTTCAGCTCCACAAGACAGCTCCTTGCGTACGTCGTTTTCCGTTACTGAAACATGTTGGGCTTCTCGGATTTGATCTTTGATGTCTGTTATGATTTGCGAACATAGAAGACGAATGGAGTTCGCATAACCCTTTCGACTGAGTGCATCGGCCACCACGTTTGCCTTGCCAGGATGATACCGAATTTCACAGTCGTAGTCATTAAGAAGTTCGACCCATCTCCGTTGCCTCATGTTTAACTCCTTTTGGTTGAAGATATGTTGGAGGCTCTTGTGGTCACTGTATATTTCACACTTGGTACCGTAGAGGTAATGTCTCCATATCTTAAGAGCGAACACAACGGCTCCAAGTTCTAGGTCGTGGGTGGTGTAGTTCTTCTCATGAGTTTTGAGTTGTCTTGAAGCATAAGCTATCACCTTTCCTCTTTGCATTAGAACACAGCCTAGTCCCTGCCCTGACGCGTCGCAATAAACCACGAAGTCATCACAACCTTCAGGAAGGTGCGTCACAGAGTTTTTGTTTAAGGGTTTGGAAGGCTTCTTCTTGTTTGGGTCCCCATATGAAGGGTTTTCCTTTATGTGTTAAAGCCGTGAGTGGTACAGCAATACGGGAGAAATTTGCAATGAAACGACGATAATAACCAGCCAAACCAAGAAATGATCTTACTTCGGTAGGTGTACGTGGCGCTTGCCATTCTTGTACTGCTTTGATCTTTGAGGGGTCGACATGTATTCCCTTGTCATTGACGACATGTCCAAGGAATTGTACCTCTTTTAACCAGAATTCGCATTTGCAGAATTTGGCGTAGAGCTTTTCATTCTCTAAGAGTGTAAGGATGAGTCGAAGGTGTCGTTCATGATCAGACTTAGACTTTGAGTAAATGAGGATGTCGTCGATGAAGACTATAACAAAGCGATCGAGATAGGGTTTGCAGACTCTGTTCATTAGATCCATGAAGACAGCTGGAGCGTTGGTTAGACCAAATGGCATGACCATGAACTCATAATGACCATAACGAGTTCGGAAGGCAGTCTTTGGGACGTCTTCCTCATGTACTCTGAGTTGATGATAACCAGAACGAAGGTCGATTTTCTAAAAACAGCTGGTGCCTTGAAGTTGGTCAAGAAGATCATCGATGCGAGGTAATGGGTAGCGGTTCTTAACCGCTAACTTGTTGAGTTCTCTGTAGTCGATACACATGCGAAACGTTCCATCTTTCTTCTTCACAAAAAGGACAGGTGCACCCCAAGGCGATGAGCTAGGACGTATGAATCCTTTGTTAGTCAGCTCTTGCAATTGACTGGCTAGCTCTTGCATTTCGGATGGGGCTAACCTATAAGGAGATTTTGCAACTGGTGTATCTCCAGGTATAAGATCAATGCGGAATTCGACTTCTCTCACGGGTGGAAGTCCTGAAATGTCGTTAGGAAAAACTTGCGGAAAATCTTTTACTACTGGGATGTCTTCAAGTTTCTTCTCCTTGGTTCCCTTTTTGACGACATGAGTTAGAAATGCGACATAATTCTTGCGGAGATATTTTCGGGCTTGAAGACAGGACATTAATTTGAGTCCTTTCGAAGGGGTTTCTCCAAAGATTCGTAGAGTCTGACCGTTTGTAAGAGGAATGCGTATAAACTTTTCGCGGAATACACCTTCAGCATGATGTTGGCTGAGCCAGTCCATACCAATTATAATGTCAAAGCTTCCCAACTTCATAGGTATGAGGTCAACTGGAAAATCGTGATCGTTTAGGGTGAGAGTACAATTTCGTATAATAGAGTTTAATGAGACCGGTTTTCCGTCAGCAACTTCTACCGTTATGGATTCCATGAGTTTATCTCGAGTTTGGTTGAGGATGGGTTCAAATTCTAAGGACACAAAACTTTTATCCGCTCCAGTATCAAATAACATGGATGCAAAACTACCATTGATGAGAAACGTACCGTTAACCACATTGTTGTCAGCCCTAGCTTGATTGGCGTTGATGTTAAAAGCTCTTCCTCTTGCAGGTGGAGGAGCTTGGTTAGCCTGGTTTACTAGATTAGCTTGAGCTTGGGCATGGATGATATTCACCAGACGTGGACAAGTGTTCCTGAAATGGTTCGGGTCTCCATAGTTGTAACAAGCCCGCATAGGTTGCACCATGGGATAGTTGGGTTGGTAGTAGGATTGGGCTACATGTTGGGCAGGTGCTAGGAGTAAAGGTTGTTGGGCAGGTGCTAGGAGTAAAGGTTGTTGGGCTTGACCCACTATCTGATGGTGGGTTTGGGTTGAGGGCTGATGGCGGTTTGTTCGCTGAAGTAGGCGACAAGTTTGAATGGTGTGACCTGTGCGGCCACAGCCGGTGCAATGTTGGCAGGGATGATCAGGAAAGTGATGGTATTGGCAACGGTTGCATTTTGGGTATGGGCCGGAGTATGGCCTTTTATATGGTGCAGGTGAGGGGGCAACTTGAGTGATGGGTGCAGCAGGGATAGGGAAATTTGTTTGTGTGACAACAAAGTTTCCGGTGTTTCGTTTCCTCTTATTAGCAACCTTTGAGGAGGAGGTGGAATGGTTTGAAGTTTGGCCCTTAGCGGGAGCTTTCTTTTTCTTGTCTTTAAATTTGCCATTGCGAATACGATTCTCGGTAAGATCGGTAGCTAGTTCCATAGCAGATTCGAGTGTTGCAGGCGAAGTGCTGAGAACTGAGTCTTGAATTTTAGAGGGGAGGCCTCGAATTTAGTGTTCGACTAAGCGGTAAACTGGGGTGAACAAGTTAGGGACCATTTGGTTCAACTCTAAAAACCGTTTGTTGTAGGAAGTATGATTTCCCTCCTTTTGCTTCAACGAATGAAATTCATCCTCTAACTTTTTGATCTCGCTTCTTGGACAGAAACGTCTCGTCATGATTTCCCTTAACTCCTCCCATGTTAAGGCCATTGCATCTTCGATTCCTCTCTTACCCTTTTCAGTATTCCACCAGGTAAGAGCTACTCCAAATAGTCTCCCGGTTGCGTAACGTACCTTGCGATCCTCGGGACAATCGCAATTGAGGAAGGTGTTTTCCATTTCCTCAAACCAGTGGAAGAGAGTAGTGACACCTTCGGTCCCTTCAAATTTCGGGGGATCGCAAGACTTGAAGTGTTTGTATGAGCACTTTTGGAGGGAGGGTTGTCGACGTTCTAGTCTTCTTGGTGGGGAGGATTGATGGGATTTGCGGTGAGAGCTTGTTGGACTTGAACTACGATGTCAGGAAGCACCGCGGCCATTTGTTCTGCGATTTGGGTGGCCAAGCGTTCGTTTGACCTTCCTGACCTTCTACCCCCACGTTGCTGCCTAGCCGACATCTATAGGAACATACATAAGAAGATTGTGAGTTTAAGGAGTCTTTTTAGCTGACATGTGTCTTAAAAAAAATAAAAATAACATAAACATCAATAATGCAACTACATCCATAGGATGTCTTGGGTTTGCTCATGTTTGGGCCTCCAATGTCCCCCATACCATCACCTGTATAGTCATGTGGGCCCCCATGACTATTGGCTTGGTAGGATTCACATTGGTGTTGGCGGTTTAACACTTGCATCACCCGAATGAAAACCATGAAATATGTTTGCGAGATGTATGGTCGGAGGGTGTCCAGGTGTAGACACAATGACAACTCAAAGTGGGGTTAGCTCACACGACGTTTGGTATAGCATGCTTTGGCCTAATAGGTCTCTCGTACTCTCATCGTTAGTCCCCAGGTAGGCAAACTGGTCCTTTATTTTGGATTTTTACGAATGCCAAGCCTAGACAGGACATTCCGACTACCGGTACTTGTACCCTTCCAGTTACTACATGCCCGTCATGAGAACTCACTTTGATGTGATTTGAAAATACAAAAATCGTTGCAAAAGTCATGGAAATTGTGTGGTGAGTGCTCTCATGGATATGATATGTTATGAGAATAAGATTCATGATAGGCATTGTATAATAATATGTACTTATGAACATGCTTGTATAACATTGAATGTAACAATAAACATAAAGCATATAAACATCATGAATTTTGCATGTAACACACAAATATAAAAATTCTAATCAACTATAGTATAGGCTCTAAGGGTCTAATAACCTATCCTATATCCCTATAGTCATGGCTCTGATACCAATCTGTCACACCCCGACCCGCAGCGGAATAAGAGTCGGGGCATAATTGGGTTATCACCAAAGCTCATGATGTTTACTAATATGTTTCATATTTATTAAATTCAAAATTACATCCTCAATATTCCAAACAAGTTCATACAATTACAAAGAAAAGTAACTAACTAAACAATCCAAAGTCTAAACTGATTTATTCTTCTAAGCCATCCTATATGTTTCTTGCTACAACTGGATCACCTGTATCATGTGTAAAAATGGGGGTTTTTGGGTCAACAAAAGTTGGTGAGTGAACCTTGTTAGAAAAACATTTATTATTGATTTCTTGTTATAATTAATATGGAAAAATTGTGCAATAATCATATGTGAGCACACGTAAATAATCATACAATAACATAGAATAACATACAATAACAAACAATAACAAACCACCTTGCATGAATATATGACATAAATGACAATGTATAGGTTGGCAACGTCACGTTCACGCTCATAGGTAATGGGGAATAGTTCTGCTCATAGGTAATGGTGAACAGACGGCCTATGATGAAATGTATGTGCGATCAAGGCTCAATCAAACGGAGCCAATCGTATGTTGGCAACGCCTCGTTCACGCTCATAGGTAATGGGGAACGGCTCACGCTCATAGGTAATGGGGAGCGGCAGCCTATGATAATGTATGTACTGAAAATGATAAATTTAATCTAAACATTAACCAGACAACATTTGATACATATTGAATACACATTTGATCATGAATATGATGGATGCCGTGTTTAAATGTAATAAATAATAAGACACATGATACACCCCAAAAACGTGATTAAAACGGGGAATTTGTAGAGATTCACCCACATTGGGTGCGTTCGTTTGACGATGTTGATTGCGAACGAGTTTACAGGGTTGATCGACGAGGATTAACTAACCTAAATAATAACGAAAAGGTACGGTAAATAAGTGGATTTTATTAACAATTTTAATAGGATTTTTGGATATATTTTTGTGAATTTAAGGCTATTTTCTAACTTTAAAAACATTATTTTTAAGTATTTTTAATTGGTTTTTAAATTAAATAAATAAATAAAAATATAAAAAAAATGCTGACTTTTTGGGTTGACCGTTGGCTATTCACTTTGACTTGTTGACCGGTTCGGTCGTGTATTTGTTTGCACTGAGTGAGGTTCGAACTTGTGACCTCTCGTATACGTGCACGCAGCTCTACCAACTGAGCTACGTGTCTAACCCGAAATATTTCTGTTTTTAATTATATTGATATAATATTTAATTTATTCAAAATTCATTTATTTTTAAAAAAGATTTTAATTACATCGAACCGGTGTGCATAACAGGTCTCGGACCCGGGACCTGTTGTTTAACGTTGCACACAGTCCACCGCTGGACTGTGTGTCTAACCTGGTTAAATCACTTGTTTTTATTTCTCTGATATACTAACTGGAAGTTTCTATATTTGGGTTTTATAAAAAGTCTGAATATTGTGACGAATCGGAACAAGGACAGGCTCGAACCCGGTATCCCTATAATTCAAATGCACACAGTCCACCGCTGGACTGTGTGTCTAACCCGAGATATAATCCGATTTATATTAAATTTATACACAACCTAACTTCATCTTCTTCGCTAAAACAATACAGACAACGATTATTCGACTGATCTTGTTCAATTCAATTAACGGACATATAAATGATTAAAACGTAGCGGATAGGGAAAGTTTTGGGAATGAACGTACCGGAATGATGACTTTTCTCAGAACTCCGGTAAAGTCGTCGGCTCTGTTTTATGAACTCCGTCTGAGCGGACCAATTAACAGTCTTGATTAACAAATTGTGAAATTGAATGACTAAACAAGAGTTATCAAAGAGTTTAAATGCTCATACCGATTCACAGCGTGATTTAGAAATTTTCAGAAGTTTTCCGGCGACTGCAGATTATCCGATATCGTTGTCTGGGACCGATTCTGATTGGAGGGTTTGAGTTAGTAAAATTCTAATAACAGATAGAAGATGAAAGAATTGAGAAATTTACCGTTTTTATGAAAGACACGGTTTTCCGGCGAAAGTCCGGCGAGTTCAGAAAGCGTTTCCTACGAATAGAAAATAGAGCGAAAGTGAAATTGGTGGTTCTGTGAGTGTTTTTGAGTCGCGAGATGATGATATTGCCAGTGTAAATCAGGAAGTAAATGGTTTCGGTTTTTAAACCCGAAAATCATATGAATTCAAGTTCAATAAAGGCTAAATTGATTGAGATCGTGCGTCGTAATGTTTTCATCGGTTGTTATCAGTAATAAAGATCACTCAATCGTCTAGAATGTTGAAAGCTGATGAACGGCTTCAGTTTTGGTGCAAACAGATAGATTCACGGGTGAACTTATGTTTTATTTGTTTCCTAGATTTCACAAAGACATCAGGTGGCGGAGTGGTTAATTGTTTGGTGATTAAGTCTTCCGGCTGACTCGGGTTTGAAACTCGGCAGCCTGATTTCTTTTTTTATTCGCTTTATTTTTACTTTTTAACAATTTAAATTTCCATATTCTAAAATGTTTATTAGTTATGTATTGTTTAAAATTAAAATAAGCATTAAATGAGCAACGAAAAATTGAAACTGATTATTCGATTAATAAACGAAGCGGGTTTTGAAAACCCGTTTTTCGACGGATGTTACATTGGTGGTCTATTAAAGATAACCTTTGTGGCATGGTCAACACAGGTTTGAATGTGTTCAGTAAAGAACAGTCAAAAGTTTACACAATTAAAAACACGGACGATTTGTTTATAACATGGACAATTGGTTTATGACACGGTCGATTGATTTATAACACAGACAAATGGTTTATAACACGGACAAATGGTTTAGAACAATGTCACGCAATGATTTTCAATTAAAGATATAAACCATACGAATTTCTTTTTAATCAATCTATTACAAGGTATTTTGGTCAAGATTCATGGCTATAAGGTTTTCACAACTCTAAGCAATTTATTTTAGTTGGTTAATTGTATTATCAAACACTTTTGATACGAGGTTTTCACTTAACGACTCTTGTGGTCGGGCGAGGTGTCGCAATATGTATACAAAGCCACGAATTTGACACACTTACAAAACCTATGTACTCACTGGCATTTTTATGCTAATTCTCTTTTCACATATGTTTCAGGAGTCAATGCTTCATAATATGATGAATGCTTCATGTAGGAATGGACGCGGGCCTTAGTGACTTAAAACCTCAAAGACAATCTATTTAGGTGTTGTTTCTGTTTATCCCAAAATAATGTAAACATTTAACTTATTAAAACAAAATTTTAAATTCCATGAGTTGTGAAACAATAGTTCTGTGACATGACTCCCCGACGTTTTCGTCGTGGTTCGTTGTTTTATGCGGTCGGGGTGTTACAATCCTTTAACTGTATATATATTTTTAACCACATTCTTAATAGCAATATGATAACGCTTTTAAATATTTTAACAATATTCCTCACACCATCATGTTTAACACACTTTAAGTATTTATCTTTCATTTAAACAACTATGATTAACCCACTTTTATAACCATTATAGTGTAAATCATGATCTTTAAACTTTATAAAAGTCATAACATGTTAAAAAATCACTTTTTCATTGTAGTAAAGTTAATGGATTATGAGCATGATGATCTTGTTAAGATCTAAACATCTAAAGGTTTAGATCGTCATTTCTAGCCTAGCTTATACAGGATCATCTATTTTAATTATCCTACTTTTACATAATTAACAAGAGTATAAGCATAAAGCGACATAATCAACACATAATATATAATTATTATAGACTTTTTAAGCTAAGATTAGTGTTTTTTAAGCTTTGTTTTCTTGAAGTTGAAGATGATTTAACTAACATGTACTTTAGTAAACCACATTTTATAACAAACTTAAAAAAATAGTGATAGATGATCTTATAACTTTGCAAAGGATGAATGGAATGTAGGATAAGATTATGAAGGTAAGAAAGCTCCAAAGTAAGCTCTAATGGTCACCATGAATGCAAGTGCCTTCATCCTTCTAGTAATGGTTCAAAATGGTGTAATATGTGATGTTTAATGTTAGGAAATGAGGGAATGGAGGGTGTTTGGGCTACCATGAGTTTAGAGGAAGAAAGAGGGGTTTCAGGTGTTGAAATGTTATGAGAAAATGCAAGGAAAATAATGGTGATGTTTTGGTAATAAGTTATCACAATCCTATTTAGTCAAAGAAAGATCTACACATCCGTACTCATCATCATGAACGTAGTGTGATTGACTAGGTATGGCCGAGGGGGGTGGGGGCAGGGTGGTGATTATTTATATATTTTTTTAACATTATAAAAATGCGCGGACTTTTATTAAACCAATATATATTTTGGTCATCAATTTAGTTAAGGTAATTAGGGTGTTAATGATAGACTAGGGTTTTAAATAATGTCCAACTAGTTTATTAGTTTAGTGGGTATTGATTTTGGATGGTAAAAATGCCACTAGTTCGCTCGTTGGTTCAATATCAGGTATTATATAAAAGATGCTATATTATACCGGGAGCTATGGTTTTATTTCATGTTATGGCATTTATTTAAGGCGTTTACAACGCCAAAAAATGGCTAACTAGTTCGCTAGCTTTTTATTTTAGACAATTGGATTGTAGAAATATAATTTGTTCGCCTATCAGTTCGAATTTGGTTAAGTTGCGAATAATGCGGCGTAGCATCGGGAGTTTATGTTTTGGCTATCCCATTGATATCTCTAAGCTTATTTATGATGTATAACCTCATATACAAGTCCTACAAGCATTAAAATGCTGTAATTTTGTGTTGTGGACAATTTATTTTTGTTACAGTTTGGCGCGAATTAGACACGTTATGTTTATGTGCATTTTCCGAAAAGTTTATGTGTTTTAGCATTTGGTGTCCCTAATTAGGGGTTTCTATTTGTATTTCAACGATCATAACTTTCATGTCATTCGTTGCTCGTACAGACAGTTTTCAGAACTAGCTGGCATGAATAGTGTGTCCTAGTGAATAGTGTTTTTCGCATTTTGCCAACATATTTGGACATAGTTTGTAGTTATCTCGCGACGCGGCGAATATAAAGATATTATTTGACATATTAAAACATGTCCTAAGATTGCTAGACTTTACGTGACCTAATCATGCTTAAATTAAATCGTAACGAACAATATTAAATGTACAATTAAGTTGTTAAGTTGTACGGAATTACCATTAATTTTGCAGGTTGTCAGATTCTCCCCTCGTTAAAAGAATTTCCTACCCAAATTCAAGTTGTGTTACCGTTTGCAGGGAGCCTTGAAACAAATGTGGGTACTTCGACTTAATTTGATCTTCATGTTCCCACGTATACTCGGGGCCGTGACGTGAGTTCCGATGAACTTTAACTAGTTTAATAAGACTTCCAGTCCGTAACCTCAACAGGTTCTTTGGTAAATTTAAGTTTGTCATCAACATAAATCTCACCCACTAGCGTTCCTTGAGTAGGACTTTTCTTGAGATTAGACACATGGAAGCTGTCATGTACGCTACTGAGTTCGTTCGGTAATTTCAACTTATAACCAACAGTTCCAATCTTTTCCAAGGTTTCAAATGCTCCAATGTTTCATGGGTTCAACTTTCCACGTTTAACAAATCTTGCTACGCCTTTCCAATGTGAGACTTTCAATAACACTTTGTCTCCGACTTCAAAATATAGTGCTTTTCGTCGTTTGATATTCCACCTTAACCTTGGCGCACGTAAGGCATTTTCCTACATAAGTAACGATGTCTCCTTTAAGGTTAGGCCACTAATAGAATTCTTTTAGGTCTTGGTACATCTTAGCAGATCCCCGGGTGATAGAGTAATTTGAAATGTGAGCTTCGTTTAAAGTAATCGTCTGCAGGTCGATAAAGAATGGAACCCAGATTCGTCCCATAAAGTATAATGTTCCATCCTCCTTTGGTACCGATTTATTTTGCATTACACTAAATGCTTCGACTTGATATTTTCTGCTTTAAGTGCCTCTTGCTGTGCCTTGTGAATTCAAGAAGCAAGGTTATTTTATATGGTTATTTCTAAGGCTCGTACCCTTAGAGTTCTCACTCGTTCCTTGCGGCTCAAGGCGTTCGCCACAACGTTCGCCTTAACCGGATGATACTTTTTCTGGCAGTCGTAATCGTTCAATAGCTCGACCCATCATCGTTATCGCGTATTTTATTCTTTCTTATTTAATATATGTTGAAGACTTTTATGATCTATGAACATTGTGCATTGAGTTCCAGACAATTAGTGATGACAAATTTTCAGAGCAAATACCACCGCACCTAACTTGAGGTCGTGTGTGGTATAATTTTTCTCGTGCACCTTAAGTTGTCGTGACGTGTATGTGATGACTTTGTCTCATTGCATCAACACGTAACCAAGGCCTTGATGCGACACATCACAATATACGACAAAGGCGTCGATACCGTTGGGTAATTATAGAATAGGCGTGTGATAGAGTTTATCCTTTAGAAGTTGGAAAGGTGCCTCTTGTTTCTCGCCCCAGTCAAACTTCTTATCCTCTTGAGTCAGGGACGTTAGCGGTTGAGCAACTTTTGAAAAGTACTCTATAAGCCGTCTATAATAGCCCGCTAATCCCAAAAATTTCCGCACTTCAATCGGTGTCGTAAGCGCTTCCCAATTCTTTATCGCTTCATCTTTTGTTGGGTCGACGTGAATTCCTTTCTCAGTCACCACGTGTTCCGGGAAACTACACCTCACGAATGCAAAATTCACATTTGGAGTTCAAGTTGTTCTTTCATAAAAAGTTCCAAAATAGTCCTTTGTGGTTTTGTAATCGCTTGACAAATTGTCTGTTAAACTTTGCAATTCAGCAAAAATTTTGTCTTTCACAAGACACTCACCACATGGTTCATCACACTTTGAACAAGATTTTTCATTCTCAGATGACTTGTTTACCATGCACGCTTTAATGATGTCTTCTTTTAGCAATTCCTTTTTCTCATCCACTTTGACATCTTCAACCGGCCTCTTTTGCACTTCATCTGTTAAATGTTGAGTAGGTGCGAATTATCCTGCAAAAGTTTTTAATACATCGTTAGGCAAAAGATGCTTGAATGGACCATTCAAAAGCTCCTCTTCCTCTGATGAAGTATCATAGTAATAATCGTCATCCTCAGGTCCTTCATCAAAGGATGCCTCCGATTCTTCTTCTGGTTCATCAATAATTTCAGCCACCAATGCCAAACTTTCTCCTTTCGAAATAAACTTGTTCCAATTAAACCCTTCGTCTTCTTGTGTAATAACCAAAGCCTTATCTTTAGTTTCGAGTTCCTTGTCTTCAATCGGCACGATTCTTGTTCTTGGTTGTGGTCGGTGACAGATCTCTCTTTTGTAATAGTCATCGGCGAAAGGATTATGATTCCCTTGAACCTCTCGGTTTGGACATTCTCTTTTAAAGTGACCTTTCTCCCGACACTTGAAACAAGTAACTTTGGATTTATCAAATCCAAGTTTCCCATCCAAACCTCCCAACTTTTCTTTACCAGTGATTTCCATAATCTATGTGCTCGTCGAATGATCGAGGCCATACACCATTTTATATCAATCTTCTCCATTTCACCTGGATCAATTTGATCGTAGTCTTCACGTGTCATCTCAGAGTTTCCAATCTTTCCAGCAACAAGACTGTCATATGACTCAAGAACTGAAGCAAGTAGAGACATATGTTGTTTTGCCATCTTTTCGTCAAAATTTTGTGTGTTCTGAAAGTCAACGACAATATTGCATTGCAGAATTCTTTGACTTGCATTGGATGATGGAGTGGCTTGATTGTTCTAAGATTGATTTGATCCGAAAGAAAATTATTGACTTGATTGTTCTAAGATTGATTTGATCCGAAAGAAAATTGATTTGATCAACTGTTGGGTATGATTGGAAACCACTTGACTGAGTTGGAGGTGTGCTTGGTGAGCTATATGCACTGAACGAAGTTTGAATCTTTGGCGCTTGGATTTGAGCAACAGAACTGTTTTTGAAATAAAGATTCACATCTTGTTGCATTTGAACAGTCTTGTTTTTGGCCATCTTTTGCATCTCTAATCCATGACCTTCCAATCTCTCGATAAAGCGAGGCAACGAGAAATTGCTATATTCTACTCCATTCTTCAAGATGGTTAGTAAGTTGACCATTCACCTTGTGGCAGAGAATCAGCTAGCTTATCAACAAGCTCTTCATTTGTCTTCACAATTCCCATTCTCTTCATATGAACCACCAGATGACAGTATCGCTCAATCAGCTGCTTAACCGTTTCTCCTTTGATCAATGTGAATACGTTAAACTCTTTTCTTAATAATGCCCTTTTGCTTTTGCGGAGTTGAGCACTGCCTTGAAATTTGAGTCGAAGAGCATTCCATAAATATTGCGCATCATCATCATGCTGCAGTAAAGCCAAAATGTCTTCTTTGATCAATTGCTGAAGAATGTTCATCATTTTCTTTTTCGTTGATAAATCTCTCTCGTTCAACATCAGAGAATTGGCCGAGGGTCTTTTCAAGTCCATTTTTGCCAACTGGTGCAATGTATATTGCCTCGATTGCAAACCAGCAAGTAAAATGGTTGGCTTGCACCCAGTTCATAAACCTCTCGCTCCAGCTATCAAAGTCTTCCAAATTCATAAGCTTTGGAGGTTTAGTCATTGTTCCCATTTCATTCTCTAAATTGATGTTTTGAGCTGCTGCAGTGGTAACAAACGATGTGGCGAACGCATTGTAAAATTCCTCAGACAATTTTCCAGTAAAAAGTTAGAACACACTTCTCGAAAACAAACAGATCAGATTTAAAAACCTTTTGTGCGGACAAGAAGTTTCTTACGAAACAAGAATTTTGTACGAAACAAAACTTTTGTACGATTCAAATTTTTATCACAAAAACTATGATTTCGTACGAATTAATTCATTTTTATGCGAAACAGGTGTTTTTAACAGAGAGAATTTTGTACGGATCACGTCATTTAGTACGAAACAATTTGAAATTCAAAAAAATTTTTCAAGATTCTGTATGAACTTTAAGCTGATTCGTACCAAAATCAAGAACACTTAATTTCGTGCAAAACTCGTATGAAACTGATTCAAACTTCTAACTGACAATTTTATCGAGTTCAACATGATTTAGTTCAATTTTATGTCCGAATTATGGTATGGATTGATTAGATTGAAGATTAACTTGAATTACTAAAATCCTAGTCATTTTGTCCATGAATTCGTCCGAAATTTGTCCAAAATTCTGCAAAGGTCAGAAAATGACGAAGATGAAGATATATCCAAGTCTGAACAGTAACTACTTGTTGTCTATCTGTAGATCAGATCTCATGGCTCTGATACCACTTGTGAACGAGGATCGAGCTCCGGACTACAACTAGCAGCGGCGGAATTCATTGCTAGAAAGGTAGATATGACAAAAAAGATATATACTTACTGTTTAATGCTTCGGATGTATTAAAGACGTTCAAGTTACAGACGCAAGTAAACAAACTAACAGAGCTTCGCCATATGAAATGACAAGTCCGTATTTAGCTCTAACACAACACTTCCCTATTTATAGGTCGACATGACTCGTACTGAAGTGTATGCACAAACAAACAACCATGTTTCGTATGAAATAGTATTTCGTACGAGTGACTCACTCGTATGAACATACACGTGTTTCGTGTGAATCACACTGTACAATATATAAAATTTACATATTCTAATTTAAACATTAGCATGTAAGCTTTATAAACATTATAGATAAATCCTAGACGTAGGCAATAGACATTATGCACCAACACTATGTACTCACTTTGAAAATCATTTTGTATATATAAACCATGTATATTGTTTTGAAATCTTGAAAATAATTATACGCACATATGATTCACCCCAAAACATTTAGAAAATGTAAAACAGGGGAACTATGTACTCACTTTGAAAATCATTTTGTATTTATAAACCATGTATATTGTTTTGAAATCTTGATAATAATCACAGGCACATATGAATCACCCTAAAACATTTGAAACGTAAAAGAGGGACCTATGTACTCACATAAGCCTTGCGTAGTAAATATGTAGATTTGAAACGATAGTTTAGCACATGTGAATCACCCCAAAGCATTTAAAATGTATAAGAGGGGAACTACGTACTCGGTTAGGATTGCGAAAGTGCTCTTGATCAACGGAATAAACAAAGTTCAAACGTGTCCAAATGTGTCAGATAAATGTGTTAGCGTGTCGGGACTACAAACGGGAGATCATATAGAATGAAGTCTTGGAAACCAAACGAGTGTTGGAACTCATGTGATATGGTTTAACAAACTTAACATTCTGATTTGGAAAGGATCATAAGTGCTTTGACCCATTATGACTCGTTAAGGTAGTTTACCCTACTTTATCGGGTCATTAGCGTAAACGTGTGATTGGGTGGTTAAACATGTCCTATGAAAAGTCTTAAATGCCTAAGTATGTTTGAAAAATTATAACATCAGCTTATATGTCAAAAATTTGGTTAACCATGTGTTTAAAATGGATTTATGCGCAAAAGGGCATTTTGGTAATTTTTTAAGGACATAGAAGTAACTTATCATAACACTAATCAAATGACATGACCATAAGGCACACCTCATTAGGTTATTCCCTATACAACTCTGGTCACAAATATGTGTTTGGTCGGATCCTAAGATCGACCAAATGGGTCGGATTCGAAAGTCAAAACGGTGGTCAAGACCACTTGACTTAAGACCCTAAATAAGCAGTAAACTAGAAGTGACGAGTTAGACATGTCAAGATATGTCTAACTAAGTTTATAAAACTGATTTGGTATCAAAACTTGGTGTGTTGATATCCAAAAATATTTTCGTTGTATAATCCACATCATGCGCATTTTTACTGAAACTTTGACTCGTCACTTCGACTAGTAAACGTGGTAATCAGAAGGTGAAATCGCTAGGGACTATAACCTTCGTGATTAATATCACGTTGCAAAGTCCAATTGAACTTTGACTTGACCAAATATGGTCAGAACCAAAAGTCACCACGAAGCCAAATTGTTCGACTTTTAGCTCAAAATAGCTAAAATAATGAAAAAACTAGGAAGAGTACTTACTCGTGTTGAAGAACACTTTCGGAACTCAAGATAGGAGGCTTCCAAATGCTGGTAACAAGCTCCAAGAAGGATAGAAAGCAGAACTTCACACGCTTTGAAGTGTTTTGAAGTGGTGTGAAAAAATGGAAGAATTATGGGGTATTTATAGTATTTTAGGATTAAGGATGTGATGAAAAGCATCCTCAAGTGTGCATTAGTGTCCTAACATGTGTCAAAACCCTATTAAATGTGGCAAAGTGAGTGATAGGTGTCAAAAATTGTAGATAGGTGGCAAACTTGGTGAAGAAGCAAAAATATTTATTAACTGTCAAATTGCAAATCAGGCTTTAACTTGAAATGAAAAAGAATTCAAATCTGTAATTGAAACTCTTATGAAAAGTGTATCTGAGTTAACAAAAACAGTTTTGAACAAGCAAACAGGTATTAATAACTACATCAATATCCTTGAAGAAACGAAAAAGGAGTTGGCCATTGCCAAATGCATGATGCTATCAAACTGAAATTGGAGAGTTGCATTAACTCCCGATATATGCTTGATCACATCACTGACGTTCAAAAACTTAAGAGAGATGTCAAATGCACTTGGTATAAATCGTGTCCACCCACATTGAAACACAATTATACCAAATTGCCTGATGAAGAGGAAATGCGACGCTTTGAACCATCTGTACCTCTTAATCCTGAAGAGTTTGCAGCAGGATTAGGGTTTAAGCTGGACAGTTCCTCGGTTGAATCAAGAAAAACAGAGAACTCTTCATCAGATGTTGATCGAAATCCATCTATATTAGAGGAAGATGATTCATCAGATGATGACTCAGACAAGATCGGTCAAGATCAATCTCTTGATGAAAAGAAAGCTGTAGAAATTTCTGCTACTCCCAATGAGCAATCTGTTGCAAATCAAGGGAATGATCATATAGAATATATAAAAACAATTGCGTCTACATTAAAACGACAATGTGTTGTATACGTTGATTGGTGATGAGAATATTTACTCAAACAAGAACTTTTTGATAAAAAATGTAAATCTAACTTCAATTGATCAAGTTTTTGAAAATTCAACAACCAAATTTTTGGGAGAGAAGAATCCAATCAAACCATAACCATTAATCACTTCCAAAGGTAGGCAACAAGAAAAGTGAGCTGAAAACCTAAGGTGTCACAACCAAAGGTTGAAGCTAAAGGTGCTCGTAGCAAGGAAAAGGGGAAGAATGTTAACTTTGTGGGGTCAACTAGTTCTGATAAAATCGAGACTTTTGAAAACATGTCAAATATTAATTTTATAAATCTAGTCAAGATTTTAAAACGCAATAGTCAAAACAAATGGGTGTGAGGTGGACCAAGTACCTCAAGGCCTACAAGTTCAACATCAAGTCATCAAACGGGATCTCCTAAATTTGTTGAAAGGAGAACATGTTTTAAGTGTGGGGAGTTTGGCCACATAATAAAAAACTGTACCAATCCAGCAAAACCCAAGTTTGTTGAAAAAGCCCCTTCTAAAACAAATTACCAATGTCGATCTGTGTCACCTAAACAAGACAAACGTGTTGTTAAGGAACCAGAAGAAAAACAACGATGTAAACAAGCTAAAATAATTGAGAAGGCATTATAACCGAATGTATTAGAAAAGAAACCAAGTTCATCAAGATCGATAAAACAGAATTATCTAAATATGTAAATAATAGGCAATCTGGTAAACATCAACAATCATGGAAACCTAAAACTGGTAATGTTTCAAGGGGAAGCACAAAGTTTCCAAATCATCATGAAATAGAAATCACATTTCTTGATGATAAGGGTCAACCCAAGACCACTAAGGCTTCGGTCCCCATCTCAAACTAATTGGGTAATGAAATGTGCAGGGTGTTCCAGGAGGAACTGTGAATAGTCATTGGATTGTTGACAGTGGAGCATCACGACACATGTCAGGCGACTTAAGGCTCCTTTATGGTGTGAAAAGCATTAGGGGAGGTTATGTTGCTTTTGTTGGAGAAGGAATGGTCTCCAATGGCGTGGTTAGTTTTGACAAGATCAATTATGTTCGTCAAGTTGACCACAATCTTCTGAGTGTTTCTCAAATTTGCGACAAGAAGTTCATGGTTCATTTGGTGATACCGGTTGTTATGTGTTGAAACCTGGTTTCAATATTCCGAAAGAATGGATTCTCTTGTCAGCTCCAAGAATAAATGACTTGTATATTCTTGACATGAGCCAAGGTATTACCACGTCTGCACAAGTTACATGTTTTATCTCAAAAGCCACTGAAAAAGAATCAATCTCTTGGCATAGACGAATGGGACATATTCACTTGAGGAAAATGAACTATTTAGTGAATAATAATCTTGTGAATGGTATACTAGTAAAGAATTTTCATCTACAAGACGTCCGTGTTTCGTACCAAAAGGGAAAGCAAGCTCGAAAGTCTCATCCTGTGAAGAAAATAAACATTGTGAATATGTCTCTGGAACGTCTTCATATGGACCTTTTTGGACCTATGAAACACAAGACTACGTTTGGCGATGCATATTGTTTAGTTGTTACTGATGACTATTCAAGATTTTCATGGGTGAATATGATGGCACACAAGATTGAAGTTCCTGAAATCCTCGAGAATCTCCTCACGCTACTTGAATATTTGTAAAATTTGAAGATAATGAGAATCCGAAGCGACAATTGCACCGAATTCAAGAACCATGTGATGGATGAGTTCTGTTCTTCTAAGGGCATTTTACTTGAATACAATTCTCGTTACACTCCACAACAAAATGGTGTCGCTGAGAGGAAAAATAGAACTCTTATCAAAACTGGAAGAACTATGTTAGTACAACAAGAACTTCTTTCAGTTTTGGGGGAAGGTTGTGGCTACTGCTTGCTATACAATGAATAGAGTTCTTACGGTGAAACGACATGGGAAAACATTTTTCGAATAGTTACATAAAGGGAAACCGGATGTGTCTTTCTTAGAACCTTTTGGAGCTCCATGCACTATGATTGATCCACATGGTACATTCGGTCCAAAGGCTATCGAAGGTTTCTTTCTTGGATATGCTACTCCAAACTTCAGAGTGTGGAATCTATCAACGAAAAAGATTGAGGAATGGGGTGAAGTTAAGGTTCAAAGATACACTGAATTAGTAAGAGCTCTGGGTTCTCCATAGATGTTTGCCTACGATTGACTATTTGACTCCTTCAATCTTCCAACTTTTGATGATGCATATGCAGCTGCTCAAATGCTACTGGAAAGTGATACTGCAGTTGACTCATCATTAGTACGACCAATTATTTTTATCCCTCTAGTGTCTACTTCGGTTAACAATCTTGTTCAGAATGAGGAATTTGAAGATACTGCTGATAATAGTATTTCGTTAGAAGATGACGAGTTCCATGATGCAAATGAAGCTACTTCTGGTCCGGTTCGTGGAATTTCTGATGTCACCTCAAATGTGCAAAATTAAGGGACTACTGAAGGTCATGTTTCAACAACTTCGTTGATTCCAACCATTGAATTAGTAATTGATCTTAATATCAACAATTTGGGTATAAATTCTCGACTTCCCGATGTTCCTGAAACTCTAATTCATAATACCCATCCTCAGCAGAATATTATAGGAGATGTCCAGAGTAGAGTGCAGACACGTAATCAGCTAAGAAACAACCAGAATGCTGGTTTGTATTCGGCTATTAGAGAATCTAGGGAACATAATGATTGGTCTTTTTCCTGCTATGTTTGCCAAGTTGAACCGAAATCTTGGAAGGAGGCTATGAAAGAAGACTCATGGGTTGAAGCAATGCAAGAGTAACTTCAGCAGTTTCAGAAGTTGGGCGTATGGAAATTGGTTGACAGGCCCGACAACTACAAGAAGATTGGTACTAGATGGGCTTACAAGGGTAAGAAGGATGACCGAGGTATTTTTTTGCAAAACAAAGCAAGATTGGTTGTTCAGGGCTTTAATCAAGTAGAAGTCATTGATTATAATGAGGTTTATGCACCGGTAGCACGTCTTGAGGCCATAAGAATTTTCTTGGCTTATGCGTCCTACAAGAAGTTTATAGTTTATCAAATGGATGTGAAGAGTGCATTTCTTCATGGTGTGGTCGAAGAAGAAGTATATGTTGAGCAATCACCTGGTTTTGAAGATCCAATCCATCCTGACAAGGTTTAGCTTCTCAACAAGGCATTATATGGTCTTCATCAAGCTCCACGGGCTTGGTATGAAACGTTATCTTCCTATCTTCTCAAGAATGGTTTTTGACGTTGATTGATCGACTGTACTCTCTTCATCAAAGAAAAGAATGAGGATTAATTGCTGGTACAAGTATATGTTGATGATATTATTTTTGGGTCTACAAACGAGAAAATGTGCAAAGAATTCGAGTAGGTGATGCAAGAGAAGTTTGAGATGAGCGCCATGGGAGAAATGACTTTAATTTTAGGTTTGAAGGTTCATCAATCCAAGGAAGGGATTTTCATTCATGAAACCAAGTATAATGCAGATATTCTCAAATGATTTCAAATGGAAGACTCAAAGCCTTTAAACTCCATTAGCTCAAAATCATGGGATTACTCCTGATGGGATGGGTGAACACATGGAACCGTTTCTTTGTTGTGCTATGATCGGGTCTCTTATGTATCTTACTGCTTCAAGACCAGATATAATGTACCCAACATGTCTTCTAGCTCGGTACCAGTCAAGTCCAAAAGTTTCTCATTTGATGGCTGTGAAAAGAATCTTTCGTTATCTGAAGGGTCGCCCTGACACTGGTCTCTGGTACCCTAAGAATGATAAGTTTGATTTGACAGCATTCAGCGATTCTGATCATGCATCTGCAAAATCGATGGAAAGTCAACATCAACAGGATGTCAGTTCTTGGGAAACCGCCTAGTCACGTGGCAGTGCAAAAAGCAAACTTGTGTAGCTACTTCAACTTGTGAGGCTGAGTATATTTCGGCTTCTAGTTGCTGCTCTCAGGTTTTATGGATCCAACAGCAAATGCGCGACTACGGTTTTGAATATCTAACTACTCCAATTTTGTTGATAACGAAGCTGCTTTACAGATCACTCATAATCCTGTACAGCATCAAAAACCAAACACATTGACATTAAGTATCATTTCATACGAGATTGTTATGAAAAGAAGTTATCAATGTTGTTAAAATCCACACCGATTACCAACGTGCCGACCTGTTTACAAAAGCTTTTGATAAATCACGTTTCGACTATCTTCTTTTGGTCAATTGCATCAAGGTGAAACCCGAGTAACCATCCTTTGCTAATCATTTTCGTAAATATTTTCTTCAAAGCTAAAACACAAAAATATTTTTCATTTTCATTTATTTTTATAATTTAGGGGGAGAAAATTTCTAGAGATATACAAAAACATAAGAAAACGTGAAAATACAAAAATATGTCTTTTATTTAGTTATGTCTTTATTTATTTACTTTTTGCATTTAAGGGGGAGAAAATTTTAGAAAAGTACACAAACAATAGAAAACCCGAAAATGAAAAATGAGTTTCTTGGAAAGATAAGAGAAGTTGTTGATACACAGGTGATCTGTTAAAAAGGGTCAAAAACATAAAACAAAAATTGATAAGTAGCACTACTAACGATATATCGGTAGGATCACAATCAGATTAAAATGTGCAGGTTGATATAAACATAGCAAACTAAAAGCCATGTGGGAATCATTCATTGGCATTGGTACTGAAATTTCGTTTGATAGTATGCCGAGGTTTTGAGATAAGCGGTCTTTATGCTTGCTTATTATCTAGGTATCAAGGTTGAATCTTTTACCGAAAAATAACAGGGACGCAAGTCTAGAACTTCAATGATACCTTACATACGTGTAAATACTGCATACGACCGTCAATAAGTGATAAAAATATGACATTCACCCAACAATAAGTGATAATATATCACAAGCTTTATGCGGGAGCTAAGTTTGTCTGTTTGTCGGTACGATGGTACTAACCTGTTCACGGACTTACTGTTGTGCCATGAATGCATTTGAAAATCAAGTTCCTCATCAATAAGTGATTTAATCACATAGGGCTTGTTTTCAATCAAAAATAAGTAATTATCTCACATCATATACATCAAAACAGATGATAAGGAGTATTCTCACAGGTAAGATTTTCTCTCGTGCATGTCTTGATACGTGAAAGTGTCGTGAAGTTATTGAGCACTGGCTAGCAAGTATAATTCGTACATTAATCATATCTCCTAATCATGATTACATCTGATAAGCTGAGCTTATGTGGACAACAATACTGATAATAATAGTAGAATACTTATTTATTTAATTTGATGTTTTAAACAAAAACTCGTCTTTGACAAGATTAAAAGCTGGTGTGATTCTCTTACCTTGAAACTTAGAAAAAGATTTCTAATACATGTACAGTTTGTTCTTATTTGTTAGTAGTTATTTTAGATTACTCTATTTTTAAATTAAATTATCTTTGATTTAGCCAAAATTGAAGCTCAAATGTTTTCCACCATTATACGCCCTAAAAATCATTTGCTTTGATATCATAACTTCATAAAGTATTTTCATACAACGGGGTCAACTCATTGCAAAGAACAAAATCTATTTAATGTGCACATTTTCTAACTTGTGTTTAATGTGCAAATATCTAAATAGGTCAACGAGAAACCTAAGGTCCACGAAGAACTGATGTTCCAGTTTGGAAGAACCTGCACTTGTACGAATCAGAGGTTCCTCGTGCGAATGATAGCTAATGAATCAAGATCACTCGTACGAATGTGTTTGCTTCGTACAAATGAGCCCTTCACTTGTTGTTCAAGAAAGTCCTTCATATGAACTGGGTGTTCTTCGTTCGAGCATAAGAATGTGGTATGAAGAGTTATGAAGTTTTTTAGTACAACTTTACTCTCACCTTTCTTACTTCATCTTCTCACCCTTTTTAAGTTGTTTCTGATATCTTTAAGGTATGTTTGACAATGTTGGTATACCTTGAAGATGAATGGTTTGAACATTACCTTACTGTATGACATTGCCCGACATGTACAAAAAATTTTAAGCGAAGAACCTGTTGACGAGTTCTTCATGCATAATCTTCACTTGAAGATCTTTGTGTGCACAAGTTGACTTTGCTTCGTACGAATGAATTATTACTCGCACGAGTAACCTGCCATTCGTACGAGCAAGTTACTCATATGAGTAAATCACTTGTTTAACCAAGTCAGTTGTTGTTCATACAAATCCGTTGTTCTTCGTACGAATAAATTGTTATTCATATGAGTCGGTAGTTCTTCGTCTAGGGAATACATACATACAGAAAGTTCGCAATAAAAACCTTTTGTGTATGCTTCCTAGTGTATTTATGTTCTTCTTATTCTGGTTATCTTTGGTGTACAGGATGGCACAAAAAGAACATAAAAGAAAGCTCTTAACGAAGAGAACTGACAAGTCAGAATTGGAAAGCATGTTAGAGCTAAGACACAACATGGTTGCCTACTTAGGTTCGGAAGATAAATTTACTAAGTACAATGGTATAATGAAGTTTTTGCGTGACTCAAGGATACACTATGCTATCACGCATAAAACTACAGTATACAATACATTGATCAAGGAATTTTGGGATTCAGCTAAAGTTTTTGAAGTGAATGAACATGAATTTATCCACAGAAAAGTGAATGACTTAGACGTAGACATTTCTGTTGAAGTAATTAACTCAGCATTGAAGCTTGGCGATGATCCTGAAGCATGGCTGCCACTCCGATACAAGTTCCATTGAAGTGCAACATGGATGTTTGCTTCGAATGAAATGTGTTGGGGATTTTTTCGTAGGACAACTAAACAAAGCATGGCTGCCACTCCGATACAAGTTCTTTCTACATGTTTGAATTCAGTTTTTAAGCAACAGACGAAGTGGTTATAACATGGCTAATAATGACTTAGTTGGAATGATGATAGCTTTGACATTGAACAAACCGTTCAGTGTTTCAAAGTATATTTTTGCAAACATGAAGGAAAACCTGAGAAGAACCTGATATGGTGGAAACAAGTTTTGGAGGTATCCTCTTTTTCTCCAAATGATCTTGAATATACAACATTTGAATCTTCCAAAGAACGACAATGATGTTTTAAAAGTTGAAGATATTTAGAGGAGTAGCAGCTAAACGTTACAAGGAAAGTATACCTCCTCATAAGTTGGTCGGTTTTCTAGCAAATGATGAATATGTTGCACTAGAAAACGATAAGTGGCGCCATGAAGATAGTCAGTCAGATAATGAAGAACCAACTTTGAAAAAGATGATCGAAGATAAGTTTGGTCGTCAAAAGGGAAAAGGATGATAATGACAGTGATGATAATGGTGATGGTGGTGCGAGTGCTGTAGGTACTACAGTTGGTGATAAAGATAAACAACCGGATGAAGAATCGGATTCTGATGACAATCCACTTGAACCTGTGTATGAACGCTATGTTGATGAGCGTGGGGTTAAGCAGATTAGAAAGATTCCAACAGATCCGGATGCTGACTATGTTCCATCCGAGGATGATACTGAACGAGCTCACAAAAAGAAACTTGAGGTTTGTAGAAAGTAACAAAGCAAAAAGTCTATAGAAACCTTATCAGCTCAACCTGAAATCACATAACCAACAACCACACAACAAGAAACCGTACTAGAACCAATTGAAGAAACTCAGTATGCCTTCACATTGAAGGAAGGGTGAAACTCAAATATCGAAACCAACTACAACCTCTGAACCACAAACTACAGCTACCACAAAAGCTGAAAAAGTACAAAATGAAGCAGTCGGTTATTCTCTGAAATGGAACAGGATGAGAAAGTGGATTTTCTGTTCTCTCAGTTACAAGCTGCGGCAACTCAGATTAACAAGCACTTGGAGTTTATATCTTCAAATCGGAGTACAATTATTAAGCAACAGTTGGAGATAAATTCTTTGAAGGAAACGGTTGGAAAACAGGTTACTGAAATTGCGCAGTTAAGAAAGGAGTATGAGCGGTTGAGGGCTGCGGATATTGAAAGGGCAGCTCAGCTACAACAAATGAGAGCGGCTGATAACGCTCGTGAGATTGAATTGAATAGGCTGAAAGAACGTAGTGCGGCTGTACAACGATCTCCCAAAACATTACCTGCTAAACATGACGACTTGAGAGAATGGTATCACTATCGTAATTCTACGCTGGTTGAAGGCTTTTTATGTATTAAAGAAGTATTTGAAATGAGTAGAAAGCGCGTGAACATTTTGTGGAATGAAAGATGCAAAGCATAGGAGATCTAGCGTAAACGTGATCACGATTGTGAAAACCCTTGTAATCCTAATGCTTCAGCTTCATCCGCACAAACAAAAGTTTCTGCTGCAACTCCAGTGGTAGAGTCTAATGCACAGCAGATCGTGACCGATCCAGTTGCTTCTAGTGGTACTCAAGAGGAAACAGGAAAGGTTTGATGTTTTGGGAGAGTTGACGACTTTGATTTTGAGTCAACGTTGGTTGAAAGTGTTCACTGAATGTGGGTGCAGCGGTCCATTAGAATGAAGACCGAAGACCGTGCAACAGCCAAGGGGGGATTTGTTGATGCACTTTTGTGTCTGTCGCTTGTTCTTAGTTACGTCAGTAAATATACGGTCTATGTTTATTGTGTCTGTATAGTTTGGTCGTGTCAACCAAATCAAGATATCCTTCTATCTTGATTTAGTACAACATTTAGTTTGTCTGTGTTGTAAAACAGTTGCATGTGTGCATACTATTAAGTCTTGTGTAGGGCATGTCTGTTAGGAAGTTCTCCGAAGAATACTTCTTCGTGCGAGTGAAAGGTGCTTCGTACGAGCAAGTAGCTTGCTCGTACGAGCCATTATCTTGTTCGTACGAGTCATTCACATGATGGTATGAATGGCCCTTTCAACAAGCATTTTGCTTGTTCGTACGAACCAGTTTCATTCGTACGAGCCATAGGTTTTTCGTACGAGCAACCATTGCTGAATGTTCTTCGTGGCTTGTAGTGGTTCGTCGACCAGCAACATTCTTTGTCTTGTTGCTCGGTGCTGGTACTATATAAACAAACATGCACCTCTCAGTTCCGTGTGACACTTGAGAGAGACCCTGAAGCACAAGAGAGAGAGAGCACATAGAGAATATCCTGAGTCTGTATGAGCGTTGTTTGTATGTGTTTGTACTAGCTCTCTTCATTTAATCAAGATATTGAATCTTTGGTTATCTTGTGTTTTTTACTTTGCTTTGGTTTGCATACTTACATGGATTCCGCACTTGTTTGTGTGTTATATAAACAAGGAAGTAGGTTAATCTTGATCCTCCAAGTGGACCTACAACAACTCTTCTAGTTCGGTTGGGGCTAGTCTATAAGGTGTACAAGTTGTAGGTGTCGCTCCAGGGGCTAGCTTGATTTGAAATTCAACTTGACGGTGAGGTGGAGACCAGGTAATTCTTCAGGAAATACCTTAGGAAAGTCGCGAACGATGGGGATCTCTTCAATTTTCTTCTCTTTAGCTTGAGCATTGGTGACGATAGCTAGAATAGCGGTATGGCCCTTTCGCAAACACTTCTGGGCCTTTTAAGAATGAGATGATGCCTACAACAACACCACTCATTTCGCCTTGGATAACAAGGGGTTCACCTATCGAACGAAGGACGCGGATGATTTTCTCTTGGTAGAGATTCGTATGTTGAGATAGCCAATCCATTCTGATGATAGCGTGGAAGCTTCCAAGAACGATAGGGATGAGATTCGTCATGAACGTCTGACCGGATAACACAAGTTTACAACCATTGATGGTACGAGTAGTCTTGATATTTCTACCATTGGCTAGTTCGATGACGCGTTTAGCATTCAAGGGAGCTGGGGTAGACATAAGCATTTCACTAACACTTAAGGACACATAACTAGCATCAGCTCCAATCAAAAAGTATGAAAACAAAATGACCAACGAGTAGGAACTTACCCGTCATTACGTTTGGATCATTCCTTGCCTTCCCATGCCGATCACAAAAGCTCGTCCTCTTGCACCATTGTTGTCATTGTCGTTGTTGGTGTTGTTTACATTACCTTGGTTGTTGTTGTCACAGTTTTGATTCAGTTGAGAGCAATTATTTTTATGTGCCCGTCAGCTCCGCACTGAAAGCATCCTTGATTGTTACCCCATTGTTGTTGCTACTTGTGTGGCTGGTTTTGTCTCCCTGGGTACAGACTTCTATAATCCTTAGTCGCGTGCCCCTGCATGTTGCACCGTTGGCAGTTCTTCCGACACTGCCCATTGTGATGCCGACTTCATTTGTTACACTTCTGTCAGTTTCCTTGATAACCACCCTAATTTTGGTTGGTAGGAGCGTGCTGATTGGGCTTCGAACTTCATGTACTGAGCTTGAGGATTCAATGAGTTGGAACCCTTACCTTGGTTGCTATCCCACTTGCGCTTGTTATCACCAGTAGTACCAGTAGATCACTATTTCGCTTGGGCAGCTTGCCCTGTTCAACTGCTTGGTCGGTAAGACGGTGTGCCAAATGGATGACTTGTTAAATTGTGGGGAGATAAGTAGAAGTTATGAAGCTTCGGATTTCGGGAACTAAACCCTTGAGATAAAACTCAATTCGTGTGTAAGCAGGCTGTGACATGTTGGGACATAGAGCAGCCAAGTCGTTGGACCTTTTTGTGTACACCTCGATCACGGATCCAACCATCTTCAAACCGAAGTACTCCACCTCAAGTTTGTGAATGTCATCCCTATGACAGTACACTTCCTTGATCACGTCCTTGAACTGGTTCAATGGAGTGGCATTGGCATCCGCCAATCCGAGCATTTAAACTTACGTGTTCCACCAGGAGAGCGCGTTTCCTTCAAGAGTGCCAGTAGCGTACTTCACTCAATTGTTAGCAGGGCATTCACACATCTCGAACACAGACTCGACCTTCTCGATCCAGTGCAGAAGGCCGACCACACCTTCGATGCCGTTAAAGTAGTGAGGCTTGTCTTGTCTCGTCAAAGGTCTTGTTTAAAAAAAACCCTTGTCTTATAAATGAATTGCTTTTATTGTGTAGACACATATATATGGAGTGTTGGCGAATAGATTCAAGCCTTGTAGACTGTCGGATAAATCCTTATAAAGACACAGGTTTGTAAAATGTTCATCCGAATATGTCATTCCCTAAAGTCACTTCCAAACAAACGTAGGAAGCGGGAACGAGATTGTCAATCCTATGGTACCATTACATACTACCGATCGTCATGATCAATCTTAATGAATGTATCATTGTATATTCAAGGCACCAATATGTCTTGAACAATGTAAGCATGTCACGAAAATGTTTTGAAATCATATACTTGGCATAATAAGTCAATATACCAAGCAAAAATGTCTTTGAAATCATTTACTAGGTATGCTAAGTCAACATACGAAGTAAAAATGTCTTTGAAATCATGTACTACGTATGCTAAGTCAACATACCAAGCAAAATGTCTTTAAAATCAAATACTAGGTATGCTAAGTCAACCTACGATGCAAAAATGTATTTGAAATCATGTACTAGGTATGCTAAGTCAACATACAAAGCAAAATTGTCTTCGAAATCATGTACTAGGTATGCTAAGTCAACATATGAAGCAAATATGTCTTCGAAATCATGTACTATGTATGCTAAGTCAGCATACGAAGCAAAAATGTCTTTGAAATCATGTACTAGGTATGCAAGTCAACATACGGAGCAAAAATGTCTTTGAAATCATGTACTAGGTATGCTATGTCAACATATGAAGCAAAATGTCTTTAAAATCATGTACTATATGTACTATATAAGCAAAACATGTATAATTTTATGAAAACAAGAAAGTAGTAATAGGCACATATGAATCACCCCAAAACATTTGAAAACGTATAAGAGGGGGCTATGTACTCACTTGGGATTGCGTAAATGGCTTGTTTAAATGATCAAACAAAACTCAAGGATTGAAGAGTTCAAGTGTGTCCTAATGTATCGGAATACTATGTTAGTGTATCGAGACTTTAATCCGAGGATTTGATAGAATGACGTATTATAAACCAAACGAGTGTTGGGACTTATATTATGTGGTTTATAATAGCTTACATTCTAATTTGGAAGAGTTTCTAAGTGCTTTGACCCGTTCCGACTGGTTAAAATTGTAGGTCCACTTGGAGGATCAATTTTAACCTACTTCCCTTTTTATATAACACACATACGAGTGCGAAATCCTCGTAAGTATCCAAACTAAAGCGAAGCAGGAAACACAAGATAACCAAAGATTAAATATCTTGATTAATATAAGAGAACTAGTAGAAACACATACAAACAATGTTCATACAGACTCAGGAAATACTCTTGTGTTCTTGTGCTTCAGTGTCTCTCTCTAGTGTCTAACTTGTCTACTACTGTACACTTTCACTGAGAAGGGCATGTCGGTTAAATAGTGTCCACACCTAGCAACAGTACGAAGAATGTTGTTGGTCGTACGAAACACCCTAAGTCACGAAGAACATTCTCCAAAAGGTGGCTCTTACGAACATAAACTGGCTCGTATGAATCAAGCAAGATACTTGTTGAGATGAGCCCACTCGTACTACTAAGGAGTCACTCGTACGAAGTACTTCTCACTCGTACTTGAAGTGTTCTTCGGAGAACGTGCCAACAGACATGACATACACAAGACTTAATAGTATGCATACATGCAACTGTTTTACAACACAGATAAACTAATCGTCATTCTAAATCAAGATAGTAGGATATCTTGATTTGGTCGACATGACCGAACTATACAGACAAATTAAACAAAGATCGTACAATTACAGACGTAACTAAGAATAAGGGACCCACAAAAGTGCATCAACAAACTCCCCCTTGGCTGTTGCTTGGTCTTCGGTCTTCATTCCGAATTGCCTGTTGTATCAACAAACTCTCCTGAAAATATTCAATCCAACGTTGATTGATAATCAGGTCTTCAATACTTTCCAGAAACATCAAACCTTTCCTGTTTCCTCTTGAGTGTCGGTGGAGGAAACTGGATCGGTCACGATCTGCTGTACATTTGACTCTAGCAATAGAGTTGAAGCATAAACTTTTGGTTGCGAGGAAGAGGCTGATGCATCAGGATTGCCAGGGTCTTCACTATCCTGATCATGTTTACTTTTGATCTCCTGTGCTCTAAATCTTTCATTCCACAGAATGTTCACTCGGTTTCTAGTTATTTCAAACACGTATTTAATACCATTAAAGCCTTCAACCAATGTAGCATTACGAGAATGATACCATTCTCTTAAGTCTTAATGCTTAGCAGTTAATGCTTCAGCAGATCGTTGAACAGCCGCACTACGTTCTTTCAGCCTATTCAACTCAGTTCCCCGAGAGTTATCAGCGGCTCGTATCTGTTGTAGCTGAGTTGCTCTTTCAGCATATTCAGCCTTGATCCGCTCATTTTCTTTTCTTAACTGCGCAATTTCAGAATCTAGTTTTCTAATGGTCTCTTTCAAAGAATTTATCTCCATCTGTTGTTTGACAACTGTGTTCCGATTTCAAAACATAACTCGGAATGCTTATTAATCTGGATTGCTTCAGCTTGCAACTGAGAGAACAGAAAATCCACTTTCTCATCCTGTTCCATATAAGATAATAAAGGATTGCTTCGTTTTGTATTTTGTTGATGAGTTGTGGACTGGGATTGTTGGACTGATGAAGTAGTAGGTTGTGATTGAACTTGAGTATCTACAACCGAAGGTGTTTCACTTGTTGTGGTATTTGAAGGTTGTGGTTCAGAGATTGTAGTGGGTCCGTCATTATAGGTTCAGTCTCCTCCATTATAAAGGTAGACTGGACTTCTGCAACTTGTTCCAGTACAGTTTCTTGATGTGAGGTTGTAGGTTGTGTTATTTTAGGGTGCTGACGATGTTCCCATAGTCTTTATGCTTTTTTCTTTCATCCCTTATCACCACCTGTAATACCTACACCACTTGCATTACCATTACCATCATTATCACTGTCATCATCATCACCTTTTCCCTTTTGACGATCAAACTTATCTTCGATCATCTTCTTTAAAGTTGGTTCTTCATTATCTGACTCACTATCATCATGGCGCCACTTATTGTTTTCTGGAACAATATACAACCGAAGGTGTTTCACTTGTTGTGGTATTTGAAGGTTGTGGTTCAGAGATTGTAGTGGGTCCATCATTATAGGTTCAGTCTCCTCCGTTATAAAGGTAGACTGGACTTCTGCAACTTGTTCCAGTACAGTTTCTTGATGTGAGGTTGTAGGTTGTGTTATTTCAGGGTGCTGGCGATGTTCCCATAGTCTTTATGCTTTGTTTCTTTCATCCCTTATCACCACCTGTAATACCTACACCACTTGCATTACCATTACCATCATTATCACTGTCATCATCATCACCTTTTCCCTTTTGACGATCAAACTTATCTTCGATCATCTTCTTTAAAGTTGGTTCTTCATTATCTGACTCACTATCATCATGGCGCCACTTATTGTTTTCTGGAGCAATATATTCATCATTCGCCAGAAAACCGATCAATTTACGAGGACGTGTGCTTTCCTTGTAACGTTTTGCTGCTACACCTCTAAAGATCTTCAACGAGTGTTCCATCATAATTTCTACTTTTAAAAAATCGTTGTCGTTCTTCGGAAGATTCGGACGTTGCACATTCAATATCATTTGGAGAAAACAAGGATACATCGAAAACTTGTTTCCACCATATTCGGTTCTTCTCAGGTTCTGCTTCATGTTTGCAAAAATATAATTTGAAACACAAAACGGTTGGTTCAATGTCAAAGCTATCATCATTCCAACCAAGTCGTTATTCGCCATGTCATAACCACTTCGTCTGTTGCTCAAACACTGAATTAAAACATGTAGATAGAACTTGTATCGGAGTGGTAACCATGCTTTGTTTAGTTATCCTACGAGAAAATCTCCAACACATTTGATTCTAAGAGAATATCCATGTTGACACTTCAACGGTACTGAGAAAGGAGCTTCAGAATCTTTGCCAAGCTATAATACTGAGTTAATCATTTCAACAGAGATATCTACGTCAAAGTCATTTACTTTTCCGTGGATAAATTCCTGCCCATTTACTTCAACAACTTTAGTTGAGTCCCAAAATTCCTTGATCAACGTCTTGTATACTGTAGTCTTGTGCGTGATAGCAAATTTGAACTCAGCAAATTTGTCTTCCAGATCTAAGAAGGCCACCATGTTATGTCTTGGTTCTGACATAATTTCCACTTCTGACTTGTCAGTTTTCTTCGTCGCGGGTTTTCTTTTATGTTCTTTTTGTTCCATTCTGTACATAAAAGATAACAAGAATACGGACATAAATTCATTAGGGAATATACACAAAAAGTTTTATTTCAAACTTCCTGTATGTATGTATTCCTAGGATGAAGAATTACTGATTCATACGAATAACAATTTATTCGTACTAAGAACAACTAATTTTTACGAACACCTGACTTAGTAAAACAAGTGATTTACTCGTACGAGTAACTGGCTCGTACGAGCGATAGGTTACTCATGTGAGTGGTATTTCACTCGTACGAAGGAAGGTAAACTGTTCGCACATAGAATTTCAAGTGAAGATTATGCATGAAAAACTTGTTTTTCGTTTAAAAGATTCATCGCTTAAAGTTTATAGTTCATGTCAGGCAAATCACATAGTCAGATAATGTTCAAATTGTTCATCATCAAGGTATGTCACCATTGTCAAATTATACCTAAAGGATATCAGAAAAAACTTTAAAGAAAGGTGAAAGGATGACGTGAGCTCAGTGAAAGTAAAGTTGTACCAAAGAACTTCATCACATTTATACCACATCAAGATACTCGTAAGAAGAACCTTAGCTCGTACGAAGAACTTTGATTCGTACAATTCACCAGTGGTCATTCGTACGAGGCACAATCACTCGTACGCATGATCTCTTATTAGTACGATCCAAGTTTTTCAATACTGGACTTTTATTTCTTCGAGGAACTTAGGTTTTTCGTTGACCTATTTAGATCTTTGCACATATCGACACTAATCACAAGTTAACTTTGGAAAATTGTTTGTTAAACAAATTTTGTTCTTTAAGATGAGTTTACTCGTTGTAAGAAAGTAGTTTATGAAGTTATGATATCAAAGCAAATGGTTTTTAGGGCATATCTTAGTAGAAAACTTTTGAGTTTCCATCATTGGCTAAATTAAAATTTCTATAATTTATCAACAGATTAAACTAAACTAAAATATCAACCAAAAAATAAGAATAAATTATATATTTACTAGGAAATTTTTTTCAGAGTTTCTAGGTAAGAGAATCATACCAGCTTTTAATTTTGCCAAAAACGAATTTTGTTTAAAACATCAAATTAAATAAATAAGTATTCAACTATGATTATCAGTATTGTTGTCCACGTAAGCTCAGCTTATCAAATGTAATCATGAATAGGAGATATTATTAATATATGATTTACACTTACTAGCCGGTCCCAACCACTTCACGACACATTCCCATATCAAGACATGCATGAGAGAAAATCTTACCGGTGAGTATACTGCTTATTATATGTTTTGATGTATATATGTGAGATACTCACTTATTTTGATTGAAAACAAGCCCTATGTGATTAAATCACTTATTGATGAGGAACTTGAATTGCAAATACATGCAGGACACAGGAGTAACTCCTTGAACAAGTTAGTACAATCGTACCGACAAAGAGACGAACTTAGCTCCCGTTATTTTATCACTTATTGATGGTCGTATGCAGTATTTACACGTATGTATGGTATCATGGAAGTTCTAGACTTGCGTCACCGTTATTTTTTGGTAAAAGATTCAACCATGATACCCAGATGATTAGCAAGCATAAAGACCACATATCTCAAAAACTCAGCAAACTATCAAACGAAATTTCGTTACCAAGACCGTATGCCAATGAATGATTCCCACCTGAGTTTCAGTCTGTTATGTTTATATCAAACTACACATTTTAATCTGACTGTGAGCCTACCGATATATCAATAGTAAAGCTACTTATCAAATTTTCGTTTTATGTTTTTGACCATTTTTTACAGATCACCGGTGTGTATCATTATCTTATCTTATCTTTCCAAGGAACTTATTTATGATTTATGATTTTTCTATTGTTTTTGTAATTTTCTAAATTTTTTCCCTGTTAAATACAGAAGGTAAATAAATGAAAATAAAAGACATATTTTTGTATTTTTGAATTTTCTCATGTTTTTGTATTTTTCTTGAAATTTTTACCCCTAAGATATAAAACTAAGAGAAAATGGAGAATCTTTTTGTTGTTTTAGATTTTAATAAAATATTTACGAAAATGATTAGCCAAGGATGATTTACTCGGGTTTCACCTTGATGCCATTGACCAAAAGAAGATAATCAAAACGTGATTTATCAAAAGCTTTTGTAAACAGGACGGCACGTTGGTGATCGGTGTGGATTTTAACAAGTTTGATAAGTTTCTTTCATAATAATCTCATATGAAATAATACTTGAGTGCTATACAAGATTACGAGTGATCTGTAAAGCAGCTTCGTTGTCAAACACAAATAGGAGTAGTTAGAAATTCAAAATCGTAGTCGCGCATTTGCTGTTGGATCCATAGAACCTGAGAGCAGCAACTAGAAGCTGAAATATACTCAGCCTCACATGTTGATGTAGCTACACAAGTCTGCTTTTTGCACTGCCACGTGACTAGGTGATTTCCCAAGAACTGACATCCTGCTGATGTTGATTTTGCATCGATCTTGTAGCCACCATGATCAGAGTCACTGAATGCTGCCAAATCAAACTTATCATCCTTAGGATACCAGAGACCAGTGTCCGGGCGACCCTTCAAATAACAAAAGATTCTTTTCACAGCCATCAAATTAGAAACTTTTGGACTTGACTGGTAGCTAGCTAGAAGACATGTTGGGTACAATACATCAGGTCTTGAAGCAGTAAGATACATCGAACTTCTCTTGCATCACCTGCTCGAATTTTTCGCACAATCTCTCGTTTGTACACCCAAACATAATATCGTCAACATATACTTGTACCAGCAATAAGTCCTCATTTTCTTCCTTGATGATGAGAGTACAGTCGATCAATCCTCGTCGAAAACCATTCTTCAGAAGATAGGAAGACAACGTTTCATACCAAGCCCGTGGAGCTTGATGAAGACCATATAATGCCTATTAAGAAGCCAAACCTTGTCAGGATGGATTGGATGTTCAAAACCAGACGGTTGTTTAACATATACTTCTTCTTCAACCACACCATGAAGAAATGCACTCTTCACATCCATTTGGTAAACTGTAACTTCTTGTAGGACGCATAAGCCAAGAAAATTCTTATTGCCTTAAGACGTGGTACTTGTGCATAAACTTCATTGTAATCAATGCCTTCTACCTGATTAAAGCACTGGACAACCAATCTTGCTTTGTTTCTCACAACAACACCTCGGTCATCCTTCTTATACTTGTAAACCCATCTTGCACCAATCTTCTTGTAGTTGTCAGGCCTGTCAACCAATCTCCACACGCCTAACTTCTGAAACTGCTGAAGTTCTTCTTGCGTCGCTTCAACCCATGAGTCTTCTTTCATTGCCTCCTTCCAGGATTTCGGTTCAACTTGGTAGACATAACAGGCAAAAGACCAGCATTCTGGTTGTTCCTTAGCTGATTACGTGTCTACATACCACTCTGGACATCTCCTACAATATTCTACTGAGGATGGGTATTATGAATTCGAGTTTCAGGAACATCGGAAACTCGTGAGTTCATACCCAAATTGTTGATATTCAGATAAACAGCTAATTCGTTTGTTGGATTTGATGAAGAGGTAGATGCATGACCTTCAGTTATGTAACACCCCAACCGCGTAAAAGAATGAAACGCGGTGAAACGTCAGGGAGTCATGTCACGAAACTATTGTTTCACAACTCGTAGAATTTAAAATTTTGTTTTATTAAGTTAAATGTTTACATTGTCTTTGGATAAACAAAACAACATATAAATAAATTGTCTTTCATGTTTTAAGTCACTAAGGCCCGCGTCTTTACTACTTGAAGCATGCATCATGTTATCAAGCACTGACTCCTGAAACATATGGGAAAAGAGAGTCAACATAAAAATGCCCGTGAGTACATAGGTTTGTGATTATGTCAAATTCATGGCTTTGTATACATATTGCAACACCTTGTCTGACTACAAGAGTTGTGGTGAAAACCTCATATCAAAAGTCCTTGATATTGCAATACAATTAACCAACTAAAACAAGTTTGTTAGAGTTTTGAAAACCTTATAGCCATGAATCTTGACCAAAATGTTTATTTTGTAAAAACCTTGTAATAGATTGTACAAAAGAAAACTTCGTATGGTTTATATCTTTAAGTGAAAATCATTGCGTGACATTGTTCAAAACCATTTGTCCGTATTATAAACCATTTGTCCGTGTTACAAATCAATCGTCCGTGTTATAAAACAATTGTCCATGTCATAGACAAATCGTCCGTGTTTTTAATTGTGAAAACTTTTGATCGTTCTTTAATGAACACATTCAAACCTGTGTTGACTATACCACCAAAGGGTATCTTTAATAGTCCACCAAAGGGTCTCTTTAACTAGACTAACAAATCAACAAATGATTTGTTAATCAAAAACAATTTCTATCACTACCCAAACTTCCACCAAATCTAGTGAACAGTCTGATAATGGGATTGTCAGTCCTATGGTACCATAACATACTACTGGTTGGCTAGGCCAAAGCTAATGAATGTCATTCGTGTTATGGATAATGCATCAACAAGTTGTTCACATTATTGAAATCATATTGTTTTATATATAAACCATAAACATTGTTTTTGAAAACTTGAAAATGATTTAGCACATATGAGTCACCCAATACATTTGAAAAACGTAAAAGAGGGGAATTATGTACTCACTTAGAAAATCATTTTGTACATATAAACCATGAATATTGTTTTGAAATATTGAATATAAATACAGGCACATATGAATCACCCCAAAACATTTAGAAAATGTAAAAGAGGGGGCTATGTACTCACATAAGCCTTGCGTAGAAAATATGTAGATTTGAAATGATAGTTTAGCACATATGAATCACCCAAAACATTTTAAAACTTAAAAGAGGGGAGTATATACTCACTTTGAAAATAATTTTATGTATATAAACCATGAATATTGTTTTGAAATCTTGAAAATAAATGTAGGCACATATGATTCACCCAAAAACATTTAGAAAATGTAAAAGAAGGGGCTATGTACTCACATAAGCCTTGCTTAGTAAATATACAGATTTGAAAAGATAGTTTAGCACATATGAATCACCCAAAACATTTGAAAACATAAAAGAAGGGAGTATGTACTCACTTAGGATTGCGAAAGTATTCTTGATCAACAGAATAAACAAAGCTCAACGTGCCCTAATATGTCAAATAAATATGTTAGCGTGTCGGGACTACAAACAGGAGATCAAATAGAATGAAGTCTTATAAACCAAACGAGTATTGGAACTCATGTAATACGGTTTAAGAAACTTAAAATTCTTGAATTGGAAAGGATCCTAAGTGCTTTTGACCCATTATGACTCGTTAAGGTAGTTTACGCTACATTAACGGGTCATTAGCGTAAATGCATGATCGGATGGTTAAACACGTCCTATGATAAGTCTTAAATACCCAAACATGTTTGAAAATGTTATAACATCAGTTTGTATGTCAACAATTTGGTTATATGTGTTTAAAATGGATTTATGCGCAAAAGGGCATTTTGGTCATCATTTTTTAAGAACATAGAAGTAACTTATCATAACACTTACCAAACGACATGACCATAAACTATAATCTCAGTAGGTTATTCCCTATATAACTATGGTCACAAATATGCGTTGGTCGGATCCTAAGATCGACCAAACGGGTGGGATTCAGAAGTCAAAGCGGTGGTCAAGACCGCTCGACTTACGACCCTAAATAAGCACTAAACCAGATGTGATGAGTTAGACATGTCAAAATATGTCTAACTAAGTTTATAAAACTAATTTGGTATCAAAACTTGGTGTTTGATACCCAAAAATAGTTTTGTCGTAAAATGCACATCATGCGCATTTGTTACCGAAACTTTGACTCGTCACTTCGACTAGTAAACGTGGTAATCTGAAGGTAAAATCGTTATGGATTATAACCTTCGTGATTACGATCATGTTGCAAAGTTCAATTGAACTTTGACATTACCAAATATGGTCAGAACTAAAAGTCAATTAGGAAGCCAAATTGTTCGACTTTTAGCTCAAAATAGCTAAAATAATGAAAGAACTTGGAAAAGTACTTACTCGTGTTTAAGAACTCTTTCGGAACTCAAGATAGGAGGCTTCCAAAGGCTGGAAACAACCTCCAAGAAGGATAGAAAGAAGAACTTCACATTTTGCTTTGAAGTGCTTTGAAGTGGTGTGAATAAAAAATGGAAGAATCATGGGTATTTATAGTATTTTAAGATTAAGGAGGTGATGACAAGTGTCCTCAAGTGTGGATTAGTGTTCTAACTTGTGTTAACACCATATTAAATGTGTCAAAATGAGTTCTAGATGTCAAAAATTTGAAATAGGTGGTAAAGTTGGTGAAGAAGCAAAAATATTTATTAATTTTTTGACGTTTTTGGCCCTTAGACTTGTATTTTCACTTGTTTGTCATTTTTAACCCCTTTAACCTAATATTTAGGTTAAATTAAGGTGTTAAGACATGTGTAACTTGGATTATGCCCGAAAATGTCGTGGATGTCGGTTCGTTCGGTTGTACGGTTTCTCGTTTTGTAAAAATGCGTAAAATGCTTTAACGAACACGAAAATGATCGAAATTGTGCAACGATAGACATTATTGCATTTTCATTAATAAAATACAAGATTTTGTTGAATACAGAAATATTTGGAAATAAAACACAGGGTTTCATTGAATACGAAATTGTTTGTAATTATGTAATGATTGAAAAGCACAAATGTCACATTCTCCCCTACTTTTGGAAATTTCGTCCCGAAATTTAATTAGAGGAAACTTTGTGAAAACAGATGTGGATATTTTGCTTCCATCTGATCCACACGTTCCCAGTAAATTCTATGCTACGTTTGGATTCCCAGCAAACTTTAACTATTGGTACACATCTACGCTTGAGTTTCTTAACTTCACGGTCCAATATCTCCACAGGTTTCTCGATAAAGTTCATAGTGTCATCAATGTGAATTTCATCGAGGGGAATGTGGAGGTTTGTATCGGCTAAACACTTTTTCAAATTGGACACATGGAATGTTGGGTGAATATTCCCAAGTTCAGGAGGTAGCTCATTTTTCAACAAGTTTTGGGTCACACATGTATGTTGTGCTTGAAAGATACATGGCTAGATATCAGATTGAACTCGAACACAATGAACTTTGACACGTTTCTTACGACTAAGCAGATCAGCACAACATTCACCTTACAAGGATGATAGCGAATCTCGCAGTCGTAGTCGTTCAGAAGTTCGACCCAACGCCGTTGTCTCATGTTTAGCTCCTTTTGATTGAATATATATTGGTGACTTTTGTGGTCAGTGAAAACCCCACATTTCGTACCGTAAAGGTAGTGTCTCCAAATTTTGAAAGCAAAACTTCAGCTCCTAACTTAAGATCATGAGTTGTGTAGTTCTTCTCGTGGATTTTCAATTGTCTTGACGCATAGGCTATGACTTTGTCTCTTTGCATGAGAACACAACCAAGACCTAGGTTTGATGCGTCACAATAGACAACAAAATTGTCGATGCCAACAGTAAAGATAAAACAGGAGCATTACAGAGTTTTTCTTTCAGTGTTTGAAAGGCTTCCTCTTGTTTTTGTCCCCACTCGAAAAGTTTATTCTTCTGAGTCAAAGTGGTTAGGGGAATTGCGATCTTTGAAAAGTTCGCGATGAATCGTCGATAGTATCTAGCAAGACCAAGAAATGAACGAACTTCGGTAGGAGTAGTAGGTGTACTCCAATCCTTAATCGCACTGATTTTGGCGGGATCTACATGTATACCTTATTCGTTAACAATGGGTCCCAAAAATTGCATTTCTATTAGCCAAAATTCACACTTGGAGAATTTGGCGTAAAGTTGTTCTTTCTTCAGGAGTTCCATCGTTAGACGGAGATGTTGTTCGTGATCGGCTTGAGACTTAGAATAAATGAGGATGTCGTCAATGAAAACAATGATGAACTTGTCTAAATAAGGTTTACAAACCCTATTCATTAAGTCCATGAAAACGGTAGGAGCATTCGTCAAACCAAAAGGCATGATAGTGAAATCGTAATGGACGTATCGAGTGCGAAATGAGGTCTTGGGAATATCTTCTTCGAGTACACGAAGTTGATGGTACACAGAATGCAGATCAATCTTTGAAAAGTAGGTCACACCTTGTAGCTGATCAAAGAGATCATCAATGCGAGGTAGGGGATATCGATTTTTGATTGTGAGTTGGTTGAGTTCACAATAATCAATACACATATGGAAGGATCCATCCTTCTTTTTCATGAATAGGACATGAGCGCCGCAAGGTGAAAAGATTGGACGAATGAATCCCTTGTCTGAAAGTTCTTGGAGTTGCTTTGACAACTCTTGCATTACAGACGGTGCAAGACGGTAAGAAGATTTGGCGATTGGGTTGGCACCAGGTACAAGGTCAATATGAAACTCAACTTGACGAATTGAGGGTAAACCAGGTAACTCTTCAGGAAACACCTAAGGATATTCCCAAACAACGAGGATGTCCAGAAAAGTATTGCCCTTGCCTCTTTCCTCTACCATATGTGCCAAGAAGGCTACATAATTCTTTCGTAGGTATTTTTGGGCCTGGGCACAGGTCATGAGTTTTAGGGTCCTAGAGGGTTTCTCTCCGTGAACTTCTAAGGTTCCGCCAGACGAAAGAGGTATACGAACAGCCTGGTCGAAACAGATCACCTCAGCATGGTGTTTGGTTAACCAATCTATTCCTATGATGATATCAAAACTCCCGAGTTACATTGGTGTGAGGTCAATGCGAAAAAGGTGGTTATCCAAGTTCCATTGGCAACTACGAATGACATAGTCGAGCACAAGGGGTTCTCCACTAGCTATTTCCAATGTTAAGGGTTTTCCTAGTTTAGTTCTCGGCATTGAAAGCAAAGGTTCAAAGCCTAGTGATATAAAGCTTCTATTGGCACCCGAATCGAAAAGAATAGAAGCAGGATGATTGTTAACAAGGAATGTACCATTACTGAGTTCATTATTAGCACGAGCCTCATTGGCATTATGTTGAATGCGTGTCCATGTGCTGGATTTGCATTCGTATTCACCAATTTTTGCAGTTGTTTCTAAAGTGACTCATCTCACAATAGTTGTAGCAAGAACCAGGTGGGAATGGAGGTCTATTAGGGTTGTCTGGGGGTTGAACAGGGTTCTAAATCGGTTGTTTCGGGGCCGAATGACAAACATTGGCTAATCTAGAGAGATGTTAAAAATATTGACGAAAATATAAAGATGGTGGCCATTCGTTCGTTACTTAAAAACAAACAAATGACACACGTTGACTACTCAAAGTAAATGGGTATTTATAATGTATCGCGAAGTCATGCTTTAGCCTATAAGTGGACACTCACCCCAAGAGTTCCCAGGTAAGAGTGACTGGTCCGATAATGTGGATTTGTACGAACACTCTATCCTTAGACAGAAAACTCATGGTACAGGCATCCACCCTTCCAGATTGCACGTGTTCACATTAATAAAACTTAAAATTTTACGGGATTTTGAAAACTTACAAGGCTTTAAGCCAAAACAGATCATCTAATGATAGATGATTGATTTTCAAAACTAATTTGTAACTTGTATATTTGTTTTGGTAGTCACCTAAGGATAGGTGATAGTATTGTCTTAAGAATCTAAATGCAAGATAACTCGCGTTAGGGTCCTAGGAAGGTTATAGTCTAGGTCAGAGCATTACTTATAACCTAATTCCCTATAAACATACGCTCTGATACCAATCTTTCTGTAACACCCCGACCGCGTAAAACAACAAACGTCGGCGGAAATGTCGGGGAGTCATGTCACAGAACTATTGTTTCACAACTCATGGAATTTAAAATTTTGTTTTATTAAGTTAAATGTATACATTGTCTTGGGATATACAGAAACAACACATAAATAAATTGTCTTTCATGTTTTAAGTCACTAAGGCCCGCGTCAATTCCTACGTGAAGCATACATCATATTATCAAGCATTGACTCCTGAAACATATGTGAAAAAAGAGAGTCAGCATAAAAATGCCGGTGAGTACATAGGTTTGTGATTCTGTCAAATTCGTGGCTTTGTATACGTATTGCAACACCTTGTCCGACTACAAGAGTCGTTAAGTGAAAACCTCAAATCAAAAGTGTTTGATATTGCAATACAATTAACCAACTAAAACAAGTTTGTTAGAGTTTTGAAAACCTTGTAGCCATGAATCTTGACCAAAACGTTTCTTTTGTAAAAACCTTGTAATAGATTGATTCAAAAGAAAACTTCGTATGGTTTATATCTTTAAGTGAAAATCATTGCGTGACATTGTTCAAAACCATTTGTCCGTGTTATACCATTTGTCTGTGTTACAAATCAGTCGTTCGTGTTATAAACCAATTGTCCATGTCATAGACAAATCATCCGTGTTTTTAATTGTGAAAACTTTTGATCATTCTTTAATGAACACATTCAAACCTGTGTTAACTATACCACCAAAGGGTCTCTTTAACTAGATTAACAAATCAACAAGTGATTTGTTAATTAACAGTTTCTGTCATTACCCAAAGTTTCACCAAATCTAGTGAACAGTCCGATAATGGGATTGTCAGTCCTATGGTACCATAACATACTCTGGTCCGCTAGGCCAAAGCTAATGAATGTCATTCGTGTTATGGATAATGCATCAAAAAGTTGTTCACATTATTGAAATCATATTGTTTATATATAAAACATAGACATTGTTTTTGAAAACTTGAAAATGATTTAGCACATATGAGTCGCCCCAAAACATTTTAAAAACGTAAAAGAGGGGAATTATGTACTCACTTAGAAAATCATTTTGTATATATAAATGATGAATAATGTTTTGAATCTGCTATCACACTTACACAATTTTCTTTTAATTTCAGTGTGAGAGTCTAATTTGCTGATGTACTATCATTTCTTCTTTTTTCACAAAGTGGTAACTCATTTTTTATTTTTTTTAATTTTTTATGTTTTTGATTTTTGAAAAGCCGTAAATTATTTACAAACTATTTTTATGGAAAAATGTTACACTTTTCAACTTACTCCCCCTAAACTCACTCACTAACTAACACTCTTTTTGGCTTAGGGAAATTTCTCCCCCTAAATTTTTGTTTTTATAGAGTAAAGTGTTAAAAACATAAATTTAAACACAAACAGACTCCCACTTTAACCTAAAAAATAGGTTTTTCACTTTTAGTAAACCAGTATCTAACAAAGAAGTAAATACTTCGTTACCCTGAGTAACCTACTATTCACCTCAGATGATTTACAGGAATAATCACTGTTGAAAACATCAACAGTCCTTCTTGGTCATCCGGTACACACTCAACAACTTAGTTAGACTATGGGACCCAAGTTTAAAGGTCTTGGGTCATCCAGATTCATCAACCACTGGAACATCTATCCAATATCCATCACACCCTACTGGTATCTTGGATGTCTTCCAAGTTGTTGGACACGAATTATAATTTCCATGAGATCTTTTATCGTTAGAGTTCTAATAAACTCTCGGATTTTTCGACCTTTGAAAATGATTATCTCGAAACCTTCTTCTCCTATTGTCATAATCTGATTTTTGAAAAAAATTTGGATTATTTTGAACATTTGAGTTACTGAAACCCCTATATTCGTTTCTTCTTGGAAAGTTTCGATTACGAGAAGTTTGGTATCGATTTCGAGATCCAAAATTGTTACTTTAAAAAGAATTTGATTGACCCTTATGGTGACATGATTTAGGAGAAGAGTTTCTTGAACCAACAAATCTTCTTGATATTGAAGGTTTAGGTTGAAATCTTGGTTGATTTGTCTGAACACTTGATTTATCATTTTTCTTTAAACCAACCTGATTACCATCCTTAACCTCAAGCTCAGCTTTCTTACCCTTTTTAAAAGGACAACAACTATCCACATGCCCTTTGTTGTGACATTTAAAAAAGGATCTCTTCTTAAAAATTTTCTTTATGTTAGATCCCTTTTTAAATGTTTTGACCGTTTCGTCTTCAGTATCCTCATCCACTTTATGCGGTGTACTGTTGGACCTAACGGATTCTTTCAAGGAGCCTGGACTATCAGGCATATCAACTGTTATTGGATCAACTATAGCTGGTATAGTAGGAACAAAATCTGTTAGCTTATTTTCATTTGGTAAAAAGGAGTAATCCTGATCCTTAGAAGATGAAGCTTTACTAAACCCACACTCCTGTTTTATCACTATTTCATTTCAAACTTTTCTGAATTTGAGTCCTGACTAACGAGGATTCTCCTAATTTGTCTAACTTTCATGATGTTCAACAATTTTGGCCTGTGCATCAGCCAATTCTGTGCACTTTTCAGAAAGCTCGTTAGTCTTATTCTTCACAGTTTCACGAGCCAAATCAATGATCTATAAAAGGTCATTGACTTTGCTGGTCAAACTGATGATTTCTCGTTCATTTGAATTGAGTGTATTTAAAAAATTTGACTCCCTTTTACTCAAAAGAACATTTCACTCTTTCAGTTTTTCTAATTCAACTAACAGAATTTTGTTTTGCTCCAATAATTTGTCAACTTTACCCTGTAGTTCAGTGCAATTATGACAAGTATGACTTACAGATTGAAATTCTACCTGTACCTTTGCTGTAAGCTCATCTGTATCATCCATGCACATTGCAGCTTTTGCATCCTTGGCTTCCATTTTCTCCTTCTCAGCTTTCTTCTTCTCTTCTATCTTAGCCGCTCCTTCACCAATCTTCACAGCTGGAGTCTCACTCACACATGTACTTTGTCTTAAAGTACTCTGATAACGTTTTTCTAAGGCTTCCCACAGCTCTCTAGACGATCCATACCTATTACAAATGTTTTTCATATCAAATGGCAAGGACATCTTTATTGCTGCTAAAGCCTTCTTCTCAGCATCATATATACGTTTCTCAGAATCTTCCATCTTCTCATATGAGAATACCTTTATTCTTCCATTCACTCGACGTGTGGGAGTAATGTACCAATCAATCATACAGCTCCACATCTTAGAATCTTCACATTGAACATATGTCTCAAACTGCTTCTTCCATTCTACATATTGTTCAGCATTTATCAACTTTGGCCAGTGTTTAACACCCTCACTTAGATTGTTTAATTTGCCCATCTAAAACACGCAGCTAACAGTTTAAATGGATTTTGGTATACCTGTGTCAAAATACAAATCTAACCCGCAGCTTATCGTAACCAAACCGTTAAAAATGTTCAAAAATTTGTCCAAAAAGTGTGATTACCAAATTGTACCGTTAGACTCGTCTCGACGATACGAATCCAATGTTATATAATGTCCGATAGTGATTTCAGATTTTTTTTGCCATAAAAATCACACAGTCTAACCGTGCAGTCGATTTGTTAAGATTGTTTACTGATCAACTTCTATGTTCGAAAACGTTTAACTCTGGTTACGTCAGCTGGTTAACTTTCCACTTTCTTAATCCTAACTCGGAACAATACTAAATCCGAAATGATAATCCGGAACAATATCAATTGTAGATCCCTAGTCCGTATGGATCTTCACGGAATCGTCTATCTAATCTAGAGTGCGGAATCCCCTAGATCAGATTACACAGAAACAAGAACACGAACACAATTCCTTTCAAACTGTCTTCTATTGACTATCTAACACAAAGTGTTTACAATCAATTCAAGACTCTCTTTCAACTCTCTCTGAACAACTAAACCAGCAACACTATCAGCACAACCAATAACCTAAACCCTAATGCAAACCTCCCTTTATATAGAGATAGGTTATACAACTGGGCTAGGGTTTCCCTAAATGGATTGCTAATTGGTCTCAAGCCCAATTCGCCTACCATGTTTTGTTTAGTGTCTAGTTCAGCCCAATATCTTCTAATTAACTATTACAAAACTAAACACGCTAACCGTTTATCATTTTACTAATTACAAGATATACAAAGACCAAATCTAAGCTGTTGTCACAAATATACACCAACAAAGTGGAGATAGGTGGCAAACTTGGTGATAAAGGAAACTTTCTTTTGACAATTTTGGCCCTTGGACTTGTATTTTCAAGTTTTGTCATTTTTAACCCCTCTTAACCTAATATTTAGGTTATATAAAGGCGTTAAGGCATGTGTAACTTGGATTTTGTCCGGAAATGTCGTGGATGTCGGTTCGTTCGATTGTACGGTTACATGTTTCATAAATAAAGTATAAAACTTTATCGAACACGAAAATGACCGAATTTGTGCAATGATTGACATTTTTGCATTCTTACCAATAAAATGCATGATTTTATTGAATAAAAATGTCTAGGATTGTATAATGATTGATAATTATACATTCTCGCAAATAAAACACAAGATTTTGTAAATACGAAAATGTTCCCGAATTGTTGAATGACTAAAAATGTACAAATGTCACATCGGAAGTCACGTATGTACGCCAAGGATACTTAATATAAGTTAAAATACTTATATTTATATCAAAAATACCAGTTTATAATGTAATCTACAACAGTTTTATAAAAATCACTTTAAAAGCCGATTTTTACTCTTTTAAATGCATAGTCATATACCGAACTTTACTATAATCATCTCAAGTCGTCACGACTTGATATTTTAATATAACACATGTTACTTAATGACTAAAATGGTACTTATACTCATGTTAGTTCAAATTTCATGTAAGTTATATAAATCATGCGATTTCACCTATTTTACTACATTTAAGCTACATGTTCAACATGTAAAGCTATCATACTTGTAACATAATTTCGTGTCAGCATAATACATCATATAACATTATTTAAACATGTGTATATTCTTATTTAATCCACCTTTATCATATCATAAAAATTTCATCATTTTATGATCATTTAACCATCATGCATGCTTATGTACAAGTACCTAATGCATGATTATCATATTATCTTCATCCAAGACTTAAATATATCTTACATACATTTATTTCATATTATCCAAATATCATTTTATTCTAATCATCATCAAATAATTCATAGCATTAATGCATGTAACATCCTCATGCTTTTATGAACTAACAAACAAAACCCACATGCATGTAGACATATATATATAAACACATGACACACACACATGTGTACATATATTTCCAAAAACCCACTTTTACATGCTCATCTTTAATCATACGGACTTTTATAAAAATCCCTTTTAAACATGCATGCATTCACTTTTCAAGAATCATGTCAATCAAGAATCATTCAAAATCAAACTCAAACACTAACACATATATACACACACATTTTTGGCCATGTGTTTGCATAAAGTATAGGTGTGATTGTGTGTATTTTTTATAGATTAAATATGTTGCACCCAAAAGTGTAAAACAAAAGGGTGTTCGAGTGTAGTGACGGTTATGCAGGCTCTGTAGTATTTCGTGCGTAGAGTGATCAAGTGATGCAACCTGAAGTTACCCTACATGAGGTAAACACAGGTGGGCGTGAGTATACTAAGTCGGTTGATAGATCGGATTCTGAAGCAGAAAGTACGGAGAGAAAAAAGGAAAATATGCCACTTCGTACGAGGTGACCACTTCGTGCAAAGTGACAATCCACTTCGTGTGAAGTGACTGATCACTTCATGCAAAGGTCTATTTTTGTAACGTTTTAGCTCATTTTGCACCCGTTTCGACACTGATTTTCGTGAACAAGGTATTAGCAATGAGGCAGAACAGTCTAGAACTATACTAATTAATCAGAAGCGATTAAGATTTTGTTCCGACTAGTTTATTAAGAAAATACGATAGTTATGTATAGTTTAAGTATTCAATTTGGTCATAGATGTCAAGCATGGAGATATCAAATCTCGTTATATGATTCACCAAAGCACAAAATTGCAATAACCCGGTTGGTCATGAACGTACAGAAGGTAAAATGTAATATGTCAAGCGAGGCGTTGAACTTAATTCGGGTAGCCACGGCTCCCAACGTTCTCACTTGCTAGAATACTAATCCAAACCTGTGAGGATGATGAACTAAATTAGCTTTCAACACTTGGTACAATGATAAGTTGTAAATCAAGAAGATAAGTTATGTAATTGCAAAATGTTAGTGAGTTAGACTTACTTAGAAGAAGATAGTTCTGTCGAAAAGCAAGATATTCGAGAGTTAGAGTGTATGCAAGGTTGGAACTGGTGAAGTGCATCTGTATTTATAGGAAAATAGGTTTGTTCATACGAGTTGGCATAACTTCGTATGAAATGGTACTCGCTTCGTGCGAAGTGTAATGCACTTCGTGCAAAGTGACTATTTCGGTCCATTTTTCGCGTGTTATAGTTGGTCAATTTAAGTATTTTAGGCATGCATGAAAGATGTATAAGTATAATTGTACGCAGAGTTGAGCATTCAAGCATTTCAAGTGTGAGTTTCTTGCATGAAGTCACATATTAAAGATTGTAAAGTATGAATCAAGCGTATTAAAATGTATAAGTATCAAATAAAGTTGAAAATGAAAGATACGATTACGATACAAGTTTGCAACTATCGAATCGAATATACTTTCTAAATAAGGAAAGTCCAAAATGCGGAGAGTTACAGTCTCCCTGTTGGTGCACACAATGTCTATTGCCTACGTCTAGGACATGTCGGCCGTGTATATAGGGCTTATATTTGTCATTTATTTACATATATCTAATGGCTTGTATGAGGGAGCTATAGTGGCTCGTACGAGTGACACCTTGTCACTCGTTCGAGGCACCAATCGCACGAGCCAACAACCTCACTCATGTGCGAGCCATGTTGTCCTATTACAGTGGAGCTTGAGTGTTGTGTTATAGTTGTTGGTGTGTGACTGAGGCAAAGCCCTGTTCGTTTGTTCACTCGTCTATAACTTTTCACGTTTATCAATATACGAAGTAAAGGTGTTTAAGCAGCATATTTGATTGTTTGCTTGTCTAACTCGCTAGCAATGAATTCTGCCTCTGTTAGTTGACTCAAATCGGTCCGGTGCTCATGGAGGAGAGCCGATCCCCTCTCATAAGTGGTATCAGCGACTTAAGGCCTAATTTGAGGACAAACAACAAGCTTCAGGAGACAACCAACAAGTTTCAGCAACTGAAAATCCAGATTCAACCATTGAAGTTTTTCTATATCTACTTTTTCTTCATACATACTTCAGATCTAGAGAATTTTATGGATGAATTGGATTAGGATTTTAGTATAACACGTTAAAATCAACATTAACAAATACTTGAAACCTAAAGATCTAAAATCGAACAAAATCATGATGAAAATTGTAGAAAACATCCGTTTGTTGACTTGAGCTACTCGTACGAGCTGAAGGACAACTCGTACGTGCAGAAGGACACCTCGTATGAATAAGCCATCTGTACGAATAGCCACTCGTACGACAAAGAGAAACAAGTTTTCTTAAATTTTCAAGTTCTAAAACAGTTATTCGTACGAGTGAGTGATTCGCACGAAGAGTCACTCGCACGAGTAACTCTCTCTCTCTCTCTCGCAGGAAGCCTTGCTCGCACGAAGCACTTTACTCACGCGAGTAATTGGTTTACTCACACGAAGAACATTTTAAGGAGTTTTCTTAACTTTCTGTTCTTGTCAGATTATATTTAATCAGTGTTGTCGAAAGTTTGTGTTTCTGATAAATTGGAGATATAATGGAAGAAGAGTTTTTCAACGCTTTTGCTGCTTCAGCTGTTACCACTACTTCAACGCAAAATATGAATCTCCAGAATGAAATGGGAACAATGACGAAGCCTCCAAAGCTTATGAATCTCAAACACTACGATAGCTGGAGCGAAAGGTTCATGAACTGGGTTGAAGCTAATCAGTTAACTTGCTGGTTTGCTTTGAGTCGAAATATCAAGCTCCGATTGGAGAAACTGGTCTTGAAAAAACGCTAGCTTAACTCTCAAAGATCGAAAGAGAAAAATTCATTAATGAGAAGAAAATGATGAATATCTTGCAGTAAGCCATCAAAGAAGATATATTGGCGCTACTACAGCACGATGATGATGCTCAGTCTTTATGGAATGCTTTACGCTTAAAATTCCAAGGAAGTTCACAAGTGCGAAAGGGAAAGAGAGCACTACTGAGTAAAGGATTTGATATCTTTACTCTTATCAAGGGAGAGACAGCGAAACAGTTGATTGAAAGATACTGTCACCTAGTGGTTCAGATGAAGCGTATTGGAATTATAAAAGCAAACAAAGAACTGGCCGATAAACTTGCAGATTCTCCACCTAAAGGAGAATGGTCTACTTACTAGACTATTGGAGCATAGAGTATGGTAATTTCTCATTACCTAGATTCATCGAAATATTAGAAGGGCATGAGCTGGAGATGCAGAAGATGGCAAAAAGTAAAGGCGCCTAGATAAAACAGGATGTGAATCTATATTACAAGGGTAGTCCAGCCGCACACATACAGAGTCCCAGAATTCAAACTGCCTCAGTGCCATCAACACACCAAGTCCATAGTCAAGCCAAACTAGTGGATTTCAATCTTTTGCTTCCTTCAATCCTAATATGCCTCCAGGACCATAATCATCCCAGAGTTCACGTAATCTACAGAACAACCAACACAATCTATCGAATCCCTATCAACGAATCCTACAATGCAATATCACAGTATACCTCCAAAATGCTCAAGACTTTGACGGAAATGCCGCAAAGCAACACATTACTCTACTTGCCTCGGTACTTGAATCATACGAAACTTTGGTAGCTAGAAGAAATGGGAATCCAGAGATGACAAAAGAAGATTATGATTAGATGATCCAGTTGAAATGGAATTGATCGATATCAAATGGTGTATGGCTTCCATTGTCCGAAGAGCTCAAAGTTTCATGCAGATTACCGGAAGAGATAATTTGGGAGGACTTGACGGGAAACTAGGCTTTGATAAGTCGAAGGTTACATGCTTCAAATGCCTAGAGATGGGGCATTTCAAAAGAGAATGTCTAAATAGAGAGGTCAAGGGCAATCAGAACCAGTTTGCTGATGATTATTACAAGATGGCCATATATCATCGACCTTAACACAAACAAGAATGGTGCAGATTGAAGATGGTCCATCAAACTCAAAAGATAAAGCACTCGTTATCACTAAGAGGACGAAGGTTTTAACTTGAACAAGTACATCATGAAGAATGAAAGCCTGGAATTAGTAGCTGAAATCGTTGAAGAACCTGTGAATGATGATGGATATGCAGATGCATCCTTTGATGAAGCACCTGAAGAATTTTATGGAGCTTCGTCTGAGGAAGAAGAACTTCTAAACAGTGCTTTTAAACATCTTTTGCCTACTAATATTCTTAAAAATTTTGAAGGATATTTCGATACAATCCGTCAACCAACATGTGAGGAAGAACAAAAGTCAGAAGTCGTCGAATTGATTGATGTAACCAAGGAGATAACTGTCGAAGCTCTTACTGATATTGTTGACAAGGCTTTAATGGCAAACTTGAACGAGGTAGTTACTGAGCACGCCCAGGTAGAAAGTGTTGAATTGGTAAATGAGTCGGGAAGTGAAAATGTGAAAAAGAATGAGGAAACTCATAATGTCGAATTGGAAACTCCATGCTTAAAATGTAAATTGCCATGCAAGGAGTGTGTTGAAAAGGACAAAAAATATAATGAACTCAAAATCACAAATTAAGCAAAAGCATTCGACAATATGAGAAATCATTGGTAAACAATCAAATATAAAGTTTGAGCAAGAAAGAAAACTCCGTGAACATGTTTCGAAAACCTCTGTTGGAAATGACAGTAGGACATGTTACAAATGTAACAAAGTTGGGCCCATTGCACGTTAATATAAACCACACTAAACGAAACCTGGTCATGAAGTTAGAAAAAGCACAAAAGATGTTAAACAGAAAGGTCCAGAGTTTGTGCCAAAGCAAATTTTGAAACAACCTGTTGAGTCAAACTTAAATGTGAAACCAATCATTGCAAAATTTTGAAACTTTGAAATTGGTGAATCATCTAAGAAAAATGATAAAAGAATCCTAGGTTCCACTCAAAGAAAGCTTTTTGGAATGCATAAACCTAGGTTGTTAAGAACAAATCATCTTTTGTTGCTGTAAACACCACCGTTGTTTGAACTAAACCAAAAACAAAAAAAGGATAAAAGGTTGAACAATGGGTGGAGGTAAAGAAAGAGGTTTAGAAAATTGTTGTGCCAAAATGTCATATCCAAACCCACCCAAGACCAAAAAGGCTTGGGTTTCTCTGTTTAAGTAATTTATTTCACATGTTGCAGAGCCTCCCAAGGTCAATTATTTCACCGTGGATTATGGATCGTGGAGCTTCTCGACACATGACAGGGATGCTTGCATTGTTATACGGCATAATAGCAATCCGGGGAGGATATGTTGTGTTTGCCGGAACACAGTGAAGAAGAATCATGGGTGAAGGTATTCTCACGAACGGAGTGGTGTCATTCGACAAAGTGAACTATATCGCTGAGCTTAAGTACAACTTACTTAGCATATCGCAAATCTCTGACAAGAAATTCACTACCCACTTCAACGACAAGGAATGCTTAATTCTCAAACTCGGATTCAAAATTTCCGAGGAGCGGATCCTCATGCGCGCTCCAATCAATGAGGAATTTGTTGATGCGTTCTACGACATCCACATATACCTGATTGAAGTTGCAGAATATTTAAAACACGACTCTTATTTTTCAAGATCAAGCTTCGACGGTGACGTCCAAGAGGGAATTTGTTGATGCACTTTATGTCTGTCCGTGTGTGAATAGGCTAGAAAAAGTGTGTATTGATATTTTATAGATTAGATACGAACACACAACCTAAGTGCGAATGAGAATTGGCTCGTACGAGTGACAACGTGACTCGTACGAGTGATAAATAACTCACTCGTACAAAGGACACTTCGTACGAAGCCAACCTGCTCGCTTCGCATGAGCTGCTCATGACTAGATATATGTGTTGTGTGTTCATTGTTTGTAAGTTTTGGTAGTTCCCTAAGCGAAAACGCTGGCGGATTCTCACCAGCCAGGCAAGATGTATACTCTTTCGGTATGAATGAATGAATGCTTCTGGTGATTCTGTTTTTACTCTATTTTTATATCGTTCTACTAAATCAGCACTATCATACGCCCAAACTTTCGTTTAGAACCGCCGACATCGAGACCCACACCTTTTGATTGAAGATGTGCTGAAGGCTCTTATGGTCGGTGAAGACCACACACTTGGTACCATAAAGTTAGTGTCACAATATCTTCAATGTGAAAACAACTACACTATGTTTAAGATCATGCATAGTGTAGTTTCTCTCATAAATTTTGAGTTGTCTCGAAGCATACGCGATAACCATGTCCCATTGCATGAGACCACAACCAAGCACTTGGTTTGAAGCATCGTAATATATGGTGAAATCATCGTTCGCATCAGGAAGTGCGAGGACATGAGTAGTACAAAGCATGTCCTTGAGAATTTGAAAAGACTCCTCTTGTTAAGGACCCTAAACAAAAGGCTTATCTTTTTGAGTCAAAGAGTTGAGAAGGACAGCAAGTTTGGAAAATTTCAAAATGAAGTGACGATAGTAACCAGCTAAACCATGAAACCAACGAATGTCAGATGGAGACTTAGGAGCAATCCAATTCTTCACAGCTTCGATTTTAACAGGGTCAACGTGAATGCTAACTTTGTTGACTACATGACAAAGGAATTGGACATTTTTTGCCAAAATTCACACTTGGAGGATTTGGCGTAAAGACGTTCCGTAAGGAAAAGTTGAAATATAAGATGCAGGTGTCGCTCGTGCTCTTCTTGTGTCTTGGAGTAGATGAGGATATCGTCGATGAAGACGATCACGATATGATCGAGATATGGTTTGTACACACGGTTCATCAAGTCCATGGAAACTGCAGGTGCGTTGGTCAAACCAAAAGGCATGACCATGAACTCGTAGAGACCATAGCGTGTACGAAACGCGATTTTGGGTATATCTTATTTGGGAACTCAGAGTTGATGATAACTAGAACATAGATCGATCTTGGAAAAACACGTTGTGCCTTGTAGTTAATCAAAGAGGTCATCAATACGAGGAATAGGATATGGGTTTTTGAGTGTAAGCTTGTTGAGCTCGCGATAGTCAATGCACATCCAAAAGGATCCATCTATCTTTTTGTCGAACAGAATGGGAGCGCCCCAAGGAGAAGAACTAGAGCGTATAAAGCGTTTATCAAGTAATTCTTGAAGTTGGCAAGATAGCTCTTGCATTTCCAAGGGTTCTAGATGATACAGAGATTTCACAACAAAATTTGCACCGGGAATAAGATCAATGTGGAAATCAATATAACGAGGAACAGGAGGACAATGGTCAATCTTCAGGAAAGACTTCAAGAAAATTTGCAAACGACAGGGACGTCACTCACGCTTAGACTCCTATCCTTCTTCTCCTTAACGTGGGCAAGAAAGACGAAGTATTCCTTAGGTAAGTATTTGTTCGCTTGCATATAAGACATAAGCTTAAGAGCTTTCGTGCTTTTTTCACCATAGACATGTAAGGAATCGCTATTTGGGAGAGGAAGATGAATGAATTTCTCAGAACACACGAATTCAGTACGAACATGCCTAAGCTAGTCCATGCTTATTATGACGTCGAAGCTACACATTTGCACGGGTATGAGGTCGATCTAGAATTTATGGTCATTAAGGTTGAGAGAGCAATTAGTAAGAATGGAATCAACATTGATAGGCGATTTCGACCGCGAATGGTTTGGGCAACTTAGAACGTCTACACTTTAGCAAGGGTTCGAATTCAATGGATACAAACTTTTATCTATGCTAGTTTCAAATAAACACAAAGCATAGACATCCTTAACGAGAGACATAGCATTGGTGACATCATTCGCATTTTGTGCTTGAGCTGTAGTGATGACGAAGGCTCTACCGCACGCTTGCTGCTACTGCTGGTTGTTGCATTGCGGACAGAGGTTGGCGAGATTATTACGATCTCCAAATTTGAAGCGGGCTCGTCTTGTGGCTGCTTGAGGTTCGTCTTGGTTTGGTGCGGGGTTTTGGGTCTTCGCCATGGTTTGAGTTTGGTTGGCAAGCGGTTGTGAACCACTTCGACGTTGAGGAGCAAAGTATCCAAACCTATTGTAATTTTTGCATAGGTGGCAGGGTGCATTAACAGGGTGATGGTATGGGCATGTATTACACTTGGGATGAGGCCCGATGTACGCGATTTTGTTAGGCTTAGGATTGGTTAATGCAAACTGTTGGATAGGTTGAGGGTTTGGCAGAGTGACTACAGCATAGTTTTGGCTTGAAGCCTTCCGCTTCTTGCCTTTGTTGTTGTTTCTGGGTGGTTTAGACCATGTAGGTTCAACAACGGTTTAGGTGGTAGCTTGATGGGCATTCTTTGACGAAACCTTGGGTGAGGCTTCATGAAGAATGTAGTTATTGTTGAGCCTAGCAGCCAATTTGTAGGCATCCTCGAGCTTTTTAGGTGAGGTGGAGTCTACGAGGTTCATAATCTAGGGTGGGAGGCATCGAATGTACTTTGTGATAGCCTTGTCAACAGTGTCGGCTTAGTTAGTGCAAATCACACTCAATTGCTTAAAGTGGGCTGTGAGGCCAGCGCTGTCATTCCCCACTTGCTTCAGATTCCAGAATTATTCTCGAGCTTTTAACGCTCGTGAGGGGGATAGAACTTATTTTCCATCAACTTCTTGAGGTCCACCCAAGGGAGGGCATGAGCGACTTCATTCCCCATGAGCGTTACACTCGGAGGTCCACCAATCAAGGGCTCTTGATCGGAAAACACCCGTTGCGTTTATGGTATGCAGGTAGTTAGGGCAACCACTTTGAAGAAACTTCACTTCAATGGCATCAAAACATTTAAGCATTTTAGTGGCACTCTCTTCACGAGTGAAGGGTAGGGGGTTACAAGAACAAAATTGATTGAAATGAAACGTCGACTTAGGCATTTCCACCTTGGAGTTGACAGAGGCATGTGGTGAGTTGGTGTTTGGTGGAGGCTGGATTTTGTTGTGATGTCAAGGATGACCTTAGCCATTTGCTTGGCCATAAATTTCATACCATCCTTCTTGGACATCGAGTTGGAGTTGGACTTCGACTTCTTCCTTCCGTTTGAGTTTTGCGAAGAAGACATCTAGGTGATCAAAAATAGAGGGAAGGATGAGGCGTGATTATAATGTGGTTATAAAAGTCACGTTCTAGCATGTAAGTATCACATAACACGTACCAGTTCATATAGATGGCATAAGCATAAACACGTATGAATGTGTAAAAAGGAATATAAATTTAATTACTTTGCGAAAATTATTGAAGTGTTTGATTGGAGTGACGTGCGAATTGTGCATCAGTTTTGAAATGAACGAGGTAACAAGTATTAAAAGACGTAGTAATTGGGATAACATAAAAGAGAGGCTTCATAATATATTGGAGTGTTAAGGGTTGAGAAACTTTGACTATTCCAAAGTGAATTGTAAGTTCTTTCGATTTAGGGAGACATGCTTGGGCCTAGTAGTAAAATACTCTCACCGAGGAGCGGTTAGCGGTACTTACCCTTCTAGTTACTAAATGTCCCAAATTGATCGAGAATTCAAAACTTTGGCGAGATTGTAAATCAAGGAATGGGACTAGTTATCAAGATGCGGGTTTCACCCCTAACTTGATAGCATCGTATCCTAAATGTGGTTTGTGCTTAACAAACGAGGAGTGAATTCTGACTCTTTGGTAAGGGTCCACTAGAGCATGAAATGGAAATTTCCATCCAGATAGGATATCATTCGTCACTTGAGGGTAGAATTTCGTGGAAAATCAAGATTCACGGATTGAGAGTGTTCACCAAATTGCGGGTTTCACCCCTATTTTGGTGAGATTGTCTCGTTTGTAGTATGAGTGTGTTCATGTCTTCAACGAGTATATTGTGTAAATGTCTTAGGAAAGACATTTTGTATAATTGAGACAAAAGAAATAGAACGAAGCAAAGTAGGATGAATAACATGTAAAGTAAGAATCAAGAATGGTCAAGTTGGTCACTTAAACTATAGACTAGGTCGAACATGGTAATTCTACCTAATTCCCTCATGTATCATGTATTTTAGCATGTATGATGGATTGTTTGTGTTTGCATAAAGTATAGGTGTGATTGGGAGTATTTTTGATAGATTAAACATGTTGCACCCAAAAGTGTAAAAGAAAAAGGGTGTTTGAGTGTACTCACGGTTATGAAAGCTCCCTAATATTTCGTGTGTGTAGTGTTCAAGTGATGCAACCCGAAGTTACCTACATGGGGTAAACAGGTGGGTGTGAGTATACTAAGTTAGACGATAGATCTGAATTCTAAAGTAGAAAGTACCAAGAGAAAACAGGAAATATGCCACTTCGTACGAGGTGACAACTTGGTGCGAAGGGTCTGTTTTTGTAACATTTTAGCTCATTTTGCACCCATTTCGATACTGATTTTCGTGAACAGGGTATTAGCAATAAGGCAGAATAGTGTTGGTGCACAATATATATTACCTACATCAAGGATATGTTGGTCATATAAATAGCGCTTATGTTTGTCATATATTTATGTATATTAGATTGCTCATACGAGTGAGCTACAGTGGCTCGTACGAGTGACACCTTGTAATTCGTACGAGGCACCACTCGCACGAGCCAACAACCTCACTCCTTGTGCGAGCCATGTTGGCCTATATATAGTGAAGCTTGACTGTTGTGTCTATAGCTATTGGTGTGTGAGTGAGGCGAATCCCTGTCCGTTTGGTTACATGTCTGTAGCTTTCCACGTTTATTAATATACCAAGTAAAGGCGTTTAAAAAGCATACTTGATTGTTTGTTTGTCAAACTCTCTAGCAATGAATTCTGCCTCTGTTAGTTGAGTCAAGTCGGTCGGTGCTAACGGTGAAGAGCCGATCCCCTCTCACAAGTGGTATCAGAGCCTTGAGGCCTGATTTGAGGACAAACAACAAGTTTCAGTAGAGAAACAACGAGTTTCAACAGTTGAAAATCAAGATTCAACCATTGAAGTTTTTCTATATCTACTCTTTCTTCATACATACTTCAGATCTAGAGGTTTTCATGGACGAATTGGACTATGAGTTTACTATAACACCTCAATATCAACATTAACAAATCCCTTAAACTTAAAGATATAAAATCGAACAAAATCATGACGAAAATTGTAGAAAACATCCGTTTGTTGCCCTGAGCTACTCGTACGAGCAGAAGGACACCTCGTACGAATAAGCCATCCATACGAATAGCAACTCGTATGACCAAGAAAACCAAGTTTTCTCAAAATTTTCAAGTTCTAAAACAGTCATTCGTACGAGTGAGTGATTCGCACGAAGAGTCACTCGCACGAGTAACGCTCTCTCTCTCGCACGAAGCCTTGCTCGCACGAAGCACTTTACTCGCACGAGTATTGGTTCACTCACACGGAGGACATTTTAAGGAGTTTTCTTAACTTTCGTGTTCTTTCCAGATTATATAATCAGCGTTGTTGAATGTTTGTGTTTTTGATAAAAGAGTTTTTCAACGCGTTTGCTGCTTGAGCTGTTACCACTACTTCATCGCAAAATATGAATCTCAAGAACGAAATGGGAACAATGACGAAGCCTCCAAAGCTTATGAATCTAGAAAACTACGATAGCTGGAGCAAAAGGTTGGTGAGCTGGGTTCAAGCTAATCACTTCACTTGCTGATTCGCTATTGAGTCGAAATATCAAGCTCCTATTGGAGACTAGTCTTGAGAAAACGCTAGCTCAACTCTCAGTCTTTACGGAATGCTGTACGCTTCAAATTCCAAGGAAGTTCGCAACTGCGAAAGGGAAAGAGAGCGCCACTGAGTAAAGAATTTGATATTTTTTACTCTTATCAAGGGAGAGATAGCGAAACAGTTGATTGAAACATACTGTCACCTGGTGGTTTAGATGAAGTGTATGGGAATTGTGAAAACGAACGAAGAATTGGTCGATAAGCTTGAAGATTCTCTACCTGAAGGAGAATGGTTACTTACTTGACTATTCTAAAGAACGACACTGAGTATGGTAATTTCCTATTACCAAGATTCATTGAAAGATTGGCAAAGAGCAAAGGCGCCCAGATACAAGAAGATGTGAATTTATACTACAAGGGTAGTCTTGCCACAAACATACAGAGTCCCAAAATTCAAACTGCCTTTGGTGCCATCAACGCATCAACTCCACAGCCAAGCCGAAACTGTGGATTTCCATCTTTTGCTTCCTTCATCCAAATACGCCTCTAGGACACAATCATCCAAAAGCTCAAGCAATCCACAGACTAGCCAGCACAATCAATCTAATCCCAATCAATGTATCCCACAATGCAATATCGCAGTAAACTTTCAGAATGCTCAAGACTTTGACGAAAATACCGCAAAGCAACACATGACCCTACTTGCCTCGGTATTTGAAATGGAATTGATCCATATCAAGTGGACTATGGCTTCCATTGTCTGAAGAGGTCAACGCTTTATGGAAATTACTGGAAGAGATAATTTGGGAGGAATTGACGGGAAAGTAAGATTTGATAAGTCCAAGGTTACATGCTTCAAATGCCGAGAGAATGGGCTTTTCAAAAGAGAATGTCCAAATTGACAGGTTAAGGGCAATTAAAACCCTTTTGCGGATGACTATTATAAAAAGGCCATATATCATCGACCTCAACCCCAAACTAGAATGCTGCAGATTGAAGATGGTCTGTTGAACTCAAAAGACCAAGCACTCATTGTCACTCAAGAAGATGAAGGTTTAAACTAGAACAAGTACATCACAAAGAGTGAAAGTCTAGCATTAGTAGCAGAAATTATTGAAGAACCTAAGAATGCTAACGAATATGCAGAGGCATCCTTTGATGAGACACCCGAAGAATTTATGGAACTTCATATGAGGAAGAAGAACTTCTAAACAATGTAATTAAACATCTTTTTCCGATTGATATTCTTAATACTTTTGCTGGATATTTCAATACAAGCCATCAAACAACATGTGAGGAAGAACAAAAGTCAGAAGAAGTAACCAAGGAGATGACCATCGAAGCTGTAACTGATATTGCTGACAAGGCTTTAATGGTAAACTTGAACGAGGTAGCTAATGAGCACGCCACGTAGAAAGTGTTGAATTGGTAAATGAGTTGGTAAGTGAAACTGTGTGTAAAAAATAAAGAAACTCATAATGTCGAATTAGAAACTCCATGCTTAAAATGCAAATTACCATGCAAGGAGTGTGTTGAAAAGGACCAAAAATATAATGAACTCAAAACAAATGCTGATCATTTGTTATATGATTATGTCACAACAAAAGAGCATATGAAAAATTAAGCAAAACCATTCGACAATAGGAGAAAGCGATCAAAGAAGATGACAATACACTTTCAATGCTCAAAGCAACCGTTATGGAAAAACAAATGGCCATAAACATGCGTATAAATACGATTGCTGAGATAAAAGTGAACCAGAATAAAAGAAAATTAAAACCTAACGGGTTAACAAATTGTTAATCAGTTATTCTAACAGTTCATATGTCATTGATCACATTCTTCTGAAAATCAAGGTTAAACAAGAAAAGAAAGTTGTTAATGACCAAGGTAAAGGTTATGATTGTGTTCCACCACTCATGTGGAGTAGCTATGCAAAGAAAAAGTCAGATGGGGTGGAAAAGGCGCTAAACATAAAATTGTTTACTAAAAATTGTAATGAGCTACATGAGAGCATTGATGTAACTTATACCAAAACAGAAAAAATTGCGAATCTGATGTGGTAACCAAAGTGGTCAAAAATGTTTTTAAAAATGAGTCTGACAGCATAGTTTGTAAAAGTGCGGAGTCAAGCAGTGAAAAATCTAAGTCAAGTTTGCATTCTGAAAGTGAGAAAAGTTTTCACGACAACTTAATCTCAGCATCAGAGAATGGTTTGAATGGTGATCCTAATATAGTCGTCTACAAATTGAAAGGATCAGATATACTATACTCTGATGAGGAATTTCCACTCCATAATGTAAACTTGGACCGAGTTGACAAGCTATTTAAGCTAGCTGAAGTCAACACATCTGATCTTGATAAGCAAGATGCCGCTCTTTACTCAAAATCAAAAGGGTATCAAAGAAACATACATCCAAGGGGTAGAAACTATCTGAGTACAAAAGGGCTAGGTTAGGGTTTGAAAAGAAAAGAAACAAAAATTTCAAAACCAAAGTGTTACCTAGAAAATTGAGTTTGTTTACGGAACTAAACTGTTAATGAAAAGGAAATCATTGGTAAATAATCAAACACATAATTTGAGCAAGAAAGAAAGCTCCGTGAGCAACTTTCGAAAGCCTCTGTTGGAAACGATAGTAGGGCATGTTACAAATGTAACAAAGTTGGGCACATTGCACGTCAATGTAAACCAAACAAAACGAAACCTGCTCATAAAGTTCGAAAATGCACAAAAGATATTAAACAAAAAGGACCAAAGTTTGTGCCAAAGAAAATTTTGAAACGAAATGCTGGGTCAAACTTAAACCAATGATTACAAATTTTCAAACTTTGAGATTGGTGAATCATCAAAGAAAAATGAACCAACAGATTCCTAAGTTTTACTCAAAGAAAGCTTTTTAAAGTGTACAAACCTGGGTTGTCAAGAACAAATCATCTTTTGTTGTTGTAAACACCACCGCTGCTTCAATTAAACCTGAAACAGAAAAAGGATCAAAGCTTGAACAAGGGTGGCAGTAAAGAAAGAGGTTAAGAAAAATATCATGCAAAAATGTGATATCCTAAACCCGCCCAAGACCAAAAAGGCTTGGGTTCACTGTTTAAGTATTTTCTATTCACATGTCTGCCAGGGCTCTCGAGGTCAATTATTTCCAAGTGGACTATGGACAGTGGAGCTTCTCGACACATGACAGGGATGCTTGTGTTATTATACGATGTAAAAGCTATCCGAGGAGGATATGTTGGGTTTGCCGGAACACAAGGAGGCAGGATAGTAGGTGAAGGTATTCTCACTAACGGAGTGGTGTAATTCGACAAAGTGAATTATACCGTTGAGCTTGAGAACAACTTACTTAGCATCTCGGAAATCTGTGAAAAGAAATTCACTACCCACTTCCACGACAAGGAATGTTTAATTCTTAAACTGGGATTCAAAATTCCCGATGAGTGGATCCTCATGCGCGCTCCACGAGAAATGATCTTTATGTCAAAGGCATGAGTTTCACATGCTACTTCAAAGAAGGTTCAATGCTTTGTATCTAAAGCTACCGAGAAAGAGTCAATTATAAGGCATCATAAGATGGGGCACATTCCCCTAAGAAAGATGAACTATTAGGTGCATAACGACCTAGTGGATGAGGTTAATCTCAAGAATTTTCATTTATTTGATGATTTTCTTAGGTGCAAAAAGGGGAAGCAGCACATGAAATCACAGCCGAGAAAGCTGCATAGCTCCATCAAGCTTCCACTAGAAAGGCTTCATATGGATCTCTTTGGACTAGTAAACATGAAAAGGATCTCTGGAGATCTATATTGCCTAGTCATGACAGATGACTACTCAAAATGCTCGTGACAGATGAAACATTAGGAAATCTTATTATTCTCTTTAGCAAGTTGGAAACGTATATCACTTACTAATCAAGACAATCCGCAGCGATAATGGTACCGAGTTTAAGAACAAGAGAATGCTTGAATTCTACAATGCTAAGGGTATTCTTCACGAATTCGGCGCCCCTTATACTCCTTAACAAAATGGAGTAGCTGAACGTAAGAATCTCACACTGATTGAGACTGCAAGAACAATGCTCGCTGATTCAAAACATCCTATTAGTTTCTTGAGCGAAGCCGTCACTTCTGTGTGTTACACCCTTAACCATATTTTGACACTCAAGCCTCACAACAAGACATGTTTTGAACTACTGAACAATCGAAAGCCGAATCTAGCGAGCTTGTTCAAACCGAAACTGTTAAGTATCAATTTGACTTGTACGAGCTGGTTTATTCAAACTTGAACCATTGCCTTAATGTTAATTTGACTCGTACGAGTGTCAATTTTTGAAAAAGTTTGAAAAATTTTTGAAGTGTTGGAAATTTTTTGTGTTCCCAGGTCAAGAAGTTTTCGTTTTCTCCATTCCACAATATATGCTGCTTACTAGACGAGAACATTCTGGAGACGCCGCTTACAAAGAAGTGCTTGATTTTTTGAATCGTCTGCCAATTATGAAAGCCTTAACTGACAAACACACAGCCTATAGATCGCACGTTGAAAACTTATGGGATGCTGCTGAGTACAACGAAGAAGAAAACGTTATTTTTCTACCGTAAGGATCAACAAAGAAGATGTTCAAGTTAAAATCACTGAAGATTTGATCTTGAGAGTGTTAGAGTTCAAATATCGTGCAGAAGACCCAACTGGTTATCCTGAATATATGGTCAAGGGGTGTTTCTATAGGATCTTCTACAGGATGGATATGCAGGGTACATTAACGCAACACCATTCAAGTAGGGAAATATGAGCGCACCCTTCGGATATATTGCCCGGTGTCATACATGCTCTCAATCACTGAAAGGGAGGTTTTGATGACTTGGTTGACTATCAAATGTGCATGATAGCAGCTCTAATCCTCAATCTGTTGTACAACTTCTCCAAGCTTATCTTTATGCATATGGTACAAAATATACAAAGAGAAAAATTTCTTCCGTACCTGAGGTTCGTTCAAATGCTGCAAGAACTTAAAGAAAAAGAAAGAACATATTCTGAAGCTCGAACACATGGATGTTTCTACACTAAAAAATATGAATCTTCATTTGAAAGCCTTCCCGAATTCTAAGCCGGTTTTTGGGGCAATCATTGACAAAGATTATGTGGTACCACCAAATGGAAAATGGAGAAAAGATGATAGTGGTGATGAGAATGATGAACTTGAAAAGTTAGATGGTTTGGTGTTAAAGAGAAGCGCTTGGCTTATGAAAGAAGACAAAAAGGGGAGCAAGGGTACAAAGAGAAAACAAGCTGCCACATCCTTCTCCTCTAACCCTAAACAAAGAATGTGTGCTTCTGTTGGTACAACTTTGATTGATGAATCGAAAAATGAAGATATACAACCTATTTAGGCTGAAGAGAACATTGAAACAATTGCTGCAGACATTGAGCAACAGACTTTTGGAAGAACTATAGGTGAAGCTTGTGGAGAAGAAGGGCCATCCTCCTCAAGTACTGATTCTGAGGATAGGATAGAAAGAGAAAAAGAGAAAGAATTAGAATGGTTTGCAGAGGAACGTCGAAAGGCTGAAGAATGAAATAGAAAAGAAACAGGAGATGATGATACAACTTACATGCCATCAGAGTCTGATAGTGATACTCCTGTTATTAAGCCATCTAAGAGGCCAACAATAATGCGCTTAAATAGACCAGCGTCAAGAAAAACTGATTCTCCAACAGCTCGTTCACAACGCAAACTGAAGAAGAATGCTGCTGAAGTGTCAAATTTTGAGCCAACACCACAACCACCTCCATCACCACCACCACAACCATCACCACACTACCTCCACAACCTTCATCAAAACCAACTCCTCAACCTCATACAACTCAATCTCCTCCCCAATTTTCAAAGGGCTCAAGGTTAGAAGATCAATTTGATTTTGACTTCGGAGATATTCCAGGGGAAGAGTTTACAGCGGACATGTTCAACGACTCAAGGCTGACAGAGTTAGAAAATCAAGTCATGTTGAACAGTGTAAAGATTGCGGAGCTGCAAGAACGCATAAAGAATCAGGAAGAAGAACGAAAGAGTCTAGAGGCTATATTGGCAAGTTTTGTGTCAGAAAATGAAAGGCTACGAAAGCGTATGATGGAATATGACGAAAAACGTCTCAGAAATCAAAGACAGATGAGCTTATTTCAGAAGATTCTTATTAAAAAGCTTGGCATTAATCTTGCAGCGAGATAGATAAGATTGAGAATGAGGAAGCGAGAGAAATGGTGGCTAAGTGTGAACGAATTGCCAAAGAGTTATCTGATGCTCAAGGTAAAGGAATGGAAAAGGTTGGAAAGGATCATTTGATTGAAAAATCTGTGACAGAAGCTGAATCTGTGCCAGTATCTTCTGATTTGGTGGTGTATGTACCTACGATGAACTTCGTTTTGATAGGGAAACCGAAAGATGTGGAAATTGATATGTCAAATCTTTCTGAGAAGCATCGGGAGTTCTTGAAGAGAAGGAATATGTTAAAGGAGATTGATAAGAAGATTAATTCGTTTAACCAGGACTTGGAGGAGTATGATGAAGATTTAGACGAAGCTGGTGATGCATCTAAGAAGAAACCTGATAGTCATAGGAAGGATGATGATAGTGATCAGGGAGATTAGGGTATTCTTGTAACAGATTCTTGAATTAATGATGATATCGATTATTCTGTGTACTTGGATGATTCGGCAAACCAACTTAATTTTGACCAAGTTCAGGGAGAGTCATATAATGCTTCAAAAGATACTCAGCAGACGGAATTCTCATAGTGACTGCTATGTGCAGTGTTACTGTTGTGCCTAAACCAAGGATTTTTTTCTTGGAACATGATGTGGAAAAAGGAGAATACATACACAATTATATGAAGGAATTGGTTGCCAACAAGTTAGTTGTGGATGAAGAATCATTTGACTTTGATTTTGAAGATGAACTTAACGACATCAGCACTATTCAACCTGAAGATTATCTCTTCGAACATATATCTGAAGCAAATGTCCATGATAAGGTTGTCATGGGGGATGATTCCAATGAAATGTTTTCCACCCTTCAATGAGGGTAGGGATGACTTTCCAACCTTCAATGAAATGTTTTTAGCCGCAAAAGATGATTTGTTGAAACGCAAAGTGGAAGAGTCTGTGAAGGTATGAAGTATGCCTAAACGTTTATCAAAAGAGGAGATTTTTGAGATGTTAAAACTATGGTTTAAAGAGTTACTCGAAGAGTGTAAATTGAACTGTCCCCTAGCATTCTTCACTTGTCATGCTGATGTTTCACTTGGGGACATTATTAGTCGGGGTTGGATCGAAGAATTGGATGTATATGCTATAAGAAGGGAGTACGGGCTCCGATACTTTAGATACTTAAGCGACTTAAAGACCCTGTCATTCTGGGATATCAAAGAGCTTATGCAGACAAAGATGATCAATCTGAAGATGAAATTTCATGACCAGCGGCTGTGGAAATTAATAAAGTTTGAAGCTACACATGGTTTTAATCGTTGGAAAGAATTACCAAGATTGATCCAATAATGAAGAAGAAGGATGTTACTTTGATTGTAAAAAAGGCCACGAGTGATGAAGAATACGCCTTTGATCAAAATGGAAAAAAGATTTTCACAAGATAGTCAAATGGTGGCTCTATGACTCGAGCACATGCGAAGCTGTAATTTGTGTCCAACCAGATGAAGATTGTCGGAAATTAAAATAAGAATTATTCGAATCTGTCATTGCGCACAAGCGAATCTATGGTTTATGGAGTGGTATTCGAGTACTAGACCCGATGTGGCTAGTCAACTACTCTCAGAAAGATATTAAATGTCTATTCTATGTGAAGATCAGTTATGAAGAGAAAGACAAAGAGCAGGCTCTGCAATTCCAGAAGATTGTTACTGTTTGTTATGCTAATGATATACATTCAGGTAAAACATGGAACACTTCTCGGAGAAAGCTCGAAAAAAAGGAGCAACGTAAAAAGGAGAAGAACGTAGCAACGATTGGCGAGAGATCAAGGATTGCATCGCTACGAAGTTTTCATTTTGGCAACACTTACAATCGGCCTCCTCCTATAGATCAAACGCCGATATCATCTTAGGAGTGTCGTAGGCCCGAAAGGACGCTAAATGTCAAACGTCTTTGAAGAATTTTAAAGAAAATTTTGTAGTCTATCCAAGACAGCGGCAACATCCAAGGGGGAGTTTGTTGTTACACAATGTCTATTGCCTACGTCTAGGATATGTTGGTCATGTAAATAGGGCTTATAATTGTCATATATTTATGTATATTAGATGGCTCGTATGAGTGAGCTATAGTGGCTCGTACGAGTGACACCTTGTCACTTTGTCACTCGTACAAGTCACCACTCGCACGAGCTAATAACCTCACTCCTTGTGTGAGCCATATTGGCCTATATATAGTGGAGCTTGAGTATTGTGTCTATAGTTGTTTGTGTGTGACTGAGGCTAGTCCCTGTCCGTTTGTTTATTCGTTTGTAACTTTTCACGTTTATCAATATACGAAGTAAAGGCGTTTAAACAACATACTTGATTGTACGTTTGTCAAACTCTCTAGCAATGAATTCTTCCTCTTAGTTGATCAAGTAGGTCCAGTGCTCACGGAGAAGTGTTGATCCCCTCTCACAAACAGTCTAGAACGATACTACTTAATCAGAAGTGATTAAGATTTTGTTTTGACTAGTTAATTAAAAAAATACGATAGTTATGTATAGTTTAAGTATTCAAGTTGGTCATAGATGTCAAGCATGGAGATGTCAAATCTCGTTATATGATTCACCAAAGCACAAGGTTGCAATAACCCGGTTAGTCATGAACGTACAGAAGGTAAAATGTAAATATGTTCAAGCGAGGCGTGGAGCTTAATTCGGGTAGCCACGTCTCCCAACGTTCTCACTTGTAAATGAAGAAGATAAGTTATGTAATTGCAAAATGTTAGTGAGTTAGACTTACTTAGAAGAAGATAGTTCTGCCAAAAATCAAGATATTCAAGAGTGCGAGTGAGAGTGTATGCAAGGTTGGAAGTGGTGAAGTGCGTCTGTATTTCTAGGAAAACAGGTTAGTTCATATGAGTTGTCATCACGTTATACGAAATGTTACTCGCTTTGTGCGATGTGTAATGCACTTCATGCGAAGTGTAATGCACTTCGTGCGAAGTGACTTGTTCGGTCCATTTTTTGCGTGTTATAGTTGGTCATTTAAGTATTTTAGGCATTCATGAAAGATAAGTATAATTTTACGCAGAGTTGAGCATTCAAGTATTTCAAGTATGAGTTTCTTGCATGAAGTCACATATTAAAGATTGTAAGTATGAATCAAGCGTATTAAAATGTATAAGTATCAAATAAAGTTCCATTATGATCATAGTCTCGGATTACAAAGGTTGAAAATGTAAGATACAATTACGATACAAGTTTCCAAATATCAAAATTCGAATACACTTTCTAAATAAGTGAAGTCCAAAAGGCGGATCATTACATGAACAATCACTGGAATCTCATCAACTTTACCTTTCCTTTACCCAATGTTGTTGCTTCTGCTTCTGCTTCAGCTTTTCTTGCACGTTCTACAACCTTAACTTCTGCCTCTTCAATCTTTATTTCAACATATTCAAAGTTGAAATTTAAACTGAATCTCTTCTCTAACACTTTGAATAACATATCGACTTTTCAACAATAGCCATCTTTTCAACTTCAAGATCTTTCACAACTCTATGTAACCTTTCATTTTCAGCCACTACACTTGTGAGCATTGACACTAACGTCATGTTTTCTTTCTCGAGTTGTGTTATCTTGTTTTCGTGTTCTTTGATCTTTTGTTCCAGCTCAACAATCTTACTATCATTAAACAAGTCTGTATCGAATTCCCAGCATCAAATCCTTCTGTAAATGATATTTCTCCAAAATTAGTATGAAAGCGATCAGATAACATTTTTGTTGGAGCAGACTGTGGTGTTGAACGTTGTTGAGGTGCTGTTTGTTTTGGTGTTGAATGAGTTCGTGGTGGTGTAACATGCTGAGCTTGTGATGATGGTGGAGGTTGTTGTGGTGGTAATGATGTGGTAAAAGGTGCGATAATTGGTGGTTGTTGTATTGGTGAAATGATAAATGGTGGTGTGATGGGTGGTCATTGTTCGTGTGGTGATTAAGTAGGTGGAATAACAGACTCTACATTCCCAGTAGTAACCACAACTTCAAGTGTTTTCATTCTTCCATATATACGTCTTGCTTTCTTCGCTGCTGGAGACCCTCTAGTTTTCTTTTGAACTTTCGTAGCTTTACTCTTAGCACACCTTGTCTTCCTAACAAGAATCTCAATATGTTCTTCATGCTCAGAAGGAACATAAGTAACATCATCGTCAATAACTTCTTTACGCTTATGATGAAGTAACCTTATCTCTTCGCATTTCTTTGTAGCGGCGATTTCACTACTAATAGTATCGTAAGATCTTTCTTCGCTATCACCTTCTACCACCTCTTTTTCCACATTAGCTGTTCTCTTTTCAACATTCACAGCCTCTCTTTCATTGTCAGATGTATACCTCTTCGAGGACATTTTCAGCCACCGGTTCATTAACCAGCTCATTCACCTGTGTCTCTTCAGGTTCATCAATTAATAATGTTGGTACAATTGCACATTGGCGAGTTTGTGTAGGCTTTTTCTTTGGAGTAGCCCTCTTTCTTTCTTTTCTTCTTTCTCGAACCAATTTCTTCATCTTGGTATGAAACCATCTAACTTTTCCTCCTGTCTCTTTCAAACCCACTAGTATCCTTCCTCCACTTGCCCTTAGGCGGTGCATTGTAGTTCTTATCATGAATCACTCCAAACATTGGTTTTGCAATTGGCTCAAACCTCTGTCTCAAATACATATTCAATCTAATCAATGTATCTCTATCCATATGTTCCAAAACAAGCTCATCATCCTCTCGCTTTTCCAGATTCGGAAATAAATCATCCAACATCATCTTAAAAAATCTTGGATACTTGAAAAAAATTCCCTCTTGTAGTGTTAGCTGCCATCTACTCAAAGATCAACTTTCTAAAGTTCTACGACATGTTCACTGTTAAAAGCTGCAACCATGCACATCTAATAATTCAAAATGTAATCAAAACCGCGCTTCCTATGGCTGAAGGCATGTATAATAGAATATAAAACAAACTTGTACGGCCTTCCAAGATTCGCCTTCTTGAAATTTGGTTGATTCACATGACCTTTATAGCTCATCCAGTAAAAATATCCTTTAACCATTCTCTTTAGATACCCGGTCAGATCACTATCTTTGTTTTTTAAATCTAGCACTCTATGAATAAGCTCCTCTATAATTTTAACCTCATATTCTTTGTCATCGGTCTTTATAAAAGAATGGATTGCCCATGGCTTCTCAACATATTCAGGAGAGTTCCTTTATATGTGATCTGTAAACTTTATGCTTATGCGTTAGAGCCTTTTTCACTAATAATCTTCCCATAAACTGAAGAACTTCTCTAAACGCAGCTACCTCCGAAATCTTGTCATTAAGTATGCAGCAAACATACTGGTACATAAAATTTCAACACATAGAAAAATTTTGTCGAAATTTATAACACTTGGTGCAAAGTGTCATTGGGACGAAGTGGACATTTATCAGTTTGTATGAAGTGGGCAAAACAGTTTAAACATTTTGACCATTTCCACTTTGTACGAAGTGGTATTTGAATTTTGTCAAATTTCATTTCGTGCGATTTGGCTTCTTTATATAGGACCTGGTCCACTTCGTACGAAGTGGCTCTTGATTTGGTGCGAGGTGGCAAACTCGTACAAAGTGGAATCCAACTCATACCAAGTGACCTCCAAACTTCTCATTTTCAATTTTTTCGAGCATATTAACCATTTTAACAAGCCACTCAGTTGACCAAGTCCAAGTTAATGACTCTGGTTAACCGATGTTTCAACTAAGTCCAAGTTAATGACCTTGGTTGACCACTTTGTGAACAAACTGATATTTTTAGGCAATGTTATGTTTTAAATTAATGAACTTTGATGTTTTTAAAACAATTTTTCATTTCAAATATGATCCTAACCCGTTGTCACAAGATTTTCCTTAGCTATAAGCATCTCTAGACTTTGAAGATCTGTTTTCCATCATCGGCAGACGAAACTAAGATAGAAATAAAATCGTTTTGATTCTTTCAAATTTTATGCTAAAACACACAAAATATATTTTTGGGTTTTTCTAAAATAAAATGCAATAGCTATGTATAAACATATTTACAGATATACTTTTGTGAGTTTGTGTTAGGGAATCATATCAGTTTGTAGGACATGTCACCGGTACCGTTGACCTTGATTAGGCTTAAGTTATAAACAGATTCACTTAGATTGTCAATATACTTGTCCACTTGAACCTCTACACATTTCCGAATTGTTCCGAGATGCGTTAGGTAATTTTAAGAACTTTACTTTAAAGTGTTTCCTACCTCTGAATATACTCTCGTATCAAGATTCCGTTGATTTCATCTTACAGCTGAATATATTTAACTTATATATGTATCTGGGTAATGTAAGACCTTGTGAGCCTGGTTAGTACCACCGTACAAACAAAGAGATGATGGCACAACTTTAAAAGTGGTGTTCCAATTTGGAATCTTTTACTACAATTGTTGAATCTTTCGATACTGATAATATGCTGCCGTTTTGGGGTTTTAAAGCAAAAGTATTCTACAAGTTCTAGGCCATTACTAAAGCAAAATCATAAGAACTTGTATAATATCCCAGATATCAATTATCTATAAAGACCTAATATCTCAGAATCGGGCAATCTCTCAAACAAAGTTTCGGTGTACTAAGACCATATAGCGATGTTAAACCACTAATTAAGAAGTTTTCCTTTATGTTTATATCTCAGGAAACAATTTACTAAATGTGCAAAGCCTACAGCCACATTATCAGTGAGACCTGTTTAAACATTTTGACCCTACAAATCTTTAGCATACTGTGATAGTCCACTAATGTACTATCATTTCCTCTTTTCACACGGAAACTCTTTTTGTCTTTTTCAATGTTTTTGTACATTTTTTGAACTTTTAAATGTTTTTGTATTTTCCCATCATTCCTCACCCTAAAATTAAAAACATATTTTGGTTTTTTGTTTTTAAAGAATGAAATTCTGAAACAGTAAAAACATGACTAAACCGATGAGGATCATGTGAACTCATCATCCGACCCGTATTAAACCTCTAGTTCCCCATTTGATGTAGATTTTTCATACCATTAAGTTTCAAAAGATATTTAAATCTCGTTTGATTAAATGGTTTAGTATAAAAATCTGCCTTTTGTTCATCAGTGTGGATCTTTTCAATTCTATTTAACTTTTACTCGTGGCAATCACATATAAAGTGATGTCGAATTTAAATTTGTTTAGTTTTAGTGTGTTGAACAAGATTTTAGTCATATTAATTGCAACCTTGTTATCTACAAATATGGGCGTATCAGGAAACTGCAATCCTAAGTCTCTCATCTGTTTTGCATCAACAAGATTTAGGAACAAAAATTAGAAGCTGAAACGTATTCTTCCTCGTAAGTAGAGAGAGCAACTGTTGTTTGCTTCTTGCATTGCCACGTTACTAAGCGTGTTCCGGAGAACTAGCAACCAACTGTTGTAGATTTGGCGTTTAATTTGAAACAACCGAAATCCTAATCAGAATATCCAACGAGATCGAAATTGTCATTTCGTGGATACCACAAGCCAGTGCTTGGGCAACCCTTCAGATATCTAAGAATGCGCTTGATGATCATCGTGTGTGATACTCGAGGACTTGATTGATAATGGGCACAAAGGCATGTTGGATACATGATATCTGATCTAGATGCTGTAAGATACATCGATGATCCAATCATCAATCTATACAAGGTTTCATCTATCTTGACTCAACGTTCATCTGGTCAGATGCCATGACTGGTTGCCAATGGGGTATATAACAGTGGTATTTCCAACATTTCAAATTTCTCCAAAACATCGTGTATGTACTTTGTCTAATGGATGAAAATGCCATCAGGCAACTGATCGACCTGAAGTCCTAAAAAGAACTTCATCTCTTCCATTGAACTCGTTTCAAATTTCTTTTTCATGATTCATCAAATTCTTTACACAGCGCATCATTTGTAGACAGAAAAATGATATCATCCACATAAATATGTACTATCAGCAGGTGTCTTTTCACTTCCCATGTGAAGAGTGTACTATCGACAGTGCCTTTGATAAAGTCATTGCTTACCAGGTGCTGAGAAAGTGTCTCATATCAAGCTCTCGAGGCGTGGTACAACCCATATAGCGCTTTATCTAGTAAGTAAACCTTGACTTTATGCACTAGATCGACAAACCCTGGTGGTTGCCGACATACACTTCCTCTTTCACTTTTTTGTAAAGAAAAGTTGATTTGATATCCAACTGGTACACTTTAAACCCTTTCCATCACGCAAAGGCAAGGAATATAAAAATTACTTCTAGTCATGCAACCGGAGCATAAACCTCTGTGTAATCAATGCCTTCTTGCTGATGAAAACCTTTGACAACCAGTCGAGCTTTGTTGCACACAATTACCCCTCGATCGTCTCTTTTACACTTGAAGACCCATTTTGTAGTGATAGCTTTGTGATTAGCCAGTAGCTCAATAAGCTTCTAGACACCAAGCTTTTCAAATTGTTATAGCTCTTCCTGAATTGCATTTACCGAGCTTTCGACTGCAAGGTTCAACCTTTGAAATAAAACAACCATGTAAGCATATATCTTGAATATGTGTAATTTTAGTGTAAAAACAACTTAGCTCCTTGTTGATCTGACTGCGTGTTATAACACCAGCTCGTAACTCTCGAATTATATTCTCCGATGGGTGGTAGGAAAGATTCCTTGGCATAACCTCATTAGAGACACTTACTTCATTCTCTAGATTTGTAATATTTTGTTCCGCAACCTGATTACTTGTTAAAGCTTCATTATGATTGATAGGACCTGCAGATTGATTTAGTAGACTTGTAATATTCTCAGAACCTTCATCGGAGCTGGACCCACCATCATTATCATACGTCGGCCCAGCTTCAGAATGAGAATCATCAGACTTATCAAAATTAGGCTCTATGTTGTTCACTTCTGGTTCGACGACGGGTTCTTTTTTAGTATTGCTCGGACCTACTTTAGAATCATTTGTGCCAACATGTGGTTGAGAAACCACTATTGGTCTTGGAACTTGTTCTTGAAAAGAAGCTTTTTGTTGTTGATATAACAACACAAGTTCCTCATCTATAGGTTCTTCTAGTAGATCGAATGAATTCCATAAACTCTCGTAGATAAACAACCATGAATCACCAGGCTTTTGAGTAGGATATGTATATCTCGGACAATCTACATGTTGAGCTAGAATAACATGGTTTAACCTAGGCAGATACACTCGTCTCTGAGGACTATCAATTCTATGAAAAATCCCTCTAGAGATTTAGCACCGAATTTACCATCCGAGTCAACAACCGTATAGGACGATCCAAACGTCTCCAAAAACTCCGAATTTGGTTTTCGTTGATTATGTAGCTCGAAGCATGTTCTCTTGTGACCCTTAACAGTTAAAAACCATATTTAACATGTAACAAGCAGAGGCAATGGCTTCTCTTCAGAAACTTACAAGTAACTTCAAATCAACGAGCATCGTGCGTGCTGTTTCGATGAGATTATGATTCTTACGTTCAGCTACTCCATTTTGTTGCGTAATATAGGGGGCATTGAATTCGTGAAGAATACTTTGTCATTACAAAATTCAAGCATTCTATTACTCTTGAACTTTGTACCATTGTCACTACGTATTCTCTTGATTGGCAAATGATACATGCTTTGATTCTTCCTCTAGTTTTACTTCGTAGCTTGAAACGAAATAACCTACAAAAGTTTCTTCAGAACGTTGTTCCTGATAATATCTTTCAATTATAGCATCCTCAATTGCTTCATCAAAGACTGCATCAGAACATTCTTCTACCTCAGGTTCGGATTCTTCGGTTATTTCTAATAACAATGCCAGCCTTTCATTCTTTGTGATATATTGTTCCAATTAAATTGTTCATCCTCTTGGGCAACTACTAAAGCTTTATCTTTTTAGTTTGTGGGACCATCTTTGATCTGAATCATTCTTGTCGTAGATTGCTATGGCCTCGGTCGAAGATATATTGCTTTTTTATAATAATCATCTCCAAATGGACTCTGATTTCCACTCACCTCATGGTTTGGACATCCCATTTGAAATGCCCTTTCTCCCGGCATTTAAAGCACGTAACCTTCGCTTTATCAAAACTAAGTTTACCTTCCAAACGATCCAAACTATTTCTGCCTATGATTTCCATAAAGCGTTGAGCTCTTCAGAAATTGATGCCATACACCACTTTATATCGATCAGCTCCAATTCTTCTGAATCTATCTGATCCTAATATTCTTTGGTCGTGCCTCGATTTCTTATCTTTCTAGCAACCAGGCTTTCATAAGATTCAAGAATGGATGCAAGCAACGCCATGTGGTGCTTAGTAGTGTGTTTGTTGAAATCTTGTGCATTTTGTAGATTTACATCAATGTTGCACTGTATAATCCTCTAGTTTGAATTTGGTATGTGGACTGCTCTGAGAATTGTTTGAATCTTGCGAACATTAAGGTGTTTGAGCAGAATTTGGTTCATAAGACGGAAATGATTGAATACCACTAGATTGGTTCGAAGACGAACTTGTAGAATTGTTTGCACTAAAGCCTGTCTGTATCTTTGGACTTTGTGTATTTGCCATAGAAACTACCTTTGAAGTACAAGTTTACGTCTTGCTAAATTTGCGATCCTTTTGTTTTAGCCATCTTTTGCATCTCCAGTTCATGACCTTCAAGCTTTTCTATAAACTTTGACAAATTAAACGAACTATAATATGCACTTCAGAATCATTAAATAAGTAGACCACTCTCCTTCTTGCAAGGCATCAGCCAGTTTATCAACTAACTCTTCATTTTTTTTCTGAATCCCCAACCTCTTCATTTGAACAACGAGGTGGCATATTCTCACCCTTTAGTAGATTGAAAATGTTAACTATTTCCTTAGCAACGCTTTCTTACTTTTCCTCATTTGAGAGCTTCATTGGAACTTAAGCCTCAACGTGTTCAACAAAGATTGAGCATCATCGTCATGTTGTAGAAGAGCCAAAATATCTTCTTTGATCGATTGTTGTAATATGTTCATCATTTTCTTTACATTTACAAACTTCTCTCTTTTGGGTGCTGAAAACTATGACAACATCTTCTCCAACCCATTTTCACTGACTGGTGTAGTGTATTTATATTCAATTGCAAACCAGCAGCTAAAATGATTTGCTTAAACCCAATTAACAAACCTTTCATTCCAACCGTCATTATCAGCTTCGGGGGCTTCGTCATTGTTCCCATTTCATTTTCGAGATTCATATTTTGTGCTACTACAGTTGTACAGAAGATGTCGTGAATGCATTAAAGAACTCATTTTCCATTTTTCGAGAAAATTTGACAAAAGTTTCTTTGTGCAAAGTGAGTCTTGTACGGAGTGTCACTTCGTGCGATTTGAAATCAAAACAGTAAAACACAAAGATTAAAAATTTTCACTTCATGCGAATTGTCACCTCGTGCAAAGTGCAACACTTTGTGTGAGTTGAATGTCACCTCGTGCGAAGTGATGTTTAAACGTGACAAAGATGTCACTTCGTGCAAAATGAATGGTCACTTCATGCGAAGTGAGGTGTGAGATCGTGCAAAGTGGGTTTAAGATTTGATGTCTTTTTTGCAATTTTCTTCCTGAATCCGATTGTTTTAAGCTTTCATCTTTTCAAGGATTATACTATTATGGATTTTAAGTATTATACTGAAAAATTAGTCTATTAAGTCCATGAATTTGGTGAAAATTGAAACAAAAGAGAAGTAGGAGCAAAATAGAAGTGTAGAATCTTGATCAAGTTTTCAAATAAGGCCGCCCTTAACTCTCATACCACTTGTAGGATCGTCTTACCCATAGAAGCACATGACCTAAAATGATTAACTAGTCATAACATGTGCGGAATACATTTTATGACAAGTGACAATATCAAGATTACTTTCAAAGTTTACTGTTTTAATAATGTTCAATACGTGTACAATCCTGAAACAAAGCATGTAGGGCTTTACCGTACACTCTACATAAACTGTTACAGAGTCAAGACCCAACTTACCTATTTATTAACATCAGCCACTTCATGCGAGCTGGCCTTGCCACTTCATGCGAAGTGGCCCTTTACAAATACAAACAATCAAAATCTAACATTTACGACCTATTACATACTCAACATAACCCTAAGACATAGGCGATAGACATTCTACGCTAACATAAATGTTATGAGAAAATGCAAGAAAAATAATGGTGATGTTTTGGTTATAAGTGTTCACAATCCTATTTAGTTAGAGAAAGATTTACACATCCATACTCATCATCATGAACCTGTTGTGATTGACTAGGTATGGCCGATAGGGCATGGTGGTAATTATTTATATTTTTTTAACATAATAAACATGAGTGAAATTTTATTAAAAGAATAGATTTTTTGGTCATTAATTTAATTAAGGTAATTAGGGTGTTAATGGTAGTTTAGGATTTTAAATAACGTACAACTAGTTTATTAGTTTAGTTGGTATTGATTTATGATGGCTAGAAGCACATTGCCTCTATCATTTTGGGGTTACGCTTTGCTCTCCGCGGCTCGTATACTGAATATGGCCCCAACCAAGAAAGTGGATAAGACACCTTTTGAAATATGGCATGGAAAGGCTCCATCATTATCATATTTGAAGGTATGGGGTTGTGAAGCTTATGTGAAGCAATACACATCAAACAAATTGGAAGTACGATCCACTAAGTGTATCTTTATAGGATATCCTAAAGATGATAAAGGATATTACTTTTACGATCCAACAGAGCAAAAGGTATTTGTTGCTCGGAAGGGTAAGTTCTTGGAAGCTAAGTTCCTTATGGAAGGAACTCGTAGTAGAACAGTGGAACTTGATGAGGATCAAGAACCACAAGCCGATACACGTTTGGTTGATACTAGCAATCAAAAAGAGGTTGTTGAAGAGGATCAAATGGTTGATCAATACTCACCAAACGTTCGCAGATCTGGTAGAATTAGTCATCCACCCGAAAGATATGGATTTTTCATGGATGGATGCTACGTGGTAGATTCAGATGAACCAACCACATACCATGATGCAATGTCACAATCCGATTGTGACAAGTGGCTTGAAGCAATGAATGTCGAGATGAAATCCATGTATGACAACCAAGTCTGGGAATTGGTTGTACCACTCTTAACTCCAAAGTAGTTGGAAGTAAGTGGGTTTTCAAGAAGAAAACTGATATGCATGGTAACTTGGATACTTATAAAGCGAGACTTGTAGCAAAAGGTTTCACTCAAACTCAAGGGGTTGATTATGATGAGACCTTCTTACCCGTGGCGATGCTAAAGTCAATTAGGATATTATTTGCCATAGCTGCATATTACGATTATGAGATTTGGCAAATGGATGTCAAAACGGATTTCCTCAATTGATATCTTAATGAAGATGTCTATATGGTTCAGCCTGAAGGTTTTGTCGATCCAAAACATCCTAACAAAGTATGCAAGTTAAAGAAATAAATATATGGATTGAAACAAGCATCTAGAAGTTTGAATTATCGTTTTGATGAAGAAATTAGGAATTTTGGATTCATCAAGAACGCGGATGAAGCTTGTGTGTATAAGAAGGCTTGTAGGAGCATCATCACTTTCCTAGTACTGTATGTCGATGACATTCTACTATTTGGAAATGATATTCCAACCATGGAAGGTGTTAAAACCTGGCTTGGAAGTTGTTATTCCATTAAGGATCTTGGTGAAGACGCCTATATTTTGGAATAAAGATCTATAGGGATAGATCAAGGAGCTTGATAGGTTTGAACCAAAGTGCATACATTGACAAAGTCTTGAAAAGGTTCAAGATGGTGAACTCTAAGAAAGGTTTGGTACCTATTCAAAAGGGAACAATATTGAATGCGTCTCAATGTCCAAACTCAAAGGTTGAGAAGGAGAGAATGAAAGGAGTCCCATATGCGTCTGCTATATGATCCATCATGTATGCAATGATATGCACAAGACCGGACGTGTCATGTGTCTTAAGCATGACAAGTAGATACCAGCAAAATCCAGGTAACAGTCATCGGATAGCTGTTAAAAGCATATTGAAATACCTTAGAAGGACTAAGGATATGTTTCTAATATATGGATCTGGTGAAGAGGAACTCGTTATCAAGGGTTACACTGATGCGAGTTTCCAAACTGATCGAGATGATTCTCGATCACAATCTGGGTGTGTCTTCATTTTGAATGGAGCTGCACTCTCTTGGAAGAGCTCGAAGCAGGATGTTGTAGCATTGTCCACTACAGAATCAGAATACATCACCGCTTCATTGGCAGCACAAGAAGCTGCATGGTTGAAGAAATTCATCACCGACCTAGGGGTAGTCCCTATCATTCAGGATCCCCTAGAAATCTTTTGTGATAACGAGGGTGCAATTGCACAAATTAAGGAACCTCGTGCACATCAAAAGACTAGGCACATTGAGCGGAGATTCAACTACATAAGGGATGAAGCTGAAAAAGGAACGATATGTATTCGCAAAGTTCACACCGATCAAAACATTGCGGATCCTCTCACGAAGCTCCTTGAACGGCCAAAGCATGAGGGTCATACTTGTGCCTTAGGACTTCGATATTCTAGTGATTTGAATTGATCTACTTGTATTTGGATACCGGAACACTTATTATTTTGACTCATTTTAATGATTATGGCATTTTGAGTTATGTTCCATTTTAGCATGTTTAAATCCATGAATAAGTCAATTATTCTAAATGTCCGTAGTCGATCATATTTGTGGGAACAAATATGAAGGTAAGACTATTATGAACTCGGATTGGTGGATATTCATTAGGTATGAATATAGAGCAAAGGGTTGCTGCCAAAGTTCATAGATATTTGTGGGATACAAATATTGGACTGACCCGCTCTCAAGTATTACTACATGGAGTCATTGTGATTGATCATAAGTAATTTTGAGTAAAGGAGAATATCATAGTATCCTCTAACCTGAGATACATATTAGGTCTTGATATTCACCAAATGTTATACTTTGACTTAGTTCTTTGCTGTTCTGAAAAACATGGCAGTACATAAGGCTAAGCTCAGGTGTGGTATGAGGTGATTGTGAGAGACGTATGTACTCAAGATGGGATTTGTTCCCCTTATTTGTTGAGAGTAAGATGTCTAAGGCCTGCTAAAGTTTAATCAACAGAGAATGATCACTCTATGTCTCTGGATTTGACATGACATCTGTAACGAAAGGATAAATGATATTTTCACCTAAATCAGGTTCAAGTAAGGGACTTGAAGGGGATGATGTTATTGAATGGCACTTCGTCATACGTATTAGGGGTAGTAAACCGTTGTTAGGCGGTATTGCTACTTGCATCAATCTTATATGTATCTTGTACAAGTGGGAAATTGTTGAAATCGGTGTGCCCAAGACACATATTAAATTGATGTGACTAGTACGTTATGATCCAAGTCGGGTCATACCCAATAACAAGCTAGACAAACACTTATAATAGTTATTAATGATATGATCAAACAAATACATATTAACACTTAGAATATTTAGAAATTGGTTTTCTAAATATTTGCACTTGAGAAACTAATAAATTATATAGATCATTTATTTTTAGAGAATACTTTATATCGTTATTTAATGTTAAGTAACATTATAAATAATTGTGATATGTTGCATAAGTCTTATAACATGTGATGTTATAATTTATAAAAGGTTATAAAATAAATGTAAGAATTACTTGAAAAATAAAATTGAAAAATCTTGGTTGGAAAAGGCCTTTGTGGCCGTCCACTTTGGGCTTCCCAAGGTGGATTTTCCACCAATGAAACTTCATGCAACAATCACATAATCCAACACAAGATCCTACAAGATCATATGTATTTTGATTTACTCCCACACACCTTTTTTAGAGTAACAATTCAAGTTGAAAGAATACTTGTGATTACTCTCAAAAAAAATTCGGCCAAACATAGTGTTTGTCCAAAAGTTTTTTTTAAGTTTAATTCAAGTGCAAGAACTCTAAGAAGAAGCTATCAATTTTCGGCCAAAAGGGTTTTGTCCAATAGTGTTTCAAGTGAGTTCATAAGTGTAGAAATCCTAGCATAATCAAGGTGTTTGTTGGAAAGCTCGGGGTATACAAGGTTGCGGTCTTCTACTTAGAAGATTACCATTCAAGAAGTATCATCTTCTTCACCTACTTGTTCTTTGGAAGGTAGTATTCTAAACACCCTATGGTTGTATTTTGATAGCATGCATGTTCATATATGGATCCGGATTTTGGTTTTCATATAAAATGGGTTTTATCTTGTAAGTAACATGTTTTAAATAATTATTCCGCTGAGTTTTTATTTTATACGGATAAAATAACTTAGATAAACATGTCAAAATCCCAACACAATCTTCTACAAATCCTTCCACAACGTCGCCTTCATCTATTACCAATTTAGCAGCAAGGTCATCAATATGAGAATCAGAAAGAGTACCTGAATCAGCATTACTAGGACCCTTGTCTCCCCCAGCACCAGTTCCTGAACTAGACTCCCCCTCGGCCTGAGTAGTGGCTGTCGTTTCAGAAGCACGTGAGCTCCTTGGCGACTCCCCCTTCACAGCGGCTTGAGGATCCTTGTCTTTTTCAAGATCATCATGAATTTTCTTGAGCTCATCAATTTTGCATTGAACTTGCACTTGTGAAGCCGTATGTATTGAATCTGAAGCCTTGACAATAGTCTCTTGACGAGCATTAGAAGAGGCATCCTTTTTAAAGATGTCGCCCAACTGAATACCCTGACGCATTGACAAATTAAACAAATGAGTCATTTGCTGATCCCTCCTTGCATCTTTCTTCTTTTAATACTCAATCTCTTTTTGTGGATGCTGATTTTGCTCCTGATGATCTTTCAAAACTTTGGCAACATCTAGAAATTGAGGTCGAATGAACTTAGGAAAGTTTTGTCCTTTACCAACTCCTGTTGTTCCTGGAGGTCTCTGAATAGAAACAGGTCTAGAGACAGACGGTCTTGGACTGGACGGTAGAGGAACAGGCGGTCTAGGTGTTGATGCACTTTATGTCCGTCATTGTGCGAATAGGCTAGAAAGAGTGTGTATTGAATATTTGATAGACTAGATATGAATACACGACCCAAGTGCGAGCGAGATGTGACCTTTAATAGTGACAATGTGCCTCGTACGAATGACTATGTGCCTCGTACGAGTGACTATGTGCCTCGTACGAGTGACTTTGTTACTCTTACAAGTGATAATATCTCATTCGTATGAATGATACTTCGTACGAGTGACAACCTGCTCACTTCGCACGAGCTGGTCATATCTATATATAGGTGTTGTGTGTTCATTGTTTGTAAATTTTGGAAGTTCCCTGAGGGGAAAAGCTGGCGGATTCTCTCCATGACTTCCGCCAGCCAGACAAGATGTATACTGTTCCAGTATGAATGAAATGAATGCTTCCGCTTATTCTGTTCCTACTTCCTTTCTACCAAATCGGTACTATCATACGCCCAAACTTCCGTCTAAAACCGCCGCCTGTCACACCCTCAAATTTCCACTTGCGGAGTTTTACCGCGAGGCATGTGAACAAACCAGAATCAGAGACACTAGTAACATCGAACGACTCTATATGATTCGTTTATACGTTTTCCAAAAATTATTTGTTTACCTATTCATAGTTATTTTCGAATTATCTTAGTTTGGTTTCAAAGTTTAGCGGAAGCATTAGTTTTAAAGTTGAGCGGAAGCATTAAAGTAAAGTAAAGTAACGGGCGCCAACACAAACGCCAAAACTAAAGAAAAACCCAAACAATATTCATAAATGAGACTCGATAAAAGATGTCTTGATCAATGCAAGTGAGTGCACCTAGAGCTCCTAGCGTCCTGAGAAACATGTAAAGAAACAAGTGTCAACATTAAAGAATAGTGAGTTCACAGGTTTTTATAAGTTCATTAGTTCGGTTAAAAGTTTGTTTCCCCCGTTATCCCTAACCCGGAATAACGATATAGTTCCATTATTCCTAACCCGGAATAATAATGATGTTGGTTCCATTATTCCTAACCCGGAATAATATTGTTGTTTCGTAATTAAGTTCAATGTTAACATGTAGGTAGCGAGCCTAAATTTATGTCACATAAGTGTTCGCGATCGAAGCTGACTGTTGTGCCTCCGTGTTGCCAGGCCTATCACTGACCATGGCGAAAGTTAGGCCAAATTATTCACCCGTTGACCATACCCGGTCGGCTAGCGCGACTAGCTCGGGTGGGGCTTGTCGGGCCCAGTAGTACTACTTATAACTTCCCCGCTATCTAACCCAATACTAACGATCCGAGAGTTTGTCGAGGACTTCCGTGATATAGCTGCTTAGTGACCATAACGTACATTAACATTAACTTAGTTACCGAATAGTTTAACGACGTTAATTTCGTATAACGTAAAGAGATAGAGTTGTAGAGTGTATACATGTTTCTCCCCCTGTTGTTTAAAACCGGATAAAATAGGGGCCGTGAACTCACCTTTAATTGCTCGGTTAGTGTAACACAGAAGTAGCAAATGATGGGACCGCTATTTGCGTCCTAACAAGTCAATCGATTTAAAGTTAGTGTGTGAACACACTGATACAAACCCTACACATACTAACACACTATGCGGCACACATAATAACAAATTCAAAAACACAATCATGCATGCAAAGTATTATCATACCAAAATAGTGATCAAACCAACTTATCATGAACACAAATCAACTCATACAACACTTTGGTACACACATTCGCAAGTTATCAAGTTTCAACTTGTACGCTCATAACTAGGCTGTTTTTGAGGATTTTTATGAAATAGTTCCAACGTTCCAAAAATTCCAATTTTTTTACAGAAGGTGTCAACTAAACTGTAGAATTTTTTGTAAATTTTTCAAGTCCTAACACTTTACCAGTTATTCATAAACGTTTATATACTAGGCTGCAGTCAGATTCTTCGCTTTCTGACTGCAGTCCACGGGAGAAATTATTTAAAAATCATCGTTCATCCAATTAACAAAATTCCAGTGGGAGTTTCCCGGAAATTTCCGTCTCCAGTTTATGAGATCCGACTCGATAAACAACTAACAAATTTTCAGAATTTACACAGCTTCAGTTACTGCACTTAAACGGCCACTTAAAAATATCAAACGACCTCAGAAAAATATGAATCCAGTGCCATTAGAAGCGTTTTTAAAAAATATACGTTTTAGGCTTCAGAAAATCCACTTTTCAATAAATAATGACCAAGTTACAGCCAATCGAAGTTGGCTGTAAACACCATTCAGCAACATGTTTTCGACTTTTATCGCAATAGGACACGCTTAAACAATCGAGACTCTAATTAATAATGATCAAGAACAGGTTTATTAGTCACATGTCATCATGTACATCATACTCATGCAAACCCTAATCATATAATATGATTTTTATCACAAAACGCAGCCTACGATTCTTGTATCCAACTAAACATCATAATCGCAAAACTCGCACAATTAACCGAACTAAACATCATAACACTTTCATAACAATGATTCTACCATTACATACAAGCATGATCAAGAATTCATAAACCCTAATGTGATTTGCGAAGCAATAAAAACCCTAACCTTGCAACGATGAAGATTAACGAACTGGGAACGAGATTGGAATCACTTCGGGTTTTGGAAGGAGTTGCGATCGAGAGAGAGAGAGAGGGCTGCCGTCGGCTCTTTGAAGCTAGGGCTAAGGTTTGTTTTTTTTTTTTTTGAAACATAACACATACATGCATGCCTATTTATACCAAAACAAGGGAAAGAAGAAAAGGAGAAGGGGTGGGTTTTGCGGCCGCTAAGGGGGGTTTGAGTGGGTAACTTGAGCCTCAAGTTTAGGCTAGTTACTTGGGCCACAAGGAAGTGAGGTCGACAGGTTTTGCGGCTCGGTTCGGTTCGGCTATTTATTTTATATATATTTTTTTAATAAACTAATAATCACGAAATCAAAACATGATATAATAACTTCACAAAACTTATAAACGTCTAATAACACATAGCACGTAATTCACTCGATAAGTTCACAAAGTTAGCGTAGTTATGTTAGCGTAGTTATTTCGAGCGTGTAATTTCATTCTCCGAATCAAATTAGCATAGGAATGAATAACCGTGAAGTAGTGCGTTTAAGATACCTGAAAAACCGGGATGTCACACCGCCGCCGGGACCCACAAATGGTATCAAAGCGACGGTTTCTTTGTTTAAATAGTTTCTTCCTCATGTGTGCAGGGGCTCCCAATGTCGATCATGTCAAAATGGATTATGGATAGTGGAGCTTCCCGACACATGACTGGGATTCGTGCGTTGTTGCACGAAGTCAATGCTATCTTGGGAAGTTAGGTTGGTTTTGTTGGAACTCAGGGTGGAAGAATTGTTGGAGAAGGTATTCTTACAAATGGAGTGGATCCTCATGCGCACTCCACGAGAGAATGATCTTTATGTTCTAGACCAGAGAGTTGCATCCACTACGTTAAAGAAGGTTTAGTGCTTTGTTTCTAAAGCAACCGAAAAGAAGTCAATCTTATGGCATCGGAAAATGGGGCACATTCACCTGAGAAAGATGAATTATTTGGTGCACAACGACCTAGTGGAGGGTGTTAATCTCAAGAATTTTCATTTATCTGATGATTGTCTTGAGCTATAAGAACGGGAAACAGCATAACAAACCACACCGAAGAAAGCCTCTAAATTCTATCAAGCTACCACTAGAAAGGCTTAATATGGATCTTTTTGGGCTGGTTAACGTGAAAAGCATTTCTGGAGATCTATATTGCTTGGTTGTGACACATGATTTTTCTAGATTCTCATGGGTTTTCTTCCTGGAGAGTAAAGACGAAACGTTTGAAAGTCTTATGATTCTCTTCAGGAAGCTAGAAAACCTATATCACTTGCCTATCAAGAGAATCCGCAGTGACAATCGTACTGAGTTCAAGAACAAGAGGATGCTCGAATTCTTCAACGAGAAGGGGATTCTTCACGAATTCAGCGCTCCTTATACTCCTCAACAAAATGGAATAGTTGAATGTAAGAATCGCACACTGATCGAGACTGCCAGAACCATGGTCGTTGATTCAAAACTTCCAATTAATTTCTGGAGCAAAGCAGTCACATCAGCGTGTTACACCCTCAATAGTGTGTTGACAGTCAAGCCTCACAACAAGACCTGTTTTGAGCTACTAAATCGTTAGAAGCCAAACCACGCGTTTTTGGAGCCTTTTGGATAGCCGTGTAGTGTTCTGGACCCGGACAGTAAATTTGGAGCCAAATCCTTGGTAGGATTTTTCATCGGTTATGCTAGTCCACAAAAGCAAGTCTTCTTGCCGAGTCTGAACCAGGTTATTCTAGCATAGCATGTTGATTGTCAACAATATACTACGCCAACGCACAAACCTGGGGATCCATGGATGTTCAACTACGAAGGCTTGTGGAATTCATTTGACCTACTAGAAGTATCTTTAGAAGAAGAACTTGTTATGCTCTTTCAACAGCATCAAATCTCGAATCAAGAGCAAGTTTCTAGACCATTGGTGATTTCCATGTCATGTCTTGTCTCTAACACTTCTGATGTATGTCCGCGCAATGCTCTACAAGAATTAGTCTCTGTACCTATCTTGAACAATACTGAATCATCTGCCCATCAACCGATTAATGCCGACTCTGATCGTGAACCAACTTTTGAAGATGGAGGATCTAGTTCTGATGAAGGATCTGAGCATATTGAAAGCTTTCTGAATACTCAACTGATCAATCCAGTGTCATAAATAAAGCCACATCTTCTGCACCGATTACTGATGAAGTGGTCACGAATTTACAAAGTCAAGTAGATGTTCCAAGTGAAGTAATGCCAAGAACATTATCTTACCATCTGTCAGACAATATCATTGGCAACTTACAAACCGAAGTGAAAACTCACAATCGGATCAACAAGTATCTAAGTTACTTTTATACTAGTATTGCTCCATTGCAAACCAGACTTTGTTACAATTGTTTTGTTTCGCAGGTTGAACCAGGAAACTGGAGAGACGCGTTGAAAGAGGATAGCTGGGTGGATGCAATGTAGGAAGAGTTGCTTCAATTCCAGAAACTTTGTGTTTAGAAGCTCGTTGACCTACCGGATCATCATAAAAAGATTAATACTCGATTGGTCTTCAAGTGCAAGAGAGATGACAGAGGTATTGTGGTTAGACGTCCAGGGTTTTCACCAGTAAGAAGGGATAGACTACACTGAAGTCTACACCCCAGTCGCTCATCTTGAAGCTATTCGCATATTCTTGGCCTTTGCTTCTTGGAAAGATTTCAAGGTGTATCAATTGGATGTCAAATCTACTTCCTTTATGGCGAAGTAAAAGAGGAGGTGTATGTCGGCTAACAACCGAGGTTTGTCGATCCTATACATAAGGATAAAGTCTACCTTCTGAATAAGGCGTTATATGGTCTACACCAAGCCCCGAGAGCTTTGTCTGAAATGCTTCCGAGACATCTTCTAGACAATGGCTTTCTCAAAGGAACCGTAGACTATACCCTCTTCACAAAGGAAGTAGATGGTCATCTGATTTTGTTACAAATATATGTGGACGATATCATCTTTGGATCGACAAATGATAAGCTGTGCAAAGACTTCGAAGAAGTCATGATGAAGAAATTAGAAATGAGTGCTATGGGGGAGATGAAGTTCTTCTTAGGACTTCAGGTTGAGTAATTTCCTGATGGTATCTTCATTCATCAGATGAAGTATGTTCATGACGTGTTAGAGAAATTTGACATGTTAGGTACTGCACCAGCATCAACTCCATTAGCCCCAAATCACTACATTTGTCCAGACGCTCATGGAGTCAAAGTCGATGAAACATTATATCACTCCATGATTGGATCCTTGATGTATCTTACAGCTTCGCGACCTGATATCATGTATCCAACATGCCTATGCGCCCATTATCAGTCCAATCCAAGAGATTCGCACTTGTTAGCTGTCAAAAGAATCATGCGATACTTGAAAGGATGTCCAGCACTGGCTTGTGGTATCCTAGATATGATGACATCAATCTTTTAGGTTACTCGGATTCTGATTTCGGCTGCTGCAAGCTTAATGCCAAATCTACTATCGTTGGTTGCTAGGTCTTCGGAACTCGTTTGGTAACATGGAAATGCAAGAAACAGACCGCAGTCACACTCTCTACATGTGAAGTTGAATACGTTTCAGCATCCAACTGTTGTTCCCAGATACTCTGGATTCAACAGCAGATGAGAGACTACGGACTGCAATTTCTTGATACGCCAATTTATGTAATTATTAAGGCAGCTATTGATATCACCAAAAATCCTGTTCCACACTCACACGCTAAACATATAGAAATTTGACACCACTTTATCCGTGATTGCTACGAGAAAAAGTTGGTTAGAATTGAAAAAATCCACACTGATGACAAAAACAGATTTTTACACCAAAGCTTTTGATAGATCAAGATTTAAAATTTTTTTGAAATTAAATGGTTTAAAAAATCTGACATCAGGGGATATACTTGAGGTTGAATTTGAGGATGACGAGGACTTGACGCGATTCTCATCGGTATGACATGTTTTTCTGTATATATCTTTTCTTTAAAAACTAAAAACCAAAAATATGTTTTTGATTTTAGGGGGTGATAGGTTGTGAAAAATTCAAAAACATTAAAAAGGCAAAAAGAGTTTTTTTATGAAAAAGAGGAATCATATTACATCAATAAGATTATCACAGTATGCTAAAGATATGGAATGTTTAAACAGGTCTTACTGAAGATGAGTCAATAGGCTTCACTCGTTCAGTAAAGTGTTCTTCAAGATGTAAACATAAAAGAAAAAACTGAGTAACTTGTAGGTCAACTTCTCTCAGATATATGGACTTAGTACTTCGAAATTTCGTTTGAGAGAATGTGAGATTCTGCGATACTCGTTCTTTATATTTAATCGATATATGGGGTATTATCCGAGTTCTTCTGATTTTGCGTCGGCAAGGACCTAGACCTTGTATAATACTTTAAGCATTATTCACCTACAAAAGCCGCACAAAAAAATGAGTATGTCATAAACATTTACGACATCTGTAATTCAAAAGATTCCTTTATGGAACACCACCTAAAGTCGAGCCTTCATATCTTTCTCTGTATAGAAATAATAACCTGAGCTCTCAAGGTCTCGCCATTCACCCCATTTACATATATCAGTTAGATATATTCAGCTGTGAAATGAAATTCTGGGAATCTAGATGCGGGAGTATATTCTGAGATGGGAAACTTAGTTACTTCATGTTCCTTAATATTACCTAACATATCTTAAAACAATTGAGAAACGTGTAGAGGTTTAAGTGGATAAGTATATTGGCAATCTAGGTAAATCTTTTTAAGACCTTAAAGTTACTACCAAGATCAAGGTTACTTGTGATTTGTCTAAATATCTTATATGATCCTCTAAACACAAAACTCACAAAAAATATGTATGTAAATACATTTTTATTTACTTATTCTTTCTTTTCAGAAAAAAAACCCAAAAAGATTTTCAGCTTATTTGTAGAAAACTATCATAGATTTTACTCTACCGATGATGAAAATACCGCTTAGTCCAAGTCAAAGTGATATTTACCGGAGGAAAGCCGAAGAGCATGGGCTGGAAGCTAATAAGAAAAGAACATATCCTGAAACATCAAAACGCTCATTAATTTGAAACTTTAAATTTTAGAATAAATTTGTTTTGGTCAAACAATGGTTAACCAAGGTCATTAACTAGGACTTGGTAGGAAAATCGGATAACCAGGGTCATTAATTTGGACTTGGTTAACTGAGTGGGTAATAAAAACAGATAAAATTTCACAAAAAATCAAAAAGATAAACAAAGTGCATAGAACTGACTAGTACGAGTAAAGCTGACTCGTACGAGTGGTAAAAAGCTTCATTCGTGCAAACCATCTCTCGTACGAGTGAACCTGAATGACTATAAAAGGACTTCTCATTCGCACGGGTCACACTATTGACTCTATGCGACAGAGAGCTTACTCTGTGCGATTCAGTTCTTATCACTCATTTTCTTGATCTTCGTTACGTATCTATACTTTGGGGATGTTGATTAGCACACCTCTTTCGATGGGCAAGGTACTAATGCTTGTTTTGAGCCGTTATAATGCCGAAATTGGACCAAAAGGACATAAAACGTAGATTTAGAATAATCGGACAGGTAAATATAAAATTGAACTCAAAATCGTTAAAATAAACCCTTTTAGCCTATAAATCAACCTTCAATTTGTTAAAATCTTCATGTTTTAAGTTCGGTTTGATAAGGTCTTCTTTGGTGCGATTTATAACTCGTACGAATCATCACTCGTACGAGCAAGGTTTTCAAATGTCTGTTTATCATATTCACTCGTACGAGTGATCATTTGTACTAGTAGGACCTTAAATGTTTGTATCTTTGTGGTTCGTATGAACCATCACTCGTACGAGGAAGTTCTGTTCAAAATCCTTAACATTTGTTAAGTATAATTTTTTATTCGTACGAGAAGTGACTCGTACGAGTGGGTTTTGTTCAGAACGTCACTCATTGTCTAAGTATATGATACGTATGAATGGTGACTCATACGAGTGATTAAGAAGTTGAATTTTGTTGAAAATTTTTCTAGGTGATTGAAATGTTTATGTTTGCAGATCAAGAACTCTTCGTTTTCACCGTTTCACAATATCTGCTGTCTTCTAGATGAGACTATTCCTGAAATCACTACATATAGAGAAGTACTAGATTTTTTAAGCCGGCTTCCTATTACAAAGGTGCTTATTGACAGACACATGACTTATCGTTCTCACGTCGAATATTTCTAGAATGCCGCTGAATGCCTTGAAGAAGAGAACGCTATTTTATCTGCAGTGAGGATTGATAATGAAGATATTCAAGTCAAAATCTCTGAAGATTTAATCCGAACGGTGTTAGAGTTTAAAGATCATGAAGAAGACCCAACTGGTTTTTCAGAATACATGGTTAAGGGGTGCTTCTATTGAATGGGTTATGTAGGATTCGTTAACGCAGCTCCTTTTAAGAAGGCAAATCTCAATGCTCTATTCCGTTATAGTGGAGACGGAGATGAGGAGTTAGAAGCGTTAGACGGTTTTGTTGCGAAGAGAAGCGTGTGGTCCTCTAAAGAAGATAAGAAGGGGGTAAGAGGTCGAAGTGAAAGCAAACGTCCACATTACCTCCAATGCTCCTAAAAAGAAGCAATGTGCATCTGACAGTACGAGGTTGGTAGACGAGTCAGATGAAAATGTTGAAACTTTGGCTGCTGATATTGAACGAGAATCGTTTGGGGTTCAAGAAGGAATAGTTGAAGAGCCATCCTCCTCTAGCACTGATCAAGAGGATGGGATTGCCGGGGAAAGAGAAAGAGCTAAAGAAAGAGAATTTGAACATTTTGCTGAAATTCAATGTAAAGTAGGAGAGAAGAAACGAAAAGCAACAAGGGAAGATGATACAACTTATGTGCCTTCGAGTTCCGACAGTGACACCCCTGTTCGCAAATCTTCAAAGAAGTCTTCTAAATGTCTCAAGAGGCCAGCTATTAGAAGCACAGATTCTCCAAAAGCAAATCTAAAAGAAACGTGTAGAAAAAGGTTGTTGAAGAAGAGAATGTTGAACCGATTACTCAACCACCACCATCACCACCTCCTCAACCAACTCCTCAACCACCACCATCTCCACTACCACAACCAACACCACAACTAACACCACAACCTACACCTCAACCAACTCAATCTCAACCCCAACTCTTCATAGGAACCAGACTTGAAGATCAATTTGACTTCGATTTTGGTGATATACCAGGGGGGAAATTGTCTGCAAATATGTTCAATGACGCACAAATTGAATAATTGGAAAACCAAGTTATGCTTGTGATATCCCGGGTTTTTCGGATAAATTACACGTGACACTTGTCGAATAATATGTGTGCTAAGTATTAAACGTGCATGGAATGAATACGTGATGAGTGTTTGTGTGATTGTTTTAGTGATTGAATAATTAGAGTTGATATGTGTACGAACTGAACCGAACCGCGACACGTTCCAACCTTGGTTCATGGTGACTCTAGGAGTTCACAAAGTTTAAACCTTGAACCTAAGCCTTCGGCTAGAAGAAAACAACGATCAAACCTAGACTTACAACTCTAACTATTCGGCCAAGATCAAAACCCAAATCAAATTAACTCACCCTAGTCTCTCGGCACTCTAACTATTCGGCCAAAACCAAACCACTCTAAGACTTGGCCGCGAGATCAAATCCAAATCAAACTAACTCACCTTAATCTTTGGCCGCAAGATAAAACACAAACCGACCCAACCCAAGTCCCTCGGCCACAATGCTTATCCGAACCGTGAACCTTAGCATCTTGCGCCTATAAATACAAACCCATGCACTCATTCACAATTCACAAAACCCTAGTTCAAGAAATCAGCCGTCGGCAGCCAAGTCTTCACCTTGTGATCGCGAGCAGCTTTCATCTCGATCTGATCAGCCTTTGTTCATTCCATTCGACCGTAAAGAGCCTTTGTTCACCTTCATTAGGTCGCGAGATCAGCCCACTTGTTCCCTGCATCGATCACAAACAGCCTACATCATCTTCCGAACGCAGCAGCCCTCGTCATCTTCCTTAACATACTCACGGTTCGATTACCTTATCATTAAAAGTCTAAAACTTATCATATGTTGCTAGATCATAGTCGGATATACGTGTCTTGAGTGTGTTGTTTTCGGATATATCTATGCTTGAATGGTTAGTTGTTTCGGACGATAATTGTTGAATGAAATCAGCTTTGTTAATCTTTGTTTATATGTATGATAGTTGTCGGAGCACATAAGCTTGCCAAGCATGATTGAACGAATGTTAGACTAGCTGATTTGTTAATGATGTTTGCGTTAGATGATTGTATGATTGCGGAGTGTTTAAACCGAATTGAATGTTATATTGAAAGCTGATTGTATAGGCTGTGAATTGTGTATAAAAACTAAAGTTATTGAGAAGGGTTGCATGGATAGGTTATTAGTATTAATCTAGGACTAGAAATCAGTTCTTGATCACCTAGATTAATCGCATGAACGGGATTACACGAGTTTATAATAATAACATGCTGAAACAGGAAGCTGAGTGAAAGTTACAGCCGATTTCATCTGGCTGTAACTCGGTCGTTAGTTGTCGAAAAACGGATTTTCTGATGTCTAGAACGTAGAGATTTGAATAAGGAATCTAATGGCGCTGGATTCATAATTTTCTGAAGTCGTTTGATATTTTTAAAGGGCTACACAAGTTCAGTAGCTAAAGCTGTTAAAATTCTGGAATTTTGTTGGTTGTTTATCAAGTTGGATTTTAAAATCAGTAGGGAGTTGAGTCATGATTTTTGTACAGCAACTAGGTATAGAAATTTCCGGGCAACTCTAACTGGAATTTTGTTAATCGGACGATCAGTGATTTTTAAATAAATTCTTCCGTAGACTGCAGTCAGAAAGCGGTAAATCTGACTGCAGCTTAATGAATTAATATTTATGGCTAATTGGTAAAGATTTAGGACTTGGAAAAATTATATAAATTTCTATGGTATAAATGTCACCTACTGTAAAAATATGGGAATTTTTGGAATGTTAGAACTATTTTATAAAAATCCTAGAAAACAGCTGAATAATTGAGTGTTAAGCAGAAAGTTGATAACTTGTGATTGTATGCATAAAGTGTTGTATGTATTTGGAATATGTTCATGATAATTTGTTTGATTCCTATGATCACATGAGAATACTTGCATGCAAGTTTGAGTGTTAGATATGTTGTTTGTGTGTATCACTTTGTGAGTAAATTGCGTGTGGAATTTGTATTGGTGTGATTTCACACTGACGCGGAATTAATTGGTTTGTTAGGACGCAACTAGCGGTCCCATCTCTTATAACATCTTTGCTACACTAACCGAGCAAATAAAGGTGAGTTCACGGCCCCTAACTTTATCCGGTTTTTAAACAACAGGGGGAGAAACATGTATACACTCTCAAACTCAAACTCTTTACGTTATACGAATTTAACGTCACATCTATACGGTAACTAAGTTAATGTTAATGTAATGTTATGGGCACTAAGCAGCTTTATCACTTAAGTCCTCGACAATCTCCTCGGATTGTTAGTATTTGGGTTAAATAGCGGGGGAATTATAAGTAGTACTACTGGGTCTGACGAGCCCCATCCGAGCTAGTCGCGCTAGCCGACCGGGTATGGTCAACGGATGTATGATTGGCCTAACACCGCCATGGTCATGTGATAGGCCTGGCAAAACGGAGGCACACAGTCAGCTTCGATCGCGAACACTTAGTGACATGACTTTAGGCTAGCTACCTATATACATTAATATTGAACTTAATTACGGAACAACTTAATATTCCGGGTTTGGAATATTGGAAACATCAACTTATTATCCCGGGTTGGGGATAATGGCAACAACAACTTAATATTCCGGGTTTGGAATATTGGAAGCAACAATTTATTATTCCGGGATTGGAATAATGGAACTGATATGTTATCCCGGGTTGGGGATAACGGAGTAACAAACTGTAACGGAGTAAACAAACGAATTTATGAAAACCTGTGAACTCACTCATCTTTAATGTTGACACTTGTTTCTTTACATGTTTCTCAGGACGCTAGGAGCTCTAGGTGCACGCACATGCATTGAACAAGACATCTTTATCGAGTCTTATTTATTAATATTCTTTTGGGATTTTTCATTTGTTTTTGGCGTTTGTGTTGGCGCCGCATCACTACTTATTTATGCTTCCGCTCAAACTTTAAAAACTGATACTCATGCTAAATATTGGTAATATAAAATCGACAACAAATGATTTTGGAAAACGTATAATCAAATCATGTAGAGTCGTTCAACGTACTAGTGTTTCAGATTCTGGTTTGTTCACACGCCTCGCGGTAAAACTCCGCAAGTGGAAATTGAGGGTGTGACAGATTGGTATCAGAGCCACTAGCTATAGAGAACCAGGTTTGCATTAGAAGTAGACCTAAACTATAGCTGATATCACGACACTAGACTTAGTTTGGCACCGAATTATTATATCTTGTTATGTATACCACAACTGTGTTTAGTAGATTATGCCTTCATAATAAGAAATGAAAACAACTCATAACTAACTACACGACCTAACAGGCAATGTCATCATCCTCATCGTCATCATCGTCCGACAGACTTACGCCACCAAGGGCACCAGGAAAGGCACCATTGGTGGAACCCATACCACCTTATGGCATGGAGACACGCTCAGCGGCGAGGAAAAGGCTCGCTCTGGGGGAGGAGTCGTCGTTACGTCCAACTATTGTTGTACCGGTTGAACCGGTTAATCCTGTAGAAATAGGACTTGACATGCTTAGAATCCTGGTACATACACAACAAAAACAGCTAGAAAGAATGCAGGAAACCATCTTAGCACAAGGATGGATGATCCGACACCTTACAGGAAAGACCGAATCGCTCGAGGAAGAGCATCGTACGAGTAAGATAGCTCGTAACACCATAGCCAGGGATCTGCGTGCTGAGCAGATAAGAGCTGACTGGCTTGAGGACAGAGTCCTGGAAAATAGTTGGAACATTCAGGAACTGCAAAATCAAGCACTTGAACCAGCACCGGCCCCTCCAGTGCCGGTAGAGGAGGATCCAGAAGAGGATCCAGAGGAGGATCCGGAGGAGGAGGACCCAGCTGAGGAAGCTGGAAATGCCGCACAGGATGACGGCAACGACAGTGACTTGGGGAATGGAGACGTAGACGACTGACACGTCTCGTTTATATTTGTTTACCTTCAGTTTATTTATTTTCCCACTTGTGTTTAAATTTGAGACTTTATAGTGAATTCGTATGTGTGATTTGCACTTTTGTAAGACGTTGAAATTTCAATTAATCAAGTATTTCTTTTGATTATTTAACATATTGAGTTGACATAACTTAATAATTATTAAAGTACGAAATAGGATAACTATATTGGATATATAGACTTATCGGCGTGTGTTTGTGTTGTGTTTCGAAGATCTAAATGGCGACTGGAAGACGTGGAAACCTTAACTTGACGCCCGAAGAGCTAGCTGCCATGATTCAGGAGCATGTGAACGCAGCTTTAGCGGGTGTTCAGAACCAGCCGGCAGGTAACCATTATTAAATTTTCACGTGGAAATCTAATAGTGAGGCTAGTAAAATTCCTTGCTGACTTCCTCTTCTCTGTCAGCAGGAGGGGGCTTTAACCCCTATAAGATGTTCCTTGACGCAAAGCCTAGCAAATTCTCGGGGGCGGAAGGACCCATTGGATTGGTCCGCTGGATCGAAAAATCAGAATCCGTTTTTGAAATGTGCAACTGCCTAGAGGCAAACAAGGTCAAATACGCCGCCTCAACACTGGAAGATGGGGCACTGACATGGTGGAATGCCCAAGTCCAAACACGTGGACTGTTAGCTGCAAATGCAATGGCATGGACTGAGTTCTAGGCCCTGATTAAAGAGGAGTACTGTCCACGAGACAGAGTGCAACAATTAGAGCAAGCTCTATGGAACCACAAGATGGTGGGATCGGAGATTGAAGCTTACACCGCAAAACATCATGATCTAGTATTTCTGTGTCCCGAATTGGCCAACACGGTGGAGAAAAGACTCGAGTTCTATCTCGGGGGTCTGGTTCCGGAAATTCAGGGTATGGTGATGTCTAGTAACCCTGTAACTGAACATCAAGCAATCCGATTGGCTCACAAACTCACCGATAAAGCGGTGGAACAGAAGAAACTGCCAGCACAGGGTACAACTGAAGTTGCCCCAGATAACCAAAGAAAATTTGAAGACTCCACTGTTCGACAGTCTTCGTCATCACATCCGCAGCAAGGGAACCAGAAACGGTTCAATCATTTCCACAGCCACCAGGGTCATCAAAATCATTCCGCCAACAACAACAACAACAACTACAACAACAACAATCACAACAACAACAACAACCAGAATGCAGGCGGCTACGTAGGTCGAAAGCCGCAGTGCAACCGCTGCAATCTTCACCATAACGGCCCTTGTGCCGGAAGTCGCTGCCAAAGATGTGGCAAGGTGGGACATGCGGCAAAGGATTGTCGTGGGGAAATCATGTCCGGACAAAATCAAAATCAGCCCCAAGGTCAGCAGCAGGGTATAAACCGGGGATGCTATCAGTGTGGTAGCACTGCTCATTTCAGAAAAGACTGCCCACAGTTGCGCAACAACAACAATAATGGTGGAAACAACCACAACAACCGCAACAATAATAACAACAACAATAATGGGAACGGTGGCACAGGAGGTGCCAAAGGTCGCGCATTTTCAATGGGCCGCGGAGAGGCCAGAAACGACACGAACGTGGTCACCGGTAAGTTTCCCCTTAATGAACATTTTGCTACTGTGCTTTTTGATACGGGTGCGGATAGAAGCTTTATATCTGAGTCTTTTAGGAAGAATCTAAATCTCACACTTAAACCATTAGAGACCCCTTATGTGATAGAATTAGCCAATGGTAAATCGGTAGATGTGACCCAAATCGTATCCGGTTGTCAACTCAAACTCGCGGGCCACACATTTACCATTGATCTGATGACAACTACTCTGGGTAGTTTTGACGTGGTAGTCGGAATGGATTGGCTATCCGACGTCTGGGCTGAAGTTCTCTGCTTCGAAAAGTCTATCCGTATTCCACTCTCGAACGACGAAATCCTGACGGTACAAGGCGACAAGGCAAGCGCCGTCACCAACATTATCTCATTTATGCAAGCGCAGAAGTATCTTCGGAGAAAGAACTCCTTCGCTTTACTCGCACTGATTACCGTACAGCCTAAGGACGAGAAACGTATAGACGACATCCCTGTCGTCCGTAATTTCTCCGATGTATTCCCAGAAGAACTACCTGGTCTTCCACCACATCGACAATTGGAGTTTGAAATCGAATTGGCAAGCAATGCAACTCCCATCGCCAAAGCTCCATACCGCCTAGCTCCAGCCGAGCTACAGGAGCTGTCGACCCAACTTCAAGAGCTGTTGGAAAAAGGATTTATCCGACCAAGCGTTTCGCCATGGGGAGCTCCAGTCCTGTTTGTCAAGAAGAAGGACGGGACTTTCCGCATGTGCATCGACTATAGGGAACTCAACAAGGTTACAGTCAAGAACCGGTACCCGTTACCTCGCATCGACGATCTATTCGACCAACTGCAAGGGTCAAGTTACTACTCTAAGATTGATTTACTGTCCGGTTATCACCAGCTACGCGTCAGGGAGGAGGATGTCGCTAATACAGCATTTCGCACTCGGTATGGCCATTACGAGTTCTTGGTTATGCCATTCGGTCTCACTAACGCACCTGCGGTATTCATGGACCTCATGAACCGCGTGTGTAAACCATACCTCGACAAATTTGTCATTGTATTCATCGATGACATACTCATCTACTCCAAAAGTGAAGAAGAGCATGCTGAGCATCTACGATTACTGCTAAGATTACTTCAACAGGAAAAGCTATATGCCAAGCTCTCGAAGTGTGATTTCTGGATCCGGGAAGTTCAGTTTCTCGGGCACGTCGTGAATGAAAAGGGTATCCATGTAGACCCTGCCAAGATCGAAGCCATCAAAAACTGGGAAGCACCTAAGACACCGACGGAAATCCGCCAATTCTTAGGATTGGCTGGTTATTACAGACGCTTCATCGAGGGGTTTTCCAAGATTGCACAACCGCTTACTACCCTCACCCAGAAAGGTATCAAGTATACTTGGGGTGACAAGTAAGAAGCAGCATTTCAATTGCTGAAGCAGAAACTTTGCAGTGCACCCATTCTGTCCTTGCTAGAAGGGACAGATGACTTCGTAGTGTATTGTGATGCTTCCATTCAGGGATTGGGATGCGTACTCATGCAACGCGATAAGGTCATCGCGTATGCGTCGCGACAGCTGAAGGTTCACGAGAAAAACTACACGACACATGACCTGGAATTGGGAGCAGTAGTGTTTGCACTTAAGATTTGGAGACACTACCTCTATGGAACGAAGTGCACAATCTTTACTGACCACAAAAGCCTCCAGCACATCTTTGATCAGAAAGAGTTGAACATGCGACAGCGTCGCTGGGTCAAACTCTTGAACGATTATGAGTGTGCCATTCGGTATCACCCGGGTAAAGCTAACGTAGTAGCTGATGCCCTCAGTAGGAAGGAACACTTGAAACCTCGTCGCGTACGAGCACTACAACTCACTATTCATTCGGGGCTACCCGAACAAATACGCGACGCCCAGTTAGAAGCAGTTAAGGAGGAAAACATCAAAGCCGAATCAGTGGGAAAAATGGAACGCGACTGGGAGGTAAAGCCCAATGGAGCCCGGTATTTTATGAATCGCATATGGGTACCTCTCTACGGAAAGCTTAGAGAGCTAGTCATGGATGAAGCTCACAAATCTCGATACTCTGTCCATCCGGGTTCGGATAAAATGTACCAAGACCTTAAAGCTGCATATTGGTGGCCCAACATGAAAGCCGATATAGCCACCTACGTGAGTAAATGTTTGACTTGTGCAAAAGTCAAGGTGGAGTATCAAAAGCCATCGGGGCTACTCCAACAACCTGAGATCCCAGTGTGGAAGTGGGATCAGATCTCAATGGATTTCATCACTAAACTCCCGCGAACCTTGGGTGGTTGCGATACCATCTGGGTGATCGTGGATCGTTTAACTAAGTCCGCCCACTTCCTAGCTATTAAAGAAACAGATAAGATGGAGAAGTTGACTCGCACCTACATTAAGGAAGTAGTTTCTCGGCACGGTGTGCCAACGTCCATCATCTCAGATAGAGATGCTCGTTTCACGTCAAACTTCTGGCAGTCACCCCAGAAAGCGTTGGGAACACGCTTGGATATGAGCACAGCTTATCACCCTCAGACTGATGGTCAAAGCGAAAGGACCATACAAACCTTGGAAGACATGCTTAGAGCATGCGTAGTGGACTTCGGAAATAATTGGGAAATTCACCTGCCTCTAGTAGAATTCTCATATAACAACTGCTTTCACACGAGTATTTCGGCAGCACCGTTTGAAGCATTATACGGTCGTAAATGTAGATCACCGGTCTGCTGGGCAGAAGTCGGTGACAGTCAACCCACAGGCCCTGAGTTAATACTTGAGGCCACTGAAAAGATTGTACAAATCAGAAACCGCATGGTGGCGGCACGAGATCGACAGAAAAGCTACGCTGATCAACGACGCAAACCGCTCGAATTTCAAGTAGGCGACCGCGTCCTACTAAAGGTGTCACCCTGGAAGGGTGTAATCCACTTTGGAAAACGGGGCAAACTTAACCCACGGTACGTAGGCCCGTTTGTAATCTTGAAACGAATCGGACCCGTAGCATACCAATTAGACCTTCCTGCCGAACCCAGTGGAGTTCACAACGTATTTCATGTGTCAAATCTGAAGAAATGTCTATCAGATGAAACTTTAGTTATTCCATTGGATGAGATCCAAGTGGATGAACAACTACACTTCGTGGAAAAGCCTATCGAGATCATGGATCGTGAGATCAAGACTCGGAGGCACAGCAAGATTCCAATCGTTAAAGTTCGTTGGGACTCTAAGCGTGGACCGGAGTTCACGTGGGAAAGAGAGGACAAAATGAAAAGCAAATACCCACACCTCTTCGCAACTGAGCAGCAAACTAACGATGCCAGTACCTAAATTTTCGGGACGAAAATTCTTTCAACTTGGGGATGATGTGACAACCTGGAAATTTCTCATAATTTCGTGTACTATTGTTGACTAAATTCTTGTGCATGGCACTTGGAAATCTTTGTGTATGACACTTGAGAACTTCTTGTAACGTTGCGTACTATCATTAACGAGCTAACTCTTTGTGCGTGGCACTCTAAACATGTACGTTACATGCTAAACCGCGTTCACTCAATTTTCGGGACGAAAATTCTTTCAACATGGGGATAATGTGATATCCCGGGTTTTTTCGGATAACTTACACGTGACACTTGTCGAATAATATGTGTGCTAAGTATTAAACGTGCATGGAATGAATACGTGATGAGTGTTTGTGTGATTGTTTTAGTGATTGAATAATTAGAGTTGATATGTGTACGAACTGAACCGAACCGCGACACGTTCCAACCTTGGTTCATGGTGACTCTAGGAGTTCACAAAGTTTAAACCTTGAACCTAAGCCTTCGGCTAGAAGAAAACAACGATCAAACCTAGACTTACAACTCTAACTATTCGGCCAAGATCAAAACCCAAATCAAATTAACTCACCCTAGTCTCTCGGCACTCTAACTATTCGGCCAAAACCAAACCACTCTAAGACTTGGCCGCGAGATCAAATCCAAATCAAACTAACTCACCTTAATCTTTGGCCGCAAGATAAAACCCAAACCGACCCAACCCAAGTCCCTCGGCCACAATGCTTATCCGAACCGTGAACCTTAGCATCTTGCGCCTATAAATACAAACCCATGCACTCATTCACAATTCACAAAACCCTAGTTCATGAAATCAGCCGTCGGCAGCCAAGTCTTCACCTTGTGATCGCGAGCAGCTTTCATCTCGATCTGATCAGCCTTTGTTCATTCCATTCGACCGTAAAGAGCCTTTGTTCACCTTCATTAGGTCGCGAGATCAGCCCACTTGTTCCCTGCATCGATCACAAACAGCCTACATCATCTTCCGAACGCAGCAGCCCTCGTCATCTTCCTTAACATACTCACGGTTCGATTACCTTATCATTAAAAGTCTAAAACTTATCATATGTTGCTAGATCATAGTCGGATATACGTGTCTTGAGTGTGTTGTTTTCGGATATATCTATGCTTGAATGGTTAGTTGTTTCAGATGATAATTGTTGAATGAAATCGGCTTTGTTAATCTTTGTTTATATGTATGATAGTTGTCGGAGCACATAAGCTTGCCAAGCATGATTGAACGAATGTTAGACTAGCTGATTTGTTAATGATGTTTGCGTTAGATGATTGTATGATTGCGGAGTGTTTAAACCGAATTGAATGTTATATTGAAAGCTGATTGTATAGGCTGTGAATTGTGTATAAAAACTAAAGTTATTGAGAAGGGTTGCATGGATAGGTTATTAGTATTAATCTAGGACTAGAAATCAGTTCTTGATCACCTAGATTAATCGCATGAACGGGATTACACGAGTTTATAATAATAACATGCTGAAACAGGAAGCTGAGTGAAAGTTACAGCCGATTTCATCTGGCTGTAACTCGGTCGTTAGTTGTCGAAAAACGGATTTTCTGATGTCTAGAACGTAGAGATTTGAATAAGGAATCTAATGGCACTGGATTCATAATTTTCTGAAGTCGTTTGATATTTTTAAAGGGCTACACAAGTTCAGTAGCTAAAGCTGTTAAAATTCTGGAATTTTGTTGGTTGTTTATCAAGTTGGATTTTAAAATCAGTAGGGAGTTGAGTCATGATTTTTGTACAGCAACTAGGTATAGAAATTTCTGGGCAACTCTAACTGGAATTTTGTTAATCGGACGATCAGTGATTTTTAAATAAATTCTTCCGTAGACTGCAATCAGAAAGCGGTAAATCTGACTGCAGCTTAATGAATTAATATTTATGGCTAATTGGTAAAGATTTAGGACTTGGAAAAATTATATAAATTTCTATGGTATAAATGTCACCTACTGTAAAAATATGGGAATTTTTGGAATGTTAGAACTAATTTATAAAAATCCTAGAAAACAGCTGAATAATTAAGTGTTAAGCAGAAAGTTGATAACTTGTGATTGTATGCATAAAGTGTTGTATGTATTTGGAATATGTTCATGATAAGTTGTTTGATTCCTATGATCACATGAGAATACTTGCATGCATGTTTGAGTGTTAGATATGTTGTTTGTGTGTATCACTTTGTGAGTAAATTGCGTGTGGAATTTGTATTGGTGTGATTTCACACTGACGTGGAATTAATTGGTTTGTTAGGACGCAACTAGCGGTCCCATCTCTTATAACATCTTTGCTACACTAACCGAGCAAATAAAGGTGAGTTCACGGCCCCTAACTTTATCCGGTTTTTAAACAACATGGGGAGAAACATGTATACACTCTCAAACTCAAACTCTTTACGTTATACGAATTTAACGTCACATCTACACGGTAACTAAGTTAATGTTAATGTAATGTTATGGGCACTAAGCAGCTTTATCACTTAAGTCCTCGACAATCTCCTCGGATCGTTAGTATTTGGGTTAAATAGCGGGGGAATTATAAGTAGTACTACTGGGTCTGACGAGCCCCATCCGAGCTAGTCGCGCTAGCCGACCGGGTATGGTCAACGGATGTATGATTGGCCTAACACCGCCATGGTCATGTGATAGGCCTGGCAAAACGGAGGCACACAGTCAGCTTCGATCGCGAACACTTAGTGACATGACTTTAGGCTAGCTACCTATATACATTAATATTGAACTTAATTACGGAACAACTTAATATTCCGGGTTTGGAATATTGGAAACATCAACTTATTATCCCGGGTTGGGGATAATGGCAACAACAACTTAATATTCCGGGTTTGGAATATTGGAAGCAACAATTTATTATTCCGGGATTGGAATAATGGAACTGATATGTTATCCCGGGTTGGGGATAACGGAGTAACAAACTGTAACGGAGTAAACAAACGAATTTATGAAAACCTGTGAACTCACTCATCTTTAATGTTGACACTTGTTTCTTTACATGTTTCTCAGGACGCTAGGAGCTCTAGGTGCACGCACATGCATTGAACAAGATATCTTTATCGAGTCTTATTTATTAATATCGTTTTGGGATTTTTCATTTGTTTTTGGCGTTTGTGTTGGCGCCGCATCACTACTTATTTATGCTTCCGCTCAAACTTTAAAAACTGATACTCATGCTAAATATTGGTAATATAAAATCGACAACAAATGATTTTGGAAAACGTATAATCAAATCATGTAGAGTCGTTCAACGTACTAGTGTTTCAGATTCTGGTTTGTTCACACGCCTCGCGGTAAAACTCCGCAACTGGAAATTGAGGGTGTGACAATGCTGAACAGTGTAAAGATTGCTGAACTCCAAGAACAAATTAAAGGGCTGAAAGCAGAAAACCAGCATCTTGAGGCTATCTTGGCAAGTATTGTGTCAAAGAACGAAAGATTGAGGAACCAAATGTAAGAACATAATGAAGAACGCCTCAGCAATCAACAAAAATGAGCTTATTCAAGAAAATTCTTACAAAGAAACTCGGAATTAACTTAGCTGCAGAAAATAGATGAGATTGTGAGGGGTCAGAGGCTAGAGAAAGGGTGGCTGAGCGGGAACGTATTGCAAAAGAATTATCAGACGCTCAGTGGATAGTTAAAGCAAAGGTTGGTGAGGAACCTGTAGTTGATATAACTGAGCAAGAAGCTGAATATATGCATGTATCTTCTGTAGTGGTGGTGTATGCAGACTGTGAGTCCCAAAACAGATTCGGATCACAGTGGTTGATTGTTTTCACCAAAACAATATGGATTAGTTGTTTGAATGTGCAAATACTAAGAAAAACCAAGCAAAGAAGATGAAGAATCTTGTTTGGATCAAACAACTAGTGTTGTATATGAAATCCCAATAACATGTAATAAGTAACAGCACCTGGATATTCGGATGAAAGCACAATAGCAAAAATCACAACACAAGAAGATCACCGAAATATGTCCAAGAAATTTAGACATAACTTCATTGAACATGGTATTTATACAGACTGATCACCCAGCGTATTTATTAAATACGCTGGGCAATTAATTACGCCGGTACATAGATGTTTCACAAAATGACACTTTTGACCCTTTTGTTTTTCTAACTATTACAGAATTAGCTCAAACTATGGTTTATCAAGTACTAACGGTCTCCAAAAGTTCTAATAATATCCACACTAGACCGTTGCATGCTTAATTTTCTTCAATCTTGTTTCCGAGCATCAGGGTCTGCGGCTGGATCTTAGGCTTGCTGTTCGGTTGCTGCATCAGTTGATTGTTGAATAAAAGCTTCACTAATGGTTGGATGGGCCTCCATTGTGACTTCATATGTGGATGAAGTCGGAGGTGGTTGAATGATCTGGACGTCTGAATCTGGAGATGGATCTTTGGTTGGAGGAGAGGATGATTCTTGTTCAGCTACTTTCTTCTTGTTTTTGCCGTTCTCCAAAATTCTTCTATGTGAATGGAGTAAATAGTAGGATTAGATTGGATTGCATAGCTATTTTACTACGTGACAACCAATCCATCACGTCTTCAAAGTCTGGCTCCAGAGGAACTAGAGTAATTGGTTGATTATGCTTTCTTGTACCGCCCCATACCAACTGCTGAGCCATGTCAATATCGATTTTGATTGGATTTTACTGAATGCGGATTGAAAGAAACAGAGTGTGTGGGTGTTTGTCGAGTGAAGAATAAGATGATGATTTTATTTTGAAAATATTTACAAACGGTGAAAAGATTAAGTATTTATACTATTTTACATTCCAGCGTAATTATTAATTACGCTGGATAAATAAATACGCCGCCTTGATATTTTCAAGGTTTCTTCAAGCCTAAGAATTTTAAATCAATTACACTTGAAAACTTTAAATTTTCTCGAAAAATGTGCCCTTTTTGGTTAAAATATTGCAAGAAATTAAAAATAAGCTTAATGAAAATAGAAAGTTGTTTTTGGATCCTGAAAGTTGTTTTTGGGTCCGGAAGCCTCCTTTTTCACACAAAATTTATGCTAACTGACTTGAATCCTGTGACTTTCCTGCAAAAGATCATACCGGTAACACTTCGTTCGTTTCAGATAAAATATTGGATATATTAAATAATTAAGGCACAAGAAAAACTGTCAGTATGTTTGTCCTTTTAAATCCATGCACCTATTTTTCAACATGCGATCGGAGAGCCTTTTTATCATGTTTTAGTAATATTGACAAGAGATTCAATGTTCCCCACTCATGCTGAAGCAGTCAGAATGTTGTGCCCGTGAGTCCCACGTCAAGACATACCCCTGCGATCAAGGTATGCGCAAAAATTCCTCATAACAGGTGAGTATACTAACTTCATTCGTTTTTGAGATTTCAACGTTAGACAATTGGTGTTCAGGTCAGTACTTCCGTACAGCAGAGAGACCAAGGTCTAACAAGAGCTATGGTAGATACCAGATGCGGTATAATTTCAGCACTTGAATGAATATCAATGAGAGATTCATTTGTGTAGGGTTTTGGGCGCATAGGCTCTTTTTGGAAAAGATATCATAGTTGTGTCTAGGTCAGCATATTTCTGGATGCAGCAGAAGAGCAACTATGATATCCCCGAATGATAGCAAATATAAAGACCCGAAATCTCAGACTTTGGCAATCTATCAACGCAAGATTTAAGACCATTAAGCCATACACCGCAACGTGTTACCCGCAAGTTGCACAACATTGTGGGTATTCATAATTCTTGTGTGATCATAAGAGTTTGTCTCCGTTTCGCAGTTTACTTCAAGGTATTGCTGAATCTACCGACATGTCGTTGCTTGAGGCCTTAATCTTTTTCTGTTTTAAGATCAGAACAAAAGTGTAAGCAGCTTTTCTATCATTTTTTGTGCAGGTGCCAAAGACGGAATCAGTCTCGACAATATTTTCTGGAAAACTTCCCCCCTTAAAATTTTATTTTCGAGAATCCATTACTTGAAAAGAAATTTTAACCTTGTAGAAAATCTTTTTATTGGACACATTTTATGAGATTGTTATTTATTATGAAAACCCCCTTTTTACTAAAAGTCAATTTCACTCAAGGAAATTCACCATTTTCAACCAGGTTACCAACTAGTTGAATCGAGCTTTATCGAAGGCTTTCGTAAATATATCCGCTTTTTGTTGCACTGAATCCACTGGCACCACTTGGATATCTTTCTCGTACGCATCTCTAATCGCATGAATGCGAATTTCGATGTGTTTCGTTCTTGAGCGGTGGATGGGATTCTTCACAATCCCCAGACACGCTTCATTGTTGATGAATATCGGAGTCTTCATACTGTAGATCCCATAATCCAACAACTGATTCTGTATCCAAAGGACTTGTGAAGAGCAACTGTAAGCTTCCGTGTATTCAGCCTGAGTGGTAGATGTAGAGACTGTTGTCAGCTTTTTGCTCTGCCACGAAATAAGACGATTTCCCAAGAATTGGCAGCCTCCGAAGACAGATTTTTTGTCTACTTTGTAACCTGCATGATCACTGTCAGAGTAAGCTATTAGATCAAAATTACTATCTTTAGGATACCACAAACCAAGCTTTGGAGTTCCTTTGAGATAGCGAAAGATTCTCTTGACGGTAGCATCATGCGATTCTTTGGGATTTGTCATAAAGCGGGCACATAGATAGTCAACACACATTATGTCAGGCCTACTAGCGGTCAGATACATTAACGAGCCAATCATTGAGCGATAGAATGATTTGTTCACTGGCTTTCCTTGAAGATCTGAAGTGAGTTCCGTCTGAGCAGCAAAAGGAGTGATGGCGGATTTGCAGTCATTCATGCTGTATTTAGAGAGAATATCTTTGATATACTTAGCCTGATGAATGAGGATACCATCGTTTCTTTGCTTCACTTCTAATCCTAAGAAAAACGTGAGTTCTCCCATCATACTCATCTCGAACTTCGCTTTCATCACCTTCTCCAATTCTCTACAAAGGGCTTCATCTGTGGACCCAAAAATGATATCGTCTACGTAGATTTGAACCAACATTACATCTTCTCAAATCCTTTTAGTGAAGAGAGTCATGTCAATTTTGCCTTTTGAGTATCCACAATCTAGAAGATATGTTGACAAAGTCTTGTACCAAGCTCCAAGAGCCTGGTGAAGACCATAGAGAGCTTTGTCAAGCTTATAGTATTTCGAGGGAGAATGAGGATCTTCAAAACCTGGAGGTTGACAGACGTAAACTTCTTCTTTCACCTTCCCATACAGAAAAGCACTCTTTACATCCATTTGAAACACCTTAAAGTTTTTGAATGAAGCATAGGCTAAGAAGATTCTAATGGCTTTTAACCGTGCAACCGGTGCAAAAACTTCCTCGTAGTCAATCCCTTCTTCCTGTCGAAACCCTTGAACCACTAATCTAGCCTTATTCTTGATGACTACACCACGATTGTCCATCTTATTTCAAAACACCCACTTGGTACCAATTGGATACTTTCCGTCTGCTAGGTCAACGAGTTCCCAGACTTTGAGATTTCGAAATTGGGCCAATTCTTCTTGCATAGCTTGTACCCAACTTGAATCTTGAATAGCTTCTTCGATATCTCTTGGGACAGACTGCGATAGAAAAGCTGCATACAGTCCTGTGTTGATGGTATGTGTTTGTCCACGTGTTCAAACTCCATCTTCAACAGAACCGATGACATTTTCAATTGGATGGTTTCGATTGGTCTTGTACCCTGCATTGGTGTGAGTCTCAACTTGTTGAGGCAGATTAGAAAAGTGTTCATCGACGTAGATAATTGGAGTTTCGTCTTCTTTCGGTGGTTCATCCACAGCCTGCTGTGAAGAAGAATCCTCATGTGCCAATGCATTCTCAGCAGATGTGTCATCATTTACTTCTAACACCGGAGGAGTAGGAGAGGCAGAGGCAGGAGTGAAACAGGTTGTAAAAGGAGTAAAACCAATGTCTAAGGCATCAAACAAAAGTTCCAAAGGAGTGGATTCTGCAGGTTTGGATTCAGTGATGGGTTCATTGATGCTGAAAGTGTTGCATATAACATCCACGTCATAAAAGCAGTTCGGAGCGCTTCCAGTGTTAGTGGAATTTCCTTCTTGAAAATCACATAGTATGATTCAATCACCATCTTGGTCTGTTTGTGGTTGACTCGATATGCCTTTTGAGAAGATGAATAGCCCATGAAGTAGCACACGTCACCGACTGCTTCAAACTTGATGAGATTGTCTTCAGTGTTGAGAAGTGTGCATGAACACTCGAACGGTTTGAAGAAATCTATCAGAGGCTTCCTTTTGAAAAGTAGTTCATAGGCTGTCTTTCCGTGAGGTTTGACGATAAGAACACGATTCAAAACATAGCATGATGTGTTGACCGCTTCAGCCCAGAATATTATGGGAAGCTTAGAGTCGACAAGCATAGTTCTGCAGCTTCGATGAGAGTTCTGTTTTTGCGTTCTGCAACTCTGTTTTGCAGAGGAGTCCTGGCAGCGCTGTATTGGAGGCGAATTCCCTTATCTTCACAGAAGGAGACAAACGTATGATTTTGAATTCAGAACCGTTGTCGCTTCTGATGGAGATGACTTTCAGCTTGATCACGTTTTCAATCATGGGAATGAAGCTCTTCAGAATGGATGCCATTTCGCTTTTGGCTCCAAGAAAGAATACTCATGAAAACCGTTAGAAATCATCTGTAATCACCAAACAATAAGTTCTTTTAGCTAAACTTGTAACACTAATTGGGCCGAAAAGTTCCATGTGAAGTAATTGCAGAGGGGCAGAAATCGTATTCACTGCTTTGGACTTATGAGGCTTTTTATGTTGCTTTCTTAGACGCATGCGATACACTTTTCAGAAAAAGGAAAATCTTTCATAGGTAAACCTCTTACTAGATTTAATTTTGAATGTTTATTTATGTTCTTAAAATTCACATGCCCCAAACGCCTGTGCCACATCAATGATTCTGATTCAGATGCTTTTGACATAAGACATGTCATTGGCTCATTTGATTTGGCATTCTTCATATTTAGCATGTAGGTGTTATTTTGACGGGGAGCTCTAAGCATGATCATTTCTTTTGGGACGGAGTAACCGGGTTTAGTGAATAAGCACTCTGTGTCATTGAAAAACACCACAATTCCTTTGTCACAGACTTGGGAAACACTCATAAGACTGTAACATAATTCTGGAACATAGTTCACATTCTCCAAAGTGAGTACTTTTGACACGACGTCACCCATTCCGACGATTTTTTCTCCCTTTTCGTCTCTGGCAAAGGATATAAAGTCACCATCAATAACTCAAAAGTTGGTAAGCAGATCCATTAGCCCGGTCATGTGCCTGGAGTAACCGTTGTTAACATGCCAGATATATTCCATAAGCATCCGAAGCCATTTCTGAATCTTATTCTATTATACAACAACAACAACAAAATATCTACAAAATTAGCTAGCTTTTGGAACCCAGACTTGCTTTACAATAGTTCTATCATGATTTTGAGCAAGAGAGTTTTCTTTTCTTTTCCAAAAACTGGTTGAATTAACTATGCATTTTACTGATTTCTTTAAATTGTCAAATTGATCAGTAAAACTTTTAACGAGATCATGACTAGGTTTAGAAAATTTCTTGCTTTTGCAATGTTTCGCCGTATGTCCTAAATGACCACAGCAAAAACATTGTTTTTGTCTCGATCTTTTCTTCCTGGGTGCTGAGTGTGAAGATGATGTATGTGATGAGAGTCTTGAGCATCTTGAGGAGTTTGATGATGTGACATGGCTTGAATCTGTAGCTTTCTTCAGATACTCTTAAGGATGTTGTTTATCTTCAATGTCGACTTCACTGTGCTCATTGTCTGATGAGGAAATTGATTCTTGACTTTCATCTGACCTTTCTTCATCGCTTTCTGAAGTTTTTATGCTTGAATCTTCAGTGAAATCTTTATCAGTCTCTGATGTACCTGCAACTGATGGAACAAATTCTGGAATTTCCTTTGTAAGGAATTTTTCCAAAACTGTTTTTCTTTAACTCTGGCCAAATACAGGAGATTCAAGCATAACATTTTCATCATTGAAAGCAAAGTTTAGGTCATGACCATCAACCATAGCAAACCCTTGGTTGTGAGCCTTAAGTGTAGGCACATTGCCATTACAGTCATCCTGAATTGTCAATTTAGGCATACGACCATTACAATCATCCATCCTAGATAAACTATTATAGTTATCTCGAATAGAAATATTGTTCGTCTTATCACAATTCCAGGCTAACCAGTTAAGAGTTGAATAACTGTCGCCTGAATAGCCTATTCCTATTTTCATCCCTCCATAATCATCTTCACCATTGCACATACCTTCTTTACTCTCACACAGATCTACATTACTTTCAGAAAAGTTAGTTTTGTTTTCGGATTTATAAAAGATACTTTGATCCAAAAGATCATTTTTATTGATTATGTCGTTTTTAGGATGAGGAGATGGCATACGAACATAATTTTTGCTGTGCGGAGGAGAAAGTAATCTTCTTTCATTTCCGAATTTATCTTTATATCCAATTCCATCTTTTATGAATGTCGGTCGTTGGCAGTTTATAATATCAACCAGTGCTTTTTGACTAATTTTCCATTTATCAATAGTGATTTGCAATTTGTTATTTTCGTTTTGGTATTTTTCTAGCTTTTCTGTCAAATCATTTATGATAAAGTCTTTTCTGAAAACAAATTCCTTTAGAGTCTGCATTTCAGCTATGGTTGAATTCAACTTTCGCTGATATGCAGCCTCATTTTCTTTTAGTTCTTGATTTATTTTCAAAACTTTTTCTTTTTCTTTAATTATATCACGGTTGAGTGATCTATAGTGTGCCATGACGTTTAAACATGGTTTTGAGCACAGCTTTGCTTTAAATTCATATGGAATGCTGTTTACCAAATCCTTATCCTCGGCTTCTGATTTCATGGCGGTAGAGATGTTCCAACCGCTTCATTCTTGCTGGTAATGATGACTTCTTAAACAGCAGGCTTCGACTCGATCATTTCAGCTTTCTGTTTTCTCTTCTCTGAGACAGGATAGATGATGCTTTTCAAACCAGTGTCATCTTTTGGAATCTTGGAGGTTTGTTTTTCAACACCATTTGAAGCAGACATGGCAGAGACAGTGGTGATGTATGCCATGAGGGCCTTGTTTACTTCTCTCTTTGCCTCAGCTATCTCCTCCAACCAATCATAATCCTCCATCACTAAAGCCTTATGATTATTTTCAGCCGCATTATTATTTCCTTCAGTGGAAATCGGCCTCCTTGTCTGGTTGATCTCAGTATTCTCATTCTTCAGCAACGGACACTCTCTTTTGAAATGGCCCATGTCTTTGCAATTATAACATCTAAGCTTGGACTTGTCAAATCTAGCTTTTCCAAAAGACAACCTCTTTCCTGTTTTATCTTGGAATTTCTTCAACCGTAGAGTAATCATTGCCATCTGCCACTTCAGATCCATCTCCTCCATGCCATCTGGATCTACTTGATACATGTCCTCTGCTGTGAGGAATTCTCTCTTCAACTCTCCTGACATAAGCGCCTCATAGCTACTTAAAAAAGTGCTAAAAATAGCGACATGTTCTGTGGAAATTTTAAGTGCTTGAGTATCGCTGGCCATGGTGGTCTTCTTGGAGGATGACGAGGCCTTCACAGAGTTTGCAGAAGCATTTGAATAGGATTCGACAGCACTTTGGGAATTTAATCCAAATGAGGTGACAGGAGCAAGAAATGCCATATTCTTGGGGACCAAGGTTGCAACAGCTTGCTGAGACGTCTTCTGAGAATATCCAGTTTGATTCATCCCTCGTTTCATGATGTCCATTTCAAAGCCTTTAAAGTGTTAATCAATTCTGAGAGAGTAACTAGAGTTGTGTTGGTGAGGAAAGTTCTCTTAATCAACATGCATTGAAGACTCCATTCTTTTGGTAGAGAATCTAGCAGCTTCTTCATCGATGCATAATTTGCAACTAGGTTTCCCACCTTCTTCATCTTGGTCAACACCCCAGAAATCTGCTTATGTGGTCGAACAAGCTTTTGCCATGAATGCTTCCAAACGTATCATATTCTTTCTGCACCATGTCTCGTTTGTTCTCCCTGAGTTCCTCATTGCCTTCATAATGATCGATTAGAGCCAACCACAGTTCATGTGTCGAGGTGTATTCTTCAAACAGATTGTTATCATCCTTTGACAGAGCCGCAGTGAGAGCAGCGTGAGCCCTCCTATCACGTTGAATAAGTGTCCTATCTTCATCTTTGAATGTTGAAGGATCTTCATTGATAGTACGAATGTCGTAACGTATTATCATGGGAACATGCGGGCCCATAGTGACTGACATCCATTGAGTAAAATCGGTATACTCAAAAAGGACTTGATCCTGTTTTTCCAGCTGCTGAAATCTTCCGAGCCTTTCAACTTTGGTGACCTTGTAGCGGTTCCAGTTTGTAGTTCGGCTTGAGCAATCGGATTGAGTTGATTGAGAGACATGATGGATGAAAGATAATAAATTACACTGAGATTTACTGAATCAAATAACAAATACGCTCACTAAGAGGTAAATACGTTGTACTTGGAAACAATTACGCTTATGGGATCGCCTATTTTGTCTTGCAAAAAGCTAAATCTGCTGGATATTTGAAAACAAGCAAAGGTTTAGTTAATTTCGCTTAACACCATGATAAAATCGCTGAGGATTAGTATCACTGATTTCGAAGTCGCCTTCGAGTAAATTCGCTGAAAAATTACGCTGACAAATTTATAACTCCACTGATTTAAGAACCATCGTACTACGCGAAATTCAAGTTAAATATGCTAGATTCAAAATAAATACGTCAACTTCAAATATATCTATGCTAGCTTCAACATTAAATACGCCCAGAAGAGTTTTAGTACGAACAAAAACCCTCTAAACACCCAAAAACGACCAAAAATTCATGTTTCTTTGCAGCTAAATGACCAAAATGTTTACCAAACTACTGATTAACAACAACTCAAAGATTAAACCCACCAGATCAAGCCATCTTAATCCCAAAAATTTGAAAAACCATGAAAGTTTGAAAACTTTTGTAAAACCATCAAAACTTGACAAATCTTAACAAAAACTCAAACAATCAAGAGCACAAAGGCTCTGATACCAAATTGTGAGTCCCAAAACAGATTCGGATCATAGTGGTTGATTGTTTTCACTCAAACAACTATGGATTAGTTGTTTGAATGTGCAAATACTAAGAAAAACCAAGCAAAGAAGACGAAGAATCTTGTTTGGATCAAACAACTAATGTTGTATATGAAATCCCAATGACATGTACTCAGTAACAACACCTGGATATTCAGATGAAAGCACAATAGCAAAAATCACAACACAAGAAGATCACCAAAATCTGTCCAAGAAACTTAGAAATAACTTCATTGAACATGGTATTCATACAGACTGATCACCCAGCGTATTTATTAAATACGCTGGGCTATTAATTACGCCGCGTACATAGATGTTTCACAAAATGACACTTTTGACCCTTTTGTTTTTCTAACTATTACAGAATCAGCTCAAACTATGGTTTATCAAGTACCAACGGTCTCCAAAAGTTCCAACACATACATGAGAAAGTTTGTTTCGATTGGAAAGCCAAAGGATGTTGACATTGACATGAAGAATCTTTCAGCAAAACATCAAGAATTGCTTAGTAAGAGTAAGATGGAGAGAGAAATTGAAGCAGAGATAGATGATTTTGATGAGAATTTTGAGGAGGAAAATGAAGACTTGGATGATATCGATGATGTACTTTTTGATAAGTCTGATGATAATAGTGATGGTGGTGGTGGTGATGATTTGGGTGGTCCGGGTTTCCTTGTAACTGAATCTATTTTGAATGAAGATATTGATTGTTTGTGTACTTGGATGATTCTGCAAATCAAATTGAAGTAGTCAAAGATCAGGGAAAGTCATATGAAAGATCTAAGGATTCTAAGTAAGCAAAAATCCTAACTGTGACTGATATGTCAGTTGTTCCTGCCGTGCCCAAACCAAAGATTTTGTATTTAGAGCATGATATGGAGGAATGAGAGTTTGTTAACAGTTACACAAAAGAAGAAATTGCTAGTATGTTGGGTGTGAACGAAGAAACATTTGAGTTCGATTTCGAAGACGAGCTTAACGACATCAATGCTTTCGAGCCTGAGTATTATATTTTCGAACATGTTTCTGATGCTCATGATTATGATAAAGTTGTCTTGGAGGATGATTATGATGACAATGATGCTAATACTGCCGAAGAGGCTGAGAATGATGATCTTCTGAAGCCTAAAGTTTAAGAGGCTGTCAAACAGGGAATGGTTCCTCAACAATTGTTTAGAGAAAAAAATTGCAGAAATGAGGAAAGGATGGTTTATAGAATTACCAGCTGAGTGCAAATTCAAACGTCCCCTAGCATTCTTCACACGTGATGCTAACATTTCTTTGGGGGACATTATTAGCTGGGGATGGTTCGAAGAGCTCGATGTTTATGCGACTAAAAGGGAGTATGGGCTCCAGTATTTTTTATATTTAAGCGATATCAAGACCCTGGCATTCTAGGATATTAAAGAATTGGTATAGACAAAGATGATAAATCTTAAGATGTAATTTCATGACCAGCGGCTGTGGAAACTGATAAAGCTCCAAGCTACTAATGGATTTAGACAATGGAAGCCTCATATGCCCAAAAGAATCACAAAGACTGATCCGGTGACAAAAGAAAAAGATGTAACATTGATGGTGACGAGGCCGAAAGTTATGTAGAATATGCCTCTAGTCAAGATGGAACAAGATTTCTTCAAGATCTTCAAATGGTGGCACTATGATTCAAGTACTAGTGAAGCTGTTATTTGTGTCCATCCAGATGATGATTCTGGAAAGATTAAAGAAGAATTATCCGAAGCCGTCATAGCACCCAAACGTATATATGGTCTATGAAGTGGCATTCGAGTACCAGACCCTATGTGGCTAGTCAATTGATCGAAGAAGGATATTGAATGCTTGGTTTATAGAAAGATTAGTTTTGAGGAGAAAGAAAAAGAGCAAGCTCTCGAGTTCCAGAAGATTGTTAATGTCTGTTTTGCTAACGATATATATTCAGGAACACCATGGAACACTTCTTGGAGGAAGCTGGAGGAGATAGAGTAACGAAAGAAAGAAAAGAATGCTGAAAGAATTGCAGAGCGAACGCGTATTGCTTCACTAAGGAGCGTTTGGTTTGGAAACACATGTAATCGGCCTCCTCCTACAAACCCAACGCCGATATCTTCTAAGGAGCGTCGCAAACCACCAAAATGTTTCTTTGGTCGTTAATTGTCAAAACCTTGAAGATTTTTGAAGACTATCCAAGACTGTGGCAACATCCAAGGGGGAGCTTGTTGGTGCATAATGTCTATTGTCTATGTCTAGGATATGTTGGTCATGTATATAGGGCTTAGAAAGTAAAACTTCGTATGTTATTATATGATTTATATGTTTTGTACAAGGCTCGTACGAGTAAGCTAAGTGGCTCGTACGAGTGACACTTTGTCACTCGTAGGAGGCACAACTCGCACGAGTCAAACACACCTCTCTCCTGTGCGAGTCATGTTAACCTATAAATAGAGGAGCTTGAGTGTTGTGTTAGATATCTGTTGGTGTGTGACTACGGCGTAGCCCTGTCAAACTATTTACTCTTTCTATATCCGTTCACGTTTATCAATACAAATCAAGGCGTTTAAGCAGTATATCTTTCTTGTTTGTTTTTCCAACTCTTTAACAATGAATTCTGCCTCTGTTAGTTGAGTCAGATCAGTCTGGTTCTCATAAGAGGAGAGCCGATCCCCTCTCACACTAGGCATGCTTTGTGTCTTTTGAGACGGAGGAGTGTGACTGAAAGCCACTTTTGGATGAACACTTTGAGCCTTAGGCGTTCCGGTCTTCGTCGATATCTACATAGGTGGCACCATGGTACTTTCCTTAAAAGCAAATAGACTACCGGAACTCATTGGAGAAGTAAGTGATCCAAACAACGTAGTGGTAGGAATAGCGGAAGTCAACATTGGAGAAGAAATTCCCACAGAAGTAGACACACTTATGGACTCCACAGAAGGAGTAACTGGTAGGGAAGTAGTCATAGACGGAAGAGAAACTGATCTTCCCAAAATTGTAAGACCACTAGTAACCGGAGTACTGACAACACCCAAAGAAACATCTACTGGAGCTGCTTTAGCACTCGAAACTTGAACAACCAAACTTTCAACTACCCTTCGATGTTTGTAATCCTGATTAGCAGTGTGATACAAACTGCCCTAGTATCAGCAGGACGATGCTCATCATCATTATGCTCATCCGAAAAGAGTCGAAAGCAATAGAATTCAAATCATCTAACTTGCTAAACGTAGACTACATTAAGAAGAGGGATAGAAGGAGGTAACTTTGGCTTGGAATAAATCAAGTTGTTCTTTCTCATCAAGTGAGACTGTAAGGGCATTATTTATAGGTTTATGTTTTTCTTGTTTATATGAGTTTAGGTTGGATTAGTGGGTTTTTTGTCATGATCAATGGTATACGTATGTGTATAGGGGTTTGGGCTTGGCCCGGTTGTATGAGGTCATCCTATATATTATACAAAGGATGCACCTAGGTTTTCCTCATGTTGTTGATTGATTTTGCTTGTAACAAGACGTGTACCAGACGATCCTTAGAGATCGTGTGCACTTTGATATCAATAGAATCGACTTTGATCTTCGTTCTTCTACATCTTTCCTATTTTTCTGCAACTTGAATAGGTGTGTGTGATATCCGATTGTAGATTTGGGACATATAATTGGTATTAGAGCCTAAGAAGTCTTTCGAAGGCTCGGTTTTCATCGAATCTCATTTGAAGAACGAAGGCGGTTTGTAGTTTGCTGATTTGAAGATAAAGAAAAGAAAAGCAATAGAATCCACCAACCAATTGTCGTTGAGTCAAAAAGTGGTCAATAATCAGGATTTGGGCAATGTCATTGGAACAAACAACAAGATCCCTAGGCTACATTTGAGGGATTCTTTCTCTCAATGAAAATTTTGTTTTTCTAAATACATCAAAATAAAAAGATCCTAAAGCATGGAGATCCATTTGTAGAGGAGCAACAGTTATCACCTATGTGTTAGATGAAGAAAAGGGTACAACTGTTGTAAAACCTGTATTAGCTTACAATGATGAAGATTATGAAAAGGTCAAAATAGATGATAAAGCTTTGGCAATGTTGCACACTGCATTGGTTTCAGAAATTGATATTAGGGTTGGTGAAGCAAAATCTGCCAAAGAATTGTGGGAATCTCTGTTGGCCATGTACGAAGGAAACGAAGAGATAAAAGAAAGCTAGAGGGAAATGTTGACTCAAAGGTTCAACATGTTTAATCACTTTCGTGGAGAAACTCTCGAGAAACAAATTCAAAGGTTCATTACCTTGATCAGCGAAATGAGAACGCATGATATGATGCTAGAAAACTTAGTTGTAAACAAAAAGTTGTTGAATGCTCTTCCAAGGATACGCTTAGCAACAAAACTTTGTAGCGCAGTCAATTCCTCGCTCTCATCCCCACTATCTTCTTTTCTCCATTTACCCGGAGCTGGAGAAATGTAATATTTGTCGACTATAGCACCAAAAACTGGCTTAGCATTCGAAAATGTCTTTAAATGCAAATTCATTTTCTTGAGGGTCGAGACATCCATATGTTCAAGCTTTAACACATCGTCCTTCATCTTATTCAAGTTCGGGTGCAAGTGATATATTAACATTTGTACAAACCGAGGGTACTGCAAGAACTTTTCCCTCTGTATATTCTGCACCATCTGTGTAAATATAACCTTAGAGAAGTTATATGGCAGATTAAGAACCAATGCAGTAATCATACACATTTGGTAATCGACCAAATCATCAAATCCTCCTTTGCGATGATTCAACGCGTGAGCAACAACATGAGCAATGTAATGAAAAGGCACACTTAGGTTTCCTTTCTTGAATGTGCATGGTGTTTAGAAAACCAGCATGTCCCATCCGGTAAAACAAACCTTTACCATATACTCCAAAAACCCTGTAGGATTGCCTGCATTATCCTTGAAATCCAAAACCATCCGGATCAAATCTTCTGTAATCTTAACTAGTATATCATTGTCATCTATCTGCAGTGCCAAAACTATCGCATTTTCTTCAGAATCATGCTCTGCCGCATTCCAGAAATAATCAACATGAGATCTAAAGGCTGTATGACGATCAGTGAGCGGTTTTGTAATCGGAATCCTGCTCAAAAAAATCTAACACATCTCTGTAAGCAGCAATCTCCGGAAAAGAAATCATCCAGCTAACAACAGATATTGTGGAATGGAGAGAAAGACGTTTTCTTGACTTGTACACAAAAAGAATTCAAACCATTAGAAAATTTTTCAAAATTTTGAACTTTCAAAATCATTCGTACGAGTCAATAGTTAGAAATTTTTCACAAGTTTGGATCAAGACATCATTCGTACAAATCACTACTTCGTACGAATGACTGAAGAATTAGACATTTTTCAACAACTTTACCAAAGTTGTTTCGTACGAACCATGCTTCGTACAAATCATCAATACTTAACAAACTCAGTTTATACGAATGGTCCTTCGTATGAATCGTGAACCGTTCCAAAAACACCAAGTTTAACCCTAACTCAAAACACGTTGTTTTTAACAAATTGATAGTCGATTTATAGGCTATTGGAGCCGATATTAATGTTTTTAAGTTCAATTTTAATTTTTACCGGTCCAATCTCCCTAAATCTATGTTTAAGTCCGTTTGGTCTAAATCCGACATTATAACGGATAGAAATGAGCAATAGTACCTTTCCCATTGAAAGAGGTGTTCGTATCAACGACCCCAATGTAACGATTCATGGTATATGTCAAGAAAATTGAAGTTAGAACTATCACACCCTCAATTTCCACTTACGGAGTATCACCGCGAGGCGCATGATCAAACCAGAATCTCAGACACTAGCAATATCGAACGACTCTATATGATTATTTAAACGTTTTCCAAAAACATTTGTTGTAAACATTCATAGTCATTTTCAAAATATCAAGGTTTTGAAGTTTAGCGGAAGCATTAAAATAAAGTAACGGGCGCCAACATAAACGCCAAATATAAAATCCCAAAAATTATTCGTAAATAAAGACGCGATAAAAATGTCTTGATCAAATGCAAGTGCGTGCACCTAGCGCTCCTAGCGTCCTGAGAAACATGCAAAGAAACAAGTGTCAACATTAAAGAAGAGTGAGTTCACAGGTTTTTATAAGTTCACAAGTTCGGTTTACAAGATTGTTTTCCCCCGTTATCCCTAACCCGGGATAACGACATAGTTTCATTATTCCTAACCTGGAATAATAAGGCTGGTTCGTTAATAAGTTCAATGTTAACATGTAGGTAGCGAGCCTAAAGTTACGTCACGTAAGAGTTCACGATCGAAGCTGACTGTTGTTACCTCTGTGTTGCCAGGTCTATCACTGACCATGGCGAAAGTTAGGCCAAATTAATCACCCGTTGACCATTCTCGGTCGGCTAGCGCGACTAGCTCGGGTGGGGCTTGTCGGTCCCAGTAGTACTACTATAATTTCCCCGCTATCTAACCTAATAATAACGATCCGAGAGTTGGTTGAGGACTTCCGTGATAAAGCTACTTAGTGACCATAACATACATTAACATTAACTTAGTTACCGAATAGTTAACGGCGTTAATTTCGTATAACGTAAAAAGATTAAGTTGTAGAGCGTATACATGTTTCTCTCCCTATTGTTCAAAACCGGATAAAATAGGGGCCGTGAACTCACCTTAAATTGCTCGGTTAGATAAACGCAAAAGAAGCAAATGATGGAACCGCTAATCGCGTCCTAACATGTCAACCGGTTCAAAGTTAGTGTGTGAACACATTGACACAAAACCCTACGCATAACTAACACACAGTACGGTACACGTAATAACCAATTCGAAACCATAATCATGAATGCAAAGTATCACCATATAAAATAACGATCAAACCAACTTCTCATAAACACGGGATAACTCATACCACACTTAGGTACACACAAACGCAAGTTATCATGTTTCAGCTTGTACGCTTATAACTGGGCTATTTTCGATGATTTTTATAAAATAGTTACAACGTTCCAAAAATTCCAATTTTTTTAACAGGAGATGTCAATTAGACTGTAGAATTTTGTGTGAAATTTTCAAATCCTATATCTTTACCAATTATCTATAAACATTTATATACTAGGCTGCAGTCAGATTCGTCGCTTTCTGACTGCAGTCCACGAGAAAAATTATTTAAAAATCATCGTTCATCCGATTAACTAAATTCCAGTTGGAGATTTTCGGAAATTCCCGTCTGCAGTTACTTTCCAGATTCGTGACCTAACTCCATACAAACTATGAGATACGACTTGTTAAACAACCTGCAAATTCTGCAGAATTTACGCAGCTTCAGCTGCTGCACTAAATGACAATTTAAAAATAACAAACGACCTCAGAAAAATATGAATATGGCGCCATTTGAAGCGATTTTCAAAAATACACGTTTTTGGCTTCAGAAAATCCACATTTCGATAAATAATGATCAGGTTACAGCCAACTAAATGTCAATCAGCTTATTGTTTTCGACTTAATCGCATTAGAACATGTGTAAACGGCCATGACGCTTAGTTATATTGATTAACAGCCGGTTAACTTGTCAAATATCATCATATATATCAATATTCATGCAAACCCTAAATATATATCATGATCTTTATCGATAAACGTAGCCTACGATTTTAATATTCAAACATATCATCACAATCGCAAAGATTCGCATATTCATCCGAAATAATCATACGCCACAACACTTTTTCATAACAACATCATACAAGCACATAATCATGATCAAGATTACACAAAACCTAGTGTGAATCGCAATAAAATTAAACCCAAACCTTGAAACGATGACAATTAGCAAACCGGGACAAGTTTGGAATCTATCCGAGGGATGTGGGGTTTGCACGACCGAGAGGGGGGGCTGCGTCGACTTCACTAGGGCATTAGGGTTTTTTTTTTTTTTAAAGATGCATGTATACATAATATAAGAGGGGGGGTCGCGATAGGGTGGGCGGTTTGGGTTAATTCCTTGGGCCACAAGGATGGGCCGCAAGGAAGTGTGGGCCGCAAGGGGGGTGTGGGTGGTGGGTTGGGTTTGCTTGGTCGCGAAGTCGCATGTTTCATAGGCTTGGTTCAGTTCGGCATATAAATAGAATTTACTAACCGTTCATTATAGTCTGATAAATAACTACACATAATACGACTCGGCAATTATTCACAAACGTCTAATAACACATAGCACGTAATTCAGATACAACCCGTCTAATAACACATAGCACGTAATTCACCCAATAGATTCACAAAGTTAGCGTAGTTATTGCGAACGTGTAGTCAATTCTCCGAATTAATCAGCGTAGGAATGAATAACAATAAAGTAGCGCGTTTAAGATACCTGAAAAGCCGGGATGTCACATTATCCCCATGTTGAAAGAATTTTCATCCCGAAAATTGGGTAAACGCGGTTTAGAATGCAACGCATAAAGATTCAGTTTGTTAGAATGGTACAAGTAAATCCTAGGCTGTCATATCATCCCCATGTTGAAAGAACTGCGTCCCGAAATTCAGTTGGCGGTAACGTCAGATTGCTGCTCAAATGTAAATAGGTGTGGATATTTTCGTTTCATTTGGTCCTCTCTTTCACACGTGGACTCCGGTCCACGCTTAGAGTTCCAACGAACCTTTATGATCGATATCTTGCTGTGCCTTCGAGTCTTGATCTCACGGTCCATGATCTCGATAGGTTGTTCCACAAAATGCAGTTGCTCATCCACTTGAATCTCATCCAATGGAATGACTAGGGTCTCATCTGATAGACACTTCTTCAGATTGGACACGTGAAAAACGTTGTGAACTCCACGGAGTTCGGCAGGAAGGTCTAACTGATAAGCTACGGGCCCGATACGCTTCGAAATCACAAATGGGCCTATGTACCGTGGATTTAGTTTACCTCGTTTTCCAAAACGAATTACACCCTTCCAGGGTGAAACTTTCAGTAGGACGCGGTCACCTACTTGAAATTCGAGCGGTTTGCATCGCTGATCAGCATAACTTTTATGTCGATCCCGTGCCGCTGCCATGCGGTTTCTTATTTGCACAATCTTTTCAGTAGCCTCAAGTATCAAGTCAGGACCTGTGAGTTGACTGTCGCCGACTTCTGCCCAACAAACCGGTGATCCACATTTGCGACCGTATAATGCTTCAAACGGTGCTGCCTGAATACTCATATGGTAACTGTTGTTATACGAGAATTCCACTAAAGGCAGATGGATTTCCCAACTGTTCCCGAAGTCTACCACGCATGCCCTAAGCATGTCCTCCAAGGTCTGAATGGTCCTTTCACTTTGACCATTCGTCTGAGGGTGATAAGTTGTGCTCATATCTAAGCGTGTACCCAACGCTTTCTGAAGTGACCGCCAAAAGTTGGACGTGAAACGAGCATCTCTGTCTGAAATCATAGACGTTGGCACCCCGTGCCGAGAAACTACTTCCTTTATGTAGATGCGAGTCAACTCATCCATCTTATCTGTTTCTTTGGTCGCTAGAAAGTGTGCAGACTTAGTTAGACGATCCACGATTACCCAGATTGTATCGCAACCACCCGGAGTTCGCGGTTTTTAGTGAAAAAGTCCATCGAGATCTGATCCCATTTCCACACTGGGATCTCAGGTTGTTGAAGTAGCCCTGATGGCTTCTGGTATTCCACCTTGACTTTCGCACAAGTCAAACACCTGCTCACGTAGGTGGCTATATCCGCTTTCATGTTGGGCCACCAGTACGCGGCTTTAAGGTCTTGATACATCTTATCTGAACCAGGATGGATAGAGTATCGGGATTTGTGAGCTTCGTCCATAACTAGCATCCTGAGGTTTCCGTAGAGAGGTACCCATATACGGTTCATGAAATACCGGGTACCATTGGGTTTCACTTCCCAATCGCGTTCCATCTTTCCCACAGATTCGGCCTTGATGTTCTCTTCCTTAACTGCTTCTAGCTGCGCGTCACATATCTGTTCGGGTAACCCAGAATGAATTGTGAACTATAGTGCTAGTACCCGACGAGGTTTCAAGTGCTCCTTCCGACTGAGGGCATCAGCTACCACGTTAGCTTTACCCGGGTGATACCGAATGGCACATTCATAATCGTTCAGGAGTTCGACTCAGCGACGCTGTCGCATGTTCAACTCCTTCTGGTCTATGCTGGAGGCTCTTGTGATCCGTGTATATTGTGCACTTTATTCCATATAGATAGTGTCTCCAAATGTTAAGTGCAAACACAACTGCTCCCAATTCCAAGTCATGTGTCGTGTAGTTCTTCTCGTGGACCTTCAACTGTCGGGATGCATACGCGATGACCTTATCACGTTGCATGAGCACACATCCCAATCCCTAAATGGAAGCGTCACAATATACCACAAAACCATTTGTCCCTTCTTGCAAGGACAAAATGGGCGCACTACAAAGCTTCTGCTTCAGTAATTGAAATGCTGCTTCCTGTTAGTCACCCCAAGCATACTTGGTGCCCTTCTGATTGAGAGTGATAAGCGGTTGTGCGATCTTGGAAAATCCCTCGATGAAACATCGGTAGTAACCAGCCAAACCCAAAAATTGGCGGATCTCTATCAGTGTCCTGGATGCTTCCTAGTTCTTGATAGCATCGATCTTGGCGGGATCAACGTGTATACCATTTTCATTCACGATATGCCCGAGGAACTGAACTTCCCGAATCCAGAAATCACACTTCCAAAACTTGGCATATAGTTTCTCTTGTTGAAGTAGTTCCAGCAATAACCGCAGATGCTCAGCATGTTCTTCTTCACCCTTAGAGTAGATGAGTATATCATCGATGAACACGATGACAAACTTGTCGAGATACGGCTTACACACATGGTTCATCAGGTCCATGAACACCATGGGTGCATTGGTGAGACCGAAGGGCATGACCAAGAACTCGTAGTGGCCATACCGAGTGCGAAATGCCGTCTTGGAGATATCCTCCTACCTGACGCGTAGCTGGTGATAACTAGACCGTAGATCAATCTTGGAGTAGTAGCTTGACCCCTGAAGCTGGTCGAAAAGATCGTCGATATGAGGTAATAGGTACCGGTTCTTGACGGTAACCTTATTGAGTTCCCTGTAGTCGATGCACATGCGGAAGGTCCCGTCCTTCTTTTTGACAAAAAGGACCGGAGCTCCCCATGGCGAAGTACTGGGTCGGATAAATCCTTTTTCCAACAATTCCTGAAGTTTGGTAGACAGCTCTTGCAGCTCTGCTGGAGCTAAGCGGTACGGGGCCTTGGCGATAGGAGTCGCATGGCTCGCCAATTCGATTTCAAACTCTACTTGTCGATGTGGTGGAAGACCGGGTAACTCCTCTAGAAACACATCGGGAAAGTCACAGACGATGGGGATATCTTTAATCCGCTTCTCGTCCTTAGACTGCTCGGTGACCAGTGCGAGCAAAGCAAAAGAGTTCTTCTTCCGAAGATACCTCTGAGCTTGCATGTAAGAGATGATGTTCGTGACGACGCCTGCCTTCTCGCCTTGCACCATCAAGACTTCGTCGTTAGAGAGTGGAATACGGATAGCTTTCTCGAAACAGAGAGCTTCAGCTCGGACGACGGATAGCCAGTCCATTCTGGCTACCACATCAAAACTACCCAGGGTAGTTGTCATCAGATCAATGGTAAAGGTGTGACCCGCGAGTTTAAGTTGACAGCCAGTCACTAGTTGAGTGACATCTACAAATTTACCATCGGCTAGTTCTATGACGTAAGGGGTCTCTAGGGGTTTAGGTGTGAGATTTAGGTTCTTTCTAAAAGATTCAGATATAAAACTCTTATCTGCACTCGTATCAAAAAGTACAGTAGCAAAATGATCGTTAAGTGGAAACTTACCGGTGACCACCTTCGAGTCGTTTCGGGCCTCCCCACGGCCTAGCGTGAATGCACGTCCCTTGGAACCTCCTGTGCCATCATTTCCATTATTGTTATTGTTGCTGTTATTCCCACCATTGTTGTTGTTGCGAAGTTGCGGGCAGTCTCGCTTGAAATAGGCAGTGCTACCGCACTGATAGCACCCCCGGTTATTACCCTGCTGCTGACCCTTGTGCTGGTTCTGATTCTGTCGTGACATAATCTCCCCGCGACAATCCTTTGCCGCGTGTCCTGCTTTACCACATCGCTGGCAGTGATTTCCGGCGCAAGGGCCGTGATGATGGAGGTTACAACGATTACATTGCGGCTATCGACCCGCATAGCTGCTCGAGTTCTGGGTGTTGTTGGCAGACTGTTTGTTGTGACCCCGATTGTTGTTGAAGTTGTTGGACAGCTTTTGGTTTCCTTGTTGTGGCTGGGCTGATGAAGACTGCCGAGCAGGTGAGTCTTCAAATTTCCTTTTGTTGTCAGGGACAATTTCAGTTGCACCCCTAGGTGGTTACTTCCTTTTCTCCACCGCCTTATCGGTGAGTTTATGTGCCAGCCTAATCGCTTGTTGTTCCATCATAGGGTTGCTTGATATTACCATGCCCTGGATCTCAAGGATCAGACCCCCAAGATAAAACTCAAGTCGTTTAACGACGGTGTTAGCCAAATCGGGACGAAGGATCACCAGATCATGATGTCTTGCCGTGTATGCTTCAATTTCTGACACGACCATCTTGTAGTTCCATAACACTTGTTCCAATTGCTGAACTCTGTCTCGCGGACAATATTCCTCCTTGATTAGAGCTTTGAACTCAGTCCAGGCCATTGCTTCGCCGCAGCAAATCGACGCCTTTGGACTTGTGCGTTCCATCAGGTTAATGCCCCATCTTCCAACGTCGAGGCAGCATACTTGACCTTATTAGCTTCATGGCAATTGCACATTTCGAAAACTGATTTAGACTTTTCGACCCAACGGACCAGTCCTATGGGTCCTTCAACTCCCGTGAACTTGCTCGGTTTCACATCCAGGAACATCTTGTAGGGGTTAAGACCCCCTCCTGAGGATAGAGGATAGGTAGTCAGCGAGAAAGTCTACTAGCCAAAATATTAGATTTTCCCATGAAAATTTAATAATGGTTACCTGCTGGTGGGCTAGGAACACCTGCCAGAGCAGCATTCACGTGTTGTTGGATTAAAGCGGCCAGTTCTTCCTCTGACATGTTGAGATTTCCGCGGTGACCGGTTGCCATTTCAGATCTTCGCAAGACAACACAAACATACACTGATGAGTATATATCCAATATAGTTATCATATTCCACACTCCAATGATCACACAATTTATGTCAACCCAACAAATTAAACAATCAAAAGGAACAGTCGATTAAATAAATTTCAATGTCTCACAAAATACCAACCAAACATATCAGTTTAATTATAAAATTTCCAAGTCCAAGCATAAGTGGAAACAAACAAACTAAAGGAAACAAAATGGAGATTGGCGAGACGAGTTAGTCATTTATGTCTCCGTCTCCCAAGTCGCTATCATTGCCGTCTTCCTCTTCAGCGTTTTCAGCTTCAGTAGCCGGGTCCTGTTCCAGCTCTTCTTCCTCCGGATCCTCCTTCGGGTCTTCCTCTGGATCCTCCTCTTCGTCCTCTACCGGCGCTGGAGGGGCCGGTGCTGGTGAGGGTACTGGGATAGGTGGTGCTTGGTTCTGCTCCAGTTCGTGAATCCTCTAACTGGACTCAAGAACTCTGTCTTTGAGCCAGTCAGCCGTCAGCTGCTCAGCACGAAGGTCCTTAGCTAAAATGCTTCGAACTCTCCTATTCTCATCTTGCTCTTCCTCGAGCTCTTCAGTTTACCAGTCAGCTGACGTATAAGCCATCCCTGTGCTTCGATAGTCTCCTACATTCTCTCCAGCTATTCTTGTTGTTTCCTTAACACATCTCTAAGTAGATCGTCCCCCACTCCTGAAGAGTTGACCGGTTTGACCAGTATAGCAGTGGTCGGACGGGAGGACGACTCCCCTCCTAGAGCGAGTCTTTTCCTAGCAGCTGAGCGCGTCTCCACGCCACGAGGTGGTGAGGGTTTGACCATGGGTGCCTTCCCCGGCGCCCTTGATTGTCGAGATCTGTCGGATGATGATGTTGACATAGCCTGGTCGGTTGGCGTAGTTAGTTACGAGCTGCGTATATATATATATATATATATATATAGAACAATTGTAGTATAACCCGTAACAAGATATCACAGTTCGGTGCCAACTAAATCTAGTGTCGTGTAACAGCTACAGTTTAGGTCTACTTTAAATGCAAACCTGGTTCTCTATAGCTAGAGGCTCTGATACCAATCTGTCACACCCTCAATTTCCACTTGCAGAGTATTACCGCGAGGTGCGTGATCAAACCAGAATCTCAGACACTAGCAATATCGAACGACTCTATATGATATATTTAAACGTTTTCCAAAAACATTTGTTGTAAACATGCATCGTCATTTTCAAAATATCAAGGTTTCGAAGTTTAGCGGAAGCATTAAAATAAAGAAACGGGCACCAACATAAACGCCAAATCCAAAATCACGAAAATTATTCGTAAATAAAGACTCTTTGATCAAATGCAAGTTCGTGCACCTAGCGCTCCTAGCGTCCTCAGAAACATGCAAAGAAACAAGTGTCAACATTAAAGAAGAGTGAGTACACAGGTTTTTATAAGTTCACAAGTTCGGTTTAAAAGATTGTTTTCCCCCGTTATCCCTAACCCGGGATAACGACATAGTTCCATTATTCCTAACCTGGAATAATAAGGTTGGTTCGTAAGTAAGTTCAATGTTAACATGTAGGTAGCGAGCCTAAAGTTACGTCACGTAAGAGTTCGCGATTGAAGCTGACTGTTGTTGCCTCTATGTTGCCAGGTCTATCACTGACCATGGCGAAAGTTAGGCCAAATTAATCACCCATTGACCATTCCCGGTCGGCTAGCGCGACTAGCTCGGGTGGGGCTTGTCGGGCCCAGTAGTACTACTATAATTTCCCAGCTATCTAACCCAATACTAACGATCCGAGAGTTGGTTGAGGACTTCCGTGATAAAGCTACTTAGTGACCATAACATACATTAACATTAACTTAGTTACCGAATAGTTAACGGCGTTAATTTCGCATAACGAAAAAAGATTAAGTTGTAGAGCGTATACTTGTTTCTCCCCCTGTTGTTCAAAACCGGGTAAAATAGGGGCCGTGAACTCACTTTAAATTGCTCGGTTAGATAAACGCAAAAGAAGCAAATGATGGAAACGCTAATCGTGTCCTATCATGTCAACCGACTCAAAGTTAGTGTGTGAACACACTGACACAAAACCCTACGCACAACTAACACACAGTACGGCACACGTAATAACCAATTCGAAACCATAATCATGCATGCAAACTATCACCATACAAAATAATGATCAAACCAACTTGTCATAAACACAGGATAACTCATACAACACTTAGGTACACACAAACGCAAGTTATCATGTTTCAGCTTATACGCTCATAACTAGGTTGTTTTCGGGCATTTTTATAAAATAGTTCCAACGTTCCAAAAATTCCAATTTTTTTACAGGAGATATCAATTAGACAGTAGAATTTTGTGTGAAATCAAATCCTAAATCTTTACCAATTATCTATAAACATTTATATACTAGGCTGCAGTCAGATTCGTCGCTTTCTGACTGCAGTCCACGAGAAAAATTATTTAAAAATCATCATTCATCTGATTAACGAAATTCCGGTGGGAGATTTTCCGAAATTCCTGTCTCCAGTTACTGTCCAGATTTCGTGACTTAACCCCACTCAAACTATGAGATCCGACTCGTTAAACAACCTACAAATTCTGCAGAATTTACGCAGCTTCAGCTGCTACACTAAATGACCATTTAAAAATAGCAAACGACCTCAGAAAAATATGAATCTGGCGCCATTTGAAGCGTTTTTCAAAAATACACGTTTTAGGCTTCAGAAAATCCACTTTTCGATAAATAATGATCAGGTTAGAGCCAACTGAAGTTGGCTGTAAATGTCAATCAGCTTATTGTTTTCGACTTTATCGCATTAGAACATGTTTAAACGGCCATGACGCTTAGTTCTATTGATTAACAGCAGGTTAACTTGTCAAATATCATCATATATATCATTATTCATGCAAACCCTAAATATATATCATGATCTTTATCGATAAACGCAGCCTACGATTTTAATATTCAAACATATCATCACAATCGCAAAGATTCGCATATTCATCCGAACTAATCATACACCACAACACTTTTTCATAACAATATCATACAAGCACATAATCATGATCAAGATTACACAAAACCTAGTGTGAATCGCAATACAATTAAACCCTAACCTTGAAACGATGACAATTAGCAAACCGGGACAAGCTTGGAATCGATCCGAGGGATGTGGGGTTTGCGCGACCAAGAGGGGAGGGGCTGCCGTCGACTTCACTAGGGTATTAGGGTTTTTTTTTTACAACATGCATGTATACATAATATAAGGGGGGTCACGATAGGGGGGCGGTTTGGGTTAATTCCTTGGGCCGCAAGGATGGGCCGCAAGGAAGTGTGGGCCGCAAGGGGGTGTGGGTGGCGGGTTGGGTTTGCTTGGTCGCGAAGTCGCATGTTTTATAGGCTTGGTTTGATTTGGCTTATAAATAGAATTTACTAACCGTTCATTATAATCTGATAAATAACTACACATAATACGACTCGGCAATTATTCACAAACCTCTAATAACACATAGCACGTAATTCAGATACAACCCGTCTAATAACACATAGCACGTAATTCACCCAATAGATTCACAAAGTTAGCATAGTTATTGCGAGAGCGTAGTCAATTCTTCGAATTAATCAACGTAGGAATGAATAACAATAAAGTAGCGCGTTTAAGATACCTGAAAAGCTGGGATGTCCCAAGAACTGATTCGCACAAAAAACTCTCTCAGACGAACAATAACATAAACTTGGTTCGTGCGAAGAAAGTTTCCTTTTATACTAGTTCAGTGTCATTCGTACGAAGCAATGGTTCGTGCGAATGAACACTAAATGCCATTCGTACGAGTTAGCGAGACTCGTACGAATAAGTTTTAATGATTTTTTAAACTTTTTAATATTTTATGCAATTTTATCTATTTAACACCCACTCAGTTAACCAAGTCCAAGTTAATGACCCTGGTTATCTGATTTGCCTACCAAGTCCAAGTTAATGACCTTCGTTGACCATTTTTTACCAAAACAGATTTATTTTAAATTGTAAAGTTACAAATTAATGAACTTTATTAACGTTCAGGTAAATTTTTCATTTATAGATTAGCTCCCAACCCATGGTCTTCAGATTCTCTTCAGCAAGATGTCGGCATGACTTCAACTATCTGTGTTTACATCATCGATAGACTAAAACAAAACTAAAAAGCTAAGGAAATTGAAAATCTTTATGGCTTTTGAATTTTTTCCGAAAAGAAATAACAAGTAAATATACATATTTTTGTGAGTGTTGTGTTTAAGAGAATCATATCAAGTGCTTTAAAGAAATCACCAGTACCGTTGATCTTGGTATACTCACTAAGCTTTTAACTAGATTTACCAAGATTGCAAATATTCGTATCCACTTAAACTTCTTCTCCTTTCTCAACTGTTTCAAGATATGTTAGGTAATATTAAGAACATGAAATAACTGTGTGTCCCAACTCATAATATACTTCCGTATCGAGATTCCAAGAATTTCATTTCATAGGTGAATATATCGAACTGATATCTGTAAAGGGGTGACTTGCGAGACCTTGAGAGCTCAGGTTAGTACTACAGTACAAACAAAGAGATGAAGGCTCGTCTTTAGGTGGTGTTCCTTAAAGGAATCTTTTGAACTGCAGATGTCACAAAGGTTATGACATAATCATTTTTTATACAGTTTTTTAGGCGAATAATGGGTAAAGTAAAGACCTAGTATCGCAGAATCAGAAGAACCCGGATAATACCCCAGATATCGATTAAATATAAAAACCTAGTATCGTAGAATCTGGCATTCTCTCAAAAGAAATTTCGGAATACTAAGTCCATATATCCAAGACATGTTAACCCATAAGTTATTCAGTTTTTCATTTAGGTTTATATCTTGAGAACATTATACTAAACGAGTGAAGCCTATTGGCATATCCTCAGTAAGATCTGTTTAATTACTTTTTTAATCATTCCAATTCTTTAGCATGTTGTGATAGTCATATTGATATAATATAATCTCCTTTTTTCACAAAACTCTTTTTGACTTTTATAATGTTTTTGTATTTTCCTAAAATTTATCCCCATAAAATAAAAAACATAATTTTCGATTTTTAGAGTTTATAAGAAAGAATATAAAGAAAATTCGTCAAACCGATGAGGATGACATCAAGTCCTCGTCATCCTCAAACTCAACCTCATGTATATCCCCTGATGTCAGATTTCGTAAACCATTTAATTTGAAAAGATTTTTAAATCTTGTACGATCAAAGGCTTTGGTATAAAAATCTGCTTTTTGGACATCAATGTGGATTTTTTCAATACTAACTAACTTCTTCTCGTAGCAATCATGGATAAAGTGGTGTCGAATCTCAATATGTTTAGTTCTAGAGTTGTGACATGAGTTTTTAGTGATATCGATCGCAGCCTGGTTATCTACAAATATAGGCATATCAAGAAATTGCAGTCCGAAGTCTCTCATCTATTGTTGAATCTAGAGAATCTGGGTACAGCAGCTTGATGCTGAAACGTATTCAGCCTCAATAGTAGAGAGAGCGACCGCGGTCTGTTTCTTACATTGCCATGTCAGCAAACGGGTTCCGAAGAACTGGCAACCAGCCATCGTAGATTTGGGTGTTGAGTTTGCAGCAACCGAAATCAGAATTCGAGTAACCCACAAGATTGAAGTCGTTGTGTCTAGGGTACCACAAGTCGGTGCTTGGAAATCCCTTCAAATATCTCATGATGTGTTTCACAGTGAGCAAGTGCGAATCTCTTGGATTGGACTGATAACGGGCGCACAGACATGTTGGATACTTGATATCTGGTCGAGAAGTTGTGAGATGCATCAAGGATCTCATCATGAAGCGATATAATATGTCATCAACTTTGACTCCATTAAGATCTTGACAAATGCCGTGATTTGGAGCTAATAGGTTTGATGATGGTTTAGCTCCTACCATATCGAATTTCTCCAATATGTCATGAACATACTTTGTCTGATGGATGAAGATACCATCAGGCAACTGATCCACCTGAAGTCCTAAAAAGAACTTTTCCCCCATCATGCTCATTTCAAATTTGCGCTTCATGACTTCTTCGAAGTCTTTACACAGCTTGTCATTTTTAATCCGAAGATGATATCTTCCACATATATCTATACAATAATCAAATGCCCATCCACTTCCTTCGTAAAGAGGGTAGAATCTACGGTTCCTCTGATAAAGCTGTTGTCTGTAAGATGTTGTGACAACGTTTCATGTCAAGCTCTCGGGGCTTGATGTAGACCATATAAGGCTTTGTTCAGAAGGTAGATTTTGTCTTTGTGCATTGGATCGACGAACCCCGGTGGTTGGCTGACATACATCTCATCTTTACTTTTCCGTATAAGAAAGCAAATTTGACATCTAACTTTACACCTTGAACCCTTTCCACGATGAAAATGCCAAGAATATGTGGATTGCTTCAACACGGGCGACCAGGGCATAGACTTTAGTGTAATCTATCCCTTCCTGCTGATGGAAACCTTGAACCACAAGTCGAGCTTTGTTGTGCACTACAATCCCTCTATCATCACGCTTGCACTTGAAGACCCATTGAATGTTTATCTTTTTGTGATGATCTGGTAGGTCAACAAACTTCCAGACTCCCAATTTCTGGAACTAAAGCAATTCCTCTTGCATTGCGTCCACCCAACTCTCTTCTTTCAACTCGTCTTTCCAGTTCCCCGGTTCTACCTGAGAAACAAAACAACTATTACAAAGCCCGGTTTGAAGTGGAGCAATACGAGTAAAGAAACAACTTAGATCCTTGTTGATCTGATTGCGAGTTTGCACTCCCGTTTGTAAGCTGCCTATAATATTCTCCGAAGGATGATATGAAAGCATCCTTGGCATCACTTCATTTGGAGCATCTACTTGTGTTTGCAAATTTGTCATGACTACATCCACAACCGGTACAGACGGTGAAGCTTCATTCCTGACGTTTGTCTGATCAGCTTGAGTTTTTAGGAAGCTTTCAATCTGCTCAGATCCTTCATCGGAACTGGATCCTCCATCATCGAAAGTCGGTTCCCGATTAGAGTTAACATTTAGCTATTGCTGGGCATATGATTCGGAAGTGTTGACATTGGTATTGGGATAGAGTCTTGAAAAGTAGAGCTCGGACCTTCATCAGACATGTTAGACAAAGGAAGTGACGGGGAATTCACTAACGGTCTGGTGACTTGTGCTTGATTAGATATTTGATGTTGTTGAAAGAGCATAACAAGTTCTTCTTCAGATGGCACATCCGGCATGTCGAAAGAATTCCACAAACCATCACAGTTAAACAGCCACGGATCCCCATGTTTCTACATTGGTGTAGTATATCTTTGCCAATCAACATGTTGTGCAAGAATAACCTGGTTCAAACTCGGCAAGAAGACACGTTTATGAGGAGTAGCATAACCCACGAAGAATCCTTACAAGGATTTGGTACCAAATTTACTAGCCAGGTCCAATAAAGTACACGGTGATCCAAAAGGCTCCAAAAATGCTAGGTTGGGCTTCCACTGATTTAGTAACTCAAAACACGTCTTGTTGTGAGGCTTTACTGTCAACCCACGATTCACGGTATAACACGCTGACGCGACTGCTTCACTCCAAAAACGGATTGGCAATTTTGAATCAGCTAGCATAGTTCTGGAGTCTCAATCAGTGTGCGATTCTTTCGTTCAACAACTCCATTTTGCTGTGGAGTATAAGGAGCACTGAATTCATGAAGAATCCTCTTCTCGTTGCAGAATTCGAGCATCCTCTTGTTTTTTAACTTTGTACCGTTGTCACTGCGGATTTTCTAGATTGGCAAGTGATACAGATTTTTGAGTTTTCTAAAGAGAATCATTAGAGTTTCAAATCTTTCATCTTTGGTCTCCAGAAAGAAAACCCATGAGAATCGTGAATAATCATCTGTAACGTCAAGGCAATATAGATCACCGGATATGCTTTTAACATTTACTGGCCTGAAAAGATCTATATGTAATCTTTCTAGTGGCTGTGTCCCCTTTTTACAGCTCAGACAATCATCGGATAATTGAAAATCTTCAAATTAACATCCTCAACTAGGTCGTTATGCACAAGATAATTCATCTTTCGCAAAAGGATGTGCCCCATCTTTCTACGTTCCATAGTATCGACTCTTTCCCGGTAACTTTGGAAACAAAGCATTGAACTTTATTCGATGTTGTTGGTGCGACACTCAAATCAAGAACATAAAGATCCTGTTCTCTCGGTGCACGCATCACAATCCATTCCTCCGGAGTCTTGAAAGTCGGTTTTAAGATCAAGCATTTTTTATCGTGGAAGTGCGTTGTGAATTTTTTGTCACAAATCTGCGAAATGATTAGATTGTTCTCAAGTTCGGCGATGTAGTTCACTTTATCAAACCATGAGAATTCCTTCATCGACAATCCTTCCTCCTTGCATTCCGGCAAACCCTACGTACCCTACATGGATAGCTTTAACGTCGTGTAACAACACAAGCATCCCTGTCATGTGCCTGGAAGCTCCACTATCCATTATCCATTTAGACATTATCGATCGTGGGAGTCCCTTCACACACGCAGAAGAAACTATTTAAACAAAGAAACCCAAGCCTGCTTGGTCTTGGGTGGGTTCAGAATGTCAAATTTTGGACCTACTTTGTTTTTAACGTTTTTTAGGCTTGATTTTATGTGGAACAGAAGGTTTTGGTTCTACCTTGGACTGTTTTACTTTTGCCACCCATGTTTGCGTTTTCATATTTACCTTTTTAGCATAAAATTTAGAATCCATTTGTTAGTATTTAGTTGATGTTTCACCAATTTCAAATTTAGAATGACGTGAATATTTGGTTTAACATTTTTGTAGGATTCATGTGTTCTTTAAAAATTTGCTTTGGCGCAATCATATGGTCCTTCTATTTCTCGTCCTTGGTGAACTTTTTAGAATGAGAAACCGGTTTTGGAGATTCTTGTGAGCAATATCTTGCAATGTGTCCAACATTTTGACATTTTTACACGTCCTACTTTCCCTTCGAACAGAAGATTCCAAAACTTGTTTCCTATTCCTTTTTCTTTCTTGAAATCATCATTCGATTGTGTTCCGATGATTTCTTTTTACTTCTCTGTTGTTGTCCCAAAAAAACAAATTGATTTTCTTAGTAAAGTTTAGTTTTTGGGACTTGTTTTTCATTCGACGCTTTTGGAAACCCAACCCTGCCCTCTTATTTTCAAGATAATCTCTATTTTTTGATAGTAGGGTCGGTTGTCACATTTTGATTTAGAGTAAAATGATACATCATATTTATCTAAATCGGCAAGACTTACCTCCACAAGCTTGAACAATTTATCAACACGATACAGATTCACATTGTGGATGGGAAAATCCTCATCAGAAAATAGTTTATGAGATCCATTCATTTTATAAACTATGACATTTGGATCATTGTTTAAACTGTCTTTCGATGTTTCAACATCAGATTCAGACTTGTCAGAATCACATTTTAACACATTTTCGACCACTGTTTTAACCACTTCAGAGTCACATTAAGATTCAGATGTTGTGTAAGTTATGTCAATGTTTGTAGGCTGCTCATTTGGTTGTTTAGTATTCAGTTTTAGATTGATTTCTTTCTCCACCCCTGCTGGTTTTTTACATGCATAACTATTCCACGTAGGGGGTGGAACACGATCGTAACTCGCACTTTGTTTTCAACCTTTTCTGATATTTCTTTGTTTTCAAATTTAGGTAAAATGTGATCAATGACGTAAGAGCTCGTTGAATAACTAATTAATAACTTGTTAACCCATTTAGTTTCAATTCTTACCTTCTCAAGCTCACTCTTTTGGTCAGCGATAGTATTTAAGTGAATATTAATGGCCATTTGCTTGTCCATTACTATCGCTTTGAGCATAGAAAGAGTTCCATCATTTTCTCTGAGTGCTTTTTCATACTATTTAACTTGCTCAATTTGTCGTACGCTTCTTTAGTTGATTTAAAATCACTCGACAAATTGTCTGTTAAACTTTTGAGCTCAGTATATCGTGTGTCTTTTATAACACATTCATTGCATGGCTTAGCACATTTTAAACACGTAGTCAACGGGGGATCGGCTCTTCTGATGAGCAACCGGTCTGATCTAACTCAGCTAGCAGAGGCGGAATTCATTGCTAGAGAGGATGACAAACGAACAAGAAAGATCTTACTGTTTAACTGCTCTGAATTGTATTAATTGGCGTGCCAGTACAGACGCGAGTAAACAAATTAGCAGGGCTTCACCGTAGCAACTGAACTAACACTTACTAGCTTTGACACAACACTCCTCTAGTTATAGGTCGACATGACTCGTATTGGAGTGTGTGTTAAGCAGAGACCTGGGTCGTACGAGTGCTTGCTTCATCCTTACTCACTCGAATGAGCCATTAAACATTCGACTCTTAAGCCCTATATAAAATATAGACATATCCTAGACATAATGCACCAACAAACTCCCCTGGATGTTGCCGCAGTCTAGATAGTCTTCAAAAAAAACCTTCACAAGATTTGGCTCTAATGCCCAAAAAATCTCTTCGGTGGCTTGCGACACTCCTCAAATGCTATTGGCGTTTGATCTGTTGGAGGAGGTTGGTTCACTGTATTGCCAAACTGAAAGCTCCTTAGCGATGCTTATACGAGCACACTCCGTAATCCTAGCTTCTTTCTTTTCTTTCTTTTTCTGCTCAGTCTTCTCTAGCTTCCTCCATGAAGTGTTCCGTGTCGATCCAGAATGAATATCATTTGCAAAGCAGACATTAAAAATCTTCTGGAATTAGAGAGCTTGCTCTTTATCCTTTTCTTCGAAACATTCAATATCCTTATTTGTGCAATTGACTAGCCACATAGGGTCTAGTACTCGAATACCACGCCATAGTCCGTATATGCGTTTGTGAGCTATGACGGCTTCGGTTAGCTCCTCTACAATCTTCCCGAATCTTCGTCTGGGTGCACGCACATAACAGCCTCTCCTTAATCATAATGCTACCACTTGAAGATCGTATAGATCGCATAGGCATATTTTTCATCACTTTAGGCCTCTTTACGACGAGCGTCACATCCTTCTCCTTCGTCATTGGATCTATCTTTATGACGCGTCTAGGAAAGTGAGGTTTCCAGTATGTAAAACTATGTAAAGCCTCCAGCTTGATCAACTTCCAAAGCCTCTGGTCATGAAACTTCATCTTGAGGTTTATCATCTTAGTTTACACCAATTCTTTAATATCCCAGCAAGACAAGGAATTGATGTCGCTTAGATATCGGAAATACTGAATTCCAAACTCCCTTTTGATCGCATAGACATTCAGCTCTTCGATCCAACCCTAGCTTATGATGTCCCCAAGTGACATCACGAGTAAAGAATGCTAGGGGACGCTTGAATTTATGCTCAGTTGGTGCATTCTAGAACCATTTCTTCCTCATTTCAACAATTTCAGCATTGTTCAATTGTTGAGGAATAGTACCTTCCTTTGCAGTTTCTTCAACCTTACGCTTCAACACATCTGCATTTTCGGCAGCAAATAATTCGGCAAAAGTTGGGGAGTCCTCTGTACCCTGATCGGCAATATTCGCATTGTCATTAGAATCATCCTTCACGACAACTCGATCGTACTCGTTTGTTTCTTCAACATGTTCAAACACATAATCATTAGGCTCGAACGCACTCATCTCGTTCAGCTCATTCTCAAAATCAAACTCAAAGTTTTCTTCATTCACACCTAACATTTCTGCGATTTCCTCCTTAGAGTAACTGTGAATGAATTCGCCTTCATCAACGTCATGCTCAAGATAAAAGATCTTTGGTTTCTGCATGATAGGAACGATAGATAAGTCAATCACCGAGAAGATTCCTGCCTACTGAGTATCTACAGACTCTTCAGTTCTATCTTTAACCCCTTCTTCAGTAGTCTGATTTGCAGAATCATCGAGATACACTGAATAATCAATTTCTTCATTAACACCCGAATCAATTACACATACACCCGACCCTCCTACGTTATCATCATCATCATCATCACTACTATCAGAATCACTAGACAAAACATCATCTATCTCTTCGTCATCTTTCTCAGCTTCCTCTTCAAACTCTTCAACGACTTCTTCAATCTCCCTTTCCAACTTTTTGTTCCAAAACCAATCACGGTGCTTTTCAGAAAGATCAAGCAAATCAATCTCCACATCTTTAGGTTTCCCAAAATACACAAACTTGTTCGGCACCTGATAGAACACAATGTCTGTACAAGTAAGTGGCACAGACTCAGCTTCTAGCTCAGTTTGAACAATCACAGGATCCTCAACAACCTTCTCTTTGCCCTTTCCTTGTGCATCTAATTGTTCTTTAGTGAGACGTTCCCTTCTAGCGAACACATTCTCGAGCTTCAGGATTTTCGATCTCGTCAATTTCGGCAGCAATATTCACTCCTAGCTTCTTTGTCAGGATTTGACTAACCCATGTACTATCGTTTCCCTTCTTTCTCAATCACAACTTCATTTTTAACAATTTTAGATGTTTTTGGATATTCTTTAAATATAAACCTACAACTAAGTAAAATCTTTTTTGATTTTTAATGTTTGAAAAGTAGTAAGAAATTATACGTAAAACACAGAATAAAGTTTCTATGCGAGTTTCTAAAAGAATTTCACTCGGAGTTGATCATGCCGATCATTCGAACCAGGTCTTCAAATCTATCCCGATGGAATGTCTTATTAAATAGGTCGGCAAGATTATCCAAAGTGTCTACCCTACCACCTCGATTAAACCTTTTTCAGCATAGTCGCGAATGAAATGATGCCTAATATCTATTTGTTTAGTGCGTGAATGATTAACCGGATTATTAGTAATGGAAATGGCACAGTTATTGACGACAAGAATTGGAGTTCGAGTAAAATTCAAACCATAGTCTCTCATTTGTTGCTGAATCCACAAAACCTGAGCACAACAGCTTCAAGCTACAACGTACTCGGCCTCACACGTGGATAAAGACACGACAACTTGCTTTTTGCATTGCCAAGACATAAGACAATTTCCAAGTAGTTGTACGCCGCCAGATATGAACTCTCTATTGACTGGTCACCCTCCGAAATTTGCGCCAGCATATGCAATCAAATCCTGACCTCCTTCAGCTGGATACAACAATCCAAGCTTAGGTTTTCCTTTCTGGTATCTGAAGATGCGTTTAACAACAATCATACCAGACTCCCTCAGACTTGACTAGTACCTAGGACATAAACAAACAGAAAACATAATATCAGGACGCGAAGCTGTAAGATGAATAAGTGAACCTATCATAGCTCGATACAGATTTGGATGCACTTCAGGATATTTCTCTTTATAGATCGTTAACTTGTGATTCGTCAGCAATGGAGTGTCGTAAGGTGAGCTGTCTTCCGGTCCAAATTCTTGAGAATTTCATAGACATACTTTGGTTGATGCACGTATGTCCATTCTTTCTCTTGACTCATCTGAAGACCAAGAAAGAACGACAACTCTCCGATCGCAGTCATTTCAAACTTTGATTCATCACTTTCTCGACCTCGTAACACAATGCTCCATTTGAAGAACAAAAAATTATGTCATCAACGTAAATCTACACAATCAGAAAATCTCCCCCTTTCTTCAAAATGAATAATGTGGAGTCGATCACACCACGCATGAACCCGTGCTCCAAGAGATGCTTAGATAAAGTCTCGTACCAGGCACGGGGAGCCTGATGGAGACCATACATAGCTTTATCTAACAAATAGACTTTGTTGTCAGACTGTGGAGCTGCAAACCCTGGTGCTTGGGACATATACACAGTTTCAGAGAATTTTCTGTAATGTAACACACTTTGACATCTAACTGATAGACTTTAATACGCATATGAGCAACGAAGGCTAGAAAAAAGCGAATGGCTTCTAGTCTTGCCACATGTGACATTTGTGCCTTTTCAATCATTGTACATAAAAACAATTTCGTATCCAATGAAACCCTATGTTTTATCTCCGAAATTTGTATAATTATCTAAGACATTTTCACAATTTCATTTTCTTGTACGATTTCGGACCCTCAAAAATATTTGTGAAAGTAATTCATTAACTGACACTCTAACGCAATTAGTTTAACACGACGTACACTCCGAAACAAGGACATAAGCTACACATACCCTAAATACCCTTTACATAACTAAGAAATAAGTTTTGAAGGGTTAGATATGACAAAAACACGCTTATATAAGTCCAGGGACTATTTTTGTCAAACTGCAAAAGTCTGTTGGTCCGTATTAAAGATACGAACCATGTGTATCAATCCAAATATTTTCTTATTCAATAAAATATTGTATTTTTATTAGAAGGCAAAAATGTCAAACGTTGCACAATTTCAATCATTTTCGTGTTCGGTTAAAGAGTTTTACGCATTTTTGCGAAACGCTTAACCGTACAACTTAACAAACCGACATTGATGACATTTTCAGACATAATCCAAGTTACACATGTCTTAACACCTTTATATAACCTAAATATTAGGTTAAGGGGTTAAAAATGGCAAATAAGTGAAAATACTATTGATGCACTTTATGGTAGTCATTGTGCGAATAGGCTAGAAAGAGTGTGTATTGAATATTTTATAGATTAGATATGAACTCACGACCCAAGTGCGAACGAGTACTTGCTCGTACGAGTGACAATGTGCTTCGTACGATTCACTCTGTTACTCGTACGAGTGATAACATCTCACTCGTACGAATGACCCTTCGTACGAATGACAACATGCTCGGTTCTCACGAGCTGTCATGTCTATAAATAGGTGTTGTGTGTTCATTGTTTGTAAGTTTTGGAAGTTCCCTGAGGGGAAAGGCTGGCGGATTCTTTCTAGGAACTCCGGTAGCCAGTTAAGATGTATAACATTTCGGTATGAATGAATAAAATGAAAGGCTTTCACTGGTTCTGTGCATACATGTCTATTTCGTTCTGCCGAATCTTTACTATACCCAAAACCTCGTCTAGAACGTCGCAGACCACAAGATCACAACTGGTATCAAAGCTATGGTACCGATTCATTCAATCTAACAGTTGATGAATCTCCTACGCTCATGATTTTGGACGTATGAGGGGTTTTACACGTAAAATATCAAATAAACGGACAATCCATGGTCATAATGTGAAATTTGAAACCATAGGATTGTTAGAACCTGATTTCCAACCAGATCTATGCAAAATCATGTCGAAATTCGAAGAAATGAAGATTCTGGATCGAAAAGACGTAATGAGTTTCATCCGTACGAGTAAGACTCTCACTCGTACGAGTGACAATTGGTCACTCGCACGAAGCTCCACTCATACGGAGCACCACTCGTAAGAAGCACCACACGTACAAAGTCCAGCTCGTACAAAGTGGTGACCAAAACAAATTTAGTGATTACAAATTTTTCAAGTTTTTAACGTCTAATTCAGCCTGTTCGGAGATACAATCAAGAGCTTCAAAGTATAGATTTAATGATACGATAACAAAGGGATGAAGATTTTGGGGTAGTCACTGATACCTACACAAAACATTGACCATCTGGTGTAGTGACTATTAATAAGCCTTAACATTAAGTCAGCATTTCATCAAAACTTCAATTTTGGGAAATTTTCCACAAAATTTTGGTACCATATGCTGCAGTCGCGCCGTAATCTTCATTCCCATAAGAATTCAAGACGTCAGAATTTGCAAAAAAGAGGGGGAATAAAAATTTTCACGTATATGTTAAAATTCTGGCATTTTTGAAATTCATGATGCTGCAAAAGTACCCGGGTGGTTCAGACTGCAGATTATCTGGAAAACACAGAGGATTGAAGACTCATTATTTGGAATGTCATGATCAAAAGATGTTCAAAATTTTTCAAATCATGATACAGATTGATGCTCAAGGGTTAACCATCTGATCCCGGATGTGGAAGAGGAAGCACATATGACTGCCTATCTTTAACTCTGCAAGGCAAGTGAACTGTTTTTTGGTGATCGCCAGGGAACAAGGATGTCTTGTAGTTTCAGTGCCCCATTGTAGCGAATATAGCTATACATCTGTTATTGTGACTGAAATGAAAAAATGTGATTCTGAGTGCCGAAGAATGTTTCTCAGATTCGATGTGTTATCAGATAGTTTGTTTCCGATGATATGCTGATTGAGAAGATTTTTGCGGAAAGTTATTGGTTTGAAGTTTTTCGGTGTTGTATTTTGAAGTTTCAATCAATTACCAGTTGGGTTTTGAAGATCGGAGGATCGAGCATCAGGGGAGTGCGCTAAACCGAACATGGATAGGTTTAACGTTGAAACGGAGAAGCTGCATTGTTTAATTTCAAGTTGGTTATTATTCGAGAAAATTTGTAGATCAATCAAATCTGATCGGGTTTTGAACCATGCACACAACGAACTGAAGATCAATTTGTAGAGAAAAATATTTCAGGGGAATGTTGCTTAACGTCGATGCTGTAAACCCAGATCTTCAATAAAGGAGGAATTACGATACCTAGTTGGAGTTGCAGAATATTTAAGACACAACTCTCATATTTCAAGTTCAAGTTGAAGCTTCGACAGTGACGTCCAAGGGAAATTGTTGACGCAGTTTATGGCAGTCACTATGTGAATAGGCTTGAAAGAGTGTGCATTAAATATTGTATAGATTAGATACGAACACACAACCCAAGTGCGAATGAGTACGGGCTCATACGAGTGACATGTGCCTCGTACGAGTGACTTTGTTACACGTACGAGTGATAACATCTCACTCGTACGAATGACCCTTCGTACGAGTGACAACATGCTCGGTTCGCACGAGCTGTCATGTGTATGAATAGGTGTTGTGTGTTCATTGTTTGTAAGTTTTGGAAGTTCCCTGAGGGGAAACGCTGGCGGATTCTCTCCAGGAACTCTGCCAGCCAGTCAAGATGCATACTCTTTCGGTATGAAAGAATGAAATGAAAAGCTTCCGCTGATTCTGTGCCTACATGTCTATTTCATTCTGTCGAATCTATACTATCCCCAAAACCTCCGTCTAGAACCCCCGCCGACCACGGGACCACAAATACATGTCCGAGGGCCAAAAATGTCAAACAAATAATAAAGATTTTTGCTTCATCACCAAGTTTGCCACCTATCTCCAATTTTTGACACCTAACACATGTAAGGATACTAATACACACTTGAGGACACTTGTCATCACATCCTTTATCCCAAAATACTATAAATACCCCATGATTCTTCCATTTTTTTCACACCACTTCAAAACACTTCAAAGCAAAGTGTGAAGTTCTTCTTTCTATCCTTCTTGGAGCTTGTTTCCAACCTTTGAAAGCCTCTTATCTTGTGTTCTGAAAGTGTTCTTCAACACGAGTAAGTACTCTTCCTAATTCTTTCATTATTTAGCTATTTTGAGCTAAAAGTCAAACAATTTGGGTTCCTAATAGATTTTTGGTTCTGATCACATTTGGTAAAGTCAAAATTGAATTGAACTTTAAAACGTGATCGTAATCATGAAGATTTTAATCCCTAACGATTTCACCTTCTGATTACCACATTCACTATTCGATGTGACGTGTGAAATTTTCGGTAAAAAATGCGCATGTGTGCATTTTACGATGAAACTACTTTCGGGTATCAAAACACCAAGTGTTGATACCAAATCAGTTTTGTACACTTAGTTAGAAATATTTTGACATGTCTAACTCGTCACTTCTAGTTTAGTGCTTATTTAGGGTCATAATGCGATCGGTCTTGACCACCGCTTTGACTTTCGAATCTGACCCGTTTGGTCGATCTTAGGATCTTGATCCACACATATTTGTGAACATAGTTGTGTAGGGAATAACCAACTGAGGTTATACCTTATCGTCACGGCATTTGGTTAGTGTTATGATAAGTTACTTCTATGTTTTTAAAAAAATGATGACTAAAATGCCTTTTTGCGCATAAATCCATTGTAAAGACATGTAACCAAATTTTTGACATATAAACTGATGTTATAACATTTTCAAACATGTTTGGGCATTTAAGACTTATCATAGGACAGGTTTAACCATCCGATCATGCGTTTACGCTAATGACCTGTTAAAGTAGCATAAACTACCTTAACGAGTCATAATGGGTCAAAAGCGCTTAGGATCCTTTCCAAATCAGAATATTATGTTTGTTAATCCATATCACATGAGTTCCAACACTCGTTTGGCTTATAAGACTTCATTCTATCCGATCTCCCATTTGTAGTCCCGACATGCTAACATATTTATCTGACATTAGGACACGTTTGAGCTTTGTTTATTCCGTTGATCAAGAACACTTTCGCATTCCCAAGTAAGTCATAGTTCCCCATTTTTACGTTTTGCAAATGTTTTGGGGTGACTCATATGTGCTAAATCATTTCTAGTTTTCAAAAAGGCAATGTCTATGGTTTGTATATAAAACAATACGATTTCAATAATGTGAACAACTTGTTGATGCGTTATCCATAACATGAATGACATTCATTAGCTTTGGCTAAGCCAACTAGTAGTATGTTATGGTACCATAGGACTGACAATCCCATTATTGGATTGTTCATTGGATTTGGTGGACGTTTGGGTAATGATAGAAAGTGTTTCTGATTAACAAATCATTTGTTGATTTGTTACTCTCGTTAAAGAGACCCTTTGGTGGTCTATTAAAGATACTCTTTGGTAGTATAGTAAACACAGGTTTGAATGTGTTAATTAAAGAACGATCAAATGTTTTCACAATTAAAACACGAACGATTTGTTTATAACATGGACAATTGGTTTTTGACACGGACGATTGATTTATAACACGGACGAATAGTTTTTAACACAGACAAATGGTTTATAACACAGATAAATGGTTATGAACAATGTCACGCAATGATTTTCACTTAAAGATATAAACCATACAAAGTTTTCTTTTGAATCAATCTATTACAACGTTTTTACAAAAGAAACGTTTTCGTAAGGATTCATGGCTATAAGGTTTTCACAACTCTAATCAACTTGTTTTAGTTGGTTAAATGTATTCCAATATCAAACACTTTTGACACGAGGTTTTCACTTAACGACTCTTATAGTTGAACGAGGTGTTTCAATATGTATACAAAGCCACGGGTTTGGCACACTCACAAAACCTGTGTACTCGCCGGCATTTTTATGTTGACTCTCATTTCACATATGTTTCAGGAGTCAATGCTTGATAATATGGTACATGCTTCACGTCGGAATGGATGCCGGCCTTAGTGACGTAAAACATGAAAGAAAATTTATTTATGTGTTGTTTCTGTTTATCCCAAGACAATGTAAATATTTAACTTAATAAAACAAAATTTTAAATTCCATGAGTTGTGAAACAATAGTTCTCTAACATGAATCCCCGACGTTTCTACCACGATTTGTTGTTTTACGCGGTCCGGGTGATACACCACAGGTGCGTAAACTTCTGTCTAATCAATCCCTTCCTCTTCATTGAATCCCTAAACAACCAATCGGGCTTTATTTCTAATGACAACTCCCTTATCATCCTTTTTGCATTTGAAGACCCACTTCGTGTTAACTTCATGTTCACCCTTTGGAAGATCGGCCAAATTCCACACTTTTAACTTGTCGATGTAACACCCCGACCACGAGAAAACTTTGTAGCCATGAATCTTGACCAAAACGTTTCTTTTGTAAAAAAACTATTAATAGATTGATTCAAAAGAAAACTTCTTATAGTTTATATATTTAAGTGAAAATCATTTCATGACATTGTTCAAAACCATTTGTCCGTGTTATAAACCATTAGTCCGTGTCATAAACCATTGGTTCGTGTTATAAATCAATCGTCTGTATCATAAATCAATTGTCCATGTCATAAACAAATCGTCCATGTGTTTTTAATTGTGAAAACTTTTGATCGTTCTTTAATAAACACATTAAAACATGTGTTGACTATACCACCAAAGAGTATCTTTAATACACCACCAAAGGGTCTCTTTAACTCGACCAACAAATCAACAAATGATTTGTTAATCAGAAACAGTTTCTATCATTACCCAAACTTCCACCAAATCCAGTAAACAGTCAGATAATGGGATTATCAGTCCTATGGTACCTTAACATTGTCAGTCCTATGGTACCATAACATAATACTGGTTGGATAGACCAAAACTAATGAATGTCTTTCGTGTTATGGATAACGCATCAACAAGTGGTTCACATTATTGAAATCGTATTGTTTTATATATAAACCATAAACATTGTTTTTGAAAACATGAAAATGATTTAGCACATATGAGTAAGCCTAAAAAATTTGCAAAACGTAAAAGAGGGGAACTATGTACTCATTTCAGATTGAGTAAGTGTTCTTGATCAACGGAATAAACAAAGCTCAAACGTGACCTAATGTGTTAGATAAATATGTTAGTGTGTCGGAACTACAAACAAGAGATCGGATAGAATGAAGTCTTTTGAAGCAAACGAGTGTTGTAACTCATGCGATATGGTTTAACAAACTGAACATTCTAATTCAGAAAGGATCCTAAGTGCTTTTGACCCATTATGACTCGTTAAGGTAGTTTATGCTACGTTAACAGGCCATTAGCGTAAACGCGTGATCAGATGGTTAAACATGTCCTATGATAAGTTGTAAATGCCCAAACATTTTTGAAAATGTTATAAAATCAGTTTATATGTAAAAAATTTGCTTACATGTCTTTAAAATGCATTTATGCGCAAAATGGCATTTTAGTCATCATTTTTTTAAGAAAATAGAAGTAACTTATCATAACATTAACTAAACGACGTGACCATAAGGTATAACCTTACTAGGTTATTCCCTATACAGCTATGGTCACAAATATGTGTTTGGTCGGATCCTAAGATCGACCAAACGCGTCGGATTCGAAAGTCAAAGCGGTGGTCAAGACCGCTCGACTTACGACCCTAAATAAGCACTAAACTTGGAAGAGTACTTACTCGTATTGAAGTACTCTATCGGAACTCAAGATAGGAGGCTTCTAAAGGCTGGTAACAAGCTCCAAGAAGGATAGAAAGAAGAATGTCACACTTTGCTTTAAAGTGTTTTGAAGTGGTGTGAAAAAAATGCAAGAATCATGGGGTATTTGTAGTACTTTAGGATCAATGAGGTGATGACAAGTGTCCTCAAGTGTGTGTTAGTGTCCTAACATATGTTAAAACTAAATTAAGTTTGGCAAAATGAGTGATAGGTGTCAAAAATTGGAGATAGGTGGCAAAATTGGTGAAGAAGCAAAAATCTTTATTATTTGTTTGACATTTTTGGCTCTTCGACAAGTATTTTCACTTTTTATCATTTTAACCCCTTTAACCTAATAGTTAGGTTATATAATGGTGTTAAGACTTGTGTAACTTGGATTATGCCTGAAAATGTCATGGATGTCAGTTTGTTCGGTTGTACGATTACGTGTTTCGCAAATATGCGTAAAACGGTTTAACGAACACGAAAATGATTGAAATTATGCAACAATTGACATTTTTGCTTTCTCATCAATAAAATACAATATTTTATTGAATATGAAAATATTTGGATGGATACACATGGTTTGTACCTTGAATATGGATCAACAGACTTTCGCAGTTTGACGAAATAGTCCCTAGACTTGTATAAGCATGTTTTTGTCATATATAACCCTTCAAAACTTATATCTAAGTTATGTAAAGGGTATTTAGGGTATGAGTAGCTTATGTCCTTGTTTCGGAGTGTACATCGCGTTAAACTAATTGCGTTTGAGTGTCAGTTAACGAATTACTTCCAAAAATTTTTTTGAGGGTTCGAAATCGTGCAAGAAATTAAAATTGTGCAAATGTCATAGATAATTATACAAAATATGGAAATAAAACATAGGGTTTCATTGCATACGAAATGGTTTATAATTGTGTAATTATGAAAAGGCACAAATGTCACAATCTCCCCTACTTTTGGAAATTTTGTCCCGAAATTTAATTAGAGAAAACTTTGTGAAAACTGATGTGGATATTTCGCTTTCATCTGATCCTTTCGTTCCCAAGTAAACTATGGGCCACGTTTGGATTCTCAGCGAACTTTAACTATCGGTATACGTCTACGCTTGTGTTTCTTGACTTCACAGTCCAATATCTCCACAGGTTTCTTGACAAAGTGCATAGTGTCATCAACGTGAATTTCGTCGAGGGGAATGTGGTGGTTTGTATCAGCTAAACACTTTTTGAAATTGGACACGTGGAATGTTGGGTGAATATTCCTAAGTTTAGGAGGAAGCTTAAGTCCGTAGGCCACCTTTCCGATTCTCTCAATGATCATGAATGGTCCAATATATCATGGTGCAAGCTTTCCTTTCTTTCCAAATCTAATCACACCTTTCCAAGGGGATACCTTGACAAGGACGTGATCACCAACTTGGAACTTGAGGGCTTGTGTCGTTTGTCCGCATAACTCTTTTGACGGCTTCTAGCGGTCAGAAGGTTATCATGAATTTTCTTGACTTTGTCTTTTGTGTCGTGAATGAGTTCAGGCCTAGTGAGCTGAGCTTCACCGACCTCATTCCAGCAGACAGGTGAATGACATTTTTGACCGTATAGAGCTTCAAAAGGCGCCACATTGATGCTGGCGTGATAACTATTGTTGTAGGAGGATTCGACCAATGTTAGATGCGAATCCCACTACCATTAAAGTCGATCACACGTGCTCTAAGCATATCCTCCAGTGTTTAAATTGTCCTTTCAGATTGTCCATTCGTTTGAGGATTATAAGCAGTGCTCAAATTGAGTTTGGTTCCCATGACAGATTGCATGGTCTTCCAAAAGTGAGATGAGAATCGAGCATCTCGATCAAATATGGTGTTCAAAGGAACACCATGACGAGATACAATCTCGTCAACTGAGATCTTGGCGAGTTTGTCAACAAATAGATCCTCACGAATTGCAAAAAAGTGTGCTGACTTTGTTAGACGATCGATAATTACCCAAATGGCATCATGACCTCTAGGTGTGCGTAGTAGTTTAGTGATGAGATCCATCGCAATGTTCTCCCACTTCCATACCGGTATTTCTGGTTGCTCCAGTAAACCAGAGGGCGTTGATGTTCTGCCTTAATTTTAAGACAAGGTAGGCATTTAGACACAAACAAGCCAATGTCCTTCTTCATACCCGGCCACCAATACTTGGTACAGAGATCCTTATACAATATGTCTGCACCAGATGGATTGAATAACGAGACTTATGAGCTTCGTCCATCAATAAGGTGCGGAGATTGTCTTGACTAGGAATCCACAAACGGTTCTTGTAGTAGAGTAATCCGTTTTATTTTGTTTCGAGTTGAAGTTCAGATTTTGTGGCAGCTCATTTTTCAACAAGCTTTGGTTTACACATGTATGTTTTGCTTGAAGGATACTTGTCTGGATATCAGATTGAAATCAAACACAATGAAGTTTGAGATGTTTCTTACGACTAAGCGCATCAGCCACAACATTTGCCTTACGAGGATGGTAGCGAATCTCGCAGTTGTAGTCGCTTAGAGTTCGACCCAATGTCGTTGTCTCATGTTTAGCTCTTTTTGATTGAATATGTGTTGGAGACTTTCGTGGTCAGTGAAAACCACACATTTTGTACCGTAAAGGTAGTGTCTCCAAATTTTGCGAGCAAAAACTACGGCTCCTATCTCAAGACCATGAGTTGTGTAGTTCTTCTCTTGGATTTTCAATTGTCTTGATGCATAGGCTATAACTTTGTCTCTTTGCATGAGAACACAACCAAGGCCTAGGTTTGATGCATCACAATAGACAACGAAATCGTCGTTGTAGACGGGAAAAGATAAACCTGGAGCATCACAGAGTTTTTGTTTCAGTGTTTGAAAGGCTTCTTCTTGTTTTGGTCCCCACTTGAAAGGTTTATTCTTCTGAGTCAAAGTGGTGAGGGGAACTGTGATCTTAGAAAAATTTACGATGAATCGTTTATAGTATCCAGCAAGACCAAGAAATGAACGAACTTTGGTAGAAGTAGTAGGTGTATTTCAATCCCTAATCAAACTGATTTTGGCGGGATCTACATGTATCCCTTGTTCGTTAGCAATGTGTCCCAAAAATTGAACTTCTTTTAGCCAAAATTTACAATTGGAGAATTTGGCGTAAAGTTGTTCTTTCTTCAGGAGTTCCATCGTTAGACGGAGATGTTGTTCGTGATCAGCTCAAGACTTAGAATAAATGAGGATGTCGTCGATCAAAACAATGATGAACTTATCTAAATGAGGTTTACAAACCCTATTCATTAAGTCCATAAAGACGACAGGAGCATTCGTCAAACCAAAAGGCATGACAGTGAACTCGTAATGGCTGTATCGAGTGCGAAAAGCGGTCTTGGGAATATCTTCTTCGAGTACACGAAGTTGATGATACCCAGAACGCAGATTAATCTTTGAAAAGTAGGTCCTACTTTGTAGATAATCAAAGAGATCATAAATGCGGGGTATGGGATATTGATTTTTGATTGTGACTTTGTGGAGCTCACGATAATCGATACACATACAGAAGGATCCATCCTTCTTTTTCACGAATAGGACAGGAGCGCCCTAAGGTGAAAAGCTCGGACGAATGAATCCTTTGTCTGAAAGTTCTTAGAGTTGCTTTGAGAACTCTTGCATTTCAGACATTGAGAGACGGTAAGGAGATTTGGCAATTGGGTTGGCACCAGGTATAAGGTCAATACGAAACTCAACTTCACGAATTGGGGATAAACCAAGTAGCTCTTTAGGAAACACCTTAGGATATTCCCGAACAACGGGGATATCCTGAACAGTTTTGTCCTTGCCTTTTCCTCTATGATATGGCCAAGAACGCTACATAATTCTTTCATAGGTATTCTTGGGTCTGGGTATAGGTCATGAGTTTTAGGCTAATGGAGGGTTTCTCTCCGTGAACTTCTAAGGTTTCGCTAGATGAAAGAGGTATACAAACAACCTTCTCGAACCACATCACCTTAGCATGGTGTTTGGTTAACCAATCCGTTCGTATGATGATGTAAAAACTCCCAAGTTGCATTAGTGTGTGATCAATGGGAAAAAGATGGTCATCTAGGTTCAACTACCAACTACGAATGAAATAGTCGAGCACAACGAGTTCACCACTAGCTATTTCCACCGTTAAAGGTTTTCCTAGTTTAATTATAGGCATCGAAAGCAAAGGTTCAAAGGCTAGTGATACAAAGCTTCTATCGGCACCCGAATCGAAACGAATAGAAGCGGGATGATTGTTAACAAGGAACGTACCGTTATTAACTTCGTTATCAGCACGAGCCTCATTGCCATTTATTTTGAATGCGCGTCCGTGGGATGGATTTGTATTCGCGTTCACCAATTTTGGGCAGTTGTTTCTAAAGTGACCCATCTCGCCACAGTTGTAGCAAGAACCAGGTGGGAACGGAGTCTAGTAGGGTTGGCTTGGGGTTGAACAGGGTTCTGAACAGCTTGTTTTGGGGCCGACGAGAAACATTTGCTAATCAAGAGAGATGTTATAAAATATCGACGAAATATAAGGATGGTGATCATTCGTTCGTTACTTAAAAACAATTAAACGACACAGTGACTAATCAAAGTAAATGGGTCTTTATAATGTATCACGAAGACATGCTTTAGCCTATAAGTGGACACTCACCGCAAGAGTTCCCAGGTAAGAGTGACTGGTTCGATAATGCGGATTTGTATGAACACTCTAGCCTTAGACAGAAAACTTAGGGTACATGCATCCACCCTTCCAGATTGCACATGTTCACATTAATAAAACCCAAATTTTGACTGGATTTTGAAAACTTACAAGGCTTTAAGCCAAAACAAATCATCTAAGGATAGATGATTGATTTTCAAAACGAATTTGTAAGTTGTTTATTTGTTTTGGTAGTCACCTAAGGATAGGTGATGGTATTGTTTTAAGAATCTAAACGCAAGATAACTCGCCTTAGAGTCTTAGGAAGGTTATAGTCTAGGTCAAAACATTACTAATAACCTAATTCTCTATAATCATAAGCTCCGATACCAATCTTTCTGTAACACCCCGACCGCGTAAAACAACAAACCGCGGCAGAAACGTCGGGGAATCATGTCACAGAACTATTGTTTCACAACTCATGGAATTTTAAATTTTGGTTTATTAAGTTCAATGTATACATTGTCTTGGGATAAATAGAAACAACACATAAATAAATTGTCTTTCATGTTTTAAGTCACTAAGGCCCGCGTCCATTCCTACAAGAAGCATGCATCATATTATCAACCATTGACTCTTGAAACATATGTGAAAACAAAGTCAACATAAAAATGCCTGCGAGTACATGGGTTTTGTGAGTGTGCGAAATTCGTGGCTTTGTATACATATTGCAACACCTCGTTCGACTATAGAGTCGTTAAGTGAAAACCTCGTGTCAAAAGTGTTTGATATTGCAATAAAATTAACCAACTAAAACATGTTGGTTAGAGTTGTGAAAACCTTATAGCCATGAATCTTTACCAAAACGTTTCTTTTGTAAAAACGTTGTAATAGATTAATTCAAAAGAAAACTTCGTATGGTTTATATCTTTAAGTGAAAATCATTGTGTGACATTGTTCAGAACCATTTGTCCATGTTAGAAACCATTTGACTGTGTTATAAACCATTCGTCCGTGTTATAAATCAATCGTCCGTGCCATAAACTAAATGTCCATGTTATAAACAAAACGTCGGTGTTTTTAGTTGTGAAAACTTTTGATCGTTCTTTAATGAACACATTTAAACCTGTGTTGACTATACCACCAAAGAGTATCTTTAATAGACCACCAAACAGTCTCTTTAACGAGACTAACAAATCAACAAATGATTTGTTAATCAAAAAAACAGTTTCTGTCATTACCCAAACATTCCCCAAATCTAGTGAATAATTCGATAATGGGATTGTCAGTCCAATGGTACCATAACATTGTCAGTCCTATGGTACCATAACATACTACTGGCTGGCCGGCCAAAGCTAATTAATGTCATGCGTGTTATGGATAATTGTTGTTGCACTTTATGTCCGTCACTGTGCGAATATGCTAGAAAGAGTGTGTATTAAATATTGTATAGATTAGATACGAACATACGACCCAAGTACGAACGAGAACTGGCTTGTACGAGTGAAAATGTCACTCGTACGAGTGACAGTGTGCCTCGTACGAGTGATAAACATCTCACTCGTACGAGTGAGCTTATGTGGTTCGTACGAGTGACATCTTGTCACTCTTACAAGCAACTGTTCGCACGAGCTGCTCAAGTCTATATATAAGTGTTATGTGTTCATTGTTTGTTAAGTTTTGGAAGTTCCCTGAGGGGAAACGCTGGCGGATTCTCTCCCGAAAGTCCGCTAGCCAGACAAGATGTATGCTCTTTCGGTATGAATGAATGAATGCTTCCGCTGATTTTGTATCTACTACATTCTTTTATCGTTCTACCAAATCGGTACTATCATACGCCCAAGCTTCCATCTAGAATCGCCGTCACCGGGACCACAAATGCTATCTGAGCTATGGTACCGATTCAATCAATCTAACAGTTGATGAAAGACCTACGCTCTTGAATTTTGGATGTATGAGGGGTTTTAGATGTAAAACATCAAATAATCGGACAATCCACGGACATAATGTAAAATTGAAACCATAGGATTGTTAGAAACAGATTTCGACCAGATCTGGGCAAAAATCATGTTGAAATTCAAAGAAATGAAGATTTTGGATTCAAAAGACGTAATTAGTTTCATTTGTACGAGTGAGCCTCTATGGTTTGTACGAGTGAGCCTCTATGGCTCGTACGAGTAACACTTTGTCACTCGTACGAAGCATCAATCATACGAAGCAAAAAACTCGTATGAAGCGCAACTCGTACGAAGTGGTGACCAAAAAAATTTGGAAATTACAAATTTTTTCAAGATTTTAACGTCTAATTTGGGCTATTCGGGGACACCGTCTAGAGCTTCGGAGTATAGAATTGATGATACGGTCACAAAAGGATGAAGATTTAGGGTAGTCACTGATACCTGCACAAAACGTTGATCATCTCGTGTAGTCATTATTAATGGGCCTTAACATTAAATCAACATTTGATCAAAACTGCAATTTTTGTGCCATATGCTGCAGTCGCGCCATAATCTTCATACCCATAAGAACACAAGACGTCAGAATTTGCAAAAATGAGGAGGAATAAAAATTTCACGTATCTGTTAAAATTCCGGCATTTTTGAAATTCGTGACGATGCAATAGTATCCGGGTGGTTCCGACTGTAGATTATCTGGGAAACACAGAGGATCGAAGATTCATTAGAAATGAGATAACGTTTATGTCTATTCACGAAATAGAGATTGTACATTTAGAATGTCGTGATCAAAAGATGTTCAGAATTTTCAGATCATGATCCATATTGATGCTCAAGGGTTAAATGCTTGATCCCCGATATGGAATTAGAAGCACATATGACTGCTTATCTTTAACTCTGCAAGGCAAATGAATTGTTTTTCAGACTAACCGCCAGGAAATAAGGATGTCTAGTAGTTTCAGTTGCCCCATTCTAGCGGAGATAGTTATACATCTGTTTTTGTGACTAAAAGAGGAAGAATGTGATTCTTGCGGTAGAATGTGTGATCAAAGAATGTTCAGAATTTTCAGATCATGACAAAGATTGATGCTCAAGGGTTAACTACCTGATCCCATATGTGGAATTCGAAGCACATATGACTACTTATCTTTAACTCTGCAAGGCAAATGAATTGTTTTTCAGACTAACCGCCCGGAAACAAGGATGTCTTGTAGTTTCAGTTGCCCCATTCCAGCGGATGTAGCTATACATATATTATTGTGACTAAAAAGGAAGAATTTGATTCTGATTGTCAAAGAATGTTTCTCAGACTCGATGTGTTACAAGATAGTATGATTCCGATGATAATTTGCTGATTGAGAAGATTACTGATTTGCTGATCAATCGTGATTACGGAAATCGGGATTTCAGATTTTTGTGGATTTTCATTGATTTGAAGTTTTTCGTTGTGGTACTTTGAAGTTTCTATCAGTTGCCAGTTGGGTTTTGAAGATCAGAGGATCGAGCATCAGAGGAGTGCGCTAAACCAAACGCTGATATGGTTAACGTCAAAATGGAGAAGCTGCATTGTTTAACTTCAACTTGGTGATTATTTGAGAAAATTTGTAGATCAAGCAAATCAGAGGAAGTCTTGAACCGTGCAAACAATGACGTGAAGATTAATTTATGGAGAAAATTATTTCAGGGGGAATGTTGCTTAAGGTAGATAATGCAATCCTGGATCATCAATCAAGGGGGAATTACGATGTCAACATATACCTGATTGAAGTTGCTAAATATTCAAACACAGCTCTCAGATTTCAAAATCAATATCAAGCTTCGACAGTGACGTCTAGGGGGAAATTGTTGACGCACTTTATGTTCGTCGCTATGCGAATAGGCTAGAAAGAGTGTGTATTAAATATTGTATAGATTAGACACGAACATACGACCCAAGTGCGAACGAGAACTAGCTTGTACGAGTGAAAATGTCACTCGTACGAGTGAGAATGTGCCTCGTACGAGTGATAAACATCTCACTCGTATGAGTGAGCTTATGTGGATCGTACGAGTGACATCTATCTCAATGATTACAGTCAATCTAGACCACAAGAATTCTCTCTCAACTCTCTCTAAAGTGATTAACTAAGCAACTGAGCAACCTTAACCCTAATTCAAAAATCTCTTTATATTGCAACTGGGCTAGGGTTTCACCACATGGACTGCAAATGGGTCTAGGCCAAATTCCCCTACCACTCACTATAATGTGTCTGGTTTAGCCCAATAACTTCTAATCAACTACTATAATACTAAACCCACTAACCGTTTATCGTTTTACTAATTACAAGATATCCAATGACAAAATCTCAGCTGTTTTCACAAATATGCACCAACACTTATTCCGACCCGTACCGTCACCGGATGGTGAGTTTGCATTGACTATCGCAAACTTAATGATGCCACCCGCAAGGACCAGTTCCCGCTTCCATTCATCAATCAAATGTTGGAAAGTCTGTCGGGGATGTCGTTTTTCTGTTTTCTGGATGGGTTCTCTAGTTACTTTCAAATTCCGATAGCTCCTGAGGATCAAGAAAAGTGTACTTTTACCTGCCCCTTCGGCACATTTGCCTATAGACGTATGCCTTTCGGGTTGTGCAATGCACCGACGACAATTCAGCGCTGCGTGGTTGCTATTTTTCATGACATGATTAAGGACTCCATGGAGGTGTTCATGGATGATTTTTATGTTTTTGGAGTTCCTTTGATCATTGTCTTAAAAATCTGAAAAAGAGGTTAATGAGGTGTGAAGGGACCAATCTTGTGCTCAACTGGGAGAAATGCCACTTCATGGTGAAAGATGGGGTAGTTCTTGGGCACAAAATCTCGCAAGTGGAGTTAGAGGTTGATCCAACCAAAGTGGATGTCATTTCTAAACATCCACCCCCGACCTCAGTTAGAGCAATCAGGAGTTTCCTTAGTCATGTCGGGTTCTACAGGAGATTCATTAAAGATTTTTCAAAAAAAGCTAGACCCATGACCCGTTTGTTGGTCAAGGACGCTCCGTTTGTGTTTTTGGATGAATGCTTGGAAGCATTCAACCTTTTGAAGCAAAGGCTTATCGAAGCCCCTATTTTGGTGGCGCCAGACTGGGCATTGCCATTTGAGATTATATGCGACAATAGCGGTTTCACGATAGGGGTAGTCTTGGGACAACGGAAGGAAAAGCACTTCCACCCGATATACTACGCCAGCAAGACCTTGCATGATGCAGAAGAGAATTACACTACCATAGAGAAGGAGCTTTTGGCTGTAGTTTTTGCGTTTGACAAGTTAAGATCATATCTCGTGCTGTCCAAGACGATTGTATATACGGATCACCCGGCTATTAGATATCTTTTCAGCAAGCAGGATGCGAAACCACGTCTAATTAGATGGTATCTTTTACTACAAAAGTTTGATAGCTAGATCCAAGACAAGAAGGGTGCGCTGAATGTTGTAGCCAATCATCTCTCAAGGCTTGAGCGTAGAGATTCGGAGGATTTGCGGGAGAACCCAATAAACGACAATTTTCCCCACGAGTTCCTCATGAGTGTAGAAGTGGGTGATGAATCGCCTTGGTTTGCTGACTTTGCGAACTACCTCGCCCGTGGGATAGTTGTCAAAGGATTGACGCATCAGCAAAAGAGGAAGTTCTTCGCAGATCTTAAGCATTACATTTGGGACGACCAGTTCTTGTTTCTAGTTGGAGCGGATCAAGTGATTCGTAGGTGTGTGCTCGGAGCGGAGGCAGCGGACATTTTGTGCCAAAATCATGAAGGGCCTACCGGAGGTCATCATGGAGCCAACTACACTACGAGAAAGGTGTTAGATACCGGTTTTTATTGGCCCACGATCTTCCATTACGCACAAAAGTGGGTAAGAGAGTGCGACACGTGATAGAGGGCAGCAAATATATCCGCGCGCAATGAGATGCCTTAGAATTCAATCCAGGTCTGTGAAGTATTCGATATATGGGTTATCGACTTCATGTACTCGTTTCCATCCTCACGCAGCAACAAATATATCCTGGCGGTGATGGACTACGTGTCGAAGTGAGCCGAGACGCAGGCCTTACCCACAAATGATGCTAGGGTAGTCGTGAGGTTTCTGAAAAGTTTGTTTGCTTGGTTTGGTGTCCCGAAGGCACTCATTAGTGACCGAGGAACGCACTTCTGTAATGCACAGCTAGAAAAAGCCTTATTACGCTATGGTGTTCATCACGATTATCCACACCATACCATCCCTAAACAAGCGGGCTGGTAGAGGTCACAAACCGGGGATTGAAGAGAATCCCTGAGCGGTCGGTGGGTCAGAACCACAAGGATTGGTCAAAGAAGCTAGATGACGCGCTTTGGGCTTTGCGAACTGCAGGCCTTTGCAAAACGCCTATAGGGACTACACCGTCGTCATCGAAGACTCAAACGGGGTAACTTTCAAAGTCAACGGTTACAAGTTGAAGCTCTACATCAATGGACCGGTTGATTCGGCGGTGGAGGTCATCGAACTCCATGCCCCGCACGTGTAATAAGTGTAGGGAGGGGAGTCTAGCTATCTACTCGGTGAAAAAACTTTAGCGTGTGTGTTTAGCACACCTGGGCTAAATAGGTAAATACTGAAATTTTTAGCCTTTCTTCCGTGTTTTCCGCTTTTTCGGTAATGTGTAGGTTCGTACTATTTTGATTCATGCCTTGTGAAGTTCTCAAGTTGAAATACATTCCAAACAGGTAAAAACTTGAAAAGATGGTGAATTATGTTGAAAAATGGAGTTGGGAGCATTCTGTGTAAACATATCAAACCCTAATTCTTGACACAATAGGCGAATCAAAGTCCAAATCACGAACCCTCGTTCCATTCACTGAAAAGTACTTTGATTTGTCTTAAAACGGCACAAATCAGTGAATGGAGCCATTTTTGTAAACCTACAGTCGACGCACGGCCATGCGCTTCATCCGCGCGGTAGTGTAGTCCTGAGTCGATGCAGTGAACCGATAACCGGATCTGTGATTTGGATCCGCACAGCCGTGCAGTTGGCCCGCAAGGCCGTGCACCATCTGAAACAGGAAAAGAATGTTTAGAAAACACTGCTCTGGTGCCGGATCGAAATTTTTTATGTCTTGTCTGATTTTGTTACGTGCCTGCGTGTAGATGGATCATCCCTTCCTTCAATTCGACTCCGACAAGCAAAAGGAATGACCATGCGTCAATAGACTACAAACGTTATCGAATCGAAGAGGCCAGATCAGGGTGTCGAGAAAGCTAGGTTGGGCTGGAATGCAAGCCCTAAACCAATCTGAGAGACTTCAAGAGATGATTTTACCCAACGGTGAGGTTGTTAAACATGGAGCGACTCGTCTACCTAGAGCTCACATTAGAGTTCTTCGCTTCTTACTCTACGATAAACCAAGAAGCGAGAACCCGGACTTCAAAAATGCAAAAAATATTCAGTTTAGGTTTGGGGGTAGGAGGCATAAATGGTCAGTGAGGAAGCTCGGCAAAAAGTTGGGTATTTACAATGAAGAAGATATATACACCGAGCTTTTTACCAATATCTACAAGTTCGACAGTGATGAAGAAAGAGCATATTTCTTGTCTTATGTGGTAGTCGGGCCACCTTACGATGCTAGAAGAGCCAAGGCGTCGAGACTGAGGGATCCACTCTTAGGGTTCTTCACCTGGTAATGAGCCACACCATCTGTGGTCGCATGGATAGTTCTGGGAACTGCCCACACCAGACTTGCTCTTCTTATACTCCATAGTGAATGGGGTACATGTTAACCTTGCCGCCCGACGAGTAGCGAGATTCATTTTGGGGAGTATATGACCTAGCTCGCTTACGCTATTAGGATAATGACAGATAATGTAGTCAACAAACTGTCGCTGGTCCACACCGGGGGTGACGTGGATCTTCGTTCTTTTAGGGTAGTGGGCTTGATAGTGGATACAGGAAACGACCCAAGGCTGAGGGGCCTAAATGGGGAAATTTGGGATCCACTCCCACCGCTACCAGAGGACAAGGTACAAGAGGATGTAGAAATGGAGCATGTCCACGAGGCACATACTCACGAGGACGCATTCATTGGACCACCACCGGGTCAGCAGCAGCATCAGTACAAGTACCAGCACCAGCACCAGTATGAGTATGAGGCGCAACAAGATTGGCCACATGGCATCCCTTCGTACCCAGAGTTCTACTAGCAATTCCAACAGATGTAGGTGAACCAGAACATGATGAGAGAAGAGATGCACGCCGGGTTCTCGGACATCTTCGGAGGGCTACACAACGCCTTCCCAAACTACTTTGCCGATCCTCCGATATTCCCATCTGGGAACACCAGGACATGACGAGGCGGGCCCATCTAGTGCATGCCAAGATGATGAGGATAATTAGTGGGAGGATAGAGTGTAACGTCTGAAGCTGCTGGTTTCATTGTTTATTTCATAGTTTCCTTTGTTTTTCTTTGGGGGTTTTTCATTTTGACGCATTTTCTTTAAAAATACCGCGGATATCTATTGTTTTTTTGAAACACTTTATTATTATTTGGGTTATTTAATTTTTATTCGATGGATGAACCTTTATTTATCTAATCTTTTGATCATTTGCGTTGCCTGCGTTCTAGTTAGTTTGACAAGCTTTGTAGGTATATAGAGACGCACATAGAGTTGAGAGGAAAGACGATCAAGCCAAATATCTCCAAGTCTTCTTCAACTGATGGGGAGTATTATTAACCTTTTTCATACTTTAGTTTCCTATTGGTAGCTGCGTAACTATTGTTTGGTTCACATTGGGGACAACGTGAAATTCAAGTCTGGGGAGGGGTTTTACTTGCGTAACTTTGTTTGTCCTTGTATATATATAAAAAAATCTTTATACAAAAAGGTCAGTTGTGTTTTTAGAAAGCATCAGATATGATCAAAACCGGCAAGCCAAATTAAAAGAATATGATAACTAAAAGCATGACAAACAAAAAGAAAGACTTGTATGTTTATCTTTACATTCATACCCATTCCTTCAATTACGTGAGCATATTTGAGCCTTTGAATTCTTAACATGCTTGTTTTTGTTCGGAATACGAGTGAGCCGGATGTTTCATATGATTTAGGACTTGTCATTAGTATACTTTTCAAGATCATAAATATGTGAAAGGGCATAAATGTGATAGAGGCACTTAGGATACCCCTCTTATGTTAGCCTTTTTCTTTGTTTATTTTCCGTAACCACCATCTTTCTATTAGTTAACCATGTTGAGCCTCTTTCCCTTGTTTTTGTTATTACACCCATTTAACCCACTTAGCCAAATTTAGCCTTTTTATTGTTTAACCTTTGTGTTAAAACTCAGTTAAGGTTATAATCTAACTTTTGAATGTTTGTAATTACTAAAAAAAACCAGAAAATAGCAACAAAAAACAGAAGAAAGAAGATCAAATCGGAGCAATTTTAGGTGATGATTAGTATAATCTCGTTGACTAGCCCGACGTGGTCAAAATCGTCTGTTTATTCTTTACTTATGTATAGTTGTGATTCATTTACGCTTGTTAGAAATAACCGCCGAGTTTTAACCATTTAAACTTTTAAATGTCCATTTCCTACCCGAAACCATTGCCTATCATTACAACCCTTAAAGACCTCTTGATTTATGCTTTTTTGCATGCTAGTTGATGGAGATTAGATCTTTTGACAAACTTATGACATTGCATGATTCATCACCTTGGCGTTGAGTGTTTTACACATACACATTACATTTGTCCATAAATATAACCGAGTGTGTGTGACCATTGTGAGAAATGTGGGGATTTGCATGTTAAGTCGATCGGAAGTGAAATCATTGCTTTTTAGTTATCTTTATTCGCATATGCTTGTTTGGTTTGAAATCTTTGAAGTTAACTTTTTGAAGAACCAATTGACCGCCGAATAATTTTGTAGCATTATAAAATATTAGATGTTTGGGTCCTTCGGAGGCCCGCGTTCTTTTGCTTTAAGTTTTCTTGAGGACAAGCAAAAGTTCAAGTGTGGGGAGGTTTGATATACGTTAAAATATACATATTTAAGTCTCCCATTTTACTCTCGTTTTATACGTTTTTGGCTAAATGTTCGTCGTTTAGGTACTTAATCAGGAACTTTTATATTTCAGGTTTAAAACGACGTGCCACATACAAAGTTGGAGAAAAAATGGGATTGACGAACGTTCCGGATGAATTCTGTAGAAACTGTTGAAGTTACACATAACGCACGAGTATGCAAACCATCGGCACGACAGTGCGCAACATGCGATATCGGGAGCACTAGCAGCGGACAAGACACTGCAGCTGATTTCTCGGCACGCACGACCGTGCGACCCGGGGGCACTCCGGTGCACGAGCTGAACACTGATCAACAGGATGTCTGAAGACCATGCACGGCCGTGCAACCCATATGCACGACCGTGCATATATGAAGATTTTGCCGCCCAAACGTCAACTTATCTAGCCCATACCCTGCAGTTAACGTCACGCTGATGACTGCACGAGAGTGCACAAAAAGTGCCGACCGTGCGGATATGAATTTCTTTATAAAACAGAGTAGACACTACTGATCGAAACATTGGATAATTTTCCAAGTTTTTGGGCGATTTCTGAGGTCCGAGAGCTTCCTAGTTAGGACGATTTCAAGCCTTGAAGTTGCAAAAAGCTCATCCAGCATCCAATCCATCAAATCCTTGCTTGTTTATGGTTTGATTTCTTGTTCTTAACATACATTAAGCACATTTACAAGCATTGAGCTAATGTTTATGTATTATTATTATGAATGCCATCAAGAATACTTGTTTTATGGACAATCTTTAGTTTGTAATCTTGTGTGAATGAAGCTCTCGCAACTTTTTCATGTTTGAATCTTGATGATCATATGGCAAACTTGGTTCATTGATGTTGTATTCTTGATTATGGTTGTTTATCTTGGATGATTAATAAATGGTTAGTTAGGATATCTTGACAAACCCCTTAATTGTTCATTTCCTAGTAAAATGTTAACTTGTTAATGTGTTTACACCATGAAACTAGAAATGGGTATTGGTTTAATAAAAGATAAATCTGATTTTGACAAGAATGCTTTCTTACACGTAAGAGCTCTAGCGAGTTAGATGGTGTTATTGCGAGTTCTTGACATGATTCATAATCTTTGTTTAGTATTCTTGGTTAAAATGCCTAACTTAGTAGATTTGTGTTCAAGACATGCAAAATGGATAGGTGTGTGATATGACCTATGTTATGCTTGTCTCGGTGGTTGTATTGTGTTACCGTTAATACTTTCTTAATTAAAGTGAGGTTAGAAAACTCTTAACGGATGACTAACATATTTTTAAAAGATTCGCATGAAAATATATCCATAGCTCGTTAATGAATAATTTTAGGTCGTTAAAGTGTGTTTATCGCGTTAGCTTTCCGAAGAATTATCATGTTAGGATTCCCGAAAGGGATACTAATTGTCTTCATATTTGGGAGATTGATCAAGTGCCTTTGTGACATTTCCAACTTAGCTAACATGCTTAGGTTGTTTATAAAACAAGACAAAAGAAGAAAAAATACATTTTTGTATTTGGAGTCTTTTATGTTTTAGGATACATTTTTAGATAATTTTAGTTCAAAACCTTTTCACGTATCCTTTTTACCGGTAGATAAATGGCATAGGTTTAGTACATAAGCGCCTGCCCGCGTCCATGGATCGACATTTGTTCTTACCCATAATTTACTACATATACAATAGGGTATACTTGTCCTTTTGTGTGTATTTTAATGTTAAGGTATAATCATTTTTATAAATATTAAAACCGAGTTCGTGTGTAAAATTCATTGTAAAAATATGTATATATACGTACATGTCATGTTTTTGGTGCCGTTGTCAGGGACTGCGACAAGCTTTTGGAACCATCCGAGTTATTTTTCTAACGGTGTACATGCTTGTGAATATTTGTTCATACTTGTTTATTTGTTCATTTATTGGTATACATATATATATTTCCAAGATTATTTATTAATTTATTTTGTTCGAATTCGAATTAATTGATTGGCTATTTATTTGAAAAACTTTAATAATAGTAATAAATATTTACTCTTCAATAGTAAAATAATAATAATAGTAATTTTAATTAATATTATATTATACTATATTTATTTATTTCAAGACGTGCTTATCCTTTCCTTATAGGTTGATGTCCTCAACCCCCGCGCCCGTTGCTGCTGAGCCGTCTTACAATCACGAACGTGACCTAAGGAGGAGTAGGAGACTTCAAGAAAGGTCCCACGTTGTTGCATAACTAACCTCAGCTGCAATTGACGAGCCGGAGATACCTACTGAGAGTGAGAACTCAGAGGTCGAGGGGGGAGCATCATGGCAGACGATGACCGGCTGTTGAATGAGACCGGCCGTCCAGGAGGCGAAGGACTGCAGCCTAGCATCGCCGAACTACTATGGTGGCGCCGAATTTCGAGATCAAATCCAGCATCCTCAACATGTTGCAAAATTTGGTGCAGTTTTATGGAGAGGATCACGAGGACCCTAGTCGACACATTGTTGCATTTCTTAAGGTGTGCTCTACTTTCAAGATATGAGACGTTTCTGATGACGCGATCCGGTTGCAACTCTTCCCATTCTCACTGCGAGACAAAGCCAGAGCTTGGCTTTTATCACTTCCCGCAGGATCCATTACCACCTGGAATGAGATGGCAGAGCTGTTTATCCAGAAGTACTTTCCCCAGAAAAATCAGCCAAGTTAAAGAACTGTATGATGACATTCCGACAGGATGATGGAGATTCCTTACACGCGGCTTGGGAAAGGCTTAGAGATCTCCTTATTGATGTCCCACACCATGGGTTATCCAAAAGACGGCTAGTATTGACTTTCTACCAAGGAATCAACTATGATTGTAGAAGCGTTTAGACGTGTACGCAGGGGGTGATATTGGAACAAAACACTGAATGAAGCTTACGCGATTATTGAGAAAGCTGCTTTGAAGTCGACTTCTCATCAAGCCGGAGAGAGAGCTAGGACATCATCTCGTTCTGGGGTGCATGCTGTTGATACATATACGGTTCTTACCACACAGATTGGAGCCCTTGCTACAAAAATTGATCAAGCCCATAATGTTTCGCGGGTTCAATCTTCATGTGAGCAATGTTGGATTTCACACGAGCTAGGTGCGTGTGAGCTGGGTGTTATGTTTACAAGCCATGAGGAGGTGGATTACCTGGGAAACAAAACTATAACTCAAAATAACCCTTACAGTAACACCTACAATCCGGGATGAAGGAATCACCCTAACTTTGGATGGAAGGGTGGTTCAGGTAACCAAAACCCACTCGGATACGCTTAGCGCGTTCCCGCGCCACAACAATCCTATGGTCAGTCTTTTCAGTCTCATAGTCACTCCTACCAGCCACATTCAAATATGTACCATAATAAGGGTGCCGGGAGTAGTTCCCTGCAACAAGCCTCTCAGAATAACTCTAAGCTGGAGGAAATGATGGCACAACTTTTAAGCAACTCTAACAATGCGAATCAGTTAGCTGAAAAGCACTAATAGCAGCACGAGGAGCGTTTCATGGCCCAAGAGGGGGAGATGAGAAGTCAGAAAGCCTCCATTCAGGCAATCAGGTTGGCCAATTGGCTAAAATGTTATATGAGCAGCCTCAGGGCAGTCTTCCAGGAAATACAGAGCCAAACCCAAGAGGGTATGTTAATGTAGTGATGACGAGTAATGGGAAGCCACGGGACCTGACATATCGGACTCACCACGATTACTTAGACGGTCCATACTGATGCTTCGGACGAGGTGCACGCTATGCGAGTCACAGCGAGTAAAGCACAGCTCTAGAAGCAAGTTATAGATTATACTCCTCTAGTTTCGTACTGGGCAGGCTGAAGAAGCAAAATAACAAAGAACAATATGGTATGTTTCTTGAGATGTTCAAGCAATTGCATATAAACATACCATTTGTGGAAGCATTGGTTCAAATGCCTAAGTACGCAAAATTCCTGAAGGACATCATTAAAAATAAGCAAAAACTCGAGGACATGTCTTGTGTGTTGATGAATGAAAACTGCTCAGCTATCATTCAAAACCGTCTACCTGAGCAGATGGGAGATCCAGGCAGTTTTACCCTTCCTTGTTTTATTGGTAGCATGTTTGTCAGCCACGCATTGGCTAATTTAGGAGCAAGCATAAACCTTATGCCATATAAGGTTTTTGCTAAGCTGGATCTGAGTGAGCCGTCACCCATGAGGAGGAGCATTCGACTTGCTGATCGTTCAATAAAATATCCGCGCGAGTTCGTTGAAAATATGCTTCTTAAGATCGACAAATTCGTATTTCCCGTGGATTTTGTTATTCTGGATATGTATGAAGACTCAAAATTGCCTTTGATACTCGGACGCCCGTTTCTCAACACCGCAAGGATGATTGTTGATGTGGCCACTGGCCAGATCACGCTCCAGCATCCGCAAAGTTAGGATGATACGCTCTTTTATGTCGACATTGTTGATACTTTTGTGAGCTCTCATTTCCAAGGCACAATTGAGGAGATCTATTAGGACACACACGTATTGTGTGGGAACCTAGATGGCATTACGCAAGAGAGACACAAAGTTGAGCAGTCTGTTTATCAAATCGGTGACGATGGTTCCCTGAGTCCGGATAGATTTGTTGAGATTGATCGTGAAGTTGAAGAAAAGGCGAAGCCTTCAGTTGAGGATCCACCATCATTGGATTTGAAAGAGCTCCCACCGCATCTCGAGCATGCATTCCTGGACGAGGAGTGTCGCCTTCCGGTCATCATTTCATCTTCCTTGGAGGAAGGGGAAAAGAAAAAACTTCTCGAGGTTCTAAAACTTCATAAGAAAGCCATGGTGTGGAAGATTATGGATATCAAGGGCATAAATCTTCCTTTTGCAATCACAAAATTCTGATGGAGGATGACTACAAGCCGTGTGCGCAGCATCAGAGGCGATTGAGCCCGAATATGCAAGACATCATGAAGAAGGAGGTGATTAAGTTGCTAGATGCAGGGTTAATATATCCTATCTCTGATTCAGTTTGGGTGAGCCCTGTGCAAGTGAAAGGAGGCATGACTGTGGTCTCGAACGATAGCAATGAGCTTATTCTGACCCGTATCATCACCGGATGGCGAGTTTGCATTGACTACCGCAAACTTAATGACGCCACCCGCAAGGACCACTTCCCGCTTCCATTCATCGATCAGATGTTGGAACGTCTATCGAGGAAGTCGTTTTACTGAATTCTGGATGGGTTCTCTAGTTACTTTAAAATTCCGATCGCTCCTGAGGATCAGGAGAAGACTACTTTTACCTGCCCCTTCGGTACATTCGCCTACCAGCGTATGCCTTTCAGGTTGTGCAATGAACCGGCGACATTTCAGCGCTGCATGGTTGCTATTTGTCATGACATGATTGAGGACTCCTTGGAGGTGTTCATGGATGATTTTTCTTTTTTTGGGAGTTCCTTTGATCATTGTCTTAAAATGGTTAATGAGGTGTGAAGAGACCAATCTTGTGCTCAACTGGGAGAAATGCCTCTTCATGGTGAAAGAAGGGGTAGTTCTCGCGCACAAAATCTCGCAAGCGGGGTTAGAGGTGATCCAGCCAATGTGGATGTCATTTCTAAACTTCCACCCTCGACCTTAGTTTGAGCAATCAGGAGTTTCGTTGGTCATGTCGGGTTCTACAGGAGATTCATTAAAGATTTTTCAAAAATTGCTAGACCCATGACCCGTTTGTTGGAGAAGGACGCTTCGTTTGTGTTTTCGGATGAATGCTTGGAAGCATTCAACCTTTTGAAGCAAAGGCTTATTGAAGCCCCTATTTTGGTAGCGCCAAACTGGGCATTGCCATTTGAGATTATGTGTGACGCAAGAGATTTCGCGATAGGGTCAGTCTTGGGACAGCGGAAGGAAAAGCACTTCCACCCGATATACTACACTAGCAAGACCTTGCATGATGCGCAAGAGAATTACACTACTACAGAGAAGGAGCTTTTGGCTATAGTTTTTGCCTTTGACAAGTTCAGATCGTATCTTCTGTTGTCCAAGATGATTGTATATACGGATCACGTAGCTATTAGATATCTTTTCAGCAAGCAGGATGCGAAACCACGTCTAATTAGATGGATTCTGTTGCTACAAGAGTTTGATATCGAGATCCAAGACAAGAAGGGTGCGTTGAATGTTGTAGCCGATCATCTCTCGAGGCTTGAGCATAGAGATTCTGAGGATATGCGGGAGGAGTCAATAAACGACAATTTTCCCCACGAGTTCCTCATGAGTGTAGAAGTGAGTGATCAGTCGTCTTGGTTTGCTGACTTTGCGAACTACCTCACCTGCGGGATCCTTGTTAAAGGATTGATGCATCAGCAAAAGAGGAAGTTCTTCGTAGATCTTAATCGTTACATTTGGTACGACCCGTTCTTGTTTCAAGTTGGAGCGGATCAAGTGATTCGTAGGTGTGTGTTCGGAATGGAGGCAACCGACATTTAGCGCCAGTGTCATGAAGGGCCTACCGAGGTCATCACATAGCCAACTACACTTCAAAAAAGGTGTTAGATGCCGATTTTTATTGCCCACGATCTTCCATGATGCACAAAAGTGGGTAAGAGCGTGCGACGCGTGCCAGAGGGCAGCAAATATATCCGCGCCCAATGAGATGCCTTAGAATTCAATCCAGGTCTGTGAAGTATTCGATATATGGGTTATCGACTTCATGGGCCCGTTTCCATCCTCACGCGTGTCGAAGTGGGCCGAGGCGCAGGCCTTACCTATAAATGATGCCATGGTAGTTGAGAGGTTTCCGAAAACTTTGTTTTCCCGATTTGGTTCCTCGAAGGCACTCATTGGTGACCGAGGAACGCACTTCTACAAAGCGCATCTAGAAAAAAGCCCTGTCTCGCTATCGTGTTCATTACTGATAATCCACACCATACCATCCCCCAACAAGCGGGTAGGTAGAGGTCACAAAATGGTGATTGAAGAGAATCCTTGAGCGGTCGGTGGGTCAGAACTGCAAGGATTTGTCAGAGAAGCTAGATGACGCGCTTTGGGTTTTCCGAACTGCATATAGGGAATACCCGTATAGGCTAGTTTATGGAAAAGCGTGACATCTGCCGGTAGAGTTGGAACATAAGGCATTGTGGGAATTGAAGACAGCGAATTTGGATTTAAAGAGCGGCGGTGAGGCTTGCTTCTTGCAAATCCATGAGCTTGAAGAACTAAGAAATCATGCCTACGAGAGCTCTAGCTTATATAAAGAACACGTTAAAAGGTTACATGACAAGCGTTTAAGAGATCACAAGGAATTTCAAGTGGGAGATCTCGTATTATTGTTCAACTCGCGGCTTCGGTTATTCCAAGGTAAGCAGAAATCCCGATGGACGGGACCGTACACTGTCAAATAAGTGTTCACGTACGGAACCGTCTTCGTCAAAGACTCAAACAGGGTAACTTTCAAAATCAACGGTCGCAGGTTGAAGCTCTACATCAATGGACCGGTTGATTCGGCGGTGAATGTCATCGAACTCCACGCCCCACACGCATAATAAGTGTGGGGAGGGGTGTCTAGCTATCCACTCGGTGGAAAAAATTAGCGGGTGTGTTTAGCACAATGGGGGTAAATATGTAAAATTTGAAATTTTTTACTTTTTCGGTAATTTGTAGGTTCGTACTGCTTTGATTCATGCCTTGTGAAGTTCTGAAGTTTAAATACTGTCCAAACAGGTAAAAACTTGAAAAGATGGTGAATTATGTTGAAAAAACGGAGTTGGGAGCATTTTGTGTAAACTGCTATAGGATGCCCGGATGCTGCACGACCGTACACTTCAAAACTGCATCTGCACCGAACGACCGTGCGGCTTGTTTTCTAGGACACGCACTACCGTGCGGACAATGTGCACTCCCATGCGACCCAAGAAACCGCAAACCAAGTCATTGCATTTTTTAATCCGCATGACCGTGCACGGCCGTGCGCAACTTTTTCCGAACAGTAAACTTTACAGTATAAATACGACCTTTTCAGAAAAACACTGTTCTAAACTGCAACCCTAGCCGCACTACCGTTCCTGATTACGCCCTCTCCCAAAATTAACCACTATTTGCAAGAAATTCGTTCAATCTTCGATCAAGGTATGAATCCTTTCGTATTTTACACTTTTAATCTTGTTTGGGTGTATATTAGGGTTCTTGTTCAATAAATTTTAGGGTTTTCTTCATAAAAACAAATTAAACCCTAAGTCTTGACACTTTGGGCGAATCAAATTCCCAATCACGAACCCTCGTTCCATTTACTGAGAAAATACTTTAATTTGTGATAAAACGGCTGACATCAGTGAATGGAGCCATTTTTTGAAACCTGCAGTCGATGCACAACAATGCTCTTCATCCGCACGGTAGTGTAGGCCTTAGTCGACATAGTGACCAGGTAATCGGATCTGTGATTTGGATCCGCATGGCCGTGCAGTTGTTCCGCAAGGCCGTGCACTATCTGAAACAGGAACATAATGCCTAGATCTGGTCTGATTTTGTTGTGTGCCTGCGTGTAGATGGATCATCCCTTCCTCCAATTCGACTCCGACAAGCAAAAGAACGACCATGCGTCAATAGACTACAAAGATTATCGAATCGAAGAGGCCAGATCGGGGAGCCGAGGAGGCTAAGTTGGGCTGCAATGCAAGCCCTAAACCAATCTGAGAGACTTTAAGAGATGATTTTGTACCCAATGGCGAGGTTGTTAAACATGGTGCGACCCGTCTACCTAGAGCTCACATTAGAGTTCTTCGCTTCTTACATATAAGATAAACCAAGAAGCGAGAATCCAGACTTCAAAAATGCAAAAATACTACAGTTTAGGCTCGGGGTAGGTGGCATAAATAGTCATTGGCGAAGCTCGGGAAAAAGCTGGGTATTTACAATGAAGAAGATATAGACACCAAGCTTTTTACCAATATCTACAAGTTTGACAGTGACGAAGAAAGAGCAGATTTCTGGTCTCATGTGGCAGTCAGGCCACCTTACGAGGCTAGAAGAGCCAAGGCGTCGAGACTGAGGGACCCGCTCCTTAGGGTTCTTCACCAGGTAATGAGCCACACCATCTGTGGTCGCATGGACAATTCTAGTAACTGTTCCACACCAGACTTGCTCTTCTTATACTATATAGTGAATGGGGTACATGTTAACCTTGCCTCCCGAATGGCCGAATTTTATATAAGTAGTGCGACTAGGTCGACAAGTAGCGAGATTCATGGTGGGGAGTATGTAACTCAGCTCGCTTACGCTATTGGGATAATGACAGATAATGTAGTAAGCAATCTGACAATGGTCCACACCGGGGGTGACGTGGATCTTCGTTCTTTGAGGGCAGTGGGCTTGATAGTGGATACAGGAAACGACCCAAGGTTGAGGGGCGTAAATGGGGAAATTTGGGATCCACTCCCACTGCTACCAGAGGACGAGGTACAAGAGGATGTAGAAATGGAGCATGTCCACGAGGCACATGCTCACGAGGACGCATTCATAGGACCTTTATCGGGTCAGCAGCAGCATCAGTACCAGTACCAGCACCAGCACCAGCATGAGTGTCAGGCGCAACAGGATTGGCCACTTGGCATCCCTTTGTACCCAGAGTTCTACCGGCAATTCCAACAGATGCAGGTGAACCAGAACACGATGAGAGAAGAGATGCACGCCGGGTTCTCGTACATCTTCGGAGGGCTACATAACGCCTTCCCAAACTACTTTGGCGATCCTCTTCTATTCCCATCTGGGAACCCGGGACATGACGAGGCAGGCCCATCTAGTGCGCGCCAAGATGATGAGGAGGATTATTGGGAGGACGGAGTGTAGCGTCTGAAGCTACTGGTGTCATTGTTTGTTGTCATAGTTTCCTTTGTTTTTCTTTGGGGGTTTTTCATTTTGACAACATTTTCTTTAAAAACCCCACTGATATGTATTGTTTTTTGAAACATTTTATTATTATTTACGTTATTTAATTTTTATCTGATGGATGAACCTTTATTTATCTAATCTTTTGGTTAGTTTGACAAGCTTTGCAGGTATATGGAGACGCACACAGAGTTGAGAAGAAAGACGGTCAAGCCAAATATCTCCAAGTCTTTTTCAACTCGAGGGGAGTGTTATTCACCTTTTTCACACTTTAGTTTCGCTATTGATAGCTGCGTAACTAATGTTTGGTTCACATTGGGGACAATGTGAAATTCAAGTGTGGGGAGGGGTTTAACTTGCGTAACTTTGTTTGTCCTCGTATATATAAAAAACAAAAAAAAATCTTTATACAAAAACATCAGTGTTGGATTTTAAGAAAGCATTAGATACGATCAAAACCGGCAAGCCAAATTGAAAAAAAATATATGATAACTAAAAGCGTGACAAACAAAAAGAAAGACTTTCATGTTTATCTTTACATTCATACCCATTCCATCAATTACGTGAGCATATTTGAGCCTTTCAATTCTTAACATGCTAGTTTTTGTGCGGAATATGAGTGAGCGGAATGTTTCATGTGATTTAGAACTTTTCATTAGTATACTTTTCAAGATGATAAATATGTGAAAAGGGCATGAATGTGATAGAGGCACTTAGGATACCCCTCTTGTGTTAGCCTTTTTCTTTGTTTATTTTCCGTAACCACCATCATTCCATTAGTTAACCATTGTCGAGCCTATTTCCTGTGTTTTTCCGATTACACCCATTTAACCCACTTAGCCAAATTTAGCCTTTTTATTGTTTAACTTTTGTGTTAAAACTCAGTTGTGGTTATCATCTAACTTGCAAATGTTTGTAGTTACTAAAAAAAAGCAGAAAATAACAACCAAAAACATAAGAAAGAAGATCAAATCGGAGCAATTTTAGGTGATGATTAGTACAATCTCATTGACTAGCTCGACATGGTCAAAATTGTATGTTTATGCTTTACTTATGTATAGTTGTGATTTATTTACGCTTGTTAGAAGTAACTGCCGAGTTTTAACCTTTTAACCACTTTTAAATGTCCATTTCCTACCCGAAACCATTGCCTATCATTACAACCCTTAAAGACCTCTAGATTTATGCTTTTTGCATGTTAGTTGGTGGAGATTATATCTTTTGATAAGCTTATGACATTGCATGATTCATCGCCTTGGCGTTGAGTGTTTTGCACATACACATTACATGTGATCATAAATATAACCGAGTATGTGTGAACATTGTGAGAAATGTGAGGATTTGCATGTTAAGTCGATCAAAAGTGAAATCTTTGTTTTTTAGTTATCTTTATTCGCATATGCTTGTTTGGTTTGAAATCTTTGAAGTTGACTTTTTGAAGAACCAATTGACCGCCAGATAATTTTGTAGCATTCTAAATTATTAGACGTTTGGGTCCTTCGGAGGCCTGCGTTCTTTTGCTTTAAGTTTTCTTGAGGATAAGCAAAAGTTCAAGTGTGGGGAGGTTTGATATATGTTAAAATATGCATATTTAAGTCCCCCATTTTACTCCCGTTTTATGTGTTTTTGGCTAAAACTTCGTCGTTTAGGTACTTAATCTGGCACTTTTTTTTCACATCCAAAATGGCATGCCACAGACAAAGTTGGAAAAAAAGTGGGATTGACAAATGTTCTGGATGAATTCTGCAAAAACGTTCCGGATGAATTCTGCAAGCCATCGGCACGACCGTGCGCAACTTACGATCTCGGGTGCACTGGCAGTGCACAAGGCAGTGAAGCTGATTTTTCAGCACGCACGACCATGCGACCCGGGTGCACTCTCGTGCATGAGCTCAACACTGATCAAAAGGATGTCTGAAGACTATGCACGGCCGTGCGACCCATATGCACGACCGTGCACATTTGAAGATTTTGCCTCCCAAACGTCCACTTGTCTGGCCCATGCCCTGCAGCTGACGTCACGCTGATGATTGCACGGGTGTGCAAATAAAGTGCACGGCCGTGCGGATATGAATTTCTCAATAAAATATAGCAGGCGCTACTGATCGAAACATAGGGTAATTTTCCAAGTTTCTAGGCGATTTATGAGGTCCAAGAGCTTCCTAGCTAGGAGGATTTCAAGCCTCAAAGTTGCAAGAAGCTCATCCATCATCCAATCCATCAAATCCTTGCTTGTTTATGGTTTGATTTCTTGTTCTTAACATACATTTTAAGCACATTTACAAGTATTGAGCTGATGTTTATGTATTATTATGATGAATGCTATTAACAATACTTGTTTTATAAACAATCTTTAGTTTGTAATCTTGTTTGAAAGAAGCTCTGGCAACTTTTTCATGTTTGAATCTTGATGATCATATGGTAAACTTGGTTCATTGATGTTGGATTCTTCATTGTGGTTTTTTATCTTAGATGATTAATAAATGGTTAGTTAGGATATGTTGGCAAAACCCCTTAATTAATCATTTGTTAGTAAATTGTTAACTTGTTAATGTGTTTACACCATGAAACTGGAAACGGGTATTGGTTTAATAAAAGATAAATCTGATTTTGATCAAGAATGCTTTCTTACACGTAAGGCTCTAGCGGGTTAGATGGTGTTATTGCGAGTTCTTGACATGATTCATAATCTTTGTTTACTATTTTTGGTTAAAATGGCTAACTTAGTAGATTTGTGTTCAAGACTTGCAAAATGGATAGGTTTGTGATATGATCTATGTTATGCTTGTCTCGGTGGTTGTATTGTGTTATCGGTATTACTTTCCTTGATAAAGTGAGGTTAGAAAACTCTTAACAGATGACTAACTTATTTTAAAAGATTCGCATGAAAATATATCAATAGCTCGTTAAGGATTAATTTTAGGTGGTTAAAGTGTGTTCATTGCGTTAGCTTTCCGAAGAATTATCATGTTAGAATTCCCAAAAGGGATACTAATTGTCTTCATATTTGGGAGATTGATCAAGTGTCTTTGTGACATTTCTGAGTTAGCTAACATGCTTAGGTTGTTTATAAAACAAGACAAAAGAAAAAAATATATTTTTGTATTTGGAGTCCTTTATGTTTTAGGATACATTTTTAGATAATATTTAGTTAAAAACCTTTTCACATATCCTTTTTACCGGTAGATAAATGAAAACGGTTTAGTACATAAGCGCATGCCCGCGTCCATGGATCGACATCAGTTCTTACCCATACTTTACTACATATACGATCGGGTACATTTGTTCTTTTGTGTGTGTTTTAATGTTCAGGTATAATCATTTTAATAAATATTAAAACCGAGTTGGTGTGAAAAATTCATTGTGAAAATATGTATATATACTCACACGTCAAGTTTTTACTGGAAAAAATAGCTTTAAATAATAAGATTGATATATGGGTTTTATACTATTTCTAACACCCGTTTATTTATTTTCGGGTTTTCGGACGTTAGCTGTTTTGTGTTGTGGAATACTGTATTTTACTGGGAAATGCTGTATTTTGCTACAGACTTGGACAATTTGGTATTTTAAATAAATTTTCTATGTTATAACATGCAGACATATCTTATGTCTTAATTCTGAAATATCAGACTGTACCATAACCAGTAATGATATTTATTACGTGTTTGCGTCTTTGTCATCCGTTTAGAATCTGGTTTTATATGTTCATGATTGTGACGAATTCATTATCATACTAAACTATGATTTTGTTGAATTCCTAGACTTACAAGACTTAAAATAATGTTGTGCAGTAAATGGATAGTGTAATAGTTGTTTAGGTTGTATAGAATTACCGCAATTTTGCCGATTGTCACAATTATGGCAAATTTTTATAAAAATTAATCTTGATTAAGATGTGGTTAAACTAAAGATATTGTGCTTAAAAGTGACTAGGGACTTTAATCTTGTTTAAACAAAAGTTTGGGTTAAACAGTTTAAGATATAATACGTCAGTTTTTCTTAAACTAAAAAGGAAATAAATATATATTTTTTGATAAAAGTATATATTTGAAATCATCAAATATGTGTACATATATTTTTGTATAAATATTATATATTTATATCATGTAGGATCTAATATAAAGATGTATTTGTATTCCATTTTTGACAAAATAATTTATCTGACAATTCGGACAACTTGAACATTTCGAACAAAATTAAATATACGACAAAGACCTGACGAATAAAATGGTCGATGAAAATATAATGGTCAAAACGAACAAATTAACCGTCACAGTTTATACTTACTAGGACATATAAAAATTTAACTTATATCTAGCAGTTTTTACAAATAAATTTTTATAACTTATAACACTTACTATTAAATATTTTAAAAACATAGATTAAGCTCAACTAAATAAATTGTTTGGACTAAGCTCATTTTCATAAAATTTTATGGGGCTAAACCTATTCTTATAAAAATATATAAGACCTAACGATTAAAATGGTCGACGAAAACATAACGGTCAAAACGGACAAATTAACCGTCACACTTTATACTTACTAGGACATATAAAAATTTAACTTATATCTAGTAGTTTTTACAAATAAATTTTTATAACTTATAACACTTACTAGTAAATATTTTAAAAACTTAGACTAAGCTCAACTAAACAAATTGTTTGGACTAAGCCCATTTTCATAAACATTTATTGGACTAAACCTATTTTTATAAAAATATATGGACTAGCTCATTTATATAAATTAATTTGGGCTATGCCCAGTTTTATAAAATTAGCATGGGCTAAGCCCACTTTTATAAAATTAACATAGGCTAAGCCCACTTTTATAAAATTAACTTTGGGCTAAGCCCACTATTATAAAACTAAATTGGGATAATCCATTTATATAAACTATTTTGGGCTATGCCTACTTTTGCAAGTCAATTGGGCTTGACCCACTTTTAATAAAAACAAGTTGGGCTAGGCCCACAAACATGAAAGGAATTGGGCTAGGCCCATCTGTAATAAACCTTTAGATTGAACTATTGAATTTAAATTATGGACTAGGTCCATTTACATGTAATCAATCTAGAATATATGTATATATATATATATTTAGTATATGTATACCAACAAAGAAAAACAAACAAATACGAGGATGAAATTCAAGATGAGATACTTATACGAAAAACAAACGAAAGCCTAAATGTCTAATGAGATTAGAACACTTGTAGGTCGAGAAACGAACGAAGTATCAGAATCGAATAGAGATTTGCATGGAACGCAAATCTGTGAGTTCATGTTTCCCCTTTTATTTAAGCGTTTTATGGTTAATAAACGTGCAGGGATGTGTACATATTACAATTAGTATTGCATGGAAATGAAAATATCTAGATCACATGTGGATAAGGCTCAAGCATCAGGACCATTAATGTATAACAAGTACCGAGGAACAAGAGGATAGATCTATTGGGTTTGGGCGAGCTCCACTCTATTACAACAATAATAACAGATCGTATTAGAGTGCTTTTGTGTCTAAAATGAGTGTCTCAGACACAATAAATCGTCAAGGTTTGGTTGCCACCTTATTCAGCATACAGATTAGTGTCCTTGCAACACACTAATGATCTTACAAGTATGATTAAGCTATACTAAACGAATTTACTATTTCAAATGTTTTTGAAAATTTATTTGATACAAAAATTTATAACATGATTTTAACAGCTTTTGTTAACGTCATTTTAGAAACTTACATGTATTATAAGAAACTAGTGCACGACCTTGAAGGAAAAACATGTTCGTATGTTGTGAATTCAAGATGTTATATTTCATCCAGTCTTTTGCTATTATTTTTTTAAACTCGTGTTTAAATTTTAAATAATGTTGTTAAACTTGTGGTATGTTTTAAAACAAAAGTTGGTTTGTAAATTATGTGTTAAATAAAAAGTATGGATGAACATTTTGTAATGTATTACAATTGTCGTTTACATGGTTGAATGCAACCATTGCCGCTCTGGCCACACCTCGCGACGCTTCCGTTACATCGAAAATCGGGGTGTGACAGACCTGGCATCAGAGTTCCAATTGTAATGAACTAATATTCTTTCGAGTCTAGTCTACAATTTCAAAATGGTCTTTTTATGGAAGTCATAATTTTTTTGCGAAATTGTAAGAAGTCTTTTTATAGTATTAAACCATAAATCAAAACAATAATGGAAGGAAATTATACGAGATAGTATTTGAGGATTATACACAATAACAGTAAGATGAATCAGAATGATACATGACATTACTTACTATGAAACTGAAATACAATTGCCCAAAAATTTATTATAAGTGTTTACATATATGAGTTGTACGGATTATTTTGCTAGGACCATGTCCTCCGATTCCGATACCGATTCTATGGGACCTCAAACACCAATTAGATACCACTAGATGACCCTGCCCCACCTATTATCATCCTTATCTCCGATGACGAGCTCTCGGACAATGAGTGGATGAATATCGACTTTCAACCTTTCTCCCTACCAGAGCCTGATCATGCTGACATTACTTTAGAGGATGATGTATTGGCTGTACCCCACTTTCTTGAGATGCTCATTTATGGTCACCCTAAGGGTGAACATGTTGTTGCTTATGTCGTCGTACCACTTAATGTGGTAGATCCATTAGACGATGTTATCGATGAGAACGGTAACCCCATACCTCCTTTTATCGATGATGAGGTTGATGTTATTCTGGTCATACATGTCGAGCATGTTAATGACGGTCACCCCATACCTCCATTGACATTGTTATGTTAGAGGTAGCCAAGCCAGATGCCACAGTAGTTGACTTCAGATCGTCTGCACCCTCCACACCCGAGACACTATCATCCGTGCCTTCACCCGACACTGCTTTATCACCATCTTCAGGTACCTTACCTACACTTGTTGATCCTGTTTTGTCAATCACACTTCTCCCTGACCATTCATCTGAGTTTCTACCACCCCTACCTTCATTAGGAGATGTTACTCACCCTTTTGATCATCTTATGTCTCACATCTCCACTGGACCTTCACACTATACTCTAGGGAGTACTTTCAAATTTGTTGACCATGTACCCCCTCATCCTTTCGATGGTTCATATTCTACTATTATGACGCCGACTTTAGGCTCATATCATGACTCGTTTGCTGCCGGGCCATCACACATTCCATACACCCATCCTATGATGGGATCTTTTTCTCATGTTCCACCTCCCACTGCTGGAGATCCGTTTCATCCCACACCTATCATGTATAGTACTGTTACTTACCCTTCTCCTTATTTCACTGATTCTTATGTCCAGCCACCACCGGGCATGAGCCCATCAGATCCATATCATCCGAGTCATATGCCACTCACTAAGATACAACTTGGTATCTTGTTCGACCGTTTCCTTAAGCTTAGTGCTCAGATGTCTACTCTTCGAGCACCTCTGAGTGTTCCCCCGTCATCCTCCTCTCATCCACCTTTACCCACATCATCCCCTCCATCACTACCACGCCTACCGACATCTCCACAACCACCATCACTATAGTACCATCACTTACACCATCCCATGCCACCTCTTCATCACTTGAGAGGCGCATTAGTGCCATTGAGGAGGAGATGACATACTTCCGCGATGTAATCCACGCATCTACAACCCCACCCCCACCGTTTGTCTAGAATGGTATGTAGTTAAGTTTTAGAGGTAGTACCCGTACAAGGTTAATAGAAGATAAAAGGATTTAAGATATATGTAAGTCAACTTGAAGACTCTGAAGATGCGATGCGAAGAAAATATCCACTTTTGTTTATGTATTGTATATAACTTGTATGTCGGAGGGATGAAACTCCGAAATAGTTTTGTACTTCGCGAAAATGATGTAACAAGTTGGCAATATATATATTTGAAAGTTAATTATCTTTCTTTTATCATGCATTGTCCATGAATGACAAAATTTATATTAAAGATTTGTCTAATTTCTTCTATATGATTTTACATATGAAGTTCATGGCACCAAGAAGAAGGGCATACATCAACTCCAAACTCCCCTACCCACTTTTCAAGCTGAACTTGATGCTTTGTTGAATCAACACATTGCGGATGCGATTTCTCAACATGAAACAAATCGTACAAATTCGGTAAATGAAGCTAGGGCTCAAGCCCCACCAACAACATCAAATCTTACGAACGGTTGGTTACTCATAACCTTAAAAGAAATTTTCATTAATATGTTATTTGCAAAATAAATATTTCTAACAATTTCGAGAACCAACATTTCAGGATGCACATATAAGCAATGTTTAGATTGCAAACCATTGAACTTTAACGACACAGGCGGAGCTATAGCATTTGTTCGATGTACCGAAAAGATGGATTCTATAATCTGCATGAGTAACTGTTCCCCTAACAAGACTGTATAGTATGTTTCGGGAATGTTCATTGATGAAGCTTTGTCATGGTGGAATCTGCAAATAAAAACGTTAGGAGAAGCAGCAGCATACGCTATCACATGGGAAGGACTGAAGGAAATGATGCGAGAAGTATTGTTCAAGGGCCAAACTACAAAAGTTGGAAACAGAGTTTTGGAATCTAACGATTGTTTGATCCGACATCTATGGCTATACTCAACGATTTCACGATCTCTCACGGGTCATTCCGTATATGGTAACCCCCGAATTCAAAGCTATCGAACAATACATTTGGGGATTAGCTCCGGAAATCCGAAGTATGGTTATATCGTTGCATCCAGCAACCATCACCGAGGCCATCACGATTGCAGTAAGCCATACTGAAGAAGCGGTAAGAATGAATAAGTTTTCGAGAAAGAGTGCGGAGATGCCCAAGGAGACACATGTAGAATCAACCTCACACGAAACTAAGAGAAAGTTTACTCATTTCAAGAAGGGTTCCCCACAACAAAAAGAAGGAAACTCCCATAGGAAAAAGGAATAAAGCATTCGTGGCAACAAAAGAGACAAAACCGAGAAGTTATACAGGAAATGCACCTAAGTGCAACAACTGTAATTATCATCATTATGGTGGATTCTGAATCACCAAATGTGATAAGTGCGGGAAGTTAGGACACCGCAGCGAAAAATGTTGGAGTAACAACAAGAGAAATAGGAATGAAGGCAAGAAAGAAGGACGCTAGGGAAATGGAAATGAGCGAGGAAGGAACAAAAGTTGCTATGGTTGCGGTGAACTGGGCCACTTTAGAAAGAATTGTCCAAAGGAGAACAAAGGCCACGGCGAGCCTTTGTAATAGGAGCTCATGAGGCATGTTAGGATCCAAATGTCATCACTGGTACGTTCCCTATCAATAATCATTTCGCATCTATTTTATTTGATACTAGCGCATATTTTAGTTTCATATCTTTAGAGTTTTAGGATATACTTGAACTAAATTCAAATAAATTTGATATTCCATTCTGTTGATGCATTTTATGTCCGTCACTATGCGAATAGGCTAGAAAGAGTGTGCATTGAATATTGTATAGATTAGATACGAACACACGACCCAAGTGCGAACAAGAACTGGCTCGTACGAGTGACAATGTGACTCGTACGAGGGATAAATAGCTCTACTTGTACGAAGGACACTTCGTACAAAGCCAACCTGCTCACTTCGCACAAGCTGCTCATATCTATATATGTGTTGTGTGTTCATTGTTTGTAAGCTTTGGAAGTTTCATAAGGGGAAATGCTGGCGTATTCTCTCTAGGAATTCCGCCAGCTAGACAAGATGTATACTCTTTCGGTATGAACGAATGAATGCTTTCGCTGATTCTGTTTCTACTACCTTTTTATAACGTTCTACCGAATCGGTACTATCACACGCCTAAACATCTGTCTAGAACCACCGTCACTGGGAACCACAACTCGTATCAGAGATATGGTACCGATTCATTCAATCTAATAGTTGATGAATCACCTACGCTCACGAATTTTGGACGTATGAGGGTTTTTAGACGTAAAACATCAAATAATCAACAATCCACGGACATAATGTAAAACTGAAACCATAGGATTGTTATAAATTGATTTTTGACAAGATCTGTGCAAAACTCAACTTGAAATTCGAAGTAATAAAGATTCTGGATCGAAAAATGTAATCAGGTTTGTTTGTACGAATGGGCTTCTGTGGCTCGTACGGGTGACAATTTGTCCCTCGTACGAATCACCACTCGTACGAATTGTGGCATGCCTAAAAAAATTTGGATCATATTGAAGAAACGAGTGCCCAGAAAAAATTTTGTGATTATAAATTTTTTCGAGATTTTAACATCTAATTTGGGCTGTTCGGGGACACCGTCTAGAGCTTTAGAGTATTGACTTAGTGATACGGTGCAAAATGTTGAAGATATTGGGTAATCACTGATACGTCCACAAAAGGTTGATCATCTGGTGTAGTGACTTTTAATGTACCTTAACGTTAAATCAGCATTTGATCAAAACTACAATTTTGGGAACTTTTCGCAAAATTTGGTTTTTGCTAGAGGATGCTCAAGACGTCAGAATTTGCAAAAATGAGGGGGAATAAAAATTCACGTATATGTTAATATTCTAGCATTTTTGAAATTTGTGACCATAAGTATTCGGGTGGTTCCGACTGCAGATTATCTGGGAAACACAGACATGAAAGATTCATTTGTGATGAGATAAAGTTGATGTCTATTTTTTGTAAAAATGGGGTTGCATAACTAAGTCTTGGAGGAGTTGTTCATCAGATTCAGTAGTTGTGGTCACGTTGATGCCTGAGTCTTCGTACAAGCTGGTTGCACACACGAGTGCTTAGTGGCACAAAGTATCCAATTTAACTCCACAGGGCAAATGAACTGTTTTCCGGACTAACCGCCAGAAAATAAGGATGCTTTGTGGTTTCAGTTGTCACCGAGACTAACGGGGAAGGCTATATACATGTAATTCATGACTAAAGAAGATGATATATTAAATCTTTCAGACAAAAAATGTGTACCAGTTGCTCAGGAAATAGAGTATACACTTGGAGTTTCGTGTTCAAAGGATGTTCCGAATTTTTAGATATTGATACAGATTGATGCTTAAGGGTTAAAAACCTGATCTTTGATGTGGAAGTGGATGCACATATGACTGCTTATCTTTAACTCTGCAAGGTAAGTGACCTGTTTTCAGGACTAACGGCAAGGAAATGAGCATGTTTTGTAGTTTCATTTGCGCCATTCCAGCGGAGATAGCTATACATCTGTTATTGTGATTAAAAAGGAAAAATGTGATTCTGATTGCCGAAGAATGTTTCTTAGGTTCAATGTGTTACCAGATAATATGATTCCGATAGCGATTTGCTGATTAAGAAGATTACTGATTTGCTAATTAATCGTGATTACAGAAATTCGGATTTTAGAGTTACGCAGATATTTATTGATTTGTAGTTTATCATTGTGGTAATTCAAAATTTCTATCAATTGCCGGTTGGGTTTTGAAGATCAGAGGATCGAGTATTGGAGGAGTGCGGTAAACAAACGCGGATGTGGTTATAGTCGAAAAGCAGAAGCTGCATTGATTAATTAAAAGTTGGTGATTATTCGAGAAAATTTGTACATTAAGCGAATCAAAAGAGGTCTTGAACTGTGTTGGTGCATAATGTCTATTCCCTATATCTAGGATTTATCTGTAATGTTTATAAATTTTACACGTTAATGTTTAAATGAGAAAATGTAAATTTTATGTATTGATACGCTCTGATTCGCACGAAACATAAGTGTGTTTCGTACAAGTGAGTCACTCGTACGAAATACTATTTCGTACGAAACACAGATGTTTGTTAGTGCACCCACTTCAGTACGAGTCATGTCGAACTATAAATAGGGAAGGGTTGTGTTAGAGCTTGGTACGGATTTGTCATTTCATACGACGAACCTCTGTCAGTTTGTTTACTTTCGTCTGTAACTTGAACGCCATTAATAGATCAGAAGCATTTAAACAGTAAGTTATATCTTGTTTGTCATGTCTACCTTTCTAGCAATGAATTCCGCCTCTGCTAGTTCAGCGAGACCAGATCGACTGCTGATTTTGGGAGCTCGATCCCCGTTCACAAGTGGTATCAGAGCCATGAGATCTGATCTACAGATAGACAACAAGTAATTACTGTTCAGACTTAAACATATCTTCATCTTCATCATTTTTCTGGCCTTTGCTGGATTTTAGACAAATTTCGGATGAATTCATGGACAAAATGGACTAGGTTTTTAGTAATTCAAGTTAATCTTCAATCTAATCAATCCATACAATAATTCGGACATAAAATTGAACTAAATCATGTTGAAATTGATAAAATTAAGTTTGAACCGCATGAAATAAAGTTGTTTTGATTTTGGTACGATCTAGCAGCTTTAAAATTTTCATACGAATCAGTTAAAATTTCATAAAATCTTAAATTTTTGAGAATTTCAAACTTGATTCGTACTAAATGATTTGATTCGTACTAAATTCATCCGCACAAAAATTCACTCAATTAAAAACACCTGTTTCGTGTAAAAAGTGAACTGATTCGAACTAAAATCTACCTCGTGCAAAATCTTTGTTATTTGTTTCGTACGAAATTTCTTGTCCGCATAAAAAGTTGTCTAATCTGATCTGTTTGTTTGCGAGAAGTGTGTTCTAACTTTTTACAGGAAAAATGTCCGAAAAGGTTTACAATGCGTTCGCCACATCGGTTGTTACCACTGCAGCAGCTCAAAACATCAATTTAGAGAATGAAATGGGAACAATGACTAAACCTCCAAAGCTTATGAATCTGGAAGACTTTGATAGCTGGAGAGAGAGGTTTCTGAACTGGGTGCAAGCTAACCATTTTACTTGCTGGTTTGCAATCGAGGCAAAATACATCGCACCAGTTGGCGAAAATGGGTTTGAAACGACCCTTGCCCAATTCTCTGATGTTGAACGAGAAATATTTATCAACAAAAAGAAGATGATGAACATTTTTCAGCAATCGATCAAATAAGACATCTTGGCTTTACTGCAGCATGATGATGATGCGCAATCTTTATGGAATGCTCTTCGACTCAAATTTCAAGTTAGTGCTCAACTCCGCAAAAGCAAAATGGCATTATTAAGCAAAGAGTTTGATGTATTCACATTGATCAAAGGAGAAACGGTTAAGCAGCTAATTGAGCGATACTGACATCTGGTGGTTCATATGAAGAGAATGGGAATTTTGAAGACAAATGAAGAGCTTTTTGATAAGCTAGCTGATTCTCTGCCCCAAGGTAAATGGTCGACTTACTTAACCATTTTGAAAAATGCTGTTGAATACAGCAATTTCTCGTTGCCTCGCTTTATCGAGAGAATGGAAGGTCATTAATTAAAGATGCAAAAGATGGTCAAAAACAAGACTGTTCAAATGCAACAAGATGTTAATCTTTATTTCAAAAACAGTTCTGCTGCTCAAATCCAAGCGCCAAAGATTCAAACTGCATTCAGTGCATATAGTTCACCAAGCACACCTCCAACTCAGTCAAGTGGTTACCAATCATACCTAACTGTTGATCCAAATACACCTTCTAGCCAACAATCTTCTTTCGAATCAAATCAATCTTAGAACAATCAAGCCACTCCAACATCCAATACAAGTCAAAGAATTCTGCAATGCAACATTGCCGTTGACTTTCAAAACGCGCAAATTTTGACGAAAAGACGGCAAAACAACATATGTCTGTCTCTACTTGCTTCAGTTCTTGAGTTATATGATAGTCTTGTTGCTGGAAAGATTGGAAATTCTGAGATGACACGTGAAGACTACGATCAACTTGCTACAGTTGAAATGGAGTTGATAGATATAAAATGGTGCATGGCTTCGATGGTTCGACGAGCACAGAGATTTATGGAAATCACTGGTAAAGAAACTTTGGGAGGTTTGGATGGGAAACTTGAATTTGATAAATCCAAAGTTACTTGTTTCAAGTGTCGGGAGAAAGGTTACTTTAAAATAGAATGTCCAAACCGAGAGGTTCAAGGGAATCAGAATCCCTTCACAAATGATTATTACAAAAGAGCGATCTATCACCGACCATAACTAAGAACAAGAATCATGCCAATTGACGACAAGCAATCTGAAACTAAAGATAAGGCTTTGGTTGTTAAACAAGAAGACGAAGGGTTTAATTGGAACAAGTTTATTTCTAAAGGAGAAAGTTTGGCAATGGTGGCTGAGATTATTGAGGAACCGGAAGAAGAATCGGAGGCATCTTTTGATGAAGGACCTGAGGACGATGATTATTATTATCATACTTCATCAGAGGAAGAGGAGCTTTTGAATGGTCCATTCAAACATATTTTGCCTAACGATGTTTTAAAAACTTTTGAAGGATATTTCGCACCTACCCAACATTCAACAGATGAAGAGCAAAAGAAGCCGGTTGAAGATGTCAAAGTGGATGAGAAAAAGGAATTGCTGAAAGAAGACATCATTAAAGCGTGCATGGCGAATGGAAATGAGGTAAACAAGTCATCTGAGAATGAAAAATCTTATTCAAAGTGTGATGAACCATGTGGTGAGTGTCTTGTAAAAGACAAAAGATTTGCTGAATTGCAAAGTTTAACAGACAAATTGTCAAGCGATTACAAATCCACAAAAGAAGCTTACGACAAATTGAGTGGGTTTGAGGTAAATGAGTCAATGAGTCAATATCTGTGTCTGCGGATGAAAAACCATGTTTAAAATGTGCTGAGCCATGTGGTGATTGTCTTGTAAAAGATACACGATTTCCTGAACTTCAAAGTTTAACAGACAATTTGTCTAGTGATTACAAATCCACTAAGGAAGCATATAACAAATTGAGTGCATCTATTAAACAATATAATAAAGCACTCAGAGAAAATGATGCAACACTTATGATGCTTAAAGCAACAATGATGGATAAACAAATGGCAATTAATATTCATCTAAACACTATTGCTGAGCTCAAAAGTGAGCTTGAAAAAATGAGAATTTAAACCAAACTAGTTAACAAACTGTTAATTAGTTATTCCACAAGCTCATATGTCATAGATCACATTTTACCAAAAATTGAAAATACCGAGGTATCTAAAAATGGTGAAACAAAGAGTGGAAGTTATGATCGAGTTCCTCCACCCATGTGGAATAGTTATGCTTGCAAAAATCCATCTGGGTGGAAAAGGCGCTAAATATGAAATTGAAAACCGAACAGCTGCCTGAGGATATCGATGTAATTTACACTAAAAATGATGGTGAATGTGATTCTGAAGTAGTAAATGATGTGGGGTTGACAAAGTGTTAAAAAATGAATCTGAAGTGGCTGAGTATGAAAAGTCCAAGATGTCAAAGTCTGATGATATATCATAAAATAGTTTAAGTGATATCTGAAGGGTTTTCCAAGCACCGGCTTGTGGTACCCTAGACATGATGATTTTAATCTTGCAGGTTACTCGGATTCTGATTTCGGATGCTGCAAACTGAATACAAAATCTACAACGGCCGACTGCCAGTTCTTCGAAACACGTTTGGTAACGTGGCAATGCAAGAAACAAACCGCGGTCGCTCTCTCTACCTGTGAGGCTTAATATGTTTCGGCTTCCAGTTGTTGTGCTCAGATTCTCTGGATATAGCAACAGATGAGAGATTTCGGTTTGCAATTTCTTGATACGCCTATATATGTAGATAATCAGGCCGCGATCGATATCACCAAAAACACATGTCAACACTCACGTACTAAACATATCGAGATTCGACACCACTTTATCCGTGATTGTTGCGAGAAAAAGTTGGTACGAATTGAGAAAATCCATACTGATGACCAAAAAACATATTTTTATACCAAAGCTTTTGATAAAACAAAGTTTAAAATTTTGTTAAAGCTTAATAGTTTAAAAACTATGATCTCAGGGGATATATTTGAGGTTGAGTTTGAGGATGATGATGACTTGATGTGCATTTGTCATTGGTTAAATGTTTTCTGTACATTTTTTTCTTATAACTTCTTAAAAAATCCAAATATATGTTATTGATTTTAGGGGGAGAATGTTTGAGGAAAATACAAAAACTTTAAAAAAGACAAAAAGAGTTTTGTGTAAAAAGAGTGATCATAGTAAATCAAAGATGACAGTCACAGTATGCTAAAGAATTGTATTGGTTAAAGTAATTAAGCAAGTCTTACTATGGATATGCCAATAGACTTCACTCGTTAAGTGGATTGTTATCAAGATATAAACCTAAAACACAAAAACTGATTAACTTGTGGGTTAACATCTCTCGGATATATGGACTTAGTACTCCGAAATTTTGTTTGAGAGAATGCCAGATTCTGCGATACTAGGTCTTTATATTTGATTGATATCTGGGGTATTATTTGAGTTCTTCTGATTTTGCGGAAACAATGGCCTAGAACTCATATAATACTTTTGCATTATTTCCCCGAAAGATGCATGAAAAATGATTATGTCTTAAGCAATTATGACATTTGCAGTACAAAATATTCCTTAATGGAACACCACCTAAAGACGAGCCTTCATCTCTTTGTCTGTACGGTAGCACTAACCTGAGCTCTCAAGGTCTCGCATTCACCCTATATACAGATTCGATATATTCACCTGTAATATGACATTTTGGGAATCTCGATACGAGAGTATATTCTGAGATGGGAAACACAGTTATTTCATGTTTCTAATAATACCTTAACATATCTTGAAACAGTTGAGAAACGAGAAGAGGTTTAAATGGACAAATATATTTGTTCAAAAGCTTAAAAGGTGTGTCTGGACTAACGGTACTGATGACCTATATGAATGCTTGAAATGATCCTCTGAAAACACAAAATTCACAGAAATGTTATTCTTTGAAAAATTTCTTAAAAACCCAAAAAGATTTTTAGTTTTCTTAGCTTGATAGTTTTACTTTTGTTTACCGATGATAAAAACACTAATGGTTGGATTCATAGCAACATCTTGCTGAGGAAAGCTTGGAATCATGGGTTGAGAGCTAATTTTTAGCAACAAAGTTTACTCAAATGTCAAGAAAGTTCATTAATTTGAAACTTTACATGTTAAAATAAATCTGTTTGGTCAAATATGGTCAACCAAGGTCATTAACTTGGACTTGGAAGGCAAATTGGATAACCAGGTCATTAACTTGGACTTGGTTAGTCAAGTGGATTTTTAAAACAGATCAATTTTTTTGCAAAAATGAATGAAAAAATACAAAAAATAAAATTGTAATTGAAAAAGTTTAAAGTTTTTAGATTTGATTCGTACAAAATTAAGTTTCATGCGGTTAAGTTGTTTTTGTACGAAACAAAGGAATATATTTGGTGCGATTCACAAGTTTTTGTACGAAAAAGAGTAAGTATAAATATCCATTGTCTCGCACAAAAATGAGATTTCTGTTCCTTGAGCACTGTTGAGCGACTCAGAGAGATTTTGTACGATTCATCTCTAAAACTTCATTTCTTGAATCTTGTGCTTGCTATTCACATTGTTAAGGTTGATTTGCACACCTCTTATAATGGACAAGGTAATTTCGTCACGATCTCACTGTTATAATGTCAAAATTTCGTATGATTCAGACTAAAACTTAGATCTAAGGGAAATTAGACCAGTAAAACTTAAATTTGACCACAAAATCATTAATATCGGCTCTAATAACCTGAAAATCAACTATCAATTTGCCAGAAACAACAAGTTTTATGTTCGGATGACACTTGGAAAAATTTTGGGACGACGACGATTTGGTACGAGTGAACTGTTACGCACGAAATAATATTTCAAAGCAAAATGATTAAGGATAGAATTTTGTGTGAAACAAGTGAACCGTATGAACAACATGAACTTCAACTTTCAAATGGTTTGATCACATGAAGGTTTCATACGAAACAGAATTTTTCGTACGATAGTGGTGACGATGAGGAGGAAGTGAAATCTTTATCATTGTTTGTGGCAAAGAGAAGTCTGTGGTTGTGAAAGACGGAGAAAAGGGAGGTAAGGCTACATACAAAGGGAGAAAGAGAAAAGCTGCGTCTACTACTGAAAGTTCAGGGTTGAGGGATGAATCTGAGGTTGAAGAAACAGTTGAAAAGTAGGAAGAAATTTTCACAGAGAATGTTACATCTTCAGTTCCTGTGGTGCAAAGCCATTTGTTCTATATCTTGAGCATGATGTTGAAGAGGGAGACTTTTTGCATAGTTACTCGAAAGAAGAGATAGCTGAAATGCTCGGAATTAGTGGAGAAAAGTTCGATTTTGACTTTGAAGATGAACTGAATGAGATAGACGCTTTCGAACCGAATGCTTATGTTTTTGAATAAATAGAAGACACAAACGTATATGATAACGTTTTCGTTGAAAGTGACTCTGATGAAGATGCTAATGATGCCGTTCAGGGTACAGAGGATTTACCAATGTTTATCGATTTATTTACAGCAGAAAGCTCTAAAATGTTACAAAGGAAAGTATCAGAAGCTTTTAAAGAAGGAACGATTCCTGAAAAGATGTCTACAGTTGAGATTATCGAACAAAAGAAGAAATGGTTTAGGGAAAGTCCAACTGAGCGAAAGTTTAAGAGACCCCTGGCGTTTTTCACTACAGATGCTGATATTTCCTTAGGGGATATTTTGAGTTGGGGTTGGATTGAAGAGCTGAATGTTTATGCTATTAAGAGAGAATTTGGGATTCAATACTTCCGATATCTAAGTGACATCAAAACTCTGCCATATTGGGACATTAAGGAACTTGTGCAAACAAAGATGATAAACCTAAAGATGAAGTTCCATGATCAAAAGTTGTGGAGATTGATCGAATTTGAAGGGAAGCATGGTTTTGTTCACTAGAAGCCGCATTATCCGCGTCGCATTTTTAAAGAAGATCTAGTGACAAAAGAAAAAGATATTACGTTGATTGTGAAGAAACCACGGGTGTTGAAAAACATGCCGATGATCAAAATGGAGCAAGATTTCTATACGATTTTCAAGTGATAGCATTACGATTATAATACAGGTGAGATTGTTATTTGTGTACACCCAGATGAAGATTCGTGGAAGATAACTGAGGAATTAACCGAAGCCGTCATAGCACACAAAAGAATATTTGGGTTGTGGCGAGGCATTCGAGTACTAGACCCCATGTGGCTAGTAAATTGTTCGAAGAAAGACATTGAATGTTTGTTTTATCGCAAGATCAGTTTTGAAGAAAAGGATCAGTTGCAAGCACTTCAATTTCAAAAGATTGTGAATGTGTGCTTTGCAAATGATATTCACTCGGAATCGGACTGGAAGGCAACCTGGAGAAAGAATGAGAAGAAGGAGTTGAAGAAAACTGAAGAAAAGGAAGCCTAGATCGCTGAACGTTCAAGAGTAGCATCGTTAAGGAGTTTTCAGTTTTTGAAGCGACGTCCTCTAACCGATCAAACGCCTATTGCTTCTGAGGTACGTCGAAAGCCGTTAAAGAGATTTTTTAGGCGTTAAAGTCAAATCAAAGTGAAGTTTTGAAGATTATCCAGACTACGGCAACATCCAAGGGGGAGTTTGTTGGTGCATAATGTCTATTGCCTATGTCTAGGATTTATCTGTAATGTTTATAAAGTTTACACGTTAATGTTTAAATGAGAAAATGTAAATTTTATGTATTGATACACTGTGATTCGCACGAAAGATAAGTGTGTTTCGTACAAGTGAGTTACTCCTACGAAATAGTGTTTTGAACGAAACACAGATGTTTGTTAGTGCACGCACTTCAGTACGATTCATGTCGACCTATAAATAGGGAAGTGTTGTGTTAGAGCTTGGTACGGATTTGTCATTTCATACGACGAAGCTCTGTCAGTTTGTTTACTTGCGTCTGTAACTTGAACGTCATTAATAGATCAGAAGCATTTAAACAGTAAGTTCTATCTTGTTTGTCATGTCTACCTCTCTAGCAATGAATTCCGCCTCTGCTAGTTGAGCGAGATCAGATCGACTGCTCATTTCGGGAGCTCGATCCTAGTTCACAAACTGTAAAAACAAAGACTTGAAGACTAACTTCTACAGAAAATTATTTTTGGGGGAATGTTGCTTAAAGTAGATAATGCAAACCTGGATCATCAATCAAGGGGGAATTTGTTGACGCGTTCTTCGACACCGACAGATACCTGATTGAAGTTTCATAATATTCAAACACAGCTCTCAGATTTGAAGATCTAGATCAAGCTTCGACAGTGACGTCCAAGGGGAATTTGTTGATGCACTTTATGTCCGTCACTGTGCGAATAGGCTAGAAAGAGTGTGTATTGAATATTCTATAGATTAGATACGAACACGCGACCCATGTGCAAACAAGAACTAGCTTGTACGAGTGACAATGTGACTCGTACGAGTGATAAACAGCTCTACTCGTATGAACGACACTTCGTACCAAGCCAACGTGCTCACTTCGCATGAGCTGCTCATGTCTATATATATGGGTTGTGTGTTCATTGTTTGTAAGTTTTGGAAGTTCCATAAGGGGAAACGCTGGTGGATTCTCTCTAGGAATTATGCCAGCCAGACAAGATGTATACTCTTTCGGTATGAATGAATGAATGCTTCTGCTAATTATGTTTCTACTCCCTTTTTATAACGTTCTACCGAATCGGTACCATCATACGTCCAAACTTTCGTCTAGAATCGCCGTAACCGGGACCCACACATGTACTATCAAATTTGCAAATGGAAAGATAATTGAATCTGATGAGATAATTAAAGGATGTTCTTAAGAGTTAGGTGGACAAGAATTCAACATCGATTTATTACCCATCCAGTTAGGTAGTTTTGATGTTGTAATCGGTATGGATTGGTTATCCAGTAACCAAACCGAAGTCGTGTGTTGCGACAAATTATTCGCATTCCTCTTCCTATGAATACCACCACAACGACAAGTCGAATTCCGCATAGACTTGATCCCAGGAGCTGCACCTGTAGTGAAATCCCCTTACCGATTAGCTCCTTCAGAAATGCAAGAGTTGTTGACACAACTTCAAGAGTTGTTGGACAAAGCATTTATTAAACCAAGCGTATCACCTTGCGGAGCTCCAGTTCTATCCGTAAAGAAGAAAGATGGAAGCTTTAGAATGTGTATAGATTATCGAGAATTGAACAAACTCACGATCAAGAATCGGTATCCGTTACGGTCTCTACGAATTCCTTGTTATGCCATGGGTCTAACAAATGCACCGGCGGTGTTCGTGGACTTAATGAACCATGTGTGCAAGCCTTACCTTGATAAATTCATGATAGTATATTGATGACATATTGATATATTCACGAAATAAGAAGGATCACGAACTTCATCTTAGGACCATTCTTGAGTTGCTAAAGAGGAGAAACTTTATGCAAAATTCTCTAAGTGCGAATTTTGGCTTCGTGAAGTCCAATTTCTCGGACATGTAGTCAACGAGAAGGCATATATACCGATCCATAAAAAATAAAAGCCATTAAGAATTGGAACGCTCCTAAGACACCCACTGAAGTACGCCAATTTTTAGGATTGGCGGGTTATTATCGAAGATTCATATAAAATCTCTTGAAGATCGCTCAACCACTAACCTCCCTAACCCAGAAAGATAAGAAGTTCGATTGGGGAGAAAAGCAAGAAAAAGCTTTTCAATTACTTAAGGATAAACTTTGTGATGCGCCGATTTTATCACTTCCGGATGACATAGATGACTTTGTTGTTTATGTGATGCTTCACATCAAGGTTTAGGATGTGTATTAATGCAATGAGAGAAAGTTATTGGATACATACCACGCCAATTAAAATTTCATGAAAAGAACTATACCACACAAAACCTAGAGCTAGGTGTAGTGGTAGTTGCGTTAAAAATTTGGCATCATTATCTTTACGGCACCAAGTGCACAATCTTTACCGATCACAAAAGTCTTCAGCATATATTTAATCAAAAAGAGTTAAATATGTGCCAAAGACGTTGGCTTGAATTGTTGAATGACTATGATTGTGAAATTAAATACCATCTGTACAAGGCGAACGTTGTCGTGGATGTCGTAAGTCAAAAGGAAAAAGTGAAGCCCCTTCATGTACGATCATTAAGACTCGCCATTCACAATAACCTTACCTCTCGAATTCACGACGCTCAACATCAAGCACTGAAGAACGGAAATTTTAAATCAGAGATGCTTAGAGGTATGGAAAAACATTTAGAACCAAATGAGAATGGAGCTTTGTACTTTGCAAAAAGAATTTGGGTTCCTCTTTTTGGTAATCTGCAAAACCTAATTCTAGATGAAGCCCATAAGTCTAAATATTCTATACATCCCGGAGCGGATAAAATGTATCACGATCTTAAAGAATTCTATTGGTGACCTAATCTCAAAGGAGATATTGCAACTTATGTTGGAAAATGTCTAACATGTGCTAAAATTAAGGCCGAATACCAAAAACCTTAATGTGAGTCCCAGATCAGATTCGGATCCCATTGGTTGATTGTTATCACCCAAACAACTATAGGTTAGTTGTTTGAATGTGTAGAAGTTAAGAAAAACCAAAGAATGAAGATGAAGATTCTTATATAGATCAAACAACAAGTGTTGTATATGGAATCCCAATAGATATAATCACTGAATGCACCTGGATATTTCGGATTAAGCACAAGAACAACAAGCACAACACAAGAGCAATCACCAAAATCTGTCCAATAACCTTGGACTAGGGTTTTCATTGACATTCATATGTATACACATCTGACTACCTAGCATATTTATTATATACGATGGGATATTAAATACGCCGCCTAGTTACAAGTTTCATAAAACGCATATTTGGCCCTTCTAGTTTTTCTAACTATTACAAAACCAGCTCAAACTATTTTAACTCAAGTATCAATGGTCTCAAAACATCCTAACAATATCCCCCTAGACCGTTGCGTACTTGAGATTCTTCAGTCTTGTTCCTGAGCTTAAGGGCCTATGGCTGATTCACGACCTTTGTTTGTGATAGAGGCGCAACTTGATATGTTGGTTGTTCAGTTGTTGCTTTAGCGGATTGGTTAATAACAGCTTCACTTGTGGTTGGTTGGGCCTCCATAGTGACTCCATATGTGGATGAAGTCGGAGGTGGTGGAATGATTCGAATATCAGAATCAGATGATGAGTCTTTGTTTGGTGGAGAAGATGATTTAGGCTCAGCTGCTTTCTTCTTTTGGATTCATCTTTTTCTTTCTGAGCATCCATCCTGAGCATAATTTCCATTACTTCAATTTTTCGAGCCCGCACACGCTCTACTGCCCTTTGAAATAACATCCCTTCCTCAAGGTACTCATTTCCTACTCCAACGTTTATCTTGTGTCCATAGAGAACATTCAGATCAGAAAGTCAAAAAATAAATACATTCATAGGATCTAGGATACGGATGTCTTCATTTGAATTTGATCTGATAACCACTTATCGAATTTTGCCATCATAGAACCACTTCTTAAAGTTGGTGAGTATCATAGGCTGTTCAGGAGGAAGTTTCACTCTTGTTACGACTTTCGCTGGATTAAATACCAAGTTATCTTTCCTTTGCCTGAACGGGTCTTTAGTGGTTTTTAACACACGTCTTCTTGGGCATTGAGGTTTGAATACAGAAAATCCACGCATGCATTCTCTATGAATTAATCTCTCCAGGTCTCCGACAATGCTGCTGTTTGTGGGCTTTATAATATCATGCCTGCATAGCTCTCGGATATCCCATGTGGGTAAACTTTGCATGTCGTTGGCATTTTGAAAGTATTGAATTACACCACCCCTTCTCTTCACTACAAACCATCCAGCGAGATTACAGTATTTCCAGCTGATGATTCTATCTGTGACCTCTGTCTTCTCGACTGTTATCACCGGATAAAAATCTGGCATTTTTGCTCTTTCTTTCTTAAACTGTTGAGGTTCCAACTCTTCTCCACCATCAGTCTCATATAACAAATCATCTTTCAAACCCCATTCAAGAAATTTTGTTGGCATCTCGGTTTTGTCTACTTCTTCTTCTACAATGTCTTCACCAAAGCTAACGTCAACAGCATATTCAAGTCGTTTCTTTTTCTTTTCCGGTCTGTCATCCTTCTTTTTCTACTCTCTTTCTCTGAAAATATCAAAATTGAAGATGTATTCGCTTGTGTATTTTAGTTTTCGATTTGCTGAGACATACAGCTCCTGCACTAGCTAATGCAATTTTTCTAGACCCTATAAATTCTGATTGCTTATAGACGTAGGAGTGCAATTCTTTGTTCTTCTTTCTTTGTTCTTTCAGTTTTCTGTTAAGCACATCAGTATCCTTTACTTGATTCTTCAGCAAACAAAACTCCTTTGTAGGAAACAGACTAATTTCTTTGGGTAGACGATTATACAGCTCTTGAAACAGTCGAGGTCTTGAGGGAACTTTCTGAGGAGGAGGTTGAGCAGATACAGGTCGTTTGAGTGGAACATTTGCGGAGGATCCCTCACCTGTTTTTCTTTTCTTAGGTCCAAAGGTCTTGCTTAGAGAGGGTTCTAGGGGATCGGATAAAAGCCCTTCCAGGAATCGATCCATCTGCTCTTGTTCTGAAGTAACCACCACAGTAGTTTCAGATTCTGTCATCTCTCTTCTCTTCATTCTCCTTTCACGTTTCTCTGCCTCCGCAACTGCGTGAATGGCGTGCATTCTTTCAATTTCCTCTCTCGTTAATCCAGCGCGAATACTGTCGCCCATAATTTGTTCTGGATTAGGTAAATCTTTCTTGCTTCTTTTCTTTGAGGGTTCTTCTTCAACAACTTTCTTCCCTTTGTCTTTGCACTTATGAACAAGTTATATTTCCTCTTCTATTTCAGCCTCTTCTTCAACATCAACAGGTTCACCTCGACCTTCTCTACCTTTCCTCACCTTTTCCCGGTACTTATTGTATGCAGCCAGAACCACGAGAAGTCTCTCTTCTCGATACATCCAGTTATGCAGCATCACCCACTCCTTTGTTTTTAACTCTGTGATTTGTCTTCCTTTGGGTAGCTGAAATTGATATAGATTTCCATTATGTGGTAGGTTCTGGTGCTGATCATCAATGAGCAACTGCACAAATCTTAGATACATGTCCCATGCACCTTTGTTTATGTTGTCAATCATGCAATAGAAAATTAGGCGAGAGATGTTGAAGGCTAATTTGTGCATAAATTTAGCATTGCCGCATACCACTCTAAATTTAAACCATCATATCCGCCTTTTCTGTGACAAATGCTCATGCAGAATGTTTGGAGGATGAACCTCCAATCCTTTGTAAGGCTCCACTTTTTGATCTCGTTCTTGTTACGAAAATCTCCAACATAGGTCATCCTGCGAAAACCTTCTAGCACTGCCTCTTTGCTTAGCTTTAACGGGTCACTAGCACTATCTCCAAGGCTGAGAACCTTTCGAATCCACTCTTCAGTCACTTTTATCTCTTTGTTACGCACCGTCACAGTGATGTGCTTGACCTGGTTCAGAGTTCTTACTCTTGCGGTTCACCAGAACTCTTCTATGTGAGTAGAGTAAATCTTTGGATTGGCTTGAACTGCATAACTTATTTTGCTTCATGATAACAGTCCATTACATCTTTGAAATCCGGCTCTGGAGGAACTAGAGTGATGGGCTGATTATGCTTCCTTGTGCCATCCCAGAATAATGGTTGAGCCATTCTGAAATGTGAAAACGAGTTAAGTTAGATAATAGTTATAAGGCATAATAGTTAGACACAAAGGATATATAAATACACATATATATACCTATATATATATACAATAAATAAAATTTAAAAAAACTTGAAATAATAAAAATAAAAGGAATAAAAACAAAATATATACATAAGAATATATACATAAATACGCTGAGAGTTTCAGGCAAATACGCTTAAGGTTTAATACGCCGGTTAGATAATTTGAATAAACACCCAGCGAAATAATATTTACGCCTATTATAATTTATTTACGCTGATCATAGGTTAGCGAATTTAAGTATAGCCAACGTAGATGTTTAACTACGCTAGCTTGACCGACGTATTTGTCTAACACGCCGGTTGCTTGAACTCGCGTTCAAGACTTAAATCCGCCATCCGTTATCCCAGATAAATATTTTCTCTCAAAAATAACTACGCCATTTTCAAGATAAAGATGCTGGATTCAAAAATTTCTTGATAAACCCACAAACCCCGATGAAACCAGATCAATCTATCTACATAAGCCAAAACTGATCTTGTATTTGATGTTCTACAAACTCAATAATAAGCAATCAACATTCGAAACTAAAATCATACCGAGATTAATCGTAAAAAAAAGCTATTCGGATGAATTTATAGAATTTGAATGTGAGAAGTTGATTTGTGGTTAGTAGAAGAAGATGATGTTGAATGATTAAAAAAATAAATTTTACACAAAACTGGAAATAGATATATATACAAAATTATATTCCAGCGTAATTAATAATTACGCTGGAATATTAAATATACCGCCTAGAAGATTATTCAAGGTTTCTTTAAGTCTAAGAAGTTTGAAAACAAATACACTCAAAAATGTCAATTTTTCTTGAAAAATGTGCCCTTTTTCGTTAAAAGTAGTGCAGGAAATTCAACATATGATCAATAAAAACACAGAAATGCAACTTGAACTGTGAAAATCATTTTTAGAGGAAAGAAGCTTCCTTTTTCACATAACACTTATTGTTACTCATTCGGATCTGATTCGGATCCTGCGAATTTCCTGCAGAAGATCATACTTGTAACACTTCGTTAGCTTGAGATAAAATATTAAATATCTTGAAAGATCAAGGCGCAAGAAAAACTGTCAGTATGTTTGTCCTTTTAATTCCATGCACCTTTCTTTCAACATGCTTTCAGAGAACATTTTATCAGGTTGAGGAAATATTGACAAGAAATTCGATGTTCTCCCACTCATACTAGACTTTCAGAATGTTGTGCCCGTGAGTCCCACAGCAGGACATACCCCCGCGATCAAGGTATGCGCAAAGATTCCTCATAGTAGGGGAGTATATTCACTTCATTCGTTCTAGAAATTTCAACATTAGACAATTGGTGATCAGGTCAGTACTTTCGTACAGCAAAGAGACCAAAGTCTAATGAGGACTATAATAGAAACCTTAGACGGTACGAATTAAGCACAAGAATGATTCTCGCATGAGATCTTCATTTGTGTAGGTTTTGGCCGCATTGGATCTTTTTGAAAAGATATCATAGCTGTGTCTTGGTCAGCATATTTCTTGATGCAGCAGAAGAGTAACTATGATATCCCCGAATGATAACTCAATATAAAGACCCAAAATCTCGAACTTTGGCAATCTATCAACGCAAGATTTAAAACCATTAAGCCATATGCCGCAACGTGTCACCCGCAAGTTGCACAACATTGTGGGAATCCAGAATTCGTGTGTGATAATTAGCTTTTGTCTCCTATCCTTGAATGTATTGCTGAATCTACTAACACGTCGTTGCTTGGTACCTCAATCTGGTTCTATTATAAGATCAAACAAAGTGTCAGCAGTTTTTCTATCATTTCTCATGCAGGTGTCAAACAAAGGATTCTACTTTAAAGATATTTTCTAGAAGACTTCTCCCCTTAAAATTTTATTTTCGAGAATCCAGAGCTTGAAAAGAAATTTTAAATTTGAAGAAAATATTTTTGTTGGGCACATTTTATGAGATTATTATTATTAAAATCTTTTTATTAATAATATATTTTTTAATCATTTCCATTCAAGGAAATTGACCATTTCCAACCAGGTTACCAACTGGTTGAAGCGAGTTTTGTCGAAGGCTTTCGTGAATATATCAGCTTTTTGTTGTAGTGTATCCACCGGCACCACTTGAATGTATCCTTTCTCATACGCATCTTTGATCGGAAGAATACGAATTCCAATGTGTTTTGTTCTGGAGTGGTGGATAGGGTTCTTCACAATTCCTAGACACGTCTCGTTGTCGATGAATATGGGAGTCTTCATAACATTGATTCCGTAATCCAACAACTGATTTTTTATCCGAAGAACTTGTGAACAGCAACTGTAAGCTGTCGTATATTCGGCTTGAGCAGTAGATATGGAGACTGTTGTATGCTTCTTGCTCTGCCACGATATAAGACGATTTCCTAAGAATTGACAGCCTCCTAAGACAGACTTTCTGTCAACTTTGCAACCTGCATGGTCACAGTCAGAATAAGCAATTAGATCAAAATTACTATCTTTAGGGTACCACAAACCAAGCTTGGGTGTTCCTTTCAGATAGCGGAAGATTCTTTTGACAGCAGCTTCATGAGATTCTTTTGGATCCGTCTGAAATCATGCACAGAGACAGACGGCCCACATAATGTCAGGCCTACTTGCGGTCAGATACATCAACGAGCTTATCATTGATCGATAGAAAGACTTGTTCACGGGTTTTCCTTGAAGATCAGATGTAAGTTCCGTCTGAGCTGCAAAGGGTGTGTTGGCAGATTTGCAGTCATTTATGTTGTAGTTGGTGAGAATATCTCTGATGTACTTAGCCTGATGAATGAGGAAGCCATCTTCACTCTGCTTCACTTCTAATCCCATGAAAAACATAAATTCTCCCATCATGCTCATCTTGAATTTTGCCTTCATAACTTTCTCGAACTCCCTACAAAGAGCTTCATCAGTTGACCAAAAGATGATAGCATCCATGTAGATCTGTAACAGCATCACGTTATCTCCGATCCTTTTCATGAAAAGAGTCATGTCTATTTTGTCCCTTGAGTACCCACAATCTAGAAGATATGTTGACAAAGTCTCATACCATGCTTGAGGAGCTTGATGAAGACCATAGAGTGCTTTGTCAAGCTTATAATATTTTGCAGGGAAGTGAGGATCTTCAAAACCTGGAGGTTGACAAACATAGACTTCTTCTTTCCCTTTCCCATATAGAAAAGCACCCTTTACATCCATCTGAAACACCTTAAAGTTGTTGAACGAAGCGTAGGCTAAGAAGATTCTGATAGCTTCTAAGCATGTAACCGGTGCAAAAACTTCCCCATAGTCAATCGCCTTCCTTTTTCACATAACACTTATTGTTACTCATTCGGATCTGATTCGGATCCTGTGACTTTCTTGCAGAAGATCATACTTGTAACACTTCGTTAGCTTGAGATAAAATATTAAATATCTTGAAAGATCAAGGCGCAAGAACAACTGTCAGTATGTTTGTCCTTTTAAACCCATGCACCTTTCTTTCAACATGCTTTCAGAGAACATATTATTAGGTTGAGTTAATATTGACAAGAAATTCGATGTTCTCCCACTCATACTAAACTTTAAGAATGTTGTGCCCGTGAGTCCCACAGCAGGACATACCCCCGCGATCAAGGTATGCGCAAAGATTCCTCATAGTAGGGGAGTATATTCACTTCATTCGTTCTAGAAATTTCAACATTAGACAATTGGTGATCAGGAAAGTACTTTCGTACAGCAAAGAGACCAAAGTCTAATGAGGACTATAATAGAAACCTTAGACGGTACGAATTAAGCACAAGAATGATTCTCGCATGAGATCTTCATTTGTGTAGGTTTTGGCCGCATTGGCTCTTTTTGAAAAGATATCATAGCTGTGTCTTGGTCAGCATATTTCTTGATGCAGCAGAAGAGTAACTATGATATCCCCGAATGATAAGTCAATATAAAGACCCAAAATCTCGGACTTTGGCAATCTATCAACGCAAGATTTAAAACCGTTATGCAATATGCCGCAACGTGTCACCCGCAAGTTGCACAACATTTTGGGTATCGAGAATATGTGTGTGATAATTAGCTTTTGTATCCTATCAACAGTTCACTTGAAGGTATTGCTGAATCTAATAACATGTCGTTGCTTGATACCTCAATCTGGTTCTATTATATGATCAAACAAAGTGTCAGCAGTTTTTCTATCATTTCTCATGCAGGTGTCAAACAAAGGATTCTACTTTAAAGATATTTTCTAGAAAACTTCTCCCCTTAAATTTTTATTTTCGAGAATCCAGAGCTTGAAAAGAAATTTTAAATTTGCAAAAAATATTTTTGTTGGGCACATTTTATGAGATTATTATTATTAAAATCTTTTTATTAATAATATATTTTTTAATCATTTCCATTCAAGGAAATTGACCATTTCCAACCAGGTTACCAACTGGTTGAAGCAAGTTTTGTCGAAGGCTTTCGTGAATATATCAGCTTTTTGTTTTAGTGTATCCACCGGCACCACTTGAATGTATCGTTTCTCATAAGCATCTCTGATCGCAAGAATACGAATTCCAATTTGTTTTGTTCTGGAGTGGTGGATAGGGTTCTTCACAATTCCTAGACACGCCTCGTTGTCGATGAATATGGGAGTCTTTATAACGTTGATTCCGTAATCCAACAACTGATTTTTTATCCAAAGAACTTGTGAACAGCAACTGTAAGCTGTCATATATACGGCTTGAGCAGTAGATGTGGAGACTGTTGTCTCCTTCTTGCTCTGCCACGATATAAGACGATTTCCTAAGAATTGACAGCCTCCTAAGACAGACTTTCTGTCAACTTTGCAACCTGCATGGTCACTGTCAGAATAAGCAATTAGAACAAAATTACTATCTTTAGGGTACCACAAACCAAGCTTGGGTGTTCCTTTCAGATAGCGGAAGATTCTTTTGACAGCAGCTTCATGAGATTCTTTTGGATCCGTCTGAAATCATGCACAGAGACAGACGGCCCACATAATGTCAGGCCTACTTGCGGTCAGATATATCAACGAGCTTATCATTGATCGATAGAAAGACTTGTTCATGGGTTTTCCTTGAAGATCAGATGTAAGTTCCGTCTGAGCTGCAAAGGGTGTGTTGGCATATTTGCAGTCATTCATGTTGTACTTGGTGAGAATATCTCTGATGTACTTAGCCTGATGAATGAGGAAGCCATCTTCTCTCTGCTTCACTTCTAATCCCATGAAAAACATAAATTCTCCCATCATGCTCATCTTGAATTTTGCCTTCATAACTTTCTCGAACTCCCTACAAAGAGCTTCATCAGTTGACCAAAAGATGATAGCGTCCACGTAGATCTGTACCAGCATCACGTTATCTCCGATCCTTTTCATGAAAAGAGTCATGTCTATTTTGCCCCTTGAGTGCCCACAATCTAGACGATATGTTGACAAAGTCTCATACCATGCTTGAGGAGCTTGATGAAAACCATAGAGTGCTTTGTCAAGCTTATAATATTTTGCAGGGAAGTGAGGATCTTCAAAACCTGGAGGTTGACAAACATAGACTTCTTCTTTCACTTTCCCATATAGAAAAGCACACTTTACGTCCATCTGAAACACCTTAAAGTTATTGAACGAAGCGTAGGCTAAGAAGATTCTGATAGCTTCTAAGCATGTAACCGGTGCAAAAACTTCCTCGTAGTCAATCCCCTTCCTTTTTCACATAACACTTATTGTTACTCATTCGGATCTGATTCGGATCCTGTGACTTTCCTGCAGAAGATCATACTTGTAACACTTCGTTAGCTTGAGATAAAATATTAAATATCTTGAAAGATAAAGGTGCAAGAAAAACTGTCAGTATGTTTGTCCTTTTAAATCCATGCACCTTTCTTTCAAAATGCTTTCAGAGAACATTTTATTAGGTTGAGGTAATATTGACAAGAAATTTGATGTTCTCCCACTCATACTAAACTTTAAGAATGTTGTGCCCGTGAGTCCCACAGCAGGACATACCCCCGCGATCAAGGTATGCGCAAAGATTCCTCATAGTAGGGGAGTATATTCACTTCATTCGTTCTAGAAATTTCAACATTAGACAATTGGTGATCAGGTCAGTACTTTCGTACAGCAAAGAGACCAAAGTCGAATGAGGACTATGACAGATACCTTAGACGGTACGAATTAAGCAAAAGAATGATTCTCGCATGAGATCTTCATTTGTGTAGGTTTTGGCCGCATTGGCTCTTTTTGAAAAGATATCATAGCTGTGTCTTGGTCAGCATATTTCTTGATGCAGCAGAAGAGCAACTATGATATCCCCGAATGATAAGTCAATATAAAGACCCAAAATCTTGGACTTTGGCAATCTATCAACGCAAAATTTAAAACCATTAACCATATGCCGTAACGTGTTACCCGCAAGTTGCACCACATTTTGGGTATCGAGAATATGTGTGTGATAATTAGCTTTTGTCTCCTATCAACAGTTCACTTGAAGGTATTGCTGAATCTACTAACACGTCGTTGCTTGGTACCTCAATCTGGTTCTATTATAAGATCAAACAAAGTGTCAGCAGTTTTTCTATCATTTCTCATGCAGTTGTCAAACACAGGATTCTACTTTAAAGATATTTTCCGGAAGACTTCTCCCCTTAACATTTTATTTTCGAGAATCCAGAGCTTGAATTTTAAATTTGCAGAAAATATTTTTGTTGGGCACATTTTATGAGATTATTATTATTATTAAAATCTTTTTATTAATAATATATTTTTTAATCATTTCCATTCAAGGAAATTGACCATTTCCAACCAGGTTACCAACTGGTTGAAGCGAGTTTTGTCGAAGGCTTTCGTGAATATATCAGCTTTTTGTTGTAGTGTATCCACCGGCACCACTTGAATGTATCCTTTCTCATACGCATCTCTGATCGCAAGAATACGAATTCCAATGTGTTTTGTTCTGGAATGGTGGATAGGGTTCTTCACAATTCCTAGACATGCCTCGTTGTCGATGAATATGGGAGTCTTCATAACGTTAATTCCGTAATCCAACAACTGATTTTTTATCCAAAGAACTTGTGAATAGCAACTATAAGCTGTCGTATATTCGGCTTGAGCAGTAGATGTGGAGACTGTTGTATGCTTCTTGCTCTGCCACGATATAAGACGATTTCCTAAGAATTCACAGCCTCCTAAGACAGACTTTCTGTCAACTTTGCAACCTGCATGGTCACTGTCAGAATAAGCAATTAGATCAAAATTACTATCTTTAGGGACCACAAACCAAGCTTGGGTGTTCCTTTCAGATAGCGGAAGATTCTTTTGACAGCAGCTTCATGAGATTCTTTTGGATCCGTCTGAAATCATGCACAGAGACAGACCGCCCACATAATGTCAGGCCTACTTGCGGTCAGATACATCAACGAGCTTATCATTGATCGATAGAAAGACTTGTTCACGGGTTTTCCTTGAAGATCAGATGTAAGTTCCGTCAGAGCTGCAAAGGGTGTGTTGCAAGATTTGCAGTCATTCATGTTGTACTTGGTGAGAATATCTCTTATGTACTTAGCCTGATGAATGAGGAAGCCATCTTCTCTCTGCTTCACTTCTAATCCCATGAAAAACATAAATTCTCCCATCATGCTCATCTTGAATTTTGCCTTCATAACTTTCTCGAACTCCCTACAAAGAACTTCATCAGTTGACCCAAAGATGATATCGTCCACGTAGATCTGTACCAGCATCACGTTATCTCCGATCCTTTTCATGAAAAGAGTCATATCTATTTTGCCCCTTGAGTACCCACAATCCAGAAGATATGTTGACAAAGTCTCATACCATGCTTGAGGAGCTTGATGAAGACCATAGAGTGCTTTGTCAAGTTTATATTATTTTGTAGGGAAGTGAGGATCTTCAAAACCTGGAGGTTGACGAACATAGACTTCTTCTTTCACTTTCCCCTATAGAAAAGCACTCTTTACATCCATCTGAAACACCTTAAAGTTGTTGAACGAAGCGTAGGCTAAGAAGATTCTGATAGCTTCTAAGCATGCAACCGGTGCAAAAACTTCCTCACAGTCAATCCCCTCCTCCTGCCGAGAACCTTGAACTACCAGTCTTGCCTTATTCTTGATAACTACACCATGATCGTCAATTTTTTACGAAACATCCACTTGGTACCAATGGGATACTTTCCATCTGGCAAATCAACGAGTTCCCAGACTTTAAGATTCCGAAATTGAGCTAATTGTTCTTGCATTGCTTATACCCAGCTAGAGTCTTGAATGGCTTCTTCAATGTTTCTTTGGGCAGACTGTGAGAGAAAAGCTGCATACAGACCTGTGTTGATGGTGTGTGGTTGACCGCGACTTCGAACTCCATCTTCCACAGACCCGATGACATTTTCAATTGGATGGTTTCGATTTGTCTTGTATCCTACGTTGGTGTGATTTTCTACTTGTTGAGGCGGATTAGAGAAATGTCCGTCGACGTAGATAATTGGAGTTTCATCTTCTTTAGGTGGTTCATCCATGATCTGCTATGAAGAAGAATCATCATGTGCAGATGCCTTCTCAGCCGATGTGTCACAATCTATTTCGATAACTGGAAGGGTCGGAGTGGCAGAGACTGGGGTGAAACGAGTTGTAAAAGGAGTGAAACCAATGTCCGAAGGATCAAACAATGGCTCTAATGGGGTTGATTCTGCAGGTTCGGATTCAGTGAGAGGTTTAGCAATGTCGAAAGTTTTGAATACGATGTCTATGTCATAAAACCAGTTTGGAGCGCTTCAGTGTTGGTGGAGTTTCCTTCTTGAAAGTCGACGTAATATGATTCAGTCACCATCTTGGTTCGTTTGTTGTAGACTTGATATGCCTTTTGAGAAGATGAGTAGCCCATGAAGTAGCACACATCACTGACTGCTTCAAACTTGGTAAGATTATTTTCAATGTTGAGGAGTGTACAGGAACATCCGAACGGTCTAAAGAAATCTATCAGAGGCCACCTTTTGACAATGAGAACTCGATTCAAACATAGCACACTGTGTTGGCTGCTTCAGCCTAGAAGATTATGGGAAGCTTGGAGTATACAAGCATAGTTTGAGCAGCTTCAATGAGTGTTCTGTTCTTTTGTTCCGACACCCCATTTTGCTGAGGAGTTCTGGCAGCACTGTATTAAAGGCGTATTCCTTTTTCTTCACAGAAGGAGACAAACGTATGATTTTTTAATTCTATCCCGTTATCGCTTCTTACAAATTTCACCTTCAGCTTGATTACGTTTTCAATCATAGGGATGAAGCTTTTCAGAATGGAAGTTGTCTCACTTTTGGCTTCAAGGAAATATACCCATGAGAAACGTGAGAAATCATTTGTAATTACCGAACAATAAGATCTTTTAGCTAAACTTTTAACACTTATAGGGCCGAAAAGATCCATGTGCAGTAATTGCAGTGGGGCAGATATCGTGTTCACTGCTTTGGATTTATGCGGCTTTTTGTATTGCTTTCCTTGGGCACATGCTATACACTTTTCTAAAAATAGAAATCTTTCATAGGCAATCCTCTTACTAAATTTAATTTAGAAAGCTTATGTATATTTTTGAAGTTCATATGCCCCAAACGCCTATGCCAAAGCAGTGATTCCGATTCTTATGCTCTTGAAATAAGACATGTCATTTGCTCATTTTATTTAGCAATTTTCATATTTAGCACATAGGTATTCTTTTGACGGGAGCTCTAAGCATGATCATTTATGCAGGGACAGAGTATTAGGGCTTGAGGAATAAGCATTCCATGTCGTTGAACAGCACTGATATTCCTTTGTCACAGACTTGTGATACGCTCATGAGATTGTAACACAACTCTGGAACATAATTTACATTCTCTAGAGTAACTGCTTCAGACACGACGTCACACATTCCGACAATTTTCCCTCCCTTTTCATCTCTAGCAAAGGATACGAAATCACCATCGATAACTCCAAAGTTTTTAAGGAGTTCCTTTAAGCCGGTCATAAAACCTGGAGCATCCACTGTCAACATGCCAAATATATTCCATGAGAATCCGAAGCCATTTTTGAAGTTTATTTTGTTATACAACACCAACAACAAAAAAATATGTACAAGTTAGTTAATTTTTGGAACCCAAACTTGCTTTATGTTAGTTCTATCATGATTTTGAGCAAGAGCGTTTTCTTTTCTTTTCCAAAAACAAGTTGAATTAACTATGCATTTCACTGATTTCTTCAGATTGTCAAATTGATCAGTGAAACTTTTAACCAAATATTGATTAGGTTTAGAAAATTTCTTGCTTTTGCAATGTTTCGCAGTATGTCCTAAATGACCATAGCGAAAGCATTGTTTGCAATTTGATCTTTTCTTCCTGGGTGCCGAGTGTGAAATGATGTATGTGATGAGAATCTGGAGCTGCTTAAGGAACTTGATGACGTAACATGGCTTGAACCTTTTACTTTCTTCAATTTCTTGTCAAGATGATTTTCATCCTCAATGTCGTCTTCACAATCCTCACTATCTGATGACAAGATTGATTCTTGACTTTCACTTGACATTTCTTCATCACTTTCTGAAGTTGTTGTACTTGAATCATCTTTTTGCTTTCTTAAGTAGAGTCTTTATCAGTCTCTGATGTACTTGTACCTGATGGAACAAAGTCGGGAATTTCCTCTGTAAGGAACTTTCAAAATCAGTTTTTCTTCAATTCTCGGACAAATACAGGAGATTCAAGCATAACATTTTCATCATTAAAAATATAGTTTTAGTCATGACTCTCAATCTCAATATGCACTTGGTTGTGAGTCTTAAGTGTAGGCACAAGGCCATTACAGTCATCCCGAATGTTAAATTTTGTCATAAAGTTGTTACAGTCATCCATCCTAGTCAAACTATTACAGTTATCCTGAATAAAAGTACTGTTTATCTTGTTACAATTCTAGGTGAACCAGTTAACTATTGAATAATTGTCGCCTAAGTAACCGATTCCTATTTTTGAACCACCACGATCATCTTCCTCATCGTACACATCTTCTTAACCCTCACACAGATCTGCATTGCTTTCAGACATGTTAGTATTGTTTTGGGTTTTGTAAAAAAACATTTTGATCCAAAAGATCCTTTTTATTGACTAAGTCTTTTTAGGATGAGGAGATGACATAGGGACATAATTTTTGTTGTGCGGAGGAGGAAGTATTTTTCTTTCGTTTCCAAGCTTATCCTTATATCCGATTCCATCCTTTATGAATGTCAGTCGTTGGCAATTTACAATATCAACCAGTGCTTTTTGACTAATTTTCCATTTATCAATAATGATTTGTAATATGTTATTTTCGTTTTGTGATTTTTCTAATTTTTCGGTCAAATCATTTATGATAAAATCTTTTCTGAAAACAAATTCTTTTAAAGTCTGTATTTCAGCCACGGGTGAGTTCAACTTTCTTTGATATGCAGCTTCATTTTCTTTTTGTTCTTGATTAATTTTCAAAACCTTTTCTTTTTCTTTAATTATGTCACGGTTGAGTGATTTGTAATGTGCCACGACGTTCAAACACGGGTTGGAGCATAGTTTTGCTTTAAATTCATATAGTATGCTATTTACCAAATCCTTATCCTAAATTTCTGACTTCATGGTGGTTGTAGAATTTCTAACCGTTTCATTCTTGTTGTTGCTGATTGCCTCTTGAGCTATTAGTTTTGAATCATTCATCTCAGCTTTCTGTTTTTCCTTCTCTAAAGTTGGTTCAGCAGAATTGATGATGCTTTTTATACCCTTGTCATCTTTGGGAATCCTGGCTGTTTACTTTTCCACACAGTTTGATGTGGACGTGACAGAACCAATAGAGATGTTTGCCATGAGGGCTTTGTTGACTTCTCCTTTGGCCTCAGCTATTTCCTCTGACCAGTTGTAATCTTCCACCACTAAAGCTTTTTGGTTATTTACAGCAACACTATCACTCCCTTCGATAGCCACCAGCGTTCTTATCTGATTGAGTTCAGCATTTTCATTCTTCAGCAAAGGGTATTCCCTCTTGAAATGGTCCAAATTTTTGCAATTATAACATCTCAGCTTGGACTTGTCAAATCCAGCTTTTCCCAGAGCTAGCCTTTTTCTTGTTTTGTCTTGAAATTTCTTCAATCGAAGAGTGATCATCGCCATCTGCCATTTCAAGTCCATATCCTCAGGATCCACCTGATACATGTCTTCAATGGTGAGAAAATCTCTTTTCAGCTCAAGAAGGTTTTAAACAGAGCAACATGTTTGGTGGATATCTTAAGTGCTTGAGCATCACTGGCCACGGTAGTCTTCTCGCTGGATGATGAGGCCTTTGTAGAGATTGAAGAAGCGTTGGGATAGGATTCGGCAGCACTTTGAGGATTCAATCCACAGGAGGTTATGGGAGCAAGAAATACCATATTTTTGGGAGCAGAGGTAACAGCAGCTGATTGAGTAAGTTTATGTACATATCCTGTTTGGTTCATCTCTCTCTTGATAATATCCATTTCAAAGGCTTTCAGAGTGTTGATCAGTTCCGAGAGTGTGACAGGAGTTTTGCTGGTCAAGAAAGTTCTTTTAATCATCATACACTGAAGGCTCCATTTTTTAGGGAGTGAATCTAGAAGTTTCTTGATGGATGCATAGTTTCCAACAGGATTTCCACTTTCTTCATTTTAATCAGCACTCCTAGAAAACGACTGATATGATCTAATAAGCTTTCTCTACGAACACTCCCGAACATGTCATACTCTTTCTGAACCATGTCTCTTTTGTTGTCCATGAGCTCCTCGTTTACTTTATAGTGGTCAATAAGAGCCAACCACAATTCATGAGCGGAAGTGTACTCTTCGAACAAGTTGTTGTCGTCCTTGGACAAGGCCATTGTAAGAGCCGCATGAGCCCGGCGATCACGTTGAATGAGAGTTCTGTCTTCTTCAGTGAACGTTGATGGATCTTCGTTGATCGTACGAATATCGTCGTGAATTATCATTGGAACGTGTGGACCCACCGTGACGGACATCCATTGAGTATAGTCCGTATACTCAAAGAAGGCTTTGATTCTGTTCTTCCAACTACTGAAATCCTCAGATCCTTTCAACTTGGGAGGTCTTGTAGCCGTTCCCGTTTCCAACTCAGCTTGGGCTATTGGGTTAAGTTGATTGAGAGATTCTTGGTTAATCAGAGATTAAATACGTTGGGAAGAATAGATCAGAAGACAAATATGCTGCAATAAAATTAAATACGCTGGAGATGCCTGGCGACTTTATCCTGCGAAATTAGCTAAATCCGCTGGAACATGAAACACAAACAACAGTTTGGCTAAATACGGCGATCACCGTGCTAAAATTGCTGAGGATTTATATCACTAACTTCGAAGTCGCCTTCGATAAAATCCGCTAACACTATTTCGCTGGAAATCAACAAATCCACTGGTGTTTAGCCGGCGTATTTGTAAATTACACGATAGTCAAGTTAAATCCGCTATATTCAAAGTTATCTACGCTGTATTCAAAAATAAATATGCCCAGCAGGGTTTAAGCACGAACAGAACCCCTCTAATCACCCAAAAACGACTCAAAAACCATGTTTCTTTGTACCAAAATGACTCAAATGTTTACCAAAACGCTGATTAACAACATCCCAATGATTAAACACACCAGATCAAGCCATTTTAAGTCCAAAAATATGAAAAACCTTGAATCTTTGAAAACTTCTGAAAAGCCTTCAAAACTTGAAGAATCTTAATAAAAACTCAAACAATCAAGAGCACACAGGCTCTGATACCAAATTGTGAGTCCCAAATCTGATTCGGATCACAGTGGTTGATTGTTATCACCCAAACAACTATAGATTAGTTGTTTGAATGTGTAGAACTTAAGAAAAACCAAAGAATGAAGATGAAGATTCTTGTATGGATCAAACAACAAATGTTGTATATGGAATATCAATAGATATAATCACTGAATGTACCTGGATATTTCGGATTAAGCACAACACAAGAGCAATCACCAAAATCTGTCCAAGAACCTTGGACTAGGGTTTTCATTGGTATTCATATATATACACATCTGACTACCCAACGTATTATTAAATACGCCACCTAGTTACAAGTTTCACAAAATGCATATTTGGCCCTTCTAGTTTTTCTAACTGTTACAAAACCAGTTCAAACTATTTAAACTCAAGTATCAACGGTCTCAAAACGTCCTAACACTTCATGATTGTTACAACAACATGAAATTGCCACTTGGAAATGGGAACAAATTTCTATGGATTTCATAGCAAAATTACCCAGGACCTCTCGCGGTCACGAGATGATTTGGGTAATTTTCGACCGACTAACCAAATCAGCCCATTTCTTGCCGGTACGTGAGAAAGTTAAAACCAATAAGTTAGCCGAACTTTATTTTAAAGAGATTGTGGCAAGACATGGAGTGCCTGTTTCCATAATCTCGGATCCAGATTGTCGTTTCATATCAATAATTTGACAATCATTTCAAAAGGCTTTTGGATCTCGCTTAGATCTAAGTACGGCGTTTCATTCCCAAAAAGATGGCCAAAGTGAACGCACCATTCCAACCTTAGAAGATATGCTACGTGCTTGTGTGATTGACTTGGGCGGAAATTGGGATACTCACTTGCCTTTAGTCGAGTTCTCATATAACAACAATTATCACACGAGTATTCAAGCCGCTCTATTTGAAGCGTTTATACGGTTGTAAGTGTCGATCTCTTCTACGCTAGGCGGAAATAGCCAACAAACAAATGATAGGTCCAAAATTAATTCAAGAAACTACGGATAAAATACTTAAAATCTGAGACCATATTAAAGCAGCTCAGGATAGACAGAAAAGTTATGCGGATAAATGCCGCAAACTATTATCCTTTGAGGTTGGAGACAAAGTGCTAAAAGGTATCGCCTTGGAAAGCCGTAGTTAGATTCGGGAAGCAAGGAAAACTTAGCCCAAGGTACATAGGACCATGTGAAATCTTGGAGAAGATTGGAACAGTCGCATATAAGTTGAAATTGCCTGAAACACATAGTAATGTTCACGACACTTTTCACGTGTCAAACCTTAGAAAGTGTCTTTCAGACGAGTCACTTATTATTCCCACGGACAGATTGACAAAAAACTCCATTTAATCGAAGAACCTGTCGAATTTTTAGATTCGAAAGTTCAGAAAACAAGAAGGAGTCGTATCAAACTAGTCAAACTACATTGGAACTCAAAGCGCAGACCAGAGTTCACTTGGGAATGGGAAGACGAAATCAAAAGAAAGTACCCCCACCATTTCGAGAAATCCTACGCAAAGGATGATACGACTTAAATTTCGGGATGAAATTTTCTTGAACAAGGGGAGAATGTGATAATCGGCAAAATTCTGGTAATTCTCTATAACATGAACAACTAAACACCATCTATTTACCGCATAACATGACTTAAATTATAGTTTTAAGTCTTAAAAGTCTAGGAATTCAACAAAATAATAGCTTGGTATGATAATGAATTTGTCACAATCACGAACATACAAAACCATATCCTAGATGGATGACAAAGATGCGAACACGCGATAAATATCAGTACTGGTTACAGTACAGTCTGATATGACAGAACTAGGACATAAGATATGTCTACACTGTTATACCATAAAAATTTTATTTAAAACATCAAATTGTCCAAGTTTGCAACAAAATACAACATTTTGCAGCAAAATACAGCATTCCGCAACACAAAACAACAAATGTCCGAAAAACCAAAAATATATCTTTAGTTAAAGAATAATAACGGGTGTTAGAAATAATATAAAATCCGTATATAAATCCTGTTGTCTAAAGCTATACATATTGTTTAGTAAAAACCTGACAACAAAGCCGGTACCATAACTGAACACAAAATAACAAATTTATTAGTCTGGAGAGCTAGATTAATTAACTGGACAATAAAATTCACACTAAAACTATTATGAAAATAAAATTTTATAAGTAACACAATATGTCAGTATTTTACCTCGTAAAAGACCCAAACCAAATATATCAACTGAACAACGTAACAATAAGACTAGTAAATTATTTTGGCAAATTATAACATCACTTTAAAGTGTTGGGCCATTAGATTTATAAGTATTCAATTTTTGACCAAATGATAGATCAGACAAATCGGACAACTTTGACAATTCGGACAAAATAAATATATGGTATAAACGAAACAAACAACAAAGACCAAACGAATAAAATGGTCGACGCAAACATAACGGTCAAAATGAACAAATCAACCTTCAAACTTTATACTTTCTAGGACATATAAAAAATTAAATTATGTCGAGTAGTTTTTACAAATAAATCTTTATAAGTTATAACATTTATTAGTAAATATTTTACAAACTTTGATTAAGCCTAACTAACAAATTGTTTGTAATAAGCCCATTTTCATAAAATATATTGGGCTAAACCTATTTTAAAAAAAATATATGGACTAGCCCATTTATATAAATTAATTTGGGCTAAGCCCACTTTTATAAAATTAACATGGGCTAAGCCCAATTTTATAAAATTAACATAGGCAAAGCACACTTTTATAAAATTAATTTTGGGCTAAGCCGACTATTATAAAACTAAAACTAGATTAGGCTAATCCATTTTTATAAACTATTTTGGGCTAGGCCCACTCTTTCATTTTTAACTTGGGCTAGGCCCACTTTTACAAACCAATTGGGCTTGACCCACTTTAAATATAAACAAGTTAAGCTAACCCCACATACATGAAATGAATTGGGCTAGGCCCACACATAGCAAGCAAATTGGGCTAGGCCATACTTAAAAAACCTATTGGGCTAGGCTCATACTTCAAAACCTATTGGGCTAGGCCCATTTTTAATAAACTTTTAGATTGAACTTTTACATTTAAATTATGAGCTAGGCCCATTTACATGTAATCAATATAGAATACATATATGAAAGATATATATATATGTATACCAACAAAGAAAAACCAACAAATACATGTATGAAATTCAAGATGAGATACTTATACGAAAAACGAACCAAAACCTTAGTGTCTAATGAGATTAGAACACTTGTAGGTCGAGAAACGAACGAAGTATCGGAAATCGAATAGAGATTTGTACGGAATGCAAATTTGTGAGTTCATTTTTCCCCTTTTATTTAAACGTTTTTATGATTGTTAAACGTGAAGGGATGTACACATGTTACAATTAGTATTGCTTGGAAATAAAAATATTTAGATCACATGTGGATAAGGCTCAAGTAATGGGACCATTAATGAATAATAAGTACGGAGGAACAAGGGGATAGATCTATTGGATTTGGGCGAGCCCCACTCTATTACGACAATAATAACAAATCATATTAGAGTGCTTTTGTGTCTAAAACGAGTGTCTCAGACACAATAAATCGTCAAGGTTTGGTTGCCACCTTATTCGTCATACAGATTAGTATCCTTGAGGGAAAAATATGTTCTTATGTTGTGAAGTCAAGATGTTATATTTAATCGGGTCTTTTGTTATTATGTTTGTAAACTCGTGTTTAAATTTTAAATAATGTTGTTAAACTTGTGGTATGCGTCAACACAAAAGTTTGTATGTAAATTATTTGTTAAATAAAAAGTATGGATGAACATTTTGTAACGTATTACAATTGTTGAATGCAACCATTGCTGCTCTGGCCACACCACGAGACGCTTCCGCTACATCGAAAATCAAGGTGTGACAACACATCCTCCCCTGTTTCATCTTTTCATGTTGGTTTAGGGATTATGTGATCCAAAACAAAATATGTTGTAAAGTAACCAATCAACTTCTTATCTACCTGCTTCGTTTCTATCCTAACAGTTTCAAGCTCTTGTTTTAATTCGGCTAAAGTGTTAATATGATTATTAGTTGCTATTTCTTTATCCATGATAGAGCTTTTCAGTATAGAAATCGTTGCTTCATTTTCTCCGTTTGCATCACAAAACTGGTTGATAGATTTGTTAAGTTTTTCATAGGCTTTTCTGTTTCTTTTAAATCACTTGTCAGATTAGATTATATGTGTGTCTTTCAACTCTTTAAATTTCTCATCTTTTTCAACTCATGATTTGTACCAGACTATGCATTTCGTGCTTTAAAATTGTATTTCTGTTTTCTCACTTTTAACCTCTTCCTCAACTGACTCGACCATGACCTTCTGAACATCTTCAGAGGTTTCAACTGTCTCTTCTATCTTAACAATTTTAAAGGTATTTTTATAATACTTTCATCAATGTATGTGCAAAAAAAATTTGGTCCGAGTCGCGTGAGAAGAAAAAGTTACGGTTTTCAAAACTCATGGTGGTTCTCATTTGAACCGAGCGCTATATATAGGATGGGGATTCGTTAGAAACCACCATTTATTGCGTGAAATATGAGCATCAGTATTAACACAAATAAAACTACTTAAAAAAGCTTAAAAAGACACAATTTTTTATATTTTCCTTTAAGAAAAGCTTAAAAACGCTTAACTTTGTAATATTTTTAAATTTATTTTTTAATCAAAATAACAATTACTTATACACATTTTCATATTTCATATTTCTTGACAACACCACTACAAATTTCCCTTCTATCGACACTACTATCCATAATACATTACCAATATTATACAAATTCACTTCGCTCTACACTACCATTCGTAAAATGTTGCCAATATTGTGACACCCCTTTTTAATTGTAGCGGAAGCGTCGAAAGGTGTGGCAAGAGCGGCAATCATTGCATTCAACTAAGTAAAGGACAATTGTAATACGTTACAAAATGTTCATCCATACTTTTTATTTAACACATAATTTACATACAAACTTTTGTTTTGAAACATACCACAAGTTTAACAACAGTATTTAAAATTTAAACACGAGTTTACAAACATAATAACAATAGACTGGATGAAACATAAATCTTGACTTCGCAACATAAAAACATGTTTTTCCCTCAAGGTCGTTCACTAGTTTTCTGTAATACATGTTAGTTTTGAAAATGACGTAAAACAAAAGCTGGTGAATTCATGTTATAAATTTTCATATCAAATGAATCTTCAAAAACATTTGAAATAACAAATTTGTTTAGTATAGCTTAATGAAACTTGTATGATCATTAGTGTGTTTCAAGGACATTATTTGTACGCCGAATAAGGTGGAAACCATACCTTGACGATTTATTGTGTCTAAGACACTCGTTTAAGCACTCTAATATGAAATGTTATTAATGCTGTAATAGAGTGCGGCTCGCCAATAGTTCTATCCCCTTGTTACTCGGTACCTGTTATTCATTAATGGTCCGAATACTTGAGTCTTGTCCACATGGGATCTAAATATTTTCATATTCCAAGCAATACTAATTGTAACATGTATACATCCCTGCACGTTTAAAAATCATAAAAAAACGTTTAAATAGAAAGGGAAACATGAACTCACAGATTCGCGTTCCGTACAAATCTCTATTCGATTTCCGGTACTTCGTTCGTTTCTCAACCTTGAAATGTTCTAATCTCATTGGACACTTAGGCTTTCGTTCGTTTTTCGTATAAGTATCTCATCTTGAATTTCATACTTGTATTTGTTGGTTTTTCTTTGTTGTTATACATGTAAATGGGCCTAGCCCATAATTTAAATGTATCAGTTCAATCTAAAAGTTTATTACACATGGTCATAGCCAAATAGGTTTTGTAAGTATGGGCCAATAGCTTTTGTAAGTATGGGCCTAGCCAAGTTTGCTTATTATGTGTGGGCCTAGCCCAATTCATTTCAAGTATGTCGGCCTAGCCCAACTTTTTTATTTAATGTGGTCAAGCCTAATTGGTATGTAAAAGTGGGCCTAACCCAAGTTAAAAATGAAAGAGTATGCCTAGCCCAAAATAGTTTATAGAAATGGATTACCTAATTTAGTTTTATAATAGTGGGCTTAGCCCAAAGTTAATTTTATAAAAGTGGGCTTAGCACGTGTTAATTTTATAAAAGTGGGCATAACCGGTGTTAATTTTAAAAAAGTGGGCTTAGCCCGTGTTAATTTTAAAAAAGTGGGCTTAGCCCGTGTTAATTTTATAAAAGTGGGCTTAGCCAAGTTTGATTTTTATACAAGTGGGCCTAGCCCAAATTAATTTATCTAATGGGCTAGTCCATATATTTTTTTAAAAATAGGTTTAGCCCAATATAATTTTATGAAAATTGGCTTAGTCCAAACAATTTATTTAGTTGGGCTTAATCAAAGTTTTTAAAATATTTACTAGTATTTGTTATAACTTAAAAAAATATATTTTTATAAACTACTAATACGAGCAAAATTTTTTTGTAAGTCCTAGTAAGTATAAAGTGTGACGGTTGATTTGTTCGTTTTGACCGTTATGTTTGTGTGGACCATTCTATTCGTTTCGTCTTTGTCATTTGTTTGGTTTATTCATATATTTTATTTTGTCTGAATTGTCCAAGTTGTCCGAATTGTCCGATATATTATTTTTTTCAAAAATTGAATACTTATACATCTTTATATAGATCCTACATTATATAAATATATAATATTTATACAAAAAAATATATGCACACATATTTGATGATTTCAAAATAATATACTTTTATCTAAAACTATATATTTATTTCCTCTTTAGTTTAAGAAAAATTTAAGTAATTATATCTTAAACTTTTTCACCCAAACTTTTGTTTAAACAAGATTAAAGTCCCTAATCGCTTTTAAGCACAAAATCTTTAGTTTAACCACATCTTAATCAAGATTAATTTTTATAAAAAATTTGCCACAGTTTCCTTTAATATATGAACTTTCCCATATTTATATAAACGTGTTTTAAATCAATTTTCTAACTCAAATCATCATCAATCACAAGTATTATACTAATGTATTAATAAAAATGTCATTAACTTGTTATAGTTTAAAACTTTCATAAAATGGAAACTTTATTATTACTTTTTAACAAAATTTCTAGATCATAACTTTTATTTAATAATATATAATTTATATATTAAATAAGATCATTTTAAAATATAAAATCATGTCCATAACAATTTTTGTTAATGAATCTCGCTAATCTAAACATGCATGTGTTTAGATTATCTTTTTATACATAAAAATGCAAGATTCAAGTTTACTAGTTTATGACATATTCAAGATCATCCATAATCATCAAGAAAACCACATAATTATGTTAGTGATTATAGTTTTATTGGTGTTTTTCAAGTGGGTTTTTAAATATCTTTCAAGATGATCTTGCAAATTTACATGAAACCTAAAGTATAAGATCAAGTTATGGAGCATACTACTCGCACTTGGCTAGGGATGATCAAAGTGATTTAAAGGTGAAGAAAAGTGTTGATCAAAGGTTTCCTACCTTCCAAATGTGCCTCCTAAATCCTTGTAAACACCTTAGATTATCATTGGGTCTCCATGCAAGCTTGAATTTCTGGAGTTTGGATTTTTAAAAGTTGAACGTGATTATGGTGGTGTTTGGCCAATTTTTAGAAGGAAAAGGAAAGGAAAAGTTGTTGTGTGTTTATGTTTGGAAAATGAAAGAATGGAATGGCTTTGGTTTTGTGTTGGTTTTTCTTACACCACATACACACTAACAAAGCTTACATTAAGCCAAGACATCAAAGGAGATTAAGTGGCATGGGGGTTTACACCCCATGTAGCCCTGAGTGGGGGTGGTTTGGTTATATATTTTTTTATAAAAACTTGTAATTTTTTTATAAACTTTATAAGCTTTAATGTTTTATATATAAGTTTTTTTAAAATCTAAAGGCCTAACACTTTAAAGTGATGTTATAATATGCCAAAAAAACTTACTAGACTTGTTGTTTTGTTGTTCGGTTGATAAATTTGGTTCGGGTCTTGTACCGGGTAAAATACTGACATATTGTATTACTTATATATTTTATTTACAAAATAGTTCTAGTACTAATTTTATTGCCCAGTTTATTAATCTAGCTCTCCAGACTAATAAATTTGTCAATTTGAGTCCAGTTCCTGTACGAGTTTTGTTATCAGGTTTTTACTAAACAAGCTGTATAGCTTTAGAAAACAGGATTTGTATATGGGTTTTATATTATTTCTAACAACGGTTATTATTTTTTATTAAAAATATTTATTTTTGGGTTCTCGAACATTTGTTGTTTTATGCTGTGAAATGCTGTATTTTGATGCATACTTGGACAATTTTATGTTTTAAATAAAATTTTCATGGTATGACAGTGTAGGCATATCTTATGTCTTATTTTTGTCCTATCAGACTGTACCGTAACCAATACTAATATTTATCGCGTGTTGGCATCTTTGTCATCCATCTGGATATGGTATTATATGTTCGTTACTGTGAAGAATTCATTATCATACCAAGTTATGATTTTTGTTGAATTCCTAGACTTTTAAGACATAGAACTATAATTTAAGTCATTTTTTGTGGTAAATAGATAGTGTAATAGTTGTTCAGGTTGTACAAAATTACCAGAATTTTGCCGGTTGTCACATTCCCCCCTTGTTCAAGAAAATTTTTTCCCAAAATTTAAGTTGTGTCATCCTTTGTCTAGGATTTTTCAAAAAGGTGGGGTGCTTTCTTTTGAATTCGTCTTCACGTTTCCAAGTAAACTCAGGTCCGCGCTTTGAATTCCAATGGACTTTGACTAGTTTGATACGGCTCGTCCTTGTTTTCTGAACTTTCGAATCTAAAACTTTGGCAGGTTCTTCGATGAAATGGAGTTTGTCATCAATATGAATTTCGCCGGTGGGAATAATAAGTGACTCATCCGAAAGACACTTTCTAAGGTTTCACACGTGATAAGTGTCATGAACGTTACTAAGTAAACTCAGGTCCGCGCTTTGAATTCCAATGGACCTATCATTTGTTTGTCACCTATTTCCGCCCAACATAGCGGAGATTGACACTTACGTCCGTATAATGCTTCAAATGGAGCGGCTTGAAGACTCATGTGATAACTATTGTTATATGAGAACTCCACTAAAAGCAAGAGAGTATCCTAATTTCCGCCCAAGTCAATCACATAAGCACGTAGCATATCTTCTAAGGTTTGAATGGTGCATTCACTTTGGCCATCTGTTTGGAGATGAAAGGTCGTACTTAGATCCAAGCGAGATCCAAAAGCCTTTTCAAATAATTTACAAATTCTTGATATGAAATAACCATCTCGATCAGAGATTAGGAAAACAGGCACTCCATGTCTTGCCACAATCTTTTTAAGATAAAGTTCGGCTAACTTCTCGGTTTTATCTTTCTCACGTACCAGAAAGAAGTAAGCTGATTTGATTAGTCGGTTGATACTTACCTGAATCATGTCGTGACCGTGAGAGGTCCTAGGTGATTTTGTTATGAAATCTATAAAATTTTGTTCCCATTCCATGTGGGAATTTCAGGTTGTTGTAACAATCCTGAAGGTTTTTGGTATTCGGCCAAATTTTTGCACATGTTAGACATTTTCCAACATAGGTTGCAATATTTCTCTTAAGATTAGGCCATAATAGAATTCTTTAAGATCGTGATACATTTTATCCACTCAGGGATGTATCGGATATTTGGACTTATGGGCTTCATCTAGAATTAGGTTTCTCAGATTACCAAAAATAGGAACCCAAATTTTGTTCGCAAAGTACAAAGCTCCGTTCTCATTTGGTTCTAAATTTTTTCCATAACTCTAAGCATCTCTACTTAAAATTTTCCGCTCTTCATGGCTTCCTGTTATGAGTCGTGAATTCGAGAGGTAAGGTTGTTGTGAGTGGTGAGTCTTAGTGATCGTAAACGAAGGGGCTTCACTCGTTCCTTTCGACTTAGGGCATCCCCGACAACGTTCGCCTTGCTCGGATGGTATTTAATTTAACAATCATAGTGATTTAACAATTCAAGCCAACGTCTTTGGCGCATTTTTAACTCTTTCTGCTTAAATATCTGTTGAAGACTTATGTGATCGGTAAAGATTGTGCACTTGGTGCTGTAAAGACAATGACGCCAAATTTTTAATGCAAATACCACTACACCTAGCTCTAGGTCATGTGTGGTATAGTTCTTTTCGTGAACTTTTAATTGCCATGATGTGTATGCAATAACTTTCTCTCGTTGCATTAATATGCATCCTAAACCTTGATATGAAGCGCCACAATAAACAACAGTCATATATGTCATCCCGAAGTGATAAAATTGGTGCATCACAAAGTTTATCCTAAAGTAATTGAAAAGCTTTTTCTTGTTTTTTTTTCCTAATCGAACTTCTTATGTTTCTGGATTAGGGAGGTTAGTTGTTGAGCAATCTTCGAGAAATTTTCAATGAATCTTCAATAATAACCCACCAATCCTCAAAGGAGCTAATTGGTAATGGGATTTCGCTACAGGTGCACCTCCTGGAATCAAGTCTATGTGAAATTTGCCTTGTCGTTGTAGTGGTATTCCTGGCAAGTCCTCTTGGAAAACTTCAGGGAATTCCTTCATAACAGGGATCTCCTCAAGTTTTGGCTCCTTGAATTTCTTGTCAACAACGTGTGTTAAGAATGCTATACATCCTTTTCGCAAGCACTTTTGTGCTTTCATACAAGAAATAATTTATAATGGCGTTTCGCTCTTCTCGTTATGTATAAGAAGTGTTTCATTACTAGGAAGAGGAATGCAAATAATTTTGTTGCAACACACGACTTCAGCTTCGTTATTGGATAAGCAATCCATACCAATTATAACATCAACACTACCTAACTGAATGGGTAATAAATCGATGTTTAATTTGTGTCCAGCTAACTTTAAAAACATCCTTTAATAATCTCATCATATTCAATTATCTTTCCATTCGCTAGTTCAATAGTGAATGGAATATCTTATTTATTTGAATTTAGTTCAAATATATCTTTAAACTCTAAAGATATGAAACTAAAATCTGTGCCAGTATCAAATAAAATAAATGAGAAATGATTATTGACAGGGAACGTACCAGTGATCACATTTGGATCCTGACGAGCCTCATGAGCTCCTATTACAAAGGCTCGCCCGTGGCCTTTGTTCTCCTTTGGGCAATTCTTTCTAAAGTGGCCTAGTTCACCGCAACCATAACAACTTTGGTTTCTTCCTTGCTCGTTTCCATTTTCATAGCCTCCTTCTTTCTTGCCTTCATTCCCATTTCCCTTGTTGTTACTCCAGCAATTTTCAGTGCGGTGTCCCAACTTTCCGCACTTATCACATTTGGTGGTTCGGCATCCACCATAATGATGGTAATTACACTTGTTGCACTGATGTGCATTTCCTGTATAACTTCTCGGTTTCATCTCAGTTGTTGCCACGAATGCTTTTTTCCTTTTTGCTATTGGAGTTTCCTTCTTCTTGTTACTTGATTGGGAACCCTTCTTGAAATGAGTAAACTTTCTCTTATTTCCGTGTGAGGTTGATTCACATGTGTTTCCTTGGGCATCTCCGCACTCTTTCTCGAAAACTTATTCATTCTTACCACTTCTTTGGTAAGGATTACTGCAATCATGATTGTCTCGGTGATGATTGCTGGATGCGACGATGTAACCATACTTCGGATTTTCGGAGCTAATCCCCAAATGTATTGTTCGATACCTTTGAATTCGGGGTTACCATATACTGAACGACGCGTGAGAGATCATGAAATCGTTGAGTATAGCCATAGATGTCGGATCCAACCATCGCTAGATTCCAAAACTTTGTTTCCAACTTTTGTAGTTCGGCCCTTGACACTACTTCTCTCGCATCATTTCCTTCAATCTTTCCCAAGTGATAGCGTATGCTGCTGCATCTCCTAACGTTTGTATTTAGAGATTCCAACATGACAAAGCTTCATCTGTGAACATTCCCGAAACATACAATACAGTCTTGTTAGGGGAACAGTTACTCATGCGGATTATAGAATCCGTCTTTTCGGTCCATCAAACAAATGCTACCACTCCGCCAGTGCCGTCAAAGTTCAATGGTTTGCAATCTAAAAATTGCTTATATGTGCATCCTGAAATGTTGGTTCTTGAAATTGTCAGAAATATTTACTTTGCAAATAACTTATTAATGAAAATTTCTTGTAAGGTTATGAGTAATCAATCGTTCATAGGATTTGATGTTGTTGGTGGGGCTTGAGTCCTAGTTTCATTTCCCGAATTTGTGCGATTTGCTTCATGTGAGCAATTGCATCAGCAATCCATTGATTCAACAAAGCATCAAGTTCAGCTTGAGAAGTGGGTAGGGAGTTTGGAGTTAATCTATGCTCCTTCTTCTTGGTGCCATGATCTTCATATGTAAAATCATATAGAAGAAATTAGACAAATATTTCAGATAAATATTGTCATTCATGGACCAAATAGAATCAAATGTACGGTAATATATATATATATATATATATATAGGTCAAATAAATCGAATCATCTCTCACGTGAGATATCCATACAAATATCGTCATGACATAAACATAATGAGTAATCAACAATGCATGATAAAAGAATGATAATTAACTTTCAAATATATATATTGTCAACTTGTTGCATCGTTTTTGCGAAGTACAAAAATAATTCGTAGTTTCATCGCTCCGACATACAAGTTATATACAATACATGAACAAAAGTGGATATTTTCTTCGCATTGCATCTTCATAGTGTTCAAGTTGACTTATATATATCTTCAAAATCCTTTTATCTTCTATTAACCTTGAACGGGTACTACCTCCAAAACTTAATTACATACCATACTAGATAGACGGTGGCGGTCAGGGTGCAGATGCGTGGATTACACCGCGGAAGTACGCCATCTCCTCCTCAATGGCACTAATGCGCCTCTCAAGTGATGAAGAGGTGGCATAGGATGATGGAAGTGATGGTACTAATGGGGATGGTGGTGGTGGAGATGTCGGTACGGGTGGTAGTGATGGAGGCGATGATGTGGGTAAAGGTGGCTGAGAGGAGGATGAATGGGGAATACTCAGAGGTGGTTGAAGAATAGACATCTGAGCACTAAGCTCACGGAAACGGTCGAACAAGATACCAAGCTGTATCTTAGTGGAGGTGAGTCTGTACTAAGTAGTAATGAGTGGCATATGATTCGGATGATATGGATATGATGGGCTCATGCCCGGTGGCGGCTGGACATAAGAATCAGTGAAATAAGGAGAAGGTAAGTAACAGTACTATGCATGATCGGGGTGGGATGAAACGGATCGCCAGCAGTGGGAGGTGTAACATGAGAAAAAGATCCAATTATAGGATGGTTGTGTGGTTTCTTCTACATTTTGAAAGCTAATATAAACGGGCCGACTTAAACGTTAGGTTGCCCAGATTTCTACCGAATTAATATTTTATCCAAACTTCTGTCTAAATACAGAATTGATTCAATCGATCTAACAATTGATTAGATCACCTATGATCATGATTTATGTGTTTTAGACGTAAAAATTCAAATTGAAGATCAATTCATGGATGAAATCTCAAATTGAAGACAAATTCTTATTCAGAATTGATTTCCGCACATGTCTATGGTGGATTGTTCATCAAATTCGAAGAATTTAAGATTTTAGATTGAAAAATTGCGAAAAACATCTCTGCGCGCATGAGTATGTCACGCAAGAGTCCCACACACATACTACATGGAGAGGAAAAGTCATGCTCACACAGGAGCACAAAAGGCAAGATCATACGCGCGCAGGAGTTATACGCTCAGGGGCAGAGTCATGTGGTCGTAGGAGTAAAAAAAGTTGATGAGAGAGAATTTTTCGAGATTTTAATAACAAATACTGATAATTCAGGGACACAGTAAAGAAATCATATAATTGTTAAAGATGATGAAATCATAGAGTGTAGAGGATAGTGGGGTAGTCATTAAAATCTATTCATAATGATTATCATTTGGAGAAGTGACTATTAATGGGCCAAAATGTAAAATCCCGCATTGATGAAAAACTGGCTTTTTTTGTACCAAAAATGTCAAATATTCCACAAAGTTAAGTTTTGAGAGAAAAGAGTGACCAATATTTGCCAAGTTGAGTGGCAAATCCTTGGAAATTTAGAAGTGATATTACAAGGGTTAGAATTTGCCAAAAATGAGGGGGAATAAAAACTTTTATCAAATTCAGAGTATTTTTTGAAATTGGCATTAAATTAGAAGCATTTTTAGATATTCAGAAAGAAAGTGAGAGATGCAATAGTATTTGGGAAGTTCTGATTCCATGTAGATGGTAATCCATAATGTAAGTCCCGAAAAACCGGATCTCATGATATCACAAATAGCTTGATTGGTGGCGGAATCACACAAACAAGCTATGAATCAAGATAGAAGAAATAAGATGAATAGAAAGTTAAACTTGCATACAAATGTAGAAATTTGTCTAATACAAGTTGTAGAGAAATCACCAAAACGCTACTAACCTAATACATCATTTACTATTTATAGTAGTGGTTAGTGCACCATTAACCTAAAACCCTAGGCCCAAATGCCTTCCCAAGCCCATCTATTGATGTAAGCCCAAACTAACTAAGTGACTAATGCATAAACCTAACAATCCCACCCTAGGTTTGCTGCATTAGTGTAGCCTTCCGCTTTAATATCCACCAGCTCCGCTGCCTCCAAATAGTGGACTTGGATCCATATATAGCTTGTTGTTAATCATATTGGCCACAGCGCTCATCCAAGACTTCGCACAAGCTTCATACTTATCATTTGTGTGGATTTGATGTTGACTCAAGACTTTAATATCTTCTTCATGAAAGTTGATTAGCTCCAATGTGTCTGCCAATAGAAATGCCTTTTCTTTAGTTACAATCACAACCTCTGCCATCTGTGGGTCGTAAGCCTAGTAGTTGAAGTTGTTAAGCACTCCTTTTCGAAATTTAGGAGCTGCAGGAATCACTTTTTCTTTGTCGGTAGATGGCCAAATCACATTCTGAATTGTTCGATTAGTGCGAGAATCATGGATACTAGGACTCTTCTTGAGATAAGACTCAGAAGTCTTCATGGTTGGGAAGTGGTGTGTTACTTCATGCTCGAGTTTAGAATGAAACGCTAGTCTAGTACCACGTTGATTCGGATCAGAATCACGATAAGGAGCACATAACAGACTTTTCAGATCTATCTTGGTCCATGTTTCAAACTGTGATTGTTTATCATAATATTCCCTGGGTCCACTTTCTCTTGTCACCAACCAAAATTTCTTATCGTGATCATATCTCAAGCATTTGACTTCAGATTTGTTACAAACTTTGTCATAAAGGCTTGATCCGCTTTCCATCACATATCGATTGGACACTTTTGTTGGTTCCTTCAGATGAAAGTTTTCACCAAGAGGATTTAAGTCTTGGTTCTTCATAACAAGAATCTGTTTGTTGCTTGGTTTCTTTTTCTGAGGCGGCTTTCTTTTTTGTGTATGTTCAGCTGTTAGATAGGCACTCAGGCCAGCTTCACGTTCTGCATCAGCTGCAGCCTTTTCTTGAGCACTCTGTTCGTGATGTGCAATGTTTTGAGGATCATCATCTTTATCAGCAAACTCACTGCCAAACTTCTTTTATAGTTTTGCTTTTATTTCATAAATCTCTGCCATTAATAGGCTCACATCACCCTAAAGTTGTTCTATTGTTGATCTCTAATCGTCACTAGAGCTTTTAGAGATGATATTTGAACGTTCTTCAACTCATAAGCTTGTTCTAATAGCACCACTCTTCATTGTAGTTTACCAACATCCACTACTTCATAATCATCGCTGTCAGATTGTTCAATGAACTTTTTATTTTCCATAGCCATTCTTTTTGCAGCTTCATCATGTTCAATAAACCTACCATTAGAACTGTCGGCTTCAAATTGAGTGTCGCTTGAACTTCCACGCTTAGATACAGTGGTTGCTTCGAATATAGAAGTTTCTAGCATGTCTGTAATCAGGGCATCTTTAATAGATGGCTCATGAAAGGTATTCGAGCCTGTGGGCTTGGGGTCAACAGAGGTTTTCGGTTCAGTTCCTTATTTCTTCCTCGATTCTTACTCTCTCACTCTATCCTCATCTATCTGCATTTCTTCAGCAGGAATGATTTTGGGTGGAGGGATCCCAAAATCGTCCTGTAACGAGGCAAGAAGTGTTGCAAGATTTTCTTCACATATCATATTCAGATCTCTGATGGTTTCCTCAGGTTTCTCAGATTCAACATGTACCAACTCATCTTCATCATCTTCTTCGTCAGTTACTAAATCTTCAATATCAGGCACTAACTTCTATTTAGCAACAATGATTAGTATATCATGTTCCTCAACAACTGTGGTATTCACTAGTTTAGGTGCAAATAACACTGGTCTGAACTTGCCATTCTTTTCGAGAGCATACTTGCAGCTGCTTCAAAGCAAGTTGGACCCATAGGCTTCAGATTCAAGAAATCTGTGCTCTTCACTAGGTATGGATACTTCTTGTCAAGAATCATTTGAACAAACCTTGTATATAACTATTAAAAACTTTCTTCTTGGGATTCTCCAGCATGTTCTTCATATTGTCAAAAATAAATGTGGAGTAGTTGTAATCCCAGTTGTTCACCAGGGTGACAAATGCAGCTAATTGTGTCTGGTTAAGCTTATCAAGTCCGCCTTTTTTTCTAAAATGCATTGAAGGAATATGTGTGCAAGAAATCTTCAATATGACGAAAACATTTTCTTTAAGACTATTGGAAGCACGCCCTCGTAGTTGATCCGTCGTAACGCTTGAGCAACCCTGTCTTTGGCATATGATGTCGGATGGTGAGCTTGATCATGAATCTTTAGTATCTCTCATACATCCGTCTCTAAAATAATGATGTCTTTCTTTTGGATCTTCGATTCAATCTACCTTTCCCGCTAGCCCCACTCCTTTTAACTTCAGCTTTTATCCAAAAATCCTGAATCATGTCTTCACAAATAACTGGAATTGTCTTTAAAGCATGAGTGATACGACAGTTGTTTAACCCGACCATCATCTAATGGAACATCTCGCAGTAATCGGCCGGTGGATCTGACAAAAAGCATGCTTGATTATGGAAGGGTTCAACTTCGAGCTTTCGTTTTTCCATCATCTTCTTTGCCATTTTCTTCACTTTGAATAAAAACTTCAAGTTTTATCGGAAAAATCAACTTAGTTAATTCTTTTGAAAGTTCAATCCTAAATTAAAGGAGTGAAATAATCAATAAGACATAGAGTTCAAAATTGGAGGGTCAAGGGGTCAACAGTTCAAAGGTTCAAAATAGTTTTGAACTGGTCAAACAATGAAAGGTTCAAAACATATTGAACTGGTCAATCCTAATTCGAATGAACCAGGTCAATAGTGTTTCGGATGGGCAAAGGTTTAAAAGCAATTCGAGTGAACCCTTGTTAGTCATCCGAGATGACCTGGCATTTCGGATGGATTTTATCAGATTTCGAATGATAAATCCGAAATACATGTGTATGATCCGAGATGCATCCAAAATGTGAGATGTCATCGGAGATCCATTCGAGATGCCCTTAAGTTCGTCCGAGTTCCATCCGAAATGCAAACGAAAACAAAACATATGAGTTCGAGTTAATATGTCTGAGAGAGGTCCGAGATGAGTTCAAATGCTTGAAATGAAATGAAATGATTCAAAAAAGGCCATTTAAACTCTAAATGGGCCTATCCGAATTGTTGGGACAGGCCCATTTCAAAAAAGTGGCTAGCCTGGCCCATTTTGGAACAGTAACCCATCCAGATGATGGGCCTGTCCAAAATGGTGGGTCTAATTCGAATCTGTTCGAGATGAGTGGGCCCATCCGAGATAGGTGGGGCCTATCAGAAATAGTAATTTTATTTAATAAAAAATGGTGTGGGCCCTCATGTTTCCAATTTCTGAACAGTAGCACATTTTGTCACAGTCCGTGATCCAACTAACCGAGCAAACTTGTTACATATATAATAAGATAATAATAATAAAATGTAAATTGAGGAAAGTTGTCAAGGGATCAAACCGGTATGAACCTATTAAGGAACATTTTTCAGCACGAGCTTAGTCAGACTGGTCCACGCGATTGTTAATATATTTGTCCACTTAAACTTATCACTTCAGCCTTCAATTTCCAACCTCGCGACTTAACTTGATGAAATTTGCTATAGCGTCCATGTGTCCTATATGAAAACAAACCCCCGCGATCAAGGTAAGTACACAACATTTCATCATAACGCGTGAGTATACTAAGATCATCCTTTCGTTTATAACGTCAGACTTGTTGGTGAGCAGGTCGGTACATCGTACCGCAAAGTGACCAAACAACATCTGACGAGGGCTAGTCTTTATACCTTATAAAGTATTCTTTACTTTTCAAGCGCACATAATTTTCTCATGATGAGATTTCCTTTCTTTAAAGGTTTTGGCCTTTAATTTTTGGCTCCATTGAGGATATTCTGACTGTGCCTAGGTCTGCATATATATATCCGATGCAATAGAAGGGCAAAACTGATATCCTAGATGATTCATCAGTATACCAACCCAAAACTTCAGAAGTTGGCTATCTATCAATTTAGGATTTAAGACCATGAAATCATACGCCGATGTAGACTTCATATCGTTGTCTGTCCCTCCAAGGTTACTGTCAAAAAAGGCAAACAAATCAAAGTTTAAATCTCTAGGATACGAGAGTCCAAGTTTTGGAGCTCCTTTAAGGTATCTAAAGATTCATTTAACGGTAGTGAGATGAGAAAGTTTAGGATTAGCCTGATATCGAGAACGTTGGCATACAACAAACATAATTTCTACCCGTCTCGCAGTTAAGTACATCAATAATCATAATTTCAGCAAGCGGCAAGGGTCGTTCTGCAATGGGGGAGTCCATACGCTTAGAATCTGTCATCTCGAATTTTACATGAACGTCCTGAACGTATTTGCCTTGATGAATCAATATCCTTTCACTACTCTGACGAACTTGCAAGCCTAGGAACATAGTCATTTCTCCTAGTAAGCTCGTTTCGAACTTCTTCTTCATCACCTCCTCAAACTCCTTGCATAGATCTTCGTTGGTTGACCCGAAAATGATATTGTTAATATAGATCTGAACAAGGATGAGATCTTTATGCGTTTAATGAATAGCGTTTGATCTATCGTCCCCCGGGTATATCCGCATGCAAGCAGATGCTCTGTTAAGGTTGCATACCATGCACGAGGTGCTTGGTGCAGTCCAATATAGAGCTTTATCTAACTTGTAGGCATAGACTTACTTGTTTGAATCGACAAACCAAGGGGGTTGAGCGACATAAATTTCCTTTTTGATTTTCATGTACAGAAACATCATCTTAACATACATCTGATAAACACTAAAGCCCATATATGATGCATATGACAAGAAGATACGTATGGCTTCAAGACGAGCTACTGGTGTGTACACCTCATCATAATCAAGGCCTTCAATCTGCTTGAATCCCTAGAGCACTAACTGGGCTTTGTTTCTCACAATCACGCTAGTATCATCTTCTTTGTTTCTATACACCCAGCGTGTGCCGAGAGCGCGCATTCCTTCCGACAATTTCATTAATTCCATACTCCCAACTTTTCAAATTGATTGAGCTCTTCATGCATTGCATCAACCCATCCAGGTTCCTGCAAAGCAACGTCATTGCTTTTAGACTCAACTTGTGAAATGAAGCATGAATATAACCATATGTGAATGGTTCTTGATCTACTGCGGGTATAAACACCAGCAGTTACAAGACCAATAACATTAGTAATTGGATGGCTTCTCGGAACACACTGTGCAATTGCTATAACATGTGCCTTTGACTGAAGATTAGAAAATCTTCCTAACACTATCCCCGATTGCTCCCCTCATTTGATGCAACAGTATTGTTGATCACTAGTGGATCTACAGTGTAGGTTGATGGAATTCGCTGTAGAAACAATGAAGCTCCTTGGATGTTTGTATTTGAAGGACCAACAACATTTTGTTGTGTTGAGGTTTCATTGTTTTGAACTGAATCATCAGGAGTAGCTGTTGTAGTAAGTTCAAGAACCGGCTCCTGAATTTGTGAAGAATGATGCAGTGTAGTAGTAGCTTCATGAAATCCCGGTGGATCCACAGTAAGATTCTTGATAGCATCTTGAAGAGGTACAACATCATCTTCAGCAATGATGGGAATAGGTATCAATGTACTTGAGACATCTAAAGTAACAGTCATATCAGACACAATATTAAATGACTCAAACAAGGAAGATTAATCATATAACCAATCAGGTCCAATCCGTGTGTCTTTGGGATTTTCTTCCAGCCAATCCACATAGTACGTCTCCATGATCTACTTCTTGATCTTCTTGTATACTCGATATGTGGTGCTTTTAGTATATCCGATGAAATAGCATGGATCTCCTCTTGCTCCAAATTTGCCTTTGGCATCCATGGTAATAAGAACACAAGGACAACCAAAAGTGCGGAAATGTTGTATAGAGGGTTTATGTCCTTCAAATATCTCATATGGCCTCTTCATGTTACGTTTGTGGATGAGCGCATGATGTTTAACATAGCAGGCGTTTCACCACTTCTGCCCAAAATATCGGTGGAAGGCCAAAATCTATAAGCATTGTACGAGCAGCTTCAATGAGAGTCCGATTGCATATTTCAACAACTTAGTTTTGTTGAGGAGTTCGAGCTGCATTGTATTGAGGATCAATTCCTTTTAAATTGCTGAATTTATTCAGTTTAGCATTCTTGAACTTCGTCCCATTGTTGCAACGAATAATTTTTACTCGCTCGTTCGCTTCTTTTCAGGCTTGCAGTTTCACTCTTCTTTTCCAAGAAAAACACCCAAGTGAAGCAAGAGAAATCATGAGTGATAACCAGGCAATAGGCTTTTCCTCCAATACTCAACACATTTACAGGACCAAAAAGATCCATGTGAAGCAGCTCTAGAACTCTATATGTCGTGTGCACGAGCTTGGGCTTGTGAGGTTTACGATGTTACCTCCCACGAGAACATGACTCACATTTCTTGATCTGCATAAAATCTCGAATTGATATGTTTCAGACCGGACCTCGTTTTGTCAGTCGATTAAGATTCCTCAAGTTCAGATGACAAAGCCGATGATGCCACAACATAGCATCATGTTCAGCTATTTCAAAAAAATAAACATGTAACTTGATCAGTGGGGGCCTTATTCATATCAAACATGTAAGCATTTTCCCAGCGTTCAGCTTCAATCAAGTACCAATCTTCGGGTATGACAATTCCGGGCTTCAAAACTACGCATCTACCTTTTGTGAAGAGAACTTCTATGTTGTTGTCGCACATTTGAGATACACTAAGAAGATTTTGTTTGAGTTTAGGAACATAATTGACATCAGAGAAGCTGAGGACCCCGTTTCTGACTGTGCCTTTCATAGTAATTCTTCTACTTTCTCCTCATACAAAGGTGACAAATCCACTGTTGAAGATTTTAATGTTGTTCTGGGAGATGTCCCCTGTCATGTGTCTTGAACAACCACTGTCGAAAAACTAAAGTCTAATGACATCCCTCCATAGCCATTCCTACACACATCAAGGGGCCAGTGAGAAACAAGAACCAAGACCATATATTATCTGAGTTGATCATTACTCCTCATTCGCGAGACCTCACGAAAAATCATATGATTTCTAATAGAATGTGAGGTTTGGGAAGAAGAGGTTGTAGAGTTTGATGATTGAGAAACACTGAGACTAAGATCTAGCAAGTGTTTTGGGTTTCCATATTTTTTAATCAGTGTTGTTTGTCATAACTTTGGTTGATGTTTCGATTAAGTTATTGCACTGACTTTGGAAACCATATGTGTTTGAAAATCTTTGATTGAATCTCTTTGCTTAATTCCATTCTCCATCAGAGGGCTTTGCTCGAGTGAATTGATGTTCATGATGTCGAAAGTGTGAAGTCGTCTGATGATAGATGTTCCTGGATTGGTAAGACACCAGGGGATGATGAACACAATTTCTAGCTATGTGCCCCGGAATTCCAAAATTGAAACAAGTTTGTCTTTTAGTGAAAAAGACTCTTAGCTCTGCTTGTGTAATTCTTTGGAGCTGATTTGGTCTCTTCTTTCCACTAGGTGGTAATTTCTTGCGTTCATATTTATTCTTGGGTGAAACCTGTTCACAATCATCAGCACAAGAGTGAGTATCAATAACTTTACCCTTCAACTTAGCTTCAGTTACCTTTTGAGATGGGTTTTTTGTGACATTTGTGTCTTTTCAATCATTGCACAATTACAAACAATTTCATATTCAATGAAACCCTGTGTTTTATTTCCAAATATTTTTGTATTTAATAAAATCTTGTATTTTAGTGATGAGAATGCAAAAATGTCAATCGTTGCACAGTTTCGATCATTTTCGTGTTTGTTAAAGCGTTTTACGCATTTTACAAAACGCGTAACTGTACAACCGAACGAACCAACATCCATGACATTTTCAGGCATAATCCAAGTTACACATGTCTTAACACCTTTATATAACCTAAATATTAGGTTAAAGGGGTTAAAAATAGCAAACAAGTGAAAATACAAGTCCAAGGGCCAAAAATGTCAAAAAATAATAAAGATTTTTACTTCTTCACCAAGTTTTACACCTATCTCTAATTTTTGACGCCTAGCACTCATTTTGCAACCCTTAATTTTGTGTTGACACATGTTAGAACACTAATCCACACTTGAGGACAGGTGTCATCACCTCCTTAATCCTAAAGTACTATAAATACCCCATGATTCATCCATTTTTTTTCACACCACTTCAAAACACTTCAAAGCAAAGTGTGAAGTTCTTCTTTCTGACTTTCTTGGAGCTTGTTTCCAGCCTTTGGAAGCCTCCTATCTGGAGTTCCAAAAGTGTTCTTCAACACGAGTAAGTACTCTTCCTAGTTCTTTCATTATTTTAGCTATTGAGCTAAAAGTAGAACAGTGTGGCTTCCTGATTGACTTTTGGTTCTGACCATATTTTGGTCAAATCAAAGTTCAATTGAACTTTGCAATGTGATCGTAATCATGAAGGTTATAATCCATAACGATTTCCCCTTCGATTTGTAAAAAGATCTATCAGCGTCTCCGCTGTCTCATCTTCTGTACCTAAAAAGAAAACCCATGAATATCGTGAGTAATCATCTGTGACAACTAAACAATAGTACTTTCCACCTATGCTCCTTACGTTCACTGGACCAAATGGATCCATATGAAGTAATTCATAAGGGGCATCTATGGAATTTACTGTTTTAGACTTATGAGGTTTCTTATGTTGTTTGACTTGGAAAACATTTATCTTGCACGTGAAACCTCTGCACTGGCACCCCTTCCACTAAACCATTTTTAATAATATAATTCATTTTCCGGTAGTGGATGTGGGCCATGCGTCTGTGCCACAACAATGACTCAGCCTCAGATGCTTTTGATAGTGAACACGCCACCACAGTGGAAGAATCCTTAGCACCCTTGTCGATCACATAAGTGTCGTTCTCCTTGGCGCTCTCATCACTATCCAATCATCCGGTATCACCAAACCAGGTTTCAACACCAAAGTTTCAGATTTTGTAAAGTGGACCGAGTGACCCTTGTCGCAGACTTGAGATACGCTCATCAGATTGTGCTTCAGCTGCTCAACATAGTTCACTTTTTCCAGTGTGATCTTCCCGTTGGTCACTTTTCCTCGACCTGTAATGTGCCCTCCTTTAGCACCTACAAAATTCATATTACCACGATATATATTCTCAAACTCAGTCCACAACCTCGCATCCCCCGTCATGTGCATGGAGCAGCTATTATCAACATAACACAAGTTGATAATCCTCCTTATCAGCTCCTGCACAACCCAACAAAATTAGTTAGATTGGGGGACCCAAGCCTTAATGGTCTTGGGTCTTCCAGATTCATCAACCACATGAACATCCATCCATTATCCATCACTCCTAACATGAGTCTTGAATCTTAGACATGTTGATAGAAATGGTTTTTGATTTCCACTAGGTCTCTGGTCCTGAGGTTTCCTAAACATGTTGATGCGTTATCCATAACACGAATGACATTCATTAGCTTTGCCAAGCCGACCAGTAGTATGTTATGGTACCATAGGACTGACAATTCCATTATCGGACTGTTCACTGGATTTGGTGGAATTTTTGGTAATGACATAAATTGTTTCTGATTAACAAATCAATTGTTGATTTGTTAGTCTAGTTAAAGAGACCCTTTGGTGGTCTATTAAAGATACCCTTTGTTGGTATAGTCAACAAAGGTTTGAATGTGTTCATTAAAGAACGATCAAAAGTTTTCACAATTAAAAACAGAGACGATTTTGATTTATAACACGGACAAATTGTTTTGAACAGTGTCACGCAATGATTTTCACTTAAAGATATAAACGATACGAAGTTTTCTTTTGAATCAATCTATTACAAGGTTTTTACAAAAGAAATGTTTTTGTCAAGATTCATGGCTACAAGGTTTCCACAACTCTAACCAAGTTGTTTTAGTTGGTTAATTGTATTGCAATATCAAACACTTTTGATACGAGGTTTTCACTTAATGACTCTTGAAGTCGGACGAGGTGTTGCAATATGTATACAAGGCCACGAATTTGACATACTCACAAAACCTATGTACTCGCCGGCATTTTAATGCTGACTCTCTTTTCATATATGTTTCAGGAATCAATACTTGATAATATGATGCATGGTTCACGTAGGAATGGACGTGGGCCTTGGTGACTTAAAAAAAGAAAGACAATTTATTTATGTGTTGTTCTTGTTTATCCCAAGACAATGTAAACATTTAACTATAAAACAAAATTTTAAATTCCATGAGTTGTGAAACAATAGTTCTGTGACATGACTCCCCGACGTTTCTGCCGCGGTTCTTTGTTTTACGCGGTCGGGGTGTTACAGAAAGATTGGTATCAGAGCTTATGGTTCTAGGCAATTAGGTTATTAGTAATGCTTTGAACTAGACTATAACCTTCCTAGGACCCTAACGTGAGTTATCTTGCGTTTAGATTATTAAAACAATACCATCACCTATCCTTAGGTGATTACCAAAACAAATACACAAGTTACAAATTTGTTTTGAAAATCAATCATCTATCCTTAGATGATTTGTTTTGGATTAAAGCCTGGTAAGTTTTCCAAACCCCGTCAAAGTTTGGGTTTTATTAATGTGAACACGTGCAATCTGGAAGGGTGGATGCCTGTACCCTGAGTTTTCTGTCTAAGGCTAGAGTGTTCGTACAAATCCGCATTATCGGACCAGTCACTCTTACCTGGGAACAATTGGGATGAGTGTCCACTTATAGGATAAAGCATGTCTTCGCGATACATTATAAAGACCCATTTACTTTGATTAGTCACCGTGTGTCGTTTGTTTGTTCTTAAGTAACGAACGAATGACCACCATCCTTATATTTCGTCGATATTTTTAACATCTATCTTCATTATCCAATGTCAATCTCAGATATTTTCCCTCATGTTTTCTTCTAGAAGGCCTCCTCGACGTAATACAACTAAAAATGCCAAAATGGCAGCTATGATCGCTCAGCAAATTGCTGTTGCACTCCCAAACCTAGTGACCCAGATAAACTAAGCGAAGAATAACAATAATTACAACAACAATGCACCCACACCATGAAACTACAAACAATTCAACTCGGCTAGGCCACTCAAGTTTACTGGGTCCGAAGGAGCTACAGGACTCCTGCAGTGGTTTGAGAGTCTTGAAAGCACATTTCGTCATGTTCAATGCCCCAATAAGTGAAAAGTCGAGGTTACATCGAGTGTATTCCAGAAAAGAGCACTTACAAGGTGGAATGGTGTGATGAGAGATAGGGGTGCCGATGTGGCAATGTCACAAACGTGGGAAGAGCTTCGAGCTTTAATGATGAGGGAATTATGCCTATGTCTTGTACAACGGGCACTGGAAGATGAATTTCACAATTTTAAACAAGATAGTGGAGAGCATCGTGCCTACACTGACCGTTACGAAGAATTGAGCTTGTTGTGTCCCGCCATGATCACCCCGTTGGATAAAGCAATCAAGACGTACATCGATGGCCTGTCTGACCCCGTTCAGGACATTGTTACTGGTAGCAACCCTACCGCTGTTCGACAGGCTATCGAATTAGCTGCTACCCTGACTGAGTCTCAGGTCAAGAAAGGGAAACTATTTCGCAAGGGCGACAAGAAACAGGTAGCTAAGACCACTCAAGAGAAAACAAAGGAGAACAAAGCTGAGTCTTCCAAGAAGTCGAGGAAGTGTAAGGCTTCACAGAATTTTGCAGTTGTTGCACCACCTAACCAGAATACTCAAACCAGCCAGCACAACCTCCTGCGTGGAAACCCTATGCTGGTACTGCACCATTGTGCAACCGGTGTAATGGTCACCATCAAGCTCACATACAGTGTCGCCAATGCACATCATCTGGAAGATTCTGTCACATAGCCAATGTTTGTCATTTGGCCCCAAAAAAAGCTGTTCAGAACCCTATTCAACCCCAAGCCAACTCTGCTAGACCTCCGTTCCCACCTGGTTCTTGCTACAACTGTGACGAGATGGGTCACTTTAGAAACAACTGCCCAAAATTGGTGAACGCGAATGCGAATCCAGCCCGTGGACGCGCATTCAACATCAATACCAACGAGGCTCGTGCTGATAATGAAGTCATTAACAGTACGTTCCTTGTTAACAATCATCCTGCTTCTATTCTTTTCGATTTGGATGCTGATAGAAGCTTTATATCACTAGCCTTTGAAACTTTGCTTTCGATGCCTAGAACTAAACTAGGAAAACCCTTAACGGTGGAAATAGCTAGTGGTGAACTCCTTGTGCTCGACTATATCATTCGTAGTTGCCAATTGAACTTGGATAACCACCTTTTTCCCATTGACCACACACCAATGCAACTTGGGAGTTTTGACATCAATATAGGAATTGATTGGTTAACCAAACACCATGCTGAGGTGATCTGTTTCGACAAGGTTGTTTGTATACCTCTCTCGTCTGGCGAAACCTTAGAAGTTCATGGATAGAAACCCTCTAGTAGCCTAAAACTCATGACCTGTACCCAGGCCCAAAAATACCTACAAAAGAATTATGTAGCCTTTTTGGCACATATCATAGAGGAAAAAGTAAATGGCAAGACTATTCAGAACATCCCCATTGTTTGGGAATTTCGTGAGGTGTTGCCTCAAGAGCTACCTGGTTTACCCCCAATTCGTTAAGTTGAGTTTCAAGTTGACCTTGTACCTGGTGCAAACCCAATTGCTAAATCTCCTTACCGACTTGCACCGTCTGAAATGCAAGAGTTGTCAAAGCAACTCCAAGAACTTTCAGAAAGGGGATTCATTCGTCTGAGCTTTTCACCTTGGGGCGCTCCTGTCCTCTTCGTGAAAAAGAAGGATGGATCCTTCCGTATGTGTATCGATTATCGTGAGCTCAACAACTCACAATCAAAAATCGATATCCCCTACCTCGCATTGATGATCTCTTTGATCAGCTACAAGGTGCGACCTGCTTTTCAAAGATTAATATGCGTTATGGGTATCATCAACTTCGTGTACTCGAAGAAGATTCCCAAGACTGCTTTTCGCACTCGATACGGCCATTACGAGTTCACTGTCATGCCTTTTGGTTTGACGATTGCTCCTGCCGTCTTCATGGACTTAATGAATAGGGTTTGTAAACCTTACTTAGACAAGTTCATCATTGTTTTCATCGACGACATCCTCATTTATTCAAAGTCTTGTGCCGATCACGAACAAGGTATGCATGTGAATTTGGGCTAAACGAAGTTCAATTTTTGGGACACATTGTTAACGAACAAGGTATACATGTAGATCCCGCCAAAATCATTGCGATTAGGGATTGGAGTACACCTACTACTCCTACAGAAGTTCGTTCATTTCTTGGTCTTGTTGGATACTATCGACGATTGATCGCGAACTTTTCAAAGATCGCGGTTCCTCTCACCACTTTGACTTAGAAGAATAAACCTTTCGAGTGGGGACCCAAACAAGGGGAAGCCTTTCAAACACTGAAACAAAAACTCTGTAATGCTCCTGTTTTATCTTTACCCGACGGCAACAATGATTTTGTTATCTATTGTGACGCATCAAACCTAGGCCTTGGTTGTGTTCTCATGCAAAGAGACAAAGTCATAGCCTATGCATCAAGACAATTGAAAATCCATGAGAAGAACTACACAACTAATGATCTTGAGTTAGCAGCCGTAGTTTTTGCTCTCAAAATTTGGAGACACCACCTTTACAGTACGAAATGTGTGGTTTTCACTGACCACAAATGTCATACCCCGACCCGTAGCGGAATAAGAGTCGGGGCATAATTGGGTTATCACCAAAGCTCATGATGTTTACTAATATGTTTCATATTTATTAAATTCAAAATTACAACTTCAATATTCCAAACAAGTTCATACAATTACTAGGAAAAAGTAACTAAATAAACAATCCAAAGCCTAAACTGATTTATTCTTCTAAGCCGTCCTATATGTTTCTTGCTGCAACTGGATCACCTGTATCATGTGTAAAAATGGGGGTTTTTGGGTCAACAAAAGTTGGCGAGTGAACCTTGTTAGAAAAACATTTATTATTGATTTCTTGTTATATTTAACATGGAAAAATTGTGCAATAATCATATGTGAGCAAACGTAAATAAACATACAATAACAAATAACAAACCACCTTGCATGAGCAAATGACATGAATGATAATGTATATGTTGGCAACGTCACGTTCCGCTCATAGGTAATGGGGAACGGACGGCTTATGATGATTTATGTGCGATCAAGGCTCAATCAAACGGAGCCGATCGTATGTTGGCAACGCCTCGTTCACGCTCATATGTAATGGGGAACGGTTCCGCAAATAGGTAATGGGGAACAGACGGCCTATGATGATGCATGTACTGAAAATGATAAATTTAATCTAAACATTAACCACACAAACAATTGATACATATTGGATACACATTTGATCATGGATATGATGGATGCATAAGTGTTTAAATGTAATATAAATAAGACACATGATACACCCCAAAAAGTGATTAAAACGGGGAATTTGTAGAGATTCACTCACATTGGGTGCGTTCGTTTGATGATGTTGAATGCGCATGAGTTTAGAGGGTTGATCGAAGAGGAATAACTAACCTAAATAATAACAAAAAGGTACGGTAAATAAGTGGATTTTATTGACAATTTTAATAGGGTTTTTAGATTCATTTTTGTGAGTTTAAGGTCATTTTCTAACTTTAAAAATATTATTTTTAAGTATTTTTAATTGATTTTTAAATTAAATAAATAAATAAAAATATAAAAAAATGTTGACTTTTTGGGTTGACCGTTGACCATTGACTTTGACTGTTGACCGGTTCGGACTTGTATTTGCTTGCGCTGAGTGAGGTTCGAACTTGTGACCTCCCGTACGCGTGCACGCAACTCTGCCAACTGAGCTACGTGTCTAACCCGAAATATTTCTGTTTTTAATTATATTTATATACTATTTAATTTATTAAGAATTCATTTATTTTAAAAAGAATTTTAATTATGTCGAACCGGTGCACATAACAGGTCTCGAACTCGGGACCCGTTGTTTAACATTGCACACAGTCCACCATGGTTAAAATACCGGTTTTTATTAAACTTAACATCTTACAGCGAATTAATACGATTCGGTTTAAAAAGAACATTTTTATAGGGTCGTGTCAGGGATCAAACTCGAGACGTTTGTTTTGTTTGCGCACACAGTCCACCGCTGGAATGTGTGTCTAACCCGTTTGATTATGTGATTTTAATTATACTTATACTTATTTCTGACTTCGTCTTCTTCGTTCAAAAACACAGACAACGATTATTCTACTGTTCTTGTTTAATTCGATTGACGGACTTATAAATGATTAAAATGAAATTGATAGAGGAGGTTTAGGGAATGAATGTACAGGAAAGATGATTTTTCTCAGAACTCCGGCAAAGTCGTCGGCTCTGTTTTATGAACTCCGTCTGAGCGGACCAATTAACAGTTTTGATTAACTAACTGTGAAATTAAATGACTAAACAAGAATTATCAGAGAGTTTAGATGTTCATACCGATTCACAGCGTGATTTTGGAATTTCCAGAAATTTTCCGGCGAGTGCTGAATATCCGACAACGTCGTCCGGGACCGATTCTGATTGAAGGGTTTGAGTTAGTAGAAGTCTAACAATGGATAGAAGATGAAAGAATTGAGAAATTTACCGATTCGATGAATGTCATGGTCTTCCGGCGAAAGTCCGACGATTTCAGAAAGCGTTTCCGACGAACAGAAAATAGAGCGAAAGTGAAATTGGAGGTTCTGAGAGTGTTTCTAAGTTGTGAGATAATGATATTACCGGTGTAAACTGGAGGTAAATGATTTCGGTTATTAAACCCGAAAATCATATGAATTGAGTTCAATAAAGACTAAATTTGATTAAGAACGTGGGTCGTAATGGTTTCATCGGTTATAATCAGTAATAGCGAACACTCAAACGTCTGGAAAGTTGAAAGCCGGTTATCGGTTTCAGTTTTGGCGCAAACAGATGGTTTCTCGGGTAGAAGTTAAGTTTTATTTGTTTCCTTGATTACAAAAAACAGCAAGTGGCGGAGTGGTTAAATGTTTGATGATTGTGTCTTCCGGCTGACCCGGGTTCGAAACCCGGCAGCCCCTTTTATTTTTTATTTAATTTATTTTTTACTTTTAATAATTATAGTTTTTAAATTCTAAAATGTTTATTAATTATGTATTGTTTAAAATTAAAATTAACCATAAATACGCAACAAAATTTTATAACTTGATATTCGAGTAACAAACGAAGCGGGTTTGGAAACCCGTTTTTCGACGGATGTTACAATATCCCCTACTTTTAGAAATTTCGTTCCGAAATTTAAGTAGTAGTGGTAACAGGAAAAAGATGCGGGTATTTTTCGCGCATTGAGTCTTCACGTTCCCAAGTAAACTCAGGTCCTCGTTTCGACTCCCAGCGTACCCTAACAATTGGAATACGACTCCGTCTTAAACATTTTTCTCCGAAGTCCATGATCTCTACTGGTCTTTCAATGAAGTGCATAGATTCATCGATCTGAATATCTTCAAGGGGAATATGGAGGTTTTCATCGGCGAGGCACTTCTTCAAGTTTGATATGTGGAATGTGGGGTGAATTCTGTTGAGTTCTTCTGGTAGGTCAAACTTGTATGCTACAGGTCCTACTCTTTCGAGTATCTTGAAAGGTCCTACGTAGCGTGGTGCTAACTTGCCCTTCTAACCAAAACGAACTACTCCCTTCCACGGTGATACTTTTAAAAGTACATGATCACCAATATTAAACTCCAAGGGCTTTTGTCGTTTGTCTGCATAACTCTTTTGACGACTTTGTGCCGCTAGAAGATTGTTTCGAATCTGATGGATCTTGTCTGTTGTTTCCTGAGTCAATTCTGGACCGGTGATTTGAGCTTCTCCAATTTCGTGCCAACATACTGGAGATCGGCACTTACGACCATATAAAGCTTCGAAAGGTGCCATGCCGATACTTGAATGATAACTGTTGTTGTACGAAAATTCAACTAATGGTAGATGAGCGTCCCAATTTCCCTTGAAGTCTATGACACATGCTCGAAGCATATCTTCAAGAGTTTGGATGGTGCGTTCAGATTGTCCATCAGTTTGAGGATGATAAGCGGTACTTAGGTCTAATCGTGTACCTAAAGCGGCTTGTACGGCTTGCCATGTTCGTGAAGTGAAACGACCATCACGATCTGAAATAATACTTAATGGTACACCATGACGGCTTACGATCTCGCTGATGTAGATACGAGCTAACTTCTCGTTCTTGAAGTCCTCGCGAATCGGAATAAAGTGAGCTGATTTTGTAAGACGATCAATGATTACCCATATAGTGTCATACCCACTGGAGGTGCGAGGTAACCCGGTAATGAAGTCAATGGTTATGTTTTCCCACTTCCACACAGGTACTTCAGGTTGGACTAGAAGTCCTGAGGGTCTTTGATGTTCAGCTTTTACTTTGGAACATGTAAGGCACTTGGAAACAAAAACAGCAATATCCTTTTTCATTCCAGGCCACCAGTAGGTGTATCGAAGGTCTTGATACATCTTTTCGGCTCCTGGGTGTATAGAGTATCGTGTTTTGTGCGCCTCATTCATAAGGAAATCACGAAGGTTATTTTGATCGGGAATCCATATGCGATCTAGATAGTACAGAATACCGTCGGATTTAGTTTCAATTTTAAGTTCAGCTCCACAAGACAGCTCCTTGCGTACGTCGTTTTCCGTTACTGAAACATGTTGGGCTTCTCGGATTTGATCTTTGATGTCGGTTATGATTTGCGAACATAGAAGACGAATGGAGTTCGCATAACCCTTTCGACTGAGCGCATCGGCCACCACGTTTGCCTTGCCAGGATGATACCGAATTTCACAATCGTAGTCATTAAGAAGTTCGACCCATCTTCGTTGCCTCATTTTTAACTCCTTTTGGTTGAAGATATGTTGGAGGCTCTTATGGTCAGTGTATATTTCACACTTAGTACCGTAGAGGTAATGTCTCCATATCTTAAGAGCGAACACAACGGCTCCAAGGTCCAGGTCATGGGTGGTGTAGTTCTTCTCATGAATTTTGAGTTGTCTGGAAGCATAAGCTATCAATTTTCCTCTTTGCATCAGTACGCAGCCTAGTCCCTGCCCTGACACGTCGCAATAAACCACTAAGTCATCACTACCCTCAGGAAGTGTGAGGATAGGTGCGTCACAGAGTTTTTGCTTTAGAGTTTGGAAGGCTTCTTCTTGTTTGGGTCCCCATAAGAAGGGTTTTCCTTTATGTGTTAAAGCCGTGAGTGGTACAGTGACACGAGAGAAAATTTGCAATGAAACGGCGATAATAACCAGCCAAACCAAGAAATGATCTTACTTCGGTAGGTGTACGTGGCGCTTGCCATTCTTGTACTGCTTTGATCTTTGAGGGGTCGACATGTATTCCCTTCTCATTGACGACATGTCCAAGGAATTGTACCTCTTTTAACCAGAATTCGCATTTGGAGAATTTGGCGTAGAGCTTTTCATTCCCTAAGAGTGTAAGGATGAGTTGAAGGTGCCGTTCATGATCAGACTTAGACTTTGAGTAGATGAGGATGTCGTCGATGAAGACTATAACAAAATGGTCGAGATAAGGTTTGCAGACTCTGTTCATTAGACCCATGAAGACAGATGGGGCGTTGGTTAAACCAAATGGCATGACCATGAATTCATAATGACCATAACGAGTTCGGAAGGCGGTCTTTGGGACGTCTTCTTCATGTACTCTGAGTTGATGATAACCAGAACGAAGGTTGATTTTTGAAAAACCGGTGGCGCCTTGTAGTTGGTCTAGAAGATCATCGATGCGAGGTAATGGGTAGCGGTTCTTGACCGTTAACTTGTTGAGTTCTCTGTAGTCGATACACATGCGAACGTTCCATCTTTCTTCTTCACAAAAAGGATAGGTGCACCCCAAGGCGATGAGCTAGGACGTATGAATCCTTTGCCACTCAGCTCTTGCAGTTGACTGGCTAGCTCTTGCATTTCGGATGGGGCTAACCTATGAGGAGATTTTGCAACTGGTGTAGCTCCAGGTATAAGATCAATGCCGAATTCGACTTCTCTCACGGGAGGAAGTCCTGAAATGTCGTCAGGAAAAACTTGCGGAAAATCTTTTACTACTGGGATGTCTTCAAGTTTCTTCTCCTTGGTACCCTTTTTGACGACATGAGTTAGGAATGCGACATAATTCTTGCGGAGATCTTTTCGGGCTTGAAGACAGGACATTAATTTGAGTCCTTTCGAAGGGGTTTCTCGAAATATTCGTAGAGTCTGACCGTTTGTAAGAGGGATGCGAATGAACTTTTCACGGCATACAACTTCAGCATGATGTTGGCTGAGCCAGTCCATACCAATTATAATGTCGAAACTTCACAAGTTCATAGGTATGAGGTCAACTGGAAAATCGTGATCGTTTAGGGTGAGATTACAATTGCGTAAAATAGAGTTTAATGAGACCGGTTTTCTGTCAGCAACTTCTACCGTTATGGATTCCATGAGTGTATCACGAGTTTGGTTGAGGATGGGTTCAAATTCTAAGGACACAAAACTCTTATCCGCGCCAGTATCAAATAACATGGATGCATAACTACCATTGATGAGAAACGTACCGTTAACCACATTGTTGTTAGCCTTAGCTTGATTAGCGTTGATGTTGAAAGCTCTTCCTCTTGCAGGTGGAGGAGCTTGATTAGCCTGGTTTACTGGATTAGCTTGAGCTTGGGCATGGATGATATTCACCAGGCGTGGACAGGTGTTCCTGAAGTGGTTCGGGTCTCCACAGTTGTAACAAGCCCGCATAGGTTGCACCATGGGATAGTTTGGTTGGTAGTAGGATTGGGCTACATGTTGGGCAGGTGGTAGGAGTAAAGGTTGTTGGGCTTGACCCACTATTTGATGGTGTTGAGGGCTGATGGCGGTTCGTTCACTGAAGTGCGTGACAGGTTTGAATGGTGTGACCTGCACGGCCACAGTCGGTGCAATGTTGGCAGGGATGATCAGGAAAGTGATGGTATTGGCAACAGTTGCATTTTGGGTATGGGCCGGAGTATGGCTTCTTATATGGTGCAGGTGAGGGGGCAACTTGCGTAATGGGTGCAGCAGGGATAGGGAAATTTGTTTGTGTGACAGCAAAGTTTCTGGTGTTTCGTTTCCTCTTATTAGCAAACTTTGAGGAGGAGGTGGAATGGTTTGAAGTCTGGCCCTCAATGGGGGCTTTCTTTTTCTCGTCCTTAAATTTGCCGTTACGAATACGATTCTCGGTAAGCTCGGTAGCTAGTTCCATAGCAGGTTCAAGTGTTGCAGGCGAAATGCTTAGAACTAAGTCTTGAATTTTCGAGGGAAGGCCTCGAATATAGTGTTCGACTAAGCGGTAAACTGGGGTGAACAAGTTGGGGATCATTTGATTCAACTCTAGAAACCTTTTGTTGTAGGAAGTATGATCTCCCTCCTTTTGCTTCAACGAGTGAAATTCATCCTCTAACTTTTTGATCTCGCTTCTTGGACAGAAGCGTCTCTTCATGATTTCCCTTAACTCCCCCCATGTTATGGCCATTGCATCTTCGATTCCTCTCTTACCTTTTTCTGTATTCCACCAGGTAAGAGCTACTCCAAATAGTCTCCCGGTTGCGTAACGTACCTTGCGATCCTCAGGACAATCGCAATTGAGGAAGGTGATTTCCATTTCCTCAAACCAGTGGAGGAGAGCAGTGACACCTTCGGTCCCTTCAAATTTCGGGGGATCGCAAGACTTGAAGTGTTTGTAAGAGCACTTTTTGGAGGGAGGGTTGTCGACGTTCTGGTCTTCTTGATGGGGAGCATTGATGGGATTTGTGGCGAGAGCTTGTTGGACTTGAATTACGATGTCAGGAAGCACCGCGGCCATTTTTTTGCGATTTGGGTGGCCAAGCGTTCGTTTGATCTTCCTGACCTTCTACCCCCACGTTGTTGCCTAGCCGACATCTACAGGAACATACATAAGAAGATTGTGAGTTTAAGGAGTCTTTTTAGGTGTCATGTGTCTTAAAAAAATAAAAATAACATAAACATCAATAATGCAACTACATCCATAGGATGTCTTGGGTTTGCTCATGTTTGGGCCTCCAATGTCCCCCATACCATCGCCTGTATAGTCATGTGGGCACCCATGACTATTGGCTTAGTAGGATTCACATTGGTATTAGCGGTTTAACACTCACATCACCCGAATGAAAACCATGAAATATGTTTTCAAGATGTATGGTCGGAGGGTGTCCAGGTGTAGACACAATGACAACTCAAAGTGGGGTTAGCTCACACGACGTTTGGTATAGCATGCTTTGGCCTAATAGGTCCTTCGTACTCTCAACGTTAGTCCCCAGGTAGGCAAACTGGTCCTTTATTTTGGATTTATGCGAATGCCAAGCCTAGATAGGACGTTCCGACTACCGGTACTTGTACCCTTCCAGTTACTACATGCCCGTCATGAGAACTCACTTTGATGTGATTTGAAAATACAAAAATCGTTGCAAAAGTCATGGAAATTGTGTGGTGTGTGCTCTCATGGATATGATATGTTATGAGAATATGATTCATGATAGGCATTGTATAATAATATGTACTTATGAACATACTTGCATAACATTGAATGTAACAATAAACATAAAGCATATAAACATCATGAATTTTGCATGTAACACACAAACAATTTAAAAATTCTAATCAACTATAGTATAGGCTCTAAGGGTCTAATAACCTATCCTATATCCCTATAGTCATGGCTCTGATACCAATCTGTCACACCCCGACCCGCAGCGGAATAAGAGTCGGGGCATAATTAGGTTATCACCAAAGCTCATGATATTTAGTAATATGTTTCATATTTATTAAATTCAAAATTACAACTTCAATATTCCAAACAAGTTCATACAAGTACAAGGAAAAAGCAACTAAATAAACAATCCAAAGCCTAAACCGATTTATTCTTCTAAGCCGTCCTATATGTTTCTTGCTGCAACTGGATCACCTGTATCATGTGTAAAAATGGGGGTTTTTGGGTCAACAAAAGTTGGCGAGTGAACCTTGTTAGAAAAACATTTATTATTGATTTCTTGTTATATTTAACATGGAAAAATTGTACAATAATCATATGTGAGCAAACGTAAATAAACATACAATAACAAATAACAAACCACCTTGCATGAGCAAATGACATGAATGATAATGTATATGTTGGCAACGTCACGTTCCGCTCATAGGTAATGGGGAACGGACGACCTATGATGATGTATGTGCGATCAAGGCTCAATCAAACGGAGCCGATCGTATGTTGGCAACGCCTCGTTCACTCTCATAGGTAATGGGGAACGGTTCCGCTCATAGGTAATGGGGAACAGACGGCCTATGATGATGTATGTACTGAAAATGATAAATTTAATCTAAACATTAACCACACAAACAATTGATACATATTGGATACACATTTGATCATGGATATGATGGATGCACAAGTATTTAAATGTAATATAAATAAGACACATGATACACCCCCAAAAAGTGATTAAAACGGGGAATTTGTAGAGATTCACTCACATTGGGTGCGTTCGTTTGATGATGTTGAATGCGCACGAGTTTAGAGGGTTGATCGACGAGGAATAACTAACCTAAATAATAACAAAAAGGTACAGTAAATAAGTGGATTTTGTTGACAATTTTAATAGGGTTTTTAGATTCATTTTGTGAGTTTAAGGTCATTTTCTAACTTTAAAATATATTTTTAAGTATTTTTAATTGATTTTTAAATTAAATAAATAAATAAAAATATAAAAAATGTTGACTTTTTGGGTTGACCGTTGACCATTGACTTTGACTGTTGACCGGTTCGGACTTGTATTTGTCTGCGCTGAGTGAGGTTCGAACTTGTGACCTCCCGTACGCGTGCACGCAGCTCTACCAACTGAGCTACGTGTCTAACCCGAAATATTTCTGTTTTTTATTATATTTATATACTATTTAATTTATTCAGAATTCATTTATTTTAAAAAGAATTTTAATTATGTCGAACCGGTGCACATAACAGGTCTCGAACCCGGGACCCATTGTTTAACATTGCACACAGTCCACCGCTGGACTGTGTGCCTAACGTGGTTAAAATACCGGTTTTTATTAAACTTAACATCTTACAGCGAATTAATACGATTCGGTTTAAAAAGAACATTTTTATAGGGTCGTGTCAGGGATCGAACTCGAGACGTTTGTTTTGTTTGCGCACACAGTCCACCGCTGGACTGTGTGTCTAACCCGTTTGATTATGTGATTTTAATTATACTTATACTTATTTTCTGACTTCGTCTTCTTCGTTCAAAAACACAGACAACGATTATTCTACTGTTCTTGTTTAATTCGATTGACAGACTTATAAATGATTAAAATGAAATGGATAGAGAAGGTTTTGGGAATGAATGTACAGGAAAGATGATTTTTCTCAGAACTCCGGCAAAGTCGTCGGCTCTGTTTTATGAACTCCGTCTGAGCGGACCAATTAACAGTTTTGATTAACTAACTATGAAATTAAATGACTAAACAAGAATTGTCAGAGAGTTTAGATGTTCATACCGATTCACAGCGTGATTTTGGAATTTCCAGAAATTTTCCGTCGAGTGCTGAATATCCAACAACGTCATCCGGGACCGATTCTGATTGAAGGGTTTGAGTTAGTAGAAGTCTAACAATGGATAGAAGATGAAAGAATTGAGAAATTTACCGATTCGATGAATGTCACGGTTTTCCGGTGAAAGTCCGGCGATTTCAGAAAGCGATTCCGACTAACAGAAAATAGAGCGAAAGTGGAATTGGAGGTTCTGAGAGTGTTTCTGAGTTGTGAGATAATGATATTACCGGTGTAAACTGGAGGTAAACTGGAGTTGTGAGATAATGATATTACCGGTGTAAACTGGAGTTGTGAGATAAAGATAACGGATTACTCTACTACAAGAATCGTTTATGGATTCCTAGTCAAGACAATCTCCACACCTTATTGATGGACGAAGCTCATAAGTCTCGTTATTCAATCCATCCTTGTGGAGAAAAAAATGTTTAAGGATCTTCGTACCCAGTATTGGTGGCCAGGTATGAAGAAGGACATTGCCTTATATGTGTCTAAATGCCTAACTTGCCTTAGAGTTAAGGCAGAACATCAACGCCCATCTGGTTTACTTGAGCACCACAAATACCGGCATGGAAGTAGGAGCACATTGTGATGGATCTCGTCACTAAACTACCGCGTACACCAAGAGGTCATGATGCCATTTGTGTAATCATCGATCTTCTAAACAAAGTCACCACACTTTTTGGCAATTAATGAGGATCTATCTACTGACAAACTCGCCAAGATCTACGTTGATGAGATTGTATCTCGTCATGGTATTCCTTTGAACATCATATCCGATCGAGATGCTCGATTCTCATCTAACTTTTGGAAGGCCATGTAATCTGCCATGGGAACCAAACTCAATCTAAGCACTACTTATCATCCTCAAACGGATGGACAATCTGAAAGGATAATTCAAACACTAGAGGATATGCTTAGAGCATGTGTGATCGACTTTGGTGGTAGTTGGGATTGGCATCTACCATTGGTCGAATTCTCCTACAACAATAGTTATCATGCAAGCATCAATATGGCGCCTTTCAAAGCTCTATACGGTCGAAATTGTCGTTCACCTGTCTTCTGTAATGAGGTTGGTGAAGCTTGGCTCACTGGGCCTTAACTCATTCACAACACAACATACAAAGTCAAGAAAATTCGTGATAACCTTCTGACAACTAGAAGTCGTCAAAAGAGTTATGCGAACAAACGACGCAAGCCCTTGGAATTCCAAGTTGGTGATCACGTCCTTGTCAAGGTTTCCCCTTGGAAAGGTGTGATTAGAATAGGAAAGAAAGGAAAACTTGCACCACGATATATTGGACCATTCAAGATCGTTGAGAGAATCGGAAAGGTGGCCTACCGACTTGAGCTACCTCCTGAACTTGGGAATATTCACCCAATATTCAACGTGTCTAATATGAAAAAGTGTTTAGCTGATACAAACCTCCACATTCCCGTCGACAAAATTCACGTTGATAACACAATGCACTTTGTCGAGAAACCTGTGGAGATATTGGACCGTGAAGTGAAGAAACTCAAGCGTAGATGTATACCGATAGTTAAAGTTCGCTGGAAATCCAAACGTGGCCCAGAATTTACTTGGGAATGAGAGGATTAGATGAAAGTAAAATATCCACATCTGTTTCACAAAGTTTCCTCAAATTAAATTTCGGGATGAAATTTCCAAAAGTAGGGGAGACTGTGACAATTGTGCATTTTCAATCATTGCACAATTACAAACAATTTCGTATTCAATGAAACCCTGTGTTTTATTTCCAAGTATTTTTGTATTAATAAAATCTTGTATTTTATTGACGAGAATGCAAAAACGTCTATCGTTGCCAAATGTCGATCATTTTCGTGTTCGCTAAAGCGTTTTACGCATTTTGCGAAACGCATAATCGTACAACCGAACGAACCAACATCCATGACACTTTGGGGCATAATCCAAGTTACACATGTCTTAACACCATTATATAACCTAAATATTAGGTTAAAGGGGTTAAAAATGGCAAACAAGTGAAAATACAAATCCACGGACAAAAATGTCAAAAAAATATTAAATATTTTCGCTTCTTCACCAAGTTTGCAACCTATCTCCAATTTTTGACACCTAGCACTCACTTTGCCACCCTTAATATTGTGTTGACACATGTTAGGACACTAATCCACACTTGAGGACACTTGTCATCAGCTCCATTTTTTTCACACCACTTCAAAACACTTCAAAGCAAAGTGTGAAGTTCTTTTTTCTATCCTTCTTAGAGCTTGTTTCCAACCTTTGGAAGCCTCCTATCTTGAGTTCCGAAAGTGTTCTTCAACACTAGTAAGTACTCTTCCTAGTTCTTTAATTATTTTTTAGCTATTTTGAGCTAAACGTCGAATAGTTTGGCTTCCTGATTGACTTTTGGTTCTGACCATATTTGGTCAAGTCAAAGTTCAATTGAACTTTGCAACGTGATGTAATCACGAAGGTTATAATCCCTAGAGGTTTCACCTTCTGATTACCACGTTTACCAGTCGAAGTGACGAGTTAAAGTATCGGTAAAAAAATGCACATGATGTGCATTTTACGACGAAACTATTTTCAGGTATCAAAACACCAAGTTTTGATAACAAATCTGTTTTATAAACTTAGTTAGACATATTTTGACATGTCTAACTCGTCACTTCTAGTTTAGTGCTTATTTAGGGTCGTAGGTCGAGCGGTCTTGACCACCGCTTTGACATTCGAATCCGACCCGTTTGTTAGATCTTAGGATCCTACCCAACACATATTTGTGACCATAGTTACATAGGGAATAACCTACTGAGGTTATACCTTATGGTTACATTGTTTGTTTAGTGTTATGATAAGTTACTTCTATGTTCAAAAAAAATGATGACCAAAATGCTCTTTTTCGCATAAATCAATTTTAAACACATGTAACCAAATTTTTGACATATAAACTGATGTTTTAACATTTTCAAACATGCTTGGGCATTTAAGACTTATCATAGGACAAGTTTAACCATCCGATCTTATGTTTACGCTAATGATGCGTTAAAGTAGCGTAAACTACCTTAACGAGTCATAATGGGTCAAAAGCACTTAGGATCCTTTCCAAATAAGAATGTTAAGTTTGTTAAACCATATCACATGTGTTCCAACACTCGTTTCGTTTATAAGACTTCATTCTATCTGATTTCCTGTTTGTAGTCCCGACACGCTAACATATTTATCTGACACATTAGGACACGTTTGAGCTTTGTTTATTTCATTGATCAAGAACACTTTCGCAATCCCAAGTGAGTACATAGCCCCCTCTTTTACGTTTTCTAAATGTTTTGAGGTGATTCATATATGCCTATCATTATTTTTAAGATTTCAAAACAATATACATGGTTTATATATAAAAAAATGATTTCAAAGTGAGTACATAGCCCCCCTCTTTTAACTTTTCTATATGTTTTGGGGTGATTCATATGTGCTAAACTATCTTTTCAAATCTACATATTTACTATGCACGGCTTATGTGAGTACATAGCCCCCCCCTTCTTTTACATTTTCAAATGTTTTGTGGTGATTCATATGTGCATACAATTATTTTCAAGATTTCAAAACAATATACATGGTTTATAAATACAAAATGAATTTCAAAGTGAGTACATAGTTCCCCTCTTTTATATTTGCAAATGTTTTGGGGTGACTCATATGTGCTAAATCATTTTCAAGTTTTCAAAAACAATGTCTATGGTTTATATATAAAACAATACGATTTCAATAATGTGAACAACTTGTTGATGCGTTATCCATAACACGAATGACATTCATTAGCTTTGGCCAAGCCGACCAGTAGTATGTTATGGTACCATAGGATTGACAATCCCATTATCGGACTGTTCACTAGATTTGGTGGAAGTTTGGTTAATGACATAAACTGTTTCTGATTAACAAATCAATTGTTGATTTGTTAGTCTAGTTAAAGAGACCCTTTGGTGGTCTATTAATGATACCCTTTGGTGGTATAGTCAACAAAGGTTTGAATGTGTTCATTAAAGAACGATCAAAAGTTTTCACAATTAAAAACACGAACAATTTTGATTTATAACACGGACAAATTGTTTTGAACAATGTCACGCAATGATTTTCACTTAAAGATATAAACCATACTTTTCTTTTGAATCAATCTATTACAAGGTTTTTACAAAAGAAATGTTGTTGTCAAGATTCATTGCTACAAGGTTTTCACAACTCTAACCAACTTGTTTAGTTGGTTAATTGTATTACAGTATCAAACACTTTTGATATGAGGCTTTCACTTAACCACTCTTGAAGTCGGACGAGGTGTTTCAATATGTATACAAGGCCACAAATTTGATACACTCACAAAACCTATGTACTCGCCGGCATTTTTATGCTGACTCTCTTTTCACATATGTTTCAGGAATCAATACTTGATAATATGATGCATACTTCACGTAGGAATGGACGTGGGCCTTAGTGACTTAAAACATAAAAGACAATTAATTTATGTGTTGTTCTTGTTTATCCCAAGACAATTTAAATATTTAAGTTAATAAATCAAAATTTTAAATTCCATGAGTTGTGAAACAATAGTTCTGTGACATGACTCCCCGACGTTTCCGCCGCGGTTCGTTGTTTTACACGGTCGAGGTGTTACATATGATACCTTCAATTTTGATGATGATAATTTCTAAAGCCATTGTTATAAAAATTTCGACTACCAACATTTTGATATCGAATTTGATATTGACCTTGACTTCTGAAATTATTTGATTGACCATGAAAGTTATTCATTCTTGGTGAACTACTTCTAGGTCTTTTATATCTGCCTGATGTAGATGCAGGTTGAAATCTTTGTTGATTTCTTTGAAAATGAGGAACTTGGTGAGTTCCTTTTTCAGCCTTATCTACACCAACAACAACACTCTGTTTCCTAGTAGCAGATATCTTTGGTGAGTTAGTAACCTTCTTCTCACCATCACCAATTTTCTTTGGTGATTTTTCTCTCTGTCTCTCACTTATATGCGTTTCACTCTTTTTGTTAGGACAGCAGCTAGCTACATGTCCTTTTTCGTGACATTTGAAACATGATTTTCTAGCTGAAGACTTCCAAATTGAAATCTCTGGTTTAGATTCAACAGGTGATGATAATGATGCCTTTGAAGAATCTTGTTTAGTTTTCTTAAAATCTGATTTTTCTTTATGTTTATTTTTAGCAATCTGTAAATTTGACTCTTTTGTAATAATAGTGACCTCATCTTTCATATCACTCCGTTTAACAAAATCAACCTCTTTAACAAAAACTTGTTTTTAATTCTTAGGGTGTGTCTTCTTAGTTTTCAAAACTGGTTCCCTGTTATTATCCTTCTTGGCATTCTCAGTCACATCAATATCCTCTGATGTGGAACTACCAGGTGTAGTTGACACAAAGTCTGTAATCTCTTCTTCATCTGGCAAGAAAGAATAGTCATGACCAAGAGGTGGTGGAACTTCATTTAAACCTTTGAATCCCACACATGTCTTGTCATTACTTTTCTACGGGCCATTTATCATGTGTTTCATAACAAAAGATGAATCTCTAAATTGATTTAATTTCTTTTCAAGTTCACAAATTTTAAGTTGTGATTCAGACAATTCTTTGCATTTTTCAGAAATTTCTTTTGTTTTCTCACTCATCGTATCATGAGCTAAGTCAATAATTTGAAGCTTTTCATTAAGCTTACAGGTTAGAATATTGATTTCTTCTTCATAACCTTTAATTTTCTTCAAATATAATGGCTCATTTCATTTTACGAAAAAGTTTGATTCTTTTAGGTTTGAGAGCTCATTTACCAGACTTTGGTTGTGTTTTGTGAACGTGTCAACTTCACTTTGCACTTCACGACATTTTAAGCAAACAGAACTGCTAGAACTAGAATGTACCTCTTATGTTGATTTGCTTAGATCAGCCATGAAAGCAGCAAAATCAACAGCCATCTTCTTCTCTACAGCGTTCTATTCTCCATCAGCTTTTTCAGCTACCGTCTCTTGCTCTACTTCAGCATTAGCCTTCACTTCCACATTATCAACTAGGGCTATCTCAGCCATGAACGTCTGTGAGGCATTGTCATAACCCTCCAGATGAACACTCCAATCATACGAAACCTCTCTAGCAGTAGAGATCAGGGCCTTTGATCTGGTGTTGGTTGACACATTCCTGTTGCTTGAACCCTGACCAGGAGAATCTTGAGAGGATGAGTTAGAACGAGATTCGGATTTTGGTCGTTGACATTCTCTAGCAAAATTTTCCGTAGTTTGACAATTATAACACTTCACTTCAGACTTATCAAAACCCACTCTCTTTCCAATGAACTTCCTGCCCGTTCTGTTCATGAACCTCTTTACTCTTCTAGAGATCATGGCCATCTGCCATTGTAAATCCATCTCCTCTAGATCATCAGGGTCAATCTGATCATAATCGTCATTAAATGTAGCAGAATCAGATATTCTTCCCTGAATGTAGTTCTCATAGGAAGCAACGAAAGAAGCAAGTAATGCCAGATGATCTTCAGCACTTTTGACACTCAAAGGCATAGACCTAGTACTGTTGTTATTGTTGCTAGCTTGTTGTCTCTTTGCCCGTGACGAGCCTCCAGAAGCAGCCACAAAACATACTTCACCCTCAGCATTTGTCACAATCTGCTCATTTTCACATGAAAGAAACGCAGTTGCAGTATCACTTGAAGCATTGTTGGAAGATGAAAGTGTAAGCCCTTTGTAAATCCCTGGATCATGAACCTGATCATATCCAGTCTCCTTCTTCTTCATGTTGAGCTCATAAGCTCTTAGTTTCCCAACAACCTCTTTCAGGTCTTTAGTTTCATAGTCAACTTCACCCTTTATCATCAAAGTATAAATATCCCACTTTGAAGGTAAAGTATCTAGCAACTTATCTTTTATCTCCACATTCGTGTATCCCTCTATGTCATAATTTTCCATTTCTGACATCAGATGATAATATCTCATGATAATATATTCAAGGGATTCATTCCTCGTGCCTTTAAACACAACAAACTTTTTCTTCAGTAGATCAACCTTGTTTTTCTTCACATCAGGATTGCCCTCATACCTCTTCTCTAGGGCATCCCACATCTCTTTCGATGTAGTACAACGCATGAATGTATGTTTGATACCATCCGGTAACGACACCTTTATAGCAGCTAACGCTTTCTTCTCAGGCTCATACATTCTCTTTTCAGCTTCTAACATATTCACATAAGCAGTGACACGTTGTCTGCCCTCAAAGTCATGAGTGGGGTTAGCATACCCATCTTGAATACAGATCCACATCCGTGTGTCCTGATATCAATGAACAATTGAACCTATCCTTCCATGTAAGGTATTCTCTACCTTTAGCATTTTTGGAGGTTTGTTAGTTGTGCCTGCCTCGTGCTCCATTCTTAACAGTTCATTCTATTCATTCAAGTTAGACATATTCGACATTCAAGTTAAATTTTTTTCAAAATGGGTGGTCACCAAATTATGCCGTTAAACTCGTCTCGACAATAAGTGTCCAATGATGTATATTGTCCGATTATGATTTTAGGATTTTTCATACCTTTTTTGTCCAAAAAATCACATGAGTCTAACGGTGGAACCTGTTTGTCAAGATTGTCTGTGGATCAAATTCTATGTCCGAAAACGTTTAACTCTGATTACGTCAGCTGATTAACTTTCTACCTTTTTGTATAGAACTCGGAACAATACCAAATCCGGAACAGTAACTCGGATAGTCAAACCGAGATGGAAAACGGAACAGTAATCCGAATTGCTTATCCGAGATGGTGATTCGGCATAATGATCCGAGATGGAATCCGAAATGTACTATTCTGATCCGAGATGGAATCTGGAATAGACTATTCTGATCCGAGATGGAATCCGGAATAGACTATTTTGATCAGAGATGAAATCCGGAATACACTACTGATCCCAAATTCAATTCGAAATGGACTGATCTTAATCCGAGATAGACTGTTCTAATCTGTAATGCGACTCTGATGATCCGAATTGCAAGTCTGATGATCCGAAATGCAATTTTTTGATACAAAATTCAAGCTTTCAATCAAAATGCTTTGCTGTTAATCCGAAAGAGATGAAAAACCCTAGAACAGCAGCAGAAAGCTTAAAACAGCCATAAAAACTTCAAACCAGCCTCCAAAAACGTCCAAAAACCCAACTTTTTTCTTCAGTTTGAACCGAGCAAAAACAAGAGCCGAATACTCTAATACCAATTGTAGGTCCCCTAATCCGTATGGATCGCCACATAATTGTCTATCCAATCTAGAGTGCGGAATCCCCTAGATTAGATTTCACAGAAAACCGAACAAGAACACGAACAAATACTTTCAAACTGTCTTCTATTGATTATCCAACACAATGTTTATAATCAATTCAAAACTCTCTCTTTCAACTCTCTCTTAAGTAATTATCTGAGCAACTAATCCACTGAGCAACTAAATGAGCAGCCTAAACCCTAATGCAAAACTCCCTTTATATAGAGACAGATTTGCTCCTAGACTAGGGTTTCACCATATGGACTGCTATTGGGCCTAGGCCCAGTTCGCCTACCATATGCTATATGGTGTCTAGTTTAGCCCAATTACTTCTAATTAACTATTACAAAACTAAACCCGCTAACCGTTTATCATTTTACTAATTACAAGATATCCAAAGACCAAATCTAAGCTGTTGTCACAAATATGCACCAACACATCCCAAACCTCTTTTTCATTTGTGCAGTTTCTGACAACAATTGAGATATACATACCGAGAGCCATAGTAAGATTCGTCGTAGCTTTATCGTCTTCGTCTTTGATTCTTCGATCATCGTCCGTCCAAAGATTCCCAGGCTTTGAAATCTGAGTAGGAGGATCATCCTCGGTAGCGTACATAAAGGTACAAAGACCATCACAAATACACCTCTAGACTCCGGGCTCCTTAGCCTTGAATTACTGCTCAAAACGCTAGGTCCACTCAAAATAGTCATTTCCATACAATAACGCAGAATTTTGGTAGAAGTTCTGATAATCTCATCTAGTTCTTGATGCTATGCTAGAGTCTGTGACTGGATAACCACTAAGTTAGCATTGGTCAACACACTGTCCGGGTTCATCATTTTAGTTTTTACCGCATAGGAACTAAGTAATTTTTAATTAATGGTAACAGATCCAAAAGTCCAACCCGAAATGGTCAATAGTAAAGTCAACTCGAAACAGTGTGCAATCTGAAATGAGAAGTCAAACAAAAACTGTGTTCGAATTCAGAACAGTGATTTATCCAAAATGGTTTGATGATGATCCGAAATGCTATGATAATGATCCGAGAGGCTTTGAATGTGATTAGAAATGATTTGAAGCTTCAACAATATGGATCCGAAATACAAGCCTTTGATCTGAGATGGTTCGAAGATTATCTGAGATGTAATGAATACAATCCGAGATGAATCCGGAACGTCAAGCTGATGATCCGAAATGATCCAAGTCTTCAAGCACATGATTCAAAATGATTTGAAATGCAATCGAAACTCAAAAGAAACTCTAAAACAGCAGTAGATGCAGTTTGAAACAGTGTAATATCAGATCTGAGCCTGGAAACAGATTCAAATAGGCTCTAATACCAATTGTAAGTCTCAAAAAACCGGATCTCATGTTATCACACGCAACTTGATTGGTGGCTGAATCACAGAAACAATCTATGAATCAAGATAGAAGAAATAAGATGAAATAGAAAGTTCAACTTGCATACAAATGTAGAAATTTGTCTAGTACATGGTATAGAGAAATTACCAAAAAGCTACTAACCCTAATACATCATCTACTATTTATAGTAGTGGTTAGTGCACATTAACCTAAAACCCTATGCCCAAAGGCCTTCCCAAGCCCATCCGTTCATGCATGCCCAAACTAACTAAGTCAATAATGCATAAACCTAATAGGGCCTAACACATAAGTATCTCAGATTCTTTAGTCCAAGAACATACGAAGTTCGGTTTCGTTAGTTCGTGATCAAAGTGATGCCTCATCGTCGTACAAGCCTGTATGCATGAGATATTTGTGCTCACCGTGAGCCTTTAGATTGCACAGATCTTTCAAGATATTAGATTCACGAGAGCTCTACTACATTTTTAATTTCCAAGCAAATGAGTTATTTTCTAGGCTAAACGCTTGGGAATGATGATGTTTGAATGCTGCCGCGACTAACAGAGAAAACTATATATTTGCTATGGTGACTAAAAGGGAAGAATATGTAATTGGTCATTGGAAGAATGTTTCTTGAAGATCAGAGTGTGTTACCAGATAATTTCTAATTCGATGAAGAGTTGCTGATTATAGTGACTAAAAGGGAAGAATATGAGTCATCATCTGATAATGACAGTATATTTGAAGAAGTACCTGTGAACCTGCTTGAAAGGAAAGATTGAAGAAGAAAGAGCTGTTGAGAATCCTCCTCTCGCATTCCTTTTAACAAGATTTTCAAGCAAAGCAGATCGAGATCCTGATGTGAAGCTAACCGTAAGAGAAGGAAAAAAGAGACCTAGTGCTGAGAGGTCAGAACTCAAGAACTTCCACAACATTTGCAGCATAGCGACAATCATAGACTCTGTTGAAACGTTGCTGAATTCATGCTATGAAGACAATTTGATGCATCAGTCTTGGGGTAGATTGTTAGGTTATAGAAGTGTGAGACTGACGCATCAAATATACGCAACGGACTATGGTTGCGAATTGGTATTAATTAGGTTAATTTATATTGGGTTTTGGACCTTTATAGGTCATTTGGGCATGCCTTAGGCCATGCGGGCCAAGCAAGCCCAAGGGGAGCCCATATGGGGAGTGGGCAAACCCTAGTTATATAAGCTAATGTTATAGCATTTCTAGGGTAAGCCTTTAGAGAAGAACCTAGGAGCCTCCATTGTAAAGAGAAAAACCAAAAGATGTGAAGAACTTGTATGTGACGGTTTCGCTATTTGATACTAATGGAATCGTATGCAAGTTTAAGGTGATTTGCGTATTATTCTTGTTCATCTCGTTTCTCTTATCTTTTGGTTTTCTTGAATTTCATCAAGTTTAGATTCCACCTATTCTTGGTGATTATCAATGTTAGATCCGGATTTTTGGGACTTACACTTAACATTCCGCATTGTACATACTCATATTCACATATCACAACATGAAAAGTTCACCCTTAAACAACCTATTTTCACGTACGTCAAAATATGTGTCGGAAGTCATGTATACCTAGCCAAACACTATTGATACTTAATATACGTTTAATACTTATATTTATCATAAAAATATCATTTTATAACCTGATCTATTTCAGTTTGGCAAAAATCTCTTTTAAAGCCGATTTTTTACCGTTTTTAATGCATAGTCTTGTACCGAACTTCACTATAATTATCCCAAATCATCACGACTTCATTCTTTAACACAATACATGTTATTTACTGAATAAAATGGTAATAATATTCATATTAATGTAGATTTCCTTTAGGTCACATAAATCATGCATTTTCACCCATGCAAAGCTACCAAACTTATAACATATCTTTATATTATCAAAACACATCATATAACATCATTTTAATATGCATATAATTTGATTTAATTCACTTTTCTTAATCATTACATTTCATCACAAATTCACTTCCATACCATCATTTGAACATCTCCAACAATTATGTAGAAGAACTTAATACATGATCATCATATCATCATCATCTAGCCATTTAAACTCATCCAACATTCATTTATTAACTTCTATATAATCCAAGATATTATCTTAAATCTAGTCATGCATACAATCATCAACATGTAAACGCATGTAACATTTATATACTAGTGAACAAAACTCAAGTGTATGTATACATATATACAACACATGCATATATACACATCCATCAAAGTAATCACTTCTAAATCTTTCAACTTTAATCATACAAAGTTTTACAAAAATCGTTTTTGATAATACATTGCAATCATCTTTCAAGAATCATATCAATCAAGACTCAACTTAAAATCAGAACACAACCACTAACACATATATATACATACTCACGGCCATACATACACACGTATGCTTCCATTTGTATTTTGACAGGATTGTTTTGTTGATAGGTTTTTAAAGTGATATGAAGAACCCATGTTTTTGAGAAATATACTATCACCATCATCATCAAGAAACAAGATCAAGAATGGTAAAAGAGTTTATACCTTCCAAGAATATAAATGGGTTTTTATGAGTTTCTTGATGGATGCAAGCTTGTGCTTCTTGAAATCACCTTGGAAACACCTTTGGATCTTCAAACACCCTTGGATGCAAGCTTGATCTTCTTGAAATCACCTTAGTACCGATTAAACGCAAAACAGTGTTTCTAAGTGTTTTACTTAATTGTTCCTCACGTATATGATTAAAATAGCATTTTAATCATAATGTAATATTTTTAGATTTTTAACATTAATCGGGTTGTCACCAACATTTGTTTCGCATTTTGTTCGTTACGCGATAAGCGTATATCTTATTTTTGCCAACCAATTTTTTAATAAAGTTTGGACTTGCCAACACATCAAATACCATTAATAATAACCCAATCAAATAAATTAATGCTTTTATTCATTGATAATATGTGTTACACTAGTACGGTACAGACTCTAAATAGTCGGGTGTCACAATCAATGCCTGGATTATTCACACATTATGATTCTAAACAATATAAGTTTCAACAACAAGACAAAAATGGAAGTATGTGTGAGTGTCATGAATATTGTGTGTGTTAATGTGTTTTTTGTTTAAATGATGAAATGTGTTTGTTTAAGCTTGGATTCTTACATGCAAGACTGATCTAAATAGGTTAGATGAAGATGATTGATTGGATTATGGAAGATTGAAAAGTGTATGATATATATATATATATATATGCGTGTGTGTCTTATGTTAATGTACAAGTATGTTTGGTTTTGCTTGAATGTACTTAAATGCATAGCATAAGATCCTAACATGCATGGAATTGTTATGATGATTCAATGATTGATGAAAGGGACATGTTTAATTCTATATAAACATCATAAATGGTATATTGGTTCGTACATGATTAAATGCTAGTAAGCATGTTAAAATTGTGAATAAAAGAGTTATACATTGTATGTTGTAGGATGAGCATGCATGATGTTATTAAAAATGTTATACAAGTAGAATTTTTAGGGGTAAATAATTCTACCGAAACTATATACTTTCAAGATATGAAGCCTTAGTATTAATTTGGTTTATTAACATGTTGTGTTTGGTGCTTAAAACTTTGTAAAATGGTGTGAAAACGCATGATTTTACAAAGTATCTTTAGACCTACATCAAAATGATTATGATTATCATATTTTCGATAAATAACTTACTTTATAAAAAAATATGAAGTCTTGATGATTTGGGTTTGTTATGGTAATGTTCATGTTTGGTGCATAATTATGCGTTAAAAACGGTATTTTCGGCTTTTAAAATGATTTTCTTCACAACTTATATAAACAAATTGTAAAATAGTCTTTTAAGAAAAATATGGATATTTTAGCTCACATTATTTATCCATAGTGTTTGGCTAGACGTACGTAACTTTCGGCGCTTAGAAATGTCGACGAAACGCTAAAAAATATGATTATTTCGACTAATATGTAACATGATATCTAAGTGGCAAATTTTGTGATAAAATGTGTTATATAAGTGTAAATGGATGAATTGTGATATATTTAGTGTTAACATGATAGTAGGTTTTAAAACAACGCATGTGTACTAAATATTATGATAATAGAATCGTGTTTGGTGCGTTGAAAACATATTATGATATTTATATAACTCGTAAATGAGCGAAAACCATCTCAAAGTATAAGAATATGTAGATTTTCATTATATATCACTTCTGTATTAATTTGAGCAGCATAAAAGTAGGACACACAAAGTTTTACAAAATTCGCTCCAAGTCCAAGTGTGAAAGTTATGAAGTCACGTTCCCCAAGCCCATATATATAGGTCACACATGAAACATGGGCCGCATCACTCATGCGTTATGTGACTCGTAAGCACCTAGGAGTCCTATGTGCGTACGAGTGCTTTAGATTAAGATCCAAACTTAAACACACTATTATACTGCCCTATAACTATACAAACACAAGAATTAGACTTAGACGTAGGCATTAGACATATGCATTAACAAACTCCCTTTTGGATATTGTTGATTCTGGTCTTCTTGGTCTTCAAAAACCTTTAGTAATCTATCTAGAATATATGCCTTCTGTATTCCTTCATGTGTTCTTCAAAGCTTTTACGTGTAGATTGATTTGTCACAGGTGCCTTCATATAGTTAAACCTGGTAATAGATGCCTTCTTATGCCTATCTTCCACCTTCTCTTCCTTCTTACTTTCTTTCTTTCTTCTCGATCTTCCTCCATTTGGTATCCCACATAGCACAAGAATGAATTTCGTAAATAAAACATATTCGAATCACATGTTGAAACTGTAATGCTTGAACTATATAACGTACATCGAATAAGATTTGATTCCAAAACATCACATCAATATCCTTCTCCAAAGATTCACTAATCACATCGATCTCCATTTCCTATTTGCTTCACATAGCACTATCACTGCTTCTCCAGTTTTCTCATCATAGTACCACCACTTGAAAGATTAATTAGAGTTTTGTTCCATTTTATAGAATGGTATATTATTCACAACCTTCGGCTTCTTATATATATCAGTGTCACCACATGTTTGCCCGTCTCTAGATCAGTCTCTGTTTTTGATACTATAAGTTTTGGTTCTTTTGGTGTCCAAAGTTTGAAGCCATTTCTTGATTGGTGCTTTATGAACATCCAAACATAATGTGTATATCCATCAACATCATATTTATCATCTTCATTCCGCAAAGCTCTTTAACATCAAACCATGGTAGTGTCTTCAAATCATTGATTCTTTGAAAGTATTGCACTCTTTTAATAGCTACTTTCTGAATCTTAGGTAACTATGCTATGCTCATAATATCACCCATGGAAAAATCTTTGTGTTCTTGATAGAACTTTAACGTTCTCAAAAACTTTCTTTCCAACTTTAAGTCCTTAAACCATTTCTTTTTAAATTCAGCAATTTCAACTTCATCTACAATCGGTGTGTTTTCCTTAGCTTTCTCATCAACATGTCGTTTTAGAAATTCATCGATCTGAGCATCTAACATTTCAGGGAATGTTAGAAAGTCTTCAAAAATGTATTGTAGTAACGCACTTTAGCATCATCAACATCATCTTAAACTTCCACTCTCTGGAAATAATTAGCTTCAGGAATATTAACAACTTCCTATTATCATCATTGACATCTTCATCATTGAAATCCTTTTCAAAATCAAACACGACTTCATCTTTAGAAATACCACACGATTTTTCAAGTTCTTATCTTGTGTAGCTATGAACAAATTGTCCTTCTTCAATTACATATGTAGGATCATACTTCTAGGTCTAGAAATGTCTATAACACCAGAAGCTAGATTGCCCAGTATCTAATGGATTGTATCAAGTGCAGAATCCAAAATATAATCATGTAATACACTTCTTCATTTAACTCAAAGCTTCATTAAGTTCTAGACAGAAAATCTTTACAATCTCTCAGGTTCAGAAAGCTCTCAAAAATTCAAGTTATGATCTATGCCCATGAGGGTTGGTATTTATAGACCAAACCCACATGCATGACCTCATGCGCACATATGAGATGTGTCAATCACGTGTATGTGCTCATAAGCGTGTATGAGCATCCTTTACAAACAAAATTCAATTTAAAACATATAAACTCGATTTACTTTCCTTACGTTAAATCCAGACTCCACTGTGATGTAGGCATTAGACATTAAGTATCAACAACATACTCCGAATCTTTGAACTGTTCGGTGATGTCACTTGCAGAAATAGATGTGTGTGGTATAACATCTTCAATAATCAATGCATTATGAATTTCAGTTTCTTGTATACACTCCCTGTCATTGAACATCTTCTATTTCTTTATCAATTGGAGCTGTTTCTTTGTGACTAACATCATCAATGTTTTGATTTTAACTTTTTTGTAACAAATACTCGAGCACCTCGACCTTCGATGTCATCATTATAATCATTTTGATCATTACCATCATTATCTGAATCATTGTAATCAAGTTGTTCTTCATCTTCTTTATCCTCCTCATCATCATCTTTCCTCTCCAGCCATACAAAGCGTCTGTAATTTCCTTATCTTAAGTTGTTAGCTCAGGCTCAAACAATTTTTCAGCTTCAGTTCCAGTTGTGGTTTTAGGAATACCATCAACTAGTTTCTTACCATGAGCTTTGTTAGCAACAACATTTGCAACATCTTTTTTTACACTATCTCTACTTCTGTTGGTTGACCTTTCATTACCTTAATTTCATTCTCAAAGTTGATTCCAAGTTTTTTCTTCCGACACTCTCAAAGAGTCTTTATATTTCAACATCATGCTAGCCTGTACATGTCGTCTTGCTTTACGTTCATCTATTTTAACTTGTTGCTCTTCATTCTTTTTACGTAACCTATCATTCTCTTTGATTAGACTTTCAACAATTACAGTCAAGTTGGTTACTTTCTCTTCAAACTCCAAGTTCTTTTCATAGCTGGATTCTTCAAAGTAACTATAACCCATTTCACCTAATGATTCAAGTCCCCATGTAGGAAATTCTTGTAATACACTTCTTCATTTAACTCAAAGTTTCATTAAATTCTAGACAACAAATCATTAAAATCTCTCAAAGTTCACAAAGCTCTCAAAAGTTCAAGTTATGATCCATGTGCATGAGGATTGGAATTTATAGACCAAACCTACATGCATGACCTCATGGGCACAGATGAGATGTGTCATATGCGCGTATGTGCTCAGACGTGCATATGAGCTTCGTTTACAAACCAAACTCAATTCAAAATATATTAAACCCTGATTTACTATCATATACATTAAATCTAGACTCAACTAAGATGTAGGCGTTAGCCATTATGTATCAACAGACTTCCCCTTGGATGATGCCACAATCTTGTCTTCGTTGGTCTCTAATCTTTGCCTCCAAAGAATTCTTCCTGTATTTATGTCTCCCTCTTTTGTACCTTCTATGGGAGTTTGATATGTTAAGGAAACCCACTTCATATTGTGATACCTTGAAATTGAGGCTTTCTTTCTTCTATCTTCAATCTCTTTTCTCTCTTCTTTACTTTGTATCCCACATTCGAGCTGAATGTATATCATAAGCATAGCAAACACCTACGACCTTCTGATACTGCATTGCTTGATCTTTGTCGATGCCTGTGACATTTGCGCCTTTTCAATCATTGCACAATTACAAACAATTTCGTATTTAATAAAACCCTATGTTTTATTTCCAAATATTTTTGTATTCAATAAAATCTTGTATTTTATTGATGAGAATGCAAAAATATCAATCGTTGCACAATTTCGATCATTTTCGTGTTCGTTAAAGCGTTTTACGCATTTTGTAAAACGCGTAACCGTACAACCGAACGAACCGACATCCATGACATTTTTGGGCATAATACAAGTTACACATGTCTTAATACCTTTATATTACCTAAATATTAGGTGAAAGGGGTTAAAAATGACAAACAAGTGAAAATACAAGTCCAAGGGCCAAAAATGATAAAAAAATAATAAATATTTTTTACTTCTTCACCAATTTTGCCACCTATCTCCAATTTTTGACATCTAGCACCCACTTTGCCACACTTAATAGGGTGTTGACACATGTTAGGACACTAATCCACACTTGAGGACACTTGTCATCACCTCCTTAATCCTAAAATACTATAATTACCCCATGATTCTTCCATTTTTTTCCACACCACTTCAAAACACTTCAAAGCAAAGTGTGAAGTTCTTCTTCCTATCCTTCTTGCAGCTTGTTTCCAACCTTTGGAAGCCTCCTATCTGGAGTTCCAAAAGTATTCTTCAGCACGAGTAAGTACTCTTCTTATTCTTTAATTTTCTTTTTTTTAGCTATTTTGAGATAAAAGTCGAACAGTTTGGCCTCCTGATTGACTTTTAGTTTTGACCATGTTTGGTCAAATCAAAGTTCAATTGAACTTTGCAACGTGATCGTAATCACGATGGTTATAATCCATAGCGTTTTCACCTTCTGATTACCATGTTTACTAGTCGAAGTGACGAGTTAAAGTTTTGGTAAAAAATGCACATGATGTGCATTTTACGACGAAACAATTTTCGAGTATCAAAACAAGTTTTGATACCAAATCAGTTTTATAAACATAGTTAGACATATTTTGACATTTCTAACTCATCACTTCTAGTTTAGTGCTTATTTAGGGTCGTAAGTCGAGCGGCCTTGACCACCGCTTTGACTTTCGAATCCGACCTGTTTGGTAGATCTTAGGATCCTACCAAACACATATTTGTGACCGTAGTTACATAAGGAATAACCTACTGAGGTTATAATTTATGATCACATCGTTTGGTTAGTGTTATGATAAGTTACTTCTATGTTCTTAAACAAATGATGACCAAAATGCCCTTTTGCGCATAAATCAATTTTAAACACATGTAACCAAATTTTTGACAGATAAACTGATGTTTTAATATTTTCAAACATGCTTGGGCATTTAAGACTTATCATAGGACATGTTTAACAATCCGATCACACGTTTAGGATAATGACCCGTTAAATAGCGTAAACTACCTTAACGAGTCATAATGGGTCAAAAGCACTTAGGATCCTTTCCAAATCAGAATGTTAAGTTTGTTAAACCATATCACATGAGTTCCAACTCTCGTTTGGTTTATAAGACTTCATTCTATCCGATCTCCGTTTGTAGTTCCGACACGCTAACATATTTATCTGACACATTAGGACACGTTTGAGCTTTGTTTATTTCGTTGATCAAGAACACTTTCGCAATCCCAAGCGAGTATGTAGTTCCCCTCTTTTATGTTTTCAAATGTTTTTGGGTGATTCATATGTGCTAAACTATCTTTTCAAATCTACATATTTACTATGCAAGGCTTATGTGAGTACATAGCCCCCCCTCTTTTATATTTTGAAATGTTTTGTGGTGATTCATATGTGCCTATAATAATTTTAAAGATTTCAAAACAATATACATGGTTTATAAATACAAAACGATTTTCAAAGTGAGTACATAGTTCGCCTCTTTTATGTTTTGCAAATGTTTTGGGGTGACTCATACATAAAACAATGTCTATGGTTTATATATAAAACAATACGAACTAAATATTGTGAACAATTTGTTGATGCGTTATCCATAACACGAATGACATTCATTAGCTTTGGCCAAGCCGACTAGTCGTATGTTATGGTACCATAGGACTTACAATCCCATTATCGGACTGTTCACTGGATTTGGTGGAAGTTTGGGTAATGACAAAAATTGTTTCTGATTAACAAATCAATTGTTGATTTGTTAGTCTAGTTAAAGATACCCTTTGGTGGTCTACTAAAGATACCCTTTTGTGGTATTGTCAACAAATGTTTGAATGTGTTCATTAAAGAAGGATCAAAAGTTTTCACAATTGAAAATACGGACGATTTTGTGTATGACATGGACAATTTGTTTATGACACGGACGATGGATTTATAATATGGACAAATGGTTTATAACACGGACAAATTGTTTTGAACAATGTCACGCAATGATTTTCACTTAAACATATAAACCATATGAAGTTTTCTTTTGAATCAATCTATTACAAGGTTTTTACAAAAGAAATGTTTTTGTCAAGATTCAGGGCTACAAGGTTTTCACAACTCTATCCAACTTGTTTTATTTGGTTAATTGTGTTGCAATATCAAACACTTTTGATACGAGGTTTTCACTTAACGACTCTTGTAGTCGGACGAGGTGTTGCAATATGTATACAAGGCCATGAATTTGACACGCTCACAAAACCTATGTACTCGCCGGCATTTTTATGCTGACTCTCCTTTCACATATGTTTAAGGAATCAATACTTAATAATATGATGCATGCTTCACGTAGGAATGGACGCGGGCCTTGACTTAAAACATGAAAGAAAATTTATTTATGTGTTGTTTCTGTTTATCCCAAGACAATGTAAACATTTAACTTAATCAAACATAAGTTTAAATTCCATGAGTTGTGAAACAATAGTTTTGTGACATGACTCCCCGACGTTTCCGCCGGGGTTTGTTGTTTTACGCGGTCGGGGTGTTACAGAAAGATTGGTATCAGAGTTATGGTTATAAGGAATTAGGTTATTAGTAATGCTTTGACGTAGACTATAACCTTCCTAGGACCCTAACACGAGTTATCTTACGTTTAGATTCTTAAAACAATACCATCACCTATCCTTAGGTGACTATCAAAACAAATACACAAGTTCCAAATTCGTTTTGAAAATCAATCATCTATCCTTAGATGATTTGTTTTGGCTTAACGACTTGTAAGTTTTCAAAATCCCGTCAAAGTTTGGGTTTTATTAATGTGAACACATGCAATCTGGAAGGGTGGACGCCTGTACCGTGAGTTTTCTTTCTAAGGCTAGAGTGTTCGTAGAAATCCGCATTATCGGACTAGTCACTCTTACCTGGGAACTCTTGGGGTGAGTGTCTACTTATAGGCTAAAGCATGTCTTCGCGATATATTATAAAGACCCATTTTCTTTGATTAGTCACCGTGTGTCATTTGTTTTTCTTTAAGTAAATAACGAATGACAACTATCCTTAAATTTCGTCGATATTTTTAACATCTCTCTTGATTAGCCAATGTTTGTTATTCGGCCCCAAAACAAGATACTTGGAACCCTGTTCAACCCCAAGCCAACACTACTAGACCTCTGTTCCCACCTAGTTCTTGCTATAAGTGTGGCGAGATGGGTCACTTTAGAAACAACTACCAAAATTGGTGAACGCGAATGCAAAACCAGCCCGTGGATGCGCATTCAAGATCAATGCCAACGAGGCTCGTGTTGATAACAAAGTCATTAACGGTACGTTCCTTGTTAACAATCATCCTGCTTCTATTCTTTTCGATTCGGATGCTGATAGAAGCTTTATATCACTAGCCTTTGAACCATTGCTTTCGATGCCTAGAACTAAACTAGGAAAACCCTTAACGGTGGAAATAGCTAGTGGTGAACCCCTTGTCCTCGACTATGTAATTCGTAGTTGCCAATTGAACTTGGATAACCACCTTTTTCCCATTGACCTCACACCAATGCAACTCGGGAGTTGTGACATCATCATAGGAATGGATTGGTAATCAAACACCATGCTGAGGTGATCTATTTCGACAAGGTTTTTCGTATACCTTTTTCATCTGGCGGAACCTTAGAAGTTCATGGAGAGAAACCCTCTAGTAGCCTAAAACTCATGACCTGTACCCAGGCCCAACAATACCTATGAAAGTATTATGTAGCCTTCTTGGCACATATCGTAGAGGAAAAAGTCAAGGGCAAAAATGTTCAGGACATCCGCGTAGTTCGGGAATATCCTGAGGTGTTTCCTGAAGAGCTACCTAGTTTACCCCCAATTCGTCAAGTTGAGTTTCGTGTTGATCTTATACCTTGTGCCAATCCAATTGCCAAATCTCCTTACCGTCTTGCACCGTCTGAAATGCAAGAGTTGTCAATGCAACTCCAAGAACTTTCAGACAAGGGATTCATTCGTCCGAGCTTTTCACCTTGGGGCGCTCCTGTCCTGTTCGTGAAAAAGAAGGATGGATCCTTCCATATATGTATTGATTATCGTGAGCTCAACAAACTCACAATAAAAATCGATATCCCCTACCTCGCATTGATGATCTCTTTGATCAGCTAAAAGGTTCGACCTGCTTTTCAAAGATCGATCTGCGTTTGGGTATCATCAACTTCGTCTACTCGAAGAAGATATTCCGAAGACTGCTTTTCGCACTCGATACGGCCATTACGAGTTCACTGTCATGTCTTTTGGTTTGACGAATGCTCCTACCGTCTTCATGGACTTAATGAATAGGGTTTGTAAACCTTATTTAGACAAGTTCATTATTTTTTTCATTGACGACATCCTCATTTATTTAGAAGGTGAAATCGCTAGGGATTACAACCTTCGTGATTACGATCACGTTGCAAAGTTCAATTGAACTTTGACTTTACCAAATATGGTCAGAACCAAAAGTCAATCAGGAGGCCAAACTGTTCGACTAGTAGCTCAAAATAGCTAAAAAAAATTAAAGAACTAGGAAGAGTAATTACTCGTGTTGAAGAACACTTTCAGAACTCAAGATAGGAGGCTTCCAAAGGTTGGAAATAAGCTCCAAGAAGGATAGAAAGAAGAAATTCACACTTTGCTTTGAAGTGTTTTGAAGTGGTGTTAAAAAGGGAAGAATCATGAGGTATTTATAGTATTTTAGGATTAAGAAGGCGATGACAAGTGTCCTCAAGTGTTGATTAGTGTTCTAACATGTGTCAACACCATATTAAGTGTGGAAAAGTGAGTGCTAGGTGTCAAAATTTGGAGATAGTGGCAAACTTGGTAAAGAAGCAAAAATATTAATTATTTTTTTGACATTTTTGGCTCTTGGACTTGTATTTTCACATGTTTGCCATTTTTAACCCCTTTAACCTAATATTTAGGTTATATAAAGGTGTTAAGAAATGTGTAACTTGGATTATGCCTGAAAATATCGTGGATGTCTGTTCGTTTTGTTGTAAGGTTATGCGTTTTGCAATCATGCGTAAAACGCTTTAACGAACACGAAAATGATCGAAATTGTGCAACGATTGACATTTTTGCATTCTAGTCAATAAAATACAAGATTTTATTGATTACAAAAAAATATTTTGAAATAAAACACATGGTTTCATTGAATACGAAATTGTTTTTAATTGTGCAATGATTGAAAACGCACAAATGTGGATATTTCGTCCCGAAATTTAATTAGAGGAAACTTTGTGAAATAGATGTGGATATTTTGCTTTCATTTGATCCTCTTGTTCCCAAGTAAATTCTGGGCCATGTTTGGATTCCCAGCGAACTTTAACTATCGGCATACGTCTACGCTTGAGTTTCTTGACTTCACGGTCTAGTATCTCCACAAGTTTCTCGATAAAGTGCATAGTGTCTTCAACGTGAATTTCATGGAGGGGAATGTGAAGGTTTGTATCAGCTAGACAGTTTTTAAATTGGACAAGTGGAATGTTGGGTGAATATTCCCAAGTTCAGGAGGTAGCTCTAGTCGGTAGGCCACCTTTCTGATTCTCTCAATGATTTTGAATGGTCCAGTATCGTGGTGCAAGTTTTCCTTTCTTTCCAAATCTAATCACACCTTTTCAAGGGGATACCTTGACAAGTACGTGATCACCAACTTGGAATTCCAAGGGCTTGCGTCGTTTGACCGTATAACTCTTTTGACGACTTCTAGCTGTCAGAAGGTTATCACGAATTTTCTTGACTTTGTCTGTTGTGTCGTGAATGAGTTCAGGCCTAGTGAGCTGAGCTTCACCGACCTCATTCTAGCAGACATGTGAACGATAGTTTCGACCGTATAGAGCGTCAAAAGGCGCCATATTGATGCGGGTGTGATAACTATTGTTGTAGGAGAATTCGACCAATGGTAGATGCGAATCCCAACTACTCAGATTGAGTTTAGTTCCCATGGCAAATTGCATGGTCTTCCAAAAGTGAGATGAGAATCGAGCATCTCGATCGGATATGATGTTCAAAGGAACACCATGACGAGATACAATCTCATCAACGTAGATCTTGACGAGTTTGTCAGCAGATAGATCCTCACGAATTGCCAAAAAGTGTGCTGACTTTGATAGACGATCGATGATTACCCAAATGGCATCATGACCTCTAGGTGTGCCCGGTAGTTTAGTGATGAGATCCATCGCAATGTTCTCCCACTTCCACACCGGTATTTGTGGTTGCTCAAGTAAACCAAATGGGCGTTGATGTTCTGCCTTAACTTTTAGACAAGTTATGCATTTAGACACATATAAGGCAATGTCCTTTTTCATACCCGGCCACCAATACTGGGTACGGAGATCCTTATACATTTTGTCTGCACCAGGATGGATTTAATAACGAGACTTATGAGCTTCATCCATCAATAAGGTGTGGAGATTATCTTGACTAGGAATCCACAAACGGTTCTTGTAGTAGAGTAATCCGTTATCTTTTGTTTTGAGTTGAAGTTCGAGATTTTGTGGCAGCTCATTTTTCAACAAGCTTTGGGTCACACATGTATGTTGTGCTTGATGGATACATGTCTGGATATCAGATTGAACTAGACACAATGAAGTTTGACACGTTCCTTACGACTAAACGCATTAGCCACAACATTCACCTTAACAGGATGGTAACGAATCTTGCAGTCGTAGTCGTTCTGAAACTCGACCTAGCGTTGTTATCTCATGTTAAGCTCCTTTTCATTGAATATGTGTTGGAGACTTTTGTGGTCAGCGAAAACCACACATTTCATACCGTAAAGGTAGTGTCTCCAAATTTTGAGAACAAAAACTACTGCTCCTAACTCAAGATCATGAGTTGTGTAGTTATTCTCATGGATTTTCAATTGTTGTGACGCATAGGCTATGACTTTGTCTCTTTGTATGAGAACACAACCAAGGCCTAGGTTTGATGCATCACAACAGACAATGAAATCATCGTTGCCGTCGGGTAAAGATAAAACAGGAGCATTACAGAGTTTTTGTTTCAGATTTGAAAGGCTTCCTCTTGTTGGGGCCCCACTCCGCTGAGTCAAAGTGGTGAGGGGAACCGCAATCTATGAAAAGTTCGCGATGAATCATCGATAGTATCCAGCATGACCAATAAATGAATGAACTTCGGTAGGAGTAGTAGGTGTACTCCAATCCCTAATCGCACTGATTTTGGCGGGATCTACATGTATACCTTGTTCGTTAACAATGTGTCCCAAAAATTGAACTTCTTTTAGCGAAAATTCACATTTGGAGAATTTGGTGTAAAGTTGTTCTTTCTTCAGGAGTTCCATCGTTAGACGGAGATGTTGTTCGTGATCGGCACGAGACTTAGAATAAATGAGGATGTCGTTGATGGAAACAATGGTGAACTTGTCTAAATAAGGTTTATAAACCCTATTCATTAAGTCCATGAAGATGGCAGGAGCATTCATCAAACCAAAAGGCATGACAATGAACTCATTATGGCCGTATCGAGTGCGCAAAGCAGTAATGGGAATATCTTCTTCGAGTACACGAAGTTGATGATATCCAGAACGCAGATCAATCTTTAAAAAGCAGATCACACCTTGTAGCTGATCAAAGAGATCATCAATGAGAGGTAGGGGATATCGATTTTTGATTGTGAGTTTGTTGAGCTCACGATAATCGATACAAATACTGAAGGAACCATCCTTCTTTTTCACGAATAGGACAGGAGTGCCCCAAGGTGAAAAGCTCGGACGAATGAATCCCCTTTCTGAAAGTTCTTGGAGTTGCTTTGACAACTCTTGCACTTCAGATGGTGCAAGTCGGTAAGGAGATTTAGCAATTGGGTTGGCACCAGGTACAAGGTCAATATGAAACTCAACTTGACGAATTGGGGTTAAACCAGGTAGATCTTCAGGAAACACCTCAGGATATTCCCGAACAGTCTTGCCCTTGCCTTTTTCCTCTACCATATGTGCCAAAAAGGCTACATAATTCTTTCGTAGGTATTTCTGGAGCTGGGTACAGGTCAGGAGTTTTAGGCTACTAGAGGGTGTCTCTCCGTGAACTTCTAAGGTTTCGTAAGACGAAAGAGGTATACGAACAACCTTGTCGAAACAGATCACCTCAGAATGGTGTTTGGTTAACCAATCCATTCCTATGATGATGTCAAAACTCCCGAGTTGCGTTGGTGTGAGGTCAATGGGAAAAAGATGGTTATCCAAGTTTAATTGGCAACTACGAATGACATAATCGAGCACAAGGGGTTCAACACTAGCTATTTCCACCGTTAAGGGTTTTCCTAGTTTAGTTCTAGGCATCGAAAGCAAAGGTTCAAAGGCTAGTTATATAAAGCTTCTATCAACACCCGAATCGAAAAGAATAGAAGCAGGATGATTGTTAACAAGGAACGTAGCATTAATGACTTCATTATCAGCATGAGCCTCGTTGGCACTGATGTTGAATGCGCATCCACGTGCTAGATATGAATGCGTGTTCACCAATTTTGGGCAGTTGTTTCTACAGTGACCTATCTCGCCACAGTTGTAGCAAGAACCAGGTGGGAACGGAGGTCTAGCAGGGTTGGCTTAGGGTTGAACAGGGTTCTGAACAACTTATTTTGGGGCCAAACGACAAACATTGGCTATGTGATCGAATCTTCCACATGATGTGCATTGGCGACACTGTATGTGAGCTTGATGGTGACCATTGCACCGGTTGCACAACGCTGCAGTACCAGCATACGGTTTCCTCAAAGGAGGTTGTGCTGGCTGGTTTTGAGTGTTCTGGTTGGGTTGTGCAACAACTTCAAAGTTCTAAGAAGCCTTAGGCTTCCTCGACTTCTTAGAAGACTGAACTTTGTTCTCCTTTGTTTTTTCTTGAGTGGTCTTAGCTGCCTGTTTCTTGTCGCCCTTGGGAAAAAGTTTCCCCATCTTGACCTGAGACTCAGTCACGGAAACAACTAATTCGATAGCCTGTCGAACAGTGGTATGGTTGCTACAAGTAACAATGTCCTGAACAGGGTCCGGCAGGCCATCGATGTACCTCTCGATTGCTTTATCCAACAGGGTGACCATGGCGGGACACAAGAAGCTCAATTCTTCGTAACGGCCAGTGTAGGCAAGATGCTCTCCACTATCTTGTTAAGATTGTGGAATTCATCTTCCAGTGCCCGTTGTTCATGACGTGGGCAGAATTCCCTCACCATTAGAGCTCAAAGCTTTTCCCACGTAAGTGCTCTTTTCTTGAATACCTGTAGGAGTCAAGTAGCTCCTTCGGACCCAGTAAACTTGAGTGGTTTAGCCGAGTTAAATTGTTTGTAGTTACACGGTGCGGGTGCATTGTTGTTGTTATTATTGTTATTGTTTGCTTGGTTTATCTGGGTCACTAGGTTGTAGCAATTTGTTTAGCGATCATAGCTGCCATTTCGGCATTTTGAGTTGTATTACGTCGAGGAGGCATTCTAGAAAAAACATGAGGGAAAACATGTGTGATTGACATTGGATAATGAAGAGAGATATTAAAAATATCGACGAAATATAAGGATGGTGGTCATTCATTCGTTACTTAAAAACAAACAAACGACACACGGTGACTGATCAAAGTAAATGGGTCTTTATAATGTATAGCAAAGACATGCTTTAGCCTATAAGTGGACACTCACCCCAAGAGTTCCAAGGTAAGAGTGACTAGTCCGATAATACGGATTTGTACGAACTCTCTAGCCTTAGACAGAAAACTCAGGGCACAAGCATCCACCCTTCCAGATTGCATGTGTTCACATTCATAAATCCCAAACTTTGACGGGATTTTGAAAACTTACAAGGATTTAAGCCAAACCAAATCATCTAAGGATAGATGATTGATTTTCAAAACAAATTTGTAACTTGTGTATTTATTTTCGTAGTCACCTAAGGATAGGTGATGGTATTGTTTTAAGAATCTAAATGTAAGATAACTGGCGTTAGGGTCCTCGGAAGGTTATAGTCTAGGTTAAAGCATTACTAATAACCTAATTCCCTATAACCATAAGTTCTGATACCAACCTTTATGTGACACCCCGACCGCCTAAAACAAAGAACCACGGCGGAAACGTCGGGGAGTCATGTCACAGAACTATTGTTTCACAACTCATGGAATTTAAATTTAGTTTTATTAAGTTAAATGTTTACATTGTCTTGGGATAAACAAGAACAACACATAAATAAACTGTCTTTCATGTTTTAAGACACTAAGGCCCACGCCCATTCCTACGTGAAGCATGCATCATATTATCAAGTGTTGACTCCTGAAACATATGTGAAAAGAGAGTCAGCATAAAAATGCCGCCGAGTACATAGGTTTTGTGAGTGTGTCCAATTCGTGGCTTTGTATACATATTGCAACACCTCGTCCGACTACAAGAGTCGTTAAGTGACAATCTCGTATCAAAAGTGTTTGATATTGCAATACAATTAACCAACTAAAACAAGTTGGTTAGAGTTGTGAAAACCTTGTAGCCATGAATCTTGACCAAAACGTTTCTTTTGTAAAATAAACTTGTAATAGATTGATTCAAAAGAAAACTTCGTATGGTTTATATCTTTAAGTGAAAATCATTGCGTGACATTGTTCAAAACAATTTTTCCGTGTTATAAACCATTTGTCCGTGTTATAGATCAATCGTCCGTGTCATAAACCAATTGTCCATGTCATAAACAAATCATTTGTGTTTTTAATTGTGAAAAGTTTTGATCGTTCATTAATGAACACATTTAAACCTGTGTTGACTATACCACCAAAGGGTATCTTTAGTAGACCACCAAAGGGTCTCTTTAACTAGACTAACAAATCAACAAATGATTTGTTAATCAGAAGCAGTTCATGTCATTACCAAAACTTCCACCAAATCCAGTGAACAGTCCGATGATGGGATTGCCAGTCCTATGGTACCATAACATACCACTGGTCGGCTCAGCCAAAGCTAATGAATGTCATTCGTGTTATGGATAACGCATAAACAAGTTGTTCACATTATTGAAATCATATGGTTTCATATATAAACCATAGACATTGTTTTTGAAAACTTGAAAATGATTTAGCACATATGAGTTACCACAAAACATTTTCCAAAACGTAAAAGAGGGGAATTATGTACTCACTTTGAAAATCATTTTGTATATATAAACCATGAATATTGTTTTGAAATCTTGAAAATAAATATAGGGCCATATGAATCACCCCAAAACATTTAGAAAATGTAAAAGAGGGGATGGTGTACTCACTTTAAAAATCATTTTGAATGTATAAACTATGTATTGTTTTGAAATCTTGAAAATAAATACAGGCACATATGAATCACCCCAAAACATTTAGAAAATGTAAAAGAGGGGGCTATGTACTCACTTGGGATTGCGAAAGTGTTCTTGATCAACGAAAAAAAAAAGCTCAAACATGTCCTAATGTGTCAGATAAATATGTTAGGGTGTCGGGACTACAAACGGGAGAACGGATAGAATGAAGTCTTATAAACCAAACGAGTGCGGAGCTGATGTGATATGGTGTAAGAAACTTAACATTCTGATTTGTAAAGGATCCTAAGTGCTTTTAACCCATTATGACTCATTAAGGTAGTTTACGCTACTTTAACGGGTCATTAGCGTAAACGTGTGATCGGATGGTTAAACTTGTCCTATGATAAGTCTTAAATGCCCAAGCATGTTTGAAAATGTTAAAACATCAGTTTATATGTCAAAAATTTGGTTACATATATTTAAAATAGGGCATTTTGGTCATCATTATTTAAGAACATAGAAGTAACTTATCATAACACTAACCAAACAATGTGACCATAAGGTATAACCTCAGTAGGTTATTCCCTATATAACTACGGTCACAAATATGTGTTTGGTAGGAACCTAAAATCAACCAAACGGGTCGGATTCGAAAGTCAAAGCGGTGGTCAAGACCACTCGACTTTCGACCCTAAATAAGCACTAAACTAGAAATAATGAGTTAGACATGTCAAAATATATCTAACTAAGTTTAGAAAACAGACTTGGTATCAATACTTGGTGTTTTGATACCCGAAAATAGTTTTGCGTAAAATGCACATCATGTGCATTTTTTTACGGAAACTTTAACTCGTCACTTCGACTAGTAAACGTGGTAATCAGAAGGAGAATCACTAGGGATTATAACATTCGTGATTACGATGACGTTGCAAAGTTCTATTGAACTTTGACTTGACCAAATATGGTCAGAACCAAAAGTCAATCAGGAAGCCAAACTGTTCGACTATTAGCTCAAAATAGCTAAAAAAAATTAACGAACTAGGAAGAGTAATTACTCGTGTTGAAGAACACTTTTAGAACTCAAGTTAGGAGGCTTCCAAAGGTTAGAAACAAGCTCCAAGAAGGATAGAAAGAAGAACTTCACACTTTGCTTTGAAGTGGTGGGAAAAAAAATGGAAGAATCATGGGGTATTTATAGTATTTTAGGATTAAGGAGGTGATGACAAATGTTCTCAAGTGTTGATTAGTGTCCTAACATGTGTCAACACCATATTAAGTGTGGCAAAATGAGAGCTAGGTGTCAAAAATTGGAGATAGGTGGCAAACTTGGTGAAGAAGCAAAAATATTTATTATTTTTTTGACATTTTTGGCCCTTGGACTTGTATTTTCACTTGTTTGCCATTTTTAACCCCTTTAACCTAATATTTAGGTTATATAAAGGTGTTAAGACATGTGTAACTTGGATTATGCCTGAAAATATCATGGATGCTGGTTCGTTCGGTTGTACGGTTTTGCATTTCGCAAAAATGAGTAAAACGCTTTAACGAACATGAAAATGATCGAAATTGTGCAACGCTTGACATTTTTGCATTCTCATCAATAAAATACAAGATTTTATTGATTACAAAAAATATTTGGAAATAAAACACAGGGTTTCATTGAATACTAAATTGTTTGTAATTGTGTAATGATTGAAAAGGCACAAATGTCACAGTTCGCCCATAGTCCGCATTGTTTCGTTTGTCCGTTTGTTGTTTCGACTGATTGTGAGAATATATTGGCTTATGTCACCAACACTTGGTATTATTTTCAAGTGGTTGTATTTTTGTGTATGATTGGGTATTTTTATTGTGAATACCCTAAGCTTCTAAATACATACACATACAATACACATATTTATTTATACAACATTCTTGATGATAAAATATGTAAACATATTTTTTCCAAATTATGTATATATATATAATATATATATAAACTTGTTGAATACCTGGGAACCGTTGTCATCAAAGCTTACTTAATGACGATTTAAGTTACTAATCGCGTTTAGTCCCGCTAATCACCCCTTTAATCATGTCTTAATTGCGATTAGATTTTTTTAGAAAATTTCGCCATAGTTTCCCCTAAACTATGGCGTTTTGCACGTTTTAAAAACGTATTCAAGATTTAAGCTCATAATCGAGATCAACAATCCATCACATATCTTCCTAATATTTATTTTACAACATTAATGTATCATCATCCATGGGCTTTTTAGTGTTAAAAATCCTATTAAAACATGATGATATTTTCAATATTTATTAGCACTTTTAAATCAGCACTTTGTTATATCATTCAAATTTAGTTCATTTCTTTCAACCTCTTGATTTCTATACTTTTTAAGATGGTTACATCTTAAATAATAATGTTTATTTCTTATAAAAATCATTCATGTGTGCTAAAATTATCTTCGTGGATGATGTTGTTGATGATCTTATTTAGATTTAAACATTATCATGTTTAAATCTTCATTTTCATACTTGATCATACAAGATCATCTAGCTTTTATACCCTATTTTAACCTAAACAACATCAACATGCTAACTTACTACCATATAAACACATAATCAACACAAAATAAACAATATTTTGTGTTATTATTAAGGTGTGAGTTAGGGTTTTTGGTTCATCTTTTCTTCATTTTCAAGAGGATCAAATTGTACATCATTAATCTAGACATAAAAATAAGCTAGATTATGGAAGGATTTGCTTTACAATGGGTGCACAAGTTTATGAGGTTCTAGGAAGAAAATGAAGCTCCAAAATGCCTCCAATACTCCTCCACCCTTCCTATCTCCTTGAATGGCTTTGATAGGGTTTTAAAGTGAATGTAAGGGGGTGTTTAATGGTGCCTAAATGGTGGTGTTGAAGGTGGTGGGGTAGCCATGAGTTAGAGAGGGAGAGATGGGTAAGATGGTTGCTAATTTTTGAGGTGAAAATGATAAGGAAATGTGTAGGTTAAGATATATATAATCATCATCTATCAAATCCTCATCACATCAAGTCACAAATCAAATCTACACACACCATGCTTCATATCCACCATTTTCAACAAAATCAAGTGGGTGTGGGACCCACTTAAAATTGTAATGATCAGAGCGGGTAAAGTGTAAATTTTTATATAACACATGTTTAATAGAAGATATTTTGGTAATTAATTTAAGTGTTGTGCTTAGGGATTTGATCTTGTATCCTTAGCATACAATTAGGGTTTAGGGTGTTATTACATGTAATTAATCCACTGATCCTCAAATATTAAGTGTGGCAAAGTGAGTGCTACATGTCAAAAATTGGAGATAGGTGGCAACTTGGTGAATAAGCAAAAATATTTATTATTTTTTTGACATTTCTGGCCCTTGGACTTGTATTTTCACTTGTTTTACATTTTCAACCCCTTTAACATAATATTTTGGTTATATAAAGGTGTTAAGACATGTGTCACCTGGATTATGCCCGGAAATATCGTGGATGTCGGTTCATTCAGTTGTACGGTTATGCGTTTTGCAAAAATGCGTAAAACGCTTTAACGAACATGAAAATGATCGAAATTGTGCAACGATTGACATTTTTGCATTCTCATCACTAAAATACAAGATTTTATTGATTACAAAAAATATTTGGAAATAAAACACAGGGTTTCATTGAATACGAAATTGTTTGTAATTGTGCAATGATTGAAAAGGCAAAAATGCCACAGTTCGCCGATCGTCCGCATGCTTCGTTTGTCCGTTTATTGTTTCCACGCATTGTGAGAATACTCTTATGTGTTATTATGTGTTATGTATGTCTTTGTCGTTGAAGGCCAGGTAACCCGGCTAAAAAGAAAGAGTAATTTTCCCGCTTTATTGGCTTATGTCACCAACACTCGGTATTATTTTCAAGTGGTTGTATTTTTGTGTATGATTGGGTATTTTTATTGCGAATACCCTAAGCTTCTAAATACATACACATATGAATTTATACAACATTTTTGGTGACAAAATATGTATACATATTTTTTACCAAGTATGTATATATATATTTATAAGAAGTACTTATTTTCTTTGTAAAAAGATAATATATATATATATATATATATATATATATATATATATATATATATATATATATATATATATATATATATAAACTTGCTGAATACCTGGGAACCCTTGTCATCAAAGCTTCCTTAATGACGATTTAAGTTACTAATCGCGTTTAGTCCCGCTAATCACCCCTTTAATCATGTCTTAATTGCGATTAGATTTTTTTAGAAAATTTCGCCATAGTTTCCCCTAAACTATGGTTTTTCACGTTTTAAAAACGTACTCAAGATTTAAGCTCATAATCGAGATCAACAATCCATCACATATCTTCCTAATATTTATTTTACAACATTAATGTATCATCATCCATGGGCTTTTTAGTGTTAAAATTCCTATTAAAACATGTTGATATTTCAATATTTATTAGCACTTTGTTATATCATTCAAATTTAGTTCATTTCTTTCAACCTCTTGATTTCTATACTTTTTAAGATGGTTACATCTTAAATAATAATGTTTATTTCTTATAAAAATCATTCATGTGTGGTAAAATTATCTTTAAATTGTAGTAATCTTCATGGATGATGTTATTGATGATCTTATTTAGATTTAAACATTATCATGTTTAAATCTTCATTTTCATACTTGATCATACAATATCTTCTATCTTTTATACCCTACTTTAACCCAAACAACATCAACATGCTAACTAACTACCATATAAACACATAATCAACACAAAATAAATAATATTTAATGTTATTATTAAGGTGTGAGTTAGGGTTTTCTGTTCATCTTTTCTTCATTTTCAAGATGATCAACTTGTACATCATTAATCTAGACATAAAAATAATCTAGATTATGGAAGAATTTGCTTTACAATGGGTGCACAAGTTTAGACGTTCTAGGAAGAAAATGAAGCTCCAAAATGCCTCCAATACTCCTCCACCCTTCCTAGCTCCTTGAATGGCTTTGATAGGGTAAAGTGAGTGTAAGGTGGCGTTTAATGGTGGCTAAATGGTGGTGTTGAAGGTGGTGGTGTAGCCATGAGTTAGAAAGGGATAGATGGGTAAGATGGTTGCTAATTTTTGAGGTGAAAATGATAAGGAAAAGTCTAGGTTAAGATATATATATATATATATATATATATATATATATAATCATCATCTATCAAATCCTCATCACATCAAGTCACAAATCAAATCTACACACACCATGCATCATATCCACCATTTTCAACAAAATCAAGTGGGTGTGGGACCCACTTAAAATTGTAATGATGAGAGGGGGGTAAAATGTAAATTTTATATAACACATGTTTGTTAGAAGATATTTTGGTAATTAAGTTAAGTGTTGGGCTTAGGGGTTTGATCTTGTATCCTTAGCATACAATTAGGGTTTAGGGTGTTACTACATGTAATTAATCCACTTGATCCTACAATATATGTTTCAGATGACGGAAATGTCGCTAGACCGTTCATCGACGCAATAATTGCTACTAAACGAACTTATTTATTTAGTACCGGAAGCTTTTGTTTTCGACCACCACAATTGTCATGGTGTCTGCTTGGTGCATTTTCGACCTAAAAATATGCATAACTAGTTCACTAGACGATATATACGATGAGTTAGGATGGCCAAAATGCCTTCGTTCGATCGTTCGCTCGATATCGGCACTTTTATATCCTACCGTCGAACTTTTCCGAAAGTTGTGTTTCTGTGACCTCATGTTAGTTGAATGGATTCCGAGTTCCAAATGAGGCTTAACTAGTTCGCGAGATGCACGGATGAGGCTATCAGCCACTAAAACGTTCGTCGTTCTGACAAATGGTCGCCTTCCGGTCGCATTGTGCACTGTTTGCCGAATGACCGGAAACGATGTCTTTTGTGCACTCTTGCTATTCTCACATTGATTTAGGATGATTAACATCATTGTATTATTATTCTCACATCCGGAATTCACCGAATTAGAGTTACGGACAAACTGACATTTGTCAAATATTTGGTCAAAACGGACAATTTTAAAATTTAGGCATTGTACCGGAAAGTTATGTATTATTGTAATGGTTGATCTCAGATAAGTGTTTTCATTTATATATGGACTCAGGTATGGCATTAACATGCTGTTGTTCCTTGTTTTGGTTCGTTCTACCGTATTTACGGACACAGTTAGTGTCACCGCAATTAGTGCGCCCAACACTTTCTACCAACACTTTTAGGGCATCGTTTTGGCTTGTTCCACATCGTAACGGAAACCAATGTATGTTAAGATCAGATTTACTTGTCCTAACACTTAGGATATGACGTACGACTCAGTTACACAATTAAATTACGATAATATGCATGAGATTATGAACTACAAATAGTGATTAAATTGTACGGAATTACTGGTTATTTTGCCATTTGTCACAAAAATGTCAAGTAAAAAATAATTCCAATACAATGTAAATTCAAATAAGACAAGTTCAACAAAACATAATAAATAACTTAGCATTCTAACTGTGTTTCTATGTCATTCCTACTAAGTTTCGTCACATCAACATCCTCAACCTTCAACATTTTCAAAAAGTATAGTTCAATACAAAGTATTGGCGAGTACACAAGTTTGGATCATAGCATAAGTAATAAAAGAAACCGTTTAAATAAATCCACTTGTTTAAGCTAGCATACGAGATTAATGTAAACAACGAATGTGAACTACAAGTCAATCCTCATGTGTCACCGCATAATAGATTAAACTTAACATGACCACAAGAATACAGGCGGTGTGTTACACCTATAGCGCTATACATGTTAAGGGGAGGCTCGTACGAAGTTAATGACAGTTAGTATCACATAAGAATGTTCTAAGTAAACAAATCTGGTATCACATAACTGTAGCATGCATGATGGATTGTTTGTGTGATTGCATAAATATAAAGTGTGATTTAGTGTGGTGTTGATAGATAAACATAATGCACCCAAAAATGTAAAGCGTAAAAGGGGGTCGAGTGTACTCACGGTTTTGCAAAGTTAAATTCGTGAAAATGTTTGGTTGATTAGGGGACGAACACCGAGTTATCCTACACAAGGAAACGTGGGTGTGTGAGTATTGGAATGACAATGGAGTTCGTTAATTTGGAATTTAAAGTATGCAAAAGTATGTATAGTCGAAAGTATTTATCAAGACGTTAACGCTCGTTTTTGATACTATAAGCCCCGTAGGGTGTTCGTGGTTTTATGGGTCATGCCCAATAGAATCGCATTGATGGTTAAGTCTTAGATAAAATAACCAAATAATAGGACAAGTAACCATTCGGTCTTTGTTAAGGTTTGGTTATAGTTATTATTTACATATATATGTTACATATTATATTATCAAGTTTATCATATAATTCATGGATTTCATGGAAGTCATTGAAGTCAAGCATGGAGGTAGAGGATAACCGTCCTTAGCCTCTTTCATAAAATTCACCAATGCACAAATTGTCACAAGGACAATCCGGATGGTCATGAATGAAATAAAGGTAAGATACTTCACTAAACTATGTATCGACCAAGTAAGCAAGCTAGGTGCGTGCATCCCGAACATGGAAACGTTAGGGGACGTATTGTAGCCTTGTTACTCAATTGAAGGTGGAACATAGCTTAGTGGATAGAAATCATCAAGTGCGGTGGTAGATTGAAAGTTGGATAGGCAAGGCCTCCATGTAATCACAAATTTAACAAAACAAAAGCTTGTAAGCTTGGATGGTTTCAACACTTGTGTGTTAAGACCCTTAGTAAAACAACAAGTATAGAGGCATTTTATACCTCTTCATTTTGTATGAAACAATTCTAGCTAGATCACTAATCATAGACTTGATTATAGTCACAAGTAGCATAGAGTTGTTAAGAGAAAACAAGTTTAAGAAAAGGTTTAAAAGTTTAACTTCCAAAAAAGAAAGTTTTGCCATAAATATGAGTTACCAAAGTGTTTTAGAAGAAGAAACAAGGCTTGAACATCAAAGGAAATGAGTTAGAATTCACTTGCAACTTGAAATGGGACAGCAGAGAATTCTAGAAGTTTTGTGAGGTTTTGTGAAGTGTTGGAGGCTTGTAAAAGTGAGAAAAGGTTGGGGAAAGGTGGGGTTTTATAGAGGGAAGAGTAGAATTAAGTTAGGTTAGAATTTAATGATGTTTGGTGGGTGTTAGCCTTGAAAGAACAAAACATTAACCCTCTTGACACCTTGCGGCCACAAGCTGTCTTTCTTTTTTCTTTTTATTTAAATGATAATATTAGTTTAATTGTTGCATTATGATATATAAAAGACTTGTTTGATTGAATGGTGGTATATTTCTACATGTATGAATGTTACATAACCATAACAAGATCTTGTTAAGTGACAATTAACATATGTGACATCCTGGTTTTTCAGATATCTTAAACGCACTACTTCACGGTCATTCATTCCTACAATAAATTGATTCGGAGATTTAATTTACATGCTCGAAATAATTACGATAACTTTGTGAACTTATCAAGTGAATTACCTGCTATGTGTATTAAACGTTTGTAAGTTCGGTGAGTTATTATGCCATGTTTCGAATTCGTGAATTTTAGTTATAAAAATATATATATGGTAAATAGATAGACGAATCGAACCGAGCCGCGAAACGAGTCGACCTCATTTCCTTGCGACTCAAGGAGTTAAGCAAAACTTGAGGCTCAAGTTAAAGACCCAAACCACCCCACCCAAACCCTTTGCGGCCGCAAGCTTAATCGCCCAAACCCTTCTTCCTTTTTATTCCTTCCTTCCTCATACTATATATAGATGTGTATGCATGAGGGTTGTTTTAACAAAAAAAAAAAGAGAGAAACCCTAGCACTAGACCAGCCGACGGCAGCCTTCTCCCCATTCTTTCTCTCGGTCGCGATCCCCTTTCAAACGCGAATCAACTACCATCTCGTTCCCGGTTCGTTAATCTCCATTGTTAAAGGTTAGGGTTTTCTATTGTTTCGTAAATCATGTAGGGTTTATGAACTATTGATCATGCTTGTATGTAATGGTAGAATCATGGTTTATGAAAGTGTTATGATGTTAGTTCGATTGATTGTGCAAGTTTGGCGATTATGATTTTTAGTTGGAATCAAGAATCATTAGGCTGCGTTTTGTGTGATAAAAACCATATAATATGATTAGGGTTTGCATGATGTATGATGTACATGATGATACATGATTGATAAATCTGTTCTTGATCGTTTATATTTAACGTGTCGATTGTTTAAGCGTGTTATATTGCGATAAAAAGTTGAAATCAGGATGCTGAATGGTGTTTACAGCCAACTTCAATTGGCTGTAACTTGGTTATTTTTTATCGAAAAACGGATTTTCTGAAGCCTAAAACGTATATTTTTTAAAACGCTTCTAATGGCGCTGGATTCATATTTTTCTGAGGTCGTTTGGTATTTTTAAATGTTCAATTAAGTGCAGTAACTGAAGCTGTGTAAATTCTGAAAATTTGTTAGTTGTTTATCGAGTCGGATCTCATAATCTGTAGAGAGTTGAATCACGAAATTTGTACAGCCACTGGAGATGGAAATTTCCGGGAAAGTCCCACTGGAATTTTGTTAATTGGATGAACGGTGATTTTTAAATAAATTCTGCCGTGGACTGCAGGAAATTTTGGAAATTTTGGAACGTTGGAACTATTTTATAAAAATCCTCGAAAACAGCTAATTATGAGCATACAAGCTGAAACTTGATAACTTGCGAATGTGTGTACCAAAGTGTTGTATGGATTGATTTGTGTTCATGATAGGTTGGTTTGATCACTATTTTGGTATGATAATACTTTGCATGCATGATTGTGTTTTAGAATTTGTTGTTGTGTGTGCCGCATTGTGTGTTAGTTATGTGTAGGGTTTGTATCGGTGTGTTCACACACTAACTTTAAATCAATTGACTTGTTCGGACGCAATTAGCGGTCCTATCATTTGCTACTTCTGTGTTACACTAACCGAGCAATTAAAGGTGAGTTCACGGCCCCTATTTTATCCGGTTTTAAACAACAGGGGGAGAAACATGTATACACTCTACAACTCTATCTCTTTACGTTAAACGAAATTAACGTCATTAAACTATTCGGTAACTATGTGAATGTTAATGTACGTTATGGTCACTAAGCAGCTATATCACACAAGTCCTCGACAAACTCTCGGATCGTTAGGATTGGGTTAGATAGCGGGGAAATTATAAGTAGTACTACTGGGCCCGACAAGCCCCACCCGAGCTAGTCGCGCTAGCCGACCGGGTATGGTCAACGGGTGAATAATTTGGCCTAACTTCGCCATGGTCAGTGATAGGCCTGGCAACACGGAGGCACAACAGTCAGCTTCGATCGCGAACACTTACGTGACATATATTTAGGCTCGCTACCTACATGTTAACATTGAACTTAATTACGAATCAACAATAATATTCCGGGTTAGGGATAATGGAACCAACAACGTTATTATTCCGGGTAAGGAATAATGGAACCATCTGTATTATTCCGGGTTGGGAATAATGGAACTAAATCGTTATCCCGGGTTAGGGATAACGGGGGAAACAAACTTATAACCGAACAAATGAACTCACTCTTCTTTAATGTTGACACTTGTTTCTTTACATGTTTCTCAGGACGCTAGGAGCTCTAGGTGCACTCACTTGCATTGATCAAGACATTTTTTTTATCGAGTCTCATTTACGAATATTGTTTGGGTTTTTCTTTAGTTTTGGCGTTAGTGTTGGCGCCCGTTCCTTTACCTTACTTTAATGCTTCCGCTCAACTTTAAAACTAATGCTTCCGCTAAACATTGAAACCAAACTAAAACAATTTAAAAATAACTATGAATGGTTAAACAAATGATTTTGGAAAACGTATAAACAAATCATATAGAGTCGTTCGATGTTACTAGTGTCTCGGATTCTGGTTTGTTCACACGCCTCGCGGTAAAACTCCGCAAGTGGAAATTGAGGGTGTGACAGATTGGTATCAGAGCCTCTAGCTATAGAAACCAGGTTTGCGTTAAAAGTAGACCTAAACTATAGCTGATTTCATGACACTAGACTTAGTTTGGCACTGAACTGTTATATCTTGTTATGTGTTGTACCACAACTGTGTTATGTAAAATATAAATGCATAATTGAAATGAATGCAACTCGTAACTAACTACGCAACCCAACAGGAAATGTCATCATCATCCTCATCCGACAAACTTTTGCAACCAAGGGCGCCGGGGAAGGCACCTATGGTGGAACCCTCACCACCTCATGGCGTGGAGACACGCTCAGCTGTGAGAAAAAGGCTCGCTTTAGGGGAGGAGTCGTCCTCATGCCCGACCATCGCTATGCCGGTCGAACCGGTTAACTCGTTTGAAGTAGGGAACGACCTACTTAGAGATATGATAAGAAAGCAACAAGAACAACTAGAGAGAATGCATGAAACTATCCTAGCACAAGGATGGATGATACGACAATTAACGGGTAAGACTGGAGAGCTCGAGGGAGAGCAACATGAGAATAAGATAGCTCGTAACACCCTAGCTAAAGATCTTCGTGCTGAGCAGCTGAGGGCTGACTGGCTCGAAGACAGAGTTCTTGAGTCTAGCTGGAGAATTCAAGAACAAGAACAGAATCAGGCACCTTTACCAGTACCAGTACCCGCACCAGCACCGGCCCCTCCAGTGCCGGTAGAAGAAGAAGAGGAGGATCCAAAGGAGGATCCGAAGGAAGACCCAGCTGTAGAAGCTGGAAACGTCGCTGAGGATGACGGCAACGATAGCGATTTGGGAGATGGAGACATAGAAGACTGACACGTCTCGCTTATTCCATTTGCTTCCTTCAGTTTATTTATTTTCCTACTTATGTTTAAACTTGAGATTTTAAAGTAAATTGATATGTTTGGTTGGCATTTTGTAAGACGTTCAAATTTTATTTAATCGAATATTTCTTTTGATTGTTTAATTTATTTGGGTTGACATAATTTGAGGAATTATTTAAGTATGGAGTAGGATAACTATATTGGATATATATGCTTATCAGTGTGTCTTTATGTTGTCTTGCGAAGATCTAAAATGGCAACTGGACGTCGCGGAAATCTCAACATGACACCCGAAGAATTGGCCGCAATGATCCAAGAACACGTGAATGCTGCTCTGGCAGGTGTTTAAAACCAACCAGCAGGAGGGGGTCTTAACCCCTACAAGATGTTTCTCGATGCGAAGCCGAGCAAATTCACGGGTGCAGAAGGACCCATAGGACTGGTCCGCTGGATTGAAAAGTCTGTGTTCAAAATGTGCAATTGTCTGGAGGCCAACAAGGTCAAGTATGCTGCCTCAACGTTGGAGGATGGGGCACTAACTTGGTGGAATGCACAAGTCCAAACGCGTGGACTTATTGCTGCAAAGGCAATGGCCTGGGCCGAGTTTAAGGCCCTAATCAAAGAGGAGTACTGTCCGCGAGACAGGGTTCAACAATTGGAGCAAACATTATGGAACCACAAGATGGTGGGATCTGAAATTGAAGCATACACAGCGAAACATCATGACCTGGTATTCCTATGTCCCGATCTGGCCAACACCGTTGAGAAACGACTCGAGTTTTACCTTGGGGGTCTGGTCCCCGAGATCCAGGGTATGGTAATGGCTAGCAACCCTGCGACTGAGCATCAAGCAATCAGGTTGGCGCACAAACTCACCGATAAGGCGGTGGAACAAAAGAAGTTGCCATCTCGGGGTACAACTAAAGTTGCCCCTGATAATAAAAGAAAGTTTGAAGACTTGTCTGCACGACAGTCTTCGACAGCCCAGCCACAACAAGGGAACCAGAAACTGTTCAATAATTTCAACAGCCACCGGGGTCACAATAATCAGCCCGCCAACAACACCCAGAACACAAGCGGTTATATAGGTCGAAAGCCGCAGTGTAATCGCTGTAACCTTCACCATAACGGCCGTTGTGCTGGAAATCGCTGCCAACGATGTGGCAAAGTGGGACACGCGACAAAGGATTGTCGCGGGGAAATCATGTCCCGACAAAATCAAAATCAACACCAATGTCAGCAGCAGGCTATTAACCGGGGGTGCTATCAGTGTGGTAGCACTGCCCACTTCAAACGAGACTGCCCACAGCTTCGTAACAACAACAACAATGGTGGGAACAACAACAACCACAACCACAATAACCACAACAACAACAATAACAACAACAACAATGGAAATGGTGGCACAGGAGGTGCCAAAGGGCGTGCATTTACGCTGGGCCGCGGAGAGGCCAGAAACGACTCGAACGTGGTCACCGGTAAGTTTCCCCTTAATGAACATTTTGCTACTGTACTTTTTGATACGGGTGCGGATAGGAGTTTTATATCTGAGTCTTTTAGGTAGAACCTAAATCTCACGCCTAAACCCCTAGAGACCCCTTACGTCATAGAACTAGCCGATGGTAAATCTGTAGATGTGACCCATTTAGTATCCGGCTGTCAACTCAAACTCGCGGGTCACACCTTTACCATTGATCTGATGACAACTACCCTGGGTAGTTTTGACGTCGTAGTCGGAATGGACTGGCTATCCGACGTTCGAGCTGAAGTTCTCTGTTTCGAGAAATCTATCCGCATTCGGCTCTCTAACGACGAAATCTTGACGGTGTAAGGCGAGAAGGCCGGCGCCGTCACAAACATCATCTCTTAAATGCAAGCACAGAAGTATCTTCGGAGGAAGAACTCCTTCGCTTTGCTCGCACTGGTTACCGAACAACCTAAGGAGGAGAAGCGTATAGAAGATATCCCCGTCGTCCGTGATTTTTCAGATGTATTTCCAGAGGAGTTACCTGGTCTTCCACCACATCGACAGGTGGAGTTTGAAATCGAATTGGCGAACCATGCAACTCCTATCGCCAAGGCCCCATACCGCCTGGCTCCAGCAGAGCTACAAGAGCTGTCTACACAGCTTCAGGAATTGTTAGAAAAAGGATTTATCCTACCCAGTACTTCACCACGGGGAGCTCCAGTCCTTTTTGTCAAGAAGAAGGACGGGACCTTCCGCATGTGCATCGACTACAGGGAACTCAATAAGGTTACTATCAAGAACCGATACCCATTACCTCACATCGACGATCTCTTCGACCAACTTCAAGGGTCAAGCTACTACTCCAAGATTGATCTACAGTCCGGTTATCACCAGTTACGTGTCAGGGAGGAGGATATCGCTAAGACGGCATTTCGTACTCGTTATGGCCATTATGAGTTCTTGGTCATGCCCTTCGGTCTCACCAACGCACCCGCGGTGTTCATGGACCTCATGAACCGTGTGTGTAAACCATATCTGGACAAGTTTGTCATTGTGTTCATCGATGACATACTCATCTACTCTAAAGGTGAAGCAGGACATGCTGAACATCTACGATTACTGCTGGAATTACTTCAAAAGGAGAAACTATATGCCAAACTTTCAAAGTGTGATTTCTGGATTCGGGAAGTTCAGTTCCTCGGGCATATCGTGAATGAAAAGGGTATCCACGTCGACCCCGCCAAGATTGAAGCTATCAAAAACTGGGAAGCACCCAGGACACCGACGGAGATCCGCCAATTTTTGGGTTTGGCTGGTTACTACAGACGTTTCATCGAGGGAAAGATCGTGCAACCGCTTACCACCCTCACCCAGAAAGGCACCAAGTATGCTTGCGGTGACAAGCAGGAAGCGGCATTTCAATTGCTGAAGCAGAAGCTTTGCAGTGCACCCATTCTGTCCTTGCCGGAAGGGACTGATAATTTTGTAGTATATTGTGATGCTTCCATTCAGGGATTCGGATGCGTACTCATGCAACGTGATAAGGTCATCGCGTATGCGTCCCGACAATTGAAGGTTCACGAGAAAAACTACACAACACATGACCTGGAATTGGGAGCAGTGGTGTTTGCGCTTAAGATTTGGAGACACTACCTATATGGAACAAAGTGCAAAATCTATACAGATCACAAGAGCCTCCAACACATCTTTGACCAGAAGGAGTTGAACATGCGACAGCGTCGCTGGGTCGAACTCTTGAACGATTATGAATGTGCCATTCGGTATCACCCGGGTAAAGCTAACGTGGTAGCTGATGCCCTCAGTAGGAGGAGCACTTGAAACCTCGTCGGGTACGAGCACTACAGTTCACCATTCATTCGGGGTTACCGAACAGATACGCGACGCGCAGTTAGAAGCAGTTAAGGAAGTAAACATCAAGGTCGAATCGGTGGGAAAAATGGAACGCGATTGGGAAGTAAAACCCAATGGAGCCCGGTATTTCATGAATCGTATATGGGTACCTCTCTACGGAGACCTCGGAAAGCTAGTCATGGACGAAGCTCACAAATCCCGATACTCTGTCTATCCTGGTTCGGATAAGATGTATCAAGACCTTAAAGCCACGTACTGGTGGCCCAACATGAAAGCTGATATAGCCACCTACGTGAGCAAGTGTTTGACTTGTGCAAAAGTCAAGGTAGAGTATCAGAAGCCATCGGGGCTACTTCAACAACCTGAGATCCCAGTGTGGAAATGGGATCAGATCTCGATGGACTTCATCACTAAACTCCCGTGAACTTTGGGTGGTTGCGATACCATTTGGGTGATCGTGGATCGTTTAACTAAGTCCGCACACTTCCTAGCGATTAAAGTAACAGATAAGATGGATAAGTTGACTCGCATCTACATTAAGGAAGTACTTTCTCGGCACGGAGTGCCAACGTCCATCATCTCAGACAGAGATGCTCGTTTGACGTCCAACTTTTGGCTGTCACTTCAGAAAGCGTTGGGTACACGCTTAGATATGAGCACAACTTATCACCCTCAGACTGATGGTCAAAGCGAAAGGACCATACAGACCTTGGAAGACATGCTTAGGGCATGCGTGGTAGACTTCGGGAATAGTTGGGAAATCCATCTTCCTTTAGTGGAATTCTCGTATAACAACAGTTACCATACGAGTATATCGGCAGCACCGTTTGAAGCATTATGCGGTCGTAAATGTAGATCACCGGTCTGTTGGGCAGAAGTCGGTGACAGTCAACTCACAGGCCCTGAGTTGATACTTGAGGCTACTGAAAAGATTGTACAAATCAGAAACCGCATGGCGGTGGCACGAGACCGACAGAAAAGCTACGCTGATCAACGACGCAAACCGCTCGAATTTCAAGTAGGCGACCGCGTCCTACTGAAGGTGTCACCCTTGAAGGGTGTAATCCGTTTTGGGAAACGAGGAAACTAAACCCACGGTACGTAGGCCCGTTTGTGATCTTGAAACGTATCGGACCCGTAGCTTATCAATTAGACCTTCCTGCCGAACTCAGTGGAGTTCACAACGTTTTTCACGTGTCAAATCTGAAGAAGTGTTTATCAGATGAAACCCTAATCATTCCACTGGATGAGATTCAAGTGGATGAACAACTGCACTTTGTGGAACAACCTATCGAGATCATGGATCATGAGATCAAGACTCGAAGGCACAGCAAGATTCCGATCGTCAAGGTTCGTTGGGACTCTAAGCGTGGACCGGAGTTCACGTGGGAAAGAGAGGACCAAATAACAAGCAAATACCCACACCTTTTTGCAGCTGAGCAGCAAGCTAACGTTACCATCAACTAAATTTTCGGGACGAAAATTCTTTCAACATGGGGATGATGTGACAACCTGGGAATTTCTTGTAATTTCGTGTACCATTGTTAACGAACTAAATCTTTGTGCGTGGCATTCTAAACCTGTGCGTTGCATTCTAAACCGCGTTACCATTGTTAACGAACTAAATCTTTGTGCGTGGCATTCAAAACCTGTGCGTTGCATTCTAAACCGCGTTTACTCAATTTTCAGGACGAAAATTCTTTCAACATGGGGATAATGTGACATCCCGGTTTTTCAGATATCTTAAACGCACTACTTCACGGTCATTCAATCCTATGCTAAATTGATTCGGAGATTTAATTTACACGCTCGACATAATTACGATAACTTTGTGAACTTATCAAGTGAATTACGTGCTATGTGTATTAAACGTTTATATGTTCGGTGAGTTATTATGCCATGTTTCGAATTCGTGATTTTTAGTTATAAAAATATATATATGGTAAATAGATAGACGAATCGAACCGAGCCACGAAACCAGTCGACCTCATTTCCTTGCGACTCAAGGAGTTAAGCAAAACTTGAGGCTCAAGTTAAAGACCCGAACCACCCCACCCAAACCCTTTGCGGCCGCAAGCTTAATCGCCCAAACCCTTCTTCCTTTTTGTTCCTTCCTTCCTCATACTATATATAGATGTGTATGAATGAGGGTTGTTTTAACAAAAAAAAGAGAGAAACGCTAGCACTAGACCAGCCGACGGCAGCCTTCTCCCCATTCTTTCTCTCGGGTCGCGATCCCCTTTCAAACCCGAATCAACTACCATCTCGTTCCCGGTTCGTTAATCTCCATTGTTAAAGGTTAGGGTTTTCTATTGTTTCGCAAATCATGTAGGGTTTATGAACTATTGATCATGCTTGTATGTAATGGTAGAATCATGGTTTATGAAAGTGTTATGATGTTAGTTCGATTGATTGTGCAAGTTTGGCGATTATGATGATTAGTTGGAATCAAGAATAGTTAGGCTGCGTTTTGTGTGATAAAAACCATATAATATGATTAGGGTTGCATGAGTATGATGTACATGATGATACATGATTGATAAATCTGTTCTTGATCGTTTATATTTAACGTCTCGATTGTTTAAGCGTGTTATATTGCGATAAAAAGTTGAAATCAGGATGCTGAATGGTGTTTACAGCCAACTTCAATTGGCTGTAACTTGGTTATTTTTTATCGAAAAACGGATTTTCTGAAGCCTAAAACGTATATTTTTTAAAACGCTTCTAATGGCGCTGGATTCATATTTTTCTGAGGTCGTTTGGTATTTTTAAATGGTCAATTAAGTGCAGTAACTGAAGCTGTGTAAATTCTGAAAATTTGTCAGTTGTTTATCGAGTCTGATCTCATAATCTGTAGAGAGTTGAATCACGAAATTTGTACAGCAACTGGAGATGGAAATTTCCGGGAAACTCCCACTGGAATTTTGTTAATTGGATGAACGGTGATTTTTAAATAAATTCTCCCGTGGACTGCAGTCAGAAAGCGACGAATCTGACTGCAGCCTAGTATATTAATATTTATGAATAATTAGTAAAGTGTTAGGACTTGAAAAATTTACATAAAATTCTACAGCTTAGTTGGTACCTTCTGTAACAAAATTGGAATTTTTGGAACGTTAGAACTATTTTATAAAAATCCTCGAAAACAGCCTAATTATGAGCATACAAGCTGAAACTTAATAACTTGCGAATGTGTGTACCAAAGTGTTGTATGGATTGATTTGTGTTCATGATAGGTTGGTTTGATCACTATTTTGGTATGATAATACTCCTTTTTATTTCTCATCAAGCGAATGGCATCCGCGGGTTCTTCAATTTGATTTCTTCCTCATAGACGAAAGAAGTAAGGTGGTATACTATATTTATCCGCTGATTGGAACTCCTTATCATGACCTATGCATTCTGTTATCATTATGCATGATTGTGTTTTAGAATTTGTTGTTGTGTGTGCCGCATTGTGTGTTAGTTATGTGTAGGGTTTGTATCGGTGTGTTCACACACTAACTTTAAATCAATTGACATGTTAGGACGCAATTAGCGGTCCCATCATTTGCTACTTCTGTGTTACACTAACCGAGCAATTAAAGTTGAGTTCACGGCCCCTATTTTATCCGGTTTTAAACAACAGGGGGAGAAACATGTATACACTCTACAACTCTATCTCTTTACGTTAAACGAAATTAACGTCATTAAACTATTCGGTAACTAAGTTAATGTTAATGTACGTTTATGGTCACTAAGCAGCTATATCACACAAGTCCTCGACAAACTCTCGGATCGTTAGTATTGGGTTAGATAGCGGGGAAATTATAAGTAGTACTATTGGGCCCGACAAGCCCCACCCGAGCTAGTCGCGCTAGCCAACCGGGTATGGTCAACGGGTGAATAATTTGGCCTAACTTCGCCATGGTCAGTGATAGGCCTGGCAACACGGAGGTACAACAGTCAGCTTCGATCGCGAACACTTACGTGACATAACTTTAGGCTCGCTACCTACATGTTAACATTGAACTTAATTACGAATCAACAATATTATTCCGGATTAGGGATAATGGAACCAACAACGTTATTATTCCGGGTAAGGAATAATGGAACCATCAGTATTATTCCGGGTTGGGAATAATGGAACTAAATCGTTATCCCGGGTTAGGGATAACGGGGGAAACAAACTTATAACCGAACAAATGAACTTATGAAAACCTGTGAACTCACTCTTCTTTAATGTTGACACTTGTTTCTTTACTTGTTTCTCAGGACGCTAGGAGCTCTAGGTGCACTCACTTGCATTGATCAAGACATTTTTTTATCGAGTCTCATTTACAAATATTGTTTGGGTTTTTCTTTAGTTTTGGCGTTTGTGTTGGCGCCCGTTCCTTTACCTTACTTTAATGCTTCCGCTCAACTTTAAAACTAATGCTTCCGCTAAACATTGAAACCAAACTAAAACAATTTAAAAATAACTATGAATGGTTAAACAAATGATTTTGGAAAACGTATAAACAAATCATATAGAGTCGTTCGATGTTACTAGTGTCTCGGATTCTGGTTTGTTCACACGCCTCGCGGTAAAACTCTGCAATTGGAAATTGAGGGTGTGACAACATAGCATGAATGTTAAGATTTAGAAGATGACATTTGTTTATGTTTTTAATGTTTAAAACACTAATTACCTTGCTTGATTGATACGTTTAAGTTTCACGAATGCACGTTAAGAATATACAAGTTAATTCGAAGCTATAAATTGTGTAACGAATACGTGCATGAACATAAGTATAAATGCGTATAAAGATTCCGAATTCCGTATAATTGATCAATTTGATTACAATCAAAGCCTTGGATTTACAATTATGCGAAAATTGTGATGCTATTACAAGGTTTAGGCTATCCAAATAAATAGAAACACGAAGCAAACGTACTAAAAAACAGAAAGTTACAAAAGTGAAGTGTTACATTATCATTCAAGGTCTCTTCCACACACCTAGTCCTTAAGTTAAATGTCACACCCCGACCCGCAGCGGAATAAGAGTCGGGGCATAATTGGGTTATCACCAAAGCTCATGATATTTACTAATATGTTTCATATTTATTAAATTCAAAATTACATCCTCAATATTCCAAACATGTTCATACAATTACAAAGAAAGATAATCAACTAAACAATCCAAAGTCTAATCCGGTTTATTCTTCTAAGCCATCCTATATGTTTCTTGCTGCTGCTGGATCACCTGTATCATGTGTAAAAACGGGGGTTTTTGGGTCAACATAAGTTGGCGAGTGAACCTTGTTAGAAAACATTTATTATTGATTTCCTTATTATATTTATTATGGAAAATTGTGCAATAATCATATGTGAGCAAACGTGAATAATCATACAATAACAATAACAATAACAAACAATAACATACAATAACAAACAATAACATATAATAACAAACAATAACATACAATAACAAACCAACTTGCATGAATATATAACATGAATGATACTGTATATGTTGGCAACGTCACGTTCACGCTCATATGTAATAGGGAACGGACGGCCTATGATAAATGTCTGTGCGATCAAGGCTCAATCAACGGAGCCGATCGTATGTTGGCAACCCTCGTTCACGCTCATAGGTAATGGGGAACAGCTCAACGCTCATATGTAATGGGGAGCGGCGGCCTATGATAATGTATGTACTGAAAATGATAAATTTAATCTAAACAATAACCACACAAACAGTTGATACATATTGAATACACTTTTGATCATGGACATGATGGATGCACAATTGTTTAAATATAAATAATGATAAGACATATGATACACCCCAAAAACGTGATTAAAACGGGGAATTTGTAGAGATTCACTCACATTGGGTGCGTTCGGTTGAAGATGATGAATGCGCATGAGTTTAGAGGGTTGATCGACGAGGATTAACTAACCTAAATAATAACGAAAGGTATGATAAATGAGTGGATTTTATTAATAATTTTAATAGGATTTCTAGATATATTTTTGTGAGTTTAAGGCTATTTTCTAACTTTAAAAACATTATTTTTAAGTATTTTTAATTGATTTTTGAATTAAATAAATAAATAAAAACTTAAAAAAAATATGTTGACTTTTTGAGTTGACCGTTGACTTTTGACTTTGACTTGTTGACCGGTTCGGTCGTTTATAATGTTTGCACTGAGTGAGGTTCGAACTCGTGACCTCCCGTACGCGTGCACGCAGCTCTACCAACTGAGCTACGTGTCTAACCCGAAATATTTATGTTTTTAATTATATTTATATACTGTTTTAATTTATTCAAAATTCATTTATTTTTAAAAAGGATTTTAATCATCGAACCGGTGTGCGTAACAGGTCTCGAACCCGGGACCTGTGGATTAACGTTGCACACAGTCCATCGCTGGACTATGTGTCTAACCTGGTTAATATTCTGGTTTTTATTATACTTAACATCTCTCTGTGAGTTGATCTGGTTCAGTTAAAAAGGAAACATCTTTATTACAGAGAATGAGATTGTGTCAAGGATCGAACTCGCGACGTGTGATAGTTGTTTGCACACAGTCCACCGCTGGACTGTGTGTCTAACCCGAGATATAATCCAATTTATATTAAACTTATATACTAACTAACTTCATCTTCTTCGTTACAATAACACAGACAACAATTACTCTACTGATTTTGTTTAATTCGATTGACAAACATATAATTGATTAAAATGAAAAGGACAGGGAAGATTTTGGGAATGAACATACCGGAAAAATGATCTTTCTCAGAACTCCGGCGAAGTCGTCGGCTCTGTTTTTATGAACTTCGTCGTTTCACAGCGAAATCTGGGAATTTTCAGAAGTTTTCCGGCGAGTGCTGATTATCCGATATCGTCGCCTGGAACTGATTCATTTTGATGAAAGACACGGTTTTCCGGCAAAAGTCCGGCGAGTTCAAAAAGCGATTCCGACGATCAGAAATTAGAGTAAAAGTGAAATTAGAGGTTCTGTGAATGTTATTGAGTCGCGAGATGATGTTATTGATGGAGTAGTTCAGAAAGTGAAAGTTTTCGGTTATTAAAACCGAACATCACATGAATTCAAGTTCATTCATGGCTGAATTGATTAAAAATGTCGGTTTATCTCACCCAATCGACTGGAATGTCGAAGCCGATATCGGTTTCAGTTTTGGCGCAAACAGGTGATTTCTCAGGTGATCATATGTGTTATTTGTTTCCTACATTTCACAAAGGCAACTAGTGGCGGAGTGGTTATATGTTTGATGTTAAGACTCTTCGGCTGACCCGGGTTCGAATCCCGGCAGCCTGTTTTTCTTTTTATTTATTTTATTTTTACTTTTTATCAATTATAGCTTATAAATTCAAATTTGTTTATTAATTATGTATCGTTTAAAATTATAATAAGTCATAAATACGCAACGAAATTTTTATAACTTGATATCCGATTACAAACGAAGCGGGTTTGGAAAACCCGTTTTTCGACAAATGTTACATTAAAGACTCTATAGGCTTTGGCAATGGTTGAATATCCTAGAAAGTAACCATAGTCTACTTTGGCTGCAAATTTTAAAATTGAATCTTTTAGATATAAAATAAAGCATGGGCAGCTAAAGATTTAAAGTATGAGATCAGTGTTTGAACATGAACTGAGTTTCATAAGAAGTAAATTGATGCTTGGGGTTGATCAAAACTTTGTTTTGAACATAGCAAGCAGTGTTTACAGCCTCTACCCAAAAGGACAAGGTAAACAAGAGTCTGCAAGCATAGTTCTCGCAACTTCAATTTAAGTTCTGTTTTTCCTTTCAACCACCCATTTTGTTCTGGTGTTCTTGAAATGCTGTACTGCCTTACAATTCCTTTTGACACACAAAACTCATCCAACTCCTTATTTTTTAACTCTATCCAATTATCACTCCTAAGGACTTTTATAGGTAGGTCAAATAGCTTTTCAACTCTTTTAACGAAATCTTGCAAAATACCTGCATTCTCATCCTTGGAGTGCATAAAGTAAGTCCATGTAAACCTTGAAAAATCATCAACTATGACAAGACAATATTTCTTTTTACTTAGACTCATGTTTTTACACGGCCAATCAAGTCTATGTGTAATATTTGTAAGCACTAACATCTTTTGGACTTAACAATAGGTTCGTAAGAACTTTAATGTTGTTTTCCTTTTAAACAGGAAACACAATGTTCTTCTCTTATGAAATTTTTTTGGGGTAAGCCTCTTACAAGGCCATGTTTAGAGAGTGTGGTGATAGTTATCATATTTCTGTGTCCAAGTCTTCTGTGCCATAGTTCTATCTCTTTGTTAGAGGTAGCTGAGAACAGACATGCATCAGTCATTGGATTATTCTTCAGCATATCACCACATACACATTGCCACTCCTATGAGCAACAAGTTGTGCTTTGCTCTCAGCTATTATTTAATCAATCTTTTTAACAACTTCTGGCCTAACAATCTGACAATTTTTTAGTGAAGAATGACCCATAGCCCTTGTCACTCATTTGTGAAACACTAAGAAGATTAAATTTCAGATTATCAACAACATTGACATTTTCAAATTTGAGTTTCCTAGCCTGAACAATTCGTGACCCAAGCACCTTCCCTTTTGAATTATTACCAAAGGATATATCACTCCCTCTATGAGCTATGAAGTCTTTGAGAAGGGCTCTGCATCCTGTCATGTGCCTGGAGCTTCCACTATCAACGTACCATAAACTATCAAGTCACTAGAAGCTCTTGGCATAGTGGTAAATAATTAGTTAAGGTGGATTTCCAAAGCCAAAATGGCTTTGGAAGGGGCCACAAACATGTTCGACTCAAATTTAGAAGAATTGTCAATGGTTTGAACAGATCTTTGTAACATCAGTTGAGACCCATCTCTTACCAAATGATAGTAACCATGAGGATGCCTATTTACTTTGGTTTTGAGGGCCTTTTGTAACCATCATAACTAAGAGGTACCTTTTGGTAAATTGGTTTGCAATATCCTCTTGAATACTAATTGGCAGGTGGTGCATCTGTTACATACATCTCTCTAGGAGTAGAGGTTTGTGTAGTGCTTTTATAACACGTGTTTCGACTGGCACAAAGGTCCATTTAGACTTTCCTTTTGAAGTACTAGTCTTTGAACTCTCCAGTATTTTAGATTTATACTCATTCTTTTTCACAACAAAGTTTTTGAGATAAACACACTTTTGAGTTTTATGATCTGTTTTATTACAAATTTTGCAATTTAGAGAATCAATTATCACACTTGTTTTGTTAATATCATTAGCTTTCAGAGGAAAAGAGTTTTTGGTAACACGGTTCTTCTTTTCACAGAAATCACAAAACAAGTTTTTGATCTTTTCTGTATTTTTCCCTTTTTCAAATGTGTTGTCAGCAGATTTTGTACAACAGATGGTTTGGTAAATCTATTATGGGAATGGCTCTTGCTTTAGCTGCTTTGACACCTTCAATGGTTGAAAAATCCATTGGTTTGAAATTCTCAAGGGTGTCACATTCATCAGACTATGTGGGTTTAAATTGATAATTCTCAACTTCCTCAACAGTTGAGGATCCCTCGTATCTTTCTAAAACAAATTTGTTTCCATTTTTGTCAGTGACCTTGATTTCTTGACCATATAGATTAGTTGTACCAATTTCAACCATACTAGAATCACTTTTAGTAACATTTTCAGAAACTTGGTCATTTTCATGAATCCTATGCCAAATTTTATGTTACTTTTGACGTGGGTTTCTAGCAAAATCTCATAAACTATCCAGGATTCCACCCATTTTTCACATGTGACTTGGGTGGATTCCGACTCCTTTTTGCAAACCTGATATTTTTCTATCATAGTTTGGAGTTGGTCCTTGGTTATGCTGGCTTCATGTTTTAAGCAGCTGGTTTCAAATTCTTTTTCAAACAGATTAGTTTTTGGCTCTTTTAAAAGCTTTTAAAACTACAATTCATCATCAAAATCTTATTCGTAAGGTTTTCATTCATCTCTTTTATGTTAGCAAAAGCTATGATGCATTTATCTAAACATAGATCTTTTAAGACCTGAGGAGATACCTTAGTTGCAGCCATTATGACACAATCACATTCACCTTGACAAACACTAGCATCCCATTGGTCAGATAGAGGTTTCAAATCTTCATCAACACTTTCTTTTGTAACAACTGTTTCATCATGAACATTAGACACAACAGATTTAGGCTCCACTTCCTCAAATTCAACACCCTCAACTATAGACTCTAATGCCATAAAGCAAAATTCATTTTGTTTCTTTTCAGTGTCAGCAATTAGAGCAATGTTATCCTTAGATCTGACTACTCCAATCAATAAAGCCGTGAGTAATGAAGCTCTGTTGATTACCTCTGCCTAAGTAGTGGTTTGAATAACTTGTTGTGCAGGTTGCATTTGAACCTGAGGAGCTGGTTCTTTAACATATTGAATTTGAGGAACAGTGGTTTGAACATATTGCACAGGGACAGCGGTAGCTGGGTGTGCAAAATGAGCAGTGGTATATTGGGAATAATGGATAGTATTTTGAGGTCTAGGACTAGGATGTGTGACAATTGGTCTAGTTCATTGAGACCTACTTTCTCTAGCAAAGTGTCCTACTCTATTACATTTAGAGAACTTAATCTTTGACTTATCGAGCCCAACTTTTAGCCCCCCATGCAACCCTGGAAACTTTCTACAAGTTCTCTTGTAATATTTGTTAGCCCTAACACTTAATAGAGCCCACTGGTGTAAAATATCCATATCTTCCAAACCTGAAGGATCAAAGTGTTGAAGGATATTCAATTTAAAGCATAAGTCATCAGAAGTTTGGCTTTCCCCATTAGCAGCAACGCATAATTATGTGTTTAAGGTTCAGAGTTGAAATTACCACAAGAAGTTATATCAATGAAATGATAATAACTCTGATCTTTTACTACTACTAGTGACTTCTTCTTAGCCAAACAGTGTTGTACTACCAAATGCATAGTCATCAACCACCTAGCCAGATTCTTGTAGTTTTTTTTCTGGTTCAGCTCTCTCTCTTAAGTAAGGCACCTACCATGAGGCTCTGTTAGACTCATTTATTTAAACCCAACTGAATTTTGAGTCACAAAAGCTTTGTGTCCCACTTGTCTGGTAATGATCTAAGAAAACGACTATTTAAAGTCGAATTTGCAAGCGTAATATTTACCAGTTTAAGTTCACTAATGAGACACCTAAACCTTTCAAATTGTTGGGTTAATGACTCTCCTTTAACATGACAAAACGTTTCATATTGTTGATTTAAAACTTCTCTGTATTTTCAATCACTTCCTCAATCTCATCGAATTGCTCTTTAAAGTATCCCATAATTCCTTTGCACTGTTGCAATGCAACAGACCAGCATAGATATCGTTTTGGCAGTGTAGAGGCCACGATGCTAAATGCCTTTGCATCTAGCTCGATTTTTTTGAAATCTTGATTGGGATAAGTTTCAGGATTCTTTGGTACTTGGACTTTATGGTCCTCTATACTCGGTATCATTGGAACATGAGGTCCAAAGATGATAGACTTCCAGCAACCGGTGTTTTGCTGAGCAAGGACATGATCCATACGTCTTTGCCAGATATAATACTCATATGTGACAAGGATCGGTGGTTTAAACATGTTTGTGTTATGAGGATCTATTGAGAATGTAATTAAACTATGCTTTCAATAAAAACAAACAAACCGAATTAGCAGTGAGAGCAGATCAATTCAAACCAAATTGATTGTTAAATCAAATTCGATTGAGTAAGCTCTGATACCAATTGTTAGGATCTGAGTTTGAAACTGTTATGAAAGTTCAAAGGATGAAAGATGAAAGACAATGAATCAGATGAACACGCAGCGGAATGATGAACTTTAATTCATAAAAATTGAGAGATTGTTTTCATTGTCAGGCTTTCGTGATTGTAACGCTTGCATATACCTCACAATCTCCCCCCTCAGCCTAAGATCAATGATTTTTTCGTATAGAATGTAAAGAAGAATATTAGATTGGTAAGTGATGTAAAGTGATCAAATAGAACAGTACATGCACTATTCTATTTATACTACCATTCTAACCACTGAGCACCTTATGATGATGTCAGCAGGAAAGTGACATATAACAATATTAAAAAACTAACAACATCTACTAAGCCAACCACTACTATAGCTAAACATTACAAAGATTGATAAACACTGATGAGACATCCTCTATTGCCCTTCAGCAGAGTCTTGCCTTGGCAGATCTTTAGCCTTAGTGTTCAACAAAGATTTGCCTTGGCAGACCTTTAGCTTTAGTCTTCAACAGAGCTTTGCCTTGGCAGACCTTTAGCTTTAGTCTTAAACAGAGCTTTGCCTTAGCAGACCTTTAGCTTTAGTCTTGAATAGTGTTTTGCTATGGCAGACCTTTGACATTTTGTCTTCAGCAGAGCTTGACTCTAGCGGATGTTTTATTACTTTTAGGATCAGAGGTTGTAGTTTATTTTGCTTTCTAACATCAGTTCTTTTGTAGGGTTCAATTCCAACACAACTCTTCGCCTAACTCGTAGCGTTCACCTCTCCATCATAACCCATCCTAAAGAAACATCCCTTGACTTGTTTTTCATCTGGTAATTCTGGATCAGTAGGTGCATCTTTAAATTCTAGTTCTTCTAGAATCAAATCTTCTGTTATAATAATTTGTTTCTTGTGCACCACTTAATGCAATTCATTACCAACTAAACTACCATTCGCCAACAACTCTCTAATTATCTTCTCGTGTGGTGCACATGCTACCATTATTGGCGCAAACGGCTTTTGATTATGCTTGAGATCATGGTCCTTTTCCTTCTCTTGTTTCACCATCTACACAATAAGTCAAAGCATAAATCAAAAAAATTTATCATATCTCAAAACACATCTTACACGTATAAACAACATATTAAGCGTATGAAACACATTGCACGTATGAACAATTCATGAGAATGAACACATAAAGCGTATGAGACACTAGATGCACAATTGAAGATCAGACACATATGTGACTTATAAGCGTAGGAACCTGAGACACGTATGAGACATGTTAAACGTATGTGGTTGTACACATATGAGACCATCAAAACATATGTGCCATTTTCAACAAAAAAGATATGTTCATGCATGCGTGCTACATCCACGCGGATGAGGACTCATATATTCAATCAATATATTCAGCAATCATCAGAGAACACCGATCAATCAAACCTCTATCTTAAATTCATTTTAGACCATATTACATATGTCAATCAAACAGTTAGGGTTTTAATTCCTTTAAGTTCAGTGTTACACTAATGTATCGTTTAAAATACCTTGTATGTTATACGAAAATGATCTTTAACACACAATGAACACTTCTAGTACAATCAATCAACAAGTCCCATCCGTTTTTTGAAATCTTTATATCCACCATTCAAGACAAGAATCAGATCTGAGCATATGAGATGTGTTTTTATATCAAGCGGTTGGCTCATACACACGTATTAACTCATATATGTGTATGAGTCATCCGTTCAGCCTCAACCATTTCAAATTCCTCATCCGTTTTGAATGAACATGCCTATATAATTATACCTTCATGCATTTGATAAAGTTCATGTGTGTGTGGATCAATTTTAAACAATTTTTCATTTTAACCCTATTTTGAATCTGATTCACAACTCTGTTTAACCAAGTCCAAGTTAATGGCGATGTTTAACATTTTGATCCTTTCACTTTTTATTTTTCTCAAAAATTTTAATTTCCATGTCCAAATTAATAATTTTGGCTTCAAGTTCATGTTAATAACCCTTGTTTTATTGTTGTAAAATCACAACTTCACAAACCATTTTGATTAGCCCCCAGCTAGTTGTACAAAAATCTATTTATCAGCTTTGAAGAAAAAGATTTAGTATTCCAACATCGATAATCAAAAATAAGTTGATAATAAATATTTTTGTCTTTTACAACTTTATGCTAAAATACACTAAAAATATTGATTTTTGAAGTGAAACTTGTAAACTATGTACAAATAGACATACTTTTGTGAGTTTGTGCTTAAAGGATCATATTGGTTCCTTTGAGACATATCACCAACACCGCTAAGCTTTAATACATACTCAATTTCAAATAATTCATATTGATTATTAGTATTGTTCATCCACATAAACTCAAATTGTTTATATCTTAAGTATTGCTTAATCTGACAAGCTTAGGTAATACTAGAACAAATTAACAAGTGGTTCCCATGATACGACATACTCCAGTATTCAGATATGCAAAAGAATATCATCATACAGGTGAATATATTTAGTTTACATCTTTATGGGAGTGCGAAAACATTAGTGACTCAGGTTAGTACAATGGTATAAACAAAGAGTATAAATTCGACTTTTCAAAATAGTTTACCTCATCGGCATCTTTTTTGTCACACCCTGGTCATAACGGAATCGCAATCGTGTGATTATGAGGTAATCATTGCAACCAATTGTGTAAACAAAAATAAATCAACAACCAAGCCATATATGTTAAGTTGCAACCAAAGTTTACAAGTTCCTAAAAAAAGTTACAAGGTTCGGACAAGTTCACAATGTTATCCAAAGTATAGTTTTTTGAGTTACATTACACTTTAAACCAAAAGATTGTTTTCATCACAAAAGCATGTTGAGGTTTTGACCCCTTTATACCCATACGAGGTTGGGATATAAGAGAGAAATCCTCCAAAAAGGCATTCGTTGTCATGTTCATTCGCACTTCGCGTAGTCTTTCACCGGCTCAAGTTTTACGTCATGAATACATGTAACTTTGAAAAGTCAACATAAAGCTGGCGAGTTCATGTAGTTATTGTTTTCATATGAGATGTCTTGTTTGTAATCCGGTAATGAAATCTTAGTATGTTATTAGCATTCATGGAGTGTAAGGATCTATCAGTGTTTAGCTAGCACCCTCACATATGTGCCATAAGTAAGTAACCAAACCGAGACAACTCTTGACATCAATTGGGATCACAAAAGCAGTCCTAAAGGGTTAAAAAACCAGGAGTTGAGCGCGCCTCAAGCTCCATAGATCTATACCTTTTGCACCTTGGTCACTAAGTGATTAATGGTTACTCTTGTCATCATCCTACTTACGCACATTGATTGTGTTATCATCTAACCCCATAGCTAACTTACCATTTCTTATGACATATATTTCCCCTAGATTATTTAAAAACAAAACTTTGAAATATTTGAAAGGAGGGACATGAACTCTCAATTTTGCGTTCCAAATGACGTCCTAGTGAAATTCTAGTGTCCGTACACGTGTGTAACCTACAAGTGTATTAACTTCATTAGACCCTTAGGTCTCGTTAGACCTAGTACAAGTTGTTCATCTTGAATTCTTGTTATGTGTTTATTTATCTCTTTTGAACAACTTCATTATTTTCATTGTGTTGGTAGTTCGTTTGTTCTCTTATTATTTATATATATTTTACAAACATATATATTTTATAATGTATTTATTTGTGCTTGAACGGGCCTTGCCGTTCATATGTCCTCATGCCTTGCATGCGTGTCATTTGGCCTAGCCCATGTCTTTATGTCTTTGGGCCTAGCCCATGCTATCTTGTCCTTGTGCTTAGCCCATATATAAAAATCAACCTTACTAGCTTTCAAGATCCAAGTTTGAAGTCTAATAATGTATTATACTTTTAAAGAACCACATCAAGACCAGATATATATAAAGCTCATGAACTTGAAGATGATGATCTTACATGACTTAAATGTATACTTGTTTAAATCACATTTTTAAGTTTAATATAATAAGATCATCACTCTTGTAGAATACTACAACAAATAAACAACCTGATCATCATAAATCCCATACTTTTATCTTGTTATATTTTAGAGTTTTTGGATGATTTCTTTCAAGATGAAGTTTACTTGTACTTTTGAAATCTATATATTATAAGAACTTGAAATAATAAACAAGTGAACTTACTACTAGCTCTTAGGCTAGTCCTGATTCAAGATTAAAATGATGGTGAGAAGATGAAGATCAAGATGATGAGAAAGCTCTAAAAATCCTCCATCCTTACAAACTTAATAGGTGTTCTTGTAAGGGCTTGAAGGTGGGTATAAAGTGGGGTTTTAGGGTGGAAGATGGTGGTGTGTGGGCCGAGAATGATAGAGACTAGCAAGGTGTTTTTGTTTTAATTTTTAAAGTGCTAAAATGATGTGAAGAATGGTGATGATATGTAGTTATAATCTTAAGAAATCTTCCAAAATCAAGAGTAATCTTCATGTGCCATACTCCTTTATCATCTTATCAAATCAAGCAAGTAAGGTGGGTGTGGGACCACATGTGGGGGGGGGTAAAGTGTAAATATTTTTATAAAATATCTTTTATAAAATATGACATGTGAGAATTTATTAATTTTGTTGATATTTTGGTCATTAAATTAAACTAGGTTAATTAGAGGGGTAAAGGTAGTTTAGGATGTATAGTATTACTAACTAGTTCACTTGACTAGTTGGTATTTATTTTGGATGGTACAAAAATGCCTTCGGTTTGGTTATCGGGTTCATATCGGTGATTATATTTTATACTGACGACTAATTTCGAAAATTTATTTTTGCAACCCTAAGATGTATGAAGGGGTTACCTGACTATTGTAGAAGTCTACCGGATAATGAAATCTTTGTCGGTTCGACAATTGAACGCTTTCCAGTCAAGTTGTGCATTGCTCGTCGTAATATCGGAACCATGTCTTTTATGTACTTTTGATATCCTCATATTGTTTTAAGGTGCTTGTCATTATTCTGTTATAACTCTAGAGACCGGAAATGCTGAATTAGAGTTACGACGAATTGAAATTGTTAAGTTTATAGCCGAAACAGACAATTTTGTAATTTAAGCGTTATAGTGGAAACTTATGTATTACTGCAAGACGTGTTCCCACATTAGTGTTTTCATGTATATATGGGCTCACTTATGTCATTCGTATGTCGTTATTCATAGTTCTGTTTCATTTCAACAAAACTACTAACATGAATAGTGTAACCTTTAATAGTGCGCCCAACACATTCCACCAACACTTTTGGGACATAGTTTGATTTGTTTCGCGTCGTGACGGAAAACAATATATGTTATAGCATGTTTCACTTGTCCTAACACTTGTTATATCATGTACGTCTCAGTTATATAATTAAATTACGATTAAATGCATGAGACTATGTAATGAAAATGGTGATTAGATTGTATGGAATTACTAGTTATTTATCGTTTCACATACTCCCCCTGTTAAAAAGAATTCCGTCCTGAAATTCACCTTGAGGTATCCTCTGAAGGAGTCTTCTTGAACAGGTGGGGGTACTTTGTCATGATTTGATCTTCGTGTTCCCACGTATACTCAGGTCCGTGACGTGAGTTCCAGCGGACTTTAACTAGTTTGATTCGACTTCTCCTTGTCTTTTGAACTTTCAAGTCCATAACCTCAACAGATTCCTCGGTAAACTGTAGCTTGTCTTCAATATGAATTTCATCCACTAGGATGATAATCGTGTCATTAGTGTAGCTTTTCTTGAGATTGGACACATGGAAAGTCTCATGAACGTTGTTGAGTTCTTCTAGCAATTTTAACTTGTAAGCCACTGTACCAACCCTTGTCAGAATTCAAAAGGTCCAATGTATCTTGGGTATAGTGCGCTTCCTGAATCTAGCTACGCCCTTCCAAGGTGAGACTTTTACTAACACTTTGTCTCCGACCTCGAAGGATAATGGTTTACGTCTTCGATCTACATAGCTCTTTCGTCTATCCCGAGCCACCTTGATATGCTCGCGGATTTTGAATATTTTGTCTGTGGTTTCTTGGACTAGTTTGGAACCAATGAGATGTTTGTTATCGACTTCCGCCCAACATAGCGGAGATCGGCACTTAACCCATAAAGGGCTTCGATTGGTGCGACCTTGATATTTGTGTGATAACTGTTGTTCTAGGAAAACTCTACCAATGGTGTTGATGCGTTATGTCTATTGCGAACGACTAGGATGTGTCTGTATTTTCTATAGAGCGTTAATGTTGAAATGTATTATGTTAAAAATATATTTTATACTTTTTGTATGATTCGTACGAGCGAGTCAAGGTGGCTCGTACGAGTGACTCTCAGTCACTCGTACGGATCAGCTGCTCGTACGAAGCACATCTCTGTTTAACACATACTCCAGTACAAGTCATGTCGAACTATAAATAGAGGAGTGTTGTGTTAGAGCTAGTAAGTCAGTTCAGATAGTACGGCGAAGGCCTGCTAGTTTGTTTACTCGCGTCTGTAATTTGCACGTCATTGAATATAACAGAGCAGTTAAACAGTAAGTTCTATCTTGTTTGTTTTGTCAACCTCTAGCAATGAATTCCGCCTCTGCTAGTTGAGTTAGATCAGATCAGTTGCTCATTGGAGGAACACGATCCTCGATCATAAGTGGTATCAGAGATTTGAGCTCTGATCTACTGACAAACGACAAGTAATTGAAGGCTATCAGCTTTTTCAGACTTGGATTCATCTTCTTCTTCTACACATTCCCGAACTGAACTGGATTTTGGATGAATTTACGGACAAAATGGACTAGGATTCTAGGACTTCACGTTAAACACATTCTAATCAATCCTTATCAAATTCAGACATAAAATCGGACTTAATCATGTCGAAATCGGTAAAATTCATCCGTTTAGAGACGTAGCTGTTTTGTACGAGTAGAAGGACCACTTGCACAAACAACATTCTTAAAATTTGAACCTTTCGTACGAACAAGTTATCAGAAGTTTCTAAAAATCTACAAGTTTCAAAATCTACAAGTGTGATTGGCACAAACTTTACATCTGTATGAGCATATCACTCGTACGAACAAATCTTGACCACTTGCATGGACTGCTGGTTCGCACGAGTAATTGTTTTGTGAAAATCATCTTGTTCTTAACATTTCCTGGTTCGTACAAACGGATTTCATTCGCACAAATTGTTTGTCATCCGCACGATTCCACGCTAATCATTTTGTTTCGAAAAGTGTGTTTTTGAATTTTACAACGCTTTTGCTACATCGGCTGTTACGAACACAGCGGCACAGAACATCAATCTCGAACGAGATGGGGACCATGACCAAACCGCCAAAGTTAATGAACTTAGAAGACTTCGATAGCTGGAGTGAGAAGTTCATGAATTGGGTACAGGTTAATCACTTTACTTGCTGGTTCGCGACTGAAGCTAAATACCAAGTGCCGGTAGGAGAAAATGGACTCGAGAAGACCCTTGCTCAACTGTTAGATGTCGAAAGGGAAAGGTTCATCAACGAGAAGAAAATGATGAATATTCTGTAACAATCCATTAAAGAAGATATCCTGCGTTACTTCAACACGATGATGATGCTCAATCATTGTGGAATGCTCTCCGTTTAAAGTTTCAGGGAAGTGCTCAACTTCACAAGAGTAAAAGGGCATTGCTTAGCAAAGAGTTTGATATCTTCACGCTAATTAAAGGTGTAACTGTGACACAACTGATAAAGATATACTGTTATTTGGTGGTTCAGATGAAAAGGATGGGAATTATAAAGACCAACGAAGAACATGTTGATAAGTTGGCTGATTCTCTTCCACATGGCGAATGGTCTACTTATCTGACCATACTGAAGAACGGAACTGAGTTTTGAAATTTCTCATTACCGCGTTTCATAGAAAGGCTGGAGGGACATGAACTCGAAATGCAGAAGATAGCAAAGAGTAAAACTGTCCAAGTATAACAAGATGTTAATTTGTACTTCAAGAACAGTTCTACAGCTCAAATTCAGTCACCAAAGATCCAGACAGCTTTCAGCGCCTTCAGTTCGCAAAGTTCACCACCATCAAAGCAGAACAGTGGCATTCAATCCTTTCCATCGGTTGATCCTAACATGCCTTCAAGCCAACAGTCATCGTATGGTTCAAATCAACCCCAGATCAACCAAACTACTTCATTATCTCATCCTAATCAAAGAGTCTTGCGGTGCAACATTGATGTAGATTTTCAGAATGCGTAGTATTTTGATGAGAAGACCGCGAAGCAGCATATGTCTTTGCTAGCTTCAGTACTCGAGTCTTATGATAGTTTAGTCACAGGGAAAATTGGAAACTCAGAAATGACGCGAGAAGATTATCATCAAATAGATCCGGTTGAGATGGAGCTGATTGATATCAAGTGGTGTATGGCATCGATTGTTCATCACGCACAAAGATTCATGGAGATAACAGGAAAAGACAACTTGGGAGGTCTAGATGTAAAACTTGGGTTTGATAAATCTAAAGTTACTTGCTTTAAATGTTGGGAGAAAGGACACTTTAAACATGAATCTCCAAACAGAGAGGTTCAAGGAAACCATAACCCTTTCACTGATGATTATTACAAGAGAGTAATCTACCATCATCCCCAGCCAAGAACACAAATGTTGCCGATTGAAGATAAACAACCAGAAACCAAAGATAAAGCACTGGTGGTTACTCAAGAAAATGAGGGCTTCAACTGGAATAAATACATCTCAAAGGGAGAAAGCTTGGCTTTGGTTGCTGAGATTATAGAGGAACCTAAAGAAGAATCAGGGGCTTCTTTTGATGAGGGTCCTGATGATGATGATTTCTATTATCACACTTCTTCAGCGGAGGAGGAACTTTTGAACAGTCCATTCAAACACCTTTTGCCTAATAATATTTTAAAAACTTTTGTAGGATATTTTGCACCAAGCCAGCATTCATTAGGAGAAGAGCAAAAGAAGCCAGTTGATGAGGAAAAAGCCAATGAAAAGATGGAGAAATTGTCAGAAGACATCATTAAAGCTTGCATGGAAAATGGCGATGAGGTAAATGAGTCAATATCTGAGTCTGCGTATGAAAAACCATGTTTAAAATGTGCAGATCCGTGTGGTGATTGTCTTGTAAAAGATACACGATTTGCTGAACTTCAAAGTTTAACAGACAATTTGTCTAGTGATTACAAATCCCCTAAGGAAGCATATGACAAATTGAGTGCATCTGTTAAACAATATAATAAAGCACTCAGAGAAAATGACGCAACACTTATAATGCTTAAAGCAATAGTGATGGACAAACAAATGGCTATTAACATTCATTTGAACACTATTGCTGAGCTCAAAAGTGAACTTGAGAAAACTAAAATTGAATCTGAACGGGTTAACAAACTGTTAATCAGTTATTCAACAAGCTCGTACGTCATCGATTGCATTCTGCCCAAAATCGAAAATAATAATGAATCTAAAAATGAGGAAGCTAAAAGTGTGAGTTACGATCGCGTTCCACTACCGATGTGGAATAGTTATTCATGAAAAAAGCCATTTGGGGTGGAAAAGGCGCTTAACCTAAAGTTGAAAACTGAACCGTCTAATGAGCTGCCTGTGGATATCGACGTAACTTACACTAAATCTGAAAGTGAATGAGACTCTGAAGTGGTAAAAACAGTAGTTGAAAATGTATTAAAAAATGAATCTGAAAATTCAGAGTCTGAAAAGTCTGAAAAATCTGACAAGTCTGAGTCTGATGATATATCAGAAGGTAGTTTATGTATTGATCCAAATGTTATAGTTTATAAAATGAAAGGATCTGATAAAATATTTTCGGATGAGGACTTTCTAACCCAAAATGTGAAAATGGATCGTGTGGATAAAATGTTCAAGATTATGGAGGTAAGTCATGCTTATTTGGATAAACATGATACATCTCTCTACTGTAAATGAAAGCGTGACAACCGACCCTATTATCATACAAATAGAGATTATCCTGAAAATAAAAGGGCGGGTTTGGGCTTCCAGAAGAGACATATGAACAATAGGTCCCAAAAACTAAACTTTACAAAGAAAATTAACTTTGTTTCTAGGACAACGACCGGGATAGATTAGGAGATCATCGGAACTCAATCAAACGATGATTTCCAAAAAGAAAAAGAGAACAGAAACAAGTTTTGGATACCTCTGTCCATAAGGACAGCATGACGTGCTTTAAATGTAAGAAAGTGGGCATATTGCATGATATTGCTCACAAACAAGTCCAAAACCTGTTTCTCATCCTAAAAAGTTCACTAAGGATGAAAAGCAAAAAGCACCCATGATTGTGCCAAAACAAATCTTAAAAAGAAACAATGAATCCCACAAAAATGTTAAACCAACTATTCAACGTCAATCTAAATTTGAAATTGGTGAAACATCAAACAAAACTCGTCAAGTGGATTCAAAATTTTATGTTAAAAAGGCTAAACCTCAAACACAAAAGTGGGTTGCTAAAGTTAAACCGTCCAAAGTTGAACCTAAACCTTCTGTGTCACACAAAACCGAGCTTAAAAAGATTGATAAAAACAAAGTGGGTCCAAAATTCGACATTCCAAACCCACCCAAGACCAAACAGGCTTGGGTTTCTTTGTTTAAATAGTCTCTTCTTTATGTGTGCAAGGGCTCCAGCGTGCGATAATGTCAAAATGGATAATGGACAGTGGAGCTTCTCGCCACATGACAGGAATGCTTGCGCTGCTCAACGACGTTAAAGCTACCGTGGAGGGTACGTGGTTTTTGCTGGAACACAGGGAGGCATGATTGTCAGAGAAAGGATTCTCACAAACGGAGTTGTTTCATTTGAGAAAGTGAACTATATTGCTGAGCTTGGGACAATCTACTTAGCATCTCGCAAATATGTGACAAGAAGTTCACGACGCATTTTAACGATAAAGAATGCTTGATCTTAAAACCCGGTATCAATATTCCGGAGGAATGGATCCTGATGCGTGCTCCGCGAGGGAATTATTTATATGTTCTTGATATGGGTATCGCTTCTACCATGTCAAAGAAAGTTCAATGCTTTGTATCTAAAGCTACCAAGAAAGAGTCGATTCTAGTGGCATCTGAAGATGGGGCACATTCATCTACGAAAGATGAACTATCTGGTGCATAACGACCTAGTCGAGGATATTAATTTGAAGAATTTTCATCTATCTGATGATTGTCTTAGCTGCAAAAAGGGGAAGTAGCATAATAAATCACAACCGAGAAAGCTGTTGAATTCTATCAAGTTACCACTAGAAAGCCTACACATGGATGTATTTGGACCAGTCAACATCAAAAGTATCTCTGGTGATGTATACTGCCTTGTCGTTACGGATGATTATTCTCGATTCTTATGGGTTTTCTTTTTGGAGAGTAAAGACAAATTGTTTGAAACTCTTATGATCCTCTTCTGAAAACTTGAAAACCTGTATCACTTGCCAATCAAGAGAATCCGCAGTTACAACGGAACAGAGTTCAAGAACAAGAAGATGCTAGAATTCTGCAATGAAAAAGGGATTCTTCACGAATTCTGCGCCCCCTATACTCCCCAACAAAATGGAGTAGCTAAACGTAAGAATCACACACTTATTGAGACTGCCAGAACAATGTTAGCTGATTCGAAATTACCCATCAGTTTCTGGAGTGAAGTAGTCGCGTCAGCGTGTTATACCTTAAATCGTGTGTTAACAGTTAAGCCTCACAACAAAACGTGTTTCGAGTCACACCTGCTAGCCGTCAAAAGTATTATGAGATATCTGAAGGTTTTTCCAAGCATCGGCTTGTGGTACCCTAGACATGACGATTTAATCTTACAGGATACTCGGATTCTGATTTCGGTTGCTGCAAACTAAATACCAAATCTACAACGGCTAGCTGCCAATTCTTCGGAACCCATTTGGTAACGTGGCAATGCAAGAAACAGACCATGGTCGCTCTCTCTATTTGTGAAGCTAAATACGTTTCAGCATCCAGCTGTTGTGCCCAGATTCTCTTGATTCAACAGCAGATGAGAGACTTCGGACTGCAATTTCTTGATACGCCAATATATGTAGATAATCAGGCCGCGATCGATATCACCAAAAACTCATGCCAACACTCGCCCACTAAACATATCGAGATTGGACACCACTTTATCCGTGATTGCTACAAGAAAAAGTTGGTTAGAATTGAGAAAATCAACACTAATGACGAAATGGCAGATTTTTATACCAAAGCTTTTGATAAAACAAGAATCAAAAGTATTTTAAAGTTGAATGGGTTAAAAAATCTGATATTAGGGGTGTTGGTGCATATTGGTGACAACAACTTAATAGTTTAATAGTTTAGTCTTTGGATATTTTGTATTGGGCTTAGCATTTATGTTTAGCTTGTTTAGAGTTGTAATGGGCTTCGAGAATGGCCTAGCGCAGTATAAAGCCTAGTATGCAGACATGTAGTATATATACATGTTGTGCATTAGGGTTTTAGTAGTTAGAAAGAAAGGAGTGTGAGAAATCTACAGAGAGTGGCTGAGATATTTCTAGAGAGTCTTGAATTGATTGTTAACCATTGTGTTGGATAATCAATAGAAGACAGTTTGAAGGTATTCGTTTGTGTTGCATTCTTGTTTATGTTAAATCTGATACAGGGGATTCCACACTCTAAATTAGATAGACGATTCTGTATAGATCCATACAGAATAGGGGACCTACAATTGGTATCAGAGCATTCGGCTCTTGATTTTGCTCGGTTCAGAATCGTAACAACAAAAAAGTTGGGTTTTTGGATGTTTGGAGGTTGTTCTTGAAGTTTGTGACAGCTGTTTTAGGGTTTCGGTGGCTGTTTTAGTTTTCTATAGCGAATTCGGATTAACAGCAGGCATTTCGGATTGCAGAAAGGCGTCTCGGATCAAAAGTGAAGCATTTCGGATTACAGACTTGAATTTCGGATCAGAAATCTGCATTTCGGATCAGAAAGTGCAATTTGGATCAAAAAAGCCCATCTCGGATTCCATTTCGAATTTAATTTCGGATCAGAAGTGTATTCCGGATTCCATCTCGGATTAGAAGTGTATTCTGGATTCCGACTCGGATCAGAATAGTCTATTCCGGATTCCATTTCAGATCAGAACAATGCATTCCGGATTTCATCTCGGATCACTATTCCAAATCACCATTTGGATTAGCAATTCGGATTACTGTTCCAGATTTCTATCTTGGATTGTCTATCCGAGTTACTGTTCCGGTTTTGACACTATTCCGAGTTATACACAAAAAGGTGGAAAGTTAACCAGCTGACGTAAATGAAACGTTTTTGGACATAGAATTTGATCCGCAAATAATCTTAACAAATCGACTGCACGGTTAGGCTCGTGTGATTTTTAGGAAAAAATTTCTTGAACGTTCTTAACGGTACAATTTGGTAAACACACTTTTCGGACAAATTCTTGAACGTTTTTAACGGTATGGTTACGGTAAAACACGAAGAAGGACCAGAAAAGAGGTTAGATTTGGGTTTTGACACATGTATACTAAAATCCATTTAAACTAATACTCTACATGGTAAAGATAGTAAGAATGCACAAGATCAGTGAGTGTCTTAATAACTGCCCAAAAATGATAATGCTGAACTATATGTAGACTGGAAAGAGAAGTTTGAGGCATTTGTTCAATGTGAAGATTCTAAGATGTGGAGCTGTATGTTTGATGGGTATATTGCTCCCACACGTAGAGTTAACGGGAGAATTCTAGTACTTTCATATGAGAAGATGGAAGACTTTGAGAAACGTATGTATGAGGCTGAGAAGAAAGCTTTAGCAGCGATAAAGATGTCCTTGCCAACTGATATGAAACACATTTGTAATAGGTATGGATCGTCTAGAGAGCTGTGGGAAGCTTTAGGAAAATGTTATCAGAGTTCTTCAAGACAAAGTACATGTTAGCAAGCATGTTTAGCTGAGATTTGTGCTTTGGAGACTGAAGAAGTAGCTGCTAAGAAAGATGAAAAGCAGAACCCTGAGAAGGAGTGAATCGATGTCAAGGATGCAAAGCTGTAGTGTGCATGGATGATACAGATGAGCTTACAACAAAGGTACAAGTACAATTTCAATCTGTAAGTCATACTTATCAGAATTGCACTGAAGTACAAGGTAAAGTTGACAAACTATCGGAGCAAAACAAAATTCTGTTAGCTGAATTAGAAAATCTGAAAGAGTCAAACGTCCTTTTGAGTAAAAGTGAGTCAAATAGTTTAAATAAACTTAAATTAAATGAACAGGAAATCAACAGTTTGACAAGCAAAGTCAATGAACTGTTACTGATCCTTGAGTTGGCTCGTGAAACTGTGAAAGATAAGATTAATGAGCTTTCAGAAAAGTGCTCAGAAATGGCTGGTGCACAAGCCAAAATTGTTGAACTTCTTGAAAAGTTAGACAAATTTGGAAAATCCTCGTTAGTCGGTACTCAAATTCAGAAAGGTTTGAAAAGGAGTAGTGATAAAACGGGAGTGGGGTTTCGTAAAGCTTCATCTTCTGAGGATCAGGATTACTCCTTTTTACTAAATGAAAATGTGCTAACAGATTTTGTACCTACTACACCAGATGTAGTGGTTCCGATAACAGTTGACATACCTAATAGTCCTGTTAGGTCTAATAGTACACCTCATAAAGGGGATGAGGATACGAACCACAAAACATTCAAATCATTTAAAAAGGGATCTAAGAGAAAGTAAATTTTTAAGAAAGATCGTGTTTTAGATGTCACAACAAAGGGCATATGGCTACTTGTTGTCCTTTTAAAAAGTGTAAGAAAGTGGAGACTGAGGTTGATATTAAGGATGGAAATCAGGTGGGGTCAAATAAGAATGTTAAACCAAGTTCTCAGACAAATAAACCAAGATTTCAACCTAAATCTTCAACATCAAGAAGATTTGATAGTCCAAGAAAATTTTCTGCTAAATCAGGTCATGTTAATAGACAATCAATTTGTTTTACAAGGAAAAAATTTGGATATCAAAATCGATACCAGACTTCAGGTAATCGAAATTTTCAAAGGAGAAACGAATATAGGGGTTTTAGTAACACAAACGTTCAAGATAATCCAAAAAATTTTCAAAGTTCAGATTATGATAATTGGAGAAGAAGGTTTCGAGATAATAATTTTCAAAGGTCGGCAAATCCAAGAGTTTATTGGAACTCTCGTGATTAAAGATCTCATGGAAATTATCAATCTTGTTCAGCAACTTAGAAGACATCCAAGACACCTGTAGGGTGTGATGGATATTGAACAAAATTAAGTTATATTGATATTCATGGCCAACCCAAAACCGGTAGGGTTTGGGTTCTCAAGTCTAAATATGTTGTTGAGTTAGTGCAGGATGGCCAAGAAGGACTGTTGATGTGTTCAACAGTGTTTATTCCTGTAAATCATCTGAGGTGAATAGTAGCTTACCCATGGTGACGAATTATTTACTTCTGTGATAGAAAATGTTTACTAATAAGTGAAAAACCTTTTGTCAGGTTGAAGTGGGAGTTTGTTTGTATTTAAATTTCTGTTTTTAAATTCTATTCCATAAAAGCAAAAATTTAGGAGGAGAAATTTCCCTAAGCCAAAAAGAGTGTTAGTTAGTGCATGAGTTTAGGGGGAGTAAGTTGAAACGTTTAAAGTTTTTTTAAAAATAAAAAATGAGTTTCACTGTGTGAAAAGAAGAAATGATAGTACATCAGCAAGTTATACTATCACACTAATATATAAAGCTAAATTGCTTAAGTGTGATAGCAGCTTCATCATATGGTGTACCAGTAGGCAAAAGGCATGAAATAATCAACTTACCTTTGTGATACACATATAGTAAACTGTGTATGAGTGAGTAACATATCAGTGGCGTATGGTTTTATAACCTTAAATCTTGCGTTGATAGATTGCCAAAATCTGAGATTTTAGGTCTTTATATCGTTATTTCATTCGGGGTATCAAGGTTGTCCTTCTGCTGCATCCAGATATATGCTGACCTAGGCACAACCAGGATATCTTAAAAGAGCTAAAATGCTAAATCCAAAAAATTGAAGAAGCTCTCCTTGAGAGTCATTCAAATGTGCTAATTGCATTACTCGTACCAAAACTTGGTATTTGACCTAACCCTCGTTGGATATTGGTCTCTTTACTGTACGGAAATGCTGACCTGGTCACCAGTTATCTAACGTTGTAATTCAAAAGCATGAATTTTGGTATACTCACCTACTTCGATGAATTTTTTGTGCATACCTTGATCGTGGGGGTATGTCCTGAAGTGGGACACACTAGTATCTCAGTATAAATTATCTAAATTGATCGCTAGGTAATGGTACTTGAAATGTTCATGTATTTTGTTTAAGTAGATGAACAATACTGGTAGTTGTCTTGAACTGCTTTTCATGAATGTTGCATATAGAATTATAAAATAGTGTGAAAACAGTTTGATGTTGCTGATATGATTTTCTTAACGGCGATTCTCACAAAAATAGAGTGTTTATTTTCTTGTTAGTTATTTGTTTTCAGAAAATATAAAAATACAAAAAGATTTGTTTTTAAAGTCTCCCATTTTGAACTGATAGGTTGTTTATATTTTTGCATGATAAGATAAAATATTGGTTTATCTTTAATGTGGAAGAGAACTAATGGTTTTTCGAGTTACTTGCTTGTGTTTCTAAATAGATTGATGCGGTTATCAAAATGAAGTGCATAATTCAAGTAAAGTACATTTTCAGAATGGAGGGAAGAGTGTGTGAAAATGCATGGTAGGATCCTTCTACTACATTGCAAAGGGGGATATAAATAAATTTGGTGATATGAGCTTAACCAGAGAATGCTAGTTCGCTAATCTACAACGGATGAAAGTTTTGGAGATTGGAAGCATCAGCTAAGGGGGAGTTTGTTGATGTCAGAATCTGTGCGTAGCTGAAGCTATCCAAAGACCAAAAGATCACAAGATGTTTGAAGACAAAATTACACTATGAAGCTATTGTCAAGGGGGAGTTTGTTGGTGCATATTAGTGACAACAGCTTAATAGTTTAATAGTTTAGTCTTTGGATATTTTGTATTAGGCTTAGCATTTATGTTTAGCTTGTTTAGAGTTGTAATGGGCCTAGAGAATGGCCTAGTCCAGTATAAAGCCTAGTATGCAAACATGTAGTATATATACATGTTGTGCATTAGGGTTTTGGTAGTTAGAAAGAAAGGAGTGTGAGAAATCTACAGAGAGTGGCTGAGAGATTTCTAGAGAGTCTTGAATTGATTGTAAACCATTGTGTTGGATAATCAATAGAAGACAATTTGAAGGTATTCGTTTGCGTTGCGTTCTTGTTACTCTGAAATCTGATGTAGGGGATTCCACACTCTAGATTAGATAGACGATTCTGTGAAGATCCATACGGAATAGGGGACCTACAAGGGGATGTTCATGAGGTTGAGTTTGAGGATGATGATGACCTAATGTGAATTTTTCATCGGTTGGACGTATTTCTATACATTCTTTCTTAAAAATTCTAAAAATCCAAAAATATGTTTTTGATTTTAGGGGGAGAATGTTTCGGGAAAATTCAAAAAGAGTTTTTGTGAAAAAGAGTGATCATATTAAATCAAAAAGATAGTCACAGTATGCTAAAGAATTGGAATGTCAAACAAGTGATTAAACAGGTCTTACTGAGGATGTGCCAGTAGGCTTCTCTCGTTAAGTAATTTGTTTTTCAAGATATAAACCTAAAAGGAAAAACTGAATAACTTGTGGGTTAAAATCTCTCGGATATATGGACTTAGTACCCCGAAATTTCATTTGAGAGAATGCCAGATGCTGTGATTCTAGGTCTTTATATTTAATCTGGGGTATTATCCGAGTTCTTCTGATTTTGCGTTAGCAATGGCCTAGAACATGTATAATACTTTACGCATTATTCTCCTAAGCTTCATAAAAAATGAACATGTCATAAACTTTGTGACATCTACAGTATAAAAGATTCATGTATGGAAAACCACCAAAAGACGAGCCTTCATCTCTTTGTATGTATGGAAATACTAACCTGAGCTCTCAAGGTCTCGCCTCACCCCTTTACAGATATCAATTGGATATATTCACCTATGAAATGAAATTCTGAGAATCTCGATATGGGAGTATATTCTGAGATGGGAAACACAGTTATTTCATGTTCATAATATTACCGAACATATGTTGATACAATTGAGAAACGAGAAGAAGTTTAAATGGACAAGTATATTGGCAATTAAGTAAATCTCGATAAAAACTTAATGAGTATACCAAAATCAACGGTACTGGTGATTTGTTAAAACTTGATAAGGTTCTCTCAACACAAAACTCACAAAAAATATGTTTGTTGTTTCGATAATATACTCAATTTCAAAAAGATTTCAGTTTCCTTAGCTTTGTAGTGTTATTTTTAGTCTACCGATGTTGAAGACACTGATGGTTGAAATCATGGCAACATCTTGCTAAGTGAAAGCTGAAAAACCATTGGTTGGGAGCTAATCTTTATCAGAATTTTACCTAAAAGTCAACAAAGCTCATTAATTTGAATCTTTACTTGTTAAAATAAATCTGTTTTGGTAAAAAATGATCAACCAAGGTCATTAACTTGGATTTGGTAGGCAAATCAGGTAACCAGGGTCATTAACGTGGACTTGGTTAAACGAGTGGGTTTTTAAAACAGATAAAATTGAGTAATACAAAAATTAAAAATTAAAAATCAAAAATCAAAAAGTTTATAGAACATTTCACAATGCCTCGTACGAAGTAAACTAAATTCGTACGAACAACGTTTGTTACTTCGCACGAACTGATGTTTCATACGAAGCAACCCTAACTTCTATATAAACTCTTATACTTCGTAAGAAATAACTTTATGTCTTTGAGAGAACTGTAGTGCGAGTAGAGAGAGTTTTGTGCAAAACACATTCTGAAATCTTCATTTCTTGACATATTCCGATTCTTATCACATTGGGGAGGTTGGTTAGCACACCTCTTGCAATGGGAAAGGTAATTTTGCTGAAACCAAGTCGTTATAATGACGAAATCGAACCAGTCGTACTTAAAACTTAGATTTAGGGAGTTTAGACCGGTAAAACTTAAAATTGATCACAAAAACGTTAATATCGGCCCTTAAAACCCGTAAATCAACTATCAATTTGTTAAAATCTACAAGTTTTTGGTTCGGATTAAACTTTGTTAATTTTGGAACGATTCAGGATTCGTACGAAGAAGGTCATTCGTACGAAGCAGAGTTGTCAAAGTTTTATTATATTCATTCGTACGAAAGGCTGATAAGTACGAAGCAAAAACTTAAACGTTTAATTTTATAATTGTATAAGTGCTGTTGGTTCGTATGAAGATAGATTCGTATGAAGCAAGTATTTGAAAACTTTTAAAAATTTTTTAACTTATGAATTTTGGCTAAGTGTTTGATTCATACAAAGCTTTGATTTGTACGAAGGATGTTATGTTTTTGAAATGTTTGAAATTTTTCCTAACGGTTTGTTGTTCTCTCGGTGTACAAGTCAAGAAATCGTCGTTTGTGACAACTGGCAAATAACTGGAAATTCCGTACAGTGTAATCACTAATTTCATATTATAGTCTCATGCATAATTATCGTAATTTAAATTAAAACTGAGTCGTACGTTATTAGGACAAGTAAATCTGATCATAACATATACTGGTTTCTGTTGATACAGTTTTGTGTCTATCGCTTGTTCTTAATTACAGTTGTAACTGTACGGTCTTTGCTCAAGTGTATGTATAGGTTTTGTCGGGTCGAATAGATCGAGATATCCTTCTATCTTGATCTAGTATGACATCTTAGCTTGTTTGTGTTAATTGGTAGCATGTGTGCATACCATTGAGTCTTGTAAACATCATGTCTACACACGTTCTCCAAGAAGAAGAATTATGTGCGAGTCAGAGCTTTTGTACGAATCAGATGATCCGTATGAATCATTGAGTTGTTTCGTATGAAACTAACATTTCATACAAAACAGTTGACTCGCCCCAAAACTCTAGAGATGTGTCTCATGTGTAATAGTGTGTTCCATATGTCTGGCAACGTGTTTTCGTACGAGTGACCAGCTTGGACATTATATAAGCAAACATGTACCTCTCAGTCTGTTGGTTAGTTGTTGGTTAGCTAGTAGGTCTAAGTGAGCCTCTCAGCATTCTCTCAGAAGACGAAGACACAAGAACACAGCAAGTTTTTTGAGTCATACGAGCATTGTGTGTATATGTTTGTATTTATTCCCAATCATTAATCAAGATAGTGAATCTTTGGTTACCCCGTGTTCTTTACTTTGCTTTGGTTGCATGCACACTTGGATTCCGCACTTGTGTGTATGTTGTATAAACAAGGAACTGGTTTAACTTGTTCCTCAGGTGGACCTACAAGTGGTATCAGAGCTTTGGCTCTTTCCTTGTTCAAAATCGGGCTTAGTTGTGTCTGAGCTAGTTTGAAGATTTCTAAAGTGTTCTTGAGCCTCCAACAGAAACATAAGTTTTGGATAGTTAACTAACTTAAAACTTGGTTAAAATCTGCAGCATGCAGAAAATTTTATGGTAAAATTTTTCTGAAGAACACCCTTGAAGAAGAAATCTGCAAAATTTTAATCTGATTAGTTTGGTAGGGCTGACATTTTATAACTTGGATCTGGACTTGGACTGTTGACTGTTAAAAATCTGTGTTTTAACTAAAAGTGGGTAAGACAACATGTATTTTCGAAAAAGCAGGTCTACACAAGAAAGGAAATTTTTCACCAAACCATTTCTGTAAAGAATCTACTGAAAAACGCTGAACAAAGCAGTTTGTACGACTAAGCTATTTCGTACGATTCATCTGAACCGCACAAAACACTTGACCCGCACGAAACAAGCGTCTCGCACGAAACTTCCTTGTTTTGCACGAAACAACTGTCTCGTACGAAACAATTGTAGTCTGTTTTTCATGTTTTTCAAAGCTTTGTGATTTTAAGAATTTATCATATTTTCAGATCTGTGAATTTTTAAACGGTAATTATAATTGTGAAACTTTAAAACCTTTAAATTTTCATAAACAAGAAAATATAATGACTTCTAACCCATGGGATTGGAGTTGTTCAAGCTCAAATCAGTGGTCTTCGCAAAGCTCCGCAACATCATGGGTAAAATCTCTGATGCCTCAACATACAACAATGATCTCTGCAAATCAATGGGCGTGTGTTGCGAATCAGAATCAAAGCATCCAAACTCTGTTAATGAGCGAAAGTGAAACAGAGAGTAATATCTATCCACCGAAGTTAAATCACATGAACGATTATCCTTCATGGAAAAGTCGTTTTCATACGTATGTTCTCGGTCAAAACACGGAATTATGGACGTGTTTCACTACCCCCTTCAATGAAGCACTTGAAGAAGCCGGATCAAATCCAACCACATTGGCCAATGTAGTCGAAAGTGACAAGAAAACTTACGATCTAGAGAAAAAGGCATTTGCTATCCTCACACAAGCTCTGCATAAAGACATTTATCATCAGTTTGTGTATTGTACTACAACGAAAAATTTGTGGCACACTTTGGAAGCAAGAGGTGAAGGTAACGCTGCTACCAGGAAGATTCGACATGATCTGCTCAAGAAAGAGTTTGAAGGTTTCATGTTCATGGAGAACGAAACCTTGAATGATAGGACCACTCGATTTTATCATCTTTTGAGCGAAATGTACTCGTATAAAGTGTTACCAGCACCACAAGAAATTTTGATGCGATTTGCTGATGCTTTACCACCAAAATGGGGTCAATGTATTGATCCTTAAAACATACAGGTGTTTTGGACTCAATTAGTATTTATAAATTTGTGCAGAAACTGGAGAACAAGATTGAAGAAGAACTCCGGAAGGCACAACAAGACTCTGCTCCACAAAACCCTGAGATGTATTTTGGAGGTATTAATGCAGGTACAAGCTCAAGTCAGCAACCAAAGCTGCGGACCACGTTTGTGTCAAATGTGAACCTTTTTCTACCCCAACCAGTTCAAACAAGTTAGTCTACAGGTTCGAGCAATCAAACCTATGGACAGGCTTTTGATCCGAAAGCCTTCCTTCCACAGCCAAGGGATTTAGCGCATAAAGCTCCACAGCAAGCTCCTCAACAAGCTTTCCATGGAAGCAACAGTCAATCGGTAACTCCCAACACTGTCAAACTTGACACGTCAAATCTCTCCAAAATCAATGTAGAAGTTGCAAAGGAACACGCAGAACTTCTAAATACCATGGTCAGTTCATATTGTGGTTTAGATGCAGGTCAAATAGGGAACATCAATTTGACAAACGAAGACTATGAACAAATGGACCGATATGAAATGGAGCTGATGGACATCAAGTGGGCATTTGCAACTGCTATGAGAAGAGCGAAGGATTATATGAGAAGAACGGGTAGAACCAGTTTGAAAGCAAGAAGGATACAAAATACGGCTTTGACAAAACCGCTGTTACCGTCTTCAACTGTGGAGAAAGAGGTCACTTTAAGCGGGAATGCACAAGACCTAGCAAGGAAGGAAATCACAACCCCTTTCGAAATCAGTCTCAACCATCCAACGCAGTATAGTACAACAACGAAAGAAGAATAGTAGCTGTTGGCAACTCTAACAATACCAATCAATCAGGACCTCCAAACATGCACAGAGCTATGGTAGTTCGGTCTGATGAAGGATGCGATTGGTCAGTACAGTTGGGAACTGAGAACAACGGAAGAAATGCATGCTCTGCGAAGATCGTGGATCACCAAGCATGATCACAACATTAATACTCCAAATAACGATGATACATCTAGGGATGCTGGTAGTTCTGGTGAAGAATGTTCAAGTTCAGATGGTTATGGATCTAATTCTAGTGAGAAGAAAGGAAGTGATGCTAAGGTTGAAGAGTTGCTGAGTGAAGCTGAGATGTTGAAATCTGAAAAGGTAGGTATGACGAGGAATGCAGAAGCTGGGGTGAAAGAGACATAGGCACTCTCTACAGATGGTGCAGCTTTTCCTCATCACACTGCCTTTAAGGCAAATGTTGAAGGTTCTTCAAAAAAGGTAAATTCTGAACCTCCTACTGTTTGCAATGATTGTGTTGAATTGAAAATAAAATATGAAACCGTCAACAGTCATAATCAGAATTTAGTTCTTGAACTATCAAAATGCAAAGAGGCGAATTTGGCGCTAACTAGAAATGAAAAAGAATTCAAATCTGTAATGGAAATCCTTAAGAAAAGTGTTTCTGAATTGACAAAAACAATTTTGAATAAACAGACATGAATTATTAATTATATTAATCTCCTAGAAGAAACAAAGAAAGAGTTAGCCATTGCCAAATGCGAAATGATTCGATTAAACGCAAATTGGAAAGTTATTCTAACTCCCAATACGTGCTTGATCATATCACTGAAGTTCAAAAACTAAAGGGAGATGCTCAATGCATAGGGTATAATTCGTGTCCACCCCCAATGAAACACAACTATACCAAAATGCCTGGTGAAGAGGAGATGCCTCGTTTTGAACCCTTTGAACCTTTGAATCCTGAGTAATTCGCAGCAGGGTTAGGGTTCAAACTAGGCAATTCCTCTCAAGAACCAAGAAAGCAAGAAAGTTCATCATTTGATGAAGAAGAGGATGATACATCAGATGATGAATCAAGAAATTATGATCAGGATCAGCCTCATGATGAAAGGAAAAGAGTAGAATTGTCTGCTACTTCTAGTACTCAATCTGTTGGGAATCAAGATACTTCTCCTAAGAAATCTGTGAAGACAAGTGTGTCTACACAAGAAGTAGATAATGTGTTGTATACTTTGGTTGGAGATAAGAAAATCTATTCAAACAAAGATTTTCCAATTAAAAACGTAAATCCAATCTCTATAGATAAGGTTTTTGAAAAGTCAACAACCAAACCTTTAGAAAGGAAAAAGTCAATCAAATCACAACCATTATCCGCTTCAAAAGAAAAAAAATGGAAGCGAGTTGAAAAGCCTACGGTTTCTCAACCAAAGGTTGAAGCAAAAGGCTCACGTGACCAGAAAAAGGCCAAAAATGTTAAATTTGTAAGTTCTAAAGGTACCGATAAAGTCAAACTTTTCAAGGAAAATCTAATGTTGATTTTGTAAAGAAAGTTAAGATTTTGAAAAGAAATAGTCAAAACAATTACACCCAACACACTAATGGATGTAATGAAAATGAACCCAGTACCTCAGGATCCACAAGTTCAACATCAAGCTGAGAAACACGATCTCCTAGTTTTGTTGAGAGGAGAACACGTTTCAAATATGGAGAATTTGACCACATTATAAAGGATTGTCAAAATCCAGCCAAATCAAGATGTATAGAGAAAACCCCTTATGAACCAACTTGCAAACGTAAATCTGTTTCTCTGACACAAGATAAACGAATTAGTAAAGATCAAAAAGTGAAACAAAAATGTTAACAAGTAAAAGCAGTTGAGAAAGCTTTAAAATCGGATTTTTCTAAAAAGGATCAAAGATCTTCAAAGTTAACAAAACCAGACACTGTTAAAACTGTAAATAATAGTAATTCTAGTAATAAACATGGATCTTGGAAGCAGAAGACCGGTAATGGTTCAAAAGGTGTCTCTCATTTTGTTAATGATCAAGAAATTGAGATTACATTTCTCGATGATAACGGAAGACCCAAGACCACTAAGGAATGGGTCCCCATCTCAAACTAATCTTGTTTGTGCAATGTGCAGGGTGTTCCAGGAGGAACTGTAAATAGTTATTGGATTGTTGACAGTGGAGCATCAAGGCACATGACGGGCGACTTGCGGCTCCTATATGATGTAAAAAGCATAAGGGGTGGTTATGTTGCTTTTGCTGGTGACAAAGGTGGATACATCACTGGAGAAGGAATGGTCTCCAATGGTGTTGTGAGCTTCGACAAGATCAATTATGTGCTACAAATTGATCACAATCTTCTTAGCGTTTATCAAATCTGTGACAAGAAGTTCACGGTACATTTGGATGATGCCGGATGTTATGTGCTGAAGCCTGGATTACAGATCCCCAAGGAATGGATTCTCCTGTCGGCTCCAAGAATTAATGATTTGTATATTCTTGATATGAGCCAAGCTATTACAACATCTGCACAAGTCACATGTTATGTCTCTAAAGCCACCGAGAAGGAATCAATCTCTTGGCATAGACGTAGGGGACACATTCACCTGAGAAAGATGAACTATTTGGTGAAGAACAATCTAGTGAATGGTGTACCAGTGAAGAACTTTCATCTTCAAGACGTTTGTGTATCATGCCAGAAATGGAAGCAAGCAAAAAAGCCCCATCCCGTGAAGAAGATCAACACTGTAAATATGCCACTGGAACTTTTTCATATGGACCTCTTTGGACCTATGAAACATAAGACAACCTTTGGTGATTCTTATTGTCTGGTAGTTACTGATGACTATTCTAGATTTTCATGGGAAAACATGTTGGCACACAAGAGTGAAGTTCCTACTATCCTAAAGAATCTCCTGACTCTGTTAGAAAATTTGTACAATCTGAAAGTAAGGAGAATCAGAAGCAACAATGGCACGGAATTCAAGAATCAGGTTATGGATGAGTACTGTTCCTCAAAGAGTATTCTGCATGAGTACAGTTCTCGATACTCCACAACAAAATGGTGTCGCTGAGAGGAAAAATCCAACTCTTATTGAAACTGCAAGAACCATGTAGTAGAATCAGAACTTCCTGTTCAATTTTGGGGAGAAGCTGTTGCTACTGCATGCTACACGATGAATAGAGTTCTAAAGGTGAAGAGAAATGGGAAGACATGCTTTGAGTTGTTACATAAAAGGAAACCGGATATTTCTTTCTTAGAACCTCTTGGAGCTCTATGCACTATGATCGACCCACATGGAAAGTTTGGTCCCAAGGCTATCGAAGGTTTCTTTCTTGGATATGCTACTCCTAATTTCCGATTGTGGAATTTATCTTCGAAGAAGATTGAAGAATGGGGTGAAGTCAAGGTTCAGAGATATACAGAAGCTGTAAGAGCTCCGGATGCTCCTTAGATGTTTGACTACGATGGGCTGTTTGACTCCTTTCATCTGCCAACTTTTGATGATGCAAGAGCTGCTGCTCAGATGTTATTGGAAAGTGATACAGAGTAGACTCATCATTAGTTCGACCAATTATTGTTAACCCTCAAGTGTTGACTTCGGTTAACTATCTTGTTCAAAATGAGGAATTCGAAGACGCTACGGATTATAATGTTTCATCAGAAGAAGATGAGTTTCATGATGCAAATGAAGCTACCTCTGGAGCGGTTCCTGGAATTTCAGATGGTACGTCAAATATTCCACCTCAAGGAACGACTGAAGGTCAAGCATCTACAACGTCATTAAATCCAGCTCTCGATTTAACTGTTGATTTGAATATCAACAATTTGGGTATAAATTCTCGAGTTCCTGATGTGCTAGAAACTCGAATTCATAATATCCATCCCCAACAGAATATTATTGTAGATGTCCAAAGTGGTGTGCAAACTCGTAATCAGCTTCGAAATAACCAGAATGGTTGTTCATGGTTTTAATTAGGTCGAAGGAAACGATTTCAATGAAGTTTATGCATCGGTTGCACGACTTGAGGCCATAAGAATCTTTTTGGCTTATGCGTCCTTCAAGAAGTTCACCGTTTATCAGATGGATGTGAAGAGTGCATTTCTTCATGGTGTGGTAAAAGAGGAAGTATATGTTGAGCAACCGCTAGGTTTTGAAGATCCTCTCCATCCTGACAAGGTTTGGCTTCTCAACAAGGCGTTATATGGTCTTCATCAAGCTCCGAGGGCTTGGTATGAAACGTTGTCTACCTATCTGTTGAAGAATGGTTTTCGACGAGGCCTGATTGACTGTACTCTCTTCATCAAGGAAAAGGACGAGGACTTGCTGCTAGTACAGGATTATGTTGATGATATTATTTTTGGGTCAACTAACACTCGAATGTATAAAGAATTCGAGCAGGTTATGCAGGAGAAGTCCGAGATGAGCGCAATGGGAGAAATGACTTTCTTTTTAGGTTTGCCGGTTCAGCAATCAAAAGAAGGGATTTTTATCCATCAAACCAAGTACGTTGGAGATATTCTCAAGCGATTTCAGATGGATGACTCAAAGCCTTTGGAAACTCCATTAGCTCAGAATCATGGGGTTACTCCAGACGGAATGGGTGAACATGTAGAACCATCTCTCTATCGTGCTATGATAGGATCTCTCATGTATCTTACTGCTTCAAGACCCGACATAATGTACCCAACATGCCTTCTGGCGCGCTATCAGTCTAGTCCGAAGGTTTCTCATTTGATGGCTGTGAAAAGGATCTTTCGTTATTTGAAGGGACGCCCTGACACCCTAAGGATGATAACTTTAATCTGACAGCATTCAGTGATTCTGATCATAACGGCTGTAAAATCGATGCAACGTCAACAACAGCAGGATGTCAGTTCTTGGGAAATCGCCTAGTCACGTGGCAATGCAAAAAGTAGACTTGTGTAGCTACATCAACATGTGAGGATGAGTATATATCAGCTTCTAGTTGCTGCTCTCAAGTTCTATGGATTCAACAGCAAATGCGCGACTACGGTTTTGAATTTCTTACTACTCCTATTTTTGTTGATAATGAAGCTGCTTTACAGATCACTCGGAATCCTGTACAGTACTCAAAAACAAAACACATTGAGATTAAATATCATTTCATACGAGATTGTTATTTATAGGACTTATCGATGTTGTTAAAATCCATATTGATCACCAGCGTGCCGAGCTTTTTACTAAAGCCTTTGATAAATCACGTTTTGATTATCTACTTTTGGTTAATGGCATCAAGGTGAAACCCGAGTAACTCAACCATGGCTAACTATTTTTGTATTTACTTTTCTAAAAATCTAAAACTACAAAAAGATTTCAGTTTTATATTTTAGGTGGAGTAAGTTTAAGAAAATACAAAAATATGTCTTTTATTTACCTTCTTTGTTTAAGGGGGAGAAACATTCAGAAAAAATACAAAAACAATAAAAAAATAAAAAATGAGTTTCTTGGATAAGTTGAAGATGATAAAATTCACTAGTAAATCTGTCAGAAATGGTTAAAAGCATAGAAAGAAGATTGATAAGTAGCCTTGCTAATGATGTATTGATAGGCTCACAATCAGATTAAAATGTGCAGGTTGATATAAACCTAACAGACAGAACGCCAGGTGGGAACCATTCATTGGCATATGGTCTTGTTACCAAAATTTCGTTTGATAGAGTGCCGAGGTTCTGAGATATACGGTCTTTATGCTGGCTTATCATCTGGGTATCATGGTTGAATCTTTTGCTGAAAAATAACAGTGGCGCAAGTCTAGAACTTTCATGATATCATACATACGTGTACATACTGCATTCGACCATCAAATAAGTGATAAAAATATCACATACCCAAAATAAGTGATAAAATATCACAGCTTTATGCGGGAGCTAAGTTCGTCTGTTTGTCGGTACGAAGGTACTAACCTGTTCACGGACTTACTCCTGTGCCCTGCATGGATATGAAAATCAAGTTTCTCATCAATAAGTGATTAAATCACAAAGGGCTTGTTTTCAATCAAAAATAAGTGAGTATCTCACATCATTCATATACTTCAAAACGGATGGTGAAGCAGTATACTCACCGGTAAGATTTTCTCTCGTGCATATCTTGATACAGGAATGTGTCGTGATGTGGTTGAACACCGGCTAGTAAGTATAAATCCATACCTTAATCATATCTCCTAATCATGATTACATCTGATAAGTCTGAGCTTACATGGACAACAATACCGATAATCATAGTTAAATACGTATCTGTTTAATTTTGAAAACCAAATACCGTTTTTAACAAAAGATTAAAATGCTGGTATGATTCCTTTACCTTGAAACTCGAAAAAGATTGTTAAATAGATATATAGTTTATTTGTATATTTAGTTTTTAAGTCTAGTTTACTTAGTTGCTTATGTAATTACTTTTTGAAAGTATGCCAAAGTTGACACTCGAAAGTTTTCTACTAAGATACGCCAAAAAAACATTTGTTTGATATTGCAACTTCATAAAGTAATATCTTGCAACAAGTAACTCATCAAAAGAAATCCAAAATCTGAAAGTCGTTTGAGTGTGTGTATCTCATACGAATGAACCTAGTCATTCGATTTGACTTGGTCACTTGTTTTTCTTAAATCTGCTGCTGGAATTCCTACAAGTGTATGTATCTTGTTCAGGGAATACAATCATACGAAGAATTTATGATAAGTCTTTCGTGTGTATTCCCTGAGAAATTTGTGTTATAATTATATTTGTCTATTAAGTACAGATTGATACAAAAGAACATGAACAAAAACAAGCAACAAAGAAATCAGACAAGTCAGAAGAGGAAACAAGAAAGATTTGAAGTTTCTTAGAAGTTCGAAGACCTGATGCTCTAATCATTGGATAGCAGATCAATCAATAAATAGCAGATCTTCAGGGAGAGTTTGTTGATACTCCAAACCATTCATGTGAAGACCAACATCTGAAGACCAAAGACTGAAGACCGAAGACCAAGCAACATCCAAGGGGGAGTTTGTTGATACAGTTTTGTGTCTGCCGCTTGTTCTTAATTACAGTTGTAATTGTATGGTCTTTGCTCAAGTGTCTGTATAGGTTTGGCCGGGTCGAATAGATCGAGATATCCTTCTATCTTGATCTAGTATGACATCTTAGCTTGTTTGTGTTAATCGGTTGCATGTGTGCATACCGTTGAGTCTTGTAAACATCATGTCTACACACGTTCTCCAAGAAGAAGAATTATGTGCGAGTCAGAGTTTTCGTACGAATCAGATGATTCGTACGAATCATTGAGTAGTATCGTATGAAACAAACATTTCGTACGAAACAGTTGACTCGCCCCAAAACTCTAGAGATGTGTCTCATGTGTAATAGTGTGTTCCATATGTCTGGCAACGTGTTTTCGTACTAGTGACTAGCTTGGACACTATATAAGCAGACATGTACCTCTCAGTCTGTTGGTTAGCTAGTTAGTTAGCTGTTGGTTAGCTAGTTGGTCTAAGTGAGCCTCTCAGTATTCTCTATGAAACGAAGACACAAGAACACAGCAAGTTTGTTTGATTCATACGAGCATTGTGTGTATATGTTTGTACTTGTTCTCAATCATTAATCAAGATAGTGAATCTTTGGTTACCCCATGTTCTTTACTTTGTTGTGGTTGCATGCACACTTGGATTCCGCACTTGTGTGTATGTTGTATGAATGAGGAACTGGTTTAACTTGATCCTCAGGTGGACCTACAGTTTACGTTACAATAGGAAACAGACCAAAACAATGCCCTAAGAGAGTTGGTAGAAAGTACTGAATGCACTATATGCGGTGACACTAACCGTGTAGGAAAACCGCTGAAACAAATCAGAACAAGAAATGAAGGCATGTAAATGCCATACCTGAGTCCATATCCAAATGAAAACATATATTTGAGAAAAACTATTACAATAATACATAACTTTCCAGTATAACGCCTAATTGCAAAATTGTTCGTTTCGACCGAAAAGGCGACAAATGGCGATTTGTCCGCAAGACTAATTCGGAGGGTTCCGGATGTCAAGATAAGAATAAAACAATGCTAACATCCTAAAATAATGTGAGAATAACAAAAATGCACATAACACGTCGTTTCTGGTCTTTCGGCAAACAGTGCACAATTCGACCGGAAAGCGGCCGATCGTCGAAACGACGAATATTTTGGTGGCCGATAGCCTCATCCGAGCGTCTAGCGAACTAGTTAAGTTTTATTTCGAACTCGGAATCCATTCAACTAACATGAGGTCACGAAAACGCAACTTTCGGAAAAGTTCGACGACGGATCATAAAAGTGCCGATATTGATCGAACGGTCGAACGGAAGACATATCGGCAACCCTATTTCATCATGTATTCATCTAGCAAACTAGTTGTGACTATTTTTGGACCGGAAATGCACTAATTTGACACTATATTTGTGGTGGTAATAGAAATCAAACGCTTTCGGTAATAAATATATAGTTCCGTTTATTAGCGAATACTTCAACGATGAACGAACTAGAGTCATATCCGTCATCCGAAACTTATTTTGGAGGATCGGATGGATTAAATGCCAATAAATTACACCCTAAACACATGTCTTATGCTTAAGATGCTAGAAGATTAACCCTAATTACCATACTTATCTTAATCACCTAAATATCTTTATTTTCAACATGTGGTAAAAATTAAAGTTACACTTCACCCCCCTCATTTCCACGGTCACAAAGTGGGTCCCAGCCACTTGATTTTGGTTGAAAAATTGTGATGATAAGCATCGCTTGTTAGATTTTGATGAGATGGAAGATATGGATAATTATATAAATAAACCTCTCATGACTCTTACCATTTCATTCACCAAAAATTCACATCATTTTCCTTTCTTTTCACCTTCTTGCTTACGGCTCCACCACTAAGTCACCCTTAAATACCACTTTATTCACCCTTTGAAGCTTAATCAAGACCTCTAAGGAAGCTTGCATGGATGGAGCTTATTAGGGCCTTCTAAGGAGCTTATTTTCTTCCATAATCTTCAAGAATCTTGTGCACCCATTGTGAGCTAATCTCCTCCATAATCTAACTTATTTTTATGCTTAGATTATTAGTGTACAAGTTGATCATCTTGAAAATCAAGAAAAGATACATCAAAAACCCTAAAATACAACATAATATTAACAATAAATATTGATTATTTTGTGTTGATTACATGCTTATATGAATATTAGAATATATATCGAAGTTGTTTATGTTGATATTATGAGATAAAAGTAAGATGATCTTGTATGATTTAGTATAAAAATAAGGATTTAAACATGATAATGTTTAAATCTAAACAAGATCATCATTTACATCATCCATATAAAATACTACAACTTAAGAATAATTTTAATACATAAGAGCGATTTTATAAAAAGTAAACATATATATTTAAGTTGTAATCACATTAAAACTGTGTAGTAATCAAAGGGATTACATGCATGAACTTGTTTAAACAACCTACTAAAGTATTGTTTTGAAAAGAATAATGAACATTAAAAACCCTCTTGATTTATTAGGGTTTTTAACAACAAAATTTCATGGATGATGATATGTAGATTATGTTAAATAAATATTAGATGGTTTGTTGATAATGATTATGAGTTTAAACAGGTTTTAAATACGTTTTTAAAACGTGAAAAACGCCATAGTTTAGGGGAAACTATGGCAAAATTTTCTAAAAATCTAATCAAGATTAAAGCATGATTAGTGGGGTGATTAGTGGGACTAAACGCGATTAGTAACTTAAAACGTCATTAAGTGGACTCTAATGACGAAGGTTATTCCTAAATAACCAAGTGTTTAAATAAAGTCACAAATATATATATGAGAAAAATAAATACTTTTACAAATATATATATATATTCTTATATGGAAAATAATACAAGTGTTTGTATAAATATATGTTGCTAATAAATAATATGTATATATGTGTGTACTGAATATGTATGTATTAGAAACTTAGGGTATACACAAGAAAATACCCAATCTTATACAAAATACAAACCTTAAACAATATACCAAGTATTGTGACATAATATATACACTCTCTCAATGCGTCGAAACAACAAATCGGACAATTAAAACAAATACGAACAATATGCGAACATTCAAGATTTCACCCTCACGTCGACCACAACGGACGATCCTCGACGAAAACAAACATGTAATAAACAACGCCGACGACAAGTCTAAATATATATTTAGGCATCCACATATATGTATATGTTATCGAAATGAAAAATCCGGAAAGTTAAGTGTATTAAAATGCGAGAAATATTATAAGTAAACACTTACAATAAAAATGGGCTTACATTTATATATATATACATTTGGGCTAGGCCCAAATTGTGAAAATCATATATTGGGCCCAAATTCCATAATAGTTATGAATGAGGCCCAAAACTAATAAAGGCCCAAAAACATATAAAAATAAATGGGCTAGGCCCAAAGACAAAAAAACATGGGCTAGGCCCAAAGACACAAAAACATGGGCTAGGCCCAAAGACACAAAAACATTGGATAGGCCCAATGACATAATAATATGGGCTAGGCCCAAAAACATAAAATACATGGTCTAGACCCAAAGACATAAATTACATGGGCTAGGCCCAATTACATTTGAAGGACAAGGCCTAGAACACACACTGTCGAAAACAATAATATATGTATATATATAACGATGTTCATCAAACAAACAAACTACCAACACTATAATAACATTATAAGTTGTTCAACTATAACAAGTAAATAACTAACAAGAATTCAAGATGAACAACGAGTACAAGGTCCATTAAGACCTAGGTGTCTAATGAAACCAATACGCATGTAGGTTATAGTACGTTGTGGACACCAAAAGTTAAAAAGTATGACTTAAAGGAAACGAAAAAACTGTGAGTTTCATGTCCCACCTTTCACTTATTTCAAATTTTGTTTTAAACTATCGAGGGGAAATACATGTCATGTCAAAACAGTATGTTAGCTATGGGTTAGCAGATAACAGATCACTGTGCGTAAGTATGAGGATAACAATAGTAACCATTAATCACTTAGTGACCAAGGTGCAAAAGAAGTAGATCTATTGAGTTTGAGACCCACTCCACTCCTTGTTGGTATACCCTTCGGAGTGCTTTTGTGATCCCAATGATCTACAGTAGTCTCAGTTTGGTTACTTACTTATGGCACTAGTATGTCAGGGTGCTCGCGACACACTGATAAATCCCTAAATAAACTCATTTATGCTAATAACATACTTGGATTTCAATACAGGTTTTCAAGGATAACATTTTGATACGACAACATCAAACTACATGAACTCACCAACTTTATGTTGACTTTTTAAAATAACATGTGTTTCAGGACGCAGGACTTGAGCTGGTGATGGGATCCGGGTTTGGGAACTGTCAAGACAACGATTATTATCTTTTGGAGGGTTACCTTTTATATCCCAACTTCGTTTGGGTATATAGAGGTCAAAAACTCATCATGAAATTGTGATGAAAACACTATCCTATTTTGGAAAACGCCTTTTAAACTATGTTTGTGCGAGTGATCTGAAACTAATAACAATGTGACTTTACCTTTTGATGGTTGTAAATATGAAGTGAAACTTATAAATGGCATGCATCATTGTTAATTTATAATGTTTACTGTATTGGATGCAATGATTACCTACTAGTCACACACTTGCGTTTCCGCTACGACCAGGTGTGACATGCTGGTATCAAAGCTCCGATTGTAGTGAACCGGGGAAAACCTTTATTAAAAGTTTGGTCTACAATCACTAGGGGCTCACACATGAAAACAAAGTTTAAAACATGATAGAAATGATTTGGAATTAAAACAAAATAACAAAAAGGTTTTCGTTGTGTCATTATAACACAAGGATCTATCACACGAGATTAACTATAAGTAATGAGCAGAGTCAATATGTGAGTAGTCAATAGTGGATAGAAATAAAACAGTAAGATTCCATTGAATACAAAAGAGAACAAGCTTTGCATGAGAAATGGTGATTTATTTAAAATATATTATAAATTACTAACATGTATATATATGTATTGTACGGATTATTTGCCAGGACTATGGCTTCAGCATCAAGTTATGAGGAAGACCCAGAGGAGTATATACCTGATGATGGATATGATCTTGCTGCCGACGCCCAACCTTTAGGGGATGGAGCCGAAGATGGAGACGATGGGGACTTCCAACCACTAGCATTGATCGATCCCATGGAGGTAGATGCACCTCCAGCAGATAACGTATTGGCCGTCGCTCAGCCACCGCATGACATCATAGTGTATGGTCACCTGGAGGGTGAACACGCTATTGTGCATCTGGTCGTGCCCCTTGCTGTGGTCCCTCCCGTGATTGAATTGGATGATGACGATGATGAGATACCAATGTTCCACGTGGAGCATATGGAGGACGACTTGGGAGATGGCGAGGTCTTCGACGATATCGCTATACTCGAGATTCCACCCCCAGATATTCCAGTCGTGGACATCTCGTCATCTACTGATGCTGCTCCAAGTGAGCATGAGGCGGACGATGCTTCATCCGCCGTCCCAGGCACCCCTGCATACATGTTCACCCCCTGTGGCCTCACCAGCTCGCATCAGTCTGTTCCCTGTCAGAGTCCCGACCCCTAGACGCATTCATTATACAAGATCTACCCGTTACTACTCTCTGAGTGGCACTCCACGTGCCCCTGAGCAGCCACCACCCTACTTTTCTGAGAGGTCCATGTATCACCGTGTTTTTAACCCATCTGCCGCTGACCTTCTCATATGCCAGGACTTTCATTCTCTGACAGAGTACCACCTTATGACCCACGACCCACACCACCTCCAGCAGGTATGTTTACTCCGACAGCTCCACCGGGCATTAGCCCTTCGGACTCTTATCATCCCTCACACTTTCCTCTGATCCCTATGGAGGAAAGAGTGACTTCACATGACCTACAGCTCTCTCTGATCTTTCATAGGATTTGGGAGATAGAGTCGCAGCGTACTACTCACACCACTAGCAGAGTGACACCCCCACCACTTTCATCATCGATACCACCCCCACCATCATACCCACCTCTATCACCACCACCGACTCCACCTTTCAACTGCCCATTCGGTCACTCGTCATGCCCGTCCGAGGCACGAGTGCAGGAGTTAGAACAGTTTTAGACGGATGCTACAAGGCGTATTTCTAGCCTTGAGGAGGAAATGGTATACTATCACAGCAAGTTCCCACGATCGCCATTTCCACCACCCTAGTATCATGTTTGTATATATCTTCTGGGGATCAGCTGGACTCATGAAGACTCAGCCTTGAAGATCCCAGCTTTTGGAAGATAACTTATTTACGTGAAGAAGCAATGTAGTAGACAATGGTACTTTTGTATTGTAAAAACTTGTATTGACTAGGGTTGTGTACCCCTAAGTCCTTTTTGGCTCTTCGCGAACAAATTGTAACAAGTTGTAATTGTATAAAAGTATATTTTCTTTATGTTACATTGTATTTCTTTTATGTTATGTTTGATTATGTCATGATGTGGTGATTTACGATTGATGCATTGCACCGTGGTGATATTATGATTTATACTTTATGATGTGAAGAGCCATGTGTATGATGACGACGGGTGTGCATATGGCGTTTGCATATGTTCATTTATTTACTTATGATGTACCAATGTGCTGTTGCATATGTATAAAAATAAATAATAATAATAATAATACTAATAATAAATAAATGATAATAATAACATGAAAGTATTATTCGACTAATTGAGCGACATATTGTGTTAGAAGACAATGCCGCCCTGTAGAAGAACCTCAAACAACAACACCCTACCCACCACACAAGAGGAGCTGAACAAACGTATCTCGAAAGCCATTGCACAGTACGAGGCAAACCGCTCTGAGCATAGCGGCGGTACAGGAGGTTCAACAGGAGTAAATCTTCCCACAGGTAATACACGGTTTCTCATAAAACCTCGATACACTCTCATCCATCTTATTCGTGCTACTTACTCCTGCTTAAATGGCGTATCCAATGATTTCAGGTTGCACATATAAGCAGTTTCTTGACTGTAAACCTCTGAACTTCGATGGTACCAGAGGCGCTGTAGCCTTCGTACGCTGGACTGAGAAGACAGACTCAGTCATCCGAATGAGTAAGTGCCCGGCTGAATTAAGAGTCACCTATGTCACCAGACTCTTTGTGGATGGAGCTCTATCATGGTGGAACCTTCAGGTCCAAACCAAGGGCGATGATGCTGCATATGCCCTGACCTGGGAGGAACTAAAAGAGATGATGAAGAAAAAGTACTATTCAAGATTGGAAATTCAAAAGTTGGAAACAAAATTTTGGAATCTAAAAATGGTCGGTTCAGACATTTCTGGGTATACACAGCGATTCCATGATTTATCCCGAGTGTTGCCATATCTAGTGGAACCAGAATTTAAACGTATTGAGAGGTATATTTGGGGACTTGCCCCTGAAATTCTGAGTTTGGTTACCTCTTCGAAACCCACAGAGATTGGTGAAGCTATTGAGCTAGCTGTCAGTCTGACCGAAGAGGCTGTACGTCAGGAAAAGTTGTCTAAGAATGGTGGAAACAAGAAAGAATCTACTGAGGAGACAACTGATTCCAACAAACGAAAATTTTCTCACTTCAAGAAAGGCTCCCATGGTAACAACAACAGTAACAAGAGACAAATCGCGAGAGAAGTTAAGGAAACCAAAGCATATGTTACAACAACCACGAACACTGCGGTTAAGAAAGCTTATATCGGGGACGCACTGAAATGTCCCAAGTGTCCTTTCCACCATCACGGGGAATGTCGTGGCCCCAAGTGTGGAAAATGTTGCAGATTTGGTCATCGCACCGAAGCGTGCCGGTGAACCAATACTTGAGAGCAAGGTTGCTTTAGATGCGGAGACAAAGGACATTTCAAGAAAGATTGCCCTAAAGCGAATCAAGCGCGTGGGAGAGCGTTTGTAATTGGATCTAAGGATGCTCGTCAAGATCCAAACATGGTCACCGGTACGTTCCATATCAATGATCACTTTGCATCTATTCTTTTTGATCCCGGGGCAGATTTCAGTTTTGTTTCTAAAGTGTTTAGGGATATACTTTGCATCTATTCTTTTTGATCCCGGGGCAGATATTAGTTTTGTTTTTAAATATGTTTTTAAAACGTGGAAAACGCCATAGTTTAGGGGAAACTATGGCGAAATTTTCTAAAAATCTAATCACGATTAAAGCATGATTAGTGGGGTGCTTAGTGGGACTAAACGCGATTAGTAACTTGAAACGTCATTAAGTGGAATCTAATTACGAAGGTTATTCCTAAATAACCAAGTGTTTAAATAAAGTCACAAATATATATTTATAAGAAAAATAAATACTTTTACAAATATATATATATATATATATTCTTATATGGAAAATAATACAAGTGTTTGTATAAATACATGATGCTAATAAATAATATATATACATGTGTGTGTTGTATATGTATGTATTAGAAACTTAGGGTATACACAAAAAATACCAAATCTTATACAAAATACAAACACTTAAACAATATACGAACTATTGGTGACATAAGATATACACTCTCACAATGCGTCGAAACAACAAGTCGGACAATTAAAACAAATGCGAACAATAGGCGGACATTCAAGATTTTACCCTCACGTCGACGACAACGGACGATTCTCGACGAAAACAAACATGTAGTAAACAACGCCCACGACAAGTCTAAATATATATTTAGGCATCCACATATATGTATATGTTATCGAAATAAAAAATCCGGAAAGTTAAGTGTATTAAAATGCTAAAAATATTAAAAGTAAACACTTATAATAAAAATGGGCTTACATATATATATATATATATATATATATATCTGTATATATACGTATATATATATATACAAATATATATGTATATGTATACATATACGTATACATATATATACACATATATATGTATATATATACATATACATATATATGTGTATATATATACATATATATATATACACATTTGGGCTAGGCCCAAATTGTGAAAATCATATATTGGGCCCAAATTCCATAATAGTTATGAATGAGGCCCAAAACTAATAAAGGCCCAAAAACATATAAAAATACATGGGCGAGCCCCAAAGACACAAAAACATGGGCTAGGCCCAAAGACATAAAATACATGGACTAGGCCTAATGACATAGAAACATGGGCTAGGCCCAATAACATGTGAAGGACAAGGCCCAGAACACACACTATTGAAAACAGTAATATATATATATATATTAAGAAATATATATAACGATGTTCATCAAATAAACAAACTACCAACACTACAATAACATTATAAGTTGTTCAATCATACATAACAAGAATTCAAGATGAACAATGAGTACAAGGTCCATTAAGACCTAGGTGTCTAATGAAACCAATACGCATGTCGGTTACAATACGTTGTGGACACCAAAAGTTAAATAGTACGACTTAAAGGAAAAGCAAAAACTGTGAGTTTCATGTCCCTCCTTTCACTTATTTCAAATTTTGTTTTAAACTATCTAGGGGAAATACATGTCATGTCAAAACAGTATGTTAGCTATGGGTTAGCAGATAATAGATCACTGTGCGTAAGTATGAGGATAACAATAGTAACCATTAATCACTTAGTGACCAAGGTGCAAAAGAAGTAGATCAATTGAGTTTGAGACCCCCTCCACTACTTGTTGGTATACCATTCGGAGTGCTTTTGTGATCCCAATGATGTCAAAGTAGTCTCGGTTTGGTTACTTACTTATGGCACTAGTATGTCAGGGTGCTCGCGACACACTAATAGATCCCTAAATAAACTCATTTATGCTAATAACATACTTGGATTTCAATATGGGTTTTCAAGGATAACATTTTGATATGAAAACATCAAACTACATGAACTCGGCAACTTTATGTTGACTTTTTAAAATTACATGTGTTTTAGGACGCAGGACTTGAGCTGGTGATGGGGTCCGGGTTTGGGAACTATCAAGACAACGATGTATTATCTTTTGGAGGGTTACCTTTTATATCCCAACTTCGTTTGGGTATATAGAGGTCAAAACCTCAGCATGAAATTGTGATGAAAACACTATCCTATTTTGGGAAAATGCCTTTTAAACTATGTTTGTACGAGTGATCTAAAACTGATAACAATGTGACTTTACCTTTTAATGGTTGTAAATATGAAGTGAAACTTATGAATGGCATGCATCATTGTTAATTTATAATAATTACTATATTGGGTGCAATGATTACCTAATAGTCACACACTTGCGCTTCCGCTACGACTAGGGTGTGACATCGTTCTCACCGTTTAAAGATCACATGTTGAGTATTTTTGGAATGCTGCTGCTTGGCTGACGACACTATTCCGGAGATTGCCGCGTACCGGGATATATTGGATTTTCTTACACGTATTCGGGTTACGCAGGCTCTAACTGATAGACATACCGTTTATAGATCACATGTTGAGTATTTTTGGAATGCTGCTGAGTATCGTGTCGAAGATAATCCGATTGTTTCTGTTGTTAAGATTGACGATGTGGATATTCAAGTAAAGATCACTGAGGAGTTAATTCGCACGGTTCTGGATTTCAAAGATAATGCTGATTATCCCACAAGATTTTCTGAGTATATTGTTAAAGGTTGCTTCTATCGAATGGGATATGTTGGATTTGTTAATTCTGCACCTTTCAAGAAAGGAAATTTGAGTACACCTTATCGTTATCTCGCCCACGTCGTTGCTCATGCCCTGAGTCATAGGAAAGGAGGATACAATGATCTTGTCGACTACCAAATGTGTATGATTACAGCATTAGTTCTGAATTTGCCGTATAACTTTTCAAAAGTTATTTTTACACAGATAGTACAAAACATCCAGCGTTAGAAATTCTTGCAATATCCGAGATTTCTTTAAGTGATGCTAGATCATTTACATCCGGATTTGAAGAAAAGTAAGGAGGATATTCTGAGATTGGAACATATGGATATTTTGGACACTGAAGAAAATGAACTTACATCTGAAGGCATTTCCAAATGCAAAGCCTGTTTTCGGTGCGATTATAGATAAAAATTACATCTCTCCGGCACCTCGCAAATGGAGAAAGGATGACGGTGGTGATGAAAGCGAGGAATTAACTGCTCTATCTAGTTTTATTGCAAAGAGAAGTTCTTGGTTTATTAAGGATGGAGAAAAAGGTGCTTAGCGTAAAGCTATTACTTCTACTTCTGCACCCGCACAATTGAAAAAGAAAGCTGCTGCTAAGACTTCTGGATTGCGAGATGAACCAGACGTAGAAGAAAATATTAGTTATAGCAGTAGATATTGAACGCCAAGCATTCGGGGAAGAAAAAGAAGATGAAGATGTTTCATCTTCAAGCACGAATTCTGATGAAAGAAGGGCAGGAGTAAAGAACCGGGCGTCGAAAATAGAGAAAAAGCTCCAAGCCGAGTTGAAACGAAAGGCTGATGAACGTAAACGTAAAGCAACAGGAGAAGAGGATAATCGACATATGTCCCATCAGATTCTGATCCTGATACACCATTTCGAATTCCTGTTAAAAAGAAACAAAGGCTTAAACGTCCTGCATCAAGAGAGTCTCCCACAGTTCAATCCAAAGAGACTACATCAGAATCAACAGTTGAAGAAGTTGTGGTTGAGCCTACTGAGCAAATACCAACTTCACCACCACAAAAGGCTCGTCAATCACCGCCACAACCTACACCGCAACAAACACCACAATCGCAACAACAACAACAGCAACAAACACCACAACCGCAACAACAACAACAACAATAGAAAACACCTCAACAGCAGCAAACGCCACAAAAGCATCGAACTCCGCAACAACCACCACGTACTTCTCATACTTCATAACCCCATTTCAACTTCGATTTTGATTTTGGTGATATACCGAGGGGTGAAGAATTCACTTTCAATGATCCGCTGGTGGACGATTTGAAAAACAATTTTTGTTGAGGAGTTCGAAGAGGATGAAGAGAATGAGGATGTAGAAATAGTTGATGATGATTCGAGTAGTTCTGATAGTGCTGATGATAATTATGATAATATTGGAGGTATAGGTGTTCGAGTTACAGATTCAAGCGTTAATGAAGAAATTGTTTTTTCTATGTACCTTGTTGACTATGTTAATCAGACTACAGAGTAAGGTGTGAATGATAGAGTGGATGAAGCTGTTGATGCTCAGCAAACAGGAATCTTCACGAAGATAGACATATCATCCGTTCCTGTTGTGCAGAAACCTAAAGTATTTTATCTTTTGCATAATGTGGAAGACGGCTAATTTGTTCATTTGTTATACTAAGGAAGAGATAGCTCAAATGCTTGGAGTGAATGAAGAGAATTTCGAATTTGAATTCGAGAACGAGCTAAATGAGATAGACGCATTTGATCCAAACGAGTATGTGTTTGAAAATATTGAAGACGCAAATGATTACGATAGAGTTGTCATGGAAGATAATTCCGATGACGATGCAAATCTAGCTAATCAGAGTACATATGATTCCCCAACTTTCGCTGAGTTATTTGCAGCTGAGAATTCTGACGTTTTGAAGAGAAAAGTTGCTGAAGCTGCAAAAGAAGGAGAAATTCCTCACCAAATGAGTAGTGCAGAAATTGCCGAAGAAAGAAAGAAGTGGTTTCGGAATGTACCAGCTGAGCGCAAGTTTAAATGTCCCCTTGCATTTTTTACACGTGATGCTAACATATCTTTAGGGGATATTATAAGCTGGAGGTGGATCGAGGAATTGAACGTATATGAGGTGAAGAGGGAGTTTGGAATTCAATATTTCAGATATCTACGCGACATCAAATCGTTGCCATTTTGGGATATCAAAGAATTGGTTCAAACGAAGATGATAAATTTAAAGATGAAGTTTCAGGACCAGCGGCTATTGAAATTGATTAAGCTAGAGGCTCAACACGGTTTTACTCATTGGAAACCTCACTTTCCTCGACTTATCGTAAAGATTGATCCAGTAACACAAGAGAAGGATATTACGCTCATCTTCAAAAGGCCCAAAGTAATGAAAAACATGCCGATGATACGAATGGAGCAAGATTTTTATTCAAACTTCAAGTGGTGGCATTACGACTCTAACACAGGAGAGGCTGTCATCTGCGTACGCCCTAAAGATTCGTGGAATATTGCGGATGAGCTGACCGAAGCTGTTATAGCCCACAAACATATATATGGGTTTGGTGTGGCATTCGAGTGCTAGACCGTATGTGGGTAGCCAATTGTACTAAGAAGGATATCGAATGTTTAAATCTATAGCAAGATAAGCTTTGAGGAGAAGGATAAGAAACAAGCTCTCCAATTCCAGAAGATCGTTAATGTCTGCTTTGCCAATGATATTCACTCTCGATCGACATGGAACACTTCATGGAGGAATCTTGAGGAGATAGAGAAGAAAAAGAAAGATAAGAATGAAGCTCGGATTACAGAGCGTGCTCGGATAGCATTGCTTAGGTGCTTTCAATTTGGCAATACAAAGAAACGACCTCCTCCAAAAGGCCAAACACCGATTGCATCTGAGGAGCGTCGCAAGCCGCCGAAGAGATTCTTTGGGTGTTAGTGCCAAATCAGTTGAAGATTTTTTTGAAGACTATCTAGACTATGGTAACATCCAAGGGGAAGTTTGTTGATGCGTTATGTCTATTGCCTACGTCTAGGATATGTCTGTATTGTTTATAGAGCGTTAATGTTGAATGTATATATGTTAAAAGTTTGTTTTATACTTTTTTATGACTCGTACGAACGAGTCAAGGTGGCTCGTACGAGTGACTCTGAGTCACTTGTATGGATTAGCTGCTCGTACGAAGCACATCTTTGTTTAACACACACTCTAGTACGAGTCATGTCGACCTATAAATAGAGGAGTGTTGTGTCAGAGCTAGTAAGTCAGTTCAGATAGTACGGTGAAGCCCTGCTAGTTTGCTTACTCGTATCTATAATTTGCACGTCTTTAAATATAACGAGGAGTTAAACAGTAAGTTCTATCTTATTTGTTTTGTCAACCTCTCTAGCAATGAATTCCACCTCTGCTAGTTGAGTTTGATCAGATCAGTTGCTCATCGGAGGAGCCCGATCCTCATTCATAAATGGTAAATAAGTATCCCATTTTCCGCCTAAATCCGTCACACAGGCATGGAGCATGTCTTCCAAAGTTTAGATGGCTCGTTCGCTTTGTCCATCGGTATGTAGTTGAAAACCTGTGCTTAGATCTAAGCGAGAGCTAAACAAAGAATGGAATGATTGCGAAATCTGCGACGCGAAGCGACCATCTCTGTCAGAGATTATCAACACTAGCACTCCATGACGTGCCACCATTTCCTTAAGATGAAGTGTAGCTAACTTCTGGGTATTGTCTTCTTCACGAGTCGGTAGGAAGTGAGCTGACTTGGTTAATCGATCAACAATAAAATCATGTCATGACCTCGTGAGGTCCGTGGTAGTTTTGTAATAAAATCCATTGAGATTTCTTCCCATTTCCAAACAGGGATCTTGGGTTGTTGTAATAAGCTAGATGGTTTCTGGTATTGGACCTTGACCTTTATACAAGTTACACATTTCCCAACATAGGTCGCAATATCTCCCTTGAGATCAGCCAACAATTACTATTCCTTTAAATCTTGATACATTTTATCGGGTGCTAGATGTATCGAATATTTTGACTTTTGCGCTTCATCTAGCACCAAGTCTCGTAGTCCGCCAAAATGCGGAATCCTGATCTCTTGATGCACTTTATGGTCGTGACTGTGCGAATAGGCTAGAAAGAGTGTGTATTGAATATTGTATAGATTAGATACGAACACACGGCCCAAGTGAGAACGAGTAATGGCTCGTACGAGTGACATGTGCCACGTACGAGTGACAATGTGCTTCGTACGAGTGACTTTGTTACTCATACGAGTGACAACATCATCTCACTCATACGAATGACCCTTCGTACGAGTGACAACATGCTCGCTTCGCACCAGCTGTCATGTCTATAAATAGGTGTTGTGTGTTCATTGTTTGTAAGTTTTGGAAGTTCCCTTAGGGGAATCGCTACTCCGCCAGCCAGTCAAGATGTATAATCTTTCGGTATGAATGAATGAAATGAAAAGCTTCCGCTGATTCAGTGCCTACATGTTTATTTCGTTGTGCCGAATCTGTACTTTCGCCAAAACCTCCGTCTAGAACCCCGCCGCCCATGGAACCACAACTGGTATCAGAGCTACAGTACCGATTCTTTCAATCTAACGGTTGATGAATCACCTACGCTCATGAATTTTTGACGTATGAGGGGTTTTGACGTAAAACATCAAGTTATCGGACAATCCACAGACATAATGTAAAAATTGAAACCATAGGATTGTTAGAGACTGATTTTCGACCAGATCTATGCAAAAATCATGTTAAAATTTCAAGAAATGAATATTCTAGATCGAAAAGACAAAATCATGACAATGGTCACTCGCACGAAGCTCCACTCGTACGGAGCACCAATCCTACGAAGCACAACACGTACAAAGTCTAACTCGTACGAAGTGGTGACTAAAAAAAGGCATTTTTTGATCATATTGACGAGATGAGTGTCTAGAAAAAATTTGATCATTACAAACTTTTTCGAGTTTTTAAGGTCTAATTCGGGCTGTCAAGGGACGCCATCTAGAGCTTCAAAGTATAGATTTTATGATATGATCACAAAGGGATGAAGATTTTGGGATAGTCACTAATATCTGCGCAAAACGTTGATCATCTGGTGTAGTGACTATTAATGAGCCCTAACATTTAGTCAGCATTTGATCAAAACTACAATTTTGGGAAATTTTCCGCAAATTTTGGGTACCATATGCTGCAGTCTCGACATAATCTTCACTACCATAAGAAAATCAAGACCTCAGAATTTGCAAAAATGAGGGGGAATAAAAAGTTTCACGTATATTTAAAAATTTCGGCATTTTTGAAATTCGTGACGCTGCAACAGTATCTGGTGGTTCTGACTGTAGATTATGTGGAAAACCCAGAGGATCGAAGGTTCATTAGAGATGAGATAACGTTTATGTCTATTCACAAAATTGACTATACATTTGGAATGTGCGATCAAAGAATGTTCAGAATTTTCATATCATTATTCAGATTGATGCTCAAGGGCTAACCACATGATCCCCGATGTGGAGGTGGAAGCACACACGACTCCTATCATTAACTCTGCATTGCAATTGAACTATTTTTCGGTAATCGCCAGGAAACAAGGATGTCTTGTAGTTTCAGTGCCCCATTCCAGCGAAGATAGCTATATATCTGTTATTATGACTAAAAAGGAAGAATGTGATTCTGATTACCAAAAAATGTTTCTCAGACTCGATGTGTTACCAGATAGTTTGTTTCTGATGATTTGCTGATTGAGAAGATTTTTGCGGATATTTATTGTAGGTTGGGTTTTGAAGTTTTTCGGTGTGGTATTTCGAAGTTTCCATCAATTGCCGGTTGGGTTTTGAAGATCGAAGGATCGAGCATCAGTGGAGTGCGCTAAACCGAACGCAGATATGCTTAACGTCGAAATGGAGAAGCTGCATTGTTTACTTTCGAGTAGGTGATCATTCGCGAAAATTTGTATATCAACCGAACGCGGATATGCTTACACCAGGTGGTCTTGAACCATGCAAACAACAACCTGAAGATCAATTTCTAGAGAAAATTATTTCAGGGGGAATGTTGCTTAACGTAGATAATGTAAACCCGGATCTTCAATCAAAGGGGAATTACAACGACAACACATACTCGATTGAAGTTGCAGAATATTCAAACACAGCACTCAGATTTCAAGTCTAAGTTCAAGATTCGACAATAACGTCCAAGGGGGAAATTGTTGATGCACTTTATGGCCGTCAATGTGTGAATAGGCTAGAGAGTGTGTATTGAATATTGTAGAGATTAGATATGAACATACGGGCAAAGTGCGAACGAGTACTGGCTCGTACGAGTGACATGTGCTTCGTACGAGTGACAACATATTCTCACTCGTACGAATGACCCTTCATACGAGTGACAACATGCTCGCTTCGCACGAGCTGTTATGTCTATAAATAGGTGTTATGTTTTCATTGTTTGTATGTTTTGGAAGTTCCCTTTGGGGAAACGCTGGCAGATTCTCTCCAAGAACTCCGCCAGCCAGTCAAGATATTTAGTCTTTCGGTATGAATGAATGAAATGAAAAGCTTCCGCTGATTCTGTGCCTACATGTCTATTTGGTTCTGCCGAATCTGTACTTTCCCCAAAACCTCCGTCTAGAACCGTCACCACCCACGGGACCACAAGATCATTCCCATAAAATATAAAGTTTCATCTTTTTTGGCTCCATTCGTTTTTCCATTCCTTGTAATGATTCCGCTTGAACGTTTTCCGGCTTTAGAGCTTCTTGTTGTGCATCATGCAATCGATTGGTTAAGTTCATCTAAATAGTCATTTCTAAAGCTCGGATGCGTAACGTTTTCACTTGTTCCTTCCAGCTCAAAGCATCTGCCACTACATTTGCTCTGCCCGGTAATACTTGATCTCAAATTCATAATCATTCAACACTCACCGTTGGCGCATATTTAGTTACTTTGGAGCAAATACGTGTTGAAAACTTTTATAATCTATGAATATGGTACAATTAGTGCCATATAAATAACGACGTCGGATTTTTAAAGCAAATACAACTGCACCTAGTTTTAGGTCATGAGTCGTATAGTTCCTTGTGAACTTTTAACTGACGTGACGCGTACGCGATGACTTTTTCGCATTGCAATAAAACGCAACCTAAGCCTTGATGTGAAGCATCACAATACACCATGAAGTCATCGGTACCGTCCAGAAGTGATAATATCGGCGCCTTGCATAGTTTATCCTTTAATAATCAAAATTCTGATTCTTGTGTTTCTCTCCAATTGAACTTCTTATCCTTTTGTGTAAGCGAGGTTAGCGGCTAAGAAACCTTCGAGAAGTTCTGAATAGATCTCCGACAATATCCCGCTAAACCTAGAAATTGTCGTACTTTCATGGGCGTCCTTGGAGCATTCCAGTTCTTTAGGGCTTCTATCTTTGATGGGTCGACGTGTATCCCATTCTCGTTCACTACACGACCGAGAAATTGTTTAATAGCCCCAAATATAGTTCTTAAATGTTTTTTTCATGTTCTTCCTCTGTCCGTGAGTATTCTAATATGTCATCAATAAATACTATTACGAACTTTTGGGGTTAAGGTTTGCACACTCGGGTCATCAAATCCATAATTACGGTAGGCACATTTGTTAAGCCAAAAAGGCATAACAAGGAATTTATAGTTACCATAGCGAGTCCTAAATGTCGTTATAGGAATACCTTCCTATCGGATTCTTAGTTGATAATAACCGGATCTCATGTCAATCTTGTTGTAGAAGCTCGAGTCTTGTAATTAGTCGTATAACTCGTCAATCCTTGGTAATGGGTGCTAATTCTTAATGGTGAGTTTCTTCAACTCTCGATAATCTATGCACATCCGAAAGCTTCCATTCTTCTTCTCGACAAAAGGCACCGGAGCTCCCCATGGTGAGGAAGATCTAATGAATCCTTTGTCTAACAACTTTTGAAGTTGTGTAGATAGTCTTTGCATTTATGACGGAGCTAACCGGTATGGAGGCTTCTCTGGTGTGGCTACCGGCGCCAAATCAATGCAAAAGTTGGCGTGTCATTGCAGGAGGTAATCCTGACAAGTATGATGGAAATACTTCGAGGGAATTCCTTCACTACGGTTATTTCCTCCAATTTTGTCTCCTCATTTTCCTTGTCGACTACGTGAGCTAGAAAGGCTATGCAACCTTTTTGTAGGCACTTATAGCCTTCATGCAATTAATGATTCGTAAAGGTGTCTCGTGTTTCTCTCCGTGTACTACAAGTGTTTCTTCGTCTGGTAGAGGGATGCAAATAGTTCTCTCAGGACAACCGACTTCCGCTCGGTTATATGTCAACAAGTGTATGACAGAAGCTACGTCATAACAACCTAGATAAACGGGTAAAAGATCTATATTAAATTCTCATTCTCCAAGTTCCAAAGTGCATCCTTTTATAACTTCTTGACTTGACTAATTCACCATTGGAAAATCCTATAGAATGAGGTAATGTCTATCTTACTTGACTCTAGGTCACTTATATTTTGAATTCTATGGAGATGAACTAAAATCAGCACGGGTATCAAAAAAGATGGATGCGAGATGTTAGTAGATAGGAAACGTGTCGGTGACCTTTAATGATTCCTCATGACTCAGCTAATTCCCCATTAGATAACTTGATAATGTGTCTAACTTACATGACTCTTATTCGAGTATATGCTTAACACCTAAAGACACTAGCTAAGCTCGGTGTTCGTATCAAAAGAATCAACACGTATGATTGAATAGTAGAACGTACGCATGACGACATCAGGATCTTGTGGGGTATCCATAGTTTCTGATCACTCACACTTTAATTCACTTGTCTGATTCATTCTTAAGACGTTCATGCTTGAAGTAGCCTTCGTGCCACACTTAACATCCCTATTCATGGTTGAGTCTTGATAACTTATTTGTTTCTGTATTGTGTCTTTATTCACCACACTCCTACTCTTGGCACTTTTGCAAGTAACCTCATGAGGAAATTTTCACTTATCACAATTAGAATTTCAGTAAGTTAACAACATATTTCTTGGTGCTAGCAACAATTGCCTTCGTTTCTATCATCACGGGAGTTCCCTTTCGTTTGTTACCCACTCTTGATCCTGCCTTAAGGGGTGAGTATTTTCACTTCTCGTCGCTAGTAGATTCCACATGAGTTTCCTTCATTTCCGCACCTTTTCGATAATTTCTCATTCTCACCGCATCCTTGGTGAGACTAACTACGCGATTTACTGTTTGAGTGATGAAGGTAGGCTGGGATGATGTGGTCATGTTTCAGTTCTTAGAGGCTAAACCCTAAATGTAGCACTCGATGCGTTTGATTTCAGGTGTTCCACAGTATGGAACATGAGAGACCGTGAAAGCGTCAAGTGTAACCAACAACGGTCGCTGCAATCATGATCGAGTTTAGGATCCCGTTTCTACCCTCAGCATTCCAGTCAGCGAGCAATATTCTTCTCGCATAAGATGTTTGAGTTCTTCCCATGATAACCTCTTCGTAGTATCACTCCTTAAAGTTTCTACTTGAGGATTTCACCAAGTTAATGCTGCATTCAATAGGAGACTCATTATTTATGTAATCGTTTACTATGGAGTGCATTTACTAGCACTGCTAACCGACTTCGTTGTCTTTATTTAGTGGACATAACCTACCACACCTCTTACACCAATGAGGTCTCGAGACTTACAGTCCAGGAAAGCCTTAGAATTTAAAACCTTGTACGATCGCATCTTTAGGTGTAGCACTGCCACTCTATTGGGATCCCAACCATTTGAACTACTGGTACCACCAGCTTCGTCACCAGTGTCGACTAAATTACTCTCGTGTCGTGCGATTTCCGCAACCCTATGTCCTTCCATAAGAACTCTAGTTCGGCTTACCCAGTAAGTCATTGATTAACTAACCCCTTTTGGGTGTAGACCTTCCTTTTGGCGCCATGTTTCTTATTAAACCCAAGACTAAAAGAATCTAGACATAAATTTGGATAAATATAGTCTACCATGCGCCTAAGAATAAAGAATGTCGTCGGTCATGGAAACGTCAAGATTGCATTGTTCATAAAGGTTTGAAACAATGAGAACACGAATAACAACAATCCAAAATCTATAGTACCTCCTGCGTGTATCGGCCATATGTCTATGTGTAAAGGAAATAACTAGTTGAGGAGGAGAAACCAAACGGTTGTCTCCAACCTTATAGCATGTATTCCATACTTTGTGGACTTCTATCATCAAAAGTAGGAAAAAAGATCCTTCGCCACACCAACCCGTGTGACGAATACGTTGATATCCCTTGAGCTCCACGAGCTCCAGCTAGATTTTTATAATTTCCATAAACATCGAATAGAATGCAATGAGGGTGTTGAAGCATGGCTCGTGCCATACTATCCCTTGGAATAAGTCAAATGTCAAACGACATAATTTAATGTAATCTATTTCCAATAAATAAGATGAGGTGCCATAGACACCATGGAACCAACCCATGTACAATAACTTAGATCATTGAGGAAATATCCTCCTTGGGTGGCCAACCAGGTTTTGTTTGTTTAGATGACTAGTCTCCATCGACTCGTGGTATAGATCGAATGTTAGATGCGAAGAAATACATGTGGTGTTTTTGTATGGTAGGGTGTTATAGCAACCACCCCGGTTAGTGTCCCACTAGATAGAAACTTGAACAACTTAACAATTTCGAATGGATAGTGATAATTAGCTTGACCCGTAAAAATGGGCCCCCGTAAAAATTAATTGCCTTGCATGGTCACCCTAGTGTTCTACCGTTCAAAGAGGACGATTAGTCAGAGAGAGGACGCTATTGTCTACATACCTTCAACATAGAAGGGACCTTCGTGATGGTCCACGTGCTATCGTTCGTTGACATTACTCGTGAAAGGGCACGTCGTTAGACAAAATTTAGAAATAGAGAGAATTTGCAACATTAACAACTGGAGGGGCACCTTCAAGATGAGTACTTCACCTTCCTTGGCTGGAGAACAGTGTCGTTAGTAATGATTAATATGGGTCACAGGGAACTCATCCCGCTAATAGAGTTGTCATCCAAGGCTACCACCTCCGCCTCTTCGTCACTACCGAAGCCAAGCATCTCCGCATCCGCGGGAAGGGCAACCAACTTATGTGGAATCAATCTTAAGGTCTCAGTTTGGAACCACGTCCGCCATAAGCTGCATAATACACGCGAGGTCGATATTCTCATTGTGTGAATCAAGGATAATAATAATATCCTTAGTCGAAGGTATTTCGTTCTAGGCAAAATATTAAGTACAACATATATATACATAAATTATATATATATATATACATAAATTATATATATATATATATGTATATATATATATATATAATCACATAGAATCCCATCTAGCCAGGATTTCTATCTTTTGTAACCTGCCCATGACACATAGTCTTTTAATGTAATGTGTCTATTTTTCATAGACTAATCATGTATTGATCCTTTTTCATTACTTATGGCTGAGCTCGTGTGATATATCCTAGTGTTATTGTGTCACAACGAAAACCTTTTGTCATTTTTGTTATATTTATGAAGATATTTTTGTGATGTTATAAACTTTGTTTTCATGTGGGAGCCCTTAGTGATTGTAGAACAAACTTAGTAAAAGTTTTTCCCTGGTTCACTACAATTGAAGCTTTGATACCAATTTGTCACACCCTAATCGTAATGAAAGCGCAATGGTGTGACTATGAGGTAATCATTGCAACCAATTATGTAAACAAAAATAAATCATCAAAGTTGCCATATATGTTATGCTGGAACCAAAGTTTAGAAGTTCCCAAAATAAGTTACAAGGTTCAGACAAGTTAACAATGTTATCCAAAGTATAGTTTCTGAGTTACATAGACATTAAACCAAAAGATTGTTTTCATGATAAAAGCATGTTGAGGTTTTAACCCCTTTATACCCAGAGGAGGTTGGGATATAAGAGACAAATCCTCAAGAAAGGCATTCATTGTCATGTTCATTCCCACTTCCCGTAGTCTTTCACCAGCTCAAGTTTTGCGTCTTGTAACACATGTAAGTTTGAAGAGTCAACCTAAAGCTGGCAAGTTCTTGTAGTTATTGTTTTTGTATGACTTGTCTTGTTTGTAATCCAGTATTGAAATCTTAGTATGTTATTAGCATTAATGGAGTTAAAGGATCTATCAGTGTGTAACCTACATGTGTATTAAATTCATTAGACACTTAGGTCTCGTTGGACCTCGTACAAGTTGTTCATCTTGAATTCTTGTTATGTGTTTATATATCTCTTTTGAAAAACTTTATTGTTTTCATAGTGTTGGTAGTTCATTTGTTCTCTTATTATTTATATATATTTTATGGATATATAAATATATATATGTATATATATTATGGTGTACTTATTTGTGTTTGAACAGGCCTTGCCCTTCATGTGTCCTCGTGCCTTGCACGCGTGTCATTGGGCCTAGCCCATGTCTTGATGTCTTTGGGCCTAGCCCATGTTATCTTGTGCGTGGGCTTAGCCCATGTAATCTTGCATTTGGGCCTAGCCCATGTTATCTTGTCCTTGGGGCTAGCCCATGTAATCTTGCCTTTGGGCCTAGCCCATGTTATCATGTCCTTGGGACTTGCCAATGTATTTTTGTATTGTGAGCCTTGCCCATGTGTTTATGTAGTTGGACCTTGCCCATGTCTTTTATATAATGGGCCTAGCCCAACTTAATTTTTAGGAGTCCATATTATTTATTTTCTTGAACTTAGTATTATTTACTAAATATAAAGGTTATAACTATTTCTTGCATACTTATATAAAATCACTTGTAACTTTTATACATTTCAACTTTCCGGATTTTTTTGTTATTCGTAATATATATATTCGTTAAAATATATATTATTTTTTGATGTCTCGTCCTACTCATTCAATATATATATTTTCGCGTCGAAAGTCGCCCATGTGTTGTAGTAGCTCTTCATGATGGCGATATGTTCGTTGATCGTCGGTATTTGACCATTGTCCGAATAGTACGCTCATCCGATTATTTGTTTCAAGAATTGTGTAAAAGTGTATGTGTTTATGTAATTTATACTTGGTAACTTTCAAGTATTTGGTGTGTTGTATTAGTTGGGTATTTTGTATTGTATACCCTGGTGTGACATATGTGCCTTTTCAATCATTGCACAATTACAAAAAATTTCGTATTCAATGAAACCCTGTGTTTTATATCCAAACATTTTTTTATTCGATATAATCGTGTATTTTATTGATGAGAATGCAAAATTTTCAATCATTGCACAATTTCGATCATTTTCGTGTCCGTTAAAACGTTTTACGCATTTTTGCGAAACGCATAACGTACAACTGAACGAACCGACATCCATGATATTTTCGGGCACAAACCAAATTACACATGTCTTAACACCTTTATATAACCTAAATATTAGGTAAAAGGGGTTAAAAATTACAAACAAGTAAAAATACAAGTCCAATGGCCAAAAATGTCAAAACAATAATAAATTCTCATAACAAAGTCATTAATGGTACGTTCCTTGTTAACAATCATCCTGCTTCTATTCTTTTCGATTCGGGTGCCGATAGAAGCATTATATCACTAGCCTTTGAACCTTTCCTTTCGATGCCTAGAACTAAACTAGGAAAACCCTTAATGGTGGAAATAGCTAGTGGTGAACCCCTTGTGCTCGACTATGTCATTCATAGTTGCCAATTGAACTTGGATAACCACCTTTTTCCCATTGACCTCACACCAATGCAACTCGATAGTTTTGGCATCATCATAGGAATGGATTGGTTAACCAAACACCATGCTGAGGTGATCTGTTCAACAAGGTTGTTCGTATACATCTTTCGTATGGCGAAACCTTAGAAGTTCATGGAGAGAAACCATCTAGTAGCCTAAAACTCATGACCTGTACCCAGGCCCAAAAATACCTATGCAAGAATTATGTTGGCACATATCATAGAGGAAAAAGGCAAGGGCAAGACTGTTCAGGAAATCCCCATTGTTCGGGAATATACTGAGGTGTTTCTAGAAGAGATACCTAGTTTACCCCCAATTCGTCAAGTTGAGTTTCGTATTGACCTTGTACCTGGTGCAAACCCAATTGCTAAATCTCCTTACCAACTTGCACAGTGCAAAATGCAAGATTTGTTAAAGCAACTCCAAGAACTTTCAGAAAGGAGATTCATTCGTCCGAGCTTTTCACCTTGGGGCGCTACTATCCTATTCGTGAAAAAGAAGGATTGATCCTTCCGTATGTGTATCGATTATCGTGAGCTCAACAAACTCACAATAAAAAATCGATATCCCCTACCTTGCATTGATGATCTCTTTGATCAGCTACAAGGTGCGACCTGCTTTTCAAAGTTTGATCTGCGTTCTAGGCATCATAAACTACGTGTACTCGAAGAAGATATTACCAAGACTGCTTTTTGCAATCGATACGGTCATTACGAGTTCACTGTCATGCCTTTTGGTTTGACGAATGCTCCTGCTGTCTTCATGGACTTAATGAATAAGGTTTGTAAACCTTATTTAGACAAGTTCATCATTGTTTTCATCAACGACATCCTCATTTATTCTAAGTCTCGTGCCGATCACGAACAACATCTTCGTCTAACGATGGAACTCCTGAAGAAAGAACAACTTTACGCCAAATTCTCTAAATCTGAATTTTGGCTAAACGAAGTTCAATTTTTGGGACACATTGTTAACGAACAAGGTATACATGTAGATCCTGCCAAAATCAGTGCGATTAGGGATTGGAGTACACCTACTACTCCTACCGAAGTTCGTTCATTTCTTGCTCTTGCTGGATACTATGGACGATTCATCACGAACTTTTCAAAGATCATGGTTCCCCTCACCACTTTGACTCAGAAGAATAAACATTTCGAGTGGGGACCTAAACAAGAGGAAGCCTTTCAAATACTGAAACAAAAACTCTGTAATGCTCCTCTTTGTTCTTTACCCGACGGCAACAATGATTTCGTTGTCTATTGTGACACATCAAACTTAGGCCTTAGTTGTGTTCTCATGCAAAGAGAAAAAGTCATAGCCTATGCGTCAAGACAATTGAAAATCCATGAGAAGAACTACACAACTAATGATCTTGAGTTAGGAGCTGTAGTTTTTTGCTCTTAAAATTTGGAGACACTACCTTTACGGTAGGAAATGTGTGGTTTTCACTTACACAAAAAGTCTCCAACACATATTCAATCAAAAGGAGCTTAACACGAGACAACGACGCTGGGTCGAACTTCTGAATGACTACGGCTGCGAGATTCGCTACCATCCTTGTAAGGCAAATGTTGTGGCTGTGCGCTTAGTCGTAAGGAACATGTCAAACTTCATTGTGTTTGAGTTCAATCTGATATCCAGACACGTATCCTTCAACCACAACATACATGTGTGGCCAAAGCTTGTTGAAAAATGAGATGCCACAAAATCTCGAACTTCAACTCGAAACAAAAGATAACGGATTACTTTACTACAAGACCCGTTTGTGGATTCCTAGTCAAGACAATCTCCGCACCTTATTGATGGACGAAGCTCATAAGTCTCGTTATTCAATCCATCCTGGTGCAAACAAAATGTATAAGGATCTCCGTACCCAATATTGGTGGCCGGGTATGAAGAAGGACATTGCCTTATATGTGTCTAAATGCCTAACTTCTCTTAAAGTTAAGGCAGAACATCAACGCTCATCTGGTTTACTTGAGCAACCACAAATACCGGTATGGAAGTGGGAGACCATTGCGATGGATCTCGTCACTAAACTACCACGCACACCTAGAGGTCATGATGCCGTTTGGGTAATCATCGATCGTCTAACAAAGTCAGCACATTTTTTGGCAATTCGTGAGGATCTATCTGCTGACAAACTCGCCAAGATCTACGTTGATGAGATTGCATCTCTTCATGGTGTTCCTTTGAAGATCATATCCGATCAAGATGCTCGATTCTCATCTCACTTTTGGAAGACCATGCAATCTGCCATGGGAACCAAACTCAATATGAGCACTGCTTATCATCCTCAAACGGATGGACAATCTGAAAGGACAATTCAAACACTGGAGAATATGCTTAGAGCATGTGTGATCGACTTTGGTGGTAGTAGGGATTCGCATCTACCATTGGTCGAATTCTCCTACAACAATAGTTATCACGCCAGCATCAATATGGCGCCTTTCGAAGCTCTATACGGTCGAAAATGTCGTTCAATTGTCTGTTGGTATCATATCAGTGAAGCTCAACTCACTGGTCCAGAACTCATTCATGACACAACGTACAAAGTCAAGAAAATTCGCGATAACCTTCTGACAGCTAGAAGCCGTCAAAAGAGTTATGCGGACAAACAACGTAAGCCCTTTGAATTCCAAGTTGGTGATTACGTCCTTGTCAAGGTATCTCCTTGTAAAGGTGTGATTAGATTTGGAAAGAAAGGAAAACTAGCACCACGATATATTGGACCATTCAAGATCATTGAGAGAATCGGAAAGGTGGCCTACCGACTTGAGCTACCTCCTTAACTTGGGAATATTCACCCAACATTCAATGTGTACAATTGGAAAAAGTGTTTAGCCGATACAAACCTCAACATTCCCCTCAACGAAATTCATGTTGATGACACTATGCACTTTGTCGTGAAACTTGTGGAGATATTGGACCGTGAAGTCAAGAAACTATGGCATAGATGTATACCGATAGTTAAAGTTCGCTGGGAATACAAACGTGGCCCAGAATTTACTTGGGAACGAGAGGATCAGATGAAAGCGAAATATCCACATCTATTTAACAAAGTTTCCTCTAATTATATTTCGGGACGAAATTTCCAAACGTAGGGGAGACTATGACATTTGTGTCTTTTCAATCATTGAACAATTACAAACAATTTTGTATTCAATGAAACCCTGTGTTTTATTTCCAAACATTTTTGTATTCAATAAAATCTTGTATTTTATTGATGAGAATGCAAAAATTTCAATCGTTGCACAATTTCGATCATTTTCGTGTCCGTTAAAGCGTTTTACGCTTTTTTGCGAAACACATAACCGTAGAACCGAACGAACCGACATCCACTATATTTTCGGGCATAATCCAAATTACACATTTCTTAACACCTTAATATAACAAACAAGTGAAAATACAAGTCCAAGGGCCAAAAATGTCAAAAAAAAAATAATAAATATTTTTGCTTCTTCACCAAGTTTGCCACCTATCTCCAATTTTTGACACGTAGCACCCACTTTGCCACACTTAATATGGTGTTGACACATGTTAGAACACTAATCCACACTTGAGGACACTTTTCATCACCTTCTTAATCCTAAACTACTATAAATACCTCATGATTCTTCCATTTTTTTTCACTCCACTTCAAAGCAAAGTGTGGAGTTCTTCTTTCTATCCTTCTTGGAGCTTGTTTCCAACATTTGGAAGCATCCTATCTTGAGTATCTAAAGTCTTCTTCAACACAAGTAAGTACTCTTCCTAGTTCTTTAATTTTTTAGCTATTTTGAGGTAAAAGTCGAACAGTTTGGCAACCTGATTGACTTTTGGTTCTGACCATATTTGGTCAAGTCAAAGTTCAATTGAACTTTGAAATGTGATCGTAATCACTAAGGTTATAATCCCTAACGATTTCACCTTCTGATTACCACGTTTACTAGTCGAAGTGACGAGTCAAAGTTTCGGTCAAAAATGCACATGATGTGCATTTTACGATGAAACTATTTCGGGTATCAAAACTCCAAGAATTTGATACCAAATCAGTTTTATAAACTTAGTTAGACATATTTTGATATGTCTAACTCATCACTTCTAGTTTAGTGCTTATATAGGGTCGTAAGTCGAGCGGTTTTGACCACCGCTTTGAATTTCGAATTCGACCCGTTTGGTCGATCTTAGGATCCGACTAAACATATATTTGTAACCATAGTTATATAGGGAATACCCAACTGAGGTTATCCCTTATGGTCACGTCGTTTGGTTAGTGTTATGATAAATTACTTCTATGTTCTTAAAAAAATTATAACCAAAATGCCCTTTTGCGCATAAATCCATTTTAAACACATGTAACCAACTTTTAACATATTAACTGATGTTATAACATTTTCATATATCTTTCGAGCCTTTAACACTTATCATAGGACGATCACGCGATTACGCTAATGACCCGTTCACGTAGCATAAACTACGTTAATGAGTCATAATGGGTCAAAAGCACTTAGGATCCTTACCAAATCAGAATGTTAAGTTTGGTAAACCATATCACATGAGTTCCAACACTCGTTTCGTTTATAAGACTTCATTCTATCCGATCTCCTGTTTGTAGTCCCGACATGCTAACATATTTATTTGACACATTAGGACACGTTTGAGCTTTGTTTATTCAGTTGATCAAGAACACTTTCGCAATCCCAAGTGAGTACGTAGCCCTCCTCTTTTACATTTTCAAATGTTTTGGGGTGATTCATATGTGCCTGTAATTATTTTCAAGAATTCAAAACAATATACATGGTTTATGTATACAAAAATGATTTTCAAAGTGAGTACATAGCCCCCCTCTTTTACGTTTTCAAGTGGGGTGATTCATATGTGCCTATAATTATTTTCAAATTTTCAAAACAATATACATGGTTTATGTATACAAAATGATTTTCCAAGTGAGTACGTAGTTCCCCTCTTTTACGTTTTGCAAATCTTTTAGGGGTGACTCATATGTGCTAAATCATTTTCAAGTTTTCAAAAACAATGTCTATGGTTTGTACATATGAAACAACATGATTTCAATCATGTGAACAACTTGTTGATGCATTATCCATAACACAAATGACATTCATTAGCTTTGGCCGAGCCGACTAGTAGTATGTTATGGTACCATAGGACTGACAATTCCATTATCGGACTGTTCACTGGATTTGATGGAAGTTTGGTTAATGACAGATGCTGTTTCTGATTAACAAATCAATTGTTTATTGGTTAGTCTAGTTAAAGAGACCCTTTGGTGGTCCATTAAAGATACCCTTTGGTGGTATAGTCAACAAAGGTTTGAATGTGTTCAATAAAGAACGACTAAATGTTTTCACAATTAAAAACACGGACAATTTATTTATGACATGGACAATTGGTTTATGACACGGACGATTGATCTATAACACGGACAAATGGTTTATAACAAAGACAAATTGTTTTGAACAATGTCACGCAATGATTTTCACTTAAAGATACAAACCATACGAAGTTTTCTTTTGAACCAAACTATACAAGGTTTTTACAAAAGAAATGTTTTTTGTCAAGATTCATGGTTACAAGGTTTTCACAACTCTAACCAACTTGTTTTAGTTGGTTAATTGTAGTGCAATATCAAACGCTTTTGATACAAGATTTTCATTTAACGACTCTTGAAGTCGGACGAGGTGTTGCAATATGTATACAAGGCCACGAATTTGACACACTCACAAAACCTATGTACTCGCCGGCATTTTTTATGCTAACTCTCTTTTCACATATGTTTCAAGAATCAATACTTGATAATATGATTCATGCTTCACATAGGAATGGACACGGGCCTTAGGGACTTAAAACATGAAAGACAATTTATTTATGTGTTGTTTCTGTTTATCCCAAGACAATGTAAACATTGAACTTAATAAAACAAAACATTAAATTCCATGAGTTGTGAAACAATAGTTCTGTGACATGACTCCCCGATGTTTCCGCCGCGGTTCGTTGTTTTAAGCGGTCGAGGTGTTCTACACATTCATAGACATGTATTCTACACATTCACTTATGCCGATACATACACATACATAGACATGTATTCTACACATTCACTTATGCCGATAACAACGTATACACGTGTATTTTTATTCCCAAAAATATATATGTAATAAGTCATACTCATTTTTAAAACTTAGAAGGTTAGCGTTTAACCTTTGTCATTAAAACTTCCTTAATGACGGTTTAGGTCAATAATCGCGTTTAGCCCCGTTAATAATACTTTAATCACGATTACATTTTTAGAAAATTTCCCCATAGTTTGTTTTCCACATTTCAAAAACGTATGTAAACCACTTTCTAATTTCCTAAATCATCATTAATTCATCAAGTTCATCAAAAATCATTTTTTTCCAAGTAATATGCACATAACTTTTCTTTAATATTTCATGAGCTTTTATACTTGAGCTTTTTATACAAGCTTGTCCTTATGTATTTTTATACTTTAAAGCCTCTAAAAATTCCATATCTTTTAAGATTATCAAAACACCAATATTTTCATGGACAACTTTCATAATCATTTTTATATAACTTGTTTTATATAAAAATCAACTTTACTAGCTTTCAAAATCTAAGTTTGAAGCCTCATCATGTATCATACTTTTGAAGAACCACATCAAGACCACATATATATAAAGCTCATGAACTTGAAGATGATGATCTAACATGACTTAAATGTATACTTGTTTAAATCACATTTTTAAGCTTAATATAGTAAGATCATCACTCTTGTAAAATACTACAACAAATAAACAACATGATCATCATAAATCCCATACTTTTATTGTCACACCCGATTTTCGATGTAGCGGAAGCATGCGCGAGGTGTGACCAGAGCTGCGATCGTTGCATTCAACCAAGTAAACGACAATTGTAATACGTTACAAAATATTCATCCATACTTTTTTAATTTAACACAAAATTTACATACAAACTTTTGTTTTTAAAACATACCTTTTAATTGTAAGGACTCGATTCATAGCGTAACATGCAGAAGCTACCGCCTCATTACAAAAACTAATAGGTAGCTTAGAATCAGCTAATATGGCATGTGTCGTCTCGACCAAGGTACCATTCTGCCTCTCAGCTACTCCATTTTTGTTGTGAGTGTATGGTATGCTGAATTCCTAGAGAATCCCTTTCTCGTTGCAGTACTCTAGCATCTGGTTGTTTTTGAACACTGTTCCGTTGTCTCTTCTAATTCTTCTAACAGGTTCTCTAGCTTTTAAACAAGTTCATCAGCGAGTCAAACGTTTTGTCCTTTGGTTCTAAGAAAAGCACACAAGAGAAGCATGAAAAATATATGTCATGACTAGCCAATATAGATCTCCAGTAACGCTTTTCACATTAAGAGGTCCAAAGAGATCCATATGTAACTTATCAAGTGGTACTTTGATGGAATTCAACAACTTTTCCAGGTGTGACTTCTTGTGTTGTTTTCCTTTCTTACAACTAACATAATCATCCGTCATGTGAAATTTCTATTCATTAACCCCTTAACAGGTTGTTGTGCACAGGTAAATCATCTTTCGCAAATTGATGTGTCCCATATTTCTAAGCCATAAGATAGATTCCTTCTCTCTAGCCTTTGTAGCGAAGCATTGAGCGGTGTTTGTAGTCGTGGTTGCTGTACACATGTCAAGAACATAAAGATAATTTTCCCTCGGTGCACACATTAAGATCCACTCCTCTTGTATCAAAAACCATGGCTTCAAGATATACATTCTTTGCCCGTGAAATGAACAATGAACTTCTTGTCACAGATTAGAGAAATAGATAACAAATTGTTTTCCAACTATGAAATATAATTCACTTTGTTGAATGAAACTGTTTCGTGTCCAAGAATTCCTTTACCTATTATTTTACCTCCCTGATTTCCTGCAAATCCGACATACCCGCCACGAATTGGTCTTACATCATAGAGTAAAGCGAGCATCGAGGTCATGTGTCTTGGGGCTCCACTGTTAATAATCCATTTTGAGAATATAGAGAACCCCAACATATGGATAAACCAATTACTTAAATAGGGAGACCCAAGCCTTTACGGTCTTGGGTGCATTTTCACTTGCTTCACTAACCAAAATATTTTTATCATCAATTTTACATTCATCCTTTTTAATAACATAAACATTCTGTTTAACCACCCATTTCACCTAATCCGTTTTCAACTTAGGAAAAACCTTCTCATCATTCACATTCAAGCTTTCTTTATTTTTAAACAGTTTTTGTTTTACCACATATTTCTTTTGACCCTCAGCTGGTCGTTTCATGATTTGTTTTGGAACAAACTTTTATTTCATTTGATTTATCACATCTGAAGGTTTTGTCAGAACATACTTTTGAAATTTGTTCGGACACTAATACCAAATATGTCAAATCTTTTGACACCTATACACTTTTATATATGTGTGTAAGATTGTTCAAAACCTTCAGTTTGTTCACGTTTCTTCTTTTGTTCCAAAAACTTTTAATTTGTCTTATTTCTGAATTTTTCTTCCTTTTCACTCTCTAAGCTAGTTCCAGGAAACAAATTCTACATTCTTTTGAAAATGAGATTTCTTTTGAAAATGATATTTATGAAACTATTCTCTCTTCTTCCATAACCATTATCCTCTAGAACCCTTGTACCCGGCTACCAATACTGGGTACATAGATCCTTATACATTTTGTCTTCACCAGGATGGATTGAATAACGAGACTTATGAGCTTCATCCAGCAATAAGGTGTGGAGATTATCTTGACTAGGAATCCACAAACGGTTCTTGCAGTAGAGTAATCTGTTGTCTTTTGTTTCAAGTTGAATTCAAGATTTTGTGGCAGCTCATTTTTCATCAAGCTTTACGTCACACATGTATGTTGTGCTTGAAGGATACGTGTCTTGATATCCGATTGAACTCGAACGCAATGAAGTTTGACACGTTCCTTACGACTAAGCGCATCAGCCACAACACTCGCCTTACAAGGATGGTAGCGAATCTCGTAGTTGTTTAGAAGTTCGAACCAACGTTGTTGTCTCATGTTTAGGTCCTTTTGATTGAATATGTTTTGGAGACTTTTGTGGTCAGTGAAAACAACACATTTCGTACCGTAAAGGTAGTGTCTCCAAATTTTGAGAGCAAAAACTATGGCTCCTAACTCAAGTTCATGAGTTGTGTAGTTCTTCTCATGGCTTTTCAATTGTCTTGATGCATAGGCTATGACTTTGTCTCTTTGCATGAGAACACAACCAAGGCCTAGGTTTGATGCGTCACAATGGACAACGAAATCGTCGTTGCTGTCGGGTAAAGATAAAAAAGGAGCATTACAGAGTTTTTGTTTCAGTGTTTGAAAGGCTTCCTCTTGTTTGGGTCCCCAGTCGAATGGTTTATTCTTCTGAGTCAAAGTGGTGAGGGGAAATGCGATCTTTGAAAAGTTCACGATGAATCGTCGATACAGCAAGACCAAGAAATGAACGAACTTCGGTAGGAGTAGTAAGTGTACTCCAATCCCTAATCGCACCGATTTTGGCGGGATCTACATGTATACCTTATTCGTTAACAATGTGTCCTAAAAATTGAACTTCTTTTAGCCAAAATTCACACTTGGAGATTTTGGCGTAAAGTTGTTCTTTCTTCAGGAGTTCCATCGTTAAACGGAGATGTTGTTGGTGATCGGCTTGACACTTGGAATAAATGAGGAAGTCGTCGATGAAAACAATGATGAACTTGTCTAAATAAGGTTTACAAACCCTATTATTAAGTCCATGAAGATGGCAGGAGCATTCGTCAAATAAAAAGGCATGACAGTGAACTCGTAATGGCCATATCGAGTGCGAAAAGCAGTCTTGGGAATATCTTCTTCGAGTATACAAAGTTGATGATACCCAGAACGCAGACCAGTCTCTGAAACACAGGTCGCACCTTGTAGCTGATCAAATAGATCATCAATGCGAGGTAGGGGATATCGATTTTTGATTGTGAGTTTGTTGAGCTCACAATAATCGATACACATACGGAAGGATCCATCCTTCTTTTTCATGAATAGGACATGAGCGCCCCAAGGTGAAAAGCTCGGGTGAATGAATCCCTTGTCTGAAAGTTCATGGAGTTGCTTTGACAACTCTTGCTTTTCAGATGGTGCAAGACGGTAAGGAAATTTGGCAATTGGATTGGCACCAGGTACAAGGTCAATACGAAACTCAACTTGACGAATTGGGGGGTAAACCAGGTAGCTCTTCAGGAAACACCTCAGGATATTCTCGAACAACGGGGATGTCCTTAACAGTTTTGCCCTAGCCTTTTTCCTTTACGATATTTGCCAAGAAGGCTACATAATTCCTCCGTAGGTATTTGTGGGCATGGGTACAGGTCATGAGTTTTAGACTACTAGAGCATTTCTCTTCGTGAACTTCTAAGGTTTCGCCAGACGAAAGAGGTATACGAACAACCTTTTCGAAACAAATCACTTCAGCCTGGTGTTTGGTTAACCAGTCCATGCCTACTATCACATCAAAACTCCCATGTTGCATTGGCGTGAGGTTAGTTAAAAAAAGATGGTTATTGAGGTACAATTGGTAGTTACGAATGATAGAATCAAGTACAAGAGGTTCACCACTATCCTGTTTCAGGTTGTGGAATTCGTTCTCAGTGCTCTTTGCTCGTGGCGTGGGCAGAATTCCTTCATCATAAGATCTAGAAGATCATCCCACGTCTGAGCCATTACAACATCAGCTCCTTTATCTCTCACCACTCTGTTCCACCACGTGAGCGCCCTCTTTTGGAATACACTCGAAGCAAATTCTACTTTGCACTCATCTGGACATTGAACATGACAGAATATGCTGTGAAGACTCTCAAACCACTTTAGAAGCCCAGTAGTTCCCTTAGAACCACTAAACTTGAGCGGTTTAGCCGTTTAAAGTTGCACGAAATAGGTGCATTGTTGTTGTTACTGTTGGCTTGGATTAATTGAGTCACAAGATTTGGTAGCACAATAGCTATTCGCTAAGCTATCATTGCCGCCATATTGGCATTCTGGGTAGCATTTCGACGACGAGGCATTCTAAAAGAGAAGGAGATATGAAAGAAAATGGGTGGGATTGATATTGGATAGTCAAAAGGAAACGTTAAAAATATTGACGAAACATAAGGATTATGATCATCTGTTCGTTACCTAACAAATGACACATAGTGACTAATTAAAGTGAATGGATCTTTATAATGTATCGCCAAGACATGATTTAGCCTATAAGTGGACACTCACCCCAAGAGTTCCCAGATAAGAGTGACTGGTCCGATAATGCGGATTTTTACCAACACTCTAGCCTTAGACAGAAAACCCAGGGTACAGGCATCCACCCTTCCAAATTGCACGTGTTCACATTATTAAAACCCAAACTTTGATGAGACTTTGAAAACTTTGAAGGCATGAAGCCTAAAACAAATCATCTGAGGATAGATGATTGATTTTCAAAACGAATTTGTAACTTGTGTATTTGTTTTGGTAATCACCTAAGGATAGGTGATGGTATTTTTTAAGAATCTAAACGTAAGATAACTCGCGTTAGGGTCCTAGGAAGGTTATAGTCTAGGTCAAAGCATTACCAATAACAAAATTCTCTACAACCATAAGCTCCGATACCAATCTTTCTATAACACCTCGAGCGCATAAAACAACGAACCGCGGCAGAAACGTGTGGGAGTAATGTCACAAAACTATTGTTTCACAACTCATGGAATTTGAAATTTTGTTTTATTAAGTTAAATTTTTACATTGTCTTGGGATAAATAGAAACAACACACAAATAAATTGTCTTTCATGTTTTAAGTCACTAAGGGCCGTGTCCATTCCTACGTGAAGTATGCATCATATTATCAAGCATTGACTCCTAAAACATATGTGAGAAGAGAGTCAGTATAAAAATGCCAGCGAGTACATAGGTTTTGTGAGTCTGTCAAATTCGTGGCTTTGTATACATATTACGACACCTCGTCCGACTACAAGAGTCGTTAAATAAAAACCTCGTATCAAAAGTGTTTGATATTGCAATACATTTAATCAACTAAAACCAGTTGGTTAGAGTTGTGAAAATCTTGTAGTCATGAATCTTGACCAAAACGTTTCTTTTGTAAGAAAAAACCTTGTAATAGATTGATTCAAAAGAAAACTTCCTATGGTTTATATCTTTAAGTGAAAATCATTGCATGGCATTGTTCAAAACCATTTGTCCGTGTCATAAACCAATTGTCCATGTCATAAACAAATCATCCGTGTTTTTAGTTGTGAAAACTTTTGATCGTTCTTTAATGAACACATTCAAACCTGTGTTCACTATACCACCTAAGGGTATCTTTAATAGACCACCAAAGGGTCTCTTTAAATAGATTAATAAATCAACAAACGATTTATTAATCAGATACAGTTTCTGTCATTACCCAAACTTCCACTAAATCCAGTGAACAGTCCGATAATGGGATTGTCAGTCCTATGATACATAACATAATACTAGTCAGCTCGATCAAAGCTAATGAATGTCATTCGTGTTATGGATAACGCATCAACAAGTTCTTAACATTATTGAAATTGTTTTATATATAAACCATAGACATTGTTTTGAAAACTTGAAAATGATTTAGCACATATGAGTCACCCCAAAACATTTAGAAAATGGAATAGAGGGGAACTATGTACTCACTTTGAAAATCATTTTGTATATATAAACCATGTATATTGTTTTGAAATCTTTAAAATAATTATCGGCACATATAAATCACCCCAAAACATTTAGAAAATGTAAAAGAGGGGGGCTATATGCTCACTTTGAAAATCATTTTGTATATAATTAACCATGTATATTGTTTTGAAATCTTGAAAATAATTATAGGCACATATGAATCACCCCAAAACATTTAGAAAATGTAAAAGAGGGGGCTATGTACTCACTTGGGATTGCGAAAGTGTTCTTGATCAACGGAATAAACAAAGCTCAAACATGTCCTAATGTGTCAGATAAATATGTTAGCGTGTCGTGACTACAACGGGAGATGGGACAGAATGAAGTCTTATAAAACAAACGAATGTTGGAAATCATGTGATATGGTTTAACAAACTTAACATTCTGATTTGGAAACGATCCTAAGTGCTTTTGACCCGTTATGACTCGTTAAGGTAGTTTATGCTACTTTAACTGGCCATTAGCGTAAACGCGTGATTGTCCTATGATATGTCTTAAATGCCCAAACATCTTTGAAAATGTTATAACATCGGTTTATATGTTAAAAATTTGGTTACATGTGTTTAAAATGGATTTATGCGCAAAAGGGCATTTTGGTAATCATTTTTTTAAGAACATAGAAATAACTTATTATAACACTAACCAAACGACGTGACCATGATGTACAGCCTCAGTATGTTATTTCCTATACAACTATGGTCACAAATATGTGTTTGGTCGGATCCTAAGATCGACCAAACGGGTCGGATTCGAAAGTCAAAAGGGTGGTCAAGACCGCTCGACTTACGACCCTAAATAAGCAATAAACTAGAGGTGACGAGTTAGACATGTCAAAATATGTCTAACTAAGTTTATAAAACTGATTTGGTATCAAAAGTTGGTGTTTCGATACCCGAAAATAGTTTCGTTGTAAAATGCACATCATGCGCATTTTTACCCAAACTTTGACTCGTCACTTCGACTAGTAAACGTGGTTAATCAGAAGGTGAAATCGTTTAGTGATTATAACCTTCGTGATTTACGATCACGTTGCAAAGTTTAATTGAACTTTGACTTGACCAAATATGGTTAGAACTAAAAGTCAATAAGGAAGCCAAATTGTTCGACTTTTAGTTCAAAATAGCTAAATAATGAAAGAACTAGGAAGATTACTTACTCGTGTTGAAGAACAATTTTGGAACTCAAGATAGGAGGCTTCTAAAGGCTGGAAACAAGCTCCAAGAAGGGTAGAAAGAAGAATTTCACACTTTCTCTTGAAGTGTTTTGAAGTGGTGTGAAAAAAAATGGAAGAATCATGGGGTATTTATTGTATTTTAGGATTAAGGAGGTGATGACAGGTGTCTTCAAGTGTGGATTAGTGTCCTAATATGTGTCAACACCATATTAAGTGTGGCAAAGTGAGTGATAGGTGTCAAAATTGAAGATAGGTGGCAAACTTGGTGAAAAGGCAAAAATATTTATTATTTTTTTTACATTTTTGGTCCTTGGACTTGTATTTTAATTTATTTGCCATTTTTAACCCCTTTAATGTAATATTTAGGTTATATAAAGGTTTTAAGACATGTGTAACTTGGATTATGCCCGAAAATGTCATGGATGTTGGTTCGTTCGGTTGTATGGTTACGCGTTTCTCAAAAATGTGTAAAACGCTTTAACGAACACGAAAATGATCGAAATTGTGCAACGATTGACATTTTTGCATTCTCATCAATATTATATAAAAGATTTTATTGAATTCAAAAATATTTGGAAATAAAAACAGGGTTTCATTGAAAACGAAATTGTTTGTAATTGTGCAATGATTGAAAGGCACAAATGTCACATGAACATTAATGAAACATTGATAAACTTACCTTTGTACGAAGTGAAATTCTATCAAAATTAAAAATCTACCTTCGCACGAAGATAGATATTAGAAATCAATTTTGTTTTACCTTGGTACAAACTAGGACCTAAAGTGTTGTTTTTTATTTTAGTTGGAACCACATGACATCTTCGCACAAGGAATTACCTTTGCCATGACAACCTCAACGTTAGTGGTTCAGAACTTAACTCTCGACAATAAGATGGGAAGGATGACAAAGCTACCCAAGTTGATGAATTTAGAAGAATACAAAGGATGGCACGAACGTTTCGAGAACTAGGTGCAGGCAAATTATCTAGAGTGTTGGTATGCTATTGAGGAAGGGTATGTTGCTCCGACTGGGGAGAATGGTCTTGAAAAAGGCATCATGTAGTTTACCCAACAAGAAAAAGAAATGTTTTCCTAGGTAAAGAAGATGTCTTGCAACAAGCGATCAAAGAGGATATCTTCACACTACTACAACATAAGGGATTTGCTTAGTCAATTTAGAACACATTAAAAGTAAAGCTCCAAGGTAGCAAGCAGATGATCAAGAGTAAACAAGCTTTTCTTAGAAAGGAACTCAATATCTTCAACTTGTTAAAAGGATAATTGATGAAGCAACATAATGAACGATATTGTCATCTAGTTGTTGAAATGAAGAGATTGGGTGTTAGCAAAGAGAATGAAGAGTTATATCATAAATTGGCTGATGCTTTACTAGAAGGAGAGTGGTGAACATACTTGAGGATCTTAAAGAACAATCCAGATTACAACAGCACTATGAGTTTAGCAAGGTTCATTGAGAAACTTAAGGGTCATGAATTAGAGCTTCAGAAGATGGCTAAGACAAGAAGAACACACCTCAACAAGATGTGAACTTATATTTCAAAAGAAGTCCAATAGCCAACAATCAAATCCCAAAAACTCAGGCTGCCTTTAGTGCAGATAATTCGTCAAATGTTTTTTCAGATTATTCAAGCAATGGTAGTGGGTTTTCCTCATTTCCAAGTTGTGATCCAAACGCCTCACAGACACTTCAAACTTCCAGAGTACAAACAATTACAATAGCAACTAGAACAACCAAAACAACTCAAACCAACAAATCCTGCAATGCAATAAAGCTGTAAACCTCGAAAATACTCAAGACTTTACTGAGACTATAGCCAAACAACACATGGCTCTACTGGCCTCTGTCTTAGAATCGTACGAGAGCCTGGTAGTAGGAAATATCGATGATCCTAATATGACAAGGGAGGATTACGTTCCAATCGATCAAGAAGAGTTAGAGCTCATTGACATTAAATGGTGTATGGATAGCATTGTTTGCCAAGCTCAAGATCTAGGAAATTACACGGAGAAGCAGTCTGGGTGCTCCCGATGCAAAACATGGATTTCACAAATCTAAATTCACCTGCTTCAAGTGTCATGAGAAGGGACATTTTAAACGAGAGTGTCTGAAACAAGAAGTACATGGAAACCAAAGTCCATTTGGTGATGACTACTACAAGAAAGCAATTTATCACCGACCTTCTCCACAACCTCAAAGTACGACAAATCTTATCCAAATTGAGGATGGTTCGGTGAAGTCGAAAGACAAAGCTCTCGTGGTTACTCAAGAAGATGAAGGTTTCAACTGGAATAACTACATTCCAAAGACTGAGAGTCTCGCACTTTTAGTAGAAATCATTGAAGAACCCCAACCAGTTGTAGAAAAAGTTGTCAAATAAGTTTCAAGCAAAGATTGTGCAGAAGTTACCTTGGATGAAACTCCAGACGAGAGTTTTGATGCATACTATTATGATCAGTGTGCTGAAGAGGACAATTTTCACAATGTTTATATATGTCATTCCACCAGACATTTATAAATCTTTTGAAGGTTTCTTTGGAGGATCAAGCTAATATCAAAATACACCAATATATGAAGAAATCAAGAAGCTTGTAGAAGATATAATCGATGTCAACAAAGAAATGAACGCAGAAAATCTAAAAGAAATTGCCGACAAAGCTATGTTGGCACAACTACAAGAGGTTTTTTCTAAAAAAGTTCAAGAGGGTGTGAATGAATCGGTCAAAGAGGAGGGTAAGACTGAGATGAAAGAAATCGAATAACGATGCGTGAAGTGCTTGGATCAATGCAAAGAGTGTTTGGAAAAAAGATGAAAAATATAAAGAAGATAAAAAAACTTACTGATAACCTTTCAAGCAATTTAAAAGACTCTAAAGTAGCATATGATAAACTGAGAAATACAATTAACCAGTACTCTAAAGTAGCATATGTGGAACAGTTATTCCATGAAAATGCCTGACGGGCTAGAAAAGGCGCTTAACTTGAAAATGGAACTGAAAAGAAAGACGAGCTGCCGGTAAACCTCGATGTAACCTATACTAAGCCTGAAAATGTTTGTAAGTAAGATGTGGTCAATAACATTGTTGAAAATGTTTTGGTAAATGACAGTGAAAGCACTGAGTTTGATAGTGCCAATTTGAATCTCGAGAAAACAAGTTCAAGTTCACGTTCTGAAAATGAAGAAAGCTTTTAAAAGAATTATATTAAAAAATTAGAACATAGTTTGAATGATGATCCTAATATTGTCATGTACAAAATGAACGGATCTGACAAGTTATATTCTGACCAAGAATTTTCTATTTAGAACGGAATCTAGATTAAGTTGACAAAGCGTTCAAATGGATTGAAGTTAGTATATCTGACAAACAGGTTTGGAAAGTCAATGATTTCAAAGAATATAAACTTTGTTTTTGGCACAAGCTTACAAAACCAAAAAGAGAAATTGTCAAGAGAACAATCAAATAAAGAATTTTATGCTGAAAAACAACGTCGTGAACAGGTTATGAGATCCTCTGTTGGAAATGACAGTAGTACATGCTTTAAATGAAACCAAGTTGGACATATTTCAACACAATGTCCACAAATTACCTCTAAACTTTTTTGTAGTGAAGAAAACTTCAGAGGATGTAAAACTAAATCTCCAATGTTTGTTCTTACTCAGGCACTTGACATATATATATGTTATTGATATCAAAACCCAGAAAGTTAAAAAATAAAAGAATTTACTAAGTGATTTTATAAATGTACAAAAATATGTATACTTACAAAGCTATGCTTAGTAAAAACTATAAGTGTAAGACTTATAAATATTGGGTTATTGAAAATGAATTTGGGCTAGGTCCATTTCATAAAAGGCATGGGCAAGGCCCAATTTCATAAAATATATGAATAAAGCCCAAAGGCATAAAACACATAGGCTAGGCCCAAAACACATAAAAACATGGGCTCGGCCCAATGACATAAATTACATGGGCTAGGCCTAATGACATAAAAACACAGGCTAGGCCGAATGACATAAATTACAAGCGCTAGGCCCAAAGACATAAAAGACATGGGCTAGGCCCAATCAGATAAAGACATGGGCTAGGCCCAATGACATAAATTAAATGGGCTAAGCCCAATGACATGAAAACATGGGCTAGACCCAATGACATAAATGACATGGGCGAGGCCCAATGACATGAGTGCAAGGTACGAGGACATGTGAAGGTAAGGCCCGATTCACACACGATCTAAGAAAAGCAATATATATATATATATGTATATATATATGTATACTAATCGAACTACAAACACTATGATAACATTAAAAGTTGTTCTAATGTGATAAATATATACACAACAAGAACTCAAGATGAACAACTAGTACGAGGTACAACGAGACCTAGGTGTCTAATGAAGTTAATACACATGTAGGTTACACACGTGTACGGACACCGAACTTTGATAAGTACGATGTATGCAACACAAAATTGTGAGTTCATGTCCCTCCTTTCCATTATTTCAAAGTTTTTTTAAAACTATCGAGGGAAATACATGTCATAACAAATGGTATGTTAGCTATGGGGTTTGATAATAACACGATCAATGTGCATAAGTAGGATGATGACAAGAGTAACCATTAATCACTTAGTAACCAACATGCAAAAGGTATAGATCTATCGAGTTTGAGACGTGCTCCACTCCTAGTTTTATTAACCTTTTGGAGTGCTTTTGTGGTCCCAATTGATGTCAACAGTTGTCTCGGTTTGGTTACATACTTATGGTACATATTTCTGGGTGCTTGCTACACACTCATAGATCCTTAAACTCCATGAATGCTAATAACATACTCAGATTTCATTGCAGGATTACGAGCATGACATTTTATGAGAAAACAATAACTACATGAACTCGCTAACTTTACATTGACTTTTAAAATTACATGTATTTCAAGACACAAGACTTGAGCTGGTGATAAACTTCGAGATATGGGGAAATGAAATGACAACGAATGCCACCTTTTGGAGGATTTGCCTCTTATATCCCAACCTCGTATGGGTATATAGGAGTGAAAACCTCATTATGCATTTATGATGAAAATAATATTTTCTTTTGAAGTAATATATGTCAAACTATGACATTGATGACAAAGTGAAAACTATGAAATTACTTTTGGTAACTTATAAATGTTGGAATGAAATATTTATATCAGTATGGCATTGTTGTTGGTTTATACATGTTTACTTGATTTGATGCAATGATTACCTTATAGTCACACGTTTGCGCTTCCGCTACGACCAGGGTGTGACATCAAGTCCTCAGTCCTATATGGAAAAGTGAAAGAGGAGGTGTATGTTGGCCAACCACCGGGGTTCGTCGATCGATACACAAAGACAAGGTTTATCTACTGGATAAGCCATTATACAGATTACACTAGGCCCCAGGAGCCTGGTACAAGACGCTTTCTCAACACCTTCTATACAACGGTTTTTCTAGAGGAACAGTAGACAATACCCTCTTCAAACGGGAAGTGGCAAGACGCATATTAATTGTACAAATTTATGTGGATTACATCATATTCAGTTCAACCAATGTTATGCAAAGACTTTGAAAGATTCATGAAGAAGAAATTCGAGATGAGTTCTATGGGAGAGATGAAGTTCTTTCTAGGACTTCAGGTCGATCAATTACCTGATGGTATCTTTATACATAAGACAAAGTATGTGAATGATGTTTTGGAGAAATTTAAAATGTTTGAATCATCACCAGTATCTACTCCATTAGCTCTGAATCATGGCATCGGACCAGATACAACAGGAATGAAGATTAATGAAACTTTCTATCGTTTGATGATTGGCTCTTTGATATATTTGACGGCATCACGACCCGATATCATGTATCCCACATGGCTCTACGCACGCTACCAGTCAAGTTAAAGAGTGTCACATTTGTTGATCGTCAAAAGGATTCTCGATACCTAAAGAGTTGCCCAAGCACCGGCTTGTGGTATCCACGAACAGGCGACTTCAATATCAAAGGATACTCCGACTCTGAGTTTGGGTGTTGCAATTTAAATGCTAAATCTACAACTGCCTGTTGCTAGTTCTTTGGCACACGATTAGTAATGTGGCAATGCAAGAAGCAAACCACAGTCGCTCTCTCTACTTGCTATGTAGAATATGTTTGGGTGTTGCAATTTAAATGCTAAATCTACAACTGCCTGTTGCCAGTTCTTTGGCACACGATTAGTAATGTGGCAATGCAAGAAGCAAACCACAGTCGCTCTCTCTACTTGCTAAGTAGAATATGTTTCAGCTTCTAGTTGTTGTTACCAAATCTTATTGATATAACAATAGATGAGAGACTATGGATTGTAGTTTCTTGATACGCCTATATATGTAGATAATGAGGCTGCCATTAACATAAGGAAAAATTCGGTTCAACACTCTAAAACTAAACATATTGAAATACGACATCACTTTATTCATGACTGCTACGAGAAAAAGTTGATTCATATTGAAAAGATCCACACTGATAACAAACGGTATGTTTTCTATGGGGTTAGATGATAACACGATCAATGTGCATAAGTAGGATGATGACAAGAGTAACCATTAATCACTTAGTAACCAACGTGCAAAAGGTATAGATCTATCGAGTTTGAGACGCGCTCCACTCCTAGTTTGTTAACCCTTTAGGAGTGCTTTTGTGATCCCAATTGATGTCAAGAGCTGTCTCGGTTTGGTTACTTTACTTATGGCACATATGTCAGGGTGCTAGCTACACACTGATAGATCCTTAAACTCCATGAATGCTAATAACATACTCAGATTTCATTGCTGGATTACGAGCATGACATTTTATGAGAAAACAATAGCTACATGAACTCGCCAACTTTACGTTGACTTTTAAAATTACATGTATTTCAAGACACAAGACTTGAGCTGGTGATACACTTTGGGATATGGGGAAATGACATGACAACGAATGCCACCTTTTGGAGGATTGGCCTCTTATATCCCAACCTCGTATGGTTATATAGGAGTCAAAATCTCATTATGCATTTATGATGAAAATAATATTTTATTTTGAAGTAATGTATGTCAAACTGTGACATTGATAACAAAGTGAAAACTATGAAATTACTTTTGGTAACTTATAAATATTGGAAAAAAATATTTATATCAGTATGGCATCGTTGTTGGTTTATAATTGTTTACTTGATTGGATGCAATGATTACCTCATAGTCACACGCTTGCGCTTCTGCTATGATCAGGGTGTGACGGATTGGTATCAGAGCTTCGATTATAATGAACCGGGGAAACATTTTATAAAAGTTTGGTCTACAATCACTAAGGGCTCTAACATGAAAATAAAGCTTATAATGACACAGAAATGTTTTTGGAAGTATGACAAAAATGACAAAAGGTTTTCATTGTGTCACGATAACATGAGGATCTATCAACCGAGCTCAGCCATAAGTAATGAAAAAGGATCAATACACGATTAGTCTATGAGAAATAGATGTCACACCCTGGTCGTACCGGAAGCGCAAGTGTGTGACTATTAGGTAATCATTGAATCCAATTTAGTAAACAATCATAATTCAACAATGATGCCATACTAATAATAAGTTGCATTCCACAATTACAACCATACAAAAGTGATTTCATAGTTTACATGTTTTCAACTGATTCTCATAAACATAATTCAACATATATTATTTCAAAATAAGATATTGTTTTCATCGTTACTGCATAATGAGGTTTTGACTACTATATACCCTTACCAAGTTGGGATATAAAAGGCAAACCCTCCAAAAGATGGCAGATCGTTGTCTTGACATTTTCCCATAACCCGAATCATTTCACCAGCTCATGTCTTGCGTCATTGAATACATTTAAAAAGTCAACACAAAGTTGGCGAGTTCATGAAGTTAATATTTTCGTATATGTCATTCTTGAAATCCAAAAATGAAATCCGAGTATGTAATTAGCATCATGGCACTTTAAGGATCTATTAGTGTGTCGCGAGCACCCTGACATATATGTGCCATAAGTAAGTAACCAAACCGAGAGAACTTTGACATCATTGGGATCACAAAAGCACTCCAAAGGGTATACCAACCAGGAGTGGAGCGTCTCTCAAACACAATAGATCTACTTCTTTTGCACATTGGTCACTATGTGATTAAGGGTTACTATTGTCATCATCCTACTTACGCACAAGTGATCGTGTTATCAACTAAACCCATAACTAACATACTATTTGTTATGACATGTATTTCCCCTCCATAGTTTAAAAAAAAACATTGAAATAATTTAAAGGAGGGACATGAACTTACCGTTTTGCTTTCCGTAAGTCGTATTAGTAACATTCGATGTCCGTACACGTGTGTAACCTGCATGTGTATTAAGTTTATTGGACATTGTTCATCTTGAATTCTTTTTTTATATATATATATTTATATATATATGTATGTATATATTGTTATCATTCTTAGATCGTGTGTGAACTAGGCCTTGCCCTTCACATGTCCTCGTGCCTTGCATGCGTGTCATTGGGCCTTGCCCATGTCATCTATGTCATTGGGCCTAGCCCATCATTTCTATGTCGTTGGGCCTAACCCATGTTTTCATGTCACTGGGCCTAGCCCATTGTTTTTATGTCATTGGGCCTAGCCCATGTAATTTATGTCTTTGGGCCTAGCCCATGTAATTTATGTCTTTGGGCCTAACCCATCTTATTTATATCTTTTTGGGCTTGGTACATAAATATTATTCATTTTGGGCATTGTCCATAAGTATTATGGAATGCATTTATAAATTGGGCCTAACCCAAATTTATTTACAAGAGCCCATTTTTAATAAGTCTTACACATATAATATTTTTAACTTTCCGAATTTAGATTTTGATATATATATATATGTTAAACGTCTAAACATATATTTTAGACTTATCGTCGACGTCGTTTATTACATGCTTTTTCTTGTCAACAATTACCCGTCGTCGTAATGACTTTTTATGTCGGCGATTCACCCGTCGGTCGTCGACACGACGATGTATTCGTGAACGTTCGCCCATCGTCGGTATTGCTTCATTTCCCGATTATTGTTTCGAAGCTTTGTAAGAATATATTTGTTTGGGTTACCAACACTTGGTATTATTTTCAATTGTTTGTATTTTGGTATATGATTGGGTATTTTTATTGTGAATACCCTATGCTTCTAAATACATACACATACAATACACATATGTATTTATACAAGATTCTTGGTGACAAAATATGTATTAGAATTTTTATTTTCCCAAGTAAGTGTATATATATATATTTATAACAGTTACTTATAAATACTTGATGAATACTTGGGTATTTAGGATTTAACCCTTGTCATTAGCACTTACTTAATGACGATTTAAGTTACTAATCGCGTTTAGTCCCGCTAATCACCCCATTAATCATGTATTAATCACGATTAGATTTTTAGAAAATTTCACCATAGTTTCCCCTAAACTATGGTGTTTTCCATGTTTAAAAACGTATTTCAAACCTATTTAAGCTCATAATCAAGATCAACAATCCATCACAAATCTTTCTATTATTTATTTACAACATTTCATGTATCATCATCCATGACTTTTTAGTGGCAAAATCTTATTAAATCATGATGAAATTTCCAACATTTATTAACACTTTTAAATCAACACTTTGGACGTATCCTTTGATCAATTCCATCTCTTTAAACCTCTTGATTTCTATACTTTTTAAGATAATTACATCTTAAATAAGAGAGTTTAAGGTGTTATTACATGGTATTTAATCCACTTGATTCTCCAATATCAGTTTCGGATGACGGAAATGTCGTTAGATCGTTCATCGACGCAATAATTGTTAATAAACGAACTTATTTGTTTAGTACCAGAAGCTTTTGTTTTCGACCACCACAATTGTCATGGGGTCTACTTAGTGCATTTCAGACTTAAAAATATGCATAACTAGTTCGCTAGACGAATATACGATGAGTTAGGATGGCCGAAATGCCTTTCGTTCAATCGTTTGCTCGATATCAGCACTTTTATATTCCGTCGTCGAACTTTTCCGAAAGTTGTGTTTCCGTGACCTCATGTTAGTTGAATGGATTCGGAGTTCTAAATGAGGCTTAACTAGTTCTCTAGATGCATGAATGAGGCTATCGGCCACTAAAATGTTCGTCGTTTCTATAAACGTTCGCTTTCCGGTCGAATTGTGCATTATTTATTGAATGACCGGAAACGATGTCTTTTGTGCATTTTTGCTATTCTCACTTTATTTTATGATGATTAACATTGTTTTATTACGATTCTAAAATCCGGAATCCACCGAATTAGTGTTGTAGACAAACTGACATTTGTCGCTTTTTTGGTCGAAACGGACAATGTTGCAATTTAGGCGTTGTACCGGAAAGTTATGTATTTTTGAAATGGTTGATCTCATATCAATGTTTTCATTTATATATGGGCTCAGGTATGGCATTAACATGTCGTTATTCCTTGTTCTGATTCGTTTTAGTGGATTTACCGACACAATTAGTGCCACCGAAATTAGTGCGCCCAACACTTTCTACCAACACTTTTAGGGCATTGTTTTGGTTCGTTCCGCGTCATAACGGAAAGCAGTATATGTTATGATCAGATTTACTTGCCCTAATTCTTAGTATACGACGTACGACTCAGTTACGAAATTAAACTACGATAATATGGATGAGATTATAAAATAAAATTAGTGATTAAATTTTACAGAATTACCGTTTATTTTCCTTTTGTCACATACTCCCTCTGTTAAAAAGAATTTTGTCAGTTTGAGGCATCCTCTAAAGGATTTTTCTTGAACAGGTGGGGGTATTTTGACTTGATCTGATCTTCACACTCCCACGTGTACTCAGGACCGTCATGCGAGTTCCAGCGAACCTTTCCCAGTTTAATTTGGCTTCTTCTTGTCTTTTGGATCTTCCAATCCATGACTTCAACTGGTTCTTCGGTAAATTGAAGTTTGTCATCAACATGAATCTCAGTTACGAAATTAAACTAGGATAATATGCATGAGATTGTAAAATAAAATTAGTGATTAAATTGTACGGAATTACCGTTTATTTTCGTTTTGTCACATACTCCCTCTGTTAAAAATATTTTTGTCCCGAAATTCAGTTTGAGGCACCTCTAAAGGATTCTTCTTGAACAGGTGGGGGTATTTTGACTTGATCTGATCTTCACGCTCCCACGTGTACTCAGGACCGTCACGCGAGTTCCAGCGAACCTTTCCCAGTTTAATTTGGCTTCTTCTTGTCTTTTGGATCATCCAGTCCATGACTTCAACTGGTTCTTCGGTAAATTGAAGTTTGTCATCCACATGAATCTCAGTTACGAAATTAAACTACAATAATATGCATGAGATTATAAAATAAATAAAATAAAATTAGTGATTAAATTGTGCGGAATTACCGTTTATTTTCCTTCTGTCACATACTCCCTCTGTTAAAAATAATTTTGTCCCGAAATTTAGTTTGAGGCATCCTCTAAAGGATTCTTCTTGAACAGGTGGGGGTATTTTGACTTGATCTGATCTTCACGCTCCCACGTGTTCTCAGGACCATCACGCGAGTTCCAACGAACCTTTCCCAGTTTAATTTTGCTTCTTCTTGTCTTTTGGATCTTCAAGTCAATGACTTCAACTGGTTCTTTGGTAAATTGAAGTATGTCATCCACATGAATCTCATCCGCTGGAATGATAACTGTGTCATTAGTCAGACTTTTCTTCAGATTAGACACATGAAATGTGTCGTGAACATTATTGAGTTCCTTTGGCAGTTTCAACTTTTAAGCCACTGTATCGATCTTTGCCAGAATTTCGAAAGGTCCAATATATCTCGGGTTTAGCTTTCCGCGCTTCCTGAATCTAGTTACGCTTTTCCAATATGAGACTTTAGCAATACTTTGTCTCCGACCTCGAAGGATAATGGTTTGCGTCTCCGATCTGCGTAGCTCTTTTGTCTATCTCCAGCCGTCTTGATATGTTCACGGATCTTGAATATCTTGTCTGTGGTCTCTTGTACTAATTCGGGGCCAATGAGTTGTCTGTCACCGACTTCTGCCCAACATAGTGGTGATCGGCACTTTCGTCCATATAGTTCTTCAAACGGCGCAACCTTGATACTGGTGTGATAACTGTTATTGTAGGAAACTCTACAAATGGTAAATAAGTATCCCAGTTTCTGCCTAAATCCATCACACAGGCCCAAAGCATGTCTTACAACATTTGGATGGTGCACTTGCTTTGACCATCCGTTTGCGGGTGAAAAGTTGTGTGCTTAAATCTAAGCGTGAACCAAACAATTTTTGAAATGATTTCCAGAACCGCGACACAAAGCGACCATCTTTATCAGAGGTTATCGAGATTGGCACTCCATGACGTGCTACAATTTCCTTGAGGTACAGTTCAGCGAACTTCTTGGTACTGTCTTTCTCACGGATAGGTAGGAAGTGAGCTGATTTGGTTAACCGATCAATGATAACCCAAATCATGTCATGACCTTGATAGGTCCATGGTAATTTTGTGATGAAATCCATTGATATATGTTCCCACTTCCAAACCAGGATCTCAGGTTGTTGTAATAAACTAGATGGTTTTTTGTATTCGACCTTGACCTTTGCATAAATTAGGCATTTCCCAACATAGGTCGCAGTGTCTACCTTGAGATAAGGCCACCAATAATACTCTTTTAGATCCTGGTACATTTTATCAGATCCTGGGTGTATCGAGTACTTGGACTTGTGTGCTTCATCCAACAACAAGTCTCGCAATTCACCATAATAGGGAATTCAGATCCTTCCCATGAAATATAAAGTTCCATCCTTGTTCGGTTCCAATTGTTTCTCCATTCCCTGTAATGATTTCGCTGGAATGCTTTCTGGTTTCAATGCTTCTTGTTGTGCTTCGCGCACTCGAGTTGTGAAGTTCGTCTGGATCGTCATTTCTAAAGCTCGTACCTGTAATGTTTTGACTCGTTCTTTCCTGTTCAAGGCATTTGCCACAACATTTACCTTGCTCGGGTGATACTTTGTCACACCCTGGTCGTAGCGGAAGCGCAAGTGTGTGACTATTAGGTAATCATCGCATTCAACTTAGTAAACAATATTAAATAACAACAATATCATGCAATTAATAAGTTTCATTTCACATTTACAACCATCAAAAGTGAAATCACATTGTTATCTGTTTCAGATTGCCATTACAAAATATAATTTAAAACACGTTTTCAAAAATAAGACAATGTTTTCATCAAAATTTCATATTGAGGCTTTGACCTCTGTATACCCATACGAAGTTGGGATATAAAAGGCAAACCCTCCAAAAGGTGGTACATCGTTTTCTTGATAATTTCCTATACCCGAAATCCTATCACCAGCTCATGCATTGCGTCCTGAAATACATGTAATTTTAAAAAGTCAACATAAAGTTGGTGAGTTCATGTAGTTAAATGTTTTCGTATCAAAATGTCATCCTTGAAATCCTGTATTGAAATCTGAGTATGTCAATAGCATCAATGACTTATAAGGATCTATCAGTGTGTCGCGAGCATCTTGACATATATGTGTCATAAGTAGTAACCAAACCGAGATAACGTTGACATTATTGGGATCACAAAAGCACTCCGAAGGGTATACCAACCAGGAGTGGAGCAGGTCTCAAACTCAATAGATCTACTTCTTTTGCACCTTGGTCACTAAGTGATTAATTGGTTACTATTGTCATCATCCTACCTACACACAAATGATCGTGTTATCAACTAAACCCATGGCTAACATACTATTTGTTATGACATGTATTTCCCCTCATAGTTTAAAACAAAACATTGAAATAATTTAAAGGAGGGACATGAACTCACCGTTTTGCTTTCCGTAAGTCGTACTAGTAACGTTCGATGTCCGTACACGTGTGTAACCTACATGTGTATTAATTTTATTGGACACCTAGGCCACAATGGACCTTGTACTCATTGTTCTTCTTGAATTCTTGTTATGTATTTCCTCATTATGATAGAACAACTTTTAATGTTATCATAGTGTTGGTAGTTTATTTGTTGGATTAATATTATTATATCTATTTCTCATATGTATATATATATATATATATTGTTGTTTTTAGATCGTGTGTGAACCGGGCCTTCCCCTTCACATGTCCTCGTGCCTTGCACGCGTGTCATTGGGCCTAGCCCATGTTATCCATGTCATTGGGCCTAGCCCATGTTATCTATGTCTTTGGGACTAGCCCATTTTTTCTTGTCGTTGGGCCTAGCCCATGTATATTATGTCTTTGGGCCTACCCATTGTTTTTATGTCATTGGGCCTAGCCAATGTAATTTATGTCTTTGGGCCTAGCCCATGTAATTTATGTCTTTGGGCCTAGCGCATGTTTTTGGGTAATTGGGCCTAGCCCATGTAATTTATGTCTTTGGGTCTAGCCCTTGTAATTTATGTTTTTGGGCCTAGCCCATGTAATTTATGTTTTTGGGCCTAGCCCATGTAATTCATATCTTTGGGCCTAGCCCATGAAATTTATATACTTGGGCTTAACCTATGTTTCTATATGCTTTTGGGCTTTTATTCGTTGTGGGCCTCGTCCATAAATATTATGGAATTGGGCCTTGCCCATGACTTTTATAATTTGGGCCTAGCCCAAATTTATCCACAAAGGCCCATTTTTTTATAAGTATTATACTTATAATATTTTTAGCTTTTTATATTTTTAACTTTCTGGATTTTGAATTTGATAACATATATATATGTTAAACGTCTATATATATATTTAGACTTGTCGTCGACGTTGTGTATTAGGTGTTTGTTTTCGTCGAAAATCGCCCGTGGTCGTAATGACCTTTCGTGTCGGGGATTCACTCGTTGGTCGTCGACGCGACGGTGTAATCGTGAACGTTCGCCTATCGTCTGCATTGCTTCGTTTGTCTGATTATTGTTTCGACGCATTGCAAGAATATATTTGTTATGTCACTAACACTTGGAATTATTTTCAAGTGTTTGTATTTTTATATATGATTAGGTATTTTATTGTGAATACCCTAAGCTTCTACATACATACACATACAATACACATATGTTTTCATACAAATTCCTTGGTGACAAATGTTGTATACATATTTTTATTTCCCAAGTAAGTATATATATATATATTTATAAAAAGTACTTACTTTTACTTGAAAATATATATATATATATACATATATATATATACATATATATATATATATATATATATATATATATATATATAATTTTGTTGAACACTTGGGTATTTAGGGCTTAACCCTTGTCATTAGAAGCTACTTAATGACGACTTAAGTTACTAATCGCGTTTTGTCCCGCTAATCACCCCATTAATCATGTCTTAATTGCGATTAGATTTTTAGAAAATTTTGCCATAGTATCCCCTAAACTATAGCGTTTTTCACGTTTCAAAAACACAGTTAAAACCTATTTAAGCCCACAATCAACATCAGAAATCCATCACATATCTTCCTAATATTTATTCTACAACATCAAGGCATCATTATGCATGACTTTCTAGTCTTAAAATTCCTATTAAATCAAGATGGTTTTCAATATTTATTAACACTTTCAAATCACTACTTTTATCATGACATTTAATCAAGTTCATACTTCAACCTCTTGATTACTATATATTTTTAAGATGATTACAACTTAAATACAAATGTTTACTTCTTATAAAAATCAGTCATGCGTAGAAAAATTATCTTTAAGCTGTAGTATTTTTCATGGATCATGTAGTTGAAGATCTTGTTTAGATTTAAACCTTATCATGTTTAAATCTTCATTTTTATACTTAGTCATACAAGATCATCCAACTTTTATATCATACTTTAACATAAATAACTTCAACATGGTAACTAACTACCATATAAACACATAATCAACACAAATAATCAATATTTAGTGTTATTGTTATGGTTGAGTTAGGGTTTTTGGTTTATATTTTCTTCATTTTCAAGATGATCATCTTGTACATTATTTATCTAAGCATAAAAATAAGCTAGAATATGGATGAGTTTGCCTTACAAAGGGTGCACAGTTTTTGATGATTTTAGAAGAAATATGAAACTTAACTAGTTCCAAATGAGGCTTAACTAGTTCGCTAGATGCCCGGATGAGGCTATCGGCCACTAAAATATTCGTCATTTCGACAATCGGTCGCCTTCCGGTCGAATTGTGAACTATTTGTCGAATGACCGGAAACGATGTCCTTTGTGCATTCTTGTTATTCTCATATTGTTTTAGGATCATTAGCATTGTTTTATTCTTATTCTTTCATCCGGAATCCTCTGAATTAGTCTTGCGGACAAACCAACATTTGTCGTCTTTTATGGTCGAAACGGACACATCTTGCAATTTAGGCGTTATTCTGGAAAGTTATGCATTATTGTAATGGTTGATCTCAAATAAGTGTTTTTCATTTATATATATAGACTCAGGTATGCCATTAGCATGCCGTTATTCCTTGTTCTCATTCATTTTAGCGGATTTACCGACATAGTTAGTGTCACCGCAATTAGTGCGCCCAACACTTTTAGGGCATTGTTTTGATTTGTATCACGTCGTAACGGAAACCAGTATATGTTATGATCAGATTTACTTGCCCTAATGGCGTACGGCTCAGTTGGGCAATTAAATTACTATATTATGCATGAGATTATAAAACCACATTAGTGATTAAATTGTATCGAATTACCAGTTATTTGCCATTTCTCACATACTTGATCTCACAGTCATAGTCATTCTGTGACATCCCGGTTTTTCAGATAACTTAAACGCAATACTTGTCGAATAAATTACGTGCTACGTTATTATGTGATATCCGAGTTCGTGCTTTATGTTTGTTATAATGTATAGACGTAATAAATAAACAATTGAATCGAGCCGAACCGCGACACGAGCCGGCCTCTTTTCTTGGGACTCAAGGAACTAAACTTGGGGATCAAGTTTAGAACCCAAACCTTAAACCCAAGTCCCTTCGACCGCGTGCAACCCAAACCGAACCAACCCAAGTCCCTTCGGCCGCGAGACACCCAAACCGCAACCCATTCATCTCTTGCGCCTATATATACAAACACATGCATGGGTCTCCTTCACAAAAACAAAAACACAAAACCCTAATACCTAAGAAGCCGACGGCAGCCCTTGTTCATCTCTTCGTCCGACAAATAGCCTTCCGTTTGTTCCAGTGATCGCGAGCAACCTCTTCCTTCATCATCTTGATCTGATCAGCCCTACATCACCTTCTCGGTCGCGATCAGCTTGTTCCTTTCATCTTCTCGGTTGCAACTATCCTTGATCATCGGTTCCTCATCTACTCACGGTTCATTAAGCTTGATATTAAAGGTTAGGATTTATAATTGTTTGCAAGATCATATCTGGATCATATGTGTTTGAATGAAGTGATTGTGTTGTATTCGGATCATATGTGTTTGAATGAAGTGATTGTGTTATTTTCGGATTATATGTTTGAATGCAAGGTTATGTTAGCCGATTTGTTAATAATGTTTGCAAGTGATGTTTGTTCGAAATCTGAAAATCTAGGCTGTGTTTGTTTATAAAAACTAGAGATGTTGATTAGGGTTTGCATGGATATGATATATGTATGGATCTATGATAAGAAAAATCAGTTCTTGATCGCCTAGGTTCATTGTGTTGACGGTTATTGCGAATTAATTGTGATAAAATGCTGAAACAGTTTGCTGAATGATAGTTACAGCCGACTTCAACTGGCTGTAACTCGGTAGTTAGTTGTCGAAAAACGGATTTTCTGAAGTCTAAAGCGTAGAGATTTGAATAAAGAATCTAATGGCGCTGGATTCATATTTTTCTGAAGTTGTTTGATATTTTTAAGTGGCCAAATAAGTTCAGTAACTGAAGCTGTGAAAATCCTGAAATTTTGTTAGTTGTTTATCGAGTTGGATTTAATAATCTGTAGGGAGTCGATTCATGAAATTTGTACAGCAACTAGGTATGGAAATTTCCGGGTAACTCCCACTAGAATTTTGTTAATTGGACGATCAGTGATTTTTAAATATATTCTTCCGTGGACTGCAGTCAGAAAGCGATGAATCTGACTGCAGCCTAGTATATTAATATTTATGGATAATTGGTAAAGTATTAGGACTTGAAAAATTTATATAAATTTCTACAGTATAATTGTCACCTGCTGTAAAATAATTGGAATTTTTGGAACGTTGGAAATATTTTATAAAAACCCTAGAAAACAGCTGAATTATGAGTATGTAAGCTGAAATTTGATAACTTGTGATTGTGTGCACCAAATTGTTGTATGGATTGGATTATGTTCATGATAAATTGTTTTGATTACTATGTTCACATGAGGATACTTGCATGCATGTTTGAGTGTTAGGAATTTTGATTGTGTGTATCACTTTGCGCGTAAATTATGTGTAGAATTTTGTATTGGTGTGTTCACACACTAACTTGAAATGAATTGGTTTGTTAGGACGCAATTAGCGGTCCCATCCTTTACGACTTCTTTGCTACACTAACCAAGCAACTAAAGGTGAGTTCACGGCCCCTAATTTTATCCGGTTTTAAACAACAGGGGAGAAACATGTATACACTCTTCAACTCAATCTCTTTACGTTATATGAAATTAACGTCACATAACTATTCGGTAACTAAGTTAATGTTAATGTAATGTTATGGTCACTAAGCAGCTATATCACTTAAGTCCTCATCAATCTCTCGGATCGTTAGTATTGGGTTTCAATAGCGGGGGAATTATAAGTAGTACTACTGGGCCCGACAAGCCCCATCCGAGCTAGTCGCGCTAGCCGACCGTGTATGGTCAACGGGTGAATAATTTGGCCTAACTTCTCCATGGTCAGTGATAGGCCAGGCAACACGGAGGCACAACAGTCAGCTTCGATCGCGAACACTTACGTGACATAACTTTAGGCTAGCTACCTATATATGTTAACATTGAACTTAATTACGAATCAACTATATTATCCCGGGTTGGGGATAATGGAAACAACAACTTTATTATTCCGGGTTTGGAATAATGGAACCAACATTATTATTATTTCGGGTTGGGAATAATGGAACTAGTCGTTATCCCGGGTTAGGGATAACGGGGGAAACAAACTCATAACCGAACAAACGAATTTATGAAAACCTGTGAATTCACTCATCTTTAATGTTGACACTTGTTTCTTTACATGTTTCTCAAGACGCTAGGAGCTCTAGGTGCACTCACATGCATTGAACAAGACATCTTTTATCGAGTCTCATTTACAAACATTGTTTTGGGTTTTTCATTTGTATTGGCGTTTGTGTTGGCGCCCGTTTCTCTACTTATTTTATGCTTCCGCTCAACCACTTAAACTAATGCTTCCGCTAAACATTGGTAACTAACTAAGACAATATAAAATCTACGATGAATGGTTAAACAAATGATTTTTGGAAAACGTATTATCAAATCATATAGAGTCGTTCGACGTACTAGTGTTTCAGATTATGGTTTGTTCACACGCCTCGCGGTAAAACTCCGCAAGTGGAAATTGAGGGTGTGACACATTCAACAGTTCCACCTAACGTCGTTGGCGCATATTTAGTTCCTTTTGATTGAATGTATGTTGACGACTTTTATGATCCATGAATATGGTACACTTAGTGCCATATAGATAATGACGCCAGATCTTTAAGGCAAATACCACTGCACCCAATTCTAGGTCATATGTGGTATAATTCCTTTCATGAACTTTTAACTGACGTGACGCGTACGCAATGACTTTTTCACATTGCATTAACACGCAACCCAAGCCTTGATGCTATGCATCACTGTACACCACAAAGTCATCGGTACCGTCTGGGAGTGATAATATCGGTGCTTTACATAATTTTCCTTTAATACTTGAAACATCGATTATTGCTTTTCTCCCCAATCAAACTTTCTATCATTCTGTGTAAGCGAGGTTAATAGCTGAGCAACTTTGAGAAGTTCTTAATAAATCTTCTGTAATGACCCGCTAAACCTAGGAAATATCGTATTTCCATGGGGGTTCTTGGCGTGGTCCAGTTCTCTATAGCCTTGATCTTCGAAGGGTCAACATGCATTCCGTTCTCGTTCACCACGTGACCGAGAAATTGTACTTCGCGAATCCAAAATTCGTATTTTGAGAACATAGCATATAATTGCTCCTTCTTCAGAAATTCAAGTACAGTTCTCAAGTGTTGCCCGTGTTCTTCCTCAGTTCGTGAGTATATCAATATGTCATCTATGAAGACGATCACGAACTTGTCGAGGTATGGCTTACATACCCGGTTCATCAAATCCATGAACACTGCAGGGACGTTGCTTAGGCCAAAAGACATAACAAGGAACTCGTAAAGACCGTAACGAGTCCTAAACGCCGTCTTAAGAATACTTTCCTCTTAGATTCTCAACTAATGATACCTAGATCTTAAATTAATTTTTGAGTAGAAACTCGACCCTTGCAACTGATCGAATAGATCATCGATCCTTGGTAATGGGTACCGGTTCTTGATAGTTAGTTTGTTTAGTTCCCGGTAGTCAATGCACATCCGAAAGGTTCCATCCTTCTTTTCAAAAATAGCACCGGAGCTCCCCAAGGCGAGAAACTCGATCTTATGAAACCTTTGTCAAGCAATTCTTGCAACTGCGTAGATAATACCTGCATCTCCAAGGGCGCTAGTCGATATGGGGCTTTTGTCATAGGTGCAGCTCCTGGCACTAAATCAATTCGGAATTCGACTTGTCGCTATGGAGGTACTCCTGGCAAGTCTTCCGGAAAGACTTTGGGATATTCCCTAGCTATGGGTATGTCCTCAATCTTACGCTCCTCGGCCTTCTTATCCACCACATGGGCAAGAAAGGCGATGCATCCTTTCCTCAAACATATCTGAGCCTTCATGCAGTTTATGATTTGTAGTGGTGTGTCATGCTTCTCACCGTGAATCATCAAATGTTCTCCGTCAGATAAGGGGATGCGAATGATTTTCTCATGACATATAATTTCGGCTCGATTATCGGATAGCCAATCCATCCCAATAACGACATCGAAACTACCCAGTTGAACTGGTAATAAATCTATATCAAACTTTCGGTCACCCAATCCTAACGTACATTTCTTTATTATTTCACCCGACACTACTAAGATTCCATTAGCTAGCTCAATCGAGTATGGAAGATCTAATTTACTCGATGCTACTCCAAGTATATCTCTAAACTCTTTAGAAATAAAATTGAAATCTGCCCCGGTATCAAAAAGAATAGATGCAAAGTGATCATTGATAGGGAACGTATCGGTGACCACATTCGGGTCCTGGCGAGCATCCTTAGCTCCAATCACGAATGCTCTTCCCCGTGCTTGATTTTCTTTAGGACAGTCTTTCTTGAAATGCCATTTGTCTTCGCATCCAAAACAACCTTGCTCTCTAGTATTTGCTCCCCGGCACACATCGGTGCGATGTCCAAATCTACCACATTTTCCACATTTGGGGCCTCCGTATTCCCCGTAGTGGTGAAAAGGGCATTTTGGGCATTTCGGTGCTCCCCCAGTATAAGATTTCTTAACAGCAATGTTTGTGGTAGTGGTAACGTATGCCTTTGCTTCTTTGACTTCTCTCGTGGCTTGCTTCTTGTTACTGTTATTATTACCTCGAGAGCCTTTCTTTAAATGGGAAAACTTTCTTTTGTTGGAGACCGTAGTCTCCTCTGTAGTTTCCTTCTTATTCACACTACATTTAGGCAACCTTCCTTGACGTACAACCTCCTCAGTAAGGCTAGCAGCTAGATCAATTGCTTCTCTAGTTTCAATGGGTTTTGAAGTGGTAACCAGTTGTACATCTCAATCCGCTTAAATTCAGGCTCCACTATGTATGGCACCACTCGAGACAAGTCATGAAATCGCTGCGTGTACCCCGCAATATCTGAACCAATCATTTTTAAATTCCAGAATTCCGTCTCCAACTTTTGAATTTCCGAACTTGAGCAATACTTCTTTCTCATCATTTCTTTAAGTTCCTCACAAGTCAGGGCGTATGCAGCATCATCACCCTTAGTTTGGACCTTGAGGTTCCACCAGATAAAGCTCCATCCATGAAGAGTCCAGCAACATAAGTGACTCTTTGCTCAGCAGGGCACTTGCTAATCCGGATGACTGAATCAGTCTTCTCAGTCCAACATACGAAGGCTACAGCACCTCCGGTACCGTCGAAATTTAGAGGTTTGCAGTCTAGAAACTGCTTGTAAGTGCAACCTGAAATCATTATATAAACCATTTAAGCATGAGTAACCAAAAAGCACGAATGGAATAAATGAGAGTATCGTGCGGTTTTTTGACTAATCGTGTAATACCAGTTGGAGGATTGCCTCCAGTTGAACCTCCGGTACCACCGCTATGTTCGAAGCGATTAACTTTGTACTGTGAAATATTTTGTTAAATGCGTTCATCTAACTCTGCTTGTGTTGTAGGCAGTGTATTATTGTTGGAACTCCTTCGGCGGGACGACATCGTCTTCTGATATAATATGTTGCTCACAATTAGCCGAGTTACTTAATAATAAATTCATATTTATTATTATATTTATTTATTTATTTATTCATCATTATTATTATTATTATTATTATCGAACATATATGTATAGACACATTGGTACATAATGAATAAGAAAAATATATGCATACGTCATACGCACACCCATCGTCATCATAAACACATAACTCATCGCATAGATAGTCGCCACATCACAAGATATCAATCATAGCATCACCCCGACAAAATACATCAACCATAATATCACCACATCATAACACTATCAACCATAACATAAAAGAGACACAATGTAAAATAAAGAAAATACACTTACTACAAAACTTGTTACATTTTCTCCGTAAAGACTAAAAAGGACTTAGGGTTACATAACACTAGTCAGTACAAGTTTTTACATTACAAAAGTAAGATTTTCTTCTACATTGCTTCTTCACGTCATCAAGTTGTCTTCAAAAAGTCAGGATCTTCAAAGCTATGTCTTCATGAGCTTGGTCATCAAAAGTACATCTGATCCCCAAAAGATAATCACAAACATGCTATTGAGGTGGAGGGGTGGTGGAAAAGGTGTTCGGTGGAGCATACCGCGATGGTAAGCCACCTCCTCCTCTAGGACCGAAATGCGCCTATTAGCATTAGTCTGGAACTTCTCTAACTCCTACACTCGTGCCTCAGATGGGCATGACGAGTGGTGAAAAGGACAATAGAAAGGTGGGGTCAGTGGTGGTGATAGTGGTAGTGGTGGTGGTGATGGTGGTGGGTATGATGGTGGGGGTGGTAGTGGCGATGATGGTGGTGGGGGTGTGGCTCTAGAAGTGGCATGGGCAGTGCGCTGGGTCTCTAATTCCCAGATCCTGTGAAAGATCAAGGAGAGCTGAAGATCATGCAAAGTCACTCTTTCCTCCATAGGAATTGGAGGAAAGTGTGAAGGGTGGTAGGGGTCAGAAGGGCTCATCCCAGGTGGGGGTATCAGGGTAGACATACCTTCTGTAGGTGGTATGGGGCGTGGGGAAAATATGGGAGGTGATCAAGCAGAGAAAGAAGGTCCTGCCATTTGGAAAGTCTAGTTGCAGATGGGTTGTAAACAGGGTGGTAGTGGACCTCCTAGAGAAAAATAGGGGTGGCTGCTCAGGGGCACGTGGGGTACCGCTCAATGAATAATACCGGGCGGGTCCAGCATATGGAACGAGTCCATGGGTCGGGGTACTAGATGGAAATGAGCTGACACGGGCATGTGAGGCTGCAGGGGGTGAATACATCGATACAGTCGTATCTGGGGCAACAGAAGAGGCATCGTCTACCATATGCTCAATATGGGTGGCATCTGAGGATGACGAGATGTCAACGACTGGTATGACAGGGGGTGGGATCTCAAGTATAGCTATGTCATCCAAGACCTCGTCGTCACTAAGGTCATCCTCCATATGCTCCACATGGAACACTGGTATGTCATCATCATCATTATCCAGCTCAATAATTGGAGGAACCTTGGCAAGAGGCACAACCAAGTGTGCAATCACATGCTCACCCTCCGGATGGCCACAAACAATAACATCGCGCAGGGGCTGCGGAACGGCTAGCATGTCGTCTGTCGGTGGTGCATCGTCCTCCATAGGATCAATAAGTGCAAGCGGCTGAAAGTCATCAAGATCTCTATGGTCGGCTCCATCCCCAAGGGGTAGGGCCTCAATGTCACACCCCGACCCGCAGCGGAATAAGAGTCGGGGCATAATTGGGTTATCACCAAAGCTCATGATGTTTACTAATATGTTTCATATTTATTAAATCCAAATTACATTTCAAAGTTCCAAGTCAAATTCATACAATACAAGGAAAGGAAAAATTAACTAAACAAATCCCTAATCTAAACTGGTTTATTCTTCTTAGCCGCCCTATATGTTTCTTGCTTCAACTTGATCACCTGTAGCATGTGTAAAAGTGGGGAATTTTGGGTCAACAAAAGTTGGCGAGTGAACCTTGTTTAAAACATTTGTTATTTATTTATTATTGTAATTTAATTTAGGAAAATTGTGCAATAATCATATATGAACAGATGTATGTAAACATAACAATCACAAACCACCTTGCTTAAGCATGAAATAAGAATGACAATGTATATGTTGGCAACGTCCCGTTCACGCTCATAGGTAATGGGGAACGGACGGCCTATGCTAATGTATGTGAGATCAAGGCTCAATCAAACGGAGCCGATCTTATGTTGGCAACGCCTGGTTCACGCTCATAGGTAATGGGGAGCGGCGGCCTATGAAATGTATGTACTGAAATGATAAATTAAATCTAAACTTCAACCACACAAACAACGGATACATATTGAATACATATGATCATGAATATGATGGATGCACAAATGTTTAATTAAAATAAATAAATAGCGACACATGATACAGCCCAAAATGTGACTAAAACGGAATTGGTAGAGATTCACTCACATTGGGTGCGTTTGTTTGAAGGTGTTGAATGCGCACGAGTTTAGAGGATTGATCGACGACAGAGATAAGTAACCAAATAAATAACGAAAAGGTACGATAAGTATGTGGATTTTATTAACTATTTTAATAGGATTTTTGGATATATTTTTGTGAGTTTAAGGCTACTTTCTAACTTTAAAAACGTTATTTCTAAGTATTTTTAATTGATTTTTAAATTAAATAAATAAATAAAAATAATAAAAAAAATGTTGACTTTTTGACTTTGACCGTTGACCATGACTGTTGACCGTTGACCGGTTCGGTTGGTAATATTGTTGCACTGAGCGAGGTTCGAACCGGTGACCTCCCGTACGCGTGCGCGCAGCTCTACCAACTGAGCTGCGTGTCTAACCCGAAATAATTCTGTTTTTAATTATACTTATATACTATTTAGTTTAATCCGAAAATCATTTATTTTTAAAAAGGATTTTAAATGTATCGAACCGGTGCTGACCACAGGTCTCGAACCCGGGACCTGTGGGTTAACGTGCACACATTTCACCGCTGGACTATGTGTCTAACCTGGTTAATAACTCGGTTTTTATTATACTTAACATGATTTTGAGAGTTAACCCGGTTCAGTTAAAAAGGCATTTTTATAACAAGAGAGTAAGGCTGGGACAAGATTCGAACTCGCGTCGTATGTGTATATGTTTGCACACAGTCCACCGCTGGATTGTGTGTCTAACCCGTTCATTAAACCGATTTTAATTAACCTTATATTATACTCCGTCTTCGTCTTCTTCGTTAACTTTACCAAGAAAAGAAAGTCCGACTGTTTTGACTGATTTATGCCTAATTTGGTTTTTAAACTTTATAAGTAATTTAAAGGTAACGAATGGAGAGAGTTTGGGGAAAGGATGTACCGATCAGTGATTTTCACAGAATTCCGGTAGAGGTCCGTCGGCTCTGATAGTGAACTCCGGCTGTTGAAATCAATTAACAGTTCTGTTTGATTATTTATGAAGTTGAGGTACTTAAACAAAGTTTAACGGAAGTTGAATGATCATACCAGCTCTCAGTGTGTTTCCGGAAGTTTCAGAAATTTTTCGGCGAAGGTAGGAATTTCGACAACGTTGACTGGGATTGATTCTGATGGTGGATTTGTGTTACAGACAGATTAATCAAATGATTGAAACAGAAAGAGTCGAAGGAATTACCGTGTAGATGTGAGTCTCAGTTTTCCGGCGACTTGCAGATATTTTCCGGCGAGTGAATTTTCTTCGAGAAAAGGTGCGATTTTGAGCGAAAAGCTACCAGTGGATTGTGGGTGAATTTATAGGGAAGAATCGAGACGCATGGAGTCGGATTTCAGTCTTGATTCAAAGTCAGCCGTTCTCCGGCGGTTATGACTGGTGTCGCGGGTTCAGACTTCGGTTATAACCGTCGTCAAAGTTAATTCTTCGGTTAAATTGGAAGAAAACGTTAATTAACGACGTAATCATCGGGATTTCCGACGACTGCAAAATTGGGCGCGATTTTGACTGAATTTGACTTCCGTGTTTTATTATTTGAATTAATTGATTCGATATGATATCAAATAACTAAAGTGGCGGAGTGGTTGATTGTGTGAATGTTAAGACTTTCGGGATTTCCGGCTGACCCGGGTTCGACTCCCGGCAGCCGGTTTTCCTTTTTAATTAATCTATTTTTATTTTTTTCAATTATAATTTATATCTTCTAATTTGTTTATTAATTATGTATCGTTTAAAATTAAAATAAGCCATAAATAAACAACAAAAATTTAAAACTGATTGTTCGGTTATTAAACGAAGCGGGTTTCGAAAACCCGTTTTTCGACGGATGTTACAGTATCCCCTACTTTTAGAAATTTCGTCCCGAAATTTAAGTAGTAGTAGTTACAGGAAAAAGATGTGGGTATTTCTCGCGCATTGAGTCTTCACGTTCCCAAGTAACTCAGGTACTCGTTTCGACTCCCAGCGTACCCTGACAATTGGGATGCGGCTTTTTCTTAAACGTTTTTCCCCGAAGTCCATAATTTCTACTGGTCTTTCAATGAAATGCATAGATTCATCGACTTGAATGTCTTCTAGAGGAATATGGAGATTTTCATCGGCGAGGCACTTCTTCAAGTTCGATACGTGGAATGTGGGATGAATTCTGTTGAGTTCCTCCGGTAGGTCAAGCTTGTAGGCTACAGGTCCTAACCTTTCGAGTATCTTGAAAGGACCTACGTAACGTGGTGCTAGCTTGCCTTTTTGGCCAAAACGAACTACTCCCTTCCACGGCGATACTTTTAAAAGAACTTGGTCGCCAACGTTAAACTCTAAGGGCTTTCGTCGCTTGTCAGCATAGCTCTTTTGACGACTTTATGCCGCTAAAAGGTTGTTTCGGATTTGATGAATCTTGTCGGTTGTTTCTTGTATTAATTCTGGACCGGTGATTTGAGCTTCTCCAATTTCGTGCCAACATATTGGGTGATCGGCACTTACGACCATATAACGCTTCGAAAGGTGCCATGCCGATACTTGAATGAAAGCTGTTGTTGTACGAAAATTCAACTAATGGTAGGTGAGCGTCCCAATTCCCTTGAAGTCTGTAACACATGCTCGAAGCATGTCTTCAAGAGTTTGAACGGTGCGTTAAGATTGACCATCAGTTTGGGGATGATAAGCGGTACTGAGATCTAATCGTGTACCCAAAGCGGCTTGTACAGCTTGCCATGTTCGTGAAGTGAAACGACCATCACGATCTGATATAATGCTTAACGGTACACCATGACGGCTTACGATTTCGCTGATGTAGATACGAGCTAGTTTCTCATTCTTGAAGTCTTCGCGAATCGGAATTAAGTGAGCTGATTTTGTAAGACGATCAATGATTACCCATATAGTGTCGTACCCCCCAGAAGTGCGAGGTAACCCGGTAATGAAGTCCATGGTTATGTTTTCCCACTTCCATACAGGTATTTCAGGTTGGACCAGAAGTCCTGAGGGTCTTTGGTGTTCAGCTTTCACTTTAGAACAGGTAAGGCACTTGGAAACAAAAACAGCAATATCCTTCTTCATGCCAGGCCACCAGTAGGTGTATCGAAGGTCCTGATACATCTTGTCGGCTCCTGGGTGTACGGAGTATCGTGTTTTGTGCGCCTCTTTCATAAGGGTATCGCGAAGGTTATTGTGATCAGGGATCCATATGCGATCTAGATAATACAGAATGCCGTCAGATTTTGTTTCGAGTTTAAGTTCTGCTACACAAGATAGCTCGTTGCGCACGTCGTATTCTGTTATGGAAACATGTTGGGCTTCTCGGATTTGATCTTTGATGTTGGTCATGATTTGCGAACATAGAAGACGAATGGAGTTCGCATAACCCTTTCGACTGAGCGCATCGGCCACCACATTGCCGGGATGATACCGAATTTCACAGTCGTAGTCATTAAGAAGTTCAACCCATCTTCGTTGCCTCCTATTCAGCTCCTTTTGGTTAAAGATATGCTGGAGGCTCTTGTGGTCAGTGTAAATTTCACACTTGGTACCATAGAGGTAATGTCTCCATATCTTAAGAGCGAACACAACGGCTCCAAGTTCTAGGTCGTGAGTAGTGTAGTTCTTCTCATGAGTTTTGAGCTTCCTAGAAGCATAGGCTATCACTTTTCCCCTTTGCATTAAAACACAGCCTAGTCCCTGCCCTGATGCGTCGCAATAAACTACAAAGTCATTGCAACCTTCGGGGAGTGTGAGGATAGGTGCGTCACAAAGCTTTTGCTTAAGGGTTTGGAAGGCTTCTTCTTGTTTAGGTCCCCATGCGAAGGGTTTTCCTTTATGTGTCAAAGCCGTGAGTGGTACAGCGATACGAGAGAAATTTGATATGAAACGACGATAGTAACCAGCCAAACCAAGGAAAGATCTTACTTCGGTTGGGGTACGTGGCGCTTGCCATTCTTGCACTGCTTTGATCTTTGCAGGGTCGACTTGAATTCCCTTGTCATTGACGACTTGACCAAGGAACTGTACTTCTTTTAACCAGAATTCGCATTTGGAGAATTTAGCGTAAAGCTTTTCGGTTCTCAAGAGTGTGAGGATGAGTCGAAGGTGTCGTTCATGATCAGTCTTAGACTTTGAGTAAATGAGAATATCGTCGATGAAGACTATAACAAAGCGATCGAGATAGGGTTTACAAACTCTGTTCATTAGGTCCATGATGACGGCTGGAGCGTTGGTTAGACCAAATGGCATAACCATGAATTCATAGTGACCATAAAGAGTTCGGAAGGCGGTCTTTGGGACGTCTTCTTCATGTACCCTGAGTTGGTGATAGCCGGAACGAAGGTCGATCTTAGAAAAACAAGTGGCACCCTGGAGTTGGTCTAGAAGATCATCGATGCGAGGTAAAGGATAGCGATTCTTGACCGTTAATTTGTTGAGTTCCCTGTAATCGATACACATGCGAAACGTTCCATCCTTCTTCTTTACAAATAGAACAGGTGCAGCCCAAGGCGATAAGCTAGGACGTATGAATCCTTTGTCGGTCAGTTCTTGCAATTGACTGGCCAGCTCTTGCATTTCGGATGGGGCTAACCTATAAGGAGATTTCGCGACGGGTGTAGCGCCAGGTATAAGATCGATGTGGAATTCGACTTCTCTCTTGGGAGGAAGTCCTGCGATGTCGTTGGGAAAAACTTGCTGGAATTCTCTCACTACAGGTATGTCTTCGAGTTTCTTCTCCTTATTTCCCTTCTTGACAGCACGGGTTAGAAATGCTACATAATTCTTGCGGAGATATTTTCGGGCTTGAAGACAGGACATCAGTTTGAGTCCTTTCGAAGGGGTCTCTCCAAAGATTCGTAGGGTTTGACCGTCTGTAAGAGGAATGTGAATGAACTTTTCGCGGCATACCACTTCAGCATGATGTTGGCTGAGCCAGTCAATGCCGATTATAACGTCAAAACTTCCCAACTTCATAGGAATGAGGTCAACAGGAAAGTCGTGATCGTTTAGAGTAAGAGTACAGTTTCGGATAATGGAGTTTAATGAGACTGGTTTTCCGTCAGCAACTTCTACCGTTATAGATTCCATAAGTTTATCACGAGTTTGGTTGAGGATGGGTTCAAATTCTAAGGACACAAAACTCTTATCCGCGCCAGTATCAAATAACACGGATGCATAACTACCATTGACAAGAAACGTACCGTTAACCACGTTGTTGTCGGCCCTAGCTTGGTTGGCGTTGATGTTAAATGCTCTTCCTCTAGCAGGTGGAGGAGCTTGGTTAGCTTGATTCACCGGATTTGCTTGAGCTTGAGCATGTATGATGTTCACCAAGCGTGGACATGTGTTTCTAAAGTGGTTTGGGTCTCCACAATTGTAGCAAGCCCGCATGGGTTGCATCATGGGGTAGTTGGGTTGGTAGTAGGTTTGGGTTGTATGTTGGGTAGGTGGTGGTAGTAGGGGATGTTGGGCTTGACCCATTATTTGATGCTGGGTTTGAGTTGTGGGTTGGTTGCGGTTCATTCGTTGTAGTGAGCGGCAGGCTTGGATGGTATGACCTGCACGGCCACAGCCGGTGCAATATTGACAGGGGTATTCGGGGAGTGATGGTATTGACAACGGGTACACTTTGGGTAAGGGCCAAAGTATTGCCTTTTGTATGGTGTGGGTGAAGGAGCAACTTCTGTGATGGGTGCAGCAGAGATTGGGAAATTTGTTTGGGTGACGGCAAAATTTCTGGTATTACGCTTCCTCTTGTTTGAAAATTTTGAGGAGGAGGTGGAATGGTTTGAAGTTTGGCCCTCAACGGGGGCTTTCTTTTTCTTCTCTTTGAATTTACCGTTCCTGATGCGGTTCTCGGTAAGTTCGGTGGCTAATTCCATGACGGCTTCGAGGGTTACAGGCGAAGTGCTGAGGACTGAGTCTTGAATCTTCGAGGGTAGGCCTCGAATATAGTGTTCAACCAAACGGTATACTAGGGAGAACAAGTTAGAAACCATCTGATTCAGCTCAAGAAATCTTTTGTTGTAGGAAGGATGATCCCCTTCCTTTTGCTTCAGCGAGTGGAATTCGTCTTCCAACTTCTTGAGTTTGCTTCTTGGGCAGAAGCGTTTTGTCATCATTTCCCTTAACTCTTCCCAGGTTAAGGTCATAGCGTCTTCAACTCCTCTTTTACCCTTCTCGGTGTTCCACCAGGTCAGGGCTACCCCAAATAATCTCCCGGTTGCGTAACGTAGCTTGCGATCCTTGGGACAATCGCAATTTAGGAAGGTGTTTTCCATTTCCTCAAACCAGTGGAGGAGAGCGGTGACACCTTTGGTCCCTTCGAACCTTGGGGGATCGCAAGACTTGAAGTGCTTGTAGGAGCACTTCTTGGAGGAAGGGTTGTCGATGTTTTGATCCTCTTGATTTGGTGGGTTGATAGGATTTGCGGTGAGAGCTTATTGGACTTGAATTACAATATCAGGAAGTACTGCGGCCATTTGTTTTGCAATCTGAGTGGCCAAGCGTTCGTTTGACCTTCCTGACTTTCGTCCTCCACGTAGCTGCCTAGCCGACATCTACAGGAACATACATAGGAAGATTGTGAGTTTATGGAGTCTTTTTAGGTGTCATGTGTCTTACAGAAAATGAAAATAACATAAATATCAATAATGCAACTACATCCATAGGATGTCTTGGGTTTGCTCATGTTGGGCCTCAAATGTCCCCCATACTATCGCCGGTATAGTCATGTGGGCCCCCATGACTATTGGCTTAGTAGGATTCACATTGGTATTGGCGATTTAACACTCGCATCACCCGAATGAAAACCACGAAATATGTTTACGAGATGTATGGTCGGAGGGTGTCCAGGTATAGACACAATGACAACTCAAAGTGGGGTTAGTTCACACAACGTTTGGTATAGCATGCTTTGGCCTAATAGGTCCTTCGTAGTCTCATCGTTAGTCCCAGGTAGGCAAACTGGTCCTTTATTTTGGATTTATACGAATGCCAAGCCTAGACAGGACGTTCCGACTACCGGTACTCGTACCCTTCCAGTTACTACATGCCCTTCATGAGAACTCACTTTGATGTAATTTGAAAACACAAAAATCGTTGTAACAATCGTATAATTTGTGAGGTGTGTGTTCCCATGGATATGATATGTTATGAGAATATGATTTATGATAGGCATTGTGTAATAATATGTACTTATAAACATGCTTTCATAACATTGAATGTAACAATAAACATAAAGCATATAAACATCATGAATTTTGCATGTAACACACAAAAATTTAAAAAAATTCTAAGCAACTATAGTATAGGCTCTAAGGGTCTAATAACCTATCCTATATCCCTATAGTCATGGCTCTGATACCAATGTGTCACACCCCGACCTGCAGCGGAATAAGAGTCGGGGCATAATTGGGTTATCACCAAAGCTCATGATGTTTACTAATATGTTTCATATTTATTAAATCCAAATTACATTTCAAAGTTCCAAGTCAAATTCATACAATACAAGGAAAGGAAAAATTAACTAAACAAATCCCTAATCTAAACTGGTTTATTCTTCTTAGCCGCCCTATATGTTTCTTGCTTCAACTTGATCACCTGTATCATGTGTAAAAGTGGGGAATTTTGGGTCAACAAAAGTTGGCGAGTGAACCTTGTTTAAAACATTTGTTATTGATTTATTGTTGTAATTTAATTTAGGAAAATTGTGCAATAATCATATATGAACAAATGTATGTAAACATAACAATCACAAACCACCTTGCTTAAGCATGAAATAAGAATGACAATGTATATGTTGGCAACGTCCCGTTCACGCTCATAGGTAATGGGGAACGGACGGCCTATGCTAATGTATGTGAGATCAAGGCTCAATCAAACGGAGCCGATCTTATGTTGGCAACGCCTGGTTCACGCTCATAGGTAATGGGGAACAGCTCATGCTCATAGGTAATGGGGAGCGGCGGCCTATGAAATGTATGTACTGAAATGATAAATTAAATCTAAACTTCAACCACACAAACAACGGATACATATTGAATACACATGATCATGAGTATGATGGATGCACAAGTGTTTAATAAAAAAAATAAATAGCGACACATGATACACCCCAAAATGTGATTAAAACGGAGAATTGGTAGAGATTCACTCACATTGGGTGCGTTTGTTTGAAGGTGTTGAATGCGCACGAGTTTAGAGGATTGGTCGACGAGAGAGATAACTAACCAAATAAATAACGAAAAGGTACGGTAAGTATGTGGATTTTATTAACTATTTTAATAGGATTTTTGGATATATTTTTGTGAGTTTAAGGCTGCTTTCTAACTTTAAAAACGTTATTTCTAAGTATTTTTAATTGATTTTTAAATTAAATAAATAAATAAAAATAATAAAAAAAATGTTGACTTTTTGACTTTGACCATTGACCATGACTGTTGACCGTTGACCGGTTCGGTCGGTTATATTGTTGCACTGAGCGACGTTCGAACCGGTGACCTCCTGTACGCGTGCACGCAACTCTACCAACTGAACTACGTGTCTAACCTGAAATAATTCTGTTTTTAATTATACTTATATACTATTTAGTTTAATCCGATAATCATTTATTTTTAAAAAGGATTTTAAATGTATCGAACCGGTGCTGACCACAGGTCTCGAACCCGGGACCTGTGGGTTAACGTGCACAGAGTCCACCACTGGACTATGTGTCTAACCTGGTTAATAACTCGGTTTTTATTATACTTAACATGATTTTGAGAGTTAACCCGGTTGAGTTAAAAAGGCATTTTTATAACAAGAGAGTAAGGCTGGGACTGGATTCGAACTCGCGTCGTATGTGTATATGTTTGCACACAGTCCACCGCTGGACTGTGTGTCTAACCCGTTCATTAAATCGATTTTAATTAACCTTATATTATACCCCGTCTTCGTCTTCTTCGTTAACTTTACCCAGAAAACAAAGTCCGACTGTTTTGACTGATTTATGCCTAATTTGGTTTTTAAACTTTATAAGTAATTTAAAGGTAACGAATGGAGAGAGTTTGGGGGAAAGGATGTACCGATCAGTGATTTTCACAGAATTCCGGCAGAGGTCCGTCGGCTCTGATAGTGAACTCTGGCTGTTAAAATCAATTAACAGTTTTGTTCGATTATTTATGAAGTTGAGGTACTTAAACAAAGTTTAACAGAAGTTTGAAAGATCATACCAGCTCTCAGTGTGTTTCCGGAAGTTTCAGAAATTTTCCGGTGAAGGTAGGAATTTCGACAACGTTGACTGGGATTGATTCTGATGGTGGATTTGTGTTAGAGACAGATTAATCAAATGATTGAAATAGAAAGAGTCGAAGGAATTACCGTGTGGATGTGAGTCTCGGTTTTCCGGCGACTTGCAGATATTTTCCGGCGAGTGAATTTTCGTCGAGAAAAGGTGCGATTTTGAGCGAAAAGGCTACCAGTGGATTGTGGGTGAATTTATAGGGAAGAATCGAGACGCATGGAGTCGGATTTCAGTCTTGATTCAAAGTCAGCCGTTCTCCGGCGGTTATGACTGGTGTAGCGGGTTCAGACGTCGGTTATAACCGTCGTCAAAGTTAATTCTTCGGTTAAATTGGAAAAAAACGTTAATTATCGACGTAATCGTCGGGATTTCCGACGACTACAAAATTGGGCGCGATTTTGACTGAATTTGACTTCCGTGTTTTATTATTTGAATTAATTGATTCGATATGATATCAAATAACTAAAGTGGCGGAGTGGTTGATTGTGTGAATGTTAAGACTTTGGGGATTTCCGGCTGACCCGGGTTCGACTCCCGGCAGCCGGTTTTCCTTTTTAATTAATCTATTTTTATTTTTTTACAATTATAATTTATATCTTCTAATTTGTTTGTTAATTATGTATCGTTTAAAATTAAAATAAGTCATAAATAAACAACAAAATTTAAAACTGATTGTTCGGTTATTAAACGAAGCGGGTTTCGAAAACACGTTTTTTGACGGATGTTACACTCAACATCGGGGTCGTATCCATCGTCGGATACATACTCCATGGGATCTTCCTGGTAGCTCGACGAAGAAGACATTGTCCTGGCAAATAATCTGTACAATGCATATATATACATGTTAGTAATTTAATATTACTAATGATATATTTTATATTAATCACCACTTCTCATGCAAGACTTGTTTTTTTTTGTTTTCTCGTGTAATCTTAATGTTTCATGTTTTTCCATTATTGACTAATCATTTGCCAACTGGCAAATAACTAGTGATTCGGGTCAATTTAATCACTAGTTTTGTTTTATAATCTCATGCATAGTTATGTTAATTTATTTGCATAACTGAGTCGTACGTCATTAGGGCGAGTAAATCTGATCATAACATATACTCGTTTCCGTTACGACATGAAACAAACCAAAACAATGCCCTAAAAGTGTTGGTAGAAAGTGCTGGACGTACTAATTGTGGTGACACTAACTGCGTCGGTAAACCCGCTAAAACGAATCAGGACAAGGAATAACGGCATGTTAATGTCAAATCTGAGTCAATATACAAACGAAAACACATATTTGAGGACAACTATTACAATAATACATAACTTTCCGGTATAACGCCTAAATTGCATAATTGTCCGTTTCGACCAAAAAGGCGACAAATGGCGATTTGTCCGCAAGACTAATTCGGAGGATTCCGGATGCCAAGATAAGAAAACACTATTAAACATCCAAAAATAATTTGAGAATAACAAGAATGCACAAAAGGCATCATTTCCGGTCATTCGGCAAACAGTGCACAACTTGACCGGAAAGCGACCGATCGTCGAAACGACGAATATTTTAGTAGCCGATAGCCTCATCCGGGCATCTAATAAACTAGTTAAGCATTATTTAGGACTCGGAATCCATTCAACTAACATGAGGTCATGGAAACACAACTTTCAAAAAAGTTCAACGACGGAACATAAAAGTGCCGATATCGATCGAACGGTCGAACGAAAGATATGTCGGCCATCCTAACTCATCGTATATTCGTCTAGCAAACTAGTCATGCTTATTTTTGGATCGGAAATGCACTAATTAGACACCACATTAATCATGGTAGTCAAAAACAAAGGCTTCCGCTACTAAATAAATAGTTCCGTTTATTAGCGATTATTGAGCGATCTAGCTACGTATCCGTCATCCGAAACTTATATTGGAGGATCATGTGGATTAAATACCATATAAATAAACCCTAAACTCAAGTCTTATTCTTCAGATGCTAGAAGATCAACCCTAGTCACTATACTTATCCTAATTACCTAAATACCTCAAATTTTAACATGTGGTAAAATCAAATTTACACTTCACTCCCATCATGGTTCACGGCTACAAGTGGGTCCCACCCCACTTGATTTTGTTGAAAATATGAGATCTTAAGTATGTTGTTTAATAGTTGATGGACTAGGTGAATGATGAGAATTATATATCATATCATAAGCCTCATTCTTATCATTTACTTCAACAAAAATATTGCAACTTTTTCTCCTTCTTTCTTCCTCTACCTCACGGCTCCACTACCATCACCATAACATCACCATTTAGCCACCACAATCCACCACTTTTTACACCATTTGAAGCTTAAACAAGACCTCTAAAGAAGCTAGCATGGATGGAGATCATTCGGGATTCCTAAGGAGCTTCATGTTCTTCTAAATCTTCAAGATACTTGTACACCCTTTGTAAGCTAAACTCCTCCATAATTTAGCTTTTGTTTATGTTTAGATTATTAGTGTACAAGTTGATCATCATGAAAATCAAGAAAAGATAAATCATAAACCCTAACTCACAACATAATAATAACAATAACTATTGTTTATTTTGTGTTTATTATATGTTTATATGATTGTTAGATTGCATGTTGAAGTTGTTTATGTTGAAAATATGATATAAAAGCGAGATGATCTTCTGTGAATTAGTATAAAAGTGAAGATTTAAACATGTTAAGGTTTAAATCTAAACAAGATCATCAACTACATCATCCATGAAAAATACTACAACTTAAAAAAAATTTTATACATATGAATGATTTTATAAGAAGTAAACACTTGTATATTTAAGTTGTAATCACCTTAAAAATATGTAGTAATCAAGGGGTTAGGTGCATGGACTTGTCTAAAAAACATGATGAAAGTAGTGTTTTGAAAATGGTTAATAAATATTAAAAACCCACATGATTTACTAGGATTTTAAACCATAAAAGTCATGGATAATGATAGTTTAATTATGTAAAATAAATTTAGATGGTTTGTTGATGATGATTATGAGATTAAACAGGTTTAAATACGTTTTTAAAATGTGGAAAACGCCATAGTTTAGGGGAAACTATGGCGAAAATTTCTAAAAAACTAATCGCGATTAAGACATGATTAGTGGGGTGATTAGTGGGACTAAACGCGATTAGTAACTTAAATCGTCGTTAAGTAGACTCTAATGACAAGGGTTATCCTTAAATAACCAAGTGTTTAAACAAAGTTATAAATATATATTTAGAAGTAAAAATAAATACCTTTTTATAAATATATATTTCTACTTGGAAAATAATACAAGTATTTATATACATATTTGTTACTTATAAATTTGTATGTATACATGTGTGTATTGTATGTGTATGTATTAGAAACTTAGAGTATTCACAATAAAAATACCCCACCATATACAAAATACAAACACTTGAACAATACACCAAGTATTGGTAACATAATAAATACATTCTTGAAAAGCGTCGAAACAATAAATCGGACAATCGAAACAATGCGAACAATAGGCGGACATTCAAGATTACACCATCGCGTCGACGACCAACGGACGAATCTCGACGAAAACAAGCATGTAGTGAACGACGCCGACGACGAGTCTAAATACATATTTAGACATTCAACATATATATATCTGTTATCGACATTAAAATCTAGAATGTTAAAAATATAAAAAGTTCGAAAAATTATAAGTAAATACTTATAGGAAAAATGGGCTTTTTATAAATAAATTTGAGCTAGGCCCAAATTGTAAAAGTCATATGCTAGGCCCAAATCCGATAATATTTATGGATGAGGCCCAAAAATAATAAAACCACAAAAAGATACAAAAAACATGGGCTAGGCCCAAGGACATATATTACATGGGCTAGGCCCAAAGATATAAAAACATGGGCTAGGCCCAATGACATAAAAACCTAGGTAGGCCCAATGATAAGAAAACATGAGCTAGGCCCAAGGACATAAATTACATGGACTAGGCCCAATGACAAGAAAACATGGGCTAGGCCCAATGACAAGAAAACATGGGCTAGGCCTAATGACATGTGAAGGGCAAGGCCCAGTTCACACATGATTTGAAAACAATATATATATATATATATATATTATATATATATATATATACATATATTTAAGAAATATATATTACAATAATAATCAGACAACAAACTACCAACACTACGATAACATTATAAGTTGTTCATAACAAGAATTCAAGATGAACAACGAGCACAAGGTCCATTGAGACCTAGGTGTCTAATGAAACCAACACACATGTAGGTTATATACGTTGCGGACACCTACCGATAATAGTACGACTTAAAGGAACGCAAAAACTATGAGTTCATATCCCTCCTTTCACTTATTTCAAGTTTTGTTTTAAACTATCGAGGGGAAATACATGTCATGTCAAAACAGTATGTTAGCTATGAGTTAGCAGATAACAGATCACTGTGCGTAAGTAGGAAATAACAATAGTAAACATTAATCACTTAGTGACTAAGGTGCAAAAGAAGTAGATCTATTGAGTTTGAGACCCGCTCCACTCCTGGTTGGTATACCCATTGGAGTGCTTTTATGATCCCAAAATGTTTAAGAAGTCTCGGTTTGGTTACTTACTATGGCACAAGTATCTCAGGGTGCTCGCGACACACTAATGGATCCTTAATTAACTCATCGATGCTAATAACATTCTTGGAAGTTTTCAAGGATGACAGTTTTATATGAAAACATTCAACTACATGAACTCGCCAACTTTATGTTGACTTTCTAAAATTACATGTGTTTCAGGACATAGGACTTGAGCTGGTGATGGGAGCCGAGTATGGGATTTGTCAAGACAACGATGTACTACCTTTTGGAGGGTTTGCATTTTATATCCCAACCTCGTTTGGGTATATAGAGGTCAAAGCCTCAGCATGACTTTGTGATAAAAACAATATCTTATTTGTGAACATGTGTTTTAAACTGTGTTTGTAATTTGTAATGGTAATCTGATATTGATAATAATGTGTCTTCACTTTTGAAGGATTTAAATGTATACTGAAACTTAGAAATGGCATGACATCATTGTTGTTAATAATGTTTACTAAATTGGATGCAATGATTACCTAATAGTCACACACTTGCGCTTCCCCTACGACAACGGTGTGAAAAATCATGTATTGATACTTGCACGTTACTTATCTTTAAGCTTGGGCAATAGATCCTCATGTTGTCGTGACACATTGATTGTTATTTTGTCATAATTCCGAAAACATTTATGTTATGCTATAAACCTTGTTTTCATGTCTGAGCCCTCGGTGATTGTAGACCAAACTTTAATAAAAAGTGTTTCCCCGATTCACTACAATCGGAGCTCTGATACCAACCTGTCACGCCCTGGTCGTAGCGGAAGCGTAAGTGTATGATTATTAGGTAATCATTGCATCCAATTTAGTAAACAATCATATTTCAACAATGATGCCATACTACTAATAAGTTGCATTCCACAGTTACAACCATACAAAAGTGATTTCATAGTTTAATTGTTTTCAACTGAACGTCATAAACATAATTCAACATATATTACTTCAAAATAAGATATTGTTTTCATTGTTACTGCGTAATGAGGTTTTGACTCCTATATACCTATACGAAGTTGGGATATAAAGGAAAACCATCCAAAAGATGGCACATCGTTGTCTTGACATTTTTCCATAACCCGAATCATATCACTAGCTCATGTCTTGCGTCCTGAAATACATATAATTTTAAAAAGTCAACATAAAGTTGGCCAGTTCATGTAGTTAATGTTTTCGTATAAAAATGTCATTCTTGAAATCCAGTAATGAAATCTGAGTATGTTATTAGCATCATGGCGTTTTAAGGATCTATCAGTGTGTCACGAGCACCCTGACATATATGTGCCATAAGTAAGTAACCAAACCGAGATAACTTTGACATTATTGGGATCACAAAAGCACTCCAAAGGGTATACCAACCAGGAGTGGAGCACGTCTCAAACTCAATAGATCTACTTCTTTTGCACCTTGGTCACTATGTGATTAATGGTTACTATTGTCATCATCCTACTTACGCACAAGTGATCGTGTTATCAACTAAATCCATAGCTAACATACCGTTTGTTATGACATGTATTTCCCCACGATAGTTTAAAACAAAACATTGAAATAATTTAAAGGAGGGACATGAACTCACCGTTGCTTTTCGTAAGTCGTACTAGTAATGGTCGGTGTTCGTACACGTGTGTAACCTACATGTGTATTAAGTTTATTAGATACCTAGGCCTCAAGGGACCTTGCACTCGTTGTTCATCTTGAATTCTTGTTATGTATTTCCTCGTCATGATAGAACAACTTTTAATGTTATCATAGTGTTAGAAGTTTGTTTGTTCGGTTAACATTTTTAAATATATTTCTCATATACATATATATATATATACGTATATATATATTATTATCATTCTTAGATCGTGTGTGAACTGGGCCTGGCCCTTCACATGTTCTCGTGCCTTGCACAAGTGTTATTGGGCCTTGCCCATGTGATCTATGTCATTGGGCCTAGCCCATATTTTCATGTCATTGGGCCTAGCCCATGTTTTCATGTCATCGGGCCTAGCCCATGTAATTTATGTCTCTGGGCCTAGCCCATGTTTTCATGTCATTGGGCCTAGCCCATGTAACTTATGTCTTTGGGCCTAGCACATGTTTTTATGTCATTGGGCATAGCCCATGTTATTTATATCTTTTTGGTCTTTGTCCATATATATTATTCATTTTGGGCCTTTGCCCATGCCTTTATAAATTGTGCCTAGCCCAAATTTATTTTCAAGAGCCCATTTTTAATAAGTCTTACACTTATAATATTTTTAACTTTCCAGATTTTGATTTCGATAACATATATATATATATATGTGTGTGTGTGTGTGTGTGCATGTGTGTGTGTGAAACGTCTAAATATATTAGACTTGTCGTCGGTGTCATTTATTACATGCTTTTTCTTCTCGACAATCGCCCGTCGTCGTAATGACTTTTTGTGTCGGCGATTCACTCATTGGTCGTCGACGCGACAATGTATTCGTGAACGTTCGCCCATCGTCCGTATTGCTTGGTTTGTCCGATTATTGTTTCGACGCTTTGTAAGAATATATTTGTTTATGTCACCCACACTTGGTATTATTTTCAAGTGTTTGTATTTTTGTATATGATTGGGTATTTTTATTGTGAATACCCTAAGCTTCTAAATACATACATATACAATACACATATGTATTTATACAAGATTCTTGGTGACAAAATATGTATTCATATTTTTATTTTCCCAAGTAAGTATATATATATATTTATAACAGTTACTTATTTTTACTTGTAAAAATATATATAAAAACTTGTTGAATACTTGGGTATTTAGGATTTAACCCTTGTGATTGGCACTTACTTAATGACGATTTAAGTTACTAATTGCATTTAGTCCAGCTAATCACCCTATTAATCATGTCTTAATCACGATTAGATTTTTAGAAAATTTTGCTATAGTTTACCCTAAACTATGGCGTTTTCCACGTTTTAAAAACGTATTTAAAACTTGTTTAAGCTCATAATCAAGATCAACAATCCATCACAAACCTTCCTATTATTTATTTACAACATTTCATGTATCATCATCCATGACTTTTTATTATTGGCAAAATCTTATTAAATCATGATGAAATTTCCAACATTTATTAACACTTTTAAATCACCACTTTTGTCGTATCCTTTGATCAAGTCCATCTCTTCAAACCTCTTGATTTCAATACTTTTTTAAGATATTTACATCTTAAGTAATAACGTTTACTTCTTATAAAAATCATCCATTTGTAGTAAAATTATCTTTAAGTTGTAGAAATCTTCATGGATGACGTAGTTGATGATCTTGTTTAGATTTAAACATTATCATGTTTAAATCCTCATTTTTACCCTTGTTCATACAAGATCATCCAACTTTTATACTTTACTTAAACATAAACAACACTATCATGCAAACTAATAATCATATAACACATGAACAATACAAAATAAATTATATTTAGTGTGTTTATTTTCGTGTGAGTTAGGGTTTTTAGGTCATATCTTCTTCATTTAAAGATGATCAATTTGTACATCATTAATCTGGACATAAAAATAAGCTAGATTATGAAAGAATGTGCCTTACAATGGGTGCGCAAGATAGATGATGATTTAGAAGGTAAATGAAGCTCCAAAATGTCTCAAATGGTCCTCCACTCTTTCTAGCTCCTTGAATGTCCTTAATAGGGTTTTAAAGTGGTGTAAAGTGGTGGCTTATGGTGGCTAAATGGTGGTGTAAGAGTGGTGGTGGTGGTCGTGAGTTTTTGTGAGAGAGAGGGAGAGAAAGTTGAAAAATTTTTTTTTAATGAAAATAATGAAGATATGTTGTGAATTAGGAAGTATATCACACCATTCTTTCAAATCTTTCTCACATCAAGCACCATACTTCTAATCCACCATTTTCAACAAAATCAAGTTGGTGTGGACCCACTTGAAACTGTCAAAGAGAAGGGGGAGGTAAAGTGTAATATTTTTTACACATGTTAAATAAGAGATATTTTGGTCATTAGTTTGAGTATTTGTGATTTGGGGTTTGTTCTTGCACTCTTAGTATATAACTAGGGTTTAGGGAGCTATTACATGGCAATTAATCCACTTGGTTCTCCAATATAAGTTTCGGATGACAGAAATCTCGTTAGATCGTTCATCAACGCAATAATCGCTAATAAACGAACTTATTTATATAGTACCGGAAACTTTTGTTTTCGACCACCACAATTGTCATGGTGTCTACTTAGTGCATTTCTGACCTAAAAATATGCATAACTAGTTTGCTAGACAAATATACGATGAGTTAGGATGGCCGAAATGCCTTGCGTTCGACTGTTGGCTCGATATGGGCACTTTTATATTCCGCCGTTGAACTTTTCTGAAAGTTGAGTTTCCGTGACCTAATGTTAGTTGAATGGGTTCCGAGTTCCAAATGAGGCTTAACAAGTTCGCTATATGCATGAATGAGTCTATCGGCCACTAAAATGTTCGCCGTTTCGACAAACGGTCGCTTTCCAGTCGAATTGTGCACTATTTGTTGAATGACTGGAAACCATGTATTTTGTTATTTCTTGCTATTCTCACTTTGTTTTAGAATGATTAACATTGTTTTATTACAATTCTAAAATCCAGAATCCACCGAACTAGTGTTGCGGACAAACTGACATTTGTCGCCTTTTTGTCAAAACGGACAATTTTGCAATTTAGGCGTTGTATCGGAAAGTTATGTATTTTTGAAATGGTTGATCTCATATCAGTGTTTTCATTTATATTTGGACTCAGGTATGGCATTAACATGCCCTTATTCCTTGTTCTGATTCGTTTTAGCGGATTTACCGAAACACTTATTGCCACCGAAATTAGTGCGCCCAACACTTTCTACCAACACTTTTAAGGCATTGTTTTGGTTTGTTCCGCGTCGTAACGGAGGCCAGTATATGTTATGATCAGATTTACTTGCCCTAATTATTACTATGCGACGTACGACTAAGTTTCAAAATTAAACTATGACAATATGCATGAGATTATAAAATAAAATTAGTGATTAAATTATGCGGAATTACCGGTTATTTGGCATTTGTCACAATAGACACATTAAATTATAAGACTGTGTGTCATGGACACATTACAAAGGATAGAAGTCCTAGCTAGATAGGATTTTATGTGATTATATATATAATTTATTTATATGTTTGTTTTACGGAATATTTTGCCAAGAACAAAGTACCTTCGACTATGGATATTATTACTATCCTTGACCCGCACAATGAGAATATCGACCTCACGTCTATTGCGGAGCTTATGGCGAACATGGTTCCTAAGTGAGACCTTAGGATCGATTCCACATAAGGTGGTTGCTTTTCCCGCGGATGTGGAGATGCCTGGCTTCGGTAGTGACGAAGAGCCGAGGGTGGTAGCCATGGACGACAACTCTATTAGTATGACGACGTCCCTGTGACCCATATTAATCATTAATAATGTTGGTGCATTATGTCTATTGCCTACATCTAGGATGTGTCGATATTGTATAAAGGGCTTAAACATTGATTGTATATATGTTATTGATTATTTTATATGAGCTGTCGTGTACTCGTACGAGTGAAATACTTGGCTCATACGAGTGAAGTCTGTAACTCGTACGAGGCAGTCACTCGCACGAGTCAAGTCTCTGTTTTACACAAACTCTAGTACCAGTCATGTCGACCTATAAATAGAGGAGTGTTGTGTCAGAGCTAATGGGTGTTAGTTCAGTTGGACCCGTGAAGCCCTGCTAATTTGTTTACTCGTGTCTGTACTTTGCACATCTTTCAATACAATTCAGAGCAATTAAACAGTATCTCTCTCTTGTACGTTTCTTATCCTCTCTAGCAATGAATTCCGCCTCTGCTGACAATTCAGACCAGTTGCTCATCGGAGGAGCCTGATCTGCTGATAAACGTCAACTTCTGCAGGCTACCAACTGTTTTAGATCAGATTCACTGTTACGGCTTTCTACTTCTATATTTCTCCCAAACTGATATCGGATTTGGACGAAATTATGGACAAATTGTACTAGGATTCTAGGATATTACGTTAAAATCAATTCTAAATAACCTTTAAAAATTTCAGATCTAAAATCGAGCTTAATCCTGTTAAAATTGGTAAAATTCATCTGTTTGTAGACTCAGTTATTTCGGACGAGTAGAGACCACTCGCACGAAAAACTGACGATACGATTTAGGCCATTCGTACGAACAAGCAATCAGAAGTTCTTAAAAAAACTTACAAGTTTCAAAATTTACAAGTGTGATTCGCACTAGTTACACATTCGTACGAGCATCTCCTTCGTACGAGTGAAATTTCATAAGTACGAATTGCATTCTAGTTCGCACGAGTTACTTGTTTTAGTCAGCTTGTCGGTACGAACTTTTGGTCCGTACGAACGGATCTTGATCGCACGAATTGTTTTTGTTATCTGCAGGAAAAAAAATTTCTTCACTAATCAGTTTGTTCGAAAAGTGTGTTTCTAAATTTTTATAGAAAAATGGCCGAAGAATTTTACAACGCATTCGCTACGATTGTAGTAATGACCACAGCAACTCAAAACATGAATCTCGAAAACGAGATGGGTACAATGACAAAACTGTAGGTCCACCTGTGGATGGTATTAAACCAGTTCCTTGTTCATATGACACACACACAAGTGCGGAATCCAAGTGTGTATGCAACCAAAGCAAAGTAAAGAACATGGGGTAACCAAAGATTCACTATCTTGATTAATGATTGGGAATAAATACAAACATATACACACAATGCTCGTATGACTCAAACAAACTTGCTCTGTTCTTCTGTCTTCGGCTTCAGAGATAACCAACTCAAAGGGTAACAACCTCTCTGGGCTGACCAACTAGCTAGCTTACTTTCACGCGCAAGTCAACTAGCTCTCCAGGCAACCCTCAACTAAGAGGTACATGTCTGCTTATATAGTGTCTGTCTAGTTTCGTACAAAATACGAGTCTAGACATACTGAACACACTATTTCACACGAGTCACAACTCCCAGATTTTGTGCGAGACACTGTTTCGTACGAAATGCTTATTTTGTACGAAACAGGTAAAATATTAGATACTAAAGTATTTCGTACGAATCACCTGATTCGTTTGAAAACTCTGACTCGCAAAAAATTCTCTCAATTTGGAGAACGTGTGTAGACTTGACGTTTCCAAGACTTATCAGTATACACACAAGCAACTGATTAACATAGACAAGCTAAGATATCATACTAGATCAAGATAGAAGGATATCTCGATCTATTCGACATGACCAAACCTATACAGACACTTGAGCAAAGACCGTACAATTACAACTGTAATTAAGAACAAGCGACAGACACAAAACTGTATCAACAAACTCCCCCTTGGATGTTGCTTGGTCTTCGGCCTTTGGTCTTTGGTCTTCAGACTTTGGTATTCATATAGAATGGTTTGGAGTATCAACAAACTCCCCCTGAAGATCTGCTATCCGTTGATAGATCTGCTATCTAATGATTAGAGTATCTGGTCTTTGAACTTCTTAAGAAACTTCAAATCTTTCTTGCTTCCTCCTCTGACTTGTGAGAGTTCTTCGTTGCTGGTCTTGTTTATGTTCTTTTGTATCAATCTGTACTCAATAGACAAATATAATTAGAACACAACTTTCTCAGGGGATACATACGAAAGACTTATCATAAAATCTTTGTATGATTGTATTCCCTGAACGAGATACGCACACTCGTATGAATTCCAGCAGCAGATTTGAGAAAAACAAGTGACAAAGTCAAAACAAATGACTAGGTTCATTCGTATGAGATACACACACTCAAACGAATTTCAGATTTTGGATTTCTTTTGATGGATTACTTGTTGCAAGGTATTACTTTATGAAGTTGCGATATCAAACAAATGGTTTTTTGGCGTATCTTGGTAGAAACTCTCGAGTATCAACTTTGGCTTCAAAAAATAATTACATAAGCAACTAAGTAAACTAGACTAAAAAACAAAATAGATAAACTACAATCTTTTTCGAGTTTCAAGGTAAAGGAATCATACCAGCATTTTAATCTTTGTCAAAAATGGTATTAGGTTTTCAAAATTAAACAGATAAGTATTCAACTATGACTATCGTTACTGTTGTCCACGTAAGCTCAGACTTATGAGATGTAATCATGATTTGGAGATATGATTAAGATATGGATTTATAATTACTAGCCGGTGTTTAACCACATCACGACACATTCCCGTATCAAGATATGCACGAGAGAAAATCTTACCGGTGTGTATGCTGCTTTATCATCTGTTTTGACGTATAAGAATGATGTAAGATACTCACTTATTTTTTATTGAAAACAAGCCCTTTGTATTAATCACTTGTTGATGAGGAACTTGATTTTCATATGCATGAGGGCACAAGAGTAAGTCCGTGAACAGGTTAGTACCATCGTATCGAAAAAGAGACGAACTTAGCTCCCGCATAAAGCTGTGATATTTTATCACTTATTTGAAGGTCGTATGCAGTATGCAGACGTATGTATGATATCATGGAAGTTCTAGACTTGCGCCACCGTTATTTTCGGCAAAAGATTCAACCATGATACCCAGATGATAAGTCAGCATAAAGACCGCATATCTCAGAACCTCGGCACTCTATCAAACGAAATTTCGGTACCAAGACCATATGCCAATGAATGGTTCCCACCTTGCGTTCTGTCTGTTAGTTTATATCAACCTGCACATTTTAGTCTGATTGTGAGCCTACCGATACATCATTAGTAAAGCTACTTATCAATCTTCTTTCTATGCTTTTTAACCATTTTTGACAGATTTACCGGTGAATTTCATCATCTTCAACTTATCCAAGAAACTCATTTTTTTTCTAATGTTTTTGTATTTTTGTGAATTTTTCTCCCCCTTAAACAAAGAAGGTAAATAAAAGACATAGTTTTGTATTTTCTTGAAATTTACTCCTCCTAAAATATAAAACTGAAAACCTTTTTGTAGTTAAGATTTTTAGAAAAGTATATACAAAAATAGTTAACCATGGTTGAGTTACTCGGGCTTCACCTTGATGCCATTGACCAAAAGTAGATAATCAAAACGTGATTATCAAAGGCTTTGGTAAAAAGGTCGGCACGTTGGTGATCAGTGTGGATTTTAACAACATCGATAACTTTCTTTTCATAACAATCTCGTATGAAATGATACTTAATCTCAGTGTGTTTTGTTTTTGAATGCTGTACAGGATTCCGAGTGATCTGCAAAGCAGCTTCATTATCAACAAAAATAGGAGTAGTAAGAAATTCAAAACCGTAGTCGCGCATTTGCTGTTGAATCCATAGAACTTGAGAGCAGCAACTTGAAGCTGAAATATACTCAACCTCACACGTTGATGTAGCTACACAAGTCTGCTTTTTACATTGCCACGTGACTAGGCGATTTCCCAAGAACTGACATCCCATGGTTGTTGACTTTGCATCGATTTTGCATCCGCCATGATCAGAATCACTGAATGCTGTTAGATCAAAGTTATCATCCTTAGGGTACCATAGACCAGTGTCAGGGCGACCCTCTAGGTAACAAAAGATCCTTTCACAACCATCAAATGAGAAACCTTCAGACTAGACTGATAGCGTGCCAGAAGGCATGTTGGGTACATTATATCGGGTCTTGAAGTAGTAAGATACATGAGACATCCGATCATAGCACGATAGAGAGATAACCAACTCAAAGGGTAACAACCTCTCTGGGCTGACCAACTAGCTAGCTTACTTTCACGCGCAAGTCAACTAGCTCTCCAGGCAACCCTCAACTAAGAGGTACATGTCTGCTTATATAGTGTCTGTCTAGTTTCGTACGAAATACGAGTCTAGACATACTGAACACACTATTTCACACGAGTCACAACTCCCAAATTTTGTGCGAGACAATGTTTCGTACGAAATGCTTATATTGTACGAAACAGGTAAAACATTAGATACTCAAGTATTTCGTACAAATCACCTGATTCGTATGAAAACTCTGACTCGCACAAAATTCTCTCAATTTGGAGAACGTGTGTAGACTTGACGTTTCTAAGACTTATCAGTATACACACAAGCAACTGATTAACATAGACAAGCTAAGATATCATACTAGATCAAGAGAGAAGGATATCTCGATCTATTCGACATGACCAAACCTATACAGACACTTGAGCAAATACCGTACAATTACAACTGTAATTAAGAACAAGCGACAGACACAAAACTGTATCAACAAACTCCCCCTTGGATGTTGCTTGGTCTTCGGTCTTTGGTCTTCAGACTTTGGTATTCATATAGAATGGTTTGGAGTATCAACAAACTCCCCTGAAGATCTGCTATCCATTGATAGATCTGCTATCTAATGATTAGAGTATCAGGTCTTTGAACTTCTTAAGAAACTTCAAATCTTTCTTGCTTCCTCCTCTGACTTGTCAGAGTTCTTCGTTGCTGGTCTTGTTTATGTTCTTTTGTATCAATTTGTACTCAATGGACAAATATAATTAGAACACAACTTTCTCAGGGGATACATACGAAAGACTTATCATAAAATCTTTGTATGATTGTATTCCCTGAACGAGATACTCACACTCGTATGAATTCCAGCAGCAGATTTGAGAAAAACAAGTGACAAAGTCAAAACAAATGACTAGGTTCATTCGTATGAGATACACACACTCAAACGAATTTCAGATTTTGGATTTCTTTTGATGGATTACTTGTTGCAAGGTATTACTTTATGAAGTTGCGATATCAAACAAATGGTTTTTTGGCGTATCTTGGTAGAAACTCTCGAGTATCAACTTTGGCTTCAAAAAATAATTACATAAGCAACTAAGTAAACTAGACTAAAAAACAAAATAGATAAACTACAATCTTTTTCGAGTTTCAAGGTAAAGGAATCATACCAGCATTTTAATCTTTGTCAAAAATGGTATTAGGTTTTCAAAATTAAACAGATAAGTATTCAACTATGACTATCGTTATTGTTTTCCACGTAAGCTCAGACTTCTGAGATGTAATCATGATTTGGAGATATGATTAAGATATGGATTTATAATTACTAGCCGGTGTTCAACCACATCACGACACATTCCCGTATCAAGATATGCACGAGAGAAAATCTTACCGGTGTGTATGCTGCTTTATCATCTGTTTTGACGTATAAGAATGATGTAAGATACTCACTTATTTTTGATTGAAAACAAGCCCTTTGTAATTTAATCACTTGTTGATGAGGAACTTGATTTTCATATGCATGAGGGCACAAGAGTAAATCCGTGAACAGGTTAGTACCATCGTATCGAAAAAGAGACGAACTTAGCTCCCGCATAAAGCTGTGATATTTTATCACTTATTTGAAGGTTGTATGCAGTATGTAGACGTATGTATGATATCATGGAAGTTCTAGACTTGCGCCACCGTTATTTTCGGCAAAAGATTCAACCATGATACCCAGATGATAAGTCAGCATAAAGACCGCATATCTCAGAACCTCGGCACTCTATCAAACGAAATTTCGGTACCAAGACCATATGCCAATGAATGGTTCCCACCTAGCGTTCTGTCTGTTAGTTTATATCAACCTGCACATTTTAGTCTGATTGTGAGCCTACCGATACATCATTAGTAAAGCTACTTATCAATCTTCTTTCTATGCTTTTTAACCATTTTTGACAGATTTACCGGTGAATTTCATCATCTTCAACTTATCCAAGAAACTCATTTTTTTTTCTAATGTTTTTGTATTTTTGTGAATTTTTCTCCCCCTTAAACAAAGAAGGTAAATAAAAGACATAGTTTTGTATTTTCTTGAAATTTACTCCTCCTAAAATATAAAACTAAAAATCTTTTTGTAGTTAAGATTTTTAGAAAAGTATATACAAAAATAGTTAACCATGGTTGAGTTACTCGGGCTTCACCTTGATGCCATTGACCAAAAGTAGATAATCAAAACGTGATTTATCAAAGGCTTTGGTAAAAAGGTCGGCACGTTGGTGATCATTGTGGATTTTAACAACATCGATAAGTCTCTTTTCATAACAATCTCGTATGAAATGATACTTAATCTCAGTGTGTTTTGTTTTTGAATGCTGTACAGGATTCCGAGTGATCTGCAAAGCAGCTTCATTATCAACAAAAATAGGAGTAGTAAGAAATTCAAAACCGTAGTCGCGCATTTGCTGTTGAATCCATAGAACTTGAGAGCAGCAACTTGAAGCTGAAATATACTCAACCTCACACGTTGATGTAGCTACACAAGTCTGCTTTTTACATTGCCACGTGACTAGGCGATTTCCTAAGAACTGACATCCCATTGTTGTTGACTTTGCATCGATTTTGCATTCTCCATGATCAGAATCACTGAATGCTGTTAGATCAAAGTTATCATCCTTAGGGTACCATAGACCAGTGTCAGGGCGACCCTCTAGATAACAAAAGATCCTTTCACAACCATCAAATGAGAAACCTTCGGACTAGACTGATAGAGTGCCAGAAGGCATGTTGGGTACATTATATCGGGTCTTGAAGTAGTAAGATACATGAGACATCCGATCATAGCACGATAGAGAGATGGTTCTACATGTTCACCCATTCCGTCTGGAGTAATCCCATGATTTTGAGCTAATGGAGTTCCCAAAGGCTTTGAGTCGTCCATCTGAAATCGCTTGAGAATATCTCGACGTACTTGGTTTGATGGATAAAAATCCCTTCCTTCGATTGCTGAACCTATAAACCTAAAAAGAAATTCATTTCTCCCATAGCGGTCATCTCGAACTTCTCCTGCATAACCTGTTCGAATTCTTTGCACATTCGAGTGTTAGTAGACCCAAATATAATATCATCAACATAAACCTGTACTAGCAGCAAGTCCTCGTCTTGTTCCTTGATGAAGAGAGTATAGTCAATCAGGCCTCGTCGAAAACCATTCTTCAACAGATAGGTAGACAACGTTTCATACCAAGCCCTCAGAGCTTGATGAAGACCATATAACGCCTTGTTGAGAAGCCAAACCTTATCAGGATGGAGAGGATCTTCAAAACCTTGCAGTTGCTCAACATATACTTCCCCTTCTACCACACCGTGAAGAAATGCACTCTTCACATCCATCTGATAAACGGTGAACTTCTTGAAGGACGCATAAGCCAAAAAGATTCTTATGGCCTCAAGTCGTGCAACCAATGCATAAACTTCATTGTAATTGATCCCTTCGACCTAATTAAAACCTTGAACAACTAATCGCGCTTTGTTTCTTACAACAACACCTTGGTCATCCTTCTTGCATTTGTACACCCATCGTGTACCAATCTTCTTGTAGCCGTCAGGCCTGTCAACCAATTTCCAGACGCCTAACTTCTGAAACTGCTGAAGTTCTTCCTGCATGGCTTCAACCCACGAGTCTTCTTTCATTACCTCCTTCCAAGATTTTGGTTCTACTTGGCACACATAGCAGGCAAAAGACCAATCATTCAGACCACCAGATTCCCTGATTTCCGAATACAATCCAGCATTCTGATTGTTTCAAAGCTGATTACGCGTCTGCACACCACTCTGGAAATCTCCAATAATATTCTTCTAAGGATGGATATTATGAATTCGAGTTTCTGCCACATCAGGAACTCGAGAATTGATATCCAAATTGTTGATATTCAGATCAACAGTTAAATCGATAACTGGATTTGATGACGTTGTAGATGCCTGACCTTCAGTCGTGCCTTGAGGTTGAATATTTGACGTATCATTTGAAAATCCAGGAACAGTACCAAAGGCAGCTTCATTTGCATCATGAAACTCATCTTCTTCTGATGAAACATTATAATCCGCAGCGTCTTCGAATTCCTCATTTTGAACTTGATTGTTAACCGAAGTCGACACTTGAGGGTTAACAATAATTGGTCGAACTAATGACGAGTCTACTGCAGTATCACTTTCCAAAAGCATCTGAGCAGTAGTTGTTGCATCATCAAAAGTTGGCTGATTAAAGGAGTCAAACAGCCCATCGTAGTCAAACATCCAAGGAGCACCCGGAGCGCTAACAGCTTCTATATATCTCTGAACCTTGACTTCACCCATTCTTCAATCTTCTTTGAAGACAAATTCCACACCCGAAAATTTGGAGTAGTATATCCAAGAAAGAAACCTTCGATAGCCTTCGGACCGAACTTTCCATGTGGTTCGATCATAGAGCACGGAGCTCCAAATGATTCTAAGAAAGAAATATCTAGTTCCTTTTATGTAACAACTCAAAATATGTCTTCCCATGTCTTTTTACCATTAGAACTCTATTCATAGTGTAGCACGCAGTAGCAACAGCTTCTCCCCAAAATTGAACAGGAAGTTCTGATTCTACTAACATGGTTCTTGCAGTTTCAATAAGAGTTCTATTCTTCCTCTAAGCGACACCATTTTGTTGTGGAGTGTATAGAGAACTGTACTCATGCAGAATACCCTTTGAAGAACAGTACTCAGCCATAACTTGATTCTTGAATTTGGTGCCATTGTCGCTTCTGATTCTCCTTACCTTCAAATTGTACAAATTTTCTAAAAGAGTCAGGAGATTCTTGAGGATAGTAGGAACTTCACTCTTGTGCGCCAGCATGTTTACCCATGAGAATCTGGAATAGTCATCAGTAACTACCAGACAATAAGAATCACCAAAGGTTGTCTTGTGTTTCATAGGTCCAAAGAGGTCCATATGAAGACGTTCTAGTGGCATATTCACAGTGTTGATCTTCTTCACGGGATGGGACTTTCTTGCTTGCTTCCCTTTCTAGCATGATACACAAACGTCTTGAAGATGAAAGTTCTTCACTGGTACACCATTCACTAGATTGTTCTTCACCAGATAGTTCATTTTCTGAGGTGAATGTGTCCCATACGTCTGTGCCAGGAGATTGATTCCTTCTCGGTGGCTTTAGAAACAAAACATGTGACTTGTGTAGATGTTGTAATAGCTTGGCTTATATCAAGAATATACAAATCATTAATTCTTGGAGCCGACAGGAGAATCCATTCCTTCGGTATCTTGAATCCAGGTTTCAGCACATAACATCCGACATCATCAAAATGTACCGTGAACTTCTTGTCGCAGATTTGAGAAACGCTAAGAATATTATGATCAATTTGCCGCACATAATTGATCTTGTCGAAGCTCACAACACCATTAGAGACCATTCCTTCTCCAGTGATGTATCCGCCTTGTCACCAGCAAAAGCAACATAACCACCCCTTATGCTTTTCATATCATATAGGATCCGCAAGTCGCCCGTCATGTGCCTTGATGCTCCACTGTCAACAATACAATGACTGTTTACAGTTCCTCCTGGAACACCCTGCACATTCCACAAACAAGATTAGTTTGAGATGGGGACCCAAGCCTTAGTAATCTTGGGTCGTCCCTTATCATTGAGAAATGTAATCTCAATTTCTTGATGATAAACAAACAGAGAAACTCCTTTTGAACCATTCCCGGTTTTCTGTTTCCAAGATCCTTATTTATTACCATATTTACTATTATTTACAGTTTTAACAATGTCTGGTTTTATTGACTTTGAGGATCTTTGATCCTTTTTCGAAGAATCCGATTTTAAAGCTTTCTCAACTGCTTTTACTTGTTTACGTTTTTGCTTCTCTTTTTGATCTTTAATAATTTGTTTATCTTGTGTTGGAGAAACATATTTATGTTTGCAAGTTAGTTCATGAGGGATTTTCTCTATACATCTTGATTTGGCTGGATTTTGACAATCCTTTATAATGTGGCAAAATTCTCCACATTTGAAACATGTTCTCCTTTCAACAAAACTAGGAGATCGTGTTTCTCGGCTTGATGTTGAATTTGTGGATCCTAAGGTACTGGATTCATTTTCATTACATCCATCAGTGCATTTGGTGTAATTGTTTTGACTATTTCTTTTCAAAATCTTAACTTTCTTTACAAAATCAACATTAGATTTTCCTTGAAAAGTTTTGACTTTATCGGTACCTTTAGAACTTACAAATTTGACAGTTTTAGCCTTTTTCTGGTAACGAGAGCCTTTTGCTTCAACCTTTGGTTGAGAAGTTGTGGGCTTTTCAACTCGCTTCCATTCTCTTTCTTTTGAAGCTGATAACGGTTGTGATTTGGTTGACTTTTTCTTCTCTAAAGGTTTGGTTGTTGACTTTTCAAAAACCTGATCTATAGAGATTAGATTTACGTTTTAATTGGAAAATCTTTGTTTGAATAGATTTTCTTATCTCCAACCAAAGTATACAACACATTATATACTTCTTGTGTAGACACACTCGTCTTCACAGATTTCTTAGGAGCAGTATCTTGATTCTCAACAGATTGAGTACTAGACGTAGCAGACAATTCTACTCTTTTCCTTTCATCAAGAGGCTGATCCTGATCATCATTTTTTGATTCATCATCTGATGTATCATCCTCTTCTTCATCAGATGATGAACTTTCTGGCTTGCTTGGTTCTTGAGAGGAATTGCCTAGTTTGAACCCTAACCCTGCTTCGAATTCCTCAGGATTCAAAGGTACAGTGGGTTCAAAACGAGGCATCTCCTCTTAATCAAGCATTTTGGTATAGTTGTGTTTCATTGGGGGTAGACACGAATTATACCCTATGCATTGAGCATCTCCCTTCAGTTTTTGAACTTCAATGATATGATCAAGAACATATTGGGAGTTAGAATAACTTTCCAATTTGCGTTTGATCGAATCATATTCGCATTTGACGATGGCGAACTCTTTCTTTGTTTCTTCTAGGAGATTAATATAGTTATTAATTCTTGTCTGTTTATTCAAAACTGTTTGTCAATTCAGAAACACTTTTCTTAAGGGTTTCTATTACAGTTTTGAATTCATTCTCATTTCTAGTTAGCACCAAATTCGCCTCTTTGCATTTTGATAGTTCAACAACTAAATTCTGATTATGATTGTTGACGGTTTCATATTTTATTTTCAATTCAACACAGTCATTACAAACAGTAGGAGGTTCAGAATTTACCTGTTTTGAAGAACCTTCAACATTTGCCATAAAGGCAGTGTGATAAGGAAAAGCTGCACCATCTGTAGAGTGCCTCTGTCTCTTTTTTTGCAGCTTCTTCATTCCTCGTCATTCTTACCTTTTCACTCTTCAACATCTCAGCTTCACTCAGCAACTCTTCAACCTCAGCTTCACTTCCTTTCTTCAAAGCAGAATTAGACTCATAACCATCTGAACTTGAACATTCTTCACCATAACTACTAGCATCCCCAGATGTATCATCGTCATTTGGAGTATTGATGTTGTGATCATCCTTGATTTGATCCATGATCCTCGCATAACATGTAGTTCTTCCGTTGTTCTCAGTTCCCAACTGTAGTGACCAATCGCATCCTTCATCAGACTGAACTACCATAGCTCTGTGCATGTTTGGAGGTCCTGATTGATTGGTGTTGTTAAAGTTGCCAACAGCTACTATTCTTCTTCCGTTGTTGTATTGTGCTGTGTTGGATTGTTGAGACTGATTTCAAAAGGGGTTGTGATTTCCTTCCTTGCTGGGTCTTGTGCATTCCCGCTTAAAGTGACCTCTTTCTCCACAGTTGAAGCAAGTAACGGCGGTTTTGTCAAAGCCGTATTTTGTATCCTTCTTGCTTTCCAAACTGGTTCTACCCGTTCTTCTCATATAATCCTTCACTCTTCTCATAGCACTTGCAAATGCCCACATGATGTCCATCAGCTCCATTTCATCTCGGTCAATTTGTTCATAGTCTTCGTTTGTCAAATTGATGTTTCCTATTTGACCTGCAACTAAACCAAAATATGAACTGACCATGGTATTTAGAAGTTCTTCGTGTTCCTGTGCAACTTCTACGTTGATTTTGGAGAGATTTGACGCGTCAAGTTTGACAGTGTTGGGATTTGCCGATTGACTGTTGCTTCCATAGAAAGCATGTTGAGGAGCTTGCTGTGGAGCGTTATGTGCTAAATCCCTTGGTTGTGGAAGGAATGCTTTCGGATCAAAAGTCTGTCCATAGCCTTGATTACTCGAACCTGTAGACTGACTTGTTTGAACTGGTTGGGGTAGGAAAGGGTTCACGTTTGACACAAACGCGGTCTACAACTTCGGTTGCTGACTTGAGTTTTTACCTTTATTTAACTTTCAAAGTACATCTCAGGGTTTTGTGGAGCAGAGACTCGTTGTGCCTTCCGGAGTTCTTCTTCATTCTTAATCTCCAGTTTCTACACAAATTCATAAATACTTGTTGAGTCCAAAACACCTGTATGTTTAATAGATAAATAAATTGACCCCATTTTGGAGGTAAAGCATCAGCAAGTCGCATCACAATCTCTTGTGGTGTTGCTAACACTTTATACGAATACATCTCACTGAGAAGATGATAAAACCGAGTGGTCATATCATTTAAGGTTTCGTTCTCCATGAACATGAAACCCTCAAACTCTTTCTTGAGAAAATCATGCCGAATCTTCCTGGTAGTAGCGTTAACTTCACCTCTTGCTTCCAAAGTGTCCCACAAATTTTTCATTGTAGTACAATACACAAACTGATGATAAATGTCTTTATGCAGAGCTTGCGTAAGGATAGCAAATGCCTTTTTCTCTAGATCGTAAGCTTTCTTGTCACTTTCGAGTAGATTGGCCAATGAGGTTGGATTTGATCCAGCTTCTTCAAGTGCTTCATTGTAGGGGGTAGTGAAACCCGTCCACAATTCCGTGTTTTGACCAAGAACATACGTATGAAAACGACTTTTCCATGCAGGATAATTGTTCATGTGATTTAACGTCGGTGGTCGGTTATTACTCCCTGTTTCACTTTCGCTCATTAATAGAGTTTGGATGCTTTGATTTTGATTCGCAACACACACCCATTGATTTGCAGAGATCATTGTTGTATGTTGAGGCATCAAGGATTTTACCCATGATGTTGTGGAGCTTTGCGAAGACTCCTGATTTGAGGTTGAACAACTTCAATCCCATGGGTTAGAATTCATTATATTTTCTTTTTTAATGAAAATTTAAAGGTTTTAAAATTTCAAAATTATAATTACTGTTTAAAAATTCACACGTTCTGAAAATATGACAAATTCATAAAATTACAAAGCTTTGAAAAACACGAAAAACAAACAAAAACAGTTTCATGCGAGACAACTGTTTCGCACGAAAGAGTTGTCAAGACCTGATCAGTTGTTTCGTGCGAATCAGATGATTCATGCGGAACAGATGTTTCGTGCGGATCAGATGAATCGCACTAATCTTTTCAGTTGCACCAAATGTTTTGTTCAGCGTTTTTCAGATGAATCTTTTGAGAAATGGTTTGGTGAGAAATTTCTTTTCTTGTGTAGACCTGCTTTTCGAAAATACCTATTGTCTTACCCACTTTTAGTTAAAATACAGATTTTTAACAGTCCATAGTCCAAGTCCAGATCCAAGTCAGAAAATGTCAACCCTACCAAACTAATCAGATTCAATTTTTGCAGATTTCTTCTTCAACGGTGTTCTTCAGAAAAATTTTACCATAAAATTTTCTGCATGCAACAGATTTTAACCAAGTTTTAAGTTAGTTATCTATCCAAAACTTAAGTTTTCTGCTGGAGGCTCAAGAACACTTCAGAAATCTTCAAACTAGCTCAGACACAACTAAGCTCGGTTTTGAACAAGGAAAGAGCCAAAGCTCTGATAACACTTGTAGGTCCACCTGCGGATGGTGTTAAACCAGTTCCTTGTTCATATGACACACACACAAGCGCGGAATCCAAGTGTGTATGCAACCAAAGCAAAGTAAAGAACACGGTGCAACCAAAGATTCACTATCTTGATTAATGATTGAGAACATATACAAACATATACACACAATGCTCGTATGACTCAAACAAACTTGTTTTGTTCTTGTGTCGACGTCTTCAAAGATAACCAACTCAAAGGGTAACAAGCTCTCTGGGCTGACCAACTAGCTAGCTTACTTTCACGCGCAAGTCAACTAGTTCTCCAGGCAACCCTCAGCTAAGAGGTACATGTCTGCTTATATATTGTATGTCTATTTTCATACGAAAGACGAGTTTAGACATACTGAACACACTATTTCACACGAGTAACAACTCCAAGATTTTGTGCAAGACACTGTTTCGTATGAAATGCTTATTTCGTACGAAAGAGGTAACACATTAGATACTCAAGTATTTCGTACGAATCCCCTGATTCGTATGAAAACTCTGACTCGCACAGAATCCTCTCAATAGGAGAACGTGTGTAGACTTGACGTTTCAAAGACTTATCAGTATGCACACATGCAACTGATTAACATAGACAAGCTAAGATGTCATACTAGATCAAGATAGAAGGATATCTATTCGACACGACCAAACCTATACAGACACTTGAGCAATGACCGTACAATTACAACTGTAATTAAGAACAAGCGACAGACACAAAACTGTATCAACATAAACCACCGAAGTTAATGAACCTAGAAGACTTCGACAACTGGAGCGAACGTTCATGAATTGGGTCCAGGTAAATCACTTTACTTGCTGGTTCGCTATCGAATTAAAATATCAAGCTCCTGTAGGTGAAAATGGCCTCGAAAAGACTCTAGCTCAACTCTCGGATGTTGAAAGGAGAAGGTTCATAAATGAAAAGAAAATGATGAACATTCTGCAACAATCCATCAAAGAAGATATTTTGGCGTCATTACAACACGATGATGATGCACAATCATTGTGGAATGATCTTCGTTTGAAGTTCCAGGGAAATGGAGAGACAGTGAAATAATTGATCGAAAGATTCTGTCATTTGGTGATGAAATTAAGAGAATAGGAATCATCAAGACCAACGAAGAACTTGTTGATAAGTTGACAGATTCTCTACAGTAAGGCGAATGGTCTACGTATTTGACCATCTTGAAGAATGGAACCGAGTATGGTAATATTTCATTATCACGTTTCATTAAAAAACTAGAGGAACATGAACGTGAAATGCAAAAGATGGCGAAGAACAAGACCATCCAAGTTCAACAGGATGTTAATTTGTACTTCAAGAACAGTACTGCTACTCAAATTCCGTCTCCAAAGTTCCAGACTGCCTTTAGCGCTTACAACTCGTCGAGTTCACCATCATACCAAAACAATGGATTTCAATCATTTGCTGCAGTTAATCCTCAAACATCTTAAAGCCCACAGTCGTCACATGGATCAAGCACTCCTCAAATCAACCAGAACCGTCAGTCAAATCCTACTCAAAGGGTTCTTTAGTGCAATATCGCAATGGATCTCCAGAATGCACAAAACATCGATGAAAAAACCGCGAAGCAACACATGTCTCTATTAGCTTCGTTTCTCAAATCCTATGATAGTCTTGTAGCAAGAAGGATTGGAAATTCTGAAATGACCAGAGAGGACTACGACCAGATTGATCCAGTAGAGATGGAGTTGATCGAAATAAAGTGGTGTATGGCATCTATTGTTCGACGCGCATCACGCTTCACGGAAATTATGGGAAAAGAGAACTTGGGAGGTTTGGATGGAAAACTGGGATTCGAAAAATCCAAATTTACTTGTTTAAGTGTCTGGAAAAGGGTCATTTTAAGTGTGAATGCCCAAATAGAGAAGCTTAAGGGAACCAGAACCCATTTGCCAATGACTACTACAAGAAGGCTATCTACCATCGTCCCCAACCAAGAACTCACTTGGTACAGATCGAAGATAAATAGCCAGAGACCAAAGACAAAGCGCTAGTGGTTAATCAGGAAGATGAGGGCTTTGACTGGAACAAATATATTTCCAAGAATGAAAGTTTGGCTTTGGTTGCTAAGATAATAAAAGAACCTGATGAAGTATCGGATGCAACTTTTTATGAGGCACCAGAAGATGATTATTATTATCATACATCATCAGAAGAGGAGGAATTTTTTAAAAGTGCATTTAAACACCTCCTGCCTAACGATATATGGAAAACGTTTGCAGGTTATTTTGCATCAAGTCATCAATCATCTTGTGAAGAACAAAAGAAGCCGGTTGTTGAAGAGAGAGTTGAAAAAGGGATGGAGAACTTGTTGGATGACATCAGCAAGGAATGCATGGGAAACGTCAATGAGGTAAATGAGTCTAAGATTAAGTCTGTGGTAGAAAAACCATGTCTGAAATGTGCTGAGCCATGTAATGAATGTGTTGTAAAAGACCCAAGATATATTGAGCTCAAAAGTTTAACAGATAATTTGTCATGTGATTACAAATCAATTAAAGAAGCATACGACAAATTAAGTAACTCTTTTAAACAATACATAAAAGCACTCAGAGAAAATGACGCAACACTTTTGATGCTTAAGGCGACAGTAATGGATAAGCAAATGGCCATTAATATTCACTTAAACACTATCGCTGAGCTAAAGAGTGAGCTTGAGAAGGTAAGAATTGAAACTAAACGGGTTAACAAACTGTTAGTCAGTTATTCAACAAGCTCTTATGTCATTCATCACATGTTACCAAAAATTGAAAATAAAGAAGAATCAGAAAAGGGTGTAAGCAAGAGTGCGAATTACGATCGTGTGCCACCTCCTATGTGGAATAGTTATGCGTGTAAAAAACCATCAGGGGTGGAAAAGGCACTCAATCTAAAGCTTAAAACTGAACAATACAAATATCGACGTAACTTACATAGCATCTGAATCTAAATGTGACACTAAGGTTGTTAAAATAGTGGTCGAAAATGTGTTAAAAAGTGAATCTGACAAGTCTGAATATGACGTTGAAACATCAGAAGATAGTTTAAACAATGATCCAAATGTCATAGTTTTTAAAATGAATGGATCTAATAAACTATTTTCTGATGAGGATTTTCCTATCCAAAACATGAATCTGGATCGTATTGATAAATTGTTCAGGCTTGTGGAGGTAAGTCATGCTGATTTAGATAAACATGATGCATCATTCTATTCTAAATCAAAAAGTGATAACTGGCCCTACTATCATAAAAATAAAGATTATCTTGAAATTAAGAGGGCAGGGTTGGGTTTCCAAAAGCGTCGAATGAACAACAAGTCTCAAAAACTAAACTTCACTAAGAAAATCAACTTTGTTTTTGGGACAACAACAAAGAGTAAAAAGAAATCAACGAAACACAATCGAATGATGATTTCAAGAAAGAGAAAGAGAATAGGAAACAAGTTTTGGAATCTTCTGTTCGAAAGGACAGTATAACGTGTTACAAATGTCAAAATGTTGGGCACATTGCAAGATATTGCTCACAAGAATCTCCAAATCATGTTTCTCATTCTAAAAAGTTCACCAAGGATGAGAAACAGAAGGCCCCTATGATTATGCCAAAGAATCCCAATTCTTCAACGTGATTCAAAACTTCAACTAAATATCACAAAATGGATTCTAAATTTTATGCTAAAAAGGCAAATCTAAAAAAACAAACTTGTGTGGAAAAAGTAAAACCGTGCAAGGTTGAACCAAAACCATATGTTCCAAACAAAACCGAGCCTAAAAAGAACGTTAAAAACAAAGTAGGTCCAAAATTTAACATTTCAAACCCACCCAAGACCAAACAGGCTTGGGTTTTTTTGTTTAAATAGTTTTCTCTGCATGTGTGCAGGGACTCCCACGATCGATAATATCTAAATGGATAATGGATAGTGGAGCTTCGAGGCACATGAAATGGATGCTTGCGTCGTTACACGATGTTAAAGCTATCCGCGGAGGGTATATAGGTTTTGTAGGAATGTAAGGAGGAAGGATTATCCGTGAAGGAATTCTCATGAACGGATTTGTATCGTTTGATAAAGTGAACTACATCGCGGAACTTGAGAACAATCTACTCAGCATTTCGCATATTTGTCACAAGAAATTCACAACGCACTTCAATGATAAAAAAATGCTTGATCTTAAACCGTGTTTCAAGATTCTGGAGGAATGGATTCTGATGCGTGCACCAGGAGAAAATTATTTGTATGTTATTGATATGAGTTTCGCATCAACAACATCGAAGAAAGTTCAATGCTTTGTTTGCAAAGCTACCGAGAAAGAGTCGATACTATGGCATAGAAAGATGGGGCACATTCATCTACGAAAGAGGAATTATCTTGTGCATAATGACTTAGTGGAGGGTGTTAATCTGAAGAATTTTCAATTATCTAATGATTGCTTAAGCTGTAAAAAGTGGAAGCAGCATAAGAAATCGCACCACGAAAGCTGTTGAATTTTATCAAGCTACCACTAGAGAGGCTACATATGGATCTTTTCAGGCCAATAAACGTCAAAAGTATATCTGGTGATCTATATTGGCAGTCGTTACAGATGATTATTCAAGATTCTCATGGGTTTTCTTTCTGGAGAGAGCAAAGATGAAACATTTGAAACTCTAATTATTCTCTTCAGAAAACTCAAAACCTGTATCATTTGCCAATCAAGAGAATCCGCAGTGACAACGGTACAGAGTTCAAGAACAAGGATGCTCGAATTCTGCAATGAGAAGGGGATTCTTCATGAATTTAGTGCTCCTTATACTCCACAACAAAATGGTGTTGCTGAACGAAGGAATCGCACACTGATCAAGACTGCTAGAACTATGCTAGCCGATTCGAAATTGACAAACAGTTTTTGGAGTGAAGAAGTCGCGTTAGCGTGTTACACCTTGAATCGTGTGTTAACAGTTAAGCCTCACAACAAGATTTGTTTCGAGTTACTTAATCAGCGAAAGCCTAACCTTGGATTTCTGGAGCCATTTGGATCATCGTGTACTGTATTGGACCCGACTGGTAAATTTGGTGCTAAATCCTTGGAAGGATTCTTCGTGGGATATGCGACTCCTAAAAAACATGTCCTTTTGCCGAGTCTGAACCCGGTCATTCTTGCGCAGCATGTTAATTGTCAAAGATATACTACACCAACGCAAAACCTAGGGATCCGTGGCTGTTTAACTATGATGGTTTGTGGAATTCTTTCGACCTGCCAGATGTGCCATCAGAAGAAGAACTTGTTATGCTCTTTCAACAGCATCATATATCTAATCAAGAGAAAGTTACCAGATTGTTAGTGATTTCTCTGTCACTTCCTGTGTCTAACACGTCTGATGTAGGTCCAAGCTTTACTCTTCAAGACTCAGTCCATGTACCCTTTTTCCACACTGCCGAATCATCTGCCCAGCAACAGCCAAATACTGACTCTGGTCGAGAACCGACTTTTGACGATGGTGGATCCAGTTCCGATGAAGGATCTGAGCAGATTGAAAGCTTCTTGAATACACAGGCTGATCAGTCAAACGTCAGGAATGAAGCTTCATCGTCTGTACAGGTTGTGGATGAAGTCATCACAAATTTGCAATCACAAGTAGATGTTCCAAATGAAGTGATGTCAAGGACACTTTCTTATCATCCTTCGGAGAATATTATAGGCAGCTTACAAACAGGAGTGCAAACTCGCTATCAGATCAACACGGATCTAAGTTGTTTCTATACTCGTATTACTCCACTTCAAACCAGACATTCTAATAGTTGTTTTGTTTCTCAGGTTGAACTGGGGAATTGGAAAGACGCGTTGAAAGAAGAGAGCTGGGTGGACGTGATGCAAGAGGAGTTGCTTGAGTTCTAGAAACTGGGAGTCTAGAAACTTGTTGACCTACCAGATCATCACAAAAAGATTAACACTACATGGGTCTTCAAGTGAAAGTGTGATGATAGAGGTATTGTAGTGCGCAACAAAGCTCGACTTTTGGTTCAGGGTTTCCATCAGTAGGAAGGGATAGATTACACAAAGTCTATACCCCGGTCGCCCGTCTTGAAGCAATCCGTATATTCTTGGCCTTTGCCTCGTGAAAGGGTTCATGGTGTACCAGTTAGATGTCAAATCCGCTTTCTTAGACGGAAAAGTAAAAGAGGAGGTGTATGTCGGTCAAACACCAGGGTTCGTCGATCCAATGCACAAAGACAAATTCTACCTTCTGAACAAAGCCTTGTATGGTCTACATCAAGCCCCGAGAGCTTGGTATGAAACGCTGTCACGACATCTTACAGACAATGCCTTTATTAGAGGAACCGTAGATTCTACCCTCTTTACAAAGGAAGTGGATGGGCATTTGATTATTAATAGATATATGTGGATGATATCATCTTTGGATCAACAAATGACAAGCTGTGTAAAGAATTTGAAGAAGTCATGAAGCGCAAATTTGAAATGAGCGCAATGGGAGTGATGAAGTTCTTTCTAGGACTTCAGGTCAACCAATTGCCTGATGGTATCTTCATCCATCAGAAGAAGTATGCTCATGACATATTGGAGAAATTCGATATGGCAGGAGCTAAACCAGCATCAACCCCATTAGCTCCTAATCACGACATTTGTCAAGATCTTAATGGAGTCAAAGTTGACGAGACTCTATATTGCTGCATGATCGAATCCTTGATGTATCTCACTGCTTCTCGACCAAATATCATGTATCCAACGTGCATGTGCGCCCGTTATCCGTCCAATCCAAGAGATTCACATTTGCTTGCCGTCAAACATATCATGAGATATTTGAAAGGATTTCAAAGCACGACGACTTCAATCTTGCGGGTTACTCGGATTCTGATTTTGGTTGCTGCAAACATAATACACAATCTACAACGGCTGGTTGCCAGTTCTTCGGAATCCGCGGTCGCGTTCTCTACCTATGAGGCTGAATACGTTTCAGAATCTGGCTGTTGTTCCTAGATTCTCTGGATTTAACAGTAGATGAGAGACTTTGGACTGCAATTTCTTGATACGGCTATATATGTAGATAAACAGGCTGCAATTGATATCACTAAAAACTCATGTCAACATTCTCGAACTAAACATATTGAGATTCGACACCACTTTATCCGTGATTGCTATGAGAAAAAGTTGGTTAGAATTGAAAAAATCCACACTGATGACCAAAAAGCAGATATTTATACCAAAGCCTTTGATCGTACAAGATTTAAAAATCTTTTAAAATAAATGGTTTACGAAATCTGACATCAGGGGATATACACGAGGTTGAGTTTGAGGATGACGACGACTTGACGTGATAACTCATCAGTTTGATGAATTTTTTGTACATTCTTTCTTCAAAACTCTAAAAATCCAAAAATACGTTTTTGATTTTAGGGGGAGAAATTTTGGGAAAATGAAAAAACATTATAAATGTCAAAAAGAGTTTCTGTGAAAAAGGGAGATCATATTATATCAATATGACAGTCACAGTATGCTAAAGAATTTGATGATTAAACAAGTAATTAAACAGGTCTTACTGAGGATGTTCCAATAGGCTTCACTCGTTTAGTAAATTGTTTTCAAGATATAAACCTAAATGAAAAACTGAATAATTTGTGGGATAACATCTCTCGGATATATGGACTTAGTACTCCAAAATTTCGTTTGAGAGAATGCCAGATTATGCAATACTAGGTCTTTATATTTAATCGATATCTGGGTATTATCCGAGTTCTTCTAATTTTGCATCAGCAATGGCCTAGAACACGCATTATTCGCCTACAAAAGCTGCATAAAAAATGATATGTTATAAACTTTGTGACATTTGTAGTTCAAAAGATTCCTTTCAGGAACAACACCTAAAGACGAGCCTCCACCTCTTTGTCTGTACGGTAGTACTAACCTGAGCTCTCAAGGTCTCGCAATTCACCCTTTACAGATATCAATTGGATATATTCACCTGTGAAATGAAATTCTGAGATGGGAGAAGTTTATGTGAGAAACGAGAAGAAGTTTAAGTGGATAAGAATATTGGCAATCTAAGTAAATCTGCTAAAAAGCTTAATGAGTATACCAAAATCAACGGTACTTGTGATTTGTTAAACACTTGATATGATCTTCTTAAAACACAAAACTCACAAATATATGTATCTTTACTTGTAATTTCTTTTCTAAAAAATCCTAAAACCCAAAAAATAATTTCAGTTTCCTTAACTTTTAAGTTTTGTTTTAGTCTTCCGATGATGTAAACATGGATAGTCGAAGTCATGGTGACATCTTGCTAAAGGGAATATGAAGTCCATGAGTTGGGAGCTAATCTTAAAAGAATAATTTATCTTAACATCAATAAAGTTCATTAATATGAATCTTTACAAATAAAAATAAATTAGTTTTGGTAGAAATTGGTTAACCAAGGTCATTAAGTTGGACTTGGTAGGCAAATCAGATAACCAGGGTCATTAACTTGGACTTGGTTAACTTAGTGGGTTTTAATCAATAAAATTTTGTAAAAAAATAAAAAATATCAAAAACATTTTTTAAGTTTCAGAAATGATTCGTACGAGTCTCACTAACTCGTACCAACCACGTTTGGGCTGCATTCGCACGAACCATTGGTTCATATGAACGACCCTAAAACTAGTATAAAAGGTCACTTTCTTCGCACGAACCAATGTTATGCTACTGTGCGACTGAGAGAACTTTTGTGCGAATACGTTCTAAATTTCGAATTTCTTGACATTTACCGAGTATTATTACAGTGGTGAGGTTGGTTTGCACATCTCTTTCGATGGGAAATGTATTTTTGCTCAATCTTAGCCGTTATAATGCCGAATTTGGACCAAACGGACTTAAAACATTGATTTAGGGAGATTGGACTTGTAAAACTTAAAATTGACCTTAAAAACGTTAATATGGGCCTTAATAACCTATAAATCAACTATCAAATTGCTAAAAACAACATGTTTTAGGTTAAGAATAAACTTGCTGTTATTTGGAACGGTTCATGATTCATATGAATGAGTTGTTCGTACGAACCAAGATTTCAAATTGTTATATCCTTTTCATTCATACGAACGAAGTAACATTCTTAAAAGTTAAATTTTAAAGTTGTGTTAAGTGTTGATGATTCGTACGAAGCATGATTTGTAGGAAGCAAGTTTGGTGAAATCTTTAAAAATTCTAAGTCTTTAATCACCTGTACGAAGTAGTGATTCGTAGGAGTGATGATTTGATCAAACTTGAAATTTGAAATTTTTCTAAGTGTTAAATTATACGAATGTATGGTTTGTACGAATGATGTAGTTAGTTGAAAATTTTGAAAAATTTTACTAACGGTTAGAATTCTTTTTGTACAGGTCAAGAAAACGTTCTTCTCTCTGTTTCACAACATTTGTTGTCTACTTGACGAGACTATTCCGGAGATTGCTGCTTATAGAGATGTGTTAGATTTTTTTGGCAGGATTCTGATTACAAAAGCGCTCACTGATCGACCTACAATTTATAGATCTCATGTCGAATATTTCTGGAACGCAACAGAGTATGATTCTGGAGAAAATGAGATAGTTTCGGCGATGAAGATTGATGATGAAGATATACAGGTTAAGATAATGGAAGATTTGATCGAGTCAGTTTTGGATTTTAAGGATAATGCAGATGATCGTACCGGATTTTTGGAGTACATGGTGAAGGTTGTTTTTACATAATGGGATATACTTGATCTGTGAATGTCGCGCAATTCAAGAAAGGAAACCTTAGTGTGCGATTCCGTTATATTGCTCATGTTGTTGCTCACACATTGAATCATCGCAAGGGACGATTTGATGATTTGGTTGATTATCAAATGTGCATGATTACTGCTTTGATCCTCAATCTGCCATATAATTTCTCTAAAGTTATATTTACACAGATGGTGCAGAACATACAGAGGGAAAAGTTCTTGCAATACCCTCGATTTGTACAGATGTTGATAGATCATTTGCACCCGAACCTAAAGAAGAAGTAGGACGAAGTGTTAAAGTTAGAGCACATGGATGTTTCTACATTGAAGAAGATGAATTTACATTTGAAGACATCTCCGAATGCTAACCCGGTTTTTGGTGCTATAGTCGACAAAGATTACATGTCTCCAGCTCTGGGTAAATGGAGGAAGAAGACAGTGGGGATGGAAGTGAGGAATTGACTACACTTAAAAGTTTTGTTGCTAAGCAAAGTTTGTGGTTTGTGAAAGATGGAGACAAAGGTTCAAAGAGAAAAGCAACTCAGCACCCCAAAAGAAAAAGCCAGCAGCAGAAAGTTCTAGGCTTAGAATGAACCAGATGTTGAAGAAACTATTGAAGATATTGCTGCAGATATCGAGAAGCAAGTGTTTGGTGAAGAACAAGAAGCTGAAGATTCATCTCCTTCGAGCACTAATTCTGATGAGAAACGCGCTGGTGAAAGAAAAAGGGCAAAAAGATTGAGGCAAAACGTTTGGCAGAGAAGAAGAGAAAATCCAAAGAGCGAAAACGCAAAGTGACAGGAGAAGATGATACAACGTATGTACCTTCGGGTTCAGATATAGATACTCCTGTGCGCACACTAGTGAAGAAAAAGACACGAAGGTTTTAGCGCCAAGCAGCTAGAAGCTGTGATCTTCAACTGTTAGATTTAAAGAGATTGTGCAAGAGCAAACAATTGAAGAAGAGGTTATTGTTGAACCAGCTCAATAAATTCCAACATCACCACCTCGACAGGCTACGCCTCAGCCGCCACCACAACCAACACCCGTCAGGCAAAACCACAACTAACACCACAGCCAACACCACAACCGGCAACACCACAACCGCCACCACATACTACACAACCCTAGACTCAGTTTGATTTTAACATAGATTTTGGAGACATTCTAGGGGGAGAAGACTTTACGACAGACTTGTTCAACGACCCGCATGTTGATGAGTTACCGAAACAAGTCTTGTTGAACACGGTCAAAATTGCGGAGTTGCAAGAACAAATTAATATGTTGAATGAAGAAAAACAGGAGTTGCATGAGCAGATTAATGTGTCGAATGAAGATAAAAGCAGTTAGAAGCCATGCTCGCAAGTATTGTCTCTGAGAATGAACGTCTATGACTCAGAATGGCTGAGTATGAAGACGAAAGGCTCCAGAGCGATAGAAGAATGAATATGTTTGAGAAGATTTTGACGAAAAAGCTGGGAGTCAACATAGCCGCAGAGATTGATGAGATAGAACGCACTGAGGCTAGCGAACGTGTTGCTGAAAGGGAACGTCTTGCTAAAGAATTATCAGACGTGCAAGGCAAAGGAAAAGCAAAGGTTGTAGAGGATCTTGTGAATGTTGAAACTGAGGCAGAAGCTGAATCTGCGCCAGTTACTATTACAGATATCGTTGGGTACCAAGTGTCGAACAAGTTTATACTGATCGGGAAGCCTAAGGATGGGGAGATTGATATGAAGATCTATCTGCGAGACACCACGAATGCCTTTGAAGAAAAAGTTAGAAAAAGAAATTGAGAAAGCGACTAAAGAATTTAAGGAAGATGCTAAGAAAGAAGATGAAGATTTAAATAATGTTGGTGATTCTGATTTGGATTTTGATAAGGGTGGTAGTGATGATGATAATGTAGGAGGTGCTGGTATTCGTGTAACTTAATCTAGTGTGAATGAAGAGTTTGATTATTCAGTGTACCTTGATGATTCTTCGAATCAAACTACTGAAGAAGGTGTTAAGGACAGATCTGAAGGTCCTTCATATGCTCAGCAGGCAGGAATCCTCTCGGTGATTGATACATCTACCGTTCCTGTCCTGTCAAAATCAAAGATTTTCTATCTTGAGCATGATGTCCAGGAAGGCAAATTTATCCACAGTTATTCTAAGGAAGAGATTGCAGAAATGCTAGGTGTGGATGAAACACCGTTTGAGTTTAATTTTGAAGATGAGCTGAATGAGATTAGTGCGTTCGAGCCAAATGATTATGTTTTTGAACGTGTTGAAGAAGCGAACCATTATGATCGAGTTTTCATGGAGGATGATTCTGATGACGATGCTAATATTGTCGATCAGGGTACAGAGGACTCCCCAAATTTTACTGAACTATTTGCAGCAGAGAATGCTTATGTGCTAAAACGTAAAGTTGAAGAAGCTGCAAATCAAGGCACTATTCCTCAACAGTTAAACAGAGCTGAAATTGCTGAGATGAGGAAGAAGTGTTTTAAGAAGTCACCAGCAGAGCGTAAATTCAAACGTCCTCTAGCGTTCCTTACTCGTGACGCTGATATTTCTCTAGGAGATATTATAAGATGGGGTTGGATTGAAGAGCTTAACGTCTATGCGATCAAAAGGGAGTTTGGTATTCAATACTTCTGATATCTGAGCGAGATCAAGCCCTTACCTTACTGGGATATCAAAGAGTTGGTACAGACAAAGATGGTCAATCTCAAGATGAAATTTCATGACCAGAGGCTTTGGAAGTTGATTAAGCTTGAGGCTTTTCATAGATTTACACACTTGAAACCTCACTTTCCGAGATGCATCACTAAGATAGATCCAGTGACTAAAGAGAAGGATGTTACGATCATCGTAAAGAGGCCGGAAGTAATGAATATGCCTATGTTACGGATGGAGCAGGATTTCTACAAGATCTTCAAGTGGTGGCATTATGATTCGAACACAGGAGAGGCTGTTATTTGCATGCACCCGGATGAAGACTCGTGGAAGATTACTGAAGAACTAACCGAAGCCGTCATAGCACACAAACGCATATACGGGCTATGGCGTGGCATTCGAGTACTAGACCCGATGTGGCTAGTCAATTGCACGAAGAAAGATGTAGACTGCTTGTTCTACAGTAAGGTCAGTTATGAAGAAAAAGATAAAGAGCAAGCACTTCAATTCCATAAGTTTGTTAATGTCTGTTTCGCAAACGATATACATTCAGGATCGACATGGAACACTTCTTGGAGGAAGCTGGAGGAGACTAAGCAGAAGAAGAAAGAAAAGAAGGAAACTAGGATTGTTGAGCGTGCTCGCATAGCATCGCTAAGGGGTTTTCGGTTTGGCAATACAGTGAACCGACCTCCTCCAATAGATCAAATGCCAATAGGATTTGAGGAGCATTGCAAGCAACCGAAGATATTTTTGGTTGTTAAGCGTCAAATCATATGAAGATCTTTTTGAAGACTATCCAGACTGCGGCAACATCCAAGGGAGAGTTTGTTGGTGTATTATGTCTATTGCCTACGTCTAGGATGTGTTGATATTGTATATAGGGCTTAAACGTCGATTGTATATCTGTTGTTGATTATTTTATATGAGTTGTAGTATACTCGTACGAGTGAAATACTTGGCTCGTACGAGTGACACTCTATCACTCGTACGAGGCAGTCACTCGCACGAGTCAAGTTTCTATTTTACACACACTCCAGTACGAGTCATGTCAACCTATAAATAGAGGAGTGTTGTGTCAGAGCTAATGGCTGTTAGTTCAGTTGGACAGTGAAGCCCTTCTGTTTTTTTTACTCGCGTCTGTACTTTGCAAGTCTTTCAATACAATTCAGAGCCGTTAAACAGTATCTCTCTCTTGTTCATTTGTTATCCTCTCTAGCAATGAATTCCGCCTCTGCCAACTGAAGTAGATCAGACCAGTTGCTCATCGGAGGAGCTGATCCCCCGTTCACAAGGTTGTGGTCCCGTGGTCGGCGGCGGTTCTAGACGGAAGCTTTGGGGATAGAACAGATTCGGCAGAACGAAATAGACATGTAGGCACAGAATCAGCGGAAGCTTTTCATTTCATTCATTCATACCGAAAGTGTATTCATCTTGACTGGCTGGCGGAGTTCCTGGAGAGAATCTGTCAGCGTTTCCCCAAAGGGAACTTCCAAAACTTACAAACAATGAACACAAAACACCTATTTATAGACATGAGAGCTTGTCCGAAGCGAGTCTGTTGTCACTCGTATGAAGGGTCATTCGTACGAGTGAGATGTTATCACTCGTACGAGTAACAAAGTCACTCGTACGAAGCATATAGTCACTCATACGAGGCACATGTCACTCGTACAAGCCAGTACTCATTCGCACTTGGGTCGTGTGTTCGTTTCTAATCTATACAATATTCAAGACATACTCTTTCTAGCCTATTCGCACAGTGACGGCCATAAAGTGCATCAACAAATAATGACACTATTGTCCACACAAGGAAGGTGAAGTACTCATCTTGATGGTGCCCCTCCAATTTTTATGGTTGCAAATTCTCTCTATTTCTAAATTTGTTTAACGACGTGCCCTTTCACGAGTTATGTCAACGGACGATAGCACGTGGACCATCACGAAGGTCCCTTCTATGTTGAAGGTATGTAGACAATAGCGTCCTCTCTCTGGCTGATCGTCGTCTTTGAATTGTAGAACACTAGGGTAACCATGCAAGGCAACTTATTATTACGGGAGCCCACATAATAATAACTTGCAGTGGATGAGAATCCTAGTGGGCTATGCGGGTCAAGCTAATGATCACTACCCATTCGACATTGTAAGGTTGTTCGAGTTTCTATCTAGTGGGAAACTAACCGGGGTAGTTGCTATAACACCCTACCATACAGAAACACCACACATATTTATTCTCATCTAACATTCGATCTATATCACGAGTCGATTAAGACTAGTCATCTAAACAAATAAAACTGGTTGGCCACATAAGGAGGAAATTTCCTCAATGGTCTAGAGTTCTTGTACATGGGTTAGTTGCATGGTGTCTATGGCACCTCATCTTATTTATTGGGAAGAGATTACATTAAACTTCATCGTTTGACATTTGTCTTACCCCAAGGGATGGTATGGCACGAGCCATGCGTCAACACCCTCATTGCATTCTATTCGATATCTATGGAAATTATAACAATCTAGCTGGAGCTCGTGGAGCTCAAGGGATATCAATGTATTCGTCACATGGGTTGGGGTGGTGAAGGATTTTTTTTTCTTTTCCTACTTTGGACGATCGAAGTATGGAATATATGCTATAAGGTTGGAGACGACCGTTTCGTTTCTCCTCCTCAATGAGTTATTTCCATTCCACTAAGACATATGGCTGATACACGCAAGAGGTGCATGGTAGACTATATTTATCTAAATATGTGTCTAGCTTCTTTTAATCTTGGGTATTAAGAAGAAACATGGCGCCAAAAGGAAGGTCTACACCCAAAAGGGGTTAGTTAATCCATGACTTACTTGGTAAGCCGAACTAGAGTTCTTATGGAAGGACATACGGTTGCGGAAAGTGCACGACACGAGGGTAACTTAGGCGACAGTAATGATGGTACTAGTGGTACGGTAGTTCAATGGTTCCAATCCCAATAGATTGGGAACGAGTGGCAGCTCTACACCTAAAGATGCGATCATAGAAGGTTTTAAATGCTAAGGCTTTCCCGGACTGTAAGCCGCGAGACCTCATTGGTGCGAGAGGTGTGGTAGGTTATGCCCACTAAATAAAGACAAGGGAGTTAGTTAGTAGTGCTAGTAAATGCACTCCTGAGTAAACGATAAGGTAAACAAAGAGTCTCCTGATGAATGCAACGTTAACTTGGTGAAATCCTCTAGTAGAAACTTTAAGGAATGATACTACGAAGATGTTATCATGGGTAGAACTCAAAAAAATCTTACGCGAGAAGAGTATTGCTCGCTGACTGGAACTCCAAGGGTAGAAACGGGATCCTAGAACTTGATCATGAATGTAGCCAACGTTGTTGGATAGACATGACGCTTTCATGATCTCTCAAGGGTTGTTCCATACTGGGGCACACCTGATATCAAACGCATTGAGCGCTACATTTGGGGTTTAGCCTCTAAGAGCCAAAACATGACCACATTATCCCTCCCTACCTTCATCAGTTAAACAGTAACTCTCGCAGTTAGTCTCACCAAGGATGCGATGAGAATTGAAAAATATTAAAGAAAGGTGCGGAAAGGAAGGAAAGGCATGTGGAATCTACTAGCGACGGTAAGCGAAAATACACACCCCTTAAGGCAGGATTGAGAGTGAGTAACAAACGAAAGGGAACTCCCATGATGATAGAAACAAAGGCAATTGCATCCATAATTGATGCTAACACCAAGAAATATGCGGATAACTTACTCAAATCCTAAATGTGATAAGTGAAAATTTCCTCATGAGGGCAATTGCAAAAGTGCCAAGAGTAGAAATGTGGTGGATCAAGACACAAAATAGAAACCAAGGATATTAAGTGTGGCATGAAGGCCACTTCAAGCATGAACGTCTCAAGAATGAATCAGTCAAGTGAACTAAAGTTTGAGTGAGAAGAAACTATGGATACCCCACAAGATCCTGATGTCGTCATGCGTACTTTCTACTCTACGTTCATTACGTGTCAATTCTTTTGATATTGACACCGAGCTTAGCTAGTGCCTTTAGTTGTTAAGCTTATACTCGAATTAGAGTCTTGTAAATTAGACACGTTATCAAGTTAGCTAATGGAGAATTAGCGTTAGACTCATCTCGTCGATACGAACCAATGATATATAATGTCCAAAAAAAATTTTTCTCCTAAAAATCACACAATTCTAACTATGCAATCGGTTTGTAAAATTGTTTACGGATCAATTTCTGTGTACCAAAACGTTTGTTACTCAGCTGGTTAACTTTCCACCTTTTCGTGTTCAACTTGGAACAATGCCCAATTTGAAACAAAAATCCGAGATGGTCCAAAATCAACACCAAAGATCCGAGATGCACTGTTTTGGCCCCTGAGTCATGAGGAATAATTAAAAGGTCACTGGCACGTTTTCTAACAATCAACATCTCACATCCATCTTGTTTGATACATGTGTCGATTTTTGTTCATCTCCATAGAATTCAAAATATACTCGACCTAGAGTCAAGTAAGATAGACGTTCCCTCATTCTATAGGATTTGCCAACGGTAAATTAGTTAATGTCAGGGGAAGTTATAAAAGATGCACTATGGAACTTGGAGAACAAGAATTTAATATCGTTCTTTTACCCATTTATCTGTGTTGTTACAACGTAGCTTTTGGCATAGACTTGTGGACGTATAACCGAGTGGAAGTAGGTCGTCCTGAGAAAACTATCCGCATCCCCCTTCCTAATGAAGAAACACTTGTAGTACACGGAGAGAAGCATGAGACGCCCTTACGAACCATTAATTGCATGAAGGCCATAAGTGCCTACAGAAAGGTTGCATATCCTTTCTTGCTCACGTAGTCGATAAGGAAAATCAGGAGCCAAAATTGGAGTAAATAACCGTTGTGAAGGAATTCCCTCGAATTCTTTCCATCAGACTTGTCTGGATTACCTCCGCATCGAGACGCCAACTTTCGCATTGATTTGGTGCTAGGAGAAGCAAAAGTAGCGAAGCCTCCTTACCGATTAGCTCCGTGATAAATGCAAAGACTATCTACAAAACTTTAAAAGTAGTTTGAAAAAGGATTCATTAGAACGAGTTCCTCGCCATGGGAAGCTCTGGTGCATTTTCTCGAGAAGAAGGATGGAACCTTCCGAATGTTCATAGGCTACCGAGAACTAAATAAGTTATCCCTCAAGAACCGGTACCCATTACCGAGGATCGATGATCTATTCGATCAATTGCAAGGGTTGAGTTTTTACTCAAAGATTGATTTAAGATCCGGGTATCATCGGTTAAGAATCCAAGAGGAAAGTATTCCTAAGACGACATTTAGGACTCGCTATGGTCATTACTAGTTCCTTGTTATGCCTTTTGGTCTAACAAACGCCCTGTAGTATTTATGGATTTAATGAATCTGGGTATGTAAGCCATACCTCGACAAGTTCATGAACGTTTTATCAATGACATATTGATATACTTGCGAACCAAGGAAGAACACGAATAACACTTGAGAACTACACTGGAGTTGTTAAAGAAGGAGCAATTATAGGCCAAGTTCTCTAAGTACATTTTCTCGGTCACGTGGTGAACGAGAACGGGATACACGTTGACCCCTCAAATATCGATGCTATAAAGAATTGGATCGTGCCAAGAACCCCCACAGAAATACGACAATTTCTTTGTTTAGCGGGATATTACAAGAGATTTATTGAGAACTTCTCAAAAGTTGCTCAGCCACTAACCTCGCTTACACCAAAGGATAATAAGTTCGATTGGGGAGAAAAGCAAGAATCAGCATTTGAGCTATTAAAGGACAAATTATGTAAGGCGCCGATATTATCACTTTCAAACGGTACCGATGACTTTGTGGTGTATTGTGATGCATTGCATCAAGACTTGGGTTGCATGTTAATGCAACGTGAAAAAGTCATCACTTACGCGTCATGTCAGTTGAATGTTCATGAAAAGAATTATACCACTCATGCCCTGGAACTAGGCGTAGTGGTATTTACTTTAATAATCTGGTGTCATTATTTATATGGCACTAAGTGTACCATATTCATAGATCATAAAAGTCTTCAACACATATTAACTCAAAAGGAACTAAATATGCGCCAACGGCGTTGGATAGAAGTGTTGAATAATCATGACTGTGAGATCAAGTATAACCCGGACAGAGAAAATGTAGTGGCAGATGCTCTGAGCTAAAGGAACAAGTGAAAACTTTACGCGTTCGAGCTTTAGAAATGACTATTAGACGAACTTTACGACTCGAGCGCACGATGCACAACAAGAAGCTCTAAAGCCAGAAAACATTAAAGCGGAATCATTACAGGGAGTGGAAAAACAAATGGAACCAAACAAGGATGAAACTTTATATTTAATGGAAGGATTAGATTCCCTATTTTGGCAATCTACGACGCTGGCAATCTACGAGGCTGGGTGCTGGACGAAGCACACTAGTAAAAATACTCGATACACCGGTATCCTATAAACTATCAGGATTTAAAGGAGTATTATTGGTGGCCTAATCTCAACGGAGATATTGCGACCTATGTTGGGAAATACCTAACTTTTGCAAATGGTCAAGGCCGAATACCAAAAGCCATCTGGCTTATTACAACAACCTGAGATCCTTGTTTGGAAATGGGAGCAAATCTCAACTGATTTTATTACATACCACAGACCTCACGAGGTCATGACATGATTTGGGTTATCATTGATTGGTTAACAAAATCAGCTCACTTCTTATGCATCCGTAAGAAAGACAGTACGAAGAAGTTAGTTGAACTGTATCTTAAGGAAATTGTGGCACGTCATGTAATGCCAATCTCGATAATCTCTGATAGAGACGGTCGTTTTGTGTCGCGGATCTAGCAATCATTTCAAACTTCGTTTGGCTCTGGCTTAGATTTAAGTACAGCTTTTCACCCACAGACCGATGGTCAAAGCGAGCGAACCATCCAAACGTTGGAAGACATGATTCGGGCTTGTGTGATGGATTTAGGCAAAAACTGGGATACTCATTTACCGTTGGTAGAGTTTTCCTACAATAACAGTTATCACACCAGTATCAAGGTCGTGCCGTTCAAAGCATTAATGAACGAAAGTGCCGATCTCTACTATGTTAGGCGGAAGTCGGTGACAAACAACTCATTGGTCCCGAACTAGTACAAGAGACCACTGACAAAATATTCAAGATCCATGAGAGTATCAAAGCGGCTCGAGATAGACAAAAGAGCTACGTAGAGCGGAGACGCAAACCATTATCCTTCAAGGTCGGAGACAAAATGTTACTAAAGGTCTCACCTTGGAAAGGCGTAGCTAGATTTAGGAAGCGTGGAAAACTAAACCCGAGATACATTGGGCCTTTTGAAATTCTAGCAAAGGTTGGTACAATGATTTAAAAGCTAAAACTGCCAGAAGAACTCAACAACGTACCCGACACATTTCATGCATCTAAACTAAAAAAAGACCGACTAATGACACGGTTATCATCCCGGCGGATGGAATTCATATTGATGACAAACTCTAGTTTACTAAGGAATCCGTCGTGGTTATGGACTTGAAAGTTCAACAGACGAGGAGAAGTCAAATCAAACTAGTAAAAGTTCGTTGGAACTCGCGTCACGGTCCCAAGTATACGAGGGAACATGAAGATCAAATCAAGACAAAGTACCCCCTCCTGTTCAAGGAGACTGCTTTCAAGGATGCCTCAAGGTGAACTTCGGGATGAAATTCTTTTTAACAGGGGGAGTATGTGAAAAATGGCAAAATAACCGGTAATTCCGTACAATCTAATCACTATTTTTATTTCATAATCTCATGCATACTATCGTAGTTTAATTTGGTAACTGAGACGTACGTCATATCACAAGTATTAGAACAAGTAAATCATGTCATATCATATATTGGTCTCCGTTACTATGCGAAACAAACCAGACAATGCCCTAAAGGTGTTGGTAGAAAGTGTTGGGCGCACTATTGGCGGCTGCCCTATTCGTGTCAGCAAGACCGCTAAAACGAAACAGAACAACGAATAACGGCATGCAAATGCCATAATTGAGTCCATATATACATGAAACCATTGATATTGGAACCCCCATTAAAAATATATATAACTTTCCGGTACAACGCCTAACTTGCAAAATTGTCCGTTTCGACCAAAAAGGCGCAAATTTCAGTTTGCCCGCAATGTTAATTCGGTGGACTCTGGATTTCAGTATTATAACAAAATAATGTTGAACATCCTAAAATAATATGAGAATAGAAAAATGCATAAAAGACATCGTTTCCGGTCATGCGGCAAACAGTGCACAACTCGACCGGAAAGCGACCCTTTGTCGAACCGACGAACATTTTAGTGGCTAATAGCCTCATACATGCATCTAGAGAACTAGTTAAGCCTCATTTGGGACTCAGAATCCTTTCAACTATCTTTAGATCATGGAAACACAACTTCCGGAAAAGTTCGACGACAAGATATATAAGTGCCGATATCGAGCGAACGATCGAACGAAAGCCATTTCGGCTATCTTAACTCAACATGTATTCATCTAGCGAACTAGTTAAGCGTATTTATAGATTGGAAGTGCACTAAATAAACATCTTGACAATTGTGGTGGTATAAAAACAAAGCTTCTGGTATTAAATGGTAAGATCCGTTTATTAGCAAATACTGTGTCGATGAGCGAACTAGTGACGTTTTCGTCATCCGAAACCTATATTAATTTTTAAGTTGACTAATTATCATAGATTAACACCCTAAACCATAATTATATGCTAAGGATACAAGATCAACCCCCCAAATCACAACACTTAAGTTAATTACTTAAATATCTAATAAATATGCATATGTTATAAACAAATGTTACACTTTACCCCCTTGTATTTGGTGAATTCAAGTGGGTCCCACACCCACTTGATTCATATTGAAATTATGAGATTAGGAGCATGGTGTATGATTTATATATGACCATTAAAAGATGGCTAAATATATATACATAACCTACACCATATCCTTCATCATTTCACCTCAAAATAATTGAAACAACCTTCGTTCTTCCCCCTCATACTACACGGCCACAAACACCACCATTAAACCACCACAATTCCACCATTAACCACCTCCTTACACTCACTTTAAAGCCACTTCAAGACCATACAAGATGCTAGCAAAGGTGGAGGACCATTAGGGCTTTCTTGTGCAACCATTGTAAGATAAATCTCTTCATTTTCTAGCTTCTTACCATGTCTAGTTTAAGGAAGTACAAGTTGATCATCTTGAAAGTAAAGAAAATATAACTCAAAAACCCTAAACCTCACCTTAATAATAACACTAAATATAATTATTATGTGTTGATTATGTGCTTATATGTAAACTAGATAGCATGATGATGTTGATTATGTTAAAGTAAGGTGAATAAAGTAGATGATCTTGTATGAATAAATATATAAATGATGATTTAAACATGGTGATGTTTAAATCTAAACAAATCATCAACTTCATCATCCATGAAGATTACTATAATCTAAAAGTGATTTACTACACATGAGTAATTTTTATAAAGAATAAATACTATGATTTAAGATGTAACCATCTTAAAAAGTGTAGTAAACCAAGGGAGTTAAAAATGAAAGACTTAATTTAATGATGTAACAAAAATGGTGGTTTAAAAATGCTAATAAATGTGGGAATCTCATTATATTTTTAATAAGAATATGATTACCAAAAGCCATGATGATGATGTGCATAAGTTGTAAACAAAATAGTATGGGAGCTTAGATTAATAGTTGATCTTGATTATGAGCGTAAACATGGTTTAAATACGTTTTGAAAACGTGGAAAACGCCATAGTTTAGGGAAACTGTGGCGAAATTTTCTAAAATCTAATCGTGATTAAAGTATAATTAATTGGGTGATTAGTGGGACTAAACGCGATTAGTGACATATATCGTCATTAAGGAAGTCCTAATGACACGGGTTAAACCCTAAACACCCAAGTGATTAACAAGTGCATATATATTTTTTTACAAGTTGAAATATAAGTGATTCCTGCGCATATATATATGTGTAAATACATGTGTATGTATTTAGAAGCATAGGGTATCCACCATAAAATACCCGACTATAAACAAAATACTACAAACACTTGAAAATATTACCAAGTGTAGGTGACGCAAACAAATACCTTTATACAATACGTCGAAACGATAATCGGACAAACGAAGCAATGCGGACGGTGGGCGAATGTACACAAATACACTGTCGCGTCGTTGAACGACGAACAAATCGCCGACACCAAGAGTTATTACGACAACGGTATATTAAACAATGACAACGACATGTCTAAAATAATTTATTTTAGGCACTTGACATATATATATGTTATCGATATCAAAACCCGGAAAGTTAAAATATAAAAGAATTTACTAAGTGATTTTATAAAAGTATAAAAATATGTATACGTACAAAGCTATGCTTAGTGAAAATTATAAGTGTAAGACATATGAATATTGGGCTATTGTAAATGAATTTTGGCTAGGCCCATTTCATAAAAGTCATGGGCAAGACCCAATTTCATAAAGTATATGGACAAAGCCCAAAGGCATAAATTACATTGGCTAGGACCAAAACACATAAAAACATGATATAAATTACATGGGCTAGGCCTAATGACATAAAAACGGGCTAGGCCCAATGACATAAATTAAATGGGCTATGCTTAATGACATAAAAGACATGGGCTAGGCACAATGACATAAACTACATGGGCTAGGCTCAATCACATAAAGACATAGGCAAGGCCCAATGAAATAAAAGACATGGGCTAGGCCCAATGACATAAATTACACGGGCTAGGCCCAATGACATAAATGACATGGGCGAGGCCCAATGACACGCATGCAAAGCACGAGGACATGTGCAGGGCAAGGCTCAATTCACAAACGATCTAAGAAAAACAATATATATATATATATATATATATAAGAGAGATACATGTATAAAAATACTAATCGAACTACCAACACTACGATAACATTAAAAGTTGTTCTAATGTGATAAATATATACACAACAAGAACTCAAGAAGAAAAACTAGTACGAGGTTCAACGAGACCTAGGTGTCTAATGAAGTTAATACACTTGTAGGTTACACACGTGTACGGACACCGAACTTTGATAAGTACGACGTACAGAACACAAATCTGTGAGTTCATGTCCCTCCTTTCAATTATTTCAAATTTTGTTTTAAAACTATTGAGGGGAAATACATGTCATAACAAATGGTATTTTAGCTATGTGGTTAGATGATAACACAATCAGTGTGCGTAAGTAGGATGATGACAAGAGTAAACAAGGTGCAAAACATATAGATCTATCAAGTTTGAGGTGCGCTCCACTCCTGGTTTGTTAACCCTTTAGGAGTGCTTTTATGATCCCAATTGATGTCAAGAGTTGTCTCGATTTGGTTACTTACTTATGGCACATATGTCAGGGTGCTAGCTACACACTAATAAATCCTTGAACTCCATGAATGCTAATAACATACTCAGATTTCATTACTAGATTACCAGCATGACACTTTATGAGAAAACAATAACTACATGAACTCACCAACTTTATGTTGACTTTTAAAATTACATGTATTTTAAGACACAAGACTTGAGCTGGTGATACACTTCGGGATATGGGGAAATAACATGACAACGAATGCACCTTTTGGAGGATTGCCTCTTATATCCCAACCTCGTATGGATATATAGGAGTCAAAACCTCATTATACATTTATGATAAAAATAATATTTTATTTTGACGTAATGTACGTCAAACTGTGACATTGATGACAAAGTGAAAACTATGAAATTACTTTTGGTAACTTATAAATGTTGGAATGAAATATTTATATCAGTATGGCATCGTTGTTAGTTTATACTTGTTTACTTGATTGGATGCAATGATTACCTCATAGTCACACGCTTGCGCTTCCGCTACGACCTGGGTGTGACATCAAGTCCTCGTTCCTATACGGAAAAGTGAAAGAGGAGGTGTATATCAGCCAACCATCGGGGTTTGTCAATCTGATACACAAAGACATGGTTTATCTACTGGATAAGGCGTTAACGGATTACACCAGGCCCCAGGAGCCTGGTGCAAGACGCTTTCTCAACACCTTCTAGACAATGGTTTTTTCTAGAGGAATAGTAGACAGTACCCTCTTCACACGGGAAGCGGCATGACACATCTTAATTGTACAAATTTATGTGGATGACATCATATTCGGTTCAACCAATTTTATGCAAAGACTTTGAAAGATTCATGAAGAAGAAATTCGAGATAAGTTCTATGGGAGAGATGAAGTTCTTTCTAGGACATCAGGTCGATCAATTACCTGATGGTGTCTTTATACATATGTCAAAGTATGTGAAGAATGTTTTGGAGAAATTTAAAATGTTTGAATCATCACCAGTATCTACCCCATTAGCTCTGATTCATTGCATAACACCAGATACAACTGGAGTGAAGATTAATGAAACATTGTATCGTTCGATGATTGGGTCGTTGATGTATTTGACGGCATCACGACCGGATATCGTGTATCCAACATGCCTCTACGCATGCTACCAGTCAAGTTAAAGAGTGTCACATTTGTTGATCGTTAAATAGATTCTTGATACCTGAAGAGTTGCCCAAGCACCGGCTTGTGGTATCCATGAACAAACGACTTTAATCTCGCAGGATACTCCGACTATAACTTTGGGTGTTGCAAATTAAATGCTAAATCTACAACTGCCTGTTGCAGATCCTTTGGCACATGATTAGTAAGGTGGCAATGCAAGAAGCAAACCACGGTCGCTCTCTCTACTTGCGGAGCAGAATATGTTTCAGCTTCTAGTTGTTGTTCTCAAATCTTGTGGATACAACAACAGATGAGAGACTATGGATTGCAGTTTCTTGATACACCTATATATGTAGATAAGGAGGCTGCCATTAACATAACGAAAAATTCGGTTTAACACTCTAAAACTAAACACATTGAAATATGACATCACTTTTTTCATGACTGCTACGAGAAAAGTTGATCATATTGAAAAGATCCACAATATAAATAATCAAAAAGCATTTGACAGAGCAAAATATAAATATCTTTTAAAATTAAATCGGATGAAAGATATGACAACAGGGGGACACAGAGGTTGAAGCCGAGATGGATGAAGATTTGACGTAATCCTCATCGATTTGTCAAATTTATAGTTTTCAACTTTCTTTCTTTAAAACAAAATCCAAAAATGTGTTTTTCATTTTAAGAGGAGAAATATGTGGTGAAAATACAAAAACATATAAAAATTTGAAAATGTACAAAAATATAAAAAAGACAAAAGAGTTTTGGTGTAAAAAGAGGAAATGATAGTACATGAGTGGATTATCATAGTATGCTAAAGAAATGTAGTGTCAAAATATTTATACAGGTCTCGCTAATGATGTGCAAGTAGACTTCGCACATTCAGTAAATTCTTTTTGAGATATAAACTTAAAAAAAACTTCTTAATTAGTGGCTTAACATCTCTTCGATATATGGTCTTAGTACACTGAAATTTCATTTGAGAGATTGTCGGATTCTGAGATATTAGATCTTTATAGGTAATTGATATATCCAGTATTATGCAAGTTCTTCTGATTTTGTGTAAGGAATATCCTAGAACTTGTAGAATACTTTTAATTTTAAACCCTAAAACTGCATCTAATTGAAAGTATTGAAAGATCTGACAATTGTAGTCAAAATATTCCATTATATGGAACACCACTTTTAAGTTGAGACTTCATCTCTCTGTCTGTACGGTGGTACTAACCTGAGCTCTCAAGGTCTCACACAACATAGATACATATATTAGTTAGATATATTCAACTATAAGATGAAATTCAGGGAATCTTGATACGGGAGTATTTTCCAAGGTGGGAAACACTAGTAAGTCAAGTTCTAAGACATCTAATTACTGTATCTCGAAGCAATTGAGAAATGTGTAGAGGTTTAAGTGGATCAGTATACTTACTATCTAAGTGAATCTGTTTAGAAGGTGAAGTTTTCAAGATCAACGATACTGGTGATAAGTCTCAAAAAACTGATATGATCCTCTAACACAAACTCACAAAAACGTCTGTAAATATGTTTGTACATAGTTATTTCATTTCAGAAAAACCCAAAAAGATTTTTAGTGTATTTTAGCATAAACATTGAAAAATCAAAAAGATTTTATTTTCATCTTAGTTTCAACTGCTGATGATGAAAACTTATGTTCAAAGTCCGAAGTTGCTTATTGCTAAATTAAATTTGGAGAACAAAGGGTCGGGAGCTTATCTGGAATTAGAAAATGTTTTAAAATGATCAAAAGTTCATTAATTTGAAACTTGAAATTGTTTGAAAACATCAGTTTTTGACAAAGTGTTCATTCATTAGCTTGAACCTTATAGACAAATCAGTTAACCAGGGTCATTAACTTGGACGTGGTCAACTGAGTGGGTCATTAAAGCTAATAAAATGTTCGAGAAATTGAAAGTTTTTAAAATTTGAGGTTATCTCCGCACGAAGTTGTTCCTTCGCACAAAGATAGATGTTATCTTCGCACGAAGATAAAGGTCTACCTTCGTACGAAGATAAACTTAAACACTATGTAAGGATCAACTTCATACGAGGTAACTCATTTACTGTTTCAGTCATCTCTCTACACGAACTAGAGTTGTAAGTGTGTTTGCAAAGTGAACGACGAAGTGCTACCCAAATCGATTGTAGTGGTTGATTTGCACACCACATACAATGGTTAAGGTAGAAACTAAACGAGATTGGACCGTAATTTTGATCGAATCAAATTTTTGAACATATAAAAGTAATCTATGACGATTGGACCGATAAAACTTAAAATTGAATGCTCATATATGTTAATCGGTGTTTTTATAACACGTAACAACCTTCAATTTCATAAAAACATCAAAAATCATGTTCTTGGTTCTAACTATGTTTGAACGAAGTGAACTACCTTCATACCAAGGTAGAACTCTACCCTTGCATGAAGATAAATAAAGCTTAAATGAGATGAACTACCCTTGTACGAAGATAGAATTCTTCCCTCGCATGAAGGTAAAAAGTTGTAAATGGCATAATTCATCTCTTGCACAAAGATTGAATCTGTTTATGTCAAAAATGATTTTAAGTCTATCTTCGTATGAAGTGAATTTGGTATCTTCGTACAAAAACTCACTTCATACCAAAGTTTGGTATTCTTTAAAGATTTCGTCTAAGTCTTGTTTTTATTGTGTTTTTTATGAAAAGGTTGACGAATTTAGAGCCGAAACACAACATCTATTGTGTACTAGATGATACCATACTAGAGATAGAACCGTTAAAAGAAATTCTGGAATTTATGGGTCGACTACAGATAAAGAAAGCACTGACGAAACAACATAAGGCTTATGATCTCATGTTCAAAGATTTTTGGATAATGCAAAATTCATTCGGAGTCCACCAGTGATACAATCATTTGTTAGGATCGGAAACGAGGATTAGGAAATTCTGACTACTGAAACGCTGATCAGGAGGGTTGTAGACTTTAAAGACAAAGATAGTGATCCGACAGGTTACTCAGAGAGGATGGTTAAAGGGTGTATTTATAGAATGGGGTACAAAGGGTATGCTCAAACTTCAACAAAGCTTATTTCGGCAAGCCTTACAAATTCTTCGTGCATTGAGTTATACATGTGCTAAGTCATCGTAAAGGAGGTTTCGATGTACTTTTGGACTATCCAATGTGCATGATTATAGCATTATCGTTAAATCTGCCATACTAAATCACAAAGGTCATTTTCGAGCAAATGAAGACAAATATGTTAGAGATATCCTCGATTTGTTAAAATGATGTTGGACGATCAATTTCCTGATCTTGTTAAAGAAGAAGAGGATGAACTAGTATTGGATCATATGTCTAATTTGTTGCTCATACCTTTGAATCAATATCTAAAACAAGTGACAGAACTGGTTGCAAAGAAATTCTTTGGAGCGATAAAAGATAAAGATTATGTTGCACCGTCTAAGGATCAATGGAGAAAGGATGGCAGTACTATGAGAATGATGAGGAGGATCGCTTAGCAAAATATATTCCTAAAAGAAGGAGTTGGTATACAAAAGAAGATAATAAAAAGAAACAAGCTACTAAGAGGAAACGAGCATCAAAGAAAGCTACTACTTTATTGGTTCATGAAGATTCTGAGGAAGAGGAGGTGCATGTTGAGATGAATGTTGAAACTGAAGTAGTCACTACCACATCAGATCAAGAACGGGGTGAAGGTGATAAAGAATTGATTTATGATGAAACATCAATTGTTAGTGATGAAGACGTGTCAATCAGAATATCTCCGATAGCACCAAAATTTTTTGTTACTGAAAAGCGAACTTCCAAAACAAAAGAAAAAGAATGATGTTGATGACAATGGACCGTATGTGCTGCCGAAAAAGATCATAAGAGTTAAAAGCAAGCCAACGGATGTCAGCAAGAAAACAACAGGGTATCATGCAACAAAGAAAGCTAGAAGAAAGTATTTGAAAACAACGACTACTGGGGCTGGTCTAGTGAGTCTAGAAAATGAGACGCCTGAGATTGAAACTACTATTGAAAATAATATATCTGTTCAAACACCACCAACATCAACACAAATACCACCATCTCCTCAAGTACAACAATCTTCATCACCATCACAAGATATATCACCACAAAGACCACTATCATCTCAAGTACAACAACAATCTACACAAAAGAAACCAACACCTTAGAAACAACAGTCAACTCCTCGATATGAAACCTGACGTTAATCTACGAGAAGCTTGTCACACCCTAGTCGTAGCGGAAACACATATGTAGGATTATGAATGGTAATCATATCATCCAACAAGTAAACAATAAAATATCAACCATGCCATTTTTATATAATTTGAAACATAAGTATAAAAGTTTTGGTTCATGTTCACAACATTTTCCAAAATACATTCCAAGTTCCAAAAGGAATTTAACAAAATATAGTTTGATTCATAAATATAAAACATGGCTTTGACTTCTATATAATATATAAGACAAACCCCTCAAAAATGGCCATCATTCATTACTTTCCACTTTCCTTGATCTTCATTCGCGTTATGCTTTCTTGCCTGAAATACATGTAATTTGAAAAATCAACATAAAGTAGGCAAGTTCACGTGGTTGAATGTTTTGTATCATATGAATCTTTAAACATTTGAATCTTTATATTAGTAAACCGATATGTAAAAGCATCTAAGAAATTTGAGGATCCATTAATGTGTAACTAATACATTAATAATTGTGCCACATAAGTAAGTAACCAAACCTAGATGATGAATTCAGACACCTCCGATAGAGGACCACAAAAGCATCCCTAAAAGGTTATGAAACCAGGAGTGGAGCTCCCTAAAACTCAATAGATCTACACCCTTTGCACTCGGTCATTTCGATTAATGGTTACTCTTGATAACTTTCTACTTATGCGCGTGATTTCATTTCATAGCTAACATACTATTTATTATAACATGTATTCCTCCTCGATTGTTTAACAGTATAACATTGAAAATTTTAAAGGAGGGACACGAACTCACAATTTTGTGTTCCGTAGAGTCGTACTAATGTAACGCATGTGTCCGTGTATGTGTTTAACCATCAAGTGTGCTAATACCATTAGACACTTAGGTCTTGATGGATCTTGTACAAGTTGTTCATCTTGAATTCTCAGTATGTTTTTTTTTCTTGTATAAGAACAAATTTAATGTTATTATTGTGTTCATAGTTTGTTTATTCAATTGTCTTTCATATGTATATTTCACATGTGTATGTATGTATATATATATATATATGTATTGTCATGCAATTTATCATGTATTAACCGGCCTTGCCCTTCATACGTCCTCGTGCCTTGCACGCGTGTCATTGGGCCTAGCCCATGTCTTTATGTAATTACGCCTAGCCCATGTCATTATGTGATTGGACCTAGCCCATGTCTTTATGTGATTGGGCCTAGCCCATGTCTTTATGTGATTGGGTCTTGCCCATGTATTATATGTTTTAGCCTTGCCTATGGATTTAATGTAATGGGCCTAGCCCAAAACCATTTGTACAAGTCCATATGTTTATATTCTTGCATTTTATTGTAAATTTTACTAAGTATGAGGTGATTAAGCGTACTTATTAGTATGCTTGTAAACTTATATGTTTATACTTAGTACGTTTTATACATTTAACTTTCCGGTTTTGTCAAGGGTGAAAACATATACTGTTACATGTCTAAAAATTACATTATTTTTACACTTTTCGTGGTAGCCGCTTAATTTATATGTTTATACTTAGTACTTTTTATACATTTAAGCGGCTATCGCGACAAGTGTAAAAATAATGTAATTTTTAGACACGTAACAATATAGGTTTTCACCCATGACAAAACCGGAAAGTTAAATGTATAAAAAGTACTAAGTATAAAAATATAAGTTTACAAGCATATTAATAAGTATGCTTAATCACCTCATACTTAGTAAAATTTACAGTATATATATATATGTATATATATTCTCATATTGAAATTGCCAAAGTGTCGTAGTAGCTCCTTGTGGTGGCGATATGCTCGTTTATCGTCGGTGAACCATAGATATATATTCATTTTCTAATCGGATATTTATATGTCTTATTTGTCTTATTTATGGGTTTGAAATATATTTAATTCTTGGGAATATATATTTATAAGTTTGTCCGTTGCCCAAATTGTCTGTTCGTCTGATTATTCGCTTAGAGATATTATATAAACAAGTTTATGTATATCCCATTATCTTTGCATTTCCTTTTATTCTTGTAATGAGTGTACATGTATATGTTTCATTTTTTTGATTCATCACTAGTATTTTCATGATGTATATTTTCTGTTTCTTTTATTTAGATATCATCCTATATACTAAATACGTACAGAAAATACACATGTATATACACCCAAGTTAAAATTATTCTATGTATATATATAGATTTTTATTTTAAGAATATATATATACATATATATATATATATATATATTCATTTTAAATTAAGAAAATTGTATATAAGTGTTTAGAAAATCCCTTGAATGATTAAAACTTAAACCTTTCCATTAAGGTTTGTCTAATCACGATTAAGGTTGCTAATCATCATTAACCATTTTAATCACCTTTTATTATTCCTTAATCGCGATTAGATTTTTAGAAAATTTCACCATAATTTCCCCTAAACTATGGGGTTTTCCACGTTTTTCTAAATGTATTTTACACACACTTTTATACTTCCCAAATGATCATCAACACTCAATTTACAAACCATCAACTTTCATATATAGTCACACATGGCCATCTTCAAATCTTCATGAACTTATTTATATATTTGTCAAGTCTTCTAAAAACAACAATATTTTTGTGCTCAATATTTAATCACACTTTTTATATAAATATACTTTTAGGTTTATCAACGAGTTCCAAATGCTTATATAACCTTATCTAGGTTATATTACAAGTTTACTAGTTTAAAAATTATGTCTTTAAGTTTATTAGCAACCTTAATATTTAAAAAAAAAAATTTATCCCTACACATAAATTTAATGAAGCTTTGAGGGTGATGATCTTGCTTAATTTAAACATGTTCATGCTTATATTCTATTTTTAAACATAATATGGCCACATCATATTATTTTTTTATAATATTACAAGATCATAATTCTTAACATAACCTACACTAAATCAAACATCAAGATCAACAAGAATAACATATATTTAGTTATATTATCTTGTTTATTTTTAGAGTTTTTTTATTACTTATTTTTGGGCTTCAAGATCATTTTTCTTGTACATTTATAAACAATATAACATAAGATTTGTTAAGAAATAAGTTTAAATATCTTACTACTAGCACAATGGCTAAGGAATATCTCTTATGAGATGATGAATATGAGATAGAAATGATGAAGCTTCTAAGAAGTATTATGCTCCAAAATAAGTTCCAGTGTTTGCAACTCCTTAAATCGTCTTGAAATGAGTTTTAATAAGCTTCAAATGGTGTTCAAGAATTGAGGAGGTTTGGTTTTTTTGTTTTGAAATGTAAAAATGATGGGAATGATGGTGTAAGTTATGTTATAATCTTCAAGATCTTGTAAACCATCTTTCAAGTCAAGATCATTATTCACACCATACTTCCATCCATTATTCTTTCACTAGATGTAGGCTGTGGGGGTGGGCTACACCATGAACGAAAATATGGTGGTGGTGATTAAGTTTTTGTTCTTTTTTTGTAAACATAAATATGTAATTTATATATTAAGTGTAGATATTTAGGTATGTATGTTATCTAGGGTAATTAGAGTGTATTGAGAGGTTTAAGGTGATAAGTGGCTTTAAGTAGTTCACTAGACTAGTTGGTATTAGTTTGGGATGGTAAAAATACTACTAGTTCGCTCGTCGGGTCATTTTCGGTTAAAATACAAAAGGTATGTCATGGTACCGGAAGCGACGTGTTTAATAAATATTCAATACTATTGAGATTATTTAGGATGTCTAGCATCATTTACATGTCTTACAGATATTAAAAATGCTGAAATTTTATGTTGCGGACAAATTATATTTGGTAATTTATAATTCGGAATAGACAATTTATTACTTTGGGCATTGTACGAGAAGAATTGCTTTATTGCGAGTTGTATCCCTATATTAGGATTTTTATAGATATACATTTGTGATGATACGCTTTCGTATCATCCGTTAGTTGTTTCAGACCAACTCTGAACTTGCTGTCATGAATAGTGTATTCAGGTGAATAGTGTTTCTCAGCATTTTGCTACCAACATTTTAGGATTTTGTTTATATTGTCTCGTGACACGGTGAACACTAACATGTGTTAATTGTCATTATACGTCCTACCACTGTTATATTTTGTACGACTCAGTTACTTAATTAAATCACGTTAAATGCATGAGATATGTAATAAAAATATTGTATGAATTGTCAAAAGCACGAATATAATACACAAGAGTATTATATGGTGTGATAGACAACCAAATATTACCGGTAGAAGTGTTGCCTTCAATTGAACACTATTTTTAGTGCAATTAGCCTCATATTGCGCTATCGCTTTAGAGATGCGCTCGTTCAGTTCAGCCTTGCTTGTCGGTAGTGGGTTGGTGTTGGTCCTTCGTCTAGGCGGCATCCTCATCTAATATAGTGTATGGACCGAAAAATAGACATATATTTAATAATAAATATTGTCAACTATATATATAAACACGTCCAACATAGAACACCATGGTATAATTTATGTAGCGTAGTCACATGATCATAAGTATATATAAAATACACAACCTGACATGGTTGAGTATGGTTATAATTTTTTATATTTAGGTACTTTTTACTCGTAGATCAAGCTTTAAATTTATAAAAGACCATACAATACTACCACTCTACACACCTTAGGGCAAGTGCACCCATCGTAGACATAGTATAGTAATGGTAAGATACCGAGGTTGTCCAAGGACTCAAGAGCTGTTAATACCGGCTTATTGTTAACGTCTAATCTAACCAAATTTTTTATAAAAGTTTTGAAAGATATAAAAGTAAAAATGTAAATAAAAAGGAAAACAAATAGATAAGAAAGAATCACTTGATTCCGACTCCTTTTTTACATATTCTTTGATGATTACCGCACTTTAGGCATTTTAAGAGATTATCTTAGTTATAGTAGTAGGCCCCTCTTGTGGAGGCGACATTACCCTCAACCTATTGGTCTGAGTCAGCAGAGATACAGTCCTACAAGGTCGGAATATTGAAAGACAATTAAGTAATGTATTAATTCGAAAAGTGGTAGGCCCCTCTTGTGAAGGCAACGTTACCCTCGGCCATATTGGTCTAAGTCAGCAGAGATATAGTCCCGCAAGGCCGGGTAAAGTTTTAATAGTAGTTTATTTATAAGGGGTTCAAGCCGCATTGTTACTTCACCTGATTTGATGCTATCTGCCTCAAGGGAAGTCCTAATAAGCTTGAACCAAGTCCTCACAGGATGTATACACTGAGCAAGACAAGAACATTACCTAAACACCCTTCTAAGCCCCTTCCAGGTAGTTAACGCACTTTATATAGACTGTAAAGACACGAATGATTGGATCAACCATATATGAAGAAATGTTAAAATAAAGTTCATTTTCTATATAAAAACTAGTTCTTAAAGTCATTAATAAATATCCAAATAAAAAGTTGCCAAAGATTGGAAATCAAAAGTAATGTATAAAAGATTTGTTTTCACCAAGTGATGTAAGAGATTTAGCTAAGCATGGCCTTTGTTTGACAAAAACTCTTACAATAAATCTTGGATCCCGAGACTACTACACACTCTAAAAGAAAAACGATGGATGCTAGTGGTGGGTGTTGGTGTTGTATGGTGGTGGTCTAATGGAAAGTGTGAGAGAAGTGGTTTGCCAAGGGATACCTTTCTCATGAACCAAGCACCTCTATTTATAGCTAGAAACAGAAGGAGATGACGGCCCCGTGCCCTCCCGGCATGGTCCCGTGGTGGACTTTTTCTGTCCATTCATTAACCGCAGATGTCAGGTCTTATACTAACACGCCCCATGGTTGCAGAGCACAGCCCTATGGTCAGTGTACTTGTTGTAGTATCCCAGATTCTGCGAATCTTAAAGTTGACCACGGCGCATTTTAACTTGGCACGGCCCCGTGCTGGTTATCTGTTGTTGTTGCCTTTTTCTACAGAGAATCTTTGACTGGGCATGGCCCCGTGCCTAAGCTTCTGTCTTCGTTATTTTTGTTGTTTGGATGTGAATGGGGGTTTGGCCATTTGTGTTAATCCTCCTTCTTTGTATTTGTGTTGGTTTTGACTGTTAATTTGATTCTTTTGTTCGTTTAAGCTCTTTTAATCCTGTAATTTAAACATAAACAAAGAAACATGCTTTTTTCAACATTAGTACTGAAAAAGGGTTTAATTTATGCCTTGTTTGATGTAATTTATATGCTGCATTTTGTGCACATCACAACCTATCAAGGTAATCATGTCCACATAATGCACAAGTAATCACTGCATCATAATACATTAGTCACAATATCATGACCACATAAAAGAGAGATAACAATGCGACATAAAGAAATACTAACTTTTATATATGTTACATTTGTTTGTGAAAGACAAAAGGACATAGGGTTACATCACCCTAGTCTTACTAGTCACATAATACACAAAAGCAAATTTTTCTTTCACATTGCTCCTTCATAGTCTTGATCTTCAAAAGTCTTCGTCTTCAAAAGTGGTAGACTCCCCAAAAGATGACTAATAATATAACTACTGAGACGAAGGGGTGGGGGTGGTAATCGGTGAAGTAGACTACCATGATAGGCCACCTCCTCCTCTAGGCCAAAGACACGCCTAGAGGTGATATCATAGAGACGCTCCAACTCGAGCATTCGCTCCTCGGATGGGCAGGACGAGTGGTGGAATAGAAAATGGAGTGGTGGGGTCGGTGGTGGTGACAATGTAGTGGTGGTGGTGATGGTGGGGGTGGTAGAGGAGACGAAGCAGCGTGGTGGTGGCATGAGCAGCGGCCCTAACTGCAGTCAACTCTACCCCGAGCTCCCTGAACCTCCTAAAAAGTATGGTAATATGGATCGCAGATGATCTCTATCTATCATCCATAGAAGTGGGAGGAAATTGTGATGGTTGATAAGGGTCAGACGGGCTCATGCCCGGGGTGGGATCCAATAGTGTACACCAGCAGTAAACGGTGTAGAGTGGGTAGCAGAAACATGTGGTGGAGGATAAGAAGAACCGTCGGCCTAATACCCGGGAAGCACGGGGTAACTGAGTGCCTGATAGCCAATCATGCAATGGCTAGGGTCGGTAGGATGCTGTGGGGTATCACTGGAGTGAAATGAAGTGTGTCTGACAGTATGAGTTGGATCAGCAACATAAGGGTCATAAGAAGTGTGCTCATGAGGCTGTTGAGATGGTACTCCAATCTCAAAGTAAGATGGGCTCCAAGGATGGTCAAGATCCCGATAAATGCATAGGGTTGACAGTAAGAGTATCGGTGTGGGTAGGATCAACATGGGTAGGTAGTACCAAGGTAGGAGAGGGCACCAGGCAGGGAGTGGTAGGGTAGCAGTAGATGTAGAGGATGAGATGTCGACCACAGAAACGACAGGTGAAGGTCTCTTGAGGATAACAATGTCAAAGACCTCTCCGTTACCGAGGTCGTCCTCAAGAGATCGACATGGAAGACTAGAATGACATTATCATCATCGTCAAGATAAATAACAGGAGGGATAATAGCGAGGGGTATGAGTAAGTGTACAATCATGTGCTCCCCTCCGGATCACAATAGATGATCACATCATGTGGAGGCTGTGGGATGGCTAGTACGTCACCTCCTAATGGGGCGTCACCCGGGATCGGGGAGGGTAAATGGCTGAAAGTCATCAAGTAAGTTGTCGCCGTCGGAAAAGGCATCATCATTCAGCTCCTCATCGGATCATATGATCACGAAGATAGGTCTAACCTCGTTGTCTGAAACCAACTCCATCGGATCCGTGTTTGTAACGCTCGAAGATGAAGACATTAGTCCTAGCAAATAATCCGTACAATATATACATGTATATATTAGATAAAAAAATATATTCTACATATAATATATCTTTCATGCAAACCACTATATCTCATGACATGTTATCATATTTGTTCTCATATGAATCAACTTAATGTGTCATGTCTATTCCTTGTAGTTTACTCATGTTCTTGTTGGTTACTCATGGATTCCTCATGTAGTTTTATGCAATGAAGACCTTTTTGTTATTGCAAGAACTCGCCTTTGAAAACTCTTTTGTTGTTGTAAATTTTTATTTATTGAAAGATCCCTTTTTGTAATTGTAGACTAGACTCGAAAAAGAATCTTAGTTCACTACAATCGAAGTTCTGAAGCAAATCTGTCACACCCTGGTCGTAGCATAAGTACATGTGTAATAATGAACGGTAATCCTTGCATACGACAACTAAACAATAAAATATCAACAACGCCATTTGTATATAATTTGAAACATTAGTACAAAAAGTTTGGTTCATGTTCACAACATTTCCCAAAATGCATTCCAAGTTCCAAAAGGACTTTAACAAAACATAGTTTGATTCATAAATATAAAACAAGGCTTTGACTTCTATATGTCTGCACCAGGGCGTATATATAAGACAAACCCTTCAAAAATGGTCATCGTTCATTACTTTCCACTTTCCTTGATCTTCCTTCGTGTTATGCTTTCTTGCCTGAAATACATGTAATTTAAAAAATCAACATAAAGTTCGCGATTTCATGTGGTTGAATGTTTTGTATCATATGGATATTTAAACATTTGAATCATTGTATTTGTAAACCGGTATGTAAAAGCGTTTATCAAATTCAAGGATCAATTAATGTGTAGCTAATAAATTAATATGTGTGCCACATAGATAATCAACCAAACCTAGACGATGAATTCGGACACGACGCGGGACCACAAAAGCACCCCTAAAAGGTTAAGAAACCAGGAGTGGAGCTCACCAAAACTCAATAGATCTACACCCTTTCTACCTTGCTCATTTCGATTAATGGTTCTCTTGATAATTTTCTACTTATGCACACATGATCTGAGGTTCTTTCAACTAACATACCATTTACTATAACATGTATTCCACTCGATTGTTTAACATTAATACATTGAAAAGTTTGAAAGGATGGACTTGAACACACAGTTTTGCGTTCCACAGAGTCATACTAATGTAACGCGAGCGTCCGTGTATGTGTGTCACCTACAAGTGTGCTAATACCATTAGACACTTAGGTCTTATTGGACTTCGTACAATTATTCATCTTGAATTCTCATTATGTATTTATTTGTTAAATTAGAATAACTTTAATGTTATTATTGTGTTAGTAGTTTGTTTATTCAATTGTCATTCATATATATATATATATATATATATATATATTTCACAAGTATATATATTGTCATGTATGAACGGGCCATGCCGTTCATATGTACTCGTGCCTTGCACGCGTGTTATTGGCCGTAGCCCATTTCTTTATGTGATTGGGCTTAGACCATGTATTTATGTGATTACGCCTTGCCCATGCATTTTATTGTAATTTTTACTAAGTATGAGATGATTAAGCATACATATTAGTATGGTTGTAAACTTATATGTTTATACTTAGCACTTTTTATACATCTAACTTTCCGGTTTTGTCATCGGTGAAAATATTTATTGTTATGTGTCTAAAAATTACATTATTTTTACACTTGTTATTGTAGCCAATTAATATATATATTCTCGTGTCAAGATCGCCAAAGTGCCGTAGTAGCTCCTCGTGGTGACAATATGCTCGTTTGTGGTCCGTGAACCATATATATATTCCTTTTCTTATTGGATATTTATATGTCTTATTTCTGGGTTTGAAATATATATTATTCCTTGGGAATATATATTTATAAGTTTGTCCATTCTAGAAATTGTCCTTCGACTGATTATTCGCTTAGAGATATTACATAACCAAGTTTATGTATATCCCATTATCTTTATATTTCCTTTGTAGTATTGGAATATGAATGTACATGTATATGTATCTTTTTTCTTGATTCATCACAAGTGATGATGTATAATTTGTTGTTCTTCTATTTAGATATCATCCTATATACTAAATACGTACACAAAATACACATTTATTATACACCCAAGTTAAAAGTATTCTATGTATCTATATAGATTTTTATTTTAAGAAAATAAATATATATATATTTATTCATTTTAAATTAAGAAAATTTTATATAAATGTTTAAAAAATCCCTTGAATGATTAAGACTTAAACCTTTCCATTAAGGTTTGTCTAATCACGATTAAGGTAGCTAATCATGATTAACCATTTTAATCACCTTTTTATTATTCCTTAATCGAAATTAGATTTTTAGAAATTTCGTCATAATTTCCCTTAAACTATGGCGTTTTCCACGTTTTTCTAAACGCAATTTAGATACACTTTTATACTCTCCAAATCATCATCAACACTCAATTTACAAACCATCAGATTTCATATATAGTTACACATGTCCATCTTCAAATCTTCAATAACTTATTTATATATGTTTGTCAAGCCTTCTAAAAACACTGATATTTTTTTGCTCATTATATTATCACACTTGTTTATAAGCTTTCAAGACCACTAAAAATAAATATATTTTTTAGGTTTTTCCACAAGTTCCATATGCGTATATAACCTTATCTAGGTTATATTACAAGTTTACTAGTTTAAAAATCTTGTCTTTAAGTTCATTAACAAGCTTAAATATATATTTACATACATATATGTTTTTAAAACCATTTTTATCTCTACACATAAAGTTCATAAAGCTTTGAGGGTGATGATCTCGCTTAATCTAAACATATTCATCCTTAGTTTCTATTCTTAAACATAATATGACAAGACCATATTATTTTTTATAATATTACAAGATCATAATTGCTAACAGAATCTACACTAAATCAAACATCAAGATCAACAATAATAAACATATATTTATTTATATTATCTTGTTTATTTTTAGAGTTTTATTATTAGTTATTTTTGAGCTTCAAGATGATTTTTCTTGTACAATTATAAACAATATAACATAAGATTTGTAAAGAAATAAATTTATGTACCTTACTACTAGCACAATGGCTAGGAAGATCTCTTATGAAGATGATGAAGATGAGATGGAAATGATGAAGCTTTTAAGAAGTATTATGCTCCAAAAAAAGTTCCCTTGTTTGCAACTCCATAAATCATCTTGAAATGAGTTTTAATAAGCTTGAAATAGTTGTTCAAGAATTAAGAAATGGATGATCTTTGGAATGGGTGCTTTCTTGCCTCAAATACATGTAATTTGAAAAATCAACATAAAGTTCACGAGTTCATGTGGTTGAATGTTTTGTATCGTATGGATATTTAAACATTTGAATCATTGTAATTGTAAACCAGTATGTAAAAGCGTTTATCAAATTCGAGGATCAATTAATGTGTAGCTAATACATTAATATGTGTGCCACATAAGTAGACGATGAATTAGGACACCTTCGACGCGGGACCACAAAAGCACCCCTAAAAGGTTATGAAACCAAGAGTGGAGCTCACCAAAACTCAATAGATCTACACCCTTTCTACCTTTGTCATTTTGATTAATGGTTACTCTTGATAATTTTCTACTTATGCACACATGATCTAAGGTTATTTTAGCTAACATACCATTTACAGTTTCATGTATTCCACTGGATTGTTTACTAGTAATACATTGAAAAGTTTGAAAGGATGGACATGAACACACAGTTTTGCGTTCCATAGAGTCATACTAATGTAACGCGAGCGTCCGTGTATGTGTGTAACCTACAAGTGTCCTAATACCATTAGACACTTAGGTCTTGTTGGACCTCGTACAGTTGTTCATCTTGAATTCTCATTATGTATTTATTTGTTACATTAGAATAACTTTAATGTTATTATGTGTTAGTAGTTTGTTTATTCAATTGTCATTCATATATATATATATATATATATATATATATATATATATATATATATATATATATTTCACAAGTATATATATTTTCATGTATTTTATCATGTATGAACGAGCCTTGCCGTTCATATGTACTCGTGCCTTGCATGCGTGTTATTGGGCCTAGCCCATATCTTTATGTGATTGGACCTAGCCCATGTATTTATGTGATTAGGCCTTGCCCATGGATTTAATGTAATGGGCCTAGCCCAAAACCAATTGTACAAGTCCATATATTTATATTCTTGCATTTTATTGTAATTTTTACTAAGTATGAGGTGATTAAGCATACTTATTAGTATGTTTGTAAACTTATATGTTTATACTTAGCACTTTTTATACATCTAACTTTCCAGTTTTGTCATCGGTGAAAATATATATTGTTATGTGTATAAAAGTTACATTATTTTTACCCTTGTTATCGTAGCCGATTAATATATATATTCTCGTGTCAAGAACGCCAAAGTGTCGTAGTAGCTCCTCGTGGTGGCCATATGCTCGTTTGTGGTCCGTGAACCATATATATATATATTCCTTTTCCTGTTGGATATTTATATGTCTAATTTCTGGGTTTGAAATATATATTATTTCTTGAGAATATATATTTATAAGTTTTTTCATTGTAGAAATTGTCCGTTCGACTGAATATTCGCTTAGAGATATTACATAACCAAGTTTATGTATATCCCATTATCTTTACATTTCCTTTGTATTATTGGAATATGAGTGTACATGTATATGTATCTTTTTTCTTGATTCATCACAAGTATTTTCATGATGTATTTGTTTTTCTTCTATTTAGATATCATCCTATATACTAAATACTTACACAAAATACACATGTATTATACACCTAAGTTAAGAGTATTCTATGTATCTATATAGATTTTTATTTTAAGAATATAATATATATATATATATTCATTTTAAATTAAGAAATTTGTGTGTTTAGAAAATCCCTTGAATGATTAAGACTTAAACCTTTCCATTAAGGTTTGTCTAATCACGATTAAGGTAGCTTATCACGATTAAGCATTTTAATCACCTTTTTATTATTCCTTAATGGTGATTAGATTTTTAGAAAATTTCGCCATAATTTCCCCTAAACTATGACGTTTTCCACGTTATTCTAAACGTAATTTAGACACACTTTTATACTCTCCAAATCATCATCAACACTCAATTCTTCAATAACTTATTTATATATGTTTGTCAAGTCTTTTAAAATCAACGATATTTTTTTGCTCAATAAATAATCACACTTTTATATAAGCTTGTTTATATATATTTCTTTCAAGACCACTAAAAATATATATAATTTTTAGGTTTATCCACAAGTTCCATATGCTTATATAACCTTATCTAGGTTATATTACAAGTTTACTAGTTTAAAAATGTTGTCTTTAAGTTCATTAACAAGCTTATATATATACATATATGTTTTTAAAACCATTTTTATCTCTACACATAAAGTTCATAAAGCTTTGAGGGTGATGGATCTCGCTTAATCTAAACATATTCATGCTTAGTATCTATTCTTAAACATAATATGGCAAGACGATATTATTTTTTTATAATATTACAAGATCATAATTGTTAACATAATCTACACTAATTCAAACATCAAGATCAACAATAATAATAGATATTTAGTTATATTATCTTGTTTTTAAAACCATTTTTATTAGTTATTTTTGAGCTTCAAGATGATTTTTCTTGTATAATTATAAACAATATAACATAAGATTTGTAAAGAAATAAGTTTATGTATCTTACTACTAGCACAATGGATAGGAAGATCTCTTATGAAGATAATGAAGATGAGATGGAAATGATGAAGCTTTTAAGAAGTATTATGCTCCAAAATAAGTTCCCTTGTTTGCAACTCGTTAAATCATCTTGAAATGAGTTTTAATAAGATTGAAATAGTTGTTCAAGAATTGAGAAATGGATGATCTTTGGAATGGGTGTTGGCTGTTGGGAAAGGAAGTAGGAAAAAGAGTTCGGTTTTTGAGTTTTAAAATGTAAATATGATGGAAATGATAGTGTAAGTTATATCATAATCTTCAAGATCTTGCAAACCAAAAGTACCGGAAGGTGGGTCATGGTACCAGAAGTGACGTGTTTAATAAATATTCGATACTATCGACATTATGTAGGATGTCTAGCATCCTTTACATGTCTTACGGATATTAAAAATGCTGAAATTTTAAGTTGCGGACAAATTATTTTTGGTAACTTATAATTCAGATCAGACAGTTTATTACTTTGGGCATTGTACCGGAAGGTATACTTTATTGCCAGTTGTATCCCTATATTGGGATTTTTATAGATATATATTTGTGATAATACGCTTTGGTATCATCGTTAGTTATTTGGGACCAACTCTGAACTTGCTAGCATGAATAGTGTGTTCAGGTGAATAGTGTTTTTCAACATTTTGCTACCAACATTTTAGGACTTTATTTATGTCGTCTCACGACACGACGAACACTAACATGTGTTATGAATTGTCATTATACGTCCTACCACTCATATATTTTGTACCACTCTATTACGTAATTGAATCACGTTCAAATGCATGAGATTATGTAATAAAAATAGTGATTAGATTGTACGGAATTACCGGTTTTTTGTCGTTTGTCACAAAGCTGATCATATCTTTGGAGATGATTTCAATTATCCAAATGTTTCTAACATGGATCCTATAAATGTTGATTTTCTTGATTATCAAATGGAACAAAAGAAAAGAGATTTGGAGAATAGGGTAAAGTTTTTGGAGAGTGATCGAAAGCATATCAAAGCTGTTATAACCAGTCTTGTGTCAGACATTGAAAGATTGCGAAGACTGACGGAAGAGTTAGAAGCTGACAGACCGAAGAAAGATAGGAAACTTGATATGGTCTAGAAAGTTTTACAAAAGAAGTTGGAATAGATTTTGAAGCTGGATTTGATTTGATTGAGATTGAAGAAGCCAGAGAAAGGGCTACCGAGAGGGCAAGAAAGGCCAAAGCAGAAGCTGTATATGCAGGCAAAGGAAAAGAGAATATAGATGTATTCTGATTAGTAATCCTGAGCCAGATCCAGAAATTAATATATCTCCTTTTGTTCTTATCAGTAATGTGATAGATGTTTCGTGCATCTCAGAGAAATACTATTTTTTAGAGAAAAAGAGTGAACATGAAAAGGAGAGAGAATAACGAAGATAAAGAAGATGATGAGGTGGTGGATGTGGATGATGATGATAAGGGTGACGATGATAACAACACTCAAGGTGGTACTAGTTTAGTGGTGTATGATACTAAAATTTCTGATTACTTCAACTACGATGATTTCTTGAACGACCATACCAATCAAGAAGATGATGCTTAAAGAGAGGGCGAGAAGAAGGATTTTGTGAAAGAAGAAGAACATTCAGGAATTCTCACACACGTTATTCCTTAACGGGCGTTCCTGTAATGCAACCTAAAGTGTATTATTTGATGCATGGGGTTGAAGAGGGTGAGTTTGTACATAATTAAACGAAGGAAGAAATTGCTCAGCTGTTGGGAGTTAAAGCTAGCTCGTTCAAATTCGACTTTGAAGAAGAATTAAACAACATAAGTATTGCTAAGCCAGATGATTATGTTTATTGTTATGTTGAGGGTGCTGATAATTATGACAATGTTATCGTGGAGAATGATTTTTGTAACACCCACTGCGTAAAACAACAAACCGCGGCGGAAACATCAGGGAGTCATGTCAAACAACTATTGTTTCACAACACATGGCACATAAAGTTTTGTATTATTGAATTTAATTATTTGCATTGCCTTGGGAGAATGAAATCAAAAACATAACAATTGTCTTGCAAATTTTAAAGTCTCTAAGGCCCAAGTCCGCCTTATGTGAAGCATGCTCAAAGTCAAACATTAGCTCCTGAAACATATGTGAAAATGAAACATCAGCATAAAAATGCTTGTGAGTAACATAAAAACCAAATGATGCATGGTTAACTTAAAAACCAAAATAACTCGTGCCTTGTATAAAATATGTCATGACTTGTATTTTGTTTGAAGTGGTTTAGATAACGCTACATTATGTAATATAATGAAAGCACTTATATATAGGAAGTACCAGCGGCGTATCCACCATGCTTTTATCATATTACAAACGTCTTGTCATTTAACTCACTTACCATGAGCCAACAATTGAGATGTCTTGTTTAACCAATGTCATGTACAAACCAATGCCATGTATAAACCAAATGTTATTTATAAATAAATGTCTATGTATAAACCAATGTCTTGTATGGCAAACAAAAGTCTTGTTTAAACCATAAAATAAATGTCTTGTATAAAATAACCAAACTATCTTGTCTTGTCAAAATGTCTTGTATAAACAGGTGTTTAGAATAAACAAAGGTCTTTGAAATCGTGTACTAGGTATGCTAAGTCAACATACGAAGCAAAAATGTCTTTGAAATCATGTACTAGGTATGCTAAGTCAACATATGAAGCAAAATGTCTTTGAAATCATGTATTATATGTACTAGATAAGCAAAACATGTATAATGTCATGAAAACAAGAAAGTAGTGATAGGCACATATGAATCACCCCAAAATATTTGAAAACGTAGAAGAGGGGGGCTATGTAGTCACTTGGGATTGCGTAAATGTCTTGTTCAAATGATCAAACAAAGCTCAAGGATTGAAGGGTTCAAGTGTGTCCTAATGTATCAGAATACTATGTTAGTGTGTCGAGACTTTAATCGAAGGATTGGATAGAATGAGGTCTTATAAACCAACGAGTGTTAGGACTCGTATGATATGGTTTATAATACTTTATATTCTGATTTGGAAGAGTTTCTATGTGCTTTAACCCGTTACGACTTATTAAAATGGTTTACACCACTTTAATGGGTCGCAAGCATAACTATGGGGTTGGAAGGTTAAAAAAGTCCTAGGATGAGTCTTATATGTCAAAACAAGTTTGATTATGTTATAGTATCAGATTAGATGTCAAAACTATGGTCTTACATGTTTAAAACCATTTTATGCACTAAAAGGGTGTTTTCGGCATTTTAAAAGTACATAAAATTGACTCATCATATAACTAACCAAACGATATGACTATAAGTTATTCCCTAAATTACTATGGTCCTAAAAATGCGATTGGTCGAAGCCTAAGATTGACCAAACGAGTCAGATTCGAAAGTCAAAGCGGTAGTAAAACCGCTCGACTTAAGACTATGAAATAAGCACTAAACTAGAAATGACGAGTTAGACATGTTTGAACATGTCTAATAATTTTATAAAATTGATTTGGTGTAAAAACCTTAAGTTTTAATACCCAAAAACGTTTTCGTCGTAAAATGCATTTTTATACATTTTATTTATACTTTTAACTCATAAAACATTGACTCGTCATCTCGCCTACTAAGTGTGGTAATCAGAAGGTGCAATCGCAAGGGATTAATACCTTCGTGATTACGATCACATTGCAAAGTTCTATTTGAACTTTAGCTTGGCCAAAATGGTCAGAACGGAAAGTCAAACTGTTTGACTTTTAGCTCAAAATAGCTAAAATAATGAATAAACTAGCAAGAGTACTTACTTGTGTTGAAGAACACTTTCAAAATTCAAGATAGGAGTCTTACAAAGGCTGGAAACAAGCTCCAAGAAGGATAGTCAGAAGAACTTCACAATTTGCTTTGAAGTGTTTTGAAGTGGTGTGAGAAAATAGATGAATTAAAGTGTATTTATAGTGTTTTAGGATCAAGGAAATGATGACAAGTGTTACCAAGTGTGGATTAGTGTCATACATGTGTCAAAACCAAATTAATGTGGCTAAATAAATGCAATGTGTCAAAAATTGGAGATAGGTGACAAATCTGGTGATAAAGCAAACTTTTTTTTGTCAATTTTGGTCTTTGGAATTGTATTGTCAAGTTTTGTCATTTTTAATCCCTCTTAACCTAATGTTTAGGTTATATAAAGACGTTAACGCATGTGTAACTTGGATTTTTCCGGAAATATCATGGATGTCGGTTCGTTCGATTGTACGGTTACACGTTTCATAAATAAAATATAAAACTTTATCGAACATGAAAATGACCGAATTTGTGCAATGATTGACATTTTTGCATTCTTACCAATAAAATGCAAGATTTTATTGAATAACATGTCCGGGGTTATATAATGATTGATAAATATACATTCTCGCAATTAAAACACGAGATTTTATTAAATACGAAAATGTTCCGGGTACTGTTCAATGACTAAAAAGTGTACAAATGTCACACTCTCCCTACTTTAGGAAATTTCGTCCTGAAATTTAATTATAGGAAACTTTTGAGAAAAGATGTGGGTATTTCACCTTCATTTAATCCTCTCGTTCCTAGATAAACTCTAGGCCATGTTTGGACTCCCAGCAAACTTTAACAACCGGTATGCGTTTGTGTTTGAGTTTCTTAACTTCACAGTCCAATATTTCCACAGGTTTCTCCACAAAGTGCATTGTGTTATCAATGTGAATTTCATCAAGAGGGATGTGGAGGTTTTCATCAGCCAAGCACTTTTTCAAATTGGACACGTGAAAGTTTGATGAACATTCCCAAGCTCAAAAGGTAGCTCAAGTTTGTAGGCCACATTTCCGATCCTCTCAACGATCTTAAATGGTCCCACATATCGAGGTGCAAGTTTTCCTTTCTTTCCAAATCTAATCACACCTTTCCAAGGGGATACCTTGAGAAGGTTGTGATCACCAAGTTGGAATTCCAAGGGCTTGCGTCGCTGATCTGTATAACTCTTTTGACGGCTTCTAGCTATCAAAATATTTTCTTGACTTTGTCTGTAGTCTCTAGAATGAGTTCTTGTCTGGTGAGCTGAGCTTCACCAACCTCACTCTAGCAAACAGGTGAACGACATTTTTCGACCATATAGAGCTTCGAAAGGAGCCATGTTTATATTGGAGTGATAACTATTGTTGTAGGAGAATTCGATCAAAAGTAGATGCGAATCCCAACTACCACCAAAGTTAATCACACAAGCTCTAAGCATATCCTCCAATGTTTTTATCGTCCTTTCGGATTGTCAATCCGTCTGAGGATGATAAGTAGTGCTCAAGTTAAGTTTGGTTCCCATGGTAGATTGCATGGTCTTCCAAAAGTGAGATAAGAATCGAGCATCCCGGTACGATATGATGTTCAAAGGAACACCATCTCGAGATACTATCTCATCAACGTAGATCTTCGCAAGTTTGTTAGCAGATAGATCCTCACGAATTCCTAAAAAGTGTGCTGACTTTATTAGACGATCGATGATTACCCAAATGGCATCATGACCTCTAGGTGTGCGCGGTAGTTTAGTGATGAGATCCATCGCAATGTTCTCCCACTTCCATACCGGTATTTGTGGTTGCTTAAGCAAACCAGATGGATATTGATGTTCTGCCTTAACTTTGAGACAAGTTTGGCATTTGGATACGTATAAGGCAATATCCATCTTCATACCCGGCCACCAATACTGGGTACGGAGATCCTTACACATTTTTTCTACACAAGGATGAACTGAAAAACCAGATTTGTGAGCCTCGTTCATCAATAGGATGCGGAGATTGTCTTGGCTTGGAACCCATAAACGGTTCATGTAGTAGAGTAACGCATTGTCTTTTGTTTCAAGCTGAAGCTCGAGATGATGGGGTAGTTCGTTTTTCAACAAACCTTAGGTTACACAAGTGCGTTGGGCTTCAAAAATACGTGTTTGGATATCAGATCGAACTTGAACACAATGTAGCTTGACATGTTCTTTATGACTTAGAGCATCAGTTACGACATTCGCCTTACCAGGATGGTAGCGAATCTCGTAGTCATAGTCGTTTAGAAGTTTAACCCAACGTCGTTGTCTTATGCTCAGTTCTTTCTAATTAAAAATGTGTTGGAGAATTTTGTGGTCAATGAAAACCACACATTTTGTACCATAGAGGTAATGTCTCCAAATTTTGAGCGAGAAAACAACGGCACCTAACTCAAGATCATGAGTTATGTAGTTCTTTTCGGGGATTTTCAATTTCTTGATGCATAGACTATGACTTTGTCTCTTTGCATGAGAACACAGCCAAGGCCTAGATCTGTTGCAACACAACATACGACAAAGTCGTCATTACCATTGGGTAAGGATAAATAGGAGCATCACGAAGCTTTTGTTTCAAGGTCTGAAAAGCTTCTTCTTGTTTGGGTCCCCACTCAAAAGCTTTATTCTTTTGAGTCAACACAGTGAGGGGAACCACAATCTTGGAGAAGTTTGCGATAAAGTGGCAGTAATAGCCAGCTAGACCGAAAAATGAACGAACTTCAGTAGGAGTAGTAGGTGTACCCAATCCCTAATTGCATTGATTTTGGCATGATCTACATGGACAATATGTCCCAAAAATTGAACTACCTTCGGCCAAAATTCACACTTGGAGAATTTCGCATAAAGTTCCATCGTTAGGAGTTCCATCGTTAGACGAAGATGATGTTTGTGATTGGCTCAGGATTTTTAATAAATCAAAATGTCATCGATGAAAACAATGATAAACTTGTCTAAATAAGGTTTACAAACTCTATTCATTAAGTCCATGAAGACGGCATGAGCATTTGTCAAACCAAAGGGCATGACAGTGCATTCGTAATGGTCGTATCGAGTGTGAAAAGCAGTTTTGGGAATATCCTCATCAACTACATGAAGCTGATGATACCCAGAACGCAGATCGACCTTGGAGAAACATGTAGCACCTTGTAGTTGATCCAAAAGATCATCAATACGTGGTAGGGGATATCGATTTTTAATCATGAGTTTGTTTAGCTCATATAAACGATGCACATGTAAAAGGATCCATCCTTCTTTTGTGACAAATGGAAAATAACCGGTAATTTCGTACAATTTAATCACTAATTTTATTTTATAATCTCATGCATATTATCGTTGTTTAATATCGTAATTGAGTCGTGCGCAGTATACTAAGAATTTAGGCAAGTAAATCGAATCATAACATATACTAGTTTCCGTTACCATGCGGAACAAACCAAAACAATGCCCTAAAAGTGTTGGTAAAAAGTGTTGGGCACACTAATTGCAGTGATACTAACTGTGCCACACCTGAGTCCATATATAAATGAAAACACTGATATGAGATCAACCATTTCAAAAATACATAATTTTCTGGTACAACGCCTAAATTGCAAATTGTCCGTTTCGACCAAAAAGGCGACAAATGTTAATTCGGTGAATTCCGGATGTCAGAATAATAATAAAACAATGTTAATCATCCTAAAACAATGTGAGAATAGCAAGAATGCACAAAAGGCATCGTTTCCGGTCATTCGGCAAATAGTGCACAATTCGACCGGAAAGCTACCGTTTGTCGAAACGACGAACATTTTAGTTGCCGATAGCCTCATTCATGTATCTAGCGAACTAGCTAAGCCTCATTTGGAACTCGGAATCCACGCAACTAACATGAGGCCACCGAAACACAACTTTCGGAAAAGTTCGACGGCGGAATATAAAAGTGCCCATATCGAGCAAACGATCGAACAATAGGCATTTCGGCCATCCTAACTCATCGTATATTCGTCTAGCGAACTATTTATGCATATTTTAGATTGGAAGTGCACTAAATAAACGCCATGACAAATGTGGTGGTCCAAAACAAAAGCTACCGGTACTAAATAAATAAGTTCGTTTATTTGCAATTATTGCGTCAAATGAACGATCTAACAACATTTTCGTCATCCAAAACTTATATTAATGGATCAAGTGGATTAATTGCCATGTAATAATACCCTAAATCCTAGTTATATACTAAGAGTGCAAGAACAAATCTCTAATCACCATACTTAACTTAATGGCCAAAATATCTTCTAATTTAACATGTGTAAAAAAAGTATTACACTTTACTCCCTCTTCTTTTTGACGGTTTCAAGTGAGTCCCACACTCACTGGATTTTGTTGAAAATGGTGGATTAAGAGTATGGGGTGTTGATGTGATGAAGAGTTGAAAGATGGCGTGTTATAATTCAAAATTCACCTCATGTTCTTCATATTTTCACTTATGATTTTTGCAACCATTTTACCCTCTCTCTCTCTCTCCAGAATTCATGGCTACCACTACCACCTTCACACCACCCTTTATCCACCATAAAACACCAATTTACACCCACTTTAAAACCCTATCAAAGTCATTCAAGGAGCTAGAAAGGGTGGAGGACTATTAGAGACATTTTGGAGCTTCATTTTCTTCTTAAATCACCATCTAACTTGTGCACCCATTGTAAGGCAAATTCTTTCATAATCTAGCTTATTTTTATGTCTAGATTAATGATGTACAAGTTGATCATCTTGAGAATAAAGAAAAGATAAACCAAAAACCCTAACTCACACCATAAACTGCACTAAATATGATTTGTATTGTGTTATTCATGTGTTGAATTATGATTGTTTACTATATTGGATGCAATGATTACCTAATAGTCACACACTTGCGCTTCCACTACGTGCAGGGTGTGACAGGTTGGTATCACCGTTCCGATTGTAGTGAATCGGGGGAAAACTTTTATTAAAAGTTTAGTCTACAATTATGAGGGACACATGAAAACAAAGTTTAAAACATAATAGAAATGTTTTGGAATTATGACAAGATAACAAAAAGGTTTTCATTGTATCACGATAACATGAGGATCTATCACACGAGCTCAACTATAAGTATGAGCACATGATTAGTCTATAGTGGATAGGCACAAAACAATAAGATTACAGGTGAAAACAGAAGAAAACAAGTCTTGCATGTGAAGTGGTGATTGATATAAAATATATCATAAGTAATATTAAATTACTAACATGTATATATATGCATTGTACGGATTATTTGCCAGGACTATGTCTTCCTCGTCAAGTTACAAAGAAGATCCCATGGAGTATGAATCTGACGATTGATACGACCTTGATGTTGGGGCCCTACCCCTTGGGGATGGAGCCGACCTTGGAGATCTTGATGACTTTCAGCCGCTTGCTTTTATTGATCCTATGGAGGACGATGCACCACCTGCAGATGACGAGCTAGCCATTCCGCAGCCCCCGCACGATGTTATTGTTTATGGCCATCCGGAGGGCGAGCATGCGATTGTACACTTGGCTATGCCTCTTGCCATGGTTCCTCCAGTTTTTTATTTGGATGATGATGATGATGATGATGATGATGATGATGATGACATACCAGTGTTCCATGTTGATCATATGGAGGATGACCTCGGTGACGTCAAGGTCTTCGATGACATAGCTATACTTGATATCCCACCCCCTGTCATACCAGTCGTTGACATCTCGTCATCCTCAGATGCCACCCAGAGTGAGCATATGGCAGACGATGCCTCTTCTGCCGCCCCAGATACGCCTGTATCGATATATTCATCCCCTGCAGCCTCACCGGCCCGTGTCAGCTCATTTCCAGCTAGTACCCCAACTCATAGACCCGTTCCATACGCTGGAGCTGCTCCCTACTCCGGACCCACCCGATATTATTCACTGAGCGGTACTCCACGCGACCGGAGCAGCCACCCCCATTTTTCTCTTGGAGGTCCACTTACCACCCTGTTTTCAACCCATTTGCAGCTAGACCTTCCCACATGGCAGGACCTTTTTTCTCTGCTGGATCACCTCCCATATATGCCCCACGCCCCATACCACCTACAGCAGGTATGTTACCCCGATACCCCCACCAGGTATGAGCCCTTCTTCCGCCTACCACCCTTCACACTTTCCTCCAATTCTTGTGGAGGAAAGAGTGACTTCGCATGATCTTCAGCTCTCCTTGATCTTTTGCAGGATCTGGGAATAAGAGACCCAGGGCACTGCTCATGCCGCTGCTAGAGCCACACACCCACCACCATCATCGCCACTACCACCCTACCATCATACCCACCACCACCACTACCACTACCACTATCACTACCATCGACCCCACCTTTTTACTACCCATTCCACCACTCATCATGCCCATCTAAGGCGCGAGTGCAGGAGTTAGAGCAGTTCCAGACTGATGCTACTAGGCGCATTTCAGACCTAGAGGAGGAGGTGGCTTACCATCACGGTATGCTCCACCGAACACATCTCAACCACCCCCTCCACCTCAGTATCATGTTTGTGATTATCTTTTGGATATCAGATGTACTTTTGATTACTTAGCTCATGAAGACTTAGCTTTGAGGATCCCGAATTTTGGAAGACAACTTGATGACGTCAAGAAGCAATGTAGAAGAAAATCTTACCTTTTGTAATGTAAAAACTTGTATTGACTAGGTTTGTATATCCCTAAGTCCTTTTTGGTTCTTCATGAACAAAATGTAACAAGTTGTCATTGTATAAAGTGTATTTTCTTTATTTTACATTGTATTTCTTTTATGTTATGGTTGATAATGTCATGATGAGGTGATATTATGGTTAATGTATTTTGTCGTGGTGATGCTATGATTGATATCTTGTGATGTTGCGACTATCTATGTGATGAGTTATGTGTTTATGATGACGATGGGTGTGCGCATGGCGTATGTATATATTTTTCTTATTCATTATGTACCGACATGTTTATACATATATGTTCGATAAAAAAATATAATAATAATAATGAATAAATAAATATAATAATAAATATGAATTTATTATTGAATAATTTGGCTAATTGTGAACGACATATTATATCAGAAGATGATGCCGCCCCGCCTAAGGACTGCCAACAATAATACACTGCCGACAACACAAGCAGAGTTAGATGAACGCATTTCACAAGCAATTTCATAGTATGAAGCTAACCGCTCTGAACATAGCGGAGGTACCGGAGGTTCAACTGGAGGAAATCCTCCAACTGGTATTTCACGATTATTCATAAATCCGCACGGTTACTAATTTATTCTATTCGTGCTAATTGGTTACTCATGCTTAAATGGTGTATCCAATGATTTCAGGTTGTACTTACAAGCAGTTTCTAGACTACAAACCTCCGAATTTGGACAGTACTGGAGGTGCTGTAGCCTTCGTACGTTGGACTGAGAAGACTGATTCAGTCATCCATAGGAGCAAGTACCATGCTGAGCAAAGAGTCACTTATGTTACTGGACTCTTCGTGGATGGAGCTTTATCCTTGTGGAACCTCCAGGTCCAAACTAAGGGCGATGATGCTGCATACGCCTTGACTAGGAGGGACTTAGAAAAATGATGAGAAAGAAGTATTTCTCAAGATCAGAAATTCAAAAGTTGGAGACAGAATTCTGGAATTTATAGAAGGTTGGTTTAGATTTTGCTGTGTACACGCAGCGATTTCATGACTTATCTGGAGTGGTGTGATACCTAGTGGAGCCCGAATTTAAGCGAATTAAGAGGTACATCTTGGGACTTGCCCGTGAGATTCTGAGTCTGGTTACCTCTTCAAAGCCACCAAGATTGGAGAAGCGATTGATCTAGCTGTCAGCCTTACTGAGGAGGCTGTACGTCAGGGAAGGTTAGCCAAGTGTGGTATAAGCAAGAAGGAAACCACTAAGGAGACTACGGACTCCAATAAACCGAAATTCTCCCATTTCAAGAAAGGCTCTCGAGGCAATAATAACAGTAACAAGAAACAAGCCGCGAGAGAAGTCAAAGAAACCAAGGCATATGTTACCACTACCACAAACACTGCTGTTAAGAAATCTTATACTGGGGGAGCACCTAAATGCCCCAAATGCCCTTTCCACCACTACGGGGAATGTCAATGCCCCAAGTGTGGTAAATGTGGTAGGTTTGGTCATCGCACCGAGGTGTGCCAGGGAACGAATACTAGAGAGCAAGTTTGTTTTGGATGCGGATACAAAGGGCATTTCAAGAAAGATTGCCCTAAAGAAAATCAAGCACGAGGAAGAGCATTTTTTAGTAGAGCTAAGGATGCTCGCTAGGACCCGAAAATGGTCACCGGTACGTTCCCTATCAATGATCACTTTGCATCTATTCTTTTTTATACTGGGGTAGATTTCAGTTTTATTTCTAAGGAGTTTAGAGATATACTTGGGGTAGAGTCGAGTAAATTAGATGTTCCGTACTCGATTGAACTAGCTAACGGGATATTGGTAGAGTCGGGGGAAATAATAAAGAAATGTACGCTAGAATTGGGTGAACGAAAGTTGAATATAGATTTATTACATGTTCAACTAGGTAGTTTCGATGTCGTCATTGGTATGGATTGGCTATCCGATAATCGAGCCGAAGTTATATGTCATGAGAAAATCATTCGCATCCCCTTATCCGACGTAGAACATTTGATGATTCACGATGAGAAGCATGACACGCCACTATGAATCATAAACTGCATGAAAGCTCAGAAATGTTTGAGGAAAAGATGCATCGCCTTTCTTGCCCATGTGGTAGATAAGAAGGCCGAGGAGCACAAGGTGGAGGACATACCTGTTAGGGAATATCCCGAAGTTTTTCCGGAGGACTTGCCGTGACTACCTCCACAGCGACAAGTTGAATTCCATATTGATTTGGTGCCAGGAGCTGCACCAGTGGTGAAAGCCCCTTATCGACTAGTGCCCTCGAAAATGCAGGAATTATCTAGTCAGTTGCAAGAGCTGCTTGACAAAGGTTTCATAAGACCGAGTTTCTAGCCTTGGGAGATCCGGTGTTGTTTGTGAAAAGAAAGGAAAGTATCTTTCGCATGTGCATCGACTATCGGGAACTAAACAAGTTAACTATCAAAAACCATTACCCATTACCAAGGATCGATGATCTATTCGATCAGTTGCAAGGGTCGAGTTTTTACTCAATGATTGATTTAAGATCCGGGTATCATCAGTTGAGAATCCAAGAGGAAAGTATTCCTAAGACAGCGTTTAGGACTCGTTATGGTCATTACCAGTTCCTTGTTATGCCATTTGGTCTAACGAACGCCCCTTCAGTGTTCATGGATTTGATGAACCGGGTATGTAAGCCGTACCTCGAGAAGTTCGTGATCGTCTTCATAGATGACATATTGATATAATCACGAACTGAGGAAGAACACGAGCAACACTTGAGAACTATACTTGGATTGCTGAAGAAGGAGCAATTATATGCTAAGTTCTAGAAATGTGAATTATGGATTCGCGAAGTGCAATTTCTCGGTCACATGGTGAATGAGAACGGAATACATGTTGACCCTTCGAAGATCGAGGCTATAAAAAACAGAACCATGCAAATAACCCCCACGGAAATACGACAATTCCTAAGCATAGCGAGATATTACCAAATATTCATAGAGAACTTCTCAAAAGTTGCTCAGCCGCTAACCACACTTACACAGAAGGATAGGAAGTTTGAGTGGGGAGAAAAGCAAGGAGCGGCATTTCAAGTATTAAAGTAGATTATGTAAAGCACTGATATTATCACTCCCAGAGGGTACCGATGACTTTGTGGTGTACTGTTATGCATCGCATCAAGGCTTGGGTTGCGTGTTAATGCAATGTGAAAAAGTCATTGCGTACGCGTCACGTCAGTTGAAAGTTCATGAAAGGAACTATAGCAAACAAGACTTAGAATTAGGTGCAGTGGTATTTGCATTAAAGATCTGGCATCATTATTTATATGGCACTAAGTGCACTATATTAAAATATCATAAAAGACTTCAACATATATTCAACCAAAAGGAACTGAATATGCGCCAACGACGTTGGGTGGAACTGTTGAATGATTATGACTATGAAATCAAGTATCACCCGGGCAAGGCAAATGTTGTGGCAAATGCCTTGAGCAGGAAAGAATGAGTCAAAATATGGGTATGAGCTTTAGAAATGACGATCCAGATGAACTTCACAAATTGGGTACACGAAGCACAACAAGAAGCATTGAAACAAGAAAACATTTCAGCGGAATCATTAGGGGGAATGGAAAAACAATTGGAACCGAACAAGGATGGAACTCTATATTTCATGGGAAGGATCTGGATTCCATATTATGGTGTGTTGAGAGACTTGGTGCTGGATGAAGCACACAAGTCCAATTACTCCATACACCCAGGATCTGATAAAATGTAGCTAGATTTAAAGGAGTATTATTGGTGGCCTAATCTCAAGGAAGGTATTGCAACCTATGTTGGGAAATGCCTAACTTATGCGAAGGTCAAGGCCGAATACCAAAAGCCATCTAGTCTATTACAACAACCTGAGATCCCTATTTGGAAGTGGGAACAAATCTCAATGGATTTCATTATAAAATTACCCCGAACTTCTCGAGGTCATGACATGATATGGGTTATCATTGATCAGTTAACCAAATCAGCTCACTTCCTACCTATGGAAATCGTGGCACGACATGGAGTGCCAATCTCGATAATCTCAGATAGAGATGGTCGCTTTGTGTCACGGATCTGGCAATCATTTCAAGATAGAGATGGTCGCTTTGGGTCACGGATCTAGCAATCATTTTAGTACCAAGAAGTTAGTTGAACTGTACCTAAAGGAAATCATGGCATGACATGGAGTGCCAATCTCGATAATCTCTGATAGTGATGGTCGCTTTGTGTCACGGATCTGGCAATCATTTCAAAATTCATTTAGTTCTCGCTTAGATTTAAGCACAACTTTTCACCCACAGACCGATGGTCAAAGTGAGCGAACCATCCAAACGTTGGAAGGCATGCTTCGGGCCTGTGTGATGGATTTATAGGCGAAAACTGGGATACTCATTTACCATTGGTAAAGTTTTCCTACAGTAACAGTTATCACACAAGTATCAAGGCCGCGCCATTTGAAGCACTATATGGACAAAACTGCCGATCACCGCTATGTAGGGCGGAAGTCGTTGACAGACAACTCATTGGTCCCGAATTAGTACAAGAGACCACAGACAAGATATTCAAGATTCGTGAGAATATCAAAGCGACCCGAGATAGACAAAAGAGCTACGCAGATTGAAGACGCAAACCATTATCCTTCGAGATCGGAGACAAAGTATTATTAAAGGTCTGACCTTAGAAAGGCGTAGCTAGATTCGAGAAGCGTGGAAAGCTAAACCCGAGATATATTGGACCTTTCGAAATTCTGGCAAAGATCGTACAGTGGCTTACAAGTTGAAACTGCCAGAGGAACTCGATAATGTTCACGACACATTTCATGTGTCTAATCTGAAGAAAAGTCCGACTAATGACACAATTATCATTCCAACGGATGAAATTCATGTGGATGACAAACTTCAATTTACCGAAGAACCAGTTGAAGTCATGGACTGGAAGGTCCAAAAGACAAGAAGAAGCCAAATTAAACTAGTAAAGGTTCGCTGGAATTTGCGTCACGGTCCCGAGTACACATGGGAGCGTGAAGATTAGATCAAGTCAAAATACCCCCACCTGTTCAAGAAGAATCCCTCAGAGGATGCCTCAAACTGAATTTCGGGATGAAATTCTTTTTAACAGGGGGAGTATGTGACAAATGGCAAATAATCGGTAATTCCGTACAATTTAATCACAAATTTTATTTTATAATCTCATGCATATTATCATAGTTTAATTTCGTAACTGAGTCGTACGTCGTATACTAAGAATTAGGGCAAGTAAATCTGATCATAACATATACTGGTTTTCGTTACAACGTGGAACAAACCAAAACAATGCCCTAAAAGTGTTGGTAGAAAGTGTTGGGCGCACTAATTGCGGTGAGACTAACTGTGTCGGAAATCCGCTAAAACGAATCAAAACAAGGAACAACGGCATGTTAATGCCACTCCTGAGTCCATATATAAATGAAAACACTGATATGAGATCAACCATTTCAAAAATACATAACTTTCTGGTACAACGCCTAAATTGCAAAATTGTCCGTTTCGACCAAAAAGACGACAAATGTTAGTTTGTCCGAAATACTAATTCGGCCAATTCCGGATGTCCGAATAATAATAAGACAATGTTAAGCATCCTAAAACAATGTGAGAATAGCAAGAATGCACAAAAGGCATCGATTCCGGTCATTCGGCAAAAAGTGCACAATTCGACCGGAAAGCTACTGTTTGTCGAAACGGCGAACATTTTAGTTGCCGATAGCCTTATTCATGCATCTAGAGAACTAGTTAAGTCTCATTTGAAAATCGGAATCCATTCAACTAACATAAGGCCACGGAAACACAACTTTCGGAAAAGTTCGACCGCAGAATATAAAAGTGCTGATATCGAGCGAACGATCGAACGAAAGGCATTTCGGTCATCCTAACTCATCGTATATTCGACTAGCGAACTATTTATGCATATTTTTAGATTGAAAGTGCACTAAGTAAATGCCATGACAAATGTGGTGGTCCAAAACAAAAGCTTCCAGTACTAAATAAATAAGTTCGTTTATTAGCAATTATTGTGTCGATGAACGATCTAACGACATTTTCATCATCCGAAACTTATATTGGAGGATCAAGTGGATTAATTACCTTGTAATAACACCATAAACCCTAGTTATATACTAAGAGTGCAAGAACAAATCTCTAATCACCATTCTTAACTTAATGACCAAAATATCTTCTAATTTAACATGTGTAAAAAATTATTACACTTTACCCCCTTCTCTGTGACGGTTTCAAGTGGGTCCCACACCCAACTGATTTTGTTGAAAATGGTGGATTAAGAGTATGGGGTGTTGATGTGATGAAGATTTGAAAGATGGCATGTTATAGTTCAAAATTCACCTCATGTTCTTCATATTTTCACTTAAGATTTTTGTAACCATTTTCCCCTCTCTCTCTCTCTCTCTAAAACTCACGGCTACCACTACCACCTTCACACCATCCTTTAGCCACCGTAAAACACCACTTTACACCCACTTTAAAACCCTATCAAAGTCATTCAAGGAGCTAGAAAGGGTGGAGGACTATTAGAGACATTTTGGAGCTTCATTTCTTCTTAAATCATCATCTAACTTGTGCACCCATAGTTTGGCAAATTCCTTCATAGTCTAGCTTATTTTTCTGTCTAGATTAATGATGTACAAGTTGATCATCTTGAGAATGAAGAAAAGATAAACCAAAAACCCTAACTCACACCATAATAAATGCACTAAATATGATTTGTATTGTGTTGTTCATGTGTTTATATGATTATTAGTTAGCATGATAGTGTTATTTATGTTTAAGTCAAGTATAAAAGTTTGGATGATCTTGTGTGTGCAAGGGTAAAAATGAAGATTTAAACATGTTAATGTTTAAATCTAAACAAGATCATCAACTACATCATCCATGAAGATTACTACAACTTAAAGATAACTTTATGACACATGAAGGATTTTTATAAGAAATAAACATTATTATTTAAGTTGTAACCCTCTTAAAAAGGGTAAGAATCAAGGGGTTGAAAGAAATGAACTTGATTTAAATGATATGACAATGTGGTGATTTAAAAGTGCTAATAAATATTGGAAATCTCATCATGATTTAATAGGATTTTTACCACTAAAAAGCCATGGATGATGATACTTTAATGTTGCAAAAAAGAAATAGGAAGGGTTGTGATGGATTGTTGATCTTGATTTATAGCTTAAACAGGTTTTAAATACGTTTTTGAATTGTGGAAAACGCCATAGTTTAAGGGAAACTGTGGGTAAATTTTCTAAAAAACTAATTGCGATTAAGACATGACTAATGGGGTGATTAGCGGGACTAAACGCGATTAGTAACTTGAATCATCATTAAGTAGGTTCTAATGACAAGGGTTAAACCATAAATACCCAAGTATTCAACAAGTTTATATACATTTTTTTACAAGTAAAAACAAGTAGCTCTTATAAATATATATATACTTACTTGGGAAAATAAAAATATGAATACATATTTTGTCACCAAGAATCTCATATAAATACTTACGTGTTTGTATGTGTATGTATTTAGAAGCTTAGGGTATCCACAATAAAAATACCCAATCATATACAAAAATACAAACACTTGAAAACAATACCCAGTGTTGGTGACATAAACAAATATATTCTTACAAAGCGTCGAAACAATAATCGGACAAACGAAGCAATACGGACGATGGGCGAACGTCCACGAATACATCGTCGCGTCGACGACCAATGGGTGAATCACCGACACGAAAAGGCATTACGACGACGGGCGGTTGTCGACAAGAAAAAGCATAATAAACGACGTCGACGACGAGTCTAAAATATATATTTAGACGTTTAACATATATACATATACGTTATCGAAACCAAAAATCCAGAAAGTTAAAAGTATTATAAGTGTAACACTTATTAAAAATGAGCTTTTGCATATAAATTTGGGCTAGGCCCAAATTATAAAAGTCATGGACAAGGCCCAAATAATATATATGGACAAAGCCCAATAACATAAAAACATGGGCTAGGCCCAAAGCCATTAATTACATGGCTAGGCCCAATGACTTAAAAACATGGGCTAGGCCCAAAGCCATAAATTACATGGGCTAGGCCCAATAACTTAAAAACACGGGCTAGGCCAAAGACATGGATAACATGGGATAGGCCAAAAGACCCGAATGACTCAACAGCATAAAGACCCGAAACCTTAGGTGTTGGCTATCTATCGACACAGGATTTAAGACCATGAAATCATACCCATATAGTGTGTATCCCACTGAATATATAGTTCTTTATGTTTATATCATTTCGCTTACACTATCCGGTTGAGATCAAGACCTATCAACATATCACCTTCGATTCAAGTCTTTCCGGCTACAACACCTTACATGTGTAGTCAGAAACTTTATCACGAAAATTTATTTCATTTCCCAATCATTGCAAAAAGCTGTTTAAAACTAAAAATATATTTTTTTTTTAATATTTCTCCCCCTAAATTTGTACATATATATGAACAAATTTACAAAGCAAAAAAAATGAAAGAAAGATAACAAACTAAACGGAAAGGATAGAGGATGCTCAGTTAGAAAACCGGATCATTTTGAGGAGATCCACAACCACTTGAAAACGCGTGTTGCTGACGGGTTTCATGAACAAATCTGCCACGTTTGCATCGGTGTGAATTTGCTCAAGTTTAACAAGACCCTTTTTATAGCAATCACGAATAAAATGTACTTTGATATTTATGTGCTTGATTTTGGAGTGAAAAACAGGGTTTTTGATGATTTGGATAGTGGAATCATTATCACAATAAATTGTTGTGTTTAGATAAGTCAAACCGTAATCCACAAGCTGGTGTTGCATCCATAAAACCTGGGAGCAGCAAGCAGAGGCTGCGACATATTCTGCTTCCGCTGTAGAAAGCGAGACCGTCTGCTGCTTCTTGCATTGCCAAGAGATTAATCTATATCCCAAGAATTGGCATCCAGCTGAAATTGAATACATATCCCTATCTGTACCTCCAAGATTACTGTCAGAGAAAGCATATAGTTCAAATTCAGAATTTTTAGGATAACCAGAGGCCCAGTGATGGTGCCCCTTTGAGGTACCTAAAAATTCTTTTAACAGCATGTAAATGAGAGAGTTCACGAGTAGCCTGATATCGAGCACACTAGCAAACATGATATCTGGCCGACTTGCAGTGAGATACATAAGTGAACCAATCATAGACCGGTACATAGTTGGATTGACATGCGTTCCTTCAGCGTCTTCATTTAGCAAAGGTCGTAATGCAATAGGTGAAGCCGTAGGCTTTGAGTCTGTAAGCTTGAATTTTGCAAGAACGATATTTTCCTTGATGAATCAAGATTCCTTGCGGGCTTTGACGAACTTGAAGTCCCAAAAACATAGTCATCTCCCCCAGTGAGCTCATCTCAAATTTCTTCTTCATGATTTCTTCAATTTCCCGATATAGACCATCATTTGTAGAACAAAAAATAATATCATCGACGTAAATTTGAACAAGAATAATGTCCTTATCAACACATTTGATAAACAACGTTTGATCAATGGTTCCTCGAGTATATCCTTGAGCAAGCAAATGCTCTGTTAGAGTTTTGTACCATGCGCGAGACGCTTGATGCAATCCATACAAAACTTTGTCCAATCTGTATACATAGTATGGCTTGTCAGGATCAGTAAAGCCCGGTGGTTGTGCCATGTATATTTCCTGTTTCACCATGCCATAGAGAAAAGCAGTCTTCACATCCATTTGATAGATGGTGAAGTCCATTTAAGATGCATGTGCCAAGAAAATGCTAATAGCCTCCTATGGAGCTACTGGGGCATAAACCTCATCGTAGTCAAATCCCTCAATCTGACGGAAACCCTGAACAACCAGTCGAGCTTTGTTCCTAACAATAACTCAAGTGTCATCCTGTTTATAGCGAAATACCCAGCGAGTTCCAAGAGCTCGTTTTCCTTGAGGAAGCTTCACCAATTTACATACACCAAGCTTCTCAAACTAATTGAGTTCTTCATGCATAGCGTCAACCCATCCGGGTTCCTACAAGGCGACATCAATGCTTTTACGTTCAATTTGTGAGATAAAGCAAGAGTAAAGACAAGTATTGATATCCCCTGATTGACTGCGGGTTTGAATGACAGCAGTAACAGGAACAATAACATTTTCAATTAGATGATCGCGCTGTAGACGTTGTGGTATCGGCTTAGCGGGGATAAGGAGATCTGTTTGCAAGTTGGTAACACTCGGTGAGACAACTCAAGATGACTCTGCCTCATTAGTTGCACTAGTGGGAATGTTGGCTGATGAATCAACAGAACATTCTGGTGGTGTAGGCTCAGGAAACAGAGATGAACCTAAGACATCTGGAGGAGCAGACCCTTCATTTTTCATAGGAGCCTCTATGTTTTGAGCTTCAACTTCTGGGGAATCATCCTGAGGAGTCGGTTCAGATGTCGTTTCCTGATACAACGATACTGGTGAATGTGTGGATATAGCGTCATTAAATCCAGGTGGATCCATACTCAGCTGCTTAAAAGTCTTGTGCAGTTGTGCAGCATCGGCATCGTCTTCAGGTACGATAGGCATCGTGGGAAGGTCATAAATTTTGCTTGTACCTTAGCATAAACATCAACATTGTTAAACAAAGAGGAATAATCATACAGCCAATTAGGACCAATGCGTGTGTCCTTGGGATTCTCCTCCAGCCAACCCACATTGTAGGTTTCAACTACCATTTTCTTGATCTTATTATAGACACGATAGCAAGTATTTTTAGAATATCCGATGAAAATGCGTGGATCTCCGCGTGATTCAAATTTCCCTTTAGCGTCCATGAGGGGAAGAACACAAGGGCATCCGAATTTGCGGAAATGCTTGAACGAAGGTTTGCGACCTTCAACCACTTCGTACGGTGTTTTCATGTGTCTTTTGTTGATCAGGGCATGATTCCGAATATAACAGGCGGTATTGATTGCTTCTGCCAGAAAATAAGAGGTAGTTCAGATTTACCAACATAGTACGTGCAGCTTCAATCAGTGTTAGATTTCTCCGTTCTGCAACCCCATTTTGTTGTGGAGTTCTGGCTGCACTAATCTGTCGATCAATACCCTGGAGGAATAGAAAGAATTTAAGGTAGCATTCTTAAACTCTGTTCCATTAGCACAACGAATAGCCTTCACGGTGGTGTCTGTCTTGTTTTCCATAAGTGTGACGAACTGTTTAACTAACTCAACGGTTTCACTTTTTTGTGCCAGAAAGAAGACCCAAGTGAATCGTGAGTAGTCAACAATAATAACAAGACAATATGCCTTCTCGCCAATGCTCAGAACATCTGTTGGACCAAAAAGATCTTTATGAAGCAATTCTAAGACTTGAGACGTGGAAGGTGCGGGTTTAGACTTGTGCGGCTATCGATGTTGTTTCCCACGTGCACATGATTCACACTTTTCAATCTGCATAAAGTCCCAAACTGGTAGATCTCTAACTAAACCGCCTTTTGCAAGTCTATTTAAGTTCTTCATGGTGATGTGTCCAAGTCGACTATGCCATACATTGCATCATGTTGAGTTGTCAACGTGAATAAGCAAGTAAGCTTGTTAGTGGGAGCTTTGTTCATGTCGATGACATATGCATTTCCTTTTCGCTCTGATTTTAAAAGAATCCATTCATCCGAAATGATGAGGCCTGGTTTCAGTACATAACACGCTTTCTTAGTAAAGAGAACACCCAAATGATTATCACAGAGCTGAGATAAACTCAAAAGACTATGCTTCAACTCTTTTACGTAATTCATATTCTTCATGCTGAGAGCTCTGTTGTATATTGTTCCTCTCATAGTGATCTTTCCTGTCTCACCACCTACGAAGGAGACAAACCCGCCATCGAAAAACTGAATGTCATTCAACTTCGAGAAGTCCCTAGTCATATGTCTGGAACATCCACTGTCAATATACCAGAGTCTAACGATAGTGCGCCAGAGCTGTTCCTACACATTTCAACAGGTTTTAGTTAGAAGCTGCAACCCAGGCCATTGACGATTTGGGCATGCCATGGGCATCAACATAAGTAACCTCACAAAAAATTAAATTAGGTGAGGATGAGTCGATGATGCTTTTGATTTGTGTAATTGTGGGGCAGAAGACTGAATCTTGGTCAAGATCTTAGGCCTCTAGGTTAGCGAGTCCGACTTCTACACAGTCCTTAGAGTGCTAGAAGGATTCTAAGAACCTGAAGGTCTTATAGATTTGTGATTTTGTTTCTTGGCCATGTTCCAGTCTTGATCAGAGGCTTAGCCATGGTAAATCGAGCCTGATACAGGCGATTAGGCATAGCTTTCTGATATTTTGAGAATAATGCTTTGAAAGGTGTGACGGGCTTTTGACAATTTCGTGCAATATGCCCGGGAAATCCAAAGTCTACCTCTTCTGGAAGAAAACAGTCCGTTCAGCTTTGGAAATTCTAGGCAATTTGTCTGTCAGTTTCTTGCTTTCTTGTATTGACGGCTGGTGCTAGGGATTGATCTTGGCTGTAGCCTGCATACAACCATCAGCACACTTATAATGTTTACGATTTTGAATTAGACAATTTGGAGTCAGTAGACTTAGGCACAAATTTAACTGATTTCTACTCAGCTTTTTGCTCAACAGATTCAGTTTTGGGCTGCTGAGTCAATTTCTCAGAGACAGGAACTGACTCAGCAACTGTCTTATCATTTGTCTGAGATGCCTGTTTCATTTTCTTCTTTTTGGATCTACATATTCTCTGTTTCTTATTAGTAATTTTCAAACCATTTTGTGTGGCAGATTCTGCAAAAGAGACGGGTGATTCAGCAAGGACATTTGTTTCTGTATTGACAGAAGATGAGCTTGAAGCATTAAAAGAAGGATGAATCTCTAAATTTTGAGAAGTTTAAGATTCCGATTCAGATTCAGTTTAAAAAATTTTATCTGAAGTAGGACGAGAATGCTCATTTCTGTCATTTCAGAATCAGTCCATTGTTCCAGGGTTAAAGATGAAGATGCTGATTCGTCCGATTCTTCCAGTACTATGCCAGTGTCATTCTTTACAGGTTCAGCTGTTTGGTTGGTTTCCTCATTGTCAACCTTGGGATCAGCTCAACAGATGGTACTTGGTGAGAAATTATTCCCGTCTCTTTAGTAGGAACTAAGGAAACCGTTTCACCTGTCGATGATGTATTTGTAGTAAAATTTGTGTTTTCATCACAAGAATTATCACATTTATTATCAGCATTCGACGAAAAACCAGAATTAAAACCATCTACGTTATCAACATTGTTCTAGAGCACCAACTGTAATATCCTCAACTAATATTTCTTCTACACATGAGGTTGAAACATTAGTAGCAAACATTAGTAGCGTTCCTGGACTCTGTTTCAGTTTCAGAAAAATTTTCACTTTTTGATTTTGTAGGGGATGTTGCTGTCTCATTCTTGTGCGTCGTTTTCTCTAAATCATCTGAACTTCGAGATGGATGATCAACAGATTCATGTGAAACTGGTACGGAAGAGAAGGAAACATCATCCCTCTTGAGGTCAGTTGGCTTAGAGAACTTTGGGTAATAGGGCTTCCATTGTTTTGAAAGATAATCTGATGTTTTACCATACATAATTTGTTTGGCATTTTCTAGTTCAGCCTTAGATTTAGGCATTCTCGTATAGTTATGATTATATGGTGGAGGAACCCTATTGTACCCAAGTCCCTTTGTATAATTTTTCTGATAATTAAGTTGTAGATCCCACAAGTTGTTGACCATCTTTCGGGAAGTTTCAAATTTTTTAATATTTATTTCATTTTCTTAAAATTACCCTGTCAAGGAATTTAGCTTGGCTAAAGCTGCTTGAAGTTCTACGTCCTTTTCAGCTAATTTTAGCTTATAGTGGTATACCCAACATTGTTGTTGGTTCAAGTCAAGCTTTAGCTGTGCTATGTCTTCTTTTTTGTGCTTCGACCTTTTCCATAAGAAGCTTGTTCTTATGTTTAAGGGCGATGTTCTGTGATGCAGCTTGCTGATATTCAGCTACAAGGGTTGAATTATGGGCGTGCATTTGTGATAATTTAAAATGACAACTATCTTAACAGAGAATTCGATTTACCGTTTCCTAAAGATCAGGTGTCTCAGTTGTCAGCGCCATCATGCAGTGATTGCTGTTCTTAGAAAGAATCAAAGTCTCCATCTGAGCTGCAGCATCTACCCAGTTAAATCCTTCATGCTGTTGTGCCACCAAAGCTGTTGATTTCCCGCTAGAGCTGCTTGAGGGACTTATAGTAGACTTTGAAGGAGAGACTGGCACGAGTTGTCTGTTACTGCTCTGTATGCCTGCTACTCCGGATGAGACATATCGTGATGGTGGCTTCTTGCATTCTCGTGCAAAATGTCCTGGCTCATGACATCTATAACACTTGAGTTTATCTTCTGTAAGCCTAGTCTTTAGATTTGACGATGGTTTCCTCCTGTACTTCTTTTTAAATTTGTTGACACGGAAAGTAGCCATTGCAAGATTCCAAGACACGTCAATCTTGTCCAAATCTTTCTCCATTATTTGATCTATTCAGTTGGAAGAATAGATGGAGAAGTCAGGTCACCTGCTAAAAAAGCATTTAAACTGTTAATCATTGAGGCAGCTATGGCCAATTTCTCCTCATTCTCTTTAGTAAGAAAGGCAGAATTGGACACAACTTGAGTAGGGGCCAGTGTAGGAGCAGCAGATTGAGGAATGCCGCCTTGTTGAGCTGCATCAGGAATGGCGAGACTAAACACCATGTTAGGATACTGAGCTTGGTATTGTGTTTGAACCTGCGCTGCAGAAATCATAGTAGGAATCTGAGACTGAAGACCGTAGACGTACTAGGTCTTCTGTGGTGAGGCAAGTGGACTGTACACCACGTTTGAGCTACCCGGCATATGAGAACTTCCTTGCAAAGGGCTATAAACAGCCGCCATCAGACTACTTTGATGATTGATGTCTCTCTGCTTATTATATATCTCACAAGATTTAATAGTTGCAATCATTTCTGTGAGAGTGACATCATTCAGATTTTTCGTCATCTTGATCATTCCAACATCAGCATCCCAAATCTTCGGAACAAATTTAACAGCTGTATGTTCATAGCACTGTTGGTAAGAGTAATTTCAGCTGAAATCACCTGAGAAACGAGCTTCACATATCTTCGGATCTGCTTCTCAATGGTTTCCCCATAAATGTGATTAAACGAGTTGAATTGTTGATTCGGCTCTTGCCTTCATATCAACATTTCCCTTATAAAGATTTTGCAATTCACTACGCACTTCTTTAGCGGTCTTGCAATTTCTGACCGCTATAGAAATGTCAGGTCCAAGTTCCATTGTTAACACAACTGAAGCCTTTTCATCTTCTTCAATAATTTTCACATCTTCCGGAGTCCACAAGTGACTTGGGTTTGGAATCTTTGTATCTGGATCTTGATCGGTACTGTAAACAATCGTTTGAGGACCGTTCATAATACATCTCCAAACCCAGGCTCTTTGGCCTTGCAGTACTTCTCGAATCTGAACTTCCACTCATATTATTCATCTCCGTATAACAGACGAGGCACCTTAGTTGAAGTTCCAATAACTTGATCTAATCCTGATGAAGGGCCAGAGTCTGTGATTGCAGTGCAGCCAAAGTGGCATTGGTCAAATCTTGAGCGATCATATAACTGTTCATCATGGTTAACTTTATTAAGATTACCAAGTAAGTTAAATTAAAGTTAATTTTGAATTCTTATAATGAAAAGTGATCTGAAATGTGTCCAATATAAACGGGTCCGAAATGAGTCCGAGATAGATATTTTTGAGATAGACAGATCCGAAATAAGTCCGAGATAGACAATTACGAGATAGGCAGATCCAAAATCAGTCCGAGATAGACAATTCCGAAATAAGTCCGAGATGATAATCCGGATAGCAATGAATATCCGAAATAGAGAAATCCGGAATGAAACTTGGTCTGGAATGAGAATGAATCTGGAATGAAACTTGGTCTGGAATGAGAATGAATCCAGAATGAGCCCTGATCCGGAATGAAATTTAATCCGGTATGAAGATTAATCTAGATTGTAGTCCTTATCCGAATGTAACAGTAGTCTGAATTCTCTGCAACAGATAAATACCATGTATCTGTAATAAGAGCAATCCGGATTAGGTTGTTGAAAATATCCTGGAACAGTAGTCCGGGATCAATCCGAGATGGATGATCTCCTTTGTGTTCTTCAGGATCTTCAATAGTGGCCAATCCAAAATCTTTGAAACTTCTTCATGTTCTTCTGAATCCGCAACAGTATGGAATCCGAAATCCTCAAGCCTTCTTCGAATTCTTCTGAACAGTAGCAATTCCGATAAAATAACAATAATCTTTAACTCTGAACAGTAATCCGGGTTGAACATCAATAACTTTCAATTCTGAACAGTTCTTCAATCTGCAATACCTGGAGCCTGTATTATACAGCAGGATCTGATACCAATTGTAAGTCCCGTTATCGGATCTAATAGGTATCGTAAACCTAATCAATTGCGGAAGTAAAGATTAGGATGAAGAACAACTCTAATAGGTATCGTAAACCTAATCAAGTTTTTCAATAATAAGCTCTCTAACCTTGAAACATTAACCTAATACATATATTTATACTAACCATCTAGCCCATTAGTTACAACCCTAGGCCCATGAGGTAATAGGAAGCCCAAAACCCTTCAATATGCCCAAATGTAGTAGTAACGTGTAAACCTCCAATAATATAAGCCAACATGATCTTATGCATCCCTAGACAATTTGAAGTCGAAACCACCTAAATACTGTTGCACGTTTTCTTGTTTGAATTTTCAAAAATTTGCTAATATTTGAAAATTTTTATTCCCCCTCATTTTTGAAAGTTTTGGATACCAATTAAATAAGATAAAGCAAACTCGATAGAAATCTTGTAAGAATAGTCAAAAGAAGAAAGCTTCTATTAATACCGAAAGAGCATACATCGTTGACAGGTTAAAAAGAGCATCAGGCAATCTCTCCAGCCAAATGTCCAAAACACATGACACCTTGTACATAGACTTGAGAATTAGGACAAATTAACATTTGGAGCGGTTGAGTCCTCATCCATACGAATGAGTATTCGTTCTCACCTAAGTTTCATGTATTCGAATCTCTCACTCAACTATATAATATTCAACACACACTCTATCTAGCCTATTCGTATAGTGGCGGACACACAGAATATGCATTAACAATATTGCAATACAACTTCATAGCCATGAATTTGACTACAAAACCTATGTCACCTCACCAACTTTATTGTGGACATTATTTACACATATGTTTTAGTTGCAAATGTGTGATGCTTATGAAAGCATGTTATACGTAGGATGGAATCGTGCTTTAGTTTTACTTAAAAATCTAAAGAAAATTGTTCGTATTTTGTTTATGTTCCAAAAGACAATGTAATTTAAATAATCAATACAATGAAACTTTAAATACCATGCGTTATGAACAATCTGTAACGTGAGTTCCCAAAAATTCTGCAGCGGTTTTTATTATGCAGTCGAGGTGTTATAAAAATTTTGCTGAAGACTGGTGTAAGTAATCTCATACCATACACGAGGCACTTATTTCAAATTAAACAATGCATTATGCTGTTTGTATACCTTGTGTTCTTACCCTTCTACCTCGAACTCGGGTTATTGAACTATATATAATTCTTCTTGAAGTGGCCCATCCAGGAACGCTGTAGGTCCACTTGGAGGATCAAGATTAACCTACTTTCCTGTTTATACAACACAAATACGAGTATGGAATCCTCGTAAGTATGCAAACGAAAACAAAGTAAGAACACAAGATAACAAAAGATTCAATATCTTGATTAACAGAAGAGAACTAGTACAAATATATACAAACAATGTTCATATAGACTCATGCAACACACTCTGTGCTCTTGTATCTCTCTCTCTCTAGTATAGCTCTAGTCTCTCTAGTCACTAACTATTCACTAAGAAGTACATGTCGGCTTATATAGTGTCCACACTTAGCAACAATACAAAGTATGTTGCTGGTCACATGAAACACCAAAAGACACGAAGAACATACTCCAAAGATACTCGTACGAACAAGCTGGTTCGTACGAATCATTACTTCCTCATACGAGTTAAGCAGAATACTTGATTTAATACACCCATTCGTACGAATGGTCAGTTACTCGTATGAGCTACATCTTGCTTGTACGAAGCATTCCCACTCGCACATTGAAGTCTTCTTTGGAGAACATGTCACAGACATGACGTACACAAGACTCAACAGTATGCATACATGCAACTGTATTACATAGACAAACTAATCATCGTACTAAACCAAGATAGGAGGATATCTTGATTTGGTCGACACGACCAAACTATACAGACATTGTAAGCAAAGACCGTACAATTAAAGACGTAACTAAGAACAAACGACTACCACAAAAGTGTATCAACAAACGCCGATTTACGCTAAATAGAGAAATTTTTCAATCTTATAGGTAGCTACTGATAGGATCACTTGAAATAGTTTCAAACCTTCCAAACCATGAAAATAATATTATCTTCGCATGAAGTGAAAATATTTGAAGTTTAAAAATTCAGAGTCACTTCGCACGAAGTGAAATTTTGTTAAAATTCTTTCTTCATTTCGCATGAAGTTAAGTTTATTTCACATGAAGTGAAATCTTAAAATTTGATGGTTTATTTTCGTACAAACTAAGGTTAAAAATGAATGATTGGGAAGAGGTGCCTTTGTACGTGACTTCTCAATATCGCAAAAATATTTGGGTTAACAGATTTGAAACTTTTACATGTAAAGAAGGTGAATCATGGATGATTTGATAAAACATTTTTGTGATTTGGTTAACAAGTTAAAAGAATTTGAACCCAAGGTAAAGTTTTTCTATTATGTAAAGATTGCAAATTTTGCAGATGCTTTACCTTTAGAATGGAATGTAGCTTTGACTGATATTGAAAAGAATTCTAGATTTACAATGTATACTTTACATTAATTCTTTGAAAAAATTAAAGATTATACCCGAAATTGTAAAGAAGAAAGCTTTGAAATTTAAAATGGAAAATGAATTTGAAGAAAACAATGATGAAGTTTGTGATAAGATTATTTTCGATGAATTTCCAGAAGAAATAGAACATTATTCTGATAAAGATAATATTCATAATATTTTTAAATCATTCATGTCTCCTGAAGTTTATGATTCTCTTGGTATTACAGGATTTTTCGGAGAACAAAATCGAAACATAATAAGTGAAGAAAAGAAGAAACAATCTGAAAAAGATGAGAAGAAGATCGTGGATGATGAAGTCAAAGAGAAGAAATTAAAAAAATTGAGATAGAAAAATCATGCACAAAATATTTAGAACCGTGCAAGTTTTGTCTGGAAAACGATGAAAAGTATAAAGAGCTGAAATGTCATACAGATAATTTGGCTAGATATTTCAAAGAAACAAAAGAGGCATATGATGTACCGAGTAGAACAATCAACCTACACCGTGATGAAAGTAAGGAAAGTAGTGCTACTATTTCAATGTTAAAGACAACGGTCATGGACACACAAATGGCAATAAACATTTACATTAACACGATTGCTTAATTGAAGAGTAAGATGGAAGCAATGAAAACAGAAACGGAAAGGGTTGATAAAAAGTTGATAAGTTATTCAACAACATCTTATGTCTTGGATCGTATTCTACCACAGCCAACTGGAAAAGATAAAAACCAAGAAGATATCTATGGATATCAAGATAGAGGTCTAGGTTACAATAGATGTCCACCCCCGTTGTGGAATAGTTATGCTAGAAAAAATCCTGACGGGGAGGAAAAGGCACTCAAACTGAAATTGTAAACAGTGAAAACTATTTAGGATTATCAATTGCCTGACAACATCGATGTGACTTATTCAAAGTCTGATTATAATACTGCATCAGAAATGGTTAAAAATGTAGTTGATAAGGTTTTGGGTGATTAAAATGATAAACTAATTTTGATAATACAAAACCAAAACTTGAAAAAGAAAGTTCAAGTTCACAACCTGAAAATGATGAATGTTTTCATGATGCTTATCTTCGTAAATTAGGAAATAGTTCAAATGATGATCCAAATATTTTAATATACAAAATGTGTGGATCAGATCAACTATATTCTGATTCTGAATTTCTGATTCTGAATGTGAACTTGGAACGAGTTGAAAAAGTTTTTAATCTTGTTGAAATAGAGATGTCCAAAATTGAAGATTTTACAAGCAATCAAAGTTTTTCAAACTTCAAACAAGATTAGATCTTATTATACCAAACCAAGAAATTTCTACCCTAACTATCATCAGAAAAATCATTACAGGGGTAGAAATGGTTCGGGATATAATAAGAGAAATTATAATAAGTTTTAAAAATCAAAATTTGTAAAGAAAACGACTTTTGTGCCTGCAAGTTCAGATAATACAAAAGAAAGTCAATTCTTAAAAATAATCTAATGAAAAAAATTTCGTTAAACAACAACATAAACAAGTTAAGGAATCCTCTGTTGTAACAAACAGTATGACGTACTTTCGATTTAATCAAACTGGGCATATTTCAAGAAAATGTCAAGAAAACAAACCTAAATTTGTTTCAATGTTAAGAAAAATTCTGAAGATAAAAAGTAGAATTCACTGATTTTCGTGCCAACACGGGTTTGGAAATAATGTAGAGAATTTGCAAACAGAGTGAACAAGTTAATACTAAAGTTTCAAATTACGAAACTGGTGAATCCTCAAAATGTAATGAACTAAAAGATTCTACATTGTATTTCAAGAAAGCTTTAAAGAAAAATTAAACATGGGTGATGAAAGAAAAGAAAATTTTTGAAGATAAATCAAACTTGAAAAAATAGCAAATAAATTTGTTTGGGTAGAAAATTAAAGTCAATGAAAGTCCACCTGTGACAACCTGGAAATTTTCTCATACTTTCGTGTACTATTGTTGACTAAATTCTTGTGCATGGCACTTGGAAATCTTTGTGTATGACACTTGGGAACTTCTTGTAACGTTGTGTACTATCATTAACGAACTAACTTTTTGTGCGTGGCACTCTGAACATGTACGCTACATGCTAAACCGCATTTACTCAATTTTCGGGACGAAAATTCTTTCAACATGGGGATAATGTGATATCCCAGGTTTTTCGGATAACTTGAACGTAATACTTGTCAATCTAATTACGTGCTATGTGTACGAACGTGTACGAATTAAATGAATACGTGTTGTGTGTTGTGTGATTGTTTGAGTAGTTGAATCATTAGAATAGATACGTACACGAACTGAACCGAACCGCGACACGAACCAAAGTGATTCTTTGTGACTCTAGGAGTTAACAAGTTTTAAACCTTAACTCAAGTCCTAGGCCAAGATCAAATCCAACACACATCAAAACCTAAACCCTAAACCAAAACATGTCTCGGCCATAAGATCAAAAACCAAATCGAAACCCATAGCATGCAACTTTAGTCCTCGGCCACATGATCAAGACCCAAACCAAACCAACTCACCCTAACCTTTGGCCGCGAGATCAAGCCCAAACCCAAACCAAACCAACCCAAGTCCCTTGCGGCCGTGTGCTAAACCAAACCGTAACCATATCCCTTTTGCGCCTATATATATATATCATCCATGCATGTTTCATTGAAGAACACAAAAACCCTAACAAGCAAACAGCCATCGCAGCCGAAGTCTTCATCTTCTGCAACCGTAAACAGCCCTTTTTCTTGTTCCCTTGATCGATAGTTCAGTCTTGATACACTTCATCTAGATCACAAATAGCTTCGCCACATCCCTCGGTCGCGAGATTAGTCTTTGTTCACCTCTGGCCGATCAAAACAGCCACTTTATCAACACCCTTTCGGTCGCGACTTTCCTGGAACAGCAGGATACCCCTTGTCCAAGTCCCGGCTTGTCTACCTAGTTATTCAAGGTTAGGGTTATCCTTGATTACGAGATCATGTTCGGTTAAATATATGTTTGAATGATTAATTGATTAGTTTGTGTCGGGTCTTATATGTTGAATAAATAATCGGCTGTTTTGATTATGTTCTTGTGTATAAATGTTTGCGAAAATCATAAGTGCTTGAATGAATTGATTGTATTGTCTTCGGATTATATGTTTGAATAAAAAGTCATGATAACCGGTTAGCTAGTAATGTGTGCAAGTGAGGTTTGTTCGAAATCTGAAAATCATAAGCTGTATTGGTTTATAAAAACAAGAGATGTTGACTAGGGTTTGCATGGATAGGTTATTAGTATTAATCTAGGACTAGAAATCTGTTCTAGATCGCTTAGGTTAATCGCATGAACAGGTTATACGAGTTCAGGATAAACACATGCAGAAAACAGCCTGCTGAATAATAGTTACAGCCGATTTCATCTGGCTGTAACTCGGTCGTTAGTTGTCGAAAAACGGATTTTCTGATGTCTAAAACGTAGAGATTTGAATAAGGAATCTAATGGCGCTGGATTCATAATTTTCTGAAGTCGTTTGATATTTTTAAGGGCTAAACAAGTTCAGTAGCTAAAGCTGTGAAAATTCTGGAATTTTGTTGGTTGTTTATCAAGCTAGATTTTAAAATCAGTAGGGAGTTGAGTCATGATTTTTGTACAGCAACTAGGTATAGAAATTTCCGGGCAACTCCAATTGGAATTTTGTTAATCGGATGATCAGTGATTTTTAAATAAATTCTTCCGTGGACTGCAGTCAGAAAGCGGTAAATCTGACTGCAGCTTAGTGAATTAATATTTATGGTTAATTGGTAAAGATTTAGGACTTGGAAAAATTATATAAATTTCTATGGTATAAATGTCACATACTGTAAAAATATTGGAATTTTTGGAATGTTAGAACTATTTTATAAAAATCCTAGAAAACAGCTGAATAATTGAGTGTTAAGCAGAAAGTTGATAACTTGTGATTGTATGCATTAAAGTGTTGCATGGATTTGGAATATGTTCATGATAAGTTGATTGTTTACCATGATCACATGAGAATACTTGCATGCATATTTGAGTGTTAAATATGTTGTTTGTGTGTATCACCTTGTGAGTAAATTGCGTGTGGAATTTGTATTGGTGTGATTACACACTGACGTGGAATTAATTGGTTTGTTAGGACGCAACTAGCGGTCCCATCTCTTATAACATCTTTGCTACACTAACCGAGCAAATAAAGGTGAGTTCACGGCCCCTAACTTTATCCGGTTTTTAAACAACAGGGGAGAAACATGTATACACTCTCAAACTCAAACTCTTTACGTTATACGAATTTAACGTCACATAACTATACGGTAACTAAGTTAATGTTAATGTAATGTTGTGGGCACTAAGCAGCTTTATCACTTAAGTCCTCGACAATCTCCTCGGATCGTTAGTATTTGGGTTAAATAGCGGGGGAATTATAAGTAGTACTACTGGGTCTGACGAGCCCCATCCGAGCTAGTCGCGCTAGCCGACCGGGTATGGTCAACGGGTGTATGATTGGCCTAACATCGCCATGGTCATGTGATAGGCCTGGCAAAACGGAGGCACAACTGTCAGCTTCGATCGCGAACACTTAGTGACATGACTTTAGGCTAGCTACCTATATACATTCATATTGAACTTAATTACGGAACAACTTAATATTCCGGGTTTGGAATATTGGAAACATCAGCTTATTATCCCGGGTTGGGGATAATGGAATCAACAACTTAATATTCCGGGTTGGGAATATTGGAAGCAACAACTTATTATTCCGGGATTGGAATAATGGAACTGATACGTTATCCCGGGTTGGGGATAACGGAGTAACAAACTATAACCGAACAAACGAATTTATGAAAACCTATAACAAACGAATTTATGAAAACCTATGAACTCACTCATCTTTAATGTTGACACTTGTTTCTTTACATGTTTCTCAGGACGCTAGGAGCTCTAGGTGCGCGCACATGCATTGAACAAGACATCTTTATCGAGTCTTATTTATTAATATTGTTTTGGGATTTTTCATTTGTTTTGGCGTTCGTGTTGGCGCCCGCATCATTACTTATTTATGCTTCCGCTCAAACTTTAAAATTAATGCTCTGCTAAATATTGGTAATTGATAAAAAATCTACAATGAACGATTTTGCAAAACGAATAATCAAATCATGTAGAGTCGTTCGACGTACTAGTGTTTCAGATTCTGGTTTGTTCACACGCCTCGCGGTAAAACACCGCAAGTGGAAATTGAGGGTGTGACACCACCCAAGACTAAAAATACTTGGGTATCTTTATTCAACTGATTGTTTGTGTTTGTGTTTGTGTTTGTGTGAAGAAACTTCAGAGATCAAAGTAAATCACAAAGATTGAGGTTTTTTGGCACATGACGAGTAGTAGTTGATGAGATAAAACGTTTATTTGATAAAAAGATTAAAAAATCACAGAATCTCACTATTGAACAGACAAAACTGGTTGAGAAGACATAATTGTAAATGCTATTTAAATCTAGAGTCTCAATGTTTTGTCATCATGAGGGAGAAAGTTTTAAAAAAAGAAAAAAATGTGAAGTAGTAATGGATGGCGAATTGATGTGATTCTCATCAGTCGATTAATGTTTCTTTCTTTAAAAACAAAAATCAAAAATATATTTTTGATTTTAAGGGAAGAATGTTGTGAAAAATATAAAAATATATAAAATTTGAAAAATGTAGAAAAACATGAAAAAGATAAAAAGAGTTTTAGTGTAAAAAGAGGAAATAATAGTACATCAGTGCATTATCACAGTATGCTAAGTAAATGTAGTGTTAATATGTTTAAACATGTCTCACTGATGATGTGCTAGTAGACTTCGCACATTCAGTAAATTGTTTTTGAGATATAAACATAAATAAAAATATCTTAATTAGTGAGTTAATATCTCTTGGATATATGGTCTTAGTACACCGAAATTTCGTTTGAGAGATTGCCAGATTTTGAGATACTAGGTCTCTATAGATAACTAATATCTAGGGTATTATACAAGTTTTTTTGATTTTGCGTCAGCAATGACGTAGAACTTTTAGAATACTTTTGCTTTAAAAACCTAAAACTGCAGCAAATTGAAAGTATCGAAAGATCTAACAAATGCAATACAAAAGATTCCTAATGGGAACACCACTTTTAAGTTAAGCCTTCATCTCTTTGTCTGTACGGTGGTACTAACCTGAGCTCTCAATGTCTCGCACAACCCAGGTACAGATATTAGTTAGATATATTTACCTGTAAGATGAAATCCAGTGAATCTTGATACGGCAGTATATTTTGAGGTGGGAAACACTGTTAAGTCAAGTTTTAAGACATCTAATTAATGTATCTCGGGAAAATTGAGGAATGTGTAAAGATTTAATTGGATCAGTATACTAACAATTTAAGTGAATTTGTTTAAAACATATTTTTGTCAAGAACAACGGTACTTGTGATGTGTCTCAAAAATTAATATGATCCTCTAACACAACCTCACAAAATATGTCTATAAATATGCATGTACATATTTATTGCATGTCATTTCAGAAAAACCCAAAAAGATTTTCAGTATGTTTTATCTTAAACTTATGAAAAAAATAAAAAATTTTATTTCTATCTTAGTTTCGATTACCGATGATGCAAAGCAAATCTTCAAAAGCTAGACATGATGTATGCTGAGGAAAATCCAAAGGACAATGGGTTGGGAGCTTATCTGAAAAAAGAAAATGTTTTGAATGATCAAAAGTTCATTAATTTGAAACTTAAAATTGCCTAAATGTAACATTTGTGCCTTTTCAATCATTATACAATTACAAACAATTTCGTATTCAAGGAAACCCTGTGTTCTATTTCCGAAATTTGTATAATTATCTAAGACAATTGCACAATTTCAATTTCTTGCACGATTTCGAACCCTCAAAATTTTTTGTGGAAGTAATTCGTTAACTAACACTCAAACGCAGTTAGTTTAACTTGATGTACACTCCGAAAAAAAGGATATAAGCTATACATACTCTAAATACCCTTTACAAACTTAGATATAAGTTTTGAAGGTTTAGATATGACAAAAACACTCTTATACAAGACCAGGGACTATTTTTGTCAAACTGCAGAAGTCTGTTGGTCCGTATTCAGCATACGAACAATGTGCATCAATCCAAGTATTTTTGTATTCAATAAAATCTTGTATTTTTTTGTTGAAAATGCAAAAATGTCAATTGTTGCACAATTTCGATCATTTTCGTGTTCGTTAAAGCGTTTTACGCATTTTTGCGAAACGCGTAACCGTACAACCGACATCCACGACATTTTCTTGGATAATCCAAGTTACACATGTCTTAACACCCTTATACAAACTAAATATTAGGTTAAAGGGGTTAAAAATGGCAAACAAGTGAAAATACAAGTCCAAGGGCCAAAAATGTTAAAAAATAATAAATATTTTTGCTTCTTCACAAGGTTTGCCACTATCTCCAATTTTTGACACCTATCACTCACTTTGCCACACTTAATATGATGTTGACACATGTTAGGATACTAATCAACACTGGAGGACACTTGTCATCACCTCCTTAATTCTAAAATACTATAAGTACCCATGATTCTTTCATGTTTTTTCACACCACTTCAAAACACATCAAAGTAAAGTGTGAAGTTCTTCTTTTTATCCTTCTTGTAGCTTGTTTCTAGCCTTTGGAAGCCTCCTATCTTGAGTTTGAAAATGTTCTTCAACACGAGTAAGTACTCTTCCTAGTTCTTTCATTTTTTTAGCTATTTTGAGCTAAAAGTCGAACAGTTTGGCTTCCTGATTGACTTTCGGTTCTGACCATATTTGGTCAAGTCAAAGTTCAATTGAACTTTGCAACGTGATCGTAATCACGAAGGTTATAATCCCTAACGATTTCACCTTTTGATTACCACGTTTACTAGTCGAAGTGACGAGTCAAAGTTTCCGTAAAAAATGCGCAAGATATGCATTTTACAACGAAACTATTTTCAGACATCAAAAGATCAAGTTTTGATACCAAAACAGATTTAAAACTTAGTTAGACATATTTTGACATGTCTAACTCGTCACTTCTAATTTAGTGCTTATTTAGGGTCGTAAGTCGAGCGGTCTTGACCACCGCTTTGACTTTCGAATCCGACTCGTTTGGTCGATCTTAGGATCCGACCAAATACATATTTGTGACCATAGTTGTATAGGGAATAACCTACTGAGGTTATACCTTATGGTCACATCGTTTGGTTAGTATTATGATAAGTTACTTCTATATTCTTAAAAAAATGATCAAAGTGCCCTTTTGCGCATAAATCCATTTTAAACACATGTAACCAAATTTTTGACATATAAACTAATGTTGTAACATTTTCCAACATGTTTGGGCATTTAAAACTTATCATAGGACATGTTAAACCATCCGATCACGCGTTTATGCTAATGACCCCTTAATGTAGCGTAAACTACCTTAACGAGTTATAATGGGTCAAAAACACTTAGGATCCTTTCCAAATCATAATGTTAAGTTTGTTAAACCATATCACATGAGTTCCAACACTCTTTTGGTTTATAAGACTTCATTATATCCGATCTGCCGTTTGTAGTCCCGACACGCTAACATATTTATTTGACACATTAGGACACGTTTGTGCTTTGTTTATTACGTTGATCAAGAACACTTTGGCAATTCCAAGTGAGTACATAGTTCCCCTCTTTTACATTTTCTAAATGTTTTGGGGTGATTCATATGTGCCTATAATATTTTTAAGATTTCAAAACAATATACATGGTTTATATATACAAAATGATTTTCAAAGTGAGTACATAGTTCCCCGCTTTTACATTTCTAAATGTTTTGGGGTGATTCATATGTGCCTATAATTATCTACAAGATTTCAAAACAATATACCTAGTTTATATATACAAAATGATTTTCAAAGTGATTACATAGTTCCCCTCTTTTACGTTTCAAATGTTTTGGGGTGATTCATATGTGCTAAACTATCTTTTCAAATCTACATATTTACCACGCAAGACTTATGTGAGTACATAGTTCCCCTCTTTTCCATTTTCTAAATGTTTTGGGGTGATTCGTATGTGCCTATAGTTATTTGCAAGATTTGAAAATAATATACATGTTGTATGTATACAAAATGATTTTCAAAGTGATTACATAGTTCCCCTCTTTTATGTTTTAAATGTTTTGGGGTGATTCATATGTGCTAAACTATCTTTTCAAATCTACATATTTACTATGCAAGGATTATGTGAGTACATAGTTCCCCTCTTTTACATTTTCTAAATGTTTTGGGGTGATTCATATGTGCCTATAATTGTTTTCAAGATTTCAAAACAATATACATGGTTTATATGTACAAAACGTTTTGCAAATGTTTTGGGGTGACTCGTATGTGCTAAATCATTTTCACGTTTTCAAACAATGTCTATGGTCTATATATAAAATAATACGATTTCAAAAATGTGAACAACTTATTGATGCTTTATCCATAACATGAATGACATTCATTACTTTGGCCGAGCCGACCAGTAGTATGTTATGGTTCCGTAGGATTGACAATCCCATTATCGGATTGTTCACTGGATTTGGTGGAAGTTTGGGTAATGATAGAAACTGTTTCTTATTAACAAATCTTGTTGACTTGTTACTCTAGTCAAAGAGACCCTTTGGTGGTCTATTAAAGATACCATTTGGTGGTATAGTCAACACAGGTCTGAATGTGTTCATTAAAGAACGATCAAAAGTTTTCACAATTAAAAACACGGACCATTTGTTTATGACATGGACAGTTGGTTTATGACACGGACGAATGATTCATAACACAAACAAATTGTTTATAACACAGAAAAATAGTTTTGAACAATGTCACGCAATGATTTTCATTTAACGATATAAACCATATGAAGTTTTCTTTTGAATCAATCTATTACATGGTTTTTACAAAAGAAACGTTTTGGTCAAGATTCATGGCTACAAGGTTTTTCACAACTCTAACCAACTTGTTTTAGTTGGTTAATTCTATTGCAATATCAAACACTTTTGATACGAGGTTTTCACTTAACGACTCTTGGTAGTTGGATGAGGTCTTGCAATATGTATACAAAGCCACGAATTTGACACACTCACAAAAGCTATGTACTCGCCGGCATTTTTATGCTGAGTCTCTTTTCACATATGTTTCAGGAGTCAATGCTTGATAATATGATGCATGCTTCATCTAGGAATGGAAGCGGGCCTTAGTGACTTAAAACATGAAAGACATTTATTTATGTGTTGTTTCTATTTATCCCAAGACAATGTAAACATCTAACTTAATTAAACAAAATTTTAAAATCCATGAGTTGTGAAACAATAGTTCTGTGACATGACTCCATGATGTTTCCGTCGCGGTTCATTGTTTTATGCGGTCGGCATGTTACAGAAAGATTGGTATCAGAGCTTTTGGTTATAGGGAATTAGGTTATTAGTAATGCTTTGACCTAGACTATAACCTTCTAGGACCCTAACATGAGTTCTTGCGTTTAGATTATTAAAACAATACCATCACCTATCCTTAGGTGATTACCAAAACAAATACACAAGTTACAAATTCATTTTAAAAATCAATCATCTATCCTTAGATGATTTGTTTTGGCTTAAAGCCTTGTATGTTTTCAAAATCACATCAAAGTTTGGGTTTTATTTGTGAACATGTGCAATCTGGAAGGGTGGATGCCTGTACCCTGAGTTTTCTGTCTAAGGCTAGAGTGTTCGTACTAATCCGCATTATCGGACCAGTCACTCTTACCTGGGAACTCTTGGGGTGAGTGTCCACTTATAGGCTAAAGCATGTCTTCGTGATACATTATAAAGACCCATTTACTTTGATTAGTCACTGTGTGTCATTTTTTTGTTTTAAGTAACGAACAAATGACCACCATCCTTATATTTCGTCGATATTTTTAACATCTCCCGTCATTATCCAATGTCAATCACACATATTTTCCCTCATGTTTTCTTCTAGAATGCCTCCTCAACGCAACGCAATACAACTCGAAATGCTTAAATGGCAGCTATGATCGCTCCGCAAATTGCTACCGCACTCCCAAACCTACTGACCCAGATAAACCAAGAAAACAATAACAATAATAACAACAACAATGCACCCGCACCGTGCAACTACAAAGAATTTAACTCAGCTAAACCACTCAAGTTTATTGGGTCCGAAGGAGCTACTGGACTCCTACAGTGTTTTGAGAGTCTCGAAAGCACATTTCGTCATGTTCAATGCCTAAATGAGCAAAAAGTCGAGTTTGCATCGAGTGTATTCCAGAAAAGAGCACTAACATGGTGGAATGTTGTGATGAGAGATAGGGGTGCCAATGTGACAGTGGCACAAACGTGGGAAGAGCTTCGAGCTCTAATGATGATGGAATTCTACCCATGTCATGAACAATGGGCACTGGAAGATGAATTTCACAATCTTAAACAAGATAGTGGAGAGCATCGTGCCTACACTGACCGTTACGAAGATTTGAGCTTGTTCACTGTCATGCCTTTTGGTTTGATGAATGCTCCTACCGTCTTCATGGACTTAATGAATAGGGTTTGTAAACCTTATTTAGACAAGTTCATCATTGTTTTCATCAATGAGATCCTCATTTATTCTAAGTCTCAAGCCGATGACGAACAACATCTCCGTCTAACGATGGAACTCCTGAAGAAAGAACAACTTTATGCCAAATTCTCCAAGTGTGAATTTTGGCTAAAACAAGTTCAATTTTTGGGACACATTGTTAACGAACAAGGTATACATGTAGATCCCACAAAAATTAGTGCGATTAGGGATTAGAGTACACCTACTACTCCTACCGAAGTTCGTTCATTTCTTGGTCTTGCTGGATACTATCAACGATTCATCGCGAACTTTTCAAAGATCGCGGTTCCCTTCACCACTTTGACTCAGAAGAATAAACCTTTCGAGTCGGGACCCAAACAAGAGGAAACCTTTCAAACACTGAACAAAAACTCTGTAATGCTCCTGTTTTATCTTTACCCGACGACAACGACGATTTCGTTGTCTATCGTGACGCATCAAACCTAGGCTTTGGTTGTGTTCTCATGCAAAGAGACAAAGTCATAGCCTATGCGTCAAGACATTTGAAAATCCACACGAAAAACTACACAACTCATGATCTAGTGTTTGGAGCCGTAGTTTTTGCTCTCAAAATTTGGAGACACTACCTTTACGGTACGAAATGTGTGGTTTTCACTGACCACAAAAGTCTCCAACACTTATTCAATCAAAAGGAGCAAAACATGAGACAACGACACTGGGTCGAACTTCTGAATGACTACGACTGTGAGATTCGCTACCATCCTGGTAAGGCAAACTTTGTGGCTGATGCGCTTAGACGTAAGAAACATGTCAAACTTCATTGTGTTTGAGTTCAATCTAATATCCAGACCCGTATCCTTCAAGCACAACATACATGTGCGACCCAAAGCTTGTTGAAAAATGAGCTACCTCCTGAAACTTGGGAATATTCACCCACATTCCACGTGTCCAATTTAAAAAAGTTTTTAGCCGATATAAACCTCCACATTCCCCTCGACGAAATTCACGTTGATGACACTATGCACTTCGTCGAGAAACCTGTTGATATATTAGACCGTGAAGTCAAGAACTCAAGCGTAGACGTATACCGATAGTTAAATTTTGCTGGGATTCCAAACGTGGCCCAAAATTTACTTGGGAACAAGAGGATCAGTTGAAAGGGAAATATCCACATCTATTTTCACAAAGTTTCCTCTAATTAAATTTCGGGACAAAATTTCCAAAAGTAGGGGAGACTGTGACATTTGTGCCTTTTCAATCATTATACAATTACAAACAATTTTGTATTCAATGAAACCCTGTGTTTTATTTTTGACATTTGTATAATTATCTAAGACATTTGCACAATTTCAATTTCAAACACGATTTCGAACCCTCAATTTTTTTTGTGGAAGTAATTCGTTAACTGACACTCAAACGCAGTCAGTTTAACGTGACGTACACTCCGAAGAAAAGGACATAAGCTATACATACTCTAAAAACCCTTTACATAACTTAGATATAAGTTTTGAAAGGTTAGATATTGTTGGGCTTATATTATTGGAGTTTTACACATTAATGCTACATTGAGGCTTATTGAAGGTTTTGGGCTTCCTAGTGCCTTATGGGCCTAGGGTTCTAACTAGTAGGCTAGATGATTAGTATAAATATATGTAATAGGTTAATGTTTTGGGGTTAGAAATTTATTATTGAAAAACATGTATCAGACACTATTCTGGTGTATGCAAGTTGTTTTTCATTCAAGAGTTGTTCTTCATTCTAATCTTTATTTCTGCAATAGATTAGGCTTACGGTACCTATTAGATCCGATTTACTGGACTTACAATTGGTATCAGAGCCTATTGTACAATACAAGCTCTAGGTAACGCAGATCGAAGAACCGTTCAGAATTGAAAGTTGTTGCTGTTAAGAGTTGAAGATTGCTATTATTTTATCTTCCATCGCTACTGTTCCGAAGAACACAAAGAAGGCTTGAGGATTTCGGATTCGATACTGTTATGGATTTTGAAGAAAATGAAGAAGTTTCAAAGATTTTGGATTGGCCATTGTTGAAGATCCCGAAGAACACGAAGGAGATCATCCTTCTCAGATTGATCCTGGACTACTGTTCCCAGAATATTCTCAACAACCTAATCCGGATTGCTCTTATTTTGGATAAGGATCACTGTTCAAATTGTTTGTGTTTATCTGTTGTAGATTATTTGGACTACTATTGCATATGGATAAGGACTACATTCCAGATCAATCTTCATACCGGATTTAACTTTATTCCGGATCAAGGTCATTCCAGATCAATCTTCATTCAAGATTAAACTTCATTCTTGATCAAGTTCATTCCGGATCAATCTTCATTCCGGACTAATTCTCATTCCGAATCAAGTTTCCTTCCTGATTAAGTTCTCAATTTCGGATATTCATCACGGACTAATTTTGGAATTGACTATCTCAGACTCATTTAAGACCCGTGTATCTCGGAATTGTCTATCTCGGTCTCATTTCGGACTCGTTTATCTTGCACACATTTTCATATCTCTGTTCATTATAGGAATTCCAAATTAACTTTAATTTAACTTACTTGGTAATTTTAATAAAGTTAACAATGATGAACACTTATATAACCGCTTAAGATTTGACCAATGCCACCTTGGCTACACTTCAATCACAGACTCTGGCCCTTCATCAAGAATTAGATCAAGTTATTGGCACTTCAACTAAGGTGCCCCGTCTGTTATATGGAGATGAATATTATGAATGGAAGTTCAGATTTGAGTAGTACTGCAAGGCCAAAGAGCCTGGGGTTTGGAGATGCATTATGAGCGGTCCTCGAACAATTGTTTACATTACCGCTGAAGATCCAGATACAAAGATTCCAAAACCAAGTCATTTGTGGACTCCAGAAGATATGAAAATTATTGAAGAGGATGAAAAGGCTTCAGCTGTGTTAACAATGGCACTTGGACCTTACATTTCTATAGTTGTCAGAAATTGCAAGACCACTAAAGAAGTGTGGAGTGAATTGCAAAATCTTTATGAGGGAAATGCTGATATGAAGGCCATTAGAGTTAATCAGCTGAATCAACAATTCAGCTCGTTTAATCACATTTATGGGGAAACCATTGAGTACAAGATCCGAAGATATGTGAAGCTCGTTTCTCAGGTGATTTCAGCTGAAATTACTCTTACCAACAGTGCTATGAACAAGCAGCTGTTAAATTCATTACCGAAGAGTTGGGATGCTGATGTTGGAATGATCAAGAAGATGAAAAATCTGAATGATGTCACTCTCACAGAAATGATTGCAACTATTAAATCCTGTGAGATAGATAATAAGCTGAAAGACATCAATCATCAAAGTAGTCTGATGGCGGCTGGTATTACAGGGCAAAATGCAGCGTTAATGTCACAAAATCTTGTTTATAGCCCTTTTCAAGGAAGTTCTCACACACCGGGTAGCTCAAATGTGGTGTACAGTCCTCTCGCCTCACCACAGAAGACCTAGTACGTCTACGGTCCTCAGTCTCAGACTCCTACTATGATTTCTGCAGCGCAGGTTCAAACACAATACCATGCTCAGTATCCAAACATGGTGTTTAGTCCCGCCATTCCTGCTGCAGCTGAACAAGGCGGGATTTCTTAATCTGCTGCTCCTGCACCAGCCTCTACTCAAGCTGTGTCCGATTCTGCCTTTCTTACTAAAGAGAATGAGGAGAAATTTGCCATAGCTGCCTCAATGATTAACAGTTTAAATGTTTTTTTAGCAGGTGACCTGACTTCCCCATCTATTCTTCCAACTGAAATAGATCAAATAATGGAGGAAGATTTGGACGAGATTGACGTGTCCTGGAATCTTGCAATGGCTACTTTCCGTGCCAACAAATTTAAAAAGAAGTACGGGAGGCAACCATTGTCAAATCTGAAGACTGGGCTTCCAAAAGATAAACTCAGGTGTTATAGATGTCATGAGCCAGGAAATTTTGCACGAGAAAGCAATATGAGCCAGGACATTTTGCACAAGAATGCAATATGAGCCAGGACATTTTGCACGAGAATGCAAGAAGCCGCCATCTGGATATGTCTCATCCAGAGTAGCAGACATACAGAGAAGTGACAGACAACTCGTGCCAGTCTCTCCTTCAAAGTCATAAGTCCCTCAAGCAGCTTCGGCGGGAAATCAAGAGCTTTGGGGCACGAAGGATTCAACTGGGCAGATGTTGCAGCTGACAACTGAGACACCTGATCTTTCGAAAAAGGTAAATGGAATTCTCTGTTCAGATAGTTGTCGTTTTAAATTATCACAAATGCGAGCCCATAATTCAACCCTTGTAGCTGAGTATCAGCAAGCTGCATGTCACACCCCGACCCGCAGCGGAATAAGAGTCGGGGCATAATTGGGTTATCACCAAAGCTCATGATATTTACTAATATGTTTCATATTTATTAAAGTCAAAATTACATTCCCAAATATCCAAACATGTCCATATAATACAAAGAAAATAAACCAAACAAAACAATCCCAAACTCTAAATCATTTTATTCTTCTAGTCCAATCCTAAGTGTTTCTGGCTGCAGCTGGTTCACCTGTATCATGTGTAAAAATGGGGGTTTTTGGGTCAACATAAGTTGGTGAGTGAACCTTGTTAGATAAACATTTGTTATTGATTTTCTTGTTAGCTTATCAATGAAAAATTGTGCATAATCATAAATGAGCAAATGTAAATAATCAGGCAGTAGCAATTTGCAATCACAACAATAACATACATTAACATGTGATAGCATATATTAACATACCAACATCATACAATAAATAACATGAATGTAACTGTGCGATCAAGGCTCAATCAAACGGAGCCGATCCTATTGCATGTACTGAAAATGAAAAATGTCTGTGCGATCAAGGCTCAATCAAACAGAGCCGATCGTATGTGGGCACGCCAGGTTCACGCTCATAATGTAATGGGGAACATGCTCAAAGCTGAACGGCGGCCTATGAAATTGCATGTACTGAAATAATAAATTGCATCTAATAATAACCACACAAACAGTTGAAACAAGCTGAATACACAAGTTCATGATATGATGTATGCACAATGGTTTAAATATAGTATATAATACAAGACACATGATACACCCCAAAACGTGATTAAAACGGGGAATTTGTAAGATTCACTCACATTGGGTGCGTTTGAATGGAGATGATGAGATGCGCACGAGTCGGGAGAGTTGAACAACGAGAATTACTAACCTAAATAATGACGGAAAAATATAGTAAATGAGTGGATTTTATTAAGGATTTTTAATCGAATTTTTAGATATATTTTTGTGAGTTTAAGGCTATTTTCTATCTTTAAAAATAATATTTTTAAGTATTTTTAATTGATTTTTAAATTAAGTTATATAAATAAAAATATAAAAAAAATTGTTTATTTTTGCGTTGACCGTTGACTTGTTGACCGGTTCGGTCAGTGTGCAAGTATGCGCTGGGTGAGACTCGAACCCGAGACCTCCCGTACGCGTGCACACAGCTCTACCAACTGAGCTACGTGTCTAACCCGAAATAATCTTGTTTTTAATTATATTTATATACTAATTCGATTTAACCAAAATTCTTTTAATTTCAAAAACATTTTAATTCGTTCAACCGGTGCCAGTAACAGGTTTCGAACGCGTGACGTGCGACTTAGTGTTGCACACAGTCCACCGCTGGACTGTGTGTCTAACCTGGTTAATATCTCGGTTTTTATTATACTTAACAACTAACGGAGTTAACCCGGTTCAGTTTTAAACAAAAAGGCATTTTATTACATAGGGAGTGCGTGTATCAGGGATCGAACTCGTGACATGCGCGTATATTTTGCACATAGTCCACCGCTGGACTGTGTGCCTAACCCGTTTGAAACACCAATTTTAATTATACTTATAACTTAACTATCTTCGTCTTCTTCACTGAAATTACAGTCGACGGTGTTACTAATCCTTTTTCTTGTTCTTACGATTAACAATCATTCTTAAGGCTAAAATGAAATGGCAGAGAGGGTGTTGGAAGCAACATACCGTAGGAATGTTTTATCACAGAATTTCCGGCAATGCGTCGGCTGTGTTTTTGTGCACCTCAACTAAACAAAATAATTAACCGTTTTGATTAGCCGATAGTGGAATTGAAGTGATAAACAAACGTTAAAAGTGTGTTTGAAGGTCCTTACCGTTTCACAGACGAAGATAACGATTTCCAGAAATTTTCCGGCGAACTGGAATTATCTGATAACGGTGTCTGAATTCGATTTCAATTGAAAGGTTTAAGTTAGAAATAGCTTAACAATTGTTAGACTACGACGGTATTGAAAGAATTACCGTTTTGATGATGAATACGGTTTTCCGGCGAACTTGCAGAAATTTCCGGCGAGTTGATTTAAGCGTTCTGATGGACTGAAAGTATGACGAAAGTAAAATGGAAGGTTTGTCTGATGTCTCTGAGTCGTGAGAAGGGTTTTGATTTAAGTAATTGGGACTTTGATTATTTTCGGTTATAAAAACCGATGATGATGAAAATTGATGTTCATTCAATCTGAATTGATTAAAAATCATCGGTGCATCGGTTATAAACCTGAATGTGCGATTAATCAAACGATTAGACGGTTGAATTGCCGATTTCGGTTTCTCAGTTGGCGCAACCGGTTTAACTATATTTGTGTATAAGAGTTATTTGTTTCCTAGAGATGATAGAAAACAACAAGTGGCGGAGTGGTGATGTGGGTGTATGTTAAGTCTTTGGGTTTAGGTTCCGGCTGACCCGGGTTCGAGTCCCGGCAGCAACATTTCATTTTTATTTATTTTGTTTTCACTTTTTATCAAATATAATTTTTATAGTTTAGTTTCTTTATTAATTATGTATCATTAAAAATCAAAATAATCTTAAATATACAACGTGACATTTATAACTTGATATTCGATTACAAAACGGAGCGGGTTTTGGAAACCCGTTTTTGACAAATGTTACACTGCATCACAGAACATCGCCCTTAAACATTAGAACAAACTTCTTGTGGAAAAGGTCGAAGCACAAAAACAATACATAGCATAGCTAAAGCTTAACTTGAACCAGCAGGAATGTTGGGTATACCACTATAAGCTAAAATTAGCTTAAAAGGACATAGAACTTCAAGCAGCTTTAGCCAAGCTAAATTCCTTGATAGGGAAGTTTCAAGAAAATGAAATAAATATTAAAAATTGAAACTTCCAGCAAGCTGGTCAAGGACTTGTGTGATCTACAGCTAAATTATCAGAAAAATTATATAAAGGGACTTGGGTAAAATAGAGCTCCTCCACCATATAATCATAACTATACGAGAATGCCTGAATCGAGGCTGAACTAGAAAATGCCAAAAAAATGATGTACGGTAAAACATCAGATTATCTTTCAAAACCATGGAAGCCCTATTACCCAAAGTTCTCTAAGCCAACTTAACTCAAGAGGGATGATGCTTCCTTCCCTTCCACACCAGTTTCACATGAATCTGGTGATCATCTATCTTGAAGTTCAGATGATTTAGAGAGAATGTCGCATAAGAATTTAACAGCAACATCACGTACAAAATCAAAAAGTGAAAATTATTCTGAAACTGAGACTGACTCTGGGAACGCTATTAATGTTTCTACCTCATGTGCAGAAGAAATATTAGTTGAGGATATTACAGATGGTGCTCAAGAAGAATGTCTGAATTCCAATTCAGACAACTCGACTGCTGACTATGATTTTTATAAACCTGCTTTTGACATTTTGAATCAATTTCTTGCTGAACAATTTAAATTTTCAAATATGTTGGTTGTGTTGATAACGTAGATGGTTTTAATTCTAGTTTTTCATCGAATGCTGATAATAAATGTGATAACTCTTGTGATGAAAACATATATTTTGCTACAGATACAGCATCGACATGTGATACGGTTTCCTCAGTTCCTACTGAAGAGACGGGAATTATTTCTCAGGAAATACCATCTGTTGATGCTAATCCCAAGGTTGACAATGAGGAAACCAACCAAACATCTGAACCTGTGAAGAATGACACTAGCATAGTACTGGAAGATTCGGGTGAATCAGCATCTTCAACCACGGAACAATGGACTGACTCTGAATAGGAACCTCAAACTTTTCAAAATCTAAAGATTCCTCTTGCTTTTAATGCTTCAAGCTCATCTTCTGGCAATTCAGAAAAGGATGTCCTAGCTGAATCACCCGTCTCTTCTGCAGAATCTGTCACGAAAATGGTTTGAAAACTAATAATAAGAAACGGAGAACACGTAGATCTAAAAAGAAGAAAACCAAACAGGCATCCCAGACAAATGAAAAGGCAGTTGCTGAGTCACTTCCTCTCTCTGAGAAATTGATTCAGCAGCCCAAAACTGAATTGTTAAGCAACAAGCTGAGCAGAAATCAGTTAAATTTGTGCCTAAGTCTACTAACTCCAAATTGTCTAATTCAAATCATAAACCTTACAAGTGTGCTGATGATTGTGCGCAGGCTACAACCAAGACCAAACCCTTGCACCAGCCGTCAGTACCAGAAAACATGAAACTAACAGACAAATTCCCTAGAATTTCCCAAGCTGAACAGACTATTTTCTTCCAGAAGAGGCAGACCTGTTTCAACTCTGGATTTCATGGGCATATTGCGCGAAATTGTCAAAAAACCTTCACACCTTTCAAAGCATTATTCTCAAAATATCCGAAAGCTATGCCTAATCGCCTATATCAGGCTTGATTTACCACGGCTAAGCCTTCTAATCAAGACTGTAACATGGCCAACAAACAAACTCACAAATCTATAAGATCTTCAGGTTCTCAGAATCCTTCTAGCACCCCAAGGACTATGCAGAAGTCTGACTCGCTAACCTGGAGGACTATGATCTTGACCAAGATTCAGTCTTCTGCCCCAAAATCAGCCAAATCAAAAGCATCATCGACCTCATCCTCAACTAATTTAATTTTTTGTGAGGTTACTTATGTTGATGCCCATGGCATTCCCAGGTCGTCAATGGCCTGGGTTGCAGCTTCTAACTAACACGTGTTGAAATGTGCAGGAACAACTCTGGCGAACTCTCGTCAGACTCTAGTATATCGACAGTGGCTATTCCAGGCACATGACTGGGGACATCTCGTAGTTGAATGACATTCAGTTTTTCGATGGCGGGTTTGTCTCCTTCGTATGTGGTGAAACAGGAAAGATCATTATGAGAGGAACAGTATACAATGGAGGTGTCAGCTTCAATTATGTACCAGATTTGAAGCATAGTCTTTTGAGTGTGTCTCAGCTCTGTGATAATCATTTGGATGTTCTCTTTACCAAGAAAGGGTGTTATGTACTGAAACTAGGCCTCATCATTCCGGATGGATGGATTCTTCTCAAGCAGCACGAAAAGGAAATGCATATGTCATCGACATGAACAAAGCTCCCACTGACAAGCTCCTTGTTTGTTCTCGTCGACTGCTGAGCACGATACAATGTTATGGCATAGTCGACTTGGACATATCAACATGAAGAACTTAAATAGACTTGCAAAAGGTGGTTTAGTCAGAGATCTACCAGTTCGGGACTTTATGCAGATTGAAAAGTGTGAATCATGTGCACGTGGGAAACAACATCGACAGCCACACAAGTCTAAACCCGCACCTTCCACGTCTCAAGTCTTAGAATTGCTCCATATGGATCTTTTTGGTCCGACAGATGTTTTGAGCATTGGAGGGAAGGCATACTGTCCGGTTATTATTGATGACTACTCACGATTCACTTGCGTCTTCTTTCTAGCACAAAAGAGTGAAACCGCTGAGTTAGTTAACCAGTTCATCACACTTATGGAAAACCAGGTAGACAACACTGTGAAGGCTATTCATTGTGATAATGGAACAGAGTTTAAGAATGCTACTTTAAATTATTTTTGCTTCTCCAAGGGTATTGATCGACATTTTAGTGCATCCAGAACTCCACAACAAAATGGGGTTGCACAACGGAGAAATCGAACAGTGATTGAAGCTGCACGTACTATGTTGGTCGAATCCAAACTAACTCTTATTTTCTGGGCAGAAGCAGTCAATACCGCCTGTTATATTCAGAATCATACCCTGATCTACAAAAGACACATGAAAACACCGTACGAAGTAGTTAAAGGTCGCAAACCTTCGGTCAAGCATTTCCGCAAGTTCGGATGCCCTTGTGTTCTTCTGCTCATGGATGCTAAGGGAAATTTTGAATCATGTAGGGATCCATGCATTTTTGTTTGATCTTCTAAAAATACTTCCTATCGTGTCTATAATAAGACCAAGAAAATGGTAGTTGAAACCTACAATGTGGGTTCGCTGGAGGAGAATCCCAAAGACACACGCATTAGTCCTGACTGGCTCTATGATTATTCCTCTTTGAATAAACATGTTGATGTCCCTTCTTGTGTGACTGCAGGTACAAGCAAAACTTCTGATCTTCCAACGATGCCTATCTTAACTGAAGATGATGCCGATGTTGAACAGCTGCAAGAGTCTTTCAAGTAACTGAGTGTGGATCCACCTGGATTCAATGAAGCCATATCTACACATTCACTAGTATCACAACATCAGGAAACGGCTTATCAACAGATTCCTCAGAATAATTCCCCTGAAGTTGAGGCTCCAAATGCAAAACTTCCAGTGACAAATGAAAGGCCTACTCCTACCGATGTCTTAGGCCCATCTCTGTTTCTTGAGCCTACACCACGAGACTGTTCTATTGATTCATCAGTCAACACTCCCACTGGTGCAACTAATGAGGGGGAGTCATCTGGAGTTATCTCACCGAGTGTTACAAACTTGCAAACAGATCTCCTTGTCCCTGCTACACCGATACCACAGCGTTTACAGCGCGATCATCCAATTGAAAATGTTATTGGTCCTGTTACTACTCCAGTTCGAACCCGCAGTCAATCACGGGATATCAATACTTGTCTTTACTCTTGCTTTATCTCACAAATTGAACCTAAAAGCATTAATGTCGCCATGCAAGAACTCGGCTGGGTTGACGCTACTCATGAAGAACTCAATCAGTTTGAGAAGCTTGGTGTATGGAAATTGGTGTAGCTTCCTCAAGGAAAACGTGCTTTTGGGACTCGCTGGTTATTTCACAATAAACAGTATGACACTGAGTTATTGTTAGGAACAAAGCTCTCGTGGTTGTTCAGGGTTTCCGTCAGATTGAAGGTTTAGACTACGATGAGGTTTATGCACCGGTAGCTTGATTGGAGGCTATTCGCATTTTCTTGGCATATGCATCTTACATGGACTTCACCGTCTATCAAATGGATGTCAAGACTGCTTTTCTCTGCGGCACGGTGTAAGAGGAAATATACGTTACACAACCACCGGGTTTCAATGATCCTGCAAGCCAGATTATGCATACAAATTGGATAAAGCTTTGTAAGGATTGCATCAAGCGCCTCGCGCATGGTACACAACTCTACAAGAGCATTTGCTTGCTCATGGATACACTCGGGGAACCATTGATCAAACTTTTTTCATCAAACATGTTGACAAGGACATTATTCTTGTTCAAATTTACGTCGATAATATTATTTTTGGTTATACGAATGATGGTCTGTGTCGGTAATTTGAAGAGATCATGAAGAAGAAATTTGAGAGGAGCTCATGGGGGAGATGACTATGTTTGGGACTTCAAGTTCGTCAAAGACCACAAGGAATCTTGATTCATCAAGGAAAATATGTCAATGACGTTCTTGCGAAATTCAAGCTTACAGATTCAAAGCCTACGACTTCACCTATTGTAGAACGGCCTTTTCTAAATGAAGACGCTGAAGGAACGCCTATCAATCCAACTGCATACTGGTCTATGATTGGTTCACTCATGTATCTCACTGCAACTCGGCCAGATATCATGCTTGTCGTTTGCCAGTGTGCTCGATATCAGGCTACTCCTAAACTCTCTCATTTACATGCTATTAAAAGAATCTTTAGGTACCTCAAAGGGGCACCATCACTGGGCCTGTAGTATCCTAAAAATTCTGAATTTGAATTGTATGCTTTCTCTAATAGTAATCTTGGAGGAACACACAGGGATATACGATCAACTTCAGCTGGATGCCAATTCTTGGGAGTTACATTAATCTCTTGGCGATGCAAGAAGCAGCAGACGGTCTCGCTTTCTACAGTGGAAGAAGAATATGTCGTAGCATCTACTTGCTGCTCCCAGGTTTTATGGATGCAACACCAGCTTGCGGATTACGGTTTGACTTATCTAAACACAACAATTTATTGTGATAATGATGCCGCTATCCAAATTGTCAAAAACCTTGTTTTTCACTCTAAAACCAAGCATATAAATATCAAAGCTCGTTTTATTCGTGATTGCGATGAAAAGGGTCTCGTTAAACTTGAGAAAATCCACACCGATGCAAACGTGGTGGATTTGTTCACGAAACCCGTTAGCAACGCGCGTTTTCAAGAGCTTGTGGATCTCCCTAAAATGATCTGGTTCTCTAACTGAGCATCCTCTATCTTTTCTGTTTAGTTTGTTGTCTTTCTCTCATTTCAGTTTGCTTCGTAAATTTGTTCATGCATATGCACAAATTTAGGGGGAGAAATATCAAATAAAAATTAGTTTTACACAGCTTTTGCAATGATTGGGAAATGAAAAACTTTTTCGTGATTATGTTTCTGACTAACACATGTAAGGTGTTGTAGCGGGAAAGACTTGAATCGAAGGTCATATGTTGATAGGTCTAGATCTCAACCAGATAGTGTAAGCCAAATGATATAAACATAAAGAATTATATATTCAGTGGGTCACACACTATAGGTGTATGATTTCATGGTCTTAAATCCTGTGTTGATGGATAGCCAACGCCTGATGTTTCGGGTCTTTATGCTGTTGAGTCATCCAGGGATATCTTGGCTTCTGTTGCATCCAAATTATATGCAGACCTAGGCATAGTCAGGATATCCTTAAAAGATCCAAAATAGAAGGGCCAAAACCATAAAAGAAAGGAAATCTCATCATGAGAAAATTCCATGAATTCAAACATACCACATAAGATATTTGCCTAACCCTCGTCAGATATTATTGGTCACTTTGCTATACGAAAGTACTGGCCTGTTCACCAATAGTCTGACGTTGTAAATGATAAAGGATGATCTCAGTATACTCACCTGCTATGATGAATCGTTATGCTTACCTTGATCGCGGGGGTATGTCATGGTATAGGACACACGGGTGTCATAGTATTATACTACCTTAAGCATATCATTAAGCTAGAACTAGAAGGTTGAGTCTTAGGCTTAAATGGACAAGTGTATTGACAATTTCTTAGACTAGTCTGACCCAGCTCACACTGAAAAATGTTCCTTAGTCGACTTTAAAAACGATTTGATCCCATAGCAAGGTTGTGTATGTGTTTTTGTTTAACTATTTTACTTGCTTTAGTAGTTGGTAAAGAGTGGTTGGATGCTTGGTTAGTCAAATTGTTGATTTTTGGTTAGATGCTTTCTGTCAAGGGATATTGGACTAACCTACTAAGTTTTGAAGTTGGGCCAATCCAATAAAATTTCTGAAAGTCTCAAAATTGAACAATTATGGATAATGGTGGTACTGTTCCGGATTGGGCTTTAAAACACTTTCCGGATAGGCCCACTGACAATTCACTATTCCGGATTGGGCCTAACATAAGTCCAATCCGGATTGTTTGCAAATTCGGATGATGGATTCCGGATTGACGTGGGCCCAAAAGGTTTTAGGCCCAAGCCCATTCCGGAAAAGTACATAAATGAATCAGAGTTGCATATCGGATTATTCACCAAAATTTTCAAAAATCCTCTGATAGTCTCTGTTCATCTTCCATTTCGGTTTTTTATCTTAAATTTCATCCGAATTAGGTTTAAAATGCTTTATAATTGTGAAATTTAATGATAATCTTCAAATATTCATGCATTTCGGATAGCATTTCGGATTGGTCTTCAAAGTGACTATTATTTCGGATTTCATTCCGGATGGACATTCAACCGAATTGAATGAACTCAGATCTCATCTCGGATGATGTCCATCCAGATTGATGAAAGGTTCATCTGGATTACTGTAGAACTGTTTGCGAATCTGAATTCCAATGTCTGAACCTTTGAGCTCTCTTGAACCTTTTCAAGTGATTGAGCCTCTAAAACTTGTTTAAACCTTTAAATAATTGAACCTTTGGAATCTGTTTGAACCGTTCGATTTGTGTTGACCCTTAATCCTGATGAACTCTCTTAACTTCTCTCAGTTACTTGTGTTGAGTTTAAGAAAACCTGGTTATTATTTCTGACAGGAAAGGCGAAAGAAGTGTTTGATGCGGTCATGCTGGTAGAGGAAAAGTTTCACAACCAAGCAGGATATTTATCAGATCCGCCAGCGGATTTTTTCCAAGAGTTTAAATCCATGATGGCTGGGTTAAATGAGTGCAAGATTGCATACGGCCTTCGTGCCAACCCCATTATATATCGAGATCTGGTGCACACTTTTTGGAAGAGAGCTAGATTCCATTTGAGAGGTGCTGATGGGAGGCCATACATCAGTTCTCAGATTCAGGGGAAAGATATTTTAGTGAATGAAGCCTGTGTTCGAGAAGTATTATAGTTTACTGATGTTACGAGTGATCCAACCTTGTATGCAAAGGAGAAAGTATTGCATGTTCTTACTGAGATGAGTTACGAGGGAACTTTTCCGCCGTTGCTCAAGAAAATGTTTCCCGCTTACTGGAGATTGCTGGTGCATGTGTTTATGCAGTGTACTTTTGAGAACAAGGGAGGGTTAGACCAACCAAGTCAAACCCAAACTTCAGCGATTGTGGCTCTTGTTATGGATTTGCAATATAACTTCTCTAGTTATATTTTTGAGAAAATGAAGAAGATCTTAGAACATTCCAAGAAGAGAATGTTTCTGCTATATCCGCGCTTTGTGCAGTTGATTTTGGATGCTCGATATCCCAATCTGACCAAGGATGCTTCTGATGTGAATCAGTTAAATATGAAGCCAATGGGACCGACTATTTTCGGAACTATGAAGAAAAACTGATCAACATCGAAGTCTATTTTCGTTGGTCGTTTCCATTGAAGAAGTTCGGAAGGTTTGCTGACGTGATTGGACAGGATATCCCAGCACCTAAGCCAGTTAATGCTATGGTTGTTGAGGAACATGATATACCAATGAAGGAGAAAGAGATTGAGGTTGAGGATCTGGTTACTGATGCTGACACAGACGAGAAACAATCTTTCTTGGACGACATTACAAAATTTAATGCTAATCTGACTCCCGTTTTGCCAGAACTTATTTCAGAGAACCTAGAAGCTCTTATTGCACACTTGAAAGAGATACAAGAGCGACAAGGTGATCCTCCGCTTGTGATACCTTCTGTTGATATTCCTGTTAGCGTGGTTGAGTCTGACGGAGAGATTGATGAAGACGAAGTGCCATTGATAAAGAGACGACGGACGGAGACTGTTAAAGAACCAAGTCATTCTGAAGTTCATGTTTGTAGTGTTGCTGAAGAATCTACACCGATCACATCTACTCCTACCTTATCTTCATTTACTGTGACTCCGATGTTCGATCCTACTATTTCTGCTGAATCAACAGTTGCTCACATTGCTACACATTCTACGGATGTATCTGTTCCGACGGACTCTGTATTGCAAATGATGGATTTTGGCGGTAGTTCAATGGGAGCCGAAGGATCTGGGGCAGGTGGTAGTGGTTCAGGTGGTGTCGAGGGTGATGTTGTAGAATATTCAAGGAGATCAGAGAAACGAGTCTTTGAGTTTAGTGGTCTTGATAGCGATGGCGAAGATGTAGAGGTTGATGTTTTTCATTTGAAGAAGCGAGTGATCGTACTTGAACAGGAAGTTGTACTTAAAGATACTCAGATTGCTTCGTTGCAGACACGCATAGACCTCAGGGACCAGACGATTGATCAGTTGCAAGGGGATGTTACTATGTTGATGATTTTGGTTTTTGACTTGAAAGCTAAGGTAGAGAACAAGTTTGGTCGAGAATTTTCTGACCCTACCGATGATCCGATGAATATTGAACATCGTCATAGAGCAGCTGAGCAGAGAGTAGCCGAACAAAGTGAAGCCGATAGAGTAGCTACGGAACATTTAGCTTTTGATCGTCAAGCAGGGTTGGATGATTATTTACGTGATCCAAGGAAGAAGTACACTGCTAGTAAAAAACGTTCAACAGCACAAAAGAAAACGCAGATGGTTTTGGTGAAAAATGTTGACGTGAATACACTTGATGAAAACTTTCAGTTGAAAGATCCTTCCAACCAATCTGAAAGGTATGTCATGGAACTCGGTTTGAGTTATTACAGCAAGGTTGGAAATAAGTCGAAAGTGCTTAGTTGGATGTACGATCACGTGAAGAAGATGTGGATTATTGTCAGGCGGGATGGTACTCATGAATATTATTCGAAGGAGTCTCAATTTGAAACTTGGACAAAGATTGCATCGACTGATCTGTTACGAGCTCTATACTCTGATGATGATGATACTACCGAACGAGGTCCAGGTTGGAGGTTTTTCAAACGTCTGGAGCAAGAAGTGAAGATTGGCTTTAAGACAATGAAAACGGCTGAGCCATATGTACGAGCGGCAAAGGGGGTTCGTGATGCAAGGACTTAGAGGTGGTTTAAATCAGTGATTTGGCCTCCAATAGATAAAGAACTCGTTATACCAGTTGCTCCGACATTCCCAAAAGGAATATTAAAGAATTTTAATTTCTAGTTATATCTAATGTTGGGAGTGTGGAAATCGTGACAAAAGAGAAGGCATTTCGGGTAAATGATGTGGTCGATCTGGTGAGTTTTCATGATAAAGATTTGCAGGTTCTTGCTGCAAATCAAATTCGAACGGCGAAGTTATATGAAGTTTGTGCTAAAGACTGGACGAATGTTGTGGCTGGAATAATTGCGGGGAGATTAGGAGTTGATGCGCAACCTAAGGATTCAAGGCCTCATGTTGTGAACCTAGGGGGAGATTGTTGGGCTTATATTATTGGAGGTTTACACATTAGTGCTACATTTGGCTTATTGAAGGGTCTGGGCTTCCTAGTGCCTCATGGGCCTAGGGTTGTAACTAGTGGGATAGATGATTAGTATAAATATATGTATTACGTTAATGTTTTGGGGTTAGGCAGTTATTATTGAAAAATTTGTATCAGACACTATTCTAGTGTATGCAAGTTGTTTTTAATTTAAGAGTTGTTCTTCATTCTAATCTTTTTTTCCGCAATCGATTAGTCTTACGATACCTGTTAGATCCGATTTACTGGACTTAGATATATGACAAAAACACTCTTATACAAGTGTAGGGACTATTTTTGTCAAACTGCAGAAGTCTGTTGGTCCGTATTCAACATACGAACCATGTGTATCAATCCAAATATTTTTGTATTCAATAAAATATTGTATTTTATTGATGAGAATGCAAAAATGTCAATCGTTGCACAATTTCGATTATTTTTGTGTTCTTTAAAGCGTTTTACGCCTTTTTGCAAAACGCGTAACCGTAAAATCAATTTCCACGACATTTTCGGGCATAATCCAAGTTACACATGTCTCAACACCTTTATATAACCTAAATATTAGGTTAAAGGGGTTAAAATGGCAAACAAGTGAAAATACATGTCCAAGGGCCAAAAATATCAAAAAAATAATAAATATTTTTGCTTCTTCACCAAGTTTGCCACCTATCTCCAAGTTTTGACACCTAACACTCACTTTGCCAAACATAATATGGTGTTGACACATGTTAGCAGACTAATCCACACTTGTCATCACCTCCTTAATTCTAAAATACTATAAATACCCCATGATTCTTCTATTTTTTTCACACCACTTCAAAACATTTCAAAGCAAAGTGTGAAGTTCTTCTTTCTATCCCTCTTGGAGCTTGTTTCCAGCCTCTGGAAGCTTCCTATATTGTGTTCCGAAAGTGTTCGTCAACACGAGTAAGTACTATTCCTAGTTCTTTCATTTTTTAGCTATTTTGAGCTAAAAGTCGAACACTTTGGCTTCCTGATTGACTTTTGGTTCTGACCATATTTAGTCAAATCAAAGTTCAGTTGAACTTTGCAACGTGATCATAATCATGAAGGTCATAATACCTAACAATTTCAGCTTCTGATAACCACGTTTACTAGTCGAAGTGACGAGTCAAAGTTTCGGACAGAAATGCGCATGATGTGCATTTTACCAAATCAGTTTTATAAACTTAGTTAGATATATTTTGACATGTCTAACTCGTCACTTCTAGTTTAGTGCTTATTTAGGGTCGTAAGTCGAGCAGTCTTGACCACTGCTTTGACTTTCGAATCAAACCTATTTGGTCGATCTTAGGATCCGACCAAATACATATTTGTGACCTTAGTTGTATAGGGAATAACCTACTGAGGTTATACCTTATGGTCACATCGTTTGGTTAGTGTTATGATAAGTTACTTCTGTGTTCTTAAAAAACTGACCAAAATGCCCTTTTGCGCAAAAATCCATTTTAAACACATGTAACCAAATTTTTGACATATAAACTGATGTTATAACATTTTCAAACATGTTTGGGCATTTAAAACTTATCACAGGACATGTTTAACCATCCGATCACGCGTTTACGCTAATGACCCACTACCTTAACAAGTTAGAATGGGTCAAAATCACTTAGGATCCTTTCCAAATCATAATGCTAGGTTTGTTAAACCATATCACATGAGTTCCAACACTCGTTTGGTTTATAAGACTTCATTCTATCCGATCCCCCGTTTGTAGTCCCGACACGCTAACATATTTATCTGACACATTAGGACACGTTTAAGCTTTGTATATTACATTGATCAAGAACACTTTTGCAATCACAAGTGAGTACATAGTTCCCCTCTTTACATTTTCTAAATGTTTTGGGGTGATTCATATGTGCCTACAATTATTTTTAAGATTTCAAAACAATATACATGGTTTATATATACAAAATGATTTTCAAAGTGAGTACATAGTTCCCCTCTTTTACATTTTCTAAATGTTTTGGGGTGATTCATATGTGCCTATAGTTATTTACAAGATTTCAAAACATTATACATGGTTTATGTATCCAAAATGATTTTCATAGTGATTACATAGTTCCCCTTTTTAACGTTTTAAATGTTTTGGTGTGATTCATATGTGCTAACTATCTTTTCAAATCTACATATTTACTACGCAAGGCTTATGTGAGTACATAGTTCCACTCTTTTACAATTTTTTTAATGTTTTGGTGTGATTCATATGTGCCTATAATTATTTTCAAGATTTCAAAACAATATACATGGTTTATATATACAAAATGATTTCCAAAGTGAGTACATAGTCCCCCTTTTTACATTTTACAAATGTTTGGGGGGTGACTCATATGTGCTAAATCATTTTCACGTTTTCAAAAACTATGTTTATGGTCTATATATAAAACAATATGATTTCAATAATTTGAACAACTTATTGATGCGTTATCCATAACACGAATGACATTCATTAGCCTTGGCCGAGCCGATCAGTAGTATGTTATGGCACCATAGGACTCACAATCCCATTATCGGACTGTTCACTGGATTTGGTGGAAGTTTGGGTAATGATAGAAACTGTTTCTGATTAACAAATCATTTGTTGATTTGTTAGTCTAGTCAAAGAGACCCTTTGGTGGTCTATTAAAGATACCCTTTGGTGGTATAGTCAACACAGGTTTGAATGTGTTCATTAAAGAACGATCAAAAGTTTTCATAATTAAAAACACGAACGATTTGTTTATGACACAGACAATTGGTTTATGACACGGACGAATGATTTATAACACAGATAAATGGTTTATAACACGGACAAATAGTTTTGAACAATGTCACGCAATAATTTCATTTAAAAATATAAACCATACGAAGTTTTCTTTTGAATCAATCTATTACAAGGTTTTTACAATAGAAACGTTTTGGTCAAGATTCATGGCTACAAGGTTTTCACAACTCTAACCAACTTGTTTTAGTTGGTTAATTGTATTGCAATATCAAATGCTTTTGATATGAGGTTTTCACTTTACGACTCTTGTAGTCGGACGAGGTCTTGCAATGTGCATACAAAGCCACAAATTTGACACACTCACAAAACCTATGTGCTCGCCGGCATTTTTATGCTGACTCTCTTTTCACATATGTTTTAGGAGTTAATGCTGGATAATATGATATATGCTTCACGTAGGAATGGACGCGGGCCTTAGTGACTTAAAACATGAAAGTCAATTTATTTATGTGTTGTTTCTATTTATCCCAAGACAATGTAAACATTTAACTTAATAAAACAAAATTTTAAATTCCATGAGTTGTGAAACAATAGTTCTGTGACATGACTTCTCGACGTTTCCGCCCGGTTCGTTGTTTTACGTAGTCGGGGTGTTACACTAAATACATGAGTTTGTTTAAAAAATGTATAACCAAGGACCTTAATCTGATTTTGCATCAGCAATGACCTAGAACTTGTAGAATACTTTTGCTTTAAAAACCCAAAATTGCAGCAAATTGAAAGTATCGAAAGATCTGACAATTGCAATACAAAAGAGTCCTAATTGGAACACCACTTTTAAGTTGAGCCTTCATCTCTTTGTCTGTACAGTGGTCCTAACCGGAGCTCTCAAGATCTCGCACAACCCAGATATAAATGTTAGTTACATATATTTACCTGTAAAATTAAATCCAGTGAATCTTGATACAGGAGTATATTTTGAGGTGGAAAACATTGTTTAGTCAAGTTTTAAGACATCTAATTAATGTATCTCGGGGCAATTGAGAAATGTGTAGATGTTTAAGTGGATCAGTATACTGACAATTTAAGTGAATTTGTTTAAAACATAATTTTTTCACGAACAACGGTACTTGTGATGTGTCTCAAAAACTGATATGATCCTCTAATACAAACTCACAAAAATTTGTCTATAAATATGCATGTACATATTTATTGCATGTCATTTTAGAAAAACCCAAAAAGATTTCCAGTATGTTTTATCTTAAACTTATGAAAAATCAAAAACATTTTATTCTTAGTTTCAATTACCGATGATGCAAAGCGAATCTTCAAAATCTAGAGATGTTGTATACTGAGGACAATCAATAGGACAACAAGTTGGGAGTTTATCTAAAATAAGAAAATGTTTTGAAATGATCAAAAGTTCATTAATTCGAAACTTAAAATTGCCTAAATACATGAGTTTGTTTATAAAAAAGGTTCAGCCAAGGTTATTAATTTGAACACGGTGGATAAATCAGATAATCAGGGTTAATAATTTAGACTTGATTAACTGAAAGGGTTTTATACTGATAAAGTGTTTAAAAATTTAAAATGTTTGGGATAAAAATTTCAAAGCTTGAATCTGAAATGTTTATTTGAATGTTTAGTAATTTGAATAGGAAGTTGATAGAAAGGGGGAGCAAGATTGAAACGTTGGTCAAAGAAAAAGAAGCTTAAAGATAGGGGGAGCATGTTGATGATTAATGTCTACTATTCAAGCTCAAGGTGAAGGAGAGACCGTTGATGATATTTGCTAAACAAGGATGTTAAAGTTATTCAAGAATTGAATAGTTTTGAAGATGTATAAAGATTCTGAAGCTTAAAGAAAATTCGATGACTGCAGCAACATCCAAGGGGGACACTGTTGATGCATATGTCTGTCGCCTACGCCATCGAATAACATCGACCTGTAATAGGAGCATAATGTTGGAATTCTTGGTTTGAAAGCTCACTTTGCAAGAAGAAAAGCTCACTCCGTACGAAGAGAACACTAGCTTCGTACGAAGTGCACAAGTCTATGTATAGGTTTGCGAGGATAGTGTTAGGTAGATTGTTTTGTCTAGGAAGGACGTCGAAGCTCTGTCCAGTTGTTTCTAGGATCTGTACAAGTTATATGATTAATGAAACGATAGTTAAAAATGAATCTTGCTAATATTGTCACCCAACTATAAAACGCATTCCGCACGTTTAATACTAGGTTATTCAAATTAGTGCCTGAGCTATCATATCCGACAACGTACCTACATCTTTTGTCTTTAACATTTTGGGATTTTCACATATATAAAACAACATGTTTTTGGTATTCATGTGGGGGTGTTAAGGACAGACGTTTGTGTTTATCATCTCATGTGCTAGATATGTTAATAGTTCCAAAGAGCCAGAAACTATCTGTGGGGTACCTATGGATGTAATTACTAGTCACGGTTACCACTATACGATCTAACAACTTGAGTAACAAAAGCAATATCATTGCGAAACATTTCATGCATAGATACGGAAATAGTCTTAGATATGATGATGGTTCTACTTTTGAAATGTTCCCAAGAAACTAGAATTAAACTAAAAAATAGCTAAATGGGATAAAGTTTAAGAAAATTAAAGCCCACTGTTTTTAGAAACATAAAAAACTTTGAAGTTGAAGTTCATATAAAGATTATGGCTCGCTGAAACGACAGTCCCATATGATCACTACTTTAATTGGTAACAACGTGTACATTTTCACATTTCCTACACCATGTGTTGTGCTTTAAATGTTATATGAATATGAATATCATTGTGTATGCTACTTGTTTTAGAGGCATTACATATATCATGATTGATAATAAATTTCATATAATATGGAATATTTTATCTTTGTATTTAAATTCAAGAGAATCTATCAAGGGCATCCACATTTTATTTCATCTACATTGTCATTGTATATGTAATGGAACGAGCATCTTGTAAAAGAAATCCCTTGTGAAAACATACAGAAAAGGTTTGTCTAGAAAAGATAAAGTAGCTAAAACATTTATATTCAATTTAAATGGTTGTGTCAACTATGCCTAGTGCCTTTGTCAACCTAAATGAATAACCGTATTTTTAAGTGTCGCGTATAGTCTGTGTTATGATATATGATAATAACTTATTTAAATTACATATTTTTTTGTTTTATAAGTTTAAAACAAATGTTATAACATGCATTTGTACATGAGTTATATGATGCCTAATGCAACATTTTGTATTTCTATTAGTCAAAAGAAAGTATCACTCTTTGTATAGTGATTAGTAAGCTACTTTAGTATATTCGGATTGTAATTTATTAATCATTTGCGTGCCTCTTAACAGTTACACTGTTAAAAAGTCGAGGGTTAAGGCCATTCGTAGTTAAGGAGAAGCTATAAAACCACAAGAGTAAATTTATGACTTACTTGCATGCATATATTATTGTATATAAACATGTTTAAATGATTAATGAAAATTGTTATCTATTTCTTAAATTGATGATTATAAACATAATTAATTTTCACATCATAAAGTTCTTCTAAGAAAATGTATTATTCAATTAACAAAAATTCTAGAAATTGTTATGAAGGTCGCCAAAGATGTAAGTTTTTTTAACGACTAATATTATATACTCCCAACTACACTACTTCTAAACTACAGTACCCCTAAACTACACTTGAGTCTTCATCAAAGAGACTTTGCCTAATTGCCTCTTACTACTGAGCTTCAACTCCAAGATATAAGTATAACCTTCCACTTCTTGAAAAGTCCATTGAAAATGCAGAATAGGAATACTTAGAATATAAAGCGCCCTACAAATAACGTGGACACATGTATTAAATATATGCTTCCGTAGCAAAGTGATTCGTTACAATCCAACATTTTGCTCACATATTATTATCAGCTTTTAAAGCAAAGCCTATCTGGAACCAAATATCACCATCATTCGCCAAGCTAAATCATTTTATTTTCTCCACATATCATCCTTAGAGACCCTATGGCCCTATATATATCCTCATACTCACCCATATTTAACCCAATCAAATCAAAAGTTTTTAATCTATAATAGTTCATAAGTTCACTGTATAAGATGGATAGAGTGAAACTAATGGTTTCTGAGAGGCCTGTGGTCATTTTTAGTAAAAGTTCTTGCATCTTATCCCACACTGTCAAGTCCCTCTTTAATGACATGGGTGTGAACCCTACTATATATGAACTTGATGAGATATCAAGAAGCCATGAGATTGAGCGTGCACTTTCAGGGCTTGGATGTAGTACTCTCCCCACGATCTTCATTGGTGGGGAGGTAGTTGGTGGAGCTAATGAGATTATGAGTCTTCAACTCAAAAGCGGTTTGAAGGCAATGCTTATCAGGGCTGGAGCTCTATGGGTTTGAAAAAAAAAACATTGGTAATAATGTAACATTTTGTTCGTAAGAAATCAAGGTATTGGAGCAAACAATTCTAATCCTAGAAAATAATTATATTAGGGAGGTATCATACGAGATCACATATATGACAAGGCGATACTAGTTCAACTAGGTTCTGATTTTGTGCAACTCCACTCTCGTGTGATTTTTGTTTGCAATTTTGGTAAGAAATAATATGATACTTTCATTTTGCGTATAGGTTGTTTTCAATTATACATAATGCTTTATGTGGCTTGGTTGATGAACTCTAGTTTGGTTACATGCTTTAAAGTTCTATTATTTCACGTACGAAACTCAAGTCCACCTTATACACCGGAAGCCTATTCAAGTATTTTGCTTTTATAAAAGCTTCTAGTTATGGCTTTCTTTATTCTCGGAGCAAATAAAAGAAATAGTTTGGTTATGTGGTGGTATAAGGAATAAGATCCAAATGTATTCTCTTTTAATACATATAAACAACAATGGGAGACTATCAATATGTACATTATTTGTTGTCATACACTCTAAATTTCGAGGTGTATAGCCAAGAGTTCTCAATTTCTCATTATTTCCTATATCCAAAATAAAATCCACGCTCACTTTCCTATTGAAAACACTAGACCAAATAAGTCTCATTTAAGATAATTTGAATTTGAATGAAGTGACCTGATGGGATTTCTGTATGTGCTCATTCGAATATATAAAGGCTCAATCTATTCGGACATCAATGCTGCCTATTTGGACACTTTTGTGCCCTAGATGAGTCTGTCTAGGCACTGATTTTTAGGGGTCAGCAGGTGCATGGCAGGGCGTAAAAATATATGTGTGTAGACGGACCATCTAGACCTAAACGACCCATCTAGGACCATGGTTTTTTTTTTAGTTGGAAAAGGGGTGTTTTGGTGGGGTAAATTGCTTGTTGTTGGAGGTTGAAAAGGGGGTGTTTTGGTGGGTTAAATTGGTTGTTGGTGGAGGTTGATTTGTTTTTTGTGGTGTAATTTTAGATTTTTAAAAAGTTTTGTTTATTGTATAAAAATAAGTTAGCGTTTTCGATCGTTTAAATATTTAATTGTTTTTACATTGTATTTTTTTTAAAATATAATGTTTAAATTTAATATTGTTTTCAACGTTTTAAAAAGATGCAAGAAGTATATGGTGTTTCCGTATTACATTTCAATGCCGATTTAACACAGATAATCAACAAGTAATCAAATAACTGAAAACAAAGTTAAATATAACAGGTATACATATATAACATAACTTTGTACATCCATAACAATATGTATCTGGACAACCGAATACTAAATACAAAATGTCTATCCATACGAGTCGGAGTCGGGATTTTGCTGCTACTGCGGCTGCTGCTGATGATGTGGTGCTGGAGGTGGTGGGAGCGGTATGGGAGGTAACCCGTCTCTCTCTCGTCTATCCTGTAACTCCCGAACCACCCAACCCATGAGATCCATAAGCCTGTCGACGTCGGCTCGTAAGTGCGTGTATGCTACACCTCCCGGGGCATGACCTAGAGTAACATGTTGCGGAAACTGGGGCGCCACGTAAAGGTGGTGTGGCGGTGCCGGTGCCGGTCCATCTAAATCCACCGGAGGCTCCTAGACGACTGCTGCCTCATCTGCCGGCGGATAGAATGGATCGAACTGATCTGGCAGTGGCTCCGGAATCCATGGCTCACCTGCGCGAGTTTTAAACCGCTCGCCTAGCACGGCGAACCTCTTGACTAGCTTCATACCCCGCAAGGTCTGAAAACCCATTCGTGTTGACGGTATGGTCGGCTACAAGTGTGGGTCTGTCTCCGGCAGAAGACCCAACGACCGGGCAATCATGGTGACGTACGGCCCGCCGTACAAAAAGTCATGTTCCTGCTGGTTATGGGCGGAGACGAAGTACTGGGCAAGACCGTGCGCAAGTGCGCACGGCCTCCTGTACACTAGGCAATAGTAGAAATATAAATCGGTGCTCGTACACCACTCACGGTTGTGACCGCGAGCGGTAATAGACGTAGCGAGCATCCGATGTAGATACCTACACATAATATTAGCGAAATAGAGAAATTAATTCATAGCAATAATAATCAAATAATTACTGATAAAAGTACGTGCCTGTACAACGGTTCGGCAACGTGTGAAATCCTCCCCTTCGCCCTGACATGCTCCCAAGTGTCATGGCCTGCAACCACCTCCAAAAATCTCAAAAGAGTGGGTCTATCCACCACCACTAGCCCCTCCATATAAACATTCGTAGTTATCTCCTCCTGCAGGTATATACCGCTATGAGCGGAAAACTCAGCAAGCGTCATCGAACGCCACACCCCGGAAAGCCTAAATGAAACCTCAGGTGGAGGGGTGGACCTTGTGGCTGGGGAGGCAGCTGGTCGACCAGTGGATGGTGAAACGTGAATGTCGACAGGAACTCGATGAGCAGCTCCCTATAACTCGGCGTGATAGCCAAGTCAAACAGTCGGTGCCATGGGGAATCAACAGGAACGAAAAAACGTAGTCTCGGCGTCTCACCAATCACCTCGATCGCATCCAAGTCGACTGCCGCGTGCGATCCGACGTGCATCTGGTGTAGCTTCCCACAAAAACGGGCAGCCTCGGTGTCGGGCGGGAACTCAACATAGGGGTGGTCGTGTAGCGGATCCACCGGCGCTAGCGGAGCCCGTCGCGAACCATGCGGATGTGGGTCCCGTGTATCGAATATACAATCTCGTCCATAACTAATATGCGATAATAACAATATAACACAAATAATAACAATAAACCAAATAATAACACATAATATTAAAACATTAAATTATATCAGTTAAATAAAAGAAAAAAAATAAACTGGTCGTCTATTGGGGTCGTCTAGGGGTAGACGCCCCGTCTTGTTCAACAAAAACCCCAAATACTTGAACATCACATCCCAAAAACCCCAAAATTCATCAAATTCATACACAACCTACGGTCTAAATGCATAATACTTTAAAAATTAATGAAGTTTAGGTGAAAATACGTAACAGAGATGCTTGATTTCCTAAAAAATACGCTCTAAATACGGTAAAAAGGCTAGAATATGTAAGTGTGTGTGTGATTGGTGGTCGTATGTGGCTGGTCGTCTAGGCTGGCCAGTCATATACGAGGGACAGACGGGCCGTCTAGGTCTAGACGATACGTATGGAATAAATGGTGAATTACCATTTTACCCCTGAATGGCCACCCGTCTAGGCCTAATTCAGAGGTAAAATGGTAATTAACCACTCTGAGCAGTAAAGGACTTAGGTGGTTAATTACCGTCGAGCAGCAGATAGGTGTTCTACTCCGTCGAGTCTATGAGCTCAAGGAGGAGGTCACCCACCTTCATAGCCTAGTTACCTTTACTCCACCACCATTCCCTCTCGCACCTTAGAACTTTTACTTGTAGGTACCTTTGGGACGCGGAAGCTAGATACCCGTTTTTGTGAAGACTGTGCATCGAGTTTTGAAGACAACTAGAAAACCAAAGATCCCTGATGTGAATGAAGATTTTGTCTTTTTATTTGTATTAAACTTGTATGATCGGGTGATGCAGCCCGACTACATTGTTATTTCCTTTGCAAATGATTACATGACAAGTTGTCTTATTATATATAAAAACTTGATGTCTTCATTATGACGCATTTTGTTGGATTATTATGCATGGTATGTTGCATGGAGCTGACTTATTTATACAATGGATCACTTATATATATTTAAATTACTATGTGTTTATTTACTTATTTGCTTAAATAAACATGAGCCAACCCCACCGATACCTCGAAACAAGACGGAACTAAACTCCTTGTTGGAGCAAAGGATATCCTAAGCGCTGGCACAATATGTGGTGACCCGCAACGAAAGTAATAGCGGCGGAACTGGCGGATCCGGAGGTCAAGGACAAGGCGGTTCCTCTTGCAGGAACAATGCCAATGGTTATATTTAGTTGTTACTACCACTCAAACAATACTCTTTCTAATCTATTCGTGCGTTTCATTAGTTGCTCATTCATAATCTGTTTATAAACATTGGAGGATGCACCTACAAGTAGTTCTTAGACTGCAGGTCACTGAACTATGATGATTTTTCATGTTGGTTTTCCATGGAAAAACTATGGAAACACTCCTAAAGGTGTTCCAAGTGTTAAGGAGGAAGAAGCAGTAAAGAAGAGATGTGAAGGTGAGTTAGAACTCACTTGAAAGTCTTGAACTTTCTGAATTGAGAGAGAGATGAATGTTTGAGGTGTAAAATGAGGATGATGATGTACATAAGTTGTAAACAAAATAATATGGAAGCTTTAAATTATTTGTTGATCTTGATTTTGAGTTTAAACAGGGTTTAAATACGTTTTAAAAACATGGAAAACGCCATAGTTTAGGGGAACTATGACGAAATTTTCTAAAAATCTAATCGCGATTAAGGTATGATTAACGGGGTGATTAGCAGGAGTAAACCCGATTAGTGACTTAAATCGTCATTAAGGAAGTTCTAATGACAAGGGTTAAACCCTAAACACCGAAGTGTTTAACAAGTATATATATGTATTCAAATACTTGTGAAAATAAAAATATGCATATTTTGTCACCAAGAACCATGTGTAAATACTTGTGTGTATTTATGTGTATGTGTTAGAAAGTTAGGAAAATACTAACTAAATACCAATACACCACACATGAGAACCTTCAAATACTTGGAGATGAACAAATATAATGATGCATTCAACTGAACAATTTGCATATACAATGCAGTATTTGCATACACCTTAAAACAAATGCATACAACTGAACAATTTGTATATACAATGCAGTATTTGCATATACCCTAAAACAAATGCATACAACGGAACAATTTGCATATACAATGCAGTATTTGCATATACCTTAAAACAAATGCATGCAACGGAACAATTTGCATATACAATGTAGTATTTGCATATACCTTAAAACAAATGCATACAACGGAACAAATTTAAATATACATCGCAATATTTGCATATATAATGGTGCAAGTGCATACATAAGACAATTTTGCATATACGATGCAATATTTGCATATACCATGGAACAAGTGCATACAAAGTGAAACGAACGTATTTATACATGTAAACGAGGTTCACTATACTTAAAATATTTTTGAAGAATTATATACGTATATATTATGGACTCTTGAAAATAAATTACATGGCTAGGCCAAATGACATAAAATACATGGGCTAGGACCAATCACATAAAGACATAGGCTAGGCCCAATGACATAAATTACATGGGCTAGGACCAATGACATAGAGACATGGGCTAGGCCTAATGACATGATTACATGGGCTAGGCCCAGTCACATAAAGACATGGGCTAAGCCCAATGACATGAATTACATGGGCTAGGCCCAATCACATAAAAACATGGGCTAGGCCCAATGACATATATTATATGGGCTAGGCCCAATCATGTAAAGACATGAGCTAGGCTTAATGACATAAATGGCATGGGCTAGACCCAATGACACGCATGCAAGGCACGAGGACATGCGAAGGGCGAGACCCGTTCACACACGATCTAAGAGTGAATATATATATATATATATATATATATATATATATATATATATATATATATATTTGGGAAATATATGTAAAAATACTAACCGAACAAACGAATTGGAACTTTTGTTTGCGAGACAAATTCACTATTTAATTTTTAATATATCAATTATTAAGGAATATGTATTCCCATTATTATCCGATCTACCGTGTCCAATTCGCTCTTTAGTCTTTACAACCTTTTATTTTTAAGTTAATGAAACATGTATTTCTTTAAAAAAAAAATCTTACATCACCGTGTAATTTACTTTTTTTAATCTTCTTATTTTATATAAGCCATTTTACAATATAGTGTGTATATATTGTCAGTGCCACAACGAATATTGTCAGTATCATATTCTGACCAAATAACATTGGTGTTATTGGAACTTGGACTTATATTCATTTTTATGATTTTCAATCAGTGTAAAATAAATATTGTCATTTTTTTGGGCATATCACAACGTAATTTTTTGCATTTTCTGTTTCCGTTGCTATACAACACTATGAAAACATTAAAAGTTGTTCTAAGGTGATAAATAAATACACAATAAGAATTCAAGATGTACAACTATTACGAGGTCTAACGAGACCTAGTTGTCTAATATAGTTAATACACATGTAGGTTACACACGTGTACGGACACCGAACTTTATGGAACACAAAGCTGTGAGTTCATGTCCCTCCTTTCAGTTATTTCAAAGTTTTGTTTTAAAACTATCGAGGGCAAAATACATGTCATAACAAACGGTATTTTAGCTATGGGGTTAGTTGATAACACGATCAATGTGCATAAGTAGGATGATGACAAGAGTAACCACTAATCACTTAGTGACCAAGGTGCAAAAGGTATAGATCTATAGAGTTTGAGGCACGCTCCACTCCTGGTTGGTATACCCATCAGAGTGCTTTTGTGATCCCAAATGATGTCAAGAGTTGTCTCGGTTTGCTTAATTACTTATGGCACATATGTCAGAGTGCTAGCTACACACTGATAGATCTTTAAACTCCATGAATGCTAATAACATACTAAGATTTCAATACTTGTTACAAACAAGACATGTCATACGAAAACAATAACTACATAAACTCGCCAACTTTATGTAAACTTTTTAAAATTACATGTATTTCAGGACGCAAGACTTGAGCTGGTGAACACTTCAGGAAATGGGGATGGCATGACAATGAATGCCACCTTTTGGAGGATTTGCCTATTATATCCCAACCTCGTATGGGTATATAGGAGTCAAAACCTCAACATGCTTTTACGAGGAGAACATCTTTTATTATGATGTAATGTATTTCAAACCACATTCTTGATGAATGTGAAACTATTTGGAAACTCATGATTTCACTTTTGGAAACTTGTAAACATTGGTTGCAAGTTATTATAAGCATGGCATCGTTGTTTATAAACAATTGTATATATGATTGGATGCAATGATTACCTCATAGTCACACGTTTGTGCTTCCGCTATGACCAGGGTGTGACAGATTGGTACCAGAGCTCCGATTGTAGTGAACTGGGGAAATACTTTTATTAAAGTTTGGTCTTTAATCACTAAGGGATCTCACATTAAAATGACGTTTATAACGACACAGAACGTTTTCGGAAGTATGACAAACATGACAAACGGTTTTCGTTGTGTCACGATAACATGAGGATCTATCACCCGAGCTCAGCCATAAGTAATGAAAAAGGATCAATACATGATTAGTCTACGAGAAATAGACACATTACATTATAAGACTATGTGTCATGGACACGTTACAAAGATAGAAATCCTGGCTAGATGGGATTTTATGTGATTATATATATAATTTATTTATATATGTGTTGTACGGAATATTTTTCCAAGAATGGAATACCTTCGACTATGGCTATTACTATTATCCTTGACTCCCACAATGAGAATATCGACCTCGCGTCTATTGCGGAGCTTATGGCGAACGTGGTTCCTAAGTGAGACCTTAGGATCAATTCCTAAGTGAGACCTCGCGTCTATTGCGGAGCTTATGGCGAACCTGGCTTCGGTAGTGACAAAGAGGCAGAGGTGGTAGCCTTAGATGACAACTCTACTAGCGGGACGAGGTCCCTGTGACCCATATAAATCATTAATAACGACACTCATGTCTAGACAAGGAAGGTGAATTACTCATCTTGAAGGTGATCCTCAAGTTACTACTGTTGTGAATTCTCTCTATTTCTAAATTTTTCTAACGACATGCCTTTCGCGAGTAATGTCAAGGGACGATAGCACGTGGACCATCACGAAGGTCCCTTCTATGTTGAAGGTATGTAGACAATAGCGTCCTCTCTCTGGCTGATCGTCGTCCTTAAACGGTAGAACACTAGGGTAACCATGCAAGGTAATTTATTATTACGGGGGCCCACGTAATAATAACTTGCAGTGGATGAGAATCCTGGTGGGCTATGTGGGTCAAGCTAATGATCACTACCCATTCGAAATTGTTAAGTTGTTCTAGTTCCTATCTAGTGGGACACTAACCGGGGTGATCTGCTTAAACACCCTACGATACAGAAACACCACACGTATTTGTTCGCATGTAACATTCGATCTATATAATGAGTCGATTGATACTAGTCATCTAAACAAACAAAAAAACTGTTGGCTACCCAAGGAGGATATTTCCTCAACGGTCTAGAGTTCTTGTACATGGGTTGGTTCCATGGTGTCTATGGTACCTCATCTTAGTTATTGGAAAGAGACTACATTAAACTTTGTCTTTGACATTTGTCATATTCTAAGGGATGGTATGGCACGAGCCTTTCTTCAACACCCTCATTGCATTCTATTCGATATCTATGGAAACTATAAAAATATAGCTGGAACTCGTGGAGCTCAAGGGATATTACGTATTCGTCACACGGATTGGTGTGGCGAAGGATTTTTTGTTCCTGCTTGGGACGATCGAGGTCCACGAAGTACGGAATACTTGCTATTATGTTGGAGATGACCGTTTGGTTTCTCCTCCTCGACGAGTTATTTCCTTTCCAATTAGACATATGGCCGACACACGCAAGAGGTACCACGAATTTTGGATTGTGTTATTCATGTTGTCATAGTCTAAACATGTATGAACAATGCAATCTTGAGGTTTCCATGACCGAAGGCATTCTTTATTCTTAGGCGCATGGTAGACTATATTTATCCAAATCTATGTCTAGCTTCTTTTAATCTTGGTATTAAGAAGAAACATGGCGCCAAAAGGAAAGTTACACCTGAAAGGGGTTAGTTAATCCATGACTTACTGGGTAAGCCGAACAAGAGTTCTTATGGAAGGACATATGGTTGCGGAAATCGAACGACACGAGGGTAACTTAGTCGAGACTAGTGGCGAAACTTGTGGTACCGGTAGTTCAAATGGTTCGGATCCCAATAGATTGGGGACGAGTGGCATCGCTACACCCGAAGATGCGATCATACAAGGTTTTAAATTCTAAGGCCTTCTCGGACGGTAAGCCGCAAGACCTCATTGGTGCGAGAGGTGCGGTAGGTTAGGCCCGCTAAATAAAGACAACATCGGTGAGCAATACTAGTAAATGCACTTTTGAGTAAACGGTTAGGTAAACAAAAAGTCTCTTGCTGAATGCAGCATTAACTTGGTGAATATCCTCAAGTAGAAACTTTAAGGAGTGATACTACGAAAAGGTTATCATGGGAAAACTCAACAATCTTATGCGAGAAGAGTATTACTCACTGACTAGAATTCCAAGGGTAGAAACGGGATCCTAGAACTCGATCATGATTGCAGCTGACGTTGTTGGTTACACTCGACGCTTTTACGACCTCTCCAGGGTTGTTCCATACTTGGGAACACATGAAATCAAACGCATTGAGCGCTACATTTGAGGTTTAGCCTCTAAGAACCAAAACATGACCACATCATCCCACCCTACCTTCATCACTCAAACAGTAACTCTCGCAGTTAGTCTCACCAAGGATGCGGTGAGAATGGGAAATTATCAAAGAAACGTGCGGAAGGAAGGAAACGCATGTGGAATCTACTAGCAACGTGAAGTGAAAATACTCACCCCTTAAGGCAGGATCAAGAGTGAGTAACAAACAAAAGGGAACTCCCGTGATGATAGAAACGAAGGCAATTGCATCCATAATTGATGCTAGCACCAAGAAATATGCTGATAACTTACTTAAATCCTAAATGTGATAAGTGAAAATTTCCTCCTGAGAGCACGTGCAAAAGTGCCAAGAGTAGAAGTGTGGTGAAGCAAGAGACACAACAGAAACCAATAACTTAGTAAGACTCAATCAAGAACAAGGATGTTAAGTGTGGCATGAAGGCCACTTCAAGCATGAACGTCTCAAGAATGAATCAAGCAAGTTAATTAAAGTGTAAGTAAACTAGAAACTAGGGATACCCCACAAGATCCTAATGTCGTCATGCGTACGTTAACTCTACATTCTCTAGTATCAATTCTTTTGATACCAACACCGAGCTTAGCTAGTGTCTTTAGGTGTTAAGCTTATACTCGAATTAGAGTCTTGTAAATTAGACACGTTATCAAGTTAGCTAAAGGAGAATTAGCGTTAGAATCGTCTCGTCGATACGAATCCAATGATATATAATGTCCAATTTTTTTCCTAAAAATCACACGATTCTAACCGTGCAAATCGGTTTGTAGAATTGTTTACGGATCAATTTCTATGCACCAAAACATTTATTACTCAGCCGGTCAACTTTCCACCTTCTTGAGTTCAACTCGGAGCAGTACCCAATTCGAAACAATAGTCTGAGAAGGTAATCCGAATTGCTATCTGAGATGGTGATTCGAGATGGTAATCTGAATTGCTATCCGAGATGGTGATCCGAGATGAGAATCCGTCCGAAATAAGGTATCCGAAATGTAATTCGAAATAAGGTATCCGATATGTAATTCGGAACAGTAATCCGAGATGCCCCGAAATCAATACCAAAGATCCGAGATGCACTGTTTGATCCCTGAGTTATGAGGAATCATTAAAAGGTCACCGACACGTTTCCTATCAACCAACATCTCGCATTCATCTTGTTCGATACCTGTGCCCATTTTAGTTCATCTCCATAGAATTCAAAATATACTTGACCTAGAGTTAAGTAAGATAGACGTTCCCTCGTTCCATAGGATTTACCAATGGTAAATTAGTCAAGTCAGGGGAAGTAAAAGAGGCTCTTTGGAACATGGAGAACAATAATTACTATTGATCTTTTACCCGTTTATCTGGGTTATTACGATGTAGCTTTTGGCATAGCCTTGTTCACGTATAACCGTCCTGAGAAAACTATCAGCATCCCCCTGCAAGACGAAGAAACACTTGAAGTACATGAAAAGAAGCACGAGACGCCCTTACGAATCATTAATTACATGAAGTCCAGTAGTGCCTACAGAAAGGTTGCATAGCCTTTCTAGCTCACGTAGTTGATAAGGAAAATGAGGAACCAAAATTGGAATAAATAAGCATTGTGAAGGAATTCCCTCGAGGTCTTTCCATCAAACTTGTCTGGATTACCTCCACAGTGACATGCGAACTATCGCATTGATTTGGTGCCAGGAGCCACACCAGTAGCGAAACTTCCACCTTAAATGCAAAGACTATCTACACGACTTCAAAAGTTGTTAGCCAAAGGATTCATCAGAACGAGTTCCTCGCCATGGGGAGCTCCGGTGCCTTTTGTCGAGAAGAAGGATGGAAGCTTCCGAATGAGCATAGACTACCGGGAACTAAACAAGTTAACCATCAAGAATCGGTACCCATTACCGAGGATTGATGATCTGTTCAATCAATTACAAGGGTTAAGTTTTTATCCAAGATTGATTTAAGATCCGGGTATCATCAGTTAAGAATCCAAGAGGGAAGTATTCCTAAGACGGCCTTTAGGACTCGATACAGTCATTACAAGTTCCTTGTTATGCCTTTTGGGACAACTAACGCCCCTCCAGTATTTATTGATTTAATGAACTGAGTATGTAAGCCATACCTCGACAAGTTCATGATAGTATTTATCGATGACATATTAATATAGTCGCGAACCGAGGGAGAACATGAACAACACATGAGAACTATACTGGAGTTGCTAAAGAAGGAGCAATTATATCCCAAGTTCTCGTAATGCGAATTTTGGATTCGTGAAGTAGAGTTTCTCGGTCACGTGGTGAACGAGAATGGGATACACGTCGACCACCCAAAGATCGATGCTATAAAGAATTGGATCGCGCGAAGAACCCCCACGGAAATACAAAAATTTCTAGGTTTAGCGGGATATTACAGGGAATTTATTGAGAACTTCTCCAAAGTTGCTCAGCCGCTAACCTCGCTTACACAAAAGGATGATAAGTGCGATTGGGGAGAAAAGCAAGAATCGACATTTCAAGTATTGAAAGAAAAATTATGTAAGGCACCGATATTATCACTTCCAGACGTTACCGATGACTTTGTGGTGTATTAAGGCTTGGGTTGCGTGTTAATGTAACGTGAAAAAGCCATCGCGTACACGTCTCATCAGTTGAAACTTCACAGAAAGAATTATACCACTCATGACCTAAAACTAGGTGCAATGGTATTTGCTTTAAAAATCTGGCATCATTATTTATATGGCACTAAGTGTACCATACTCACAGATCATAAAAATCTTCAACACATATTCACTCAAAAGGAACTAAATATACGCCAACGGCGTCGGGTAGAAGTGTTGAATGATAATGACTGTGAGATCAAGTATCACCTGGACATAGTAGATATAGTGGTAGATGCTTTGAGCTGGAAGGAACGAGTGACAACTTTACGCGTTAGAGCTTTAGAAAAGACTATTTAGATAAACTTTACGACTCGAGTGCACAATGCACAACAAGAAGTTGAATGGAAAAATAAATGGAACCAAAGGATGGAACTTTATATTTCATGGGTAGGATCTAGATTCCCTAATTTGGCAATCTACGAGGCTTGGTGCTGGACAAAGCACACAAGTCAAAATACTCGATACACACAGGATCTGACAAAATGTATCAGGATTTAAAGGAATATAATTGGTGGCCTACTCTCAAGGGAGATATTGCGACCTATGCTGGGAAACGCCTAACTTTTGAAAATGGTCAATGCCGAATACCAAAAGTCATCTTGCTTATTACAACAACCTGAGATCCTTGTTTGGAAATGGGACCAAATCACACTGGATTTTATTACAAAACTACCACGGACCTCACAAGGTCATGACATGATTTGGGTTATCATTGATCGGTTAACCAAATCAGCTCACTTCTTACCGATTCGTGGAAAAGAATGTACCGAGAAGTTAGCTGAAATGTATCTTAAGGAAATTGTGGCAAGTCATGAAGTGCTAATCTCATAATCTCTGATAGAGATGGTCGCTTTGTGTCACGGATCTGGCAATCATTTCAAACTTTGTTTGGTTCTCGCTTAGATTTAAGCATAGGCTTTCATCTGCATACCGATGGTCAACGCAAGTGAACCATCAAACGTTGGAAGACATGATTCGGGCCTGTGTGATGGATTTGGGCGGAAACTATGATACTCATTACCATTGTTAGAGTTTTCCTACAGTAACAGTTATCACATTAATATCAAGGTCGCGCCATTCGAAGCACTATATGGACGAAAGTGCCGATCTCCGCAATATTGGGCGGAATTCGGTGATAGACAACTCATTGGTCCCGAACTAGTCCAAGAGACGACAGACAAAATATTCAAGATCCGTGAGCGTATCAAAGCGGCCCGAGATATATAAAAGAGCTACGTAGATCGAAGACGCAAACCATTATCCTTCGAGGTTGGAGACAAAGTGTTACTAAAGGTCTCACCTTGTAAAAGCGTAGCTAGATTCGGGAAGCGCGAAAAACTAAACTCGAGAAACATTGGGCCTTTTGAAATTTTAACAGTGGTTGGTACAATGGCTTACAAACTAAACTGCCAGAAGAACTCAACAACGTACACGACACATTTCATGTGTCTAACCTAAAGAAAAGCCTGACCAATGACATGGTTATCATCCTAACGGATGAAATTTATTAGGCTTATACTAGTGAAGGTTTACACATTGGTGTTATATTTGTGCTTAGAGGGTTTTGGACTTCCTAGTGCGTTATGGGCCTAGGGTTGTAATTGTTGGGCTAGATGTTTAGTATAAATATATGTATTAGGTTAATGTTTTGGGGTTAGAGAGTTATAATTGAAAAACTTGTATCAGACACTATTCTGGTGTATGCAAGTTGGTTTTGATTCAAGAGATTGTTCTTCTTCCTAATCTTTATTTCCGCAATTGATTAGGTTTACGATGCCTGTTAGATCCGATTTCGGGACTTACAATTGGTATCAGAGCCTGCTGTACAATAAAGGCTCCAGGTATCGCAGATTGAAGAGCTGATCGGAATTGAAATTATTGCTGTTCAACCTGGATTTCTATTCAGAATTGGAGATTGCTGTGATTTAATCAAAACGACTACTATTCGAAAGAACTCGAAGAAGGCCTGAAGATTTCGGATTTGATACTGTTGCGGATTCCAAAGAAACACGAAGAAGTTTCAAGGATTTCGTATTGGCCACTGTTGAAGATCCCAAAGAACATGAAGGAGATCATCCATCTCGGATTGATCCCGGACTACTGTTCAATACGGATTGCTCCTATTTCGGAATTCGGACTACTGTTGCGGTGAATTCGGACTACTGTTGCAGGGAATTCAGACTACTATTGCTGGGAATTCGGACTACTGTTGCATTCGAACTATATTCCAGACTGATTTCACTTCGGATCAAGTTCACTCCGGATTCAGTCTCATTCCGGATTCTTTCTAATTTCGACTAAGATTCATTCCGGATTCTTTCTAATTTCTACTAAGATTCATTCCGGATTCATTTCGGACCAGCTTTCATTCCGTATTTTCTTTCATTCCAGACCAAAATCATTCCGGATTTCTTATTTCTGATATACACTTCTTTCCGGATTATCATTTTGGACCCCTCTATTTCGAATTGTTTTCGGATTCGACCATCTCGGGTTCGACCATCTCAGACTTATATCGGATCTGCCAATCTCGGAGTTGTCTATTTCGGAACATATTTAGATCACTGTTCATTATAAAATTCAAAATTAACTTAATTTAATTTACTTGGTAATTTCAATAAAGTTAATCATGATGAATAATTACATGACGGGTCAAGATTTGACCAATGCCACTTTGGCTGCACTGCAATCATAGACTCTGGCCCTCCATCTGGAATTGGGTCAAGTGAATGGCACAATGGGGATGAGTACTATGACTGGAAGTTCGGATTCGAGCAGTATTGCAAGGCCAAAGAGCCTGGGGTGTGGAGGTGCATTATGAATGGTCCTCAAACGATTGTTTATAGTACAGATCAAGATCCAGATACAAAGATTCCAAAGCCCAGTCACTTGTGGACACAAGAAGATGTGAAAATTATTGAAGAATATGAAAAGGCTTCAGCTGTGTTAACAATGGCTCTTGGACCTGACATTTCTATCGCGGTCAGAAATTGCAAGACTACTAAAGAATTGTGGAGTGAATTGCAAAATCTTTATGAAGGAAATGTTGATATGAAGGCCAGTAAAGTAAATCAGCTAAATCAACAATTCCGCTCATTTAATCACATTTACAGGGAAACCATTGAGAACCAGATCCGGAGATATGTGAAGCTCGTTTGTCAGATGATATCAGCTGAGATTACTCTTACCAACAGTGCTATGAACAGACAGCTGTTAAATTCCTTACCAAAGAGTTAGGATGATCAAGAAGATGAAAAATTTGAATGATGTCACTCTCACAGAAATGATAGCAACTATTAAATCTTATGAGATCGATAATAAGCAGAGAGACATCAATCATCAGAGTAGTTTGATGGCGGGCGGTATTATAGAGCAAAATGCAGCATTAATGTCACAAAATCTGGTTTATAGCCCTTTGGAAGGAAGTCCTCACACACAGGGTAGCTCAAACGTGGTGTACAGTCCTCTTGCCACACCACAGAAGACTCCGTACTGTAACACCCTGTAAAAATCGTGTCCAATAATATAGTGACACGTGTTGTATATTAAAAGACTAATATTGGCTAAAAGTGACAACATGCTCAAACTGAGCCTCTGGATGACTTTCTGATGTCAACATGCATAAACCTAGCCTTTGAACGACCACTAGTGTCGTCATGCATAAAAACGTAGCCTCTGAACGACCATTAGTGTCGTTATGCATAAAACGTAGCCTCTGAACGACCATCAGTGTCGTTATGCTTAAACTTGGCCTCTGAGTGACCGTTGTGTCAAATGCCTAGCCTCTGAGTGACATTGGAGTCAACATGCTTATACTGAGCCTCTGAGTGATCCTTTACGTAGTCCTAACTCTCATATGTCCTGTTTGTTGGACGAGAGTGATTAAATCTGTTATTATATGAAAGATGGATAATGGAGGGACTAAAAGTGTCAACATGTTAATCTTACCTCTGAGTGACCTTTTAACTAACTGAGAGCTTGACAATGTCCGGGCATAATCCCGGGTATGCCAAGTGATGGCTACGATGGGCTAATTGTGCCAAAACGGTATTTTAGAAGGCTTTTATAAGGTTTAATAAGTTAAGGGGCTAAAAGTGACAAAGTTTGAAAGTGGCCATGGGGCGGTCGCGGGCCGCGAGAGACATGCCCTGTGTCTCTCCCGGGGCGCGAGAACAGGTCTGCTGCAGAAAGTTTGGCCTGGTCCCCAAACAAAGCTCCAAAACCAATGAATCGAAACCATGGCTTCTCCAAACTGCTATGCCACGTTTTGGGACACTTGTAAGCTTCTTCTTACACCCCTAAACACCTGGCTTCACCTCCTTTGAGCTCTCCAACTATAAATAGGTGTTCAAGTGCTTCATTTCAACTTGCACCTTTCTTGTTCATACTCTTCTCCCTCCTCTGGAACTTCCTAGCTGAAAGGAGCATCCAACTTAGTTCTCTTGCATTCTAGGAACCTCTTGTAAGTGCTCCTTGCTCTTGCATTTTCGTTTATAGGCTTTTATAGCCAAAAGTCAAGCATTTACGGAAAACGCTTTGACTTTCGGTTAAGACCATTATGGTCCAGCCATTGTTCGAAATGAACATGGCTAAGTGATCGTAATAAGGTAGGTGTTAGTCCCTATAAAGTGCACCTCCTGAAGATCATGTTTGCTAGACCAAATGACGGGTCAAAGTTAGGATATTAAAAATGTAACAACCCGGAAAATCAGGTATCATTTCTCGTAATTACACGATTTAATATTTAAATTCATGTCGCGAATAATTGTCGAGTTATTATATGTGATAGTTATTTAACGAGTTATACTTAGCGATAAATAAGTTCCAATTAAAAAGGCCGAGCCGAGCTTGTAAACCGTTTAAACCTTGCGACCCAAGTAAACCCAACCCGACACCCCAACTCATTACCTTGTTTCGGCTCTTGAACCTAGCCGCCACCCCCTTAGTTTCTTGGGAAACAAGTTACTTGGGGAACAAGTTACTTGGGGAACAAGGAAGTATGGGCTAAAAATGAAACCCTTGTCACAAAAATCAAAACCCTAATTCCCTAAACCCCTTGGAGGCGATGACGGCAGCCCCCCCTCTTCACGACGCAAGCAGCCCCCCTTTGTTTGATCGCAAGTCCTCCTCCTCGTTTCCTAGTTCTCTTCGTTTCAAGGTTAGAGTCTTGATTTGGTTTTCGGTTCATGATGTGATTTTGTGTAGACTTGTTTTTTATTATGTGTTGGTATGATAGATGTTATGATAGTGTGTTTGTTGTGCATGATGAGTATCGAATGGATTATGTGAATTGCTGAGTTTATGATGTTATGTATGCGTATATGATCTTAGCTGCGTTTTCTTTACGAAAAGCATGATATAATGAGTAGGGGTATGAAATCATTAATAGGTTTATGTAATAATTGATAAATAATCTGCTGTAAATATTTGTTATGAAGCGTGGTGATCGTTAAACGTGTTTCGGGTAGCATTTAGAGGAAAAAGAATAGGCTGATTAGCGAAAACAGCCAACTTCAGTTGGCTGTAAACGGATCATTATAAATCGAAAAATTGAATTTCTTAAGTCTAAAATGTACGTTTTTGAAAAACTCTTCTAATGGCACCGGAACCGCATTTTTCAAGGTCGTTTACTATTTTAAATTAATTATTTCATGTAGCAGCTGAAGCTGCGTTTTTTCTGCAGAAAGTACGTGTTGTTTGCTGGGTCATATCTCATAATCTCAGTAGGATTAAGTCATGAAACTCGTACAGTAGCTAGAGACGGGAGTTTTCGAAAATATCCCACTAGAATTTCATCAATCGGATAAACTATGATTTTTAAATGAATTTTCCCGTGGACTACAGTCAGAAAGTGACGAATCTGACTGCAGCCTAGTAAATAAAATTTTTTAAATAATTGGTAATGAGTTAGGACCTAAATATTTTACACAAAACTTTACAGAACGTTTGAGACATTCTGTAAATTAATTGGAATTTTGGGATTATGGGAACTATTTTATAAAAATTCGTGAAAACAGGTCAGTTTCAGTGATCAAGGCTGAAACATAAACAAGTTCAGTTTTTCATAGTTGTATTGCTTATGACATCATGTGCCAATTTAACTTGTCATATGATTTGTGAACATTTTGATAAGTTGGATTCTAAGGATTAGATGTAGGTGCACACGTGCTCGATTTAATGAATACATACGTAATGCGAATGTGTATATGTATAAGTTGTCAACATGGGTACTTGGTATGTGTAAGTTGCGTGAATAGACTATGTGTATTTCTTGAACACGCTAATAATTAAGTGGTAATCATAATAGGACGTGATTGAACCACTTCGACTCCAATTCCTGTTAAAAGTCTAACGGAGCAACTTAAGGTGAGTTCACGACCCATATTCTTTGAACGTTTACAAAAACATGGGGAGAAAACATGTACACGTTACAGTGATGTATAGGTGGTATATATTACGGTACCGTAACGTCTTTCTTTTTAGAGTTATGTTATACGGTTACGGTCACAAGGAAGCAGATATCACAAGTTAGTCCCCTTAACACTTACAATGCCGTTAGTATTGGGTTATAGCGAGGGAATTTTTAGTAGTACTACTCGGCCCGACAAGCCCCACTCGAACTGGTCGCACCAGTTAGACCGAACGTTGATGGTCAAGGGTGTAGAATTTGCCTAACATTTTAGCCATGGTTGGTGATAGGCCAGGCACAACAGGGGCAGCAACGTCAGCTTCGGATCGAACACTTTGTTGACATGACCTAGGCCAGCTACCTAAACATATAACATAAACTGCTAATCAATATAACAACACGATTCCCCTTTTGAATCGGGAACAACTTATAACAACACGATTCGCGTTTTGAATTGGGAAACTCAAACATTCTGATTCGGGTTTGGATCAAGGGATACCTATTATAACATACTGGTTTGGGATTTGAACCAATGGAAACAACTTATATTATATTGGTAAACTAAAACATGTGAACTCACTCATCGTTATTGTTGACACTTGATTTTACATGTTTTCTCAGGTTGCTAAGGTAGCACACATCAGGACTAGGATGCATAATGGTGTCGCATTGATTTCATCAAATATTTAGACACAACTTTAAATTACATTAGCTATTTTTGTTTTGTAATTGTTTACGCTTCCGCAACTCAATTGTATTAACAGTATTTTCTCATGAATGAGCAAACATGAAAATTTTTAAACTCATATAGTGGTCGTTCAATATTACTAATGACTGTGATCCTGATTCGTCACGCGCCTCGCGGTAAAACCCCACAAGTGGATTTTTGAGGGTGTGACAAAAAAGTCAAACATGCCATTTTTCGAAAAATCACAAATTAATCTTATACATGTTATGAAACCTGTTTTGACACTTAAACAAGTTGATAATAATTATTAGAACACCTAAGAAGATGTTCTGCTCGTCAATTTCAGTTGTAGGGTCAGTTCGCAACCGAAAGTCGCGAAGTTTGACTTCTGCTTTGACTTTTGATTCTGACCCGATATAGATTAGTTACCTACTGATCTAAAGTTGCATTATGATCATAATATAATGTAGCATAACCCTCTGAGATTATATTACATGATCATAATCAGAATCCAAGTTTATGCGCAAGTTCCATAATTATGCTATCTTTGACCAAAATGTCCTTTTTGCATAAAACAAGGTTTTAAATAATAATGAACTTGAAAATGAGTTTCTAATGATGTAATATCATAAGTAGGATTATTTGGGATGTTAAACTAAGTTAAAAACTGAGTTTTCAAGCAAGTCCTTAAACTATGTTGATGAATGACGGTTTTAGCCCTTGTGGCTTATAAAATGGTTTTAATCAAATATTTTCAAGGTAAATCATTTACCTACTGATATGTTATATTAAATAACATATTTTAAACATTCCAATCAGACATTAACATCAGTTTTAGTAAACATCGCTTAAAAACGTCATTTTACGACATAAGCGCCGTTTCGGTGCATAGTATGGTTTTAAACCATATTAATTGACCAAGACTTGTTACCTACTGATTTTGAAATTTATTTTAAACATATTTATAGTAGGTACATGTTATAAACTCAGAACCCCAAATAATTTATAAACTATGTGTAAAATGACCAAAATGCCCCTTCGGTGCATAGTTTGGTCATAAAAGATAAATTACACATACAATTGATATTCTACTGATATTATAACATAAATAAAATATTTTTCCAGAATACTTATGATTACAAACTTAAAATGCATTCAAGTTCCTTTTATACGGTGTATAATTACCGAATTGCCCTTACAAGGCATAATTTCGTTTTAAAACCTTAAAGGGCATACAAGTTGATATCCTACTGATATATTAACTTATTTAAAATATAATTGCATATAGAACTTGTCCATGACTTATCCGGTTACCCATTATCGCTTATAAGCATACGGTTGATTATACGTAACTTGTTTACGGAATTTAACCGAAACGGGTTTAACCTTGTTATTTAAGTTTCAAAATCCATAATGTTTATAGCTTACCCATATTATACAAGTCAAGTACTTGTCCGGATTAAACTACATTCTATCCGATCATCGTTTAATCAAGCGTTATACGTAATGATCATGTACACTATTCGGCTTATAAGAACGTTAGTATTTAATTGGCTAGCTTATGCCATAATCCAGACAAGAGCCTTCCCGGTAAATGCTATCTGCACTTGGTACTTTTGTATACGGCTGAGTTATTTAAAAATAAAAGAAGAAGACTAGCTCAGGTAAATACTCTCGACTTATTTTCCGTATATGGGCTTGGGATACGGTAAATTATTACCACTTGGTCCAAAATGGGGTCAATCGAATGCCCGCTTGTGGCTAGTAAACCTGCGTATTTCGTGTTAATCAGTTTTGTTTGATAACTTAAACATCGAGGGTTAAATTACCGTGTCCTGGATATCCTTGGCTCAATACATTAGTTATTGGCCACGACTTTAGCGCGGGGTGTAGGCATACACCTGACAGACGCTCATATGCAATATTCCCAAGACGTTGGGGATGACTCCTTCGTGAGTCCTGAGTGGTGTGTATTTAATCATGTCTCGGTTTCTATACTGGGCCCTGTATGTATTGACAAACATGTGAATCTGATACAAGGTTGTAAATTCAACTTTCCCAAGTTAATAAAAGATTTTGTGCCATTTTGCACTTAAAACTACTTTAAAGTTTTCAAAATGAGTCAGTTGGGTGTATTTAATAGCGTAAGCTGACGTATCGTCCAAAGCCTAAACTGCAGGTACAATACAAAATAGGCCGGAAGCTGCTCGGTAGTGAATAAGAGGATCTTGCAAATCCTTAAATGTGCCCTAAAGTCTGTTTTATATTCTTTCTGTACATTTTAATGATCCGTCTGTGGATCTTCTATTACGAGCCTGTATATTATTTTATTTTGAACATTCAGTTTGTAATAGTAATTTTACTCCAAGACTTCCGCTGTGCTATGTTTAATTGAAAATGATGTTATCAACTTACGTCACGATACTCCCCACCCGGGCCCACCGGTGTATGGATTTCGGGTTGGAAATCCGGGGTGTGACAGGTTGGTATCAGAGCCAACGTTTGAGAGAATTAAACACTAGACTTTTGTGTTTAATCTCAAACTTACATAAGCATGTTTCGTAGACTTCCATGTCTAGGCATTAACCTAGGATTTACTCATTTCATTATTAAGTTATTAGTATTGTTTTTGAATTGTTTTTTAAAGGAAAATGTCATCACGTGTACGAGGACAAAGCGGGAGAGGGAAAGGTCCAATGATGGGAGGACCATCAGGGCGCATTCCCCCTCAACCTCACAATTCAGACCCTTACCAAGAATCGGGAGATTCATCTACTTGGCAACCAGCGAGACGTTCCGTCTCTAATAGACACTCGCCCTCACAATCCCAAAATTCTTACCACTCTCACCACTCCTAATCATTCACACCATACCCATAATTCCCATTCACATTCATACCATGAAGAATATAACCATAACCATTACTTTAACACACCTTCAGCCGATCAAAATCAGTTGGACCAGCCAAACCCCATAGACGAGGACTCCGACCCGGAGATGCCGCCGTCGGGATCAAATATGCATATAATTGAAATTTCGAGCGATTCAAACTCATATACCGGATCGCCCTACCAAGGTCCTAATGAGTGGGACCAATACTGGAACCAATTCACCTTCGCCCACATTCCTTCTCATCACTCTCAACCACCCCCAATACAAGAAGATGTCCACATGGAACCACTGGACCAACCTCAACCACCACCTGAACCACCAAGAAGGAAGCGTGGAGCACGTATGTCGGTACATGCTGGACAAAGGTCGGGATCGCTGCCACCTTTGCCCAACTCCTACCCCATAATTCACGAGGACCCACAAATGGGTTGACCCTCTAATGTTTCACCTATAGTGGAACCAACACCCACACCTACAGTTCAACCACCGCCAACGGGTTATACTAACCCAATCCCCACATATCCAGATACGTCTGGATATGATCCTGTTAACCCGTCTACACCGGTAGACTATCAAGCATGGTCGTAAGACCCCTACATGCAGGCGGTTATGCACAATGCACTTTACCCGTCTCTTTTCCCACCTACTTATCCACCGACTGGATATCCAACTTATGGGTACCAGTATCCAATTATGTCACAACCACAACCACAACCTCCGCCGTCACTAGAGGCCATTAATGAGGCCTTAGAAAGAATGAAAGAAATGCAGCAGCAGGCAGAGAAAATGGAGAAGAAGACAAATTAGTTCTTCAAGAAACTCTCCAAATTGGTCAAAGGAAAGGGGGACGAGTAAAGTCTCTTCTAATTATATGTTGTCCCGCGAGGACATTGTTATTTCCTTAGTCCCTACATGGACATGTTTATTTCTTTTAAAATCTTTGCATGGACAGTTTATTTCATTTTCTAGTATTGTAATTTCTTATGGAAATTTAATGAAGTACTTTGGAATTATATATATATATATATGTATGTATTCATCCTCTTGAAAACGAGCGTCTCAAGTTTACTCGAATTTATGCTCTGCGATATAATTCCAAAAAGATCTTAATGGTTTTGATTTGCCAAGTGGCACAGACAACATATTTGGTCAAATATATAAATGATAGTTAAGAACGGAAGGGTCTTCTATCATGATAGTTAAGGGAAGTTATCCTTCTATCTAGAGGTGGTGGACTAGGTTCAAGCCTCCAAGTCATTAAGGTCAATGCGACCGGGACTATTAATCACCATTAAGATCCTCATATGATAACATTCAAGTAATGTTCATACTCTTGGTAGTGTGACTTGAGGAATCACGCTAGCCTTCAAGGTAATGGACTATGTCCTAACCTTATATAGCCCTTGTGATCTGTTTGATCCCGGCTAAATATCATCAGTGCGATGATAAATAAAACATCCATTAGAGATGTATTTTATATAGCCCATGTGATCTATTTGATCCCGGCTAAATATCATCAGTGCAATGATAAATAAAACATCCATTAGAGATGTATTTATATAGCCCTTGTGATCTGTTGGATCCCGGCTAAATATCATCAATGCGATGATAAATAAAACATCCATTAGAGATGTATTTTATATAGCCCTTGTGATATGTCTGATCCCGGCTAAATGTCATTAGTGCGATGATGAATAAAACATCCATTAGAGATGTATTTTATATAGCACTTGTGATCTATTTTGTCCCGGCTAATATCACCAGTGCGGTGATTAAACATCCTTTAGTGATGTATTACCCTTTCGGGTTATGATTTAATTTTATATAGCCCATGTGATCTATTTTGATCCCGTCTAATATCACCAGTGTGGTGACAAATAAAACATCCATTAGTAATGTATTGCCCTTATGGCTATAATTTATTTTATATAGCCTATGTGATCTATCCTGATCCCGGCTAATATCACTAGTGCGGTGACTAAACATCCATTAGTGGTGTAGTGCCTATGTGCCATATTTTATGTCCATTAGTGACACGCCTATGTGACATATTTGATGTCCTTTGTGACAAGCCTATGTGCTATAAAATTGTCAAATATGACAATGACAGTTGTGACATTGCGATCCTCTGTCTAGTAATAAATGGACTATGTCCAGATTGTAATTTGCCTATGATGGTCCTATTAAGACCTAGGCCAAATATAGTAATACTAAGCCTAAGAGTTGTGTAGGCAATGGATTTTTCTTATATCCAATGTTTTTTAAGACCAATATGGTTGATATAGCATGGCTAAATGAAGCTTATTTGGTATATAGAACCAAAGCTTTAAAGAATGGCTAAATCTAATGAGGCACAAAGTAGCCATCGGAACGTCAACTCTAAGGACGCCAAAAATGTAGCCATAAATGATAATTATTTCCAAGCCCGCATTGATGCGGCTGTGGAAAGGGCCATGGATAAGGCCATCGAAAGGTTTAGAGAGTCGAGTGCTACTCACTCTAGACCCTTATCTATTCCACCATCTTCAGCTCATAGGGAGAGCTCCGTTCACTCTTCAAATGCAAAGAGTGAACCAAGGAAAATAGATTTCGCTGAAAAGTCCCATTCTGTTAAAGACGGATGTACCTATAATTATTTCATCTCCTGCAAACCCCGAGACTTTAACGGGGAAAAAGAAGCTGTAGAATCCCTAAAGTGGCTAGACGAGATGGAAACGATAGTAGATATCAGCAATTGTGCTGATAAGGATGTGGCCAATTATGTATCACAGTCCTTTAAGGGCGATGCACAAATATGGTGGAAAGCCATGATTCAGTCTGCAATAAAGTATACCTGTGTAATTTGGGATGGTCCAAATTTGTGGATCTTATTAAGGAAACTTACTGCCCACCTCATGAGGTGGAGAAATTAGAGACCGACTTTTTGTCTCTTTCCATGAAAAACCTAGATTGTCGGAAATATGTTTCTGATTTCAATTCCCTATCCAGGTTAGTTTCCTATTTAATTACCCCGGAACCCAAATGCATTGTGCGTTTTATTAATGGGTTAGTGCCCGAGATTAAGGGTATGGTAAAGGCTGCTCAGCCTAATACTTATAGGTCTGCTGTTGACCTATCTCTATCTCTTACCCTTGATCTGGTAAGACAAAAGTCAGTTAAGTCTGAAACTGACGGAAAAAGGAAGAGGGAAGATGACAACTCCCATAGATTTAATAAGAAAAATAAAGGGAGATTTGGTTTCAAAAGGGAACCAAAGCAAGTCGGTTGTAATGCCATTTTGCAAGACTTGCAACCGCAGACACTAGCGACAGTGTAATTCTGATTCACAAGCTAGACCTTGTGGTATTTGTAAAAGGAGAGGGCATAAGGCCCTAGATTGTAAAGATCTTCAGGATTCCATTTGTTACATCTGCAAGGAAAAAGGGCATGTAAAGACTAACTGCCCTAAGCTTCTTAAGAATAATAACACAAAGCCTGGAGAGGCCAAGAAGGGGAATGCTCGTGCCTTTCAAATAACTGCAAGAGAGGCTGTTAATGACGACACTGTCATAACAGGTACATTCCTCATTAACAATATCTATGCTAGAGTTCTTTTTGATTCGGGTGTGGATAAATCATTTGTTGACCATAAGTTCAGTAAACTATTAAATTTGCCCATAAGAACTCTATATAAAATTTATGAGATAGAACTCGCTGATGGAACCTTAGAAACTACTTCTTCTATTCATGATGGATGCTCTATATCCATTAAGAATCATTCCATCTCAATCTCTCTTTTGCCAATGAAATTGGCGGGGTTTGATGTTGTCTTAGGCATGGATTGGTTATCTCATAACCAAGCCCGCATTACCTGCGATAAGAAGCTCATCGAAATTAAAACCCCATTTGGTGAAATAATCACCATACCCGGAGACTCACACTATGGATTGCTAGACAATGTGTCATTATTTAAGGCATCCAAGTGTTTGAGAAAAGGCTGTGTCATCTACATGGCACAAGTCACCATGAATGAACCTAAGCCTAACCTTGAAGATTAACCAGTTATCTCGGAGTATCCCGATGTTTTCCCTGAAGAATTACCAGGCCTACCTCTGGATAAGCAAGTGGAGTTTAGAATAGACATTATACCAGGATCAGCACCAGTGGCTAGAGCTCTATATAGACTAGCTCCAACCGAAATGAATTAGTTAAGAGTTCAATTGGATGAACTCTTGAAGAAGGGATTTATTCAACCTAGTTCCTCTCCTTGGGGAGCTCCAATCCTTTTCGTTAAAAAGAAAGACGGTTCAATGTGGATATGCATTGACTACCGAGAGCTAAACAAGTTGACAATCAAGAATAGATATCCTCTGCCCAGGATCGACGATTTATTCGACCAACTTTAAGGGGCTAGTTACTTTTCTAAGATAGATTTGAGATCAGGATATCATCAGCTGAAGGTTAGAAGTGAAGATGTTCCTAAGACAGCCTTCAGGACCCACTATGGTCACTTCAAATTTTTGGTGATGCCTTTTGGGCTTACAAATGCACCTGCAGCATTCATGGATCTCATGAATAGAGTCTGCAAACCGTATTTGGATAAGTTTTTCATTGTCTTCATAGACGACATACTTATCTATTCTCGTAATCAAGCTGATCACGAGAAACATCTTCGGTGCATCCTAGAATTATTAAGGCAGGAGAAACTTTATGCAAAGTTCTCTAAATACGAATTTTGGCTTAGAGAATTCAATTCCTTGGACGTGTTGTAAGTGAGCGTGGTATCCAAGTGGATCCCCCCAAGATTGAAACCATCATGAATTGGGAAGTGCCCAAGACCCCAACGGAGGTTCGTAGTTTCTTAGGATTGGCTGGATACTATAGGAGGTTCATTGAGAACTTTTCAAGGATAGCCACTCCTTTAACTTCCTTAACCCGTAAGAGTATTAAGTATAATTGGGGTCCAAAACAACAAGAATCTTTTGAGAATCTTAAACATAAGTTGAGCAACGCTCCTGTGTTATCTCTACCCGAGGGTGTTGAGAACTTTGTTGTCTATTGTAATGCTTCGCACACCGGCATGGGCTGTGTGCTAATGCAGAATGGCAAGGTAATTGCCAACACATCACGACAACTAAAGGTGCATGAAAGGAATTACACCACCCACGATTTGGAACTGGGTGTTGTTGTATTTGCACTAAAATTGTGGAGACATTACTTGTATGGTACGAAGTGTATTATATACACTGACCATAAAAGTCTCTAACACATGTTCAATAAAAAAGAATTGAACATGAGACAACCCCGTTGGATGGAAACTCTTAACGACTATGATTGCGAGATTCGCTACCATCCCGGCAAGGCAAATGTAGTCGTCGACGCCTTAAGTTGCAAAGAAAGAGCTAAACCAATAAGGATTAACGCCAAGAGCATTGAGCTCAGAAATAGCTTAAGTGAAAAGCTATTAGATGCGCAAAAGCAAGCCCTATTAGAGGCTAATATTCCAAATGAGGGAATAGGCGGAACTGTTTATCAGTTAACGCCTAGAAAGGATGGAATCCTAAGATTTAATGATCGAATTTGGGTTCCGATCTTTGGAGGACTTAGAGATCTAATCCTCCAAGAAGCGCATAATCCAAGATACTATGTTCACCCGGGTGGTGACAAGATGTATCAAGATTTGAAGAAAAATTATTGGTGGATGGGTTTGAAGAAATCCATAGCCACTTATGTAGCTAAGTGTCTGACGTGTTCACAAGTTAAGGCCGAACATCAGAAACCGTCAGGACTTCTACAACAACTTGAGATTCCTGCTTGGAAATGGGAAATGGTAACAATGGACTTGATTACCAAGTTACCTAAGACCAAACGTGGTATTGACATGATTTGGGTCATAGTTGATAGGCTGACTAAGTCAGCACACTTTTTGCCAATTAAAGAGACTTATAATTCTGACAAGTTGGCTAAGTTGTATGTGGACAAGATTGTGTCCCTACATGGTGTGCCAATATCTATAGTATCTGATAGAGATACTAGATACACGTCTCACTTTTGGAAAAGTTTCCAACATTCGTTAGGCACACGATTAAACTTTAGTACGGCTTACCATCTGCAGACTGATGGTCAGAGCGTACTATCTAGACTCTGGAAGACATGCTTAGGGCATGTGTGATTGATTTAGGTGGAAGTTGGGATGACCACTTACCCCTAATAGAATTCTCCTACAATAACAGCTATCATACTAGCATTAAGACTGCTCCTTTTAAGGCCTTGTATGGGAGAAAATATAGAACGCCCGTATGCTGGGAAGAAGACGGGGAAGCCCAACTATCAAGACCGGAAATTGTCCTGGAGACCACGGAAAAGATTGTGCAAATCCGTGATCGTCTCAAAGCTGCCATGGATAGGCAGAAGAGCTATGCTGACAAGAGGCGTAAACCTCTTAAGTTCCAAATAGGGGACAAAGTCATGCTGAAAGTATCACATTGGAAAGGTGTGATGCATTTTGGAAAGAAGGACAAGTTGAGCCCAAGATATATAGGACCCTTCGAGATAATCGAATGTGTCGGCACTGTAGCTTATAAGCTCATATTGCCAGATGAGCTTAGTGGAATTCATGATGTATTCCACATATCTAACCTTAAGAAATGTCTTGCCGATGAGTCGCTAGCAATGTTGCACGAAGATATGAAAATTGATCAAAACCTGAGGTTCGTTGAGAAACCAATTTCGATCGAGGATCGACAGGTTAAGAAGCTCCGAAGAAAAATGATACCTATAATAAAGGTTAAGTGGGATGCCTTTAGAGGTCCTAAGTATACATGGGAGGTTGAGTCCACTATGCGACAAAAGTACCCCCATCTTTTTAATAAAATCTCGAAGTCGAGATTTCTTTTAAGGGGGTGAGGATGTAACACCCTGTAAAAATCATGTCCAATAATATAGTGACACCTGTTGTATATTAAAAGACTAATATGGACTAGAAGTGGCAACATGCTCAAACTGAGCCTCTGAATGACTTTTTGATGTCAACATGCATAAACCAAGCCTCTGAACGACCATTAGTGTCGTCATGCATAAAAACGTAGCCTCTGAACGACCATTAGTGTCGTTATGCATAAAACATAGCCTCTAAACGACCATTAGTGTCGTTATGCTTAAACTTGGCCTCTGAGTGACCGTTGTCTCAACATACCTAGCCTCTGAGTGACATCGGAGTCAACATGCTTATACTGAGCCTCTGAGTGATCCTTTACGTAGTCCTAACTCTCATATGTCCTGTTTGTTGGACGAGAGTGATTAAATCCGTTATTATATGAAAGTTGGATAATGGAGGGATTAAAAGTGTCAACATGTTAATTCTTACTTCTGAGTGACCTTTTAACGAACCGAGAGCTCGACAATGTCCGGGCATAATCCTGGGTATGCCATGTATTGGCTACGAAGGGCTAATTATGCCAAAACGGTGTTTTAGAAGGCTTTTATAACGTTTAATAAGTTAAGGGGTTAAAAGTGACAAAGTTTGAAAGTGGCCATAGGGCGGTCGCGGGCCACGAGAGACATGCCTTGTGTCTCTCCCGAGGCGCGAGAACAGGTCTGCTGCAGAAAGTTTGGCCTGGTCCCCAAACAAAGCTCCAAAACCATTGAATCGAAACCATGGCTTCTCCAAACTGCTATGCCACATTTTGGGACACTTGTAAGCTTCTTCTTACACCCATAAACACCTAGCTTGACCTCCTTTGAACTCTCCAACTATACATAGGTGTTCAAGTGCTTCATTTCAGTTTCCACCTTTCTTGTTCATACTCTTCTCCCTCCTCTGGAAATTCCTAGTTGAAAGGAGCATCCTCGACCTCATCCTCATCTAAATTCAATTTTTCGTGAGGTTAATTATGTTGATGCAAATGGCATGCCCAGATAATCAATGGCCTGGTTTGCAGCCTCTAACTAAAACCTATTGAAATGTGTAGGAACACCTCTGGCGAACTCTCGTTAGACTCTGGTATATTGACAGTGGTTGTTCCAGGCACATGACTGGGGACATCTCGCAGTTGAATGACATTCAGTTTTTTGATGGCGGGTTTGTCTCCTTCGCAGATGGTGAGACATGAAAGATCATGATGAGAGGAATAGTATACAATGAAGCTCTCAGCTTTAAGAACGTGAACTACGTACCAGAGTTGAAGCATAGTATTTTGAGTGTGTCTAGTTCTGTGACAATCATTTGGATGTTCTCTTTACCAAGAAAGGGTGTTATGTACTGAAACTAGGCCTCATCATTCTGAATGATTGGATTCTTCTAAAAGTCGGGCGAAAAAGAAATTCTTATGTCATCGACATGAACAAACCTCCTACTGACAAGCTTACTTGCTTATTCTCGTCAACAGCTGAGCATGAGCAATGCTATGGCATAGTCGACTTGGACACATCAACATGAAGAACTTAAAATGACTAGCGAAAGGTGGTTTAGTCAGAGATCTACCAGTTCACGACTTTATGCAGATTGAAAAGTGTGAATCGTGTGCTCGTGGGAAACAACATCGACAGCCGCACAAATCTAAACCTGCACCTTCCACGTCTCAGGTCTTAGAATTACTTCATATGGATCTCTTTGGTCCGACAGATATTTTGAGCATTGGTGGGAAGGCATACTGTCTTGTTATTATTGATGACTACTCACGATTCACTTGGGTCTTCTTTCTGGCACAAAAAAGTGAAACCGCTGACTTAGAACCAGACAGACATCACCGTGAAGGCTATTCGTTGTGATAACGGAACAGAGTTTAAGAATGCTACCTTAAATTCTTTATGTTCCTCCAAGGGGATTGATCGACAATTTAGTGCAGCCAGAACTACACAACAAAATGGGGTTGCAGAACGGAGATATCGAATACTGATTGAAGTTGCATGTATCCGAGCTACCTCTTATTTTCTGGCTAGAAGCAATCAATACCGCCTTTTATATTTAGAATCATGCCTTGATCAACAAAAGACACATGAAAACACCATACAAAGTGGTTGAAGGTCGCAAACCTTCGGTCAAGCATTTCCACAAGTTTGGATATCCTTGTGTTCTTCTGCTCATGGACGCTAAAGGGAATTTTTAATCTCACGGGGATCCATGCATCTTCGTCAGATATTCCAAAAATACTTCATATCGTGCCTATAATAAGATAGTGAAAATGGTAGTTGAAACCTACAATGTGGGCTGGCTGGAGGAGAATCCCAAGGACACACGCATTGGTCCTAACTAGCTGTATGATTATTCCACCTTGTTTAACCATGTTGATGTCCCTTCTAATGTGTCTGCAGGTACAAGAAAAATTTATGACCTTCCAACGATGCCCATCTCACCCGAAGACGATGTCGATTCTACACAGCTGCATGAGACTTTAAAGAAGCTGAGTGTGGATCCACCTTGATTTAACGAAGCTATATCTACACCTTCACCAGTATCATAACATCAAGAAATGGCATCTGACCAGATTCCTCAGGATGATTGCCCTAAAGTTGAGGCTCCAAACACAGAGCCTCCTACGACAAATGCAGGGTCTGCTCCTCCCAATGTCTTAGGTTCATCTCTGTTTACTTTGCCTACACCGCCAGACTGTTCTTTTGATTCATCAGTCAACACTCCTACTGGTGCAACTAATGAGGGGAGTCATCTGGAGTTGCTTCACCGAGTGTTACCAACTTACAAACGGATCTTCTTGTCCCTGCTACGCCAATACCGCAGCGTCTACAGCGCGATCATCCAATTGAAAATGTTATTGGCCCTGTTACTACTGCCGTTCGAACCCGCAGTCAATCAGGGGATATTAATACTTGTCTTCAATCTTGCTTTATCTCTCAAATTGAACCTAAAAGTATTGATGTCGCCTTGCAGGAACCAGGCTGGGTTGATGCTATGCATGAAGAACTCAATCACTTTGAGAAGCTTTGTGTATGGAAATTGGTGAAGCTTCCTCAAGGAAAACGTGCTCTTGGAACTCACTTGGTATTTCGCAATAAACTGGTGACAATGTAGTAATTTTTCGGAATAAAGCTTGACTAGTGGTTCAGGGTTTTTCGTCAGATTGAAGGATTAGAATACGATCAGGTTTATGCACCGGTAGCTCGATTGGAGGCTATTCCCATTTTCTTGGCATATGCATCTTACACGGATTTCACCGTCTATCAAATGGATGTCAACACTGCTTTTCTTTATGGTACGGTGAAAGAGGAAATATACGTGGTACAACCCACCGGGTTTTACTTATCCTAACAAGCCAGAATATGCATACAAATTGGACAAAGCTTTGTATGGTTTGCATCAAGTGCCTCGCGCATGGTACGCAACTCTAACAGAGCATTTGCTTGCTCATGGATATACTCGGGGAACCATTGATCAAACTTTGTTCATCAAATGTGTTGACAAGGACATTATTCTTGTTTAAATTTATGTTGATGATATCATTTTTTGTTCTACGAATGATGGTCTGTGTCGGGAATTTGAAGAAATCATGAAGAAGAAATTTGAGATGAGCGCACTAGGGGAGATGACTATGTTTTTGGGACTTCAAGTTCGTTAGAGCTCGAAAGCAATCTTGATTCATCAAGGAAAATATGTCAATGACGTTCTTGCGAAATTCAAGCCTACAGACTCAAAGCCTACGGCTTCACCTATTGCAGAACGAACTTTGTCTAATGAAGCGCTGAAGGAACGCCTGTTAATCCAACCATGTACCGATCTATGATTGGTTCACTCATGTATCTCACTACAAGTCGGCCAGATATCATGTTTGCCGTTTGCGAGTGTGCTCGCTATCAGGCTACTCATAAACCCTCTCATTTACATGTTGTTATGAGAAAATTTAGTTACCTCAAAGGGGCACCATCTCTGAGCCTCTGGTATCCTAAAAATTCTGAATTTGAACTGTATGCTTTCTCTAACAATAATCTTGGAGGTACAGATAGGGATATGCGCTCAACTTTAGCTGGATGTCAATTCTTGGGAAATCGCTTAATCTCGTGGCAATGCAAGAAGCAGCAGACGGTCTCGCTCTCAACTGCGGAAGCAGAGTATGTCACAGCATCTACTTACTGCTCCTAGGTTTTATGGATACAACACCAGCTTACGGATTACTGTTTGACTTATCTAAACACAACAATTTATTGTGATAATGATGCCGCTATCCAAATCATTAAAAATCCTGTTTTTCACTCCAAAACCAAGCACATAAATATCAAAGTTCATTTTATTCGTGATTGCTATGAAAAGGGTCTCGTTAAACATGAGCAAATCCACACCGATACAAACGTGGCAGATTTGTTCACCAAACCCGTTAGCAACGCGCGTTTTCAAGTGCTTGTCGATCTCCTCAAAATGATCCATTTTTCTAACTAAACACCTTGTGTGCTTTCTGTTTAGTTTGTTGTCTTTCTTACATTTTTGTTTGCTTCATAAATTTGTTCATAGATATGCACAAATTTAGGGGGAGAAATATTAAAAAAAATGTGTCTTTTTAAACAGCTTTTGAAATGAATGGGAAATGAAATACTTTTCGTGATAACGTGTCTGACTAACACATGTAAGGTGTTGAAGCGGGAAAAGACTTGAATCGAAGGTGATATATTGATAGGTCTAAATCTCAACCGGATAGTGTAAGCCAATTGATGTAAACATAACGAACTATATATTTAGTGGGTCATACACTATAGGCGTATGATTTCATGGTCTTAAATCCTGTGTTGATAGATAGCTAACATCTAAGGTTTCGGGTCGTTATGTTATTGAGTCATCCGGAGATATCTTGGCTTCCCTTCTGTTGCATCCACCTAGGCACAGTTAGGATATCTTTAAAAGAGACAAAATGGAAGGGTCAAAACCTAAAAGACGGAAATCTCTTCATGAGAAAATTACATAAGTTCATACGTACCACAAAAGATATTTGCCTAACCCTCGTCAGATACTATTGGTCACTCTTCTGTACGAAAGTACTGACCTGTTCACCAATAGTCTGACGTTGTAAAAGATAAAGGATCATCTCAGTATACTCACCTGCTACGATGAATTATTGTGATTACCTTGATTGTGGAGGTATGTCAAGGTATGGGACACACGGGTATCATAGTACAATACTACCTTAAGCGTATCATGAAGCTAGAACTGGAGGGTTGAGTTTTAGATTTAGATGGACAAGTATATTGGCAATTGCTTAGACTAGTTTGACCCAGCTCACACTGAAAATTGCTCCTTAGTCGACTTTAGAAACGATTTGATCCCTTAGCAAAGCCATGTCTGTGTTTGTGTTTGGTTTTTGCTTAAATGTCTTACTTTTGTAGTTGGTAAACGGTGGTTGGATGCTTAGTTAGTCAAATTGCTGATTTTTGGTTAGATGGTTTCTGTCAAGGGATATTAGACTGGTCTACTAAGTTTTGAAGTTGGGCCAATCCAATGGAATTTCTGAAAGTCTTAAAAATTGAACATTTATGGTTCACGAGTTATTGTTCCGGATTGGGCTTTCAAGCACCTTCTGGATAGGCCCACTAGGTTGTCACTATTCTGGATTGGGCCTGACAAAAGCCTAATCCGGATCCTTTGGGAATTCGGATTATGCATTCCGGATTGAGTTGGGCCCAAAAGGTGTTAGGCCCAAGCCCATTCCAGAAAAGTACTTAACTGAATCAGAGATGCATTTAGGATTATTCACAAAATTTTCTAAAACCTCTGATATTCTCTGATCATCTCTGAACTCACTGTTCATTCTCATTTCGGATTGTTATCTCAAATTTCATCTGGATTAGGTATATAATGCTCTAAAATTATGAAATCTAATGATAATCTTCAAGTTTTCATACATCTCGGACAACATTTCGGATTAGCCTTCAAAGAAACTGGTATTTCGGATTTCATTCCAGATGGATATTCAACCGAGTTGATGAACTCGGAGTTCATCTCGGATAACCTTCATCCGGATTGATGATCCATTTGAATTACTGTTGACTTGTTTGCTAATCCGGATTGATAATTCCTTCGAATTACTGTTGACTTGTTTGCTAATCCAGATTGATGATGCATCCGAATCCCTGTTGACCTTTTTGCTAATCCGGATTGATGAAAGATTCAACCCAGATTACTGTTGAATAGTTAGTGACTCCGGATTCTAGGGTTTGAACCTTTGAGCTCATTTGAACCTTTCCAAGTGATTGAACCCCTCAAACTGGTTTGAACCTTTTAATAATTGAACCTTTGAAATATGTTTAAACCATCCGATTCGTGTTGACCCTTTATCCTAATGAACTCCTTTAACTTCTGTTAGTTGCATTAAAATTGAGTTAACCTGGTTATTGTTTTGATAGAAATGGTGGAAGAGGCTTTTGATGCAGTCATGTTGTTGGGGGAGCAGTTCCATAATCAAGCAGGATATCAATCAGATCCTCCAGCGGAATTTTTCCAAGAGTTCCAATCCATGATGGCTGATTTAAATGCGTGCAAGATTGCGTATGCACTTCGTGCCAACCCGGTTATATATAGAGATCTGGTGCAGCTCGATTCCACTTGATAGGAGCTGATGGGAGACTATACATTAGTTCTCAGATACAGGGTAAGGAGATCTTAGTGAATGAAGCCTGCGTTCGAGAGGTTTTACAGTTTATAGATGCTACAAGTGATCCAACTATGTACGCAAAGGAGAAGGTGTTGCCTATTCTTGCAGAGATGAGGGTTCATATCCGCCGTTGCTCAAGAAAATGTTTCCTGCGAGATTGCTGGTGCACATGTTCATGCAGTGCGTTTCTGAGAACAAGGGAGGGTTAGACCAACCGAATCAAACTCAAACTTCCTCGATCGTGGCTCTTATTATTGATTGGAAATATAACTTTTCAGATTTTATTTTCGTAAATATGAAGAAGATTTTAGAGCAGTTCAAGAAGAGGATGTTTCTGTTATATCCGCGTTTTGTGTAGTTGATTTTGGATTCTCGATATCCCGCTTTAGCCAAGGATGCTTCTGATGCGAATCTGCTAAATATGAAGCCAATTGGACCGACTATCTTTAGCACAATGAAGAAAAATCGTTCGACATCAAAGACTGTATTTGTTGGTCGTTTTCTGTTAATGAAGTTCGAAAAGTTTGCTGAGGTGATCCGACAGGATGTCCTAGCTCCTACACCAGTCAATGCTATTGTTGCTGAAGAACATGATGTGCCTGCGAAAGAGAAAGAGGTTGAGATTGAAGATCTGGTCACTAATGTGGATACAGACGAGGAACAAGCTTTCTTAGACGATCTTACTGAGTTTAATGCTAATCTGAATCCAGCTTTGCCCGAACTCTCTTCAGAGAACTTAGAAGCTCTAATTGCACACATGAAAGAAATTCAAGAGCGACAAGGTGATCCTCCTTTGGTAATACCCTCTGTTGATGTTCCTGTCGTGTGGTTGAGTCTGATGAAGAGGACGAAGTGCCTTTGATAAAGAGATGGCGAACGGAGACCATTATTGAAACAAGTCATTCAGAAGCTCACGTTGTTAGTATTGCTGAAGAATCTACACCAGTGACATCTACTCCTGCTTTATCTTCAGTTGTTGTGTCTATGACTGATGCTAAGATGATTGATCCTCCAATTTCTTCTGAACCAACAACTACTCACATTGCTACACATTCCATGGTCGTATCTATTCCAGCAGACTCGGTATTACGAATGATGGATTTTGGCGGTAGTTCAGTAGGTGCTGAGGGATCTGGAGTGGGTGGAAGTGGTACAGGTGATGTTGAGGATGATGCTACAGAATACTCACGAAGATCTGAAAAACACGCTTTTGAGTGTAATGGTCTGAATTTTGATGATGAAGTTGTAGAAGTTGATGTTGTGGATTTGAAGAAGCGAGCGATTGTACTAGAGCAGGAGGTCATACTTAAGGATTCTCAGATGGCGTCATTGCAGACACGCTTAGACGTGAGAGACCAAACGATCGATCAGTTGCAAGGGGATGTCACTATGCTGATGACTTTGGTGTTTGATTTGAAGGCTAAATTGGACAAAAAGTTTGGACGAGAATTTTCTGACCCTACGGATGATCCAACGAATATAGAACACCGACATAGAGCAGCCGAGCAGAGAGCAACCAAGGAAAGTGAAGCGGATAGGTTAGCTGCTGAACAATTGGCTTCCGACAGATAAGCAGGGTTGGATAACTATTTGTGTGATCCGAGAAGTAAATATACTACAAGTCAAAAGCGTCCAATGACACAAAAGAAGAAACAGATGGTTTTGATGAAAAACGTTGACATTAATCCGCTTGATGAAAATTTCCAGTTGAAGGATCCGTCCAACCAATCTAAACGGTATGTCATGGAACTTGACTCGAGTTACTATAGCAAGGTTGCAAACAAATCAAAGGTGCTTAGCTGGATGTACGACCATGTAAAGAAGATGTGGATTATTGTTAGACAGGATAGTACTAGAGAATATTATTCTAAGGAGTCTCAGTTTGAAACATGGACGAAGATTGCTTTAACTGGTCTGTTGCGAGCTCCTTACTCATACGATGATAGTACTGAACGAGGTCTAGGCTCGAGGTTTTTCAAGAGATTGGAACAGGAAGTGAAGACTGGGTTCAAGACAATGAAAACAGCTGAACCGTATCTACGAGCAGTGAAGGGAGTGCGTGATGCAAGGACAGGGAGGAGGTTTAAGTCGGTGATGTGGCCCCCGACGGATAAGGAACTTGTTATACCAGTTGCTCCAACCTTTCTGAGAGGAATTTTGAAGAATTTCAATTTTTGGTTGTATGATCCAAAAGTTGGCAGTGTAGCGATTATGACGAAAGAGAAGGCGTTTAGGGTTAATGATGTGGTCGATTTGGTTAGCTTTCACGATGAAGATCTACGGGTTGTTACTTCACACCAGATTCGAACAGTAGAGCTATATCAAGCATGTGCTAAAGATTGGACTGCTGCTGTGGCTGGAATCATTGTAGGAAGATTGGGAGTGGATGCGCAACCTAAAGATTAAAAGGACTAATGTTGTAAACCTAGGGGAAGATTCTGGGCTTATACTAGTGAAGGTTTACACATTAGTGCTACATTTGGGCTTTTAGAGGGTTTTGGGCTTCCTAGTGCCTTATGGGCCTAGGGTTGTAATTGTTGGGCTAGACGTTTAGTATAAATATATGTATTAGGTTAATGTTTTGGGGTTAGAGAGTTATAATTGAAAAACTTGTATCAGATACTATTCTTCCTAATCTTTATTTCTGCAATTGATTAGGTTTACGATACCTATTAGATCCGATTTCGGGACTTACAGAATTCATATTGATGACAAACTCCAATTCACCGAGAAACCCATTGAGGTTATGGACTGGAAAGTTCAAAACACAAGGAGAAGTCAATTTAAACTAGTCAAAGTTTGCTGGAACTCACGTCACAGACCCGAGTATACATGGGAACGTGAAGATCGAATCAAGACAAAGTACCCCCACCTGTTCAAGGAGACTCCTTTAGAGGATGCCTCAAGGTGTTGGGACGGAATTCTTTTTAACAAGGGGAGTATGTGACAAATGGCAAATAACTAGTAATTCCGTACATTCTAATCACTACATTTAGTACATAATCTCATGCATTATATCGTAATTTTATAACGTAACTGAGTCGTACATCATATCACAAGTATTAGAACAAGTAAATCAGGTCATAACATATACTGGTTTCCGTTACGACGCAAAATAAACCAAACAATGCCCTAAAAGTGTTGGGTGCACTATTCGCGGTTGCACTATTCATGTAAGCGAACCCGCTAAAAAGAAACAGAACAACGAATAATGGCATGCTGATGCCATAATTGAGTCCATATATATATATATATATATATATATATATATATATATATATGAAAACATAAAGTAGGAACATCTATTTCAAAAAATACATAACTTTCTGGTACAACGCCTAAATTGCAAAATTGTCCGTTTCGACCCAAAATGCGACAATTTCAAATTGTCCGCAATATTAATTCGGTATTTTATGGATTCCAGAATTATAACAAAACAATGTTGAACACCCTAAAACAATATGAGAATAGCAGGAATACATAAAAGACATCATTTCTGGTCATACAGCTAACAGTGCACAACTTGACCGGAAAGCGACCGGTTGTCGAACCGACAAAGATTTCAATGGCCGATAGCATCATACATTAATATAGAGAGCTAGTTAAGCTTTATTTGGGATCCGAAATCCCTTCAAGTATCTTGAGGTCACGGAAAGACAACTCCAGGAAATGTTTGACGGCAAAATAAATAAGTACCGATATTGAGCGAATAATTCAGCGGGAAGCGTTCGGCCATCCAAACTCAACATATACTCGACTAGTGAACTAGTTAATCATATTTCGATATTGGAAGTGCTCTAAATAAACACCATGACAATTGTGGTGGTCAAAAAAACCAAAGCTTCCGGTACTAAATAATAAGATTCGTTTATTAGCGAATATTGTGTCGATGAACGAACTAGTGATGTTTTCGTTATCCGAAACTAATACCAATTAGTCAAGGGGACTAATTAACATTGATTAACACCCTAAACCCTAATTACCATAAATTACATGGGCTGGGCCCAATGACATAAAGATGTAGGTCCCTTAATCCGTATGGATCTTCACAGAATCGTCTATCCAACCTAGGTGAAGAATCCCCTAGATCAGATTTCATAGAAAACCGAATAAGAACAACAACACGATCACTTTCAACCAGTCTTCTATTGATTATCAAACACATGTGTTTACAATCAATTCAAGACTCTCTCTCACCATATGGACTGCTATTGGGTTTAGGCCCAATTCGCCTGTCGTACACTATAAAGTGTCTGAATTAGTCCAATCACTTCTAATCAACTACTACAATACTAAACCCGCTAACTATTTATCATTTTACTAATTACAAGATATCTAAAGACCAAATCTAAGGTGTTGTCACAAATATGCACCAACAAACTCCCCCTTGACAATAGCTTCATAAAATAACCTAGTCTTCAATCTTCTTGCAATCTTCAACATCTTTGAAAATCGTTGGTCTTTGGATAGCTTCAGCTTTAGTAGCTTCTATCAGCAACAGACTCCCCCTAAGCTGATGCATCCAATCACCAAATCATCTAATCGTTAGCGTTTGAGTAAACTCTAGTTTAGCACTAGCATAACAATCTTCATACTCTTCAACTTTGTCTGTAATGTAGAAAGGAGGTTCTACCATGCATCCAAGCAAACTCCTCTTCACCAAACTTAACAGCAACATACTGCTACAATCGGTATACTATAAAACAAACATCTCGAGAAACCATAAGAATTTTTCAACGCAAGTTAACAAATTATTATTATTCAAGAGATAGTAAAACTGTATCACAGATTAAGCAATTTTCAACATAAACCACAAATTTAAAATGTTACACACACTGAACCTGCAAGATATTAAAATTTTTGAACTCATCTTCTAACATCATCTACCCCTATCGGTAACAACTCCTCCATGAACAACCATATTCCGTACGCTAAGAATTTACAAGAAAAAAGAAAATCTTTTTGGATTTTATATTTTCTAAAAGCAAATAAATAACAAAATAATAAACACTCTGTTTTTGTGACAATCAACGGGAAGAAGATCATATCAGCAACATTAAACTATTTTCACACTATTAGATAATTGTATATGTAATTTTCATGAAAAACAGTTCAAGACGATTACCAGTATTGTTTATCCACTTTAACAAAATGCATGAACATTTCAAGTACCATTACCTAGTGATATGTTCAGATAATATATACTGATATACTAATATGTCCCACTTCAGGACATACCCCCATGATCAAGGTATGCACAAAGATTTCTCGTAGTAGGTGAGTATACCGAAATTCATCCTTTTATATTTACAACGTTAGATAATTGGTGATCAGGTCAGTACTTTCGTACAACAAAGAGACCAATATCCAATGAGGGTTAGGCAAATACCAAATTTTGGTACAAGTAATGCAGTTTGCACATTTGAATAACTCTCTAGGAGAGCTTCTTCAATTTCTAGGATTTGGCATTTTAGCTCTTTTAAGATATCCTGGTTGTGCCTATGTCAGCATATATCTAGATGCAGTAGAAGGACAACCATGATACCCCGGATGAAATAACGATATAAAGACCTAAAACCTCAGATTTTGGCAATCTATCAACGTAAGATTTAAGGTTATAAAACCATACGCCACTGATATGTTACCCACTCATACACTGTTCGTTATGTTTATATCACCCAGGTAAGTTGATTATTCATGCCTTTTGCCTACTGGTACATCATATGATGAAGCTGTTATCACACTTAAGCAATTTAATTTGAATTTCAGTGTGACAGTCTAACTTGCTGATGTACTATCATTTCTTCTTTTACCCACAGTGAAAACTCATTTTTAATTTTTCTATTTTTTATGTTTTGATTTTTGAAAAATAGTAAATTATTTACAAAATTCTTATGGAAAACTAGTTATTTAGGATTCCTCATCCCGTTGAGTTCGACTAAATGCTCAAAACGAGCCTTGTCAAATGCTTATGTGTAAAGATTTGCCAGGTTATCTAGTGTGTCGACTCGATGCAGTTCAATCAATTTCTTTTTAGCACGGTCCCATATAAAATGATGACGAATGTTAATATGTTTTGTGCGACTTAGTTTTACGAGATTGTTGGTGATTGAAATAGTGGCAATATTGTCTATCATAATAGGAGTACGAGTGAAATTCAAACCATAATCGTGCATCTGTTGTTGGATCCAGAGAACCTGAGAGCAACAGCTACCAGCAACACTATATTCAGCTTCACACGTAGAGGTAGACACGCAAGACTGCTTCTTGCATTGCCATGACACAATCCTCCCTCCTAAGAACTGACAACCACCTGTGGTAGACTTTCTTATTGATTTGCATCCTCCAAAGTCCGAATCAGTGAAAGGAACAGACTTCAATTCACTAGCAGCTGGATACCATAACCCAAGTTTAGGTTTCCCCTTCAAGTAACGAAGATTCGGCTTCACCGCTTTCATATATGACTCCTTTGGATTCGCTTGATATCTGGCACAAAGACACAATGCGAACATAATGTCTGATCTTGAAGCAGTCAAGTACATCCGAAAACCAATCATTGCCCTGTATTGAGTTGGATCAACATCCTCCACACTCTCATGATCTAGACCAAGATTGTGATTTTCGCAAATAGGTGTGTTGAAAGTAGCGCAATCCTCCATTTTGAAATGAGACAAAATGTCATACACGTACTTCATCTGATGTATAAACATTCCATCCTTGTTCTGTTCAACTTGTAAACCCAAAAAGTAGGATAGTTCACCCATCGCACTCATCTCAAACTTGCTCTTCATTACCTCCTCGAAATCATGACACATGTTTTCATCATATGACCCAAAAATGATGTCACCTACGTATACTTGTACCAGCAGAAAGTCGTCCTTATTTCTTTTAATGAAAAGTATAATATCAATCTAACCTCATTCAAAACCATTCTTTAACAAATGTGCTGACAGTGTCTCATATAACGGCCTAGGTGCCTGATGCAATCCATACAATGCTTATCAAGTCGATAGACTCGATCTAGATAATCTGGATCAGTAAACCCATCTGCTTGTGAGACATACACCACTTCTTGTTCTTTCCCGTAAAGAAATGCACTCTTCACGTCAAGTTGGTAAACTTTCAAGCCCTTGAATGAAGCAAAAGCTAGGAACAAACGAATTGCCTCCAACCTTGCTACTGGTGCAAACACTTCATTGTAATTAATCCCCTCTTGCTGATTAAACCCTTTCACCACTAACTAATCCTTATTCCATATCACGATCCCTCGGTCGTCTTTCTTGCACTTAAACACCCACTTGGTGCCTATTTCCTTCTCTCCTTCAGGCAAGTCAACTAGCTCCCAAACCTTCAACTTCTTAAACTAAGCTAGTTCCTCTTGCATAGCTTCAACCCAACAATTATCTTTTAGAGCCATGTGAACATTCTTCGGCTCCTCTTGGGCAATAAAGCAGCTATACAAACACTCATGTAACATCCCAGTCTTCTGAATCGAAGTAAATAAACAGGAACCTTCGATCATACCTTTTCTTGTCTAAACACCTGCAATAGCATCACCTATAATGTTTTCAACGGATGATCTCTGTTTGTGCATGTAGTAGCAATGGTGTCAACAACTAGATTATCTCCCATATTAGAATCAATCTCCCCATGAATGTCCTTATTAGCAAACGGATTAGTAAAATCCTCACACTGAATAGGTTCAAACTCACTCTCATTGGAGTCATGTGGAGCTGCACTGGAAGAAGTTTCTGGAGCATTTGTCATTGATATACTCGATCTAGGCATGAAGTCACCCTCTTCATCTACACTGATCACATTTTGAATCACATGAGACGCATCTGCTTTTGAAAAATCAGGAATATTAAATGATTTAAAATTGCTATCATAATCATATAATATAGTAGGACCACTCGTTGATTTTTGAGGTGAATAACTAGTGATTTCCATGTTAAACACAACCTCAATTTTACCAGTTTTTATAATAAAAACCCTTTTATTCGGTGTTCCAGGCATATAGCCTAGAAAGTAACCCTCGTCAGCTACCTCACCGAATTTTTGCTTATCTTTATTTCGCACAATGGTGCAGGGTGATCCAAATGGTTCAAAGCTATTTAAGTTTGGTTTTCGGTTAAAAAATAGTTTATGACATGTTTTGTTAAACCATTTAACCGTCAAAATTTTGTTTAGGACATAACAAGTTGTGTTCATAGCTTCTCCCCATAAAAGAACTGGAAGCTTTGAATCAGAAAGCATAGTCCTAGCGGCTTCAATCAACATCCTATTTTTCCTCTCAGCTAATCCATTCTATTGAAGTGTATAAGGAGCAGAATATTGATCTTCAATTCCCTTGCGAAGACAATAGAGATCCAGAATATTATTCTTGAACTCCGTGCCATTATCACTCCTTATCCTCTTGATCCGTGCATCATGGACATTTTCCAATTTTGTAAAAAGATCTATCAGCATCTCCGCTGTCTCATGTTTTGTACCTAAAAAGAAAACCCATGAATATCGTGAGTAATCATCTGTGACAACTAAGCAATAGTACTTTCCACCTAAGCTCCTTACATTCACCGGACCGAATAAATCCATATGAAGTAATTCATAAGGGGCATCTATGGAATATACTGTTTTAGACTTGTGAGGTTTCTTATGTTGTTTTCCCTTTTGACATGGAAGACATTTATCTTCCATGTGAAACCTCTGCACTGGCACCCCTTCCACTAAACTGTTTTTAATAATATAATTCATTTTTCTGTAGTGGATGTGGGTCATGCGTCTGTGCCAACACAATGACTCAGCCTCAGATGCTTTTGATAGTAAACACACCACCACATTGGGAGAATCCTTAGCACCCATGTCCATGACATAAGTGTCGTTTCTTCTCGGCGCTCTCATCACTATCTAGTCATCCGGTATCACCAAACCAGGTTTCAACACCAAAGCTTCAGACTTAGTAAAGTGGACCGAATGACCCTTGCCATAGACTTGAGACACGCTCATCTGATTGTGCTTCAACTGCTCCACATAGTTTACTTTGTCCAATGTGATCTTCCCGTTGGTCACTTTTCCTCGACCTGTAATGTGCCCTCCTTTGGCACCTGCAAAATTCACACAACTTCCATCTATATTCTCACATTCTGTCAACAACCTCGCATCCCTCGTCATGTGCCTGGAGCAGCCACTATCAACATACCAAAAGTTGATAATCCTCCTTAGCAGCTCCTGCACAACCCAACAAAATTAGTTAGATTGGGGGTCCCAAGCCTTAATGGTATTGGGTCTTCAAGATTCATCAACCACAGGAACATTCATCCAATATCCATCACTCTTAACAGGAGTCTTGGATCTCAGACTTGTTGATGAAATGGTTTTTTATTTCCACTAGGTCTCTGGTCCTGAGGTTTCCTAAACATGTTTGGACTTTGTGACCTTTTGAAATTTTGGTTTTGGTTCCATTAATTTTGATGATAATAATTTCTAAAGCCATTGTTATAAAAATTTCAACTACCAACATTTTGATATCGAGTTTGATATTGACCTTGACTTCTGAAATTACTTGATTGACCATTAAAGTTATTCATTCTTGGTGAACTACTTCTAGGTCTTTCACATCTGCCTGATGTAGATGTAGGCTGAAATCTTTGTTGATTTCTTTGAAAACGAGGAACTTGGTGAGTTCCTTTTTCAGCCTTATACACCAACAGCAACACTCTGTTGCTTGGTAGCAGATATCTTTGGTGAGTTAGTAACCTTCTTCTCACCTTCACCAATTTTTATTGGTGATTTATCTCTCTGTCTCTCACTCACCTATGCTTCATTCTTTTTGTTAGGACAGCAGCTAGCAACATGTCTCTTGTCGTGACATTTGAAGCACGATCTTCTAGCTGAAGACTTCTTAATTGAAGTCTCTAGTCTAGATTCATCAGGTAACGACGATGATGATGATGCCTTTGAAGGATGGTGTTTAGTTTTCATAATTTTTTTATTTTCTTTGTTTTTATTTTTAGCAAACTGCACATTTGACTCTTTTGTAATAACAGTGACCTCTTCTTCATATCACTCCCTTTAATAAAATCAAATTTTTTAACAGTTTTTTATTCTTAGGGTGTGTATTCTTTGTTTTTAAAACTGGTTCCCTGTTATTATCCTTATTGGCATTCTCAGTCACATCAACATTCCCTGATGTGGAACTATCAGGTGTAGTTGACACAAAGTCGGTTAGCTCTTCTTCATCTAGCAAGAAAGAATAGTCATGACCAAGAGGTCGTGGAACTTCATTGAAACCTTTGAATCCCACACATGTCTTGTCATTACTTTTCTTTAGGCCATTCATCATGTGTTTCATAACAAAAGATGAATCTCTAATTGATTCAATTTCTTTTCAAGTTCACAAATTTTAAGTTGTGCTTCTGTCAACTCTTTGCATTTTTCAAAAATCTATTTTGTTTTCTCGCTCATTGTATCATGAGCTAAGTAAATAATTTGAAGTTTTTCATTTAACTTACAGATTAAAATATTGATTTCTTCTTCGTAACCCTTAATTTTCTTCAAATATAATGACTCCTTTCTTTTTACGAAAAAGTTTGATTCCTTTACGTTCGAGAGCTCATTTACCAGACTTTGGTTTTGTTTTGTTAACGTGTCAACTTCACTTTGCAGTTCACGACATTTTAAGCAAACAGAACTACCAGAGTTTTAACGTACCTCTCCTGTTGATTTGCTTAGATCAGCTATGCAAGCAGCAAAATCAGCAACCGTCTTCTTCTCTGTAACATTCTGTTCTCCATCAGCTTTTTCAGCTACCGTCTCTCGCTCTTCCTCAGCACAGCCTTCACTTCTACATTATCAGCTGGAGCTATCTTAGCCATAAATGTCTGTGTGGCATTGTCATCACCCTCCAGATGAACACTCCAATCATAAGAACCCTCTCTAGCCGTAGAGATCAGGGCCTTTGATCCAGTGTTAGTTGACGCGTTCCTGTTGCTTGAATCATGACCAGAAAAATCTTGAAAGGATGAGCTAGAATGAGATTCAGACTTAGGTCTTTGACATTCTCTAGCAAAAAATTTGTAATTTTGACAATTGTAACACATCACTTTAGATTTGTCAAAACCTGCGTTCTTTCCAACAAACTTTCTACACATTCTGTTCATGAACCTCTTCACTCTTCTAGAGATCATGGCCATCTACCATTGTAAATCCATCTCCTCTAGGTCATCAGGGTCAATCTGATCATAATCTTCATCAAACGTAGTAGGATCATATATTCTTCCCTGAATGTAGTTCTCAGAGGAAGCAATGAATGAAGCCAGCAACGCCAGATGATCTTCAGGAGCCTTGACACTTAGAGGCATAGACTTAGTATTGTTGTTATTGTTACTGGATTGTTGTCTCTTTGCCCCTAACGATCCTCCTGAAGCAGCTACAAAACATACTTCACCATCAGCATTGGTCACAACTTGCTCATTTTCACCCGAGAGAAACATAGTTGCAGAATCACTTAAATCATTGTTGGAAGATGAAGGTGTAAGCCCCTTATAAATTCCCGGATCTTGAACCTGATTATATCTAGTTTCCTTCTTCATCATGTTGAGTTCGTAAGCTCTCAATTTCCCAACAACTTCTTCCAAGTCTTTATCTTCAAAGTCAGCTTCACCCTTTATCATTAGAGTATATATATCCCATTTGGCAGGCAAAGTATCCAGCAACTTATCCTTTATCTCCACATTGTGTATCCCTCTATGTCATAATTGTCTATTCCTTACATAAGATGATAATATCCGGTGATAATATCTTCTAGGGACTCATTTCTCATGCCTTTAAACACAGCAAACTGTTTCTTCAGCAAATCAACCTTATTCTTCTTCACATCAAGATTGCCCTCATACCTCTTCTCTAGGTCATGTCACATCTCCTTCGACGTAGTATAATGCTTGAATGTATGTTTGATGCCATCAGGTAACAACGCCTTTATAGCAGCTAAGTCCTTCATCTCAGACTCATACATTCTCTTCTCAGCCTCTGACACGTTCACATAGGTAGTGACACGTTGTCTGTCTTTAAAGTCATGAGTTGGGTTAATGTACCCATCTTGAATACAGATCCACATCTGTGTGTCCTGATATTCAACGAATGACTGAAACCTATCCTTTCATGTAAGATAATTCTCTACCTTCAACATCTTTGGAGGTTTGTTAGTCGTGCATGCCTCGTGTTCCATTCTCAACAATTCACTCAAGTTAGACATATTTGACATTTTTACCGAACCGGCTCGTTAAAAACGTTAAAAATTTGTCCGAAATATGTGATTACCAAATTATGCCGTTAGACTCGTCTCGACGATACGAATCCAATGATATATAATGTTCGATAGTGATTTTAGGAATCACTTCTAATCAACTACTACAATACTAAACCCACTAACTATTTATCATTTTACTAATTACAAGATATCCAAAGACAAAATCTAAGCTGTTGTCACAAATATGCACCAACAAAAGACATGGGCTTGGCCCAATGACATGATTACATGGGCTAGGCCCAATGACACCCGTGCAAAGCACCAACAAAAAGACATGGGCTAGGCCCGTTCACACACGATCTAAGAATGACAAAATATATATATATATATATATATATATATATATATATATATATATATATATATATATATATATATATATAAGAAATATATGTATAAAAATATCAATCGAACAAATGAACTATCAACACTATGATAACATTAAAAGTTGTTCTAAGGTGATAAATAAATACACAATAAGAATTCAAGATGACCAACTAGTACGAGGTCCAACGAGACCTAGGTGTCTAATGAAGTTAATATACATGTAGGTTACACACGTGTACGGACATCGAACTTTGATAAGTACGACGTACGGAACGCAAAGTTGTGAGTTCATGTCCCTCCTTTCAATTATTTCAAAGTTTTGTTTTAAAACTATCGAGGGGAATACATGTCATAACAAATGGTATGTTAGCAATGGGGTTAGTTGATAACACGATCAATGTGCGTAAGTAGGATGATGACAAGAGTAACCATTAATCACTTAGTGACAAAGGTGCAAAAGGTATAGATCTATAGAGTTTTAGGAACGCCCCACTCCTGGTTGGTATACCCTTCGGAGTGCTTTTGTGATCCCAAATGATGTCAAGAGTTGTCTCGGTTTGGTTACTTACTTATGGCACATATGTCAGAGTGCTAGCTACACACTGATAGATCCTTAAACTCCATGAATGCTAATAACATACTAAGATTTCAATACTGGATTACAAACAAGACATGTCATACGAAAACAATAACTACATGAACTCGCCAACTTTATGTTGACTTTTTAAAATTACATGTATTTCAAGACGCAAGACTTGAGCCGGTGAACACTTCGGGAAATGGGAATGACATGACAACGAATGCCACCTTTTGGAGGATTTGCCTCTTATATCCCAACCTCATATGGGTGTATAGAAGTCAAAACCTCAACATGCTTTTACGATGAAAACAATCTTTTATTATAATGTAATGTATTTCAAACCACATTCTTGATGACAATGTGAAACTATTTGGAAACTCATGATTTCACTTTTGGAAACTTGTAAACATTGGTTGCAAGTTATTATAAGCATGGCATCGTTGTTGATTTACAGTTTTTATATGATTGGATGAAATGATTACCTCATAGTCACACATTTGCGCTTCCAATACGACCAGGGTGTGACATATTTTAGGTATCAAGTATGAATGGATGAGTAATTGCACGTATGACAAGTATCGGTTTGTATGTAAACACATATTTAACAATTGAATGCATGTAAGACAAGTATGTATCAGGTATGAATTTTATTACGATCAAAGTCTCGGATTATAAGATTGGGAAATGAAATGCGAATGCATTACGAATACAAGTTTCTATGAATAGAAATATGATTACACTTTCTAATTAAGAAAAGTACGAAAAAGCGAGGCGTTACAGTCTCCCCTCTTTTAGGAAATTTTATCCCGGAATTTATTTAAGAGGAAGACTTTGGAAAAGATGTCATTTTGGTGAAAATGTTTGGCCAAAATCAAGATTTTGAAGTTTAACATTTTTGCGGAGTTGATGTATAAGTGTGTCAATATGTATCGAAATCTTGAAGGATAAAAATTGTAGGTTCGTGAAAGTAATTTGTTTGACTAAGGTGTTTTTGAGACACCAATCGTAAATGTGTATAAGGATAAGTAAAAACGTGTATGTATGTGTGTAAGCAAGTGAGTTTGACTAAGTCTGGACAACTAATTGGAAGGAATATTTTAAAAGAGTGCAACCTAAGAGGAAGGTTTTAATATGACTAAGGATGTATTTTGATTAAAATGAGCGGACCGTAAGTTGTAAGAAAAGTTCTGTCAGTTCTAAGGCGTGTTAGTAAAATCACTTGTTGTAGAAAATATATATCGGAGAGAACTAGGATGGTAAGTATTTACGGTTTCTAAAAGGTTTTGGCGGTAATAGATCGACTAGTTGAAGTTTGTGCGTAGATAAGAGTGAAAGATAGTTTTAAAGAAAAGGAACATTTTACAAGATTGAGCCGGTGGGGATGTTTTTTAAAAAAAATGGATTGAACGTTTAGGCTGAATCACTGTAAATAAAGTTTGGATGAAATGTTAAGGGAAGAATTGGGAATTATGGTATGGTAGTGAATGACTTGATAGGTGTATGCGAGGGATAAAAATGGTATGAATATCAAATAAAATGCGAATATGGAATGTTGAGAGATGCTAGTGATAGTTGTAGCGGTTAAAGCTAACGATTTTGAGAATGAAGCTTTGTCATGGATAATCAAGTACTAATCATTTCGAAGTGGGGTCACCAAATTTTGCTAAGAATCAAATGTATTTAACAAGGTCCGAGAGATCACCGAATTTCTTATATATAGGGAGTACCAGCGGTGTATCCACCATGTTCACACCATGTTACATCTGTTTCGTTATTTGGTGTGATGTTAGTTTCGTGTTGCGATACACAGTAGAACCCACTATGGTTTTCATGCGCCTACCAATATAATCTCGTGTGCACCCCCGATTATTTTGGTTTATGCATGATCCGCATAGTTTGTACTAGTAGTGTACGGGTCAGGTTACATTTAGTATTACAAGCAAAAGGTGTGCAAGATAGCGTATAAAAATTAAGCATGATTGTATGCATGTATGAGTGTGTCGAACGTAGGCGAAACCACTCGGGTCATGCCTACTTATAGATTTCAAGTATGACTACCAAGTAGTGTGAATGTATAAATTTTGAGCATGATAGAAGACTAACGCGTATAACATTAGCATGTAGTATCGAGCGTATAGGTGGAATAAAATGGGATCTAGCGTATGTAAGTTACCATGAAGTTGCGAGTGTGTAAAATACGAAGTGTAATGGTGATATGTGTAATATTGTCATGTAATATTGATTGTAGAAACGTGTAAGGCGGTATGCATGTGTATGGTTGCTTGAGTCAAAACATTGAGTTAGTTGAAATAAAATAAGTCGGGTTTGTCAGGAATGAAGGACCAAAATTTTGAATGTTGGGTGAATATTGAGAAAAGTATTAATTTTTGATGTAAAATATGGTTTGTAAAAAGAAATGCTACTTCAAAATTCGTATTCGCATGTGAAATTTTCTTGTCCATGTATTCAGATATAGATTTGCGTATTAGCGATTTTTGAAAAGGTTGTAAAATAGTGAGCTTGCTTTATTTATTTATTTATTTATTTATTATTATTTTTATATTGATGCAAGAAACATTGTGTTTTGAAAATCTTTGTGGAAAACTTGGATTTGAAAAGTAGTTTACGTGTGTGAGAGAAACATTGTATTTTTATATTATTTTTTATATTGATGCAAGAAACAAAGTGGACTTTACGTGTGTGAGAGAAGTTTTCGTTGGTTTCTTGTTGGAAATAAAATGTCTATGGAATGATATTATAAAGTGAGTGTGTTCTAGTGATTGGACGATTATTAAAATCGTGGGCAAGAGGTTCATTAGACCATCTAAGTTTTATAGATAGCTTTTCACAAGATTTTGAAAATTGTGAAAGAACTATTTAAAGTATCATTAACAGTTTCGTGTATGTGATTTACGTAAATAAGTTGTAGGGTGAGAAATCGTTTGGATAAAATAGTAAAGTTCGAGGTTCATGCATAAATGAGAAAAATTGAAACAATGATAAAGGGTTTGGGTATAAGTTTTCATATAGTGATTGTTACGAAAATAGTTGAGTTGGAGTTGGACTTCGACTCATTTCTCCAGCTTGAGTATTGCGAAAAAAACATCTAGGTGATCGATAATAAAAATCACGTTTGAGCATGTAAATATCTCATAACACGTATGAGTTCACACGGAGGACATAAGCATAGCAAGTATTCAAAAGTATAAACAAGTATGATTGCGTAAGAAGTATAAATTTAGTTGGATTGCGATGAGAAAGGCGTGCGAGTTGTGCATCGAGTTCAAAATGAACGAGGTAACAAGTATTAAACACATAGAAATTGAGATAGCATAAAAGATAAGCTTTATAAAATATTGGAGTGCCTTGGGTTGAGAAGTGTCAACTATTCCAAAGTGAATCGAAGATCCTTTCAAATTAGAGGAACGGGCTTTGGCCTATAGGTAAAATGCTCTCGTCGAGAAGCGATTAACGGCATTTCACCCTTCCAGTTACTACACGTCTCTAATAAATCGAAAAATCAAAACTTTGGCGAGATAGAAAATCGAGGAGTGGGACTAGTTGACATGGTGCGGGTTTCACCCCTAACTTGATAACATTGTACCATAAGTGTGGTTGGTACTTACCAAACGAGTAGCGAATTCCGACACGTTGGTAAGGGTCCACTAGAGAATGAAATGGAAATTTTTCCATCAAGGTATGGATATCACTCCTAACTTGATGGCATAATTTCGTGAAAAATCGAATATGTTGATTGAGAGTCGTTCACCAAAGTGTGGGTTTCATGCCTATTTTGGTGAAGTCGTCTCGCTTGTAATACGAGTGTCTTCAAGTTTTGATGTGTGTGTATTGTGTAAATGTCTTAGGAAAGACATATTGTATATATTAAGACCAAAAGAAATAGGAAGAAGCAAGGTAGGAAGAATTAATATTTTAAGCAAGAGTCAAGAATGATCATGTTTGGTTACTTAAACTATAGACTAGGTCGAACATGGAAATTCTACCTAATTCCCTATAGTTATAGCTCTGATACCAATCTGTCACACCCCAACCGATGGCGAAAAACATCGGAGTGAGATTAAATATATTGCTCAGTACACATAACGCTATTTGCGAAAATATTAAAATCAAAACTTGTTCATTTCATAAATCAAATTGTCAATTATAACATAAATCAAAATACAACAGCTTCGACAAAATTACAACACGAAAGCCTAACATTCTAGGTGTGTTTCCATGTCGTCCCTACTAGATTCGTCATAAGCATCATCATCAACCTATAACATGTTAAAAGTATAGTTCAACGCAAAAGCATTGGCGAGTACATAAGTTTAAGTACGTAGCATAAGTATAAAAAGGTTTGCTCAAATCCACATGGAAATTGTATACAAGGTAAGCTAGCATGCAATACTAATTGTCAAACCCAAGTGTCCACAAGAATAAATGTGTCCCTCGTCACACGAAGTAACGAGACTAAAGTATGAATTAAGAATGAATCAGCTTAAAGCTTAACAATACACCGACGGGCGGTATGCTACTCCTATAGCGCTATATATGTTACATTGGGGCTAGCCAAGTTAATGGCAAGAAGCATGTATGAATCTAGCATGAACCTAAGCATAACAATAAGCATGTATAACGGATCGAGTGTATAAGTATTCGTGTATTTTGTAAGTTAACATGTTACAACCCAAATTGTGTAAAAAGGGAAATGGGTCAAGTGTACTCACGGTTTTACAAGCGTCCACTTGGTAATTTCCGTGAAGAGTTCGGAGAGTTGTAGGAACACCGAGTTATCCTATATGAGGAAAACCTAGGTTGGTAAGTATTCAAATGATAATGGAGGATTAGGAATTTAAATACACTAAAGTATGTATACGAGAAAATAACCACCTAGACTTAGTACTTGCTTTGACATTATGATACCCGTTCGGGTTGTGTGTTTTCACAGGTTAAGATACCCATTTGAATCGTAACGAGAAGTTAAGTACTTAGGTGATGTAACCTAGTACCATGACGGACAATCATTCGATTATCATCAAGGGTTCGGTTAGTGTGTGTTTATATATATTATATAGTATACATAATAAGTAAATCATAATTATCATGGAAGTTTGTAGAAGTCATGCATGGAGGTAGGAGGATAACCTTTCTTTAACCTCTTTCGTGTAGTTCACCAATGCACAAGTTGTCACAAGGACAACAAGGATGGTCATGAATAAGTTCAAATAAAAGTAAAAGACGTGAAATATTCAAAATCATCAAGTAAGGTGGTGGATTGAAGGTTGGATAGCCAAGGCTTCCAAGTAATCACACACTACCAACTAAAGTCTTGTTTCAAGAACAAGCTTGAAAGGATACAACACTTGAGGGTAAAAACCCTTTTAAAACGAACAGTTTCTTACACGAATATGGTGATGTTCCATGTTGGTTTTCCATGGAAAACCTATGGAAACACTCCTAGAGGTGTTCTAAATGTTAAGGAGGAAGAAGGAGTAAAGAAGAGAGGTGAAGGTGAGTTAGAACTCACTTGAAAGTCTTGAACTTTCTGAATTGAGAGAGAGATATTTAAAGAGAGAGATGAATGTTTGAGGTGTGAAATGAGAGTGGGAGGAGGTGGGTCTTTATAGTTGAGGTTAGGGGATTGAGTTAGGTGAGCATTAAATGCAAGAAACACACTTAAACAAACACACTTTTAGTCCCTGAACTTAGTTTTTCCTTCATTTCATGCTATAACCAAATATGTTCGCATGTTTTCAAGTGTATAACGTATATGTAAGTATATTTTAGGTATCAAGTATGAATATATGAGCATTTGCACGTATAACAAGTATCGATTTGTATGTAAACCCGTATTTAACAATTGAATGCATGTAAGACAAGTATGTATCTGGTATGAATTTTATTATGATCAAAGTCTCGGATTATAAGATTGGGAAATTAAATACAAATGCATTACGAATACAAGTTTCCATAAATAGAAATACGATTACACTTTCTAATTAAGGAAAGTACGAAAAAAACAATTTAAGACTGTGCATCGGAACAACTAGTAGACTAGTTGTGTCAGCACACAGCTTCGGTACTAAGCTAAACATACAGATTTAAGACTTAGATGGGAGTCCAACATAAACTGTATATTAAATCCGATGTGGGAAAACAAGGATTCATGCAAACACTTTCCGGAAACAATACATGCACTGAAAACTGTCCGAAATACACACTAAGTGACAATTCAGCATCCACTAGCTTGTTTAATATTCAGAAATGGTGTTAAACATCATAGACCACCTAAAAGATATTGAAAGTATCAATTTTGGCACGAAACATGTCATATCATACAAGTCTTGAAAGTTAACGTTTTAACGAACCGACGACGACGAAACAAACACCCAGACACAACCAGACACATCATATGAACTAGTTAACAATACATACAACTAGTTTAATTCATTAAACACAGTGTTTTACTTAAAAATCCCTACAAGTTGCTTAAACCTCCATTTAGCACTCGTTAAACAACCGAACAAGAACTAGACATAATTTATGAACTAGCTAACATTGTTTAACAATGTTAAGCTAGTATATGGCATCATACATCTTACACCAAAAACCCCTAAATCCTAAACACCCTAACTTAACTTAACTTAAACTTCACGAAATCCCTAACTAAGAAAATTAACCAAGTTAAAACTCAATCAAACACCCCATGGCCGGTTATGTGGGGCCCACTAGCCACCCACATTTTTGTCTCCCATGCTCTAACATGTTGGAAGTTAGTTGCTATTGTATGGAGAGTCTTGTGTTGGAGATCTTGCATAAGAAACATCATAACACACCTTGTAAACCTTATCACTTTCATAAAAAATTCAAAATCCAAACCACCTCCCACCTCCTTCAAGCTCACGGCCCAAACACCCCACTTTCACCTCCAATCTTGTGTTCATTTGCAAGCCATCCAAGGTTAACCTAAGGTGTATCAAGCATAACTAGGAAGGTGTCAAGTCTTGGAAGTGGAAGGACCTCTTCAAGGAGCTATTAACCACTATCTTCTCATCATCTTCATTCCCTAGTAATTCTTGCAACTTCCCTAGCCACAAGAGCTAGTAGTGAGCCTCCTAATCTTTCATTTTATATCTTGTTACTAGCATATTGTTGATGTACAAGTTAAACCACCTAAAAGGATCACCTTTAAAAGATGAACACATGAACTAGTAACACACTCTAAAGAAAACAAACATATCTTGAAGTTGTAATGAAGATGTAGTTATTTATTTTGTGCTATGGATGATATCCATCATATGTATACTTGCTAGAAGTAGGTCTAACAAGTATACGCATGGATCTTACAAGATCCATGATAAAAGTGTTGATGAACTTTTTACACAAGAACAATGAGCATATTAAAGTGGTTAAAAGTATTTGTGATGTTCTTAAAATAATATATGAACAAATTGTTAAAAATGATTTTCTATAAAGTTAGTAAATATTAGAAACAAAACCTATTTTTAAAGATGGATGAACATGTTAAACACAAAGTTAATATACTACATGATTTGGTTTACTTTCAAGTTCACCATAACAAGAAAAATGCATCTATATGCATATATTATACTTGTGGAAATTGTTGTGAATAAATTGAGGAGTTTTGGAAGCTGAAACACATGTTTTAAAACATGGGAAACCTCCTAAATCTAGGGGAGACTATCACCAAATTTTTATAAAATTTTAACACTTAGAAAAATATATGTTAATAAAGTTCTTACAAATAAACTTGTTTAAAAGTAATAAATATAAATTCCCATATTTTGTATAACATGTAAATCAAAGAAGTTATGGTTTTTCTAAAAGTAAAGTTGGATATAAATATATAATTTGAAAAATATATATTTGGTGATCATAAAAATCATGTGCTATACGCATATTAATTGTATTAGTTATATATAAAATTAGGGACTTGAAAATTATGCACACAAACAAATAGAATAAAAATTGGCAAAAAGAGTATTACAAGAATATATACCTATTCATACTTGGAGACAAATATGGTCAAATCGGACACTTGAACTACATAAGGATTTTGGACTAAAATATATAATATATCGAAGCTTGGTAAATATAACTTTCAAAACCGAACAAGTGACAAAATATATATTTTTACAAGTATATAAAATATATCATATTTCGTCGATATTAAAAAGTATTATTCTTGAAGTGTATAAAAATATATATTTATAAACATCTTAAAAATATATTTTTTTGATGGAAACAAAAATATATATTTTTCTAGAACTAATCTTAAAAATATATTATTTTAAGATACATACACTTACCAAGCATAAGATACATATATTCATTTGGACATATCTTAAAATTATATATTTTAAGAATATACAAAATTGTGGGTAATGAATACAAGAATATACGTATTCCTATACGTAGAATTACATGGCAATATATACCACCAACACTTGGTGAAAATACCATTATACAAGTATTAAACATAATCATGAGAATACAAATTTAAATACACAAACACTCATAACACAAGTATACCCATACTTGGGAATATACACATGTATATACTTAACAAATAATACATTTGGGCATGTATACCATAAACACATGCACATGGATAATTATATGTCAAGACATGTTAAAAATAGATTAGTTTTAACAAACCCATCGTAATCATAAATGATATATAAAGTGGTGCATAAAAATCATACAAGTTAAAATATGATATTTTAACGAATACATCGAATTTGGAATTCTATATAATTAAAAAGAATTATATATGGAACATATACGACGATGGCATCGTCGAGGCAAACAGGTGGAACCCGATTATGAGAAATCATGAAACATATACATCCTACTTGTGTGAGGCACGGAGACAAGAGGGCTGGGCCCGTATATGCAACACATGAGATGCAAGGATATATATATATATATATATATATTACACCGAAAATACATTTCAGCTGACATCATACACCGAGATACACCTCAGCTGATGTCATACACCGAAAACGCATCTCAGTGGGTAGCATACATTGAAAATACATCTCAACGGAACATAATTCTGAACAAATATTAATAAATACTTAAGACAAGAAACATGAACATGAATCGTTACAAAGACCGAAGTGTCAAACAAAACCTAACACATTTGTAGGTTGTGATACAAACCAAGGGAAAGTACGTGAGATAAACAGAGTTCACAGAAAGCAATCCAGTGAGTTCATGTCCCCCTTTTCATCTTAAATGTTTTACTGTTTGCAACTATCAGGGGAAATGCATGTTCAGTGGTATGATAAGCTAGGGAATTAAACAACTTAGATCATGTGCGAATAGGGTGGACATAAACACCATTAATCTTGTTTAAGACCACGGTACAAAGGTTAGATCTAGCGGGTGTTGGCGGGCCCCACTCTTGGTCATGGACCCACACGGAAGAGTGCATTTATTGTCCCAGTCGAGGTTAATTGACGAAAATCGTCTTGGTTTGGATGCTTCCTATGTCGTCACACATATTAATGTTCTTGCAAAACATTAATGATCAACGATTTCGTTGACGCTTTACATACCGATTTTGATATAAATATATTATACATTTTATGGATTCATCTCATACAATTAAAACACATGAACTCGCCAACTTTTTTTATTTTTCAACTTAACATGTATTTCAGGAAATTAGTGGACCATGCGGGAATTTTAGTCAAGGAAAGCAAGTGTCAAGTCTCCATGCCAACTTTTGAAGGGTTTTCCCATTATATACCGCCTCCTTGTGGTGATATAAGGGCTAAAGCCTTGTCATTTGAAAACTTGTCATTTCATGGTTTGTAAACAATATACTCAACTTATGTTGCGTTTTGAAACAATATTGGCAATGGCATTTGGAGCTTGTTTTTAATTCATTTAGTATGTTCACTTATATTATATGCAATATGAATCAGTCAGATCACACCGTGGTTGAAAGAGCCATTATGAACGGGTGTGACACATACCCATCTTCAACCCTAGAATTAGACACCATGTATCCTGAAACTTGTAATCACATTAGATACGGTTGCATGCGAGAACTACACATTAACCTGTGCTGGATACGGTTGCATGCGAGAACTACAAATTAACCTGTGGTGGAATGTTGAGTTTTAGGATACATGGCGTCAAATAACATAAGTGCATATGACAAATCCATCATCGAGTTATGCATCTTATTTGCCGGTAGGAAATATAAGGAGCAAAAGTAAAGATGAAACTTGTGGTACCGTGCTTGTGGTGCATGTATATGGTCATAAAGAGCCTTATGAAAACAACACAAATAATGAAGAAGAGAGAAGTGAACATAACATGGGCGGCCTTGAGGGTGTGTGGGGAGGATCACCGATCAGAGCCCGATATTTTGAAGGCACGTTATTTCAAAAAAAAAATGATATGTGTATGTAAAAAAACAAATTAATAAGGTATACCCAAACAAACACCAACCTATGCCCACTTACAAAACTATTTTTATGATTTAGATTAATTATTAGCCTATTCGTATTAGGTTTAGACATTTAGTGAGTCCAATACCCAATTCCATTAACTTTTAAGGACACGTTTTTACAGCCCGAAAAGGTAAATCTAAGAGCTAGCCCCGAACATAACCATGTACTTGGTTTACCATATTATAAAGAACCTTGAACAATGTAACACTTAGAAACGTGTCTTTAAAATTTAATTGCTGTCTAAGTTGTTCAACTTATATAAATTATTCAGTTCAACCAATTCAATTCCTTCATACCCTGGTCTCTACTTGCAAACTTAATTTTTCTAGTTAACTTTTGGTCATGTCTTATCAATTCAGTTGAAGTCATGGAGACATAATAGTATTTATCAATTCGTGTCTCAGGTGTGTTATACCATTTTGTGTCCCAAGATTAGTTGAACATAGTGTAGGGTTCTTTGCTTCGCAACCATATCTATTTGTTATCATATGGAAATGAAAATAACTTGTGTTTTATTTTCTTATTAATTAGATCTCATTACCTTTCACATATTTTTCAGAATAAATCCACATATTACTTCTATTTCATTTTTGTGCATGTGAATATAATGATATCGGCACTGACGAAGCTTGAGATTTCCGAACGGGATGGCGGAAGTCACCGGATATAAAAATTTCTATAGAAACAGGGGGTTGAAAACATATATACCTAAAAATATCTATACGAGAACTACATACTCTACACTATTGTGCGAAAAGTTCGGGAGTCAGTCACCCTCTCCCGCCCCTTAAAAGCTTTGTCCATGGATATCGGCATCTTGTAAAGTAACTATAGCTGGACGACTCCAACTTTGCTTATAAACTTCTGATAGAATAACTATGCCAAAAGATTTAATATCCAATCAACAAATCTTGGACCAAATATGTCAAATATCATGACCAAAAAGAATATTTATTTCGTAGTGCTTGATTTGTTATAACTTGTGGGATATTTAGCGTTTCGTGACGGGCTTTTATTTGATATCGGCTCGGTGAGTTCAGTACTTTTACCATACCAGGATTCGTTGTAGTAATCGAAAGAGATACAAATGATCACCGTCATTGGAACCGATGGTGTCGAGATACCATGGATTCGCTTCAGCACGGTAACCGTTTCAATGGATATCGACACATGTTTTACATCGATCGAAAACCTTAATTTACTTTGAAAGAACCATATTCTTGTATCGAATCGAGTAATATCAATAACATTAGCGATTATTGTTAGGTCAAAATCGCTACAGTTCATCACAACTATACAAAAATTACTCTATTTTGAATAGAAATATATTTTTAACGATTCTATTTACCTGTTTAAGGAAAATAAAAAAAAAACGATATTGTAGCTAATTGTTGCAAATTAAGAAAATAAAAATAAAAAAATGATATGGTAGCTAATTGTTGCAAATTAATATAAGTAATAATAAGGTATTCCGATTTTCTTTTATATAATAAGGATGTTTTACAAACCAAGTAATAAAAGATATGAAGGTTATTCAATATTTAGTGCATTTTATACATGTCATTGATAAAGAAAAGAATCATACATCCCACATTAGGAATAAGCATTTAGTACCGGTATCGTGCCGGATATAGTCGGTACCAGTACCGATACCACTTTTCTCTGCTTTTCGGTACCAGACCGGCACAGTATCGGTATTTACAGGTAAAACACCGATAATGTACTACTATATTTGGTACCGATACCGATAGCACTTTTTCTTGTTTTTTAGTACCGATACTTTTAGTACCAAATGGATACCATGCTCATCTCTATCTCACATTCCTTGATTTAATTGTGTTTAAGAGTCACCTTGTAACTAACAAGTTGTTCAGTTGTATGTATATTAATTGAACAGTTAATTGCATGGCCCACTCAAGGGGAAAGCAGACCAAGCTAGGCTTTAGGCCCCTATTTTCATGGGCCCAAAATTTGTAAGAAATAAAAAAGATTATCGTTGTAACTGGGCTTCAGATTTTTAACTACTAACAAAAAATGAAGCAGGAGATTATCCTATTTGCTTGAAAATTAGGTTAGAAGTTTTATTGAACATTCAACAGACAAAGGCAACAGAAATCATTTCTTGATACTAAAATGACAGTCACAAAAATCTCTCGAAAGTAGCACTCGTAACTCATTTTCTCCTAATTTCTCTAGCTCTTTTTCAAGGGTTTGATTCTCATAATTTTCTTATATCTTTTTTGCATTTTAAATAGATTTAAATTACTACCATGGCTTAAAATACAAGACTCTTTTTATTTTATATTTTATAAGAAGATTACAAGGTTAAGGTTTTCGCTGAATTGAAGGTATATCACAGTACAATCTTGCATCCCCTTTATTTATATGCTTAATTCTTCTGCTAATGAGCTAGTCATATTTGTTTGATTGTTTGTTTCTCTGGTATTGTTGTTTGTTAAACCAATTTTTTAATACTATGTTCAAATAAAGATTTTATTATTTTTGGATTTTGAACACCTATGTACGATAGGAGGTATCCTAAATTAAAAAGCACAAAGGATCTCTGATGAGCATTCACAAGAGGTACTGTTACTTGTTGGATTAATCGGTTGTTACGGTTAACGGGTCACACGGTTAACACGTTATCAGCTCACTGGTCAAGTGATTCAGTAGCTAAGGGGTAATGTAAAATTAGAAATGAGTCTAAATTATATAGTTGCATGTTTTTACAGGAAAAAGCTAAAACTACAAGGGTCACGTGAACTGAAGATAGCATGAAGAATAATACTATATTTGGGAATTTCTTAAATAATAAAACTTGTTCAAGGTTGACCGGGTTTGTTGGATGAGATCGTGTGAGCTTGGGATCATTGGAATACCTCTAAAATTCAGCAACTAGTGGTATTATTTTGCATGTGTTTATTTTAATTATAATTAGGGAATAGTTCTGTTAGTTTGTTTGTACCCAATCTTTTGATTATCGAAATAGCAGTTTTCTTTGTTCATATTTATTCTTATTTCATGTTTAAGAGTTGAAGCAGAAAACAAACTCATGAGTTTGAGTGTGAGTGTGGGGTCTGAACCAACATTACGTTACAATCTGTTTACTCTGTTATCACTTTTAATTGTTTAAAATTCCAAATTGATTTTCATTTACACACACAAAGCATATAGGGTGAAAAAACACTGCTAGCTATGCTCCTTTTTATAATATTTGGATATAAATAAAAAGGGTTTATATTTTCATTTAACTTTATGTCTCAAAAAAAAAAAGTTGAGCTGGCCCTGAGTGCATGACATTAAATTTTGATGCTGCTATTAAAATTTTATAAACGAAAAAGGCATAAAGTATTCGTATCATCTGAAAAACCAAAAGCATATAGCCTTTCTAAAGGGAGAAGAAATATATTCCATCATATTATTTGAATAAAATTTATCAAACAGATGTTATTAGAAAGCAAGAATATATCAGATGTATCTTATTTTCTTGAAAATAAAGTAAAAGGTGATAACAAGAGTATTCACATTAGCATCATTTTATTGCTCTCTATAAGTTAAAAAAAATATATATTTTTCTCAAGATTTTGTTTATCTTCTAAAAACTCTTCACATCTCAATTCTTCATTTTTATCTTTGTCTTACATACAAGCATTTATATTATTATTTTTTTGGTTTATACACTCATACATTAATAAATATTTATTTATTTATTAATAACCAACCTAAATGAATAGTGCTTGAAATTGTGGATGGCGTTCATTGGTTAATAAGGGCGGTTTGGAGACGGTTGATACACGCGTCCTCGCAAAACCCTGTGCCACCTCTACCTTTGTATCGACACGCTTCACCTCCACGCGTCTCTACCATGTCTACCCGCCCTTTCAGGGCTACGAAATCTGCCCCATAGTCCACACCTCTCCTTTCCTTATGGTAAGCTACGCCCTTACTGCCATTCTTCGTCATCCACAACTATTCATCATGTAATTCGGCTTCTTCAAACCTCATCGCTACTAGAAGTCGGATGGATTCAATGGAAATGAGTACGAGGTAAGATGTAATTTTGGTTATTCGATTAGATGTTTGTTTAATTTAAAGATGAATATTAACTTATCAAATATAAAGATTAAATTTACTCTCTACTATATATTTTGAGATAAAGAGTAAAACAGAGAACAAATATAGATGTTAAATGAATGAAACTCCTTTTTTACTCTATAACTTTGAGATATAGGGTGAATGAAGAAGCTAAATGTTGAAAATTTAGAATAATGTGAACGAAAATTAATTTAGTATAATTAATGAGACTTTTTAGGGTGACAAACTCTTGAGTAGAGTTTTTTATGTCACTTTATTAGCTTTTATTAGAGTTTTTATATCTCTAATTAAATCACTAATTAAGTGAACTTTCACTACCCACAATTCTTGTAAAAATGGTAGACTATTTGCTACATTGTTTTTAATGATAAAACTACAAGAGAAAGATAATATGTATGAAGAATTCTTGGAGAAATTGTGAAGACTTGAACATCCATATGTTCAGAATTATAGAGAGATAAGTTTTCTCTACTCGATTCCATCACTTTCATATCATTATTTTTCCACAAGTTCAAATACTATAATTTTATCCGGTGAACCTCGGGCGCGTGAGCCATCTCCGACAGTACATATTGCTTCGGCTGTTGTACCCTAGGAAACAGACGCGTCATCTTTAGTAGAGGCGTGAAATCTGTTTTAAGGGAAGCTTGTTGAACACGTGCCTCAACCACAACCGTCAACACTTGTTTGTTCATTTTGTAGGAAATTATTGTATAAGAATACGTGGTTCAAGACTTTGTTGAAGCCCACACAAATGATCATACAAGGAGATGTGATTTAAGAGTTCGTTGAAGACTACACAACGGACCATACAAGAAGACACGGTTAAGGCTCTTGTTGAAGACTATGGCTTGAATCAATTTAGTTAGATATGTTGTATTATATATATTATTTCGTTTAGATTTTACACGATACATGTACTATAATTTCGCATATATGTAATGAGAGTATCTTTAATATTTTATTTATATATTTTTATGAACATTGTGACCTATGTCCTACACTATTGTAAATGTTTGTGACAGTGTAGTAAGGACTAGTATAAGTTTCATTAGACTTTGAACGGAAAGCTTATTAGAGCAGCAGAGAGTTAGAACCTATAATAAAACTTTGTATCTGTCTTATAATAATTAATTTTAATGTACTTGTATATAGAACATATAATACAACGTTTTTTATATCTATATGAATTAACAAATGTAAGTATTTACAATATATAGAAAAATTAAACGTGATATGGTGATCATATTGAAATTCATTAATGCCTGTGTATATAAAAACAATTAAAATGGAGTACTTCGGTGATGACAATGTAGATAGAAGAGGAATGGCAAGAGACTATACTGCACACTAATGTTAGAGAGATTGCACGCTATATATATCACCCTAAACGAACCATAAACAAGACTATTTTTAGGCTTAGAATTTTACGTTACTTCCAGTCTTAATGAGCCAATCTGGAGTATCATACAAATTAAAGAATGGCTCGACTCATTTACACGAAAATTATAACTTTAATGATTAAGAAAATGTACTACTTTAGCATTTGAAGAGTTCACTAGAAGAAACCTAACATGGTAACTATTTGGTTACGGGTTTTATTCTTATTTGACATGGCTTAAGTGGTCATGTGATTTAGAAGAGTTCACTAAAAGAAACCGGACATGGTAGCTATTTGGTTACGAGTTTTGTTCTTATTTGACATGGCTTAAGTGGTCATGTGATGAGATCAAAAAGTTAGATGTGTCAGATGACTTTTGGTACAACTTATAAAGGGTAAATAATTGAATAGAATAATATCACATATCATAAGAACATGTTCACGTCATCATAGTTGATAAGGGACAAATGAGATTCTCAAGAATACAATTCTTTGATCTCTATTCGTCTATCATACCTTTATTCGTTACATCGCATTATCAAATTATTCAACAAAAACTCTATATAAATGGCTTCATGGTTTCTTCACTTCTCCTCATCAAAACCATATAATTTGTTCAATTCTCGCATATATGCACCGTGACTCAAGCAATCTTCATTTCAAAAAGTTTTGTAAAACTAGGTGGTTTTGAATAAGTCGCACAATTGATGGTTTTGGAATGTTGCTGTAAAATGATGTGTTCTTGTTTTACCAAAAAATCGTCGCCTGTCAAAGTGTAAAAAGTATCCACATGATTCCATATGGTTCGCTATATGCTCCCACGTATTTAGAAATTGCGTTGAACACTTCATACACATTTTTGGTTGTTGCCCGTTGAAGTTTCAAAATCAACCAACTTGTACAAGTGCTCATGTAAAATCACCTACTTTTACGTAAAATAATTCTTATTGTTTTTGTTGCTTATGCATGTATGTTTTAGGTATCAAGCACATACACACAATAAATATAAACACACAAGACAAGAAAATGATAAACGATACATGACACAATATTTTACGTGGTTCGGTCCTAGTGGGGGACCTACATCCATGGGCTGCAACTAGGGTTTTCTTTTTAAGCTCAAAGGCCAAAGATTACGATTCTATCACACCCTGAATTTCCACTTGCGGGGTTTTATCACGAGACACGTGACAAACAAGGATTTAAGACACCAGTCATATAGATTGACCTCTAAATAAACAAAATACGTTTTCAAAACTTTAAATAATGTGCGGAAGCCTAATAAAGTAAAATTGTTTGCAAAACAACGCCCAAATAAATCAACAAGTTTATGAAGTGAAACCATGCAAATAAAAAAAATAGTTTTTGACATCCATGTGTGCAACCTAGCCGTGAGAGATACCTTAGCGATCTGAGAAACACATTCAAGAAAAAGCGTCAACAATGGTGAGTGAGTTCACAGGTTTATCAAATAATGTTTGTTTCACTGTTTGTGTTTAATAGTATTTATCAGTAGTTTGTTGTCATATCTGTAGTTAGCTAGCCTATGCATTATGTCAGTAAGTGTTCGACACCGAAGCTAATGTGTTATGCGTTGTTTGCGTTTTTACTATGTCTATCAGTGACTATGTTGGAAGGTTAAGCAAATTTTACACCCATTCGACCTTGACCGGTCGGGTTAGCACGACCAACCTAGGTAGGGCTTATCAAACCCAGCAGTCCTACTCAATACTTTTTTGACCATAGTGAACTCGTGATAATGTAAAGACTAACGGTTCGAGAGTTTAAAGACTTAACTTGTGATATTGTAGCAATTTTTTTACCATAATGATATAACATTAAACTGTACATTACTTTACCGTATTATTGCGCATGTTTTCTCCCCGTGTGTTTAAATAACTTTAAAAGAGAGTAGGGCCGTGAACTCACCTTAGTCTTGCTCGGTTAGAATTATATGACTATGAAGTGTTGTGGTTAACCACATCCTGATACGTATACTATCATACCATGCATGCACGTTGTCATTTAATTACACGTTCCCGTGGTTATATGTACGTGTACCTCTCATATCATGTAGCAGGTTCAATGACTTTGCTTAGGTTTTAAATATTTGAGGACACATTATAGAACCCATTAAATACACATTCAAACATAAACACCACATTTCAGCCAATTCAGTTTAACATCAGTTTTCGAGCTGTTTCGTGGATTTTATTCAAAATACTATCCTGACTAGAAAATTTCGAATATTTTATGAGACATGCTCATTGGTCCGGTTGAACTTGTGTATTTGTCTCAAGGTCTGAATGTGGACAGAAAAATCACCAAAAATCATGTAACACATAAGGGTCAAAACTGTCATCTTCTAATGAAATTTTATGGTTTAATCTAAATAAAAATCCTCGTTGCTCCCTTTAACAAAAGTACAGCTGCAACATCTCATAATCTCTTAGGTTTATCTACGGTAAAAATTTTGGATATTAACTCTAGATATTGATCGAGTTATAACTCCCGTAATGAACTACATTTTTCTAAAAAAACACAACTTTTGACCTTTATTCAATTTAAATCTTTTGGCTGACCAAAACTCGTCAAAAAAATATAAATTCAATGGGGTTTTGTTGGACCTAAAAAATAACAGATGATATCCAAAAACCAATGCATGATCCACTGATCAAGAAATAAGCAAAAGATTGAACAAGACTCTCACCAAAGATAGTGATATTAACTCCAAATATTGACCGAGTTATGACTCCCGTAATGAACTGCAATTTCTGCATAAAAACACAACCTGTTAGTAATTTATTTATCACACACCATCAAGTTTCTCTTGTACGAACTGATTTGTTTGTGTGATCAGCTGAGTGGGATTTGATAGAGTCAATCGAGTTGTAAAACTTTTGAATCATTAATATTCATTGAAAATCATTCGTTGATGATAACTCCCAGCTTGTGGATATTATTGTGATCATCAATACTTGTTTCCAAACAAAACAAAACTCAGTTTCTAACAATTGGTATCAGAGTTTGGTCAGGTTAAAACTTGATTTCATACTCAGTTTAACACAAAAAGATCAGCTCTTAAAAGATCCAATTTCAGTTCATAGCTCAGGGTTGTTTAGTGAAAAATTGATAAAGTTTCTCTCATAGACTTTGTTTTCTTCAAAAGAACTTGAGAAAATGGCATAGAATGATCCCCATAGCACAGGCTTCAGCAATAAGCCTCCTATGCTTGTCAGATCTGAATACAATATATGGCAACGTAGGATGGAACACATGCTATCTCAATAGAATATAGGGTGTTGGGGATCTATGGTTTTCGGATCACAAGTCCCAATGGTACCAAATACCAAAAACCCACATGTATTTGAGCCAAAGAACCCTGAAAATTACTCATAGCAAGAATATTAAAATTCGAGCTTGATGCGAAAGCCTTCAGCATGGTGACTATGGCATTGCTGAATGATATCTATGTCGGCCTATTACATTGTAATAGTGCTAAAGAGTTATGGGATGCATTGAAAGAGTAGTTTGGCAGTATAGAGGAGGTTCTCGAAAACACTCGAGAAATCCTTAACCAACAATACAAGACTTTCATACATGTCAAAGGGGATACCTTAACACAGCAATTTGAGAGGTTTTCTTGTTTAATTATTAAGCTAAAGCTTGTGAACAAAGAATTCAAAGCACTAACTTTGAATAATCGTTTGCTAAGGTTTTTAGCTGAGAAATGGGATATAATAGTCATAGTGATGAGAACAAATCAAGATTTCAAAGATTTGACACTAATCCAGCTTCATGGAAGGCTCTTGAATTTCGAAAGAGAGCTTGTCCATAAAAAGAAACTCCAAGAAACGAGAAAAGTGTCCGACGAATATGTATTCGGTAACACGACACTTCTAGATCAGGAATGTTCATCAATAGGAATGATAAATGACTAGAGTTATGATCACTTTATTGTCATTTCAACTGAAATCAACTCTGGTCAACATTCCTCAAACTATGCATTTGCTGCAAATGATGAGAGTCACGATCAAGATAATTTATCATTTATTTTTTATTATCTTAAGCACATTGATCACATTGATCTTGAGGAAATGGATATTCTGCACTAGGTGTCTCTACTAAGTGTAAAAGAAAACATTTTTTTTATAAGAAAACTGGTAGAAGCTATCTTGGACTTAATGGGTGATCTAGGGTTGGGTTGGACGAGTCCAAGATTAAGTGTTTTAAATGCAAACTGGGTCACTTTGCTAGGGAATGCAGGAGCCAAAACTCGGCACCTGTCATTACCTATCCAAATCAAAGACCCCAAACTAATCAAACACACTTTTATCAAAATTCCCAAAATACCCTACATCAAGTGTTAAAAAACAGCCCATTTTGCAAGTCATGCACCTGTGCAATATATCCAAGCACCACTTCCTTAAGTTTAGTATGTCAAAATGCCCATATCACATGTTCCAGCACCCCAAATTGTTCCTGCTTCTGCTCCTACAACATTTAAGCCAAATCAACAAAGCTTTTTTCACAGAAAGCTATGTTGATTGGAGCAATTTGCTTGAGAATCTACCTGATAAAACTCTTGCTTTAATAGCAAGTGATAATGATGAACATGAAATTTTTGTTTTATGGCATATATTTCAGGTGAAGAATCTCAAGAAAAAGAAACCTATGCTTGTAAAAGCTTGGTTGGTGAAACTACTGAGAGCCCGAGACGAACATTAGTTTGTGAAGAGGGTGATGTAGACGAAACCATAATGTGATCATCTGAAGGTTGTTGTTTCCAAGGTATCACCTCATGTTCTCAAAGAACTACGTTCAGACAAATGCATGATAGCATTTTCTAAAATTAACGAGGTAAATGAAAACCTTTGTGAAAATATCCAAGTAAGTGAAATTATCATAGAAAAACTAAAAAATGACTTCAAAAATAGACAAACTGAAAAGGATTAAAAAATCAGCACCTTAAAATATGAAGCATCCATAATCAGAGACCACCGTTGCATATTGGAATCATTTCCTTTATAATGAAGCCTGACATCCTGTTTGTGACACTCAGCAAATATAGCTAATTTCGTACATCTTAAACAATTATTAAGTTATTTATTTACGCATACTTGACTTAGTTTTATTCAATTAAGTCGTCAAAGTCTAGGAATATACAAAATTATATCATGTAAGGATATCGTGTTTGCTGCATTGTGAAACAATATAAACTATGTCCTATAAAAACAAGTAGAAAAGCGAACACACTATTAATGCCAGAACTAGGCGCGGTACAGCCTGGCATGACAAAACAAGACTTGGAAGTATGTCCACAACAAATATTACATAAAAACATTAGTTGGAAACAATTTACAATTTCGGAAAAATTTTATAAACAATTAATGTCTTGTTCGCAGACAAATTCAACAATTCTGCAGAAGTGTACATCGCTCCACAGAATAATTTAGCAATGTCTAAAATTAAAAAAAAATGTTATTCATCATAAACCACATATAGGGTATTGAAAATAACACAAAAATCCCTATATAAACATTACCGTTTAAAGTAACACAACTCATTCGGTAACCACCCGATAACAAAACCAGTAGCAAAACTATAACCATAATTGCGAATTTACAAGTCTAGCAAACTAGTTAATTAATTTTGAACATTAAAAATTACCCCAAAATGGATATGTAAACATTTCCATATAAGTGGTATACTTTGCCGGTAATTGACCCGATAACGAAACACGAGCCGAATTCATTATCTAAACAACAAAACAACTAGTTGAGTGAACTAGTAAAGCAAATTTTAACATAACATATAATGTGTTGGGTTGTTAGTTTTTATAAAAAAAACGTTAGTTTTTATAAAAAAAAACTAACCATTTAAACATTAAAGTTTATATAATGTTTATAAAATATAACAAACTTTTAAGAAAAAATAAATAAGACCAAACCTTCCCTGCTCCCCCAAATCGGTCATGGTGGACCCTCCCCCACTAACTTCTTTTGATGTATTGTAAGATTTTTAGTATACTTAGTATGATAAAGAGGTGTCATGTTATTATAACAACACCTAAAGCACAAGATCACTTTTGACTTCCACTAACTTTCCATCAAGATCTTCTTCATCCTTCATATCTTCATATTTTAAAAGAACACCTTCATCATACCTTCAAATTCATATTTCTTACACACTAAAAATACACTTATGTATGGCTCCTTTATGATGATCAAATGCATTTTCAAGTTGTTGGAAGTTATTTGAAGCATTTCTCAAGTACTGGAGCTTTGGATCTTCATCTTTTCATCATCTTTCATCATTTTATTCAAAAGTTAGTTGTAAGATCAAAATCTTGTATTTACAATTTTGTGATTTATGTTTAAACACAAATGTAAAGTAATCATCTTGAAGCTTATCAAAAATTACATGAAACACTAACTAAACTAAACAAACTAATATGATATTAACATGATCTATTAGCATGAATATTATAAACTTGTAATCATGCTTAAAAATGTTTTCATGAAACATGTAATACATGGATTTACATAAAAATCATGTTGTGAAAATAAAGTCTTTAAATACATAAACAAGTTTACATAAGCTTTTGTATAAACTAAAAAGTTTACATGAAATTGTTAAGAAAAATATAAAGATGAACATACTTTAAAATGCGATCTTATTCATATGTAAGATTACATACAAGTTTATAATACTTCTTGTTGAGACTTTGAGTTTATATTGTTTCTATAAAAGATTGGGAAAATTTTTTAGTTGAAAAGTGTATATATTCATTTTTATAAAACATGGGAACAATCCATAGTTTAGGGGAAACTATGGCAATTTTTTTTATAAAATTTGATCATGTTTAAGATGTGATTAACAAAGGATTATTTTGTATAAAAATGATTAGAAACCTTAATCATGATTATACAAGTTTTTTGGTCAAAAAGTTGTAGTTAAAATCACTAGATTTTCTTTAGCTAAAAATGTATATATATATATATTTAGATCACCAAACTTGTGTGTATATATTTTTTGTATAAATTATATGTATTAAGTTAATGTAGGAATAAATGCTAAAATACATATTTACACAAATTATATAAAACATAAAAATACTTGAAAATTTATAAGTATAAAAATGTATATGTCTAAACTTGGACTACACAAACAGACAATTCCAGACAAAATGGACGATACGAACGAAACAGACGACACGAACGATACAGACGAAACAAATGAAAATGAGTATACGAACCGACACGCAATATATATATCTTAAACTCTCTAAAGTAAGTTATATAAAATTATTAGCAGTTTTTATAATCTTAGTTTTTATAAAAGTATAAGTAAACTTTAAAATTGGGTTAGGCCCATTTACATAATCAAATAGGCCCATGGAATGTAAAGTCTTAGTTGTTTTAAGAAATATGTTTTGTAAACTTGTGGTTTAAATTTCAAACAATGTAGTTTAATTTGTAGTTTGTTTTTCTTTTGAACAACATGTAGTTAGTAACTTTGTTTAAATTAAACTGTATGGATGAACATCTTAATAACTTTTATATATAGTTGTTTACTTGATGGAATGCAATGATTAGCGCTCTGATCACACCTCGTGCTTTCGCGACGACCGGGTGTGACACTGTTGCACCCTTCAGTTTAGCTTTTTTTTGCAAATCCAACTCATGTGCCTCTAGCATTTCTATAAACCTTAGAAGATTCAGTTTGTTATATTTAGATGTATTGCTTTTTAAGATAAGTAGATATGTAGACTAGTCTCCCTCAGGTAATTTGTCAGCTAACTTATCGGCCCATTCATCATCGTCTTTTTCTATCTTAGCCCTCTTCATTTCCACCACAAGATGACGGTATCTCTCCACTAACTGTTTCATTGTCTCTCCCTTCATAGATGTAAATATGTCAAATTCCTTATTCAGAAGCACTTTCTTGCTCTTTTGCATTGTAGTATTCCCGAGATGTTTCTTCTTTAACGAACAACAAATAGATTGAGTAGAACCGCCATGTTGTAGTAAAGAAAAGATATCTTCTTTGATTTCCAGTTGCAAAAGATTCATCATATTTTTCTCTCTAATAAAGTTGTTCTGTCTGCTTTGAGAATTTGGCTAACACTCATCTTGTCCCCATTATCACTCATTGGAATAACATACTCCTCTATGATCACCAACTAACAATCAAAATGGTTTACCTGGACCAACGTCTCAAAATGATCTACCTAGCTTGGGTACTCCTCCTTGCGAAGTAGCTTTGGTGGCATAGTGCTCGTCCCCATTTCATTATCAAAGTTCGTGTTTTGAATGAGCATTGATGGAGTAGCAAAAGCATTCAAAAATTCTTCCTCCATTTTGAAAATTGTTGGTACATATTTGTGACAACAGCTTAGATTTGGTGTTTGGATATCTTGCAATTAGTAAAATGATAAACGGTTAGCGGGTTTAGTTTTGTAATAGTTAATTAGAGGTATTTGGGCTGAACTAGAAACTAAATAGTGCATGGTAGGCGAATTGGGCTTTAAATTCATTAGCAGTCCATGTAGGAAACCCTAGCCCAGTTGCATAACTTGTCTCTATATAAAGGGAGGTTTAGGGTTTAGGTTGCTGGTTCTGTTGGTTGCTCAGTTGCTGGTGTTGCTGGTTTAGAGAGAGAGTCTTGAATTGGTTGTAAACACGTTGTGTTGGATAATCAATAGAAGACAATTTGAAGGAAATTGTTTGTGTTCGTGTTCTTGTTTCTATGAAATCTGATCTAGGGGATTCCCCATTCTAGATTAGATAGACGATTCTATGAAGATCCATAAGGACTAGGGACCTACAATTGGTACCAGAGCATTCGGCTCTTGATTATTGCTCGGTTCAGAATCGTAACAGCAGAAAAATTGGGTTTTTGGACATTTTGGAGGCTGTTTTGGAGTTTGTGACGGCTGAATTAGGGTTTCGGAGGCTAGGGTTTTCCAGCGATTTCGGATAAGCTGCAAGGTATTTTGGATTGAAGACTTGCATTCTGGATCAAAAAGTGAAGCATTTCATATTGCAGACTTGAAATTCGGATCTGGAAAACTTGCATTTCGGATCAGAATAGTGTAATTCGGATCAGAAAAGCCCATTTCGGATCAGAAAAGTGTAGTTCGGATCAGAAAAGCCCATTTCGGATTCCATTTCAGATTGAATTTCGGATCAGAAGTTATTCCAGATTCCATCTCGGATCAGAACTATTCCGAATTCCATCGGATTAAAATAGTCTATTCCGGATTTCGGTTTCGGATCAGAACAGTGCATTCCGGATTTCATCTCGGATCACTATTCCGAATCACCATTTCGGATTAGCATTTCGGATTACTGTTCAGGATTCCTATCTTGGATTCACTATCCGAGTTACTGTTCTGGATTTGACATTGTTCCGAGTTATATACAAAAAGGTGGAAAGTTAACCAGCTGACGTAACCAGAGTTAAACGTTTTCAGACATAGAATTTGATCCACAAACATTCTTGACAAACCGGTTGCACGGTTAGGCTCGTGTGATTTCTAGGACAAAAAAATATCATTAGAATCGTATCGTCGAGACGAGTCTAACAGTATAATTTGGTTTCGGACAAGTTTTAACGTTTTTAACGAGTCGGTTCGGTAAAATGTCGAATATGTCTAATCTAAATGAACTGTTAAGAATGGAGCATGAGGCGTGCACCACAAACAAACCTCCAAAGATGCTGAAGGTAGAGAACTATCTTACTTGGACGGATAGGTTTCAATCCTTTAATGAATATCAGGACACACGGATGTGGATCTGTATTCAAGATGGGTACGCTAACCCAACGCATGATTTTGACGGCAGACAACGTGTTCTGCTTATGTAAACATGTTTGAAGCTGAAAAGAGGATGTATGAGTCTGAGAAGAAAGCCTTAGCTGCTATAAAGATGTCGTTACCTGATGGCATCAAACATACATTCAAGCGTTATACTACATCGAAGGAGATGTGGGATGCCCTAGAGAAGAGGTATGAGGGCAATACCGATGTGAAGAAAAACTAGGTTGATCTGCTAAAGAAACAGTTTGATGTGTTCAAAGGAATGAGAAATGAATCCCTTGAAGATATTATCATGAGATATTATCATCTGATGTCAGAAATAGATAATTATGACATAGAGGGATACACGGATGTGGAGATAAACGACAAGTTGCTGGATGCTTTACCTGCAAAGTGGGATATCTATACTTTGATGATAAAAGGTGAAGCTGATTATGAAAAGAAAGACTTGGAAGAAGTTGTTGGGAAATTGAGAGCTTATGAGCTCAATATGAAGAAGAAGGAGACTGGATATGATCAGGTTCAAGATCCGGGGATTTATAAAGGTCTTACACCTTCATCTTCCAACAATGCTTCAAGTGATAGTGCAACTGCGTTTCTCTCATGTAAGAATGAGCAGATCGTGATAAATGCTGAGGGTGAAGTATGTTTTGTTGCTCCTTCAGGAGGATCGTCAGGGGCAAAGAGACAACAATTAAGTAATAATAACAGCAGTAATAGGTCTATGCCTCTGAGTGTCAAAAGTGCTGAAGATCATCTGGCATTGCTTGCTTTTTTTATTGCTTCCTACGAGAACTACATTCAGGGAAAAATATCTGATCCTGCTACGTTTGATGAAGATTATGATCAGATCGACCCTGATGACTTAGAGGAAATGGATTTGCAATGGCAGATGGCCATGATTTTTAGAAGGATGAAGAGGTTCATGAACAGAACGGGCAGGAAGTTCATTGGAAAGAGTATGGGAAGTCGAAAGTGAAGTGTTACAATTGTCACAACTATGGACAGTTTGCTAGAGAATGTCAACGACCAAAAACTGAATCTCGTTCCAACTCATCCTTTCAAGATTCTCCTAGTCATGGTTCAAGCAACAGGAATGCGTCAAACAACACTGGATCAAAGGCCCTGATTTCTACTGCTAGAGAGGGTTCTTATGATTGGAGTGTTCATCTGGAGAGTGAAAACATTGCCTCACAGGCATTCATGGCTGAGATAGCTCCAGTTGGTGATGAAGAAGTGAATACTGATGCTGAGGGAGAGCAACAGAAGGTAGCTGAAAAAGCTGATGGAAAACAGAATGCTACAGAGAAGAAGATGGCTGCTGATTTTGCTGCTTTCATGGCCGATCTAAGTAAACACCAGGAGAGGTACATTCTAACACTGGTAGTGCTGTTTGTTTAAATTGTCGTGAACTGCAAAGTGAGGTTGACAGGTTAACCAATCTAAACCAAAGTCTGGTAAATGAGCTCTCGAACTTAAAAGAATCAAACTTTTTCATAAAACGAAATGAGTCATTATACTTGAAGAAAATTAAAGGTCATGAAGAAGAAATCAATATTCTAACCTGTAAGCTTAATGAAAAACTTCAAGTTATTGACTGAAAAATGCAAAGAATTGTCTGGAGCACAACTTAAAATTTGTGAGCTTGAAAAAAAATTAAATCAATTTAGAGATTCATCTTTTGTTATGAAACACATGATGAATGGCATGAAGAAGAGTAATGACAAGGCATGTGTGGGCTTCAAAGGTTTAAATGAAGTTCCACCACCTCTTGGTCACGACTATTCTTTCTTGACAGATGAAGAAGAGCTTACAAACTTTGTGTCAACTACACCTGGTAGTTCCACATCAAGTAATGTTGATGGTGCTGAGAATGCCAAGAAGGATAATAACAGAGACACCGTTTTGAAAACAAAGAATACACACCCTAAGAATCAAAATCAAGTTTTTATTAAAAAGGTTGATTTTGTTCAAGGGAGTGACATGATTAAAGAGGTCCCTGTTATTACTAAAGAGTCTAATATGCAGTTTGCTAAAGTAAAAACAAAGAAAAATTAGAAGTTAAGCAAACTAAACAAGATCCTTCAAAGACATCATCATCATCATCATCATCGACTGATGAATCTAAGTAAGAAGTCTTCGGCTAGAAAATCGTGCTTCAAATGTCACGAAAAGGGACATGTAGCTAGTTGTTATCCTAATAAAATGAGTGAAGCACATGTAAGTGAGAGACAAAGAGAAAAATCACCAGCAAAAAGAGGTGATGGTGAGAAGAAGGTTAACTCACCAAAGATATTTGCTATCAGGCAACAGAGTGTTGCTGTTGGTGTAGATAAGGCTAAAAAAGGAACTCACCAAGTTCCTCATTTTCAAAGAAATCAACAAAGATTTCAGCCTGCATCTACATCAGGCAGATATGAAAGTCCTAGAAGTAGTTCACCAAGAATCAATAACTTTAACGGTCATTCATATAATTTCACAAGTCAAGGTCAATATCAAACTAGATACCAGAATGTTGGTAATCGAAATTTTATAACGATGGCTTTCGAAATTATCATCATTAAAATTCATGGAACCAAAATCATAATTTCCAAAGGTCGCAAAGTCCAAACATGGTTAGGTAACGTCAGGACCACAAACCTAGTGGAAATCAAAAACCATTTCCATCAACAGGTCTAAGATCCAGGACTCCTGTTAGGAGTGATGGATATTGGACGGATGTTCTCGTAGTTGATGAATCTGGAAGACCCAAGACCATTAAGGCTTGTGTCCCCCAATCTAACTAATTTTCTTGGGTTGTGCCGGAGCTTCTAAGGAGGATTATCAACTTGTGGTATGTTGATAGTGGCTGCTCCAGGCACATTACAGGGGATGCAAGGTTGCTGACCGAGTTTGAGAATATCGATGGTGGTTACGTGAATTTTGCAGGTGCTAAAAGAGGGCACATTACCGGTCGAGGAAAAGTGACTAACGGGAAGATCACACTGGACGAAGTGAATTATGTTGAGCAGCTAAAGCACAATCTGATGAGCGTGTCTCAAGTCTGCGACAAGGGTCACTCGGTCCACTTTACAAAGTCTGAAGCTTTGGTGCTGAAACCTGGTTTGGTGATACCGGATGACTGGATAGTGATGAGGGCGCCAAGGAAAATGACACTTATGTCATGGACATGGGTGCTAAGGATTCTTCCACTATGGTGGCGTGTTTACTATCAAAAGCATCTGAGGCAGAGTCATTACTGTGGCATAGACGCATGGCCCATATCCACTACCGAAATATGAATTATATTATTAAAAATGGTTTGGTGGAAGGGGGTGCCAGTGCAGAGGTTTCACGTGGAAGATATATGTCTTCCATCTCAAAAAGGAAAACAACATAAGAAACCTCAGAAGTCTAAAACAGTAAATTCCATAGATGCCCCTTATGAATTACTTCATTTGGATCTATTCGGTTCGGTGACGTAAGGAGCATAGGTGGAAAGTACTATTGTTTAGTTGTCACAGATGATTACTCACGATATTCATGGGTTTTCTTTTTAGGTACAAAAGATGAGACAGCGAAGATGCTGATTGATCTTTTTACAAAATTGAAAAATGTCCATGATGCACGGATCAAGAGGATAAGGAGAGTAATGGCACGGAGTTCAAGAATCAAGTTCTGGATCTCTATTGTCTTCGCAAGGGAATTGAACATCAATATTCTGCTCCTGATACAACTCAACAGAATGGAGTCGCTGAGAGGAAAAACAGGACGTTGATTGAAGCCCCAAGGACTATGCTATCTGATTCAAAGCTTCCAGTTCTTTTCTAGGGAGAAGCTGTGAACACAGCTTGTTATGTCCTGAAGAAAGTTTTAACGGTTAAACGGTTTAACAAAACATGTCAAGAACTATTGTTTAACCGAAAACCAAACTTAAAAGGCTTTGAACCATTTGGATTACCCTGCACCATTGTGCAAAACAAAGATAAGCAACAATTCGATAAAGTAGCTGATGAGGGTTACCTTCTAGGCTATATGCTAGGAACACCTAATAAAAGGGTTTTTAATCTAAAAACAGGTAAAATTGAGGTGGTGTTTAACATGGAAATCACTAGTTATTCACCTCAACAATCAACGAGTGGTCCTCCTATATTATATGATTATGACAGTGTTTTCAAATCATTAATTATTCATGATTTTTCCAATGCAGATGAGTCTCAAGTGATCTATACTATGATCAGTGAAAATGGAGAGTGTGACTTCATGCCTAGATCGAGTATATCGATGACAAATGCTCCACAAACTTCTTCTAGAGCAGCTCTAGAGGACTCCAGTGATAGTGAGTCTGAACCTATTCAGGGGGAGGACTTCACTAATCCATTTGCTAATATTCAGGAGGAGGTTGGATCTAATCTGGGAGATAATCTAGTTGTTGATACCATTGCTACTACACGAGTACACAAAGATCATCCAGCTGAAAACATCATAGGTGATGCTGCTGCAAGTGTTCAGACAAGAAGAGGTGTGCTCGAAGGTTCCTATGTTTACTTCGATTCAGAAGACTGGGTTGATACATGAATGTTTATATAGATGTTTTATTGCCCAAGAGGAACCGAAGAATGTTCATATGGCTCTAAAAGACAATTGTTGGGTGGAAGCTATGCAAGAGGAACTAGCTCAGTTCAAGAAGTTGAAAGTTTGGGAGCTAGTTGACTTGCCTGAAAGAGAGAAAGAAATAAGCACCAAGTGGGTGTTTAAGTGCAAGAAAGACGACCGAGGGATCATGATAAGGAATAAGGCTCGATTGGTGGTAAAAGGGTTCAATCAACAAGAAGGGATTGATTACAATGAAGTTTTTGCACCAGTAGCAAGGTTGGAAGCAATCCGTTTGTTCTAGCTTTTGCTTCATTATGGGCTTCAGAGTTTACCAACTTGACGTGAAGAGTGCATTTCATTACAGGAAAGTCCAAAAAGTGGTGTATGTCTCACAACCAGATGGGTTTACTGATCCAGATTGTCCAGATGTCTATCGACTTGATAAGGCATTGTATGGGTTGCATCAGGCACCCAAGGCGTGGTATGAGACACTGTCAACACATTTGCTAAAGAATGGTTTTGAAAGAGCTCAGATTGACAGTACACTGTTCATTAAAAGGAAGAAGGAAGACTTTCTACTAGTATAGGTATACGTAGATGACATCATTTTTGGGTCATCAGATGAGAACATGTGTCATGATTTCGAGGAGGTAATGAAGAGCAAGTTTGCGATGATTGCGATGGGTGAATTATCTTACTTTCTGGGTTTACAAGTTGAAAAGAAGAAGGATGGGATGTTTATTCATCAGACGAAGTATGTGTATGACATTTTGTCTTGTTTCAAAATGGAGGATTGCGCTACTTTCAATACACCTATCTATGAGAATCACAATCTTGGTCCAGATCATAAGAGTGTGGAAGATGTTGATCCAAATCAATACAGGGCAATGATTGGTTCTCTGATGTACTTGACTGCTTCAAGACCAGACATCATGTTCGCAGTGTGTCTTTGTGCCAGATATCAAGCGAATCCAAAGGAGTCCCACATGAAAGCGATGAAGCGGATTCTTCATTACTTGAAGGGGAAACCTAAACTTGGGTTATGGTATCCAGCTGCTAGTGATTTGAAGTTTGTTTCTTTCACTGATTCGGACTTTCAAGGATGCAAATCTACAAGGAAGTCTACCACAGGTGGTTTCAGTTCTTAGGGGGGATGGCAATGCAAGAAGCAGTCTTGGTTCTCTACCTCAACGTGTGAAGCTGAATATATTGTTGCGGGTAGCTGTTTCTCTCAGGTTCTCTGGATCCACAGCAGATACGTGATTACGATTTGAATTTCACTCGTACTCCTATTATGATAGACAATAATGCCACTATTTCAATCACCAACACTCCCGTAAAACACAGTCACACAAAACATATTGACATTCGTCATCATTTTATATGGGATTGTGTTGAAAAGAAATTAATTGAACTGCATCAAGTCGACACACTTTATAACCTGGTAGATCTTTACACAAAAGCATTTGACAGGGCTCGCTTTGAACAATTAGTAGAACTCAACGAGATGAGGAATCCTGAATAACCATTTTTCCATAAAAATAGTTTGTAAATAATTTACTGCTTTTTAAAATAAAAAATAGAAAATCAAAAAAGAGTTTTCACTGTGTGAAAAAGAATAAATGATGTACATCAGCAAGTTAGACTGTCATACTGAAATTAGAAGTAAATTGCATAAGTGTGATAGCAGCTTCATCATATGATGTACAAGTAGGCAAAATGCATGAAATGATCAACTTACCTTTGTGATACACATATAATAAACTGTGTATGAGTGGGTAACATATCAGTGGTGTATGGTTTTATAACCTTAACTCTTGCGTTGACAGATTGCCAAAATCTGAGGTTTTAGGTCTTTATATTGTTATTTCATCTGGGGTATCAAGGTTGTCCTTCTGCTGCATCCAGATATATGCTGACCTAGGCACAACCAGGATATCTTAAAAGAGCTAAAATGCCAAATCCCAAATATTGAAGAAGCTCTCCTAGAGAGGCATTCAAATATGCAAATTGCATTATTCGTACCAAAATTTGGTATTTGCCCTAACCCTCGTTGGATATTGGTCTCTTTGCTATACGGAAGTACTGACCTGATCACTAATTATCTAACGTTGTAAATTAAAAAGGATGAATTTCGGTATACTCACCTACTACGATGAATTTTAGTGCATACCTTGATCGCGGGGGTATGTCCTAAAGTGGGACACACTAGTATATCAGTATAAATTATCTAAACAGATCACGAGGTAATGGTACTTGAAATGTTCATGTATTTTGTTTAAGTGGATAAACAATGCTGGTAATCATCTTGAACTATTTTTCATGAATATTGCATATAGAATTATCGAATAGTGTAAAAACAGTTTGATGTTGCTGATATGATCTTCTTACCGGTGAATCTCACAAAAATAGAGTGTTTATTATTTCGTTATTTATTTGCTTTCAGAAAATATAAAAATCCAAAAAGATTTCATTTTCTTGTAAATTCTTATTGTACGGTTATTGATTGTTCATGGAGGAGTTCTTACCGATAGGAGGAGACGATGTTAGAAGATGAGTTTAAATTTTTTTAAGACCTTGCAGGTTCATGGTGTTTAAAATTGTTAAGTATGTGTTTTGAGTTGAGAAGTGCTTAATCTGTGATACAGTTTAACTATCTCTTGAATAATAATAATTTGTTTAACTTGTGTTGAAAAATTCTTATGGTTCTTGACATGTTTGTTTTATAGTATACAGATTGTAGCAGTGTGTTATTGAGAAGTTTGGTGAAGAGGAGTTTGCTTGGATTCTTGGTAGATCCTCCGTTCTATATTGCAGACAAAGTTGAAGAGTTTTGAAGATTGCTATGCAAGTACTAAACTGGAGTTTACTCAAACGCTAACGATTTAGAAGATTTGGTGATAGGATACATCAGCTTAGGGGGAGTCTGTTACTAACAAAAGCTATTCAAGCTGAAGGTATCTAAAGACCAACGTTTTTCAAAGATGTTGAAGGTTGCAAGAAGAATGAAGACTAAGTTATTTTATGAAGCTATTGTCAAGGGGAGTTTGTTGGTGCATATTTGTGACAACAGCTTAGATTTGGTCTTTGGATATCTTTTAATTAGTAAAATGATAAACGGTTAGCGGGTTTAGTTTTGTAATAGTTAATTAGAAGTATTTGGGCTGAAGACACTAAATAGTGCATGGTAGGCGAATTGGGCTTTAAACCCATTAGCAGTCCATGTAGGAAACCCTAGCCCAGTTGCATAACCTGTCTCTATATAAAGGGAGGTTTGCATTAGGGTTTAGGTTGCTGGTTCTGTTGGTTGCTCAGTTGTTGTTGGTGTTGCTGGTTTAGAGAGAGAGTCTTGAATTGGTTGTAAACACATTGTGTTGGATAATCAATAGAAGCCAGTTTGAAGGTAATTGTTTGTGTTCGTGTTATTGTTTCTTTGAAATCTGATCTAGGGGATTCCGAACTCTAGATTAGATAGACGATTCTATGAAGATCCATAAGGATTAGGGGACCTACAATTTGTATCAGAGCATTCGGCTCTTGATTATTGGTATCAGAGCATCCGTTCAAGGAGTGTTCGTGTTCTTGTTTCTGTGAAATCTGATCTAGGGGATTTTGCACTCTAGATTAGATAGACGATTCTGTGAAGCTCCATAGGACTAGGGGACCTACAAAAATGTTAAGTTTTGTTGGAATAAATCACAAAATTGTTGGTACCGACGAACACTCCTAGAATGGATGAAAACCGGTACGGATGTTGATTGGTACGAATTACAATTCAGACCAATGAAACTTAGTGCAGACAACCTTCTCGTTTGGATGAAAGACATATTTCATATGGATCAGACTCACTCATGCGAATGACAAACCCTTGTACGTGCGAATGAGAAAATTCTTCAAATGGATCACTAGCTCCTTTGTGCGAACCAAAGACTTCATGTGTTTGGATCTCCAACTCAACTATAGAATGTTCAACATGCTCTCTATCTAGCCTATTCGTACAGTGACAGACACACAGATTATGCTATGATATTTGGTAGCAAAGTTAATTATGTAATAAACGAGGGGCCTCGTTAAACTATTAGAGTAAAGGAAATAAAAAAAAAACCTGCAGGGGTGGGACTCTAGCTCGGATCACCTGAGATGACAAACAGCTTGTTAACCAACTGAGATGCATTGTTTTCACGAAAGATCAAGGATCCAATTAAAACTATAATCAATCTATCTCTGAACTAAATAAAAAAATGGGGTGCGCAAGACTCAAACCTGGCCATCGGAATTTAACTTTCAGCGGGCATACCAACTGAGCTATAACCTTTTTGGTGTTGCAACTCAGTCTATTAAATATAAAACCCAACCCGACGTGACTTTACTTCATCTTCCCCACTCCTTGGACCTCAACGTGAACCCGGAAACTTTTTCGTTCAACTTGATAATTTCAGATGAATTACTCAATGGTTTAACTTGGTTCAAATTGGATTAAACTCGTAATTTATGGAGAATAAGATCGTGGTCAATGAAATGCTCATCATTCCACCGAAAAGGATGAATTTAATCGACAATCATATCACCATTAAAGATGATTAAGAACTCCAAATGTATTTAATAAATTCATTACTAATAACACACCAAATCGGTTCCAAACGAAACTTTGCATCTTCTCACTCTATTATCATCTCCCTACAACCTTAAATTTGTCAAACAATCCAAGAATCTCGAGCAAGATGAAGTTAGGGCTTGAAACTTTGATTATTCATATCATCTTCATACGAATACCATTTCAGGTAATACAAAAGCCTATTCTTCTTAGATTTTGGAGCTCTAAAAAACCACTATATCAATTTGTATGATAGACGACTTAATTTGCACGAATTTTAAATCCCCATTTCTAGTATTCTTAGATGATAAAAATTGGGGCTTTTAGTCTTAGACTTGCGTTTTAATTAAATTGATACTAGAGTTTTGTTCCTCATAATATTATATTAGTTTAGTGAATGTTTAGGAATTTTTAGGATTTGTTTGAATATGTTATGATTTTTTATTGCTAAATATATCAAAAGGAATTATATAAAATACAGAAACAACTAAACTAGATATCATGAATTTCATCATTTTCTGCTTTTTATGATAGGCTCAAGATTTAGAGATGCCAAAGATTTTATGACTTTATGATTATACTTTTGTAAATGAAACTTATTATAAAGTTGGAGTTTTCATAAATAAATGGTTGTTATGTTAAAAAGCTAATTTTTTGATATAATCATATTCTATGATGGATTTTTTTTATAAAATTGATATTATGTAAACCTACAAAAATATGTGTACATAAATAAATATATTTACCATCAAGTTATAAAAATTAAAATTTGATTTATTTGGTAATTCATAAAATTTATGGAATTTAAATTAATAGATTGATTTTAACGCGATATGAAAATTGGGTATAGACTTAGGACTTTTATTGTATCTTTGTTTGATATGTAACAAAAGGTAGTTAGGTAAAATTATTAAATTTGACATATATAGTAAATCATAAGTAACAATATATTATGTTACGTATTATTTAGGTAATTTTATTATGATCTTTAGTATTCTATTTTTTATATATATATTAGGGCGACTTCTCATCTTTTGAGATTTTCCAAATCGTGCGTTGATTTAACAAGATTAAGTAGGAACACAACCAATGAGTAGATTCGAACCCTTTTCCCCAGTTTTGTCATCAAATATTTTGGTGTGTATTTCGCGTTTACTTTAAATTTATTATTTCTATTTTTAACATGCCATTCGATGTGTCGCTACGTGTCTCATGTTGCAATGTATCATTGTTTCTCAATATGTGTATCTATGTGTTACTCACTTTGTGTCACAGGTTTCGCGTGGATCCACCTGGCTGACCGATTCCCCATGGCCATGGGTCGAACTTGGTATTGCCATCATTGTTTCACATATTTGCCCCTCGGGGCTTGAATCTCTATGTGTCTATGGTTAGTAACATTGTTATGTTTGTGTTGCTTATGAGTAATGTGTTGAATTTTTCTTATATTGAAAGAACTAGTTTCACATTTGATAATGCATGTTATAAAATAAGGTTTTCTAAAAATAATAAAATAGAAACTTTTCAAATAAAAACTGAATTTGTTTAGCAACATGTTTGTTGACCCAAAACTCTTTTACGCGTGACACAAGTAGACAAGGGTGGGCAGATTTTGAGTTGAAGACATGTAGGACTGCCTTAGTAATAAACCGGCTATGTTATGTTTCTTCTATTTATTTGAATTTTGAACTTTGTAACAATATTTGATTTCTATTTTATGTGAGACACTTTAATGATGATGCTTTAAATAGTTGTTATAAGCTTTGAGCAATCAATCATGCCCCATACCATTCCGTTGGGGATCGCGGTGTGACAATTGCAAACTTTTTAAAATCTAGCATAGGGTAGTCTTTCGGTTTCTTTGGCTCCTACACATTAGGATTTTCGACAATGGGTTTCATTGGAATATAAGGTCTGAACATTATAGACTTTCAACATCCTATGTTATGTTGAGCAAGATAATGCACCATCCGATGTTGCGAGATATTGTAATTTGATCTGATAAGCATTGATGGTTTGCTATTGTAAGCAGAGATAAGGAAATCATGATTGTTCAGTGATATTCTCTTTGATCTTTTGTAGAAGAACAGAGGATGTTATAGACACTTTTAAGTTCTACACTTTTCTACTCTAAGCTATGAATAGATTGTACCTCTGTGAGATGATCTTTGAATGTTAAACTGATTGTGAAATCAAATTCAACGTGACCAAGCTCTGATATCAATTGTTAGGGTCTAAGTTTGATACCTGTAAATTAGTTCAAATGAAACACAGCAAATGTGATTGCTATATATAATAAAATTCACAAGTAGGAAGATATCATCAACAACTATTTTCCATATATAATCAATTGATTACAAAAGTTTTACAAAACTATTCTACAATCTCCCCTTTAGCCTGATCACTCACAAAGCTATTCGTACAAAAGTAGATGTATGAAGTGATAAATAGATCTCTAACATGTTAGATCTTTTTATAATAAGTATGAAAGCCTTGTTTGTGATTGGCTGACATAACCCTGCTAGTGACATCTAACATTTATTGCAGAAAAGATTGCATAGATTTTGAAAACATCTATGCAAATCAAACAATTGAACTAACTATGCCAAACACTGCTAAAAAGCAAATATTTTTACATTAGGAAACATTTGTTTATCTATCCTTTGTTGCTTTGTTCCAAGTAATTGGCAAGACAGCTATTTGGTCTTCTTCATCAAACCTTTGCTTCAACTGACTTTAGGACTTTAATAGACCTTGTTTCTTTATAAACAACTGTTCCAGTGCTTTAAACAGATGTTAGCTGGTCTTCAAGAGATGCTCTAATTTAGTTTTTCAAGATTCACTATCTTTAGGAAGAGAATGTTTCGCCAACTGTTTAATTCTTTATCTTTTTGTCATGTTTTGGCTTTTGAATATTATTTGTTCTTTTGTAGGTCCAACAATATTCCTAGAACACCAGAACAAAATGGGGTTGTTGTAAGAAAAAACAAAACCCCAATTGAGGCTGCAAGAACTATGCTTGTAGATTTTGGCCTTCCATTGTCCTTTTTGGGTTGAGGCTATGAATACTGCATGCTATGTTCAAAATAGAGTCTTAATAAACCCTAGGCATCAAAAGACTGCCTATGAAATTTTGCTTAAAATAAAACCGTTAATCTCATTTTATTAAAATCTTTGGCTGCCCATTCTTTATTTTGAATCTCAAAGATTCAATCTCAAATTTTGCAGCCAAAGTGAATTATGGATATTTCTTGGGATATTCTTCTACAACCAAGGCCTATAAAGTGTTTAACACAAGGACCATTACTACAAAAGAAATCTTGAATGTAAAGTTCAATGAACTATCCTCTTTAATAATCCCTAAAATTCAAGATGAATTTTTTGATCTTAATAAATTCAATTTTGAAGAATTAACTGCAAAAGGCTGACATTGATGTAGATAATCAAAAGTAGTACAATAGGACTACATATTTGACATTGAGATGCCAGCTCAATACAAAGTCTCAACTCAGTACAAAGTCTCTTCTAATCCACAAAGTTTATATGCACAAAACAACAGTCTATCCACAACAACTAGACCCACTGTTGACCAAGTAAACCTCAAACCACTAATTATGCAAGTGGTCAAACCACTGATATATCCTCCACACAAATTCCCAACTTGGACCAATTCTACCACCACCATTCCAAACCACTGTTGACCATAACACCATGGCAACAGAGGTTTCACAAAAAAAATTCCCAATTATGCCCCTCACCAAAAAATTCCATCATTCCTTACATGGGAAACAATCTGTTTCTCAAATCACATCCACCAAATGTCTGCTTCTTTGTTGGCTTTCTATCATTAATCAAACTTGTAAAATAGCAAGAGGCATTAAAAGACAACAGTTATCTAGAAGCCATGCAAGAATAGCTCTATTAGTTTAAAAGACAGTAAGTGTGGGAACATGTTCCATTACCAAAGGGTACATGTTATAAGTCAAGCTTGTGGTTCAAGGGTACAAACAAGAAAAGGGAATAGATTATGATGAAATAGCAAGGTTGAAGGCAATAAGACTTTTCTTGGCCTTTGCTATCAACCACAACTAAAGGTGTATCAGATGGATATAAAGTGTGCTTTTCTCTAACAAAAAATCCAAGAAGAGGTTTATATGTGTCAACCACCAGGATTTGAAGATATTACATCCTGATTATGTCTACAAGCTAAACAAAGCTTTGTATGGATTAAAACAGGCACCAACAGCCTGATATGATATTCTATCCACTTTTCTTTTATCCAATTCAAAAGAGGTAAAATTGATAAAACTCTATTCCTAAAATCTGAAAGGGAAACATTGGTTAATAGTACAAATCTATGTGGGTGATATCATTTTTTTCCACATGTGACAAAATGTGTGAAGAAGTTAGAAAGATGATGACAATTCAATTTGAATGAGTGCTATAGGAGAGATACAATGCTTTCTTGGCATTTAAGTACAACAACTTGAAAATGGAACTTTCATTCAATAAAACAAATATGTTAAAACACTCTTCAAAAAATTGATATGAATGATTGTAAACCATGTGCCACTCCCATGAGTACAAGTAAAACATACATATCTGATGAAAAAGATGACTTGATTAGATCAAACACTTTATAGATGTATGATTGGGTCCTTGATGTACTTAACTGCATCAAGGCATGATATCATATTTGCAACTTGTGTCTGGGCAAGATATCAAACATCACCTAGAAAGTTAAATTTAGTAGTAGTAAAAAGGATATTGAGATACCTCAAAGGTGCTCCAACACTTGGTATTTGGTATCCGACTAATAGAAATATTGAGCTTTCAGGTTATTCAAACAATGATTTTGTTGGATGCCAAACAACAAGGAAGTCCACATCGGGAGTTTGCTAATTCCTAGGTAATGCCTTGGTCTCATGGCAAAGCAAAAAGTAAACAACAGTCTCTAATTCTATAGTAGAAGCCAAGTACATGGCTTCTGCAAGTTCCAAGCATAACTCCTGCGACTTTAAAATAAATTGCTTGATTTTGGTATAACTGCTCTAAAGATACCACTTAAGATGGACAGTCTAGCAACTGAAAACATTAACAAGAACCAAGTGTCGCATTAAAAAACAGAGAACATTGACATTCGTCATCACTTTGTAAGCGTTTGTTACAAAAAGGGATTGATTTCACTTCATCATGTCCCCGCTGAAGATTAATTAGTAGATGTGTTCACAAAAGCACTAGACACATCTGGTTTTAAAAATTTGTTCTCAGTCTTCTTGAGTTAAACCATTAAAATGTTGTTTTGAAAAACAAACATAAATTATGCTTCAAAATCATGAAAAGATTGTTAAAAAATCTTCAAAAACAAAAACTTTGTTCAAAGGAGTGAAATATCTATTTCAGTGGTTTAAAACTCTACTTAACCTTTGTTAACAAATGTTTGAAACAAAGAACCACTGATTCACTATCCGCTATTTGACTAACATAAGTCATACAGACCCACTATTTATCAAAACCATCCACTATTTACATTTCAAAACTCTGTCTTAACACAATAAAGGTTTCAAACATATGTTTTCATTCATCTATTGACAACTAGTCAAACAGATGTATCGACCACCGTTTTTGTTATCCAAACATTTGATGAGACCCAACACCGTTTAAGTAAAGGTCTGTTGAAGTCTAAAAGTCTATTGAAGCAAAGGTCTGTTCATGAAGACTAATCATCTGTTTTGGTCAAGAAAAATTTTGAAACAAAGCAACAGAGGATCGACAATGTCCCCTATTGTAACTGTATTAGCTTACTTAACAGTGTTTAGCATAGTTAGATAAGATGTTTGATTTCCACATATGTTTGCAACATATGTGGAATCTTTTCCCGTTAGGATTGTTGGATGTCACTATTAGGGTGATGTATGCCGATCACAAACTGACCTTTTGTACGTTATATCAATAGATCTCACCAAATAGAGATCCATTTATCACTTCACACACATGCTTTTTTGTATGAACAAATTTGTGAGTGATTAGGCTGAGTGGGAGATTGTAGAATCATTTAACTATAATTTTGTAATCGTACTTTTACAATACAACACTGTTTGTTCTCAATTGTCATTAACCACAAGTATCAACCTCAAATCCTAACAATACATACATACATATATATATAAGATTTATATATATATAGTAAAAATGTATTGTACAATTTTGCTTAACGTACGTTGTGAAAATAACATGCGTGATTAGATTTTTTCCCCATGCGTGATTTCTGATTTTATACATGCGTGATTATGTTCATTGGCGATTATGGTTTTCAAATGCGTGATTCAAGTTTTTTAGTTTTATAACGTGTGTAATTTCATCTCGTACACATCATAAGTGAAGGAATATTGTACGTTAACAACCCCATATATGTGTGTGTGTGTGTGTGTGTGTGTATATATAGGGGAATCATAAAACGAAAACCCACTTGAGTAGAAAAACCTCAAAAAACCTTTGTAAAAACCAAATTTAACATTTCTATTTTTTTCTAAAAAAATTGGAAATGTAAAATACATATATTTGAAAACTTTTATAAAAGAAACACAAAAAAACCACCAAGTAGTTTATTTTTTAAAAACTGTTAAAAATTTCATGTTACATAATATATATGTCCAAAAAATGTAACATACAAATTTTGAAAATTAAAAAAAACAAGTACTTTTTACATTTTTTTATAAAAATGTTCACGTACATTTATGTTACATTCCCCTACTTTTTTAGAAAAAAATAAAAATGTTACTTAGGGTTTTCTTGAGTTTTCTCAACTCAAGTGGGTTTTCATTTTATCTTTCACCATGCTCATCTTAATAAGAAAACTAAAAAACTCCATCAAAACCACAAAAAGTAGGGGGAGGGGACTTTAATGAAGGAGAGGTAAAAATTGGAAAAAAATTATATGTTTTTATTAAACATTTTTTTATTTCTCCATACATTCTCATTCTTTTTAAATAGCAGCATAAGATCACAAATTTATTTATCTTTCATTTGAGCATATTTTTATGACAAAAAAAGATTTAAGGTGTTGTACTTATTTTAATATTACTATATATTACTACACATGTGCAATTTACGAAAAAGCTAACCCCCCACACCCAAAAACCTAACACCCGCCCCATAAACGCCCAACCCCCCACACAAAAAAACCTAAAAAAGTAAACCCTAAAGTTAATCCCCCGTCACCCAGCGTAAAAACTAAACCCCTAAATACCTAACTCTAAAAGCTAAATTAAACCCAAAACCTTAACGCTAAATTACATGTTATGTTCCACATGTGCACTACTATAATAGTAGTATTGAAAAAAGACGACACGTTAAATCTTATGTTTGCGTCGAAAAATATGCTTGAATATACTCGAATGAAAGAGAAGAAAATTTGTGATCTTATGGTGCAATTTTAAAAAAAAAATAGTAACATATGAAGAAAATAAAAATGTTTGAAAAGTTATATATTTTTTTCAATTTTGCCCCTCCATTCCTTTTTCATGGTTTTGAGTGAGTTTTATAGTTTTCTAATGATACTTTTATAAATAAATATATATATATATATATAGGAGGGTTTAGATGAGAACGCTAAATATCGCGAGAACCGTGAGAATGAATGAAAAAAACCATTAGAACTTGTCATTATTATTCGAATACAATTCTAGAAATTTAATTTACACATTTAAACTTAAGTGAATTGTAAAATAAAGAAAATTTACACATATGTAAAAAATCTAACAAGGGTGATTTTGATAGGAGAAATGAACTATTTGATATTCTAATTTCTTTTTTTGATGTTGTATTTTAATTAAAATGATGATTGTTTTAAAAAATTGTTTTGATTGGTTTTCTCATTCGTTGTCACGGTTCTTGCAATATTTAACGTTCGCAAGATAACCCTCCCATATATGTATATATATATACATATAGTTCAGTTCATTTGTGAATAACCCCCTTGATTGTAAACACTAGTGAACTATTCCTAGCCCTTGATTATCAATAAACAAGTTTAAATCAATAGCGAGGATTTGTTTATTCATTTTACTCATACAATAGGGCCAAGATTTGGGGAAAACGATTGAACGTGTGAAACGGTAGAAACAATTGTCAGCCACAAGATCATTGTTTTTTTTGTGGCTAGGATTGATGCGATGGCGTTTTTGTAAATATCTATAAATTTCGAACGTGCACGGGCTTCATTAAGGGTAAAAAGGTAAATTGTCCTTTTACATATCCTTAGAATCAACACCGAAAACGTAAAACGTAAAACCCTAGATTAACGCGAAAACTTATATCATGGCGTCTGAAGATCAATCACGATTCAAAAGTGGAATACAATGTGAGTTAACTTGGTCTTAGATTGTACTACTTAATTGATGTTGTTGGCATTTTAGTTTTAAAATTATTTGTGTAGATTCTAGAGGAAAGGACACCAGAGACTCACCTCATGATAAATGCCAAAAAACAATGAACAAGTAAAGAAGGAAAAAGAAAAACAAGGTTGTAATTGTTACATTTGTGTCATTTAAAATGCCAAAATATGGTTACTATGAAGCATGGCCATGTTAACTGTCTTGTGTGTTTGTAAACGGTATATAAAGGATAACTTTGAAATATATTTGACCTAAAAATGCCAAAACTGCTATGATGTATTGTATTAGTTTTAACGCCATAAAGGATGTGCTATGATGTATTGTTATAAAATTATGAAAACGTCATATAAGTCAAGATAACTTTGTGAAATGTGAAAATGCCATATAAGTCAAGATAACTTTCTACTTGTACATATGGACTTTGAAAACGCCATATAAAATCAACTGTAAATATGTTTGTGAAAACACCGATGAATTTTATCTTCTTTTTAGGCGATGATCGTTTGAAGGTAAAGATAAAGATACACGCTAAGAAGAAAAAGGATCTGAGCCAAGAAGTTGACGTTCAGGTGGAACCTTATTATTAGTTCACTGGGCCAGAGTTTTATTAAGGGTGAAACATACAAAGTTAACTGGTTTGTTTAATGCAAATCAAATAAAAACTGTACAAAACATGGTATTTGGTGCTAGATTGAAAATGAAGATAGATAGTATACCAATAATGATTGGGTACTAGCTCATAAATTACAATGTGGAAGCAAACAATTTAAATGTCGGTAACCATACAATACATATCAATGCGGTGTTGATAACTCTTTAATGGGTATACATGTCATACACTCAAATTCCACATGCAAAGTTCTACTGCATGGCATGTGACTAACCAGGAACACAGTCATTAGTCATATTGAACCACCACTATATGAGTTTTAGAAATTTTCCTGTTTACTCATTCATGAGGAAATACTGTTTATACATTTGAGTTGCGGAAGCGTAAATAGTTACAAACCAAAATAGCTAATGTACTAATATGCGAGTCTAAATGTTTGACAAAATCAATGCGACTCCCAAATGCATCCTAGTCCTATCGTATGCTACCTTGGCAAGCTTAGAAAAACATTTAAGAACAAGTGTCAACACAAAATGATGAGTGAGTTCACAAGTTTTAGATTATAGTTATAAAGTAAGTTGTTTCCCAAGACTTTTCCACTATTTCAAACCTGAAATAGTAAGTTTTAGTGTTTAGCAGTTACTTATTACATTTGTTGGTAGCTAACCTATGTTACATAACAAAAGAGTTCAAAACTGAAGCTGACTGTTGTTGCCTCTGTTTGCTAGGCCTATCACTGACTATGGCGATAATTTAGACAAATTCTACACCCGTTGACCATTTAGCTAGTGCGACTAGCTTGAGTGGGGCTTGTTGGGCCTAGTAGCACTACTAAAAATTCCCCTGCTATCTACCCAATACTAATGGTCCAAGGTTTGTGAGGACTTTATGTGATAAATGCTACTTTGTGACCATAACTAATATAAAAAAAACCCTAAATGTTGTGACGTTACCTTACCGTAACATTATGACATTACTTTACCATAATGTAGCGCATGATTTCTCCCCTGTGTTTTAAAACATGTAATAGAGTAGGAACCGTGAACTCACCTTAGTATTGCTCGGTAAGATATAAGTGTATGCAAGTTAGGATGGTCAACCACGCCCTATTTTCATTACCATAGATTATTACTGGGTGTTTACGTAAATCACATAACTCGTACACGTATCTAGCAATTAGCACGTGAAATAGTGGTCACATAGTATTTTTATAGTGTGGTTTCGTGCACATGTTTACAATATAACCTACGACATGATATACGATATTTATACAATCACCCAAAAAGTGTGGATACTAAGAATAGCAAGTTCGACTCTTATAAGTTTATAAATCATGCATAACAAATTCACTGAAATTTAGGTTGTTTTAGGAAGCTCGTTTATCATACTTACTGTGCTGCAAAAATTATGATCTTTTTATTTTGATGTACCTCTCGGTATGGTCGGTCTTGTGTAGAATTTTCAAGGCCTAACTCTTTACCAAAAAAATTAGAAAAATCATTTAGGGGTTGTTTGTCTACCTCTTAATGAGGCTCTTAATACTTCAGACCTCTTACTGGTTTAGCACTTAATTATTCAAACTGTTTGTTTCGCGTGCAGATGTCTTAATGGTTCAGACATTTTCCTCTAAATGGCTAAGTATTAACCAAGTCTGAACGGTTAAGACCTCTAGTCTGAATTGATCAGATATTTGCCTATGAATGGTTAAGCATTATACTAGCTCTTAATTGATCAGATCTCCTCTTACTTTTTAGCACTTAATGATTCAGACCTCTTATTACTTCAACACTTAACAATTCAGAAGTTTCCCAATAGCCCCTTACTAAGCAGTGGCTAGATTCGTCACTTTCTGACTGCAACTTACGGAAAAATTCATTTAAAAATCCCCGATTACCCGATTGACCCGATTCCACTTGGAGATTCATACTGACACATAAGACCATATACTGTATAAATTTCATAACCCAGCTCCGAATATTTACCAAGATATGACATAAAATACAACACAAAAATTCTGAAGAAAATTGCAGCTTTGACCACTGAAACGATTTAATTCTTTTGGCAGACCAAACGAGGTCCAAAAATTATGAAACCAGCGTGGTTTGAATCATATTTCAGAAAGATTCATTTTAGGCTTTAGAAAATCGTATTTTCATTAGTTCTTATCCTTGTTACAGCTAACTAAAGTCGGCTGTAAACATCAAACAGCTTTCTGTTTTCAGCTCTTAACGTTCTAACGCGAGTTCTAGTGGTTCCTTTAATGGGTTTAGTGATCATGCAACCTAACGACACTATATAATACAGATTATACTCATCACTTATCATGTTCATCGTAACACCCACCCGTATTTGATTAACCATCAATAAGAACATGAGTTTTAGCAAACCTAATCATGCGTACATGCCTCTTATGACCATGTACTCATCAAAAGACTACTACTCAATAAGGACCTTACCTAGATCAAATTAAATATGACACTCTAGCAATTATACAATCACTAATATCGCACAAGCTTCATTATTAATTAAGCAAACCCTAGCACTCAAGCACTTCATACAACATCAAAAACAATTGTTTCTTTATAAACACAGCCATGGGAAATCCTAAATAACTCACGTATGCACAATAAAACTCCACAATACACAAGATAACAATACCTAGTAGCGACTGGGGTAGGGTCAAGCCTTTGGATCGAACTAGAAATGGAGTTCTTGGGCCTGTTTAAGCATCGGTAGAGGGGGAGGAAGAGAGCACAGGGTCGCCAGGTTTTAGTGTAGGTGGCTAGGGTTTTCTTTTTGAGAGTTTACACTAATACACACATGCACACATATAAAAATATGGTTTCAAACTTGGGGGTGGTTTGGTGGATGCTTGGGCCGAGAACAAGAAGGTTTGGGCCATGGGGTTTTGGCGGTAAACAAATGTAGGGAAGTAGGGAGGTGCGACTTTGGTTTCGAGTGGGTCGAGGGTTTGTGTTCGGGGTTGGGTTTTCACAAAAGACTTAGTTGGGTTGCGAGTGAAATGTGTGAATGGGGGATCGACTCCTCTGATGAGCACCAGATCGATCTGAATCAACTAACAGAGGTGGAATTAATTTTTAGTGAGGTTGACAAGCAAACAAGTGAGATCTACTGCTTAAATGCCTTTAATGTATTGATATACGTGAACAAGTACAGTGCAAGTAAACAGTTCAGCAGGGCTTCGCCACACCAACAGGATTACTAACTCTAACACAACACTCCTCTATTGATAGGTCGACATGACTCGTACATGAGAGTGTGAAACAGAGTGTGTGACTCATGGGAGAGGTGCTTCGTACGAGTAACAGAGTGTCACTCGTACGAGCTAACTATCTCACTCGTACGAGTCAAGCCATAAACAAATATAAACAATTTCAATTTGACATTTAAAGCTCTATATACATAAACAACGTATCCTAGACATAGGCAATAGACATTATGCACCAACAAACTCCCCCTTGGATGTTTCCGTAGTCTTGGATAGTCTTCAAAAAATCTTCATAAGATCTGATATTATCGACCAAAGAAATACTTCGGCGGCTTGTGACGCTCCTCAAAAGCTATCGACGTTTGATCTGTAGGAGGAGGTCGGTTCACTGTATTGCCAAACTGAAAACTTCTTAGTGACGCAGTACGTGCTCGCTCTGCAATTCTCTCTTCCTTCTTGTCGTTCTTCCCTTGCTCTATCTCCTCCAGTTTCCTCCATGAAGTGTTCCATCTCGAACCAGAATGTATATCATTGGCGAAACAGACATTAACTATCTTCTGAAACTAGGGTGCTTATTCTTTATCTTTTTCTTCAAAACTGATTTTGCTGTAGAAGAAACATTCGATCTTTCTTTGAACAGGTTGACTAGCCACATTGGGTCTAGTACTCGAATGCCACGCCATAGCCCAAAAACAAAATTGATTTTTTGTAAAGTTTAGGTTTTGGGACTTGTTGTTCATTCCTCGCCTTTGAAAACCCAAACCAGCCCTCCTATTCTCAGGATAATCTTCGTTTAATTGATGGTAGGGTTTGTTAACACATTTTGATTTTGAGTAAAATGATGCATGATGTTTATCTAAATCAGAATGGCTTATCTCGATAAGCTTGAACAACTTTTCGACTCGATCCAGATTGACATTTTAGATCGAGAAATCTTTATCAGAATATAGTTTATCAGATCCATGCATTTTGTAAACTATGACGTTTGGATCAATATTTAAACTATTTTTCGATGTTTCAACATTAGATTCACCTTTTAAAACACTCTCAACCGCTGTTTTAACTACCTCAGAATCACATTCATTTTCATATTTTGTGTAAGTTACGTCGATGTTCGTAGGTAGCTCATTTGACTGTTCGGTTTTCAATTTTAAATTGTGCGCCTTTTCCACCCTTGATGGCTTTTTACAAGCATAGCTATTCCACATGGGTGGTGGAACATGATCGTAACTTGCACTCTTGTTATCATCCTTTTTAGAATCTTCTTTGTTTTTGATTTTTGGTAAAATGTGATCATTGATGTATGAGCTTGTGGAATAACTGATTAACAATTTGTTAACCCGTTATGTTTCTATTTTTATTTTCTTAAACTCACGTTTTAGCTCAGCGATAGTATTTAAATGAATATTAATGGCCATTTGCTTGTCCATTACTGTTGCCTTAAGCATAGAAAGTGTTCCGTCATTTTCTCTCAGAGCTTTTTCATATTGTTTAACAGTTTTGCACAATTTGTCATAAGCTTCTTTTGTGGCTTTATAGTCACATGACAAATTATCTGTTGAACTTTTGAGCTTATTATATGGTGTTTGTTTTACAACACAATCACTACATGGCTCAACACATTTCAAACATGGTTTTTCTACCAGAGACTCACTTTTAGACGGATTTACCCCATTTACGTTTGCCATACACACTTTGTTGGTCTCATCAGTCAACTCTCCATCTTCTCATTAACTTTCTTTGCTTCAACTTCTGGCTTCTTCTTTTCTTCACAGAATGATTGATGACTTGGTTCAAAGTAACCTGCAAAATTTTTCAGAATATCATTAGGCAGGAGATGTTTAAAAGCACTGTTTAATAGTTCCTCCTCTTCTGACGATGTGTGATAATAATCTTCTTCAGGAGCTTCGTCAAAAGATCTCGACCGGATCAATCTGACCATAGTCCTCTCTGGTCATCTCTGAATTTCCAATTTTTTCCGCTACAAGACTGTCATAAGATTCAAGAACTGAAGCTCATAGTGTCATATGTTGCTTGGTAGTGTTCTTGTTGAAGTTATGTGCATTCTGGAAATCAACAGCGATATTGCACTATAAAATCCTTTGAGTAGGATGAGATTAACTGTTCTTGTTGATCTGGGGATTGCTCGATCCATGTGATGACCGTGGGCTTGAAGACGTGTTTGGGTTGACCGTAGCAAATGATTGAAAGCCACTTGTTGATTTAACGGTGGGCTCGGTGTGTTGTAAGCGCTGAAGGCCGTTTGGATCTTTGGAGACTGTATCTGAGTGGCAGAACTTCCTTTGTAATACAGATTAACGTCTTGTTGCATTTGGGCGCCTCTGTTCTTCGCCATTTTCTGCATCTAAAGTCGTTTCCCTCCAATCTCTCAATGAATCGTGGTAATGAGAAATTACCATATTCAGTTCCATTCTTTAAAATGGTCAGATAGGTATACCATTCGCCTTGTGGTAAGGAATCCGTGAGTTTGTCAACTAATTCTTCATTCATCTTTATGATTCCTATTCGCTTCATTTGTACAACAAGATGACAGTATCTTTCAATCAGTTGTTTTACTGTCTCTCCTTTGATCAAAGTAAAGATATCAAACTCTTTACTCAACAACGCCCTCTTCCCTTTACGCAACTGTGCTCTTCTCTGGAATTTCAATCGAAGAGCATTCCATAATGATTGTGCATTATCATCATGTTGCAATAGCGCCAATATGTCTTCCTTGATGGATTGTTGTAAAATGTTCATCATTTTCTTCTCATTGATGAACTTCCTTCTTTCAAAATCCGAAAGTTGAGCCAATGTCTTTTCGAGACCTTTTTCTCCAACAGGAGATTGATATGTTTCTTCGATGGCAAACCAGCAGGTAAAATGATTCGCCTGAACCCAATTCATGAAATGTTCGCTCCAACTGTCAAAGTCCTCAAGGTTCATTAACTTTGGCGGCTTTGTCATTGTACCCATCTAATTTTCAAGGTTCATGTTTTGAGTTGCGGTAGTTGTGACCGCTGATGTGGCAAATGCGTTATAAAACTCTTCTACCATTTTTCTGCAAAGATATTAGAAACACACTTTCGAAAAATTGTTTAGTATGATAAAAATTTCTTCGTGCGACCAAGTTTAGTTCGTACAACACATAGATTCGTGCGAACGAGATGATTCGTACAAAGTAGATGCTCGTGCGAACAAGATGTTCGTACGAGTGAAAATGTTTGCTTCGTACGAGTGAGTTGCTCGTACGAATGACTTCCTCGTGCGAATCACAGTTTCAACTTGCTAACTTGTAAATTTTAAGAACTTCTATTTACTCGTTCGTACGAATGACTTAATTTGTACGGACAGTTGTTCGTGCTAGTGGTCTCTCTACCCGTACGAAACAACTTAGGTCACCAAACGGATGAATTTTACCAAATTTGACATGATTAAGTTCGATTTTAGATCTGAAATTGTCAAGGATTGATTAAAATTGATTTTAACGTGATATCCTAGAATTCTAGTCAATTTTATCCATGAATTCATCCAATTCCGAGATCAGTATGGGAAAGTGTAGAAGTAGAAAGCTCCAATGGTGAATCTGAATCTGAAACTATTGGTAGTCTGTAGAAACTTGATGTTTGTCAGTAGATCAGGTCTCAAGGCTCTGATACAAGTTGTGGTCCCATGGGTGGCGGCGGTTCTAGACAGAAGCTTTGGGGATAGTATAGATTCAACAGAACGATATAGACAGGGAGTAGGAACAGAATCAACGGAAGCATTTCATTTCATTCATTCAACCAAAAGAGTGTACATCTTGTCTGGCTGGCGGAGTTCATGGAGAGAATCCGCCAGCGTTTCCCCTAAGGGAACTTCAAAAACTTACACACAATGAACACCCAACACCTATATATAGACATGACAACTTGTGCGAAGCGAGCAGGTTGTCACTCATACGAAGGGTCATTCATATGAGTAACAAAGTCACTCGTACGAAGCACACTGTCACTCGTACGAGGCACATGTCACTCGTACGAGCCAGTACTCGTTCGCACTTGGGTCGTGTGTTCGTATCTAATCTATACAATATTCAATACACACTCTTTCTAGCCTATTTGCATAGTGACGACCATAAAGTGTATCAACAATTTCCCCATTGGACGTCACTGTCAAAGCTTGAACTTGAACTTGAACTTCCGAGAGCTATGTTTGAATATTATACAACTTCAATCGGGTGTCTGTTGACATCGTAATTCCCCCTCGATTGAAGATCCGGGTTTGCATTATCTACGTTAAGCAACATTCCCCCTAAAATAATTTTCTCTTGAAATTGATCTTCAGGTCGTTGTTTGCACGGTTCAAGACCTGCTCTGATTTGCTTGATCTACAAATTTTCTCGAATAATCATCAACTTGAAATTAAACAATGCAGCTTCTCGGTTTTGACGTTAACCATATCCGCATTCGGATTAGCGCACTCCCGATGCTCGATCCTCCGATCTTCAAAACCCAACCGGCAATTGATAGAAACTTCTAAATACAATACCGAAAAACTTCAAACCAATAAATATCCGCAAAAATCTTCTCAATTAGCAATCATCATCGGAATCATACTATATGGTAACACATCGAATCTGAGAAACATTCTTCGGCAATCAGAATCACATTCTTCCTTTTTAGTGACAATAACTGATGTATAGCTATCTCCATTGGAATGGGGCACTGAAACTACAAGACATCCTTGTTTCCTAGCGGTTACCGAAAAACAGTTCATTTGCAATGCATAGTTAATGATAGGCTGTCGTATGTGCTTCCGATTCCACATTGGGGATCAGGTAGTTAGTCCTTGAGCATCAATCTGAATCATTATCTGAAAATTCTGAACATTCTTTGATCACACATTCCAAATGTATAGTCTATTTCATGAATAGACTTAAACGTTATCTCATCTCTAATGAATCTTCGATCCTCTGTATTTCCCAGATAATCTGCAGTCTGAACCAGCCGGATACTATTGCAGCGTCACGAATTTCAAAAATGCCGGAATTTATAAATATATGTGAAAATTTTTATTTCCCCTCATTTTTAAAAAATTCTGACGTCTTGAATTCTTATGGGAATGAAGATTATGCCGTGACTGAAGCATATGGTACTCAAATTTTGCAAAAATTTCCCAAAATTGCAGTTTTGATCAAATGCTGATTTAACGTTAAGGCTCATTAATAGTCACTACACCAGATGATCAACGTTTTGCACAGGTATCAGTGACTACCCCAAAATCTTCATCCCTTTATGATCGTATCAACAAGTTTATCCTTTGAAGCTCTAGACAGTGTCCCCGAACAGCCCGAGTTAGACGTTAAAATCTCGAAAAAATTTGTAACCACCAAATTTTTTCTGGACAGTCGTTTCGTCAATACGATCAAAAAATGCATTTTTTGTGACCACTTCGTACGAGCTAAGCTTCGTGCGAGTGATGCTTCGTACGAGTGACAAAGTGTCACTCGTACGAGCAAGAGTCTTACTTTTACGGATGAAACTGATTACGTTTTTCAATCCATAATCTTCATTTCTTCGAATTTCAACATGGTTTTTGCACAGATCTGGTCGGAAATCCGTTCTAACAATCCTATAGTTTCAATTTACACTATGTCCGTGGATTGTCCGATTATTTGATGTTTTAATGTCTAAAACCTCTCTCATACGTCCAAACTTCTTGAGCGTAGGTGATTCATCAACTGTTATATTGAATGAATCGGTACCGTAGCTCTGATGCAAGTTGTGAATGGGGGATCGACTCCTCCGATGAGCACCGAACCGATCTAACTCAACTAACAGAGGTGGAATTCATAGTTAGTGAGGTTGACAAATAAACAAGTGAGACTACTGCTTAAATGCCTTTAATGTATTGATATACGTGAACAAGTACAGTGTAAGTAAACAGTTCAGTAGGGCTTCACCATACCAACAGGATTACTAACTCTGACACAACACTCCTCTATTTATAGGTCGACATGACTCGTACAGGAGAGTGTGAAACAGAGTGTGTGGCTCGTGCGAGAGGTGCTTCGTGCGAGTGACAGTTCGAGCCAACTATCTCACTCGTACCAGTCAAGCCCTAAACAAATAAACAAATATAAACAATTTCAATTTGACATTCAAAGCTCTATATACATAAACAACATATCCTAGACGTAGGCAATGGACATTATGCACCAACAAAACGTGGTATGAGGTTGGGCCAACCCATTATGGGGTGTGTGTGTGTTACGGGTTTCGTGTCATGGGCCGGGTATCGTTATAAAAATATAAATAAATAAACACACATGTTCTAGTTATATTTTATAAGAAATTATGAAAAATAATGGTACTGAATCAGGAAAATATACCTGATTTTTTGCAGGATGTCACAATACCAAATGGAGACGTAGCCTTCACGACCAATAGATCATCAAAGACCGACAAAGGAGTGGCTAAATGTAGAGGACAACATATAGGGACAACCTGGATTAAAAAACCAGGTGTGAAGGCCACTTTGAAGATATTTTACCCGTGATGGACTATTACGGGAGAAACTTCTGTCTAGAATTCCTTGTTGCATTCTTTACCCTCATTGGGCATGCAAGTGATAACACTGTTGTAAACCAACAATTTTTGCACATTGCTGAACCAAACATTGAAATCAACAAAATAAAGTGGTGTGATTATCTAATTGAGTGTTTACAACAAGCAAAAAGTGTGTGGATACCAGTAAAACATTTCATAGGGCCCTTGATCGTGCTTGCGATATGAAAAATATTATACAACATTGTTTGCCATATAAGAACTTGAAAACTAATATCTTTTATTACAACTTGCTTTGTTAATGATGCTTGCGATAGAAAAAGATTTAAAAGAGAAGAAGGTTACCCAATTGAGTGGGTTACTGTGAGAATTTTGGAAATGTTCCAGAATGTATTGTTGAAAAGCATATATGGGGCTGGCAAAAATGTTGATGCAGTATGTCTATAGCCTACGTCTTAGGGTCATGTTAGTGTATGCAATAGGGCTTAACTGTTAGGTTTGTGAATGTATGTAGTTATCTTTGCATGAAGTGAAGTTTCACTTCGTACAAAGGTAACCTGGTTCACTTGGTATGAAGTGAAGTTCACTTCGTGCAAAGAGACTCACCTTGCACTAAGTGAAATGTGTATACATAGTGCGCTAGGTTCTTGAGTCTAGAATGCTATTTTGTTGACTGATACGCGAAGCCCTGTCAGATTTCTCTTAGGATCGTATACGTTAATAAGTATTAATGAGTGAAGTGTTTAAACAGTAAATCTTGAACTTGTCACTAGTTTAACATGAATTCTGGTGAACTAGGCAAACAGATTAGGACCTAAGCTTATTGGATGAGTAGATCCTCACAATTGGTATCAGAGCTTGGAGGCCTGATCAGAAGACTTGTCATCGAGATTCTACTTCTTCTTCTTCTACTCATTTTCATCTTTTTATTGTTTCCTAGACATTTTTAACGAACAAAATGGACTGATCTTTTCTAGTACTGTTTTAAATTGACTAATAACAAACCCTTCAAAGAATCAGACTTTAATTCAAATAGAATCATGATAAAAATGTCAAAAAACTTGAAAACCTGAACTTTACCTTCGCACGATCTTAAATTCACTTTGCACGAAGATAAATTTTACCTCAAACGAGAAAATCTGTTGAAGATTTTGAAAAGTTAACTTCGCACGAAGTTAAAACTAACTTCGTACTAAGTGAAACTCTTGCAAATTTTAGAATTTATCTTTGCATAAAGATAAATCTCAATTTGGTATTTTTACTTCGCACGAAGTGAACTTTAATTGTTTGTGATCACTTCGTTCCGCTCACTTCGCACAAAGCTCATTTCGCACAAAGCAAGTTTTCAACAATTTTTCCAACGAAAATGGAGAACGAGATCTTTAACGCATTCGCAACGTCAGCAACCTCAACAACTGTAGCCGCTCAGGACATAAATCTTGGAAATGAAATGGGGATGATGACAAAACCCCCAAAGCTCATGTGCTTAGAAGATTACTATGGTTGGAATGAGAGGTTTGTAAATTGGGTACAAGCTAACTACTGTGATAGCTTGTACGCCATCAAGGAGAAGTATGCTGCACAAGTTGGAGAAAATGGGCTAGAGAAGACGTTGACACAATTTACTACCCAAGAGAAAGAGAAATTCATCAGAAAAGAAAATGATGAACATTCTCCAACAAGCCATCAAAGAAGATATATTCACTCTCTTACAACACAATGGTGATGCTCAATAAGCGTGGATGCTTTGAGGGTGAAATTCTAGGGGTTCACATATCCAACAAGACGTGAATATATACTAAAAGGGAAGTCCAGGAGCAAATTCTCAAAGTCCTAAGATTCACACTTCTTTCAGTGCAGATACTTCGCCAAGTATTTCTTTAAACCAGTTATCTAGTGGCGGTTCAATCATTTCTGACCTTTGAGCTTAATTCACCCCAAACTCCGCAATCTTCGCAAAGCTCTAACAATTTTCTAAGCCAGACCAACTCAAACCAAAGAATTATCCAATGCAACATTGCCATAAATCTAGAGAATGCACAAGATTCACAGAAAATACCGCTTAGCAACACCCGGCACTGCTTGCATCTGTTCTTGAATCATATGAAAATTTGGTTGCTGGAAAAATTGGAAATCCGAACATGACAAAAGAAGATTATGATCAAATAGATTCAGAAGTGTTGGAATTAAATGATATCAAGTGATGCATGGCTTCGATTGTTCGTTGAGCACAAAGGTTCATGGAGATCACAGGACGAAACAGTTTGGGAAGTTTGGATGGAAAACTTGGATTTGATAAGTCGAAAGTCACGTGCTTTAATGTAAAGAAAAAGGACAATTCAAAAGAGAATGTCCAAATCATGAAGTCCATGGAAATTAAAATTTGTTTGCTGATGATTATTACAAGAAGACAATGTATCATAAAACATCACCACCTCATAATACATCAAGAATGATTCAAATCGAGGATGGTTTGTCAAGTTCAAAGGATAAAGCTCTTGTTGTTTCTGAAGAAGACGAAGGCTTCAACTGGAACAAATACATTTCAAAGCCTAAAAGCATCATATTGTTAGCAAAGATTAGAGAAGAACTAGTTGAAGAAGATATTCTGAATCAACATTCGATGAAACTTCGATTGATGAATACTATTCTCGTGAGTAAGATATTTTTCTTAGTGCATTTAAACATTTGGTACCTCCTGATATGTATAAAATTTTGTAGGTTTTTTTGAACCAAATTATACAGTGCGCTGTGAAGAAGAGCCAAAGAAAGAAGTTGAAGAATTGATTGACGTGATCAAAGAGATGTGAGAACCTTACAGAGATCCGTAACAAAGAAATGATGGCAAACTTAAAAGAGGTAGTCTATGAAAAGGTTCAAGAAACGGTAAATAAGTCGGTAAGAGAGGAGGGTAAGGTTAAGATAGTTGAAGCTGAATAACCCTGCAAGAAATGCTCAGAGTCTTGCAAGGAATGTGTAGAAAAATATGAGAAATATAAAATACTGAAAAAACTTTCTGATAATCTATCGAGTGATTACAAAGAAACAAAAGAAGCATATGTTAAGTTGAGTAAAACCATTAACAATTTGAACAAGCAAGTCATGAAGATGGTGCCACACTTTCGATGCTTAATGTAACTTTTATGGACAAACAAATGGCCATAAACATTCACCTTAACACTATTGTTAAGATAAAAAGTGAATTAGTGTGACATTTGTGTCTTTTCAATCATTGCACAATTACAAACAATTTGGTATTCAATGAAACCCTTTTGTTTATTTCCAAATATTTTTGTATTCAATAAAATCCTGTATTTTATTGATGAGAATGCAAAAATGTCAATCGTTGCACAATTTTGATCATTTTCGTGTTCGTTAAAACGTTTTACGCATTTTTGCGAAACACGTAACCGTACAACCGAACGAACCGACATCCATGACATTTTCGGGCATAATCCAAGTTACACATGTCTTAACACCTTATATAACCTAAATATTAGGTTAAAGGGATTAAAAATGGTAAACAAGTGAAACTACAAGTCCAAGGGCCAAGAATGTCAAACAAATAATAAATATTTTTGCTTCTTCACCAAGTTTGCTACCTATCTCCAATTTTTGACACCTAGCACTCACTTTGCCACACTTAATATGGTGTTGACACATTTTAGGAAACTAATCCACACATGAGGACACTTGTTATCACCTCCTTAATCCTAAAATACTATAAATAACCCATGATTCTTCCATTTTTTTCACACCACTTCAAAACACTTCAAAGGAAAGTGTGAAGTTCTTCTTTCTATCCTTCTTGGAGCTTGTTTCCAGCCTTTGGAAGCCTCCTATCTTGAGTTTCAGAAGTGTTCTTCAACACGAGTAAGTACACATCCTAGTTCTTTCATTTTTTAGCTATTTTGAGCTAAAAGTCGAACAGTTTGGCAACCTGATTGACTTTTGGTTCTGACCATATTTGCTCAAGTCAAAGTTCAATTGAACTTTGAAATGTGATCATAATCACAAAGGTTATAATCCCTAACGATTTCACCTTCTGATTACCACATTTACCAGTCGAAGTGACGAGTCAAAGTTTCGGTTAAAAATGCGCATTATGTGCATTTTACGACGAAACTATTTTCTGGTATCAAAACACCAAGTTTTGATACCAAATCAGTTTTATAAACTTAGTTACACATATTTGACATGTCTAACTCATCACTTCTAGTTTAGTGCTTATTTAGGGTCGTAAGTCGAGCGGTCTTGACCACCACTTTGACTTTCAAACCCGACCCGTTTGGTCAATCTTAGGATCCGACCAAACACATATTTGTGACCATAGTTGTATAGGGAATAACCTACTGAGGTTATACCTTATGATCACGTTGTTGGTTAGTGTTATGATTAGTTACTTCTATGTTCTTAAAAAATGATGACCAAAATGCCCTTTTGCGCATAAATCCATTTTAAACACATGTAACCAACTTCTAACATATAAACTGATGTTATAACATTTTCAAACATGTTTGGGGCATTTAAGACTTATCATAGGACGATCACGCGTTTACGCTAATGACCCGTTAAAGTAGCATAAACTACCTTAACGAGTCATAATGGGTCAAAAGCACTTAGGATCCTTTCCAAATCAGAATTTTAAGTTTGGTAAACCATATCACATGAGTTCCATCACTCTTTTGGTTTATAAGACTTCATTCTGTCCGATCTCCCGTTTGTAGTCCCGACACACTAACATATTTATCTGACACATTAGGACACGTTTGAGCTTTGTTTATTCCGTTACTCAAGAACACTTTTGCAATCTCAAGTGAGTAAATAGCCCCCCTCATTTACATTTTCTAAATGTTTTGGGTGATTCCTATATGCCTATCATTATTTTCAAGATTTCAAACAATATACGTGGTTTATATATACAAAATGATTTCAAAGTGAGTACATAGCCCCCTCTTTTACATTTTCTATAAGTTTTGGGGTGATTCATATGCGCCTATCATTATTTTCAAGATTTCAAAACAATATACATGGTTTATATATACAAAATGATTTCAAAGTGAATACATAGCCCCCTCTTTTATGTTTTCAAATGTTTTGGGGTGATTCATATGTGCCTATAATTATTTTCAAGATTTCAAAACAATATACATGGTTTATATATACAAAATGATTTTCAAAGTGATTACATAGCCCCCCTCTTTTATGTTTTCAAATGTTTTGTGGTGATTCATATGTGCCTATAATTATTTTCAAAAGTTTCATAACAATATACATGGTTTATGTATAAAAAATAATTTTCAAAGTGAGTACATAGTTCCTCTCTTTTACGTTTTACAAATGTTTGGGGTGACTCATATGTGCTAAATCATTTTCAAGTTTTTAGAAACAATGTCTATGGTTTATATATAAACCAATACGATTTCAATAATGTGAATAACTTGTTGAGGTGTTATCCATAACACGAATGACATTCATTAGCTTTGGCCGAGCCGACCAGTAGTATGGTATGTACCATAGGACTGACAATCCCATTATCGGACTGTTCACTAGATTTGGTGGAAGTTTGGGTAATGACAGAAACTGTTTCTGATTAACAAATCATTTGTTGATTTGTTAATCCAATAAAGAGACCCTTTGGTGGTCTATTAAAAATACCCTTTGGTGGTATAGTCAACACAGGTTTTAATGTGTTCATTAAAGAACGATCAAAAGTTTTCACAATTAAAAACATGGACGATTTGTTTATGACATGGACAATTGGTTTATGACACGGACGAGTAATTTATAACATAGACAAATGGTTTATAACACGGACAAATGGTTTTGAACAATGTCACGCAATGATTTTCATTTAAAGATATAAACCATATGAAGTTTTCTTTTGAATCAATCTATTACAAGTTTATTTTACAAAAGAAACGTTTTGGTCAAGATTTATGGCTACAAAGTTTTCACAACTCTAACCAACTTGTTTTAGTTGGTTAATTGTATTGCAATATCAAACACTTTTGATACGAGGTTTTCACTTAACGACTCTTGTAATCGGACGAGGTGTTGCAATATGTATACAAAGCCACGAATTCGACACACTCACAAAACCTATGTACTCATCGACATTTTTATGTTGACTCTCTTTTCACATATGTTTCAGGAGTCAATGCTTGATAATATGATGCATGCTTCACGTACGAATGGACGTGGGCCTTAGTGACTTAAAACATGAAAGACAGTTTATTTATGTGTTGTTCTTGTTTATCCTAAGACAATGTAAACGTTTAACTTAATAAAAAAAAATTAAATTCCATGAGTTTTGATACAATAGTTCTGTGACATGACTCACTGACGTTTCCGCCACGGTTCGTTGTTTACACGGTCAGGGTGTTACAGAAAGATTGATATCATAGCTTATGGTTGTAGGGAATTAGGTTATTTGTAATGCTTCGACCTAGACTATAACCTTCCTAGGACCCTAACGCGAGTTATCTTGCGTTTAGATTATTAAAACAATATCATCACCTATCCTTAGGTGATTACCAAAACAAATACACAAATTACAAATTCGTTTTGAAAATCAATCATCTATCCTCAGATGATTTGTTTTGGCTTAAAGCCTTGTATGTTTTCAAAATCCTGTCAAAGTTTGGGTTTTATTAATGTGAACACGTGCAATCTGGAAAGGTGGATGCCTGTACCCTGAGTTTTCTGTCTAAGGCTAGAGTGTTCGTAAAAATCCGCATTATCGGACCAGTCACTCTTACCTGGGAAATCTTGGGGTGAGTGTCCACTTATAGGCTAAAGCATGTCCTCGCAATACATTATAAAGACCCATTTACTTTGATTAGTCACCATGTGTCTCTTGTTTGTTTTTAAGTAACGAACGAATGACCACCATCCTTATATTTCATCGATATTTTTAACATCTCTCTTCATTATCCAATGTCAATCACACATATTTTCCCTCATGTTTTCTTCTAGAATGCCTCCTCGACGTAATACAACTCAAAATGCCGAAATGGCAGCTATGATCGCTCAGCAAGTTGCTGCTATACTCCCAAACCTAGTGACCCAGATAAATCAAGCAAACAATAAAAATAATAACAACAACAATGCACCCACACCGTGCAACTACAAACAAATTAACTCGACTAAACCACTAAAGTTTATTGGTTCCAAAGGAGCTGCTGGACTCCTACAGTGGTTTGAGAGTCTCGAAAGCAAATTTCATCATGTTCAATGCCCGAATGAGCGAAAAGTCGAGTTGGATCGAGTGTATTCCAGAAAAGAGCACTTACATGGTGGAATGAGAGATCGGGGTGCCGATGTGGCAATGGCACAATCGTGGGAAGAGCTTCGAGCTCTAATGATGAGGGAATTCTGCCCACATCATGAACAACGGGCACTGGAAGATGAATTCCACAATCCTAAACAAGATAGTGGAGAGCATCGTGCGTACACTGACCGTTACGAAGAATTGAGCTTGTTGTGTCCCTCCATGGTCACCTCGTTGGACAAAGCAATCGAGAGGTACATCGATGGCCTGCCTAACCCCGTTCAGGACATTGTTACTGGTAGCAACCCTACCACTGTTTGACAGGCTATAGAATTGGCTACTACCCTGACTAAGTCTCAGGTTAAGAAGGGGAAACTGTTTCGCAAGGGCGACAAGAAACAGGCAGCTAAGACCACTCAAGAGAAAACAAAGGAGAACAAAGCTGAGTCTTCCAAGAAGTGAGGGAGTGTAAGGCTTCTCAGAACTTTGCAGTTGTTGCATAACCCAACCAGAACACTAAAAACCAGCCAGCACAACCTCCTGCGAGGAAACCTTATGCTGGTACTGTACCGTTGTGCAACCGGTGCAATGGTCACCATCAAGCTCACATACAGTGTCGCCAATGCACATCATGTGGAAGATTGGGTCACATAGCCAATGTTTGTCATTCGGCCCCAAAACAAGCTGTTCAGAACCCTGTTCAACCCCAAGCCAACCCTGCTAGACCTCCATTCCCACCTAGTTCTTGCTATAACTGTGGCGAGATGGGTCACTTTAGAAACAACTGCCCAAAATTGGTGAACGCGAATGCAAATCTAGCCCGTGGACGCGTATTCAACATCAATGTCAACGAGGCTCGTGCTGATAACAAAGTCATTAATGGTACGTTCCTTGTTAACAATCATCCTGCTTCTATGCTTTTGATTTGGGTGCCGATAGAAGCTTTATATCACTAGCCTTTGAACCTTTGCTTTCGATGCCTAGAACTAAATTAGGAAAACCCTTAACGATGGAAATAGCTAGTGGTGAACCCCTTGTGCTCGACTATGTCGTTCGTAGTTGCCAATTAAACCTGGATAACCACCTTTTTCCCATTAACCTCACCAATGCAACTTGGGAGTTTTGACATCATTATAAGAATGGATTAGTTAAGGAAACACCATGCTGAGGTGATCTGTTTTGACAAGGTTGTTCGTATACCTCTTTCATCTGGCGAAACCTTAGAAGTTCACGGAGAGAAACCCTCTAGTAGCCTAAAACTCATAACCTGTACCCAGGCCCAAAAATACCTACGAAAGAATTATGTCGCCTTTTTGGCACATATCATAGAGGAAAAAGGCAAGGGCAAAACTGTTCATGACATCCCCATTGTTTGGGAATATCCTGAGGTGTTTCCTGAAGAGCTACCTGGTTTACCCCCAATTCGTCAAGTTGAGTTTCGTATTGACCTTGTACCTGGTGTCAACCCAATTGCTAAATCTCCTTACCGTCTTGCACCCTCTGAAATGCAAGAGTTGTCAAAGCAACTCCAAGAACTTTCAGACAAGGGATTCATTCCTCCGAGCTTTTCACTTTTGGGTGCTCCTGTCCTATTTGCGAAAAAGAAGGATGGATCCTTCCGTATGTGTATCGGTTATCGTGAGCTCAACAAACTCATAATCAAATATCTATATCCCCTACCTCACATTGATGATCTCTTTGATCAGCTACAAGGTGCGACCAGCTTTTCAAAGATTGATCTGCGTTCTGGGTATCATCAACTTTGTGTACTCGAAAAAGATATTCCATAGACTGCTTTCCGCACTCGAAACGGCCATTACGAGTTCACTGTCATGCCTTTTGGTTTGACGAATGCTCCAGCCGTCTTGATGGACTTAATGAATAGGGTTTGTAAACCTTATTTAGACAAGTTCATCATCGTTTTGATCGACGACATCCTCATTTATTCTAAGTCTCGTGCCGATCACGAACAACATCTTCGTCTAACGATGGAACTCCTGAAGAAAGAACAACTTTACGCCAAATTCTCCAAATGTGAATTTTGGCTAAAAGAAGTTCAATTTTTGGGACACATTGTTAACGAACAAGGTATACATGTAGATCCCGCCAAAATCAGTGCGATTAGGGATTGGAGTACACCTTCTACTCCTACAGAAGTTCGTTCATTTCTTGGTCATGCTGGATACTATCGACGATTCATCGCGAACTTTTCAAAGATCACGGTTCCCCTCACCACTTTGACTCAGAAGAATAAAGCTTTCGAGTGGGGACCAAAACAAGAGGAAGCCTTTCAAACACTGAAACAAAAACTCTGTAATGCTCCTGTTTTATCTTTACCCGACGACAACAACGATTTCGTTTTCTATTGTGATGCATCAAACCTAGGCCTTGGTTGTGTTCTCATGCAAAGAGACAAAGTCATAGCCTATGCGTCAAGATAATTGAAAATTCATGAGAAGAACTACATAACTCATGATCTTGAGTTAGGAGCCATAGTTTTTGCTCTCAAAATTTGGAGACACTACCTTTACGGTACGAAATATGTGGTTTTCACTGACCAAAAAGTCTCCAACACATATTCAATCAAAAGGAGCTAAACATGAGACAACGACGCTGGGTCGAACTTCTGAACGACTACGACTACGAGATTCGCTACCATCCTGGTAAGGCGAATGTTGTGGCTGATGCGCTTAGTCATAAGGAACGTGTCAAACTTCATTGTGTTCGAGTTCAATCTGATATCCAGTCGCGTATCCTTCAAGCACAACATACATGTGTGACCCAAAGCTTGTTGAAAAATGAGCAACCACAAAATCTCGAACTTCAACTCTAAACAAAAGACAACGGATTACTCTACTACAAGAACCATTTGTGGATTCCAAATCAAGACAATCTCCGCACCTTATTGTTGACGAAGCTCATAAGTCTCGTTATTCAATCCATCCTGGTGCAGACAAAATGTATAAGGATCTCTGTACCCATTATTGGTAGCCGGGTATGAAGAAGGACATTGCCTTATATGTGCCAGAATGCCTAACTTCTCTTAAAGTTAAGGCAGAACATCAACGCCCATCTGGTTTACTTGAGCAACTAGAAATACCGGTATGGAAGTGGGAGAACATTGCAATGGATCTCATCACTAAACTACCGCACACACCTAGAGGTCATGATGCCATTTGGGTAATCATCGATCGTCTAACAAAGTCATCACACTTTTTAGCAATTTGTGAGGATCTATCTGCTGACAAACTCACCAAGATCTACGCTGATGAGATTGTATCTCGTCATGGTGTTCCTTTGAACATTATATTCGATCATGATACTCGATTCTCAACTCACTTTTGGAAGACCACGCAATCTGCCATGGGAACCAAACTCAATCTGAGCACTGCTTATCATCCTCAAACGGATGGACAATCTGAAAAGACAATTCAAACACTGGAGGATATGCTTAGATCATGTGTGATCGACTTTGGTGGTAGTTGGGATTCGCATTTACCATTGGTCGAATTCTCCTACAACAATAGTTATCACGCCAGCATCAATATGGCGCCTTTCGAAGCTCTATACGGTCGGAAATGTCGTTCACCAGTCTGCTGGAATGAGGCTAGTGAAGCTCAGCTCATTGGGCCTGAACTCATTCACGACACAACAGACAAAGTCAAGAAAATTCGCGATAACCTTCTGACAGCTAGAAGCCGTCAAAAGAGTTATGCGGACAAACGACACAAGCCCTTGGAATTCCAAGTTGGTGATCAGGTCCTTGTCAAGGTATCCCCTTGGAAAGGTGTGATTAGATTTGGAAAGAAAGGAAACTTGTACAACGATATATTGGACCATTCAAGATCGTTGAGAGAATCGGAAAGGTGGCCTACCGACTTGAGCTACCTCTTGAAACTTGGGAATATTCACCCAACATTCCACGTGTCCAATTTGAAAAAGTGTTTAGCCAATACAAAACTCCACATTCCCCTTGACGAAATTCACGTTGATGACACTATGCACTTTGCCGGGAAACCTGTGGAGATATTGGATCGTGAAATCAAGAAACTCAAGCGTAGACATATACCGATAGCTAAAGTTCGCTAGGAATGCAAATGTGGCCGAGAATTTACTTGGGAGCGAGAGGATCAGATTAAAGCAAAATATCCACATCTGTTTCACAAAGTTTCTTCTAATTAAATTTTGGGACGAAATTTCCAAAAGTAGGGGAGATCGTGACATTTGTGTCAAAATATTTTTGTATTCAATGAAACCCTATGTTTTATTTCAAAATATTTTTGTATTCAATAAAATCTTCTATTTTATTGATGAGAATGCAAAAATGTCAATCGTTGCACAATTTCGATCATTTTCGTGTTCCTTAAAGCGTTTTACGCATTTTTGCAAAACCCTAACCGTACAACCAAATGAACCGACATCCATGACATTTTCGGGCATAATCAAAGTTACACATGTCTTAACACCTTTATATAACCTACATATTTGGTTAAATGGATTAAAAATGGCAAATATGTGAAATACAAGTCCAAGGGCCAACAATGTAAAAAAAATAATAAATATTTTTGCTTCTTCACCAAGTTTGCCACCTATCTCCAATTTTTGCCACCTAGCACTCACTTTGCCACATTTAATATGGTGTTGACACATGTTAGGACACTAATCTACACTTGAGGACACTTGTCATCACCTCCTTAATCCTAAAATACTATAAATACCCCATGATTCTTCCATTTTTTCACACCACTTCAAAACACTTCAAAGGAAAGTGTGAAGTTCTACTTTCTATCCTTCTTGGAGCTTGTTTCCAGCCTTTGGAAGCCTTCTATCTTGAGTTCCAAAAGTGTTCTTCATCACGAGTAAGATATCTTCCTAGTTCTTTCATTTTTTAGCTATTTTGAACTAAAAGTAGAACAGTTTGGCAACCTGATTGACTTTTGGTTCTGACAATATTTGGTCAAGTCAAAGTTCAATTGAACTTTGCAATGTGATCGTAATCACGAAGGTTATAATCCCTAACGATTTCACCTTCTGATTACCACGTTTACAAGTCCAAGTGAGGAGAAAAAGTTTCGGTCAAAAATGCACATGATGTGCATTTTACGACGAAACTATTTTCTGGTATCAAAACACCAAGTTTTGATACCCAATCAGTTTTATAAACTTAGTTAGACATATTTTGACATGTCTAACTCGTCACTTCTAGTTTGTGCTTATTTAGGGTCGTAAGTCGAGCGGTCTTGACCAGGCTTTAACTTTCGAGTCCTACCCGTTTGGTCGACCTTAGGTTCCGACCAAACACATATTTATGGCCATAGATGTATAGGGAATAACCTACTGAGGTTATACCTTATGGTCACGTCGTTTGGTTAGTGTTATGATAAGTTACTTCTATGTTCTTAAAAAAAATGATGACTAGAATGCCATTTTGTGCATAAATCCATTTTAAACACATGTAACCAAATTTTTATCATATAAACTGATGTTATAACATTTTCAAACATGTTTGGGGCATTTAATACTTATCATAGGACGATCACGCGTTTACGCTAATGACCCGTTAAAGTAGCATAAATTACCTTAACGAGTCATAATGGGTCAAAAGCACTTAGGATCCTTTCCAAATCGGAATGTTAAGTTTGGTAAACCATATAACATGAGTTCCAACACTTATTTGGTTTATAAGACTTCATTCTATTAGATCTCCCGTTTGAAGTCCCGACACGCTAATATATTTATCTGACACATTAGGACACGTTTGAGCTTTGTTTATTCCGTTGATCAAGAACACTTTTGCAATCCCAGGTGAGTACATAGCCCCCCTCTTTTACATTTTCTAAATGTTTTAGGGTGATTGATATGTGCCTATCATTATTTTCAAGATTTCAAAACAATATACATGGTTTATATATACAAAATGATTTCAAAGTGAGTATATAGCCCCCTCTTTTACATTTTCTATAAGTTTTGGGGTGATTCATATGTGCCTATCATTAGTTTCAAGATTTCAAAACAATATACATGGTTTATATATATAGAAAATGATTTCAAAGTGAGTACATAGCCCCCTCATGTTTTCAAATGTTTTGGGGTGATTCATATGTGCCTATAATTATTTTCAAGATTTCAAAACAATATGCATGGTTTATATATACAAAATGATTTTCAAAGTGATTACATAGCCCCCCTCTTTTACGTTTTCAAATGTTTTGGGGTGATTCATATGTGCCTATAATTATTTTCAAAATTTTCATAACAATATATATGGTTTATGTATAAAAAATGATTTTCAAAGTGAGTACATAGTTCCCCTCTTTTATGTTTTGGGGTGACTCATATATGCTAAATCATTTTCAAGTTTTCAAAAACAATGTCTATGGTTTATATATAAAACAATACGATTTCAATAATGTGAATAACTTGTTGAGGTGTTATCCATAACACAAATAACATTCATTAGCTTTGGCCGAGCCGACCAGTAGTATGGTATGTACCATAGGACTGACAATCCCATTATCGGACTGTTCACTAGATTTGGTGGAAGTTTGGGTAATGACAGAAACTGTTTCTGATTAACAAATCATTTGTTGATTTGTTAATCTAGTTTAAGAGACCCTTTGGTGGTCTATTAAAGACACCCTTTGGTGGTATGGTCAACACAGGTTTGAATTTGTTCATTAAAGAACGAGCAAAAGTTTTCACAATAAAAAACATGAACGATTTGTTTATGACATGGACAATTGGTTTATGACACGGATGATTGATTTATAACATAAACAAATGGTTTATAACACGGACAAATGGTTTTGTAAAATGTCACGCAATGATTTTCATTTAAGGATATAAACCATACGAAGTTTTCTTTTGAATCAATCTATTACAAGTTTATTTTACAAAAGAAACATTTTGGTCAAGATTCATGGCTACAAAGGTTTTCACAACTCTAACCAACTTGTTTTAGTTAGTAATTGTATTGCAATATCAAACACTTTTGATACGAGGTTTTCACTTAACGACTCTTGTAGTCGGACGAGTTGTTTCAATATTTATACAAGGCCACGAATTTGACATACTCACAAAACTATGTACTCGCTGACTTTCTTTTCAGATATGTTTCACGAGTCAATGCTTGATAATATGATGCATGCTTCACGTACGAATGGATGTGGGCCTTAGTGACTTAAAACATGAAAGACAGTTTATTTATTTGTTGTTCTTGTTTATCCCAATACAATGTAGACATATAACTTAATAAAACAAAATTTTAAATTCTATGAGTTGTGAAACAATAGTTCTGTGACATGACTCCCCGACGTTTCCGCCGCGTTTCGTTGTTTTACGCGGTCGGGGTATTACAATTAGAGGCTGTGAGAATTGAAACTAAAAGAGTCAACAAGTTGTTGATCAGTTACTCAATTTTATCGTATGTGATTGGTCGTATTCTTCCAAAACAACCATAAAAAATCAAAAGGATGAAAATGATTGCTCTCAATACAAAGGAATGAGTTACAATCGAGTTCGACCCCCGATGTGGGAAAGTTATTCAAAGAAAAAGTCTGACGGGGTGGATAAGGCGCTCAATTTGAAATTGAAAACTGAACAAAAAGATGAGCTGCATGAAAACCTCAATGTAACTTACACCAAATCTGATGATGAATGTAAGTCAGACATGGTAAAAATGTAGTATAAAATGTTTTGGTAAGTGAAAGTGATAGCACTTAGTTTGAAAGTGCTGAGTCTAATATGGAGAAAACTAGTTCAAGTTCACCTTCTAAAAATGAAGAAATTTTTCATAAGAATTATCTTAAGAAATCAGAATCTAGTTCGGATGATGATCCTAATATGGTTGCAAACAAAATGAAAGAATCTGACAAACTATATTCTGATTAAGAACTTCCGATTCAGAATGTGAATCTTGAAAAAGTTGAACAAGTGTTTACGTTGGTATAAGTAAGCTTGTCTGAGCTTGAAAATTTGAACACATCTTGCTATGCTAAACCCAAATGTTCTTACAATAACAATAACAAAATAAAGAATTATCCCGAGAACAAAAGAGAAGGGCTGGGGCATGTTAAGAAACATAATGACAGATTTCGAAAACAAAATTTTTCAAAGAATGTAAACTTTTTTTTGGAGCAAGCTCAAAAAGTGAGAAGGAGAGTTTGGCTAAGTCACAGTCAAATGAAGAAATTTATGCTGAAAAGAAGCATCGTGAACAGGTTTAGAAATCCTTTGTTGGAAACGACAGTAGGACATGTTTCAAGTGTAACCAAGTCAGCCATATCGCAAGACGATGTACCCAGACTAACTCTAAACCTATTTACAATGTCAATAAGTCCTCAGAAGATGAGAAACAGAAACTCCCAAAGTTTGTTCCAACACAAATTTTGAAAAGAAACAACGAATCTAACATTGAGAAACCAATTAATTCTAGTGTTTCAAACAAAGAAGTTGGTGAATCATCAAGAAAGAATGAACAAAAAGATTAGAAATTTTATCCTAAACATGCATTTTAAAAACAACAAACTTGGGTGGTTAAAACAAAACCATCTTCTGAATGAAGCAAAACAACTATTCCAATCAGGACTAATAAAAAAGTTTAAGCTTGAACGAGTTGTTGAAATCAAGAAACAAAGTAAGAGTGTTTGTGAACCGAAATATGAAATCCCAAACCCAACCAAGACCGCTAAGGCTTGGGTCTCTCTATTTTAGTAATTGCTTAATTTCATGTGAAGGGGCTCACGAGATCAATCATTTCAAAGGGGATAATGGATAGTGGAGCTTCTTGATCTTAAATCAATCCATGGAGGCTACGTTGGGTTCGCGGGTAATCAAGGTGGAAGGATAGCTGGCAATGGGATTCTAACAAACAGTGTGGTGTTTTGTCGATAAAGTCAACTTCAAGCAGAGTTAGAGAACAACTTGTTGAGTCTTTCCAAGATTTGTGATAAAAAGTTCATGACATACTTCACATATAAAGGACACTTAATTCTAAATTTGGGATTGAACATACCTAAGGAATGGATCCTGATGTGTGCTCTTTGAGAAAATGATTTATATGTCTTAGATATAAGCATTGCAACAACCTGGACGAAAACTGCACAATGTTTCGTATCCAAAGCAACAAAAAAAGAGTCTATCATGTGGCATAGAAAGATGGGGCATATTCATCTCAGGAAGATGAACTTCTTAGTTCATAACAATCTAGTTGAGGGAGTTAATCTGAAGATTTTTTATCTGTAAGAAAGGAAAGCAACTTAAAAAGTCACACCCGAGAAAGCTCCTGAACTCTATCAAGCTCTCAGTAGAGAGACTTCACATGGATCTTTTTGGATATGTCAACGTTAAAAGTATTTTAGTAGTTCTTTATCCATCAGAAAAAGTGTGTGCACGACGTTTTGGGGACATTCAACATATCGGAATCATTACCATTATCTACCCCATTGGCTCTCAATCATGGCATCGGACCAGATGAAAAAGGAGTGAAGATTGATGAGACCTAATATCGATCAATGATTGGATCTTTTATTGTACCTCACAACATCAAGGCCGGATATCATGTATTCGACATGCCTCTGCGCCCGATATCAGTCAAATCCACGAGTGTCACACATGCTTACCGTCAAACGGATTCTTCAAGATCTGAAGGGTTACCCAAGCACCGGCTTGTGGTATAAACAAAACGATGACTTCAACTTTGCTGGATACTTCGATTCTGATTTTGGATATGGCTGTTTAAATGCTAAATCTACAACTGCTGGTTGCCAGTTCTTTGGCACACGATTAGTAACGTGGCAATGCAAGATGCAAACCACGATCGCTCTCTCAACTTGCGAAGCAGAATACATTTCAGCTTCCGGTTGTTATTCCCAAATATTATGGATACAACAACAGATGAGAGACTATGGATTGCGGTTTCTAGATATGCCTACATATGTAGATAAGAGGCTACTATTAAGAAGACTAAAACCCTGGTTCAACACTGTAAAACTAAACATATTGAAATTCGACACCACTTTATCCGTGATTACTACGAGAAAAAGTTGGTTAGAATTGAAAAAATCCACACTAATGAACAAAAGCCAGATTTTAACACCAACGCGTCTGATCGAGCTAAATTCAAATATCTTTTGAAACTTAATGGGATGAAAAATCTAGCATCAGGGGGGATTTATAGGTTGCATTCGAGTCGGGTGACGAGTTGACGTGATCCTTATCGGTTTGTCAAGTGTTTAGTATTTCAAATTTCTTTCTTTGTTTGTCAAGTGTTTTTGATTTTAGGGGGAGAATTGTTGTGAAAAATACAAAAACATATAAAAAATTGAAAAATACTAAAACATGTAAAAGACAAAAAGAGTTTTCGAGTAAAAAGAGGAAATGATAGTACATCAATGGACTATCACAATATGCTAAAGAAATGTAGTGTTAAAATATTTAAACAGGTCTCACGGATGAAGTGCTGGTTGGCTTCACACATTTAGTAGGTTGTTTCTGAGATACATAAAGAAAAAATTCTTAAATAGTGGGTTAATATCTCTTGGATATATGTTCTTAGTACACCGAAATTTCGTTTAAGAGATTGCCGGATTCTGAGAAACTAGGTCTTTGTAGATAACTGATATATGGGGTATTATACAAGTTCTTCTGATTTTGCGTTAGCAATGGCCTAGAACTTGTTGAACACTTTTGCTTTAAAAACCTAAAACTCCATCAAATTGAAAGTATCGAAAGATCTGACAATTGAAGTAAAGAGATTCCAAATTTGAAACACCACTTTTAAGTCGAGCCTTCATCTCTTTTTCTATATGGTAGTACTAAGTTGAGCTCTCAAGGTCTCGCACAACCCATATACATATAGTAGTTAGATATATTCACCTGTAAGATGAAATCCAGAGAATCTTGATACGCTAGTATATTTCGAGGTGGGAAACACTTTTAAGTTAAATTCTAAGACATCTAGTTAACATATCTCGAAACAATTGAGAAATGTGTAGATGTTGAAGTGGTTTAGTATACTAAAATCTAAGTGAATTTGTTTAGAAGATAAAGTTTTCATGATCAACGGTACTAGTGATATGTCTCAAAAACTGATACGATCATTTAACACAAACTCACCAAAATGTCTATAAATATGTTTCTACATAGTTATTGCATTCCATTTCAGAAAAACCCAAAAAGATTTTCAGTGTGTTTTGTCATAAACTTTAGAAAAATAAAAAAGATTTTATTCCTATCTTAGTTTCGACTACCGATGATGGAAAACAGATCTTCAAATTCCAAAGATGTTGAATGTTGAGAGAAATCCAAAGGACAACAGGTTGGGAGCTCATCTAAAATGAGAAACTATTTTGAAATGATTAAAATTTCATTAATTTGAAACTTAAAAATTGTCTGAAAAACTAGTTTGTTCATAAAGTGTTAAACCACGGTCATTAATTTGGATTTGGAATAAAAATCAATTAACCGGGGTTATTAATTTGGACTTGGGCAACTGAGTGGGTTGTTAAAACCGGTTAAAATGAACAAGAAATTGAAGGTAAGGAGTTCACTTTGCACGAAGTGAAAAGGTCACTTCGCACGAAGTAAACATTTCATTTCGTACGAACTAAAAACCTTGTCCTATATATATGTCACTTCGCATGAAGTGAACAATAATTCACTATTTCTCCTCTTCGTTCGAACTTAAGATTTTGCAAAGCTTGTAACGAAGTGCTGCCCAATTCTAGACTTGTAGCGGTTGATCCACACACCACGAACAATGCCTAAGGTAGATTGGACAGTAGTTTGAACTATTAGAAGTTTTTGGTAAAACTGACAAAACTTAGATTTAACGGACCAAAATTAAAATTTAACATAGATCTTGGCTTGTCGGCACTTTTTTCATGTTATAGAACCTTCAATTTCATCAAATTTTGAAAAAAATCATGAGTGTTCTTAACATTTACCTTTGGATGAAGTGAAAGCTCACTTCGCAAGAAATGAAAATCTACTTTGTACGAAGAGAACTTCAACTTCGCGCGAAGTGAACAAATGTCAAAATGTTCGGCAACTTCGCACAAAGTAAAATGCCCACATTGTTCTAAGTTACATTCATACAAGGTGATTTGGTATGTTTGTGAAGTTTTTGCCTAATTGTTTGTCATATATGTGTATGCAGGAAAAGAAGTCTAATTTTGAGCCCAAGCACAACATTTGTTGTGTGTTGGGTGAGACGTTCCGAGAGATGGAACCTTTTAAAGAAATATTGGAGTTTATGAATCGCTTGCCCATAAAGAAAGCATGGACCGATCAACATAAAGCTTACCATTCCCACGTACAGCAATTCTGGGATCATGCAAAATACTTGCCAGAACAGAAAGCCATTCAATCGTTTGTAGGAATTGGAAACGAAGACAAGGATGTGCTGATAACAGAGGATTTGATTCAAAGAGTTCTGTATCTTAAAGACAAAGACGAGGATCTGATAGTGTACTCTGAGCGTATGTTCAAAGGACGTTTTTGTAGAATGGGATACAAAGGTATGGTGAACGCGCCCAATTTTAACAAGGCTTTTCTGGGGAGACCTTATAAGTTTTTTGTACATTCTGTGATTGTTGTGTTTAGCCATAGAAAGGGAGGATACGGTGCACTGCTTGACTATCATATGATCGTCGTTCTTACTCTTAACATGCCTTACAACTTCACGAGGGTGATCTTTGAGCATATGAAGATGAAAACATATAAAGAAAAGTTTTTAAAGTATTCAAGGTTCGTCCAAATGATGCTAGATGATCAGTTTGTGAACTTGGAGAAAAACAAGAAGGATTTATTACCATTGTATTACATGTCAGGGTTATCACTGGTTTGCCTGAATCAGCATTTGAAGCAAAAGACGGAGCCCGTGATGAAGAAATTCTTTGGAGCCATCAAAGGTAAACGTTATAAAGCTCCACCAAAAGATAAGTGGAGGAATGATGACAACAACTCTGAGAATGACGAGGAAGAACATTTAGAAGAGTACATTCCAAAAAAGAGGTGTTTGGTATGAGAAAAAGGATACAGAAAAAAAGACTACTCCGAAAAAGAAAGCTCAAAAGAAAAGGAAGGTAAAGACTTTGCTAAGAGATAAAGCAACAGATGTAGTGGCTGAGGTGAATGTGAATGTTGAAGTTGAATAGAATGTCGAGATTGAAACTAAAGTCGAAGATGAGGTGTTTTCTACAACATCTAATCATAAAAGAGATGAAGTAAATGTTGTTAATATTGCTATAGAGATTGAAAAGCAAGCTTTTGATGGTGACAATGAAGAAAGTTCATATGAAAGTATCGATTTAAAAGCCAGAGGTGCAGCCGAAAGGGCAGAGTTAATTTGAAATAAAGGCTCTGGGTGACGGTGATGATACATATGTGCCTTCAGAACATGAGGAGATTGTTGAAAAGCCCACGACGAAAGTTTAACGTGTGAAAAGCAAGCCTTCTGATGTTATCAAAAAGGCAACAAGGTCTCTTGAAATAAAGAAATCAAGTCGAAAGTACAGACAAAGAAAGACACTTGGAACAGAATCTAAACAACCACCATCATCACCACATGTACACAACCATCACCACCACAACAACAACCACCTTCATCACCACACGAATAACTACCACCATCACCACAATTACCACCATCACCACCAAAATAACCAACACCTCTGATACAACAACAATCTACACTACAATCATCTATGAGACGTCAACTATCAACTCCATAATCTACTCAGAGACGTCGTTCACATCCTACCGGTCGTATAAACATTGATAATGATTTGTTATTTGCTTTATTTCAGGGAGATTTCTTCAATGATCTGAAAGTTAATGATCTGCAAAGTAGAGTCAAACAACTTGAAGTAGAGAATGTGCAGTTGGTGTCAATGCTTACAAATGTTACTGCTGAGAATGAGAGGCTTCATAAAGTGGTACAGGATCAAGTAGTTGAAAAATCTTTAAATGCCAAGAAGTTTGATGTGTTTATAAAGTGTTAGAGAAAAAGTCAGGGATAATCTTTGATTCTGAGTATGACTTGATCGAGATAGAAGAAGCAAAGGCCAGAGCAGTAATATGACTTGAACTATGTACTTGTTGGAGAATCTGTAGATGTTACTAGGATTTCTTTGAAGCAAAGATGATCCTGAGATAGATCGATATGAGGAGGATGATGATGAAGATGTTGGTGGAGGTGATAAAAAGGATGATGATGATAAGGGTGATGACGAAGACAACACACAAGGTGGTACGAGTTTGTTAGTGCATGAAGCGAAAATGAATGATTCTCTAGATTATGATGTATTCTAGAGCGATGATCCTAATCCACAAGATGAATCTCAAAGACAGGGGAGACTAAGGATCCTGTTAATGATGTAGAGCAATCAGGAATCCTCATAGATGTTTCACCTATACCAACTGTTCCTGATTTGCCACAACCCATAATATTTTATCTTGAACATGACATAGAAGAGGGGGAGTTCGTTCACAACTATACCAAAATAAGAAATTGCAAAGATGTTAGGGGTGGATGAAAGTTCCATTGATTTGATGTTGAAGATGAGCTGAACATCATCAGTGCTTCTAAGCCTGAAGATTATGTATACATGTATGTGGCTGATGCAGATAACTGTGATAGGGTTGTCATGGATGATGATTCTGATAATGAGACATTCAAATACACTAGTAAAGTATAGATGACTTCCCAACTTTCCAAGAAATGTTTGCTGAAGAAATGAATGATATGTTGAAACGAAGAGGTGAGGAAACCGTTAAAGATGGTAATGCGCCAAGACGTTTATCGAAAGAAGAGATTACTGAAGCGAAAAAGACGTGGTTCAAGGAGTTTCCCAAGGAAAGAAAGTTTCGATGACCGCTAGCTTTCTTCACTCATGATCAAGATAAGTCGTTGGGAGACATATTAAGCTGAGGTTGCATTCTTGAACTAGATGTGTATTGAATAAAGATGGACTTTTGCGTGTAGTACTTCAGATACTTAAGTGATACTAAAACGTTGCCATAGTAGGACGTTGAAGAGTTGTGCCAAACAAAGAAGATAAACTTTTTGATGGAATTTCATGATCAAAGACTATGAAAGTTAATCAAGTATGAAGCAGCTCACGGTTTTCACAATTGGATTCCACACATTCCAAAGAAGAAGATCAAGATAGACCTAGTCACAAAAGAGAAAGATGTCATGTCAATTGTGAAATGGCCACGCGCAATGAAGAATACGCCGCTGATGCAGATACAGCAATATTTTCATGAGTTCTTTAAATGGTGGTAGTACGACATTGAAATGAGTGAAGTAGTGATTGTGCTAATGGTTGAAGGTTTACGGATAGCTATCAGGATACTAGTCCAATGTGGCTGGTTAATTGCTCAGAGAAAGATATTGAGTGTTTATTCTATAACAAAATTTGTAATAAAGCTATATGCATTACTGTTAGGATCTGAGTTTGATTGTTGTGAACGTTTAAAATGAAATAATGATAGATGGTAAAACAAAGATAGTAAGTGTAACGGAATAACAAACTTTTGAATCACAACAATGAAGATATTGTTTTGATCAGTATGCTTTTATAAATTTGATTTACGTATGCATGAAGATATTAATAACTCCCCTCAGCCTGATCACTCTAATTTGTTCGTACAAAAATATCAAAGGAAAGTGATGAATAGAACAGTACAGGCACTATTCTATTTATAGTATAAACAAAACCTCTAAGGAATCTAAGCTCACGTCACCTTGATAGTGACATCTAATAGTCTTACAAACTCCTAACATCTGCAAGAGCCTAAGTACTGTTACATTGAAAATACAGATAAACTCTATTGATAAACATCTGAGAAAGGAACCCCTGTTGAGCTTTAACCTCTGTTAGTCAAGCAGACATTTGTTTCAACAGTCTTTATCTTCATTAGTAGAGTTTCTCTTGGGCAAGCCTTGGTATCAATAGACTTTAGTCTTCAACAATTCTTGTAAGCAGACTTTAGCTGTAACAGACTTTAGAGCAGCAGATGTTAAGTCATTACCTTGGGAGGACTAGATCTTCAAAGCAATATTATTTGTGATCAAATGTTACAGACTACTTTGGCTTTCCAGTCATCTGTTCTTCTGTGGGGTCCACTAGATCCAACAGTCTCCCCTAGAACAGATGATGCCAAAGCACTTCTTTATTCCTCATCAACTTTTCCCTGATTTGTCCTTTGAATTGTAATTCAAAGTCCATGGAAATCATGTCTTGAAAATCCCTTTCAAGTTCAAGGTTCAACAGACCTTGGAGGTTATCTGTATTAAGACCATATGCATCCTCCATTCTTAGCTTTTGAACTTCACCATCTTATCTGAGCAGTGTCAATTCGTTAGTGTCTAAGGATGACTTCCACTTTAGAATTTTGAATCATATGATTTTCTTGGGTGAAGATTTATTTGTTACGAGTTTGGTGATTAGGGCATGCTTACTAGATTTGCAAGTGTTTCATGTAATTTGGCACTTGCAGAATCTTTATGATATAGCAGCTGGTTTTTCAATCCCTCTAATCTGTATTCTTCAAACATATCTTCATCAGCCTCAGACATCTGCTTATGCTTTTTTGCTTGATTTAAGGCAGCTATGGATAAGCTTGAGGACTTCTTTTTAGATGAATGGGTCTTTTTAGGGATAACCAATGCTGGATAATCTGGCTTCTTAGGAACTGTAGGATCCTTTTCTCTTCGATGTTCCAGTCTCTTGTAAGTTTCAACAATCTTTGACTCTTAGCAGTAACAGCTCTAGAAGTACCATACTTAGAAGCAACAAGTTCTTCTTTCATTCTTTTCAGCTTCAATACCTTGTTTTGATCCACCTTCTTGTATTTCTTCCAATCTGGTGGAGTTGGCTTATGTAATGGGTCATTGAGCATTCTTTGAATTTTTTATATTTCTTCTTTAAGATCATCTATTGACCAGTCTTTGAACTATGCTTTATTTGCTTTGAAAGGTTTATGTTTTGCACATCTCCTTTCCAATATTTTCGGCCTGCTTTACTTTTAGCTTCAAGTATTCATATATGTTTTTAGGCTTTCTATAACTAAAGAGAGATGGGAAAGATCTTTGTGATGCATCCTCTGTTGAGAAGAATGATTCAATTTCACCTTGAATGGCTAAAATATCAAGAGGATACCGAGTAGCTAGTGGGATGGGTTGTGATGGTGGTTGAGTGGATGAGAATGAAGTGGATTTGGGTGGAAATGATGAGAGTGGTGTGGCTGCAATGGGGGCAGATGATAAGGAGATTGGTGATGGAACCTCCTCATCTTCTTCTTCCACAACAAAAGTTTTTCTCTTGCGTGTAAATTTGATTTTAGGTGAAGGTGGGCATGTTGGAATTCTTGCTGGTGTGGACTTTGGTTGGGTTAATGTGGGAAAGGTTATCATGAACGTGGTAGGTGAAACATTTGCTGAAACATCTGTTGTTCCAGCATATGTTGGTTTAGTTGGAGGTGATTTGGGTGTTGATGGTGGTGGTGATGGTTCTTTTTGAGGTGGTTATTATGGAGATGATTTCTGTGGTGAGGGCTTTTATGGTGAGGATTTGGTTTTGGTTGCAGCAGAGGATACACTTCTTGTAGACCCAACAGTGGTTTTAGGAGGGGCAGAAATTGGTTGTCTTACATTTCTTGTTGACTCTCTTCTTTTTAAAGTGCCAACAGCCTCCTTTTCCTCTGCATGGCCTGTTCTTGTTCAATTAATAAAGAAGCCTTGCTTTCAAGTGTATCTTGCCTTTTCTGCTTTCCTAAAACAATCTCTTCAGCCTTCTTGTTTAGGGTCTTATAAATCTCTTTTCCCTTTCAGCATCTGATGCCTCAGTAGAGATTAGAGTTGTTTTCTCAACAGTAGACCCTATTTTTGTTTTTGCACCTTTGATAATTTGGCTTGTGATGAAGGCTTCAACTTTCTCATCTTGTCATTCTCCCCTTTTTTGGCATCATCATCAACTTCTTCTTGAAGTATTGTTGCGGGGCAGAACCTGTGGTCTTTAGCAAATGTTCCCTAGATGGCCTTGATACTTGCTTGCGTAACCTTGTATCTAGCCTCAACCATATTCCTTATTGATTCCATGTGAGTGTTGTGGTTGATGTCAGCCAAATTCCTTTGAGCTTGGATGATTGGTTGCACTGATTTTCAAGGGGTGTAGCCTCCTCAGCTGTTTATGGGTCAGCAAATTGATCCTTCTCAGACTTAGTCACTTGTGGAAATTTGCTCTCTTTAATTCGTGATTGAGGAGAACTGATATGTGACTGAGTAGTATCAATTGCAGCAAACTGACACACATTGGTCGTAGCGGAAGTGCAAAGATGTGACTATGAGGTAATCATTGCATCCAATCATGTAAACAACTGTAAATCAACAACGATGCCATGCTTATAATAACTTGCAACCAATGTTTACAAGTTTCCAAAAGTGAAATCATGAGTTTCCAAAATAGTTTCACATTGTCATCAAAAAATGTGGTTTGAAATACATTACATCATAATAAAAAAATGTTTTCATCGTAAAAGCATGTTAAGGTTTTGATGTGCGTGAATTAAATATATTTTATTTCTATGATTTTCGTTCACACAAATTGGGTTTTAAAATGATTTTTACTTAAAACCAACTACACATACAAAGGGGCAAGTGTACCCGTCAGGTGGTAGTACAGTCTATCGGTAAGAACCGGATATCAATCCATGGACTCAGTGTCTCAAACTAGATTTTTTTTACTTTTAAACCTGGTTCAATGGGTGAATTGATTTCTTGACTTGTTTAACTATTATGAAAAGATAACAATTAACTATTTGAATTAATAAAGAACAATAATTAAGAAAGGTTGCTTAAATTAAGTATCCACTAATCAACATATGACAACATTTGAGGAAAACTAATGGTGATGCAAGTTCTAGATTCAACTAAGTTTCCATTCAAGGTTTCCTAGTTTTATAAATCTTGGGAAAATTATAATGAAATAACATTTTAATCACCTAAGATTCATTCTTTTAAGCTCACTTGCTAAGTTGATGTTAATCTTTAAATATGAGTTAATTGTTTGTCAAAGCTCCTAACTCTACAAATTAAGGAAAACTAACATGAACAACACATTAATCACCCTAACTTGGTTTCAAGTAAATGATATCTTCAACAAGTTCTTGACATGAATCACAAGCATGGTCAGGCTAGATAACAATCTTGGCCTAAATCATCAATCCAAACATGAACACAAACTATATAATCCATATAAACATTCACATGATCTTTCCAAATCCAAATACAAGAATTCATGCTCATATTCAAATCATCATTCTAATCATGTTAGCAATTACAATTCCTAGTTTCATGCTATGAATCAAATCAACAAACTAACAAGATTCAACAATCATAATCTCTACATGGGCTTTCCAACACTACATGTAAATACTTACGATCAAAGATTCAAGAATAATGACTTTAAACATGAACATGCATTCCAAGATCAAGATCAAATATCATTATGAATATTAACATACAACAATCACCACATCTATTTCCATGTTGTCAAGTGTTCATTAGCTTCAACAAAATTCAAGCAACACAAATGTTTAGCCTAGAAGTCTCATGATAACTAAGACAAATGAAAAGTAATATGGATTTTGCATGAATAACAAGTGGAATACTAGAGTTTAAGACAAGATAATTAGTAAATGAGTTGAATATCAAGTGATACAACCTCCTAAAGGCTCCTTCTTCAATCTCCAAGCATCCAAGATCAACTTCTTTAGAGAGAAATTCACCCAAATGCTCCAACTCCCCTTCAAATGAGCTGAATTCACGTATTTAAGCTACTGGGCATTTGGCACGATCGTGCTTGGTAAGTGGCAGGTGCCTTTCTGAGTTGTTGACCAGGTTTGATGCCAAATCCGGAAAGATCCCGCTAAAATTTCCCCGAGGTGGCCGTGCCATTATGCGGCACGGTCGTGCTTATCAATATTGTACTCGGAAATGACTAAGTTGATCTCGGAAACTAGCTGATCAGAACTTGTGATAGCACGCGCACGGTTGTGCTTGGGGTTGGCATGATCGTGCCAAGTGTTGGACTGGCTTGGTTTGTGCAGACTGATGATAGTGCTGGTGATAGTGCCGGCTTCTGAATGCTTGTCATGGTCGTGACAACCCATGGCACGATCGTGCCATATCTGGCAGTTTGGGTGAAATGTTCCGTTTTTGCTCCAATTTGCTCCAAAAGCCTTTGTTTCTTCATCAGGCCGAAGCTCGAACCTGCATTTTCACAAACAACTCAAATGAGTATCAAGATCAATGAAAACACAACGAATTTCCGCACTAATGGGGAATATTGGACGTTTAAAAGATGTATAAATTCTTATACATCAAACATCCCCACACTTGAACTTTGGATGTCCTCAAACAAACTAAACTAAACAAAAATTCTCGGCAATCATCTCAACTAGCATTATATAAGCACAAATACATAACTTGGGCAAAACAAAACGGATTACTCGACATAAATGAAAAAACCAAAAAGTATGTGAAATATGGTTATGAGCAATGATCCATCTCGACATCCCTACAAGCTCACCTTACATCCTCGCAATGTTCAGACACACTCGGCTAAAATATAGGAGATATACAATTCAAGGAGCATGTTTAGAACACTCGATGCCAAGACAATGACTATGTGATATCATAAGCTTGTGTAAGGATCAAATCTAAACACTTAACTAACACATAACAACAATCAAGAGGTCTTGAGTGGGTTGTAATTTTCCTAGGGTAAAGGGGTGTGGAAATGGATTTATAAAAGTGGCTAAAACGGCTAAAGACTGACGGCTCGACTAACTTGAAGTGAAGAAAAACAAAACTATCCAAATAACTAACCGAGAGCTAGCAAACCGCTTAGATGTATCCCCAAAATTGCTCTAACAAAGCCAATTGACACGACTTTTTTTTCACCAATTTAGAGGGAACTAAGTACGTCTACTTAGATAAAAACTCAAAGCTATGATGTTATGACTAAAAAATTGATAAACTATACAAGAAGGCTTACAAGTTACACTTAGATCAGGCTTTAAACAAAAAATGTAGGTTCAAAGAGAAAAGGCTAAATTGGCTAATTGGTGATATTTAGTGGTTTAAACGAAATGAAAGGGAACGGCTCAAATTGGTTTAACTAAGGGTGTGATTTGGGTGTAGGGATAAATAAAATTGGTTAAAAATAAAAGGTTTCCTACTGCCTCAATCATTTTTATGTTATGTGTTTGCTTTGTGTTCTCGAAATGCATGCCTCACACAAGTTCCAAATCGCAAGGGTCATCCGGCACACTCAATCTTTGCTCGCAAAACATGAGAAAAAATAATTCTAAAGCTATAAGGCTCAAAAATAACTCACAGAAACGGGTGTATTTGGAAACTATGCAAGGCAACATAGGTAGGAATTTTGCTTGATTTCTCACTCTCAATTTTATATAAAAAAATACTCGATGGTAACTTTTATTCGAGTATTATTATTTTGTTATATATATATATATATATATATATATATATATATATACCTCCCCACACTTGAATTGTACATCGCCCACGATGTACATCAAAAAAACGAGCATAAAGCAATTCAATAGTATAGCAGTGGAGGAAATGGGAATATGAAAACTCCCCTGAGTTGAAAAGGCTAGAATGGAGTGAAAGAAGGTAATACGAAACATTCCAATGAACCACCGCACCATCCAGCAACTAGCATATCATCAAATCAAGCCTGCACACTGGCAAACATAATCAAGATCACAATACAACCCAACCCAAAAATCCCTTGTCAATGTTCATAAACCAAACCACTAAATTAAAATTAAAATGTACCAAATTAAAGCAACAAACGGAGGAGTGTACGGACAATGAAAAATGGTACGCTCCTCAAACACAGAATGCAAATAAAAGTACGACATGAGCTGCAAGATCAGGGACGGCCGCCAGATCCTGAGGGACCGGAATCATCCCGGCGGTCAAACCGGGATCACCTTATGAAGTGCGGCGGCGGATGTGTGTAAGGATGACCGAGCGAGCTTGACAAATGTTGTTGTGATCCGAAGAGCCAGTCGAAGCTCCGCCTACTCTGCTCGTATATATCCTCAAGAAAAATTCCCTGTCTATGATGTTCAACGCGGATCAAGTCCACGCCATGTCGTACCGCCTGCTGGTCTAAAGCACCATGCTCATACCCGCCATCAAACCCACCAAACATATGCTCCTTGTTGGGGCTCCCAATGCTCTGACCTAATTCTCCCATCTGAATGTGAGGGTCTGCTCCCCTAGCAGCCTCACCTGGCCCGAATCCTGGAGCATCCTTCATGTGGATGTCATCTCTTCTACCAACATTACCCTCCTCTTGATCGTTTTCCCCCTCAGGAAGTGGGTCCCAAATCCTACCCAAGCGATCCACTAACTTTGGGATACTATTAACTTTACGAATCGTATGCATGACAGTCAGTTATGCCACATCAAGCAATCCATAATCACCTGCTATGGTAAGATTATCCATCCGTTTCTTGTAGTACTTGGCTTACCTGGTGGCGAATGCACCACCACATGTGGGGGTCGAACCAATACCCATTTGGATAGAATCAGCAACACTTACAGCAACATTGCAATTAGACCCCAAAATGATGCAATATAAGTGGAAGAGGTCGCGGGTGGTGATGTTCCCAGTGCTATCACCCCGATCACCCACCCGGAATTCCATCTTGTCCTTCAGGCGGGAGTCGTGGAGCGTCTTAGTACGTTCCTTATATAGCTTGGAGCTCTCATATGCATCATTTCGATGCTCTTCGATTTCGTGGATCTGCACAAACCTGTTTTCGCTTGTAGCTGCCATGTTGAGATTAACTGTTTTCAAGGCCCAGAATGCCTTGTGCTCGAGCTCAACAGGGAGATGACAAGACTTCCCATAGACCAACTTAAATGGAGTAGTGCCTATAGGAGTCTTGTAGATCGTTCGAAAGGCCCACAGTGCATCATCCAGTCTTTCAGACTAGTCCTTACGGCTTGCGTTCACCGTCTTCTCCAATATGCGCTTAGTGCCCCGATTTGTGACCTCAACTTGCCCACTAGTTTGTGGGTGGTATGGTGTAGACAATCGATGTTGCACACCATATCGGGATAATGCTTTCTCCAATTGAGCATTACAGAAGTGTGTCCCCCGGTCACTGATTAATGCTTTAGAAGCACCAAAGCGTGCGAACAGCTTCTTCAAAAATTTAATCACCACCCTAGCATCATTGGTGGGTAAAGCTTGCACTTCCGCCCACTTTGAAACATAGTCCACCGCGACTAGGATGTATCGGTTTACGAAGGAAGTCAGAAAAGGTTCCATAAAGTCTACACCCCAAACGTCAAAAACTTCGCAGACTTGAATGCCGTTCTGCGGCATCTCGTTGCGTGCAGAGATATTGCTTGCCCTTTGACAGGCGTCACATGATCTCACGAACTCATGGGCGTCTTTAAAGATGGAAGGCCAGAAGAATCCAACGTCAAACACCTTCTTGGCGGTATTGTTTGCCCCATGGTGACCTCCCCTAGGTCCCTCATGATAGTGGTGAAGGATGTCCCTCGCCTCGTTGTCGTGCACGCAGCGTCGGATCATCTAGTCCGCGCCCACCCTGAATAGATAATGGTCATCCCACAGGTAGTACTTGACATCCGCAAAAATATTTCTCTTCTACTGAGAGGTCATCCCTTTGATCAGGATGCCGCTGGCTAGGTAGCTTGCGATGTCAGCAAACCATGCGGAGTCTTCATTTGTCACAATCTGCATAAGAAACTCGTGGGGAAAATTGTCATTAATGTTGGCCCCACGAACTACTTTTCCCTCGTAATGCTCAAGACAGGACAAATGATCAGCTGCCAAATTTCCGGCCCCTTTCTTATCACGGATTTCAATATCAAACTCTTGCAGCAAAAGAATCCATCATATCAATCTAGGTTTAGCATCTTGCTTGCCAAAGAGATACCGAAGTGCTGCATGATCCGTGTACACGATGGTCTTGGAGAGGATGAGATAAGATCGAAACTTGTCGAAGGCAAAGACCACGGCTAGGAGCTCTTTTTCTGTCGTGGTTTAATGCTCCTGAGCTTCGTTCAAGGTCTTAGTCGCATAGTAAATCGGGTGAAAATGCTTATCTTTCCTTTGACCCAAGACGGCCCCAACTGCGAAGTCACTCGCATCACACATCAACTCAAATCGTAATTCCCAGTCGCGAGCTACCATGATTGGGGCATTCAATAACTTCTCCTTCAACAACTCGAATGCTTTTAGGAATTCATCAAAGAAAACGAACTGGGCATCCTTCTCTAGAAGCTGGGTCATCGGAGGGGCGATTTTGGAAAAATACTTTATGAATCACCTGTAAAAACCTGCATGACCAAGAAAGCTCCTAATAGATTTCACGGATGTGGTCGGCGGGAGCTTAGAAATAGTCTCAACTTTGGCTCGATCAACCTCGAGCCCCGCCTGTGAAATCTTGTGCCCAAGCACAATGCCCTCCTTTACTATGAAGTGGCATTTTTCCCAGTTCAACACAAGGTTGGCCTCCTCACACCAGGCCAACATCCTCTTCAGATTCCCGAGACAATGATCGAAGAACTCCTGAAAACAGAAAAATCATCCATGAAGACCTCCATGGAGTCCTCGATCATGTCATGAAAAATAGCCACCATGCACCTTTGAAATGTGGCTGGGGCATTGCACAGCGCAAAGGGCATTCGCCGGTAGGCAAATGTGCCATAGGGACATGTGAATGTCGTCTTGTCCTGATGCTCAGGAGAGATGGGAATCTGAAAATAGCCAGAGAAACCGTCAAGGAAACAATAGAACATCCTCCCCGAAAGTCTCTCTAACATTTGATCAATAAAATGAAGAGGAAAGTGATCTTTCCTCGTGGCATCATTGATGTTTGCGATACTCAATGCAAACTCTCCACCCGGTAGTACGAGTGGGAATCAACTCTTTTTTCTCATTGGTCACCACTGTCATCCCTCCTTTCTTCGGGACTACCTGCACGGGACTAACCCAAGGCAAATCAGAGATCGGGTATATCAAACCTGCATCAAGTAATTTGATGACCTCCTTCTTCACAACATCCTGCATGTTCGGATTTAAACGCCTCTGGTGCTGCACTACAATTTTAAAGCCCTCCTCCATTAAGATCTTGTGGGTACAAAAAGATGGATTGATTCCTTTTATATCCATGATCTTCCAAGCGATTGCCTTTTTATGCTGCTTCAAAACCTCAAGCAATCGACCCTTCTCTTCTTCTGACAACCCAGCAGAGATGATGACGGGTAAGTGAGTCGCACCCTCCAAGAAAGCATACTCCAGGTGATCTGGAAGCTCCTTAAGCTCAACTGAGGGTGGATCCTCAACCGAAGGGCGTGCCTTAGGCTCAGCAACATGATCCACCACTTCAAAAACCTCCGTACGTAGGGGAGCCACATGACCTATCAGACATGTCATCTCTTCAACTGACCGGACCATAGCAGGCGAACCAAAAGTCTCTCCTCCAATTAGCTGTGTGTCCACAACGTCCTCCTCAAACGTGCTATGAAGATGATCACTCACGTATGTGTCAATAGTCTCGATAAAATAGAGTGTATCATCATGACTCTGTGGATGCTGCATGGATTTCCGTATATCAAAGGTCATCTCTTCATCGTCTACCATAAGAGTAAGTTTGCCGGTGCAGACATGTGACAATTGGCAAAATTCTGGTAATTTTATAGAACTTGAAAAACCAGTACATTGTCTATTTATCGTATAACATGACTTAATTTTTGAATTTATGTCTTAAAAGTTTAGGAATTTAACCAAATCATAGTTTGGTATGATAATCGATTCGTCATGATCACGAATATATAAAACCATATCCTAGACGAATGACAATGACGTGAACATGTATTAAATATCAGAACTAGTTACGGTACAATATGATATGATAGAATTAAGATATAAAATATTTCTGCACTGTTATACCATAAAAATTTATATAAAATACCAAATTGTCCAAGTCTACAGCAAAATTCAGCAATTGTGCAGCAAAATTCAACAATTGTTCGAAAAGCCAAAAATAAATATTTTTAGCTAAAAATAATAATAGGTGTTAGAAATAGTATAAAACCCATATATAAATCTTATTATTTAAAGCTAAACGGTTTGTTCAGTAAAAACCTGACAACAAAGCCGGTACCGAAACAGAACTCCAATGACAAAATTATGAGTCTGAAGAGCTAGAATAATTAAATGGACAATAAAAATTGTACTAGACTTATTATGAACATAAAATTTTATAAGTAACACTATATGGCAGTATTTCACCCGGTACGAGACCTGAACCAACTTTATCAACCGAACAACAAAACAACAAGACTAATAAATTATTTTGGCCTACTATAACATCACTTTAAAGTGTTGGGGCATTAGTCTTTATAAAAAAAGTTATATATAAATTTATTAAAATCTATAAAAGTTATAAAATTTATATATATTAAAAAAAGTAACAACACCACCACCTCACGACCACTATGGGATCTTCTTCCCATGCCACTAATATCTAAATTAGTGTGTTGGCAATTTATGGAGATTACTAGCGTGTGTTGAGTTGTAATATCTTGTCTATAACAAAACCAATACCTAACTCTTCTCACTTTCATTTTCACAACACTTTCCTCTCACTTTTGCTCTCAAAAATTGACCAAGCTTCATCATCTTCATCTTTCACTTTTAAAAAAAAATCAAACACAAGAATCTCAAGCTTGCATGAAGATCTAAGAAGCTTGCAAGGATTAGGAGCTCACTTAGGAAGCTTGGAACTTTTGATCAACCCATTTTCTTCAACTCATAAATCATCCCTAGCCTTGTGCTAGTAGTAAGATCCTTATACCTTATGTTATACTTTTTATTTTATTAAATTTCACAAGATCATCATAAAAATTTTATAAAAACCCACTTGAAAAACATTAATAAATCTAAGATCACTAACATAATCATGTGATTTTCTGGATAATTTTTGATGATCTTGAAGTTGTTATGAACTAGTAAACTTAAATCTTGCAAAATTATTAATAAAAAGGTAATCTAAACACATGCGTGTTTAGATTAGCATGATTCGTTAACAAAATATGTCATGAACATATTCTCATATTTTAAATATGATTATACATGTATTAGATCATTAAATAAAAATTATGATTTAGAAATTTGTATAAAAGTTATAATAAAGTTTCTATATTAAGAAAGATTAAAAATTGTAACAGGTTCATGACATTATGTTAATACGTTTATATAATAATTGTGCTTGATGATGATTTGAGTTAGTTTAGCTACTTAAAACATGTTTATAAAAACATGGGAAACTTATATTTTCAAAGGAAACTATGGCAAATTTTTTATAAAAATTAATCTTGATTAAGATATGATTAAACTAAAGATTTGGTGGTTAAAAGTGTGGAAATTTATTCAGTTTAGATAAAGGACTGGATAAAAAGTTAAGAATATAATTACTTATTTTTTCTTAAACTAAAAATGAGATAAATATATATTTTTGATAAAAATATATATTTTTAAAACAATATTATATGTGTACATGTATTATTGTATAACACTATATATATTTTGATCATGATAAATTAAATACAAAAATATATATAAGTGTTCATGTTTTGATAAAATAATATATATCGGACAATTCGGACAAACTTGGATAATTTGGACAAATAAAATATATGGTATAATCGAAACAAACGATACAGACCAAACAAATAAAATAGTCGACGCGAACCTAATGGTCAAAACGATACACTATATATTTACTAGAATTTTTAAATATATATAACTTATAGTTTTTATAAATAAATTTTTATAAGTTATAAACAAATACTAGTAAATATTTTTTTTGATAAGCCCAAATAAATAATTATTATACTAAGCCCATTTTTTTAAAAACTATAATGGGCTAAAACTATTTTTATAAAAATATATGGACTAGCCCACTTTCATAAAATTAACTTTGGGCTAAGACCCACTTGTATAAAATTAACTTTGGCCTAAGGTGTATAAAACAAACTTTGTGCTAAGGCCCACTTTTATAAAAATAAACTTTGATCTAAGCCCACTTTTCTAGAAGTTTACATGGGCTAGAGACATTTAAATAAAAGATAATTTTGGGCCAAGCCCACTTTTATAAAGAAATAAATTGGGCTAATCCATATTATAAAAACTAAAATTGGGCTAAAGCGCACATTTATAAAATTAAACTTGGGCTAATCAAATTTATATAAACTATATTGGGCTAGGCCTAATCTTTCATTCTAATTTGGGCTAAAACCCACTTTTATAAACCAATTGGGCTTAACCTACTAAATAAACGAAATTAGGTTGGGCAAGGCCCACATACATGAAACGAATTGGGCTAGGCCCACACAAAGTAAGTAAATTTGGACTAGGCCCATACTTACAAAAGCTTTTGGGCTAGGCCCATATGTAATGAATTATTAGATTGGGTTATTTATAATTAAATAATGGACTAGGTTCATTTACATATAATCAATCTAAAATATATATATGAAAGAAATATATACATATGTATATCAACCAAGAAAACCAACAATTACAAGTATGAAATTCAAGATAAAATACTTGTACGAAAAACAAACGAAAGCCTAAGTGTCTAATAGACTAGAACACTTGTAGGTCGGAAAACGAACGAAGTATCAGGAATCAAATAGAGATTTGTACGGAACACAAATCCGTGAGTTCATGTTTCCCCTTTTATTTTAATGTTTTTAAGGTTTTAAACGTACGGGGATGTATACATGTTACAATTAATATAGCTGGGAAAATGAAAATATTTAGATCACATGTGAATAAGGCTCAAGCATTGGGGCCATTAATAAAAGAGAAGTACCGAGGGACAAGGGGATAGATCTATTGGGTTTGGGTGAGCCCCACTCTATTACGGCAATAATAACAGATCGTATTAGAGTGCTTTTGTGTATAAAACGAGTGTCTCAGACACATAATAAATCGTCAAGGTTTGGTTGCCACCTTATTCGGCATACAGATTAGTGTCCTTGCAACACACTAATGATCTAATAAGTTTCATTAAGCTATATTAAACAAGTTTATTTCAAATGTTTTTGATAATTCATTTGATACAGAATTTATAACATGAATTCACCAGCTTTTGTTGACATTGTTTTCAAAACTAACATGTATTACAGGAAACTAGTGGATGGCCTTCGGGGAAAAATCTTGTTCGTTTGTTGTGAAGTCAAGATGTTATGTTTCATCCAGCCTTTGATGTTATGTTTTATAAACTTATGTCTAAATTTTAAATAATGTTGTTAAACTTGTGGTTTGTTTTAAAGACAAAAGTTTATATGTGAATTATGGTTAAATAAAAAGTATGGATGAATGTTTTGTAATGTAATACAATTGTCGTTTACTTGGTGAATGCAAGGATTGCCGCTCTGGCCACACCTCGCGACACGCTTCCTCTACATCGAAAATCGGGGTATGACAGACCTGTATCAGAGCTTCAATTGTAGTGAACTAAGATTCTTTTGAGTCTAGTCTACAATTTCAAAATGCTCCTTTATAAATTTTTGTGAGTCGCTTAAAAAATTGAAATAAGTATTTTTGGTTTGTCATCCCGGGGAGAACTGTCCACTAGTATCAAATGTTTAAAACAAAAACAATAGTGCAAGGTCATTATACAAAACTAGCCTATGAGATAGACACAATAACAGTAAGTTGAGTTGAACTTATGATTAGAAAAACTTACATTGACACTCAGTGATTGCCCGGTTTTTTTATCTTTAAACAAAAATTATTTATTAACAAAATAAGTTGTACGGATTATGTTTGCCAGGACCATGTCTTCCGATAGTAGCCTTTCAGACACCGAGTCTATGAGTTCTAACCCTGAGATAGATTATATACCACTAGACGATCTACTCCCACCAGTCATTATCATTTCTGACGACTAGTCAGATCACGATGATTCTGACGATGACTGGATGGACGATGATTTCCAGCCTTTTGCCTTACCCTACCCTGTACCCGATCCCGTTCCCGGGGATATTCCCGATGATGATGTTTTAGCTTTACCACTCTTTGACCACCACATAGTTATCATTGGCCATCCCGAAGGTGAGCACATTGTGGAGCACCATGTTATACCACTTAACGTGGTAGATCCTTTTGCTGTCGACATCGATGGAGATGACAATGTCATTCCTATTATTCACGTAGATCACCTTGAGGATGATATAGGTATCGGAGATGATTTTAATCTCGCGCTACTGGAGGTAGCTCCTCATGAGCTTAATGTCATTGATATTACCTCATCTGCTCCATCGTCTCCGAGATCACCCGATCCCGAGCCCTCACCTGATACTGCTCTACCACCACTTCCAGATACTTTTCCTACTGTTGATGATTTTACACCCACTTTTGTTGATCCCATACCATCTGCTGCTATCACTACTGGTCACATCTATCCATCTGGACCATCTCAGTATTTACCTGGAGACGTTTCACTTGCTACTGATCATTTCACTCCTCATCCTTTGTCTGAACCTTCACATTACTCATTTGGAGGTACATCCTACTCATCTGAGCAGCCACCGTTTCACCATGTTTATGGATCATTACATATACCGCGTATACCCATTCCAGATCCTTTTATCACATCTGATCCTTATGCATCTTCTTACACTGCAGGATCCTCCCGAGTTATGTTCCCTGAGTCTAGTCAGTATGCGAGTAGACAACATCCCTATTCACAACCACCCACTATTGGAGGACCATCATACCCATCATCACACTATAACGGTATTCACATTCGATCACCGCCACCTGGTATGAGCCCATCTGATCCCTATCATCCCAGTCATTTTCCACCAACCACCACCGAAGTCACGTCTTCTGAGATACAGATTAGTATCTTATTTCGCCGTATCCGTGAGCTGTAGGCTCAAATTTCCACTTTGCGAGCATCTCAGGGTACTCCATCTTTGTCATCTCAGTTACCACCATTACCCACTTCGACACCTCCTGTGACACCATCTCTACCAACGACATCATCACCACCTTCGCCTGTTATACCACATCCACACTCTCTAGTGCAGAGTGTATTTTCATCCCACGAGGAGCGTATCCGTTCGCTCGAGGAGGAGGTCGCATACCTCCGGAGGATCATCCCTTCATCTCCACCCCCACCTCCACCGTCTGTCTAGTTGGTATATGGTCATACCTCTAGGGTAGGTACTCATACCCAGTTTTGCTGAAGATAGAAGTTTTTGAAGATATATATGTCGTCAACTTGAAGATTTTGAAGAACGATGTGAAGGAAAATATCTACTTTATAATGTATTATGTATGACTTGTCTATCGGAGTGTTATAACTCCGAGTTATTTTTGTATCTTCACAAAAAAATGATGTATCAAGTTGACAGTATATATATAATGGTTGATGTTTATCTTTTATTTATGCATTATTGATTGTTCATTTTTATGTATCTATTATGGTGCTTATAATATGGATACTATACATAAAAATGAATTATATAAATATTATATACACTTATATTATATAATACTAATCCATGAAAGACAATATTTGTTTCAAATATACGTATAATCACTTCTAAATGTTTCATATATGAATATCATGGCATCTAGAGGGAGAGGTAGACCTCGAGTTAGACCATCGCCATTACCTTCAACCCAAGCCGAGCTCGATGCTCTAGTGAATCAACGAATAACTGAAGCACTTGCGCATGAGGAGCGCAATGTTGAGCCAAGGGTTCAAGAACCACCAAGAGTTCAGATGCCTGTAAATGGTTTGTTATTTATAAAATTACCAAAGTATGATCATTAATATTTATTTCTAACAATATATATTATTGATGATTCTTGAAATCTAACTATTTCAGGATGTACATACAAACAATTTTTAGATTGCAAACCCTTAAATTTTGATGGCAAAGGCGGTGCAGTAGCCTTTGTGTGTTGGACAGAAAAGACGGATTCCATGATTCGTATGAGTAACGTTCTACCAACCAGATTGTGACATATGTATCAGGCTTATTTATGGATGAAGCATTGTTATGGTGGAATTTGCAAGTACAGATGCTTGGAGAAGCAGTTGCTTATGCTATTACTTGGGATAGACTGAAGGATATGATGAGAGAGAAATACTATTCTAGAGACGAGTTACAAAAATGGAAACTGAGTTTTGGAATATAGCGATGGTTGGATCTAACATCTATGGCTATACTCAGCGATTTCATGATCTTTCACGAGTCGTTCCGTATATGGTAACCCCCGAATTTAAACGTATCGAACGATACATTTGGGGATTATCTCCAGAAATTCAATGTATGGTTACTTCGTCACATCCAACAACCATCACTGAGGCAATTACGATTGCAGTAAGCCTTACCGAAGAAGCGGTGAGAATGAATAAGTTTTCGAGAAAGAATGCGGAGATGCCCAAGGAAACACATGTAGAATCAAACTCACATGGGAATAAGAAAAAGTTTACACACTTCAAGAAAGGTTCCCGACCGAGTAACAAGAAGAAAGAAACCCCCACAACAAAAAGGAACAAAGTATTCGTGGTAGCAATGGAGACAGAACCGAGAGGTTATACAGGAAATGCACCTAAGTGCAACAGGGGCAATTATCATCATTATGGTGGATGCCGAACCACCAAATGTGATAACTGAAGGAAGTTGGGACACCGCACCGAAAACTGTTGGAGTAATAACAAAGGAAACAGGAATGAAGGCAAGAAAGAAGGAGGTTAACGAAATGAAAACGACCGAGGAAGAAATCAAAGTTGTTATGGTTGTGGTGAATTGGGCCACTTTAGGAAGAATTGCCCAAAAGAGAATAAAGGCCACATGCGAGCTTTTGTAATAGGAGCTCACGAGGCACGTCAGGATCCAAATGTGATCACTGGTACATTCCCTGTCAATAATCATTTCGCATTTATTTTATTTGATACTGGCGCAGATTTTAGTTTCATATCGAGTTTCAAGATATACTCGAGCTGAATTCAAATAAATTAGATATTCCATTCACTATCGAACTAGCGAACGGAAAGACAACTGAATCTAATAAAATTATTAAAGGATGTTCTTTAGAGTTAGGCGGACAAAAATGCAACATCGATTTATTACCCATCCAGTTAGGTAGTTTTGATGTTGTAATCGGTATGGATTGGTTATCCAATAATCAAGCCGAAGTCGTGTGTTGCGACAAAATCATTCGCATTCCACTTCCTAATAATGAAACATTCTTATACATAGCGAGAAGAGCGAAACGCATTGCGAATTATTTCTTGTATAAAAGCTCAAAAGTGCTTGAGAAAAGCATGTATAGCATTCTTAGCACACATTGTTGACAAGAAATCCAAGTTGCCAAAACTTGAGGAGATCCCTATTGTTAAGGAATTTCCTGAAGTCTTCCCAGAGGACTTGCCAGGAATACCACCCCAACGACAAGTCGAATTTCGCATAGACTTGATTCTTGGAGCTGCACCTGTAGCAAAATCCCCATACGATTAGCTCATTCGGAAATGCAAGAGTTGTCCACACAACTTCAAGAGTTGCGGGACAAAGGATTTATTAGATCAAGCTTCTCACCTTGGGGAGCTCCAGTTCTATTCGTAAAGAAGAAAGATGGAAGCTTTAGAATGTGCATAGATTATCGAGAATTGAACAAACTCACGATCAAGAATCGGTATCCGTTACCAAGGATCGATGATCTGTTCGATCAACTTCAAGGATCAAGTTTTTACTTGAAGATTGACTTAAGGATCAACTTAGAGTGCAGGAAGAAAGTATTCCAAAGACAGCATTCCGAACCCGTTACGGTCACAACGAGTTCCTTGTTATGCCATTTGGTCTAACAAATGCACCAGCAGTGTTCATGGACTAAATGAACCGTATGTGCAAGCCTTACCTCGATAAATTTGTGATAGTATTCATTGATGACATATTGATATATTCACGAAATAAGAAGGATCACGAACACCATCTTAGGACCATTCTTAAGTTGTTAAAGAAGGAGAAACTGTATGCAAAATTCTCTAAGTGCGAATTTTGGCTTCGTGAAGTCCAATTTCTCGGACATGTAGTCAACGATAAAGGCATACATGTCGATCCATCAAAAATAGAAGCCATTAAGAATTGGAACGCACCTAAGACACCCACCGAAGTACGCCAATTTTTAGGATTGGCGGGTTATTATCAGAGATTCATTGAGAATTTTTCAAAGGTCGTCAACCACTAACCTCCTAACTCTGAAAGATAAAAAGTTTGATTGGGGAGAGAAACAAGAAGCAGCTTTCCAACTGCTAAAGAATAAAATTTGTGATGCACCGATTCTATCACTTACAGACGTTGTAGACGACATTGTAGTTTATTGTGACGCTTCACATCAATGTTTAAGATGTGTATTAATGCAAAGAGAGAAAGTTATTGCATACGCGTCCTGCCAATTAAAAGTTCACGAAAAGAACTATCCCACACATGACCTAGAGCTAGGTGCAGTGGTATTTGAATTAAAAATTTGGCGTCATTATCTTTACGGCACCAAGTGCACAATCTTTACCCATCACAAAAGCCTTCAACATATATTTAACCAGAAAGAGTTAAATATGTGCCAAAGGCGTTGGCTTGAATTGTTGAATGACTACGACTGTGAAACTTAATTCTAAATGAAGCCCATAAGTCCAAATATTCGAAACTTAATTCTAGATGAACCCATAAGTCCAAATATTCTATACATCCCGGAGCGGATAAAATGTGTCACGATCTTAAAGAATTCTATTGGTGGCCTAATCTCAAAAGAGATATTGCAACTTATGTTGGAAAATGTCTAACATGTGCAAAAATTAAGGCCGAATACCAAAAACTTTAGGATTGTTACAACAACCTGAAATTCTCACTTGGAAATAGAACAAATTTCTATGGATTTCATAACAAAATTACCCAGGATCACTCGCGGTCACGACATGATTTGGGTAATTGTTGACCGACTAACCAAATCAGCTCACTTCTTACCGATGCGTGAGAAAGATTGTTGATACACTTTTGTGTCTGTCGCTTGTTCTTAATTACAGTTGTAATTGTACAGTCTTCGCTTAAGTGTCTGTATAGGTATGGTCGTGTCGATAAGATCGAGATATCCTTCTATCTTGATCTAGTATGACATCTTAGCTTGTTTGTGTTAATTAGTTGCATGTGTGCATACTCATAAGTCTTATGTACGTCATGTCTGCACACGTTCTCCAAGAATAAGGATTCTGTGCGAGTCAGAGGATTCGTACGAATCACATGTTTCGTACGAATCAACGAGTAAACTAACTTAAAACATAAGTTTTTGATAGTAAACTAACTTAAAACTTGGTTAAAATCTGCTGCATGCAGAAAATTTTATGGTAAAATTTTTCCTGAAGAACACCCTTGAAGAAGAAATCTTCAAAAATTTGAATCTGATTAGTTTTGGTAGGGTTGACATTTTCTGACTTGGATCTGGACTTGGACAGTTGACTGTTAAAATCTGTGTTTTAACGAAAAGTGGGTAAGACAATAGGTATTTTCGAAAAAGCAGGTCTACACAAGAAAGGAAATTTTTAACCAAACCATTTCTGAAAAGATTCCTCTGAAAAACGCTGGCAAAACAATTGGTGCGACTGAATTGATTCGTACGAAATATTGGCTCGCACAAAAATTCGTATGAAACACTTTACTCGCACGAAACACTTGACCCGCACGAAACATCCTTGTTTCGCATGAAACTTGTGTTACTCGTACGAAAGAGTTGTTTTATCCGCACGAACTTGGTTCGTACGAATAACTTTCGTTATTGTTTGGTTTTCGTGTTTTTCAAGCTTTGTGATTTTTAGAATTTGTCATATTTTCAGATCTATGAATTTTTAAAAGGTAATTATAATTTTGAAAACTTTAAACCTTTAAATTTTCATAAAACAAGAAAATATAATGAGTTCTAACCCGTGGGATTTGAGTTGTTCAAGCTCAAATCAGGAGTCTTCGCAAAGCTCCGCAACATCATTGGTAAAATCTTTGATGTCTCAACATACAGCAATGATCTCTGCAAATCAATGGGCGTATGTTGCGAATAAGAATCAAAGCATCCAAACTCTGTTAATGAGCGAAAGTGAAACAGGGAGTAACAACCGTCCGCCCAAGCTAAATCATATGAACGAGTATCCTTCTTGGAAAAGTCGTTTTCATACATACGTTCTTGGACAGAACACAGAATTATGGACGTGTTTTAGTACACCCTACAAGGAATCACTTGAAGAATCTGGATCAAATCCAACCTCATCGGCCAATCTAGACGAAAGTGACAAGAAAGCTTCTGATCTAGAGAAGAAGGCTTTTGCTATCCTCACACAAGCTCTTCATAAAGACATTTATCATCAGTTTGTGTATTGTACTACAACAAATAATTTGGGGGACACTTTGGAAGCAAGAGGTGAAGGTAACGCTGCTACCAGGAAGATTCGGCATGATCTTCTCAAGAAAGAGTTTGAAGGTTTCATGTTCATGGAGAACGAAACTTTGAATGATATGACCACTCGGTTTTATCATCTTCTCAGCGAAATGTACTCGTATAAAGTGTTAGCAGCACCACAAGAAATTGTGATGCGATTTGCTGATGCTTTACCACCAAAATAGGGTCAATTTATTGATCTATTAAAACATACAGGTGTTTTGGACTCAGTTAGTATTTATGAATTTGTGTAGAAACTGGAGAACAAGAATTAAGAAGAGCACCAGAAGGCACAATGAGTCAATGTTCCACAAAACCCTGAGATGTATTTTGGAGGTATAAATGCAGGTACAAGCTCAAGTCAGCAACCGAAGCTGCAGACCGCATTTGTGTCAAACGTGAACCCTTTTCTACCCCAACCAGTTCAATCAAGTCAGTCTACAGGTTCGAGTAATCAAGCCTATGGACAAGCTTTTGATCCAAAAGCCTTCGTTCCACAGCCAAGGGATTTAGCGCATAAAGCTCCACAACAAGCTCCTAAACAAACTTTCTATGGAAGCAACAGTCAATCTGCAAATCCCAACATTGTCAAACTTGACACGTCAAATCTCTCCAAAATCAACGTAGAAGTTGCACAGGAACATGCGGAACTTCTAAATACCATGGTCAGTGCGTATTGTGGTTTAGTTGAAGGTCAAATAGGGAACATCAATTTGACAAACGAAGACTATGAACAAATTGACCGAGATGAAATGGAGCTGATGGACATCAAGTGGGCATTTGCAAGCACTATGAGAAGAGTGAAGGATTACATGAGAAGAACAGGGAGAACCAGTTTGGAAAGCAAGAAGGATACAAAATACGTTGACAAAACCGTCGTTACTTGCTTTAACTGTAGAGAAAGAGGTCCTTCAAGCGGGAATGCACAAGACCCAGCAAGGAAGGAAATTACAACCCCTTTCGAAATCAGTCTCAACCATCCAACGCAGCACAGTATAACAACGAAAGAAGAGTAGTAGCTGTTGGCAACTCTACAATACCAACCAATGAGGACCTTCAAACACGCATAGAGCTTTGGTAGTTCAATCTGATGAAGGATGCGATTGGTCAGTACAGTTGGGAACTGAGAACAACGGAGAACTGCATGCTATGCGAAGATCGTGGATCAAATCAAGCATGATCTCAGCATCAACACTCCAAATAATGATGATACATCTAGGGATGTTGGTAGTTCTGATGAAGAATGTTCAAGTTTAGATGTTTATGGATCTGATTCTGATGAAAAGAAAGGAAGTGATGCTGAGGTTGAAAAGTTGCTAAGTGAAGCTGAGTTGTTAAAAGGAGAAAATGTAGGTATAACGAGGAATGCAGAAGCTGCAGTAAAAGAGACAGAGGCACTCTCTACAGATGGTGCAGCTTTTCCTCATCACACTGCCTTTATGGCAAATGTTGAAGTTTCTTCAAAATCGGTAAATTCTGACCCTCTTACTATTTGCAATGACTGTGTTGAGTTGAAAATAAAATATGAAACCGTCAACAGTCATAATAAGAATTTAGTTGTTGAATTATCAAAATGCAAAGAGGCGAATTTGGCGCTAACTAGAAATAAAATAGAATTCAAATCTGTAATAGAAACCCTTAAGAAAAGTGTTTCTTAATTGACAAAAACAGTTTTGAATTAACAGTCAGGAATTAATAACTACATTAATCTCCTAGAAGAAACAAAGAAAAAGTTAGCCATCGCCAAATGCGAATATGATTCGATTAAATGCAAATTGGAAAGTTATTCTATCTCCCAATATGTGCTTGATCATATCATTGAAGTTCAAAAACTAAAGGGAGATGTTCAATGCATAGGGTATAATTCGTGTCCACCCCCAATGAAACATAACTATACCAAAATGCCTGATGAAGAGGAGATGCCTCGATTTGAACCCTCTGTACCTTTGTATCCTGAGGAATTTGCAGCAGGGTTAGGGTTCAAACTAGGCAATTCCTCTCAAGAACCATGCAAGCAAGAAAATTCAACTTCTGATGTTGTTCAAAATCCTTCTGTTGAAGAGGAGGATGATACATTAGATGTTGAATCAAGAAATGATGACCATGATCAGCTTCTTGATGAGAGGAAAAAATAGAATTTTCTACTACTCCTAGTACTCAATTTGGTGAGAATCAAGAGACCGTTCCTAAGAAATCTGTGAAGACAAGTGTGTCTACACAAGAAGAAGATAATGTGTTGTATACTTTGGTTGGAGATAAGAAAATCTATTCAAACAACAATTTTCCAATTAAAAACGTAAATCCAATCTCTATAGATCAGGTTTTTGAAAAGTCAACAACCAAACCTTTAGAGAAGAAAAAGACCCCCAAATCACAACCATTATCCGCTTCAAAAGAAAAACAATGGAAGCGAGTTGAAAATCCTATAGTTTATCAACCGAAGGTTGAAGCAAAAGGCTCTCGTTACAAGAAAAAGGCTAAAACTGTTAAATTTGTGAATTCTGAAGGTACCGATAAAGTCGAAACTTTTCAAGGAAAATATAATGTTGATTTTGTAAAGAAAGTTCAGATTTTGAAAAGAAATAGTGAAAACAATTACACCCAACATACTGATGGTTGTAATGAAAATGAACCTAGTACCTCAAAACCCACAAGTTCAACGTCAAGTCAAGAAACACGATATCCTAGTTTTGTTGAAAGCAGAACATGTTTCAAAAGTGGAAAGGTTGGCCACGTTATAAAGGATTGTCAAAATCCAGCCAAATCAAAATGTATAGAGAAACCCCTCATGAACCAACTTGAAACGTAAATCTGTTTCTCCGAATCAAGATAAACGAATCATTAAGGATCAAAAAGAAAAACAGAAACGTAAACAAGTAAAAGCAGTTGAAAAAGCTTTAAAATCGGATTCTTCCAAAAAGGATCAAAGATCTTCAAAGTCAATAAAACTAGACACTGTTAAAACTTGAAATAATTGTAAATCTGGTAATAAACAAGTATCTTGGAAACAGAAGACCGATAATGGTTCAAAAGGAGGTTCTCAGTTTGTTAATCATCAAGAAATTGAGATTACATTTCTCAATGATAAGGGACGACCCAAGACCACTAAGGCTTGGGTCCCCATCTCAAACTAATCTTGTTTGTGCAATGTGTAGGGTGTTCCAGGAGGAACTGTAAACAGTCATTGGAGTGTTGACAGTGGAGCATCAAGGCACATGACGGGCGACTTGCGGCTCCTATATGATGTGAAAAGTATTAGGGGTCGTTATGTTGCTTTTGCTGGTGACAAAGGTGGATACATCACTGGAGAAGGAATGGTCTCCAATGGTGTGGTGAGCTTTGACAAGATCAATTATGCGCGGCAAATTGATCACAATCTTCTTAGCGTTTCTCAGATCTGCGACAAGAAGTTCACGGTACATTTTGATGATGCCGGATGTTATGTGCTGAAGCCTGGATTCAAGATTCCCATGGAATGGATTCTCCTATCGGCTCCAAGAATTAATGATTTGTATATTCTTGATATGAGCCAAGCTATTACAACATATGCACAAGTCACATGTTTTGTCTCTAAAGCCACCGAGAAGGAATCAATCTCTTGGCACAGGCGTATGGGACACATTCACCTGAGGAAAATGAACTATTTAGTAAAGAACAATCTATTGAATGGTGTACCAATGAAGAATTTTCATCGTCAAGACATTTGTGTATCATTCTAGAAAGGGAAGCAAGCAAGAAAGTCCAATCCCGTGAAGAAAATCAACACTGTGAATATGCCACTGGAACGTCTTCATATGGACCTCTATGGACATATGAAACACAAGACAACCTTTGGTGATTCTTATTGTCTTGTAGTTACAGAGGACTATTCCAGATTCTCATGGGTCAACATGTTGGCACACAAGAGTGAAGTTCCTACTATCCTCAAGAATCTCCTGACTTTGTTGGAAAATCTGTAAAATCTTAAGGTAAGGAGAATCAGAAGCGACAATGGCACGGAATTCAAGAATCAAGTTACGGATGAGTACTGTTCTTCAAAAGGTATTCTGCATGAGTACAGTTCTCGATACACTCCACAACAAAATGGTGTCGCTGAGAGGAAGAATAGAACTCTTATTGAAACTGCAAGAACCATGTTAGTAGAATTAGAACTTCCTGTTCAATTTTGGGGAGAAATTGTTGCTACTGCATGCTATACGATGAATAGAGTTCTGATGGTGAAGAGACATGGGAAGACATGCTTTGAGTTGTTACATAAAAGGAAACCGGATGTTTCTTTCTTAGAACCTTTTGGAGCTCCATGCACTATGATCGACCCACATGGAAAGTTTGGTCCGAAGGCTATCGAAGGTTTCTTTCTTGGATATGCTACTCCAAATTTCCGGGTCTGGAATTTGTCTTCGAAGAAGATTGAAGAATTGGGTGAGGTCAAGGTTCAGAGTATACAGAAGCTATAAGAGCTCCTGATGCTCCTTGGATGTTCGACTACGATGGGCTATTTGACTCCTTTAATCTGCCAACTTTTGATGATGCAATAGCTCCTACTCATATGCTTTTGGAAAGTGATACAACAGTAGATTCATCACTAGTTCGACCACTTATTGTTAACCCTCAAGTGTCGACTTCGGTTAACAATCTTATTCAAAATGAGGAATTCGAAGACGCTACGGATTATAATGTTTCATCAGAAGATGATGAGTTTCATGATGCGAATGAAGCTACCTCTGGTGCGGTTCCTGGAATTTCAGATGGTACGTCAAATATTCAACCGCAAGGGACGACTGAAGGTCATGCATCTACATCATCATCAAGTCTAGCTCTCGATTTAACTGTTGATCTAAATATCAACAATTTGGGTATAAATTCTCGAGTTCATGATATGCCAGAAACTCGTATTCATAATATCCATCCTCAGCAGAATATTATTAGAGATGTCAAGAGTGGTGTGCAGACTCGTAATCAGCTTCGAAACAACCAAAATGCTGGATTGTATTCAGAAATCAGAGAATCAGGGGAGCAGAATGATTGGTCTTTTGCCTGCTATGTGTGCCAAGTAGAACCAAAATCTTGGAAGGAGGCAATGAAAGAAGACTCGTGGGTTGAAGCCATGCAGGAAGAACTTCAGCAGTTTCAGAAGTTAGGCGCCTGGAAATTGGTTGACAGGCCTGACAACTACAAGAAGATTGGTACATGATGGGTGTACAAGTGCAAGAAGGATGACCAAGGTGTTATTGTGAGAAACAAAGCACGATGGGTTGTTCAAGGTTTTTATCAGGTCGAAGGGATCGATTACAATGAAGTTTATGCACCGGTTGCACGACTTGAGGCCATAAGAATCTTTTTGGCTTATGCGTCCTACAAGAAGTTCACCGTTTACCAGATGGATATGGAGAGTGCATTTCTTCATGGTGTGGTAGAAGAGGAGTATATGTTGAGCAACCGCCAGGTTTTGAAGATCCTCTCATCCTGACAAGGTTTGGCTTCTCAACAAGGCGTTATATGGTCTTCATCAAGCTCTGAAGGCTTGGTATGAAACGTTGTCTACCTATCTATTGAAGAATGATTTTCGCTGAGGCCTGATCGACTGTACTTTCTTCATCAAGGAAAGGAACGAGGACTTGTGGCTCGTACAGGTTTATGTTGATGATATTATATTTGGGTCTACTAACACTCGAATGTGTAAATAATTCGAACACGTTATGTAGGAGAAGTTTGAAATGAGCGCTATGGGAGAAACGAATTTCTTTTTAGGTTTGCAGGTTCAGCAATCAAAGGAAGGGATTTTTATCCATCAAACCAAGTACGTCGGCGATATTCTCAAGTGATTTCAAATAGATGACTCAAAACCTTTGGGAACTCCATTAGCTCAAAATCAAGGGATTACTCCAGACGGAATGGGTGAACATGTAGAACTATCTCTCTACCGTGCTATGATAGGATCTCTCATGTATCTTACTGCTTCAAGACCCGACATAATGTAGCCAACCTGTCTACTAGCGAGCTATCAGTCTAGTCCGAAGGTTACGCACTTGATGGCTGTGAAACGGATCTTTCGTTATCTAAAGGGTTGCCCTGACGCTGGTCTATGGTACCCTAAGGATGATAACTTTGATCTGATAGCATTCAGTGATTCTGATCATGGTGGCTGTGAAATCGATGCAAAGTCAACAACAACAGTATGTCAGTTCTTGGGAAATCGCCTAGTCACGTGGCAATGCAAAAAGCAGACTTGTGTAGCTACATCAACATGTGAGGCTGAGTATATTTCCGCTTATGGTTGTTGCTCTCAAGTTCTATGGATTCAAAAGCAAATGCGTGACTACGGTTTTGAATTTCTTACAACTCCTATTTTTGTTGATAATGAAGTTGCTTTATAGATCACTCGGAATCCTGTACAGCATTCAAAAACAAAACACATTGAGATTAAGTATCATTTCATACGAGATTGTTATGGAAAGAGACTTATCGATGTTGTCAAAATCCACACTTATCACCAACGTGTCGACCTTTTTACTAAAGCCTTTTATAAATCACGTTTTGATTATCTACTTTTGATCAATGGCATCAAGGTGAAGCCCAAGTAACTCAACCATGGATAACTACTTTTGTATATTCTTTTCTAAAAATCTAAAACTACAAAAATTTTCAGTTTTATATTTTAGGGGGAGTAAATTTCAAGAAAATAAAAAATATGTGTTTCATTTACCTTCTTTATTTAAGGGGAGAAAATTTCAGAAAAACACAAAAAAATTAGAAAAATAAAAAATGAGTTTCTTGGATAAGTTGAAGATGATGAAATTCACTGGTAAATATGTCAGAAATGGTTAAAAGCCTAAAAAGAAGATTGATATGTAGATTTTCTTATGATGAATAACTAGGCTCACAATCAGACTAAAATGTGCAGGTTGATATAAACCTAACAGACAGAACGCTAGGTGCGAACCATTCATTGGCATATGGTCTTGGTACCGAAATCTCGTTTGATAGAGTGCCGAGGTTCTGAGATATACGGTCTTTATGATGGCTTATCATCTGGGTATCATGGTTGAATCTTTTGCCGAAAAATAACGGTGGCGCAAGTCTAGAACTTCCATGATACCATACATACGTGTACATACTGCGTACGACCAATCAAATAAGTGATAAAATATCACATCCCCAAAATATGTGATAAAATATCACAGCTTTATGCGGGAGCTAAGTTCGTCTCTCTATCAGTACGATGGTACTAACCTGTTCACGAACTTACTCCTGTGCCCTGCATGCATATGAAAATTAAGTTCCTCATCAATAAGTGATTAAATCACAAAGGCTTGTTTCAATAAAAAATAAGTGAGTATCTCACATCATTCATATACGTCAAAACAGATGATAAAGCAGTATACTCACTGGTAAGATTTTTTCTCGTGCATATCTTGATACGGGAATGTCTCGTGATATGGTTGAACACCGGCTAGTAAGTATAATTCATACCCTAATCATATCTCCTAATCATGATTACATCTGATAAGTCTGAGCTAACGTAGACAACAATACTGATAATCATAGTTGAATACTTATCTGTTTAATTTTGAAGTTTAATCCAAATATCGGTTTTGACAAAGATTAAAATGATGGTATGATTCCTTTACCTTGAAACTCGAAAAAGATTGTTCAGTAGATATATTGTTTATCTGTATATTTTGATATTATGTCTAGTTTTACTTAGTTGCTTATGTAGTTACTTTTTGAAAGTTAGCCAAAGTTGATACTCGAAAGTTTCTACCAAGATACGCCAAAGAACCTTTTGTTTGATATCGCAACTTCATAAAGTAATATCTTGCAATAAATAACTCATCAAAGAAAACCAAAATCTAAAATTCGTTTGAGTGTATCTCATACGAATGAACCTAGTCATTTAATTGACTTGGTCACTTGTTTTTCTCAAATCTGCTGCTGGAATTTATATGAGTGTGTGTATCTGAGTTCAGGGAATACAATCATACGAAGAAATTATGATAAGTCTTTTGTGTGTATTCCCTGAGAAAGTTGTGTTCTAATTGTATTTGTCTATTGAGTACAGATTGATACAAAAGAACATAAACAAAGACCAGCAACGAAGAAATCTGACAAGTCAGAAGAGGAAACAAGAAAGATTTGAAGTTTCTTAGAAGTTCGAAGACCTGATGCTCTAATCATTGGATAGCAGATCTATCAATGAATAGCAGATCTTCAGGGGTAGTTTGTTGATACTCCAATCCATTCAATGTGAAGACCAACATATGAAGACCAAAGACCGAAGACCGAAGACCAAGCAACATCCAAGGGGGAGTTTGTTGATACACTTTTGTGTCTGTCGCTTGTTCTTAATTACAGTTGTAATTGTACTGTCTTTGCTCAAGTGTCCGTATAGGTTTGGTCGTGTCGAAGGTCGAGATATCCTTCTATCTTGATCTAGTACGACATCTTAGCTTGTGTGTGTTAATCAGTTGCATGTGTGCATAATATATGATATTTTCAGTATTTATACGGTTCTCTATTTAAAATTGGTTTTATATTAAATGCATATAATAAACATCATGTTTTCATTAAATTATATAATATCAGGATTGTTTTGAATCTTTGATGCTCAATGGATTCTTTTACTAGATATGTTTGAATTCACGATTATACTTTTGCATGAATGATATCCATGTGTGACATTAAATAATTGGTCTTAATTTTTTTATATAGCAATTGTAATGTAATATTTAGCATTTGCTACAACTACAAATGCACTTACTATAAGTTGTGATATGAAAACCTTTCACGTTCTCCAAGAATAAGGATTCTGTACGAGTCAGAGGATTCGTACGAATCACATGTTTCGTACGAATCAATGAGTATTTTGTACGAATTAAGTTTTTCGTACGAAACAGTTAACTCGTACCAAATTTATGGAGTTGTGTCTCGTGTGAAATATTGTGTTCCATATGTCTAGATTCGTGTTTCGTACGAATGTCTAGACAGACACTGTATAAGCAGACATGCACCTCTCAGCATTTCTGATGAAGTCGAAGACACAAGAACACAGCAAGTTTGTTTGAGTCATATGAGCATTGTGTGTATATGTTTGTACTTGTTCTCAATCAATAATCAAGATAGTGAATCTTTGGTTACCCCGTGTTCTTTACTTTGCTTTGGTTGCATGCACACTTGGATTCCGCACTTGTGTGTGTGTTATATGAACAAGGAATAGGTTTGACATCCTCAGGTGGACCTACAAAGATAAAACTGAGAAGTTAGCCGAACTTTATCTTAAAAAGATTGTGGCAAGACATGGAGTGCCTGTTTCCATACTCTCTGCTCGAGATGGTCATTTCATATCTAGAATTTGGCAATCATTTCAAAAGGCTTTTGGATCTCGCTTAGATCTAAGTACGGCCTTTCATCCCCAGATAGATGGCCAAAGTGAACTCACCATTCAAACCTTAGAAGATATGCTTCGTGCTTGTGTAATTTAATTTGCCAGAAATTGGGATACTCACTTGCCTTTAGTGGAGTTCTCATATAACAATAGTTATCACACGAGTATCCAAGCTGCTCCATTTAAAGCATTATACGGACGCAAATGTCGATCTTCGTTATGTTGGGCGGAAATAGGCGACAAACAAATGATAGGTCCAGAATTAATTCAAGAAACTACGGATAAAATATTAAAATCCGAGACCGTATTAAAGCCGCTCAGGATAGACGAAAAGTTATGCGGATAAACACCGCAAATCGTTGTCCTTTGAGATTGGAGACAAAGTGCTATTAAAGGTCTCGCCTTGGAGAGGCGTAGTTAGATTCGGGAAGCAAGGAAAACTTAGCCCGAGGTATATAGGACCATATGAAATCTTGGAGAAGATTGGAATAGTCGCATATAAGTTGAAATTGCCTGAAACACTTAATAACGCTCACGACACTTTTCATGTGTCAAATCTTAAAAAGTGTCTTTCAGACGAGTCACTTATTATCCCCACGGACGAAATTCATATAGACGACAAACTCCAGTTCATCGAAGAACCTGTCGAAATTTTAGATTCGAAAGTTCAGAAAACAAGGAGGAGTCGTATCAAACTAGTCAAAGTCCACTGGAAGTCAAAGCGCGGACCTGAGTTCACTTTGGAACGGGAAGACGAAATCAAAAGAAAGTATCCCCACTTGTTTGAGAAATCCTACGTAAAGGATGATACGACTTAAATTTCGGGACGAAATTTTCTTGAACAAGGGGAGAATGTGACAATTGGCAAAATTCCAGTAATTCTGTACAACTTGAACAACTAGTATATTGTCTATTTATCGTATAACATGACTTAATTTTTGAATCTAAGTCTTAAAAGTCTAGGAATTTATCCAAATCATAGTTTGGTATGATAATCTATTCGTGAGGATCACAAATATATAAAACCATATCCTAGACGAATGACAACGACGGGAACATGTATTAAATATCAGAACTAGTTAAGGTACAGTCTGATATGATAGAATTAAGACATAAAATATTTCTGCACTATTATACCTTAAAAATTTTATATAAAATACCAAATTGTCAAAGTCTACAACAAAATTCAGCAATTCTGCAGCAAAATTCAGCAATTGTCCGAAAAGCCAAAAATAAATATTTTTAGCTAAAGAATAAAAATGGGTGTTAGAAATAGTATAAAACCCATATATAAATCTTATTATTTAAAGCTAAACGGTTTGTTCAGTAAAAACTAGACAACAAAGCCGGCACCGGAACCGAACTCAAAATGACAAGATTATTAGTCTTAAGAGCTAGAATACTTAACGGGACAATAAAAATTGTACTAGAATTATTTGAACATAAAATTTTATAAGTAAAACTCTATGTCAGTATTTCACCCGGTACAAGACCTGAACCAACTTTATCAACCGAACAACGAAACAACAAGACTAATAAATTATTTTAGCCTACTATAACATCACTTTAAAGTGTTGAGGCATTAGTCTTTATAAAAACTTATATATAAATTTAATAAAATCTATAAACGTTATAAAAATTATATATATTAAAAAAAGTAACAACACCACCACCTCACGGCCACTATGGGATCTTCTTCCCATGCCACTAATATCTAAATTAGTGTGTTGGCAATTTTAGAGATTACTAATGTGTGTTGAGTTGTAGATCTTATCCATAACAAAATCAATACCTCATTCATCTCACTTTCATTTTCACAACACTCTCCTCTCACTTTTGCTCTAAAAAATTGACCAAGCTTCATCATCTTCATCTTTCACTTAAAAAAAATCAAACACAAGAATCTCAAGCTTGCATGAAGATCTAAGAAGCTTGTAAGGATTAGGAGCTCACTTAGGAAGCATGGAACTTTTGATCAACCCATTTTCATCAACTCATAAATCATCCCTAGCCTTGTGCTAGTAGTAAGATCCTTATACATTATGTTATACTTTTTATTTTATAAAATTTCACAAGATCATCATAAAATTTTATAAAAACCCACTTGAAAAACATTAATAAATCTAAGATCACTAACATAATCATGTGATTTTCTTGATAATTTTTGATGATCTTGAAGTTGTTATGAACTAGTAAACTTAAATCTTGCAAAATTATTAATACAAAGGTAGTCTAAACACATGCGTGTTTAGATTAGCATGATTCGTTAACAAAATATGTCATGAACATATTCTCATATTTTAAATATGATTATACATGTATTAGATCATTAAATAAAAATTATGATTTAGAAATTTGTATAAAAGTTATAATAAAGTTTCTATATTAAGAAAGATTAAAAATTGTAACAGGTTCATGACATTATGTTAATACGTTTATATAATAATTGTGCTTGATGATGATTTGAGTTAGTTTAGCTACTTAAAACATGTTTATAAAAACATGGGAAACTTATATTTTTAAAGGAAACTATAGCAAAATTTTATAAAAATTAATCTTGATTAAGATATGATTAAACTAAAGATTTGGTGGTTAAAAGTGATTAGGAACTTTATTTATGTTTAGATAAAGGATTTGGATAAAACCTTAAGAATATAATTACTTATATTTTCTTAAACTAAAAATGAGATAAATATATATTTTTGATAAAAATATATATTTTTTACAATCTTATATATGTACATGTATTATTGTATACTATATATATTTTGATCATGATAAATTAAATACAAAAATATATATAAGTGTTCAGGTTTTGATAAAATAATATATATCGGACAATTCGGACAAACTCGGACAATTTGGACAAAATAAAATATATGGTATAATCCAAACAAACAACACAGATGAAACAAATAAAATAGTCGACGCGAAACTAACGGTCCAAACGATACACTTTATATTTACTAGAATTTTTAAATATATATAACTTATAGTTTTTATAAATAAATTTTTATAACTTATAAAAAATACTAGTAAATATTTTTTTTGATAAGCCCAACTAAATAATTATTATACTAAGCCCATTTTTTAAAAACTGTATTGAGCTAAAACTATTTTTATAAAAATATATGGACTAGCCCACTTTCATAAAATTAACTTTGGGCTAAGGCCCACTTGTATAAAATTAACTTTGGGCTAATCCCACTTGTATAAAATCAAACTTTGGACTAAGGCCCACTTTTATAAAAATAAACTTTGGCTAAGCCCACTTTTGTAAAAGTTTACATGGGCTAGACCCATTTAAATAAAAGATAATTTTGGGCCAAGCCACTTTTATAAAGAAATAAATTGAGCTAATCCATTTTATAAAAACTAACATTGGGCTAAAGCCCACTTGTATAAAACTAAACTTGGCTAATCAAATATTTATAAACTATATTGGGCTAGACCCAATCTTTTATTCTAACTTTGGGCTAAAACCCACTTTTATAAACCAATTGGGCATAACCTACTAAATAAACGAAATTAGGTTGGGCTAGGCGCACATACATGAAACAAATTGGGCTAGGCCCACACAAAGTAAGCAAATTTGGACTAGTCTCATACTTACAAAAACTTTTGGGCTAGGCCCATATGTAATGAATTATTAGATTGAGTTATTTACAATTAAATAATGGACTAGGTTCATTTACATGTAATCAATCTAAAATATATATATATATATATATATATATAGATACGTATATATGTATATATATATATATACATATATACGTACGTATATATATATACGTATCTATATATATGTATATCAACCAAGAAAACCAACAATTACAAGTATGAAATTCAAGATAAAATACTTGTACGAAAAACAAACGAAAGCCTAAGTGTCTAATAGACTAGAACACTTGTAGGTCGAAAAATGAACGAAGTATCAGGAATCGAATAGAGATTCGTATGGATCGAAAATCCATGAGTTCATGTTTCCCCTTTTATTTTAATGTTTTTATGGTTTTAAACGTATTGGGATGTATACATGTTACAATTAATACAGCTGGGAAAATGAAAATATTTAGATCACATGTGAATAAGGCTCAAGCATTGGGGCCATTAATGAAATACAAGTACCGAGGAACAAGGGGATAGATCTATTGGGTTTGGGCGAGCCCCACTCTATTACGGCAATAATAACAGATCGTATTAGAGTGCTTTTGTGTCTAAAATGAGTGTCTCAGACATATAATAAATCGTCAAGGTTTGGTTGCCACCTTATTCCGCATACAGATTACTGTCCTTGCAACACACTAATGATCTTATAAGTTTCATTAAGCTATATTAAACAAGTTTATTTCAAATGTTTTTGATAATTCATTTGATACACAATTTATAACATGAATTCACCAGCTTTTGTTGACATTGTTTTCAAAACTAACATGTATTACAGGAAACTAGTGGATGGCCTTCGGGGAAAAATCTTGTTCGTTTGTTGTGAAGTCAAGATGTTACGTTTCATCCAGTCTTTGATGTTATGTTTTATAAAATTATGTCTAAATTTCAAATAATGTTGTTAAACTTGTGGTTTGTTTTAAAGACAAAAGTTTATATGTGAATTATGGTTAAATAAAAAAGTATGGATGAATGTTTAGTAATGTAATGCAATTGTCGTTTATTTGGTTGAATGCAACGATTGCCGCTCTGGCCACACCTCGCGACACGCTTCCGCTACATCGAAAATCGAGGTGTGACAAGACATCGATCAATGCTCGAGCAGTGGCAAGGAATGGTCGACCTAACATGAAAGGAAAAGTTTTGTCCTCATCCATGTCCAAGATCACAAAATCAACGGGGAAGACAAACTTGTCGATCTTCACTAGCATATTCTCAACTATACCTCGAGGGTACTTCACTGAACGATCAGCTAGCTGAATGCTCATAAATGTAGGTTTTGGCTCTCCCAAGTCCAGCTTAGCAAAAACCGCATAAGGCATGAGGTTTACGCTGGCTCCAAGATCAGCTAATGCATTGCTGACCGACAAACTACCAATCAAGCATGGGATAGTGAAACTCCCGGGATCACTCATTTTCTATGGTAGTTTGTTCTGAAGAACTGCTGAACACTCCTCGTTCAACGTCACAGTGAAAGCTCCTAAAGTTTCTTTTTGTTAGATAAAATATCTTTTAGAAACTTGGCATACTTAAGCATTTGAGCAAGTGCCTCGACAAACGGTAGATTTATGTGAAGTTGCTTGAAAAGCTCAAGGAATTTACCGTAGTGTTCTTCCATCCTCTGCTTCTTTAACCTCCCCGGATATGGAACGGAGGGACATACTCTCTCAATGGATCCTTGGGACGTGCTGTACTTGCTGGGTCTCACCTCAGTTGCACCTCTCCCGGAGACTCTGTCTCAATCTCCTCAACAATCTCGTCATCAACTGGCTTACTCGGAACAGCCGAAGTGACGGGCTCAGCGATCTTGCCGCTTCTCAACGTGATGGCCTTTGCAGTAGCTTTTGGATTTGGCTTTGTGTTACTAGGAAGGCCCCCCTATTGTCTCTCGGATAACATCTTCGCAATGTGACCAACTTGGTTTTCAATGGTCTACATGGAAGCCTTTTGGCTTCTCAACTCACTCTCGTGCCTTGTGAAACGACCGTCATACTCCTTGAAAGCTAACAGTTGACTAAACATATCCTGCACACTAGGTTAATTAGTGGAAGGCATCTACTAAGGCCGAGGTGCACCGTATCCTCTAGGAGCTGTGGGACGTGGAGCAAATCCGGGCGGATGCTGATTTGACGCTTCAGACTTCCAACTGAAATTTGGGTGATTCTTCCACCCCAGATTGTAAGTATTGCTGTAGGCATTATGCTAAGGACGGTATTGGTTTCCCATAAAATCTACATGCTCGTGTGAAACCTCTCCTGTCGGAAAATCGCCTACATGATATGTTCCCCCACTCGAGGAACCACTCGAGTGGAGCTCCATCACTCGATCAAACTTTGAAGATAAGGCATCCATTCGTGCTGTGATGGCGGTGAAATCGTTCACGTGATGAACTCCCTATCTAGAACTCTTCCCTTTTGGAAGCTGTTGTGTCGGATTCTTCAAGGCGCATTTCTCTAAGATCTCAAATGCCTCGTTGGCATGTTTGGTGCCTATGTCTCTGCCTGAATATGTATCGACCATCATCTTTCCTTGACCATTCAAACCATGGCAGAAGATCTGACATTGTTTCCACTTGGGCAACCCGTGGTGTGGGAGCTTTCTCATGAGCTCTTTAAACGGCTCCCACGCCTAATAGAGGGGCTCATCATCGTCCTGACGGAAGTTAAGAATCTTGGTTCTTAACCGAACAGTTTTCTCTGGGAGAAAATATTTCTGAAGGAACTTCTGAGCTAATTGATTCCATGTAGTGATAGACCCACCTGGAAGTGAAAGAAGCCACTCCTTAGCTCCATCACGTAAAGAGAACGGAAAGAGCCGAAGGCGTATTGCATCCGATGATGCATCACGAATGGTGAATGTGGCACAAACCTACAGAAACCCCGCAATAAGGACACTAGGATCCTCGTGATCCTTGCCATAAAACTGAACCGCATTCTGCAGCATCGAAATGGTACCAGATTTGATCTCTAAATTATTATTATTTATTGTAGGTGCATTGATGCTCGTAGGTAAGCCCTCAAGTGAAGGCTTTCCTATGTCGTTTAGAACCCTTGTTTCCTCTTCGTCTGCCGTTTTTACGTGAACCTCGCGGAATGTGTTGTCTCCCAATGCTTCTACCTCGATTGTGGCGGCCACCCTGCGGGACCGCTCCCGCAGTCTTCGATGAAAAATTGTGCTCCGGCTCCGATGAAGGCTCAACGGTTTCAGCTGCAACTGGGGTTGAGGACATGCACGATCTGTAAGGAAAAAGAAGGAACACAGTGCCCTATGTATACACAAAGATAAAAAGAACAACTAATTAATTTAATTACCATTTTTTTCAAATAATCACGTAAAGACAAATAAAAACAACTAGACAAAAATTTTTATACTTTTCACAATGATTTAACAAGTAACTCCAACCATTCTTAAGAAGACCCCGTCCCAGGCAACGGCACCAAAAACTTGATGTGCGTGAATTAAATACATTTTATTTCTATGATTTTCGTTCACACGAATTAGGTTTTAAAATGATTTTTGCTTAAAACCAACTACACACACAAAGGGGCAAGTGTACCTGTCAGGTGGTAGTACAGTCTATCGGTAAGAATCAGATATCAATCCGTGACTCAGTGTCCCAATACTAGATTTTTGTTACTTTTAAACCTGGTTCAATGGGTGAATTGATTTCTTGACTTGTTTAACTATTATGAAAAGATAGCAATTAACTATTTGAATTGATAAAGAACAATAATGAAGAAAGGTTGCTTAAATGAAGTATCCACTAATAAACATATGACAACATTTGAGGAAAACTAATGGTGATGCAAGTTCTAGATTCAACTAAGTTTCCATTCAAGGTTTCCTAGTTTTATAAATCTTGGGAAAATTATAATGAAATAACATTTTGATCACCTAAGATTCATTCTTTTAAGCTCACTTGCTAAGTTGATGTTAATCTTTAAATATGAGTTAATTGTTTGTCAAAACTCCTAACTCTACAAATTAAGGAAAACTAACATGAACAACACATTAATCACCATAACTTGGTTTAAAGTAAATGATATCTTCAACAAGTTCTTGACATGAATCACAAGCATGGTCATGCTAGATAACAACCTTGGCCTAAATCATCAATCCAAACATGAACACAAACTATAGAATCCATATAAACATTCACATGATCTTTCCAAATCTAAATGCAAGAATTCATACTCATATTCAAATCATCATTTAATCATGTTAGCAATTACCATTCCTAATTTCATGCTATGAATCAAATCAACAAACTAACAAGATTCAACAATCATAATCTCTACATGGGCTTTCCAACACTACATGTAAATACTTATGATCAAACATTCAAGAATAATGACTTTAAACATGAACATGCATTCCAATAACAAGATCAAATATCATTATGAAGATTAACATACAACAATCACCCACATCTATTTCCATGTTGTCAAGTGTTCATTAGCTTCAACAAAATTCAAGCAACACAAATGTTTAGCCTAGAAGGCTCATGATAACTAAGACAAATGAAAAGTAATATGGATTGTGCATGAATAACAAGTGGGATACTAGATTTTAAGACAAGATAATTAGCAAAATGAGTTGAATATCAAGTGATACAACCTCCTAAAGGCTCCTTCTTCAAACTCCAAGCATCCAAGATCAGCTTCTTGAGAGAGAAATTCACCCAAATGCTCTAACTCCCCTTCAAATGAGCTGAATTCATGTATTTAAGCTACTGGGCATTTGGCATGACCGTGCCACCTTTTGGCAAAATGAGTGTTAGGTATCAAAAATTGGAGATAGGTGGCAAACTTGGTGAAGAGGCAAAAATATTTATTATTTTTTTGACATTTTTGGGCCCTTGACTTATATTTTCACTTGTTTGTCATTTTTAACCCCTTTAACCTAATATTTAGGTTATATAAAGGTGTCAGGACATGTGTAACTTGGATTATGGCCGAAAATGTCTTGGATGTCGGTTCGTTCGGTTGTACGGTTACGCGTTTCACAAAAAGCGTGAAACGCTTTAACGAACACGAAAATGATCGAAATTGTGCAACGATTGACATTTTTGCATTGTCATTAATAAAATACAAGATTTTATTGAATAAAAAAATATTTGGATTGATACACATGGTTCGTATGTTGAAGACGGACCAACAGACTTTCGAAGATTGACGAAAATAGTCCCTGGACTTGTATAAGAGTGTTTTTGTCATATCTAATTCTTCAAAACTTATATCTAAGTTGCGTAAAGGGTACTTAGGGCATGTATAGCTTGTGTCCTTTTTTTGGAGTGTATGTCATGTTAAACTGACTGCGTTTGAGTGTCAGTTAACGAATTACTTCCACCAAAAAAATTTAAGGGTTCGAAATTGTGCAAGAAATTGAAATTGTGCAAATTTCTTAGATAATTATACAAATTTCCGAAATAAAACAAAGGGTTTTATTGAATACAAAATTGTTTGGAATTGTACAATGATTGAAAAGGTATGAATTTCACAATTAGGCCTAGCCCATGTTTTCATGTCATTGGGCCTAGCCCATGTTTTTATGTCATTGGGCTAGCCCATGTTTTTATGTCATAGGGCTTTGTCCATATATTTTATACATTTGGGCCTTGTCCATATATTTTATGCAATTGGGCCTTGCCCATGTCTTTCATAAACTGGGCCTAGCCCAAATTCATTTACAAGAGCCCATTTTCTTATAAGTCTTATATTTATAAATTTTTACTAAGTATAGAGTGTAAGTATATATTTTTGAACTTCTAATAAATCACTTAGTGTAAACGGGGACCGTGCTCCCGAAATGAGCAACTGACCTGATCTCGCTCAACTAGCATAGGCGGAATTCATTGCTAGAGAGGTAGACAAAATGAACAAGATAGTACTTACTATTTAACTGCTTCTGTTGAATTAAAGGACGTTCAAATACAGACGCGAGTAAAGAAACTGGCAGATCTTCGCCATACCAACTAACAAATCATTAACAAGCTCTAACACAACACTCCTCTATTTATAGGTCGACATGACTGGTACTGGAGTGCGTGTTGAAACAATGACGTGACTATGCTTCGTACGAGTATGTGCTTCGTACGAGTGAGACACTCGTACGATCACTTAGATGCTCGTACGAACCAATCTAAAAAAACATATAACATTTACATTTTAACATATAAACATTGACATGAAAGCTCTATATACATTACAGACATATCCTAGACGTAGGCAATAGATATTGTGACAAACAAACTACCCCTTGGATGTTGCTGCAGTATGGATAGTCTTCAAAAAACATTCTTCAAAAGATTTGACTTTAGCGACCAAAAACTCTCTTTGGTGGCTTGCGACGCTCCTCAAAAGCAATTGGTGTTTGATCTGCAGGAGGAGGTCGATTCATTGTATTGCCAAACTGAAATCTCCTAAGTGATGCTATTCTAGCACGCTCTGCTATTCGAGCTTCATTCTTTTCTTTCTTCTTTGTCTCTTTTTCTTCAAGCTTCCTCCAAGAAGTATTCCATGTCGATCCTGAATGTATATCGTTTACAAAGTAGACATTGACAATCTTCTGGAACTGGAGAGCTTGCTCCTTGTCTTTTTCATCAAAACTTATCTTTCTGTAAAATAGACATTCAATATCCTTTTTTGAACAATTTACTAGCCACATTGGGTCTAGTACTTGAATGGCACACCATAGACCGTATAAACGTTTATTTCCTATGACGGCTTCGGATAATTCCTCAATAATTTTCCAAGAATCTTCATCTGGATGAACACATATAACAGCTTCTCCCGTATTCGAATCGTAGTGCCACCATTTGAAGTTCCTGTAAGAATCTTGTTCCATTTTTATGAGAGGCATGTTCTTCATCACACGTGGTTTCTTTATAATCAATGTAACATCCTTCTCATTCATCACTGGATCAACTTTAACAATACGACGAGGAAAGTGAGGTTTCCAATGTGTAAAACCATGCATTGCTTCTAGCTTAATCAATTTCCAAAGCCGCTTGTCATGAAATTTCATCTTCAGATTAATTGTCTTTGTTTGAACTAGCTCCTTAATATCGCGTAGATATTGGAAATATTGAATACCAAACTCCCTCTTTATCGCGTAGACATTCAACTCTTCAATCAATCCCTAGCTCAAAATATCCCCTAACAAAATATCAGCATCACGAGTAAAGAATGCTAGGGGTCTTTTAAATTTACGCACTGATGGAACATTACGAAACCATTTCTTCCTCTGCTCTGCTATTTTAGCTCTTGTCATTTGTTGAGGAATAGTTCCATCTTTAACAGCTTCAGAAACTTTTCTTTTCAACATTTCAGAACTTTCAGCTGCGAATATATCTGCAAAAGTTGGGGAATCATCTGTACTCTGATCAGCTTGATTAGCATCGTCATCAGAAACATCTTCCACGACAACTCTTTCGTACACGTTTGCATCCTCAATCTCTTAAAAAACATACGATTTCGGTTTAAATACATCTATCTCATTCAATTCGTCTTCAAAATTGAACTCAAAATTTCCTTCATTTATTCCCAACATCTCTGCAATCTCCCCTTTGTGTAACTATGCACAAATTCTCCCTCTTCTACATCATGCTCAAGATACAGTACTTTAGGCTTTGGCGCGATAGGAACAGATAATATTTCTATTTATGGGAAGATTCCTGCCTGCTGAGCATCAACAGATTCATTACCTCGATCATTCCTTCCCTTTCAACAGTCTGATTAGCAGAGTCATCAAGATACTTAGAAACATCCACATCTTCATTTATTTTTGACTCTGTTACAGGAATTCCAGTACCACCTACATTATCATTTTTATCATCATCGCTATCAAAACTACTAGGATCAATATCATATTTATCAGCATCCTCTAACTCTTCATCCTTTTCAACATCATCAGCAGCATCATCAATCTCTTTCTCAATCTTCTTCTTCAACAACCAATCATGATGTCTTTGTGAAATATCATGCGAATCAATATCAAGATCCATTGGTCGTCCAATAAGAATAAACTTTCTCGGCTCCACATATACAACTATATCTATACAAGTTACTGGCACAAATTCAGCTTCTAGCTCAGCATGATCAGTGATAGTATCCTCCACGATTTTAGCTTTTCCCTTTCTCTGAGCATCAGATTGTTTCTTTGCAAGTCTTTCTCTATCCGCAACACGCTCTCGAGCCTCAGATCGCTCAATCTCGTCAATTTCTTCAGCAATATTCACACCCAACTTTTTCACTTAAATATTCTCAATCAAACTCATTCTCCTATCACTTTGCAATCTTTCTTCTTCATATTCTGTCATTCGAAGTCTCAACCTATGATTTTCTGAAACAATACTAGCCAACATAGCTTCCATTTGTTGCTTTTCCTCAGATAAACCTTCAATCTGTTCAACCATTTCCTGTTTCTCAGCAGTCAACACATTGATTTGTTCTTGTAGTTCAACAATATTTACAGTGTTAAGCAAAACCAGCTTTTGCAGCTCATCCACCCACGGATCATTAAATGAAAAATCACCCTCTTGAAGATCACCAAAATCAAAGTTAAGATCAAACTTGGACGGTGATGTTTGTGAAGTAGGTGGCGGTTGTTGTGGAGTCTGCTTTTGTGGCTGAGGTGTTCGTTGTTGAGGTTGCTGCTTAGGAACTTGTTGTTGTGGTGATGTTGGTTGCTGTTGTGATTGCGGTGGAGATTTTGGAGCTTGTTGTGGTGGAGACTATGGAGTTTGTCGTGGTGGTGCTGATGGAATTTGCTGTGATGGTTCGACCACAACTTCTTCAACAGTAGGTTCAGAAGTAGTCTCTTTGGATATGATCGTTGGAGATTCAGAACTTCGAACAGCAGATCGTTTTATCCTCATTTGCCTTTTGATTGGCGTGCTAACGATAGCTTCAAAATCAGATTCAGATGGTACATATGTTCTATCATCCTCTCCTGTAGCTTTACGTTTTCGCTCTTCAGCCTTACATTTGAGTTCAGCCTGATGCTTTTTCTCTATCTTCTATGCCCTCTTTCTTTCTCCTTCTCTGCATTCATCCGAATAAGTACTCGATGAAGAAACGTCCTCAACTACTTTCTCAGTACCGAAAGCTTGACGTTCAATATAAGCTACCATATCTTCAATGTTTTCTTCAATGTCTGGTTCATCACGAAGACAAGAACTTCCAGTAGCTGTTGTAGCTTTCTTTTTCTTAACTTTTGAAGCTGATGTAGATGTTGTAGCAGCTTTAGGCTTAGCCCCCTTGTCACCATCCTTCACAAACCACAAACTTATTTTCGCAACAAACATAGATAAAGCATCAAGTTCTTCGTCTTCATCACCACTATCATCCTTCCTCCATCGACCTGCTGCTGGTGAATCATAATATTTATCAACAATCGCAGCGAACATAGGTTTAGCATTAGGAGCAGTCTTAAGATGCAAGTTCATCTTTCTCAATGTAGAAACGTCCATGTGCTCAAGCTTCAAAATATTATCTGCACTTTTCTTCAAATCAGGATGTAAATAATCGAGCATCATCTGTACAAACCTTGGGTATTGCAGAAATTTCTACCTTTGAATGTTCTAAACCATCTGCGTAAAGATATCTTTGTAACATTTGTAATATCGGGTCTCCAAAACCCGCTCCGTTTTGTAATCAAATACCAAGTTATGAAAGTACATTAATTATTTGTGATTATTATGAGTTTAAACGTTACATAATTAATAAATAAACTAAACTATAAAAATTATATTTGATAAAAAGTTAAAATAAAATAAATAAAAAACATGTGTAGCTGCCGGGACTCGAACCCGGGTCAGCTGGGTCTCAAACGACTTAACCATCCCTCACCAAACCACTCCGCCACAATGTATTTTCTGTTAACTATATGAAAACAAAAGAAACTTATACACAAACTCAGTTTAATCAATATTACCAACTGAAAACCGATAATCGGCAAACCAATCGTTAAATCGATTGTTTACCTCACAATTGCACTTATAACCGATGTATTTCGGTTTCTAATTAAGTCCGAATTGAATGAACATAAAGATTCATCATTTCCGGTATTTGAAACCGAAAACTTATCAAACTCTGATTTAATTCAAGTTCTGATCATTTGCGCGATTCATAACTATCACAACAGCACTCAATTTCATTTTCGTCAAGTTTTTGAACCGCTGAATCAGATTGCCGGAATTTTTCTGCAACTCACCGGAAAACCGGGACTCACATTCTCGTGGTAATTCCTTCGACTCTTTTGTTTAAAACATGTGATTAGTCAATCTCTAACACAACTCCATCATCAGAGTCAATATTAGCCAACGTTTATCGGAAATCTTACCATCGCCGGAAAGTTCCTGAGATTGCCGGAATCCCTCTGTGAACTGGTAAGATATTCTGCACTTCTTTTAAACCTTGTTTAGGTGATTTAACCTTGTGAATAATCGATCCACACTGTTAATTGGTTCAGCAGTCGGAGTTCATTTCCAGTACCGACGAACCTTCGCCGGATTTCTGTGATTATCTTCAATCGGTAAAATTCTGTTCTTTAAACTCTCTCCATTCCTTACTCTTGAATTACTGTTAATGTCTAAGATCTTTGTAAATCACAAAAATCAAACTTAACCAGTCGAATTACGCTGACCGTGTAATTCGACGAAGAAGATGAAGTGATATCAGAGTATAAGAGTAATTAAAATCCGGTTTATAACCGGGTTAGACACACAGTCCAGCGGTGGACTGTGTGCAAATTTCATATTCACGTCCCGAGTTCGATCCTTACTACGCACACGCTTTACGTAATAACATTCCTTTTTAATCATGAACTAACCGGGTTAGAGCAGGTAGTTGTTAAGTATAATATAAATCAAGAATATAACCGGGTTAGACACACAGTCCAGCGGTGGACTGTGTGCAAAATAAACTTCACGTCGCGCGTTCGAATCCCGTCACAAGCACCGGTTCATGGAATTAAAACGTTTTTGCAAAATAAAGGAATTTTCGGTTAATTCGAATAAGTATATAAATATAATTAAAACTGAGTTTCTAACGGGTTAGTCACGTAGCTCAGTTGGTAGAGCTACGTGCACGTGAACGGAAGGTCACCGGTTCGAATCCCGCTTGGCGCAACATTTACCGCTGACCGAACCGGTCAACGGTCAACGGTCAATGGTCAAACAGTAAAAAAAAATAATATTTTTTTTATATACTTATTTGTTTATTTTAATTTAAAAATCAATTAAAAATACTTAAAAATAACATTTTTAAAGATAGAAAATAGCCATAAACTCACAAAAATATATCTAAAAATCCCATTAAATATCTTTAATAAAATCCATCCATTTAATATACTTTTCCATTATTATTTAGGTTAGTATTCCTCGTCGATCCGCTCATCTAAATCGTGCGCATCTCACCATCTTCAATTCAACGCACCCAATGTGAGTGAACCTTTCAAATTCACCGTTTTAATCACGTTTTTGGGGTGTATCATGTGTCTTGTTTATTTACATATTATAACAAAATTATTGTGCCTACAACATATCATGACATGTGTATTACTTTGTTGCTGTTAAGTAGTTATTATTGGATGCAAATTATTATTTCAGTACATGCAATTGCGAGGCCGCAGCTCCCCATCCATCGAGGTTGAGCTTGATCCCCATTTAATTATGCAGTTGATCTTGGCGTGCCCGCACGATCGGCTCCGTTTGATTGAGCCTTGATCGGTCATTTCATTTTACATTTCAATACATGCAATACGCTCGGCTCCGTTTGATTGAGCCTTGAGTGCTCAGTTCAATTTACATTTCCAGTTCATGCAATACGTTTGGCTCCGTTTGATTGAGCCTTGAGCGTACAGTTCAATTTACATTTCCAGTTCATGCAATACGATCGGCTCCGTTTGATTGAGCTTTGGTCGCACAGTTCATTTATGTTAGTTATCGTATGATATTGGTATATTCATTTATGCTATCAAATGTTAATGTATGATATAATTGTAACTGCTATTTGCCAATGTTTGATTACTTACATGTGCTCTTTTATGATTATGCACAATATTTTATTGATAAACTAACCATATAATCATTTCCAAATGTTTATCTAATAAGGTTCACTCGCCAACTTATGTTGACCCAAAAACCCCCATTTTACACATGATACAGGTGAACCAGCAGCAGCTAGGAACACATAGGACCTGGATTAGAAGAAATAAAACGATTTAGTATTTGGATTGTTATGTTCGGTTATTTTCCTTTGTATTGAATGAACATGTTTGGATGTTTGAGTAATGTAACTTTGACTTCATTTAATTATGAAACATAATAGTAAATGTCATGTGCTTTGGTGATAACCCAATTATGCCCCGACTCTTATCTCCGCTGCGGGTCGGGGTGTGACAGATTGGTATCAGAGCCATGACTATAGGGATATAGGATAGGTTATTAGACCCTTAGAGCCTATTCTATAGTCGATTAGAAACTTATAAGAATTTTGTGTGTTATATGCCGAATTTCATGATGTTTATATGTTTATGTTAAATGTTACATTTGATATTGTACAAGCATGTTCATAAGTATGTATTATCAAATAATGCCTATCATGAAATCGTATGATCATAACATATCACATCCATGCAAGCACACACCACATCATGATTGATTTTACAATGATTTTCGTGTTTTCAAATCTCATCAAAGTGAGTTCTCATGACGGGCATGTAGTAACTGGAAGGGTACTAGTGCCAGTAGTCGGAACGTCCTGTCTAGGCTGGCATTCGTATAATCCAAAATAAAGGACCAGTTTGCCTACCTGGGGACTAACGATGAGAGTACGAAATACCTATTAGGCCAAAGCATGCTATAACCAAACGTCGTGAGAGCTAATCCCACTTTGAGTTGTCATTGTGTCTACACCTGGACACGTTCCGACCAAACATCTCATGAACATATTTTGTGGTTTGCATTCGGGGGATGCGAGTGTTAAATTGCCAATACTAATGTGAATCCTACCAAGCCAATAGCCATGGGGGCCCACATGACTATGTAGGTGAAGGTATGGGGGACATTTGAGGCCCAACATGAGCGAACCCAAGACATCCTTTGGATGTAGTTGCATTATTGATATTTATGTTATTTTCATTTTCTTAAAGACACATGACACCTAAAAAGACACCATAAACTCACAATCTTCTCATTTTACGATCCTGTAGATGTCGTCAAGACAGCATCGAAGGGGTAGGAAATCGGAAAAGTCTCGGGAGCGTTTGGCCACTCATATCGCGAATCAAATGGCCACGATATTGCCTGACATCGTGGTACAAGTACAACAAGCCCTTGCTGCAAACCTACTAACCCTCCTCAACAGCAGGACCAGAACATCGACAACCCTCCTACCATCAAATGCTCCTACAAACATTTTAAGTCCTGTGATCCTCCAAAATTCGAAGGGACTGAGGGAGTCACTTCTCTCCTACATTGGTTCGAGGAGATGGAGAACGTTTTCCTAAACTGCGATTGTCCGGAGGATCGCAAAGTTCGTTATGCCACCGGGAGACTACTTGGCGTAGCTCTCACTTGGTGGAATACTGAGAAGGGAAAGAGGGGAACTGAAGATGCGATGGCCTTAACTTTGGAGGAGTTAAGGGAAATCATGACTAGGCGATTCTGTCCTAGAAGTGAAATTAAGAAATTGGAGGATGAATTTTATGCCTTGAAGCAAAAAGAGGGTGATCACTCTACTTACAACAAAAGGTTCTTGGAGTTGAACCAAATGGTTCCAAACTTATTCACTCCAACCTACTGTCTGATGGAACATTACATTCGAGGACTTCCCTCGAAAATCCAAGATTCGGTCCTCAGCGTTTCACCGGTAACACTTGAAGCTGCCATGGAGTTGGCAACAAAACTGACCGAAAACCGAATTCGCAATGGGAAGTTCAAGGAGGAAAAGAAGAAAACCCCTGCTCAGGGACAAACCTCAAACCACCACATTCCTTCTTCTAAATTTGCTAACAAGAGGAAGCATAACACCAGGAACTTTGCAGTCACCCAAACCAACACCCCTGTTCCTGCTGCACCCATCACTCAAGCCACTCCTCCACCCGCGCCATACAGAAAACCATATACAGGGCCACTACCAAAATGTAACCATTGTCAGTATCACCACTCCCCTGATTATCCTTGCCAATAATGTACCGGCTGCGGTCGCGCCGGACATACTGTTCAAAACTGCCGCACGCTTCAACGAACAAACCGCCACCAACCTATAACCCAAACCCACCAACAGTTAATGGGTCAAGCCCAACAACAATTACCATTTCCACCCACCCAACATTTAGCCCACACATACTATCAACCCAATTACCCTATGGGCCAACCTATGCGGGCTTGTTTCAATTGCGGCGACCCAAGTCATTTCAGAAACACATGTCCAAGGCTAGTCAATATTATTCATGCTCAGGCCCAAGCCAACCCTGTGAATCAAGCGAACCAAGCTCCTCCACCTGCTAGAGGAAGGTCTTTCAATATTAACGCAAACCAGGCCAGAGCTGACGGCAATGTGGTCAACGGTACGTTTCTTATAAATGGTAGATATGCCTCTATGTTATTTGATACTTGTGCGGATAGAAGTTTCGTGTCATTAGAATTTGAACCTATCTTAAGTAAAAATCGGGATAAGCTCGCGGAATCCATAACGGTGGAAGTTTCGGACGGAAAACCTGTTTCATCAGACTCTATTTTACGCAACTGTACGCTCACCCTAAACGACCACGATTTCTCAGTCGATCTTATTCCTATGAAGCTGGGAAGTTTCGACATCATAATCGGTATGGATTGGCTCAGTCAACATCATGCGGAAGTTGTTTGTCGTGAGAAATTTATTCGTATTCCTCTTTCAAACGGTCAGACTCTTCGAATCATTGGAGAAACCTCGTCGAAAGGGCTCAATTTAATGTCTTGTCTTCAAGCTCAAAAATACCTTCGCAAGAATTATGTTGCGTTTTTAGCCCATATCATCAAGAAGGGGACCACAGAGAAGAAACTTGAAGATATTCCTGTTGTAAAAGATTTTCCACAAGTTTTTTCCTGACGACATTTCAGTACTTCCTCCAATCAGAGATGTCGAATTCCGTATCGATCTTATACCTGGTGCTACACCAGTGGCAAAATCTCCATATAGGTTAGCCCCCTCTGAAATGCAAGAGCTAGCCAGTCAATTGGAAGAGTTGACTGACAAGGGATTCATACGCCCCAGCTCATCGCCTTGGGGTGCACCTGTCCTTTTTGTAAAGAAGAAAGATGGATCTTTTCGCATGTGCATCGACTACAGAGAGCTCAACAAGTTAACTATAAAAAATCAATATCCTTTACCTCGCATAGATGATCTTCTTGACCAACTACAAGGTGCCAGTTGCTTTTCGAAAATCGACCTTCGATCTGGCTATCATCAGCTTAGAGTGCATGAAGAAGACGTCCCTAAAACTGCTTTTCGAACTCGATATGGTCACTATGAATTCATGGTTATGCCGTTTGGATTAACCAACGCACCAGCTGTTTTCATGGATCTAATGAATAGAGTCTGCAAACCTTACCTTGATCGATTTGTTATTGTTTTCATCGACGATATTCTTATCTATTCAAAATCTAAAGCTGATCATGAGCGTCATCTGCGACTTGTTCTTGCACTTCTAGAAAAGGAAAAGCTTTATGCCAAGTTCTCTAAATGTGAATTCTAGTTAAAAGAGGTGCAATTTCTCGGGCATGTAGTCAATGACAAAGGAATACATGTGGACCCATCAAAGATCAAAGCAGTTCAAGAATGGCAAGCTCCACGTACACCAACTGAAGTAAGGTCTTTTCTTGGACTAGCTGGCTATTATCGTCGGTTCATTTCAAACTTATCTCGCATTGTGGTACCACTCACGGCTTTAACCCATAAGGGGAAACCATTCGTATGGGGACCTAAGCAAGAAGAAGCTTTTCAAACTCTTAAACAAAAACTTTGTGATGCACCAATCCTCACTCTTCCTGAAGGTTGTGATGATTTTGTAGTCTATTGCGACGCGTCAGGACAAGGATTAGGTTGCGTTCTCATGCAAAGAGGAAAAGTCATAGCTTATGCCTCAAGGCAACTCAAGACACACGAAAAGAACTACACCACTCATGACCTTGAACTTGGAGCCGTTGTATTCGCTCTTAAGATATGGAGACATTATCTCTATGGTACGAAGTGTGAAATATACACTGACCACAAGAGTCTTCAACACATCTTCAATCAGAAAGAGTTAAATATGAGGCAACGTAGATGGGTCGAACTCCTAAATGATTACGACTGTGAAATCAGATACCACCCTGGTAAAGCAAATGTGGTGGCTGATGCACTTAGTCGAAAGGGTTATGCGAACTCCATTCATCTTCTATGTTCGCAAATTATAACCAATATTAAGGATCAAATTCGAGAAGCTCAACACGTTTCAATAACAGAGGAAGATGTACAAAAAGAGATGTCCTGTGGAGCCGAGCTAAAACTTGAAACTAAATCTGATGGTATTTTGTATTACCTAGATCGTATATGGATTCCTAACCACCTCAATCTTCGTGAAACACTCATGCATGAAGCTCATAAATCGCGATATTCTATACACCCAGGAGCTGATAAGATGTATCAAGACCTACGGTACACCTATTGGTGGCCTGGAATGAAGAAAGATATTGCCGTTTTTGTTTCCAAGTGTCTCACATGTTCTAAGGTGAAGGCTGAACACCAAAGACCCTCAGGACTTCTAGTCCAACCGGAAATACCTGTATGGAAGTGGGAAAATATAACCATGGATTTCATTACCGGGTTACCTCGCACTTCTAGTGGGTATGACACTATATGGGTGATTATAGACCGACTTACAAAATCCGCTCACTTTATCCCTATTCGAGAAGATTTCAAGAACGAAAAGCTTGCTCGTATTTATATCAACGAAATCGTAAGCCGGCATGGAGTACCATTAAGTATTATTTCTGATCGTGATGGTCGTTTCACCTCACGAACATGGCAAGCAGTACAATCCGCTATGGGCACTCGACTAGATCTCAGTACCGCCTACCATCCTCAAACTGATGGACAGTCTGAGCGCACCATTCAAACTCTTGAGGACATGCTTAGAGCATGTGTCATAGACTTCAAGGGAAATTGGGACGCCCACCTACCATTAGTCGAATTTTCGTACAACAACAGCTATCATTCGAGCATCGGCATGGCACCTTTTGAAGCTTTATATGGTCTAAAGTGCCGATCTCCTGTTTGTTGGCACGAAATTGGGGAAGTACAAATTACTGGTCCAGAATTGATCTAAGAAACCACAGATAAGATTCATCAAATCCGAAACAATCTTCTAGCGGCTCAAAGTCGTCAAAAGAGTTACGCAGATAAATGACGGAAGCCCTTGGAGTTTAGCATTGGTGATCATGTGCTTTTAAGAGTATCACCGTGGAAGGGAGTAGTTCGTTTTGGTCAAAAGGGAATGCTAGCACCACGTTACGTAGGACCTTTCAAGATACTCGAAAGAGTAGGTCCTGTAGCATACAAGCTTGACCTACCGGAAGAACTCGACAGGATTCATCCCACATTCCACGTGTCGAACTTGAAGAAGTGCCTCGCTGATGAGAATCTTCATATTCCACTGGAAGATATTCAGATTGATGAATCCATGCATTTTATTGAAAGAACAGTGGAGATTATGGACTATGGAGAAAAGCGTCTACGACGAAGTCGCATTCCTATTGTTAGGGTACGCTGGGAGTCGAAACGGGACCTGAGTTTACTTGGGAACGTGAAGACTCAATGCGTGAAAAATACCCGCATCTTTTTCCTACTACTTCAACCGTTTAAATTTCGGGACGAAATTCCTAAAAGTAGGGGATACTGTAACATTTGTAAAAATCGGGTCTCCAAAACCCGCTCCGTTTTGTAATCAAATACCAAGTTATGAAAGTACATTAATTATTTGTAATTATTATGAGTTTAAACGTTACATAATTAATAAATAAACTAAACTATAAAAATTATATTTGATAAGAAGTTAAAATAAAATAAATAAAAAAACATGTGTAGCTGCCGGGACTCGAACCCGGGTCAGCTGGGTCTCAAACGACTTAACCATCCCTCACCAAACCACTCCGCCACAATGTATTTTCTGTTAACTATATGAAAACAAAAGAAACTTATACACAAACTTAGTTTAATCAATATTACCAACTGAAAACCGATAATCGGCAAACCAATCGTTAAATCGATTGTTTACCTCACAATTGCACTTATAACCGATGTATTTCGGTTTCTAATTAAGTCCGAATTGAATGAACATAAAGATTCATCATTTCCGGTATTTGAAACCGAAAACTTATCAAACTCTGATTTAATTCAAGTTCTGATCATTTGCGCGATTCATAACTATCACAACAGCACTCAATTTCATTTTCGTCAAGTTTTTGAACCGTAAGATTCTCTGAATCAGATTGCCGGAATTTTTCTGCAACTCACCGGAAAACCGGGACTCACATTCTCGTGGTAATTCCTTCGACTCTTTTTGTTTAAAACATGTGATTAGTCAATCTCTAACACAACTCCATCATCAGAATCAATATTAGCCAACGTTTATCGGAAATCTTACCATCGCCGGAAAGTTCCTGAGATTGCCGGAATCCCTCTGTGAACTGGTAAGATATTCTGCACTTCTTTTAAACCTTGTTTAGGTGATTTAACCTTGTGAATAATCGATCCACACTGTTAATTGGTTCAGCAGTCGGAGTTCATTTCCAGTACCGACGAACCTTCGCCGGATTTCTGTGATTATCTTCAATCGGTAAAATTCTGTTCTTTAAACTCTCTCCATTCCTTACTCTTGAATTACTGTTAATGTCTAAGATCTTTGTAAATCACAAAAATCAAACTTAACCAGTCGAATTACGCTGACCGTGTAATTCGACGAAGAAGATGAAGTGATATCAGAGTATAAGAGTAATTAAAATCCGGTTTATAACCGGGTTAGACACACAGTCCAGCGGTGGACTGTGTGCAAATTTCATATTCACGTCCCGAGTTCGATCCTTACTACGCACACGCTTTACGTAATAACATTCCTTTTTAATCATGAACTAACCGGGTTAGAGCAGGTAGTTGTTAAGTATAATATAAATCAAGAATATAACCGGGTTAGACACACAGTCCAGCGGTGGACTGTGTGCAAAATAAACTTCACGTCGTGCGTTCGAATCCCGTCACAAGCACCGGTTCATGGAATTAAAACGTTTTTGCAAAATAAAGGAATTTTCGGTTAATTCGAATAGTATAAAAATATAATTAAAACTGAGTTTCTAACGGGTTAGTCACGTAGCTCAGTTGGTAGAGCTACATGCACGTGAACGGAAGGTCACCGGTTCGAATCCCGCTTGGCGCAACATTTACCGCTGACCGAACCGGTCAACGGTCAACGGTCAATGGTCAAACAGTAAAAAAAATAATATTTTTTTTATATACTTATTTGTTTATTTTAATTTAAAAATCAATTAAAAATACTTAAAAATAACATTTTTAAAGATAGAAAATAGCCATAAACTCACAAAAATATATCTAAAAATCCCATTAAATATCTTTAATAAAATCCATCCATTTAATATACTTTTTCATTATTATTTAGGTTGGTATTCCTCGTCGATCCGCTCATCTAAATCGTGCGCATCTCACCATCTTCAATTCAACGCATCCAATGTGAGTGAACCTTTCAAATTCCCGTTTTAATCACGTTTTTGGGGTGTATCATGTGTCTTGTTTATTTACATATTATAACGAAATTATTGTGCATACATCATATCATGACATGTGTATTAGTTTGTTGCTGTTAAGTAGTTATTATTGGATGCAAATTATTATTTCAGTACATGCAATTGCCGAGGCCGCAGCTCCCCATCCATCGAGGTTGAGCTTGATCCCCATTTAATTATGCGGTTGATCTTGGCGTGCCCGCACGATCGGCTCCGTTTGATTGAGCCTTGATCGGTCATTTCATTTTACATTTCAATACATGCAATACGCTCGGCTCCGTTTGATTGAGCCTTGAGTGCTCAGTTCATGCAATATGTTCGGCTCCGTTTGATTGAGCCTGGAGCGTACAGTTCAATTTACATTTCCAGTTCATGCAATACGATCGGCTCCGTTTGATTGAGCCTTGGTCGCACAGTTCATTTATGTTAGTTATCGTATGATATTGGTATATTCATTTATGCTATCAAATGTTAATGTATGATATAATTGTAACTGCTATTTGCCAATGTTTGATTACTTACATGTGCTCTTTTATGATTATGCACAATATTTTATTGATAAACTAACCATATAATCATTTCCAAATGTTTATCTAATAAGGTTCACTCGCCAACTTATGTTGACCCAAAAACCCCTATTTTACACATGATACAGGTGAACTAGCAGCAGCTAGGAACACATAGGACCTGGATTAGAAGAAATAAAACGATTTAGTATTTGGATTGTTATGTTCGGTTATTTTCCCTTGTATTGAATGAACATGTTTGGATGTTTGAGAAATGTAACTTTGACTTCATTTAATTATGAAACATAATAGTAAATGTCATGTGCTTTGGTGATAACCCAATTATGCCCCGACTCTTATCTCCGTTGCGGGTCGGGGTGTGACAATCTTTAGAAAAGTTGTATGGCGATTCAGTATCAACGCAGTGATCATGCACATCTAATAATCCACAAGATCATCATATCCTCCTTTACGATAACTAAGACCGTGAGCTATAACATGAGCCAGATATCTGAAAGGTGCGCTCAAGTTGGCTTTCTTGAAAGGTGCAGCATTAACAAATCCAGCATATCCCATACAATAAAAGCAACCTTTCACCATGAACTCTGAAAATCCTATTGGATCATTCTCATTGATTTTGAACTCTAACACTGTTTGTATTAATTCTTCATTAATCTTGACAGGAATATCTTCGTCATTAATCTTCACAGGAGACACAATAGCATTATCCTCTATACTGAACTCTGCAGCATTCTAGAAGTATTCAACATGTTACTGGTAAATGGTATGTCTATCGGTAAGCGCTTTAGTCACCCGTATACGTGTTAGAAAATCAAGAATTTCTCTATACGCAGCAATTTCTGGAATTGATACATTAGTTAGGCAGCATATATTGTCAAACGGTGAGAATGAGGATTTCTTGGCCTGTTCACAAACATAACAAACAAGTGTTCGAAAAAATTAAACTTTTCAAAGTAACATTTTCATTCGTACGAAACATCGTCTTGTACGAAGAAAATACTTAGCAAATTCTAAAATTCAACATTTTATTTTTACTTCGCACAAAACATCATTTTATACGAAGCAAACACTTAACACAATTTTAAAATTCAACATTTCAGATTTACTTCATACGAAACAGTTTCTTCGTACAAACCAAAACATCAAAATAAAGAAAGAATTGCTCTGTAAGAGCCAATTCTTCGTACGAACTAATTCGTCGTTCCAAAAAAAACCAAGTGTAATCAGAACTTAAAACTTGTCGATTATAACAAGTTAATAGTCGATTTTCGGGTTATTAGTGCCGATATTAACGTTTTTGAAGTCAATTTTAATATCGGTCCAATCTCCTTAGATCTATGTTTTATGTCCGATTTGTTCAGATTTAACATTATAACAACATGGTTCTCAAAATTACCTTTCCCATTGTAAAAGGTGTGCAAATCAACATTCCCAATGTGATTAGAATCGAAAATAAGCCAAGAAATGAGATTTCAGCAGATGTTTCGTACAAAATCCTCTAACTCGTTCAACAGTTCTCAGAGACAAATAACCTTATTTCATACGAAGTTCAGAGGATTATATAGTAGTTGGTTTGCTTTGTACGAACTTGTTGGTTCATACGAAATATCCACATTTCATACCAAGCAATTTATTTCGTACGCATCATTGCTGAAAACTTGAATTTTTTTTATTTAATTTTTTAAATTTTCATTTTTATCCATTTTTTATCTGTTTAAAATCCACTCGGTTAACCAAGTCCAAGTTAATGACCCCGGTTGCCCAATTTCGTCTACCAAGTCCAAGTTAATGACCTTGGATGACCGTTTTTGACCAAAACAGATTTCTTTGAATATGTAAAGTCTCAAATTAATGAACTTTATTGACGTTTAGATAAATTTCCGATAAAGAATAGCTCCCAACCCATGGTTTCAGTTCTCACTCAGCAAGATGTTGCTTTGATTTCAACCATCAGTGCCTTCAACATCAGTAGACTAAAATAAATCTAATCAAGCTAAGAAAACTGAAAATCTTTTTAAGTTTTTAAGAAATTTATCGAAAATAACATACATATTTTAGTGAGTTCTATGTTTTTTTAGAGAATCATATCAAGTACATAACAAATCACCAGTACCGTTGATCTTGGTATACTCATTAAGTTCTAACAAGATTTACTTAGATTGCCAATATATTTGTCCTCTTAAACTTCTTCTCGTTTCTCAATTGTTTTGATATAACTGTGTTTCCCATCTCTGAATATACTCCCGCATCAAGATTCCAAGAATATCATTTTACATGTGAATATATCTAATTGATATCTGTAAATGGGTGAGTGTGAGACCTTGAGAGCTCAGGTTAGTATTTTCATACAGAAAAAGAGATGAAGGCTTGTCTTTCGGTGATGTTCCATTCATGGAATCTTTTATATTGCATTTGTCACAAAGATTATGACATAATCATTTTTATGCAACTTGGGCGAATAATGCATAAAGTATTATACTAGTTCTAGGCCATTGCTTCCGCAAAATCAGAATAACTCGGATAATACCCCAGATATCGATCAAATATAAAGAACTAGTATCGCAGAATCTGGCATTCTCTCAAACGAGAGATGTTAACCCACAAATTATTCAGTTTGACTTTTTATGTTTATATCTCGAAAACAATTTACTGAACGAGTAAAGCCTACTGACAAATCCTTAGTAAGACATGTTTAAACAACTTGTTTAACATTCCAATTCTTTAGCATACTGTGACTGTCTTTTTGATATAATATGATATCTCCTTTTTCACAACAACTCTTTTTGAATTTTATCATGTTTTTTGATTTTCCCAAACATTCTCCCCCTAAGATCAAAAACAATTTTTTTTTGGATTTTTAGAATTTTTAAGAAAGAATATACAAAAAACGTCTAACCGATGAAAAAATCACATCAGGTGGTCATCATCCTCAAACTCAACCTCATGTATATCCCCTGATATCAGATTTTTTAAACCTTTAACTTTAAAAGATTTTTTAATCTTGTTTTATCAAAAGCTTTGGTATAAAAATCTGCTTTTGGTCATCAGTGTGGATTTTCTCAATAGCAATCACGAATAACGTGGTGTCGAATCTTAATATGTTTATTGCGTGAGTATTGGCATGAGTTTTTGGTGATATCAATTGCGGCCTAATTATCTACATATATTGTCGTATCAAGAAATTGCAATCCGAAGTCTCTCATCAGTTGTTGACTCCAGAGTATCTGGGCATAACAACTGGATGCTGAAACGTATTCAGCTTCACAAGTAAAGAGAGCGACCGCGGTCTGTTTCTTGCATTGCCACGTTACCAAACGGGTTCCGAAGAACTGGCAGCCGGCCGTTGTATTCTTAGTATTAAGTTTGCAGCATCCGAAATCAGAATCTGAGTATCCTGCAAGATTAAAATCATCATGTCTAGGGTACCACAAGCCGGTGCTTGGTAAACCCTTCAGATATCTCATTATGCGTTTGACGGCAAGCAGGTGTGACTCTCTTGGATTAGACTGATACCGGGTGCACAGGCACGTTGGATACATGATATCAGGTCAAGAAGCCGTAAGATACATCAAGGATCCGATCATCAAGCGATATAAAGTTCGTCAACTCTTTGTCCAATAAGGTCTAGACAAATGCCGTGATTTGGAGCTAACGGGGTAGATGCTGATTTAGTTCCTGTCATATTGAATTTCTCCAATATGTCATGAACAAACTTCGTCTGATGAATAAAGATACCATCAGGCAACTGATCAACCTGAAGTCCTAGAAAGAACTTCATCTCCCCCATTGCACTCATTTAAAATTTACACTTCATGACCTCTTCGAAGTCTTTACACAGCTTATCATTTGTCGATCCAAAGATAATATCATCCACATATATTCGTAGACTTTGGCTTGATGAAGACCGTATAAAGCATTGTTCAGAAGGTAGACTTTGTCTTTGTGCACTATATCAGCAAACCCCGGTGGTTGGCCGACGTACACCTCCTCTTTCACTTTTCCGTATAAGAAAGCAGATTTAACATCTAATTGGTACACCTTGAACCCTTTCCATGAGGTAAAGGCCAAGAATATGCGAATTGCTTCAAGACGAGCAACTGGGGCATAGACTTTAGTATAGTCTATCCCTTCTTGCTGGTGAAAACCTTGAACCACAAGTCAAGCTTTGTTGCGTACCACAACTCCTCGATCGTCTCTTTTGCACTTGAAGACCCATCTTGTGGTAATCTTTTTGGGATAATCTGGCAGGTCAACAAGCTTCCAGACTCCAAGTTTCTGGAATTGAAGCAACTCCTACTGCATCACATCCACCCAACTTTCTTCCTTTAACGCGTCTTTCCAGCTTCCCGGCTCAACCTAAGAAACAAAACAACTATTAGAAAGTCGAGTTTGAAGTGGAGCAATACTAGTATAGAAAAAACTTAGATCTTTATTGATCTGATTGTGGGTTTGCACTCCAGTTTGTAAGCTGCCTATAATGTTCTCTGACGGATGACATGAAAGTGTTCTTGGCATCACTTCGGTTTGGACATCTACTTGCGGTTGCAAATTCGTTTGAACTTCATCAATGACCGATACAGATGAAGAGGCTTCATTCCAAGAATTAGACTGATCGGCCTGTTGTTTCAACAAGCTTTCAATCTGTTTAGATCCTTCATCGGAACAGGATCCTCCATCGTTGAAAGTTGTTTCCCGATCAGAGTCAGCATCAGCATTTGGTTGGGCAGAGATTCAGCAGTATTGATGTTTGGTGCAGGAACATGAACTTGATCAGAAGAGCTTTGACCGACATTAGACGTTTTGACCGGTAATGATTTATAAATCACCAATGGTCTAGGAACTTGTTTTTTGATTAGATAACTGATGCTGTTGAAATAACATAACAAGTTCTTCTTCTGTTGGCACATCTGGTAGATCAAACGAATCCCACAATCCATCGTAGTTAAACAGCCACGGACCCTAGGTTTCTACATAGGCGTTGTATATCTTTGACAATCTACATGCTACGCTAGCACGAACTAGCTCAGACTCGGCAAGAAGACAAGTTTATGAGAAGTAGCGTAACCGACGAAAAAACATTCCAAAGATTTGGCTCCAAATTTACCAGTCGGGTCTAGAACGGTACACGGTGATCCTAAAGGCTCAAAAAATGCTAGATTGGACTTTCGTTGATTTAGTAACTCAAAACATGTCTTTTTGTGAGGCTTAACTATCAACACACGATTCAAGGTATAACACGCTAACGCTACTGGTTCACTCCAAAAACTGACTGGTAATTTCGAAGAAGCTAACATTGTTCTGGCAGTCTTTATCGGTGTGCCATTCTTTTGCTCAGCTACTCCATTTTGTTGTGGAGTATAGGTGGCGCTGAATTCATGAAGAACACCCTTTTCATTGCAGAACTCTTGCATCTTCTTGTTCTTGAATTCCGTTCCATTGTCACTATGAATTCTCTTAATGGGCAAGTGATATAGATTTTCTATTTTTCTTAAGAGGATCATAAGAGTTTCAAACGTTTCATCCTTACTTTCCAGAAAGAAAACCCATGAGAAGCTAGAGTAATCATCTGTAATGACAAGGCAGTATAGATCTCTAGAATACTTTTGACATTGACTGGCCCAAAGAGATCCATGTGTAGCCTTTCTAGTGGTAGCTTTATCGAATTCAACAGCTTTCTTGGGTGTGATTTCTTATGCTGCTTCCCCTTTTTGCAGCTCAGACAATCATCAGATAAATGAAAACTTTTCAGATTAACACCCTCCACTAGATCGTTATGCACAAGAAAATTCATCTTGCGAAGACGAATGTGCACCATTTTTCGATGCCATAATATCGACTCTTTCTTAGTAGCTTTTGAGACAAAGCATTGAACTTTCTTTGACATAGTAGAAGCGATGCTCATATCAAGAACATATAAATCATTTTCCCTCGGAGCCCGCATCAAAATCCATTCCTCCGGAATTTTGCAACCGGGTTTTAAGATTAAACATTCTTTATCATTGAAATGCGTCGTGAACTTGTTGTCACAAATTTGTGAGATGCTAAGTAGATTGTTCTCAAGCTCAGCAATATAGTTCACTCCGTTCATGAGAATTCCTTCTCCGACGATCCTGCCTCCCTGCGATCCAGCAAAACCTACATACCCTCCACGGATCACTTTAACATCGTTGAGCAACGCAAGCATTCCTATCATGTGACGAGATGCTCCACTATCCATTATCCATTTTGACAGTATCGAACGTTGGAGCCCCTGCACACATGATTAACAAAATTATTTAAACAAAGAAACCCAAGCCTGTTCGGTCTTGGGTGGGTTTGGAATGTCAAATTTTGGACCCATTTAGTTTTTATCAATCTTTTTAAGCTCCATTTTGTTTGGAACATAAGGTTCTTTTCAACCTTGGATGATTTGATTTTGACAACTTTAGCAACCCATTTCTGCGTTTCAGGTTTAGCCTTTTTAACATAAAATTTCGAATCTACTTGACCATTTTTGTTTGATTTTTCACCAATTTCAAATTCAGATTGACTTTAAAAAATTGGTTTAACATTTTGATGAGATTCATTATTTGTTTTAAGAATTTGTTTTGGCATAAACATGGGTGCTTTTGCTTTTCATCCTTGGTGAACTTTTCTGGATAAGAAACACCTTTTGGACTTTCTTGTGAGCAATATCGTGCGATATGCCTAACTTTTTTACATTTTAAACATGTCCTGCTGTCCTTATGAATAGAGGTATCCAAAACTTGCTTCTGTTTATGTTTCTCTTTTTCTTTAAGAAAATCATCATTTGATGGCGTTCCGATGATCTCCTTTTCTTTCTCGGTTTTAGTCCCAAAAACAAAATTGATTTTCTTTGTAAAGTTCAATTTTTGGGACCTGTTGCTTTTATGTTGCTTTTGGAAACCCAAACCTGCTCGTTTGTTTTCCAGATAATCTCCATTCTTATGATAGTAAGGTCGGTTGTCAGTTTTTGATTTAGAATAGAAAGATGCATCATGTTTATCTAAATCATCATGACTTACCTCCATTAGATTGAACATTTTATCCACACAATCCACTTTCACATTCTAGATCGGAAAGTCCTCATCCGAAAATAGTTTATCAGATCCTTTCATTTTGTAAACTATGACATTAGGATCAACATTTAAACTATTTTCTGATATATCATCAGACTTAGATTCAACAACTTTTTCAGACTTAGAAATATCAGATTCACTTTTTAGAACCTTTTCAACCACATTGTTTACCACATCAGAGTCACATTCCCCATAAATTTTAGTGTAAGTTCATCGATATTCGAAGGCAGCGCATTAGATAATTCAGTTTTCAATTTTAGATTAAGTGCCTTTTCCGTTCCAGATGGCTTTTTGCATGCATAACTATTCCACATGGGTGGTGGAACTCGATCATAACTTTCACTTTTTGTTTCATCATTTTTAGATTCATCATTCTTTTCGATTTTGGGTAAAATGTGATCGATGACGTATGAGCTTGTTGAATAACTGATTAACAGCTTGTTAACCCGTTCAGATTCAATTTTAATGTTCTCAAGATCACCTTTGAGCTAAGCAATAGTGTTTAGATGAATGTTTATAGCCATTTGTTTATACATCACTGTTGCTTTAAGCATCATAAGTGTTGCATTATTTTCTGTGAGTGCTTTATTATATTGTTTAAAAGATGCACTCAATTTGTCATAGGCTTCCTTAGTGGATTTGTAATCGTTGGACAAATTATCTGTTAAACTTTACAATTCAGCATATCGTGTGTCTTTCACACAACACTCACCACATGGCTCTGCACATTTTAAACAATGTTTTTCAACCTCAATCTCGGACATTGACTTTTTTACCTCATTGTCGTTGGCCATGTAAGCTTTAATGATGTCTTCTGTCAACTTTTCCATCTTCTCATCGGTTTTGACTTCTTCAACCAGCTTCTTTTGCTCTTCACATGATGAATGTTGACTTGGTGCAAAGTAACCTGAAAAAGTTTTTAAGATATCATTAGGCAAAAGGTGTTTGAACGGACCATTCAAAAGTTCATCTTCTTCTGATGAAGTATGGTAATAGTAATCATCATCATCAGATCCTTCATCAAAAGATGCCCCTGATTCTTCTTCAGGTTGCTCTATGATCTCAGCAATCAAAGCCAAACTCTCTCCTTTTGAAATATACTTGTTCCAATTAAATCCTTCATCTTTTTGAGTAACAACCAACGGTTTATCTTTGGTTTCAGGCTGCTTATCTTCAATCGGAACCATTCTAGTTCTTGGCTGAGGTTAGTGGTAAATCGCTTTTTTGTAGTAATCATCAGCGAAAGGATTATGGTTTCCTTGAACCTCTCTGTTAGGACATTCTCTCTTGAAATGACGTTTCTCCTGACACTTAAAATAAGTAACTTGGATTTATCATATCCAAGTTTCCCATCCAAACCTCCTAAGTTTTCTTTACCAGTAATCTCCATAAATCTCTGTGCTCGATGAACAATCGAAGCCATACACCATTTTATATCTATCAACTCCATCTCAACCGTATCTATTTGATCATAATCCCCTCGTTCCTTTCAGAATTTCCAATCTTCCCAGCAACTAGACTATCATAAGACTCAAGAACTGAAGCTAGTAGAGACATATGTTGCTTTGCTGTGTTCTCATCGAAATTTTGTGCATTCTGAAAATCGACGAAAATGTTGCATTGTAAAACTCTTTGATTAGAATGAGATGATGAAGTAGTCTTTTGTTCTGGGGTTGACAAGATCTGTAAGATGACTATTGGCATTGCGGTGTGTTCGGATCAGCTGTTGGAAATGATTGAAAATCACTAGTCTGATTTGGTGGTGTGCTTGGCAAGCTGTATGCACTGAAAGCAGTCTGGATCTTTGGCGCCTGAATTTGAGCAGCATAACTGTTCTTGAAGTAAAGATTAACATCTTGTTGAACTTGTACAGTCTTGTTCTTTACCATTTTTTGCATTTCCAGTTCATGACCCTCAAGTCTTTCTATGAAACGAGGTAACGAGAAATTGCTATACTCAGTTCCATTCTTCAGTATGGTCAAATAAGTAGACCATTCGCCTTGCGGTAGAGAATCAGCCAATCTGTCAACAAGTTCTTCATTGGTTTTTATGATTCCCATTCTTTTCATTTGAACCACTAAATGACAGTACCTCTCAATCAGCTACTTTACAGTTTCACCTTTGATGAGTGTGAAAATATCAAACTCTTTGCTCAGTAACGCCCTTTTACTTTATCTAAGTTAAGCACTTCCTTGGAACTTTAGTCGAAGAGCATTCCACAATGATTGAGCATCATCATCATGTTGCAGTAAAGCCAAAATATCTTCGTTAATCGATTGTTGTAGAATGTTCATCATTTTCTTTTCATTGATAAACCTTTCACGTTCGACATCTTAGAATTGAGCAAGGGTCTTCTCAAGGCCAGTTTCACCAACCGGTGCTATATATTTCGCTTCAATTGCAACCAAACAAGTAAAGTGATTAGCCTGCACCCAGTTCATGAAACGCTCACTCCAGCTATAAAAATCTTCTAAGTTCATGAGCTTTGGCGGTTTCGTCATAGTGCCCATCTCGTTCTCAAGATTGATATTCTGAGCCGCTGTGGTTATGACGACTGATGTGGCAAATGCGTTATAAAATTCGTCAGACATTCTCCTGTGAAAACTTTAACAAACACACTTTCGAAACAAACTGATTAGTACGGAAAAATCTTTCGTGCGGATGACAAATAATTCGTGTGAATGAAACTCGTTCTTACGAATCACACAGTTCAAAACAATATTAAATTCTCACAAAAAAATGCTTGTGTGAACAAGTTGTTCGTGCGAACAAGATTCTCGTACGATTGTCAAGTTCGTACAAAATACTTGGTAAAATCTGAAAATTTGTAAAATTTATGAACTTTTTGAAATTAGTTCGTATGAAATATCGACTTATACAAAACCATTAAGTCTTCAAACAAATAATTTTTACGGATTTCAACATGATTTAGTCCAATTTTATGGTCTGAATTTGTTAAGGATTGATTAAAATGTAGATTAATGTGAGTTCCTAAAATCCTAGTCCATTTCGTCCACAAATTTGTCCAAAATCCAGTTCAGTTCGGGAAAGTAATTAAGATGAATGTGAATCCAAGACTGAAACAATTGGTAGCCTGCAACTACTTGTCATTTGTTAGTAGATCAGATCTCAAAGCTCTGATTTACCACTTGTGAACGGGGATCGTGCTCCCGAAATGAGCTACTGACCTGATTTCGCTCAACTAGTAGAGGCGGAATTCATGGCTAGAGAGGTAGACAAAACGAACAAGATAGTACTTACTGTTTAACTGCTTCTGTTGTATTAAAGGACGTTCAAATACAGACGCGAGTAAACGAACTGGCAGATTGTTGAGGTGAATAACTAGTGATTTCCATATTAAACACAACCTCAATTTTACCAGTTTTTAGATTAAAAACCCTTTTATTCGGTGTTCCAGGCATATAGCCTAGAAAGTAATCCTCGTCAACTACCTCATCGAATTTTTGCTTATCTTTATTTCGAAAAATGGTGTAGGCTAATCCAAAAGGTTCAAAGCCTTTCAAGTTTGGTTTTCGGTTAAACAATAGTTCGTGACATGTTTTGTTAAACCGTTTCACCGTCAAAACTTAGTTTAGGACATAACAAGTTGTGTTCACAGCGTCTCCCAAGAAAAGAACTGGAACCTTTGAATCATTAAGCATAGTACTAGCGGCTTCAACCAACATCATGTTTTTCCTCGCAGCGACTCCATTCTGTTGAGGTGTATAAGGAGCAGAGTATTGATATTCAATTCCATTGCAAAGATAATAGAGATCCAAAATCTGATTCTTGAACTCCGTGCCATTATCACTCCTTATCCTCTTGATCCGTGCATCATGGACATTTTTCAATTTTGTAAAAAGATCTGTTAGCATCTCCGTTGTCTCATCTTTTATACCTAAAAAGAAAACCCATGAATATCGTGAGTAATCATCTTTGACCACTAAACAATAGTACTTTCCACCTGTGCTCCTTATGTTCACCGGACGGAATAGATCCATATGAAGTAATTCATAAGGGGCATCTATCGAATTTACTATTTTAGACTTGTGAGGTTTCTTATGTTGTTTTCCCTTTTGACATGGAAGACATTTATCTTCCACGTGAAACCTCTGCACTGGCACCCCTTCCACTAAACTGCTTTTAATAATATAATTCATTTTTTGGTAGTGGATGTGGGCCATGCGTCTGTGCCACAGCAATGACTCAGCCTCAAATGCTTTTGACAGTAAACACGCCACCACCAAGGAAGAATCCTTAGCACCCATGTCCATGACATAAGTGTCGTTTCTCCTTGGCGCTCTCATCACTATCCAATCATCCGGTATCACCAAACCAGGTTTCAACACCAAAGCTTCAGACTTAGTAAAGTCGACCGACTGACCCTTTTCACAGACTTAAGACACGCTCATTAGATTTTGCTTCATCTGGTCGACATAGTTCACTTTTTCCAATGTGATCTTCCTGTTGGTCACTTTTCCTCGACCTGTAATGTGCCCTCCTTTAGCACCTTCAAAATTCACATAACCCCCATCTATATTCTCAAACTTAGTCAACAACCTCGCATCCCCCGTCATATGCCTGGAGTAGCCACTATCAACATACTACAAGTTATTAATCCTCCTTAGCAGCTCCTGCACAACCCAACAAAAATTAGTTAGATTGGGGGACCCAAGCCTTAATGGTCTTGGGTCTTCCAAATTCATCAACCACTAGAACATTTGTGAACGTGGGATCGGCTCCTCCGATGAGCAACACGTCTGACCTAACTCAGCTAGCAGAGGCGGAATTCATTGCTAGAGAGGATGACAAACGAACAAGAGAGATATAATGTTTAACTTCTCTGAATTGTATTGATTGACGTGCAAAGTACAGAAGCAAGTAAACAAATCAACAGGGCTTTGCCGTACCAACTGAACTAATACTAACTATCTCTGACACAACACTCCTCTATTTATAGATCGACATGACTCGCACTGGAGTGAGTGAAACAAAGACTGTGACTCGTACGAGTCAACTGACTCACTCGTATGAGTCTCTACAAAATGTATAAAATAAACAATAACATTTTTATGCCGTTTAAGCCCTATGCAGACTATCGACATATCCTAGACGTAGGCAATAGACATTATGCACCAATAAAGTCCCCCTTGTATGTTGCCGTAGTCTGGATAGTATTCAAAAACTCTTCACAAGATTTGATGCTTAACGACCAAAAAATCTCTTCGGTGGCTTGCATGTTCCTCAAATGCAATTGGCGTTTGATCTATTGGAGGAGGTCGGTTCACTGTATTGCCTAACTGAAAAGTTCTTAGCGATGCTATGCGAGTTCACTCAGCAATCCTAGCTTCCTTCTTTTCCTTCTTCTTTAGCTCGGTTTCCTCCAGCTTCCTCCAAGATGTGTTCCATGCCGATCCAGAATGTATGTCATTTGCGAAACAGACATTAACAATCTTTGAAACTGGTGTGCTTGCTCTTTATCTTTCTCTTCGTAGCTGATCTGGTTGTAGAACAAGCAATCTGTATCCTTCTTTGTACAATTGACTAGCGACATCGGGTCTAGTACTCGAATGCCACGCCACATCCCATATATGCGTTTGTGAGCTTTGACGGCTTCGGTTAGCTCTTCAGTAATCTTCCACGAGTCATCATCAGGGTGTACGCAAATTACATCATCTCCTGTATTAGAATCATAATGCCACCACTTGAAGACTTTGTGGAAATCCTGCTCCATTTGTATCATAGGCATGCTCTTCATTACTTTCGGCCTCTTTACAATGAGTGCAACATCCTTCTCCTTAGTCACTGGATCTATCTTTGTAATGCGTCTCAGAAAGTGAGGTTTCCAGTGAGTAAATCAATGTAAAGTTTCAAGCTTAATCAACTTCCAAAGCCTCTGATTATGAAATTTCATCTTGAGATTGATCATCTTCGTTTGCACCAACACTTTGATATCCCGGTAAGGCAAGGACTTGATGTCACTCAAATATCAGAAGTACTGAGTACCAAACTCTCTTTTGATCGTGTAAACGTTAATCTCTTCAACATCCACCAACTTATAATGTCCCCTAGAGAAATATCAGTGTCACGAGTAAAGACCGCTAAGGGACGTTTGAATTTACGTTATGCTGGTGAACTCTTGAACCACTTTTTCCCTCATCTCGACAATTTTAGCTCAGTTTCACTGTTGAGGAATAGTTCCCTGCTTAGCAACTTCTTCAATTTTACTCTTCAGAATATCTGCAATTTTCTGCTGCAAACAGTTTAGTAAAAGTTGGTGAGTCCTTTGTACCCTGATAGGCAATATTAGCTTCGTCATCAGAATTATCCTCCACGACAACTCGATCATAATCGTTAGCTTCTTCAACATGTTCAAAAACATAATCGTTTGGCTCAAAAGCGCTAATCTCGTTTAGCTCATCTTCGAAATCAAACTCAAACTTTTCTTCATCTACGTTTAACATTTCTGCAATCTCTCCTTAGAATAGCTGTGGATAAATTCTCCCTCCTCTACATCATGCTCAAGATAAAAGATCTTTGGTTTCGACACGACAGGAACGGTAGATGTATCAATTACCGAGAAGATTCCTGCTTGCTGAGCATCAGAAGGACCTTCAGTTTTGTCCTTATCACCTTCCTCAGTTGTTTGGTTCGCGGAGTCGTCAAGATACACTGAATAATCAATCTCTTCATTCAAACCAGAATTGATACACGAATACCAGCACCTCATACATTATTATCATCATCACCCTTACCAGAATCCGAATCAGAATCACCAACATCATCTAAATCTTCATCTTCTTTCTCAACATCTTCCTCAAATTCTTCAACCGCTTTCTCAATCTATTTTTCTAACTTTTTCTTCAGTAGCCATTCGCGGTGTCTCACAAAAAGATCAGACATATCAATCTCCCCATCCTTAGGCTTCCCGATTAGCACAAACTTGTTCGACACTTGATACAACACGACTCAGCTTCTAGCGCAGTTTCGACATTCACAGGATCCTCTACCATTTTCTCTTTACCTTTGCTTTGTGCGTCTGATAGTTCTTTAGCAAGACGTTCTCTTTCAGAAACACGTTCTCTAGCCTCCGCACATTCAATCTCATCAATTTCCGCAGCTATGTTAACTCCCAGCTTTTTCTTCAAAATTTTCTCAAACGTGTTCATTCTTCTATCACTTTGGAGCCTTTCCTCTTCATATTCAGCCATTCGGAGTCGTAACCTCTCATTCTCTGACACTATACTTGCGAGCATGGCTTTTAACTGCTGTTTATCTTCATTTAACACATTAATCTGCTCCTGTAACTCCGCAATTTTGACCGTGTTTAACAAGACTTGTTTCTGTAGTTCGTCAACACGGGAGTCGTTAAACATGTCTGTCATAAAGTCTTCACCCCTGGAAAGCGTCCAAAATCAATGTTGAAATTAAATGGAGACTAGGGCTGTGAAGTATGTAGTGGCGGCTGCGGTGTAGCCTGTCGTGGTGTTGGTTGTGGTGGCGGCTGAGATGCTTACTGTTGTGGCGGATAAGATTGAAGTGGTGGCGACTGAGGTATCTGAGAAGTAGACTGATGAACTGGTGATGACGGAGTCGGTTCAACAACAACCTCCTCTTCGACCGTCGACTCTTGTACTGTTGTCACACCCTGGCGTAGCGGAAGCGCAAGTGTGTGACTATTAGGTAATCATTGCACCCAATATAGAAAACATTGTAATTTTACAATGATGCATGCCATTCATAAGTTTCACTTCATATTTACAACCATCAAAAGTTAAAGTCACATTGTTATCAGTTTCAGATCACCATTACAAACATAGTTTAAAAGAAATTTTTCAGAATAGGATAGTGTTTTCATCACCATTTCATACTGAGGCTTTGACCTCTATATACCTAAACGAAGTTGGGATATAAAAAGCAAACCCTCCAAAAGATAATACATTGTTGTCTTGACAGTTCCCAAACCCGGATCCCATCACCAGCTCAAGTCCTACAGTCTGAAACACATGTAATTTTAAAAAGTCAACATAAAGTTGGCGAGTTCGTGTAGTTTAATGTTTTCGTATCAAAATGTTATCCTTGAAAACCTGTATTGAAATCCAAGTATGTTATTAGCATAAATGAGTTAATTGAGGGATCTATCAGTGTGTCGCGAGCACCCTGACATACTAGTGCCATAAGTAAGTAACCAAACCGAGACTACTTTGACATCATTGGGATCACAAAAGCACTCCGAAGGGTATACCAACAAGGAGTGGAGTGGGTCTCAAACTCAATAGATTTACTTATTTTACACCTTGGTCACTAAGTGATTAATGGTTACTATTGTTATCCTCATACTTACCCACAGTGATCTGCTATCTGCTAACCCATAGCTAACATACTGTTTTGACATGACATGTTATTCCCCTCGATAGTTTAAAACAAAACTTGAAATAAGTGAAAGGAGGGACATGAAACTCACAGTTTTTGCATTCCTTTAAGTCAAACTGTTTAACTTTTGGTGTCCACAACGTATTGTAACCTACATGCGTATTGGTTTCATTAGACACCTAGGTCTTAATGGACCTTGTACTCGTTGTTCATCTTGAATTCTTGTTATTTATTTACTTTTTTGATTGAACAACTTATAATGTTATTATAGTGTTGGTAGTTTGTTTGTTTGATGATTTTCATTATATATATTTCTTAAAATATATATATATACATACATATTAATGTTTTCAAACAATGTGTGTACTGGGCCTTGTCCTTTATATGTGTATTGGGCCTAGCCCATGTTTTCTTGTTATTGGGGCTAGCCCATGTTTTTATGTCATTGGGCCTAACCCATGTATTTTATGTCTTTGGGCCTAGCCCATGTTTTTATGTCATTGTGCCTAGCCCATGTATTTTGTGTCTTTGGGCCTAGCCCATGTTTTTTATATGTTTTTGGGCCTTTATTAGTTTTGGGTTTCATTCATAACTATTATGGAATTTGGGCCCAATATATGATTTTCACAATTTGTGAATGTCCCAAATGTATATATATGTAAGCCCATTTTTATTATAGTGTTTACTTATAATATTTCTAACATTTTAATACACTTAACTTTCCAGGTTCTTTTATTTCGATAACATATACATATATGTGAATGCCTAAATATATATTTAGACTTGTCGTCGGTGTTGTTTATTACATGTTTGTTTTCGTCGAGAATCGTCCGTTGTCGTCGACGTGAAGGTGAAATCTTGAATGTCCGACTATTGTTCGGATTTGTTTTAATTGTCCGATTTGTTGTTTCGACGCATTGTGAGAGTGTATTTATTATATCACCAATACTTGGTATATTGTTTAAGTGTTTGTATTTTGTATAAGATTGGGTATTTTCTTGTGTATACCCTCAGTTTCTAATACATACATATACAATACACACATGTATACATATTATTCATTAGCAACATGTATTTATACAAACACTTGTATTATTTTCCATATAAGAATATATATATATTTGTAAAAGTATTTATTTTTCTTATAAATACATATATTTGTGACTTTATTTAAACACTTGCTTATTTAAGAATAACCTTCGTCATTAGAGTCCACTTAATGACGTTTTAAGTTACTAATCGTGTTTAGTCCCACTAATCATGCTTTAATCGCGATTAGATTTTTAGAAAATTTCGCCACAGTTTCGGCTAAACTATGCCGTTTTCCACGTTTTAAAAACGTATTTAAAACATGTTTAAACTCATAATCATCATCAACAACCCATCTAAAATTTATTTAACATAATCTACATATCATCATCCATGAATTTTTGTTAAAAACCCTAGTAAATCAAGAGGGTTTTTAGTGTTTATTATTCTTTTCAAAACAATACTTTAGTATGTTATTTAAATAAGTTCATGCATGTAACTCTTTGATTACTACCCATTTTTATGTGATTACAACTTTAATACATATGTTTATTTCTTATAAAAATCATTCTTAGGTATAAAAATTATATTTAAGTTGTAGTATTTTACATGGATGATGTAAGTGATGATCTTGTTTAGATTTAAACCTTATCATGTTTAAATCCTTATTTTTATACTAAATCATGCAAGAACATCTTACTTTTATCTCATAATATCAACATAAACAACTTCAATATACGTTCTAATAATCGTATAAGCATGTAATCAACACAAAATAATCAATATTTATGGTTAATATTATGTTGTATTTTAGGGTTTTGATGTATCTTTTCTTGATTTTCAAGATGATCAACTTGTACACAAATAGTCTAAGCATAAAAATAAGTTAGATTATGTAGGAGATTAGCTTACAATGGGTGCACAAGATTCTTGAAGATTTAGAAGAAAAGTAAGCTCCTTAGAAGGCCCTAATGAGCTCCATCCATGCAAGCTTTCTTAGAGGTCTTGATTAAGCTTCAAAGGGTGTAGAATGTGGTGTTCTAAGGTGGCTTAATGGTGGTGTGTGGTGAATGTATGGTAGCCATAGGATAGGGGAAGAAAAATGAGAGGAAAGTGTTGAATAAAATGATAAGAATCATGAGAGGTTTATTTATATAATTAGCCATATCTTCCATCTCATCAAGTATCCTACACCATGCTTAAGATCACAATTTTTCAACAAAAATCAAGTGGGTTGGACCCACTTTGTAGCCGTGTAAATGAGGGGGGGGGGGGCGGTAAGTGTAAATTATTTTTTACCACATGTTGAAAATAAAGATATTTTGGTGTTTAAGTTAATTATGGTGATTAGGGTTAATCTTCTAGCATCTTAAGCATAAGACTTGTGTTTAGGGTGTAATTACATGGTATTTAATCCATATGATCTTCCAAAATAAGTTTCAGATGACGGATATTTCGCTAGATCGTTCATCATCGAAGTATTCGCTAATAAACGGAACTATATATTTATTACCGGAAGCGTTTAATTTCGATTACCCCAACTAATATGGTGTCAAATTAGTGCATTTCTGGTCCAAAAATATTCATGACTAGTTCGCTAGATGAATACATGATGAATTAGGGTTGCCGATATGTCTTCCGTTTGACCGTTCGATCGATATCGACACTTTTATGATCCGCCGTCGAACTTTTCCAAAAGTTGTGATTCCATGACCTCATGTTAGTTGAATGGATTCCGAGTTCCAAATAATGCTTAACTAGTTCACTAGACGCTCGGATGAGGCTATCGGCCAATAAAATATTCGTCTTCGACGATCGACCGCTTTCCGGTCGAATTGTGCACTGTTTGCCGAATGACCGGAAATGACGTGTTATGTGTAGCAATGCTATTCTCACATTATTTTAGGATACTTAGCATTGTTTTATTCTTATCTTGACATCCGGAATCCTCCGAATTAGTCTTGCGGACAAATCGCCATTTGTCGCCTTTTGGTCGAAACAGACAATTTTGCAATTTAGGCGTTATACCGGAAAGTTACGTATTATTGTAATAGTTATTCTCAAATATGTTTTTCATTTACATATGGACTCAAGTATGGCATTTACATGCCTTCATTGCTTGTTTGGATTCGTTCAGCGGGTTTTCCGACACGGTTAGTGTCACCGCATTTAGTGCATTCAGTACTTTCTACCAACACTCTTAGGGCATTGTTTTGGTCTGTTTCCTATCGTAACGGAAAGCAGTATATGTTATGATTAGATTTCTTGTCCTAATAACGTACGACTCAGTTTGAATTTAGATTACGATAATCATGCATGAGATTATAATATGAAATTAGTGATTACATTGTAAGAAATTTCCAGTTATTTTCCAGTTGTCACAACTGTCTCTTTGGATTTAACAGTAGGAGAATCAGAGCTTCTAGCTGCTTACAGGAGTATCATCGTCTGAACCCAAAGGTATACACATAGTATCATCCTCATCTGCCGCTTTACGCCTTTTCTCTTCAGCTTTCCTCTTTTTCTCTACCAAACGCTTTGCCACTATCTTTTTGGCTCTCTTTCTTTCTCCTGCTCTTCTATCTTCTGATTAGTGCTCGAAGATGATACGTCTTCAGCCACTTTTTCTCCACCAAACGCTTGTTGTTCAATGTCTGCAGCAATATCTTCAATATTTTCTTCAATTCCAGGTTAATCTTTTAACCCATAACTTTCTGCTGCTTGCTTTTTCTTGTGAGGTGCAGAAGTAGAAGATGAAGCTGTTGCTTTTCTCTTTGAACCCCTTTCACCATCTTGCACAAACCATGAACTATGCTTAGCAACAATACCGTCTAGCACATTCAACTCATCACTCTCATCCCCACTCTATTCTTTCCTCCATTTTCCCAGAGCCGGAGCAATGTAATCTTTATCAACAATAGCACAAAAGACTGGCTTGGCATTTGGGAATGTCTTCAAATGTAAACTCATCTTCTTTAAGGTAGAAACATCCATGTGCTCATGCTTTAACACGTCGTCCTTTTTTTTCTTCAAATTCGGGTGCAGGTGATCTAACAGCATCTGTACAAACCGTTGATACTGTAGGAACGTTTCCCTCTGTATATTCTGCACCATCTGTGTAAATATAACTTTTGAAAAGCTATATGGCAGATTCAGAACCAATGCAGTAATCATACACATTTGATAATTGACCAAATCATCAAACCCTCCTTTGCGATGACTCAACGCATGAACACAACCTAAGCTATATAACGAAATGGTGCACTAAGGTTTCCTTTCTTGAACGGTGCGGCGTTTACAAATCCAACATATCCCATTCGATAAAAACAACCCTTTACCATGAACTCGGAAAATCCGGTAGGATCGTCTTCATAATCCTTAAAATCCAAAACCGTCCGGATCAAATCTTCCATAATCTTCACCTGTATATCCACATCATCTATCTTCACTGCCGAAACTATAGCATTCGCTTCAATATTAAACTCTGCTGCATTCCAAAAATGTTCGACATGAGATTTGTATGCTATATGACGATCAGCAAGCGCTTTGGTAATCGGGATTCTACTCAGAAAATCTAACACATCATGATAAGCAGCAATCTCTGGAATAGAATCGTCCAGCAAACAACAGATATTGTGGAACAGAGAGAAGGACATTTTCTTGACCTGTACACAAAGAAAATTCAAACCGTTAGAAAAATTTCAACATCATTCGTACGAACCATACATCCGTACGAGTCGATAGATAGAAATTTTTACAAGTTTGGATCAAGATAGCATTCGTATGAATCATTACTTCGTACGGGTGACTGAAGACTTAGACATTTTTCCAAAAACTTTACCAAACTTGCTTCGTACGAATCATGCTTCATACGAATCAATACTTAACAAATTTTAAACCTCAGTTTGTACGAGTGGTCCTTCATACGAATCTTAAACTGTACCAAATAACACCAAGTTTAAACTGAACTCAAAACATGTTGTTTTTAGCAAACTGATAGCCGATTTATTGGCTATTGGGCCGATATTAACGTTTTTAAGATCAATTTTAAGTTTTATCGGTCCAATCTCCCTAAATCTATGTTTTAGGTCCGTTTGGTTCAAATCCGGCATTATAACGGCTAAGAATAGCCAATAGTACCTTTCCCATCCAAAGAGGTGTGCGTATTAACCTCCCCAATCTAATGATAGTCGGTATATGTCAAGAAAATCGAAGATTAGAACTGATTCGCACAAAAAGCTCTCTCAAATGCACAATAATATAACGTTGGCTCGTGCGAAGAAGATGGCCTTTTATACTAGTTTACTATCGCTAGTACAAACCAAAGGTTTGTGTGAATGAACACTAAATGTCATTCGTACAAGTTAGTGAGACTCGTATGAATCAGTTCTGAAACTTATTAAAGTTTTTGATATTGTATGCAAGTTTATCTGTTTAAAACGTACTCAGTTAATGGTGGTGCATATTTGTGACAACAACTTAGATTTGGTCTTTGGATATCTTGTAATTAGTAAAATGATAAATAGTTAGTGGGTTCAGTATTGTAGTAGTTGATTAGAAGTGATTGGGCTAATACATACACTTTATAGTGTATGGTAGGCGAATTGGGCCTAAACCCAATAGCAGTCCATGTGGTGAAACCCTAGCCCAGTTGTAAACCTGTCTCTATATAAAGTGAGTTTTGCATTAGGGTTAAGCTTGCTCAGTTGGATCTGTTGCTCAGGAGATTAGCTAATTACTAAATAGAGAGTTGAGAGAGAGAGTCTTGAATTGATTGTAAACACTTGTGTTAGATAATCAATAGAAGACTGGTTGAAAGTGATCATTTTCTTGTTCTTGTTCGGTTTTCTGTGAAATCTGATCTAGGGGATTACACACTCTGGGTTGGATAGACGATTCTGTGATGATTCATACGGATTAGGGGACCTACAATTGGTTTCCGAGAATTCAGCATGGTTCGGAATTGTTACTGTAGAAAAAGTTAGGTTTTTGGACGTGTTTCTGACGGATGTTTTGAAGTTTTGGCGGCTGTTCTAAGGTTTTACTTCTATTTTGGATAAACAGCAAAGCATCTCACTTAACACTTTGCAATTCCGATCAAAGACTAAGTATCTCAGATCAGAATAGTCCATTCCGGATTCCATCTCGGATCAGAATAGTACATTCCTGATTCCATCTCGGATCAGAACAATCCATCTTGGATTGCATCTAGGATACACAAGGAATCATTTCGGATTGAAACAGTGCATCTCGAATACCATCTCGGATTACTGTTCCGATCACATCTCGGATAAGCATCTCGGATAACTGTTCCAAGTTTTGATCTCGGATTGTCAATCCGAGTTACTGTTCCGAATTCGGTACTATTCCGAGTTGTATACAAAAAGGTGGAAAGTTTATTAGCTGACGTAGCCGGAGTTAAACGTGTTCGGACACAGATGTTGATCCATAGACGATCTTGACAAACCGGTTGCATGGTTAGACTCGTGTGAATTTTAGGAAAAAAATTCCTAAAATCACTATCGAACATTATATATCATTGGATTCTTATTGTCAAGACGAGTCTAATGGTATAATTTGGTAATCACACATTTCGGACAAATTTTTAACGTTTTTAACGAGCCGGTTCGGTAAAAATGTCGAATATGTCTAACTTAAATGAATTGTTGAGAATGGAACACGAGACAGGCACGACTAACAAACCTCCAAAGAGGTTGAAGGTATAGAATTATCTTACATGCAAAGATAGGTTTCAGTCATTCATTGAATAACAGGACACACGGATGTGGATCTGTATTCAAGATGGGTACGTTAACCCAAATCATGACTTTGAAGGTAGACAACGTGTCACTGCCTATGTGAACATGTCAGAGGCTGAAAAGAGAATGTATGAGTCTGAGAAGAAGGCCTTAGCTGTTATAAAGATGTCGTTACCTGATGGCATCAAACATACATTCAAGCATCATACTACATCGAAGGAGATGTGGGATGCCCTAGAGAAGAGGTATGAGGGCAATCCTGATGTGAAGAAAAATAAGGTTGATTTGCTGAAGAAACAGTTTGTTGTGTTTAAAGGCATGAGAAATGAGTCCCTAGAAGATATTATCACCAGATATTATCATCTTATTTCAGAAATGGACAATTATGACATAGAGGGATACACGAATGTGGAGATAAACGATAAGTTGCTAGATGCTTTACCTGCCAAATGGGATATGTATACTCTAATGATAAAGGGTGAAGCTGACAATGAAGATAAAGACTTGGAAGAAGTTGTTTGGAAATTGAGAGCTTACGAGCTCAACATGAATAAGAAGGAAACTGGATACGATCAGGTTCAAGTTCAAGAATTTATAAAGGGCTTACACCTTTATTGTCACACCCTAAATTTCCAATTGCGGAGTATTACCGCGAGGCATGTGATCAAACCAGAATCTCAGACACTAGCAATGTTGAACGACTCTATATGATTTATTTAAACGTTTTCCAAAAACATTTATTGTAAACATGCATAGTCATTTTCAAAGTTTCAAAGTTTAGCGGAAGCATTAGAATAAAGTAACGGGCGCAAACATAAACTCCAAAACCAAAATCACAAAAATAATCGTTAATAAAGATTCGATAAAAATGTCTTGATCAAATGCAAAGTGGGTGCACCTAGCGCTCCTAGCGTCCTGAGAACATGCAAAGAAACAAATGTCAACATTAAAGAAGAGAGAGTTCACAGGTTTTATAATTCACATGTTCGGTTTAAAAGATTGGTTTCCCCCGTAATCCCAAACCCGGAATAACAGCATAGTTCCATTATTCCTAACCTGGAATAATAATGTTGGTTCGTAAATAAGTTCAATGTTAACATGTAGGTAGCGAGCCTAAAGTTACGTCACGTAAGAGTTCGCGATCGAAGCTGACTGTTGTTGCCTCTGTTTTGCCAGGTCTATCACTGACCACGGCAAAAGTTAGGCCAAATTAATCACCCATTGACCATTCCCGGTCGGCTAGCGCGACTAGCTCGGGTGGGGCTTGTCGGGCCCAGTAGTACTACTATAATTTCCCCTCTATCTAACCCAATACTAACGATCCGAGAGTTGGTTGAGGACTTCCGTGATAAAGCTACTTAGTGACCATAACATACATTAACACTAAATTAGTTACCGAATAGTTAAGACGTTAATTTCGCATAACGTAAAAGATAGAGTTGTAGAGCGTATACATGTTTCTCCCCCTATTGTTCAAAAACCGGATAAAATAGGGGCCGTGAACTCACCTTAAATTGCTCGGTTAAATAAACGCAAAAGAAGTAAAGGATGGAACCACTAATCGCGTCCTAACATGTCAACCGATTCAAAGTTAGTGTGTGAACACACTGACACAAAACCCTACGCATAACTAACACACAGTACGGCACACGTAATAACCAATTCGAAACCATAATCATGCATGCAAAGTATCACCATACAAAATGACGACCAAAACAACTTGACACAAACACAGGATAAATCATACAACACTTAGACACACACAAACGTAAGTTATCATGTTTCAGCTTGGACACTCATAACTGGGCTGTTTTCGAGAATTTTTATAAAATAGTTCCCATGTTCCACAAATTCCAATCTTTTTCAGAGGGTGCCAATTAGTCTGTGAAATTTAGTGTAAAATTTTCAAATCCTAAATCTTTACCAATTATTTAAAAAAATTTATATACTAGGCTGCAGTCAGATTCGTCGCTTTCTGACTGCAGTCCACGAGAAAAATCATTTAAAAATCATCGTTCATCCGATTAACGAAATTCCATTGGGAGATTTTTTGATACTCCCGTCTCCAGTTACTGTACAGATTTCGTGACCTAACCCCATACAGACTATGAGATCCGACTCGATAAACAACCTGCAATTTCTACCGAAATTAGGCAGCTTCAGCTGCTGCACTAAATAGTCATTTAAAAATAGCAAACGACCTCAGAAAAATATGAAACTAGCGCCATTTGAAGCGCTTTTTCAAAAATACACATTTTACGCTTCAGAAAATCCACTTTTCGATGAATAATGATCAGGTTACAGCCAACTGAATTTGGCTGTAACGGCCATGACGCTTAGTTGCATCTATTTATAGTAGGTTATTGTATCAGATATCATTTAATATATCAGTATTCATGCAACTCTAAGCGTATATCATGATCTTTATAGATAAAATGCAGCCGACAATTTTAATACTCGAACATATCATCCCAACCGCAAGGATTCGCATAATCATCCGAACTAACCATACACGACAACACTTTTCATAACAACAATCATACGAGCACATAATCATAATCAATTCTACATAAAATTATCACATGAATCGTAACAAAATCGAAAACCCTAACCTTAAACGATGGAGACTAGCAAACAGGGACAAGGCCTGAATCGATACAAGAGTGCGGGGCTGTTTGCGCGACTGAGAGGGGGGGGGGGCTGCTGCCGTCGCACACCACAAGGGGGAAAGGTTTTAGGGTTTGCTATTTTTTTTAACACCCCATGCATACATACGTATACATAAGGGGCCAACAGGGGCGGTTTGGGCCATTCCTTGGGCCGCAATGAGTGTGGGCCGCAAGGGGGTGTGGGTGGCGGGGTTGGGTTTGCTTTGTCGCGAAGTCGAAACGTTTCACAGGCTCGGTTCGGTTCGGCTTATAAATATAATTTACTAACCGATAATTATAACCTGATAAATAACTACACACAATACGACTCGACAATTATTCGCGACACGAAATTTATAAAATATTAAATCACTTATTTGGAGTGTGATGCAATAGAATCACAAACGTCTAATAACACATAGCACGTAATTCAGATACGACCCGTTAAAACTCCCAAACATCGTGTATTCCCTAATTACTAGAGTTAGCGTAGTTATTGCGAGCGCGTATTTAATTCTCTGAATTAAATTAGCGTAGGAATGAATAACAATAAAGTAGCGCATTTAAAGTACCTGAAAAAAAGTCGGGATGTCACATGCATCTTCCAACAATGCTTCAAGTGATTCTGCAACTACATTTATCTTGTGCGAAAATGAGCAAGTTGTGACCAATGCTGATGGTGAAGTATGTTTTGTAGCTGCTTCAGGAGGATCGTTAGGGGCAAAGAGACAACAATCCAGCAACAATAACAACAATACTAAGTCTATGCCTCTAAGTGTCAAGGCTGCTGAAGATCATTTGGCCTTGCTGGCTTTATTCGTTGCTTCCTATGAGAACTACATTCAGGGAAGAATATCTGATCCTGCTACGTTTGATGAAGATTATGATCAGATTGACCCTGATGACCTAGAGTAGATGGATTTACAATGGCAGATGGCCATGATCTCTAGAAGAGTGAAGAGGCACATGAACAGAACGGGCAGAAAGTTTGTTTGAAAGAACGTAGAAAGTGAAGTGTTACAATTGTCAAAATTACGGACACTTTACTAGAGAGTGTCAAAGACCAAACTCTGAATCTCGTTCTAGCTCATCATTTCAATATTTTCTTGGTCATGGTTCAAGAAAAAAAAATGCGTCAACTAACACTGGATCAAAGGCCCTGATCTCTACTGCTAGAGAGGGTTCTTATGATTGGAGTGTTCATCTGGAGGGTGATGACAATGCCACACAGGCGTTCATGGCTGAGATAGCCCTATTTGATAATGAAGAAGTCAAGGCAGATACTGAGGTAAAGCGAGAGACGGTTGCTGAAAAAGCTGATGTAGAACACAATGTTGCAGATAAAAAGATGGTTACTGATTTTGCTGCATTCATGGCCGATCTAAGCAAATCAAAAGGAGAGGTACGTTCTAAATCTGGTAGTTCTGTTTGTTTAAGTTGTCGTGAACTGCAATGTGAGGTTGACACGTTAACAAAACATAACCAAAGTTTGGTAAATGAGCTCTCGAACGTAAAGGAATCAAACTTTTTCGTAATAAGAAATGAGTCATATATTTGAAGAATTAATGGTTATGAAGAAGAAATCAACATATTAACCTGTAAATTAAATGAAGAACCTCAAATTATTGACTTAGCTCATGATACGATGAGTGACAAAACAAAAGAGATTTCCGAAAAATACAAAGAGTTATCAGAAGCACAACTGAAAATTTGTGAGCATGAAATGAAACTAAATCAATTCAGAGATTCATCTTTTGTTATGAAACACATGATGTATGGCATGAAGAAGAGTAATGACAAGACATTTATGGGATTCAAAGGTTTGAATGAAGTTCCACCACCTCTTGGTCATGACTATTCTTTCTTGCCAGACGAAGAAGAGCTTACAGACTTTGTGCCAACTACACCTGGTTGTTCCACATCAGGGAATGTTGATGTGATTGAGAATGCCAAGAAGGATAATAACAGGGAACTGGTTATGAAAACAAAGAATACACACCCTACGAATAAAAATAATTTTTTGTTAAAAAGTTTATTTTGTTAAAGGGAGTGATATGAAAGAAGAGATCACTATTATTACAAGAGAGTCAAATGTGCAGTTTGCTAAAAATAAAAACAAAGAAAAATCAGAAATTATACAAACTAAACAAGATCCTTCAAAGGCATCATCATCATCATCATCATCATCGTTGTCACCTGATGAATCTAAACCAAAGACTTTAATTAAGAAGTCTTCGGCTAGAAGATCGTGCTTCAAATGTCACGACAAGGGACATGTAGCTAGCTGCTGTCCTAACAAAAAGAATGAAGCACAGGTGAGTGAGAGACAAAGAGAAAAATCACCCGCAAAAATTGGTGAAGGTGAGAAGAAGGTTACTAACTCACCAAAGATATCTGCTACCAAGCAATAATGTGTTGCTGTTGGTGTAGATAAGGTTGAAAAAGGAGCTCACCGTGTTCCTCGTTTTCAAAGAAGTCAACAAAGATTTCAGCCTGCATCTACATCAGGCTGATATGGAAGACCTAGAAGTAGTTCACCAAGAATGAATAACTTTAATGGTCAATCAAGTAATTTTAGAAGTCAAGGTCCATATCAAACTCGATATGAAAGTGTTGGTAGTCGAAATTTTATAACAATGGCTTTAGAAATTATTATCATTAAAATTCATTGAACCAAAACCAAAATTTCCTAAGGTCACAAAGTCCAAACATGTTTAGGAAACCTCAGGACCAGGGACCTAGTGGAAATAAAAAACCATTTCCATCAACAAGTCTGAGATCGAAGACTCATGTTAGGAGTGATGGATATTGGATGCATGTTCTTGTGGATATTCGATTCATTTCATTGTTCTGTTTTCAGTTTTAGATTGAGCGCCTTTCCAACCCTGATGGTTTTTTACATGCATAACTATTCCACATAGGAGGTGGGACATGATCGTAACTTGCATTCTTGTTTTCAACCTTTTCTGATTCTTCTTTATTTTTAATTTTTGGTAAAATGTGATCAATGATGTAAGAGCTTGTTGAATAACTGATTAACATCTTGTTAACCCGTTCAGTTTCAATCCTTACCTTTTCAAGCTCACTCTTTAGCTCAGCGATAGTATTTAAGTGAATATTAATGGTCATTTACTTATCCATTACTGTTGCTTTGAGCATAGAAAGAGTTCCGTCATTTTCTCTGAGTGCTTTTTCATACTGTTTAACAGTTCTGCTCAATTTGTCGTATGCTTCTTTAGGTGATTTAAAATGACTCGACAAATTGTCTGTTAAACTTTTGAGCTCAGTATATCGTGTGTCTTTTACAACACATTCATTGCATGGCTCAACACATTTTAAACATGGTTTTTCTACTATAGATTTACATTTTGACTCATTTACCTCGTTAATGTTTTCCATGCATGCTTTGATAGTTTCATCAACCACCTTCTCCATCTTTTCTTTTCAACATCAGGCGTCTTCTGTTCTGCGGAAGATGATCGTTGACTTGATCCAAAGTAACCTGCAAAAGTTTTCAACATATTGTTAGGTAGGAGCTGTTTAAACGTACTGTTTAAAAGTTCCTCCTCTTCTGATGATGTGTGATAGTAATAATCATCTTCTGGTGCCTCATCAAAAGTTACCTCCGATTCTTCTTCAGGTTCTTCGATTATCTCAGCAACCAAAGCCAAACTTTCATTCTTCGAAATGTATTTGTTCCAGTTAAAGCCCTCATCTTCTTGAGTTACCACTAGCGCTTTGTCTTTGGTCTCTGGTTGTCTATCTTCGATCTGCACCATGCGAGTTCTTGGTTGAGGACGGTGGTAAATAGCCTTCTTGTAATAGTCATCAGCAAATGGGTTCTGGTTCCCTTGAACTTCTCTATTTGGGCATTCACGTTTAAAATGACCCTTTTCCCGACACTTGAAACAAGTAACTTTAGATTATCAAATCCAAGTTTTCCATCCAAACCTCCCAAGTTCTCTTTCCCAGTGATTTCCATAAATCATTGTGCGCGTTGAACTATAGATGCCATACACCACTTTATGTCGATCAACTCCATCTTTACTGGAACAATCTGATCATAGTCCTCTCTAGTCATTTCAAAATTTCCAATCCTTCCTGCTACAAGACTATCATAAGATTCGAGAACCGATGCTAATAGTTACATATGATGCTTAGCGGTTTTCTCATCAAAGTTTTGTGCATTCTGGAAATCGACTACGATATTGCACTGTAGTACCCTCTGAGTAGGATTTAATTGATTGGTCTGGTTGAGTTGGGGATTGCTTGATCCATATGATGACCGTGGGATTTGAGATGTGTTTGGATTGACCATTGCAAATGATTGAAAACCACTGTTTTGATTTAACGGTGGGCTCGGTGTGTTGTAAGCGTTAAAGGCAGTCTGGAACTTCAGAGATTGTATTTGAGAAGCAGAACTATTCTTGAAGTAATGATTGTAACATCCGTCAAAAACCGGATTTACCAAACCCGCTCCGTTTATTAACCGAACAATCAGTTAAAAATTTCGTTGCGTATTTATTGCCCAAATTAATTTTAAACGATACATAATTAATAAGTATATTGGAATATATAAGTTATATTTGAAAATATATTTAAAACATTGAAATAAAAATAAAAGGGCGTAGCCGGGTTTCGAACCCGGGTCAACCGGATTCAGCAAAGACTTAACTTCCAACCATCCAACCACTGCGCCACTTGTGTTTCTTGTTCATTATTGGAAACAATTAATACATAACATAAGTCTCGAATTCAAAATCGAAGCGCCTAATCGCAGTCGTCGGAAATCCCGACGATTTCGCCGAGATAGGACGGTTTCTTCAGTTTTAACCGAAGCCTTAACTACTACATCGGTTATAACCGACGTCTGAACCCGCGACGCAAGTTATAACCGCCGGAAAACTTATTGACCGACGAATCAAGACGGAAAACGGACTAAATACGTCGATGTTCTGCCCTATAAATACCCCCCTAACCTCTGTTAGCTTTTTCGCTCACAATCACACTTTTTCCCGACGTAATTCCACTCGCCGGAGAAATTCTGCAACTCGCCGGAAAACCGAGCCTTTCACCTCTGAGCCTTACTGAACACTCAGAGCTCATACCGAAGCCACCCACACTTATCTCAAACTACCTGAAGACCCTCTGCCGCAGGACACACGTCGCCGGAATAATCTGCTGTCATCGGAGTCCAACGAACCAGCCGGACACCGATTCTGGTTAAGTCCAACGAAGAAGACGAAGTATCAGTTGTATATATGTTTAATTAAAATCAAGATATATCTCGGGTTAGACACACAGTCCAGCGGTGGACTGTGTGCAAATAAAACACGCTTACGTCCCGAGTTCGATTCTTGTCCCACGCACACTCGCCTTAATAAAAATGTTCCTTTTTTAACCGAACCGGATTCACTGCAATAGATGTTAAATTTAATAAAAACCAGAATAATAACAAAGATAAACACACAGTCCAATGGTGGACTGTGTGAACGTTTAAATCACACGTCACGAGTTCGAGTCCGGACTACCGCACCGGTCCTGATAATTATCAAACTTTTTATATAAGACAGAAATGAAATTATTTAGTTTGTATATAAGTATAATAAAAATCAGATTATTTAACAAGTTAAACACACAGTCCAGCGGTGGACTGTGTAACCTAACCCACAGGTCCCGGGTTCGAGACATGTGGAGAGCACCGAGCGAGTCATTTAAATTGTTTTTGAAATAAATGATTTTCGGATTAATTCAACTAAGGTATAAATATAATTAAAAAGAGAAATATTTCGGGTTAGACATGTAGCTCAGTTGGTAGAGCTGCGTGCACGCGAACGGGAGGTCTCGGGTTCGAGCCTCACCCGGCGCACACAATTATACAATAAAATCGGTCAACAAGTCAACGGTCAACAGGTCAACAGTCAAAAATCAATATTTTTTTTATTACTTGTATTTATTTATTTACATTAAAAATACTTAAAAATAACATTTTTAAGGTTAGAAAATAGCCTTAAACTCAGAAAAATACATCCAACAATCCTACTAAAATTGATTAATAAAATCCGCTTACTTACCGAACCATTATGCCGTTATCTACGTTAGTTTCACTCGTGGTTAAAACCAACTTCGTGCGCATTCAACATCATCAACCGAACGCACCCAATGTGAGTGAATCTTACAACTCCCCTTTTTAATTACACGTTTTGGGGTGTGTCATGTGTCACTAAAATTAACTCGTTTATTTAAACTTGTGCCATACCATATTGTGATCTAAACTTAGATCGTATATATTGTTTGTAGTTATGTATTTCATATTGTCAAGTTATATGCAATTCATTCATTAGGCCCATCAGTTCCTCGTGGGAGACGAGTTGAGCAACGCGTGCCTCAAAACAAATCCATTATTGTTCGTGTGTGCATTATTTAATATTAAATGATTGGTGAATAAGTTTACATCTATTTTTACTCATGTGTGGTTGTGCACTTTATTTTATAATCAATTCAATAAACTTGTTCAAATGTTTTTCATAGGATTCACTCGCCAACTTTTTGTTGATCCAAAAACCATTTTTACACATGATACAGGTGAACAGGATGAAGCAAGGAAAACATAGGAAATGCCTTAGAAGAAAACAATGAAGTCTAGAATGATGTTTAGGACATGATGTAATTATGATTGTATATTTCCCATTAAATTGTATTAATGAATATGAAACGTTATAATAAATGTCATGAGCTTTGATGATAACCCAATCATGTCCCGATCACCTTTTCCGCTGCGGGTCGGGGTGTGTGACAGATTGGTGTCAGAGCCATGACTATAGGGATATAGGATAGGTTATTAGACCCTTAGAGCCTATACTATAGTTGCCTAAATTTTAATTGTTTAGGTGGTTACATACAAACTTATGATGTTTATTTTTTCATATTTGTTTATACTTACAGTCAAACATACATACTTACATACACATTCATCATACATATTTCAATGTTCGTATATTCAAATCATTTTCATACTTTCGTTATTCGAAGATTTTGTCGCAATTTTCAAATTCCATCAAAGTGAGTTCTGCGACGGGCATGTAGTAACTGGAAGGGTACAAGTACCAGTAGTCGGAACGTCCTGTCTAGGTTGGCATTCGTATAAATCCAATATAACGGACCAGTTTGCCTACCTGGGGACTAACGATGAGAGTACGAAGGACCTATTAGGCCAAAGCATGCCACACCAAGCGTCGTTCGAACTAACCCCACTTTGAGGTGTAACCGTGTCCACACCTGGACACATTCCAAATACCATACGTTATATACATATTTCTCGATTTTCTCTGGGTTTTAGTGTATGTAACCAGGCTAACACATGCGAACCATATGAAAAACCCGGTATTCATGGGGCCCACATGATTACGAAGGTGAAGTATGGCGGCATGCAAGGCCCAATTACGAGCAAAGCCCAAGACATCCTATGGATGTAGTAGATTTATTTTTCTATATTTATTTTATGAATGTTCATTCCTAAATACGACCCATGATCTCAAAAACATCCAACTCATACTCATGATACGTATTCCTTGTAGATGTCTTCTAGCCTCGCCCGTAGGAAGATGAGAGCAGGAAAAGCTCGCGAGCGCATGGCTGCCCTAATCGCTCAACAAATGGCTGCCGTAATACCCAACAAATGGCGGCATGCAAGGCCCAATTACGAGCAAAGCCCAAGACATCCTATGGATGTAGTAGATTTATTTTTCTATATTTATTTTATGAATGTTCATTCCTAAATACGACCCATGATCTCAAAAACATCCAACTCATACTCATGATACGTATTCCTTGTAGATGTCTTCTAGCCTCGCCCGTAGGAAGATGAGAGCAGGAAAAGCTCGCGAGCGCATGGCTGCCCTAATCGCTCAACAAATGGCTGCCGTAATACCCAACATAGTAATCCAAGTCCAACAAGCACTTACCGCTAATCCTGTCAACCAGGAAAATCAAAACATTATCAACCCTCCCCCAAATACCACTAAATGCACCTACAAGCATTTCAAATCCTGCGACCCTCCAAAATACAAAGGGACTGAAGGTGTCACCGCTCTCCTCCATTGGTTTGAAGAAATGGAGAACACTTTTCTAAATTGCGATTGCCACGATGATCGCAAAGTGCGATATGCTACCGGTCGTTTATATGGAGTAGCACTTACTTGGTGGAATACAGAGAAGGCCAAACGAGGCGTTGAAGATGCTATGACTTTGACTTGGGAAGAGTTGAAGGAAATCATGACAAGACGGTTTTGCCCGAGGAGCGAAATCAAGAAATTAGAAGATGAGTTCTATTCGTTGAAGCAAAAGGAAGGCGACCACACCACATACAACAAAAGATTCCTCGAGTTAAATCAAATGGTTCCCAACTTGTTCACTCCCCTCTACCGTTTAATCTAGCACTACATTCGAGGTCTTCCGTAAAAAATTCAAGACTCTGTAATAAGTACCACGCCTGCAACTTTGGAAGCAGCAATGGAGTTAGCTACAGAGCTCACCGAAAACCGAATCCGGAACAAAGACTTCAAGGAGGAGAAGAAGAAGAAGGATAAGGCATCGACTGAAACTTCAAACTCCACCCAAACCGAATCCCCTTCTCAACCCATTTCTAAGAGAAAACGAGACGGGCAACTTTTCGCTACTACCCAACGTAATCAACCAATTTCACAAGCCATACCCATCCAAGCTATCCCAATCACTCAAGTAGCACCCAACTCAACTTACCCAAATAAGAAACCATACCTTGGACCTCACCCTCGATGTAACACCTGTTTTTATCACCATCCATCTACCTTACCTTGTCGACTATGTGCGAATTGTGGACGCTATGGTCATTTGAGCAAGGTTTGCCGCACCCCTCAAAACCAAATCTCACCCCCTCCTCAAAACATGATCCAAACCTATCAACAACCCCAATACCCCATGTTCCCATATGTTCGAGCTTGTTTCAATTGTGGCGACCCTACCCACTTTAGAAACACGTGCCCCCGATTGGTTAACATCATAAACGCTCAAGCTCAATCAAACCCGGTTAACCAAGTAAATCAAGAAAACCCAATCACTAGGCCACCAGCAAGAGGAAGAGTTTTCAACATCAACGCCAACCCTGTTGAAGATAACGATGGCCCAAACGAAACCACCCAACTAGTCCCCTTCACCGAAAATCAAGATTCAACTCCAATCGTTTAGTTTTATGTTTTTCTTTATGTTATCTCAAGCTTTGGTTGATTGTGTTTTTTATGTTTTAGAATCACATAGAACCAATCATAACTTAAGGATAAAGACAATGAAAATTTGACAAGAATATGGTGGATACACCGCTGGTACTTCCTATATATAAGTATTCTTGCCAAAGGATCAGAGGCATTATCTGGCGGTTATGAGAAGTTCCATGTGGAATTTAGCATTGTCTTGATTGAAGTTTGTTTTGTACTTACTGATTTAGCATTTATGGCATCTTATCATTTAAAGAAATTGGATTGTATTCCATTTCTACATAGACTAACCTCTCCATCACAACAAACGAGAGAGGTATTGTCATCATTCAAACATGGATACTATCAGAATTAAGACTCAAGTTTTGGTTGTTGTGGTTGTTTTAGAGTCACATAGAACTAATCATAACTTGCGGATAAAGTCAATGAGAATTTGACAAGAATATGGTGGATACGCCGCTGGTACTTCCTATATATAAGTATTCTTGTCAAAGGATCAGAGGCATTATCAGGCGGTTATGAGAGGTTCCATGCCGGATTTAGTATGTTTTGGTCAAAGTTTGTTCATCATACATTTCAGCGTATTTCAATTTCATCATTTAAAGAAGTTGAGCTATGTCTCACTTCCACAATGACTAACCTCTCCATCACAACAAACGAGAGAGGTATTGTCATCATTCAAACATGGATACTATCAGAATTAAGACTCAAGTTTTGGTTGTTGTTTTTGTCTTAGAGTCACATATAACTAATCATAACTTGCAGATAAAGTCAATGAAAATTTGACAAGAATATGGTGGATACGCCGCTGGTACTTCCTGTATATCAGTATTCTTGTCAAAGGATCAAAGGCATTATCAGGCGGTTGTGAGAAGTTCCATGTAGGATTTAGTAATGTCTTGGTCGTAGTTTGTTCATCATACATTTCAACATATTTCAATTTCATCATTTAAAGAAGTTGAGCTGTGTCTCACTTCCACAAGGACTAACCTCTCTGTCATACCCTCAATTTCCACTTGCGGAGTTTTACCGCGAGGCGTGTGAACAAACCAGAATCTGAAACACTAGTACGTCGAACGACTCTATATGATTTGATAATACGTTTTCAAAAATCATTTGTCGTAGATTTGATATTGTCTTGATTAGTTACCAATATTTAGCAGAAGCATCAGTTTTTAAAGTTAAGCGGAAGCATAAATAAGTAGTGATGCGGGCGCCAACACAAACGCCAAAACAAATGAAAAACCCCAAAACAATATTTATAAATAAGACTCGATAAAAGATGTCTTGTTCAATGCATGTGCGTGCACCTAGAGCTCCTAGCGTCCTGAGAAACATGTAAAGAAACAAGTGTCAACATTAAAGATGAGTGAGTTCACAGGTTTTCATAAATTCGTTTGTTCGGTTATAGTTTGTTTTCTCCGTTATCCCTAACCCGGGATAACGAATTGGTTCCATTATTCCAACCCGGAATAATAAGTTGTTGCTTCCAATATTCCAAACCCGGAATATTAAGTTGTTGTTTCCATTATTCCAAACCCGGAATAATACAGTTGATTCGTAATTAAGTTCAATGTTAACATATATAGGTAGCTAGCCTAAAGTTATGTCACGTAAGTGTTCGCGATCGAAGCTGACTGTTGTGCCTCCGTGTTGCCAGGCCTATCACTGACCATGGCGAAGTTAGGCCGAATTATTCACCCGTTGACCATACCCGGTCGGCTAGCGCGACTAGCTCGGATGGGGCTTGTCGGGCCCAGTAGTACTACTTATAACTCCACCGCTATTAAACCCAATACTAACGATCCGAGAGATTGACGAGGACTTAAGTGATAAAGCTGCTTAGTGACCATAACATTACATTAACATTAACTTAGTTACCGAATAGTTATGTGACGTTAAGTTCGTATAACGTAAAGAGATTGAGTTTGAGAGTGTATACATGTTTCTCCCCCTGTTGTTTAAAAAACCGGATAAAGTTAGGGGCCGTGAACTCACCTTTATTTGCTCGGTTAGTGTATCAAAGAAGTTGTAAAGGATGGGACCGCTAATTGCGTCCTAACAAACCAATTGATTTCAAGTCAGTGTGTGATCACACCAATACAAATTCTACACTTAATTTACGCACAAAGTGATACACACAAACAACATATCTAACACTCAAACATGCATGCAAGTATCCTCATGTGAATCTAGTGATCAAAACAACTTATCATAAACATAAACCAATCCATGCCACAATTTGGTGCACACAATCACAAGTTATCAATTTTCAGCTTAACACTCATAATTCAGCTGTTTTCTAGGATTTTTATAAAATAGTTCCAACGTTCCAAAAATTTCAATACTTTTACAGTAGGTGACATTTATACTATAGAAATTTATATAAATTTTCCAAGTCCTAAATCTTAACCAATTAACCATAAATATTAATATACTAGGCTGCAGTCAGATTTATCGTTTTCTGACTGCAGTCCACGGAAGAATTTATTTAAAAATCACTGATCGTCCAATTTACAAAATTCCAGTTGGAGTTGCCCGGAAATTTCCATACCTAGTTGCTGTACAAAATTCATGACTCAACTCTCTACTGATTTTAAAATCCAACTTGATAAACAACCAACAAAATTTCAGGATTTTCACAGCTTTAGTTACTGAATTTATTTGGCCCTTTAAAAATATCAAATGACTTCAGAAATTTATGAATCCAGCGTCATTAGATTCCTTATTCAAATCTCTACGTTCTAGACATCAGAAAATCCGTTTTTTGACAACTAACGACCGAGTTACAGCCAGATGAAGTCGGCTGTAACTACTACTCAGCAACTGATTCAGCATATCATTATTATAGACTCGCATCAGCCTTTCATACGATTAACCTAGGCGATCAAGAACCGATTTCTAATCATAGATCAATACTAATAACATATCCATGCAAACCCTAGTTCATAACCCTAGTTTTTATAAACGAAACATACTTGCAAACTTATGATTTCCGAAAACAGTCATGCATATAAACACGATAAATCAGCCGATTGCATTCAACACATATAATCCGAAACAAACTAATCACTTCATTCAAGCATATATATCCGAACATGATCTCGTAATCAAAGATAACCCTAACCTTGAATAACTAGGTGAACAAGCTGAGATTTGGACAAGATTGATCCGGCTGTTCCAGCAAGATCACGACCGAAAAAGGTGAACAGCTCTGCTGTTGCGACCGAGGCTGACAGGAACTGGAAGGAGAGGCTGCTCGTGATCAACAGGGAGTGCAAGGGGCTGTTTACGGTCGGGAGATGAAGATGGCGATGGCTGCTGCTGCTGCTGCGACCGAGAGGAAAGCAAGAGTAAGGCAGCCGACGGCTGTTTTGCTGGTTAGGGTTTTGGGAATTGTGAATGAAGCATGCATGTGAGTTGTATATATAGGCGCAAAGAGATAAGTGGTTACGGTTTGGTTTGAGTTCGTGGCCGAGGGACTTGGGTTGGTTCGGTTTGGGTTTGAATACAATAAGTTTGCGGTTTTGGGCTTGATCTTTGTGGCCGAATAGTTTTAGCTCAAGGTTTAGGTTTGATCTCGGTTTGGGTTTGCGGTTTGGGTTGCACACGGCCGAGAATGGTTTGAGTTCTAAACTTGGTTAATTCCTAGAGTCACAAGGAATCAAAGTTGGTTCGTGTCGCGGTTCGGTTCGTGCACATATTTATTATATATACATATATTTTGTAACTAAAACAATTCACGTAATCACACATCACGTATTCATTAACTCGTACACGTTCATACACATAGCACGTAATTAGTTTGACAAGTATTACGTTTAAGTTATCCGAAAAACCCGGGATGTCACACTCTCCATCACAACAAACGAGAGAGGTACTGTCACTATTCAAGCATGTATGCTATCAGAATTAAGTTGATTGTGTTTATTTAAGTATTAGAGTCACATAGAACTAATCATAACTTGCGGATAAAGTCAATGAAAATTTGACAAGAATATGGTGGATACGCCGCTGGTACTTCCTATATATAAGTATTCTTGCCAAAGGATCAGAGGCATTATCAGGCGGTTATGAGAAGTTCCATGTAGGATTTAGTATTGTCTTGGTTGAAATTTGTGTTACATTCAATGATTTAACATTCATATCATATCATCATCTAAAGAAAGTGGATTGTGTTCCATTTCTACATAGACTAACCTCTCCATCACAACAAACGAGAGAGGAACTGTCACAAATCAAACATGTATGCTATCAGAATTGATACTAAAGTATTGGTTGTTGTGTTTATTTATGTTCTAGAGTTACATCATTAGGACCAATCATAACTTACTGATAAAACCAATGAAAATTTGACAAGAATATGGTGGATTCGCCGCTGGTACTTCCTATATATAAGTATTCTTGCCAAAGGATCAGAGGCATTGTTAGACGGTTGTGAGAAGTTCTATGTAGGATTTAGTAATTTCTTGGTACATTGGTTGTGGCGTTTATTTATGTTCTAGAGTCACATCATAGAACCAATCATAACTTACTGATAAAACCAATGAAAATTTGACAAGAATATGGTGGATACGCCGCTGGTACTTCCTATATATAAGTATTCTTGTCAAAGGATCAGAGGCATTGTTAGGCGGTTATGAGAAGTTCCATGTAGGTTGTAGTAATAGAAATTTTGTTTTAGGATATAACCTTATCTTTCCAAACATATCAAAACTCTTGCGCAAGAAATCATACTTAGTGAATCAACTCTGCTTATCAATATTTTTACCGTAGGCAACAAAAAGCAATTCCTGTAGCAGGGTACTTAACCCTTACAAGGAACGTTACCGCCTCAAACAAAAATTTAAACCCTTACTTTTTCTAAGTATGTAACTGTCAAACAAAACACCATCATTTTAGTCAAATATATCACTACTTAAATTTCGGGACGAAATTTCTAAAAAGCAGGGGATACTGTAACATCCGTAAAAAACCGGAGTTACCAAACCCGCTCCGTTTATTAACCGAATAATCAGTTAAAAATTTCGTTGCGTATTTAATGCCCAAATTAATTTTAAACGATACATAATTAATAAGTATATTGGAATATATAAGTTATATTTGAAAAAGTATTTAAAACATTGAAATAAAAATAAAAGGGCGTAGCCGGGTTTCGAACCCGGGTCAACCGGATTCAGCAAAGACTTAACTTCCAACCATCCAACCACTGCGCCACTTGTGTTTCTTGTTCATTATTGGAAACAATTAATACATAACATAAGTCTCGAATTCAAAACCGACGCGCCTAATCGCAGTCGTCGGAAATCCCAACGATTTCGCCGAGATTGGACGGTTTCTTCAGTTTTTAACCGAAGCCTTAACTACTACATCGGTTATAACCGACGTCTGAACCCGCGACGCCAAGTCATAACCGCCGTAAAACTTATTGACCGACGAATCAAGACGGAAAACGGACTAAATACGTCGATGTTCTACCCTATAAATACCCCCTCTAACCTCTGTTAGCTTTTTCGCTCACAATCACACTTTTTCCCGACGTAATTCCACTCGCCGGAGAAATTCTGCAACTCGCCGGAAACCGAGCCTTTCACCTCTGAGCCTTACTGAACACCCAGAGCTCATACCGAAGCCACCCACACTCATCTCAAACTCCCTGAAGACCCTCTGCCGCAGGACACACGTCGCCGGAATAATCTGCTGTCATCAGAGCTTCGCCGGCGAAACAGACGAGCCCTGTTCGGTATACCTTACACTTATCTCTCATTCTTTTACATGTAATTAATCACAATACCCTAAAGAAACTTGATTAAATCGTCGAACCAGCCGGACACCGATTCTGGTTAAGTCCAACGAAGAAGACGAAGTATCAGTTGTATATATGTTTAATTTAAATCAAGATATATCTCGGTTAGACACACAGTCCAGCGGTGGACTGTGTGCAAATAAAACACGCTTACGTCCCGAGTTCGATTCTTGTCCCACGCACACTCGCCTTAATAAAAATGTTCCTTTTTTTAACCGAACCGGATTCACTGCAATAGATGTTAAATTTAATAAAAACCAGAATAATAACCAAGATAAACACACAGTCCAGTGGTGGACTGTGTGAACGTTTAAATCACACGTCACGAGTTCGAGTCCGGACTACCGCACCGGTCCTGATAATTATCAAACTTTTTATGTAAGACAGAAATGAAATTATTTAGTTTGTATATAAGTATAATAAAACTCAGATTATTTAACAAGTTAAACACACAGTCCAGCGGTGGACTGTATGTTAACCTAACCCACAGGTCCCGGGTTCGAGACCTGTGGAGAGCACCAAGCGAGTCATTTAAATTGTTTTTGAAATAAATGATTTTCGGATTAATTGAATTAAGGTATAAATATAATTAAAAACAGAAATATTTCGGGTTAGACACGTAGCTCAGTTGGTAGAGGTGCGTACACGCGAACGGGAGGTCTCGGGTTCGAGCCTCACCCGGCGCACACAATTATACAATAAAATCGGTCAACAAGTCAACGGTCAACAGGTCAACAGTCAATATTTTTTTTATTACTTTTATTTAATTATTTACATTAAAAATACTTAAAAATAACATTTTTAAGGTTAAAAAATAGCCTTAAACTCACAAAAATACATCCAACAATCCTACTAAAATTGATTAATAAAATCCGCTTACTTACCGAACCATTATGCCATTATCTAGGTTAGTTTCACTCGTGGTTAAAACCAACTTCGTGCGCATTCAACATCATCAACCGAACGCACCCAATGTGAGTGAATCTTACAACTCCCCTTTTTAATTAGACGTTTTGGGGTGTGTCATGTGTCACTAAAATTAACTCGTTTATTTAAACTTGTGCCATACCATATTGTGATCTAAACTTAGATTGTATATATTGTTTGTAGTTATGTATTTCATATTTTCAAGTTATATGCAATTCATTCATTAGGCCCATCAGTTCCTCGTGGGAGACGAGTTGAGCAACGCGTGCCTCAAAACAAATCCATTATTGTTCGTGTGTGCATTACTTAATATTAAATGATTGGTGAATAAGTTTACATCTATTTTTACTCATGTGTGGTTGTGAACTTTATTTTATAATCAATTCAATAAACTTGTTCAAATGTTTTTCATAGGATTCACTCGCCAACTTTTTGTTGATCCAAAAACCATTTTTACACATGATACAGGTGAACAGGATGAAGCAAGGAAAACATAGGAAATGCCTTAGAAGAAAAAAATAAAGTCTAGAATGATGTTTAGGACATGATGTAATTATGATTGTATATTTCCCATTAAATTGTATTAATGAATATGAAACGTTATAATAAATGTCATGAGCTTTGATGATAACCCAATCATGCCCCGATCACCTTTTCCGCTGCGGGTCGGGGTGTGACAATGATTAACATCTTGTTGCACTTGAACGTTCTTGTTTTTCGCCATCTTTTGCCTTTCAAGTTCATGTCCCTCCAATCTCTCAATAAAACATGGTAATGAGAGATTACCATATTCAGATCCATTCTTCAAAATGGTCAAATAAGTAGACCATTCGCCTTATGGCAAGGAATCAGCGAGTTTGTCAACAAGTTCTCCATTCGTCTTGAGCATTCCCATTTTCTTCAGTTGCACCACCAGATGACAGTATCCTTCAATAAATTGTTTAACCGTCTCCCCTTTGATTAAGGTAAAGATGTCAAATTCTTTACTCAATAACGATCTCTTCTCTTTACGCAGTTGGGTACTTCCCTGGAACTTCAATCGAAGAGCATTCCACAATGATTGTGTGTCATCATCATGTTGTAATAACGCTAGTATGTCCTCTTTGATGGATTGTTGGAGTATGTTCATCATTTTCTTCTCATTAATAAACTTCTCTCTTTCATACTATGAAAGTTATGCTAGTGTCTTCTCGAGACCATTTTCTCCAACAGGTGATTGGTATTTTTTCTTCGATAGCAAACCAACAGGTAAAATGATTTTCCTAAACCCAGTTCATGAAACGTTCGCTCCAACTATCAAAGTCTTTGAGGTTCATTAACCTTGGCGGTTTTGTCATAGTACCCATTTCGTTCTCGTGGTTCATGTTTTGTGCTGTAGTAGTCGTGACTGCTGATGTAGCGAATGCGTTATAAAATTCGTCGGCCATTTTTCTACAAAGATTAAAAACACACTTTTCGAACAAACTGATTAGTACGGAAAAATTCCTTCGGGCGGATAACAATAATAGTTCGTGCGACCAAGATCCGTTCGTACTAACCAGAAATTCATGCGGACAAGGAAGTAATTTGTTTCAATGAAAAATTCTCTCGTACGAATAAGATATTCGTACGAATGTGTAACTCATGCGAATCACACTTGTAAATTTTGTAACTTGTATGTTTTTAAGAATTTCTAATTACTTGCTCATACGAATAACCTAAATCGTATGGTTAGTTGTTCGTACGAGTGGTCTCTCTACTCGTACGAAACAACTAAGTCTCCAAACGGATGAATTTTACCGATTTTAACATGATTAAGCTCGATTTTAGATCTGAAATTGTTAAGGATTGTTTAGAATTGATTTTAATGTGAAATCCTAGAATCCTAGTCCAATTTTTCCATAATTTTGTTCAAATCCGAGATCAGTTTGGGAGAAATGTAGAAGAAGAAAGCTGCAATAGTGAATCTGATCTGAAAAGTTGGTAGCCTGCAGAAACTTGACGTTTGTCAGCAGATCAGGCCTCAAGGCTCTGATACCACTTGTGAACGGGGGATCGGCTCCTCCGATGAGCAACTAGTCTGACCTAACTGACCTAGCAGAGGCGGAATTCATTGCTAGAGAGGATGACAAACGAACAAGAGAGATATAATGTTTAACTGCTCTGAATTGTATTGATTGACATGCAAAGTACGGAAGCAAGTAAACAAATCAGTAGGGCTTCGCTGTACCAACTGAACTAACACTAACTAGCTCTGACACAACACTCCTCTATTTATAGATCGACATGACTCGCACTGGAGTGAGTGAAACAGATACTGTGACTAGTGCGAGTGATTGCCTCAACTGACTCACTCGTATGAGTCTCTACAAAACGTATAAGATAAACAATAACATTTATACAAATGACGTTTAATCCCTATATAAACTATCGACATATCCTAGACGTAGGCAATAGACATTATGCACCAACAACATTCATTCAATATCCATCACTCCTAATAGGAGTCTTGGATCTCAGACCTGTTTATAGAAATGGTTTTTGATTTCCATTCATTCTTTGGTCCTGAGGTTTCCTAAACATGTTTGGACTTTGTGACCTTTGAAAATTTTGGTTTTGGTTCCATGAATTTTGATGATAATAATTCTAAAGCCATTGTTATAAAAATTTCGACTACCAACATTTTGATATCGAGTTTGATATTGACCTTGACTTCTGAAATTACTTGATTGACCATTAAAGTTATTCAATCTAGGTGAACTACTTCTAGGTCTTTCATATCTGCCTAATGTAGATTCAGGCTGAAATCTTTGTTGATTTCTTTGAAAACGAAGAACTTGGTGAGTTCCTTTTTCAGCCTTATATACACCAACTACAACACTGTGTTGCTTGGTAGCACATATCTTTGGTGAGTTAGTAACCTTCTTCTCACCATCACCAATTTTTGCTTGTTATTTTTCTCTCTGTCTTTCAGTCACCTATGCTTCTTTCTCTTTGTTAGGACAACAGCTAGCTACATGTCCCTTGTTGTGACATTTGAAGCACGATCTTCTAGCCGAAGACTTTTAGTTGAAGTCTCTGGTGTAGATTCATCATGTGACGATGATGATGATGATGCCTTTGAGGGATCTTGTTTAGTTTGCTTAATTTATGTTTTTCTTTATTTTTATTTTTAGCAAAGTGCACATTTGACTCTTTTATAATAACAGTGACCTCCTCTTTCATATCACTCCCTTTAACAAAATCAACTTTTTTAACAAAAAATTGTTTTTTAATCGTAGGGTGTGTATTCTTTGTTTTCAAAACTGGTTCCCTGTTATTATCCTTCTTGGCTCTTAGTCACATCAACATTCCCTGATGTAGAACTACTAGGTGTAGTTGACATAAAGTCTGGAAGCTTTTCTTCATCTGGCAAGAAAGAATAGTCATGACCAAGAGGTGGTGGAACTTCATTGAAACCTTTGTAGCCACATTTGTCTTGTCATTACTTTTCTTCAAGCCATTCATCATGTGTTTCATAACAAAAGATGAATCTCTGAATTGATTCAATTTCTTTTCAAGTTCACAAATTTTAAGTTGTGCTTCAGACAACTCTTTGCATTTTTCAGAAATTTCTTTTGTTTTCTCACTCATTGGATCATGAGCTAAGTCTATAATTTGAAGTTTTTCATTTAGCATACAGGTTAAAATATTCATTTCTTCTTCATAACCCTTAATTTTCTTCACATATAATGACTCATTTCTTTTTAAGAAAGTTTGATTCTTTTATGCTCGAGAGCTCATTTACCAGACTTTGGATTTGTTTAGTTAACGTGACAACTTCACATTGTACTTCACGACATTTTAAGCAAACAGAACTACAAGAGCTAGAACGTACCTCTCCTGTTGATTTGCTTAGATCGGCCATTAATGCAGCAAAATCAGCAACCATCTTTTTATCTGCAGCATTCTGTTCTACATCAGCTTTTTCAGCTACCGTCTCTCGCTTTACCTCAGCATCTGCCTTGACTTCTTCATTATCAACTGCGGCTTTCTCAGCCATGAACGCATGTGTGGCATTGTCATCACCCTCTAGGTGAACACTCCAATCATAAGAACCCTCTCTAGTAGTAAGATCAAGGCCTTTGATCCAGTGTTAGTTGACTCATTCCTGTTGCTTGAACCATGACTAGGAAAATATTGAAAAGATGAGCTAAAACGAGATTCAGATTTTTCTCTTTGACACTCTCTAGCAAAGTGTCCGTAATTTTGACAATTGTAACACTTCACTTTAGACTTGTCAAAATCCACATTCTTTCCAACGAACTTCCTTCCTATCCTATTCATGAATCTCTTCACTCTTCTAGAGATCATGGCCATCTACCATTGTAAATCCATCTCCTCTATGTCATCAGGGTCAATCCGAGCATAATCTTCATCAAACATAGCAGGATCAGATATTCTTCCATGAATGTAGTTCTCATAGGAAGCAACGAATGAAGCCAGCAAGGCTAGATAATCTTCAGCAGTCTTGACACTCAGAGGCATAGATCTAGTATTGTTGTTACTATTGCTAGCTTATTGTCTCTTAGCCCCTGACGATCCTCCGAAAGCAGCTATAAAACATAGTTCACCATCAGCATTGGTCACAACCTACTCATTTTCACACGAGAGAAACGCAGTTGTAGAATCACTTGAAGCATTGTTGGAAGATGAAGATTGAAGCACTATAAATTCCTGGATCTTAAACCTGATCATATCTAGTTTCCTTCTTCTTCATCTTGAGCTCATAAGCTCTCAGTTTCCCAACAACCTCTTCCAAGTCTTTATTTTCAAAGTCAGCTTCACCCTTTATCATAAGAGTATAAATGTCCCACTTGGCAGGTAAAGCATCGGGCAACTTATCATTTATCTCAACAGCTGTGTATCCCTCTATGTCATAATTGTCCATTTCTGATATTAGATGATAATATCTCGTGATAATATCTTCAAGGAACTCATTTCTCATGCCTTTAAAGATAGTAAACTGTTTCTTCAGCAAATCAACCTTGTTCTTCTTCACATCAGGATTGCCCTCATACCTCTTTTCTAGAGCATCCCACATCTCCTTCGAAGTGGTATATCGCTAGAATTTATGTTTGATGCCATCAGGTAACGATATCTTTATAGCAGCTCAGGCCTTCTTCTCAGACTCATACGTTCTCTTTTCAGCCTCTAACATGTTCGCATAGGCAGTGACACGTTGTCTGCCTTCAAAGTCATGAGTTGGGTTAGCATACCCATCTTGAATAAAGATCCACACCCGTGTGTCCTGATATTCAATGAACGACTGAAACCTATCCTTCCATGTAAGGTAATTTTCTACTTTCAACATCTTAAGCGGTTTGTTAGTCGTGCCTGCCTCGTGCTCCATTCTCAACAATTCATTTAAGTTAGACATATTCGACATTTTTACTGAACCGGCTCGTTAAAAACATTAAAAATTTGTCCCAAATGAGTGATTACAAGATTATACCGTTAGACTCGTCTCGACGCTACGAATCCAATGATGTATAATGTCCGATAGTGATTTTAGGAATTTTCGTGCCTTTTTTTGTCTTAAAAATCACACGAGTCTAACCGTGCAACCGGTTTGTCAAGATTGTCTATGGATCAAATTCTGTGTATGAAAACATTCAACTTCGGTTACGTCAGCTTGTTAAGTTTCCACCTTTGAGGGTACAGCTAGGAACAATACCGAATTCAAAACAGTAACTCGGATTAACAATCCGAGATAGAATCTCAGAACAGTGATCTGAGATAGTGATTCAAGATGGTATCCGAGATGCTAATCCAAAATGATATCTGAGATGATGATTCGAGATAGTCTCTGAGAAGCTATCCGAGATGCAAGTCCGAGATGATCCGAGATGCACTGTTCTGATCCGAGATGCACTGTTCTTTTCCGTGATGTAATTACTGATCTGAGATGCTTCTCTGATGATCCGAAATACAACTCCGATGATCCAAAGTGCAAGCTTTCTGATCGGAGACGCTTCTCTAATGATCTAAGGTACACTTCCTCTATCCGAGATGCTTGCTGTTTATCCGAAGTACCAACAGAAACCTAGAACAATCACCAACACTTTGAACCAGCCTTCAAAAACGTCCAAAAACTCAACTTTTTCTACTGTAACGATTCCAAACTAAGCAATACAAGAGCCGAATGCTCTGATACCAATTTTTGGTCCCCTATTCCGAATGGATCCCCACAGAATCGTCTATCCAACCTAGAGTGTGGAATCCCCTAGATAATATTTCACAGAAAACCGAACAAGAACACGAACACAATCACTTTCAACCAGTCTTCTATTGATTATCCAACATAAGTGTTTACAATCAATTCAAGACTCTGTCTCAACTCATGATGAAGTAATTAACTAATCCACTGAGCAACCTTAACCCTAATGCAAAACTCTCTTTATATAAGACAGGTTTGCAACTGGGTTAGGGTTTCACCACATGGACTACAAACTGGTCGAGGCCCAATTCGCCTACCACTCCTCATAATTTGTCTAGTTTAGCCCAATCACTTCTAATCAACTACTACACCACTAAACCCACTAATCGTTTATCATTTACTAATTACAAGATATCCAAAGATCAAATCTAAGCTGTTGTCACAAATATGAACCAACACTGTTCTATTTATAGTACAAACGAAACCTCTTGAGGAATGTAAGTTAACGTCACCATGACAGTGACATCTAACAGTCTAACAAACTCCTAACATCTGCTAGAGCCTAAGTGTTGTTACATTGAAAATACAAATAAACTCTGTTGATAAACATCTGATGACGGAATGGTTGTTGAGCTTTAACCTTTGTTGGTCTAGCAGACATTTGCTTCATTAGTCTTTATCATCGTTAGCTGAGTTTCTCTTTGGCAGACCTTGGTATTAACAAACTTTAGTCTTCAACAGTTCTTGTAACCAGACTTTAGCTTTGACAGACTTTAGAGCAGCAGATGTTGAGTCATTGCCTTGGGAGGAGCAGATCTTTAAAGCAGTGTTATTTGTGATCAGATGTTACAGACTATTTTGGCTTTCCCACCATCTATTCTTTTGTGAGGTCCGCTAGATCCAACAAATACCAAGTTGTGATCAACGTATGTTATGTACATGGTATTAACTTAGGGAAAATGCGGAGATCTAAATGCTGGAAAGGGTTGAGTTTATGAAGTAGATTCGTAAAGAAGAAAGGATTGATGTAGCTACAAAGAAAGCTTCAATCAGAAGATTTCACTTTGTTAAATGGGCTCCAGCGCCAGATCAGACACCGATACCGAGTGAAGAAAGAAGAAAACCAATAAATAATTTCCTCGGAAGATGAACGATTAAAGTTATAAAGATATTGAAGACTGACCAAGGCTGTGACAATATCCAAGGGGGAGTTTGTTAATGCAGTATGTCTATCACCTACGTCTTAGGGTCATGTCTGTATATGTAATAGGGCTTAACTGTTAGATTTGTTAATGTATGTAATAACTTCGCACGAAGTAAAGTTTCACTTCATACGAAGGTAACCTGGTTCACTTCGTACGTAAGTAACCTGATTCACTTCGCGTGAAGAGACTCACCTCGCACAAAGTGAAATGTCTATATATAGTGTGCTAGGTTCTTGAGTCTAGACTGTTGTTTTGTTACTGATACAGCGAAGCCCTATAAGATTTCTCATGAGATAATTTTTTTTAAAAGTAAGTCTTGAACTTGTCACTAGTTTAACATGAATTCCACGCATATTGAACTAGGCAAACAGATTAGGACCTGAGCTTATTGGATGCGTAGATCCTCACAAAAAATGCCATGATGTGAAGGCTACAAAGAAACCCATTGTTAGGAAGACTAGAAAGCCGTATTTTGAAGTAATTGTACAAAAAATGCCAAAAAAACAAGAAAACTAAATTTGAAGCGGTGGTGATGGTGATAATGAAGATAAAGATGAAGATAATACTGATAATGATAATGAAGATAAAGATGAAGATGAAGTTGATGTTGTTGATGGTGAGGATGATAATGAGGTTGATGATGATGCTAATTTTGATCATGATGTTCCTCGCAATCATATAGAACACAACCCTGAAGTCCAAAACACCATGGTTATTGGTGACGAGGAGGATGGGCATGAAAAAGCATATATTCAAAGGGTTGTTGAAGATGATTTAGAGAGCCAAACAGGATGTTTGAGGTATCATTATAAGGAAATCATGCTCTATACCCAGTCTTAACACAACATCATCAAGAAGAAGCAGGTGAAAAACAAGAAAACTTTTGTGTGGAAAAAAAGATGCATAAAGCTAAAGAGGTATGTTATACAGTTAAAAATTTCACACACAAAAAAAGTAAAAAACAAACATAATGCTTAATTATATCTAATTCTCATTTGAAATGAAATGGCTAAAAAGTTAGATTGTGCCTACAAAGAATTAGAGAAATTATACAACAACATCAAGGCTTTATTAAACCAATCAAAGGTTCAACATCTAAATAGTGTGTTAGTACATATAAAATATTCACAATGTATGGATTTGTTAAAAATGATTTCAAAAGATGTGTATGAGAACGCTTAAGAAGAGACAAACGAAATAGAAGAAAGGATAATGATTTGGTTGAGTATGGTAACAATGAAAGCGCCATGGTTCATAACCTACTTGCAGGAGAAGTTGAAAATGAAGGTGAAGGTGACGGAAACGCCATGGGTACAACTGAGGTTGCATGTGAAGGTGAAAGATAGGGTGAGGGTGACTATTGATGAATATTTGTGACAACAGCTTAGATTTGGTCTTTGGATATCTTGTAATTAGCAAAATGATAAACGGTTAGCGGGTTTAGTTTTGTAATAGTTAATTAGAAGTAATTGGGCTGAACTAGAAACTACGAAGCTTATAGTAGGCGAATGGAGCCTAGACCCAATAGCAGTCCATGTAGGGAAACCCTAACCTAGTTGCATAACCTGTCTCTATATAAAGGGAGGTTTGCATTAGGGTTTAGGTTGCTGGTTATGTTGATCGTGTTGCTGGTTTAGTTGCTTAGAAAGAGTTGAGAGAGAGTCTTGAATTGATTGTAAACCTTTGTGTTGGATAATCAATAAAAGACAGTTTAAAGGTGATTGTGTTCGTGTTCGTGTTCTTGTTTCTGTGAAATCTGATCTAGGGGATTCCGCACTCTAGATTAGATAGATGATTCTGTGACGATCCATACGGATAAGGGGACCTACAATTGGTATCAGAGCATTTGGCTCTTGATTTTGCTCGGTTTAGAATCGTAACAACATGAAAAGTTGGGTGTTTGGACGTTTTAGAGGCTATTTTGAATTTTGTGACGGCTGAAACTAGGGTTTCCGCTGCTATTCTAGGGTTTTTGTTACTATTTCGGATAAACTGCAAGGTATTTCAGATAGAAGGAGAGCATTTTGGATTGACAGCAAAGCATTCCGGATTGAAGCCTTGCAATTAAGATCATCAGAGTTGCATTTCGGATCAGAAAAGCGTATCTCGGATTCCATCTCGGATTGAATTTTGGATCAGAAGTGTATTCTGGATTCCATTTCGGATCAGAATACTATATTCGGGATTCCATTTCGGATCAGAATAGTGCATTCCGGATTTCATCTCGGATCGCTATTCAGAATCACCATCTCAGATTAGCAATTCGGATTACTGTTTCGGATTTCTATCTCAGATTAACTATCCGAGTTACTGTTTTGGATTCGATACTGTTCCGGGTTCTATACAAAAAGGTGGAAAGTTAACCAGCTCATGTAACCGGAGTTATAAGTTTTGGACATAGAATTTGATCCATAAACAACCTTGACAAACCGGTTGCACGGTTAGGCTCGTGTGATTTTTAGGGAAAAAACAATCATAATCGGAAAATATACATCATTAGGTTCATATCGTCGAGACGAGTCTAACGGTATAATTTGGTGACCACTCATTTCGGACAAGTTTTAATGTTTTAACGAGCCGGTTCGGTAAAATGTCGAATATGTCTAACCTAAATGAACTGTTAAGAATGGAGCACGAGGCTAGCACAACTAATAAACCTCCAAAAAAGCTCAAAGTAGAAAATTATCTTACTTGGAGGACATGTTTCAATCGTTCATTGAATATCATGACATACGGATGTGGATCTGTATTCAAGATGGGTATGCTAATCCCAATCATGACTTTGACGGCAGACAACGTGTCACTGCTTATGTGAATATGTCTGAAGCGAAAAAAAGGATGTGTGAGTCTGAGAAGAAAGCCTTAGCTGCTATAAAGATGTCATTACTTGATGGCATCAAACATACATCAAGTGTTATACTACATTGAAGGAGATGTGGGATGCCCTAGAGAAGAGGTATGAGGGCAATACTTATGTGAAGAATAACAAGGTTGATCTATTGAAGAAACAATTTGCTGTGTTTAAAGGCATAAGGAGTGAGTCCCTTGAAGATATTATCACGTGATATTATCATCTGATGTCAGAAATGGACAGTTATGACATAGAGGGATACACGGATGTGGAGATAAACGACAAGTTGCTGGATGCTTTACCTGCAAAGTGGGATATCTATACTTTGATGATAAAGGGTCAAGCTGATTATGAAACAAAAGACTTGGAAGAGGTTGTTGGGAAACTGAGAGCTTATGAGCTCAATATGAAGAAGAAGGAGACTGGATATGATCAGGTTCAAGATCCAGGGATTTATAAAGGGCTTACACCTTCATCTTCCAACAATGCTTTAAGTGACACTACAAATGCGTTTCTCTCATGTGAAAATGAGCAGATCGTGACAAATTCTGAGGGTGAAATATGTTTTATTGCTGCTTCAGGAGGCTCGTCAGTGGCAAAGAGACAAGAATCAAGTAATAGTAACAGCAGTACTAGGTCTATGCCTCTGAGTGTCAAAAGTGCCAAAGATCATCTAGCATCGCTTGCTTTGTTTGTTGCTTCCTATGAGAACTACATTCAGGGAAAAATATCTGATCCTGCTATGTTTGACGAAGATTATGATCAGAGCGACCCTGATGACTTGGAGGAGATGGATTTACAATGGTAGATGGCCATGATCTCTAGAAGAGTAAAGAGTTTCATGAACAGAACGGGCAGGAAGTTCGTTGGAAAGAGTGTGGGTTTTGACAAGTCTAAAGTGAAGTGTTACAATTTCCAAAACTACGGACATTTCGCTAGAGAATGTCAACGACCAAAATCTGAATCTCGTTCTAACTCATCCTTTCAAGATTCTCCTGGTCATGGTTCAAGCAACAGGAATGCATCAAACAACACTGATCAAAGGCCCTAATTTCTGCTAATAGAGAGGGTTCTTATGATTGGAGCGTTCATCTGGAAGGTGATAACAATGCTAATTTCTGCTAATTTCTGCTACGGTCCGGTTACCATCAGCTACGCGTCAGGGAGGAGGATATCGCCAAGACGGCATTTCGTACTCGGTATGGCCATTATGAGTTCTTGGTCATGCCCTTCGGTCTCACCAACGCACCTGCGGTGTTCATGGACCTCATGAACCGTGTGTGTAAACCATACCTCGACAAGTTTGTCATTGTGTTCATCGATGACATACTCATCTATTCCAAAAGTGAAGAAGAACATGCTGAACATCTACGATTACTGTTAGGATTACTTCAACAGGAGAAGCTATATGCCAAGCTTTCAAAGTGTGATTTTTGGATTCGGGAAGTTCAGTTTCTTGGGCATATCGTAAATGAAAAGGGTATCCACGTAGACCCTGCCAAGATTGAAGCCATCAAAAACTGGGAAGTACCCAGGACACCGACGGAGATCCGCCAATTTTTGGGTTTGGCTGGTTACTACAGACGTTTCATCGAGTGATTTTCAAAGATCGCACAACCGCTTACTACCCTCACCCAGAAAGGCATCAAGTATGCTTGGGGTGACAAGCAGGAAGCAGCATTTCAATTGCTAAAGCAGAAACTTTGCAGGGCACCCATTCTGTCCTTGCCGGAAGGGACAGATGACTTTGTAGTATATTGTGATGCTTCCATTCAGGGGTTGGGATGCGTACTCATGCAACGCGACAAGGTCATCGCGTATGCGTCACGACAACTGAAGGCTCACGAGAAAAACTACACGACGCATGACCTGGAATTGGGAGCAGTAGTGTTTGCACTTAAGATTTGGAGACACTACCTTTATGGAACGAAGTGCACAATCTTTACAGACCACAAGAGCCTCCAACACATCTTTGATCAGAAGGAGTTGAACATGCGACAGCGTCGCTGGGTCGAACTCTTGAACGATTATGAGTGTGCCATTCGGTATCACCCGGGTAAAGCTAACGTGGTAGCTGATGTCCTCAGTAGGAAGGAACACTTGAAACCTCGCCGTGTACGAGCATTACAACTCACTATTCATTCGAGGCTACCCGAACAAATACGCGACGCCCAGTTAGAAGCAGTTAAGGAGGAAAACATCAAGGCCGAATCGGTGGGAAAAATGGAATGCGATTGGGAAGTAAAACCCAATGGAGCCCGGTATTTCATGAATCGCATATGGGTACCTCTCTACGGAAACCTCAGAGAGCTAGTCATGGATGAAGCTCACAAATCCCGATACTCTGTCCATCCTGGTTCGGATAAGATGTATCAAGACCTTAGAGCTGCGTATTGGTGGCCCAACATGAAAGCCGATATAGCCACCTACGTGAGTAAGTGTTTGACTTGTGCAAAAGTCAAGGTAGAGTATCAAAAGCCATCGGGGCTACTCCAACAACCTGAGATCCCAGTGTGGAAATGGGATCAGATCTCAATGGACTTCATCACTAAACTCCCGCGAACTTTGGGTGGTTGCGATACCATCTGGGTAATTGTGGATCGTTTAACTAAGTCCGCACACTTCCTAGCTATTAAAGAAACAGATAAGATGGAGAAGTTGACTCGCATCTACATTAAGGAAGTAGTTTCTCGGCACGGAGTGCCAACGTCCATCATCTCAGACAGAGATGCTCGCTTCACATCCAACTTTTGGCAGTCACTTTAGAAAGCGTTGGGAACACGCTTAGATATGAGCACAGCCTATCACCCTCAGACTGATGGTCAAAGCGAAAGGACCATACAGACCTTGAAAGACATGCTTAGGGCATGCGTAGTAGACTTTGGAAATAGTTGGGAAACCCACCTGCCTTTAGTGGAATTCTCATATAACAACAGTTATCATACGAGTATTTCGGCAGCACCGTTTGAGGCATTATACGGTCGTAAATGTAGATCACCGGTCTGTTGGGCAGAAGTTGGTGACAGTCAACTCACAGGCCCTGAGTTAATACTTGAGGCTACTGAAAAGATTGTACAAATCAGAAACCGCATGGCGGCGGCACGAGATCGACAGAAAAGCTATGCTGATCAACGACGCAAACCGCTCGAATTTCAAGTAGGCGACCGCGTCCTACTAAAGGTGTCACCCTGGAAGGGTGTAATCCGCTTTGGAAAATGGGGCAAACTTAACCCAAGGTACGTAGGTCCGTTTGTGATCTTGAAATGTATCGGACCCGTAGCTTATCAATTAGACCTTCCTGCCGAACTCAGTGGAGTTCACAACGTATTTCACGTGTCAAATCTGAAGAAGTGTCTATCAGATGAAACTCTAGTCATTCCATTGGATGAGATCCAAGTGGATGAACAACCACACTTTGTGGAACAGCCTATCGAGATCATGGATCGTGAGATCAAGACTCGAAGGCACAGCAAGATTCCGATCGTTAAGGTTCGTTGGGACTCTAAGCGTCGACCGGAGTTCACGTGGGAAAGAGAGGACCAAATGAAAAGCAAATACCCACACCCCTTCGCAACTGAGCAGCACACTAACAATACCAATAACTAAATTTTCGGGACGAAAATTCTTTCAACATGGGGATGATGTGACAACCTGGAAATTTCTCATACTTTCGCGTACCATTGTTAACTAAATCCTTGTGCATGGCACTTGGGAATCTTTGTGCATGGCACTTGGGAACTTCTTGTAACTTCGCGTACCATCATTAACGAACTAACTCTTTGTGCGTGGCACTCTAAACATATATGCTACATTCTAAACCGCGTTTACTCAATTTTCGGGACGAAAATTCTTTCAACATGGGGATAATGTGACATCCCGGGTTTTTCGGATAACTTAAACGCAATACTTGTCGAATAAATTATATGCTACGTATTAAACGTGTACGAGTTAGTGAATACGTGATGTGCGATTATGTGATTGTGTTAGTTATAAAATAATTATGGTAAATATGTACACGAACCGAACCGCAACACGAACCAACCTCGATTTCCTTGTGACTCTAGGAGTGAACCAAGTTTTAAACCCAAACCATGTCGCAAGCAAACAACCCAAACCGAACCAACCCAAACCACTCTCGGCCGTGTGCAACCCAAACCGCAAACCCATTGTGTGCAACCCAAACCTTAAACCCAAGCCTTCGGCCGCGAGATCAAACCCAAACCGTAACCCTTCATCTTGCGCCTATATATACTAACCATGCATGCTTCCTTCACAACACAAAACCCTAATAGCAAACAGCCGACGGCAGCCCCTTGTTCACCTCCATTCGGTCGCGAGATCAGCCCATTTGTTCACTTCCTCGATCACAAACAGCCTACTCTTTCTTCCCGGTCGCGATTCTTTTGATCATTGGTTCCTCATCTCACTCACGGTTCGTTTACCTTATCATTAAAGATTAAAATTTATCATTTGTTACAAGATCATATTCGGATATGTGTGTTTGAATGAAGTGATTGTGTTGTTTTCGGATTGTTAATGCTAGATTGAAAGTTTGATGTTTGTTTGAAAATCTGAAATCATAGGCTGTATTTGGTTATAAAAACTAGAGATGTTGATTAGGGTTTGCATGGATATGTTATATGTATTGATCTATGATTGGAAAAATTAGTTCTTGATCGCTTAGGTTCATTGTATTGACGGTTTATGCGAATTAGTGGTGATAAAAGGCTGAAACAGGTTGCTGAGTAATAGTTACAGCCGACTTCATCTGGCTGTAACTCGGTCATTAGTTGTCGAAAAACGGATTTTCTGATGTCTAGAACATATAGATTTGAATAACGAATCTAATGGCACTGGATTCATATTTTTCTGAAGTCGTTTGATATTTTTAAGTGGCCAAATAAGTTCAGTAACTAAAGCTGTGAAAATCCTGAAATTTTGTTAGTTGTTTATCGAGTTGGATTTGATAATCAGTAGGGAGTCGAATCATGAAATTTGTACAGCAACTAGGTATGGAAATTTCCGGGCAACTCCCACTGGAATTTTGTTAATTGGACAATCAGTGATTTTAAATAAATTCTTCCGTGGACTGCAGTCAGAAAGCGACGAATCTGACTGCAGCCTAGTATATTAAAATTTATGGTTAATTGGTAAAGAATTAGGACTTGAAAAATTTATATAAATTTCTACAATATAGTTGTCACCTGCTGTAAAATAATTGGAATTTTTGGAACATTGGAACTATTTTATAAAAATCCTAGAAAACAGCTGAATTATGAGTATGTAAGCTGAGATAACTTGTGATTGTGTGCACCAAAGTGTTGCATGGATTGGATTATGTTCATGATAAATTGTTTTGATTACTATGTTCACATGAAGATACTTGCATGCATGTTTGAGTGTTAGGTATTTTGCTGTGTGTATCACTTTGTGCGTAAATTACGTGTAGAATTTGTATTGGTGTGTTCACACACTGACATGAAATCAATTGGTTTGTTAGGACGTAATTAGCGGTCCCATCCCTTACAACTTCTTTGATACACTAACCGAGCAACTAAAGGTGAGTTCACGGCCCCTAATTTTATCCGGTTTTAAACAACAGGGGGAGAAAACATGTATACACTCTTCAACTCAATCTCTTTACATTATATGAAGTTAACGTAACATAACTATTCGGTAACTAAGTTAATGTTAATGTAATGTTATGGTCACTAAGCAGCTATATCACTTAAGTCCTCGTCAATCTCTCGGATCGTTAGTATTGGGTTTTAATAGCGGGGGAATTATAAGTAGTACTACTGGGCCCGACAAGCCCCATCCGAGCTAGTCGCGCTAGCCGACCGGGTATGGTCAACGGGTGAATAATTTGGCCTAACTTCGCCATGGTCAGTGATAGGCCTGGCAACACGGAGGCACAACAGTCAGCTTCGATCGCAAACACTTACGTGACATAACTTTAGGCTAGCTACCTATATATATTAACATTGAACTTATTTACGAATCAACATTATTATTCCGGGTTGGGAATAATGGAACAAACAACAATATTATTCCGGGTTTGGAATAATGGAACCATCAGCAATATTATCCCAGGTTAGGGATAATGGAACCAACAACATTATTATTCCGGGTTGGGAATAATGGAACTAGTCGTTATCCCGGGTTAGGGATAACGGGGGAAACAAACTCATAACCGAACAAACGAATTTATGAAAACCTGTGAACTCACTCATCTTTAATGTTGACACTTGTTTCTTTACATGTTTCTCAGGACGCTACGAGCTCTAGGTGCACTCACACGCATTGAACAAGACATCTTTTATCGAGTCTCATTTACAAACTTTGTTTTGGCGTTTGTGTTGGCGCCCGTTTCTCTACTTATTTTATGCTTCCGCTCAACCATAAAAACTAATGATTCCGCTAAACATTGGTAACTAACTAAGACAATATAAAATCTACGATGAATGGTTAAACAAATGATTTTTGGAAAACGTATTACCAAATCATATAGAGTCGTTCGACGTACTAGTGTTTCAGATTCTGGTTTGTTCACACGCCTCGCGGTAAAACTCCGCAAGTGGAAATTGAGGTTGTGACAGTCTGGAAGAAGATATTGTTTATGAAACTGAGGATGGTGACTCAGTAACTCCAATGCATCCAGAGTGGTTCCGGAAAGAAAGAGAAAAACTTCCAGACTTCTATCAGGTGGTCACTGTTGAAAAATCTGAAGTTACCGATAGAATAATAAGCTGGAAGTACTGAAATCTCAAAGGGATGTTCATTGTGAAGAGACGAGGTGGAGTCATTCAGCATTTCAAGACCGAAGCTGATATGAAAAGCCTTCCAAGATGGGATATTCGAGAACTGGGCAGGCTAGACTTGATAAACCCAACCAACAGTAGCATCGGAGCTGGCTTTGAAAGACTTATTTTGAGAGAATGCAATCGGGGTTTCACAGTTTTCAAGCCACAACGACCATGAAGAAGAGTGTCAAAGACCACAAAAGATCCTATCACCAAAAAGGGAATGGTTACATGGGTCATAGATCCTGCTATGGTTGAAACGAGAGTCAAAATCCCACCAGAACAACCCGTCATGCTTACAAATTTCAAGAAGCGGTTCTACGACGGGAAGACGGGAGAAGCAGTGATCCGATTGGTCTCTAACGAAGATATTCGCATTCTAGACCTGATGGATGTTTTCATGTTCTGTCTTTCCGATCTTAACATTCTCTATTGCCACAAAATCCACGTTGGAGCCGGAAATGAGTACAGAGAAGAAGTAATGTTATTTTAAAGGCGCGGTAGAGCGGGCTAGAGAAAGAAAGATAGAAATGACGGACATTGTACTCAGAATCGAGAAGCAGAAAGAAAAGGAGGAGGCAAGAAAAACAAAAAGGAAGCACAAGTCATCATCCCAACAGAAAGCTCCCTCACCATCTCAAGCTGCATCTCTCTCTCAAACTTCGGTTTCATCCACATATGAAGCCACTACGGAGTTCCAACAACCTTCAAGTAAAGCTTTTGTTAATCTAAGCTCCGAAGAAACAATCAAAGCAACAACCGACCAACCTACCGATCAAGTTGCGCAAGATAAAGATCAAGGACCAACCGCAGACCTTGAAGCTCCGAAACAAGATTGAAGAAACTCAAGCATGCAACGGTCTAGGGAGGATATTGCGAGAACATTTTGGAGACCGTTGGTACTTGATTATCCATAGTTTGAGTTGGTTTGTAATGGTTAGACAATCTTGAAGGGTCAAAAGTGCAATTGTATGAAACTTATATGTTAGCTTCGTATTTAGCAACCCAGCTTAATTGTTAATTACGCTGGGTAGTCAGTTTGTATAAATATGTTCTTCAATGAATGTATTGTCCAAGTTTCTTGGACAGATTTTGGTGATTCTCTTGTGATGTGATTCTTGTTATTGTGCTTACATCTGAATATCCAAGTGTTGTTATTGATTACATCTTATTGGGATTTTATATACAACACTAGTTGTTTGATCCATTCAATATTCTTCATCTTCATTGTTTGGTTTTTCTTAACTTTTACACATTCAAACAACTAACCTATAGTTGTTTTGGTGATAACAATCAACCACTGTGATCCGAATCTGTTTTGGGACTCACAATTAGGTATCAGAGCCTTTGTGCTCTTGATTGTTTGAGTTTTTGTTAAGATTTTTCAAGTTTTGAAGGTTTTTCAAAAGTTTTCAAAGTTTATGGTTTTTCAAATTTTTGGGCTTAAAATGGCTTGATCTGGTGTTTTTAATCATTGGGTTGTTGTTAATAAGTGGTTTAGTAAACATTTTGGTCATTTTGCTGCAAAGAAACATGAATTTTGAGACATTTTTGGGTGATTAGAGGGTGTTTGTTCATACTAAATCTCTTCTGGGAGTATTTATTTTTGAAGCTAGCGTAGATACTTTTGAAGGCAGCGTAATTAAATTTGAATATCGCGTATTTAACAAATACGCTGGGTTTAAACCAGCGAATTTGTTGAGTTTGAGCGTAATAGTGCCAGCGAAATTAATCGAAGACGACTTCGAAGTCAGTGATACAAATCCTCAACGATTTTATCACGGTGATCAGCGAAATTTTAACCAAACTTTTTTTTTGTTTTTGAATATCCAGCGGATTTAGCTTTTGATTTCAAGTGCAGCATAATTGATTTTCAAGTGCAGCGTAATTGATCTCAAGTGCAGCGTATTTGATCCAAGTGCAGTGAATTTGATCTCCAGTTCAGCGTTTTATTTCATTTGTAGCGTATTTGTCTACTTTGCCGCGAAATTGTCTCCTGATTTATCACTCTCCAGCGTATTGATCACCGATCATCAATCATGTCTCTCATTCAACTCAATCTGATTGCCAAAGCTGAGCTAGAAACTAGAACTGCTACAAGGCCACCAAAGTTGAAAGGATCAGAAGATTTCAGCAGCTGGAAAAACAGGATCAAAGCCTTCTTTGAGTATACCGACTATACTCAATGGATGTCAGTCACAGTGGGTCCGCATGTTCCAATGATAATTCGTGACGACATTCGTACAATCAATGAAGATCCATCAACGTTCACAGATGAAGATAGAACTGTGATTCAACGTGACCGGAGGGCTCATGCTGCTCTTACTATGGCTCTGTCCAAGGACGATAACAACTTGTTGGAAGAGTACACCTCAGCACATGAACTGTGGTTGGCACTAATCGACCACTATGAAGGAAATGAGGAACTCATGGACAACAAACGAGACATGGTCCAGAAAGAGTATGACATGTTTGGAAGTGTTTGTGGAGAAAGCTTATTTGACCACATAAGTCGATTTCTGGGAGTGTTAACTAAGATGAAGAAAGTGGGAAATCCCATCGCAAATTATACATCAATCAAAAAGCTGCTAGATTCTCTCCCCAAAGAATGGAGCATTCAATGCATGATGATTAAGAGAACTTTCTTAACCAACACAACTCCTGTTACACTCTCAGAACTGATCAACACTCTAAAAGCATTTGAAATGGACATTGTCAAGAGAGAGATGAACCAAACTGGTTATTCTCAGAAGATTACTCAGCAAGCTGCTGCAACCTCGGCCCCCAAGAATATGGCATTTCTTGCTCATATCACTCATGTGGATTTAACTCTCAAACTTCTGTCGAATCTTATCCGAATGCGTCCGCAAGCTCTGTGAAGGCCTCATCATCCTCCGAGAAGACTACTGTGGCCAGCGACGCTCAAGCACTTAAAATATCCACAGAACACGTCGCATTGTTTAATACCTTCTTAAGCAGCTATGAGGCTCTTATGTCAGGAGAGTTGAAGTGAGATTTCCTCATAGCTGAAGACATGTATCAAGTGGATCCTGACGACATGGAGGAGATGGATCTGAAGTGGCAGATGGCAATGATCACTCTTCGGTTGAAGAAATTCCATAGAACATGTCACTTAAAATATCCACAGAACATGTCGCATTGTTTAATACCTTCTTAAACAGCTATGAGGCTCTTATGTCAGGAGAGTTGATGTGAGATTTCCTCATAGCTGAAGACATGTATCAAGTGGATCCTGACGACATGGAGGAGATGGATCTGAAGTGGCAGATGGCAATGATCACTCTTCGGTTGAAGAAATCCAAGATAAAACGGGAAAAAGGCTGGCCCTTGGAAAAGCTGGATTTGATAAGTCCAAGCTAAGATGCTACAATTGCAAAAATTTGGGCCATTTCAAAAGGAAGTGTCCATTACTGAAGAACGAGAATGCCGAGCTCAACCAGACAAGAAGACTGGTAACCATTGAAGGGATTGACAGCATTGTTGAAAACAATCAAAAGGCTTTAGTTGTGGAAGATTATAATTGGTCAGAGGAAATAGCTGAGGCTAAAGGTGAAGTTAACAAGGCCCTCATGGCAAATATCTCCACTATCTCTGTCACGTCTGCTTCAAATCGTGTTGAAAAACAAACCTCCAAGATTCCAAAAGATGACGTTGGTCTAAAAAGCATCATCGATTCTGCTGAACAAATCTCAGAGAAGGAACAAAAGAAAGCTTAAATGAATGAGTTGAAGCCTGCAGTTCAAGAAACCATCAGTAGCAACAAGAATGAGGCGGTTGGAACTTCTACCACCGCCAAGAAGTCAGAAACTAAGGATAAGGATTTGGTAAATAGCATACCATATGAATTCAAAGCGAAACTGTGCTCCAAACCATGCTTGAACGTCGTGGCACACTACAAATCTCTCAACCGTGACATCATTAAAGAAAAAGAAAAGATTTTGAAAATTAATCAAGAACTAAAAGAAAATGAAGCTGCATATCAGCGGAAGATAAATTCAACCATAGCTGAAATGCATACTTTAAAAGAATTAGTTTTCATAAAAGATTTTATCATAAATGATTTTACCAAAAAACTAAAAAAATCTCAAAACGAAAAAAACAAATTGCAAATCATTATTGATAAATGGAAAATTAGTCAAAAAGCACTGGTTGATATTGTAAACTGCCAACGACCGACATTCATCAAGGATGGAATTGGATATAAGGAAAAATTCAGAAATGAAAGCAAATTATTTCCTCCTCCGCACAGCAAAAATTATGTCCCTATGCCATCTACTCATCCTAAAACTGATTTAATCGATAAAAATGATCTTTTGGATCAAAATGCTTTTACAAATCACAAAAAATACTAACATGTCTGAAAACAATGCAGATCTGTGTGAGGGTCAAGAAGATGTGTGCGATGAGGAAGATGAAAGTGGAGGTTCAAAAATAGGAATCGGTTACTCAGTCGATAGTTATTCAACAGTTAACTGGTTCGCCTGGAATTGTAATAAGACAAACAGAATTTCTATTCAGGATAACTGTAATAGTTTATCTAGGATGGATGACTGTAACGACTTTGTGCCAAAACTGAACATTCGGGATGATTGTAATGGCCTTGCGCCTACACTTAAGACTTACAACCAATTGCATGCTAAGGTTGAGAGTCATGACTTAAACTCTGTTTTTAATGATGAAAATGTTATGCTTGAATCTCCTGTCTTTGTGGCAGAATTGAAGAAAAACAGATTTCGAAAGTTCCTCACAGTGGAAATTCCCGAGTTTGTTCCATCAGTTGTAGGTACTTCAGAGACCGATAAAGACTTTACTGAAGAAGGCAATAGAGATGATTCAAGCATAGCAACTTCAGAGAGTGATGGAGAAATGTCAAATGAAAGTCAAGAATCAACAACCTCGTCATCAGACAGTGAGCAGAGTGAGGATGAAATTGAAGATAAACATCATCCTGACAAGAAGAAAGTCAAAGACTCAAGCCATGTTACATCATCAGATTCCTCAAGCAGCTCCAGATTCTCATCACATACATCGTCTTTGCACTCAGCACCTAGGAAGAAAAGATCAAACCACAAACAATGCTTTCGATGTGGTCATTTAGGACATACTATGAAACATTGCAAAAGCAAGAAATTTTCTAAACCTAATCAAAATCTCGTTAAGAGCTTTACTGATCAATTTGACAATCTAAAGAAATCAGTAAAATGCATTGTTGACTCAACTTGTTTTTGGAAAATAAAAGAAAACTCTCTTGCTCAAAATCATGATAAAACTAATGTAAAGCAAGTCTGGGTTCCAAAAGCTAGCTAACTTGTAAATATCTTTTTTTGTTATTGTATATCAAAATAAAATTTAGAAATGGCTTCGGATGCTCATGGGATTTATATCTGGCATGTTGACAGCGGTTGCTCCGGGCATATGACCGGTTTAAAGGATCTGCTTACAAACTTTCAGTTATCAATGGTGATTTTGTGTCCTTTGCCGGAGACAAAAAGGGAGGGAAGATCGTCGGAATGGGTGACGTCGTGTCGGAAGCACTTACTCTTGAGAATGTGAACTATGTTCCAGAATTGTGTTACAATCTCATGAGTGTTTCACAAGTCTGTGACAAAGGAATTTCGGTGCTGTTTAATGACACAGATTGCTTATTCCTCAAACCTGAATACTCCGTCCCTGCAGAAATGATCATGCTTAGAGCTCCCCGCCAAAATAATACCCACGTGCTGAATATGAAAAATGCCAAATCAAATGAGCAAATGACATGTCTTATTTCAAAAGCATCTGAATCGGAATCACTGCTATGGCACAAGCGTTTGGGGCATGTGAACTTTTAAAACATAAATAGGCTTTCTAAATTAAATCTAGTAATAGGTTTAACTGTGAAAGATTTCCATTTTTCTAAAAAATTCATTGCATGTGCCCAAGGAAAGCAACATAAAAAGCCTCATAAGTCCAAAGCAGTGAATACGATTTTCGCCCCACTGCAATTACTTCACATGGATCTTTTCGGGCCTATAAGCGTTATAAGTTTAGCTAAAAGATCTTATTGTTTGGTAATTACAGATGATTTTTCAAGGTTCTCATGGGTGTATTTCCTCGAAGCTAAGAGTGAGACAGCTTCCGTTCTGAAAAGCTTCATCCCTATGATTGAAAACGTAATCAAGCTGAAGGTGAAATTCGTAAGAACCGACAATGGTACAGAATTCCAAGAATCATACGTTTGTTTCCTTCTGTGAAGAAAAAGGAATTCATCTTCAATACAGTGCTGCCAGAACTCCTCAGCAAAATGGTGTAGCGGAACGCAAAAACAGAACTCTCATCGAAGCTGCTAGAACTATGCTTGTCGACTCCAATCTTCCCATAATCTTTTGGGCTGAAGCGGTCAACATAGCATGCTACGTTTTGAATCGTGTTCTGATTGTCAAACCTCACGGAAGACAGCTTATGAACTACTTTTCAAAAGGAAGCCTCTGATAGATTTCTTCAGACCGTTTGGATGCTCATGCACACTTCTCAACACTGAAGATAATCTCATCATGTTTGAAGTGGTAGGTGATGTATGCTACTTCATGGGCTATTCATCCTCTCAAAAGGCGTATCGAGTCTACAACAAACGGACGAATATGGTGATTGAATCATATTATATCGATTTTCAAGAAGGAAACTCCACTAACACTGGAAGCGCTCCAAATTTGTTTTATGAGGTAGACATTGTATTCAATACTTTCGACATTGCAGAACCCATCACTGAATCAGAACCTGCAGAATCCACTCCATTGGAGCTACTGTTTGATCCTTCAGACATTGGTTTCACTCCTTTTACAACCCGTTTCACCCCTGCCTCTGCCTATCCTACTCTTCCTGTTATCGGAGTAAATGGTGACACATCTGCTGAGAATGCATCCGAACATGATGATTCTTCTTCACAGCAGGCTGTGGATGAACCTCCTAAAGAAGACGAAACTCCAATTATTTACATCGATGAACACTTCACCAATCTGCCTCAACAAGTGGAAACTCACACCAACGCAGGGTACAAGACCAATCAAAACCATCGAATTGAAAATGTCATCGGTTCTGTTGAAGATGGAGTTCGAACACGCGAACAAACACATACGATCAACACATGACTGTATGCAGCTTTTCTCTCGCAGTCTGTCCCAAGAGATATCGAAGAAGTAATTCAAGACTCCAGCTGGGTACAAGCAATGCAAGAAGAATTAGCCCAATTACGAAACTTAAAGTCTGGGAACTCGTTGACTTACCAGACAGAAAGTATCCAATTGGTACCAAGTGGGTGTTTCGAAACAAGATGGACGACCGTGGTGTAGTTATCAAAAATAAGGCAAGATTAGTGGTTCAAGGTTTTCGACAAGAGGAGGGGATTGACTATGAGGAAGTTTTTGCACCGGTTGCACGCTTAGAAGCTATCAAAATCTTCTTAGCCTATGCTTCATTCAAAAACTTAAAGGTGTTTCAGATTGATGTAAAGAGTGCTTTTCTGTATGGGAAAGTGAAAGAAGAAGACTATGTCTGTCAACCTCCAGGTTTTAAAGATCCTCATTTCCCCGCAAAATACTATAAGCTTGACAAAGCTCTCTATGGTCTTCACCAAGCTCCTCGAGCATGGTACGAGACTTTGTCAACATATCTTATGGAATGTGGGTACACAAGAGGGAAAATTGATATGACTCTTTTCACAAAGCGAATCGGAGATGACGTGATGCTAGTGTAGATCTACGTAGACGATATCATCTTTGGGTCGACTGATGAAGCTCTTTGCTAGGAGTTCGAGCAAGTAATGAAAGCAAAAGTTGAAATGAGCATGATGGGAGAACTTACGTTTTTTTGGGATTAGAAGTGAAGCAGAGAGAAGATGGCAAACTCATTCATCATGCTAAGTATATTAGAGATATTCTCTCCAAGTACAACATGAATGATTGCAAATATGCCAGTACTCCCTTTGCTGCTCAGACGGAACTTACTTCGGATCTTCAAAGAAAACCCGTGAATAAATCCTTCTATCATTCTATGATAGGCTCGTTAATGTATCTGACCGCAAGTAGGCCTGACATTATGTGGGTTGTCTTTCTCTGTGCACGATTTTGGACGGATTCGAAAGAATCTCATGAAGCTGCTGTCAAAAGAATCTTTCGCTATCTGAAAGGAACTCCCAAGATTGGTTTGTGGTATCCTAAAGATAGTAATTTTTATTTAATTGCTTACTCTGATAGTGATCATGCAGGTTGTAAAGTTGACAGAAAGTCCGTCTTTGGAGGATGTCAATTTTTGGGAAATCATCTCATTTCGTGGCAAAGCAAAAAGCAGACAACAGTCTCCACATCAACGGCTCAAGCTGAATACACGGCAGCTTACAGTTGTTGTTCTCTAGTTCTCTGGGTACAAAATCAGTTGTTGGATTATGGAATCAACGTTATGAAGACTCCTATATTCATCGACAACTAAGCGTGTCTTGGAAAATTGTGAAGAACTCTATCCACCACTCCAGAACCAAATACATCGAAATTCGCATTCATGCGATCAGAGATACGTATGAGAAAGGATATATTCAAGTGGTGCCGGTGGATACGATGCAACAGAAAGCTGATATATTCACGAAAGCCTTTGATAAAACTCGCTTCAATCAGTTGGTAACCTGGTTGGAGATATTCAATTTCCTTGAGTGGAAGTGAATTTAAAAAAAATGGTTTTCATAATAGATAATAATCTTATAAAATGTGCCCAACAAAATAATTTTTTGCAAGTTTAAAATTCCTTTTCAAGCAATGGATTCTCGAAATTAAAATTTTAAGGGGGGAAGTTTTCCAGAAAATATTGTTGAGACAGAATCCTTTATTTGACACCTGCACGAGAAATGATAGAAAAACTGCTAACACTTTGTTTTGATTTAAAACAGAAGAAGATTGAGGCATCAAGCAACAACGTGTCCGTAGATTCAGCAATACCTTGAAGTAAACTGTGAAAAGGAGACAAATTCTAATGAACACACAAGAATTCTGGATACCTACAATGTTGTGCAACTTGCGGGTAACACGTTGCGGCATATGGCTTAATAGTCTTAAATCTTGAGTTGATAGATTGCCAAAGTCCGAGATTTTTGGTCTTTATATTGACTAATCGGGATATCATAGTTGCTCTTCTGCTGCATCCAGATATATGCTGACCTAGACACGATTATGTTATCTTTACAAAAGAGCCAATGCGGCCAAAACACTACACATATGAAGCTCTCATTGAGAATCATTCAAGTGCTTAAATCATACCGTATTTGGTATCTGTCATAGCCCTCGTTAGACTTTGGTCTCTTTGCTGTATGGAAGTACTGACCTGAACACCAATTGTCTAACGTTGAAATTTCAAATACGAATGAGGTCAATATACTCACCTGCTATGAGGAATCTTTGTTCATACCTTGATCGCGAGGGTATGTCTTGATGTAGGACTCACGGGCACAACATTCTGACTGTTTCAACATGAGCGGGGGAACATTGAATTTCTTGTCAATATTACCGCAACATGATAAAAGGCTCTCCAATCGCATGTTGAAAGATAGGTGCATGGATTTAAAAGGACAAACATACTTACATTTTTTCTTGTGCCTTGATTATTCAAAATATCTTATATCCTATTTTCAATTAACAAAATGTTACTAGTATGATCTTTTGCAGGTAAGTCACAGGATCCGAATTTGTAAGCTCAAGTTTTATGTTAAAAAGGAGGCTTCCTAGCCCCAAAAACACTTTTAGGATCCAAATTGCAATTTTTCTTTTTTCTTAAGCTTATTTTTAAATTCTTGCACTATTTTTAACCAAAAAGGGGCACGTTTTTCTAGATAAGTTAAAATTTCCGAGCGTATTTGTTTCTAAGATTTCTTAAGTTTGAAGATATCTCTCAAAACCATCATCGCGGCATAAGTATTGTTCCAGCGTATTTAATAAATATGCTGGAAAGCAAATATATTTATATATATTTCAGTTTCATTTTTCTGCAAGTTTTTTTTCAAATATATTTCATCATCTTCTTCTTCAACCGCAAAACCCACAACTTCTTTATTTCAATTAAATCATCTCTAATAATCTGATAGAAGGTATTAAGATCGATATTGGTATGTTCTTGGTTTTATTATGTCGATTGTTTGTTGATATAATGCGTCGATTTCAAATACTGTTACCTTGTATATATACATTTGAATCTGGTTTTCATTCGGCTTTCATGGGTTTATCAAGAAAAACTTGAAGCCAGCGTATTTATTATGAATGCAACGTAAATAATTTGAATGTGGCGTAGTTATCTCAAACTATTGAGTTAGCGGATTTAAGTCTTGAACGCGAGTTCAAGCATCTGGCGTAAAGCGTAGAGAATCATTTTCACTGGATATATTCTCGACTTAAAGTCTAAATCCGTGACTCCTGATCAGCGTAAATATTCCTAACTCAGCGTAGTTTTCTCTGAGTCACATTTTATAAATAATTGCTGTTTTATAAAATTTATTTTAGATTTCTTTTCTATTTTGTTTATAATATAGTTTATGTATAAATTAATGTATATTTTTTATATTTTTGTTATTATTATATATATTTATATACTTATATATATATATATATATAGGTACATGAATCTAACTTGACTCGTTTTCGATTTCAGAAGTGGTGAAGGATATCATCTGGGATAAAACACGAAAGCACAATCAGCCGTGCAAGTTGGTCCCACCTCCAAGTGATTTCGAAGATGTAGCGGAGTGGATAAACTCAAGCAGGATTAGCTATACTGTTCAAGCCGATCTGATCGTCTACAACATCCACATTAAAAAGTTTTGGAAAACAGCCAAGGTGTCAATAGTAAACAAAGTTAAGAGAATCACGGCTAAAGTGAGAAAAAAGAAGATCACAGTAACAAAGGAAAATGTACGTAGAGTCCTCAGTCTTGGAGATAAGCACAGTGATCTGCTCAGAGTTATGAAAGATGACATCCTCTATGGCTTTAAAGGGATGAGGTATGTTGGAGATTTTAGAGAGAAAAACGAGATCAAAAGAAAGGGGCTTACAAAGGACTGGCGATTCATTCTTCATGTATTTGCTATGAGCTTGGCGCACAGAAAGGGAGGATATGATTGCTTGAACTTAGAATGGTCGGTTGCTATGCTCAACCTTTGCACAAAACAGCCATTCAACATTTTGGGTCTCATCTTTTACTACATGGTTGATAACGCCAATTCCTCCACATGGGCCATGTACCCACAGTTTGTTTAGCTCCTCGTCAACGACCAACATCCAAATCTCCCTCATGATGGAAATCTATACAAGTTTCAGTTGCCGACAGGTCGTCAGATTGCAGAGCTAAAAACTGAAGAATGGGTGCTGCTACATCAGGGGATGTATAGGGAAGAAAGATATCCTGTCGTGAAAGCAGCCTATGAGAAATACAGAGAACATGTAAAAAGAAAGAGACAAAGAGATGTTTATGAGGAAGTGAATGAGGAAGAAGAGGAAACTGAGCAGCTAGTTCGAAAGAATAAAGGAAAGCAACTTATGAAGGAAGGGGACCCATCAAAGAAACGTAAAGATACCCCTTCTCAAGAACGGTTAATGGAAAGCAGCTTCAGGGCCGGAGGCACCAGAGAACATCGCGAGCACAATGAGAATCTCCGTGCAATTCACGAGGCCGAAGAAAGAGAGAAAAGAGAAGCTAGAAGAAAGAGGCGTCATATGACAGAATCTGAAACCCAAGTAACGGTCACTACTTAGCAAGAACAGTTAGACGAGTTTTTGATCAATTGATTGTTGATCCAGAAGCTCCAAGCTTATCTCCCCTCAGAAGCATAAGAAAACAGGGGAAGGACCGTCGACAGAAGCACAACCAAGGCAAATGCCCCAACAAGTTCCTCGAAGACCGCGTCCATTTCAGGATCTGTATGATAAGCTGGCAAAAGATATTGGGAAAGGCCCAGCTCAGGAGATCTTTCTGTTGAAACATCAGGTAAGCAACACGAACGTTATTCGCAAAAAGTTGACGGTGCAAAGAAAGAAAAACAAAGAGCTCCACACATATGTCAAAGAACAAACAAGATTCGTGAGATTTCAGCATGATGGAATGGAAAAGATGTACTGCATGATCAGAGAACTTTGCACCAAAGTAGACATACAACCAATGTTCTCATCCACAGACATTTTTTACTATGAGAAGTTCAAGGTTGAAGAAGAAAAATAAAAGGCTGAAGACGCAGAAAAGAAGAAAAAGCCTTAGAATCTGTGGTAAACGTCACTGAGGATGACGAAAGTGAAGAAGAGGAGGTGGACAGTGATGAGATGCCAGCTCGATTTGTTGAATGGGGTTTGGAAGAAGATAATATTTGTGAAACTGAGGATGGTGACTCTGTAACTCCAATGCATCCAGAGTGGTTCCGGAAAGAAAGAGAAATACTTCTTGTGAGTCCCAAAACAGATTCGGATCATAGTGGTTGATTGTTTTCACTCAAACAACTATGGATTAGTTGTTTGAATGTGCAAATACTAAGAAGAACCAAGCAAAGAAGATGAAGAATCTTGTATGGATCAAACAACTAGTGTTGTATATGAAATCCCAATAACATGTAATCAGTAATATCACCTGGATATTCGGATGTAAGCACAATAGCAAAATATCACAACACAAGAAGATCACCAAAATCTGTCCAAGAAACTTGGACATACATTCATTGATCATAGTATTTATACAAACTGATCATCCAACGTAATTAATAATTACGCTGGACTATAAAATACGCCGCGTACTAGAAGTTTCACGCAATTACACTTTTGACCCTTCTACATTATCTAACTATTTCAAAACGGCTCAAACTATTGATAATCAAGCACCAATGGTCTCAAAAGATCTAATAATATTCCCCCTAGACCGTTGCATGCTTGAGTTTCTTCAATCTTGTTTCCAAGCATCAGGGTCTGCGGCTAGATCTTTTGTTTGCTGTTCGATTGCTGCATCAGTTGATTGTTGAATAAAAGCTTCACTAATGGTTGGATGTGCCTCCACTGTGACTTCATATGTGGATGAAGTCCAAGGTGGTTGAATGATCTAGACGTCTGAATCTGGAGATGGATCTTTGGTTGGAATAGAGGATGATTCTTGCTCAGCTGCTTTCTTCTTGCTGGACGCTTCTTTTTCCTTTTTCGCTTCCATTCTGAGTAAGATTTCCATTACTTCAATCTTTCGTGTTCTCGCACTCTCGACTGCCCTTTGAAAGAGCATTCCCTCCTCAAGATATTCATTTGCTGCCCCAACATTTATCTTATGTCCGTACAAAATGTTCAGGTCGGAAAGACAGGACATAAAAACATCCATAGGGTCCAAAGAATGTCTTCAATTGAATTAGACCTTATGACTGCCTCACCGGTTTTTCCGTCATATAACCACTGCTTGATATTGATGAGCGTCATAGGTTGCTCTGGAGGAAGCTTAACCCTGGTAACCAACTTTGCTGGATTTATAACCCATGTTATCTTTCCCTTACCGGTGAACGGATCCTTGGTGGTTTTAGACACACGTTTTCTGGGGCGCTGAGGCTTGAACACTGAGAATCCTCGCAAGCATTCTCTTTGTATTAATCTTTCTAAATCTCTGCCTATGCTGCTGTTTATCCGATTAATCAGCTCATGCTTGCTAAGCTCTCGTATGTCCCATGTGGGTAAGCTCTGCATATCGTGAGCACTTTGAAAATATTGAATCACTCCACCTCTTCGTTTTACGACGAACCACCTGGTCAGATTGCAGTGCTTCCAACTAATGATTTTATCAGTAATCTCAGTTTTCTCGACTGTGATTACCTGATAAAAGTCAGGCATTTTCGCTCTCTCCTTTTTAAACCACTCTAGATGTTGTGGTTCAAATTCATCTCCCCCATCCGTTTCATACACCACATCTTCTTCCAACCCCCATTCTAAGAACTTTGCAGGCATTTCGTCTTTGTCAACTTCCTCTTCATCACTATCATTTTCAAGACTAACGCCTACTGCTGATTCCAGACGTTTCTTCTTCTTTTCAGCTTTCTCAGCTTTCTTTTTCTGTTCTCTTTCCTTAAATAAATCAAAGTTAAAGATGTCTTCATTCGAGTACCTTGGCTTTCTGTTTGCAGCACTGTATAGCTTTTGTACCATTTCATGAAGTTTCTCCATCCCTTCCTGCTGAAATCTAATAAATTCTGTTTGCTTAGCAACGTATGCATGCAGTTCTTTGTTCTTCAACCTTTGCTATTTCAACTTTCTCTTGAGAACATTAGTGTCATTGACTTTGTTCTTCAACAGACATAATTCCTTAGCAGAAAATGAGCCGATTTCCTTAGATAGACGGTTGTAAACCTCTTGAAAAGGTCTGGGTCAAGAAGGAACTTGCTGACGAGGGGGTTGTGCCGATACTGGAGGTTTGGGTGAAACCCTTGCAGATGATCCTTCTCCTGATTTTTTCTTCTTTGGCGCTGTAGCCTCGCTTGGAGAAGGCTCCAGTGGATCAGCAAAAAGTCCCTCCACGAATCTAAATAACTGTTCTTGCTCTGATGTAACAACCTCAGGGGTTTCAGATTCAGTCATTTCCCTTCTTTTCATTCTCCTCTCTCGTTTCTCAGCCTCCGCCACCGCATGGATGGCTTGCATTCGTTCAATCTCTTCCCTGTTTGATCCATCGTGAATGTTGTCAGCCATGATTCGCTATGGGTTTGGCGCGTCTCTCTTGCTCTTCTTCCTTGACGGTTCCTCTTCTACCACTTTCTTTCCTTTTTCTTTGTGCTTACGTACCAGAGAAATTTCTTTTTCTTGTTCAGCCTCTTCAGCGACATCAACTGGATGACTTCCACCTTCCCTACCTTTTCTTTTCTTTTCTCGATACTTGTTGTAGGCAGCTAGAACTACTGGAAGTCTTTTCTCACGATACATCCAGTGGTGCAGCATCACCCATTCTTTGGTTTAACTCAGTAATCTGCCTTCCTTTTGGTAGTTGAAACTGATACGTGTTTCCATCATGTGGCAGGTTTCGATGTTGATCATCGATGAGTAATTGCTTGAATCTAGGATACATCGCCCATGCACCTTTATTGACGTTTTCAACCATGCAGTAAAAAATCAATCCAGAAATGTTGAACGGCTGATTCGTACACAGATTCAGCATAGCCGTGGACCACTCTAGATTCAAACCATCATAACCGCCCTTTCGATGATAGATGCTCATACAAAACGTGTGCAAAATGAACCTCCAGTCTTTCATAAGTCCAGACTTCTTGATCTCATTTTTGTTACGAAAGTCTCCAATATAGTTCATTCCACGAAATCCCTCTAGAATTTCCTCCTTCTTTAACTTCAATGGGTCATGTCCATTATCTCCTAGGCTCAGCACTTTTCGAATTCGTTCCTCAGTGACATTAATTTCCTTGTTCCGCACTGTTGCTGTAATATGTTTGACGTTGTTCAGCATTATTGCCCTTGCCATTCTCCAAAATTCTTCTATGTGAATGGAGTAAATAGTAGGATTAGCTTGGATTCCATAGCTAATTTTACTCCGTGATAACCAATCCATCACGTCTTCAAAATCTGGCTACGGAAGGACTAGAGTAATTGGTTGATTATGTTTTCTCGTACCATCCACACCAAGGGTTGAGCCATTTCTGAAAAATGGAAACGAGTCAATTTAGATTTATATATGACAATATAAGTATAGATGTATATGATTGAAATATTAAAGAGAATAAACAGAGAAAAAAATATACCAAAATATATATACAAAATAATTAAAACCGCAGATATCTACGCTGAGCATAATGATAACTACGCAGAACATCTGACAAGCGAAATTAAGGGGTTTTCGGCGTAAGTGATTTATTACGCTGACTTCATCCTCGTATTACTTTAATACGCCGGTTGCTTAGCTAATTGTTCAAGACTTAACTTCGCCATTAGATGTCTCGTACAAATGCGCTGATCAGACATAATTACGCTGAATACAGCTTAGCGTATTTAAGTGCCAGCGTAGATGACCATCTACGCTTAGCTTAGCCAGCGTATTTGTCTAATACGCCGGTTGCTTGAACTCGCGTTCAAGACTTAAATTCGCCAATCCTTGACCAGCTTAATTACGCTATCTTCATACTAAATACGCCATATTCAAAAATAAATACGCCATATTAAAAAATTTCTTGATAAACCCTTTTATCAAACTCGAACCGGCTAGATTAAGAAAGATATATGAAAACATAACAGACTGAGATGATTTAAACACACTTAAACAAATAGCAATGAACATTTGAATATCAAAATCATACCAATATCGATTCTGATTCAGATTTACTGATTTCGGATTGAAAGAGAACAGAGAGTGTGGGTGTTTGTCGAGTGAAGAAGAAGATGATGAATTTTTGAAAATATTTACAAACGGTGAAAAGTAAAGTATTTATTCAATTTTACATTCCAGTGTAATTATTAATTACGCTGGATAATTAATTACGCCATGTTGATATTTTTCGAGGTTTCTTCAAGCCTAAGAATTTGAAATCAATTACGCTCGAAAACTTAAAATTTTCTCGAAAAATGTGCCCTTTATGGTTAAAAATAATGCAAGAAATGAAAAATAAGCTTAAGAAAAATTGAAAATTGCAGTATGGATCCAGAAATTTGTTTTTGGGGCCAGGAAGTCTCCTTTTTCACACAAAATTTATGCTAACTGACTTGAATCCTCTGACATTCCTGCAAAAGATTATACTGGTAACACTTCGTTTGTTTGAGATAAAATATTAGTTATATTAGATAATTAAGGCACAAGAAAACCTGTCAGTATACTTGTCCTTTTAAATCCATGCACCTATCTTTCAACATGCGATCGGAGAGCCTTTTTATCATGTTGCAGTAATATTGTCAAGAAATTTAATGTTCCCCCACTCATGCTGAAACAGTCAGAATGTTGTACCCGTGAGTCCCACATCAGGACATACCCCCGCAATCAAGGTATGCACAAAGATTCCTCATAGCAGGTGAGTATATTGACCTCATTCGTATTTGAAAGTTCAACGTTAGACAATTGGTGTTCAGGTCAGTACTTCCGTACAGCAAAGAGACCGAGGTCTAACGAGGGCTATGACAGATACCAGATGCGGTATGATTTAAGCACTTGAATGATTCTCAATGAGAGCTTTATTTGTGTTGGGTTTTGGCCGCATAGGCTCTTTTGAAAAGATATCATAGATGTGTCTAGTTCAGCATATTTCTGGATGTCGCAGAAGAGCAACTATGATATCCCCGAATGATTAGCCATTATAATGACCCGAAATCTCTGACCTTGGCAATCTATCAACGCAAGATTTAAGACCATTAAGCTATACGCCACAACATGTTACCTGCAAGTTGCACAACATTGTGGGTATTCAGAATTCTTGTGTGATCATTAAGGTTTGTCTCCTTTTCGCAGTTTACTTCTAGGTATTGCTGAATCTACTGACACGTCATTGCTTGAGGCCTTAATCTTTTTCTGTTTTAAGATCAGAACTAGTTTTTCTATCATTTCTCTTGCAGGTGCCAAAGAAAAGATTCAGTCTCAACAATATTTTCTGGAAAACTTCCCCCTTAAAATTTTATTTTCGAGAATCCATTGCTTGAAAAGAAATTTTAATCTTGTAGAAAATCTTTTTGTTGGGCACATTTTATGAGATCATTATTTATTATGAAAACTATTTTTTTTACCAAAGGTCAAATCCATTCAAGGAAGTTCACCATTTCCAACTAGGTTACCAACTACTTGAATCGAGCTTTATTGAAGGCTTACGTAAATATATCAGCTTTTTATTGCACTGAATACACTGGCACCACTTGGATGTATCCTTTCTCGTACGCATCTCTAATCGCATGAATGCGAATTTCACTGTGTTTCGTTCTTGAGTGGTGGATAGGATCACAATCCCAGACACGCTTCATTGTCAATGAATATTGGAGTCTTCATGATGTTGATCCCATAATCCAACAACTGGTTATGTATCCAAAGGACTTGTGAATAGCAACTGTAAGCTACCGTGTATTCAGCCTGAGCGGTAGATGTAGATACTTTTATCTGCTTTTTGCTCTGCCATGAAATAAGATGATTTCCTAAGAATTGGCAGCCTCCTGAGACAGATTTTCTGTCTACTTTGAAACATGCATGATCACTGTCAGAGTAAGCAATTAGATCAAAATTACTATCTTTAGGATATCACAAGCCAAGCTATGGAGTTCCTTTGAGATAGCGAAATATTCTCTGGACGGCAGCATCATCCGATTCTTTGAGATTCGTCTGAAAGTGGGCACAGAGACAGACAGCCCACATTATGTCTGGCCTATTAGCGGTCAGATACATTAACGAGCCAATCATTGAATGATAGAAAGATTTGTTCACTTGCTTTCCTTGAAGATCTGAAGTGAGTTCCACCTGAGTGGCAAAAGGAGTGTTGGCAGATTTGCAATCATTCATGTTGTACTTGGAAAGAATATCTCTGATATACTTAGCCTAATGAATGAGGATGCCATCCTTTCTTTGCTTCACTTCTAATCTTAAGAAAAACGTGAGTTCTCCCATCATGCTCATCTCGAACTTCGCTTTCATCACCTTCTTGAATTCTCTACAAAGGGCTTCATCTGTCGACCCAAAAATGATATAGTCCACGTAGATTTGAACCAACATCACATCTTCTCCAATCCTTTTAGTGAAGAGAGTCATGTCAATTTTGCTTCTTGAGTATCCACACTCCAGAAGATATGTTGACAAAGTCTCGTACCATGCTCGAGGAGCTTGGTGAAGACCATATAGAGCTTTTTCAAGCTTGTAGTATTTTGTGGGGAAGTGAGGATCTTCAAAACCTGGAGGTTGACAGACATAGACTTCTTCGTTTACTTTCCCATACAGAAAAGCACTCTTTACATCCATTTATAAAAAACACCTTCAAGGTTTTGAATGAAGTATAGGCTAAGAAGATTCTGATGGCTTCTAAGCGTGCAACCGGTGCAAAAACTTCCTCGTAGTCAATCCCCTCTTCTTGTCGAAACCCTTGAACCACTAATCTAGCCTTATTCTTGATAACAACAGCACGATCGTCCATCTTGTTGCGAAATACCCACTTGGTACCAATTGGATACTTTCCGTCTGGTAGGTCAACGAGTTCCCAGACTTTAAGTTTCTGAAATTGGGCTAATTCTTCTTGCATAGCTTGTACCCAACTTGAATCTTGAATAGCTTCTTCGATATCTCTTGGCACAGACTGCGAGAGAAAAGCTGCATACAGTCCTGTGTTGATGGTATGTGTTTGTCCGCGTGTTCGAACTCCATCTTCAACAGAACCGATGACATTTTCAATTGGATGATTTCGATTGGTCTTGTACCCTGCATTGGCGTGAGTTTCAACTTGTTGAGGCAGAATAGAAAAATGTTCATCGACGTAGATAATTGGAGTTTCGTCTTCTTTGGGTGGTTCATCCACAGCCTGCTATGAAGAAGATTCATCATGTGTGGATGCATTCTCAGCAGATGTGTCACCATTTACTTCGAACACCGGAAGAGTAGGAGAGACAGAGGCAGGGGTGAAACGGGTTGTAAAAGGAGTAAAACCAATGTCTGACGCATCAAACAATGGTTCCAATGGAGCGGATTCTGCAGGTTCGGATTCAGTGATGGGTTCATCGATGCTCAAAGTGTTGAATATAATATCCACATCATAAACCAGTTCGGAGCGCTTCCAGTGTTAGTGGAGTTTCCTTCTTGAAAATCAACGTAGTACGATTCAATCACCATCTTGGTCCGTTTGTTGTAGACTCGATATGCCTTTTGAGAAGATGAATAGCCCATGAAGTAGCATATGTCACCGACTGCTTCAAACTTGATGAGATTGTCTTTAGTGTTGAGAAGTGTGCATGAACACCCGAACGGTCTGAAGAAATCTATCAGAGGCTTCCTTTTGAAAAGTAGTTCATAGGCTGTCTTTCCGTGAGGTTTGACGATAAGAACACGATTCAAAACATAGCATGCTGTGTTGACTGCTTCTGCCCATAAGATTATGGGAAGCTTAGAGTCGATAAGCATAGTTCTTGTAGCTTCGATGAGAGTTATGTTTTTGCGTTCTGCTACCCGGTTTTGCTAAGGAGTCCTGGCAGCGCTGTATTGGAGGCGAATTCCCTTATCTTCACATAAGTAGACAAACATATTATTTTTAAATTCAATTCCGTTGTCGCTTCTGATGGAGTTGACTTTCAGCTTGATCACGTTTTCAATCATGGGAATGAAGCTCTTCAGGATGGATTCCGTTTCGCTTTTGGCTTCAAGAAAGAATACCCATGAAAATCGTGAGAAATCATCTGTAATCACCAAACAATAAGATCTTTTAGCTAAACTTTTAACGCTAATTGGACAGAAAGATCCATGTGAAGTAATTGCAGAGGGGCAGAAATCGTATTCACTGCTTTGGACTTATGAAGCTTTTTATGTTGCTTTCCTTGGGCACATGCGATGGACTTTCTGAAAAAGGAAAATCTTTAATAGGTAAACCTCTTACTAGATTTAATTTAGAAAGTCTATTTATGTTCTTAAAATTCACATGCCCCAAACGCCTGTGCCACAGCAGTGATTCCGATTCAGATGCTTTTGACATAAGACATGTCATTTGCTCATTTGATTAGGCATTTTTCATATTCAGCGCGTAGGTATTATTTTGGTGGGGAGCTCTAAGCATGATCATTTCTGCAGGGACGGAGTATTCGGGTTTGAGGAATAAGCACTCCGTGTCATTAAACAGTACCGAAATTCCTTTGTCAAAGACTTGTGAAACACTCATGAGATTGTAACACAATTCTGGAACATAGTTCACATTCTCCAAAGTGAGTGCTTCTGACACGACATCACCCATTCTGATGATTTTTCCTCCCTTTTCGTCTCGGCAAAGGATACAAAGTCACCATCGATAACTCAAAAGTTTGTAAGCAGATCTTTTAACCCGGTCATGTGCCTGGAGCAACTGTTGTCAACATGCCAGATATATTCCATGAGCGTCCGAAGTCATTTCTGAATTTTATTCTGTTATACAACAACAAAAACAAAAAATATGTACAAATTAGCTAGCTTTTGCAACCTAGACTTGCTTTACATTAGTTCTATCATGATATTGAGCAAGAGAGTTTTCTTTTCCTTTCCACAAACAGGTTGAATCAACTATGCATTTACTGGTTTCTTTAAGTTGTCAAATTGATCAGTAAAACTTTTAACGAGATCTTGACTAGGTTTAGAAAATTTCTTGCTTTTGCAATGTTTCGCCGTATGTCCTAAATGACCACAGCGAAAACATTGTTTTTGACTTGATCTTTTCTTCCTGGGTGCTGAGTGCGAAGATGATGTATGTGATGAGAGTCTTAAGCATCTTGAGGAGTTTGATGATGTAACGTGGCATGAATCTTTAGCTTTCTTCACTTTCTCTTCCGGATTATGTTTATCTTCAATGTCGACTTCACTGTGCTCATTGTCTGATGAGGGGATTGATTCTTGACTTTTATCTGACCTTTCTTCATCACTTTCTGAAGTTGTTGTGCTTGAATCTTCAGTGAAATCTTTATCAGTCTCTGATGTACCTGCAACTGATGGAACAAATTCTGGAATTTCCTCTGTAAGGAATTTTCCAAAACTGTTCTTCTTTAACCCTGGCACAAATACAGGAGATTCAAGCATAAAATTTTCATCATTAAGAACAAAGTTTAGGTCATGACCCTCAACCTAGCAAGCCCTTGGTTGTGAGCCTTAAGTGTAGGCACATGGCCATTACAGTCATCCTGAATATTCAATTTAGACATAAAGCCGTTACAATCATCCATCATAGATAAACTATTACAGCTATCTTGAACAGAAATTATGTTCATCTTATCACAATTCCGGGCGAACCAGTTAATAGTTGAATAACTGTCGCCTTAAAAGCCTATTCCTATTTTCATCCCTCCACAATCATCTTCCCCATCGCACACATCTTCCTTACTCTCGCACAGATCTGCATTACTTTCAGAAAAGTTAGTTTTGTTTTCGGATTTATAAAAAATACTTTGATCCAAAAGATCATTTTTATTGATTATGTCGTTTTTAGGATGAGGAGATGGCATAGGAACATAATTTTTGCTATGCGGAGGAGGAAATAATTTTCTTTCGTTTCCGAATTTATCTTTATATCCAATTCCATCCTTTATGAATGTTGGTCGTTGGCAGTTTACAATATCAACGAGTGCTTTTTGACTAATTTTCCATTTATCAATAATGATTTGTAACTTATTATTTTCGTTTTGAGATTTTTCTAGTTTTTCAGTCAAATCATTTATGATAAAATCTTTTCTGAAAACTAATTCTTTTAAAGTCTGCATTTCAGCTATAGTTGAAGTCAACTTTCGCTGATATGCAGCCTCATTTTCTTTTAATTCTTGATTTATGTTCAAAACTTTTTCTTTTTCTTTTTCTTTAATAATATCATGGTTGAGTAATTTGTAGTGTGTCACGACGCATATGGAATGCTGTTTACCAAATCCTTCTCCTCGGCTTCTGATTTCATGGCAGTGGTAGATGTTCCAACCGCTTCATTCTTGCTGATACTGATGACTTCTTGAACTGCAGGCTTCAACTCATTCATTTCAGCTTTCTGTTGTCTCTTCTCTGAGGCAGGAGTGATGATGCTTTTCAAACCAGCGTCATCTTTTGGAATCTTGGATGTTTGTTTTTCAACACCATTTGAAGCAGACGTGGCAGAGATAGTGGTGATGTTTGCCATGATGGCCTTGTTTGCTTCTCTCTTTGCCTCAGCTATCTCCTCCGGCCAGTCATAATCCTCCACAACTAAAGCCTTAGGATTATTGTCAGCAGCGTTGTCATTTCCCTCAATGGCAATCGGCCTCCTTGTCTGGTTAATTTCTGGAAAATTTTCGTTCTTCAGTAATGGACACTCTCTTTTGAAATGGCCCAAGTTTTTGCAGTTATAGCACCTAAGCTAGGATTTGTCAAATCCAGCTTTTCCAAGAGCCAACCTCTTTCCCGTTTTATCTTGGAATTTCTTCAACCGTAGAGTGATCATTGCCATCTGCCACTTCAGATCCATCTCCTCCATGTCGTCTTGTTCTACTTGATACATGTCCTTAGCTATGAGGAAATCTCTCTTCAACTCTCCCGACATAAGCGCCTCATAGCTACTTAATAAAGTATTAAAAAGAGCTACATGTTCTGTAGAAATTTTAAGTGCTTGAGGGTCGCTGGCCATGGTGGTCTTCTCAGAGGATGACGAGGCCTTCACAGAGTTTGCGGTAGAATTTGAATAGGATTCGACAACACTTTGGGAATTTAATCCACATGAGGTGACAGGAGCAAGAAATGCCATATTCTTGGGGACCGAGGTTGCAGCATCTTGCTGAGACGTCTTCTGAGAATATCCAGTTTGATTCATCTCTCGTTTGATGATGTCCATTTCAAAGGCTTTTAAAGTGTTAATCAATTCCGAGAGAGTGACTGGAGTTGTGCTGGTGAGGAAAGTTCTCTTAATCATCATGCATTGAAGACTCCATTCTTTTGGTAGAGAATCTAGCAGCTTCTTGATCGATGCATAATTTGCAACTGGGTTTCCCACCTTCTTCATCTTGGTCAACACCCCCAGAAATCTACTTATGTGGTCGAGAAAGCTTTCGCCACGAATACTTCCAAACATATCATATTCTTTCTGCACCATGTCTCGTTTGTTCTCCCTGAGTTCCTCATTACCTTCACAATGGTCGACTAGAGCCAGCCACCGTTCATGTGCCGAGGTTTATTCCTCAAACAGATTGTTATCATTCTTAGACAGAGCCATAGTAAGAGAAGTGTGAGCCCTCCGGTCACGTTGAATGAGTGTCCTATCTTCATCTGTGAATGTTGAAGGATCTTCATTGATAGTTCGGATGTTGTCACGTATTATCATGGGAACATGCGGGCCCACAGTGAGTGACATCCATTGAGTATAATCGGTATACTCAAAAAAGGACTTGATCATGTTTTTCCAGCTGCTGAAATCTTCCGAACCTTTCAACGTTGGTGGCCTTGTAGCAGTTCCTGTTTCTAGTTCGGCTTGAGCAATCGGATTGAGTTGATTGAGAGACATAATGGATGATTGGTGATTAAATACGCTGGGTTTTGGTTGAATAAGAACATAGTTACGCTGCGAGGAAGATAAATACGCTGGCTATGCGGTAAATACGTTGGACGAGAGATCAAATTCGCTACACTTGGAATCAATAACGCTGATGGGGATTGGTGACTTTGTCCTGCAAAAAGCTAAATCCGCTGGATATTCGAAAACAAGCAAAGGTTTAGTTAAGTTCACTGAACACCATGATAAAATCCCTGAGGATTAGGATCACTGATTTCGAAGTCGCCTTCGATTAAATTCGCTGGAGCAATTACGCTGACAATTTTATAAATCCGTTTGTTTAAGAACCAGCGTGTTTGTTAACTATGCGAAATTCAAGATAAATACACTAGCTTCAAAATAAATACATCAACTTCAAATATATCTACGCTAGCTTCAACATTAAATACGCCTAGAAGGGTTTTAGTACGAAAAAAAACCCTCTAATCACCCAAAAGCGACCCAAAATTCATGTTTCTTTGCATCTAAATATGTTTACCAAACAACTGATTAACTAGAACCTAAAGATTAAATGCACCAGATCAAGCCATTTTAATCCCAAAAATTTGAAAAACCATGAAACTTTGAAAACTTTTGTAAAACCTTCAAAACTTGACAAATCTTAACAAAAACTCAAACAATCAAGAGCACAATGGCTCTGATACCAAATTGTGGGTCCCAAAACAGATTCGGATCACAGTGGTTGATTGTTTTCACTCAAACAACTATGGATTAGTTGATTGAATGTGCAAATACTAAGAAAAACCAAGCAAAGAAGATGAAGAATCTTGTATGAATCAAACAACTAGTGTTGTATATGAAATCCCAATAACATGTAATCAGTAACAGCACCTGGATATTCGTATGTAAGCACAATAGCAAAAATCACAACATAAGAAGATCACCAAAATCTGTCCAAGAAACTTGGACATACATTTATTGATCATAGTATTTATACAAGCTGATCATCCAGCGTAATCTGTCCAAGAAACTTGGACATACATTTATTGATCATAGTATTTATACAAGCTGATCATCCAGCGTAATTAATAATTACGCTAGACTATTAAATACGCCGTGTACAAGAAGTTTCACGCAATTACACTTTTGACCCTTCTACATTATCTAACTATTACAAACGGCTCAAACTATTGATAATCAAGCACCAATGGTCTCAAAAGATCTAACACTTCCAGACTGCTATCAGGTGGTCACTGTTGAAAAATATGAAGTTACCGATAGAATAATAAGCTGGAAGTACTTTAATCTCAAAGGGATGTTCATTGTGAAGAGACGAGATGGAGTCATTCAGCATTTCAAGACCGGAGCTGATATGAAAAGCCTTCCAAGATGGGATATTCGAGAACTAGGCAGGCTATACTTGATAAACCCAACCAAGAGTAGCATCGGAGCTGACTTTGAAAGACTTATTTTGAGAGAATGCAATCGGGGTTTCACAGTTTTCAAGCCACAACGACCACGAAGAAGAGTGTCAAAGACCTCAAAAGATCCTATCACCGGAAAGGGAATGGTTTTCATCGATCCTACTAAGGTTGAAACGAGAGTCAAAATCCCACCAGAACAGCCCGTCATGCTTACAAATTTCAAGATGTGGTTCTACGACGGGAAGACGGGAGAAGCAGTGTTCCGATTGGTCTCTAATGAAGATTTTCGCATTCAAGACCCGATGGATGTTTTCATGTTATGTCTTTCCGATCTTAACATTCTCTATGGCACATTCCTTAGACTTTCGAGTCTAGGCTTTGACCTGGGATTTTCTCATCTCATTATTAAGTTATTAGTATTGTTTTTGAATTGATTATAACTGGAAAATTCCGCCAAGAGTAAGAAGAAGAGGTAAAGGACCAATGAGGGGAGGACCTTCAGGACATATCCCTTCACATCCCCATCACCCGAACCCCTATGAGGATTCGGGGGATTCATAGCCGTTGTCGCAACATTCACCTTCTCATACTCAAAACTTACCATTCCTATCATTCGCATCATTCACACCACTCCCACCATTACCACTATTCTTATTATGATGAATTTAACCCCAACCAATAATTTAATACACCCCTAGCCGACCAAAACCAATTAGACCAACCCAATCCCATGGACGAGGACTCCGATCCAGAAATGCTGCCGTCGGGATCACACACGCATCCCATTGAAATCTCAAGCGATTCGAACTCTGATGCTGGATCACTATACCAAGGTCCTAATGAGTGGGACCAATATTGGAACCAATTTAGTTTCACTAACACTCCTTCCCATCACTCCTAACCACCTCTTGTGAAAGAAGATATCCACATGGAACTGGTGGAACAACCCCAATCGCCACCTGAATCGCCAAGGAGGAAAAGAGGAGCACGTATGTCAGTACGTGTGACCCAACGGTCAGGATCGTTGCCACCTTTGCCCAAACCCTACCCTACTATTCACGAGGACCCATAAATGGGTGGACCTTCCACTATTTCACCTATGGTGGAACCAGCACCATCATCCGTAATTCAACCACAACCGTCAGGTTATTATTACCCTATCCTAACATATCAAGATATGTCTGGATATGATTCTTTTAACCCAACTACACTTGTTGATTACCAAGCATTGTCACATGACCCTCACATGCAAGCGGTCATGCATAACACACTTTACCCGTCTCCTTTCCCACCTGTTTATCCACCTACTAGATATCCATGTTATGGATACCAGTATCCTATTATGCCACAACCGCAACCACAACCTCGGCCACCACTTGAGGCTATCAACGGGGCCTTAGAACGAATGAAAGAGATGCAACTACAAGCAGAGAAAATGGAGAAGAAGACGAACAAATTCTTCAAGACACTCTCCAAATTGGTTAAGGGAAAGAAGGACGAGTGAAGTCTCTTCTAATAATATATATGTTAGTCCCTGCGAGGACATTGTTATTTCTTAGTCCTTGCGTGGACATTTTTACTTCTTAAGTCCTTGCATGGACAATTTGTTTCAGTTATTTTTAGTATTGGAATTTTTATTGGAATTTAATGAAGTATTTTTGGAATTACATATATATGTATTCATCCTCTTCAAGCGATCTCAATTTTATTCGAAATTTATGCTCTACTATATGATTCCAAAAATATCTTAATGGTTTGATTATGCCAAGTGGCACAGACCACCCATTGGCCAAGAAATGATAGTTAAGGATAAAAGGCCTTATATCAGGATAATTAAAGAAAGTTATCCTTCTATCTAGAGGTGGTGGACGAGATTCTAGCCTCCAAGGTCGTTAAGGTCCAACGTGACCGGGACCATTAATCAATCATTAAGGTACTTTTATGTTAACATTAAGGAATGTTCATAGTCCTGGTAGTGTGACATGAGGAACCACACTAGCCATCTAGGTAAAAGGACTACGTCCTAAGACCTATTTATAGCCTTTGTGATCTATGTGATCCCGGCTAAAGTCATCAATGTGATGACAAGTGACAGGCCAACGTGCCATCAATTACATCTGTTAGTGATGTAGGCCAATGTGCCATATGATGACCATTGGGGACAGGCCAACGTGCGATCTGTCAGTGATGTAGGCCAATGTGCCATATATTATGTCCAAAGTGACAGGCCAACGTGCCATATAATATGTCCAACACGACAGGCCAACGTTCCATATTATAATCTCCAATAGTGACAAGCCTATAAGCTAAATACAATTGTCAATTATGACAATGACAGTTGTGACATTACGATCCATTGTCTTATAATATATGGACTATGTCCAGATTGTAACTTGCCTTTGATGGTCCTATTTAGACCTAGGCCAATTATAGATATGATAAGCCTAAAAGTTGTGATGTTATTCACACTAGCTTAAATGGGCGATGGATTGTTATATCCACTGTTTAAACCAATATGGTTGTTATACCATAGCTAAGAGAAGTTTTATTTAATGTTTAGAGCCAAAGCTTCAAAATGGTAAACTCGGACGAGGCACAGAGTAGCCACCGAGAGATTAGCTCTAACAAGGCTAAAATATAGCCGTTAATAATGATGATTTCCAAGCTCGCATAAATGCAGCTGTGGGAAAGGCCATGGAAAAGGCCGTAGAAAAACTTAGGGAGTCGAGTGCTACTCACTCCAGACCATTATCAATCATGCCATCCTCAGCTCATAAGGAGAGCTTAGTTCACTCTTCGAATGCGAAGAGTGAACCAAAGAAAATTGAATTTGCTCATACGTCCCGTTCTTCTAAAGACGGATGTACCTACAAATATTTCGTCTCCTGCAAGCCCCAAGATTTCAATGGGGAGAAAGGAGCAGTAGAAGCCTTGAAATGGCTTGATGAGATGGAGATGATAGTAGATATCAGCAGATGTGCTGATAAGGATGTGGTAAAGTATGTATGACAGTCCATCAAGGGGGATGCTCTCATTTGGTGGAAGGCTATGATCCAATCTATAGGTAAAGTACACCTGTATAATTTGGGATGGTCCAAGTTTATGGACCTTGTTAAGGAAACTTACTACCCACCCCATGAGGTGGAGAAGATAGAGTCAGACTTCCTGACTCTTACCATGAAGAACCTAGATTGTCGGAAGTATGTTTCCGATTTCAATTCCCTATCTAGGTTAGTTACCTATCTGATTACCCCGGAACCCAAATGCATTGCAATATTTATCAATGGGTTAGCGCCCGAGATAAAGGGGATGGTAAAGGCTGCTCAACCTACTACCCATAGGTCTACGGTTAACCTATCTCTCTCCCTCACCTTGGATTTGGTAGGGCAAAAGTCAGTCAGGACCGAGACTGACAGGAAAAGAAAACGGGAGGATGATAACTCCCAAAGGTTTAAGAAGAAAGGAAATTTTAGGTTCAAGAAGAACCACCATAGGTCTGATGATAGACCTCTATGCAAGACCTGTAGCCGTAGGTATTGGGGGCAAGCAATAACGACCCTCATATTAAACCCTGTGGTATTTGCAAAAGAAAAGGGTATAAGACCCACGAGTGCAAAAATCTTAAAGATGCCGTCTGTTATGGCTGTAATGAGAAAGGGCATATTAAGAATAATTGCCCTAAAAACCCTAGAAATAATGATGCAAAGCCTGGAGACGCTAAGAAGGGGAATGCTCGTGCCTTTCAGATGAATGCCAGGGAGGTCGTTAATGACAACAATGTCATAACAGGTACTTTCCTCATCAATGATGTATATGCTAGAGTTCTTTTCGATTCGGGTGCAGATAAATCTTTTGTAGAATATAAGTTTAGTAAACTATTAAACTTAACCATAAGAACTCTAGATAAAACTTATGAGGTAGAACTCGCTGATGGAACTTTAGAAACAAACATCTTCCATTCTTGATGGATGTGTTATATCCATTAAGAATCATTCTATCCCTATCTCTCTATTGCCAATGAAATTGGCAGGATTCGATGTAGTCTTAAGCATGGATTGGTTGTCCCATAACTAAGCCCGCATTTCCTCTGATAAGAAATTCATCGAGATTAAAACCACATCTAGTGAAACTATCACCATCCCTGGAGATTCACACTACGGATTGCCAGACAAGCTGTCGTTATTTTAGGCATCCAAGTGTTTGGGGAAAGGTTGTGTCATTTACCTAGCACAAGTAACTATCAATGAGCCTAAGCCAAATATAGAAGACCTTCCGGTTATCTCAGAGTATTCCGATGTTTTCTCCAAAGAATTACCTGTCCTACCTCCAGATAGGCAAGTAGAGTTTAGAATTGATATCCTGCCAGGATCACCACCTGTTGCCAGAGCTCCATATCGGTTAGCACCGACGAAAATGAAGGAGTTAAGAGTTCAATTAGATGAACTTTTAGAGAAAGACTTTATTCAGCCTAGTTCCTCACCTTGGGGAGCTCCTGTTCTTTTTGTTAAAAAGAAAGATGATTCAATGCGGATGTGCATTGATTACCAAGAGTTGAAAAGATAAGTATCCTCTACCCAGGATCGACGACTTATTCGACCAACTTCAAGGGGCTAGTTATTTTCTAAGATCGATTTAAGATCAGGATATCATCAGCTGAAGGTTAAGAACGAGGATGTTCCTAAGACTGCCTTCAGGACCCGATATGGTCATTTTGAATTTCTAGTGATGCCTTTCGGGCTCACAAATGCACCTGCAGCATTCATGGATCTCATGAATAGGGTCTGCAAACCGTACTTAGATAAGTTTTTCATTGCCTTCATAGACGACATACTTATCTATTCTCTTAATCAAGATGATCATGAGAAACACCTTCGGTGCATTCTACAATCGGTAAGGCAAGAAAAGTTTTATGCTAAATTCTGTAAATGTGAATTTTGGCTTAGAGAAGTCCAATTTCTTGGACATATGGTAAGTGAGCATGGTATCCAAGTGGATCCTGCCAAAATAGAAACCATTATGAATTGGGAAGTACCCAAGACCCCATCGGAGATTCGTAGTTTTCTAGGACTGGCTGGTTACTATAGGAGGTTCATTGAGAACTTTTCAAGGATAGCCCTCCTTTGACTACCTCAACCCGTAAGAATGTCAAATTTGTTTTGGTTCTGAAACAACAAGAATCCTTTGAGATTCTAAAATACCTGAGGGTATTGAGGATTTTGTAGTTTATTGTGATGCTTCGCACACTGGTATGGGCTGTGTGCTGATGCAAAAAAGGCAAGGTGATTGCTTATGCATCACAACAGTTAATGGTGCACGAAAGAAATTACACCAACCATGATTTGGAATTGGTGCCGTTGTATTTGCACTAAAGCTATGGAGACATTACTTATATGGCACAAGGTGTATTATATACACTGACCATTAGAGTCTCCAGCATCTGTTCAATCAGAAGGAATTGAACATGCGACAACATCGTTGGATGATTATGATTGCAAACTTCGATATAATCCCAGCAAGGCAAATGTCGTTGCTGACGCCTTGAGTCACATGGAAAAAATTAAACCCATTAGGATTAACGCCAAGAGCATAGAGCTTAGAAATAGCTTGAATGAAAAGCTATTAGATGCGCAGAAGCAGAACCTATTAGAGGCCAATATTCCTAATGAGGGATTAGGTGGAACTATTGAACAGCTAACTCCTTAAAAGATGGAATCCTTAGATTGAATGGAAGAATTTGGGTTCCAGTCTTTGGAGGTCTTAAAGGTCTAATCCTCTAGGAAGCACATAAGACAAGATACTCAGTTCACCCGGGTGGTGACAAGATGTATCAGGATCTGAAAAAGAATTATTGGTGGATGGCTTTGAAGAAATCCATAGCCACTTATGTAGCTAAGTGTCTGACGTGTTCACAAGTTAAAGCTGAACATCAGAAACCGTCAAGTCATCTACAACAACTTAAGCTTCCCACTTGGAAATAGGAAATGGTAACTATGGACTTGATTACCAAGTTACCCAAGACCAAACGTGGTAATGACACGATTTGGGTCATTTAGATAGGCTGACTAAGTCAGCGCATTTCTTACCAACTATAGAAATGTATAATTCAGACAAATTGGCTAAGTTGTATGTGGACAAGATTGTGTCCTACATGGTGTGCCGGTATCTATTGTATCTGATAGAGATACTAGATATACCTCTCATTTTTGGAAAAGTTTCCAACAATCTTTAGGCACAAGATTAAACTTTAATACGGCTTACCACCCGCAGACGGATGGACAAAGTGAGCATACTATTCAGACCTTGGAACACATGCTTAGAGCATTTGTGATTAATTTAGGTGGAAGTTGGGATGACCACTTACCCCTAATAGAATTCTCCTACAATAATAGTTATCATACGAGCATCAAGGTTGCTCCTTATGAAGCCTTGTATGGGAGAAAGTGTCGAACGCCCGTGTATTAGGCTGAAGTTGGGGAAGCCAAACTATCATGATCTGAGATTGTCGTGGAGACCACGGATAAGAATGTGCAAATCCGTGATCGATTCAAAGCTGCCCGTGATAGGCAGAAGAGCTATGTTGATAAAAGGAGTAAACCTTTCAAGTTCCAAGTAGGGGACAAAGTCATGCTGAAAGTATCACCTTGGAATGGTGTAATAAGACTTGGAAAGAAGGGCAAGTTAAGCCCAAGATATATAGGACCATTCGAGATAGTAGAATGTGTCGGCACTGTAGCTTATAAAGCTTAAGCTGCCAGAGGAGCTTAGTGGAATTCATGATGTATTTAACATTAGTAACCTTAAGAAATGTCTAGCCGATGAGTCGCTAGCAATGTCACATCATGATGTGAAGATAGATGAAAACTTGAGGTTTGTTGAGAAGCCAATTTCGATCGAGGATCGACAGGTTAAGAAGCCTCAAAAAAAATTGATACCTATAGTGAAGGTTAAGTGGGATGCCCTTAGAGGTCCCGAGTATACATAGGAGGTTAAGTCCAATATGCGACAAAAGTACCCCCATCTTTTTGAATAAAATCTTGTAGGTTCCCTAATCCGTATGGATCGTCACAAAATCGTCTATCCAATCTAGAGTGTGGAATCCCCTAGATCAGATTTCACAGAAAACTGAACAAGAACACGAACAATCACTTTCAATCAGTCTTCTATTGATTATCCAACATGAATGTTTACATTCAATTCAAAATTCACAAGAAATCTCTTAGCCACTCTCTATAGATTTCTCACACTCCTCTCAGTCTCCTCCTCAAAACCCTAATGTAAAACATGTATATATACTACATGTCTGCATATTGGGCTTTATACTGGGTTAGGCCATTCACCAAGCCCATTACAACTCTAAACAAGCTAAACACAAATGCTAAGCCCAATACAAAATATCCAAAGACTAAATTATTAAACTATTAAGCTGTTGTCATAAATATGCACCAACAGACTCCCCCTTGATAATAGCTTCATGTTATAATTTCATCTTCAAACATCTTATGATCTTTTGGTCTTTGGATAGCTTCAGCTACACGCAAATTCTGACATTAACAGACTCCCCCTTAGCTGATGCTACCAATCTCCAAAACTTTCATTCGCTATAGATTAACAAGCTAGCATTCTCTGGTTAAGCTCTTATATCCAAATTCCTCTATATCTCCCTTTGCCATGTAGTAGAAGGATCCTACCATTCATCTGCACACATTCTGAACAATATGAGTGAGGGTGTTAATAACTGCCTAAAGTTGATAAATGATGAACAATAGGAAGAATTTTTTTAAGAAAAGATCGTGTTTTAAATATCACAACAAAGGACATGTGTCTAGTTGTTATACTTTTAAGAAGGGTAAGAAAGTGGAGACTGAGGTTGAGGTTAAGGATGGAAATCAGGTTGGGTCAAATAAGAATGTTAAACCAAATTCTCAGACAAATCAACCAAGATTTCAACCTAAACCTTCAACATCAAGAAGATTTGATAGTCCAAGAAAATTTTCTCCTAAATCAAGTCATGTTAATGGACAATCAAATTGTTTTGCAAGGAAAAATTTTGGATATCAAAATCGATACCAGACTTCTGGTAATCGAAATTTTCGAGGAGAAACGAATATAGGGGTTTTAGTAACTCAAATTTTCAAAATAATCCAAAAATCTTTCAAAGTTCAGATTATGATAAAAGGGGGAAGAAGCTTTCGAGATAATAATTTTCAAAGGTCGGCAAATCCGAGAGTTTATTGGAACTCTAACGATCAAAGATCTCATGGAAATTATAAATCTTGTTCAGCAACTTGGAAGACATCAAAGACACCAGTAGGGTGTGATGGATATTGGACATAATTAAGTTATCTTGATATTCATGGTCAACCTAAAACCAGTAGGGTTTGGGTTCTCAAGTCTAACTAAGTGTTTGAGTGAGTGTAGGATGCCCAAGAAGGACTGTTGATGTTTTCAGCAGTGGTTATTCTTGTAAAGCATCTGAGGTGAGTAGTAGGTTACCCATGGTAACGAATTATTTACTTCTGTGATAGAAAATGTTTACTAACAGTGAAAAACCTTTTGCCTGGTTGAAGTGGGAGTCTGTTTGTATTTAAATTTATGTTTTTATATCCTTACTCCATAAAAAAAATTTAGGGGGAGAAATTACCCTAAGCCAAAAAGGGTTTTAGTTAGTGCGTGAGTTTAAGGTGAGTAAGTTGAAAAGTATAAAGTTTTTTCAAAAATCAAAAATGAGTTTCACTGTGTGGAAAAGAAGAAATGATGGTACATCAACAAGTTAGACTGTCACACTAATATTTAAAATTAAATTGCTTAAGTGTGATAGTAGCTTCATATATGATATACCAGTAGCTTCATATGTGATTCAAATATAATACACTAAGTATGAGTGGGTAACATATCAGTGGTGTATGGTTTTATAACCTTGAATCTTGCGTTGATAGATTGCCAAAATCTAAGGTTTTAGGTCTTTATATCGTTATTTCATCTTGGGTATCAAGGTTGGCTTCTACTGCATCCAGATATATGCTGACCTAGGCACAACCAGGATATCTTAAAAGAGCTAAAATGCCAAATCCCAAAAATTGAAGAAGCTCTCTTAGAGAGTTGTTCAAATGTGCAAATGCATTATTCGTACTAAAATTTGGTATTTGCCCTAACCCTCGTTGAATATTTGATCTCTTTGCTGTATGGAAGTACTGACCTGATCACCAGTTATCTAACATTGTAAATAAAAAAGGATGAATTTCGGTATACTCACCTACTACGAGTAATTTTTGTGCATACCTTGATCGTGGGGGTATATCCTGAAGTGGAACACACTAGTATATTAGTATAAATTATCTAAATATATCATTAGGTAATGGTACTTGAAATGTTCATGTATTTTGTTTAAGTGGATAAACAATACTGGTAATCGTCTTGAACTGCTTTTCATGAATATTGCATATAGAATTATCAAATGGTGTGAAAACAGTTTGATATTGCTGATTAATCTTCTTGCTGGTGATTCTCACAAAAATAGAGTGTTTATTTTCTTGTTAGTTATTTGTTTTTAGAAAATATAAAAATACAAAAAGATTTGTTTTTAGAGTCTCCCAGTTTGAACTGATAAGGTGTTATTTTTGCTTGATAAGATAAAATATTGGTTTATCTTTAATGTGGAAAAGAACTAATGGTTTTTCGAGTTACTTGCTTGTGTTTCTAAAAAGATTGATGCGGTTATCAAAATGAAGTGCAGAATTCAAGTAAAGTACATTTTAAGAATGGAGTGCTTCTGACCATCTTTAACATGCAAAGTATGAGTATAAATGGACTTTGGTATACCTGTATCAAAACCCAAATCTAACCTCTCTTCTGGTCCTTTTTCGTGTTTTACCGTAACTGTACCGTTAAAAACGTTCAAACATTTGTCTGACAAGTGTGTTTACCAAATTGTACCGATAGACTCGTCTCGACGATACAAATCCAATAATGTATGTCCGATAGTGATTTTAGGATTTTTTGCCCTAAAAATCACTCGATTCTAACCATGCAGTCGGTTGTTAAGATTGTTCAGGGATCAAATTCTATGTCTGAAAACGTTTAACTCCGGTTATGTCAGCTGATTAACTTTTCACCTTTTTGGATACAACTCGGAATAGTACCAAATTTGGAACAGTAACTCAGATTAACTATCTGAAATGAAAACTCGGAACTATGATCCGAGATGCTTATCTGAGATTGTGATTCGAAATAGTGATCTGAGATGGAATCCGGAATGTACTATTTTGATCCGAAATGGAACCCGGAATAGACTATTCTGATTAGAGATGGACTGCTGGAATCCGAAATGCAATCCGAGATGAACTGCTGGAATCCAAAATGCAATACGAGATGGACTGCTGGAATCTGAAATGCAATCCGAGATGGACTGCACTTTTCTGAACCGAAATTCTATTTTCTGATCCGAAGTGCACGCTTTCAATCGGAAATGCTTCACTTTTGATCCGAGTTGCAAGACTTCTATCCGAAATCCCTGGTATTTATCCAAAACAGCAGCAAACCCTTGAACAACCATCAAAAATTTCGAACTAGCCCCCAAAAACGTCCAAAGTTCCAACTTTTTCTAATAAAACGATTCTGACGGAGCAAAAACAAGAGCTGAATGCTATGATACCAATTGTAGGTCTCCTAATCCGTATGGATTTTCAAAGAATCGTCTATCCAATCTAGAGTGCGGATAATCCGTAATGACATAAGTGTCATCACCAAACTCGTTTTCAACACCAAAGCTTCAGACTTAGTAAAGTGGACAGAGTGACCCTTGTCGCAGACTTAAGACACGCTCATCAGATTATGCTTCAGCTACTGGACATAGTTCAATTTGTCCAATGTGATCTTCTCGTTGGTCACTCTTCCTTGACCTGTAATGTGACCTCCTTTAGAACCTACAAAATTCACATAACCTCCATCTATATTTTTAAACTCAGTCAACAATCTCGAATCCCCCGTCATTTGCCTGGTGCAGCCACTATCAACATACCACAAGTTGATAATCCTCCTTAGCAGCTCCTGCACAACCCAACAAAAATTAGTTAGATTGGGGGACCCAAGCCTTAATGGTCTTGGGTCTTCTAGATTTATCAACCATCGGAACATCCATCCAATATCCATCACTCCTATCAAGGCTTTTGAACCAGTGTTAGCTGATGCATTCATGTTGCTTGATCCGAAATGATGAGTTAAAACGAGAATGAGTCTTAGGTCTTTGACACTCTCTAGCAAAGTGTCCATAAGTTTGCCAATTGTAACACCTCACTTTAGACATGTCAAAACCTACATTCTTTCCAACAAACTTTCTTCTTACCTATTCATGAACCTCTTCACTCTTCTAGAGGTCATGGCCATCTGCCATTGTAAATCCATCTCCTCTAGGTCATCAGGGTCAATCTGATCATAATCTTCATCAAAATTAGTAGGATCGGATATTCTTCCCTGAATGTAGTTCTCATATGAAACAACGAATGAAGCAAGCAAGGCCCGATGATCTTCAGCAGCCTTGATACTCAGAGGAATAGACCTTGTATTATTGTTATTATTGCTAGCTTGTTGTCTCTTTGCCCCTGATGATCCTCCTGATGTAGCTAACAAACATACATCACCATCAGCATTTGTCACAACCTGCTTATTTTCACAAGAGAGATACGCCGTTGCTGAATCACTTGAAGCATTGTTGGAGGATGAAGAAAGAATCCCTTTATAAATTCCCGGATATAAAACCTGATCATATCCAGTTTCCTTCTTCTTCTACTTCATGTTGAGTTCATATGCTCTCAGTTTCCCAACAACCTCTTCCAAGTCTTTATCTTCATAATAAGCTTCACCCTTTATCATAAGAGTATAAATATCCCATTTGGCAGGTATAGCATCTAGCAACTTATGGTTTATCTCAAAGTCTGTGTATCCTGGTATGCCAGAATTGTCCATTTCTAACATTAGATAATAGTATCAAGTGATGATATCTTCGAGGGACTCATTTCTCATTCCTTTAAAGACAACAAATTGCTTCTTCAGCAAGTCAACTTTGTTTTTCTTCACATCAGGATTGCCCTCATACCTCTTCTCTAGAGCATCCCACATCTCCTTCGAAGTAGTATATCGCTTGAATGTATGTTTGATGCCATCTGGTAACGACATCATTATTGCAGCTAAGGCCTTCTTCTCAGACTCATACATTCTCTTATCAGCCTCTGACATGTTTATATATGTAGTGACACGCTGTCTGCCTTCAAAGTCATAAGTTGGGTTTACATACCCACCTTGAATACAGATCCACATCCGTGTGTCCTGAAATTCTATGAACGAATGAAATCTATCCTTCCATGTAAGGTAACTCTCTACCTTCAACATCTTTGGTGGTTTGTTAGTCGTGCCTGCGTCATGCTCCATTCTCAACAATTCGTTCAAGTTTGACATATTCGACATTTTTACCGAACCGGCTCGCTAAAAATGTTTGAAAACTTTTCCGAAAACTGTGATTACCAAATTGTACCGTTAGACTCGTCTCGACAATACGAATCCAGTGATGTATAATGTCCAAGACCCTTTTTTTGTCCCAAAAATTACACTAGTCTAACCATGGGTCGGTTTGTCAAAATATTTAAAGATCAAATTCTATGTACGAAAACGTTTATCTCCGATTACGTCAGCTGGTTAACTTTCCTCCTTTTGAGTTCAACTTGGAACAATATCCAATTCGGAAGAGTAACTCAGATTAAAAATCCGAGATGGAAATTCAGAACAGTGATCCAAGATGGTGATTTGGAACAGTGATCTGAGATGGTATTCAAAACGATCCGAAATCAATACCAAAAATCTGAGATGCACTGTTATGATCCGAGATGCTTCCCAATTTATCCGAAATACACAATTTTGATCCAAGATGCAATCCGAGATGATCCGAGATGCTTCACTTATGATCCGAGATGCACTCCTTTATCCGAGATCCTTGATGTTTATCCGAAGCAGCAACAAAAACCGAAAAACAGCCGTTAAAACGTCCAAAAACCCAACTTTATTCTGAAGTAACGATTCCGAACCGAGCAAAACAAGAGCCTAATTCTCTGATACCAATTGTAAGTCCCCTAATCTGTATGGATCTTCATAGAATCGTCTATCCAATCTAGAGTGCGAAATCCTCTAGATCAGATTATCATAGAAAATACAAGTAGGAACCGAAAACACAATAAACCCGATATTTATTGATATCTATCACAATAATTACAATCGATATAGATCACACGAATTCGTCCAAGCCAATCTCTCTACGAATTCTCTCTCAACTCTCTCTGAAATGACTAACTAAGCAAACTTAACCCTAGTCCAAAACTCTATTTATATAGACACAGGTTTGCAATTGGGCTAGGGTTTAACCACATGTGCTGCAAATTGGACTATGCCCAATTTGCCTACCACTCCCTACAATGAGGATCTGGCTTGGCCAAATCACTAAAACTAACTATTACAAAACTAAACTCGCTAACTCTTTATCGTTTTACTAATTACAAGATATCCAAAGACCAAACCTAAGATGTTGTTACAAATACGCACCAACACGCCCGATTAATGTTAAAATCCTAAAAATATTCCGTTATGATTAAAATGCTATTTTTAATCATATTTGAGGAAAAAATTAATTAAAATGCTTAAAAACTCCATTTTGTGAGTTTAAGCACGTACTGTGCAATACCGCACATATACACTAATATACAGGCAAAGCAGCCAGTCTAGGCAAAAAAAATATTGCTCAGCAATATTATGGTGAGTTTATTTTTATAGTATGATAAAATACCCCTTAAATACTTGTCTTTACCATATATATATATATATATATATATATATATATATATATATATAGGTGAAATATGTGAGAGAGGGTGTAGGTGGCTGACCCATATGGGTGCCCACCTCCTTTCTTTTCCTTCCATTTTTGACACTTGTTAGACCTAAAGATGAGCGTGATGATTAAAGATAATAAGATCTTCCAAAACTTGCAAATTCCAACACCAAAAACTCAAACACTCTTCCACTCTCTTTTTCCAAACCGTAACCCTCCATCTCTACATCCATTTTTGAATTTGAACAATCTCTTGAAGATTCAAGTCCATTTCAAAGTGTTTCCACGTTGTTTTGAAGATCCAAGAGTGATTTTAAGGTGATTCCAAAGAAGAACAAGCTCCATATCATCAAACTTTATCAAGAACCCAACAAAAATCTCGAAGGTATAAACTTACTTTTAAAATTATGTTCTTGATTGTTGATAATGATGATGATGCTGAAGGTTTCTCTTGATCTTGGAATTATTCACAAACTCGAAACTAATAACAGATGGGTTTTTAAATAAAATAAAAATGGAAGCATGTGTGTATATATACGGCCGTGAGTATGTATATTTATGAGCTAGACATGTGTTTTGATTTTTGTTAAAATGATGATTCTTGTATGGTGTGATTCTTGAAAGTGATTGCATGTATGACGAAAAATGTTTTTTTATAAAAAAAGTTCATATGATTGAAGATGAAATGAAAAGTGAAAATTTGGAAGTATATAAGTAAGTATACATTTATATATATATATGTGTGTGTGTGTGTGTGTCGTGTATATGCATATATGTATGCATGCACATGTTGGTTTTTATTTAAATGTACATAAATGTGAAAGGTTTATGCACGCAATCATAAGACGATGATTAGATGAAGATAATAAAGTCTTGGATTATTTGAATATGAATTAAATACATGTTAGATGTGTGAGAGGGGATCAGCTCTCATCTATGAGCACCAGACCGATTCGACTCAGCTAACAGAGGTGGAATTCATTGCCAGCGAGTTGGACAAACAAACAATCAAGTATGTTGCTTAAACGCCTTTACTTCGTATATTAATAAACGTGAAAGTTATAGATGAGTAAACAACTGGACAGGGCTCTCGTACGAGCCATATCAGTCACTCGTATGAGCCATATACAATACATAAAATATTGACAAATCTAAGATCTATTTACACAAGCGACATATCCTAGACGTAGGCAATTGACATTATGAACTAACAAACTCCCCCCTGGATGTTGCCACAGTCTTGGATAGTCTTCAAAAATTTCTTCAAAAATCATCAAAATCGTTTGACCTTTATCGTGCAAAGAAATGTTTTGGTGGCCTGCGACGCTTTTAGATATCGGGTTTGGTTTGTAGGAGGAGGCTGATTGTAAGTATTGCGAAACCGAAAACTTCTCAGAGATGGAATCCTAGCTCTCTCAGCAATTCTTTCAACATTCTTCTCCTTCTTTCGCTGTTCCTTTTCTTCCAGCTTTTTCCACGAAATGTTTCATGTTGTTCTAGAATGTATATCTTTAGCAAAACAAACATTAACAAGCTTCTGGAATTGCAATGCCATGCTCTTTATCTCTCTCCTCATAACTGGTCTTACTATAGAATAAACATTCGATATCCTTCTGTGAGCAGTTGACTAGCCACATCGGGTCTAGTACTCGAATGCCGCGCCATAGACCATATATACGTTTTTGCACAATGATGGATTCGGATAGTTCTTCAGTAATCTTCCAAGAATCTTCATCCAGTTGGACACAAATAACAACTTCACCTATGCTTAAATCATAGTGCCACCATTTAAATATCTTATAGAAATCTTGCTCCATCTTAATCAATGGCATGTTCTTCCTTACTCAAGGCCTCTTAATTATCAATGTTACATCATTCTCTTTCGTAACTGGATCTATCTTCGTGACTCTTATGGGGATATGTGGCTTCAAACGGTTAAAACCATGAGTTGCTTCAAGCTTCATCAGTTTCCACAGCCGCTGGTCATCAAATTTCATCTTTAGATTAATCATCTTCGTCTGTACCAGTTCTTTTATATCCCAGAATGACAGGGTCTTTATATCTCCCAAGCGTCGGAAGTACTAGAGCCCATACTCCCTCTTTATCGCATATACGTCTAGATCCTTGATCCATCCCTAGCTAATAATGTCCCCTAGAGAAATATCAGCATCACGTGTGAAGAATGCTAGGAGATGTTTGAATTTACGCTCCTCTGGTAACTCCTTAAACCATAATTTCCTCTTGGGATAATCGTTTAGGCACTGTTCCCTGTTTCACAGCCTATTCTACTTTACACTTCAACAAATAATCGCTTTTAGTTGTGAACAATTCGCTAAAGGTTGGGAAGTCATCCGTACCCTCACCGGCAACATTTATAGTATCATCGTCATTGGAATTATCCTCCACGACAACCTTATCGTAATCATGTGCTTTAGAAAAGTGTTCGAAGAGATAATCATCAGGCTGGAAAGCACTGATGTCGTTCAGCTCATCATCAAAGTCAAATTCAAACGTTTCATCATCCACACCTAACATTCTCGCAACATCTTCTTTGGTGTAATTGTGGATATACTCACCATCTTCCACATCATGTTCCAAATAGAAAATCTTCGGTTTAGGCACGACAGAAACAGTTGACACAGCAGTCACTATCAGAATTCCTGCCTGCTGAGCATCCTTTGAGCCATCATACGACTCCCTTGATCTTGTTTGTCATCAAATTGGATAGCCGAATCATTCAAGTACACATAAAAATCAATATCATCATTCAAACCAAATTCTATTACAAAAATTCCCGAATCACCCATATCACTATCATCATCCTTTCTATCACTATCAGACTTTTTCTTCCATGCATCATCAGTTTCATCTAGGTCTTCATCATTTTCCTCAAGATTTTCAGCAAAAGAATCTATCTCTTCATCAATCTCCTTCAGCAACTTTCTTTTCCTCAGCAACTCCCGATATTTCGCAGAAAGATTTGACATGTCAATATCCACGTCTCTTGGCTTTCCTATCAACACAAACTTCTATGTTTGCACATACACCACCAACCTTGAAGATACTGGCGCAGATTCAGCTTCTGGCACAGCTTTTTCTTTCATAGGCTCCTCTCCAACCTTTTCTTTCCCATTTCCTTTAGCGTAAAATAATTCTTTAGCAATACGTTCACGCTCTGCCATGCTTTCCCTTGCTTCTTCCCTCTCAATCTCATCGATTTCAGCAGCAAGATCAATCCCAAGCTTTTTGATAACGATTTTCTAGAACAAGCTCATCTGTCTTTGATTTTTGAGGCGATCTTCGTCATACTCTGCCATTCGCTTCCTAAGTCATTCATTGTTTCACACGATACTTGCTAAAACAGCCTCGAGATGTTGTCGATCTTCTTTTAAACCATTAATCTGCTCTTGTAACTCGGCAATCTTAACACTATTTAGCATGACTTAATTCTCTAACTCTGCAACCCGTGAGTCATTAAACATATCTACTATGAATTCTTCACCCCCATGATTATCTCCAAAATGAAAGTGAAATTGATCTTCTAGTCTGGAGCCTGTTGAAAATTGGGGTTGAGATTGGGTTGGATTAGGTAGAGTGGTGGGTTGTGGTACTGGTTGAGGTGATTGTTGTGGAGGTGGTTGTGGTGATGGTTGTGGTGATGGTGATTTTTGTGGAGTAGGCTCAATATTCGGTGCTTCATCAGCTTTCTTCTGCACCTTACGCTTGATGGTGATTTTTGTCGAGTAGGTTCAATATTCGGTGCTACATCAGCTTTCTTCTGCACCTTACGCTAGATCGAGCTTTTGGAGAGTCTGTTTTTCGAGCTGCTGACCTCTTCAAATGTTTTGTTGTTGGCCTCTTTGATGTCTTGAGAACACGAGTATCGCTATCGGACTCGGATGGCACATAAGTAGTATCGTCTTCTCCTGTCTCTTTTCTTTTCCTCTCCTCAGCCTTTCGTTGTTCTTCAGCCAAAAGTTCTAACTCTTTTTCTTTGGCTCTTTCCTTTTTTCCGGCAATCCTATCGCCTGAATTTGTACTAGAGGAGGATGCCTCATCATCTCTACCGACTTCACCACCAAATGCCTGTTACTCAATATTAGCTGCAACTGTCTTAACATTCTCTTCAGGCTCTGGCTCATCAATCAAACTCGTGCCAGCAGATGCACGTTTCTTTTGCTGAGGGGCAGCGAAGGAAGATGTGGTAGCTTGTTTTCTTTTGGTCCCCTTGCCCCTTTTTAACTTCCTTTGTGAACCGGTCACTTCTTTTCGATACAAAGTCATCCAACACTTCAATCTCTTCAGCCTCATCCCCATTGTCATCCTTTCGCCACTTCCCTCTGGGAGGTGCCACATAATCATTATCTGTAATAGCCCCAAAAACAGGCTTTGCATTTGGGAAGGCCTTTAAGTGAAGATTCATCTTTTTCAAGGTAGACACATCCATGTGCTCTAGTCTGAGAATGTCTTCTTTCTTCTTCTTCAGATTGGGGTGAAGAAGATCTAGCAGCATATGCACAAACCTCGGATACTGAAGGAATTTTTCTCGCTGAATGTTCTGTACCATCTACATAAATATGAGTCTTGAGAAGTTGTACGGCAGATTGAGGATAAGTGCCGTAATCATGCACATCTGGTAATCAATAAAATCATCGAAACCACCCTTTCTGTGATTTAGGGCGTGTATAATACAGTGTGCGATTTATCAAAAAGGATCACTGAGATTTCCCTTCTTAAAAGGTGTTGCGTTGACGAATCCTGCGTATCCCATCTGATAGAAGAACCCCTTGACCATGTATTCCGAATAACCGGTTGGGTCCTCTTCTGTATCTTTGAACTCTAACATCGTTTTGATCAAATCTTCAGTGATTTTGACTTCAATATCCTCGTTATCAATCTACACTTCAAACAAAATAGCATTATGTTCCTCACTATACTCTACGGCTTCCCAAAAATATTTGATATGTGATCGGTAAGTTGTGTATGTGTCAGTAAGAGCCTTTGTAATTGGCAATCGGCTCAAAAAATCTAACACTTCTCTGTATGTTGCGATCTCTGGAATGTTCTCATTTAATAGACAACAAATGTTTTGGAATGGCGAGAACGAAGACTTCTTGATCTGCATAGACAAACATTTCAAACACATAGAAAAATTTCCAAATTTTACAAATGTTTGTCACTCCTACGAGTCACCATTCGTACAAGTCAGATAATCAATAAGGTAAAGGTTTATGTCTGAACAAAGCCCACTCGTACGAGTCACTCTTCGTACGAGTTATAATTGATAATTAACAGTTTTAAGGTTTGAACAAACTCGCAGGTACGGATGGTGCCTCGTACGAGTCAAAACGTTTTATAACATTTAAGGACTTACTCGAACGAACAATCACTCGTATGAGTGATGATAATAATCTGACTTTTAAAAAGCTTATTCGTATGAGCGACTATTCGTAAGAGTTATGAATCGCACAAAATAACACCTTTTCAAACCAAACTTAAAACGTGTAAATTTTAACAAATTGAATTAAGATTTAGACATTAAAAGGGCCGATTTGTACGAATTTGAGTTCAATTTTATATTTTACCAGTCCAATTATCCTAAATATATGTTTTAAGTCCTTTTGGTCCAATTTCTGCATTATAACGACTCAAAACTTGAATTAGTACCTTTCCCATCATGAGAGGTGTGCAAATCACCCTCCCCAAAGTATAAGATACGTAATATGATCAAGAATATGTGAAGTAGGAACTGGATCGCACAGAGGATATCTTCAATCGCACAGAGTCACTTATGTGACGGACTCGTGCGAGTGAAAGCCCCTTTTATACTCTCCAAGGTCATTCGTACGAGTGATGCCTCATACGAATAAGGACTTTTAACACTCGTACGAGTCTGAAAGTCGCTCGTACGAGCCAATCCCTTTCACTTGTTTATTTTTCAGATTTTTGTCAAATTATATGTTTTATCGACCCACTCAGTTAACCAAGTCCAAGTTAATGACCTTTGGTTAACCAATTTTCCTACCAAGTCCAAGTTAATGGCCTTGGTTGACCGCTGTTTCACCAAAACAGATGTTTTTCAAGATTTATTTATTTTTTTTTAAATTTAAAGTTTCAAATTAATGAACTTTTTGACATTTCAGGACTTTCTTCTTTTTAGATTAGCTCCCAGCCCATGATCTTCAGCTATCCTTCAGCAGCTGTTCCTTTGACTTGGACTAACGGTGTTTTCATCATCGGTAGACTAAAATCCTTAGATAGAGATTAAATCTTTTTGTGTTTTACAAAGTTCTTATAAAAGAAAACTGAAAATCTTTTTGGGTTTTTCTGAAAGTAAAGATAGAGTAAATAAAGATGTATTTACAGACATATTTTTGTGAGTTTTGTGTTAGAGGATCACATCAGTTATTTAGACAAATCACCAGTACTTTTGATCTTGGTAATAACTTTAAGGTCTTAAACAAATTTACTTAGATTGCCAATACACATATCCACTTAAACCTATACACGTTTCTCAATTATTTCAAGATATGTTTGGTAATTTAAGGAACATAAAGTAATTGTGTTTCCCATCTCAGAATATACTCTCGTATCAAGATTCCCAGAATTTCATCTCACAAGTGACTATATCTAGCTGATATCTATAAATGGGGTGAATTGCGAGACCTTGAGGAGCTTAGGTTAGTATTCCCATACAGAGAAAGAGATGAAGGCTCGACTTTAGGTGGTGTTCCACTTAGGAATCTTTTAAACTACAGATGTCATATCTTTTTATGACATATATTCGTTTTTTATGCAGCTTTTGGAGGTGAATAATGCGCAAAGTATTATACAAGTTCTAGATCATTGCCGACGCAAAATCAGAAGAACTCCGATAATACCCGAGATATCAATTCAATATAAAGACCTAGTATCACAGAATCTAGCATTCTCTCAAACGAAATTTCGGAGTACTAAGTCCATCTATCCGAGAGATGTTGACCCACAAATTACTTAGTTTTTTCTTTTAAGTTTATATCTTGAAGAACAATTTACTTAACGAGTGAAGCCTATTAGCACATCATCAGTAAGACCTGTTTTACCTGTTTAAACTTTCCATATCTTTAGCATACTGTGATAGTCCACTTATGAAATATGATACTCTCTTTTTCATAAAAAAACTCTTTTTGTCCTTTTTTTAATGTTTTTGTATTTTTCATAACATTTTCTCCCCCTAAAATCAAAAAAATATTTTTGGAGTTTTGATTTTGTAAGGAAGCAAGAAAAATATTTACAAAAAAAACATATGTCATACCGATGAGAATCACGTGAACTCCTCGTCATCCTCAAACTCAACCTCATTTCCATCCTATGATGTCAGATTTTTTAAACTATTTAATTTCAAATATTTTTAATTCTTGATCTATCAAAAGCTTTGGTGTAAAAATCTGCTTTTTGGTCATTAGTGTGGATTTTTTCAATTCTAACCAACTTTTTCTCGTAACAATCATGGATAAAGTGGTGTCAAATTTCTATGGGTTTAGTGCGAGAGTGTTGAACTGGGTTTAGTGATATCAATAGCCGCCTTTTTATCTACATATATGGGCGTGTCAAGAAATTGCAGTCCAAAGTCTCTCATCTGCTGTTGTATCCAGAGTATTTGGGAACAACAGTTGGATGCTGAAATGTATCAGCTTCACAAATAGAGAGAGCGACCGCGGTCTGTTTATTGCACTACCACGTCACCAAACGGGTTCCGAAGAACTGGCAACCAACCGTGGTAGATTTAGCATTAAGCTTGCAGCAACCGAAATCAGAATCTGAATAACCTGTGAGATTGAAGTCGTCATGTCGAGGATACCACAAGCCGGTGCTTGGACATCCTTTTTAAGTAGCGCATGATTCTTTTGAAGGCTAACAAGTGTGAATCTCTTGGATTAGACTGATAACGGGTGCATAGGCATGTTGGATACATGATATTAGGTCTTGAAGCTGTGAGATACATCAAGGATCCGATTATGGAGCGATATAATGTTTCATTAACTTTGACTCCATGAATGTCTGGACAAATGATGTGGTTTGTGGCTAATGGAGTTGATGTTGGCTTAGTTCTTGTCATGTCAAATTTCTCTAACACGTCATGAACTTACTTCGTTAGATGATATCACTCATTTCGAATTCAACCTTAGGTCCTAAGAAAAACTTCATCTCCCCATTGCACTCATTTCTAACTTCTTTTTCATGACTTCTTCAAAGTCTTTACACAGCTTATCATATGCCGATCCAAAGATGATCTCATCAACATAGATTTGTACAATAATTAGATGTCCATTCACTTCCTTGGTAAAGAGGGTACTGTCTACTGTGCCTCTTGAGAAACCGTTTCCCAGAAGATGCTTGGAGAGCATCTCGTACCAGGCTCTTGGGGCCCGGTGTAGTCCGTATAACACTTTATTCAACAGATAGACCTTAACCTTGTGTATCAGATCGACAAATCCTGGTGGTTGGCCAACATACACCTACTCCTTTACCTTTCCGTAAAGGAATGCAGACTTCACATCCAACTGGTACACCTTGAAACCTTTGCACGATGCAAAGGCCAAGAAAATGCGGATAGCTTCAAGACGTGAGACAGGGGCATAGACTTCGTTGTAGTCTATCCCTTCTTGCTGATGGAAGCCTTAGACCACGAGCCGAGCTTTGTTTCAAACCACAATACATCAGTCATCTCTCTTGCACTTGAAGACCCAACGAGTATTAAGCTTTTTGTGCTGATCAGGAAGGTCAATAAGCTTCCAGACACCAAGTTTCTGGAATTGAAGAAACTCTTCTAACAATGCATCGACTCAGCTTTGTTCCTTCATGGCGTCTTTCCAGTTCCTGGTTCAACCTTTTCCAAATATACCACTCCGCTTGTGAGAATACCTTCACCCACTATTCTTCCCCCCTGTGTCCCCGCAAACCCAACGCATCCTCCCCGAATAGCTTTTACGTCGTATAACAATGCAAGCATCCCTGTCATGTGTCAGGAATCCATTTTGACATGATTGACCTTGGGAGCCCGTTCACACATGTGGAAGAAATTATTTAAACAGAGGAACCCAAGCCTGCCTGGTCTTGGGTGGGTTTGGAATATCAAACTTTGGTACTTTTATCTTGACATTTTGTTTGATTTTTTTTTTAGCTGGAATAGGTGTTTTCATTTCTACTGAAGATGGTTTGACTTTTGCTACCCAAGTTTGTGTTTCCAGAATTACCTTTTTGGAATAGCAGTTTTCATTTCTACTAAAGTTTCACCAAATTCACATTTAGAATTAAGTTGAATTATTGATGTCATATTTTTATTGGATTCATCATTTTTTTCAGAATTTGTTTTGGTACAGACTTGGGTGCTTTTTGCTTCACATGTTTTGTAGATCTGCTTGAGTTGGAAACAAGTTTTGGATTTCTTTGAGAACATTGTCGTGCAATATGCCCGACATTGTTACATTTGTAGCATGTCTTGCTGTCATTTCTAACAGAGGAATCCAAATCCTGTTTTTACTCTCCTTTTCCTTTTTATATTAAACATTGGATTTTCTACCAATGCTCTCTTTTTCTTTTTCAGTATTGTCCCATAGACAAAATCTATTTTCTTTGCAAAGTTCAAATTTTGAAACTTGATGTTCTTTCTTTGCTTTTGAAAACCCAAGCCTGCTCTAATGTTTTCAGGATAGTCCTTGTCCTTCTGATGGTGATTTTTGTAGACACATTTTGATTTTGAATAAAATGATGCATCTCGGTTTTCTAAATCAGAATGACTGACTTCAACCAGCTTGAACAACTTATCAACTCGATCAAGATTAACATTATTAACTGGGAAATCCTCATTAGTTTATCAGATTTGTTCATTTTGTACACAACTACATTTGGATCATTGCTTAAACTATTTTATGATGATAAAACATCCAGTTCGGATTTGTCAGACTCATTTTCCAAAACATTTTTGGCCATAGTTTTTACCACTTCACATTCACATTCATATTCATATTCATATTCTATTTTGGTGTATGTTACATCAATGTTCGTAGGCAGCTCGTTTTTCTTTTCAGTTTTCAATTTTAAATTGAGCGCCATTTCCACCCCTGATGGTTTCTTACTTGCATAGCTATTCCATAAGGGCGGTGGAACAAGATCGTAACTTACACCTTTGTGTTCATCAATTTTATCGTCTACCTTGCTTTCAATTTTTTGGAAGAATGTGATCAATAACGTACGAACTGGTAGAATAACTGATTAACAACTTGTTAACCCGTTCTGTTTCGATTTTCATTTTCTCCAGTTCACTTTTTAGCTCGGCAAGTGTATTTAAATGAATATTGATGGCCATTTGTTTGTCCATTACAGTTGCCTTAAGCATCAAAAGTGTCTTGTCATTTTCTCTAATCACTTGTTCAAATTGTTTGATTGTTTTACTTAATTTATCATTTGCTTCTTTTGTTGTATTATAATCACATGACAAATTATCTGCATGACTTTTCAACTCTTTGTATCTCGTTTCTCTTTCGACACACTCAATGCATGGCTCTTTGCACTTCATGCAAGGTGTTTCTTTTACAGACTCATTTACTGACATGTTTACCGATTTGATTCTAGCTTCCTGAGCTTCCTCAATAACTACTTCATTCACGTTAGCCATTAGAGCTTTGTCTGCTATGTCAGTTAGATTCTCCAAGTCAATTCCTTGGTCACATTGATCATCTCGTCTATTTCAGACTTTTTCTCTTATTCACAAGGTGGTTGATAGCTTGAGTCGAAATAACCTGCAAAATTTTTAAGAATGTCAGAAGGAAAAAGATGTTTAAATGCACTATTTAAGAGTTTTTCTTCCCCTGACGACATGTTGTAATATTCTTCTAGTGCTTCATCGAAAGATGCCTCAGCAAAATTCTTCTTCTGCCTGTTCTAGTTCTTCAAATATCTCAGCTACCAGTGCAAGGCTTTCATTATTTGTAATATATTTGTTCTAACCCTTCATCTTCTTGGGTAACAACCAAAGCCTTATCCTTTGAGTTCGATGGACAAAAACTTACATCATGTTACAATACCTCTGTCATCTCTCTTGCACTTGAAGACCCAACGAGTATTAAGCTTTTTATGTTGATCTGGTAGGTCAACAAGCTTCTAGACACCAAGTTTCTGGAATTGAAGCAACTCTTCTTGCATTGCATCGACCCAGCTTTCTTCCTTCATGGCGTCTTTCCAGTTTCCTGGTTCAACCTTGTCGAAATATACCACTCCGTTTGTGAGAATACCTTCACCCACTATTCTTCCTCCCTGTGTCCCAGGAAACCCAACGTATCCTCCCCGAATAGCTTTTACGTCGTATAACAATGCAAGCGTCCCTGTCATGTGTCGGGAAGCTCCACTATCCACAATCCATTTTGACATGATTGACCTCGGGAGCCCCTTCACACATGTGGAAAAACTTATTTAAATAGAGGAACCAATCCTGCTTGGTCTTGGGTGGGTTTGGAATATCAAACTTTGGAATTTTGATCTTGATATTTTGTTTGATTTCTGTTTTAGCTGGAATAGGTGTTTTCATTTCTACTAAAGATGGTTTGACTTTTGCTAACCAAGTTTGTGTTTTCAGAATTACTTTTTTGGAATAGAATTTTGAATCCTTTTGACGATTCTTAGTTGAAGTTTCACCAAATTCAAATTATAGTTAAGTTGAATTGTTGATGTCATATTTTTATTGGATTCATTATTTCTTTTCAGATTTTGTTTTAGTACAGACTTGGGTGCTTTTTGCTTCACATGTTTTGTAGATCTGCCTGAGTTGGAAAAAGGTATTGGATTTCTTTGAGAACATTGTCGTGCAATATGCCTGACATTGTTACATTTGTAGCATGTCTTGCTGTCATTTCTTACAGAGGAATCCAAATCCTGTTTTCTACTCTCCTTTTCCTTTTTAAATTCAACATCGGATTGTTTACCAATGCTCTCTTTTTCTTTTTGTGTTTGTCCTATAGACAAAATCAATTTTCTTTGCAAAGTTTAAATTTTGAAAATTGTTATTCTTTCTTTGCTTCTGAAAACCTGCTCTCCTATTTTAAGGATAGTCCTTGTCCTTCTGATGGTGGTTTTTGTAGACACATTTTGATTTTGAATAAAATGATGCATCTCGGTTTTCTAAATCAGAATGACTGACTTCATCCAGCTTGAACAACTTATCAACTCGATCAACATTAACATTCTTAACTGGGAAATCCTCATCGGAATATAGTTTATCAGATCCGTTCATTTTGTACACGACTACATTTGGATCATTGCTTAAACTATTTTATGATGATACAACATCCAGTTCAGATTTGCCAGACTCATTTTCCAAAACATTTGTTACCATAGTTTTACCACTTCATATTCACATTCATATTGTGTTTTTGTGTACGTTACATCAATGTTCGTAGGCAGCTCGTTTTTCTTTTCAGTTTTCAATTTTAAATTGAGCGCCTTTTCCACCCCTGATGGTTTCTTACTTTCATAGTTATTCCATAGGGGTGGTGGAACACGATCGTAACTTACACCTTTGTGTTCATCAATTTTATTGTCTACTTTGCTTTCAATTTTTAGAAGAATGTGATCAATGACGTATGAACTGGTAGAATAACTTATTAACAACTTGTTAACCTGTTCTATTTCGATTTTCCTTTTCTCCGGTTCACTTTTTAGCTCAACAAGTGTATTTAAATGAATATTGATGGCCATTTGTTGGTCCGTTACAGTTGCCTTATGCATCAAAAGTGTCTTGTAATTTTCTCTTATCACTTGCTCAAATTGTTTGATTGTTTTACCTAATTTGTCATATGCTTCTATTGTTGTATTATAATCACATGACAAATTATCTGCATGACTTTTCAACTCTTTGTATCTCATTTCTCTTTCGACACACTCAATGCATAGCTCTTTGCACTTCATGCAAGGTGTTTCTTTTACTAACTCATTTACTGACATGTTTACCGATTTGATTCTAGCTTCCTGAGCTTCCTCAATAACTACTTCATTCACGTTAGCCATTAGAGCTTGTCTGCTATGTCAGTTAGATTCACCAAAGTCAATTCCTTGGTCACATCGATCATCTCGTCTATTTCAGACTTTTTCTCTTATTCACAAGGTGGTTGATAGCTTGAGTCGAAATAACCTGCAAAATTTTTAAGAATGTCAGAAGGGAAAAGATGTTTAAAAGCACTATTTAAGAGTTTTTCTTCCTCTGACGACATGTTGTAATATTCTTCTAGTGCTTCATCGAAAGATGCCTCAGCAATATTCCTCTTCTGCCTGTTCTAGTTCTTCAATTATCTCAGCTACCAGTGCGAGGCTTTCATTATTTGTAATGTATTTGTTCTAGTTTAACCCTTCATCTTCTTGGGTAACAACCAAAGCCTTATCCTTTGAGTTTGATAGACCATCTTGGATCTGCACAAACCTTGTCTGAGGTTAGGGTCGATGATATATAGCTCTTTTGTAGTAGTCATCTACAAATGGATTCTGATTTCCTTTGACTTCTCTATTTGGGCACTCTCTCCTGAAATGTCCCTTTTCTCTACACTTGAAGCACGTAACTTTAGCCTTATCAAAACCGACTTTCCGATCAAGACCTCCCAGACTGTCTCTTCCTGTGATTTCCATAAAGCGTTAAGCTCTACGGACTATTGACTCCATACACCATTTAATATCAATTAACTCCAACTAAACTGGATCAATCTAATCATAATCCTTTTTGGTCATTTTAGGATTCCCAATCCTTCCGGCTACCAGGCTTTCTTATGATTTTAGAACTGTTGCAAGCAAAGCCATGTGTTGTTTGGCGGTGTGTTCATTGAAATCTTTTGTGTTTTCAAGATTCACAGCAATGTTGCATTGAAGAATTCGCTGGTTTGCATTAGGTGGATTGTTTTGACCATTCTGAGGATTACTTGAACTCTGTGAAGATTGAGGAGCTTGAGGAGAAATAGGGTTGCATGATGAAAATGACTGAAACCCACTAGATTGGTTTGTTGGTGGATTTGTAGCATTGTTGGCGCTGAAGGTTGTTTGAATCTTGGGACTTTGTATGTTACCACATAACTACTTTTGTAGTATAGGTTCATATCTTGTTACATGTGAGCGCCTTTGTTCTTTGCCATTTTCTGCATTTCTAGCTCGTGACCTTCTAATCTTTCAATAAATCTTGGCAATGTGAAGTTACTATATTCCATGCCGTTTTTCAGAATAGTTAGATAGCTCGTCCACTATCCTTCTGGTAAAGAATTAGCCAGTTTATCAACTAGTTCTTCATTGGTTTTAAAGATCTCCATTCTTTTCATCTGAACCAGCAAATGACAATATCATTCGATCAGGTGCTTTACTTTCTCACCTTTCATTAGATTGAAAATATCGAACTCCTTGTTTAGCAGCGCTTTTCTTCCTTTTCGAAGTTGAGAACTTCCTTGAAACTTCAGTCTTAAAGCATTCCACAGCGACTGAGCGTCATCATCATGTTGAAGAAGTGCCAGGATATCTTCTTTTACTGCTATTGCAGTATGCTCATCATCTTCTTTTCCTTGGTAAACTTTTCTCTCTCGATATCCGTTAACTGAGCCAGCGTCTTCTCAAGACCATTCTCACTGGTAGGTATTGTGTACTTTGAGTCAATGGCAAACCAACACCTGAAATGATTAGCTTTTACCCAGTTAATGAATCTCTCACTCCAACTGTCATAATATTCTAAGTTCATGAGCTTTGGAGGTTTCGTCATGGTTCCGATTTCGTTCTCTAGATTCATGTTCTGTGTTGCGGTAGTCGTAACACCTGAAGCAGCAAACGCATTGAAAAACTCTTCTTCCATTAAAAACAACAATATAGAAACACAAACTTTCGACGACATTGATTAGATTAAAATTGACAAAAACACGAAAGATAAGAAAAATCCACAAACTATCCTTTGTACGAGTGAATCAATACTCGTGCGAGTCAGGTGACTCGTGCAAGCAAGTTACTCGTGCGAGAGAACAAGTTACTTGTACAAGTGACTCTTTTTGTGAAACACTTGCTCGTGCGAATGACTAGTTTGTAACTTCAAAATTTTAAGAAAAACTTGTTTTCTTGTTACGAGTCGCTAAATCGTACGGATGGCCGTTCGTACGAGCTGTCCTTATGTTCGTACGAGTAGCTAAAGGCAGCAAACGGATGTTTTCTACAATTTTCATCATGATTTTGGTAGATTTTAGATCTGTAAGTTTCAGGGATTTTTTAGCATTGATTTTAATGTGTTATACTAAAATCCTAGTCCAATTCGTCCATGAAATCCTCTAGATCTGAAGTATGTATGAAAAAGAGTAGATATAGAAAATATTCAATGGTTGAATATGGATTTGCAACTGCTAAAACTTGTTGGTTGTCTGCTGAAACTTGATGTTTGTCCTCCAATCAGGCCTCAAGGCTCTGATACCACTTATGAAAGGGGATCGACTCTCCTCTATGAGCACCGGACCTATTCGACTCAGCTAACAGAGGCGGAATTCATTGCTAGTGAGTTGTACAAACAGACAATCAAGTATGCTTCTTAAACGCGTTTACTTCGTATATTAATAAACATGAAAGTTACAGACGAGTAAACAATCAGACATGGCTTCGTTGTAGTCACACACCAACTCATGTTACAAAACACTCAAGCTCCACTATTTACAGGCCAACATGGCTTGCACAGGAATGAGGTTGTCGGCACAAGCGAGTGGTGCCTCGTATGAGTGATAAGGTGTCACTCGTATGAGCCATAACAGTTAGTCGTACGAGCCGTCTACAATACATAAAATATTGACAAATTTAAGCCCTATTTACACAACCGATATATCCTAGACATATGCAATACACATTATGCACAAACAAGATGCATTTAAGTTCTTGAATGATAATGATGATAGGAGAACCATGCATTAGATGCTTGTACATAAGCATGCATGATGGTTAAATAATCTTTATATAGTGTATTTGTTGTGATATGATAAAGGTGGATTAAATCATAAATAAGCATGCTAAGATGATGTTATATGATGTGTTATGATGTTATGAAGTTATGTCATAAGTTTGGTAGCTTTTCATGTTATACATGTAGCTTAAAAAGTAGTAAAATGGGTGAAATTGCATAATTTATGTGACTTACATGAAATATTCACTAACATGAGTATTAGTACCATTTTATTCTAATACTTCTTATGTAAAAATATCAAGTTGTGATGATTTGGGATGATTATAGTAAAGTTCGGTACATGACTATGTGTTAAAAACCGTAAAAATCGGCTTTTAAAATGATTTTTATAAAACTATTTTAGATTAAAATATAAACTAATATTTTTATATCAGTATAAGTATTTTAACTTATATTAAGTATCTTTGGTGTTTGGCTAGTCATACGTGACTTCTGACTCCCGAAAACGCTAAAATACGCATATTTCAATGTACACAAAAATGGGTTGTTCACGAGTGAACTTTGTGTAATATGATATAATATGTAATATAAGTATATGAAAGGTGATATGTTAAAGTGATGATATGATAGTAGTGATTTAAGACCATGCATGTACACTAGTTCGGTTGAAATGGTAATTCCGTTAAAAGTCACGTTAAATATGTAACTTATTTGTCGAGCATGAAAATAATACATAGGTAAACTTGATGAGTTATTTCATGTATGAATGCTTTAAAAATGATAAAATATGTAAGCTGACAAAATACGTGTATTGCGATATTCGATAACATGTTCACGTTTATGTATTTATATTACGAAACGCAAATCGTAGATATATTACTTATAAACGGGTGTGATAATGGATATAACATAATGAGGGTCACCAATAAAATCGTTCAAGTCAAAAGATTTAGAATATTTATATATGAACGCATGTGTATAATACGCTAACATAATAAAAGAAAGACTTTTGAGAAAAATTCTAAGTATTGGAGAAACTTAGGTATTATCGTGGAATATTGGTTATTAAATCGTTCCTACTTAAATTGGAACGTGTAGAATAAATTGTGGGATCATGCTAATATAAAAACGCAACCAAAGGTGAGTGTCACTAACACCTCTTTTTACTGTTTTATATACGTTTTGTGGGAAGAATACGCTTTGGGGAGAAATATATGGTTATGATGAATATAAATATACGTTTAGGGGAGAAATGAGTTTTGATGAATATAAATATACGTTTAGGGGAGAAACGAGTTTTGATGAATATAAATATACGTTTCAGGGAGAATCGGGTTTTGATGAATATAAATATACGTTTAGGGGAGAAACGGGCTTTGATTGAATCGGGGTTATTATGGTGTTTTCGATAAAACGACCGTGTAGATTCAAAATTTCTTAAATCTAAGTCATGACGAATTTGCTCGATCTCAAGAGAGTAAGTATCGGTATTGGTTTACGTTTCGTAGGTGTGACAAATGGCAAATAACTAGTAATTCCTTACAAACTAACCACTATTTTAGTACATAATCTCATGTATTTATCGTAATTTGATTACGTATCTAAGTCCTACGTCATATCACAAGCATTAGAACGAGTGAATCATCCTATAACATATATTGGTTTCTAATGTCTGTCATGAAGAACATGCAAAAACTATCTAAACTATATACATAGGATAAGTCAGGTATCGAACCAAGGGAGTATTGTGGAAAGTGTTGTACTAGTAGGTATTGATTAACTAATACTAAGAAATGAATCTTAAATTGAAGTTTATTGATTAATTAATTTCACACACTAAATTGAAGTTGTTATCAAAAGGAAGAACAATGGTTCCCCCGAAATTCAGATTGATAAGTAGATTACAATTATATATTTCATCCAACACTTGTAGAAATGATTGTTAATCTAATTAACCAATTGTAATGCTCATCGACTAAGTGCTTTAATTAATACATAATGGAAGGTTATCACACAAGCATCAATCACAATTACCAACCCTAATCCCTTGTCAAATATATCCCAATTTCTAGAACTCTCGGGAATTGAATGATTAAAAATTAAGGTTCAATAAAATGCAAGCAATTATAGATAGTTGCTCAAATCCAAGGTGAAAAGCATCGAATGCTTAGATCACCTAATCCAAATGGTTGTCAAAAACATATAAAAGTACCTAACTTACATAAATCCTCAATTCAGAGGAAACCATATAAAGACTAGCCGCTCATCTTGTACAAACAACCGTCAAACGCTTGAGAAATCGACGAACTTATGATCAGGATATTGATTTGGTGTAGAACAATGATGATTGAGGGTCAAAAGTTTCAAACTTTGGAGCCCTAGAAGTCTTGTGTTCGTCCGTGATTAGTGATTCCTCGAAAACCCCCTTAGTAAACCCTAATAAACATGCATAACCGCACATGCTGATTTTTTTCATAACCTGACCGTAAGCTACGGTCTTGCACCGTAAGCTACGGTCAGGAAATTCTGGAAGCATGTAACTTAACCGTAAGCTACGGTCTTGCACCGTAGCCTACGGTCAGGGGGTTTTGGAAATGACATATGTGAGCGTAAGCTACGGTCTACAACCGTAACCTACGGTCAACATTCACTGGTTGATCTCCTCTCTGAATAGACACACCATAACCTACGGTCCAACAACCGTAGGCTACGAGGAGGTTATTTTTTCCTTCACTAATATCTCACCACTTCCACTTAATTACCAATAAGCTCCTCGACTTCTGATCTCTCCCATTCTCTTGTGTTTTCAAGTTAGTTCTTGACCCGAACAAGTCCCGGTTGGTATCTTTTACTTTACAACTACATCCCAGGTATTCCGCGCCATCTCTAAAACTTGTTTATATAAAACTGACATGCTTATAATTTAAAACACATGCTACATACCCCTCAAAATATACTCTCCTCTCGGCTTAAATATCTGAACTAGCATGTGATGTGCTAATGTATATACACTCATAAACAAATATGAACTCATGCAATTATGAACTTGTATAACAATCACACTTCCACGGTCTGTATAACACGACATATATCAAAAGGACTTTTAGGTTTAGGCTTTAGGCTAAAGGTAGGGGAATTCATGGTTTTTCTTCCATTTCCTCCTTTCCATTAGTGGCTAACAATAAGCAACCAATCCGTGACATCTTATTTGCATATACACAACTCACTCATTCGGGTTGGTTTCTACCCACGACACTATAAACAATGTTCGCCCACTTTTTCTTTGTCTCTTTTTTTAACGGCTGGTATCAACACAACTCACAATTGGTGGACAAACGAATTGTGTGTAGGTGCAACTGGCCACTAAGGATGATTATCATACACACATAAACCCTGCTACTGTGTAACATAAATCCTAATGCATTTATCGTTTACATGCACATGTCAACTCCACAGTCTCAGCATGTATCAAATTACACAAGTTCTAACACGGAATAACATATGGTTTGCTCTCAACAAATGAATTCATACTGATGTCCTATCACTTTTACAGGCTCAAAGGTCTCACCAAGAAAAAGGTAAACGGTTACTGACATATAGCATATGCAATCTAACGCATGTTACCCTTACATAAACATCTCTTCCCCACTTTTTATAAAATAGTTGCTAGGCCTACTCTCATGAAACTTAAAGGGACAACCATGACAAGGAACTATGTTAATTACTACCGGCAAGGGACCCATTAATGATTGAAAACTTAGGTTTTCATAACTAATTAGTATACTTAAAGCGATGAAAATTTTTCAAAAGTTTTAAAAACTCCCAAATTTCATTTTCCTATCAATTTCATCAATTTCAATCTCTTCAAACGCTTACCCACCAGTTTCTTCTCGGGTTCCCACATCCCCACACTTGGGATACATTGTCCCCAATGTATGGTACACTTAAAATTACCCCGAGAAGAACAACCGACATCCCAAGAGCGACTATCCCTTATCAAGCAAATGCAACCACTCCATAAAAACATAAAATTAAACACCTCCAAGTAACAGAAATAAAATTGTCTTAAAAATAAATAATAAATGAGATCAAGCACATGGATCTTATCTAATCAGAGGATCAGTGAGTGCTTCAATGATATGATAGACCCGGTGGGTGTCCATAAAATCCCCCCAAGTGTACATAGAATGCACTCATATCAAAGATATCAGCTAAGCCTCCTTCTGGTCGATCCCGCTGTTGTTGCTGTTGTGACGATTGTGGCTGCTGCTGCTCTGATGGGTACTCATACGGCAAAGGTTGATATGGATATGACTCTGAAAGTGTGGTTCCGTATATTCCCCCGGTAACCACATTGACCCATGAACTTGAGGCATCGGATGTCGAGGCATACAGGGCTGATATGGCGGCCCTGGACTATAATCCACATAAGGTGGGATTCAACATATGGGACCCCTTGATAATAGTCCATATGGCCCCGGGTCTGATTCTCTTCATAAGCCCTCATATTCAACTCCATCTACGACTCGATATGGTGCATCCACTCGGTTTGATCCATATACTCCAACAGCTCCCTGTGCTGACGGTCTCTCTCAACATCCTGTCTAGATCCTTGATCATAGAGAGCCTGATGCAACGCATCCCATTGCCCATAATCTGATGGTCGCCGGCGATCAACAAATACATGTGTTTCATCATCAAAGACCCCCTAAGAATGAGTCGACAACCTTGGTTCTTCTGGCTGTCTGCTCGATCCCTCACCTATGTCTACAATAGCCTCTCGCTTCCGCCGTATTAATTCCTTGTCACTGGAGTCAAGATCATCCATTTCCCCTTGCTGAGGGGTTGTTTTCCCCCACTGCAACACCTTCAGTTTCGCCCCATCCCCGTATTGAATTTTGTGCCACAACTTCATTTTCTTATACGAGATGCGGTCACTTTTACACACATCTGCAATGGAGAAAATGACATGCGGTTTGGAAAATGGATATTCTGATGGCAACAATGCTCCTTGTCTTGCCAGCAGCTTACTGATAAGTCTGGCATGAGGTATTAACTTTTTCAATTTCGATTTCTTGCTTTGCCAGACGTACAACATTACTAACTTCCAGAATGAGAGATGGGCTGACCGGTCATGATGGCATAAAGGATTGGCAGCTCCCATTTCCTTATCGCCATTCTATCCCCCATTCTCGGAACCATATTTGACATGACAAAGCTCAGCATTACCCTTACAAGCTGCTTCAAATTGTCCCGCTTAATCTCAACTCCCTTGTTCAACAGGAACAACTCTGTATACATCACACTCTCTCTGACCAACTTTTTCTGCTCATTGAAATAGTCATTCTCATCCACTAGATGGTAGAAATCATCTGCTTTAGATTTAAACATGGCCACTTGCCTCATTGTAGCTAAAGACATGGTGGCCCGCTTCCCGTTGACTATTCCGATAAGCGTGACGGTCCTTGGTGGATTATTTCTGTCATCCTTCTCTAATGTGCTTAACCAGGCCATAACGCTCTTGATGTACACATCTCCTTTATCATTACCCTTGAAATCTGCATTCTCCTCCCACCCAAGTGATACCAATTTTTCATAGAGACCCAATGCCTTAAGATCCGGTTTGTAGACCATCTTCTCAAAACAAGTATTGTCTTTAATAGAATGATCATCCCCCATTTTGGCATAGAATAGCTCTGCTTGGTACTCCTTTCGTTGCTTGTTGAGGGGGCCTTTTGTGCATGTCGGTCTATATGGCACATCACCATGACCATACTGGAGTTCTTGCTCTTCTTCCATTTCTTCCTCTCTAATTTCTATACTTGTCCCCCGTCTTCTTTTCGACTTCGTAGGAGCAGCTGCAGATGGATCAACAACCTTTTCCTTCCCGACTCTTCTCTCCCGCACCATCTACACACATATACCAAATAACAAACAACAAAGATACATTAGTTTACTTAAATTCATACAATTAATCAAGCACAAGTGTGTAATCCCGTTAACCTCTCCCCACTTATTATCTGTTATAACTAATTTGGTAATGTGGCCGTTTATTTACTGATATATGTACTCGCGAAAATTTCTAACACAATTAGGATTTTTACATTAAATACTCTGTAAACAAACTCCCTACCATACCCATTAGTCATAAATCTCATCTAAGTTTTCATGCATTCCCCACCCCTCTTGTAATTTGACAATCAAGGTAACGTTACCAGTTCATAACTCAATACCTCCCTATTCAGTTATCAACTAACTAATTGAGTAAATATCAAACATTATTAAGCAACCATACCTTAACTCTGACCATTAAGACCAAAATTCGAGATAAAAATCATACTTTTCTCACTTAGGTTGCTTAGACAAGGCTCAATTCGCTTGAATTAAAGTTTGATTGAAAAACCACAAAATTGAATTTAGGGTTCTTTGTTGACGGATTGATTCACAACAATATGGTGATTTTCGGAAGAAACTGAGATGGGGTTTATGTTCCTCTCGAAATTCTAAGCAAGATGGGCTCTTGAAGCAATTGATTTGGTTACGTAATAAGAAAATGGGAGATGGAAGAAGCTATGGAGGTTGTAAGTGTATTGGAGAAGAAGATGATGATGATGATAAGGATTTGTGGTGAAAAGAGGTGATGTAATAGATATATGGTGATAGATTATGGATCTAATTCGTTTACCCATCTGATTAAATGAATTATTCGGTTAACCCATTACTAGATTCGATCCAAGAAAGCATGACTACACCTGACCGTAGGCTACGATATGAACCGTAGGTTACGGTTGGGGTTTCTAGCCTCACTCCACCTCTTAACCGTAGCCTACGGTCTTATTACCGTAGGTTATGATCCACATTATATATATATATATATATACACATATATTTTATCCCGACCACTTGTTTAGGTAATGGCGTGCACTAAGCAATATTATTCGTTTTGTTCGTTTACTTACCCGTGCCACCCCCTAAGAAAAGTCGTGTCAACCACGACACACAATTAACTCAATTACATACCTTCGCAGTGAACACATTCCCACACTTGCATAATGCACTAGGGGTGTTGACCAACAACCTATTCAAACTGTTCCGACAAAAGACACTAGAACATGAAAACACAAATCAATAACAAAGGAAATATGTACCACATTCCGGGTTGCCTCCGGTAGCGCTAAGTTTACATCTTCAGCAGGACATCGTACAACCCCTAAGAGGTCGTGTATTCTGGTGAACTTGCAAGAAAGTTCACCTCATCCATAGATTTCACCATCTGATCATCAGCATCCAAGTATAGTTTCAATCGGTGCCCATTCACAACTTGCCCCCGTTGGTCCTTTGAGTCTTCGATTTCCACATCTCCAAACTTTCCCATGCGTACAATCACAAACGGACTCGTCCATTTGCTTTTTAATTTTCTAGGAAATAATTTCAGATGGGAGTTAAATAATCATACCTTTTGACCTACCGCAAAAACTTGACGCCACAACTTCGCGTCATGCACCGCCTTCATCTTATCCTTATAGGCAGCTGCTATGTCATACGCCTCATTGCGCAACTCCTCAAGCTCACTCAACTTTAGCAACCTGTGGACACCTGCATCAGAATAGTCAGTGTTGACCTGTTTAACAGTCCATAATGCACGATGAGCGATTTCCATGGGTAAATGACAACCTTTCCCATACACCAATCCATAAGGTGTAGTGCCAATAGGAGTTTTATAGGCGGTGCGGTAAGCCTATAAGGCGTCATCCAGTTTAGTTGACCAATCCTTACGGTCAATTCGCACCGTCTTTTGTAAAATTTCCTTGATTTGCCTGTTTGACACTTCCACCTGTCCACTTGTTTGTGGATGATATGGTGCAGCAATGCGATGGTCAATGCCATACCGCTTAAAAGTCTACCCACATTGAAGTTTTTAAAGTGAGATCCCCCATCACTGATGATCACACTGGGAATCCCAAGACGTGAAAAAATGTGTGCTTGAACAAACATACAAACCACGGTATGATCATTAGTCTTGGTGGCGATTGCTTCAACCCATTTTGAAACATAATCAACCACTACCAAGATATATAGGTGACCATGAGAATTGGGGAAAGGTCCCATAAAATCAATTCCCCACACATAAAAAATGTCTACATCCTAAATTGGCTGCATTGGCATTTCAGCCCGTTTCGAAATCCCGCCCATCTTTACAATAAGTGCAATTGTTGGCGAAAGCAAAAACGTCTTTAAATAATGTTGGCCAGTAAAGGCCACATTCAAGGACTTTATGACCCGTCTTTTGACCGTTAAAGTGGCCACCACATGCCGATGAATGGGCGTGCTGTAACACTTCCAAAAATTATGTCTCTGGAATACATCTTTAGATGATCTGATCAGCACCTATCCAGAACAAATCCGGTTCATCCCAAATGTAATTCTTCACCTGTGCCAAAAATTGTTTCTTCCTCAACAGACATAATGAACTCATCCGGGAACTGCTTGTTAATCTCAGGAGTGATATCCTCAACCCCCGAAGGTAGTCGTGACAGATGGTCAGCAACCACATTCTCACACCCTTTTTATCTCGAATCTCAAGATCAAATTCCTGCAGTAAAAGGATTCACCGAATGAACCTTGGTTTAGCATCCTTCTTTTCCATCAAATATTTAACTACATAGTGATCAGAGTATACGATTACTTTATTGCCCCAGATATATGACCGGACTTTTGCTAATGCATAGACAATGGCAAGCAACTCTTTCTCCGTTGTAGTATAATTAAGTTGAGCTCCGGAGAGAGTTTTGCTTGCACAGTAGATAACAACCGGTTTATTATCTACCCGCTGCCCTAATACAGCCCCGATAGCAAAATCGCTTGCATCACACATTATTTCAAAAGGTTTTATCCAATCTGGTGATTGCAAGATCGGGGCTTGTACCAATTGTTCCTTTAACACATTAAAAGCTTGAATAGAGAGTCATCGTTAGATTCAAAAGGAACATCTTTTAAAGGTAGGTTACACAATGGTTTGGTGATGACACTAAAATCTTTTATGACCTACGGTAAAACCCGGCGTGTCCTAAAAAGGAACGAATGCCTTTAACATTTTTAGGGGGTGGTAACATAGAAATCACTTTGATTTTAGCCCTATCAACCTCAATCCCTTTGCTAGACACTATGTGTCCTAGAACAATGCCTTCTTGAACCATAAAATGGCTCTTTTCCCAACTAAGCACCAAATTCATTTGGACACACCATTCCAAAACCTTAGATAATTCTTTTAGACATGTATCAATGACAAACCAAACACTGAAAAGTCATCCATAAAAATTTAAGGCATCCCCGGCCATATCTAAGAATATACTCATCATGCACCTTTGGAAGGTGGCCGGGGCATTAAACAGCCCAAACGACATTCGCCTGAATTCGAAAGTACGTATGGGCATGTGAATGTAGTCTTTTCTTGGTGATCGGGGTGTTTGGCAATCTGATTATACACCGAGTAGCCATCTAGAAAGAAGTAAAATTTCTGACCGATAATTTTTCGACTATCGGATCAATGAAAGGCAAAGGAAAGTGATCCTTTGACGTGGCGGCATTAAGTTTCCTGTAATCAATGCACACACGCCACCCGGTTACCGGCAGAGTGGCTAATTGCTCACCGTTGTCGCCTTTAACAATCTGAATCCCTGCTTTCTTGGGCACCGTCTGAGTCGGACTTACCCGTGCACTGTCAGAAATGGGATAAATGATCCCGACATCCAACCACTTAATAACCTCCTTCTTCACCACTTCCCGCATATTAGGATTCAAACGCCTCAATGTGTCTCGTGTAGGCTTCGCATCTACATTAGTTATAATCTTATTCATAACTATGGAGGGACTTATATATTTAGATCTGTGAGAATCCATCTAATCGCTGCTTTATAAGTCTTAAGCACCTTCAGTAGTGCTTCCTCTTGTTCTTGTTCTAAATTAGCACCAATGATGACCGGAAGAGTTTGATCCTCCCCTAAGAATGCATAATTTAAATGTTGTGGCAACTCTTTCAACTCGACCTTCGGGGGACTGATCATTGATGGCTTCAATCCCAATGATATCTCAGCTGGGAAGCTCTCCACTTGATGAGTCCATGGAGGCCTTTTTTCTGGCATTGCCAGCACCTCCTTCTCCAGATCACACATATGATTCTGCTCCACCCTGTCACATAACAAACATAGCTCGGACATTTCATCCTCTAAATAAGGGTAGCATCCGTCGATAATATTTGCCATTAAACATTTATCACTAGGAAACATGTCAGATATGTTAGAAAACACATTTAATCTGACCTTTCTATTGCCAAACGTCATATGACAGTGACAGTGCGACAGTCGATCAATGCATGTGCAGTGGCTAAGAAAGGTCAGCCCAAGATGACATTTGGCTGATTGATTTAGTCAGATGAGACATAATCAAGCACCAAAAAGTCCACTGGGAAATTAAATTCTTCCACCTTAACAATGACATCGCGAACAATCCCCCGGGTGGTCAAATCTGGCAACACAATGGTTGTATCAGCTCGACGCAGCGGACCAAAATCATATTGGTCATACAAGATTCCCCGAAGTATGCTCACGCTAGCTCCCAGATCCAGCAATGCCCGGTTCATTTTAAAATCTCCCACTTGAATGGGAATTAAGGGCGTTCCAGGATTTTGAAGCTTAGGTGGAAGCACACCATTCAAGACAGCACTCACTCTTTCTGTTAAGTCAATCTGTTTAGGGACTTTGTATTGCCGTTTTTGGGTGCACATTTCTTTTTAATATATGGCGTATGCCGTAACCTGTTTAATTGCATCAATTAAGGGTACGTTGATTTTAACATGTTTAAAAACTTCCCAAATTTCCTCTAGGTGAGGCCCCCTTTTATTAATGATGCTTTTATTACCCGGATTCTTCAAGGCTTCAGGAAAAGGGGGTGGAATTTGTTCCCCTTCCTTAGCCTTAGTCGGTTCAACAATTGTAACACGGGTATTAGAATTAGGTTCAACATTCATTTTACTAGCCGCAGCTTCTGACTCATCGTCACTCACACCATCCTCACCTAAGTCCTCCAACACGCCTTCAAAAAATTGTTGATACAGTTTTGTGTCTGTCGGTTATTCTTTATTACAGTTGTAATTGTACGGTCTTTGCTCAAGTGTCTGTATAGGTTTGGTCGTGTCGAATAGATCGAGATATCCTTCTATCTTGATCTAGTACGACATCTTAGCTTGTTTGTGTTAATCAGTTGCATGTGTGCATACTGATAAGTCTTGTGTACGTCATGTCTGCACACGTTCTCCAAGAATAAGGATTCTGTGTGAGTCAGAGATTTCGTACGAATCACATGTTTCGTACAAAACAATGAGTGGTTTCGTACAAAAGATTGAGTGGTTTCGTACGAAACAACTGTTCCGTACCAAAATTCTGGAGTTGTGTCTCGTGTGCAATAGTGTGTTCCGTATGTCTGGTAACGTGTTTTCGTATGAGTGACCAGCTTGAACATTATAAAAGCAGACATGCACCTCTCAGTGAGGGAGAGCCCTTTGGTCCAGAAGTTAATAGAACGAGCTAGTAAACTGATCCTTTGTGCGGGATATCTAAGTTAGCATTTCTGGTGAAGACGAAGACATTAGAACACAACAAGTTTGTTTGAGTCATACGAGCATTGTGTGTATATGTTTGTACTTGTTCTCAATCATTAATCAAGATAGTGAATCTTTGGTTACCCCGTGTTCTTTACTTTGCTTTGGTTGCATGCACACTTGGATTCCGACTTGTGTGTGTGTTATATGAACAAGGAACAGGTTTAACACCATCCGCAGGTGGGCCTACAAGTGGTATCAGAGCTTTGGCTCTTTTCTTGTTCAAAACCAGGCTTAGTTGTGTCTGAGCTAGTTTGAAGATTTCTGAAGTGTTCTGAATCTCCAGCAGAAAAACATACGTTTTGAATAGTTAACTAACTTAAAACTTGGTTAAAATCTGTTGCATGCAGAAAATTTTATGGTAAAATTTTTTTCTGAAGAACACCCTTGAAGAAGAAATCTGCAAAAATTTGAATCTGATTAGTCTTTTGGTAGGGTTGACATTTTCTGACTTGGATCTGGACTTGGACTGTTGACTGATATAATTCTTAAAAATCTATGTTTTAACTAAAAGTGGGTAAGATAACAGGTATTTTTGAAAAAGCAGGTATACACAAGAAAGGAAATATCTCACCAAACCATTTCTGAAAACATCCTCTGAAAAACGCTGACAAAGCAGTTTGTGTGACTGAGTTAATTCGCACGGATCATCTGACCCCACGAAACAACTGTCTCACACGAAACATCCTGTTTCGCACGAAACAACTGTCTCGCACGAAACAGTTATTGTTTGTTTTTCGGGTTTTTCAAAGGTTTGTGATTTTAAGAATTTGTCATATTTTCATATCTGTGAATTTTAAAAGGTAATTGTTATTGTGAAACTTTTAAAACCTTTAAATTTTCATAAAAACAAGAAAATAACCCGTGGGATTGGAGTTGTTGAAGCTCAAATCAGGAGTCTTCGCAAAGCTCCGCAACATCATGGGTAAAATCTTTGATGCCTCAACATACAACTATGATCTCTGCAAATCAGTGGGCGTGTGTTGCAAATAAGAATCAAAGCATCCAAACTCTGTTAATGAGCGAAAGTGAAACAAGGAGTAATAACCGACCACCGAAGTTAAATCACATGAATGATTACCTTCATGGAAAAGTCGTTTCATACGTATGTTCTCGGTCAAAACACGGAATTGTTGACGTGTTTCACTACCCCCTACAATGAAGCACTTGAAGAAGCTGGATCAAATCCAACCTCATTGGCCAATCTAGTCGAAAGTGACAAGAAAGCTTATGATCTAGAGAAAAAGGCTTTTGCTATCCTCACACAAGCTCTTCATAAAGACATTTATCATCAGTTTGTGTATTGTACTACAACGAAAAAATTGTGGGGCACTTTGGAAGCAAGAGGTGAAGGTAACGCTGCTACCAGGAAGATTCGGCATGATCTGCTCAAGAAAGAGTATGAAGGTTTTATGTTCATGGAGAACGAAACCTTGAATGATATGACCACTCAGTTTTATCATCTTCTCAGCAAAATGTACTCGTATAAAGTGTTAGCAGCACCACAAGAAATTGTGATGCGATTTGCTGATGCTTTACCACCAAAATGGGGTCAATTTATTGATCTGCTAAAACATACAGGTGTCTTGGACTCAATTAGTATTTATGAATTTGTGCAGAAACTGTAGAACAAGAATGAAGAAGGACTCCGGAAGGTCCAACGAGTCTCTGCTCCACAAAACTCTAAAATGTATTTTGGAGGTATAAATGCAGGTATAAGCTCAAGTCAGCAACCGAAGCTGCAAACCGCGTTTGTGTCAAACGTGAACCCTTTTCTATCCCAACCAGTTCAATCAAGTCAGTCTACAGGTTCGAGTAATCAAGTATATGGACAAGCCTTTCATCCGAAAGCCTTCCTTCCACAGCCAAGGGACTTAGCGCAAAAAGCTCCACAGCAAGCTCCTTAACAAGCTTTCTATGGAAGCAACAGTCAATCTACAAATCCCAACACTGTCAAACTTGACAAGTCAAATCTCTCCAAAATCAACGTAGAAGTTGCTCAGGAACATGCGGAACTTCTAAATACCATGGTCAATGCTTATTGTGGTTTAGTTGCAGGTCAAATTGAGAACATCCATTTCACGAACGAAGACTATGAGCAAAGTGACCGAGATGAAATGGAGCTGATGGACATCAAGTGAGCATTTGCAAGCGCTATGAGAAGAGCAAAGGATTATATGAGAAGAACGGGGAGAACCAGTTTGGAAAGCAAGAAGAATACAAAATACGGCTTTGACAAAACGTCCGTTACTTGCTTCAACTGTGGAGAAAGAGGACACTTCAAGCGGGAATGCACAAGACCCAGCAAGGAAGGAAATCACAACCCCTATCGAAATCAGTCTCAACCATCCAACACAGCACAGTACAACAACAAAAGAAGAATAGTAGCTGTTGGCAACTCTAACAATACCAATCAATCAGGACCTTCAAACACGCACAGAGCTTTGGTAGTTCAGTCTGATGAAGGATGCGATTGGTCAGTACAGTTGGGAACTGAGAACAACGGAAGAACTGCATGCTATACGAGGATCGTGGAACAAATCAAGTATGATCACAGCATCAAAACTCCAAATAAATATGATACATCTGGGGATGATGGTAGTTCTGATGAAGAATGTTCAAGTTCAGATGGTTATGGATTTGATTCTAGTGAGAAGAAAAGAAGTGATGCTGAGGTTGAAGAGTTGTTGAGTGAAGCTGAGATGTTGAAATCTGAAAGGTAGGTATGACGAGGAATGTAGAAGCTGGGGTGAAAGAGACAGAGACACTCTCTACAGATGGTGCAACTTTTCCTCATCACACTCCCTTTATGGCAAATGTTGAAAGTTCTTCAAAACAGGTAAATCCTGACCCTCCTACTGTTTGCAATGACTGTGTTGAGTTGAAAATAAAATATGAAACCGTCAACTGTCATAATCAGAATTTAGTTGTTGAATTAACAAAAAGCAAAGAGGCGAACTTGGCGCTAACTAGAAATAAAAAGAATTCAAATCTGTAATAGAAACCCTAAGAAAAGTGTTTCTGAATTGACAAAAACAGTTTTGAATAAACATACTGGAATTAATAACTACATTAATCTACTAGTAGAAACAAAGAAAAAGTTAGCCATCACCAAATACGAATATGATTCGATCAAACGCAAATTGGAAAGTTATTCTAACTCCCAATATGTGCTTGATCATATTACTGAAGTTCAAAAACTAAAGGGAGATGCTCAATGCATAGGGTATAAGTGGTGTCCAGCCCCAATGAAACACAACTATACCAAAATGCCTGATGAAGAGGAGATGCCTCGTTTTGAACCCTCTGTACCTTTGAATCCTGAGGAATTCGCAGTAGTGTTAGGGTTCAAACTAGGCAATTCCTCTCAAGAACCAAGCAAGCCAGAAATTTCATCATCTGATGAAGAAGAGGATGATACATCAGATGATGAATCAAGGAATGATGATCATGATCAGCCTCTTTATGAGAGAAAAAGAGTAGAATCTTCTGCTACTCCTAGTACTCAATCTGTTTAGAATCAAGAGAGCGTTCCTAAGAAATCTGTGAAGACAAGTGTGTCTACACAAGAAGCAGATGATGTGTTGTATACTTTGGTTGGAGATAAGAAAATCTATTCAAACAAAGATTTTCCAATTAAAAAACGTAAATCCAATCTGTATAGATCAGGTTTTTGAAAAGTCAACAACCAAACCTTTAGAGAAGAAAAAGTCCACCAAATCACAACTATTATCCGCTTCAACAGAAAAACAGAGGAAGCGAGTTGAAAAGTCTACAGTTTCTCAACCGAAGGTTGAAGCAAAAGGCTCTCGTTACCAGAAAAAGGCTAAAACTGTTAAATTTGTAAGTTCTAAAGGTACCGATAAAGTTGAAACTTTTCAAGGAAAGTATAATGTTGATTTTGTAAAGAAAGTTAAGATTTTGAAAAGAAACAATCAAAACAATTACACCCAACACACTAATGGATGTAATGAACCCACTACCTCAAGACCCACAAGTTCAACATCAACCCGAGAAACACGATCTCCTAGTTTTGCTGAGAGGAGAACATGTTTCAAATGTGGATAATTTGGCCACATTATAAAGGATTGTCAAAATCCAGCCAAATCAAGATGTACAGAGAAAACCCCTCATGGACCAACTTGCAAACGTAAATCTGTTTCTCCAACACAAGATAAACAAGTTATTAAAGATCAAAAAGAGAAACAAAAACGTAAACAAGTAAAAGCAACCGAGAGAGCTTTAAAATCGGATTCTTCAAATAAGGATCAAAGATCTTCAGAGTCAACAAAACCAGAAGTTGTTAAAACTTCAAATAATAGTAAATTTGGTAATAAACAAGGATCTTGGAAACAGAAGACCAGTTATGGTTCAAAAGGAGTTTCTCAGTTTGTTAATCATCAAGAAATTGAGATTACATTTCTCGATGATAAGGAACGACCCAAGACCACTAAGGCTTGGGTCCCCATCTCAAACTAATCTTGTTTGTGCAATGTGTAGGGTGTTCCAGGAGGAACTGTAAACAGTCATTGGATTGTTGACAGTGGAGCATCAAGGCACATGACAGGCGACTTGCGGTTCCTATATGATGTGAAAAGCATAAGGGGTGGTTATGTTGCTTTTGCTGGTGACAAGGGTGGATACATCACTGGAGAAGGAATGGTCTCCAATGGTGTTGTGAGCTTCGACAAGATCAATTATGTGCGGCAAATTGATCACAATCTTCTCAGCGTTTCTCAAATCTACGACAAGAAGTTCATGGTGCATTTTGATGATGCGGCGGATGTTATGTGCTGAAGCCTGGATTCAAGATCCCCAAGGAATGGATTCTCCTGTCGGCTCCAAGAATTAATGATTTGTATATTCTTGATATGAGCCAAGCTATTACAACATCTACACAAGTCACATGTTTTGTCTCTATGGCCACCGAGAAGGAGTCAATCTCTTGGCAAAAACCTATGGGACACATTCACCTGAGAAAAATGAACTATTTGGTAAAGAACAATCTAGTGAATGGTGTACCAGTGAAGAACTTTCATCTTCAAGACATTTGTGTATCATGCTAGAAAGGGAAGCAAGCAAGAAAGTCCTATCCCGTGAAGAAGATCAACACTGTGAATATGCCACTGGAACGTCTTCATATGGACCTCTTTGGACCTATGAAACAAAAGACAACCTTTGGTGACTCTTATTGTCTGGTAGTTACCAATGACTATTCCAGATTCTCATGGGTAAGCATGTTGGCAAACAAGAGTGAAGTTCCTACTATCCTCAAGAATCTTCTAACTCTGCTAGAAAATTTGTATAATCTGAAAGTATGGAGAATCAGAAGCGACAATGGCACCGAATTCAAGTATCAAGTTATGGATAAGGGTATTCTGCATGAGTACAGTTCTCGATACACTCCACAACAAAGTGGCGTCGCTGAGAGGAAAAATCGAACTCTTATTGAAACTGCAAGAACCATGTTAGTAGAATAAGAACTTCCCGTTCAATTTTGGGGAGAAGCTGTTGCTACTGCGTGCTATACGATGAATAGAGTTCTGATGGTGAAGAGACAGGGGAAGACATGCTTTGAGTTGTTACATAAAAGGAAACCGGATGTTTCTTTCTTAGAACCTTTTGGAGCTCCATGCACTATGATCGACCCACATGGAAAGTTTGGTCCCAAGGCTATCGAAGGTTTCTTTCTTGGATATACTACTCCTAATTTCCGGGTGTGGAATTTGTCTTCAAAGAAGATTGAAGAATGGGATGAAGTCAGGGTTCAGAGATATACAAAAGCTGTAAGAGCTCCAGGTGCTCCTTGGATGTTTGACTATGATGGGCTGTTTGACTCCTTTAATCTGCCAACACAGCTACTGCTCAGATGTTATTGGAAAGTGATACTGCAGTAGACTCGTCATTAGTTCGACCAATTATTTTTAACCCTAAAGTATCAACTTCGGTTAACAGTCTTGTTTAAAATGAGGAATTCGAAGACGCTGCGGATTATAATCTTTCAACAGAAGAAGATGAGTTTCATGATGCAAATGAGGCTGCATCTGGTACGGTTCCTGGATTTTCAAATGATACGTCAAATATCCAACTACAAGGGACGACAGAAGGTCATGCATCTACATCCTCATCACATCAAGTTCTCGATTTAACTGTTTATTTGAATATGGTATAAATTCTCGAGTTCCTAATGTGCCAGAAACTCGTATTCAAAATATCCATCCTCAGCATAATATTATTGGAGATGTCCAGAGTGGTGTGCACACTCGTAATCAGCTACGAAACAACCAGAATGCTGGATTGTATTCGGAAATCAGAGAATCAGGGAGCAGAATGATTGGTCTTTTGCCTGCTATGTGTGCCAAGTAGAACCAAAATCTTGGAAGGAGGCAATGAAAGAAGACTCGTGGGTTGAAGCCATACAGGAAGAACTTCAGCAATTTCAGAAGTTAGGCTTCTGGAAATTGGTTGATAGTCCTGATAACTACAAGAAGATTGGTACCCGATGGGTGTACAAGTGTAAGTAGGATGACCGAGGTGTTTTTGTGAGAAACAAAGCGCGATTGGTTGTTCAAGGTTTTAATCTGGTCAAAGGCATTGATTAAAATGAAGTTTATGCACCGGTTGCACGACTTGAGGCCATAAGAATCTTTTTGGCTTATGCGTCCTTCAAGAAGTTCACCGTCTATCAGATGGATGTGACGAGTGCATTTCTTCATGGTGTGGTAGAAGAGGAAGTATATGTTGAGCAACCGCCAGGTTTTGAAGATCCTCTCCATCGTGAAAAGGTTTGGCTTCTCAACAAGGCGTTATATGGTCTTCATCAAGCTCCGAGGGCTTGGCATGAAACGTTGTCTACCTATCTGTTGAAGAATGGTTTTCGACGAGGCCTGATCGACTGTACTCTCTTCATCAAGGAAAGGAACGAGGACTTGATGCTCGTACAGGTTTATGTTGATGATATTATATTTGGGTCTACTAACACTCGAATGTGTAAAGAATTCGAACATGTGCAGGAGAAGTTCGAGATGAGCACAATGGGAGAAATGACTTTCTTTTTATGTTTGCAGGTTCAACAATCAAAGGAAGGGATTTTTATCCATCAAACCAAGTACGTCAGAGATATTCTCAAGCGATTTCAGATGGATGACTCAAAATCCTTGGGAACTCCATTAGATCAAAATCATGGGATTACTCCAGACAGTGGGTAAACATGTAGAACCATCTCTCTATCGTGCTATGATCGTATCTCTCATGTATCTTATTGCATCAAGACCCGACATAATGTTCCCAACATGCCTTCTGGCGTGCTATCAGTCTAGTCCGAAGGTTTCCCATTTGATGGCTGTAAGAAGGATCTTTTGTAATTTGAAGGGTCGCCCTGACACTAGTCTATGTTATCCTAAGGATGATAACTTTGATCTGACAGCATTCAGTGATTCTGATGATGGCGGCTGTAAAATCGATGCAAAGTCAACAACAACAGGATGTCAGTTCTTGGGAAATCGCCTAGTCACGTGGCAATGCAAAAAGCAGACTTGTGTAGCTACATCAACATGTGAGGCTGAGTATATATCAGCTTCTAGTTGCTTCTCTCAAGTTCTATGGATTCAACAGCAAATGCGGGACTACGGGTTTGAATTTCTAACTACTCCTATTTATGTTGATAATGAAGCTGCTCTACAGATCACTCGGAATCCTGTACAATATTCCAAAACAAAACACATTGAGATTAAGTATCATTTCATACGTGATTGCTATGAAAAGAGACTTATCAATGTTGTTAAAATCCACACTGATCACCAACGTGCCGACCGTTTTACCAAAGCTTTTGATAAATCACGTTATAATTATCTGCTCTTGGTCAATGGCATCAAGGTGAAACCCGAGTAATTCAACCATGGCTAACTATTTTGTATATACTTTTCTAAAAATCTAAAACTACAAAATGATTTTCAGTTTTATATTTTAGGGGGAGTAAGTTTAAGAAAATACAAAAATATATCTTTTATTACCTACTTTATTTAAGGAGGAGAAAAAATCAGAAAAATACAAAAACATTAGAAAAAAAATGAGTTTCTTGGAAAAGTTGAAGATGATGAAACTCACTGGTAAATCAGTCAGAAATGATTCAAAGCATAGAAAGAGGATTGATAAGTAGCTTTACTAATGATGTATCGGTAGGCTCACAATCAGATTAAATGTGAAGGTTGATATAAACCTAACAGACAGAACGCCAGGTGGGAACCATTCATTGGCATATAGTCTTGGTACCAAAATTTCGTTTGATAGAGTACCGAGGTTCTGAGATATACGGTCTTTATGCTTGCTTATCATCTGGGTATCATGGTTGAATCTTTTGCCGAAATATAATGGTGGCGTAAGTCTAGAACTTCCATGATACCAACATACATGTACATACTGCACATGACCATCAAATAAGTGATAAAAATATCACATCCCCAAAATAAGTGATAAAATATCACAGCTTTATGCGGGAGCTAAGTTCGTCTCTTTGTCGGTACGATGGTACTAACCTGTTCACGGACTTACTCTTATGCCCTGCATGCATATGAAAATCAAGTTCCTCATCAATAAGTGATTAAATCACAAAGGGCTTGTTTTCAATAAAAAATAAGTGAGTATCTCACATCATATATATATGTCAAAACAGATTATAAAGCAGCATACGCACCGGTAAGATTTTCTCTGGTGCATATCTTGATACGGGAATGTGTCATGATGTGGTTGAACACCGGCTTGTAAGTATAATTCATACCTTAATCATATCTTCTAATCATGATTACATTTGATAAGTCTGAGCTTACGTGGACAACAATACCGATAATCATAGTTGAATACTTATCTGTTTAATTTTGAAAACCAAATATCGTTTTTGACAAAGATTAAAATGCTGGTATGATTCCTTTACCTTGAAACTCGAAAAAGTTTGTTCAATAGATATATAGTTTATCTTTATATTTTAATTTGAAGTCTAGATTACTTTGTTGCTTATAAAATTACTTTTTGAAAGTTAGCCAAAGTTGATACTCGAAAGTTTTCTACCAAGATACACCAAAGAACCTTTTGTTTGATATCGCAACTTCATAAAGTAATATCTTTCAACAAGTAACTCATCAAAAGAAATCCAAAATCTGAAATTCATTTGAGTGTGTGTATCTCATACGAACGAATCTAGTCATTTGAATTGACTTGGTCACTTGTTTTTCTCAAATCTGCTGCTGGAACTCATACGAGTGTGTGTATCTCATTCTGGGAATACAATCATGCAAAGAAATTATGATAAGTTTTTCATGTGTATTCCCTTATAAATTTGTGTTCTAATTATATTTGTCAATTGTATAGTTTAAACAAATGGAACATAAACAAAGACCAGCAACCAAGAAATCTGACAAGTCAGAAGAGGAAACAAGAAAGATTTGAAGTTTCTTAGAAGTTCGAAGACCTGATGCTCTAATCATTAGATAGCAGATCTATCATTGAATAGCAGATCTTCAGGGGGAGTTTGTTGATACTCCAAACCATTCATGTGAAGACCAACATATGAAGACCAAAAACCGAAGACCGAAGACCGAAGACCAAGCAACATCCAAGGGGGAGTGTGTTGATACAGTTTTGTGTCTGTCGCTTGTTCTTTGTTACAGTTGTAACTGTATGGTCTTTGCTCAAGTGTCTGTATAGGTTTGGTCGTGTCGAATAGATTGACATATCCTTCTATCTTGATCTAGTACGACATCTTAGCTTATTTTTGTTAATCAGTTGCATGTGTGCATACTGATAAGTCTTGTGTACGTCATGTCTACACACGTTCTCCAAGAATAAGGATTATGTGCGAGTCAGAGGTTTCGTACGAATCACATGATTCATACGAAACAATGAGTGGTTTCGTACGAGTCAAGCATTTCGTACGAAATAGTTGTTCCGTACCAAAATTCTGGAGTTGTGTCTCTTGTGCAATATTGTGTTCCGTATGTTTGGCAACGTTTTTTGTACGAGTGACCACTTGAACACTATAAAGCATACATGCACCTCTAAGTGAGGGAGAGCCCTTTGGTTCAGAAGTTAATAGAACGAGCTAGCAAACTGATCCTTTGTGTAGGATATCTAAGTTAGCATTTCTGGTGAAGACGAACACACAAGAACACAGCAAGTTTGTTTGAGTCATACGAGCATTGTGTCTATATATGTTTTTACTTGTTCTCAATCATTAATCAAGATAGTGAATCTTTGGTTACCCCGTGTTCTTTACTTTGCTTTGGTTGCATGCACACTTGGATTCCGCACTTGTGTGTGTGTGTTATATAAACAAGGAACTGGTTTAACACCATCCGCATGTGGGCCTACACAAATTATGGTGGAGCATGGACTTTGTTATAAACCTTACCATTACAAGGGTACTTACCAGGCTGACTTGTTGCCTTTTTTCTGATGAGCAAGATTTGTTGTTGTGTCACTTGGCAACCGTCCGTTGCTCTGCTTCACCTCCTTCAGCTCGTTGGCAAGTTGACCCATCTGTGTCATCAATAATTGAATGGCCTTGTCGCACACTTCATCCTTCTGTGCCCAAACCTCATCCAACTGGTTTCTCTTTTGCATATCTTGCTGCATTGACTTCAACATTTTCATCACATCTTGCCCCCGGAAGCATTGGAAGATCCAACTGATCCGCCCTGATTCGGATGATACCTTCCTTGAAAATTCTGTTGGAAGCGGGGTTGATTGATGTTCTCGCATTCCTTTCTAAATACTCCCAATCGACCTGCTCATAGTTTGTACCGAACGTTCCACTCGATGTTGAGCTTAGATCCCTTGCATCTTCATCTGATAAACCCTCATGAAATGCATTCAGAAGCTCCCATGACTGAATCCCATGATGCGGACAATTCATTTGCATCATCTTGAATCGGTTAAATGCCTCATGAAAGAGCTCACCAGGTTGTTTTCGGAAATTCCGAATATATTTCGAGAATTATTTGTCCGTAGCGGTGTATAAAACTCATCCAAAAATAATTGTTGCATGTCGTACCATGTAAAGATTGAAGCAGATGGCAACGAATGAAACCATTGTTGCGCCTTGTCTTCGAGTGTGAACTAGAAAAGTACCAACTTCACATCGTCCGGCGTGCACCCTTGGCCGCCAATGGTATTGCATCAGGCATCATACGCTGTGATATGTAGATATGGCTCTTCGGTAGCCAACCCATTCACCCATGATACTTGGGAAGGCTTTGAATTGATTGTGCCCTTACCTTGAATGACCTACCTCGTAATTGAGGGATAACTACTGGTGAGGGGTTATTGGCGATAGCCGGTTTAAAGTGGATCTCAACGCCCCTTACTGGTTCCAGATCATATCTTCTTGGAATACCTTCAAATTGGTTGATCGGTGGAGGCATATTTCTGGGAGGTAGTGTATGTGGAACTTGAACCTGTAATATCGGAATTTGCTGTGAGATAGGAGGAATTAGCCTTTGTTATGGTGTCAGTGAAATTGGCACATTAATCGGTCTAGTATTAACTGGTTGCTGATTGACTGGTGCAGGAGCATTGACTGGTTGTGGATACCCTGATGTTTCATAACTCACCCCATCACCCGGCCTAAATCCCGTATTGTAGCCTTCATGGATTCCCTATCCTAACATTTGATTTCCCCCATATTGATTTCCCCCATATTCCTCATATGCGTCAAATCCATTCCCCGAATCCACTACACTTTCCCATTGTTCAAATGCTGAAATTCTGACAGAATGCATGTTGTTGCTGTGAAGATGGGTAGTACGTTGGTTGGGTTGATGGAGGAAGATTAGTGACTAGGCTAGATGGTCTTGTCTGAGTAGGTGGAATAACAGTCATCGGTAACAATCCTCACGTATGGTGAGGATTGCTGAATATTAGAAGTTTGGGTATAGCTTTGATCGGGAAACAGTGGAAGATTGCTGAGATTTGGAAATGGTGGCGGTGGTATCGGTGGTACATGTGTGGTAGCAGGCTGGATAGATTGTGATGGTTGTTGAGGTGGTATAGTCGTATTTTGTGCAGGTTGAGTGGGTGTCGGAGAGAACTGATTCTGTGGAGATGGAGTGATTGGTTGATTCTCAAAATTACTTGAACTCTCCATTGGTTTTTTTGTTGGTGTTGGTGATTGTAGAATTCGACTTTCACGGTGTAGTACTCGGGTGTGCCGAACCGTTCTTTCTATCTCTGGATCAAACACTAACAGTGAAGACTGCCCGGACTTCCGAGTATGATGCATACAAAGAAGAAATCATGCACAACACAAACAAAAGGAATCTCGCGTAATTCTAAACGAAACACACTAAAATTATATAGACTAATTAAACACCTTGTGCACGCCTCCCTGGAACCGGCGCCATTTTGATGTCTATCGTGAAGAACATGCAAAAACCAACTAAACTATATAGATAGGATTAGTCGGTATCGAACCAAGGGATTATTGTGGAAAGTGTTGTACTAGTAGGTATTGATTAACTAATACTGAGAAATGAAACTTGAATTGAAGTTTGTTGATTAATTAATTTCTCACACTAAATTGAAGTTGTTATCAATAGGAAGAAAAATGGTTCCCCCGAAATTCAGATTGATAAGCAGATAACAATTATATATTTCATCCAACACTTGTAGAAATGATTGTTAATCTAATTAACCAATTGTGATGCTCATCGACTAAGTACTCTGATTAATACATAATGGAAGGTTATCACACAAGCACCAATCACAATTACCAACCCTAATCCCTTGTCAAATATATTCCAATTTCTATAACTCTCGGGAATTGAATGATTAAAATTAAGGTTCAATAAAATGCAATCAATTCCAATTAGTTGCTCAAATCCAAGGTGAAAAACATCGAATGCTTAGATCACCGAATCCAAATGGTTGTCAAAAACATATAAAAGTACCTAACTTACATCAATCCTCCATTCGGAGGAAACCATAAAAAGATTAGCCGATCATCTTGTACAAACAACCGTCAAACGCTTGAGAAATCGACGAACTCATGATCACGACGTTGATTTGGTGTAGAACAATGATGATTGAGGGTGAAAAGCTTCAAACTTGGGAGCCCTACAAGTCTTGTGTTCGTTAGTGATTAGTGATTCCTCGAAAACCCCCTTAGTAAACCCTAATATACATGCATAACCACACATGCGAATTTTTTTCATAACCTAACCGTAAGCTACGGTCTTGCACCGTAAGCTACGGTCAGGAAATTCTGGAAGCATGTAAGTTAACTGTAAGCTATGGTCTTGCACCGTAGCCTACGGTTAGGGAGTTCTTGAAATGACATATGTGACCGTAAGCAACGGTCTATGATGACTGTCGTTTGCGTTAATCAAAACCGAAATAAACTACGTAGATAGGATAAGTCGGGTATCGAACCAAGGGAGTCTTGTGGAAAACGTTATATAGCCAGAGTCTAAATATCGAGCACAATAAACACTGATCTTGAACTTTAAATTTATGACAATAAAGTAAACACAATAAGTTGGATTTTAATTCAATAGAGAAAACGATGACTTCCCCGAACTTTGGAATGATAGTCAACTATTAGCATACAGTTATTATGACCATTGAGATTGAATATTGATTGCATTACCCATTGTGATGTTACGTGACTAAGTACTTTGATTAACAATTAATTAAAGGTTATCACATAGGCATCATTTACAATTAACCAACCCTAATCCTTAACCAAATAGATCCCAATTTCAAGAACCCTCGGGAATTGAATGGATGCAAATCAAGGATGAACAAAAAGTAAATGTTTACAATTGAAATAATGAAGTTTATAGTGAAAAGCATCGAATGCTTAAATCACAAAATCCCAATGACGAGCAAAGCATACTGAATATTCGACTTACATCATTCCTCCATCCGGAGGAATCATAACAAAAACTAGCCACTCATTGTTCGGTGAGAGGCTACAAAGATTAGGTAATAAGCTGGCATCTTGATCTTGTTGGTGATCGATGAGGAATTTTGATGATTGTAGGTGAAAAAGCTACCAACTTTGAAGCCCTAGCTCTGGGTTTTTCGTTCCTTCTCTTGATAATTCGTCTAGAATTGACCTAATCCATTATTTATGGCTGCAGCAACAACTCCAACGAGTTTTTATCAAACCTGACCGTAAGCTACGGTACATGACCGTAGGCTACGGTCACAATATTCTTTCCATTTCTCTCCCACCCGTAGGCTACGGTGCAAGACCGTAGGCTACGGTTGCAATGTTCTGTTAATTTGTTGTAAAGGGACCGTAAGCTACGGTATATGACCGTAGGCTACGGTCCAGACCTGCTGGATTTTTCTTGTTAGTTTAAACTATCCGTAACCTACGGTCGGCTAACCGTAGGCTACAGCGTGAACTCAGCTCATTGATCATCTTCATTGTTACTTTCACCAAATTGCCAATACACTCCTAACCTCTCGTGGTATCCATTTTTAGCGTAACTCAACATTAGTTCCTTGTCCGTACAACTCCCGTTTGGTGCTTATTGCTGCGTGACTGTATCTCGTGTCTTCCACGTCATTTCTAACCGCCTTAACATGTCCAATTTAACCAGTTATCCTGCAAAGCAACCAATTCTCGTAGTTATCTCATTCAATGCACATAACAGCCAAAAACTAACTAAGACACGCAATTTGTAACCATTACCACTCGAATTTCACCCCATACATCACCTTCCCACACTTACCTTTGATTGTCCTCAAGCAAACCAACTGTATATTACTCACAACAATAACAACACAACAACTCTCTTAATTGGTTCCTTCAATCCAATTTTCAAAATCGTAAGTATCCCATATACTAACACAATCAAAATTTACAGCCTGACACGGTTAACACAATTCAAACGCAAGGCTTGTCTGTATAAAACTAACATGCTTATAATTTAAACACATGCTACTTGCCCCTCACAATGTACCCTCCACTCGGTTCAGCAGTTGGCTAGCATGTGATGTGCTAGTATATATTCGCTCATAGCCAATTACGACTTCTGCAATTATAAACTTGTATAACAATCATGCTTACATTGTACGAATGACATGATACATATTAGTAGCCTTTGAAGCATGAACACTAACTCTTACAGCTTCTTCGCGTATACACACTTGGTTCTCTACCCACACCTTCGGGTTATTGTTCCCCTTTCTTCTTTTATTCTTGTTTTCCAAGGTTTTTGGTTTGTTCTTTTTCTCTTTTTTTTTCGGCTGGATCCACTTGAGCCATTAAAGCTAATCTTCATACACTGCACCTGTGCTACAATATATATGATTTCTAATGCCTTCGTTGTTCATCCGCCCATGTCACCGCACAACTTCAACATGTATCAAATTACACAAGTTCTAATACAGATTGTCATATCGGCCTCTCTCAACAGTTGATTCATCTTGATATTCTATCACATCTATTGGCTCAAACCTCACCAAGAAAACAAAACGATAAACGATTGCCGAAAAATAGCATGTGCAATTTAAAACATGTTACCCTTATACATACATATCTTTCCACTTCAATATCGGGTAACACTGTCAGACCTACTCTCATGAAACTTAAAGGAACAATTACGACAAGAACGTGCTAATTACTACCAATAAGAGACCCTTAATGTTTGAAATCGTAAGTTTTCATACTAATTAGCATACTTAAGGTGATAAAAATTTAAAAACTTTTAAAAACTCCCAATTTTTATCAACTTCATTATTTCAAGCTTTTCAACGTTTCCCCAACTATCTCCTCTCGAGCTTCCCACATCCCCACACTTGGGATATATTGTCCCCAATGTATAGTGCACTTTAAACGATTGCCGACAAATAGCATGTGCAATTTAAAACATGTTACCCTTATACATACATATCTTTCCACTTAAATATCGGGTAACCCTGTCAGACCTACTCTCATGAAACTTAAAGGGACAATTACGACAAGAACGTGCTAATTACTACCAATAAGAGACCCTTAATGTTTGAAATCGTAAGTTTTCATTCTAATTAGCATACTTAAGGTGATAAAAATTTAAAAACTTTTAAAAACTCCCAATTTTTATCAACTTCATTATTTCAAGCTTTTCAGCGTTTCCCCAACTATCTCCTCTCGAGCTTCCCACATCCCCACACTTGAGATATATTGTCCCCAATGTATGGTGCACTTTAAAATTAGCCCGAGAATACTAACCATTACCCAAACAACGATTAAACATGTTCATCCCATTACAAACCATCCAAAATACATCACACCACGAATTAACACAAAATAAAAATTGTCTAAAACTGGAAATAACAAGCAGATAGATAGAGTGGAGCACATGGACCTGATCGATGCAACTGATCAGTGAATGCTCATTGATACGACGGGTCTGGCGGATGTCCATAGTAGCCACCCAAAGGCTCCTAGAACGCGCTCATGTCGAAAATGTCCGCTAATCCTCCCTCCGGACGATCTTGTTGGTGCTGCTGTGAGGACTGGGGCTGCTGCTGCTGGGAATACTCATAAGGCGGCGGCTGATATGGGTATGAACTTTGGAAGTGTGGCTCTGTGTACTCTCGCGGTAACCACATGGATCCGTGGACTTGCGGCATCGGATGTCGAGTCATTCCAGGCTGGTAAGGTGGCTCCTGGCTGCAATCCATGTATGGTGGATTTTCCACATACGGAACCCCTTGGTAGTAATCCAAATGACGTCGGGTTTGGTTCTCATCATATGCCCGCATATTTAATTCAATATGTGACTCTAGATGGCGCACCCGCTCTGTTCGCGCCATATAATCCATCAGCTCCTTATGCTCACGTTCTCACCCGATATCTTGCTTGGATCCTTGATCGAAGATGACCTGCTGTGACATCTCCCACTGCCCATAATCGGCCGGTAACAAACACTTGGGTCTCATCATCAAAGACCCCCTACGAATGTGTTGCCTGTTGTTGTGCTTCCGATTGCATGCTCGATCCCGCACCTACATCAATACCAGCCTCACGTCTCCGCCATATCACCTCCTCATCACTAGAATCCAAATCATCCATCTCCCCCTGCTTGGGGGCTGTCTTTCCCCACTGTAGTACCTTAGGTTTTACCCCATCCCCGTACTGAATTTTGTGCCACATTTTGTCTTTTTGTAGGCAATGCGGTCATGTTTGCACATGTCTGCAATGGAGAAGATTGCATGAGGTTTGGTGAATGGGTATTCCATTGGTAGCAATGCTCCCTGTCTTCCTAGCAGTGTATTGATCAGTCTGACATGAGGTATCAACTTTTTCAGCTTGGGGTTCCTGTTCTGCCAGACATGCATCATCATTAATTGCCTAAATGATAAGTGTGGCTGGCCGGTCATGATGGCATACAGAAGTGGCAGCTCATACTTTCTTATAGCCATTCGGTCCCCAGACGAGGAGCTACATTATTCATGACAAAACTAAGTAATACCCTGACGAGCGGCTTCAGATTATCCCGCCTCATCTCAACCCCCTTATCCAACAGGAACAGTTCCGACTACATTAAACGCTCACCCACCAAATTCATCTGCTCATTAAAGTAATCATTCTCGTTGATCAGTTGGTAGAAATCATCGGGTTGCGAATCAAATCTGGCCACCTGTCTCAATGTCGCAAATGACATGGTGCCTCGCTTCCCATTAACCACACCAGTGAGAGTAGTGGTCCTTGGTGGATTATTACCCTCATCCCTTTCCAAGGTGCTCAACCAAGCCATTACACTCTTTATGTACACATCGCCCTTCTCATGACCCTTGAAGTCTGCGAACGCCTCCCAACAAAGTGCTCGTCCCCCATTTTAGCATAGAACAAATCTGCCTGATAATCTTTGCGTTGCTTGTTAAGGGGACCCTTCATCCAAGTTGGGCGGTATGGTACATCGCCATGACCATATTGGAGTTCCTCCTCCTCTGATGATGATTCTATCTCTCTGATTTCCATACCTGTTCCCCGTCTTCTTTAGGTCTCGTTGGAGCAGGTCCAGATGGCTCGACAGCCTTTTCTTTCCCAGCTCTCTTCTCCTTACCATCTACACACAAACATAATTAACCAACAACAAAAATTCATCAAGTTACTTTCAGTCATATCAGTCAACCAATTCAAACATGTAACCCATGACCCTCCCCACACTTGTTTCTCGACATGTGGGGATTTGGTACTCATCTAAGCTTTCATGTATTCCCCAACCCTCTACAAATTGTGAATCACAGTATCGTTATCAACGCATGCCTCAAGATTTCATAAACAATCATTAATAATTGGATGAGTACCCTTCACCCTTTAATATCTAACCGTGTCGTCATTCCAACCATTTAGAACAAAATTATGGATAAAGATCATACTTTTGTAGCTTAGAATGCTTAGATACTACCAGATTTACTTGACTTGAGATTTGGAGGAAAAGCCCCAAAACTTTAGTTTTAGGGTTTGTTGTTGACGAACGGATTTTCCACGAGCGGATGTGTTTCGGGAGAAACTGATGTAGGGGTTATAGTCCTCTTGAAATTCTACACCACTTATGTTCTTGAATCAGCCAATTTGGTCTTGTAATGAGGGCAGGTGGAAGGAGATATGGAGGTTTTTGGGTGTATTGTAGAGGAAGAAGAAGAAGTTGGCTACCAGTTGGAGAAGTAATAGTGTATTTTAGGGTTTATTTGAAGTTCCAAAAGGGTTGTAGCAACATTGGTTCGGATACACACCAAACCCGACCCACAATTTTGCACATCTGTCGCAGACCGTAGCTTACGGTTGGATACCGTAGGTTAAGGTAACTCAATTATGTTTATGGTCTTGAGGCCGTAGCCTACGGTTGGAGATCGTAGGTTACGGTATATAGATTCTGTCAATTTTTTACTTTGTGGACCATAGCCTATGGTTAGTGGTCGTAGGTTCGGTCAGCCAAAAAAATCCTTTTTTTGGGAATTATATACGAGTTAAGAGAGTTATATATGAGTTAAGTGGTTGTTTAAGTTGTACATGATGGTCCCATAATACCATGCCACGCCCCGAATAACTTAGTGTCGACCACGACACACAATTACTCCCTTCAACGCCCGGTGCAGCTAGTGCAAAACCACCCATGTGCCGTGTCCAAGAGCGGGACCATCAACCTATTCAACGTTCCATAGCCCATACAAACAAGAAACATGAAGCAACTAAGAAAGAGAAATATGTACCACAATCCAGGTTGCCTCCCGGGAGCGCTAAGTTTACGTCTTTAGCCGGACCCCGCAACTTCCTAAGAGGTTGTATGCTCGGGTGAACTTACAAGGAAGTTCACCTCATCTATCGGTGATTCATTCAAGTCATCCGCGTCCAAATACGGTTTCAATCGTTGGCCATTTACCACTTGCCGGTGTTGGTCCTTGGGATATTCGATTTCCACAACTCCAAACTTCCCAACACGTACGATCACAAACGGACCCGCCCACTTGCTCTTCAATTTCCCTGGAAACAATTTCAGACGGGAGTTAAATAACCATACCTTTTGACCCACGGCGAAAACCTGACGTCGCAACTTCGCATCATGAACGGCCTTCATCTTATCCTTATAAGCAGCCGCCGTGTCATACGCCTCGTTTCGCAACTCTTCAAGCTCACTCAACTTTAACAACCTGTGGGCACCTGCATCAGAATAATCAGTGTTAACCTGTTTAACCACCCATAATGCTCGATGAGCGATTTCCATGGGTAGATGACAACCCTTCACATACACCAATCGATAAGGGGTAGTGCCAATAGGGGTTTTATACGTGGAGCGGTATGCCCATAAGGCGTCATCCAGTTTAGATGACCGATCCTTGCGATCAATACGCACCGTTTTTTTGTAAAATTTCCTTGATCTGCCTATTTGACACTTCCACTTGCCCACTTGTCTGGTGTAGCAATGCAATGATCAACGCCATACCGTTTCAGAAGTTTGCCCACATTGAAATTTTTTAAGTGGGACCCCCCATCACTAATGATCACGTGGGGTATCCCAAATCGGGAGAAAATATGTGCCTGAACAAACTTACACATGACGGTATGGTCGTTGGTCCTAGTAGCTATTGCTTCAACCCACTTTGAAACATAGTCAACCGCTACTAAAATATATAGATGACGGGCCCATAAAGTCGATCCCCCACACATCAAAAAGGTCCACAACCAAAATTGGCTGCGTTGGCATCTTGTGCCGTTTAGAAATGCCGCCCATTTTCTGACAATTGGTACAATGTTTAGCAAAGGCAAAGGCATCTTTAAACAGCATCGGCCGGTAAAGGCCGCATTCTAACACTTTATGTCCCATCTTCTGTCCACTAAAGTGACCACCACATGCCAAAGCATAGGCATGTTTCAACACATCATGAAATTCTTCTCCGGATGATTTGATCAGCACCTATCTGGAACTAATCCAGTTCATCCCAAATATAATTCTTCACCTGTGCCAAAAACTGATGTTTCCTCCTTTTGTTCCATGCTTCCGGCATCATACCTGAGACAATATAATTAGCAAAATTAGCATACCAAGGCTCAGAACTGACAGACATAATGAACTCATCCGGGAATTGTTCATTGATTGCAGGTGTGACATCCTCGCACACTGGTGGTAAGCGTGACAAGTGGTCCGCGACCACATTTTCACACCCCTTTTTGTCTCGAATCTCTAGATCAAATTTTTGTAGTAGAAGAATCCAACGGATCAGCCTTGGTTTCGCATCTTTCTTTTCCATTAAATATTTAACTGGCAATTTCTCAACAATCTGATCAATGAAAGGCAAAGGAAAATGATCCTTTGATGTGGCGGCATTCAGTTTCCTATAATCAATGCACACGCGCCACCCGGTTACCGGCCGAGTGGCGATCTGCTCACCATTGTCGCCTTTAACAATTTGGATCCCTGCTTCTTGGGTACCGTCTGGGTTGGGCTTACCCACGCACTGTCGGAGATCAGATAGATAATGCCGGCATCTAACCATTTAATAACTTCCTTCTTCACCACCTCTCGCATGTTCGGATTCAAACGTCTCTGTGTATCCTGTGCGGGCTTTGCATCAGCATCAGTTATAATCTTGTGCATTACAATAGAAGGGCTTATACCTTTGATATCTGCGAGAGTCCAGCCAATTGCCGCTTTATGTGTCTGAAGCACCTTCAGCAATGCTTCTTCCTATTCTTTTTCTAAATTGGCGGCGATTATGACGGGAAGAGTCTGATCCTCTCCCAGGAAGGCATATTTGAGATGTTGTAGTAATTCTTTAAGCTCAACTTTTGGCGGACTGATTAGGGATGGTTTCAGTCCCGATGAAATTTCCGCCGGAAGACTATCTACTTGATGAGTCCATGGATGCCTTCTTTCTTGCATTGCTGCCACCTCCAACTTCTGCATTTCCTCTTCTAAGTCCTGTATCTGATTCTTGTCTGCCCTGTCACACAACAAACATAGATCGGGTGTCTCCTCCTCTAAGTGGAGAGAACATCCATCAATGATATCTGCCATGAAACATTCATCACTGGGAAACATGTAAGAAACGTTAGAGAACACATTTAAACGGACCTTCCTATTGCCAAATGTCATATCGATAGTGCCAGTTCGGCAGTCGATTAGTGCATGTGCTTTGGCTAAGAAAGGTCGACCCAAAATGACATTAGGTTGATTGATTTGGTCCGAAGAAACATAATCAAGCACCAAAAAGTCTACTGGAAAATACAATTATTCCACCTTGACATGACATGGCAAACAATCCCCCGAGGGAGCTTAGGGGCCAAATCTGCCAATATGACAGTTGTATCGGCTCAACGTAGTGGACCAAAATCATATTGATCATATAAGCTCCCCGGAAGAATGCTCACGCTAGCTCCTAGATCCAACATCGCTCTATTCATTTTAAAATCGCCCACCTGAATGGGAATTAGTGGCGTACCAGGATCTTGGAGCTTAGGTGGAAGTACTCCATTCAGCACAGCACTCACTCTTTCTGTTAAATCAATCTGTTTAGGCACTTTGTACTACCGTTTTTTAGTACACATATCTTTTAAATATTTGGCATATGCTGGAACCTGTTTAGTGGCATCAATTAAGGGTAGATTGATTTTTATTTGCTTAAAAACTTCCCAAATTTCTTCTTGTTGTGGTCCCCTTTTGTTTATGATACCCTTATTACCCGAATTCCGCAAAGCTTCAGGAAAGGGAGGTGAAAGCGGTTCCCCTTCCTTAGCCTTGATCGGTTCAACATTTAGAGTTTGGTTGTTATTATATTATGCTTATTGTTTCCATTCATTCTACAACTATGTCTGTTTTCCTTATCCACTTACCTATCCTCACCTAGATCCTAAAACTGATTTCCTTGTGTAACTTGCCACCTTCGTAAGACCTCCACTCACACCTATTGATCTGTATTCCCTTTTCTGGTGAGCTGGATTCGTGGTTTTATCGCTTGGTAACCACCCATTACTTTGTTTCAGCTCTTTCAATTCATTCGCTAGTTGACGCATCTGCGTTGTTAACAACTGAATAGCTTTTGTCACGTACCTCATCGTTCTGAGCCCGCACTTCATCCATTTGATTGCGTTTCTACAAATCTTGTTGAATGGACTTTAACATCTCCATTGTATCAGTACCTGCATTATGGTTAGAGGACCCAGTTGTACCACCCTGGCTCGGGTGATACCCTCCTTGAAAATTCTGCTGAAATCGAGGTTGATTAAAGTTCCTCTGTCCCCCAGACTGATTATTGCTACCTTGAAACCCCGCGTTGGCTTGATTATTAGCATTTCCATAACTGAAATTCAGGTGATTTCTAAGGCCCGGATGATATGTGTTCGAGTTCATATTTGTGACATCCCGGTTTTTCAGATATCTTAAACGCACTACTTCACGGTTATTCGTTCCTACGTTAAATTGATTCGGAGACTTAAATTGCACGCTCGAAATAATTACGATAAATTCGTGAACTTGTCAAATGAATTACGTGCTATGTGTATTAAACGTTTATAAATTGGTGAAGTATTATGTGATGTTTGATTTCGTGATTTGTTTTAGTTATGAAATATATATAGTAAATATATAGATGAATCGAATCGAGCCGCGACACGAGCCAACTCGTTTCCTTGTGACCCTAGGAGTTAACCAAGACTTGGAGACCAAGTACTAGACCCAAACCAACCCACCCGAGTTCCTTGCGGCCGCGAGTATCCCAAACCGTAAACCCTTCCCTTTCCCTTCATCCCTTGCGCTATATATACATACACATGCATGAGTTTGCTTCACAAAAACAAAACACAAAAACCCTAGTTGAGAAAACAGCCGACGGCAGCCGATCCTTCATCTTCTCGATCGCAAGACAGCCTTGTTACACTCCTCTTGAATCGCGGCAGCCCTCCCCTCATCATTCTTCTTCTCGGTCGCAAGCCTCGCCAACATCCGAATCAGTCCCATCTAGTTCTCGGCTCTTGTCCAAGTCTCGGCTCATTGATCTTGTTATTAAAGGTTAGGATTATCATTGTTTGCAAGATCATATTCGGATTTATATGTTTGAATGTAGTGTTATGTTAGCCGATTTATTTATGATGTTTGTGGTTAAGATGATTAGCGAATCTAGAAACGTTAGGCTGCGTTTTGTTTGATAAAAACTATAGGTTATAATTAGGGTTTGCATGGGTATGATATATATGATAGTATATGAGCGGAAATTCTGTTTTTGGTCGCATATGTTCAATGTATCGATGGTTTAAGCGGGTTAGATCGTGATAAAGTGCTGAATCAGGATGCTGAATGGTGGTTACAGCCAGCATCAACTGGCTGTAACTTGGTTATTACTTATCGAAAAACGGATTTTCTGAAGTCTAAAACGTAGAGTTTTGAAAAAGGATTCTAATGGCGCTGGATTCATATTTTTCTGGAGTCGTTTGATATTTTTAAGTGGCCAATTAAGTTCAGTAACTGAAGCTGTGAAAATTCTGAAAATTTGTTAGTTGTTTATCGAGTCGGATCTAAAACGTCGACCCTGCCAAGATTGAAGCTATCAAAAACTGGGAAGCACCCAGGACACAGACGGAGATCCGCCAATTTTTGGGCTTGGCTTGTTACTACAGACGTTTCATCGAGGGATTTTCAAAGATCGCGCAACCGCTTACTACCCTCACCCAGAAAGGCATCAAGTATGCTTGGGGTGACAAGCAGGAAGCGCTATTTCAATTGCTGAAACAGAAACTTTGCAGTGCACCCATTCTGTCCTTGCCGGAAGGGACAGACGACTTTGTAGTATATTGTGATGCTTCCATTCAGGGGTTGGGATGCGTACTCATGCAACGCGATAAGGTCATCGCGTATGCGTCCCGACAATTGAAGGTTCACGAGAAAAACTACACAACACATGACATGGAATTGGGAGCAGTAGTGTTTGCACTTAAGATTTGGAGACACTACCTCTATGGAACGAAGTGCACAATCTTTACAGACCACAAGAGCCTCCAACACATCTTTGATCAGAAGGAGTTGAACATGCGACAGCGTCGCTGGGTCGAACTCTTGAACGATTATGAGTGTGCCATTCGGTATCACCCGGGTAAAGCTAATGTGGTAGCTGATGCCCTCAGTAGGAATGAACACTTGAAACCGCGTCGGGTACGAGCATTACAGCTCACCATTCATTCGGGGTTACCCGAACAGATACGCGACGCGCAGTTAGAAGCGGTTAAGGAAGAAAACATCAAGGCCGAATCGGTGGGAAAAATGGAACGCGATTGGGAAGTAAAACCCAATGGAGCCCGGTATTTCATGAATCGCATATGGGTACCTCTCTACGGAAACCTCAGAGAGCTAGTCATGGACGAAGCTCACAAATCCCGATACTCTGTCCATCCTGGTTCGGATAAGATGTATCAAGACCTTAAAGCTGCGTATTGGTGGCCCAACATGAAAGCTGATATAGCCACCTACGTGAGTAAGTGTTTGACTTGTGCAAAAGTCAAGGTAGAGTATCAAAAGCCATCGGGGCTACTCCAACAACCTGAGATCCCAGTGTGGAAATGGGATCTGATCTCGATGGATTTCATCACTAAACTCTCGCGAACTTTGGGTGGTTGCGATACCATCTGGGTAATCGTGGATCGTTTAACTAAGTCCGCACACTTCCTAGCTATTAAAAAAACAGATAAGATGGAGAAGTTGACTCGCATCTACATTAAGGAAGTAGTTTCTTGGCACGGAGTGCCAACGTCCATCATCTCAGACAGAGATGCTCGCTTCACGTCCAAATTTTGGCAATCACTTCAGAAAGCGTTGGGCACACGCTTAGATATGAGCACTGCTTATCACCCTCAGACTGATGGTCAAAGCGAAAGGACCATACAGACCTTGGAAGACATGCTTAGGGCATGCGTAGTAGACTTCGGGAATAGTTGGGAAATCCACCTGCCTTTAGTGGAATTCTCGTATAACAACAGTTACCATACGAGTATATCGGCAGCACCGTTTGAGGCATTATACGGTCGTAAATGTAGATCACCGGTCTGTTGGGCAGAAGTCGGTGAAAGTCAACTCACAGGCCTTGAGTTGATACTTGAGGCTACTGAAAAGATTGTACAAATCAGAAACCGCATGGCGGCGGCACGAGACCGACAGAAAAGCTACGCTGATCAACGACGCAAACCGCTCGAATTTCAAGTAGGCGACCGCGTCCTACTGAAGGTGTCACCCTGGAAGGGTGTAATCCGCTTTGGAAAACGAGGCAAACTAAACCCACGGTACGTAGGTCCGTTTGTGATATTGAAACGTATTGGACCCGTAGCTTATCAATTAGACCTTCCTGCCGAACTCAGTGGAGTTCACAACGTTTTTCACGAGTCAAATCTGAAGAAGTGTCTATCAGATGAAACTACTCATTCCATTGGATGAGATTCAAGTGGATGAACAACTGCACTTTGTGGAACAACCTATCGAGATCATGGATCGTGAGATCAAGACTCGAAGGCACAGTAAGATTCCGATCGTTAAGGTTTGTTGGGACTCTAAGCGTGTACCGGAGTTCACGTGGGAAAGAGAGGACCAAATGAAAAGCAAATACCCACACCTCTTTGCAGCTGAGCAGCAAACTAACGATACCAGCAACTAAATTTTTGGGACGAAAATTCTTTCAACATGGGGATGATGTGACAACCTGGGAATTTCTCATAATTTCGCGTACCATTGTTAACTAAATCCTTGTGCATGGCACTTGGGAATCTCTTGTAATTTCGCGTACCATTGTTAACGAACTAAATCTTTGTGCGTGGCACTCTAAACATGTACGCAGCATTCTAAACCGCGTTTACTCAATTTTCGGGACGAAAATTCTTTCAATATGGGGATAATGTGACATCCCGGTTTTTCAGATATCTTAAACGCACTACTTCACGGTTATTCGTTCCTACGTTAAATTGATTCGGACACTTAAATTGCACGCTCGAAATAATTACGATAAATTCGTGAACTTGTCAAATGAATTACGTGCTATGTGTATTAAACGTTTATAAATTGGTGAAGTATTATGTGATGTTTGATTTCGTGATTTGTTTTAGTTATGAAATATATATAGTAAATATATAGATGAATCGAATCGAGCCGCGACACGAGCCAACCTCGTTTCCTTGTGACCCTAGGAGTTAACCAAGACTTGGAGACCAAGTGCTAGACCCAAACCAACCCACCCGAGTCCCTTGCGGCCGCGAGTATCCCAAACCGTAAACCCTTCACTTTCCCTTCATCCCTTGCGCTATATATACATACACATGCATGAGTTTGCTTCACAAAAACAAAACACAAAAACCCTAGTTGAGAAAACAGCCGACGGCAGCCGATCCTTCATCTTCTTGATCGCAAGACAGCCTTGTTACACTCCTCTTGAATCGCGGCAGCCCTCCCCTCATCATTCTTCTTCTCGGTCGCAAGCCTCGCCAACATCCGAATCAGTCCCATCTAGTTCTCGGCTCTTGTCCAAGTCTCGGCTCATTGATCTTGTTATTAAAGGTTAGGATTATCATTGTTTGCAAGATCATATTCGGATTTATATGTTTGAATGTAGTGTTATGTTAGCCGATTTATTTATGATGTTTGTGGTTAAGATGATTAGCGAATCTAGAAACGTTAGGCTGCGTTTTCTTTGATAAAAACTATAGGTTATAATTAGGGTTTGCATGGGTATGATATATATGATAGTATATGAGCGGAAATTCTGTTTTTGGTCGCATATGTTCAATGTATCGATGGTTTAAGCGGGTTAGATCGTGATAAAGTGCTGAATCAGGATGCTGAATGGTGGTTACAGCCAACTTCAACTGGCTGTAACTTGGTTATTACTTATCGAAAAACGGATTTTCTGAAGTCTAAAACGTAGAGTTTTGAAAAAGGATTCTAATGGCGCTGGATTCATATTTTTCTGGAGTCGTTTGATATTTTTAAGTGGCCAATTAAGTTCAGTAACTGAAGCTGTGAAAATTCTGAAAATTTGTTAGTTGTTTATCGAGTCGGATCTAATAACCTGTAGGGAGTCGAATCATGAAATTTGTACAGCAACTAGATATGGAAATTTCCGGGAAACTCCCACTGGAATTTTGTTAATTGGACGAACGGTGATTTTTAAATGAATTCTTCAGTGGACTGCAGTCAGAAAGCGACGAATCTGACTGCAGCCTAGTATATTAATATTTATGAATAATTGGTAAAGTGTTAGGACTTGAAAAATTTATATAAAATTCTACAGTATAGTTGTCACCTTCTGTAAAATAATTGGAATTTTTGAAACGTTGGAACTATTTTATAAAAATCCTTGAAAACAGCCTAATTATGAGTATATAAGCTGAAACTTGATAACTTGCGAATGTATGTACCAAAGTGTTGTATGAATTGATTGTGTTCATGATAAGATGTTTTGATCACTATATTGGCATGATGATACTTGCATGCATGATTTGATTTTTAGGAATTTTCATTGTATGAACCGCATTGTGTGTTAGTATGTGTAAGACTTGTATCAGTGTGATCGCACACTAACTCTAAATCAATTGACTTGTTAGGACGCAATTAGCGGTCCCATCATTTGCAACTACTGTGTTACACTAACCGAGCAACTAAAGGTGAGTTCACGGCCCCTAATTTTATCCGGTTTTAAACAACAAGGGGAGAAACATGTATACACTCTACAACTCTATCTCTTTACGTTATGCGAAATTAACGTCACTTAACTATTCGGTAACTAAGTTAATGTTAATGTACGTTATGGTCACTAAGCAGCTATATCACACAAGTACTCGACAATCTCTCGGATCGTTAGTATAGGGTTTAAATAGCGGGGAAATTATAAGTAGTACTACTGGGCCCGACAAGCCCCATCCGAGCTAGTCGCGCTAGCCGACCGGGTATGGTCAACGGGTGAATAATTTGGCCTAACTTCGCCATGGTCAGTGATAGGCCTGGCAACACGGAGGCACAACAGTCAGCTTCGATCGCGAACACTTACGTGACATAACTTTAGGCTAGCTACCTATATATATTAACATTGAAGTTAATTACGAATCAACAACATTATCCCGGGTTAGGGATAATGGAACCAACAACATTATTACTCCGGGTAAGGAATAATGGAACTATCAGTATTATTCCGGGTTGGGAATAATGGAACTAAATCGTTATCCCGGGTTAGGGATAACGGGGGAAACAAACTTATAACCTAACAAACGAATTTATGAAAACCTGTGAACTCACTCTTCTTTAATGTTGACACTTGTTTCTTTACATGTTTCTCAGGACGCTAGGAGCTCTAGGTGCACTCACTTGCATTGATCAAGACACCTTTTATCGAGTCTCATTTACAAACATTGTTTTGGGTTTTTCTTTAGTTTTGGCGTTTGTGTTGGCGCCCGTTTCTCTACTTATTTTTATGCTTCCGCTCAACCATAAAAACTAATGCTTCCGCTAAACATTGGAAACTAACTAAGACAATATAAAATCTACAATGAATAGTTAAACAAATGATTTTGGAAAACGTATTATCAAATCATGTAGAGTCGTTCAACGTACTAGTGTCTCAGATTCTGGTTTGTTCACACGCCTCGCGGTAAAACTCCGCAAGTGGAAATTGAGGGTGTGACAGATTGGTATCAGAGCCTCTAGCTATAGAGAACCAGGTTTGCATTAAAGGTAGACCTAAACTATAGCTGATTACACGACACTAGACTTAGTTTGGCACTGAACTATTATATCTTGTTATGTGTTGTACTACAACTGTATTATGTAAAATATAGATGTACATTGTGATGAACGCAACTCGTAACTAACTACACAACCCAATAGGCAATGTCATCATCATCATCCGACAAACCTTTACAACCAAGGGCGCCAGGAAAGGCACCTATAGTCGAACCTTTACCATCTTATGGCGTGGAGACACGCTCAGCTGCGAGAAAAATGCTCGCTCTAGGGGAGGAGTCGTCATCACGCCCAACCATCACTGTGCCGGTCGAACCGGTTAACTCTGTAGAAGTAGGAAACGACCTAGTTAGAGATATGGTACGGAAACAACAAGAACAATTTGAAAGAATGCATGAAACCATCCTAGCACAGGGATGGATGGTACGACAACTGACAGGCAAAACTGGATCGCTTGAGGAAGAGCAACATACGAGTAGGATAGCTCGTAACACTTTAGCCAGAGACCTTCGTGCTGAGCAGCTAAGGGCTGACTGGCTAGAAGACAGAGTTCTTGAGTCTAGCTGGAGAATTCAAGAACTGGAACAAAATCAGGCACCTGTACCAGTACCCGCACCAGCACCGGCCCCTCCAATGCCGGTAGAGGATCCAGAGGAGGATCCAGAGGAGGAAGACCCGGCTGTTGAAGCTGAAAACGCTGAAGAGGATGACAGCAGTGATAGCGACCTGGGAGATGAAGACATAGATGACTAACTCGTCTCGCCAATCTCCGTTTTGTTTCCTTTAGATCTGAAATGACAATCGGTCGCCGCGGAAATCTCAACATGTCAACTGAAGAATTGGCCGCAATGATCCAAGAACGCGTGAATGCTGCTCTAGCGGGTGTTCAAAACCCACCAGCAGCAGGAGGGGTCTTAACCCCTACAAGATGTTCCTCGATGCGAAGCCAAGCAAATTCACGGGGGCAGAAGGACCCATAGGACTGGTGCGCTGGATCGAAAAATCTGAATCAGTGTTTGAAATGTGCAACTGTCTGGAGGCCAACAAGGTCAAGTATGCCGCCTCAACACTGGAAGATGGGGCACTAACTTGGTGGAATGCACAAGTCCAAATGCGTGGACTTATTGCTGCAAATGCCATGGCCTGGGCCGAGTTTAAGGCCCTAATCAAAGAAGAGTACTGTCCGGGAGACAGAGTTCAACAGTTGGAGCAAGCATTATGGAACCACAAGATGGTGGGATCTGAAATCGAAGCATACACAGCGAAACATCACGACTTGGTATTTCTGTGTCCCAATTTGGCCAACACTGTGGAGAAACGACTCGAGTTCTACCTTGGGGGTCTGGTCCCGGAAATTCAGGGTATGGTAATGGCTAGCAACCCTGCAACTGAACATCAAGCAATCAGGTTGGCGCACAAACTCACCGATAAGGAGGTGGAACAAAAGAAGTTGCCAACTCGGGGTACAACTGAAGTTGCCCATGATAATAAAAGAAAGTTTGAAGACTCTTCTGTTCGACAGTCTTCGTCATCCCAACCACAACAGGGGAACCAGAAACGGTTCAATAATTACAACAGCCATCGGGGTCACCAAAACCAGCCCGCCAACAACAACCATAACGCAAGCGGCTATGTAGGTCGAAAGCCGCAGTGCAATCGCTGTAATATCATCACGGCCCTTGTGCCGGAAATCACTGCCAATGATGTGGCAAGGTGGGACATGCGGCAAAGGATTGTCGCGGGGAAATCATGTCCCGACAAAACCAAAATCAACCCCAGGGCCAGCAACAGGGTGTTAACCGGGGATGCTATCAGTGTGGTAGCACTGCCCACTTCAAAAGAGACTGCCCACAGCTCCGTAACAACAACAACAACAATGGTGGGAACAACCATAACCACAATAACCACAACAACAATAACAACAACAATAATGGAAATGGTGGCACAGGAGGTGCCAAAGGTCGCGCATTTACGTTGGGCCGCGGAGAGGCCAGAAACGACTCGAACGTGGTCACCGGTAAGTTTCCCCTTAATGAACATTTTGCTACTGTGCTTTTTGATACGGGTGCGGATAGGAGTTTATTTCTGAGTCTTTTAGGAAGAACCTAAATCTCACGCCCAAACCCTTAGAGACCCCTTATATCATAGAACTAGCCGATGGTAAATCTGTAGACGTGACCCATATAGTATCCGGCTGTCAACTCAAACTCGCGGGTCACACCTTTACCATTGATCTGGTGACAACTACTCTGGGAAGTTTTGACGTGGTAGTCGGAATGGACTGGCTATCCGACGTCCGAGCTGAAGTTCTCTGTTTCGAAAAATCTATCTGTATTCTGCTCTCTAACGATGAAATCTTGACGGTGCAAGGCGAGAAGGCAGGCGCCGTCACAAACATCATCTCTTACATGCAAGCGCAGAAGTATCTTCGGAGGAAGAACTCTTTCGCTTTACTCGCACTGGTTACCGAACAGCCTAAGGACGAGAAACGTATAGAAGACATCCCCGTCGTCCGTGATTTTTCTGATGTATTCGCAGAGGAGTTACCTGGTCTCCCACCCCATCGACAATTGGAGTTTGAAATTGAATTGGCGAACCATGCAACTCCTATCGCCAAGGCCCCATACCGCCTAGCTCCAGCCGAGCTGCAGGAGCTGTCTACCCAACTTCAGGAGCTGTTAGAAAAGGGATTTATCCGACCAAGCGCTTCGCCATGGGGAGCTCCAGTCCTTTTTGCCAAGAAGAAGGACGGGACCTTCCGCATGTGCATCGACTATAGGGAACTCAACAAGGTTACTGTCAAGAACCGATACCCGTTACCTCACATCGACGATCTCTTCGACCAACTTCAAGGGTCAAGCTACTACTCCAAGATTGATCTACGGTCCGGTTACCACTAGCTACGCGTCAGGGAGGAGGATATCGCTAAGACGGCATTTCGTACTCGGTATGGCCATTATGAGTTCTTGGTCATGCCCTTCGGTCTCACCAACGCACCCGCGGTGTTCATGGACCTCATGAACCGTGTGTGTAAACTATACCTCGACAAGTTTGTCATCGTGTTCATCGATGACATACTCATCTACTCTAAAGGTGAAGAAGAACATGCTGAACATCTACGATTACTGCTAGGATTACTTCAACAGGAGACACTATATGCCAAGCTTTCAAAGTGTGATTTCTGGAATCGGGAAGTTCAGTTTCTCGGGCATATCGTAAATGAAAAGGGTATCCACGTCGACCCTGCCAAGATTGAAGCTATCAAAAACTGGGAAGCACCCAGGACACAGATGGAGATCCGCCAATTTTTGGGCTTGGCTTGTTACTACAGACGTTTCATCGAGGGATTTTCAAAGATCGCGCAACCGCTTACTACCCTCACCCAGAAAGGCATCAAGTATGCTTGGGGTGACAAGCAGGAAGCGCCATTTCAATTGCTGAAACAGAAACTTTGCAGTGCACCCATTCTGTCCTTGCCGGAAGGGACAGACGACTTTGTAGTATATTGTGATGCTTCCATTCAGGGGTTGGGATGCGTACTCATGCAACGCGATAAGGTCATCGCGTATGCGTCCCGACAATTGAAGGTTCACGAGAAAAACTACACAACACATGACATGGAATTGGGAGCAGTAGTGTTTGCACTTAAGATTTGGAGACACTACCTCTATGGAACGAAGTGTACAATCTTTACAGACCACAAGAGCCTCAACACATCTTTGATCAGAAGGAGTTGAACATGCGACAGCGTCACTGGGTCGAACTCTTGAACGATTATGAGTGTGCCATTCGGTATCACCCGGGTAAAGCTAATGTGGTAGCTGATGCCCTCAGTAGGAATGAACACTTGAAACCGCGTCGGGTATGAGCATTACAGCTCACCATTCATTCGGGGTTACCCGAACAGATACGCGACGCGCAGTTAGAAGCGGTTAAGGAAGAAAACATCAAGGCCGAATCGGTGGGAAAAATGGAACGCGATTGGGAAGTAAAACCCAATGGAGCCCGGTATTTCATGAATCGCATATGGGTACCTCTCTACGGAAACCTCAGAGAGCTAGTCATGGACGAAGCTCACAAATCCCGATACTCTGTCCATCCTGGTTCGGATAAGATGTATCAAGACCTTAAAGCTGCGTATTGGTGGCCCAACATGAAAGCTGATATAGCCACCTATGTGAGTAAGTGTTTGACTTGTGCAAAAGTCAAGGTAGAGTATCAAAAGCCATCGGGGCTACTCCAACAACCTGAGATCCCAGTGTGGAAATGGGATCTGATCTCGATGGATTTCATCACTAAACTCCCGCGAACTTTGGGTGGTTGCGATACCATCTGGGTAATCGTGGATCGTTTAACTAAGTCCGCACACTTCCTAGCTATTAAAGAAACATATAAGATGGAGAAGTTGACTCGCATCTACATTAAGGAAGTAGTTTCTTGGCACGGAGTGCCAACGTCCATCATCTCAGACAGAGATGCTCGCTTCACGTCCAACTTTTGGCAATCACTTCAGAAAGCGTTGGGCACACGCTTAGATATGAGCACTGCTTATCACCCTCAGACTGATGGTCAAAGCGAAAGGACCATACAGACCTTGGAAGACATGCTTAGGGCATGCGTAGTAGACTTCGGGAATAGTTGGGAAATCCACCTGCCTTTAGTGGAATTCTCGTATAACAACAGTTACCATACGAGTATATCGGCAGCACCGTTTGAGGCATTATACGGTCGTAAATGTAGATCACCGGTCTGTTGGGCAGAAGTCGGTGACAGTCAACTCACAGGCCCTGAGTTGATACTTGAGGCTACTAAAAAGATTGTACAAATCAGAAACCGCATGGCGGCGGCACGAGACCGACAGAAAAGCTACGCTGATCAACGACGCAAACCGCTCGAATTTCAAGTAGGCGACCGCGTCCTACTGAAGGTGTCACCCTGGAAGGGTGTAATCCGCTTTGGAAAACGAGGCAAACTAAACCCACGGTACGTAGGTCCGTTTGTGATATTGAAACGTATTGGACCCGTAGCTTATCAATTAGACCTTCCTGCCGAACTCAGTGGAGTTCACAACGTTTTTCACGTGTCAAATCTGAAGAAGTGTCTATCAGATGAAACTAGTCATTCCATTGGATGAGATTCAAGTGGATGAACAACTGCACTTTGTGGAACAACCTATCGAGATCATGGATCGTGAGATCAAGACTCGAAGGCACAGTAAGATTCCGATCGTTAAGGTTCATTGGGACTCTAAGCGTGGACCGGAGTTCACGTGGGAAAGAGAGGACCAAATGAAAAGCAAATACCCACACCTCTTTGCAGCTGAGCAGCAAACTAACGATACCAGCAACTAAATTTTTGGGACGAAAATTCTTTCAACATGGGGATGATGTGACAACCTGGGAATTTCTCATAATTTTGCGTACCATTGTTAACTAAATCCTTGTGCATGGCACTTGGGAATCTTTGTGCATGGCACTTGGGAATCTCTTGTAATTTCGCGTACCATTGTTAACGAACTAAATCTTTGTGCGTGGCACTCTAAACATGTACGCAGCATTCTAAACCGCGTTTACTCAATTTTCGGGACGAAAATTCTTTCAACATGGGATAATGTGACATCCCGGTTTTTCAGATAACTTAAACGCACTACTTCACGGTTATTCGTTCCTACGTTAAATTGATTCGGACACTTAAATTGCACGCTCGAAATAATTACGATAAATTCATGAACTTGTCAAATGAATTACGTGCTATGTGTATTAAACGTTTATAAATTGGTGAAGTATTATGTGATGTTTGATTTCGTGATTTGTTTTAGTTATGAAATATATAGATGAATCGAATCGAGCCGCGACACGAGCCAACCTCGTTTCCTTGTGACCCTAGGAGTTAACCAAGACTTGGAGACCAAGTGCTAGACCCAAACCAACCCACCCGAGTCCCTTGCGGCCGCGAGTATCCCAAACCGTAAACCCTTCCCTTTCCCTTCATCCCTTGCGCTATATATACATACACATGCATGAGTTTGCTTCACAAAAACAAAACACAAAAACCCTAGTTGAGAAAACAGCCGACGGCAGCCGATCCTTCATCTTCTCGATCGCAAGACAGCCTTGTTACACTCCTCTTGAATCGCGGCAGCCCTCCCCTCATCATTCTTCTTCTCGGTCGCAAGCCTCGCCAACATCCGAATCAGTCCCATCTAGTTCTCGGCTCTTGTCCAAGTCTCGGCTCATTGATCTTGTTATTAAAGGTTAGGATTATCATTGTTTGCAAGATCATATTCGGATTTATATGTTTGAATGTAGTGTTATGTTAGCCGATTTATTTATGATGTTTGTGGTTAAGATGATTAGCGAATTTAGAAACGTTAGGCTGCGTTTTGTTTGATAAAAACTATAGGTTATAATTAGGGTTTGCATGGGTATGATATATATGATAGTATATGATTGGAAATTCTGGTTTTGGTCGCATATGTTCAATGTATCGATGGTTTAAGCGGGTTAGATCGTGATAAAGTGCTGAATCAGGATGCTGAATGGTGGTTACAGCCAACTTCAACTGGCTGTAACTTGGTTATTACTTATCAAAAAACGGATTTTCTGAAGTCTAAAACGTAGAGTTTTGAAAAACGATTCTAATGGCGCTGGATTCATATTTTTCTGAAGTCGTTTGATATTTTTAAGTGGCCAATTAAGTTTAGTAACTGAAGCTGTGAAAATTCTGAAAATTTGTTAGTTGTTTATCGAGTCGGATCTAATAACCTGTAGGGATTCGAATCATGAAATTTGTACAGAAACTAGATATGGAAATTTCCGGAAAACTCCCACTGGAATTTTGTTAATTGGACGAACGGTGATTTTTAAATGAATTCTTCAGTGGACTGCAGTCAGAAAGCGACGAATCTGACTGCAGCCTAGTATATTAATATTTATGAATAATTGGTAAAGTTTTAGGACTTGAAAAATTTATATAAAATTCTATAGTATAGTTGTCACCTTTTGTAAAATAATTGGAATTTTTGAAACGTTGGAACTATTTTATAAAAATCCTTGAAAACAGCCTAATTATGAGTATATAAGCTGAAACTTGATAACTTGCGAATGTATGTACCAAAGTGTTGTATGAATTGATTGTGTTCATGATAAGATGTTTTGATCGCTATATTGGCATGATGATACTTGCATGCATGATTTGAGTTTTAGGAATTGTCATTGTATGAACCGCATTGTGTGTTAGTATGTGTAAGACTTGTATCAGTGTGATCGCACACTAACTCTAAATCAATTGACTTGTTAGGACGCAATTAGCGGTCCTATCATTTGCAACTTCTGTGTTACACTAACCGAGCAACTAAAGGTGAGTTCACGGCCCTAATTTTATCCGGTTTTAAACAACAGGGGGAGAAACATGTATACACTCTACAACTCTATCTCTTTACGTTATGCGAAATTAACGTCACTTAACTATTCGGTAACTAAGTTAATGTTAACGTACGTTATGGTCACTAAGCAGCTATATCACACAAGTCCTCGACAATCTCTCGGATCGTTAGTATTGGGTTTAAATAGCGGGGAAATTATAAGTAGTACTACTGGGCCCGACAAGCCCCATCCGAGCTAGTCGCGCTAGCCGACCGGGTATGGTCAACGGGTGAATAATTTGGCCTAACTTCGCCATGGTCAGTGATAGGCCTGGCAACACGGAGGCACAACAGTCAGCTTCGATCGCGAACACTTACGTGACATAACTTTAGGCTAGCTACCTATATATATTAACATTGAACTTAATTACGAATCAACAACATTATCCCGAGTTAGGGATAATGGAACCAACAACATTATTATTCCGGGTAAGGAATAATGGAGCTAAATCGTTATCCCGGGTTAGGGATAACGGGGGAAACAAACTTATAACCGAACAAACAAATTTATGAAAACCTATGAACTCACTCTTCTTTAATGTTGACACTTGTTTCTTTACATGTTTCTCAGGACGCTAGGAGCTCTAGGTGCACTCACTTGCATTGATCAAGACACCTTTTATCGAGTCTCATTTACAAACATTGTTTTGGGTTTTTCTTTAGTTTTGGCGTTTGTGTTGGCGCCCGTTTCTCTACTTATTTTTATGCTTCCGCTCAACCATAAAAACTAATGCTTCCGCTAAACATTGGAAACTAACTAAGACAATATAAAATCTACAATGAATGGTTAAACAAATGATTTTGGAAAACGTATTATCAAATCATGTAGAGTCGTTCGACGTACTAGTGTCTCAGATTCTGGTTTGTTCACATGCCTCGCGGTAAAACTCCGCAAGTGGAAATTGAGGGTGTGACAATATTAAAGTTTCTACCGCCCCCTCCATTGCCTTGGACATAATTAACATCTGTGCTGCCTGTACCAATACTCGGGCACTGATCCGCGATGTGTCCCAGATCCCCACAATGCCCACAGAACGACATTTGACCACTAACTTCCTGTGCATTATCGACCGCCCTTACAACATAATGTCGAGTACTTCTTGAAGATTGAGCCTTACGTTTCGAAGTTCTCGCGTTCCTCTCCAAGTATTCCCAGTCAACCTGCTTGTAATAGTGCTAAAAGTTCCATTTGAAGTTGAGCTAAGATCTTCTGGTCCTCATGCGACATACGGAATCCCATGATGTGGGCAATTCTTTAACATCATTTTGAACCTATTGAATGCTTCATGGAATAATTCCCCCGGTTGCTGTCGGAAGTTCCGAATATCCTTTCGTGCATTGTTCGTTCACAACGGTGTATAAAATTCATGGAGGAACAGCCGTTGTATATCGTGCCATGTGAAAATAGAAGCCGACGGTAGCGAATGGAACCATTGTTGAGCCTTATCTTCAAGTGTGAACTGGAAAAGTACCAGTTTCACATCATCTGGTGTGAACCCTTGTCCATCAATGGTGTTGCATTGTGCATCGTGTGTTGCTATATGCAAATATGGCTCTTCTGTAACTACTCCATGATACTTTGGAAGGCTCTGAATGGATTGTGCCCTTACCTCAAATGATGAACCTCGCAGTTGAGGAATAACTACCAGTGACGGGTTATTGGCGATGGCTGGTTTGAAGTGATTTTTGACACCTCGTACAGGTTCCCGTTCGAATCTTCTTGGGATACCTTCAAACTGATTAATCGGTGGAGGTATGTTTCTTGGATGTACTCTATGTGGACCTTGAGCATGTTGTGCCTGAAATGGATGCGGTGCAGGAGGAATTGGCCCTTGCTGTGGTGTTGGTGGAATTGGCATGTTAATTGGCTGGTTGTTAACTGGTTGCTGATTAACCGGCATGGGAGCATACTGCATCCCATCTCCTGCTCTAAATCGCATATCATAGTTGTCTTGTATCCCCAACCTCGCCATTTGGTTTCCCCTGAATTCATCAGGTTTTCAAAACCATCACCCAAGTTTGTTGCCCTATGTTGTTGCTCGAATGGTGAACTTCGTGCAGAGTTGGATGGCCCTATTTGCATTGGCGGAATCACAGTATCATCAGTGACAATCCTCACATAAGGTGAAGATTGTGGAACATTGGTAGATGGAGGAAACAGTTGACTGGGAAAAGGTGGAATATCACCGAGATTCAGAAATGGTGGCGGTGGTATCGGTGGAACGTTTGTAGTTGCTGATTGAGTCTGTGGTGGTTGTGGAGATGGTATATTTGTGTTTGGTGCGGGATGAGTAGCAGTTGGTGTGAATTGCTGTTGCGGAGGTGGAGTGACTGGTTGGTTCTCGAAGTGACTTGAACTCTCCATTGGATGTGCTTTCAGTATTGTAGATTGTGTAACCCTGTTTTCACGATACGGTACCCGAGTATGTCGTGCTGTTCTTTCTATCTCTGGATCAAACACTAGTGGAGACGACTGCCCAGAATGTCGAGTATGATGCATGCAAAAATTAATCACCTGCACTACACAAACAAAAGAGATTCCGCGTAATTCTGAACGAAACAAATAAAAACGAAATAACTAATTAACGCTTTGCGCACGCCTCCTCGGCAACGGCGCCATTTTGATGACTGTCTTTTCTGTCATTCAAAACCGAAATAAACTACGTAGATAGGATAAGTCAGGTATGGAACCAAGGGAGTCTTGTTGAAAACGTTATATAGCTAGGGTCTAAATATCGTGCACAATAAACACTGATCTTGAACTTTAAATTTATGACAATAAAGTAAACACAATAAGTTGGATTTTAATTCAATAGAGAAAACGATGATTCCCCCGAACTTTGGAATGATAATCAACTATTAGCATACAGTTATTCTGACCATTGAGATTGAATATTGATTGCATTACCCATTGTGATGTTACGTGACTAAGTAATTTGATTAACAATTAATGAAAGGTTATCACATAGGCATCAGTTACAATTAACCAACCCTAATCCTTGACCAAATAGATCCCAATTTCAAGAACCCTCGGGAATTGAATGGATGCAAATCAAGGATGAACAAAAAGTAAATGTTTACAATGGAAATAATGAAGTTTATAGTGAAAAGCATCGAATGCTTAGATCACAAAATCCCAATGACGAGCAAAGCATACTGAATATTCGACTTACATCATTCCTCCATCCGGATGAATCATAACAAAAACTAGCCACTCATTGTTCAGTGAGAGGCTACAAAGATTAGGTAATAAGCTGGCATCTTGATCTTGTTGGTGATCGATGAGGAATTTTGATGATTGTAGGTGAAAAAGCTACCAACTTTGAAGCCCTAGCTCTGGGTTTTTCGTTCCTTCTCTTGATAATTCGTCCAGAATTGACCTAATCCATTATTTATGGCTGCAGCAACAACTCCAACGAGTTTTTATCAAACCTGACCGTAAGCTACGGTACATGACCGTAGGCTACGGTCACAATATTCTTTCCATTTCTCTCCCACCCGTAGGCTACGGTACAAGACCGTAGGCTACGGTTGCAATGTTCTGTTAATTTGTTGTAAAGGGACCGTAAGCAACGGTGTATGGCCGTAGGCTACGGTCCAGACCTGCTGGATTTTTCTTGTTAGTTTAAACTGACCGTAACCTACAGTCAGCTAACCATAGGCTACGGCGTAAACTCAGCTCATTGCTCATCTTCATTGTTACTTTCACCAAATTACCAATACACCCCCTGACCTCTCGTGATATCAATTTTTAGCGTAACTCAACATTAGTTCCTGGTCCGTACAACTCCTGTTTGGTGCTTATTGTTGCGTGATTGTATCTCATGTCTTCCATGTCATTTCTAACCGCCTTAACACATCCAATTTAACCAGTTATCCTGCAAAGCAACCAATTCTCGTAGTTATCTCATTCAATGCACATAACAGCCAAAAACTAACTAAGACACGCAATTTGTAACCATTACCACTCGAATTTCACCCCATACATCAGTCTACAGCCATAACCTACGGTCAACCTTCTCTGGTTGATCTCCTCTCTGAATAGGCACACCGTAACCTACGGTCCGACAATCGTAGGCTACGGCGGGGTTATTTCTTCATTTCACTTATATATCACCACTTCCACTTAATTACCAATAAGCCCCTCAACTTCTAATCTCTCTGGTTCTCTTTTGTTTTCATGTTAGTTCTTGACCCGAACAAGTCCCGGTTGGTATCTTTTACTTTGCAACTGCATCCCAGGTATTCCGCGTCATCTCTAACCTTCTTAAAGCACCTGAAGTGATCAGTTAACCTGCAAAACAACCAGTTCTCGTAGTTATCACATTCAACACATATAATCACTCAAAACTAACTAAAAACACAAAAGATACAATTGTTAACGGTCAGGTTTTACCCTCTCCATCAGTTTCTGTTACAACGTGAAACAAATCAAACTATGCCCTAAAAGTGTTGGTAGAAAGTGTTGGGCGCACTATTCGCGGTTGCATTATTCATGTCAGTAAAACCGCTAAAACGAAACAAAACAATGAATAACGACATACTAATAACATAATTGAGTATATATAAACATGAAAATACTAATGTGGGAACACATCTTGCAATAATACATAACTTTCCGGTACAACCCTAGATTACAAAATTGTTCGTTTCGGCTAAAAAGGTGACAATTTTAATTCATCCGCAACATTAATTCGGTATTTTCCAGATCCCAGAATTATAACGGAACAACGACAAACACCCTAAAACAATATGAGGATATCAAAAATACATAAAAGACATCGTTTCCGGTCGTACGACCAAGCAATGCACAACCTGACCGGAAAGCAATCGATTGTCGAATCAACAAAGACTTCAATGGCCGATAGCCTCATACATTAATCTAGAGAGCTAGTTAAGCTTCATTTTGGATCCAAAATCCCTTCAACTATCTTGAGTTCATGGAAACACAGCACCCGGAAATGTTCGACGGTAAAATATATAGGTGTCGATATTGATTGAACAATTAGACGAAAGCGTTTCGGTCACCCAAACTCAGCGTCTACTCGACTAGTGAACTAGTTAACCATATTTCTATGTCGGAAGTGCCCTAAATAAACACCATGGCACTTATGGTAGTCGAAAACCAAAGATTCCGGTACGAAACAATAAAGTTCGTATATCAATCGGTATCGTACCGATGAACAAACTAGTGGTGTTTTTGCCATCCAAAACTAATAGCAATTAGTTAAGGGGACTAATTAATATCAATTAACACCCTAAACCCTAATTACTGACAAATGATGCATGACCAAATCCCTAATATCATACTTACTTTAAACACCTAAATATCTAATAAATTATCACATGTTATAAAATAATTTACACTCACCACCCCCCATGTGGGCCCCCACCCACTTGATTTATGTTGAAAAATTAAGATTCAGGCATGGTAAAAAGATGTGATCATGACTTGGTTAGTTTATATAAATCATCAACATGCTTCATTACTTCATTTCAAAAGAATATATATATAAGAAACCCCTTGAACTCCCCCTCATTCACGGCTACCACCACCACCCTAAACCACCAATTTTCCACCATTAAACACCACATTTTATTCCCTTTCAAGCCCTCACAAGATCATCTAAGGAGTTTGCAAGCATAAGGGAGCGTTCGAGCTTTCTTTGGAGCTTCATCTTCTTCTTAATCTTGTGCAAACTTGTAAGCTAATCTTTTACCATATTTAAACTCCTTATGATATATGGTTTATGAAATTACTTGTTGATCATCTTGAACGTAAATAAAAATCCAACTTAAAAACCCTAACCTTACCTTAATAATCTACTAAATATGTCAAAGTAAGTTGTTTTAAGTGTGTGATCTTGTATGATTAAGATTATAAATAATGATTTAAACATGGTGATGTTTAAATCTAAACAAGATCGTTAACCTCATGGTCCATGAACTTTACTACAACTTAAAAATGATTTATTACATATATGTGACTTCTGTATAGAACAAACACCATGATTTTTGTTATGACCATCTTGAAAAGTTTAGCAAACAAAGTGGTTTAAAGTGGAAATCTTGATTAGAAGATATAACAAAAATGATGTCTTAAACAAAGTGGCTAGGCCCAATCACATAAAGACATGGGCTAGGCACAATGACATACATGACATGGGCTAGGCCCAATGACACGCGTGAAAGGCACAGGAGATGTGAAGGCAACGCCCGTTCTTACACGATCGAATAATGATAATATATATACATATATATATGTGTGTGTGTGTGTGAAATATATGTATATAAATAATAATCTAACAAACGAACTACCAACACTATAATAACATTTAAGTTGTTCTAATATGACAAATTTATACACAACAAAAGAAATTCAAGATGAACAACTTGCATGAGGTCCAACAAGACCTACATGTCTAACGAAGTTAATACACATGTAGGTTACACACGTGTACGGACACCCGAATTCAATAAGTATGACTTACGGAACACAAAAGAATGAGTTCAAGTCCCTCCTTTCAAATATTTCAAAGCTTTGTTTATAAGACAATCGAGGGGAAATACATTTCATAATAAACGGTATGTTAGCTATGGGGTTAGATGATAACACGATCAATGTGCATAAGTAGGATGATGACAAGAGTAACCATTAATCACTTAGTGACCAAGGTGCAAAAGGTACAGATCTATCAAGTTTAAGGCGTGTTCCACTCCTGGTTTGTTAACCCTTTAGGAGTGCTTTTGTGATCCCAATTGGTGTCAAGAGTTGTCTCGGTTTGGTTACTTACTAAGATTTCATTACTGGGTTAAATACAAGACATCTCATACGAAAAAAATAACTACATGAACTAGCCAACTTCATGTTGACTATTCAAACTAACATGTATTTAGGACACAAAACTTGAGCCGGTGAAAGATTACTGGAAGTAGGAATGAACCTGACAACGAATGCCTTTTTGGAGGATTTGTCTCTTATATCCCAACCTGTATGGGTATATAGGGGTCAAAACCTCAACATGCTTTTATGATGAAAACAATATCTTAGGTTAAAGTGTAATGTAACTCAAAAACTATACTTTGCATAACATTGTGTACTTGTCTAAACCTTGTAACTTGTTTTGGGAACTTGTAAACTTTTGTTGTAACTTAACATATATGGCATCGTTGTTGATTTACTTTGTTTGCACAATTGGTTGCAATGATTACCTCATAGTCACATCGTTGCGCTTCCGCTACGACAAGGGTGTGACAGTTGGGGACTTCGGGAAATTCGTACAATACAAAATATTAAATTTATCAAATTTTAGTAGGATATATATATTGTACATGAGGCATGCAATATAAGTGGCCCATTGTGGGAACTTGTGCAAAATTTTCCATTTAATCATTAATACTGTATCCGTAATTTATTGATAGATCTATCAGGTTGACTACCCCGTCGTGACCGGTAGCTCCATGTCAAGTCAAGCGACGAATTTATATTCTGTTATTATCTAGCTTTGATTATACCCTTATTGTTAATATATAGCTCGTATGTCTTCCAAACCTACAAACTTGAACAGTTGATGCTAGAAATTTAATATATATATATATATAAAACCTTGGGAAGATGTCTTAATATTAAATATTTTGAAAAAAAGCTTGCGATGACTGACCCTCGAACTTTTGTAAAGGAAATAAAATTGACATTCTTAAAGTATATGGATGTTTTATTATTAAACACATAATAAGAAAGTTTTCCTTGGATCAAATTATTTATAATTTGAATACGTGAACTCACCCTCGTTTGTGTTGACACTTGATTTTAACGTGTTCTTCAAGTACATGAGTTCGGCTTCGGGGTTTTGGCGTATCTTGTTGTTGTTGATGCATGTGTTAAATAATATTTGGACAACTTTTAAAACTATTTGGGACCAAGTTTGTACTAAGATCCATAAGGATTAAAACAACTTAACTATGTTGTGGTTATGTCTAAACTCTAAACTTTAAATTATATTTTAGTTAAGTTGAATGTCCAAAAATGAATAGTACATCGTCCACGAAGATACTTATGGGCACCAACTTCCGTCACCACTACGTTTGTATTTCCGCTACGACATTTTTAAGGTGTGACAGAAGTTGGCATCAAATCCAATGGATGTTAGCGAACTAGATGCTTTCTAGGGAAAACTCTAGACTACAACCAAATAATTTTGAGAATTAGATCCCAAAATTCACGAAGCTAATAATTAAAATAACATGGATTTTGGTCATGTATGAAAACTATAAAGAGTTTACGTGCATAATTAATATGGTTACATTGTGTCACGGATGTCGCACGTGGAGAGATTATCGAGATTCACGACTTAGAGAGCAAGCATGAATTTGATATCTCACCGACCTCAGTCCTGCCAGAGATACAACACACTACCCCACAGCTTGTTGACGTGGCCGGTTTTACCTTGTCATTCTATGTCAGCCCCACTATGTTTGCTAGTTAGGTTGACACTCGTTACGCTCATACGAGTAACGGTTGGATTGATAAAGATGATTCTGTTCCTCCCTCATTTTTTTGAGATAGGACATCATCTGGTACTGTGCGTGTTGTCGATGAGCTGGATAGAGGTATCCCTATGATTGGAGGATCTTTTGGGATAGCACTAGTGGTAGACACCACTACTGTCACGGCTTGACCTTTAGAGCCCTTGGTAGTACCACCCATCATTATTGTTGAACTTACACCTAAGATCCCTTAGCCAATCATATCAGAGTTGTCCGTTCTGCAACCCGGGTCACGAGTCTCTACTACACTCCTACTAGTCTACACTCGTCGTAGAAAGAGGACTCGACCTGTTGGAGATATCGCATCGACCTCTAGAGCCACTATGTAGCTAATCAAAGGGTTAGGTATGTTTCATGTTCATTTCATGATGAAGCTTTATCCTAGTGGAACGCTCAAGTTCAAATTGGGAGAAGATTTTGCCTATGTTATTACCTTGAATGAACTAAAAGAGATGCTTCTTAAGGAATACTGCCACATAGTGAGCTACAGAAAATTGAGACAAACTTCTAGAATCTGACCATGGAAGGCTTGAATGTCAGAGCTTATACGTCTCGATTCAATGATCTGGATAGGTTGGTTCCTCTACAGAAAATTGAGACATACTTCTTGAATGCCACTCCTGATTATGTTAAGATTGAAAGGTACATTTGGGGATTAGTGCCACATATCCGCAGTATGGTTACATCAGCGAAACCCACTACCTATCTGGAAAGTTACAACACCGGAAAAATCTTTGACCGATGATGACTTCGCAAGAGTAGTCTAAACAAAAAGAATGAGACCCAGAAGTCATTAGTGAAAGCTAATGCAGACAAGAAATCCGATCGATAGGAGCGCTCAAATTGTAGATTTGGGGATTCGCGGAAGCGACAGTCTGAGAGTTCGAGGAAGGATTCTGATGAGAAGCATTGCAAGAAACGCAGTTTTGGTAAAGCGTTCGTGGCTAACACTAGTGGTTTAGTGAAAGATGTGAACAGAGATGGCAATAGTAGTTCAGCGAAGAGAGCTTATGACAACGAACAAGGAAATGTACCAGATGCGGACGATACGAGCATGTGAACCGTGAGTTCTACGCTAAAAGCACATCGGATGGAGTCAAATTCAAGGGATGCTTTCAATGTGGAGAGCAAGGACATATCAAGCGGAGCAGTCCTTTGTTGAAAGATCAGGGTGCTAGAAGTAGAGCATTTGAGCTAAATGCTGGGAAAGCTCGAGATGATCCTGCAGTGTTACCAGTACGTTCTTAATCAATAATGTTTTTGTGTTCAAACTATTTGATACTGGAGCTAACTTGAGTTTGGTTTCAAAAAACTATGAACCATTTCTATGTTCTCAAGCAAGTAAGATAGATAAATAGTACTTGATAGAATTAGCAAATGGTAAATTGATAGAAACTAGTGAAGTCATATGTGGTTGTAGTATTTGGTTATGCGATCATAGTTTTAGTATCGAACAAGTTGGAAATTGAGAGTTATTAGCGTTATGAAGATGCACAAGATGTTGCGTAAGGGTTATCCTACATTCTTGGTCAACGTGGTTGATATGAAGATATTCCTGTAGTTCATGAGTATTTAGAAGTTTTCCCTGAAGACTTACCTGGATTGCCCCATACAAGACAGGTCGAGTTTAGAATTGATCTTGTTCCTGGTGCAACACCGATTGCAAAATCTCCTTATAGTCTAGCGCCTTCGGAAATGAATGAACTGTCGAATTAGCTTCAAGAGCTACTAGACAAAGGTTTCATTTGACAAAGCTTTTTGCCTTGGGGAGCACCTATTTTGTTTGTGAAGAAGATGACGGTTCCTTAAGGATGTATATAGATTATAGAGAACTGAACAAGCTAACTATCAAGAATCGGTACCCACTACCGAGAATTGATGATCTGTATGATCAATTTCACGGATCCAGCTACTACTCGAAGATTGATTTGCGTTCAGGCTATCACCAATTGAAAATTGCTGATGAAGATGTTCCAAAGACTGCTTTTAGAACATGTTATGGACATTATGAGTTTTTAGTCATGCCTTTTGGCTTAACTAATGCGCCTACAGTGTTCATGGATCTCATGAGTAGGGTATGAAAACCCTATTTGGATAAATTCATGATAGTATTCATTGATGATATACTTATCTATTCATGAACCAAAGAAGATCATGAGCAACATCTGAAGACGATTTTAGAGCTACTAATGAACAAGAAGTTGTATGCCAAGTTCTCTAAGTGTGAATTCTGGATTTGAAAAGTTCATTTTCTCGGACATGTCATAAATGAGAAAGGTATACATGTGGATCCGTCGAAGATTGAAGCAATTAAGAATTGGGAAGCACCGAGGACTCCCTTAGAGATGCGACAATTCTTAGGACTTACTGGGTATTATCGGAGATTCATAGAGGATTTCTCAAGGATAGCGCAGCCATTGATGCTATTGACCCAGAAGGATAAGAAGTTTGATTGGACAGAAAAGCAGGAGAAGGCTTTTCAGTTGTTGAAGGAAAGATTGTGTAGTGCACCTATTCTTTCCCTACCTGAGAGAAATGAGGATATTGTTATATACTGCGACACATCACGTTTGGGCCTTGGTTGCGTGCTTATGCAAAGGACAAAGTGATAGCCTATGTGTCCAAACAATTGAAAGTGCACGAGAAGAACTACACAACTCATGACTTGGAGTTAGAAGCTGTTGTGTTTGCCTATGCGCTCAGTAGGAAAGAGCGGGAAAAGCCTCTTTGTGTTTGTGCTTTGGGTTTAACCATACAGACGAATTTGACTGTTCAAATTCATAATGCACAGCGAGAAGCTTTAAGAGATGAGAGTTTGAGTAGAGAAGGTTTGAGAGGTTTGGAGTACTGACACCAAAAGCAGACGAAGTGATGTAGTTCATGAACCAGATTTAGGTTCCGCTTAGAGGTAACCTGCGTGAACTGGTTATAAACGAAGCTCATAAATCTAGATATTCTATTCACCTAAGTTCTACCAAAATGTATTAGTACATTAAGGAGTTGTATTGGTGGCTGAATATGAAGAAAGATATTGTGGTGTATGTTAGTATGTATCTGACATGCTCGAAGGTTAAAGCTGAACATCAGAAGTCTTCTGGGCTTCTACACAACCAGAGATTCCTAAATGGAAATGGGAACTCTTACGATGGACTTTATCACCAAATTACCCTATACGTCACATGGACATGACACCATTTGGATAATTGTGGATCGATTGACAAAGTCTACTCATTTCTTACCCATTAAGGAAACAAACAAAATGGAGAAGATATCGTAGTTATACCTCAATGAGATTATAGCCCGTCATGGAGTACCTGTGTCAATTATCTCCAATAGAGATGGACGAGTTTTCCAGATTTTGGCGATCTCTTCAAGAGTCGTTGGGTTGCTCTATTGGACGTGAGTACTGCGTATCATCCTCAAACGGATGGTCAGACCGAGATAACCATTCAAACTTTGGAGGATATGTTGAGAGCATGTGCGATAGACTTCGGTGGAAGTTGGGATACTCATCTTCCGTTAGCTGAGTTTTCCTACAACAATAGTCATCACGCGAGTATCAAAGCCTCTCCATTTGAGGCCTTGTATAGAACGAAGTGTCAATCACCCCTTTGTTGGGCTGAAGTTGGTTAAAGGTAACTAACCGGACCCGAGCTTATCCAGGAAACCACTGATAAGGTTGTCCAGATTAAGGGAAGGTTGAAAGTTGCAATCGATCGACAAAAGAGTTATGTAGACAGCCGAAGGAAGCCGTTGCAGTTTCAGGTCGGTGATCGTGTTCCTTTGAAGGTATCACCTTGGAAAGGTGTAGTTAGATTTGGAAAAGGGGAAAAGCTGAGCCCACTTTATATTGATCCTTTCCAAATCCTATCTCGAGTTGGATAAGTCGCATATAAGCTTAAGCTACCACATGAATTAAGTGGAGTACATGACGTGTTTCATGTGTGCAACCTGAAGAAGTGTATGTCTGATGAGACACTGATCATACCCCTGATGAGGTTCAAGTAGATGATAAACTTAGATTTATCGAAGAACCTATAAAAGTTCTGGATTGTAATATCAAAAGCTTAGGAGGAGTCGAATTAAGTTGGTAAGGTTTGTTAGAATTCCAAACTTGGACCCGAGTTCACATGGAAACCACAGGACCAGATGCAGCAGAAATATCCCCATCTCTTCCATCTAGTGCGAAATCAAGACCTGTAGTGTAAAAATTACGGGACGAAATTTACTAAACAGGGGGAGACTGTGACACCCGGCTATTTCGAGTCTGTACCGTACTACTTTGACACGTGTTAGGAATAAATAAAGGAAATATTTTATTGAAATTGGTGTTAATATATGATATTTGAGGTGTTGATAAATCCAAAGTTTGGTAGAAATTATGTTGGCAATAATAAGATAAACGCTTATCGCGTAACGAACAAAATGCAAAACGAACGTCGGTGACTGCCCGATTAATGTTAAAATCCTAATAATATTCCATTATGATTAAAATGCTATTTTTAATCATAATGGTGAGGAAAAATTAATTAAAATGCTTAAAAACTCTATTTTGCGAGTTTAAGCTCGTACTGCACAATACAGCGCTTATAATTTAAAATACAGGCAATGCAGCTAGTCTAGAGAAATAAAATATTGTTCAGCAATATTATGGTGAGTTTATTTTTATAGTATGATAAAAATAATTTAAAACGCGAGATAAAATGCCCAGTAGTAAGATAAATACATGTCTTTACCATATATATATATATATATATGTAAGTAAAGGTGAAATTTGTGAGAGAGGGTGTAGGTGGCGGCCCATATGGGTGCCAACCTCATTTCTTTTCCTTCCGTTGTTGACACTTTTTGGAGCTAGAGGTGAGTGTGATGATTAAATATAATAAGATCTTCCATAACTTGCAAATTCCAACACCAAAAACTCAAAAACTCTACCACTCTCTCTCTCCAAAACCGTAACCCTCCATCTCCACCTCCATTTTTTAATTTTTGAACATTCTCTTGAAGATTCAAGTCCATTTCAAGGTGATTCCAAAGAAGAACAAGCTCCGTATCATGTTTTAAAACCATGTTCTTGATTCTTGGTGATGATGATGATGATGTTGGAAGGTATAAACTTACTTTTAAAACCATGTTCTTGATTCTTGGTGATGATAATGATGATAATGTTGGAAGGTTTCTCTTGATATTGGAATTATTCACAAACTTGAAACTAATAACAAATGGATTTTTAAACAAATAAAAATGGAAGCATGTATGTTTACATATATATATATGGTCGTGAGTGTGTATATATATGAGTTAGAGATGTGTTTTGATTTTTGTTAAAATGATGATTCTTGTATGATGTGATTCTAAGTGATTGCATGTATGATAAAAAAGGTTTTTTTTTTATAAAAAGGTTCAAAATGATTGAAGATGAATATATGAAAAGTGAAATTTTGGAAATATATAAGTGTATATATATATATGTGTGTGTCGTGTATATGTATATATGTATGCATACACATGGAGTTTTTATTTAAATGTACATATATGTGAAATGTTTATGCATGCAATCATAAGATGGTGATTAGATGAAGATGATGGTGTCTTGGATTATTTGAATATGAATTAAATACATCTTAGATGCATTTAAGTTCTTGAATGATGATGATGCTATGAGAACCATGAATTAGATGCTTGTACATAAGCATGCATGATGGTTAAATAATCATAAGATAGTGAATTTGTTATGATATGATAAAGATAGATTAAATCAGAATATAAGCATGCTAAAATGATGTTATATGATGTGTTATGATGATATGAAGTTATGTCATAAGTTTGATATCTTTGCATATTGTACATGTAGCTTAAAAAGTAGTAAAATGGGTGAAATTGCGTGATTTGTGTGACTTACATGAAATCTGCATTAACATGAGTATAATTACATATTTTCAGTAAATAACATGTGTTATATTAAAATATCAATTCGTGACGATTTAGGATGATTATAGTAAAATTCGGTACATGACTATGCATTAAAAACGATAAAAATCGGCTTTTAAAGTGATTTTTATAAAACTGTTTTAGATCAGAATATAAAATGATAGTTTGATATAAATATAAGTATTTTAACTTATATTAAGTATCTTTGGTGTTTGGCTAGTCATATGCGACTTCCGACGCCCGAAAACATTACGAAAACGCTAAAATACGCATATTTCAATGTACACGAAAATGGGTTGTTCAAGGGTGAACTTTGTGTAATATGATATACTATGTGATTATAAGTATATGAATGGTGATATGTTAAAGTGATGATATGATATTAGGGATTTAATACTATGCATGTACGCTTGTTCGATTGAAATGGTCATTCCATTAAAAGTCACGTTAAGTATATAACTTATTTGTTAAGCATGAAAATAATACATAGGTTAACTTGATGAGTTATTTCATGTATTAATGCATTAAAAATGATAAAATATAAAGTTAACAAAATACGTGAATTACAATATTCAATAATATGTTCACGTTTATGTATATGTATTACGAAGTGCAAATCGTAGATATATTGCTTATAAACGGGTGTGATAATGGATATAACATAATGAGGGTCACCAATAAAATCCTTCAAGATGCAAAAATCTTAAAATATGTATCTATGAACGCATATGTATAAATATGCCAACATAATAAACAATAAAGACTTTTGAGAAATCTCAAAGCTATGTGAAAAAACTCTAAGAATTAGAGAAACTTAGGTATTATCGTGGAATATTGGTTATTAAATCGTTCCTATTTAAACTAAGACGTGTAGACCAAGTTGTGGGATCACACTGATATAAAAACGCACCAAAAGGTGAGTGTCACTAACCTCTCTTTTTAGTGTTTTATTTACGTTTTGGGGGAAGAACACGCCTTAAAAGGATAATTATACTTTTTGTATAAAATATGCCTTTAAATAATTTATTAATATATTTTTGTGGACAATATATGGTTTTGATGAATATAAATATACATTTCAGGGAGAAACGGGTTTTGATGAATATAAATATATGTTTCGGGGAGAAACGGGTTTTGATTGATATATATATATATATATAAGTTTCAGGGAGAAACGGGGATTATTGCGATGTTTTGTATAAAACGATCATGTAGATTTAAAAATGCTTAAATCTAAGTTGTGACAAATTTGTTCGATCTCAAGATAGTTAGTATTGGTATTGGCTTACCTTTTGATTGGGAATAAAGGAAATTCGTACAACACAAAATATTAAATTTATCAAATTTTATTAGGATATATATATATATTGTACATGAGGTAGGCATTATAAGTGGCCCATTGTGGGCACTTGTGCAAATTTTATCCGTTTAATCATTAATACTATATGCATAGAATTGTTGATAGATCTATCGGGTTCACCATCCCATTGTGACCAGCAGCTCCGTGTCAAGTCAAGCGACGAATTTATATTCTGTTATTTTCTAGCTTTAATTATACCCTTATTGTGATATATAGCACGTATGTCTTGCAATCTTACGAATCTAAACATTCGATTCTAGAAATTTAATATATATAAACCTTCGGAAGATGTCGTAATATCGAAGGTTTTCAGAAAACACTTGCCATGAATGACCCTCGGATTTTTGTAAAGGAAATAAAATTGACTTTCTTAAATTATATGGATGTTTTATTATCAAACACATAATAAGATAGTTTTCCTTGGATCAAATTATTTATAATTTGAATATGTGAACACACCCTCGTTTGTGTTGACATTTTATTTTAACGTGTTCTTCAGGTACATGAGTTCGGTTTCGGGATTTTGGCGTATCTTGTGGTTGTTGACGCATGTTGTGTTAATAATATTTGATGACTTTCAAAACTATTTTTGGACCAAGTTTGTAATAAGATACATAAGGATCAAAACAACTTAACTATGTTTTGGTTGTGGTTGTGTCTAAACTCTAGACTTTAAATTATGTTTTAATTAAGTTGAATATCGAAAAACGAATAGTGCATCGTCCACGAAGATACTTATGGGCACCAACTTTGGTCACCACTACGTTTGTATTTCTGTTACGTCATTTTTTGGGTGTGACATAAGATAGCCTGCAAATTAAATAATGATAATATAACGCCATATTCAGATAATAAGTACTATAAAAAAACCTGCATGGTCAATATTCTAAAAAAAACCATTGTTTATGGCTGCATGTATGTGAAAACGTCATTTTTAGCTAAGTTAGCCTTTAAGTTAAATAATGATAATAAAAAGCCATAGTATTATAATAAAACGCAATTAATGTTACAATATTAGAAATGTATTGCTAAAACTTAAACACCATATGGTATTTTTCAGGGATATAGTGATTAGGATTACAGGTTAGAGAATCTCCTTAGGATTATATTTGAGAGCATGAGGCGAGGATTATATACACACAAAGTTGTATCCAATCTTGGGGGGGCATACTAAACTATGAAGAAGATTTAAGACCATTGAATCACCCTCAAGATTATTTTGCACTCAAATAATGATTGTAAGTAATTATCTAAAAATTTAATGCGGTAAGATTATCACAAAGTTTTTTATAATAAAATATTCACATAAAAAATTACAGAATAGGCCCACATATGAGCAATCAGAAGACAAACAAAACAATGAATTTAATCCAAACATGGAAACTGTTTTGACAAAAGCTCATTTCAAAGATGAACTGAAAGATAGAAATATAAATGATTATGATCTGGTTATTGGGCAAAACATTTCTACGTTATCTACTTCAATCTACAATCATATAAATTTGATGTCTTGGACAACAGTGTTGCTAAAGATGATTTGACCACTGAAGACAATACTTTGGCATGGTGGGAAAAATGGTAACTCCCTTGAAAACTTCTTATTATATTACTCCTTTTATTTAAAACGCAATACTGAGTTTGAAAAAATTGTCAAACTGAGCAGGGGAATGCTTTTGCAAACTACTTGATATCTGAAAATCACCTAAGTGGTCGAAGGATAAAAAGGGCCAAAATTGTGAGGCAGAAGATGGATTGGAGAACAAAGTCAAACGGCGTGAACTGTGGGATTTTTACAATGAGGCATATGGAAACATATATGGGGAAGATGTCTGGTTGGGCATGTGGTTTAGCAAAATAAAACGCCCCAAATAACAAACAAACCAAACAGCTAAATGACCTCAGGATCAAGTACACAACAAAAATCCTACTACACGAGATAAATGAGAGAAGAAAACAACTGGTGAAATCAATAAACAAATTCTTGAACTTAGATCTTACTGCATGAGATATATGAGGAAGAAAAGTGTTTTATGATAATAGAATTGTACAAAACATGATTGGCAAGGGTTGAAGAAAGGATGGTTACTGACGCAGATTAGTTGGTTAAACCACCATACTCATATGTTATTTTGAATTATACTTACATGATTATCTTATGACCCTATGCATGTTATATCACTTGTATATTTTCTCAATAGCGAAATGCTCAAACAAACTACTTGATATCTGAAAATCACCTAAGTGGTCGAAGGATAAAAAGGGCCAAAATTGCGAGGCAGAAGATGGATTGGAGAACAAAGTCAAACGGTGTAAACTGTGGGATTTTTACAATGAGGCATATGGAAACATATATGGGGAAGATGTCTGGTTTGGGCATGTTGTTTAGCAAAAGAAAACGCCCCAAATAACAAACAAACCAAACAGCTAAATGACCTCAGGATCAAGTACACAACAAAAATCCTACTGCATGATATAATGAGAGAAGATAACAACTGGTGAAATCATTAAACAAATTCTTGAACTTAGGTCATACTACATGAGATAAATGAGGAAGAAAACTGTTTTATTATAATAGGATTGTACAAAACACGATTAGCAAGGATTGAAGAAAGGATGGATGCTGAAGTAGATTAGTTGGTTAAAACACCATACTTATATGTTATTTTGAATTATACTTACATGATTATGTTATGACCCTATGCATGTTATATCACTTGTATATTTTCTCAATAGCGAAATGATTTTGCAAACTACTTGATATCTGAAAATCACCTAAGTGGTCGAACGATAAAAAGGGCCAAAATTGTGAGGCAAAAGATGGATTGGAGAACAAATTTAAACGGTGTAAACAGTGGATTTTTACAATGAGGCATATGGAAACATATATGGGGAAGATGTCTGGTTGGGCATGTGGTTTAGCAAAAGAAAACGCCCTAAATAACAAACAAACCAAACAGCTAAATGACCCTTAGGATCAAGTACACAATGAAAATCCTACTGCATTAGATAAATGTGAGACGAAAACAATTGGTGAAATCATTAAACAAATTATTGAACTTAGGTCCTACTACATGAGATAAATGAGAGTAGAAAATTGTTTTACAATAACAGAATCGTACAAAACAAGATTGGCAAGGATTTAAGAAAGGATGGATGCTGAAGTAGATTAGTTGGTTAAATCACCATACTTATATGTTATTTTGAATTACACTTGCATGATTATGTTATGACCCTATGCATGTTATATCACCTGTATATTTTCTCAATGTTTCAAAACTCCATTAAATATAACATAATATATGTTATATATGTTACATGAAAATGCAAAAAAAAAATAATAATAAAAAGAGAACATTTTTATGCTATATTATAAAACGCCAATATTCAACATATCTTACTGACCAGATCACTTTTTTCCGGAGTCAAATATAAAAAAAATGCCAAAAAACATAAAAAATCATAAAAATAGAACATTTTAATGCTATATTATAAACGTCAAAAAACTAGATTCATTGTATCTGAATGACCACGTCACCTTTTATCCCATGTTAAACATAAAATATGCCAAAGATACTAGATGCATCATATCTGCCCTTCCAACCTCATCACTTTTATAGTGTTAGTGTCAAGACTGAAGCTTGTGATGAATAGTCACATCATACAGTAATTTCACTATAGTGAAAATACATTTTATTGTTTTGGTGCCAAAAAAATAATCAATCCACTTTATTCTCGTTGGCGCTAAGAAAAAACCATTATTAACTAGTACAGGTTATAATTACTAAGCACTCTAATAAACCATCAAACGCCAAACAAAAATAACAAACAAAAAGTGGCACAAGTTATCTCATGGAGGTTCGATCAATCAGATAAACGATTTGTTCTAAAGTTCTCAAATAGAAGAAAAAGGGTGAGGGTCAAGACCATCAACACAATACTTCGCATGGATGAGGCAGTCCAAATGGATATTCTTGCCATGGGTGTTCCAATTTCCAACCAATGTGAAAGAACTGAAATACTAATAAGAAGATTGAAAAGAAGATTTCAAGATGATGATGATTTTGAGCTACCAATCGGTTGGACTTTGAATGAACAATTGAGGATGGTGAGGATGACTTATAGCAACGGAGATGAAGATTCCTTGACATCGGACGAAGTGCTGAACACAGAGAACATCTGCCTTCTTCAACAACTATTATCACACATTCAGCCATTATCACAACCAGGATTGTTGTTATGTTTAAATCTAGGATGTCTCTTAGGCTGAACCAGTTGCTCGCATTAAATGCCAATGTAGTTGACAATGATGAATCTGAAGAAAGTGATGAGCAAAGCGATAGGGACATATCTGATTTAATCCCATTCAATGAAGATTATTGATTTCATTTTTTTTCATTTTTGTTGTAACGTTTGAGTAATTTTATGAATGAACTGTAATGAATGTATGAGTGCCATGAAGGCCATGATATTTACTTTGATTCCTTTGCTTATCAGAGCTAAAACACTATAAAAGAAAACAAAACTCCATGTTTTGAGATTTGATTTCATTTGTTTTGATTTGTTTTTGTTGTAATGTTCAAGTAATTTTATGAATAAAATGTAATTAATGTGTGAGCGCCGTGATATATACTTTGATTCCATTGTTTATCAGAGACGAAACTCTATGAAAGAAAGCAACACGCCATAATTTGAGTTTCTAACTAAACACCATGAAAGTTTCCACGCCATAAACGAGCGCGACGTGTGTGATAAAATGAATAAAAAACGTAAAAAGATATAAACACTTATATCCTTGTATTGTATTGCGTTCCACGTGTCACTCTAGGATCCGTTCTCGTCGTTTTCACCCTTTCCATCGTTTTAACAAGATCTCGTTTCTATATATACACACACATTTTATCTTATCATAAATATGTAAAGTGACGAGTATTACTAAAGCTTGTAATAATTAAACCATGTGTTATGTACTTTGGGCACAGAATTTGGGAAATGGTAGACACTTTGAGTTGATGGTTTAAGCCAAAATCTAAGGAAACTTTGTCCAAATGTTTATAAAATCTAAATAGAGATACGTGTATACAAACTCTCGTAACATTTTAGAAGTTGGAGTTCATCAAAAATCCAAACAATTTCACCAATTAATTAATTATGATGATAAACATAATTTCGAGATGTATTCCCCTTAAAATATGTATATAAGTTACATATATTTGTTCATATTTGCAAGACAAGTTACGACTCAAGACCAATTTGACATTTTGCATTATTAATTCAAAAAAGCTTCGTACGATAAGTTTTTACTATGCGATTGGAATATTTTGTTATATCTATATATTCCATTTTATATAAACATATTCATGAGAACCCAAGCTAAGACCCTATTGGTTCGTTGAGTTAATCTGTTTCAATCAAATGGTGTTTCGACCGAGACTAGGTAGTTAGATAAACTATCTTTATAATCAAGTTGTGAAACTAGGTTATTTCCATTAGTCTTTAAGGTATCCATTGCTTGTAGTAGGGTACGAGAAGGTTGGTTGTTTCAAGTTTCGGGCTCTAATTATCTTTCTTTGATATATGAAGTATTATGCTTTGCCGATCATGTGAGTGTCAGGCCCCTTTTAACTTTCTTTCTTGTTGGGGGAGAAACATGCACACGAACAAACATAGATCACATAATATGTCTTTATCACTTGTTTAATTTAAGCGCAAACATAACATGCTAAGTCCTTACATTCTCAAACCATTGGTACACGGGGTATAGCGAGGAAATGTGAGTAGTACTACCGGGTTTGACAAACCTTACCCAACTAGTCACGCTAGCTCGATTGGGAGTCGAACGGGTGTGAATTGTCGTAGACATTTGCCATTATTGATGTTAGCAATGATGAATGGCAAAGAAACACAAACAGCCAGCTTCTTCGGTTGTGAACGCTTAGAGTAACTTGTACATTGCTTCCTATCAATAGGTATGACTCATGTATGTGGATCCTACAAACATTTAAATAGTTTAGTTACTTACAAACATGTGAACTCATCAGCTTTGTATTGGCACTTTAAGCATGTTTTCTTAGGTCACTAAAGTACACATCAGGACTAGGATGCATCATGGAATCGTATAGGTTTCTTTAAACATTTAAACCTTGCTTGAAGAACATTAATTACCCTAGGTTTACACGCCTAGTTTTGCAAATTGGTTATCTTTGGTTTTACATTAATTTATGCTTCTGCAACTCAAATGTTTAAAAATATTTTCTCATGAGAATGAGCAAACAATGGTATTTTTAAATTCATATAGTGTTCGTTCAGTATGGCTAATGACTATGATCCGAGTTTGTTACACGCCTCACGGTAGAACCTCGCAAGTGGAATATGAGGGTTGTGCCACACACGCCAAATTACCATTCCTAGTTCCACTTCAACTCCTTGCCAAAATAGTATTGACCGATTACCCTCACATACCCCACTTACACAAAATCCTGTACCCTCCTTTTTTCATTTTATGCCTCCTTCATCATATCCCATAAGTCCTACAACCTACACCCCCATCCCATCCCCAACATCTACTCCTCACTTACTATCATCCACCCCTACCCTTCGTCTCCACCACAACCACCACCACCTACACCATAAACACTCCATATGATTACCCATGCTATAGTAGGTGTCCTTAAAACCGACCATCAAGCCGATTTATCCCATACTGTTTCCTCACATCTACGTCATGCTCCTATTGCTTCCACCGAACTCGTAACTGTTAAAAGTGCTTCTAAGGATTCTAAATGGCTGATGTTATGCGTCATGAAAGTGATGCTCTTCATCACAATAAAATTTTGATGTTAGTTCCCTGGCTTGCTGGCCTTAATATGTTGGATCCAAGTGGTTGTATGGAACGAAGTTTCACTTTGATGGCTAAATTGAATGTCACAAGGCTAGGCTAGTAGCCCATGGCTTTAGTCAAATCCCTGGCCTCGAGTACTTGCACACCTTTAGCACAATGGTCAAAGCCACTACGGTCTGTAATGCCCTTACTTTGGCTGTTATTAATTAGTGGAGGTTGCACTGGTTGTATGTAAACAATGCTTTCTTACATAGATATATAAATGAATTTGTGTATATGGAGCGACTTAAGTTGTTTGTAGATCCCTAATTTCCTAATAAAGTGTGTAAACCGGACAAAGCATTGTATGGACTAAAACAAGCCCCTCGTGCTTAATTCCATTGCTTGAGTACCTTTCTACGTGTGTAAACTGAACCAAACTTTTCTTTAACCGGGATCTGTATCTCATGTACTTACTTGTATATGTTGGTGCTTTAAGTCTTACCGAAAATCAACCTCAAGGGTTTGGAGAAGCTTAGCTATATTCTTGGGCTTGAGGTTACTTATACTACTAATGGGTTATTCCTTAATCAATCCTAATGTACTACTGAAACTCTAACTTGTGCTAGGATGTTAGAAGTTAAACTTGAATACACAACTTTAGCCACCAATATTTCCTTTGTTTTTGCATGAGAACTGTTTTTAGATACTACACATTAACGTTGAATAGTCGATGCTCTACAGTATTTAACAATCACACGACCGGATATCTTTTATGCAATCAATTTCTACATGCTCTTACCATTTAGCACTTTAACAAAGTCAAGCGAATTCTCAGATATCTTATATGGACATTAGTTTTTAGTCTAACTTTCTTCAAACCAACTCATACATCTATCATTGGCAACTCTGACGCTGACTGGGCTCATTGCATGGAAATGCCCCAGTGCACCTATGGTTACCCATTTTTTTAGTGGCAATCTATTTTCCTTGAGTGTAGAGAAATAACCTATTATCTCCCCCTCTAGCTATGAATCGGAGTATCGGGCCATGGCCAGCGCTACTGCTGAGATTATTTGGGTTCACTCATCTACTAAGAGAAGTTCAGGCTTTCCAACCAGATCCACCTATTATTCTATGTGACAATCGAAATGCTTTGTTTCTCACATAAAATCATGTCTCTCACAAAGTGCAAAGCATATCGATTTTGATTACCGCTTCTTACAGGAACTGGCTGCTTCTGGGAAACTTCACACTAAATATATACCAAGCACGCTTTAGACAGTAGATATTTTAACCAAAAGTCTTCCTAGCCTATAGTTTGAACTTTTTCGAAAACTACTTCACCTCGGTCCAACATTGTCTTGCTTGAGGGGATATTACATGATCAATTTGTAGTTTACTTAAGTAGTTATACCTATGTGTATTTCTTTCATTTACGTGCAACTTATTTGTAATATCTATATTTATATATTTAGATCTCATCTCAATTGAGAGGCTGGGAATTAATCCATATATAAGGGCCACTAAGGATATATATTTTATGTTATGTAATTAGTAATCAGAGTTTTTTTATAAAGAAGATATTTCAATTTATCTCCCTGGTTTATATTAGTACGTAATCAAATATGCCACCGACTCATGCAAATAACAAAATGCACTAGAAATTCATTTTATGACAGTAGCTTAATTTTATGGAATAATATTTTACATTGGAATATTTAATTTTGGGAATTATGGTTTCGTCGGTATCTTTGTATATAGATATTATGCTCAATTTTTAATTTTGGAATCAAAGTTCTGCGGTTTTAAATCTATATTTACATCATGATAGAGACTATGAGTTATTAAATTTGATTTTAATGGTTAGAAGTTTAGTTATTTACAAAAGAAAATTAATAGGTATCGACTAGGAGATTAAACTCGAACAAGTAAAATTACTCGAAAATGTTAGGTCGACTCAATTTTTTGTCTTAAATAATTTTCGAAAGTAAAGCATTTTCAAGAGAGTGGCATGACCGATATTGTGTCATTCTTACAAAATAGAGCCGTAACTAAATTATATATCTGGATGGTATTTTGCTACTTCATTTTTATTTTAACTTTTTTATTCCTATTCCTATTCCTATTTTGCACCTTTTTTTATCTTTTTAGAGACCATGTGTTTAATGTTTTCATATGTTCTCACTTTGATTCTCTTCTACTCCTTTAAAAAAGTTTCAGCATCCAACTTCTTACGATAAAGTAAAATTACAAACTTCTTCTATAAGTACTTTAGTTTCATCTGAATCAACCCCACAATATCACACTATTTAATTTTTATTCAAGGCAAAACCAAATAACCAATACCTTTATATTAATTTATTATGTTTTCTAAATGTCTGGAGAAACAAATTTTTGTAAATATGTTTAAGAAGGATACCAACCAAAGCAAATATACAAAACTAGGTCATTTCCGATGGCAGTATTCCTTGAAAATGAGTAGAAAACTGCCTTTAAAGATATTTTTACTATAAAAGTAATTTTACGTGCGTGAAAACTCACTTGGATTGTTTGGTTTTTTAAGTTAACATAAAAATATTTTGACCTAATGAATGAATGAATGAAGAGATTCGTACCTCCGAACTTTTACTTATGAATCACTATCAACTTTGCAACAAATGGTTATCTCTGAACCTAATATCACTGTCTGTCACCAATTTAAAACATTCTCTATTCTCCACATATCATCCTCACAAAACCCTATATATCTCCTCACAGTACTCTCCGACCTGTCATTCAGCAAGTTAATATAGTCTCTTTGATCACTTAATAAAATTGAACATAACTATATAGTATCTTCATTCACATATGGACAGAGTGAACATAATGGTTTCAGAGAGGCCTTTGGTGATCTTCAGTAAGAGTTCCTGCATCTTGTCCTACTCAATCAAGTCTCTCTTCACTAACTTTGGTGTGAACCCTACAATCTACGAGCTCGATGAGATTGTAAGAGGCAGAGAGATCGAGCAAGCATTGTCTGTATGCGGTCATAGTACGGTCCCCATTGTCTTCATTGGTGGTGAGCTGGTTGGTGGAGCTAATGAGATTATGAGTCTTCATCTGAAGAGGAATCTGAAGCCAATGCTGATCAGCGCTGGAGCTTTATGGGTTTGATTGGATTTATAGTTCAGATAACTTCCTAGTCAAGAAGGTTTTGAGGACGAAAATTTAACGAATAATAAAATGATGATCTCCAAGATCATATCGTATGAAGTTATTATATAAATGACTTTACCAATATTGGGTTTTGGCCCCTCCCCTCTTTTATGCATGTGACAATGTGTTAACCAATAAAAACATATTTACAGTTCAAGAAAAAAAATTATTATATCTTAGGATCGCCTCTAACACTACATATTCTATGTGACTGGTTACATCTTTGTTTCAGTTTACAAAAATAAGCAAATTTGCCAGATTTTTTTTATTAACATTAAGGAGCCAATGAGACAGATGCCATTGATGTTGGGTTACACACGACCTCGTCAAAGTGGATCTCACATTTTCACAGGCAGAAGAAATGTTAGGTTCATAATACATGTCGAATCTAAAATAGCGCACTGTTGTTCTGTTGCTTTGTGTACGGACGAGAGACAGTAGCATCAGTTGGAAGTCTGGTAACCAAAATCAAACTTTGACTCCTGGTTATCTGACTATATTGGTTGGTATGAATCCTTGGATGCCGTTTGGAGTGGGGGAAAGATATTTGGAAAGATGTTTAATCGAATCTTTGGAAACATATTTAATGAAAAACGAAGTATATGTATTATTGTGAAAATCAAGAAACTGGTCACTTTGTGAGCTGTAATACGTTTATAGCCATGTCAATGTCAGTGATCAATTACACACGAAGCTAGGTGTTATGCGACACTGGTCTCGCATATATACTATTGCTCACGAGTATCTTAAATTGCTAAATCATTTATGCCGAATGTAATAAAGTTACATAGGTAAGATAAAGTGAGTACACGATCATCGTGTCATCGTAACGTGGAGGTATATATGTAATAAATTAAAAGACATGACTATAATGTTAGATTATCGCATAAAATGATTAGTTTCATGACTGTCTCTAAGATGAATTCACATGGGTAGTTGTATGGTGTTAGTAAGAATTTATAAACTCTTATGTTACAATAAATAATGTCACCGAAACTTTTACAATGTGTAAAGTTATGAGTTACAAATCTATATATATCTCCTAAAAATATATAAGTTGAGGGTGTACATATTGGCATACCCATCTGTCTATTTGCACACCAAATCCCACCATTATGTACGTTAGGTACAGGTTTGTATGTGGCATATGGGTTTGTTTTCTCCTACCAGATGGTCAAACCTCGTACAGTGTCAAATCAATTACGTATACGATATGTAATGGCCTGTACGAGAGCTCTATACGATGCTTAAGTACGTTGCGTATAACTCTATATGCAGCATAGATCTGTCATATTTGACTTTGATACGATGTTGTCTAGGCACGTGATTAAAGGTATATGCCGAGTACAGAGCTATACACGACGTATAAATGTGAATTTGGCTTATACAAATAGTAACATGCAGGTGCTTACTCAAGATGAAGGTTTAATAGATTTACAATCATTCTTCCTCAGTTTATTAATTTTCGGCAAGTTGAGAGCTTAAATGTCATCTTTTGGGACAACAACTATTTCTTTGGACAGTATTCCAATGACTCATAGGGGTGTCTGGAACTGATCTAGTATCGTTTACTAACTTAACTTCGTTCACTGTTGTTTTTGAGATTATTAACTATTTATCATACCATTGTTTTACGAGGATTCGGGCATTCCAGATTCTAATGAGGAAGAGGAGGTTTTGTCTGGCGTTCTTGTTGATCAAAACAAACCGTTGCCAGACTTGAACGAGGCTCCACCTTCACCTGTTGACCAACCATAGTATCCGGCGTAACATGGTATTTGAATTATAGATATGGGTATGAATCTTCGTACATGCAACAAGACAATCCGCATGGAAATGGAGGATACGGTGTTGAGCCTTCCCCTGTTTACGAAACATATTATCCGACGTAACAAGGTTATCCAGATTATAGATACGGGTCTTAATCTTCTTATTCACGTGTAACAAGACAATCTGGATGGATACAAAGGATACGATGGTGAGCCTCCATTCACATAACAATATTATGATGAGCAACCTCCCAACCCGAGCACTCCTTACGAAAGTAACCAAGCATCACATTCTTTATACGTGCAAGAAGCGTCACACCCCGATTTTCGATGTAGCGGAAGTGTGTCGCGAGTTGTGGCCAGAGCGGCAATCGTTGCATTCAACCAAGTAAACGACAATTTGTATATGTTACAAAATGTTCATCCATACTTTTTTATTTAATACATCTTTACATACAAACTTTTGTTTTAAAACATACCACAAGTTTAACATCATTACTTAAAATTAAAACATAAGTTTATAAAACATAACAACAAAAGTCTTGATGAAATATAACGTCTTGACTTCACAACATATGTACAAGATTTCCCCCGAAGGCCATCCCCTAGTTTCCTATAATAAAGTTAGTTTTGAAGACAACGTCAACAAAGCTGGTGAATTCATGTTATAAATTTTGTATCAAATGAATCTTCAAAAACATTTGAAATAATAAATTCGTTTAATATAGCTTAATAAAACTTATAAGATCATTAGTGTGTTGCAAGGACACTAATCTGTATTCATGTTATAAATTTTATATCAAATGAATCTTCAAAAACATTGACGATTTATTTTGTGTCTGAGACACTTGTTTGAGACACAAAAGCACTCTAATACTATATGTTATTATTGTCGTAATAGAGTGGGGCTCGCCAAAACCAAATAGATCTATCCCCTTGTTCCTCGGTACTTGTTATTCATTAATGGTCCCAATGCTTGAGCCTTATTCACATGTGATCTAAATATTTTAATTTTCCCAACTATATTAACTGTAACATGTATACATTCCCGCACGTTAAAAACTATAAAATCATTAAAAAAATAAAGGGGGAAACATGAACTCACAGATTTGCGTTCCGTGCATATCTTTATTCGATTTTCGACACTTCTTTCGTTTCTCGACCTATAAGTGTTCTAATCTATTAGACACTTAGGATTTCGTTCGTTTTTCGTACAAGTATTTTATCTTGAATTTCATACTTGTAATTGTTGGTTTTTCTTTGTTGGTATGCATATATATACATATATATACATATATATATATGCATATATATATATTTCGTTCATATATATATTCTAGATTGATTACATGTAAATGGACCTAGTCCATAATTTGATTGTAAATAACTCAATCTAATAATTCATTACATATGAGCCTAGCCCAAACGATTTTGTAAGTATGGGCCTAGCCCAATTTTCTTACTATATGTGGGCCTAGCCCAGTTCGTTTCATAAGAGTGTGCCTAGCCCAATTATCTCATATATGTGGGCCTAGCCCAATTCTAATTTTGTTTAAAGCGAGTTAACCCAATTGGTTTGTAAAAGTGGGTCTAGCCCAAGTTAAAAATGGAAGATTGGGCCTAGCGCAAATAATTTAGAAAAATGGATTAGCCAAAGTTTAGTTTTATAAAAGTGGGCTTTAGCCCAAAGTTAGTTTTTATAGAAATGGATTAGCCCAATTTATTTCTTTAAAAAAGTGGGCTTGGCCCAAAATTAATTTTATAAAAGAGGGCTTAGCCCAAGTTTGATTTTTATACAAGTGGGCCTTAGCCCAAACTAATTTATATAAATGGGCTATTCCATATATTTTTAAAAAATAAGTTTAGCTCAATATAATTTTTATAAAAATGGGCTTAGTCTAATAATTGTTTAGTTGGGCTTATTCAATTTTTTAAAATATTTACTAGTATTGTTCTAACTTATAAAAATTAATTTGTAAAAAGTATTAGTTATAAGTTAAATTTTTATGAATCCTAGTAAATATAAGATGTAATGGTTGATTTGTTCGTTTTGACCATTATGTTCGCGTCGACTATTTTATGCGTTTCGTCTTTGTCGTTTATTTTGTTTATTCCATATATTTTATTTTGTCCGAATTGTCCGATATATATATTATTTGTCAAAAGTTGAACATTTATATATTTTTGTATATTATTCAACATGATCAAAATATATATATTTTTTATACAAAGTACATATACACATATTAGGTGATTTCAAAATATATATTTTTTATCATATATATATATATATATATATATATATATATATATATATATATATCTCCTTTTTAGTTTAATTAAACATAAGTAATTATCCAAACCTTTATTTAAACATCATTAAAGTTCCTAATTACTTTTAACTCACAAAATTTTTAGTTTAAATCATATCTTAATCAAGACTAATTTTTATAAAAAATTTCCCATAGTTTCCTTTAAAATATAAGTTTTCCCATGATTTTATAAACATGTTTTAAATCATTTTTCTAACTCAAATCATCATCAAATCACATATATTATACAAATATATTAACAAAAAAGTTATGAACTTGTTATAGTTTTAAACTTTCTTAATATTGAAACTTTATTATCACTTTTAAACAAAATTTCTAACTCATAACTTTTATTTAGTGATCTAATACTTGTATGATCATCTTTAAAATATGAAATTATTTTCATGACTATTTTTGTTAATGAATCTTGCTAATCTAAACATGCATGTGTTTAGATCATCTTTTTATTCATAATTTGGCAAGATTCAAGTTTACTAATTTATAACAAATTCAAGATCATCCAAAGTCATCAATAAAACCACATAATTATATTAGTGATCATAGATTTATTAGTATTCTTCAAGTGGGTTCTTATGTATCTTTTATGAGGATATTGTGTAATTTTATAAAATGTTAAGTATAAGATGAAGTTTAAGGATCTTACTACTAGCACAAGGCTAGTGATGATCTAAAAGTTGAAGAAAATTTGTTGATCAAGAGTTCCAAGCTTCCAAAGTGAGCTCCTAATCCTTGCAAGTTCCTTAGATCTTCATGCAAGCTTGAGGTTATTGTGTTTGGATTTAAAAAAAATGAAAGTGAAGATGATGAAGCTTGGGCCAATTTTTGAGAGTAAAATGGAAGGAGAATGTGTTGTAGGTGTTTTTTATGGTGAAAGAATGAAGATGATTTTGGGTTTTTGGTGTTTTGATTATGTCTTACAGCACACATTCCACTAACCCATGCTCAAAATTAGACAACACAACATATATAGTGACTAAGTGGCATGGGGATATCACCCCATGTAGTCGTGGGTTACAGGGGGTTGGTGTATGTATTATTTTTTTTATAAATAATATGTAATTTTTATAAACTTTTATAAATTTTTATAATTATATACATAATTTTTTATGCATACGAGGTGAAGGGTTTGTGATAGTACTATGCATATGAGGTGGGGGATGGGACAGATCTCCAACAGTAGGGATCGGAATAAAAGGAGGATACTCAGTCATAGACTGACTGTATGGAACATGTGACGGCCCTACAGCAAACAGATCTAGGTAAGAACTGAATGTCAGTGTAATAGTAGTAGAAATAGATCCAGCAAAAGGGTAAGAAGATACATGATCAGCGAACTGAGAAGTACTACCAAGAGTATAATGAGATAGACCAACAGAAGGGTGATGTGTGATATCCCCTAAAGGATGCAATGGTGGTGCACACTCAGATAAATGATCGGTGTAGAATGTGTCTTGTAAAACGGTATCAACATGTGTAGGTAAGATATCTAAAGATGGTTGTAAAGTGGTATCTTGTGAAGGCATAGGTGAGAGAGTCAGAGGTGTGGAAGGAACAGATGATGTAATGTCAATAACTATAGCCTCTAGCTAGGCTACCTCTAACATGGCAATGTCAAAATCCTCACCAATGCCAAGGTCATCATCAACATGCTCAGCATGTATGACTGGAATGACATCATCCTCAACATGAACAACTGGAGGTACAGGGTGTCCGTCCTCATCGACAACATCATCAAAGGGATCTATCACATTAAGTGGTATGGCGACATAAGCAACGATATGTTCACCCTTAGGGTGACTGAATATAACCATCTCATGAAAATGAGGTACGACCAATACATCATCCTCTAAAGGAATATGGGCATGGTCAGGCTTAGGTAAGGCAAATGGCTGGAAATCGATGTTCATCCACTCATCATCCGATAACTCGTCATCGGAGATGATGATGATAACAGGTGGAGCCGGATCGTCTAATGGTATGTAATCAACTTTCAAAGCATATCCCGTGGAATCAGTGTTAGAGTTGGAATACATGGTCCTGGTAAAATAATTCGTACAACTCATATATGTGAACAACTTATAATAAAATTTTGGGCAATTATATTTATGTTTCATTGCACGTCATGTCATGTATCATTCTGATTCATCTTACTGTTATCGTGTCTAATCCCCAAAGACTCTCTCGTATAATGTCCTTGCATTATTGTTTTGATTTATCATTTAGTACTAGTGAACCTTTGTATACATGTCATGAGGAAAACTCTTGTTACAATTTTGCAAATAATTTATGACTTTTATAAAAAGACCGTTTTGAAATTGTAGACCAGACTCAAAAGAATCTTAGTTTACTACAATGGAAGCTCTAATACCAGGTCTGTTACACCCCGAATGTAGCGAAAGCGTGTCGCGAGGTGTGGCCAGAGCGGCAATCGTTGCATTCAACCAAGTAACGACAATTTTTATATGTTACAAAATGTTCATCCATACTTTTTATTTAATACATAATTTATATACAAACTTTTGTTTTTAAAACATACCACAAGTTAAACATCATTACTTAAAATTCAAACATAAGTTTATAAAACATAACAACAAAAGTCTTGATGAAATATAACGTCTTGACTTCACAACATACGAACTAGATTATTCCCGAAGGCCATCCACTAGTTTCTAGTAATACATGTTAGTTTTGAATACAACGTCAACAAAAAGCTTGTGAATTCATGTTATGCTGAATAAGGTGGCAACCAAACCTTGACGAATTATATTGTGTCTGAGACACTTGTTTTAGATCTATCCCCTTGTTTTAGACACTTACCGTAATAGAGTGGGCCTCGACCAAACCCAATAGATCTATCCCCTTGTTTCTCGGTACTTGTTATTCATTAATGATCCCAATGCTTGAGCCTTATTCACATGTGATCTAAATATTTTCATTTTCCCACCTATAACAACTGTAACATTTATACATCCCTGCACGTTTAAAAACCATAAAAACGTTAAAAATAAAACGGGAAACATGAACTCACAGATTTGCGTTCCATGCAAATCTCTATTGGATTTCCGATACTTCGTTCGGTTCTTGACCTACAAGTGTTCTAATCTATTAGACAGTTAGGTTTTCGTTCGTTTTTCATACAAGTATTTTATCTTGTAATTGTTGGTTTTTCTTTGTTAATATGCATATATATATATATATATTCTAGATTGATTATATGTAAATGGACCTAGTCCATAATTTAATTGTAAATAAGTCAATCTACTAATTCATTACATATGGGCCTAGCCCAAAAGATTTTGTAAGTATGGGCCTAGACCAATACTATGTGTGGACCTAGCCTAATTCGTTTCATAAGAGTGGGCCTAGCCCAATTTACTTCATGTATGTGGGCCTAGCCCAATTCTAATTTCATTTAAAGTGAGTTAAGCCCAACTGGTTTTTAAAAGTGGGTCTAGCCCAAGTTAAAAATGGAAGATTGGGCCTACCCCATATAATTTATAAAAATGGATTAGCCCAAGTTTAGTTTTATAAAAGTGGGCTTTAGCCCAAAGTTAGTTTTTATAGAAATGGACTAACCCAATTTATTTCTTTAAAAAAGTGGGTTTGGCCAAAATTATTTTATATAAAAGTGGGCTTAGCCTAAGTTTGATTTTAATACAAGTGGGCCATAGCCCAAACTAATTTATATAAATGGGCTATTCCATATATTTTTTAAAAATAAGTTTAGCCCAATGTAATTTTCATAAAAATGGGCTTAGTCTAATATTGTTTAGTTGGGCCTATTCAAATTTTTAAAATATTTTCTAGTAATTGTTATAACTTATAAAAATTAATTTGTAAAAAGTATTAGTTATAAGTTAAATTTTTATAAATTCTAGTAAATATAAGATGTAAGAGTTGATTTGTTCGTTTTGACCGGTATGTTCACGTCGACTATTTTATTCGTTTCGTCTTTATCGTTTGTTTTGTTTCTATCATATATTTTATTTTATCCGAATTTTCCAAGTTAACCGAATTGTCCGATATATGTATTATTTGTCAAAAGTTGAACATTTATATATTTTTGTATTTGGTTCAACATGATCAAAATATATATAGTTTTTATACAAAAATACATATACACATATTAGGTGATTTCAAAATATATATTTTTATCAAAAATATATATATTTCTCCTTTTTAGTTTAAGTAAACATAAGTAATTATATTCTTAAGTTTTTTATCAATTCCTTTATTTAAACATGTTAAAGTTCCTAATTACTTTTAAATCACGAAATTTTTAGTTTAATCATATTTTAATCAAGATTAATTTTCATAAAAATTTTGCCATAGTTTCCTTTAAAATATAAGTTTTCCCATGTTTTTATAAACATGTTTTAAATCATTTTTCTAACTCAAATCATCATCAAATCACATATATTATACAAAAGTATTAACAAAAATGTCATGAATTTGTTATAGTTTTAAACTTTATTATCACTTTTAAACAAAATTTCTAAATCATAACTTTTATTTAGTGATCTAATACTTGTATGATCATCTTTAAAATATGAAATTATATTCATGACTATTTTTGTTAATGAATCTTGCTAATCTAAACATACATGTGTTTAGATCATCTTTTTATTCATAATTTTGCAAGATTCAAGTTTACTAATTTATAACAAATTCAAGATCATCCAAAATCATCAATAAAACCACATAATTATGTTAGTGAACATAGATTTATTAGTATTTTTCAAGTGGGTTCTTATATATCTTTTATGATGATCTTGTGTAATTTTATAAAATGTAAAGTATAATATGAAGTTTAAAGATCTTACTATTAGCACAAGGCTAGTGATGATCTAAAAGATGAAGAAAATGCGTTGATAAAGAGTTCCAAGCTTCCAAAGTGAGCTCCTAATCCTTGCAAGTTCCTTAGATCTTCATGCAATCTTGAGGTTCTTGTGTTTGGATTTAAAAAAAATGAAAGTGAATATGTTGAAGCTTGGGCCGTTTTTTGGGAGTAAAATGGAATGTGTTGTAGGTGTTTTTTATAGTGAAAGAATGAAGATGATTTTGGGTTTTTCGTGTTTTGATTATGTCTTACACCACACATTCCACTAAGCCATGCTCAAAATTAGACAACACAACTGTAGGTCCACCTAAGGATCGAGTTAAACCTGCCTCCTTGTTCATGCAACACACATACAAGTGCGTAATCCATGTATGCATGCAAACCAAAGCAAAGTAAGAACACAGGATAACTAAAGATTCAATATCTTGATTAACTAATGAGAACTAGTACAAACATATACAAACAATGCTCATATGACTCATACAAACATCCTGTTCTCTTGCGTCTTCCTTTGCTCAACTTGCTAGTTTGACTTTGATCAGTGACCAACGCACTTAACCAGAGATCAGAATGACTAACTTTTGACTGAGAGGTGTATGTCTGCTTATATATTGTCTATGCTAGTCATTCGTACGAAGTACGTTGCTAAACATACGGAACACACTATTACACACGAAGAACTGCTCCAAAGATGCTCATACGAAATAAGTTGGTTTGTACGAAGCATTAGCTAGTTCGTACGAAACAAGTAACACACTTGTTTCCATTGTTTCCTTCGTACGAACCATGTGATTCGTACGAGCAACATCTTGCTCGTACGAAGCATTCCTACTCGCATGAAATGCTTTCTTCGGAGAGTGTATCACAGACATGACATACACAAGACTCAACAGTATGCACACATAAAACTGTTTAACACAGATAAACTAAAACTTCGTACGAAACCACGATAGGAGGATATCTCTATTTGTCAACACGACCAAACTTATACATACATAGTAAACAAAGGACCGTACAATTACAGATGTAACTAAGAACAAGCGATAGACACAAAAGTTTATCAACAAACTCCCACTTAGCTGTTGCTTGGTCTTTGGTCTTCATATTTGAATGGCATGGAGTATCAACAAACTCCCCCTGAAGATCTCATATCCACTGATAGAGCATCAGGTCTTCAAACTATCCAGAAACATCAAACCTTTCCTGTTTCCTCTTGATAACTGATTGAGGTAACTGGATCGGTCATATCTGCTATGCATTTGACTCTACCATTGGAGTTGATGCAGAAATTGTTTATTGCGAGGATGAGGCCGAAGCATCAGGATTGCCAGGGTTTTCACTAACCGGATCATGTTGACGTTTGATCTCCTTTGCTTTGCATCTCTCATTCCATAGAATGTTCACTCGCCTTCTGCTCATTTCAAACACGTCTTTAACACCATTAAATATTTAACCAGTGTAGTATTTCAACAATGATATCATTCTTTCAAATATATTATGCTTACCAATTAATGTTTCCGTTAGGTTTACCGTTGTAAGAAAGTACTTTTATGAAGTTGTGATATCAAAACAAATGGTTTTTATGGCGTATCTTGGTAGAAACCCTTTTGAGTTTCAACTTTGGCTAATTAAAAAGAACTTAATTTTAACAACATAGTAAACTAAAGAAAAAATAATTACTAACACTAAATATTTACCGGACAATCTTTTTCAGAGTTTCAAGATAAAAGAATCATACCAGCTTTTAATCTTCACAAACCAGGTTTTGCTAAAACATCAAATTAAATAAATAAATATTCTACTATGATTATCGGTATTGTTGTCCACGTAAGCTCGACTTATCAGATGTAATCATTGTTAGGAGATATGATTAAAGTCTGAATTATACTTACTAGCCGGTGTTCAACCACTTCACGGCACATTCCTGTATCAAGATATGCACGAGAGAAAATCTTACGCGCGAGTATACTGCTTATCATCTGTTTTGATGTATATGATGTGAGATACTCACTTATTTTGATTTGAAAACAAGCCCTTTTTGATTAAATCACTTATTGATGAGGAACTTGATTTTCATATGCATGCAGGGCACAGGAGTAAGTCCGTGAACAGGTTAGTACCATCGTACAAACAAAGAGACGAACATAGCTCCCGTATAAGCTGTGATATTTTATCACTTATTTTTCGGGGGATGTGATATTTTTATCACTTATTTGAAGGTGGTATGCAGTATGTACACGTACGTATGGTATCATGGAAGTTCTAGACTTGCACCACCGTTATTTTTCGGCAAAGATTCAACCATGATACCCAGATGATAAGTCAGCATAAAGACCGTATATCTCAGATCCTCGGCGTACTATCAAATGAAATTTCGGTACCAAGACCATATGCCAATGAATGGTTCCCACCTGGCTTGAAGTCTGTTAAGTTTATATCAACCTGCACATTTTAGTCTGATTGTGAGTCTACCGATACATCATTAGTAAAGCAACTTATCAATTTTCATTCTTTGTCCATGACTTATTTATGACAGATCATTGGTGTATTTCATCATCTTCATTTTTCTTTCCAAGAAACTCGTTTTTTGATTTTTTTTTAGTTTTTCTATTGTTTTTGAATTTTTCTGAATAAAAGACATATTTTTGTATTTTCTTGAAAATTTCTCCCCCTAAAATACAAAACTAAGAAAAATGGAAAATCTTTTTGTAGTTTTAGATTTTTAAAAAAATACGTAGAAAAATAATTAGTCATGGTTGAGTTACTCGGTTTTCACCTTGATGCCATTTACCAAAAGTAGATAATCAAAATGAGATTTGTCAAAAGCTTTGTTAAAAAGGTTGGCACGTTGGTTATCAGCGTGGATTTTAACAACATTGATAAGTTTCTTTTCATAACAATCTCGTATGAAATGATACTTAATCTCAATGTGTATTGTTTTTGAGTGCTATACAGGATTCCGAGTGATCTGTAAAGCAGCTTCGTTGTCAACAAAAATAGGAGTAGATAGAAATTCAAAACCGTAGTCGCGCATTTGCTGTTGAATCCATAGAACCTGCGAGCAGCAACTAGAAGCCGAAATATACTCAGCTTCACAGGTTGATGTAGCTACACAAGTCTCTTTCGTGCACTACCACGTGACTTGGAGATTTCCCAAGAACTGATATCCCGCTATTGTTGATTTTGCATCTATTTTGCTGCTGCCATGATCAGAATCAATGAATGCTATCAGATCAAAGTTATCATCTTTAGGGTACCAGAGACCAGTGTCCGGGAGACCCTATAACGAAAGATCCTTTTCACAGCCATCAAATGAGAAACTTTCGGACTAGACTGATAACGCGCCAGAAGACATGTTGGGTACATTATATCAAGTCTTGAAGCAGTAAGATACATGAGTGAACCGATCGTAGCACGGTAGAGAGACGGTTCCACATGTTCACCCATTCCGTTTGGAGTAATCCCATGATTCTGAGCTAATGGAGTTCCCAAAGGCTTTGAGGCGTCCATTTGAAATTGCTTTAGAATATCCCGACGTACTTAGTTTGATGAATGAAGATTCCTTCCTTTGATTGCTGAACGTGCAAACCTAAAAAGAAAGTCATTTCTCCCATGGCGCTCATCTCGAACTTCTCCTGCATAACCTGTTTGAATTCCTTGCACATTCGTTCGTTGGTAGACCCAAAAATAATGTCATCAACATAAACTTGCACTAGCAGCAAATCCTCGTTCCTTTCCTTGATGAAGAGAGTATAGTCGATCAATCCTCATCGAAAACCATTCTTCAGAAGATAGGTAGACAACGTTTCATACCAAGCTCTTGGAGCTTGATGTAGACCATATAATGCCTTGTTGAGAAGCCAAACCTTGTAGGATGGATTGGATCTTCAAAACCTGGCGGTTTCTAAACATATCCCTCTTCTTCAACCATACCATGAAGAAATGCACTCTTCACATCCATTTGATAAACGGTGAACTTCTTGTAGGATACATAAGCCAAGAAAATTCTTATGGCCTCAACTCGTGCAACCGGTGCATAAACTTCATTGTAATCAATGTCTTCGACCTGATTAAAGCCCTGGACAACCAATCGCACTTTGTTTCTCACAACAACACCTCGGCCATCTTTCTTGCATTTGTAAACACATGAGTGCCAATCTTCTTGTAGTTGTCAGGGCCTGTAAACCCAAGAGTCTTCTTTCATTGCCTCCTTCCAAGATTTTTGTTCAACTTGGCAAAATAGTAGGCAAAAGACCAATCATTCTGTCCCCCAGATTCTATTATTCCGAATACAGACCCGCATTCTGGTTGTTTCGAAGCTGATTACGAGTCGGCACACCACTCTGGACATCTCTAATAATATTCTGCTGAGGATGGGCATTATGAGTTCGAGTTTCAGGAACAGTGGGAACGAGAGTTTATACCCAAATTGTTGATATTCAAATCAACAGCCAAATCGAGTGCTGGATTTGATGAGGATGTAGATGCATGACCTTCAGTCATTCCTTGAGGTTCTATATTTGACGTGACATTAGAAATTCCAGGAACCGCACCAGAGGTTGCTTCATTTGCATCATGAAACTCATCATCTTCTGATGAAACATTATAATCTGCAGCATCTTCAAATTCCTCATTTTGAACAAGATTGTTAACCAAAGTCGACACTTGAGGGTTAACAATAATTGGTCGAACTAATGACGAGTCAACTGCTGTATCACTTTCTAGTAACATTTAAGCAACAGCAGATGCATCATCAAAAGTTGGCAGATTAAAGGAGTCAAACAGTCCACCGTAGTCAAACATCCAAGGAGCACCCGAAGCTCTTACTGATTTTGTGTATCTCTGAACCTTGACTTCACCCCATTCTTCAATCTTCTTCCAAGACAAATTCCACAGCCTGAAATTCTGAGTAGCATATCCAAGGAAGAAACCTTCAATAGCCTTTGGACCAAACTTTCCATGTGCATCAATCATAGTGCATGGAGCTCCAAAAGGTTCTAAGAAAGACACATCTGGTTTCCTTTTATGTAGTAACTCAAAGCATGTCTTCCCATGTCTCTTCACCATTAGAACTCTATTCATCGTGTAACATGCAGTAGCAATAGCTACTCCCAAAAATTGAACAGGAAGTTATGATTCTACTAACATAGTTCTTGCTGTTTCAATCAGAGTTTTATTCTTCCTCTCAGCGGCACCATGCTGTTGTGGAGTGTAGCGAGAACTGTAGTCATGCAAAATGCCTTTAAAAGAACAGTACTCATCCATAACTTGATTCTTAAATTCCGTGCCATTGTCGCTTCTGATTCTCCTTACCTTCAGATTCTACAAATTTTCTAACAGCGTCAGGAGATTCTTGAGGATATTAGGAACTTCACTCTTGTGTGCCTGCATATTTACCCATGAAAATCTGGAGTAGTCATCAGTAACTACCAAACAATAAGAATCACCCAAGGTAGTCTTGTGTTCCATAGGTCCAAAGAGGTCCATATGAAGACGTTCCAGAGGCATATTCACAGTGTTGATCTTCTTCATGGGATGAGATTTTCTAGCTTGCTTGCCCTTTTGACACGATACACAGACGTCTTGAAGATGAAAATTTTGACCGGTACACCATTCAAAAGATTATTTTTCACCAAATAGTTCATTTTCCTAAGGTGAATGTGTCCCATCCGTCAGTGCCAAGAGATTGATTCCTTTTCGGTAGCTTTTGAGACAAAACATGGGACTTGCGCAGACGTTGTAATAGCTTTCTCATATCATAAATATACAAGTCGTTGATTCTTGGAGCCGATAAGAGAATCCATTCTTTCGGGATCTTGAATCCGGGTTTCAGCACATAACAACCGGTACCGTAAACTTCTTGTGGTAGATTTGAGAAACGCTAAGAAGATTGTGATCAATTTGCCGCACATAATTGATCTTATCAAAACTCACAACACCATTGGATACCATTCCTTCTCTAGTGATGTATCCACCTTTATCACCAGCAAAGGCAACATAACCACCCCGAAAGCTTTTCACATCATACAGGAGCCGTAAGTTTCCCGTCATGTGCCTTGATGCTACAATGTCAACAATCCAATGACTATTCACAGTTCCTCCTATAACACCCTACACATTTCAAAAACCAGATCAGTTTGAAATGGGGACCCAAGCCTTAGTGGTCTTCGGTCGGCCCTTATCATCAAGAAATGTGATCTCAATTTCTTGATGATTTGGAAATTGTGCTCCACCTCTTGAACCACTACCGGTCTTCGGTTTCTAAGATTGTTGATTATTACCAGATTGACTATTATTTACAGTTTTAACAGTTTCTTGTTTTATTAAATTTGAAGATCTTGGATTCCTTTTTGAAGAATCCGATTTTAAAGCTTTTTCAATTGCTTTTACTTGTTTACGTTTTTGTTTCTCTTTTTGTTCTTTAATAATCCGATTATCTTGTGTTGGAGAAACATAACTATGTTGGCAAGTTGGTTCATGTGGGGTTCTCTCAACAAATCTTGGTTTGGCTGGATTTGTACAATTTTTGATAATGTGGTCAAAATCTCCACATTTGAAACATGTTCTCCTTTCAACAAAATTAGGAGATCGTGTTTTACGGCTTGATTTTGAACTTGTGGGTCTTGAGGTACAGGGTTCATTTTCATTACACCCATTTGTGTGTTGAGTGTAATTATTTTGACTGTTTCTTTTCAAAATCTTGACTTTATTTACAAAATCTATATTAGTCTTGCCTTCGAAAGTCTCGACTTTATCAGTACCCAAAGAACTCACACATTTAACATTTTTAACCTGATTCTGGTAGCGAGAGCCTTTTGCTTCAACCTTTGGTTGTGGAACTTTAGGCTTTTCAACTCGCTTCTCTTGTTTTTCTCTTGAAGATGATAATGGTTATGATTTGGTTGGCTTTTCCTTCTCTAAAAATTTGGTTGTAAAATTTTCAAAAACCTGATCTATAGAGCTTGGATTTACGTTTTTAATTGGAAAATCTTTGTTTGAGTAGATTTTCTTATCTCCAACCAAAGTATACAACACATTATTTGTTTTATCTGAAGACACTTTTGTCTTGACAGATTTCTTAGAATCATTCTCTTGATTTCCAAGATGTTTAGTATTGGGAGTAGTAGAGAATTTTGCTCCTTTCCCTTTATCAAGAGATTGATCCTGATCACTTCTGATTGATTCATCATCTGATGTATCATCTTCCTCTATTTCTGCTGGGTTTTGATCAACATCAGATGCGAATTTTCTTGCTTGCTTGGTTCTTGTAAGGAGTTGTCTAGTTTGAACCCAAATCCTGCTGCAAATTCTTCAGGATTAAGTGGTACGGAGGGTTCAAAGCGAGGTATCTCCTCTTCATCAGGCATTTTGGTATAATTGTGTTTCATTGGGGGTGGACACGACTTATACCCAATGCATTGAGCAGCTGCCTTTAGCTTTGAACATCAATGATATGATCAAGCACATATCGGGAGTTAGAATAACTTTCCAATTTGAGCTTGATCGCATCATATTCGCATTTGGCGATGGCTAACTCTTTCTTGGTTTCTTCTAGGAGATTAATATAGTTATTAATTCCTGTCTGTTTATTCAAAACTGTTTTTGTCAATTCAGAAACGCTTTTCTTGAGGGTTTCTATTACAGCTTTGAATTCCTTTTCATTTCGAGTTAGAGCCAAATTTGCCTCTTTGCACTTTGATAGTTCAACAACTAAATTTTGATTATGACTGTTAATTTTTTCATATTTTGTTTTCAATTCAACACAGTCATTGCAAACTTTAGGAGAGTCGGAATTTACCTGACTTGTACAACCTGCAAAGTTTGCCATGAAGGCAGTGCTATGAGGGAAGGCTGCACCATCTGTAAAGAGTGTCTTTGTCTCCTTCACTGCAACTAATGCTTTCCTCATCTGACCCACTTTTTCACTCTTCATCATCTCAGCTTCACTCAGCAACTTATTAACCTCAGCATCACTTCCTTTTATGATATCAGAATCAGATCCATAACCACCTGAACTTGAGCACTCTTCATCAGAACTACTAGTATAGCCTGCAGCATCATCATCATCTGAATTATTAATTCTGTGAACATGCTTAGTTTGACTGATGATCTTCGCATAACAAGCAGTTCCTCCATTGTTCTCAGTTCACAACTGTACTGACCAATCGCAACCTTCGTCAGATTGAACTACCAAAGCTCTGTGAGTTTGAAGGTCCGGATTGATTGGTATTGTTTGAGTTGCCAACAGCTACTATTCTTCTTTCATTGTTGAACTAAGCTGTGTTGGGTGGTTGGGACTGATTTATAAAGGGGTTGTTCTTTCCTTCTTTGCTGGGCCTCGTGCATTCCCGTTTGAAATGACCTCTTTCTCCGCAGTTAGCAAGTAACGACAATTTTATCAAAGCCATATTTTGTATTGTTCTTGCTCTCCAAACTGGCTCTTCCTATTCTCCTCATGTAATCCTTCGCTCTTCTCACAGCACTTGCAAATTCCCACTTGATATCCATCAGCTCCATTTCATCTCGGTCAATTTGTTGGTAGTCTTCATTCGTCAAATTGATGTTTCCTATTTAACTTGCAACTAGACCACAATAAGCACTGACCATTGTGTTGAGAAGTTCCATATGCTCCTGTGCAACTTCTAGACTGACTTTGAAGACATGTGACGTGTCAAGTTTGACAGTGTTGGGATTTGTAGATTGCAAATTGTTTCCATAGAAAGGTTGTTGAGGAGCTTGTTGTGGAGCTTGATGTGCTAAATCTCTTGGTTGTGGAAGGAAGGCTTTCGGATCAAAGGCTTGTCCATAGGCTTGAGTACTCGAGCTTGCAGATTGACTTGGTTGAACAGATTGTGGTAGAAAAGGGTTCACGTTTGACACAAACGCGGTTTGCAGCTTCGGTTGCTGGCTTGAACTTGTACCTGCATTAATACCTCCGAAGTACATCTCAGGGTTTTGTGGAATAGTGACTCTTTGTGACTTCCGAAGTTCGTCATTCTTGTTTTCCAATTTCTGCACAAATTCATAAACACTAATTGAGTCCAAAACACCTGTATGTTTTAATAAGTCAATAAATTGACCCAATTTCGGTGGTAAAGCATCAGCAAATCACATCACAATTTCTTGCGGAGCTGCTAACACTTTATAAGAGTACATCTCGCTGAGTAGATGATAAAAACGTGTGGCCATATCAGTCAATGTTTCATTTTCCATAAACATGAAACCATCAAACTCCTTCTTGAGCAGATCATGTCGAATCTTCCTGGTAGCAGCATTACCCTCTCCTCTCGCTTCCAAAGTATCCCACAAATTTTTCGTGGTCGTACAATACACAAACTGATGAAAAATATCTTTGTGAAGAGCTTGTATTAGGATAGCAAAGGCCTTTTTCTCTAGATCATATGCTTTTTTGTCAGTTTCATCTAGATCGACCAAGGAGGTTGGATTTGACCCGGCTTCTTCGAGTGATTCTTTATAGGGTGTAGTGAAACACGTCCGTAGTTCTGTGTTCTGACCAAGAACATAAGTGTGAAAACGACTTTTCCATGAAGGATAATCGTTCATGTGATTTTGCTTCGGTGGACGGTTATTACTCCCTGTTTCACTCAAGCTCATTAGAAGAGTTTGGATGCTCTGGTTCTGGTTCGCAACACACGCCCATTGATTTGTAGAGATCATGGCTATATGTTGAGGCATCAAGTACTTACCCATGAGGTTGCGGAGCTTTGTGAAGACTCCTGATTTGAGCTTGAACCACTACTCCATTCCCACGGATTAGAACTCATTATATTTTCTTGATTATGAAAAATTGAAAGGTTTAAAGTTTGAAAATAACAGTTCCCTCTTAAAAATTCATAATTTTGAAAATATTATAAAAGCACACAACTTTGAAAATCTGAAATATGAAAAACAAACAATAACGAAGGTTATTCGTACGAACCAAAGTTTCGTACGGATAAGCCTCCTTCGTACGAGCAACTTGCTTCGTACGGATGAGCTCCTTCATGCGATCCAACTTGTTCGTGCGGTGAGTTTCATTCGCACGAGAAGCTTGTTTCTTCATATGAATGAATTATTCGCAAAGATTTTTTTTCACAGAGATTTTTAGATGAATCTTTCGTAGGGTTGGTCTCGTGAAAACTTTCCTTTTCTTGTACGGAATGGTTTTCAAAAGTAGCCTATTGTCTTACCGAATTTTAGTTAAGAAAACAAATATTCCATCAGCTTTTACAGTCATAACAGTCAAAGTCCAAATGTCAGAAAATTTGTCAACCCTACAACACTATTCTGATGAGTTTTCTGGTGAGTTTCTTCTGCAAATGTGTTCAACTTGAACAAAAGAAAATTTTAAGAAAAACCATATTTTATCACGTCTCCATGTATTCTAACTTGGTTTTTATGAAAATTTTCCAGATATAACAGATTTTAACTAAGTTTTAAGTTAGTTATCTATTCAAAACTAAAGTTTTTTGCTATGAATTCAAGAACACTTCAAGAAATCTTCAAACTAGCTCAGACACAATACTAAGCTTGGTTTTGAACAAGGAAGAGAGCCAAAGCTCTGATACCACTTGTAGGTCCACCTAAGGATCAAGTTAAACTTGTCTCCTTGTTCATGCAACACACATACAAGTGCATAATCCAAGTATGCATGCAAACCAAAGCAAAGTAAGAACACGGGATAACCAAAGATTCAATATCTTGATTAACTGATGAGAACTAGTACAAACATATACAAACAATGCTCATACGACTCATACAAACTACCTGTGCTCTTGCGTCTTCCTCTGCTCAACATGCTAGTTCGACTTTGATAAGTGACCAACGCATTTAACCAGAGATCAGAATGACTAACTTTTGACTGAGAGGTGTATGTCTGCTTATATAGTGTCCATGTAGTCATTCGTACGAAGTATGTTGCTAAACATACGGAACACACTATTACACACGAAGAACTACTCCAAAGATGCTCATACGAAACAAGTTGGTTCGTACGAAGCATTAGCTAGTTCGTACGAAACAAGTAACACACTTGTTTCCATTGTTTCCTTGGTACGAACCATGTGATTCGTACGAGCAAGATCTTTCTCATACGAAGCATTCCTACTCGCATGAAATGCTTTCTTCGGAGAGCGTGTCACAGACATGACGTACACAAGACTCAACAATTTGCACACATGCAACTTTTTAACACAGACAAACTAAAACGTCGTACAAAACCAAGATAGGAGGATATCTTGATTTGGTCGACAAGACCAAACTTAAGCAGACACAGTAAACAAAAGACCGTACAATTATAGATGTAACTAAGAACAAGCGACAAACACAAAAGTGTATCAACACAACATATTTAGAGATAAGTGGCATGGGGATATCACCCCATGTAGCCGTGGGTTAAGGGGGTTGGTTTATATATTATTTTTTGTATAAATAATATGTATTTTTTATAAAATTTTATAAATTTTAATAATTACATGTATAATTTTTTATAAAAACTAATGCCCCAATACTTTAAATTGATGTTATAACATGCTAAAATAATTCACTAGTCTTATTGTTTCATTGTTCGGTTGATAAAGTTAGTTCGATTCTTGAACCGGGTAAAATATTGATATATTGTTTTACTTATAAAATTTTATGTTCATAATAATTCTAGTACAATTTTTATCGTCCCATTAATTAATTTAGCTTTTCAGACTAACAAATTTGTCATTTTGAGTTAAGTTTCGATACTGAACAAGTTGTATAGCTTTAAATATCATGATTTATATAAGGGTTTATACTATTCCTAACACCCGTTATTATTCCTTAGCTAAAAATATTTATTTTTGGATTTTCGGACATTTGTTGTTTTGCTGCAGAATGCTGCATTTTTATGCAGACTTGGACAATTGGGTATTTTTAAATAAATTTTTTATGGTATATCAATACAGACATATCTTATGCCTTAATTCTGCAATATGAGACTGTACCGTAACCAATATTGATATTTATTACGTGTTCGCATCTTTGTCATCCGTCTAGGATATGGTTTTATATGTTTGTGAGTGTGACGAATTCATTATCATACCAGACTATGATTTGGTTAAATTTCTAGACTTTTAAGACTTAAAACTATAATTTAAGTCAAGTTGTTCGGTAAATAAACAATGTGATAGTTGTTCAAGTTGTACAGAATTACCAGAATTTGTCAATTGTCACAAGAAGGCCATCTATACGATGGAGGATACGATGATGAACCTCCAACACACAGTCGTATGATGATCAATCCCCTAACCCGTGCAATATGTATCAAACTAAGCAGGTATCACATTCATTTAGTTAAATTTTATATATTAAAATTAGTATATATAAAAAAAGTACATAAGATTAATAAATATAAAATATAACTTAACCGTATCGGTGTTTTAGTTTTTCATGTCTCTAAATGAACTAAAGAAATGGGTACAACAAAGGGCAAACGAGAATGGTTACATTATTGTGACCCGTTGATGGAAGAATATTTATGGTTTGACCGGGAGGGTATGACTTGTGTGCGAACGTGGTGGTGAGCATCATACTAAAGCAATGGTTATGAAAGCCGGCAATAATAAAAATCGGTTTCCTGTTTTCAGTTATTGTGGTGCGGGCCATGATACATGACATCAAGATGATAGTAGGGGAAAACCTGGAACATAACCTCGAGCCCTCCTAGAATTTGTCGAGCCACGCATTTGTGCGAAGATTTTCTGAATACGGATACAAGATGTTGGAGCAGCTGATGTCACACCCAGCCAAATACGTAAATGCAAAGTGTGACCCTAAAAGGTTTTCAAGCATGTGATAAGAAAACAGCCAATATGATTAGGTCGATGAGGCAGAAGAGCTCAAAATTGTGAGTCAACAATTAGAGTCGCACACCCCTGCTTAGAGAAAAAGCTTGCTGCCAAAGATTAAAGCAGTGATTAGGCTAACAAATCTACTAAGAAACCACCAGTTATCCAACAAGATAATCACGATCTACTAACATCAAAGAAACTACAACAAAGGTTAGACAAAGCTGCGAGGATAGCCAAAGCTACATCACACATCTCCTTCAGTGAAGAAGGTTTCTAACAAGATACTCCCTGAGACAACTCATATGTACCATGACAGGGCTCTCGTGGAACAGGTCCAGTCGTAAAGCAACAAAAACATAAACTATAACGAAGTCATTCCACGACTTCTAAAATGTAGGAGATACAAGATGATCATGGTCTCCATTAGTCGTTGAGTACGAGAACATGCTCAGCATCAAATGGTTTAAGCCACAACTTCCATCAGTGTTTCACCGGTACATCTCGTGTACACAAGATGTGAAGCCTGATGGTCATTGTGGGTTACGGTCTGTGGCTATCAGGTTAGGTTTTGGGGAAGACCTATTGCCCCGTGTTCGAAAGGACCTTGTAAAAGAGATGGATCAAAACTTATCGACATAGTTCCATATATTTAAAACATGGGGCGAATGATATTTTAACCAGATACGTAGGAGCCTAACTTGGCAATCAGTGGAACTTTGTCCCGAGAGTCAATGGATGGAAATGCCCCACGCAGAGCTTCTCATTGCGCAAAGGTATTTTGTCATCATTCACGTGGTAAGCATCGATATGAGTTATACTTTCTTCCCATTATTGGATCCTCTTAATGAACCACAACCTCAAGTGATTACACTCGTCCATGTTCACGAGGGACATTTGATTCATGTTAAACTCAAAGGGGACTATCCCATGTCTTCAGTGATCTATGGTTGATGCATCGAACACTTGTTGCAGAACAGTGGGAAGATATATATATATATTGCCGCATCTACAATGGTATTTATCGATAATGAACTTTATCGGAAACTAGAGCCATGCCCGAGTGTAAATCTTATTTTAGATTAAACGGAAATTTGGTATTGTTATTTATATTGCTGTTGTTAATATTATTGTTGTTAATATTATTGGTATTAATAATAATAGGTTCCATAAAATTTTTAAACCGTAAAATTGAAACGATGTAATATTTTGAAACCATAAACTGAAACTGTATAATATTTTTAGAGATATAATATTTAAACGGCATAATTTTTGAAATGATAAAAATGTAACGGTATAATATTTTTTTATAAAAGTTAACTACTAAATGTTTTTTTAAACAATATATGCTACGTATAGCTCTGTATGCGGCGTATAATTTTACCCTAAAGGTGAAAATGCCCCTAGAATGAGTTGTGTACAGCTCCAAATGAGGGTTAAATTAGGAAATTGGCACTTATGTACACAACGTACAGGTCTGTATGTGGCTTACACAAATGGCAATCAATTCCACCCTAAACAGAACTTGAATTTTTAAATAAAAGTTAAATTACCAGCATAGCCCTAGAATAGGCAGTGTACAGACCCTTTTCCAGGGTTATAATGGTAATTTAGCATGGTCAAAGATGCTTTGCCTGGGAAAATTACCATGAAAAGGGTTTGTACGCAGCACATTCCAAGGCTATAATGTTAACTAGCCTTTGGGCTTGTACGCAACATATAGAGCTGTACGTGCCATACAAGCTTGTGTATATACTTAGGGAGGGCTAGACGACCACATGATATTCTATAAACAATACACACAAATACACATTCATATACGACGATTTCGTATATTGGATCGTATTTTTTGCACCTGAGATACGTATTCATCCCCTTTCAATAATTTCATGTCTATACATTATGTGAACTAAAGATTAGGTGGGTTCTCGTTGATTTTGAAGATTTTTGGGGTTAGGGTGTTGGGTGATCTTTTTTGGGGATGAACAATACATGGCGTACAGGCCTGTATGCGGTACCGTACACAACTTATTTTTTATTAGTATTTAGACTGTATTTTGAACTGTAGTTGTTAGTAGTTTAATATTATACTATTATTAGAATAGGTTAGATGCGTATACGGCAAATATGATATAGAATTCGAAGGCGAAATCAACATAACGAGCAGATATAAGACCAGTATATATTATACTATTTTTATATTCAATTCCAAGGCGAATACGATATAACGAGCATATATAACACTATTTATAATTATACTATTTTTTATCGAATTCGACAGGGAAGTCAGTATAATGAGCGCAGATTACACACACACACACACATATATATATATATACATATACATACATATATATATATATATATATATAAACACATATATATACATACATATACAATCAACTAAATCGACTTCGATGGTGAAGTCGGTATCATGAGTGTAAATTAAACTACTATATATTTGAGTAAAGTGTGTTGATGCACTTTATGTCTGTCACTGTGTGAATAGGCTAGATAGAGCGTATGTTGAATATTGTATAGATTAGATACTATGACAAATGGCAAATAACCAGTAATTCCGTACAATCGAATCACTAGTTTTAGTACATAATATCATGCATTTTATCGTAATTTAATTACGTAACTGAGTCGTACGTCATATCACAAGTATTAGGACAAGTAAATCAGGTCATAACATATACGGGTTTCCATTACGACGCGAAACAAACTAAACAATGCCCTAAAACTGTGGGTAGAAAGTGTTGGGCCCCCACCCACTTTATTCATGTTGAAATTGAGAGTTTAGAAGCATGGTGTAAGATTATGTCTTGACTTATGAAATATAGCAATTATTTATACTAACCTATACTCCATATCTTCATCATTTTCACTTCAAAAGTTTGAAACCATCTTCAATCTTTCTCTCTCTTTCACACGGCTACAACCACCTCCATTCCACCACCATTAACCACTTCATTTCACTCACTTTGAAGTTATTTCAAGACCATCCAAGATGATAGCAAAGGTGGAGGACCATTAGGACTTTCTTGGAGCTCCATTTTCTTCCTAGATCATCACTAAACTTGTGCACCCATTGTAAGACTAATCTCTTCATATTCTAGCTTATTATCATGTCTAGTTTAAGGAAGTACAAGTTGATCATCTTGAAAATGAAGAAAAGATAACCTAAAAACCCTAACTCTCACCTTAATAATAACACTATATATAGTTTCTTTTGTGTTGATTATGTGTTTATATGTTAACTAGTTAACATGATGGTGTTGTTTATGTTAAAGTAAGTGTATAGGTTAGATGATCTTGTATGGATAAATATGAAAATGATGATTTAAACATGGTATTGTTTAACTTCATCATCCATGAAGATTACTACAATCTAAAAGTAATTTTATCACACACGAGTAATTTTTATAAAGACTAAACACTATGATTTAAGATGTTACCATCTTAAATAGCGTAGTAATCAAAGGGGTTTAAAATGAATGACTTGATCTAGTGATGTAACAAGTATGATGGTTTAAAAATACTAATCAAGGTTGAAATCACATTATATTTTTAGTAAGATTTTGACTACCAAAATGCTATGGATGATGATGTACATAAGCTTTAAATTATTTGATGATCTTGATTATGAGTTTAAACAGGGTTTAATCCGTTTTAAAAATGTGGAAACGCCATAGTTTAGGGGAAACTGTTGTGAAATTTTCTAAATATCTAATTGCGATTAAGGTATGATTAACTGTGTGATTAGAGACTTAAATCGTCATTAAGGAAGTTCTAATGACAAGGGTTAAACCCTAAACACCCAAGTGTTTAAAAACTATATATATGTATATAAATGCTTGTGAAAATAAAAATATGCATATTTTGTCACCAAGAACCATGTATAAATACTTGTGTGTATTTATGTGTATGTATTAGAAAGTTAGGAAAATACTAACTAAATACCAACACACCACACAGGAGAACCTTCAAATACATGGAGATGAACAAATATAATGATGCATACAACTGAACAATTTGCATATACAATGCAGTATTTGCATATACCTTATAACAAATGCATACAACGGAACAATTTGCATATACAATGCAGTATTTACATATACCTTAAGACAAATGCATACAACCAAACAATTTGCATATACAATGCAGTATTTGCATATACCTTAAGACAAATGCATACAACGAAACAATTTGCATATACAATGCAGTATTTGCATATACCTTGAAACAAACACATACAACGGAACAATTTGCAAATACCATAGAACAAGTGCATACAAAGTGAAATGAATGTATTTATACATGTGAACGAGGTTCTACACTTCAAATATTTTTGAAGAATTATATACATATATATTATGGACTCTTGAAAATAAATTACATGGGCTAGACCCAATGACATAAATTACATGGGCTAGGCCCAATGACATAAATTACATGGGCTAGGCCCAATCATATGGAGACCTAGGCTAGGCCCAATGACATACGTGACATGGGCTAGGCCCAATGACATACGTGACATGGGTTAGGCCCAATCATATGAAGACATTAGTTAGGCCCAACGACATACATGACATGGGCTAGGCCCAATGACATAAATTACATGGGCTAGACCCAATACCATAAAGACATGGGCTAGGCCCAATGACATACATGACATAGGCTAGGCCCAATCACACGCATGCAAGGCACGAGGACATGTGAAGGGCGAGGCCCGTTCACACTTGATCTAAGAACGACAATATATATATTTGAGAAATATATGTATAAAAATATTAATCGAACAAACGAACTACCAACACTATGATAACATTAAAGTTGTTCTAATGTGATAAATATATACACAACAAGAATTCAAGATGAACAACTAGTACGAGGTCCAACGAGACCTAGGTGTCTAATGAAGTTAATACACATGTAGGTTACACAGTGTACGGACACCGAACTTTGATAAGTACTACATACGGAATGCAAAGCTGTGAGTTCATGTCCCTCCTTTCAATTATTTCAAAGTTTTGTTTTAAAAATATCGAGGGGAAATACATATCATAACAAACGGTATGTTAGCTATGGGGTTAGTTGATAGCACGATCAATGTGTATAAGTAGGATGATGACAGGAGTAACCATTAATCACTTAGTGACCAAGGTACAAAATGCATAGATCTATAGAGTTTGAGGCATGCTCCACTAATGGTTGGTATAGCCTTCGGAGTACTTTTGTGATCCCAAATGATGTCAAGTGTTGTCTCAGTTTGGTTACTTACTTATGGCACATGTGTTAGAGTGCTAGCTACACACGAATAGATCCTTAAACTCCATGAATGCTAATAACATACTAATATTTCATTACTGGATTATAAAAAAGATATGTCATACGAAAACAATAACTACATGAACTCGCCAACTTTATGTTGACTTTTTAAAATTACATGTATTTCGGGACGTAAGACTTGAGCCGGTGAACACTTCGGGAAATGGGAATGACATGACAACGAATGCCACCTTTTGGAGGATTTGCGTCTGATATCCCAACCTCGTATGGGTATATAGGAGTCAAATTCTCAACATGCTTTTACGATGAAAACAATCTTTTATTATGTTATAATGTATTTCAACCCACATTTTTTATGACAATGTGAAACTATTTGGAAATGTCACACCCTGACCCGTAGCGGATATGGTAATCGGAGCATGATTATGTTTTCACCAAAGCTCATGACATTTACTATAATAAAGTTTCAGATTTATTTTAAGTTTAAAGAAGAAATTCCATCAAACACAAAAACCTACAAGCACAAGATTGTTTTAAACATGACATTTAAGTAACTCTTTATTTTTCTTCTAAGGCCAATTCAATGTGTTCCTTGCTTCAACCTGTCCACCTGTATTATGTGCAAAAATAGAGATTTGGATCAACAAAAGTTGGCCAGTAAATCCCGTTTAATCATTTGAAAGAAATAATTATGTTGATTAATTTAATAAAATGTGCATAACCAAGTATGAGTAAACGTATATGTAAACTATCCACAAACCACATAAACATCTAGCAATGTACACAAAAGCATGACATATGATGTGATATGAGATCAAGGCTTAACCAACCGGAGCCGGTCTAAATTAGACAACCTGATGCTCTACTCGTATCCAACAAGGAACTGATGGGCCTAATGTGAATGCTTGACTGAAATGAGAAAATATAACCACATATAACAATAAACCAAATATTACATAACATGTTAGATCATATAATTGTAGTAGCACAAGTGTTTGAATAAACGATATAAATAAACGACACATGATACACCCCAAAACATGAATAAAAAGGGGAAGTTTGTAAGAATTCACTCACAGTGGGTGCGTTTCTTGAATTAATAACGAATGCGCTCGATTAAAGTTTCCAACCGACGAGAAAATTAACCTAAATAATCACATAATAGTTCGGTAAATATATTTCTTTTGTTTGAAAATAATATTTTTATTTAATGCCTTTTATTAACTTTTAAGTCTATTTTTATAGTATTTATTACAATTTTAAACTTAAAAAGGTCTTATTTTTATATATACTTTTAGAGATTTTTGGGGAAAAATAAAGAAAAGTTTGTTTGAAAAATATACCCTTTACAGGGGTTGAACCGGTCAATTATGCGATTTTTGGCAGCATGTAAGAATCGAAATCGTGACCTCCGCTATACGTGCACGCAGCTCTACCAACTGAGCTATGTGTCTAACCCGAAATAATATGGATTTTAATTATATATATATACTAACTAGGTTAAACTATATTTTGGTTTTATTTTTATAACGGTTTCATGTTTGCAAAACCGGTTATAGAACCAGTTTGAACCCGCGCTCACACGTTACGTTGCACACAGCCCTACCAACTGGGCTGTGTGACTAACCCGGAATATCTAAGATTTATATTAATTTTATACACTTACTGGTTGATGATTTAATTATGTATTTAAAAAGGGTTGTTTAATTTCAGGAAGTCAGAAACGTGTGAGACTCGAACCCGGGTATCTTCGATTGCAATGCACACAGTCCACTACTGGAATGTGTGTCTTAGCCGGTTTAATCTATAACTTTAATTATTCTTAAAGACTAACCCAGCTTCGTCTTCTTCATGATAAAAGCCCAGAAACCATACCTAACTATTAATCTAATTATACAAATTGGATTAACTGATTTATTATAACTAATCATGAAACAAATGAAAATAGGGAATTTTAAGTGTTTGTACCGAAATAGGAAGGTGCTATGATTTCTCCTGTTGAATTCCGGCGATGTACGGATTTCCGGCGAAGAGAAAATTGAAAGCAGAAAGTGTGCAGTGTGTTTGAGAGTTTAAGCAATCGTATGAGTGAGTTTTACAATGATTCTAGGATCGCTACTTATAGGGTAAAAGGTAATATGATTTCTATTCCTTAAGGATCAATGATTTTGGTCGGTTTCATACCAACTGATTCCTAATTTCAGTTAAAACTGATGATTGAAATCAGTTACACGCATAGCGCTTATAAAAAAGAAAAACAATCATTTGGTATTGATTACTAGAATCAAGTTCGACTGTTACTGGTACTGCGATTTGAATTGTAGGTTCAACGGTTGTTTTAGTATAAGACTTAATTGTTTTAGGATTATAACAATTTTGTGTGTTTAGTGGAGTAGTGTGTGGTGTGGTGTGCGTTTGTTTATTGGTGACCCGGGTTCAAAACCCGTGGTCACCCCTTATATTCATTTTTACTATTTTCAGTTTTATTTATTAATACAATCATTATTTTTTATAGAAATTTATTTAATGAAATTGAACGGTTAACATAAATACGTAACGAAACTTGGTATCATATATTTGAATTATTAAACGGAGCGGGTTTTAGAACTCGTTTTACAACAAATGTTACAGTATCCCCTACTTTTAGAAATTCCGTCCCGAAATTTTAGTAGTAGGTGTAACTTGAAAGAGATGCGGGTATTTTTCACGCATTGTGTGTTCGCGTTCCCATGTAAACTCAGGTCCTCGTTTTGACTCTCAACGCACTCTGACTATGACTTCATCTTAAACGATTCTCACCAAAATCCATGATTTCTACAGGTAATTCAACGAAATGCATTGATTCATCAATCTGAATATCTTCCAACGGTATATGGAGATTTTCTTCGGCAAGGCACTTTTTCAAGTTTGATACATGGAACGTGGGATGAATTCTGTTGAGTTCTTCTTTTAAGTCAAGCTTGTAGGCTACAGGACCAACTCTCTCAAGTATTTTGAATGGTCCCACATAGCGTGGTGCTAGCTTGCCTTTTTGTCCAAAACGAACCACCCTCTTCCATGGTGATACTTTCAAAAGTACTTGATCGCCAACACAAAACTCAAGTGGCTTTCGTCGTTTATCAGGGTAACTCTTTTGACGACTCTGAGCTGCTAGAAGATTATTGTGGATTAGAAGAATCTTATCGGTTGTTTCTTGGATCAATTCAGGTCCAGTGATTTGTGCTTCACCGATTTCGTCCCAACATACAGGAGATCGGCACTTACGACTATATAGTGCTTCAAATGGAGCCATACCGATGCTCGAATGATAGTTATTGTTGTACGAAAATTCCACTAATGGTAGATGAGTATCCAAATTGCCCTTGAAGTCGATGACACATGCTCGCAACATGTCTTAAAGAGTTTGTATGGTGCGCTTAGATTAACAATCAGTTTGGGGGTGAAAGGCAATGCTGAGATCTAAGTGTGTACCTAATGCTGATTGCATGACTTGCCATGTTCGGGAAGTAAAACGTCCATCTCGATCCGAAATGATACTTAAAGACACACCGTGTCGACTTACGATTTCATCAATATAGACACGAGCTAGCTTCTCGTTCTTATAGTCTTCACGGATTGGAATGAAATGAGCTGATTTGGTAAGACGATCAATGATAACCCAAATTGTATCATGCCCACTGGAAGTGCGAGGTAACCCGGTAATAAAATCAATGGTTATGTTTTCCCACTTCCAAACGGGTATTTCAGATTGAACGAGTAATCCTGAGGGCCTTTGATGTTCAGCTTTAACCCTTAGAACATGTGTGGCACTTGGAGACAAAAATGGTGATTTCCTTCTTCATGCCAGGCCACCAGTAAGAGCATCGTAGGTCTTGATACATCTTATCAGCACCTGGATGTGTAGAGTATCGTGTTTTGTGAGTCTCATTCATGAGAAAAGTACGAAGATTGTCGTGATTAGGTACCCAAATACGATTTAGATAGTAGAGGATACCATCGGACTTGGATTCTAACTTGGTTTCAGCTCCACAAGACAATTCATCTCGTACGTCATTTTCTGTGATAGAAGTATGTAGAGCTGCGCGAATGCGGTTTTGAAGATCAGTTATGATTTGAGAACACAAAAGATGAATGGTGTTAGCATATTCTTTTCGACTAAGAGCATCAGCCACAATATTGGCTTTACCAGGATGATGACGGATTTCACAATCATAATCGTTCAAGAGTTCGACCTATCGTCGATGCCTCATGTTTAACTCTTTTTGATTGAAGATATATTGAAGGGTCTTGTGGTCAGTGTAGATCTCACACTTTGTACCATAGAGATAATGTCTCCATATCTTTAGAGCGAACACGACTGCTTCGAGTTCTAGTTCGTGAGTAGTGTAATTCTTCTCGTGAACTTTAAGTTGCCTTGAGGCGTAGGCTATCACCTTTCCTCTTTGCATTAAGACACACCCTAATCCCTGCCCTGATGCGTGATAATAGACCACGAAGTCTTCACAACCATCATGGAGAGTGAGGATAGGTGCATCACAAAGCGTTTGTTTCAATGTTTGAAAAGCCTTTTCCTGCTTGGGCCCCCAAATGAAGGGCTTGCCCTTATGAGTCAAGGTTGTGAGTGGTAAGGTAATACGAGAGAAATTGCCGATGAAACGTCGATAATAATCAGCTAAACCGAGGAATGATCTAACTTCGGTAGGAGTGCGTGGAGCTTGCCATTCTTGCACTACTTTAATCTTTGCAGGGTCAACGTGGATTCCTTTGTCGTTGATGACGTGATCAGAAATTGAACTTCTTTTAACCAGAATTCATATTTGAAAACTTAACATAGAGCTTTTCGGTTCTCAAAAGTGTTAGGATTAGTTGAAGATGTTGCTCATGATCTGATTTGGTCTTGGAATAAATAAGGATGTAATCTATGAAGACAATAACGAAATGATCGAGGTATGGTTTGCATACCCTATTCATTAGATCTATGAAAACAGCAGGAGCATTGGTCAAACCAAAAGGCATGACCATGAATTCATAGTGACTGTAGCGAGTTCGAAAGGCAGTCTTCGGAATGTCTTCTTCACGTACCCTAAGCTGGTGATAACCAGAACGAAGATTGATTTTTGAGAAGCAAGTGGCACCCTGAAGTTTATCTAGAAGGTCATCGATGCGAGATAAAGGATAGTGGTTCTTGATGGTCAGCTTGTTGAGCTCTCGAGAATCGATATACATTCGAAAAGTTCCATCCTTCTTCTTGACGAAAAGAACTGGTGCACCACAAGGTGATGAGCTAGGATGTATAAATCCCTTGTCAGTCAGCACTTGTAGCTGACTAGCTAATTCTTGCATTTCAGATGGGGCTAACCGATATGGAGATTTTGCAACTGTTGTAGCACCAGGTACAAGATCGATTCGAAATTCGACTTCTCGCACAGGAGGAAGTCCTGAAACATCGTCGGGAAAAACTTGAGGAAATTCTTTAACAATCGGAATGTCTTCAAGTTTCTTCTCCTTGCCCTCTTTCTTGACAATGTGCGCTAGGAATGCTACGTAGTCTTTGCGAAGGTATTTTCGAGCTTGAAGGCACGACATCAACTTAAGTCCTTTGGATGGGGTTTCACCAAAAATATAAAGAGTTTGACCATCGGCAGAGGAATTCAAATAAATTTTTCATAACAAACGACTTCAGCGTGATGCTGACTAAGCCAGTCCATACCAATGATGACGTCAAAACTACCTAACTTCATAGGAATAAGATCAATTGGAAAATCATGATCATTGAGAGTAAGGATGCAATCGTGAATGATAGAGTCTAACGTAATAGGTTCGCCGTCTGCTACTTCTACTGTTGATTCGGCTAAGCTATCGCGAGATAAGCCAAGAATAGATTTAAACTTTAAAGACACAAAACTCTTATCTGCGCCAGTGTCAAAAAGTATAGATGCATAACTATCGCTAATGAGAAACGTACCGTTAACCACGTTGTTATCCGCTCTAGCTTGGTTGGCATTGATGTTAAAAGCCCTTCCTCTTGCTGGCGGATTGGCTTGGTTGGCTTGGTTCATAGGGTTAGCTTGGGCTTCAGCATTTATGATGTTTACCAAACGCGGACAAGTGTTGCGGAAATGGGTTGGGTCACCGCAATTGAAACAAGCTCTAACGGGCGGCATCATATGGTAGTTGGGTTGGTAGAAAGGTTGAGCCATTGGTTGCCCAGGTGGTAATAGTAGAGGTTGTTGGTAGGAAGTTTGGGCTACCACTTGGTTGTTTGATTGGGCTTGAGGTTGGTTGCGGGCTGGCCTTTGAAAATCGTGGCTGGTTTGGATTGTATGACCTGCACGACCACAACTTGTGCAATTAAGACATGGGTTCTCGGGAGGGTGGTGATATTGACATCGGTTACATTTTGGGTGAGGTCCTGTATACTGCTTCTTGAATGGTCAGTAGGAGGAGCAACTTGTGTGATTGGAGCTGCGTCAATAGGTTGATTGGTTTGAGTTGGATGGTTTGCGACGGCAAAGTTCTTCCCATTTCGCTTTCTTTTGCCAGCGAATCGAGAAGTGGATCCAGTTTGGGTTGAGGTAGGGGTTTCAGCAGGTGTTTTATATTTCTTCTTCAAGTCTTTGAAATCCCCATTCCTGATGAGATTTTCAGTGATCCAAGTAGCTTGCTCCATAGCTGCCTCCAAAGTTGCAGGCGTAGTACTCATCACAGAGTCTTGAATTTTCGAGGGAAGACCCTGAATATAGTGCTCAATCAAACGGTATAGAGGAGTGAAGAAGTTGGGAACCATTTGATTCAACTCGATAAACCTCTTGTTGTAGGTTATATGGTCTCCCTCCTTTTGTTTAAAGAAATAAAACTCATCTTCTAACTTCTTGATTTCACTTCTTGGACAGAAGCGTCTGGTCATGAGTTCTCTTAATTCTTCCCAAGTTAGGGCTACAGCGGCTTCGACGCCTCGTCTACCTTTCTCTACACTCCACCATGTGAGTGCTACCCCATACAGACGACCAGTAGCATAACGCACCTTGCGGTCATTGGGACAATCACAATTGAGGAAAGTACTCTCCATCTCCTCAAACCAATGAAGGAGAGTAGTGATCCCCTTCAGTCCCCTCGTACTTTGGAGGGTCACATGAGTTGAAGTGCTTGTAGGTGTACTTGGTGGCATTTGAGGGAAGGTTGACAGCATTTTGACCCTCTTGGTTGACTGGATTGACAGGATTAGCAGCGAGGGCCTGTTGGACTTGAATCACAATGCCGGGAATTACGGCGGCCATTTGTTGGGCTATTTGAGCAGCCATGCGCTCGCCGGATCTTCCTGATCTCCTACCTCCTTGTGAGTACCTAGAAGACATCTAGAGGAAGTACGTAACGATATTATGAGTTTGATGTTTTGGTGTCATGTGTCGCATTAGAAATTAACATCCACAAAATAATTGAAAATAATAAATTCATTACATCCATTGGATGTCTTGGGCCTTGCTCGTGTTTGGACCCCCATATGTCCCCATACTTGGCCTAGGTAGTCATGTGGGCCCCCATGACTACAGGGCTTTGTAGGGCTCACATTGGTTTGGCCTGTTTGACACTTGCACCGCCCGAATGAAAATCGTAAAAACATGATTGCGAGGTATAAAGTCGGAGGGTGTCCAGGTGTAGACACAGTGACAACAAAAAGTGGGGTTAGTTCACAAGACGTTTGGTGTGGCATGCTATGGCCTAATAGGTCCTTCGTACTCTCATCGTTAGTCCCCAGGTAGGCAAACTGCTCCGTTATATTGGATTCATATGAATGCCAATCCTAGACAGGACATTTCGACTACCGGTACTTGTACCCTTCAAGTTACTACATGCCCGTCGTAGAACTCACTTTGATGAGATTGAAAAATGAAAACAACACAAAATTTTGAGAAAGAAAGCATGAAAAACCTTCAATATGTGGAAATTGCGACGTGCGTGTTTGCATAAGCATGTTATGTTAACAATACGTATATCACAATAAATATCACACAACAACATATAGTAGTGAGAGTGCTTGCATGCGTTTGTGTGTGAGATAAATATGAAACAAATAAATATCATGAGTTTGCATGTAACCAACCAACACATAAGCCATTAAAATCTAATCAACTATAGTATAGGCTCTAAGGGCCTAATAATCTACCCTATATACCTATAGTCAAGAGCTCTGATACCAATCTGTCACACCCTGACCTGCAGCGGATATGGTAGTTGGGGCATGATTGGCTTTTCACCAAAGCTCATGACATTTACTAAAATAAAGTTTCATATTTATTAATTTAAGTTTAAAGAAGAAATTCTATCAAACACATAAACCATACAAGCACAAGATTGTTTTAAACATGACATTTAAGTAACTCTTTATTTCTTCTAAACATGATTGGATTTTCACCGAAGCTCATGACTTTAATTATTCTTAAAGACTAACCCAACTTCGTCTTCTTCATGATAAAAGCCCAGAAACCATACCCAACTGTTAATCTAATTATACATATTGGATTAATTAATTTATTATAACTAATCATGAAACAAATGAAAATAGGAAATTTAATTGTTTGTACCGAAATAGGAAGGTGTTATGATTTCTCCGGTTGAATTCCGGCGATGTACGGTTTTTCAGCAAAGAGAAAATTGAGAGCAGAGAGTGTGCAGTGTGTTTGGGAGTTTAAGAAATCGTATGACCGAGTTTTACAGTGATTCTAGGATCGCTATTTATAGGGTAAAAGGTAATTATGATATCGATTTCTTAAGGATCAATGATTTCGATCGGTTTCTTAGGATCGATTCCTAATTTTAGTTAAAACTGATAATTGAAATTAGTTACAGGCGTTAATCAAAAAGAAAAACAGTCATTTGGTATTGATTGCTAGAATCAAGTTCGACTGTTACTGGTTCTGCGATTTGAATTGCTGGTTTGGCAGTTGTTTTAGTATAAGACTTAATTGTTTTAGGATTATAACAAGTTTGTGTGTGTAGTGGAGTGGTGTGTGGTATCTGTTGGTTTAGTGGTGACCCGGGTTCGAAACCCGTGGTCACCCCTTATATTCATTTTTACTATTTTCAGTTTTATTTATTAATATTATCATTAGTTTTTATTTATTTATTTATTATTTTAACCCTTATTAATTTATTTATAAATTATAGAAATTTATATAACAAATTTGAACGGTTAACATAAATACGTAATGAAACTTCGTATCACATATTTGAATTATTAAACGGAGCGGGTTTTAGAACCCGTTTTACAACGTTGTTGTAGGAAACTCATCATTTCACTCTTGGAAACTTGTAAACATTGGTTGCAAGTCAATATAAGCATGGAATCATTGTTGATTTACAATTGTTTACATGATGGGATGCAATGATTACCTCATAGTCACACGCTTGCGCTTCCGCTTCGACCAGGGTGTGACATATTGGTATCAGAGCTTCAATTGTAGTGAACCGGGGAAAAACTTTTATTATTGTTTGGTCTACAATCACTAAGGGCTCTCACATGAAAATAAAGTTTATAGCATCACATAAATGTTTTCAGAAGTATGACAAAAATGACAAACGGTTTTCATTGTGTCACGCTAACATGAGGATCTATCACCCGAGCTCAGCCATAAGTAACGAAAAAGGATCAATACATGATTAGTCTATGAGAAATAGACACGTTACAAAAGATAGAAATCCTGGCTAGATGGGATTTTATGTGATTATATATATAATTTATTTATATGTGTTGTACGGAACATTTTGCCAAGAACGAAATACCTTCGACGACGGATATTGCTATTATCCTTGACTCGCACAATGAGAATATCGACCTCACACCTATTGTGGAGCTTATGGCGAATGTGGTTCCTAAGTGAGACCTTAGGATCGATTCCACATAAGGTGGTTTCTTTTTCCGTGGATGCGGAGATGCCTGGCTTCGGTAGTTACGAAGAGGCGGAGGTGGTAGCCTTGGACGACAACTCTATTAGCAAGACGAGGTCCCTATGACCCATATTAATCATTAATAAGGACACTCTTGTCTAGACAAGGAAGGTGAAGTACTCATCTTGAAGGTGCCCTTCCAGTTGTTATTGTTGCAAATTCTCTCTATTACTATATTTGTCTAACGATGTGCCCTTTCGCGAGTAATGTCAAGGGACGATAGCACGTGGACCATCACGAAGGTCCCCTCTATGTTGAAGGTATGTAGACAATAGAGTCCTCTCTCTGGCTGATCGTCGTCTTTGAACGGTAGAACACTAGGGTGACCATGCAAGGTATTTATTATTATGGGGGCCCTCGTAATAATAACTTGCAGTGGATAAGATTCCTGGCGGGCTATGCGGGTCAAGCTAATGATCACTACCCATTTGAAAATGTTAAGTTGTTCGAGTTCTTATCTAGTGGGACACTAACTAGGGTGATCGCTATAAGACCCTACGATACAGAAACACCACACGTATTTGTTCGCATGTAACATTCGATCTGTATAACGAGTCGATTGAGACTAGTTATCTAAACAAACAAACAAAAAACTGTTGGCCACCCAAGGAGGATATTTCCTCAACGGTCTAGAGTTCTTGTACATGGGTTGGTTCCATGGTGTCTATTGTACCTCATCTTATTTATTGGAAAGACATTACATTAAAATCTGCCGTTGACATTTATCTTATTCCAAGGGATGGTATGGCACAAGCCATGCTTCAACACCCTCATTGCATTCTATTCGATATCTATGGAAACTATAACAATCTAGCTGGAGCTCGTGGAGCTCAAGGGATATCAACGTATTCGTTACACGGATTAGTGTAGCGGAGGATTTTTTTCTGCTTGGGATGATCAAGTCCACGAAGTATGGAATACATGCTATAAGGCTGGAGACGACCATTTGGTTTCTCTTTCTCGATGAGTTATTTCCTTTCCACTTAGACATATGGCTGATACACGCAAGAGGTGTAACATTCGTCGAAAAAACGGATTTCAAAACCCGCTTCGTTTAATAATCAAGTATTCAGTTATAAGTTCGTTGCGTATTTATTGTTCAGATTATTTTAAATAATACATAATTAATAAACATTTTAGAATTTAAAAACTATAATTAATAAATAATAATAATAACTAAATAAAAATAAAATAGAGTCACCGGGGTCTCCCGCAAACACAAACACACACCACACCACTCCGCCACACACTTCACTTGTGTTAAATACAGAAACAAATAACACTTAAAGTAAAATCCGAAAGTCAAAACCGGTAATCAGTGCGCTCAGAACTCGCAGTCGCCGGAAAAACCGAAATTTCCGCAAATGTGGCTATTTTCCTTTGACTGAAACGCGTAAACTGATTTCGACATCAGTTATAACCGTTTCCTAACCATCAATTTTAGTCAAAACCGTTTCCTTTGAAGATTGAAACCTTTGACCGCGAATCATGGCCTCTAATTCGAAACTAATCGGCCTGTTTCCTTTATAAATACCCACCCAAACTTCTTGTAAACATTTCGCTCAGAACCACACTCACTTCCTGAAGCTTTAGTCCTTTCAGAGCACGTCGCCGGAGATTCTCGCACTCGCCGGAATATCACCGGAGAACCGAAGCCTTACTCCTAATCGGTATAATCATCTAAACCTTTCTTGCTATCTCTTGATTAGTAATCTAATTGCTCAACACAATAATCGAAACTGCTAAATCAGTTCACTCAGCCGGAAATCGCAAATCAGAACCGACAAAAACTTGCTGGAAATCTGAAGAAAACTCTCTATTTTGGTATATCATATTACTTAATCTTCTTTTTCTATTCTATTTCAATCAATTATAAGTTTGTTGGTCGATTAAGCAAAACAGTCGGTTTCACGGTTCTGTGTTCTTCTTAATGAAGAAGACGAAGCTTAAGTTGTATATTAATGTAATTAAAATCGGGTATTTAACCGGGTTAGACACACAGTCCAGCGGTGGACTGTGTGCAAATATAAAACACACGTCCCGGGTTCGAATCACGCATGTTTCCGACTTTCTAAAATAAAACCACATTTTTAAAACCTATTCAAATCAATTCACAGTATGTATATAAGAGGAATATAATCCAGTAGTTAAGCAGATTAGACACACAGCCCAACTGGTTGGGCTGTGTGCACTCGAACCGAAGGTCCCGAGTTCGATTCCGTGTTTCTGTAACCGGTTCGGACATATTAAAACATTTTTAATAAAAACTAAATAAGGTTAAAGTTAGTTAGTATATATATATAATTAAAACAGAGAATATTTCGGGTTAGACAAGTAGCTCAGTTGGTAGAGCTGCGTGAACGTATACGAGAGGTCCCGAGTTCGAACCTCACTCACCGCATAGAATACATACAGTCTGACCGGTCAGACCCTGTCAAACCTGACAAGTCAACCCAAATTTTTTTATTTTCTGTTTTCTTTTTATTTATTTATTTAATTGAAAACTAATTAAAAATACTTAAACATAAGGTTTTTAAAGTTAGAAATTTGCATTAAACTCATAAAATTAAATCTAAAAATCTCATTAAAGAGCACTAATTAAAAATAATAGTCTCAAATAAAATTTATTTATTTAATCGAATCATGTCATTATTATTTAGGTTAGTTTTCCCTCGACGGTCGAATCATAATATTGGTGCGCATTCATTGTCATTAAGAAACGCATCCACTGTGAGTGAATCTCTACCAATTCCCCGTTTTAATCATATTTTGGGGTGTATCATGTGTCGTACTATTCTTTTATTTTATTTAAACACTTGTCCATACATCATATCCGTGATCAAATGTGTATCAATTATTGTGTGAATTATATGTAGATTGAATTTCATCATTTCAGTGCACGCATTTCATTAGGCCCATCAGTTCCCCGTGGGATACGGGTTGAGCATCAGGAGCCTCATTAGATCGGCTCGTTTGATTGAGCCTTGATCTCAAATACATCATCATTTCATGTCATATACTCATCCAAAGTGGTTTGTGATTGTTTACATATATGTTTGCTCACATGTGATTAATGCACGAATTTTCCTTATTAAATAAAACAAGAAATTAGTTAAAATGTTTTATCAAGGTTCACTCGCCAACTTTTGTTGACCCAAAATCTCCCCCGTTTTACACATGATACAGGTTATCCAGCTGAGACAGGAAACACTTAAGAAGACCTAGAAGAATAAACAAGTTTATGCTTTGGAATAAATATATAGTTTCATTTTCTTTGTAATTGTATGAATTTCGTTTTAGATATTTAAGTTTGTAATTTGAATTTAATAAATATGAAACATCTTAGTAAATATCATGAGCTTTGGTGATAACCCAATTATGCCCTGACTTTTATTCCACTGCGGGTCGGGGTGTGACAGATTGGTATTAGAGCTTGTGACTATAGGGATATAGGATAGGTTATTAGACCCTTAGAGCCTATACTATAGTTGATTAAATTTTAATTGTTTATGCGTTACATGCAAAATTCATGATGTTTATATGTTTCATGTTTATTTTCACACCCAATATTATGCAAGCACGCTCACAAATACATGCTATTATGCAATGCTCATCATGAATCATATCCTCATAACATATCATATCCATGAGAGCACACACCTCACGATTCCCATGATTTTTGTATTTTTCAAATCACATCAAAGTGAGTTCTCATGACGGGCATGTAGTAACTGGAAGGGTACGAGTATCGGTAGTCGGACGTCCTGTCTAGGCTTGGCATTCGTATAAATCCAAAATAAAGGACCAGTTTGCCTACCTGGGGACTAACGATGAGAGTACGAAGGACCTATTAGGCCAAAGCATGCTATACCAAACGTCGTGTGAGCTAACCCCACTTTGAGTTGTCATTGTGTCTACACCTGGACACCCTCCTACCATACATCTCGCAATCTTATTTTACGATTTTCATTCGGGTGGTGCGAGTGTTAACCCACCGACACCAATGTGAATCCTACCAAGCCAAATAGTCATGGGGCCCACATGACTACACAGGCAATGGTATGGGGGACATTTGGAGGCCCAAACATGAGCAAACCCAAGACATCTTATGGATGTAGTTAAATTATTGTCAGTTATGTTATTTTTCATTCTTTTTACGACACATGACACCTAGAAAATTCTTAAACTCACAATCTTCCTATATATGTTCCTGTAGATGTCGGCTAGGCAACTACGTGGAGGAAGAAAGTCAGGAAAGTCAAGTGAACACTTGGCCACACAAATTGCTAAACAAATGGCCGCAGTACTTCCTGACATCGTACTTCAAGTTCAACAAGCTCTCACCGCTAATCCCATCAACCCTCCCGACCAAGAAGACCAGAGCGTCGCCAACCCTCCTTCCAAAACCCCCAAGTGCACCTACAAACACTTCAAATCTTGCGATCCCCCAAAGTATGAAGGGACCGAAGGTGTTACCGCCCTCCTTCACTGGTTTGAAGAAATGGAAAACACTTTCCTCAATTGCGATTGTCTCGAGGACCGTAAGGTACATTACACTACTGGAAGACTGTTTGGGGTAGCCCTTACCTGGTGGAACACGGAAAAGGGTAAGCGGGAGTTGAAGATGCCATGGCCTTAACATGGGAAGAGTTAAGGGAACTCATGACAAGACGCTTCTGTCCAAGGAGCGAAATCAAAAAGTTGGAAGACGAATTCCACACACTAAAACAAAAGGAAGGAGATCACAGTTCCTATAATAAGAGATTTCTTGAGCTGAACCAGATGATCCCTAATTTGTTCACCCGCTTGTACCGCTTAGTTGAACACCACATTCGAGGCCTCCCCTCGAAAATTCAAGATTCGGTTTTAAGCACATCGCCTGCAACACTTGAAGCCGCAATGGAGTTAGCTACAGAACTCACTGAAAATCGCATTCGAAACGGAAAGTTCAAAGATGAAAAGAAGAAAGCACCCATTGAGACCCCAACTCCAAACCACCCAGTCTCATCCTCAAAATTTGCTTGTAAGAGGAAGCGTAATGGCAAGAATTTTGCCGTCACTCAAACCAACCCTCCTATCACTGTTACACCAATCACTCAAGTTGCTCCCCCAGCTGCACCATTCAAAAAGCCATATACTGGCCCACACCCAAAATGCAACCGCTGTCAATACCATCACCCTCCCGAAAATCCCTGCCAACATTGCACAAGCTGTGGCCGTGCAGGTCACACCATCCAAACCTGCCGTACCCTTCAACGAATGAACCGCAATCAACCTCAAACCCAAACCCAAAATCAGATAGTGGGTCAAGCCCAACAACCCTTACTTCTACCACCTGCACCACACGCAGCCCAAACTTACTACCAACCCAACTACCCCATGATGCAACCCATGCGAGCTTGTTTCAACTGTGGGGACCCAAACCACTTCAGGAACACATGTCCACGCCTAGTGAACATCATCCATGCCCAAGCTCACGCAAACTCGGTAAATCAAGCTAACCAAGCTCCCCCACCTGCCAGATGGAGAGCTTTCAATATCAATGCCAACCAAGCCAGGGCTGACAACAACGTGGTCAACGGTATGTTTCTCATCAATGGTAGTTATGCATCCATATTATTCGATACTGGTGCGGATAAGAGCTTTGTGTCCTTAGAATTTGAACCTATCCTCGACCAACCTCGTGTTAATCTCATCAAATCTCTAACGGTGGAAGTTGCTGACGGAAAACCCGTTTCATTAAATTCTATTATACGCAATTGTACTCTCACCCTAAACAATCACGATTTTCCAATTGACCTTATTCCTATGAAGTTGGGAAGTTTCGACGTTATAATCGGTATGGACTGGCTCAGCCAGCATCACGCTGAAGTGGTGTGCCATGAAAAGTTCATTCGCATTCCTCTTGCAGATGGTCAGACACTACGTGTTTTTGGGGAAACCCCTTCGAAAGGACTCAAATTAATGTCCTGCCTTCAAGCCCGAAGATATCTCCGCAAGAACTATGTCGCATTCCTAACTCACGTCGTCAAAAAGGGAAACAAGAAGAGGAAACTCGAAGATATCCCAGTTGTGAAAGAATTCCCACAACTCTTTCCCGACGACATTTCAGGACTTCCTCCTATGCGAGAAGTCGAATTTCGCATCGATCTTTTACCTGGCGCTACACCAGTCGCAAAATCTCCTTATAGGTTAGCCCCATCCGAAATGCAAGAACTGGCCAGTCAACTGCAAGAGCTGACTGACAAAGGATTCATACGTCCTAGCTTATCGCCTTGGGGTGCACCTATTCTTTTTGTGAAGAAGAAAGATGGAACGTTTCGCATGTGCATCGACTATAGAGAACTCAACAAGTTAACGGTTAAAAATCGCTATCCACTGCCTCGCATTGATGACCTCCTAGATCAACTTCAAGGCGCCACGTGCTTTTCAAAAATCGACCTTCGTTCTGGTTATCATCAGCTCAGGGTGCACGAAGAAGATATCCTAAAAACCGCCTTCCAGACTCGTTATGGTCATTACGAGTTCATGGTCATGCCTTTCGGTTTAACCAACGCCCCCGCTGTCTTCATGGATTTAATGAATAGGGTATGCAAACCCTACCTCGACCGTTTCGTCATAGTCTTCAGCGACGACATTCTTATCTACTCCAAGTCGTGATCATGAGCGACACCTTCGACTCATCCTTACACTCTTAAGGACTGAAAAGCTTTGCGCTAAATTCTCAAAGTGCGAATTCTGGTTAGGAGAAGTACAATTCCTTGGACATGTCGTTAATGACAAGGGAATTCATGTCGATCCTTCAAAAATCTAGGCAGTACAGGAATGGCAAGCGCCACGTACCCCTACCGAAGTTAGGTCATTTCTTAGTTTAGCTGGTTACTATCGACGCTTCATCGCCAATTTTTCCCGTATTGCTATACCACTCACGGCCTTGACTCATAAAGGGAAACCCTTCATATGGGGACCTAAGCAAGAGGAGGCTTTCCAAACTCTAAAGCAAAAACTTTGTGACGCACCTATCCTCACACTCCCTGAGGGTTGCGATGACTTTGTAGTATATTGCGACGCATCAGGACAAGTGCTAGGCTGTGTATTGATGCAAAAAGGAAAAGTGATAGCCTATGCCTCTAGGAAACTCAAGGTTCATGAGAAGAATTACACCAACCACGACCTGGAACTTGGAGCCGTTGTGTTCGCTCTCAAGATATGGAGACATTTCCTCTACGGTACCAAGTGTGAGATATACACTGACCACAAGAGTCTCCAACATATCTTCAACCAAAAGGAGTTGAATATGAGGCAACGAAGATGGGTCGAACTTCTCAACGACTACGACTGTGAAATTCGGTATCATCCTGGCAAGGGAAACGTGGTGACCGATGCGCTCAGTCGAAAAGGTTATGCGAACTCCATTCGCCTTCTATGTTCGCAAATCATAACCGACATCAAGGATCGAATCCGGGCAGCTCAACATGTTTCTGTAACAGAAAATGATGTACGCGATGAGCTGTCATGTGGAGCTGAACTCAAAATGGAAACCAAATCAGACGGTAGTCTATACTATTTAAACCGCATATGGATTCCTGATCGCAATAACCTTCGTGATTTTCTCATGAATGAGGCGCATAAAACACGATACTCTGTACACCCAGGAGCCGACAAGATGTATCAAGACCTACGATACACCTACTGGTGGCCTGGCATGAAAAAGGATATCGCTGTTTTTGTTTCCAAGTGCCTTACCTGTTCCAAAATAAAAGCCGAACATCAAAGACCTTCCGGACTTCTAGTCCAACCCGAAATACCTGTATGGAAGTGGGAAAACATAACCATGGATTTCATTACCGGGTTACCTCGCACCTCCAGTGGGTATGACACCATATGGGTAATAATCGATCGTCTTACAAAGTCATCTCATTTCATTCCGATTCGCGAGGACTTCAAGAACGAGAAGTTAGCTCGTATCTACATCAGCGAGATCGTAAGCCGTCATGGTGTACCATTAAGCATCATTTCAGACCGTGATGGTCGTTTCACTTCACGAACATGGTGAGCCGTACAAACCGCCTTGGGTACACGATTAGACCTCAGTACCGCTTTTCATCCTCAAACTAATGGTCAATCTGAACGCACCATCCAAACCCTTGAAGACATGCTGCGAGCATGTGTCATAGACTTCAAAGGGAACTGGGATGCTCACCTACCATTAGTGGAATTTTCGTACAACAATAGCTATCATTCAAGTATCGGCATGGCTCATTTCGAAACTTTATATGGTCGTAAGTGCCGATCTCCAGTATGTTGGCACGAAATTGGGGAAGTGCAAATCACCGGACCAGAATTAATTCAAGAAACAACCGACAAGATCCTTCAAATTCGAAACAATCTTCTAGCGGCTCAAAGTCGTCAAAAGAGATATGCAGACAAACGACGAAAGCCCTTGGAGTTTGACATTGGTGATCAAGTACTTTTAAAAGTATCACCGTGGAAGGGAGTGGTTCGTTTTGGCCAAAAGGGCAAGCTAGCACCACGCTATGTAGGACCTTTCAAGATACTCGAAAGAGTAGGTCCTGTAGCATACAAGCTTGACGTACCAGAAGAGCTCAACAGAATTCATCCCACATTCCACGTATCAAACTTGAAAAAGTGCCTTGCCGATGAAAATCTCCATATTCCTCTAGAAGACATTCAAGTCGATGAATCAATGCACTTCGTTGAAAGACCAGTAGAAATCATGGATTTTGGAGAGAAGCGTTTAAGGCGAAGTCGTATTCCGATTGTCAGGGTACGTTGGGAGTCAAAACGAGGACCCGAGTTTACTTGGGAACGTGAAGACTCAATGCGCGAAAAATACCCACATCTCTTTCCAGTTACCACTACTACTTAAATTTCGGGACGAAATTCCTAAAAGTAGGGGATATTGTAACATTCGTCGAAAAACGGATTTCAAAACCCGCTTCGTTTAATAATCAAGTATTCAGTTATAAGTTCGTTGCGTATTTATTATTCAGATTACTTTAAATAATACATAATTAATAAACATTTTAGAATTTAAAGACCATAATTAATAAATAATAATAATAAGTAAATAAAAAATAAAATAGAGTCGCCGGGTCTCGAACCCGGGTCTCCCGCAAACAAAAACACACACCACACCACTCCGCCACACACTTCACTTGTGTTAGATACAGAAACAAATAACACTTAAAGTAAAATCCGAAAGTCAAAACCGGAAATCAGCGCGCTCAGAACTCGCAGTCACCGGAAAAATCGAAATTTCCGCAAATGTGGCTATTTTCCTTTGACTGAAACGCGTAAACTGATTTCGACATCAGTTATAACCGTTGCCTAACCATCAATTTTAGTAAAAACCGTTTCCTTTGAAGATTGAAACCTTTGACCGCGAATCATGGCCTCTAATTCGAAACCAATCGGCCTATTTCCGTTATAAATATCCACCCAAACTTCTTGTAAACATTTCGCTCAGAACCACACTCACTTCCTGAAGCTTTAGTCCTTTCAGAGCACGTCGCCGGAGATTCTCGCACTCGCCAGAATATCACCGGAGAACCGAAGCCTTACTCCTAATCGGTATAATCATCTAAACCTTTCTTGCTATCTCTTGATTAGTAATCTAATTGCTCAACACAATAATCGAAACTGTTAAATCAGTTCACTCAGCCGGAAATCGCAAATCAGAGCCGACGAAAACTTGCCGGAAATCTGAAGAAAACTCTCTGTTTTGGTGTATCATATTACTTAATCTTCTTTTTCTATTCTATTTCAATCAATTATAAGTTTGTTGGTCGATTAAGCAAAACAGTCGGGTTCACGGTTCTGTGTTCTTCTTAATGAAGAAGACGAAGCTTAAGTTGTATATTAATGTAATTAAAATAGGGTATTTAACCGGGTTAGACACACAGTCCAGCGGTGGACTGTGTGCAAATGTAAACCACACGTCCAGGTTCGAATCACGCATGTTTCCGACTTTCTGAAATAAAACCAACATTTTTAAAACCTATTCAAATCAATTCACAGTATGTATATAAGAGGAATATAATCCAGTAGTTAAGCAGATTAGACACATAGCCCAACTGGTTGGGCTGTGTGCACTCGAACCGAAGGTCCCGAGTTCGATTCCGTGTTTCTGTAACCGGTTCGGCCATATTAAAACATTTTTAATAAAAACTAAATAAGGTTAAAGTTAGTTAGTATATATATATATATAATTAAAACAGAGAATATTTCGGGTTAGACACGTAGCTCAGTTGGTAGAGCTGCGTGCACGTATACGAGAGGTCCCGAGTTTGAACCTCACTCACCGCATAGAATACATACAGTCTGACCGGTCAGACCCGGTCACACCTGACAAGTCAACCCAATTTTTTTTATTTTCTGTTTTCTTTTTATTTATTTATTTAATTGAAAAATTAATTAAAAATACTTAAAAATAAGGTTTTTAAAGTTAGAAATTTGCATTAAACTCATAAAATTAAATATAAAAATCTCATTAAAAATAATAATCTCAAATAAAATTTATTTATTTAATCGAATCATGTGGTTATTATTTAGGTTAGTTTTCCCTCGCCGGTCGAATAATAATATTCGTGCGCATTCATTGTCATCAAGAAACGCATCCACTGTGAGTGAATCTCTACCAATTCCCCGTTTTAATCATATTTTGGGGTGTATCATGTGTCGTACTATTCTTTTATTTTATTTAAACACTTGGGCATACATCATATCCGTGATCAAATGTGTATCAATTATTGTGTGAATTATATGTAGATTGAATTTCATCATTTCAGTGCACGCATTTCATTAGGCCCATCAGTTCCCCGTGGGATACGGGTTGAGCATCAGGAGCCTCATTAGATCGGCTCCGTTTGATTGAGCCTTGATCTCAAATACATCATCATTTCATGTCATATACTCATCCAAAGTGGTTTGTGATTGTTTACATATATGTTTGCTCACATGTGATTAATGCATGAATTTTCCTTATTAAATAAAACAAGAAATTATTTAAAATGTTTTATCAAGGTTCACTCGCCAACTTTTGTTGACCCAAAATCTCCCCGTTTTACACATGATACAGGTGATTCAGCTGAGACAGGAAACACTTAGGAAGGCCTAGATGAATAAACAAGTTTATGCTTTGGAATAAATATATAGTTTCATTTTCTTTGTAATTGTATGAATTTTGTTTTGGATATTTAAGTTTGTAATTTGATTTTAATAAATATGAAACATCTTAGTAAATATCATGAGCTTAGGTGATAACCCAATTATGCCCCGACTTTTATTCCGCTGCGGGTCAGGGTGTGACAAGAGGTACTATGAATTTTTCATTGTTGTTGTTCACGTTATCATTGTTTCATACATGTATGAACAATGCAATCTTGAGGTTTCCATGACCGATGGTATTCTTTATTCTTAGGCGCATGGTAGACTACATTTATCCAAATATATGTCTAGCTTCTTTTAATCTTGGGTATTAAGAAGAAACATCCCAAAAGGGGTTAGTTAATCCATGACTTACTGGGTAAGCCAAACTAGAGTTCTTATGGAAGGACATACGGTTGCGGAAATCGCATGACACGAGGGTAACTTAGTCGACACTAGTGACGAAACTGGTGGTACCAATAGTTCAAATGGTTCGGATCCCAATAGATTGGGAACGAGTGGTAACGCTACACCTGAAGATGCGATCATACAAGGTTCTAAATTCTAAGGCTTTCCCGGACTATAAGCTGCGAGACCTCACTGGTGCGAGAGGTGCGGTAGGTTATGTGAGCTAAATAAAGATAAAGGAGTCGGTTAGCAGTGCTAGTAAATAGACTCCTGAGTAAATGATTAGGTAAACAAAGAGTCTCCTGCTGAATGAAACATTAACTTGGTGAAATCATCAAGTGGAAACTTTAAGGAGTGATACTACGAAGAGGTCATCATGGGAAGAACTCAAAGATCTTATGTGAGAAGAGTATTACTTTCTGATTGGAATTCCAAGGGTAGATACGGGATCCTAGAACTTGATCATGATTGCAGCCAACGTTGTTAGTTACACACGACGCTTTCACGATCTCTCAAGGGTTGTTCCATACTTGGGAACACCTTAAATCTAACGCATTGAGCGCTACATTTGGGATTTAGCCTCTAAGAACCCAAAACATGACCACGTCATCCCACCCTACCTTCATCACTCAAGTAGTAACTCTCGTAGTTAGTCTCACAAAGGATGCGGTGAGAATGGGAAATTATCAAAGAAAGGTGCAGAAAGGAAGGAAACGCATGTGGAATCTACTAGCAACGGGAAGTGAAAATACTCACCCCTTAAGGCAGGATCGAGAGTGAGTAACAAATGAAAGGGAACTCCCGTGATTATAGAAAGGAAGGCAATTGCTGCCCTAATTGATGCTAGCACCAAGAAAAATCCTGATAACTTACGGAAATCCTAAATGTGATAAGTGAAATTTTTCCTCATGAGGGCCCTTGCAAAAGTGCCAAGAGTAGAAGTGTGGTGAATCAAGACACAAAACCGAAACCAATAAGTTAGCTAATGGAGAATTGGCGTTAGACTCGTCTCGTTGATACGAATCCAATGATGTATAATGTCCAAACAATTTTTTTTTTCTAAAAATCACACAATTCTAATCGTGCAATCGGTTTGTAAAATTGTTTACGAATCAATTTCTGTGTACCAAAACGTTTATTACTCAGCTGGTTAACTTTCCACCTTTTCGAGTTCAACTGGGAACACTACCCAATTTGAAACAATAATCCGAGATGCTTCGAAATCAATACCAAAGATCCGAGATGCAATATTTTGATCCCTGATGTAACATCCGTCAAAAACGGGTTTTCCAAAACCCGCTTCGTTTATTAACCGAATAGTCAGTCATAAATTTTCGTTGCGTATATATTGTTTATTATAATTTTAAACAATACATAATTAATAAACATTTTAGAATTTAAAAACTATAATTAATAAACAATAAAAAACAAGTGAAGAAAAATAAAAGGGAGCTGCCGGGTTTCGAACCCGGTCAGCAGGTTCCAACAAACAAACACTTTACCGCTCCGCCACTTGACTTCTTTGTTATTATATCGAAACAAATAAAACTTATGATGAAATCCGAATTCAAACCAGACTTCCAGCGCGGCTGAACTCCCAATCACCGGAAAATCCGGCGATCCGCGAGTTTAGGCATTTTTCCTTTTGACTATAACGTTATAACCGACGTCTACATCGGTTATAACCGACGTCTGACCCCCAATCCAAGTCGTAACCGCCGGAGAAACCTTGACCACGAATCAAGACCCAATTCAGACTAAATTCATCCTGTTCTACCCTATAAATACCCCCCTCAACCTTCCAGGAATCCTTTCGCTCAAGACCGCACACTTTTTCGTAGTTGAAGTGCTCAGAAACTCGTCGCCGGAGATTTCCAATTTCGCCGGAATAGGTCACCGGAAAACCGAACCCATTTCATTTCTTTGCCTTACTCTAAAATAGGACTTCTAGAGCTCAGACAGAAAGCACCGCACTCACCTCAAACTTCCTATAGATCCTCTGTCGCAAGTTACATGTCGCTGGAAAAGTTTCAGTCACCGGAAATTCGTCGGAAATCACACCTGTTCGGTACAACATCCTTAAAACCTTTCTGTTTAAATTAATTTCGTTAATCAGGGTAATATTCAATCAACTAATTCAACAAGAATTATTGATTAAACAGTCGAGTTGATTCTCTGGTTTCATAAACTGAAGAAGATGAAGTTTGTAATGTGTTTAAAGGAAATTGAAAACGGAAATTATACCGGGTTAGACACACAGTCCAGTGGTGGACTGTGTGCATATTTAAATCATGGTCCCGGGTTCGACTCTGTCCTTGTTCCGATTCGTCACAATATTCAAACCTTTTTATAAAACCCAAATTCGGAACTTGACAGTAAGTATATAAGAGAAATAAAGATCATAATATAAACGGGTTAGTCACCCAGCCCAGTTGGTAGGGCTGGGTGCATTGCAAGACCAAGGTCTCGAGTTCGAAACACATACTGCGCACCGGTTCGATCAGTTAAAACCCTTTTTAAATAAATTAATTTCTGAATTAATCTAATTAATATATAAATATAATTAAAATCAGATTTATTTCGGGTTAGACACGTAGCTCAGTTGGTAGAGCTGTGTGCACGCGTACGGGAGGTCACCAGTTCGAACCTCACTCAGTGCACATAATAATCACAATCAGACCGGTCAACGGTCAAAGTAAACGGTCAACATTTTTTATTTATTTATTTAATCAGAAAATTATTTAAAAATACTTAAAAATAATATTTTTAAAGTTAGAAAATTTCCTTAAACTCACAAAAATAAATCTAGAAATCCTATTAAGGTTATGAATTAAAAATATTAATCTCAAATAAAATCCATTTATTTACCGAACCATTATATTATTATTTAGGTTATTCGTGCGCATTCATCATCAATCCAAGAAAACGCAACCACAGTGAGTGAATTCTTAAAAATTCCCCTTTTTATTCATGTTTGGGGTGTATCATGTGTCGCTTAAAATAATTCGCTTATTCAAACTCGTGCTATACCATTATATGATCTAAACTTAGAATGTAAATATTGTTTGTTGTGATGTGTTACATATTGTCAAGTTGTGTGCAAATTATTCATTAGGCCCATCAGTTCCTCGTGGGAGACGAGTTGAACAACGCGTGCCTCAAAAACATTCATTTGGTGTATGTGTGTGCAATATTTAATATTATGTGTTTTGTGAATAAATTTACATCTACATTTACTCATATGTGGTTATGCACTTTATTTTATAATTGATTCAATAAACACGTTTAAATGTTTTCATAGGATTCACTCGCCAACTTTTTGTTGACCCAAAAACCTATTTTTACACATGATACAGGTGGACAGGATGAAGCAAGGAACACATAGGAAATTGCCTTAGAAGAAAAATAATGAAGTCTTGAAAGATGTATAGAACATGTTGTACTTGTATTATTGATTGTAATGATTCTCCTTTAAATAGAAATAATAAATATGAAACGTTATAATAAATGTCATGAGCTTTGATGAAAACCCAATCATGCCCTGATCACCTTTTCCGCTGCGGGTCGGGGTGTGACAGATTGGTATCAGAGCTTTTGACTATAGGGATATAGGATAGGTTATTAGACCCTTAGAGCCTATACTATAGTTGATTAGATTTTAAATTGCTTATGTGGTTACATGCAAACTCATGATGTTTATTTGTTTCGAATTTATTACACATACAAATGCATGCAGACACTTTCACTATCATATTGTGTGATATTTAATGAGTTATACTTATAGTCAAACATAACATGCTTACATATACATTTATCACGCATATTTCAAGGTTCACATTTTTAAATCATCTTCATACTTCCGTTATTCAAGATTTTGTCGCATTTTTTTTTTTCATTTCTCAATCTCATCAAAGTGAGTTCTACGGCGGGCATGTAGTAACTGTAAGGGTACGAGTACCGGTAGTCGGAACGTCCTGTCTAGGTTGGCATTCGTATAAATTCAATATAACGGACCAGTTTGCCTACCTGGGGACTAACGATGAGAGTACGAAGGACCTATTAGGCCAAAGCATGCCACACCAAACGTCGTTCGAACTAACCCCACTTTGAGGTGCCACCGTGTCCACACCTGGATACATTCCGAATATCATACGTTACATACATATTTCTCGATTTTCTCTGGGTTTTAGTGTACGTTACCAGGCTAACACATGCGAACCATATGAAAGACCCGATAATCATGGGGGCCCACATGATTACGAAGGTGAAGTATGGCGGCATGCAAAGGCCCAATTACGAGCAAAGCCCAAGACATCCTACGGATGTAGTAAATTATTATTCTTCATTTATTTTATGAATGTTCATTCCTAAATACGACACATGACCCCTAAAATGTCCAACTCATACTCTTGATACGTATTCCTTGTAGATGTCTTCTAGTCTCGCTCGTAGGAATATGAGATCAGGAAAATCCCGCGAGCGCATGGCTGCCCAAATCGCTCAACAAATGGCGGCCGTAATACCCAACATCGTAGTTCAAGTTTAACAAGCCCTTACCGCTAATCCCGACAACCCAATCAATCAAGAGGATCAAAATGTTATCAACCCTCCCCCAAATACCACTAAATGCACCTTCAAGCATTTCAAATCCTGCAACTTTGGAAGCAGCCATGGAGTTAGCTACAGAGCTCACCGAAAACCGCATACGGAATAAAGACTTCAAGGAGGAGAAGAAGAAGGATAAAGCATCAACTGAAACCTCAAACTCCACCCAAACCAAATCCCCTCCTCAACCCATTTCTAAGAGAAAACGAGATGGGCAAATATTCGCTGCCACCCAACACAATCAACCAGCTTCACAAGCCATACCCCTCCAAGCTATCCCAATCACTCAAGTAGCACCCAACTCAACTTACCCAAATAAGAAACCTTACTTTGGACCTCACCCTCAATGCAACACCTGTTTTTATCACCATCCATCTACCTTACCTTGTCGACTATGTGCGAATTGTGGACGCTATGGTCATTTGAGCAAGGTTTGCCGCACCTCTCAAAACCAAACCTCACCCCTACTCAAAACATGATCCAAGCATATCAACAACCCCAATACCCCATATTTCCATGTGTTCGAGCTGGTTTTAATTGTGGCGACCCTACCCACTTTAGAAACATGTGCCCTCGATTGATTAACATCATAAACGCCCAAGCTCAAGCAAACCCAGTTAACCAAGCAAATCAAGAAAACCTAACCACTAGGCCACCAGCAAGAGGAAGAGCTTACAACATCAACGCCAATCCTGTTGAAGATAATAACGGCCCAAACAAACCACCCAACTAGTTTTCTTAAAAAAAAAATCAAGATTCAACTCCAACCGCTTAGTTTTGATGTTTTCTTTATATTTCAATCTTCACGTGTCTCAATTATAAATTGGAAATTTATCCAAGAATCTTAATGCAAATTACTATTTCAGTTTTGTTTTATACTCATTGATTTAACATTCATATCATCATGCATCTCGACGTATTTCAATCTCATCATTCAAAGAAGTTGGGTTGTGTCTCACTTCTACATAGACTAACCTCTTCATCATAACAAACGAGAGAGGTACTGTCATCATTCAAACATGTATACTTTCAGAATTAAGACTCAAGCTTTGGTTGTTGTGTTTGTTTATGTTTTAGAGTCACATAGAATGAATCATAGCTTTCTGATAAAGCCAATGAAAATTTTACAAGAATATGGTGGATACGCCGCTGGTACTTCCTATATATAAGTATTCTTGCCAAAGGATCAGAGGCATTGTCAGGCGGTTATGAGAAGTTCCATGTAGGATATAGTAATGTCATGGTTGAAGTTTTTTTATACTCACTGATTTAGCATTCATATCATCATACATCTCGACGTATCTCAATCTCATCATTCAAAGAAGTTGGGTTGTGTCCCACTTCTACATAGACTAACCTCTTCATCATAACAAACGAGAGAGGTACTGTCATCATTCAAACATGTATACTATCAGAATTAAGACTCAAGCTTTGGTTGTTGTTTTTGTTTATGTTCTAGAGTCACATAGAACTAATCATAACTTACTGATAAAGCCAATGAAAATTTGACAAGAATATGGTGGATACGCCGCTGGTACTTCCTATATATAAGTATTCTTGCCAAAGGATCAGAGGCATTGTCAGGCGGTTATGAGAGGTTCCATGTAGGTTTTAGTGGTAGAAGTTTTGCTTTAGGATATAACCTTATCTTTCCAAACGTATCGATTCTCTCAAAACTCTTTTGCATGATATCATACCTAGTCAATCAACTCTGTTTATCAATATTCCTTATCTTAGGCATCAAAAAGCGAAACCTGTAGCAGGGTATCCAACCCTTACTAGGAACGTTACCGCCTCAAATAAAAATTAAACTCTTACCCCCTTCTAAGTATGTAATTGTCAAAACCACCCTCCTTACGAATCAAACATACCACTACTTAAATTTCGGGACGAAATTTCTAAAAGTAGGGGATACTGTAACATCCGTCAAAAAACGGGTTTTCCAAAACCCGCTTCGTTTATTAACCGAATAGTCAGTCATAAATTTTCGTTGCGTATATATTGTTTATTTTAATTTTAAACGATACATAATTAATAAACATTTTAGAATTTAAAAACTATAATTAATACAATAAAAAACAAGTGAAGAAAAATAAAAGGGAGCTGCCGGGTTTCGAACCCGGGTCAGCAGGTTCCAGCAAACAAACACTTTACCGCTCCGCCACTTGACTTCTTTGTTATTATATCGAAACAAATAAAACTTATGATGAAATCCGAATTCAAACCGGACTTCCAGCGCGGCTGAACTCGCAATCACCGGAAAATCCGGTGATCCGCGAGTTTAGGCATTTTTCCTTTTGACTATAACGTTATAACCGACGTCTACATCGGTTATAACCGACGTCTGACCCCCAATCCAAGTCGTAACCGCCGGAGAAACCTTGACCACGAATCAAGACCCAATTCAGACTAAATTCATCATGTTCTACCCTATAAATACCCCCCTCAACCTTCCAGGAATCCTTTCGCTCAAGACCGCACACTTTTTTCGTAGTTGAAGTGCTCAGAAACTCTTCGCCGGAGATTTCCAATTTCGCCGGAATAGGTCACTGGAAAACCGAACCCATTTCATTTCTTTGCCTTACTCTAAAATAGGACTTCTAGAGCTCAGAAAGAAAGCACCGCACTCACCTCAAACTTCCTGTAGATCCTCTATCGCAAGTTACACGTCGCGGGAAAAGTTTCAGTCACCGGAAATTCGTCAAAAATCATACCTGTTCGGTACAACATCCTTAAAACCTTTCTGTTTAAATTAATTTCGTTAATCAGTAATACTCAATCAACTAATTCAACAAGAATTATTGATGAAACAGTCGAGTTGATTCTCTGGTTTCGTAAACTGAAGAAGATGAAGTTTGTAATGTGTTTAAAGGAAATTGAAAAACGGAAATTATACCGGGTTAGACACACAGTCCAGTGGTGGACTGTGTGCATATTTAAATCATGGTACCGGGTTCGACTCTGTCCTTGTTCCGATTCGTCACAATATTCAAACCTTTTTATAAAACCCAAATTCGGAACTTGACAGTAAGTATATAAGAGAAATAAAGATCATAATATAAACGGGTTAGTCACCCAGCCCAGTTGGTAGGGCTGGGTGCGGTGCAAGACCAAGGTCTCGAGTTCGAAACACATACTGCGCAACGGTTCGATCAGTTAAAACCCTTTTTAAATAAATTAATTTCTGAATTAATCTAATTAATATATAAATATAATTAAAATCAGATTTATTTCGGGTTAGACACGTAGCTCAGTTGGTAGAGCTGCGTGCACGCGTACGGGAGGTCACCAGTTCGAACCTCACTCAGCGCACATAATAAACACAATCAGACCGGTCAACGGCCAAAGTCAACGGTCAACATTTTTATTTATTTATTTATTTAATCAGAAAATTATTTAAAAATAATATTTTTAAAGTTAGAAAATGTCCTTAAACTCACAAAAATAAATCTAGAAATCTATTAAGGTTATGAATTAAAATTATTAATCTCAAATAAAATCCATTTATTTACCGAACCATTATGTTATTATTTAGGTTAGTTTCTATCGTGGCTAAATCCAAATTCGTGCGCATTCATCATCAATCCAAGAAAACGCAACCACAGTGAGTGAATTCTTACAAATTCCCCTTTTTATTCATGTTTTGGGGTGTATCATGTGTCGCTTAAAATAATTCGCTTATTCAAACTCGTGCTATACCATTATATGATCTAAACTTAGAATGTAAATATTGTTTGTTATGATGTGTTACATATTGTCAAGTTGTGTGCAAATTATTCATTAGGCCCATCAGTTCCTCGTGGGAGACGAGTTGAACAACGCGTGCCTCAAAAACATTCATTAGGCCCATCAGTTTGTTGAACAACGCGTGCCTCAAAAATCATTCATTAGGCCCATAAGTTCCTCGTGGGAGACGAGTTGAACAACGTGTGCCTCAAAAACAATCATTTGGTGTATGTGTGTGTAATATTTAATATTATGTGTTTTGTGAATAAATTTACATCTACATTTATTCATATGTGGTTATGCACTTTATTTTATAATTGATTCAATAAACACGTTTAAATGTTTTCATAGGATTCACTCGCCAACTTTTTGTTGACCCAAAAACCTATTTTTACACATGATACAGGTGGACAGGATGAAGCAAGGAACACATAGGAAATTGCCTTAGAAGAAAAATAATGAAGTCTTGAAAGATGTATAGAACATGTTGTACTTGTATTATTGATTGTAATGATTCTCCTTTAAATAGAAATAATAAATATGAAACGTTATAATAAATGTCATGAGCTTTGATGAAAACCCAATCATGCCCCGATCACCTTTTCCGCTGCTGGTCGGGGTGTGACACCTGAGTCATGAGGAATCATTAAAAGGTCACCGACATGTTTCCTATCAACCAACATCTCGCATCCATCTTGTTTGATACCTGTGCCGATTTTAGTTCATCTCCATAGAATTCAAAATATACTTGAACTAGAGTTAAGTAAGATAGGCGTTCCCTCATGCTATAGGATTGACGGTAAATTAGTCAAGTCAGGGGAAGTTTAAAAAAGGATGCACTTTGGAACATGGAGAACAATAATTTAATATTGATCTTTTACCCGTTTCTCTGGGTTGTTACGACGTAGCTTTTGGCATAGGCTTGTTGACGTATAACCGAGTAGAAGTAGGTCGTCCTGATAAAACTATCTGCATCCCCCTGCCAAACAAAGAAACACTTGTAGTACACGGAGAGAAGCACGAGACGCCCTACAGAAAGGTTGCATAGCCTTTCTAGCTCACGTAGTCGATAAGGAAAATGAGGAGCCCAAATTTGGAGGAAATAACCGTTGTGAAGGAATTGCCTCGAAGTCATTCCATCAGGCTTGTCTGGATTACCTCCGCAACGACACACCAACTTTCGCATTGATTTGGTGCCAGGAGCCACACCAGTAGTGAATTCTCCATACCGATTGGCTCCGGCATAAATGCAAAGACTATCTACACAACTTCAAAAGTTGTTAGCCAAAGGATTCATTGGAACAAGTTCCTCACCATGGGGAGCTCCGGTGCCTTTTTCGAGAAGAAGGATGAAACCTTCTGAATGTGCATAGGCTACCGGGTACTAAACAAGTTAACCATCAAGAATCGGTACCCATTACCAAGGATTGACAATCTGTTCGATCAATTGCAAGGGTTGAGTTTTTATCTAAAGATTGATTTAAGAACCGTGTATCATCAGTTAAGAATCCAAGAGGAAAGTATTCCTAAGACGGTCTTTAGGACTCGCTACGGTTATTACGAGTTCCTTGTTATGCCTTTTGGGTTAACAAACGCCCTATTTATGGATTTGATGAACCAGGTATGTAAACCATACCTCGACAAGTTCGTGACTTTATTTATCGATGACATATTAATATACCTGCGAACCGAGGGAGAGCACGAACAACACTTGAGAACTATACTAGAGTTGCTAAAGGAGGAGCAATTATATGCCAAGTTCTCGAAATGCGAACTTTGGATTTGTGAAGTATAGTTTCTCGTTCACGTGGTGAACGAGAATGGGATACACATCGATCCCTCAAAGATCAAGGCTATAAAGAATTGGACCCCACCAAGAGCCCCCACGGAAATACGACAATTTCTAGGTTTAGCGGGATATTACAAGAGATTTATTGAGAACTTCTCAAAAGTTGCTCAGCCGCTAACCTCGCTTACATAAAAGGATAATAAATTCGATTGGGGAGAAAAGAAAGAATCGGCATGTCAACTATTAAAGGATAAATTAATAAGGCGCCGATATAATCACTTCTAGAAGGTACCGATGACCTTGTGGTGTATTGTGATGCATCGCATCAAGGCTTGGGTTGCGTGTTAATGCAACGTGACGAAGTCATCGCATACGTGTCTCGTCAATTGAAAGTTCACGAAAAGAACTATACCACTCATGACCTAAAGATAGGTGCAGTGATATTTGTTTTAAAAATCTGGCGTATTATTTATATGGCACTAAGTGTACCATACTCACAGAACATAAAAATCTCCAACACATATTCACTCAAAAGGAACTAAATATGTGCCAACGGTGTTGGGTAGAAGTGTTGAATGATAATGACTTTGAGATCAAGTATCACCCGGATAGAGCAGATGTAGTGGCAGATGCTTTGAGCTGGAAGGAACGAGTGAAACTTTACGCATTCGAGCCTTAGAAATGACTATTTATACGAACTTTACAACTCGAGTGCACGATGCACAACAAGAAGCTGAATGAAAAACAAATGGAACCAAACAAGGATGGAACTTTATATTTCATGGGAAGGATATAGATTCCCTATTTTGGCAATCTACGAGACTTGGTGCTGGACAAAGCACACAAGTCAAAATACTCGATACACCTAGGATCCGATAAAATGTATCAGGATTTAAACGAGTATTATTGGTGGCCTAATCTCAAGGGAAATATTGCGACCTATGTTGGGAAATGCCTAACTTTTGCAAATGGTCAATGCCGAATACCAAAAGCCAGCTGGCTTATTACAACAACCTGAGATCCTTGTTTGGAAATGGGAGCAAATCTCAATGGATTCTATTACAAACCTACCATGGACCTCACGAGGTCATGACATGATTTGGGTTATCATTGATCAGTTAACCAAATCAGCTCACTTCTTACCCATCCGTGAGAAAGAAAGTACTAAGAAGCTAGCTGAATTGTATCTTAAAGAAATCATGTCTCATGGATTGCCAATCTCGATAATCTCTGATAGGGATGGTCCCTTTGTGTCGCGGATCTGGCAATCATTTCAAACTTCGTTTGGTTCTCGCTTAGATTTAAGCACAACTTTTCACCCACAGACTGATGGTCAAAGCGAGCAAACCATCCAAACGTTGGAAAACATGCTTTGGGCCTGTGTGATGGATTTTGGAGGAAACAGGGATACTCACTTACCGTTGGTAGAGTTTTCCTACAATAACAGTCATCACACCAGCATCAAGGCCGCACCGTTCGAAGCACTATATGGACGAAAGTGCCAATCTCTGCTATGTTGGGCGGAAGTCGGTGACAAGATAACTCATTGGTCCCGAACTAGTTCAAGAGACCACAGACAAAAAATGCAAGATATGTGAGCATATCAAAGCGGCCCGAGATAGACAAAAGAGCTACGCGGATCGGAGACGCAAACCCTTATCCTTTGAGGTCGGAGACAAAGTGTTACTAAAGGTCCACCTTGGAAAGGCATAGCTAGATTCGGGATAGCACGGAAACTAAACCCGAGATACATTGAGTTTTTTCTAAATGTTGGCAAAGGTTGGTACATTGGCTTACAAGCTATAACTGCCAAAAGAACTCAACAATGTACACGACACATTTCATATGTCTATCCTACAGAAAAGCCCAATTAATGACATGGTTATCATCCCAGCGGATGGAATTCATATTGATGACAAATCTAGTTTACTGAGGAACCTATTGAGGTTATGGACTGGAAAGTTCAAAAGACAAGGAGAAGTCGAATCAAACTAGTCAAAGTTCACTGGAACTCACATCACGGACCCGAGTATACGTGGGAACGTGAAGATCAAATCAAGACAAAGTACCCCCACCTGTTCAAGGAGACTTCTTCAGAGGATGCTGCAAGGTGAAGTTCGGGAAGGAATTCTTTTTAACAGGGGGAGTATGTGACAAATGGCAAATAACCAGTAATTCTATACAATCGAATCACTACTTTTAGTACATCATGTCATGCATTATATCGTAATTAGATTACGTAACTTAGTTATATGTCATATCACAAGTATTAGGACAAGTAAATCAGGTCATAACATATACTGGTTTCCGTTAAGACACGAAACAAACCAAACAATGCCCTAAAAGTGTTGGTAGAAAGTGTTGGGCGCACTATTCGCGGTTGCACTATTCATATAAGCAAAACCGCTAAAATAAAACAGAACAACGAATAACGGCATGCTGATGCCATAATTGAGTCCACACACACATATATATATATATATATGAAAACACTAATGTGGGAACACCTATTTCAAAAATACATAACTATCCGGTACAACACCTAAATTACAAAATTGTCCGTTTCGACCAAAAAACCGACAATTTCAAATTGTCCGCAATATTAATTTGGTATTTTCCAGATTCCAAATTATAACAAAACAATGTTGAACATCCTAAAACAATATGAGAATATCAGAAATACGTAAAAGACATTGTTTCCGGTCGTACGACAAGTAGTGCACAACTTGACCGGAAAGCGACCGACTGTCGAACCGACAAAGATTTCAATGGCCGATAGCCTCATACATTAATCTAGAGAGCTAGTTAAGCTTCATTTGGTATCCGAAATCCCTCAAGTATATTGAGGTCACGGAAACACAACTCCCGAAAATGTTCGACGACAAAATAAATAAGTGCCGATATTGAGCGAATAATTCAACGGGAAGCGTTTCGGCCATCCAAACTCAACATATACTTGACTAGTGAACTAGTTAATCACGTTTCAATGTCGGAAGTACTCTAAATAAACGCCATGACAATTATGGTGGTCAAAAACCAAAGCTTCAGGTACTAAATAATAAGATTCGTTTATTAGCGAATATTGTGTCGATGAACGAACTAGTAACGTTTTTGTTATCCGAAACTAATACAAATTTGTCAAGGGGACTAATTAACATTGATTAACACCCTTAACCCTTATTACCTACTAATGATAAAAGATCACCCCTAATCACCATACTTAACCTAAACACCTAAATATTTATTTTTTTCAACACATGTTACAATTAATTACACTTAACCCCCCCATGTGGGCCCTACCCACTTGATTCATGTTGAAATTGAGATTTTAGAAGCATGGTGTAAGATTATGTCTTGACTTGTGAAAGATAGCAATTATTTATCCTAACCTATACTCCATATCTTCATCATTTTCACTTCAAAAATTTGAAACCATCTTCCCTCTTTCTCTCTCTTTCACACGGATACAACCATCTCCATTCCACCACCATAAGACCACCATTAACCACGTCATTTCACTCATTTTGAAGTCATTTCAAGACCATCCAGGATGATAGCAAAGATGGAGGACCATTAGGGCTTTCTTGGAGCTCCATTTTCTTCCTAGATCATCACTGAACTTGTGCACCCATTGTAAGACAAATCTCTTCATATTCTAGCTTATGATCATGTCTAGTTTAAGGAAGTACAAGTTGATCATCTAGAAAATGAAGAAAAGATAACCTAAAAACCCTAACTCTCACCTTAATAATAACATTAAATATAGTTTATTTTGTGTTGATTATGTGTTTATATTTAACTAGTTAGCATGATGGTGTTTATGTTAAAATAAATATGAAAATGATGATTTAACCATGGTAATGTTTAAATCTAAACAAGATCATCAACTTCATCAGCCATGAAGATTACTACAATCTAAAAGTAATTTTATCACACATGAGTAATTTTTATAAAGACTAAACACTATGATTTAAGATGTAACAATTTTAAATAGCGTAGTAATCAAAGGGGTTTAAAATGAATGACTTGATCTAGTGATGTAACAAGTATGATGGTTTAAAAATACTAATAAAGGTTGAAATCACATTATATTTTTAGTAAGATTTTGACTACCAAAATGCTATGGATGATGATGTACATAAGTTGTAAACAAATAATATGGAAGCTTTAAATTATTTGATGATCTTGATTATGAGTTTAAACAGGGTTTAAATACGTTTTAAAACGTGGAAAACGCCATAGTTTAGGGGAAACTATGGTGAAATTTTCTAAAAATCTAATCGCGATTAAGGTATGATTAACAGGGTGATTAGCAGGACTAAACACGATTAGAGACTTAAATCATCATTAAGGAAGTTCTAATGACAAGGGTTAATCCCTAAACACCCAAGTGTTTAACAAGTATATATATATGTATATAAATACTTGTGAAAATAAAAATATGCATATTTTGTCACCAAGAACCATGTGTAAATACTTGTGTGTATTTATGTGTATGTATTAGAAAGTTAGGAAAATTCTAACTAAATACCAATACACCACATAGGAGAACCTTCAAATACTTGGAGATGAACAAATAAAATGATGCATACAACTGAACAATTTGCATATGCAATGCAGTATTTGCATATACCTTAAAACAATTGTATACAACTGAACAATTTGCATATACAATGTAGTATTTGCATATACCCTAAAACAAATGCATACAACGGAACAATTTGCGTATACAATGTAGTATTTGCATATACCTTAAAACAAATGCATACAACAGAACAATTTGCACATACAACGCAGTATTTGCATATACCTTAAGAAAAATGCATACAATGGAACAATTTGCATATACAATTTAGTATTTGCATATAACTTAAAACAAATGCATACAACGGAATAATTTGCATATACAATGCAGTATGTGCATATACCATAGAACAAGTGCATACAAAGTGAAACGAACGTATTTATACATGTGAACGAGGTTCACTATACTTATGAAGAGATGGGCTAGGCCCAAAGACATACATGACATGGGCTAGGCCCAATGACATAAATACATGGGCTAGGCCCAATCACATAAGACATGGGCCAGGCCCAATGACATCAATTACATGTGCTAGGCCCAATCATATGAAGACTTGGGTTAGGCCCAATGACATACATGACATGGGCTAGGCCCAATGACCTAAATTACATGGGTTAGGCCCAATTACATAAAGACATGGCTAGGCCCAACGACACGCGTGCAAGGCACGAGGACATGTGAAGGGCGAGGCCCGTTCACACACGATCTAAGAATAACAATATATATAAATATATTTGAGAAATATATGTATAAAAATATTAATCGAACAAACGAACTACCAACACTATGATAACATTAAAGTTGTTCTAATGTGATAAATATATACACAACAAGAATTCAAGATGAACAACTAGTATGAGGTCCAACGAGACCTAGGTGTCTAATGAAGTTAATACACATGTATGTTACACACATGTATGTACATCGAACTTTGACAAGTACGATGTACAGAACGCAAAGCTGTGAGTTCATGTCCCTCCTTTCAATTATTTCAAAGTTTTATTATAAAACTATCGAGGGGAAATACTTATCATAACAAACGGCATGTTAGCTATGGGGTTAGTTGATAACACGATCAATGTGTGTAAGTAGGATGATGACAAGAGTAACCATTAATCATTTAGTGACCATGGTGCAAAATGTATATATCTATAGAGTTTGAGGCACGCTCTACTCCTGGTTGGTATACCCTTCGGAGTGCTTTTGTGGTCCCAAATGATTGGTTACTTACTTATGGCACATATGTCAGAGTGCTAGCTACACACTGATAGATCCTTAAATTCCATGAATGCTAATAACATACTAAGATTTCATTACTGGATTACAAACAAGACATGTTATACGAAAACAATAACTACATGAACTCGCCAACTTTATGTTGACTTTTTAAAATTAATGTTATTTTAGGACGCAAGACTTGAGCCGGTGAACACTTCGGGAAATGGGAATGACATGACAATGCCATCTTTTGGAGGATTTGCCTTTGATATCACAACCTCATATCGGTATATAGGAGTCAAAAGCTCAACATGCTTTTACGATGAAAACAATCTTTTATTATTTTGTAATGTATTTCAACCCACATTTTTATGATAATGTGAAACTATTAGGATTTCACTCTTGGAAAATGGTAAACATTGGTTGCAAGTCAATATAAGCATGGCATCGTTGTTGATTTACAGTTGTTTACATGATTGGATGCAATGATTACCTCATAGTCACACGCTTGCGCTTCTGCTAGACTAGGGTGTGACAGATACGAACACATAACCCAAGTACGAACATGAGAAGAGCAAAAGTATCACTTCATACGAAGCTAACTCACCTCATATGAGGTGGTCACCGATTTGTACAAGGTGCTCATGTATATATATATGTGTGTGTTGTGTGTTCATTGTTTTGTAAGTTTTGGAAGTTCCCAAAGGGGAAACGCTGGCGGAATCTCTTTGGGATTCGGCCAGCTAGACAAGATGTATACTCTTTCGGTATGAATGAATGAATGAATGCTTTCGTTAATTCTGTTTCTACTCCTTTCTTAATAATGTTCTACCGAATCGGTACTATCATACGCCCAAACTTCCGTCTAGAACCGCCATCACCGGGACCTACAAATTGTAATTTGCCTCCTTGAGATTTTTCCAGATTGCCCTCTTACTCCCTGTCTTCCAATTTTTCCCTTTGACTCTAGAACATGGTTATTTCATTACCTAATTCCCCTACTGTTAGTCAACAATAATTGTTTGACTGTTAAATTTAGGGGTACATTTGTAGTTTCACCCATGAAGCTTATTCACCATCCTGTTTACCACCCATATCTTATACTTATAACCCTCTGAGACCCTCAACTAACACACACCATAGATCATCTACTTCCTTCTTCTTCATTCACACCAGAGATCACTGTAGAAATGGAGTTTAATATCCAAATGTAGAATGAATCGATCATAGGAACAATTACACACTTCTCTTTCACTTTTATTGCACTGAAATTGTAACACCCCGACAGCGCAAAACAACAAACTGTGACAGAAATGTCGGGGAGTCATATCACAGAACTATTGTTTCACAACTCATGGAATTTAGAATTTTTTTATTAAGTTAAATGTTTACATTGTCTTGAGATAAATAGAAACAACACATAAATAAATTGTCTTTCATGTTTTAAGTCTGTAATGCCCGCGTTTGTCACACCCCCATGTAATCCCTTCACATCAGAGCGCGGCGTGAACTGTACTGGTATCTTCATTGCACAGCGGAAGCAAAAGTGCTAAGGTTTCTAGTAAATGAACGCCCGCTAACTACTCGAATCCCTATGGGTTCCACTATTCCAACCGTGCCATACTTGTAATCATAACCTGAGAAAGAACATGCGAAAAATCAACATAAAGTTGGCGAGTTCATAGTTTGTCTGTTTTTGTTTCAAATGAATCATAAAAAATTTGAAAGTCTTGCATTCGAAAAACCCAGTTTGTGGGATCATAGTATCCCAAAGCATTTGAAATGTCATGTCTGTATAACAGTACTGAAATGTTTTCCATGTTGTTTGCAAATCGATGCATATAACTGTTATGTTTATAAACCAGTGATAAAATGTTTTCAATCATATTTGTAAATAAACCGGTATTGAAATGTTTTCTTGTTATCTTTATAAACAAGTATTGAAATCGTAGTATGTAGATTGCCTATGGAATCTAAGGATCAGTCAGTGTGTAGCTAATACACTGGCCTATGTGCATAAGTAAGTAGGCAAACCGAGACAACTCTGATATCATTGGGATCACAAAAGCACTCCTAACCGGTTAACATACCAGGAGTGGAGCGTGTCTCAAACTCATAGATCTATACCTTTTGCACCTTGGTCACTACATGATTAAAGGTTACTATTGTTATCATCCTACTTACGCACATCGATCTATTATCATCTAATCCCATAGCTACATACCAATTGTTTTAAATTTGTTATCCGTGTTATTGGGCCTAGCCCATGTTTCCTTGTTATTGGGCCTAGCCCATGTTTTCTTGTTATTGGGCCTAGCCCATGTTTTCTTGTCATTGGGCCTAGCCCATGTTATAAATAAAATTGGGGTCTCGCCCCCTAGTTGTGACTATGACAATCCTGTCACTAGTCATAAAACTCATGCATGTTTCGAAAAGCTTTGTATAGCTTGTGAAAATCCGGTAAATTTAGTCTAAATCATGCTTAAAACATCGTGTTTATTTTGCATGTCTTTCCACCCCCGAAAACATTTATAAAAATGTAAAACGGTAAAAAGTGGGGGTTATGAACTCACCTTGATATCCTTGTGCAAAGCTAGCTTAATGTGATTTCCATAGTGTTGTCTCCACAACTTGACTTACTAGCATGCAATCTAGTGTATTCCTAAAACGGAATAACTTGTAAGTTTCTAGATATAACGTAGCTCAAGTACTTGTAACCGAGCTTTACCAAATCGTTAACCATACGATCCTATGAATGTGTCATTGTCTTAACTCGGTTAACCAATCTATGGTTTTCTTAAAAGCTATTTAGTTTTCGAGAGAGTTGAAATATATGTTTACATATAAACATAACTATATTTCATGAAATCATATTTTGTCGTCATGTACGTCGACGGATAATAGTACGACTCTTCGTGGTTTTCGTAAGATATAATGTATATATACTCGAAAATATATCCGTATAGGTAACACATTTCGTATCCGAGCAAGAGTCTGGCATATCGTTTATAATAAATAACGCTTCGTTTGGCGTTGAAATCGAATATAACAAATGGCATTTGAAGCTTCCGAATCGTCGACGTTTGAAATAAGTATAACTATATTTATTTTATAAAAGTATTTGATATCTCGGCATTCGTATATATATGTAATTATATTCGTGTTATACGATTTCCGAATTCGGTCGTTTGAAAAAATTCGCGCCTTGTATTCGTCTTGTAAAAGTGTGGCGTTACGAAATAAATATAAACAATATACTTATTTTTATATCGTTGTTCGAATGATTTATCGATGTTTGAAATCTAGTTTCCGAGTTTCGACTTTGAATTAAACATAAATAAATATTATTTATGTTATAGTCGAATACCGAATGTTGTTATCTTGTAATCGCACTCGTTGAAATGTTATCGGCTCAAGTTTTGAACGTTTTAATAGCGTCGTCAAATAAATATACACCTATATTTATTTTATAACAATCGTTTGAACTCGGAAGTTTTATCCTTGAAATATAACGCGTTTCGTATTGTTTATTTTATGAAAATCGGACAGAGTTTCCTCTGTTTTCGGACGATCCCGACAATACATGTTGTCGATTTAACTTGTCAAAACGCAATAATCAATGTAACAACATATATAAATTTTTGTCGTGTTTTGAATATAGTTTTCGCCAATTATACGTCCGATTTATATAATTAACGCCATCAGTTCGATTTTAACTATTAGTGTTTATGCGAATATCATACGTCGATTCATTTATTATTTTTAAACTTTTTGGCGCTAAGTATTCGTTTAATGGGTAGGTTTTGACTTGGTTCCGCGATAAATATTAACAATAATTATAAACTAATATAATTAAATTTTCGCGTCGTAATTAATTTTTACCGAGTCTCGCGTTGAATACTTGACCCGACAGTTGATCGGGTTTGACGAGAGTTTGACCGAGTTTGACTGAGTCGTACCGAACACCGAACCGAGACACGCGTCCGAACCTGAAACAAACACTTAGATATTTAAACTGAACCGCATTGAACCCAAATCGAAACCAAACTGAAATATCGAAGTTGTTTCGAACTTTAACTGGGTTGAACCGTGTAGAACCAAATCTGAACCGAGTTTGAACCGTGCGCTGTATCTTGAACTAAACCGAGATCTAAGACCCGAGTGACCATCTTGACTGAGTTTAACCCGAACCCGATCCAAAACTGAACCAAACATAGCCACCCAAATCGAACCCGGGACCAAAACGAGTTGAACCGGAGACCCAAGACGCCGCCACCGCTGCTGCTGCCGGCGGTACCTTGACCCAACCCAAACAACCCAAACCTGCACCGCCACCACTGCCGCGTCACCGACCGGCTTAAAGCCGCCGGCGACGGCGTTGTCGTCGCTTACCCAACACCGGACCACCACCATCGTCATCATCGCCGCCGGTTATAACCCCAAACCCGACAAACTCATCCCGAAAACAACAACCCCCATGCGGCCGTTGAGATTCCCACGCCGCTGCCGCTAGCGTGAGCGGCGCCACCGCTGCTGCAGCAGCAAAGTCGCGCCGCTGAAACGCGTCGCCGTCTCTTTCTCTCTCATCCGATCTCTCTCTCTCCTCACAACTCTCTCTCTCTTATGCTCTCGCTCTGGACAGAAAGCATGCGGGTGTGTGTAGGAGATGTACAAGAGAGGTGATGAGTGGGTGTGTGTGTGGCCGGAGAAGACGACCAGAGTCACCTGTGTTTGTTGCCGGAGTCTGGCGACCGAAGAGAAGGGGAGAAAGCAGGGGATCTTTTGTGTGCTAGGGTTTAGTTTTTGAAGAAAATGAGGGAATTAGGGTTAATGTTATATTTATTGTTAGGGTTTTTAAATGGGTCGGGCCCAAGGCCAGTTAATCGTGTTCAAGCCCAATACGTATCCAAGGCCCGTTATCATTTCTCGAACCACGTAAAATATTTATTCGGAGTCGAGAGTGCTTAAAATTTTATCGGAGGTCGGGTTTTAACGTGAAATCCGTTCGTTGCGTTAAAAATCGCGTAGTTGCCCTGTTTGTCGTTTCTGATCCGTTTTTCGTTCTGGTTTCAACCGCGAGTATTAAAATTTGAAAATGAAGCCAAATATATCGTAATAAATTAATATTTAGACGTATCTCTAGTCCGTGGCTTCCGTTTCGTTGTCGGTGCGTTATAGTTTTCCGCGTAAATTCCGCATTGTGCTTTGCAACGTTCAACGATCCAAATTTATCGCATAATTATAACTGTATGACAAATACAAGTACAAAATTCGTATTTTTCAGCATCAGTTCGCTTATCGTTCAATTTCGTGTTTGGTGTCTTCGATTATCGCCAAATCACGTAACGTGAAGCAAGTAGACGTTCCTAGGCTTTCCAAAGGCCTGATCGAGTTAATTTACGTCTAATTACTTTGTTTATGATGATATTATTGTTCATTACGCGCTTAATTACAACCGGAAACTAACGGTTGTCACATTCTCCCCTTGTTATAAAAATTTCGTCCTCGAAATTTAAACTATGTTATCTGGTTAGATTTTTTTTGTCAAACGTAGGTAAGTATTAAAAATACCCAGGTAAATAACCATGTAATGCATCGAGACTTGTCTGGAGTATATGAATGCAATGATTTACGACAACAACATGAACCCACTAGTTCAACTGAATCTGTTTTCAGAATCGATGCCAATTGAACAAAACATAATGATAAAATCACTATTGTGGCTGAGTTTACATGGGTCATACCAATGAGAATCTCAACAAATAGATTTCCAAGACGTTCACAATCTGTAACTGAATTTCATAAACAATAAGATTTTCTACCAACGGAAACTAGCGTTGGTTTTTGATCGGTGAGACTTATGATCAACAAGCTCAACTGAATTAGAAACATGAAGGTGATTTGTTAACGTTTCGAACCATAAGTTAACACTATTGAATTGCAAGGATACACCGAATAACAACTGAAGTTAGTGTATCATTGTCTTAATACATAGTTGCATTAAGACCACTTTCAATGATTAGCCCAAGCTACAAGTTTCAACCGACGTCACAAGGCGTCATAGCCATTGAAATAATTCAATAATAGTGGTTACCGAACAAATTCACCGTGTTTACAATTCAATGAAAGGTTCAATCAAGTAAGTCTGAATATTTGTTCCAAATAAATCTCATAGGATTTTCAACTTGAAAATGAAAGAACAAATAAATATAAATTTTCCGGTCGATAGTGGAAGAACAATAAATATCCACAATTCTCGACCGATGATGAAAGAACCGTTACGAGGTACATTGAAATAGACCATAAATTTGTGTACCATCTTCTTAATACACGATTGTATTAAGAACGTTTTAAGAAAATGATCTAACAAGGGGATTTAAAAATGAATAAATAATCAAGTAATTAAATCCGTACATAAGTTGTGAAAGCGAAATTAGCACAAGCTTCAACTAGTGTAACGCCACCACAAGGTGTCGTAACCAACAAATGACTTAATAAGGGTGCAGACTGAACCAGCCTACTATGGTTCAAAACAAATGAAATGCTTGTTGACATTACTTTGAATATGACGGTCTCAATCCATCATATGAAATCCTTGAATTGACTTTGTACACATTGAGCAAGTTCAAACAATTGAACTTGGTTTGACACAATCCAACAATAAGTACATGATTCGACCAAGAAGTTTCAATATGGTTACAACGAAAACCCATGTATGCAACTTGGAAAGAAAATGAAATTTCAAGAAATTCATTGACTCGATATCAAGGAGTCAATATTTGCAATAAGGCAGGTCATCTAGATCACAAAGCAAAAATTTGAATATAGCGAACCAACCTTTGAACGACTGATGAAATGACCATACGAAGTGAAGACCCTAATGGTCTCCACGTATCAAGTTAACCACATGCCTAGCAAATAAGGCATGCGTATCATGTAATTTGTCAAGAAAGGACGCAAATATGTGTTCACTTACAAGGAAGAAATTCCCGTGATACAATGACCGTTATGAGGAGTAGAGGTGTGCAAACCTACTCAGTATATGCAAAGTTGAAATTTCAACAAAGCGAATTCGAGGACTTTACCTGGTATTTCCTGTGATGACTTATTGTTTCGTGACATTACCACCGAATGTCGTATGGCGTAGTTTCCATTAATGAAGTAGGGGGGATGTGATGACATGTGACTTCTTTTACAGTGCTAATTGTTGTGATTTACCATTGTAATAAGTACCGACTGTTGTGATATCTCGTTTGAACATACCTCAGCATGGTTCGTGTCGCTATAGGACCACGTGACAAATTGCCGCATTCTGGTCGGTAGTCCCCCGCTGTCTTGAATAGCATCATTGTCGTAATGTCGTACTTCCTCAAGGCCGCGCCTTGAAAGTCGTATGTGATGTACTTCAACATCCATTGTCGTATCGTTTAAGTTTCATGTATATTTTCACACTAGCGCTTTGTTTTACGTAGGATACCTGCTCGGGTAAATAAAATAGTAGCGACAATATATGTAATGTGTTTGCCCGAGTTAATAATCGCAGTTCCTACGTATTGACCTTTAATGAATATTGACATAAGTTTTCCAAAGGTCCTAAATGCATGTTGTCAAAACTCTCAAGTTTTGCCTACGGTATGTAATGTTTTCATGTACCGTGTATCAAACACAACACTAGTGTATGATTAAAATCATAATGTTGACTTAACGTTTTCGGCCACGGTTGGAACCCATATTCGAGTGCTAGGCGTTCTGTATGTATTCAAATCTTATTGATCTAATGTCCCTAAAAGAACGTGAGGTTAAAGCCTAGGTATCTCCACAGAAACCTAATTCGTTGAAACCTAAAGCTCTGATACCACTCTGTCACACCCCCATGTAATCCCTTCACATCAAAGCGGGGCGTGAACTCTACTGGTATCTTCATTGCATAGCGGAAGAAAACGTGAGTGCTAAGGTTTCTAGTAAATGAACGCCCACTAACTACTCGAATCCCCATGGGTTCCACTATTCCAATCGTTCCATAATTGTAATCATAACCTGAGAAAGAACATGCGAAAAATCAACATAAATTTGGAGAGTTCATAGTTTGTCTGTTTTTGTTTCAAATGAATCATAAAAGATTTGAAAGTTTTGCATTCGAAAAACCAGGTTTGTGGGATCATAGTATCCCACAGCATTTGAAATGTCATGTCTGTATAACAGTATTGAAATGTTTTCCATGTTGTTTGCTAATCCATGCATATAACTATTATGTTTATAAACCGGTGATAAAATGTCGTATTTGTAAATAAACCGGTATTGAAATGTTTTCTTGTTATCTTTATAAACCAACATTGAAATTGTAGTATGTAGTTTGCCTATGGAATCTAAGGATCAGTCGGTGTGTAGCTAATACACTGGCCTATGTGCCATAAGTAAGTAACCAAACCGAGAAAACTCTGACATCATTGGGATCACAAAAGCACTCTTAACCGGTTAACATACCAGGAGTGGAGCGTGTCTCAAACTCGATAGATCTATACCTTTTGCACCTTGGTCACTACGTGATTAATGGTTACTATTTTCATCATCCTATTTACGCACATGGATCTGTTATCATCTAATCCCATAGCTACATACCAATTGTTATAAATCTGTTATACGTGTTATTGGGCCTACCCCATGTCTTGTTATTCGGCCTAGCCCATGTTTTCTTGTTATTGGGCCTAGCCCATGTTTTCTTGTCATTGGGCCTAGCCACTGTTTTCTTTTCATTGGGCCTAGCCTGTGTTTTCTTGTCGTTGGGCCTAGCCCATGCTATAAATAAAATTGGGGTCTAGCCCCCTAGTTGTGACTATGACAATCCTGTCACTAGTCATAAAACTCATGCATGTTTCGAAAAGCTTTGTATAGCTTGTAAAAAACCGGTAAATTTAGTCTAAACCATGCTTAAAACATCGTGTTTATTGTAATCTGTATGTAATATGGTTCAGAAATATGTGATTTTCGTTATTCGAAACATTGTGTACCTTTGCAAAACTTGCATGTCTTTCCACCCCCGAAAACAATTTATAAAAATGTAAAACAGTAAAAAGTGGGGGTTACGAACTCACCTTGATATCCTTGTACAAAGCTAGCTTAAGGTGTTTCCATAGTGTAGTCTCAACAACTTGACTTGCTAGCATGCAATCTAGTTTATTCCTAAAACGGAATAACTTGTAAGTTTCTAGATATAACGTAGCTAAACTACGTGTAACAGAGCTCTACCGAATCATTAACCATACGATCCTATGATTGTGTCATTGTCTTAACTCGGTTAACCAATCTATGGTTTTCTTAGAAACTATTTAGTTTTCAAGAGACTTGAAATATATGTTTACATAAAAACATAACCATATTTCATGAAATCATATTTAGTCGTCATGTACGTTGACGGATAATAGTACGACTCTTCGTAGTTTTCGTAAGATATGATGTATATATACTCGAAAATATATCCGTATAGGTAACGCATTTCGTATCCGAGCAAGAGTCTGGCGTATCGTTTATAATAAATAACGATGTCATCGTACGCTTGTTATAGTCCCGCGGAGTTGCGTCGTACTTCATTTGGCGTTGAAATCGAATATAACAAATGGCATTGAAGCTTCTGAATCGTCGACGTTTGAAATAAATATAATTATATTTATTTTATAAAAGTATTTGATGTCTCGCCATTCGTATATATATGTAATTATATTCGTGTTATACGATTTCCAAATTCGGTTGTCTGAAATAATTCATACCTTGTATTCGTCTTGTAAAAGTTTGGCGTTACGAAATAAATATAAACAATATACTTATTTTTATATCGTCGTTCGAATGATTTATCGATGTTTGAAATCTAGTTTCCGAGTTTGACTTTGAATTAAACATAAATAAATATTATTTATGTTATAGTCGAATACCGAATGTTGTTATCTTGTAATCGCACTCGTTGAAATGTTATCGGCTCAAGTTTTGAATGTTTAAATAGCGTCGTCAAATAAATATACACCTATATTTATTTTATAACAATCGTTTGAACTTGGACGTTTTATCCTTGAAATATAACGCGTTTCGTATTGCGTATTTTATGAAAATCGGGCAGAGTTTCCTCTGTTTTCGGACGATTCCGACAATACAAGTTATCGATTGTCAAAACGCAATAATCAAAGTAACAACATATATAAATTTTCGTCGTGTTTCGAATATAGTTTTCGCCAATTATACGTCTGATTTATAAATTTAACGCCGTCAGTTCGATTTTATCTATTAGTGTTTACACGAATATCTTACGTCGATTCATTTATTATTTTTAAACTTTTTGGCGATAAGTATTCGTTTAACGGGTCGGGTTGAGCTCGGTTCCGCGATAACTATTATAATAATTATAAACTAATATAATTAAATTTTCGCGTCGTAATTAATTTTTACCGGGTCTCGCGTTGACTCATTGACCCGATAATTGACCAGTTGACCGGGTTTGACCAGAGTTTGACCGCATTGATCGAGTTTGACTGAGTCGAACCGAGACATGCGTCCGAACCTGAAACAAACACTTAGATATATAACTGAACCGAAGTGAACCCAAATCGAAACGAAACTGAAATATCGAAGCTGTTTCAAACTTAAACCGGGTCGAACCGTGTCGAACCAAATCTGAACCGAGTTTGAACCGAGTGCCGTATCTTGAACTAAACCGAGATCCGACACCCGAGTGACCATCTTGACCGAGTTAAACCCGAACCCGATCCAAAACTGAGCCGAACATAGCCACCCAAATCGAACATGGGATCAAAATGAGTTCAGCCGGAGACCCAAGACGCCGCCACCCTGCTGCCGGCGACGGTACCTTGACCCAACCCCCAACCCAAACAACCTAAACCTGCACTGCCACCACTGCCGCATCGCCGACCGGCTTAAAGCCATAGGCGACGGCATTGTCCGTCGCTTACCCAACACCAGACAGCCACCATCTTCATCATCGTCACCGGTTATAACCCCCGACCCGACAAACCCATCCCGAAAACAACACCCCCTGCCGCCATCGAGATTCCCACGCTGCTGCCGCCAGCGTGAGCGACGTTCCCGCTGCTGCCGCCGCCGGCGACACAGCAAAGCCGCGACGCTGAAACGCGCCGTCTCTTTCTCTCTCGTCCGATCTATCTCTCTCCTCACAGATCTCTCTCTTTTCTGCTCTCGCTCTGGACTGAAAGCGTGCGGGTGTGTGTAGGAGATGTACAAGAGAGGTGATGAGTGGGTGTGTGTGTGTGGCCGGAGAAGATGACCGGAGTCACCGGTTTTTGTTGCTGGAGTCCGGTGACCGGAAGAGAAGGGGAGAGAGCAGGGGATCTTTGGTGTGCTAGGGTTTAGTTTTTGAAGAAAATGAGGGAATTAGGTTTAATGGTATATTTATAGTTAGGGTTTTTAGATAGGTTGGGCCCAAGGCCCGTTAATCGTGTTAGAGCCCAATACGTATCCAAGGCCTGTTATTGTTTCTCGAACCTCGTAAAATATTTATTCGGAGTCGAGAGTGTTTAAAATTTTATCGGAGTTCGGGTTTTGATGTGAAATCCGTTCGTTGCGTTAAAAATCGCATAGTTGCCCTGTTTGTCGTTTCTTATCCGTTTTTCGTTCTGGTTTCAACCGCGAGTATTAAAATTTGAAACTGAAGCCAAATATATCGTAATATATTAATATTTAGATGTATCTCTAGTTTGTGGCTTCCGTTTCGTTGTCGGTGCGTTCCGGTTTTCCACGTAACTTCCACATTGTGCTTTGCAACGTTCAACGATCCAAATTTATCGCATAATTATAACTGTATGACAAATACAAGTACAAAGTTCGTATTTTTAGGCGTTGTCAGTATTTGTTCGGCATCAGTTCGCTTATCGTTCAATTTCGCGTTTAGTGTCTTCGATTATCGCCAAATCACGTAACGTGAAGCAAGTAGACGTTCCTAGGCTTTCCAAAGGCCTGATCGAGTTAATTTACGTCTAATTACTTTGTTTATGATGATATTATTGTTCATTATGCAATTAATTACAACCGGAAACTGCCGGTTGTCACAACGTCCATTCCTGCGTGAAGCATGCATCATATTATCAAGCATAGACTCCGGAAACATATGTGAAAAGAGAGTCAGCATAAAAATGCAGGCGAGTACATAGGTTTTGTAGGTATGTCAAATTAATGGCTTTATATACATATTGCAACACCTCGTCTGACTACAAGAGTCGTTAAGTGAAAACATTGTATCAAAAGTGTTTGATATTTCAATACAATTAACCAACTAAAACAAGTTGGTTAGAGTTGTGAAAACCCTTATAGCCATGAATCATTACCAAAACATTTCTTTTGTAAAAACCTTGTAATAGATTGATTCAAAAGAAAACTTCGTACGGTTTATATCTTTTAGTGAAAATAATTCCGTGACACTGTTCAAAACCATTTGTCCGTGTTATAAACCATTCGTCCATGTTATAAATAATTTTTCGTGTTATAAACCAATCGTCCGTGTCATAAACCAATTGTCCATGTCATAAACAAATCATCCGTGTTTTTTTAATTGTGAAAACTTTTGATCGTTCTATAATGAACACATTCAAACCTGTGTTGACTATACCACCAAGGTGTCTCTTTAACTAGACTAACAAATCAACAAATGATTTATTAATCAGAAACAGTTTCCGTCATTACCCAAACTTCCACCAAATCCAGTGAACAGTCCGATAATGGGATTGTCAGTCCTATGGTACCATAACATACTACTGGTCGGCTCGGCCAAAGTTAATAAATGTCATTCGTGTTATGGATAACGCATCAACAAGTTGTTCACATTATTGAAATTGTATTATTTTATATATAAAACCATAGACAAACTTGAAAATGATTAGCACATATGAGTCACCCCAAAACATTTACAAAATGTAAAGGAGGGGACTATGTACTCATTTGAAAATTATTTTATATATAAACCATGTATATTGTTTTGAAATCTTGAAAATAACTATAGGCACATATGAATCACCCGAAAACATTTGAAAACATAAAAGAGAGGGCTATGTACTCACTTTGAAAATTATTTTGTATATATAAACCATGTATATTGTTTTGAAATCTTGAAAATAATTACAGTGCACATATGAATCACCCGAAAACTTTTGAAAACATAAAAGAGGGGCTATGTACTCACTTTAAAAATCATTTTGTATATATAAACCACGTATATTGTTTTAAAATCTTGAAATTAATTACAGGCACATATGAATCACCCCAAAACATTTGAAAACATAAAAGAGGGGGCTATGTACTCACTTTGAAAATCATTTTGTATATATAAACCATGTATATTGTTTTGAAATCTTGAAAATAATTATAGGCACATAGGAATCACCCCAAAAAATTTAGAAAATGTAAAAGAGGGGAACTATGTACTCACTTGGGATTGCAAAAGTGTTCTTGATCAACGGAATAAATAAAGCTCAAACGTGTCCTAATTTGTCAGAAAAATATGTTAGCGTGTCGGGACTACAAACGGGAGATCGGATAGAATGAAGTCATATAAACCAAATGAGTGTTGGAACTCATGTGATATGGTTTAACAAACTTAACATTCTGATTTAGAAAGGATCCTAAGTGCTTTTGACTCGTTATGACTCGTTAAGGTAATTTATGCTACGTTAACCGGTCATTAGCGTAAACACATGAACGGATGGTTAAACATGTCCTTAAATGCCAAAACATGTTTGAAAATGTTTTAACATCAGTTTATATGTAAAAAATTTGGTTACATGTGTTTAAAATGGATTTATGCGCAAAAGGGCATTTTGGTCATCATTTTTTTAAGAACATAGAAGTGACTTATCATAACAGTAACCAAACGACGTGACCACAAGGTATAACCTCGGTAGGTTATTCCTTATACAACTACAGTCACAAATATGTGTTTGGTCAGATCCTAAGATCAACCAAACTGGTCGGATTCAAAAGTCAAAGCGGTGGTCAAGACTGCTCGACCTACGACCCTAAATAAGCACTAAACTAGAAGCGATGAGTTAGACATGTAAAAATATGTCTAACTAAGTTTATAAAATTTATTTGGTATCAAAACCTGGTGTTTATATACCCGAAAATAGTTTGGTCGTAAAACGCACATCATGCACATTTTTGACCGAAACTTTGACTCGTCACTCCGACTAGTAAATGTGGTAATCAGAAAGTGTAATCACTAGGGATTATAACCTTCATGATTACAATAACGTTGCAAAGTTCAATTGAACTTTGACTTGAACAAATATGGTCAAAATCAAAAGTCAATCAGGAAGCCAAACTGTTCGACTTTTAGCTCAAAATAGCTAAAATAATGAAAGAACTAGGAAGAGTACTTACTCGTGTTGAAAAACACTTCGGAACTCAAGATAGGAGGCTTCCAAAGGCTGGAAACAAGCTCCAAGAAGGATAGAAAGAAGAACTTCACACTTTTCTTTGAAGTGTTTTGAAGTGGTGTGAAAAAAATGGAAGAATCATGGGGTATTTATAGTATTTTAGGATTAAGGAGGTGATGACAAGTGTCCTCAAGTGTGTATTAGTGTCCTAACATGTGTCAACACCAAATTAAGTGCGGCAAAATGAGTGCTAGGTGTCAAAAATTGGAGATAGGTGGCAAACTTGGTGAAGAAGCAAAAATATTTATTATTTTTTTGACATTTTTGGACCTTGGACTTGAATTTTCACTTGTTTGCCATTTTTAACCCCTTTAACCTAATATTTAGGTTCTATAAAGGTGTTAAGACATGTGTAACTTGGATTATGCCCGAAAATATCATGGATGTCGGTTCGTTCGGTTGTACGGTTATGTGTTTTGCAACAATGCGTAAAACGCTTTCACGAACACGAAAATGATCGAAATTGTGCAACGATTGACATTTTGCATTCTCATCAATAAAATACAAGATTTTATTGAATACAAAAATATTCAGAAACAAAACACAGGGTTTCATTGAATATGAAATTGTTTGTAATTGTGCATTGATTGAAAAGGCACAAATGTCATAGAAATCATGCCTTTGACACGCAATCGAAGCTCTGTTTCACTATTGTTGGTACAATGTAGTTGAATTGCACGTGTCAGAGAGTTATAACAACCACAAGTGGTGTGGGTGACAGTTGTTTTGAGGTGGTTGAATGATTTAACATTCAATGTTTGTGTCGTCTTCCCGCCGTCACCACTAGACCACCGCCATCACCACCGCTGTAATCACTGCCATCACTACCTCCGTAACCACCGCAATCTCATCACCACCACCACCCCTACCTACCCTCAACACCACCATCAGAGAACCCACTTCACGAAGACTAATTGTGGTCAAGTATTGGTACAATGTGGTTTGGTTGCACATTTCCTATGTATAATTATGCAACTCTTTTTCATCAGTTATGTATCTAGAATGTAGGTATCATATAATTATCTAGAATTTAGGGTCATTAACTATATCACAAGGACAGTTGCTATGTTTTGTTCTCTATTGATGATGATCAATTATACTCTATAACTATATCACTTGATCAGTAACTTTATCACAGTAACTATGTTCTGTGTTGATGGTGATGATCTTGATGTGGTTCAGTGCATGAAGTGTTATTTAACTGTGAATTTTTTATGTTCCATGTTAAGTGTGTAACACCCCAACCACGTATAATAACCCGCGGCGGAATTTTCAGGGAGTTACGTTACAAATTGTTTCACAACACATGGTACTTAAAGTTTCATTGGGTTAACTAAATTACATTGTCTTGGAACATAAACAAATCACGAACAATTGTCTTTTGATTTTAAGGTAAAAATCCTAAGTCCTTCCAAATACTTGTGCAATCATCACAAATTTACACCTCAAATAGATGTGAAAATAATGTCAACAATGAATGTTGGTGAGTAACATAGGTTTTGTAGTCAAATTCATAGCTTTGAATTTGTATTGTAATACTTCGTCCGACTATGAGAGTCGATTAGTGAAAAACTTGTAACCAAACTTGTATTAGATGTGTTCGGTATTGCAATATGTTTAACCAACTATTAAAGTTGGTATGAGTAAGAAAACCTTGTAGCCATGAATCTTGACAAAAGTGTTTCTTTTGTAAAACAGTCTAACTAATCGATTTAAAAGAAAACTTTGTATGGTTTGTATATCTCAAATTGAAAACCATTTTTTACCTTATCTAATCCAGTCGTCCTTGTTTTGTATAAACCAATCGTCCTTTGTTAGGATCTGATTTTAATTGTTGTAACAGTTTAAAGATAGAAATCAATGGAAGATGATAAAATAAAGATGATAAATGCAGCGGGAATGTAAACTTGTAAATCACAACAATGAAGAGAATGTTATAATCAACATGTTTTATAAATTTGATTTACGTAGGCATGAAAGATATACAAACTCCCCCTCAGCCGATCACTCTGATTTGTTCGCACAAGAAATGTCAAGGAGAAGTGATGAGTAGAATAGTACATGCATTGTTCTATTTATAGGACAAAGCAAACCACTATGGAATCTAAGTTAACGTCACCTTGATAATGACATCTAACGACCTAACAAACTTTAAAATATTCTAGGCTAAAACACTAATACATTGAAATACAAATACACTCTTTTGATAGGATATGTTGAAGAAACCTCTGATGAGCTTTTATCCTCTGTTGGTCTAGCAGACCTTTGCTTCAACATTCTTTAATCTTTAATAGAGAGGTTCTCTCTAGCAGACCTTAGACTCTGAGTAGAGCTTATCTTCAACAGTTCTTGTATAACAGACTTTAGCTTAACAAACCTTTGGAGTAACAGATGTTGATGTCTTTGCCTTTGGAGGGGGGGGGGGCATAGCTTCAAAACACTGTTATTGATTATCAGATATAGTAGATTATTTTGGCTTTCCAATCATCTGTTCTTTTGTGGGGTCCACTAGATCCAACAATCTCCCCCTAGATTAGATGATGCCAAAACTCTTCTTTATTGCTGATCTTTATTCCTCATCAAAATTTCCCTGATTTGCCCTTTGAATTGTAGTTCAAAGTTCAAGGAAGTCATGTCTTCAAAATCCCTTTGTAATTCAACGTTCAACAGATCTTGGAGGTTATCTCCATTCAGATCATATGTATCCTCCATCATTGGCTTTTGAATTCCACCATCTAACATGAGCATGGTCAATTCGTGGGTGTCTGAGGACGACTTCCACTTTAGAATTTTTGAATCAGTTGGTTTTCTTGGGTGAAGATTTATTTCTGATGAGTTTGGTGAAAGTGGCCTGCTGACAAGATGTTTAACTATTTCTCTGAGTTTATCACTTGCAGGTTCTCTGTGAAAAAGCAGTTAGTTCTAGATTCCCTCCTTTCTGTGTTCTTCATAGAATTGATCATCAGTCATAAACATCTGATTTTGCCTTTTTACTTGATTTAAGGCAATTGTGGATAAGTTAGATGATGTGAACTGCTTTTTAGGAGTATGGATCTGTTGAGGGATAACCAATGCTGGGTAAACTAGCTTTCTTGGAACTGTAGGATCCTTTTCTCTTAATTGTTCCAGTCTTTTGTAGGTCTCAACAATTTTACATTCTGATCATCTAGCAACAGCTCTAGCAGTACCATACTTTGCTGCAACAAGCTCTTCTCTCATTCTCTTTAGCTTCAAAACCTTGTTTTGATCAATTGATTTGCCTTTCTTCCAAACTGGTGGAGTTGGCTTGTGTCACACCCCGACCCGCAGCGGAAAAAGTGATCGGGGCATGATTGGGTTATCATCAAAGCTCATGACATTTATTTTAACGTTTCATATTCATTAATACAATTTAATGGAAATTTACAATCATAATTACATCAATGACCTAAACATCAGTCTAAGCTTCTTTGTTTTCTTCTAAGGCATTTCCTATGTTTTCCTTGCTTCATCCTGTTCACCTGTATCATGTGTAAAAGGGTTTTTGGATCAACAAAAAGTTGGCGAGTGAATCCTATGGAAAACATTTGAACAAGTTTATTTAATTGATTATGAAATAAAGTGCACAACCACACATGAGTAAAAATAGATGTAAACTTATTCATAAATCAATTTAATATTAACCAATACACACATGAACAATAATGGGTCGTTTAGAGGCACGCGTTGCTCAACTCGTTTCTCACGAGGAACTGATGGGCCTAATCAATGAATTGCATAAACATGATAATATGAAAGACATAACTACAACAATATAAACTCAATAATACACACATGGACATTAATGGATTGGTTTTGAGGCACGCGTTTCTCAACTCGTCTACCACGAGGAACTGATGGGCTTAATGAATGAATTTCATATAAGTTGACAAAATGAAATACATAATTACAACAATATAAACAATCTAAGTTTAGTTCACGATATGGTATGGCACAAGTTTAAATAAACGAGTTAATTATTTTGTGACACATGACACACCCCAAAACGTGTAATTAAAAAGGGGGAGTTGTAAGATTCACTCATAGTGGGTGCGTTCGGTTGATGATGTTGAATGCACGCGAAGTGGTTTTAACCACGAGTGAAATTAACCTAGATAAATAGCATTATGGTTTGGTAAGTAAACGGATTTTATTAATCCATTTTAGTATGATTGTTGGGTGTATTTTTGTGAGTTTAAGGCTATTTTCTAACCTTAAAAATGTTATTTTTAAGTATTTTTAATTGATTTTTAATTAAAATAAATAAATAAAAATAATAAAAAAAGTTGACTTTTTTGACCGTTGACCGTTGACCTTGACTGTTTGACCGGTTCGTATGCGTGTGTGTGTGTGCGCTGAGTGAGGCTCGAACCCGAGACCTCCCGTACGCGTGCACGCAGCTCTACCAACTGAGCTACGTGTCTAACCCGATATATTTCTGTTTTTAATTATATTATATATTAATTAGATTAATCAGAAAATCCTTTATTCTTTTAAAAACGATTTTAATCCAAGACTCGGTGCGCTCCACAGGTCTCGAACCCGGGACCTGTGGTTTATGCTAACACACAGTCCACCGCTGGACTGTGTGTCCAACTTGTTAACTAAACTGATTTTTATTATACTTAAATACAAACTAAGTATTTTCATTTCTGACTTAAATAAAAAGTTTAATAATTATCCGGGCCGGTGCAGTAGAGCGGACTCGAACTCGTGTCCTGTGATTAAACATACACACAGTCCACCACTGGACTGTGTGTCTAACTTGGTTATTATTCCGGTTATTAATAAACTTAACATATACAATGGTGACTCCGGTTCGGTTAACAAAAAAGACATTTTTATTAAGGCAGCGTGCGTGGGACAACATTCGAACTCGAGACGTTTACGTCTTTATTGTGCACACAGTACACCGCTGGACTGTGTGTCTAACCCGAGTTATAACTTTATTTTAATTATACTTAAACACTACAGAAACTTCGTCTTCTTCGTTGATTTTAACCAGAAACGATGACTGACTGGTTCGAAGTCTTTAATCATGTTCGTTAGCGTTTTGAGGTTAATTACAGATGAGATATGAATAAAAAGAAAGAGAAATTAGGCGTAAGGTATACCGATTGGACTCCTATGTTTTTCCGGCAGAACTCCGGCGACAGCAACAGGTTCCGGCGTCGTGTGTCTTGCAGCAGCGAGTCTTCAGAAAGCTTGAAAAGGATATGGGTGACTTCGGTATAAGCTCAGGGGGTTAAGTAAGGCTCAAAAGTGAAGGGCTCGGTTTTCCGGCGAGATACAGAAGTTTTCTGGCGAATGGATTTACGTCGGGTAAAGGTGCGGTTTTGAGCGAAAAAGCTTGCAGAGGTTTGAGGGGGTATTTATATGGCAGGTTATCGATGAATTTGGTCCAATTTCCGACTTGATTCAAAGTCATTACGTTTTCCGGCGGTTATAGTTTGTGTCGCGGACTCAGGCGTCGGTTATAACCGATGTAGGTTTAAACGTTTACGTTATAACTGAAGAAGTCGTAAATTATTGGCGAGTTAGTCGGGATTTCCGACGACTGAAATTTGGGCGCCGGTTTTGAATTCGGAAAAGCATGTTATGAAATAAATGATTCTAATAATTAACAAGAAGCATGAGTGGCGCAGTGGTTTAAGGGTTGAGTGTTAAGTCTGTGTTGACCCGGTTGACTGACCCGGGTTCGAAACCCGGCAGTGCCAAATCATTTTTATTTTCTGATTTTTAACAGTTTTTCAAAAACAAATTATATATTCCAATATAATAATTGATTATGTATCGTTAAAAATTATTTTGGGCATTAAATTCGCAACGAAATTTTTAACTGATTGTTCGGTTAATAAACGGAGCGGGTTTGGTAAAATCCGTTTTTGACGGATGTTACAGTATCCCCTGCTTTTTAGAAATTTCGCCCCGAAATTTAAATAGTGATATATTTGACTAAAAGAATGATGGTGTTTAGTTTGACAGTTACAATCTTAGAAGAAGTAAGGTTTTAAGTTTTTGTTTGAGGCGGTAACGTTCCTTGTAAGGGTTAAGTACCCTATTACAGGAATCGCTTTTTGTTGCCTACTGTAAAAGTATTGATAAGCAGAATTTATTCGCTAATTACGATATCATGCATAAGAGTTTGGATATGCTTAGAAGGGTATGGTTATATCCTAAGGCAAAACTTCTAATACTACAACCTACATGGAACTTCTCATAACCATCTAACAATACCTCTGATCCTTTGACAAGAATACTTATATATAGGAAGTACCATCGGCGTATCCACCATATTCTTGTCAAATTTTCATTGGTTTTATCAGTAAGTTATGATCGGTTCTATGACTATAGAACACAAATAAACACAACAGCTATTATTTGAATCCACATTCTGATAGCATATATGTTTGAATGGTGACAGTTCCTCTCTCGTTTGTTATGATGGAGAGGTTAGTTTATGTAGAAATGGAACACAATCCAATTTCTTTAAATAGCGAGATGATATAAATGTAACACAAATTTCAACCAAGGCAATACTAAATCCTACATGGAACTTCTCATAACCGCCTGATAATGCCTCTGATCCTTTGGCAAGAATACTTATATATAGGAAGTACCAGCGGCGTATCCACCATATTCTTGCCAAATTTTCATTGGTTTTATCCACAAGTTATGATTAGTTACCAAGAAACTACTAAATCCTACATAGAACTTCTCATAACCGTCTGACAATGCCTCTGATCCTTTGACAAGAATACTTATATATAGGAAGTACCAGCGGCGTATCCACCATATTCTCGTCAAATTTTCATTGGTTTTATCAGTGAATTATGATTAGTCCTATGTGACTCTACAACCAATACAACAAACTCAAAAATACTGAAAATGAAAAATGTTTGTGCGATCAAGGCTCAATCAAACGGAGCCGATCGTATTGCATGTACTGAAAATGAAAATGTCTGTGCGATCAAGGCTCAATCAAGCGGAGCCGATCGTATTACATGTACTGAAAATAATAAATTTAATCTAAACAACAATCACACAAACAGCCTATACATGGAACCTCTCATAACCGCCTGATAATGCCTCTGATCCTTTGACAAGAATACTTATATATAGGAAGTACCAGCGGCGTATCCACCATATTCTTGTCGAATTTTCATTGACTTTATCCACAAGTTATGATTAGTTCTATGTGACTCTACTACAAACACAACAACCACAAGATACTGATAATGAAAATGTCTGTGCGATCAAGGCTCAATCAAACGGAGCCGATCGTATTGCATGTACTGAAAATGAAAATGTCTGTGCGATCAAGGCTCAATCAAACGGAGCCGATCGTATTGCATGTACTGAAAATAATAAATTTAATCTAAACAATAATCACACCAACAGCCTATACATGGAATCTCTCATAACCGCCAGATAATGCTTCTGATCCTTTGACAAGAATACTTATATATAGGAAGTACCAGCGGCGTATCCACCATATTCTTGTCAAATTCTCATTGACTTTATCCGCAAGTTATGATTAGTTCTATGCGACTCTACAACAAACACAACAACCACAAGATACTGATAATGAAAATGTCTATCCGATCAAGGCTCAATCAAACGGAGCCGATCGTATTGCATGTACTGAAAATGAAAAATGTCTGTGCGATCAAGGCTCAATCAAACGGAGCCGATCGTATGTGGGCACGCCAGGTTCAACCTCATAATAAAATGGGGAACATGCTCAACGCTCATAATCTAATGGGGAGCGGCGGCCTATTAAATTGCATGTACTGAAAATAATAAACTATAATTACTCAAACAGTCTACACATGGAACCTCTCATAACCTCCAGATAATGCTTCTGATCCTTTGACAAGAATACTTATATATAGGAAGTACCAGCGGCGTATCCACCATATTCTTGTCAAAGTTTCATTGGCTTTATCCTTAAGTTATGATTGGTTCTATGTGATTCTAAAATATAAAGAAAAACATAAACTAAACGATTGGAGTTGAATCTGGATTTTCGGTGAAGAGGACTAGTTGGGTATCTTCGTTTGGGCCGTCATTCTCTTCGACAGGATTGGCGTTGATGTTGAAGACTCTTCCTCTTGCTGGTGGCCTAGCGGTTAGGTTCTCTTGGTTTACTTGGTTAACTGGGTTTGATTGGGCTTGAGCGTTGATGACGTTAACCAATTGAGGGCATGTGTTTCTAAAGTGGGTAGGGTCGCCACAATTGAAACAAGCTCGAACATATGGGAACATGGGGTTGTTGATAGGTTTGGTTCATGGTTTCAGTAGGGGGAGAGATTTGGTTTTGAAAGGTGCGGCAAACCTTGCTCAAATGACCATAGCGTCCACAAGTTGCACATAGTCGACAAGGTAGAGTTAGGGGATGGTGATAAAAACAGTTGTTGCATCGAGGGTGAGGTCCAAGATATGGTTTCTTATTTGGGTAAGTTGAGTTGGGTGCCACTTGAGTGATTGGGATAGCTTGGATGGGTATGGCGTGTGAAATTGGTTGATTTCGTTGGATAGCAGCGAAAAGTTGCCCGTCTCTTTTTCTCTTAGAATTGGGTTGAGAAGGTGATTCGGTTTGGGTGTAGTCGGAGGTTTCAGTCGATGCTTTATCCTTCTTCTTCTCCTCCTTGAAGTCTTTGTTCCGGATTCGGTTCTCGGTGAGCGCTGTTGCTAGATCCATTGCTGCTTCCAAAGTTGCAGGCGAGGTACTTATTACAGAGTCTTGATCTTTGACGGAAGACCACGAATGTAGTGCTCGATCAAACGGTAGAGGGGAGTGAACATGTTGGGAACCATTTGATGTAACTCGAGGAATCTTTTGTTGTATGTGGTGTGGTCTCCTTCCTTTTGCTTCAACGAATAAAATTCATCTTCTAATTTCTTGATTTCGCTCCTTGGGCAAAATCGTCTGGTCATGATTTCCTTCAATTCATTCCAAGTTAAAGTCATAACATCTTCAACACCTCGTTTTGCCTTCTCTGTATTCCACCAAGTAAGTGTTATTCCATATAAACGACCAGTAGCATAACGCACTTTGCGATCATCGGGGCAATCGCAATTTAGAAAGGTGTTCTCCATTTCTTCAAACCAATGGAGGAGAGCGGTGACGCCTTCAGTCCCTTTGTATTTTGGAGGGTCGCATGATTTGAAATGCTTGTAGGTGCATTTAGTGGTATTTGGGGGAGGGTTGTTAACGTTTTGATTTTCTTCATTGACAGGATTAGCGGTAAGTGCTTGTTGTACTTGGATTACAATGTTGGGTAATACGGCAGCCATTTGTTGAGCGATTAGGGCAGCCATGCGTTCGCGGGCTTTTCCTGCTCTCATCTTCCTACGGGCGTGGTTAGAAGACATCTACAAGGAATACATGTCAAGAGTATGAGTTGGATGCTTTTGGGATCATGGGTCGCATTCAGGAATGAACATTCATAAAAATAATTATAGAAAAATAAATCTACTACATCCATAGGATGTCTTGGGCTTTGCTCGCCATTAGGCTCTACATGCCGCCATACTTCACCTTTGTAATCATGTGGGCCCCCATGAATACCGGTTTTTCATATGGTTCGCATGGGTTTGCGTGGTTGCGTACACTAAAACCCAGAGAAAATCGAGAAATATGTATACAACGTGTGATATTCGGAATGTGTCCAGGTGTAGACACGGTGACACCTCAAAGTGGGGTTAGTTCGAACGACGTTTGGTGTGGCATGCTTTAGCCTAATAGGTCCTTCGTACTCTCATCGTTAGTCCCCAGGTAGGCAAACTGGTCCGTGATATTGGATTTATACGAATGCCAACCTAGACAGGACGTTTCGACTACCGGTACTTGTACCCTTCCAGTTACTACATGCCCGTCGCAGAACTTACTTTGATTGAAAATTGCAACAAAATCTTTGAATAATGAGAGTATGAAAATGAATTGAATATATGAACATTGATATATGTATAATGAATATGTATATAAGTATGTATGTTTGAATGTAAATATAAACAAATATGAAACAAATAAATATCACAAGTTTGTATGTAACCACCTAATCAATTAAAATTTAGGCAGACTATAGTATAGGCTCTAAGGGTCTAATAACCTATCCTATATCCCTATAGTCATGGCTCTGATACCAATCTGTCACACCCCGACCCGCAGCGGAAAAGGTGATCGGGGCATGATTGGGTTATCATCAAAGCTCATGACATGTATTTAAACGTTTCATATTCATTAATACAATTTAATGGAAATTTACAATCATAATTACATCAATGACCTAAACATCAGTCTAAGCTTCTTTGTTTTCTTCTAAGGCATTTCCTATGTTTTCCTTGCTTCATCCTGTTCACCTGTATCATGTGTAAAAGGGTTTTTGGATCAACAAAAAGTTGGCGAGTGAATCCTATGGAAAACATTTGAACAAGTTTATTTAATTGATTATTAAATAAAGTGCACAACCACACATGAGTAAAAATAGATGTAAACTTATTCATAAATCAATTTAATATTAACCAATACACACATGAACAATAATGGGTCGTTTAGAGGCACGCGTTGCTCAACTCGTTTCTCATGAGGAACTGATGGGCCTAATGAATGAATTGCATAAACATGATAATATGAAAGACATAACTACAACAATATAAACTCAATAATACACACATGGACAATAATGGATTGGTTTTGAGGCACGCGTTGCTCAACTCGTCTACCACGAGGAACTGATGGGCTTAATGAATGAATTTCATATAAGTTGACAAAATGAAATACATAATTACAACAATATAAACAATCTAAGTTTAGTTCACGATATGGTATGGCACAAGTTTAAATAAACGAGTTAATTATTTTGTGACACATGACACACCCCAAAACGTGTAATTAAAAAGGGGGAGTTGTAAGATTCACTCACAGTGGGTGTGTTCGGTTGATGATGTTGAATGCACGCGAAGTGGTTTTAACCACGAGTGAAATTAACCTAGATAAATAGCATTATGGTTTGGTAAGTAAACGGATTTTAGTAATCCATTTTAGTAGGATTGTTGGGTGTATTTTTGTGAGTTTAAGGCTATTTTCTAACCTTAAAAATGTTATTTTTAAGTATTTTTAATTGATTTTTAATTAAAATAAATAAATAAAAATAATAAAAAAAGTTGACTTTTTTGACCGTTGACCTTGACTGTTTGACCGGTTCGTATGCGTGTGTGTGTGCGCTGAGTGAGGCTCGAACCCGAGACCTCCCGTACGCGTGCACGCAGCTCTACCAACTGAGCTACATGTCTAACCCGATATATTTCTGTTTTTAATTATATTTATATATTAATTAGATTAATCAGAAAATCCTTTATTCTTTTAAAAACGATTTTAATCCAAGACTCGGTGCGCTCCACAGGTCTCGAACCCGGGACCTGTGGTTTATGCTAACACACAGTCCACCGCTGGACTGTGTGTCCAACTTGTTAACTAAACTGATTTTTATTATACTTAAATACAAACTAAGTATTTTTATTTCTGACTTAAATAAAAAGTTTAATAATTATCCGGGCCGGTGCAGTAGAGCGGACTCGAACTCGTGTCCTGTGATTAAACATACACACAGTCCACCACTGGACTGTGTGTCTAACTTGGTTATTATTCCGGATATTAATAAACTTAACATATACAGTGGTGACTCCGGTTCGGTTAACAAAAAAGACATTTTTATTAAGGCAGCGTGCGTGGGACAAGATTCGAACTCGAGACATTTACGTGTTTATTGTGCACACAGTCCACCGCTGGACTGTGTGTCTAACCCGAGTTATAACTTGATTTAATTATACTTAAACACTACAGAAACTTCGTCTTCTTCGTTGATTTTAACCAGAAACGATGACTGATTGGTTCGAAGTCTTTAATCATGTTCGTTAGTGTTTTGAGGTTAATTACAGATGAGATATGAATAAAAAGAAAGAGAAATTAGGTGTAAGGTATACCGATTGGACTCCTCTGTTTTTCCGGCAGAACTCCGGCGACAGCAACAGGTTCCGGCGTCGTGTGTCTTGCAGCAGCGAGTCTTCAGAAAGCTTGAAAAGGATGTGGGTGACTTCGGTATAAGCTCAGGGGGTTCAGTAAGGCTAAGAAGTGAAGGGCTCGGTTTTCCGGCGAGATACAGAAGTTTTTCGGCGAATGGATTTACGTCTGGTAAAGGTGCGGTTTTGAGCGAAAAAGCTTGCAGAGGTTTGAGGGGGTATTTATAAGGCAGGTTATCGATGAATTTGGTCCAATTTCCGACTTGATTCAAAGTCATTACGTTTTCCGGCGGTTATAGTTTGTGTCGCGGACTTAGGCGTCGGTTATAACCGATGTAGGTTTAAACGTTTACGTTATAACTGAAGAAGTCGTAAATTATTGGCGAGTTAGTCGGGATTTCCGACGACTGAAATTTGGGCGCCGGTTTTGAATTCGGAAAAGCATGTTATGAATTAAATGATTCTAATAATTAACAAGAAGCATGAGTGGCGCAGTGGTTTAAGGGTTGAGTGTTAAGTCTGTGTTGACCCGGCTGACTGACCCGGGTTCGAAACCCTGCAGTGCCAAATCATTTTTATTTTCTGATTTTTAACAGTTTTTCAAAAACAAATTATATATTCCAATATAATAATTGATTATGTATCGTTTAAAATTATTTTGGGCATTAAATTCGCAACGAAATTTTTAACTGATTGTTCGGTTAATAAACGGAGCGGGTTTGGTAAAATCCGTTTTTGACGGATGTTACAGCTTGTGTAAAGGATCTTTGAGCATTTCTTGGATTCTTTCAATTTCTTCCTTGAGAGCATCTAGTGACCAGTCTTTGAATTGCTCTCTTGTTGCTTTGTATGGTTTATATTTTAAAATGTGATCAAAGCTCAGTATTTGTTGGCGTCTCAGACATAGACTTGCATAGGTCCTTGGCAAAATCTTCTATGTTTCTTACATTGCCAGGTTCTAGTGATAAGATTCCTTGTAGAGTCCTGTCATCCTTCCCTTTGCCCACCTCCTTAGCAATATTCTCAGACTGTCTTGCCTTTAGCTTCAAATATTCATCTACATTTCTAGACTTCGATAACCAAAGAGAGATGGAAAGGATTTTTGTGATGGATCCTCTATATTATAAAAAGATTATTCTCCTATAACAGCATGAATCTCTAGAGGAAATTTGGAAGCTAGTGGAATGTCAGATGATGGTTGATAGGGTGGAAGTGAAGTGGAATTAGATGGAAGTAATGAGATTGGTATGGCTGGAATGGGGGCAGATGATAAAGGAATTGGTTATGGAACTCCCTCATCATCTTCTTGCACTACAAAAGTTTTCCTTTTGCATGTGAATTTGATTCTTGGTGATGGTGGTCATGTTGGTATTCTTGGTGGTGGTGGTGATGAAACATCTGTAAGCACATTTATTGTACCAGCATCGTTGGTGGGGCTTTTGGTGATGGTTTTCTTTTAAGTGATGGTTTGGTTTTATTGGAGCAGAGGATACACTTTTTGTGGGCATAACAGTGGTTTTAGGAGAGGGGTAATTGGCTGTCTAACTTTTCTAGGTGACTTTATCCTTTTTGAAGTGCCAATATCTTTTTTATCCATCTTCTTATCTTGTTCTTCTTCAATTAGTTGGGAAGCCTTGCTTTCTAGTGTATCTTACCTTTTCGCTGTTCTAAGGTAATTTCTTCTTCCTTTCTGTTCAGACTCTCATCATTCCCTTTTTGAACTCTAGCATCTGATGCCTCAACAGAGGTTTGGTTTAGAGCAGACACTAGCTTTTGTTGTTTCACCTTTGAATGTAACTGCAACTTTCTTAGTTTATCACTCTCCCCCATTTTGGCATCATCCTCTACTTTTTCTTGAAGAACTGTTGCAGGGGCATAGCCAGGTCTTTACCAAATGTTCTCCTATGGCCTTAATATCTGCTTAAGTAACTTTATATCTGGCCTCAACCATATTTCTGACAAGTTCCATGTGGGTGTTGTGGTTGATATCAGCCAAATTCCTTTGAGCTTGGATAAGTGGTTGTACTGATTTCCACAACTCATTGGCAATTTGCTGAGGTGAAGGTTGACGAGCAGAGGTTTGTAACAATTGTTTCATCATGCCTTTAAGCTCATCTATGAAAGATTCTAAAGAAGTCATCCTCTCTGTAAATTCGTTACATCTTAATTCATTACTAATTTAATAGTATCATCTGAATCCCTACGAGAGGTAGTTGTATTCGAGTCCTTAATAGTAGACGGCTCCAAATTAATAGACTCAAATGCCCCTTTTTTCATTGTACCGGGGACTTCCAACTTGAGTAGAGGTTACAATTGTAGAACCAACAGTTTTGCCATCAAGGAAGACTTAATGATGTAACCATTGTCCAACTAAAACACTATTGTGCCATCAGTTGTAGTGGCTGCTTCACTTGAACTACCAACAAGAGTTACTTGAAATTCATGGGGTGTAACCTCCTCATCTATTTCTGGGTTAGCAACTTGATTTTTCTCAGACTCAATCACTTGTGGAGGTGTGCTCTCTTTGACTAGTGATTGAGATGAATGTATTTTGTCTGAGTTTCATCAATTACATGAAATAGAGGTATACATGTAGGTGGAATTAAGGGAGATGGTGGTGCAGCCCTAGGAGAGGGGCTGTGAAACAACTTGATCCTTTTGTGAGGATACAAGAGGAGCTTGGCTTTTAGGTGGAGATCTTTCCTTCTGTTTTGAGGAAGTTGCAATAGTGGTTTCTAGTGACTTTTGTGTCCTCTAGGATCTCATCTTCCAGAGGTGAATTTTTATGTAATTTTGTTTTGGTGGGCTTCTTGGTTGGAGGTGGTTTTCTTTTGGATTTTGCTGGTCTGGGTTTCACAACACCGGTTGTGGTGTCATGATCACCAGGAGCATTGGGCTTTGCAACAAAAGTTTGAGTAGTAGATGTGGACTCATCCAAAATAGGCTCATTTCCCTTTGCTTTTGTTTTGGAAACTTTTGACTCTTGATTTAGCATTCTGGTAAAAGTTTCATTTGTTAGACTCTTCATTCTAAAGACTACACCTTATTTATATTTGCCACCAAGTCCAAAAACAATGTCTGAGATAAGTTAAAATCTGATTTTGTCAAAATAGCGTATCCCAGATTTTGAATGTTTTGTGGAATCTCATTAAATGTAGTGGTCTTGGCTGAAAGACAGATAAGCAAGGTATGGAAAAAAATATCTCATTTTAGCAGGAAATTATGTTTATATATTGTAACACCTGTTAATTGACCTTCATAATCTTATGCATTATATTGTAATTTGATTATGTAACTGAGTCTTACGTCATATCATTAGTGTAGGACAAGTGAATCATGCCATAACATATATTGGTTTCCGTTATGACACGAAACAAATCAAACTATGCCCTAAAAGTGTTGGGCGCAATATTCACGGTTGCACTATTCATGTCAGCAAAACCGCTAAAACGAAACAAAAAAAATGAATAATAGTATGCTTATGCCATAAATGAGTGCATATATACATGAAAACACTAATTACTTACTAATGATACAAGATCAACCCTAATCACCATACTTAACCTAAATACCTAAATATCTATTTTTCAACACACGTTATATATAATTTTTACACTTAACCCTCCCCCCCCCCCCATGTGGGCCCCCACCCACTTGATTATGTTGAAAAATGAAGATTTAGGCATGGAGGAAAGATGCAATCTTGACTTAATAATATATATGAACCATCACCATGTCTTCCATCATTTTTACTTCAAAAAAAAATTTAAACAAGCTTCCCTCTAGCTTCTCTCTCCCACGGCTCATTTCCACCTCTACAAACCTCCGCATTTTCACCACTAAACACTCCATTTTACACACTTTAAAGCCCTTACAAGACCACCTAAGGAGGTTGCAAGAATAAGGGATCATTGGAGCTTTCTTTGGAGCTTCATCTTCTTCTTAATCTTGGGCAAACTTGTAAGATAAATTTCTTCATATTTAAGCTTCTAACAAAGTCTAGTTTAAAGAAGTACAAGTTGATCATCTTGAAAGTAAAGAAAATATAACTTAAAAACCCGAAACCTTACCTTAATAGTAACACTAAATATAGTTTATTATGTGTTGATTATGTGCTTTTTTGTTAACTAGTTAGCATGCTGATGTTGATTATGATAACGTAAGGTGTTTAAAGTAGATGATCTTGTATGAATAATAATATAAATGATGATTTAAACATGGTGATGTTTAAATCTAAACAAGATCATCAACCTCATAATCCATGAAGATTACTACAACTTAAAAGTGATTTACTACATATGAATAATTTTTTATAAAGAATAAACACCATGATTTAAGATGTGATCATCTTCAAAAGTGGAGTAAACAAAGGGGGTTTAGAATGGCAGACTTGATTTAAAGATGTAACAAAAGTGGTGGCTTAGAAATTCTAATAAATATGTTGAAATCTCATTATTTTTAAGAAAAATAGTGAGAATATAAGAACAAAAATCTTGGATGATGAGTTGCATAAGTTGTAAACAAGATAGTATGTGATCTTAAATTGACAGTTGATCTTGATTATGGGTTTAAACATGGTTTAAATACGTTTTTAAAACGTGGAAAATGCCATATTTAGGGGAAACTATGGCGAAATTTTCAAAAAATCTAATCGCGATTAAAGTATGATTAATGGGGTGATTAACGGGACTAAACGTGATTAGTGACCTACACCGTCATTAAGGAAGTTTTAAAAAAAAGGGTTAAACCCTAACCACCCAAGTGTTTAACAAGTGTATATATATTTTTACAAGTTAAGAATAAGTAATTCTTACATATATATATAAATACTTGTGAAAATAAAAACATACGTATATGCATATTTTATCACCAAAAATTATGTGTAAATACATGTGTATGTCTTTGTATGTATGGAGAATTTTAGGGTATATACCACAAAATACTCAACTATATACAAATACTACAAACACTTGAAAGTATTACCTAGTGTAGATGACACAAAACACATACATTTTTACAATACGTCGAAAACAATGATCGGACAAACGGAGTAATGCGGACGATGGGTGAACGTACACAAATACACCGTCGCGTCGTCGGCCAAAAATAAATCGCCAACATGAAGAGTTACTACGACGATGGGCGATTTCAACGCGGGAAAGTATATATTAAACAACAACGACATCATGTCTAAAATAATATATTTTAGACACTTAACGTGCGTATATATATATATATGTGTGTGTGGTGTGTGTTAAAGATATCAAAATCCGAAAAGTTAAAATGTATAAGAATTTACTAAGTGTTTTATACAAGTATATAATTATACTTAAAAATCTACACTTAGTAAATTTATAAGTGTAAGACTTATAAATATTTGGACTGTTGAAAATGAAATGGGCTAGGCCCAATCACATAAAGACATGGGCTAGGCCCATTCACATAAATTACATGGGCTAGGCCCAATCACATAAAGACATGGTCTAGGCTCAATGACATAAATTCATGGGCTAGGCCCAATGACATAAATTACATAGGCTAGGCCTAATCACATAAAGACATGGACAAGGTCCAAAGACATAAATTAAATGGGCTAGTGTTGGTGCATATTTATGACAACAGCTTAGATTTGGTCTTTGTATATCTTGTAATTAGTAAAATGATCAACGGTTAGCGAGTTTAGTTTTGTATAGTTAATTAGAAGTAATTGGGCTGAACTAGACATATTATAACACATGGTAGGCGAATTGGGCCAAGACCCATTAGCAGTCCATGTAGGGAAACCCTAGCCCAATTGCATAACCTGTCTCTATATAAAGGGAGGTTTGCATTAGGGTTTAGGTTGCTGGTTTAGTTGCTAATTCAGTTGATCAGATAATTACTTCAGAGAGAGTTGAGAGAGTCTTGAACTGATTGTAAACACATTGTGTTGGATAATCAATAGAAGATTGTTAAAAGTAATTGTTCGTGTTCGCTTGTTGTTCAGTTTTTTGTGAAATCTGATCTAGAGGATTCCACACTCTAGATTGGATAGACGATTATCCATACGGATTAGGGTACCTACAATTGGTATCAGAGCATTCGACTCTTGTTTTTGCTCGGTTCAGAATCGTAACAGTAGAAAAAGTTAGGTGTTTGGACGTTTTGGAGGCTGTTTTGAAGTTTGTGACGGCTGTTCTAGGGTTTACTGCTATTTCAGATAAATACCAGGGATTTCGGATTGGAAGCTTGCATCTCGGATCAAAAGTGAAGCATTTCGGATTGAAGACTTGAATTTCGGATCAGAAATCTGCATTTCGGATCATCAGACTTGCAATTCGGATCATCAAACTTGAATTTCAGATCAGAAAAGTGCAATTCGGATCATCAGAGTTGCATTCCGGATTAGAAAAGCCTATCTCGGATTTCATCTCGGATTAAATTTCAGATCAGCAGTCTATTCCAGATTCCATTTCGGATCAGAACAGTACGTTCTGGATTCCATCTTGGATCACTATTCCGAATCACCATCTCGGATTAGCAATTCAGATTACTGTTCCGGGTTTCCATCTCGGATTGACTATCCGAGTTACTGTTCCGGATTCGGTACTGTTCCGAGGTCTATACAAAAAGGTGGAAAGTTAACCAGCTGATGTAACCGGAGTTAAACGTTTTTGGACATAGAATTTGATCCATAGGCAATCCTGACAAACCGGTTCCACAGTTAGACTCGTGTGATTTTTAGGACAAAAAAAATCATAATCGGACAATATACATATTTAGAATCGTATCGTCGAGACGAGTCTAACAGTATAATTTGGTGACCACTCATTTTGGACAAGTTTTTAACATTTTTAACGAGTCGGTTCGGTAAAAATGTCGAATATGTCTAACTTGAATTAATTGTTAAGAATGGAGCACGAGGCTGGCACGACTGATAAACCTCCAAAAATGCTAAAAGTAGAAATTTATCTTACTTGGAAGGATAGGTTTCAGTCGTTCATTGAATACCAGGACACACGGATGTGGATCTGTATTCAAGATGGATACGCTAACCCAACACATGACTTTGAGGGCAGACAATGGGTTAATGCTTATGTGAACATGTCAAAAGCTGAGAAAAGGATGTATGAGTCTGAGAAGAAAGCCTTAGCTGCTATAAAGATGTCTGATGGCATCAAACATACATTCAAGCGTTATACTACACCGAAGGAGATGTGGGATGCCCTAGAGAAGAGGTATGAGGGCAATACTGATGTGAAGAAGAACAAGGTTGATCTGCTGAAGAAACAATTTGTTGTGTTTAAAGGCATGATGAATGAATCCCTTGAAGATATTATCACGATATATTATCATCTGATGTCAGAAATGGATAGTTATGACATAGAGGGATACCCAGATGTGGATATAAACGATAAGTTGCTGGATGCTTTACCTGCAAAGTGGGATATTTATACTTTGAAGATAAAGGGTGAAGCTGATATGAAACGAAAGACTTGGAGGAGGTTGTTGGGAAATTAAGAGCTTATGAGCTCAATATGAAGAAGAAGAAGAAGAAGAAGGAGACTAGATATGATCAGGTTCAAGATCCAGGCATTTATAAAGGGTTTCACCTTCATCTTCCAACAATGCTTCAAGTGACACTGCAATTGCATTTCTCTCATGTGAAAATGAGCAGATCGTGACAAATTCTGATGGTGAAGTATGTTTTGTTGCTACTTCAGGAGGCTCGTCAGGGGCAAAGAGAAAACAATCAAGTAATAGTAACAGTAGTACTAAGTCTATGCTTCTAAGTGTCAAAAGTGCTGAAGATCACCTGGCATTGCTTGCTTCTTTAGTTGCTTCCTAAGAGAACTACATTCAGGGAAGAATATCTTATCCCGCTACGTTTGATGAAGATTATGATCAGATCGACCCTGATGACCTAGAGGAGATGGATTTGCAATGGCAGATGGCCTTGATCTCTAGAAGAGTGAAGAGGTTCATGAACAGAACGGACAGGAAGTTCATTGGAAAGAGTGTGGGTTTTGATAAGTCTAAAGTGAAGTGTTACAATTGTCAAAACTACGGACATTTTGCTAGAGAATGAAAACGACCAAACACTGAATCTCGTTCTAACTCATCCTTTCAAGATTCTCCTGGTCATAGATCAAGTAACAGGAATGCATCAACCAATACTGGATCAAAGGCCCTGATCTCTACTACTAGAGAGGGTTCTTATGATTGGAGTGTTCATCTAGAGGGTGATAACAATGCCTCACAGGCGTTCATGGCTGAGATAGCCCCAGTTGAAAATGTGGAAGTGAAGGCTGATGCTGAGGTAGAGCAAGAGAAGGTAGCTGAAAAAGCTGATGGAGAACAGAATGCTGCAGAGAAGAAGATGGCTGCTTATTTTGCTACTTTCATGGCCGATCTAAGCAAATCAACATGAGAGGTACATTCTAACTCTAGTAGTTCTGTTTGTTTAAAATGCTGTGAACTGCAAAGTGAAGTTGACACATTAAAAAAGCAAAACCAAAGTCTTGTAAATGAGCTCTCTGACCTAAAAGAATCAAAATTTTTTGTAAAAAGAAATGAGTCATTATATTTGAAGAAAATTAAAGGTTATGAAGAAGAAATCAATATTTTAACCTGTAAGCTAAACAAAAAACTTCAAATTATTGACTTAGCTCATGATACGATGAGTGAGAAAACAAAAGCAATTTCTGAAAAATGCAAAGAGTTGTCTGAAGCACAACTTAAAATTTGTGAACTTGAAAAGAAACTAAATCAAATCAGAGATTCATCTTTTGTTATGAAACACATGATGAATGGCCTGAAAAAGAGTAATGACAAGACATGTGTGGGATCCAAAGGTTTGAATGAAGTTCCATCACCTCTTGGTCTGGACAATTCTACTTTCTTGCTAGATGAAGAAGAGCATATATACTTTGTGTCAACTACACCTGGTAGTTCCACATCATAGGATGTTGATGTGACTAAGAATGCTAAGAAGGATAATAACAGGGAACCAGTTTTGAAAACAAAGAATACACACCCTAAGAATCAAAAACAATTTTTTTGTTAAAAAGGTTGATTTTGTTAAGGGGAGTGATATGAAGGAAGAGGTCATTGTTATTACAAAAGAGTCTAATGCGCTGTTTGCTAAAAATAAAAACAAAGAAAAATCTGAAACTAAGCAAACTAAACAAGATCCTTCAAAGGCATCATCATCATCATCATCATCACCTGATGAATCTAAGCAAGAGGCTTCAAGTAAGAAGTCTTCGGCTAGAAACTCGTGTTTCAAATGTCATGAAAAGGGACATGTAGCTAGTAGTTGTCCTAACAAAAAAAATGAAGCACAGGTGAGTGAGAGACAGAGAGAAAAATCACCAGCAAAAAGTGATGATGGTGAGAAGAAGGTTGCTAACTCACCAAAGATATCTGCTAACAAGCAACAGGGTGTTGCTGATGGTGTAGATAAGGCTGAAAAAGGAACTCACCAAGTTACTCGTTTTCAAAGAAATCAACAAAGATTTTAGCTTGCATCTACATCAGGCAGATATGAAACACCTAGAAGTAGTTCACCAAGAATGAATAACTTTAATAGTCAATCAAGTGGTTTCAGAAGTCAAGGTCAATATCAAACTCGATACCAGAATGTTGGTAGTCGAAATTTTTATAACAATGGTTTTAGATATTATTATCATCAAAATTCATGGAACCAAGATCATAATTTCCAAAGGTCTCAAAGTCCAAACATGCTTAGGAAACCTCAGGACAAGAGACCTAGTGGAAATCAAAAACTATTTCCATCAACAGGTCTAAGAACCAAGACTCATGTTAGGAGTGATGGATATTTGATGGATGTTCCTATGGTTGATGAATCTGGAAGACCCAAGACCATTAAGGCTTGGGTCCCCTAATCTAACTAATTTTGTTGGGTTGTGTAGGAGTTGCGAAGGAGGATTATCAACTTGTGGTATGTTGATAGTGGTTGTTCCAGGCACATGATGGGGGATGCGAGGTTGTTGACTGAGTTCGAGAATATAGATGGTGGTTATGTGAATTTTGCAGGTGCTAAAGGAGGGCACATTACAGGTAGAGGAAAAGTGACTAAAGGGAAGATCACACTGGAGAAAGTGAACTATGTTAAGCAGCTGAAGCACAATCTAATGAGCGTGTCTCAAGTCTGCGACGAGGGTCACTCGGTCAACTTTACTAAGTCTGAAGATTTCGTGTTGAAACCTAGTTTGGTGATACCGGATGATTGGATAGTGATGAGAGCGCCAAGGAGAAACGACACTTATGTCATGGACATGGGTGCAAAGGATTCTTCCACTATGGTGGCGTGTTTACTATCAAAAGCATCTGAGGCTGAGTCATTGTTGTGGCACATACGCATGGCCTACATCCACTACCAAAAAATGAATTATATTATTAAAAACGGTTTAGTGGAAGGGGTGTCGGTGCAGAGGTTTCACGTGGAAGATAAATGTCTTCCATGTCAAAAGGGAAAACAACATAAGAAACGTCACAAGTCTAAAACAGTAAATTCCACAGAAGCCCCTTATGAATTACTTCATATGGATTATTCAGTCTGGTGAACATAAGGAGCATAGGTGGAAAGTACTATTGTTTAGTTATCACAGATGATTACTCACGATATTCATGGGTTTTCTTTTAAGGTACAAAAGATGAGACAGTTGAGATGCTGATAGATGTTTTTACAAAATTGGAAAATGTCCATGATGCACGGATCAAGAGGATAAGGAGTGATAATGGCACGGAGTTCAAGAATCAGATTCTGGATCTCTATTGTCTTTGCAACGGAATTGAACATCAATATTCTGCTCCTGATACACCTCAATAGAATGGAGTCGCTGAGAGGAAAAACAGGATGTTGATTGAAGCCGCATGGACTATGCTTTCTTATTCAAAGCTTCTAGTTCTTTTCTGGGGAGAAGCTGTGAACACAGCTTGCTATGTCCTGAACAAAGTTTTGACGGTTAAACGGTTTAACAAAACATGTCACGAACTATTGTTTAACCGAAAACCAAACTTAAAAGGCTTTGAACCATTTGGATTACCCAGCACCATTGTGCGAAATAAAGATAAGCAAAAATTCGATGAGGTAGCTGATGAGGGTTACTTTCTAGGCTATATGCCTGGAACACCGAATAAAAGGGTTTTTAATCTAAAACCTGGTAAAATTGAGGTAGTGTTTAACATGGAAATCATTAGTTATTCACCTCAACAATCAATGAGTGGTCCTCCTATATTATATGATTATGACAGTGTTTTTAAATCATTTAATATTCCTGATTTTTCCAATGCAGATGAGTCTCAAGTGATCCAATCTGTGACCAGTGAAGATGGAGAGTGTGACCTCATGCCTAGATCGAGTATATCGATGACAGATGCTCCAGAAACTTCTTTCAGTGCAGCTCCAGAAGACTCCAGTGATAGCGAGTCTGAACCTATTCAACGGGAGGACTTCACTAATATGTTTACTAATTCTAACATTCAGGGGGAGGTTGGATCTAATCTCGGAGATAATCTGATTGTTGACACCATTGCTACCACTCGTGTACCAGAGATCATCCAGTTGAAAACATTATAGGTGATGCTGCTGCAGGTGTTCAGACGAGAAGAGGTGTGCTCGAAGGTTCCTGTTTGTTTACTTCGATTCAGAAGACTGGGTTGATTCATGAGTGTTTGTATAGATGCTTTATTTCCCAAGAGGAGCCGAAGAATGTTCATATGGCTCTAAAAGACAATTGTTGGGTTGAAGCTATGCAAGAGGAACTAGCTCAGTTCAAGAAGTTAAAAGTTTGGGAGCTAGTTGACTTGCCTGAAGGATAGAAAGAAATAGGCACTAAGTGGGTGTTTAAATGCAAGAAAGACGACCGAGGGATCCTGATAAGGAATAAGGCTCGGTTGGTAATGAAAGGGTTCAATCAGCAAGAAGGGATTGATTACAATGAAGTGTTTGCACCAGTAGCTAGGTTGGAAGCAATTCATTTGTTCCTTGCTTTTGCTTCATTCAAGGGCTTTAAAGTTTACCAACTTGACATGAAGAGTGCGTTTCTTTATGGGAAAGTCAAAGAAGTGGTGTATGTCTCACAACCAGATGGGTTTACTGATCCAGACTATCCAGATCTAGTCTATCGACTTGATAAGGCATTGTATGGATTGCATCAGGCACCCAGGGCGTGGTATGAGACACTGTCAGCACATTTGTTAAAGAACGGTTTTGAAAGAGGTCAGATTGACAGTACACTTTCATCAAAAGGAAGAAGGAAGACTTTCTGCTGGTACAGGTATACATACGTAGATGACATCATTTTTGGGTCATCAGATGAGAACATGTGTCATGATTTCGAGGAGGTAATGAAGAGCAAGTTATCCTACTTTCTGGGTTTACAAGTTGAACAGAAAAATGATGGGATGTTTATACATCAGATGAAGTATGTGTATAACATTTGGTCTCGTTTCAAATTGGAAAATTACGCTACTTTCAATACACCTATCTGTGAGAATCACAATCTTGGTCCAGATCATGAGAGTGTGGAGGATGTTGATCCAACCCAATACAGGGCAATGATTGGTTCTCTGATGTACTTGACTGCTTCAAGACCCGACATCATGTTCGCAGTGTGTCTTTGTGCCAGATATCAAGTGAATCCAAAGGAGTCCCACATGAAAGCGGAGAAGCGGATTCTTCATTACTTGAAGGGGAAACCTAAACTTGGGTTATGGTATCCAGCTGCTAGTGATTTGAAGTTTGTTACTTTCACTGATTCGAACTTTGAAGGATGCAAATCTACAAGGAAGTCTACCACAGGTGGTTGTCAGTTCTTAGGAGGGAGGCTAGTGTCATGGCATTGCAAGAAGCAGTCTTGCGTGTCTACCTCAACGTATGAAGCAGAATATATTGTTGCGGGTAGCTGTTGCTCTTAGGTTCTCTGGATCCAACAGCAGATGCGCGATTACGGTTTCACTCGTACTCCTATTATGATAGAAAATAATGCCATCATTTCAAGTACCAACAATCCCGTAAAACACAGTCGCACAAAACATATTGACATTCGTCATCATTTTATACGGGATTGTGCTGAAAAGAAATTGATGAACTGCATCGAGTCGACACACTAGATAACCTGGCAGATCTTTACACAAAAGCTTTTGATAGGGCTCGTTTGAATATTTAGTCGAACTCAACGGGATGAGGAATCCTGAATAACCATTTTTCCATAAAAATATTCTGTACATAATTTACTTCTTTTCAAAAATAAAAAACATAAAAAATAGAAAACCAAAAATGAGTTTTCACTGTGTGAAAAAGAAGAAATGATAGTACATCAGCAAGTTAGACTGTCACACACATATTTAAAAATAAATTGCTTAAGTATGATAGCAGCTTCATCATATGATGTACCAGTAGGCAAAAAGCATGAAATAATCAACTTTTCTTTATGATACAAATATAATAACTGTGTATGAGTGGGTAACATCTCAGTGGCGTATGGTTTTATAACCTTGAATTTTGCATTGATAGATTGCCAAAATCTAAGGTTTTAGGTCTTTATATCGTTATTTCATCCGGGGTATCAAGGTTGTCCTTCTGCTGCATCCAGATATATGCTGACCTAGGCACAACCATGATATCTTAAAAAAGCTAAGATGCCAAATCCCAAAAATTGAAGAAGCTCTCCTAGAGAGTCATTCAAATGTGTAAATTGCATTATTCGTACCAAAATTTGGTATTTGCCCTAATCCTCGTGGATGTCACACCCCGACCCGTAACGGAATAAGAGTCGGGGCATAATTGTGTTATCACCAAAGCTCATGATGTTTACTAAAATGTTTTATATTTATTAAATTCAAATTACAACTTAAATGTTCAAGCCAAATTCATACAATACAAAGGAAAGGAAAATTTAATAAACAATCCAAAATCTAAGCTGATTTATTCTTCTAGGACGTCCTATATGTTTCTTGCTTCAACTGGATAACCTGTATCACGTGTAAAAATAGGGAATTTTGGGTCAACAAAAGTTGGCGAGTGAACCTTGTTAAAAACATTTGATATTGATTTCTTATTGTATTTATATGGAAAAATTGTGCAATAATCATATGTGAGCAAACGTAAATAAACAAACAATAACAAACCACCTTGCATGAGTATATGACATGAATGATAATGTATATGTTGGCAACGTCACGTCCCGCTCATATGTAATGGGGAACGGACGAGCCTATGATGATGTATGTGCGATCAAGGCTCAATCAAACGGAGCCGATCGTATATTGGCAACGCCACGTTCCGCTCATAGGTAATGGGGAACAGTTCCGCTCATAGGTAATGGGGAACAGACGAGCCTATGATGATGTATGTACTGAAAATGATAAATTTAATCTAAACATTAACCACACAAACAATTTATACATATTGGATACACATTTGATCATGGATATGATGGATGCACAAGTGTTTAAATGTAATAAATAATAAGACACATGATACACCCCAAAATGTGATTAAAACGGGGAATTTGTAGAGATTCACTCATATTGGGTGCGTTCGTTTGATGATGTTGAATGAGCACGAGTTTTGGGATTTGATCGACGAGGAAAGACTATCCTAAAATAATAACGAAATGGTACGGTAAATAAGTGGATTTTATTAACAATTTTAATAGGATTTTTAGATTTATTTTTGTGAGTTTAAGGTCATTTTCTAACTTTAAAAATATTATTTTAAGTATTTTTAATGGATTTTTTAAATTAAATAAATAAATAAAAATATATAAAAAATGTTGACTTTTTGTTGACCGTTGACTGGTCCGTTGATCGGACCGTTGACTGGTCGGACAGTGGTAAATGGTGCGCTGAGTGAGGTTCGAACCCGGGACCTCTCGTACGCGTGCACGCAGCTCTACCAATTGAGCTACGTGTCTAACCCAAAATAATCTGTGTTTTAATTATACATATACAAATTAAATGTTAATTTATTTGGTTTATATTAAAAGGTTTTAAAATGGTCGAACCGGTTTGCAGGGAGCCGGATCGAACTCGGGTCCTTTTGTTTGTAAGCGCATAGCCCAACCAGTTGGGCTGTGCGTCTTATCTGTTAAACTTACAGTTTATATTAATCTTAAAAACATCCTGGGACCTACTCTGATTCAGTTTAAAAAAAATTGGTTTTAATTCGGAAAGCCGGTGCGTTTGTAAGATTCGAACTCGTGACGTGCGCTATGTGTTTGCACACAGTCCACCGCTGGACTGTGTGTCTAACCCGTTTAATATCTTGTTGTAATTAAACTTATACATAATGTTCGACTTCATCTTCTTCATTCAAAGATACAGACAACAATATCCGACTGTTCTGGTTTAATTCGATTAACAAAACTTATAATTGGTTGGAAAGTATTAGATAATGAGATTAAAGAACAGAATTGTACCAAACAGGATGTTTTTCTCAGAACTCCGGCAAGGTCGTCGGCTCTGATTTATGAATTCCGTCTGAGCGGATCAATTCACAGTTTTGTTCAATTAGTTGCGAAATTAAGTTACTAAACAAGGATTATCAGAGGGTTTAGATGTTTGTACCGATTCACAGCGTGTTTTCGGAAATGTCCAGAGATTTTCCGGCGAGTGTAGAATATCCGGTAACGTCGTCTGGGACCGATTCTGGTTGAAGGATTTAAGTTAGTGAAAGTCTAACAATGGATTGAAACTGAAAGAATCGAGAAATTTACCGATTTGATGTATGTCCCGGTTTTCCGGCGAAAGTCCGGCGATAGCAGATAACGATTCCGACGAACAGAACTTAGAGCGAAAATGAAATTGAAGGTTCTGCGATTGTTTCCGAGTTATGAGACGATGGAATTATCAGTGTAAAACAGGAGTAATATAATTTAGGTTTTCAAACACGAAAATCATATGAAGCGAGTTCATTGAAGACAGAATTGATTAGAAAACGTGGGTTGTAATTGATTTATCGGTTATATTCAGTAACTCGCGATCACTCAAAAGTCTGGATAGTTGAAAGCCGATGAGCGGTTTCAGTTTTTGGCGCAAACAGATGAATTCTTGGTGGAACTTAAGTTTTATATGATTCATTGATTACACAAATGAATCAAGTGGCGGAGTGGTGAATGGCTTGTGTGTTAAATGAACCGGCTGACCCGGGTTCGAAACCCGGCAGCGACATTTATTTTTTTTTTGACCGATTTTTATTGTTTATTAATTATAGTTTATAAATTCTAATATATTTATTAATTATGCATTGTTTAAAATTAAAAAGAGCATTAAATAAGCAACAAAAAATGTAACTGACTATTCGATTAATAAACGAAGCGGGTTTTGAAAACCCGTTTTTCGACGGATGTTACAGTATCCCCTACTTTTAGAAATTTCGTCCCGAAATTTAAGTAGTAGTGGTAACACGAAAAAGATGCGGGTATTTTTCGCGCATTGAGTCTTCATGTTCCCAAGTAAACTCAGGTCCTCGTTTCGACTCCCAGCGTACCCTAACAATTGGAATACGACTCCGTCTTAAACGTTTTTCTCCAAAGTCCATGATCTCTACTGGTCTTTCAATGAAGTGCATAGATTCATCGATCTGAATATCTTCTAGGGGAATATGGAGGTTTTCATTAGCGAGGCACTTCTTTAAGTTGGATACGTGGAATGTGGGGTGAATTCTGTTGAGTTCTTCTGGTAAGTCAAGCTTGTATGCTACAGGTCCTACTCTTTCGAGTATCTTGAAAGGTCCTACGTAGCGTGGTGCTAGCTTGCCCTTCTGGCCAAAACGAACTACTCCCTTCCACGGTGATACTTTTTAAAGTACATGATCACCAATGTTAAACTCCAAGGGCTTTCGTCGTTTGTCTGCATAACTCTTTTGACGACTTTGTGCCGCTAGAAGATTGTTTCGAATTTGATGGATCTTGTCTGTTGTTTCTTGAATCAATTCTGGACCGGTGATTTGTGCTTCCCCAATTTCGTGCCAACAAATGCTTCGAAAGGAGCCATGCCAATACTTGAGTGGTAGCTATTGTTGTAGGAAAATTCAACTAATGGAAGATGAGAGTCCCAATTTCCCTTGAAGTCTATGACACATGCTCGAAGCATGTCTTCAAGAGTTTGGATGGTGCGTTCAGATTGTCCATCAGTTTGAGGATGATAGGCGGTACTGAGGTCTAATCGTGTACCCAAAGCGGATTGTACGGCTTGCCATGTTCGTGAAGTGAAACGACCATCACGGTCTGAAATGATGCTTAAAGGTACACCATGACAGCTTACGATCTCGCTGATGTAGATACGAGCTAACTTCTCGTTCTTGGAGTCCTCGCGAATCGGAATGAAGTGAGCTGATTTTGTTAGACGATCAATGATTACCCATATAGTGTCATACCCACTGGAGGTGCGAGGTAACCCGGTAATGAAATCCATAGTTATGTTTTCCCACTTCCATACAGGTATTTCGGGTTGGACTAGAAGTCCTGAGGGTCTTTGATGTTCAGCTTTTACTTTGGAACATGTAAGGCACTTGGAAACAAAAACAGCAATATCCTTTTTCATGCCAGGCCACCAGTAGGTGTATCGAAGGTCTTGATACATCTTGTCGGCTCCTGGGTGTACAGAGTATCGTGTTTTGTGCGCCTCATTCATAAGGAAATCACGAAGGTTATTGTGATAAGGAATCCATATGCGATCTAGATAGTACATAATACCGTCGGATTTAGTTTCTATTTTAAGTTCAGCTCCACAAGACAGCTCCTTGCGTACGTCGTTTTCCGTTACTGAAACATGTTGAGCTTCTCGGATTCGATCTTTGATGTCGGTTATGATTTGCGAATATAGAAGACGAATGGAGTTCACATAACCCTTTCGACTGAGCGCATCGGCCACCACGTTTGCCTTGCCAGGATGATACCGAATTTCACAGTCGTAGTCATTAAGAAGTTCGACCCATCTTCGTTGCCTCATATTCAACTCCTTTTGGTTAAAGATATGTTGGAGGATCTTGTGGTCATTGTATATTTCACACTTAGTACCGTAGAGGTAATGTCTCCATATCTTAAGAGCGAACACAACGGCTCCAAGTTCCAGGTCGTGGGTGGTGTAGTTCTTCTCATGAATTTTGAGTTGTCTAGAAGCATAAGCTATCACTTTTCCTCTTTGCATCAGTACACAGCCTAGTCCTTGCCCTGACGCGTAGCAATAAACCACGAAGTCATCACAACCCTCAGGAAGTGTGAGGATAGGTGCGTCACAGAGTTTTTGCTTTAGAGTTTGGAAGGCTTCTTCTTGTTTGGGTCCCCATATGAAGGGCTTTCCTTTATGAGTCAAAGCCGTGAGTGGTACAGCAATACGGGAGAAATTTGCAATGAAACAGCGATAATAACCAGCAAAACCAAGAAATGATCTTACTTCGGTAGGTGTACGTGGCGCTTGCCATTCCTGTACTGCCTTGATTTTTGAGGGATCAACATGAATTCCCTTGTCATTGACGACGTGTCCAAGGAATTGTACTTCCCTTCACCAGAATTCACATTTCGAGAACTTAGCGTACAGCTTTTCTGCCCTTAAGAATGTAAGGATGAGTCGAAGGTGTCGTTCATGATCAGACTTAGACTTTGAGTAGATGAGGATGTCGTCGATGAAGACTATGACAAAGCGGTCAACGTAGGGTTTGCATACCCTATTCATTAAATCCATAAATACTGCTGGAGCGTTGGTTAAACCAAATGGCATGACCATGAATTCGTAATGACCATAACGAGTTCGGAAGGCGGTCTTGGGGACGTCTTCTTCATGTACTCTGAGTTGATGATAACCAGAACGAAGGTCGATTTTTGAGAAACAGGTGGCGCCTTGAAGTTGATCAAGAAGATCATCGATGAGAGGTAATGGGTAGCGGTTCTTGACCGTTAACTTATTGAGTTCTCTGTAGTCGATACATATGCGAAACGTTCCATCTTTCTTCTTCACAAAAAGGACAGGTGCACCCCAAGGCGATGAGCTAGGACGTATGAATCCTTTGTCAGTCAGCTCTTGCAGTTGACTGGCCAGCTCTTGCATTTCGGATGGGGCTAACCTATAAGGAGATTTTGCAACTGGTGTAGCTCCAGGTATAAGATCAATGCGGAATTCGACTTCTCTCACAGGAGGAAGCCCTGAAATGTCATCAGGAAAAACTTGCGGAAATTCTTTTACTACTGGGATGTCTTCGAGTTTCTTCTCCTTGGTTCCCTTTTTGACGACGTGAGTTAGGAATGCGACATAATTCTTGCGGAGATATTTTCGGGCTTGAAGACAGGACATTAATTTGAGTCCTTTCGAAGGGGTTTCTCCAAAGATTCGTAGAGTCTGATTGTTTGTAAGAGGAATGCGAATGAACTTTTCGCGGCATACAACTTCAGCATGATGTTGGTTGAGCCAGTCCATACCAATTATAATGTCGAAACTTCCCAACTTCATAGGAATGAGGTCAACTGGAAAATCGTGATCGTTTAGGGTGAGAGTACAATTGCGTATAATAGAGTTTAATGAGGCCGGTTTTCCGTCAGCAACTTCTACCGTTATGGATTCCATTAGTTTATCACGAGTTTGGTTGAGGATGGGTTCAAATTCTAAGGACACAAAACTCTTATCCGCGCCAGTATCAAATAACATGGATGCATAGCTACCATTGATGAGAAACGTACCGTTAACCATATTGTTGTCAGCCCTAGCTTGATTGGCGTTGATGTTGAAAGCTCTTCCCCTAGCAGGTGGAGGAGCTTGGTTAGCCTGGTTTACTGGATTTGCTTGAGCTTGGGCATGGATGATGTTCACCAAGCGTGGACAGGTGTTCCTGAAGTGGTTCGGGTCTCCACAGTTGTAACAAGCCCGCATAGGTTGCATCATGGGGTAGTTGGGTTGGTAGTAGGATTGGGCTACATGTTGAGCAGGTGGTAGGAGTAAAGGTTGTTGGGCTTGACCCACTATCTGATGGTGGGTTTGGGTTGAGGGCTGATTGCGGTTCGTTCGCTGAAGTGCGCGACAGGTTTGGATGTTGTGACCTGCACGGCCACAGCCGGTGCAATGTTGGCAGGGATGATCAGGAAAGTGATGGTATTGGCAACGGTTGCATTTTGGGTATGGGCCGGAGTATGGCTTTTTATATGGTGCAGCTGAGGGGGCAACTTAGGTGATGGGTGCAGCAGGGATAGGGAAATTTGTTTGTGTGACAGCAAAGTTTCTGCCGTTTCGTTTCCTCTTACTAGCAAACTTTGAGGAGGAGGTGGAATGGTTTGAAGTTTGGCCCTCAACGGGGGCTTTCTTTTTCTCATCCTTAAATTTGCCGTTTCGGATGCGATTCTCGTTAAGCTCGGTAGCTAGTTCCATAGCGGCCTCAAGTGTTGCAGGCGAAGTGCTTAGAACTGAGTCTTGAATTTTCGGGGGGAGACCTCGAATATAGTGTTCGACTAAGCGGTATACTGGGGTGAAGAAGTTGGGGATCATTTGGTTCAACTCTAGAAACCTTTTGTTGTAGGAAGTATGATCTCCTTCTTTTGCTTTAACGAGTGGTATTCATCCTCTAACTTTTTGATCTCGCTTCTTGGACAGATGCGTCTCGTCATGATGTCCCTTAACTCCTCCCATGTTAAGGCCATTGCATCTTCGATTCCTCTCTTACCTTTTTCTGTATTCCACCAGGTAAGAGCTACTCCAAATAGTCCTCCCAGTTGCGTAACGTACCTTGCGATCCTCGGGACAATCGCAATTGAGGAAGGTGTTTTCCATTTCCTCAAACCAGTGGAGGAGAGCAGTGACACCTTCGGTCCCTTCATATTTTGGGGGATCGCAAGACTTGAAGTGTTTGTAAGAGCACTTTTTGGTGGGAGGGTTGTCGACGTTCTGGTCTTCTTGATTGGGAGGGTTAATGGGATTTGTGGAGAGAGCTTGTTGAACTTGAATTACGATGTCAGGAAGCACCACGGCCATTTGTTTTGCAACTTGGGTGGCCAAGCGTTCGTTTGACCTTCCTGACCTGCTACCTCCACGTAGCTGCCTAGCCGACATCTACAGGAACATACATAGGAAGATTGTGAGTTTAAGAAGTTTGTAGGTGTCATGTGTCGTTAAAAGTAATAAAATAACATAATCATCAATAATGCAACTACATCCATAGGATGTCTTGGGTTTGCTCATGTTTGGGCCTCCAATGTCCCCCATACCATCACCTGTATAGTCATGTGGGCCCCCATGACTATTGGCTTAGTAGGATTCACATTGGTGTTGGCGGTTTAACACTCGCATCACCCGAATGAAAACCATGAAATATGATTACGAGATGTATGGTAGGAGGGTGTCCAGGTATAGACACAATGACAACTCAAAGTGGGGTTAGCTCACACGACGTTTGGTATAGCATGCTTTGGCCTAATAGGTTCTTCGTACTCTCATCGATAGTCCCCAGGTAGGCAAACTGGTCCTTTATTTTGGATTTATACGAATGCCAAGCCTAGACAGGACGTTCCGACTACCGGTACTTGTACCCTTCCAGTTACTACATGCCCGTCTTGAGAACTCACTTTGATGTGATTTGAAAAAAAATATCGTTATAAAAATCATGGAAATTGTGTGGTGTGTGCTCTCATGGATATGATATGTTATGAGGATATGATTCATGATGAGCATTGTATAGTAATATGTACTTATGAACATGCTTGCATAACATTGAATGTAACAATAAACATAAAGCATATAAACATCATGAATTTTGTATGTAACACATAAACAATTTAAATAATTCTAATCAACTATAGTATAGGCTCTAAGGGTCTAATAACCTATCCTATATCCCTATAGTCATGGCTCTGATACCAATCTGTCACACCCCGACCCGCAGCAGAATTAGAGTCGGGGCATAATTGGGTTATCACCAAAGCTCATGATGTTTACTAAAATGTTTTATATTTATTAAATTCAAATTACAACTTAAATATTCCAGCCAAATTCATACAATACAAAGGAAAGGAAAATTTAATAAACAATCCAAAATCTAAACTGATTTATTCTTCTAGGCCGTCCTATATGTTTCTTGCTTCAACTGGATCACCTGTATCATGTGTAAAAATGGGGAATTTTGGGTCAACAAAAGTTGGCGAGTGAACCTTGTTAAAAACATTTGATATTGATTTCTTATTGTATTTATATGGAAAAATTGTGCAATAATCATATGTGAGCAAACGTAAATAAACAAACAATAACAAACCACCTTGCATGAGTATATGACATGAATGATAATGTATATGTTGGCAACGTCACGTCCCGCTCATAGGTAATGGAGAACAGACGAGCCTATGATGATGTATGTGCGATCAAGGCTCAATCAAATGGAGCCGATCGTATGTTGGCAACGCCACGTTCCGCTCATAGGTAATGGGGAACAGACGAGCCTATGATGATGTATGTACTGAAAATGATAAATTTAATCTAAACATTAACCACACAAACAATTTATACATATTGGATACACATTTGATCATGGATATGATGGATGCACAAGTGTTTAAATGTAATAAATAATAAGCGACACATGATACATCCCAAAATGTGATTAAAACGGGGAATTTGTAGAGATTCACTCACATTGGGTGCGTTCGTTTGATGATGTTGAATGCGCACGAGTTTTGGGATTTGATCGACGTGGAAAGACTATCCTAAAATAATAACGAAATGGTACGGTAAATAAGTGGATTTTATTAACAATTTTAATAGGATTTTTAGATTTATTTTTGTGAGTTTAAGGTCATTTTCTAACTTTAAAAATATTATTTTTAAGTATTTTTAATTGATTTTTTAAATTAAATAAATAAATAAAAATATATAAAAAAATGTTGACTTTTTGTTGACCGTTGACCGTTGACCGGTCCGTTGACCGGACCGTTGACCGGTCGGACAGTGGTAAATGGTGCGCTGAGTGAGGTTACCCGAAATAATCTGTGTTTTAATTATATATATACAAATTAAATGTTAATTTATTTTGTTTATATTAAAAGGTTTTAAAATGGTCGAACCGGTTTGCAGGGAGCCGGATCGAACTCGGGTCCTTTGGTTTGTAAGCGCACAGCCCAACCAGTTGGGCTGTGTGTCTTATCTGTTAAACTTACAGTTTATATTAATCTTAAAAACATCCTGGGACCTACTCTGATTCAGTTTAAAAAAAACTGGTTTTAATTCGGAAAGCCGGTGCGTTTGTAAGATTCGAACTCGTGACGTGCGCTGTGTGTTTGCACACAGTCCACCGATGGACTGTGTGTCTAACCCGGTTTAATATCTTGTTTTAATTAAACTTATACATAATGTTCGACTTCATCTTCTTCGTTCAAAGACACAGACAACAATATCCGACTGTTCTGGTTTAATTCGATTAACGAAACTTATAATTGGTTGGAAAGTATTAGATAATGAGATTAAAGAACAGAATTGTACCAAACAGGATGTTTTTCTCAGAACTCCGGCAAGGGTCGTCGGCTCTAATTTATGAATTCCGTCTGAGCGGATCAATTCACAGTTTTGATCAATTAGTTGCGAAATTAAGTTACTAGACAAGGATTATCAGAGGGTTTAGATGTTTGTACCGATTCACAGCGTGTTTTCGGAAATGTCCAGAGATTTTCCGGCGAGTGTAGAATATCCGGTAACGTCGTCTGGGACCGATTCTGGTTGAAGGATTTAAGTTAGTGAAAGTCTAACAATGGATTGAAACCGAAAGAATCGAGAAATTTACCGATTTGATGTATGTCCCGGTTTTCCAGTGAAAGTCGGGCGATAGCAGATAACGATTCCGACGAAAAGAACTTATAGCGAAAATGAAATTGAAGGTTCTGCGAGTGTTTCCGAGTTATGAGACGATGGAATTATCAGTGTAAAACAGGAGTAATATGATTTCGGTTTTCAAACACGAAAATCATATGAAGCGAGTTCATTGAAGACAGAATTGATTAGAAAACGTGGGTTGTAATTGATTTATCGGTTATATTCAGTAACTCGCGATCACTCAAAAGTCTGGATAGTTGAAAGCCGATGATCGGTTTCAGTTTTTGGCGCAAACAGATGAATTCTTGGTGGAACTTAAGTTTTATATGATTCATTGATTACACAAATGAATCAAGTGGCGGAGTGGTGAATGGCTTGTGTGTTACATGAACCGGCTGACCCGGGTTCGAAACCCGGCAGCGACATTTATTTTTTTTTGACCGATTTTTATTGTTTATTAATTATAGTTTATAAATTCTAATATATTTATTAGTTATGCATTGTTTAAAATTAAAAAGAGCATTAAATAAGCAACGAAAAATGTAACTGACTATTCGATTAATAAACGAAACGGGTTTTGAAAACCCGTTTTCCGAAGGATGTTACAGTGGATATTGGTCTCTTTGAGGTACGAAGTACTAACCTGATCACCGATTATCTAACGTTGTAAATCAAAAAGGATGGATTTCGGTATACTCACCTACTACGATGAATCTTTGTGCATACCTTGATCGTGGGGGTATGTCTGAAGTGGGACACACTAATATATCAGTATAAATTATCTAAACATATCACTAGGTAATGGTACTTGAAATGTTCATGTATTTTGTTTAAGTGGATAAACAATACTGGTAATAATCTTGAACTGTTTTTCATGAATATTGCATATAGAAGTATCAAAAAGTGTGAAAACAGTTTGATGTTGCTGATATGATCTTCTTACCGGTGATTCTAAAAAAAAGTGTTTATTATTTTGTTATTTATTTGCTTTCAGAAAATATAAAAAAAAAACCAAAAATATTTTTTTTTCTTGTAAATTCTTAATGTACGGAATATGGTTGTTCATGGAGGAGTTGTTACCAATAAGGGGAGACAGTGTCAGAAGATGAGTTCAAATTGTTTTTTAATCTTGCAGGTTCATGGTGCTTAAAAATTTTGAGCATGTGGTTTGAGTTGAGAAGTGCTTAATCTGTGATACATTTTTACTATCTCTTGAATAATAATTTGTTTAACTTGTGTTGAAAAATTCTTATGGTTTCTCGAGATGTTTGTTTTATAGTATACAGATTGTAGTAGTGTGTTGCTGAGAAGTTTGGTGAAGAGGAGTTTCATTTGATGCATGGTAGATCCTCCTTTCTACATTGCAGACAAAGTTGAAGAGTTTTAAGATTTCTATGCAAGTGCTAAACTGGAGTTTATTCCAATGCTAACGATTTAGAAGATTTGGTGATTGGATACATCAGCTTAAGGGGAGTCTGTTGTTGACAACAGCTTAGATTTGGTCTTTGTATATCTTGTAATTAGTAAAATGATAAAAGGTTAGCGGGTTTAGTTTTGTAATAGTTAATTAGAAGTAATTGGGCTGAACTAGACATAATATAACACATGGCTAGACCCATTAGCAGTCCATGTAGGGAAACCCTAGCCCAGTTGCATAACTTGTCTCTATATAAAGGGAGGTTTGCATTAGGGTTTAGGTTGCTGGTTTAGTTGCTAATTCAGTTGATCAGAGAATTACTTCAGAGATAGTTGAGAGAGTCTTGAATTAATTGTAAACACATTGTGTTGGATAATAAATAGAAGTTTGTTTGAAAGTAATTGTTCGTGTTCGTGTTCTTGTTCGGTTTTCTGTGAAATCTGATCTAGATAATTGCGCACTCTAGATTGGATATGCGATTCTGTGACGATCCATACGGATTAGGGGACCTACAGCTAGGCCCAATCATATGAAGACATGAGCTAGGCCCAATGACATACATAACATGGGCTAGGCCCAAATGACACGCGGTAAAGCACGAGGACATGTGAAGGGCGAGGCTCGATTACACAGAGGTGTAGTACCAGCGTAATGTTTCCTAGTAGGGAGTTGAGCTAGTTGGTTGAGAGTTGCCTAATTGGTTTGAGCAACAACAGCAAAATTCCTTGAAGCCTTATGCTTCTTGGAATTTCTAGAGGGTTCAGCTATTGTTTCTTTTGGTTTCTCCTGAGTAGTTGTGGCAGATTGTTTCTTGTCACCTTTTTGAAAAAGTTTCCCTTTCTTTACTTCAGAATCGGTTAGGGTTGCGGCTAGTTCAATAGCCTCCCTAACGGTAGCTAGCTAGCTACTGGTGACTATGTCTTGAACTGGATCAGGTAGGCCATCAATATTTCTCAATGGTCCTATCCAAGGGCATGACCATAGTGGGATAGAGTAAGCTTAACTCTTCGTATTTATCTGTGAAGGCAAGATTCTCACCACTATCTGGCTTGAGATCATGGAATTCATTCTCTAGTGCCCTCATCTCTTTGCGTGGGCAGAACTCTTTCATCAAGAGCTATAAGTTCCTCCCAAGTTAAGGCCATAGCTACATCTGCACCTCGATCACTCATCATTCCATTTGACCACGTGAGTGCTTTCTTTTGGAAAACACTCAGAGCAAACTCTACCTTGCGCTTATTGGAACTTTGACAATGGCGGAAAGTACTCTTGATGCTTTCAAATCATTATAGGAGCCCAGTAGCTCCCAAAGACCCATAGAACTTGAGGGGTTTCCCCGAGTTGAACTGTTTATAATTACATGGTGTGGGTACATTGTTGTTTTTGTTATTGTTGGCTTGATTGAGTTGGGTCACAAGGTTTGTAAGTATCGCAGCCATTTGTTGAGCAATCACAGCCGCCAATCTGGTGTTTTAGGTAGTGTCGGCAAGGAGGCATTCTAAAAGAGAATGAAAATATGAGAGAAAACGAGTGAGATTGATATAGGATAGTCAAAAAGAAATATAAAAATATGAACAAAGCATGAGTGTAATCATTTATTCGTTACTTAAAACGAATAAACAACGCAGTGACTAACAAAGTTAATGGGTCTTTATAATTTATCGAGAAGATGTGTTTAGCCTATAAGTGGGCACTCACCCTAAGAATTCCCAGGTAAGAGTGATTAGTCCGATTAAGTGGATTTGTAGGAACACTCTAGCCTTAGATAGAAAACTCAAGGTAAAGGCATCAACCCTTCCATATTGCTTGTCTTCGCATTATTAAAACCCAAACTTTGACAAGATTTTGAAAACTTTTAATGCTTACAAGCCTAAAACAAATCACCTAAGGATAGATGATGATTTCTTGTAAAATTTTGAAAATTGACTTTTTTTAAGATGAGTTATGACTTTCTATTGTTTTGTAATCACCCAAGGATAGGTGATGCTTTTGTATTAAGAATCTAGATGCGAGTTACCTCACGTTTGGGTCCTGTGAAGGTTATAGTCTAGGTCAAAAGCATTACTAATAACCTAATTCCCTATAACACTGCCTCTGATACCAATCTATAACACCTCAACCGTGTATAACAACCTGCGACGGAATCGTCGGGGAGTCACGTTACAAATTGTTTCACAACACATGGTACTTAAAGTTTCAATATTATTGGTTAATTAAATTACATTGTCTTGGAACATAAACAAAACATGAACAATTGTCTTTAGATTTTAAGGTAAACTAAGGCCCGAGTCCTCCTACGTGTAGCATGCTTGTGCAATCATCACACACTTGCACCTGAAACATATGTGAAAATAATGTCAACAATGAATACTTGTGAGTAACATAGGTTTTGTAGTGAAATTTATGGCTTTGAATTTATATTGCAATACCTCGTCCGCCTACGAGAGTCGATGAGTGAAATACTCTTAACCAAACTTGTATTAAATGTGCTTGGTATTGCAATATGTTTAACCAACTATAAAAGTTGGTATGGGTAAGAAAACCTTGTAGCCATGATCTTGATAAAAAGTATTTCTTTTGTAAAACCGTGTAAGTAATCGATTTAAAAGAAAAATTTGTATGGTTTATATATCTTTAATTGAAAACCATTTGTGACTTTGTCTAAACCAATCGTCTTTGCTTTATGTAAACCAATCGTCCTTTTTTTATAAACCAATTGTCCTTGTTTTGTATAACTATTCATCCTTGTTTTGTACAAACCAATCTTCCTTGTTTTGTATAAACCAACCGACTTTGTTTTAATCGTCTTTGTGTTCACAAGTGTGGTTGTGTGGTGAATATATTCAAGCCTATGTTGACTCGACTAATAAACCACCAAAGGGTTTATCAATTTGTGTCTCATAGTTTCTATCGTTCCTTAAACTTCCCCACAAACCCCGAGAAATTTAGAAATAGGATTGTTAGTCCTGTGGTACCATAACATACTAATGGTCAGCTTGGCCAAAGTTGATGAATGTACTAGTGTTATGGATAACGCACCACCAAGGTTCACACATTAAAAATTGTATGTCCACTTGGAGGATCAAGATAACCTACTTCCTTGTTATGGAACACACATACGAGTGCGGAATCCATCTAAGTATGCAAACCAAAGCAAAGTAACAAACACATGATAACCAAAGATTCATTATCTTGATTTAATGAAGAGAGCTAGTACAAACACATACAAACAATGTTCACACAGACTCAAGATATTCTCTCTGTGCTCTCTCTTGTGCCTCAGTGTCTCTACTGAACTGTGAAGTGCATGTCTATATAGTACCAACACCCAGCAACAGTACGAAGAAGGTTGTTGTTCGTACGAAGTACTATAAACCACGAAAAACATTTAGAGATGGTTTCTCGTATGAACAACTTATCCCTCGTACGAATAAGTAGCTTATTCGTACGAATAAGCAAAGTTCTTATTGACAGGGTTACTCGTACGATCACGAGAATCACTCGTACGAATAGGTAATGTCTCGTACGAGCAAGCAACTTGCTCATACGAAGTGCCTTTCACTCGCACGAATAACTGTTCTTTGGAGAACTTGCTAACAGACATGCCGTACAGACAGCAAGATCAGAAACACAAGACTTAACAATATGCACACATGCAACTGTTTTACGACATAGACAAAACTAAACATCGTACTAAATCAAGATAGGAGGATATCTTGATTTGGTCGACACGACTAAACTATACAGACACAATAAACAAAGACCGTACAATTACTCACATAACTAAGAACAAGCAACAAACACAAAAGTGTATCAACAAACTCCCCCTAGACTGTTGCTTGGTCTTCGGTCTTCATTTCTAATGGCCTGCTGCATCCATATTCATTGAAAACTATCAAACCAATGTTGACTGAGGATCGAAGTCTTCAACATTCTCCAAAAACATCCAACCTTTCCTGTTTCCTCTAGAGTACCACTAGAGGCAACTGGATCGGCCACGATCTGTTGTGCACTTGACGCTACCACTAGAATTGTAGCAGAAACTTTTGGTTGCACGGATGAAGCTGAAGCATTAGGATTGCCTGGTTTTTCACTGTTTGATCACGTTTACGTTGGATCTCCTGCGTTTTGCATCTTTCATTCCACAGAATGTTCACCCACTTTCTGCTCATTTCAAATCCATCTTTAATACTATTAAAGCCTTCAACCAGTCTAGTATTACGAGAATGATACCATTCTCTCATGTCGTCATGTTTAGCAGTTAATGTTTCGGCAGATCGATGTACAGCCGCACTACATTCTTTCAGCTTATTCATTTCAATCCCACGAGCGTTATCAGCCCCTCGCATTTGTTGTAGCTGAGTAGCCCTTTCAGCATCCGCAACCCTCAATCGCTCATTCTCTTTTCTTAACTGTGCAATCTTGGTAGCCTGCTTTCCAACAATATCCTTCAAAGAATTTATCTCCAACTGTTGCTTAATAACTGTATTTCGATTTGAAGACATAAACTCCGAGTGCTTGTTAATCTGAGTTGCCGCAACTTTCAGCTGAGAGAATAGAAAATCCACTTTCTCATCATGTTCCATTTCATAGAATAAACGACTACTTCATTTTGTACTTATTTTATGAATTGCGGACTGGGATTGTTGAGCTGAAGAAGTAGTAGGTTGTGATTGAACTAGAGTAGTCACAACTGAAGGTGTTTCAGCTGCTATGGTAGCTGTAGGTTGTGGTTCAGAGGATGTATGGGGTTCGTCAATAAAGTTTCAGCTTCCTTTGTTATGAAGGTAAAGTGAGCTTCTACACTTGGTTCCATTACGGTTTCTTGTTGTGTGGTTGTAGGTTGTGTGATTTCAGGTTGAGCTGATGAGGTTCCCATATACTCTTTGTTCCATTTCTTTCTATGAACCGCAATTTTCTTTCTGTGAGCTCGTTCAGTCTCAGCATCGGATGGAACATAGTCAACATCTGGATCTGCTGGAATTCTTCTAATCTGCCTAACCCCACGCTTATCAACATAGCTTTCATACCCAGGTTCAAGTGGATTGTCATCAAAATCTAATTCTTCATCCGGTTGTTTACCCTTATCACCACCTGTAGTACCTACACCCCTTGCACCACCATTACTATCAACATCACATTCATCCTCATTGTCTTTATCCTTTCCCATTTGACGACCAAATTTATCTTCGATCATTTTCTTCAAGGTTGGTTCTTCATTATCCGACTAACTATCATCATGGCACCACTTATCATTTTCTGGTGCAACATATCAATTATTTGCAAGAAAGCCAAACAACTTACGAGGAGGTGTGCTTTCCTTGTAACGTTTTGCTGCTACACCTCTAAAAATCTTCGACGAATGTTCCATCATAACATCAACTTTTAGAACATCGTTGTCGTTCTTTGGAAGATTCGAATGTTGTACATTCAAGATAATCTGAGAAAACGAGGATACATCCAAAACCTGTTTCCACCAAAATCGGTCCTTTTCAAATTTTCCTTCATGTTTGCAAAAATATACTTTGAAACACCGAATGGTTTGTTCAATGTCAAAGCTACCATCATTCCAACTAAGTCGTTATTCGCCATGTCATAACCACCTTGTCTGTTGCTTAAAAACTGAATAAACATGTAGAAAGAACTTGTATTGGAGTGGCAACCAAGCTTTGTTTAGTTATCCTACAAGAAAATCTCCGACACATCTCATTCGAAGTAAACATCCACGTTGGCACTTTAACGGAACTGAGTATGGAGCTTCAGCATCATCGCCAAGTTATAATGTTGAGTTTATTAGTTCAACGAAAATGTCTACGTCTAAGCAATTTACTTTCCCGTGGATAATTCCTTGTCCATTCACTTCAACAACTTTAGCTGAATCCCAAAATTCCTTGATCAACGTCTTGTATACTGTAGTTTTATGAGTGATTGCATAATGTATCCTTGAGTCACGTAGAAACTTCGTTATACTGTTGTACGCATCAAATTTATCTTCCAGATCTAAGTAGGCAACCATGTTGTGTCTCGGCTCTGATATAATTTCCACTTCTGACTTGTCAGTTTTCTTTGTTGCGGGCTTTCTTTTCTGTTCTTTTGGTGCCATCCTGTACCCAAAAGATAACTAGAATAAGAAGAAACATAAGTACACTAGAGAACATACTCAAAAGTTTTTACTGTGAACTTTCTGAAAGTATGCATCCCCTTGACGAAGAACTACCGACTCATACGAATAACAATTTACTCGTACGAAGAACAACTGTCTCGCACGAACAACAACTGCATCGCTCAAACATGTGATTCGCTAGTACGAGTAACTAGCTCATACGAACCACAAGTTACTTGTACGAGTGATAATGCACTCGTACGAATAAGAATCAACTTGTTCGCACAAAGAACTTCAAGTGAAGATTATTCATGGAGAACTCATTTTTCATCAACCAATTTTTTGCTTAAAGTTTGTTGTTCGTGTCAGGCAATGTCAAATAGTCAGGTAATGCACAAATTGTTTATCTTCAAGTTATGCCAAGATTGTCAATCATACCTTAAAGATATCACAAACAATTTAACAAGAGTGAAAAGATGAAGTGAGCAAGGTGAAAGTAAAGTTGTACTAAAGAACTACATCACCCTTTATACCACATTCTTATACTCGCACGAAGAACACTAGTTCGCACGAAGATTTGCCAGCCGTACGAAGATTGTCTTGTACAAAGAACCAGTGAATCATTCGTACGAAGCACAACCATTCGCATGATAAATCACTGACTCATTTGCACGAAGAGCTATCACTCGTACGAGTATCCTCTGATTCGTACGAGCAGTCACTAATTTCTACGAATATAAGTTCTTCTAAACTGGAGCATCCGTTCTTCGTGGACCTTATGTTTTTCGTTGACCTGTTTAGATCTCCGCACATATCCACACAGATCACAAGTTAGGAAATATGTACGTTAAACAGATTTTGCTCTTTGTAATGAGTTTACCCTGTAGTAAGAAAGATACTTTATGAAGTAAACTTCGAATCTTCAACTTCGGCTAATTCCACAGTAATTTAAAACAAAGTAAACTAAAGTTTAGAACAAATTGTACATTAACTAGCAATATTTTTTTGAGTTTCAAGGTAAGAGAATCATGCCAGCTTTTAATCTTGCCAAAAACAAGTTTTTATTTTAAAAACATCAAATTGAATAAATAAGTATTCTACTACAATTATCGGTATTGTTGTCCACATAAGCTCAGCTTGTCAGACGTAATCATGATTAGGAGATATGATTAATGTATGAATTATACTGCTTATCATCTGTTTTGACTTATATGATGTGAGATACTCACTTAATTTGATTGAAAACAAGCCCTATGTGATTAAATCACTTATTGATGAGGAACTTGATTTTCAGATGCATGCAGGGCACAAGAGTAAGTCCGTAAACAGATTAGTACCATCGTACCGATAAAGAGACGAACTTAGCTCCTGCATAAAGTTGTGATATATTATCACTTATTGTTGGGTGAATGTGATATTTTTATCACTTATTGATGGTTGTATGCAGTATTTACACGTATGTATGGTATCATGGAAGTTCTAGACTTGTGTCCCCGTTATTTTCTGGTAAACGATTCAACAATGATACCCAGATGATAAGCAAGCATAAAGACCTCATATCTCAGAACCTCGACATAATATCAAACAAAATTTCAGTACCAAGACCCTATGCCAATGAATGGTTCCCACCTGTCTTTCAGTCCATTATGTTTATATCAACCTGTACATTTTAATCTGATTGTGAGTCTACCGATACATCATTAGTAAAGCCACTTATCATTTTCATTTTATGTTTTTAACCGAATTTGACAGATCACCGGTGTATCATCATCTTCTCTTATCTTTCCAGTAAACTCATTTTTGGTTTTCTATTGTTTTTGTATTTTTCTAAAATTTTCTCCCCCTTAAATGTAGAAGGTAAATAAATAAAAACATAACTAAATAAAAGACATATTTTCGTATTTTTGTATTTTCTCATGTTGTTGTATTTTCTTGAAATTTTATCCCCCTAAAATATAAAAATAAAAGAAAATTGAAAATCTTTTTGTATTGTTAGTTTTGAAGAAAATATTTATGAAAACGATTAGCCAAGGATGATTTACTCGGGTTTCACCTTGATGCCATTGACCAAAAGAAGATAATCAAAACATGATTTATCAAAAGCTTTTGTAAACCGGTCGGCATTTTGATAAGTTTCTTTTCATAACAATCTCATATGAAATGATACTTAATCTCAACGTGTTTGGTTTTTTAGTGTTGTACAGGATTACGAGTGATCTGTAAAGCAGCTTCATTATCAACATAAATAGGAGTATTTAGAAATTCAAAATCGTAGTCGCGCATTTGCTGTTGGATCCATAAAACTTCAGAGCAGCAACAGAAGCTGAGATACACTCAGCCTCACAAGTTGAAGTAGCTACACAAGTCTACTTTTTGCACTGCCACGTGACTAGGCGATTTCCCAAGTATTGACATCCTGCTGATGTTGACTTTGCATCGATCTTGCAGCCACCATGATCAGGATCACTGAATGCTGTCAAATCAAACTTATCATCCTCTGGGTACCAGAGACCAGTGTCCGGGCGACCAAGTAGCTACACAAGTCTACTTTTTGCACTGCCACGTGACTAGGAGATTTCCCAAATATTGACATCCTGCTGATGTTGACTTTGCATCGATCTTGTAGCCACCATGATCAGGATCACTGAATGCTGTCAAATCAAACTTATCATCCTCTGGGTACCAGAGACCAGTGTCCGGGCGACCCTTCAAATAACGAAAGATTTTTCGACTTGACTGGTAGCGAGCTAGAAGACATGTTAGGTACATTATACCGGATCTTGAAGCAGTAAGATACATAAGAGATCCGATCATAGCACGATAAAGAGACGGTTCCACATGTTCACCCATTCCATCAGGAGTAATCCCATGATTTTGAGCTAATGGAGTTCCCAAAGGCTTCGAGTCTTCCATTTGAAATCATTTGAGAATATCCCCAACATACTTTGTTTGATGAATGAAGATCCTTCCTTAGATTGATGAACCTGCAAACCTAAAAAGAAAGTCATTTCTTCCATGGCGCTCATTTCGAACTTCTCTTGCATCACCTACTCGAATTCTTTGCACATTTTCTCGCTTTTAGACCCAAAAATAATATCATCAACATATACTTGTACCAGCATTAAATCCTCTTTATTTTCTTTGATGAAGAGAGTACAGTCGATCCATCCACGTCAAAAACCATTCTTGATAAGATAGGAAGACAACGTTTCATACCACGCCCGTGGAGCTTGATGAAGACCATATAATGCTTATTGAGAAGCCAAACCGTGTAGGATGGATTGGATCTTCAAAACTAGGCGGTTATTCAACATATACTTCTTCTTCAACCACTCCATGAAGAAATGGACTCTTCACATCCATTTGATAAACTGTAAACTTCTTGTAGGACGCATAAGACAAGAAAATTCTCATGGCCTCAAGACGAGCTACCGATGCATAAACCTCATTATAATCAATGCCTTCTACCTGATTAAAGCCCTGGACAACCAATCTTGCTTTGTTTCTCACAACAAGACCTCGGTCATCCTTCATACACTGATAAATCCATCTAGTACCAATCTTTTTGTAGTTGTCAGGTCTGTCAACCAATTTCCACTCGCCCAACTTCTGAAACTGCTGAAGTTCCTCTTGCATTGCTTCAACCCATGAGTCTTCTTTCATTTCCTCCTTCCAAGATTTCGGTTCAACTTAGCAAACATAGCAAAAAAAAAGACCAATCATTCTGTTCCCCAGATTCTCTAATTGTCGTATACAAACTAGCATTCTGGTTGTTCCTTAGTTCATTACGTGTCTGCACTCCACTCGAGACATCTCCTATAATGTTCTGTTGAGGATGGGTATTACGTATTCGAGTTTCAGGAACATCGGGAACTCGAGAATTTATACCCAAATTGTTGTATTCAGATCAACATCTAAGTCGATGGCTGGAATCATCGGGAACTTAAGATGTAGATTCATGACCTTCAGTCGTCCTTTGATTTTGCACATTTGACGTAACATCAGAAATTCCAGGAACCGGAGCAGAAGTAGCTTCATTTGCATCATGGAAATCATCATCTTCTGACGAAACATTATAATCAGCAGCATCTTCAAATTCCTCATTTTGAACAATATTATTAACCGAAGTAGACACTTGCGGGTTAACAATAATTGGCCGTACTAATGACGAGTCAACTGCAGTATCACTTTCAAGTAGCATTTGGGCAGTTGCAGATGCATCATCAAAAGTTGGCAGATTGAAGGCGTCAAATAGTCCATCGTAGTCAAACATCCAAGGAGCACCCGGAGCTCTTATTGATTCAGTGTATCTTTGAACCTTAATGTCACACCCCGGCCCACAACGGAATAAAAGTAGGGGCATGATTGGGTTATCACCAAATCTCATGATATTACTAATAAGTGTCATATTTATTAAATTGAAATTAAAACTTCAAATATTCAACACAAAATTCATACAAACACAAACATAATCAAAACATTGTTCAAAACGTAATAACTTTGCTTACTCTTCTAAGGCCATTCCTATGTATTTCTTTCTTCAGCTTGCTCACCTGTATCATCCGTAAAACAGAAGATTTGGGTCAACAAAAGTTGACGAGTGAACCTTGGTAAAACATGTAAATAGTTGAATTATATTGTTGTTATATAAAAATTGTGCATGAGTCACATGTGAGCATATGTGTATAAATAACAAATTACGAACCACAATATAATGAACATATGACATGATGAATGATCTACTTGAGATCAAACGGAGCCGATCTAATGAGGCACCTGATACTCAACCCGTATCCGATGAGGAACTGATGTGCCTAATGAAATGATTGAACTGAAATGATAAAATGTAACCACACATAATCACACAACAACTATACACGTTTTATCACGAGGTGATATTAGCACAAGTGTTTAAATAAATAATAAAAATACACGACACATGATACACCCCAAAACATGCTTAAAAAGGGGAATTCGTAGAGATTCACTCACAGTGGGTGCGTATTCTTGGTTGATGATGAGAGCGCAAGAGTTGGGAATTTAACCGATGAAGGAGTACTAACCTAAAATAATAACGCGATAACTCGATAAATAAATAAATTAATATTTCGGTTAAAAACCTTTGTTTAGATTTTTAAGTTATTTTTGTGATTTTTATTGATATAGTAAACCCTTTGAAATTATACATTTTTAAGCATTTTTAATTGATTTTAATATAAATCCCTAGAATAAAATTGAAACAAAAGAAATAATAAAAATAAAATAATATTAAAAAAACTTGTCATTCTAACAAGCTGTCAAGCCAGTTTGAATATAGAATTAGCATGCATGTGTTGAGACTCGAACCCGTGACCTCTCGGTTGCGTGCACGCAGCTCTTCCAACTGAGTTACGTGTCTAACCCGAAAGAATCCTGATTTTAATTATATTAATACACTTCTTAGGCTATTTCATAAATTGATTTAATTTAAAAAGGGTTAACAGGGTCGAACCGGTGTGTGCCAAGGGTTTCGAACCCGTGTCCTGGAGTTGGTTTGCACCTGGCCCAACCAGTTGGGCTGGGTGCTTAACCCGATTTTAATCTGAATTGTATTATATATAAACACACATTGCACTTCGTCTTCTTCGTTTGAAATTTTTACCCAGAACCCGTTTCAGATTTCAAAACCCGATTAATCTTGATTACTAAACCAACATGACATATGAACTGAATTAGAAACTAAAGACGATTACCGGTTGGCAGGGAGTTCTCCAGCGAGTTAATCCCGGTGACAGTCTGGGGTTTTCCGGTGAAACAGGGGAGGGGATTTTGCCCAGAGGAAACTTGAGATTAGGGGAGAAAGGTTTGAGCGAGTGTGAGAGTGGGATTGAGATCGGTATTTATAGATTGCAAAAGGTGCTCGATTTTCGGTTTTAGAAGCCGAGTGGGGTGATTGATTTCGGTTTTTAGAAACCAAATCGAGTGATTGACTTCGGTTTTGGAAACCGAATTGATTGATTACGCGGATTGACAGCTGGTAATTACCAGGAGCAGGGACGAGATCGGCGGGTTCGTTGATTTTTACTTGCAGGCAAACAGGCGGTTCGTACATATATATAAGTTGTTTTCAAATTCTAACCAAATGGTGTCTGTGTCTCGGTGGTGTTTGTTGTGAGTTTTTATCCGAGGGACCCGGGTTTGATCCCGGTTTACCCTTTTTGGATCCTTTCTACTTTATTATTTTTATAAGTCTATTAAATCATTTATTAATTATAAATATTTAATATTTAATTGATTATTTATTTTATTATTTCATTAAGATTATTTTAAACATTTGTTATTATTATTTATATATATAAAATTCTAATATAGTAAACAATAAACAAAATGTTAAAACCAACGACATAAAAATATACACTTGATTAATAAAATTGGCGCGGGTTTTCGAAACCCGTTTTTACACAAATGTTACGTATCCCCTACTTTTAGAAATTTTTTCCCGAAATTTAAGTAGTAGTTGTAACTGGAAAAGATGCGGGTATTTTTCGCGTATTGAGTCTTCACGTTCCCAAGTAAACTCGGGTCCTCGTTTTGACTCCCAACGCACCCTGACCATTGGAATACGACTTCATCTCAAGCGCTTCTCATTGAAATCCATGATTTCTACAGGTCTTTCAACGAAATGCATTGATTCATCAACTTGAATATCTTCCAAAGGAATATGAAGGTTTTCGTCGACGAGGCACTTTTTCAAGTTTGATACCTGAAAGATGGGATGAATTATGTTGAGTTCTTCGGGTAGGTCAAGCTTGTTGCTATAGGTCCTACTCTTTCGAGTATCTTGAATGGTCCCACATAGTGTGGTGCTAGCTTGCCCTTTTGACCAAAACGAACCACTCTCTTCCACGGTGATACTTTCAAAAGTACTTGATCACCAACACAAAACTCCAAGGGCTTTCGTCGTTTATCAGCCTAACTCTTTTGACGACTTTGAGCCGCTAGAAGATTATTTCGAATTTGAAGAATTTTGTCGGTTGTTTCTTGAATCAACTCAGGTCCGGTGATTTGCGCTTCACCAATTTCGTGCCAACATACTGGAGATCGGCATTTTCGACCATACAAAGCTTCAAAAGGAGCCATACCGATGCTTGAATGATAGCTATTGTTGTACGAAAATTCAACTAAAGGTAGGTGAGTGTCCCAATTATCTTTGAAGTCTATGACACATGCTCGCAACATATCTTCAAGGGTTTGGATGGTGCGCTCAGATTGACCATCAGTTTGAGGGTGAAAGGCAATGATGAGGTCTAAATGTGTACCCAAAGCGGATTGTATGGCTTGCCATGTTCGTGAAGTGAAGCGACTGTCTCGATCTGAAATGATACTTAACGGTACACCACGACGGTTTACGATCTCATTGATATACATACGAGTTAACTTCTCGTTCTTGAAGTCCTCGCGTATTGGGATGAAATGAGCTGATTTAGTAAGACGATCAATAATTACCCATATGGTGTCATACCTACTGGAGGTGCGAGGTAACCCGGTAATGAAATCCATGGTTATATTTTCCCACTTCCATACAGGTATTTCGGGTTGGACTAGAAGTCCTAAAGGTCTTTGATGTTCAGCTTTCACTTTGGAACATGTAAGGCACTTGGAACAAAAACAGCGATATCCTTCTTCATGCCAGACCACAAATAGGTGTATCGTAAATCTTGATACATCTTATCGGCTCCTGGATGTATAGAGTATCGTGTTTTGTGTGCTTCATTCATGAGGAAATCACGAAGGTTGTCGCGATCAGGTATCCAAATACGGTTTAAGTAGTAAAGGATACCATCGGATTTGGTTTCTATTTTGAGTTCAGCTCCACAAGACAGCTCATCGCGTACGTCATTTTCCGTTACAGAAGTCTGTTGAGCTGTCCGAATTCGATCTTTGAGGTCAGTTATAATTTGAGAACATAGAAGATGAACGGAATTTGCATAACCCTTTCGACTAAGTGCATCAGCCACAACGTTTGCCTTGCCAGGATAATATCGAATCTCAAAGTCATAATCATTGAGGAGTTCGACCCATCGTTGTTGCCTCATGTTCAGCTCTTTTTGATTGAAGATATGTTGAAGACTCTTGTGGTCAGTGTATATTTCACACTTGGTGCCATAGAGATAGTGTCTCTATATCTTTAGAGCGAACACGACTGCTCCATGTTCTAGGTCGTGAGTGGTATAGTTCTTCTCATGCACTTTGAGTTGCCTAGAGGCATAGGCTATCACATTTTCTCTTTGCATCAGAACACAACCTAACCCTTGCCCTGACACGTCACAATAAACCACAAAATCTTCGTAACCCTCAGGGAGTGTAAGGATAGGTGCATCACAAAGCTTTTGCTTCAAAGTTTGGAAAGCCTCCTCTTGCTTGGGTCCCCAAATAAAGGGTTTTCCCTTGTGAGTTAAGGCTGTGAGTGGAACGGTGATACGAGAAAAATTAGCAATGAAGCGTCGATAATAACCAGCTAATCCAATAAATGACCTAACTTCGGTAGGAGTACGTGGCGCTTGCCATTCTTGTACTGCCTTGATTTTTGAAGGGTCGACATGAATCCCTTTGTCATTAACAACGTGACCAAGAAATTTTACTTCTTTTAACCAGAACTCAAATTTCGAGAACTTAGCAAAAAGCTTTTCAGTCCTCAAGAGTGTAAGAATAAGTCGAAGATGTCGCTCATGATCGGATCTTGTCTTGGAGTAGATAAGAATATCATCGATGAAAACTATGACAAAACGGTCGAGATAGGGTTTGCACACCCTATTCATCAAGTCCATGAAGACAGCAGGAGCATTGGTTAACCCGAAAGGCATAACCATGAATTCATAGTGGCCATAACGAGTTCGAAAGGCAGTTTTTGGAATAACCTTTCGCGCACTCTAAGCTGATGATAACCAGAACGAAGGTCGATTTTTGAAAAACAGATGGCACCTTGAAGTTGATCTAGGAGGTCATCAATACGGGGCAATAGATAGAGATTCTTGACAGTTAACTTGTTGAGCTCTCTATAATCAATGCACATGCAAAAAGTTCTATCTTTCTTCTTTACAAAAAGGACAGGTGCACCCCAAGGCGACGAGCTAGGACGTACGAATCCTTTGTCAGTCAACTCTTGCAGCTGACTAGCCAACTCTTGCATCTCAAATGGGGCTAACCTATAGGGAGATTTGCGACTAGTGTATCACCAGGCACAAGATCGATTCAAAATTCGACTTCTCGCACAGGAGGAAGTCCTGAAACGTAGTCGGGAAATACTTGAGGAAATTCTTTAACGATTGGAATATCTTCGAGCAGCTTTCCTTGCCTTCCTTATTGATGATGTGAGCTAGAAATGCAACATAATCCTTGCGAAGATATCTCGAGCCTGAAGACATGACATCAATTTGAGCCCTTTTGAAGGAGTTTCTCCAAAGATACGTAGTGTCTGACCGTCACCGAGGGGAATGCGAATGAACTTTTCATGGCAAACTACTTCGGCGTGATGCTGGCTGAGCCAGTCCATACCGTGATAACATCGAAACTTCCCAATTTCATAGGAATAAGATCAATCGAGAAATCGTGATAATTTAGGGTAAGAGTACAATCACGTATAATCGAATTTAATGTAATGGGTTCTCCGTCAGCAACTTCCGCCGTGAACGATTCAGCAAGACTAACACGAGGTAGATCGAGAATAGATTCGAATTCTAAAGACACAAAACTCTTATCCGCACCAGTATCAAATAATATGGATGCATAACTACCATTTACGAGAAACGTACCGTTGACCACATTGTTATCAGCCCCTTGTTTGATTGGCGTTGATGTTGAAAACCCTTCCTCTAGCAGGTGGGTTAGCTTGATTAGCTTGGTTCACCGGGTTTGCTTGGGCTTGGGCATTAATGATGTTCACCAGGCGTGGGAAAGTATTTCGGAAGTGGTTTGGATCACCACAATTGAAACAGGCTCTTATGGGTTGCATCATCGGGTAGTTGGGTTGGTAGTAAGGTTGAGCCATGGGTTGGGCAGGTGGTAAAAGTAAGGGTTGTTGGGTTTGGCCCACCATTTGATTATTGGTTTGGGCTTGAGGCTGATTGCGGTTTGATCTTTGGAGTGTACGGCAAGTTTGGATAGTGTGACCTGCACGGCCACAACTTGTGCAGTATTGGCAAGGGTTCTCAGGGGGATGATGATATTGGCAGCGGTTACATTTTGGGTGTGGACCAGTGTATGGCTTTTGAATGGTGCGGCTGGAGGGGCGACTTGTGTGATTGGAGCAGCAGTGATGGGAGGATTGGTTTAGGTGACGGCGAAATTTTTGCCATTTCGCTTTCTCTTACCAGCGAATTTTGAGGACGAACTTGATTGGGTTGGGGTTGGAGCTTCAACAGGTGTTTTCTTTTTCTCATCTTTAAAATCACCATTTCGAATGCGATTTTCAATGAGTTCCATAGCCAATTCCATGGCAGCTTCGAGTGTTGCGGGAGAAGTACTTAAAACTGAATCTTGAATTTTCGAGTGGAGACCTCAAATATAGTGCTCGATCAAACGGTATAACGGAGTGAACAGGTTGGGGACCATCTGGTTCAACTCAAGAAATCTCTTGTTGTATGAGGTGTGGTCTCCTTCCTTTTGCTTTAAAGAGTAGAATTCGTCTTCAAGCATTTTGATTTCACTTATAGGACAGAAGCATCTTGTCATGATTTCCCTTAATTCTTCCCATGTTAAGGCCATGGCATCTTCAACACCTCGCTTACCCTTTTCTGTGTTCCACCAGGTAAGTGCCACCCCAAACAAACGTCCAGTAGCGTAACGCACCTTGCGATCCTCAGGACAGTCACAATTGAGAAAGGTGTTTTCCATCTCCTCAAACCAATGGAGGAGAGCGGTGACACCTTCAGTCCTTTCATATTTTGAGGGATCGCAGGACTTGAAATATTTGTAGGTGCATTTAGTGGGTTTGGGAGGAGGGTTGGCGACGTTTTGGCCTTCTTGATTCGTAGGGTTGATGGGATTTGTGGCGAGATTGAACTTGCAAAACGATGTCAGGAAGTACCGCAGCCATTTGTTGAGCAATTTGTGTGGCCATGCGTTCGCTCGACCTTCCTGACCTTCTACCACCTCGTAAGTGTCTAGCAGACATCTACAGAAATATATATAGGAGATTGTGAGTTTGATAGTTTTCTAGGTGTCATGTGTCGTAAAAAGAATGAAAAAAAACATTTATGAATAACTGAAGAAAATAACTTAACTACATCCATAGGATGTCTTGGCTTGCTCATGTTTGGGCCTCCAAATGTCTCCCATACCATAGCCTGTATAGTCATGTGGGCCCCCAAGACTATTGGTCTTGGAAGGGTTCACATTGGTGTCGGCTTGGTAACACTCAAATCACCCGAATGAAAATCTTAAAACATGATTGCGAGATGTAAGGTCGGAGGGTGTCCAGGTGTAGACACAATGACAACTCAAAGTGGGGTTAGTTCACACGACGTTTGGTGTTGCATGCTTTGGCCTAATAGGTCCTTCGTACTCTCATCGTTAGTCCCCAGGTAGGCAAACTGGTCCTTCATTTTGGATTTATACGAATGCCAATCCTAGAGAGGACGTTCCGACTACCGGTACTCGTACCCTTCCAGTTACTACATGCCCGTCGTGAAAAATAAACTTTGATGTGATTTGAAAAATATGAAAACATTGCAAAAATATTTGAAAAGAAATCATGGAAATTGTGAAATCGTGAGGTGTGTGCTTACATATGTATGATATGTTATTGAGATATGAACTATAACGAGCATCGTATATTAACATGTACTTGTGAGAGTGCTTGCATATAATTGTGTGTGAAAATAAACGTGAAACATATAAACATCATGAATTTTGCATGTAACACATAAACAATTAAAATCTAATCAAATATAGTATAGGCTCTAAGGGTCTAATAACCTATCCTATATCCCTATAGTCACAAGCTCTGATACCAATCTGTCACACCCCGACCCGCAGCGGAATAAAAGTCGGGGCATGATTGGGTTATCACCAAAGCTCATGATATTACTAATAAGTTTCATATTTATTAAATTGAAATTAAAACTTCAAATATTCAACACAAAATTCATACAAACACAAACATAATCAAAACATTGTTCAAAACTTAATAACTTTGCTTACTCTTCTAAGGCCATTCCTATGTATTTCTTTCTTCAGCTTGCTCACCTGTATCATGCGTAAAACAGAAGATTTGGGTCAACAAAAGTTGACGAGTGAACTTTGGTAAAACATGTAAATAGTTGAATTATATTGTTGTTAAATAAAAATTGTGCATGAGTCACATGTGAGCATATGTGTATAAATAACTAATTACGAACCACATTATAATGAACATATGACATGATGAATGATCTACTTGAGATCAAGGCTCGATCAAACGGAGCCGATCTAATGAGGCACCTGATACTCAACCCGTATCCGACGAGGAACTGATGTGCCTAATGAAATGATTGCACTAAAATGATAAAATGTAACCACACATAATGACACAACAACTATACACGTTTGATGACGAGGTGATATTAGCACAAGTGTTTAAAAAAATAATAAAAATACACGACACATGATACACCCCAAAACTTGATTAAAAAGGGGAATTCATAGAGATTCACTCACAGTGGGTGCGTATTCTTGGTTGATGATGAGAGTGCACGAGTTGGGAATTTAACCGATGAAGGAGTAATAACCTAAAATAATAACGCGATAAGTCGATAAATAAATAAATTAATATTTCGGTTAAAAACCTTTGTTTAGATTTTTAAGTTATTTTTGTGATTTTTATTGATATAGTAAACCTTTTGAAATTATACATTTTTAAGCATTTTTAATTGATTTTAATATAAATCCCTAGAATAAAATTAAAACAAAAGAAATAATAAAAATAAAATCATATTAAAAAAAACTTGTCATTCTGACAAGGTGTCAAACCAGTTTGAATATAGAATTAGCATGCGTGTGTTGAGACTCGAACCCGTGACCTCTCTGTTACGTGCACGCAACTCTTCCAACAGAGCTACGTGTCTAACCCGAAAGAATCCTAATTTTAATTATATTAATACACTTCTTAGGCTATTTCATAAATTGATTTAATTTAAAAAGGGTTAACAGGGTTGAACCGGTGTGTGCCAAGGGTTTCGAACCCGTGTCCTGGAGTTGGTTTGCACCCGGCCCAACCAGTTGGGCTGGGTGCTTAACCCAATTATAATCTGAATTGTATTATATATAAACACACATTGCACTTCATCTTCTTCGTTTGAAATTTTTACCCATAACCCGTTCCAGATTTCAAAACCCGATTAACCTTGATTACTAAACCAACATGACATATGAACTGAATTAGAAATTAAAGACCATTACAGGTTGGCAGGAAGTTCTCCGGCGAGTTGATCCCGGTGACAGTCTGGGGTTTTCCAGTGAAACAAGGGAGGGGGTTTTGCGCAGAGGAAACTTGAGATTAGAGGAGAAAGGTTTGAGCGAGTGTGAGAGTGGGATTGAGATCGGTATTTATAGATTGCAAAAGGTGCTTGATTTTCGGTTTTAGAAGCCGAATGGGGTGATTGATTTCGGTTTTTAGAAAGCAAATTGAGTGATTGATTTCGGTTTTGGAAACCATTGATTACGCGGATTGGCAGCTGGTAATTACCAGGAGCAGGGATGAGATCGACGGGTTCGTTGATTTTAACTTACAGGCAAACAGGCGGTTCGTACATATATATAAGTTGTTTTCAAATTCTAACCAAATGGTGTGTGTGTCTCGGTGGTGTTTGTTGTGAGTGTTTATCCGAGGGACCCGGGTTAGATCCCGGTTTACCCTTTTTGGATCCTATTTACTTTATTATTTTTATTAAGTCTATTAAATCATTTATTCATTATAAATATTTAATATTTAATTGATTATTTTTTTATTATTTCATTAAGATTATTTTAAACATTTGTTATTATTATTTATATATATATAATTCTAATATATTAAACAATAAACAAAATGTTAAAACCAACGACATAAAAATATACACTTGAATAATAAAATTGGCGCGGGTTTTCGAAACCCGTTTTTACACAAATGTTACAATTAACTTCACACCATTCCTCAATCTTTTTCGTTGACAAATTCCACACTCTGAAATTTGGAGTACCATATCCAAGAAAGAAACCTTCGATAGTCTTTGGACCGAACTTACCATGTGGATCAATCATAGTGTATGGAACTCCAAAAGGTTCTAAGAAAGACACATACAGTTTCCTTTTACGTAACAATTCAAAACATGTTTTCCCATGCCTTTTCACCGTAAGAACTCTATTCATGGTATAGCACGCAGTAGCCATAGCCTCCCCCCAAAACTGAACAGGAAGTTCTGATTCTACTAACATAGTTCTTGTAGTCTCGATCAATGTTCTATTTTTCCTCTCAGTGACACCATTTTGTTGTGGAGTATAACGAGAACTGTATTCATGTAAAATGCCTTTAGAAGAACAGAACTCTTCCATAACATGGTTCTTTAATTCAGTGGGATTGTCGCTTCCGATTCTCCTTATCTTCAAATTGCACAAATTTTCAAGTAGCGCGAGGAGATTGTTGATGATTTCAGGAACTTCACTCTTGTGTGCCATAACATTCACCCATGAACATCTTGAATAGTCATCAGTAACAACTAAACAATATGCATTGCCAAAGGTAGTCTTGTGTTTCATAGGTCCAAAAAGGTCCATATGGAGACGTTCCAGAGGCATATTAACAATGTTAATTTTCTTCACAGGATGAGACTTTCGAGCTTGCTTTCCCTTTTGGCATGATACACAGACGTCTTGTAAATGAAATTTCTTCACTGGTATACCACTCACAAAATTATTTTTCACCAAATAGTTCATTTTCCCTCAAGTGAATGTGTCCCATTCGTCTATGCCAAGAGATTGATTCCTTTTCAGTAGCCTTTGAGACAAAACATGTAACTTGTGTAGACGTAGTAATAGCTTGGCTCATGTCAATAATATACAAGTCATTAATTCTTGGAGCCGACATGAAAATCCATTCTTTAGGAATCTTGAAACCAAGTTTCAGCACATAACATCCAGCATCATCAAAATGAACCGTGAACTTCTTGTCGCGGATTTAAAAAACACTTAGAAGATTGTGATCAATTTGATGAACATAATTGATCTTATCAAAACTGACAACACCATTGGAAACCATTCCTTCTCCAGTGATGTATCCGCCCTTATCTCTAGCAAAGACAACATAGCCTCCTCGAATGCTTTTCACATCATAAAGGAGCCTTAAGTCGCCTGTCATGTGCCTCGATGCTCCACTGTCAACAATCCAATGACTATTCACAGTTCCTCCTGGAACACCCCGCACATTTCATTACCCAATCAGTTTGAGATGGGGACCCAAGCCTTAGTGGTCTTGAGTCGACCCTTATCATCAAGAAATGTGATTTGTATTTCTTGGTGATTTGGAAACTTTGTGCCACCTCCTGAAACATTACTGGTTTTAGGTTTCCAAGATTGTTGATGTTTACCAGATTGACTATTATTTACAGATTTAGACACTTCTGGTTTTATCAAACTTGTTAAACTTTGTTTCTTTTCTAATACATCTGGTTTTAATGCCTTTTCAATTAATTTAGCTTGTTTACGTCATTCTTTTTCTTCTTGTTCCTTAACAATACATTTGTCTTGTTTAGGTGACACAGATCGATGTTGGCAATTTGTTTCAGGAGGGGCTTTTTCAACAAACTTGGGTTTTGCTGAGTTAGTATAGTTTTTTATTATGTGGCCAAACTCCCCACATTTAAAACATGTTCTCCTTTCAACAAATTTAGGAGATGTTGTTTGATGACTCGATGTTGAACTCGTAGGCCTAGAGGTACTTGGTCCATGTTTACATCCATTTGTGTGTTGAGTGTAGTTGTTTTGACTATTACGTTTTAAAATCTTGACTTGATTTACAAAATCAATATTTGACATATTTTCAAAAGTATCGATTGTATCAGTACCAGCTGAGCCAACAAAGTTAACATTCTTCCCCTTTTCTTGTTGTGAACGCCTTTAGCTTCAACCTTTGGTTGTGACACCTTAGTTTTTCAGCTTGCTTTTCTTGTTGTCTACTTTTAAAAGTGATTAATGGTTGTGGTTTGATTGGATTATTCTTTCCCAAAAATTTGGTTGGTGAATTTTCAAAAAAAATGATCAATTGAAGTTGGATTTACATTTTTGATCGGAAAGTCCTTGTTTGAGTAAATTTTCTCATTACCAATCAAAGTATACAACACATTACCATTTTCAAATGTAGACGCAATTGTCTTGACAAATTTGATAGGATCACTCCCTTGATTTGCAACAGATTGCACATCAGGAGTTGCAAAAATTTCTACCCCTCTTTCTTCATCAAGAGATTGATCCTGATCGATCTTGTCTGACTCATTATCTGATGAATCATCCTCCTCTATTATAGATGGATTCTGATCAATAACTGATGATGAGCTCTCTGTCTTTCTTGATTCATTTGAGGAATTGTCCAGCTTAAATCCTAACCCTGCTGCAAACTCTTCAGGATTAAGAGGTACGGATGGTTCAAAGTGTGGCATTTCCTCTTCGTCAAGAAATTTGGTATATTTATGTTTCAATGGTGGTGGACACGATTTATACCCAATGCATTTTACATCTCCCTTAAGTTTTTGATGTCAATGATGCGATCAAGCACATATCGGGAGTTAGAATAACTCTCCAGTTTTAGCTTAATTGCATCATGTTCACATGTGGTAATGGCTAACTCCTTTTTTGTTTCTTCAAGGATATTAATGTAGTTATTAATACCAGTTTGCTTGTTCAAAACTAATTTTGTTAACTCGGACACGCTTTTCTTAAGAGTCTCAATTAAATATTCGAATTCTTTTTCATTTCGAGTTAAAGCAAGATATGCCTCTTTGCATTTTGACAGTTCAACTACTAGGCTTTGATTGTGACTGTTAATTGTTTAAAATTTGGTTTTTCACTCAGCATAGTCATTGCATATCTTAGTAGAGTCGGATTTTACCTGACTTTTTGAACTTGCAACATTAGCCATAAAAGCAGTCTGATGAGAAAAGGATGCATTGTTGACAAAGAGTTTCTCCATTTCCTTTGATGCAATTTCTACTTCTTTATCAACCCAAACTTTTGACTTTTCAGCTTCTCTGCTTCTTTTAGCAACTCATCGACCTCATCATCAAACTTTTCCCTGACATCCGGATCTGATCAATACCCGCCCACACTTGAATTTTCCTCGTCAGAACTTCCATTATACCCAAACTATCATCATCATCAGAAGAGTCAATATTGTGAACATGTTTGATCTGATTGATTATCTTGGCATAACACACAGTTCCTCCTTGATTCTCATTTCCCAACTGAACTAACCAATCATATCCTTCATCTGCTTGAACTACTAACGCTCTGCTTGTGTTGTTTGAAGGCCCAGACTTGTTTGAGTTGTTAGGGTTGTTAACAGCTACTATACTTTGTTCATTGTTAACTTGAGTTGTGTTGGATGGCCGTGATTGATTTCGGAAAGGTTTGTGATTTCCTTGCTTGCTAAGTCGAGTACATTCACGTTTGAAATGACCTTTTTCACCATAGTTGAAGCAAGTAACAACATCTTTATCAAATCCATACTTTGTGTCTTTCTTGCTTTCTAAACTTGTACTTCCAGCTCTACTCATGTAGTCTTTAGCTCTTCTGACTGCACTTGCAAATGCCCATTTAATATCCATCAACTGCATCTCATCCCTGTCTATTTGTTGATAGTCCTCATTAGTCAAATTGATGTTTCCAACTTGACCAGCGACTAGTCCACAATATGCACTAACCATAGTATTCAGAAGTTCCATGCGTTCCTGAGCAACTTCTACACTGACCTTGGAAAGATGTGATGTATCAAGTCAGACTGTATTAGGGTTTGTAGGTTGAAAGTTGTTACCATAGAAAGCTTGTTGAGAAGCTTGTTATTGAGCTTGAGGTGTAACAACTTGAGGTTATGGTACTTGACCATAGGTTTGAGTACTTGAGCCAGCAGATTGATCCATTTGAATTGGTGGTGGTAGAAAGGGGTTAACATTTGACACAAACACGGTCTGAAGTTTTGGTTGCTGAATTGTACTAACGCCTGTGTTAATACCACCAAAGTACATTTCAGGGTTTTGTGGAACAGGAACTCTTTTTGCTTTTCATATTTCCTCTTCATTCTTGTTCTCCAACTTCTGAACAAATTCATAAATACTGAGCACATCCAAAACACCTGTGTGCTTTAGCAAGTCAATGAATAGACTCCACTTTGATGGTAAGGCATCAGAAAAACGCATTACAATTTCTTGTGGAGATGCAATCACTTTGGATGAATACATTTCATTAAGCAGATGATAGAAACAGGTTGTCATATCGCTTAGTGTTTCATTTTCCATGAACATAATACCTTCAAACTAGCTGATCATGTCATATCTTTCTTGTTGTAGTATTTCCTTCCCCTCTTGCTTCCAAAGTATCCCACAAATTCTTGGTGGTTGTACATTGTATGAATTGATGATAAATATCCTTATGAAGTGCTTGTGTAAGGATAGCAAATGCCTTCTTTTCTAAATCATAAGCCTTTTTATCATTTTCATCTAAGTTGACTAAAGAGGTTGGATTTGATCCTGCTTCTTCGAGAGATTCTTTGTATGGCGTGGTAAAACATGTCCATAATTCTGTATTTTGACCAAGAACATATGTATGGAAATGACTTTCCATGAAGGATAATCGTTCAATGGTTAAATTTCGGTGGACGGTTGTTACTTTATGTTTCACTCTCGCTAATAAGAAGAGTCCGAATGCTTTGATTTTGATTTGCCACACACCCCATTGATTAGCAGTAATGATGGCCGTTTGCTGAGACATCAATGATTTAACCCTTGAGGTTGCGGAGCATTGTGGTGAGTCTTAGTTTGTGCTTGAACTACACCCCCAATCCCAAGGATTTGTACCCATTTTTTTTTCTTGTTTATGAAAAACAACTTAAAAATTTTAAAATTAATTTTGAAATAACAGTCTACTGCTAAAGTTCAAAATTTTAAAAACCACGAAGCATTGAAAATCTGGTCACAAACAACCAAAACAAATCACGAAAACCTTTTTTCTTCGTACGAACCACTGATTCATACGAACAATGGTTCTTCGTACGAGTATGGGGTTCTTCGTACGAGTTACAAATACTTCGTACGAATAACTGATTCTTCATGCGAACAACTAGTTCTTTGCACAAACAATTGGTCCTTCGTGCGAATCAGCTAGTCCTTTGCACGAACAACTAGTTCTTCGTACAGATGGGTTTTTCGCACGGAGTCTTTCGCAGATTTTGGTTTTTCACATGGAGGAATCTTTTTGCAGGGTTGGTTGGTGAAAAATTTCCTTTTGTAATAGAGACTTGTTTTTTAGTTTGTTCGAAAGTTGTCAGTTGTCTACACATATTCGGTTAAAAGACAAACATTCCAATATCAGCTTTTCAGTCAAATCAGTCAAGTCTTAAGATCTGGTCAACCCTAAAGGAATATTCTGGTGAGTTTTCCGGCAAGTGCTTCATCGAAAAATATGTCCAACTAAACTTTGATAGAAAATTCAAGAAAAACCGTATCCTAACATGTCTCCATGTATTTAAACAAGGTTTTTATAAAAATTTTCTGGATACAACAAGTTTTACCTAGGTTTTAAGCCACGTTTCTTTTAAAAACTTAAGTTTCTTGTTAGAAGTTCAAGAACACTTCCAGGAAGCTTCACAACTTGCTCAAACACAACACTATGCTTGGTTTAAAACAAGAAAGAGAGCCAAAGCTCTGATACCACTTGTAGGTCCACTTGGAGGATCAAGATAACCTACTTCCTTGTTATGTAACACACAGACGAGTGCGGAATCCATGTAAGTATGCAAACCAAAGCAAAGTAACAAACACAAGATAACCAAAGATTTACTATCTTGATTAAATGAAGAGAGCTAGTGCAAACACATACAAACAATGTTCATACAGACTCAGGATATTTTCTATGTGCTCTCTCTCTCTCTCTCTCTGTTGTGCCTCAGTGTCTCTATTGAACTGTGAAGTTCATGTCTGTATATATAGTACCAACACCCATCAATAGTACGAAGAAGGTTGAAGTTCATACGAAGTACTATAAACAACTAAGAACATTCAGAGATGGTTGCTCGTACGAACAAGCAAAGTTCTTGTTGATAGGGTCACTCGTACGATCAGGAGAATCAATCGTACGAATAGGTAATGTCTCGTACCTCCAGCCAACTTGCTCGTATGAAGTGCCTTTCACTCGCACGAATAACTGTTCTTCGGAGAACTTGCTAATAGACATGACGTACATACAGCAAGATCATAAACACAAGACCTAACAATATGCACACATTCAACTGTTTTACAACACATACAAAACTAAACGTCGTACTAAATCAAGATAGGAGGATATCTTGACTTGGTCGATGCGACCAAACTATACAGACAAAATAAACAAAGACCATACAATTACTGACGTAACTAAGAACAAGCGACAGACACAAAAGTGTATCCACAAAAACAAATTATATATATAAACCATATGCATTGTTTTGAAATCTTGAAAATAGTTAGCACATATGAATCAACCCAAAATATTTTGAAAACGTAAAAGAAGGGAACTATGTACTCACAGGTTGCATAGATGTCTTGTTCAATCGTGTATGCAAACCTCAAGTGTTTCCTAATGTATCGGATTGTTATAAGATTAGTATACATTGTGGCTTAAACGGAAGAACGGATAAATGAGTTTGAAAATCAAATGTGTGAAGGATCTCATGTAATGTGATTTATTAACCTTAAATCCTAACTTGGAAAGTGTCTATAGGTGTTTTGACCCGTTACGACTTGTTAAAATGGTTTACGCCACTTTAACGGGTCGTACGCGTAATTATGGTTCCGGATGGTCGAATGAGTCCTATGACGAGTTTGATATGTCAAAACATGTTTACTAATATTGTATGATTAGTTTATATGTCAAAACTATTGCTCATGTAGATTTAAAACTTATTTTACGCAAAAGGGTATTTTTGACCATTTTAAAAGTATCTAAAGTTGACTCGTCAATTAACCCATCAAACAACATGACCATAAGGTATAACCTTAGAGGATTACTCTATATTACTCTAGTCATACAAAAGGTCTTGGTCGGATCCTAAGGTTGACCAAACGAGTCAGATTCGAAAGTCAAAGTAGAAGTCAAACCGCTCGACTTTCAACTAAGGAATAAGCATTAAACTAGAAATGACAAGTTATACATGTTAAAACATGTATTATAAAACTGATTTGGTTTCAAAACTTTAAGTTTTAATACTTGGAAACTCATTCGTCGTAAAATGTATTTTATGCGTTTTTTACTTTTATTTAAAACACGTTTGACTCGTCATTTCGCCTACTAAATGTGATGATCATAGGCTGTTATCGCGAGGATTAACACCTTCACTATTGTGATCACGTAGCAAAGTTCATTTTGAAATTTGACTTGACCAAAAATAGTTAGAACCGAAAGTTAAAGGAAAAATCAATTTGCTTGAATTTTTATCATAACTAGCTATTTAATGAAATCGACTAGGAGAAACACTTACAAGTGTTTGAGATGGAAGCTTAGAACACAGAGAAGGAGGCTTCAAAGAAGAAACAAGATCCAAGAAAATAAGAAAGAAGAACTTCACACTTTGACTTTGAAGTGTTTGAAGTGGTGCGAAGAAATGGATGAATCAAATGGGTATTTATAGTGTTTTAGGATCAACGAGGTGTTGCCAACTGTCTTAAGATGTTGCTTAGTGTCCTAACATGTGTCTTAACCAGAATTAAGGTGGCAAGGTTCATGCAATGTGTCCATACTTAGAGAACAAGGCTTCTGCCAGCTCAATTCTATCGTCTGGGCATGTCTTACGGACAACAAGACAATATGTCTTACAGTCTGCAAGGCCTGCGGACCAAATATTTTCACTTTTTGGCAGTTTTGGCCCCTAGACTTGTATTATCACTTTATTTTAACCTTTCTAATTCATTGTTTAGGTTATTTGAAGAGTATAAAGGCATATGTAACATGGATTTTGTTCCGAAAATGCCTTGAATAATCGTTTTGCTCGATCATACGATTACGTATTTCGTAAATAAAATATTAAATTTTATTAAACACGGAAACGATCGAAAGTGTATAACGGTTGAAATTTTGCATATGTTACAGAGTGTGTGAATTGTTCTATTCTTTATGGTTCATGATCAGGTTTGTTGTTCATGGTGATGTACATATCCAGTAACTTTGTACATATAGAGGTTTATTTTTGATGGTGTGTAAATTGTTATCGTCTATGTTGATGTACTTTGTGGATGATCCTGACGTTGAGATGTAAATTATGATGATTCTGATGTTGAGATGTACATTGTTCTGTTCATCTTGAAGGTAAGTGTATTAATTATAAATATGAGACAATCAGGTTCATCATGGTGCAGGTTAGTGTAGTGTAGAAGGTGGAATTGATTCATCATGCAGTTGGAATTATAAAAGTCAAAGTGGGTTTATAATTCATTGACTTATAAATGTCAAAATGGGTGTAATTTGAAGAGTGTTGCATATTGTGATAGTCTACAAACCACTGGGTCGGGCTATAGTAAATGGGTAGATTGTCTTTTCACATGGGGTTACAACAGCTATTAACACTGTTGGGTCATTAGGTAATGAAATAATCACATTGGGGAGACAGAGGGAAAAACTGGAAGAGAGGGAGTCAGAGGGCAATCCTCTTGACCAAACCTCAAGTAGGCAAATTTCACTTTACTTTACATATTATTATATCGACTTCAACGAAAACTTGGTGTAACGAGCGTAGATTAGACTAATTTATATATTATTATTATTATTATTAGATCTACTTTGATGTGAACACAGAATAACGTGTATATATATATATATATTATAATTATATCGATTTTGACGGTCGAAGTCGGCACAACGAGCATAGATTATACTAATATATTATTATTATTATTATTATTATTACTATGACTTGGACGGCAAAGTTGGTAAAATGAGTGTAGATTATACTAGGTGTGTGTCTATATATATATATATATATAAAGAGAGTGTGATGAGAAAACTACATCCAAATGAAAAAACCAAAATAGTCTAAAAACATACCAATTTTTTATACATTTTTTTATAAAAAAATCGCTACTTTTTATGTATAAAAAACTTTTTTTCAAAAAAAAACATGTACTGCACATGTGCATTATATATGCACTACACATGTGCATTATATGTATGCGCTGCACATCCGTACTATATGTTTAGATTTAGCTTTTGAGTTTAGTTTAGCTTTTAGGGTTAGGTTTTTGGGGTTTAGGATTAGGATTAGGTTCTTGGGAGTGGGTGGGGGGTTTAGGTTTTTTGGGGGTGAAGATGGGGGTTTAGGTTTTTTTTAGGGGTGCAGGTTGGGGTTTAGGGTTTTTGGGGGTTTACATTTAGGGTTTAGTTTTAGGTTTTTTTGGGAGTGGGGTGGGGGTTTAGGTTTTTTGGCGGTGGGGGGTTTTAGTCTTTTGGTGAGAGGGTGTAGGTCCACTTGGAGGATCAAGATTAACCTACTTTCCTGTTTATAAAACACATATACGAGGGTCGAATCCTTGTAAGTATGCAAACCAAAGAAAAGTAAGGAACACAAGATAACCAAAGATTCAATATCTTGATTAACAGAAGAGAAATAGTACAAACACATACAAACAATGTTCACACAGACTCATATATACTCTCTCTGCTCTCTCTCTTGTGCTCTCAGTGTCTCACTGCTTATGCAAAAACCAGCCACTGCTGAGAAGTGCATGTCTGTTTATATAGTGCCGACACGTAGCAACAGTATGAAGAATGTTACTGGTTGTACAAAACACTAAAAGTCACGAAGAACATTCTCCGAAGCATGCTCGTACGAACAACCCATGGCTCGTACGAACATGAACTAGCTCGTACGATTCATGCAAGATACTTGTTAAAATAGCCACTCGTACAAATAGAATGAGGCTCGTACGAGCAACATCTTGCTCGTACGAATCATCTCTCAATCGTACTTGGATGTGTTCTTCGGAGAACGTGCCAACATATATGACGTACACAAGATTCACCATCATGCACACATGCAACTGTTTTTCAACACAGAAAAACTAAACGCCGTACTAAATCAAGATAGGAAGATATCTTGATTTGGTCGACACGACCAAACTATACAGACACAATAAACAAAGACAGTACAATTACCGACGTAACTAACAACAAGCGACAGACTTAAAAGTATATCAACAAACTCCCCCTTGGCTGTTGCTTGGTCTTCGGTCTTCATTCCAAATTGTCTATTATATCAACAAACTCCCCCTGAAATTCTTCAATCCAACGTTGATTGATAATCAGGTCTTCAATACTTTCCAGAAACATCATACCTTTCCTGCTTCCTCTTGAGTGTCACTGGAGGTAACTGGATCGTCACGATCTGCTGTACATTAGACTCTACCACTGGAGTTGAAGCAGAAACTTTTGGTTGTGAGGATGAGGCTGAAGCATCAGGATTGCCAAGGTCTTCACTATCCTGATCGTGTTTACGTTTGATCTCTTGTGCTCTGCATCTTTCATTCCACATAATGTTCACTTGCTTTCTACTCATTTCAAACACGTCTTTAAGACCATTAAATCCCTCAACCAGTGTAGCATTACGAGAATGATACCATTCTCTTAAATCGTTATGCTTAGCAGTTAATGTTTCGGTAGATCGTTGAACAACCGCACTACGTTCTTTCAGCCTATTCAACTCAATTCCCCGAGAGTTATCAACTACTCTCATCTGTTGTAGCTGAGTTGTCCTTTTAGCTTCTGTAGCCTTTAGCTACTCATTTTCTTTTCTTAACTGAGCAATTTCATAATCATGTTTTCTAACAGTCTTTTTCAAAGAATTTATCTCCAACTGTTGTTTGACAACTGTGTTCCGATTTGAAGACATAAACTCCAAATGCTTGTTAATCTGAATTGCTGCAGCTTGCAACTGAGAGTAAAGAAAATCCACTTTCTCATCCTTTTCCATTTCATAGAATAAAAGACTGCTTCGTTTTGTATTCGGTTGATTAGTTGTGGACTGGGATTGTTGAACTGATGAGTAGTCAGTTGTGATTGAACTGGAGTATCTTCAGCCGAAGGTGTTTCAGCTGCTGTGGTATTAGAAGGTTGTGGTTCAGAGATTGTAATGGGTTCCGTCATTACAGGTTCAGTCTCCTCCGTTGTAAAGGTATTCTGGACTTCTTCAACTTGTTCCAGTATAGTTTCTTGATGTGAGGTTGTAGGTTGTGTGATTTTAGGTTGTGCTGATGATGTTTCCATAGTCTTTCTGCTTTGTTTCTTTCTTTCCTTATCACCACCTGTATCACCTACATCACTTGCACCACCATTACCATCGTTATCACCGTCATCATCGTCACTTTTTCTCTTTTGATGACCAAATTTATGTTCGATCATTTTTTTCAAAAGTGGTTCTTCATTATCTGACTCACTGTCATCATGGCGCCACTTATCATTTTCTTGTGCAACATATTTATCATTTGCCAGAAAACCGATCAATTTTCGAGGAGGTGTGCTTTCCTTGTAACGTTTTGATGTTACAGCTCTAAAGATCTTCAACGAATGTTCCATAATAACCTCAACTTTTAAAACATCGTTGTCGTTCTTTGGAAGATTCGGATGTTGCACATTTAATATCATTTGGAGAAAACGAGGATACATCCAAAACTTATTTCCACCATATCCGGTACTTCTCAGGTTCTCCTTCATGTTTGCAAAAATATACTTTGAAACACTAAACAGTTTGTTTAATGTCAAAGCTATCATCATTCCAACCAAGTTGTTATCGCCATGTCATAACCACTTCGTCTGTTGCTCAAACACTGAATTAAAACATGTAGAAAGAACTTGTATCAGAGTGGCAACCATGCTTTGTTAGTTGTCCTACGAGAAAATCTCCAACACATTTCATTCGAAGCAAACATCCACGTTGACACTTCAACCGTACTGAGAAAGGAGGTTCAGAATCATCGCCAAGTTGTAATACTGAGTTAATGATTTCAACAGAGACATCCACGTTCAAGTCATTTACTCTCCCGAGGATAAGTTCCTGCCCATTTACTTCAATAACTTTAGCTAAAACCAAAAATTCCTTGATCAATGTCTTGTATATTGTAGTCCTTTGCGTGATAGCATAATGTATCCTTGAGTCACGCAAAAACTTCATTATACTGTTGTACTCAACAAATTTGACTTCCGGATCTAAGTAGGCCACCATGTTATGTCTTGGTTCTGATATAATTTCCACTTCTTACTTGTCAGTTCTCTTCGTTGTGGGTTTTCTTTTATGTTCCTTTTATTCCATTCTGTACATATAAGACAACAAGGATAAGAACATAAATTCATTAGGGAATATACAAAAAAAGTTTTATTTCAAACTTTCTATATGTATGTATTCCCTGGACGAAGAACTATTGACTCATACGAATAACAATTTATTGGTACGAAGAACAACTGTTTTTGTACGTACACCCAATTTTGTTAAAAAAAGTGATTTACTCATACGAGTAACTGGCTCGTATGAGCGACATGTTACTAGTGTGAGTGATATATCATTCGTATGGATCAACAGCATCTTGTTCGTACAAACTACTTCAAGAGAAGATTATTTATGAAGAACTTGTTTTTTTGTTAAAAGATTCTTCACTTAAAGCTTGTTGTTCATGTCATTCAAAGTCACATAGTCAGATAGTGTTCAAGTTGTTCATCTTCAAAGTATACCAACATTATCAACTATACCTTAAAGATGTCACAGACAACTTAAGGAGAGGTGAAAGGATGGCGTGAACAAGGTGCAAGTAAAGTTCCACCAAAGAACTTCATCACCTTTATACCACATCAAGACACTCGTGCGAACTACCTTAGCTCCTATGAAGAACTCCATTCGTACAGACCCTAGTGGTCATTCATACGAGACACAATGGCTCGTACGAGTGATCTCTGATTCGTACGAGTCCAAGTTTTTCAAAACTGGACTTTCAGTTCTTCGAGGACCTTAGGTTTTTCGTTGACCTGTTTAGAACTTTGCACATATCCACACTAATCACAAATCAAGTTAAGAAAAGTGCTCGTTTAACAGATTTTGTGCTTTGAGATGAGTTTACCCGTTGAAAGAAAGTACCTTATGAAGTTATGATATCAAAGCAAATAGTTTTTAGGGCATATATTTGTAGAAAACTTTTGAGTTTCCATCTTTGGCTAAAACAAAAATACTTTAATTTAACAACAAAGTAAACTAAAATAAAATAAAATAACTACTAAAAGATAAGAATAAACTGTATATTTACTAGACAATTCTTTTTCAGAGTTTCAAGGTAAGAGAATCATACCAGCTTTTAATCTTATCAAAAACGAGTTTTTTTTAGAACATCAAATTAAATAAATAAGCATTCTACTATGATTATTGGTATTGTTGTCCACGTAAGCTCACCTTATCAGATGTAATCATGATTAGAAGATATGATTAATATATGATTTATACTTACCAGCCAGTGTTCAACCACTTCACGACACATTCCCGTATCAAAACACGCCCTATCTGATTGAATCATTTATTGATGAAGAACTTGAGTTTCAGATGCATGCAGGGCACAGGAGTAAGTCCGTGAACAGGTTAGTACCATCGTACCGACAAAGAGACAAACTTAGCTCCCGCATAAAGCTGTGATATTTTATCACTTATTGATGGTCGCATGCAGTATTTACAAGTATGTATGGTATCATGGAAGTTCTAGACTTGCGAAACCATTATTTTTCGGTAAAATATTCAACCATGATACCCAGATGATAAGCAAGCATAAACACCGCATATCTCAGAACCTCGGCATACTATCAAACGAAATTTCGGTACCAAGACCATATGCCAATGAATGGTTGCCTGCTGGCTTTCAGTCCGTTATGTTTATATCAACCTGCACATTTTAATCTGATTGTGAGCCTACCGATACATCATTAATAAAGCTACTTATCAATTCTCGTTTTATGTTTTTGACCGTAATTTACAGATCGTCGGTGTGTATCATCATCATCTCTTATCTTTCCAAGAAACTCATTTTTTATTTTTTATTTTTCTATTGTTTTTGTATTTTTTTAAATTTTTCTCCCCCTTAACTATAGAAGGTAAATAAATGAAAACTTAACTAAATAAAGGACATATTTTTTTATTTTTTAATTTTCTCAGGTTTTTGTATTTTTCTAGAAAGTTTATCCCCCTAAAATATAAAATAAAGAGAAAACGGTTTTTGTCGTTTTAGAGTTTAAGAAAATATTTACGAAAATGATTAGCCAAGGATGATTTACTCGGGTTTCACCTTGATGCCATTGACCAAAAGTAGATAATCAAAACGAGATTTATCAAAAGCTTTTGTAAATGGGTCGGCACGTTGGTGATTGATGTTGATTTTAACAACATTGATAAGTTTCTTTTCATAACAATCTCGTATGAAAGGATACTTAATCTCAATGTGTTTGGTTTTTGAGTGCTGTACAGGATTACGAGTGATCTGTAAAGCAGCTTCGTTATCAACAAAAATAGGAGTAGTTAGAAATTCAAAACCGTAGTCGCGCATTTGCTGTTGGATCCATAGAACCTGAGAGCAGCAACTAGAAGCTGAAATATACTCAGCCTCATAGGTTGACGTAGCTACACAAGTCTACTTTTTGCACTTCCACGTGACTAGGAAATTCCCAAGAACTGACACCCTGGTGATATTGATTTTGCATCGATCTTGCAGCCACCATGATCATAATCACTGAATGCTGTCAAATCAAACTTATCATCCTTAGTGTACCAGAGACCAGTGTCCGGGCGACCCTTCGAATAACGAAAGATCCTTTTCACATCCATCAAATGAGAAACCTTTGGACTTGACTGGTAGCGAGCTAGAAGACATGTTGGGTACATTATATCGGGTCCTGAAGCAATAAGACACATAAGAGATCCAATCATAGCACGATAAAGAGATGGTTCCACATGTTCACCCATTCTATCAGGAGTAATCCCATGATTTTGAGCTAATGGAGTTCCCAAAGGCTTTGAGTCTTCCATCTGAAATCGTTTGAGAATATCCTAACGTACTTGGTTTGATGGATGAAAATCCTTTCCTTAGATTGATGAACGTGCAAACCTAAAAAGAAAGTCATTTCTCCCAAGGCGCTCATCTCGAACTTTTCTTGCATCACCTGCTCGAATTCTTTGCATATTCTCTCGTTTGTAGACCCAAAAATAATATCATCAACATACACTTGTACCAGCAATAAGTCCTCATTTTCATCCTTGATGAAGAGAGTACAGTCGATCAATCCACGTCAAAAACCATTCTTGAGAAGATGAGAAGACAACATTTCATACCAAGCCCGTGGAGCTTGATGAAGACCATATAACCCCTTATTGAGAAGCCAAACCTTGTCAGGATGGAGTGGATCTTCAAAACCCGACGGTTGCTCAACATATACTTCTTCTTAAACCACACCAGAAGAAATGCACTCTTCACATCCATTTGATAAACGGTACACTTTTTGTAGGACGCATAAGCCAAAAAGATTCTTATGGCCTCAAGACGTGCTACCTGTGCATAAAGTTCATTGTAATCAATCCCTTCTACCTGATTAAAGCCCTGGACAACCAATCTTGCTTTGTTTCTCACAACAACACCTCGGTCATCCTTCTTACACTTGTAAACCCATCTTGTACCAATCTTCTTGTAGTTGTCAGGCCTGTCAACCAATTTCCACACGCCTAATTTCTGAAATTGCAGAAGTTCTTCTTGCGTTGCCTCGACCCATGAGTCTTCTTTCATTGCCTCCTTCCAGATTTTGGTTCACTTGACAGACATAGCAGGCAAAAGACCAATTATTCTGTTCCCCAGATTCCCTAATAGCCGAATACAAACCAGCATTCTGGTTGTTCCTTAGCTGATTACGAGTCTGCACACCACTATGGACATCTCCTATAATATTCTGCTAAGGATGGGTATTATGAATTCGAGTTTCAGGAACATCGAGAACTCGAGAATTTATACCCAAATTGTTGATATTCAGATCAACAGCTAATTCGTTTGCTGGATTTGATGAAGATGAAGATGCATGACCTTCAGTTGTCCCTAGATTTTGTACATTTACGAGACATCTGAAATTCCAGGAACCGGACCAGAAGTAGCTTCATTTGCATCATGGAACTCATCATCTTCTGACGAAACATTATAATTAGAAGCATCTTCGAATTCCTCATTCTGAACAAGATTGTTAACCGAATGAGACACTTGAGGGTTAACAATAATTGGTTGTACTAATGACGAGTCAACTGCAGTATCACTTTCTAGTAGCATTTGAGCAGCTGCAGAAGCATCATCAAAAGTTGGCAGATTAAAGGAGTCAAACAATCCATCATAGTCAAACATCCAAGGAGCACCCGGAGCTCTTACTGATTCAGTGTATCTTTGAACCTTAACCTCACCCCATTCTTCAATCTTCTTTGTTGACAAATTCCACACTCTGAAATTAGAAGTAGGATATCCAAGAAAGGAACCTTCGATAGCCTTTTGTCCAAACTTAACTCAGACACAACACTAAGCTTGGTTTCAAACAAGGAAGAGCCAAAGCTCTGATACCACTTGTAGGTCCACTTGGAGGATCAAGATTAACCTACTTCCCTGTTTATACAACACACATACGAGTGCGGAATCCTCGTAAGTATGCAAACCAAAGCAACGTAAGGAACACAAGATAACCATAGATTCAATATCTTAATTAATAGAAGAGAACTAGTACAAACACATACAAACAATGTTCATACAGACTCAGATATACTCTTTGTGCTCTCTCTCTTGTGCTCTCAGTGTCTCACTACTTATGCAAAAACAAGCCACTACTGAGAAGTGCATGCCTGTTTATATAGTGCCTACACCTAGCAACAGTACGAAGAATGTTACTGGTTGTACGAAACACTAAAAGTCACGATGAACATTCTCCAAAGCATGCTCGTACGAACGACCCATGGCTCGTACGAACATGAACTAGCTCGTACGATTCAAGCAAGATGTTGCTCGTACGAAGCATCTCTCAATCTTACTTGAATGTGTTCTTCGGAGAACGTGCCAACAGACATGAAGTCCACAAGACTTAACAGTATGCATACATGCAACTGTTTTACACAGACAAACTAATCATCGTACTAAATCAAGATAGGAGGATATCTTGATTTGGTCGACACGACGAAACTATATAGACACAATAAATAAAGACAGTACAATTACAGACGTAACTAAGAACAAGCCACAGACACAAAAGTGTATCAACAAGGGGTGGATTTAGGTTTTTGGGGGGTGGGTGGGGGTTTAGGTTTTTGGAGGTGTCGGTAGGGGGTGGGTTAGGTGGTTTAAGCTTTTTCATATTAATGCACATGTGCAGTACAAATTTTTTATTAAAGTTTTTATATATATTATATATAGCAAATTTTATTAAAAAATCAAAAAAGAAATTTGATATGTTTTTAGGCTTTTTTAGTTAGTTTTTTTGTTGTCTCATTTAAACTAGTTTTCTCATGATATATATATATATATATGACTATTATTATATTCACTTCGATGCGAACACGGTATAACGAGCGTAGATTATACTAATATACATATATCCACATACACAAATAGGGAGAGGTTTAAATGAGAACACTAAATATTGTGAGAACAGTTAGAACAAAGAAAAACCGCAAGAACTTGGTTAAAAAAAATTCAAATTCAAAAAAAATTACACTTATCATTATAGTTATTATTATTATTATTATTATTATTATTATTATTATTATTATTATTATTATTATTATTATTATTATTATTCGAATACAATGTTAGAAATTAAATTTTCACGTTTAAATTTACATGTATTCATAAATATTGAAAATTTACACATGTGTAAAAATTTTAATAAGAGTGATTTTGAGAGGAAAAATAAATTATTTGATGTTGTAAATTTTTTTATGTTGTATAATGAGTGTAAATTACACAAATATATATATTACTCTTATTTTATATAGATTTCAATGCGAACACCATATAACAAGAGTAGATTGAACTATTATATATATATATACACACACACAAATAGGGGAGGTTTAAATGAGAACACTGAATATTGTGAGAACACTAAGAACGGATAACAAAACCACAAGAACTTAGTCAAAAACAATTCAAATTCAAATTTTTTTACACTTCTTATTATTATTCAAATACAATGTTAGAAATTTAACTTACACGTTTAAGTTAGCATGAATTTTTAAATAAAAAAATTACACATGAGTAAGCTTGCCATTTACACATGTGTAAATTTGTTATATTTACACGTGTATAAAAATTAGAATAAGAGTGATTTTAAGAGGAGAAATGAATTACTTGATGTTGTATCTTAATTACAGTGAGTTTTTATTAAAAATGGTTTTGAATGAGTTTTTCATTCGTTAACGATTCTCACAATACCTTATATATATATATATATATATATATATATATATATATATATATATATATAGGATAAGCATCCGTTAGAAACTACCCTTATTTCGAGTAACATCTATTGATGGACATGTGCATATGTATTATTTATTTGACAAATTCCACAATAGATTACAAGTATTAGACAATTGCACTTTTATTTACACTACCATCCATAATACACTACTTTTTACATTACTAATATTAGAAATGCGCATGAGCATCTATATGTATGAACATGATATAATATGTTTTGGTACACTAATTTGAATACACTTTCCCTTTCATCTATCATACCATCCATAGTACAATACCATTACCTCCTACCATCTATAATACAGTACCATTACCTCCTACCATCCGTAATACAATACCATTACCAATATGTATAATATTTTCACTTTATGCACATGTACATCAACACCCTTCATACCACCCTTCATACCATTCAACCGTTGATTGAATCACCTACGCTCATGAATTATGGACTTATGAGGGGTTAAGACGTATATCATCAAATAAACAGACAATCCACGGAGAAAAAATAAAATTGAAAGCATAGGATTGGTTAGAAATGATTTTTTACCAGATCTGTAAAGAATCATCATGAATTTCGAAGAAATAAAGATTTTGGATCGAAAAATGTGATCAGGTTCGTTCGTACGAAGATGGTTCACTTCGCACGAAGTGGGATTTCACCTCGCACGAAGATATAATTCACTTTGCATGAAGATAGGTTAACTTCGCACCAAGGTAGATTACCCTTGTACGAAGGTAACCAAAATGCCTAAATTTTTTTTAAAAAAAAGGTACTTTTTGATCGTGTCGACGAGATGAGTTTGTAGAAAAAATTTGGTGATTGAAAAGTTTTTTTTCAGATTTTAACGTCAAATACGGGTGTTCGGGGACACCGTCGAGGGATTTGAGAACAAATATGATGACACGATCATAGAGTGGTGAAGAGAATGGGGTAGTCACGGATACATGTGAGAATGATTATCCTTTCGTATAGTGACTATGAATGGGCCTTATCGGAAAATTCGTGTTGATGAAAAACTCACTTTTGTGGACCAAAGTGACATTTTTTCCGCATAGTGGATTTTTTCGATTAAGAGTTTAGAGACGTCAGAATTTGCAAAAATGAGGGGGAATAAAAATTTCACAAAATATATATTGAAATTCCGGCATTTTTGAAATTCGTGACTTGCAACAGTATTTGGGTGGTTCTGACTTCAGATTGTTCGGGGATGCATTTGATCTGGATTAGTTAGTTCGTGATCACAGGAAGTTCAGAGCCTTTGGATCATGATACAGATTGATGTCTTGTGGTTTGAGTCCCAGGTCTTCGTCAAGTGGGTTAGTAGGATTAGCATCAGGAGATGCAACTGTATTGTCGATACGTATAAGATATCAGAGGGTGTTTGCGAATGCTCGGTGATAGTCTAAGGTGCTAGGATGTTTAGTCTTCAAGCAGAGGAATTGTTTTTCGGACTAACCGTCAGGAAATGACGATGTTTGTTGATTAAGTTGTTGCCTGTCTAGAGGAGAAGACTATATATCATTGTGACTGAAGATAAAGAATGTGATTCTAGTCATGGAAGAATGTTTCTCAGATCTAATTGTGTTACCAGATGATTTGTTATCCGATGAAGATTTGCTGATTGAAAGAGATTACCGTTTTATTGATCAATTATTCAGGAGTGTGCTTAAAAGTGATTACAGAAAACGAGATTTCAAATTTTCACGGGTATTCAGGAGTGCGCTAAAACTGAACGCGGATGAGGTTAACATAGAAACAGAGATGTTACATCGATCAGTTTCTAAGTTGGTGATTATTCGTGAATATTACAGTTAAGCAAATCAGAGGAGGTCAGGAACCGTGCAAACCAAGACCTGAAGATTAATTCCAGGGGGGAACATACTTGTGAAATTGCAAACCCGAATCATCAATCAAGGGGGAATTTGTTGACGCGTTCTACGACATTGACATATACCTGATTGAAGCTGCATAATATTCAAACACGACTCTCATATTTCAAGATCAAGATCAAGCTTCAACAGTAACGTCCAAGGGGAAATTGTTGGTGCATATTATGTCCGTCACTGTGCGAATAGGCTAGATAGAGCTTGTACTGAATATTGTATAGTTTAAATACAAACACATGACTCAAGTGCGAACGATTGGTGTTTAGAGGTCACTTCCTACGAAGTCGTACGAAGGTAGATGAGTCACTTCGTACGAAGGTAACTCACTTCGTACGAAGGTAACTCACTTCGTACGAAGTTAGTATCTCTCTTCGCATGAGGGTAACTTGTCTATAAATAGCGTCATGTGTTCATAGTTTTCCAAGTTTTGGAGTTCCTAGAGGGGAAACGCTCAATTTCGCCAGCTTGACAAGATGTATACACTTTCGGTATGAATGAATGAATCATTAGACTTTTGCTTCTACTTTGTTCTTAATAACATTCTACCGAATTAGTTCTATTTAACCCAATCTTCGGTCTAGAACCACCGGATCCTGGAGCACATATTACATCAAAAAGTGACAAATATAACCAAACCATCAACCACTAGATATAATTAAGCAAAAACATGTATATGGGCCTACTTCATCATTCAAAATCACAAACTTTTTGTACCAAAACACGTTATATCATTGTTATACATAATGATGCACATGTGCATTTTTAATATTGGTAATGTAAAAAGTATTGTATTACGGATGGTAGTGTAAATGAAAGTGTAATTGTATAATACTGGTAATGTATTACGGATTTGTCAAAGAAATGATACATATGCACATGTGTATCGATAATTGTTACTCGAAAAAAATACTTTTTAGTGACGAAAGATAGCGATTTTTAAAAAAATGTATATTTAAAAAATTGTGTGTTTTTTTGTGTTCTCATTGATTCTCGTGATTTTCGCAATAAAATGAATCACTCATTTTTTCAATCCTAAAAACCTATAAACTAAATAAAAATGTTACAAATGTAACTTTTATTGTTACTCATAGTAGAACTCAAAGCAAAATGTGGAAAATTTTCAGTTTTTATATAGCTTACACATATTTAGCTTATGTGTAGGCTAAGTTACCTATATGTATGTAGGTTATGTTTAGGTATAAATATATGGTTTTTATATATATATAACACACTGTAGGTCCACTTGAAGGATCAAGATTAACCTACTTCCCTGTTTATGTAACACATATACGAGTGCAGAATCCACATAAGTAAGCAAACCAAAGCAAAGTAAGAAACACAAGATAACAAAAAATTCACTATCTTGATTAACATAATAGAACTAGTACAAACACATACAAACAATGTTCATACAGACTCAGGATATACTCTCTGTGTTCTTGTGCTTCAGTGTCTCTCTCTAGTGTCTAACATTCACTACTAGTGTCCTATCGTTACTGAGAAGTGCATGTCTGTTTATATAGTGCCTATACCTAGAAACAGTACGAAGAATGTTGGTCGTACGAAACACTGTCAGTCACGAAGAACATTCTCCAAAGGATGCTCGTACGAACGACCCATAGCTCGTACGAACGACCCATAGCTCGTACGAACATGAACTGGCTCGTACGAATCAAGCAAGGTTCTTGGTTGAAATGACCACTCGTATGACTGGAGAAATACTCTTACGAATGTATATGGCTCGTACGAGCAACAACTTGCTCGAACAAATACTTCTCCCTCGTACTTGAAAGTGCTCTTTGGAGAACGTGCCAACAGACATGACGTACACAAGACTCAACAGTATGCACACATGCAACTGTTTTTCAACACATAAAAACTATACGTCGTACTAAATCAAGATAGGAGGATATCTTGATTTTGTCGACACGACCAAACTATACAGACACAATAAAAAAAGACCGTACAATTACAAACGTAACTAAGAACAATCGACAAACATAAAAGTGTATCAACAAACTCCCCTTGGCTGTTGCTTGGTCTTCGGTCTTCATTCCGAATTATCTGTTGTATCAACAAACTCCCCCTGAAAATCTTCATCCAACGTTGATTGATAATGAGGTCTTAAATACTTTCCAGAAACATCATACCTTTCCTGATTCCTCTTGAGTGTCACTGGAGGTAACTGGATCGGTCACGATCTGCTGTACATTAGACTCTACCACTAGAGTTGAAGCAGAAACTTTTGGTTGTGAGGATGAGGCTGAAGCATCAGGATTGCCAGGGTCTTCACTATCCTGATCATGTTTACGTTTGATCTCCTGTGCTCTGCATTTTTCATTCCACATAATGTTCACTTGCTTTCTACTCATTTCAAACACGTCTTTAATACCATTAAATCCCTCAACCAGTGTAGCATTACGAGAATGATACCATTCTCTTAAATCGTTATGCTTAGCAGTTAATGTTTCGGCAGATCGTTGAACAACCGCACTACGTTCTTTCAGCCTATTCAGCTCAATTCCCCGAGAGTTATCAACTGTTCTCATCTGTTGTAGCTGAGTTGTCCTTTCAGCATCTGTAGCCTTTAGCTGCTCATTTTCTTTTCTTAACTGAGCAATTTCAAAATCATGTTTTCTAACAGTCTTTTTCAAAGAATTTATCTCCAACTATTGTTTGACAACTGTGTTCTGATTTGAAGACATAAACTCCAAATGCTTCTTAATCAGGATTGCCACAGCTTGCAACTGAGTCAACAGAAAATCCACTTTCTCATCCTATTCCATTTCAGAGAATAAACGACTGCCTGGTTTTCTATTTTGTTGATAAGTTGAGGACTGGGATTGTTGGATTGATGAAGTAGTAGGTTGTGATTGAACTGGAGTATCTTCAGCCAAAGGTGTTTCAGCTGCTGTGGTATTTGAAGGTTGTGGTTCAGACGTTGTAGTGGGTTCCATCATTACAGGTTCAGTCTCCTCCTTGTAAAGGTAGACTGGACTTCTGCAACTTGTTCCAGTACAGTTTCTTAATGTGAGGTTGTATATTGTGTGATTTCAGGTTGTGCTGACGATGTTCCCATAGGCTTTTTGCTTTGTTTCTTTCTTCCCTTATCGCCACCTGGAGCACCTACATCACTTGCACCACCATTACCATCATTATTATCGTCATCATCATCACCTTTTCCCTTTTGACGACCAAATTTATCTTCGATCAACTTTTTCAAAATTGGTTCTTCATTATCTGACTCACTGTCATCATGGCGCCACTTATTGTTTTCTGGTGCAACATATTTATCATTTGCTAGAAAACCGAACAATTTACGAGGAAGTGTGCTTTCCTTGTAACATTTTGCTGCTACACCTCTAAAAATCTTCAACGAATATTCCATCATAATCTCAACTTTCAAAACATCGTCTTCGTTTTTTGGAAGATTCGGATGTTGTACATTTAAGATCATTTGGAGAAAACGAGGATACATCCAGAACTTGTATCCACCATATCCGGTTCTTCTCAGGTTTTCCTTCATGTTTGGCAAAATATACTTTGAAACACTAAACGGTTTGTTCAATGTCAAAGATATCATCATTCCACCAAGTCGTTATTCGCAATGCCATAACCACTTCGTCTGTTGCTCAAACAATGAATTAGAACATGTAGAAAGAACTTGTATCGGAGTGGCAACCATGCTTTCTTTAGTTGTCCTACAAGAAAATCTCCAACACATTTCATTTGAATCAAACATCCACGTTGACATTTCAATGGAACTGAGAATGGAGCTTCAGGATCATCGCCAAGTTATAATACTGAATTTATGATTTCAACAGAGACATATACGTTCAAGTCATTTACTCTCCTGCGGATAAGTTCCTGTCCATTCAGTTCAGCAACTTTAGCCGAATCCCAAAATTCCTTGATCAACGTCTTGTGTAGTGCAGTGTTCTGCGTGATAGCATAATGTATCCTTGAGTCGCGCAAGAACTTCATTATACCGTTGTACTCAGCAAATTTATCTTCTGGATCTAAGAAGGCCACCATGTTATGTCTTGGTTCTGACATAATTTCCACTTCTGACTTGTCATTTCTCTTCATTGCGGGTTTTCTTTTATGTTCTTTTTGCTCTATTCTGTACACAAAAGATAGCAAGAATAAGGACATAAATTCATTAGGGAACATACACAAAAAGTTTTATTTCAAACTTCCTGTATGTATGTATGTATTCCCTGGACGAAGAACTACTGACTCATACGAATAACCATTTATTCGTACGAAGAACAACTGATTTGTACGAACACCTGACTTAGTATAACAAGTGATTTACTCGTATGAGTAACTGGCTCGTACGAGCGACAGGTTACTCGTGCGAGTGGTATTTAACTCGTACGAAGGAAGGTAAACTGTTCGCACATAGAATTTCAAGTGAAGATTATGCATGAAGCACTTGTTTTTCGTTAAAAGATTATTCGCTTAAAGTTTGTTGTTCATGTCAGGCAAAGTCACATAGTCAGATAATGCTTAAATTGTTCATCTTCAAGGTATGCCAACATTGTCAAAAATACCTTAAAGATATCAGAAACAACTTAAGGAGAGGTAAAAGGATGACGTGGGCAAGGTGAACGTAAAGTTCCCCCAAAGAACTTCATCACCCTTTATACCACATTATGATACTCACACGAAGCACTGCAGTCCGTACGAAGTACTGGCATTCGTACAAGACACAAGTGGTCATTCGTACGAGTGACCTTTGATTCGTACGAGTTCAAGTTTTTCAAAACTGGACTTTCAGTTCTTCATGGACTTAGGTTTTTCGTTCACCTGTTTAGATCTTTGCACATATCCACACTAAGCACAAGTTAAGTTAGGAAAAATGCTAGTTAAAGAGATTTTGTTCTTTCAGATGAGTTTACCCGTTGTAAGAAAGTACTTTATGAAGTTATGATATCAAAACAAATGATTTTTATGGCGTATCTTGGTAGAAAACTTTTGAGTTTCCATCTTTGGCTAAATCAAAAATACTTTAATTTATCAACAGAGTAAACTAAAATAAAATAACTACTAAAAATAAAATAATTACTAAAAGATAAGAATAAACTGTATATTTACTAGACAATCTTTTTCAGAGTTTCAAGGTAAGAGAATCAAACAGCTTTTAGTCTTGCCAAAAATGAATTTTGTTTAAAAACATCAAATTAAATAAATAAGCATTCTACTATGATTATCGGTATTGTTGTCCACGTAAGCTCAGCTTATCAGATGTAATCATGATTAAGAGATTTACTTAATGTATGAATTATACTTACTAGTTGGTGTTCAACCACTTCACGACACATTCCCGTATCAAGATATGAACGAGAGAAAATCTTATCGGTGAGTATACTGCTTATCATCTGTTTTGTCGTATATGATGTGAGATACTCACTTATTTTGATTGAAAATAAGCCCTATGTGATTAAATCACTTATTGATGAGGAGCTTGATTTTCAGATGCATGCAGGGCACAAGAGTAAGTCCGTGAACAGGTTAGTACCATCGTGCCGAAAAAGAGACGAACTTAGCTCCCGCATAAAGTTGTGATATTTTAGCACTTATTTTTGGGTGGATGTGATATTTTTATCACTTATTGATGATCGTATGCAGTATTTACACGTATGTATGGTATCTGGAAGTTCTAGACTTGCGTCACCGTTATTTTTCGGTAAAAGATTCAACCATGATACCCAGATGATAAGCAAGAATAAAGACCGCATATCTCAGAATCTCGGCATACTATCAAACGAAATTTCGGTACCAAGACCATATGCCAATGAATGGTTCCGACCTGGCTTTCAGTCTGTTATGTTTATATCAACCTGCACATTTTAATCTGATTGTGAGCCTACCGATACATCATTAGTAAAGCTACTTATCAATTCTTGTTTTATGGTTTTGACCGTTTTTGACAGATCACCGGTGTGTATCATCATATTCTCTTATCTTTCCAAGAAACTCTTTTTGATTTTTGAATTTTCTAAATTTTTCTCCCACTTAAATATAGAAGGTAAGTAAATAAATAAATAAAGACTTAACTAAATAAAATACATATTTTTGTATTTTCTCATGTTTTTTTGTATTTTTCTTGAAATTTTCTCCCCCTAAAATATAAAACTAAGAGAAAATGGAAAATCTTTTTGTTGTTTTAGATTTTAAGAAAATATTTACGAAAAAGATTAGCCAATGATGATTTACTCGGGTTTCACATTGATGCCATTGACCAAAAGAAGATAATCAAAACGTGATTTATCAAAAGCTTTTGTAAACAGGTTGGCACGTTGGTGATCGGTGTAGATTTTAACAACATTGATAAGTTTCTTTTCATAACAATCTATTATGAAATGATACTTAATCTCAATGTGTTGTTGTACAGGATTACGAGTGATCTGTAAAGCAGCTTCGTTGTCAACATAAATAGGAGTAGTTAGAAATTCAAAACCGTAGTCGCGCCTTTGCTGATGGATCCATAGAACCTGAGAGCAACAGCTAGAAGCTGAAATATACTGAGCCTCACAGGTTGATGTAGCTACAAAAGTCTTCTTTTTGCACTGCCACATGACTAGGCGATTTCCCAAGAACTGGCATCCTGCTGATGTTGATTTTGCGTCGATCTTGCAGCCACCATGATCACAATCACTGAATGCTGTTAAATCAAACTTATCATCCTTAGGGTACTAGAGACAAGTGTCCGGCCGACCATCCAGATAACAAAAGATTCTTTTCACAGCTATCAAATGAGATACTTTTGGACTTGACTGGTAGCGAGCTAGAAGACATGTTGGGTATATTATATCGGGTCTTGAAGCAGTAAGATACATTAGAGATCTGAATATAGCAAGCTAAAGAGATGGTTCCACATGTTCACCCATTCTATCAGGAGTAATCCCATGATTTTGAGCTAATGGAGTTCCCAAAGGCTTTGAGTCTTCCTTCTGAAATCGTTTGAGAATATCCCTGACGTACTTGGTTTGATGAACGAAAATCCCTTCCTTAGATTGATGAACCTGCAAACCTAAAAAGAAAGTCATTTCTCCCATGGCGCGCATCTCGAACTTCTCTTGCATCACCTGCTCGAATTATTTGCACATTTTCTCGTTTGTAGACCCAAAAATAATGTCATCAACATATACTAGTACCAGTAATAAGTCCTCATTTTCTTCCTTAATGAAGAGAGTACAGTCAATCAATCCACGTCGAAAACCTTTTATCAGAAGATAGGAAGACAACGTTTCATACCAAGCCCATGGAGCTGAGGAAGACCATATAAGGCCTTATTGAGAAGCCAAACCTTGTCAGGGTGGATTGGATCTTCAAAGCCCGGCGGTTGCTCAACATATACTTCTTCTTCAACCACACCATGAAGAAATGCACTCTTCACATCCATTTGATAAACTGTAAATTTCTTGTAGGACGCATAAGCCAAGAAAATTCTTATGGCCTCAAGATGTGCTACCGGTGCATAAACTTCATTGTAATCAATGCCTTCTACTGATTAAAGCCCTGGACAACCAATCGTGCTCTGTTTCTCACAACAACACCTCGGTCATCCTTCTTACACTTGTAAACCCATCTTGTACCAATCTTCTTGTAGTTGTCAGGCCTGTCAACCAATTTCCACATGCCTAACTTCTGAAATTGCTGAAGTTCTTCTTACACTGCCTCAACCCATGAGTCTTCTTTCATTGCCTCCTTCCAAGATTTTGGTTCAACTTAGCAGACATAGCAGGCAAAAGACCAATCATTATGTTCCCTAGATTCCCTAATAACCGAATACAAACCAGCATTCTGGTTGTTCCTTATGTGATTACAAGTCAGCACACCACTTTGGACATCTCATATAATACTCTGCTAAGATGGGTATTATGGATTCGAGTTTCAGAAACATCGAGAACTCGAGAATTTATACCCAAATTGTTGATATTCAGATCAACAGCGAATTCGTTTGCTGGATTTGAACCAGCATTCTGGTTGTTCTTTAGCTGATTACAAGTCTGCACACCACTCTGGACATCTCCTATAATATTCTTCTAAGATGGGTATTATGGATTCGAGTTTAAGAAACATCGGGAACTCGAGAATTTATACCCAAATTGTTGATATTCAGATCAACAGCGAATTTGTTTGCTGGATTTGGCGAAGATGTAGATGCATGACCTTCAATCATCCCTAGATTTTGCACATTTGACGTGACATCTAAAATTCTAGGAACCGAACCAGAAGTATCTTCATTTGCATCACTCATCATCTTTTGACAAAACATTATAATCAACAGCATCTTCGAATTCCTCATTTTGAACAAGATTGTTAACCAAGTAGACACTTGAGGGTTAACAATAATTGGTCGTACTAATGACGAGTCAACTACAGTATCAATTTCCAATAACATTTGAGCAGCTGTAGAAGCATCATCAAAAGTTGACAGATTAAAGGAGTCAAACAATCCATCGTAGTCAAACATCCAAGGAGCACCCGGAGCTCTTATTGATTCAGTGTATCTTTGAACTTTAACTTCACCCCATTCTTCAATCTTTTTCGATGACAAATTCCACACTCTGAAATTTGGAGTAGCATATCCAAGAAAGAAACCTTCGATAGCCTTAGGACCGAATTTACCATGTGGATCAATCATAGTGCATGGAGCTCCAAAAGGTTCTAAGAAAGACACATCCGGTTTCCTTTTCTGTAACAACTCGAAACATGTTTTTCCTATGCCTCTTCACCATAAGAACTATATTCATCGTATAACATGCAGTAGCCACAATCTCTCCCCAAAATTGAACAGGAGGTTCTAATTCTACTAACATAGTTCTTGAAGTTTCAATCAGAGTTCTATTTTTCCTCTCAACGACACCATTTTGTTGTGGAGTGTAACGAGATCTGTACTCATGCAAAATGCCTTTAGAAGAACAGAACTCATCCATAACATGATTCTTGAATTTGGTGCCATTGTCGCTTCTGATTCTCCTTATCTTCAAATTGTACAAATTTTCGAGTAGCGTTAGGAGATTCTTGAGGATTTCAGGAACTTCACTCTTGTGTGCCAACATATTTAGCCATGAAAATCTTGAGTAGTCATCAATAACTACTAAGCAATATGAATCACCAAAGGTATTCTTGTGTTTCATAGGTCCAAAGAGGTCCATATGAAGACGTTTCAGAGGCATATTCACCGTGTTAATCTTCTTCATAGGATGAGATGTTCTAGCTTGCTTTCCCTTTTGGCACGATACACAGACGTCTTGTAAATGAAAGTTCTTCACTGGTACACCACTCACAAGAATATTTTTCTCCAAATAGTTCATTTTCCTCAAGTGAATGTGACCCGTTCGTCTATGCCAAGAGATTGATTCATTTTCGGTGGCTTTTGAGACAAAACATGTAACTTGTGCAGACGTGGTAATAGCTTGGCTCATGTCAAGAATATACAAGTCATTAATTCTTTGAGCCGATAGAAGAATCCATTTTGGAAATCTTGAAACCCGGTTTCAACACATAACAACCGGTATCATCAAAATGAACTGTGAACTTCTTGTCGCAGATTTGAGAAACACTCAGAAGATTGTGTTCAATTTGACGAACATAATTGATCTTGTTAAAACTACCAACACCATTGGAAACCATTCTTTCTCCAGTGATGTATCCGCCCTTATCTCCAGCAAAGGCAACATAACCTCCCCTAATGCTTTTCACATCATAAAGAAGCCTTAAGTCGCCTGTCATGTACCTTGATGCTCCACTGTCAACAATCCAATGACTATTCACAGTTCCTCCTACAACACCCTGCACATTTCAATACCCGATCAGTTTGAGATGGGACCCAAGCCTTAGTGATCTTGGGTCGACCCTTATCATCAAGAAATGTGATTTCTATTTCTTGATGATTTGGAAACTTTGTTCCTCCTCCTGAAACATTACCGGTTTTAGGTTTCCAAGATCGTTGAAATATACCAGAATTACTATTATTTACAGTTTTAAATACTTCTGGGTTTACCAAACTTGATGAACTTGGTTTCCTTTCAAAAAATCCGGTTTTAATGCTTTTTCAATTATTTTTACTTGTTTGCGTCTCTGTTTTTCTTTTTGTTCCTTAACAAGTCGTTTGTCTTGTTTAGGTGACATAGATCGACGTTGGCAAGTTGTTTCAGAAGGGGCTTTTTCAACAAACTTCGGTTTTGCTGGATTAGTACATTTTTTGATAATGTGGCCAAACTCTCCACACTTAAAACATGTTCTCCTTTCAACAAATTTAGGAGATCCTGTTTTATGACTTGATGTTGAACTTGTGGGTCTAGAGGTACTTGGTTCATCTTCACACCCATTTGTGTGTTGAGTGTAATTGTTTTGACTGTTACACTTTAAAATATTGACTTGATTTACAAAATCAATATTAGACATGCTTTCAAAGGTCTCGATTTTATCAGTACCAGTTGAACCCATAATTTAACATTCTTTAATTTCTTCCTGTAGCGAGCTCCTTTAGCTTCAACCTTTGATTGTGATATCTTAGGTTTTTCAGCTCGCTTTTCTTGTTGTTTTTCTTTTGAAACGAATAATGGTTGAGACTTGATTGGATTCTTATTTTCCAAAACTTTGGTTGTTGAATTTTCAAAAACTTGATCAATTGAGGTTGGATTTACATTTTTTATCAGAAAGTCTTTGTTTGAGTAAATTTTCTTATCCCCAATCAAAGTATACAACACATTATCATTTTCAGATGTAGACACTGTTGTCTTGACAGTTTTAATAGGATCATTCTCTTGATTTGCAACTAATTTCACATCAGGAGCAGTAGAAATTTCTACCCCTTTTTCTTCATCAAGAGATTAATCCTGATCGATTTTCTCTGATTCATCATCTGATGAATCATCCTCCTCTATTGTAGAAGGATTCTGATCAACAACTGATGATAAGTTCTCTGATTTTCTTGATTCAACTGAGGAATTGTCTAGCTTAAACCCTAATCCTGCTGCAAACTCTTCAGAATTAAGAGGTACTGATGGTTCAAAGCGTGGCATTTCCTCTTCATCAGGCAATTTGGTATAATTGTGTTTCAACGGAGGTGGACACTATTTATACCCAATGCATTTGACATATCCCTTAAGCTTTTGAACGTCAATGATGTGATCAAGCACATATCGGGAGTTAGATTAACATTCTAATTTTAGCTTAATTGCATCATGTTCGCATTTGGCAATGGCTAACACCTTTTTCGTTTCTTCAAGGATATTAATGTAGTTATTAGTTCATGTTTGCTTGTTCAAAACTGTTTTAGTTAATTCAGAAATGCTTTTCTTAAGAGTCTCGATTACATATTTGAATTCTTTTTCGTTTCGAGTTAAAACCAGATTTGCCTCTTTGCATTTTGACAGTTCAACTACTAGGATTTGATTGTGATTGTTTATTGTTTCAAATTTCGTTTTTAATCAGCACAGTCACTGCATATCTTAGGAGAGTCGGATTTTACCTGACTTGTTGAACCTGCAACGTTAGCCATGAAAGTGGTATGATGAGAAAAGGACGCATTGTTGGCAAAGATTTTCTCCATCTCCTTTGATGCAACTTCTGCTTACCTTATCAAACCAGCCTTTTGACTTTTCAACTTTTCTGCTTCTTCAAGCAACTCATTGATCTCAGTATCAATCATTTCCCTGACATCTGGATCGGATCCATAACCACCTACACTCGAGCTTTCTTCGTCAGAACTCCCATTATACCCAGAACTATCATCATCATCAGAAGTGTCAATGCTGTGAACATGTTTGATCCGATTGATAATCTTAGCATATCATGTAGTTCCTCCTTGATTCTCGTTTCCCAATTATACTGACCAATCGCATCCTTCATCTGCTTGAACTACTAGAGCTCTGTTTGTTTGTTTGTTTGAAGGTCCAGATTGGTTAGAGTTGTTTGGGTTGTTAACAGCAACTATTCTTTGTTTATTGTTAACTTGAGTTATGTGGGATGGTTGTGATTGATTTCAAAAAGGGTTATGATTTCCTTGTTTGCTGGGTCGAGTACATTCATGCTTGAAGTTACCTTTTTCACCACAGTTGAAGCAAGTAACATCATCTTTATCAAAACCATATTTCGTATCTTTCTTGCTTTCCAAACTCGTTCTCCCAGTTCTGCTCATGTAATCCATTGCTCTTCTGACCGCACTTGCAAACGCCCGGTTAATATCCATCAACTCCATCTCATCCTTGTCTATTTGTTGATAGTCTTCATTAGTAAAATTGATGTTTCCAATTTGTCCAGCGACTAGTGCACAGTAAGCACTAACCATAGTGTTCAGAAGTTCCATATGTTCCCGAGCAACTTCTACACTGACCTTGGAAAGATGCGATGTATCAAGTCTGACGGTATTAGGATTTGCAGGTTGAAAGTTGTTACCATAGAAAGCTTGTTGAGAAGCTTGTTGTGGAACTTGAGGTGTAACAACTTGAGGTTGTGGTAGAAAGGCTTTAGGATCATATACTTGACCATAGGTTTGAGTACTTGAGCCAGCATATTGATATGTTGAACTGGTGGTGGTAGAAAGGGGTTAACATTTGACACAAACGCGGTTTGAAGTTTTGGTTGCTGAGTTGTACTAACACCTGTGTTAATACCTCCAAAGTACACCTTAGGGTTTTGTGGAGTAGAAAATCTTTTTTGCTTTCCGGATTTCTTCTTCATTTTTGTTCTCCAGCTTCTGAACAAATTCATACATACTAATCATATCCAAAACACATGTATGCCTTAGTAAGTCAATAAATTGACTCCATTTTGGCGGTAAGGCATCAGCAAAACGCATCACGATTTCTTGTGGAGATGCTAACACTTTGTATGAATGCATTTCACTAAGCAAATGGAAGAAGCAGGTTGTCATGTCGCTCAGTGTTTCATTCTCCATGAACATGAAACCTTCAAACTCTTTCTTTAGCAGATCATGTCATATTTTTCTGGTTACAGCATTTCCTTCTCCTCTTGCTTCCAAAGTATCCCACAAATTCTTGGTGGTGGTACAGTACACAAACTGATGATAAATATCCTTATGAAGTGCTTGTGTAAGGATAGCAAATGCCTTCTTCTCTAGATCATAGGCCTTTTTATCGTTTTCATCTAAATTGGCTAAGGAGATTTGATTTGATCCTACTTCTTCGAGAGATTCCTTGTATGGTGTAGTAAAACATGTCCATAATTCTGTATTTTGACCGAGAACATATGTATGGAAATGACTTTTCCATGAAGGATAATCGTTCATATGGTTCAGTTTTGGTGGACGGTTATTACTTCCTGTTTCACTCTCGCTTATAAGAAGAGTCTGAATGCTCTGATTTTGATTTGCTACACACGCCCATTGATTAGCGGTAATCATCGTTGCGTGTTAAAGCATTAGTGATTTCCCATGAGGTTGCGGAGCTTTGTGATGAGTCTGGATTTGTACTTAAACCACTCCCCCAATCCTAAAAATTAGTACCCACTATATGTTCTTGTTTATGAAAATTAAAAGGTTTAAAGTTTAATTTTTTAAAATAACAGTCTCCTTTTAAAGGTTCACAAATTTTAAAAACCACAATTTTTTTTAAAATTTAAACACCAAAAACAATCAAAGATAGTGGGTTCTTCGTACAAATCAATTATTCGTACGAGCCACTATCTTTCGTACGAATCCGGTTGTTCGTACGTATTCGGTTGTTCGTACGAACAACAATATTTCGTGCGAGCAACCTGTGCTTCGTGCGAACAAGGTCCTTCGTGCGGATGACTTGTTTTTTTCGCACGAACAGTGCGGATGGGTTATTCGCATGGATGTTTTTCGCTGAAGTTTAGTTTTTCGCAGAGAGGAATCTTTTTGTAGAGTTGGTTGGTGAAAATTTCCTTTTCTAACAAAGACTTGTTTTTGAGTTTGTTCGAAAGTGGTCAGTTGTATACACAATTTTGGTTAAAAAGACAAACATTCCATATCAGTTTTTCAGTCAAAAAAGTCAAGTCCAGAGATTTGGTCAACCCTACAAGAATATTCCGGTGAGTTTTCCGGCAGTGTTTCACCTGAAAATATGTCCAACTGAACTTTGACAGAAAATTTTAAGAAAAACCAGATTCTAACATGTCTCCATGTATTCTAAAAAGGTTTTAATGAAAATTTTCTTGATACAACAAGTTTTAGCTAAGTTTTAAGTTAGTTAAGTTATCTTTTAAAAACTTAAGTTTCCTGTTGAAAGTTCAAGAACACTTCCAGAAACCCTCACAACTAGCTCAGACACAACACTAAGCTTGGTGTTAAACAAGGAAGAGAGCCAATGCTCTGATACCACTTGTAGGTCCACTTGAAGGATCAAGATTAACCTACTTCCATGTTTATGTAACACATATACGAGTGCAGAATCCACGTAAGTATGCAAACCAAAGCAAAGTAAGAAACACAAGATAACCAAAAATTCACTATCTTGATTAACAGAAGAGAACTAGTACAAACACATACAAACAATGTTCATCCAGACTCGGGATATACTCTCTGTGTTCTTGTGCTTCAGTGTCTCTCTCTAGTGTCTAACATTCACTACTAGTGTCCTATGATTACTGAGAAGTGCATGTCTTTTTATATAGTGCCTATACCTAGAAACACTACGAAGAATGTTGCTAGTCGTACGAAACACTGTCAGTCAAGAAGAACATTCTCCAAAGGATGCTCGTACGAACGACCCATAGCTCGTACGAACATGAACTGGCTCATACAAATCAAGCAAGGTTCTTGGTTGAAATGACCACTCGTACGACTGGAGAAATACTCTTACGAATGGTATATGGCTCGTACGAGCAACAATTTGCTCGTACAAAATACTTCTCCCTCGTACTTGAAAGTGTTCTTTGGAGAACGTGCCAACAGACATGACGTACACAAGACTCAACAGTATGCACACATGCAACTGTTTTTCAACACATAAAAACTAAACGTCGTACTAAATCAAGATAGGAGGATATCTTGATTTTGTCGACACGACCAAACTATACAGACACAATAAAAAAAGACCGTACAATTACAGACGTAACTAAGAACACGCGACAGACACAAAAGTGTATCAACACACACATATGATAGTAAGAAACATACAATTTTTAAAAAATGAACCTTAAATCCCAAAATTTAATGATTTAGAGTTGTTATTTTTGTTTTCGCAATAATTAGTATTCTGTAATGATCTGCATCATATTTATGTATATATATATTATCATTATATCAACTTTGCAGCAGTGAAGTCGGTATAGCGAGTCTAGATTGCACTAGTATATTATTATTATTATTATTATTATTATTATTATTATTATTACTATTATTAGCCTAGAGTACACTAATATATATATATATATATATATATATATATATATATATATATAATACCAACTTCGATGCAACACAGTATAATGAGCATAGATTACACTAATACATATATTATTGTTTCAGCCGTATTTTAGGATGATGGACGAGGAGATGGATGACCACATCGAGTTGGGCCGACCAGCCTAAGGAGCCACATGGCCATGCGCACCCCCTCCCTCAGAGGTTTCTTTCCACCTAGCCGGCATGGTGCATACTTTGACGCTTGCGAAGTTTGTGGTTCGTTACGGCCTATACCTGGAGGAGATTGCTATAGATCTATATACACATGTAGGTAAATTATTAATATTTGTATTTTTTTTATTATTATTTTACTATATAACATTTAACTAAAAAACATATGTGTAAACATGGATTGGTAGTGATTGATAAACCCACGCTTCTAGGGGTTTGAGATGTGGTTGTAGAAAAGGACACTCGGGACCACCTGCTCTCCAAGGGGAGGGTTTCATCTATTATTGACCAGCTCTAAAGGTACATTATTATCATTTTTAATATTACTTATAATTAAATTATTAATGTTGGCATTATGTGGAGGTATCTACACAGGCTCATCTCTGCTTCCATCTATGTGGAAGTATCTACACAGGCTCATCTTTGCTTCCATCACGCCTCGTGGTAAGAGCCGAGAGTGGTGTACTAGCGGTGATCTGTTTTTCCTTTACTACCTCTTGTACAAGAGGTCATGCGCTGTCGCACACGGTTTGACACAGTACTTTGCCTCCGCACATCATCAGAAGTAGCGCGGACAGTTGTATGACAGCGCCTACGTCACTATGATAGCCCGTTCGTTTTGCTATTACCCGAGCGGCGACCCACACTACTGTCGACGAGAGAACCAAAGAGGCTAGGGAGGAGCTTAATGTAAGGGATGAAACTTCTTAAGAAGTTCCCCATTCTCGGCGCATGATTCCACACTAAGGATGGAGTCCGCCTCGTGCCAGTTCAGTTGCAGGCAAACTTTGACCTGGTCAATCCGCCACCACTGCCAAGGGGAATGCAGGAACATGCTCCTGATATTGATAATCCAGAGCCGCCACAACTGCGAACACCGCCCGGGGCGCCTCAGTTTCCACATCATGTAATTCCAGGTCCTAGCCCGGGAGTGGCGACGTATCTGAAGTCACAGACCAATGTTGACACGCTTAGAGATACGGTTGGCACGCTTCTTATATGGTGCAGTGGTTAGTTGAGGAGGCGCAGGAGCGACGATAGCGTGAGGGGTCACATGTCCGACCGTGCATTCCGCCTTGAGGATGACATCAACATCAGGATCCGCATCAGCAGGATCCATAGTTTATCTTTTGTTATGTATATACAAACTTATGCTATATATATATCATATTCATTTGTACTTATCTTGTTTGGTTAGATGATGTTTGTTTATTTTTCATAATATCTCATAGTAATTTTTAAACCATAAAATTGAAATGATGTACTATTTTGAAATGATAAAACTGAAACCATACAATGTTCAAACAAACAGTAAACACTTAAAAGATATATTATTTGAAACCATAATACTGAAACAGTATAATGTTGAGAACGGTATAATGTTGAAATGATAATTTTGAAACTGGATAAGATTTTGAAGAGTAAATTCCTAAATCGTCCCCGAGGTTTGGCCATCTTTGCCAATTTCATCCAAAACAACTTTTTTGTGACATATTGCCCTTCACTTTTGGAATTTTGTTTTTGTCATTTTCATCCAAACGTTTAACTTGGTTATTTCCTGTCATATATTTGAAAAATAGCAAAAAAAAATTCTCAAACCTCACGGACGATTTTGGTAATAAAAAAAAAAGTTAACATTTGGATATAAATAGCAAAATATCCCAAAACTGAAGAAATATATGGTACAAAAAAGTTGTTTTGGATGAAACTGGCAAACATGACCAAACCTTTTGGATGATTTCATCAATTTGAATTTTGAATTTGAATGATATAATATTGTAACGGCATAGTGTTCGAACCAGACCAAAGTTAAATAAAAAAGGGTATAATATTTTAAACCATATAGTATTGAAACGGTATAATATTTGAATCGTAACGGAGTTTATCAAACAAATTCATGGTATAATTTTTAACGATATAATGTTGAAATGGCATAATGTTCGAACCGAATGAAAGTTAAAAAATACGGTAAATATATTCGAACAATACCGTAGTATTTCAAAATAATTAACAGTATAATATTTTAGACCATATAATGTTCAAACCGTACGAGAGTTTACAACACCAAAACACCAAATTCACCAATCTAAATTTTGATGCCTTATGCCCTGTACGTGACGTATATATCCCGTGAAATTATGTGTTGACAAGAGTCAGACATTGAACTTTATGTACTTGTATATACCATGTACAGACCTTTATATAACGTATATAAACCTTAAAGTGTACAAACGGGTATCAAGAATGTGCCAATAGTTTGAGTATAAATTAAACACTGAACATTATGAGATTGGTGCATCAACCTATTCACGCCTTGGAATTGGAAAATTTTCTAGAAACAAAAAAGATTTTTAAAATTAGTAGTACAAGAAATACCATTTTAGTGGTGGTTAACATTTGATAAACCTGTTAGTGATATTGTTATAAAAAACTACATTTTTTTAAAATATGGATACGTTTAAACCGGTTGCATTACCGCAATAAAAAAATCTTAACCTTGGTTGAAAATATAGATACAATGGGACACCGACCGTTGTACCTAATAATATTCTAACATATCTAAAAATAACGGTGCTCTAGTTGTTGATTAATTATAAAAAAAATCACATCAACATATAGAATCGGTTTAATTGGTTTCTTATAAAATATAATATTTTACCACTGGTTTAGAAAATGTGTAGCTTTTCAAAATAAAATATTATTAAATTTCACCGGCAACCAATTAATTATAGATATGCAGCAACTAATTAATTATAGAATCGGTTTAATTGGTTTCTTATAAAATATAATATTTTACCACTGGTTTAGAAAATGTGTAGCTTTTCAAAATAAAATATTATTAAATTTCACCGGCAACCAATTAATTATAGATATGCAGCAACTAAAATGCACCCCGTAAAAAGCAAGCATTTCAATGTAAAGATTAATGCATAAAAATACTTCAAGTTGGTATAAGCATGAAGATAACTTGAAAGGAAGATAATTCATACCATGTAGACAACATATATATCTACAAGTTCGTCTGTTGTATGTTTCACCTCGAAAAAGGGGTGTAGCATTGTAGAACATCTTTAATAGATAAATAGATAAAATTTAGAGCACAATTCATTATGTATGCTAGTTAAACATTAAACAAGTATGTATTGCATTTGTGTAGTTTGATAGTGTGTTTGTTAGTGTTTTGAGGTTTTGGTGCAGAGGATTCTAGCACAGAGTCTCTTCGCTAGTACCCTCAGGCACAGATAGCCTCTGTGCTTGTTAAGTGATGCCAGAGAGGCTAGTTTATAAATAGACAAAGTTTCTATTTTATTTGTAACATTCTATTCTTAGTCTTTGTACTGTTATGTCGAAGTAAACCAACCAATGCTTATTTACGATTTGTATGCTTGATTAGTGTTGAAGCAATAAAAGAACACATGATTGCAAAAGCCAAAATATATTAATCTGATCAAGAATAAGATAAGTCATGAAGATCAATTCCCTCTAAAGATAGTGAATCTCGAACACTAACAGAGCATTCATATTAAGAACTCAAAGAACTGCTAAAGAGACTAAAGATGTGTTAGTGAAGAACAAAGTCTCTTGACTTAGGATAAAGCTCTGTTGAAGATAAAGTACTGACTAAGGAGACAGAACATTTGTTGAGGACTAAATAGATGTTTGGCATCAACAAACAGAGGTTTCAAGAACAGTGGCTACCAATACGATAGTGTATGTAAAACAATTGTTATGTGCCTTAGAATAGTTGTTAGGATTCATCAGATGTTAAACAAACTCAGATACTAAACAAACAGTTTGTTTAACATCTGAGGAATCTTTTATGTTAGGAATGTTAGATGTCGTTATTAGTGTGATGTCAGTCCTGATTACTAAAAGACGTTTGTACTTAGTATAAATAGATCTCACCTATTAGAGATCTTACATGACATTCTTTTGCATCAATAGAGTATAGTGAATAGGGCTAAGAGGGAGTGAAAGTCGTGCTTGTACTTGTAATCATTCAATTATAATTAAAAACAATGTGATTTCCAAATTGTATTTAACTCTGCTGCATTTATCTTATTTCCATTTATAATTCACCAACACTTCACTGTTTCACACAAATTCAAACTTATATCCTAACAATTAGATACTAGCTAACACATCTATGCATTCTGCACATTAGTATGTTTGTTTATTTGTTTCATATTGATCGGTGATCAATTCTAGGGAATTAAAAGCACTACAAACAACAAACCGACCTATTTGCTCTCTTGCGCTTACAATTCCAAAATACGTCGTCTTAATCTTAACCAAATTTGTAATTTGAAAAACTTGGTTCAAACCGCCATTTTTATCCTGTGACTGATTATCTCCGATCATGAAAGATAAAATTTACATTAGATATTAGTCCTTCACTATATATATGAATATCTTCTTTGGTGGTTTTGACAACGCCCAATGTTATCACCAATGGTTCTAATGCGCTCTTGATCAACACCATAGAAGAAAATAAAGAGGCCCAAATTTCAAAGTCTAGGATTTGTTATGATCTCATAAAGGCAGTGGTCTTTTGAGAAAGTTACTCTTAGTTTAATCCTATAGTTCTCTTTGATCTGATGATATTGACATGCGAGTGGTAACTTTTACCACTGAAAGTCATATAACTTCCATAGTAACATTTCACTACTAATGATTATCAAAGGATGATGACGTTATTCCTAAGTGGTAGTGCTATATATATATTACCATTAATTAAATTTACAATATTTTGTACGTTTGTTGTCCATGAATCTTTAAAACATATCCTTCACATTCTCATTCTTTCCTTCTCGAGCACCCTAAACAACAAACCCAATGTATTGCACTCGTGTGCTCCCAACACCAAAAGAAAATCACATATTGTTACTCTAAACTTTTGTCATAATCATAATCATATTTCTAAATTTGAAAAACTTGGTTCAAACCGTCAATTTTATCCCATGATTGATTATCAATGGTCATGAAAGATAAAATTTACATCAATTATTAGTTCTTCCTTATATGAAGATTTTCTATGGTAGCTTTAAAGAACTGCCAATGTTATCACTAATGGTTTTGATGCCCTGATGATCAATGCCATGGAAGAAAATGAAGAGGCCCAAATTTCAAAGTCTATGATTCGTTGTACTCTTAAATTTGATGATGATGCAAGTATTTTTATTATTATTATTATGATCAATTCCATAGAAAAACATTCATGGAAAGGGTTTATTAGGGAACTTTCTCTAAATCCCATGTCTATAAGGCCTACCTCGAACCCAAATTGAAGTACTTACTTCATCAGATCATGATCTCAATTCCTCAAAAGACGAATGCCTTTAATCAAGTTCGCTTTATGATCTAGAACTTACAAGATACTAAAGCAAACACATAGGATTGAACCAAGAGTAAAATTTTAATGCATTTATGATTATCAATGTTTCGCTTGAACATACATTTGGGATAATTTTACAAAAAAAATGTCATATCTTTATTCCAGAACCTCAAGTTCCTTACGTCTTCAACCCCAACTTAAGTAAAGTAACACAAGCCCCTATTTCGGTCATGCCTACCCTAGCCCCCACCTATTTCTGCCATGAAGGGCCCACAAGCCCCTTCCCTAGTTGGTAGAATATGATGGAAAGTATGGATGCTTAGGTTTTATTTTGACTTGTGAAAGATTGGAGATTTATAACAACACACCAAAACTTTCCTTCATTATTTACATTACAAACTTCACACATCCTCTCTCTCTCCCTCCTCTCCTACTTGCGGCCCAAACAACACACACAGACATATCCATTTTCCTCAATTTCTAGCCTACGTACAAGGATCATACAAGCGTTTGAAGAGGATCTAAGGTGGTGCAAAGTGCTAGGAGCTTTCTAGGAGCATTCTTGCAAGTGTGGAGTTCTCATCCTCTTCTTATCATCTTCATCGTCATCTTCTAGTTCGTCCCTAGCCTTAGTGCTAGTTGTAAGCCATCTAAACTCATCTTAGCTTCTTAATACATAAAGGTCATGGTTGTACAAGTGGATCATCTTGAAGCTCATTAACAAAATATATGAAACCCTAAAATAAACAAGATAAACTAACTTAAATATGTGTTATTTATGTGATTCTTGGTGTTTATTTTAGTGTAGATTATGTTAGACTATAAGATCTTGCAAGATTATGTTTAAAAGTATGATCTAAACATGTAGGTGTTTAGATCTAGCAAGATCTACAGGTATAAAGTGTCATGAACTTTGAAATGATCTTGGAAATGATTTTTGAAAATATAAAGTATATGAAGACACTAAAAATGCATGTTTAAAGTGGTGATCTTGGAAAAATGATAAAAACAAGTTTATGTAATGTGGTAAAACAAAAGATGAACATAAAAGAATGGGTATTTTTAAAGATCTTGACAAAATAGATATAAAAGTTCATGATACTTGAAGTTGATAAACTATGAAATTTCCTGATTCATGATCTTAAATGAACTTGTTTGAGTTTTGATGATTATGTGGAAGTGGAAAATTGATTTAAGTACGTTTTGAAAACGTGGAAAATGCCAATAGTATTGGAAAACTATGACGAAATTTTCTAAAAATCTAATCATGATTAAGGTGTGATTAAGATGTCTAAATGTGATTAGCAACCTTTATTATAATTGTTATGGGTGGAATTTTGAACCTATATCCCGATAATATATCATAACTTTATGTTTCTAATCTGCGACCAGGATATTGGTAACATCCTGCAGAAGTATCTTGCTCGTTAGTAATGGTGTGTTTGTATGCTTCAGTTGCAAGTGACCAAAGTTAACAAGGACTAGGTTACCCAAAGACTCGCTCAAAGTGGTTGAAAGATGAATGTTGATAGCGGAAGAAAGGGTCTACAACGGTCACACGGGGACATTCTCCGTATCCCGGAATTGTAGTATATTCAGTTAGAATTTAAAAACTATATAAGGGGATGTCGGATCATTAGAAAAACACATGTAATCTCGTACACACACCAATTACTCGCTATATTCACAATCATTCACTCTCATTTCACAATCATTGTAACACTTAGAGCCGATCCGTGCATTATCCTGAAGTTGCATCCTGATATTTCAATCAATAAGAAGAACAAAGGCTGCTGGTAGTTGTCAGCTCCCGAGGTTTTGTGCCGGCGATCTAGATAAATCAAGGGCTTTCCTCGTATATCCTGTGTCAATCCTTACTTTTGTTCATTGCTTGATAATTGATATAGTTTGTTATCCTGAAACTATATCCTAAAACTGTTTTCTTTATTAATCAACTTAACACATTTTTGCAAATCTCTATAGCACACTACCTCACAAACTAACTTTGATCACTTAATTGCTTCGGTAATTTTTTACCAAAACAATTTGTGCCCACCGTGGGGCAAGTGGTGCTATTTTTATTCAAAACTTTGTTAAAATCATTAATCGATTTTTTGGTCTCAAAAAACTATTTTCAATGGCCACTCAATCAAATTTGAGCTCTTCCTCGATGCCTGCTTCAACCTCTGCTGCGACTAGTTCATTGCCTCCTCCACCTCCACAAGTTTAAGCTTCCCAAAGGAGAAATGAAAGCCAAACACCTCGAGACACTTCTGTTGCTCAGAATGTTTCCAGATCCGGAGTTTCGGGGAGAACTCTTGTCTTTGCTTCTAATGATGAGATTTTGTCTTTGTTTGGCAGCATACAGGATCAAATGAAAAAGCAGCAGGAAACCAACCAGGTTATAATGAAGGAGATACAACTCTTGAAGTCAAACTCCAAGAAATCCACTGAGGATGCAGCTATTCCTTTACAGCCTAGGATGTTGAACTTTAGTTCGGCAGCATTCACCGAAGATAATCAAGGCAACATGATACCGAGTTATTCCCGGAGCAATATATTGGATATATCCCCAACGGTCAGGATATTGACCGTGAGGGATCCAGGATATGGTCTGGGATATGGCCAGAATCGCCAGGCTGGTAACGCATCTATTAACACAAGTATCCCTGCTACTAATAATCTTTAATTATTGCATGATGCAGGTGTAACATCAGCATTAACTAGAGAACTTCAAAAATTAAAGGATATGATATCGAGTGTGCCTGGGGTAGTGCAGCCTATACCAGAAGTATCCCAGGATAGCCACAAGATATCCGGATTTGCTTACCCAATTTGTGATGCAGAAATCCCAAAGAGATTCCAGACTCCCAACATGAAGCTATATGATGGGACGACGGATCCTGAGGAGCATGTTGCCCAGTATAGGGAAAGGATGGAAATAAATCCAATCCCACCAGAACTCAAAGAGGCATGTTATGCAAAGGCTTTGGTTCCACTTTGATAGGATCAGCCTTAAAATGGCTTTTAAATGTTCCACCTCATTCTATTACATCTTTTGCTCATTTAGTTAACTTATTTAACATTCAATTTTCTTGTAGCAGGAGCTTTGAGAAACTAACGAGTGATCTTTACAGGATAACGCAGCGATCACAAGAATCCCTGAGGGATTATGTTAATAAATTTAGTAGAGAATCCCTGGATATCCCGAACCTTGATGTTGCCATGGCGGTACAAGCGTTTAAAATGGGGTTATAGAAGGATTCTCAATTTTACCAAGACCTTGTAATGAATCCTTGCAGGAATCTAGATGAAGCTCGAAATAGGGCCTTGAGATATATAAGGCTCGAAGATGATAGGAAAATGCAGGAAAGGATGAACACATCCTCAACATATGAATCAACGAGTAGGAAGTCCGAATCCTCATACAAACAATACCGATCCGAGCCATATGCTAAGAACGACAACAAAAGAGTGAATGCTATTGAGGATGAGGATGAAGAAGAATATCCTAAACTTTCATAATATTGTTTTCAGTAATGTTCCTAAACAAATGTATGCTATGCAGGGATTGGGGAACAAAGCAAGATGGCCAAAAAAGAATCCGAAAATGCTGATTGGAAGGACAAATCAAAGTGGTGTGACTTTCATGAAGATTTTGGGCACATGACGAAGGATTGTGTAGCCTTGAGAAAAGAGATCAGCTACTTACTAAGTAAAGGTAACTAAAAGAACTTCTTGGTAGAAAGAAGAACAAGGCCCAGGATACTGATAGGAATCCTGAAAGAGCTACATCTCCACCACCCGATACAAAGATAATCAACTTCATCTCCGAAGGATCCGACATATGTGGAACTTCTTACTCTGCGGCCAAAAGACATGCTAAAGTGGCCAAAGCAGAAAGCGGAGATAAGCCGACAAGAATGACAATGCTCACGGATGATAAAGTGATAACTTTCGAAAGTGATGATAGGATAACATCCAGGATCCCCATCATGATGGGTTGGTAATTACTTTATATGTTGCTAACCATTTTGTCCGCAGGATACTGGTAGATAATGGAAGCTCAGTCAATATCATCCAGTTGGGGACATCGAAGAGGATGAATATCCCGGAAGCTAAGATTACTTCAAAATCCACTGTACTTGTAGGATCAGTAGATAAATGAAGAACACTGTTGGGGAAATCAAGCTACTTGTCTATGTTGAAGGGATGAACTTGTTACAACGCTTTTGTGTTATGGATTCATTATCCTGCTACAACATAATATTAGACAGGCCTTGGATTCATGAAATGAGAGTCGTACCCTCCACTTACCACCAATGTGTAAAGATACCTACTCCTTGGGGAGTGGTGAAGGTTGAAAGTGACCAGCAGGAAGCAAAAGAGTGTTACTCTTTCTCGATGAAGGCATAGCAAAATCCCGAGAAGGATAGCAATCAAAGATACAAGCACATGATATTATAGAAGCTTCTAAATAGGATGTCAAGAAAGTCATCCTTGATGAAGATAATCCATATATCTCAATGCTTGTAGGAGTCAATATTCCTGAGGATATTGAGAAACAACTTATTAACTTTTTAAAATGTAGGATGTCTATATTTTCCTGGAAGCATGAGGATATGACAGGTATATCAAAGGATATTATAATCCATAAACTTGGAATTGATAAAGCTTTCAGGCCTGTTCAACAAAAAAGAAAAAAGTTCGCTCCTAAAAGGAATGCTATCATCCAAGAAGAAGTGGAAAGGCTGTTGAAATCCAAGATGATAAGGGAGGTCAAATTCCCAAAGTGGTTATCAAATGTATTATTAATGCAATGGAGAGTCTGTGTTGATTACACAGACCTTAACAAAGCATGTCGGAAGGTTCCATTCCCACTACCTCACATTGACTCCATGGTAGATGCAACTACTGGATACGAAATGCTGACTTTCATGGATGCGCACTCAGGATTTCAACAAATCCAAATGGAACCATCCGAGCAGGAGGATACAACATTTATGACACCTACAGGTATATATTGTTATACTGCTATGCCATTTGGTTGAAAAATGCAGGTGTAACATATCAGAGGCTAGTCAACATAATGTTCAAAGATAATCCGGGGGATCTATGGAAGTATACATCGATGATATGGTGGTAAAATCTAAGAAAGCTGAGAATCATCTCCAAGACTTGGAAAGTGCCTTCAATATCCTGAACTAGTATAACATGAAACTAAATCCTGGAAAATGCCACTTTGGAGTGGGGGTAGGAAAATTCTTAGGATATATGGTAGTCAGAAGAGGAATAGAAGCAAGCCCAGAGCAGATCAGAGCTATTCTAGATCTCAAATCCCCATCCAATATGAAAGATGTTCAAAGATTAACTGGAAGGGAAGCAGCATTAAATAGATTTATATCAAGATCCTCTGAAAAATGTAAAGAATTCTATGATATCCTAAAAAAGAATAAGAAATTCGAATGGGGAGAAAAAACATGAAGCTGCTCTACAAGCATTAAAGCAGTATCTCTCAAGTGCACCCCTTCTAATGAAGCTGAAGATGGTGAACCCCTATCTTTATATCTTGTAGTGTCAGGAAATGCAGTAAGTGCAGTCTTGGTTAAGATCATGAAGGTCAGCAGTATCCAGTCTATTATGTTAGTAAAAGTTTATTAGATGCTGAGACTAGATACTCTCATCTAGAAAAATTAATATTAGCTTTAGTTATAGCATCAACTAAACTTAGACACTACTTTGAATCACATAGGATACTTATTTAATCCAACTATCCTATTAAAAATGTGCTTAGAAAACCCGAGATGTCTGGTGGAATGGAAAAGTGTTCTGTGAAACTAAGTACTTATGATTTAGTTTATGAACCTAGGAATGCTATAAAGTCTCAGGCCTTAGCAGACTTTGTGGCTGTTTTAGTAGCGATACACAAGAAGAAGCTGATCTAGAAGTACAACAACTAGGTGAGAGCTCAGAATTTTGGACACTACATACTAATGGTGCATCCAATGTAAGAGGTGTAGGATTAGGAATTCTACTAAAATCACCACATGGGGACATATTACCCCAGGCCATTAGATGTGAGTTTACTGCTACGAATAATGAAGCTGAGTATGAAGCTTTAATAGTAGGATTAGAAGTAGCCAAGGATATGAATATTAAATGTTTACAAGTATATGTTGATTCCTTGTTAATTACTAACCATTTCAATGGATCTTATGCAGTAAAAGGCAAAAAATAGCCAAATATCTTGAAATTGTTAAAAATTAGCAGGATATTCGAAATATTTTCACTTGAACAGGTACCAAGGGAAGAGAATGCTGAAGCAGATGCTTTAGCAAACTTAGGATCTACTATCATGATACTGAAAGGAACTCGGATACCAATAGTTCATATCTTGCACCCTGCGATGGAACATTCCAAATCTCAGGATAAACAAGTATCGAGTATCCAGGACCCTGGTTTGGCTATCCTAAGAAGTATCCTGAATCCTGGATGACTCCCAATCGTTAAGTACCTACAAGAGGGAGATATCCTAAAGGATGAAAACCCTAGAGCTTTTAGAATGAAGGTATCTCGTTTTACTTTAATAAATAATATCTTGTATAAGAAATCTCTTGCAGGACCATACTTGAGGTGCTTGGACGATCCTGAAACCAAAGAAGTACTCAAGGATATACATGAAGGAGACTGCGGCAACCATACTAGAGCAAAGCTTTATTTTCAAAAGTACTGAGAACAGGATATTATTGGCCAACTATGAGAAAGGATGCTATGGAATATACCCAGAAATGTGATGCATGTTAGAGACATAGCAACATACTGCATCAACCTGTAGAACCATTATATCCTATTATATCCCCATGGCCATTTATGAAATGGGGGATGGATATAGTGGGAAAGCTTCTTAAGGCTCCAGGAGGAAAAGTTTTTATGTTAGCAATGACAGATTACTTCTCTAAATTGGTTGAAGCAGAAGCTTTTGTCCAACTCAGGGATCAAGAAGTGCTATCCTTCATAAAAAGGAATATAACAACAAAATTAATGATACCGGCCGAGATAATTTGTGACAATGGCTCTCAGTTCATTAGCAAGAGGATTACAGACTTTTGTAAGAGTTAGGGCATAAAGATGATTACATTAACACCGGTGCATCCTCAAGCGAATGGGCAGGCAGATGCCTCGAACAAAATAATTGTCAATAATTTGAAAAAGAGATTAGGTGCTAAAAAAGGAAAATGGGCTGAGGAACTACAATTTGTCCTATGGGCAGATAGAACAACTACAAAAAATGCTGCTGGGCAGACCCCATTCTCACTAGTATTCGGTGCGAAAGCAGTGATTCCGACTTAAATGATGATACCTACAGCTAGATCAAATCTACAAAATCATAATTTGAATCCTGTATGCCAAGAGTTAGATACCGTTGATGAAATAAGAAACATAGCAAAACTAAGAATGGCAGCATACCAACAAGGGATAGCCAAGTCTTACAACAAGAATATAAGGACAATAAGGTTCCAAGTTAGGGATTGGGTATTGAGAAAGGCATTTCAGAACACAACTAATCCTGTCAATGGGAAATTAGCCCCAAAATGGGAAGGACCATATGAGATAGAATCAGAATCCGAAAAAGGAACATATAGGCTCAAGACAATGGAGGGGGATGTGCTACCAAGATCCTGGAATGCCATACATCTCAAAGCTTATTACAAGTGAGTTTGGAATTTAAATTCTAACTCGGGACAGTATGAACCCTACCTTATTTAAATTTATTTAATTTAGTATTTTTTTATTTTTGAAACCCTATACTGACTTAAGCATCGGAGGGGTGTTAGCTTGGTTTGAAGGTGTTTTGTGGGGATACGTTTCAGGATGATACCTAGGATATTTACTCAAGATAAAATCAAAAGACTAGAGGATTGGCCCCGTCTCTCACGTTTAAGGGTGTTACATCCCTTCTAAGGTTTAAAGGTATTCACCTTTCTCTCGAATTGAGTTTAAACACTCTGCCTGGAGCCAACGTTATCCGGATATAGTTCAAGATGTCGGGACCAGTTCATGTAATAGTGGCTGACAATTTCGTCATTATTGGCCATATCCTGGATTCTTATGGTATATGAGGACTGATCACCCTCTCTCATGTGAAGGGTATTTTAATACTCTCTAAGGTTTAAAGGTTTTCACCTTTCTAAGTCTTGGAGTTCATACACTCCCGCCTGTAGCGCATGAAAAATGGGTTTATCCCCAGTGAAACACAAGATATTAGATAATCCTAAGAGTATCTTAAACACAATTATGTTTAAATGTAGTTATCTTGATGGAAGAAAATTGTAAAGCTTAATTACCAAGTAAAGGATTACATAAGCAAAATGTATCCTGATGCAACATGCTGATCTGCACAGACAGAGGACATCTATGCTAGGGCTGAATGTAACAAATGCTGACAATATTTCCTGCTGGGGACATTACAGATGATCCTAAGGTTTATCACAAACTTTCTACTTTAACGTCTCTGGTATGGATTCTTATTTTTTCTAAGTTTAAGGCCTTATCTATATAAATGGGATTTATTAACTATGAAATTTTTTTCCTACAGAATTTTTATAAAGCATTTTTCGAAACATAAATGGAAAGCAATATAAATACCACTAATATCCTTACCCCAGGATACTTAGTCTAACTTTTTGCAAACAACATATAACACAAGGATAAGGCCAAAAGATTATATTCATATTAACAAGTCAAAATATTACACCCTTAGCCTCGTTTCAAACTGAAACCCATCCACCAAAGTTGTAAGCTGTTCAAAAGCATACTAACATTAACGATTGAAGGCTTCGTCCTGAAACACCAGGATCCCTCCACCTCCAATCATTATATTGTTCTAAAATCTAAAGTGCAGGAAAATAAATTGTTCAGCATGCAGAAAAAGTAAATTGTTCAATAGACATTAACCATCAGAATTAAAAAAAGTGGGCTCTGGCCGAAGCAATAACATCCATCATTGCCCACTTTTCTACCCACTCACGGGATGGCACCAACCACACCATCATCTCCACCAGCACCTGCTCCACATCTTTACAAGCCTTACCACCTGCCTCCGCCACTGCCTCAGCCGTCTTAGAGGACTCGCCAGCCCTAGGTTTAGCAGGATACTCCACAGGGCTACCTCCCAGATCCTTCAGCTTGGCCTCCCAGGCATCTACAGTCAAGGATGGGCATTCAAAGCCCGCCTCCTTGGCCTCATAAGCCATCTTGATCCTGGCCTGGAGAAGCAAGATCACAGCTAAATTTTTGAGGCCATCCCTGAAAGAGACCATTCCCTGCTCGTGGTTAACCTGGATGGTGGCTAACTTGAGTTCAGCATCCTGAGTCACCTTCTTCAGCTTATCCTTGTAGTGCTAGATCTTGGCGGTAGCGATCTTCCCCTGATCCTCAATGGTGACCTCGACTTTCTTCAACTTGGCCTCTAGATACTTGACTGCTTCACAAGCCTCGTTGTGAAGAAGCGCCAGGCGGTCTAGACCCTACAAAACAAAATGCAGGTATCAACAAAAATAACCTAACCAAGATACATGTTCAGCATACATGTGTAGGATGCAGGATACAGGATGTGGATATTTACCTAGTTGAGGAATGTGGTCATGGGACCAATGGATTTCATAAAGCCAAGACCATCATAGGAAAAGGCTTCGGCAGCAGGTAGTAGGGAGGTCAGAACCCTTCCTCTCTTGGATCTTGAGGCCCGGGACCTTATCAGCAGAGAGGGCTTAGGAGCAGCAGAGGGCTTAGAGCTGATGGCAACAGAGGGCTCCTTTTTCACCAAGGCAGGCTTGGAGAAGCTGTTAAGATCCTCAAGATCAAAAGTAGCGGGGACCTTGGTGGAATCTACATAAAAGGGAGTAATTCTAATCTTATCACATAATAATAACCTGATTAACCAAACATATGCAAGAATGTTCAAAGTAGATATCCTTACAAGACATGACAGAAGTAGAATGCTGGCTGGAACTTGGATGGCTAAGAAGAAAGGTTCTTTCATCTCCGGCAACTTGTAAATGGCCTTAATCCGTGTCTCTTACTCTGGAGTTGGGGGAACTAGTTTCCTGAAATCCGCTGCGCAAAAAACAAGGATATAAGTTCAGGATGTCATACCAGGATACATATGGAATATTCCTAAAACCCTAAATCCTACCCTTGGTCAACCACTCCACCGGGAAATCACCGCCATTAACGATGGAGTCCCTCTTAACAAGGAAGAACTTGCACTTCCACTCATCCTCATTCTTAGTAGCTCGGAGAATGAGAGGACTGTTGGAGGTGGAAAACAACAAGAACCGGCTAGATCCATGAGACCCCAAACGGTTGGCCAAGGGTAAATCCTCGATACTGAGATCAGGTACGTGGTTGGTTTTGATCCGGTCAAGCACAAGTAAGATCCTCCAAACCATAGGCATGGTTTGGGTCGGTGACATGAAAGAACTCCATGATAAACTCTGGAAATGGGAACCTAAGACCTATGGAAAAAGGGTACGCCAAGAAACAAAGCCATTCAGTCAAAGACATGTCCGATAGAAGATTCCGATCGTATGGTCGGATAACGTCGCCGTCCGGGAAAGCACCAGAGGATCGGAGAGCAGCTATCAGCATTATCGAAGCTACAAACCTCCTGCTTGAGATTTTTGAGCAGGCTCTGTGCAACGAATGTTGGAGTAGAATCGCTGGCACAAGATCGTGTGCGTTTGGCCATGGAGAAGTAATGGTGAAGAAGACGAAATGCAGAGGAAAGGGTTTAAAGGAAAGAGAGAAGAATACCTGAAATTCTGATGCAATGAGATAGAAGAAGGATTTGGGGAGAAGATATAGAGAAAAGACTAGCTAATTATGAGAAAATTTTGCCTTGGAAGTTGCACCAAGTCACATCAACATCCCACTAAAGATTTCGAACAACTAAAAATATATCTGTTGGAATTGGGATATCCAACAGCTATATTTTTTAGGACAATTATTATGGGTGGAATTTTGAACCTATATCCCAATAATATATCCTGAATTTATGTTTCTAATCTACGACCAGGATACTGAACCAGGATATTGGTAACATCCTGTAGAAGTATATTGCTCTTTACTAATGATTTGTTTGTATACTTCAGTTGCAAGTGACCAACGTTAACAAGGACAAGGTCTACCCGAAGACTCGCTCAAAGTGGTTGAAAGGTGAATGTTGATAGCGGAAGAAAGGGTCTACAATGGTCACAAGGGGATATTCTCCGTATCCCGGAATTGTGGTATATTCAGTTAGAATTAAAAAACTTTATAAAGGGATGCCGGATCATTATAAAAACACATGTAATCTCGTACACACACTAATTACTCGCTATATTCACAATCATTCACTCACATTTCACAATTATTGTAACACTTAGAGCTGATCTGTGCATTATCCTGAAGTTGTATCCTGATATTTCAATCAATAAGAAGAACAAAGGCAGCTGAAAGTTGTCAGCTCCCGAGGTTTTGTGCCGGCAATCTAGATAGATCAAGGGCTTTCCTCGTACATCCCGCGTCAATCCTTACTATTATTGTTCATTGCTTGATAATTAATATAGTTTGTTATCCTGAAACTATATCCTGAAACTGTTTTCTTTATTAATCAACTTAACACATTTTTTCAAATCTTTATAGCACACTACCTCACAAACTAAATTTGATCACTTAATTGCTTCGGTAATTTCTGACCAAAACAAATATTTTCCTAAAACTAAAAGAAACTTATATATATATATATATATATATATATATATATATTAGGGAAACTATATATATATTTAGAACACTTACATGTGTGTAGATATACTTATGTGCTAAAGTGTATGTATTTAGAACAATTAGGATGTTCACATATCTAAATACAAATACACAATACATGGTACCACAACCCAATTGAAAATGGCAAAGTGTAAAACATATTTTTACATATATACACATATCCATACTTGGATACGTGAATTTATAACACAAGGAAGATATATATAAGCACACTTACATCATCTCCTCAAACTTATATTCAGACGATCGGACATTTCGGACAACGGAAAGATACATACATACATACATACATACATACATACATACATACATACATACATACATACATACGTATATACCCATATATATCAATATATATATATATATATATTAAAGTAATAATATATATATATATACTAAACCGACAAGTAAAATATACGATAAACATGATAAGAAATATATATATGTCCCCGACAAGAAATATATAAATATCATCACGACAAGGAATATATTTCACCGACGAGAAATATATATAAGCAATTTTACCGACAAGTTCTAAAAGTATATTACTTTTAGACACTAATATATATTTCACCATTCATAAATCCGGAAAGTATTATATAAAATCAACTAACTGAAATAATACAAGTATACTTATACGTACAAATACGTACATCACAAACACATAGTATATACAAGGATTACAAGTAATGTACATGTATACACATATACATATAAATACGAGACAAATACCTTCATTAAAAGTATACAAGTGAAGTATACATACATGGTATACGTATACGTATAAATACACAAGTACACTTGAAGAAGTGTACGTGTACAAGAGAACTTTATACATGTACACCGACACAAGTTCGATGGTAAAAATATTTATCTTTAACAAATACACCTAGTAAAGATATACATATATATTTGAGAACAAATATATACATAAAGGAACGAATGTACATATACAACTAAACAAAGGTTCACCACTCACGAATATATATATTTAAAATATATATATATATCATAACGTTGAAACATCATGCGAGGCACGAAAACGCATAAGGGCTAGGCCCATTCACACTTGTGCGGGGCACGAAGACGCATAAGAGCTAGGCTCGTTAACACTCGTGCGAGGCATGAAGACATATGAGGGCGAGGCCCATTCATACACGACAAGAATGCACAAATATATGTGTATATATATATTAAAACAAACAAGGGTTCCCAACCAACCAAACAAATTCTAGTCTTAGCGAATATTCAAGATGAGCGACTTGTACATGGTCGAGTAAAGACCTAAGTGTCTAATGAGATTAGAACACTTGTAGCTTGTGATATATTTATGGAAACTCAAGGTTTCTAGCACACTACACATTGGACGCAAACCGTGAGTTCATGTCCGTTTTTCTTTTATATGCTTTTCAGTTTTTAAACTATCGGGGAGATACATGTTACAATGGTATGATAAGCTAGGGAATGAAACACTTAGATCATGTGTAAATAGGGTGGAACTTAAGCACCATTAATCACATATAGACTAAGGAACGAAAGGGGTAGATATATTGGGTTTTGGCGAGCCCCACTCTTGGTCTGTGAGATCATTAGAGTGCTTTTGTGTCCCAGTCGAGGGTAATCAACACTAAATCGGCAAAGGTTGGATTGCTTCCTATGACGACACACGTATTAATATCCTTGCAAAACAATAATGATCAACGATCTGATAGACGCTTTACATACCGGTTTTCAATACAATACCTTTAAATGTCTTAAAGATTCTTTTGATACAAAACAAACACATGAATTCACCAACATTGTTGTTGACTTTTCAAACTTACATGTATTTACAAAACAAACACATGAATTCACCAACATTGTTGTTGACTTTTCAAACTTACATGTATTTTTAGGCAATTAGTGGATTCTTGCATGGAACGAGTTAAGAACTAAGAAGGTCAAGAAAGCGATGTCATCCTTTTTTGAGGGTTTGGTTTGTATATCTCACCCTCCAGTGAGACATAGAATGCAAAGCCTTTACTCATTCAAACTTTATTTTTGAAATCAAGTCTTATGAAACAATATCACAATGTGTTGTCTTTTGTGAACGATTGTGGCTTATAACTTATTAAAAATCAATGGTATGACATGGATGAACATCAAATTTATTTTATTCATTTAGCTTATTTACTTACATTGTATGTAATGAGAACTAATCACAATCACACCTCGCGCTTCCGCCTACGAGCGGGTGTGACAATGAGTGTTGGAAATTGAACCTTACAAAAAGTACAGATGATAGAAAGCCAAATATTCTACAGCCTCTGATCCTTATAATAAATGAATATCTGCTAAAGCCAAGCTCTGTTGAAGACAAAGGTAAAGGCCTGCCCTAGCAAAGCTCTGATGAAGACTCAAAGGCCTGCCAAGGCAAAGCTCTGCTGAAACTAAAGCTAAGGTCTGCCAAGGCAAAGCTTTGCTAAAGCTAAGGTCTGCCAAGGCAAAGCTCTGCTGAAGCCTAATAGAGGATGTCTTATCAGTGCTTCTATCAGACGTTGTATTATATAGTTTATAGCAGTGTTTAGCTTAGCAGATGTTTTAGTTTGTTTTAGTTTGTTCCATGTCACTTTCAATGTGACGTCAGCATAAGATGCTCAGCGGTTTACTCTGAGCAAATCATCACTTCACCTTAACATTTTGTGTACAAGCAAATCAGAGTGATCTTAGGCTGAGGGAGAGTTTGTAATCATTCATGCATATGTAAATTCATAAATTTATAAAAGCATGTTTATGAAAGCAATCTTTCTATTGTTATGAATTCAAAGTTTATTATTTCCGCTGCACTATTCATACATGTTTATCCACTTCCATTGATTTCATCTTAAACATTCACAACAATATCAAAATGATGTGTATATATTTTTGGTATCATCAATTCAAAGGGGGATTGTTGGATTTAAAACCATTAAGAACTAAGTTCAAAGGGGGATTGTTGAATTTAAAACCATTAAGAACTAATGAATATGGAACTTTGTGTAAATTATCACTAATATTAAGTTACCCCTGATGAAGAAAGATTGATGGGTTGGCAGTTGGAGCTGACATGAGTTATTAGCTAAGTGTTGATGAGTAATTTTCATTTACGTATAGTTAACGTTGATAACATTCCTTAATGATGACAAAGTTTTGTCGTTGATATGGTAACTTCTTACTAATGCAAGTTTTAATTGATGAAGACCTTTCACTAATGCAAATTTATGACTAATGAAGATTACCACTAATGAGGACGTTGCCACAAATGGCAAGGTGAGGTATGCTTGATCCCTAGAGCTTATACAAACTATATTGTTTTTTTCATATATATAGTTTTGTACCATTGGTTTTCTTGTAAAGTTTTTAACAAGACATCATTAACCGTATTTAAATATTGATACACTAATTTTCTATCATATGAATAGTCTAGGTGAGTGTTATGAATACTTTGTATCATGTTGAATATCTACATTTCTAACCCTCATTTCACTATTATGTTTGTATTAAATAAGTAAATAAATATTGACGGATCAATCAAATTAAATCCCCTGGACCGAACTCATTTAATAGCCATCCAATTCTTAATTTTCGCCCCTAATGAGCTCTATAGCCAAGCTGTTCTAAAGAAAAACGATCATATGTATTAGTTGCCAACTTATGTGCCAAATTATACTAATCACCTTTATTATGATGAAAAGTGACAACTTTCTTATGTGCCAAATGATACTAATCACATGGATTATGATGAAAAGTGACAACTTTACTTTAAATCCACGAGCGCAAATCATTACTTTCCATATTCTGGGTGATAAAAGTATAGTTAGTCTATTTGTATTGTTTCTAATAGATAAATTAAATTATAAGAAATGTAAAATGTACTGAAAGTTGTGTAAAATATATCAAAATATACAAAATATAATGTCGATTTATTACATTAGTTTACTGGGTTAGAAACTTATATATTATTTTAATAATACTTATCATTTTAAATACCATATCATTTATTTCTAGAAAACGTTTATAAAAATTGAAGACTAAAAACGTTTATAAAAACAAATTGAAGAATAAGGCTTGTTGGGTAAAGAATTAAAGAAAATCATTATTATTAATTAAGAGAGACAGGTGACAAATCAAATCTCGGCTTCAATGTAAGCTAGAATATGGCATAAGGTGGTGTCAACACGTGGCATCTAATAGTGAGAGACTGGAAAACCAATCCAACTCAACAAGGAATGTTTTAAAAATCGGTTTAAACCGGTCGATAGTATCAGTTGAATCGTCTATTAGAACGGTTAAATTGTCAGGTACACCCAATTAAACCCTTCGATACACCCAGTTAAACTGTTTCAAAGCCCCATCCGATACGATATAAAAACCGGATTTTAAAACATTGCCAACAAGCTAACTCAGCTTGCATAGGGTCATCTCACTTTGTCACCGGAAAAACCATTGATTGACTGTAACGTGATTTTTTAAACCAACTTTTAAAAACATATTACTGATTTTTAAACCTACTATTACACTTTCAAGTAAGCATTTTATTTTCTTTAATTTAAAATTGGCCTAATATATTTTTCTTAATTTAAAAAAAGTAAACTATTAAAATGGTCCCCAAGGTTCGGTTACTTTTGTCACTTTAGTCCAAAACTTAAACCTTTTAAATCTGGATCCCTGTGGTTTCAATGCTGTTGCCATTTTCATTTAAAAGCAAAATCTGATCAGATTTTTCAATTAACATTTAACTTTTTTGTCTTTTCCCCCTATTAATAAAATCAGACTTTTCTAATCTGTTATAATAAATGTTAAAAGACATTTTTTCCTTCACTAAAAGGGAAGAAAAAGAAAAAAAATAATGTTAACTTAAAATCTAATCAGATTTTAATTTTAAACGAAAATGGCAATAAAATTAAAACAAAAAACCAAATTCAAAAGTTTTGAGTTTTGAAGTAAAGTATCAAAAGGAAACAAACGTCAGTGACCATTTTGTAGGTCCACCTGCGTATGTCAAACCTGTTCCTTGTTCATATAACATACACATAAGTGCGGAATCCAAGTGTGCATGCAACCAAAGCAAAGTAAAGAACACGGCGTAACCAAAGATTCACTATCTTGATTAATGATTGAGAACAAGTACAAACATATACACACAATGCTTGTATGACTCAAACAAACTTGATGTGTTCTTGTGTCTTCGCCTTCACCAGAAATGTTGACTGAGAGATCCCACCAGAAGATCAGTTCGTCAGCAAAGAGGCTTAAAGGCTAACCCTCACTGAGAGGTGCATGTCTGCTTTTATAGTGTCCAAGCTGGTCACTCGTACGAAAACATGTTGCTAGATATACGGAACACACTATTACACACGAGACACAACTCCAGAATTTTGGTACAGAACAGCTGTTTCGTACGAAACACTTGTTTTGTACGAAAACACCCATTGATTCGTACGAAATCTGTGATTCGTACGAATCCTCTGACTCGCATAGCATCCTTATTCTTGGAGAACGCGTGCAGACATGATGTTTACAAGACTCAACGGTATGCACACATGCAACCGATTAACACAGACAAGCTAAGATGTCATACTAGATGAAGATAGAAGTATATCTCGATCTATTCGACATGACCAAACCTATACAGACACTTGAGCAAAGACCGTACAATTACAACTGTAATTAAGAACAAGCGACAGACACAAAACTGTATCAACAAACTCCCCCTTGGATGTTGCTTGGTCTTCGGTCTTCGGTCTTCGGTCTTTGGTCTTTGGTCTTTGGTCTTTGGTCTTCATATGTTGGTCTTCACATTGAATGGTTTGGAGTATCAACAAACTCCCCCTGAAGATCTGCTATCCGTTGATAGATCTGCTATCTAGTGATTAGAGCATCAGGTCTTCGAACTTCTAAGAAACTTCAAATCTTTCTTGTTTCCTTTTTTGACTTGTCTGATTTCTTCGTTGCTGGTCTTTGTTTATGTTCTTTTGTATCAATCTATACTCAATAGACAAATATAATTAGAACACAACTTTCTCAAGGAATACACACGAAAGACTTATCATAAATTCTTCGTATGATTGTATTCCCTAAACAAGATACACACACTTGTAGGAATTCCAGCAGCAGATTTGAGAGAAACAAGTGACCAGGTCAAATCAAATGACTAGGTTCATTCGTATGAGATGCACACACTCAAACGAATTTCAGATTTTGGATTTCTTTTGATGAGTTACTTGTTGCAAGATATTACTTTATGAAGTTGTGATATCAAACAAAAGGTTCTTTGGCGTATCTTGGTAGAAACCTTCGAGTATCAACTTTAGCTAACTTTCAAAAAGTAATTACATAAGCAACTAATTTAACTAGACATAAACTCAAAATATACAGATAAACTACAATCTTTTTCGAGTTTCAAGGTAAACGAATCATACCAGCATTTTAATCTTTGTCAAAAAGGATATTTGGTTTAAACTTCAAAATTAAACAGATAAGTATTCAACTATGATTATCGGTATTGTTGTCCACGTAAGCTCAGACTTATCAGATTAGAAGATATGCTTAAGGTATGAATTATACTTACTAGCCGATGTTCAACCACATCACGACACATTCTCGTATCAAGATTGCACGAGAGAAAATCTTACCGGTGAGTACACTGCTTTATCATCTATTTTGACGTATATGAATGATGTGAGATACTCACTTATTTTGATTGAAAACAAGCCCTTTATGATAATCACTTATTGATGAGGAACTTGATTTCATATGCATGCAGGGCACAGGAGTAAGTCCGTGAACAGGTTAGGACCATCGTACCGACTAAGAGACGAACTTAGCTCCCGCATAAAACTGTGATATTTTATCACTTATTTTGGGGATGTGATATTTTTATCAATTATTTGATGGTCGAATGCAGTATGTACACGTATGTATGGTATCATGGAAGTTCTAGACTTGCGTCACCGTTATTTTTCGGCAAAAGATTCAACCATGATACCCAGATGATAAGCAAGCATAAAGACCGTATATCTCAGAACCTCGGCACTCTATCAAACGAAATTTCGGTACCAAGACCATATGCAAATGAATGGTTCCCACCTGGCGTTCTGTCTGTTAAGTTTATATCAACCTGCATATTTTAGTCTGATTGTGAGCCTACCGATTCATCATAAGTAAAAGCTACTTATCAATCTTCTTTCTATGCTTTTAACCATTTCTGACAGATTTACCGGTGAATTTCATCATCTTCAACTTATCCAAGAAACTCATTTTTTATTTTTCTATTGTTTTTGTGTTTTTCTGTAATTTTCTCCCCCTTAAACACAGAAGGTAAAGAAAAGACATATTTTTGTATTTTCTTGAATTTTACTCCCCCTAAAATATAAAACTGAAAATCTTTTTGTAGTTTTAGATTTTTTTTAAAAAGGATATACAAAAATAGTTAGCCATGGTTAAGTTACTCTGGTTTCACCTTGATTCCATTGACCAAAAGTAGATAATCAAAATGTGATTTATCAAAGGCTTTAGTAAAAAGATCGGCACGTTGGTGATCAGTGTGGATTTTAACAACATCGATAAGTCTTTTTTCATAACAATCTCGTATTAAATGATACTTAATCTCAGTGTGTTTTGTTTTGGAATGCTGTACAGGATTCCGAGTGATCTGTAAAGCAGCTTCATTCTCAACAAAAGGAGTAGTAAGAAATTCAAAACCGTAGTCGTGCATTTGTTGTTGAATCCACAGAACTTGAGAGCAGCAACTAGAAGCTGAAATATACTCAACCTCACATGTTGATGTAGCTACACAAGTCTGCTTTTTGCATTGCCACGTAACTAGGCGATTTCCCAAGAACTGACATCCTGCTGTTGTTGACTTTGCATCGATTTTGCAGCCGCCATGATCAGAATCACTGAATGCTGCCAGATCAAAGTTATCATCCTTAGGGTACCATAGACCAGTGTCAGGGTGTCTCTTCAAATAACGAAAGATCCTTTTTACAGCCATCAAATGAGAAACCTTCGGACTAGACTGATAGCATGCCAGAAGACATGTTGGGTACATTATGTCGGGTCTTGAAGAAGTAAGATACATGAGAGAACCAATCATTGCACGATAGAGAGATGGTTCCACATGTTCACCCATTCCGTCGGGAGTAATCCCATGATTTTGAGCTAATGGAGTTCCCAAAGACTTTGAGTCGTCCATCTGAAATCGCTTGAGAATATCTCCGACGTACTTGGTTTGATGGATAAAAATCCCTTCCTTTGATTGTTGAACCTGCAAACCTAAAAAGAAAGTCATTTCTCCCATTGCGCTCATCTCGAACTTTTCCTGCATCACCTGTTCGAATTCTTTGCACATTCGAGCGTTAGTAGACCCAAATATAATATCATCAACATAAACTCGTACTAGCAGCAAATCCTCATCCCGTTCCTTGATGAAGAGAGTACAGTCGATCAGTCCTCGTCGAAAACCATTCTTCAACAGATAGGTAGACAACGTTTCATACCAAGCCCTCGGAGCTTGATGAAGACCATATAACGCCTTGTTGAGAAGCCAAACCTTGTTAGGATGGAGAGGATCTTCAAAACCTGGCGGTTGCTCAACATATACTTCCTCTTCTACCACACCATGAAGAAATGCACTCTTCACATCCATCTGATAAACAGTGAACTTCTTGAAGGACGCATAAGCCAAAAGATTCTTATAGCCTCAAGTCGTACAACCGGTGCATAAACTTCGTTGTAATCATTCCTTCGACCTGATTAAAACCTTGAACAACCAATCGCGCTTTGTTTCTCACAACAACACCTCGGTCATCCTTGTTGCACTTGTACACCCATCGTGTACCAATCTTCTTGTAGTTGTCAGGCCTGTCAACCAATTTCCAGACGCCTAACTTCTGAAATTGCTGAAGTTCTTCCTGCATGGTTTCAACCTAAGAGTCTTCTTTCATTGCCTCCTTCCAAGATTTTGGTTCTACTTGGTACACATAGCAGGCAAAAGACCAATCATTCAGACCACCAGATTCCCTGATTTCCGAATACAATCCAACATTCTGGTTGTTTCGAAGCTGATTACGAGTCTGCACACCACTCTGGACATCTCTAATAATATTCTGCTGAGGATGGATATTATGAATTCGAGTTTCTGGCACATCAGGAACTCGAGAATTTATACCCAAATTGTTGATATTCAGATCAACAGTTAAATCGAGAGCTGGATTTGATGACGTTGTAGATGCCTGACCTTCAGTCGTTCCTTGAGGTTGAATATTTGACGTATCATTTGAAAATCCAGAAACCGCACCAGAGGCAGCTTCATTTGCATCATGAAACTCATCTTCTTCTGATGAAACATTATAATCCGCAGCGTCTTCGAATTCCTCATTTTGAACAAGATTGTTAACCGAAGTCGATACTTGAGGGTTAACAATAATTGGTCGAACTAATGACGAGTCTACTGCAGTATCACTTTCCAATAACTCTGAGCAGCAGTTGTTGCATCATCAAAAGTTGGCAGATTAAAGGAGTCAAACATCCCATCATAGTCAAACATCCAAGGAGCACCCGGAGCTCTTACAGCTTCTGTATATCTCTAAACCTTGACTTCACCCCCATTCCTCAATCTTCTTCGAAGATAAATTCCATACCCGGAAATTAGGAGTAGCATATCCAAGAAAGAAACCTTCGATAGCCTTGGGACCAAACTTTCCATGTGGGTCGATCATAGTGCATGGAGCTCCAAAAGGTTCTAAGAAAGAAACATCTGGTTTCCTTTTATGTAACAACTCAAAGCAAGTCTTCCCATGTCTCTTCACCGTCAGAACCCTATTCATCGTGTAGCACGCAGTAGCAACAGCTTCTCCCCAAAATTGAACATGAAGTTCTGATTCTACTAACATGGTTCTTGCAACTTCAATAAGAGTTCTATTCTTCCTCTCAGCGACACCATTTTGTTGTGGAGTGTATCGAGAACTGTACTCATGCAGAATACCCTTTGAGGAACAGTGCTCATCCATAACTTGATTCTTGAATTCCGTGCCATTGTCGCTTCTGATTCTCCTTACTTTCAGATTGTACAAATTTTCTAACAGAGTCAGGAGATTCTTGAGGATAGTAGGAACTTCACTCTTGTGTGCCAACATGTTTACCCATGAAAATCTGGAATAGTCATCAGTAACTACTAGACAATAAGAATCACCAAAGGTTGTCTTGTGTTTCATAGGTCCAAAGAGGTCCATATGAAGACGTTCCAGTGGCATATTTACTGTGTTGATCTTCTTCACGGGATGGGATTTTCTCGCTTGCTTCCCTTTCTGGCATGATACACAAACGTCTTGAAGATGAAAATTCTTCACTGGTACACCATTCACTAGATTGTTCTTCACCAAATAGTTCATTTTTCTTAGGTGAATGTGTCCCATACGTCTATGCCAAGAGATTGATTCCTTCTTGGTGGCTTTAGAGACAAAACATGTGACTTGTGCAGATGTTGTAATAGCTTGGCTCATATCAAGAATATGCAAATCATTAATTCTTGGAGCCGACAGGAGAATCCATTCCTTGGGGATCTTAAATCCAGGCTTCAGCACATAACATCCGGCATCATCAAAATGTACCGTGAACTTCTTGTTGCAGATTTGAGAAACGCTAAGAAGATTGTGATCAATTTGCCATACATAATTGATCTTGTCGAAGCTCACAACACCATTAGAGACCATTCTTTCTCCAGTGATGTATCCACCTTTGTCAACAGCAAAAGCAACATAACCACCCCTTATGCTTTTCACATCATATAGGAGCCGCAAGTCGCCCGTCATGTGCCTTGATGCTCCACTATCAACAATCCAATGATTGTTTACAGTTCCTCCTGGAACACCCTGCACATTGCGCCAACAAGATTAGTTTGAGATGGGGACCCAAGCCTTAGTGGTCTTGGGTCGTCCCTTATCATCGACAAATGTAATCTCAATTTCTTGATGATTAACAAACTGAGAAACTCCTTTTGAACCATTACCGGTCTTCTGTTTCCAAGATCCTTGTTTATTCCCAGATTTACTATTAATTACAGTTTTAGAAGTGTCTGGTTTTGTTGACTTTGAAGATCTTTGATCCTTATTTGAAGAATCTGATTTTAAAGCTTTCTCAATTGCTTTTACTTGTTTACGTTTTTGTTTCTCTTTTTGATCTTTAATAACTCGTTTATCTTGTGTCGGAGAAACAGATTTACGTTTGCAAGTTGGTTCATGAGGGGTTTTCTCTATACATCTTGATTTGGCTGGATTTTGACAATCCTTTAAGATGTGGCCAAATTCTCCACATTTGAAACATGTTCTCCTCTCAACGAAACTAGGAGATCGTGTTTCTCGGCTTGATGTTGAACTTGTGGGTCTTGAGATACTGGGTTCATTACATCCATCAGTGTGTTGGGTGTAATTGTTTTGACTGTTTCTTTTCAAAATCTTACTTTCTTTACAAAATCAACATTAGATTTTCCTTGAAAAGTTTCGACTTTATCGGTACCTTTGGAACTCACAAATTTAACGGTTTTAGCCTTTTTCTGGTAATGAGAGCCTTTTACTTCAACCTTCGGTTGAGAAACTGTAGACTTTTCAACTTGCTTCCACTGTTTTTCTGTTGAAGCGGATAATGGTTGTGATTTGGTGGACTTTTTCTTCTCTAAAGGTTTGGTTATTGACTTTTCAAAAACCTGATCTATAGAGATTGGATTTATGTTTTTAATTGGAAAATCTTTGTTTGAATAGATTTTCGTATCTCCAACCAAAGTATACAACACATTATCTGCTTCATTTGTCGACACTTGTGTCTTGACATATTTCTTAGGAACGGTCTCTTGATTCTCAACAGATTGAGTACTAGGAGTAGCAGAAGATTCTACTCTTTTCCTTTCATCAAGAATCTGATCCTGCTCATCATTTCTTGATTCATCATCTGATGTATCACCCTCTTCTTCATCAGACGATGAACTTTCTGGCTTGCTTAGTTCTTGAGAGGAATTGCCTAGTTTGAACCCTAACCCTGCTGCGAATTCCTCAGGATTCAAAGGTACAGAGGGTTCAAAACGAGGCATCTCCTCTTCATCAAGCATTTTGGTATAGCTGTGTTTCATTGGGGTGGACACGACTTATACCCTATGCATTGAGCATCTCCCTTTAGTTTTTGAACTTTAATAATATGATCAAGCACATATTGGGAGTTAGAATAACTTTCCAATTTGCGTTTGATCGAATCATATTCGCATTTGGCACTGGCTAACTCTTTCTTTGTTTCTTCTAGGAGATTAATGTAGTTATTAATTCCTGTCTGTTTATTCAAAACTGTTTTTGTCAATTCAGAAACACTTTTCTTATGGGTTTCTATTACAGATTTGAATTCTTTTCATTTCTAGTTAGTGCCAAGTTCGCCTCTTTGCATTTTGATAGTTCAAGAACTAAATTTTGATTATGACTGTTGACGGTTTCATACTTTATTTTCAATTCAACACAGTCATTGTAGATAGTAGGAGGTTCAGAATTTACATGTTTTGAAGAACCTTCAACATTTGCCATAAAGGCAGTGTGATGAGGAAAAGCTGCACCATCTGTAGAGAGTGTCTCTGTCTCTTTCACCCCAGCTTCTGCATTCCTCGTCATACCTACCTTTTCAAATTTCAACATCTCAGCTTCACTCAGCAACTCTTCAACCTCAGCATCACTTCCTTTCTTCTCACTAGAATCAGAACCATAACCATCTAAACTTGAACATTCTTCATCAGAACTACCAGCATCCCCAGATGTATCATTATTATTTGGAGTATTGATGTTGTGACCATGCTTGATTTGATCCACGATCCTTGCCTAGCATGCAGTTCTTCCATTGTTCTCTGTTCCCAACTGTACTGACCAATCGCATCCTTCATCAGACTGAACTACCAAAGCTATGTGCGTGTTTGAAGGTCCTGATTGATTGGTGTTGTTAGAGTTGCCAACAGCTACTATTCTTCTTTCGTTGTTGTATTGTGCTGTGTTGGATGGTTGAGACTGATTTCGAAAGGGGTTGTGATTTCCTTCCTTGCTGGGTCTGGTGCATTCCTGCTTGAAGTGGCCTCTTTCTCCACAGTTGAAGCAAATAACGGCGGTTTTGTCAAAGCCGTATTTTGTATCCTTCTTGCTTTCCAAACTGGTTCTCCCTGTTCTTCTCATATAATCCTTTGCTCTTCTCATAGCGCTTGCAAATGCCCACTTGATGTCCATCAGCTCCATCTCATCTCGGTCAATTTGTTCATAGTCTTCATTTGTCAAATTGATGTTCCCTATTTAACCAGCAACTAAACCACAATACGCACTGACCATGGTATTTAGAAGTTCCGCATGTTCCTGTGTAACTTCTACGTTGATTTTTGGAGAGATTTGACGTGACAAGTTTGACAGTGTTGGGATTTGCAGATTGGCTGTTGCTTCCATAGAAAGCTTGTTGAGGAGCTTGCTGTGGAGCTTTATGCGCTAAGTCCCTTGGCTGTGGAGGGAAGGCTTTCGGATCAAAAGCTTGTCCATAAGTTTGATTACTCGAACCTGTAGACTGACTTGATTGAACTGGTTAGGGTAGAAAAGGGTTCACGTTTGACATAAACGCGGTTGCAGCTTCGGTTGCTGGCTTGAGCTTGTACCTGCATTTATACCTCCAAAATACATTTCAGGGTTTTGTGGAGCAGAGACTCGTTGTGCCTTCCGGAGTTCTTCTTCATTCTTGTTCTCCAGTTTCTGCATAAATTCATAAATACTAATTGAGTCCAAAACACCTGTATGTTTTATAAAGATCAATAAATTGACCCCATTTTGGTGTTAAAGCATCAGCAAATCGCATCACAATTTCTTGTGGTGCTGCTAACGCTTTATACGAGTACATTTCGCTGAGAAGATGATAAACCCGAGTGCTCATATCATTCAAGGTTTCGTTTTCGATGAACATGAAACCTTCAAACTCTTTCTTGAGCAGATCATGCCGAATCTTCCTGGTAGCAGCGTTACCTTCACCTCTTGCTTCCAAAGTGTCCCACAAATTTTTCGTTGTAGTACAATACATAAACTAATGATAAATGTCTTTATGCAGAGCTTGTGTGAGGATAACAAATGCCTTTTTCTCTAGATCGTAAGCTTTCTTATCACTTTCGACTAGATTGGCCAATGAGGTTGGATTTGATCCAACTTCTTCAAGTGCTTCATTATAGGGGGTAGTGAAACACGTCCACAATTCCGCGTTTTGACCGAGAACATACGTATGAAAACGAATTTTCCATGAAAGATAATCGTTCATGTGATTTAACTTCGGCGGTCGGTTATTACTCCCTGTTTCACTTTCGCTCATTAACACAAGTTGGATGCTTTGATTCTGATTTGCAATACACGCCCACTGATTTGCATAGATCATAGTTGTATGTCGAGGCATCAAAAATTTTACCCATGATGTTGTGGAGCTTTACGAAGACTCCTGATTTGAGCTTGAACAACTCCAATCCCACGGGTTAAAACTTATTATATTTTCTTGTTTTATGAAAATTTAAAGGTTTAAAGTTTCAAAATTATAATTACCTTTTAAAAATTCACAGATTCTGAAAATATGACAAATTCTTAAAATCACAAAGCTTTGAAAAACACGGAAAACAAACAACAACTGTTTCGTGTGAGACAGCTGTTTCGTGCGAAACAAGGATGTTTCGTGTGAGACGCTTGTTTCGTGCAGGTCAAGTGTTTTGTGCGGTTCAGATGAATCGTAGGAAAGTTTTAAGTCGCACAAACTGTTTTGTTCAGCGTTTTTCAAAGTAATCTTTTCAGAAGTGGTTTGGTGAAAAATTTCCTTTCTTGTGTAGACCCGCTTTTTCGAAAGTACCTGTTGTCTTACCCACTTTTAGTTAAAACACAGATTTTAACAGTCAACAGTCCAAGTCCAGATCCAAGTCAGAAAATGTCAACTCTACCAAAACTAATCAGATTCAAATTTTTGCAGATTTCTTCTTCAAGGGTGTTCTTCAGAAAAATTTTACCATAAAATTTTCGGCATACAACAGATTTTAACCAAGTTTTAAGTTAGTTATCTATCCAAAACTTAAGTTTCTGTTGGAGATTCAAGAACACTTCAGAAATCTTCAAACTAGCTCAGACACAACTAAGCTCGGTTTTGAACAACGAAAGAGCACAAGCTCTGATACCACTTGTAGGTCCACCTGCGGATGTCAAACCTGTTCCTTGTTCATATAACATACACACAAGTGCGGAATCCAAGTGTGCATGCAACCAAAGCAAAGTAAAGAACACGGGGTAACCAAAGATTCACTATCTTGATTAATGATTGAGAACAAGTACAAACATATACACACAATGCTTGTGTTCTTGTGTCTTCGTCTTCACCAAAAATGCTGACTGAGAGATCCCACCAGAAGATCAGTTCGTCAGCAGAAAGGCTTAAAGGCTAACCCTCACTGAGAGGTGCATGTCTGCTTTTATAGTGTCCAAGCTGGTCACTCGTACGAAAACATGTTGCCAGACATACGGAACACACTATTACACACGAAACACAACTCCAAAATTTTGGTACGGAACAACTGTTTTGTACGAAACACTTGTTTCGTACGCAAACACCCATTGATTTGTACGAAATATGTGATTCGTACGAATCCTCTGACTCGCACAGAATCCTTATTCTTGGAGAACGCGTGCAGACATGACGTTTACAAGACTCAACGGTATGCACACATGCAACCGATTAACACAAACAAGCTAAGATGTCATACTAGATCAAGATAAAAGGATATCTCGATCTATTCGACACGACCAAACCTATACAGACACTTGAGCAAAGACCGTACAATTACAACTGTAATTAAGAACAAACGACAGACACAAAACTATATCAACAGTTTTAACAACAGTATAGTCAAAAAAAATTACGTTCGTATCGACTTCCACCCCTCTAGTTTAAACTAAAACATATAAAAATGATAATTTATGTTATTTTAACATCGAAAACCAAACTTTGTATAAAAGCCAGCTTATCTCTTTCCATTTCACCCTAAATCTTCTTCAACCCACAATTCTGCAACTCAAAACCTTCTTCTCCTTCCACACATCATGACGACCTTCGATCTCCCACGGGAAGTGCTTCAACTGCTACCTTCCGATCCATTCGAGCAGCTCGATTTCGCACGCAAAATCACCTCCATTGCTCTCTTCACCCGAGTCTCTGCTCTCGAATCCGAATCCTTTGCCCTCCGCCACCAGCTCAACGATAAAGACCTCGTTGTTGATGATCTTAACGCTCAGATTGACTCGCTTAACACTAGTTTATTAGATGTTGTTGATCAACTTTCCCTCGCTGATCAAGAGAAAGTTAGTTTTTTTCTGAATATTTTTAGTGATTTTGGTGTTTTTGCTTGTGTGATGAATGTTTCTTTGATGTTGTTGTTAGGAAGTTTTGTTGAAGGAGAATGCGTCGCTTGCGGAACAAGTTAAAAAGCTCAATCGTGATGTTGCTAAGGTAATTGGTATATTTAGATGAATGTTCATTTTGATTTAATTTGGTTTACTGTTATGTTTGACTATTGATGTTGTTAAACCCTAATTGTTAGCTGAGCAGTTTAATGTGTATGACCCTAAGACTCATAGCTTTGTCTCTAGTGTGAGATCAGTTTTGCTATCCAAAAGGGTGCCAGTTTTTCTGCCACTTTATTGTAATCAGTCGTTTTGGTTGGAATTTAATTATAAAAAAAAGCAACTCAAACATAATTGTTTCTTTTTGCATTTTCTTTGCTAATGGCAATCCACTTTAAGTGAAATGTAACTTCGTATGCCTTTAACTTTCATTAATTCATATTGTTTATAGTAAACTGTTAAAATGGTCCCTGAGCTTTAGTCACTTTTGCCACTTTAGTCCAAAACCCAAACCTTTTGAATCCGGGTCCTGTGGTTTCAATTTTGTTGTCATTTTCATCCAAAATCAAAATCTGGTTAGATTTCTCAGTTAACATCGAGCTTTTTGTCCTTTTCCTCCCTTTTAATGAAGGGCAAAATGGTCTTTTAACGTTTTATTGTAACAAATTAAAAAAATCTAACCATTTTGCGCTTCATTAAAAGGGAGGAAAAAGATTAAAAAAAAACTAGATGTTAATTGAAAAATCTTACCAGATTTTCATTTTGGATGAAAATGGCAACAAAATTGAAACCACAGGGACCCAGATTCAAAAGGTTTGAGTTTTGGCCTAAAGTGACAAAAGTGACCAAACCTCAAGGACCATTTTGGCAGTTAATCTATTGTGTATTAGGGGCTGGCAAACTTACTTTTGCGTTAGGAGTGTCATTAGTCACATTGGCAGTATAGAGATTTTTAGTGGACGATGAGCTGTAGTTTGGATTACTAAAATCCAATTTGTCTTATTTCATTGAATTGAGAATTAACCTGCTGTTAGGACTTTGGTCAACTTAAAGATGCAAATGCATACACAATCTGTTCATTCTGTAGAATACTTTCTTTTATAATCTGCTTGTAGGGAAATCTCAGTATCTATGTTTAAGATCAAACTTGTTTCTTCGTAATTAGTGCTTCAGTTGGTTTGATCTCTTTTACTTTAATAATTAATTACTCTAGTTTGGATTAGGAAATCAGCAACAGTTTTTTGATTTTCCCACTTTAATTCTAAGCTGAATCTTATTCTTGTAACTGATTGATGCAGTTGGAGAGCTTCAAGAGAACGCTCATGATGTCACTTCAAGATGAAGAAGGAAGTTCTGTCAGTAACTATTAACTAACTTCTTTTAACAGTTCAGATAGATTAAAGATTGCATACATGGTATATGAAACATGATTTCTTGATGGGATTGCAGGCTAGGAACCCTGTGGTTGCTTCACCAGTTGTGCCAAATCATACAGGCTTATCATCTCTGTCAAATGTTGGAGGTTATTAAATTTCTGGTTTCACTGCACATATTTAATTTTTTTATATAACAAGAGTTTTTCATTTTTTTCAAGAAAATGATGAAAATGTGCCGCTGCCACCTTCAAGCGAGTCACCAATAACGAGTCAGTCATCAAACGTACTAAATTCCTCTCAAGATGAGCCAGTGACAGATGGTAAATTACATTTATTATTCCATTAGTCTAATGATATTAATTTCTCCAGTTATGTTTGATTGATAGCATTTGTTAATCAGCCTCGAGAATTCAAGTGTCACCACCGGGTCTGTTAGCATCTAAAACAAGCACACCTCGGCTAACACCACCTGGATCCCCTCCAAGCGTATCAGCATCTGGATCACCAAAAAGAACATCTAAGCCGGTTTCTCCAAGAAGGCACTCTATTTCTTCTTCAACCACAAGAAGCATGTCTGATGACAGATCCTCTGCTTTTTCATCAGCAACCTCAAGCCCATATGGGTCCATGTCAGGTGTGAATGCTGGTTCACAACATAATTGACCTTTAATCATATTAGCAGTATGCAATGACCTTTCAACATAGTCAAGAACATTCAAAGGAAACATTTTTAAAGATGTCGCTAACGTTTACTCATTTGTGCTTGTTTCAGGGCGGACCCGAGTAGATGGTAAAGATTTTTTCAGACAAGTGAGGTAACATGCTTCCACCGCAATTCTAATGATGATAATAACCTTCCATAAGTTGGCTTTCATAAAATTTGATTTATGAAAGTTGCATACAATCTAACTAATATCTAAACTGTGATTTGAGCAATGAGACTAAAGTGTTCCCATTTGCATCTCTTCAACTTTTAGTCGATTTCCCAGCTTACTTCCATTCCATTAATATTGCAACAATCTTTTTATTTTGACTGAATTTTAAGTCAAAATTACTGTTTTGCCCCCTTGTTCTTAATGGCGTTATCTTGACTTTGACAAGCATGTATCTCATCTTTTTGCATTCAATCAGGGGAAGATTATCATATGAGCAGTTTAGTGCATTTTTAGCAAATGTCAAGGAATTAAATTCCCACAAGCAAACCAAGGAGGTATGTATTCATCGATATTCTTCCATTCAACCACTTTCAGTCGTCCCCAAATCGTTTCAACTTAATTTTTTTAGGATACGTTAAGGATTGCAGATGATATATTTGGACCAGAAAACAAGGACCTTTATGTAATTTTTGAGGGATTAATTACTCGTAGTGTCCACTAAAAGGACTAGAACTTTTTTTCTGTTCCCACTTTGTAATTTGTAATTGTAATTTATATGGTGTTTGTAATAGTAATAGTAATGAAGTCGTTAAGACATGGCAAGATGGCCGGTTCCTAAAAAGTAGTGAAAACTAGAAAATGGAGTTGATTATAATGTTACTAGTGCTTTTTTTTAAGTTAACTTCATTAAAACACATCGATCCAAAGGGCAAAAGCTCATACAGAACACAGCCCCGACCCAAACGGGCAAATGACAAACAAATTACAACATATATAAAGGATATCTACACCACTCCTCTCATCTAATATATTTACACTAAGATCTATTTTTAACCCACTTGAAACCCCTCGATTCAATCTCACCTAAAATATCTTGCGCACTTCGATTTAACTGCTTGCAGATAACTCGTTCCTTTCATTCCACATACACCAACAACAAATTGTCACAAGGCCTTGAATAATTTTCTTCGCTTTCTTACCCAGTTTTCTTAAAATTTGTGGATGTCCATAATGTCTTTGAACTCGAAAGTGTATGCATGCACAATTTTGCACCAAACATTAAAACCCAACCAAACCCTATTAGCTACTGAATAAGCGGTAAAAAGATGTTACACAGTTTCCTTGTATTCTCCACAGATATTACTAGTTTTATAGAACTACTGCTAGCTACTGCTATCGTTATATATTATCTTTGTTTCATAAGAAATATTAATGGAATTAGAACCAAGGAAAATTCCATGTTGGGGAATTGCCACCTTAATTGTGAAACATCAAATATATTTGAAGCTTTAAAAGATTAGTGAGTAAATTACTTGGTAACAAATATTGAATAAATAAACTATTAGTTACAAATTCTACTGTCTTCTAAGACTATATGGTGCGGTTTACTAGTAAACCATCATCATCATTCATCTCAATATCACGTCCGCTTTCGCTTTCGCTTTCATCATCTCTCTTCCACAAATATTGTGTGTCGTTCACTATCCCCATTATCCCCTCCTCTTTTTTTATTTTGAATAAAATGTCAAATTCATCCTTATGGTTTAGGTAGATTTGTCTGTTACATCTAAAATATGTTTTTTTATCTGGACACCTGATGTATCGATTTTATTATTATTCCCAGCCAAAGCCTTAACACAATATATTTTTTCTGTTAAGTTAAAGAGACTAACATACAACATATTAAATCTTTATACAAGTTGTTAATGCTTATAATAAATAAAAATATCATTTAAAAAAACACAAATACACACTAACACCACCATGGCACCATCACCACCACTTGCCACCCCTAAAAAGGAAAAGGAAAATAAAAATATAAAGGACTAAAATGGACAAAGTTTAAATTTTAATTCTGACCAATAAAGTGTAGTGCGATGGTTGTGGTGTGGTAATTCATTGATAATATATCATTCCACTAAAGGGGTGTTTGGGATTGCTTTTGAAAATGCTTATTAACTTATTGAAACCAATAAGTCAATAAGTTATTTGGAAAAACCATAAATTCTGACCTTTGAAAATTAACTTATTTATTTATTAGTTTTTTTAAAAAAAGATAATAAGTCATTTCAAACTCAATCCTAAACACTTCTAAATTTATACCAATGTTCTAAAGGTGTGTGTGTCGCTTGCAGGGGAAGGCAAGTGGTGAATGTTCAACGTGCGGAAAACCGCCGCTAACCTAGGATTCGACATGATAAAGTGACTTAAGCGGGGAGCATTCATGTCACACCCCAACCGATGGCGGAAACATCGGAGTGAGACGACAACGAGATTGCTCATTGCTCACAACGCTAATAATGACAATATTTAATTTAAAGTCGAATTTCATTTCAAGAATAATTGTCAAAATACAACATTGAAAAAAAATACAACAATTAAACTTAACAAGTTTAAATAACATAATACAACAAAATTGATGCAACCACATTAACCTAAACGTCTAAATGTGTGTATCTAAGTCCTTGCTATTTGATTTCATAGCATCCTCTTCATCAACCTGTAACATGTTTCAAAATAACAATTCAATGCAAAAGCAAAGGCGAGTACACAAGTTTAAGCATAGCATACGTATATGAATAAAGTTTAAACAAAGCCTCATGGAAACTATGATTCTACAAGAGCATATACAAGGCATGCAATACTACTAGTCAAACCCTTAACGCAATCACGATGTTTTAACATGGCCTCAAGATTACACGATGGAGGGGGATGCGTTACTTCCTAAAGAGCTTATACATGTCAAACGAAGGCTTAAAACAAGTTAATGACTAAAGTATCACATAAAGAATGTCCAAGATATAAGCATCAAGTAATCGTATCAAGTATTCATGTGTATAAGATTGTTTGTGCATTTCATAAAGTTTAAGTGTTGTGGTTTGGTATCAGTAAACAGTTACACCCAAAAGTGTTGTAAACGAAAAGTGGGTCGAGTGTACTCACGGTTTTGCTAAGCTTCCTTTGTTATTTCCGTGAGGGGCTTGGAGAGAGAGTTTTGGGGGACACCGAGTTATCCTACAAGAGGAAAACAGAGGTTGGTAAGTATTTGAATGATAACGAAGGATTTAGGAACTTTAATTACGCTAAAGTATGTATACGAAAAATAATCATCTAGACTTAATACTCGTTCTTGACACTATAATGCCCATTCAAGTCGACGTGTTTTCATGGGTTAGGTCCTAACCATTAGAATCTTAACTAGATATTAAGTACTTAGGTGATGTAACCTAATATCATGACGGATAATTATTCGATTCCCATCAAGAGTTCGGTTAGTGTACATATATATATATATATATATATATATATATATATATATATATATATATATATATTGTATACGAAATGAATAGATCATAGATATCATGGAATTTCATAGAAGCCATGCGTGGAGGTAGGACGATAACCTTCCTTTTAAAACCTCTCTCGTATAGTTTACCAATGCACAAGTCATCACAAGAACGACAAGGATGATCATGAGTAACATAAAAGTAAAAGACAAAAAGTAAACAAAATCATCAAGGGAGGTGGTGGGTCGAAAGTAGGATAGCCAAGGCTTCCAAGTGATCATACTCTACCAACTCAAGTCACTTTTCAAGAACAAGCTTGGAAGGTTGAAAACCCTATTAAAACAAAAGGTTCTTACACTTGGGACCTTGAACATGGTGATGTTACAAGCTGGTTTCCTTAGAAAACCTATGGAGACATTCCAAAAGGTGTTTCAAGTGTAAAGAAGGAAAAGATCAAAGAAGGGAGGTGAGTTAGAACTCACTTTTGAAAGCCTTGATCTCTGGAAGAAGAGAGCTCTTAGAGCTTTTAGAGAGAAGAGAGGAGATGATTGAGGTTTGATTTGAGAGGAGAAGGAGTGGGGTATTTATAGATGAGATTGAAAGTAATAAATGTAGAAAACACAAAATTGACCAATCCATGAGCTTGAAACCAACTTCTCCGGATTATGCCCCTCTCGCGGGCCGCGAGAGGGTAAAGAGGTCTCGATCGCGGGCCACTAGAGGGTCTGGCGGGGTGCGAGAATGTTGAAGTGTTCGGTCGTGGGCCGCGAGGTGGTTTATTCCAGAAGTTTCTTTATTTTTATCACTTTTAGTCCTTGAACTTAGTTTAAGTTGCCATTTTTGCATGATTTAAGCATATAACATGTATAAGTGTCGAGTGTGAATGCATGAACCTTTGCACGTATAATAAGTATCAGTATGATTGAATAAAAAAAGACAAGTATGTATCAAGTATCAGTTTTATTATGATTCAAGTCTCGGGTTACAAGATTGGGAAAAGAAATACAAAAACGATATGAATACAAGTTCTAAAAAAATAGAAATACGACTCTACTTTCTAATTAAGGAAAGTATGAAAAAGCGAGGCGTTACAGTCTCTCCTCCTTTAGGAAATTTCGTCCCGAACTTTATTCAGAGGAAGGTGTAATGGACAGGTGCGGATACTTAGTCTTCATATCACTCTCGAGTTCCCAAGTAAATTCGGCACCACGTTTACCTTCTCATCAAACCTTGACTATGGGAATTCGGCTGCGCCTCAATTGCTTAATTCCTCGGTCCATGATTTCGACAGGTTTCTCCACGAAGTGCAAGGTCTCGTTGATTTGAAGATCTTCGAGTGGGACTTGAAGTCCTTCTTCGGCTAGACATATCTTCAAGTTTGAAACGTGAAATACAGGATGAACATTGCTGAGCGCTTGAGGTAAATCCAGTCTATACGCTACCTTGCCAATCCTTTCGAGAATCTTGAAAGGACCCACATAGCAAGGAGCGAGTTTGCCTTTCTTACCAAAACGAACAACGCCCTTCCAAGTGGACACCTTGAGGAACACGAGATCACCTACGCTGAATTATAAAGGATTGCGTCTTTTATCAGCATAACTCTTTTGTCGGCTTCGAGCTTTAAGAAGATTATCACGTATTTGTAGAATCTTGTCCATAGTCTCTTGTATCAGTTCGGGACCGGTGAGTTGTACATCTCCGATCTCGTGCCAACAAATAGGCGAACGACACTTACGACCATACAATGCTTCAAATGGAGCCATTTGAATACTTGCGTGATAGCTGTTGTTGTACGAGAATTCTACCAAGGGTAAGTGCAAATCCCAGTTGCCGCCGAAATCGATTACGCATGATTGAAGCCTATCCTCTAGAGTTTGGATAGTACGCTCGGTTTGACCGTCAGATTGAGAATGAAAAGCGGTACTAAGGTTCAAACGATGTGCCAAGGGGGATTGAAAAGTTTGCCAAAGGCGGGAAGTGAAACGAGCGTCACGATCGGAAATGATGTCAATGGGCGTACCATGACGACTGATGATCTCACTCGTGTGGATACGAGCCAATTTCTCGACTTTGTAATCTTCACGAATGGCAAGGAGGTGAACGGATTTGGTCAGACGACCGATGATAACCCAAATGCTATCATGACCAGAAGGAGTACGAGGTAATTTCATAATGAAATCCATGGCAATACTCTCCCATTTCCATACAGGGATTTCAGGTTGTTCGAGTAGGCCAGAGAGACGTTGATGTTCTGCCTTGACTTTAGAACAGGTCAGACACTTCGACACGTGAAGAGCGATATCACGTTTCATTCTAGGCCACCAATAAGACGTACGAAGATCATGGTACATCTTGTCAGCGCCAGGGTGCACGGAATATTGGGATTTATGAGCTTCATCCATCAAAGTGGTCCAAAGAGTACCATGATCAGGAATCCACATACGGCCACGATAGTACAAGATACCATTGTTCTTCTGCTCAAGTGGCGTCTTGTCGCTGGTATTCAACTCAGTTTCGAGGTTGCCCTCGTTTATGGTTGAATATTGCGCATCTCGAATCAGATGGTGGAAATTCCCTATGGTTTTGTGACAACAAACACTCTTCACATGAGTTTTACGACTAAGTGCATCGGCCACAACATTCGCCTTGCCAGGATGGTAACGAATGTCACAGTCGTAGTCATTTAACAATTCCACCCAATGACGTTGCCGTATGTTGAGGTCCTTTTGGTCAAAGATATGTTGTAGGCTCTTATGATTGGTGAAGATCGTACACTTTGTACCATAAAGGTAGTGTCGCCAAATCTTTAACGCAAAAACGACCGCAACAAGTTCAAGGTCGTGCGTAGTGTAGGTTTTCTCATGTATCTTGAGTTGTCTCTACGCGTAAGCGATACCTTGTCTTGTTGCATGAGAACGCAACCAAGACCTTAGTTAGAAGCATCGCAATACACGAGGAAGTCGTCATTTCTACCGGGAAGAGTAATGATAGGAGCATTACAAAGCATGTCCTTGAGTGTTTGGAAAGACTCCTCTTGTTTGGGACCCCAAACAAAAGGTTTATCTTTTTGCGTCAAGGAGGTCAAAGGAACGGCAATCTTCCAGAAGTTCGAAATGAAACAGTAATAATACCCAGCTAGGCCAAGAAAGGAACGAATCTCAGAAGGTGACTTAGGTGCAACCCAATTCTTAACTGCTTCTATCTTTGCGGGGTCAACATGAATACCAAGTTCCTTGACGGTATGACCCAAGAATTGAACCTCTTTTAGCCAAAATTCACACTTCGAGAATTTGGCATAAAGACGTTCGGTGTGCAAAAGTGTAAGAATGAGGCGCAAATGTCGCCCATGTTCTTCCTTCGTCTTGGAGTAGATGAGAATATCGTCGATGAAGACAATAACAAAACAATCAAGAAAAGGCTTACACACGCGGTTCATTAAATCCATGAACACGGTAGGCGCGTTAGTCAAACCAAAAAGCATGACCACGAACTCGTAGTGTCCGTAACGTGTGCGGAATGCAGTTTTGGGTATATCTTCTTCGAGAACTCGAAGTTGATGATAACCAGAGTGGAGATCAATCTTTGAAAAGTATTTCGTGCCTTGTAATTGATCGAAGAGATTGTCAATGCGAGGAAGTGGATAGCGGTTCTTGACTCTGAGTTTGTTGAGCTTGCGATAATCAATATACATGCGGAATGATCCATCTTTCTGCTTGACGAAAAGTACGGGAGCGCCCCTAGGACAAGTACTAGGGTGTATAAAGCCTTTATCAAGAAGTTCTTGAAGCTGGCTTGATAACTCTTGCATCTCCGAAGGTGCTAATAGATACGGAGCCTTCGCAATAGGCGTTGCGCCGGGAATGAGGTCAATACGAAAGTCGACAACACGAGGAGGAAGACCAGGAAGGTCGTCCGGAAAGACACCAGGGAACTCACAAACGACGGGAACATCACTTAGGCTTGGACCTTTGTCTTTTCTTTCCACAACATAGGCCAAAAAGGCAAAATATTCCTTGCGTAAGTATTTTTCGCCTGAATATACGACATCAGCTTGAGACCTTTTGAAGGTTCCTCACCATAGACGTGTAAGGAATCACCGCTAGGAAGAGGAAGGTAAAGGAATTTCTTTGAACAAACAACTTCAGCACGAACTAGCCGAAGCTAGTCCATGCCTACTATGACGTCAAACCTACCCATTTTCATAGGTATGAGATCAATCGAAAACGTATGACAGTTAAGATCCAAGGAACAACGAGAGAGGACGGAGTTAACAGGAACGATCTTACCATTAGCGACTTCAACAGCGAAAGGATCGGACAACTTAGATCATTCGCACTTAAGTAAGGGTTCAAATTCAACAGATACGAAACTTGTATCTGCGCCAATATCAAACAAACAAGAAGCATAGACATGGTTCACAAGGAACGTACCAGTAATAACATCTTTGGAGCTTTGGGCTTGAGCGGAGGTTAGCACAAAAGCTCGACCTTTAGCAGGCTCAGGTTGTTGTGGTTGCCGCTGACGCTGCTGCTGGTAGTTGGCACGCTTGGGGAAAACATCGGCGAAATGGCTAGGATCACCATAGTTGTAACACGTCTGAACGGGTGTGGCTTGGGCTTGAGGGTTAGGGTTAGGTGTAATGGCTAAGGGTTGCTGATTTTAGGGTGGAGGAAAGCTTTGGCAACGGTTAGACAAGTGCCCTAACCTCTGACATTAGGCGCACTTTCAGCATGGAGTACCAACGGGATGATGGTAGAAACAGGTAGTACACTGAGGGTGAGAACCAGTGTAACCATGTTTGAGCTGGTCGGTGCTTTGGGTAGTGGCGATGGCGTTTAGTGGTGTAGGGGTAGGCGGAGTAACAACCGCTTTGTTTTGGACAGAAGCCTTCCGCTTCTTTTTTCGGTTCTAATTTTTCTTGGCTTGGGAGGGAGGAGTTTCAGTAGTAGTGGTGTCGGCGATTGATTGGTGCGCATGCTTCGTAGAGACCTTTTCATAGGCCCCCTGAAGGATGCAGTTGTGGTTAAGCTGAATGGTTATGCTAAAAGCTTCGTCGAGGGTCTTGGGGTTAGCAACGGCTACATGGTTCATGATCACAGGCGAGAACGAACGAATTAGCTTGGCAATCACCTTGGGAACAGTCCACCTGTCCAGGACAGATGATACTCAATTTTTGAAGCGCGCGTTCAAACCTTCGGCGTCGCTCCCCTATTGGGTAAGATTCCAGAATTCGTTTTCGAGCTTCTGGGTCTTGTGGGGAGGACAGAATTGATCCTTCATGAGCTCCTTAAGCTCTTCCCAAGGTAATGCGTGAGCTGCTTCGTTGCCACGCTTGTTGCGCTCGGTAGTCCACCACTCGAGGGCTCTCTGGCGAAAGACCCCGGTAGCGTTGAGGGTTCGAAGGTCATCAGGGCACCCGCCTTGAAGAAAGGTAAGGTCGATTGCGTCGAACCAGTTGATCATGGCTGTTACACCGTCCATGCCGGTGAATTCAACAGGTTTGCAATCCATGAAGTGCTTGAACTGGTAAGACGTTTTGGGTGCATCGGTTTTCGAATCGGCGGAGGACTTAGGGGTGCCTTCGGTATGGATGGTTTGGAGTTGGCTAACAATATCAGGGATAACACAGGCCATTTGGTCAGCCATTTGCTCAGCCACTAGGCCGAGGAGGTCTTCTTTCGACCTAGGGTCACCGTTGTTGCTGGTTCCCTTGTTGGACCTCTTTGACTACTTAGAAGAGTTAGGAGAAGACATCTGGAGATTTGAAATAGAGCAAGGGATGAGACTTGATCATAAGGTAAAAATAACAAGTTTTGCATGTATAAGTATGTATAAGGTTCAGCTAAGTTCACATAAGTTGCATGAGTTTAACAAGTATAACATGTATAATCACGTATGAATGCGAGTAAAAGAGTTTAAATTTAGTTTGTTCACGAGGATTAACATTGTTTTGGATTGCGATAAACGTGCGAATAGTGTAACGGTTCAAAATAAACAAGGTAACAAGTATTAAAAACACATAGAAATTGAATCACATAAAAAGAATAGTCTCATAAAACGTGGGAATGTTTCGGGTAGAGAAACGTCGACAATTCCAAAGTGAATCGAAATTCTTTTTCAAATTAGAGAAACGTGCTTTGGCCTATAGATAAAATGCTCTCATCGAAAAGCGACTACCGACATTTTACCCTTCCAGTTACTACACGTCTCTAATCGATTGAAAAAATCGAAACTTTGGCGAGAGCGAAAATCAAGGAATGGGACTTAATCGACAAGGTGCGGGTTTCACCCCTAACTTGACAATTTCATACCCTAAGTGTGGTTGGTACTTACCAAACGAAGAACAAATTCCGATTCGTTGGTAAGGGTCCACTAGAGTTTGAATAGGAAATTATTCCATCAAGATGTGGATTTCACTCCCAACTTGATGACAAAATTTCGTGCAAAAGAATAACAATAGCGGAATGAGAGTCGTTCACCAAATTGTGGGTTTCACGCCTATTTTAGTGAACTCGTCTCGTTTGTGTTACGAGTGTCTTCAAGTCTTCAAAGTGTGTATTGTGTATAAATGTCTTAGGAAAGACATCATGTATATGTACTAAGACCAAGAGACAAGAGGAGAAGCAAAGTAGGAAGCATAAAGTTTTAAGCATAAACAAGAATGGTCGAAACAGGTACTTAGAACTATAGACTAGGTTGAACATCGCAATTCTTGTGACAAATGGCAAATAACCAGTAATTCCGTACAATTTAATCACTAATTTTATTTTATAATCTCATGCATATTATCATAATTTAATTGCACAACTGAGTCGTACGTCATTAGGGCAAGTAAATCTGATCATAACATATACTGGTTTCCGTTACGATGTGAAACAAATCAAAACAATGCCCTAAAAAGTGTTGATAGAAAGTGTTGGGCGCACTAACTGCGGTGACACTAACTTTGTCTGTAAATCCGCTAAAACGAATCAGAACAAGGAACAACAGCATGTTAATGCCATACCTGAGTCCATATATAAATGAAAACACTTATTTGAGATCAACCATTACAATAATGCATAAATTTCCGGAATAACGCCTAAATTGCAAAATTGTCCGTTTTGACCAAAAAGGCGACAAATGTCGGTTTGTCCGCAAGACTAATTCGGAGGATTCCGGATGTAAGAATAAGAATAAAACAATGTTAATCATCCTAAAATAATGTGAGAATAACAAGAATGCACAATAGACATCCTTTCCGGTCATTCGACAAACAGTGCACAATTCGACCGGAAGGCGACCGATTGTCGAAACGACGAGTATTTTAGTGACTGATAGCCTCATTCGGGCATTTAGTAAACTAGTTAAGCCTCATTTGGAACTCGGAATCCATTCAACTAACATAAGGTCATGGAAACACAACTTTAGGAAAAGTTCGACGACGGAACATAAGAGTGTCGATATCAATCTAACGAAAGACATTTCGGCCATCTTAACTCATTGTATATTCGTCTAGCGAACTAGTTATACACATTTTTAGGTCGGAAGTGCACTCAGTAAAAACCATAACCATTGTGGTGATCGAAAACAAAAGCTTCCGGTACTAAATAAATAAGTTCATTTATTAGCGATTATTACGACGATGAGCGATCTAACGGCATTTTCGTCATCCGAAACTTATATTGGAGGACTAAGTGGGTTAATTACCATGTAATAACACACTAAACCCTAATCTTATGCTAAGGATGCAAGATCAAACCCTTAATCTCCATACTTAGCCTAATGACCAAAATATCTCCATTTATAACATGTGTAAAAAATGTTACATTTTACCCCCCCCCACCCTTTTGACGGAATCAAGTGGGCCCATGCCTACTTGATTTTGTTGAAAAATTGAAGATTAGAAGCATGGTCTTGGATTTGTTGTGGACTTGAAAGGCTAGCTTGATATATATCATCTTTTCACAAGACATTCATCATTTTCCTTCATAAAAAATTGCAACCATTTTCCCCCTCACTCTCTCTCTAGTTCACGGCACCATCACCACCACCTTGAACCACCACTTAGCCACCATAATACACCACATTTCATCCACTTTAAAGCCTCATCAAGATCACTCAAGAGGTTAGCAAGGATGGAGGATCATTAGGTCTTCTTTGGAGCTTCATATTTCTTCTAAGATCATCAAGAACTTGTGCACCCTTTGTAAGGCAAACTCATCCATAATCTCGCTTATTTTTATGCTTAGATTAATAAAGTACAAGTTGATCATCTTGAAAATAAAGAAAGGATAAACCAAAAACCCTAACTCACACCATAATAATAACACTAAACATTGTTTATTTTGTGTTGATTATGTGTTTATATGGTAGTTAGTTAGCATGCTAAAGTTATTTATGTTAAAGTACGGTACTAAAGTTGGATGATCTTGTATGATTAAGTATAAAAATGAAGATTTAAACATGATAAGGTTTAAATCTAAACAAGATCATCAACTACATCATCCATGAAGAACACTACAACTTAAAGATAATTTTTCTACACATGAATGATTTTTATAAGAAGTAAACATTTGTATGTGTAGTAATCAAAAGGTTAAAGGTATGAACTTGATTAAATGACATGATTAAAGTAGTGATTTGAAAGTGTTGATAAATATTGAAAACCATCTTGATTTAATAGGATTTTTAACACAAGAAAGTCATGGATGATGATGTCTTGATGTTGAAAAATAAATATTAGGAAGATATGTGATGGATTGTTGATGTTGATTATGGGCTTAAACAGGTTTTAAATACGTTTTTAAAACGTGGAAAACGCCATAGTTTAGGGGGAACTATGGCGAAATTTTCTAAAAATCTAATCGCGATTAAGACATGATTAATGGGGTGATTAGTGGGACTAAACGCGATTAGTAACTTAAATTGACATTAAGAAGGCTCTAATGACAAAGGTTAAACCCTAAATACCCAAGTGTTAAACAAAGTTATATATATATATACAAGTAAAAATAAATACTTTTTACAAATATATATATATATTTACTTGGGAAATAAAAATAAGTATACACATTTGTCACCAAGGAACTTGTATGAATACAAAATACAAAATACTAAGTGTTGATGACATAACAAATATACTTTCACAATGCGTCGAAACAATAATCGGATAAGCGAAGCAATGTGAACGATACGCGAATGTTTATGATTACACCATCGCATCGACGACCAACGGGTGAGTCGCCGACACGAAAGGTCATTACAACCACGGGCGATTTTCGACAAAAACAAGCACCTAATAAACAACGTCGACAACAAGTCCAAATATATATTTTGACGTTTAACATATATATATGTATGTTATCGAAATCAAAATCTGGAAAGTTAAAAATATAAAAAGCTAAAAATATTATAAGTATAATACTTATGAGAAAATGGTCCTTAGTGAATAAATTTGGGCTAGGCCCAAATTGTAAAAGTCATGGGCAAGGCCCAATTCCATAATATTTATGGACGAGGCCCTCAACGAATAAAAGCCCAAAAGCATATAGAAACATAGGCTAAGCCCAAAAATATAATTTACATGGGCTATGCCCAAAGATATGAATTACATGGGCTAGGCCCAAAAATATAAATTACATGGGCTAGGCCCAAAGACATAAATTACATAGGCTAGGCCCAATGACATAAAAACATGGGATAGGCCCAAATACATAAATTACATGGGCTAGGCCCAATGATATAAAAACATGGGCTAGGCCCAAAGACATAAAATACATGGGCTAGGCCCAATGACAAGAAAACATGGGCTAGGCCCAAAGACATATATAACATGGGCTAGGCCCAATGACAAGAAACCATGGGCTATGGCCAGTGACATGGATACCATGGCAAGTCCCAATGACACACGTTAAAGGCACGAGGACATGTGAAGGGCAAGGCCCAGTTCACACACGATCTGAAAACAACAATAAATATAGATTTTTGAGAAAAATATACAACACTATTAATCGAACAAACAAACTACCAACACCATGATAACATTAAAAGTTGTTCTATCATAACAAAGAAATACATAACAAGAATTCAAGATGAACAACGAGTACAAGGTCCACTGAGGCATAGGTGTCTAATAAACTCAATACACATGTAGGTTACACACGTGTACGGACACTGGCCGTGATTAGTACGACTTAACAGAACGCAAAACTGTGAGTTCATGTCCCTCCTTTCAATTATTTCAAAGTTTCATATCATAACAAACAGTATGTCAACTATGGGTTTAGATGATAACACGATCATTTGTGCTTAAGTAGGATGATGACAATAGTAACCATTAATCACTTAGTGACCAAGGTGCAAAAGAAGTGGATCTATTGAGTTTGAGACCCGCACCACTCCTGGTTGGTATACCCTTCGGAGTGCTTTTGTGATCCCAATGATGTCAAAGTTGTCTCGGTTTGGTTACTTACTTATGACACATATATGTCAGGGTGCCCGCGACACACTGAAAGATCCTTAAAATCATTGATCCTAATAACATACTCGGATTTCAATACTAGATTTCAAAGATGACGTTTCAATACGAAAACATTTAACTACATGAACTCGCCAACTTTATGTTGACTTTTTGAAATTAAATGTATTTCAGGACGCAATGCATGAGCTGGTGATAGGATTCGGGTATGGGAAATTGTCAAGACAACGATGTACCACCTTTTTGAGGGTTTGCCTTTTATATCCCAACTTCGTATGGGTATATAGGGGTCAAAGCCTCAATATGAATTTGTGATGAAAACAATGTCTTATTTTGGAACAATGTGTTTTAAACTATGTTTGTAATGGCAATCTGAAACAGATAACAATGTGATTTCACTTTTGATGGATGTAAATGTGAAATGAAACTTACTAATAGCATGACATCATTGTTATTTAATACTGTTTACTAAGTTGGATGCGATGATTACCTAATAGTCACACACTTGCGCTTCCGCTACGACCAGGGTGTGACAAGTTGGTATCAGAGCTGCGATTGTAGTGAACCGGGGAAAAACTTTTATTAAAAGTTTGGCCTACAATCACCAGGGGCTCACACATGAAAACAAAGTTTAAAACATGATAGAAATGTTTTGGAATTATAACAAGATAACAAAAAGGTTTCCATTGTGTCACGATAACACGAGGATCTATCACACGAGCTCAACTATAAGTAATGAGCAGTGTCAATACATGATTAGTCAATAATGGATAGATACAAAACAGTAAGATTACATGGAAAACATAAGAGAACAAGTCATGCCTGAGAATTAGTGATTAATATAAAATATATCATAAGTAATATTAAATTACTAACATGAATATATACGCATTGTAGGGATTATTTGCCAGGACTATGTCTTTCTCATCAAGTTATGAAGAGGAACCCGAGGAGTATGTGTCTGATGATGGATACGACCCCGATGCTGAGGCCCAACCCCTTGGGGATGGAGCCGACCATGGAGGCTTTGATGACCTTCAGCCGCTTGCCCTGATTGATCCTATGGAGGAGGATGCACCACCGGCAGACGACGTGCTAGCCACTCCGCAGCCGCCGCACGATGTTATCGTTTATGGCCATCCAGAGGGCGAGCATGCAATTGTACATTTAGTTGTGCCTCTTGCTATAGTTCCTCCAGTTATTGGCGACGGCGAGGTCTTCGATGACATAGCTATACTCGAGATCCCACCCCCGATATACCAGTTGTTGACATCTCGTCATCCTCAGATGCTGCTCAGAGTGAGCATATGGCAGACGATGCCTCTTCTACCACCCCGGATACACCTGTATCAATGTATTCACCCCCTGCAGCCTCACCGGCTCATGTTAGCTCATTTCCAGTCAGTACCCCGAGTCATGGACCCATTCCATACGCTAGACCCGCTCACTACTCTGGACCCGCCCGATACTACTCACTGAGCGGTACTCCACGTGCCCCAGAGCAGCCACCACCATTTTTCTCTAGGAGGTCCACTTACCACCTTGTTTTCAACCCATCTGCAGCTGGACCTTCCCACATGGCAGGACCTTCTTTCTCTGATGATCACCCCCCATGTATGCCCCACGTCCCATACCACCTCCAGCAGGTATGTTTACTCCGACACCCTCACCGGGCATGAGCCCTTCTGATCCTTATCACCCCTCACACTTCCCCCGATTCCTGTGGAGGAGAGAGTGACTTCGCATGACCTACAGCTCTCTTTGATCTTCCGGAGGATCTGGGAGTTAGAGACTCAGCGTACTGCCCACGCCGCAGCCAGAGCCACACCCCCATTACCGTCATCACCACTACCACCCCCACCATCATACCCACCACCATCACCACCACCACTACCCCTATCACCACCACTGACCCCACCTTTCTACTGCCCATTTCACCACTCACCCTGCCCATCTGAGGCACGAGTGCAGGAGTTAGAGCAGTTTCAGACTGATGCTACTAGGCGCATTTCTGGCTAGAGGAGGAGATGGCCTACCATCGTGGTTTGCTCCCCCGATCACCATTTCCACCACCCCCTCCACCTCAGTAGCATGTTTGTGATTATCTTTTGGGGATCAGATGTACTTTTGATGACTTGGCTCATGAAGACATAGCTTTGAAGATCCCAGCTTTTGGAAGACAACTTGAAGACATGAAGAAGCAATGTAGAAGAAAATTTTACTTTTGTAATGTAAAAACTTGTATTGACTAGGGTTGTGTATCCCTAAGTCCTTTTTGGATCTTCACGAACAAATTGTAACAAGTTGTCATTGTATAAAAGTGTATTTTCTTTTTTTTACATTGTGTTTCTTTTATGTTATGGTTGATAGTGTCATGATGTGGTGATATTATGGTTGATGCATTGTGTCATGGTGATACTATGATTTATATCTTATGATGTGGCGACTATGTATGCGATGAGCTATGTGTATGATGACGATGGATGTGCGTATGGCGTTTACATATATTCTTTTATTTACTTATCATGTACCGATGCGCTATTACATATATGTTTGATAAAAAATATAAATAAATAAATAGTAATAATAATATGAAATTATTATTAAAATTTGACTAATTGTGAGCGCCATATTATATCAGAAGACGATGCCGCCCCGCAGAAGAAGTTTAAACAGTAACACCCTACCAACAACACAAGAGGAGCTGAATGAACGCATATTCCAAGCCATTGCGCAATACAAGGCAAACCGCTCCGAGCATAGCGGTGGTACCGGAGGTTCAACCGGAGGCAATCCTCCAACTAGTAATACACGGTTACTCATAAAACCGCACTATACTCTCATCCATTTTATTCGTGCTATTTGGTTACTAATGCTTAAATGGTGTATCTAATGATTTGAGGTTGCACTTACAAGCAGTTTCTAGACTGCAAACCTCTGGATTTAGACGGTATCGGAGGTGCAGTAGCCTTCGTACGTTGGACTTAGAAGAGAGATTCAGTCATTCGAATGAGCAAGTGCCCTGCTGAACAGAGAGTCACCTATGTTACTGGGTTCTTCATGGATGGAGCTTTATCTTGGTGGAACCTTCAAGTCCAAACTAAGGGCGATGATGTTGCATACGCCCTGACCTGGGAGGAACTTAAAGAGATGATGAGAAAGAAGTATTGCTCGAGATCGGAAATTCAAAAGTTGGAGACAGAATTATGGAATCTAAAAATGATTGGTTCAGACATTGCTGGGTACACACAGCGATTCCATGACTTATCTCGTGTGGTGACATACTTAGTGGAGCCTGAATTTAAGCGAATTGAGAGGTACATCTGGGGACTTACCCCCAAGATTCTGAGTCTGGTTACCTCTTCAAAACCCACTGAGATTGGTGAAGCGATTGATCTAGCTGTCAGCCTTACTGAGGAGGCTGTACATCAGGGGAGGTTGCCTAAATGTAGTGGGAACAAGAAAGAATCCACTAAGGAGACTACTGACTCTGACAAACGAAAATTTTCCCATTTCAAGAAAGGCTCCCGAGGTAATAATAACAGTAATAAGAAACAAGCCGCGAAAGAAGTCAAAGAAACCAAGGCATATGTTACCACTACCACAAACACTGCTGTTAAGAATTCCTATACTAGGGATGCACCGAAATGCCCCAAATGTCCTTTCCACCACTATGGGGACTGTCGAGGCCCTAAGTGTGGAAAATGTGGTAAATTTGGACATCCGATGTGTGCCGGGGAACCAATACTAGAGATCAAGGTTGCTTTGGATGCGAAGATAAAGGGCATTTCAAGAAAGATTGCCCTAAAGCGAACCATGCACGGGGAAGAGCTTTTGTAATTGGAGCTAAGGATGCTCGCCAGGACCCGAATGTGGTCACTGGTACATTCCCTATCAATGATCACTTTGCATCTATTCTTTTTGATATTGGGGCAGATTTCAGTTTTATTTCTAAATAGTTTAGAGATATAATTGGGGTAGCGTCGAGTAAATTAGATGTTCCCTACTCGATTGAGCTAGCTAACGGGATATTAGTAGAATCGGGTGAAATAATAAAGAAATGTACGTGAGAATTGGGTGAACGAAAGTTTGATATAGATCTATTACCTGTTCAACTGGGTAGTTTTGATGTCGTTATTGGGATGGATTGGCTATCCAATAATCAAGCCGAAGTTATATGTCATGAGAAAATCATTCGCATCCCTTTATCCGACGGAGAACATTTGATGATTCACGGTGACAAGCATGACACGCCACTACGAATCATAAATTGCATGAAGGCTCAGAAATGTTTGGGGAAAGGATGCATCGCTTTTCTTGCCCATGTGGTGGATAAGAAGGCCGAGGAGCGCACGATCGAGAACATACCAGTAGTGAAGGAATATCCCGAGGTCTTTCCGGAAGACTTGCCCGGATTACCTCCACAGCGACAAGTAGAATTCTGTATCGATTTAGTGCCAGGAGCTGCACCTGTGGCAAAAGCTCCATATCGACTAGCCCCCTCGGAGATGCAGGAATTATCTACGCAGTTGCAAGAGTTACATGACAAAGGTTTTATAAGACCGAGTTTCTCGCCTTGGGGAGCTCCGGTGCTGTTTGTGAAAAAGAAGGACGGAACCTTCCGAATGTGCATCAACTACCGAGAACTAAACAAGTTAACTATCAAGAACCGGTACCCATTATCAAGAATCGATGATCTATTCGATCAGTTGCAAGGGTCGAGTTTTTACTCAAAAATTGAATTAAGATCCGGGTATCATCAGATGAGAATCCAAGAGGAAAGTATGCCTAAGACGACGTTTAGGACTCGCTTCGGTCATTACGAGTTCCTTGTTATGCCCTTTGGCCTAACGAACGCCCCTGCAGTATTCATGGATTTGATGAATCAGGTATGTAAGCCATACCTTGACAAGTTCGTGATAGTTTTTATAGATGACCTACTGATATACTCACTAACTGAGAAAGAGCACGGGCAACACCTGAGAACTATTTTGGAGTTGCTAAAAGGAGCAATTATATGCCAAGTTCTCGAAATGCGAATTTTGGATTCGTGAGGTACAATTTCTCGGTCACATGGTGAACGAGAACAGAATACATGTTAACCCTTTGAAGATCGAGGCTATAAAGAACTGGAACACGCCAAGAACCCCCACAAAAATACGACGATTCCTAGGATTAGCGGGATATTACAGGAGATTTATTGAGAACTTCTCCAAGGTTGCTCAGCCGCTAACCTCGCTTACCCAGAAGGATAGAAAGTTGGATTGGGGAGAAAAGCAAGAATCGGCATTCCAAGTAGTGAAAGAGAAACTATGTAAAGCACTGATACTATCACTCCCGGACAGTACCGATGACTTTGTGGTGTACTATGATGCATCGCATCAAGGCTTGGTGCGTGTTAATGCAACATGAAAAAGTCATCGCGTACGCGTCACGTAAGTTGAAAGTTCATGAAAGGAATTATACCACACATGACCTAGAATTAGGAGCAGCGGTATTTGCCTTGAAAATCTGGCGTCATTATTTATATGGCACTAAGTGTACCATATTCATGGATCATAAAAGTATTTAACATATATTCAACCAAAAAGAACTGAATATGCGCCAACGACGTTGGGTGGAACTGTTGAATGATTATGACTGTGAGATCAAGTATCACCCGGGCAAAGCAAATGCCGTAGCAGATGCTTTGAGCAGAAAAGAACGAGTCAAATCATTACGGGTGCGAGCTTTAGAAATGACAATCCAGACGAACTTCACAACTCGAGTGTGCGAAGCACAACAAGAAGCATTGAAACCAGAAAACATTCCAGTGGAATCCCTACGGGGAATAGAAAACAATTGGAACCAAACAAGGATGGAACTTTATATTTCATGGGAAGGATCTGGATTCCCTATTATGGTGAGTTGCGAGACTTGGTGCTGGATGAAGCACACAAGTCTAAGTACTCGATACACCCAGGATCGGATAAATGTACCAGGATCTGAAGGAATATTATTGGTGGCCGAATCTCAAGGGAGATATTGCAACCTATGTTGGAAAATGTCTAACTTGTGCAAAGGTCAAGGCCGAATACTAAAAAACCATCTGGGTTATTACAACAACCTGAAATCCTGGTTTGGAAGTGGGAACATATATCAATGAATTTCATTACAAAATTACCACGGATCTCTCGAGGTCATGACATGATCTGGGTTATCATTGGTCGGTTAACTAAATCAGCTCACTTCTTACCAATCCACGAGAAAGACAGTACGGATAAACTAGCTAAACTGTACCTAAAAGAAATCGTGGCACGTCATGGTGTGCCAATCTCGATAATCTCTGATAGAGATGGTCGCTTTGTGTCATGGATCTGGCAATCATTTCAAAATTCGTTTAGTTCTCGCTTGGATTTAAGCACAGCCTTTCATCGGCAGACCGATGGTCAAAGCGAGCGAACCATCCAAATGTTAGAAGACATGCTTCGGGCCTGTGTGATGGACTTAGGCGGAAACTGGGATACTCACTTACTGTTGGTAGAGTTTTCCTACAATAACAGTTATCACAGCAGTATCAAGGCCGCGCCATTCGAAGCACTATATGGATGAAAGTGTCGATCGCCATTATGTTGGGCGGAAGTCGATGACAGACAACTCATTGGTCCCAAACTAGTACAAGAGACCACATACAAGATATTTAAGATCCGTGAGCGTATCAAAGCGGCCCGAGATAGACTAAAGAGCTACGCAGATTGGTGACGCAAGCTATTATCCTTCGAGGTCGGAGACAAAGTATTGTTAAAGGTCTCACCTTGGAAAGGCGTAGCTAGATTCGGGAAGCGCGGAAAGCTCAACCCGAGATATATTGGACCTTTTGAAATTCTGGCAAAGATTGGTACAGTGGCTTACAAGTTAAACCTGCCAGAGGAACTCAGTAATGTACATAACACATTTCATGTGTCTAATCTGAAGAAAAGTCATACTAATGACACAATTATCATTCCAGCGGATGAGATTCATGTTGATGACAAATTATAATTTACCGAAGAACCAGTTGAAGTCATGGACTGAAAGGTCCAAAAGACAAGAAGAAGCCAAATCAAACTGGTGAAGGTTCACTGGAATTCGCATCACGGTTCCGAGTATACGTGGGTGCATGAAGATCAAATCAAGTCAAAATACCCCCACATGTTCAAGAAGACTCCTTCAGTGGATGCCTCAAGCTGAATTTCGGGACGAAATTCTTTTTCACAGGGGGAGTATGTGACAAATGGCAAATAACCGGTAATTCCGTACAATTTATTCACTAATTTTGTTTTATAATCTCATGCATATTATCGTAATTTAATAGCACAATTGAGTCGTACATCATTAGGGCAAGTAAATTTGATCATAACATATACTGGTTTCCGTTACGACGTGAAACAAATCAAAACAATGATCTAAAAAGTGTTGATAGAAAGTGTTGGCGCACTAATTGTGATGACACTAACTGTGTCGGTAAATCCGCTAAGACATTTCGGCCATCTTAACTCATTGTATATTCGTCTAGCGAACTAGTTATACACATTTTTAGGCCGGAAGTGCACTCAGTAAAAACCATAACCATTGTGGTGATCGAAAACAAAAACTTCTGGTACTAAATAAATAAGTTCATTTATTAGCGATTATTACGACGATGAGCGATCTAACGACATTTTCGTCATTCAAAACTTATATTGGAGGACTAAGTGGGTTAATTACCATGTAATAACACACTAAACCCTAATCTTATGCTAAGGATGCAAGATCAAACCCTTAATCACCATACTTAGCCTAATGACCAAAATATCTCCATTTATAACATGTGTAAAAAATGTTACATTTTACCCCCCCTACCCTTTTGACGGAATCAAGTGGGCCCCATGCCTACTTGATTTTGTTGAAAAATTGAAGATTAGAAGCATGGTCTTGGATTTGTTGTGGACTTGAAAGGCTAGCTTGATATATATCATCTTTTCACAAGACATTCATCATTTTCCTTCATAAAAAATTGCAACCATTTTCCCCCTCACTCTCTCTCTAGTTCACGGCACCACCACCACCACCTTGAACCACCACTTAGCCACCATAATACACCACATTTCATCCACTTTAAAGCCTCATCAAGATCACTCAAGAGGTTAGCAATGATGGAGGATCATTAGGTCTTCTTTGGAGCTTCATATTTCTTCTAAGATCATCAAGAACTTGTGCACCCTTTGTAAGGCAAACTCATCCATAATCTAGCTTATTTTTATGCTTAGATTAATAAAGTACAAGTTGATCATCTTGAAAATAAAGAAAGGATAAACCAAAAACCCTAACTCACACCATAATAATAACACTAAACATTGTTTATTTTGTGTTGATTATGTGTTTATATGGTAGTTAGTTAGCATGCTAAAGTTATTTATGTTAAAGTACGGTACTAAAGTTGGATGATCTTGTATGATTAAGTATAAAAAATGAAGATTTAAACATGATAAGGTTTAAATCTAAACAAGATCATCAACTACATCATCCATGAAGAACACTACAACTTAAAGATAATTTTTCTACACATGAATGATTTTTATAAGAAGTAAACATTTGTATGTGTAGTAATCAAAAGGTTAAAGGTATGAACTTTATTAAATGACATGATTAAAGTAGTGATTTGAAAGTGTTGATAAATATTGAAAACCATCTTGATTTAATAGGATTTTTAACACAAGAAAGTCATGGATGATGATGTCTTGATGTTGAAAAATAAATATTAGGAAGATATGTGATGGATTGTTGATGTTGATTATGGGCTTAAACATGTTTTAAATACGTTTTCAAAACGTGGAAAACGCCATAGTTTAGGGGGAACTATGGCGAAATTTTCTAAAAATCTAATCGCGATTAAGACATGATTAATGGGGTGAATAGTGGGACTAAACGCGATTAGTAACTTAAATTGACATTAAGAAGGCTCTAATGACAAAGGTTAAACCCTAAATACCCAAGTGTTAAACAAAGTTATATATATATATATATATATATATATTTATATAAAGATAAATAAATACTTTTTACAAATCTATATATATATTTACTTGGGAAATAAAAATAAGTATACACATTTGTCACCAAGGAACTTGTATGAATACAAAATACAAAATACTAAGTGTTGATGACATAACAAATATACTTTCACAATGCGTCGAAACAATAATCGGATAAGCGAAGCAATGCGAACGATACACGAACGTTTATGATAACACCATCGCATCGACGACCAACGGGTGAGTCGCCGACACAAAAGGTCATTACAACCACGGGCGATTTTCGACAAAAACAAGCACCTGATAAACAACGTCGACAACAAGTCCAAATATATATTTTGACGTTTAACATATATATATGTATGTTATCGAAATCAAAATCCGGAAAGTTAAAAATATAAAAAGCTAAAAATATTATAAGTATAATACTTATAAGAAAATGGTCCTTTGTGAATAAATTTGGGCTAGGCCCAAATTGTAAAAGTCATGGGCAAGGCCCAATTCCATAATATTTATGGACGAGGCCCTCAACGAATAAAAGCCCAAAAGCATATAGAAACATAGGCTAAACCCAAAAATATAAATTACATAGGCTATGCCCAAAGATATGAATTACATGGGCTAGGCCCAAAAATATAAATTACATGGGCTAGGCCCAAAGACATAAATTACATAGGCTAGGCCCAATGACATAAAAACATGGGATAGGCCCAAATACATAAATTACATGGGCTAGGCCCAATGATATAAAAACATGGGCTAGGCCCAAAGACATAAAATACATGGGCTAGGCCCAATGACAAGAAAACATGGGCTAGGCCCAAAGACATAGATAACATGGTCTAGGCCCAATGACAAGAAAACATGGGCTAGGCCCAGTGACATGGATAACATGGGCAAGGCCCAATGACACGCGTGCACGGCATGAGGACATGTGAAGGCAAGGCCCAGTTAACACGCGATCTGAAAACAACAATAAATATATATTTTTGAGAAATATATACAACAATATTAATCGAACAAACAAACTACCAACACTATGATAACATTAAAAGTTGTTCTATCATAACAAAGAAATGCATAACAAGAATTCAATGTGAACAACGAGTACAAGGTCCATTGAAGACTAGGTGTCTAATAAACTCAATAGACATGTAGGTTACACATGTGTACGGACACCGACCGTGATTAGTACGACTTATCGGAACACAAAACTGTGAGTTCATGTCCCTCCTTTCAATTATTTCAAAGTTTATTTTAAACTATCGAGGGGAAATCTTTGTCATAACAAACAGTATGTTAGCTATGGGTTTAGATGATAACACGACAATTTATGCGTAAGTAGGATGATGACAATAGTAACCATTAATCACTTAGTGACCAAGGTGCAAAAGAAGTAGATCTATTGAGTTTGAGACCCGCTCCACTCCTGGTTGGTATACCCTTCGGAGTGCTTTTGTGATCCCAATGATGTCAAAGTTGTCTCGGTTTGGTTACTTACTTATGACACATATATGTCAGGGTGCTCGCGACACACTGAAAGATCCTTAAAATCATTGATCCTAATAACATACTAGGATTTCAATACTGGATTTCAAAGATGACATTTCGATACGAAAACCTTTAACTACATGAACTCGCCAACATTATGTTGACTTTTTAAAATTTCATGTATTTCAGGACGCAAGGCATGAGCTGGTGATAGGATTCGGGTATGGGAAATTGTCAAGACAACGATGTACCACCTTTTGGAGGGTTTACCTTTTATATCCAAACTTCGTATGGGTATATAGGTGTCAAAGCCTGTCACACCCTCAATTTCCACTTGCGGAGTATTACCGGCGAGGCGTGTGATCAAACCAGAATCTCAGACACTAGCAATATCGAACGACTCTATATGTTTTATTTAAACGTTTTCCAAAAACCTTTGTTGTAAACATGCATAGGGTCATTTTCAAAATATCAAGGTTTCAAAGTTTAGCGGAAGCATTAAAATAAAGTAACGCGCGCCAACATAAACGCCAAAACCAAAATCCCAAAAATTATTCGTAAATAAAGACTCGATAAAAATGTCTTGATCAAATGCAAGTGAGTGCACCTAGCTCTCCTAGCGTCCTGAGAAACATGCAAAGAAACAAGTGTCAACATTAAAGAAGAGTGAGTTCACAGGTTTTTTTTTATAACTTCACAAGTTTGGTTTAAAAGATTTTTCCCCCGTTATCCCTAACCCGGGATAACGACATAGTTCCATTATTCCTAACCTGGAATAATAAGGTTGGTTCGTAAATAAGTTCAATGTTAACATGTAGGTAGCGAGTTTAAAGTTACGTCACGTAAGAGTTCGCGATCGAAGCTGACTGTTGTTGCCTTTGTGTTGCCAGGTCTATCACTGACCATGGCGAAAGTTAGGACAAATTAATCACCCGTTGACCATTCCCGGTCGGCTAGCGCGACTAGCTCGGGTGGGGCTTGTCGGGCCCAGTAGTACTACTATAATTTCCCCGCTATCTAACCCTAAACTAACGATCCGAGAGTTGGTTGAGGACTTCCGTAATAAAGCTACTTAGTAACCATAACATACATTAACATTAACTTAGTTACCAAATAGTTAACGGCGTTAATTTCGCATAACGTAAAAGATAGAGTTGTAGAGCTTATACATGTTTCTCCCCCTGTTGTTCAAAACCAGATTAAATAGGGGCCGTGAACTCACCTTAAATTGCTCGGTTAGATATACGCAAAAGAAGCAAATGATGGAACCGCTAATCGCGTCCTAACATGTCAACCGATTCAAAGTTAGTGTGTGAACACACTGACACAAAACCCTACGCATAACTAACACACAGTACGGCACACGTAATAACCAATTCGAAACCTTAATCATGCATGCAAAGTATCACCATACAAAATAACTGTCACACCCCGACCCGCAGCGGAATAAGAGTCGGGGCATAATTGGGTTATCACCAAAGCTCATGATGTTTACTAAAATGTTTCATATTTATTAAGTTCAAATTACAACTTAAATATTCAAATCAAATCCATACAATTACAAGGAAAATGAAACTAAGTAAAACAATCCAAAGCTTAAACTGATTTATTCTTCCAAGCCTTCCTATGTGTTTCTTGCCTCAACTGGATCACCTGTATCATGTGTAAAACGGGGGATATTTTGGGTCAACAAAAGTTGGCGAGTGAACCTTGATAAAACATTGTTATTAATTTCTTGTTGTATTTAATATTGAAAATTTGTGCAATAATCACATGTGAGCAAACATATATATAGCATAAATACAAACCACAATGGATGAGTAAATGACATGAATGATGATGTATTTGAGATCAAGGCTCAATCAAACGGAGCCGATCGAATGACATGAATGATGATGTATGTGAGATCAAGGCTCAATCAAACGGAGCTGATCGAATGAGGCACCTGATACTCAACCCGTATCCCACGGGGAGCTGATGGGCCTAATGAAATGCATGTACTGAAAATGATAACTTCAATCTAAACATAATTCACACAATAATCGATACATATTGGACACACATTGGATCACGGATATGATGGATGCACAAGTGTTTAAATATAATAAGGAATTAAACGACACATGATACACCCCAAAATGTGATTAAAACTGGGAATTTGTAGAGATTCACTCACATTGGGTGCGTTCTTTTGATGACGTTGGATGCGCACGAGTTTTGGGATTTGATCGACGAGGAAAACTAACCTAAAATAATAACGAAATGGTTCGGTAAATAAATGGATTTTATTTGAGATTAATTCTTTTGATTCATAATCTTAATAGGATTCTTAGATTTATTTTTGTGAGTTTAAGGACATTTTCTAACTTTAAAAATATTATTTTTAAGTATTTTAAATAATTTTCTGATTAGATAAATAAAGAAAAAAAATATAAAAATGTTGACTTTTTGACTTTGACCGTTGACCGGTCGGATTCAGTTTATTCATGCGCTGGGTGAGGTTCGAACCCGAGACCTCTCGTACGCGTGCACGCAGCTCTACCAACTGAGCTACGTGTCTAACCCGAAATATTCTCTGTTTTAATTATATATATATACTAATTAATTGTTATTTTATTGGGTTTATATTAAAACGATTTAAAATGGCCGAACCGGTTGCAGGGACCCGGAGTCGAACTTGGGTCCTTCGGTTCGTATGCGCACAGCCCAACCAGTTGGGCTGTGTGTCTAATCTGTTTTACTCATGGATTATATTACTCTTATAAACATACTGTGACTTGTTCTGATTCAGTTCTAAAAATATTGGTTTTATTTCTGAAAGTCGGTACGTTGTGTGATTCGAACTCGTGACGTGCGTTTTATGATTGCACGCAGTCCTCCGCTGGACTGTGTGTCTAACCCGGTTAAATATTCAGTTTTAATTAAACTTATACACAATTCGACTTCGTCTTCTTCATTTATTAAGACACAGAACAACGATGCCCGACTGTCCTTGTTTAATTCGATTATCAAAACTTATAATCGGTTGGAATGTAATAGTTAACGAGATTAAAGAACCGAATTGTACCAAACAGTGCGTTTACTTCAGATGTCCGGCAGGAGTCGTCGGCTCTGATTTGTGACTCTCGGCTGAGTGATATGTTTGACAGTTTAGTTTCTTGTGTTATGAAATTAAGTTACTGAGTAAGAGATAACAAGAGTTTTTAGATGATTATACCGATCAACAGTGAGACTTTGGTGTTTCAGTGAAATTCCGGCGGGTGTGGGATTTCCCGACAGCGTAGTCTGGGACAAATTCTGGTTGAAGGATTGAAGTTAATATATGTCTAATAATGGATTACAAGCAAAAAAGTCGAGAATTTTACCGATTTGAAGTAAGTCTCGGTTTTCCAGTGAAAGTCCGGCGACTGTAAAATATCTCCGGCGACGTGTTTTGAGATGAATTAAGCTTCGGAAACGATCGTGGTTCTGAGCGAAAAGATTCTCAGAGTGCTCAAGAGGGTATTTATAGTGAAAACAGGCTGAATTGAGTCAAAGTCCGCGAGTTAAGATTTCCGTCTGTTATGACGGAAATTGATTGCCGGCAACGGTTATAACCGACGTCGACATCAATTTGAGCGTTTTAGTCAAGAGTGATTTGGCCAAAATCGCGGATTGCCAGATTTTCCGGTGATTACGATTTCTGAGCGCGCGGTGATTCTCTGGTTTGAATCCAGGTTTACTTTAAGTTTTATTTATTTCTGTATTATTCCAAAGTGGAGCGTGTGGAAGAGTGGTATAGTGTTTGTTTGTTGAAGCGGCTGGCACGGGTTCGAAACCCGGCAGCCTCATTTATTTTTTAATTCTCTTATTTTTATTATTTATTAATTATGGTTTAAAATTCTAACAATGTTTATTAATTATGTATTGTTTAAAATTAAAATGAACAATATATACGCAACGAAAATTATAACTGACTATTCGATTAATAAACGAAGCGGGTTTTGGAAACCCGTTTTTCGACGGATGTTACAGTATCCCCTACTTTTAGAAATTTCGTCCCGAAATTTAAGTAGTAGTGGTAACAGGAAAAAGATGCGGGTATTTCTCGCGCATTGAGTCTTCACGTTCCCAAGTAAACTCAGGTCCTCGTTTCGACTCCCAACGTACTCTGACAATTGGAATACGACTTCGTCTTAAACGCTTCTCTCCGAAGTCCATAATTTCTACTGGTCTTTCAATGAAATGCATAGATTCATTGACTTGAATGAATTCTTGAGGAATATGGAGGTTTTCATCGGCGAGGCACTTTTTCAAGTTGGATACGTGGAATGTGGGATGAATTCTGTTGAGTTCTTCTGGTAAGTCAAGCTTGTATGCTACAGGACCTACTCTTTCGAGTATTTTGAAAGGTCCTATGTAGCGTGGTGCTAGCTTGCCCTTCTGGCCAAAACGAACTACTCCCTTCCACGGTGATACTTTTAAAAGTACTTGATCACCAATGTTAAACTCCAAGGGCTTTCGTCATTTGTCTGCATAACTCTTTTGACGACTTTGTGCCGCTAGAAGATTGTTTCGAAATTGATGGATCTTGTCTGTTGTTTCTTGAATTAATTCTGGACCGGTGATTTGTGCTTCTCCAATTTCGTGCCAACATACTGGAGATCGGCACTTACGACCATATAAAGCTTCGAAAGGAGCCATGCCGATGCTTGAATGATAGCTATTGTTATACGAAAATTCAACTAATGGTAGATGAGTGTCCCAATTCCCTTTGAAGTCTATGACACATGCTCGAAGCATGTCTTCAAGAGTTTGGATGGTGCGTTCAGATTGACCATCAGTTTGAGGATGAAAAGCGGCACTGAGGTCTAATCGTGTACCCAAGGCGGTTTGTACGGCTCGCCATGTTCGTGAAGTGAAACGACCATCACGGTCTGAAATGATGCTTAAAGGCACATCGTGGCGGCTTACGATCTCGCTGATGTAGATACGGGCTAACTTCTCGTTTTTTAAGTCCCACGGATCGGAATGAAGTGAGCTGATTTTGTAAGATGATCAATGATTACCCATATAGTGTCATACCCACTGGAGGTGCGAGGTAACCCGGTGATGAAATCCATGGTTATGTTTTCCCACTTCCACACAGGTATTTCGGGTTAGACTAGAAGTCCTGAAGGTCTTTGATGTTCAGCTTTTACCTTGGAACAGGTAAGGCACTTGGAAACAAAAACAGCGATATCCTTTTTCATGCCCAGCCACCAGTAGGTGTATCGTATGTCTTGATACATCTTGTCGGCTCCTGGGTGTACAGAGGACCGTGTTTTGTGCGCCTCATTCATAAGGAAATCACGAAGGTTGTCGCGATCGGGAATCCATATGCGATTTAAATAGTATAGAATACCGTCGGATTTGGTTTCGATTTTTAGTTCAGCTCCACATGACAGCTCATCGCGAACGTCATTTTCGGTTACAGAAACATGTTGAGCTTCTCGGATTCGATCTTTGATGTCGGTTATGATTTGCGAACATAGAAGACGAATAGAGTTCGCATAACCTTTTCGACTGAGTGCATCAGCCTCTACATTTTCCTTTCCAGGATGATATCGAATTTCACAGTCGTAGTCGTTAAGAAGTTCGACCCATCTTCGTTGCCTCATATTCAACTCCTTTTGATTGAAGATATGTTGGAGGCTCTTGTGGTCAGTGTATATTTCACACTTGGTACCGTAGAGGTAATGTCTCCATATCTTGAGAGCGAAACACAACGGCTCCAAGTTCCAGGTCATGGGTGGTGTAATTCTTTTCATGAACCTTGAGTTGTCTAGAAGCATAGGCTATCACTTTTTCTCTTTGCATTAATACACAGCCTAGTCCTTGCCCTGATGCGTCGCAATATACTACAAAGTCATCGCAACCTTCAGGGAGTGTGAGGATAGGTGTGTCACAAACTTTTTGCTTTAGAGTTTGGAAGGCTTCTTCTTGTTTAGGTCCCCATATGAAGTGTTTTCCTTTATGAGTCAAAGCCATGAGTGGTACAGCAATACGGGAAAAATTGGCAATGAAGCGGCGATAGTAACCAGCCAAACCAAGAAATGACCTTACTTCGGTAGGGGTACGTGGCGCTTGCCATTCCTGTACTGCCTTGATTTTTGAAGGATCGACATGTATTCCCTTGTCATTAACGACATGCCCAAGGAATTGTACTTCTCTTAACCAGAATTCGCATTTTGAGAACTTAGCGTAGAGCTTTTCAGTCCTTAAGAGTGTAAGGATGAGCCGAAGGTGTCGTTCATGATTGGTTTTAGACTTGGAGTAGATAAGGATGTCGTCGATGAAGACTATGACGAAACGGTCGAGGTAGGGTTTGCATACCCTATTCATTAGATCCATGAAGACAGCTGGGGCGTTGATTAAACCGAATGGCATGACCATGAATTCGTAATGACCATAACGAGTCCGGAAGGCGGTCTTTGGGATGTCTTCTTCATGTACTCTGAGTTGATGATAACCAGAACGAAGATCGATTTTTGAAAAACAGGTGGCGCCTTGAAGTTGGTCTAGGAGGTCATCGATGCGAGGTAGTGGGTAGCGATTCTTAACCGTTAACTTGTTGAGTTCTCTGTAGTCGATACACATGCGAAACGTTCCATCTTTCTTCTTCACAAAAAGAACAGGCGCACCCCAAGGCGAGGAGCTAGGACGTATGAATCCTTTGTCAGTCAGTTCTTGCAGTTGACTGGCCAGCTCTTGCATTTCGGATGGGGCTAGCCTATAAGGAGATTTTGCGACTGGTGTAGCGCCAGGTACAAGATCGATGCGGAATTCGACTTCTCTCACAGGAGGGAGTCCTGAGATGTCGTCGGGAAAGACTTGTGGGAATTCTTTCACTACTGGTATATCTTCGAGTTTCTTCTCCTTGTTTCCTTTCTTGACGACGTGAGTTAGGAATGCAACATAGTTCTTGCGGAGATATTTTCGGGCTTGAAGACAGGACATTAATTTGAGTCCTTTGGAAGGGGTTTCTCCAAAGATACGTAGGGTCTGACCGTCAGCAAGAGGAATGCGAATGAACTTTTCGCGGCATACTACTTCAGCGTGATGCTGGCTGAGCCAGTCCATACCGATTATAATATCGAAACTTCCCAACTTCATAGGAATGAGGTCAACTGGAAAATCGTGATCGTGTAGAGTGAGGGTACAATCTCGTATAATAGAATTTAATGAAACGAGCTTTCCGTCAGCAACTTCCACCGTTAGAGATTCCATGAGATTATCACGAGTTTGGTTGAGGATAGGTTCAAATTCTAGGGACACAAAACTCTTATCCGCGCCAGTATCGAATAACATGGATGCATAACTACCATTTATGATAAACGTACCGTTAACCACGTTGTTGTCAGCTCTAGCTTGGTTGGCATTGATGTTGAAGGCTCTTCCTCTAGCAGGTGGAGGAGCTTGGTTAGCTTGGTTTACCGGATTTGCTTGAGCTTGAGCATGGATGATGTTTACCAAATGGGGACATGTGTTCCTGAAGTGGTTTGGGTCTCCACAGTTGTAACAAGCTCGCATAGGTTGCATCATGGGGTAGTTGGGTTGGTAGTAGGATTGGGCTATATGTTGGGCAGGTGGTAGGAGTAAAGGTTGTTGGGCTTGACCCACTATCTGATGGTGGGTTTGGGTTGAGGGTTAATTGCGGTTCATTCGCTGAAGTGTGCGACAGGTTTGGATGGTGCGACCCGCACGGCCATAGCTGGTGCAATGTTGGCAAGGAGTTTCTGGGAGGTGATGGTATTGACAACGGTTGCATTTTGGGTATGGGCCGGTGTATGGGTTTTTAAAGGGTGCAGCTGAGGGAGCAATTTGAGTAATTGGTGCGGCAGTGATAGGAGAGTTTGTGTGTGTGACGGCAAAATTTCTGCTATTACGTTTCCTCTTACCAGCAAACGTTGAAGAGGTGATGGAATGGTTTGAAGTTTGGGCCTCAATGGGGGCTTTCTTTTTCTCATCCTTGAATTTGCCGTTTCGGATTCGATTCTCGGTAAGTTCGGTAGCCAGTTCCATTACGGCTTCAAGTGTTGCAGGCGAAGTGCTTAGAACCGAGTCTTGAATTTTCGAGGGGAGGCCTCGAATGTAGTGTTCAACCAAGCGGTACACGGGGGTGAACAGATTAGGGATCATTTGGTTCAGTTCTAGAAATCTTTTGTTGTAGGAAGTGTGATCTCCTTCCTTATGTTTCAACAAGTGAATTCATCTTCCAACTTTTTGATTTCGCTTCTTGGACAGAAGCGTCTTGTCATGAGTTCCCTTAACTCTTCCCATGATAAGGCCATGGCATCTTCGACTCCTCGCTTACCCTTTTCTGTGTTCCACCAGGTAAGGGCTACTCCAAACAGTCTCCCTGATGCATGCCGTACCTTGCGATCCTCGGGACAATCGCAATTGAGGAAGGTGTTCTCCATTTCTTCAAACCAGTGGAGGAGGGCAGTAACACCTTCGGTCCCTTCATACTTTGGGGGATCGCAAGATTTGAAGTGTTTGTAAGAGCACTTTTTGGAGTGAGGGTTGGCGACGCTCTGGTCTTCTTGATTGGGAGGGTTGATAGGATTTGCGGTGAGAGCTTGCTGAACTTGAATCACGATATCAGGAAGCACCTCGGCCATTTGTTTAGCAATTTGAGTGGCCAAGCGTTCATTGGATCTTCCTGACTTTCTACCTCCACGTAGTTGCCTAGCCGACATCTACAGGAACATACATAGGAAGATTGTGAGTTTAAGGTGTCATGTGTCGTTAAAAGAATAAAAATAACATAATTATCAATAATGCAACTACATCCATAGGATTTCTTGGGTTTGCTCATGTTTGGGCCTCCAATTTCCCCCATACCATCGCCTGTATAGTCTTGTGGGCCCCCATGACTATTGGCTTAGTAGGATTCACATTGGTGTTGGCGGTTTAACACTCGCATCACCCGAATGAAAACCATGAAATATGATTGCGAGATGTATGGTAGGAGGGTGTCCAGGTGTAGACACAATGACAACTCAAAGTGGGGTTAGCTCACACGACGTTTGGTATAGCATGCTTTGGCCTAATAGGTCCTTCGTACTCTCATCGTTAGTCCACAGGTAGGCAAACTGCTCCTTTATTTTGGATTTATACGAATGCCAAGCCTAGACAGGACGTTCCGACTACCGGTACTCGTACCCTTCCAGTTACTACATGCCCGTCATGAGAACTCACTTTGATGTGATTTGAAAAATACAAAAATCGTTGCAAAAATCATGGGAATTGTGAGGTGTGTGCTCTCATGGATATGATATGTTATGGGGATGTGATTCATGATGAGCATTGTATAATAATATGTACTTATGAACATGCTTGCATAACATTGAATGTAACAATAAACATAAAGCATATAAACATCATGAATTTTGTATGTAATGCATAAACAATTTAAAATTTTAATCAACTATAGTAAAGGCTCTAAGGGTCTAATAACCTATCCTATATCCCTATAGTCATGGCTCTGATACCAATCTCTCACACCCCGACCCGCAGCGGAATAAGAGTCGGGGCATAATTGGGTTATCACCAAAGCTCATGATGTTTACTAAAATGTTTCATATTTATTAAATTCAAATTACAACTTAAATGTTCAAATCAAATCCATACAATTACAAGGAAAATGAAACTAAGTAAAACAATCCAAAGCTTAAACTAATTTATTCTTCTAAGCCTTCCTATGTGTTTCTTGCCTCAACTGGATCACCTGTATCATGTGTAAAACGGGGGATATTTTGGGTCAACAAAAGTTGGCGAGTGAACCTTGATAAAACATTGTTATTAATTTCTTGTTGTATTTAATATTGAAAATTTGTACAATAATCACATGTGAGCAAACATATATATATAGCATAAATGCAAACCACAATGGATGAGTAAATGACATGAATGATGATGTATTTGAGATCAAGGCTCAATCAAACGGATCCGATCGAATGACATGAATGATGATGTATGTGAGATCAAGGCTCAATCAAACGGAGCAGATCGAATGAGGCACCTGATACTCAACCTGTATCCCACGGGGAGCTGATGGGCCTAATGAAATGCATGTACTGAAAATGATAACTTCAATCTAAACATAATTCACACAACAATTGATACATATTGGATACACATTTGATCACGGACATGATGGATGCACAAGTGTTTAAATATAATAAGGAATTAAACGACACATGATACACCCCAAAATGTGATTAAAACGGGGAATTTGTAGAGATTCACTCACATTGGGTGCGTTCTTTTGATGACGTTGGATGCGCACGAGTTTTGGGATTTGATTGACGAGGAAAAACTAACCTAAAATAATAATGAAATGGTTCGGTAAATAAATAGATTTTATTTGAGATTAATTCTTTTAATTCATAATCTTAATAGGATTCTTAGATTTATTTTTGTGAGTTTAAGGACATTTTCTAACTTTAAAAATATTATTTTTAAGTATTTTAAATAATTTTCTAATTAAATAAATAAAGAAAAAAAATATAAAAATGTTGACTTTTTGACTTTGACCGTTGACCGTTGACCGGTCGGATTCAGTTTATTCATGCGCTGGGTGAGGTTCGAACCCGAGACCTCTCGTACGCGTGCACGCAGCTCTACCAACTGAGCTACGTGTCTAACCCGAAATATTCTATGTTTTAATTATATATATATACTAATTAATTGTTATTTTATTGGGTTTATATTAAAACGATTTAAAATGGCCGGACCGGTTGCAGGGACCCGGAGTCGAACTCGGGTCCTTCGGTTCGTATGCGCACAGCCCAACCAGTTGGGCTGTGTGTCTAATCTGTTTAACTCACGGATTATATTACTCTTATAAACATACTGTGACTTGTTCTGATTCAGTTCTAAAAATATTGGTTTTATTTCTGAAAGTCGGTACGTTGTGTGATTCGAACTCGTGACGTGCGTTTTATGATTGCACACAGTGCACCACTGGACTGTGTGTCTAACCCGGTTAAATATTCAGTTTTAATTAAACTTATACACAATTCGACTTCGTCTTCTTCATTTATAAAGACACAGAACAACGATGCCCGACTGTCCTTGTTTAATTCGATTATCAAAACTTATAATCGGTTGGAATGTAATAGTTAACGAGATTAAAGAACCGAATTGTACCAAACTGTGCATTTACTTCAGATGTCCGGCAGGAGTCGTCGGCTCTGATTTGTGACTCTCGGCTGAGTGATATGTTTGACAGTTTAGTTTCTTGTGTTATGAAATTAAGTTACTGAGTAAGAGATAACAAGAGTTTTTAGATGATTATACCGATCGACAGTGAGACTTTGGTGTTTCAGTGAAATTCCGGCGAGTGTGGGATTTCCCGGCAGCGTAGTCTGGGACAGATTCTGGTTGAAGGATTGAAGTTAATATGTCTAATAATGGATTACAAGCAAAAGAGTCGAGAATTTTACCGATTTGAAGTAAGTCTCGGTTTTCCGGTGAAAGTCCGGCGACTGTAAAATATCTCCGGCGACGTGTTTTGAGATGAATTAAGCTTCGCAAATGATCGTGGTTCTGAGCGAAAAGATTCTCAGAGTGCTCAAGAGGGTATTTATAGTGAAAACAGGCTGAATTGAGTCAAAGTCCGCGAGTTAAGATTTCCGTCGGTTATGACGGAAATTGATTACCGGCAACGGTTATAACCGACATCAACATCAATTTGAGCGTTTTAGTCAAGACTGATTTGGCCAAAATCGCGGATTGCCAGATTTTCCGGTGATTGCGATTTCTGAGCGCGCGGTGATTCTCTGGTTTGAATCCAGGTTTACTTTAAGTTTTATTTATTTCTGTATTATTCCAAAGTGGAGCGTGTGGCGGAGTGGTATAGTGTTTGTTTGTTGAAGCGGCTGACCCGGGTTCGAAACCCGGCAGCCTCATTTATTTTTTTATTCTCTTATTTTTATTATTTATTAATTATGGTATAAAATTCTAACAATGTTTATTAATTATGTATTGTTTAAAATTAAAATGAACAATATATACGCAACGAAAATTATAACTGACTATTCGATTAATAAACGAAGCGGGTTTTGGAAACCCGTTTTTCGACGGATGTTACAATAACGATCAAACCAACTTGTCATAAACACAGGATAACTCATACAACACTTAGGTGCACACAAACGCAAGTTATCATGTTTCAGCTTGTACGCTCATAACTGGGCTGTTTTCGAGGATTTTTATAAAATAGTTCCAACGTTGTAAAATTTCCAATTTTGTTTACAGGAGGTGTCAATTAGACAGTAGAATTTTGTGTGAAATTTTCAAATCCTAAATCTTTACCAATTATTTATAGACATTTTTATACTAGGCCGCGGTCAGATTCATCGCTTTCTGACTGCAGTCCACGAGAAAAATCATTTAAAAATAATCGTTCAACCGATTAACAAAATTCCAGTGGGAGATTTTCGGAAATTCCCGTCTCCAGTTACTATCCAAATTTAGTGACCTAAACCCATACAGACTATGAGATCCGACTCAATAAACAACCTGCAAATTCTGCAGAATTTACGCAGCTTCAGCTGCTGCACTAAATGACCATTTAAAAATAGCAAACACCTCAGAAAAATATGAATCCGGCGCCATTTGAAGCGTTTTTCAAAAATACACGTTTTAGGATTTAGAAAACCCACTTTTTGATAAATAGTGATCAGGTTACAGCCAACTAAAGTTGTCTGTAAATGTCAATCAGCTTATTGTTTTCGACTTTATCGTATTAGAACATGTGTAAACGGCCATCACGCTTAGTTGTATTGATTAACAGCAGGTTAACTTGTCAAATATCATCATATATATCAATATTCATGCAAACCCTAAATATATATCATGATCTTTATCGATAAAACGCAGCCTACTATTCTAATATTCAAACATATCATCACAACCGCAAAGATTCGCATATTCATCCGAACTAATCATACACCACAACGCTTTTTCATAATAATATCATACAAGCACATAATCATGATCAAGATTACACAAAACCTAGTGTGAATCGCAATACAATTAAACCCTGACCTTGAAACGATGACAATTAGCGAACCGGGACAAGCTTGGAATCGATCTGAGGGGTGTAGAACTTGCGCGACCGAGAGAGGGGGGGCTGCCGTCGACTTCAACTAGAGTGTTAGGGTTTTGTTTTTTTTTTTGAAGGTTTCCCACAACATGCATGTATGTATACATAAAGGGGGTCGCGATAGGGGGGGCGGTTTGGGTTAGTTCCTTGGGCCGCAAGGATGGGCCGCAAGGAAGTGTGGGCCACAAGGGGGTGTGGGTGGCGGGTTGGGTTTGCTTGGTCGCGAAGTCGAACGTTTCACAGGCTTGGTTCGGTTCGGCTTATAAATAGAATTTACTAACTGTTCATTATAATCTGATAAATAACTACACATAATACGACTCAGCAATTATTCACAAACGTCTAATAACACATAGCACGTAATTCAGATACAACCCGTTAGAATTTCCAAACAGTGTGTATTCCCTAAATACTAAAGTTAGCGTAGTTATTGCGAGCGCGTAATTTAATTCTCCGAATTAAATCAGCGTAAGAATGAATACAATAAAGTAGAGCGTTTAAGATGCCTGAAAAGCCGGGATGTCACATTATCCCCATGTTGAAAGAATTTTCGTCCCGAAAATTGAGTAAACACGGTTTAGAATGCAACGCACAAAGATTCAGTTTGTTAGAATGGTACAAGTAAATCCCAGGCTGTCATATCATCCCCATGTTGAAAGAATTTTGTCCCGAAATTCAGTTGGCGGTAACGTCAGATTGCTGCTCAGCTACAAAAAGGTGTGGATATTTTCTTTTCATTTGGTCCTCTCTTTCCCACGTGAACTCCGGTCCACGCTTAGAGTTCCAACGAACCTTGACGATCGGTATCTTGCTGTGCCTTCGAGTCTTGATCTCACGGTCCATGATCTCGATAGGTTGTTCCACATAATGCAGTTGCTCATCCACTTGAATCTCATCCAATGGAATGACTAGGGTCTCATCTGATAGACACTTCTTCAGATTGGACACGTGAAAAACGTTGTGAACTCCACTGAGTTCGGCAGGTAGGTCTAACTGATAAGCTACGGGCCCGATACGCTTCAAAATCACAAATGGGCCTACGTACCATGGATTTAGTTTGCCTCGTTTCCCAAAACGAATTACACCCTTCCAGGGTGACACTTTCAGTAGGACGCGGTCACCCACTTGAAATTCGAGCGGTTTGCGTCGTTGATCGGCATAACTTTTCTGTCGATCTTGTTCCGCTGCCATGCGGTTTCTGATTTGCACAATCTTTTCAGTAGCCTCAAGTATCAACTCAGGACCTGTGAGTTGACTGTCACCGACTACTGCCCAACAGACCGGTGATCTATATTTTCGACCGTACAATGCTTCAAACGATGCTGCCTGAATACTCGTATGGTAACTGTTGTTATACGAGAATTCCACTAAAGGCAGATGGATTTCCCAACTGTTCCCAAGTCTACCACGCATGCCCTAAGCATGTCCTCCAAGGTCTGAATGGTTCTTTCACTTTGACCATCCGTCTGAGGGTGATAAGCTGTGCTCATATCTAAGCGTGTACCCAACGCTCTCTGAAGTGACCGCCAAAAGTTGGACGTGAAACGAGCATCTCTGTCTGAAATGATGGACGTTGGCACCCCGTGCCGAGAAACTACTTCCTTAATGTAGATGCGAGTCAACTTATCCATCTTATCTGTTTCTTTGGTCGCTAGGAAGTGTGCAGACTTAGTTAGACGATCCACGATCACCCAGATGGTATCGCAACCACTCGGAGTTCGCGGGAGTTTAGTGATAAAGTCCATCGAGATCTGATCCCATTTCCACACTGGGATCTCAGGTTGTTGAAGTAGCCCTGATGGCTTCTAATATTCCACCTTGACTTTCGCACAAGTCAAACACTTGCTCACGTAGGTGGCTATATCCGCTTTCATGTTGGGCCACCAGTACGCGGCTTTAAGGTCTTGATACATCTTATCCGAACCAGGATGGACAGAGTATCGGGATTTGTGAGCTTCGTCCATAACTAGCTTCCTGAGGTTTCCGTATAGAGTTACCCATATACGGTTCATGAAATACCGGGTACCATTGGGTTTCACCTCCCAATCGCGTTCCATCTTTCCCGCAGATTCGGCCTTGATGTTCTCTTCCTTAACTGCTTCTAGCTGCGCGTCGCGTATCTGTTCGGGTAACCCAGAATGAATTGTGAACTGTAGTGCTCGTACCCAACGAGGTTTCAAGTGCTCCTTCCGACTGAGGGCATCAGCCACCACGTTAGCTTTACCCGGGTGATATTGAATGGCACATTCATAGTCGTTCAGGAGTTCGACCCAGCGACGCTGTCGCATGTTCAACTCCTTCTGGTCATAAATATGATGGAGGCTCTTGTGATCCGTGTAGATTGTGCACTTTGTGTAACATTTGTAAAAATCGGGTCTCCAAAACCCGCACCATTTTGTAATCAAGTACCAAGTTATGAAGGTGCATTAATTATTTATGGTTATTTTGAGTTAAAAACAATACATAATTAATAAATAAACTAAACTAATAAAATTATATTTGATAAAAAGTTAAAATAAAACAAATAAAAAATATTTGTAGCTGCCGGGACTCGAACCCGGGTCAGCTGAGTCACTCAAACAACTTAACCTTCTTTCCCTAAACCACTCCGCCACAATGTGTTTTCTGTTAACACTAGGAAAACAATTGGATCTTATACGCAAACTCAACTTAACCGTTGATGCCATCTGAATAACGGTAATCGGCAAACCAATCGCCAAATCGTTGTGAATTCATTTGGTTCAGCTTATAACCGATGTATTACGGTTTCTAATCAAGTTAAAATTGATTGAAACTTTAAGACTTATCATTTCGGCTTTTGAAACCGAAAATTCATCAAAGCTCTGATTTAACTCAAGCTTCAGATCAATCTCGCAATTCAGAACCATCACAACAATACTCCACTTCTTTTTCGTCGCATTTTCAAATCATCTGAGCACCTAAAACAGTTCGCCGGAATTCTCTGCAAAAGTCGCCGGAAAACCGTATTCAACACAAACCGGTAAAATACTCCTCCTTTACGATTTCAATCTATTGTTAGAACTTTACTAACATTAACCCATCACTCAAAATCAACCACAGACGACTTTGCTGGATTTTCTGTGTTCGCCGGAAACTTTCTGGAATTGCCGGAAACTCGTTAGTTATCGGTATGCACATTCAAACGTACTGATAATCAATACACACTAGTTCAATTTCATATCTAATCCCTTAATTCTGTTGATAGACTCTCTCAGCCGAAGGTTCAAAAACAGAGCCGTCAAATTCTCGCCGGACTCTCTGAGGAAGACAACCTGTTCGGTACCTTCTTTCCCCAAACTGTTCGGTTTAGTTCATTCAAGCTAGTCATCATGTTTATTAACTAGATTAATCACGAATCGGATGATTGAGTAGGGTCTGTGTTCGTAATGAAGAAGATGAATTCAATAATGAAATAAGAGTAATTAAAATCCGAATTATAAACGGGTTAGACACACAGTCCAGCGGTGGACTGTGTGCAAACAACGACTATACACGTCCCGAGTTCGATCCTTACTACGCGCACGCTTTGTGTAATAACATTCCTTTTTAATCCAGGACTGAACCGGGTTTAAAACAGATAGTTGTTAAGTATAATAAAAACCAAGAATATAACCGGGTTAGACACACAGTCCAGCGGTGGACTGTGTGCAACATTAACTTCACGTCGCGCGTTCGAATCTTGTCATGAGCACCGGTTCAATTGAAATAAAACGTTTTTGCAAATAAAGGAATTTTCGGTTAATTCAAATAAGAGTATAAATATAATTAAAACCGAGTTTATAACGGGTTAGACACGTAGCTCAGTTGGTAGAGCTACGTGCACGCGAACGGAAGGTCGCCGTTTCGAATCCCACCCGGTGAAGAATTAACCGCTGACCGAACCGGTCAACGGTCAACACTAAAAAAAAATATATTTTTTATATAATTAATTATTTAATTTAATTTAAAAATCAATTAAAAATACTTAAAAATAACATTTTTAAAGATAGAAAATAGCCAGAAACTCATAAAAATATATCTAAAATTACGTTAAAATCCTTAATAACATCCATCCACTTAATATATTTTTCCATTATTATTTAGGTTAGTATTCCTCGTCGACTCGCTCATCTAAAATCGTGCGCATCTCACCATCTCCAATTCAACGCACCCAATGTGAGTGAACCTTTCAAATTCCCCGTTTTAATCACGTTTTTGGGGTGTATCATGTGTCTTTGTTTATATACATATTATTGTGCATACATCATATCATGACATGTGTATTTAGTTTGTTGCTGTTAAGTAGTTATTATTGGATGCAAATTATTATTTCAGTACATGCAATTGCCGAGGCCGCCGCTCCCCATTTTATTATGAGGTTTGAGCCTGTTACCCATTTTATTATGCGGTTGAACCTGGCGTGCCCGCAACGATCGGGCTCCGTTTGATTGAGCCTTGATCGGTCATTTCAATTTACATTTCAGTTCATACAATACGATCGGCTCCGTTTGATTGAGCCTTGATCGCACAGTTCAATTTACATTTCCAGTTCATGCAATACGATCGGCTCCGTTTGATTGAGCCTTGATCGCACAGTTCATTTATGTTAGTTATCGTATGATATTGGTAAGTTCATGTATGCTATCAAGTGTTATAAATGTAACTGCTATTTTGCCAATGCTTGACTACTTACATTGCTCTTTTATGAATATGCACAATTTTTCATTGATAAACTAACCATAAAATTATTATCAAATGTTTATCTAATAAGGTTCACTCGCCAGCTTATGTTGACCCAAAAACTCCCATTTTACACATGATACAGGTGAACCAGCAGCAGCTAGGAACACATAGGACCTGGATTAGAAGAATAAAACGATTTAGTATTGGGGTTGCTATGTTTGGTTATTTTCCTTTGTATTGAATGAACATGTTTGGATGATTGACAATGTAACTTTGACTTCATTAATTATGAAACATAATAGTAAATGTCATGTGCTTTGGTGATAACCCAATTATGCCCCGACTCTTATTTCCGCTGCGGGTCGGGGTGGGACACTTTGGTATCAGAGCCATGACTATAGGGATATAGGATAGGTTATTAGACCCTTAGAGCCTATACTATAGTCGATTAGAAACTTATAAGAATTTTGTGTGTTATATGCTAAATTTCATAATGTTTATATGTTTTATGTTAAATGTTACATTTGATATTGTGCAAGCATGTTCATCAGTATGTATTATCAAATAATGCCTATCATGAAATCGTATGATCATAACATATCACATCCATGAAAGCACACACCACATCATGATTGATTTTACAATGATTTTCGTGTTTTCAAATCTCATCAAAGTGAGTTCTCATGACGGGCATGTAGTAACTGGAAGGGTACTAGAAACGGTAGTCGGAACGTCCTGTCTAGGCTGGCATTCGTATAAATCCAAAATAAAGGACCAGTTTGCCTACCTGGGGACTAACGATGAGAGTACGAAGTACCTATTAGGCCAAAGCATGCTATACCAAACGTCGTGTGAGCTAATCCCACTTTGAGTTGTCATTGTGTCTACACCTGGACACGTTCCGACTAAACATCTCATGAACATATTTTGTGGTTTGCATTCGGGGGATGCGAGTGTTAAATTGCCAATACTAATGTGAATCCTACCAAGCCAATAGCCATGGGGGCCCACATGATTATGTAGGTGAAGGTATGGGGGACATTTGAGGCCCAACATGAGCGAACCCAAGACATCCTATGGATGTAGTTGCATTATTGATATTTATGTTATTTCATTTTCTTAAAGACACGTGACACCTAAAAAGACACCATAAACTCACAATCTTCTCATTTTATGATCCTGTAGATGTCATCTAGACAGCATCGAAGGGGAAAAAAATCGGGAAAGACTCAGGAACGTTTGGCCACACATATCGCGCAACAAATGGCCACGATATTGCCTGACATCGTGGTACAAGTACAACAAGCCCTTGCTGCAAATCCTACTAACCCTCCTCAACAACAGGACCCGAACATCGCCAACCCTCCTACCATCAAATGCTCTTACAAACATTTTAAGTCCTGTGATCCTCCAAAATTCGAAGGGACTAAGGGAGTCACTGCTCTCCTACATTGGTTCGAGGAGATGGAAAACGTTTTCTTAAACTGCGATTGTCCTGATGATCGCAAGGTTCGTTACGCCACCGGGAGACTACTTGGTGTAGCTCTCACTTGGTGGAATACTGAGAAAGGAAAGAGGGGAACTGAAGATGCGATGGCCTTAACTTGGGAGGAGTTAAGGGAAATCATGACTAGGCGTTTCTGTCCTAGAAGTGAAATTAAGAAATTGGAGGATGAATTTCATGCCTTAAAGCAAAAAGAGGGTGATCACTCTACTTACAACAAGAGGTTCTTGGAGTTGAACCAAATGGTTCCAAACTTATTCACTCCAACCTATTGTCTGATAGAACATTATATTCGAGGACTTCCCTCGAAAATTCAAGATTCGGTTCTCAGCGTTTCACCGGTAACACTCGAAGCTGCCATAGAGTTGGCAACTGAACTGACCGAAAACCGAATTCGCAATGGGAAGTTCAAAGAAGAGAAGAAGAAAGCCCCTTTTGAGGGACAAACCTCAAACCACCCCATTCCTTCCTCTAAGTTTGCTAACAAGAGGAAGCGTAACACCAGGAATTTTGCAGTCACCCAAACCAGCACCCCTATTCCTGTTGCACCCATCACTCAAGTCACTCCTTCACCCGCACCATACAAAAGACCCTACACAGGCCCATTACCAAAATGTAATCGTTGTCAGTATCACCACTCCCCTGATCACCCTTGCCAATACTGCACCGGCTGCGGTCGCGCAGGACATACTGTTCAAAACTGCCGCACGCTTCAACGAACAAACCGCCACCAACCTTTAACCCAAACCCACCAACAGTTAATGGGTCAAGCACAACAACAACTACCATTTCCACCCACTCAACATTTAGCCCAAACATACTATCAACCCAATTACCCTATGGGCCAACCTATGCAGGCTTGTTTCAATTGCGGCGACCCAAGTCATTTCAGAAACACATGTCCAAGGCTGGTTAATATTATTCATGCTCAGGCCCAAGCCAACCCTGTGAATCAAGCGAACCAAGCTCCTCCACCTGCTAGAGGAAGAGCTTTCAATATTAACGCGAACCAGGCCAGAGCTGACGGCAATGTGGTCAACGGTACGTTTCTTATAAATGGTAGATATGCCTCTATGTTATTTGATACTGGTGCGGATAGAAGTTTCGTGTCATTAGAATTTGAACCTATCTTAAGCAAAAATTGGTATAAGCTCGCGGAATCCATAACGGTGGAAGTTGCGGACGGAAAACCAGTTTCATTAGACTCTATTTTACGCAACTGTACACTCACCTTAAACAACCACGATTTCTCAGTCGACCTTATTCCTATGAAGCTGGGAAGTTTCGACATCATAATCGGTATGGATTGGCTCAGTCAACATCATGCGGAAGTTGTATGTCGTGAAAAATTTATTCGTATTCCTCTTTCAAACGGTCAGACTCTTCAAATCATTGGAGAAACCTCGTCGAAAGGGCTCAACTTAATGTCTTGTCTTCAAGCTCAAAAATACATTCGCAAGAATTATGTCGCGTTTTTAGCCCATATCATCAAGAAGGGGACCACAGAGAAGAAACTTGAAGATATTCCTGTAGTAAAAGATTTTCCACAAGTTTTTCCTGACGACATTTCAGGACTTCCTCCAATCAGAGATGTCGAATTCCGTATCGATCTTATACCTGGTGCTACACCAGTTACAAAATCTCCCTATAGGTTAGCCCCCTCTGAAATGCAAGAGCTAGCTAGTCAATTGCAAGAATTGACTGACAAGGGATTCATACGTCCCAGCTCGTCGCCTTGGGGTGCACCTGTTCTTTTTGTAAAGAAGAAAGATGGATCTTTTCGTATGTGCATCGACTATAGAGAGCTCAACAAGTTAACCATCAAAAATCGCTATCCTTTACCTCGCATAGATGATCGTCTTGACCAACTGCAAGGTGCCAGTTGCTTTTCAAAAATCGATCTTCGATCTGGCTATCATCAGCTTAGAGTGCATGAAGAAGACGTCCCTAAGACTGCTTTTCGAACTCGTTATGGCCACTATGAATTCATGGTTATGCCGTTTGGATTAACCAACGCACCAGCTGTCTTCATGGACCTAATGAACAGAGTCTGCAAACCGTACCTTGATCGATTTGTTATAGTCTTTATCGACGATATTCTTATTTATTCAAAATCTAAAGCTGATCATGAGCGTCATCTTCGACTCATTCTTGCACTTCTAGAAAAGGAAAAGCTTTATGCCAAGTTCTCTAAATGTGAATTCTGGTTAAAAGAGGTGCAATTCCTCGGGCATGTAGTCAATGACAAAGGAATACATGTTGACCCTTCAAAGATCAAAGCAGTTCAAGAATGGCAAGCTCCACGTACACCAACTGAAGTAAGGTCTTTTCTTGGACTTGCTGGCTATTATCGTCGGTTCATTTCAAACTTCTCTCGCATTGCTGTGCCACTCACGGCTTTAACCCATAAGGGAAAACCATTTGTATGGGGACCCAAGCAAGAAGAAGCTTTTCAAACTCTTAAACAAAAACTTTGTGATGCACCAATCCTCACTCTTCCTGAAGGTTGTGATGATTTTGTAGTCTATTGCGACGCGTCAGGGCAAGGATTAGGTTGCGTTCTCATGCAAAGAGGAAAAGTCATAGCTTATGCCTCGAGGCAACTCAAGACACATGAAAAGAACTACACCACTCACGACCTAGAACTTGGAGCCGTTGTATTCGCTCTTAAGATATGGAGGCATTATCTCTATGGTACTAAGTGTGAAATATACACTGACCACAAGAGTCTTCAACATATCTTTAATCAAAAAGAGTTAAATATTAGGCAACGAAGATGGGTTGAACTCCTAAATGATTACAACTGTGAAATTAGATACCACCCTGGTAAAGCAAACGTGGTGGCTGATGCACTTAGTCGAAAGGGTTATGCGAACTCCATTCATCTTCTATGTTCGCAAATTATAACCGATATTAAAGATCAAATTCGAGAAGCTCAACACGTTTCGATAACAGAAGAAGACGTACGAAAAGAGATGTCCTGTGGAGCCGAGCTAAAACTTGAAACTAAATCTGATGGTATTCTGTATTACCTAGATCGTATTTGGATTCCTAACCACAACAATCTTCGTGAAACTCTCATGAATGAAGCTCATAAAACGCGATATTCTATACACCCAGGAGCCGATAAGATGAATCAAGACCTACGATACACCTATTGATGGCCTGGAATGAAGAAAGATATTGCCGTTTTTGTTTCCAAGTGTCTCACATGTTCTAAGGTGAAGGCTGAACACCAAAGACCCTCAGGACTTCTAGTCCAACCGGAAATACCTGTATGGAAGTGGGAAAATATAACCATGGATTTCATTACCGGGTTACCTCGCACTTCTGGTGGGTATGACACTATATGGGTGATTATAGACCGACTTACAAAATCAGCTCACTTTATTCCTATTCGAGAAGATTTCAAGAACGAAAAGCTTGCTCGTATTTATATCAACGAAATCGTAAGCCGACATGGGGTACCATTAAGTATTATTTCTGATCGTGATGGTCGTTTCACCTCACGAACATGGCAAGCAGTACAATCCGCTATGGGCACTCGATTAGATCTCAGTACCGCCTATCACCCTCAAACTGATGGACAGTCTGAGCGCACCATTCAAACTCTTGAGGATATGCTTAGAGCATGTGTCATAGACTTCAAGGGAAATTGGGACGCCCACCTACCGTTAGTTGAATTTTCGTACAACAACAGCTATCATTCGAGCATCGGCATGGCACCTTTTGAAGCCTTATATGGTCGAAAGTGCCGATCTCCTGTTTGTTGGCACGAAATTGGGGAAGCACAAATTACTGGTCCAGAATTGATCCAAGAAACCACAGATAAGATTCATCAAATTCGAAACAATCTTTTAGCAGCTCAAAGTCGTCAAAAGAGTTACGCAGATAAACGACGGAAGCCCTTGGAGTTTAACATTGGTGATCATGTGCTTTTAAAAGTATCACCGTGGAAGGAAGTAGTTCGTTTTGGTCAAAAGGGAAAGCTAGCACCACGTTACGTAGGACCTTTCAAGATACTCGAAAGAGTAGGTCCTGTAGCATACAAGCTTGACCTACCGGAAGAACTCGACAGGATTCATCCCACATTTCACGTGTCGAACTTGAAGAAGTGCCTCGCTGATGAGAACCTCCATATTCCGCTGGAAGATATTCAGATCGATGAATCCATGCATTTTATTGAAAGACCAGTGGAGATCATGGACTTCGGAGAAAAGCGTCTTCGATGGAGTCGCATTCCAATTGTTAGGGTACGCTGGGAGTCGAAATGGGGACCTGAGTTTACTTGGGAACGTGAAGACTCAATGCGTGAAAAATACCCGCATCTTTTTCCTACTACTTCAACTATTTAAATTTCGGGACGAAATTCCTAAAAGTAGGGGATACTGTAACATTTGTAAAAATCGGGTCTCCAAAACCCGCTCCGTTTTGTAATCAAGTACCAAGTTATGAAGGTGCATTAATTATTTATGGTTATTTTGAGTTAAAAACGATACATAATTAATAAATAAACTAAACTATAAAAATTATATTTGATAAAAAGTTAAAATAAAACAAATAAAAAATATTTGTAGCTGCCGGGACTCGAACCCGGGTCAGCTGAGTCACTCAAACAACTTAACCTTCTTTCCCTAAACCACTCCGCCACAATGTGTTTTCTGTTAACACTAGGAAAACAATTGGATCTTATACGCAAACTCAACTTAACCGTTGATGCCATCTGAATAACGGTAATCGGCAAACCAATCGCCAAATCGTTGTGAATTCATTTGGTTCAGCTTATAACCGATGTATTACGGTTTCTAATCAAGTTAAAATTGATTGAAACTTTAAGACTTATCATTTCGGCTTTTGAAACCGAAAATTCATCAAAGCTCTGATTTAACTCAAGCTTCAGATCAATCTCGCAATTCAGAGCCATCACAACAATACTCCACTTCTTTTTCGTCGCATTTTCAAATCATCTGAGCACCTAAAACAGTTCGCCGGAATTCTCTGCAAAAGTCGCCGGAAAACCATATTCAACACAAACAGGTAAAATACTCCTCCTTTACGATTTCAATCTATTGTTAGAACTTTACTAACATTAACCCATCACTCAAAATCAACCACAGACGACTTTGCTGGATTTTCTGTGTTCGCCGGAAACTTTCTGGAATTGCCGGAAACTCGTTAATTATCGGTATGCACATTCAAACGTACTGATAATCAATACACACTAGTTCAATTTCATATCTAATCCCTTAATTCTGTTGATAGACTCTCTCAGCCGAAGGTTCAAAAACAGAGCCGTCAAATTCTCGCCGGACTCTCTGAGGAAGACAACCTGTTCGGTACCTTCTTTCCCCAAACTGTTCGGTTTAGTTCATTCAAGCTAGTCATCATGTTTATTAACTAGATTAATCACGAATCGGATGATTGAGTAAGGTCTGTGTTCGTAATGAAGAAGATGAATTCAATAATGAAATAAGGGTAATTAAAATCCGAATTATAAACGGGTTAGACACACAGTCCAGCGGTGGACTGTGTGCAAACAACGACTATACACGTCCCGAGTTCGATCCTTACTACGCGCACGCTTTGTGTAATAAAATTCCTTTTTAATCCAGGACTGAACCGGGTTTAAAACAGATAGTTGTTAAGTATAATAAAAACCAAGAATATAACCGGGTTAGACACACAACTGTGTGCAACATTAACTTCACGTCGCGCGTTCGAATCTTGTCATGAGCACCGGTTCAATTGAAATAAAACGTTTTTGCAAATAAAGGAATTTTCGGTTAATTCAAATAAGAGTATAAATATAATTAAAACCGAGTTTATAACGGGTTAGACACGTAGCTCAGTTGGTAGAGCTACGTGCACGCGAACGGAAGGTCGCCGGTTCGAATCCCACCCGGCGCAGAATTAACCGCTGACCAAACCGGTCAATGGTCAACACTAAAAAAATTATATTTTTTATATAATTAATTATTTAATTTAATTTAAAAATCAATTAAAAATACTTAAAAATAACATTTTTAAAGATAGAAAATAGCCATAAACTCATAAAAATATATCTAAAATTACATTAAAATCCTTAATAACATCCATCCACTTAATATATTTTTCCATTATTATTTAGGTTAGTATTCCTCGTCGACTCGCTCATCTAAAATCGTGCGCATCTCACCATCTCCAATTCAACGCACCCAATGTGAGTGAACCTTTCAAATTCCCCGTTTTAATCACATTTTTGGGGTGTATCATGTGTCTTTGTTTATATACCTATTATTGTGCATACATCATATCATGACATGTGTATTTAGTTTGTTGCTGTTAAGTAGTTATTATTGGATGCAAATTATTATTTCAGTACATGCAATTGCCGAGGCCGCCGCTCCCCATTTTATTATGAGGTTTGAGCCTGTTACCCATTTTATTATGCGGTTGAACCTGGCGTGCCCGCAATGATCGGCTCCATTTGATTGAGCCTTGATCGGTCATTTCAATTTACATTTCAGTTCATACAATACGATCGGCTCCGTTTGATTGAGCCTTGATCGCACAGTTCAATTTACATTTCCAGTTCATGCAATACGATCGGCTCCGTTTGATTGAGCCTTGATCGCACAGTTCATTTATTTAGTTATCGTATGATATTGGTATGTTCATGTATGTTATCATGTGTTATAAATGTAACTGCTATTTTGCCAATGCTTGACTACTTACATTGCTCTTTTATGAATATGCACAATTTTTCATTGATAAACTAACCATATTTTATCAAATGTTTATCTAATAAGGTTCACTCGCCAGCTTATGTTGACCCAAAAACTCCCATTTTACACATGATACAGGTGAACCAGCAGCAGCTAGGAACACATAGGACCTGGATTAGAAGAATAAAACGATTTAGTATTGGGGTTGCTATGTTTGGTTATTTTCCTTTGTATTGAATGAACATGTTTGGATGATTGACAATGTAACTTTGACTTCATTAATTATGAAACATAATAGTAAATGTCATGTGCTTTGGTGATAACCCAATAATGCCCCGACTCTTATTTCCGCTGCGGGTCGGGGTGTGACACTTTGTTCCATATAGATAGTGTCTCCAAATCTTAAGTGCAAACACAACTGCTCCCAATTCCAAGTCATGTGTCGTGTAGTTCTTCTCGTGGACCTTCAACTGTCGGGATGCATACGCGATGACCTTTTCACGTTGCATGAGCACACATCCCAATACCTGAATGGAAGCGTCACAATATACCACAAAATCATATGTCCCCTTTGGCAAGGACAAAATGGGCTCACTGCAAAGCTTCTGCTTCAGTAATTGAAATGTTGCTTCCTGTTTGTCACCCCAAGCATACTTGGTGCCCTTCTGAGTGAGAGTGGTAAGCGGTTGTGCGATCTTGGAAAATCCCTTGATGAAACGTTTGTAGTAACCAGCCAAACCCAAAAATTGGCGGATCTCTGTCGGTGTCCGGGGTGCTTCCCAGTTCTTGATAGCATCGATCTTGGCGGGATCAACGTGTATACCCTTTTCATTCACGATATGCCCAAGGAACTGAACTCCCGAATCCAGAAATCACACTTCGAAAACTTGGCGTATAGTTTCTCCTGTTGAAGTAGTTCCAGCAATAACCGCAGATGCTCACCATGTTCTTCTTCACCCTTAGAGTAGATGAGTATATCATTGATGAACACGATGATAAACTTGTCGAGATACGGCTTACACACGCGGTTCATGAGGTCCATGAACACCGCGGGTGCATTGGTGAGACCGAAGGGCAAGACCAAGAACTCGTAATGGCCATACCGAGTGCGAAATGCCGTCTTGGAGATATCCTCCTCCCTGACGCGTAGCTGGTGATAACCGGGCCGTAGATCAATCTTGGAGTAGTAGCTTGACCCCTGAAGATGGTCGAAAAGATCGTCGATGCGAGGTAACGGGTACCGGTTCTTGACGGTAACCTTATTGAGTTCCCTGTAGTCGCTGCACATGCGAAAGATCCCGTCCTTCTTCTTGACAAAAAGGACCGGAGCTCCCCATGGCGAAGTACTGGGTTGGATAAATCCTTTTTCCAACAATTCCTGAAGTTGGGTAGACAGCCCTTGCAGCTCTGTTGGAGCTAAGAGGTACGGGGCCTTGGCGATAGGAGTCGCATGGCTCGCCAATTTGATTTCAAACTCTACTTGTCGATGAGGTGGAAGACTGGGTAACTCCTCTGGGAACACATCGGGAAAGTCACGGACGATGGGGTTATCTTCAATCCGCTTCTCTTCCTTAGACTGTTCGGTGACCAGTGCGAGCATAGCAAAAGAGTTCTTCCTCCGAAGATACTTCTGAGCTTGCATGTAAGAGATGATGTCCGTGACGACGCCTGCCTTCTCGCCTTGCACCATCAAGACTTCGTCGTTAGAGAGCGGAATACGGATAGCTTTCTCGAAACAGAGAACTTCAGCTCGGACGTCGGATAGCCAGTCCATTCCGGCTACCACATCAAAACTACCTAGAGTAGTTGTCATCAGATCGATGGTAAAGGTTTGACCCACGAGTTTAAGTTGACAGCCGGCCACTAGATGGGTCACATCTACAGATTTACCATCGGCTAGTTCTATGACGTAAGGGGTCTCTAGGGGTTTAGGTGTGAGATTTAGGTTCTTCCTAAAAGACTCAGATATAAAACTCTTATCCGCACCCATATCAAAAGGTACAGTAGCAAAATGATCGTTAAGTGGAAACTTACCGGTGACCACATTCGAGTCGTTTCTGGCCTTTCCACGGCCTAGCGTGAATGCACGTCCTTTGGCACCTCCTGTGCCCCCATTTCCATTGTTGCCATTGTTATTATTGTTGTTGGTTTTATTCCCACCATTGTTGTTGTTGTGAAGTTGCGGCCAGTCTCGCTTGAAATGGGCAGTGCTACCGCACTGATAGCATCCCCGGTTATTACCCTGCTGTTGACCCTGGTGCTGGTTCTGATTCTGTCGTGACATAATCTCCCCGCGAAAATCCTTTGCTGCATGTCCTGCTTTACCACATCGTTGGCAGCGATTTCCGGCGCAAGGGCCGTGATGATGGAGGTTACAACGATTCCATTGCGGCTTTCGACCCGCATAGCCGCTCGAGTTTTGGGTGTTGTTGGCAGACTGATTGTTGTGACCCCAATTGTTGTTGAAGTTGTTGGACCGCTTCTGGTTTCCTTGTTGTGGCTGGGCTGATGAAGACTGCCGAGCAAGTGAGTCTTCAAATTTCCTTTTGTTGTCAGGGACAATTTCAGTTGCACCCCTAGGTGGTAACTTCCTTTGCTCCACCGCCTTATCGGTGAGTTTATGCGCCAGCGTAATCGCTTGTTGCTCCGTCGTAGGGTTGCTAGACATTACCATGCCCTGGATCTCAGGGACCAGACCCCCAAGATAAAACTCAAGTCCTTTAACGATGGTGTTAGCAAAATCAGGACAAAGGAACACCAGATCATGATGTCTTGCCGTGTATGCTTCAATTTCTGACCCGACCATCTTGTGGTTCCATAACGCTTGTTCCAATTGTTGAACTCTGTCCCGTGGACAATATTCTTCCTTGATTGAGCTTTGAACTCGGTCCAGGCCATTGCGTTCGCTGCAGCAAGTCCACGCATTTGGACTTGTGCGTTCCACCAGGTTAATGCCCCATCTTCCAACGTCGAGGTAGCATACTTGACCTTATTAGCTTCGAGGCAATTGCACATTTCGAAAACCAATTCAGACTTTTCGATCCAACGGACCAGTCCTATGGGTCCTTCAACTCCCGTGAACTTCCTCGAGTTCGCATCCAGGAACATCTTCTAGGGGTTAAGACCCCCTCCTGAGGATAGAGGATAGGTAGTCAGCGAGAAAGTCCACTAGCCAAACTATTAGATTTTCCCATGAAAATTTAATAATGGTTACCTGCTGGTGAGTTAGGAACACCTGCCAGAGCAGCATTCACGTGTTATTGGATTAAAGCGGCCAATTCTTCAGTTGACATGTTGAGATTTCTGCGGTGACCGGTTGCCATTTCAGATCTTCGCAAGACAACACAAACACACACCGATAAGTATATATCCAATATAGTTATCATATTCCACACTTAAATGATCACACAATTTATGTCAACCCAACAAATTAAACAATCAAAAGGAATATTCGATTAAATAAATTGTAATGTCTCACAAAATACCAACCAAACATATCAGTTTAATTATAAAATTTACAAGTTCAAACATAAGTGGAAACAAACAAACTAAAGGAAACAAAACGGAGATTGGCGAGACGAGTTAGTCATCTATGTCTCCATCTCCCAAGTCGCTATCACTGTTGTCTTCCTCTTCGGCGTTTTCAGCTTCAACAGCCGGGTCCTGTTCTGGCTCTTCTTCTTCCGGATCCTCCTCCGGGTCTTCCTCTGGATCCTCCTCTTCATCCTCTACCGGTGCTGGAGGGGCCGGTGCTGGTGCGGGTACTGGGATAGGTGGTGCTTGGTTCTGCTCCAGTTCGTGAATCCTCCAACTGGACTCAAGAACTCTGTCTTCAAGCCAGTCAGCCCTCAGCTGCTCAGCACGAAGGTCCTTAGCTAAAATGCTTCGAACTCTCCTATTCTCATCTTGCTCTTCCTCGAGCTCTTCAGTTTTTCCAGTCAGTTGACGTATCAGCCATCCCTGTGCTTTGATAGGCTCCTGCATTCTTTCCAGCTGCTCCTGTTGTTTCCTTAACACATCTCTAAGAAGATCGTCCCCCATTCCTGAAGAGTTGACCGGTTTGACCGGTATAGCGGTGGTCGGACGGGAGGACGACTCCCCTCCTAGAGCGAGTCTTTTCCTAGCAGCTGAGCGTGTCTCCACGCCACAAGGTGGTGAGGGTTCGACCATGGGTGCCTTCCCCGGCGCCCTTGATTGTCGAGATCTGTCGGATGATGATGATGACATAGCCTGCTGGGTTGGTGTAGTTAGTTACGAGCTGCGTATATCACTATATATATATATATATATATATATATATATATATATATATATATATATATATATATATATATATCACATAGAACAATTGTAGTATAACACATAACAAGATATCACAGTTCGGTGCCAACTAAGTCTAGTGGCGTGTAACAGCTATAGTTTAGGTCTACTTCTAATGCAAACCTGGTTCTCTATAGCTAGAGGCTCTGATACCAATCTGTCACACCCATCAAACCAGAATCTCAGACACTAGCAATATCGAACGACTCTATATGTTTTATTAAACGTTTTCCAAAAACATTTGTTGTTAACATGCATAGTCATTTTCAAAATATCAAGGTTTCAAAGTTTAGCGGAAGCATTAAAATAAAGTAACGGGCGCCAACATAAACGCCAAAATCAAAATCCCAAAAATTATTCGTAAATAAAGACTCGATAAAAATGTCTTGATCAAATGCAAGTGAGTGAACCTAGCGCTCCTAACGTCCTGAGAAACATGCAAAGAAACAAGTGTCAACATTAAAGAAGAGTGAGTTCACAGGTGTTTTTTATATAAGTTCACAAGTTCGGTTTAAAAGATTGTTTTCCCCCGTTATCCCTAACCCGGGATAACGACATAGTTCCATTATTCTTAACCTGGAATAATAAGGTTGGTTCGTAAATAAGTTCAATGTAAACATGTAGGTAGCGAGCCTAAAGTTACGTCACGTAAGAGTTCGCGATCGAAGCTGACTGTTGTTGCCTCTGTGTTGCCAGGTTTATCACTGACCATGGCGAAAGTTAGGCCAAATTAATCACCCGTTGACCATTCCCGGTCGGCTAGCGCGACTAGCTCGGGTGGGGCTTGTCAGGCCCAGTAGTACTACTATAATTTCCCCGCTATCTAACCCAATACTAACGATCTGAGAGTTGGTTGAGGACTTCCGTGATAAAGCTACTTAGTGGCCATAACATACATTAACATTAACTTAGTTACCGAGTAGTTAACGGCGTTAATTTCGCATAACGTAAAAGATAGAGTTGTAGAGCGTATACATGTTTCTCCCCCTGTTGTTCAAAACCAGATAAAATAGGGGCCGTGAATTCACCTTAAATTGCTCGGTTAGATATACGCAAAAGAAGCAAATGATGGAACCGCTAATCGCGTCCTAACATGTCAACCGATTCAAAGTTAGTGTGTTAACACACTGACACAAAACCCTACGCATAACTAACACACAGTACGGCACACGTAATAACCAATTCGAAACCATAATCATGCATGCAAAGTATCACCATACAAAATAACGATCAAACCAACTTGTCATAAACACAGGATAACTCATACAACACCTAGGTGCACACAAACGCAAGTTATCATGTTTCAGCTTGTACGCTCATAACTGGGCTGTTTTCGAGGATTTTTATAAAATAGTTCCAACATTCCAAAAATTCCAATTGTTTTACAGGAGTTGTCAATTAGACTGTAGAATTTTGTGTGAAATTTCCAAATCCTAAATCTTTATCAATTATTTATAGACATTTATATACTAGGCCGCAGTCAGATTCGTCGCTTTCTGACTGCAGTCCACGAGAAAAATCATTTAAAAATCATCGTTCATCCGATTAACAAAATTCCAGTGGGAGATTTTCGGAAATTCCCGTCTCCAGTTATTGTCCAAATTTAGTGACCTAACCCCATACAGACTATGAGATCCGACTCAATAAACAACCTGCAAATTCTGCAGAATTTACGCAGCTTCAGCTGCTGCACTAAATGACCATTCAAAAATAGCAAACACCTCAGAAAAATATGAATCCAGCGCCATTTGAAGCGTTTTTGAAAAATACACGTTTTAGGCTTCAGAAAATCCACTTTTCGATAAATAATGATCACGTTACAGCCAACTAAAGTTGGCTGTAAATGTCAATCAGCTTACTGTTTTCAACTTTATCGCATTAGAACATGTGTAAACGGCCATGACGCTTAGTTGTATTGATTAACAGCAGGTTAACTTGTCAAATATCATCATATATATCAATATTCATACAAACCAAATATATATCATGATCTTTATCGATAAAACGCAGCCTACTATTCTAATATTCAAACATATCATCACAACCGCAAAGATTCGCATATTCATCCGAACTAATCATACACCACAACGCTTTTTCATAATAATATAATACAAGCACATAATTATGATCAAGATTACACAAAACCTAGTGTGAATTGCAATACAATTAAACCCTAACCTTGAAACGATGACAAATAGCGAATCGGGACAAGCTTGGAATCATTCCGAGGGGTGTAGAACCTGCGCGACCGAGAGGGGGGGGCTGCCGTCGACTTTAACTAGAGTGTTAGGGTTTTGTTTTTTTTTTGAAGGTTTCCCACAACATGCATGTATGTATACATAAAGGGGGTTGCGATAGGGGGGCGGTTTGGGTTAGTTCCTTGGGCCGCAAGGATGGGCCGCAAGGAAGTGTGGGCCGCAAGGGGGTGTGGGTGGCGGGTTGGGTTTGCTTGGTCGCGAAGTCGAACGTTTCACAGGCTTGGTTCGGTTCGGCTTATAATTACTAACCGTTCATTATAATCTGATAAATAACTACACAAAATACGACTCGGCAATTATTCACAAACGTCTAATAACACATAGCACGTTATTCAGATACAACCCGTTATAATTTCCAAACAGTGTGTATTCCGTAAATACTAAAGTTAGCGTAGTTATTGCGAGCGCGTAATTTAATTCTCCGAATTAAATCAGCGTAGGAATGAATAACAATAAAGTAGCGCGTTTAAGATACCTGAAAAGCCAGGATGTCACAAAGCCTCAATATGAATTTGTGATGAAAACAATGTCTTATTTTGGAACAATGTGTTTTAAATTATGTTTGGAATGGCAATCTGAAACAGATAACAATGTGATTTCACTTTTGATAGTTGTAAATGTGAAATGAAACTTATAATGGCATGACATCATTGTTAATTAATATTGTTTACTAAGTTGGAAGGGATGATTATCTAATAGTCACACACTTGCGCTTCCGCTACGACCAGAGTGTGACAATTCTACCTAATTCCCTATAGTTATAGCTCTGATACCAATCTGTCACACCCCAACCGATGGCGAAACATCGGAGTGAGACGATAACGAGATTGCTCATTGCTCACAACGCTAATAATGATAATATTTAATTTAAAGTCGAAGTTCATTTCAAGAATAATTGTCAAAATACAACATTGAAACAAATACAACAATTAAACTTAACAAGTTTAAATAACACAATACAACAAAATTGATACAACAACATTAACCTAAACGGCTAAATGTGTGTATCTAAGTCCTTGCTATTTGATTTCACAGCATCCTTTTCATCAACCTGTAACATGTTTTAAAATAAATTCAATCAAAAGCAAAGGCGAGTACACAAGTTTAAGCATAGCATACGTATATGAATAAAGTTTAAACAAATCCTCATGGCAACTATGATTCTACAAGAGCAAATAAAAGGCATGCAATACTACTAGTCAAACCCTTAACGCAATCACGATGTTTTAACATGGCCTCAAGATTGCACGATGGAGGGGGATGCGTTACTTCCTAAAGCGCTTATACATGTCAAACGAAGGCTTAAAACAAGTTAATGACTAAAGTGTCCATAAAGAATGTCCAAGCTATAAGCATCAAGTAATCGTATCAAGTATTCATGTGTATAGGATTGTTTGTGCATTTCATAAAGTTTAAGTGTTGTGGTTTGGTATAAGTAAACATGTTACACCCAAAAGTGTTGTAAACGAAAAGTGGGTCGAGTGTACTCACGGTTTTGCTAAGCTTCTTTTGTTATTTCCGTGAAGGGCTTGGAGAGAGAGTTTGGGGGAACAATGAGTTATCCTACAAGAGGAAAACAGAGGTTGGTAAGTATTTGAATGATAACGGAGGATTTAGGAACTTTATATACTATAAAGTATGTATACAAAAAATAATCATCTAGACTTAATACTCGTTCTTGACACTATAATGCCCATTCGGGTCGATGTGTTTTCATGGGTTAGGATACCCATTAGAATCGTAACTAGATATTAAGTACTTAGGTGATGTAACCTAATATCATGACGGATAATTATTCGATTCCCTTCAAGAGTTCGGTTAGTGTACACACACACACACACACACATATATATATATAGTATACAAAATGAATAGATCATAGATATCATGAAATTTCATAGAAGTCATGCATGGAGGTAGGAGGATAACCTTCCTTTTAAAACCTCTCTCGTATAGTTTACCAATGCACAAGTCGTCACAAGAACGACAAGGATGGTCATGAGTAACACAAAAGTAAAAGACAAAAAGTAAAAAAATCATCAAGTGAGGTAGTGGATCGAAAGTAGGATAGCCAAGGCTTCCAAGTGATCACACTCTAACAACTCAAGTCTCATTTCAAGAACAAGCTTGGAAGGATACAACACTTGTGGGTTGAAAACCCTATTAAAACAAAAGGTTCTTACACTTGGGACCTTGAACATGGTGATGTTCCAAGTTGGTTTTCCTTAGAAAACCTATGGAGACATTCCAAAAGGTATTTCAAGTGTAAAGAAGGAAACGATCAAAGAAGGGAGGTGAGTTAGAACTCACTTTTGAAAGCCTTGATCTCTGGAAGAAGAGAGCTCTTAGAGCTTTTAGAGAGAAGAGAGGAGATGATTGAGGTGTGATTTGAGAGGAGAATGAGTGGGGTATTTATAGATGAGATTGAAAGTAATAAATGTAGAAAACACAAAATTGACCAATCCATGAGCTTGAAACCAACTTCTCTGGATTATGCCCCTCTCAAGGGCCGCGAGAGGGTGAAGAGGTCTCGGTCGCGGGCCGCTAGAGGGTCTGGCGGGGCGCGAGAATGTTGAAGTGTTCGGTCGTGGGCCGCGAGGTGGTTTATTCCAGAAGTTTCTTTATTTTTATCACTTTTAGTCCTTGAACTTAGTTTAAGTTGCCATTTTTTGCATGATTTAAGCATATAACGTGTATAAGTGTCGCGTGTGAATGCATGAACCTTTGCACGTATAACAAGTATCAGTATGATTGAATGCATGTAAGACAAGTATATATCAATTTTATTATGATTCAAGTGTCGGATTACAAGATTGGGAAAAGAAATTCGAAAACGATACAAATACAAGTTCCAAAAAAATAGAAATACGACTATACTTTCTAATTAAGGAAAGTATGAAAAAGCGAGGCGTTACAATTCACCGCGTGCAATTGTTCTCTTTTTTTACCGTTGGGTGGCCCTTCAAACGGTTATTATGCCTTCAACTTAAAAAAAAAAATAATACCTATTTATAGATAACCAATTCACCCCACTACACACCAATTTATATTTTTCACACCCATTCTCTGTATTTCTCTTTTCATTTCTTCACACATTTTAAAATTTATATCACAAGTTATCAAAGTGGCGGATCAAATACCGTTGTTCATTCCACCCAACAATAGCGACGGTTATATCTTCACAAACGATAGCAGCTTAATTTTTTTAAAATATCATCGAAGAAGCCGAACTAGAAGACACAGGCACGTGTAGGAAAAAATATGTCTATCGTGATCAGGAGAAAGGCCACGAAATCCTTATGGAAGACTATTTTGTTGGGGAGACGAAATACATTTGTTTTGGTAAAAAATCGGTTTAAGGATAATGTAACCAAACTTTCATTGTGAGTTAGAGTGCTAATGTGATGAACAATCGTGTGAACAGATACGAAATGTAAATGTTGATGAACACAATGAAGTAGGCGACCGCGTCCTACTGAAGGTGTCACCCTGGAAGGGTGTAATCCGCCTTGGGAAACGAGGCAAACTAAACCCACGGTACGTAGGTCCGTTTGTGATCTTGAAACGTATTGGACCCGTAGCTTATCAATTAGACCTCAGTGGAGTTCACAACGTTTTTCACGTGTCAAATCTGAAGAAGTGTCTATCAGATGAAACCCTAGTCATTCCATTGGATGAGATTCAAGTGGATGAACAACTGCACTTTGTGGAACAACCTATCGAGATCATGGATCGTGAGATCAAGACTCGAAGGCATAGCAAGATTCCAATCGTTAAGGTTCGTTGGGACTCTAAGCGTGGACCGGAGTTCACATGGGAAAGAGAGGACCAAATGAAAAGCAAATACCCACACCTCTTCGCAGATGAGCAGCAAACTAACGATACCAGCAACTAAATTTTCGGGACGAAATTCTTTCAACATGGGGATGATGTGACAACCTGGGAATTTCTTGTAATTTCGCGTACCATTGTTAACGAACTAAATCTTTGTGCGTGGCACTCTAAACATGTACGCTGCATTCTAAACCGCGTTTACTCAATTTTCGGGACGAAAATTCTTTCAACATGGGGATAATGTGACATCCCGGTTTTTCAGACATCTTAAACGCACTACTTCACGGTTATTCGTTCCTACGCTAAATTGATTCGGAGACTTAAATTGCACGCTCGAAATAATTACGATAATTTAGTGAACTTGTCAAATGAATTACGTGCTACGTATTAAACGTTTATAAGTTGGTGAGTTATTATGTGATGTTCCGATTTCGTGATTTGTTTTGAGTTATAGAATGTAGATATAATAAATAGATAAATGAATCGAACCGAGCCGCGAAACGAATAGACCTCACTTCTTTGCGACTCAAGTAGTTAATCGAAACTTGAGGACCAAGTTGTAGACCCAAACCGACCCACCCGAACCCCTTGCGGCCGCGAGCACCCAAACCGCAAACCCTTCCCTTTTCCCTTTACCTCTTGCGCTATATATACACACACATGCATGTGCATTGTTTCAAAAACAAAAACACACAAACCCTAATAGCTAAACAGCCGACGGCAGCCCTCCATTCAGTCTCTCGATCGCAAAACAGCTTTGCTACATCCCTCTTGATCGCGGCAGCCCTCCCCTCGCCATTCTCCTTCTCGGTCGCGATTTTTCCTTGATCATCGGCTTCCATCTCACTCACGGTTCATTAATCTTCGGTGTAAAAGGTTAGAGTTTATCATTATTTGCAAAGTTATACTAGGATTATAAACTCTTGATCATGTTTGAATGTAGTGTTATGATGTTAGCCGATTAATTATGCTAGTTGCGGATATGATGATTAGCGGAATCAAGAAACATTAGGCTGCGTTTTGTGTGATAAAAACTATATGTTATGATTAGGGTTTGCATGGGTATGATATATATGACGATATATGATTGGTAATTCTGTTCTTGATCGCTTATATTTAACGTATCGATTGTTTAAGCGGGTTATATTGCGATAAAATGCTGAAATCAGGATGCTGAGTGGTGTTTACAGCCAACTTCAACTGGCTGTAACTTGGTTATTATTTATCGAAAAACGGATTTTCTGAAGTCTAAAACGTAGAGTTTTGAAAAACGCTTCTAATGGCGCTGGATTCATATTTTTCTGAAGTCGTTTGATATTTTTAACTGGCCAATTAAGTTCAGTAACTGAAGCTGTGAAAATTCTGAAAATTTGTTAGTTGTTTATTGAGTCAGATCTAATAATCTGTAGAGAGTCGAATCACGAAATTTGTACAGAAACTGGAGATGGAAATTTCCGGGAAACTCTCACTGGAATTTTTTTAATTGGATGAACGATGATTTTTAAATAATTTTTCCCGTGGACTGCAGTCAGAAAGCGACGAATCTGACTGCAGCCTAGTATATAAATGTTTATGAATAATTGGTAAAGTGTTAGGACTTGAAAAATTTACATAAAATTCTAGAGTTTAGTTGACACCTTCTGTAAAAAAATTGGAATTTTTGGAATGTTGGAACTATTTTATAAAAATCCTCGAAAACAGCCGAGTTATGAGCATACAAGCTGAAACTTGATAACTTGCGAATGTGTGTACCAAAGTGTTGTATGAGTTGATTTGTTTTCATGATAGGTTGGTTTGATCACTATTTTGGTATGATAATACTTTGCATGCATGATTGTGTTTTCGAATTTGTTATTGTGTGTGCCGCTTTGTGTGTTAGTTATGTGTAGGGTTTGTATCAGTGTGTTCACACACTAACTTTAAATCGATTGACTTGTTAGGACGCAATTAGCGGTCCCATCATTTGCTACTTCTGTGTTACACTAACCGAGCAATTAAAGGTGAGTTCACGACCCCTAATTTTATCCGGTTTTAAACAACAGGGGGAGAAACATGTATACACTCTACAACTCTATCCCTTTACGTTATACAAAATTAACGTCATTAAACTATTCGGTAACTAAGTTAATGTTAATGTACGTTATGGTCACTAAGCAGCTATATCACACAAGTCCTTGACAAACTCTCGGATCGTTAGTATTGGGTTAGATAGCGGGGAAATTATAAGTAGTACTACTGGGCCCGACAAGCCCCACCCGAGCTAGTCGCGCTAGCCGGCCGGGTATGGTCAACGGGTGAATAATTTGGCCTAACTTCGCCATGGTCAGTGATAGGCCTGGCAACACGGAGGCACAACAGTCAGCTTCGATCGCGAACACTTACGTGACATAACTTTAGGCTAGCTACCTACATATTAACATTGAACTTAATTACGAATCAGCAATATTATCCCGGGTTAGGGATAATGGAACCAACAACATTGTTATTCCGGGTTAGGAATAATGGAACATCAATATTATTCCGGGTATGGAATAATGGAACCATCAGTATTATTCCGGGTTGGGAATAATGGAACTAAGTCGTTATCCCGGGTTAGGGATAACGGGGGAAACAAACTTATAACCGAACAAATGAACATATAAAAACCTGTGAACTCACTCTTCTTTAATGTTAACACTTGTTTCTTTACATGTTTCTCAGGACGCTAGGAGCTCTAGGTGCACTCACTTGCATTGATCAAGACATCTTTTTATCGAGTCTCATTTATGAATATTGTTTGGGTTTTTCTTTAGTTTTGGCGTTTGTGTTGGCGCCCGTTCCTTTACCTTACTTTAATGCTTCCGCTCAACTTTAAAAACTAATGCTTCCGCTAAACATTGAAACCAAACTAAGACAATCTAAAATTAACTATGAATGGTTAAACAAATGATTTTGGAAAACATATTAACAAATCATATAGAGTCGTTCGACGTTACTAGTGTCTCAGATTCTGGTTTGTTTACACGCCTCGCGGTAAAACTCCGCAAGTGGAAATTGAGGGTGTGACAATAAACCTTAGCAGCCACTCTCACTCCTCAAGACCACCAAAAACGATACCTCTTGCAAGAACCAATTCTTCTTTGTAAGGAGGAATACCATTCCTTTAGGGAATAGTCTTCCAAAAAAGTGGAACTTGAGGGGTAGGATATAGATCTTTAGGTTAGGACTGTAGAGAGTTCTTTCTTTTTTGTTGCGGATAATTGATCTTGTTTCATTTATTTGTGTAGTGACCCGATTTGCTTCTCTCACTGATGCTCCTGGAACTGTAGAAAGAGTAGCTGCATTCTGGGAATTGGATACAACAGTTAGAACATTCAAACCAAAAGCAAAGGATTTAGAAGATACCACATCCACCACCTTCACAATGTCAAGTAAGTATCCATGTACAATGAAATGTTTATAAGATAAAATAAAATTAAAGGATTATGAATACTTATCTTTTATGTTGGCTGAATAGGTGTTGCTAGGTCCTCATCCATATCTGCCTCAAAGTTTGATTTTGGAGATATCGACAAGATAATCTCCTCTTGTTCGATCAAGAAAGAGCTGGCCAAAGGCCAAAGCCAACTGGAGTCCAAAGTATGACCACCCGTGTCAAGGCTGGATCCAACAGGAAGAAGCCAAGTGAGTCTGATGAAGACAATCTCCAGATAGAGCGACAATTCCACGACTTTGTCATTGAGGTAAGGATCCTTGATGCTTATGACTAATCTTGTCTTTTGCTAAGGATAAATGATCCTGACTCCCCTGTCTTGTAATTTGCAGAAGTTTGTACATATCCAGGCTAACCAGGATAAGCGATGCTGAAGAGAGCCTAGTTGATCTTTGTTCCATCGCCGCTGCCAAGGACAAGAGGATCTCCCAGCTCGAGAAGGAGGTCAACACCCTAGAGAAGCAGATCATGGTGGCATAGATACATGCCAACAAAGTCCAATAGGCTATGGATCCTGCTTTTGATAGGTCTGAATGGGATCTTGCTAGGTGGAGGCTGAGACTCTTGGATCTCGGTGGTGAAAAGGAGCCTGAACGAGTGCACATGTTGGAAGCTATGACTAGTGAGACAAAGGAGGTGGTCGAGGCAACTGGGGCTGAAGGTGGTGAAGCAAGTGGTGGTGCAGCTGAAGGTGATGTTGCTGTGGTGGGCAATGAAGGATAATATAGACGAGGCCTGAGCCCACTTTTTTGTTGATAATGTTTTTATTTTGAACAATCTGTGGTTTGTAATTCTAAACAATAGTTTCTAGGGTAAGGGTCCATGATCCTTAAGACAATAGGGGGTGGCAAAGGTGGATGGGTCCTTCTGTTTGTGGAGGATGAAGCCTTTGACGCCCCTCACTTTTATTTTCCTGCATCTTATGAACAATTAGTATGGACACCCTTTATCAACCCAAGTGGACGGGCCACGTTTTGCTGGTAGAAACTTGGGTTGATAATTTTGACAACCTTTTAATGGGTTTTAATAAAAATTATAACCTTTTAACTATATCTTGTGTTGTATCTTTATTTCTGAAATATTGCTCTGATTAGTTTATTTTATTATTAGTTTTGTTTTACAAAACTTAGAGAATTTTGGATTTGTCAAAAATACACCAATTCTCTACATAACAACTCTAGAAAATATGAGAAGTTATATAATAAAGGATCATATATTTTCAATTGAAAGATCTAGGGTGTAAATAATAATGTAAATAAACTAAGGATAAAACATACCAGAGAATCCAAGTTAGGATTCTATATCCTTAAGAATTACTATCGTATAAACAGACCAAAGAAATCAGTTGAGGTTTAAGGATTCAGGATCCTTATCTACAAACCTTTAAAGCTTCAAGAACCTGTAAAGGACAACTTGGGACTAAGCCAAATATTCTGGGGATAAACCCATCATAACTAGGGACAAGCCCAAAATTCTTAGGGTCTGGCCCGAACTAGGGACATGCCCAATGTAAGTGACATAAAAATGCCAAAATCTTAGCTAACGTGAAAACGTTAGAAACCTTAGGATAACGGATGTATGGTATGTCTACCATTATACTTGAGATCCTACATGTGGCCAACAACCATGAAATTGTCAGCCACTAAAGCATGTACTGGTCCCACTGCCTCGAATCATACTTGGATAAGATACCTTTAAACTTTAAAAGATATAAGATACCTTAAACATGGGAGAGAGGTGGCCAACCCCTTAATCCTCTGTGAATAAATGTTAAAAACTCTGCAAAAGCTTAAAACTTTATAAAAATGGATGTTAAAGGTTTAACATCCTTTCCTTATAATGAATAACGAGTATAAAATGAAAGAGGATGAAAGTGAGATGTTACCAAAGTAAGGATGATACATCCTTTGAGGATCCTAGATCCTGGGTCAGAATACTAGAGTCTCCAAGGATCCTTGATCCTTCTTACATGAAGTATCTTTTCAGATGAGCAGCATTCCAAGCTCTTGGTAGAAGATCACCATCCATAGTCAATAGCAAATACCCCCTTTCGAGCTTCTACTTCTATCAAGTAGGGCCTTTCCCTTTTTGGTGCTAATTAACCATCAGCTGGATTTGTAGTGTTATGAAATGCTTTTCTCAGCACCAAATCACCAACTTGAAATCTTCTGATCCTCATATTCTTATTGTTTTGCTCCAGCCATTCTTTGTTGATAGCTAGCTGATAGACCGTGTCGTCCCGATCAGTCAAAAACCCAAATTAACTTAGGTAGCTAGGATAAGTCGAGTATCGTATCTATGAAGAGCATGTGGTCAGTATCACACTAGTGGTTCGATTGTCTAAACTATTTACAAACAAGTACACAAATAATTATGAAACTTGTAATTTTCTTTGTTTGTTTGTTTGGTTGAAAAAGGTGTCGAAGTGAACCGACAAATTGTTATTATCTAAGACAATGGTTTATTAACTAGGATTGCAAAACTTAACAAACAATAATTTAGAAACAAGTTCCACACTCGGTTCGATAATTGCAATATCTAGGGTTCCTACATATTTAACTTGATTCAGTTGCATATAGTGATTAATGAATTTAGTGTAACGTGGCTTAGGTGCCAAAAGCTATCAACGTTATAGGAACGGACCGCAATGCACTTCTTTACCAAGAACATGTAAATCCTAACCTAAGATAAGGCATAATTGCACATAACCATTTCGCAAAGTCAAATTTTATTATCACTCGACAATTTACGAATTCGAAACAAATGCGAGACAAATATCAAAAGTTTCAAATACTAAACAACTTATCACGAAATCAAATCAAATACAAATGTTTAAAACCTAACAAATTTACAAAAATCTACACCGGGTAAAACCCGAAGAGACTAGTCGCGTATACTTATCATGTCTCGCAAGAACAATATCATTTTTTTTTCCTTCGATCTGTGTGCAAAAGCAAAGAAGGCTGCCCTGTTGCCGTCAAACCTCTGTTTTTGTCCAACTCTTCCCTATGCGTTCCTTCTCTTTTCATGTGGGCTGCCACTCTTTTATTTTTAGTTTACTCCATTTTGTTTGCCCAATCACAAAGAATTAGTTAATCAAGCGCACATTCATACATGTTGGCCACATACATGATTAGTTTGATGGCCATATAAACCTTTGAATTCTAAAATTCATGCTTTCTTCTTTACTGACGTTAACATAGAATTTAACAAATGAATTAATTAGCTCATGACCATATTAATAACAATATTAATTCAGTCATTTGTTTCAATGATAATTCTTTTTCACGTTGGCTTTTCAGAACCAAAATTAATCATTTTTTCAAATTAAAAGATTTGTCATATTTTCTTTATTATTTGTTATAACTCTTTTATTTAACATCATTTTCTCTATAATTTACCATATACAAAAATCAATTAAAATAATATATTTTATAAGAATATCAATGTATTTATAAAATAATTAGTATCAAATTAAGTGTATCTAAAATATACAGATCACTAGCCATTCTATTCTTGTCAAATTCTTTAGCTCATCCACAGTATCCAGCTTTTTGGTCAGATTTTCGGCATTTGTTTTAGAATCACGGATGCTTGTTCTAGCTGTAGGAACTGCTATTTCTGTAGGGATCACTATCTCAGTTCTAAAGACTAGGGAGATGTAGTCTGGCCTGTGGCTTTCTTTGGAGTTGTTCTATCTGCCCACAAGACATACGGTAGCTCTTCAGCCTATTTTCCCTTCTTGGATCCAAGTTTCTTTTTCAAGTTGTTGATGATGATTTTATTCCTTGATTTTGCTTGACCATTACCTTATGGGTGGACTGACGTTGATGTTATCATCTTAATCCCCCAGTTATCACAAAAGTTAGTAGTTCTACTCCTAATAAATTGGGATCCATTATCACAAATAATTTCAGAAGGAATTCTATATCTAATAAAATGTTTTTTTAATGAATGATATAGCTTATTTTCCCTAACTTGAGCAAAAGTTTATGTTTCTCTCCATTTAGAGAAGTAGTCTATCATAGCTAGCATAAATATTTTTTCTCCTGCTACCTTTGGAAGTTTTCGAACTATATCCATTCCCCATTTCATGAATAGCCAAGAGAAAATTATTGGATATAAAGGCTCTGCTAGTTGATATAGGATGTTGATGTGTCTTTAACAAGCATCACATCTTCTTGTGTATTCTACATCATCCTTCTTCATTGTAGGCCAATAATAATCTATTCTGAGGATTCTTGAGAATAATGCTCTGCCCCCAGTGTGGTTTCCACAGTCTCCTTCATGAAAATCCTTCAAGACCTCTTGAATTTCTGGATCCTCAATGCATCGCAAATAGGGACCTGCAAGAGATCTTTTATACAAAATGTTATTTAATATAATAAATTGAGATACCTTAACTCTGAACGATCTGGGATTCTCCCCTGTGAAAATTTCCCCATTCTGGATGTAGTTCCTAATTAGAAGGATCCATGATCCTGAATTTGGCTACACATCACTAGGTACAATTGTAGTATCTTCAACTATTTCCAATACTTCATTTTCCTTGATTGCAGGAAAAAGAATAGGAATGATAGGTATGCTCACGTCTTCTGGTATCTTTAAGTATGATCCTAGATTTGCTAACACATCTGGCCCAACATTTTCTTCTCTAGGTACCTGCGCTATGCTTAAAGAATTGAAAGCATTTGCTAGTTTTTAACAATTTCTAAATATTTGATTAATTTCTCACCCTTCACAGCATATAAGCCATTGTAATGGTTAGTAATTAGCAATGAGTCTATGTATACTTGAAAATACCTGATCCTCGTCTATTTAGCTAATTACAAACCTGCTATTAGGGCCTCATATTCTACTTCATTGTTAGTTGTCTACACTCAAAAGCAATGGATTGGGGTATTATGTCCCCAGCGTGTTCTTTGTCTCACCGCTGAATCCTACAAGGATTGAAGATCTTCGAACTATTTCTGACTCTGGGATGTTCATCCTTTTGAGCACATCGAGTTGAATAATATTCACGTATCTCCCTCCATCAATAAGGATTCTGCGAACAAAGTGGTTAGATATAAATAAAATAATGACTAAGCCATCATGATGAGGATCCAGTATATCAACACGGTGATACTCATCATAGGATAGGGTTTTCTTTTAGCTACCGAACGGTAAAATGATGTTCCACAATTTCCTCGTTTTCTCCACAGATGTTACTAGTGCTATACAACTACTCCTAGCTACTGCTATCGTTATGCATTATCTTTGTTCCATAAGAAATATTAATGGAATTAGAACCAAGGAAATTCCATGGGGAATTGCCACCTTAATTATGAAATGTCAAATGTATTTGAAGCTATCAAAGATTAGTGAGTAAATAAATATTACCTGGTAACAAATATTGAATAAATAAACTATTAGTTACAAATTCTATTGTCTTCTAAGACAATATGGTGTGGTTTACTAGTGAACCATCATCACCATCCTTCATCTTAGTGTCATGTCAGCTTTCGCTTCCATCATCTCTCTCTTCCACAAACATTGTGTGTCGTTCACTACCCCTACTATCATCTCCCTTTTTTTATTTTCAGTAAAATGCCAAATTCATCCTTATGGTTTAGGTAGATTTTTCTGTTACATCTAAAATATGTTTCTTTTTTTATCTGGACACCTGATGTATCGATTTTATTGTTATTCTCATCCAAATCCTTAACACAATTTATTTTTTCTGTTAAGTTGAGAGACTAACATACAACATATTAAATCTTTATACAAGTTGTTAATGCTTATAATAAATAAAAATATCATTTAAAAAAACGCAAATACACACTACCGTCACCACCATGGCACCATTACCACACTTGCCACCCCTAAAAAGGAAAAGGAAAATAAAAATTTTAAGGACTAAAATCGGCAAAGTTTAAAGTTTAATTCTGACTAATAAAGTGTAGTGTGATGGTTGTGGTGTGGTAATTCATTAATAATATCATTCCACTAAAAGGGTGTTTGGGATTGCGTTTGAAAATGCTTATTAACTTATTGAAATCAATAAGTCAATAAGTTATTTGGAAAAACCATAAATTCTGACCTTTGAAAATTAACTTATTTATTTATTAGTTTTTTAAAAAAAGATAATAAGTCATTTCAAACTCAATCCTAAACACCTTCTAAATTTATACCAATGTCCTAAAGGTGTACGGGTTGCTTGCAGGGAAAGGCAAGCGGTGAATGTTCAATGTGTGGGAAACCGCCGCTAACCCAGGATTCGACATGGTAAACTGACTTGAGCGGGGAGCATTCACCGCGTGCAACTGTTCTCTTTTTTTACCGTTGGGTAGCCCCTCAAACGGTTATAATGCCTTAGACTTAAAAAAATCACATACCTATTTATATGTTTATAATATTTTTTTGTTTTTTATTTAAACATTAAAAAGAAAATTAAAAAAAATAAAAGAATAAATGGGTAAATTGCCAAAATCGTCCCTGAGGTTTGAGAAATGGCAAAATCGTCCATTACTTAATAACACATTTTAACCGAATTAGTGATTTGGATGAAAATGAAAACAAAAATGAAATTTTAGGGACCCAGATACAAAAAGTTTATTTTTATACTGAAGTGGGAAAAATTACCTAAACTAGAGACCATTTTGACATTTTACTCTTTTTATAATTTGACACAAAACTGCTAGTTTTTGTTTTACATGTTTTCCCGGATTTGATCGTCATTTAGTTGCTACTTAGTACGGTATTTGATGGTCACATTTGGTCCCCTTGACTTTCTAATACTTTTAGGTTTAAATTCGACTTTGTCTATGTTTTACGTCATGTGAGTCACTTGATGTTAAAAGTTTATATTTTTATTTTACGTTTTCCGATTTTGATTACTATTCGATTGCTACTTGGCTTTCTTATGTTGTATATATGATTATATGAGTATTGCAAATAGTTTTTGTTAAAATACTCGTATACTCTAATAGGGATTGAAAATTAATAGCGAAGAAGATACATTGGTTAAAGTTACAAAAGTTAAAGAGAGTCAATATTTATGTATATTAATTCACTAGGAAATATGTTGTTGTTGTTATTATTATTATTATTATTATTATTTATTGTTTTTTTTGTGGTTTTGTCGTTTTTTTGTTTCATATTAAACTTTAAGGTTTCTATTTTTAATAAACCTTTAATTCTTTATAAATTTTGATACAAAACTTAAATAAATTGTTTTTTATTGGTTTTTGTTTTATGTTTTTTCTGGATTTGGTCGTCGTTCGGTTGCTGCTTAGCACAGTGTTTTGTGATCACCTTTGGTTCCTCAGGTTTTTTTTCCCCTTGACTTTCTAATACTTGTTTGTATAATTTGACTTCGTCTACGTTTTACGTCACTTGGTGTTACAAATTCGTATTTTTCGTTTTACCCGGTTTTCGTTGTCATTTGGTTGGTACTTAGCGTGGTTTTACATCCCCCCTCCCCCCCCCCCCCCCCCCCCAAAAAAAAAGAAACGTTGGTAGCACGATTTTACGCCGCCTTACAGCAACATGAGAACTTAATACTAGTTCTAATAATATTTGTTAATGATACATATATGTATACAGACATGCGAGAAGGTAATAATCAATAGCTAGTAGTTTATTTATTTAAATTTCGGTTACAATGTAATTGCGTTTACTCCATTTTAAATAGCTTCAGGTATCTTGATATTTCACAAAATTTTGTTACTATTTCAAACTTTTGTTGTTATATCTAATTTTCTATTACTATATAATTGTATTTACTGATGTGACACTTGTTTAGTAACGTGAAACTTTTTTTAGGTCATGTTACTACAAAATGGCACGGTAAGTGGGAAGCGACATGCTGTTCCCACACTCTCGCATCTGATTGGGCACCATCCTGCACCCATAGCAAATGCATAACATATAGCCTTAAAGCTACCGATTTATTAAACTTCCAAATATTGAAAATTAATAAATAGTTCAAGGACCATATTGCAATTCATCCCAAAAAGAATAAAGGTGGCGGGAGATGCCATTATTTCCCATGTCTCCTCCATCTCTCACGTTTTTCTGTTCATCTGATGGAAGTTTCTCGTCGTTCTGGTATCGCTCTTGATCTTCATAATTTACCTACACATATCTTCAGATTCCTCAAGGTATATCCTAATTTATCCATTCAACCGTGTAAAATTCATCAAATATCCTTCAATTTTCGTTATCCAAGAACAAAATCTCATATTTTTCATTATTAACGTCTGTTTATCCAATTTCAATATCTCATCGTTAACCTTGTTAGATTTATTGTGTCTTCATCGCATTCCGATCGGTCAATTTCGTATATTATGATTTAGGTTAGGCTTTATAGCGTAAGTTGGGGAATGCTAGGTCTTTGATTTGGTAATCATGAAGGTTTTGCGTGTGTATTTTGTGAATATACCTCAAATTGAATTTTAATTGTAATGTTTTGTAACCTTTTGTTGATGCTATTTCATGTTGAATTTCAGTAAGAGATGGCTGGTGAAGAAAAGAAGGAAGGGGTTATATTTGCAGTAGAAAATAATAGAATTCTTTTCTCTGATTCCTTAGTTCCAATCTCTGCTCAAGGTAAAAAAAACTGCCAAAACAAATGTTTGGCTGGTAAAACCTACCAAAATAAACTTTTGACTTTTTGTTTTCACTATGATGCCTGAAGAAACGACACGTGGATTCTTTGGGCACTTAGTGCACCATATTCCGGCCACGTGGACAACTTGAAAACATGCCACTTGGATCTTTTTACGCGGAATACTCCGGCCAAAAAAATATTAATTCTCAAGTGCGTATTGCAGACATAACGAATTACAAATCTAGGAATTAGTCTTTTTTTCGGTAGGCGTGTATCACCAATAGATGCCACATGGCATGTGTTAGGTTTTCCACATGGACCACGTATGGTGCACCAAGTGCCAAAAGATGTCCACTTGTCACTTCCTAAGTGGCATTCTGTTATGTTCACAAGTGAAAACCAAAAAATCAATGTTTATTTTGTTAAGTTTGACCAGTGAACTGGTCTGCCTTTGACTGCAATCCATTTCTTTTCGGACATCTATGATTTATATTGTTATATATCAACCAGAAAAATACCTCAGATTGAACAGCACTGCTATTTTTCTGATTACAATGTAACTTTTGAAATGCTGGTTTTGTATACATCCAATAGTAACGAGCTGAAATATTTCTTGCATGGTTAAAGTTTTGTATAACATTAATTGCTGAGAATTAGCTTTGTAGATAAGGACGATGACGAATCCGATGATTCACCACTAAGGAATGATGAGGATACTAAAAGCAAATCCGAACCAGCATCACATACGGGCTCTGGTTCTGCAGATTCATCATCTAGCAGACCTGGTTTTTCAGATTTAGTAGCTCAAAAAACTCATTCAAAGCAAATATGCGGGTACTTATGGAAGTTATCGAAGGTACCCTCGACAAGCTTGCATACGTTTAATTCTGGCCTTTCTAGCCTCCCGTCGATTAAGAAGCTGACTGGGAAAAAAAGCCCGAAACTCATGCAGAGTATTCCAGAATCGCCTTCCCAATTAGACGCAGAATTGTATTGTTTTGAGGCTTCATGGACAAATTTTTCACTCGCACAACTCGAAGAGGCAACAAACAACTTTAGTCGTGGTTTGTCTATGACTCTAACCATAATGCCTTCATAGTTTTTATCTTTCTTAATATCAGCTCTATACTTAATGCTCGTAGAGTTGACCAAATGTGGTTACCTTTTTATGCAATTAAGATTAGAAAAGCATCGAGCTTTTACTTTTATTCTGTTCAAGTGAGACAAATATTTGAAAAGAAAATGTAACAAAGTTTTATGTTTCCCTTGCTAACAGGTACACCTCTTACAAACTGTTTTGATGAAATTATATTTTTCCTTTCCTTTGAATTAAGTAGTTCTGTAATGAGACAAAACTGCTATCCTAGATGGTCTATACCAGTTATTAAGTCGAACTTATGTTTCTTTTTGTGTTAAATATTTGATACATCTATGCAACGTGTATGTTGTGTTTAAAACATTATAACAGTGGAAGGTTGTTATAAAATTTAGAGTTAAATGCCATTTTAGTCCCTGTGGTTTGGGCCATTTTGTCAGTTTAGTCCAAAGGTTTCATTTTTCGCCTGTGGGTCCAAAAAGGTTTCACAGTTGCCATTTTAGTCCACTGGGTTAACTTCATCCATTTTTTTTGTTAACGAGAAGGGCAATTCGATGATTTTATATGGTCGAATTACCCTTCTGGTTAGTAGAATTACATTTAACTCTAAAATTTATATTAATTTTACTGGAGTAAAATGCCATTTTCGTCCCCTGAGGTTTGGCCAGTTTTGTGACTTTTGTCCAAATGTTTGTTTTTCCGCATCTGGATCCAAAAGGTTTGAAATCTTGCCAGTTTCATCCGGCTCGTTAACTCCATCCATTTTTCTCCGTTAAGTCAGGAATATTTCTGTCTTTTACCTACTTTGTTTCGTTTTCAATACTTGTACATTATGCTAAATGCTTGTACATAAAGTGAAAAAGACTGAATTGCCCTTTAAGTTAACAAAAAAGACAAAAAAACCCTGACGTAATGGAGAAATATGGATGGAGTTAACAAGCCCGATGAAAATAGCAAGATTTCAAACCTTTTGTATCCAGATGCGGAAAAACAAACCTTTGGACGAAGTCGCAAAACCAGCCAAACCTCAGGGACGAAAATGGCATTTTACTCCATTGGAACCAATAATATGTTGAGAACTGCATAATGCACATGTACATAGTGCATAAATGGCCTGTGAGTTCTGATCACAAAATTATATCATTTTAGCTAACATTTTTCTATGATGTTGCAAAGAAAACTTAATTGGAGAGGGAGGTTATTCTGAAGTGTACAAGGGTCATTTACAAGATGGGGAAATGATAGCAGTAAAAAGACTAATCCGAGGTACACCTGAAGAGATGACTTCCGATTTCTTATCTGAACTTGGAATCCTTGTTCACGTAAACCACCCGAACATTTCTAATGTCATTGGCTACGGAGTTGGCGGTGGCATGCACCTTGTTCTTCCTTTATCCCAGCATGGGAGCTTAGCTTCTTGTCTTTCTGGTTGGTTCTTAATTACATTAACTCGATGGATGGCTCGGGTAAACGGGTCAGATGGGTAACTTATTGTACACATTGAAATGGGCCAGTTCGGGTTGACCATGTCAATAAGATCACAAAAAACATAATGTTGTAAAAACGAGCTAACTTGTATTTAAATATTCAGATCAGAACAAGAAACTTGATTGGGGAACAAGATATAACATTGCGTTGGGCACTGCATCGGGCCTTTGTTATCTTCACGAGGGCTGTCAGCGCAGAATCATTCACAGAGATATAAAAGCACCTAATATTTTGCTTTCACATGATTTTCAACCTCGGGTAATCACATGACTTGAAATTCCCAAAAAAATATCATTTTTAATTTTTTACCTATGTACTTAATTTTGATGATAAGTTTCTGTTATAATGATAGATTTCTGATTTTGGGCTGGCGAAGTGGCTTCCAGATCAATGGACGAACCTCACTGTATCACAGTTTGAAGGGACTTTCGGGTACGTAACATTAATTGAATTTGTTTATTTATTTTTCTTTTTAATTAACTTGAATCTTGTTTACTATGTACAGCTACCTTGCTCCGGAAGTTTTCATGAATGGCTTAGTTGATGAGAAAACTGATGTGTATGCCTACGGAGTCCTGCTGTTAGAAATCATCACCGGGCATCCTGCGTTGGATGAGTCGCAGCAGAGTCTGGTTATGCGGGTATGCATTTTCTTCTTACAAATGCAGCCCCGAAAATGAGTCATGGTTAGAAAACTAACTGTGGTTAATTCCTTGCAGGCTAGACCTTTTATCAATGAGAAAAGCTTTGAAAAACTTGTGGATCCACATCTTGATGGCGCGTGTGACCTGGAGCAGCTGAATGATTTGGTATGGATTGCTTCTCAATGCATCAATCAGGATCCAACTGAACGACCGAAAATGAGCACGGTTATTGTTATTTAACTTTCTATTTTTTTCATAAATTTCTGAATTTTTTATTTAATTATAATTGAATAGTATTTTTATTTCTTTTTGTTGATTTGACATGAATGCAGATTTACAGGATGTTAAGTGGTGATGAAGGTATTCCTGATTGTGGGAAAAAGTTTATAAAGAGGGCAGCCTTCAAAAAAAGGAAGTCTGATGAAGAGCTAACTGAATTGGAGTTTTAGGGTTTGTATTAATTGATGCATTTTGGGATTATTTTTATTTTCCATTAGGTTTCTAAATGGCGGATTTCCAGGTTTCAGGCTGTTAGCCTTCGAGCATGAATAAATATACGGGTCGTGTTTAGGTTCGCCATTTTAACATGTTAACCTGACACGATTGCCCCCACCAGAAAAGGCAGAGACAAGGATACTAAAACTCGTTAAAAACCCTACAAATAGGAATTTGTCATTTCACAGCTTTATAACTTATTGCATAAACAAATTTAAAACACTTGTAAAATTCAATAGTCTAGTTCAGTAATGTGTATTTATCTTTGGAAACCAGCTTGTTTTTCATCTTATTTTTTTGTATCTATTTACTTCCTCGGGACCGCACTCTCCAAGAATCATTGTTTGGTTTTGATGCGTCAGACTTCCGATGCTGTTTCGATTGGAACCAGTCTGTTACCAAGGTTTTGACTTAAGTTAAATCTTCTTTTCATAGCAGGGCCTGAATTATTAGTTGGTCTCTTGGTTAAATACCTGTTTTATACTTTCTATGATCCATCCATTAGCTAGACCATTTGTTTTTCTTGTGGCTGCATGCCTGTCTGATGTAGTGATGTTTCTAAATTTTGACCATATGGATTCGGTCTAAGTTATCAGGTGAGTCTACTTCGGTTACGTCTTCTAAAAGTGCATCCTCTGCGGTTTCGAAGCAGATCCATTAAAGCTTTGCTCGGTTCCAAGGCTTTGTTGAAATGCTACTGCCTGCCAGTTGAAATACTGTAGGCCCGCTTTCCACAAGAGAAAAGGCCTCAATCTGGGAATGAAAATCTAATTAACCTTGAAGAATAAAGAAAATCAATTGCACCAGTGGGTTGGATAACTGATGAGTAAGTATTAGTATTACGAGTCATAACAAACCCTTCTATCTTTTCTTTCTTTATATATAAATAATTAATAATTAATGTGTTAAATACATTTTAGAAAGCAGTATTACCAAAATGATAACCAAAAGCACTATATAACCATAACCAAACCGTATCAGTGGTCACGGGAAAAGTTATAACCAAACAATTGGTTTCTCAATTGATTCAATTTTAAGGTTGTTAGTTGTACGTAGTTGAAACACCTAATTGTTAACTAAAGTTTCCTACATGCAATTATAGATGTCTTTGCATACAATTATAGTTATTCCTACATGTAATTAGTATTTACTTGCTAGTCTCTCCTTCCCCTATAAATAGAGGGGTCCTTTTCATTTGTAAATACACCTTCAATATATACAAGTTCAGTTGTCATATCCATTTCATTTACATGGTATCATAGCTAAAGGTTTCTTAGCTCACGAGTGTCTTTTGGGTAACCATTTCCGACCAAATCTCCAGTCACCATCAGTTCGGTATAACATTTCTACTTTTCTACTCCTAAAGTCCACTTCAAATCTGCTCAAATACCCAAAACCACCACAACCCATCACCTACCTTTTCAGATCCTACACATTTTCCGGAAAGTGGGATTACACCTACCATCCATTGTGTTCTGAAAGTGCCAGTATAGTCTAAAAAATTCAGCTTCATCCGACGCCGAAAAAAACGTCACTTGCCATCGGACCACCACCACGTGTCGCCGCCTCTTTTTCAGATCTACGTTGTTTTCCAGAAAGTGAGATCTCACCTCCCTAACCATTGTACTCAGGAGGTCTTGATCTACAAACCCCACAAATTTCGGTCTCATCCACGGCCAGACACGCCACCACGCGCCGCCACCCTTTTGCCACGGATTCCATGCAATTTCTGGTCACCGTTTTTTCTAAAGTGTTGTGAGAATCTCATTATGACCAAGTCCGTACGATTAGTTTTTCGATCTAAGCATCTTTTGTTTTCTGCCTCGGTTCGCGTGCTCGAGTTTCAGTTCGGTGTTTTTTGGGTTAAACATCTTTTCAAATGGGAGACGAACGAAGTTACACCATTGCATGCACCAAGCAGGAGTATTATTTGCTTCAATGGTTCCTTGCTTTTTGGTCATCGGGTCCTCAAACCAACTCGGTACAACCATGTACGTTTTCTGGCTTTAACTTATCTTGGATTATTGATTCTAGAGCTACTCATCACATGACTGCGAATCAAGGAATTCTCACTAGCCTTCATAATACCTATTACCCACTAGTTAAACTTGCAGATGGTTCCTCATGCCCCGTACGCGGCATTGGATCCATTCACAACCCAGATAGCCTAAACCTGTCTTCTGTTCTTCTTGTTCCTAACTTCCCTGCCAGCCTTTTATCTGTCATTCAGAATACTAAACGAAATAATTGTTCCGTTACCTTTTATCCTACTCATTGTACCTTTAATGAACTAGGTACTAACCGAGTAATTGGTATCGGCCTCGAATCAGGAGGTCTCTATCGAATGTCCTCATTGTCGCATCCCAAAGCAAACATATGTGAGTCTAGTATCTTTGAAACACATTGTCGATTAGGCCACCCTCAGCAGCCGTCCTATGGAAAATGAGACCTAGCATCTCTATTCCCGATAACTTCCATTGTGAGTCATGTCAGCTCGGTAAACATACTCGACGTCCTTATCCCCAAAATTGTCAAGCCGAACCATTTCCATGTTTGAACTTGTCCATTCTAATGTATGGGGACCATGTCCAGTTAAGACTACATTGGGCTTTCAATATTTAGTTACTTTCATTAATGATTATTCTCGTGCTACATGGGTTTACCTATTGAAATCGTAGTGAAATCAACTCGATCTTTCATGAATTCCATGCATATGTCAAGACCCAGTTCAAAACATCCATTCAACCTTACACACTGATAATGCTAAAGAATATTTGTCCACTGATTTCTCTACTTATCTCAAAACACAAGGTATAATTCACGAGACTTCTTGCACATATACATCCCAACAGAATGGTGTTGCTGAACGCAAGAACCGCCATCTGTTGGATGTTACCCGCACACTCATGATTCATTCTCATGTTCATTGTAATTTTGGGGTGATGTTGTTCTTACTGCAGCTTATCTGATTAATCGTATGCCATCGTCCGTTCTTCATGGTTAAACCCCGTTCTCTGTTTAATTTCCTAGAGGAACTCTGTTTCCTCTTTAGCCCCAAATTTTTGGATGTGTAGCTTATGTCCATGATCATTGTCCTGGAGTCCCTAAAATCGACTCTCGAGCCATTCGGTGTGTCTTTGTGGGTTACTCACCTGTCTAGAAAGGTTATCGGTGTTATAGCCCTTCTCTTCGCCGATACTTTACCAGTGCTGACGTCACCTTTGGTCAGTTGCATCCTTTCTTTCCAGAATCTTCCATTCCAGTTTCTGACCTGTTTCCTGATCCTGATATAACTGAGTCTCACATAATCCCTACCTTTCCCGTGTCATCTATTCCCTTTATCCCTCCGGTCCCAGACACCACAGTTCCAACTCCTACAACTTTGGGCCTTCTAAAGGATCCTCCACCATTACTCTTCACATACTCTCGGCGAGGTAAGGATCAGACCTCAACGACCCTTGATCCCCAGCCTACTCATGCCTCTAGTACGTCCTCTGCTCCTGCTGTCACACCCCAATCGATGGCGGAATCATCAGAGTGAGACGAAATAGATTGCTTGAGACATCATAACACTATTCGCGACAATATTAAATTCAAAACTCGTTTCATTTCATTGATCAAATAGTTAGTTACAACATAAATCCAAATACAACAAACTCAACAATATTATAACATAAAACCTAGCATTCTAGATGCGTTTCTATGTCGTCCCTACTAAGTTTTCGTCATGTTCATGTTGATACACTTTTGTGTCTGTAGCTTGTTCTTAGTTACGTCTGTAATTATACGGTCCTTATGTACTGTGTCTGTATAGATTGGTCGTGTCGGCCAGATCAAGATATCCTCCTATCTTGATCTAGTACGACGATTAGAATGTCTGTGTACAACAGTTGCATGTGTGCATACTGTTGAGTCTCAGGTACGTCATGTTTGTGGCACGATCTCCAAAGAAAACAATTGGTGCGAGTGGGAATGCTTCGTACGAGCAAGATGTTGCTCGTATGAGTCACACCATTCGTACGATCAAGCTTACCCAATCAAGCTTTCAGCTTGATTCATACAAGCAAAGTTATTGATTCGTGCGAGCCAGTTCATTCGTACGAGTCTATTTGGAGAATGTCTTTCGTGTCTTTTGGTGTTTCGAATGACCAGCAACATACTTCGTACTGTTGCTTGGTGTTGGCACTATATTAACAGACACGCCCTTCTCAGTAGAAACAAGTGAATTTGTAAGAGAGTTCATGCGAGTGACCAGTGGATACTAAGCTGAGACTTTGAGAGCACAGAGTGAATGCATAGAGTCTGTATGAACATTGTTTGTATATGTTTGCACTAGTTCTCATCAATTAATCAAGATATTGAATCTTTGGTTATCATGTGTATCTCCTACTTTGCTTTGGTTTGCATGCATACTTGGATTCCGCACTGGTATGTGTGTTGCATGAACAAGGAAGCAGGTTTATCTTGATCCTCCAGGTGGACCTACAAGTGGTATAAAAGCTTTAGCTATCTTCCTTGTTCAAAACCAAGCTTAGTGTTGTGTCTGAGCTAGTTTGAAGGTTTCTTGAAGTGTTTTTGAACTTCCAGCAGAAACTTAAGTTTTGAAAAGATAACTAACTTAAAACTTAGTTAAAATCTGTTATATCCAGAAACTTTTCATAAAAACCTAGTTAGAATACATGGAGACATGTTAAAATCTAGTTTTTCTTAAAATTTTCTTTTGTTCAAGTTGAACACATTTGCAGAAGAAACTCACTGGAAAACTCATCGGAATTGTGTTGTAGGGTTGACCAACTTCCTGACATTTGGACTTTGATTGTTATAACTATAAAAACTAATGGAATGTTTGTCTTTTTAACTAAAATTGGGTAGACAACAGGCCACTTTCGAGAACCAGTATGTACAAGAAAAGGAAAGTTTTCACCAAACCAACCCTGCAAAAGATTCCTCTGGGAAACACTGCGAAAAACAGCCTGTGCGAATAACTCATCCGCACGTAGAACCAAGCTGCTCGTACGAAAGACTAGTCATCTGCACGAACAACCTGGTTCGCACAAAGAAGATCTTCCGTATGAATCATCTTGTTCGTACGAAGAACATATATCCGTACGAAACATTGGTTCGTACGAATAACCTTCTTCAGTAAGTGTTTTTTTTGTTCCAGCTTTTCAAGCTTTGTGTTTTTAAAATTTGTATTTTCTTCAAAATTGTGAATTTTTAAAAGAGAACTGTTATTTTCAAAAATTCAAACTTTAAACCTTTCAATTTTTGATAATCAAGAAAATATAATGAGTTCTAATCCGTGGGATTGGAGTAGTGGTTCAAACACAAATCAGGAGTCTTCGCAAAGCTCCGCAACCTCAGGGTTAAGTCATTGATGCCTCAACATACGACCATGATTACCGCAAATCAATGGGCGTGTGTCGTAAACCAGAACCAGAGCATCTAAACTCTTCTAATGAGCAAGAGTGAAACTGGGAGTAATAACCGTCCACTGAAGTTAAACCATATGAACGATTATCCTTCGTGGAAGAGCTGTTTTCACACATATGTTCTCGGTCAGAACACAAAATTGTGGACCTGTTTTACTACACCCTATAAAGAATCACTCGAAGAAGCCGGATCGAATCCAACCTCCTTAGCCAATCTAGATGAGAGTGACAAAAGGGCATATGATCTAGAGAAAAAGGCATTTGCTATCCTAACACAAGCTCTTCACAAAGATATTTATCATCAGTTTGTGTATTGTACAACCACGAAAAACTTGTGGGATACGTTGGAAGCGAGAGGAGATGGGAATGCTGCAACCAGAAAAATTCGACATGATTTGCTCAAGAAGGAGTTTGAAGGTTTCATGTTTATGTAAAATGAAACGTTGAATGATATGACCACATGTTTTTATCATCTGCTCAGCGAAATATACTCTTACGAAGTGTTAGCAGCTCCGCAAGAAATTGTGATGCGATTTGCTGACGCGTTACCACCGAAATGGGGTCAATTTATTGACTTGTTAAAACATACAGGTGTTTTGGACTCAATAAGTATTTATGAATTTGTGCAGAAACTGGAGAACAGGAACGAAGAAGAACTTCGAAAGGCACAAAGAGTCACTGTTCCCACAAAACCCTGAGATGTACTTCAGAGGTATTAATACAAGTATTAGTGCAAATCAGCAACCGAAGCTTCAAACCGCATTTGTATCGAATGTGAATCCCTTTCTACGACGACCTGTTCAAGGAAATCAATCTGCAAGCTCAAGTACTCAACCCTATGGGCAAGTATTTGATCCAAAAGCCTTCCTTCCATAGCCTCGAGATCTAGCACCTCAAGTTCCACAGCAAGCTCCTCAACAGGCTTTCTATGGAAACAATTTCCAATTTCTAAATCCCAACACAGTCAAGCTTGACATGTCACATCTCTCCAAAGTCAGTGTAGAAGTTGCACAGGAACATATGGAACTTCTCAACACAATGGTCAATGCTTATTGTGGTTTAGTCGTCGGTCAAATAGTAAACATCAATGTGACTAATGAAGACTACCAACAAATTGACCGAGATGAGATGAGCTGACGGATATCAAGTGGGCATTTGCAAGTGCCGTGAGAAGAGCGAAGGTTTATATGAGCAGAACAGGAAGAACCAGTTTGGAGAGCAAGAAAGATACAAAATATGGTTTTGATAAAAATGTTGCTACTTGCTTCAACTGCGGTGAAAGAGGCCACTTCAAGCGTGAGTGCACAAGACCCAGCAAACAAGGAAATCACAACCCCTTCGGGAACCAACCACAACCATCCAATACAGCTGAAATTAGCAATGATAGAAGAATAGTGGTTGTTGGTAACCCAAACAACACCAATCAATCTGGACCTTCAAATGACAAAGCTTTAGTTGTTCAAGCCGATGAAGGATACGATTGGTCAATTCAATTGGGAAATGAGTGTAACGGAGGAACTGCATGTTACGCCAAGATCATCAACCGAATCAAGCACGTTCACAACATTGATAGCTCAGATGATGATGATACTTCAGGGTATACTGGTAGTTCTGATGAAGAATGCTCAAGTTCAGGTGGTTATGGATCTGATTCGGATATCAGAAAAGGAAGTGATGCTGGTCAGAAAGTTGCTGAAAGAAGCAGAGAAGATGAAGAGTGAAAATGTGGGTTTGATGAAGAAAGCCGAAGCTGCATCAAAGGATACAGAAAAATTCTTTACAGATAGTGCAGCCTTTCCTCATCATACTACCTTCATGGCGAATGTTGCCGGTTTGACAAGTCAGGTAAATTCCGACTCTCCTAAAGTTTGCATGACTGTGCTGAATTAAAAACAAAATTTGAAACGATCAACAGTCATAATCAAAAGTTAGTTGTTGAACTATCGAAATGCAAAGAGTCGAACTTGGCTTTAACTCAAAACGAAAAAGAATTCAAATATGTAATAGAAACCCTAAAGAAAAGCGTTTCTGAATTAACAAAAACAGTTTTGAATAAACAGACAGGAATTAATAACTACATTAATCTCCTTGAAGAAACAAAGAAAGAGTTAGCCATCGCCAAATGTGAACATGATGCGATCAAGCTTAAATTGGACAGTTATTCTAACTCCCGGTATGTGCTTGATCATATCATTGATGTTCAAAATAAAAGGAGATGTTAAATGCATTGGGTATAAGTCGTGTCCACCCCCGATGAATCACAACTATACCAAATTGCCTGATGAAGAGGAGATGCCTCGCTTTGAACCCTTCGTACCCCTTAATCCTGAAGAATTTGCAGCAGGATTAGGGTTCAAACTAGACAATTCCTCACAAGAACCAAGGAAACAAGAAAACTCGTCATCTGATGTTGATCAAAATTCATTTGAAATAGAGGAAGATGATACATCAGATGATGAATCAATCAAAAGTGATTAGGATCAATATCTTGATAAAAGGAAAGAGTAGAACTCTCTGCTGCTCCCAGTACTAAACCTATTGAAAATCAAGAGAATGATCCTAAGAAATCTGTCAAGACAAAAGTGTCTACAAATGAAATAGATAATGTGTTGTATACTCTGGTTGGAGATAAGAAAATCTACTCTAACAAAGATTTTCCAATTAAAAACGTAAGTCCAATCTCTATAGATCAAGTGTTTGAAAACTCAACAACCAAATTTTTAGAGAAGAAAAAGCCAGCCGAATCACAACCATTATCATTTTCAAGAGAAAAACAAGAGAAGCGAGTTGAAAAGCCTAAAGTTCCACAACCAAAGGTGGAAGCAAAAGGCTCTCGCTACAACAAGAAGCTTAAAAATGTTAAATTTGTGAGTTCTACGGGTACTGATAAAGTCGAGACATTTGAAGGCAAGTCTAATATAGATTTTGTAAACAAAGTCAAGATTTTGAAAAGAAATAGTCAAAATAATTACACTCAACACACAAATGGGTGTAATGAAAATGAACCCAGTACCTCAAGACCCACAAGTTCAACATCAAGCCATGAAACACGATCTCCTAATTTTTTTGAAAGGAGAACATGTTTCAAATGTGGAGAATTTGGCCACATTATCAAAATTGTACAAATCTAGCCAAACCAAGATTTGTTGAAAGAGTCTCTCTTGAACCAACTTGCCAACGTCGATCTGTTTCTCCAAAACAAGACAAAAGATTGTTAAAGAACAAGAAGAAAACAGAGACGTAAACAAGTAAAATCAATTGAAAAAGCTTTAAAACCGGATTCTTCAGAAAGGAATCCAAGATCTTCAAATTTAATAAAACCAGAAATTGTTAAAACTGTAAATAATAGTAATTCTGATAATTTCAAAAATCTTGGAAGCCAAAGACCGGTAGTGGTTAAAGACGAGGAACACAATTTCCAAATCATCAAGAAATAGAGATCACGTTTCTTGATGATAAGGGGCGACCCAAGATCACTAAGGCTTGGGTTCCCATCTCAAACTGATCTAGTTTTTGAAATATGCAGGGTGTTCCAAGAGGAACTGTGAATAGTTATTGGATTGTTGACAGTGGAGCATCGAGGCACATGACAGGCGACTTACGGCTCCTTTATGATGTGAAAAGCATTAGGGGTGGTTATGTTGCTTTTGCTGGTGACGAAGGAGGATACATCACTGGAGAAGGAATGATCTCCAATGGTGTTGTGAGTTTTGACAAGATAAATTATGTTCGACAAATTGATCACAATCTTCTTAGCGTTTCTCAAATCTGCGATAAGAAGTTCATGGTTCATTTTGATGATACCGGATACTATATGCTGAAACCTGGTTTCAAGATTCCCAAGGAATGGATCCTTCTGTCGGCTCCAAGAATCAACGACTTGTATATTCTTGATATGAGCCAAGCTATTACCACGTCTGCACAAGTCACATGTTTTGTCTCGAAAGCCACCGAAAATGAATCAATCTCTTGGCACAGACGAATGGGACACATTCACCTAAGAAAAATGAACTATTTGGTGAGAACAATCTAGTGAATGGTGTACCAGTGAAGAATTTTCATCTTCAAGACGTTTGTGTATCATGCCAGAAAGGGAAGCAAGCGAGAAATCCCATCCCGTAAAGAAGATCAACACAGTAAATATGCCACTGGAACGTCTTCTTATGGACCTCTTTGGACCTATGAAACACAAGACAACCTTTGGTGATTCTTATTGTCTGGTAGTACTGATGACTATTCCAGATTTTCATGGGTGAATATGCTGGAACACAAGAGTGAAGTTCCTGAAATCCTCAAGAATCTCCTAACGCTGTTAGAAAATTTGTACAATCTGAAAGTAGGGAGAATCAGAATCGACAATGGCACCGAATTTAAGAATCAAGTTATGGATGAGTACTTTTCTTCAAAGGGCATTTTGCATGAGTATAGTTCTCGCTACACTCCACAACAAAATGGTGTCGCTGAGAGGAAGAATAGAACTCTGATTGAAACAGCAAGAACCATGTTAGTAGAATCTGAACTTCTCGTTGAATTTTGGGGAGAAGTTGTTGCTACTGCATGTTACACGATGAATAGAGTTATAACGGTGAAGAGACACGGGAAAACATGTTTTGAGTTGCTACATAAAAGGAAACCGGATTTTTCTTTCTTAGAACCTTATGGACCTCCATGCACTATGATTGATCCACATGGTAAATTTGGTCCGAAGGCTTCTTTCTTGGATATGCTACTCCAAATTTCAGAGTGTGGAATTTGTCAACTAAGAAGATTGAAGAATGGGGTGAAGTCAAGGTTCAAAGATACACTGAATCAGTAAGAGCTCCGGGTGCTCCTTGGATGTTTGACTACGATGGACTGTTCGACTCCTTTAATCTGCCAACTTTTGATGATGCATCTGTTGCGGCTCAAATGTTACTGGAAAGTGATACAGCAGTTGACTCGTCATTAGTTCGACCAATTATTGTTAATCCTCAAGTGTCGACATCGGTTAACAATCTTGTTCAAAATGAGGAATTCGAAGATGCTGCAGATTATAATGTTTCATCAGAAGATGATGAGTTTCATGATGCAAATGAAGCAACCTCTGGTGGGTCCCTGGAATTTCAGATGTCACGTCAAATATAAAACCTCAAGGGATGACTGAAGGTCATGCATCTACATCCTCATCAAATCCAGCACTCGATTTGACTGTTGATCTGAATATCAACAATTTGGGTATAAACTCTCGAGTTCCCGATGTTCCAGAAACTCGAATCCATAATACCCATCCTCAGCAGAATATTATTGGAGATGTCCAAAGTGGTGTGCAGACGCGTAATCAGCTTCGAAACAACCAGCATGCTGGCCTGTATTCGGAAATAAGAGAATCTGGGGGACAGAACGATTGGTCTTTTGCCTACTATGTTTGCCAAGTTAAACCAAAATCTTGGAAGGAGGCAATGAAAGAAGACTCTTGGGTTGAAGCCATGCAGGAAAAACTTTAGTAGTTTCAGAAGTTAGGTGTCTGGAAGTTGGTTGACATGCCTGACAACTACAAGAAGATTGGTACTCGATGGGTTTACAAATGTAAGAAGGATGACCGAGGTGTTGTTGTGAGAAACAAAGCAAGATTGGTCGTTCAGGGATTTAATCAGGTTTAAGGCATTGATTACAATGAAGTTTATGCACCAGTAGCTCGTTTTGAGGCCATAAGAATTTTCTTGGCTTATGCGTCCTACAAGAAGTTCATCGTTTATCAAATGGATGTGAAGAGTGCATTTCTTCATGGTGTGGTTGAGGAAGAGGTATATGTTGAGCAACCACCAGGTTTTGAATATCCAATCCATCTTGACAAGGTTTGGCTTCTCAACAAGGCGTTATATGGTCTTCATCAAGCTCCAAGGGCTTGGTATGAAATGTTGTCTACCTATCTTCTGAAGAATGGTTTTCGACGAGGATTGATCGACTGTACTCCCTTCATCAAGGAGAGGAATGAAGATTTGCTGCTAGTGCAAGTATATGTTGATGATATTATTTTTTGATCTACCAACGAACGAATTTGCAAAGAATTCGAGCACGTTATGTAGGAGAAGTTCGAGATGAGCGCCATGGGAGAAATGACTTTCTTTTTAGGTTTGCAGGTTCAGCAATCAAAGGAAGGAATCTTCATTCATCAAACCAAGTACATCAGGGATATTCTCAAGCGATTCCAAATGGAAGACTTAAAGCCTTTGGGAACTCCATTAGCTCAAAATCATGGGATTACTCCAGACGGAATGGGTGAACATGTGGAACCATCTCTCTACCGTGCTATGCGGATCTCTCATGTATATTACTGCTTCAAGACCCGATATAATGTACCCAACATGTCTTTTGGCGCGCTGCCAGTCCAGTCCAAAAGTTTCTCATTTGATGGTTATGAAAAGGATCTTTCGTTATTTAAAGGGTCACCCGGACACTGGTCTCTGGTACCCTAAGGATGATAACTTGATCTGACAGCATTCAGTGATTCTGATCATGGTGGCTGCAAGATCGATGCAAAGTCAACATCAGCAGGATGTCAGTTTTTGGGAAATCGCCTGGTCACGTGGCAATGCAAAAAGCAGACTTGTGTAGCTACATCAATCTGTGAAGTTGAGTATATTTCGGCTTCTAGTTGTTGCTCGTAGGTTCTATGGATGCCACAGCAAATGCGCGACTACGGTTTTGAATTTCTAACTACTCCTATTTTTGTTGATAACGAAGCTGCTTTACAGATCACTCGTAATCATGTATAGCACTCAAAAACCAAACATGAAATCAAGTATCATTTCATACACGATTACTATGAAAAGAAACTTATCAATGTTGTTAAAATCCACACCGATCACCAGCGTGCCGACCTGTTTACCAAAGCTTTTGATAAGTCACGTTTTGATTATCTTCTTTTGGTCAATGGCATCAAGGTGAAACCTCAGTAAATCTTCTTTGGCTAAACAGTTATTATAAAGAGTAAATTGCACAAAACATCCTTTATGTTTTCTCAAACTTGCAGATTCCAGTCTTAATGTTTAAAAGTTGCTAAAAACAGACTTTAAGTTTATTTTTGTTGCGGGTTCAATCCTTTACAGCTAACCACGTTATTTTCTTCAGTTAAGTTCCTCACATGCATAACATGTGAGGGTATATTCGTCATTTTGGTTGATCTTCCACCCACTTCAATTATTAAAAAAAATATTTAAGTTTTAACCTAGTTTAAACAAAGTTTGGTAAAACGTACGCGACTACAGAGGAGCACGATTACCGTTTGATAGTGTTTAAGTCTAACTTGCGGCGTCCTAAGCGTCACCAGTTGCTGGATCCGACTACTGAACACGGTGTTACGAAGTTCTCTGATTTGACGGCATCGGAGTTTCGTGAGAGGTATCTAGGGTTGAAGAGTCGTTTGTCGTTTTCGTCTTATGCGAATAAGGCGCCGATTCTTCCAACTGATGTTAATCCTGAAGATTTGATTGGCATGATCAAAATCTGTGTTAATCTTTACAGCTTAGTGGGCTAGCTTAACAAGATTCCTATCTTAATCCGGGTTCGCCGGAATCCGGCGAAGTCGCCGGAGAAGAAGACTGGAAAAGAGGGTGTTTGGTTTTTAAAAGTTTGGTTTTATTGCACATTAGTCCCTGCGGTTAGAAATTTTTTTAAAATAGGCTAAACCTTAAATATTCTTTTTTCTTATAATTGACGTGGGTGGAAGATCAACCAAAATGATGAATATACCCTAACATGTTATGCATGTGAGGGAACCCGCAACAAAAATAAACTTAAAGACTGTTTTTAGCAACTTTTAAACATTAAGGCTGGAACCTGCAAGTTTGAGAAAACATAAAGGATGTTTTGTGCAATTTACTCTATTGTAAATGATTTTCTAAAATCTAAAACTACAAAAAGATTTTCCATTTTTCTTAGTTTTATATTTTAGGGGGAGAAATTTTCAAGAAAATACAAAAACATCATAAAAATGCAAAAATACAAAAATATGTCTTTTATTTATTTACCTTCTATATTTAAGGGAGAGAAAATTTCAGAAAAACACAAAAACAATAGAAAACCAAAAATCAAAATTGAGTTTCTTGGAAAGATAAGTGAAGATGATGAAATACACTGGTGATCTGTCATAAACAGTAAAAAACAAAGAACGAAAATTGATAAGTAGCTTTACTAATGATGTATCGGTAGGCTCACAATCAGATTAAAATGTGCAGGTTGATATAAACATAGCGAACTGCAAGTCAGGTGGGAACCATTCATTGGCATATGGTCTTGGTACCGAAATTTCGTTTGACATTATGCCGAGGTTCTGAGATATGCGGTCTTTATGCTGACTTATCATCTGGGTATCATGGTTGAATTTTTTGCCGAAAAATAACGGTGACGCAAATCTAGAACTTCCATGATACCATACATACATGTAAATACTGCATACGACCATCAATAAGTGATAAAAATATAACATTCACCCAAAAATAAGTGAAAAAAATATCACAGCTTTATGCGGGAGCTAAGTTCGTCTCTTTGTCGGTACGATGGTACTAACCTGTTCACGAACTTACTCCTGTGTCCTGCATGCATATGAAAATCAAGTTCCTCATCAATAAGTGATTTAATCACATAGGGCTTGTTTTCAATCAAAATAAGTGAGTCTCACATCATATATGTCAAAACAGATGATAAGCAGTATACTTCCTGGTAAGATTTTCTCTCGTGCATATCTTGATACGGGAATGTGTCATGAAGTGGTTGAACACCAGCTAGTAAGTATAAATCATACATTAATCATATCTCCTAATCATGATTACAACTGATAAGTTGAGCTTACGAGGACAACAATACCGATAATCATAGCAGAATACTTATTTATTTAATTTGATGTTTTAACAAAACCTGTTTTTGACAAGATTAAAAGCTGGTATGATTCATAAAGTAATTTCTTGCTTATAGTTTATTCTTATCTATTAATAGTTGTTCTTATCTATTAGTAGTTGTTTTACAGTTTAGTTTATTAGTTGTTTAAATAAATGATTTATTTTGGAAATCAGCCAAAGTTGAAGCTCAAAAAGTTTTCTTCCAAGATACGCCAGAAAACCATTCGCTTTGTTATCACAATCTCATAAAGTAATTTCTTGCAATGAGTAAACCGATCTCAAAGAAACAAAATCTGTTTAAAAGCAATTTTCCTAACTTAACTTTGTGATTAGTGTGGATATGTGCAAAGTTGTTAAACAGGTCAACGAAAAACTAAAGGTCCTCGAAGAACTGAAATCCAGTTTTTGAAAAACTTGGATTCGTACGAATCAGAGGTACTTCGTACGAGTGTGTGTATCTCGTACGAATGGACCAATGATGGTTCGTACGAACGGCAATGCTTCGCACGATCCAAGGGTATTTCATGCGAGTATGATGTGGTATAAAAGGAAATGAAGTTTTGTGATAGAATTTCACTTTCACTTTGCTCACGTCATCTTTACATCTCCCTTTAAGTTGTTATTTATATCCTTGAGGTATGTTTGAAATAAACAACTTGAACATTATCTGACCTTGTGATCATGACCGATAAGAACAACAAACTTTAAACGAAGAATCTTTAACGAAAAACAAGTAACTTAATTTGAAGATTGTTTGTACGAACTAGATTCATACGAATTAATCAGTTTCTTGTTTTTAAATCAAAAGTTCGTAAAAATGAATTGTTCTTCGTATGAGTAAGTTGTTATTCGTATGCGTCAGTATTTCTTTGTTCAGGGAATACATACATACATAAAGTTTGAAATAAAACTTTTTGTGTATATTCCTTGATGATTTTGTGTTCTTATCCTATTTGACTTATGTGTACAGAATGAAACAAAAAGAACATAAAAGAAAACCAGCAACAAAGAGAACTAACAAGTCAGAAGTGGAAATTATGTCTGAACCGAGACATAACATAGTGGCCTACTTGGATCCGAAAGACAAATTTGCTGAGTACAACGGTATAATGAAGTTTTTGCCCGACTCAAGGATACATTATGCTATCACCCACAAGACTATAGTATACAAGACATTGATCAAGGAATTTTGGGATTCAGCTACAGTTATTGAAGACAATGGGCAGGAACTTATCCGCGGAAAAATAAATGACTTGAACGTAGATGTCTCAGTTGAAACCATTAACTCAGTATTGCAGCTTGGTGATGATCCTGAAGCTCCATTCTCAGTGGCGTTGAAGTGTCAACGTGGATGTTTGATGCGTATGAAGTGTGTCGGAGATTTTCTGGTAGGACAAATCAACAAAGCGTGGTTACCACTACGAAACAAGTTCTTTCTACATGTTCTAATTCAGTGTTTGAGCAATAGACGAAGTGGTTATCACATGGCAAATAACGACTTGGTTGGAATGATGATAGATTTGACATTGAACAAACCGTTCAGTGTTTCAAAGTATATTTTCGCAAACATGAAGGAGAACCTGAGTAGAACTGGTTATGGTGGAAACAAATTTTGGATGTATCCCCATTTTCTTTAGATGATCTTAAATACACAGCATCCGAATCTTTCGAAGAATGACAATGATGTTCTAAAAGTAGAAGTTATGATGGAACATTCATTGAAAATCTTTAAAGGTGCTGCAGCAAAACATTACAAGGAAAGCACACCTCCTTGAAGATTGATCTGTTTTCTGGCAAACGACGATTATGTTGCACCAGAAAACGACAAGTGGCGCCATGATGACAGTGATTCTGATAATGAAGAACCTATCTTGGAGAAAATGATCAAAAGGGAAATGGTGATGGTGGTGATATTGATGGTAATTGTGGTGCTAATGATGTAGGTACTTCAATTGGTGACAAGAGTAGAAAGAAACAGAGGAGTTCATCTACAAATACTTCCTCAGCACAGCCTGAAATCATACAACCTACAACCTCACATCAGGAAACTGTACAGGAGCCAGTTGCAGAAACTCAGTCTACCTTTACAATGGAGGAAACTGAACTTGTAATGGCAGAACCTACTACAGCTCCTGAACCACGACCATCAAGTACCACAGCATCTGAAAGATTTTCAGCTGAAGATACTCCAGTTGAATCGCACCCTACTCGTTCTTCAGTTCAACAGTCCCAACCCACAGCTCATCAACAAAAGTCTAAACGAGGAAGTCATTTGTTCTCTAAAATGGATCAAGATGAGAAGGTGGAATTTATGTTCACTTAGTTGCAAGTTGCGACAATGCAGATTAACAAGCATTCAGAATTTATGTCTTCAAACCGAAACACAGCTGTCAAACAACAATTGGAGATAAATTCTTTGAAAGAGACTGTTAGAAACAGGATTCTGTAATTGCACAGTTAAGGAAAGAAAATGAGCAACTGAAGGCTGCAGATGCAAAAAGGGCAACCAGCTAAAACAGATGAGAGCAGCTGATAACTCTCGGGGTATTGAGTTGAACTGACTGAAAGAATGTAGTGCGGCTGTTCAACGATCTGCAGAAACACTGTCTGCTAAGCATAACGACTTGAAGGAATGGTATCATTCTCATAATGCTAAACTGGTGGAAGGCTTCAATGGTATTAAAGATGTCTTTGAAATGAGTAGAAAGCGAGTGAACATTTTGTGGAATGAGAGATGCAAAGCACAGGAGATCAAGCGTAAACATGATCAGGATTCCGAAGACCCTGGTATTACTACTACTTCGGCCTCATCCTCGCAGCCAAAAGTTTCTGTTCCACCACCAGTGGTAGATTGTAATGTGCAGCAGATCGTGACCGAACCAGTTACCTCAAGTGACACTCAAGAGGAAACGGGAAAGGTTTGATGAGTCTGGAAAATAGTGAAGACCTGGATCCTCAATCAACTATGGATTGATTATCTTCAGGGGGAGTTTGTTGATATAGTAGGCAGTTCAAGAAATGAAGATCGAAGACCAAGCAACAGCCAAGGGGGAGTTTGTTGATACACTTTTGTGTCTGTAGCTTGTTCTTAGTTACGCCTGTAATTGTACGGTCCTTATGTACTGTGTCTGTATAGATTGGTCGTGTCGGCCAGATCAAGATATCCTCCTATCTTGATCTAGTATGACGATTAGAATGTCTGTGTACAACATTTGCATGTGTGCATACTATTGAGTCTCAGGTACGTCATGTATGTGGCATGATCTCCAAAGAAAACAATTGGTGCGAGTGGGAATGCTTCATACGAGCAAGATGTTGCTCGTATGAGTCACACCATTCGTACGATCAAGCTTACCCAATCAAGGTTATTGATTCATGTGAGCCAGTTCATTCGTACGAGTCTATTTGGAGAATGTCTTTCGTGTCTTTTGGTGTTTCGTATGACCAGCAACATACTTCGTACTGTTGATTGGTGTTGGCACTATATAAGCAGACATGCCCTTCTAAGTAGAAACAAGTGCATGTGTGAGAGAGTTCATGCGAGTGACCAGTGGATACTAAGCTAAGACTTTGAGAGCACAGGGTGAATGCATAGAGTCTGTATGAGCATTGTTTGTATATGTTTGTACTAGTTCTCATCAGCTAATCAAGATATTGAATCTTTGGTTATCCTGTGTGTCTCCTATTTTGCTTTGGTTTGCATGTATACTTGTATTCCGCACTGGTATGTGTGTTGCATGAACAAGGAAGCAGGTTTATCTTGATCCTCCAGGTGGACCTAAAGTTCAACATCCTTAACCTTCAATATGTTAAAAGTATAGTTCACACATAAGCATTGGCGAGTACACGAGTTTTAAATTACATAGCATAAGTATAAAAGAGTTTGCTCAAATCCCACATGGCAATTGTATACAAAGTAGGATAGCATGGAATACTAAATGTCAAACCTAAGTGTCCACAATAATTAAGTATCCCTGGCCACAAAAGTAATGAGACTAATAAGAATAAGCTTAACAATACCCCGACGGGTGGCGTGCTACTCCTATAGCGCTATATATGTTAAGTTCGGGCTAGCTAAGTTAATGACAAAAAGCATGTATTTATCTAGCATGAACCTAAGCATAACAATAAGCATGTATAACGGATCGAGTGTATAAAGTATGTTGTGTGTATTGGTGTATTTTGTAAGTTACTCACGGTTTTGCAAGCTTCCAATTGGTAATTCCGTGAAGAGTTTGAAGGATGGAACACCGAGTTATCCTACATAAGAAAAACATAGGTGTGTAAGTATTTGGATGAAAAGGGAGGATTAGGAATTTAAATATACCAAAGTATATATACAAGAAAGTAATCATCTAGACTTAATACTCGTTTTTCACACTATAAATCCCATTTGGGTCGATGTGTTTTCATGGATTAAGATACCCATTAGAATCGTAACGAGTAGTAATGTATCTAGGTGATGTAACTTAGTACCATGACGAACAATCATTGAATTATCATCAAGGGTTCGGTTAGTATATATATTTTATAGTATAGTGATTATTCTATCATGATTATCATGGATGTTCATAGAAGTCATGCATGGAGGTAGGAGGATAACCTTCCTTTAACCTCTTTCGTATGTTCACCAATGCACAAGTTGTCACAAGGACAACAAGGATGATCATGAATTAGTTAAAAATGAAAGATACATAATATTCAAGGAATAAATCATCAAGTGAGGTGGTGTCACACCCTCAATTTCCACTTGCGGAGTTTTACCGCGAGGCGTGTGAACAAACCAGAATCTGAAACACTAGTACGTCGAACGACTCTATATGATTTGATAATACGTTTTCCAAAAATCGTTTGTTTAACCATTCATCGTAGATTTTATATTGTCTTAGTTAGTTACCAATGTTTAGCGAAAGCATTCGTTTTTATGGTTGAGCGGAAGCATAAAATAAGTAGTGAAACGGGCGCCAACACAAACGCCAAAACAAATGAAAAACCCAAAACAATGTTTGTAAATGAGACTCGATAAAAGATGTCTTGTTCAATGCATGTGAGTGCACCTAGAGCTCCTAGCGTCCTGAGAAACATGTAAAGAAACAAGTGTCAACATTAAAGATGAGTGAGTTCACAGGTTTTCATAAATTCGTTTGTTCGGTTATGAGTTTGATTCCCCCGTTATCCCTAACCCGGGATAACGATTTAGTTCCATTATTCCCAACCTGGAATAACAATGATGTTGGTTCCATTATTCCAAACCCGGAATAATAAAGTTGTTGTTTCCATTATTCCAACCCGGAATAATAATGATGTTGTTTCCATTATCCCTAACCCGGGATAATATAGTTGTTTCGTAATTAAGTTCAATGTTAACATATATAGGTAGCTAGCCTAAAGTTATGTCACGTAAGAGTTCGCGATCGAAGCTGACTGTAGTGCCTCCGTGTTGCCAGGCCTATCACTGACCATGGCGAAGTTAGGCCAAATTATTCACCTGTTGACCATACCTGGTCGGCTAGCGCGACTAGCTCAGATGGGGCTTGTCGGGCCCAGTAGTACTACTTATAATTCCCCCGCTATTAAAACCCAATACTAACGATCCGAGAGATTGACGAGGACTTAAGTGATATAGCTGCTTAGTGACCATAACATTACATTAACATCAACTTAGTTACCGAATAGTTATGTGACGTTAATTTCGTATAACATAAAGAGATTGAGTTTGAAGAGTGTATACATGTTTCTCCCCCTGTTGTTTAAAAACCGGATAAAGTTAGAGGCCGTGAACTCACCTTTAGTTGCTCGGTTAGTGTAGCAAAGAAGTTGTAAGGGATGAGACCGCTATTTGCGTCCTAACAAACCAATTGATTTTAAGTCAGTGTGTGAACACACCAATACAAATTCTACACTTAATTTACGCACAAAGTGATACACACAAACAACATACCTAACACTCAAACATGCATGCAAGTATCCTCATGTGATCATAGTAATCAAAACAATTTATCATGAACATAATCCAATCCATGCAACACTTTAGTGCACACAATCACAAGTTATCAAATTTCAGCTTAATACTCATAATTCAGCTGTTTTCTAGGATTTTTATAAATAGTTCCAACGTTCCAAAAATTCCAATTATTTTACAGCAGGTGACATTTATACTGTAGAAATTTATATAAATTTTCCAAGTCCTAAATCTTTACCAATTAACCATAAATATTAATATACTAGGCTGCAGTCAGATTCGTCGCTTTCTGACTGCAGTCCACGGAAGAATTTATTTAAAAATCACTGATCGTCCAATTAACAAAATTCCGGTTGGAGTTGCCCGGAAATTTCCATACCTAGTTGCTGTACAAATTTCATGATTCGACTCCCTACTGATTATGAAATCCAACTCGATAAACAACTAACAAAATTTCAGGATTTTCACAGCTTTAGTTACTGAACTTATTTGGCCACTTAAAAATATCAAACGACTTCAGAAAAATATGAATCCAGCGCCATTAGATTCGTTATTCAAATCTCTACGTTCTAGACATCAGAAAATCCGTTTTTCGACAACTAATGACCGAGTTACAGCCAGTTGAAGTCGGCTGTAACTATCACTCAGCAACCTGTTTCAGCATATTGTTACCATAAATTCGCATAAACCGTCCATATAATTAACCTAGGCGATCAAGAACCGGTATCCTAATCATAGATCAATACCAATATCACATCCATGCAAACCCTAATCCATACCTCTAGTTTTTTATAAACAAAACATACTTGCAAACTTATAAGTTCCGAAAACAATCATACATGTAAACAATGATCAATCAGCCGATTACATTCAAACACATATAATCCGAATACGGATCTTGCAAACGATTATAAATCCTAACCTTTAATAATGGTGAATAACGAGTCGAGACTTGGATGAGAATGGATTCGGCTGTTCAAGCAAGATCACGACCGAAAGAATGAGATGAGCAATTCAATTGTCGCGACCGAGAGATGATGATGATGAAGTAGGCTGTTTGTGATCGAGGAAGTGGACAAATGGGCTAATCTCGCGACCGAATGGAGGTGAACAAGGGGCTGCCGTCGGCTTCTTTCTCACTAGGGTTTTGTGTTTTGAAGGAGCATGCATGTGTTAGTATATATAGGCGCAAAGAGATGAGGGAATGGGTTGCGGTTTGGGTTTGATCTTGCAATTGATCTCGCAATGGGTTTGCGGTTTTGGGCTTGTTCTCGGCCGAGAGTGGTTTGGGTTGGTTCGGTTTGGGTTGCACGCGGCCGAAGGGACTTGGGTTGGTTTGGTTTGGGTTGCACGCTGCCGAATAGTTTGAGTTTAAGGTTTAAAACTTGGTTAACTCCTAGAGTCACAAGGAATCGAGGTTGGTTCGTGTCGCGGTTCGGTTTGGTTCGTCTACATATTTACTATAAATATTTTATAACTAAAACAATCACATAATCGCACATTACGTATTCACTAACTCGTACACGTTTAATACGTAGCATACAATTTATTCGACAAGTATTGCGTTTAAGTTATCCGAAAAACCGGGATGTCACAGGTGGTGGGTTGAAGGTAGGATAGCCAAGGCTTCCAAGTAATCACACACAACCAACTCAAGTCTTGTTACAAGAACAAGCTTGGAAGGATACAACACTTGTGGGTTAAAAACCCTATCAAAACAGAATGTTCTTCCACTTGTGACCTCAAATATGGTGATGTTCCATATTGGTTTTCCATGGAAAACCTATGAAAACACTCCTAGAGGTGTTTCAAGTGTTAAGAAGAAAGAAAGAGTTGAAAAGTGAAGTAGGTGAGCTAGAACTCACTTGAAAGTCTTGAACTTTCTAGATTGAAGCTGATTTTAGAGAGGGAGAGATTAGTGTTTGTGAGGTACAAAGTGAGTGGAGAATGAGGTGGGTTTTATAGTTGAGGTTTGGGGGTGAGTTAGGTGGGGACTTAATGCAAGAAACACAATTAACAAACACACTTTTGCCCAATCCATGAGCTGATTACAACTTTCTTCGGATTGAGCTCTCTAGCGGGCTGTGAGAGAAGAAGGGTGAGATGGTCGCGTGGCGCGAGAGGCTCTGGGCCAGAAACTTATTTGATTTTTGTCATTTTTAGTCCCTGAACTTGGTTTTTCCTTCATTTCAAGCTAAAACTTGGTGTTTTGGCATGTTTTTAAGTGTAAAACACATATGTAAGCATATTTTGAGTATCGAGTATGTATGTATGAGTATTTGCACGTAAAACAAGTATCGGATTGTATGTAAACATGTATTTAATCGAAGTCTCGGATTACAAGATTGGGAAATGAAATACGAATGCGATACGAATACAAGTTTCCATAAATAGAAATACGATTACACTTTCTAATTAAGAAAGTACGAAAAAGCAAAGCGTTACACCTACAAGTTTCCATAAAGAGAACTTGATAAACACTTACCAGATACTACCCATACTACCTCGAATACCCCTGCTTATGACCCCCCCCCCCGGGTGCACCGTATCCCGATATACCCATTGCCTTCTATAAGGAACCTAGACGTTCCACTCGTTATCCCATTTAGGATTACGTTGCCTATGCTCATCTCTCTATCGAGTCTCATGCCTTTACCACTTCCCTAAATTCCTACCCGATTCCCAAGATAGTGATGACAGCTCTAGCTCACCCAAGATGGCGTCAAGCCATGGAAGACGAGATCGAGGCCTTACGGGCCAATCAGACTTGGGATCTTGAACTGCTTCCTTCTTGTAAGCGTGTTTTGGTTGTCGTTGGGTCTTCACAACTCTGATGGTTCGCTACATCGTCTGAAAGCTCGTCTGGTAGCTAAAGGTTACTCTCAAGGTAATGGTATTGATTATGACGAGACTTTCTCCTCAGTTGCCAAAACAGCCTCTGTGCGCATTGGTATTGCTCTTGCTGCCATTCATCATTGGCCGCTCCACCAGCTTGATGTCAAGAATGCCTTTCTCAATGGTGTTCTTGAGGAGGAGGTCTATATGGAGTAGCCACCTTGGTTCATTATTGAGGAGGAGGCCTCAAAGGTATGCAGACTATGTTATTCCCTATATGGTCTTAAATAGTCTCCAAGGGCATGGTTTGGTCGTTTCTCAAGTGTTATGGGAGATTTTGTGAGTCTTATGCAAGTAATCATAATTACGAAAAGCATGACGATGAAAACAATCTCTCAACTATTGTGAATCAAAGTTCTTCTATTCTGCTGCAATTTCATCTGATTTATTTTCATCCATCTACCATTTTTGGAAATTTCACAAACAGTTTTGGAACTCTACCATCTAACTTGAGCAATGTTAATTCATGGTTGTGTTTGTTTGACTTCCATTTTAGAATTTTTGAGTCAGATGGTTCTTGTGAGTAGGGTTATTTTTTATGAGTTTGGTTATGTTGGTCTGCGTACAAGTGTTGAAAGTGAGGCTCTGAGTTTGTCACTTGTAGCATTAGTATGAAACAAAAGTTGATATTTTATTCCCTCTTTTCTTAATTCTTCATGCATCCCCTGATATTCTTCTTCTACCTGCTTTTGCCTTTTTGCTTGATTTAAGGCAATGGTGGACAATCTGGTGGTTGAAGTTGATCTTTTTGGAGTAAGGGTCTGGTTAAGAGCTGAGTAACTTTGGTCATAGATTGGCTTTTCCGGAACAGAAGGATCCCTTTTCCTTAAATCTTCCAACCTCCTATAAGTATCTACCACTTTAGATTCAGACCATTGAGCAATTTGCCTTGTTGTACCATACAAAGCATCAACAAGTTCAGCTTTCATTCTTTTAATCTTCAGAGCATGGTCTTGGCTGTCTACTTTGGCCTTTTTTCCAGATAAGACGAGTAGGCTTCATTGACTGATCTTTGATCATGAAATGAATCCTGTTAATTTCTTCTTTAAGCTCATTTGCTGACCAGCCTTTAAATTGTGCCCTTGTTGCTTTATAAGCCTTATGCTTCATGATGTGGTCTAGATAATCTTCTTTAAACTCTGGATCTTCAGTGGTTGGCTGTTTAGAGACAAACTTACTTATCTCCTTAGTAAATTCTTCAAGACATCTGACTTTGCGGAGTTGATATTGTAAGGCTAGTTGTAAGGCACTGTCATCTTTGTTTTTTTAGATTTGTCTTTAGATTTGTCTATAGCTATGTGCTCAGCCTGCCTAGCCTTTAAATGTAGATATTCATCAAGATTCTTATGCTTTCGATACCCCAGCAAGGAAGGGAAGTCTCTTTTAGCTGGATCTTCTATTTTGAAGAAAGCTTCAATCTCACCTTTGACAGAGAAAAGTTCCAGTAGGTATAATGCACTCATAGGAAGAAAAGAAGAAGATAGGTGCATGATAGGAAATGGTGGAAATGGAGTTTCAGAGGATGGAGGTGATGAGGATGGTTGTGATAAAGGTTGTGAAGAGATGGGGAGTGGTGATTGGTATTCTTCATCATCATCAACATTTTCTTTTGCGTTGGAATTTAATTTTGGAGAAGGTGGATGTGTGGGAATTCGGGATGGTGTGGGTAATGGTTCAGTTGTGGTTGGAAAGGTGATCAAGGCAGTGGTTTGAACAACATCTGTTGGAGCAACTGTTGTTCCAGCATTTGCTGTCACAACATCTGCCCTAACATCTGCTGCGGGTAGAGTGACAGAGGATACATTTGTAGTAGCTGTAACAGTGGTTGTAGGAGAGATGGGAGTTTGTTGTCTTGCTTTTCTAGCAGACCTTCTTTGCCTTGAAATTCCAACATCTTCCTTTTCCATTTGCTTAGTCTTTTCTTCTTTTATGAGTCTCAAAGCTTTTTTTTCGAGTATATCTTGTCTTTGCTGCTTTTCATTTGCAATCCTTTCTGCTTCTTTGTTTAATGATTCATCAATTTCTTTACCCAAAGTTGGTTCGGATGCTTCAGCAGTTGTTGTAGTTGCTGGCTGTTGTTGCACCTAAGGTTTGACTTTTGAGTCAAGCTGCAACTTTCGCATTGAATATTTCTCCCCCTTTTTGCATCATCTTCATTGTCATCTTGAAGAATGATCACCAGGGCAGAGCCAGTAGTTTTGAGCAGATGGTCTTTGATGGCTTTGATGTCAGCTTGTGTATCTTTATAGCGAGCCTCGACCATATTTTAGATCAGTTTCATATGGGTTTCATGCTGAATATCAGCCAGTTGTCTTTGAGCACGGATGATTGGTTGAATAACCTTCTAGAGCTCATCAGCATTTTGTGTGGGAGATGGTTGAGGTTGAGAGTTTTGTAGGACCTGCTTCATCATGGTTTTGAGGTAATCTATAGATGATTCCATGGAAGACATCCTCTCCGTCAATTCTTTATACCTTAATTCATCACCTAATCTAATAGGATCATCTGAATTCCTATTAGAGGTAGTTGTATTTGGTGCATCATCCTGAGGAGTTTCAAGGAAATCAGCACCAAATGCCCCTTGTTCGTGGTACTAGGGACTTCCAACTGGCTGAAAGGTTACTGTTGTAGCCTCAGCAGTTGTTGCCTTCAAAGAAGTCTGACTAATGTAACCACTGTCCAACTGAGCCACTGTTGTGACTACAGTTGTAGTGGCTGCTTCACTTGAACTACCACCAAGATTTACAAGTAACTCATGGGGTGTAGCCTCCTTAATTGTTTGTGGGCTAGCAGATAGAGTTGTCGCGGACGCAGTCATATGTATAAGTTGACTCTCAGTAATGGGTGATTAAGAGGGACTGCTCAGTGTCTGAGTTTTCTGTATTGCCTCAAACAATGGGATGAAAGTAGGTGGTATTGGTGAAGTGGGTAAGGGAGTGGAAAGAGACATAGCCCTGGGAGAGGGGCTGGAGAACAGATGTTCGATTGAGACATCTGCCTCATAATGTGGCATCCCTGTGTGTAAACTTGTTCCTTTTGTGTGGAGACTAGAGGAGTTTGAGCTGGTGGAGATCTTTGAACCAACTGTTGTGAATGAATAGCAGCAATGGTTATTTGTGACTTTTGTGTTGTCACCGGTAAAACATCTGGGATCTCATCTTCCAGAGCTACTGTTTTTGGGTGTTTGGAGGGCTTGGTGGTTTTTGTGGGTTCTTTTTGGGGATGGTTGGTGTGGGTTCCACAGCATTGGTTGTTGTACTGTGGTCACCAGGAGCAGTGGGCTCAGCAACCGATGAAGGAGCAGTGGTTGTAACAGATGTCAAAATGTGCTCAGTCACTGTTGCTTTTGTTTTCAACACCTTAGGTTTTTGTGTTGAGAGTCGAGTAAAGTTTCATTTTTAAGGCTACGAGCTTCACAGATGGCACCTTGTTGAAAATCAGAAGTAGAAACTTGTTTTTGCAAATAAAAACTCAACAACCTAGGATGTATCAAAAAAGCTTTTCCCTTTTTAAGATTATTAAAGTTTGCAACCAAATCCAAAAACATACCTGAGAATAATTAAATTTAGTTTGGGTTAAAATAGCATAACCCAGGTATTGAATGTTTAAGGGTATTTCGTTAAATGCAGTGGTCTTAGCTGACAAACAGAGTAAAAGGGTGTGGAAAAAGAATTTCATGTCAGCGGGAAATTCAGGTTTGAAAATGGTAATACCTGATAACTGACCTTCATATCTGCTTTCAATGAATTCGGCATGTAAATCCTTCTTTGAGAAAGATGTGGGGGCGTCAAGGTCATTAAGACCAGAAGTGGTGGAAATGGTGGAAGGAGAGATTTGGACCAGTGACTGGCCAATCTTAGATGTGATGGCAAAGGGATTTTTGTTCTGAACTTGAAGTTCATCATTTGCCCAAAAGTGGCGGAGGGTTTCAATGAAGATGGGGGCTTTGGCAAGTACATCTTTGTATGATGATGTTGTAAAACATCGATCATGGAGTGAAATACTATATTATTGTTGGTTTTTTTCGAAAACGGGAAGGTAGTTATGGGGAGTTTTTAGGATGAGATTCATGGTGAGAAGTTGAGTTTTTTGGGTTTTGAGAAGAAGAAGAGTAATGGAGAAATTTGAGAGATTTGTGTGTGTCAGAGGGAAAAGGTAAGGGGAGCATTTGTTACCTGTACCTCTCTAGGAGCAGAGGTTTTGTTTAGTGCTTTGGTAACAGATGTTTCAACAGGCACAAAAGTCTGTTTAGACTTTCCTTTTGCAGTACTTGTCTTTGGACTCTCCAGTGTTTTGGATTTATAATTAGTCTTTTTCACATCAAAGTTTTTTAGATAAACACACTCTTGAGTTTTATGGTTTGTTTTATTACAGATTTTGCAATGTAAAGAATCAGTGATTTCACCTGTTTTGTTAATGTCATATGCTTTTAGAAGAAGACAGTTTTTAGTAACATGATTCTTCTTTTCACATAAATCACAAAACAAGTTTTTGATCTTTCTTTCTTCTTTCCTTCTTCAGACTTTTTGTCAGCAGATGTTTTAACATCTGCTGGTAAGTCTGAAATGGGAATGATTCTTGCATCTGGTGCTTTGACACCATCAGAGGTTGTAAATTCCATTGGCTTAAAATTTTCAAGAATGTCACATTCATCAGACCATGTGGGTTGGAATTGATATTTTTCAATCTCCTCAAAAGTTGAGGATCCCTCATGTCTTTCTAAACAATTTTATTTCCCTTTTTATCTGTGATTTTGATTTTTTGACCAGCCAAGTTTGTTGGAATAATCTCAACCCCACCAGAGTCATTTTCAGTAACATTTTCAGAAACTTGGTCATTTATCTTGAATCCAATGCCAAATTTTATGTTACTTTTGACCTGGTTTTCCAATAAGATCTCATAACCCTTGTAGGACTCCACCCATTTTTCACAAGTGATTTGGGTGGCTTCCAACTCCTTTTTACAATGGTTTGGAGTTGATCCTTGGTTATGCTTGCTTCATGCTTTAGACTGCTGATTTCAGAATCCTTTTCAAGCAATTTTGATTTTAGCTCTTTTGAAAGTTTTTCAAATTGCAATTCATCTTCTAAAATATTGTTTCTAAGGTTTTCATTCACCTCTTTTATGTTTGCAAAAGCGATAATGCATTTATCTGAAAATAGGTCTTTTAAGACCTAAGGAGATACCTTAGATGCAGCCATCAAAGCACAATCACATTCACCTTCACAGATACTAGCCTCCCATGGATCAGACAGAGGTTTTTCATCTTCATCAACATTTTCCTTTGTAACCATTGTTTCATCAAGAACATTAGACTCAACAGATTTAGATCCCACCTCCTCAAATTCAGCACCCTCAACCTTGGACTCTAATGCCATAAAGCAAAATTCATTTTGTTTCTTTTCAATGTCAGCAATTAGAGCAAAGTTTTCATCAGTCAGATCCTCAGGTAAGTTGCTCCAATAAAAAAAGCCCTGAGTAAAGGAACTCTGTTGATTAACCTGTGCCTGAGCAGTGGTTTGAGCAACTTGTTGTGCAGGTTGCATCTGAACCTGAGGAGCTGGTGCTTGAACATACTGAATTTGAGGAACAAGGGTTTGAACATATTGCACTAGAACAGTGGAAGCAGGGTGTGCATAGTGAGCAGTGTTTTGCATGTGAGGAGTAGGGGTATATTGGGAATAATGGACAATGTTTTGAGATCTAGGGCTAGGATGTGTGATAATTGGTCTAGTTGATTGTCACCTACACTCTCTAGGAAAATGTCCTAACCTATTACACTTATAACACTTTATCTTTGATTTATCCAACCCAACTTTTGTTCCCCTATGCAACCTTGGGAACTTCCTACTAGTTCTTTTGTAATACTTGTTAGCTCTGACACTTAACAGAGCCAACTGGTGCAAAATGTCCATCTCCTCCAAATCTGATGGATCAAAATGTTGAAGATCACTTATCTCAAAGCATAAGTTGTCAGAAGACTGGCTTTACCCATTAGCAGCAAATGCATAATTGGGTGTGTAAGGGTCAGAGTTGAACCAGAAGTTATATCAATGAATTGATCATATGATCCTTACTACTTCCAGTAACTTCTTCTTGGCCAAAGAGAGTTGTGCTACCAAATGTGTAGTCATCAGTCACTTTGCCAAACTCTTGTAGCTTCTTTTTCTGGTTCAGCCCTCTCTCATAATTGAGGAGCCTACCATGAAGTTGAGTAAGACTCATTTCTTTGAACCTAACTGAGTTTTTAGTAAAGAAAGCTACAGTGTCGCATTTGTCTGGTAATGATCTAAGAAATCGACTATTTAGAGTCGAATTTGCAAGTGTAACATTCACCAATTTAAGTTCACTAATGAGACAGCTAAAACATTCGAACTGTTGGGTTAATGACTCTCATTTGACATGACAAAACGTTTCATATTGTTGATTAAGAACCTCTCTGTTGTTTTCAATCACTTCCTCAGTCCCACCGAATTGCTTTTTCAAAGCATCCCATAATTCCTTTGCACTGTTGCAATGCAACAGGCCAACATAGATATTGTTTGGCAATGCAAAGGCCATGATGCTAAATGCCTTTGCATCTACCTCGATCTTTTGGAAATCTTGCTCGGAATAATTTTAGGGTCCTCAGTACTCGGTATCATTGGAACATGAGGTCCAAAGATGACCGACTTCTAGCAACCGGTGTTTTGCTGAGCAAGGACATGACCCATCCGTCTTTGCCAGATATTATACTCAGATCTGACTAGAATCGGTGGTTTAAACATGGTGCCGGTGTTGTGAGGATCTTGTGAAGTGTGTGGCATTCTGATTGTTTGCAAAAAACAGTTTTAGTTTAGAAAACTTTTTAGAAAGTAATCAAACTCTGTTTTTCAATAAAAATGAACAAATTGAATTTGCAGTGAGAGTTGGTCTAGTTTAATCAAATTGATTGTTAAATCAAATTCGATTGACCAAGATCTGATATCAATTGTTAGGATCCGAGTTTTAAAACTGTTTGTGAAAGTTCCAAAAGTGGTAAATGGATGAAAATAAATCATATGAAATTGCAGCGGAATAGAAGAACTTTGATTCACAACAGTTGAGAGATTGTTTTCATCGGCATGCTTTTTGTAATTATGATTACTTGCATAAGACTCACAATCTCCCCCTCAGCCTAAGATCACCGATTTGTTCGTACAGAATGTAAGAAAGATAGATTTGATTGATATTAGATGAAGTGATCAAATAGAACCGTACAGTACAGGCACTGTTCTATTTATACTACAATCCTAACCACTAAGCATCTTATTATGATGTCAGCATGAAAGTGACATTTAACAACAAATAACAAACTGATAACATCTCCTAATCTAACCACTGCTATACACTAAACATTACAAGGACTGATAGAAAACACTGATGACACATCCTCTATTGTTCTTCAACAGAGCTTGCCTTAACAGACTTTTAGCTTTGTTCTTCAGCAGAGCTTATCTTGGCAAACCTTTCTAGCTTTAGTCTTCAACAGAGCTTGTCTTCAGCAGAGCTTGTCTTCAACAGAGCTTGTCTTCAACAGAGCTTATCTTCAACAGAGTATAGCTATGGCAGACCTTGAACATTTAGTCTTCAGCAGAGCTTTACTTGCGCAGATGTTACATTATTCTTTGGATCAGAGGTTGTAGTATATTTTGGCTTTCTTGTAAGTCCCAATAATCCGGATCTATCAACGATATCACACAATCACCAAGGATGGGCAGAATCCAAACTTGGTGATCTTCAAGAAAACCGAAAAGATGAAGAACAACATGAATCAACTTTTAACACCTTGCACATGATTCTATTACTTTTACAAGCAAAACCGTCTGGTACAAGATGGAGGCTCTCTCTGGAGAAATCCCAAAAGTCTTAACCCTAGAAATGAATAAGCTTAGCTTATATACCTAGAGTAAGGCATGTCCCTCATGGGCTTGCCTGGCCCACATGGCCTATGGCATGCCCAAATGACCTATAAAGGTCCAAAACTAATACAACTAACCCAGTTAATCCCAGTTAACATAGAATGTTGTATATTTGATGCTTCAGTTTCACACTTATAGGACCTAACAATCTCCCCCTAGACTGATGCATCAAATTGTCTTGATAGCATAAATTCAGCAACGTCTTCAACAGAGACTATGGTTGTCGCTACGCTGTAGGTGTCGTGGAAGTCAGTCTCATACTTCTTGGACCTCATACTTCAACAAACTCTCAGCATTGGATCTCTTTCTTCTGCTCCTGTGGTTAGCTTCATATCAGGATCTTGATCAGCTTTGCTTGAAACATCTCTGTCAAAAGAATGTGAGAGGAGGAACCTCAGCAACTCTTTTCTTCTTCAATCTTTCTCTTTCAAGCAAGCAGGTTCTCAGGTACTTCTTCAAATGTACTATCATTGTTAAACGATGACTGGCATCTGGTTCTTCTGACTCAGGTACACTTTGTTGTTGTGATGCTTCATGCTTTGTCAGCAACTAACAGCAACTCAATTTTCAGCAACCCCTGTTTCTTGATCTAAATCAAGATCTGCACAATTCTCATAAATTTATAAGCAAACATTCTCATGCAACAGGGAGAGTACCGCATGAACACTTGGTACATCCAAGTACTTGTACTCGGATCGAAATTCAAATTTCTTTCATCCTTTGATGATTAGTCAAATCTTCAAGAATGGTTAATAATTTTTAATAAAACAAATAAAGCACTCTATTTTTTTGGATTTTTGAATTTTCTATTTTTTAATTTTTAAAATATAAGAATATAAACAGAAACACAAATAAATAAAGAAACTAACTCAATAGTTACAACTATACAATTGTAATGAGATCAAAGTCGTTTTCAGGCGGACCAAGGAACACTTTGCAGTACGAACTTATTTAGATTGGTCTAAGTGATTGCCAATATGTTTGTCCACTTAAACTTTAACGCTCAACTTTCATTTTTCAACTTCGTGATATGCTTAAGGTAGTGTTATAGTATAATATCTGTGCATCCCATACCATGCAATACCCCCGCGATCAAGGTGAGCACAACGATTCATCGTAGCAGGTGAGTATATAGAGATCATCCTTTATCTTTTACAACGTCAGACTATTGGTGAACAGGTCAGTACTTTAGTACAGCAGAGTGACCAATAGTATCTAACGAGGGTTAGGCAAATACCTTTATCTGGTATGTTTGAATTCATGGAATTTTCTCATGATGTGATTTCATTTCTTTTAAGGTTTTGGCCCTTCTATTTTGGCTCTTTTAAGGATATTCTGACTGTGCCTAGGTCTGCATATAATCTGGATACAACAGAAGGGCAGCCAAGATATCCCCGGATGACTGAACAGCATAAAGACCCGAAACTTCAGATGTTGGCTATCTATCAACGCAGGATTTAAGACCATAAAATCATACGCCGATGGTATGTTACCCACAAGATACATAGTTCATTATGTTTATATCACTTAGTATCTTTTAATCACTTTGAGCGTTAAGCCTACCGACACATCACATTAGATCCTAGTCTTTTCAGCTACAACACCTTACATGTGTCAGTCACGCCCTTTATCACGAATATTCATTTCATTTCCCATTTGATGCAAAAAGACCTTTTGTATTTTTTGATTTTCAAATGTTTTTGTATTTTCCTGTTTTTCTCCCCCTCAAATACTGCATATATACATATATCGCCCTCTTCCCCCCTAAATTTGTGCATCATACTTTATGCACAAATTTACCAAATAAAGAAAATGCATGTACAAAGTTTTAAACGAAAGAAAAGAAAATTATTTTTGTTGTGTTTGCGTAACCATTCTATCATTAGATTAAAAACTAATCAATTTGAAAATTAAAGCATGAAATTTGAATTTGTACCTTTTTGCTGATCTTTTCTTACCTCATCTCCTCCAAAGGAAACATAGCACTCATAATAAAAACTAGAACTTTTTGCAACAGAGAGATGTTATCCAATATGTCCCTGGAACAACCGTTATCAACATTCCAGAGATTGTCAATAGCTCCTCCTTGGTTATTCCTGAAAAATAAAGAGATTAGTAAGACAGTGGGACCCAGTCCATCGTGGTCCTGGGTTTCCCTAAAGCATCAAAATAAGACACTTCTTCAGACACAAATCCCCTTTTGTTTCAGGATTGGTGATATTGTTACCGCTTTGGATTTGGGTTTCCAAATCTGTTTCGTTTTAACAAACGCGGTTGTTGCCTTTGATTGAGCAACTTTGGCTAGTTCAGGTTTAGTCATTTTAGAAAAAGATTTTTTATTCTGAACAGCCTTGCGTTTGTTTTTGGCAACATTCCAATCCCCATCAAATGGTTTAACCTTGGGATTCACATTCTTCATTGCCTTAGGTGATGATACCTTGATCGGCTTCGAATGATTTTATCCTTAGGTGTAACCTTCTGATTTTGAACATGATACGGAACATGGGGACTATGTGTGCAGTTTCGAGCGATGTGACCAGGAATGCCGCAATTGAAGCACGTTTGTCTCTTCACATGTAAAGCATTCTGATCAGCTTGATTTGATCGTGCATGCTTTGAAGAATGAACTGATCCCTTCTGTGCTTGATATCCTTGCACGTTTCTTGCAGACGAAGATGAATTTGGATTTTTGTACTTGTCGTTTGCAAGGGCCTTTTTCTGTTGTTGAGATTTCTTTGGATTCTTCTTCTTTTGTTTAGACTACAAGTGTTGTTCAGAAATCTCCCCAACCTTTCCAAAAGCTTTGCTAGCACGGTCAAAAGCATATTTTTTCACATTTGCCATTAAAGACCAGCTTAACAAAAACATTTTTCACAAAACTAGCCTTTTGGGGGTTATTGCTTCCACTGATGATTTTGGAGAGCGTGATTGTCCTTGACGTTTGGACTTCTGCTTTCTTCGTCTCCGATTTGCTTGTTTCTGCTCTTTTAACTTGCTCTAAACCTTTTCATCAGAAGCAGAAGGTTCAGATTTTTCAGTTTGCGCACTTGGAGCCTTGTTCACGCCAGCTCTCTCTTCATCATCTGACTCATTAGAAGAGTCAACAGCACCAGATGGTTAACGTGTGCCTGACATATAATCATTGGGTTTGCCGTACACCATATGTTGTGCTTTCTCGATATCTTCGTCGGTTTCAGGCATTGTTGTGTAGTTGTGATTATACGGTGGGGCGACCTGATTGAATCCCAAACCCTTTCCCTTGTTCGCCTTGTATGCTAGCTACACATTGCACACGTCTTGAAAGAGCTTGCTGGATGTATCAAACTTTGTTATATTAGCTTCGTTTTGTTGATATTTTCCAGTAAAAATTCCCAGCTTAACTCTTACTAAGTCGCATTCCATGGTTTTTGAATCTAATCTGGTTTTGTAATCATGGACCCAATATTTCTATTGATTTACGTCCAGGTGGAGCTGAGCTATGCCTTTCTTTTGTGCTTCAACCTTTCCTGTGAGTAACTTGTTACTTTCTCGAAGGCTGATGCACTGAGCCATTGCATTGTTGTACTCATCAGCCATTTTGGAATTAAGTGCCCTGAGTTGAGCAACCCTATTCTTGCAAGGTTCAGTGCACAAAAGGTAGTTGCCTATGTCAATGTGCGAGCTTGGTTTGTCAATGTGAGTTTGGGCTTGAGGTAGAGTTTGGGTGCTGGGCTGTTGATTGCTGCTTGTTGGGCTTGAGGTTTCTGTTCGGACACTTCTTCGGGATTAGACTCTGTTAATGTAGCGTATAGATCTTGGAGATCTTTGTTTGTTTGTAAACGATCCCATAACCAAGATACAAAGGAGTCTTTGTCATCTCCCAAAACGCTGTTCAACTCATCTCTTACTTCCTCTTTTCACCTCCCACGTTCAAGCAAACGCATCACATAGTCAGCAACTCGATCAACATTGTAGTCTCTGATAAACTCATTCAGCTTTTCCTTCACTTCATCCCGCAGGCTCAGGTTTTGATTTTGTGCTGGACTGAAAACTATGTTCGAGTGCTGAGCTTGGGCTGTAACATCTTCGGATAATCGAAACCGTACCGGCAAAAACGATAAAAATTGTCCGAAAATTGTTTTTACCAAAATGTACCGTTACACTCGTCTCGACGATACGATTTCCAATGATGTATAATGTCCGATAGTGATTTTAGGAATTTTCGTGCCTTTTTTGTCCTAAAAATCACACGAGTCTAACCGTGCACCCGGTTTGTCAAGATTGTCTATGGATCAAATTCTGCGTACGAAAACGTTTAACTCCAGTTACGTCAGCTGGTTAACTTTCCACCTTTAAGGGTATAACTCGGAACAGTACCAAATTCGAAACAGTAACTCGGATTAACAATCCGAGATGGAATCTGGAAACAGTGATCCAAGATACTAATCCGAAATGGTGATTCGGAATAGTGATCCGAGATGGTATCCGAGATGCACTGTTTCAATCTGAGATGCAATCCGAGATGCAATCCGAGAGGCAATCCGAGATGCAATCCGAAATAAGAGAATCCGAAATAGAGAAACTAGTCCGGAATGAAACTCTGATATGGAATGAAAGACCAAATCCGGAATGAAGACCAAATCCGGAATGAAGATCAAATCCGGAATAGGGAATCCTTATCTGAAATTAACCGTATTCCGATCCAGATTGCAAGTAATCCGGATAAAGTTGTTGAGAAAGTTGATGAACAGTAGTCCGGAATCAATCCGAGATGGAATCTCCATCGTGTTCTTTGGGATCTTCAACGACTTTGAATCCGAAATTCAACAGATTAATCTGAAATCAATCCTAAATTCAAGAATTTATCCGAAATCCTTGAATGTTGATCCGAAATGCTTGAATTTTGATCCGAAATGCTTCTTTTTCAGCAGAAACCAAACAGAATCAGTGTGATATCAAATCTGAGCCTGGAAAATAGGTTCAACAGGCTCTGATACCACTTGTAAGTCTCGATAATCCGTATCTATCAACGATATCACACGATCACCAAGGATGGGCGGAATCCAAAGTTGGTGATCTTCAAGAAAACTGAAAAGATGAAGAACAACACGAATAAACTTTTAACACCTTGCACACGATTCTATTACTTGAACAAGCAAAACCGTCTGGTACAAGATGGAGGCTCTCTCTGGAGAAATCCCAAAAGTCTTAACCCTAGAAATGAATAAGCTTAGCTTATATACCTAGGGTAAGGCATGTCCCTCATGGGCTTGCCTGGCCCACATGGCCTATGGCATGCCCAAATAACCTATAAAGGTCCAAAACTAATACAAACTAACCCAGTGAATCCCAGTTAACTACCATAGACTGTTGTGTATATTTGATGCTTCAGTCTCACACTTATAGGACCTAACATATCTATCATTTGTTCTTTTGTAGGGTTCAATTTCCAACATTAGACATCATCAGGGCTGAACGATCATTCTAGTTGTTTGTGTGGATGATATCATAATTACAGGAGATGATGAAGATGGGATTACCAAGCCCAAATAGTTCCTTTAGGAATACTCCTTTCTCAGCGGTATCTTGTTCCCCACAAGGAATACTCCTCCGGTACTTCCTTGGCATGTAGGTATCTCGTTCCTCACAAGGAATACTCCTTTCTCAGTGGAAGTATGTCCTTGATATGCTAACTGAGTGTGGCTTATTGGGTTGCAAACCAATTGATAGTCCTATGCTTCCTACAAGGAAGTTCCTACCAGAGGATGGGAGTCCATTGAAGGATCCCAAACGATACAAACGATTGGTTGGCAAACTTAATTATTTTAACAGTTACACGCCTAGATATATTCTTTGTCGTCAGTGTCCTAAGTCAGTTCATGGCCACTCCATACACTTGACACTAGGATGCTGCTCTTCGTGTCTTACGATATCTCAAGACCACACCAGGTCTAGAGATCTTGTATTCTGATCAAGGTCATTGTCGTGTTGATGCTTTTACAAAAGATGGAGATTGACGTATATCTGGATTCTCATATGCAGACTGGGCAGGTTGTGCAATTCCTCATCGATCCACCACCGGGTATTGTGTTTTTGTTGGAGGAAATCTTGTTTCGTGGAAGAGTAAGAAGCAACATACCATATCCAGATCAAGTGCTGAATCAGAGTATAGATCTATCGCAGATGTTACGTCAGAGATGATGTGGGTTCGTCGTCTTCTCAGAGAACTCGGGGTTAATTCTGACAACTTGATGTGATTATACTGTGGTAATCAATCAGCTATACATATAGCCAAAAATCAAGTATTCCATGCGAGAACTAAACATATTGAGGTTGATTGTCACCTAATCAAAGATCAGATAGTCGGCACTCAAAAAGATTCTCTATCTATTAAACCAATTCATGTGAAAACGGAATTCCAACTAGCAGATATCTTTACAAAACCACTCCGTAAGACACAAATAAACTTCATATGTATCAAGTTGGGCATGATTAATATCTATGCTCCAAGTTGCGGAGGAGTGTTAGTTGTAAATAGTGGAAAGACCTAGTTGTTAACTGGAGGTCCCTACATGCAATTATAGATGTCTTTGCATGCAATTATAGGTGTCCCTACATGTAATAGGTATTTACTTGTTGGTCCCTCCTTCCCCTTTAAATAGAGGGGTCCTTTTCATTTGTAAATACACCTTCATATATACAAGTACAATTTTCATATCCATTTCATTTACAAAGGTTATAGTTCGGTTATGTAGAGTTTTTTTGCTCACCCTTGCTATCAACACTTTCTACTTCTAGAGGTATGGCAAATTGATAATAAAGCCAATTGAACTATATATAATCTTAAAACAAAAGGTGAGCGGCACAATCACCGACCAAAAGACAAAACTGCCCCTTTTGTTTTGTTTTCTCGGTTTCATTGTGGTTTGATTCATTCAAACAACTTAAATTGTCATAACCCTCTCATCTTCTTTTCTCCATTGCTCGCTTCAATCGTACATCAGAGATTGATAGGTGACGTTTGGAGGTTTTGCTTTCGGTGGTTACCCATGCAGAATTTAGGTACTGTATTTCGGTTTTTAACATATATTTTTAGTTAATTTAACTAGGTTATTACTTTATTTTAAATAACATGTTTGCCTGTAGTGTCTACTGCCACAATAGTTTAAGAGTTGAATAACATAGTTGTTCGACTCTCGTTTTGACATAATTTAATGGATACAAAGTGTCGAGTCCAAAATTAGTACAACTTTTGGTGCAAATATCTTGAACTACTCCGGTTGCCAATCTTTGTTGGAACCCTAAAAATTCAAAACTTGTCACAGAGAGCCCAGGGGGGTGTCCATGACCAACCTCTGACGTGGGTATCAATATATGATTTCTAGGAAGGAACAAAGTATTAAATATGGTAGTTAGTAAGAGAATTGGGTGAGATCTAGTTGAATTGAATGTCTTTCCTCCATTATACATGACATATTGACATTGGTTTTGGTTGGGTTTGGTTATACGACTCATGGTAACTATATCATTTTTGTAGATCCTAGCTAGACAACAATAGATTAACCAAGGAATCCTTTATCATGTTCATGACATTTCTAGACAAGTTTATCATAACCATGTTTATCAAGTTTCCAAATACATGTTTATCTTTCAAGACAAGTAACCAAGTTTTTATGCACCGAATATATTTTGGTGACCCAGCTCAATTCAAGTGAAAAAAGTTCCATGATCCGGCTCAACTTGATAAAAAATTTCAATGATTTGACTTGATAATAAACCATTTTTTATAGACATCCGGACATCAAAGTATATCGACCTCATGAATAAGTTTCTAGTTCTATCATTGTCTTCCCCCACCTCCTCCCCCCTCCCTAACCACAAAATAAATGTCTCTTCACTGGGGGTGTGGTTGAGCGTGGTTATAATTTTTGTTATATATTAAGCACTTTTTACTCTTGGATCAAGATATAAATTTATAAAACACGATACAATACTATCACTCTATACACGTTAGGGCAAGTGCACCCATCATAGACGTAGTATAGTGATGGTAAGATACCGAGGTCGTCCAAGTACACAAGAGCTTTTAATACCGGCTTATCGTTAACGTCTAATCTAACCAAATTTTGATAAAAGTTTTGAAAGTTTTAAAAGATAAACTAAATGTAAAAATCTAAAGAAATAAATAAAGACAAATAGACAAGAAAGAATCACGTGGTTCCAACTACTCTTTTATATATCCTTTGATGATTTCAGTACTTTGTGCTTTTTAAGAGATTATCTTAGTTATAGTGGAATGCCCCTCTTATGAAGGCGACGTTACCCTCGGTCATATTGGTCTGAGTTAGTAGGGATACAGTCCCGCAAGGCCGGAATATTGAAAGATAATTAAATAAGTTATTAATGCAAAAAGTGGTAGGCCCCTTTAGTGAAGGCGACGTTACTCGTGACCATATTGGTTTGAGACAGCAGGGATACAGTCCCGTAAGGCCGGATAAATTTTAATAGTAGTTTATTTATAAGGGGTTTAAGCCGTTCTTACTTCCCCCAATTTGATGCTATCTACCTCACGGGAAGTCCTAATAAGCTTGAACCAAGTCCTCGCAGGATCTATACACTGAATGAGGCAAGAACTTTACCCAAACACCCTTCTAACCCCCTTCCAGGTAGTTAACACGCTTTATATAGACCGTAAAGACATGAATGAGTGAATCAATGAAACATGAAGAAATGTTTAACTAAAGTTCACTTTCAATATAAAAAACTAGTTATTAATGTCATTAATACATACCCAATTAAAAGGTTGTCAAAGATTGGAAATCAAAAGTAATACATAAAAGATTTGTCTTCACCAAGTGATGTAAGAGATTTAGCCAAGCATGGCCTTTGTTTGACAAGAACTCTTATAATCAATGTTGTATCCTGAGACTACTACACACTATAAAAGATGAAATATGGATGATGGTGGTGGGTGTTGCTGTTATAGTGGTGGTGGACTGATGGCAAGTGTGAGAGTAATGGTTTGTCAAGGTATGCCTTTCTCATGAACCAAGCATCTATATTTATAGCTAGAAACAGAGGGCAACCATGGCCCCGTGCTCACCTGTGGGCTTCACTTTCTCTCCATTCATTAACTGCAGAGATTAGGTCTTGTACTAACACGCCCCTTGATGTCATAGCACGGCCCCGTGGTCAGTGTACTTGCTGTATTATTGCAGATTCTGCAAATTTTATAGTTGACAATGGCTCGTGTTGGGTTAGCACGGCCCCGTGTTGGTTTGTCTATTTCTGTTGTCTTTATCTATAAAGAATCTTGACTAGGCACGACCCCATGCCTAAGCTTCTGTCTTTATTATTTTGTTGTTCTGGATGTAGATGGGGGTTCGTCATGTCGTGTCAATCATTCTTTTTTGTATTTGTGTTGGTTTCGACTGTTAATTTGCTCCTTTTATTCATTTAAGCTCATTTGATTCTGAAATTTAAAAATAAACAAAAGAATATGCTTTTTCCAATATTAGTACCGGAAAAGAATTAGTTTTATGACTTGCTTGATCTAATTTATATGTTATATTTTACACAGATTACAATTACTGAAGTTCAATGAATCAGCGGTGACTAGCGACGAAAATGGCACTCTATTCACCACATCTGTGGATGGTCATCCACGAAATTATAAATCATTTATTTATTTTTCAAACACATTATTCCACATGTTACTTTTTATAAATATAACATAATATGATACTCAAGTGATGTATAGTTAAATGAATTAAAAATGCATCATCCTCCAATCTTGTTGACATTTGTATTCTTATTATAAGAATCAACGACGGAAACAAGTTACGATATTCTTATATACTTGATTGCAACTCTCCGGGTAACCCTAACAACGACATCTCTGCCACCAAGGACACCACCACCACCACCACCACCACTAATTCCTAAATTCCCGTAGCAGCTAACCTGTTCCTTTCACCATTCCATTCTACGCAACTCAACCGCCACCAAATTATCTCTCAAAATCCCAAATCAAATGCATAATCCTCCACCACCATCTCCTCCGCCTTTCACCATGGACTCAATCGACGACTCCTCCACTTCAATTTGGGACTGGAGTCAGTTTCTCGATTTCAACATCGACGATCATCTCCCCTTACCTACCGAACAAACCGATCTATCTCCGCTAATCTCAACATCTCCGGATCTCTATCCCATCGATAATCAACCGCTAGAACCAATAACCGATTCGTTTCCGGTCATATATACTTCGAACACGAACGCTAGGGTTCGAAAACGGGATCCAAGAATGGCGTGGCCTAATTTTTTGGCGGGAAGGGTACCTTGTGCGTGTCCTGAGCTTGATGCGCAGCTGGCGGCGGAGGAGGAGGAGGCGGCGAAGAAGAAGAAGAGGGCGGTTACAGTTAGGAAGTCGAATGGTGGTTTGAGGTGTCAGGTTTCGGGTTGTGAGATGGATATTAGTGAGCTGAAAGGGTATCATAAACGGCATCGGGTTTGTCTTCGGTGTGCTTATGCGGGTAGTGTGGTGATTGATGGGGAGAGTAAGAGGTATTGTCAGCAGTGTGGGAAGTAATTTCTGCTCTCCTTATCCTTTATATATTCATTAGCGTGTTGTTTGCTATGCAACCATTGGGAACGTTGATAATGTTATAACAAGAATTACTTAAAACTTTCTAGGATAGTAAATAAGCGTGAGCTACATAATGATGAATGTGATTTGTTCTATATGAGTTTGAATTGATACAACGTTAATCATGATGTTTGTCGCCAAGTAAGACAGATACTATGATAATTAGCAGATACTTTCAGATGTTGTAGGGTGCCCGCGGGGGGGGGGGGGGGGGGGGGGGGGGGGGGGCTGTGGAAGCAGCCGTTCTATCCCTAGGGAAAGAGGTAAGGTTTGCCTGCATATCACACTCCCAGGACCCTACCAATAGCTTTGCTATATGTGGGATTTACTGGGTATGGTTGTTGATTGTTGTTGACTTGTTACAACTGTAGCACATATAAGGCCCCTCCCGCACATAGAAGAAACTGATTTACTAGTGTGTGAGTGTGAATGTGACCGTGTGTAGGTTTTCTCATTGTTGTTTTGTTGTTAATTAGATGAAGAATACTGGTTTGAATGATGACAGCCGAGTAGGATGTGAAATTATAATTACCAAAATCATCATAGCAAAAAAAAAACTAAGGGGTACTGGCTTGTAAGTTATAACTTGCACATCGTTGGGTTTCAGGCTTGATCTTTCAAAGCTCTATAGCCACCTATGCTAACAAATCTTCGGTTTTGGGTCCTAGTCTCTGAGGTTTATAATAGCTTATTTTTTTATCGGTACCATGTATATCCTTATTTGTTAAGGATATACATGTGTTCACGAACGCTTACCGAACATGATTTTATGTTCGTGTACGTTCATTAAGGAAATGAACTTGTTCATTTGTTAATTTTAGGGACCGAACACAAACGAACGTTCATGAACACACACGAACACAAACAAGTGTTCATGAACATAAACGGACACAAACGAACATATATTAATTTCCGAATATGATCGGCATCAAAGACACTAAGTAGATCCACCCAAAATATACCAACCTAATTATCCTAACATACTTAAGCACTTAACTTAATTCTGATAAACATAAGTAACAGATGCAATTGACCTGGAGAGGCACACACGTGTTTAACACTCTCACGAACATTAGTAATCGCTGATGCAAAATAAACAAATGCTTAGGGTTTCTGGGTTTGTAGTTTACTTTGTTTGTTTGTGTGGGACCTTGGGTAATAAACTATAAAATAAATAAATATATATATATATATATATATTATATATATATATATATAAATTTAAAATCCCAAACACAAACAAACACGAACGAATACCAACGAACACATTACCGAACGTTCACGAACATAAATGAACGAACGTGGCTCTGTTCATGCTCGTTCATTTAACTAAACGAACGAATTTTTTTGTTCGTGTTTGTTCATTTATTAAGCAAATTAACACAAACGAACTTCCCACCGAACGATTCATGAACTGTTCGCTGAAGGGTTCGTTTGCAGCCCTAGTACCATGGCATCAACAACAGCGGTTGTCACTGATCCTTAGGGGGAAAAAGTTTACGAAACCATTATCTTGAGACATAGAAGGGTAGTTAGTTTGTTTTCCCTTCAGATAGCCAGTTTTGTTGCACTGGTATAACACTGATTTTTGAAAATTAATTATCCACTCCTAAACAATCAGGTAATCAGGGACAGAGTTGGATGTATTTAGTAGGTTAGATACTACTGAAATCAGAAACAAGAATAAGAGAAGCTGGAGACAGTTTATGGTATAAGAAACTGGACCACATAAATAAGAATTATTTACCATTGTGTTAAAAACACTGAAGATTAGTCCAAGTTTGTTGTAAGTGTAAGAATCTATATATTAAAATGTATGCTGATAAAGTGAGGATGTTGTAGGTTTCATGTGCTGTCAGATTTTGACGAAGGTAAACGTAGTTGCAGAAGAAAATTAGAACGGAATAATAACAGGCGTAGAAGAAAATCCACAGACTCCAAGGCATCTGGATCACATTTAACAGCAGATTATGATGATGAAGCTGGAAAAGGTGACAAGATCAACTTTATTTGTTTTCTTTTTGGGTTTAAGATGGCAATCTTTCTCACCTTCCACCATAGTTGTCAATAGCGATCACTATAGCGAATAGCGTAGCCTATAGGTTGAAGATCGCCACAGGGTATGTAGTCATAAATAGCGGGATTTCAGTTTTTTTTAAATATAAATAGCGATTTAATATAGGTATAAAATAGTTGGATTTAAGGTTTTTGTTAAATATACATGTAAAATAGCATAAATAGTTGGATTTAGGTTTTTGTTAAATATACATGTAAATAGCATAAAATAGTTGGATGTTAGCTTTTTGTTAAATATACACGTAAAATAGCGTATATACCAGGGTATTTTAATATGGTAGCTATTTATAAAATAGCACCCACTATTTATCGCGATTCGCTATGAGCATATAGGTACCTTATCGCTATTCGCCATTAACAACTATGCCTTCCACCAACTGAAAGGATATAAATAAATAAATAAATAAATATTATATGAAAAAGGAAATTGGAATTTTTAATTAAATGCAGCAGGAAATCAACATCCATACTCAAAAAGGTGTTTGGATATGCGGTTTGGTAGAAGTCCCAATTGTCAATTATAGTGTTTGGATTTGGTAGACCAAAAAATAGTATCAGATATGAAGCAAAATATGCAAAATAATAGATATTAGGTTCGTTGTAGTCACATATTACAGTGTACTCAAGATTTGAAGAGTGTTTAGGTTGCTAAATAGTAGAAGATAGATGTTGCATGAGATATTAACAGATTACATACATGTGCGTCTTTCCTGTCTTCGGCTAGTACGTTTTTTGCACTTAAGCGGAGCCTTTGTGCCTTTGACTACTATTTTCGCTAAACATATTGTGCGACAAAACAGATTATCTAAGAGTAAACTAAAATTACGTATTTGTCCCTAATTTATACCAACTACAACAAAATTATGTATCTAACTGATATATACACTTGTATCTTTATCTCTTCTTTTAATTTAGTTTGTGAGATTGTTACCCTCATCGCACAAAACTTCTCCTTTTGTTCATATAAATGTCTTTTTTGGCCATTGCGTTTGTTAACTTTTTAGCTAGTTACAACCTCCAACAACACATTCAAACACGATTTTCTCACGATCGGTTTTTATACAACTGAATATTGAGTTATGATTATTCAGTATTACATAATCACTATTAAAACACACATCCTAAACCTTATTATAATGGAGTTTTTTCTGAACTTGTGTAGCACTTGGCGTTACAAAATAAATTAACATGAGTGGGTTTTACCTTTTCACTTTTATGGTGTAGGTGGGAAATCCACAAGTGATGAAACCGCTACAGGTGAGAAATCATCCTTAGCAGGCGGAGACCATAATTCGCTTGCCATTGTTGCCCAAAACATCCAGAGTGATAGCAATCCGTCTTTAGCTGCATCTGGTGAAACTCAAACTGATGAAGAGAAAGAAAAAAACTATTCATTCTCCGTCTTATGGTGATGACAAGACTGATTTCTCATCTATGGTAGGTTATATTATTCCATCGTTGACTTGTTTGACCTGGTTTGTTTGAGTTATATATTTTCTAAGTAAATAGGTTCATGTTGTCACCTTTGATACTTGTTTTTATAATTTTATACTTATGTTTATATGATTTTCTCCACTCACATACTATGTGTATTGATGATATATATTTCTCTATAGTGCACAACTGGTCGGATCTCATTTAAGCTTTATGATTGGAATCCAGCGGAGTTCCCTCGTAGACTCCGACATGAAGTACTATAACGATTACCATTTACTAGCAGTTTAAGGATTTGTATCTCCACATGAGGTGTGATATAAATATATGCTTTTACAGATATTTCAATGGTTGGCCAGCATGCCTGTGGAGCTGGAAGGATATGTTCGTCCCGGATGCACAATCTTGACCATTTTTATTGCAATGCCAAGGTTTATGTGTTTGAAGGTGATGCCTCTTTATTTGATAATATCTCTCTATATATCTGTTTAATATTCAAGTTTTATGTGTGAATTCCTGTACTGTAAGCTTCATCTACATTATCTAACTTACTGTAAATTTTTGAACAGTTGGATGAAGATCCAGTTGTTTGCATACATGACCTCCTGGCATCACCAAGAAGCTTGCTATCTGGACGAGACACATTTTTTGTTAATCTAAACAACATTATCTACAGTGTCATGAAAGGTTCGTTAAATTTAATTTTTCATCTATCATAATTTTTCTTCCATTATGTAAAGTGAATGGAATATTTGAGTGGAGGAGGAACCCTTAGTATATACAGGAAATAACTTTAGGAAAGCCTATATTGGGCTTATAGGCCATGAACAAAAAAGATAGACTAATACACTAGTACTTATACAATATATATAATTAACACATCATAAGTTCATTGACCAAGTACAAATTCCTTCAATATATGCAGGTGGAAAATCCGTGATAGAGATTAAAGTGGGGGGCAAATCCCCAAGGCTAATTATGTTCAACCTACATGTTTTGAAGCAGGCAAAGCCATAGAGTTTCTCGCATGTGGAAGTAATTTGCTTCAGCCTAGACTTAGGTATTCTTTCTGAATTGCTTTATTTAAGCACAATTTCAGCGAGCTATATATATCCAATGGTGGTGTTGTATAAATCACCTACCATTATCAGTACCTTTGACTGAAACCCCATAATCCTTTTGAAATATTATACCATTCTCTAGAGTTTGTAATCCGTGTGTAATGATGATTATACATGACAAATGCAGGTTTTTAGTGTCATTTGCTGGTAAGTATATGACAAATGATGTGCGCGTTTCACCATTGTGCAACACCTCTTCAACAAACTTGGATCATCAGCTTCTGAATATACGTGTCCCTCATTCTGAAATGGATGTTTTTGGCCCTGCTTTTATTGAGGTTTGCTTCAGATTTTATTGTTTATTTACTTTTTAAAGGTAAAAATATATTGAAAGGTTTTGCTACTTGTTGAGTAATAAGTTACGGGTGGCAAAATCGGATATGCTAAGCAGCTAAAGGGGTAAACTATCGGATATCGGTAATCGCGGTGCGATTAACACTCAACATTTCAGTAAAGTCTCCTGCCATTAACAAATTAACCTTTTGCGACTTGCAAAACACAAACAATTGTAGCAAGTAGGAACTGATTAAATCTTTAAGCATTAACAATTTAGACTTAAAACACTAATAGCAGCAACAAGAAGAAAGACGAATGGTAGAAATAAGAAGAAAAGTACTGATATCAGGAAAATCGGTGATATATTGGTCCAATATCGGTCAATATCGCCAATAATATCGGTACCGTTATTTTGTACTGATATCTCACCAGGGGACCTATAACTGATATATCGATGATATATCGGGGATGTTAACTACATAGCGGATATGTTGGGTAGCGTGTTTGGGACAAATAGGGTAACAAACCAGAATTCTTTTTGTTTAAACAAATTTTAACTTCTTTAATCAATTTGTAGGTCGAGAATGAATCTGGACTGTCCAATTTTATTCCAATTCTTATCGCGGACAAAGAAATATGTTCTGAGATTAAAATAATGCAGACAAAATATTATTCAACTCTCCGTGCAAACCACTCAGAATCTAATTCTTGTGAGGTTGCTGTTAACAAGTTCTCTGAAGTGCTTGTAGATATGGCATGGTTACTCAAACAGCCAATCGTACAAGATATGGAACGTGCCACCATGTCATCACAGCTCCAAAGATTCAATTTTTTACTTAATTTTCTAATTGAATACGAGTCCACCACAGTTTTGAAGAGAGTGTTAGATTTGCTGAAGATGAGAATCATAGAAAATGGTGATATTGCTGAAACTGATAGAACATTGCTTCAGGGGACTGTGAATCATGCTACTGAAGTGTTGAATCAACGATTGAAGAAAACAGTAAACCATGGGCTGCATCCAAGTGATATCTTGCTAAATAATGATGATGATCCCTTCATCTCAACCGTTAATCAGGTACTGAAACTGTTCTTTTATATTAGCACCCTGAAAGTTCTCTCATGAAGATGATTGATGCTATTTAATTCCTACAATATAAATGATAAGATAAAATGCCATAATCGTACATGAGGTTTAGTCATTTTTGCTTGTTCTGTCCGAAAAGACGTATTTGTGCATTTGAGTCCTTCAGTTTGCATTTTATTTGCCATTTTCATCCTTGAGTTTGGCAATTTATTTCGAGTCCTTTGAAATTTGGCATTTGAGTTCTTCAAAATTTGGCCTCAGGGTTGAAATTGGCTAGATTTCAAACTTTTTGGATGAAAATGGCAAAGTTGCAAAAGTGGTCAAACCTCAGGGATGAAAATGGCATTTTACTCTAAAACAATTTGAAGGAAGGTGTTTGGATTTGTGTTTTGGAAAAAAATGTGAATCTTGCATGTTGGAGTTGTTAGGTTTTCGTGTTCAGGTTGACGTGCTTAATTAAACAGGTTGTGTTTGGGTTGACACGTCAACTCGCGTAGTTGTATAGATCAACCCAACAACGTGTTTAGTGGGTTTACAACTTGATTACAACTCGTCAACCAGTTTGAATCGTTTAGTTATTACGGGTCGTGTTCGGGATACATGATTTTTACATGATGTATTTGACAGTTGACACGAATAACTATGTTGGTTTGGATTTAACTATTCAACCATGATTGATAGCTCTCCTTCTAATGCCTGAAATATTTACGCTTTTAAGTGACTGACTTATGTTTCAAAATGCACAGGTTCAGGAAAGTGAAAAGGTTGGACTCTTAAATGCTGACTGTGTTATGAATGTTACACCCTACAAGGAACAACCAAAGAAACCTCAAACCGCATGTTTAACTATAAACCCAACAGATATTTTACGCTCCGTCTTCTGATTCTTGCTGTTGTTTCGGTCACTGTATGTTTTGGTATTTGTGCAGTTGTTTTCCACCCTCACAAGGCTGCTGCAATTGCTATAACTATTCACAGGTGCTTATTTGATGATAACTAGTCTTTCATTTATAGATCTTTGACTTGTACAAGCTTAAGTTTGTAGATTGGCTGTTGTATGTTAGATTAACCACAGAATCGAGTTAGTGGAAATTATTTGGCTTGTATATTTTTGTTGAAATTCGTTCATTGTTTGTTGCTGGTACATTTTATTTGGATATTTGAAACTGTTGTGGTTTCAACCGGTAATTGATTGGCCAAAGAAAATAGAACGAAACTAGAAGAAGAATGTTAGAGAGATCAATTTAGAATAAATTCATATTTCATTTCATAACATAACAAGAAATGCAACATGCCTTTAATAGGCTTAACAACCAAGAGAAATTGACAATTACCACTAATCCACTGCTTCAAAATAAAACTACCACTAACTTAAAAGAACTACAAAGAAAGCATGTAATGGGAACGTAAGAATGGGTTAAGGGGAATGTAGGGAGTACCTTTGGAATTTGCACGTAACAGAAACTTTTTAACATTGCTAATTGTAGAGTAAATTACAAAAATGGTCCATGTTGTTTGGTTCAAAATATGATATTGGTCTTAAACTTTTTTTTTCACTGGCAGTCTCAAAATTACGTTTTCCCCTATAAACCAAAATAACACCTAATTGTTTATTAATATTTTATATAGATTTATTTGTTATTTAGTGCTTTGGTAAAAGTTACCACTATATAATTGCATGATTTTAACTTGCAAAAAATATCTTTTCATGATTGGTATGTTCTCCTTGTAAACAAAATTTTTACATTAAATTCAAAATCATTATAAAAATCAAATTCTAATCAATAAATAATTAAACAACTAAAGGTTAAATTTAAATTTTAATATTAATACGACACTAAGGTTGTTTACTTTCATTTTTGTTTACACTTTTGTTGTTATTAGAATTAACTTAAAAAGTATTATAAAAGTCATTTAAAATTTAAGTTATACCCTAATATATAAATAATCTTTGAAAAATATTACTGTTCTCTAAAATGAAAAAATAATTGTGTTTTATTTTAAAAGATCGTTTTCAAACTACATTTGAATTCTTACAATGTTTGTAAAATTCAGATTATAATCAATAAATAATAACTAAAAGTACAATATGAAATAGAATGTTCACAAGCTAGAAAAATCATTTATTGGTAAATTATCTTAAAAACATTTTTTTATTTGACCATGTATTATTTATTCAACCCTTATACTACACGTGTCATTAACTTAGTACTTAACACAAAAATTAGTTGTGAATTCATATTTGAGGGAAACCATTTGTTAGTGAAAGATTGTGATACACATTACCACAATCTGACATTATATATGGAGGATTATGAATATGAAAGATGATTATTTGAAAATGAAAGCAATGGACTAATAACAACCTCTGAAATTTATGTTGTTGACAAAGCAATATACTTCACACCAATACATTGTTTCATCTATGCATCATGCATGTACACCCTTATGGGAATTTTGCTTGATCTTCCTCAAGATGCATGACTACACGCTACAAAAGATCTTATGGAAGATTTAAACTTGTACAAAACATATTATAGCATGATATTTATCATAATTTTATTTTTGTTTCATTTTAATTGAATTTCTTCAATTGGCTCAAAGTTGCACCATTCGTACATTGGATATCTATATCAAAAATGTTTACTGCAATAGCTTCAAGATACAATGTATTACATGTTATAGACACTATATTGAGTATGCCGTATTTAGTGCTTTGACCTAGTCTGCTGGTTGTATGTATCGAGTCTCCATTTATAAAGTGATAGAGAAATCTCGTCACACGTCACAAATTAGATGACTGACACAATTCTGACTAGTTCTCTGCACAACTTTTCTACGACAATCAGCACATATATAACAAATTAAACCCACACCAGTTTTCCTACTTAATGAAGCTGCACCTAATCGATTTTTGATCCGCAAAAAACTTAGAACTTTAACGTTTTCAATAGCCTTCGACATTGACACTGATTTTTGCTTGAATATCTTCTTGTTTCACTTGTTCCACAAGCACCAAAAGGTTGCGAGAATCGCACATTTAATTTTTACATTGGATTTTCTCGCCACTGCTTGATGCCTACTATTATGACACAACACATATATATATATATATATATATATGCTACAATTTTATAAAGTTATCGTATTATAAAAAAGTGCATATAAAAATAACTTTCTAAGAAATTGTATTAAAATTTATATTGACATGTTACATGTAAAGTATTCAAACTTGTATAAAGTATTAAAACATAAGAGTAAATTGCACAAAACGTCCTTTAAGTTTCACCAATCTTGCTGGTTCCAGCCTTAATGTTTAAAAGTTGCCAAAAACATCATTTACGTTTATTTTTGTTACGGGTTTCATCCTTTGTCACTAACCTAGTTATTAATCCTTGTTAAATGGCCTCACATGCATAGCATGTGAGGGTAAAACCGTCTTTTCTGCTAGTGAGGTTATAAAACCCAACATCATCTCTACCTAACATCATCTCCCCAGTGAGGTTATAAAACCCCACATATAGAAACCTCTACCTAACATCATCTCCCCAGACGCCACTAAGCTCCTCCCCTACCATCTCCACTTTCGCCACCACCCTGGTCGACCGCCGCCGCCCCTTGCTCGACCGCCCCCACCGCCTGCTCCTTCTACTCGACCGCCTCAACCGCCCCCTGCTCCACGCGGCTCCTCCCCACCATCTCCACTTCCGGCACCGCCTTGCTCGACCGCCGCCGCCCTGCTCCTCCTACTCGACCGCCTAAGCCGCCCCCTGCTCCACGCCACTCTGTTCAACATTCGTTCTTCTGTATGTATATGTATTGTTGTTTGTAAGTGATTCTTTAGACGTTGTTTGGTTAGAAGTGGGTTTTGTTCTTGCAGAGAAGAGCATGGGTCTGGGATTTTATTTGGGTTTTATAACCCCACTAGCAGAAAAGACGGAGGTGGAGGTGATGTGTTGGGGATTTTGTTCTTGCAGGAGGTGATGTGTTGGGGATTTTGGGGGTTTTGTCGAAGGTGGAGGTGGTGGCAGAGGAGGTGGTGTCGGAGGTGGAGGTGGTGGCAGAGGAGGTGGTGTCGGTGGAGGAGGTGGTGGCAGAGGAGGTGGTGTCGGTGGTGGAGGAGGACAGAGAAGATGGAGAGGAGAGCGATGATCTTGAAGGCCAGTCTGTAATTTTTTGTGGAGATCTTGGAGTCGCCATTAATGGAGGTCTGGATGGGTTTGATCTGAATGAAGAAGAAGAAAGGGGAGTGGTGGATGGTGTGATGGTTACCTGGATTTTATAACCTCACTAGCAGAAAAGACGGTTTTACCCTCACATGCTATGCATGTGAGGCCATTTAACAAGGATTAATAACTAGGTTAGTGACAAAGGATGAAACCCGTAACAAAAATAAACGTAAAGGATGTTTTTGGCAACTTTTAAACATTAAGGCCGGAACCAGCAAGATTGGTGAAACTTAAAGGACGTTTTGTGCAATTTACTCAAAACATAATGATAAAAGAAACACTTTAAACAAGAGCACGAAAAAGTAAATGACCTCGATTGAGTATAGACCACAAAGCCAACTATAAAGCATTCCTTTACTTCAAAAATAAAAGAATAAGTGATAATTATTAATTTATTACTGTCATTCTATGATATGAATTTGACAAAGGGTTGCAACAAATATAGTTGATTTGGTAGAAAAACCACCCCACGAAAGGCGGCCGAGGACTTTGACCAATTTGAAGGAAGGAGTACCGGTATTTGAGCTGCTTACTTTTTGTTTCTTACTTCCCTTGATTACTTTGCGTCTTTATCCCACCGTAAATAACTTTATTTCCAGATAATATTAATCATATTCCCGTTCATCATCATCATCCACAATCCTTTAATCCCTCTTGGTGAGCTAACTTCATCTTCGCCTATTATTGTTGTTTATCTATGTTTTGATTGGAACAGTTGCTGGGTTTTGTTGATGATCTGATTTTGGTTTTTCTATTTATTTCTCCGGTATTAATTGCAAACTAATTCATCGAAACAGAGCTATGCGCTTTTTTGAATAGCAAAACTAGTCTGTTTATTTGTTTTGAATTCTTTTGGGGTTTCGCTGATCAGTTGGTTCATCTTTTTTGGTGACTGATCATTGATAAACATGGGGTGATTTGAATATGTATTTTGTGGTGTTTATTTTGATTGATTGGATTCTTGTTTCATGTACTGCTTATATGATAGATTCATGATCGGACTTTTATTTTTTAAAAATTTTGTCGCCCTCGTATGTTTATTGTGATTTGATCAGACTTTTAAAAAGGATAAAACTAAGAGCACATAACTGTCACATCATGCGGGCCATATGAGGGGTTGTATGGATATTTTACAAACTCATCATATGGGCCATAATGTTTATCAGGCCGTATGAGTTGGTGTTCTTGTGAATTATATGACGCGTGTGATCAGAAGCGACTTATGTGACAGAGCACACCACTAACAAAGGCCATACGGCTCGTATGGCTCTTTTTTGCTGTTTATACTAAAAACACTCTTTAAAAAAGTGTATACGGGCATATATTAATTTAAACGGCTGTGTAACATCGTCTAGGCATCACGTCTATCTAAGACTATATGCCCGTATAACATCAATATGTCATATAGATATGCTATCCGTCTGTATAGCCTTAGATTGACAGATTGATGTGATGGCTGGGGGAGATTGATGTGCTATCTTTTGTGTCCTCTTTTTTTTGATGGAGTTATTGGTGATTACTTGTTTCAGCTTAGGATGATGTTGGTGTTCTTTCATGCACTTGAACATCTGTTATTTGCATATTTAAAACATGAATTTTTTGATTAATTTTTTATCAAAACACGCTTGAACTTTTACAAGAGAACTTTCATGACGGATAACAGACGTGACACGTAATCAATATGGATTTATATTCTGGAAAGAGATCTGTTGGCTTGAATGCTGCCCCTAAAAAGAAATCAAGTTCTGCTGCACGAAAGCTTGCTAGTTCTCGAGATGAAGTTGTTCAATACTGCAATAGAATTGGATGTAATGGCAGACTTAACCACGCAAATCATCCTCAAAAAGTCACCAAGGTGAAAGAAAACGAGCTTAGTCGTGCCAAACTTAAGTCAAAAGCTCGGGATGGTCAAAGTCAAACCGAGTCAAACAGAGGTGTGTTGATTTCTAAACCAGTTAGGAGGGAAGATGAAGTGGAGTCATCATCTAATACAAGGGCAAGGAAAGTTTATGGTCAAAGACCTGGTCTTGCAAACCAAGATGGTCAAAGCGGGTTGTTTGACCGTGGAAGGAGTACTATAGTCAAAAAGAGGTCAAACGAAGGGGAAACGAACTCATCTGCTAGAGGAAGGGGTGGTGGTTCTTCAGTAAGGACTCGAAGGCCTGCCGATGCTCACGGAAATAATCCATCTCCAATTCAATCTACTTGTGTGCTTACCGATAATGTGGATTCCATTGCAAATGTAAAGCTGTTTGTTATATACACGTGGGTTCTAGTTAGGTGGGTGGTCGGACGGGTTTATTTAATTATACACCTTTTTTGGAAAACCATACCGGAGGGTTTATGCGTTAAACAAAAATACTATTTTGGAATCTTTCAACCCGTTTGACACATTTGACCATTTTCTTTTTAAAATTTCTTTTTCATTTGACCCTTTAGAGATGAAACTTACCCGGGTCGGCTTTAATAAGTAAATGGGTTGAATTGCCACAATCTTAGACTGGTAACCTTTTTTTTTCTTTATTTCTGATTAACCTGTAATTTTTTTCGTGTTGTGGTGTGAAGGTATTACTTGCACTTGAGAGGATTGATCAAGAAGAAGGGTTATCATTTGAGGTAGTTAAAAAAAAATAATAAAAACATTTTTTCATGTTCTTATTGAATTTATAAAATGGTAATGTGTTATGTATCGTTATAAATCTAAATTATTACAATAATAATTTGAGTAATTTTAAATAAAATAATTTATTCGGTTTTGTACATGTTGAATATAGTTAGGGTGACTTTCTACCTGCTTCATATGTTTTTCATGTTATCAAACTTTACCGACTTAAATGTGTCAAAATTGACTAATTTACCCATAACGATTCAAATTTGCCAACTTTAGCGACTAACTTGTATTTCTCCATCTGCAGCAATTTTTGGGAAATTCATTAGTTGGTGGTTTCAGTTTCTATGATCGCATGAGACTCGACATTGATAACATGTCCTATGAGGTTGGTTTGTTTGGTCTTTGATAGTCAATATTTGACTTTTGGTGGTGCATATTTAACTTTTGCTTATAGGAACTGCTAGCTCTAGAGGATGAAATTGGTGTAGTGAGCACGTGGGTTCTAGTTAGGTGGGTGGTCGGACGGGTTTATTTAATTATACACCTTTTTTGGAAAACCATACCGGAGGGTTTATGCGTTAAACAAAAATACTATTTTGGAATCTTTCAACCCGTTTGACACATTTGACCATTTTCTTTTTAAAATTTCTTTTTCATTTGACCCTTTAGAGATGAAACTTACCCGGGTCGGCTTTAATAAGTAAATGGGTTGAATTGCCACAATCTTAGACTGGTAACCTTTTTTTTTCTTTATTTCTGATTAACCTGTAATTTTTTTCGTGTTGTGGCGTGAAGGTATTACTTGCACTTGAGAGGATTGATCAAGAAGAAGGGTTATCATTTGAGGTAGTTAAAAAAAATAATAAAAACATTTTTTCATGTTCTTATTGAATTTATAAAATGGTAATGTGGTATGTATCGTTATAAATCTAAAGTATTACAATAATAATTTGAGTTATTTTAAATAAAATAATATATTCGGTTTTGTACATGTTGAATATAGTTAGGGTGACTTTCTACCTGCTTCATATGTTTTTCATGTTATCAAACTTTACCGACTTAAATGTGTCAAAATTGACTAATTTACCCATAACGATTCAAATTTGCCAACTTTAGCGACTAACTTGTATTTCTCCATCTGCAGCATTTTTTGGGAAATTCATTAGTTGGTGGTTTCAGTTTCTATGATCGCATGAGACTCGACATTGATAACATGTCCTATGAGGTTGGTTTGTTTGGTCTTTGATAGTCAATATTTGACTTTTGGTGGTGCATATTTAACTTTTGCTTATAGGAACTGCTAGCTCTAGAGGATGAAATTGGTGTAGTGAGCACTGCATTATCTGAAGAGGAGTTATCAAAATGCGTTAATATCAGTGTATACAAATCATTGCATATAAAGGATTGTAGAATGAGAGGCAATTGGTGTTTGGATGACACAAAATGCAGTATTTGTCAGGTAATTTCTTGTCATTTTTATTAAAAGTTTTACATACTTATGCTCATAGTTATTAAAGGCGCTAGGCGCACTCAAGGTGCGTAGGCCTCGCCTGTGGCCTAGGCGCAAAGCGCAAAAAAAGTGAGGGCATGAGAAAAGAAAAGCGCATACTGAAAAAAATATTTTTTAGAAAATAATACTATTCTTCAAATATAATAAACAAAAGCTATTATATAACATTTAGTATCATCTATTTAGTATCAAATGTTCTAAAATATTAGTGCATTAGTTTAGAAAAGTAGCTCTCCTAATATAAAAGTAGAAATCTGGCTGCAATCTTGCGGGAATTTAGACAATTTAGATGGGTACTCTCTGAAATCTAGGAATCTTGCCGGAATGTGCACCTAAACCATCACTTGGAGAATTAAAGCGCAATTACCTGGACTTAAAGCGCAATTGCCTCGCGTCGCCTGGAAAATGGGCCTAGATGCAAGAGGCGATGGCTTTTAACAACCATGCTTATGCTGTTATATTCGCCTTTTATCATTCCTGATATCAATATAGGCGTATTTAGGGGGTGTTTGGGTACGTGGTACCAAACATATTATCGTATTATCTGATTATACGATGATTTAAGAGTTAAATAATCAGTTTTGAATCAATTTCATACCAGATGATATTTAACTGAAAACCATAGTAACGTGTTACCCTATTGTTTTATCGTATTATGAAGACCTTTGCCTCTTTCTTTTGACTAGGAAAAAATCATAAACAAAAAAATAATGAAACATATTCTAACTATTGATAGCTATTACTATATTTCAAATTTATATATTTTAACGATACTTAAGAATGTTGTTTTTGGCCAATTTATTAGTAATCACTTAATTAATTGGGATTTAAATTGCTATAATCATATACTAAGTTCTAAAAACACATATCTAAATACCGTTTTTGTATATTTGCATAGATTTAATTCCTCGACAAAACTAGTTATTCTTTAATCGAAAGCTTTATAAGCTGATTTCATGTCTTTTCAGGAAGAATTTATACCAGGAGATGAGCTAGGAAGCATGGGATGTAATCATGGCTACCATGCTGCGTGCATTTACCAGTGGCTGCGGTTAAAGAACTGGTGCCCCGTTTGCAAGGCATCGGCTCGACCATAAGACTCATCACAAATTTGTATAATACTGGTGCACGTTCTACTCCTACTGTACAAAATCGTCCTTTTCTTTTACTTGTACATACATATGTGGTTTGAAAAGACTATAATCTTGGATTTTTGTTTTATTTATGAATATTTTTATCGTTACAATTACATATTTGCATCACAATGCTCTATTTGAAATACCTATACAAGTTTTTAGATGCATATGCAACTATTAACACAGAAACAAGAACAATCAGTGGTTTTCTTGCATTGCTCATCAGAGTCGACCCGTCTTGTATATATGTCGGTTGACCCCGCTTGGTCAACTCCATCGGAAGAAGTCCGGTTCCTTTTGGTGCCACCTTTTGCACTGGCTCTTGAGGTTCTGCAAGCAGTGACGTTGTTGGTTTGGTTTCGGCTCGTTCTTGATGTTGAGGAGTCACGAAATCAGGGATTTCGATGGTTCTTGCCTGTACAAGAATGATGAATAGTGTTTAAGACGTAATCATCGTATTGAAAGTTATGTATAGTCACACGTAGTGTCGGTAAATAGCTCACCAACTTCTTGAATTGTAAGTTATACAAGATATCGATGTATCGCTGCTTCGCTTGCTTATTCTCTTTGTTTAGTTGCCTCCAGAAACCATACATCGACCCCATGTTCAATGCTTTGTTAGCATACATCTTCCATGTGTAGCTGAAAAAACGAAAACTTTTTAGCCCGCTTCGAAGATAAATGTGGAACAAACCAGAATCTGACCGATACATAACCATTTCGATTGATCCGGTTTTGGGTCCAGTTTTGTCTATATAAACACCTCTAGGTCATAGCTACAACTTACCACTCGTAAATACGTTGAAGTCCAGCTTGTGACATTCGGTCCCAATACTCGGCATCAACTTTGCATTTCGTGAAGAAGTCAGCAATCTTGTTGCTTGATTCATCTCCGTTATTGGGATTAATATGAAATCCAGAAACCCAGTCAACTACAATCTCTGCGGGCCCTCCTTGGTTGGTTGCAAAAGTCGGGAGACCACAGTTCATGGCTTCGATAACCGTCAGCCCTAAAGCTTCATACAATGCAGGCTGCACAAAGGCTCCCTTTGTGTCAGCAATACAACGATACAATTCTCCGCTGCGTTTCCTATCGTTTTGAGCTGCTATCCATCCCCTTCAGTTTGTATTTCTCGATTAGTTGATGCATTTTCTTGATTTCCACCATCTCTTCTCGGTCTTTAGATTTTGATGGATCGAAGAAGCCCGCAACGACAACCAAGTTTACAAGACTTCTGAGTCGTTTGTTCTTCCCGTACCACTCGGTTAATCCTGTTATGTTTTTCACCGTATCAAGCCTTGCCATTGAGAATATAATCGGCTTGGTTACGTCCGCCAGATATCCCCTATTCATCAAACATGTGAAATAGGTAAGATAAAAGCTAAAAGAAAACGGGCCAAACAGGTCAACCCGTTTAAACATGTTATTCTACTCGTTTGACCCGCCCAACTTGCTACATCTAAGAATAACTTACATATGCTCGTTGTTGTCTTTTTCGTTGTAAAGTAGTTCTTTGATTGCGGGATGAAAAGACGTTAACCGTTTCTCCGTCTCCGTGTAAGGAAAATAAACTGATTGTTCTGCACCACGTGAAGCTATGTTGAACTTTGGATCGAATACATTGATGGCCGACACAACTCTACATAGTCCAGGCATACTAAATGCCGCATGGGTCTCATATTGTCCGGGCCTTTGCTTACTACATTTGAACAAAAACGAGCCCAAAACGATCAGATTAATTCAATTCTCTTACAAACCAATCTCGTTTTTCAGACATCTAACCTTCCCACAATTTCTTGGTAAGTGCTTGTGATTACGAAATCTGCAGCATTCATCGAGATCAAATCCGCAGTGAATTGACTGGAAAAATGATACTTTTTTTCAAACTTTTTCCAGTTAAGGTCCGAATCTTCGTACTTGGTCTTCTCCAACGCGTGTGCAATCGTTCCCTGAGGTTTAATTTAACCCAAAACTGTGACTCGAAGAACTTAATAATGCGTATGAGAAATTTAAAGTTAACAAATTATAAAAAACCTGTGTTACTCCAAACTTTTTGGCCATAAGAGATGCCACAATGTTTCCATCTGTGTAGTTCCCAAGTATAAGATCTGGTTTACACTCCATTACCTCTAGGATTTTAGTTGCAGCATCCTAAAGAACATATGAACATATCAAAATCGGACCCGAATTACATAGCGCGCCTGACCCGCCTATTTTCCCTATTTTATGAAAACAAAATCCCAAACACGCGGTCTTGCCTTTGAGAATCTTTCGAGATATGGGTAGATGTCAAACCGCGAAACCCATTGAGGGACAACGCCTTTCGAGGTTCTAAAAGGAACCCGAAGGATGTGTGAGTGCATAGTGTTCAAGATTGGTTCCATCTCCTCATTACACTTTGTTCCTTGCGCATCGGGAATGAGTCGACTCACCTGCAGATTTATAGTCATTTGGAATTCATCAAACTTAAAATATCACGAATCTAGTTGAAAACGTGTTAATCGGGTTGTAAAAAATGGGTTAGTGGGTCAATATGTTTAGCTAAACGAGTTAAATAGGTCAACAGGAACACGGCCCGTTATTTAAACGGGTAGATATGCCAACCCAAATATTTTCGTGTCGGGTGCGGGTCATGTTTAGGGTCGGAAAGCGCCTAAATTAGATTTGAAACATACCACAAAATCCTAGGCTTTGCATTCAGCCCTTGCTGCTTTATTCTCAGCAAGATCTCTTCCTCTAGGGCTTTCACTTGATCAAGAATGTAAACAACCTGCACATAAATTCGATTAATGTTTTGAATCATGTTGGTCAACGCTGCATTTGACCAAAGTTAGTCACCTGGCCTCCGGTGTCCGGTAATCCAAGAACATCAGACTGTCTAAAGTAACCGTGAATAGAAAAGATGACGATATTGAATATAACAGGAAGTCTGCTAAAGAACAATTCCATGTTAGTTGGATCGGGAGCTTGAAGAATCTCCGAAAGCATTGTCATCGTCTCCTTAACTCTTTCAGCATTATCTCCCCATCCTTTCTCGAATCCCCATTCTTTAAGCCTATAATTTGCAAATACATTTAGTCAAGTTCATGATGATGTAAAGAAAAGATTCGGTTTATCGATTACTTGGGCTCTAAGGTACTATATTGCTCGTCTTTCGGGTGTGCAGATAAGTAGACATCAGCAACAATCAATGCTTTCTGGAGCTTTGAAACTGTATCTAATGTCTCATTGATCATAAGCTTCTGCAAAACAAAAGCATGTCCATATACATCAAAGATGTGCGCCAGGTTGGGTCAGAACGGGTAGCTTTTTTTTGTGTATGTGCTGGTCAGATAATACTTTTGTCAAAAATGTTTACATTCATTATAGTAATTTAGTGACAAATGTGATTATAACTGATTTAGAAGGTGGCCATTTTGACCCTTTTTTTATACATTTTATAGATAAAACATAACCCGAATCAACATAATTCAGTATATGATGTTTACCTCTCCATGATAATTTAGAGCTAGCAAGTGGTCAAGCAAAGGCTTTGCGTTTTCTAGATCACCACCGATTCTTGAAGTCATGAACTTTGAAATGTATCCAAGTCCATTGCCAATAGATGAAGGGAGGATAAGGCGCGGTGTGCCAAAATCGAATGCTCCGAAATCGAGTTCCAGGGCATTTTCGTCTTTTGCCCTGCTCATGAAACTCTTTTTAGCTTGTAAACAATGTTGTAGTTCACTTGGTACACAAAGATCATTAAAAAGAACAAAACAAATTTAAGTGGTGTTTCAAACAACCACAAATGCTAAACAGGTTTGCTTGTGAGTTGGTAGTTCAAACCCACAAGTTGTGTCAAGAACCCAACACAACACAGTTTATTCCCGAGTTAACATGAACAAAGTTGTTTAACCTAATTGGTTGGTTCTGATCCACATTCCATTTTTTTAATACAAACACGATGTGTTTAACCCGTATTCAAGTATCATCCATGTGAGAGACCAAGTAAATTTTTTCAACTCCCCTCTCACACACTTGGTGGATATTCCCTCATTAAAAACCTATAATGTAATATCCGGCTCACTATTTTTTGAGGGGGGGAAGTCGGTTATGTTTGATATACAGGGGTGCGTTTAGCCAAACCCTTTTTAAGAGTATGCTAGTAAAATACGACTCCTTCCCATTCTTGATCGTAGATGGATTCTTTGAACTTCAAATATTGAGGTGTAAGAGATGGAACAGTGACGTCATTAGCATTGACCTTAACGTACGCCCACTGTCTTGGATTTACCCTCAATCCTAAAACAACATATGGTGGAATTACGATTGCCTCCTGCATGCATTTCACCACATATTTCCATGAATATCGTTAAATAATAATAATAATAATAATAATAATAATAATAATAATAATAATAATAATAATAATAATAATAATAATAATAATAATAATAATAATAATAATAATAATAATAATAATAATAATAATAATAATAATAATAATAATAATGTTAATAACAGATAAAATTATGGAATAATAATAAGTTTACAATCAAGTTACTCATATTTTTTTAACTTTCGTCATTATTGTTCTATTGTTCAGCAAATTTTGTCTAAATGTTAAAAACTTTTAGAATTAAAAGTGACATAAAGGTGTTCAGCAATATTTGTCTAAATGTTAATAGTTTTTACAATTAAAAGTGACATAAAGGTAATATAAATAAAACTTGGTTAGTAGTGATTGTTCTTTTTACCGGTTGACTTAAATGGAACATTTGTGAAGCTTAATAGTTAATGCTGTGATTGTTTTCTTAAATATTGCCACTTACTTCAGGTTAAATCTGAAAAAAAAATCACTAAACCATGATTCACATATTTTTCGTTTGGATAAATTTCTTTTTAACATATATAAAATAGTTTCACAGCTAAATTTGACTGGTCATTGTAGCTGGAAAAAAGTTACTTTAGGTTAAAATAATAATAATAATTTGATGTTATAAATAACATGATTAAAACAATATAATGTTTGTCTAGTTAATTATAGTTATAATTATAATTATAATTTGTTAAATATTATAAATTTGAATAGTAATAACCTGTGTGGAACTTAAGATTTGTCCCAACGAACCCTCCAAAACTTTTGTTCTTTCAAGCTTGTCATCAATGGTTTTTTCAATAATATTTATCAATTCTTGAGGCTTCGCCATTCTTTTTCCACGTGATGTAAAACTTTGAAAGGAAAAAACAGTTATTGCAAATAGACAAAAACGTAAGAAAAATGATTTTTTAATGATTTTGTTACACATTTTGACATACCGCTCAAAGCATCTCCTGGCATGGTACCGGTTTTGCTTCAATGCATCGACCAAACTCGCTGCTATTCTGAAATCCATGAAAGACTTAATGAATTAAATATATATATATATATATTATATATATCGTGAGAACGACAACTTATGTGAGTTGATCGTTTTGCTGTTTCAATATGACGTTTTTAATATATGTTACAATAGCTTAACCCGCACCGTCCTATACTGAAAATGGTAAACAAGACAAGATGACAATGAGTATCGGCCAAAAACTGGTTTTATAGGGAACTTGTAATATAAAACTTTGATGGCAAGACTAGAGATGGTTTGTGAGGGGTGAAAGAACATTCTTTGGTCAAGTATGTGCGCCAAAAAACATTTGACTTGTACTAAGGAAAAGAATATGTGATTTTTGTCGTAAATCAAATCTTGATGCTTCATCCTGAAAATCATTGATAGGAAGAAAAGTATTATTTATTTATATTTAAGATTGAAAGTTATATAAAACATATTTTTAGTATAATCAAAGGTAACAAAATATGTATAGCATTTCCCTGTGTGTAAGTGTGCTTAAAACTAGACTAAAAAAACGTGTAACACACATTCTTCTAGCCTATTATTAATTCTAAACCAATGTCAAGTATAAAACTCGAACCCTCAACCTCAAAGGAGGGCCACCATTTTACCCTCCCTAATACCACTAAGCTAGAAGTCAATTGCTAAAACGAGATAAAATAACAAAATCAAAAGAGATCGGTTTATCGTAATTGGTTTTTAACCAGTAAATTTCTTCCCGCGCGATGTTGTAGGGCTAATGCATATTACTAAACAGATGTCATTTCACATAACGCGCCATCGTGAAACAAAAAGATAATACCTTTAATGTTGGATTTGTACTTCCACGATTTTAAATACAATTTATATCACGCAGATAAAAAGAGCATGTCGCAACGGTATATTTGAAATTTTATAATTTGAAAACCTGAAAAATTGAACAAAGCGAAACTTAAATAACATATTTGGATTCGTATTTCTAATATTGACGTTGATCATTACCGGAACCAAACAATTTGTAATCAATCACTAGATTTTCCATAAAATGCACTTAAAGTTATTCGAAAATACTTGGGAGTGCATCATAATGAAAAATCTTATTTATATCAATCATGTTCGATCCGTACTTATTTTACATGTAATTAATCATCAGGTTTACATGCGAAACCGAGACTTATGGTACACTTAAATCATCATTCATACATACACAAAACGTATCAAATGCATACATACACTCCACATACTTGAAAACATACAAATAAATGAAGTATTAGCATAAATTAACAATCCTACACAAGTTCAGGGGCCAAATTGAGCAAAAACAAACTTGCTGCGATAGATGGACATGCTGCGTCGCGCGAGCAACCCATGCTTCCCCTCCGTGCGATGCGTGGACCCTCAATCCGTAGAAAGTTGTTTCAAGGCTACGGGTTAGTCAACTTTTCACATCTTTTCTTCCCCAATCACCTTATATCTCCGTTAAAACACTAACCCTAAACCTCTATTATAAATACATGCCTCCCTAACACATTTTCCCTTTCCACAAACTCAAAAATACTCTCAAAATTCTCAAGAAATCTCTGCATTTTAGTTTTTGGGGCAAAATACTTCTAAGTATTCAAGTGAGTGTTTACCTCACTTATCTCCTACTTTCTTCCCTCCTTCTTGTTCTTAAACACTTGGAACACCCCCAAGAGTGTTTCCACAAGTTTACTATGGTAAAGTAAGGTGGAACATCACCACTTTAAGGTCTAAACTGTATGTTTACATTAGAATTTTACAAAACTTTCTATAAAACAAGATTCAGGTTTATAACATCGAAAACTCTCTGTCATAAAGGTTTCAAAAAATCTATAAAGTGTTGTAACCATCCAAGCCCACAACCTTCACTGTTATAAGGCTTATGTTTTGGTGAGGTATAAACAATGGGAGCCTTGGCTTTCCAAATATGATTTCACCTCCTCACTTAGTTAGTTGAATCCACAAACTAAGCCACTAAGTAGACCTTATAGTAACAAAGTGTCCAAACTATACCAAGTCTCCAAACAATTGTCATGATTGGAATGCACTAGTCTAGTTTGGGCTTACTTGGTTACTTGGTGGATTAGAGATTTTATTTTGTTTATATGCATAACCAACCGAAATCATCAAATAAGTTGATGACTTTATGCTTTGGTGAATCATATAATGAGGTTAAATGAATGAAAGTCATCCTACCTCCATGCATGACCATTCCATAGTTCCTTATAACACATATGACTATAGTATATACCTTTTCCGTCATTTAAATTCCGAACCCAATCCATCAATCAATTTCATAATCTCATACACCTTCGTTTCCCTATCGTGGGGTAACTTCGGTGTTCCAACCTCAAGACTCAATGGCTCACGACTTCTTTGGAAGCTTTGCAAATCGTGAGTTTACATGATCCCTATTTCCCGTTTCACACTTTTGGATACAATATATATATATATATACATACACACACACATTATTATCAAAATCACAATCATGATATCAATCACTATATTTACATTAATCAATTCATTTATACATGCTTAAATGATATGCTTAGGATACATGCATGCTAGAAGCCTTTCTTGCACAAATACTTACGATTAACGTCATGAGCCAACCTTAACATGTATAGCGCTATAGGAGTAGCACACTGCCCTTGGAAAGGTCTATGTTAAGTTAATCAATCACGGTTTTGTTCGCTTCGGTGACAAAATACGCAACTTTGTGGATACAATTGGTTTGACTTTTATTTGATGCATGCTAGTATTGCTATCTTTTCATGCCTTAGTATATTATTATGCTAGGTAGGGTTGATGACAAATTTTCTATCTATGCTAGTAGCTAAAACTTGTATGCTCACCAATGCTTTATGTGTCGACATTTATGTTAATATATATTGCAAGAAATTGATGATATGTCGTTCAAGAATCTAGTAGCATGGATTTTAGAAACGTATTTAAATTGATGTACTTTCTTTGTCGTATTTGAACTTTCCTTGTTGCATTTCTATTTCAATACTATGTACCCTTTTTGTTATCAGTTAAATCATGTTTAATTAATTATTGCTACAATTAGCAAGTTGGGATGTCTCGAGCAATGTATTTTGTCCCGCCCCGATGTTTCCGCCAACAGTTGGTGTGTGACATGAAGTCTATTAAGCTACAACTGAAGTTCTCCAGAAGCAATTAGCTGATGTAGAAGAACTTCAAATAGGCACAAAAGTAGAGATATCATACGACTGAACCAAAGATCATACGACTGAACCAAAGATCATACGGCTGAACCAAAGATCATACGACTGAAGCTTTAAGACGTGTGATAATAACTTCAGACAATAAAGGAACTTATCAGAGGATGAAGAGAAGTTTTAGAAGACTTAAGTAATTGTCAGAAGACATCAATTGCTGAACGTAGGTTAAAGCCATCAATCAGAATACGAGATTCTTGGAGTAAAACTTATAAGTCAACTTGGAGACACACTGATGGAAGACTTTAAGTGAATTCCTTCTAGAAGCTTAAAGTAATCAATACAAGTTGACAAATTGTGCACATGCTTCAAAGGTATAAAGTGCAGGTTGACAAATTGGATAAATAAACAATTGATTGGTTTATCCGCCAAACACTTGAACTTTTCCAATAGATAGCAATAAAACCAAAGGAAGAAGGCAACTGATTTGAAGAGAGTATTCAACCAGTTCAAAATCTTTTCTCTCATCCTTCAAACACCCCCAAACTCACTATTCCACCTAAGTAGAATTTTTATGTATTTTGATTTGCAAATACATTTATCATTCATATTTGTAAAACTTTTACAAATTAAATACCAACATTAAAATTATGTATCTCCAAGATTGTCATATATTGATTTTAACTTCCACATAAAACACATCATTTAAGATCCGTTTTATTGAAATCATTATTGCTTTATTAATCGGATAATGAAGCTGGGACCAACAAGTGGTATGAGAGCCATCTATCTGAATAAAGTCGCTATTCAAGATTATTTCAATACTTTGTTTTACTAAAACAATACTATGGTTTTCTCAAAATCAAAATTCTGATTAAAACACCTATTGTTTAATTGTTTTATCGTAATGGCAAACATGCAATCTTAGAATAATAGCTTAACGAATGGTTCGATTGCAAAACCACCTCTCCTAGTGAGAAATGAGTACTCCGAGTGGAAAATATGGATGATATATTTTCTTAACAACCTTGACAAAGATTATGTCAGGTCTGTTGAAAATGGCCCTTATATTCCATCGATTGAAGTAACTGGTATTACAGCAATCGACTCTACCTTAGGGGTTAAGGCCAAAAAGACAAATCGCACTGGAACGCACATGAACTTGCATTGATGGAGAAAAATAATAAAGCCAAATAAATCCTGATTATGGCTTTACCAAATGAAATATTTTCTCAGGCAGATTCATTTGAAACTGCCAAGGAAATATGGGACAGTTTGGAAATCTTTTTGATGGGGCAGACAAGATGTAGAAGCCGACGTTCAAAGGTAATATATGAATATGAATTTTTTCGGCACCTGCCAGGTATGACTCTAACGGAGACAAATAACAGGCTTAACTCAATCTTAAAGTCATTAGAAAATTTAGGATTAGTACCACTAATGAACAAAGAAATGTCAAGTTTATTCTAGGTCTACCAAAAGAATGGAGATACTTAACTGGTCCTTTAAGAACAACCACAGACCTAGAAACTATGCAACTAAGCAATTTGTTTAGTATTTTCCATGCCCAAAAGGGTGAGCTCTTTGAAGAATTAACCTCTAAAGGTGGTCCCATTGCTCTTTATCTCTGACATTGTTAGAGACAAGAGTGTGAGACCTAAGTCCATACCTGTAAGATTTTCAAATAAATCATTTGATTTGTTAAATAGAAACAGACAGAGTGATTCTGAGCCATACGTTGAGTCTCTAGCACAATCTCTGGAACTTTTAACAAAACAGTTAAAAAACTTTTAAGATTTTGACAAAAGAAAAGGTCAGTCTAATTCTAACAAAAACAACTCTAATACACAAAGCTCTAGTGATAATAAAAAAAGAAAATAGATAAAATAAATGTTATATGTTATCATTGTCAAATAAAAGGGCATTATGCTTCTGACTGTAAGAATAAGAAGGTCAAAGGTATCGAGTACTACTCCAAGTAAACTAGAAGATGCCAAAAGGAGGGAGAGCAAAAACAAAGCTCTCATGGTTGAAAAAGAGAACTGGCTTGATTCTTTTTTCATTAGACGATGAAGAAAATGATATCGCCAATTTCCGTCTCATGGCAAAGAAGTATACTTCATCAGAATCCTCCGACTCCGATCAAGAGATAAAGCTTACTAAGCTTAATTTGCTTAATCAAATTACTAAGATAGCTTCTGACTTCCACAAAATCAACAACAAATTTAAACTTGACAAAATCAAGTTTGAGTCTGATAAAAATCAATTAGAGCTAAATAACAAAAATCTCATCCAAGAAATATAAAAAATCAAAAATGAAAAGGATGAATTTATTAAAAAATGTAAAAGTAGTGAAGATTCCAAACTTTTATTAGAAGCTAAAATTGGTTTTTATGAGAAAGAAAGAATCTCCCTTCACATAGAGATTTATGCAAAAACTGTAAGTGTGAGAAGTTATAAGGAAGCTAGTAATTTTGTAAGCTTTATTGAAAAAAAAGCTAATCTCTCTCGGTTTGGTTTGAGCTATAAAAACAATGAAATACCACAAAGTGCAAAAGATAAAATCAACAAGGTTACTCATGTATCGGTAATCAATAGAAATATTGATGCACCAACTGATTACTCTTCTGGAAGTCTGGTCATTCCTCCAAACATACCAGAAAGATCAGACAAGTGCCATGGTAAGAAGCCAAACCAACTGATCAAAAAGGGGGTGTTGTCTAAAGTAATATGGCTACGACTTCGAATCTTAGACGCTTTAACCTCGTCTGATAAATAAAAAGACAAACTTTTCCAACTTGATGTGAAACATGATTTTAATACAGTCAAAAGAAAAAGAAAAAAAACATAAAACATTTAAAACAAAAGAAAAATTATTACAATAGTCAAAATCAGAAAAAAAACAAATGAGAGTTTTTCCATATACAACATATTCACTCTACAGAAATGCACCTGCAAAAATTATTTGACACAATTCAAGAAAATGTTGTATACAACTCAGTTGATAAAAGAAAATGCTCAACATTAACCATATACAGTAAAGATAAAATTACTTCAAATTTTATATAAAGAATGTTCTAAACCAAACAGTAAGAGCAATCTTTTTAAAAGATATATATAATAATTATCAAGGACCCAAGATAACTTGGGACCTAAAGATCTCTAGATTACCTAAATAATCACTAGCATGTGCCACATGTCTGGTTATGTGACTCTAAAAGCTCTAAGCATATAACGGGGATAGGAGTTTACTCAACAACTACACAAAGAAATTGGGTAAGAGAGTTAATTTTGGTAATAAAAAATTGAGTAAATCTATGGGATATGAGAGTATCACAAATGGAGAAATTACAATTTATAAGGTAACTTATGTTAAGGTTTTAAATATAACCTTCTTAGTTTAGATAGATTCTGTGATAAAGGATACAAATTTGTTCTTTTACCCAACTATTGTTAGTTGGAAGGGTTAAATGATGGAAAGGTCTACATGATTGGCAAGAGATATAATAAATTTGTTTACTAAGTGAATTTTAAAACCAAATTGTTAAATCACACATTTTTTTGATGGCAACTGCTTCAGCCAATCTAAACTGGCTTTGGCATAAAAGGTTATCCCACATAAATGTTATAACTCTCGCTTAGCTTTCAAAATATAAACTTATGAGAGGATTACCTGATTTTAAACCTAAGAAAGATCAAATTTGTGGTTCCTGTGAGATAGGTAGATTTAAAAAGGCATCACACAAATCCACACAGGAATAATTCTCTCAACAATTACTAGAACTACTACACATGGATCTCTGTGAACTAGTCAGTATTCTAAGTATATCTAGAAATGGTACATGTTAGGTGATTGTTGATGATCACTATAGGTACGCATAGGTTGAGTTTCTGAAATTAAAAAATGAAACCCCTAATATTGTCCTAAATTTCATTAAAATAGTATAAAACTTAGTGATAACAAAAATTATCAAGATCGGAAGTGACAATGGAACAGAGTTCAAAAATGCCAAACTAATCTCTCTCCTTAATGAACATGGTATCACTCATGATTTCTCTACCCCTAGATTCCCCAACAAATTGGAGTTGTAGAAAGAAGAAATCAAACTCCTGTTGAGGCTGCAAGAACCTTATTAGTTGCTACATGCCTTCCAACTTATTTCTAGGCTGAAGTTGTATCTACTGCATGCTTTACCCAAAATAGGTCCAGTGTCAATAAACGACTTCCGAAAACACCCTTTGAGATCAGAACCAAGCATAAACCATCTGTGAAGTATATGCATTTTTTGGCTTAAGATGCTACATCCTAAATGATCAAGATGGTCTATCAATGTTTGATGGTAAATCAGATGAAGGCATATTTCTTGGTTACTCTCTGACTGATATAAGCGAAAGTGCATATGTTTTTATATCAATTTACACCAACCTTTTTTTTAAGTTTTTAAGGAAATATTTAAAATAGGCTTATTTTGGTTAATTTTTGTTTTTCAGGACAAATCGAACCCAAGTTGAACAAAGAGAGCAAAACTGGGCTGAAAAACTAAAGAAATGGAGAAAAGTTGTCCATACACGCCCCATGTCTCACTATATACGCCTCATGTCTCAGAATAGGAAACTGCTAAAACCTCCAGAAGACCAAGACAAGAAAAGTCTAGGCACACCTCATGCCCTAAAGGCACGCCCCGTGTCCTAAAGGTACGCATTGTGTCTCGACACAGAACATTTCTCTTATATCCACTGTCTCTAATCATTGTAATCACCGAAAACACAAGAGTCATTAGTTTAATCAGGCTTTTGATAACTTGTGAATGGGGGATCGACTCCTCCGATGAGCAACCGGACTGATCTAACTCAACTAACAGAGGCGGAATTCATTGTTAGTGAGGTTGACAAACGAACAAGTGAGATCTACTGTTTAACTGCTTTGAATATATTGATTGATGTGAAAAAGTACAACGCAAGTAAACAATTCAACAGGCTTCGCCACACCAACTGGAATAACACTACTTAGCTCTGACACAACACTCCTCTATTTATAGGTCGATATGACTCGCACAGGAGAGTGTGAAATAGAGTGTGTGACTCGTGCGAGTGGCTCACTCGTACGATTCATATGACTCACTCGTACTAGTTAGATACAAAACACATAAATCATACAATAACATTTACAAATTGACGTTCTAAGCCCTATATACAAAAACAACATATCCTAGACGTAGGCAATAGACATTATGCACCAACAAACTCCCCCTTGGATGTTGCCACAGTCTTGGATAGTCTTCAAAAAACTTCATAAGATTTTAGGTTTATCAACCAAAGAAACGCTTCAGTGGCTTGCGACGCTCCTCGAAAGCTATTGGCGTTTGATCTATTGGAGGAGGTCGGTTAACTGTATTGCCAAACTGAAAACTTCTCAGCGACGCTATACGCGCTTGCTCCGCAATCCTCTCTTCCTTCCTATCTTTCTTCCTTTGCTCTGTCTCCTCCATGAAGTGTTCCATGTCGATCCAGAATGTATATCGTTGGCGAAACAGACATTAACAATCTTCTGAAACTGGAGTGCATGTTCTTTGTCTTTCTCTTCATAGCTGATTTTGCTGTAGAACAAACAATCTATATCTTTCTTCGAACAATTTACTAGCCACATCAGGTCTAGTACTGGAATGCCACGCCACAACCCATATATTCGTTTGTGTGCTATGACGGCTTCGGTAAGCTCCTCTATTATCTTCCACGAATCATCATCAGGGTGCACACATATCACAGCTTCTCCCGTGTTAAAATCATAATGCCACCATTTGAAGATTTGGTGGAAGTCTTGCTCCATCTGAATCATAGGCATATTCTTCATTACCTTTGGCCTCATCACGACGAGGGTAACATCTTTTTCTTTGGTAATCGGATCGTTCTTCGTAATACGCTACGGGAAATGAGGTTTCCAGTGTATAAATCCATGCGTAGCTTCAAGCTTGATCAACTTCCATAACCGTTGGTCGTGAAACTTCATCTTCAGATTAATCATCTTCGTTTGCACGAACTCTTTTATGTCCAATACGGCAAGGATTTGATGTCGCTCAAATATCTGAAATACTGGATCCCAAACTCCCTCTTGATAGCGTAAACATTAAGTTCCTCAATCCATCCCTAGCCAATTATATCCCCTAGAGAAATATCTACATCACGTGTAAAGAATGCTAGAGACGTTTGAATTTGCATTCTGCTAGTGAAACTTTGAACCACTTCTTCCTCATTTCTGCAATTCAGCTCTACTCATCTGTTGAGGAATCTTCCATGTTTAGCAGCTTCTTCGACTTTACGTTTCAGAACATCGGCATTTTCAGCTGCAAACAACTCACTAAAAGTTGGGGAGTCATCTGTACCCTGATCGGCAAGATTAGTAACATCGTCATCAGAATCATCCTCCACGACAACTCATCATAATCATTCGCATCTTCAACGTGCTTGAAGACATAGTCAACTGGCTCGAAAGCACTAATATCATTCAGCTCGTCTTCAAAATCAAACTTGAAATTTTCGTCGTCCACGCCTAACATTTTAGCAATCTCTTCCTTAGTATAGCTATGGACATATTCACCCTCTTTAACATCGTGCTCAAGATATAAAATCTTCGGCTTTGGCATGACAGGAACGGTAGATGTATCAGTTACCGTGAGAATTCCTGCCTGCTGAGCACCTTTCGAACCTCCAGATCTTCCCTGATCTCTATCTTCATTTACCTGATTTGTAGAATCATCCAAGTAAGCAGAATAATCAACATCATCAGTCTTATCAGCTTTTGTTACCTGGATACCAAATCCTCACATATCGTCATCACCTCCATCATTATCATCATCGCCGGACTTGTCTGAGAATTGATCATCAAAAGCATCTAAGTCCTCTTTCTCTTTGTCAGCATCCTCAACAAACTCATCAACTTTGGTGTCAATCTGTTTCTATAAATTCTTCTTGATTAGCCAGTCACGATGTCTTGCAGAAAGATTAGACATATCGATATCTACATCTTTTGGCTTACCTACCAGCACAAACTTCTTCGTCATCGTATACACCACAATATCAGTAATAACTGGCGCAGATTCAGCTTCTGGCTCAGTTGAAACATTCACAGGATCCTCAATCACTTTAGCTTTACCCTTGCCTTGCGCATCTGATAATTCTTTTGCAAGATGTTCGCGCTCAGCGACCCGCTCTCTCGCTTTAGCTCTTTCTATTTCATCTATTTCAGCAGCAATATTAATACCCAGCTTCTTAGTCAGTATCTTCTCGAATAAATTCATCCTTCTGTCATTCTAGAGGCGTTCTTCTTCATATTTAGCCATACGAATCCGTAAACGCTCATTCTCAGACACTATGCTGGCTAACATGGCTTTAAGCTGCTGTTTGTCTTCGTTTAACACATTGAGGTGTTCCTGTAACTCTGCAATTGTCACACCCTCAATTTCCACTTGCGGAGTTCTACCGCGAGACGTGTGAACAAACCAGAATCTAAGACACTAGTACGTCGAACGACTCTATATGATTTGATAATACGTTTTCCAAAATCATTTGTTGTAAATTTTAGATTACCAATATTTAGCATAAGCATCAGTTTTTAAAGTTTGAGCGGAAGCATAAATAAGTAATGATGCGGGCGCCAACACAAACGCCAAAACAAATGAAAAATCCCAAAACAATATTAATAAATGAGACTCTATAATGATGTCTTGTTCAATGCGTGTGCGTGCACCTAGAGCTCCTAGCGTCCTGAGAAACATGTAAAGAAACAAGTGTCAACATTAAAGATGAGTGAGTTCACAGGTTTTCATAAAATTGTTTGTTCGGTTATAGTTTGTTACTCCGTTATCCCCAACCCGGGATAACTAATCAGTTCCATTATTCCAATCCCGGAATAATAAGTTGTTGCTTCCAATATTCCCAAACCGGAATATTAAGTTGTTGTTTCCATTATCCCCAACCCGGGATAATAAGTTGATGTTCCAATATTCCAAACCCGGAATATTTAGTTGTTCCGTAATTAAGTTCAATATTAATGTATATAGGTAGCTAGCCTAAAGTCATGTCACTAAGTGTTCGCGATCGAAGCTGACTGTGTGCCTCCGTTTTGCCAGGCCTATCACATGACCATGGCGGTGTTAGGCCAATCATACATCCGTTGACCATACCCGGTCGGCTAGCGCGACTAGCTCGGATGGGGCTCGTCAGACCCAGTAGTACTACTTATAATTCCCCCGCTATTTAACCCAAATACTAACGATCCGAGGAGATTGTCGAGGACTTAAGTGATAAAGCTGCATAGTGACCATAACATTACATTAACATTAACTTAGTTACCGTATAGTTAAGTGACGTTAAATTCGTATAACGTAAAGAGTTTGAGTTTGAGAGTGTATACATGTTTCTCTCCCCTGTTGTTTAAAAAAACCGGATAAAGTTAGGGGCTGTGAACTCACCTTTATTTGCTCGGTTAGTGTGGCAAAGATGTTATAAGAAATAGGACCGCTAGTTGCGTCCTAACAAACCAATTAATTCCACGTCAGTGTGTAATCACACCAATACAAATTCCACACGCAATTTACTCACAAAGTGATACACACAAACAACATATCTAACACTCAAACATGCATGTAAGTATTCTCATGTGATCATAGTAATCAAACAACTTATCATAAACATATTCCAAATCCATACAACACTTTATACATACAATCACAAGTTATCAACTTTCTGCTTAACACTCAATTATTCAGCTGTTTTCTAGGATTTTTATAAAATAGTTCTAACATTTCAAAAATTCCCATATTTTTACAGTAGGTGACATTTATACCATAGAAATTTATATAATTTTTCCAAGTCCTAAATCTTTACCAATTAGCCATAGATATTAATTCACTAAGCTGCAGTCAGATTTACCGCTTTCTGACTGCAGTCCACGGAAGAATTTATTTAAAAATCACTGATCGTCCGATTAACAAAATTCCAATTGGAGTTGCCCGGAAATTTCTATACCTAGTTACTGTACAAAAATCATGACTCAACTCCCTACTGATTTTAAAATCTAGCTTGATAAACAACCAACAAAATTCCAGAATTTTAACAGCTTTACCTACTGAACTTGTTTAGCCCTTTAAAAATATCAAACGATTTCAGAAAATTATGAGTCCAGTTCCATTAGATTCCTTATTCAAATCTCTACGTTCTAGACATCAGAAAATCCATTTTTCGACAACTAACGACCAAGTTACAGCCAGATGAAGTCGGCTGTAACTAGTATTCAGCAGGCTGTTTCAGCATTGTTATTATTACAACTTACCTACATCGTTTCTTTTGATCGACCTAATCCGGCAAAGACTGATTTTTGATCCTAGTTTACTACTAACTACTTATCCATGCAAACCTTACTCAATAACTATAATCTTTATAAACAAATCATAGTTGTAAGCTATTGATTCCGAAAACAGTCATGTATACCCACACTATCAATTCAGCCGATTACTTGAAAGCACACATGATCCAAAGACAATACAATCAATTCATTCAAGCACTTAGGGTTTCCGCAAACAATTATTCACAAGCACATGATCAAAACAGCCTATTACTTATCCAACACATAAGACCCGAAACAACCAGACATTCAAACATGCATATTTATCCGAAACAACTAGACATTCAATTCGGTTTAAACACTCCGAAATCATACAATCATCTAACGCAAACACCATTAACAATTCAGCTAGTCTAACATTCGTTCAATCATGCTTGGCAAGCTTATATCTTCCGAAAACAATCCCTACTTGTAACTATGATACATAAGCCGATTAAAACATGTATATTCCGAAAACTACACCATTGTTTCATTAAATCAATCACTCCATAACAAGCAACCCAAAATCAACACACATATAACCGGACATTATCTTGTACATATGTTGAATTCTCACCTTTGATCACTAGGTAAACAAGCCGAGATTGCGGACAAGAGTAACCCGGCTGTTCCAGCAAACCGCGACTGAAAGGACTGAAAAGGAAGGCTGTTCGGATCGACAAGGAGTGCAAGGGCTGTTTGCGGTCAGGACAAGGATGACGATGGCTGCTGCTGCTGCGACCGAGAGGGTGGAGAGGGTAAGGCAGCCGACGGCAGCTTTTCTTGTTAGGGTTTGTGTTTGTGTTTGACACATGCATGGGTATGTGTATATATATAGCGCCAAGAGGTGAGGGTTTCGGTTTTGGTTAGTACGTGTGGCCGAGGGACTTGGGTTGGGTTGGTTTGGGTTTTGCGGTCAAGGGATAGGGTTGGGTTTGTGTATTGTGGCCGAGAATTTTGAGTTGTTTGGTTTGGGTCTTGCGGCCGAGAGATTAAGGTTACGGTTGGGCTTGTGTATTGTGGCCGAATAGTTAGAGTGCCGAGAGACTAGGGTGAGTTAATTTGATTTGGGTTTTGATCTTGTGGTTTCGAGTTTGATCTTGCGGCCAAGTATTGGAATGAGTTTTAAGTTTAGGTTTGATCTTTGATTCTTGTTCTCTTTTGGCCGAAGACTTGGGTTCCAAGTTTCCTAGTTTCACAAAGGGTTCGGTTCAGTTTGTGCACCTATCAAATCTAATTATTCAATCACTTAAGACAATCACACAACACACAACACGTCTTTAATCCATGCACGTTTAATACTTAGCACACATCTTATTCGACAAGTGTCACGTGTAAGTTATCTGAAAAACCCGGGATATCACATTATCCCCATGTTGAAAGAATTTTCGTCCCGAAAATTGAGTAAACGCGGTTTAGCATGTAACGTACATGTTCAGAGTGCCACGCACAAAGAGTTAGTTTGTTAATGATAGTACGCAACGTTACAAGAAGTTCCCAAGTGTCATACACAAAGATTTCCAAGTGCCATGCACAAGAATTTAGTCAACAATAGTACACGAAAGTATGAGAAAATTTCCAGGTTGTCACATCATCCCCTTGTTGAAAGAATTTTCGTCCCGAAAATTTAGGTACTGTCATCGTTAGTTTGCTGCTCAGTTGCGAAGAGGTGTGGGTATTTGCTTTTCATTTGGTCCTCTCTTTCCCACGTGAACTCCGGTCCACGCTTAGAGTCCCAACGAACTTTAACGATTGGAATCTTGCTGTGCCTCCGAGTCTTGATCTCACGATCCATGATCTCGATAGGCTTTTCCACGAAGTGTAGTTGTTCATCCACTTGGATCTCATCCAATGGAATCACTAAAGTTTCATCTGATAGACACTTCTTCAGATTTGACACGTGAAATACGTTGTGAACTCCACTGAGTTCGGCAGGAAGGTCTAATTGGTATGCTACGGGTCCAATTCGTTTCAAGATTTCAAACGGGCCTACGTACCGTGGGTTAAGTTTGCCCCGTCTTCCAAAACGGATTACACCCTTCCAGGGTGACACCTTTAGTAGGACGCGATCGCCTACTTGGAATTCGAGCGGTTTGCGTCGTTGGTCAGCGTAGCTTTTCTGTCGATCCCGTGCCGCCGCCATGCGGTTTCTGATTTGTACAATCTTTTCAGTAGCCTCAAGTATTAACTCAGGGCCTGTGAGTTGACTGTCACCGACTTCTGCCCAGTAGACCGGTGATCTACATTTACGACCGTATAATGCTTCAAACGGTGCTGCCGAAATACTCGTGTGATAGCTGTTGTTATATGAGAATTCTACTAGAGGCAGGTGAATCTCCCAATTATTTCCGAAGTCCACTACGCATGCCCTAAGCATGTCTTCCAAGGTTTGTATGGTCCTTTCGCTTTGACCATCAGTCTGAGGGTGATAAGCTGTGCTCATATCCAAGCGTGTTCCCAACGCTTTCTGGAGTGACTGCCAGAAGTTTGACGTGAAGCGAGCATCTCTATCTGAGATGATGGACGTTGGCACTCCGTGCCGAGAAACTACTTCCTTAATGTAGATGCGAGTCAACTTCTCCATCTTATCTGTTTCTTTAATAGCTAGGAAGTGTGCGGACTTAGTTAAACGATCTACAATCACCCAGATGGTGTCGCAACCACCCAAGGTTCGCGGGAGTTTAGTGATGAAATCCATTGAGATCTGATCCCACTTCCACACTGGGATCTCAGGTTGTTGGAGTAGCCCCGACGGCTTTTGATACTCCACCTTGACTTTTGCACAAGTTAAACATTTACTCACGTAGGTGGCTATATCGGCTTTCATGTTGGGCCACCAATACGCAACTTTAAGATCTTGATACATCTTATCCGAACCCGGATGGATAGAGTATCGAGATTTGTGAGCTTCATCCATGACTAGCTCTCTGAGGTTCCCGTAGAGAGGTACCCATATGCGATTCTTGAAATACCGGGCTCCATTGGGTTTTACTTCCCAATCGCGTTCCATTTTTCCCACTGATTCGGCTTTGATGTTTTCCTCCTTAACTGCTTCTAACTGGGCGTCGCGTATTTGATCGGGTAGCCCCGAATGAATAGTGAGTTGTAGTGCTCGTACACGACGAGGTTTCAAGTGTTCCTTCCTGCTGAGGGCATCAGCTACCACGTTAGCTTTACCCGGGTGATACCGAATGGCACACTCATAATCGTTCAAGAGTTCGACCCAGCGACGCTGTCGCATGTTCAACTCCTTCTGATCAAAGATGTGCTGGAGGCTTTTGTGGTCAGTGAAGATTGTGCACTTCGTTCCATAAAGGTAGTGTCTCCAAATCTTAAGTGCAAACACTACTGCTCCCAATTCTAGGTCATGCGTCGTGTAGTTCTTCTCGTGAACTTTCAGCTGTCGTGACGCATACGCGATGACTTATCGCGTTGCATGAGTACGCATCCCAATCCTTGAATGGAATCATCACAATACACTACAAAGTCATCTGTCCCTTCCGGCAAGGACAGAATGGGTGCACTGCAAAGTTTCTGCTTCAGCAGTTGAAATGCTGCTTCTTGCTTGTCACCCCAATTATACTTGATACCCTTCTGGGTGAGGGTAGTAAGCGGTTGTGCAATCTTTGAAAACCCCTCGATGAAGCGTCTGTAGTAACCAGCCAATCCTAAGAATTGGCGGATTTCCGTCGGTGTCTTAGGTGCTTCCCAGTTTTTGATGGCTTCAATCTTGGCAGGGTCTACGTGGATACCCTTTTCATTCACGACGTGCCCGAGAAACTGAACTTCCCGGATCCAGAAATCACACTTCGAGAGCTTGGCATATAGCTTTTCCTGTTGAAGTAATCCTAGCAGTAATCGTAGGTGCTCAGCATGCTCTTCTTCACTTTTGGAGTAGATGAGTATGTCATCGATGAACACGATGACAAATTTGTCGAGGTATGGTTTACACACACGGTTCATGAGGTCCATGAATACCGCAGGTGCGTTAGTGAGACCGAATGGCATGACCAAGAACTCGTAATGGCCATATCGAGTGCGAAATGCTGTCTTAACGATATCCTCCTCCCTGACGCGTAGCTGATGATAACCGGACCGTAAATCAATCTTAGAGTAGTAACTTGACCCTTGCAGTTGGTCGAATAGGTCGTCGATGCGAGGTAACGGGTATCGGTTCTTGACTGTAACCTTGTTGAGTTCCCTATAGTCGATGTACATGCGGAAAGTCCCGTCCTTTTTCTTGACAAACAGGACTGGAGCTCCCCATGGCGAAACGCTTGGTCGGATAAATCCTTTTTCTAGCAGCTCTTGAAGTTGAGTAGACAGTTCCTGCAGCTCGGCTGGAGCTAGGCGGTATGGAGCTTTGGCGATGGGAGTTGCATTGCTTGCCAATTCGATTTCAAACTCCAATTGTCGATGTGGTGGAAGACCAGGTAGTTCTTCTGGGAATACATCAGAAAAATCACGGACGACAGGGATGTCTTCTATACGTTTCTCGTCCTTAGGCTGTTCGGTAATTAGTGCAAGTATAGCGAAGGAATTCTTTTTCCGAAGATACTTCTGCGCTTGCATAAATGAGATAATGTTGGTGACGGCGCTTGCCTTGTCGCCTTGTACCGTCAGGATTTCGTCGTTCGTGAGTGGAATACGGATAGACTTTTCGAAGCAGAGAACTTCAGCCCGGACGTCGGATAGCCAGTCCATTCCGACTACCACGTCAAAACTACCCAAGGTAGTTGTCATCAGATCAATGGTAAAAGTGTGGCCCGCGAGTTTGAGTTGACAGCCGGATACGATTTGGGTCACATCTACCGATTTACCATTGGCTAATTCTATCACATAAGGGGTCTCTAATGGTTTAAGCGTGAGATTTAGGTTCTTCCTAAAAGACTCAGATATAAAGCTCCTATCCGCACCCGTATCAAAAAGCACAGAAGCAAAATGTTCATTAAGGGGAAACTTACCGGTGACCACGTTCGTGTCGTTTCTGGCCTCTCCGCGGCCCAATGTAAATGCACGACCTTTGGCACCTCCTGTGCCACCGTTCCCATTGTTGTTGTTGTTATTATTGTTGTGGTTGTTGTGGTTGTGGTTGTTTCCACCATTATTGTTGTTGTTGCGCACATGTGGGCAGTCTTTTCTGAAATGAGCGGTGCTACCACACTGATAGCATCCCCGGTTTATACCCTGCTGCTGACCTTGAGGCTGATTCTGATTTTGTCGGGACATGATTTCCCCACGACAATCCTTTGCCGCATGTCCCATCTTGCCACACATTTGGCAGCGAATTCCGGCACAAGGGCCGTTATGATGGAGATTACAGCGGTTGCACTGCGGCTTTCGACCTACATAACCGCCTACATTCTGGTTGTTGTTGTTGTTGTAGTTGTTGTTGTAGTTGTTGGAACGATTTTGATGACCCGGTGGTTGTGGTAGTGATTGAACCGTTTCTGGTTCCCTTGCTGTGGATGTGATGACGAAGACTGTCGAATGGTGGAGTCTTCAAACTTTCTTTTGTTATTCTGAGGCAACTTCAGTGGTACCCCGTGCTGGCAGTTTCTTCTGTTCCACTGCTTTATCGGTGAGTTTGTGAGCCAATCGGATAGCTTGATGTTCTGTTACAGGGTTACTAGACATCACCATACCCTGAATTTCCAGAACCAGACCCCCGAGATAGAACTCGAGTCTTTTCTCCACCGTGTTTGCCAAATCAGGACACAGAAATACCAAGTCATGGTGTTTTGCAGTGTAAGCCTCAATTTCCGATCCCACCATCTTGTGGTTCCATAGAGCTTGCTCTAACTGTTGCACTCTGTCTCGTGGACAGTACTCCTCTTTAATCAGGGCCTTGAACTCAGTCCATGCCATTGCATTTGCAGCTAACAGTCCACGTGTTTGGACTTGGGCATTCCACCATGTCAGTGCCCCATCTTCCAGCGTTGAGGCGGCGTATTTGACCTTGTTGGCCTCTAAGCAGTTGCACATTTCAAAAACGGATTCCGACTTCTCGATCCAGCGGACCAGTCCAATGGGTCCTTCCGCCCCCGAGAACTTGCTAGGCTTTGCGTCAAGGAACATCTTATAGGGATTAAAGCCCCCTCCTGCTGACAGAGAACAGGAAGTCAGCAAGGAATTGTACTAGCCTCACTATTAGATTTTCACGCGAAAATTTAATAATGGTTACCTGCCGGCTGGTTCTGCACACCCGCTAATGCTGCGTTCACATGCTCCTGGATCATGGCAGCTAGCTCTTCGGGCGTCAAGTTAAGGTTTCCACGTCTTCCAGTCGCCATTTAGATCTTCGAAACACAACACAAACACACCCCGATAAGTCTATATGTCCAATATAGTTATCCTACCTCGTACTTTAATAATTATTTAGTTATGTCAACTCAATATGTTAAATAGTCAAAAGAAATACTTGATTAACTGAAATCTCAACGTCTTACAAAAGTGCAAATCAAACATACGAATTTACTATAAAGTCTCAAGTTTACACACAAGTGGAAAATAATAAACTGAAGGAAAACAAATAATATAAACGAGACGTGTCAGTCGTCTACATCTCCATCCCCCCAAGTCACTATCGTTGCCGTCATCCTGTGCGGCATTTCCAGCTTCCTCAGCTGGGTCCTCCTCCGGATCCTCTTCAGGATCCTCCTCTGGATCCTCTTCTGGATCCTCCTCTACCGGCACTGGAGGGGCAGGTGCTGGTTCAAGTGCTTGATTTTGCAGTTCCTGAATGTTCCAACTGTTTTCCAGGACTCTGTCCTCAAGCCAGTCAGCTCTTATCTGCTCCGCACGCAGATCTCTAGCTATGGTGTTACGAGCTATCTTGCTCGTACGATGCTCTTCCTCGAGCGAGTCGGTCTTTCCTGTAAGGTGTCGGATCATCCATCCTTGTGCTAAGATGGTTTCCTGCATTCTTTCTAACTGTTTTTGTTGTGTATGTACCAGGATTCTAAGCATGTCAATTCCTATTTCTACAGGATTAACCGGTTCAACCGGTACAGCAATAGTTGGGCGTAACGATGACTCCTCCCCCAGAGCGAGCCTTTTCCTCGCTGCTGAGCGTGTCTCCACGCCATAAGGTGGTATGGGTTCCACCATTGGTGCCTTTCCTGGTGCCCTTGGTGGCGTAAGTCTGTCGGACGATGATGACGATGAGGATGATGACATTGCCTGTTAGGTCGTGTAGTTAGTTACGAGTTGTTTTCATTTCTTATTATGAAGGTATAACCTACCAAACACGTTTGTAGCATATTGCATAACAAGATATAATAATTCGGTGCCAAACTAAGTCTAGTGTCGTGATATCAGCTATAGTTTAGGTCTACTTCTAATGCAAACCTGGTTCTCTATAGCTAGTGGCTCTGTTACCAATCTGTCACACCCTCAATTTCCACTTGCGGAGTTCTACCGCGAGACGTGTGAACAAACCAGAATCTAAGACACTAGTACGTCGAACGACTCTATATGATTTGATAATACGTTTTCCAAAATCATTTGTTGTAAATTTTAGATTACCAATATTTAGCATAAGCATCAGTTTTAAAGTTTGAGCGGAAGCATAAATAAGTAATGATGCGGGCGCCAACACAAACGCCAAAACAAATGAAAAATCCCAAAACAATATTAATAAATGAGACTCTATAATGATGTCTTGTTCAATGTGTGTGCGTGCACCTAGAGCTCCTAGCGTCCTGAGAAACATGTAAAGAAACAAGTGTCAACATTAAAGATGAGTGAGTTCACAGGTTTTCATAAAATTGTTTGTTCGGTTATAGTTTGTTACTCCGTTATCCCCAACCCGGGATAACTAATCAGTTCCATTATTCCAATCCCGGAATAATAAGTTGTTGCTTCCAATATTCCCAAACCGGAATATTAAGTTGTTGTTTCCATTATCCCCAACCCGGGATAATAAGTTGATGTTCCAATATTCCAAACCCGGAATATTTAGTTGTTCCGTAATTAAGTTCAATATTAATGTATATAGGTAGCTAGCCTAAAGTCATGTCACTAAGTGTTCGCGATCGAAGCTGACTGTGTGCCTCCATTTTGCCAGGCCTATCACATGACCATGGCGGTGTTAGGCCAATCATACATCCGTTGACCATACCCGGTCGGCTAGCGCGACTAGCTCGGATGGGGCTCGTCAGACCCAGTAGTACTACTTATAATTCCCCCGCTATTTAACCCAAATACTAACGATCCGAGGAGATTGTCGAGGACTTAAGTGATAAAGCTGCATAGTGACCATAACATTACATTAACATTAACTTAGTTACCGTATAGTTAAGTGACGTTAAATTCGTATAACGTAAAGAGTTTGAGTTTGAGAGTGTATACATGTTTCTCCCCCTGTTGTTTAAAAAAACCGGATAAAGTTAGGGGCCGTGAACTCACCTTTATTTGCTCGGTTAGTGTGGCAAAGATGTTATAAGAAATAGGACCGCTAGTTGCGTCCTAACAAACCAATTAATTCCACGTCAGTGTGTAATCACACCAATACAAATTCCACACGCAATTTACTCACAAAGTGATACACACAAACAACATATCTAACACTCAAACATGCATGTAAGTATTCTCATGTGATCATAGTAATCAAACAACTTATCATAAACATATTCCAAATCCATACAACACTTTATACATACAATCACAAGTTATCAACTTTCTGCTTAACACTCAATTATTCAGCTGTTTTCTAGGATTTTTATAAAATAGTTCTAACATTCCAAAAATTCTCATATTTTTACAGTAGGTGACATTTATACTATAGAAATTTATATAATTTTTCCAAGTCCTAAATCTTTACCAATTAGCCATAGATATTAATTCACTAAGCTGCAGTCAGATTTACCGCTTTCTGACTGCAGTCCACGGAAGAATTTATTTAAAAATCACTGATCGTCCGATTAACAAAATTCCAATTGGAGTTGCCCGGAAATTTCTATACCTAGTTACTGTACAAAAATCATGACTCAACTCCCTACTGATTTTAAAATCTAGCTTGATAAACAACCAACAAAATTCCAGAATTTTAACAGCTTTACCTACTGAACTTGTTTAGCCCTTTAAAAATATCAAACGATTTCAGAAAATTATGAATCCAGTGCCATTAGATTCCTTATTCAAATCTCTACGTTCTAGACATCAGAAAATCCATTTTTCAACAACTAACGACCAAGTTACAGCCAGATGAAGTCGGCTGTAACTAGTATTCAGCAGGCTGTTTCAGCATTGTTATTATTACAACTTACCTACATCGTTTCTTTTGATCGACCTAATCCGGCAAAGACCGATTTTTGATCCTAGTTTACTACTAACTACTTATCCATGCAAACCCTACTCAATAACTATAATCTTTATAAACAAATCATAGTTGTAAGCTATTGATTCCGAAAACAGTCATGTATACCCACACTATCAATTCAGCCGATTACTTGAAAGCACACATGATCCAAAGACAATACAATCAATTCATTCAAGCACTTAGGGTTTCCGCAAACAATTATTCACAAGCACATGATCAAACAGCCTATTACTTATCCAACACATAAGACCCGAAACAACCAGACATTCAAACATGCATATTTATCCGAAACAACTAGACATTCAATTCGGTTTAAACACTCCGAAATCATACAATCATCTAACGCAAACACCATTAACAATTCAGCTAGTCTAACATTCGTTCAATCATGCTTGGCAAGCTTATATCTTCCGAAAACAATCCCTACTTGTAACTATGATACATAAGCCGATTAAAACATGTATATTCCGAAAACTACACCATTGTTTCATTAAATCAATCACTCCGGAACAAGCAACCCAAAATCAACACACATATAACCGGACATTATCTTGTAACATATGTTGAATTCTCACCTTTGATCACTAGGTAAACAAGCCGAGATTGCGGACAAGAGTAACCCGGCTGTTCCAGCAAACCGCGACTGAAAGGACTGAAAAGGAAGGCTGTTTGGGATCGACAAGGAGTGCAAGGGCTGTTTGCGGTCAGGACAAGGATGACGATGGCTGCTGCTGCTGCGACCGAGAGGGTGGAGAGGGTAAGGCAGCCGACGGCAGCTTTTCTTGTTAGGGTTTGTGTTTGTGTTTGACACATGCATGGGTATGTGTATATATATAGCGCCAAGAGGTGAGGGTTTCGGTTTTGGTTAGCACGTGTGGCCGAGGGACTTGGGTTGGGTTGGTTTGGGTTTTGCGGTCAAGGGATAGGGTTGGGTTTGTGTATTGTGGCCGAGAATTTTGAGTTGTTTGGTTTGGGTCTTGCGGCCGAGAGATTAAGGTTACGGTTGGGCTTGTGTATTGTGGCCGAATAGTTAGAGTGCCGAGAGACTAGGGTGAGTTAATTTGATTTGGGTTTTGATCTTGTAGTTTCGAGTTTGATCTTGTGGCCAAGTATTGGAATGAGTTTTAAGTTTAGGTTTGATCTTTGATTCTTGTTCTCTTTTGGCCGAAGACTTGGGTTCCAAGTTTCCTAGTTTCACAAAGGGTTCGGTTCAGTTTGTGCACCTATCAAATCTAATTATTCAATCACTTAAGACAATCACACAACACACAACACGTCTTTAATCCATGCACGTTTAATACTTAGCACACATCTTATTCGACAAGTGTCACGTGTAAGTTATCTGAAAAACCCGGGATATCACAGCAATCTTGACAGTGTTTAACATGACTTGCTTTTGTAACTCTTCAACGCGTGGGTCATTAAACATGTTAGCAGTAAAGTCTTCGCCCCCAAGTATGTCACCAAAGTCGAAATCAAAATTAAAGTGAGGCTATGACTGTGAGGGTTGAGGCGGAGGTTGTGGTGTCGGTTGTGTTGCTTGTTGCTATGGTGGTGATGGTGCTGGCTGAGGAGTTTGTTGACGAGCCGGTGATGGTGGTGTTGGTGTTGGTGGGGTCGGCTCAACATGTACTTCTTCGACAGTCTGCTTCTGCACCTTTTCTTTTGATTTGTCTTTAAGAGAATCAGTGCATCTCTCTACCGATCATTTGAGATGTTGAGATTTCTTCTTGGCAAGCTTGCAGGAGTATCATAATCAGAACCTGAAGGTATATACGTCCAATCGTCTTCACCTGTCGCTTTTCTCTTTTTCTCTTCAGCCTTATGCTTTATCTCTGCTTGTTGTTCACCTTCTATCTCTTTAGCCCTCTCCTTTTCTCCAGCTCTTCTATCCTCAGAATCAGTGCTAGAAGATGATGCTACCTCAGCCACTTTTTCACGACCAAATGTTTGTCTCTCAATGTCAGCAGCCATATCTTCTATATTCTCTTCTAGCTTTGGTTCATCTATCAGTCTTGAACTTTCTGTAGTTCAGAAGAAGAAGATGTAGATGTTGGCTTCCTTTTTACTCCCTTTTCCCCATCTTTAACAAACCAAGCACTATGCTTTGCAATAAAACCATCAAGCGCAGTCAGCTCTTCATTCTCATCACCACTCTCTTCCTTTCCTGGTGTTGGAGTGACATAATCTTTGTCAATGATTGCGCCAAACAAGGCTTCACGTTCAGGAATGTCTTAAGATGCAAATTCATCTTCTTCAGAGTAGAGACATCCATGTGTTCCAACTTCAGCACATCATCTTTCTCTTTCTTCAAATTTGGATGTAGATGATCTAACAGCATCTGGATGAAACGTGGGTACTGCAGAAATTTCTCTCTCTGAATATTCTGGACCATCTGAGAGAATATCACCTTAAAAAGTTGTATGGAAGATTAAGAACAAGCGCGGTGATCATGCACATCTGGTAGTCAACTAAATCATCAAAACCTCCTTTTCGGTGACTTAGTGCATGTATAACATAATGTGTGTAATAACAAAAAGGCGCACTTAGGTTAGCCTTCTTGAAAGGAGCAGCATTCACAAACCCGGCGTAACCCATGCGATAAAACATCCCTTCACCATATATTCCGAAAAAACCCGTCGGATCATCTTCATGGTCTTTAAAATCCAGCACCTTTTTGATCAACTTTTCTGTGATTTTAACCTGAAGATCTTCATCTCCAATCCTCACAGCCGAGACAATCGCATTCTCCTTAGTATAAACTCCGCTGCATTCTAGAAGAACTCTATATGTGATCTATAAGCAACATGGCGATCCGTCAGAGCCTTCGTAATAGGAATTCTGCACAAAAAATATAAAACTTCCTGGTAGGCAGCAATCTCTGGAATAGACTCATCAAGAAGACAACAAACATTGTGGAACGGAGAGAAAGAAGATTTCTTGACCTGCACACATAGACATTCAAACCGTTTGAAAATTTTTCAAAAATTTCAACTTTGAGAGTCACTCGTATGACCCATTCATTCGTACGAGTCATCAATACTTGAACAATTAAGGATCTTACTTGTACGAACACTCACTCATACGAGTGAAAAAGATACTTGGAACATTTTGACAACTCCACTCGTACGAGTGGTTATTTGTACAAGTTGTAAACCGTACCAAATAACACCAAGTTAAACCAAACTTAAAACATGTTTTTTTAACAAATTGAAGGATGATTTATAGGTTATTGGGGCCGATTTTAACGTTTTTAAGTTCAATTTTATGTTTCACGGGTCCAATTTCCCTAAATCTACGTTTTATGTTCATTTGGTTCAAATCCGGCATTATAACGGCTAAGAACAAGCATTAGTACCTTTCCCATTGTAAGAGGTGTGCAAATCGACCCCCACAATGTATTGGTACGAAGTATATGTCAAGAAAAATGAAGTATAGAACTTGTTCGCACAAAGTTCTCTCTTAATGGCACAGTGACATTAGGCTGACTCATGCGAATTAAGGAGCCTTTTATACTTAGTAGTCGCTCGTACAAGTCAATAGCTTGTGCGAATGAATACAAATGTCACTCGTACGGGTCAGTGCCACTCGTACGAGTCAGTTCTGATACTTGTTAAACCTTTTGATTCTTTTAGGAAATTTTATCTGTTTAAAACCCACTCAGTTAACCAAGTCCAAGTTAATGACCCTGGTTATATGATTTGCCTACCAAGTCCAAGTTAATGACCTTAATTGACCATTGCTTGACCAAAACAGATTTATTTTCAAAAAATGTAAAGTTTCAAATTAATGAACTTTGTTGACGTTCAGGTAATTTCTTCTCATGATTAGCTCCCAACCCCTGGTCTTCAGCATTCCTTCAGCAATCGTCGCTATGACTTGAACAAATGGTGTTTTCATCATCGGTAGACTTAAATTCTAAGATAAATTGCTAAAAGCTGAAAATCTTTTTGGGATTTTTCTAAAAAGAAATAACATGAAAAGATATATACAAGCATATTTTTGTGAGTTTTGTATTAAGAGAATGATATCAAGTACTTAAACAAATCACCAGCACCGTTGATCTTGGTAGTAACTGTAAGTTTTTAAACAAATTTATTTGATTGCCAATATACTTATCCACTTAAACTTCTTCTCGTTTCTCAACTGTTTCAAGATATGTTAAGTAATATTAAGAAACATGAAATAACTGTGTTTCCCATCTCTGAATATACTCCCGCATCGGGATTCCCAGAATATCATTTCACTGGTGAATATATCCAATTGATATATGTAAATGGGGTGAATGCGAAACCTTGAGAGCTCAGGTTAGTACTACCGTATAGACAAAGAGATGAATGCTCGTCTTTAGGTGGTGTTCAAGGAATCTTTTGAACTGCAGATGTCAGAAAGTTTATGACATAATCATTTTTATGCAGCTTTCGTGGGCGAATAATGTGTAAAGTATTATACAAGTTCTAGGCCATTGCTGACGCAAAATCAGAAGAACTCGGATAATGCCCAGATATCGATTAAATATAAAGACCTAGTATCGCAGAATCTTGCATTCTCTCAAACGAAATTTCGGAGTACTAAGTCCATATAGCCGAGAGATGTTATCCCACTAGTTACTCAGTTTTTTCTTTTAAGTTTATATCTTGAAAAACAATTTACTGAACGAGTGAAGCCTATTGGCACATCCTCAGTAAGACCTGTTTAATTACTTGTTTAAACATTCCATATCTTCAGCAACTATGATTGTCATATTGATGTAATATGATCTATCTTTTTCACAAAACTCTTTTTGACTATTATATGTTTTTGTATTTTCCCAAACTTTCTCTCCCTAAAATCAAAAACATATTTTTGGATTTTTAGAAATTTAAGAAAGTATGTACAGAAAACACGTCATACCGATGAGAATCACATCAAGTCGTCGTCGTCCTCAAACTCAACCTCATGAATATCCTCTGATGTCAGATTTCTTAAACCATTTAATTTTAAAAGATTTTTAATCTTGTACGATCAAATGCTTTGGTATAAAAATCTGCTTTTTGGTCAGCAGTATGGATTTTTTCAATTCTAACCAACTTTTTCCTCGTAACAGTCACGGATAAAGTGGTGTCGAATCTCAATATGTTTAGTACGTGAGTGTTGACATGAGTTTTCAGTGATATCAATTGCAACCTGATTATCTACATATATGGGCGTGTCAAGAAATTGCAGTCCGAAGTCTCTTATCTGCTGTTGAATCCAGAGAATCTGGGAACAACAACTGGATGCCGAAACGTATTCAGCTTCACACGTAGAGATAGAGCGACCGCGATCTGTTTCTTGCATTGCCATGTTACCAAACAGGTTCCGAAGAACTTGCAACCAGCCGTCGTAGATTTGGCATTTAGTTTGCAGCGACCGGAATCAGAACCCGAGTAACCCACGAGATTGATGTCGTCGTGTCGAGGATACCATAAGCAGGTGCTTGGAAATCCTTTCAAATATCTGGCAATACGCTCGACGGCTTGCAAGTGCGAATCTCTTGGACTAGACTGAAAAAGGGCGCACAGGCATGTAAGATACATGATATCAGGTCGAGAAGCAGTTAGATACATCAAGGATCTGATCGTGGAGCGATATAATGTTTCATCAACTTTGACTCCATGAGCGTCAGGACAAATGCCATGATTTGGAGCTAACGGGGTAGATGCTGGTTTAGTTCCTGTCATATCAAATTTGTCCAATATGTCCTGAACATACTTCGTCTGATGGATAAAGATACCATCAGGTAATTGGTCAACCTGAAGTCCTAAAAAGAACTTCATCTCCCCCATCTCACTCATTTCAAATTTGCGCTTCATGACTTCTTCGAAGTCTTTACACAACTTATCATTTGTCGAGCCGAAGATGATATCATCCACATATATTTGCACGATAATTAAATGCCCATCCACTTCCTTAGTAAAGAGGGTAGAATCTACAGTTCTTCTAAGAAAGCCGTTGTCTAGAAGATGTTGTGACAACGTTTCAAACCAAGCTCTCGGGGCTTAATGAAGACCATATAAGGCTTTGTTCAGAAGGTAGACTTTGTCTTTGTGATGGGATCGACAAACCCCGGTGGTTGGCCGACATACACCTCTTTTACTTTTTCGTACAGGAAAGCAGATTTGACATCCAACTGGTACACCTTGAACCCTTTCCAAGAGGCAAAGGACAAGAATATGCGGATTGCTTCGAGACGAGCGACTGGGGCATAGACTTTGGTTTAATCTATCCCTTCATGCTGATGAAAGCCTTGTACCACGAGTTGAGCTTTGTTGCGCACTATAATCCCTCGGTCATCACGTTTGCACTTGAAGACTCATCTAGTGTTTATCTTTTTGTGATGATCTGGTAGGTCAACAAGCTTCAAGACTCCTAACTTCTGGAATTGAAGCAATTCCTCCTGCATTGCCTCCACCCAACTTTCTTCTTTTAACATGTGTCTCCAGTTCCCAGGTTCAACCTGTGAAACAAAAACAACTGTAAGAAATTCGGGTTTGTAATGGAGCAATATGGGTATAAAAACAGCTTAGATCCTTATTGATCCGATTGCGAGTTTGCACTCTTGTTTGTAAGCTGCCTATGATATTCTCCGATGGATGATATGAAAGTGTTCTTGGCATCACTTCACTGGGAACATCTACTTGAGTTTGCAAGTTCGTGATCACTTCATCAACAACCGGTGCAGAAGATGTAGCTTCATTCCTGACGTTTGATTGCTTAGCTTGAGCATTCAAGAAGCCTTCTATATGTTCAGATCTTTCATCGGAACTAGATCCTCCATCATCAAAAGTTGGTTCTCGATCGGAGTCGACATTGGTCGGTTGATGGGCAGATGATTCAACAGTGTTTATGAATGGTACAGAGACAAAGTCTTGAAGAGTAGTGCTCGGACCTACATCAGAAGTGTTAAACATAGGAAATGACGGGGGAAATCAAGAAACGGTCTGGTAACTTGCTCATGATTAGAGATTTGATGTTGTTGAAAGAGCATAGCAAGTTCTTCTTCAGATAGCATTTTGGTAGGTCGAAAGAATTCCACAAACCTTCGTAGTTGAACAGCCATGGATCCCCAGGTTTCTGCGTAGGTGTAATATAACGTTGACAATCAACATGCTGCGCAAGAATAACCTTGTAACGCCTCGCTTCTTCATACTTTCCTTAATTAGAAAGGATTGTTGTATCTTCTTTTTTTTGGAAACTTGTATTTTTATTTCTTTTCCCAGTCTTGTAATCCAAGACTTAAATCGTAATAAAATTTATACTTGATACATGCTTGTCTTACATACATTCATTAGTTAAATTCATGCAAATTACTTGTTATACGTTCAAAAGATTCATGCATTCGACACTTATACGCACTATATGCTTAAAGTATACCAAAAATAGCAACTTAAACGAAGTTCAAGGACTAAAAGTGATAAAAACCAAAGAATCTTCTTGAATACCTTGCCTCGCGGCCCGCGACCGACCTTAACTAACCTTTTGCGGCCCGCCAGACCTCTAGCGGTCCGCGACCGAAATTCCTTCACCCTCTCGTGGCTCGCGAGAGGGGTATAATCCGGAAATGTTGGTTTCAAGCTCATGGATTGGTCAAGATTGTGTTTTCTGCATTTATTACCCCGCAACTAACACCCTCCTAATTTTACCTATAAATACCCCACTCCATCTCCTCTCACTTCACACCTCAATCTTCTCTTCTCTTCTCTCTAAAGCTCTAAGAGCTCTCTTCTCCTCTAAAAGATCAAGGCTTCAAGAAAAGTGAGTTCTAACTCACCTCTCTCCTTTTGATCTTTCCTTCTTCTTCACACTTGAAACACCTTTGGAGATACTTCCATAGGTTTTCCATGGTAAACCAACTAGGAATATCACCCTACTTCAAGGTCCCAAGTGTAGAACTTTCTTGTTTTAATAGGGTTTTACCCACAAGTGTTGTATCCTTCCAAGCTTGTTCTCGAAACAAGACTTGAGTTGGTAGAGTGTGATCACTTGGAAGCCTTGGCTATCCTACCTTCGATCCACCACCTCACTTGATGTTTTCGTTTACTTTTGTCTTTACTTTTATGTATTAACTTACTCATGACCATCCTTGTCGTCCTTATGACAACATGTGCATTGGTAAACTATATAAGAGAGGTTTTAAAAGGAAGGTTATCCTCCTACCTCCATGCATGACTTCTATGAAATTACATGATGTTTATGATTTACTTATTACGTATGCTAAATAATATATGTATATATTCGCTAACCGAACTCTTGATGGTAATCAAATGATTGTTCATCATGGTACTAGGTTACATCACCTACGTACTTAATCTCTCGTTACGATTCTAAAGGGTGTCATAACCCATGAAAACACATCAACCCGAATGGGTATTATAGTGTCAAAAACGAGTATTAAGTCTAGATGATTACTTTTCCGTATAAACTACTTTATTGTCTTTTAATTCCTAATCCTCCGTTATCATTCGAATACTTACCAACCCATTTTTCCTCTTGTAGGATAACTTGGTGCCCCTTTAATCATCCAAACTCTTCACGGAACTAACAAGTGGAAGCTTGCAAAACCGTGAGTACACTTGACCCATTATCCTTTTACACATTTTGGGTTGTAACATGTTAACATACAAAAACACACAAATACACACACACTACATGCTTTATACACTCAATCTTTCATACATGCTTATTGTTATGCTTTGGTACATGCTAAATTCATACATGATTATTGTCATTAACTTAGCTAGCCCCAACTTAACATATATAGCGCTATAGGAGTAGCACACCGCCGTCGGGGTATTGTTAAGTCTCAAAGCTGATGCATTCTCGTTACATTCATACCTTAGTCTCGTTACTTTGTGTGACGAGGGACACATTCATTCTTGTGGAAACTTGGGTTTGACAATTAGTATTGCATGCTATCTTACCTTGTATACAATTGCCATGTAGATTGAGTAAATTCTTTCATACTTATGCTATGTATTTCAAACTTGTGTGCTCGCCAATACTTTTGTATTGAACTATACTTTTAACATGTTGCAGGTTAGAGATGTTGATGATGATGGAACTTAGTAGGGATGGCTTAGAAACACATCTAGAATTCTAAGAATTTGTTGTTGTATTTGATTTCTTGTTGTACCTGACAATTTATGATGAAATGAAATTTGGTTTATTTAATTATTGTCGCAAATAGTATTATGTGTGATGAGCAATCTATTTCGTCTCACTCTGATGTTTCCGCCATCGGTTGGGGTGTGACAAACCTGGTTCATACTCGGCAAGAAGACACGTTTCTGTGGAGTAGCATAACCGATGAAAAATCCTTCCAAGGATTTGGCTCAAAATTTACCATCCGGGTGCAATACAGTACACGGTGATCCAAAAGGATCCAGAAACGCGAGGTTAGGCTTCCGTTGATTTAACAACTCAAAACAAGTCTTGTTGTGAGGCTTGACTGTTAACACACGATTAAGGGTGTAACACGCTGATGCGACTATTTCACTCCAGAAACTAATTGGTAATTTCGAATCGGCGAGCATGGTTCTGGCAGTCTCAATCAATGTGCGATTCTTTTGTTCAACTAGTCCATTTTTTGTGGAGTATAAGGAGCACTGAATTCATGAAGAATCCCCTTTTCGTTGCAGAACTCGAGCACCCGTTTGTTCTTGAACTCTGTACCGTTGTAACTGCGGATTCTCTTGATTGGCAAGTGATAAAGGTTTTCAAGCTTCCTGAAGAGAATCATTAGACTTTAAAACGTTTCATCTTTGCTCTCCAGAAAGAAAACCCATGAGAATCTTGAAAAATCATCTGTAAGGACCAGGCAATATAGATCACCAGAAATGCTTTTGACGTTTACTGGCCCAAAAAGATCCATATGAAGCCTCTCTAGTGGAAGCTTGACAGAATTCAACAGCCTTCATGGGTGTGACTTCTTGTGCTGTTTCCCCTTCTTACAGCTCAGACAATCATTAGATAAATGAAAATTTTTCAGATTAACACCCTCCACTAGGTCATTGTGCACAAGATAATTCATCTTTCTCAGATGAATCCCCATCTTCCTATGCCATAGAATAGACTTTTTCTCGGTTGCTTTAGAAACAAAGCACCGAACCTTTTTTGATGTTGTAGAAGAAATACTCATATCAAGAGCATAAAGATCATTTTCTCTCTGAGCACGCATAAGAATCCATTCCTCAGGAATCTTGGATCCCGGCTTTACGATTAAGCATTCTTTATTGTTGAAGTGTGTTGTGAATTTTTTATCACAAATTTGTGAAATACTCAGCAGATTGTTCTCTAGCTCCGCAATGCAGTTCACTTTATCAAACGAAACTACTCCATTCGTGAGAATTCCCTCTCCGACAATTCTTCCGCCTAGCGTTCCGGCAAAACCTACATATCCTCCTCGGATATCCCGATCATGTGTCGAGAAGCTCCACTATCCATAATCAATTTAGACACGACCGATCGTGGGAGCCCCTGCACACATGAGGAAGAAATTATTTAAACAAAGAAACCCAAGTCTGTTTGGTCTTGGGTGGGTTTGGAATGTCAAATTTTGGACCAACTTTGTTTTTGACATTCTGTTTAGGCTCAGTTTTGTTTTGGAACAAAAGGTTTCAGTTCTACCTTGGATGGTTTGACTTTTGCAACCCATGGTTTACATTTTGAAATTAGCCCTTTTTGAATAAAACTTTGAATCCATTTGACGATATTTAGTTGATGTTTCACCAATTTTAAATTTAGAATTAAATCAAATCATTGGTTTAACATTTTTGTGGAATTCAACGTTTCTTTTCAAAATTTTCTTTGGTACAACCACGGGTGCCTGTAAACCTCAGTCCTTAGACGGAAGAAAGGGAGCAATCGATGTAACATCCGTCGAAAAACGGGTTTCCAAAACCCGCTTCGTTTATTAATCGAATATCCAGTTATAATTTTTCGTTGCATATTTATTGCTCAAATTAATTTTAAACGATACATAATTAATAACTATATTAGAATATAAACACCATATTTTATAAATAATCGTAAATTGTGAGAAAAAAATAAAATGGGGACGCCGGGTTTCGAACCCGGGTCGCCCACAAACTCAAACACACAACACACCGCTCCACCACACGCCTCCTTTGTGAAAATACTGAAACAAATAATACTTAAAATAAAACCCGAATTCAAAACCGGAGATCACCGCGCTTAGAACTCGCAATCACCGGAAAATCTGGCAATCCGCGAGTTTAGCCATTTTCCTTTTGACTAAAACACTATAACCGACTTTGACATCGGTTATAACCGACGTTTAACAGTCAATTGCGGTCGTAACCGCCGGAGAAACTTTGACCGCGAATCAAGACCAAAATTCGGACTCAATACATCCTGTTTTTCCCTATAAATACCCACCCAAACCTCTGGTAACCTTTTCGCTCAAAATCGCACAATCTCTCGAAGCTTTAGCACGTCGCCGGAGATATTCTGCATTCGCCGGACTTTCACCGGAAAACCGAGACTTACTTCAAATCGGTAAAATTCTCAACCCTTTTGTTTGCAATCCATTATTAGGCAAGTATTAACATAAATCATTCAACCAGAATCTGTCTCAGACAACGTTGCCGGGAATTCCTGCACTCGCCGGAAAATCACTGGAAATTCCGAAGTCTCACTGTCAATCGGTACAATCATCTAAACCCCCTGACATCCCTTGTTTAGTAACTTAATTGCACAACTCATTGATCAAAACTGTTAATTGATTCACTCAGACGGAAGTCACCAATCAGAGCCGACGACTCTTGCCGGAAATCTGAGAAAAACATTCTGTCCGTACATTTTACTCCGTAACCCTCTTTATCCATTTCATTCCAATCAATTATATGTTCGATGACCGATTTAAACAAGAAAAGTCGGACATCACTGTTCTGTGTCTTTGTAAACGAAGAAGACGAAGTTGAATATGTGTATAAGTATAATTGAAAACGGATATTTGAACGGGTTAGACACACAGTCCAGCGGTGGACTGTGTGCACAAACAATGCACACGTCCCGGGTTCGAATCGCACACGTTACCGAATTTCAGAATTAAAACCAACATTTTTACAACTGAATCAGATCAGGTCACCGAATGTTAATAAGTATAATTTAATCCATAAATTAAACAGATATGACACACAGCCCAACTGGTTGGGCTGTGCGCACTCGAACCGAAGGACCCGAGTTCGACTCCGGGTCCCTGCAACCGGTTCGGCCATATAAATCGTTTATAATAAAAACCCAAATAAATTAAAAGTTAATTAGTGTATAAATATAATTAAAACAGAGAATATTTCAGGTTAGACACGTAGCTCAGTTGGTAGAGCTGCGTGCACGTATACGAGAGGTCCCGAGTTCGAACCTCACTCAGCTCATATAATTAACACAATCCGACCTGTCAACGGTCAACGGTCAAAAAGTCAAAATTTTTATTTATTTTTATTAATTTATTTAATCAGAAAATCATTTAAAATACTTAAAAATAAGATTTTAAAGTTAGAAAACCTCCTTAAACTCACAAAAATAAATCTAAAAATCACATTAAGAGTATAAATTAAAAGTGCTAATTTACCGAATCATTTCTTTATTATTTTAGGTTAGTTTTCCTCGTTGATCAAATCCTAAAATTCGTGCGCATCCAACGTCATCAAAGAACGCACCCAATGTGAGTGAATCTCTATAAATTCCCCGTTTTAATCACATTTTGGGGTGTATCATGTGTCGTTCAATTCCTTATTATATTTAAACACTTGTGCATCCATTATATCCGTGATCAAATGTGTATCCAATATGTATCAATTGTTGTGTGAATTATGTTTAGATTGAAGTTATCATTTTCAGTGCATGCATTTCATTAGGCCCATCAGCTCCCCGTGGGATACGGGTTGAGTATCAGGTGCCTCATTCGATCGGCTCCGTTTGATTGAGCCTTGATCTCACATACATCATCATTCATGTCACTCGATCGGCTCCGTTTGATTGAGCCTTGATCTCATATACATCATCATTCATGTCATTTACTCATCCAATGTGGTTTGTGTTTTTGTTATATATATATGTTTGCTCACATGTGATTATTGCACAAATTTTCAATATTAAATACAATAAGAAATTAATAACAATGTTTTCTCAAGGTTCACTCGCCAACTTTTGTTGACCCAAAATATCCCCCGTTTTACACATGATACAGGTGATCCAGTTGAGACAAGAAACACATAGGAAGGCCTAGAAGAATAAATCAGTTTAAGCTTGGGATTGTTTTACTTAGTTTCATTTCCTTGTAATTATATGGATTTGATTTGAATATTTAAGTTGTAATTTGAATTTAATAAATATGAAACATTTTAGTAAACATCATGAGCTTTGGTGATAACCCAATTATGCCCCGACTCTTATTCCGCTACGGGCCGGGGTGTGACAGATTGGTATCAGAGCCATGACTATAGGTATATAGGATAGGTTGTTAGACACTTAGAGCCTATACTATAGTTGATTAAAATTTTAAATTGTTTATGCGTTACATACAAAATTCATGATGTTTATATGCTTTATGTTTAATGTTACATTCAATGTTATGCAAGCATGTTCATAAGTACATATTATTATACAATGCTCACCATGAATCATATCCTCATAACATATCATATCCATGAGAGCACACACCTTATAATTCCCATGATTTTTGCAACAATTTTTTTATTTTTCAAATCACATCAAAGTGAGTTCTCATGACGGCCATGTAGTAACTAGAAGGGTACGAGTACCGATAGTCGGAACGTCCTGTCTAGGCTTGGCATTCGTATAAATCCAAAATAAAGGACCAGTTTGCCTACCTGGGGACTAACGATGAGAGTACGAAGGACCTATTAGGCCAAAGCATGCCATACCAAACGTCGTGTGAGCTAACCCCACTTTGAGTTGTCATTGTATCTACACCTGGACACCCTCCTACCATACATCTCGCAATCATATTTCATGGTTTTCATTCGGGTGATGCGAGTGTTAAACCGCCAACACCAATGTGAATCCTACTAAGCCAATAGTCATGGGGGCCCACATGACTATACAGGCGATGGTGTGGGGGACATTGGAGGCCCAAACATGAGCAAACCCAAGACATCCTATGGATGTAGTTGCATTATTGATAGTTATGTTATTTTTATTCTTTTAACGACACATGACACCTAAAAACTTCTTAAACTCACAATCTTCATATGTATGTTCCTGTAGATGTCGGCTAGGCAACTACGTGGAGGTAGAAAGTCAGGAAGATCCAATGAACGCTTGGCCACTCAGATTGCTAAACAAATGGCCGCGGTACTTCCTGACATCGTGATTCAAGTTCAACAAGCTCTCACCGCAAATCCTATCAACCCTCCCAATCAAGAAGACCAGAGCGTCGCCAACCCTCACTCCAAAAAGTTCTCCTACAAACACTTCAAATTTTGCGATCCCCCAAAGTATGAAGGGACCGAAGGTGTTACTGCCCTCCTCCACTGGTTTGAAGAAATGGAGAACACCTTCCTCAATTGCGATTGTCCCGAGGATCGCAAGGTACGTTACGCAACAGGGAGACTGTTTGGAGTAGCCCTTACCTGGTGGAACACAGAAAAGAGTAAGCGAGGAGTCGAAGATGCCATGGCCTTATCATGGGAAGAGTTAAGGGAACTCATTACAAGGCGCTTCTGTCCAAGAAGCGAAATCAAAAAGTTGGAAGATGAATTCCACTCGTTGAAACAAAAGGAAGGAGATCACACTTCCTACAACAATAGATTTCTCGAACTGAACCAAATGATCCCTAATCTGTTCACCCCCGTGTACCGCTTGGTTGAACACTACATTCGAGGCCTCCCCTCAAAAATTCAAGACTCGGTTCTAAGCACTTCGCCTGCAACACTTGAAGCCGCAATGGAACTAGCTACCGAACTTACCGAGAATCGCATCCGAAACGGCAAATTCAAGGATGAGAAAAAGAAAGCCCCCATTGAGGCCCAAACTCCAAACCATTCCGTCTCCTCTTTGAAATTTGCTGGTAAGAGGAAACAAAACAGCAGAAATTTTGCCGTCACACAAACAAACCCTCCTATCACTACCGCACCAATTACCCAAATTGCTCCCTCAGCTGCACCATTTAAAAAGCCATACACCAGCCCATACCCAAAATGCAACCGTTGTCAATACCATCACCTCCCCAAAACTCCTTGCCAACATTGCACCAGCTGTGGCCGTGCGGGTCACACTATTCAAACTTGTCGCACGCTACAACGAATGAACCGCAATCAACCCTCAACCCAAACCCACCATCAGATAGTGGGTCAAGCCCAACAACCTTTACTTCTACCACCTGCACAACATATAGCCCAATCCTATACCAACCCAACTACCCCATGATGCAACCCATGCGAGCATGTTACAATTGTAGAGACCCAAACCACCTCAGGAACACATGTCCACGCTTGGTGAACATCATCCATGCCCAAGCTCAGCAAATCCGGTAAACCAAGCTAACCAAGCTCCTCCACCTACTAGAGGAAGAGCTTTCAACATCAATGCCAACCAAGCTAGGGCTGACAACAACGTGGTTAACGGTACGTTTCTCATCAATGGTAGTTATGCATCCATGTTATTCGATACTGGCGCGGATAAGAGTTTTGTGTCCTTAGAATTTGAACCTATCCTCAACCAAACTCGTGATAACCTCATGGAATCTCTAACGGTGGAAGTTGCTGACGGAAAGCCTGTTTCATTAAATTCTATTATACGAAATTGTACCCTCACTCCAAACGATCACGATTTTCCAGTTAACCTCATTCCTATGAAGTTGGGAAGTTTCGATATTATAATCGGTATGGACTGGCTCAGCCAGCATCACGCCGAAGTAGTATGCCACGAAAAGTTCATTCGCATTCCTCTTGCAGACGGTCAGACCCTACGTATCTTTGGAGAAACCCCTTCAAAAGGACTCAAATTAATGTCCTGCCTTCAAGCCCGAAAATATCTCCGCAAGAACTATGTCGCATTCCTAACTCACATCGTCAAAAAGGGAAACAAGGAGAAGAAACTTGAAGATATACCGGTGGTGAAGGAATTCCCACAAGTCTTTCTCGACGACATCTCAGGACTCCCTCCTATGAGAGAAGTCGAGTTCCGCATCGATCTTGTACCTGGCGCTACACCAGTCGCAAAATCTCCTTATAGGTTAGCCCCATCCGAAATGCAAGAGCTGGCCAGTCAACTGCAAGAACTGACTGACAAAGGATTCATACGTCCTAGCTCCTAGCCTTGGGGTGCACCTGTTCTTTTTGTGAAGAAGAAAGATGGAACGTTTCACATGTGTATCGACTACAAAGAACTCAACAAGTTAACGGTTAAGAATCGCTACCCACTACCTCGCATCGATGACCTCCTAGATCAACTTCAAGGCGCCACCTGCTTTTCAAAAATCGACCTTCGTTCTGGTTATCATCAACTCAGAGTACATGAAGAAGACGTCCCAAAGACCGCCTTCCGGACTCGTTATGGTCATTACGAATTCATGATCATGCCATTCGGTTTAACCAACGCCCCAACTGTCTTCATGGATCTAATGAATAGAGTATGCAAACCCTACCTCGACCGCTTTGTCATAGTCTTCATCGACGACATCCTCATCTACTCCAAGTCTAAATCCGATCATGAGCGACACCTTCGACTCATCCTTACTCTCTTAAGGACTGAAAAGCTCTACGCTAAGTTCTCAAAATGCGAATTCTGGTTAAGGGAAGTACAATTCCTTGGACATGTCGTCAATGACAAGGGAATACATGTCGAACCTTCAAAAATCAAGGCAGTACAGGAATGGCAAGCGCCACGTACCCCTACTGAAGTAAGATCATTTCTAGGTTTGGCTGGTTACTATCGACGCTTCATTGCCAACTTTTCCCGTATTGCTGTACCACTCACGGCCTTGACTCATAAAGGAAAACCCTTCATATGGGGACCTAAACAAGAAGAGGCCTTCCAAACTCTAAAGCAGAAACTTTGTGACGCACCTATCCTCAAACTTCCTGAAGGTTGCGATGACTTTGTAGTATATTGCGATGCATCAGGGCAAGGGCTAGGCTGTGTATTAATGCAAAGAGGAAAAGTGATAGCCTATGCTTCTAGGCAACTTAAAGTTCATGAGAAGAATTACACCACCCACGACCTGGAACTTGGAGCCGTTGTGTTCGCTCTCAAGATATGGAGACATTACCTCTACGGTACCAAGTGTGAAATATACACTGACCACAAAAGTCTTCAACATATCTTCAACCAAAAGGAGTTGAATATGAGGCAACGAAGATGGGTCGAACATCTTAACGACTACGACTGTGAAATTCGGTATCATCCTGGAAAGGCAAATGTGGTGGCTGATGCACTCAGTCGAAAAGGTTATGCGAACTCCATTCGTCTTCTATGTTCGCAAATCATAACCGACATCAAAGATCGAATCCGAGCAGCTCAACATGTTTCTGTAACAGAAAACGACGTACGCGATGAGCTGTCATGTGGAGCAGAACTCAAAATCGAAACCAAATCCGACGGTATTCTATACTATCTAAATCGCATATGGATTCCCGATCGCGATAACCTTCGTGATTTCCTAATGAATGAGGCGCACAAAACACGGTACTCTGTACACCCAGGAGCCGAGAAGATGTATCAAGACTTACGATACACCTACTGGTGGCCTGGCATGAAAAAAGATATCGCTGTTTTTGTTTCCAAGTGCCTTACCTATTCCAAAGTAAAAGCTGAACATCAAAGACCTTCAGGACTTCTAGTCTAACCCGAAATACCTGTGTGGAAGTGGGAAAACATAACCATGGATTTCATTACCGGGTTACCTCGCACCTCCAGTGGGTATGACACCATATGGGTAATCATTGATCGTCTTACAAAATCAGCTCACTTCATTCCGATTCGCGAGGACTTCAAGAACGAGAAGTTAGCTCGTATCTACATCAGCGAGATCGTAAGCCGTCATGGTGTACCTTTAAGCATCATTTCAGACCGTGATGGCCGTTTCACTTCACGAACATGGCGAGCCCTACAAACCGCCTTGGGTACATGATTAGACCTCAGTACCGCTTTTCATCCTCAAACTGATGGACAATCTGAACGCACCATCCAAACTCTTGAAGACATGCTTCGAGCATGTGTCATAGACTTCAAAGGGAATTGGGACGCTCATCTACCATTAGTTAAATTTTCGTACAACAATAGCTACCATTCAAGTATCGGCATGGCTCCTTTCGAAGCTTTATATGGTCGTAAGTGCCGATCTCCAGTATGTTGGCACGAAATTGGGGAATCACAAATCACCGGTCCAGAGTTAATTCAAGAAACAACCGACAAGGTCATTCAAATTCGAAATAATCTTCTAGCGGCTCAAAGTCGTCAAAAGAGTTATGCAGACAAACGACGAAAGCCCTTGGAGTTTGACATTGGGGATCAAGTACTTTTAAAAGTATCACCGTGGAAGGGAGTGATTCGTTTTGGCCAGAAGGGCAAGCTAGCCCCACGCTACGTAGGACCTTTCAAGATACTCGAAAGAGTAGGTCCTGTAGCATACAAGCTTGACCTACCAGAAGAGCTCAACAGAATTCATCCCACATTCCATGTATCAAACTTGAAGAAGTGCCTCGCCGATGAAAACCTCCATGTTCCTCTAGAAGACATTCAGATCGATGAATCTATGCACTTCATTGAAAGACCAGTAGAAATCATGGACTTCGGAGAGAAGCGTTTAAGACGAAGTCGTATTCCAATTGTCAGCGTACGTTGGGAGTCGAAACGAGGACCTGAGTTTACTTGGGAACGTGAAGACTCAATGCGCGAGAAATACCCGCATCTTTTTCCTGTTACCAATACTACTTAAAATTTCGGGACGAAATTTCTAAAAGTAGGGGATACTGTAACATCCGTCGAAAAACGGGTTTCCAAAACCCGCTTCGTTTATTAATCGAATATCCAGTTATAATTTTTCGTTGCATATTTATTGCTCAAATTAATTTTAAACGATACATAATTAATAAATATATTAGAATATAAAAACCATATTTTATAAATAATCGTAAATTGTGAGAAAAAAATAAAATGGGGACGCCGGGTTTCGAACCCGGGTCGCCCACAAACTCAAACACACAACACACCGCTCCACCACACGCCTCCTTTGTGAAAATACTGAAACAAATAATACTTAAAATAAAACCCGAATTCAAAACCGGAGATCACCGCGCTCAGAACTCGCAATCACCGGAAAATCCGGCAATCCGCGAGTTTAGCTATTTTCCTTTTGACTAAAACACTATAACCGACTTCGACATCGGTTATAACCGACGTTTAACAGTCAATTGCGGTCGTAACCGCCGGAGAAACTTTGACCGCGAATCAAGACCAAAATTCGGACTCAATACATCCTGTTTTTCCCTATAAATACCCACCCAAACCTCTGGTAACCTTTTCGCTCAAAATCGCACAATCTCTCGAAGCTTTAGCACGTCGCCGGAGATATTCTGCATTCGCCGGACTTTCACCAGAAAACCGAGACTTACTTCAAATCGGTAAAATTCTCGACCCTTTTGTTTGCAATCCATTATTAGGCAAGTATTAACATAAATCGTTCAACCAGAATCTGTCTCAGACAACGTGCCGGGAATTCCTGCACTCGCCGGAAAATCACTGGTAATTCCGAAGTCTCACTGTCAATCGGTACAATCATCTAAACCCCCTGATATCCCTTGTTTAGTAACTTAATTGCACAACTCATTGATCAAAACTGTTAATTGATTCACTCAGACGGAAGTCACCAATCAGAGCCCACGACTCTTGCCGGAAATCTGAGAAAAACATTCTGTTCGGTACATTTTACTCCGTAAACCTCTTTATCCGTTTCATTCCAATCAATTATATGTTCGATGACCGATTTAAACAAGAACAGGCGGACATCACTGTTCTGTGTCTTTGTAAACGAAGAAGGCGAAGTTGAATATATCTGTGTATAAGTATAATTAAAAACGGATATTTGAACGGGTTAGACACACAGTCTAGCGGTGGACTGTGTGCACAAACAATGCACACGTCCCGGGTTCGAATCGCACACGTTACCGAATTTCAGAATTAAAACCAACATTTTTACAACTGAATCGGATCAGGTCACCGAATGTTAATAAGTATAATTTAATCCATAAATTAAACAGATATGACACACAGCCCAACTGGTTGGGCTGTGCGCACTCGAACCGAAGGACCCGAGTTCGACTCCGGGTCCCTGCAACCGGTTCGGCCATATAAATCGTTTATAATAAAAACCCAAATAAATTAAAAGTTAATTAGTGTATAAATATAATTAAAACAGAGAATATTTCAGGTTCGACACGTAGCTCAGTTGGTAGAGCTGCGTGCACGTATACGAGAGGTCCCGAGTTCGAACCTCACTCAGCGCATATAATTAACACAATCCGACCGGTCAACGGTCAACAGTCAAAAAGTCAAATTTTTTTATTTATTTTTATTAATTTATTTAATCAGAAAATCATTTAAAATACTTAAAAATAAGATTTTAAAGTTAGAAAACCTCCTTAAACTCACAAAAATAAATCTAAAAATCACATTAAGAGTATAAATTAAAAGTGTTAATTTACCGAATCATTTCGTTATTATTTTAGGTTAGTTTTCCTCGTTGATCAAATCCTAAAATTCGTGCGCATCCAACGTCATCAAAGAACGCACCCAATGTGAGTGAATCCCTACAAATTCCCCGTTTTAATCACATTTTGGGGTATATCATGTGTCGTTCAATTCCTTATTATATTTAAACACTTGTGCATCCATCATATCCGTGATCAAATGTGTATCCAATATGTATCAATTGTTGTGTGAATTATGTTTAGATTGAAGTTATCATTTTCAGTGCATGCATTTCATTAGGCCCATCAGCTCCCCGTGGGATACGGGTTGAGTATCAGGTGCCTCATTCGATCGGCTCCGTTTGATTGAGCCTTGATCTCTCCGTTTGATTGAGCCTTGATCTCATATACATCATCATTCATGTCATTTACTCATCCAATGTGGTTTGTGTTTTTGTTATATATATATGTTTGCTCACATGTGATTATTGCACAAATTTTCAATATTAAATACAACAAGAAATTAATAACAATGTTTTCTCAAGGTTCACTCGCCAACTTTTGTTGACCTAAAATATCCCCCGTTTTACACATGATATAGGTGATCCAGTTGAGACAAGAAACACATAGGAAGGCCTAGAAGAATAAATCAGTTTAAGCTTGGGATTGTTTTACTTAGTTTCATTTCCTTGTAATTGTATGGATTTGATTTGAATATTTAAGTTGTAATTTGAATTTAATAAATATGAAACATTTTAGTAAACATCATGAGCTTTGGTGATAACCCAATTATGCCCCGACTCTTATTCCGCTGCGGGTCGGGGTGTGACAATCGAAACCCATGACTAGCTTAACCGAATGGAGTCAGTATTTGAAATATGTGAGTGTGATGATCGCAACAAAGTATGGTTCGCCGTACATATGTTTGAATCTGAAGCCCTTCACTGGTGGAACATTGTGGTCGAACAGAAGGCGAAGAAAAAGTTGAGGAGATGAAGTGGAAGAGTTTGTCCATAAGTTTCTTTCTAAGTTTTATCCTCCCAGTGAGACTGAGCAACTAGAAGTGGAATTCTTTCAGTTAAAAATTGTGAGTCCCGGTGACTGCAGTTCTAGATGGAAGTTGGGCGTATGATAGTACCGATTTGGTAGAACGTTATAAAAAGGGAGTAGAAATAGAATCAGCGGAAGCGTTCATTCAATCATACTGAAAGAGTATACATCTTGTCTGGCTGGCGGAATTACTGGAGAGAATCCACCAGCGTTTCCCCTTAGGGAACTTCCAAAACTTACAAACAATGAACACACAACACATATGTATAGAAATGAGCAGCTCGTGCGAAACGAGTAGGTTGGCTTCGTACAAAGTATCCTTCGTATGAGTAGAGATGTTTATCAGTCGTACGAGTCACATTTTCACTCATACAAGCCAGTTCTCTTTCGCACTTGGGTCGTGTGTTCGTATCTAATCTATACATTATTCAATACACACTCTTTCTAGCCTATTCGCACAGTGATGAACATAAAGTGCATCAACAAATTCCCCCTTGGACGTCACTGTCGAAGCTTGATCTTGATCTTGAAGTCTTAGAGCCGTGTTTGAATATTTTGCAGCTTCAATCTGGTATCTATTGATGTCGTAGAACGCGTCAACAAATTCCCCCTTGATTGATGATCCGGGCTTGCATTATCTACTTTAAGCAACATTCCTCCTGAAATAATTTTCTCCAGAAATTAATGTTCAGGTCTTTGTTTGCACGGTTCAAGACCTCCTCTGATTTGCTTAATCTACAAATTTTCTCGAATAATCACCAACTTAAAATTAATTAATGCAGCTTCTCCATTTCGAATTTAACCACATCCGCATTTAGTTTAGCACACTCCTCCAATGCTCGATCCTCTGATCTTCAAAACCCAACCGGTAATTGACAGAAACTTCGAATTACCACAACGATAAACTTCAATTCAATAAATATCCGCGTAAATCTGAAATCCTGATTTTCGTAATCACGATTAATCAGCAAATCGGTAATCTTCTCAATCAGCAATCATCATCAGAATCATATTATCTGGTAACACATCGAATCTGAGAAACATTCTTCGGCAATCAGAATCACATTCTTCCTTTTCAGTCACAATAACAGATGTATAGCTATCTCCGCTGGATGGCGCAACTGAAACTACAAAACATCCTCATTTCCTGGCGGTTAGTCCTGAAAACAGTTCATTTGCCTTGCAGAGTTAAAACTAAGCAGTCGTATGTGCATCCACTTCCACATTGAAGATCAGGTATTTAACCCTTAAGCATCAATCTGTATCATGATCTAAAACTTCTGAAGATCCTTTTATCATGAAACTCCAAGTGTATAGTCTATTTTGTGAGCAACTTGTACACAGTTTTTTGTCTGAAAGATTTATTATATCATCTTCTTTAGTCATGAATTGCAAGTATATAGCCTTCCTCGTTAGTCCCGGTGATAACTGAAACCACAAAGCATCCGTATTTTCTGGGGTTAGTCCGGAAAACAGTTCATCTGCCCTGCCGCGTTAAATTGGATACTTTGTACCACTAAGCAGTCGTGTGTGCAACCGGCTTGTACGAAGACTCAGGCATCAACGTGACCACAACTACTGAATCCGATGAACAACTCCTCCAAGGAGTCGGTTATGCAACGCCACTTTTACGAAAAATAGACATTAACTTTATCTCATCACTAATGAATCTTAGATGCTCTGTGTTTCCCAGATAATCTGTAGTTAGAACCACCCGAATACTATCGCATTGTTACGAATTTCGAAAATGCTGGAATATTAACATATACGTGAAAATTTTTATTCCCCCTAATTTTTGCAAATTCTGACGTCTTGAGCATCGTCTAAAAAAACAAAATTTAGCGGAAAATTTCCCAAAATTGCACTTTTGATCAAATGCGGATTTAACGTTAAGGCCCACTAAAAGTCACTACACCAGATGATCAACCTTTTGTGCAGGTATCAGTGACTACCCCAATATCTTCATCATTTTGTGACCGTATCATCAAATCTATACTTTGAAGCTCTAGACGGTGTCCCCGAACAGCCCGAACTAGACAATAAAATCTCGAAAAAAATTTGTAATCACCAAATTTTTTCTAGGCACTCGTCTCATCGATACGATCAAGAAATGCTTCTTTTTTTAGGCATGCCACACTTTGTACGAGGTGTATATTACTTCACACAAGGTGGTCACCACTTCATACGAGGTGGACTTCATATGAGTGGTGCTTCATGCGAGTGGTGTTCGTACGAGTGACAAATTGTCACTCGTACGAGCCACAGAGGCTCACTCGTACAAACGAGCCTGATTACATTTTCTCGATCCTGAATCATTATTTCTTCTAATTTCAAGATGATTTTTGCACAGATCTGGTCGAAAATCAGTTTCTAACAATCCTATGGTTTCAATTTTACATTATGTCCGTGGATTGTCCGATTATCTGATGTTTTACGCCTAAAACCCCTCATATGTCCAAAATTCATGAGCATAGGTGATTCATCAACTGTTAGATTGAATGAATCGATATCGTAGCTCTGATACCAGTTGTGAGTCCGGTGACGGGGGTTCTAGACGAAAGTTTGGGCGTATGATAGTACCTATTCGGTAGAATGTTATAAAAAGGGAGTAGAAACAGAATCAGCGGAAACATTCATTCATTCATACCGAAAGAGTATACATATTGTTTGGCTGGCGGAATTCCTGGAGAGAATCCGCCAGCGTTTCCCTTAGGGATGTTTATCAGTCGTACGAGTCACATTTTCACTCGTACAAGCCAGTTCTCTTTCACACTTGGGTCGTGTGTTCGTATCTAATCTATACAATATTCAATACACGCTCTTTCTAGCCTATTCGCACAGTGACGAACATAAAGTGCATCAACAAAAATGGGAAATAAAACATACCGAGAATATGTTTCTCGTTTCAACAACATATCTCGACTAGTTTCTTATTTAGCGTTAACTGAGGAACAATTGATCAATAGGTTTATCTAGGGCCTACCCTCCGAAATGAGGGTCTTTATCAAATCCAAACCCCTAAGACCTTTGTAGAAACACTTGAAGCTAGTGCCATTATGGCTGCCGAAATGATTCTTCGACAATCTGAATCCCCCGCACATAAAAGAAAGTGGGAAGAAAGAAAAGGGGATACCCGGAATAACAACTTCAAGAAACCTAGGGAAATCCCTCCATGTAAAATCTGTTAGAAGAACCACCTAGGGCCTTGCAAAGCAAGACCATGCCCCAATTGTAAGAAAATAGGGCACCTTTTTCATGAATGTCGAGAGAAGAAAAGGTGATCCGGACGATATGAGACAAAACTGTCCAAAGCTGCAAAAAGATAACAGGCCAAGCCTAAGGGTCGCGCGTTCGTACTCACCATTGAAGAACCTAAGAATACTCCAGGCATCATCACTGGTATGTATCTCGTGAATGATGTATGTGCATGTGTGTCTACTACCTTTAGACCTTACTTGAACCGGGCATCCTAAAGCCTAGATCATACTTTTAAGGTAGATATGTCTAATGGAAGTCAAAAGGAGATGGCTGACATTGTTAAGAATTATAAAATAAGCCTAAACAACCATGTTATCCCTATAGATCTATGCCTATGGAACTTGCTGAATTTGACGTTGTCATAGGAATGGATTGGTTGGTACCATATCACGCAAAAATTGTATGCGACAAAAAGCTGGTCAGACTCCGATTACCTGACGGCAAGCGACTGACCATGTCGGGAGACCGCACTGACAAAATTGAAAACCTCATCACGTTAGCGCAAGCACATAAATTCCTAAGAAATGGATGTACTGCCTTTTTGTTATATGTCATAAACACAATAGAAAAGTAGAAAGTCGAGGACGTGCCAGTAGTACGAGAATACCTCGAAGTGTTTCCCGATTAACTCCCCAGACTACCACCGAATAGACAGGTTGAATTTCGCATTGACCTTGGCCCAGGTACGTCACCGATAGCTAAGTCTTCGTACAAACTAGCCCCGACAGAAATGCAAGAATTCAAGAAGCAACTACAAGAGTTGCTTGACAAGGGGTTTATCCAACCCAGTTCGTCGCCTTAGGGAGCACCCATCCTATTCATCAAGAAGAAAGATGGGACGATGCGTATGTGCATCGACTATAGACTTGAATAAAGCTACTATAAAGAATAAATACCCTTTACTTAGGATCGACGACTTGTGTGATCAATTCTAAGGGGCAAGCAATTTCTCTAAAATAGACTTGAGGTCTGGATACCACCAAGTGAAAGTTGCACCAGAAGACATACCTAAGACTACCTTTAGGACAAGGTTTGATCATTATGAATTTTTGGTAATGCCATTTGGATTAACCAATGCACCTGCAGTGTTCATGGACCTCATGAACAGGGTTTGTAAACCTTACCCCGATAAGTTTGTGATTGTTTTTTTGACGATATCCTAGTCTTGTAACATCCGTCGAAAAACGGGTTTCCAAACCCGCTTCGTTTATTAATCGAATATCAAGTTATAAAATTTCGTTGCGTATCTATGATTTATTTTAATTTTAAACAATACATAACTAATAAACAATTTAGAATTTTAAAACAATAATTATTAAAAAGTGAAAATAAAGTAAATAAAAAAAGAAAACCGGCTGCCGGGTTTCGAACCCGGGTCAGCCGGAAGACTAACTAACACATATCTCACCACTCTGCCACTTGAGTTGTTTGTTGATATAGCGAAACAATTAATACATATAATGAAACTCGAAATCAAATTCGGTCATCAGCGCGCCCAAATCGCTCTCGCCGGAAATACCGACGATTTCGCCAATTATCAACGGTTTCCTTTAACTTAACGTATGTATTAACATCGACATCAGTTATAACCGATGTCTAATCCCGCGACATCAGTCATAACCGCCGGAGAAAGGCTGACCACGAATCAAGACTAAAATCAGACCCAATTCATCGTGATTCTTCCTTATAAATACACACCCAAGTCTCTAGAAATCATTTCGCTCAAAATCGCACCATTTCTCGAATCAATTTCACTCGCCGGAGATATTCTGAAATCGCCGGACTTTCGCCAGAAAATAGAGACTTACATCAAAACGGTAAATACCTCGACTCTTTCGGTTTCAATCCATTGTTAGACTACTAACTTCAATCCATCAACAAGAATCAGTCCCAGACGACGTTGCCGGACATTCTGCACTCGCCGGAAAACCTCTGGGATTTCCAAAATCACGCTGTGAATCGGTATAATCATTTAAACCTTCTGATAATCATTGTTTAGTAACTCAATCTCGCAACTAAGCGATCAAAACTGTTAATTGATTCAATCAGACGAAATCCACAAATCAGAGCCGACGACCATTGCCGGAATTCTGAGAAATACAGTCTGATCGGTACATTCTATTCCTTAACTCTTTTTATCCATTACATTTAAATTAGTAATATGTTCGACGAACGATTTAAACAAGAACAGAAGAATATCGGTCGTCTGAGTCTCTGAATGAAGAAGACGAAGTCGACGATATTTATAAGAATAACTAAAACAAGTTATTAAACCGGGTTAGACACACAGTCCAGCGGTGGACTGTGTGCAAACACACAGCGCACGTCTCGAGTTCGATCCCTGACACGACCCTATCCTCTGAAATAAAAATGTTCTTTTTAAACCGAATCGTATTAATTCGCTGTAAGATGTTAAGTTTAATAAAAACCAGTATTTTAACCAGGTTAGACACACAGTCCAGCGGTGGACTGTGTGCAATGTTAAACAACGGGTCCCGGGTTCGAGACCTGTTATGTGCACCGGTTCGGCATAACTAAAATTCTTTTTAAAATAAATGAATTCTGAATAAATTAAATAGTATATAAATATAATTAAAAAAAGAAATATTTCGGGTTAGACACGTAGCTCAGTTGGTACAGCTGCGTGCACGCGTACGGGAAGTCATGAGTTCGAACCTCAGTCAGCGCATATATACACAAAGTCCGAACCGGACAACAGTCAAAGTCAACGGTCAATGGTCAACCCAAAAAGTTAACATTTTTTTTTATATTTTTTTTATTTATTTAATTTAAAAACCAATTAAAAATACTTAAAAATAATATTTTAAAGTTAGAAAATGACCTTAAACTCACAAAAATAAATCTAAAAAAAACCCTATTAAAATTGTTAATAAAATCCACTTATTTACCGTACCTCTCCATTATTATTTAGGTTAGTTATTCCTCGTCGATCAACTCTCTAAACTCGTGCGCATTCAACATCATCAAACGAACGCACCCAATGTGAGTGAATCTTTACAAATTCCCCGTTTTAATCACATTTTGGGGTGTATCATGTGTCGTTTATTATTTATTTCATTTAAACACTTGTGCATCCATCATATCCATGATCAAACGTGTATCCAATATGTATCAATTGTTTGTGTGGTTAATGTTTAGATAAATTTATCATTTTCAGTACATACATCATCATAGGCTCGTCTGTTCCCCATTACCTATGAGCGGAACCGTTCCCCATTACCTATGAGCGGAACGTGGCGTTGCCAACATACGATCGGCTCCGTTTGATTGAGCCTTGATCGCACATACATCATCATAGGCCGTCCGTTCCCCATTACCTATGAGCGGAACGTGACGTTGCCAACATATACATTATCATTCATGTCATATACTCATGCAAGGTGGTTTGTTATTGTATGTTTATTTACGTTTGCTCACATATGATTATTGCACAATTTTCCATATTAAATACAACAAGAAATCAATAATAATTTTTTCTAACAAGGTTCACTCGCCAACTTTTGTTGACCCAAAATCCCCCATTTTTACACATGATACAGGTGATCCAGTTGCAGCAAGAAACATATAGGACGGCCTAGAAGAGTAAATCAGTTTAGGCTTTGGATTATTTACTTAGTTACTTTTTCCTTGTAATTGTATGAACTTGTTTGGAATATTGAGTTGTAATTTGAATTTAATAAATATGAAACATTTTAGTAAACATCATGAGCTTTGGTGATAACCCAATTATGCCCCGACTCTTATTCCGCTGCGGGTCGGGGTGTGACAGATTGGTATCAGAGCCATGACTATAGGGATATAGGATAGGTTATTAGACCCTTAGAGCCTATACTATAGTTGATTAGAAATTTTAAATTGTTTGTGTGTTACATGCAAAATTCATGATGTTTATATGCTTTATGTTTATTGTTACATTCCATGTTATACAAGCATGTTCATAAGTACATACTGTTATACAATGCTCATCATGAATCATATCCTCATAACATACCATATCCATGAGAGCACACACCTCACAATTCCTATGATTTTTACAATGATTTTTGTATTTTCAAATCACATCAAAGTGAGTTCTCATGACGGACATGTAGTAACTGGAAGGGTACGAGTACCGGTAGTCGGAACGTCCTGTCTAGGCTTGGCATTCGTATAAATCCAAAATAAAGGACCAGTTTGCCTACCTGGGGACTAACGATGAGAGTATGAAGGACCTATTAGGCCAAAGCATGCTATACCAAACGTCGTGTGAACTAACCCCACTTTGAGTTGTCATTGTGTCTATACCTGGACACCCTCCGACCATACATCTCGCGAACATATTTCATGGTTTTCCTTCGGGTGACGCGAGTGTTAAACCGCCAACACCAATGTGAATCCTACTAAGCCAATAGCCGTGGGGGCCCACATGAGTATACAGGCGATGGTATGGGGGACATTGGAGGCCCAAACATGAGCAAACCCAAGACATCCTATGGATGTAGTTGCATTATTGATGATTATGTTATTTTATTTCTTTTAACGACACATGACACCTAAACACTTCTTAAACTCACAATCTTCCTATGTATGTTCATGTAGATGTCGGCAAGGCAACTACGTGGAGGTCGAAAGTCAGGAAGATCAAATGAACGCTTGGCCACCCAAATTGCAAAACAAATGGCCACGGTGCTTCCTGACATCGTTATTCAAGTCCAACAAGCTCTCACCGCGAATCCCATCAACCCTCCCAACCAAGAAGACCAGAACGTCGACAACCCTCCTTCCAAGAAGTGCTCCTACAAACACTTCAAGTCTTGCGATCCCCCAAAGTATGAAGGGATCGAAGGTGTCACTGCTCTCCTCCACTGGTTTGAGGAAATGGAGAACACCTTCCTCAATTGCGATTGTCCCGAGGATCGCAAGGTACGTTACGCAACCGGGACACTATTTTGGGGTAGCCCTGACCTGGTGGAACACAGAGAAGGGTAAGAGAGGAGTCGAAGACGCCATGGCCTTAACCTGGGAAGAGTTAAGGGAAATAATGACTAGACGCTTCTGCCCAAGAAGCGAAATCAAGAAGTTGGAAGATGAATTCCACTCGCTAAAGCAAAAGGAAGGGGATCATACTTCCTACAACAAAAGGTTTCTTGAGCTGAATCAGATGGTTCCTAACTTGTTCACCCCAGTGTACCGCTTGGTTGAACACTACATTCGAGGCCTCCCCTCGAAAATTCAAGATTCGGTTCTAAGCACTTCACCTGCAACACTGGAAGCTGCAATGGAACTAGCTACCGAACATACTAAGAATCGCATCCGAAACGGTAAATTCAAGGAGGAAAAAAGAAAGCCCCATTGAGACTCAAACTTCAAACCATTCTGGCTCCTCTTCGAAGTTTACTGGTAAAAGGAAGCGAAACACCAGAAACTTTGCTGTCACTCAAACAACCCTCCTATCACTGCCGCGCCAATCACCCAAGTTGATCCCTCAACTGCACCATACAGAAAGCCATACTCCGGCCCATACCCAAAATGCACTCGTTGCCAATACCATCACTTTCCCGAACACCCCTGCCAATATTGCACCACCTGTGACCGTGCAGGTCACACCATCCAAACCTGTCGGACACTTCAACGAATGAACTGCAACCAACCCTCAACCCAAACCCACCATCAGATAGTGGGTCAAGCCCAACAACCCTTACTACTACAACCTACACAAAATATGACCCAATCCTACTACCAACCCAACTACCCCATGATGCAACCCATGCGGGCTTGTTACAACTGTGGAGACCCAAACCACTATAGAAACACTTGTCCACGCTTGGTGAACATCATACATGCTCAAGCTCAAGCAAATCCGGTGAATCAAGCTAACCAAGCTCCTCCACCTGCTAGAGGAAGAGGTGAATCAAGCTAACCAAGCTCCTCCACCTGCTAGAGGAAGAGCTTCAACATCAACGCCAATAAAGCTAGGGCCGACAACAACGTGGTTAATGGTACGTTTCTCATCAATGGTAGTTATGCATCCATGTTATTTGATACTGGCGCGGATAAGAGTTTTGTGTCCTTAGAATTTGAACCCATCCTCAACCAAACTCGTGATAAACTCATGGAATCCATAACGGTGGAAGTTGCTGACGGAAAACCGGTCTCATTAAACTCTATTATACGGAATTGTACCCTCACTCTAAACGATCACGATTTTCCAGTTGACCTCATTCCTATGAAGTTGGAAGTTTCGACATTATAATCGGTATGGACTGGCTCAGCCAACATCATCCTGAAGTAGTATACCACGAGAAGTTCATTCGCATTCCTCTTGCAGACGGTCAAACCCTACGAATCTTTGGAGAAACCCCTTCGAAAGGACTCAAAATGATGTCCTGCCTTCAAGCTAGAAAATATCTCCGCAAGAACTATGTCGCATTCTTAACTCACGTCGTCAAGAAGGGAAGCAAGGAGAAGAAACTCGAAGATATACCTGTAGTGAAAGAATTTACACAAGTCTTTCCCGACGACATCTCAGGACTTCCTCCCATGAGAGAAGTCGAATTCCGCATTGATCTTATACCTGGCGCTACACCCGTCGCGAAATCTCCTTATAGGCTAGTCCCATCCGAGATGCAAGAGCTGGCCAGTCAGCTGCAAGAACTAACTGACAAAGGATTCATACGTCCTAGCTCATCGCCTTGGGGTGCACCTGTTCTGTTTGTGAAGAAGAAAGATGGAACGTTTCGCATGTGTATCGACTACAGAGAACTCAACAAATTAACGGTCAAAAACCGCTACCCACTACCTCGCATCGATGACCTCCTAGATCAACTTCAAGGCGCCACCTGCTTTTCAAAAATCGACCTTCGTTCTGGTTATCATCAACTCAGAGTACATGAAGAAGACGTCCCAAAGACCGCCTTCCGGACTCGTTATGGTCATTACGAATTCATGATCATGCCATTCGGTTTAACCAACGCCCCAACTGTCTTCATGGATCTAATGAATAGAATATGCAAACCCTACCTCGACCGCTTTGTCATAGTCTTCATCGACGACATCCTCATCTACTCCAAGTCTAAATCCGATCATGAGCGACACCTTCGACTCATCCTTACTCTCTTAAGGACTGAAAAGCTCTACGCTAAGTTCTCAAAATGCGAATTCTGGTTAAGAGAAGTACAATTCCTTGGACATGTCGTCAATGACAAGGGAATACATGTCGACCCCTCAAAGATCAAAGCAGTACAGGAATGGCAAGCGCCACGTACCCCTACCGAAGTAAGATCATTTCTTGGTTTGGCGGGCTACTATCACCGTTCATTGCAAATTTCTCCCGTATTGCTGTACCACTCACGGCTTTGACACATAAAGGAAAACACTTCATATGGGGACCTAAACAAGAAGAAGCCTTTCAAACCCTTAAGCAAAAGCTTTGTGACGCACCTATCCTCACTCTCCCCAAAGGTTGCGATGACTTTGTAGTATATTGCGACGCATCCGGGCAAGGACTAGGCTGTGTATTAATGCAAAGAGGAAAGGTGATAGCCTACGCCTCTAGACAACTCAAAGTTCATGAGAAGAACTACACCACCCACGACCTGGAACTTGGGGCCGTTGTCTTCGCTCTTAAGATATGGAGACATTACCTCTACGGTACCAAGTGTGAAATATACACTGACCACAAGAGCCTCCAACATATCTTTAACCAAACGGAGTTGAATATGAGGCAACGAAGATGGGTCGAACTACTTAATGACTACGACTTTGAAATTCGGTATCATCCGGGCAAGGCAAACGTGGTGGCCGATGCGCTCAGTCGAAAAGGTTATGCGAACTCCATTCGTCTTCTATGTTCGCAAATCATAACCGACATCAAAGATCGAATCCGAGAAGCTCAACATGTTTCTATGACAGAAAACGACGTACGCAAGGAGCTGTCTTGTGGAGCAGAACTTAAAATCGAAACCAAATCCGACGGTATTCTGTACTATCTAGATCGCATATGGATTCCCGACCACAATAACCTTCGTGATTTTTCTTATGAATGAGGCGCACAAAACACGATACTCTGTACACCCAGGAGCCGACAAGATGTATCAAGACCTTCGATACACCTACTGGTGGCCTGGCATGAAAAAGGATATTGCTGTTTTTGTTTCCAAGTGCCTTACCTGTTTTAAAGTAAAAGCTGAACATCAAAGACCTTCAGGACTTCTAACCCAACATGAAATATCTGTATGGAAGTGGGAAAAATAACCATGGACTTCATTACCGGGTTACCTCGCACCTCTAGTGGGTATGACACTATATGGGTAATCATTGATCGTCTCACAAAATCAGCTCACTTCATTCCGATTCGCGAGGACTTCAAGAACGAGAAGTTAGCTCGTATCTACATCAGCGAGATCGTAAGCCGTCATGGTGTACCTTTAAGCATCATTTCAGACCGTGATGGTCGTTTCACTTCACGAACATGGCAAGCCGTACAAGCCGCCTTGGGTACACGACTAGACCTCAGTACCGCTTTTCATCCTCAAACTGATGGACAATCTGAACGCACCATCCAAACTCTTGAAGACATGCTTCGAGCATGTGCATAGACTTCAAAGGGAATTGGGACGCTCATCTATCATTAGTTGAATTTTCGTACAACAACAGCTATCATTCAAGTATCGGCATGGCACCTTTCGAAGCCTTATATGGTCGTAAGTGCCGATCACCAATATGTTGGCACGAAATTGGAGAAGCTCAAATCACCGGTCCAGAGTTAATTCAAGAAACAACAGACAAGATCCATCAAATTCGAAACAACCTTCTAGCGGCACAAAGACGTCAAAAGAGTTATGCAGACAAACGACGAAAGCCCTTGGAGTTTAACATTGGTGATCATGTACTTTTAAAAGTATCACCGTGGAAGGGAGTAGTTCATTTTGGCCCAATGGGAAAGCTAGCACCACGCTACGTAGGACCTTTCAAGCTACTCGAAAGAGTAGGACCTGTAGCATACAAGCTTGACCTACCAGAAGAACTCAATAGAATTCATCCAACATTCCACGTATCGAACTTGAAGAAGTGCCTCGCCGATGAAAATCTCCATATTCCTCTAGAAGACATTCAAGTCGATGAATCTATGCATTTCATTGAAAGACCAGTAGAAATTATGGACTTCAGAGAGAAACGTTTAAGACGAAGCCGTATTCCAATCGTCAGGGTATGCCGGGAGTCGAAACGAGGACCTGAGTTTACTTGGGAACGTGAAGACTCAATGCGCGAGAAATACCCACATCTTTTTCTTGTTACCACTACTACTTAAATTTCGGGACGAAATTTCTAAAAGTAGGGGATACTGTAACATCCGTCGAAAAACGGGTTTCCAAACCCGCTTCGTTTATTAATCGAATATCAAGTTATAAAATTTCGTTGCGTATCTATGATTTATTTTAATTTTAAACAATACATAACTAATAAACAATTTAGAATTTAAAAACTATAATTATTAAAAAGTGAAAATAAAGTAAATAAAAAAAGAAAACCGGCTGCCGGGTTTCGAACCCGGGTCAGCCGGAAGACATAACTAACACATATCTCACCACTCCGCCACTTGAGTTGTTTGTTGCTATAGCGAAACAATTAATACATATAATGAAACTCGAAATCAAATTCGGTCATCAGCGCGCCCAAATCGCTCTCGCCGGAAATACCGACGATTTCGCCAATTATTGACGGTTTCCTTTGACTTAACGTATGTATTAACATCGATATCAGTTATAACCAATGTCTAATCCCGCGACATCAGTCATAACCGCCGGAGAAAGGATGACCACGAATCAAGACTAAAATCAGACCCAATTCATCGTGATTCTTCCTTATAAATACACACCCAAGTCTCTAGAAATCATTTCGCTCAAAGTCGCACCATTTCTCGAATCAATTTCACTCGCCGGAGATATTCTGAAATCGCCGGACTTTCGCCGGAAAACCGAGACTTACATCAAAACGGTAAATACCTCGACTCTTTCGGTTTCAATCAATTGTTAGACTATTACTAACTTCAATCCATCAACCAGAATCAGTCCCAGACGACGTTGTCGGATATTCTGCACTCGCCGGAAAACCTCTGGGATTTCCAAAATCACGCTGTGAATCGGTATAATCATTTAAACCTTCTGATAATCATTGTTTAGTAACTCAATCTCGCAACTAATCGATCAAAACTGTTAATTGATTCAATCAGACGAAATCCACAAATCAGAGCCGACGACCATTGCCGGAATTCTGAGAAATACAGTCTGATCGGTACATTCGATTCCTTAACTCTTTTTATCCATTACATTTAAATTAGTAATATGTTCGACGAACGATTTAAACAAGAACAGAAGAATATCGGTCGTCTGAGTCTTTGAATGAAGAAGACGAAGTCGACGATGTTTATAAGAATAATTAAAACAAGTTATTAAACCGGTTAGACACACAGTCCAGCGGTGGACTGTGTGCAAACACACAGCGCACGTCTCGAGTTCGATCCCTGACACGACCCTATCCTCTTAAATAAAAATGTTCTTTTTAAACCGAATCGTATTAATTCGCTGTAAGATGTTAAGTTTAGTAAAAACCAGTATTTTAACCAGGTTAGACACACAGTCCAGCGGTGGACTGTGTGCAATGTTAAACAACGGGTCCCGGGTTCGAGACCTGTTATGTGCACCGGTTCGGCATAATTAAAATTCTTTTTAAAATAAATGAATTCTGAATAAATTAAATAGTATATAAATATAATTAAAAACAGAAATATTTCGGGTTAGACACGTAGCTCAGTTGGTAGAGCTGCGTGCACGCGTACGGGAGGTCATGAGTTCGAACCTCACTCAGCGCATATATACACAAAGTCCGAACCGGTCAACAGTCAAAGTCAACGGTCAACGGTCAATGGTCAACCCAAAAAGTCAACATTTTTTTAATATTTTTATTTATTTATTTAATTTAAAAATCAATTAAAAATACTTAAAAATAATATTTTTAAAGTTAGAAAATGACCTTAAACTCACAAAAATAAATCTAAAAAAAAACTCTATTAAAATTGTTAATAAAATCCACTTATTTACCGTACCTCTCCGTTATTATTTAGGTTAGTTATTCCTCGTCGATCAACTCTCTAAACTCGTGCGCATTCAACATCATCAAACGAACGCACCCAACGTGAGTGAATCTTTACAAATTCCCCGTTCTAATCACATTTTTGAGTGTATCATGTGTCGTTTATTATTTATTTCATTTAAACACTTATGCATCCATCATATCCATGATCAAACGTGTATCCAATATGTATCAATTGTTTGTGTGGTTAATGTTTAGATTAAATTTATCATTTTCAGTACATACATCATCATAGGCTCGTCTGTTCCCCATTACCTATGAGCGGAACCGTTCCCCATTACCTATGAGCGGAACGTGGCGTTGCCAACATACGATCGGCTCCGTTTGATTGAGACATACATCATCATAGGCCGTCCGTTCCCCATTATCTATGAGCGGAACGTGACGTTGCCAACATATACATTATCATTCATGTCATATACTCATGCAAGGTGGTTTGTTATTATATGTTTATTTACGTTTGCTCACATATGATCATTGCACAATTTTTCCATATTAAATACAACAAGAAATCAATAATAAATATTTTCTAACAAGTTTCACTCGCCAACTTTTGTTGACCCAAAATCCCCCATTTTTACACATGATACAGGTGAACCAGTTGCAGCAAGAAACATATAGGACGGCCTAGAAGAGTAAATCAGTTTAGGCTGTGGATTATTTACTTAGTTACTTTTTCCTTGTAATTGTATGAACTTGTTTGGAATATTGAAGTTGTAATTTGAATTTAATAAATATGAAACATTTTAGTAAACATCATGAGCTTTGGTGCTAACCCAATTATGCCCCGACTCTTATTCCGCTCCGGGTCGGGGTGTGACAAATCTACTCTAAGAATGGGGCTGAACACGAACAAAACCTAAGAGCAGTCCTTGAATTGCTCAAGAAAGAAAAACCCTATGCAAAGTTCTCTAAGTGTGAATTTTGGATACTTGAGGTGCAATTCCTAGGCCACGTAATAAATGAACATGGAATACAAGTTGATCCTGCAAAGATCAAGGTCATTAAGAAATGGGAAGTACTGAAGAATCCCACTAAAATCAGAAGATTTCTAGGGTTAGCAGGATACTATAGAAGGTATATTCAAGACTTCTCAAAGATTGCAACACCATTAACCATGCTAACCCAGAAAGCCTCTAAGTTTAATTAGGGACCTAAACAAGAAGAAGCCTTTTACATGTTAAAACAAAAGTTATGTACTCCCCTAATACTGTCACTTCCCGAGGGTACTGAAGATTTTGTCGTCTACTGTGATGCATCTCATTACGGTATGGGATGTGTACTCATGCAAAGAGGCAAAGTAATTGCCTACGCCTCTGGACAGTTGAATATTCATGAACGGAACTACACAACCCATGATTTGGAATTGGGTGCCGTTGTGTTCGCTTTGAAAATTTGGAGACATTATCTTTACGGTACAAAATGCACTATCTATACTAACCATAAAACTTTAAAACACATATTCGAGCAAAAGGAGCTCAATATGCGTTAGAGACGGTGGATGGAGTTATTAAGTGATTACGACTGTGAGAGTTGATACCATCTAGGTTAGGCAAACGTAGTAGCAGATGATTTAATTAGAAAAGAGAAACCCCAACCAATAAAAATTCGTGTGACCAGAATAAAGGTTAAAACTAGTCTCTTAGATCAAGTTAAAAATATACAACAAGTAGCCTTAAAAGAGAATCATATTGTAAGAGAAAGAATGATTGGGAGACTGAAGCTACTAACACTGGGAAACGATAATATCCTTAGGATCAATAGCAGGATATGGGTTCCTAATTTTGGAGGACTATAAGATACAATCTTAGAGAATTTCCATAAGTCTAAGTATTCCATTCACCCTGGCAGTGACAAGATGTATAAGGATTTAAGGAGTGATTATTGGTGGCTGGGAATGAAGCGATCTATTGCTCGTTATGTGGAAACATGTCTTATATGCCTTAAAGTAAAGGCGGGACATCAAAAGCCCTCTGGATACTTGCAACAACCAGAGATTCCAGAGCGGAAGTGGGAGAAAATCACCATGGATTTTATCACGAAACTCCCAAGGTCAAGTCACGGTTATGATACTATTTGGGTGATAGTGGACATCCTGACCAAGTCCGCACACTTCTTATCAATTCGTGAGGACTATAAGATGAACAAGCTCACTTAAATTTACATCAAAGAAATAGTCTCACGACATGGGGTACCTATATCGATCATATCAGACAGTGATTGTCGTTTCACGTCTAAGTTTTGGCAAAGTTTCCAACAAGAGCTGGGAGCACTACCTACCATCCTTAGACAGATGGGTAAAGTGAACGGACTCTCTAGACATTAGAAAATATGCTTCGGGCATGTGTAGTTGATTTTGGTGGAAGTTGGGACAATCATCTACCACTCATCGAATTCGCTTACAACAATAGCTATCACACTAGCATTAGGGCTGCACCTTATGAAGCTTTATACGGAAGAAAGTGCCGAACTCCTATTTGCTGGACGGAAGAAGGGGAAAGTCAACTATCAGGACCAGAAATCATTATGGAGACCAGAAAAGATTCAGCAAATCAAAGAAAGTATGAAAAGCGCTCAAGATCTACAAAAGAGTTATGCAGATCAGAGGCAAAAACCCCTAGGGTTCCAACAAGGGGATAAAGTAATGCTTAAGGTATCACATCTGAAAGGAGAGATTCGGTTTGGAAAGAAGGGAAAGTTGAAACCTTGATACAATGGGCCGTTTGAAGTAACAAGCAAAATAGGACCAATAGCTTATCGGGTAAAACTTCCTGAACAACTGGCAGGAATTCATAATATTTTTGATGTATCAAATTTAAGGAAGTGCCTAGTAGATGAAGCCCAACAAATACCCTTGAAAGACGTACATGTTGACGAAATACTCAACTTCATTGAAGAACCAGTACAGATCGAAGACAGGAAGATTAAAAAGTTACGCAAGAAGAAAATCCCGTTAGTCAAAGTCAAGTGGAACGCACGTCACAGACCCAACTTTACATGGGAATTAGAAAACATAATGAAAGAAAAGTACCCTCATCTTTTTAACTAATGACAAATTTCGAGGACGAAATTTTTGTAAGGAGGTAATGATGTAATAACCCGAACCTTAATGTATTGGTTATAAACCTATGAAATATGTAATTTATATTTCATACATTGTTGAACGAGTAAGATGGTTGTGTGAAATGTGAAATATCTTAACTAGCCTTGGCTATTATAAGAGACCGTTTAATGTTAATAATTAAATATATTATTTTTGACCTTACTCTGTTTTTAATGTAGTTTAGGTTAAAATGTAGATAAAAATGAGCTCGTCCCAGTGGCAACTTCATCGTTTTATAAAATGTTATAGTTTAAAAGTTATATGAGAAAAACGAGTGAAACAACTGAATTAATATATATAAGCAAGCAAGCTAGCAGGTCAAGGAAGCAAGTAGGCATGTCAATTAAATCCCATCGACCTAGAAAGGTTTTGAGGTGCTTGCTTGCTTCCTTTAAATAGAAGTCTCAGTTGTTATTTAGAGTCTCAGTCTTTTTTGAGAACACTCTAGTATAAAGAGAATTTTTCGGGAACGCTCAAGTATAAAGAGAATCTCGAGCATACGATACCTCGTTGGGTGTTGTTAGTAGTCGTTTTTGGAGCACGAGTAAGAGTAGGAGTAGGGAAACTCTACATCAACGTGTCATAGATAGTTTTAAGGTATGCTCTCGTTTACTTTTATGTTTAGTTATTTATTATTTATTTTTAGTAGTTAATATTAGTATTATTATTAGTAGTAATATTATTTATCCGTAGTCTTAGTGTTATTTTTAGGTACTAGGATTGTTGTTAGGGCAAGTATTGGGTAGCCTAGCCTTAGTTAGGCATGGACTGATCAACCATGCTTAAACAAGGTAGCGTTAACCAATATCCAACCATGCTAATGACTAGTTAGGTGTACCATTGCCTAACCTAGGATTATTTAATTGTGTCAGGACTCTCAGATAGTACCAGATTGTGTTAGCGAAGGTTAAGAAACTATAAAGCAACTCTTAAACAAGTGAGTTATCATGTTTATTTAAAAAACTATGATTGTATACTTGTTATGTCTGAACTGGTAATAATATAAAAATGCTGTAATGTGCAATTACTGGTAGGGGTATGTTTGGATCCTTATATGCTTAATGGGATGTGTTGAAATTGGCTAAAAAGAGGATAGGGTTCCTCATATGCATCACAACACTACCATATCTATGCGATGACTAGGGGTATGAAAGCCCATTTCTGGTGGTTGTGAAAAGGTCATGAATGGCACAGGGTTGCCCTTGGCCCAAAATATCATAACCCATGTTGCATGCATGTTAATTGTGTTGTTTTTATAAACTGTATAACATGAGCTCACAAGTATATAGTTGACGTCGTTTGAGTATACATGTAACAGTAATCAATGAGACACTCTTAGGAATAAAGAGTAGACAACTGAGGTCTGAAGATCAAGAAGTTCCCAAATGTCAAATAGCGTAAATAAATAAAGTGTTGTACTCCGACTAATATAAGTTTTAATGAAAGTTCATTTTTTTTCCGTTGTAAGTGTATAAGAGGTAACTGGATCCTAAACACCCCCTTTTTCTTATCATTTATCACTATCTTTTCATTTACCTCTTTATTTTTATTTTGAGCCAGTTTTAACCTTTTACTTTTGGTTTGACTAGACGTTAGCCAAGACTCGGTACTAAAACTCATTGTATCCTTGAACGACCTTGGTATCATACCGTCACTACATTACGCCAACGATGGATGCACTTGCCCAACGTGAAGTGTAGTGTTATAGCAGTTTATTTTTTTTTCTATATATTAAAAACTTGTATCAGTGCATAAAACGGCGGAAATATACCACTTTTTACGTGCACAACACACCACAACACGTCAAGTTTTTGGCGTCATTATCAGGGATACAAAGAGTTTTGGAAAATTCCAAGCTAACGGCGTAGTTGAAATAACTATTAAAAACCTGTTCAGTTCAAGACATGCCCCCAAACATGGGTTGTACCTCGGTGCCCAAAAAAATTATTTTTCAATTTTTTATTCTTTATAAAACCAATGGAAGAGGAAGTGACCCTTTTGGACTTTCTAAGGCCAACCTTGGATAATTTTGGGGCAACAATTGCCGCCCTTGGGGTGAATGAAAATAACTTTGAACTAAGACCTCCTTTTATCCGAATGCTACAAAATTCGTTTACTTTCCATGGCCTACCCGACAAAGATCCACATCTCCATATTTCCAACCTTTTGGAAATATGTGAGACTTTAAAAATTAATGGTGTTTTGGATGATGCTATTAGACTCCGCCTGTTCCCATTTTCATTATGTGTTTGTTAGTCCTGGTGGACGACTATCTTGATTGCGATTCGGTGTAGTGTTGCCATTAGGAGTAGGTAGTCGAGCTACCCTTGATGTTGCTGATGACTTAATTTCTTGCATCGGTGTAAGGTTCATTATAAGAATTCTTTGTAGATCCACTAGTGGATCTAAATGAGTTTCAGTAACTGATGGGTATGGAGGATCTAGGTAGACTTGTTTTTAAGGATAATGGTACTAACATTTTCCTTAGGGTTGGTTTCAGTGTTACATGGGAGACTTCATGGTTTCTTTTAGACACAAACTTTACTACTTGCCTAATCTTTGTTTCAATTGACTCTAGTGATGTTTTTCGATGTTACAGACCAGCCCTGTGGATTTGAAATCCCTCTTTGTATTGCTTATGGTTGGACTTCAGAGTCGTCCATAAATTTTGAAAATAGTCCTTCCAAGGTGGTACCATTTTATTTGTTGCTTATTCTTTGAAACTAACCATGAAACCTGGCTGAAATTTCGTTGAGGTTGTCTCCACTTTGTTACCTAAACCTGAGAGGCTAGGAATTGTTGCAAGGCTCCCTCCAACTGAAGTTCGGATAATTCGCCATCCGGCTTGCATGTGTTGTTATACAGGTTATTTTGTTTGCGGTTAGCGTTGGTGAAGTAAACTTGCTTGAATTTCACAATAGGTGTTTTTCCATCTAATTTTGGTATGTGGAAGTAAGTGTCGACAACATTAACTTATGCCTTGCTCAATTAGTTGAGGTAAAATCTTAGAGCTTCAATTTGAGCAGTTAGTGAAGTAACAACATTAACTTGGTATATGCCTTGCCTTACCCCTCGGTTAGTTCTTGGGTTATGCCGTTGGTAACTGTTCATGGCAATTTCTTTAGTGACATCATAAGCCTCTTATTGTATTTTGTTCCCTAAGATCCCACCACCAGTAGCATTTAGTGTTTAGCGAGCTTGGTTAGTCAACCCATTGTAAACATATGAAACTTGAAGCCAAACTTTAAGTCCATGATGGGGACCATTTTGAAGCATGTCCATTTGATGTTCCCATGCCTCATTTAGTTATTCACCATCTTCTTAAGAGAAATTGGTGATATCATTCCTCAATTTTGAGGTCTTGGTAGGTGGAAAGTATTTTGAAAGGAACTTTTGAGAGAGATCATTCCATGTGGTAATAGATCCCATTAGTTGAGATTTTAACCATGCCTTTGCATGATCCTTTAGTGAGAAAGGAAACATGCGGGGTCATATACATCGGTTGAGATGTCATGCAGTTTGAAAGTGTCATAATTCGAGGAATTTTGCGATGTGTGCATGAGGATCTTCATCAGGTAGACCACCATAAGTGCATGATGATTGGATAATGTGGATGACATGAGACTTGATTTCAAAGTGATCTGCCTTGACAACAAGTCTAGTGATACTATTTCCCAAAGCCTCAAGCAATGGTTTTGACAATTCAGATTTGGTGCGGCTGGGATTATTAAGTACCATTTCTTATCATGCTTTCTCTCTTAGTCTACAATCTATCAGGTTTGGCTAATGGTTTGACTATGCCAGAACCAGAAAGCAAGATGATACATACCTGCATAGAAAGAAACGACACATAATGGAAGTAAACAAATACTAGGTTAGTAACCAAGAAAAATCTTTCCTAAAATTGTCGTGTACGACGCCAAAAACTTTGATGTGTGTTAGTAGTTTTCTTACTGGTATTGTAACACATTTATAAGATTTTGACTTTAAAAGAAATGATTGGTACTTGGACTTAACACACACAACAGGAAAGTGTACTTATCGTTATGTAGTAAAGTTTAGGTAATGACCAAGTATCGAATCCAAAGGACATGACTTTTACTACTTAATTTTTCTTTTGTTACCAACTAGTTTAAATTAATTGATTTCATTAGGTTTATAGACAATAAAATTGAAGACATTAAAGTAAACGTGATTAATAGTAAATGAGTGGAAAATATGAGATCACACGATGTATTGCTTCATATGGAATCCACATGGAATGAACTAATGTTAAGTTATTGCCTTGATGTTGTGTTGAACATATTAAAAGTACCCGGTTCCTAGCTAAGGTTACCGCATATTTTCATTTAGTTTACAAAATATATTATTTGATGTTATTTTGGAAGGGCTCCTGTTAAGGTTACCACTACCCTCAAGTCCCTTAGAGACATAAGAACTTGGTGATAATGTTGTTGATATGATGATGTAGTCACCCTAGTTAGGATTGCGCTACTTCTTTGGGACACTTGAAAGTTCAGGTTCCGGCGGTATTAGATGGAATTTTGGGCGAGATAGTACTAATTTGGTAGAATGTTATTAAGAACAGTGTAGAAGCAGAAGTCAAATGATTCATTCATACCGAAAGAGTATACATCAATTTCTCCAGCATTTCCCCTCTGGGAACTCCAAAACTCATCTAACTCTGAACACACGACACTTTATATAGACACGTATTTGGTGTGGAGGAGACGTTCGTGCGGGCGTGTTTACCTCCTTACGAAGGTAAGTTACCCTCATACGAACGTGTTACCCTCATACGAAGGTGATCTCATCCTCACAATCCTGTCATGTGTTTGGTTTTTTTACTAAACTATACAATATTCAACACATGTTCTATCTAGCCTATTCACACAGTGATAGACAAACAACATATGCACCAACAACACTTGTTCTTACTAACAGAGGTGATTGATCTTTATTTCATGGGTGACATTATAATATATATAAAGACATATACATTTTAACATGAGTTCACGAACTCTTAGTCCGCACCAAAGCCTAGTATAAAGATCGTGCAGGTGATGTCAGATGACCAAGTTTTAGCTTAGCATTGAAGCCTAGTATATAGACTGTACAAGCTCCAATGAAGTTTGATAATCAAGGGCTATTCACAAGATGTGGGTTACTCAACCCACATATGATTAACCACTACCAAAATGGACCCCTTTACCAATATATGGGTTGTTACACACCATGAGTGTATTGACGAGATTCAAACCACTAAGTTATCAAGTACACTCACAAGATCAAAAACAAAAATAGAAGAACAAAGTCCTATCAACAAAGAAAAAAAAGGTAGAAAGAATTCTAAAAAAACATAAACACGCCACTTTGCTAAAGATTAAATATTTAATTCATATCAAGTTTCATCTTCACCCAAGCTATATAAGAAGCTTAGCAAAAATAGCCATACAAGCTTGTTTACAAAAAATGATCATGGTGAACAAGTGTTATAACTAAAAGACTTCTTGAATATGAGTATGTGGGAATGATATGAGGGAAGATCAGATAGAATAGGATGCTTGAAATAGCCTGCAAGGGGTGTCATTTATAGACCGTGCACGGTCATGCATTGTACTTTCTTCCGATAAGAATTATCCTTTTGTATTTTTTGCACAACCCTTTAGTGCATGGTCATGCCTAAACAGGTGTCTCGACAGAATCTTTGATTTTTCATTGTAGCATGGGCTTGTACTAGTGCACGACTGTTCCTAGACGCGTGTCCCGACATGGTTTTCAGTCTTGTCAACTTCTTCTAATCTCGAAGCTTCGGTAGTTTGCCATTTTCTCCCACGGATATGCCTATGTATATGTATGGTGTGCCTTCGCATTTTTGTTTACCTCTTGGGTGGTGGATTGGTCATGCCTACAGCCTGGTACAAGTGTGCATATCTATTTCTTCGGCATTTCTTCATCGGTGGAAGCATGGCCATGCACATATTGTGCATGCCCATGCTAGGTCATCTGGTTTCTGTTTTTTGCTTTGTTTTTGGGGTCTTTTTCACTTCATTTCTTCTGGAGCGTTTAAAAACCTACATTTATCAAATAGGAACGATTTAGCTAGTGCTTCTAATTATAATTCCCCAAAAGTATGAAAAATGTGTATAATTGATAGCAAATCAACTAGCATGTCTTATTATTTTAGCTTGCTTCTAGCTATGGAAAATACAACCTAATGTGGCCTCTCTAGCTTATGAAAAATACAATGAGTCTTAGGAGAGTTAGCCTTATATGGTCTTATATGTTAACTTGGAAAAGTATTTACCACACTATTTAACAAATTTTCCCGTCTTTATGTTTGGTTTGTTTTTGTTTGTTTTTATTTTTTTGCATCATCTTCTACCTTAATGGTTGACTAAACAATAACGACAATCGACTAATAAGAGTTATCGTGTCGATTGGTTTGGTACTTCATGTTTATTAGAACTATAATACTTGACGATAGGTGCACTTTCCTTAGAGTGTGAAGTGACGTTGACGTACTAATCATTTAAAAAAAAATTCAAACAATGATTTGTCTAAGAAAAACCTTAAAAAAGTTATATACCCTTTAGCACACATCGGTCATCGAGAAGACCTAAATGATTTTTATTTGTTATACAAATCATTATTTATTGAAACTTTATAATTTGGACCTGTTTTCGTCTTCTAGCACGTCACAATATGGATTGTTATCGTTTAGAGTAGGATGGCCCATAGTAAAGAAAGTGAAAGTTAGTGGTGTTATTGATCACATTACCAATATGAATTATTATTAGTCGATGGACTATGGTAGCTTGATTTACTTAAATTCAGATTTTTGTTAAAAAAACAAAGCAACGTTAGCCTCAAATTAACAACCATGAATACTAGTTAACATAAAATAGATTTACATTTTGGAACGCCGAGGAAATTTTAGAAAAAGAACTAGCAAGAAGCTTAAACAATCACCAATTATTCCAATGTAATAAATGAATCTTCGCACTTTTTTTTTATCTAATCGCCTTGATATCTTCTACTACTTAATCTAGGGAAGTTGGATGTTGTTGAAAATTAACTAGTTAAAATATTCTATTCAAACATGCACTCCATTCAAAGAAATTCATCTTTAGCTACATGCATTTCTACAAAAAGAAGTTGGCATCGGCGAGAATCTCGATGTTATAAATGAAGAATTACAACCCAATACTCACAGATCAATATATGAATAATTTGTCCATTGCTTTTTAAAATCCCAAGTGAACAAATCCCATAACTCTTTTAAGAATTTTTTTGAATGGCTAACAAAACCTTTAACTTTATTTCAAACGCAGACAAGAAAGGATCCGGAAAATTACTTCTCAACAATTACACCCAAAAAAAGGAAACCAAAATAACCACCCCAAATCGTCAATCTTGAAACTCTTCCAGTCGTCCAAGGATAGACTACCCCTCCTGGCCCATTGCTAACTCACTAAAAAAAAGACATGGCCTTTGTTTCTTCGAGACCTTCGTATTCGGGGGGGGGGGGGGGGGGTTAGATGAGAAGACTGAATAGTTTCGAGTCCTCCATATGTTCCAAAAAATAGTTTGGACCACCACAAGGAATGTTTTCCTGCGAAGCTTGGATCCAACCATCGTCTCGTGAAGGCTAAGAAGGTCTTGAACTTGAAACGCATAGATTGGTGGGACATGACACCAGATGGAGATGACTTGCTAGACCATTTGCGTAAAATGGCAGGTGATAATAATGGGGTAATATGTTGTCTCGAGATGCTCACCACACAGAGTACGTAAAGGGGTTTGTACCTTTTTTAGGACCCAGTTTATCCAAAGGAACTTGAATTGAGCCTGCACATTACCAAAAGCTTCCACGATTAGTTTGAGGCTATTGACAATGAAAAATCCGGTCCCCTCCAACGCCCAGCTCCACTTATCCAAACTGTTAGAAATCTGCACTTTACTAAGGTTTGAAACGAACCGTTAGGCTCCCCATCCTCTACCTAATTTAGATTACGCCACACCTATTCCCGTTTAAACCTTAGGCTACCCGATACAATCTCAATTCGGTCACCTAGTATTCAATTTTTAGACTTATCCAGACTAAAAAGGCTTGGGGTACATGGGCATAATAGAGGTTCCCCAGTCACCCACACATCATGTGAGAAGCGAATCTAGCACCCATCCCCTAGGATACCCATTATAAGACACACCAAGTTCACGTTAAAACTTCCCAAAGCCTCGTTAGTGTTTACAATTTGTTTCCACTTGCCCGAATTAGGGCCTTCTAGGAATAAAGGACCAAGATCTTGACCCGCAATGTATTGCCCAAATAACTTTCAACCATAACGCCCTCTTTCTGTATTGAACCTCCACAACCACTTAGCTAACATAGCTAAGTTTGCATCCGTTAAAGACCTTATGCCAATGCCACCGTATTACTTAGGAATGATTACCTTAGACCAAGCAGCCCAATTCATTTTTTCCTTGTCTTCGTTTCCACCCCAAAAAAAGATGTGACTCAACTGAGCATGGGATTTCAAACTTGGGATGGCGCGTGAAAGAAGGAAAAATAGTTGGTCGGTAAAGAATTAAGAACCGACTTAAGAAGTGTGATTCTTCCCCCCACCGATAATTGTTGGGCTTTCCAAAGAGATAATCGATCTTGAAATTTCTCCACAACCATGGACCAATTCCTAATTAAATTTATACTACCCCTACCGGGATCCCGAGATGGATGATGGGGAAAGATCCCATCTTGCGTCGGAGAGTAGCGGCCATATGACATAATTTGGCTTGACTAACCCCAATACCACTGACACTACATTTATGTAGGTTAATTTTGAGCCCGGACATGAGATAGTAGCACTCAAGAATACGCTTTTGTGACAAATGGCAAATAACCGATAATTCCGTGCAATTTAATCACTAATTTTGCGTTATAATCTCATGCATATTTATCGTAATTTAATTTCATAACTGAGTCGTACGTCATTAGGGCAAGTAAATCTGATCATAACATATACTGGTTTCCATTACCATGCGAAACAAACCAAAACAATGCCCTAAAAGTGTTGGTAGAAAGTGTTGGACGCACTAATTGCGGTGACACTAACTGTGTCCGTAAACCCGCTAAAACGAATCAGGACAAGAAATGACGGCATGTTAATGTCATACCTGAGTCCATATATAAATGAAAACACATATTTGAGATCAACTATTAAAATAATACATAACTTTCCGGTATAACGCCTAAATTGCAAAATTGTCCGTTTCGACCAAAAAGGCGACAAATGTCGATTTGTCCGCAAGACTAATTCGGAGGATTCCGGACGTAAGGATAAGAATAAAACAATGTTAATCATCCTAAATTAATGTGAGAATAGCAAGAATGCACAAAAGACATCGTTTCAGGTCATTCATCAAACAATGCACAATTCGACCGGAAAACGGCCGATTGTCGAAACGATGAATATTTTAGTGGCCGATAGCCTCATCCGGGCATCTTGTGAACTAGTTAAGCCTCATTTGGAACTTGGAATCCATTCAACTAACATGAGGTCACAGAAACACAACTTTCGGAAAAGTTCGACGGCGGAACATAAAAGTGCCGATATCGGTCGAACGATCGAATGAAAGACATTTCGGCCATGCTAACTCATCGTATAGTCGTCTAGCGAACTAGTCATGCATATTTTTGGATCGGAAATGCACTAAATAGACACCATATTAATTGTGGTAGTCGAAAACACAGGCTTCCGATACTAAATAAATAGTTCCGTTTATTAGCGATTATTACGATGATGAGCGATCTAGCGACGTATCCGTCATCCGAAACTTATATTGGAGTTTAGGAGTATGGTGTTTAAAGATCTTGATGGATCTTGAAAGATGTACATGATTATATATGATAACTTTTCATGACCTTACCATTTTCCATAACAAAATTTGCAACACATTTCTCCTTGTTCTTCTTCCTACCTCACGGCTCCACCACCACTTAGCCACCACAAACCACCATTTTTCATACACTTTGAAGTTCAATCAAGACCCCTAAAGAAGCTAGCAAGGATGGAGATCATTAGGGCATCCTAAAGAGCTTCATTTTCTTCTATAATCATCAAGGAACTTGCGCAGAAACTCCTCCATAATCTAGCTTATTTTTATGCTTAGATTATTAGTGTACAACTTGATCATCTTGAAAATCAAGAAAATTTAAGTCAAAGACCCTAACACACAACATAATAATAACAATAAATATTGTTTATTTTGTGTTGATTATATGTTTATATGATAGTTAGTTAAGATGTTGAAGTTGTATATGTTAATAGTAGGATATAAAAGTTGGATGATCTTGTGTGATATAGTATAAAAATGAAGATTTAAACAGGATAAGGTTTAAATCTAAACAAGATCATCAACTACATCATCCATGAAAATACTACAACTTAAAGATAATTTTTATGCATATGAATGATTTTATAAGAAGTAAACATTTGTATTTAAGTTGAAATCACCTTAAAATGTGTAGAAATCAAGGGGTTAAATGCATGGACTTTGTTAAACAACATGATAAAAGTAGTGTTTTGAAATGGTTAATAAATATTAAAAAAACCCTCTTGATTTACTAGTATTTTTAACAATAAAAATTCATGGATGATGATGGATTTTTAATGTAAATAAATATTTAGATGGTTTGTTGATGATGATTATGAGCTTAAATAGGTTTTAAATACGTTTTTCAAACGTGGAAAACGCCATAGTTTAGGGGAAACTATGGCGAAATTTTCTAAAAATCTAATCGCGATTAAAACATGATTAGTGGGGTGATTAGTGGGACTAAACGCGATTAGTAACTTAAATCGTCAGTAAGTAGACTCTAATGACAAGGGTTATCCCTAAATGGCCTAGTGTTTAGCAAAGTTACAAATATATATTTATAAAGTAAAAATAAATGTTTTTACAAATATATATTTCTACTTGGAAATAATACAAGTATATATATATATATATATACACACATTTGTTACCAATAACTTTGTATGTGTACATATGTGTATTGTATGTGTATGTATTAGAAACTTACGGTATTCACAATAAAACTACCCAATCATATACAAAATACGAACACTTGATTAATACACTAAGTGTTGGTGACATAACAAATATATTCTTGAAAAGCGTCGAAACAATAATCGGACAAATGAAACAATGCAAACAATAGGCAAACATTCAATATTACACCGTTGCGTCGACGACAACGGGCGATTCTCGACGAAAACAAACATGTAATAAACGACGCCGACGACGAGTCTAAATATATATTTAAACGTTCAATATATATATATATATATATATATATTATCGAAATCAAAATCCGGAAGGTTAAAAATATAAAAAGTAAGAAAATTATAAGTAAATACTTATAAGAAAATGGGCTTTTAATAAATAAATGTGGGCTAGGCCCAAAGATACAAAAACATGGGCTAAGCCCAATGACATAAATTACATGAGCTCGGCCCAATGAAAAAAAACATGGGCTAGGCCCAAAGACACAAAAACATGGGCTAGGCCCAAAGACTTAGAAAACATGGACTAGGCCCAAAGGCATAAAATAAATGGGCTAGACCCAATGATAAGAAAACATGGGCTAGGCCCAAAGACATAGATGACATGGGCTAGGCCCAAAGACAAGAAAACATGGGCTAGGCCCAAAGACAAAAATGACATGAGCTAGGCCCAATGACAAGAAAACATGGGCTAGGCCCGATGACATGTGAAGGGCAAGGCCCAGTTCACACATGATTTGAAAACAATAATATATATATATATATATATATATATATATATATATATATATATATATATATATATATTTAAGTAATATATATAACAATATAAGTCGAACAAACAAACTACCAACACTATGATAACATTTTAAGTTGTTCTATCATAACAAAGAAATACATAACAAGGATTCAAGATGAACAACGAGTACAAGGTCCATTGAGACCTAGGTGTCTAATCAAACCAATACGCATGTAGGTTACATACGTTGCGGACACCGATCGATAAATAGTACGACTTAACGGAACGCAAAAACTGTGAGTTCATGTCCCTCCTTTCAATTATTTCAAGTTTTGTTTTAAACTATCGAGGGGAAATAAATGTCATGTCAAAACAGTATGTTAGCTATGGGTTAGTAGATACCAGATCACTGTGTGTAAGTAGGATGATGACAATAGTAACCATTAATCACTAAGTGACCAAAGTGTAAAAGAAGTAGATCTATTGAGTTCGAGAACCGCTCCACTCCTGGTTGGTATACCCTTCGGAGTGCTTTTGTGATCCCAATGATGTCAAAGTAGTCTCGGTTTGGTTACTTACTTATGGCACACGTATGTCAGTGTGCTTGCGACACACTGATAGATCCTTAATAACTCATTAATGCTAATAAAATGCTTGGATTTCAATACAGGATTTCAAGGATGACATTTTGATACGAAAACATTAAACTACATGAACTCGCCAACTTTATGTTGACTTTTTAAAATTACATGTATTTCAGGATGCAAGACTTGAGCTGGTGATGGGATCCGGGTATAGGATTTGTCAAGACAACGATGCACTACCTTTTGGAGGGTTTGCCTTTTATATCCCAACTTAGTATGGGTATATAGAGGTCAAAGCCTCAATATGAATTTGTGATGAAAAGAATGTCTATTTTGGAACAATGTGTTTTAAACTATGTTTGTAAGTGGTAATATGAGACAGATAACAATGTGATTCTACTTTTGAAAGTTGTAAATGTGTAATGAAACTTAGTAATGGCATGACATCGTTGTTATTTAATACTGTTTACTAAATTGGATGCAATGATTACCTAGTAGTCACACACTTGCGCTTCCGCTACGACGAGGGTGTGACAAGTTGGTATCAGAGCTCCGATTGTAGTGAACCGGGGAAAAACTTTTTATTAAAAGTTTGATCTACAATCACTAGGGGCTCACACATGAAAACAAAGTTTAAAACATGATAGAAATGTTTTGGAATTATTACAAGATAACAAAAAGGTTTTCATTGTGTCACGATAACACAAGGATCTATCACACGAGCTCAACTATAAGTAATGAGCAGAGTCAATACATGATTAGTCAATAATAGATAGACACAAAATAGTAAGATTACATGGAAAACAAAAGAGAACAAGACGTGCATGAGAATTGTTGATTAATATAAAATATATCATAAATTACTAACATGAATATATATGCATTATACGGATTATTTGCCAGGACTATGTCTTCCTCATCGAGCTATGAAGAAGACCCGGAGGAGTACGTATCCGACGATGGATATGACCCTGCTGCTGAGGCCCTACCCTTAGGGGATGGAGCCAAACACGAAGACTTTGAGGACTTTCAGCCACTTGCCCTGATCGGCCCTGTGGAGGTAGATGTACCCCCGGTAGACGATGTGTTGGCAGCACCTCAGCCCCCGCATGACATTATCGTGTATGGCCATCTAGAGGGCAAGCACGCTATTGTACATTTGGCCGTGCCTCTTGCTGTAGTCCCTCTAGTGATTGATCTAGACGACGATGACGACGATATACCCGTGTTCCACGTTGAGCACATGGAGGACGACCTTGGCGATGGCGAGGTCTTTGATGATATCGCTATACTCGAGATTCCACCCCCTGATATCCCAATTGTTGACATCTTGTCATCCACCGATGCTGCTCCGAGTGAGCATGAGGCAGATGATGCATCATCTGCCGCCCCAGGCACACCTGTATCTATGTATTCACCCCCTACGGCCTCACCGGCTCGCACTAGTTCATTCTCAGTCAGTGTCCCGACCCCTGGACCCACTCATTACACTGGACCTGCCTGTTACTATTCACTGAGCGGCACTCCACGTGCCCTAGAGCAACCGCCACCATATTTCTCTGAGAGGTTCACGTATCACCCTATTTACAACCCATCTGCAGCCAGACCCTCCCATATGGTAGGACCTTCTTTCTCTGATAGTGCACCCGCCATGTATGCCCCACGTCCCACATCATCTCCAGCAGGCATGTTTACTCCGACACCTCCACCGGGCATGAGCCCTTCTGACCCTTATCATCCCTCACACTTCCCTCCGATTCCTGTGGAGGAGAGAGTGACTTCACATGACCTACAGCTCTCTTGATCTTCCAAAGGATCTGGAGTTAGAAACTCAGCGTACTGCTCACGCCACTGCCAGAGCCACACCCCACCACCGTCATCACCGATACCACCCCCACCATCATACCCACCGCCATCACCACCACCACTACCCCTGTCACCACCACCACTACCCCTGTCACCACCACCTACACCACCTTTTTACTGCCCATTCCACCACTCGCCATGCCCATCTGAGGCACGAGTGCAGGAGCTAGAGCAGTTTCAGACGGATGCTACTAGGCGCATTTCTAGCCTCGAGGAGGAGGTGGCCTACCATTATAGTTTGTTACCCCGATCACCATTTCCATCACCCCCTCCACCCCAGTAGCATGTTTTTGAATATCTTTTGGGGATCAGTTGTACTTTTGATGTTTTAGCTCATGAAGACTCAGCCTTGAAGATCCCAGCCTTTGGAAGACAACTTATTGACGTGAAGAAGCAATGTGGAAGAAAATTGTACTCTTGTAATGTAAAAACTTGTATTGACTAGGGTTGTGTATCCCTAAGTCCCTTTTCGCTCTTCACCAACAAATTGTAACAAGTTGTCATTGTATAAAAGTGTATTTTCTTTATGTTATATTGTATTTCTTTTATGTTATGGTTGATTATGTCATAATGTGGTGATATTATGATTGATGCATTGCGTCGTGGTGATATTATGAATTATACCTTATGATGTGGCGACTATGTATGCGGTGAGCTATGTGTTTGATGACGATGAGTGTGCATATGGCGTTTACATATATTCATTTATTTATTTATTTATTTATCATGTACCGATGTGCTATTGCATATATTTAAAAAAAATAAAAAATAAAAAAAATAAATATAAATAAATAAATAGTAATAATAACATGAAAGTATCATTTGACTAATTGTGAGCGACATATTGTATTAGAAGACGATGCCGCCCCATAGAAGAAGTTCAAAAAAATAACACCCTACCAACAACACAAGAGGAGCTGAACGAACGCATATCCCAAGCCATTGCATAGTACGAGGCTAACCGCTATGAGCATAGCGGTGGTACCGGAGGTTCAAAAGGAGTAAATCCTCCCACTGGTAATACACGGTTTCTCATAAAACCATGATACACACTCATCCATCTTATTTGCGCTACTTACTCATGCTTAAATGGTGTATCCAATGATTTCAGGTTGCACACAGAAGCAGTTTCTTGACTGCAAACCTCCGAATTTTGATGGTACCGGAGGCGCTGTAGCCTTCGTCCGCTGGACTGAGAAGACAGATTCAGTAATCCAAATGAGTAAGTGCCCGGCTGAACTAAGAGTCACCTATGTTACTGGACTCTTTGTGGATGGAGCTCTATCATGGTGCAACCTCCAGGTCCAAACCAAGGGCGACGATGCTGCATACGCCCTGACCTAGGATGAACTTAAGGAGATGATGAAGAAGAAGTATTGTTCAAGATCGGAAATTCAAAAGTTGGAGACAAAATTTTGGAATCTGAAAATGAATGCTTCAGACATTGATGGGTATACACAGCGATTCCATGATTTATCCAGAGTGGTGCCATATCTAGTGGAGGCTGAATTTAAACGTATTGAGAGGCACATTTGGGGGCTTGCCCCCGAGATTCCGAGTTTGGTTACCTCTTCAAAAACCCACAGAGATTGGTGAAGCAATTGAACTAGCTATCAGCCTTACTGACGAGGCTGTACGTCAGGGAAGGTTGCCTAAGTATGGTGGAAACAAGAAAGAATCTACTGAGGAGACCACTGATTCCAACAAACAGAAATTTTCTCATTTCAAGAAAGGCTCTTGTGGTAACCACAACAGTAACAAGAGACAAGTCGCGAGAGAAGTCAAGGAAACCAAAGCATATGTTACCACAACCACAAACACTGTGGTTAAGAAGTCTTACACTAGGGACGCACCGAAATGTCCCAAATGTCCTTTCCACCACCATGGGGAATGTCGAGGCCCCAAGTGTGGAAAATGTGGAAAATTTGGACACAGCACCGTTGTGTGCCGAACCAATACTGAAGATCAAGGTTGCTTCAGATACGGAGAAAAAGGGCACTTCAAGAAAGATTGCCCTAAAGCAAACCAAGCACGAGAAAGAGCGTTTGTAATTGGAGTTAAGGATGCTCGCAAGGATCTAAACGTGGTCACCGGTACGTTCCTTATCAATGATCACTTTGCATCTATTCTTTTTTATACCGGGGCAGATTTCAGTTTTATTTCTAAAGAGTTTAGAGACATACTTGGGGTAACGTCGAGTAAATTAGATGTTCCTTACTCGAGTGAGCTAGCTAATGGGATATTAGTAGAGTCGAAAGAAATAATAAAGAAATGTACGTTAGAATTGGGTGAACGAAAGTTTGATATAGATCTGTTACCAGTTCAACTAGTAGTTTTGATGTTGTTATTGGGATGGATTGGTTATCCAATAATCGAGCCGAAGTTATATGTCATGAGAAAATCATTCGCATCCTCTTATCCGACGGAGAACACTTGATAATTCACGGTGAAAAGCATGACACCCCTCTACGAATCATAAACTGCATGAAGGCACAGAAATGTTTGAGGAAAGGATGCATCGCTTTTCTTGCCCACGCGGTGGATAAGAAGGTCGAGGAGCGCACGATTGAAGACATACCAGTAGTGAGGGAATATCCCGAGGTCTTTCCAGAAGACTTGCCAGGGCTACCTCCACAGCGACAAGTCGAATTCCGTATTGATTTAGTGCCACGAGTTGCACCTGTGGCAAAAGTTCCATATCGACTAGCGCCCTCGGAGATGCAGGAATTATCTACGCAGTTGCAAGAGCTACTCGACAAAGGTTTCATAAGGCCGAGTATTTGTGAAAAAGGATAAAAACTTTCATATGGGAGTTAAACAAACTAACTATCAAGAACCAGTATCCATTACCAAGAATCGACGATCTGTTCGATCAATTGCAAGGGTTGAGTTTTTACTCGAAGATTGATTTAAGATCCTTGTATCATCAGTTGAGATTCCAAGAGGAAAGCATTCCTAAGACAACGTTTCGGACTCATTACGGTCACTACGAGTTCCTTGTTATGCCCTTTGGCCTGACGAACGCCCCTACAGTATTCATGGATTTGATGAACCGAGTATGTAAGCCAGACCTTGACAAGTTCGTGATCGTCTTTATAGATGACATACTGATATACTCGCGCACCAAGAAAGAGCACGAACAACACCTGAGAACCATTTTGGAATTGCTGAAGAAGGAGCAACTCTATGCCAAGTTCTCAAAATGCGAATTTTCGATTCGCGAAATACAATTTCTTGGCCATGTGGTGAACGAGAATGGAATACATGTTGACCCTTCAAAGATCGAGGCTATAAAGAATTGGACCACGCCAAGAACCCCCACGGAAATACGATAATTCCTAGGATTAGTGGGATATTACAGGAGATTTATTGAGAACTTCTCCAAGGTTGCTCAGCCGCAAACCTCGCTTACCCAGAAGGATAGAAAGTTTGATTGGGGAGAAAAGCAAGAATCGGCGTTCCAAGTATTGAAAGAGAAACTATGCAAAGTACCAATACTATCCCTCCCGGACGGTACCGATGACTTTGTGGTATACTGTGATGCATCGCATCAAGGCTTGGGTTGCGTGTTAATGCAACGAGAAAAAGTCATCGCGTACGCGTCATTACAGTTAAAAGTTCATGAAAAGAATTATAATACGCATGACCTGGAGCTAGGTGCCATGGTATTTTCCTTGAAGATCTGGCATCATTATCTATATGGCACTAAATGTACCATATTCACAGATCATAAAAGTCTTCAACATATATTCAACCAAAAGGAACTGAATATGCGCCAACAGCGTTAGGTTGAACTGTTGAATGATTATGACTGTGAGATCAAGTACCACCAGGCAAAGCAAATGTTGTAGCAGATACTTTGAGCAGAAAAGAACGAGTCAAAACATTACGGGTGCGAGCTTTAGAAATGACGATTCAGACAAACTTCACTACTCGAGTGCCTGAAGCAAAACAAGAAGCATTGAAACCAGAAACATTCCAGCGGAATCATTAAAGGGAATGGAAAAACAATTAGAACCAAACAAGGATAGAACTCCATATTTCATGGGAAGGATCTAGATTCCCTGTTATGGTGAGTTGCGAGACTTGGTGCTGGATGAAGCACACAAGTCCAGGTACTCGATACACCCAGGATCAGACAAAATGTACCAGGAGCTGAGAGAATATTATTGGTGGCCTAATCTCAAGGGAGATATTGCGACCTATGTTGGGAAATGCCTAACTTGTGCAAAGGTCAAGGTCGAATACCAAAGCCATCCGGGTATTACAACAACCGGAGATCCCGGTCTGGAAGTGGGAACATATATCTATGGATTTCATTACAAAAGTACCCCGGACCTCTCGAGGTCATGACATGATCTGGGTTATCATTGATCGGTTAACCAAATTAGCTCACTTCCTACCCATCCGCGAGAAAGACAATACGGAAAAGCTAGCTGAACTGTACCTGAAGGAAATTGTGGCACTTCATGGTGTGTCAATATTGATAATCTCTGATAGAGATGGTCGCTTTGTATCACGGATATGGCAATCTTTTCAAAATTCATTTGGTTCTCGCTGGGATTTAAGCACAACCTTTCACCCGCAGACCGATGGTTAAAGCGAGCGAACCATCTAAACATTAGAAGACATGCTTCAGGCCTGCGTAATGGATTTAGGCGGAAACTGGGATACTCATTTACCGTTGGTAGAGTTTTCCTACAATAACAATTATCACACCAATATCAAGGTCGCTCCATTCGAAGCACTATATGGACGAAAGTGCCGATCGCCATTATGTTGGGCGGAAGTCGGTGACAGACAACTCATTGGTCCCAAACTCGTATAAGAGACCACAGGCAAGATAGTTAAGATACGTGAGCATATCAAAGCGGCGCGAGATAGACAAAAGAGCTACGCGGATTGAAGACGCAAACCATTATCCTTCGAGGTGGGAGACAAAGTATTGTTAAAGGTCTCACCTTGGAAAGGCGTAGCTAGATTCGGGAAGCACGGAAAGCTCAACCCGAGATATATTGGACCTTTTGAAATTCTGGCAAAGATTAGTATAGTGGCCTACAAGCTAAAACTGTCAGAGGAACTCAATAATGTACATGACACATTTCATGTGTCCAATCTGAAGAACAATCCAACAAATGACACCGTTATCATTCCAACAGATGAAATTCACATGGATGATAAATTACAATTCACCGAAGAACCAGTTGAAGTCATGGACTGGAAGGTCCAAAAGACAAGAAGAAGCCAAATCAAACTGGTGAAGGTTCGCTGGAATTCACGTCACGGTCCCGAGTATACGTGGGAGCGTGAAGATCAAATCAAGTCAAAATACCCCCACCTGTTCGAGAAGACTCCTTCAGTGGATGCCTCAAGCTGAATTTCAGGACGAAATTCTTTTTAACAGGGGGAGTATGTGACAAATGAAAAATAACCGGTAATTCCGTACAATTTAATCACTAATTTTGCGTTATAATCTCATGCATATTAATCGTAATTTAATTTCATAACTGAGTCGTAAGTCATTAGGGCAAGTAAATCTGGTCATAACATATACTGGTTTCCGTTACGACCCGAAACAAACCAAAACAATGCCCTAAAAGTGTTGGTAGAAAGTGTTGGGCGTACTAATTGCGGTGACACTAACTGTGTCAGTAAACCCGCTAAAACGAATCAGGACAAGAAATGATGGCATGTTAATGCCATTCCTGAGTCCATATACAAATGAAAACACATATTTGAGATCAACTATTACAATAATACATAACTTTCCGATATAACGACTAAATTGCAAAATTGTCTGTTTCGACCAAAAAGGCGACAAATGTCGATTTGTCCGCAAGACTAATTCGGAGGATTCCGGACGTAAGGATAAGAACAAAACAATGTTAATCATCCTAAATAAATGTGAGAATAGCAAGAATGCACAAAAGACATCATTTCCGGTCACTCGTCAAACAATGCACAATTCGACCGGAAAACGGCCGATTGTCGAAACGACGAATATTTTAGTGGCCGATAGCCTCATCCGGTCATCTAGTGAACTAGTTAAGCCTCATTTGGAACTTGAATCCATTCAACTAACATGAGGTCACGGAAACTAAACTTTCGGAAAAGTTCGACGACGGAACATAAAAGTGCCGATATCGGTCGAACAATCAAACGAAAGACATTTCGGCCATCTTAACTCATTGTATAGTCGTCTTGCAAACTAGTTATGCATATTTTGGATCGGAAATGCACTAATTAGACACCATATTAATTGTGGTAATCGAAAACACAGGCTTCCGATACTAAATAAATAGTTCCGTTTATTAGCGATTATCACGACGATGAGCGATCTAGCGACGTATCCGTCATCCGAAACTTATATTGTAGATTAGGAGTATGGTGTTTAAAGATCTTGATGGAACTGAAAGATGCACATGATTATATATAATAACTTTTCATGATCTTACCATTTTCCACAACAAAATTTGCAACACATTTCTCCTTGTTCTTCTTCCTACCTCACGGCTCCACCACCACCACCACCACCTTACACCACCACTTAGCCACCACAAACCACCACTTTTCATACACTTTGAAGTTCAATCAAGACCCCTAAAGAAGTTAGCAAGGATGGAGATCATTAGGGCATCCTAAAGAGCTTCATTTTCTTCTATAATCATCAAGGAATTTGCGCACTCTTTGTAAGCTAAACTCCTCCATAATCTAGCTTATTTTTATGCTTAGATTATTAGTGTACAAGTTGATCATCTTGAAAATCAAGAAAAGATAAATCAAAAACCCTAACACACAACATAATAATAACAATAAATATTGTTTATTTTGTGTTGATTATATGTTTATGATAGTTAGTTAAGATGTTGAAGTTGTATATGTTAATAGTAGGATATAAAAGTTGGATGATCTTGTGTGATAGTATAAAAATGAAGATTTAAACAGGATAAGGTTTAAATCTAAACAAGATCATCAACTACATCATCCATGAAAAATACTACAACTTAAAGATAACTTTTATGCATATGAATGATTTTATAAGAAGTAAACGTTTGTATTTAAGTTGAAATCACCTTAAAATGTGTAGAAATCAAGGGGTTAAATGCATGGACTTGGTTAAATAACATGATAAAAGTAGTGTTTTGAAATGGTTAATAAATATTAAAAAACCCTCTTGATTTACTAGTATTTTTAACAATAAAAAGTCATGGTGATGATGGATTTTTAATGTAAAATAAATATTTAGATGGTTTGTTGATGATGATTATGAGCTTAAATAGGTTTTAAATACGTCTTTGAAACGTGGAAAACGCCATAGTTTAGGGGAAACTATGGCGAAATTTTCTAAAAATCTAATCGCGATTAAAACATGATTAGTGGGGTGATTAGTGGGACTAAACACGATTAGTAACTTAAATCGTCATTAAGTAGACTCTAATGACAAGGGTTATCCCTAAATGGCCTAGTGTTTAGAAAAGTTACAAATATATATATTTATAAGTAAAAGTAAATTGTTTTTACAAATATATATTTCTACTTGGAAAATAATACAAGTATATATATATATATATACACATTTGTTACCAATAACTTTGTATGTGTACATATGTGTATTGTATGTGTATGTATTAGAAACTTAGGGTATTCACAATAAAACTACCCAGTCATATACAAAATACAAACACTTGATCAATACATTAAGTGTTGGTGACATAATAAATATATACTTGAAAAGCGTCGAAACAATAATCGGACAAACGAAACAATGCAAACAATAGGTGAACATTCAAGATTCTCGACAAAAACAAACATGTAATAAACGACTCCGACGACGAGTCTAAATATAAATTTAGATGTTCAACATATATATATATATATATATATAAGTAAATACTTATAAGAAAATGGGCTTTTAATAAATAAATGTGGGCTAGGCCCAATTTGTAAAAGTCTTGGACAAGGCCCAATTCGATAATATTTATGGACAAGACCCAAAACCAATAAAAGCCCAAAAAGATATAAATTACATGGGCTGGGCCCAAAGATACAAAAACATGGGCTAGGCCCAATGACATAAATTACATGGGCTAGGCCCAATGACATAAAACATGGGCTAGGCCCAAAGACATAAATACATGGGCTAGGCCCAAAGACATAAAAACATGGGCTAGGCCCAAAAACATAAAATACATGGGCTAGGCCCAATGACAAGAAAACATGGGCTAGGTCCAAAGACATAGATGACATGGGCTAGGCCCAATGACAAGAAAACATGGGCTAGGCCCAAAGACATAGATGACATGAGCTAGGCCCAATGATAAGAAAACATGGGCTAGGCCCGATGACATGTGAACGCAAGGCCCAGTTCACACATGATTTGACATATAACAATATAAATCGAGCAAACAAACTACCAACACTATGATAACATTTTAAGTTGTTTTATCATAACAAGAAATACACAACAAGGATTCAAGATGAACAACGAGTACAAGGTCCATTGAGACCTAGGTGTCTAATCAAACCAATACATATGTAGGTTACATATGTTGCGGACACCGATCGATAAATAGTACGACTTAACGGAATGCAAAAAACTGTGAGTTCATGTCCTTCCTTTCAATTATTTCAAGTTTTATTTTAAACTATCGAGAGGAAATAAATGTCATGTCAAAACAGTATGTTAGCTATGGGTTAGTAGATACCAGATCACTGTGTGTAAGTAGGATGATGACAATAGTAACCATTAATCACTTAGTGACCAAAGTGTAAAAGAAGTAGATCTATTGAGTTTGAGAACCGCTCCACTCCTGGTTGGTATACCCTTCGGAGTGCTTTTGTGATCCCAATGATGTCAAAGTAGTCTCGGTTTGGTTACTTACTTATGGCACACGTATGTCAGGGTGCTTGCGACACACTGATAGATCATTAATAACTCATTAATGCAAATAACATACTTGGATTTCAATACAGGATTTCAAGGATGACATTTTGATACGAAAACATTAAACTACATGAACTCGCCAACTTTATGTTGACTTTTTAAAATTACATGTATTTCAGGATGCAAGACTTGAGCTGGTGATGGGATCCGGGTATAGGATTTGTCAAGACAACGATGCACTACCTTTTGGAGGGTTTGCCTTTTAAATCCCAACTTAGTATGGGTATATAGGGGTCAAAGCCTCAATATGAATTTGTTATGAAAACAATGTCTATTTTGGAACAAGTGTTTTAAACTATGTTTGTAAGTGGTAATATGAGACATATAACAATGTTTTTCCACTTTTGAAAGTTGTAAATGTGTAATGAAACTTAGTAATGGCATGACATCATTGTTATTTAATACTGTTTACTAAATTGGATGCAATGATTACCTAGTAGTCACACACTTAAGCTTCAGCTACGACCAGGGTGTGACAACTTTAGCATAAGTGCATTGAAAGGTGACCACTCCAAAAATAAGACATCGTCGGCGAATAGAAAGTGTGAAAGAATTGGCTCGTCTCTAGATTCCTTTAAGCCTTTATACAACCCATTTTCATAAGCTTTTTTCATAATACAAGTAAAAAGTACCTCCATAGCAAGGATAAAGAGAGACGGCGCTATTTGGTCTCCTTCCTTTAAACCCTGTGAGCAAACAAATTAACAACTAGGAGACTCGTTAACTAGGACCGAGGTACGGGCCATAGACCAAATCATCGTTATCCAATTCCTTCATTCAAGGGAAAATCCATTTGCTCCAACATAGATAAAAGGAGGTCCCAAATATTGTAGGCTTTTTCAATATCCACTTTAAACAACATACCTTTTTGTCTAGGACTTCGCATCCAAGCAATGGTCTCGTAACAATAAACAGACTATCTAAAATGCTCCAACTAGACAAGAAAGCCATTTGAACCCCACAAGGCTTATAGGAATATGAGTCTCGTTGACAAGATTTTAGGAATAAGCACTACAAACGAAAGGAAACAACCCATAGAAATTTTGGCCCATTTGTGGAATTCATTAAAGAGGTACAGGAAATCCATTTGAAGATAGGGCCACAATCGTTTGATGAATGTGAAATTAAAACTGTTAGGCCCCGGGGCCTGGTCCCCAGCAAAATCCCACACCACCCACTCAATTTCTAAAATTGAAAACTGAATAATAATACCTTCACTAGCCATGGCAGCCGAGACTATAAGGACACACCAAAGTCGGTCAGGTGTGAACCGGTTTCGCAAATTTGGAGGAAAAGAAGCCCACACTTTATTCTTCATCTCATCAGGATTCGTAACCCAACTGTCTCCAAAACCACACCCACAATTTTGTTGTAAGAGTGATTGATCTTAATAACTATGTGGCAATAAGCCGATTTTCTTCCCCGTCAACCGTCCACCTTACCATGTTTTTTTTTCGCATCCATTGTCTTTAATCTTCAATTTCAAGAAAAGCTTTTTTCGCTTCAACCATTGACAACCATTCTTCATCAGAAAATGTTCTAGATTATGCTATATGTTCCAAAGTCTCAACTACCTACCTGGTTAAAGTGTAGACTTTGTAGCCCTATTTTGCCTTTCCGCCAAGACCTATAGCTTTATCTTGTTTCTTGACCATCGTAGTTTTATCGCAAGGGCCAAATTCGCCCTGCCATGAAATAAAAAAGTGCCTCACAAAAGCTTACCATAGTCTTCGAATCCTAGAAACTCAAGCCATGAATTAAAAAAATTGAAAGGGGCGTGGCCGAAATCGGACTTGGAAACCAAGAGCAGAATAGGACAATGGTCGGACAAACGCCTGATCAGAGCAATTACTGTAGCCTCCGACCAAGAGCCAAAGAAACCCCGACACACAAGAAACTCATTCAGTTTGCTTAATTTACATCCCGCCTTAGCCAAGAAAGTGAACTTAGCCCCACTCATGTAATATTCACATAAATCGGGAAGCTTTATGTAATGGTTAAAAGCGTCAGGTGAGACTGAAGAAAAACAAATTTCATCCTCTCCTCTGACCCCGTACATCATTAAAGTTTTCCCCTAAAGAGCCATAACACGAGCATCTAATTTCCTAAAATGAGGACTTGTTCCCATAAAAACCTTCTAGCCGGAGCATCATTAGGGGCATAAAGGTTGACCACATTAATGAACCCCTGTCCCAATTAACATCCCCAAGACCACCATAAAGTGACGAATTTTGTACACCCCTGATTTCAAAAATACTCCAGGATCCTCCACTGAGAGATAAGACCCTACCGAATTAACAAATTCGTACCTGAAAGCAGACCTCCCCAAATGCTAGCTAAGAATCCACATAGGGGGATTACAAGATATGGATTCTCGAAGTAAAAGGAATTGCACCCGATGAGCAGTTTTAAGCCCTTCCAGCCACCCAAATTACCTGTCGACCCCGAGACTCCTGACATTTAACGAGAAAAATTCATGGTAGAACAACGACCTTGCCATCTTCAATAACCTTATCACGCACCATGTTCTCAAAGACCAAAGAGTAGTACCCACCCGTTCGCCTCCACCATCGCCAACTCAACTAACTGATAGCCCACAATGGGACCTACCAGAGGATCGACTGCCATGAAGGCAGTTGTGTCCTGGTTATTCACATTGTTCACGACCATCAAGGATTTGTTGGAAAGAATCTTGAACTGACATAGGGGAGGAGGTACGTGATGGCGCTACAAGAATGATTGAGGTCAGTAGAAGATGAAGAAGACTGGCTTCGTTAGGCTCAGCAGTAAAAGGCCTATTGACAACGCAAGCCCGCCACAGTCCTAGGCCTTTATGAGATGGTGCAACAGAATTTTGGACCCCTTTACAACCGTCTGGTCCAACCTTACCACAAACTACCTTTTCGGCTCCCATACTTATAACATTCTGTCTTTTGGACATACCCACATCCCACTCCAGATTCCTGAAAAAGTCTTGCCACCTAAAGTCGGGGTTCTCAAAAAGCCACTTCCACAGATTTGACCTCCCATGCAATGTACCAAACTTTTCATCTTCCTCGCCGTTAACATTTCCCGGCACTAAATTCTCCATCTCCTTAATATTGTTGTCCCCAGAATCCGAATCCACATGTTCAAATTTCGGCGCCCACGGCAAGGTTTCCTCCAAGACCCAAACATGAAACATAGACTCTTTCCACACGATTGAAATCTTTTCATCCACCTGCTTCCCCGATGAGAGAAGAACGTGGGTGATTCCATCCCAGTTAGCAACATCTTCCCAACAGAACTCTGATGGGCACATGATTCTGCTGAACAACCTTCCGATATCATATAAACTCTACTATCACGAATCAACATAGGAACCTCGTTAATTTGTTGACCTCAGGTATGATGAAAGTCAATGTGTTGGCAAAACAAAAGCTCAACTAACTCGAACCAAGAACATAACGCTTCTCTTTTGTTGTGTGAAAAGTTTAAATTTGACATGTCATCTCCGAAAGGAATCTTAACTTGTTGGGGTAGTTTATTTGACGGCCCTGCTTCATCACAAGCAGCTTCATCAACTTGGCCAAGAAAACCCAATTAGGTTCATCCCAAATCTTCAGTGATGATTAGAACATAAGGATATGGAGATAACTACAGATACATATATAGAGAGATAACAATACATACAAATATATTTAAAAATTAAGTGAAATTAGAACAAAAAAGTAAACTTACAATATCGTAATTATTATCATGGGGGCGGTTATCGTACAAGAGAGGCTTATCATACAAAATGTAAGAGACAACCTGGGACGGTGATTTGCATGATCAATGGATTAAAATGATGTGGTGGCACTATTGTAAATACAACAATTTTACAAATGGAAACAAAAAGTGAGAAAGGGTATTTTCATCATAGTCAATTACGAATCACAATTCTCTTCATTCTTTTAATTCTTTAAAATCAAATAATGTACGATTAGCGATTCTCTTTATTCTTCAAAATCAAATTACGTAACAAATGCTCAATGTAATAATCACGTACCGTGCGTGCAAGAAGTAACAAATGCTAAATGTAATAGTACATCATTAATCATGTAATGACTTATATTATAGATCTAATCACGTTATAGCAAAAAATAATAAAGTTCTCATTATATTTGTATAATCACGTAATAAGCATAACTTTAGTAAAAAAAATCATACAGTGAACAAAATTTTGTAATGTAATTACGTACTGATATATAATCATATGACATTACACTTGTTATATGTAGTACGTGATTATAGATGTAGAGTCACGCAGAGCATTTGTTACTGCTTGCATATATAGTAAGTAATTACATACTGGAACATAATCACGTAACATTTCACAATCACATTGTAACACCCCGACCACACATAAAACAACCCACGATAGAACGTCAGGGAGTCACGTTACAAATTGTTCACAACATATGGTACTAAAGTTTAATTTTATTAAATAAATGGAGACGAAGGCCCAAGTCCACTCCCGTGTGAAGCATACTTGATCATGCATTAGTACCTGAACATATGTGAAAATAACGGGTCAATACAAAGTTGGTGAGTAACATAGGTTTTAGAGGCAGGAATATGGCAAAATGTTTAGTATTGCAATACTTTGATCAAATACAAGAGCTGATGTGTTTTGTAACCAAGTTTGTCGCGAAAATAATTAGTATTGCAATACCTTGGTTTTGGTAATAAAACTTGTAGAATACATATAATATAGCTTGGATTTGTGAAAACTAAACATTTCCTGTCAACAAGAGACAACCTTGTATGGCTTATTTGGAATACTTTGTATAAACAAGTATGGCCGTTTCATAATAAATTCAAGCCTTTTATTGACCTTGTAGAGTAACCACAAGGGTTTATCTAATTGAGTAATTCGGTTGCCATCATTCCCTAATCAAACTGCCAAACAAAACCTAGGAAGCGGGAATGGGGTGTGAAATCCTATAGTGCCACATCATACTACCGATCGGCTAATCAAAGTTAACGAATGTATTTTACTCATGGATACAAAATGCACCAACAAGTTTCATACAAAAACAAAAATCATTTCTATATAAGCTATATATAGTAGGTTTGAAATTTGAAAATAGTTTGCACATATGAATCACCCTAAAACCATTTAAAAACGTAAAAGTGGAGACTGTGTACTCAATGGTTGCTTTGATGATGTTCTTACACGTGCTCAAAGAGTTCAAGTGGCTCCTGATAATATGAATTGTTCGTTAAGGTTGGGTTGTGATGGTGATTGTGGATAAGTATGGTTTAAGGAAACAATGTAATTTTAAAGATGTTTATAAGATGAGAATTTGACAGCTTTCAGTGTGGTCTTTTTAAAATATATTAAAAATAGTAAACGTTGTCAAAAAATTATAAAAACTTCCAGTTTACTAAATAGTGGATAGAATGTGGTTTACAATCATATGAGCAAGGGTCTCATGTAATATGGTTGGTTAAAACCCAACATTCTAATTTCGAAGTGTTTTTTAAAAGTTTTGACCCGTTATGACTAGTTTACGCTAATTAACTAGTCGTACGGGCAAACACGAGTCCGGATGGTCGAATTGGTCTTATGACATGTCATACGTGTCAAAAAAAGTTTCATGATGTTATATGATCAGTCTTGAAGTTAGAACATAGATCATATAAGTTTTAAGACCATTTTATGCCAAAATGGCATTTTTGACATTTTGGACACAAATAGTTGACTCTTTAATTGACCCGCCAAACGAAATGACCATAAGGTATAATATCATAGGATTATTCCCTATATTATCTTATTTTTGGGTCTTATTAGGTCCTAAGGTTGACCAAATGGGTCAGATTCGAAAGTCAAAGCATAAGTCAAACTATTTAACTTTTGACTAGGAATTGAGTGCTGAACTAGAAATGATGAATTAGACATGAAAAATGTCTTATAATGTTATATAAACTGATTTGGTGTTGTCCCAACCCCTGACCCTACCCTGGACGGGAGCGGTGAAAGCAAAGGTGGTACCGATGTTTATTAAAATTATCGCACCGAAAATTTCAACAGGACTCGGTGTTAGGAAAAATATCAGAGTTTTCAAACAGCGTAGTTATCATTTCATAAATTGTGGGGTAAAACTCATATTTACATAAAGGATTTTCACGGGGATAAACCCTTAATTATAAAACACGTTTTATTCAGGTTACATAGCCACTTATTTAAGCTTTAGTGCCTCGTAGCACTTTTTTCCTTCGCTTCACAATAAATCACCTAAAACGCGTTTCAAAAACATTTGACCAATGAAAAATACTGGTGAGTTCAATCAGTTGTATAAAAATACACTTTCTTATAATTACAACATTAAGGGTTTTTACATTTGTTTATATCTTACAACTACCCAAAGGTATTTGTCACTCGTAAGTTCATGTGGTCATATTACTTTTGGTCCTTCTTCCAATCAGTAACACATTATAAGTAATGTATACAAACCCCAAATACTGACAATAGTTTTCCCAACAAAGACTTAATCACTGTAATATAAGTAATAACTGGAAAACATTTAGGGTTTTGAAAGCATTTGATAAAAGAGAATGACTCACATTGAAGAATTTTTGAAAACTGTTTGTGAAGTGTGAATGCCCAAGACCCCCTCTAATTATATCTAAAAAATGATGTCATCGCACCACATGACGAGACATGGTTTCTGCATCATATCATGCGAGGAAGCCATGTTTGTCTAGATGGAATATGGTGCTCGTCGCGCCACGTGATGAAACAAAAGAGTTTGGTTGTGTCACGCGAAGGGGAAAGCTAGGGCATAGGTGTCATGAGTCAGCCATGTAGGCTTGCCATGTGGTGACACGTGGCCTCCCGTGAATCTTTCTCTGTCGTGCCATGCAACGAGCTTTAAAGCCTCCGTCGTGCCACGCGACGAGAATTTTTTAACTCTTTTGGTGGGTTTTCGCTGGAACGTGTTCGGGGTTTTGATTACGGATTGTTGTGGGATCTTTTTGAGGGTTGTTACATCCTCCCTACCTTGTTTTAAATCTTGTCCTCAAGATTTATTGGAATAAGTAAGGATATTTTTGTTTCATCTCTAACTATAATTCCTAGGTATACTCTACTCCTCGTTTCGAATCCCACTTTACTTTGACCACAACTAATCTCTTATGTTTAAGATTCTTAATCTTCCTATCTTTAATCTTTAGGGGCTTCTCAACGAACTTTAATCTTTCATTTACCTCTATATCTTGAAGAGGTATAATTAAAGACTCATCAGCTAAGCATTTCCTTAGATTGCATACATGAAAGACATCATGTATACAAGCCATTTCCTTTGGTAACTGTAATTGATAAGCTACTGGTCCAATTCACTTGATAATCTTAAATGGTCCAACAGATCTTAGATTTAACTTTCCTTTCTTACCAAATCAGAACACTCTTTTCCATAAAGAAACTTTTAGTAACACTTTGTCTCCGACTTGAAACTCTAATGGTTTACATCGATTATCTACATAACTCTTTTGACAATCTTGTGTTCTCTTCAATCTTTAGTTGACTTGAATTATCTTGTTGGTTGTTTGTAAAATCCCAAGACCTGCTAATTGCTTTTCTCCTATCTCTGCCCAACATACTAGGGTCCGGCACTTTCGTCTATAAAGTGCTTCAAATGGGGCAACATTAATGCTTGTATGCTAACTATTGTTATAGGAGAATTCCATTAATGTCTTTCAATATTTGGATTGTCCTTTCACTCTATCCATTAGTTTGAGGGTGATAAGATGTACATAAATTTAGTTGTGTTCCAATGTCTTTTTGGAAACTTTCCCACAAATGAGAAGTGAAATGACTATCTCTACCATATACAATTGATAACGAAACTCCATGTAACGAAACTATTTTCATCTACATATATTTTAGCTAATCTTTTCATACTAAAGGTTTCCTTCTGACTTGATTAGTCTATCCACATCACCAAGATTTTGTTGTTACCTTTTCTCGTTTGGTTTTCTAACTAAGTCCATTGTTATTAATTTCCATTTCCATACTAGTATCTCTAGTTGTTGAAGTAAACCTGAAGGTTTTTGATGTCAGCTTTAAATTGCGAACAAGTTAAACACTTAGAAACGTAACTAGCTATGTCGTTTTTCATTCATATCCACTAGAAATGTTTCCCCAACTCTTTCCGTTTATGGTTTAGGTTTTCGTTGGCATGTGCTAGGGGTTTTGAGTACAGATTGTTGTGGGATCTTTTTGAGGGTTGTTACAGGTGTCAAAACCTTTTGTTTTAATAGTTAAAAGTTCATTTATCGTAGAATGATAATTTATGTTTTTCACTTTTATTTTGTAAATGTTTGACTCGTGATTTCGCTTGTTAAACATTGGGCTGGCAATTTTGACACGAACACGATAACACGACACGAACCTACACAAAGTTAATAGGTTTCGTGTTTAACTTAATAAGTTTCGTGTTTATAACAGGTAGACATGATAAGACCTGTTTAATTTTGTGTTGTTTTCGTGTTTATCTATTTCGTATTCGTGTCTTATCGTGTTCATGTTTATCTATTTCGTGTTCGTGTCTTATCGTGTTCGTGTCTTAACACGTTGTGTTCGTGTCTTAATAGGTCATGCCAGGCACGGTATGACCTGTTAAGAATTAAGACCATTATACAATACTTGTTAAGACATGTTAATGGCTAAATATCAAACATGTAGTAAAAGGTCGTGTTCATGTCTTAACATGTCGTGTTCGTGTCTTAGCAGGTTGTATGATACGTTGGTAAATTTTTCATGTCTTAAACAGGTTGTTTCGTGTAACCTGTATATTATTAGGTTCGTGTTCGTGTTTGGAAAATCTGACATGATAAGATTTCATGTCGAGTTCATGTTAACCTGTTTAAGGTTCGTGTCTTATCGTGTTTAGGTCTTAACAGGTCGGTTTGGCACGATATGCTAGCCCTAATTAAATTTGAACTTTGAGTTGACTAAAATGGTCAGAACCGAAAGTCAAAGCAAAAAATCAATTTTCTTGACTTTTGGCTCATAACTGGCTATATAAAACGAAATAGAATAAGAGAAACACTTACTAGTGTTTGAAGGAAATATTAGAACTCAAGAATGGAGGCTTCAAGTGCAGAAGCAAGCTCCAAATGAGAAAAGAAGAGAGAATCTGAAAGTGTGAAGAAAATGGTTCAAGAACACACCTATTTATAGTAATTTTGGATCAAGGAGGTGTTGCCAAGTGTGTTTTGATGTTGCTTAGTGTCGTAACATGTGTCATAACTAGATTGAAGGTGGCAAGATTCGTGCAAGGTGGCAACAGTTGGAGAGAGGTGGCAATGCTTGGTGATAAAAAAAATTGGCTTTTGGGCACCCCTTACGAACCGTATGGGGTAGACCTTACGGTCTATATGGCACTCTGTTGCAAAACTTTTCATATGACATTTTTCACACCTAGACTTGTATTATCAGTTTGAGGGTGATAAGATGTACTTAAATTTAGTTGTGTTCCCATGGCTTTTTGGAAACTTTCCCAAAAATGAGAAGTGAAATGACTATCTCTACCATATACAACTGATAACGAAACTCCATTTAACGAAACTATACCATCTACATATAGTTTAGCTAATCTTTTCATACTAAAGGTTCCCTTCTGACTTGATTAGTCTATCCACAATCACCAAGATTTTGTTGTTACCTTTTCTCGTTTTGGGTAATTTTGTAACTAAGTCCATTGCTATTAATTTCCATTTCCATACTAGTATCTCTAGTTGTTGAAGTAAACCTTAAGGTTTTTGATGTTCAACTTTAAATTGCGAACAAGTTAAACACTTAGAAACGTAACTAGCTATGTCGTTTTTCATTCATATCCACTAGAAATTTTTCCCCAACTCTTTGCATTTATGGTTTTAGGTTTTCATTGTCATGTGCTAGGGGTTTTGAGTACAGATTATTATGGATCTTTTGAGGGTTGCTACAGGTGTCGAAACCTTTTCTTTTAATAGTTAAAAGTTCATTTGTCGTAGAATGATAATTTACGTTTTTCACTTTTATTTTGAAAATGTTTGACTCGTGATTTCGCCTGTTAAACGTAGGGCTGACAATTTTGACACGAACACGATAACACGACACGAACCTACACGAAGTTAATAGGTTTCGTGTTTAACCTTAACAAGTTTCGTGTCTATAACAGGTTGACATGATAAGACCTGTTTAATTTTGTGTCGTGTTCGTGCTTATCTATTTCGTGTTCTTGTCTTAACTGGTTGTGTTCGTGTCTTAATAGGTCATGCCAGGCACGGTATGATCTGTTAAGACTTAAGACCATTATACAATACTTGGTAAGACATGTTAATGGCTAAACATCAAACATGTGGTAAAAGGTCATGTTCATGTCTTAACATGTCATATTCGTGTCTTAACAGGTTGTATGATACGTTGGTAAATTTTTCGTGTCTTAAAGTGTAACCTGTATATTATTAGGTTCGTGTTCGTGTTTAGAAAATCTGACATGATAAGATTTCGTGTCGTGTTCGTGTTAACCTGTTTTAGGTTCGTGTCTTATTGTGTTTGGGTCTTAACAGGTCTGTTTGACACGATATGCCAACTCTAATTAAATTTGAACTTTTAGTTGACCAAAATGGCCAGAACCGAAAGTCAAAGCAAAAGTCAATTTGCTGGACTTTTGGCTCATAACTAGCTATATAAAACGAAATAGTTTAAGAGTAACACTTACTAGTGTTTGAAGGAAATATTAGAACTCAAGAATGGAGGCTTCAAGTGCAGAAGCAAGCTCCAAATGAGAAGAGAAGAGAGAATGTGAAGGTGTGAAGAAAATGGTTCAAGAACATACCTATTTATAGTAATTTTGGATCAAGGAGGTGTTGCCAGGTGTGTTTTGATGTTGGTTAGTGTCGTAACATGTGTCATAACCAGATTGAAGGTGGCAAGATTCATGCAAGGTGGCAACACTTGGAGAGAGTTGGCAATGCTTGGTGATCAAGAAAATATTTGGCTTTTGGGCACCCCTTACGAACCGTATGGGGTAGACCTTATGGTCTGTATGGCACTCTGTTGCAAAACTTTTCATATTTTGACATTTTTCACACCTAGACTTGTATTATCAGTTTGAGGGTGATAAGATGTTCTTAAATTTAGTTGTGTTCCCATGGCTTTTTGGAAACTTTCCCAAAAATGAGAAGTGAAATGACTATCTCTACCATATACAATTGATAACGAAACTCCATGTAACGAAACTATATCATCTAATCTTTTCATACTAAAGGTTTCCTTCTGACTTTATTAGTCTATCCACAATCACCAAGATTTTGTTGTTACCTTTTCTCGTTTTGGGTAATTTTGTAACTAAGTCCATCGTTATTAATTTCCATTTCCATACTAGTATCTCTAGTTGTTGAAGTAAACCTAAAGGTTTTTGATGTTCAGCTTTAAATTGCGAACAAGTTAAACACTTAGAAACGTAAGTAGCTATGTCAGTTTCCATTCATATCCACTAGAAATGTTTCCTCAACTATTTCCGTTTATGGTTTTAGGTTTTCATTGGCATGTGCTAGGGGTTTTGAGTACAGATTATTGTGAGATCTTTTTGAGGGTTGCTACAGGTGTCGAAACCTTTTGTTTTAATAGTTAAAAGTTCATTTGTCGTAGAATGATAATTTACGTTTTTCACTTTTATTTTGTAAATGTTTGACTCGTGATTTCGCCTGTTAAACGTAGGGCTGGCAATTTTGACACGAACACGATAACACGACATGAACCTACACTAAGTTAATAGGTTTCGTGTTTAACCTTAACAAGTTTCGTGTCTATAACAGGTTGACATGATAAGACCTGTTTAATTTTGTGTCGTGTTCGTGTTTATCTATTTCGTGTTCGTGTCTTAACAGGTTGTGTTCGTGTCTTAATAGGTCATGCCAGGCACGGTATGACCTGTCAAGACTTAAGACTACTATACAATACTTGGTAATACATGTTAATGGCTAAATATCAAACATGTAGTAAAAGGTCGTGTTCATGTCTTAACATGTCGTGTTCGTGTCTTAACAGGTTGTATGATACGTTGGTAAATTTTTCGTGTCTTAAACAGGTCGTTTAGAGTAACCTGTATATTATTAGGTTCGTGTTCGTGTTTGGAAAATCTGACATGATAAGATTTCGTGTCGTGTTCGTGTTAACCAGTTTTAGGTTCGTGTCTTAACAGGACGGTTTGACATGATATGCCCGCTCTAATTAAATTTGAACTTTGAGTTGACTAAAATGGTCAGAACCGAAAGTCAAAGCAAAAGTCAATTTGCTTGACTTTTGGCTCATAACTGGCTATATAAATCGAAATAGAATAAGAGAAACACTTACCAGTGTTTGATGGAAATATTAGAACTCAAGAATGGAGGCTTCAAGTGCAGAAGCAAGCTCCAAATGAGAAGAGAAGAGAGAATGTGAAGGTGTGAAGAAAATGGTTCAAGAACAAACCTATTTATAGTAATTTTGGATCAAAGAGGTGTTGCCAGGTGTGTTTGATGTTGCTTAGTGTCGTAACATGTGTCATAACCAGATTGAAGGTGGCAAGATTCGTGCAAGGTGGCAACACTTGGAGAGAGGTGGCAATGCTTGGTGATCATGAAAAAATTTGGCTTTTGGGCACCCCTTACGAACCGTATGGGGTAGAACTTACGGTCTGTAAGGCACTCTGTTGCAAAACTTTTCATATTTTGATAGTTTTCACACCTAGACTTGTATTATCAGCTTTTTGACATTTTTAACCCCCAACTTATTGTTTAGGTTATATGAAGAGTATTAAGGCATGTATAACCTATACTTTTGTTTTGGTAAGTATGTTACGTTAAAATCATTATGTTCAAATATTAGTTAATGAAATATTTACGAAAGAAATACAAAAATTTTTAAAGGCTCGAAATTTTCGCGGGGTTACAGTCTCCCTTTCTTTAGAAAATTTCGTCCTGATATTTATTCATTGGAGACTATTAAAATTGTCAATGTATGGTTTGTTTTTCCAAAGATGAGGGCATCATTTGGTATTGGGAATACGTTGTTTGTTTACGATTGGTTTGGAATCATATTGAATGGGCATCACTAGATAATAGATCTTAGTAACATTGGTCAACATCAAGAACATCAAGTGACTTAAATAACGCTACATTTACAATATAAGAAGGAACACTTATAAGTAATTACATACTGGACATAATCACGTAACATTTCACAATCACATTGTAACACCCGAACCTCATACAAAACAACCAACGACAGAACGTCGGGCAGTCACGTTAGAAATTGCTCATAACACATGGTACTAAAGTTGACCAAACAGGTCAGATTCGAAAGTCAAAGCAGAAGTCAAAGTGTTTGACTTTCGACAAGGTATTGAGTGCTAAACTAGAAATGACGAATTAGACATGATGAAACATGTCTTGTAATTTTATACAACCTGATTTGGTGTCAAAACTTTAGGTTTTAATAGTTAAAAGTTCATTCATCGTATAATGCAAATTTTACGTTTTTGACTTTTAATTTATAAATGTTTGACTCGTCATCTCGCCTACAAAATGTGATGATCAGAGGGTGTAATCGCAAGGGATTAACACCTTCATTATTAAGATCATGTAACAAAGTTCATTTTGAACTTTGACTTGATCAAAATGGTCAAAACTAAAAGTTAAACCAAAAGTTAATTTGCTTGACTTTTGGGCATAACTAACTATACACAATGATATAGACTAATAGAAACACTTACTAGTGTTTGAAGGAAAGATTAGAACCCAAGAATGCAGGCTTTAAGTGAAGAAGCAAGCTCCAAATGATAAGAGAAGAGAGAATGTGAAGGTGTGAAGAGAATGGTTCAAGAACACACATATTTATACTGATTTGGATCAAGGAGGTGTTGCGAAGTGTGTTTTGATGTTGCTTAGTGTCCTAACATGTGTCATAACATGATTGAAGGTGGCAAGATTCGTGCAATGTGGCAACACTTAGAGTGAGGTGGGAAATGCTTGGTGATCAAGATTTTTTTTTGCTTCTGGGCACCCCTTACGGACCATATTCATTTTCAACTTCGATTTGACCAAAATAGTTAAAAATGAAAGTTATAGCAAAAGTCAATTTGCTTGACTTTTGCCTCATATCTAACTATACAAAATGAAATAGACTTATAGAAACACTTACTAGTGTTTGAAGGAAAGATTAGAACTCAAGAATGGAGGCTTTAAGTGAAGAAGAAGCTCCAAATGAGAAGAGAAGAGAGAATGTGAAGGTGTGAAGAGAATGGTTCAAGAACACACATATTTATACTGATTTTGGATCAAGGAGGTGTTGCGAAGTGTGTTTTGATGTTGCTTAGTGTCCTAACATGTGTCATAACAAGATTGAAGGTGGCAAGATTCATGCAATGTGGCAACACTTAGAGTGAGGTGGGAAATGCTTGGTGATCAAGAATTGTTTTTTTGCTTCTGGGCACCCTTTACGTACCGTATTAATTTTCAACTTCGATTTGACCAAAATAGTTAAAAGTGAAAGTTAAAGAAAAAGTCAATTTGCTTGACTTTTGGCTCATAACTAATTATACAAAATGAAATAGACTAATAGAAACACTTACTAGTGTTTGAAGGAAAGATTAGAACTCAAGAATGGAGGCTTTAAGTGAAGAAGCAAGCTCCAAATGAGAAGAGAAGAGAGAATGTGAAGGTGTGAAGGGAATCGTTCAAGAACACACATATTGATATTGATTTTGGAATTAGGAAGTGTTGCCAAGTGTGTTTTGATGTTGCTTAGTGTCCTAACATGTGTAATAACTAAATTGAAGGTGGCAAGATTCGTGCAATTTGGCAAAATTTAGAGTGAGGTGGCAATGCTTGGTAATCAAGATTTTTTTTTTGCTTCTGGGCACCCCTTACAGACCGTATGGGGTAGCTCTTACGGTCCGTAAATATTTTCATATTTTGATGCTGATTACATACCACTAGACGACCCCGTTCCACCCGTCATCATCATCTCCGATGACAACCTCTCGGATGATGAATGAATGAACATCGACTTTCAACCCTTTTCCCTTCCTGAGCCTATTCCCGCAGATGTCCCTTTAGAGGCTGATATACCGCTTGTACCCTACTATCATGAGATGATTATTTATGGTCACCCTGAGGGTGAACATGTTGTTGCATATGACCTCATACCACTTAATGTAGTAGGTCTGTTGGACGAAGATATCGATGAGAACGACCACCTCATTCCTCCTGTTATCGACGATGATGACGATATCATCCCGGTCATACATGTTGACCACCCAAAGGACGACCTTGACATCAGAGAGGACTTTGACATAGCCATGTTAGAGCTTAGCCTGAGGTCACAGTTGTTGACATCTCATCTTCTGTACCATCCACACCTGAGACACCATCGCCTATGCTTTCACCCAATACAGTTTTACCACCATCTTCAGATACTCTACCTATACATGTTGATCCCGTTTTACCAGACACATTCCCCACTGATCATTTATCTGAGCCTGCACCATCACTGCATTCTTTGGGAGATATCACACACCACACTGATCACCCGATACATCACCCTTTTGCTGGACCGTCTAATTTTACTCTTAGTAGTACTTCTCAGCCTGCTGATCATGTACCCCATTATCCTTTTGCTGGGTCTTTCTCTATTACTATTGCACCGACTCTCATTTCTTATCAGGGCCCGTTCGCTGCAGGGCCATCACATGTTCCACACAGTCATTCTATGACCGAGTATCCTTTTTTTATTTTGACCCCCACTACTAGAGATCTATCACACCCCCACCACATGTGCATAGTACTGTTGCATACCCTTCACCTGACTATGTTGTTTCACATGTTCAGCCACCTCCGGGCATGAGCCCATCTGATCCATACCACCCGGACCATTTGCCACTTACCACCACCGAGTATAGGGTCACATCCACCGAGACACAGCTTGATATCTTGTTTCGACGGTTTAATGAGCTTAGTGCTCAACTTTCTCCTATTCGAGCATCTCAGAATGCTCCATCATAATCCTAGCCACCACCACCCACATCATCACCTCCACCACCACCACCACCACTACCGACATTTCCACCACCCACATCATCACTTCGACCACCCCACGTTGCCTCTTCATTTCATGAGAGGCGTATCAGTGCTATCGAGAAGGAGATAACATATTTTTGTGGTGTGATACACGCATCTTCACCCCCACCCCCACTGTCTGTCTAGATTTGGTATGTAATCATGTTTTGAGGGTAGTACCCATACCGGTTTGGTTGAAGATTGAAGATATATATATATATATATATATAACTTGAAGATTTTGAAGAAATGATGTGACGAAAAATACTTACTTGTTTTATATTGTCTATGACTTGTATTCCGGAGCGATGTAACTCTCAATTATATTTGTTCTTCACAAACATTATGCAACAAGTTGACAATATATATATATATATATATTGTGTGTGTGTGTGTGTGTGTGTGTGTGAAAGTTGGTATCTTTTCTTTTATTATGCATTGATATTATTCGTTATGTTCATGTTATGATGATTATCGTAAACCTTATGTGAAGAGATGTTAGATTTATTTGATTTTTATACATTAGTATACTTCACGATGACGTATTTATTCAATTTGAGTCCATGAATGACAATATTTATTTAAATATTTGTCTAATCACTCCTATATGTTATATATATGAAGATCATGGAACAAGAAAGAAGAAATATACGCCAACGTCAACCAACCTCTCTACCTGCATCACAAGCTGAACTAGATGCTCTGCTGAACTAGCGAATTGCCGAAGCGATCAAAAAACATGAAACTAACCGTACCAATCAATATAACGAAGCTAGAATTCAAACCCCACCAAGAGTTCAAAATCTTGCTATCGGTTGGTTAATCATAACCTTACCAAAAGAATTATAATTAATATTTATTTGCAAAAATATATATTTTTAACAATTTTTGAAAACAAACAATTCAGGATGCACGTACAAGAAATTTTTGTATTGCAAGCCACTCAACTTTGACGGAACTGGCGGTGCTGTGGCATTTGTATGATGGACTGAAAAGACGGACTCCGTAATCCGTATGAGCAATTGTTCTGCTAATCAGAGAGTTATGTATGTCTCGGGTTTGTTCATTGAGGAAGCTCTTTCATGGTGGAATCTACAAGTGCAAATACTAGGAGATGCAGCCGCATATGCTATTACGTGGGAAAGATTGAAGGACATGATGAGAGAAAAATATTGTTCAAGAGCTGAAATGCAGAAGCTGGAAACAAAATTTTGGAATCTAATGATGATTGGATCCAACATTTATGGCTATACTCAACGCTTTCACAATCTTGCTCGGGTTGTTCCGTATATGGTAACTCCCGAATTCAAACGAATCGAATGTTACATTTGTGCCCCGGAGATCTGAAGTATGGTTACATCGTCGCATTCGGCAACTATCACCGAAGCTTAAACGGATGCAGTGAGCCTTACCGAAGAGGCGGTAAGAATGAATAAGCTTTCAAGAAGGGGTGCCGAGAAGCCCAAGGAGACACATGTGGAGTCATCTTCGCATGACAACAAGAGAAAATTTTCTCATTTTAAAAAGGGATCAAGACCAAGCAACAAGAAGAAGGAAACCCTCGCAACAAGAGGAGGTAAAGCATTTGTAGCCACAACAGAAACTGGGCCAAAATATTATGCATTTCGAACCACCAAGTGTGATAAGTGCGGAAAGTTAGGATACCACACCGAGAATTGTTGGGGGAAACAACAAAGGAGGCAGGAACGTAGAGAAGAGAGAAAGTAGTAGTGGAATTGGGTCATATTAGGAAAGATTGCCCAAAGGTAAATAAAGGTCACGGTCGAGCCTTTGTGATAGGAGTCCGAGAAGCGCGCCAAGATCCTAATGTGATCACGGGTACGTTTCCAATCAACAATCACTTTGCATCTATTTTATTTGATACCGGCGCAGATTACGGTTTATATCTTTAGACATAAAAGATATACTTAGGGTAAATTCAAATAAATTAGACATTCCTTTCACTATCGAATTGGCGAATGGAAAAACAATTGAATCTGTAGAGATTGTTAAAGGATGCTCTTTAGAGCTTGGGGATAAAGTTTTAACATCGACTTATTACCCGTTCAATTAGGAAGTTTCGACATCGTAGTTGGTATGGATTGGTTATCCAATAACCGAGCTGAAGTCGTGTGTTGCGATAAATTCATTCGTATTCCTCTTCCTAATAATGAAATACTTCTTGTTCATGGCGAGAAGAATGAAACACAACTACGAGTTATAACTTGTATGAAAGCTCAAAAGTGCTTACAGAAAGGATGCATCACATTCTTATCACACGTAGTTGATAAGAAAGCTAAGGAGCTGAAAATTGGGGAGATCCCTGTTGTGAAGGAATTTCCTGAAGTTTTCCCAGAAGACTTGCCGGGAGTGCCACCACAACGACAAGTCGAATTTCGTATAGACTTAATTCCAGGAGCCGCACATGTTGCAAAATCCCCTTACCGATTAGCTCCTTCAGAAATGCAAGAGTTGTCCATGCAACTTCAAGAGTTGTTGGATAAAGGTTTCATTAGACCAAGCTTCTCACCTTTGGAGCTCTAGTTTTATTCGTGAAGAAGAAGGATTGAAGTTTCATGATGTGTATAGACTATCGATAATTGAATAAGCTCACGGTCAAGAATCCGTATCCATTACCGAGGATCGATGACTTGTTTGATCAACTTCAAGGATCGAGTTTCTATTTGAAGATTGACTTAAGGTCAGGATACCATCAGCTTAGAGTTCAAGAAGAAAGTATTCCTAAGATGGCATTCCAAACTTGCTACGGCCATTACGAGTTCCTTGTTATGCCTTTTGGCTTAACAAATGCACCAGCAGTGTTCATGGATTTAATAAACAGTGTGTGCAAACCATACCTTGATAAATTTGTGATAGTGTTTATCGATGACATATTGATATATTCGCAAAACAAGGACGAACACGAACATCATCTTAGAGCTATTCTTGAGTTATTGAAGAAGGAGAAACTGTATGCAAAATTCTCTAAATGTGAGTTTTGGCTTCGCGAAGTTCAATTTCCCAGACATGTAGTCAATGAGAAAGGCATACATGTCGATCCATATAAAATAGAAGCCATCAAGAATTGGAATGCACCAAAGACACCAACCGAAGTACGCCAATTTTTAGCATTGGCCATTGATTACCGGATATTCATTGAGAACACATCAAAGATTACACAACCTCTAACTTCCCTCACTCAAAAAGAGAAGAAGTTTGATTAGGGAGAGAAACAAGAAGTAGATTTTCAACTGCTTAAGGACAAACTATGTGATGCACCCATTCTATCACTTCCGGATGGCACAAACGACTTTGTAGTTTATTGCTATGCATCACATCAGGGATTAGGATGCGTGTTAATGCAATGAGAGAAATTTATTGCATACGAATCATGCCAATTAAAAGTTTACAAGAAGAACTATACCACACATGACCTAGAGTTAAAAATATGGCGTCATTATCTTTACGACACTAAGTGCACGATTTTTACTGATCACAAAAGTCTTCAACACATATTTAACCAGAAAGAGTTAAATATGCGCCAAAGGCATTGGCTTGAATTGTTGAATAACTATGATTGTGAAATCAAATATCATCCGAGCAAGGCGAATGTTGTCGCGGATGCCTTGAGCCGAAAAGAACGAGTAAAGCCCCTATGTCTACGATCATTAGGACTCACAATTCATAATAACCTCACCTCTCGAATTCATGACACCCAAGAAAAATCACTAAAGGAAGGAAAATTTAAAGCGGAAATGCTTAGAGGTATGGAAAAACATCTAGAACCAAAAGAGAACGGAGCCTTGTATTTTATGAGTAGAATTTTGGTTCCTCGTTTTGGCGGTCTCGAGATCTAATTCTAACTGAAGCTCATAAATCCAAATAATCGATACATCCTGGAGCGGATAAAATGTATCATGATCTTTAAGAATATTATTGGTGGCCTAATATCAAAGGTGATATTGCCACATATGTTGGAAAGTGTCTAACAAGTGCTAAAATCAAGGCCGAATGCCAAAAACCTTCAGGATTGTTACAACAACCTGAAATTCCCACTTAGAAATGGGAACAAATTTCCATGGATTTCATAACTAAATTACCCAGATTATCTCACGGTCATGACATGATTTGGGTAATTGTTGATTGATTAACTAAGTCATCTCATTTCTTGCCAATATGTGAGAAAGATAAGACTGAGAAGTTAGCTGAACTCTATCTCAAGGAGATTGTGGCAAGGCACGGAGTGCCTATTTCAATAATCTCTGACCGTGATGGTCGTTTTTTATCAAGAATCTAGCAAACATTTCAAAAGGCTTTTGGATCTCGCTTAGTCTAAGTACGGCCTTTCATCCCAAACTGACGGCCAAATTGAACGCACAATTCAAACTTTAGAAGACATGCTTCGTGCTTGTGTGATGGACTTAGGCGGAAATTTGGACACCCACTTGCCTTTAGTGGAGTTCTCATACAATAACAGTTATCAAACAATAACAGTTATCAAACAAGTATTCAAGCTGCTCCATTCGAAGCATTATATGGATGAAAGTGTTGATCTCCGTTATGCTGGGCGGAAATAGGAGACAAACAAATGATAGGACCCGAGTTAGTCCAAGAGATTACTGATAAAATATTTAAAATCCGAGAACGTATCAAGGCGGCCCGAGACAGACAGAAAGCTACGTGGATAAACGTCATAAACCGTTATCTTTCGAGGTTGGAGACAAAGTGTTGTTAAAAGTCTCGCCTTGGAAAGGTGAAGCTAGATTTGGGAAGCAAGGAAAGCTTAGCCCAAGATACATAGGACCTTATGAGCTTTTGGAAAAAGTTGGAACTGTCACTTACAAGTTAAGATTACAAGAAACTCTTAACAACGTCCACGACACCTTTCACGTGTCAAACCTTAAAAAGTGTCTTTCGGACGAATCATTCATTATTCCCCAGATGAAATTATTATAGACGACAAACTCCATCTTCGAAGAACCTGTCGATGTTTTGAATTCAAAAACTCAGAAAACGAGAGGAGTCGTATCAAACTAATCAAAGTCCGTTGGAACTCGAAGCGTTGACCCGAGTTCACTTGGGAACGAGGAGATGAAATGAAAAGAAAGTAGCCTCACCTGTTCAAGGAAATCCCTGCAACGGATAATGCAACTTAAATTTTGGGACGTTGAACAGGGGGAGAATGTGACATACGACAAAATACCGGTAAATCTGTACAGCTTAAACAACTATTACGTTAGTAATTTTGATTTGATTTTATTTAATTGAGTCTTAAAAGTCTAGGAATTTCAAAATCATAGCTTAGTATGATAACAAACCCGCCACAATTAGAACATGTAAATTCTATCATAGACTGGCAGCAGAAACACGAACACACTGTACATGTCAGGACTAGTCGCGGTACAGTCTGACACAACAAAACGAGAAAAAAGTATGTCCGTGATAAATATTATATAGAAACATTAGTTGAAAATAATGTACGAACAATACTTTCAGAAAAATTCTATTAAAACATCAAATTGTCCAGTCCGCGGATAACACAACAATGTTGCAGTGTATACAGCACTCCGTAGAACGAAACAGCAAATGCCCGAAATTCAAAAATAAATATTATTTATCATAAAAATATATAGGGTATTAAAAACAACACAAAAACCCTTATTTAAACTTTAGGTTCTAAAGCTACACGTGTCACACACCAAGGCGGATACATCGGAGTGAGACGAACTAGATTGCACGTGACATTATAACACTAATTGTGACAATATTTAATTAAACAACTCATTTCATTTCAAATCACCAAATTGTCAAATACAATACATTTCAAATACAAAACAATAACATACGAGACATGTTCAACAAAACATATTAAATAACTTAGCATTCTAAGCGTGTTTCTATGCCGATCCTACTAAGTTTCGCCATGTCAATCTCATCAACCTGCAACATGTTAAAAAGTATACTACAATAACAAAGTATTGGCGAGTACACAAGTTTGATATCATAGCATAAGTAATAAAAAAGATTTAAACAAATCCACATGATAAGTTAGTTTTCAAGATAAATGTAAACAAGGCATGTGAACTACAAGTCAATCCTCTAGTGTACCGCATAATAGATTAAAATTTAACATTGACGACAAGAATACAGGCGGTGCGTTACTCCTGTAGCGCTATACATGTTAAGGGAGGCTTGATCGAAGTTAATGACATTTAGTATCACATAAGAATGTACCAAGTAACAATTCAAGTATCACATAACTATAGCATGTATGATGGATTGTTTGTGTGATTTCATAGAATAAAAGTGTGATTTAGTGTATTTTGATTGATTAGCATGTTGCACCCAAAAAGGGTAAAGCGTAAAAAGGGTGTCGAGTGTACTCACGGTTTTGCAAAGTTAATTCCATGAAAGCGCTTAGGTTATTTTAGGGGGGATGAACACCGAAGGAAACATAGGTGTGTGAGTATTAGATTGACGATGGAGTTTGATAGTTTTTAGGAATTAAAGTATGCAAAAAGTATGTATAGTCTAAAGTATTTATCTAGACGTTAACGCTCGTTTTTGACACTATAAGACCCGAAGGGTGCTTGTGTTTTTATGGGTCATGCCCAATAGAATCGTAACGATGGTTAGGTCTTAGATGAAATAACCTAATATTAGGACAAGTAACCATATGGTTATCGTCAAAGGTTTGGTTATATTATTTATTTACATATATATTTTACATATAGTATTACAAGTTCATCATAGAATTCATATAATTCATGGATGTCATATACGTCATAGAAGTCATGCATGGAGGTAGGAGGATAACCATCCTAAACCTCTTCACTAAGCTACACTTCGAACCGAATAAGCAAGCTAGGTGCATGCATCCCAAACATAGCCTTATTACTCTAGTGAAAGTGAACCATAGCTTAATGGATAAATCTCAAGTGAGGGGTGGATTGGAAAGTTGGATCTGTAATCACACCTTCACCAACACGAGCTTGTAAGCTTGGATGGCTCAACACTTGTGGGTATAAAACCCTAGTAAATCCCCAATTTTAGAGGCATGTTGCCTCCTGATTTTGTATGGAACAATCTAGCTAGCTCACTAACCATAAACTTGATTAGAGGCACAAGTAGCATAGAGTTGGGTTTAAAAACAAGTTCGAAAAAGTTTATAAGTTTAACTTCCAAAACAGAAAGTTTGGCTCTAAAAATGGTATTGTTCCACCTTGGTTTTCCATAGAAAACCTATGATAACATCCCATGGGGCTTAGCAAACAATGTTGAGGAAGAAAACATGAATTAAAGTTTAAAAAGATAAAAATGGGCAGAAAGTTACACACTTTGGACATAAAAATGGTGGGTTTCACCTTAGTTTGCCCAAGCAAACTTGTGAGAACCTTCCTAGAGGTTATCCAAGGGTGTTAGAAAGAAAAATAAGGATTGAAGAAGAAGAGAAGTGAGTTGAAACTCACTTGCAATCTGTTTGGTTTCAGCAGAAAGTTTATGAACTTTGGGAGGTTGTTTGAGGTGTTTGGAGGCTTGTAAAAGTGAGAAATGGGTCGGGGAAGGCTTGCTTTTATAGTGAAAGGATTAGGGTTAGGATTAGGGTTGCAATTAATGTAATTAGGTGGAGATTTGAATTGAAAAATGGTGGGAACGAAGTCATGGTAGCTTGCGGCCGCAAGCTGCCTAGTCTATCTTTTTTTATTATTTAATTTATTTTCTTGTTATATTTGATGCACATTTTATATATTTTAGGCATGTTACTAAGGTGGAGTGTTTGGAAGGTTTAACTTAAAGTTTGGGCCTTACAAGATTCAAAAAAAGGACATGATTATTGTTGAAGTGTCACGATAATGATTAAACAATTCGAATGATGCTGAAAGCTTGAATACTTGCGTTTAGAATGACTAATCATCTAGCTTGACTTTGGTTAAGATTTACAAATGTATAATAGGCATTTACGGGTCACTTTGAAATGATTTATCGAACAACAATTTAACGTACGTTCATAAGTTTAAGCATGTATAAAGTTTGTGAAATTCGCAAAATTGATCAACTTGATTACAATCAAAGCCTTTGATTTACAATGATTTAGAAATAGAAATACGATTACAAGGTTTGGACTTTCCAAAAATAGAAACATGAAGCAATCTTACTAAAAACAGAAAGTTACAAATGCGAAGCGTTACAGTCTCCCTCATTTCGGTAATTTCATCCCCAAATTTAGGAAGATGCAACGAACAAACGCGGATACTTAGTCTTTATGTCGCTTTCAAGTTCCCAAGTAAATTCAGCGCCACGTTTTCCTTCCTATCGAACCTTCACGATAGGAATTCGACTGCACCTTAGTTGCTTAGTGCCTCGATCCATGATTTCGTCTGGTTTCTCCATGAACTCTAAGGTCTCATTAATTTGAAGATCTTCAAGTGGAACTTAGAGTCCTTCTTCGGTGAGACATCTTTTCAATTTTGAGACATGGAAGGTAGGATGAACGTTGTTGAGCTCTTGTGGTAGGTCCAGTCGGTAGGCTACCTTGCCAATCCTTTTGACAATCTTGAAAGGACCCACATAGCAAGGAGCGAGCTTTCACTTTTCCCAAAATGAACCACGCCCTTCCCAGGGGATACCTTGAGAAGTACAAAGTCACCAACATTGAATTCCAAAGGCTTGTGTCTTTTGTCTGCGTAGCTCTTTTGTCGGCTCCTACCTTTAGCAAGTTGTCCCGAATTTGCAAAATCTTGTCCGTCGTCTGTTATACAAGCTCGGGACCAGTGATTTGAGCTTCCCCAACCCCGTGCCAACAAATAGGCGATCGACACTTACGTCCATACAATGCCTCGAATGGTGCCATTTGAATGCTCGCATGGTAGCTATTATTGTATGAGAATTCGACCAAAGGCAAGTGCATATCCTAGTTGCCACCAAAATCGATTACACAAGAACGAAGCATGTCCTCTACAGTTTGGATAGTACGCTCGGTTTGACCATCAGACTGAGGATGGAAAGTTGTACTGAGATTGAGTGCAGTACCAAGAGATTTTTGAAATGTTTGCCAAAGACGAGAGGTGAAACGACCATCACGGTCCAAGATAATGTCAATGGGGACACCGTGACGACAGATGACTTCATCCATGTAGATACGAGCCAATTTCTCGACTCGGTAGTCTTCACGTATGGGAAGGAAATGAGCAGACTTGGTCAGATGGTCGATGATTACCTAAATACTATCGTGACCAGACAATGTTCAGGGAAGTTTGGTAATGAAATCCATAGCAATACTCTCCCATTTCAAAACAGGGATTTCCGGTTGCTCGAGTAAGCCAGAGGGACGCTGATGTTCGGCTTTACTTTGGAATAAGTAAGGCACTTTGAAACGTAATAGGCGTTATCTTTCTTCATTCCAGGCCACCAATATGACACACGAAGGTCGTGGTACATCTTATCGGCGCCAGGATGAATAGAATACCGAGACTTATGAGCTTCACTCATCAAGAGGTCATGAAGATTATCATGGTTTGGAATCCAAATACGGTCGAGATAGCACATGATGCCATTAGATTGGCTCACGAGTTGGTTTTCAGTACCACACATCAACTCATTATCGAGGTTACCCTCATTAACGGTCGAGTATTGTGCCTCACGAATCATCTCTTGAAGCTTTTCCAAAGTTTGCTAACAACATACACTCTAAACATGAGTTTTCCGACTAAGTGTGTCGGCCACAACATTTGCTTTACCAGGGTGGTAGCGGATATCGCAGTCGTAGTCGTTTAATAATTCCACCCAATGACGCTGACTCATGTTGAGTTCTTTTTGATTAAAGATGTGCTGGAGGCTCTTATGGTTGGTGAAGACCGTACACCTTGTACCGTAAAGGTAGTGTCACCATATCTTTAATGCAAAAACACCTACACCAAGTTCGAGGTCGTGCGTAGTAGTTTTTCTCATGAATTTTGAGTTGTCGTGACGTGTAAGCGATGACCTTGTCTCGTTGCATAAGAACACAACCAAGACCTTGTCTTGAGGCATCGCGATACATGACAAGGTCGTCGGTACCATCGAGAAGGGTTAGGATAGGAGCATTGTAAAGCATGTCCTTGAGCGTTTGAAAAGATTCCTCTTGTTCGGAACCCCAAACAAAAGGTTATCCTTTTGAGTCAAGGAAGTGAGAGGCACTGCAATTTTTGAGAAATTAGAAATAAACCGACGGTAATAACTGCTAAGCCGAGAAACTAACGAATCTTGGATGGTGTCTTAGGAGCAATCTAATTTTTCACCGCCTTGATTTTTGCAGGGTCAACATGAATACCAAGTTCGTTTACGACATGACCAAGGAATTGAACCTCCTTTAGCCAAAATTCACACTTGGAGAACTTGGTGTAATGACGTTTCGTACGCAATAGCTGAAGGATAAGACGCAAGTGTCTCTCATGTTCTTCTCGCGTATTGGAATAGATTAGGATATCGTCAATGAAAACGAACATGAATCGGTTGAGATAGGGCTTACACACGTGATTCATTAAATCCATAAACACGGCGGGTGCGTTGGTCAGACCAAATGGCATGACCACGAAGTCGTAGTGCCCATAACGTGTGCGAAACGCGGCTTTGGGTATATCTTCTTCGAGAACTCAAAGTTGATGATAACCAGAGCGAAGGTCGATTTTCGAGAAACAAGTCGCGCCTTGAAGCTGATCAAAAATGTCGTCGGTGCGAGGAAGAGGGTATCGGTTCTTGACCATAAGCTTGTTGAGCTCACGATAGTCGATGCACATACGAAAGGATCCGTCTTTCTTTTTGACGAATAGAACGGGTGCGCCCCAAGGAGACGTGCTAGGACGCATGAAGCCTTTATCAAAAAGCTCCTGAAGTTGGCTAGACAGCTCTTACATCTCCGAGGGTGCTAGGCGATAGGGGGATTTTGCGACCGTAGTTGCGCCAAGGATGACGTCGATATGAAAGTCAACCGAATGGGGAGGAGGAGGACCAGGAAGATCCTGAGGGAAGACGTCAGGGAAATCACGCACAATGGGGAGTTCACTCACGCTTGGACTCTTGTCCTTCTTTTCCACAATGTGGGCAAGAAAGGCGAAGTATTCCTTATGCAAATACTTGTTCGCTTGGATACATGACATATGCTTGAGACCTTTGGAAGGTTTCTCGCCATAGACGTGTAGAGAATCATTATTCGGAAGGGGAAGACGAACGTACTTTTCCGAACAAACAACTTCAGCACGGACTTGCCTAAGCCAATCCATACCTACTATGATATCGAAGCTACCCATTTGCATGGGTATGAGGTCAATAGAAAACATATGATCGTTGAGATTTAAGGAACAATTAGAAAGGAAAGAATTAACAGTGATGGATTTTCCATCAGCGACTTCGACTTCGAATGATTTAGGAAACTTAGAATGACTATACATAAGCAATGGTTCGAATTCAATGGATACAAAACTTTTATCCGCCCAGTATCAAATAAACACGTAGCGTAAACATTGTTAACAAGAAACGTACCCGATATGAGATCGTTGGAGTTTTGAGCTTGTGCAGCTGTGATGACGGAGGCTCGACCGCGAGCTTGCTGCTGTTGCTGGTTGTGTTGTTGCACTTCGGGCAGTTGTTTGCGAAATGGTTTGGATCTCCGCATCTGAAGTAGGCACGAGCAGCGGGTGCAAGAGGTCGGTTTTGATTTACGGTAGGGTTTTAGGGTGCAGTTATGGCTCGGGCTTGGTTGATAGGGGCTTGCAGAGCATTTCGGTGCTGTTGGGCGAAGTGGCAATACTTATTGCAGATAGTGCATAGGCGGCCTGGGGCAGTAACCGGGTGATGGAAAGGACAGGTGTTGCACTTGGGATGCGGCCTGGTGTATGTTTTCTTGATGGGTTCAGGTGCGGCTAAGGCTAGCTGTTGGGGGTTTAGCAGAGTGACTACCGCGCAGTTTTTGCTCGAAGCCTTCCGCTTCTTGCCTTTGGTGCTGCTTCTTGGGTGTTTGGGTGAGGTAGTCTCGGCGAGGGTTTCGTTGGTGGCTTGGTGGGCTTTCCTTAGTGAAGCCTTGGAGGCTTCATGAAGGACATGGCTATTGTTCAGTCAAGCAGCCAAACGAATGGCTTCCTCGAGGGACTTGGGCGAGGTGGTATCGACCAGGTCTGCGAGGTGAGGAGGGAGGCAACGTATGTACTTAACCACTGCCTTTTCGGCCGTGTCGACTTAGCTTCGGCAAATTGCACCCCGCTGCTTAAAATGGGCTGTGAGGCCAGCGTTGTCATTCCCAACCTGGTTGAGGTTCCAAAACTCATTTTCGAGTCGTTGGCGTACGTGGGGAGGGCAGAATTCGCTTTCCATTAGCTTCTTAAACTCGGTCCAAGGGAGGGCGTGAGCAGCTTCGTTACCACGAGCGCTATGCTCGGAAGTCCACCAATCAAGAGCCCTTGATCGGAATACCCCTGTAGCATTCATGGTACGCAGGTGGTCGGGACAACCACTTTGAATAAAAGTGACCTCAATGGCGTCGAACCATTGTAGTAACTTGGTGGCGCCCCCTTCGCCGGTGAAAGGTAAGGGATTGCAAGAGAAAATTGCTTGTGGGTGAAGGTTGTCTTAGGTGGTTCAGCCTTGGAGTCGACGGAGATGTGAGGTGGTTTGACATTAGGTGGAGGTTGGATTTTACTAACGATCTCGGGTATGACCTTGGCCATATGCTCAGCCATTTGTTCGGCCATGAACTTCATGCAATCCTTTTTGGACACGAAATCGGATTGGGACTTTGACTTGGACTTAGAGTTCCTCTTACCCATAACGCTTTGAAAGAAAGACATCTATAGGATTTGACAATAGAAGATAGATTTAGGCTTTGATCATAATGCGTTTTTATAAAAAGAATTCATTTTTGAGCATATGAGTATAACGTAACACGTATGAATTCCCATAGATAGCATAAGCATATAAGCATTCAAAAGCATAAACATGTATGAATTGCATAAGGAGTATAAATTTAGTTGGTTCACGAGGATTATTATTATTATTGTTGTTTTTGGTTACGAAAGGTATGTGAGTTGTGCATCGGGATAGAAATGAGTAAGGTATCAAGTATTAAAACAAATGATAATTGAGATACATAAAAGACAGGCGCAATAAAACATTGGAGTGTTTCGGATTGAGAAACGTCGACTATTCCAAAGTGAATCGAGATCCTTTCAAATTAGAGAAATGTGCTTTGGCCTATATGTAGGTCCCCTAGTCCTTATGGATCTTCACAGAATCGTCTATCTAATCTAGAGTGCGGAATCCCCTAGATCAGATTCCACGGAAACAAGAACACGAACACATTTCTTCTATTGAATATCTAACACAAAGGTTTACAATCAATTCAAGACTCTCTCTGAACAACTAAACCAGCAACACGATCAACAGAACCAGCAACCTTAACCCCAATGCAAACCTCCCTTTATATAGAGATAGGTTATGCAACTGGGCTAGGGTTTCCCTACATGGACTGCGAATGTGTTTAAAGCCTAATTCGCCTACCATGAGCTATTTAGTGTCTAGTTCAGCCCAATTACTTCTAATTAACTATTACAAAACTAAACCCGCTAACGGTTTATCATTTTACTAAGTACAAGATATCCAAAGACCAAATCTAAGCTGTTGTCACAAATATGCACCAACAAACTCCCCCTTGACAATAGCTTCATAAAATAACTTAGTCTTCAGTCTTCTTACAATCTTCAGCATCTTTGAAAAACGTTGGTCTTTGGAAAGCTTCACTTTAGCAGCTTCTATCAGCAACAGACTCCCCCTAAGGTGATGTATCCAATCACCAAACCTTCTATATCGTTAGAATTTGAGTAAACTCCAGTTTAGTCCTTGCATAGCAATCTTCACTACTCTTCAACTTTTGTCTGCAATGTAGAAAGGAGGTTCTACCATGCATCCAAGCAAACTCCTCTTCACCAAACTTCCCAGCAACACACTACTACAATCTGTATACTATAAAACAAACATCTCGAGAAACCATAAAAATTTTTCAACACAAGTTAAACAAATTATTATTAATATACAAGAGATAGTAAAACTGTACCACCGATTAAGCACTTCTCAACTCATACCATATACGCAAAACTTTAAGCACACTGAACCTGCAAGATATTAAAAAAAATTTTGAACTCATCTTCTAACAGCGTCTCCCCTATCAGTAAGAACTCCTCCATGAACAACCATATTCCATACGTTAAGAATTTACAAGAAAATGAAATATTTTTGGATTTTTATATTTTCCGAAAGCAAGTAAATAACAAAATAATAAACACTCTATTTTTGTGAGTATCACCCTTAAGAAGATCATATCAGCAACATCAAACTGTTTTCACACTATTTGATAATTCTATATGCAATATTCATGAAAAAAGTTCAAGATGATTACCAGTATTGTTTATCCACTTAAACAAAATACATGAACATTTCCAGTACCATTACCTAGTGATATGTTAGATAATTTATACTGATATACTAGAGTGTCCCATTTCAGGACATACCCCCACGATCAAGGTATTCACAAAAATTCATCGTAGTAGGTGAGTATACCGAAATTCATCCGTTTGAATTACAACGTTAGATAATTGGTGATCAGGTCAGTACTTCCGTACAGCAAAGAGACCAATTATCCAACGAGGGTTAGGGCAAATACCAAATTTTGGTACTAATAATGCAATTTGCATATTTGAATAATTCTCTAGGAGAGCTTCTTTAATTTTTGGGATTTGGCATTTTAGCTCTTTTAAGATATCCTGGTTGTGCCTAGGTCAGCATATATTTGGATGTAGTAGAAGGATAACCTTGATACCCCGGATGAAACAACGATATAAAGACCTAAAACCTCAGATTTTGGTAATCTATCAACGCAAGATTTAAAGTTATAAAACCATACGCCACGTATATGTTACCCACTCATACACAGGTTGTTATTTTTATATCACCAAGGTAAGTTGATTATTTCATGCCTTTTGCCTACTGGTACATCATATGATGAAGCTGCTATCACACTTAAGCAATTTTAATTTTAATTTCAGTGTGACAGTCTAACTTGCTGATGTACTATCATTTCTTCTTCATAACCTTAAATTTTCTTCAAGTATAATGACTCATTTCGTTTTACGAAAAGTTTGATTCTTTTAGGTTCGAGAGCTCATTTACCAGACTTTGGTTTTGATTGGTTAACCTATCAACCTCACTTTGCAGTTCACGACATTTTAAACAAACAGAACTACCAGAGTTAGAATGTACCTTTCCTGTTGACTTGTTTAGATCGGCCATGAGAGAAGCAAAATCAGCAGCCATCTTCTTCTCTATAGCAGTATGTTCTCCATCAGCTTTTTCAGCTACCTTCTCTCGCTCTTCCTCAGCATTAGCTTTCACTTCTTAATCAACAACTGGAGCTATCTCAGCCATGAATGCCTATGATGCATTGCTATCACCCTCCAGATGAACACTGCAATCATAAGAACCCTCTCTAGCAGTAGAGATCAGGGCCTTCGATCCAGTGTTGGTTGACGTATTCCTGTTGCTTGAACCATGACCAGGAGAATCTTGAAAGGATGAGTTAGAGTGAGATTCAGTTTTTGGTTGTTGACATTCTCTAGCAAAATGTCCGTAGTTTTGACAATTGTAAAACTTCACTTTAGACTTGTCAAAACCCACACTCTTTCCAATGAACTTTCTGCCCGTTCTGTTCATGAACCTCTTCACTCTTCTAGAGATCATGGCCATCTGCCATTGTAAATCCATCTCCTCTAGGCCATCAGGGTCAATCTGATCATAATCTTCATCAAACGTAGCAAGATCAGATATTCTTTCCTGAATGTAGTTCTCGTAGGAAGCAACAAAAGAAGCAAGCAATGCCAGATGATCTTCAGCACTTTTGACACTCAGAGGCATAGACCTAGGACTGATGTTACTATTACTTGATTGTTGTCTCTTTGCCCCTGACGAGCCTCCTGAAGCAACAACAAAACATACTTCACCCTCAGCATTTGTCACGATCTGCTCATTTTCAAATGAGAGAAACGCAGTTGCACTATCACTTGAAGCATTGTTGGTAGATGATGGTGTAAGCCCTTTATAAATCCCTGGATCTTGAACCTGATCATATCCAGTCTCCTTCTTCTTCATATTGAGCTCATAAGCTCTCAATTTCCAACAACCTCTTCTAAGTCTTTAGTTTCGTAGTCAGCTTCACCCTTTATCATCAACGTATAAATATCCCACTTTGCAGGTAAACCATCCAGCAACTTGTCGTTTATCTCCACATTCGTGTATCCCTCTATGTCATAATTGTCCATTTCCGACATCAGATGATAATATCTCGTGATAAAATCTGCAAGGGACTCACTCCTCATGCCTTTAAACACAACAAATTGTTTCTTCAGCAGATCAACTTTGTTCTTCTTCACATCAATATTGACCTCATACCTCTTCTCTAGGGCATCCCACATCTCCTTCGACGTTGTATAACGCTTGAATGGATGTTTGATGCCATCAGGCAATGACATCTTTATAAAAGCTAAGGCTTTCTTCTCATACTCATACATCCTTTTTTCAGCTTCTGACATGTTCACATAAGCAGTGACACGTTGTCTGCCCTCAAAGTCATGAGTGGGGTTCGCATACCCATCTTGAATACAGATCCACATCCATGTATCCTGATATTCAATGAACGACTGAAACCTGTCCTTCCATGTTAGGTAATTCTCTACCTTCAGCATTTTTGGAGGTTTGTTAGTCGTGCCAGCCTCGTGCTCCATTCTTAACAGTTCATTTAGGTTAGACATATTCGACATTTTTACCGAACCGGCTCGTTAAAAACGTTAAACTTGACGAAAATGAGTGGTTGCCAGATTATACTGCTAGACTCATCTCGATGTTATGATTCTAATGATGTATATTGTCCGATTATGATTTTTTTGTCCTAATATTCACATGAGCCTAACCGTGCAACCGGTTTGTCAGGATTGTCTATGGATCAAATTCTATGTCCGAAAACGTTTAATCCGGTTACGTCAGCTGATTAACTTTCCACCTTTTTTTTATAGAACTCGGAACAGTTCCAAATCCGGAATAGTAACTCGAATAGTCAATCCAAGATAGAAATCTGGGACAGTAATCCGAATTGCTAATCCGAGATGGTGATTCGGAATAGTTATCCAAGATGAAATCCGGAATGCACTGTTCTAATCCGAAATGGAATCTGGAACAGACTATTCTAATCCGACATGGAATCCGGAATAGACTATTCTGATCCGAGATGGATCCGGAATACACTCATGATCCGAAAATCAATCCGAAATGGAATCCGAGATGGGATCCGGAATGCACTGCTGATCCGAAAATCAATCCGAAATGGAATCCGAAAATTAATCCGAAATGAAACTCGAATGATCCGAATTGCACTTCTCTGATCCAAAATTCAAGTCCGATGATCCGAATTGCAAGTCTGATGATCCGAAATGTAGATTTCTGATTCGAAATTCAAGTCTTCAATCCGAAATACTTCACTTTTGATCCGAGATGCAAGCTTCCAATCCGAAATCTCTGGTGTTTATCCGAAACAGCAGCAAACCCTAGAAACACCAACAGAAACCCTAGTTCAGCCGTCACAAACTCCAAAACAGCCTCCAAAACGTCCAAAAACTCAAAAAAAAATTTCTGTTACGATTCTGAACTGAGCAAAATCAAGAGACTAATGCTCTGATACCAATTGTAGGTCCCCTAGTCCTTATGGATCTTCACATAATTGTCTACTAATCTAGAGTGTGGAATCCCCGAGATCAGATTTCACATAAACAAGAACATGAACATGAACACAATTACTTTCAAACTGTTTTCTATTGATTATCCAACACAAAGGTTTACAATCAATTCAAGACTCTCTCTGAACAACTAAACCAGCAACACGATCAACAGAACCAGCAACCTTAACCCTAATGCAAACCTCCCTTTATATAGGGATAGCTTATGCAACTGGGCTAGGGTTTCCCTACATGGACTGCGAATGTGTTTAAAGCCCAATTCGCCTACCATGAGCTATTTAGTGTCTAGTTCAGCCCAATTACTTCTAATTAACTATTACAAAACTAAACCCGCTAACGGTTTATCATTTTACTAAGTACAAGATATCTAAAGATAAAATCTAAGCTGTTGTCATAAATATGCACAAACACTATAGGTAAAGTGCTCTCGTCGAGAAGAGATTAACGACACTTTACCCTTCCAGTTACTACACGTCTCTAACCGATTAAAATATCGAAACTTTGGCGAGATTGGAAATCGAGGAATGGGACTAGTTGACAAGGTGTGGGTTTCACCCCTAACTTGACAACATCGTACCCTAAGTGTGGTTGGTACTTACCAAACGAGGAGCGAATTCCAACTCATTGGTAAGGGTCCACTAGAATATGAAATGGAAATTCCCATCAAGATGTGGATTTCACTCCTAACTTGATGGTGTAATTTCGTGTAAAATCAAATTAAGCGGATTGAGAGTGATCACCAAAGTGCCGGTTTCACCCTTATTTTGGTGAAGTCGTCTCGTTTATAGTATGAGTGCCTTCAAGTCTTCAAGTGTGTAAATTGTGTAAGTGTTTTAGGAAAAAACATTGCATATATATTAAGACAAAAGAAATAGGAAGAAGCAAATAGGAAGAATTTAACATTTTAATCATGAAGCAAGAAAGGTCAAGTTGGTCACTTAAACTATAGACTAGGTCGAACATGGCAATTCTACCTAATTCCCTATAGTTAAGGCTGATACTAATTTGTCACACCCTAACCGATGGCGGAAACATCCGAGTGAGACGAACTAGGTTGCCCGAGACATCATAACACTAATTGTGACAATATTTAATTAAACAACTCATTTCATTTCAAATCACCAAATTTTCAAATACAATACAATTCAAATACGAAACAATAACATACGAGACATGTTCAACAAAAACATATTAAATAACTTAGCATTATAAGCGTGTTTCTATGTCGATCCTACTAAGTTTCGTCATGTCAATCTCATCAACCTGCAACATGTAAAAAAGTATCGTTCAATAAAAAGGTATTGGTGAGTACATAAGTTTGATATCATAGCATAAGTAATAAAAAGTTTAAACAAATCCACATGATAAGCTAGTATACGAGATAAATGTGAACAAGGCATGTGAACTACAAGTTAATCCTCTAGTGTACCGCATAATATATTAAAACTTAACATTGACCAAAAGAATACGGGCGGAGGTTACTCCTATAGCGCTATATATGTTAAGGGAGGCTTGATTGAAGTTAATGACATTTAGTATCACATAAGAATGTACCAAGTAGCAATTCAAGTATCACATAACTATAGCATGTATGATGGATTGTTTGTGTGATTTCATAGAATAAAAGTGTGATTTAGTGTATTTTGATAGATTAGCATGTTGCACCAAAAAAGGGTAAAGCATAAAAAGGGTGTCGAGTGTACTCACGGTTTTGCAAAGTTAATTCCGTGAAAGCGTTAGGTTGTTTAAGGGGGGATGAACACCAAGTTATCCTACACAAGGAAACGTAGGTGTGTGAGCATTAGATTGACGATGGAGTTTGATAGTTTTGAGGAATTAAAGTATGCAAAAAGTATGTATAGTCGAATGTATTTATCTAGACGTTAACGCTCGTTTTTGACACTATAAGCTCTGAAGGGTGCTTGTGTTTTTATGGGTCATGCCCAATAGAATCGTAACGATGGTTAAGTCTTAGATAAAATAACCTAATATTAGGACAAGTAACCATATGGTCATCGTCAAAGGTTCGATTATATTATTTATTTACATATATAGTTTAGATATAGTATTACAAGTTCATCATAGAATTCATATAGTTCATGGATATCATATAAGTCATAGCAGTTATGCATGGAGGTAAGAGGATTACCGTCCTAAACCTCTTTTGTAAGATTCACCAATACACAAATTGCCACAAGGACAATTCAGATGGTCAAGAATATAGTACTTCACTAAGCTACGTTTCGAACCGAATAAGCAAGGTAGGTGCGTACATCCCAAACATGGCAACGTTTGGGGACGTGTTGTAGCCTTGTTACTCTAGTGAAAGTGAACTGTAGTTTAATGGATAAATCATCAAGTGAGGGGTGGATTAGAAAGTTGGATAGCCAAGGCCTCCATGTAATCACACCTTCACCAACACAAGCTTGTAAGCTTGGATGGCTCAACACTTGTGGGTTTAAAACCCTAGTAAAACCACAATTTTAGAGGCATGTTATGCCTCTTGATTTTATATGGAACAATGTATCTAGCTCACTAACCATAAACTTGATTAGAGGCACAAGTAGCATAGATTTGTTAAGTTTAAAAACAAGTTCGAAAAAGTTTATAAGTTTAACTTCCAAAACAGAAAGTTTGGCCCTAAAATGGTATTTTTCCACCTTGGTTTTCTATGGAAAACCTATGGTAACATACCATGAGGCTTAGAAAACAATGTTGAGGAAGAAAACATGAAGAAAACTTTGAAAATCTTAAAGTTTAAAAAGATAATAAAGGGAAGAAAGTTAACACACACTTGTGGACCTCAACATGGTGGGGTTTCACCTTAGTTTGCCCAAGCAAACTTGTGAGAACCTTCCTAAAGGTTATCCAAGGGTGTTAGAAAGAAAAACAAGGCTTGAAGAATAAGAGAAGTGAGTTGAAACTCACTTTCAATCTGTTTGGTTTTAGTAGAAAGTTTATGAACTTTGGGATGTTGTTTGAGGTGTTTGGAGGCTTGTAAAAGTGAGAAATGGGTGGGGGAAGGCTTGCTTTTATAGTGAAAGGATTAGGGTTAGGATTAGGGTTGCAATTAATGTAATTCGGTAGAGATTTGAATTGAAAAATGGAGGGAACCAAGACATGGCAGCTTGCGGCCGCAAGGTGCCTAGTCTTTTTTTGTTATTTAATTTGTTTTCTTGTTATATTTTATTTTAGGCATGTTACTAAGGTGGAGCGTTTGGAAGGTTTAAATTAAAGTTAGGGCCTTGATTCAAAAAAAAGGACATGATTATTGTTGAAGTGTCACGATAATGATTAAACAATTCGTATAATGTCGAAAGCTTGAATACTCGCGTTAAGAATGACTAATCATCTAGCTTGACTTTGGTATTAAGATTTACAAACGTACAATAGGCATTTACGGGTCACTTTGAATTGATTTATCGAACAACAATGTAACGTACGTTCATAAGTTTAAGCATGTATAAAGTTTGTGAAATTCGCAAAATTGATCAACTTGATTATAATCAAAGCCTTAGATTTACAATGATTTGGAAATAGAAATACGATTACAAGGTTTGGACTTTCCAAAAATAGAAACATGAAGCAATCTTACTAAAAACGGAAAGTAACAAATGCGAAGCGTTACAACGCGGATAGTTCTGTAAATACCCGACAACAAAGCCGGTACAGGAACTGGGTCTGGAAAAATTTGCACAAAGACATTTGTGTAAATAAAATTTCATAAGTAACACATAATGTCAGTATTTAACCCGGTACGAGACCTTAACCGAATTTATCAACCGAATAATGAAACAATTAGTCTAGTGACTGAGTTTGACATATTATAATATCATTTTAGAATGTTGAGCCATTAAACTTAATAAAAACTAATATAATATATATATATATATATATATATATATATATATATGTATATATATATATAAATCCAAGATCATAAAGTTAACAAAATATATCAAGATTTTATAAAAAAATCATTAAAACCAAACCACTCCCCCATCTCATGGCTATGGGTGGGTCCCCATGCCCACTCGCCTTTTTTGATGTGTTGGAACAAGGAGAAGCATGATTAGTGTATGGAGAAGTGAAAAACATAACCAAACCAATATACTTACACTCCACCTTTCTTAATTTCCAATATTCACCAAAAACCTTTTACCTACTTCCTTCTCCCTCCCAAAAATCGGCCAAGACCAAAAAAACTCATCTTCACCTTTTCAAAATTCAAACTCAAGGAAATCTAGCAAATATGGAGGTGCTTGAATGATTCAAAGCTTTTGCAAGACTTAAAGACCCACTTGGAGCATTTTCTCAAGACTTTAAACTCTTGGATCATCATCTTTTTTTCATATTATCATCACCTTCATCTTGCTCATTAAGCTAGTAGTAAGCTTCATACTTTATTACTACATTTTAAATATTATGATTTAATATAAAAAAGTACAAGATCATCATGAAATCTTACTTAAAAATCATTTAAAAACATTAACAAGAATAAACATGAGCATTTTCTCAAGACTTGAAGCTCTTGAATCATCTTCATCTTGCTCATCAAGCTAGTAGTAAGCTTCATCTTTATTACTACATTTTTAATATTATGATTTAATATAAAAAAGTACAAGATCATCTTGAAATTTTACTTCAAAATCATTTAAAAACATTAACAAGAATAAACATACTAATATGATTATTTAACTTATTTGATGATTTTGAAGTTGTCTTTTTGTAGTGGAAGTAATCCTACATTTTTATGGTTAAAAATGAAGATCTAAACACATGCATGTTTAGATCTAGCAAGATTTACTAACAAAATTCTTATGGACATGATATTTGCACTTAAACTGGTCATATGCATTATACACAATATAGATTGTTATTTAAAACTCATGATCTAGAAATTTTGTTGAACGGTAATAATAAAATTCCATTTACTCATTTTTGGAAGTGTTATGAACATGTCTACACACTTAAAAAGATTTCATGTATTACAAAAAGTATGGGTTTTTATATAAAATAAATAATCTAAGAGTTTTGTTAAAAAGTGTTAATAAAGTTTCAATTTTTGGAAGGTTTAAAGTTACTACAAGTTCATAACATTTCTTGTTAGAGATTTATGATCTAGAAGGTTAGTCATGGATACTTGATCATTATTTGAGTTGAAAATGGTTTAAAACATGTTTATTTAAACAAGGGAAAGTCCATAGTTTAAGGGAAACTATGGCAAATTTTTTATAAAGTTTATTATGATTAAAGTATGGTTAAACTAAAGATTTTGAATGACTAAGGATTTTAATCATGATTAAACAAAAATTTAGATGAAAAAGTTTAAGATACAATTTAAGAGTTTTCTTAAACTAATAATGAATAAATATATATTTTTAGATAATATATAATATATATATATATATATATATATATATATATATATAATATATGATCAAACATGGATATTTTTGTCCAAACATGGACATAAACTAACAAATCATACGATAAGACAATTCGAACAAAAAAAACGGACAATTTGGACATATTAAACAAATAACACGACATGGACGAAACGAACGACACAAACGGAACAAACGACATGGACGAAACAAATAACGCAAACGAAGAGGACGACCCAAACGGAACAGTCAAAACAAACAAAGCGTCACACACTATACAAAATGTATACATACTAGAACTTATACAAATAACTTATATAAAACATTAGTAGTTTTATAAACTAATTCTTATAAATTAGTGCTAGTAAGTATTTAAAACATGGATTAAGCCCAATTAAAATAACTATATGGGCTAGCCCACTTTTATAAACTGAATTGGGCTAAAGCCCACTCTTAAAAACTGAATTGGGCTATATCCCACTCTTATAAACTGAACTAAGCTAGAGCCTACTTTTATAATTGAAATTAGGCAAGAGCCTACTTTATAAACTGAATTGGGCTAGAACCCACTTTTATAAGATTAATTTGGGCTAAGCCCACTTCTATAAACTATTGGGCTAGGCCCACTCTTACATCATTAACTTGGGCTAGGCCCACTTTTACAAACTCAAACGCAAACGAAGCGGACAACCCAAACGGAACAGTCAAAACAAACAAAGCGTCATACACTATACAAAATGTATACATACTAGAACTTATACAAATAACTTATATAAAACATTAGTAGTTTTATAAACTAATTCTTATAAATTAGTGCTAGTAAGTATTTAAAACATGGATTAAGCCCAATTAAAATAACTATATGGGCTAGCCCAATTAAAATAACTATATGGGCTAGCCCACTTTTATAAACTGAATTGGGCTAAAGCTCACTCTTATAAACTGAATTGGGCTATATCCCACTCTTATAAACTGAATTGGGCTAGAGCCCACTCTTATAAACTGAATTAAGCTAGAGCCCACTTTTATAATTGAAATTAGGCAAGAGCCTACTTTATAAACTGAACTGGGCTAGAACCCACTTTTATAAGATTAATTTAGGCTAAGCCCACTTCTATAAACTATTGGAATAGGCCCACTCTTACATCATTAACTTGGGCTAGGCCCACTTTTACAAACTCATTTGGGCTTGATCCATTTTAAATAAATTCATTTGGGCTAGGCCCACACATTTAAAAAAAGTTGGAATAGGCCCACACATATGAAACCAATTAGGCTAGGCCCACACATACAAAAACATAAGAGTTGAATTCTTACACTTAACCCTTAGGCTAGGCCCATTCAAACACGAAAGATGTGAAATATATATATGAAGTATATATATACATATATACAAAAAAGAAAACAAACAAATACAAGTATAATTATGAATTCAAGATGAATACTTGTACGAAAACGATCATAAACCTAAGTGTCTAATGGGATTCGAACACTTGTAGGTTGAGAAAACGAACGGAGAATCAAACAATGCATAGAGATTTGCACGAAACGCGAATTTGTAAGTTCATGTTTCCCCTTTTTATTTAATTGTTTTAAGGTTTTAAACGTGCGGGGAGAATACATGTTCCAATTGGTATGACTGTTTTAAAGAATGAAAATATTTAGATCACATGCGGATAGAATTAAATGAAGGGGCCTGACGGGTGGTCCATTGGACAACCCTAAGTGCTTTAAAAAGGTCAACATTGCGCACTTAGTTGGGTTAATTATCGAAATGTGATAACTACGGTGTGAATGGCTTTGCAGGTACCGAAGAGCATAAATAAGCGATTTTAATGTGCTTTGATGGGAGCTCGTATTTGGCCAAGTGAAGATGGAAAAAGAGAGAGTTGATAAGAGAACAAAGTGAGAAAAAAATTGGAACCACCGTAAGCCACGATTACGGTGATGTATGATTCCTTATTTCGTGAACTGTAAGCCAGAAGATTGAGGCTGTAATAACATGAAGGCCACCGTAGGCTATGGTGGGCACCATAGCTTACGGTGGTGACCTGCGAGAAAAGTGTAACAGCCCTTTATAAAATGGTTTTTGAAGAGTCTTTTGCATGTCAATTTTTGGAGACGTTTTCAGCAGTTCTGGAGGCGAATTTGAGTGTGCTACTTGGTTCAAAAACAATTTCTAACATTTTGTTTTATGTTTATGATTCGTATGAACATGGAATTTGATGGTATGATGATTTGCATGACCATGAGTGGCTAAACTCATTGTGATCATCCTAGGTTGAGGGTTTGCTTGAAACATTTGTGTTTTTATCCATTTTCTAGAATAATGGACTTGCTATGTTTGTAGTTTATTATGGTATTTGAATGATTCTTTGTAAGCTATTAATTGATGTTTTGATCTTAGTCTAATCATACATTCTTGGTGTCGTTGACACGAGATATCACGGGAGGGGTTAGCGTTTGATATTGGTTAATTGGTCATTGGGTAACAACCTCGTGTTTTTATAATCCGAGTACTTAGTTCTCTTTCATCACGAACAAATAATCATACATGAATCATGTTTATGTGATTCTTTCTAGTTGGATTTAAACACGAATGTTAGTTGAAAACGGAAACCTAGGATGGATACTTTCTCCTAATCTGCTTTAACAACCAATATTTGAATTGCAACTTCTTTAGCTAATTTTAATTCTAAAACCAAAACAATCAAAATCTTGAATTCATTTTTCTTGCCTTTTAGATAAGTTAGTCATTTCAGTTGAAACTTTAGATAACACATATTCCACAAACTCCCTGTGTTCGATACCCACTTGCCGCTAACTATTAGTAGTATTTGGATTAAATTTGCTGGAGACTACGATCTTACGTCAAATTTTGGCATCGTTTCCGGGGAGTAGTGCGCAACGTGTGTTATCGTTGATATAGTTTAGTTTGTTATTTTCTGGGTTTACGCTGGTTGTGTTAGTGTGCAGGTTTTTACAAGTGCATGCATACTAGAGGCTCTCACAAGCTATCACCCTTGGCATTTGATCCGGAGATTGAACGAACTTTGCGAAGAAACATAGTTTTACTACGAGAAAATAAAATCAGTGGTTCACCAACAACGCCTACAACACCAATTTCACCGGTTAGCACAATGGATACATTACCTCCCGCTACGTATCAAACAACACCATCCATACCTTCACCAATTTCTACTACCCATCCTAATTCAACACATGAAGTCAACCTAACTAACACCACATCATCCACAACTACCCAAACCGGACCCGTTCCCATTTTTAGCCCCACATCAATGGTTACACCCTTTTCATCCTTTTTCCCAACTTCCAGTCAATCATCCTCCACCTAACAACCACAACCACATCAATTTCCACCAAGTTCAACCATTGTTCATACTACTTCTACACTTCAGCCACAAAACCAACCGGGTTTTCATTATCCATCTTCTCAGTTTGTGGAATATTCAGGTGTAGGAGTTGATGGATTTGATGATGGGTATGAGGAAGAATTTGGAGGATATGAAGAAGAGGGGTATTATTATGGAGGAGATGGAGGTAATTTGGGACCTCAAGGAGGAATGGCTTACCAACAAAGACAACAAGTGGAACAATTTCAAGAAGTGGTTAGGCAACCAATGGGGTACAACAGATTCGTCCGTAAGGGCCACAGTTTCAACGGTCAATGCATCTACAACAAGTTCAACTTCAACAACAACCTCAATTTCAGAGGCCGATGCAGCAACCATAAGTGCAAACAACCTCAATACCAACAACAGTTTACACCTCAAGGACTGAGGCAAGGCCAAGCGGATCGACCAAGAGTACCATTGGGTGCTCCGCGAAGACATCACCGAGAGGTTGTGAGGGGGATTGAAGCGCATTTTAGACCCGTTATCACTAATAACCCTTCTCCGGTGGTGATTCCTCATCACCTGGATGGAAGGACATTTGAGGTTAGAACATCCACACTTCAAAGTTTGTCGAAGTACAAGGGGCTAGCAGCGGAGGAACCGTACTTCCATTTGGAGACATATGATTCTATTTGCAACACTATTGGAGGGCAAGGTTTTTCTTCGGATGATGTCAAGTTGGTACTATTCCAATTTTCTTTAGAAGACAAGGCTAAAATATGGTTTCATACTTTACCATTCGCATCAATATACACATGGGCCGACATGCAACAAAGGTTCTTGGAAGAATTTTTCACGACCCAAAAGACTAATGAGGCTAGCTGGAGTTTGAGGAGTTTTCAACAACAACCGGGTGAGATGTTTCATGAAGCATTTGAGAGATTTAATATGATATTGAAAAATTGTCCTCATCATGGCATTGCACTTTGGGAGTTATTGAATGCCTTTCATGAGGGGTTGAGTTTGGAAGATGCTCGTGACTTAATGTAGATTACTAATGGTACGTTTGGTACAAACTTTTAGCAAGATGATTGGGCATTTTTGGAGCAAATGGCGGTTACATCTAAGAGAAAAGCGCAACCTTCAAGAAGGGAAAGGCATGTTATTACAAGACCTCAAGTTTATACAATAGATGATGGAGGGGTACAAGCAACTAATCAAGTATATGACGTTTGTACAAATTGTAATGAATTGGGTCATTCGGTGGATGTGTGTTTGGTGGGTGTGGTCGAAGGTCAAGTAGAAGAGGTGAATGGTGTTCAAGGGGGTGGTCGTCATTTTAACATGAACTCGAACACATACCACCCCGGGTTAAGGAACCATCCCAATTTTCATATGGGACCCGACGAACCAAGCCAATTCAAATTTCCAAGGAGCTCAAAGAAATTTCGTTCCACGCCAACAATACAATCAAGGTAATTTTAGAGTTAGAGATCGGCTACTAAGGACAATTTCAACAATCAGGTGGCCAAAGTGGTACCACGGGTCAAACTTCATCAAGTGGGAATGAAGTTATGGATATGCTCCGGATGATGCAACAAGATATGCAAAGGAGAAATCAACTTGATGAAGTTCAGATACAAAAGGATGAGGTCCGTGATAAGAGCATTCAAACATTGACCAGTCAAATGGGTCAACTTGCAACCGAGGTGGCGAAGTTGAAAAAAGGTAAAGGTCAACTTCCTAGCGACACTAAGGTAAATCCTTCTCATAGTTCTTCACGTAATATTCCTATTAACCATGTTAGAGTGTTAAGAAGTGGTAAAGAATTTAAGGCAAACTTATCACCGGGTTTGGTTGATGGGGTGATTGAAGATATTACGGAAAATGAAAGTGATGAGGGTGAAGTTTCACCATCAATTGTGTCTAAGCCCTAATGTTGAAAAGGTAATTTAAAACCGGGGTTGGGTAAAATTTTAAAAGACAAAAATGAGGAAGGGGGACCAAATCAAGTCCCATTTCCATCAGCTTTAGTTGACCCGGGTGAGAAAAATTTTATTTCAACAAGGGGTCCTCCAAAAGAGGAATTGTGGGATGTTTTCAAGCAAGTCAAAGTAAATCTCCCCTTACTCGATGCAATAAACAAGTACCCGCTTATGCACAATTTTTAAAAGAATTATGCACACAAAAGAGGCAACAAAAGAAAAAAATTGCCTAAGCGGGTTGACTTGACCGGACAAGTAAGTGCGGTACTTAAAGGGGATCTTCCTCCTAAATTCCAAGATCCGGGAACGCCACTAATAAACATCCAAGTTGGAAATTTTCCAACGTCAAAGGCGTTATTAGATCTTGGAGCCGGAGTAAGTATTTTACCGGGGGGCTTATATGACCAATATGATTTTGGTCCATTTGCACGGGTTGAGACAACAGTGGTTCTAGCCGATTTGTCTCATAAGTTACCCCAAGGGATGGTATAAGATGTCATAGTAAATGTTGATGAGTTTTATTATCCGGTAGACTTTTGGTTTTAGATTACTCATATGCGGACCCAAAACAACAACAAAATGTCATTTTGGGTCGGCGATTTTTGAGCACCGCTCATGCCGTGATTGATTGTCGACTTGGTATGGTCGGCATGACGTTTGGTAATAGAAAAATGAGATCGAATGTTTTTACTAACAGTTCTAACTCTATTGGTGTTGATAAGTGTTTTATACAGATTTAGTTGACGGATGCGAACCGCATGAATATGAGGAAGTTGTGTAGATGTTTGTGTTTGTGATTTTTTGAGCAGGTACATGCATGTGCGCTGAGGATTGAGGAAAAATAGCAAGATTCTATGGCGGTTAAAGAGGGTCGACCGCCACGGACCCATTAGTTGAGAGCTTACAAGTGGAGATTATTTCGGGCACGAAGCCATCATTAGAGGAGCCACCGAAGTTGGAGTTGAAAGACTTGCCGGGCCATTTGAAGTATGCATTTTTAGGGGATAATGACACTTTACCGGTTATTATTTCCTCTAACTTGGAGACAACTCAAGAGCAAGAATTGTTGAAGGTGCTGAAAGCGAATAAGGCGACTATTGGGTGGACGATTGTCGATTTGAAAGGAATTAGTCCATCAATTATCTTGCACAAAATTATCACGAAAGAAGACGCGATACCAACTAGAGAGGCTCAAAGGAGATTGAACCCGAATCTACGAGAAGTGGTAAAAAGGGAGGTAATTTAGTGGTTAGATGTAGGTATAATCTATCCCATTTCAGATAGTGTTTGGGTAAGTCCTACCCAAGTGGTGCCTAAAAAGGCCGGCATTCAAGTAATCAAAGATGAAAATGGGGAACAAATTGACACCCGACCGGTCACCGGGTGGCGTGTTTGTATCGATTATCGAAAATTGAATGCTGCGACATCTAAGGACCATTTTCCATTACCTTTTATTGATCAAATTATTGAAAAATTATTGGGTCGAAAATATTATTGCTTTTTAGATGGGTATTCGGGGTACAACCAAATTGCCATTCACCCGGATGACCAACATAAGACCGCTTTCACTTGTCCGTATGGCACTTTTGCTTTCCGGCGAATGCCACTCGGTTTGTGTAATGCCCAGGTGACTTTCCAACGATGTCTGATGAGTATTTTTCGGATATGGTTTGGGAGTCACTTGAGGTATTCATGGATGATTTCTCCATTTTTGGCACAAGTTTTGAGTCTTGTCTCGACGAGTTGGACAAAAGTTTTAAAAAGGTGTGTAGAGAAAAACTTGTTGCTAAGTTGGGAGAAAAGTCATTTCATGGTCCAAGAGGGCATTGTGTTGGGTCATGTTATTTCGGAAAGGGGGATGGAGGTGGATAAGGCAAAAATTCGGGTAATATCATCTTTGCCTCCACCTAAAAATGTTAAAGGGGTAAGGTCATTTTTGGGACATGCGGGATTTTACCGACGATTTATTAAAGGTTTTAGTGTTACTACTAAACCTTTATGTAATTTGTTACTAAAAGATGTACCTTTTGATTTTACTAATGAATGTTTGCAAGCCTTTACTGTCTTGAAGGAACAGTTGGCGAAAGCTCCCATTTTGCAACCGCCGGATTGGTCAAAGCCGTTTGAGATCATGTGTGATGGAGTGACACTTCGGAGCGGTTTTAGGTCAAAGGGTTGATAAGAAGCCAGTGGCAATTTATTATGCAAGCAAGACATTGTCTGAGGCGCAACTGAATTACACCACCACCAAAAAGGAATTGCTAGCAGTGGTGTATGCTTTGGACAAGTTTCGATCATACATATGGGGAAGCAAGGTGGTTGTGTATTCGGACCATAGTGTGGTTCGTTACTTGATGGAGAAGAAAGATACAAAGCCCCGATTGATTCGTTTGGTGCATTTATTGCAAGAATTTGACTTAGAAATTCGGGATAAGAAAGGAAGTGACAATGTAGTGGCAGGTCATTTATCCCGAATTCCATTGGAAGGGGTTGATGATGTTAGTGAAATTAAGGAATGGTTTCCCGATGAACAACTGTTGGCTGTGTCTACTTCTGTTGCACTGTGGTACGCCCATTATGTGAATTATTTGGCTACAGGTGCTATTCCAAGTCATTGGACGAAGAAAAGGAGACAACAGTTTATGGTGCAAGTCAAACAAAATATATGGGATGAACCGGACCTTTTCAAAATTGGGCCCGACCAAGTAATTCGAAGATGTGTGCCTGAAACGGAGGTGTTAGAAATCTTGACCCATGCTCATTCATCCGCTTGTGGGGGGCACTTTAGTGGTTACAAGACGGGATATCAGGTACTTACATGTGGGTTTTATTGGCCGACAATTTTCAAGGATGCGTGTGAGTTTGCCCGGAACTGTGTAAATTGCCAAAAAATGGGAAGTATTTTGAAACGGGACGAGATGCCATTGCAACCCATTTTAGTGGTTGAGATATTTGATGTCTGCAGTATAGATTTTATGGGTCCTTTTTCGAGTTCGAATGGGTTCTTGTATATTTTGGTTGCGGTGGACTATGTCTCGAAATGGATTAAAGCCATACCAACAAGAACCAACGATCATTCGGTAGTATGCAAGTTCGTGCAATCGAATATTTTTGCTCAGTTTAGGATCCCGAGGGTTATAATCAGCGATGGTGGTTCGCATTTTAAGAATTTAAATTTCGGGAAATTGCTGAAGTGGTACAATGTGAACCACCGACTTACTATGCCGTATCATCTGCAAACAAGTGGACAAGTTGAAGTGTCCATCCGTCAAATCAAAGAAATTCTCATGAAGACGGTGTGAAGGGATAGAAAAGATTGGTCAAGTAAGTTGGATGATGCGTTGTGGGCATACCGAACAGCTTATAAAACTCCTATTTGTACAACTCCTTACCGGTTAGTGTATGGGAAAGGATGTCATTTACCGATGGAGTTAACTCACCGGGCACATTGGGTGATTAAAATGGTGAATGCGGATTATGATGAAGTGGGTAGAATTCTGAAGCTACAGTTGAACGAGATAGAAGAAATCCGAGATGGAGCGTATGAGTGTGCGGCGGCGTATAAAGATAAGCTTAAAAAGGTTCATGATGCGAAGATTAGAAAACAAACTTTTGAAGTGGGTCAAAAAGTTTGGTTGTACAATTCAAGATTGAAATTGTTTCTGGGAAAGTTGAAGAGTAAATGGATGAGTCCATATGTAATCACAAGAGTGGGTAGGCTTAGAGATATAGATATTGAAGATATTCATACGAACACGAAGCAAACGGTGAATGGGCACCGGCTCAAACCGTACTTGGAAGGAAATGATATAAAAATCTCGAGCTTGACAAGGTGGGCTACATTTACACCCGTTGGATGAGGAATAAGCATAAGAGAACCAGGTTTGGTAGTGTAAATATTTAGTTTAGTTCAGTTAGTTTGTTTTAAGCAATTTCCCGTACTCCTTTTGACATATGTTTGAAACAAGTGTGGGGAAATTCTTACGAATTTCTCTAACATAGTGTTGAGGACAACACGGGTTTTTTTCGAGGGGGTAGCATAATATTTATGTTTAAATATATAAAATAAATAAAGAAAAACTAAAATTTTTTTATGAAGTTACCCAGCTCCCACCATAGCTTATGGTGGGGACCGTAAGCTACGGCGGGCTTTGAATTTGCTTACAGTACCAGGTGTCTGTCTTACGGTCATATTCTTTCTACCGGTGACCACCATAGCTTACGGCAACCACCGTAGCTTACGGTGGCTGCTAGTAAAAAAGGGATAGACGTAAAAAGGAAAAAAAATGGGTGTTTTCTCCTTCTAAATCCCCATCCACATATTCTCTGCAAAAACCCTAGCTACATATCTACTTCTTCTTCCTAAAACCTTTTCAAGAACGTCAATTCAAAACTTCATAACTTCACCATACCTTCATCAAATCAAGTGATTTGGGTCAATCTTGACTAGAATTTCACAAGGATTCTGAAATTGTGCTTGCATTTTGAAGAATCTAAAGTTTGGGTGGTCGATTTTAGACATTTGGGTCTGAAAATTTTGGGGTTCTTGGGGGTTTTGATTAATCTTGAAGTTTTTAGTATTTTTATCCTCTGCAAAGCAAAGGTATGCATTTTTTGACATTACTGATGATACATTGTAGAATTGTAAGTGTTATGTTACCTTTGACTACACACTTGATTGTAGTTGTTATGGTGAGATGAATTGTGATGAGTTTTGAATGATTGTGGTTATAAAAGCTAAGTCATTTGGTAAAAACATGAATTTTGGGTAGAATTTTTGCTAACTAGGGAAATATTGTTCAAATTATTGCAAAATGATGAATATCATATTTGGCTTATATCCACAACCATAGTGATAAGCAAGTGTGGGGATGTTGTGGGTTAATGAAAAGAGGAATAATTTGTGTTGTTTGTTGTTGTGTCTTGCAGAAAATGGGCCGTAAAGGTAAAGAGAAAGTTGGATCCTCAAGTAATCCAACTCAATGAAAAAGGAGATTGGTTTTGCAAAGGATGTAGAAGAGGTACAATAAGAAGCACCGGAAAAGGGTCCGAAGCCAAAGTGGACGTCCGAGCCCTTGCATGATCAACCATATGAATGGCAAGTGGAGTTATTTAATGATCAAATAAACAAGTTAGCCTAACGGAAGGAGGCATTCATATGTGAAAAAGAGGTTAGAGAGGTGGATTTCGGTCCGTTCGGGATTACTGATAAATTCCGGGCGTTAGGTTGGGAGGTTGCATTAAAGTGCTATGATCATGAGGGAACAAATTTATATGACACAGAAATTCAAGAGTGGATGGCCACTTTACAATATCTCCGTATAGGGGTGCGTAAAAAATGAAGCTGATTGGAACAGTCAACGGTATTGATGTGGAGATGTCGTTTGATTCATTGCGAAGGGTGGCTAAGTTTGATAGTAAACCTGTGAATCAATACATGATTCCAAGGTTAGAAGATTTGTATTTTGAGCCAGAAAAGCACCCTAGGTGGAATACAATGTTAGACTATTTGTTTTTAACTGGTACTACCCATGGGGAGCTTTAGCGCAAGAATCTGAGGATTGAAGGGAAATTGATGTATGCGATATGTTTACAGAATGTCATTCCACGCCGAGGTGACAAAGTTGATGTGCGGCGTCCTGAAGTGCTGGTGTTATACACTTTGTTGACTGGGGCTTCACTGTTTCCATTCCGATTTCTAGTGATGAATAATATTTGGATCAGCCGGAACAATGATCAGCGGAAGATTATACCGCATTGTAGACTCATTACAGCGCTGTTGAAGATGTATGGGGCAATCGATGCAGATGATAAAGGGTCTTACAAAAAGTTCAAACCATTTGATGTGAAGTAGTTGGGGGCTGGATGGAAGTATATCGAATCTGAAAGATATCATAAACTGAAGAGTGAGGGCCAAAGATGGAGAGTTTTGAAAGCCGATGCGCGGCCCTTGAGACCGGGGAAGATGACGAGCCTGAAAGTGAAGAGGAGGGTCCAAGTGGAGATGAGGATTATATGGATAATCCATATGTAGACCCTATCAACTTTGATCGACAAGAATCATGGAATCGCACTCATGCATATGCTTTCGAACAGGAGATAAACAATCGATATCTTGATGATCAGAATCGGCGCATGCATGCTGATTGGCATGCAGGGCGACCGGTTGCTGTGGACCCACCACCGATGGATTACTCGACATTGCCACCTTATGATGGTAGCATTTCATACCCCACGCCACCATTGCATCACTCACAGTGGGTGGATCCCCGGTACGGTCAGCAGCATGACGCACACAACAAGGAGGAGGTGAAGGTGGTAGTGGTAGCGGGAGCGGCACGTTTGCCTTTAGAGAGTTCTCAGAGATGATGACGTCTATCTTTGGGCCTCCTCAGCCGCAATATTACTAGCCAGGTGGTGTTTTTCTTGTATATTATTGTAAACATTATTGTGGTTGGGTGGAAGGGTGGCATATTGTGTTTTCATGTATAAAATAAAAAAAGAAATTTGGGATTTGAGAGTTGAGCTGAGAGTGAGGTCGAGGTAGTTTTAGTGATCGTTTCCTTCAAAGCCATACATTAGGGTCAATGTATCACAAGTGTGGGGATGGGGGAAATTTTTGAGGATTTTGAAAATTTTTAAACCAAGCGAAACAATTGTCAAATTTGAAAATTTAACATTACTCCGCATGACACATCGGTAACCTGTTTATCATTTCATGGTGAGTTCTTGGGCCACACATATATGATTATTAGAAATTATTTCTTTAGTTTGAGTGGCAGTGTGTGATTGTGTTAATAGAACTTGTTTTAAATATTCTTGTCGAGGCCTTGGTATAACATGCTTGTGAATATGATAAGGGCATTTAGGTAGCCTCGTCTGGATGTGTGAGAGTGTGGGATTGGGGGGTTGGACCTCATACGATACAACATATGAGCTTGGTAGTGAGAAGGGCGGGGGTTTGGTCTTTAGTAGCCAAATTGAGCTTAATGTCATTCATTTGTAACCCAAGCCTATTTCCTACAAAGTTTTACCTATTGATTTGACCCAGTTTAGGAGTTTTGGTATGTTTGATGTTTGATGTTTATGTTTATGTTTATGTTTGTATTAAAAAAATGAAAAAAAAATATTAAAACGAAAAAGAAAAAGAGAAAGTGAAGTTGTGTATATAGTTAGTTGTTGTTGTTTAGTTGTAATAATAGGACCGGGTCGATTCAATGAGCTACTTGCATATATATCCCACCAAATTCTCACCTTTTCACATAGCCTCGTTACAACCCGAAAGTCCTTTTGATTCCTAAGCATGTTAAGTATTTTGTGGGTAGAGATTGGATTATTACACAAGCTTATTGTCGCACAATCATGTGCTTGCATTGAGTGATCTAGCAAAATCTTGCTAGTAACTTTTTGTCACCGAGAGGAGAGTCATTATGAGGGGTGTGTCATTTGGTATGATGATAGATTAACAATGGATGATATGCTTTTGTTTGGTTTACACTTTGATCACTTGTAGGCTTGGAAATGTTTTTGGTGTGTTACTTGTGGCAAGCAATGGTTAAGTGTGGGGATGTTACGGGTGGTCCATTGGACAACCCTCAAGTGCTTTAAAAAGATTAATATTCCACACTTAGTTAGGTTAGTTATCGAAATGTGATAACTACGGTGTGAATGGCTTTGCAGGTACCGAAGAGCATAAATAAGCTATTTTAATGTGCTTTGATGGGAGCTTGTAATTGGCCAAGTGAAGATGGAAAAAGAGAGAGTTGATAAGAGAACAAAGTGAGAAAAAACTGGAACCACCGTAAGCTACGACAGGGGCCATAGCTGACGGTGATGTCTGATTCCTTATTTTGTGCATTGTAAGCCAGAAGATTGAGGCCGTAATGACATGAAGGCCATCGTAGGCTACGGTGGGCACCGTAGCTTACGGTGGTTACCTGCGAGAAAAGTGTAACTGCCGTTTTAAAATGGTTTTTGAAGACTCTTTTGGGTGTCATTCATTGCAGACGTTTTTCACCAGTTCTGGAGGTGAATTCGAGTGTGCTACTAGGTTCAAAAACAATTTCTAACATTTTGTTTTGTGTTTATGATTCGTGTGAACATGGAATTTGTTGGTATGATGGTTTGCATGACCATGAGTGACTAAACTCATTGTGATCATCCTAGGTTGAAGGTTTGCTTGAAAGATTTGTGTTTTTATCCATATTTCTCGAATAATGGACTTGCTATGTTTGTAGTTTATTATGGTGTTTGAATGTTTGTTTGTAAGTTATTAATTGATGTTTTGATCTTAGCCTAAATCGTATGTTCTTGGTGTCGTTGACAATCGAGATATCCCGGGCTGGGTTAGGGTTGGATATTGGTTAATTAGTCATCGGGTAACAACCTCGTGTTTTTATAATCCGAGTACTTAGTTCCCTTTCATCACGAACAAATAATCATACATGAATCATGTCTATGTGATTCTTTCTAGTTGGATTTAAACACGAATGTTAATTGAAACCGGAAACCTAGGATGGTTACTTTCTCCTAATCTGCTTTAACAACCAATATTTGAATTGCAACTTCTTTAGCTAATTTTAATTTTAAAACCAAAACAATCAAAATCTTGAATTTTCCTTATAGATAAGTTAGTCATTTTAGTTGAAAATTTAGATAACACGTATTCCACAAACTCCCTATGTTCGATACCCACTTACCGCTAACTATTAGTAGTATTTGGATTAAATTGCTGGAGACTACGATCTTGCATCAGGGCCATTAATGAATAAACAGGTACCGAGGAACAAAAGGGATAGATCTATTGGGTTTTGGTGGGCCCCACTCTGAATGGCAATTAAAACAGGTCGTTACAGAGTGATTTTGTGTATAAAACGAGTGTCTCAGACACAACTAATCGTCATGGTTTGGTTGCCTCATATTCGGCATACAGATTCGTGTCCTTGTAAAACACTAATGATCTTACAAGTTTCATTTAATTACATACTAGATTCAATACTTCAATTATTTTCAAGAATTATTTGATGCAAACTAAATACATGAATTCACCAGCTTTTGTTGGTGTTTTTCAAATGTATTACAGGTAGTGGACAACTTTGGAAACATATGTTGGTATGTTTTGAAGTCAAGCAGTTTGATGTCATCCAGTTTTGGTTATCATGTTTGTAAAACTTGTGTTTTAAAGTTTGAACAATGTCGTTGAAGATGTACTAAGCTTTTGAAACAAGTAGTTGATTGTAAATTTGGTTCAAATAAAATTTATGGATGAACATCTTATTATGTTTTACAATTGTCGTTTACTTGGTTGAATGTAACGATTGCCGCTATGACCACACCTCACACACGCTTCCGAACAACAAAAATCGGGGTGGACATTATTACATATTTTTTCCTTTCTTTTTATCTTCTTTTTTTACCTTTTCTTTACCAATTAGTGGGTGTCGAGTGTTGACACTATGAGGATACACTAGAGAACAAAAATGATACTAAAGGTGGAGGCGGCGCAAGCGGGTAAGCCCGCGAAGGTATTCCACTGCCACCATCCTTGCGGGTAGGTTGGACAGGCAGCGTCGCGGGTTAGTGGAGGCCGCGAATGACATTGGAAAATGAGCTGCTTGAATCATTGAAAATATTAAAAAAAAATTAATACTTTTCAAAACAATATAAATACATACCATTCCAATGAAATCATTTATCAGTCAAAACTTCCACCATTCACAACCTGTTATCCTCTCAAATTTATCACTTAGCCAATACCATGGTTAATTTCTCCTATAATGATATTTGCTTATTCATTTCGCCCAATGATTTCGATAGTGAAGCATGCAATTTTTCAAGGATCTCATCAAGCATGTCAAAGAAGAAGACATGACAACTTCATCATCTACTAAAAGAATTGTGTTATGTGATCGTAAAAAAGGACACGAATTTCTTATGAAAGACTATTTTCTAGATAACCCAAAATATAATGAGGAAACTTTCCATCAATAATTTCGTATACGAAATGCTTATTTCTAAAGAGTGTTGGTGGCATAGACGAACAATTTTAGTGGTTTCAAGAAGTTAGGCTAAAATTTTTTTTACTCCGTAACAAAAATGACATTTGCTATAAAACAACTAGCCACCGGTAATACTCCTAATGAAAATAATGACTATTTGTGCATGTCTGCAAGGACTTCGTGAGAATCCCTATAATTTTTTAGCCACACTATCATTCACTTTTACGGCGATGAGTTCTTGTGTAGACCGACAAGCCACTATTTGGAGGCAGCAGTGCTGGCGGATCTTCAAGCTGAGAGCTACACTATTGCAATAAACCTAGGGGGAGATTGTTAGGCCCTATTAGGTTTATGCATTAGTCACTTTTATGATATGGGCTAGTTTGTATAGTTGGGCATGGGAAGGCTTTTGGGCCTTATGGTTTGTGGTAATGGTGCACTAATCCCTTACTATAAATTAAAAATGTTGTTTAGGGATTAGTGGATTTTTGGTGGTTTCTCTCAAACTTGTATTAGACAAATTTCCACATTTGTATGCAAGTTGATCTTCATCTATTTCATCTTATTTCTTCTATCTTTGATCCATAGCGTGTTTGTGTGATTCCGCCACCAATCAAGCTATGTGTGCTATAAATTAAAAATGTTGTTTAGGGATTAGTGGATTTTTGGTGGTTTCTCTCAAACTTGTATTAGACAAATTTCCACATTTGTATGCAAGTTAATCTTCATCTATTTCAACTTATTTCTTCTATCTTTGATCCATAGCGTGTTTGTGTGATTCCGCCACCAATCAAGCTACGTGTGATATCGTGAGATCCAGTTTTTCGGGACTTACAATTGGTATCAGAGCCTGTTTGAACATGTCTTGAGGCTCAGATTTGATATCACATTGATTCGGATTACTATTGTTTGTGGTTTGCTGCTCTTTCGATATGAAGTTTCTGCTGGATTTCGAATCATCTGCTTCTGTTTCGGACACATTCTAATAAACTGCTTGAATTTTGAGTTCATTTCGGATTATCCTTTGAAGATTCAGATGCATTTCGGATAAATCGCTTAAGTTTCGGATTCTTTTTGGATCATAAGCCTGCATTTCGAACCCATTTCAGATAATACTTGATGAGGATTGCCTGTATTTCAGATCCACTATAGTATTTCGGATTATCTAAGTTTTCCGAGTTCGACTTACTGTTTCAAGTTCGAGTTACTGATCTGAGTTTGAGTTAATGTTCCGCATTCAAGTTACTTTTTCGACTTTGAATCACTGTTTCGAGTTGTTCATTTCGGATTGGACTTTTTGGACCATTCACTTTTAATTATAAATACTTCATTTCTATTTGATAAAAATAAAAATGATGAACCCAAACGACGTTTTGACTACTAAGGATCTCGCCAACGCTACCTTAGCGGCTATCCAGTCATAGACCCTGGCTTTGCATCAGGAGCCGGATCATATTATCGGCACGTCTACCAAAATTCCAAGGTTGTTGTATGGAGACGACTATTTTGAGAAGACTTGGAGTTTTGAGTAATACTGCAAGGCAAAGGAGCTTGGAGTCTAGAGGTGTATACGGGATGGTCCTCGTACCATTATGTACGCTATTGAAGATGATCCTCTCACTCAAATTCCAAAGCCTGAGAATCTGTGGATGGACGATGATCGAAGGATCAAAGACGAAGATGATAAGGCAATGGCGAATCTTACTATGGGTCTTGGTTCGAATATCTCAATTGTTGTTAGAAACTGCACAAATGCAAAAGAGGTTTGGGATGTACTTAAGAATCTGTATGAAGGAAACACTGACATGAAGGCTAGCGGGGTAAACATGTTACACCAGCAGTTTAATTCGTTCAATCACATTTATGGAGAGACTGTGGAAAATCAAATAAGAAGATTCATCAAGCTAGTCTCACAGTTGGCATCTCTATTACTTACTGTGGGATGAATCGCCAACTTTTAAATTCGTTTCCAACAAGCTGGGATGCAGATTTCTCGATGATTAAGTGTACTACAAAGCTGAATGACGTCACACTCACCGAGCTGATTGCTACAATCAAATCATGTGAGATTGACAATTACTAGAGATAACTGAACCATAAAAATAATGTGTGCTGTAGGGATGACGAATTCCAACACTGACTTAATGTCTCAAAGTCACCTAGCATTGTTTTCAGTCTTGTGACGAACAGTAATCTGAATGTTGTCTTCAGTCCGATAACTCAGGCTCAGCTACAAGCTCAGAAGACAAAAAAAGTTTATGGCATGTCTCTTCCAAAATAACTCAGTTGGACCTTCTACAACTCAGCAATACCCTCAGCATGCAAACGTGGTTTACAATCTAGTGAACCCCACACCATCTAAGAATGCTCAATCCACACCCTCTGCAGAAAACCTTGCCTTTGCTTAACAATAGGATCCTTTTGTCCAATAACAAAGGTCCTAATTTGAATATCTAGACAATATGTGCGGAATCTGTATTAACTAGTGACAATTACAAGATTATTTATCAATTTACTGATTTCATTGATTGTTTAACAGTTACAGATCATTGTGAAATCCGACAGGGCTTCACCGTATCAGTCACCAAAAGTTCTACCGACTCACACCTCAACACGACTATTTATAAACACGTAATCGACCTTCATGCGAGGGTAAATTTACCTTCGTATGAAGGTAAATCTACCTTCGTGTGAACTTAAATACAAGCACGGCAGTTTCAACTCTAACAGCTCAACCCTATTACATACACCGATACAACCTTAAGACGTAGGCAATAGACATAATGCACCAACAAACTGCCCCTTGGATGTTGCCGTAGTCTTGGTCTGTCTTCAAAAACTTCAAGCATTCAACTTTAACGTACAAAAAAATTCTTCCTCGGTTTGCTTCTTTCCTCCAACAGAATCAGTGTTCGATCAGTCGATGTAGCCCATTTAATAAACTGGAATCTTCTAAGGCGTGCTTCCTTTGACATTTCTTCTATACGCTCTTCATCACTCATCTTTCTCACAAATTCTTTACGTTCAAGCTCCCTCCACTTCGACTTCCACATTTTTCCCGAATTAATACCGTGTGCATAACAAACATTGATCACACCCTGTCATTGCATCGCCTGTGTTTTCTCTAACGCTTCATAGCAAATCTTGTTGAAGAATAAACATTCAATATCTTTCTCTAAAGTTCACTAGCCACAATGGGTCTAGCACACATATCATCCTCCAAATATTTTCATCCTTCAATACAATCATTGGTTCACAAGTTTTGATATCATACTGCCACCACTTGAAGTATGTATGAAAATCTTGTTCGATCGGCATTAGTGGCATGTTCTTCACTATATGTGGACGTTTGATAATCAGCATTACATCTTTTTCCTTTGTCACCGGATCAATCTTTATGCGTTTCTTTGGCATATGCGGCTTCCAATGATTGAATACATGATCTGCTTCGTACTTGATAAGCTTCCATAACCGTTGATCATGAAATTTCATTTGGAAGCTAATCATCTTGGTCTGCACAAGCTCTTCTACATCCTAATGCGGTGAAGTCTTAATATCACAGAGGTATCAAAAGTATTGCACTCTAAACTCCCTCTTGATAGCATACACATTCAGCTTTTCATTCCAACCCCAACTCAAAATATTTGTAAGTGATTTTTCTGGATCTCATGTAAAGAATGCTAGTGGACGTCTAAACTTTCATTCTTTCGACAATTCTTTAAAGAATGCTACTGGCTTCAGCGCAAAGAATGCTAGTGGCTTCAGCGATTTCTTCCTTTGAAAGACGTTTAGGAACACAACCTTCTCTTACTGTTTCTTCAACCCTTTGTCTCAACAGATCTTCAGATGCTTCAGCAAATAACTCTTGAAATGTTGGAAAACTATCAGAATCAGCTCGATAATACTTCATTGTTTCATCATCATCATCTGATGCATCATCAATGATAACTCTGTCATACATATCAGCATATGGGATATACTTGTACTGGTAATCACTAGGATTAGATGCACTGATGTTGTTCAGTTCGTCTTCAAATTCAAACTCGAATTTATCTTCTTCAACTCCCAACATAATCACTATCTCTTCTTTGGTGTAGTTGTGTAAAACCTCACCTTCTTCAACATTATGCTCGAGATAGAAAACTCGAGGCGGTTGACAATCAGGAACAACTGTCAAAGGATTAACTATGAAGATTCCTGACTGTTCTGCATCATGAGCTTGATCTTTCCGCTCCCCCTGTCTCTGAACTTCATTCTCCTCATTAACATTATCTTGCAGAAAAGCATCATAATCAAACGATTCATTTATCTTTGCAGTTTCAACGACCGTCACTCAAGTACCTCCCTGAGTGTTGTTATCATCATCACCATTATCATCATCATCTTTATCATCATCATCATCATCATCATCATCTTTATCATTCTCCTCCTCGTCATCATCAAACCCATCAATCTCTGCATACCTTCTCTTTCGCTCTATAACCTTTTCCATCAAAGTCATATCAGAAACATCCACCGGTCCTCCAATAAGCACAAAGTTCACCGGTTCTGAATCAACTTCAGTTTCAACCTCTGTTTTATTCACAACTGTTTCAGCGATAATTTCTGGCATAGATTCAGCTTTTGGCTCATATTGTACGATAACGGAACCTCGTCAATCTTTTCCTTCCCTTTGCCTAATGTTGCAGCTTCAGCTTCTATTTTCTTTTCACGTTCAGCTATTCTTTCTTTAGCTTTCTCTCTCTCAATTATATCACATTCTGCCTCGAAATCAATGCCAAACTTCCTAGTCAGAATCTTCTGAAATAAATCTATCTTTCTATTGTTGTGCAAGCGCTCAGCATCATATTCCACAATCAATCTTCTCAACCTCTCATTCCCTGATAGAAAACTTGATAAAACAGCTTCAAGATTCTTTCGATCATCTTCTAGAAACTTAATCCGGCTTTGCAATTTTGCAATCTTTGTGTCATTGAACATGTCTGCATCAAAGTTTTCATTATCAAATCCTTTTGTAAGTGGAATCTCTCCAAAATCTACAGGAAATCTATCTGTCAAAGATTGTCTTTAGCTGATTTTGGTGTTGATTGTGGTTGAGGTGTTGGTCGTTTTGGTGTTGTTTGATGTTGTGGAGGTGTAATGTATTGAGGTGATGGTTGTGGAGGTGGTGATGGTGGATTAGGTGTTTATGGTGGTTGTTCAACACTTTCAACTTCTGGTGTGTTCCTTTTTCGGTATTTCCTTCTTGCTTCCTTAACAGAAGGAGACCCAATAATCTTTTTCTTCGTATCTGGCATGATTTTAACTCTTCGAGCCTTTTTAGCAGGCCTTTCAGCTTCATCTTCAGTCTTTGGATCAGACGGAGCATAAACCTCATCGTATTCTCCAACCACCTTTTTCTTTCCTTGAGCCATTTCTTTTTTTCTTGTTGTTCTGCCTTTCGTATCGTAATATCAAACTATCATCCGAAGCTTCCTCATTTTCATCACCAACTGCTTCTCTTTCTTTCTCTTGGCCCGAGGTAACAGAAAACATCTCATCCATAACATTTACTGTTAGTTCCTAGAAGTGTGAGACTGACGCATCAAATATATGCAACGGTCTATGGTAGTTAGCTGGGTTAGTTTGTATTTGGTTTGGACCTTTATAGGTCATTTGGGCATGCTATAGGCCATGTGGGCCAGGCAAGCCCATGAGGGGCATGCCCTTACCCTAGGTATATAAGCTAAGTTTATGTTATTTCTAGGGTTAGACTTTTGGGATTTCTCTAGAGAGCCTCCATCTTGTACCAGACGATTTTGCTTGTTCAAGTAATAGAATCGTGTGCGAGGTGCTAAAGTTAATTCGTATTGTTCTTTCATCTTTTCGGTTTTCTTGGATCATCACCAAGTTTGGATTTAGCTAATCCTTGGTGATTGTGTGATATCGTTGTTAGATCCGGATTTTTGGGACTTACAATTGGTATCAGAGCCTGTTTAAACCTGTTTCCAGGCTCAGATCGAATATCACGCGGATTTCGGTTCGCATCTGCTGCTGTTTCAGTGTTTGGTTGAGTGTCTATTTCATCTCGGACCATCTTGGATTATCTTCTTGAAGATCTCAGACCATCTCGGACTATCTCGGACTACCTTCTTGTAGATCTCAGACCATCTCGGACTACCTTCTTGAACATCTCAGATCCAATAATCACATCTCGGATCATTTCAAATCAAAGGCTTGCATCTCGAACCATCTCGGGTAGAACTCTTGAAGACTCGAATGATGAACATGCATCTCGAATCTATCTCTAATCATTAGTGTTGAAGTTTGTCTCCATCTTCAAACCATCTCGGATAAGATACTGTTACGAGATACTATTTAAGATCTACTGTGTCGAGTTCAAAAAAAGGTCTTTGACATTATATATCATTGGATTTGTATCGTCGAGACGAGTCCAACGGTACATTTTGGTAAAACATTTTTCGGACATTTTTTATTGTTTTTTACCGGTACAGTTTCGATTATCCGAAGATGTTTACAGCCCAAGCACAATACTCAAAGATAGTCTTCAGCCAAGCTTACAATTCCAACCCGAATGCCAATCTAAACATTGTTTTCAGCCCAATTATCAAAACTACTGTTAACAGCACTGCAGCCCAGGCATAAAATCCACACCCGAACTTACGAGATTAAGTGAAGGAAAAGCTAAATGAGTTTATTGGAAACTACAATGTTGATCGGTTGCTGACTATGTGATATGTTTGCTTGAACGTGGGAGGCGAAGAGAGGAAGTAAGGAATAAGATGAATAGCTTTTTGGGCGATGACAAAGACTCCTTCGTATCTTGGTTGTGGGATCATTTACAATCAAACCAAGATCATCAAGATCTATACGCAAAATCAACAGAGTCTCATCCTGAAGAAGTGTCCGAACAGAAAACTCAAGCCCAAAAAGCAGAAATCAGCAGGCCAGCACCCAAACTCTACCTCAAGCCCAAACTCACGCTGACAAACCAAGATCGCTCATTGACACAGTCAACTACCTTTTGTGCACTGAACCTTGCAGGAATAGGGTTGCTCAACTCAGGGTACTTAATTCCAAAATGGCTAATAATTACAACAATGCAATGGCTCAGTGCATCGGCCTTCGAGAAAGTAATAAGTTACTCACAGAAAAGGTTGAAGCATAAAAGAATGACATAGCTCAGCTCCACCTAGACGTATATCAACAGAAATGTTGGGTCCATGATTACAAAACTAGATTACATTCAAAAACCATGGAATGCGACTTGGTAAAGTTGAGCTGGGACTTCTTGCCGGAAAATATCAACAAAAGGAAGTCAATATAAAGAAGTTTGATACATCCAGAAAGCTCGTTCAAGATGTGTGCAATGTGTAGCTGGCATATAAGGAAAACAAGGGGAAGGGTTTAGGATTCAATCAGGTTGCCCTACCATATAATCACAACTACACGACAATGCCTGAAACCGACAAAGAAATTGAGAGAGCACAACATATGGTGTAAGGCAAACCCAGTGATTATAAGTTAGACACACAGGAACCATTTGGTGCTATTGACTCTTCTAATGATTCAACTTGAGTGTCTGGTCTTTCATCTGATAAACTAGGACTCTCCGATTCTATCAAACCTGATGAAGAGATAGCTGACGTGAACAAGGCTCCAAGTGCGCAAACTGAACAATCTGAACCTTCTTCTTATGATGAAAAGGTTCAAATCATGCAACAAGAGCCGAAATGAGCAAATCAGAGACGAGGAAAGAAAAGGTCTAAACGTCAAAGACAATCTCGCTCTCCAGGATCATCAACGGGCAGCAATTGTCCTAAAAAGGGTTGTGATGTAAAGAATGCCTTTGTTAAACCAGTCAGTAATGGCAAATGTGAGAATATACATTTGATTGTGCTAACAAAGCTTTTGGAAAGTCTGGTGAGATTTCTGAACAAAACTTGAGGTCTAAACCAAACAAGAAGAATCAAAAGAAATCTCCACCACTGAAGGCCCTTGCAAACGACAAGTACAAACATCTAAATTCATCTCCGTCTGCAAGAAATGTGCAGGAAATCAAGCACATAAGGGATTAGTTCATCCTAAAGGGCCTGCAAGAGCTATACATGCTAATCAGAATGCCTTATACGTGAAGAGGCAAACATGGTTCAATTGCGGCATTCCTGGTCACATTGCTCGGAACTACACACATAGTGCCCATGTTTCCGATCATATCAAAATCAGAGGGTTACACCCAAGAATAATAATCATTACAAGCCGATGAAGGAATCATCTCCTAAGGCAATGAAGAATGTGAATTCCAATGTTAAGCCATCTGATGGGGATTGGAACGTTGCCAAAAACAAACGCAAGGTTGTTCAGAAATAAAAATTTGTTTCTAAAACGACTAAACCTGAAACAGCCAAAGTTGCTCAATCAAAGGCAAGAACCGCGTTTATTAAAATGAAACAGATTTGGAAACCCAAATCCAAAGCAGGAACAACATCACCAATCCTCGAAACAAAAGGGGACTTGTGTCTGAAAGAAGTGTCTTATTTTGATGCTTCAGGGAAACCCAGGACCATGATGGCCTGGGTCCTACTGTCTTACTAATCTCCTTATTTTTCAGGAACAACCAAGGAGGAGCTTTTGACAATCTCTTAATGTTGATAGCGGTTGTTCCAGGTACATATCGGATAACATCTCACTGTTGCAAAAAGTTCAATTTTTTACGAGTGCGATGTTTTCTTTGGAGGAGATAAGGTAAGAAAAGATCAGCGAAAAGGTACAAATTTAAATTTCGTGCTTAAATTTTTAAATTGATTAGTCTTTAATCTAATGACTGAATGGTTAAGCAAAAAACAAAAAACACTTTCCTTTTTCTTTTGTTTAAAACTTTGTACATACATTTTCTTTATTAGATAAATTTGTGCATAAAGTGTGATACACAAATTTAGGGGGGGAAAGGGAGATATATGTATATATGCATTGTTTGAGGGGAGAAAATAGAAAAATACAAAAACATTGAAAAACAGAAAAATCAAAAAATTAAAAAAAGACTTTTTGCATCAAAAGGGAAATGAAATGAGTATTCGTGATAAAGGGCGTAAATGAAACATGTAAGGTGTCGTAGCTGAAAAGACTAGGATCTAATGTGATATGTCAGTAGGCTTAACACTCAAAGTGATTAAAAGATGCTAAGTGATATAAACATAAAGAACTATGTATCTGGTGGGTAACATACCATCGGCGTATGATTACATGGTCTTAAATCCTGCATTGATAGATAGCCAACGTCTCATGTTTTGGGTCTTTATGCTGATGAGTCATCCGGGATATCAGGGCTGCCCTTCTGTTGCATCTGGATATATGCAGACCTAGGCACAGTCAGGATATCCTTAAAAGAGCCAAAATAGAGGGGCTAAAACCTTAAAAGAAAGGAAATCTCATCACGAGAAAATTCATGTGCTTGAAAAGTCAAACATACCATATAAGGTATTTGCCTAACCCTCGTTAGACATTATTGGTCACTCTGTTGTACGAATGTACTGACCTGTTCACCAATAGTGTGACGTTGTAAAAGATAAAGGATGATCTCAGAATACTCACATGCCACGATGAATCGCTGTGCTTACCTTGATCGCGGGGGTATGTCATGGAATGGGACGCACGGGTATTATAGTATAATACTACCTTAAGCATATCACGAAGTTGAAAAATGAAAGTTGAGCGTTAAAGTTTAAATGGACAAACATATTGGCAATCAATTAGACCAGTCAAAATAAGTTCGCACTAAAAAGTGTTCCTTGGTCCGCCTAAAAAGGATTTTGATCCCATTACAATTGTATAGTTGTAACTACTGAATTAGTTTCTTCGTTTATTTGTGTTTCTGTTTAGATTCTTATATTTAAAAAAATTTAAAAATAATATAGAAAATTAAAAAAAAAACCAAATAGTGTCTTGTTTTTACTAAATCAAAAAAAGAGTGCTTTCTTTGCTTTATAAAAAAATATTAACCGTTCTTGAAGATTTGACTAATCATCAAAAGATGAAAGAAATTTGAATTTTGATCCGAGTACAAGTACTTGGATGTACCAAGTGTTCATGCGGTACTCTCCCTGTTGCATAACATGTTTGCTTATAAATTTCTGAGAATTGTGCAGATCTTGATTTAGATCAAGAAACAGGGCTTGATGAAATTTAGATGTCCTTAATTACGACAAAGCATGAAGCATCACAACAGCAGAGTGTACCCGAGTCAGAAGAACCAGATGCCAGTCATCGTCTGATAGTGATAGTACATTTGAAGAAGTACCTGTGAACCTGCTTGCTTGAAAGAGAAAAAAGAAAAGAGCTGCTGAGATTCCTCCTCTCACATTCTTTTTGACAAAGACGTTTTAAGAAAAGATAATCAAGATCCTAATATGAAGCTAACCACAAGAGCAGAAGAAAGAGACCCGGTGCTAAGATTTCGTTGAAGTGTGAGGTCCTAAAAGTGTGAGACTGACTTCCACAACACTTACAGCATAGCGACAACCATAGACTCTGTTGAAGACATTGCTGAATTTATGCTATGAAGACAATTTCATGCATTAGTCTAGGGGGATATTGTTAGGTCCTAAAAGTGTGAGACTGATGCATCAAATATATGTAACGGTCTATGGTAGTTAACTAGGATTAACTGGGTTAGTTTTATTAGGTTTGGACCTTTATAGGTCATTTGGGCATGCCATAGGCCATGTGGGCCAGCAAGCCTATAGGCAAGCCCATGAGGGGCATGCCCTTACCCTAGGTCTATAAGCTAGCTTATGTCATTTATATGGTTAAACTTTTGGGATTTCTCTAGAGAGCCTCCATCTTGTACTAGACGGTTTTGCTTGTTCATGTAATAGAGTGCAAGGTGTTAAAGTTGATTCATATTGTTCTTTAATCTTTTGGGTTTTCTTGGATCATCACCAAGTTTGGATTTCGCCCATCCTTGGTGATTGTGTGATATCGTTGTTAGATCTGGATTTTTGGGACTTACATTTACCTTGGTTTCAACATTCTGTTCTATGTTCTTCTTAGTCTCTATCTTCATCTGTAGCTTCATCCCTGAGAATTGTTTCGATCTTTCGAATCTGAGCTTTAGCTTTTGGAGTTCCCTTTTTCTTTGACTCTTCTTTCTTGTACCATACTCCCCTCTTAGGCTCATGACTTTCCATCTATGTAGCTTCATCATCAGAACCACTACCATCATTTCTCCACTTGTCTTTCAGAGGTGCTTTGTACCTTTTATCCTTGAATATCCCGAAGAATTTCCTTGCAACTGCATCTGTTGTCTGTTTCAAGTATTGATTTATTCTAACAAAATATATGCCTATCATGTGATCTAGTGGCAGCATGTCTTTTTTTATCCTTCACCAAGTTAGGGAACTTGTCATCCAACATCATCTATACAAACCTATGGTACTGCAGAAACTTCTATTTATTGATATTCAACTTCATCTGCTCAAAGATCATCTTGGTGAAGTTATATGGCTTGTTCAGCGCGAGTGCAACAATCATACACATTTGGTATTCAACAATCGCATTGCTTCTCCCTTTCCTGTGACTCAGTGCAGAGATAACAGAGTGCACAAAAAACTTGTATGGCCTTCTGAGATAGGCTTTGTTGAAATGTGTGTTAGTGTGACCCTTGTAGCCCATTCTGTAAAAACATCCTTTACACAACGCTCGGTGTACATCATCGGATAATCTTCTTTGTCTTTAAAATCTAACACTTGGCGAATTAGTGATTCAGTAATCAACACCTCTTTATCTTCATTCTTGACTCGTACAAATGATCGTATAGCTTTAAGTTCTGGTACGTACTTTGCATGCTCCTAAAATCTTTCTACATGTGACGATAGGCTTTGTGAGGATCAGTGAGTGCTTTAGCTATCGGCAATTCGCTCATAAACTTCATAATCGACTTGAATGGAGCGATCTCTTGCATTTTTTTCATCAAGAACATTACAGATGTTGTATTTCTTGTCGTAGTTAGATTTCTTATGCAGTAACACATACACAAACACTTAGAAAAATTTCGGAAAATTTAAACATTTAACTTAGTGCGAAGTGAACTTGGTACGAAGTGACCATTTTACTTCGTGCGAAGGTAACTGACCATTTAAACATTTTTGCACCTTATCTTCGTGCAAAGTAAATTATCTTTGTGCGAAGATAATTTACCTTCGTGCTAAGGTAACCTCAAGAACACTTGAAGATTTTTCTTCCTTTTTCATGAAATTGTTGGTTCTAAAACAACCTAAAGGCGCCGATTTTCACAATGGTATGTTCAATTTGATTTTGGCCCGTTAAATTGTCCTAGATCTACATTTTTAACACCGGTTTACCTAAAACGTCCATTTAACATTCAATTCGAGTTCAATCAAGTCCAAACTACCTTAGGCATTGTTCGTAGTGTGCTAATCAACCACTACAAGCTATGATTTGGACAACACTTTGTCATTTGGAACACAAAAGTCTATCTTCGCTTAGAGAGAATCAACAGTAAAATGGTTTTCTCTTCGTTCGAAGTGCCTTATATAGGCATCTATCTTCGTACAACGGTAACTATCTTCGTATGAAGGTAATTATCTTCGTGCGGAGATAATTTACCTTCGTGCGAAGATAATTTACCTTCGTGAGAAGGTAAATCCATTTTTTCTAAATTTTAAAGTTTCGTTCAATTTTACTAGTTTTAACGACCCACTCAGTTGACAAAGTCCAAGCTAATGACACCCTAGTTAACTGATTTGTCTACTAAGTCCAAGTTAATGACGTTGGTTGAACACTTTGTGAACAAACTGATGTTTTCTAGCAAAGTTAAGTTTCAAATTAATGAATTTTTGATCTTTTCAAAACACTTCTAAATTAAAATAAGCTCCAAACTCGTTGTCCTCTGATATTCTAAGCATTTAGTATCTTTGGACTTTGAAGATCCACTTTCCATCATCGGTAGTCGAAACTAATATAGAAATAAAATCTTTTTTGATTTTTCCAAAGTTTATGCTAAAACACATTGAAAATCTTTTTGGCTTTTTCTGAAATGAAAAGTAAAGAACTATGTACAAACATATTTATAGACATATTTTTGTGAGTTTGTGTTAGAGGATCATATCAGTTTTTAATACACATCACAAGTATCGTTGACATTCATAAGACTCTAAGTTCTAAACAAATTCACTTACATTGTTAGTATGCTTGTCCACTTAAATCTCTACACATTTCTCAACTGTTTCGAGATACAGTAGGTAATTTTAGAAACTTGACTTAACCATGTTTCCCACCTCTGAATATACTTTCGTATCAAGATTCCATGGATTTCATCTTATAGGTGAATATATCTAACTGATATCTGTATATGGGTTGTGCGAGACCTAGAGATCTCAGGTTAGTACCACCGTACCGACATAGAGATGAAGGCTCGTGTTAAAAGTAGTGTTTCAATTTGGAATATTTTACTGCAATTGTTGGATCTTTCGATACTTACAATTTGTTGCAGTTTTGGGTTTAAAAGCAAAAGTATTCTACAAGTTCTAGTCCATCGCTGATGCAAAATTATAAGAACTTGTATAATGCCCCAGATATCAATTATCTATAAAGACCTAGTATCTCAAAATCCGAAAATCTTTCAAACAAAATTTCGGTGTACTAAAACCATATATCCGAGAGATGTTAAAACACTACTTAAAAAGTTATACTTTTATGTTTATATCTAAGGAACAATCTACTGAATTGCAAAGCCTACTGGCACATAATTAGTGAGATTCGTTTAAACTTTTTAACACTTCAATTCTTTAGCATACTGTGATAGTCCACTGATGAACTATCATTTTCTCTTTTCACACGAAAACTCTTTTTGTCTTTTTCATGTTTTTGTACATTTTTGCATTTTTAATGTTTTTATATTTTCTAACAGCATTTCTCCCCCTATAATCAAATACATATTTTTGGATTTTTGTTTTTAAAGAAAGAAGATCTAAAAATTATAAAATGTGACAAACCGATGAGGATCACAAAAACTTGTCATCTGATCCGTATTCAACCTCAATTTCCCCATCTGATGTCAAATTTTTCAAACCGTTAGGTCTCAAAAGATATTTAAATCTGGTTCGATCAAACGGTTTGGTATAAAAATCTGCCTTTTGTTCATTAGTGTGGATTTTTTCTATTCGAATCAACTTTTTCTCGTAGCAATCACGAATAAAGTGATGTCGAATTTCAATGTGTTTAGTTTTAGAGTGTTGAACCGGATTTTTAGTTATATAGATGACAACCTTGTTATCTACATATATGGGCGTATCAAGGAACTACAATCCAAAGTCTCTAATCTGTTGTTATTGTCACACCATAACCGATGGCGGAAAAATCAGAGTGAGACAAAATAGATTGCTCGAGACATCATAACACTATTTGTGACAATATTAAATTCAAAGATTCGTTTCATTTCATAAATAAAATTGTCAATGACAACATTACAACTTCAACAAAATTACAACATAAAAAGCCTAACATTCTAGGTGTGTTTCTATGTCATCCCTATTAGATTCGTCATATTCAACATCTTTAACCTGCAACATGTTAAAAGTATAGTTCAACACAAAAAGTATTGGTGACTACACAAGTTTAAGTACATAGCATAAATATAAATGAGTTTACTCAAATCCACATGGCAATTGTATACAAGGTAAGCTAGCATGAAATACTATTTGTCAAACCCAAATGTCCACAAGAATTAGGTGTCCCTTGTCACACGAAGTAACGAGACTATTTAAAAATAAGAATAAGAATAAGAATAAGAATCAACTTAAGCTTAACAGTACCCCGATGGGCGGTATGCTACTCCTATAGCGCTATATATGTTATGTTGGGGCTAACTAAGTTAATGATAAGAAGCGTGTATGAATCTAGCATGAACCTAAGCATGACAATAAGCATATATAACAGATCGAGTGTATAAAGCATGTAGTGTGTGTATTCGTGTATTTTGTAAGTTAACATGTTACAACCCAAATTGTGTAAAAGGAAAGAGGGTCAAGTGTACTCACGGTTTTGCAAGCTTCCACTTGGTAATTTATGTGGAGAGTTGGAGGAACACCGAGTAATCCTACATGAGGAAAACATAGGTTGGTAAGTATTCGAATGATAATGGAGGATTAGGAATTTTAGATGTACCAAAGTATGTATACGAGAAAATAATCACTTAGACTTAATACTCGTTTCCAACATTATAATACCCATTCGGGTTGATGTGTTTTCATGGGTTAAGATACCCATTAGAATCGTAACGAGAGGTTAAGTACTTAGGTAATGTAACCTAGTACCATGACGGACAATCATTCGATTGTCATCAAGGTTTTGGTTAGTGTGTATATATATATATATATATATATTATAGTATACATAATAAGTAGATCATATTTATCATGTAAGTTCATAGAAGTCATGCATGGAGGTAGGAGGATAATCTTCCTTTAACCTTTTTCGTATTGTTCACCAACGCACAAGTTGTCACAAGGACAACAAGGATGGTCATGAATAAGTTAAAATGAAAATAAAAGTTGTAAAATAATCAGAATCATCAAGTGAGGTGGTGGATTGAAGGTAGGATAGCTAAGGATTCCAAGTAATCACACACTACCAACTCAAGTCTTGTTTTAAGAACAAGCTTGGAAGGATACAACACTTGTTGGTTAAAAACTTATTAAAATGGAAAGTTTCTTACACTTGGTACCTCAAATATGGTGATGTTCCATATTGGGTTTCCATGGAAAACCTATGGAAACACTCCTAGAGGTGTTCCAAGTGTTAAGAAGGAAGAAAGAGTAAAGAAGAGAGGTGAAGGTGAGTTAGAACTCACTTGAAAGTCTTGAACTTGCTGAATTAAGAGGGAGATTTAGATAGAGAGAGAGATGAATGTTTGAGGTGTGAAATGAGAGTGGGAGGAGGTGGGTATTTATAGTTGAGGTTAGGGGGTGAGTTAGATGGGTTTAATAAATGCAAGAAACACAAATTGCCCAATCCATGAACTAGAAACAACAAACTCCGGATTATGCCCTCTCGCGGGCCGCGAGAGGGGACAAGGATGGCGGTCGCGGGCCGCGAGGTGTATTATTCCAGAAACTTCTTTGATTTTTGTCACTTTTAGTCCCTGAACTTGGTTTTTCCATAATTTCTTGTCATAACTTGATATTTTTGCATGTTTTTAAGTGTATGAAGTATATGTAAGTATATTTTATTTATCGAATATGTATGTATGAGTATTTGAACGTATAAAAAGTATCGGTTTGTATGTAAACATATATTAAACAATTGATTGCATGTAACACAAGTATATATCAAGTATGAATTTTATTACGTCAATATCTCGGATTACAAGATTTGGGAAATGAAATACGTATGTGATACGAATACAAGTTTCCATATATAGGAACATGACTACACTTTCTAATTAAGGAAAATATGAAAAAACGAGGTGTTACAGTCTCCTCTCGTTTAGGAAATTTCGTTCTGAAATTTATTCAAGAGGAAGACTTTGGAAAAGATGTCACTTTGGTGAAAACATTTGGTCAAAAATCATGATTTTGAAGTTTAAAGTTTATAAATGTGCAAATATGTATCGATATTTTGAAGGATAAAAACGGTAGGTTCGTGAAAGTACTTTGTTTTGACTAAGGTGATTTGAGACGACAATCGTAAGTGTGTATAAGAATAAGTAAAAACGTGCATGTGTGTGTAATCAAGTGAGCTTGACTGAGTCTGGACAACTCATTGGAAGGAATATTTTAAAAGAGTGTGACCTAAGGGGAAGATTTTAGTATGCATAGGATGTATTTTTATTAAAATGAGTGGTCCGCACTGTAAGTTGTAAGAAAAGTTCTGTCAGTTATAAGGCGTATTAGTAAAATCACTTGTTGTAGAAGATGTTTATTGGAGAGAGCTAGGATGGTAAATATTTACGGTTTCTAAAAGGTTTTGGCAGTAATAGACCGACTAATTGTAGTTTGTGCGTAGATAAGAGTGGAAGATAGTTTAAAAAAAACAGAACATTTGACCAGATTGAGCCTGTCGGGATGTTTACAAAAAATAAATTGAATGTTTAGTTTGATTCACTGTAAATAAAGTTTGGGTGAAAGGTTAAGCGAAGAATTAGGAATATCGTGGTATGGTAGTGAATGATTCGGTAGATGTATGCGAGGGGTAAAAAATGGTATGAATATCGAATAAAATGCGAACATGGACTATTGAGAGATGCTATTGATAGTTGTAGCAGTTAAAGCTAACGGTTTTGAGAATGAAGCTTTGTCATGGATAATCGAGTACTAATCATTTTGATGTGGGGTCACCAAAGTTTGTTATCAATCAAATGTATTTAACAAGGTCTAAGAAATCACCGAATTTCTCATGGCACGTTTTACGAAAGTTTGGTAACATGGTAGGGACACTTATATATAGGAAGTACTAGCGGCGTATCCACCATGTTCACACCATGTTACGTCCGTTTCGCTATTCAGTGTCATGTTATATTCCGTGTTACGATACACAGTAGAACCCACTATGGTTTTCATGCGCCTACCAATATAATCCCGTGTGCACTCGTGATTATTTTGGTTTGCGTATGATCCGCGTAGTTTGTACTAGTAGTGTACGGGTCAAGTTACATGTAGTAAGCAAAGGGTATGTAAGATAGCGTATAAAAAATTAAGTATGTAAGCATGATTGTATGTATGTATGAGTGTGTCAAACGTAGGCGAAACCACTCGGGTTATGTCTACTTATAGATTTCAAGTATGACTACCAAGTAGTGCGAATGCATAAATTTTGAGTATGATTGAAGACAAATGCGTATAACATTAGCATGCAGTATCGAGCGTATAGGTGGAATAAAATGGGATTTAGCATATATAAGTTACCATGAAGTTGCGAGTGTGTAAAATACGAAGTGTAATAGTGATATGTGTAATATTGTTATGTAACATTGACTGCGTAAATAGAAATGTGTAAGGCGATAAGCATGTGTATGGTTGCTTGAGTCAAAACATTGAGTTGGTTGAATTAAAATAAATCGGGTTTGTCGAGGATGAAGGACCAAAATTGTGAATGTCAGGTGAATATTGAGAAAAGTATTAATTTTTTATGTAAGATGTGGTTTGTAAAAAAGGAAATGCTACTTTTGTGTTAAAATTTGTATTCGCATATGAAATTTCTTACTCATGTATTCAGATTTAGATTTGCGTATTAGCTATTTTGAAAAGGTTGTAAAATAGTGAGCTTGCTTTATTATATTATATTTTATTTTATTGATGCAAAAAAGTTGTTTTTGAAAATTTTCATGTAAAACTTAAATTTTGAAAAGTATTTTAGCAAAGTACTTATACGTATGTGAGAGAAAGTTCTCGTTGGTTTCTTGATGGAATAAAATGTCTTTTAGAATGGTAGTATAAAGTGAGTGTGTTTTGAACGAGTTATGAAAATCGAGGGCAAGAGGTTCGTTTGACCGACTAAGTTGATAGGTACCATTTCATAAAGTTTTTAAAAATTGTAAAAGAAACATTTAAAGTATCATTAGAGGTTTCGTGTATGTAATTTAAGTAAATAAATTGTAGGGTGAGAAATTGTTTAGATAAAATAATAAGGTTCGAGGTTTATGCATAAATGAGAAAAAATGAAACAATGATAAAAGGTTTGAGTATAAGTATTGATATAGTGATTGTTACAAAAATAGTCGAGTTGGAGTTGGACTTCAACTTATTTCTCCAGCTTGAGTTTTGTAAAAAAGACATCTAGGTGATCGACAATAAAAGTCACGTTTGAGCATATAAGTATCTCATAACATGTATAAGTTCACACAGATGACATAAGAATAGCAAGTATTCAAAAGTATAAACAAGTAGGATTGCGTAAGGAGCATAAATTTAATTGGTTTGCAAGAATTATTATTGTTTTTGATTGCGAAAGACGTGCAAATTGTGCATTGAGTTTGAAATAAACGAGCTAACTAGTATCAAAGCGCATAGAAATTAAGATAACATAAAAGATAGGCTTATTAAAACATTGGAGTGTTTCGGGTTGAGAAACGTCGACTATTCAAAAGTGAATCAAAGAACCTTTCAAATTAGAGGAGCGTGCCTTGGCCTATAGGTAAACGTCTCCTGTCGAGAAGCGATTAACGACATTTTACCCTTCTAGTTACTACATATCTCTAACTGATCAAAAAATCGAAACTTTGGCGAGACGAAAATGGAGGAATGGGACTGGTTGACAAGGTGTGGGTTTCACCCCTAACTTGACAACATCATACCCTAAGCATGGTTGGTATTTACCAAACGAGGAGCGAATTCCGTCTCGTTGGTAAGGGTCTACTAGAGTATGAAATGGAATTTTTCCATCAAGGTATGGATATCACTCCTAACTTGATGGCGTAATTTCGTGAAAAATCGAATAAGCGGATTGAGAGTCGTTCACCAAAGTGTGGGTTTCACGCCTATTTTGGTGAAGTCGTCTCATTTGTAATATGTCTGTCTTCAAGTCTCCATGTGTGTATATTGTATAAATGTCTTAGGAAAGCCACATTGTATATATTAAGACCAAAGAAATATGAAGAAGCAAGGTAGGAAGATTTAACATTTTAGACATGAAACAAGAATGGTCGAATGTTGGTCACTTAAACTATAGACTAGGTCGAACATGACAATTCTAACTAATTCCCTTTAGTTATGGCTCTGATACCAATCTGTCACACCCCAACCGATGGCGGAAACATCAGAGTGAGACGAAATAGATTGCTCGAGACATCATAACAATATTTATGACAATATTAAATTTAAAGATTCGTTTCATTCATAAATCAAATTGTCAATTACAACATAACAATTTCAACAAAAATTACAACATAAAAAGCCTAACATTCTAGGTGTGTTTCTATGTCATCCCTACTAGATTCGTCATATTCAACATCTTTAACCTGCAACATGTTAAAAGTATAGTTCAATATAAAAAGTATTGGTGACTACACAAGTTTAAGTACATAGCATAAGCATAAAAGAGTTTACTCAAATCCACATGGCAATTGTATACAAGGTAAGCTAGCATGCACTACTAATTATCAAACTCGAGTGTCCACAAGAATTAGGTGTCCCTCGTCACACGAAGTACCGAGACTATTTAAGAATAAGAATAAGAATCAGCTTAAGCTTAACAATACCCCGACGGGCGGCGTGCTACTCCTATAGCGCTATATATGTTATGTTGGGGCTAGCTAAGTTAATGACAAGAAGCATGTATGAATCTAGTATGAACCTAAGCATAATAATAACCATGTATAACACATCGAATGTATAAAGCATGTAGTGTATGTATTCGTGTATTTTGTAAGTTAACATGTTACAACCCAAATTGTGTAAAAGGAAAGAGGGTCAAGTGAACTCACGGTTTTGCAAGCTTCGTCTTGGTAATTTATGTGGAGAGTTTGGAGAGTTGGAGGAACACCGAGTTATCCTACATGAGGAAAACGTAGGTTGGTAAGTATTTGGATGATAATGGAGGATTAGGAATTTTAAATGTAACAAAGTATGTATACGAGAAAATAATCACTTAGACTTAATACTCGTTTTCGACACTATAATACCCATTCGGGTTGATGTGTTTTCATGGGTTAAGATACCCATTAGAATCATAACGAGAGGTTAAGTACTTAGGTGATGTAACCTAGTACCATGACGGACAATCATTCGATTGTCATCAAGGTTTCGGTTAGTGTGTGTGTGTGTATATATTATATAGTATACCTAATAAGTAGATCATATTTACCATGGAAGTTCATAGAAGTCATGCATGGGGTAGAAGGATAATCTTCCTTTAACCTCTTTCATATTGTTCACCAATGCATAAGTCGTCACAAGGACAACAAGGATGGTCATGAATAAGTTAAATGAAAATAAAAGTTGTAAAATAAGCAAAATTATCAAGTGATGTGGTGGATTGAAGGTAGGATAGCCAAGGCTTCCAAGTAATCACACACCACCAACTCAAGTCTTGTTTCAAGAACAAGCTTGGAATGATACAACACTTGTGGACAATTACCACTCGATTCGTCCCTTTTGCACTTGAATACCCATTTTCTAGCAATAATTTATGTTTAGCCGGTAGGTCAACAAGCTTCAAGACACCAAGCTTTTCGAATTGTTGCAGCTCTTCTTGCATTGTGTTTACGCAGCTTTTATCGGCAAGCACTTCTTTGTTTGATTTCGGTTCAATCTGCGAAATAAAACAACGATGTAAGCACATATCTTGAATTGGTGCAATTATGGTGTAAAAACAACTTAGATCCTTGTTGATCTGATTACGCGTTTTAACTCCAGCATGCAGCTCTCCAATAATATTCTCCGATGGGTGCTAGGATAAATTTCTTGACATTACTTCATTAGGAACATTCACTTCACTCTCCAAATTTGTAATATTATGTTCAGCAACCTGAGTACTTATAGAAGCTTCATTTTGATTGCTAGGACCTGCAGATTGATTTAGTAGACTTGTAGTCTACTTAGAACCTTCATCGAAGCTGGATTCACCATCATTATCATACATCGGCCCAACATTAGAATCAGAATCATCAGATTGGTCAAAAGAGGGCTCTGTGTTAGTCGCTTCTGGTTCGATTACGGGTTCTGTTTGATTAGTGCTCGGACTTGCACCAGAATCATTTGTACCAACAGGTGGTTGAGTAACCACTATCGGTATTGGAACTTGCTCTTGATTAGACACTTGCTGTTGTTGATACAACAACACAAGTTTCTCTTCGTTTGGTTCTTCTGGCAGATCGAATAAGTTCCATAAACTCTCGTAATTAAACATCCAGGGATCACTAGGATTTTGAGTAGGCATTGTGTATTTCTGATAGTCGACATGTTGAGCAAGAATAACTCGGTTTAGACTAGGCAAATATACTCTTCTTAACGGACTAGTGTAACCTATGAAAAATCCCTCCAAAGATCTAGCACCAAATTTACCATCCGGGTCGATAACCGACACGGAGAATCAAATGGCTCCAAAAACTCTAAATTCAGCTTTCGTTGACTAAGCAATACGAAACATGTCTTCTTATGAGCCTTGATAGTTAAAACCTTGTTCAACGTGTAGCAAGGAGAGGCAACGGTTTCACTCCAAAAACTAACAGGTACCTTTGAATCGGCGAGTATCATGCGTGCTGTTTCAATGAGAGTACGATCTTACGTTCAGCTACTCCATTTTGCTGCGGAGTATAAGGGGCGTTGAATTCGTGAAGAATACCTTTGCCATTACAGAATTCGAGCATGCGATTATTATTGAACTCAGTAGCATTGTCACTTCGTATTCTTCTGATTGGAAGATGGTACAAGTTCTCTAACTTTCTAAATAGAATCATAAGATATTCAAATGTTTCATTTTTTACTCTTGAAAAATAACCCATGAGAATCTTGAGTAGTCGTCTATCACAACAAGGCAGTACAAATCATCAGATATGCTTTTTACGTTTACTGGCCCGAAATGATCAATATGAAGCCTCTCCAATGGTAATTTGATGGAATTCAGAACTTTTCTCGGGTGTGATTTCTTATGTTGCTTCCCCTTTTTACAGCTAAGACAATCGTCATTTAGATAATAACTTTTGAGATTAACACCCTCCACTAGATTGTTATGCACCCGATAGTTCATTTTTCTCAAATTGATATGCCCCATCTTTCGATGCCATAAGATCGACTCCTTTTCAGTCGCCTCCGTTATGAAACATTGTACCGATTTTGAGGTAGCAGATGCGACGCTCCTACCAAGGACATAAAGATCATTTTCTTGTGGAGCGTGCATTAGAATCCACTCCTCAGGAATTTTGAATCCTTGCTTCAGAATTAGGCATTCTTTATCATTAAAGTGAGTTGTAAACTTCTTATCATAAATCTGTGAAATGCTCAGTAAATTGTTCTATAGTTCAGCAATGTAGTTAACTTTATCGAACAAGATCACACCAATACGAAGTTTTCCTTCTCCGACAACTCTCCCACCTTGATTTCCCGCAAACCCTACATAACCTCCACGAATAGATTTTACAATCATAGAGTAAGGGGCATTTGGGGCATTTTGGCGCGTCCCTAGTATAAGACTTCTTGTTGGTATTGTTTGTAGTGGTGATAATACATGCCTTCGCTTCTTTGACTTCCCTCGTGCTTGCTTTTTGTTATTGTTGTTGTTATTACCACTTCGTGAGCCTTTCTTGAAATGAGTGAATTTTATTTTGTTGGATTCCGTAGTCTCCACAGTAGTTTGTTCGCTCCACACTTAGGCAATTTTCCCTAACGTACAGGCTCTTCAGTGAGGCTGACAGCTAAATCAATTGCTTCTCCAATTTCAGTGGGTTTAAAAGAGGTAACAAACTTAGAATTTCGGGAGCCAGTCCCCAGATTTACCTCTCGATCCTTTCGAATTCAGGTTCCACCAAGTATGGCACCACTTGAGACAAATCATGAAATTGTTGCGTGTACCGTGCGATATCTGAAACAATCATCTTTAAATACCAGAATTCCGTTTCCAACTTCTGAATTTTTTACCTTGAACAATACTTTTTCGTCATCAGTTCCTTAAGTTCCTCCCAAGTCAGGGCGTATGCAGCATCATCGCCCTTAGTTTGGACCTGGAGGTTCCACCAAGATAATGCTTCATCTACGAAGAGTCTAGTGACATAAGTGACTCTTTATTTGGCAGGGTACTTGCTCATCCAAATGACCGAGTCAGTCTTCTCGGTCCAACGTATGAAGGCAATGGCACCTCCGGTACCATCATAATTCAGAGGTTTGCAGTCTTGGAACTGCTTGTAAGTGCTACCTGGAATCATTGTATGCGCCATTTAAGTGTGAGTTTACCAAAACCACAAATAGAACAAATGTGAGTATCGTCTGATTTTACGAATAACCAAGTATTACCAGTTGGAGGATTGCTTCCGGTGCCACCATTATGTTTGGCGCGGTTGGCCTCGTACTGCGCGATTGCCTGAGAAATGCGTTCATTTAACTCTTCTTGAGTCGTTCAGTAGCGCGTTAGTGTTGGAACTCCTTTGGCGGGGCGACATCGTTCTTCTAGTATAAAAGGTCGCTCACAATTAGATGAATGTTTAATAATAATAATAATAATAATAATAATAATAATAATAATAATAATAATAATATTTTTGTCAAACATATATATATATATATATATATATATAATATATATATATATATATATATATATATATATATATATATATATATAAACACGTCGGGCATATAAATAATAGGAGAAGAAAAAATATACATGTATATGACACAAACACACCAATCATCATCATAATCATGTAACTCAACATGTAGATATTCACCACATCATAAGACATCAATCATATGCTCACCACATCATAACTATATCAACCGTAATATCACCACATCATAATAATAACAACCACAACATAAAAGAGACACAATGTGAAATAAAGAAAATACACTTTTATATATAATGACAACTTGTTACATTTTGTTCATGAAGATCAAAAGGACTTAGGGATACATTTTGTTATAAAAGTCAGTACAAGTTTTACAATACAAAAGTAAGATTTTTTTCTACATTGTTCTTCATGTCTTCAAATTGTCTTCAAAAGTCGGGACCTTCTAAGCTAAATCTTCAAAAGTAGGTCTGATCCCTAAAAGATAATAATAAGCATACTATTGCGGTTGAGGGGGCGGAGGGATGGTGATCGGTGGAGTAAACCGCGATGATAGGCCACCTCCTCCTCTAGGCCAAAAATGCGCCTAGTGGCGGCAATCTAGAAGTGCTCCATCTCACGCACTCGTGCCTCAGATGGGTAGGACGAGTGGTGGAATGGACAGTGGAATGGTGGGGTCGGTGGTGGTGGTGATGGTGGAGGGTATGATGGTGGGGTGGTAGTGGTGATGATGGTGGTGAGGGTATGGCTCTGGCAGTGGTATGAGCAGCAAGCTGGGTCTCCAACTCCCATATCCTCCAAAAAATCACAAAGATCTAAAGGTCGTGAGACATCACCCTCTCCTCCATGGCAGTCGGAGGGAGGTGAGAGGGATGGTAAGGGTCAGACGAGCTCATGCCCGGTAGGGGTATAGGGGTATGCATGTCGGCAGTAGGTGGTGTGGAACGAGTGGTATACATGGGAGGTGGTCCAACTTAGGAAGAGGATCCTGTAGGGTGAGAGGGTCTAGCCGCATATGGATCGTATATAGGGTGATAAGTGGGTCCATGAGTAGTGGTACTAGTAGGAAAGGGGCTAATACGGACATGTGAGGCTGCAGGGGGTGAGTGCATCGGTATGGGCAAAGCTAAGGCGGTGGAAGAGGCATCATCCGCTACATGCTCACTCTCGGTAGCGGTTGAGGATGATGAGATATCGACAACGGATATGACGGAGGATGGTATCTCAAAGATGGCTATGTTGTCAAAAACCTCGCCGTCTGTTAGCTCGTTCTCCATATGGTCGACGTGGAATACGGGGATGTCATCATCATCATCATCATCTAGGTCGATGACGGGAGGGACCATGGCTAGAGGTATGGCTAGGTGTACTATAGCGTAATCTCCCTCAGGGTGACCATAGACGATCACGTCATGTGGAGGCTGCGAGATGGCCAACACATCATTTCCCTGCGAGGCGCCGTCCGCCACAGGGTCGGGGAGGGCAAAAGGCTGAAAATCATCTAGGTCCTCATCATAAGGGACCTTGTGGTCGGCTTCGTTCTCATGGGGTATGGCCTCAGCGGCAGAGCCGTATCCATCGTCGGACACGTACTCCATCGGATCCTCCTCATAGCTCGACGAAGAAGACATGGTCCTAGCAAATAATCCGTACAATGCATATATACATGTTAGTAATTTCTTATTACTTATGATATATTTTATATTAATCACCACTTCTCATGCAAAACTTGTTGTTTGGCTTCACGTGTAATCTTAATGTTTTGTGTCTATCCATTATATACCAAATCATGTATTGATCCTTGTCCATTACTTATGGTTGAGATTGTGTGATAGATCCTCATGTTATCGTGACAAAATGAAAACCTTTTGTCATTGTTGTCATATTTTTGAAAATATTTTGTTGATGTTATAAACTTTGTTTTCATGTGAGAGCCCTTAGTGATTATAGACCAAACTTTGTTTTCATGTGACTATGAGGTAATCATTGCATCCAATCATGTAAACAAGTGTAAATCAACAACAATACCATACTGATATTAATTTGCAACCAACGTTTACAAGTTTCCAAAAGTAAAATCATAGTTTTCAATGGTTTCACATCGTCCTCAAAAATATAGTTTGAAATACATTACACCATAATAAAAGATTGTTTTCATCGTAAAAGTATGTTGAGGTTTTGACTCCTATATACCCATACAAGGTTGGGATATAAGAGGCAAATCCTCCAAAAGGTGGCATTCTTTGTCATGGCATTTCCCATATCCCAAAATGTTTCACAAGCTCAAGTCTTGTGTCCTAAAATACATGTAATTTTAAAAAGTCAACAAAAGTTGTCGAGTTCATGCACTTATTGTTTTCTTATAAAATGTCATGCTTGTAATCCAGTAATGAAATCTGAGCATGTTATTAGCATTCATGGAGTTTAAGGATCTATCAGTGTGTTGCAAGCACCCTGACATATGTGCCATAAGTAAGCAACCAAATGGAGACAACTTTGACATCATTGGGATCACAAAAGCAATCCTAAGGGTATAACAACCAGGAGTGGAGCACGCCTCAAACTCAATAGATCTATATCTTTTGTACCTGGGTCACTAAGTGATTAATGGTTACTATTGTCATCATCCTACTTACCCACATTTGATTGTGTTATCATCTAACCCATAGCTAACATACTATTTGTTATGACATGTATTCCACCTCGATGGTTTTAAAACAAAAAATTTTAAAAAATTGAAAGGAGGGACATGAACTCACTGTTTTACGTTTCGTAAGTCGCACTTATTGGAATTCGCGTGTCCGTACACGTGTGTAACCTACATGTGTATTAACTTCATTAGACACCTAGGTCTCGTTGGAGACAACTTTGACATCATTGGGATCACAAAAGCAATCCTAAGGGTATAACAACCAGGAGTGGAGCACGCCTCAAACTCAATAAATCTATATCTTTTGCACCTGAGTCACTAAGTGATTAATGGTTACTATTGTCATCTTCCTACTTACCCACATTTGATTGTGTTATCATCTAACCCATAGCTAACATACTATTTTTTATGACATGTATTCCACCTCGATGGTTTTAAAACAAAAAATTTAAAAAAATTGAAAGGAGGGACATGAACTCACTGTTTTGCGTTTCGTAAGTCGCACTTATTGGAATTTGCGTGTCCGTACACGTGTGTAACCTACATGTGTATTAACTTCATTAGACACCTAGGTCTCGTTGGACCTCGTACACATTGTTCATCTTGAATTGTTTTTATGTAAACATTTATCATATTAGGACAACTTAAATGTTATTATAGTGTTGGTTGTTCGTTTGTTCGATTATTATTTATATACATATATTTCACAAATATATATATATATATATATTGTACTTTGTAGATCGTGTATGAACGGGCCTTGCCCTTCACATCTACTCGTACCTTGCACGCTTGTCATTGGGCCTAGCCCATGTCATGTATATCATTGGGCCTAGCCCATGTCTTCATATGATTGGGCCTAGCCCATGAAATTATGTCATTGGGCCTAGCTCATGTCTTCATGTGATTGGTCCTAGCCCATGTAATTTATGTCATTGGGCCTAGCCCATGTCTTTATGTGATTGGGCCTTGCCATGTAATTTATGTGATTGGGCCTTGCCCATGTAATTTATGTGATTGGGCCTTGCCCGTGAAATTATATGTTTGGGTCTAGCCCATGAAATTATATGTTTGGGCCTAGCCCATGAAATTATATGTTTGGGCCTAGCCTATGGAATTATGTTATTTGTGTAATTGGTCCTTGCCCATGTCTTTTATATAGTGGGTCTAGCGTAACTTAACTTCATGAGCCCATAATATTCATAGTCTTGCACTTGGAAATTTTTACTAGGTTTAGACTTTATGTTTATATACTTTTTAAAAATCTCTTAGTAATTTCTATACATCCTAACTTTCTGGATTTTGTCATCGTTAATATATATTCGTTAAGTGTCCAAAATATATTATTCTTCGACGTGTCGTCGTTGTCATTTAATATATATATTTTCACGTCAAAAATCGCTCAAGTGTCGTAATAGCTCTTCATATTGGCGATATGTTCGTTGATCCACATTGCGACGGTGTATTGTATCATTGTCCGCCTAGTCCGCTCGTCCAATTATTGTTTCAAGAATTGTGTAAATGTGTATGTGTTCATGTTGTTTATACTTGGTAACCTTCAAGTATTTAATGTGTTGTATTAGTTGGGTATCTTGTATTCTATACCCTAGACTTTCTAAATACATACACATACGTACACATGTATTTTACAAACTTAATTATGATGGTGACAAAGTATGTACATATATCTTTATTCCCAAAAATATGTATATGTAATAAATAATACTTATTTTTAACTTGTTAAAATATGTACAAGTATTTGTTAAATCATTGGAAGGTTAGGGTTTAACCCTTGTCATTAAAACTTCCATAATGACGGTTTAGTCACTATTCGCGTTTAGTCCCGTTAATTACACTTTAATCAAAATTAATTTTAAGAAAATTTCGCCATAGTTTCCCCTAAACTATGGCGTTTTCCACTTTTCAAAAACGTATTTAAATCATGTTTTAAACCAGTAATCACAATCAATCATCAACTCAAGTTTAATATACAACCTTTGCATGCATGATTTATACACTTTTCATCCTATTTCTATGGACTTTTGTAAATATATATTTTAACAACTTTGCTTAAAAATAATGACATCTTCACATATTTATTAGGACATTAAAGACATCATTTTTATTATATTTTCTAATCAAGATCTCCACTTTAAACCACTTTATTTAGTAAACTTTTTAAGATGATCGTAACAGAAATCATGATGTTTATTCTTGATAAAAGTCACATATGTAATAAATCTTTTTTAAGTTGTAGTAAAGTTCACGAATCATGAGGTTGATAATCTTGTTTAGATTTAAACATCACAATGTTTAAATCATCATTTATAATCTTAATCATGCAAGATCACACACTTAAACAACTTACTTTAACATAATCAACATAATCATGCTAACTAGTTAACACTAATAAACATAATCACCACATAATAAACTATATTTAGTAGATTATTATATTCAAGATGATCAACAAGTACTTTTATAAACCATATATCATAAGGAACTTAAATATGGTAAAATATTGGCTTACAACTTTGCACAAAATTAAATGAAGATTAAAAAGACAATTAAGTTCCAAAGAAAGCCTTAAAGTCTCTCCATGCTTGCCATGTTCTTAGATGATCTTATAGGGATTTTAAAGTGATTAAAATGTGGTGTTTAGTGGTGAAAAGAAGGTGGTTTGTGGTGGTGATGGGTAGCTGTGGGTGAGAGAGACCAAGGGAATTCTTGTTTTTTTTTTTTTTTTTGAAGTGAAGAATGATGTGAAGGATGGTGAAATGGTTGATATAATCATGTATAATCTTCCAAGTCAGATGAGATCTTCCTAAGTCATGCTTCTTATCTCAACAAATCAAGCAAGTGGTGGGTCTAGGGGGACCCACCAAAGCCATTAACTAGAGAGTGGGGGGTTAAGTGTAAATTATTTTATAACATGTGATACTTTATTAGATATTTAGGTGTTTAAGTTAAGCATGGTAATTAGGGGTTGGTCATGCATCATTAAGTTAGGGTTTAGAGTGTTAAGTAACATTAATTAGTTCCCTTGACTAGTTGGTATTAGTTTTGAATGGTAAAAACACCACTAGTTTGCTCATCGGCGTGATACCGGTAGATATAAGAAAGTTATTGTTTCGTACCGGAAGCCTTGGTTTTTGTTTACCATAAGTGCTATAGCATTTATTTAGGGAACTTCCGACATCAAAATATGGTTAAATAGTTCACTAGTCGAGTAGATGTTGAGTTTCAGTGGCTGAAACGCTTTTCGTTTCATTATTCGTTCAATATATTTTACCGCCGAATATTTCCGGAAGTTGTATTTCCGCAACCTCACGATGTTTAAAGGGATTTCAGATCTCAAATAAATCTTAACTAGCTCTCTAGATTAATGTATGAGGCTATTAGGCGTTGAAATCTTTGTGAGTTCGACAATCGCTCGCTTTCTGGTCAAATTGTGCGCTACTTGTCGTAATACTAGAAACGATGTGTTTTATGTATTTTGTATATTCTCATATTGTTTTAAGGTGTTTTTAATTGTTCTGTTATAATTCTAGAGTCCCGGAAATGCCAATTTACTGTTGCGGACAATTTGAAATTGTTACCTTTTTAGTCGAAATAGACGATTTTGTAATTTAGGCGTTGTACCAGAAAGTTATGTTTTATTGCAAGAGGTGTTCCCATAGTAGTGTTTTCATGTATATATCAACTCAGTTACGTCATTAGTATGCCGTTGTTCATTGTTATGTTTCGTTTCAGCGGTTTTGCTGACATGAATAGTGTAACCGCGAATAGTGCGCCCAACACTTTAGGGGATAGTTTGATTTGTTTCGTGTCATAACGGAAACCAATATATGTTATGTCCTTATTTACTTGTCCTAATACTTGTGATATGACGTACGACTCAGTTACGTAATCGAATTACCATAAAATGCATGAGATTATATAATTAATCGTGATTAGATTGTACGGAGTTAACGGTTATTTGCCATTTGTTACAAGAGGAACAAATGTTACTAAACTATGAAAACTATCCACTGCTGGATCAACCACTGCTGATCCTCAATTCTCTGCCAGCTCATCCAATATAACCTCTATTGATAAAAGTCCAACCACTGTGGATAGAAGTCAAGATGTTTACACTCCTCTCCCTCCAATACCTCCACCTCTATTTCAAATAGATGTTTGCTCTTCAAAATTGCCAACAGATGTTAGCTCAGATGATTCCCATCTACAACCTTCACCTCAAAATGCCATTATTCCATATAAGGGAGATCTAATTTACCTTAAAAGTCATCCATCTGATCAAATCATTGGCAACATCAATGAAGGGGTGCTCACTAGAAGTCAATCCCAAAACATTTGTCTTTTTGCCGGTTTCCTATCTCTCACACAACCTGTCAAGTACCAAGAGGCACTAAAAGACAACAGTTGGGTAGAAGCCATGCAAGAAGAGCTCCTTTAGTTTAAAAGACAACTAGTATGGGAACTTGTACCATTGCCAAAGGATGTAAGTCCAATTGGCACAAAATGGGTCTTTAAAAACAAAACTGATGAAAGGGGTATTGTTGTCAAGAATAAATCTAGGCTTGTGGTTCAAGGTTATAGACAGGAAGAAGGCATTGACTATGATGAAACATTTACACCTGTAGCAAGATTAGAAGCCATCAGACTGGCCTAGCCTTTGCTGCCAATAACAACATCAAGGTGTTTCAAATGGATATCAAAAGTGCATTCTTGTATGGTAACATCAAAGAAAAGGTATATGTTTGTCAACCTCCTGGTTTGAAGATGCATTTTATCCTGATCATATCTACAAGCTTAATAAAGCTTTGTATGGATTGAAACAAGCACCAAGAACCTGATATGAAACTTTTCCACCTTTCTCCTATCCATTGGTTTTACAAGTGGTAAAATTGATACACCTTTATTTTTGAAATGGTGAGGAAAGGATTTGATGCTTGTCCAAAATTTATGTGGATGACATCATTTTTTGATCCACATGCACTACCATGTGTGAAGAGGTCACACAACTCATGGTAGCAGAGTTTAAAATGAGTGCAATTGGTGAGCTCCAATGTTTTCTTGGTCTCCAAGTAAAACAAAATTGCAAAATGGTACATTTATTCACAAAAGTAAGTTTGTCAAAGAACTACTTACAAAATTTGATATGAATGATTGTAAACCATACAGCACACCCATGGCAACCACAAAGCTTGTCACTGTTGATGACAAAGATGACTTGGTTGATCAAACTCTTTATAGAAGCATGATAGGTTCTTTATTGTATCTAACTGTATCAAGGCCGGACATCATGTTTGCAACATGTTTTTGTGCCAGATCCTATTCAACACCTAGGAAGTCTAATCTCATTGCTGTGAAAAGGATATTCAGATGCATAAATGGTGCTCCCATAGTTGGTATCTGATATCTAGCTAATGGAAATATAGAGCTTTCAGGTTATTCAGACAGTGATTTTGCTGGATGCCACACCACAAGGAAGTCAACATCAGGAGGCTGTCAATTCCTAGGCAATTGCTTAGTGTCTTGGCAGAGCAAAAAGTAAGATGCAGTATTAACGTCCACAGCAGAGGCTGAGTATATGCTACTACAAGCTGCACTACTCAACTCCTATGGCTTCAGAATCAATTGTTGGATTTTGGTGTAACTTCTCTAAAGACTCCTCTCATGTTGGATAGTTAAGAAGCTGAAAACATCATAAAAAATCCAATCTCTCATTCTACAACAAAAAGCATTGACATCAGATATCACTTTGTGAGGGATTGCTATGAAAAATATTTGATTTCTCTGCATCATGTTCCAACTAAAGATCAACTGGCAGATGTTCTAACAAAAGCATTAGATACATCTACCTTTGAAAGTCTGATCTCTAGGATTGGTATGCTAAACATGAATAAAAACAAAATTTTGTTTCCATGTGAAAATAGCATCAAAATGTTTTTAGAAAATCAAAAATCCATCCTTAAAAATAGTTAAAGTTGAAGATTTTCAATAAATTTCTAAAAGTATGCTCAGAACCACGGTTTCTCAAAACCTCTATTTGGCTTGAAAATCTATTTGTTGTTAAAAGTATATCCTCTATTCTATATCCACTGTTTTCCCAATCCACTGATAATCTATCCTCTGATAGTGAAAAATCACCTCTGATCATTCCACTATTCAGAACCACTGTCGGTATCCAGCAGAGGTTTCCAAACAACGGTCGTCCATTATCCAACAGAGAGTTTACACGTGGACAAATGTTAGACATCAGATCTTTTAAAAACCGTTGCCACATCAGCTTTCACTTTTTCCTTTATAAACCCTGTACCATCCAAACAGAGTTTTTCACTGCCTATTGAATTTAAAAATTCTCCAAAGCGGTTATCTTCTTCACAAACCCTCCTTCACTCTTCAATCATGACTCTAAACATCAAAAATCCCCACAACTACCTTCCTATCCTTGAGAAAACAGATAATAATGCTACTTATCATGCAATGATCGATGTTCTACAAACATCATCATACAAGGATATTCTATTGGCAAAGTCTCCAATCTATGTGGACACACTTCGACAATTTTGGGCAAATGCTAAAGTTGAGATTCAAAACAAAAAGCCATTTGGTATTACGTCAAACATTGGGCAGTCTCTTGTCCAAATTTCTCCATCCACCATTTCCACTACATTTGGTCTAAATGACCTAAATGACCCCACTTCCTTCTCAAAGAAGGATTTACATGATGAATTCATTGAGCATGGTTATGAGGGTCAAATAATAGGTATTACCATCTATAAACCTGAATTTCTTGCTTACATGAAATTCTTTTTCCATACTTCACTGTAATGTTTATCAACCAAGATAACTACTTTTAATGAAATACCTTAAACATTCATTATCCGGGTTATGCTATTTTAACAAATTCAAAATTTAACTTTTCCTAGGTATTGTTTTCTGGCTTGGTTGCAAACTATAACAACATTTCAAAAAATAAAGGTTCTCTTCTACACCCTAGGCTATTAAGTTTTATCTTCAAAAACAAGTTTTTAAAACCGATTTCAACAAGGTGTCATTTGTGAAATTGGCAGCCTTACTCATGAAACTTTTACAAGACCTCAAACCAAAAGCCAAAGGTCTTGAAAACACAAGCAAAGAGGAATGAGCCAATTTTAGATACTAACACATCCACTGCTCAAACCTCTATTGTTGAGCCCACCGGTCCTGGTGAACATGGCACTATAACCAGTGCTGTGCAACCCCCACCAGAATCTACCAAATGAAAACCTTCCAAATCCAAAAAGCCTTCCAAAAAGAAAACCAAAAAGGCTACAAGATGAGATACTAGAAAATATACTTGTGACAACACAGAAGTCACTCAAAACCACATTTGCAACTTTCTCACAACAGTTGGAACAAAGATCTCCACCTAGCCAAACTCCTCTTGATTCCTCACAAAAGGAACAAGTTGTATCCACAAGGACACCACATTATGAAGCTCTTGATTCACTTGAATCAATCTACCATAGCCCCTCTCCCAGGGCAATATCTATTTCTACAACACAACCCACTTCTTCAATACCACCCATATTTATACCTTTTCTTGATGCAATAGAGAAAACTCAGACAGACATCAGTCCCTCCCATTCACCCATTAAAGAGAGTCATCTTCTACATCTGACTGAGTCTAAGAAAACTCTATCTGCTAGCCCACAAGCAATTAAGGAGACTACAAGTAACTCTTGGTGGTATTGCATCCACTACAACGAATGACACAACAATGTTTCTACTGGACAGTGTTACAACAGTAACCTCTGTCCCAGTTAGAAGTCCCTAGTACAACAGTAACATCTATCCCAACTGATGACACAACAATGACACAACAATGTTTCAATTGGTTGAGGCTAGATACAAAGATACACAAGCAGGTATTAAAGCCATCAAAGATCATTTGCTAAAAACTACTGGCTCTGCCTTGGTTATTATTCTTCATGATGAAATTGAAGATGATGCCAAAAGGGGGGAGAAAGATTCACTGAGAAAGTTGCAGCTTGATTCAAGTGCTAAACCAAAGGTGCAACAACAACCAGAAACCCCTGCTACAGAATCTGATGCAACTTTGAGAAAAATGATTAATGAGACCCTTAACAAAGAAGCTGAAAAGATTGTTGATGATAAGCAGAAAGACAAGATATAATGGATAAAGTCTTAATGTTGATTGAAGAAGAAAAAAGCCAAACAAATGGAAAAAGAAGAAGTTGGTACTTCAAGAAAAAGAAAGTCTGCAAGAAAAGTTAGACAACCAACTGTCACCACTTCTAAAACCATTGTTGAGGCCAATGTTATTGTATCCTCTATCCAAACACCACAAAACAACCCAATAGATGTTAGGGGAGATGTTGTGACAACAGATGCTAGAACAACAGATGTTCCAATATCACATTTCCCACTTTAACCCAACCATTAACCACTCCACCTAGAATTCCTGACATCACCAATGATCAAATTACAACGCAAAAGAAAAACTTTTATTGTTGATGAAGATATTCCATCAAAAATCTCTTTGTCATCACCATCTACTTCTACTCCACCCTCATCATCTCCACATACAGACACTTCACTTCCACCTATGCATCTGTCATCAGCATTCCTTCCACTGGGTGCTCTATACTCCCTTGAAATGTATGCAGTGAGAGGGGAGATAGAGTCTTTCTACAAGATAGAGGATCCTAAACAGAGAAACTTTCCATCTCTTCTTGGGTATCAAAAGCCTAGGAACCTTGATGAGTATCTGAAACTAAAGGTTAGACAAGCAAAAACTATTGCAAATGAGCTGTCAAAGGGTAAGGATGGAAGGGCTCTACAAAGATCCATGCAATTTCAATTGACCAAAGTGAGAAACATTGAAGATTCTGCTAAAGATTTGAGTAAGTCCATGTTAGAATAGCCAACCACTGATGATCCTGAATTAAAGCAAGACTATCTTGATCACATCATGAAGCACAAACCTTATAAAGTAACCAGAGCACAGTTCAAGGATTGGTCTACAAATGAGCTTAAGAAGGAGATTGACAGAATTACAGTGATGACCAAAGATTCTTCATTACAGCCTACTCCTCCTAATTGGAAAAGGTACAAAAAGATTGATCAAAACTAGGTTGTAAAGCTCAAAAGAATGAAGGAAGAACTTGTTGCTGCTAACTATGGCTCTGCTGGGTCTGTTGCAAGATGGTCTGTGTCTAAGGTTGTTGATACCTATAGAAGGCTGGAAGAGCTTAGAAGAAAGATCCTTATGTCCCAAGAAAACCAGACTACTCACCAACTACCGCTACCCCTCAACAGACCAAGCATCTAAAAGACCATCTTCAACCTCTATTTTACCCATAACTACCTCGAATCAAGCAAAAAGGCAAAAGCAAATGGAAGAAGAAGATAGACAGAGTATGAAGAACAAAGAAAAAAGGGAATTAAATGTCAACTTCTTTATCATACTGATGCTGCAAATGATAAACTTAGAGAATCTATATCAAGACTTGTTAGCAGACCCTCTTCACCAAACTCATCGCAAATAACTCTTCTCCCAAGTCTTCATATAGATTCACCATCTGAATCAAAAATTCTAAAATGGAAGTCATCCGCAAACACCCTTGAATTGACTTTGAGCAGGTCAGATTGTAGAGCTCAAAAGATAAGAATGGAGGATGCATATGGTCTGGATGCAGCTGATCTCCAAGACCTAATAAATCTTGAGCTTGAAAGGGATATTGAAGACATGATCTACCTGGACTTTGAACTTCAATTCAAAGGACACATAAGGGAATCCTTGATGAGGAATATAGATCAGGAATAAGATAAGTTTTGGAATCATCTATTCTAGGGGGAGATTGTTAGAAATTGAACCTTACAAAAGAACATATGATAGAAAGCCAAAATATTCTACAGCCTCTGATCCTTATAATAAATGAACATCTTCTAAAACCAAACTCTATTGAAGTCAAAGGTCTGCCAAGGCAAAGCTCTGATGAAGACTCAAAGGTTTGCCAAGACAAAGCTCTGCTGAAGACTAAGGCAAGGTCTGCCAAGGCAAAGCTCTGCTGAAGACTAAAGCTAAGGTCTGCCAAGGTAAGGCTCTGTTGAAGACTCAAAGGTCTGCCAAGAAAAAGCTCTTCTGAAGCCAAACAGAGGATGTCTCATCAGTGTCTTCCATCAGACTTTGTATTGTATAGTTTATAGGAGTGTTTAGCTTAGCAGATGTTGTAGCTTGTTTTAGTTTGTTATATCTCACTTTCAATGTGACGTCAGCATAAATGTTTAGTGGTTTCCTCTGTACTATAAACAGAACAGTGCGTGTACTGTTCTATTGATCACTATCACTTTATCTTGACATTTTGTGTATGAGCAAATTAGAGTGATCTTAGGCTTAGGGGGAGTTTGTGATCATTCATGCACGTAAAAATTGATTTATAAAAGCATGTTAGTGAAAGCAATCTTCCTATTGTTGTGAATACAAAGTTTACTATTTCCGCTGCACTATTCATACATGTTTATCCACTTACATTGATTTCATGTTAAACATTCACAACAATATCAACATCAGATCCTAACATATAAACTTTGACATTATTGACCTAGGGATCCCCTGCACATGTAAATAAGTAATTACTTAGACAGTGAAATCCAAGCCTTCTCAGTCTTGGGTAGGTTTGGAATATCAAACTTTGCAACTTTGACTTTAACATCCGGTCCAACCTCAGATTTAACAGAAACAAATGTTTTGATTTTTGAAGAAGATGCTTTCGTTTTAACCACCCAAGTTTTGTTTTCATAATTGCCTTTTTGGAATAAAATGTTGAATCCTTCTGTTCATTTTTTGTTGATGTTACACGAATTTCAAATTTTCAACCATTTGGAATTATTTGTTTCCCAATTTTGTTAGATTTGTTATTTCTTTTTAAGATTTATATTAGTACAAACTCAGGGATCTTTTGTTTCACATCTTCTAGAGAATTCTCCATGTTGTTAACAGATTTTGGGTTGTTTTGAGTACAATGTCGTGCAATGTGTCAGACTTTGTTACATTTCCACATGTCTTACTGTCGCTTCCAACATAGGAACTCAAATTTTGCTCATGACGTTTCTTTACTGCATGGAACTCGTCGTTTGATTGTTCCTTTTCCAACCTTTCCTTTTCACTTACCGAGCTTGATCCAAAAATAAAGTTTACCTTCTTTTGAAAATTTGATTTTTGAAACTTATCATTTTTCTTCTTTACATACCCCAACCCTTTCCTTTTGTTCTCGGGATAATTTTTACCTTTGTGGTCATTTTTATAAGAACTTTTGGGTTTAGAGTAGTAAGACTCGTTCAAATTTTCAAGCTCTGAAAGATCTATTTCTGTCAATTTAAAAACTTGTTCAACTTTTTCAAGATTCACATTCAGAATTGGAAATTCTTGATCAGAATATAGTTTGTCCAATTCTTTTTATTGTATAAGCAACCAATGTAGAATCATCATCCGAATTAGAATTGGATTTATCAAGATTATTCTTATTAAAACTCTCCTCATTTTTAGAAGGTAAACTTGAACTAGTTTTCTCTAAATTCGACTCGGCACTCTCATATTTTGTGCTATCACTTTCACTTCCTAAAACATTTTCAACAACAGTTTTAACCACATCATATTCACAGTCATTTTCAGATTTAGTGTATGTTACATCAATGTTCTCAGGCAGCTCATTATTCTTTTCAGTTTTCAATTTTAAATTGGGCGCCTTTTCCACCCCTGATGGTTTCTGTCTAGCATAGCTTTCCCCCATGGGTGGTGGAACATGGTTTTAACCGACACTTTTGTTCTTACCTTTCTTATCCTCTTCTTTCTTTTCAATTTTCTAAAGAATGTGATCAATGACATATGAACTGGTGGAATAACTGATTAACAATGTGTTAACCCTTTTAGTTTCAGTTTTCATTTTCTTAAGTTCAATTTTAAGTTCAGCGATTGTGTTCAGATGAATGTTAATCGCCATTTGTTTGTCCATAAGATTTGCTTTAAGCATCAACAAAGTTGCACTATCTTCTCTATTAACTTGTTCATATTTTTTAATCAATTTGGATAATTTGTCATAAGCTTGTTTTGTTTCGTTATAATCGCTTGACAAATTATCTGAAAGCTTTTTCAGATCAGAAGAGTTTTATCTTTCTTGACACACTCCTTGCAAGGCTCTTGACATTTCTTGCAAGGTTTTTAACCTCATCAACCTGAACTTTAACAATCTCCTTTACCGACTCTTTGACACATTCAGTCACTGATTCTTCCTTGACTTCGTCAGAAACTACCTCTGTAAGATTTGCCATCATTGCATTATTTGCAATCTCGGTCAAGTTCTCAGCATTCATTTCTTTATCCACATCTTCAATTGTATACATTCAGGCTCTGATTCCTCTTCTGATTGTACTTGATAGCTTGAATGAAATATCCTGCAAAAGACGGAAACATATTAGGTGGAATCAAATTTCTAAAAGCAATATGCAATAAATTTTCTTCCCAAGCACGTTGTTCATGATAATATCCTTCAAGAACAGTTTCATCAATGGCTTCATCAAATACTGCTTTAGAATAATCTTCTCCTTCATGTTCAGGCTCTTCAATAATCTTTTCCAATAGTGCGAGACTTTCATTTTTTGAAATGTACTTGCTCTAGTTAAACCCTTCATCTTCTTGAGCGACTACTAAAGCTTTGTCTTTTGCATTTGATGGACCGTATTCTATGTGAACCATCCTTGAATTTGATTGTGGTGGTGACGACCGATGATATTTAGCTTTTTTGTAGTAGCATCCCCAAAAGGACTTTGATTGTTATTAACTTCTCGATTAGTACATTCCTGTTTAAAAGGTCCATTCTCTCTGCATCTGAAACAAGTAACCTTTGACTTATCGAATCCAAGCTTCCCATTCAAACCACCCAAGTTATTTCTTCCTATAATCTTCATGAATCTCTGAGCTCTGCGAACTATAGAAGCCATGCACCATTAAATATCAATTATTTCTAATTATTCTGAGTCTAACTGATCATAATATTCCTTGGTCATATCTAGATATCCTATCTTCCCAGCAACCAGGCTTTCATAAGTTCAAGAACAGAAGCGAGCAACGCCATGTGCTGCTTGGTAGTGTGTTCATCGAAATCTTGTGCATTTTGGAGATGTAAAGCAATTTTGCACTATAGAATCCTCTGATTTGAAGTAGACTGACCTGATTGATGGCTTTAGAAATTATTTGAGCTCTGTGAAGACTGAGGTGTTTTGGGTGAGTTCGGTTCAAAGCTAGAAAATGACTGAAAACCGGATTGATTAGAAGATGGACTTGTAGAACTTTCAGCACTGAAGGCGGCTTGAACTTTCGGACTTTGAGTATCAACCCAGTTAACAAAGCGTTCACTCAAACTATCATAATCCTCCAAATTCTTCAACTTCGGGGGTTTCACCATCGTCCCCATTTCGTTTTCTAAATTTAGATTCCATGTATCTGTAGCTGATGCATTAACAGTTGACATAGCAAATGCGTTGTAGAGTTCGTTCTCCTTCTTGTCTAACAAATTGCTTATAATGAAGTTTAAACACTAAAACGATTAAGATTTCGGTTCCGGTTCAAGTGAAATAAAATTTTCAAAAACTTGATTTATCTTCGTGCGAAGGTAATATTTTTTGAAACCTAACAACTTTTATCTTCGTGCAAAGATAAAGTTATCTTCGTGCGAAGGTAGAGTTATGTTCGTGCGAAGCTAGGTTCAAAATTTTACAATTTTTGCACTTTTCGACATGAATTTAATTGTTTTTGGCTCTAGTTTTCTCAAGGGTTTATCTAAACATGTTTTTACGTGTTATAACTTGAAAATCAGTTCATATAGTCAGTGGATTCGTTTTAAAAAGTGAAAAATAAGAAGAATGAGTAGAATAAGAAGTCTTCTAGGCTGAATCTTGAACAATTGTCTTCAAATCAGGCGTCCTAAGCTCTGATACCACTTATAGGATCATTTTGTCCAATAGCAAAGGTCCTAATTTGAATATCTAGTCCATATGTGCAGAATCCATATTAACTAGTGACAATTACAAGATTATTTATCAATTTACTGATTTCATTGATTGTTTAACAGTTACAGATCACTGTGAAATCCGACAGGGCTTCGCCGTATCAGTCACCAAAAGTTCTACAGACTCACACCTCAACATGACTATTTATAGACATGAAATCTACCTTCGGGCGAGGGTTAGTTTATCTTTGTACGAAGGTAAGTTACCTTCGAACGAAGGTAAATCTACCTTCGTGTGAACTTAAATACAAACACGACAATTTCAACTCTAACAGCTCAGCCCTATTACCTACATAAGCACAACCCTAAGATGTAGGCAATAGACATAATGCACCAACAAACAGTCCGTACGCTTTTCTCGCAGGTGGTCGAAGAAGATATAGAAGAACTGGATGCGTGTTGGAACTTAGCCATTGCAGCATTTCGAGCAGAGAAGTTTTAGAAAAGATACGATCGTCATCCCATGTCAGATATTCGGACTGGATCTATGAAGAACAAGCTGAGATGCTATAAATGTCATCAACCAGGACACTTTGCAAGATTGCAAGAAGACACTAGTGGGTTGTGAAACAACTTAAGCTGCTGCTGCTAGGAACTCAGAAGAGATCCATGGTTCCTATTACTCCAGTTCAAACATCAACTTCAACTAGCCAAGTAGTCGTTGGAGCAGGAAAGGCACTAGTGGCACAAGAACAACATGGATTCAGCTTGGTGGATGTTGCAGCTCAAGTGGAATCTCTGAAGATTTTGGAAGTTTCTAAAACACACCACCAATGCTTGATGGCGTAGACCGAAAAACCCAAAACTCTCTCCGAAATGGTAAACTCTTTTTTATGTTCTGAGCATTGTAGAAATAAAATTGCATAGATGAGAGCACATAATTTTGCCCTAATCAGTGACTATAATAGTGCCATGTCTAAGTGCAGCAGTCTTTGAGAGAACAATAAAATTCTCTATGAAAAGATTGATGCACTAAAGAAGGACATATCTCAGCTCCACTTAGACATCAATCAATAGAAATGTTAGTTCCATGATTACAAAAAAACAAATTAAATTTAAAAACTATGGAGTACGACTCGGTGAGAGCTAAGCTGGAACTTCTCACTAGAAAGTATCAACAAAATGAGTTAAGCATTAAGAAATTTGATACTTCTAGCGACGTTGTTGGTAATCTATGCAATGTACAACTAGCATTCAAGTAAAACAAGGGTAGAGGGTTGGGATATACACAAGTTCCTTCGCCATATAACCATAATTACTCAAGAATGCCCGTTACTAAGCAAGAATTGGAAAATTATGATAAATTGATGTATGGCAAACTAAGCAATTACATTCCTTAGGACCCTTTCAAACCAAATGATGCCAGACCCATTGATTTTCAAAAGCCCATGAGTTTTATTAAAGATATTAATCAAGAGTGCTCAAATGAATTAGTTCAAAATTTAAAACTTGAAAAGGAGTCGATAAAAACTCCATCCGAGGAACCACAGGAAAAGGCACCAACATCTGATTCTATAGACAATATTAACTATTTTAGTGTATGTGTAGAGTCAGTGATAGTCGACGAGCGGTCGAAAGTGGATGATGAACCACATCCAATTGATGCTGATGATTTGGATGATTCTTTGGGTGATAAACATGATAATTACGTTTGAACTTTGTTCAGTTCATGGTTTTGAGACTCAGGATTTTTCCGAAGTTGTTAAAACTAAAACTTTGAATGCTGTATTTTTTTATTATGACTGTGATTTAACTGTTTTACAAGAAGAATCTGAGGCATCCGTTTCGACTTATTCAGACAACTATTCTAGTTTCTCTGAAACCTCAATTGATACTTCATATCTCCATGAACATTGTGAAGTTGAAAATATTATTATGTTGGATTATATGAATGAAATTGTTGATGAACAAGAGTTGTCTAATAAATCTGAGGATCAGACTGAAGATTCTAACTCATCAGATAATGAGCATGATGTTTGTGAAAGTCGAACTATTAAAGAAAATTGTTCATCATCGGATAAACATGAATCAAATGATCCTGAAAGCTTTGTGTTTGATGAAACAGTTTCTAAAAAACTAATTCAGTCATCTCCAAAAGCTCAGTTTCTAATGAAAAGGTTTCACATGAGACTAAGCCTACAGGATCTACTCCTGCAAAGAAAAGGCGATCACGAAAAACCAGAAAAAAGCACAAAAGAAAAACTCACGAGGAAATTTCCTCAAATGCCGTTGATAAAAATCAAAAGAAAAACCCACCTTAAAAACTAACTGAACCTAAGTTTAAGGGTAAATTATCGACACTCACTCTTGTGCTGATGATTATAAGCAGGTTTCATCCAAGAGTAAATATGAACACAAGAAATCAGCACCTAGTGGAAAGAAGAGACCAAATCAGCTCCCCAGAATAACACAAGCTAAACTAAAAGTCTTTTTCTCGGAAAGACAAACTTATTTTAATTGTGGAATTCTGGGGCACATAGCTAGAAATTGTGTTCATCGTCCTCTCGTGTCTTACCATTCCAGGAACATCTATCATCAGATGGTTTCGCACTATCAATGTCATGGACATCAATTCACTCGTGCCAAGCCCTCTGATGGAGACTGGAATCTAGCAAAGAAAATCAATCAAAAGTTTTCAAACACAAATGGTTTCAAAAATCAATCCAAGATATTAAAAGCAACAACAACCATATTTGTTTCAAACCACACTAATTCAAAAATCTAAAAACCACAAATTCTCGCTAGATCTCAGTCGGAGTGTTCTCAATCATCAAATTCTACAACATCTCTTCTCAAATCTCACATTCTATTAAACGTCATGTGATTTTTTGTGAGGTCTCGTAAATGAAGAGTAATGAACAACCCAGATCGAATATGATCTAGGTTCCAGTTTCTCACTAATCTCGTTATGCGTGTAGGAACAACTATGGAAGGCTATCGTGAGACTTTGGTTTATCGATAGTGGTTGTTCCAGACACATGACAGGGGACATCTCCCAGTTCAATGACATCAAAATCTTTGACAGCGGACTTGTCAACTTTGCAGGAAGAGAAACTAGAAGAATAACTATGAAGGGTACAGTAAAAAACGGAGTTCTCAGCTTCTCCGATGTCAGTTATGTTCCTGAACTCAAACACAGTCTCTTGAGCGTCTCTTAGATGTGTGATAAAGGTCTAGAAGTCCTCTTCACAAAAGGTGGATGCATCATTTCAAAGCCGGGGATAGTTATACCAGAGGATTGGTACTTGCTTGAAGTCGTAAGTCGTGGAAATGCTTACGTACTTGACATGAACAAAGCTCCCCCAGATTAAGTTACCTGTTTGTTCTTTAAAATCGCCGAACATGATGCTATGTTGTGGCATCTTCGTTTGGGTCATCTAAACATGAAGAATCTTAATCAACTGGCCAAAGGTGGATTAGTCAGAAACTTAACCATCAAAGATTTTATACATATCGAGAAATGTGAATCTTGCGCCCATGGGAAATAGCATCGTAAACCTCACAAACCCAAGCCCGTGCATATGACATCTAAAGTTCTAGAACTGCTTCATATGGATCTTTTTGGTCCTATAAATGTGCTGAAATCGGAGGAAAGGCTTATTGCTTGGTCATCATTGATGATTTCTCTCACTTCACTTGGGTGTTTTTCTTAGAACAAAAGAGTGAGACTACTGGTCTAATAACGAAATTTGTCACTCTCATGGAGAATCAAGCTAACGAGCGAGCAAAAATTATTCATTGCAACAATGGTACGGAGTTCAAGAATGATGAGTTGAATAATTTCTGTCTTTGAAAGGAATTGATCATCAATACAGTGTAGCTCAAACTCCTCAACAAAATGGAGTCACTAAAATACGCAATCAAACTCTCATTGAAGCTGCTTGAACGATACTGATAGATTCTAGCCTTCCACTGATCTTTTGGGCAAAAGCAGTGAACACCGCCTGCTATGTTCAAAATCATACTCTTCTCAACAAACGTCACATGAAGATGCCTTATGAAATAGTTGAAGGACAGAAACCCTCTGTACAATATTTCCACACTTTTGATTGTCCTTGTGCTCTCCTAACTATAGATGCCAATGGTAAATTTAAAGCAAGAGGAGATCCATGTTATTTCATCAGCTATGGTAAAAACACCACATATCGCGTATACAACAAGAACAGGAAGCAGATCGTGGAGATGTTCTTCGTGGATTGGCTGGAAGAAAATCCCAAAGACACTCGAATTGGACCTGATTGGTTATATGATTATTTTTCCTTGTTTAAGTCATTTAATATTCTATCTGATGTCGTTGTTACTGCAGATATCTCAAGTACAGCGATACCTATTCCCGTTGTTACTAAAGATGAGGATGTGCAACTACAAGATGTTTGCAAGAAACTTACTGTGGATCCATTGGGATTTCACGAAGTTGCTACTGCTTTGCATCCTTCTTCTCTTGTTCAGGATCCGATTCCTGAATCGACTTCAACGACTACTCCTGATGATGCAGTTCACAACACTGAAACCTCCACAAAGCAAACTGCTGCTGGTCCTTCAAATGCAAACATTCAAGGAGCTTCATTATTTCTGGAGTTGATTCCGTCAGATTGCACTGTAGATCCACCAGTGATCAACACTGTTGCTGCATCAAATGAGGGGGAGCAAACTGGGATAGTATCAGGAAGTTTTTCAAATCTGCAATCAACCTTGCAGGCTCTCACTATAGCAATTCCACATCGTGTTCAGAGAAACCATCCAATTGCAAACATTATTGGTCCTGTAACTGCTGATGTACAGACACGTAGTAGATCAGGGACCATTAACACATGTTTATATTCATGCTTCATTTCACAAATTAAGCCTAAGAGCATTTATGTTTCTTTACAGGAACCTGGATGGGTCGATGCAATGCACGAGAAGCTCAATCAGTTTGAAAAGTTGGGTGTATGGAAATTAGTAAAGCTTCCTCAAGGAAAATGTGTTCTTCGAACACGATGGGTTTATAGGAATAAACAGGATGACACTAGAGTGATAGTAAGAAACAAAGCACGATTAGTTGTTCAAGGTTTCAAGCAATTGAAGGTCTGGATTTTGACGAAGTGTACGCTCCCGTAGAAAGACTTGAAGCCATTTGCATCTTCTTGGCTTATGCATCTTTCATGGGATTCACCATTTATCAAATATATGTCAAGATTGCATCTCTATATGGGAAGGTCAAGGAGGAAAATTTATGTCGCTCAACCCCCAGGGTTTGTTGATTCAAAAAAACAAGGCTATGACTACAAGTTAGGTAAAGCTTTGTATGGACTGCACCAAGCACCTCGTGCATAGTATGCAACCTTAACAGAGCATCTACTTGCACACGGATACACCTGGCGGATGATAGATCAAACGCTATTCATTAAACGCGTTGACAAGGATCTCATCCTTGTTCAGCCCTATGTTGATGATATCATTTTCGGGTCAACCAATGAAGAATTATGCAAGGAGTTCGAGGAAGTGATGAAGAAGAAGTTCGATAGGAGCTCATTGGGTGAAATGACAATGTTCTTGGGTTTGCAAGTTCATTAAAGCAATCAAGGCATTTTAATTCATCCAGGAAAATACGTTCAAGACGTTCTAATTCGACGTGACAGATTCCAAGCCTATGGACTCCCCCATTGCTGAACGGCCACTACTAAATGAAGATGCTGGAGGCAATCCAGTCAATCCAACATTGTACCGATCTATGATTAGTTCACTAATGTATTTGACTACAAGCCGACCAGACATTATGTTTGTCGTATGTTAATGTGCTCATTTTCAGGTCAGTCCTAAACTTTCTCATCTTAGTGTCGTTAAACGGATCTTTAGATACCTAAAGGGAGCTCCAAAACTTTGAGTCTTGTATCCTAGAGATTTAAACTTTGATTTGTTTGCTTTTTTGACACTAATCTTGGAGGAACAAACAGGGATATGAAGTCTACATCGGCTGGATGCCAATACTTGGGAGACAGACTCATTTCGTGGCAATTCAAAAAGCAACAAAGAGTGTCACTTTTAACTGCCGAAGCAGTATACGTCGAAGCATCCGCTTGCTACTCTCAGGTTATTTGGATGCAACACTAGCTCGAGGATTATGGTTTGACTTATCTAAACACTACTATCTATTATGATAACGATGTTGCTATCCAAACCATCAAAAACCCAGTTTTTCACTCCAAAACCAAGCACATTAATATCAAAGTTCATTTCATTCGAGATTGCTATGACAGAGGATTAAATAAACTTGAACAGATACATACTGATGCAAATACAGAGGATCTTTTTAAAAAACCTGTCAGCAACTCAAGATTCAAGGTGCTTGTAGACCCTTTTAAAAATGATGCGGTACACCGACTAAGCAACTCCACAAAAAACCAAGGTTTTTTTAAATATATTAATAAATAAATTTGCGCATAAAGTATTCTACTTTTGCACAAATTTGGGGGAGAAATATTCTTTTGAGGGGGAGATACATGCGGGAAATGAAAGAAATTTTCGTCCTAATGAATTTGATTAACACATGTAAGGTATCAATGCTGAAAAGGCAAGGATTCACTGCGATGTGTTGATAGGCTTATCGCTCAAAAGGCAAAATGATACCAAGTGACAAAATTCTACAAGCTATACATCATGTGGGTAACATATCATCGGCGTATGATTTCATGGTCTTAAATCATGCATTAGTAGATAGACAACATATGAGGTTCTGGGTCGGTATCCGGGATGCTAGGACTGCCCTTCTATTGCATCCAGATACATGCAGACCTAGGCACAGTTAGTATATCCTTAAAAGAGCCAAAATCAAAGGCTAAAACCTTAAAATAGAAAGGAAATCTCATCACGAGAAAATTCCATGTGCTTGAAAAGACGAATATACCATATAAGGTATAAAGCCTAACCCTCGTCAGATGTTGTTTGGTCACTTTGCGATACGATGTACTTACCTGCTCACCAACAAGTTTGATGTTGTAAAAATCAAAGGATGATCTCAGTATACTCACTTGTGACGATGAACTGTTGTGCTTACCTTGATCGTGGGGTTTGCCTTGATATGGGACACACGGATGTCATAGTATACATATATCTAATTAAGTCATGAGGTTGAAAATTGAAGGCTGACGTGATAAGTTTAAGTGGACAAATATATCGGCAATCGCGTGGACTAGTCTGACTAAGCTCATGCTAAAAAATGTTCCTTAATCGTTTCAAAACAGTTTCATCCCTTAGCAATTTTCCTCATTTTATCTTTGATTATTATTTTATTACTATCATTATTTTATTATATATATATATATATATGTATGTGTGTGTGTGCCAAAGGGGTGCTCGGTTGGTTGGATCGTTGACTTTGAAAAGGAGTTATTGTTTAGAAAAGGAGTTATTGTTTCAGTTGGGCCCCACCTATCTCAGATGGGCCCACCTATTTCGATCAGACCCACCCATCTCGGATGGACACGAAATGGGCCTACCATTTTGGACAACTGTTCCGAAATAGGCCAGGCCTAGTGTGTTTAACAGGACAATTTCGAGTCTATATATTTGGGCTTTTCAAATCATTTCGATTCATTTCGGACTTTTGACTCATTTTGGATCTCTTTCGGATAAACAATCTCGAACTCATAGGTTTGATATTCCCTTGCACCTTGGATGGAACCCGGATGGACTTAATAGCATCTCGGATGGATCTCGTATGACTTGTTACATTTTGGATGCATCTCGGATCATATATATGCATTTCAGATTAATCATCTGAAATCTGCCATATTCATCCGAAATTTTTAGTCATCTTGGATGACTAACAAGGGTTCATTCGAATCACCTTTGAACCCTTGTCCATTCGAAACGCTGTTGACTCGGTTCATTCAAATCACGTTGACCAGTTCAATCTATTTTGAACCTTTTTCACTAATTGACCAGTTCAAAACTGTTTTGAACACTTTTGATCTATTCACCTATATGATTGACCCCTTGACCCTTCTTTGAACCATGATAACCTATTTTCCTTTTAACCCTTCTTATATTGAACGCTCGACAAGGTAAATAAGTTAAGTTTTATAATGAAACTTAACGTATATGTTCAAAAGTGTAGAAAATGGCGCAAAAGATGGTGGAAAAACGTAAGCTCGAAGTTGAACCCTTTCACAATCAGGCATGCATTCTGTCAGATCCTTCGGCCGATTACTATGAAATGTTCCATTCGATTATAGTCAGGTTAAACAATTGTCGCATCACTCATGCCTTAAAGACAAATCCGGTCATTTGTGAAGATATGATTCAAGATTTTTGGATAAACGCTAAAGTGAATAGAGGAGGAGCTAATGGAAAGGAACAATTGTATCAAAGATCCAAAAGAAAGATATTGTTATCTCAGAAGCAGTGGTTCGAGAGGTTTTAAAGTTTGAAGATTCAGATCGTTACCCAACATCATTCGGTAAAGATAGTATTCTTAAAGCTTTGTGTCGCATGAGCTACGAGGGTGCTTATCCAACAGTTCTGAAGAAGATGTTTCCACCGTATTGGAGATTTCTTGCGCACATCTTCCTTCAATTCATTTCAAAAAACAAAGGCGGCTTGGATCAGCTAAATCGGACCCAGACAGCTGCATTAGTTGCTCTGGTGAACAATTAGGATTACAACTTCTCAGCTTTTATTTTGGATAATATGAAGAACATGCTGGAGAATCCTAAGAAGAAAGTTTTCTTGTTATATCCAAGATTTGTTCAGATGATACTTGACGAAAAGTATCCAGACCTGGTGAAAAGCATAAACTTCTTGAATCTGAAGCCAATGGGTCCAACTTGCTTCGATGCAAAATGCAAACAACGAAATACAACAAAGATTAAGCTCACTGGCAAATATGCTCTAGAAAAACACGGAAAGTTTGGAACATATGGAGTTAGAGAAGGTTGAGGAGACCGTTAGAGGCCTAAATCTGATATCTGATGAGAACCTTGCTGCATTACTTGCCTCTCTACAGGGCAATTCTAGGAACCCTCCTCACGTAATCATTCCTCCTGAAGAAACTCACGATATAGTAGAGGATGAGGCTCGAAAGAAGCAGAGAACCGAAAAAACCCCTGTTGACCCAAAACCCACAAGCATACCTTTCATGAGCCATTTATTCAAGATGCCCCAATTACATACATGCAAGAAAGTTCTAGTGGCGCTCGATTCGAAGCTGGAAGCTGATGTGGGGGATTCTGTAAACACGATGAGGCTGCTATGCGAGTTGCTATAGATAAAATAAAGTTTGTTGAGCAATCCGATAGTGATGATGATGAAGATGTGAATGTGAAGAAGCTGCATCGAAGATTGATTGGAACAAGATGCTGCATTGAAGGATGCCTAAATATTTTCTCTACAAACACAAGTGACGATTAGAGATCAAGCAACTGAACAGCTTTCAGGAGACGTAAGCTTTTTGATGGCAGAAATTAATGAATTAAAGGCAAGTTGCAGAAGAAGTTTGGTGGTGAATTCGCTGATAAAGATGACGATCAAATGAATTTTACTCATCACGAACGTACTGCTGAAGAAAAGGCCACAACCGATGCTGAAAGAGAAGTTGGTTTGAAAGCTTATCTAGCTGCTAAGCAAACAAAGAAAAGAAAGCAAACACAAAAGAAACAAAGTAACAAGCAGATGCTGATTATGAAAAACCAAGACCTGAATCCCCTTGATGAAAACTTTCAGCTAAAAGATCCAACAAAAGCATCTGATCGTTATGTGATGGAATTGGGTTTGAGTCTCTATGACAAGGTTGGAAATAAATCTGAAGTTAGATGTTGGAGATATGATCATGATAGGAAGTTGTGGCTGGTGACAAGAGAAAATGGACACAGGGAATACTACGCCAAACAATCGCAGTTTGAATCATGGACCAAGATTGATCTAAAAAGTCTGTTGCGGGCTCCTTATTATGTTTCCGATCCAACTCAGCATGATCCGGGATGGGCATTACAGTCAAGCTTGAACATGAAGTAACACACGACTTTCGAACCATGAAGATAGCTAAATCTTATTTGAAGAAAAGCCCTTGCATCCGTGATCCATACACGAATGAATCACTTCAAAATGTCATCTGGCCACCAATGGATAAAGAGAAAGTTATTCCTGCCGCTTCTAAATTTCCCAAAGGAGTATTGAAGAACTTTAGCTATTCGGCATATGATCCAAGGATGGCAGAGGCTGTAATTGTGACAAAAGAAAAGGCATTTCCCTTAGCAGACACGTTGAAGCTAATCAACTTCCATGAAGAGGATATCAAGGTCTTGGGTCAGCATCAGATTCATACAAATGACAAATATGAAGCTCGTGCAAATTCTTAGACTAGTGTTGTAGCTAATGTGATCAACAATAGACTTTATGTGGATCCAAGTCCACTATTTGGAGGCAGCAAAGTTGGCGGATCTTCAAGCTGAGAGCTACACTTATACAGCAAACCTAGGGGGAGATTGTTAGTCCCTATTAGGTTTATGCATTAGTCACTTGTATGATATGGGCTAGTTTGTATATTTGGGCTTGGGAAGGGCTTTTGGGCTTTAGGGTTTGTGGTAATGGTGCACTAATCCCTTACTATAAATAGTAAATGTTGTTTAGGGATTACTAGCTTTTTTGTGGTTTCTCTCAAACTTGTATTAGACAACTTTCCACATTTGTATGCAAGTTGATCTTCATCTGTTTCATCTTATTTCTTCTATCTTTGATCTATAGCTTGTTTGTGTTGTTCCGCCATCAATCAAGCTACGTGTGATACCATGAGATCCAGTTTTTTGGGACTTACAGTGTGTAATTATATTTAGTAGATATACATACATACTTAAACCTAAACCCTAATAACAACCACCACCCTAGCCACCGCCCCTTTTTCCCATCCTCTCTCCACTGTGCGACGGCCGACTCAAGTCATCGTTGCCTTCTCATTTCACATTTGATTGGATCAGAGCTGCTAGATAGATCTCGAGTGTCGGATTCGTTTTCATGTTCTGTTTACTAACGAAACTGCCTCTGAATCGATCGTGTGAGTTCTTGGTATTTTGTTGAGGTATTATTACTAAACACCTTATGGTTGGTTATAATTGTTTAATCGAATCGAATATGAATCACTAGAAGGAATTCAACCAATTTTATATATATTCCACACTTCCGTTTATCTAATTAATATGATGTATTAGTTTGTTATAAAATCAGATATTATAAAATACAATTTTAATACGGTACACTGCGACAATTCCCATCAGTGATATGCAAGCCACTTATGCATTCGGTTAGATGTTATATTTTTATAAACGGTTTATGTTCTGTTGTGTCAAAACTTTTGTTTGACAAAAGATCATTGTAGGTCCCCTAATCCGTATGGATCGTCATAGAATCGTCTATCCAATCTAGAGTGCGGACTCCCCTAGATCATATTTCACAGAAAACCGAACAAGAACACGAACACAATTACTTTCAAACTGTCTTCTATTGATTATCTAACACAATGTGTTTACAATCAATTAAAGACTCTCTCTCTCAACTCTCTCTCTCTCTCTAAAGTAATTCTCTGATCAACTGAACAAGCAACTAAACCAGCAACCTTAACCCTAATGACAACCTCCATTTATATAGAGACAGGTTATTCAACTGGGCTAGGGTTTCCCTACATGGACTGCTATTGGGTCTAGGCCCAATTCGCCTACCATAAGCTATATGGTGTCTAATTCAGCCCAATTACTTCTAATTAACTATTACAAAACTAAACCCGCTAACCGTTTATCATTCTACTAATTACAAGATATCCAAAGACCAAATCTAAGCTGTTGTCATAAATATGCATCAACAAACTCCCCCTTGACAATAGCTTCATAAAATAACTTAGTCTTCAGTCTTCTTGCAATCTTTAACTTCTTTGAAAACTGTTGGTCTTTGGATAGTTTCAACTTTAATAGGTTCTGTCAGCAACAAACCCCCTAAGCTGATGTATCCAATCACCAAATCTTCTAAATCGTTAGCGTTTGAGTAAACTCCAGTTTATTCCTTGCATAGCAATCTTTAAAACTCTTCAACTTTGTCTGCAATGTAGAAAGGAGGTTCTACCATGCATCCAATCAAACTCCTCTACTCTAAACTTCACAGCAACATACTACTACAAACTATATACTATAAAACAAACATCTCGAGAAACCATAAGAATTTTTCAACACAAGTTAAACAAATTATTATTATTCAAGAGATAGTAAAACTGTATCATAGATTAAGCACTTCTCAACTCAAACCACATAAATAAACTTTTAAACACCATAAACCTACAAGATTTTAAAAATTTTGAACTCATCTTCTAACATCGTCTCCCCCTATCAGTAAGAACTCCTCCATGAACAACCAACATCCGTACATTAAGAATTTACAAGAAAATGAAATATTTTGGATTTTTATATTTTCTGAAAACAAATAAATAACGAAATAATAAACACTCTGTTTTTGTGAGAATCACCCGTAAGAAGATCATATCAGCAACATCAAACTGTTTGCACACTATCTGATTATTCTATATGCAATATTCATGAAAAACAGTTCAAGACAATTACCAGTATTGTTTATCCACATAAACCATTACCTAGTGATATGATAAGATAATTTATACTGATATACTAGTGTGTCCCACTTCAGGACATACCCCCACGATCAAGGTATGCACAAAAATTCCTCGTAGTAGGTGAGTATACCGAAATTCATCCTTTTGAATTACAACGTTAGATAATTGATGATCAGGTCAGTACTTCCGTACAGCAAAGAGACCAATGTCCAACGAGGGTTAGGGAAAATACCAAATTTTTGTACGATTAATGCAATTTGCACATTTGAATGACTCTCTAGGAGAGCTTCTTCAATTTTTGGGATTTAGAATTTTAGCTCTTTTAAGATATCCTGGTTGTGCCTAAGGGTCAGCATATATCTGGATGCAGCAGAAGGACAACCTTGATACCCCGGATAAAATAACGATATAAAGACCTAAAACCTTAGATTTGGCAATCTATCAATGCAAGATTTAAGGTTATAAAACCATAGGCCAGTGATATGTTACCCACTCATACGCAGATTATTATATTTGTATCACAAAGGTAAGTTGATTATTTCATGCCTTTTGCCTACTAGTACATCATATGATGAAGCTGCTATCACACTTAAGCAATTTAGTTTTAAGTATTAGTGTGACAGTCTAACTTGCTAATGTACTATCATTTCTTCTTTTTCACACAGTGAAAACTAATTTATGATTTTCTATTTTTTTATGTTTTTTATTTTTGAAAAACAGGAAATTATTTACAAACTATTTTTATGGAAAAATGGTTATTCAGGATTCCTCATCTCGTTGAGTTCGACTAAATGTTCAAAACGAGCCCTGTCAAAAGCTTTTGTGTAAAGATCTGCCAGTTTATCAAGTTTGTCGACTCGATGCAGTTCAATTAATTTCTTTTCAGCACAATCCCGTATAAAATGATGACGAATATCAATATGTTTTGTGCGACTGTGTTTTACGGGATTGTTGGTGATTGATATAGTGTCATTATTGTCTATCATAATAGGAGTACGAGTGAAATTCAAACCATAATCGCGCATCTGTTGTTGGATCCAGAGAAGTTGAGAGCAACAGCTACCCACAGCAATATATTCAGCTTCACACGTCGAGGTAGACACGCAAGACTGCTTCTTGCATTGCCATGACACGAGCCTCCCTCCTAAGAACTGACAACCACCTGTGGTAGACTTCCTTGTTGATTTGCATAAAGTCCGTATCAGTGAAAGCAACAAACTTCAAATCCACTAGCAGCTGGATACCATAACCCAAGTTTAGGTTTCCCCTTCAAGTAACGAAGAATCCGCTTCACCGCTTTCATGTGGGACTCTTTTGATTCGCTTGATATCTGGTACAAAGACATACTGCGAACATGATGTCTGGTCTTGAAGCAGTCAAGTACATCAGAGAACCAATCATTGCCTGTATTGAGTTGTATCAACATCCTCCACACTCTCATGATCTGGACCAAGATTGTGATTCTCATAGATAGGTGTATTGAAAGTAGTGCAATCTTGCATTTTGAAATGAGACAAAATGTCATACCCATACTTCGTTTGATGTATAAACATCTCATCCTTCTTCTGTTTTACTTGTAAACCCAGAAAGTAAGATAGTTCACCCATTGCACTCATTTCAAACTTACTCTTCATTACCTCCTCGAAATCATGACACATGTTCTTATCAGATGACCCAAAAATGATGTCATCTACGTATACACGTACCAGCAGAAAGTCTTCCTTCTTCCTTTTAATGAAAAGTGTACTGTCAATCTGACCTCTTTCAAAATCGTTCTTTAACAAATGTGCTGACAGTGTCATACCACGCCCTAGGTGCCTGATGCAATCCATACAATGCCTTATCAAGTCGATAGACTTGATCTGGATAGTCTGGATCAGTAAACTCGTCTGGTTGTGAGACATACACCACTTCTTGGACTTTCCCGTAAAGAAACGCACTCTTCACGTCAAGTTGGTACACTTTAAAGCCCTTGAATGAAGCAAAAGCTAGGAACAAACGAATTGCTTCCAACCTTGCTACTGGTGCAAACACTTCATTGTAGTCAATCCCCTCTTGCTGATTGAACCCTTTCACCACTAACCAGGCCTTATTCCTTATCACGATCCTTCGGTCATCTTTCTTGCACTTGAACACCCACTTAGTTCCTATTTCCTTCTCTCCTTCAGGCAAGTCAACTAGCTCCCAAACTTTCAACTTCTTAAACTGAGCTAGTTCCTCTTGCATAGCTTCAACCCAACAATTGTCTTTTAGAGCCATATGAACATTTTTCAGCTCCTCTTGGGCAATAAAGCAGCTATACAAACACTTGTGAATCAACCCTGTCTTCTGAATCGAAGTAAACAAACATGAACCTTCGATCACACCTCTTCTTGTCGAAACACCTGCAGCATCACCTATGATGTTTTCAACTAGATGATCTCTGTGTATATGTGTGGTAGCAATGGTGTCAACGACCAGATTATCTCCCAGATTAGATCTAACCTCCCCCTTAATGTTAGTATTAGCAAACGGATTAGTGAAGTCCTCCCCTTAATAGGTTCAGACTCACTATCGGTGGAGTCCTCTAGAGCTGTACTGGAAGAATTTTCTGGAGCATCTGTCATCGATATACTCGATCTAGGCATGAAGTCACACTCTCCATCCTCACTTATCACAGATTGGATCACTTGAGACTCGTCTGCATTTGAAAAATCAGGAATATTAAATGATTTAAAAACACTGTCATAATCATATAATATAGTAGGACCACTCGTTGATTGTTGAGGTAAATAACTAGTGATTTCCATGTTAAACACAACCTCAATTTACCAGGTTTTAGATTAAAAACCCTTTTATTCAGTGTTCCAGGCATATAGCTTAGAAAGTAACCCCCGTCGGCTACTTCACCGAATTTTTGCTTATCTTTATTTCGCACAATGGTGTAGGGTAATCCAAATGGTTCAAAGCCTTTTAAGTTTGGTTTTCGGTAAAAAAATAGTTTGTGACATGTTTTGTTAAACCGTTTAACCATCAAAACTTTGTTCAGGACATAACAAGCTGTGTTCACAGCTTCTCCCCATAAAAGAACTGGAAGCTTTGAATTTAGAAACCATAGTCCTTGCGGCTTCAATCAACGTCCTGCTTTTTCCTCTCAGCGACTCCATTCTGTTGAGGTGTATAAGTAGCAGAATATTGATGTTCATTTCCTTTGCGAAGACAATAGAGATCCAGAATCTAATTCTTGAACTCCGTGCCATTATCACTCCTTATCCTCTTAATCCGTGCATCATGGACATTTTCCAATTTTGTAAAAAGATCTATCAGCATCTCCGCTGTCTCATCTTTTGTACCTAGAAAGAAGACCCATGAATATCGTGAGTAATCATCTGTGGCAACAAAAAAATAGTACTTTCCACCTATGCTCCTTACGTTCACTGGACCAAATAGATCCATATGAAGTAATTCATAAGGGGCATCTAAGGAATTTACTGTTTTAGACTTGTGAGTTTCTTATGTTGTTTTCCCTTTTGACATGGAAGACATTTATCTTCCACGTGAAACCTCTGCACTGGTACCCCTTCCATTAAGCCATTTTTAATAATATAATTCATTTTTCGGTAGTGGATGTGGGCCATGCATCTGTGCCATAACAATGACTCAGCCTCAGATGCTTTTGATAGTAAACACGCCACCACAGTGGAAGAATCCTTAGCACCCATGTCCATGACATAAGTTTCGTTTCTCCTTGGCACTCTCATCACTATCCAATCATCCGGTATCACCAAACCAGGTTTCAACAACAAAGTTTCAGACTTGGTAAAGTGGACCAAGTGACCCTTGTCGCAGACTTGAGACACGCTCATCAGATTTTGCTTCAACTGCTCAGCATAGTTCACTTTGTCCAGTGTGATCTTCCTATTGGTCACTTTTCCTCGACCTATAATGTGCCCTCCTTTAGCACCTGCAAAATTCACATAACCACCATCTATATTCTCAAACTTAGTCAACAACCTCGCACCCCCTGCCATGTGCCTGGAGCAGCCACTATCAACATACCACAAGTTGATAATCCTCCTTAGCAGCTCCTGCACAACCCAACAAAATCATTTAGATTGGGCGACCCAAGCCTTAATGGTCTTGGGTCTTCCAGATTCATCAACCATAGAAACATCCACCCAATATCCATCACTCCTAACAGGAGTCTTGGATCTTAGACCTGTTGATGGAAATGGTTTTTGATTTCCACTAGGTCTTTGGTCCTGAGGTTTCTTAAACATGTTTGGACTTTGCGACCTTTGGAAATTATGATTTTGATTCCATGAATTTTGATGATAATAATTTCTAAAGCCATTGTTATAAAAATTTGACTACCGTATCGAGTTTGATATTGGCCTTGACTTCTGAAATTATTGGGTTGACCATTAAAGTTATTCATTCTTGGTGAACTACTTCTAGGTCTTTCAAATCTGCTTGATGTAGACAAAGGCTGAAATCTTTGTTGATTTCTTTGAAAATGAGGAACTTGGTGAGTTCCTTTTTCAGCCTTATCTACACCCTCAACAACACTTTGTTGCCTGGTAGCAGATATCTTTGGTGAGTTAGTAACCTTCTTCTCACCTTCACCACTTTTTGCTGGTGATTTTTCTCTCTGTCTCTCACTCACCTGTTCTTCATTCTTTTTGTTAGGACACCAGCTAGCTACATGTCCCTTTTCGTGACATTTGAAGCATGATTTTCTAGCTGAAGACTTCTTAATTGAAGCCTCTTGCTTAGATTCATCAGGTGAAGGTGATGATGATGATGATGATGCTGCCTTTGAAGGACCTTGTTTAGTTTGCTTAGTGTTTGATTTTTCTCTATTTTTATTCTTAGCAAACTACACATTAGACTCTTTTTGTAATAATAGAGACCTCTTCCTTCATATCACCCACCTTAACAAAATCAACCTTTTTACAAAAAAATTACTTTTGATTCTTACGGTGTGTATTCTTTGTTTTCAAAATCGTGTCTCCGTTATTATCCTTCTTGGCATTCTCAGAACCATCAACATTACCTGATGTGGAACTACCAGGTGTAGTTGTCACAAAGTCTGTAAGCTCTTCTTCATCTAGCAAGAAAGAATAGTCATGACCAAGAGGTGGTGGAACTTCATTTAAACCTTTGAATCCCACATATGTCTTGTCATTACTCTTCTTCAGGCCATTCATCATGTGTTTCATAACAAAAGATGAATCTCTGAATTGATTTAGTTTCTTTTCAAGTTCACAAATTTTGAGTTGTGCTTCAGACAACTCTTTGCATTTTTCAGAAATTTCTTTTGTTTTCTCACTCATCGTATCATGAGCTAAGTCAATAATTTGAAGCTTTTCATTAAGCTTACAGTTAGAATACTGATTTCTTCTTCATACCTTTAATTTTCTTCAAATATAGTGACTCATTTCGTTTTACGAAAAAGTTTGATTCTTTTAGGTTTGAGAGCTCATTTACCAGACTTTGGTTTTGTTTTGTGAATATGTCAACTTCACTTTGCAGTTCACAACATTTTAAGCAAATAGAAATACCAGAGTTAGAATGTACCTCTCCTGTTGATTTGCTTAGATCGGCCATGAAAGCAGCAAAATCAGCCGCCATCTTCTTCTCTTCAGCATTCTGTTTTCCATCAGCTTTTTCAGCTACCTTCTCTTGCTCTACCTCAGCATCAGCTTTCACTTTTTCATCAACAACTAGGCTATCTCAGCCATGAACGCTTGTGAGGCATTGTTATCACCCTCCAGATGAACACTCCAACCATACGAACCCTCTCTAGCAGTAGAGATCAGGGCCTTTGATCCAGTGTTGGTTGACGCATTCCTGTTGCTTGAACCATGACCAGGAGAATCTTGAAAGGATGAGTTAGAACGAGATTCAGTTTTTGGTCGTTGACATTCTCTAGCAAAACGTCCGTAATTTTGACAATTGTAACACTTCACTTTAGACTTGTCAAAACCCACACTCTTTCCAACGAACTTCCTGTCTGTTCTGTTCATGAACCTTTTTACTCTTCTAGAGATCATGGCCATCAACCATTGTAAATCCATCTCTTCTAGGTCATCAGGGTCCATCTAATTATAATCTTCATCAAACGTAGCAGGATCAGATATTCTTCCCTGAATGTAGTTCTCATAGGAAGCAACAAAAGAAGCAAGCAGTGCCAGATGATCTTTAGCACTTTTGACACTCAGAGGCATAGACCTAGTATTGTTGTTAATGTTACTTATGTGTTGTCTCTTTGCCCCTGACGAGCCTTCTGAAGCAGCTACAAAACATACCTCACCCTCAACATTTGTCACAATCTGCTCATTTTCACATGAAAGAAACGCAATTGTAGTATCACTTGAAGCATTGTTGGAAGATGAAGGTGTAAGCCCTTTATAAATCCCTGGATCTTGAACCTGGTCATATCTAGTCTCCTTCTTCATGTTGAGCTCATAAGCTCTCAGTTTCCCAACAACCTCTACCAAGTCTTTAGTTTCATAGTCAGCTTCACCCTTTATCATCAAAGTATAAATATCCCACTTTGCAGGTAAAGCATCTAGCAACTTATCGTTCATCTCCACGTTTGTGTATCCCTCTATGTCATCATTATCCTTTTCTGACGTTAGATGATAATATCTGGTGATAATATCTTCAAGGGATTCATTTCTCATGCCTTTAAACACAGCAAATTGTTTCTTCAGCAGATCAACTTTGTTCTTCTTCACATCAATATTGCCCTCATACCTTTTCTCTAGGGCATCCCGCATCTCTTTGGATGTAGTATAACGCTTAAATGTATGTTTGATGCCATCAGGTAATGACATCTTTATAGCAGCTAAGGCTTTCTTCTCAGACTCATACATTCTCTTTTCAGCTTCAGACATATTCACATAAGTAGTGACACGTTCTCTGCCCTAAAAGTTATGAGTGTGGTTAGCATACCCATCTTGAATACAGATCCACATCTGTGTATCCTGATATTCAATGAACGACTGAAACTTGTCCTTCCATGTAAGATAATTCTCTACTTTCAGCATTTTTGGAGGTTTGTTAGTCGTGCCAGCCTCATGCTCCATTCTTAACAGTTCATTTAGGTTAGACATATTCGACATTTTTACCGAACTGGCTCGTTAAAAACGTTAAAAATTTGTCTGAAATGGGTGGTCACCAAATTATACCGTTAGACTCATCTCGACGATAAGATTCTAATCATGTATATTGTCTGATTATGATTTTAGGAAATTTTTTTGTCCTAAAAATCACACGAGTCTAAATGTGGAACTGGTTTGTCAAGATTGTCTGTGGATCAAAATCTATGTCCGAAAACATTTAACTCTGGTTACGTCAGTTGATTAACTTTCCAACTTTTTGTACAGAACTCAGAACAGTACCAAATCCGGAACAATAACTCGAATTGTCAATCCGAGATGAAAACCCATAACAATAATCTGAACTGCTTATCCGAGATGGTGATTCGGAATAGTGACCTGAGATGGAATCCAGAATGTACTATTCTAATCCGAAATTGAATCCGGAATAGACTATTCTGATCCGAGATGGAACCGGAATAGATTATTCTGATCCGAGATGGAATCCGGAATACATTGTTGATCCGAAATTCAATCCGAGATGGAATCCGAGATAGGTTTTTCTTATACAAAATGCAACTCTGATGATCCGAATTGCACTTTTCGGATCCGAAATTCAAGTTTGATGATCCGAATTGCAAGTCTGATGATCCAAAATGCAAGTTTCTGATCTGAAATTCAAGTCTTCAATCCAAAATGCTTTGCTGTTAATCCGAAATCGCTGCAAAACCCTAGAACATCAGCAGAAACCCTATAACAGCCATCACAAACTTCAAAACAGCCTCCAAAATGTCTAAAAACCCAACTTTTTCTGCTGTTACGATTCTAAACGGAGCAAAACCAAGAGCCGAATGCTCTGATACCAATTGTAGGTCCCCTAATCCGTATGGATCATCACAGAATCGTCTATCCAATCTAGAGTGCGGAATCCCCTAGATCAGATTTCATTGAAAACCGAACAAGAACACACTCACAATTACTTTCAAACTCTCTTCTATTGATTATCTAACACAATGTTTTTACAATCAATTCAAGACTCTCTCTCTCAACTCTCTCTCTCTGAAGTAATTCTCTGATCAACTGAACAAGCAACTAAACCAACAACCTTAACCCTAATGACAACCTCCCATTATATAGAGACGGGTTATTCAACTGGGCTAGGGTTTCCCTACATGGACTGCTATTGGGTCTAGGCCCAATTCGCCTACCATAAGCTATATGGTGTCTAATTCAGCCCGTTACTTCTAATTAACTATTACAAAATTAAACCCGCTAACCGTTTATCATTCTACTAATTACAAGATATCCAAAGACCAAATCTAAGTTGTCACAAATATGCACCAACAATCATGCCTTTATCGTGTATTATGATTGTGATTATTTATGAATCGAGTACTAGATCCCTTGGTTTGTTGGTTGTGGCTTTTAGTTTATTTCAATTTTGTATTTTTATGGGTTACTTGGAACCCTTTTTAATAAATAGGTTTATTTGTTTTATTGTAAAATTGTAAATGAATCAAGACAAGAGATTGAAGACTGAAGATGGAGACAAGTCAGATTGAAAATGAAATCTTGGATCTAGTGGGAGACAACATAATAATGGTTATTTTGTCCTTTTTGTGAGACCGATTCGGGTTGTGTTTAATTGGCTCAAACAAAACAGAACAAATTCACTAGTTGCTCAATTCACATGTTTTATGGTTGTTTTATTTATTGTAAATAGTTAATACCGACAAAACGAATTTTTACAATCATAAAACAGCGAATTAAAGAATTGTAATTCGGAAAGGTAATTTGAAAAAGGGGTTTTATTAAATATAGAACTTTTGGTTTTATCTTACATCGTTAATTTATACGCCATAATTTAATAAAAAAAACTTTATTAAATTAAAAACAAGTTCACTATACAAACGTAGTTGCACGAACTGTCTGAGGCCACAAGTCACCCAAAATATTTTTGACCCTAAACTGTAATTAAAATAATAAAGAAATTCAAAATTAAAATCGATATTGCTATGCCATCTTAAAGTGGAGATACCCAATCCAATTTACCCGAACACCCTATGTTAGTGATTACCCTGCATTGGGACTACAGGTTTGGAGAGATGTCGAAATGCGATTCCTTTATCAAATGGGCCGGTTCCACACATTTTTATTAGAGGACTTATATCACTTGAAAGAATTTGGTAGTGCACATAGTTACGGTAAAACATACAAATGCTTGATAATACTAGTCATGTTACCCAAAACGCGAGAGTTTTGTATAGACACAATTTTGTTCATTGGGTCATAAAATTAATTAAAAAATCAAACATGAAAAATACTAAGTATACAGTTGTGAATTTTGTAGATGACTAACCAAATTGTTCCAACTCCATCTTTTCACTTAAGTCCATTCTTGTGGAAGAGAAACTTGACACCACCAACTTCATGGTATCGAAATTTTAAATTGTTCCTAGAGCTAAATCCAGAGAGTATCTCTTAGATCAACAAATTCCTGATGAACCTGGCCAACAATCTGGCCCTCCTATAAGAAACCAGGAGAAACATGTTGATGATTCTCTGAAAGTTTCATGTCTCATGCTTGCATGCATGATTCTAGAACCCCAATAGATGTTGGATAACTTGGTAGCTTTTGACATGAGGGCGCAACTTGAGGCTATGGTTCAGAAAAAAGGTAATGAATGATTTGAGGTTGTGGGTTTACTCATGGGATGTCGTGTGTATGAAGGTTCATTGGTCAGTGCTTACGTGATATAAATGAAGGATACCTTGATCATCTAGCTAGTCTTGAAAATCCAATGAGCAATGAACTTGCTAAAAATATGATTCTGTATTTTTTATCTAATTCATATGATCATTTTGTTCTGAATTACAATATGATTTGATGGAATAAGACTATTCCTGGGTTGCAAATGATGGTTAAACTGCTGAAGGAAACATACCCAAGAACTCTTGGGATGTGTTGATGAGAAGGGATGGTCAAGTTAAGAAACCAGAAACCAAGAAGAAAGGCAAGAAAGGCAAGACTTATAAGGGAAAAGGAAAGGTTGTTTCCAAGAAACCCTCGAAAGATGCCAAGTATTTTCATTATGATGAAATAGAGTATTGGAAGAGGCATTGCCAAAAATATCTAGCTGAGTTGAAACAGAAGAAGGCCAATGAAGGGTGTTTAGGTATAATGGTTATAGAAACCTTTTCATTCAGTAGCAAATATTGGATGTTTGACACCAGATGTCACTCACACATAATATGTAATGATTTACAAGGACTATAAAAGATTAAGAAACTAAAACTTAGCGACTTTGAGCTATTTGTTGGAAATGTGCAAAATGTCTCAGTGAAGGCATAGGAGAATATGTTCTTTTACTACCTAGTGGTTTAGAACTCATTTTAAACAATGTTTGTTTTGTACCTAGTTTGACTAGGAACATTATTTCTATAACGCCAATAATATCATAAGGTCACAAAGACAATAAAGAACGTCAAAATTTTTAAACTTTTACATCTTAATTCAAATTTGACCAAAATACCCTTGAAGTAGTTCGAAGCAAACACAACCATCTAGTTTCATCACAAGTGTTAACCCGAACTACCACATCAAGATACAAATTTCAAACTTACTTATAAAGTCCTAATATTTAGTTTAACATTTACAAAAGAAAAGGTTTTGACTCGTTGAAGACAAACATAAACCGGAAGCGCGTAGAGGGCGGTGAAAGTCTGTTCGATCCAAGCTCGCCATGATCGAAGGAGAGATATACCTATCATTCATAACATAAATGATTCATTAGTATAATTCTTTAAACATAGCAATTACCTCTACCATTCCATCTCTTATTTGACCCGATAACAAGGTCAAAATTGAGATTTATCCTTTTATCATTTATTCTTCCATCTAGCAATTCCATTTTAAAACGGAAATTTGCGTTTACCATTCTTTCATCACCAACACCTTTAATTCATTTGACCCATTCATAACGGGTGAATACATAACATTTCCAACCTTTAAGAACTTAATTCATTTTGACCCTTTTACAACGAGTTATTACATAACCATTCCTTATCTAGTTATCTCATTCGTTTTGACCCATTCTCAACGGATCTTCATACATAATTCGAATGACCCCTTCTTCTTAACAAATCCTTCAATGTTTTATACATCAACATTTACCATGTTTTAACTAAAATATTTAAGCTAGCAATAATAATATAATGAAACTAATGTCATAAATCTACATCATGGTAAAAAGAAGTTTGCATGAACTTACCGCGATCTTGCGTTACTTGTCCCTTGGAATGGCTCGTGCTTTCTTCTTTCTTCGCTCCTATAAATTACAACTTCTTATTTTTAGCTTTCTTACAAATCATTCCGTATGTGCATTTCTTTACTTATTATGGTGCTAATTAAACATAATACACTTTCATTTTCATCATACTATATGAATTTAACAAGTACTTGTGTCAAAGCGCAACTAAATCAACCAAGGCATTTCATCGAACATGTTGTGTACGTACCATCAACAAGGCATAATGTACAAGTGATTTAAGCACATATGTCCTATTTCATCCATAGATTAATCATAACAACCTAAACATCACAAATTAACATCATAACCATGTATCTTTTGTTCTATATCAAATTATCTAATAAAATACCTACTATGTAACATTTGTCGAAAAACGGGTTTTCAAAACCCGTTTCGTTTATTAATCGAATAATCATTTTTATATTTTTGTTGCTCATTTAATGCCTATGTTAATTTTAAACAATACTTAACTAATAAACATTTTAGATTATGGAAATTAAAATTGTTAAAAAATAAAATGAAACTGTTAAAAATAAAAATGGGCTGCCGGGTTCGAACCCGGGTCAGCCGGAGAACCTTAACACCAAACATATAAGCACTCCGCCACTTGATGTCTTTGTGAATTCTAGGAAACAATTAAAACATAAGTTCAACCGTGAATCAACCTGTTTGCGCCAAACTGAAACCGATATCGGCTTCCAAACGTCCAGGGACTTTTTGCGGATTCCTAAAAATAACCGATAAACCGACGTTCTTAATCAATTCGGCCTTTAATGAACTTGAATTCGTATGATGTTCGGGTTTAACAACCGAAATCATTCACTTTCTGAATTACTCCAACAATATCATTATCTCGCGACTCAAAATCATCCACAGAACGCTCAAATTTCACTTTTGCTCTATTTTCAGTTCGTCGGAAAAGCTTTCTGAACTCGCCGGACTTTCGCCGGAAAACCGTGTCTTTCATCAAAACGGTAAGTTTCTCAATTCTTTCATCTTCTATCAGTTTTTAGGCTTTTGCTAACTCAAACCTTTCAATCAGAATCAATCCCAGACGACGATATCAGATAATCAACACTCGCCGGAAGTTTTCTGAAAATTCCTAGATTACGCTGTGAAACGGTATAATCATCCAAACCTTCTGATAACTCTTGTTTAGTCCTTCAAATCCACAATTAGTTAATCAAAAACTGTTAATTGGTCCGCTCAGACGGAGTTCATAAAAACAGAGCCGACGACATTGCCGGAGTTCTGAGAAAAGTCATCATTCCGGTATGTTCATTCCCAAAACCTTTCCTATCCGTTACATTTTCATCGTTCATACGCCTGTTAATTGAATTGAACAAGTTCAGTAGAGTAATCGTTGTCTGGGTTATTATAACGAAGAAGATGAAGTGAGTCTGTATATAAATTTAATATAAATTGGATTATAACTCGGGTTAGACACACAGTCCAGCGGTGGACTGTGTGCAATTGAAACACAGCGATACCGGATTCGAGTCCGTCCATGTTCCGTTTCGTCACAATATTCAGACTTTTTATAAAACCCAAATATGAAAACTTCCAGTTAGTATATAAGAGAAATAAAAACAAGTGTTTTAACCAGGTTATACACACAGTCCAGCGGTGGACTGTGTGCAACGTTAATCAACAGGTCCCGGGTTCGAGACCTGATACGCACGCCGGTTCGATAGAATTTAAATCCTTTTTAAGAAATGAATTTTGGAATAAATTAATTAGTATATAAATATAATTAAAAACAGAAATATTTCGGGTTAGACACGTAGCTCAGTTGGTAGAGCTGCGTGCATGCGTACGGGAGGTCACGAGTTCGAACCTCACTCAGTGCAAACAATATACACGACCGAACTGGTCAACAAGTCAAAGTCAATGGTCAACGGTCAAACCCAAAAAGTCAACATTTTTTTTATATTTTTGTTTATTTATTTAATTTAAAAATCAATTAAAAATACTTAAAAATAATGTTTTTAAAGTTAGAAAATAGCCTTAAACTCACAAAAATATATCTAAAAATCTTATTAAAATTATTAATAAAATACACTCATTTACCATACCTTTCGTTATTATTTAGGTTAGTTAATCCTCGTCGATCAACCCTCTAAACTCGTGACCGAACGCACCCAATGTGAGTGAATCTCTACAAATTCCCCGTTTTAATCACGTTTTTTGGGGTGTATCATGTGTCTTATTATTTATTACATTTAAACAATTGTGCATCCATCATATCTATGATCAAATGTGTATTCAATATGTATCAACAGTTTGTGTGGTTAATGTTTAGATTAAATTTCATTTTCAGTACATACATTATCATAGGCCGCCGCTCCCCATTACCTATGAGCGTTGAGCTGTTCTCCATTACCTATGAGCGTGAACGAGGCGTTGCCAACATGCGACCGGCTCCGTTTGATTGAGCCTTGATCGCACATACATTCATCATAGGCCGTCCGTTCCCCATTACCTATGAGCGTGAACGAGACGTTGCCAACATTTACATTATCATTCATGTTATATATTCATGCAAGATGGTTTGTTATTGTTATTGTTATTGTATGTTTATTTACGTTTGCTCCCATATGATTATTGCACAATTTTCCATAATAAATATAACAAGAAATCAATAATAAATGTTTTCTAACAAGGTTCACTCGCCAACTTTTGTTGACCCAAAAATCCCCATTTTTACACATGATACGTATCAGATGCAGCAAGAATATAGATGGCTAGAAATACCTTAGATGTGAATTGTTTAGTTGGTTATTTTTCTTTGTAATTGAATGAACTTGTTTGGAATATTGAGATGTAATTTTGATTTAATAATAGAAACATATTAGTAAATCATGACTTTGGTGATACCCAATTAGCTCGACTCTTATTTCCACTGCGGTCGGTGACAGATTGTATAAGCCATGACTATAGGTAATAGAGTTATTAGACCCTTAGAGCCTAACTATAGTTGATTAGAAATTTAAATTGTTTTTTGGGTTCATGCAAATGTTTGCTTGATGTTATCAATGTTATCAAGCATGTATAGTATATAGATATTATTAGACTTAGCCTATCACATAGTTCATTAGAATTTAAATTTTTGTTTACATGCAAAATTCCATGATTTTAAGCTATTTTATTTACATATGTATTGCAACTTTCAAAGTACATATTATTACAATCTACAAAGTGAGTATTTTTCATACAGGGCCCACTTGTTAGAGTAAACTGGAGTAAGGGGTACAAGTACAATCCGGTAGTCGGAACGTCCTGTCTAGGCTTGGCATTCGTATAAATCCAAAATAAAGGACCAGTTTGCCTACCTGGGGACTAACGATGAGAGTACGAAGGACCTATTAGGCCAAAGCATGCTATACCAAACGTCATGTGAACTAACCCCACTTTGAGTTGTCATTGTGTCTACACCTGGACACCTTCCGACCATACATCTCGCAAACATATTTCATGTTTCATTCGGTTGATGCGAGTGGTAAACCGCCAATACCAATGTGAATCCTACCAAGCCAATAGTCATGGGGGCCCACATGACTATACAGGTGAAGGTATGGGGGACATTTGAGGCCCAACATGAGCAAACCCAAGACATCCTATGGATGTAGTTGCATTATTGATGTTTATGTTATTTGTATTTTTTTTTAGACACATGACACCTAAAAAGACTCCATAAACTCACAATCTTCTTATGTATATTCCTGTAGATGTCGGCTAGGCAACAACGTGGGGGTAGAAGATCAGGAAGGTCAAACGAACGCTTGGCCACCCAAATCGCAAAACAAATGGCCGTGGTGCTTCCTGATATCGTAGTTCAAGTCCAACAAGCTCTTGCCGCAAATCCCATCAATCCTCCCCAGCAAGAAGACCAGAACATCGGCAACCCTCCTTCCAAAAAGTGCTCATATAAACATTTCAAGTCTTGCGATCCCCTGAAATTTGAAGGGACCGAAGGTGTCACTGCTCTCCTCCACCGGTTTGAGGAAATGGAAAACACCTTCCTCAACTGTGATTGTCCCGAGGATCGCAAGGTACGTTATGCAACCGGGAGGCTATTTGGGGTAGCTCTTACCTGGTGGAATACTGAAAAGGGGAAGAGAGGAGTCGAAGATGCAATGGCCTTAACGTGGGAGGAGTTAAGGGAAATCATGACGAGACGCTTCTGTCCAAGAAGCGAGATCAAAAAGTTGGAGGATGAATTTCATTCGTTGAAGCAAAAGGAGGGAGATCACACTTCCTACAACAAACGGTTTTTAGAGTTGAACCAAATGGTCCCTAACTTGTTCACCCCAGTTTACCGCTTAGTCGAACACTATATTCGAGGCCTCCCCTCGAAAATTCAAGACTCAGTTCTCAGCACTTCGCCTGCAACACTCGAAGCTGCTATGGAACTAGCGACCGAGCTTACCGAGAATCGTATTCGCAACGGAAAATTTAAAGACGAGAAAAAGAAAGCCCCCGTTGAGGGCCAAACTTCAAACCATTCCACCTCCTCCTCAAAGTTTGCTAACAAGAGGAAACGAAACACCAGAAACTTTGCTGTCACACAAACAAATTTCCCCATCCCTGCTGCACCCATTACCCAAGTTGCCCCGTCACCTGCACCATATAAAAGGCCATACTCCGGCCCATACCCAAAATGCAACCGTTGCCAATACCATCATTATCCTGATCATCCCTGCCAACATTGCACCGGCTGTGGTCGCGCAGGTCACACCATTCAAACCTGTCGCGTACCTCAGCGAATGAACCGCCATCAGCCCTCAACCCAAGCCCACCATCAGATAGTGGGTCAAGCCCAACAACCTCTACTACTACCACCTACCCAACATGTAGCCCAATCCTACTACCAACCCAACTATCCCATGGTGCAACCTGTGCGGGCTTGTTACAACTGTGGAGACCCGAACCACTTCAGGAACACTTGTCCACATCTGGTGAATATTATCCATGCCCAAGCTCAAGCTAATCCAGTAAACTAGGCTAATCAAGCTCCTCCACCTGCAAGAGGAAGAGCTTTTAACATCAACGACAATCAAGCTAGGGCTGACAACAATGTGGTTAACGGTACGTTTCTCATCAATGGTAGTTATGCATCCATGTTATTTGATACTGGCGCGGATAAAAGTTTTGTGTCCTTAGAATTTGAACCCACCCTAAACCAAACTCGTGATAAACTCATGGAATCCATAACGGTAGAAGTTGCTGATGGAAAACCGGTCTCCCTAAACTCTATTTTACGCAATTGTACTCTCACACTAAACGATCACGATTTTCCAGTTGACCTCATTCCTATGAAGTTGGGAAGTTTCGACATTTTATAATTGGAATGGACTGGCTCAGCCAACATCATGCTGAAGTTGTATGCCGCGAAAAGTTTATACGCATTCCTCTTACAAACGGTCAGACTCTACGAATCTTTGGAGAAACCCCTTCGAAAGGGCTCAAATTAATGTCCTGTCTCAAGCCCGAAAATATCTCCGCAAGAATTATGTCGCATTTCTAACTCATGTCGTCAAAAAGGGAACCAAGGAGAAGAAACTTGAAGACATCCCAGTAGTAAAAGATTTTCCGCAAGTTTTTCCTGACGACATTTCAGGACTTCCTCCCGTGAGAGAAGTCGAATTCCGCATTGATCTTATACCTGGAGCTACACCAGTTGCAAAATCTCCTTATAGGTTAGCCCCATCCGAAATGTAAGAGCTAGCCAGTCAATTACAAGAGCTGACTGACAAAGGATTCATACGTCCTAGCTCATCGCCTTGGGGTGCACCTGTCCTTTTTGTGAAGAAGAAAGATGGAACGTTTCGCATGTGCATCACTACAGAGAACTCAACAAGTTAACGGTCAAGAACCGCTACCCATTACCTCACATCGATGATCTTCTTGACCAACTTCAAGGCGCCAGCTGTTTTTCAAAAATCGACCTTCGTTCTGGTTATCATCAACTCAGAGTACATGAAGAAGACGTCCCAAAGACCGCCTTCCGAACTCGTTATGGTCATTATGAATTCATGGTCATGTCATTTGGTTTAACCAATGCTCCAGCTGTCTTCATGGATCTAATGAACAGAGTCTGCAAACCCTATCTCGATCGCTTTGTTATAGTCTTCATCGACGACATCCTCATTTACTCAAAGTCTAGTCTGATCATGAACGACACCTTCGACTCATCCTTACACTCTTAGAGAATGAAAAGCTCTACGCCAAATTCTCCAAATGCGAATTCTGGTTAAAAGAGGTACAATTCCTTGGACATGTCATCAATGACAAGGGAATACATGTCGACCCCTCAAAGATCAAAGCAGTACAAGAATGGCAAGCGCCACGTACACCTACCGAAGTAAGATCATTTCTTGGTTTGGCTGGTTATTATCGCCGTTTCATTGCAAATTTCTCCTGCATCGCTGTACCACTCACGGCTTTAACACATAAGGGAAAACCCTTCATATGGGGACCCAAACAAGAAGAAGCCTTCCAAACCCCAAAACAAAACTCTGTGACGCACCTATCCTCACTCTTCCTGAAGGTTGTGATGACTTCGTGGTTTATTGCGACGCGTCAGGGCAAGGACTAGGCTGTGTTCTAATTCAAAGAGGAAAGGTGATAGCTTATGCTTCTAGACAACTCAAAGCTCATGAGAAGAACTACACCACCCACGACCTAGAACTTGGAGCCGTTGTGTTCGCTCTTAAGATATGGAGACATTATCTCTACGGTACTAAGTGTGAAATATACACTGACTACATGAGTCTTCAACATATCTTCAACAAAAAGGAGTTAAACATGAGGCAACGAAGATGGGTTGAACTTCTTAATGACTACGACTGTGAAATTCGGTATCATCCTGGCAAGGCAAACATGGTGACCGATGCACTCAGTCGAAAAGGTTATGCGAACTCCATTCGCCTTCTATGTTCGCAAATCATAACCGACATCAAAGATCAAATTCGAGAAGCCCAACATGTTTCAGTAACGGAGGACGACGTACGAAAGGAGCTGTCCTGTGGAGCTGAACTTAAAATTGAAACTAAATCCGACGGTATTCTGTACTATCTAGATCGCATATGGATTCCTGACCACAACAACCTTCGTGAATTCCTTATGAATGAGGCACACAAAACACGATACTCTATACACCCAGGAGCCGACAAGATGTATCAAGACCTTCGATACACCTACTGGTGGCCTGGAATGAAAAAGGATATTGCTGTTTTTGTTTCCAAGTGCCTTACATGTTCCAAAGTAAAGGCTGAACATCAAAGACCCTCAGGACTTCAGGTCCAACCTGAAATACCTGTATGGAAGTGGGAAAACATAACCATGGACTTCATTACCGGGTTACCTTGCACTTCTGGTGGGTATGATACTATATGGGTAATCATTAATCGTCTTACAAAATCAGCTCACTTTATTCCGATCCGCGAAGATTTCAAGAACGAGAAGTTAGCTCGTATCTACATCAGCGAAATCGTAAGCCGTCATGGTGTACCGTTAAGCATTATTTCAGATCGTGATGGTCGTTTCACTTCACGAACATGGCAAGCCGTACAAGCCGCTTTGGGTACACGATTAGACCTCAGTACCGCTTATCATCCTCAAACTGATGGACAATCTGAACGCACCATTCAAACTCTTGAAGATATGCTTCGAGCATGTGTCATAGACTTCAAGGGAAATTGGGACGCTCATCTACCATTAGTTGAATTTTCGTACAACAACAACTATCATTCAAGTATCGGCATGGCACCTTTCGAAGCTTTATATGGTCGTAAGTGCCGATCTCCAGTATGTTGGCACGAAATTGGGGAAGCTCAAATCACCGGTCCAGAATTGATTCAAGAAACAACAGACAAGATCCATCAAATTCGAAACGATCTCCTAGCGGCACAAAGTCGTCAAAAGAGTTATGCAGATAAACGACGAAAGCCTTTGGAGTTTAACATTGGTGATCATGTACTTTTAAAAGTATCACCGTGGAAGGGAGTAGTTCGTTTTGGCCAGAAGGGCAAGCTAGCACCACGCTACGTAGGACCTTTCAAGATACTCGAAAGAGTAGGACCTGTAGCATACAAGCTTGATCTACCAGAAGAACTCAACAGAATTCACCCCACATTCCACGTATCAAACTTAAAGAAGTGTCTCGCCGATGAAAACCTCTATATTCCCGTGGAAGATATTCAGATCGATGAATCTATGCATTTCATTGAAAGACCAGTAGAGATCATGGAGTTCGGAGAAAAACGTTTAAGACGGAGTCGTATTCCAATTGTTAGGGTACGCTGGGAGTCGAAACGGGGACCTGAGTTTACTTGGGAACGTAAAGACTCAATGCACGAAAAATACCCGCATCTTTTTCCTGTTACCACTACTACTTAAATTTCGGGACGAAATTTCTAAAAGTAGGGGATACTGTAACATTTGTCAAAAAAACGGGTTTTCAAAACCCGCTTCGTTTATTAATCGAATAATCAGTTTTATATTTTTGTTGCTCATTTAATGCCTATGTTAATTTTAAACAATACATAACTAATAAACATTTTAGATTATGGAAATTAAAATTGTTAAAAAATAAAAATGAAACAGTTAAAAATAAAAATGGGCTGCCGGGTTTCGAACCCGGGTCAGCCAGAGAACCTTAACACCAAACATATAACCACTCCGCCACTTGATGTCTTTGTGAATTCTAGGAAACAATTAAAACATAAGTTCAACCGTGAATCAACCTGTTTGCGCCAAACTGAAACCGATATCGGCTTCCAAACGTCCAGGGACTTTTGAGTGATCGCGGATTCCTGAAAATAACCGATAAACCGACGTTCTTAATCAATTCGGCCTTTAATGAACTTGAATTCGTATGATGTTCGGGTTTAATAACCGAAATCATTCACTTTCTGAATTAATCCAACAATATCAGTATCTCGCGACTCAAAATCATCCACAGAACTCTCAATTTCACTTTTGCTCTGTTTTCAGTTCGTCGGAAAAGCTTTCTGAACTCGCCGGACTTTCGCCGGAAAACCGTGTCTTTCATCAAACGGTAAGTTTCTCAATTCTTTCATCTTCTATCAGTTGTTAGGCTTTTGCTAACTCAAACCTTTCAATCAGAATCAATCCCAGACGACGATATCAGATAATCAACACTCGCCGGAAGTTTTCTGAAAATTCCTAGATTACGCTGTGAAACGGTATAATCATTCAAACCTTCTGATAACTCTTGTTTAGTCCTTCAAATCCACAATTAGTTAATCAAAAACTGTTAATTGGTCCGCTCAGACGGAGTTCATAAATACAGAGCCGACGACATTGCCGGAGTTCTGAGAAAAGTCATCGTTCCGGTATGTTCATTCCCAAAACCTTTCCTATCCGTTAGATTTTCATCGTTCATACGCCTGTTAATTGAATTGAACAAGTTCAGTAGAGTAATCGTTGTCTGGGTTATTATAACGAAGAAGATGAAGTGAGTCTGTATATAAATTTAATATAAATTGGATTATAACTCGGGTTAGACACACAGTCCAGCGGTGGACTGTGTACAATTGAAACATAGCGATACCGGATTCGAGTCCGTCCTTGTTCCGTTTCGTCACAGTATTCAGACTTTTTATAAAACCCAAATATGAAAACTTTCAGTTAGTATATAAGAGAAATAAAAACAAGTGTTTTAACCAGGTTAGACACACAGTCCAACGGTGGACTGTGTGCAACGTTAATCAACAGGTCCCGGGTTCGAGACCTGATACGCACGCCGGTTCGATAGAATTTAAATCCTTTTTAAGAAATGAATTTTGGAATAAATTAATTAGTATATAAATATAATTAAAACATAAATATTTCGGGTTAGACACGTAGCTCAGTTGGTAGAGCTGCGTGCACGCGTACGGGAGGTCACGAGTTCCAACCTCACTCAGTGCAAACAATATACACGACCGAACCGGTCAACAAGTCAAAGTCAATGGTCAACGGTCAAACCCAAAAAGTGAACATTTTTTTATTTTTTTGTTTATTTATTTAATTTAAAAATCAATTAAAAATACTTAAAAATAATGTTTTTAAAGTTAGAAAATAGCCTTAAACTCACAAAAATATATCTAAAAATCCTATTAAAATTGTTAATAAAATCCACTCATTTACCATACCTTTCGTTATTATTTAGGTTAGTTAATCCTCGTCGATCAACCCTCTAAACTCGTGCGCATTCAACATCTTCAACCGAACACACCCAATGTGAGTGAATCTCTACAAATTCCCCGTTTTAATCACGTTTTTGGGGTGTATCATGTGTCTTATTATTTATTACATTTAAACAATTGTGCATCCATCATATCTATGATCAAATGTGTATTCAATATGTATCAACAGTTTGTGTGGTTAATGTTTAGATTAAATTTATCATTTTCAGTACATACATTATCATAGGCCGCCGCTCCCCATTACCTATGAGCGTTGAGCTGTTCCCCATTACCTATGAGCGTGAACGAGGCGTTGCCAACATACGATCGGCTCCGTATGATTGAGCCTTGATCGCACATACATTCATCATAGGTCGTCCGTTCCCCATTACCTATGAGCGTGAACGAGACGTTGCCAACATTTACGTTATCATTCATGTTATATATTCATGCAAGGTGGTTTGTTATTGTATGTTATTGTTTGTTATTGTTATTGTATGTTTATTTACGTTTGCTCCCATATGATTATTGCACAATTTTCCATAATAAATATAACAAGAAATCAATAATAAATATTTTCTAACAAGGTTCACTCGCCAACTTTTGTTGACCCAAAAATCCCCATTTTTACACATGATACAGGTGATCCAGATGCAGCAAGAAACATATAGGATGGCTTAGAAGAATAAACCGGTTTAGACTTTGGATTGTTTAGTTGGTTATTTTTCTTTGTAATTGAATGAACTTGTTTGGAATATTGAGGATGTAATTTTGAATTTAATAAATATGAAACATATTAGTAAACATCATGAGCTTTGGTGATAACCCAATTATGCCCCGACTCTTATTCCGCTGCGGGTCGGGGTTTGACATACTACATGTAACTTCAAACATGTTAATGTTAGAATCTATGTGTAGCTGAACCTATCCAAAGATCAAAAGATCACTAGAGGTTTGAAGACAAAATTAAACTATTACGTTGTTTTCACAAATATGCACCAACAGACTCCCCCTTGACAATAGCTTCATATTTGTGACAACAAAACATTAACACTATACTAATTTGCACAAAATCTTCATTAAACTTCATCATTCTTACCATACAAGTGGGTTTTACCTAAAATCACCAATATAATCAAAATTAAGCATAATACAACTTCTACATGTTGATATTAACTAGCATACATGTTCAATTTCAAAAAACAGTCACGAATTTCACATAACCCATCTCATCAACAATCACTAAAACATGAAATTCAACTTACTTGGTGATAAGAACACTTAGATTTATCATAATTCTTAATATTAAGCCTAATTTCATTTCAATTTTGATGGTTTGCAAATGTTTGAGGGTTTCTCCCCTCCTTCTCTTGTCCAGATCGATGCACACACACATACACTGAAGTGTGTGTGTATGTGTTTGTGTGTGTTTTATCTTTTGTTTTTATTATTACAACTTTCTAACTTTCTCATTTTGGTCCATCAAGTTTGGTGTTTATATTTTTATGGCTTAACCCATTCTTATAAGTTGAAATCTTACTTACATCTTAACTAGGTTCATAAATCCTAGTTACCATTCTAACAACAATTATGTTTACATATATTTTTATTTTAACATATTCACATATATAAGGATTTTGGGGTGTTACAAGTCTACCCTCCTTAAAGGAGGTTTCGTCCCTGAAACCTATATACATACCAAATAATTCCGGGTAGTGTTCCCACATATCATCCTCCTCTTCCCATGTGAGATCTGATCCCTTTCGATGTTGCCATTGAATCAGAACTTGTCTAATGGATTTTTGGCGAAGTTGTTTCAGTTTGTAATATTTTATTACCACGGGCCTTTCAACATAATTTAATCTTTCGTCCACTTCAATGTCATCCAACCGCACGTATGACGTTTCGTCTACAAGGCATTTTCGTAATTGCGACACGTGAAAGTGTTGTGAATCCCATCCAATGTCGGTGGCAATTCTAACCGATATGCCACCGTTTCATTCTGATCCGAGCTAGCACTTTCAAAGGTCTGATATGACGGGGACCTGACTTTTCGCGCTTACGAAATTGGATTATACCTTTCCATGGGGAGACCTTTAGCAACACATGATCTCCTACTTGGAACTCAATCGGGCGTCTTCGCAATCTGCATATGATTTTTGTCTATCTTGTGCCGCCTTCAGCCTAGATCAAAAAACGCCAATCTTTTCATTCGTTTTAGCTACAACATCTTTTGACGCGAGTTCACGTTGTCCCACTTCTCCCCAACAAACTGGGGTTCTACACTTCCTTCCATAAAGCATTTCGTAAATGGCCATTTTTATGTTGTTATGGTAACTATTATTATATGAAAATTCTATTATCTAGAACGCACACTCTTAACATATCAATTATTGGATGGTTCATTCCGATTGGCCATCAGTTTGAAGGTGGTAAGCAATACTTATAGTAACTGAGTCCTCATTTACTCATGAAATTTCCTCCAATATCGAGAAGTGAACCGGGTGTCCCGGTCAGAGACAATAGATAGGAGAACCCATTGCCAAGATATGATCTCGTCTATGTAAACTTCTGCCATTCTTTCCGAAGTATAAACTTCCCGAATAGGTAAGAAATGGGCACTTTTGGTGAGGCGGTCCATGACCACCCAAATAGCATCATGCTACTTTCTCACTTTGGGAAGTTTCGTCACAAGATCCATCGTTACATGCTCCCACTTCCATATCAGAATTTCCAAAGGCTGTAATTTTCAATATGCCTATTGGTGTTCCACTTTTACCTGAGAACACGTCAAGCACTTTGCAACATATTTGTCAATGTCCCGTTTTATTCCTGACCACCAATATTTTTTTCTCAAATCTCGATACTTTTTTGTGGCTCCCTGATGGACTGAATACCGAGACTTATGAGACTAGTCTGAAAGCAGATCTTTCACATCACATTGCCAAGGTATCCAGATCCGGCCATACCTTGTTTTCATACCATTTGCATTTTCTTCCAACTTGTGCTTGAATCCCTTAGTCCTCTCCTTCTTTAAATCTTCGGAACTTATCAACTTAATTTGGGCTTCTCGAACTCTTTCAAAAAGATTAGATGTGACTACATCCTCGTGGACTTTACCCGAATCGGTGGTGGTAGTCTTTTCGACTTAGAGCATCCGCCACTATGTTTGCCTTTCCCGAGTGGTAGTGGATGTCACAGTCGTAATCCTTAATAAGTTCCAGCCACCTTCGTTGCTTCATATTTAGTTATTTTTGTTCGAAAAAAATACTTGAGGCTTTTATAATCTGTGTAAATCGTGCATTTAACCCCGTATAGGTAGTGCCTCCACATTTTTAAGGCGAACACTACCGCCGCCAATTCTAAATTTTGGGTCGGGTAGTTGCCTTCGCGTTGCTTAAGTTGTCTCGAAGCGTATGCAATGACCTTACCATTTTGCATCATACACACCCCAAACCTTGGCATGAGGCATCAGTATACACAACAAATCTTCCGTTCCTTCCGGTAACGTCAACACCGGAGAACTCGAAATCTTTTCCTTCAAAGTTTGAAATGCCTTTTCTTGTTCATCACCCAATGAGTACTTTTCCTTTTTCTTTGTTTTAGTAATAGGTGAGACTATCTTAGAGAAATCCTGGATGAACCCCCTACCGGCCAAGCCTAAAAAGCTTCTTACTTCACTTGCGTTCTTTGGGGGAACCCATTTCATTACCGCTTCCACTTTGGATAGATCTACTTGAACGTTTTCTGCATTTAATCACATGACCAAGAAATTGAACCTCTCTAAGCCAAAAGGCACACATCAAGAACTTTGCATGCAGTCTTTCCTTACGAAGTGTCTCTAGCACTTCACGTAAGTGGGAAGCATTTTCGACCTCACTTTGGGAACATACCAAAATGTCATCTATAAAAACAATTACAAACTTATCCAACATAGTTCGACATACCCAATTCATTAAATCCATATAACGCGGCCGAAGCATTTGTCAACCCGAAGGACCTACTAGAAACTCGTAGTGTCCGTACCGATTCAGGAATGTAGTTTTTAACACATCCTCTTCTCATACCCGTAATTGGTAGTACGTCGGTCGTAAATTTATTTTTGAGAACCAACTTGCCCCTTGAAGTTGATCAAACATGTCATCAATTCTTGACAATGGGTAACGATTTTTCACCGTTAGTTTATTTAATTCCTGATAATCGATGCAATTCGCATCGAATCATCCTTCTTCTTAACAAATAAAACGGGTGTTCCCCACAGTGAAACACTTGGACGTATAAAGCTCTTATCGAGCAACTCTTGGAGTTGTGTCATTAATTCTTTCATTTCGGTCGGGCCAACCGGTAAGGAGCCTTAGCTACCAGTTTGGCGTTTGGGCATAACTCGATTCTAAATTCTACGTCATGCTCGGATAGAAGTCCGGGTAAGTCTTCTGGGAACACATCTAGAAACTCATTCACCGCCTTAACATCTTCTAGTTTTGAGGCAATTCGATCAGTGTCCATTACATAGGATAGGGACACGTTACCCCCATTTTACACATACTTGATAGCTTGAATAATGGAGCAAAGTTTCGGCTCAACGATCCTATCCCCTTGTATACTTACCTGCTTTCCCCCAGGTGTTAAAACATGAATAGTCTTTCTTTCACATTGGATTTCAGCATGGTTTCGGGCTAGCCAATCCATACCTACAACTACCTTGAATTCCCCCAAAACCATCGGAACAAGATCAATATCAAATTCTTCATCCTCTATTACAATCTTACACTTTCTACATACTTCATGCAATAGATAATTTTTATTATCGTCTATTTTTACTTCTAGGGGCGTTAATATCCTTTCAATCATAAAAGAAGGGTGATGTAATAACTCATTCGAAACTAACGATCTACTAGCCTCTGAAGCAAAAAAACACATACACAGGTATAGAATTAACTAAAAATATACCTAAGCCAACATCTGGGTGAGTTTTATCTTCATCGCATGTCAGCTGGAACATCCTTCCACGTGCCTTAGATGGCTCTTCCCTCTTTCCTTCCTTTTTTGCCCCTTGTTAGAGTTTCGGCCATTCCACTTTAACATGCCCCTGTTGAAAACAGTTATAACACGACTTCGGATTGTTGGGACACTTGTAATACGTGTGCTCTTCTTGCCCGCAGTTGTAAAATCCTTTCTTATCGACTAAGCGTTCACCCATGTGAAGTTTCCCGCAAGTTTTACAACTCGGAATTCCACTTTTTGTCTTCTCCTTTTTGCCATGGTCTTGAAACCTTGGCTTCTTCAATGGGCTTGGGTTGGTAGACTTCTCCATTGGCCTTTTCTCCCCTCATTCAACTTGTTTCTTTAACTCAATATCTCTATCCCTCGCTCAATTTATGAGCTCATTCGACATTACACATTTAGAGGGAACTCTATACTCAGCCTTCAACATGTCATGATAACGAATAATCTTCATCCTTTTCGTCCCCACAATTTCTCGACAAAACTTAATCTTGTCAAGGAAAATATTCGTGATCTCATCAATTGATTCCCCTTTTTGGCAAAGACGTAAAAAGTCTTCTTGGATTCCATCAATAGGAGATTGCAGGCAATGATACTTCAAGAAAGGCTTCTTAACTTCTTGCCACCTTAAGGTTTGAATCTTATCATCTCCGACTTCCTTGCAATATGAGTCCCACCAATCCTTGGCTTCGAGTTTTAGTAGGCCCCTTACAAACATAACTTTATCCTCTTTCTCACAACGACTTCTTATAAACACCGCTTCCGTATGTGAGATCCATCTTTGGCATGCTATCGGATCAATCTCCCCCTTATATTGTAAGGGGTTACATGCCATGAACTCTTTATAGGTACATCTACGTGTCTCCTTCTTTCCTTGCACTTCGCCTATCATTTCTTTCAATTCATCCATCTTGCTTGTCAATATTGTTTCTTCCACTCCTAATACATGGCTTTCTACTTCTTGGGATAACCGAGGAAGGTTAGCCTGTCACACACAACCGATGGCGGAACAAGATTGCTCGAGACATCATAACACAAGTTGTGACAATATTTAATTAAACAACTCATTTCATTCATAAAAACATCAAGTACAACATAATTCAAATACATTATAACATCAATTAAGAAAAGTTCAACAAAACATAATAAATAACTTAGTATTCTAAGTGGGTTTCTATGCCACTCCTACCAAGATTCATCATATCAACATCATCAACTTGTAACATGTTAAAAAGTATAGTTCAATACAAAGTATTGGCGAGTACACAAGTTTGAACCATTGCATAAGTAATAAAAACGTTTAAATAAATCCATATGATAAGCTAGTATACGAGATTAATGTAAACAAGGCATGTGAATTACAAGTCAATCCTTAAGTGTCACCACATAATAGATTAAACATAACATGACCACAAGAATACGGGTGGTGCGTTACTCCTATAGCGCTATACATGTTACAGGGAGGCTCGTACGAAGTTAATGACAATTAGTATCACCTAAGAATGTTCCGAGTAAACAAATCGAGTATCTCATAACTATAGCATGTATGATGGATTCTTTGTGTGATTGCATAGAACAAAAGTGTGATTTAGTGTGTTTATGATAGATTAACATATTAAACCCAAAGAGTGTAAAGCGTAAAAAGGGTGTCGAATGTACACACGGTTTTGCAAAGTTAATTCCGTGAAAGTGTTTGGGTTGATTAGGGGGACGAACACCGAGTTATCCTACACAAGGAAACGTAGGTGTGTGAGTATTGGAATGACGATGGAGTTCGTTAATTTAGGAATCTAAAGTATGCAAAAGTATGTATTGTTGAAAGTATTTATCTAGGCGTAACATTCGTTTTTGACACTATAAGCCTCGTAGGGTGTTTTTTCGTTTCATGGGTCATGCCCAATAGAATTGTAATGATGGTTAAGTCTTAGATAAAAGTTCGGTTATATTTATTATTTACATATATAGTTACATATATTATTACAAGTTTATCATAATAATCATAGATCTCATAGAAGTCATAGAAGTCATGCATGGAGGTAGGAGGATAACCGTCCTTAACCTCTTTCGTAAGATTCACCAATACGCAAATTGCCACAAGGACAATCCGGATGGTCATGAATAAAGTACTTCACTAAACTACGTTTCGACCTAATAAGCAAGCTAGGTGTGTGCATCCCGAACATGGCAACATTTGGGGATGTGTCGTAGCCTTGTTACTTAATTGAAGGTGAAACATAGCTTAGTTGATAGAAATCGTCAAGTGAGGGGTGGATTGAAAGTTGGATAGCCAAGGCATCCATGTAATCACACATTCAACAAAACACAAGCTTGTAAGATTGGATGGTTTCAACACTTGTGGGTTAAGACCCTTAGTAAAACAACAAGTTTAGAGGCATGTTATACCTCTTGATTTTGTATGAAACAATTCTAGCTAGCTCACTAACTAGAATCTTGATTAGAGGCACAAGTAGCATAGAGTTGTAAAGAGAAAACAAGTTATAGAAAAGGTTTATAAGTTTAACTTTCAAAACAGAAAGTTTGGCCATAAAAATGGTACTATTCCACCTTGGTTTTCAATGGAAAACCTATGGTAACATCCCAAGAGGCTTAGCAAACATTTTTGAGGATGAAAACAAAAAGAAAACTTAAAGTTTTTGAAGTTTTGAAAAGATAAAAGTGAGCAGAAAGTTTAAGACACTTTTGGACCTCAAAATGGTGAGGTTTCACCTTAGTTTGCCCAAGAAAAGTTGTGAAAACCTTCTTAGAGGTTATCCAAGTGTTTTAGAAGAAAAAACAAGGTTTGAACATCAGAGGAAGTGAGTTGAAACTCACTTGCAAAATGAAATATCTCAGCAGAAAGTTCTGGAGGTTTATGGAGGTTTTGTGAAGTGTTGGAGGCTTTTAAAAGTGAAAAAAGGTTGGGGAAAGGTGGGGTATTATAGAGGGAAGTTTAGGGTTTGAGTTGGTTGGCATTTAATGATGTTTGGTGGGTGATTAACTAGAAAAAACAATATATTAGCACTCTTGACAGCTTGCGGCCGCAAGTTGTCTTGTTCTTTTTTTTTTTGTTATTTCATAAATGTAATTGTATTCTTTGATGTCTATTTGTTATACTTTTGGTAGGTTACAAATTTAATTTGAATGGAAGATTCAAAACCATGAATAAGGGTCTTATATAATCCTGAAAAGAAGACTTGTTTAAGTAGAAGTGTTGCAATATAATTTGACAAGTTTTATGATGCCGAAAGTTTAAATATTTTGTATCAGAATCACTAATCATCTTGCTTGACTTGAATTCCAAGATTCATAAACGTGCAATAGGTGTTTACGAGTTATTTTGAAATGATTAATCGAGTAACCAATTAAACATACGTTCATAAGTATAAGCATGCATAAAGGTTGTGAATTTTGCATAATTGATCAATTTGGTTACAATCAAAGCCTTGGATTTACATTGATTCGAAAATGAGATACGATGACAATGTTTAGGCTTTCCAAAAATGGAAACACGAAGCAAACTTACTAAAAATGAAAAGTTACAAAAGCGAAGCGTTACAGTCTTCCCTCCTTTAGGAAATTTCGTCCCGAAATTTAGGAAGACGTAACGAACAGATGCGAATACTTAGTCTTCATGTCACTTTCAAGTTCCCAAGTAAACTCAGCGCCACATTTTCCTTCCCACCAAACCTTAAAGATAGGAATTCGACTGCGCCTTAGTTGCTTGGTGCCTCGATCCATGATTTCGATTGGTTTTTCCACAAAGTGCAAGGTCTCATTGATTTGAAGATCTTCAAGTTTGAGACGTGAAAGGTAGGATGAATGTTGTTGAGCTCTTGTGGTCGGTCCAGTCGGTACGCTACCTAGCCAATCCTTTCGAGAATCTTGAAAGGACCCACATAGCAAGGAGCGAGTTTTCCCTTCTTCCCGAAATGAACCACACCCTTCCAAGGGGATACCTTGAGAAGTACAAAGTCACCAATGTTGAATTCCAAAGGCTTGCGTCTTTTATCTGCGTAACTCTTTTGTCGACTTCTGGCTATGAGCAAGTTGTCCCAAATCTGCAAAATCTTGTCTGTCGTCTGTTGTATAAGCTCAGGACCGGTGATTTGAGCTTCCCCGATCTCGTGCCAACAAATAGGCGATCGACACTTGCGTCCATACAATGCCTCAAAGGTGCCATTTGAATACTTGCGTGGTAAGTGTTATTGTACGAGAATTTGACCAAAGGCAAGTGCATGTCCCAGTTGCCACCAAAATTGATTACGCAAGAACGAAGCATGTCCTCCAGAGTTTGGATAGTACGCTTGGTTTGATGATCAGACTGAGGATGGAAAGCAGTACTGAGATTAACGTGAGTACCAAAAGCTTTTTGAAACGTTTGCCAAAGATAGGAAGTGAAACGACCATCACGGTCCGAGATAATGTCAACGGGGACACCATGACGACAGATGACTTCATCAGTGTAGATACAAGCCAATTTCTTGACTCAGTAGTCTTCACGTATGGGAAGGAAGTGAGAAGATTTGGTCAGACGATCGATGATTACAAAATACTATCATGACCAGACGATGTACGAGGGAGTTTGGTGATGAAATCCATGGTAATACTTTCCCATTTCCAAACAGGAATTTCCGGTTGTTCGAGTAAGCCAGAGGGACGTTGATGTTCGGCCTTTACCTTGGAACAAGTAAGGCATTTCGAAACGTAAGAGGCGATATCTTTCTTCATACTAGGCCACCAATAAGACACACGAAGGTCATGATACATCTTATCAGCGTTAGGATGAATAGAATGCCGAGATCTATGAGCTTCACTCATCAAGAGGTCACGAAGATTATCATGGTTTGGAATCCAAATACGGTCAAGATAGCACATGATGCCATTAGATTTGGTTACGAGTTGGTTTTCAACACCACACTTCAACTCATTATTGAGGTTACCCTCATTAATGGTTGAGTATTGTGCCTCACGAATCAGCTCTTGAAGCTTTCACAAGGTTTTGTAGCAATGTACACTCTTAACATGAGTTTTCCAACTAAGTGCGTTGGCTACAACATATGCATTACCAAGGCGGTAGCGAATATCGCAGTCATAGTCGTTTAGAAATTCCACCCAACGACGCTAACACATGTTGAGTTCCTTTTGATTGAAGATGTGTTGGAGGCTCTTATGGTCGGTAAAGACCGTACACTTGGTACCATAAAGGTAGTGTCGCCATTTCTTCAATGCAAAAACAACTGCACCAAGTTCAAGGTCGTGCGTAGTATAGTTTTTCTCATGAATATTGAGTTGTCGTGATGCATAAGAGATAACCTTGTCTCGTTGCATAAGAACGCAACCAAGACCTTGTTTTGAGGCATCGCAATACACAACGAAGTCGTCGGTATCATCAGTAAGGGCTAGGATAGGAGCATTGCAAAGCATGTCCTTGAGCATTTGAAAGGACACCTCTTGTTCGGAACTCCAAACAAAAGGTTTATCCTTTTGAGTCAAGGAAGTGAGAGGCACGGCAATTTTAGAGAAATTCGAGAAAACCGACGGAATCAGCTAAGCCGAGAAACAAACAAATTTCGGACGGAGACTTAGGAGCAATCCAATTATTCACAGCCTCAATTTTCGCTGGGTCATTGTGAATACCAAGTTCGTTGACGACATGACCAAGGAATTGAACCTCCTTTAGCCAGAATTCACACTTGGAGAACTTGGTGTAATGACGATCAGTACGCAAAAGCTGAAGTATAAGACGCAAACTCATGCTCTTCTCGCGTCTTGGAATAGATTAGGATATCGTCAATGAAGACGATCACGAACGGTCAAGATAGGGCTTGCACACGCGATTCATCAAATCCATAAACACGGCGGGTGCGTTGGTCAAGCCAAACGGCATGACTACAAACTCGTAGTGCCCATAACGTGTGCGAAACACGGTTTTAGGTATATCTTCTTCAAGGACTCGAAGTTGATGATAACCAGAGCGAAGGTCGATTTTTGAGAAACGAGTCGCGCCTTGAAGCTGATCAAAAACGTCGTCGATGCGAGGAAGAGGGTATCGGTTCTTGACCATAAGCTTGTTGAGCTCATGATAGTCAATGCACATTCGGAAGGATCCGTCTTTCTTTTTGACGAATAGAACGGGAGCACCCCAAGGAGATGTGCTAGGGCGTATGAAGCCTTTATAAAGAAGCTCCTGAAGTTAGCTAGACAGCTCTTGCATCTCCGAGGGTGCTAGATAATAGGGGGATTTTGCGACAGGAGTTGCGCCAGGGATGAGATCGATGCAAAAGTCAACCAAATGAGGAGGAGGAGGACCACGAAGATCCTCAGGTAAGACTTCGGGGTAATCATGAACAACGGGAACTTCACTCACGCTTGGACCCTTATCCTTCTTTTCCACAATGCAGCAAGAAAGGCGAAGTATTCCTTGCGCAAGTACTTGTTCGCTTGGATACACGACATAAGCTTGAGACATTTAGAGGGTTTCTCGCCATAGACGTGTAAGGAATCGTCATTGGGAAGGGGAAGACGAATGAATTTTCGGAACAAACAACTTCACCACGGACCCGCCTAAGCCAATCCATACCTACTATCATATATCAAAGCTACACATTTGCATGGGTATGTGGTCAATGGAAAACGTATGATCGTTGAGATTCAAAGAACAATTAGAAAGGACAGAATCGACAATGACGGATTTTCCGTCAGCGACTTCGACTTCGAATGATTTAGGCAACTTAGAACGTCTACACTTAAGCAAAGGTTTGAATTTAACGAATACAAAACTTTTATCCGCACCAGTATCAAATAAACACATTGCGTAAACATTGTTAACCAGAAACGTACCCGTGATGACATCATTGGTGTTTTGAGCTTGTGCGGGTGTGATGACGAAGGCTCGACCGTGAGCTTGCTACTTCTGCTGGTTGTTGTTGTTGCGCTGAGGGCAGGTGTTGGCGAAGTGGTTGGGATCTCCGCATCTGAAGCAGGCACGAGTAGTGGTTGCAAGTGGTTGGGTTTGGTTGGCGGTAGGGTCTTGGGGTGTGGTGATGGCTCGGGCTTGGATGGCGGGGGCTTTCGGAGCACTTCGACATTGTGGTGCGAAGTGTCCATACCTATTGAGTTAGTGCATAGGCGGTAAGGGGCATTAACGGGATGGTGAAAGGGGCAAGTGTTACACTTGGGATGCGGCCCAGTGTATTTTACAGGCTCTGGAGGGGCTAAGGCTAGCTGCTGAGAGGGTTGAGGGTTCAGCGGAGTGACCACCGTGTAGTTCTGGCTTGAAGCCTTCTGCTTCTTACCTTTGTTGTTGCTCTTTGAGGGCTTGGGTGAGGTAGGTTCGGTGAGGGTTTCGGCGGTGGCTTGGTGGGCTTTCCTCAATGAAGCCTTGGAGGCTTCACGAAGGACGTTGTTATTGTTTAGAGGGTAGATAAGCGAAAGGTTTCCTCAAGAGTTTTGGGTGAGGTGGCGTCGACAAGGTCCGTGAGGTGAGGAGGGAGGCAGCGTATGTACTTGGCAACTGCCTTTTCGGTCGTGTCGACTTGGCTAGGGCAAATCGCACTCAGCTATTTGAAACGGGCCGTGAGGCAGCCATTGTCGTTCCCTACCTGCTTAATGTTCTAAAACTCTTTTTCGAGTCATTAGTGTTCATGGGGAGGGCAAAATTCATTCTCCATTAGCCTTTTGAGCTCAATCCACAGGAGGGTGTGAGCAGCATCGTTTCCACAAGCGTTACGCTTGGAGGTCCACCAATCAAGAGCCCTTGATTAGAAGACTCCCGTCGCGTTGATGGTACGCAGGTGGTCGGGACAACCACTTTGTAGGGAAGTCACCTCAATGGCATCAAACCATTGTAGTAACTTGGTGGCGTCCTCTTTGTCGGTGAATGGTAATGGGTTGCAAGAACAGAACTGCTTAAAGGTGAACGTCGACTTAGGTGCTTCGACCTTAGAGTCGACGGAGGCATGGGGCGAGTCAACGTTCGGTGAAGGTTGAATCTTGCTTACAATGTCCGCGATAACCTTTGCCATTTGCTCGGCCATGAACTTCATGCAATCCTTCTTCGACATCGAATCAGAGTGGGACTTTGATTGGACTTCTTCTTTCCCATGACGCTTTGTGATAAAGACATCTAAAGGGTTGACAATAGAAGAGAGAGATTAAGGCTTTGATCATAATGTGTTTTTATAAAAAGAATCACTTTTGAGCATATAAGTATCACGTAACACGTATGAATTCACATAGGTAGCATAGGCATACAAGCATTCAAAAGCATAAACACGTATCATTTACGTAAAGAGTATAAGTTTAGTTGGTTCACAAGGACTATTATTATTGTTTTTTGTTACGAAAGGCGTGCGAGTTGTGCATCGGGCTAGAAATGAATGAGGTAACAAGTATTAAAACACATAATAATTGAGATACATAAAAGATAGGCTTAGTAAAACATTGGAGTGTTTCGGGTTGAAAAACGTCGACTATTCAAAAGTGAATCGAGATCCTTTCAAATTAGAGAAATGTGCTTTGGCCTATAGGTAAAATGCTCTCGTCGAGAAGCGATTAATGGAAATTTACCCATCCGGTTACTACACATCTCTAACCGATCGAAAAATCGAAACTTTGGCGAGATTGAAAATCGAGGAATGGGACTAGTTCACAAGGTGCGGGTTTCACCCCTAACTTGACAACATCGTACCCTAAGTGTGGTTGGTACTTACCAAACAAGGAGCAAATTCTGACTTGTTGGTAAGGGTCCACTAGGGTATGAAATGGAAATTTCCATCAAGATGTGGATTTCACTCCTAACTTGATGGTGAAATTTCATGCGAAATCGAATACGCAGATTGAGAGTGATCACCAAAGTGCGGGTTTCACCCCTATTTTGGTGAGATCGTCTCGCTTATAGCATGAGTGTCTTCAAGTCTTCAAGTGTGTAAGTTGTGTAAGTGTCTTAGGAAAGACACATTGTATGTATATTAAGACAAAAGAAATAGGAAGAAGCAAATAGGAAGAATTGACATTTTAAGCATGAATCAAGAAAGGTCAAGTTGGACACTTAAACTATAGACTAGGTCAAACATCGCAATTCTACCTAATTCCCTATAGTTATGGCTCTGATACCAATCTGTCACACTCCAACTAATGGCGGAAACATCAGAGTGAGACGAACGAGATTGCTCGAGACATCATAACACTAGTTGTGACAATATTTAATTAAACAACTCATTACATTTTAATTATAAAAACGTCAAGTAAAACATAATTCAAATACAATGTAACATCAACTAAGACAAGTTCAACGAAACATAATAAATAACTTAGTATTCTAAGTAGGTTTCTATGCCATTCCTACCAAGATTCATCATATCAATATCATCAACCTACAACATGTTAAAAGTATAGTTCAATACAAAGTATTGGTGAGTACACAAGTTGAATCATAGCCTAAGTAATAAAAATGTTTAAACAAATCCACATTATAAGCTAGTATACGAGAATAATGTAAACAAGGCATGTGAACTACAAGTCAATCCTCAAGTGTCACCGCATAATAGATTAAACTTAACATGACCACAAGAATACTGGCGGCGTTACTGCTATAGCGCTATGCATGTCAAGGGGAGGCTCGTACGAATTTCATGACAATTAGTATCACATAAGAATGTTCCAAGTAAACAAATCGAATATCACATAACTATAGCATGTATGATGGATTATTTGTGTGATTGCATAGAATAAAAGTGTCATTTAGTGTGTTTATGATAGATTAACATATTACACCCAAAGAGTGTAAAGCGTCAAAAGGGTGTCGAGTGTACTCACGATTTTGCAAAGTTAATTCCGTTAAATTGTTTGTGTTGATTAGGGGGGACGAACACCCAGTTATCCTACACAAGGAAACGTAGGTGTGTGAGTATTGGAATGACGATGGAGTTCGTTAATTTAGGAATCTAAAGTATGCAAAAGTATGTGTAGTCGAAAGTATTTATCTAGACGTTAACGCTCGTTTTTGACACTATAAGCCTCGTAGGGTGTTTGTGGTTTTATCGGTCATGCCTAATAGAATTGTAACGATGGTTAAGTCTTAGATAAAAAACCTAATGTTAGGACAAGTAACCATACGGCCATTGTCAAAGGTTCGGTTATATTTATTATTTACATATATAGTTTACATATATTATTTCAAGTTTATCATATAAATCATAGATCTCATAGAAGTATAGAAGTCATGCATGGAGGTAGGAGGATAACCGTCCTTAACCTCTTTCAAGATTCACCAATACGCAAATTGCCACAAGGACAATCCGGATGGTCATGAATAAAGTACTTCACTAAACTACGTTTCGACCGAATAAGCAAGCTAGGTGTGTGCATCCTGAACATGGCAATGTTTGGGGATGTGTCGTAGCCTTGTTACTCAATTGAAGGTGAAACGTATCTTAGTGGATAGAAATCATCATGTGAGGGGTGGATTGAAAGTTAGATATCCAAGGCCTCCATGTAATCACACCATCACCAAAACACAAGCTTGTAAGCTTGGATGGATTCAACACTTGTAGGTTAAGACCCTTACTAAACAACAAGTTTAGAGGCATGTTATACCTCTTGACTTTGTATGAAACAATTCTAGCTAGCTCACTAACCATAAACTTGATTAGAGGCACAAGTAGCATAGAGTTGAAAAAAGAAAACAAGTTAAAGAAAAGGTTCATAAGTTTAACTTTCAAAACAGAAAGTTTGGCCATAAAAATGGTATTGTTTGTCACACCCTCAATTTCCACTTGCGGAGTTTTACAACGAGGCGTGTGAACAAACCAGAATCCGAGACACTAGTAACATCGAACGACTCTATAAGATTTGTTTATACGTTTTCCAAAATCATTTGTTTAACCATTCATGGTTATCTTTAAATTATCTTAGTTTAGTTTCAATGTTTAGCGGAAGCATCAGTTTTAAAGTTGAGCGGAAGCATTAAAGTAAAGTAAAGGAACGGGCGCCAACACAAACGCCAAAACTAAAGAAAAACCCAAACAATATTCGTAAATGAGACTCGATAAAAAGATGTCTTGATCAATGCAAGTGAGTGCACCTAGAGCTCCTAGCGTCCTGAGAAACATGTAAAGAAACAAGTGTCAACATTAAAGAAGAGTGAGTTCACAGGTTTTATAAGTTCATTAATTCGGTTAAAAGTTTGTTTCCCCCGTTATCCCTAACCCGGAATAACGATATACTTCCATTATTCCTAACCGGAATAATAATGATGTTGATTCCATTATTCCTAACCCGGAATAATATTGTTGTTGGTTTCATTATTCCTAACCCGGAATAATATTGTTGTTTCGTAATTAAGTTCAATGTTAACATGTAGGTAGCGAGCCTAAAGTTATGTCACATAAGTGTTCGTGATCGAAGCTGACTGTTGTGCCTCCGTGTTGCCAGGCCTATCACTGACCATGGCAAAAGTTAGGCCAAATTATTCACCCGTTGACCATACCCGGTCGGCTAGCGCGACTAGCTCGGGTGGGGCTTGTCGGGCCCAGTAGTACTACTTATAATTTCCCCGCTATCTAACCCAATACTAACGATCCGAGAGTTTGTCGAGGACTTCCGTGATATAGATGCTTAGTGACCATAACATACATTAACATTAACTTAGTTACCGAATAGTTTAACGACGTTAATTTCGTATAACGTAAAGAGATAGAGTTGTAGAGTGTATACATGTTTCTCCCCCTGTTGTTTAAAACCGGATAAAATAGGGGCCGTGAACGCACCTTTAATTGCTCGGTTAGTGTAACACAGAAGTAGCAAATGATGGGACCGCTAATTGCGTCCTAACAAGTCAATCGATTTAAACTTAGTGTGTGAACACACTGATACAAACCCTACACATAACTAACACACAATGCGGCACACATAATAACAAATTCGAGAACACAATCATGCATGCAAAGTATTATCATACCAAAATAGTGATCAAACCAACTTATCATGAACACAAATCAACTCATACAAACACTTTGGTACACACATTCGCAAATTATCAAGTTTCAGCTTGTACGCTCATAACTAGGCTGTTTTCGAGGATTTTTATAACATAGTTCCAACATTCCAAAAATACCAATTTTTTTACAGAAGGTGTCAACTAAACTGTAGAATTTTATATAAATTTTTCAAGTCCTAACACTTTACCAATTATTCATAAATATTTATATACTCGGCTGCAGTCAGATTCGTCGCTTTCTGACTGCAGTCCACGGGAGAAATTATTTAAAAATCATCATTCATCCAATTAACAAAATTCCAGTGGAAGTTTCCCGGAAATTTCCATCTCCAGTTGCTGTATAAATTTCGTGACCCAACCCTCTACAGATTATGAGAATTGACTCGATAAACAACTAACAAATTTTCAGAATTTACACAGCTTCAGTTACTGCACTTAAATGACCACTTAAAAATATCAAACGACCTCAGAAAAATATGACTCCAGTGCCATTAGAAGCGTTTTTCAAAATTATACGTTTTAGGCTTCCGAAAATCCACTTTTCGATAAATAATGACCAAGTTACAGCCAATTGAAGTTGGCTGTAAATACCATTCAGCAACCTGTTTTCGGCTTTCATCGCAATAGAACACGCTTAAACGATCAAGACTCTAATTAATAATGATCAAGAACCGGTTTATTAGTCACATATCATCATGACATCAATACTCATGCAAACCCTAATCATATAATATGATTTGTATCACAAAACGCAGCCTATGATTCTTGTATTCATCCAAACATCACAATCGCAAAAACTCACACAATTAACCAATCTAAACATAAATCAAAACACTTTTCCTAACAATGATTCTACCATTACATACAAGCATGATCAATAGTTCATAAACCCTAATGTGATTTGCGAAACAATAGAAACCCTAACCTTGCAACGATGAAGATTAACGAACCGGGAACAAGATTGGAATCACTTCGGTTTTTGGAGGAAGTTGCGATCGAGAGAAAGGGGGGGGGGGGGGCTGCCGTCGGCTCTTAGAGCTAGGGTTTAGGTTTGTTTTTTTTTTTAAACATAACACATACATGCATGCCTATTTATACCAAAACAAGGGAAAAAGAAAAGGATAAAGGGTGGGGTTTGTGCTTGCGGCCGCAAAGGGGGGTTTGGGTGGGTAACTTGGGCCTCAAGTTTAGGCTAGTTACTTGGGCCACAAGGAAGTGAGGTCAACACATTTCGCAGCTCGGTTCGGTTCGGCTATTTATTTAATATATATTTTTTTATAAACTAATAATCACGAAATTAAAACGTGATATAATAACTCACAAAACTTATAAACGTCTAATAAAACATAGCACGTAATTCACTCGATAAGTTCACAAAGTTAGCGTAGTTATTTCGAGCGTGTAATTTCATTCTCCGAATCAAATTAGTGTAGGAATGAATAACCGTGAAGTAGTGCGTTTAAGATACCTGAAAAACCGGGATGTCACATTATCCCCATGTTGAAAGAATTTTCGTCCCGAAAATTGAGTAAACGCGGTTTAGAATGCAACGCACAGGTTTAGAATGCAACACACAAAGATTCAGTTTGTTAGCAACGGTACAAGAAATTCCCAGGCTGTCACATCATCCCCATGTTGAATGAATTTTTGTCCCGAAAATTTAGTTGGTGGTAACGTTAGCTTGCTGCTCAGCTGCAAAGAGGTGTGGGTATTTGCTTTTCATTTGATCTTCTCTTTCCCACGTGAACTCCGGTCCACGCTTAGAATCCCAACGAACCTTGACGATCGTTATCTTGATGTGCCTTCGAGTTTTGATCTCACGATCCATGATCTCGATAGGTTGTTCCACAAAATGCAGTTGTTCATCCACTTGAATCTCATCCAATGGAATGACTAGGGTTTCATCTGATAGACACTTCTTCAGATTTGACACGTGAAAAACGTTGTGAACTCCACTGAGTTCGGTAGGAAGGTCTAATTGATAAGCTACGGGTCCGATACGCTTCAAGATCACAAATGGTCCTACGTACCGTGGGTTTAGTTTGCCTCGTTTCCCAAAACGGATTACACCCTTCCAGGGTGACACCTTCAGTAGGACGCGATCGCCTACTTGGAATTCGAGGGGTTTGCGTTGTTGATCAGCGTAGCTTTTCTGTCAATCTCGTGCCGCTGCCATGCGGTTTCTGATTTGTACAATCTTTTCAGTAGCCTCAAATATCAACTCAGGACCTGTGAGTTGACTGTCGCCGACTTCTGCCCAACAGACCGGTGATCTACATTTGCGACCGTATAATGCTTCAAACGGTGCTGCCGATATACTAGTATGGTAACTGTTGTTATACGAGAATTCCACTAAAGGCAGATGGATTTCCCAACTGTTCCCGAAATCTACCACACATGCCCTAAGCATGTCTTCCAAAGTCTGAATGGTCCTTTCACTTTGGCCATCCGTCTGAGGGTGATAAGCTGTGCTCATATCTAAGCGTGTACCTAACGCTTTCTGAAGTGGCTACCAAAAGTTGGACGTGAAACGAGCATCTCTGTCTGAGATGATGGACATTGGCACTCTGTGCCGAGAAACTACTTCCTTAATGTAGATGCGAGTCAACTTCTCCATCTTATTTGTTTCTTTGATCGCTAGGAAGTGTGCGGACTTAGTTAAACGATCCACGGTCGCCCAGATGGTATCGCAACCACCCGGAGTTCGCGGGAGTTTAGTGATGAAGTCCATCGAGATCTGATCCTATTTCCACACCGGGATCTCAGGTTGTTGAAGTAGCCCTGATGGCTTCTAATACTCCACCTTGACTTTCGCACAAGTCAAACACTTGCTCACGTAGGTGGCTATATCCGCTTTCATGTTGGGCCACTAGTACGCGGCTTTAAGGTCTTGATACATCTTATCCGAACCAGGATGGACAGAGTATCGGGATTTGTGAGCTTCGTCCATGACTAGCTTTCTGAGGTCTCCGTAGAGAGGTACCCATATGCGATTCATGAAATACCGGGCTCCATTGGGTTTTACTTCCCAATCGCGTTCCATTTTTCCCACCGATTCGGCCTTGATGTTTTCTTCCTTAACTACTTCTAACTGTGCATCGCGTATCTGTTCGGGTAACCCGAATGAATGGTGAATTGTAATGCTCGTACCCGACGAGGTTTCATGTGCTCCTTCCTACTGAGGGCATCAGCTACCACGTTAGCTTTACCCGGGTGATACCGAATGGCACATTCATAATCGTTCAGGAGTTCGACCCAGCGACGCTGTTGCATGTTCAACTCCTTCTGGTCAAAGATATGCTAGAGGCTCTTGTGATCTGTATAGATTGTGCACTTTGTTCCATATAGGTAGTGTCTCCAAATCTTAAGCGCAAACACCACTGCTCCCAATTCCAGGTCATGTGTTGTGTAGTTTTTCTCGTGAACCTTCAATTGTCGGGACGCATACGCGATGACCTTATCACGTTGCATGAGTACGCATCCCAATCCCTTAATGGAAGCATCACAATATACCACAAAATCATCAGTCCCTTCCGGCAAGGACAGAATGGGTGCACTGCAAAGTTTCTGCTTCAGCAATTGAAATGCCGCTTCCTGTTTGTCACCCCAAACATACTTAGTGCCCTTCTGGGTGAGAGTGGTAAGCGGTTGCGCGATCTTTGAAAATCCCTCGATGAAACGTCTGTAGTAACCAGCCAAACCCAAAAATTGGCGGATCTCTGTCGGTGTCCTGGGTGCTTCCCAGTTCTTGATAGCATCGATCTTGGCGGGATCAATGTGGATACCCTTTTCATTCACAATATGCCCGAGGAACTGAACTTCCCGAATCCAGAAATCACACTTTGAAAGCTTGGTATATAGTTTCTCCTGTTGAAGTAATTCCAGCAGTAATCGTAGATGTTCAGCATGTTCTTCTTCACCTTTAGAGTAGATGAGTATGTCATCGATGAACACAATGACAAACTTGTCGAGATACGGTTTACACACGTGGTTCATGAGGTCCATGAACACCGCGGGTGCATTGGTGAGACCGAAGGGCATGACCAAGAACTCATAATGGCCATACCGAGTATGAAATGCCGTCTTAGCAATATCCTCCCTGACGCGTAGCTGGTGATAACCAGACCGTAGATCAATCTTGGAGTAGTAGCTTGACCCTTGAAGTTGGTCGAAGAGATCGTCGATGCGAGGTAATAGGTATCGGTTCTTGACGGTAACCTTATTGAGTTCCCTGTAGTCAATGCACATGAGGAAGGTCCCGTCCTTCTTCTTGACAAAAAGGACCGGAGCTCCCCATGGCGAAGTACTGGGTCGGATAAATCATTTTTCTAACAATTCCTGAAGTTGGGTAGACAGCTCTTGCAGCTCTGCTGGAGCCAGGCGGTACGGGGCCTTGGCGATAGGAGTTGCATGGTTCGCCAATTCGATTTCAAACTCTACTTGTCGATGTGGTGGAAGACCAGGTAACTCCTCTGGAAAAACATCGGAAAAGTCACGGACGACGGGGATATCTTCTATACGCTTCTCATCCTTAGGCTGCTCGGTGACCAGTGCGAGCAAAGGGAAGGAGTTCTTCCTTCAAAGATACTTCTGTGCTTGCATGTAAGAGATGATGTTTGTGACGGCGCCTGCCTTCTCGCCTTGCACCATCAAGATTTCGTCATTAGAGAGCGGAATACGGATAGCTTTCTCGAAACAGAGAACTTCAGCTCGGACGTCGGATAGTCAGTCCATTCCGGCTACCACGTCAAAACTACCCAGGGTAGTTGTCATCAGATCAATGGTAAAGGTGTGACCCGCGTGTTCGAGTTGACAGCCGGATACTAAATGGGTCACATCTACAGATTTACCATCGGCTAGTTCTATGACGTAAGGGGTCTCTAGGGGTTTAGGCGTGAGATTTAGGTTCTTACTAAAAGACTCAAATATAAAACTCCTATCCGCACCCATATCAAAAAGTACAGTAGCAAAATGATCGTTAAGGGGAAACTTACCGGTGACCACGTTCGAGTCGTTTCTGGCCTCTCCGCGGCCTAGCGTAAATGCACGACCTTTGGCACCTCCTGTGCCACCATTTCCATTGTTATTGTTGTTATTGTTGTTGTTGTGGTTGTTGTGGTTGTTGTGGTTGTGGTTGTTCCCACCATTGTTGTTGTTGTTGCGAAGCCATGGGCAGTCTCGTTTGAAGTGGGTAGTGCTACCGCACTAATAGCACCCCCGGTTAATACCTTGCTGTTGAATCTGGTGCTGATTTTGATTTTGTCGAGACACTGTTTCCCCGCGGCAATCCCTTGCCGCATGGCCCGTTTTGCCACATCGTTGGCAGCGATTTCCGGCACAAGGGCCATGATGATGGAGGTTACAACGATTACATTGCGGCTTTTGACCCACATAGCCGCTGGTGTTCTGGGTGTTGTTGGCGGACTGATTATTGTGACCCCGATTGCTGTTGAAATTGTTGAACCGTTTCTGGTTCCCTTGTTGTGGTTGGGCTGACGAAGACTGTCGAGCAGGCGAGTCTTCAAATTTTCTTTTATTATCAGGGACAACTTCAGTTGCACCCCGAGATGGCAACTTCTTTTGTTCCACCGCCTTATCGGTGAGTTTGTGCGCCAACCTGATCGCTTGATGTTCCGTCGCAGGGTTACTAGACATTACCATGCCCTAGATCTCAGGGACCAGACCCCCAAGATAAAACTCAAGTCGTTTTTCAACGGTGTTGGCCAGATCGGGACATAGGAACACCAGATCATGATATTTGGCTGTGTATGCTTCAATTTCAGATCCCACCATCTTGTGGTTCCATAACGCTTGCTCCAACTGCTGAACCCTGTCCCGCGGACAGTACTCCTCCTTCATTAGGGCCTTAAACTCGGCCCAGGCCATTGCGTTTGCAGCAATAAGTCCACGCGTTTGGACTTGCGCGTTCCACCAGGTTAATGCCCCATCTTCCAGCGTTGAGGCAGCATACTTGACCTTATTGGCCTCAAGCTAATTGCACATCTCGAACACCGATTCGGACTTTTCAATCCAACGGACCAGTCCTATGGGTCCTTCTGCACCCATGAATTTGCTCGGTTTCGCATCGTGGAACATCTTGTAGGGGTTAAGACCCCCTCCTGCTGACAGAGGATAGGTAGTCAGCGAGAAAGTCTACTAGCCCAACTATTAGATTTTCCCATGAAAATTTAATAATGGTTACCTGCTTGTGGGTTTTGAACACCTGCCAGAGTAGCATTCACGTGTTCTTGGATCATTGCGGCCAATTCTTCGGGTGACATGTTGAGGTTTCCGCGACGTCCAGTTGCCATTTCAGATAAACTAAAGAAAACCAAGCGAAGGTTGGCGAGACGAGTTAGTCTTCTACGTCTCCGTCTCCCAAGTCGCTATCGTTGCCGTCATCCTCTGCGGCGTTTTCAGCTTCAACAGCCGGGTCCTGTTCCGGCTCTTCTTCCACCGGATCCTCCTCCGGGTCTTCCTCTGGATCCTCCTCTAGGTCTTCCTCTGGATCCTCCTCTTCCTCCTCTACCGGCGCTGGAGGGGCCGGTGCTGGTGCGGGTACGGGTACAGGTGCCTGATTCTGCTCTAGTTCTTGAATCCTCCAACTTGACTCAAGAACCCTGTCTTCGATCCAGTCAGCCCTCAGCTGCTCAGCACGAAGATCTTTAGCTAAAATGTTGCGAGCTATCTTATTCTCATATTGCTCTTCCTCGAGCTCTCCAGTCTTACCCGTTAGTTGACGTATCATCCATCCCTGTGCTAGGATAGTTTCATGCATTCTCTCTAGTTGTTCCTATTGTTTTCTTATCATATCTCTAAGTAGGTCATTCCCTACTTCTAACGAGTTAACCGGTTTGACCGGCATAGCGATGGTGGGGCGTGAGGACGACTCCTCTCCTAGAGCGAGTCTTTTTCTAGCAGCTGAGCGTGTCTCCACGCCATGAGGTGGTGAGGGTTCGACCATAGGTGCCTTCCCCGGCGCCCTTGGTTGTAAAGGTTTGTCGGATGATGATGATGACATTGCCTGTTGGGTTGTTTAGTTAGTTACGAGTTGCGTTTATCACAATATGCATTTATATTTTACATAACACAGTTGTAGTACAACACATAACAAGATATCACAGTTCAGTGCCAAACTAAGTCTAGTGTCGTGTAATCAGCTATAGTTTAGGTCTACTTTTAATGCAAACCTGGTTCTCTATAGCTAGAGGCTCTGATACCAATCTGTCACACCCTCAATTTCCACTTGCAGAGTTTTACCGCGAGGCGTGTGAAAAAACCAGAATCCGAGACACTAGTAACATCGAACGACTCTATATGATTTGTTTATACGTTTTCCAAAATCATTTATTTAACCATTCATGGTTATTTTTAAATTGTCTTAGTTTGGTTTCAATGTTTAGCGGAAGCATCAGTTTTAAAGTTGAGCGGAAGCATTAAAGTAAAGTAAAGGAACGGGCGCCAACACAAACGCCAAAACTAAAGAAAAACCCAAACAATATTCGTAAATGAGACTCCATAAAAAGATGTCTTGATCAATGGAAGTGAGTGCACCTAGAGCTCCTAGCGTCCTGAGAAACATGTAAAGAAACAAGTGTCAACATTAAAGAAGAGTGAGTTCACAGGTTTTATAAGTTCATTAATTCGGTTAAAAGTTTGTTTCCCCCGTTATCCCTAACCCGGAATAACGATATATTTCCATTATTCCTAACCCGGAATAATAATGATGTTGGTTCCATTATTCCTAACCCGGAATAATATTGTTGTTGGTTCCATTATTCCTAACCCGGAATAATATTGTTGTTTCGTAATTAAGTTCAATGTTAACATGTAGGTAGCGAGCCTAAAGTTATGTCACATAAGTGTTCGCGATCGAAGCTAACTGTTGTGCCTCCGTGTTGCCAGGCCTATCACTGACCATGGCGAAAGTTAGGCCAAATTATTCACCCGTTGACCATACCCGGTCGGCTAGCGCGACTAGCTCTGGTGGGGCTTGTCGGGCCCAGTAGTACTACTTATAACTTCCCCGCTATCTAACCCAATACTAACGATCCGGGAATTTGTCTAGGACTTCCGTGATATAGCTGCTTAGTGACCATAACGTACATTAACATTAACTTAGTTACCGAATAGTTTAACGACGTTAATTTCGTATAACGTAAAGAGATAGAGTTGTAGAGTGTATACATGTTTCTCCCCCTGTTGTTTAAAACCGGATAAAATAGGGGCCGTGAACTCACCTTTAATTGCTCGGTTAGTGTAACACAGAAGTAGCAGGGACTGCTAATTGCGTCCTAACAAGTCAATCGATTTAAACTTAGTGTGTGAACACACTGATACAAACCCTACACATAACTAACACACAATGCGGCACACATAATAACAAATTCAAGAACACAATCATGCATGCAAAGTATTATCATACCAAAATAGTGATCAAACCAACTTATCATGAACACAAATCAACTCATACAACACTTTGGTACACACATTCGCAAGTTATCAAGTTTCAGCTTGTACGCTCATAACTATTCTGTTTTCGTGGATTTTTATAAAATAGTTCCAACATTCCAAAAATTTCAATTTTTTTACAGAAGGTGTCAACTAAACTGTAGAAGTTTATGTAAATGTTTCAAGTCCTAACACTTTACCAATTATTCATAAACATTTATATACTCGGCTGCAGTCAGATTCGTCGCTTTCTGACTGCAGTCCACGGGAGAAATTATTTAAAAATCATCGTTCATCCAATTAACAAAATTCCAGTGGGAGTTTCCCGGAAATTTCCGTCTCCAGTTGCTGTACAAATTTCGTGACCCAACCCTCTACAGATTATGAGATCCGACTCGATAAACAACTAACAAATTTTCAGAATTTACACAGCTTCAGTTACTGCACTTAAATGACCACTTAAAAATATCAAACGACCTCAGAAAAATATGAATCCAGTGCCATTAGAAGCGTTTTTCAAAAATATATGTTTCAGGCTTCCGAAAATCCACTTTTCGATAAATAATAACCAAGTTACAGCCAATTGAAGTTGGCTGTAAATACCATTCAGCAACCTGTTTTCGGCTTTCATCGCAATAGAACACGCTTAAACGATCAAGACTCTAATTAGTAATGATCAAGAACCGGTTTATTAGTCACATATCATCATGTACATCAATACTCATGCAAAACCTAATCATATAATATGATTTTTATCACAAAACGCAGCCTATGATTCTTGTATTCATCCAAACATCACAATCGCAAAAACTCACACAATTAACCGATCTAAACATAAATCAAAACACTTTTCCTAACAATGATTCTACCATTACATACAAGCATGATCAATAGTTCATAAACCCTAATGTGATTTGCGAAACAATAGAAACCCTAACCTTGCAACGATGAAGATTAACGAACCGGGAACAAGATTGGAATCACTTCGGTTTTTGGAGGAAGTTGCGATCGAGAGAAGGGGGGGGCTGCCGTCGGCTCTTAGAGCTAGGGTTTAGGTTTGTTTTTTTTTTTGAAAAATAACACATACATGCATGCCTATTTATACCAAAACAAGGGAAAAAGAAAAGGAGAAAGGGTGGGGTTTGTGCTTGCGGCCGCAAAGGGGGGTTTGGGTGGGTAACTTGGCCTCAAGTTTAGGCTAGTTACTTGGGCCACAAGGAAGTTAGGTCGACACGTTTCGCGGCTCGGTTCGGTTCGGCTATTTATTTGATATATATTTTTTTTATAAACTAATAATCACGAAATTAAAACGTGATATAATAACTCACAAAACTTATAAACGTCTAATAACACATAGCACGTAATTCACTCGATAAGTTCATAAAGTTAGCGTAGTTATTTCGAGCGTGTAATTTAATTCTCCGAATCAAATTAGTGTAGGAATGAATAACCATGAAGTAGTGCGTTTAAGATACCTGAAAAACCGGGATGTCACATTGTTCCACCTTGATTTTCCATGGAAAACATATGGTAACATCCCAAGAGGCTTAGCAAACATTGTTTAGGAAGAAAACATGAAGAAACTTAAAGTTTTTGAAGTTTTGGAAAGATAAAACTGCGTAGAAAGTTCAAGACACTTTTGGACCTGAAATAGGGAGGTTTCACCTTAGTTTGCCCAAGCAAACTTGTGAAAACCTTCCTAGAGGTTATCCAAGTATTTTAGAAGAAGTAACAAGGTTTGAACATCAAAGGAAGTGACTTAAAACTCACTTGCAAACTGAAATATCTCAGCAGAAAGTTCTGGAGGTTTAGGAGGTTTTGTGAAGTGTTGGAGGCTTGTAAAAGTGACAAAAGGTTGGGGAAAGAGGGGTTTTATAGAGGGAAGATTAGGGTTTGAGTTGGTTGGCATTTAATGACGTTTGGTGGGTGATTAACTTGAAAGAACAAAACATTTACACTCTTGACAGCTAGCGGTCGCAAGTTGTCCTATTCTTTTTTTGTTATTTCATAAATGTAATTGTATTCTTTGATGTATATTTGTGATAATTTAGGTAGGTTACAAATGTAAGTTGAATGGAAGATTAAAACCATGAATAAGGGTCTTATATAATCCTAAAAAGAAGACTTGTTTAAGTAGAAGTGTTGCAATATAATTTGACAAGTTTTATGATGCCGAAAGTTTAAATATTTTGTGTTAGAATCACTAATCATGTTGCTTGACTTGAATTTCAAGATTCACAAACGTGCAATAGGTGTTTACGAAATCGAGTAACGAATTAAACGTTGTTCATAAGTATAATCATGCATAAAGGTTGTGAATTCCACATAAATGATCAATTTGGTTATAATCAAAGCCTTGGATTTACAATGATTCGAAAATGAGATACGATTACAATGTTTAAGCGTTCCAAAAATGAAACATGAAGCAAACTTACTAAAAACGGAAAGTTACAAAAGCGAAGCGTTACATAGCTTGCATCACCCTTCTAACTTCTTCCGCAATCATTGTCTTTATTTCTTCTTGGCGTGCCGCTTCATCATCGTTCACATTTCTTTCATCCTCCATCTACATAAACATTTCTCATATTCGTTTATTTTCATTCTTTACTTCATCACATATTTCGTCATGCCATAACTGTATTATTTAATGCTTTCCGTTTCTTATTCATGATTGTCGTCATCGTCCTCGAGTGATCATACAATACATATCCTCTAATTATAGGGATTAAGATTCCATAACTTTTCTTATTTACATTCCTGCATCATACATTTCTCGAAACGTAATCACATGACATAATTAAGTTTGTACGACCTTTTTATAGATTATGTTATTTTTCGGAAGTTTATCGGGGCCTTTGCATATGTCTTGGGGAATACGGAGGTTCGGAACGCAATATTGTGCTAAAATCGGATATATTTTTTTTGTTTATTGCCAATATCCGCCGTAAGTTACGGTTCCTCAGTCGTAGCTTACGACAAACATACCTTGGCTAACCAGAATCTCCCAGCCGTAGGTTATGGCAACCATGCCATAACTTAGGGCGTGTTTCATATGACTTGTTAACCCCTGCCGTAAGCTATAGTACACATGCCATAGTTTACGGCAGAGACTTTCTACCGAAACAATGTTACTTGTCGTAAGTTACGGCCTGAAGCCGTAGCTTATGGCCCAGCTGCTGCTGTTATTAGCTTGCAGCCTGTTTGACCCGTCTCAAGTATTTTTCGATTAAACCGGCCACGAGACTTCCAAACATGCCCTTTTTCCATATTTATTTGTCTTTACAAACTTTTATGGAAGAATTATTGAATGTTTACATCCCTTTCACGTCTTAGAATGAACACATATATCCTCGAGAGCTTTCAGTTTGAGTTCGAGCACTCCAACTTGTGCTCGAATCTCTCAAACCTAGGCTATGACACCAACTTGTAATGCCCATAATATCATAAGGTCACAACGACAATTAAGAATGTCAAAATTTTTGACCTTTTACATCTTAATTCAAATTTGACCAAAATACTCTTGAAGTAGTTCGAAGCAAACACAACCATCTAGTTTCATCACAAGTGTTAACCCGAACTACCACATCAAGATACAAATTTCAAACTTACTTACTATAGTCCTATTATTTAGTTTAACATTTACAAAATAAAAGGTTTTGACCCGTTGAAGACAAAACCGGAAGCGCGTAGAGGGTGGTGAAAGTGTGTTCGATCCAAGCTCGCCATAATCAAAGGAGAGATTTACCTATCATTCATAACACAAATGATTCATTAGTATATTCTTTAAACATATCAATTATTTCTACCATTCCATCTCTTATTTGACCCGATAACAAGGTCAAAATTGAGATTCATCCTTTTACCATTTATTCCTTCAATCTAGCAATTGCATTTTAAAACGGAAATTTGCATTTGCCATTCTTTCATCATCAACTTTAATTCATCCGACCCATTCATAACGGGTCAATACATAACCTTTCCAACCTTTCAAAACTTCATTCATTTTGAGCCGTTTACAATGAGTCATTAAATAACCATTCCTTATCTAGTTATCTTATTCATTTTGACCCATTATCAATGGATCTTCATACATACTTCGAATTACCCTTTCTTCTCAACAAATCCTTCAATGTTTTATACATCAACATTTACCATGTTTCAAATAAAACCCTTATACTAGTAATGATAATATAATGAAACTAATGCCATCTACATCAAGGTAAAATGAAGTTCGCATGAACAAACGGCGATCTTGCGTTACTTGCGGCTTGCAATGGATCGTGCTTTCTTCTTTCTTCGCTCCTATAAATCACAGCTTCTCATTTTAGCTTTCTTACAAATCATTCCATATGTCCATTTCTTAACTCCTATAAATTACAATTTCTCTTTTTTAGCTTTCTTACAAATCATTCCATGTGTCCATTTCTTTACTTATGATGGTGCTAATTAAACATATACACTTCCATTTTCATCATACTATATGAATTTAACAAGTACTTGTGTCAAATCGCAACTAAATCAACCAAGGCATTTCATCGAACATGTTGTGTGTGTACCATCAACAAGGCATAATGTGTAAGTGATTGAAGCACATATTTCCTATTTCATCCATAGATTAATCATAACAACCCAAACATCACAAATTATCATCATAACCATGTATTTTTTTGCTCTATATCAAATTATCTAATAAAATACCTACTACATGTAACTTCAAACATTAACACTATACTAATTTGCACAAAATCTTCACTAAACTTCATCATTCTTACCATACAAGTGGGTTTTACCTCAAATCACCTATATAATCAAAATTAAGCACAATACAACATCTCCATGTTGATATTAACTAGCATGCATGTTCAATTTCATAAAACATCATGAATTTCGCATAAACCATCTCATCAACAATCACTAAAACATTCAACTTACTTGGTGATAAGAACACTTAGATTTATCATAATTCTTGATTCATGCATTAATATTCAGCCTAATTTCACTTCAATTTTAATGGTTTGCAAATGTTTGAGGGCTTCTCCCCTCCTTCTCTTGTCCAGATCAATGCACACACATACACTGAAGTGTGTATGTGTGTGTTTTATCTTTTGTTTTATTATTCAACTTTCTAACTTTTTCATTTTGGTCCCTCAAGTTTGGTGTTTATATTTTTATGGCTAAACCCATTCTTATAAGTTGAAATCTTACCTACATCTTAACTAGGTTCATAAATCCTAGTTACCATTCTAACAACAATTATGTTTACATATATTTTTATTTTAACATATTCACATATATAAGGATTTTGGGGTGTTACAATTTAAGTTTGCTTTAAGACAACAAGGTTTTAAAATATGCTTTTGATGGTGCTAATATTTGTGCATATTTGAATGTGTTGTATTATTTTGAAGCAAAATAACATAACGGGATCTATGAGATAGAGCTTCACATTATACCAAATATCCAACAAGTGTATGAGATTCAATTTGAATGACACTTATCTATGGCATTGTAGACTTGGTCACATAAACAAGAATCGCTTAAAGAAACTTCAAACTGATGGAATATTAGATTCTTATTGACACGAATGATTTTTGATAAGTGTGAATGTTGTAAAGTGGAAAGTTAATCAAGGCTCCATTCTCGAATGTTGGTGAAAGAGCTAAGGATCTATTAGGACACATACATACTAATATTTGTGGTCCACTTAGAAAAATGGGTAGAAATGGATAGAGATACATTATTAATTTTATTCATGATTTTAGTAGATATGGGTATGTTATCTTATAAAGTATAAACATGAAACTTTGAAAAGTTCATTGAGTTCCAAAATGAAGTACAAAGTCAGCTTACTAGAATGATTAAGATGTTTCGATTGGATCAAGGAGGAGAATATTTTAGTCAAGAGTTTGACGAATATTTGAAGAAATGTGGTATCATTTCTCAACTTACTCCAACTGGAACACCACAATTAAACGGTGTGTCAGAGAGAAAGAATCGGACTATATTAGATATGGTTCGATCTATGATGTGTTGTACAAACCTCCAGCACTCTTTTTAGCCATTTTCACTTAAAGCTGCTATTAAAATCCTTAACATGGCTCCAACAAAGAAATTTAGTAGGAAGCCATATGAGATATGGCATGGGATGAAGCCTAAAGTGTCCTACTTTAGGGTATGGGGATGTATTGCATTTGTTACAAGTGAATCTTTGGATAAGCTTGATCCTTAAGGTGACAAAGTCGTTTCCATCGGTTATCCTAAGACTATCAGAATCTATTTCTATGATCCTAAAAAATCCTAGTTTTCATGAAACGTAGAGGTGAGTTCTTAGAAGGAGAACTCATCGCAAGTGGGATTGGAGAAAACATTGTGGATTTAATGAAATTTAAATGTCATAAGTAACCGAACCATAAACTTAAACAGTTGAGAAACAATAAGTTGTTGAATCTAAAAGGATACAAGTGTCGGCTAAAACATTGAGCGTTCGTAGAAGTCTTAGGGATCGTCATGAACCTAGTAGATATATCGGTTTACATGATATTTTGATAATTGATCAAACTGAGCCTAAAACTTATCAAGCTGCAATTAAAGATTCAGAATCTAAAAAGTCCCTTGAAGCTACGAATGTTGAGATGCAATCCACATATGACAACCAAGTCTAGGAATTAGTTGATCTTCCTCCCAAATGTCATACAATAGGAAACAAATGAGTTTTCAAGAAAAAAACAGACATGGATAGGAAGGTGAAAACTTATAAAGAAAGGCTCATGGCGAGGGATTTACTCAAACTCAAGGAATTGATTTGGAAACCTTCTCACATGTTCTCATGCTTTAGTCTATTAGCATCTTACTTATTGCTGCATATTATGACTATCAGATATGGCAAATGGATGGCAAAACTACATTCTTACATGGACATCTTATTGAAGATGTTTATATGGTGTAACCAGAGGGTTTTAATGATCCAAATAATCCTGATAAAGTTTGCAAGCTATATAAATCCATTCATAGATTGAAATAAGCATCTAGAAGCTGTTTGGATCAGAAAATTAAAGAGTTAGGTTTTGTCAAAAATGGAGATGAGCCGTGTGTTTACAAGAGGGTAAGTGGGAGCTTTGTAGCTTTCTTTATCTTGTATGTAGATGACATATTGATCATTGGAAAAAATATTCTTATATTGAAGGACGCAAAGTCCATGCTTGGAAAATGTTTCGCAATGAAGGATCTTAGTGAAGCCGATTATATTCTGGGAATAAAAATCTATAGAGATAGATTAAAGCGAGTGATTGGTTTAAGTCAAAGTACATAAATTGACAAAGTTCTTCAACGTCTCTCAATGGTTTACTCCAAAAAAGGGATTTGTCCCATTGGTTCATGGAACAATATTGAATACAATACAATATCCTTAATCGAACGAGGACATGACAGAAATGGAAGCTGCTCCATATGCTCCAGCTATTAGTTCAATCATGTATGAAATGTTGCATACTAGAGCTGATGTGTCATATGCTTTAAGCATGACTATTAGGTATCAACAGAACCTAGGGAAGAGTCATTGGACTACTGTGGAAAACATTCTCATGTATTTGAGAAGGACCAAGGACATGTTCTTGGTGTATGGAGGAGTGGAAGAAGATTTATCAGTAAGGTGTTATACTGATGTTAGCTTCCAAACGGACTAAGATTTCTCGATTTCAAACGGGATATGTGTTCTGAATGGTGGAACAATAACTTGGAAGAGTTCTAAACAAAATGTAGTTGCCTAGTCCACCACACAATTGGAGTATATTGTTACATCCAATGTTGTAAAGGTGGCTACTTCGATGAAGAAGTTCATTGTTGATCTCAATGTGGTACCCAACATATGAAAGCCCACAGAGAAACCCTGCAACAATACTAGTGCCATATCGCATGCAAAGGAACCAAGGTCGCACGACAGCACAAAGCACATTCTCCGGAACTTCCATTATATTAGAGACATATTAGAATCAGGTGACATTGTGATAAAAAAAAGTTCACACAGATCTGAATCTAACAGCCGTATTCACTAAGCCAATCCTCGAATAGAATACTAAATGTCTGTAGCCATTTGGATTTATGGGAACTAATCCAAGGTAAGACTACTATGAAGGATTGGTTGTTCATGAAATGAAGGCTCAAGGTGTTGAGGATCAATATTCATTGATATGCATCAGAGAATGATATCGGACATAACTCGTTTCAAAACGATCTTCATGGATCATATTCATAAGATGTTTTAAATTGGTATTATCTAAATATCCTTAGACCTAAGAGACATATTAGAACTAACATTTGATTAAAGGTTTTTCTTTGATCTTACCTAACGTTGTATCGTGAAAGGACAGTTTAAGGGTATTTAGTTGGGAATATATCTGTAAATGGTAGTTGTATGTTGTCATAGGGATTATGTTCTTCTTTACATAAAGGAGTTATGCATTCTGCTACCCTTATTGATTCAAACTGGTCTAGACGTGTAGCCACACTCTAACTTGATGAAGTTTGTTAGACCATTTAGGTTCGGAGAATGAGAAAAGAATAGCTGAGCAAATGGCGAAAATGATATGTGATCCATGTCTCATGTTCAACGAATGCCTATACAGAAAGGAAGTTGGATACGGTTACCAAGACTATTGCGTTTGGTCAAGTAAGGTGTTACTTGAGTGCAAAAAATAATTGACCAAAGTAAGTCATCACACCTTGATAGGGGCAACGTGATGTAGGTAGACGTCCAGTGTTGTCTAAGTTAAAGGGCAATTAGTTGAGAATTATTCAAGTGTGAGACTGTTGGAATTAGTTTGTCCAATACTCAATTATTTAGCGTTGCTATCATGGTACGATCCAAAGAGTTACAATTTAAAGGGCATATACAAATAATATATTTAATGGTTAAGTATATAACAACATTCGGGGTATAATATTAAGAAATCAATTATTTAGAATAATTAATTTAGTTTTTAAGAGCTAAACAAAAAGACGTAATTTATTATTGGATAATAAATAGAGATCGAGGACTAGTTGGTAATTAAGAGTTAATTAAAGTTTTCAACTTGGTGGACAAGTTAAAAGTTTAGGGTTTAGTGTGTAATTATATCTAGTATAAATTCATACTTAAACCTAAACCCTTATAATAGAAAATAACCACAACAACCACCACTCAAATCGTCGCCCCCTTCTCCCTCTCCTCTCTCTGCCATGCAATAGCCAACCTAAGCCACCACCGCTGCCACTCCATGCTGTCGCCACTGCCTTTTCGTTCCGCGTCTGATTGGATCAGAGCTGTTGCTTAGATCTTGAGTGTCTAGTCTATTTTCGTATTCGATTTACTAGTGCAACGGTATGTCAATCCATCGGGTGAGTTCTTGGTATTTCGTTGAGGTACTATTACTGAACACCCTTTGGTTGGTTATAAGTGTTTAAGGGTCACAGGAAGGAATTGAACCGGTTTTATATAAATTTGTCCATGCTTCAATTTATTTAGTTAACGTGAGATATTAATTGTTATTAAATCAGATTTTATAAAAAAGCAGTTTTAATCTGCTACACTGTGACAATTCCCATCAAGATTCGGCACGCATTTCCAACTTCAATTTGATCTTGTGGCACATCTTGGAACTCAAGATCTACCCTATCTACTTGAGTTGGATGAGGAATAGTTTATTTGTATTTTTTTTATTTGAATTGTTTTTAGTTTAAACTAGGGTCGTAGTTACCCACGCGTTGCGCAAGGACGCGGTTGGAATTCGAAACGTATAGCATACTACGACAACCGATAAATAAATTGTAAAATTAAATAAAATGATATCCAAGTGTGTTATCCTATTTGCATCGTAACTAATCTCTAAACATCAAAATATTAAGAAATAGTAAATTAATATAGTAAATAACAAAGGTAAACGAAAAGAAAACGATGGAAACTCGGCCGGTTTCGATGCACTCGTTATAAAAAAGAAAAAGAAAAGATAAAAATATGTGCAAAAGATATTGGCGCGTTCGTTAAAAAAACTGAACTAAAAAAAACTTTTACCACACTCTCGTTATAAGAAAGAAAATGAAAAGTTAAAATTATGTCTAAAACGAGCTATTTAGAGGTAAAAAAAAAAGTAGTTTGGTTAAAGTAAAAGAAAAATCATATAATTGTTGTAAAATAACAACCTATTAGCAACTAGTATACAAACTATATAAACACGAACAAGGAGCATATCATTATAGAGAGAAACATAGAATGTAGAATTCTTTATTCATTGATTTCAACATCATATACAAATGTCATTTATATAGGCACTTACATTAGTACAATAGTAACTAAAGAGATAGGGGTTATACATGTGGAAGTCACTTCATAATGAATGCATTCATAACACTCCTCCTTGACTATCCATACGATGGAATACTATTCTTTAATACACTTAGTGATGCTGCCTCATTAAAAACCTTGCTAGGAAACCCAATGGGACAAAACCTCAGCTAAGGGAAAAAGAGTGAAGTGCGTATTGTCTCCCCTTGATACTTCTGGATCAGGTACGTTGTCTCATCAAAAGAAACCTTACTAAGAAAATCCAGTTTGATTAAACTTAGTGAAGGGAAAAGAGTGCAACTTATGTAAAACTTCAACTCAATATAATATGCATCATTTCAAGTAACACGTGCCAATCTTCTATGAAAGTTGTTGAAAAACTTTGGTAGTGAGTGATTTGTCGCTTGATGTGAAATCTATTAATGAACTTGATGTATGATCTTCATGTAAAACTTTAATTGCGTCCCCTTTGTAAGCTAATACCATAAAATCCATGAATGTGTTTTGTTACATTCCCTGCATTTATAAAACTAACAAAACTTGATGATGGGTTAGTATAATATAAACTCATACCTTTCGCACCATAAGATATAGAAAATATATATTGTACCCATTACATTATCTTCTCACTGTATACGAGTTATATTATGTCAATGAATTTCATGATATATGTTCGTGGATAACTAGCAGGATATATTAATACAATTTCTTTGTAAATATAGTACTTCTAGACCAAGGATTTTTGTTTTCCCTTTTTATTTTCATTGGAGATGATAGAGCTATTTTGTATATCAACTACTTGGACATCATTAAATGTACTTAGACCATAAGCTTTGTCCGTATAAAAATATCCACCATCTTCTAAATGTATTATAATATGATGGATAATTATACAAATGTCTTTTCTACATATCGAGCCATAAATTTGCAATACCATCTTTAATTTTCAAATTCTTCTTTTAATATTTGAGTTCATTTTGATCTTCTCAAGAGAAATTCAATCATCAACATATATTGTAATACTTGAAAACCTCATATTGGTCTTTTATAAAAACAAATGGACCAACTACACCATATATATTTCTATTTTCTGAGCTTATTGGTAAGTCGATTATACCATATTCAACTCGATTATTATCGTCCATACATATCTTTTAAACTTTGTAGAACATTTCATGAGGTTTATATATCAATGCTTCGGCATTTACAATCCACCACAATTTTCTTTCCATCTTTACATATATATGCATATGTGTGCACTCTTTAGGAGTTTTATCACATTAACTTTCTCATTTAACATATTGATTTCTATATCATATGTTCAAAATTCATATTGTACCATCTCTTTATTAATCGAGATATCACAATTAGCAGGTACACGTTTCCATGTATGTTTATTGATGCATAAAAATTATATCATCAAGATGTTTCAATTCACCTTTAAGGCACTCAATTGCCTTACGAAACTCACCAAGAGTTCTAGTTGTATTCAAATATGAATATGTATACAACGATCATATTAATCTCGAAAACTTACTTTACATGAATTACACAGTTTAAATTCTTGAGGACTTTCATGTAGCTTTTAGTTTCAAGTGATAAAAACATTCATCAGATTCATATCAATTCTCTCTTTATATTACCATACTAATTAATACTGGAAAGCTATTGCATCCACCACTGGAGAATACGTCTCCTCATAATTAATCATAGGTCTTTGCGAAATCCTTGTGCCATCAATTGTTGATCCACATAAAAGACCTAAGTATACTAAATATATTTTCCAACTTATTTTGTATGGACTGCTGGCCTGAAAGCTTTCTATTTCAATAGAGAATTCAACTTTGCCTCATTTGCATCTTTCCATTTTGGCCAATCATTTCTTTGTTTTTATTCATAGGCAAATTTAAATCTTGATCCTCATCATTTCATTTTTTCAAGCGCTATATTATATACAAAAGTATAACGACATCGATTTTATTTTGATTGCATATACTTTTAGACATGATACAATTTAATGAGATCTCTTTATTTTCAGATACCTAAGGTTCTTCTGGAACCATCATATCAATTGTCTCTTTAGGAGACTCTCTTACAATAACCTCGACTTAACAATCTTCATTACTTGTTCCAGTTTTCAAGGAATTTTGTTATTGGAATCAACTAGTCTACCATGCTTCAGACGTGCAATAGACTCATTACAAGCATGTGGTTATCCTTCTAGGACACTCATCTTAACTGAAGCATTAGCAATTGGTATATGTGACATAGTCACCTTTTTAAGGTCAGTGAATGTGTCTAGTAATAGATTCGCTAATCTTTGTAAACGAGTTATCCTTTGAACTTCTGGTTCACACTTTTAATTTTGAGGATCATTGATAATTCATACTAACTCATTTCTTTTCCAACTGCTTTTTATCTCCCCCTGCTGTTGGGAATGTTAATCCGTTGAGATGGATATCAATTAATTGAGTCGTAAATAAATATCTCGTGAAAGGCCTTACTCATTATCATATATTCCCAACCACTTTATTAAGGTCCCATCTTTGTGCGTTGTGGTGGATTAATTTCAATATATACCGCACAACAAAATCTTAGAAGAGACATATTTGGTTTCTAAACAAAAACCAGCTATAATGGGGATAAACTATTACAACATGTTGGCTTGATGTGAATTAATATTACTAGATGTAAAATTACATGTACTCATATATAAGCATGAAACTTGCTCTCATGATTATTGGCTTTACTATCAATCATAGACGCTCAATGATCATCTTAACAAAAGCAATTCTTGTATGAACATAATCTATAGGAAGTTCAAAACTTATTCCGCCGATCATTAATAACTAGAGAAATAAACTTATTTTCACTACTAATAAATACATACAATCTGGAATATTGTTCTTGCTATTTTATTAGCTAAGCCATAAATTACACAAACATCAAGTTGTGAATTTAATAACCATTTAGACGATGCATTGATTTAAAATACTAAATGGTATCATATTGGGATATGCATATCTCTTAATCACTTCCAGAGTATTTAGGGATACACACCCTTAATTGGTAAATAAATAATTTCCTTTAAGAGCAAACATCATATGCTATCAGCTAGGAGAATCTTCAAGTTCTTCATTATGTTTCACATCATCATTGACTCGGGGTGGTCTAACCAATCATACCAATAAAGTAAATAATCATGATCCATAAACTTCTGGTTTATGATCATACATGTATTATTTGCACGTATGCTACAAGAAATAAGACACGAGATAATGTATAAGCTATCATGCTATATCACCGTCATTATTTCCACATATCATTCTCATATTATCACTCCCTTATATTGCTACTTGTGATGGTCAATCTCATTATTATCTTGGCTCTCGTTATAATTTCTAATGGTCGATCTCATTATTACAATGACCATCATTGCAACTTTTCTCAATTATGTCCATGATCAAGATATTTTTAATGATCGTTATATAATCACATTTACTTTAAGGAATAGAGTAAAACCAACCAAATTTCATGGCTTTTCATTAGTTTTTGGACATACGGATATAAAGTCACTATAAAACATTGCATACTCTTATTATGATATTGCTACTTCAGGAGCATATCCTGAGATGTGACAAATGAAAATTGTTATTTCCGATTTTCAATGTAAATAATCTACTCTTTACATAATATAAATTGAGAAGTAATTGCATTACTAAATCATGTACGTCGTGTGCGTTTGTTTTCAAATTAGTGTTGTTCCATAAATATTGATATTTAAACAACTAATGACATCACATAAGCAATCCCATATGAAGCAATAGCAATGGTCACTATTTTATACTAGCAATAGTGATAGCTAATATGCAAGTAAATTGTTGAAATTATGACATAGCCTAATGAATACATGATGGATACCGACATCGCTAGAAAGGGTTTCTCTAACAACAACTAATGATATCTAGCAATATGAATCTATTATATGAATTTCTTATATGCAAAATTTGTTATAAATGCAAGTATAACCCTAGTATAAATACCAAACGATATTTTTATAGTCATGGTATAACAATAATTATATATTGCATTATAGGTTGTATAGTTTATTTAAAATCAAATCAATTGGTGTTTATAAACAGAGGATTAGTATCCAATAAGCACTACACACATAACTCATTTATATCTAATTGTGTAAAAGTCTTTTGGCATACTATATATTAACAATGACTAATGAAAACAATTAGTCACGATCCGCATTAATATTAAATTTTCTTTTACGACCAACAAGCAAGCAAATTCAGTTAAAGGAATAAAAAGGACTTCGCCTAGGGTTTAACAGAAAAAGTGTATATATTATATGCTTGATCGAGTATTCAGTCAAAGAAACTTTGCATATAACAAAAGAGAGAAAATACTTACACCCAGATTCAATTAATTTTAAATCTTCTTCGTATATGTCATTGGATTCATGAAGACCGGTAAATATAAAAGTTAAAATAACAATGGTTACAGTAAGACCAAATAAAACGAAATTGCTAAAGATGATTACAATATATGTGGAAAATCTCTTATTAATAATATTAAGTACATTTGGACATATTAAGAATTTTTAAGTTGTATATTCACAAATTATATCAAAATAATGACTCTATCCAATCATTTAAAACAATAAATATTAAAATCATAGTGTTCAACTTTGATAATCATAGTACAAATTGTGGATCTTCAAATTTATATAATATTTTATAAGTTCATTTACCAAACATAAATATTCAAACTAATCATGACAAATCTCTAAACATTCTAAATGAAATATTACGTTAAACAAGAATAAATTATAAAAAATCATAAGCCATTCGTCTAAATAAACAGAGTTGATCCGTGAGACACCACACCACATGAAGTATAACTCAAACCAAAATATGATTTTATTTTTAACCACTAGAGTAGACAAATCAATTGAGTTTTAATTTCTAGACACGTATTTACCTTTTAAATGCCGCCGCATGCACATGATTTCTAAGAGGATTTTATAAGGTTACATTTTTTTCTCAAATGATGACCCTTTTGTAAGGTATGGATGACACATCATCCAGAAAAAGTTATCACCGTGTTTACAATCCTCAAAGGGGATTCTGGTTCGTGTGATGTCGCTAGCGCCTACAAAAACAAGGCTTTTGGAAAAAGTACCGTCGTGCTAATAACGTGTTGTAAAACAACAACCTATTAGCAACTAGTATACAAACTATATAAACAAATGAACAAGGAGCATATGATTATAGAGAGAAACATAGAATGTAGAATTCTTATTCATTAAGTTTAATATCATATACAAATGCCATTATATATAGACACTTACATTAGTACAATAGTAACTAAAGAAATAGGGGTTATACAGATGAAAAATCACTACATAATGAATGCATTCGTAACATTAATTATTTAACTATATGGATTACAAATAAAAAAGTTAACTAAATGACGAAATAGACAAAAGGAAAAAAAAACTAGTCATCTTCTTACTGTTTATATAGAGATAATTGTGCATTACTTTTATTATAATTGAAAGTATTATTAGGTTAATTTTTTATTTTGTTTTTAATATTTAAAATGATAAAAAAATTCTAAGGTAGTCGAAAGGAGTGCTGTCAACATTTTGGTGGTTTGAAGGTTTTGTAGGATAGCAATGATATAGTAATGCAAGATTGGAGGGAGCAATGGTACTTGAATAGGGCGCCCCTCCACCCTAATCGATTTATCTAAACGTAATGAACTAATACAATATCAAACGAATCACCTCCGCATCACGAGAAAAAATTGTCGCCTATCGCGAAGCGAAGGCTTACGCTATTATTATTATTATTATTAGTAGTAGTAGTAGCAGCAGTATTATTTTATTTTTTTATATATCAAGTTTAGGATGGTGTTACGAAGAGTACTAGCATGTTAAAAAAATTAATTACGTTTTAATTTTTTTTATCATTTTATGTTATAATTACTTTTAAGTTTTGGGATTCGTTTTTTATACAACTTTTAAATTATAATGTTCTATAAAATTTTGAATATGCCGTTCCGGCTTGATTATTGTTTTCTATGTCTTGATATAATTTATTTAAAACTGAGTTGGGAATAGTAACATACAAGTGATTAAAGCACAAACGTATATGTCATTGAAGTTGCCTCACAGTATATGACAATGTTTACCCTTTTGTTATTTTAATAATTTATTATAATGATTTATAAAATTCGAATATTGTGTTTCGGTTGAAGTTGATTTTTTTGTTATTTTCCTTTACTAGCCGAATGCGATACCGAACTAAATAGTATCAATATTGGTATTATTTGGACTGTTTTGTCTTTTTGTTTTTGATCAGTCATGTAAAACATATATTGGTATCCTCTTAGTCTTAACTCTTTTGGTTGTTATACTGAATACTTGTATCATACAAATAATTTAACGAACCAAACCAATTTTGTCCGAAGTCAAACACCTTAAGAATCCCACTAGATAAAACTACGAGTTGAAGAAAATATATATGAAAAGATATATATATATATATATATATATATATATATATATATATATATATATATATATAAAGTATTGCTTTTTAAAAAAAAATTAAACCATTGTTATCTATATTTGAAAGGTAAATGGGGAGTGGTGATGAGAATGATTCTGAATAGGTGGTAATTGGGTATATGAGACCAACAATACATGGCGTGTTCACGCTCATGTCGTCACCAATCACAACTCATTCCTCCCTCGTCGAGCCCTCCCCCTTTCTATTTTAAATTTATTTTCCTGTATATAAATGAAAAGGAATATATTATTTTATTTACAGTTTTTTTGAACGGCAGACAATTAGTATGTCGCTAACCAAATTAGTAGTTAATATGTTAGTAGGTATTACTCATTTCTAGTACACTAATAATCCTCTATTATTTCTCATTGCTTAGGTTTGAACATGATATCTCATTTTTAAAAGGTATATACCTCTATCAATTGATTTAACCGCACATTAACATGGTTGTGGTCTCAAGGAAACAACCTCTCTACCTTCTAGGATACGAAGAGATTTGCGTCTATGATTTGTCTTAGACCAAATATAGATCTTATAGCTAGCTATAAGTGAAATTTTACTGCATAAGTTTATTTGAGACCACATGTAAATATAAATCTTGTAGCTCTAAGTGAAATTTTAGAGTGTAGTTCTAAGTGAAATTTTACTATGTAAGTTTGTTTGTTAGTTAAAATCAATGATATTTGATATTTTTTTAATATCTTATCATTTTTATTGTTATATGAGTTTGATCTATTAGGTAAGGTTAATGAAGACGATGGTAACAATTTCAGACATGCTACAAAAACAATAAGGTTTTCGCTTTTCACGTCTACTATGATTAGTAAATGGGTTTTATTCAGTTGACTTGTTTAAGTTTTAAAATGTTGTTAAATGTTGACCCACTAACCATTTTTGACCCGTTTAAACCATTTTTGATAATTCACCAACCCGGTTAACACGCTTACAACTTGAGTACAATTTGTCAAACTGTTTGACTTGTTTAGATAAATTGGTTAAATGCATCATTTTAGGTTATGGTTTTATACGAATAAATATATGGGTAGTGTTCGGATTCAACATTTTAACCCAACAAATGTGAATCCGACATCATTTACATCCCTTGTTAGGGTGATAAGTATAAATGCTTTAAAAAATTACATGTCACTTTAATTAAACAGAGAAATATAAATATAGGTATTCAATATTTTTTTCTACATTTTTATTGTTATTTTGGTTTGATCTATTAGAAACGGTAAAAGAAACTGAGGGTAGCAATTTCTCACATAATAAAGCACAATACAAAAGCAATAAGGTTTTGGATATTCACATCTAGTATGTTTAGTACATAGGTCGTGTTCAGTTCACCTGTTTAATAAACATGTTGTCAAATACGTTGACCCTCTAACCATCCTTTGATCCATTTAAACCATTTTTGACAATCATGTTTATAACTTGAGTACAATTTGTCAAACTGTTTACTTGTTTAGATAAATTGATTAAACGTACAATTTAAGTACATGTGAGTTAGGGTTGATAATTTTATACGCATAAACATTTGGGTTGTGTACAGGTTCAAAATTTCAACCGTCAATCCAACACCATTCGCATCCCTTAGTAGGGTGATAAGCATAAGGCTGGAGGGTATGGGTTGGCAATAAGTGACCAATAGCGCCCCCTCCTACCATTTGTGGGGCGCCATTAGAGGGGCGTTATAGGTGGTTTGTGAGTACAATAACGAATAATAACGGAAGAAGGGGGTGTTGACCTTGTGGTGATTTTTGTTGTTGTTGACGAAAATGAAGAAAAGCGGGCCCGCTGATATCACTTTTAGAGAGGGGGGAGTTGAAGGTTTTAAAATGAAGAAGGTGTCTATTGGCTAAAATATTAAATCGATTTTTAGGGTTTGGTTGTTTATATAGATGAGCTAGTAAAGATGGGCTAATAAATGGAAGTGAGTTTATAAATTGAATGAATTAAAGGTTGGCTGATAAATAAAAATAATTAAAAATAAAATCCCAAGGGGCTTCATTCTATACCTTTCAGCCTAAGTATATAAAAATTACAATGCTTTCTAATTAAACAAAGAAATATAGAAAAAGAAAAATATGAGGTATACATACTTTTTTTCTTCTAAATTACTTTGAAAAAATGTATTTGATATCAAATCCAATTACATAAATGATATAAAAAGAAAAAAATTGTAATCTTTTTTTGAAATGTAAGTTTGAAAAGGCACCTTGGTACAATACAATTAATAGAACAGGTTGATACGAAGCTAAATGCAAAATACTTATATAAGCTAAATGCAAAATCTTTGAAATCAAGTTGAATTTGGGATGGAGAGCAAGGAGTTAACACGCCATATCATTGTACTCATGCCTTCCTTGGAATCTCACTCGATTGCTCCACGCAAGCTTCATCATCTCCCTTCTCTCATTTACATTTTCCATTATTATTATGTTTCCAATTTCACTCCCTTCTTTAAAAAATAATATTACAAACCTAACATATATATATATATATATATATATATATATATATATATATATATATATATTACGAGAACTGTGAGAACGAATGAGGAAAACAATAAAAACTATTTTTTAATACAATCATCATTTTAATTAAAATACAAAATAAAAAAAATTACAAGATCAAATAATTCATTTCTCCTCTCAAGATCACTCTTATTAGATTTTTTACACATGTGTAAATATAACAAATTTACACATGTGTAAATGGCAAACTTACACATGTGTGAATTTTCTTTATTTCCGAATTCACGTAACTTTAAATGTGTAAATTAAATTTCTAGAATTGTATTCGAATAATAATGACAAGTATAAAGAGAAATTTTGAATTTAACTTGTTTTTTAATCAAGTTCTAGTGGTTTTTCATTCGTTCTCACGGTTCTTACGATATTTAGCGTTCTCATTTAAACCCTCCCCTATATATATATATATATATATATATATATATATATATATGTATATATATATATATATATATATACACACACCATTTGCGATGCATAAACATTTTTACTTAATGTTCATGAGATATAGAAAGAAAGATGATAATAGTAGAAAGATATCACGTATAAGGTGATATAACCATTTTATATGTCACAACCAAAACATCTTTATGTGCGACCTACGGGCCTATGTGTTTTATATGTATTTTAACATGCTTTATTACTGTTTTAGGGATTCATTTGGAATTTCTCTTCAAAACTGTATTTTTACTTTGGGATAAATATCATAAGAACCTACTTAATCATTTTGCATGAAAAAACTCTCTTCACAGTCCGCACGGTTTCGTTACGTTATTATTTAAGATTCTTGTTTAAAGTAGTTAAAGACTGATGAATTAATATTCCATGTGAGCAACAAAAGAGTCTACATTACATGTAGTTTAACAAAAATGTGTCTATATAACCTTCACATACTATTAATTACGCTAGCAACTTACGTTTATCGTTTATATACACATACATATGTAGTATACAAATTCAGTGATGTGACTTTAATAAAAAAATACAGTTGTCTATTTTTTGTATTAAATAAATATTTAGTATATGTAGTATACAAATACAAATAAAGTGACGTGACTTTATTAAAAAAATACAGTGTCAACTTTTTTCTTATTAAATAAAAATATATAATTACTTCCCATGTTACTGATAACATTCGAAACACTAACTCTTTCTAATGTCATAGTCGTTTTACCAATTGATAGTTTTTTAACGGTTAATTTCTTTTAATCACTTTCGTTTGTAGGACTTTGAACCCAAAATCCTACTCTTTCAAACATAAGTGTTTTTGAGGCTTTTTCTTTATAATTAACACCAATTGATAGTTATTGCCTGTTATGTATTTTATTATGTATTGATGATTGGAGATAATGAAATCACTTCAAAGTACAAATTTAAAGATTTTTAATATAGTTTATAGCTGTTTTTATGATTTATTATCATAACTTAAATCAATACTTAGAAAATTATTGTGATAACTGATAAAATGTATCATCTCCAAATTGGTTACTTAATTACCGTAATGTAAGCATCGCCACTATGGTGGGGTGGTAGAGGCTTTGTGCCTCTTAAGAGAGACCAGAGTTCAATTCTTAACAATGATAAATTTGATGTAATTTGGAAATAGAAATTATGTAACATTTATCGTTAAAAAAAACCAAAAAAAGAAAAATTACCATAATTTTGAAATATCTGGCATTTGAGCTCATGTGATTATGATAATACCCTTTTATATTATAGTTTGGTGGAAATGTAATTAATCTCTTCTAATTACTACTAAATTACTACTTTATGGTTTCATAAGGATATATTACCCTATTGTATTGATAATTTATTATAATATACTTTTTTGAATCATTGTTTGGAGTAAATGAAATACAAAAAGTCTTTTTAAGGTGTTATGAGATCGTAATACAGTATCAATAGGATGATGATGATTATTGGTAACGGCAAAACATTTAAACATTTTGAAAAAAGAAGTCTTAAATTAAAGTCACACAAACAACAAGAATTAAAAAAAAATATCATAATACGGTGTAACCATTATTTTACTATACCATAGCATGAATAAGCTCTTTACGTTACTGTAAATTGTGAGTTATCCTAATACAATATCTCTATTTGAGTGTAACATATTGTATTCTAAGGATACCACAGTGACATGCATGTTAGGAGATGCAATAATGACAAATATTCTTGTTTTAATTTGCAACTAGTTTTATCAATCTATTTTCCTTGTATATTTGTCTTATAACAAGCCAAGCATATGTTATTATAAGTTATAGGAGCATTTCGTCTGCTTTAAGTAGACACATTATTCTAAATATCTATAACAAACCACTACAGTCACTTATCGATCAATACATTATTTATACATTTTACTTAAAATTATATTTAATATAAACATAATGAACGAGTAAGAGACCATGTCTAACCGTCCTTGCAGATGTACAAACAAAGCTCTCACTATCAAACCCTAAAACGTCGCCATTTGGGCTATAACCCAGTGGTAGAGACAAAAGTCTCTTAGAGGATAAGTCCTAGGTTCGATGCTAGATATGGGGGATTTTTGATTTAGTCTAAAATTTGTCTTTTAAAAAAAACCCCTAAAAATGTTACATTCTTACCAAAAACGCTCACGCAACTTCAGAGACCCTGGATTGCAGGTGTTCTAGACATAATGTTTAAAGTGAGAGAAAAATTATAAATATAGCTATGGGAATGGGGTTACAAGAGGATGGTGTCAACTAGTGGTGGGATTTGCCTAAAAAGCAAAGCAAAAGGGTGTTTGAAAGGGATATGATGTGTGTAATGTGGTGTGAGTTCCAAGAGATTGATTGGATATCTTTTAGATGGAGTGATAATGTCCGGGTTGAGGCTTGTAAATGTAAACATGGAGGCCATCATGTTCCCTCCATTCCAAACTCCCAACAAACACCATTAGATTCTAACCCAACCCCACCAATTATTATTCTTCTTGTTTACTTGAGTTTAATCACTTCCAAGACTTAGACATGTTTCTCCTTTTTAAGATTGTGTTTATTATATTCACATTTTACTCTTAAGTAATCATTTGTTATTTTCTGTTTAAAGGGAACTATAGCTATATTCATATGATATAACATTTAATATATAAAAAAGATCATAGGTCTAATCTCAAACCAAGAGTATATTATATTAATTTGATGCAATTTAGAATAGAGTAACATTCTCGTTAAAATAAATAACATTTATATTATAAATTCAAATTAATAGTTAGGTAAAATAAAAAAGAAAAACATGTCAGAAAGAAACAAACCTTGTACTGTATAGCCCAATCTGTGTTGAGATATAATATATCATTTTCTAGTATCAAAATTATGTGTTGTTCCGTTTTAAAACTGTTTTTATTGTTTTATGAAAGATGACGTAGTTAGCTCAATCTTTAATAAACTGATTAGAATATACAATATCTTAAAAGGTTAAAAGGTTCGGAAATAGATATCTGTCGTGAACAGCAAAAAGAACGAGAACAATACCTGGTCACATCACACTTTACGTGTGAACTCTCCTACACAACCGCAACAACAGCATTTGGAAGAGCACACTCTTTTACCTGCAAGTCCAAAGCCTTTAACCTACCAAAAAGGAAGCCCTCCACTGCAGACAAAGATCACTTGTTAAAGGTTTCTCTTTATAGAGAATGTTTTCCCTATAAATGATAGCCTCTGGTCCTTCAACAAGATCATTCTAGATCACTTCAGGTGACTCCTGATCTCTGATCTAACTCCTTATCTTCAGAACTTACATCTTGCTTGTTCTCTTCTAAACTTGCTACAATACTATCTCACTAACATAAATATTCCGGGTTGAATATTCTTCAATCCAGAATTCAAAGTGAATAATAACAAAGTGATCCAACTTCCCGTGCTGCAAACGTGAATGATCCAACACCATCAAATTCTCATGAAAGAAGAAGAGGAAGAAAATACCGCATTCCACATTGATAAAGGTGTCTTTTTCTATCAAAAAATGGCTTTTGGTTTAAGAAATGCAGTTGCCATTTATCAACGTCTAGTTGACAAGGCGTTTGTTGGTCAAATTGGTAAAAATATGAAAGCTTATGTTGATGATTTGGTCATCAAGAGCAAAACGGAATATCAAAGGCTCAATGACAAACAAGAAACTTTCCAAAACTTGAGAAAGATCAACATAAAGCTAAATCTAGTCAAGTGTTCGTTTGGTTTTGAACAAGGCAACTTTCTAGGGCACATTGTGGGGAAACAAAGCATGAAAGCTAACCCCAACAAAGTCAAAGTTGTCCTAGAAACCAAGTCCCCACAAAGAAAAAAAATAGTAGAAAGCGTGAATGGAAAGCTTGCAACTTTGAAGCGTTTTACCTCAAAGTTAGTAGAAAAGTCCCTATCTTTCTTCAAAACACTCAAGAGATGTGCTAACAAAAAAGACTTTCGATGGACTGAAGACGCATAGGAAACATTCAACCAAATGAAGCAACACTTGACTTCACTCCCAGCCATTGCTGCTCCGAAAACAGGAGAAACAATCTTTGTCTACCTCTCGCTTGCTGAAAAAGCCATAAGAGTGGTTTTAACCATCGAACGAAACAAAGTTCAGATACTCGTTTACTTCTTTAGTTAAACACTAAAATTAGCAGAGATCAAGTATCCTCCTTTGGAAAAACTTGCTCTAGCTCTAGTCCAAACAACTAGAAGGCTTCGAAGGTACTTTCAAGCGCACCCGATATACGTGGTCATTGACCAACCCATTAAGAGTGTGCTTGAAAAACCAGAAAATTCTGGACGATTAGCCAAATGGACTGTGGAACTAGGTGAACACAAAATCACATACGTTCCAAGAAAAGCTGTCAAATCCCAAGTCCTAGCTGACTTTATTGTAGAAGTCCCTAAAGAAGCCACAACGGAAGTTAATACAACTACCGCTGAACCCTCCGACCTAGAAACCTGGACGCTTTTTACTGATGGAGCTTCCAGTATCGAAGGGTCAGGGGCTGGGCTAGTCTTAATCAACCCTGAAGGGTTAGAATTTATATATGCTCTTCGACTTGAATTCCAGACAACCTATAATGAAGCCGAGTACGAGACACTGATTGCTGGGTTGAAGATAGCCAAAGAAATGAGAACCCAAAGCTTCAAGTCTGCACAGACTCCCTACTTGTCTCAAGTCAAGTAAACGACAACTATGTAGCAAAAGAGCCCAACATGAAGAAATACTGAGAGAAATCAAAAGAATTGATGAAGACATTTTAAGCATGTACCATCAAGCAAGTCCCAAGATCTCAAAACAAGAGAGCCGATGCACTAAGCAAGCTTGCATCTCTCACATTCGCCCATCTCACCAAAAAGGTATTGGTTGAAGTGTTAAAGTCACAATCCATTCAGGAACTTGAGGTTCAAGATGTGATCATCGAAGAAGGACCAAATTGGATGACTCCTATTGTCAAATTCTTAAAATATGGTGAATTACCTAATGACCAGACAGAGGCTGAAAGGGTTCGCATCAAGTCAAGGTAGTATGTGTTGTAAGGAGAAACCCTCTACATAAAAGGTTACCTTGCACCACTACTCCGATATGTTGGCCTAGAACAAAGCCAATATCTAATCAAGGAAGTCCATGAAGGAATATGTGAGGCTCATTATGAACCAAGATCGGTGGTCTCAAAGCTAATGAACCTCGGATACTTCTGGCCCTCCATACACCGAGACACAACTTAACAATTACGAAAGTGTGACGCCTATCAATTACATGCACCAGTGCCCAAAATTCCCAAACACAATCTCGTCCCTATCTCCTCATTGGTGCATTTCCACCAGCCAAGGGAGGAGTGAAATTCTTATTGGTGGCTGTGGATTACTTCACCAAAAGGCTGGAAGTCAAAGCTTTGGGGAAGATCTCGGGAAAACAAGTCATCGACTTTGTATGGGAAAACATCATTTGCTGCTTTAGGCTTCTAGGGGTGCTGGTCACAGATAATGGCAAATAGTTTGCCGAGAAGCCTTTTAGCTTATGGTGCAAGGAGTATAGAATTACACAAGTGTTTAGCTCGGTGGCCTATCCCCAATCAAACAGCTAACTTGAAAGAACAAACTGAAGCATTGTTGAGGGGATAAAAAACAAGTTGGGAAGGCACGGTACTTAGTGGCTTGGTGAACTTCCCAATGTCTTATGGGCGATCCGAACAATAGAAAAAACAAGTCATAAAAGTCACAAGAGAACACCTTATAGCCTAGCGTTTGGGTCGGAAGCTTTCATTCCGGCAAAAATAGGAGTTACCCCACAACAAACACTCTACGTTGACCTTGAGGCAAACCAGGTCGAAACCATGCTGAACTTGGAACTACTAGAAGAATCTCGGGACCAACCCGCTATAAGGGAAGCAAAGTATAAGCAAAAAATGGAAGCTTATTACAACATCCGGGTGAAGCATGAACAGTTTAAGCCTGGAGACTTGGTTCTCCGCAACAATGAAGCAAGCAAAGAGGAGAACCAAGGCAAACTCGGTCCCAAATGGGAAGGACCATACACCATTCTTGAAACACACATAGGAGAATCATACAAGCTAGCAAATGCAGAAGGCAAAAAATCTTCCTCGCTATTGGAATGGCAAGAACCTTTAAAGGTTCCATGTGTAGGCAAAATGTTCTATGTTCCATCTCTCCTTTGCTATCAAAGTACGCCTTTTATGAATGAATGATGATGTTTTTATCAAAGTTTGTCTTTTCTATCCTATAATCAGGTTGAGAACCTAGCAAAACACTCCATGCAAGGGCCATTTAAGGGGATGAGCTGCCAGACCATATCGCTTAATAAGTTCAAGGGTTAAATGAACCTATATACGGTGTGAGTTCCTAAGTCAATTCAACTCCATGAGACTTAAATAAAATTTTGACTTGTCTCATAGACAGGTCCGAACAACCTACACCAATTGTTCCTTAAACCTCATTAAAAAGGTTTACAAATTAAAAAGACATTGAATGATGTCATAAAAAGGATAGACGACATATACCTTTTATCTAAAAAACCTTAAGGCTAAGTGACTGCAGCACTGAACCTTCCAAGATATAATGGATAAAAGGTACATAACAAAACAACAAGAAAAATATAAAATCATTGACGCATATAAGAAAAAGTGGAATAAAGAATTAGACACATCAGTTTTAAACATAAGGCCTTAAGGGCCATAGACCTAACATATTATTATGCCTTCAAGGCTACCACCAACCAACGAAACCTTAAGGGTTTCCCAGAAAACTACTTGTCTAAAATACATAACATAATATTGTTTAAGTGCTATGAAAGCTACAAATAAAGTTTAAAGAGTTTTAATTTGCAACATCAGAAACAGTAGGCTTTGATGCACTAGCATCACCACTCTTGGACTTCTTGGCCTTCTTTCTTTTCTTTCCACCTGCACCATCACCTACATCTGCCGTCTCAGAAGCTTGGCTTGCTTCCTTTGAGCCTTCACCACCATCAGAAAAGGTTTTCTTACTGTCACCCGAACAGGAACGCTTCTTGGAAAGGGATTTTAGAACTTCAGCACACACGACCTCATTGAGGCTGGGGGGTTTCAACTACTGCAAGGCATAAAGAGGCTACCAAAATACTTAGAAACCTCACCCACATAGGGGTAAGTCATATGCTCCATCTCCAAGATAGATTCCTTGAGGGCTTCGAAGGCTTTAGGCTGAAAAAGAGACGACTGCTCCTGAGGCTTCATAGATTCACAAGCCTTGCAACCAACAACTAAGCCTTGGTGTTGTCCATGGCTAGAAGTTAGTGTACACATCACCCAAGGCCTTATTAAATTCGGAGGAGTGAAGAAGGTAGGTAACTACTACCTGTTGGAATCCATGCTCAATGAGCCATTTGTTGTCACTGGTTGCCTGGGAAATCAAAGCCTTCAACTTCTTCTTCTCCTCCGAGAAAGCCTTTTTCTGAACCTCAAGCGCAGCCTTATCAACCTTGACTTGAACCATGTTAGCTTCCAAGCGTTTTTCCAACTCAGCCATTTCAGTCTTGTGCTGGGAGGTAAGCTCATCAATCCTCAACATCAGTTTTTTCTCCTTCTTAGCAAAGCCCTCAACCTCTTTCTTCAAGGCTTCCGTATCATCCCTTTTCTTCGAAAAAACCTCATATTCTTTCATCATTTTACGAAATCGAGACACACCCTCGGGATGCAAAGCAGTAAGATTACAAGCAGCTAACATCATCTTCGAAATCATCAGGTCATCATCCATAGAAGAGCAAGTATCTCGAATAAAGGGAGGGGCAAAATGAGTCAAAATGTCCTCACAAACGGACGATGACTTAAAACTATTGCCAATTGTAACCTTCCAACCTGGCACATAAATCTCCCCTAGGTTAACTTTAGTAGAACCCTCACCACCCTTGCTAGTTCCTTTCAAGCTCACAACCTTTTTACTTGCAGCCTTACTGCCTTACCAACCACCAACGGTAACTCCTTGTCTTTTTTCCCCTCAATCCCAACCTCCGGAGCATTAAACCTTCTATATCATCACTAAACTCGACCGGCTCAAAAGCCGTTGGTTGGTCAGCAGACTTTGTCAACCGACGGTGGGAACGACGAGTCGAAACTTTGGAAGCAACAACTTTGGTAAAACCCTTGACATTGGGGACATTCACATAGCCTGAACTCTCGAACCTATGTTCAGACCCCCTGACCATAGCATCTTCGCCGGGTGTAGCCCCGGCATCCCCAAATACAACATTAGAAGTATTATCACTCTTGATAAAATCTAAGGCAGACATAACTGCAACAAACAAAGTAAAACATAAACAAAAATGCAAAAAACATAACAAACAAAGCATATAAAACAAAATATCATACCCTTATCATCTCTCATGAGCACAGGGTCACGATCCGGCTTGTTCTACAACTTGCTAATTCCTAGCAACACTAAGAGACGTTCGGGAAAGGGACGAACCCTCGAAGGATATTCCCTAATAGATTTTAATAACCAATTATCTATCTATGACTCGGAAGGATCAGGTTCATTCAAGACAGTATCAGGATGCCTCAACACAAGTTTAAAAGGAACAATTGACTCTGAAACCCAAAAAAATCGATCAATCCAAGAACCGAGAGTTGTAACCATGGACAAAATCAAACACATGTCAATCTGTGATGTTTCAAAAGTAATCCAACCACCGTTCTTGGCCAAACGTAAGAAACAGCAAAATAGCAACAATGTTGGGTCATACCCTATCGCCTGACACAAAACCTCGAAATATAAAACCCTAGTGAGACCTTGGGGGTGTAACTGACCGAAAGACACTCGATAATACTACAAAATGTTAAGAACAAAGATTGAAAATGGGTAACACAAGTTGGTAAATTCAAAATGACGGTAGTAAAGGGCAATCGAACCCGAAGGACACTGATCTGTAGATTTGTCCAGACCCGGAGCCACCGGACAAAACATCGGATCGATTCCCCATTCTTGAAAAAATGCCTCAATCTCCTCTTGAGTGAGGCGAGAATAACTGATCGACAAATCTTTCCTAGCACCCATAAAAGATGATCGGAAACAAAGAAAACAAGAAAAAGAAACTAACCTGGAACACGAAGAAAGGAAGGGATGGATGAGGACTTGAGAGAAATGTGAAGAGTTGGTTTTCCTTTTGTGATAAAAGAAAAATAAATGAAATCTGGAAGTTATTATTACATATCAGACAATTAAACCGCCGCCTGCGAAACCTGCCATCTATCACATCAACTGTCATTTCAAAATTCAAATCTCAAAACTCAACCGCCTAGGAACCCTTCAAGCCTTGAAGCTTTTAAGCAATAAAAGAAGTGTGGGAATGTAACATTCATCGAAAAACGGGTTTTTCAAAACCCGCTTCGTTTATCAATCGAATATTCAATTATAAATTTTCTTTGCGTATTTATTGCTTAAATGAATTTTAAACAATACATAATTAATATATGTATTAGAATTTTAAAACATAATTATTAAATAACAAAAAAAGTAATGAATTAAAAAAAAATTGGAGACGCCGGGTTTCGAACCCGGGTCACCCACAAGTCCAAGCACATAACACACCGCTACACCACACCTCAACATCTGAAATGAATTAATCAAACAATCTTTTATGTATCACTTATCTCTTTGACTGATTCAAAGTTTCCGCCCAGTAACGGCTGTAATCCCCGGCAATCACCAAGATTGCAAATTCTTCGCAAATAACCGAAGAAATTGCTTCCAGTCTTGAACCAAGACTCAAATCGAGTCAAAATACGTCCAATTAACTATGCAATCAATCCGCCATAACCCAATTTTGACCGAAACCGAAACTTAAATTGTGCGACCTCCTCATCTATAAATAGGAGCTCTAGAACTCTTTAGAATGCACACACACACACACTCTAAATCTTCTTGCAACTTTCTGTTCACCAGAAACACTTGTCGGAAGATCTGCACTTACCTGAATCTCGCCAGAAAACCGAATCTATTCCATTATTGCCTTACTCTATAAATAGGACTTCTAGAGCTTCGACAGAAGTCACCCACACTCACCTCAAACTCCCTGTAAAGCATCTGTCGCAAGTCAAGCTTCGCCGGAAAAATTTGAACTCGCCGGAGTTGGTCACCGGGATCATCAAAGTTCTGTTCTCCAGTGGGTATGAACCTTTAAAACCTTTTATGTTCATATTTAATTCCGTTAGTTTGTAAACCAGTAACCAGAATTGATAAGATATAGATAACAGTCGGATTTCTGTTTCTGGGTAATGTCCAGGAAGAAGATGAAGTTTTGTCTAGAAAATAAGTTTAATTAATCTTGATGTTTTAACCAGGTTAGACACACAGTCCAGCGGTGGACTGTGTGCAATTATAAAGCATACATCCCGGGTTCGAGTTCTGTTTGTGTACCGATCCACTGAAATAACATACCCTTTTTATAAAAGCCAAATCCGGAAGCATGTGATAAGTGTATAAATATAATAAAAACCGGAATAATAACCAGGTTAGACACACAGTCCAATGGTGCACTGTGTGCAAAAATAATATGCACGTCGCGGGTTCGATTCCAGACTCTCACACCGGTTCGACAGTTTAAACCCTTTTTAAAAATTGAATAATTTCTGAATAATCTAAATAGTATATAAATATAATTAAAATCAGAAATATTTCGGGTTAGACACGTAGCTCAGTTGGTAGAGCTGCGTGCACGTATACGAGAGGTCCCGAGTTCGAACCTCACTCAGCGCATATAAAAACACAGTCCGACCGGTCAACGGTCAACGGTCAAAAAGTCAACCTTTTTATTTTCTTTTTATTTATTTATTTAATTGGAAAATTATTTAAAAAATACTTAAAAATAAGATTATTAAAGTTAGAAAATTTCCTTAAACTCACAAAAATAAATCTAACAATCCCATTAAGAGCACTAATTAAAAATATTAATCTCAAATAGAGTTTATTTATTTACCGAATCATTTCGTTATTATTTAGGTTAGTTTTTCCCTCGTCGGTTGAATCATAATATTCGTGCGCATTCATCGTCATCAAGGAACGCACCCACTGTGAGTGAATCCTTACAAATTCCCCTTTTTATTCATGTTTTGGGGTGTATCATGTGTCGCTTTAATTATTTTGTTTATTCAAACTTGTGCTATTACCATTATATGACCTAAACTTATGATGTAAATATTGTTTGTTGTGATACGTGTTTACATTCTTGTCAAGTTGTGTGCAAATCATTCATTAGGCCCATCAGTTCCTCGTGGGAGACGAGTTGAGCATCAGGTGCCTCATTAGATCGGCTCCGTTTGATTGAGCCTTGATCTCATTGTTCATCATTTGGTGTGTGTGCTTGTGCATTAATTGATATTATATGTTTTGTGATTAAATTTACATTTACGTTTATTCATATTTGGTTATGCACAATTTTATTCAAATAACCAACATAACTAATCCTTTCAAATATTTAAATAAGATTCACTCGCCAACTTTTGTTGACCCCAAAAACCCTATTTTACACATGATACAGGTGATCCAGTTGAGAAAAGAAACACGTAGGATGGCATAGAAGAATAAACAAGTTAATGCTTTGGAATGGACATTTAGTTTTGTTTCCCTTTGTAATTGTACTCTAGTTTGTAATTTGAATGAAAATGTATTTGAACATGTTGTGTTTGTATGTTTATTGTAACTTCTTCTTTAAAGAGAAATAATAAATATGAAACTTTATAGTAAATGTCATGAGCTTTGATGAAAACCCAATCATGCCCCGACTACCATTTCCGCTGCGGGTCAGGGTGTGACAGATTGGTATCAGAGCTTTTGACTATAGGGATATAGGATAGGTTATTAGACCCTTAGAGCTTATACTATAGTTGATTAGATTTTAAATTGTTTATGTGGTTACATGCAAACTCATGATGTTTATTTGTTTCGTATTTATTACACAAATGCATGCAAACACTTCCACTATCATATTGTGTGAGTTATACTTATTGTCAAACATAACATGCTTACACGTACATTCATCACATATTCAAATCATCCTCATATTTCCTTTAATCAAGATTTTGTCGCAATTTACGGTTTTCAATCTCATCAAAGTGAGTTCTACGACGGGCATGTAGTAACTGTAAGGGTACAAGTACCGGTAGTCGGAACGTCCTGTCTAGGTTGGCATTCGTATAAATCCAATATAACGGACCAGTTTGCCTACCTGGGGACTAACGATGAGAGTACGAAGTACCTATTAGGCCAAAGCATGCCACACCAAATGTCGTTCGAACTAACCCTACTTTGAGTTGTCACTGTGTCCATACCAGGACACCCTCCGACCTTATACTTTGTTGTCATGTTTTTACGATTTTCATTCGGGTGGCGCAAGTGTTAACAAGCCAACACCAATATGAACCCTACCAAAGCCTAGTAGTCATGGGGGCCCACATGACTACCAAGGCCAAGTAAGGGGACATATGGGAGCCCAAACATGAGCAAAGCCCAAGACATCCTATGGATGTAGTAGGTTTATTTTATTCATTTGTTTTTGTGAATGTTCATTTCTAAATACGGCACATGACACCTAAAACGTCAAACTCATACTCTCGATACATATTCCTTGTAGATGTCTTCTAGCCTCTCTCGTAGAAGTATGAGATCAGGAAAATCCCGCGAACGCATGGCTGCCTAAATCGCTCAACAAATGGCTGCCGTAATACCCAACATCGTAATTCAAGTACAACAGGCCCTTACCGCTAATCCCGTCAACCCAATCAACCAAGAAGATAAAAACATTGTCAATCCTTCCCCAAAAGCCACTAAATGCACCTTCAAACATTTCAAATCCTGCAACCCTCCAAAATGCGAAGGGACTGAAGGTGTCACCGCTCTCCTCCATTGGTTCGAGGAGATGGAAAACACTTTTCTCAATTGCGACTGCCCCGATGATTGCAAGGTACGGTATGCTACCGGTCGTTTGTTCGGAGTAGCACTTACATGGTGGAATACAGAGAAGGCCAAGCGAGGTGCTGAAGATGTTATGACTTTGACTTGGGAAGAGTTGAAGGAAATCATGACAAGACGGTTCTGTCCAAGAAGCGAAATCAAGAAATTGGATGATGAGTTCTATTCTTTGAAACAAAAAGAGGGCGACCACACCACATACAACAAGAGATTTCTTGAGTTAAATCAGATGGTCCCCAACTTGTTCACTCCCCTCTACCGTTTGATCGAGCACTACATTCGAGGTCTTCCTTCAAAACTTCAAGACCCTGTAATAAGTACCACACCTGCAACTTTGGAAGCAGCAATGGAGTTGGCTACAGAGCTCACCGAAAACCGCATACGGAATAAAGATTTCAAGGAGGAGAAGAAGAAGGATAAAGCATCAACCGAAACCTCAAACCCAACCCAAACCGAATTCTCTTCTCAACCCACTTCTAAGAGAAAACGAGATGGACAAATTTTCGCTGTCACCCAACACAATCAACCAACTTCACAAGTTGTACCCCTCCAAGCTATCCCAATCACTCAAGTAGCACCCAACTCTACTTACCCAAATAAGAAACCTTACATTGGACCTCACCCTCAATGCAGCACCTGTTTTTATCACCATCCATCTAGCTTACCTTGTCGACTATGTGCTAATTGTGGGCGTTATGGTCATTTGAGCAAGACTTGTCGCGCCTCTCAAAACCAAGCTTCACCCCCTACTCAAAACATGATCCAAACATATCAACAACCCCAATACCCCATGTTTCCATATGTTCGAGCTTGTTTTAATTGTGGAGACCCTACCCACTTTAGAAACACGTGCCCTCGATTGGTTAACATCATAAACGCCCAAGCGCAAGCAAACCCAGTTAACCAAGCAAATCAAGCAAACCCAGCACTACCACCAGCAAGAGGAAGAGCTTACAACATCAACGCCAATCCTGTTGAAGATAATAACGACCCAAACGAACAACCCAACTAGCCTTCCTTCACCAAGAATCAAGACTCAACTCCAACCGTTTAGTTTTTATGTTTTCTTATGTTATCTCAATCTTTACATATCTCAATTATAAATTGGAAATTTATGTATCCAAGAATCTTAATGCGAATTACTATTTCAGTTTTGTTTTATACTCACTGATTTAACATTCATATCATCATACATCTCGATGTATCTCAATCTCATCATTTAAAGAAGTTGGGTTGTGTCTCACTTTTACATAGACTAACCCCTTCATCATAACAAACGAGAGAGGTACTGTCAACATTCAGTCATGTACCGTTTCAGATTTGAGACTCAAGCTTTGGCTGTTGTGTTTGTTTTGTAAATTTTAGAGTCACATAGAACTAATTATAACTTACTGACAAAGCCAATGAAAATTTGACAAGAATATGGTGGATACGCCGCTGGTACTTCCTATATATAAGTATTCTTGTCAAAGGAGCAAAAGCGTTGACAGGCGGTTATGAGAGGTTCCGTGTAGGTTTTAATATCGTCATGGTTGAAGTTTTTGTTTATGATATAACCTTATCTTTCCAAATGTATCAAATCTCTCAAAACTCTTATGCATAAAATCATGCTTAGTCAATCAACTTTGTTTATCCATGTTCCGCATTCTTATACTTTAGGCATCAAAAAGCGATTCCTGTAGCAGGGTATTCAACCCTTACTAGGAACGTTACCGCCTCAAATAAAATTTAAACTCTCACCCTCTTCTAATTATGTAATTGTCAAATTAAAACACCCTCCCTTCGAGTCAAACATACCACTACTTAAATTTCGGGACGAAATTTCTAAAAGTAGGGGATACTGTAACATTCGTCGAAAAACGGGTTTTTCCCGCTTCGTTTATTAATCGAATATTCAGTTATAAATTTTCGTTGCGTATTTATTGCTTAAATGAATTTTAAACAATACATAATTAATATATGTATTAGAATTTTAAAAATAATTATTAAATAACAAAAAAAGTACTGAATTAAAAAAAATTGGAGACGCCGGGTTTCGAATCCGGGTCACCCACAAGTCTAAGCACATAACACACCGCTACACCACACCTCAACATCAGAAATGAATTAATCAAACAATCTTTTATGTATCACTTATCTCTTTGACTGATTCAAAGTTTCCGCCCAGTAACAGCTGTAATCCCCGGCAATCACCAAGATTGGGAATTCTTCGCAAATAACCGAAGAAAATGCTTCCAGTCTTGAACCAAGACTCAAATCGAGTCAAAATACGTCCAATTAACTATGCAATCAATCCGCCATAACCCAATTTTGACCGAAACCGAAACTTAAATTGTGCGACCTCCTCATCTATAAATAGGAGCTCTAGAACTCTTTAGAATGCACACACACACTCTCAACTCTTTAGAATGCACCTCCTCATCTATAAATAGGAGCTCTAGAACTCTTAAGATAGGAGTGTGAATATATCACACTTCGACTCAGAAAATCCTACATACCTATATAGAATTCATGAGTTTGGGTGTAGTCTAAAGGGGTTTGAGTTAGTTTCAGGTTGAACCCGCAGACTCGTTTAGCTAAACGAGTCAGGTTCTTGTCGAACTCAACAGGTTGACATGTTTAACCCATTTATATACCATAATTAGGGATAGTGAATTTTAAAACCCAAAACTTTCGTCAATTGGCCGATAACACTTTCAACTTCGATTTGTAGTCCGCCACTTTCAACTTTCAACTTATATTTCTACATTACTCCAAACTGACCCAACACTAACTCAGTTTGCTGTTGTCAGTTGTCACGTCACCAAACAAGTGCCACATCAGCAGCCACGTAATAAAAATCCAAATTAGACACCACGTCAGCTAAAATCCAAAATCAGACGCCACATCATAAAAAAATGCCACAGTAGCAAAGAACTAACTGGTTTACTGTACGTTTAGTTTGGGAGTACTAGAGGAAAATACATTGAAAATTGGGAGTGGTGTGGTACAAATCAAAAGTTGGGAATGCTATCGGCATTTGTGAAAGTTGATATTTTTTTAAATCTAATATCCCTGATATTATAACTTAAAAAAATTGACATAATATCTTATAACTAAAATGTAATTGTTCAATGTACGTTGTTTTTCTTTGTTGAAGAAATTTAAATTTAATATATTAATACACTAAAAATAAATAATTAAAATACTTGAGTCATACGTGTCGTGTTCGGGTGAATCTTATTAATACACTAAAAATAAATAATAAAAAATACGGTCAACTGGCCGTGTTCGTGTCAAACATCGAACAGTCGTGTTCAGGTTCATGTGTTTGATAACATATTCCGGTTTAGGTCATGTAAAATGTAACATCTGCCAAAATATGGATTCTAGAAAACCCGACTCATTTAGTAAACTAGATCCTAAACGAATTAATTAAAAAATATATTTTTTTATTATTTATTATTTTAATAATAATACGCATAACGTAAAATTTGAGGTTAAAAATATTGATTTTATAAATAATATATAAAAGTATCGCTTGGTGCCATTATGTATAAAGGAAACCATTTAATGAAGTTATATAATGTGGTTTAGGGTGGTTATAAGGTATAAGAATTAAACAAGTTTTTTCCTAAACATATAAAAAGTGACATTTTATAATTATAAAGCACAATGGCCAAAGTACAATATTGGAAGCTTTAATTAGATAAATGAAAAAAGAAATGGCAGGGCCACGACTCGAACCTGTGCCCCTGCCCGGCCCACAACGTAAACACAACACTTAAGACCAACTGAGTTGTCTCGCTACTTGTTTATAAACCTACTTTGTTCTTTATTAATATACAATTTGAAGCCAATGCTGCTCCCTACTCGACAACCCTACCCCACGCGTCGTCCCTAAAATCCCAACTCACTTTTCTTGTTTCGCGACCCACCTATGGACAAATTCGACCCAACGCCACATGTGTTACATCCAATGATTTGATGCCATTTTAATTCCATTTGACCCGCAATTGATGGAGATTAATGTTGCAACCTTTGAATCGTCCCATTTGCATTTGAAACTGATATATTTAAGGCCTAGTTGAACCACACATAAACTCCATTGAAGAGCATCGGAACCCCAATCATTTTTGATCAATTTGAATAACATAACTCAAATTTGGATACTAAACATCTTGAGACTTTTTCATATCATTACCCACCTTAAAATCCCGTTCATAGTTTCTCCAATTCACAGATTAAAGCATTGAAGGAATCTAGGGCTTAAAACTTCTTCTTGGGATATTTCATTCAATTCGGTAATTATTGGGCCAATTGTGCTTTATTTTTTGAGTTCTACAAAAACTCTCTATCGATTTAAGTTGAGAGAAGTCAATTGTTTTTCAATTAGATTCCATGAATTCTAGGGTTTATAAGCATTTGAAGATTTTTATACTTTCTTAAACCCACTTAAATTATTCCATAATGATCTTTGACTTATTTGGTATTGTAATTTTAGTTGTTAAACATTAATCTTGTTTGCCTAGTTTCCTAGGATATATGTTGTCATAATCTAAATATTTATTCTTATAATTTTTTATAATAATCATGTTAATTATTTTAGATTAGTAAAATGATGAAATTTCATAATATTATTAGAAATTTTTTAATATAGTTTCTACTAATTTAAAAAGTAAATTATCATATTAAGTTGTACTTTTATGCAAAATCTAAAATTAGTGTCTTTAGTTGTAGATAAGTTAGACATTTTATTGTAATCCTAGGTTTAATCAATTTATTGTGAATCTTGAACTAATTGGTTGAGATAATTCATTGAAACATAAGTAATTTGGGATAAATTGGACTATGAGTATATATTTATGTCTTAGACAATAATATGGACTATTTATATATTTTGTCACTAAATTTAATCTCATATATTAAAAGTATTTATTTGACTAAAATAAGTATTTCTTGTCACATGATATAAAATATATATATTTTGTCACTAATAGATAAATTATATATATTATACTGGCCTTTAAAACTTAACGTCATAAAACAATAAGTTTATATTGTTAGTTATTGTTTATATTGTTAGTCATTTTGACTATTATTCATGATCAAGATCAATAAATATAAGTTTAAGATTAAATCATTAATTTTTGGTATTCTTAATCAATCTTGATATATATATATATATATATATATATATATATATATATATATATATATATATATATATATATATATATATTAGTGGGGAACCACGCGATGCGGCGGAATGAGCAATTTAAAACCTCATATGTTGCGGCTAATCACACTCGTTAAAACTGGCAACCGGTTGCAGAGCGTTAAAGAAGATAATGTTTGATCATATAAATTACCTTTGGCTTTAGAAAGAAGGTAACTTGTTTGAGGTTTGATCATTGAAATCAAACCGAACCATTGAAAGATAGAATGGTTTGGTTCATGTTCAAGTTTAAAAAAATCAAAAACAAATTAAGTCGTGGAAGAGCCGCATGTATTCTCAAATGTTGAGAATTAAGAAACTAATGAAAGCGTTTTTTTCATAACTAAAAGTTTTGCTTGGAAATTAAATAAAGAAAAACCTACTTACTACCTAATCAAAAAGATGTCAAGCCTAATCACTCAATAGTGTTCAAAGCATAAAATTGAGATTTGATAACCTTTTGATACACCATATTATAAAAAACACAAAAGTACTAAAAACCAGACATTTTTACCTGTGTATGAACACAAGACATGAGTGTGAGGGAGTTTACATTAGGCCCAACTAGAATACAGTAGGCGAATTTGATTAGTCTAGATTCAAATACTGTAGGCGACTTTGATTAGTCTATATTCAAATATATTAGCAAAATGTTTAATGTGATGCCATACTTCCAAACTCTAAAAGAAATCAAAATTCTAGGAGTGTATTTATTACGACATTGAGATCTTCATGACTACATACCACCCTCCTGTGGACCAGCTGGACCACTTTGTTGACCACCATGTTCCTATGCAGTGGTTTCAAATATTATTACACCAGTAGCAACCACTCATCACATCAGAATTTAGACCACTTGAATCTGTAATTTAACAAGCAAATAACCAATAAATATTACTGGATACGAATGGACTCGGTTTTGACTGGATTAGATATCTTTCTACAAACATTAAAAGGTAAATAGACATGTATTCCTCCTTTGCAAGAAGCTAAGAAGGTGGGGGCCTTGATTACAACAGAAAAACAACAGCAGGACCAATCTAACATACCATATAGTTAGTGACTTAAAGTTGTTTGTTAGTGAGCTGACTCGTTGAGCTGTGAGCTGGCTCGAGGTTAGTTCGAGCCGCGTTCTGTTGGCCAGAATGATCTTTGATCTCTAGAACGCAAATGATAAACTAAACTTTATTTAATACTGAATTTCGAATACTATGAGTGATTTATGATGAATGAATTGAACCCTATTTATAGTTTCTAAAAGGTGCGATCCAATAGACGCGTCTCTTCACGAATGGTTGTGTCTTGTAATCTTGTGGATGAGATTGAACTTGAAGAGGTGTGTCCATACAAGTAAAAGTCACATCCCTTGATTCCCTTGTGGCTACCGACCGCGAATAGGTGTGTCCCCAATGGACACATCGATTTCCTTGTGTGTCGGTTATAATCTTCTGTCTTGACACCTTTAGCCCTTATACTTTATAACTACCCTAAATTACTTAATTACATACTAACCCTTGTAGTATTAGATGTGTAAGGCTTAGAGATTTCATTCACCCCTAATCACGAACATCCTTAAGTTGTTGTAGATCTTGAACTCCAAGCAGTTCTCGTATTGTAGCAAACTTGACCCTTGCTAATGCCTTTGTTAGTATGTCTGCCCGTTGTAGTTCTCCACTTATGTGTTCCACATTAATGTCCTCGTTCTCCTTGCATTCCCTTATGAAATGATAGCATGTATCAGTGTGTTTGCTTCTTCCATGAAAGACTGGATTTCTCATGAGTGCTATTGTAGAAACATTATCCACCTTGAGTGTTATCTTCTCTTCCTTCCAGCATGTAATTTCACTTAACAATCTTTTAAGCCATAGTGCTTAGCATGCTGCTGCAATGGCTGCCATTTATTCTGATCCACATGATGAGAGTGCCACTTGTGTCCACCAGGTTATAGATGATTCTCCAAAGTAGAATACCAGACCAGTTGTTCCTTTTCCTTTGTTTGTGTTAACGTTGTAACTACTATCACTATAACCTGTCATCTTACATCCTCCTTGCTTCTTGTATATGATTCCATGCTCTTTAGTTCCTTTGATATAACGTAGTACTTGCTTCACTGCCTTCAAGTGATGCTCCTTTGGTTCTTGCATGAATCTACTAAGCAGAGTGATTAGGTAACATAGATTTGGCCTTGTATGCAATAAGTACCTGAGAGAATCTATCAGGCTTCTGTAATGCGTTGCATCTACTAGATCTCCTTCTTCAGTCTTTGTTAATTGTGTCCCTAGAGTCATATGAATCTTTGTATCATTGCAGGTTAACATATCAACGTCTTTGAGTATCTTGTTAATATAGCTTGTTTGCTTGATGGCTATCTCACCCCCTGCTTGAATAACTTCTATTCCCAGATAATATTCTAGCAATCCTAGATCGCTCATTTCAAACTTATTCTCCATTTGAGACTTGAAAACATCCATCTCCTTCCTTGATGTTCTAGTGACTATCAAATCATCAACGTAGACTCCAACCTCAGTGAAGAAGTCTTACTCGTCCTTGTATAGAATGCATTTTCTAAAGTGCACTTCTTGAAGTTAATTGACTTTAGGGTTTGATCTAACTTCGTATTCCAAGCACGTGGTGCTTGTCTCAATCCATACAGTGCTTTTGATAGTTTGTAGACTTTCCTTCATCTCCTTGCTTTACAAATCTTTCCGGTTGTGAGACATAGACCTCCTCCTTGAGATCTCCGTGTAAGAATGCAGACTTCACGTCTAAGTGATGTACCTCCCAAGCTTGATATGCTGTTAAAGCCAACATTAGTCGAACTGTCTTTATGTGCGCTACTGGTGCAAAGACTTTATCAAAGTCTATCCCATGTTGCTGAACATATCCTTTTGCTACCAGCCTTGCTTTGTGTCTAACCATGTTTCTGTTTGCATCTTTCTTTGTCTTGAATACCCACTTTAATTCTATTGCCTTCTAATCTCTTGGCAACTCTGTCAATTTCCAAGTGTTATTCTTGTTTATCAAGTCTAACTCACCCTTCATTGCTTCAATCCATTTTCTGTCACTAGATGCTTCCTTGTAATTCCTTGGTTCTTCTTCAGCAAGTAGTAATTCTTATGGGTTTACATGAATTTCCTCCGTCTCCTTGTATGGTTCTTTGAGACTTCTCGGTTTTACTTGAGTGTTAGTAATACTCTCTATTGTACTTTCAGATGTAGATGGACCTCTACTTGATAATCTACTTGATCTTCCTGATGAGTTCTAATTGTACGAATGTGCTGGCGGGGTTACATAGGAGTCTAGTTCTTCTGACTGATCTAATCCTGAATCTTCATGATGTGGCCCACTACTATCAGGACTACTTGGTTCACTTTCTTCTAACTCTAGTGGGTTGTCATCTTTTTGAATGACAAATTTTGTCCATTTGGGATTCCCTAAATCTACCGTTTCCATATAATTATTCCAGTTCCATGGTTGACCTTCCATGAACTTTACATCTCTACTAACACATATCTGTTTTTCGCTGGTGTCACACCCCGACCCGCAGCGGAAAAGGTGACCGGGGCATGATTGGGTTTTCATCAAAGCTCATGACATTTATTATAAGGTTTCATATTTATTATTTCAATTTAAAAGAGATCATACAATCATATCAAACAAATACAACATGTTCTATTCATCCTTCTAAACTTCATTATTTTTCTTCTAAGGCAATTTCCTATGTTTTCCATGCTTCATCCTGTTCACCTGTATCATATGTAAAAATGGTTTTTGGATCAACAAAAAGTTGGCGAGTGAACCTTTTAGAAAACATTTATTATTTATTTCTGGTGTTGTATTTAATATGGAAAAATCGTGCAATATTCATATATGAACAAATGTAAATAAACATACAATAACAACAATTAGCATACAATAACAAACCAAAACAAACAATAACATACATTAACAACAATTAGCATACAATATCAAACCACAACAAACAATAACATACATTAACAAACCAACAGCACATAATAACATATCAACTTGCATGAATATATAACATGAATGAAACTGTGCGATCAAGGCTCAATCAAACGGAGCCGATCGTATTGCATGTATTGAAAATGATAAATGTCTGTGCGATCAAGGCTCAATCAAATGGAGCCGATCGTATTGCATGTACTGAAAATGATAAATGTCTGTGCGATCAAGGCTCAATCAAACGGAGCCGATCGTATGTTGGCACGCCAGGTTCACGCTCATAATGTAATGGGGAACATGCTCAACGCTCATAATGTAATGGGGAGCGGCAGCCTATGAAATTGCATGTACTGAAAATAATAAATTAAATCTAAACAATAACCACACAAACAGTTTATACAAGCTGATACACATTTATTCATGATATGATGTATGCACCATGATTTAAATATAATAAATAGTAAGACACATGATACACCCCTAAAACGTGATTTAAACGGGGAATTTGTAGAGATTCACTCACAGTGGGTGCGTTCGGTGAATGATGATAAATGCGCACGAGTTTAGAGGATTGATCGTCGAGGAATAACTAACCTAATTAATAAAGAAAAGTAAGGTAAATAAATGGATTTTATTAACAACTTTAATAGGATTTTTGGATATATTTTTGTGAGTTTTAGGCTATTTTCTAACTTTAAAAATGTTATTTTTAAGTATTTTTAATTGATTTTTAAATAAAATAAATAAATAAAAATAATAAAAAAAGTTGACTTTTTGACCGTTGACTTGTTGACCGTGGACCGTTGACTTGTTGACCGGTTTTATTGTGTAAGTGTATGCGCCGGGTGAGGCTCGAACCCGAGACCTCCCGTTCACGTGCATGTAGCTCTACCAACTGAGCTACGTGTCTAACCCGAAATAATTCTGTTTTTAATTATATTTATATACTAATTAAATTAATCCGAAAATCATTTATTTTAAAAAGATTTTAATGTAACGACTCGGTGCACTCCACAGGTCTCGAACCCGGGACCTGTGGTTTAGTTTGGAACACAGTCCACCGCTGGACTGTGTGTCTAACTTGGTAATTATTCTGGTTTTTATTATACTTAACATCTTACTGAAGTTAACCCGGTTCGGTCTCTAAAAAAAAGGCATTTTATTTCTGTGAAGGTGCGTGTGTCAAGAATCGAACTCGGGACCTTATGCATATTGTTTGCACACAATCCACCACTCGACTGTGTGTCTAACCCGTTCATAAAACTGTTTTTAATTAATCTTATAACATAACTGAACTCGTCTTCTTCGTTCAAAACACAGACATCGGTCAAAGCAACTGTTACTTGATTAATTCGGTTAATGAACAAGATGAACAATTGAAAAGTATTGAACCGAAGAGTTTGGGGAAAGAAAGTACCGACCAGATCGTCTTCTTCAGAAAATCCGGTGAAGCTCGTCGGCTCTGTTTTGGGACCTTCGGCTGTTAGAATCAATTAACAGTTTGGAGGGATTAGATGTGAAATTGAACTAATGAGTAATGATTATCAGTATGTTTGAATGATCATACCGGTTAACAGCGAGTTTTCGACAAATCCAGAAGTTTTCCGGTGAAAACAGAAAGTCCAGCAATGTTGTCTGTGGTTGATTCTGAGCGATGGGTTAATGTTAGTAAGGTTCTAACAATTGATTGAAACAATAAAGTCGAGGTATTTTACCGTTTTGAGTTGAGTCTCGGTTTTCCGGCGATGATCAGAAAGCAATTCCGACGACCAGAAAATAGAATAAACACAAAATTAGAAGCTCTGGGAATGAAATTGAATCGCGAGATGAGTGTTTTGTTGAAGTAATTTCAGAATGAAAGTTTTCGGTTATAAAAACCAAACATCACCTGAATTCAAGTTCATTAACGACTGAATTGATTTAAGATGTCGGTTTTATCGGTTATGATCAAGATTCCGCGAGCACTCAAACGTCTTGGTCGGTTTGAAAGCCGATATCGGTTTCAGTTGGCGAAACAGGTTGACTCTTAGTTGAACATATGATTTAATTGCTCCCCAGAACTTCACAAAAAGATCAAGTGGCGGAGCGGTTGTAGAGATGTGTGTTAATGCTTTGTAGGCTCTCGGCTGACCCGGGTTCGAGTCCCGGCTTCAGCATATAATTTTTAATTCACTATTTTAATACATTTTCAAAAATAAATTTTATATTCTAATATACTTATTAATTATGTATCGTCTAAAATTAATTTGGGCATTAAATACGCAACGAAATTTTTAACTGATTGTTCGGTTAATAAACGAAGCGGGTTTGGTAAATCTGGTTTTTGGCGGATGTTACAGCTGGATCATATAATCTGTATGCCTTTGATCCTTCTTCTATTCCAAGATAAACCATAGGTGCACTTCTATCATCTAACTTCTTCTTTGAAGTGGGAATACCTTAGCATATGTTGTGCAACCAAAAACCTTTAGGTGCTCCAAATTCGGCTTTCTTCCTTTCAATGCTTCATACGGGGTCATGTTCACCAAAGCCTTCGTTGGACTCCGGTTTAATACATATAATGTATGTCTTATTGCTTTACCGCAAAAATTCCGTGGCCTGTTCATTGCCTTTAGCATACTTCGAGTAGTCGACAACATCGTCCTGTTCCTTCTTTCTACTACTCCATTTTGCTGTGGGGACTACGACGCTGTAAGCTGTCTTGCTATGCCGTTGTCTTTGCAGTACTTGTTGAAATCAACCGATGTGAATTCTCCTCCTCTGTCTGTCCTTAGCAACTTTAACTTGGTTCGAGTTTATGTCTCCACCTTTTCCTTGAACTACTTGAAAGTTTCGAATGCTTGACCTTGGAAGTTAGTAGATATGCCTACATGTAGCAAGTACAGTTGTCTACAAGTAGAAATATATACTTCTTCCTACATGTGTTGGTGGGGAAATAGGACCACACAAATCTCCATAGATTAAATCCAGAGGTTTTAAAGATCTAAATTTCGCCTAATTTGGAAATGGTGTCCTAGTATGTTTTCCTAATAAGCATGTGTCACACACTTGACTTGCATGGCTTATTTGAGTTACTCCATGTACCAAGTTCTTTTGAGTCATTTCTTTGATAGCATCGAAATGTAATCCTTATCTCGCGTGCCATAACCATGCTAAATCTTCTGTATTTGAGAGCATGCAGATTGGCCTTCTAATCTTTAGTTTTACTTTATACAGCCTGTTCCTCATTCTCATGGCTCACATTAGTAGCTATTTATTTCTATAGCGGATTGTTAGTAAGTCACCGTCCATAACTACTTTGCAACCAATTTTTGTGAGTTGTCCGAGGCTCAATATGTTGCTTTTCAGACTTGGAATGTAGTATACTTGAGAAACAATTTTCTGCTCTTGGTTCAGAAATTCCAACAGTATTGAAGCTATGCTTTTAATCTCTACGTGCGATCCATCACCGAAGCATACTTGCCCCATCACCTTTTCATCTAACTCTCTGAAGTGACTTCACACACCTATCATGTGGTTGCTTGCCCCGATGTCTAAGTACCATAGACTTTCGTCTTCTGTGGCGTACCTTGCTGGTTCTATGCCTTCTTCGTTTAGAAGAACCCTTTCTTGAACAACATTTTCTTCTTGTATTGCCATTAGCAATGTTGGTGCTTCGTCTTCCTCGATGAGATTTGAGTGTTCTTGTACAACATCTTTCTCGAGACAGTCTTTCTTGAAGTGTCTGAACTTTTGACACTTGAAGCACTGGATCTTACATGCGTCTATTTGACCTCTTGCAAATTTCCTCCAATTTCTAGAATTTCCACTTCTAGGTCTAGATGAAGATCCTTCGTTCTTCGTGCTTTGCTTGTTTTTATTGTCTCACCAATTTCCACGCGTTGGTTGAACCTACCATGCTCGCGTTTTTCGAACTATATTCCTTTGCCTGAGTTGTTGTCGTGATGTGTAAACATCAATCTATCTTAGCTACCCCATAGGCTTCCTTTCTTTAACCTTAGCCTTTCCTCGTAAGTCTTTAACCTTCCGACTGCTTCTTCTAGCGTCATTGTGTCTAGATCGGAGTATTGTTCCGTGGAGGCGACAATCTGAGTGAACTTACCTCTTATCTGGCACGATAATTAGGAGTTTGTGTACTAGAGTCGGTTAACTCAGTGTTGTCCTTAATTCACTTGCTCTGTAACAAAACTGTTTATCGTTGCGGTGAAAGTGTCCAAAGTGTCGTCTTCTTTCATTTGCATTAACTTGAACTCCAACATTAGTGTACGCCAATGAGCCTTTGTACCCGATCAACACCACGTGTCTTGCCTTTAAATTTTCCCAAATTTCTTTTGTAGTCTTGCAACTTGCAATGAAACATCTTCCGATATTGCTTGGAACAGATAAGCAATTGCCGCCTTATCTTTCTTAACATCTGTTTGCATATATTCTGCTGGTTCAATCGTTTCCCAAAGTCCATTCGCTTCTAAAATCATTTTGATGCGAATTGCCCAAACTGTATAGTTTGTTGGTTTCAGGATTGGGCACTTAAATTAGGAAAGAGAACTTCCCTCCTTTTGAATTACTATCTGTGGATTTGGTCCAGGTACTCCTGACATATCCTCTAATCGAACAATCTTCACTTTTCAAAAACTTTATTTTCTTGGTTTCTCTAAACATTTAATCCTTAACCTGTGATTTCCCGAAACGTGTAATAACCAAACAATCTAACTCATACTGAACCCCGAAATCAAAACCTTAGATTCCTAACCCTGGTTCAATCTTGAACCGAAAATAAAAGAACAAAATTGGACTTGCGAATTGAAAAATAAAACCTAATCGCGAATTCCCTGCGATGCCTAGAACCTGGCTCTAATACAAATTGTTGCCCAGAATGATCTTTGATCTCTAGAACACAAATGATAAACTAAACTTTATTGAATACTGAATTTTGAATACTATGAGTGATTTACAATGAATGAATTGAACCCTATTTATAGTTTCTAAAAGGTGCGATCCAATAGACGCGTCTCTTCACGAATGGTTGTGTCTTGTAATCTTTGTGGATGAGATTGAACTTGCAGAGGTGATTCCATACAAGTAAAAGTCGCGTCCCTTGATTCCCTTGTGGTTGCCGATCGCGAATAGGTGTGTCCCTGATGGACACATCGATTTCCTTAGGGTGTCAGTTATAATCTTCTGTCTTGACACCTTTAGCCCACATACTTTATAACTACCCCAAATTACTTGATTATATAATAACCCTTGTAGTATTGGATGTGTAGGGGTTAGAGATTTCACGTTCAAGCTGACATTTTGGCTCATTAAGACTTTTGAACTACTCATTAAGAATTTCGAGCTCGAGCCTAACTTGGTTTGATTCGATTACAAGGCTAGTTTATCCTCCTTCGCTTTTAGTAATATATATGGTTTATTCAGGTTATGTTTTATATTTAACTGGTCAATGGGAAAATTATATTATATACACCGACTTTAAAAATGGAATATTAATCTATTTAATATTCTTTTCTTTTTATTTTTAATCCAAAGTTTATTTAGCTAAAAATACGCAATCTCAACAAGATACACATAAGCACAATACCTATCAATCTAAGCTACACAGACATAAGTACAATATTTACATACTACAATTTGGCCTATAATATTCAGTCTATTAAACGTTAATATTCAGCTGAAGAGATATCGTTTAAAAGTTAATAAAAAAGAATTACTTTTGACCCATATAATAGATTTAACACACCTAGCAACTACTTTTGACCCATACCACAGATAGTTAACTCGAATACCAAAGGTCATACTGATAGCTGACCTAGTTTTACTAGCACTAAAATGAACCATTTTGATATATCACCCGACCCACTCGGCCTGTTCATCATCCCACCTCTAGTAATCAGAACTAATGGTGGAATGGAAATTCTTACCTTCTTGATTCAGATAAACAAAAGCTTTATGATCAATAATTTAGCGACATACCTTGATACCATCATATATTTATCTTTTATTTTGTGCATTCCAATAAGCTTTTTTGAAAATGTTGGTGCATATCTACTTTTTACAAACAACATAACAAGAATGGGCACAAAATCACAACAAAACCAAGCAATCTGCCGCTGTATATAGCATTCATAAAAGCAAGCCAACTTAAAAGAAGCCAAAAGCCCTAAATTTACAAATGATTCAACCAAGAGACAAAATAAGAAATCTCGTAACCTACGAACCTACCAAGAGATAAAATAAGAAATCTCGTAACCTACGAACCTCGGTCTACAACATGTTGCCAGCGATGAAACCCTTGAATTAATTCTCAAAAGGCCCCTTGTGATTCAAGCTCGCTTATGATGCTTTATACAACCTGAATAAAACAAAACCCCCAATAATATACAATAGCTTAAATAAAAATGCGCTGGAAAAACAAGTTCTTACATATATGTAACACTCTAACCCAATTTCTATAATATAATAAATGCGGATGATTGGTCCCAGATTTTTTTATAAACATAGAACTTATACGTTTGTTTTAACTGATAACCCAGACGACCCGACATAACAAACTATTACACTTAATCACAGTTTAAAAACATTAAAGTTCTAAACTTGAAAACTTTGTTGTGAAATGATCATGCTTTAACCTTTTCATATTCCTCTCCAAAGAGTTAGCAGTTTAATTGTGTTCGGTTCTTCGCGTGCTTGGTCGTCCGTCCGGTTCCCACCTTTGCGAAAGCCTATCATAAACACTAAAAACAATTAGTGTTTAAGTTAAACGGTTAAACTCTTGGTAATCGAAACATTTGAACGAAAACATTAAAAATATATTTATATTTTTTAGCCCCGTCATCCGGCCGGGTCAGGTTTCCACCCGGCCGGGTCAGCTAAACGTGTTTCTTCTCAGAACCCTCCCCGGTGGGTCATGTTACCACCTGGCTGTGTGAGTTAACATGTTTTCTTTTCACCAAGTTTACATCCAAATCCATTCAAACTCGTTTTAATCGCTTGGGATTAATACCTTAAGATGTTTAAACCATAATCCATAACCCGGATTTACAATTTTTATGTTTCGCGCATCCTTTACTCTGTTCGCGCATATGTTTATTCGACCCGTTATGAGGTTTAAGCACTTAAGCTTAAATCATCCGTATACTTTTCGTACCCTCTATTTTCACACTAAGACTTTCATTTATATATCACTACAATTTCATTTGTGATGGGTTATTATAGGAAAACTTTTATATTCCAACTTTACACTCAAGTTTGACGTTTTATAAAACGACCCGTTAAGAGAAATCAACCAAAAAGTCTACACCTCCCATTTTTATGTTACCAAAAGACTAACCCAAATATGGGATTCGTTATTATTTTTTATCTACCCTTAGGGGTAATTTGCCCAATCTATCATTCAGGGACGTTTTTCGTCAAATATTCACATTGTGGACATATCCGTGGCTCTAATAGCCGTTGTACCAAAGATACTAGACCTACCTCACTTAGAGTGGTCTCACCCTTGACTCGACCGACTCTAGTCGGATCATAAGTCCTCATTGAGAGCCTAATCCATTTCATAAACCTGACACATGTCAACGCCATGACCCGTTTTCAATACCTTACAAATTCTTTTCAATAGTCACGGCAATATTTGCCCGTAAGATAAGCCTACCTGTAAGTATGACATTTAACAATAACAAGCGTTAAGTACTACGCTCAAATGGTGATATCATCAACATTTGACCTATATGACCCGTTTGGTCTTTTAACAATCATCGGTTTGTTCATTAGACAGTTACACAAGTGATATACTAGCGATTTTGCTTATTTGACCCGTTATGACTTACGTCATAGGGTCTCCTTTTTACACTCATTAGTTTAATCATTAACATATGACTTACTTGCCCTTTTTACTCACTCAACCCATTTTGGTTCGCGTCAGCAAGTGATTTATATTAAAAACATATTTTTACTCGCTCGAGCCATTTCGGTTCGCGCCAGCAAGTATTTACCAACAAAACTCATTTTTACTTGTTTGACCCATTTCGATTCGCGTCAGCAAGTATTTATCACCACAACTCAATTTTACTTGTTTGACCTGTTTCGGTTCGCGTCAGCAAATATCTATAATCAAAACTCAGATTTTATTATAAGGGTGTAAGTTTTACTTACTTTGCATCCGATCATGCTTTCTCGCGTCTTTGACCCGCTTGACCCATTCCTTCCAAGCTCCCACCTAGCTTGTCAAAGTCAAACTATAACATCATCTCCATAAGATTGTTAGATTAGTCATAATGTTCCATGACCATTCCTCTTACGGACTTTTATAACATATATCTCATTCAATTCCAATTGCCATTTGAAAAATATAAATGCACTAAAAAGTTCATAAAACTCATTAAGGCATTTTATCATATACTTGGTGGGCATCATTTTTAGGCTATCGTTTTAGCTAAATTTCTCAACCAAACCACCACATTTCATTCAATATAACAAGTTTATATACTTATAAACATCATGTCAACATAAACTTTCAATCATCACATGCTAACTTATCCTTTTTACCAACTAGTCATGAATTCATATTTCATGTCAAAAACCCATTTCATAACGTGTATGAACATATAATCAAACCATAAAATGTTCAAGTAATTTACACATACAAGCAAATATGGTGATTATAAACATAAAAACAACATCAAATTTATTATATCATGAAAACCCACTTCATGACATTTATGAACACTTACTTGAATATCTAAATTGTTCAAGTACTTTACATATGTAAGCAAGTATGATGATTGTGAACATCAATGCATCATCAATTTCATCATATGATCAAAACCCAGTTCATACCACATTTGAACAATCATAAAAACTAGACCTAGAGCAACACTTCACATAATTAGCAATTAGGACTACCATGGTTGTTCCTACAATCCCAATTCACATATTCACTATGATCAAACCACTAAACCTCTTAGTTTCACAAATTTCTCCATCTAGATAAATTAGCCAAACTTGAAATTGTGACTTACCTTGGGTTAGGATTGTTGGTGCATAATGTCTATTGCCTACGTCTAGGATATGTTGGTTATGTATATAGGGCTTAGAATGTCAAATATTGTTTGTTAATATATGACTTATATGTTTTGTACATGGATCGTACGAGTAAGCTTTGTGGCTCGTACGAGTGACACCTTGTCACTCGTACTAGGCACCACTCGCACGAGTCATACACACCTCTCTCCTGTGCGAGTCATGTTGATCTATAAATAGAGGAGCTTTAGTGTTGTGTTAGATACCTGTTGGTGTGTGACTATGGCGAAGCCCTGTCAAACTATTTACTCGTTCTGTAACCGTTCACGTTTATCAATACGAATCAAGGCGTTTAAGCAGTATATCTTTCTTGTTTGTTTGCCCAACTCTCTAACAATGAATTCCACCTCTGTTAGCTAAGTCAGATCAGTCCGGTGCTCATAAGAGGAGAGCCGATCCCCTCTCACAAGTGGTATCAGAGCCATGAGGCCTGATTTGAGGACAAACATCAAGTTTTAGTAGACAACCAACAATTTCAATAGTTGCAGATCCAGATTCAACCATTGAAGTTTTTCTACATCTATTCTTTTCACGCAGATCTTATCTTTGGACGAATTCATGAACGAATTGGACTAGGATTTTAGTATTACACGTTAAAATCGACTCTAACTAATCCCTGAAACTTTCAGCTCTAAAATCAAACTAAATCATGTCGAAAATTGTAAAAATCATCCGTTTGGTGATCTAAGTTGAGAGACAACTCGTACGAACAGCCATCCGTCAAATTAGACGCTCGTATGAACAAGTTAACATGTTTTTCTTAAAAATTACAAGTTACGAAGTTGTCATTCGCACGAGTAAGTAGTTCGCACGAGGAAGTCACTCGCACTAGTAACTCTTTCCTTCGCACGAGCATCTCGCTTGCACGAATCCCTATTTCGCACGAGTATCTTACTCGCACGAACCATCTCAGTCGTATGAGCAGCTCTGCTGTTCGCACGAAGAACATTTTTAAGAAATTTTTCTTAAATTTCGTATCACATGTCATTCTGATCAGTGTTTTTCAAAAGTGTGTTTTTGAAATTTTACAGAAAAATGGAAGAAGAATTTTTACAATACTTTTGCTGCTTCAGCAGTTACAACCACCGCAGCTCAGAATATGAATCTTGAAAACAAGATGGACACGATGACAAAGCCTCCAAAGCTGATGAATCTTGAAGACTATGATAGCTGGAGTGAAAGATTTATGAACTGGGTTCAAGCGAATCATTTCACCTGCTGGTTTGCCATTGAATCGAAATATCAAGCTCCGATTGGAGAGAATAGTCTTGAGAAAACGTTAACTAAACTCTCAAAATTCAAAAGGGAAAAGTTCATTAACGAGAAGATGATGATGAACATCTTGCAGCAAGCCATCAAGGAAGATATCTTAGCGCTCCTACAGCATGATGATGATGATGCTCAATCCTTATGGAATGCTTTACGGTTAAAATTCCAAGGAAGTGCGCAGCTTCAGAAGGAAAAGAGAGCGTTACTAAGTAAAAAATTTGATATCTTTACTTTAATAAAGGGAGAGACGGTGAAACAATTGATTGAACAATACTGTCACTTGGTGGTCCAAATGAAGTGCATGGGAATTGTGAAAACCAATGAAGAATTAGTCGATAAGCTGGCAGACTCTCTACCTCAAGGAGAATGGTCTACTTACTTGACTATTTTAAAGAATGGCATAGAGTATGGTAATTTCTCATTACCAAGATTTATTGAAAGATTGGAAAGGCACGAACTCAAGATGCAAAAAATGGCAAAGAGCAAAGGCGCCCAAATGCAACAAGATGTAAATCTATGTTACAAGGGCAGTCCTGCCTCGCAGATACAGTCTCCAAAAATTCCAACTGCCTTCAGCGCTTTCGACACACCAAGTCCCCAGTCAAGTCAAGCCAATGTATTTCAATCTTTTGCGTCTGTCAACCCAAATACGTCTCCAGGCCCACAATCATCCCATAGTTCAAGCAGTTCACAGAATCACCAGAACAATCAATCTAATTCCAATCAACGGGTTCTACAATGCAATATTGCTGTTGATTTCCAAAATGCTCAAAACTTCAACGAGAACACCACAAAGCAACATATGTCATTACTTGCCTTGGTACTTGAATCGTAAGAAAGTTTAGTAGCAGGAAAAATTAGGAATTCAGAGATGACAAGAGAGGATTATGATCAGATTGATCCGGTCGAGATGGAATTGATTGACATTAAATGGTGTATGGCTTCCATCGTCAGAAGAGCGCAACATTTCATGGAGATTACCGGAAAAGCAATTTGGGAGGACTTGATGGGAACTTGGCTTCGACAAGTCCAAGGTTACATGCTTCAAATGTCAAGAGAAGGGGCATTTCAAAAGAGAATGTCCAAATAGAGAGGTCCAAGGCAATCAGAACCCTTTTGCTGACGATTATTACAAGAAAGCCATTTATCATCGTCCTCAACCCAAAACAAGAATGGTGCAAATCAAAGATGGACCGTCAAACTCTAAAGACAAAGCTCTCGTTGTTACTCAAGAGGACGAATGTTTCAACTGGAACAAGTACATCACGAAGAATGAAAGTTTGGCATTGGTATTGAAGAACCTGAAGAATATGAAGTGGCATCATTTGAGGAAGCTCCTAAAGAATATTACAACACATTATTAGAAGAAGAGGAATTGTTAAATAGTGCATTTAAACATCTCTTGCCTAATGACATTCTTAAACTTTTGCAGGTTATTTTGAGCCAAGCCATCGATCGCCTTGTGAAGAAGAGAAGAAGTCTGAAGTAGAAGAGGGGATTGATGTGACGTTGGAAAATCTGACTGAAAAGACCAACAAAGCTTTTATGGCAAATGGAAATGAGGTAAATATGTCTCTAAATGAGTCGGTTGAAAAAATCTTGCATGAAGTGCAAAGAGCCATGCAGTGAGTATGCTAAAAAAGAAACACGGTATAATTAGCTGAAATGTCGTAGAGATAATTTGTCATGTGACTAAAATTCAACAAAAGAAGCTTATGACAAATTAAGCAAATCTGTTAACAATTTGAAAAGGTGATCAGAGAAAATGACGGAACACTTTCGATGCTCAAGGCGACTTTAATGGACAAACAAATGGCCATTAATATTCATTTAAATACAATTCCCGAGCTAAAAAATGAACTTGAAAAAATGAAAATAGAAATAGAACAGGTTAACAAGTTGTTAACAGTTATTCTACAAGTTCATACGTCATTGATCACATTCTTCCAAAAATTGAAAACAAGGCAGAAAATCAAATTGATGAAAACAAAAGTGCAAGTTAGGATCGTGTTCCACCACCCATGTGGAATAGCTATGCTAGTAAGAAACCATCGGGGGTGGAAAAGGCGCTCAATTTAAAATTAAAAACTGAAAAGACAAATGAGCTGGCTGCGAACATTGGTATAACTTACACCAAACCAGAAAAAGAATCTGATTCTGATGTGGTTAATACTGTGGTTGAAAATGTTCTGAAGAATGAATCTGACAAATCCGAATCGGATGTTGAATCATCAGAAAATAGTTTAAACACTGACCAAACGTCATCGTATACAAAATGCATGGATCTGATAAACTATATTCCGATGAGGATTTCCCAATTCAAAATGTCAATCTGGATCATGTTGAAAAGTTGTTCAAGCTTGTTGAGGTGAACCATTCTGATTTAGAAATACGAGATGCATCTATTGATTCTAAATCAAAATGTGTTAACAAACCCTACCATCAAAGGAACAGAGACTATCCTGAAAACATGAGAGATGGGTTGGGTTTTCAAAGCAAAAAATGAATAACAAGTTTCAAAAGTTTAACTTTACAAAGAAAATCAATTTTGTCTACGGGACAACTACTGAAAGAGAAAAAGAGATCATTGGTAAAAAATCCAATGATAAGTTCAAGAAAAAAAGAGAGTAGAAAACGGGATTTAGATTCGTGTGTTAGAAAAGACAGTAGGATGTGCTACAAGTGTAAAAATGATGGGCATATTGCACGACAATGTTCCTAAAGAAATCCAAAACCTGTTTTCAACTCTAACAGATCTACCAAAGATGTGAAACAAAAGGCACACATGTTTGTACCAAAACAAATTTTGAAAAGAAACAATAAATCCCATAAAAATGTAAAATCAATGATTCAACTTAGTTCTAAATTTGAAATTGATGAAACTTCCACAAAGAATCGTCAAAAGGATTCAAAGTTTTATTCTAAAAGGGAAAATTTGAAAACACAAACTCGGGTTGCAAAAGTCAACTCATCTTTAGTAGAACTAAAACCACCTGGTCCAACCAAAACAGAAATCAAACAAAATGTCAAGATAAAAGTTGGTCCGAATTTGATATTCCTAACCCACCCAAGACCAAGCAGGCTTGGGTTTTTCTGTTTAAATAGTTTCTTCCTCATGTATGCAGGGGTTCCCGAGATCGATCATGTCAAAATGGATTATGGATAGTGGAGCTTCCCGACACATGACTGGGATGCTTGCATTGTTGCATGACGTCAAAGCTATCCGGGGAGGTTACGTTGGTTTTGTTGAAACTTAGGGTGGAAGAATTGTGGGAGAAGGTATTCTTACGAATGGAGTGGTTTCTTTCGAGAAGATGAACTACATTGCAGAGCTGGAGAACAATCTATTGTGTATTTCACAAATTTGTGACAGAAAGTTCACAACACACTTTAATGACAAAGAATGCTTAATTTCTCAAGCCGAGATTCAAAATTCCTAAGCAGTGGATACTCATGCGCGCTCCACGAGAGAATGATCTTTATGTTCTAGACATGAGCGTTGCATCCACTACATCAAAGAAGGTTCAGTGTTTCGTTTCTAAAGCAACCAGAAAGGAATCAATCTTATGGCATCGGAAAATGGGGCACATTCACCTGAGAAAGATGAATTATTTGGTGCACAACGACCTAGTGGAGGGTGTTAATCTAAAGAATTTTCATTTATCTGATGATTGTCTGACCTGTAAGAAGGGGAAATAACATAAGAAATCACACCCAAGAAAACTTCTAAATTCTATCAAGCTACCACTAGAAAGGCTTCATATGGATCTTTTTGGGCCAGTTAACGTGAAAAGCATTTATGGAGATCTATATTGCCTAGTCATGAAATATGATTTTTCTAGATTCTCATGGGCTTTCTTTCTAGAGAGTAAAGATGAAATGTTTGAAAGTCTTATGATTCTTTTCAGGAAGCTTGAAAACCTATATCACTTGCCTATTAAGAGAATCCACAGTGACAATGGTACTGAGTTCAAAAACAAGAGGATGCTCGAATTCTGCAACGAAAAGGGGATTCTTCACAAATTCAGTGCTCCTTATACTCCTCAATAAAATGGAGTAGCTGAACGTAAGAATCGCACACTGATCGAGACTTCCAGAACCATGCTCGCTGATTCAAAACTTCCAATTAGTTTCTAGAGCAAAGCAGTCGCATCTGCGTGTTACACCCTCAATCATGTGTTGACAGTCAAGCCTCACAACAAGACCTGTTTTGAGCTGCTAAACCAATGGAAGCCGAACCTCGCGTTTTTGGAGCCTTTTGGATCGCCGTGTACTGTTTTGGACTCGGATGGTAAATTTGGAGCCAAATCCTTGGAAGGATTTTTCGTCGGTTTTGCCACTCAAGACCCTGCCATTCTGGGATATTAAAGAATTGGTGCAGACAAAGATGATAAATCTTAAGATGTAATTTCATGACCAACGAATGTGGAAACTGATAAAGCTCGAAGCTACTCATGGATTTAAACACTGGAAGCCAGATATGCCCAAAAGAATCACAAAGATCGATCCGGTGACAAAAGAAAAAAGATGTAACGTTGATAGCGAAGAGGCTGAAAGTTATGAAAAATATGCCTCTAATCAAGATGGAACAAAATTTCTTCAAGATCTTCAAATGGTGGCACTATGATTCTAGTACTAGTGAAGCCATTATTTGTGTCCATCTAGATGATGATTCTTGGAAGGTTACCGAGGAATTATCCGAAGCCGTCATAGCTCACAAATGCATATATGGTCTATGATGTGGCATTCGAGTACTAGACCCGATGTGGCTAGTCAATTGTTCGAAGAAGGATATTGAATGGTTGTTTTATAGCAAGATTAGTTTCAAAGAGAGACAAAGAGCAAGCTCTCCAGTTCCAGAAGATTGTTAATGTTTTTTTGCTAATGATATACACTCGGGAACAGTATGGAACACTTCCTGGAGGAAGCTGGAAGAGATAGAGAAACGAAAGAAAGAGAAGAATGATGGAAGGATCGCTGAGCAAATGCGAATTGCTTCGCTGAGGAGCTTTCATAAGAATGATGCAATCGGCCTCCTCCTACAGACCAAACATCGATATCTTCTGAGGAGCGTCGCAAGCCACCAAAACGTTTCTTTGGTCCTTAATTGTCAATTCCTTGAAGATTTTTGAAGACTATCCAAGACTGCGGCAACATCTAAGGGGGAGTTTGTTGGTACATAATGTCTATTACCTATGTCTAGGATATGTTGGTTATGTATATAGGGCTTAGAATGTCAAATATTGTTTGTTAATATATGATTTATATGTTTTGTACATGGCTCATACGAGTGAGCTTTGTGGCTCGTATGAGTGACACCTTGTCACTCGTACGAGGCTCCACTCGCACGAGTCATACACACCTCTCTCATGTGTGAGTCATGTTGACCTATAAACATAGGAGCTTGAGTGTTGTGTTAGATACCTGTTGGTGTGTGACTATGGCGAAGCCTTGTCAAACTGTTTACTCGTTCTGTAACCATTCACGTTTATCAATACGAATCAAGGCGTTCAAGCAGTATATCTTTCTTGTTTGTTTGTCCTACTCTCTAACAATGAATTCCGCCTCTGTTAGCTGAGTCAAATCAGTCCGATGCTCATAAGAGAAGAGCCGATCCCCTCTCACAAGGATGAAGTAATACTTCTCAAAACTTCAAACATGCACCAAGATTACTTTGATTTTCACTTTGTTGGTGCAGAATATCTATAACCTACGTCTTAGGTTCATGTCGTATATGTAAAAGGGCTTAAATGTTAGATTTTGTGTTGATTTTATGTAATAGGGCCACTTCGTACGACGTGTTGCTCACCTCATACAAAGTGATACATGTCACTTCGTACGAAGTCGCAGAACACCCTTGGGCGATGCTGTCATGTCTATAAATAGCTAAGCAGGGGTGTTGAGTCCTTAGCTATTTTTTGATTGTAAGGCGAAGCCCTGTCAGTTTTGTTTCTGATTCATAAACGTTTATTCAAGATTAATGAAGTAGAAGCATTGAAATAATATATTTGATCTTGTCAACTAGTTAATGATGAGTCTCGTGCACGTTAATTAGTCAAGTCGGGTCCTGTGCTTTCGGAAGAAAGCCGATCCTCCCACAAGTGGTATAAGAGCCCGGAGGCCTGATTTGAAGACAAATGATCAAGTTTCAACCATTGAAGACTTCTTATTCTACACGTTAAAACCAGTTTAAACAAACCCTTGAAAGTTTCAGATCTAAAATCAATTGAATTCATGTTGAAAATTTCAAAAAAAAAAAAAACACGAAACTGTGAATACACTTTGTCCGAATTGTCAATATCACTTCGCACGAGGTGACTAGCCGCTTCGTACGAAGTGACAACTCGTACTAAGAATTTTAAAACTGTTCTTGTCACTTCACATGAAGTGTGTACCGGTTCGTACGAGGTGACCTAAGTTGTTTTGGGAAAGTTTTGTGCCCACTTCACACAAAGTGTCACATCGTACTAAACCCACTTTGCACAAAGTGTCACATCACACGAAACCCACTTCGCACCAAATAAGTGATAAACAAATTTTTCGATAAAAATGGAAGAAGAATTTATAACACATTTGCTACGTCCGCAGTTACAACAACAACCACCCATAACTTAAACCTAGATAATGAAATGGGCACTATGGCTAAGCACCCAAATTAATGTTTCTTGAAGATTATAAAAGTTGGCATGAACGGTTTACAAACTAGGTACGGGCAAACTACCTTGAAAACTGGTACGTAATTGAGGAAGGTTATAAGGTTCTGGTTGGAGAAACCGGTATCGAGAAAGGGTTAATGTAATACAATGATCAAGAGAAGAATTTATTCAACCGTGAGAATAAACATGATGAACATCTTAGAACTAGCCATTAAAGAAGATATATTCACTTTGTTGCAACATGATAACACCTCTCAAACCATCTGGAACGCTCTAAAACTCAAATTTGAGGAAGTAAGCAGATAATCAAGAGCAAACAATCACTACTCAAGAAAGAATTCGACATATTTCACCCATTGAAAGGAGAGATAATGAAATAGCTCATAGAGAGGTATTGCCATCTCGTGGTGGAAATGAAACGTTTGGGTGTTAACAAACATGATGAAGATCTAGTAGAGAAATTGGCAGACGCTTTGCCCGAGGGCGAATGGTCAACGTCTCTTACAATTATCAAGAACACTCCAGACTACGGAAGTAGCACGTTTACCTTATATTGAGAAGCTTGAGGCTCACTGTGACAAATGGCAAATAACCGGTAATTCTGTACAATTTAATCACTAATTTTGCTTTATAATTCATGCATATTTATCGTAATTTAATTTCATAACTGAGTCGTACGCCATTAGGACAAGTAAATCTGATCATAACATATGCTGGTTTCCGTTACAACGCGAAACAAACCAAAATAATGCCCTAAAAGTGTTGGTAGAAAGTGTTGGGCGCACTAATTGCGGTGACACCAACTGTGTCGGTAAACCCGCTAAAACGAATCAGAACAAGAAATAACAGCATGTTGATGCCATGGCTGAGTCCATATGCAAATGAAAACACATATTTGAGATCAACTATTACAATAATACTTAACTTTCCGGTATAACGCCTAAAATTGCAAAATTGTCCGTTTCGACCAAAAAGGCGACAAATGTCGATTTGTCCGCAAGACTAGTTCGGAGGATTCCGGACGTAAGGATAAGAATAAAACAAGGTTAAACATCCAAAAACAATGTAAGAATAATAAGAATGCACAAAATACATCGTTTCCGGTCATTCGTCAGACAATGCACAATTCGACCGGAAAGCGGCCGATTGTCGAAACGACGAATATATTAGTGGCCGATAGCCTCATCCGGGCATCTAGTGAACTAGTTAAGCCTCATTTGGAACTCGGAATCCATTCAACTAACATGAGGTCACGGAAACATAACTTTCGGAAAAGTTCGATGGCGGAACAGAAAAGTGCCGATATCGATCGAACGATCGAACGAAAGACATTTCGGCCATCCTAACTCATCGTATGTTCGTCTAGCGAACTAGTCATGCATATTTTTGGATCGAAAATGCAATAAGTAGACACCATATTAATTGTGGTGGTCGAAAACAAAAGCTTCCGGTACTAAATAAATAGTTTCGCTTATTAGCGATTATTACGAGGATGAGCGATCTAGCGACGTATCCGTCTTCCGAAACTTATATTGGAGGATCATGTGGATTAAATACCATGTAAATATACCCTAAACTCTAAACTTATTCTTAAGATGCTAGGTCATTAACCCTAATCACTATACTTAAGTAAATGACCAAAATATCTACTTTTTTAACATGTGTTAAAATTGAAAGTTACACTTACCCCCCCCCCCCCCTTTGTTGACGGTTTCAAGTGGGCCCATGCCCACTTGATTTTGTTGAAAATCAAGACCTTGAAGTATGGTGTGTAGATTGTTTGATGAACTTGAGGTATGATGCATATATATATATATATATATATATATATATATATATATATATATATATATATATATATATATATATATATATATGTGTGTGTGTGTTTGTGTGTGTATGTGTGTGTGTGTATATATATATGAAATCATGAACTAAATCCTTATCATTCCTTCACAAAAAAAAGTTGCAAACCTTCTCCTTGTCCCCCTACCTCACGGCTCCACCATCATCACCATAAACCACCATTGTGTCACCTTAAAACACCACAACATCTACACTTTAAAGCCTAATCAAGCCTACTAAAGAAGCTAGCAAGGATGGAGATCATTAGGGCTTCCTAACGAGCTTCATTTTCTTCCATAATCATCAAGAAACTTGTGCACCCTTTGTAAGCTAAACTCCTCCATAATCTAGCTTATTTTTATGCTTAGATTATTAGTGTACAAGTTGATCATCTTGAAAATCAAGAAAAGATAAACCAAAAACCCTAACTCACAACATAATAATAACACTAAATATTGTTTATTTTGTGTTGATTATATGTTTATATGATAGTTAGTTAGGATGTTGAAGTTACTTATGATAAAAGTATGATATAAAAGTTGGATGATCTTGTGTGATTTAGTATAAAAATGAAGATTTAAACATGATAAGGTTTAAATCTAAACAAGATCATCAACTACATCATCCATGAAAAATACTACAACTTAAAGATAACTTTTATGCATATGAATGATTTTATGAGAAGTAAACACTTGTATTTAAGTTGTAATCACCTTAAAAAGGTGTAGTAATCAAGGGGTTAAATGCATGAACTTGATTAAACAACATGCTAAAGTAGTGATTTAAAATGGTTAATAAATGTTGGTTACCCTCTTGATTTACTAGTATTTTTAACAATAAAAAGTCATGGATGATGATAGATTTATAATGTAAAATAAATATTAGATGGATTGTTGATGATGATTAAGAGCTTAACAGGTTTTAAATACGTTTTTGAAATGTGAAAAACGCCATAGTATAGGGGAAATCATGGCGAAATTTTCTAAAAATCTAATCGCGATTAAGACATGATTAGTGGGGTGATTAGTTGGACTAAATGCGATTATAACTTAAATCGTCATTAAGTAGACTCTAATGACAAGGGTTATCCGTAAATGGCAAATTGTTTAACAAAGTTATAAATATATATTTATAAGTAAAAATAAATGCTTTTTACAAATATATATTTCTACTTGGAAAATAATACAAGTATATATTTATACAATTGTTACCAATAAATTTGTATGTATACATATGTGTATTGTATGTGTATGTATTAGAAACTTAGGTATTCACAATAAAAATACCCAATCATATACAAAATACAAACACTTGATCAATACGCTAAGTGTTGGTGACATAACAAATATATCCTTGAAAAGCGTCGAAACAATAATCGGACAATCGGAACGTTTCGAACATTAGGCGAACATTCAAGATTACAACGTCGTGTCGATGACCAACGGGTGAATCATCGGCACGAAAGGTCATTACCACAATGGGCGATTCTCGACGAAAACGAACATGTAATAAACGATGCCGACGACGAGTCTAAAAATAGATTTAGACGTTCGACATATAAATATGTTATCGAAATCAAAATCCGGAAAGTTAAAAATAAAAAGCTAGAAAATTATAAGTAAATACATATAAGAAAATGGACTTTTAATAAATAAATGTGGGCAGGCCCAAATCGTATAAGTCTTGGACAAGGCCCAATTCCAAAATATGTATGGATGAGGCCCACAACGAATAAAGGCCCAAAAATATAAATTACATGGGCTAGGCCCAAAAGTATAGTTACATGGGCTAGGCCCAATGACATAAATACATGGGCTAGGCTCAAGGACATAAAAACAGGCTAGGCCCAAAGACATAAAATACATGGGCTAGGCCCAATGACAAGAAAACATGGGCTAGGCCCAAAGACATAGATGACATGGGCTAGACCCAATGACAAGAAAACATGGGCTAGGCCCAATGACATATGAAGGGCAAGGCCCAGTTCACACATGATTTGAAAACAATAATATATATACATATATAATATATATATATATACATATATATATATATATATATTTAAGAAATATATATAACAATATTAATCGAACAAACAAACTACCAACACTGTGATAACATTTTAAGTTGTTCTATCATAAAAAAGAAATACATAACAAGGATTCAAGATGAACAATGAGTACAAGGTCCATTGAGACCTAGGCGTCTAATGAAACCAATACGCATGTAGGTTACATATGTTGCGGACACCGATCGATAAATAGTACGACTTAACGGAACGCAAAAACTGTGAGTTTATGTCCCTCCGTTCAATTATTTCAAGTTTCGTTTTAAACTATCGAGGGGAAATACATGTCATGTCAAAACAGTATGTTAGCTATGGGTTAGTAGATAACATATCACTGTGCATAAGTAGGATGATGACAATAGTAACCATTAATCACTTAGTGACCAAGGTGAAAAGAAGTAGATCTATTGAGTTTGAGACCCTCTCCACTCCTGGTTGGTATACCCTTCGGAGTGCTTTTGTGATCCCAATGATGTCAAAGTAGTCTTGGTTTGGTTACTTACTTATGGCACAAGTATGTCAGGGTGCTCGTGACACACTGATAGATCCTTAAATAACTCATTGATGCTAATTACTTGGATTTCATTATAGGGTTTCAAGGATGACATTTTGATACGAAAACATTAAACTACATGAACTCGCCAATTTTATGTTGACTTTTTAAAATTACATATATTTCAGGACGCAAGGCATGAGCTGGTGATAGGACCCGGGTATGGGAATTAGTCAAGACAACGATGTACTTCCTTTTGGAGGGTTTGCCTTTTATATCCCAGCCTCATATGGGTATATAGAGGTCAAAGCCTCAATATGAATTTGTGATGAAAACAATGTCTATTTTGGAACAATGTGTTTTTAAACTATGTTTTTAAGTGGTAATCTAAGACAGATAACAATGTGGATTCACTTTTGAAGGTTGTAAATGTGTAATGAAACTTAGTAATGTCATGAAATCGTTGTTATTTAACACTGTTTACTAAATTGGATGCAATGATTACCTACTAGTCACACACTTGTGCTTCCGCTACGACCGGGGTGTGATACTCACGAACTAGAATTGCAAAATATGGGGAAATCTAGAGGAGCGCATGCACAACAGGATATTAATTTGGACTAAAAGGGAAGTACACCTGCCACATTCAAAGCCCAGATATACAAACAGTCTTTAGTGCTAACAAGTCGATTAATGTTACAAATCAATCAAGCAGCGATACTGGTTTTACCTCATTTTAAAGTTATGATATGAATACTCCATCTACCCCACAATCATCCCAAAGCTCTAACTTCAACAACTGCCAAAACAACTAGTCTAATCCTACTCAGAGAATTCTTCAGTATAACATAGCTGTCAACTTGGAAAATACACATAACTTCAACGAACAAACAACTATACAACACATGGCTCTAGTCACATTAGTGCTTGAATCATATGAGAGTCTGGTGGCCGGTAAGATCGGAAATCCTAACATAACTAAAGAGGATTACGATCAAATCGACCCCAAAGAATTAGAACTGATAGACATCAAATGGTGCATAACCAGTATAGTTAGAAGAGCTCATCATTTCATGGAGATAACTGGGCATAACCGTTTGGGAGGTTTGGATAGAAAGTTGGGTTTTGATAAGTCAAAGGTAACTTGTTTTAAATGCCGAGAGAAAGGACACTTTAAAAGAGGGTGCCCGGACTGAGAAGTAAAAGGTAATCATAATCCTTTCAGTGATGATTACTACAAGAAAGCGATATATCATAAAACTTCTCCTACTCAAACATAGGATGGTTGTAATTGAAGACGGTTCGGCCAAATCAAAAGCATTCTGGTGGCTCAGGAGGACGAGGGTTTTAACTGGAATGACTATATTCCTAAGAAGGAAAGTTTGGCATTGCTTGCTAAAATAGTTGAAGAACCAATGTTTGATGAAGTGGTCGAGGAGAGTTCGATTAAAGAAAGTGAGATAGTGTTTGATGAAACGCCTGACCTTATAGTTTAAGAGTGTGCTGAGGCAATTTACTATGAACAGCGTGCCGACGAAGATTTAATTCAACATGCATTTAAAACTATGATTCCTACTGATGTCTATAATTCTTTTGCAGGTTTCTTCGGAGAATCAAGTCAATACCAGTGTGTACAAAAACAAGAAGAATCTGAGAAGCCAGTTGAAGAAATTATCAATGTTACGAAGGAGATGAATGCAGAAAACTTGAAGAAAATGGCTGACAAAGGAATGATGGCTAAGATGCAAGAGGTAGTTCCTGAATAGAGTAAAGATGGAATGAAAGACTCGGTCATTGAGTCAGTCAAAGAGGTCAAGGTTGTGATTAAAGAAGTTGAAAAACTATGCACGAAATGCCTGGAGCAGTGCAAGGAATGCTCAGAAAGGAACTAAAACTTAAAGAACTTAAAAAATATACTGACAATCTTTCAAGTCACATGAAAGACACAAAAACTGCTTATGATAAATTAAGCAGATCAATAAAACAATTTCAAGAAGTCAGTAGAGAGGACATAGCAATAAAATCAATGTTAAAAGCTATAGTATTGGACAAACCAATGGCGATTAATATTCACACAGATACCATTGCTAAGCTAAAAACTGAACTTGAAGCCATAAAGATTGAGTCTGAACGAGTTAACAAATTGTTGATTAGTTACTCAGCGTCCTCATACGTAATTGATCATATTGTTACACAGCAACTTGAGAAAAATGAAAAGGAAAAAATGAATCTGAAAAACAAAACAAAAGTTTGGTTTATAATCAATGTCCACCCCAGTGTGGAACAAGTATGGTAAAAACTATCTAGATGGGGCGGAAAAGACGCTTAATTTAAAGCTTAAAACTGAACAAAATGATGATGAGCTGCCATAAAACATTGATGTAACCTATGAATGCCAATCAGATGTTGTCGAAAATGTATTGGGAAGTGAGTCTAATAACACTGATTTTGAAAGTGCTGAGTCAAAGCTTGAAAAATCTGAATCAAGTTCACATTCAGAAAACGAAGAAAGCTTTCATAAGAATAATATTTCATCATCAAAAAACAATTTAAGTAATGATCCAAATGTGCTTGTCTACAAAATGAATGGATCAGATAAACTATTCTAATGAAGAATTCCCAATTCAGAATGTAAATCTTGATCGTGTTGATAAATTTTTCAAGCTGGTCGAAGTCAGTCATTCTGATCTTGAAAAAACAAGATACTTCATTCTATTCCAAACCAAAGAGAGTTTACAATAATTAATATAAGAATGGTAAAAATTATCCCGAGAACAAGAGGAAAGGTTTGAGATACGAAAAGAAGAAAAATGACAGAAGATTTCAAAAACCAAATTATAAAAAGAAAGATGATTTTGTTTTTGGAACAAGTACTGTGAATGAGAAAGAGTCTGGGTAAACAATCAAATAATGAGTTTAAGAAGGAAAAGGAACGCCGTGAACATGCCTTGGATTTCTCTGTTGGAAATGACAGTAGGAAATGCTACAAATGCAACAAAGTCGGGTATATTGCACGACAATGTTCTTAAAACAATCGAAAACCTGTTTATGGTGTGAGAAAGACTACAGAAGATGTGAAACAAAAAGGTCCTGAGTTTGTGCCAACACAAATCTTAAAAAGAAACAATGACTCCATAAAAAATGTGAAGCCAACAATTGCAAATTTTTCAAACTTTGAAATTGGTGAGTTATCAACCAAAAACGAACAAAAGGATTCAAAATTCTACCCAAAGAGGGCATATTCAAAGGCGAAAACTTGGGTAGTTAAATCCAAACCATCTTCTGCAGTTATGAAGTAAACCACTGTTTCAACCAAAATTAAAGATAAAATTGAGTTAAAGGTTGGACAGGGTGTTGAAGTCAAGAAAGAAATTAAAATCATTTGTGAACCAAAATTTAGTATCCCAAACCCACCCAAGACCAATATGGCTTGGGTTTAGCTATTCAAGTAATTTGTTTGATTGCATGTGTAAGGGCTTCCAGGGTCAATCATTTCAAAGTGAATAATGGACAGCGGAGCATCTCGGCATATGATAGGAGTGTTAGCCTTACTTTACGATGTAAAATCAATTCATGGAGGCTATGTAGGGTTTGTGAGTACTCAAGGAGGTCAAGTAGTTGGAGAAGGAATTCTCATGAACGGCATGGTCTTTTTTGATAAAGTCAACTACATTGCAGAATTGAGAATAATTTTTTGAGCATTCGCAGATTTGCGATAAGAAGTTCACAACTCACTTTATTGGTAAAGAGTGGCTCATTCTGAAGCCGGGATTCAAAATTCCCGAGGAGTGGATCCTCAAGTGCGCTCCATGAGAAAATGATCTCTATGGCCTTGACATGAGCGTTGCATCCACTACATCTAAAGCCGGTCAATGTTGTGTAACAAAGGCAATAGAAAAGGAATCGACCTTATTGCATCGAAAGGCGGGTCATATCCATTTACGGAACATGAATTATCTAGTGCACAACAAGCTGGTGAAGGGTGTAAATCTTAAAAGTTTTCACTTGGATGACGATTGCATTAGCTGTAAGAAGGGGAAGCAACAAAAGAAATCTCATCCAAGAAAACTACTGAACTCTATAAAGCTGCTGCCACTTGAAAGGTTACATACGGATCTGTTAGGGCCAGTTAATGTTTGAAGTATATCTGGTGATCTATATTGCCTTGTTGTGACTACTCGTTATTCTCATGGGTTCTAATTCTGGAGAGAAAAGATGAAACATTTGAAAATCTGATGATCCTCTTTAAAGAGTTGAAGAACTTATACCATTTGCCAATTGGAAGAATACATAGTGACAATGGTACGGAGTTCAAAAACAACAAGATGCTCGAATTATGCAATGCTAAAGGTATTCTTCACGAATTCAGCGCCCCTTACTCCACAACAAAATGGAGTAGCTGAATAGAAGAATCACACTCTCATCGAAACAACACGCACGATGCTCACAGATTCAAAGTTACAAGTAAGTTTTTGGAGTGAAGTCGTTGCCTCTGCTTGTTACACGCTGAATAGAGTATTAACAGTCAAGGATCACAAGAAAACATACTTTGAGTTGCTTAACCAATGAAATCCAAAATGGGAGTTTTTGGAACCGTTTGGGTCTCCATGTACGATCATTGACCCAGATGGTAAATTTGGTGCTAAGTCTCTGGAGGGATTTTTCGTGGGATACGCTAGTCCTCAGAAGAGAGTTTATCTGTCTAGCTTAAACCGGGTTATTCTAGCTCAACATGTTGACTGCCAGAAATACACATCTCCAACACAGAAGCCTGGTGATCCTTGTATGTTTAACTACAAGAGTTTCTAGAATTCTTTTGACCTACCAGATGAACCAACAGATGAAGAACTTGTGTTGCTATATCAACAACATCAAGCGTCTAATCAAGAGCAAGTTCCTAGACCGTTGGTAATTTCACAACCTTAAGGCGGCATAAATGCATCTGAAGCAGGTCCAAGTAATTCTCAACAAGAACCCATCGTCGAACCAATTATAAACAACACAACACCTTCTTTCGATCAGTGAGATGATTCGGATTTTGATAAAGAGCCTGTTTATGATAATAATGAAGGATCCAGCTCCGATGAAGGATCCAGCTTCGATGAAGGATCCAAGTAGATCACAAGTCTTCTAAATCAATCTGTAGGTCCTAGCAATCAGAATGAAGCTTCAACAAGTGATCAGGTTGCTGAACAGAATGTTACGGATCTAGAAAATGAAGTGAATGTCTCAAATGAAGTGATGCCGAAAACTTATTCATATCATCCATCAAAAAATATCATTGGGGATTTGCAGACTAGAGTAAAAACGCTAAATCAGATCAATAAGGATCTAAGTTTCTATTTCTAATAGTTGTTTTATTTCACAGGTTGAACCGGAGACATATAAGGAAGCTCTTCAGGAGGAAAGCTGGGTTGAAGCAATGGAGGAAGAGTTCTTACAATTTGAAAAGATTGGAGTCTGGAAGCTTGTTGATCTACCCGATGACCATAAGAAAATCAGTACTCGGTGGGTTTTCAAGTGCAAACGAGATGATAGAAGAATTGTAGTAAAAAACAAAGCTCGGCTCGTAGTCCAAGGTTTTCATCAGCAAGAGATGATAGACTACACCGAGGTCTGTGCTCCTGTTGCACATCTAGAATCTATTTGCATATTCCTTGCCTTTGTGTCACGGAAAGGGTTTAAGGTGTACGAGTTGGATGTGAAATCCACCTTTCTGTATGGAAAAGTTAAAGAGGAAGTGTATGTCAGCCAACCACTGGGGTTTGTCGATCCGATATACATAGATAAGGTTTACCTACTAGATAAGGCGCTCTACGGTTCACATCCGGCGCCGAGAGCCTGGCACGAGACACTTTCTCAACACCTTCTGGAAAACGGTTTCAACAGAGGAACTGTAGACAGTACCCTCTTTACCAGAGAAATTGATGGGCATCTAATTGTCATACAAATCTATGTGGACGATATCATCTTTGGTTCGACAAATGAATTATTGTGTAAAGACTTTGAAGAAGTCATGAAAAAGAAATTCCAGATGAGTGAATGGGGGAGTTGAATTTCTTCTTGGGACTTCAGGTTGATCAGTTGCTTGATGGAATCTTTATCCATCAGACAAAGTATGTTCACAATATATTAGAAATATTCGACATGTCAGGGACATCACCAGCATCAACCCGTAGTCCATTAATCACGGCATTTGTCCCAATACTAATGGAGTGAAAGTCAACAAAACATTATATCAGTCTATGATCCGATCATTGATGTATCTTACAGCTTCGAGGCCGTATATCATGTATCCGACATGCCTTTGCGCCCTATATTAGTCAAATCCTAGGGATTCACATTTGCTGATCGTCAAAAGGATAATGCGCTATCTGAAGGGTTGCCCAAGCACTGGCTTGTGGTATCTACATGACAACAACTTCAATCTTGCGGGATATTCCGATTCTGATTTTGGTTGTTATAAACTTAATGCCAAATTTACAATGGCTGGTTGCCAGTTCTTCGAAACACGTTTAGTAACATGGCAATGCAAGAAACAGACCGCGATCGCTCTCTCTACTTGTGAAGCTAAATACGTTTCAACATCCAGTTGTTGTTCCCAAATCTTGTGGATACAACAATAGATGAGAGACTTTGGACTACAATTTCTTGATACACCTATATCGTAGATAACAAGGCAGCATTGATATAACAAAAAATCTGGTTCAACACTCAAAAACTAAACACATAGAAATTCGACACCACATTATTTATGATTGCTACGAGGAAAAGTTGGTTTGAATTGAAAAGATACACACTGATAACCAAAAGGCAGATTTTTACACTAAAGCTTTTGATAAAGCAAAATTCGAAAGGCTTTTGAATTAAATGGTTTAAAAAATTTGACATTAGGGGATGAAAATGAGGTTGAATTCGAGATGGACAATGACTTGACGTGATCCTCATTGGTGTGTCTTTAAAAAAACATCCAAAAATTTTTTTTTATTTTAGGGGAAGAAATAGTTGTGGAAAATACAAAAAACATTTAAAAATTCAAAAAGTACAAAAAACATAAAAGAGACCAAAAGAGTTTTCGCGTGAATAGAGGAATGATAGTACATCAGTGGACTATCACTGTATGCTAAAAAATGTAATGTTAAAAGGTGGGTAAACAGGTCTTACTAATGATGTGTCAGTAGGTTTCGCACATTCAGTAAATTGTTTTTGAGATATAAACTTAAAAAGAATAACTGATTAATCTGTGGCTTAACATCTCTCGGATATATGGACTTAGTACTCCGAAATTTTGTTTGAGAGAATGCTAGATTCTGAGATACTAGGTCTTTATATATAATTGATATCTAGGGTATTATATAAGTTCTTCTGATTTGCGTCGGCAATTGCCTAGAACTTGTATAATACTTTTGTATTAAAAGCCTAAAGCTGCATCAAAATTGAAAATAATACGACAATTGCAATACAAAAGATTCCAAATTTGGAGCACCACCTATAAGTCGAGCCTTCATCTCTTTGTCTGTACGATAGCACTAACCTGAGCTCTCAAGGTCTCGCATTACCAAGATACAGATATCAATTAGATATATTCACATGTGAGATGAAATCTAGGGAATCTCGATATGGGAGTATATTCTGAGGTGGGAAACACAGGTAAGTCATGTTCCTTAAATTACCTAACGTATCTTAATAAAATTGAGAAATGTGTAGAGGTTTAAGTGGATCAGTATATTGACAATCTAAGTAAATCTTTTAGAACTTATATGATATGTTCAACGGTACTTGTGATATGTTCGAAAACTGATATGATCCTCTAACATAAAACTCACAAAATATGTCTGTAAATATATTTGTACAATGTTTACATTTCATTTCAGAAAAACCCAAAATATTTTTAGTGTGTTTTAGCATAAACTTTGGAAAATAAAAAAATATTTTATTCCTATCTTAGTTTCATCTACCGATAATGGAAAGCTGATCTTCAAAGTCCAAAGCGACAGTTGCTGGATGAAAACTGATGGATTACGGGTTGGAAGCTTATCTGGAAAGAGAAAATGTTCTGAAACGATAAGAAGTTCATTAATTTGAAACTTAAAATTGACAAAAAAATATCAGTTTGGTCATAAAGTTGTCAACCTAGGTCATTAACTTGGACATAGTAGACAAATCAGTTAACCGGGGTCATTAACTTGGACTTGGTCAACTGAGTGGGTCGTTAGAACTGATAAAATTCACAAAAAAGTTGAAAATATGAAGTTTTGAAGTCACTTCGTGCGAGTTGGAGTCCACTTCGTACGAGTTGGACACCTCGCACTAATCGAGAGCCATTTTGTAACAACCCGAACAATTAATGTTAGCGTTCATTCACGACGATACGTTTTACCATGTATATTTACGACATTACACGACAAGATTTAATAAAAAAACAATTGAAACCGAACCTAAACCCAACCCGTCTTCCCACCTTGGGGCCCAACCTCTTGCGGCCCAAGGCAACCCAACCCGCCCCACCATCCCTCGTTGCCCAAGTTCTCAAAACCGCCCCACCCCCTTGTTCTATATGTTACGCACGATGTATGTATGTATGTGTGTATGTATGTATGCATGTATGTATGTATGTATGTATGTATGTATGTATGTATGTATGTATGTATGTATGTATATGATCACAAAAACAAAACCCTAACCTACACAGGAAACCTGCGACCTCTGCCCTTTTCTCTTCCCTTCGCTGCTGCCACGGATGAACAACAAACCCAAGAACTCGATCTCTAGGCTGATCTCGACTTCACTAGGTATCCACACCTTATGTTTTGTTATTAATTATATTACTTCATGCACGTTTCAGTTATAAACTGCTTGATATATGGCTGCGATTAATTGTTATGCATGGTGAATTGATGTCATGTGAAGTGCAGAGATCTTGTGTTTTTTTATGTTTAGGTAGTTTACATGATCAGTTAGGTTGCTAGGGTTTCAATGGTGGGTTAAATCTTGCGTATTGCGATATATGTTAATGTTCAAGCATGAGGTATAGAGTTATATTGGCTGTGTTTATGATTATATATTGGGTATTGGTGTTATGATGCTAAGTCGTGGTTTGAAAATCATAAACAGAATCATGTATGATGATTTGGTACAATAGTTTATGTATGTATTGACGTGTATGGGTCGATCGGGGTGTTAGTTGTCTTGATGATCTTGTGTTTACTAATAATCAGTGTTACATGATTTGGTTTATGATAGAAACCTGCTGTGAATGATGGTTGTAAGTTGTTGGGGTCGTTAGATAATATTTTGTGGGGTTCGGGTAACAAAACAGGTTCTGTCCAGAACATTATAACATACTTTAATCAGCTGTAACTAGGTCATAATTTAATAAAAACCAGATTTTCTTGAGTCCACAAAGTAGAGTTTCCAAATGTGCTTCTAATGGCGCAGGAATCACAATTTTTGGACGTCATTTGCTATTTTAAAAGAATAATTACGTGACAGTGGTTAAAGCTGCGTTTTCCTGCAGAATTTTTATGTTATGTTTTACATTATAACTTGGGGAATACTTGGATTCAAATCATGAAAGTTGTAAAGTAGATGTTCCTAGGTGTCCGTGTAAATCTCCAATTGGAATTACGTCAATCGGATAACCGAGGATTTTTAAATAAATTGTTTCGTAAACTGCAGTCAGAAAGTGACGAATCTGATAGCTGCTTAATAAATGATTTTTATGGAGTTATTGTTAAAGAATTAGGCCTTGAAATTTTTACACAAGACCAACCTCTCCTAGGGATGCATCATGTAAAGAATCATAATGTTTGAAGCCATGTAAATAGGTGAAACGAGTCTCTCAAAACAACCTAGTTTTAGTGATTTTTGCTAAGCAAGAAACATGAACGTATAAGAACCAGACTTGCTATTTTTAATATCCATGAGTGTTAATTAATTGTATAAATAACATATATCATATCGAAGGAAGGTTGTGAACACGGTTATGGAACCATATAATAGAAGTGCCATGTGATTACTAGTTCGTGTGCTAGTTACTAGACAAGTGCAGGACTTTCGTGCTAATCATAAGCAAACCTAATAAATCGTGCTAACTATTATAGGGCGTGGTTGATTGCTCTTGATTTCATATACTTAGTCTAATCTTACCGACCAATACAAAGGTGAGTTCATGGCCCCTACATTTATCGTTTTAAATACACAGGGGAAGAAAACATGTACTGTTATGGTAATGTAACGCTTTTACTGTTACGTATTAACAAACTATATTGAGAGGGGTTATGTTATATGGTTATGGTCACAAGGAAGCATTATATCACATGTCAGTCCCCTTAAAACTTACGATGCCGTTAGTATTGGATTATAGCGAGAGAATTTGTAGTAGTACTACTAGGCCCGACAAGCCCCAGTCGTGCTAGTCGCACCCGTTAGATCGAACGTAGAAGGTCACGGGTGTAGAATTTGCTTAACACTTAGCCATGGTTGGTGATAAACCTGGTACAACAGGGGTAGCAACGTCAGCTTCGGATCGAACACTTTATTGACATGACCTAGGCTAGCTACCTAAACATATAACATATACTGCTTAACAATATAAAAACATGATTCGGGAACTGAATCGGGAAACTTACAATGATCTGATTCAGGTGGGATTAGGGAAACTTTATAACACACTGGTTCGGGGTTGAATTAGTGGAAACAACTTATCTTTAAAAATTGTGAACTAAAACCTATGAATTCAGTCTTCATTAAATGTTGACACTTGATGTTACATGTTTTCTCAGGTTGTTAAGGTATCTTCCAGAGTAGGAGCACTTCACGAGCATGAAAACTATTTTGTTTAAACGCTTGTGTCACACCACAACCGATGGCGGAAACATCAGAGTGAGACGAAATAGATTGCTCAAGGCATCATAACACTATTTACGACAATATTTAAATCAAACGAATTTCATTTCATAACAAAATTGTCAATTACAACCATGAAAGTCAAATACAACAATAACAACATAAAACCTAACATTCTGGGTGTGTATCTACGTCGTCCCTATTAAGTTTCGTCATGATCAACATCCTTAACCTACAACATGTTAAAAGTATAGTTCAATACAAAAGTATTGGCGAGTACACAAGTTTGATATAGCATAAGTATGAAAAGATTTAAACGAATCCACATGTTAAGATAGCATACTAGATAAATGTAAACATGCATGCGATCAATAAGTCAACCCTCACGTGTCACCGCAAAATAGAATAAACTTAACATGACCTCAAGAATACGGGTGGTGCGTTACTCCTATATCGCTATACATGTTAAGGGGGAGGCTCGTACGTAGTTAATGACAAATTGCATCACATAAGAATGTTCCAAGTATACAAATTGTGTATCACGTAACTATAGCATGTATGATGGATTGTTTGTGTGATTGCATAAAAGTATAAGTGTGATTGCGGGTATTTTGATAGACTAACATGTTGCACCTAAAGGTGTAAAGCGTAAAAAGGGTGTTCGAGTGTACTCACGGTTTTGCAAGCTTGCACTTGGTATTTCCATAAAGTGTTGGGAGAGTTTGGAGGATGGAGCCCTGATATCATTTGAAAGTCTTGAACTTTCAGATTGAGAGATAGCTTTAGAGAGAATAAGAGAAGTGTTTGAGGTGTGAAATGAGAGTGGGAGTAGGTGGTATTTATAGTTGAGGTCCGGGGGGTTGTTAGTTGGGTGCATTTAATGCAGAGAACACAAATTGGACCAATCTGTGGGCTAGAAACTATTTTTTCCAGATTATGCCCCTGAACTTGGTTTTTCTTTCATTTCATGCTATAACTTAGAATTTTTGCATATTTTTAAGTGTATAAAGTATATATAAGTATATTTTAGGTATCAAGTATGAATGTATGAGTATTTGCACATATAACAAGTATCGGTTTGTATGTAAGCACGTATTTAACGATTGAATGCATGTAAGACAAGTATATGTCAAGTATGAATTTTTTTACGATCAAAGTCTTGAATTACAAGATTGGGAAATGAAATACGAATGCGATATGAAGACAAGTTTCCATAAATAGAAATATAATTACACTTTCTAATTAAAAAGCATGGTGTTACAGTCTCCCCTCCTTTAGGAAATTCCGTTCCAAAATTTATTTAGGAGGAAGACTTTGAAAAAGATGTCATTTTAGTGAAAACGTTTGGCCAAAATCAAGTTTTGAAGTTTAAAGTCTATGTGAAGTTTATGCAAAAGTGTGTAAATATGTATCGAAATTTTGAAGGATAAAAACAGTAGGTTCGTGAAGCTAATTTATTTGACTAAGGTGTTTTGAGACATCAGTCGTAAAAATAAGTAAAAACATGTATGTGTGTGTGTAAACAAGTGAGCTTGACTGAGTCTGGACAACTCATTGGAAGGAATATTTTAAAAGAGTGCGGTCTAAGAGGAAGGTTTTAGGATTATTTTGATTAAAATAAGCGGTCCACACCGTAAGTTGTAAGAAAAGTTTTATCAGTTCTAAGGCGTATTAGTAAAATCACTTGTTGTAGAAACTGTTTATTGGAGAGAGCTAGGATGGTAAATATTTACGGTTTCTAAAAGGTTTTGGCTGTAAGTAACCGACTAGTTGTAGTATGCGCGTAGATAAGGGTGGAAGATAGTTTAAAAAAAATGAAACATTTGAAAGATTGAGCTGGTGTGGACGTTTACAAAAATGGATTAAATGTTTAGGCTGACTCACTGTAATAAAGTTTGGATGAAAGGTTAAGGGAATAATTGGGAATATCGTGGTATGGTGGTGAACGATTCGGTAGGTGTATGCGAGAGGTAGAAATGGTATGAATATCAAATAAAATGCGACATGGAATGCTGAGAGATGCTAGTGATAGTTGTGGCGGCTAAAGCTAATGATTTTGAGAATAAAGCTTTGTCATGGGTAATCGAGTACTAATCATTTCGAAGTGGGGTCACCAAAGTTTGTTATGAATCAAATGAATTTATCAAGGTCCGGGAAATCATTGAAATTCTCATGGCACGTTTTACGAACGTTTTGTAACATAGTAGGGACACTTATATATAGGAAGTACCAGCAGCGTATCCACCATGTTCACACCATGTTACCTCCATTTCACTATTCAGTGTCATAATTTACGTTCCGTGTTACGGTACACAGTAGAACCCACTACGGTTTTCATGCGCCTACCAATATAATCCTGTGTGCACCCACGATTATTTTGGTTTGTGCATGATCCACATAGTTTGTACTAGTAGTGTACGGGTCAGGTTACATCTAGTATTATAAGCAAAAGGTGTGTAAGATAGCGTATAAAAATTAAGTATGTACGCATGATTGTATGTATGCACAAGTGTGTTGAACGTAGGCAAAACCACTTGGGTTATGCTTCCTTATAGATTTCAAGTATGACTGCCAAGTAGTGCGAATGCATAAATTTTGAGTATGATTGAAGACAAATACGTATAACATTAGCATGCAGTATCGAGCGTATAGGTGGAATAAAAGGAGATTTAAAATATATAAGTTAATATGAAGTTGCGATTGTGTAAAATACAAAGTGTAATGGTGATATGTGTAATATTGTCATGTAATATTGACTGTATAAAAAGAAACGTATAAGGCGGTATGCATGTGTGTGGTTGCTTGAGTCAAAACATTGAGTTGGTTAAAATAAGTCGAATTTATCGGGAATGAAGGACCAAAATTGTGAAGGTCAGGTGAATATTGAGAAAGGTATTAATTTCTGATGTAAAATGTGGTTTGTAAAAATAAATGCTACTTTGGTTTTAAAATTTGTATTTGCATATGAAATTTTCTTGCCCATGTGTTTAGATTTGCGTATTTTGAAAATGTTGTATAATAGTGAGCATGCTTTATTTTATTTTATTTTATTGATGCTAGAAAAGTCGTGTTTTGAAAATTTTCATTTAAAACTTAAACTTTGAAATATTTATTTTAGCAAAGTACTTATACGTATGTGAGAGAAAGTTTTCGTTGGTTTCTTGTTGGAAATAAAATGTCTTTAGAATTGTAGTATAAAGTGAGTGTGTTGTGGACGAGTTATGAAAATCAAGGGCAAGTGGTTCGTTTGACCGACTAATTTGATAGGTAGCATTTCATAAAGTTTTTGAAAACAATTGTGAAAAAAAAACGTTTAAAGTATCATTAGGGGTTTTTTGTATGTAATTTACGTAAATAAATTTATATGGTGAGAAATTGTTTGGATAAATAAGGTTCGAGGTTTATGTATAATGAGGAAAATTCACTTAATGATAAAAAGCTTTAGGTATAAATCTAAATCTATTAGTTGTCATGAAAGTGGTCGACAATAGGGAAAGGGTGAGGCTTTATCGTGACGTGATCATGAAAGTTACGTTTGAGCATGTAAGTAACACGTATGAGTTCACATAGGTGACATAGGCATAACAAGTATTTGATAGTATAAACACGTACGATTGCGTATGGAGTACAAATTTAGTTGGTTTGCGAGAATTACTATTGTTTTTTATTGCGAAAGATGTGCGAAATTGTGCATCGGGTTTGAAATGAACGAGATAACATGTATTAAAACACATAGCAATTGAGATAGCATAAAAGATAGACTTTGTAAAATATTGGAGTGCTTTGGGTTGAGAAGCGTCGACTATTCCAAAGTGAATCGAAGATCCTTTCAAATTAGAGGAACGTGCTTTGGCCTATAGGTAAAATGCTCTCGTCGAGAAGCGATTAACGGCATTTTACCCTTCTAGATACTACACGTATCTAAGTGATTGAAAAATCAAAACTTTGGCGAGATTGAAAAATCGAGGAGTGCGACTAGTTGACAAGGTGTGGGTTTCACCCCTAACTTTGCAACATCGTACCCTTAGTGCGGTTGGTACTTACCAAACGAGGAGCGAATTCCGACTCGTTGGTAAGGGTCCACTAGAATATGAAACGGAAATTTTCCATCAAGGTATGGATATCACTCCTATCTTGATGGCGTAATTCGTGAAAAATCGAATACGCGAATTGAGAGCCATTTACCAAAGTGTGGGTTTCACACCTATTTTGTTGAAGTCGTCTCGTTTGTAATGCGAGTCTCTTCAAGTCTTCAAGTGTGTATATTGTGTAAATGGTCTTAGGAAAGACACATGGTATATATTAAGACCAAAAGAAATAGGAAGAAGCAAGGTAGGAAGATTTAACATTTTAGGCATATAACAAGAATGGTCAAAGTGGTCACTTAAACTATAGACTAGGTCGAACATGGAAATTCTACCTAATTCCCTATAGTTATGGCACTGATACCAACCTGTCACACCCCAACCGATGGCGGAAACATCGGAGTGAGACGAACGAGATTACTCGAGACATCATAACACTAAATGTGCCAATATTTCATTCATCAAATTTTCAAATACAACATAAATTCAAATACAAAATAACAACATCGAGATAAGTTCAATCAAAACAAATAACTAACTTAGCATTCGAAGCGTGTTTCTATGCCGATCCTACTAAGTTTCATCATACCAACTTCATTAACCTGCAACATGTTAAAAAGTATAGTTCAATAACAAAGTATTGGCGAGTACACAAGTTTGATATCATAGCATAGGTAGTAAAAACGTTTAAACAAGTCCACATGATAAGCTAGTATACGAGAATAAAGTAAACATGGCATGTGAACTACAAGTTAATCCTCAAGGGTACCGCATATTAGATTAAAAGAATACTTAACATTGACCACAAGAATACGGGCGGTGCATTACTCCTATAGCGATATTTATGTTAAGGGAGGCTTGCTCGAAGTTAATGACATTTAGTATCACATAAGAATGTACCAAGTAAACATTTCAAGTATCACATAACTTTAGCATGTGTGATGGATTGTTTGTGTGATTTCATAGAATAAAAGTGTGATTTAGTGTGTTTAAGATAAATTAACATATTGCACGCAAAAGTGTAAAGCTTAAAAAAAGTGTTCGAGTGTACTCACGGTTTTTCAAAGTTAATTCCATGAAAGCGTTTAGGTTGATTAAGGGGACGAACACCAAGTTATCCTACACAAGGAAACGTAGTTGTGTGAGTATTGGAATGACGGTGGAGTTTGGTAATTTTAGGAATTTAAAGTATGCAAAAAGTATGTATAATCGAAAGTATTTATCTAGACGTTAACGTTCGTTTTTGACACTATAAGCCCCAAAGGGTGTTTGTGTTTTTATGGGTCATGCCCAATAGAATTGTAACGATGGTTAGGTCTTAGATAAAATAACCTAATATTAGGAGAAGTAACCATATGGTCATCGTCAAAGGTTAGGTTATATTTATTATTTACATATATAGTTTACATATATTATTATAAGTTTATCATAGATTCAAATAAGTCATGGATATCATATAAGTCATAGAAGTCATGCATGGAGGTAGGAGGTAACCGTCCTAAACCTCTTTCGTAAGATTCACCAATACACAAATTTCCATAAGGATAATCCGGATGGTCAAGAATATAGTACTTCACTAAGCTACGCTTCGAACCGAATAAGCACGCTCGATGCGTGCATCCCGAACATGGCAACGTTTGGGGACGTGTCGTAGCCTTGTTACTCTAGTGAAGGTGAACCGTAGCTTAATGGATGGAAATCATCAAGTGAGGGGCGGATGGAAAAGTTGGATAGCTAAGGCCTCCATGTAATCACACCTACACCAAACACAAGCTTGTAAGCTTGGATGGCTCAACACTTGTGGGTTAGAAACCCTAGTAAAAACCACAAGTTTAGAGGCATGTTTAGCCTCTTGATTTTGTATGATCAAGTATAGCTAGCTCAATAACCATAAACTTGATTAGAGGCACAAGTAGCATAGAGTTGTTATGGTTAAAACAATTTTAAGAAAAGTTTATAAGTTTAACTTCCAAAACAGAAAGCTTGGCCCTAAAAATGGTATTGTTCCACCTTGGTTTTCCATGGAACAATTATAAAAACGCGAAGCACACTTACTAAAAATGGAAAGTTACAAATGCGAAGTGTGTTGATACAGTTTGTGTCTGTCGCTTGTTCTTAATTACAGTGGTAATTGTACGGTCTTTGCTCAAGTGTCTGTATAGGTTTGGTCGTGTCGAATAGATCGAGATATCCTTCTATCTTGATCTAGTATGACATCTTACCTTGTCTGTGTTAATCAGTTGCATGTGTGCATACTGATGAATCTTGAAAATGTCAAGTCTACACACGTTCTCCAGTAAAATGGATTCTGTGCGAGTCAGAGTTTTCGTACGAATCAGGTGATTCGTACGAAATACTTGAGTATCTAATGTGTTTCGCACAAAATCTTGGAGTTGTGACTCGTGTGAAATAGTGTGTTCAGTATGTCTAGACTCGTACTTCGTACGAAACTAGACAGACTCTATATAAGCAGACATGTACCTCTTAGTTGAGGGTTGCCTGGAGAACTAGTTGACTTGCGCGTGAAAGTAAGCTAGCTAGTTAGTCAGACCAGAGAGCTTGTTACTCTTTGAGTTGGTTATCTGTGTAGACGAAGACACAAGAACACAACAAGTTTGTTTGAGTCATACGAGCATTGTGTGTATATGTTTGTACTTGTTCTCAATCATTAAACCAAGATAGTGAATCTTTGGTTACCCCGTGTTCTTTACTTTGCTTTGGTTGCATGCACACTTGGATTCCGCACTTGTGTGTGTGTCATATGAACAAGGAACTGGTTTAACACCATCCGCGGGTGGACCTACAAGTGGTATCAGAGCTTTCGCTCTTTCCTTGTTCATAACTGAGCTTAGTTGTGTCTGAGCTAGTTTGAAGATTTCTTAAATGTTCTTGAGCCTCTAGAAGAAAACTTAAGTTTTGGATAGATAACTAACTTAAAACTTGGTTAAAATCTGTTGCCTGCAGGAATTTTATGGTAAATTTTTCTGAAGAACACCCTTAAAGAAGAAATCTGCAAATCTGATTAGTTTGGTAGGGTTGACATTTTCTGATTTGGATCTGGACTTGGACTATGGACTGTTAAAAATCTGTGTTTTAACTAAAAGTGGGTAAGACAACAGGTATTTTCGAAAAGGCAGGTCTACACAAGAAAGGAAATTTCTCACCAAACCATTTCTGAAAAGATTCCTCTGAAAAAACGTTGAACTAAACATTTGGTGCGACTGAAAAAGATTCGTGCGAATCATCTTGACTCGCACGAAACAACCATTTCGCACGAAACATCTGTATTTCGCACGAAACAGTTGTCTTGCATGAAACTGTTTTTGACTGCTTTTCGTGTTTTTCAAAGCTTTGTGATTTTAAGAATTTGTCATATTTTCAAATCTTAAAATTTTAAAAGGTAATTATAATTTGAAACTTTAAGCCTTTAAATTTTTCATAAAACAAGAAAATATAATGAGTTCTAACCCATGGGATTGGAGTTGTTTAAGCTCAAATCAGGAGTCTTCGCAAAGCTCCGCAACATCATGGGTAAAATCTTTGATGCCTCAACATACAACAATGATCTCTGCAAATCAATGGCCGTGTGTTGCGAATCAAAATCAAAGCATCCAAACTCTATTAATGAGCGAAAGTGAAACAGGGAGTAATAACCGACCGCCGAAGTTAAATCACATGAACGATTATCCTGCATGGAAAAGTCGTTTTCAAACGTATGTTCTCGGTCAAAACACGGAATTGTGGACGTGTTTCACTACCCCCTACAATGAAGCACTTGAAGAAGCTGGATCAAATCCAATCTCATTGGCCAATCTAGTCGAAAGTGACAAGAAAGCTTACGATCTAGAGAAAAAGGCATTTGCTATCCCCTCACACAAGCTCTACACAAAGACATTTATCATCAGTTTGTGTATTGTACTACAACGAAAAATTTGTGGGACACTTTAGAAGCAAGAGGTGAAGGTAACGCCGCTACCAGTAAAATTCGGCTCAAGAAAGAGTTTGAAGGTTTCATGTTCATAGAGAACAAAACCTTGAATGATATGACCACTCGGTTTTATCATCTTCTCAGCGAAATGTACTCGTATAAAGTGTTAGTAGAACCACAAGAAATTGTGATGCGATTTGCTGATGCTTTACCACCAAAATGGGGTCAATTTATTGATCTTTTAAAACATACAGGTGTTTTGGACTCAATTAGTATTTATTAATTTGTGCAGAAACTGGAGAACAAGAATGAAGAAGAACTCCGGAAGGCACAACGAGTCTCTGCTCCACAGAACCCTGAGATGTATTTTGGAGGTATAAATGCAGGTACAAGCTCAAGTCAGCAACCGAAGCTATAGACCGCGTTTGTGTCAAACGTGAACCCTTTCCTACCCCAGCCTGTCCAATCAAGTCAATCTACAGGTTCGAGCAATCAAACTTATGGACAGGCTTTTGATCCGAAAGCATTCCTTCCACAGCCAGGGGATTTAGCGCATAAAGCTCCACAGCAAGCTTCTCAACAAGCTTTCTATGGAAACAAAAGTCAATCGGCAAATCCCAACACTGTCAAACTTGACACGTCAAATCTCTCCAAATGAACGTAGAAGTTGCACATGAACACGCAGAACTTCTAAATACCATGGTCAGTTCATATTGTGGTTTAGTTGCAAGTCAAATAGGGAACATCAATTTGACAAACGAAGACTATGAACAAATTGACCGAGATGAAATGGAGCTGATGGACATCAAGTGGGCATTTGCAAGTGCTATGAGAAGAGCGAAGGATTATATGAGAAGAACGGGTAGAACCAGTTTGGAAAGCAAGAAGGATACAAAATACAGCTTTGACAAAACCGCCGTTACTTGCTTCAACTATGGAGAAAGAGGTCACTTTAAGCGGGAATGCACAAGACCCAGCAAGGGAGGAAATCACAACCCCTTTCGAAATCAGTCTCAACCATCCAATACAGCACGATACAACAACAAAAGAAGAATAGTAGCTGTTGGCAACTTTAACAACACCAGTCAATCAGGACCTCCAAACACGCACAGAGCTATGGTAGTTCAGTCTGATGAAGGATGCGATTGGTCAGTACAGTTGGGAATTGAGAACAATGGAAGAACTGCATGCTATGCGAAGATCGTGGATCAAATCAAGCATGATCACAGCATCAATACTCCAAATAACGATGATACATCTGGGGATGCTGGTAGTTCTGATGAAGAATGGTCAAGTTCAGATGATTATGGATCTGATTCTGATGTGAAGAAAGGAAGTGATGCTGAGGTTGAAGAGTTGCTGAGTGAAGCTGAGATATTGAAGAGTGAAAAGGTAAGAATGACGAGGAATGCAGAAGCTGCGGAAACAGAGACAGAGGCACTCTCTACAGATGATGCAGCTTTTCCTCATCACACTGCCTTTATGGCAAATGTTGAAGGTTCTTCAAAACAGGTAAATTCTGACCCTCCTACTGTTTGCAATGACTGTGTTGAGTTGAAAATAAAATATGAAACCGTCAACAGTCATAATCAGAATTTAGTGGTTGAACTATCAAAATGCAAAGAGGCGAATTTGGCGCTAACTAGAAATGAATAAGAATTCAAATCTGCAATAGAAACCCTTAAGAAAAGTGTTTCTGAATTGACAAAAACAGTTTTGAATAAACAGACAGGAATTAATAACTACATTAATCTCCTAGAAGAAACAAAGAAAGAGTTAGCCATCGCGAAATGCGAATATGATTCGATCAAACGCAAATTGGAAAGTTATTTTAACTCCCAATATGTGCTTGATCATATCATTGAAGTTCAAAAACTAAAAGGAGATGCTCAATGCATAAGGTATAAGTCGTGTCCACCCCAATGAAACACAACTATACCAAAATGCCTGATGAAGAGGCGATGCCTCGTTTTTAACCCTCTGTACCTTTGAATCCTGAGGAATTCGCAGCAGGGTTAGGGTTCAAACTAGGCAATTCCTCTCAAGAACCAAGCAAGCCAGAAAGTTCAAATTCTGATGAAGAAGAGGATGATACATCAGATGATGAATCAAGAAATGATGATCAGGATCAGCCTCTTGATGAAAGGAAACGAGTAGAATTGTCTGCTACTTCTAGTACTCAATCTGTTGAGAATCAAGATACTGCTCCCAAGATATCTGTGAAGACAAGTGTGTCTACACAAGAAGTAGATAATGTGTTGTATACTTTGGTTGGAGATAAGAAAATCTATTTAAACAAAGATTTTCCAATTAAAAACGTAAATCCAATCTCTATAGATCAGGTTTTTGAAAAGTCAACAACCAAACCTTTAGAGAAGAAAAAGTCAACCAAATCACAACCATTATCCGCTTCAAAAGAAAAAGAATGGAAGCGAGTTGAAAAGCCCACAACTTCTCAACCAAAGGTTGAAGCAAAAGGCTCTCGTTACCAGAAAAAGGCTAAAACTGTTAAATTTGTAAGTTCTAAAGGTACCGATAAAGTCGAAACTTTTCAAGGAAAATCTAATGTTGATTTTGTAAAGAAAGTCCAGATTTTGAAAAGAAATAGTCAAAACAATTACACCCAACGCACATATGGATGTAATGAAAATGAACCCAGTACCTCAGGATCCAAAAATTCAACATCAAGCCGAGAAACACGATCTCCTAGTTTTGTTGAAAGGAGAACACGTTTCAAATGTGGAGAATTGGCCACATTATAAAAGATTGTCAAAATCTAGCCAAATCAAGATGTATAGAGAAAACCCCTCATGAACCAACTTGCAAACGTAAATTTGTTTCTCCGACACAAGATAAACGAATTATTAAAGATCAAAAAGAGAAACAAAAACGTAAACAAGTAAAAGCAGTTGAGAAAGCTTTAAAATCGGATTCTTCGAAAAAGGATCAAAGATCTTCAAATTCAATAAAACCAGACACTATTAAAACTGTAAATAATAGTAAATCTGGTAATCAACAAGGATCTTGAAAACAGAAGACCGGGAATGGTTCAAAAGGAGTTTCTCAGTTTGTTAATCATCAAGAAAGTGAGATTACATTTCTCGATGATAAGGGACGACCCAAGACCACTAAGGCTTGGGTCCCCATCTCAAATTAATCTTGTTTGTGGAATGTGCAGGGTGTTCTAGGAGGAACTGTAAACAGTCATTGGATTGTTGACAGTGGAGCATCAAGGCACATGACGGGCTTTGCGGCTCCTATATGATGTGAAAAGCATAAGGGGTGGTTATGTTTCTTTTGCTGGTGACAAAGGCGGATACATCACTGGAGAAGGAATGGTCTCCAATGGTGTTGTGAGCTTCGACAAGATCAATTATGTGCGGCAAATGGATCACATCTTCTTAGCGTTTCTCAAATATGCGACAAGAAGTTCACGGGTACATTTTGATGATGCCGGATGTTATGTGCTGAAGCCTGGATTCAATATCCCGAAGGAATGGATTCTCCTGGCTCTAAGAATTAATGCTTTGTATATTCTTGATATGAGCCAAGCTATTACAACATTTGCACAAGTCACATGTTTTGTTTCTAAAGCCACCGAGAAGGAATCAATCTCCTGGCACAGACGTATGGGACACATTCACCTGAGGAAAATGAACTATTTGGTGAAGAACAATCTAGTGAATGGTGTACCAGTGAAGAACTTTCATCTTCAAGACGTTTGTGTATCATGCCAGAAAGGGAAGCAAGCAAGAAAGTCCCATCCCATGAAGAAGATCAACACTGTGAATATGCCACTGGAACGTCTTCATATGGACCTATGAAACACAAGACAACCTTTGGTGATTCTTATTGTCTGGTAGTTACTGATGATTATTCCAGATTCTCATGGGTAAATATGTTGGCGCACAAGAGTGAAGTTCCTACTATCCTCAAGAATCTCCTGACTCTGTTAGAAAATTTGTACAATTTGAAGGTAAGGAGAATCAGAAGCGACAATGGCACCGAATTCAAGAATCAAGTTATGGACGAGTACTGTTCTTCAAAGGGTATTCTGCATGAGTACAGTTCTCGATACACTCCACAACAAAATGGTGTCGCTGAGAGGAAGAATAGAACTCTTATTGAAACTGCAAGAACCATGTTAGTAGAATCAGAACTTCCTGTTCAATTTTGGGGAGAAGCTGTTGCTACTGCGTGCTACACTATGAATAGAGTTCTAATGGTAAAGAGACATGGGAAGACATGTTTTGAGTTGTTACATAAAAGGAAACCGGATGTTTCTTTCTTAGAACCATTTGGAGCTCCATTCACTATGATCGACCCACATGGAAATTTTGGTCCCAAGGCTATCGAAGGTTTCTTTCTTGGATATGCTACTCCAAATTTTCGGGTGTGGAATTTGTCTTCGTAGAAGATTGAAGAATGGGGTGAAGTCAAGGTTCAGAGATATACAAAAGCTGTTAGAGCTCCGGGTGCTCCTTGGATGTTTGACTACGATGGGCTGTTTGACTCCTTTAATCTGCCAACTTTTGATGATGCTTTTGGAAAGTGATACTGCAGTAGACTCGTCATTAGTTCGACCAATTATTGTTAACTCTCAAGTGTCGACTTCGGTTAACAATCTTGTTCAAAATGAGGAATTCGAAAACGCTGCGGATTTTAATGTTTCATCAGAAGAAGATGAGTTTCATGATGCAAATGAAGCTGCCTCAGGTGCTGTTCCTGGATTTTCAAATGGTACGTCAAATATTCAACCTCAAGGAACGACTGAAGGTCAGGCATCTACAACGTCATCAAATCCAGCTATCGATTTAACTATTGATCTGAATATCAATAATTTGGATATCAATTCTCGAGTTCCTGATGTGCCAGAAACTCGAATTCATAATATCCATCCTCAGCAGAATATTATTGGAGATGTCCAGAGTGGTGTGCAGATGCGTAATCAGCTTTGAAACAACCAGAATGCTGGATTATATTAAGAAATCAGGGAATCTGGTGGTCTGAATGATTGGTCTTCTGCCTACTATGTGTGCCAAGTAGAACCAAAATCTTGGAAGGATGCAATGAAAGTAGACTCGTGGGTTGAAGCCATGCAGGAAGACCTTCAGCAGTTTCAGAAGTTAGGCATCTGGAAATTGGTTGACAAGCCTGACGGCTACAAGAAGATTGGTACACGATGGGTGTACAAGTGCAAGAAGGATGACCGAGGTGTTGTTGTGAGAAACAAAGTGCGATTGGTTGTTCAAGGTTTTAATCAGGTCGAAGGGATCGATTACAATGAAGTTTATGCACCGGTTGCACGACTTGAGGCCATAAAAATCTTTTTGGCTTATGCGTCCTTCAAGAAGTTCATCGTTTATCAGATGGATGTGAAGAGTGCATTTGTTCATGGTGTGGTAGAAGAGGAAGTATATATTGAGCAACCGCCAGGTTTTGAAGATCCACTCCATCCTGACAAGGTTTGGCTTCTTAACAAGGCGTTATATGGTCTTCATCAAGCTCCGAGGGCTTGGTATGAAACTTTGTCTACCTATCTGTTGAAGAATGGTTTTCGATGAGGCCTGATCGACTGTACTCTCTTCATCAAGGAACAGGAAGAGGATTTGCTACTAGTATAGGTTTATGTTGATGATATTATATTTGGGTCTACAAACACTCGAATGTGCAAAGACTTCGAGCAGGTTATGCAGGAGAAGTTCGAAATGAGCACTATGGGAGAAATGAATTTCTTTTTAGGTTTGCAGGTTCAGCAATCAAAGGAAGGGATTTTTATCCCCAAACCAAGTACGTCGGAGATATTCTCAAGCGATTTCAGATGGATGACTCAAAACCTTTGGGAACTCCATTAGCTCAAAATCATGGGATTACTCCAGATGGAATGGGTGAACATGTAGAACCATCTCTCTATTGTGCTATGATCGGATCTCTCATGTATCTTTCTGCTTCAAGACCCGACATAATGTACCCAACATGCCTTCTGGCACGCTATCAGTCTAGTCTGAAAGTTTCTCACTTGATGGCTGTGAAAAGGATCTTTCGTTATCTAAAGGGTCGTCCTGACACTGGTCTATGGTACCCTAAGGATGATAACTTTGATCTGACAGCATTCAGTGATTCTGATCATGGCGGCTGTAAAATCGATGCAAAGTCAACAACAGCAGGATGTCAGTTCTTGGGAAATCGCCTAGTCACGTGGCAATGCAAAAAGCAGACTTGTGTAGCTATATCAACATGTGAGGCTGAGTATATTTCAGCTTCTAGTTGCTGCTCTCAAGTTCTATGGATTCAATAGCAAATGTGCGACTACGGTTTTGAATTTCTTTCTACTCCTATTTTTGTTGACAATGAAGCTACTTTGCAGATCACTCGGAATCTTGTACAACATTCAAAAACAAAACACATTGAGATTAAGTATCATTTCATACGTGATTGTTATGAAAAGAGAGTTATCGATGTTGTTAAAATCCACACAAATCCCCAACATGCCGACCTTTTTACCAAAGCCTTTGATAAATCACGTTTTGATTATCTGCTTTTGGTCAATGGCATCAAGGCGAAGCCCGAGTAATCAACCATGGCTAACTATTTTTGTATAAACTTTTCTAAAAATCTAAAACACAAAAAGATTTTTAGTTTTATATTTTAGGGGGAGTAAATTTCAAGAAAATACAAAAATATGTCTTTTATTTACCTTCTTTGTTTAAGGGGGAGAACAATTCAGAAAAATAGAAAAACATTAGAAAAATAAAAAATGAGTTTCTTGGATAAGTTGAAGATGATGAAATTCACCGGTAAATCTGTCAAAAGTGGTTAAAAAGCATAGAAAGAAGATTGATAAGTAGCTTTACTAATGATGTATCGGTAGGCTCACAATCAGACAAAAATGTGCAGGTTGATATAAACCTAACAGACAGAACGCCAGGTGGGAACCATTCATTAGCATATGGTCTTGGTACCGAAATTTCATTTGATAGAGTGCCGAGGTTCTGAGATATACGGTCTTTATGCTGGCTTATCATCTGGGTATCATGGTTGAATCTTTTGCCGAAAAATAACGGTGGCGCAAGTCTAGAACTTCCATGATATCATACATACGTGTACATACTGCATACGACCTTCAAATAAGTGATAAAATATCACAGCTTTATGCGGGAGCTAAGTTCGTCTCTTTGTCGGTACGATGGTACTAACCTGTTCACGGACTTACTCCTGTGCCCTCATGCATATGAAAATCAAGTTCCTCATCAATAAGTGATTAATCACAAAGGGCTTGTTTTCAATAAAAAATAAGTGAGTATCTCACATCATTCATATACGTCAAAACATCAAAAATAAGTGAGTATCTCACATCATTCATATACGTCAAAACAGATGATAAAGCAGCATACTCACAGGTAACATGTTCTCTCGTGCATATCTTGATACGAGAATGTGTCGTGATGTGGTTGAACACCGGCTAGTAAGTATAAATCCATATCTTAATTATATATCCTAATCATGATTACATCTGATAAGTCTGAGCTTACGTGGACAAGAATACCGATAATCATAGTTGAATACTTATCTGTTTAATCTTGAAAACCTAATACAGGTTTTGACAAAGATTAAAATGCAGGTATGATTCCTTTACCTTGAAACTCGAAAAAGATTGTAGTTTATCTATTTTGTTTTTCAGTCTAGTTTACTTAGTTGCTTATGTAATTATTTTTTGAAAGTTAGCCAAAGTTGATACTCGAGAGTTTCTACCAAGATACGCCAGAAAACCATCTATTTAATATCGCAACTTCATGAAGTAATATCTTGCAACAAGTAATCCATCAAAAGAAATCCAAAATCTGAAATTCATTTGAGTGTGTGTATCTCATACGAATGAACCTAGTCATTTGTTTTGACTTGGTCACTTGTTTTTCTCAAATCTGCTGCTGGAATTCATACGAGTGTGTGTATCTCGTTCAGGGAATACAATCATATGAAGAATTTATGATAAGTTTTTCGTGTGTATTCCCTGAGAAATTTGTATTCTAATTATATTTGTCTATGAGTACAGATTGATACAAAAGAACATAAACAAAGACCAGCAACGAAGAAATCTAACAAGTCAGAAGAGGAAACAAGAAAGATTTAAAGTTTCTTAGAAGTTCGAAGACCTGATGCTCTAATCATTAGATAGCAGATCTATCAATGGATAGCAGATCTTCAGGGGGAGTTTGTTGATACTCCAAACCATTCTATGTGAAGACTAAAGTCTGAAGACCAAAGACCGAAGATCGAAGACTAAGCAACATCCAAGGGGGAGTTTGTTGACAGAGTTTTGTGTCTGACGCTTGTTCTTAATTACAGTGGTAATTGTACGGTCTTTTCTCAAGTGTCTGTATAGGTTTGGTCGTGTCGAATAGATCGAGATATCCTTCTATCTTGATCTAGTATGATATCTTAGCTTGTCTGTGTTAATCAATTGCATGTGTGCATACTGATGAATCTTGGAAACGTCAAGTCTACACACGTTCTCCAGTAAAATGGATTCTGTGCGAGTCAGAGTTTTCGTACGAATCAGGTGATTCGTATGAAATACTTGAGTATCTAATGTGTTATCTGTTTCGTACGAAATAAGGATTTCGTACGAAACAGTGTCTCGCACAAAATCTTGGAGTTGTGACTCGTGTGAAATAGTGTGTTCAGTATGTCTAGACTCGTATTTCGTATGAAACTAGACAGACACTATATAAGCAGACATGTACCTCTTAGTTGAGGGTTGCCTGGAGAACTAGTGGACTTGCGCGTGAAAGTAAGCTAGCTAGTTAGTCAGACCAGAGAGCTTGTTACTCTTTGAGTTGGTTATCTCTGTAGAAGAAGACACAAGAACACAACAAGTTTGTTTGAGTCATACGAGCATTGTGTGTATATGTTTGTACTTGTTCTCAATCATTAATCAAGATAGTGAATCTTTGGTTACCCCGTGTTCTTTACTTTGCTTTGGTTGCATGCACACTTGGATTCTACACTTGTGTGTGTGTCATATGAACAAGGAACTGGTTTAACACCATCCGCAGGTGGACCTACAAAGTGTTACAGTCTCCCCTCCTTTAGGGAATTTCATCCCAAAATTTTGGAAGATGCAACGAACAAATGTGGATACTTCGTCTTAATGTCGCTTTCAAGTTCCCAAGTAAACTCAGCGCCACGTTTCCTTCCCATCGCACCTTCACGATAGGCATTCGACTGCGCCTTAGTTGCTTAGTGCCTTGATCCATTATTTTGACTGGTTTCTCCATGAAGTGTAAGGTCTCATTAATTTGAATATCTTCAAGTGGAACTTGGAGTCCTCTTCAGCGAGACATCTCTTCAATTTGAGACGTGGAAGGTAAGATGAACGTTGTTGAGCTCTTGTGGTAGGTCCAGTGGGTATGCTACCTTGCCAATCCTCTCGAGAATCTTGAAAGGACCTACATAGCAAAGAGCGAGCTTTCCCTTTTTCCCGAAATGAACCACACCCTTCCGAGGGGATACCTTGAGAAGTACAAAGTCTCCAATGTTGAATTCAAAAGGCTTGCGTCTTTTATCTGCATAACTCTTTTGTCGGCTTCTAAATTTGAGCAAGTTGTCGCGAATCTGCAAAATCTTGTCCGTCGTCTGTTGTACAAGCTCGGGACCGGTGATTTGAGCTTCCCCGATATCGTGCCAACAAATAGGCGATCGGCACTTGCGTCCATACAATGCCTCTAAAGGTGCCATTCAAATACTCGTGTGGTAACTGTTATTGTACGAGAATTCGACCAAAGGCAAGTGCATGTCCCAATTGCCACCAAAATCAATTACGCAAGAATGAAGTATGTCATCTAGATTTTGGATGGTACGCTCGATTTGTCCATCAGACTGAGGATGGAAAGCAGTAATGAGATTGAGGTGAGTACCAAGAGCTTTTTGAAATGTTTGCCAAAGACGGGAAGTGAAATGCCCATCACGGTCCGAAATAATATCAATGGGGACACCGTGATGACAAATGACTTCATCCGTGTAGATACGAGCCAATTTCTCAACTCGATAGTCTTCACGTATGGGAAGGAAATGAGCGGACTTGGTCAGACGGTCGACGATTACCCAAATACTATCATGACCAGACGATGTTCGAGGGAGTTTGGTAATGAAATCCATAGCAATACTCTCTCATTTCCAAACAGGAATATCCGGCTGTTCGAGTAAGCTAGAGGGACGTTGATGTTCGGTCTTTACCTTGGAACAAGTAAGGCATTTCGAAACGTAGCAGGCAATATCTTTCTTCATACCAGGCCACCAATAAGACGCACGAAGATCATGGTACATCTTATCGGCACCGGGATGAATAGAATATCGAGATTTATGTGCTTCATTCATCAGGATTTCACAAAGATTATCACGGTTAGGGATCCAAATACGGTCAAGATAGCACATGATTCCATTGGATTTGGTTATGAGTTGGTTTTTAGCACCACACTTCAACTCCTTATCGAGGTTACCCTCATCAACGGTTGAGTATTGCGCCTCATGAATCATCTCTTGAAGCTTTCCCAAAGTTTGGTAACAACATACACTCTTAACATGAGTTTTCTGACTAAGTGCGTCGGGTACAACATTCGCTTTACCAGGGTGATAGCGGATATCGCAGTCGTAGTCGTTTAATAATTCCACCAACAACGTTGACGCATGTTGAGTTCCTTTTGATTGAAGATGAATTGGAGGCTCTTATGGTCGGTGAAGACCGTACACTTTGTACCGTAAAGGTAGTGACACCATATCTTTAATGCAAAAACACCTGCACCAAGTTCGAGGTCCTGCGTAGTATAGTTTTTCTCATGAATTTTGAGTTGTCATGACGCGTAAGCGATGACATTTTCTCGTTGCATAAGAACACAATCAAGACCTTGTCTTGAGGCATCGCAATACCCGACAACGTCGTCGGTACCATCAGGAAGGGTTAGGGTAGGAGCATTGTAAAGCATGTCCTTGAGCGTTTGAAAAGATTCCTCTTGTTCAGAACCCCAAACAAAAGGTTTATCCTTTTGAGTCAAGGAAGTGAGAGGCACGACAATTTTTGAGAAATTCGAAATAAACCGATGGTAATAACTGGCTAAGCCGGGAAACGAACAATCTCGGACGGTGTCTTAGGAGCAATCTAATTTTTCACCGCCTTGATTTTTGCGGGGTCAAAGTGGATACCAAGTTCGTTGACGACAAGACCAAGGATTTGAACCTCCTTTAGCCAAAATTCACACTTGGAGAACTTGGCGTAAAGACGTTCAGTACGCAACAGCTGAAGGGTAAGATGCAAGTGTCGCTCATGCTCTTCTCGCGTCTTAGAGTAGATTAGGATATCGTCAATGAAGATGATCATGAATCGGTTGAGATAGAGCTTACACACGTGATTCATTAAATCCATAAACACGGCTGGTGCGTTGGTCAAACCAAATGGCATGACCGGGAACTCGTAGTGCCCATAACGTGTGGGAAATGCGATTTTGGGTATATCTTCTTCGAGGACTCGAAGTTGATGATAACCATAGCGAAGGTCGATCTTCGAGAAACAAGTTGCGCCCTGAAGTTGATAAAAAAGGTCGTCGATGCGAGGAAGAGGGTATCGGTTCTTGACCGTAAGCTTGTTGAACTCACGATAGTCGGTGCACATTCGGAAGGATCCGTCTTTCTTTTTGACGAATAGAACGGGAGTGCCCTAAGGAGATGTGCTAGGGCGTATGAAGCCTTTATCAAGAAGCTCCTGAAGTTCGCTAGACAACTCTTGCATATCCGAGGGTACTAGACGATATGGGGATTTTGCGACCGGAGTTGCGCCAGGGATTAGATCGATGCTAAAGTCAACTGAACGAGGAGGATGAAGAGAACAAGGAAGATCCTCAGGAAAGACGTCAGGTTAATCACGCACAACGGGAATTTCACTCACTCTTGGACCCTTATCCTTCTTTTCCATGATGTGGGCCAGAATGGCGAAGTATTCCTTACGCAAGTACTTGTTCGCTTGGATACACGACATAAGCTCAAGGCCTTTTGAGGGTTTCTCGCCATAGACGTGTAAGGAATCGTTATTGGGAAGGGGAAGGAGAATGAACTTTTCTGAACAAACAACTTCAACATGGACCCGCCTAAGCTAATCCATACCTACTATGACATCGAAGCTACCCATTTGCAAGGGTATGAGGTCAATGGAAAACGTATGATCGTTGAGATTCAAAGAACAATTAGAAAGGATAGAATCGACGGTGACGGATTTTCTGTCAGCGACTTCGACTTCAAATGATTTAGGCAACTTAGAACGTACACATAAGCAAAGGTTCGAATTCAACGGATACAAAACTTTATCCACACCGGTATCAAATAAACACGTAGCGTAAACATTGTTAACGAGAAAAGTACCCGAAATGACATCGTTGGCGTTTTGAGCTTGTGCGGCTAGGATGATAAAGGCTCGACCGCGAGCTTGCTGCTGCTGGTGCTGAGTGTTGTTGTTGTTGTTGCGCTGCGGGCAGTTGTTGGCGAAGTGGTTTGGATCCCCGCATCTGAAGCAGGCACGAGCGGTAGGTGCAAGTGGTCGGTTTTGGTTGGCGGTAGGGTTTTGGGGTGCGGTTATGGCTCGGGCTTCGTTGGTAGGGGCTTTTGGAGCTCTTCGACATTGTTGGGTGAAGTGTCCAAACCTATTGCAGATAGTGCATAGGCGGCAAGGGGCAGTAATCGGATGGTAGAAAGGACATGTGTTACATTTGGGATGTGGCCCAGTGTATGTTTTCTTGATAGGTTCGAGAGAGGCTAAGGCTAGCTGTTGAGGGTTTAGCGGAGTGACTACCGCGCATGTGAAAGGCTGGGGGTTGTAGGAGCAAAACTGCTTATGGTTGAAGGTTGATTTAGGTGGTTCCGCCTTGTAGTCGACGGAGGTGTGGGTGATTCGGCATTGGGTAGAGGTTGAATCTTGCTGACGATCTCGGGTATGACCTTGGCCATATGCTCGACCATATGTTCGGCCATGAATTTCACGCAATCCTTCTTGGACATCGAATCGGAATGCGACCATGATTTGGACTTCTTCTTGCCCATAACGCTTTGAGAGGGAGACATCTAAAGGGTTCGACAATAGAAGAGAGATTAAGGCTTTGATCATAATGCGTTTTTATAAAAGAAATCTTTTTTTGAGCATATAAGTATCACGTAACACGTATGAATTCACATAGTGTCACACCCCGATTTTCGATGTAGCGGACGCGTGTCGCGAGGTGTGGCCAGAGCGGCAATCGTTACATTCAACCAAGTAAACGACAATTGTATTACATTACAAAACATTCATCCATACTTTTCATTTGACCATAATTTACATATAAACTTATGTCTTTAAAACAAACCACAAGTTTAACAACATTATTTAAAATTTAGATGTAAGTTTATAAAACATAACAACAAAGACCGGATGAAACATAATATCTTGACTTCTCAACAAACGAACAAGATTTTTCCACTAGTTTCCTGTAATACATGTTAGTTTTGAAAACAATGTCAACAAAAGCTGGTGAATTCATGTTATAAATTTTGTATCAAATGAATTATCAAAAACATTTGAAATAAACTTGTTTAATATATCTTAATGAAACTTGTAAGATCATTAGTGTGTTGCAAGGACACTAATCTGTATGCCGAATAAGGTGGCAACCTAACCTTGACGATTTATTATGTGTATGAGACACTCGTTTTAGACACAAAAGCACTCTAATACGATTTGTTATTATTGCCATAATAGAGTGGGGCTCGCCCAAACCCAATAGATCTATCCCCTTGTTCCTCGGTAATTGTTATTCATTAATGGCCCCAATGCTTGAGCCTTATTCACATGTGATCAAAATATTTTCATTTTCCCAGCTATATTAATTGTAACATGTATACATCCCCGCACGTTTAAAACCATAAAACGTTAAAATAAAAGGGAAAACATGAACTCACAGATTTGCGTTCCGTACAAATCTCTATTAGATTCCTGATACTTTGTTCGTTTTTCACAAGTGTTCTAGTCTATTAGACACTTAGGCTTTTGTTCGTTTTTTGTACAAGTATTTTATCTTGAATTTCATAGTTGTATTTGTTGGTTATATATATATATATATATATATATATATATATATATATATATATATATATATATATATATATATATATGTATGCTAGATTGATTAAATGGACCTAGTCCATAATTTAATTGTAAATAACTCAATCTAATAATTCATTACATATGGGCCTAGCCCAAAAGCTTTTGTAAGTATGGGCCTAGCCCAAGTCTGCTTACTTTGTGTGGGCCTAGCCCAGTTCATTTCATGTATGTGGGCCTAGCCCAACCTAATTTTGTTTATTAGTTGGTTAAGCCTAATTGATTTATAAAAGTGGGTCTAGCCCAAGTTAAAATAAAAGATTGGGCCTAGCCCAAAACAACTTATAAAAATTGGATTAGCCCAATTTAGTTTTATAAAAGTGGGCTTTAGCCCAAAGTTAGTTTTTATCAAATGGATTAGTGGGCTTGGCCCAAAATTATCTTTTATTTAAATGGGTCTAGCCCATGTAAACTTTTATAAAAGTGGGCTTAGCCCAAAGTTTATTATTATAAAAGTGGACCTTAGCCTAAGTTTGAATTTTATATCAGTAGGCCTAACACTTGTAAATTTTTATAAAAGTGGGCTTACCCCAAGTTTGATTTTATACAAGTGGGCCTTAGCCCAACTAGTTTATATAAATGGGCTAGTCCATATACTTTATAAAAATAAGTTTAGCCCAATATAGTTTTTATAAAAATGGGCTTAGTGTAATAATTTGTTTAGTTGGGCTTATCCAAAAAGATTTACTAGTATTTGTTATAACTTCTAAAAATTTATTTATAAAAACTATAAGTTATATATATATATATATATATATATATAAAATTCTAGTAAATATAAAGTGTGTCGGTTTATTCGTTCGTTTTGACCTTTAGGTTCGCGTCGACTATTTTATTCGTTTCGTCTTTGTCGTTTGTTTCGATTATACCATATATTTTATTTTGTCCGAATTGTCCGATATATAATATTTTATCAAAACTTGAACACTTATATATATTTTTGTATTTAATTTATCATCATCAAAATATATATAGTTTTATACAATAATACATGTACATATATAAGATTGTTTAAAAATATATATTTTTATCAAAAATATATATTTATCTCATTTTTAGTTTAAGAAAATATAAGTAATTATATTCTTAACTTTTTTTATCAAAATCCTTTATCTAAACATGATTAAAGTTCCTAATCACTTTTAACCACCAATTCTTTAGTTTAATCATATCTTAATCAAGATTAATATTTATAAAAATTTTGCCATAGTTTCCTTTAAAAATATATGTTTCCCATGTTTTAAGTAGCTAAACTAACTCAAATCATCATCAAGCACAATTATTATATAAATGTATTAACATAATGTCAGGAACTTGTTATAATTTTTAATCTTTCTTAATATAGAAACTTTATTATAACTTTTATACAAAATTTCTAAATCATAATTTTTATTTACTGATCTAATACATGTATAACCATATTTAAAATATGAGATTATGTTCTTGACATATTTTTGTTAATGAATCTTGCTAATCTAAACATGCATGTGTTTAGATCACCTTTTTATTAATAATTTTACAAGATTCAAGTTTACTAGTTCATAATAACTTCAAGATCATAAAAAATTATCAAGAAAATCACATGATTATGTTAATGATCTTAGATTTGTTAATGTTTTTCAAGTGGGTTTTTATAAAATTTTTATGATGATCATGTGAAATTTTATAAAATAAAAAGTATAACATAAGGTATAAGGATCTTACTACTAGCACAATGGCTAGGGATGATCTAAAGGATGAAAAAAGGATTGATCAAGAGTTCCAACTTTAAAAGTGAGCTTCTAATCCTTGCAAGTTCCTTAGATATTCCTTAGATCTTCATGCAAGCTTATAATTCTTGTTTGGGTTTTTAAAAAAGTTGAAGTGAACAAAGGAGTACTTGGTCAATTTTTATGAAGGAAAAAGGAAGGTGAATTATGAAATTTTTGGTGTTTGAGGTTATGGAGAAATGAAGTGGTTTTTGATTTGGTTTTGTGTTAGTTTATTACACTTCATGAGCCACGAAACCAACCTAACAAATTGCCAACACATAATAAGAAATTAGTGGCATTGGGAAACCCATGTTGCCGTGAGGTGGTGTTGTTGCTGTTGTTTTTTTAATATTTAAAATTTATAAACTTTTATAAACTTTAAAATTATATATATATAAGTTTTTATAAAAACTAATGCCTCAATACTTTAAAGTGATTTTATAGTAGGTCAAAATAATTTATTAGTCTTGTTGTTTCGTTGATAAAGTTGGTTCAGGTCTTGTACCGGGTGAAATACTGATATATTGTGTAACTTATAAAATTTTATGTTCATAATAATTTTAGTACAATTCTTATTGCACCGTTAATTAATCTAGCTTTTCAGACTAATAATTTTGTCACTTTTAGTTCGGTTCCGGTACCAGCTTTGTTGTCAGGTTTTTACTGAACAAACCGTTTAGCTTTAAATAATAAGATTTAGATATGGGTTTTATACTATTTCTAACACCCATTATTATTCTTTAGCTAAAAATATTTATTTTTGGCTTTTCGGACAATTGCTGAATTTTGTTGCAGAATTGCTGAATTTTGCTGCAGACTTGGACAATTTGGTATTTTATATGAAATTTTTATGGTATAATAGTGCAGAAATATTTATATCTTAATTCTATCATATCAGACTGTACCGTAACTAATTCTGATATTTAATACATGTTCGCTTCGTTGTCATTCGTCTAGGATATGGTTTTATATATTCGTGATCATGACGAATCGATTATCATACTAAACTATGATTTGGTTAAATTCCTAGACTTTAAGACTTCATGTTATACGATAAATAAATATGTAATAGTTGTTCAAGTTGTACAGAATTACCGGAATTTCGCCAGTTGTCACACATAGATAGCATGGGCTTACAAGCATTCAAAAGCATAAACAGGTATGATTTGTGTAAGTAGTATAAATTTAGTTGGTTCACGAGGATTATTATTATTGTTTTTTGTTACAAAAGGTGTGCGTGTTGTGCATTGGGTTAGAAATGAATAAGGTAACGAGTATAAAAAAACACATGATAATTGAGATACATAAAAGATAGGCTTAATAAAACATAAGAGTGCTTCGGGTTGAGAAACATCGACTATTCCAAAGTGAATTGAGATTCTTTCAAATTAGAGGAACGTGCTTTGGCCAATAGGTAAAAGTGAATCGAGATTCCAAAGTCGAGAAGCGATTAATGACACTTTACCCTTCCAGTTACTACACGTCTCTAACCGATCAAAAAATGAAACTTTGGCGAGATTGAAAATCGAGGAATGGGACTAGTTGACAAGGTGCGGGTTTCACCCCAACTTGACCACATCATACCCTAAGCGTGGTTGGTTCTTACCAAACGAGGAGTGAATTCGGACTCGTTGGTAAGGGTCCACAAGAGTATGAAATGGAAATTCCCATCAAGATGTGGATTTCACTCCTAACTTGATGGTGTAATTTCATGTAATCTAACACGCAGATTGAGAGTGATCACCATAGTGTGGGTTTCACCCATATTTTGGTGAGATCGTCTCGTTTATAGTATGAGTGCCTTCAAGTCTTCAAGTGTGTAAATTGTGTAAGTGTCTTAGGAAAGACACGTTGCATATATATTAAGATAAAAGAAATAGGAAGAAGCAAATAGGAAGAATTAACATTTTAAGCATGAATCAAGAAAGGTCAAGTTGGCCACTTAAACTATAGAATCGGTCGAACATGGCAATTCTACCTAATTCCCTATAGTTATGGCTCTCAAACCAATCTATCACACCCCAACCGATGGCGGAAACATCAGAGTGAGACGATCGAGATAGCTCGAGACATCATAACACTAAATGTGACAATATTTAATTAAACAACCCATTTCATTTCATTCATCAAATTTTCAAATACCACATAAATTCAAATACAAAATTGTGCCAACCGGCACTTTCTGGTTGTAATTAAGCACATATCAAACAGTAATACCATTATAATTAGCGTAATTAGACGTAAATTAACTAGATCATGCCTTTGGAAAGCCTAGGAACGTCTACTTGATTCACGTTACGTGATATGGCGACAATCGATAACTCTAAACACGAAATCGAACGATAAGCGAACTAATGCCGAACAAATACTAACAACTACTAAAAATACGAATTTTGTACTTGTATTTATCATACATTCATAATTATGCGATAAATTTGGATCGTTGAACGTCGCAAAGCACAACGCGGAAGTTACGCGGAAAACCGGAACGCACCGACAACGAAACGGAAGCAACAAACTCGAGATACGCCTCGATATTAATATATTACGATATAATTAACTTTGTAACTGAATTTTATTATTCGTGGTCGAAACCGGATCGAAAATGGATAAAAACGGTAACCGTAGCGAAATAGGTAGTTTTAACGCAACGAACAGATTACGCATAAAACAATGACCCCCGATAAACATTTTAGAGTCCGAATATATAAATTCCGATAAAACATGACTTTCGGGTTCGAAAACGAGCTTTGGAATACGTATTGGGCTTACACACGATAACAGGCTTTAGGCCCGACCCGCTTAAAAACCCTAATAAAAATACTAGCTTAACACTCTAATTCCCTCATTACTTTTTTTGAAAACCCTAGCACACCACAAGAGCTTTCCCTACCTCTCTCCTCTCCGAAGTCCGGTCACCGGAATTCCGGTGACCATCGGTCATCTTCTCCGGCACCGCACCCCAGACCGGTGTACCTCCCTTTCCCCTCTCATACACACACACCCGCAAACATATAGATGAGAGAGAGAGAGAGACCGGTAGAGCGAGAGAGATCAGGCGAGAGAGAGAGACTGAGACAGATAGATCTAGCGAAGGGAGAAAGCCGGCGGCAGCCGGCGACGCTTCGGGTCTCCGCAGTGGCGGCAGTAGCGGCGGTTTTCGGTGGGGTTTAGAAGCGGCGACTCACCGGCGGCGACGATAGTAGTGGTTATTCTTGTGGTTGTTTTTTTTGTTTCGGTCAAACCTGGGTCAGATTTGGGTGACGTTACCGACGACGAGGAACGGCGACGGTATTGGTGGTCGGCTGTGGTTTTCCGGCTCGCCGGTGACAGCGGCGGTGGTGTTTTGGATCTCCAGTTCAGTTCAGTTTCGGTTCAATCCAGTCAACGGATCGGCTCGGGTTCGAGCCGAGTCAGTCCCGGTTCAAGCTCGACACAGTTTCAATATTTCAGTTTCGTTTCTGATTCGGGTTTTTTCGGTTCAGTTTGAATATTTAAGTGTATGTTTCAGCTTCGGTTCGGTGTTCGGTTCGGTGCGGTCAACAAAAGTCAACACGGTCAATGCGGTCAAATGCGGGTCAAACCTGGTCAACTAGTCAACTGCCGGTCAATGAGTCAACACGAGACTCGGTAAAAATTAAACGACATAAATTTTAATTATATAGTTTTTATATATATATATATATATTAATATAATTATCGCGAAACCGAGCTCGACCCGACCCGTTAAACGATTATATATCGCCAAGAAAAAAATAAATAAGATATAACAATCGATCCGACTGTGTAACTCGTTTAAAAATTTCTAGTTAAAACCAAACCATCGTTATTATAATATAAATCGAAAATTAAATTGGCGAAACAATATATTTTATTTCGACAAGTATTATAAATGTTGTTATAATTGATAATTGCGTTTTGATAACTAAATCGACAACTAGCATTGTCGGGATCGTCCGAAAACAGAGGAAACTCTGCCCGATTTTTTTTTAAAAATAAGTAATACGAAAACGCGACACATTTCAAAGATTTAACGTCCGATTTCAAACAATTGTTATAAAATAAATATTAACATATATATTTATTTTAACAACACCTACAAATCGATCCGATAACTTTTCAACGCGTGCGACTACGAGACAACAAGTTTCGACAATCAATTTCAAAGCGAATATAATTATTTATATTACTTCAACGTCGAAACTCAGAAACTAAATTTCAAGAATCGATAAATTATTCGAACGACCATATAAGAATAAGCATATTGTTTATATTTATTTCGAACGTCAATATTTCCGAAACGCTTTTATAAGACGAATACAAGGCGCGTGTTACTTCAAACGTCAGAATTCGAAAATCGTATAACAAGAATATTATATATATACGAATGGCGAGACGTCAAATACTTTTATAAATAAATATAGTTATATTTATTTCGAACGTCGACGACTCGAATACTTTCGAATGATATTATAACAATAGTATATTGTTTTTATTCGATTCAAACGCTAAACGAAGTACGACGCGAATACGCAAGAATATAACAAGCGTACGAATACTTTCGAAGGATTTTATAATGCTATTCAAACGCCAGACTCTTCCGCGAACACGAAATGTGTTACCTACACGGATATATTTTCGAGTATATACATTATAACTTACAAAGAGTCACACTATTATCCGTCGATGTAGATGATGACTAAATACGATTTCAAGAAATATAGTTATGTTTTATATAAACATATATTTCAAGTCTCTCGAAAACTAAGACAATTCTAAGAAAACCATAGGTTGGTTAACCGAGTTAAGTCAATAATAATTTCATAGAATCGTGTGAGTAACGATTCGGTAGAGCTCGGTATCACGTAGTATAGCTACGTCATTCTTAGAAACTTACAAGTTATTCCATTTTAGGAATACCTTAGATTGCATGCTAGCGAGTCAAGTTGTGGAGACAACACTATGGAAATCACATTAAGCTAGCTTTGCACTGGATTATCCAGGTGAGTTCATAACCCCCACTTTTTACCATTTTACATTTTTATAAATGTTTTTGGGGGTGGAAAGACATGCAAGTTTTGCGAAAGTATACAATGTTTCGATGAAATGAAAATCATATATTTCTAAACCATGTTACAAAAAGATTTCAATGAATTCAAATGGTTTACGAAAGGTTTATACTAAATTTACCGGTTTTTCACAAGCTATACAAAGCTTTTCGAAACATGCATGAGTTTTATGACTAGTGACGGGATTGTCATAGTCACAACTAGGGCAAGGCCCCAAATTTTATAGAAAACATGGGCTAGGCCCAATGACAAGAAAACATGGGCTAGTCCCAATGACAAGGAAACATGGGCTAGGCCAAGAACACAGATTTTGTAACAATTGGTATGTAGCTATGGGATCCGGTTATAACAGATCACTGTGCGTAAGTAGGATTATGACAATAGTAACCAATAATCACGTAGTGACCAAGGTGCAAAAGGTATAGATCTATCGAGTTTGAGACATGCTCCACCCCTGGTAAGTTAACCAGTTAGGAGTGCTTTTGTGATCCCAAAATGATGACAAAGTTGTCTCGGTTTGTTATTTTTACTTACTTATGGCACATAGGTCAGTGTATAGCTACACACTGATTGATCATTAGATTCCATAGGAAAACTACATACTACGGTTTCAACACCGGTCTACAAAGATAACAGAAAACATTTTATTACCGGTTTATAAATATAACAGTTATATGCATGGATTTGTAAACAACATGAGAAAACATTTCAATACTGTTATACAGATATGACATTTCAAATGCTTTGGGATATTATGATCCCACAAACCGGTTTTTTCGAATGCAAAATGCTCAATGTTTTATGACTCATTGAAACAACACAAACACACTATGAGCTCGCCAACTTTATGTTGATTTTTCGCATGTTCTTTCTCAGGATATAATTACAAGTATGACACGGTTGGAATAGTGGAACCCATGGGGATTCGAGTACTTAGCTGGCGTTCACTTACTAGAGGTCTTAGCTCTCACGTTACTTCCTCTGTGCAATGAAGATACCAGTTTAGTTCACACCCAGCTCTGATGGTTTTATGGGGGTGTGACAAAAATAACAACATCGAGTTAAGTTCAATCAAAACAAATAATTAACTTAGCATTCGAAGCGTATTTCTATGCCGATCCTACTAAGTTTCATCATACCAACTTCATCAACCTGCAACATGTTAAAAAGTATAGTTCAATAACAAAGTATTGACGAGTACACAAGTTTGATATCATAGCATAGGTAGTAAAAACGTTTAAACAAATCCACATGATAAGCTAGTATACGAGAATAAAGTAAACAAGGCATGTGAACTACAAGTTAATCCTCAAGTGTACCGCATATTAGATTAAAAGAATACTTAACATTGACCACAAGAACACGGGCGGTGCATTACTCCTATAGCGCTATACATTTAAAGGGATGCTTGCTCGAAGTTATTGACATTTAGTACACATAAGAATGTACCAAGTAAACATTTCAAGTATCACATAACTTTAGCATGTGTGATGTATTGTTTGTGTGATTTCATAGAATAAAAGTGTGACTTAGTGTGTTTAAGATAAATTAACATATTGCACCCAAAAGTGTAAAGCATAACAAAAGTGTTCGAGTGTACTTACGGTTTTGCAAACTTAATTCCATGAAAGCGGTTAGGTTGATTAAGGGGACGAACACCGAGTTATCCTACATAAGGAAATGTAGTTGTGTGAGTATTGGAATGACGGTGGAGTTTGGTAATTTTAGGAATTTAAAGTATGCAAAAAGTATGTATAGTCGAAAGTATTTATCTAGACGTTAACGATTGTTTTTGACACTATAAGCCCCGAAGGGTGTTTGTGTTTTTATGGGTCATGCCCAATAGAATCGTAACGATGGTTAGGTCTTAGATAAAATAACCTAATATTAGGAGGAGAAATTATATGGTCATCGTCAAAGGTTCGGTTATATTTATTATTTACATATATTATTATAAGTTTATCATAGATTTCATATAAGTCATGGATATCATATAAGTCATAGAAGTCATGCATGGAGGTAGGAGGATAACCGTCCTAAATCTCTTTCGTAAGATTCACCAAAACACAAATTGCCACAAGGACAATCCGGATGGTCAAGAATATAGTACTTCACTAAGCTACGCTTCGAACCAAATAAGCATGCTAGGTGCGTGCATCCCAAACATGGCAACGTTTGGGGACGTGTCGTAGCCTTGTTACTCTAGTGAAGGTGAACCGTAGCTTAATTGGTGGAAACCATCATGTGAGGGGCATATTGAAAAGTTGGATAGCCAAGGCCTCCTTGTAATAACACCTACACGAAACACAAGCTTGTAAGCTTGGATGGCTCAACACTTGTGGGTTAGAAACCCTAGTAAAAAACCACAAGTTTAGAGGCATGTTATGCCTCTCGATTTTGTACGATCAAGTCTAGCTAGCTCACTAACCATAAAATTGATTAGAGGCACAGGTAGCATAGAGTTGTTATGGTTAAAACAAGTTTAAGAAAAGTTTATAAGTTTAACTTCCAAAACAGAAAGTTTGGCCCTAAAATGGTATTGTTCCACCTTGTTTTTCAATGGAACAATTATAGAAACGCGAAGCACTCTTACTAAAAACGGAAAGTTACAAATGCGAAGTGTTACAGTCTCCCCTCCCTTAGGGAATTTCGTCTCGAAATTTAGGAAGATGCAACGAACAAATGTGGATACTTCGTCTTAATGTCGTTTTCAAGTTCCCAAGTAAACTCAGCGCCACGTTTTCCTTCCCATCGCACCATCACGATAGGAACTCGACTACGCCTTAGTTGCTTAGTGCCTTGATCCATGATTTTGACTGGTTTCTCCACGAAGTGTAAGGTCTCAATAATTTGAAGATCTTCAAGTGGAACTTGGAGTCCTTCTTCAGCGAGACATCTCTTCAATTTGAGACGTGAAAGTAGGATGAACGTTGTTGAGCTCTTGTGGTAGGTCCAGTGGGTATGCTACCTTGCCAATCCTCTCAAGAATCTTGAAAGGACCTACATAGCGAGGAGCGAGCTTTCCCTTTTTCTCAAAATGAACCACACCCTTCCAACGGGATACCTTGAGAAGTACAAAAGTCTCCAACGTTGAATTCCAAAGGCTTGCGTCTTTTATCTGCATAACTCTTTTGTCAGCTTCTAAATTTGAGCAAGTTGTCCCGAATCTGCAAAATCTTGTCCGTCGTCTGTTGTACAAGCTCGGGACCGGTGATTTGACCTTCCCCGATATTGTGCCAACAAATAGGAGATCGGCACTTGCGTCCATACAATGCCTCTAAAGGTGCCATTCAAATACTCGTGTGGTAACTGTTATTGTACGAGAATTCGACCAAAGGCAAGTGCATGTCCCAGTTGCCACCAAATCGATTACGCAAGAACGCATCATGTCCTCTAGAGTTTGGATAGTACGCTCGGTTTGACTATTAGACTGAGGATGGAAAGCAGTACTGAGAATGAGGTGAGTACCAAGAGCTTTTCGAAATGTTTGCCAAAGACGAGAAGTGAAACGACCATCACTGTCCAAAATAATATCAACGGGGACACTGTGACGACAAATGACTTCATCCGTGTGGATACAAGCCAATTTCTCAACTCGATAGTCTTCACGTATGGGAAGGAAATGATCGGACTTGGTCAGACAGTCGACGATTACCCAAATACTATCGTGACCAGACGATGTTCGAGGGAGTTTGGTAATGAAATCCATAGCAATACTCTCCCATTTCCAAATAGGAATTTCCAGCTGTTCGAGTAAGCTAGAGGGACGTTGATGTTCGGCCTTTACCTTAGAACAAGTAAGGCATTTCGAAACGTAGCAGGCAATATCTTTCTTCATACCAGGCCACCAATAAAAGAATACTTAACATTGACCACAAGAACACGGGCGGTGCATTACTCCTATAGCGCTATACATTTAAAGGGATGCTTGCTCGAAGTTATTGACATTTAGTACACATAAGAATGTACCAAGTAAACATTTCAAGTATCACATAACTTTAGCATGTGTGATGTATTGTTTGTGTGATTTCATAGAATAAAAGTGTGACTTAGTGTGTTTAAGATAAATTAACATATTGCACCCAAAAGTGTAAAGCATAACAAAAGTGTTCGAGTGTACTTACGGTTTTGCAAACTTAATTCCATGAAAGCGGTTAGGTTGATTAAGGGGACGAACACCGAGTTATCCTACATAAGGAAATGTAGTTGTGTGAGTATTGGAATGACGGTGGAGTTTGGTAATTTTAGGAATTTAAAGTATGCAAAAAGTATGTATAGTCGAAAGTATTTATCTAGACGTTAACGCTCGTTTTTGACACTATAAGCCCCGAAGGGTGTTTGTGTTTTTATGGGTCATGCCCAATAGAATCGTAATGATGGTTAAGTCTTAGATAAGATAACCTAATATTAGGAGAAGTAATCATATGGTCATCGTCAAAGGTTCGGTTATATTTATAATATATAGTTTACATATATTATTATTAGTTTATCATAGATTTCATATAAGTCATGGATATCATATAAGTCATAGAAGTCATGCATGGAGGTAGGAGGATAACCGTCCTAAACCTCTTTCGTAAGATTCACCAATACACAAATTGCCACAAGGATAATCCGGATGGTCAAGAATATAGTACCTCACTATGCTACGCTTCGAATCGAATAAGCAAGCTAGGTGCGTGCATCCCGAACATGGCAACGTTTGGGGACGTGTCGTAGCCTTGTTACTCTAGTGAAGGTGAACCATAGCTTAATGGATGGAAATCTTCAAGTGAGGGGCGGATTGAAAAGTTGGATAGCCAAGGCCTCCTTGTAATCATACCTACATTAAACACAAGCTTGTAAGCTTGGATGGCTCAACACTTGTGGGTTAGAAACCCTAGTAAAAAACCACAAGTTTAGAGGCATGTTATGCCTCTTGATTTTGTATGAACAAGTCTAGCTCACTAACCATAAACTTGATTAGAGGCACAAGTAGCATAGAGTTGTTATGGTTAAAACAAGTTTAAGAAAAGTATATAAGTTTAACTTCCAAAACAGAATGTTAGGCCCTAAAAATGGTATTGTTCCACCTTGGTTTTCCATGGAAAACCTATGGTAACATCCCATGGAGCTTAGCAAACATTGTTGAGGAAGAAAACATAAGAAGAACTTTGAAACTTTTAAAGTTTGAAAAGATAAAAAGTGGGCAGAAAGTTTAACACACTTTTGGATCTCAAAGGGGTTTCACCTTAGTTTGCCCAAGCAAACTTGTGAGAACCTTCCTAGAGGTTATCCAAGGGTGTTAGAAGAAGAAACAAGGTTTAAAGGAAGAAGGAAGTGAGTTGAAACTCACTTGCAAGCTGAAGTGTTTCAGCAGAAAGTTCTAAACTTTGAGAGAATGTTTGGAGTGTTTGGAGGTTTGAAAAAGTGGGAAATGGATGGGGAATGGTTGTTTATATAGAGGAGGGATTAGGGTTTGAATTATGGTTGCATTAGATGAGTATAGGTAGGTTTTAAACTTTAAACAAGAGGGAAACTTGAACATGGCAGCTTGCGGCTGCAACCTGCCTTGTTCTTTTTTTTGTTATTTTGTTTGATTGTTGTTTAAATAATGTATTTTATATATAATAAAGTGTGATGTGCTTTTGGAAGATTATAACATGATATTAAGGTGTTACTTAAACCCTAAACGTAACATGCAAGTGTTTACATAAGTGTAACATGATTCAAGATATCAAATAGCCTTTGAATTTTTGGGTTTAACTTGCCAATTGCTTTTCTGATTTGAACGTTTAACTTTCATGAAAATATGGTAAGAATATGCAAATTGATTCGAGCTTATATGTTGCGTAACAAATGCGTGCATGATCATAGATGTAAATGTGTATAAAGAATGCGAATTGCATACAATCAATCAATTTGATTAGAATCAAAGCCTTAGCTTTACAATGATTTGGAAATGAAATACGATTACAGGGTTTCGGACTTTCCAATTATAGAAACTCGAAGCACACTTACTAAAAATGGAAAGTTACAAATGCGAAGCGTTACAGGTCGAACATGGTAATTCTACCTAATTTCCTATAATTATGGCTCGGATACCAATCTGTCACACCCCGACCGATGACGGAAACATCAGAGTGAGACGAAATAGATTGCTCAAGGCATCATAACAGTATTTACCACAATATTTAAATCAAACCAATTTCATTTCACAAAAAATTGTCAATTACAACATGAAAGTCAAATACAATAATAACAATATAAAACCTAACATTCTAGGTGTGTATCTATGTCGTCCCTATTAAGTTTCGTCATGATCAACATCCTTAACCTGCAACATGTTAAAAGTATAGTTCAATACAAAAGTATTGGCGAGTACACAAGTTTGATATAGCATAAGTATGAAAAGATTTAAACGAATCCACATGTTAAGCTAGCATAGTAGATTAATGTAAACATGGCAAGCAATCTATATGTCAACCCTCGCGTGTCACCGCAAAATAGAATAAACTTAACATGACCTCTAGAATACGGGCGATGCGTTACTCCAGTAGCGCTATACATGTTAAGGGGGAGGCTCGTACGTGGTTAATGAAAAATAGCATCACATAAGAATGTTCCAAGTATACAATTCATGTATCACGTAACTATAGCATGTATGATGGATTGTTTGTGTGATTGAATAAAAGTATAAGTGTGATTGCGTGTATTTTGATAAACTAACATGTTGCACCCAAAGGTGTAAAGCGTAAAAAGGGTGTTCGAGTGTACTCACGGTTTTGCAAGCTTTCACTTGGTATTTCCGTAAAGTGTTGGGGGAGTTTGGCGGATGGAGCACGATATCTTTTGAAAGTCTTGAACTATCAGATGGAGAGAGCGCTTTAGAGAGAAGAAGAGTAGTGTTTGAAGTGTGTAATGAGAGTGGGAGGAGGTGGTATATATAGTTGAGGTTAGGGGTTGTTAGTTGGGTGCATTTAATGTAGAAAACACAAATTGGACCAATCCATGGGCTAGAAACCACTTTCTTTGGATTATGCTCCTGAATTTGGTTTTTCTTTAATTTCATGCTATAACTTGATATTTTTGCATATTTTAAGTGTATAAAGTATATGTAAGTATATTTTAGGTATCAAGTATGAATGTATGAGTATTTACACGTATAACAAGGATCAGTTTGTATGTAAGCACGTATTTAAAGATTGAATGCATGTAAGACAAGTATATGTCAAGTATGAATTTTTATTACGATCAAAGTCTCGAATTTCAAGATAGGGAAATGAAATACGAATGCGATAGGAATACAAGTTTTCATAAATAGAAATATGATTACACTTTCTAATTAAGGAAAGTACGAAAAAGCGAGGTGTTACAGTTTGCATCTTTACTTTTAAATTCTTTGGTTTGGGCGTTTGTTTTGATGAACACATTACTTACGTTTACTTGCGCTTCCGCATTTCTTTAACTGCATGGTTAAACTTGTTTAAACGTACTTTTACATAGAGAGTCATTCTATGTGACTAGTGTCTTTGATCCTAGTTTGTCATGTTCCTCGCGGTAAAACCCCGCAAGTGGATTTTGAGGGTGTGACAGCTTGGTATCAGAGCCACTAGTTATAGAGAATTAGGTTTGCATATCACACTAGTAAACCTACACTACAGCCACAAACCTGACACTAGTATAAGACCAACACGAATACTTAACTCTTATGTTTATCTTACTCACTATGCCTTGATATATCTTATGTCTCGCTACTTCACTCTGGTAGGCATTCTACTTTGTCTGACTCCTCAGACACAAGAGAGGAACAAGGAGGTTCTCCATCTCTACCTATGTCACCTATCTTCTCGGGAACACTTAGGGTGGCTCGGACATCTCGCCGCATGGCGTACGAATCCTTCGGTATCAGAGGCAGTGGAGGGAATGGCGACTGGAGTTGGTACCCTTACCAAATTCAGAGCTATATAGTTGATGAAGCATTCCCACCCCTAACTCTAGAGGTTTCTTATAATGTCGAAAGAGAGGTCTATGGTACTCTGCCACCTCTTGGCTACCCCATAGAGGAAGCTTTTGCTGGCTTCGTGGCAACTACTGAGCATGTGTTTTTTGTCATATGAGTAAGGCGAATGGAGCTATCACGGGCCTAATAGAAAATAAAAGTTCACTGAAGTGAGAACTAGAGCAGGCCAGGGCACCTCAACAAAAGGAAACTACCAGGACGTATGCCCTAAGAGAAATGAATAGGGTGATGGCTGAGCAGATTGTGAACCTTACTGAAAGACTTGAGTTGGCTGAGAACATGATCATTGCTTTGGTGGCAAGGAATGAACAAGAGGAAGAGGAACCAGAGGAGGTTCCTGATGAAGAACCCGAGTTAGCAGCAGCTGAAGAGGATGTGAATATGGGTGACGAAGACGTAGATGATTATTTTTATTTTTTGCTTGCTATAACTTTCTTTTGTTTCCCTGTTTGAACTTCTTAGTCATTTGAAAATTTAGTTAACATTTGGTTTTATGAATAATATTTGATTTAATACATTTTGGTGAATTGCAATATATTTTTAATCGAATGTTTGGTTTGAATATTATGTGTGATGAGTTATGCCCATTTCTTATTACATTATTCTTGAACATGTGTGATGAAATGTGTGATATATACTGTCTCATGTATTTGTTTATTTGTTGTTAAGAATAGAATGTCAGCCCGCGGTGGTGGTACAAACGGACACGGTGGCGCCCGCGGTGGTAGCCGAGGTAATATTGTGATGACACATCAAGAACTGGCCGCGCTCATTCAGGAGCAAGTCGCTATGGAATTGGCAGCATATAATCTAAACGAGAACAATCAAAACAATAATTTGAATGTGGTAGGTAACCATCGTACGAACCTACATTCTCAAGACTCCATGTATGCTAACATACTCGACCGTTCCTTAGATCATCTTCCACTAATCTTTTATTTACAAACTCTGTGCTTGTAGGTATAGGGACTAACCCATACAAACAATTTACCAATGCTAATTTGACTAAATCCACTGGTGGAGAAGGGCCAATCGGGCTATCTAGATGGCTCGAGAAATCTGAATCTGTGTTTGCAATGTGCAACTGTCTACCTGAGAATCAGGTCAAATTCGTAGCTTCCACTCTGGTAGACGCAGCACTCACTTAGTGGAATACATGGGTCTAGGTTCTCGGACTCGACGTAGCAAACGCGATGGGTTGGAACGAGTTTAAGGATATCATCAAGGAAGAATACTGTCCACACGACCGCATTCACCAACTGGAACAAGACCTATAGGTGCTGAAGATGGAAGGGTCGGAAATCGAGGCCTACACCTCAAAGCACTATGACCTGGTATCTTTATGTCCCGACATGGCTAGGCCGGTATATAAGCAGATAGAGCTATACATCAAGGGTTTAGCTCCGGAAATTCAAGGAGTGGTTGAATCGAGTAATTTCGTTATAGTCCATCTGGCAGTGCGACTGGTACACAAGTTGACCAACAGGTCAGTAGGACAGGGTAAACTATCAAAGAGGGGTGCAGCTGGGAACACCCTTGAAAATAAACGAAAGTGGGAGGATGGATCCTCGAAGCAGGTGTCAACTGGGCAGGCACAAGGTTCTCATAAATGTTTCAGCAATAATAACCGCAACTTCACCACCAACAACAACCAACAGTTCAGCAACAACGCCAACAACCAGGGTCAAGGTGGGTATGCTGGGAAGAAGCCCTTTTGCAACAAATGCACTCATCACCAATTTGGGTCATGTGGTGGATGTCAGCGATGTGGCAGAGGAGGTCATGCTGCTAAAGATTGCAGGGTAAACTTCATCCGAAACAAAACACTAACCAGGGCCAGTAGCAGCCTCGAGTCACCAGAATCTGTTATCAATGCAGTGGCAATGATCACTTCAAGAAGGATTGCCCATAGCTTAACAAGGGAAATAATGGTGGAAACCAACACCAGAATCAGAACAATAACAACAAGGTTGGTGGGAGTGGTGGAGCTAAAGGTCTTGCGTTTACATTGGGAAAAGGTAAGGCCTGAAATGTCTAAAGTAGCTACTGGTAAATTTCCCTTAAACAACAGCTTTGCGCATGTTTTATTCGATAGCGGTGCTGATAGGAGTTTTTATTTCCGAGTCATTTAGAAAACTGTTAGACCTTAACCCTGGTGAACTAGAGTACAAGTATCTTGTAGAGTTAGCCAATGGGAAATTGGTAGAAATAACCCACATCGTCCACTGATGCCAGTTACAGTTGGCTAGTCACATATTCAATATCAATCATGCCAACCACACTTTGTAGTTTGACGTTGTAGTTGCCATGATTGTTATCTGAAAACCAAGCTGAATCTTATGTTGCGAAAAGACTATTCGTATACCTCACCCAAACGGTGAGATCCTAACCATTCATGGCGAGAAGGGTGGTGTGGTAACCAACATCATTTCCTTCATGAAGGCCCAGAATTACCTACAACATAAAAACTCATACGCTATCTTAGCCACTATTATAGAACAACCGAACAACAGAGGAAGATTAAAGACTTTCCTATCGTACGTGATTTTCCCGACGTTTTCCCCGAAGACTTGCCTGGTCTGCCACCACATCAGTAAGTCAAATTCGAAATTCAACTGGCAAAGCATGATGTGCCGATTGCCAAAGCTCCTTACCGATTAGCTCCATCTGAACTACAAGAGCTTTCTACTCAACTGCAGGAACTCTTAGACAAAGGCTTTATTCGTTCAAGCTCATCACCGTGGGGAGCTCCAGTCCATTTCATCAAAAAGAAGGATGGAACTTTCCGTATGTGTATCGATTATATGCAGCACAACGAAGTCACTATCAAGAACCGGTACCTTCCACCCATGATCGACGACTTGTTTGACTAGCTTCAAGGGTCAAGTTACTACTCTAAGATTGATCTAAGGTCGGGATACCATCAACTGCGTGTACGAGAGGAAGACATCTCCAAAACCGCATTTCGTACTCGGTACGACCACTATGAGATTTTGGTCATGCCATTCGGGCTAAGTACTGCACCTGCGGTATTCATGGACCTCATGAATAGTGTTTGTAAGCCTTATCTCGACAAATTCGTCATCGTCTTCATTGATGACATATTGGTATATTCTAAGACTAGGGAGGAACATGCATAGCATCTACGGTTGGTATTAGAATTGCTACGACATGAACAACTGTATGCCAAGTTTTCTAAGTGTGACTTTTGGATTCGAGAAGTTCAATTCCTTGGGCATATAGTGAACGAAAAGTGTATCCACGTTGATCCGGCAAAGATTAAGGCTATCAAAAGTTGGGAAGCACCAAAGAATCCAACAGAAATAAGATAGTTTCTGGGTTTGGCAGGCTATTATCGTCGTTTTATTGAGGGATTTTCAAGGATAGCTCAACCTCTTACATCCCTAACCCAGAAAGGAACCAAGTATATCTAGGATGACAAACAGGAGGAAGCTTTCCAGGTGCTGAAACAGAAGCTTTGTAGTGCACCTATTTTGTCCCTACCTGAGGGAACTGATGACTTTGTGGTGTACTGTGACGCTTCCATTTAGGGACTTGGATGCGTACCCATGCAATGCGATAAGGTCATTGCGTACGCATCCCGGCAGTTGAAGGTGCACGAGATAAACTACACAACTCACAACTTAGAGTTAGGAGCCGTGGTGTTTGCTTTAAAAATCTAGAGGCACTATCTTTATGGAACCAAGTGTACCATGTACACCAATCACAAGAGCCTTCAACACATTTTTGATAAAAAAAGAGTTGAACATGCGACAGTGTCGCTGGCTCGTACTTTTAAATGACTATGAATGTGCCATCCAATACCATCCGGGAAAGGCCAATGCGGTAGCCGACGCTCTCAGTAGAAAGGAACACGAGAAGCCCCGACAGGTTCAGTCCTTACAACTCACAATACACTCTAACCTACCTAAACAAATTCGCTGCTCAGTTGGAGGTGGTCAAACCCGAAAATCTAAAAGGTAAGAAATTACACAAGATGGAGCGTGATTGGGAAACAAAATCAGACGAAACTCGTTACTTTCTTAATCGGTTATGGTTACCCCTCTACGGGAGCTTGAGGGAACTTATAATGGACGAAGCTCATAAATCAAGGTACTCTGTTCATCCAAGATCGGATAAGATGTACCAAGATCTCAAAACGACTTACTGGTGCCCGAACATGAAGGCTGAAGTAGCTACCTACGTTAGAAAATGCCTAACCTGTGCCAAGGTCAAGGTAGAATACAAGATACCCTCAGGGCTATTGCAACAACCGTAGATTCCGTTTGGAAATGGGAACAAGTTGTTATGGACTTTATCACTGGCCTATCCAAGAACCCAGTGGAAAGGGTACTATATGGGTGATCATTGATCGACTAACCAAATCGGCTCTCCTTTTAGCAATCAAGGAAACTGATAAGTTTGATACACTTGCGGCGCTGTACTTTAAGGAAATAGTGGCTAGGAACAGAGTGCCAACATCCATTATATCTGACCTGATCCACGTTTTACTTCTCATCTGTGGCAGTCAGCACAGAAATCCTTGGGATCACACGTCAATTTGAGCACAACATACCATTCTCAGACTAATGGTCAAAGTAAACATACTATTCAGACCCTTGAAGACATGCTCAGAGCATGTGTAATCGACTTTGGCAAAAGCTAGGAGAAACATCTACCATTGGCAGAGTTTTCCTATAACAATAGCTATCACACAAGTATCCAAGCGGCACCATTCGAGCCACTGTATGGAAGGAAATTTCGATCGCCCGTGTGTTGGGCGGAAGTTGGTGACAGTCAAATCACAGGGCCAGAGTTCGTTCAAGAAGCAACTGAAAAGATCGTGCAAATCTGGAATTGTATGGCAGCGACTCGAGACCGCCAAAAGAGCTATGCCGATCATCGTCGCAAACCGTTAGAATTTCAAGTAGGCGATCTGTTCCTACAGAAAGTATCGCGTTGGAAGGGCGTGATTCATTTTGGCAAGAGAGGTAAACTTAACCCGCGATACGTTGGCCCATTTGAAATTACGAAGAAAATCGGTTCTGTGGCTGATGAGTTAAACCTTCCTGATGAACTCAGTGGAGTTCATAACGGTTTTCATGTCTCAAATCTGAAGAAGTGTCTATCAGATGAAACACTAATCGTTCCATTGGATGAGATCCATGTGCACAAACAACTATGGTTCATTGAAGAACCAATAAAAATCATGGACCGAGAGGTCAAATCACTGGAGAATAGCAAAATATCGATTGTCAAGGTTCATTGGAAGTCTAAGCATGGACCAGAGTACACTTGGGTAAGATAGGATCAAATGAGAGACAAGTATCCTCACCTCTTTGCAACCGAATCACAAGATCCAAGAAATGCGAACTGAATTTCGGTGCGAAATTCCTTTAACTAGGGGAAAATGTGACAATTTGGAAATCTTTTACTCCAACACTTTCAAACTCCTGCTCACTCACGTGATAACAATATTTACCTACACGATGAGATTTATAACAAAAAACAATTGAAACCGAACCCAAACCCAACCCGGTCTTCCCACCTTGCGGCCCAACCTCTTGCGGCCTAAGGCAACCCAAACCGCCCCTCCATCCCTTGCGGCCCAAGTTCTCAAAACCACTCCCACCCCCTTGTTTTATATGTTACGTATGATATATGTATGTGATCACAAAAACAAAACCCTAAGCTACACAGGAAACCTGCGACCTCTGCCCTTTTCTCTTACCTTCGCTGTTGCCGCGTATTGCAACATATATTAATGTTCAAGGATGATGGTATAGAGTTATATTGGTTGTGTTTATGGTTATATATTGGGTATTGGTGTTATGATGCTAAGTTGTGGTTTGAAAATCATAAACAGAATCAAGTATGATGATTTGGTACAATAGTTTATGTATGTATTGACGCGTATGGGTCGATCAGGATGTTAGTTGTCTTGATGATCTTGTGTCTACTAATAATCAGTGTTACATGATCTGGTTTATGATAGAAACCTGCTGTGAATGATGGTTCTAAGTCGTTGGGGTCGTTAGATAATAGTTTGTGGGGTTCCGGTAACAAAACAGGTTTTGTCCAAAACGTTACAGCATACTTTAATCAGTTGTAACTGGATCATAATTAATGAAAACTGGATTTTCTTGAGTCCACAAAGTAGAAATACACTTCTACTGGCGTAGGAATCGCAATTTTTGGACGTCGTTTGCTATTTTAAAAGAGTAATTTTGTGACAGTGGTCAAGCTGCGTTTTTTTGCAGAATTTGTAGGTTATATTTTACGTTATAAATTGGGGAATACTTGGAGTCAAATCATGAAAGTTGTACGGTAGATGTTCCCAGGAGTCAGTGCAAACCTCAAATTGGAATTATGTCAATCGGATAACCAAGGATTTTTAAATAAATTTTTCCCTAAACTACAGTCAGAAAGTGACGAATCTGATAGCTGCTTAATAAATGATTTTTATGGAACTATTGTTTAAGAGTTAGGCCTTGAAATTTTTACACAAGACCAACTTCTCCGAGGGTGAGTCACATAAAAGAATCATAATTTTGAAGCCCTTTAATAGGTTAAACGGGTCTCTCAAAACTGCATAGTTTCAGTGATTTTTGCTAAGCAAGAAACGTGAACGTATAAGAACCGAACTTGCTATTTTTAATATCCACGACTGTTTGTTAATTGTATAAATAGCATTTATCATATCATAGGAAGGTTGTGAACATGGTTATGGAACCATATAATAGAAGTGCCATGTGATTACTTGTTCGTGTGCTAGTTACTAGACAAGTGCAGGACTTTCGTCCTAATCATAAGCAAAACCTAATAAACCGTGCTAACTATTATAGGGCGTGGTTGATCGCTCTAGATTTCATATACTTAGTCTAATCTTACGAGCAATACAAAGGTGAGTTCACGGCCCTACATTTTTATGCGGTTTTAGGAGAGAAAACATGTATTGTTACTGTAATGTAACACTTTTACTGTTACGTATTAACGAACTATATTGGGAGGGGTTATGTTATACAGTTACGGTCACAAGGAAGCATTATATCACATGCCAATCCCCTTAAAATTATGATGCCTTTAGTATTGGATTATAGCGAGGGAATTTTAGTAGTACTATTGGGCCCGACAAGCCCCACTCGTGCTGGTCGCACCAGTTAGACCAAACGTCAAAGGTCACGGGTGTAGAATTTGCCTAATACTTAGCCATGGTTGGTGATAAACCTGGTACAATAGGGGCAGCAACGTCAGCTTCGGATCGAACACTTTGTTGACATAGCCTAGGCTAGCTACCTAAACATATAACATATACTACTTAACAATATAACAACGTGATTCGGGAATTGAATCAGGAAACTTACGATGATCTGATTCGGGTGGAATCAAAGAAAATTTGTAGCACACTAGTTCGGGGTTGAACCAGTGGAAAATACTTATCTTTAAAAATTGTGAACTAAAACCGAACTCACTCTTCATTAAATGTTGACACATGATTTTACATGTTTTCTCAGGTTGTTAAGGTATCTTCTAGAGTAGGAGCACTTCACGAGCATGAAAACTATTTTATTTAAACATTTGCAACTTTACTTTTAAATTCTTTGGTTTGGCGTTTGTTTTGACACACACATTACTTACGTTTACTTACGTTTCCGCATTTCTTTAACTACATGGTAAAACTTGTTTAAACGTATTTTTACATATAGAGTCATTCTATGTGACTAGTATCTTGGACCCTAGTTTGTCACGTGCCTCGCGGTAAAACCACGCAAGTGGATTTTGAGGGTTTGACACACTTTGTTCGAGGTGGACCTAATCCTATAAATAGGATCCAACTCGCACCTGGTCTACATAATCTGTTTGTGAGAGTTGAGTGACTGTTAGTGGGATCTGACTATTTTGAGCGATTAACAATGAAGTGCAGCCTAAATACACCTTGGGGGGTTGATCTACATAACTCTTACAATGGTTAAGGTAGTCGACCGTGATTTAACCATTAAAATGTGTATTCGGCATTTTAGACATAGAAACTCAGATCTAGGAAAAACGAACCGGCCAAAATTAAAACGTACCTAATGAAACCATCAATTGCATAAAAATCACATGTTTAAAAAATGGTGTTCATAACTGTTGATTTTGTGCGGAGTGAGTCACTCAGTACAAAATGGATGTCCACTTCGTACAAAGTGAAAGGTGTGGTAAAAAAATTCGAAGGGCACTTCGTACGAGGTACTAAAATTTTTAAGACCACTTCGTACGAAGTGCATATGTGCACTCCTCACCAAGAACACCTCGCACGAAATGTTGAGTAATTTCGCTGAAAATTTTCAAAGTGTTGATATTGTTGTTTTTACAGGAAATGAAGATGTAGTTCGAGCCTATTCATAACATTTGTTGTCTTCTTGACGATAAGATTCCAGAAATCGCTCCTTTCAGAGATGTTCTAGATTTTATGGGATGGTTATCGGTGACAAAGGCATTAACTCATCGACACAAAGCCTACCGATCACATATTGAACGTTTTTGGGGTGCTGCTAGAAGTGAGGAAAACTGAAAGCTATTATTTCTGTAGTAAAAGTCAACGATAAAGAGTTTGAAGTTAAAATCATAAAGGAGTTGATACGTAGAGTGCCGGCTTCAAAGACAAAGAAGGTGATCCGACAGGCTACCCTGTTAGAATGGTCAAGGGATGTTTTTATCGCATGGGTTACAAAGGCTACTTAAATGCCACAAATTTCAAGAAAACAAACGTTGACAAGCCTTACAAATACTTTGTGTACTCAGTCATACACCGACTCAGTCATAGAAAAGGAGGTTTTGACGACATCATTGATTATCAGATGTGTATGATCACTACTCTCGTACTAAACTTGCCATACAACTTCACGAAGTTAATTTATGATCAAATGGTGCTGAACATTACAAGGGAAAAATTTCTGCAATATCTGAGATTTCTGCAGATGATGCTAGATGATCTGTTTCCTAACTTGGCAAAGGAAGAAGAAGATGAGATTGTGTTAGAGTATATGGATAGAGAGACGTTGGTCCAATTGAATCTTTACTTAAAGCAGGAATCTGAGCCTATTGCTAAGCCAGTGTTCGGAGCTATTAAGGATAAAAATTATGTGGCACCTCCAAAGGGGAAGTGGAGAAAAGATAAGAGTGTGGATGAAAAGGATGAAGTTGCTTGTCCAGAAGCATTTGTTGCAAAAATAAGCAGTTGGTACCAAAAGGAAGAAACTAAGAAACGTAGACGAGGAACTCCTAAGAAACAAGCTATTGGAATCTCATTATCAACACAATGAAGAAAACGTGCAGCAGTTAGAACTTTACTGGTGGATGAACATGAGGAAACACCTGTAAATGAACCACTAGCTGAAACAACATACAAAGATGTATTCTCTTCTACTTCTATTAACGAAGAGGTCAATGTGATTAAAGTTGCAGCTGAAGCTAAGAAGGTAGTTGAAGGTAATAGTGGAGAGGCTATAGATGATAGTTTTGATTTACGAATGGCAACTGTTGTGAATTAAGAAAGAGAATGAATGGAACAAAAAAGAGGAAAGTGGATGATAATGAACCATATGTTCCATCTGAACCAGAGATTGAAGAATCTCTTGAAAGGCCTGCAAAGAAAGTCCGAAGAGTTAAGAGCAAGCGAGAAACACAGAAAAAGACAACAGGATCTCCTGTGGCCAGAAGAGCACATCCAAAGTACAAAAGGGTCAAGAAGACACCTGAAGTGGTTGCTTCAACTGTTAATGTTGGGACCTTCCTCTATCACCACAACAACCACTACAACAACCACCGCAAACACCTACTCCACCATCACCATCACCACCACCACAACCTTCACCAAAACATACAACACCACCACAACCTTCACCAAAACATACAACACCACCACAACATCAAACAGCCCCTCACAACGTTCAACACCACAATTTGCTCAAGGAAGATCTAAATCTGAATGTTTTCCTAGAGATTTCGGAGATATTACATTCACAGAAGGATTTGATGTTGTAAACTTTAATACAAATTTATTCAACGACAACAAGATTGAAGAATTGGAATGAAAGATCAAGGAGCATGAAAGCAAAATAAAAAAAACTCAAGACAGAGAACATGACTTTAGTGTCATTAATCACAAAAGTTACTGGTGAAAATGAAAAATTACACAGAGCGGTAAAAGATCTTAAGGTTGAGAAGACAGCCAATGTTGAGAAGTTTGACATGCTATTCAAAGTGTTTGAAAAGAGATTCAGCATAAACTTCAGCTCTGAATATGAAGAGATAAAAGTTGAAGATATAAGAGCAAAGACTGAAGAACATGCAAAAAGAGCTAAAGCTGAGGCAGCTGGGTTGGGAAAAGGAAAAGGGAAAATTGATGATGTTCCTGAGATCGTTCAAACTGAGCTGGAAGCTAAATCTGCGCCAGCTACATAAACTCAAGTTGAAGAGAATGTTGAGAAAGAAGATGAGAGAATGAAGTCCATACTTGTTGATGAACCAGTTGACGTGTCTAACATGACGTTGAGACAAAAAATCTTGGAAAGAAAACATATGTATGTAGAGATTGATGCTGAGATTGAGCATACAAAGAGAATGATGATGATACTGATGATGTGATGGTGATAAAGACGATGAGAAAACGGGTGACGATAAGAAAGACGATGATGATCAGGGCAACAATGATGATAATGATCAGGGGGTACAGGGTTGACTGTTGAACCTGCGAAGATTAACGAATCCTTTGATTACGATGCTTTCTTAAATGATTCAGTTAATCAAAAAGATGACGTGAAAAGACAGGGGGAAAGGAAGGACCCTATAAATGTAGCTGAGTTGTCAGGAATCCTCACAGCTGTTCCTATATCAAATGTTCCTGACGTTCAAACACCAAGGGTTTTCTATCTGGAACATGATGTAGAAGAGGGTGAATTCGTTCATAACTACACTAACGAAGAAATTTCCAAAATGTTAGGTGTAGACGAAGAATCCTTTGTATTTGATTATGAAGATGAATTAAACAACATTAGTGCTCCACAGCCTAATGATTTTCTTTATAAGTATGTGTCAGAAGTTGATGATAATGACAGGGTTTTCGTGGAGGATGATTCTGACGATGATGCTACTACTAAATATTCTAGTGAAGGAACAGATGACTTCCCAACTTTTGAATAGTTGTTTTCTGAAGCAAATGATGATTTGTTGAGAATAAAGGTTGAGGAAACTGTGAAAGAAGGAAATGTGCCTAAACGTTTATCTAAAGAAGAGATAGATGCAGCAAAGAAGTATTGGTTCGAGGAGATGCCACAAGAAAGAAAGTTTAAACATCCACCGGATTTCTTAACTCGTGATCCATACAAATCTTTGGGAGATATACCTAGTTGGGGATGGATAGAAGAGCTGTATGTTTATGCAATAAAGAGAGAGTTTGGTGTTCATTACTTCAGGTACTTGAGTGACATCAAGACGTTACCATTTTTGGATATTGAAAAACGAAGAGTATCAATATCAAGATGAAGTTTCATGATCAACGTTTGTGGAAATTGATAAAGTTTGAAGCTGCACATGGCTTTAGATACTGGAAGCCACATATTCCATGAAGAATTTTCAAGTTTGATCAAGTAATGAAACAGAAAGATGTTACACTAATTGTGAAACGACCACGTGTTATGAAGAACATGCGTTGATGAAGATTGGGCAAGATTTTTAAACAATCTTCAAGCGGTGACATTATGATTCTGAAACAGGAGAAGTAGTGATTTGTGTACAACACGTTGATGATTCCTAGAAAATCAGTGAAGAACTGACTGAAGCAGTGGTTGCACACAAAAGAATATATGGCTTATGGAGGGGAATTCGAATACTAGACTGATGTGACTAGTAAGCTGCTCGAAGAAGGATATTGAATCTATCTTCTACAGTAAGATTAGCTTTGAAGAGAAAGACAAAGTGCAGGCATTGCAGTTCCAGCAGGTTATCAATGTTTGTTATTCTAGTGATATTAATTCAGGAAAGATATGGAATTCGGACTGGAGAAAGTTGGAAGGCAAAGAGCAATGGAAGAAAGAACGAAACCAAGCAAGAATTGATGAAAAGGTTAGAAAGGAATCATTGCAGAGGTTTCAGTATGGAGACACCTACAACAAACCTCCCCCCATAGATCAAACACCTATTTCATTTGACGGGCATCGAAGACCAGGAAAGTATTTCTTTGGGGGATAACTGTTACAGATTTTGAAGTTTTTGAAGACTGACCAAGACTGTGGCAATATCCAAGGGGAGTTTGTTGGTGTTGAATGTCTATAGCCTACGTCTTAGGGTCATGTCGTATAGGTAACAAGGCTTAAATGTTAGATTTTGTGTTGATTTATATGTAATAGGGCCACTTCATACGAAGTGTTGCTCACCTCGTACGAAGTGATACATGTCACTTCGTACGAAGTGGCAGAACACCCTTAGCTGAGCAGGGGTGTTGAGTCCTTAGCTGTTTTTCAGATTGTAAGGCGAAGCCCTGTCAGTTTTGTTTTTGATTTGTAAACGTTTATTCAAGATTAATGAAGTAGAAGCATTGAAACAGTATATTTGATCTTGTCAACTAGTTAATGATGAATTCCACACATGTTAATTAGCTCAAGTCGAGTCCTATGCTTTCGGATGAGAGCCAATCCTACCACACACTTGGATTGGAGGTTTTTGGTATATTTTTAAGAACTAGGGTTCACCTCATCCATCTCTTTCTCTATACATACACACATGTGTGTGTGTGTCTTTAGGTTTTTATTTTGTCTTCCATAAAACAAGTTTCCCTATACACCATTTTAACCCCTCATGTATTGTTTTCTTTTTAAAAGATTATTACTATCCATTATTTCATTAAACATTGACTCAATATTGTAACACCCTGTAAAATTGTGTCCAATAGTATAGTGACACGTGTTGTATTTTAAATATAGTCTATTAAAGACCAATAAGGACTAAAGGCATCAACATACTCAATCTGAGCCTGTGAGTGACGGTCCGATGTCAACATGCATAAATAACAGCCTCTGAGTGACTGATATGTCAACATGCTTGAAATTTGGCCTCTGAGTGACTGATATGTCAACATGCTTGAAATTTGGCCTCTGAGTGACTGATATATCAACATGCCCAGCCTCTGAGTGACATCGGAGTCAACATGCTTATAATAAGCCTCTGAGTGATCCTTTGCGAAGTCCAAACTCTCATACGTGCCATTTGTTGGACGAGAGGGTTCAATTTTGAAAGTATGTGAAAGTTGGATAATGGAGGGATTAAAAGTGTCAACATGTTAATTTATACCTCTGAGTGACCTTTTAACGAACCGAGAGCTCTACAATGTCCTGGCATAATCCGGTTATGCCAAGTATTGGCTACGGAGGGCTAAAAGTGCCAAAAGGTGTTTTAAAAGGTCTCCAGAAGCTTTTTAAAGTCAAGGGGCTAAAGTGTCAAACTTTGAAACTGGCCGAGAAGCGGTCGCGGGCCGCGAGAGACCTGGCATGGGTCTCTCGCGGGGCGCGAGAAGGCCTCTGCTGCAGAAAGTTTTGCTTAGCTCCCAAACAAAACTCCAAAACCATTAAATCGAAACTATGGACCTGTAATCAGCTATGCCACATTTTGGGACACTTGTAAGCTCTCTCTTACATCCCTAAACACCTGGCTTCACCTCCTTTGAGTTCTCCAAGTATAAATAGGGGCTTAAGTTCACATTCCAACTTGCACCTTTCTAAATCATCACTCTTCTCACTCCTCTGGAAGTTCCTAGCTAAAAGGAGCATCCAACATAGTTCTTTTGCACCCTAGGCTAAATGATCGTAATAAGGTAGGTGTTAGTCCCTATAAAGGGCACCTCCTGAAGATCACGTTTGCTAGACCAAATGACGGGTCAAAGTTATGATATTAAAAAGTCAAACATGCCATTTTTCGGAAAAATCATAAATTGATCTTATATATGTTATGAAACCTATTTTGACACTTAAACAAGTTGGTAACAATTATTAGAACATGTAAGAATATGTTCGGCTCATCAATTTCAGTTCTAGGGTCGGTTCACAACCGAAAGTCGCAAAGTTTGACTTCTGCTTTGGCTTTCGATTCTGACCCGATTTAGATTAGTTACCTACTGATCTAAAATTCATTATGATTGTAATATAATGCAGCACAACCCTCTGAGGTTATATTACATGATCATAATCAGAATCCAAGTTTATGCGCAAGTTCCGTAATTATGTCATTTTTGACTTAAATGCCCTTTTGCATAAAACAAGGTTTTCTATGATAATGAACTTAAAAATGAGTTTCCTACTGATGTAATATTATAAGTAGGATTATTTGGGATGTTAAACCAAGTTATAAACTGAGTTTTCAAACAGGCCCTTAAATTATGTCGATAAATGACGATTTTAGCCCTTATTGCTCATAAAATAGTTTTAGTCAAACTTTACAAGGTAAATCATTTACCTACTAATATGGTATATTAAATAATATACTTTAAACATTTTAATCTGACTTTAACATCAGTTTTCGTAAGCGCCGTTTCGGCGCATAGTATGGTTTTAAACCATATTAATTGAACAAGACTTGTTACCTACTGATTTTAAAACTTATTTTAAACATATTTACAGTAGGTACATGCTATAAACTCAGAATCCCAAATAATTTATAAACTACGTGTAAAATGACCAAAGTGCCCCTTCGGTTCATAGTTTGGTCATAAAAGATAAAATACATATATAAATTGATATTCTACTGATATTATATCATAAATAAACTATTTTTCCACAATACTCATAATAATAAACTTAAATTATATTCAAGTTCCTTTTATATGAAATGAAATTACCAAAATGCCCTTATGAGGCATAATTTCGTTTTAAAACCTTAATGTGCATATAAGTTGATATGCTACTGATATTTTAACTTATTTAAAATATAGTGGCATATAGAACTTGTCCATGACTTATCTGGTTACCCATTATCACTTTTAAGCGTACGGTTGATTATACGTAACTAGTTTACGGAATTTAACCAAAACTGGTTTAACCTTATCATTTAAGTTTCAAAATACAGAATGTTTATAGTTTACCCATAATATACAAGTCAAAGTACTTGTCAGGTTTAAACTACATTCTCTCCGATCATCGTTTAATCAAGCGTTATACGTCTTGATCATGTACACTGTGGTCTAAGTCTATGACTTAAATAAAGACCGTTAGTATTAATTGGTTAGCTTATGCCATAATCCAGACTAGAGACTTGCCGGCAAATGCTATCTGCAGTTGGTACTTTTATATGCGGCTGAGTTATTAAAATTTAAAAGAAGACTAGCTCAGGTAAATACTCTCAACTTATTTTCCCTATACGGGCTTGGGATACGGTAAACTATTACCGCTTGGTTAGAAATGGGATCAATCGAATGCCGGATTGTGGCTAGTAAATCGGCATATTCCGTATTAATCAGTTTTGTTTCATAACTTAAATACCGGGGGTTAAATTCCTATGTCCTAGATATCCTCGGCTCATTAGATTAGTTAATGGCCACGACCTTAGCGCGGGGTGACCAGACAGACGCTCAAATGCAAATTACCCAAGACGTTGGGGATAACTCCTCTGTGAGTTTATTTAACCATGTCTCGGTCTGTACTGGGCCCTGTATGTATGGACAAACATGTAAATCTGTTAACAAGGTTAAAAAGTAACTTTCCCAAGTTATAAAAGATTTTGTGCTCTGTGCAATTAAACCCATTTTAAAATGTTTTCAAAGTGAGTCAGTTGGGTGTATTTACCAGCGAAAGCTGACGTATCGTCCAAAGACTAAACTGCAGGTACAATACGAAATAGGCCATAAGCTGCTTGGTAGTGAATAAGAGGATCTTGCAAATCCTTAGATCTGCCCTAAAATCTGTTTTATATTCTTTCTTGTATATTTTAATGATCCGCCTGTGGATCTTCTATTACGAGCCTGTATATTATTTTGTATTTCGAATATTTGGTTTGTAATAGTAATTTTACTCCAAGACTTCCGTTGTGCCGTGTTTTATTGACTATGATGTTATCAACTGACGTCACAATACTCCCCACCCGGGCCCACCGGTGTATGGATTTGGGTTGGAAATCCGGGGTGTGACAGGTTGGTATCAGAGCCAACGTTTGAGAGAATTAAACACTATCCTTCTTGTGTTTAATCTCAAACTTACAAGAGCACATTCCTTAGACTTCCGAGTCTAGGTATTGACCTAGGATTACTCATTTCATTATTAAGTTATTAGTGTTGTTTGTAAATTTATTTTTAACAGGAAAATGCCGCCACATGTACAAGGACAAAGTGGGAGAGGAAAAGGTCCAATGAGGGGAGGACCATCGGGGCGCATTCCCCCTCAACCTCACAACTTAGATGCTTACCAAGAATCAGGAGATTCATCTCCTTGGCAACCAGCGAGACGTTCTGTTAGACACTCGCCCCCACATTCCCAAAATTCTTACCACTCTCACCACTCCTATCATTCACACCATTCCCATTCTCATCACTCTTACCATGAAGAATTTAACCTTAATCATTACTTTAACACGCCTCCAGCCGATCAAAATCAGTTGGACCAGCCAAACCCTATGGACGAGGACTCCGACCCAGAAATGCCGTCATCGGGATCGAATACATATCCCATAGAAATGTCTAGCGATTTGAACTCTTATGTCGGATTGCCCTACCAAGGTCCTAATGAGTGGGACGAATATTGGAACCAATTTAACTTTGCCAACACACCTTCCCGTCACTCTCAACCACCCCCAATACAAGAATATGTCCACATGGAACCGGTGGACCAACCTCAACCACCACCTGAACCACCAAGAAGGAAGCGTGGTGCACGTATGTTGGTACGTGCCAGACAAAGGTCGGGATCGCTACCACCTTTGCCCAACTCCTACCCCACAATTCAAGAGGAGCCACAAATGGGTGGACCTTTTAACACCTCACCTGTGGTGGAACCAACACTACACCCACACCTATAGTTCAACCACCACCATCTGGTTTTACTAACCCAATCCCCACATATCCAGACACGTCTGGATATGATCCTTTTAGCCTGTCTACACCTGAAGATTATCAAGCATGCTCGCAAGACCCCTACATGCAGGAGGTTATGCACAACGCACTTTACCCGTCTCCTTTCCCACCTACTTACCACCGACTGGATACCAACTTATGGGTACCAGTATCCGGTTATGCCATAACCTCAACCACAACCTCCGCCACCACTTGAGGCCATTAATGAGGCCTTAGAAAGAATGAAAGAGATGCAGCAGCAAGCGGAGAAAACGGAGAAGAAGACAAACAAGTTCTTCAAGAAACTCTCCAAATTGGTCAATGGAAAGAAGGACGAGTGAAGTCTCTTCTAATAATATGTAGTCCCTGCGTGGACATGTTTATTTCTTTAAAGTCCTTGCATGGACAACTTATTTCATTTTTTTAGTATTGTAATTTCTAAGTTGGAATTTAATGAAGTACTTTTGGAATTATATGTATTTATTCATCCTCTTGAAAACGAGCGTCTAGATTTTACTTGAAATTTATGCTTTACGATATAATTCAAAAAAGATCTTAATGGTTTTGATTAGCCAAGTGGCACAAACCACATATTTGGCCAAATTATAAATAATAGTTAAGTACGAAGGGATCTTCTATCAGCTTAGTTAAGGGAAGTTATCCTTCTACCCAGAGGTGGTGGACTTAAGTTCATGCCTCCAAGTCATTAAGGTTAGTGGGACCGGGACTATTAATCAACCATTAAGGTACTCCTATGTTAACATTCAAGAATGTTCATACTCCTAGTAATGTGACTTGAGGAATCAAACTAGCCTTCAAGGTAAAGGACTATGTCCTGACCTTATATAGCCCATGTGATCAGATTTGATCCCGGCTAATATCATCAGTGCGATGATAATTAAACATCCAATAGTGATGTATGCCCTTGGGGCTATGATTAAACATCCATTAGTGATGTATTGTCCTTGTGGCTATGATTAAACATCCATTAGTGATGTATGGCCTTGGGGCTATTGTTAAACATCCATTAGTGATGTATTGCCCTTGAGGCTATGATTAAACATCCATTAGTGATGTATGCCCTTGGGGCTATGATTAAACATCCATTAGTGATGTATGCCCTTGGGACTATGATTAAACATCCATTAGTGATGTATTGCCCTTGGGGCTATAATTAAACATCCATTAGTGATGTATTGCCTTTGGGGCTATGATTAAACATCCATTAGTAATGTATGCCCTTGGGGCTATGATTAAACATCCATTAGGGCTATGATTAAACATCCATTAGTGATGTATAGCCCTTGGGGCTATGATTCAAACATCCATTAGTGATGTAGTGCCTACAGGCCATATTTCATGTCCATTAGTGACATGCCTATGTGCCATATTTTATGTCCATAGTGACGCCCCCTATGTGCCATAAAATTTTATGTCCTTCGTGACAAGCCTATTAGCTAAATAAAAATTGTCAAATTATGACAATGACAGTTATGACAATGCGATTCACTGTCCAATAATATATTGACTATGTCCAAATTATAATTTGCCTTTGATGGTCCTATTAAGACCTAGGCCAAATATAGTTATGATAAGCCTAATAGTTGTGATGTTATTCACACTAGAATAGGCAATGGATTATTATATCCAATGTTTTAAGCCCAATCTGGTTGACATACCATGGCTAAGTAAAGCTTTATTGGTGTATAGAACCAAAGCTTGAGGATGGCTAACTCAAATAAAGCACAAAGTAGCCACCAGAATGTGGAATCTAACAAAGCTGAAAATAGAGATGTTGATAATGATAATTTTCAAGGTCGCATTGATGCGGCAGTTGAAAAGGCCATGAGAAAGGCCATTGAAAGGCTTAGAGTGTCGAGTGCCACTCGCTCTAGACCGTTATCTATTCCACCATCCTCAGCTCATAAAGAGAGCTCCGTTCACTCTTCAAATGCAAGGAGTGAACCAAAGAAAATAGATTTTGCTGAAAGGTCCCGTTCTGTTAAAGACGGATGTACCTATAAGTATTTCGTCTCCTGCAAGCCCGAGACTTCAATGGAGAGAAGGGGGTTGTAGTAGCCCTTAAGTGGCTAGATGAGATGGAAAGAATAGTAGATATCACCAACTGTGCTGATAAGGATGTGGTCAAGTATGTATCACAGTCCTTTAATGGCGATGCCCTAATCTGGTGGAAGGCCATGATACAGTCTACAGGTAAAGTACACCTGTATAATTTGGGGTGGTCCAAATTTGTGGACCTTGTTAAGGAAACATACTGCCCACTCCATGAGGTGGAGAAATTAGAGACCGACTTCTTGTTTCTTTCATGAAAAACCTAGATTGCTTGAAATATGTTTCCGATTTCAATTCCCTATCTAAGTTAGTTTCCTATTTGATTACCCCAGAGCCCAAACGCATTGCGTGTTTTATTAATGGGTTAGCGCCCGAGATAAAGGGCATGGTAAAGGCTGCTCAGCCTACTACCTATAGGTCTGCAGTTGACCTATCTCTCTCCCTCACCTTGGATTTGGTGAGGCAAAAGTCAGTTAGGTCTGAAACTGACGGGAAAAGAAAGAGGGAAAATGACAACTCCCATAAGTTTATAAGAAAAATAAAGGGAGATTTGGTTTCAAAGGGAACCAAGGTAAAACGGCTGTAATACCAACATGCAAAACTTGCAACCGCAGACACTGGGGACAGTGCAGTTTTGGTTCGCAGGCCAAACCCTGTGGCATCTGTAAGAGAAAGGGGCATAAGACCCTAGAATGTAAGGATCTTAAGGATGCCGACTGTTATGTGTGGAATGAAAAGGGCCATATTAAGACTAACTGCCCTAAGATTCTGAATAATAATAATGCTAAGCCTGGAGAGGCCAAGAAGGGGAATGCTCGAGCCTGTCAATAACTGCAAGAGAGGCTGTTAAAGAAGAAAATGTCATAACTGGTACATTCCTTTTTAACAATATTTATGCTAGAGTTCTTTTTGATTCGGGTGCAGTTAAATCTATTGTTGACCATAAGTTTAGTAACTATTAAACCTACCCTTAAGGACTCTAGATAAAACCTATGAGATAGAACTTGTTGATGGAACGATAGAATCCACATCTTCCATTCTTGATGAATGCTCTATATCCATTAAGAATCATTCCATCCCTAGCTCTCTTCTGCCAATGAAATTGGCGGGTTTGATGTTGTCTTAGGCATGGATTGGTTATCTCATAACCAAGCCCGCATTGCCTGCGATAAGAAGCTCATCGAGATTAAGACCCCACCTGGTGAAATGATCACCATCCCTGGAGACTCACACTATGGATTGCCAGAAAAGGTATCATTATTTAAGGCATCCAAGTGTTTGAGAAGAGGTTGTGTCATCTACATGGCGCAAGTCACTATAAATGAGACTAAGCCAAACATGGAGGACCTACCAATTATCTCGGAATATCCAGATGTCTTTCCAGAATAATTACCAGGTCTACCTCCAATCAGACAAGTGGAGTTTAGAATTGATATCCTGCCAGGATCAGCACCTGTAGCTAGAGCTCCATACCACTTAGCACCAACGGAAATGAAGGAATTGAGGACGCAGCTAGATGAACTCTTAGAGAAAGGCTTTATTCAGCCTAGTTCTCGCCTTGGGGAGCTCCTATCCTCTTTGTAAAGAAGAAAGACGGTTCGATGTGAATGTGCATCGATTACCGAGAGCTAAACAAGTTAACAATCAAGAATAGATATCCTCTGCCCAGGATCGATGATTTATTTGACCAACTTCAAGGGGCTAGTTACTTCTCCAAGATCGATTTGAGATCAGGATATCATCAATTAAAGGTTAGAAGTGAAGATGTTCCTAAGACCGCCTTCAGGACCCGATACGGTCATTTTGAATTCTTAGTGATGCCTTTTGGGCTCACAAATGCACCTGCAGCATTCATGGATCTCATGAATAGAGTCTGCAAACCATATCTGGATAAGTTTGTCATTGTCTTCATAGATGACATACTTATTTATTCTCGTAATCAAGCTGATCACGAGAAACATCCTAGGTGCATCTTAGAACTCCTAAGGCAAGAGAAGCTTTATACCAAATTCTCTAAGTGTGAGTTTTGGCTTAGAGTGGTCCAATTTCTTGGCCATATGGCAAGTGAGCGTGGTACCCAGGTGGATCCCGCCAAAATTGAAGCCATCATGAATTGGGAAGTACCCAAAACCCCATCGGAGATTCGTAGTTTCCTTGGATTGGCCGGTTATTACAGGAGGTTCATTGAGAACTTTTCAAGAATAGCCACTCCTCTAACTACCTTGACCCGTAAGAATGTTAAGTATAATTGGGGTCCAAAGCAACAGGAATCTTTCGAAGTTCTTAACACAAGTTGAGCAATGCTCTTGTGTTATCCCTACCAGAGGGTGTTGAAGACTTTGTAGTCTACTGTGATGCATCGCACACTGGCATGGGTTGTGTGCTAATGCAAAAAGGCAAAGTAATTGCCTATGCATCACAACAGTTAAAGGTGCACGAAAGGAATTACACCACCCCGATTTAGAATTGGTGCCGTTGTATTTGCACTAAAATTGTGGAGACAGCACAAAGTATATTATATACACAGACCATAAAAGTCTCCAGCATCTATTCAATCAGAAGGAATTGAACATGCGACAACGCCGATGGATGGAAACACTTAATGACTATGATTGCGAGATTCGCTACCATCCAGGCAAGGAAATGTAGTTGCTGATGCCTTAAGTCGCAAGGAACAAGTTAAACCTATAAGGATTAACATTAAGAGCATTGAGCTCGGAAATAGCTTAAGTAATAAGTTAAAGCAAGCCCTATTAGAGGCTAATATCCCTAATGAGGGATTAGGCGAAACTGTGAATCAGTTAGCGCCTGGAAAGGATGGAATCCTTAGATTCAATGAAAGAATCTAGGTTCCAATCTTCGGAGGACTTAGAGATCTAATCCTCCGAGAAGCGCACAATTCAAGATACTCAGTTCACCCGAGAGGTGGCAAGATGTATCAAGATCTAAAGAAGAATTATTGGTGGATGGGTTTGAAGACATCCATAGCCATTATGTAGCTAAGTGTTTGACATGTTCGCAGGTTAAAGCCGAACATCAGAAGCCATCAGGACTTCTACAACAATTAGAAATTCCCACATGGAAATGGGAAATGATAACTATGGACTTGATTACCAAGTTACCCAAGACCAAAAGTGGAAATGACACTATTTGGGTCATTCTGGATAGGCTGACCAAGTCAGCACATTTCTTGCCAATAAAGGAAACGTATAATTCAGATAAATTGGCTAAGTTGTATGTGGACAAGATTGTGTCCCTACACGGGGTGCCAGTATCTATTGTATCTAACAGTGATAATAGATACACCTCTCACTTTTGGAAAAGTTTCCAACAATCATTAGGCACAAGATTAAATTTTAGTACGGCTTACCATCCGTAGACTGATGGTCAAAGTGAGCGTACTATCCAGACACTGGAAGACATGCTTAAGGCATGTGTGATTGATTTAGGTGGAAGATGGGATGACCACTTACCCCTAATAGAATTCTCCTACAATAACAGTTATCATACGAGCATCAAGGCTGCTCCTTTTGAGGCCTTGTATGGGAGAAAATGTAGAACGCCTGTGTGCTGGGCAGAAGTTGGGGAAGCCCAACTATCAGAACCAGAGATTGTCCTGGAGACCACGGAAAAGATTGTGCAAATCCGTGATCGTCTCAAAGTTGCCAAGGACAGGCAGAAGAGCTATGCTGACAAGAGGCGTAAACCTCTGAAGTTCCAAGTAGGGGACAAGGTCATGTTAAAAGTATCACCTTGGAAGGGTGTGATGCATTTTGGAAAGAAGGGCAAGTTGAGCCCAAGATATATAGGACCATTCGAAATAATCGAATGCGTCGGCACTGTAGGTTATAAGCTCAGGTTGCCAAAGGAGCTTAGTGGAATCCATGATGTATTCCACATATCTAACCTTAAGAAATGTCTAGCCGATGAGTCGCTAGCAATGTCGCACAAAGATGTGCAGATAGATGAAAACCTGAGGTTTGTTGAGAAACCGATATCAATGGAGGATCGACAGGTTAAGAAGCTCCAAAGAAAAATGATGCCTATAGAAGGTTAAGTGGGACGCTTTTAGAGGTCCCGAGTATACATGGGAGGTTGAGTCCACTATGCGACAAAAGTACCCCCATCTTTTTGAATAAAATCTCGAGGTCGAGATTTCTTTTAAGGGGGTGAGGATGTAACACCCTGTAAAATTGTGTCCAATAGTATAGTGACACGTGTTGTATTTTAAATATAGTCTATTGAAGACCAATAAGGACTAAAGGCGTCAACATGCTCAATCTGAGAATCTGAGTGACGGTCTGATGTCAACATGCATAAATAACAGCCTCTGAGTGACTGATATGTTAACATGCTTAAATCATTAGCCTCTAAGTGACTAATATGTCAACATGCTTGAAATTTGGCCTCTGAGTGACTGATATGTCAACATGCCCATCCTCTGAGTCACATCGGAGTCAACATGCTTATAATAAGCCTCTGAGTGATCCTTTGTGATGTCCTAACTCTCATACGTGCCATTTGTTGGACGAGAGGGTTCAATTTTGCAAGTATGTGAAAGTTGGATAATCGAGGGATTAAAAGTGTCAACATGTTAATTTATACCTATGAGTGACCTTTTAACGAACCGAGAGCTCGACAATGTCCGGGCATAATCCCGAGTATGCCAAGTATTGGCTACGGAGGGCTAAAAGTGCCATAAAGGTGTTTTAAAAGGTTTCCAGAAGCTTTTTAAAGTCAAGGGGCTAAAGTGTCAAACTTTGAAACTGGCCAAGGGGCGGTCGTGGGCCACGAGAAACCTGGCCTGGGTCTCTCGCAGGGTGCGAGAAGGCGTCTGCTGCAGAAAGTTTTGCTTGGCTCCCAAACAAAACTCCAAAACCATTAAATCGAAACTATGGACTTGTAATCAGCTATGCCACATTTTGGGACACTTGTAAGCTCCCTCTTACACCCCTAAACACATGGCTTCACCTCCTTTGAGTTCTCCAACTATAAATAGGGGCTTAAGTTCACATTCCATCTTGCACCTTTCTAAATCATCACTCTTCTCCCTCCTCCGGAAGTTCCAAGCTAAAAGGAGCATCCAACATAGTTCTTTTGCACCCTTGGAATCACTGGTAAGTGTTCCTTCCTTGTGCATTTTCGTTTATAGGCTTTTATAGCCAAAAGTCAAGCGTTTTACAGAAAACGCTTTGACCTTCGGTTAAGACCATTATGGTCCGGCCATTGTTCGAAATGAACATGGCTAAGTGATCGTAATCAGGTAGGTGTTAGTCCCTATAAAGGGCACCTCCTGAAGATCACGATTGCTAGACCAATTGACGGGTCAAAGTTATGATATAAAAAAAGTCTAACAAGCTATTTTCCGGAAAAATCATAAATTGATCTTATATATGTTATGAAACCTGTTTTGAAACTTAAACAAGTTGGTAACAATTATTAGAACATGTAAGAACATGTTCGGCTTGTCAATTTCAGTTCTAGGGTCGGTTCACAACCGAAAGTCGCAATGTTTGACTTCTGCTTTCACTTTCGATTCTGACCCGATTTAGATTAGTTACCTACTGATCTAAAGTTGCATTATGATCGTAATATAATGTAGCACAACCCTCGGAGGTTATATTACATGATCATAATCAGAATCCAACTTTATGCGCAAGTTTCATAATTATGCCATTTTTTACTAAAATGTCCTTTTTGCATAAAACAAGGTTTTACATGATAACGAACTTAAAAATGAATTTCCTACTGATGTAATATTATAAGTAGGATTATTTGGGATGTTAAACCAATTTATAAACTGAGTTTTCAAACAGGCCCTTAAATTATGTCGATAAATGACGATTTTAGCCCTTGTGGCTCAAAAATAGTAAAATCAAAATTTTCCAAGGTAAATCATTTACCTACTGATAGGTTATATTAGATAATAGATTTTAAACATTTTAACATGACTTTAACATTAGTTTTCGTAAGCGCCGTTTCGGCGCATAGTATGGTTATAAACCATATTAATTGACCAAGACTTGTTACATACTGATTTTAAAACTTATTTTAAACATATTTACAGTAGGTACATGCTATAAACTCAGAATCCCAAATAATTTATAAACTATGTGTAAAATGACCAAAGTGCCCCTTCGGTTCATAGTTTGTTGATAAAAGATAAAATACACATATAACTTGATATCCTACTGATAGTATATCATAAATAAAATATTTTTTCACAATACTCATAATTATAAACTTAAATTATGTTCAAGTTCCTTTTATATGATATGAAATTACCAAAATGCCCTTATGAGGCATAATTTCGTTTTAAAACCTTAATGTGCATATAAGTTGATATCCTACTGATATTTTAACTTATTTAAAATATACTGGCATATAGAACTTGTCCATGACTTATCCGGTTACCCATTATCGCTTTTAAACGTACGGTTGATTATACGTAACTAGTTTACGGAATTTAACCAAAACGGGTTTAACCTTGTCATTTAAGTTTCAAAATCCAGAATGTTTATAGTTTACCCATATTATACAAGTCAAAGTACTTGTCGGTTTTAAACTACATTCTATTCGATCATCGTTTAATCAAGCGTTATACGTCTTGATCTTGTACACTACGGTCTAAGTCTATGACTTAAATAGAGACTTTTAGTATTAATTGGTTAGCTTATGCCATAATCCAGACTAGAGCCTTGCCGGTAAATGCTATCTGCAGTTGGTACTTTTGTATACGGCTGAGTTATTAAAATTTAAAGAAGACTAGCTCAGGTAAATACTCTCGACTTATTTTCCCTATACGGGCTTGGGATACGTTAAACTATTACCGCTTGGTCAGAAATGGGATCAATCGAATGCCGAATTATGGCTAGTAAATCCGTATATTCTATTTTAATCAGTTTAGTTTGATAACTTAAACATCGTGGGTTAAATTACCGTGTCCTGGATATCCTCGGCTCATTAGATTAGTTAATGGCCACGACCTTAGCGCGGGGTGTAGGCATACACCTGACAGACGCTCAAATGCAAATTACCCAAGACGTTGGGGATAACTCCTCTGTGAGTTCTAAGTGGTGTGTATTTAATCATATCTAGGTCTCTGTACTAGGCCCTATATTTATGGACAAACATGTGAATCTGTTAACAAGGTTACAAAGTAACTTTCCCAAGTTATAAAAGATTTTGTGCCATGTGCACTTAAATTCATTTTAAAATGTTTTCAAAATGAGTCAGTTGGGTGTATTTACCAGCGAAAGCTGACATATCGTCTAAAGACTAAACTACAGGTACAATACAAAATAGACCGGGAGCTGCTCGGTAGTGAATAAGAGGATCTTGCAAATCCTTAGATCTGCCCTAAAGTCTGTTTTATATTCTTTCTTGTACATTTTAATGATCCGCCTGTGGATCTTCTATTACGAGCCTGTATATTATTTTGTATTTCGAATATTTGGTTTATAATAGTAATTTTACTCCAAGACTTCCATTGTGCCATGTTTTATTGACTATGATGTTATTAACTAACGTCACAATACTCCCCACTCGGGCCCACCGGTGTATGGATTTGGGTTGGAAATCTGGTATGTGACAAATATTAACTCGGGAAGACCATAACCCGTTTTCTTTTAAGTCCCGATATTCCGGTCAGTTATAACTTTATTTACTAAAAGTACCTATTAACTCTTTGTTTAACATTAGATTTATTTAATTAAATCCTAATGTTTATCGGGTTGACTTTTGTTGGATCTATGGTCCCTACAAAAGAACAGATGATTGGAAAGTCAAATAGTCTATAACATCGGACCATCAATAACAGTGATTTGAAGATCTGTTCCTCCTAATGGCAATGACTCAACATCTGCTAACTCTACTCAAGCCAAAGACTGTTCACAAGATCTATTGAAGATAAGCTCTGCTCAAAGTCAAAGGTCTACTATATAGACACTCTGATATGAAGATTAAAGACTGTTGAAGCTAAAGTCTGCTGAGCTCAACAGATGAGAAGACTTAACAGAGGTTTCTCATCAGAGTTTATTTGTATGTCTATAAAACAATACTTAGGTCTAGCATATGATAGAGTTTGTTAGGTCGTTAGATGTCATCGTCAAGGTGACGTCAGCCTAGATTCCTTAGAGGTTTACTTGTACTATAAATAGATCAGTGTCTGTACTGTTTTATTCTTGTTGACATTCTTGTACGAACAAATTAGAGTGATCAGGCTGAGGGGGAGTTTGTATTCTCATGCCTACGTAAATGTATGATTTATAAAAGCATGTTGATTTAAACATTCTCTTCATTGTTGTAATTTAAAAGTTTATATTTCCGCTACACTTATCATCACTGATTTATTATCCTTCATTGATTTTCATCATAAAACTAACACAGCAATTTAAACTCAAATCCTAACAATTGGTATCAGAGCTTGATCAATCAAATTTGATCTAAACAATTAGTTTGATATAAACAAATAATCTCTCACTATTGTGATCTTTTGTTTGTTGTGTTGAAAATAGAGTAAAAGTTTATTTACATTCAAAGTAGTTTAAACAACACCTTTTTTGTAAAACAATCAGAATGTCTCAAAATTCACAAGATCCACACAACACTGACACTATGTATAAACCTCCGATATGTAACACCGCGACCGCGTAAAACGACAAACCGTGGCGGAAACGTTAGGGAGTCATGTCACAGAACTATTGTTTACAACTCACGAAATTTGAAATTTTGTTTTATTAAGTTAAATGTTTACATTGTCTTGGGATATACAGAAACAACACATAATACATTGTCTTTCATGTTTTAAGTCACTAAGGCCCGCGTCCATTCCTATGTAAAGTATTGACTCCTAAAACATATGTGAAAAGAGAGTCAGCATAAAATGTCGGCGAGTACATAGGTTTCATGAGTGTGTCAAATTTGTGGCTTTGTATACATATTGCAACACCTCGTCCGACTACATGAGTCGTTAAATAAAATCGTCGTATCAAAAGTGTTTGATATTGCAATACAATTAACCAACTAAAACAAGTTGGTTAGAGTTGTGAAAACCTTGTAGCCATGAATCTTGACCAAAACGTTTCTTTTGTAAAAATCTTGTAATAGATTGATTCAAAAGAAAACTTCGTATGGTTTATATCTTTAAGTGAAAATCATTACGTGACATTGTTCAAAACCATTTGTCCGTGTTATAAACCATTTGTCTGTGTTATAAACTAGTTGTCTGTGTTATAAATCAATCGTCCGTGTCATAAACCAATTGTCGATGTCATAAACAAATCGTCTGTGTTTTTAATGGTGAAAATTTTGATCGTTCTTTAGTGAACACATTAAAACCTATGTTGACTATACCACCTAATAAACCACCAAAGGGTCTCTTTAACTAGACTAACAAATCAACAAATGATTTGTTAATCAGAAACAGTTTCAGTCATTACCCAAACTTACACCAAATCTAGTGAACAGTCTGATAATGGGATTGGCAGTCCTATGGTACCATAACATACTACTGGTCGGCTCGGCCAAAGCTAATTAAAGTCATTCGTGTTATGGATAACGCATCAACAAGTTGCTCACATTATTGAAATCGTAATGTTTTATATGTAAACCATAGACGTTGTTTTTGAAAACTTGAAAATGATTTAGCACATATGAGTCACCCCAAAACATTTCAAAAACGTAAAAGAGGGGAACTATGTACTCACTTGGGATTGCGAAAGTGTTCTTGATCAACGGAATAAACAAATCTCAAACGTGTCCTAATGTGTTAGAAAATATGTTAGTTTGTCGGGACTACAAACGGGATCCGAACTGCTTTTGACCCATTATGGCTCGTTAAGGTAGTTTACGCGCTACTTTAACGGGTCATTAGCATAAACGTGTGATCGGATGGTTAAACATGTCCTATGATAAGTCTTAAATGCACACACATGTTTAAAATTGTTATAACATCAGTTTATATGTCAAAAATTTGGTTACCTGTAGGGCTGTAAACAAACTAAACTTTCGACAAACAGTTCGTGAACTGTTCGGCGGGAAGTTCGTTTGTGTTTGTTCGTTTATTAAACAAACGAACACGAACAAGAAATTTCATTCGTTTAGTTAAATGAACAAACATGAAAAGAGGTCACGTTCATTCGTTTATGTTTGTGAACGTTCGGTAACTTGTTCGTACGTGTTCGATAATTCATTAGTGTTTTTAGTTTTTATATTTATGTAAATATATCAAAACTCCGACAAATTATTTATCTAATAAGTGTCAATGTATTATATATTTTGTTCATGAACAATTGTTTGTGTTCGTTTGTTTCCATTTGTGTTCATGAACATTAGTTTGTGCTTATTTGTGTTTGTCAACGTTCGTTGCGTAAAATTAACAAACAAACACAAACGAACACGAACAAGTTCATTTCCTTAACAAACAAACAGAAACATAAAATTTCGTTCGATAAGTGTTCGTAAACGGTTCGCAAACACATATATTTTTTAACAAACGAACACGAACAACGTCTTGTTCGTGTTCGTTCGGTTCATTTACAGCCCTAGTTACATGTGTTTAAAATGGATTTATGCGTAAAAGGGTATTTTGGTCATTTTTTAAAACATAGAAGTAACTTATCATAACACTAACCAAATGACGTGACCATAAGGTATAACCTCAGTAGGTTATTACCTATACAACTATAGTCACAAATATGTGTTTAGTCGAATCCTAAGATCGACCAAACGGGTCGGATTCGAAAGTCAAAGCGGTGGTCAAGACCGCTCGACTTACGACCCTAAATAAGCACTAAACTAGAAGTGACGAGTTAGACATGTCAAAGTATGTCTAACTAAGTTTATAAACTGATTTGGTATCAAACTTGGTGTTTTGATACGCACATCATGCGCATTTTTGACTGAAACCTTGACTCGTCACTTCGACTAGTAAACGTGGTAATCAGAAGGTGAAATCTTTAGGGATTATAACCTTCATGATTACAGTCATGATGCAAAGTTCAATTGAACTTTGACTTGAACAAAATATGGTCAGAACCAAAAGTCAATCAGGAAGCCAAACTGTTCGACTTTTATCTCAAAATAGCTAAAATAATGAAAGAACTAGGAAGAGTACTTACTAGTGTTGAAGAACACTTACGAAACTCAAGATAGAAGGCTTCCAAAGACTGGAAACAAGCTCCAAGAAGGATAGAAAGAAGAACTTCACTTTTCTTTGAAGTGTTTTGAAGTGGTGTTCAAAAAAAATGGAAGAATCATGGGGTATTCATAGCATTTTAGGATTAAGGAGGTCATGGCAAATGTCCTCAAGTGTGGATTAGTGTCCTAACATGTGTCAACTCCAAATTAAGTGTGGCAATATGAGTGCTAGGTGTTAAAAATTGAAGACAGGTGGCAAACTTGGTAAAGAAGCAAAAATATTTATTATTCTTTTGACATTTTTAGCCCTTGGACTTGTATTTTCACTTGTTTGTCATTTTTAACCCCTTTCACCTAATATCTAGGTTATATAAAGGTGTTAAGATATGTTTAACTTGGATTATGCCCGAAAATGTTATGGATGTCAGTTCGTTCGGTTGTACGGTTACGTGTTTTGCAAAATGCGTAAAACGCTTTAAGTGCAACAATTGACATTTTTTGCATTCTCATCAATAAAATACAATATTTTATTGAATACAAAAAATATTTGGAAATAAAACACAGGGTTTCACTGAATACAAAATTGTTTGTAATTGTGCAATGATTGAAAAGGCACAAATGTCATATTCTCCCCTACTTTTGGAAATTTCGTCCTGAAATTTAATTAGAGGAAACTTTCTGAAAACAGATGTGGATATTTTGCTTTCATCTGATCCTCTCATTCCCAAGTAAATTTTGGGCCAAGTTTGGATTCCCAGCGAACTTTAACTATCGGTATACGTCTACACTTGAGTTTCTTGACTTCACGGTCCAATATTTCCACAGGTTTCTCGACAAAGTGCATAGTGTCATCAACGTGAATTTCATCGAGGGGAATGTTGAGGTTTGTATTGGCTAAAAACTTTTTCAAATTGGCCACCTGGAATGTTGGGCGAATATTCCCAAGTTCAGGAGGTAGCTCATGTCGATAAGCCACCTTTCCGATTCTCTCAACGATCTTGAATGGTCCAATATATTGTGGTGCAAGTTTTCCTTTCTTTCCAAATCTAATCGAGCCTTTCCAAGGGGATGCCTTGACAAGGACGTGATCACCAACTTGGAATTCCAAGGGATTGTGTCGTTTGTCCGCATAACTCTTTTGACGGCTTCTAGCTGTCAGAAGATTATCGCGAATTTTCTTAACTTTGTCTGTTGTGTCGTGAATGAGTTCAGGTCCAGTGAGCTGAGCTTCACCGACCTCATTCCAGCAGACAGGTGAACGACATTTTCGACCATATAGAGCTTCGAAAGGCGCCATATTGATGCTGGCGTGATAACTATTATTGTAGGAGAATTCGACCAATGGTAGATGCGAATCCCAACTACCACCAAAGTCGATCACATATGCTCTAAGCATATCCTCCAGTGTTTGAATTGTCCTTTCATATTGTCCATCCGTTTGAGGATGATAAGCAGTGCTTAAATTGAGTTTGGTTCCCATGGTAGATTGCATGGTCTTCCAAAAGTGAGATGAGAATCGAGCATCTCGATCGGATATGATGTTCAAAGGAACACCATGATGAGATATAATCTCATCAATGTAGATCTTGGCAATTTTGTCAGCAGATCGGTCCTCACTAATTGCCATAAAGTGTGCTGACTTTGTTAGACAATCGATGATTACCCAAATGGTATCATGACCTCTAGTGTGCTCGGTAGTTTAGTGATGAGATCCATCGCAATGTTCTCCTACTTCCATACCGGTATTTCTGGTTGCTCAAGTAAACTAGATGGGCGTTGATGTTCTGCCTTAACTTTAAGACAAGTTAGGCATTTAGACACAAACAAGGCAATGTCCTTCTTCATACCCGGCCACTAATACTGGGTACGAAGATCCTTATACATTTTTTCTACACCAGGATGGATTGAATAACGAGACTTATAAGCTTCATCCATCAATAAGGTGCGGAGATTATCTTGACTAGGAATCCACAAAAGATTCTTGTAGTAGAGTAATTTGTGGTCTTTTGTTTCGAGTTGAAGTTCGAGATTTTGTGGCAACTCATTTTTCAACAAGCTTTGGGTAACACATGTATGTTGTGCTTGAGGGATACGTGTCTGGATATAAGATTCAACTCAAACACAATGAAGTTTGACACGTTCCTTACGACTAAGCGCATCAGCCACAACATTCGCCTTACCAGGATGGTAGCGAATCTCGCAGTCGTAGTCGTTTAGAAGTTTGACCCAACGTCGTTGTGTCATGTTTAGCTCCTTTTGATTTAATATGTGTTGGAGACTTTTGTGGTCAGTGAAAACCACACATTTCGTAACGTAAAGGTAGTGTCTCCAAATTTTGAGAGTAAAAACTACGGCTCCTAACCCAAGATCATGAGTTGTGTAGTTCTTCTTGTGGATTTTCAATTGTCTTGACGCATAGACTATGACTTTGTCTCTTTGCATGAGAACACAACCAAGGCCTAGGTTTGATGCGTCATAATAGACAACAAAATCGGCATTGCCGTCGGGTAAAGATAAAATAGGAGCATTACAGAGTTTCTGTTTCAGTGTTGAAAGGCTTCCTCTTGTTTGGGTCCCCACTCGAAAGGTTTTTTCTTCTGAGTCAAACTGGTGAGGGGAACAACGATCTTTGAAAATTCGCGATGAATCGTCGATAGTATCCAGCAAGACTAAGAAATGAACGAACTTCGGTAGGAGTAGTAGGTGTACTCCAATCCCTAATAGCACTGATTTTGGCGGGATATACATGTATACCTTGTTCGTTAACAATGTGTCCCAAAAATTAAACTTCTTTTAGCCAAAATTCACACTAGGAGAATTTGGGTAAAGTTGTTCTTTCTTTAGGAGTTCCATCGTTACACGGAGATGTTCTTCGTGATTGGCTCGAGACTTAGAATAATTGAGGATGTCGTCAATGAAAACAATGATAAACTTGTCTAAATAAGGTTTACAAACCCTATTCATTAAGTCCATGAAGACGGCAGGAGCATTGGTCAAACCAAAAGGCATGACAGTGAACTCGTAATGGCTGTATCGAGTGCGAAAAGTAGTCTTGGAAATATCAACTTCGAGTACATGAAGTTGATGATACCCAGAACGCAGATCAATCTTTGAAAAGCAGGTCGCACCTTGTAGCTGATCAAAGAGATCATCAATGCGAGGTAGGGGATATTGATTTTTGATTATGAGTTTATTCAGCTCACGATAATCGATACACACAAAGAAGGATCCATCCTTTTTTTCACGAATAGGACAAGATCGCCCCAAGGTGAAAAGCTCAGACGAATGAATCCCTTGTCTGAAAGTTCTTGGAGTTGCTTTGACAACTCTTGCATTTCAGATGGTGCAAGATGGTAAAGAGATTTGGCAATTGGGTTGGCATCAAGTACAAGGTCAATACGAAACTCAACTTGACGAATTGGGGGTACACCAGGTAGCTCTTCAGTAAACACCTCAGGATATTCCCGAACATCCGGGATGTCCTGAACAGTTTTGCCCTTGCCTTTTTCCTCTATGATATGTGCCAAGATGGCTACATAATTATTTCGTAGGTATTTTCGGGCCTGGGTGCAGGTCATGAGTTTTAGGCTACTAGAGGGTTTCTCTTCGTGAACTTCTAAGGTTCTACCAGACAAAAGAGGTATACAAACAACCTTGTCAAAATAGATCACCTTAGCATGGTGTTTGGTTAACCAATCCATTCCTATGATGATGTCAAAACTCCCGAGTTGCATTGGTGTGAGGTCAATGGGAAAAAGGTGGTTATCCAAGTTTAATTGGCAATTACGAATGACATAGTCGAGCACAAGGGGTTCACCACTAGCAATTTCCACTGTCAAGGGTTTTCCTAGTTTAGTTCTAGGCATTGAAAGCAAAGGTTCAAAAGCTAGTGATATAAAGCTTTTATTGACACCCGAATCGAAAAGAATAGAAGCATGATGATTGTTAACAAAGAACGTACCATTAATGACTTCGTTATCAGCATGAGCCTCGTTGGCATTAATGTTGAATGCGCGTCCACGGGCTGGATTTGCATTCGCGTTCACCAGTTTTGGGCAGTTGTTTCTAAAGTGACCTATCTCGCCACAGTTATAGCAAGAACCAGGTGGGAATGGAGGTCTAGGTGGGTTGGCTTGGGGTTGAACAGGGTTCTGAACAGCTGGTCGAACGACAAACATTGGCTATGTGACCGAATCTTCAACATGATGTGCATTGGCGACACTGTATGTGAGCTTGATGGTGACCATTGCACCGGTTGCACAACGGTGCAGTACCATCATAGAGTTTCATCGCAGGAGGTTGTGCTGGCTGGTTTTAAGTGTTCTGGTTGGGTTGTGCGACAACTACAAAGTTCGGTGAAGCCTTACGCTTCCTCGACTTCTTAGAAGACTCAACTTCGTTCTCCTTTGTTTTCTCTTGAGTGGTCTTAGCTACCTGTTTCTTGCCACCCTTGCGAAACAGTTTCCCTTCTTGACCTGAGACTTAGTCAGGGTAGCAGCTAATTCGATAGCCTATCAAACAGTGGCAGGGTTGCTACCAGTAACAACGTCCTGAACGGGGTTAGGTAGGCCATCGATGTACCTCTCGATTTCTTTATCCAACAGGGTGACCATGGCGGGACACAACAAGCTCAATTCTTCGTAACAGTCAGTGTAGGCACGATGCTCTCCACTATCTTGTTCAAGATTGTGGAATATATCTTCCGGTGCCCATTGTTCTTGACATGGGCAGGATTGCCTCATCATTAGAGCATGAAGCTCTTCCCACGTTTGTGCCATTGCCACATCGGCACCCTATCTCTCATCACACGGTTCCACCATGTAAGTGCTCTTTTCTTGAATACACTCGATGCAAACTCGACTTTTCGCTCATTCGGGCATTGAACATGATGAAATGTGCTTTCGAGACTCTCAAACCACTACAGGAGTCCAGTAGCACCTTCAGTAAACTTGAGTGGTTTAGCCGAGTTAAATTTTTTGTAGGTGCACGGTGTGGGTGCATTGTTGTTGCTATTTTTTGCTTGGTTTATCTGGGTCGCTAGGTTTAGGAGTACAGCAGCAATTTGCTGAGCGATCATAGCTGCCATTTCGGCATCTTGAGTTGTATTACATCGAGGAGGCATTCTAGAAGAAAACATGAGTAAAATATAGGAGATTGACATTGGATAATCAAGAGAGATGTTAAAAATATCGACGAAATATAAGGATGGTGGTCATTTGTTCGTTACATAAAAACAAACAAACAACACATGACTAATCAAAGTAAATGGGTCTTTATAATATATCGCAAAGACATGCTTTAGCCTATAAGTGGACACTCACCCCAAGAGTTCCCAGGTAAGAGTGACTAGTCCGATAATGCGGATTTGTACGAACACTCTAGCCTTAGACAGAAAACTCAGGGTACAGGCATCCACCCTTCCAGATTGCACGTGTTCACATTAATAAAACCCAAACTTTGACGGGATTTTCAAAACTTACAAGGCTTTAAGCCAAAACAAATCATCTAAGGATAGATGATTCGTTTGCAAAACGAATTTGTAACTTGTGTATTTGTTTTGGTAGTCACCCAAGCATAGGTGATAGTATTGTTTTAAGAATCTAAATGCAAGATAACTCACATTAGGGTCGTAGGAAAGTTCTAGGTCAAAGCATTAATAATAACCTAATTCCCTACAACCATAAGCTCTAATACCAATCTTTCTATAACAACCCGACCGCGTAAAACAACGAACCACGGCGGAAACGTCGGGGAGTCATGTCACAGAATATTGTTTCACAACTCATGGAATTTGAAATTTTGTTTTATTAAGTTAAATGTTTACATTGTCTTGGGATAAACAGAAACAACACATAAATAAATTGTGTTTCATGTTTTAAGTCACTGAGGTCCGCGTCCATTTCTACGTAAAGTATGCATCATATTATCAAGCACTGACTCCTGAAACATGTGTGAAAAGAGAGACAGCATAAAAATGCCAGCGAGTACGTAGGTTTTGTGAGTGTGTCAAATTCGTGGCTTTGTATACATATTGCAACACCTCGTCTGACTACAAGATACGTTAAATACAATTAACAAACTAAAACAAGTTGGTTAGAGTTGTGAAAACCTAGTAGCCATGAATCTTGACCAAAACATTTCTTTTGTAAAAACCTTGTAATAGATTGATTCAAAGGAAAACTCCGTATGGTTTATATCTTTAATGAAAATCATTGCGTGACATTGTTCAAAACCATTTGTCCGTGTTATAAACCAGTTGTATGTGTTATAAATCAATCGTCCGTGTCATAAACCAATTGTCCATGTCATAAACAAATCGTCTGTGTTTTTAATTGTGAAAACTTTCGATCGGTCTTTAATGAACACATTCAAACCTGTGTTGACTATACCACCAAAGGTTTTCTTTAATAGACCACCAAAGGGCCTCTTTAACTAGACTAACAAATCAACAAATGATTGTTAATCACAAACAGTTTCTATCATTACCCAAACTTCCACCATATCCAGTGAACAGTCCGATAATGGGATTGTTAGTCTTATGGTACCATAACATACTAATGGTTGGCTAGGCCAAAGCTAATGAATGTCATTTGTGTTATGGATAACGCATCAACAAGTTGTTCACATTATTGAAATCGTATTGTTTTATATATAAACCATAGACATTGTTTTTGAAAACTAGAAAATGATTTAGCACATATGAGTCACCCTAAAACATTTGAAAAACGTAAAAGAGGGGAACTATGTACTCACTTGGGATTGCGAAAGTGTTCTTGATCAACAGAATAAACAAAGCTCAAACGTGTCCTAATGTGTTAGATAAATATGTTAGCCTGTCGGGACTACAAACGGGAGATCGGATAGAATGAAGTCTTATAAACCAAACGAGTGCTGGAACTCATGTGATATGGTTTAACAAACTTAACATTTTGATTTGAAAAGGATCTTAAGTGCTTTTGACCCATTATGATTCGTTAAGATGGTTTACGCTACTTTAACGGGTCATTTGTGTAAATGTGTGATCAGATGGTTAAACATGTCCTATGATAAGTCTTTAATGTTATAAAATCAGTTTATATGTCAAAAATATGGTTACATGTGTTTATAATGGATTTATGCGTAAAAGGGCATTTTGGTCATTTTTTAAAACATAGAAGTAACTTATCATAACACTAACCAAACGACGTGATCATAAGGTATAACCTCAGTAGGTTATTCCCTATACAACTATAGTCACAAATCTGTGTTTGGTCGGATCCTAAGATCGACCAAGCGGGTCAGATTCGAAAGTCAAAGAGGTGGTCAAAACCGCTCGACTTACGACCCTAAATAAGCACTAAACTAGAAGTGACGAGTTAGATATGTCAAAGTTTGTCTAACTAAGTTTATAAAACTGATTTGGTATCAAACTTGGTGTTTTGATACCCAAAAATAGTTTCGTCGTAAAATGCACATCATGCGCATTTTTGACCGAAACCTTAACTCGTCAATTCGACTAGTAAACGTGGCAATTAGAAGGTGAAATTGTTAGGGATTATAACCTTCATGATTACAATCATGTTGCAAAGTTCAATTGAACTTTGACTTGAACAAAATATGGTCAGAACCAAAAGTCAATCAGGAAGCCAAATTGTTCGACTTTTAGCTCAAAATAGCTAAAATAATGAAAGAACTAGGAAGAGTACTTACTCGTGTTGAAGAACACTTTCGGAACTCAAGATAGGAGGCTTCCAAAGGCTGGAAATAAGCTCCAAGAAGGATAGAAAGAAGAACTTCACACTTTTCTTTGAAGTGGTGTTCAAAAAAATGGAAGAATCATGGGGTATTCATAGTATTTTAGGATTAAGGAGGAGATGGCAAATGTCCTCAAGTGTGGATTAGTGTCCTAACATGTGTCAACACCAAATTAAGTGTGGCAAAATGAGTGCTAGGTGTCAAAAATTGGAGATAGGTGGCAAACTTGGTGAAGAAGCAAAAGTATTTATTATTTTTTTGACATTTTTGGCCCTTGGACTTGTATTTTCACTTTTTTGCCGTTTTAACCCCTTTAACCTAATATCTAGGTTATATAAAGGTGTTAAGACATGTGTAACTTGGATTATGCCTGAAAATTTCGTGGATGTTGGTTCATTCGGTTTGTACGGTTACGCGTTTAGCAAAATTGCATAAAACGCTTTAACGAACATGAAAATGATCGAAATTGTGCAACGATTGACATTTTTGCATTCTCCTCAATAAAATACAAGATTTTATTGAATACCAAAATATTTGGAAATAAAACACATGGTTTCATTGAATACGAAATTTTGTATGTAATTGTGTAATGATAGAAAAGGCATAAATGTCACAATACTTGTCAGATCAGAATATGATATTTGGCAAAGACGGATGGGTCACATACTTGCTCAGCAAAACACGGGTTGCTGGAAATGGTTATCTTTGGGCGTCATGTCCACCGGTACCGAGTGCTGAAGACCTAAAAGTACAAGTCCCTAAAAAGCTTGAAAACTACTATGAGCAAGGTTTTTAGAAAATTGAGCTAGATGCAAAGGGATTTAGTATAGTTGCTACGGCTTTGCCAAATGATATATATGTTGGCATGTTTCATTGCAAAAGTGCTAAGGAGTTGTGGGATGCTTTGAAGGAGCAGTTTGGTGGGACAGAGCAAGTTATTGAAAACAATGGGGAAGTTCTAAACCAACAGTATGAAACATTTTGTCACATTAAAGGAGAATAATTAACCCAACAGTTTGAAAGGTTTTAGTTGTCTAATAAGTGAACTAAAACTGGTAAATATTAATTATCCTAATTCTACCTTGAATAGTCGAGTTCTAAGATCATTACTAGATAAATGGGACACTATTGCTTTCGTAACTAGAAAATCTGTTGATTTCAAGGAGATGAGTTTGACTCAGCTTCAGGCTAGGCTCTTGACTTATGAGAGAGAGCTTAATCAGAAAAAGAAGCTTCAAGAGTCAGGAAAAGTTGTTGATGACTATGCTTTTGGTACTTTTTGGTCAAGAGGAAACCTCTACTGGAAGTAAGGATCAGGGTTATGATCAATTTATTGACATAACATCTAGTGAAGGATATAACTCTGATTCTTACTCACCAAATTATGCTTTTACAGCAAATGGGGAAAACCAAGTTTCTGACAACTTTTCCTTTGAGTTAAATGATCTTCAGCATTTTGATCCCACTTATTGGAAGAAATTGACATCTTGCACCAACTTACTTTGCTAAGTGTAAGAACTAGAAAATTTTACAAAAGAACTGGCAGAAAATATCCAGGGTTGCATGGGGGTTTGAAAGTTGGGTTGGATAAATCTAAAATCAAGTGTTAAAAGTGTAATAGGCTAGGTCATCTTGCTAGAGAGTGAAGGAGACAAACAAGGCCCTGTTGTTAGATATCCAAGTCCTAAACCTTAAAACACTCAAAACTCTGTCCATTATTCTCAATATACCCCTGCTCTATACATGCAAAACACTACTCACTTTGCACACCTTGCAACCACTGTTCCTCAGATACAATATGTACAAGCCCCAATTCCCCAGGTTCAAGTGCAACCTTCACCACAAGCTACACAAACCTCTGCTCTTGCAGAGAATTATCAACAAAGCTTCTTTACACAAGGCTTTGCTGATTAGAGTAGCTTACCTAAGGAACTAACTGATGAAAATTTTGCCCTAGTTGTCAATTTTGAAAGGAAACATGATCATTTTTGCTTTATGGCACTAGAGACAATATTAGAAGGGGTTGAATCTGAGGAAGTGGTGTCCAAAATTGATGTGATTTGTGATAATGTTGAAACAGGTGTTTCAGAAGAAAATGTTGGTGAAGAAATGGTAAACTCTCTGTTGGACCCATGGGATTCTAGTGTTTATGAAGGAGAATGTGATTGTGCCATGATAGCTGCTGCTAAGGTATCACCTCAAGTTCTTAAAAACTTATGTTCTGACAAGTGTATCATTGCTTTTGCAAACATTAAAGATGTAACATTCGTCGAAAAACGGGTTTCCAAACCCGCTTCGTTTATTAATCAAATACTCAGTTATAATTTTTTGTTGCGTATTTATTGCTCAGATAAATTTTAAACAATACATAATTAATATATATATTAGAATTTTAAACCATAATTATTAAATAACAAAAAAAATAGTGAATTAAAAAAATAATGGAGACGCCGGGTTTCGAACCCGGGTCACCCACAAACCCAAACACACAACACACCGCTCCGCCACACACTTCACTTGTGATAAACAAGGAAACAAATAACACTTAAGGTAAAACCAGAAAATCAAAACCGGACATCAGCGCGCTCAGAACGCGGAATCGCCGGAGTAAAACCAAAACTCCGCAAATGTGGCCTTTCCCTCTTTTGACTAAAACGCGATAACCGGCTACGACATCAATTATAACCGATGTCTAACCGTTAATTTCGGTCATAACCGCCGGAAAACCTTTGACCGTGAATCAAGACTCAAAATTGGACCCAATTCATCCAGTTCTTCCCTATAAATACCCACTCAATCTTCTGGAAATGCTTTCGCTCAGAACCGCACACTTTTTCGAAGCTTTGATTCTTCCAGAGCACGTCGCCGGAGATTTTCATTTTCGCCGGAATCCTTCCGGAATCGCTAGTCAGAAAACCGCATTCATTCATCGGTCGGTATAACTGTCTAAACTTCTCTGTTATCTCTTAATTTATACTTTAATCGTTCAAACCAATAATCAAAACTGTTAAAACAGTTCATACAGCCGGAAATCGCAAAATCAGAGCCGACTCTTGCCGGAAATTGAAGAAAACCACTCTGAGTTGGTACATCATAATCCTTATTTTTCTTTTTCTATTCCAATTCAATCAAATTATAAGTTTTGTTGGTCAATTAAACAAACAGTCGGCTTCACTGTTTCTGAGTTCTTATAAATGAAGAAGACGAAGTTGAGTTGTGTATTAATATAATTAAAACCAGATAATTAAACGGGTTAGACACACAGTCCAGCGGTGGACTGTGTGCAAATATAACACGCACGTCCCGAGTTCGAATCGCACACGTACCGACTTTCAGAATTAAAACCAACATTTTTAGAACTGAATCAGAACAAGTCACAGAATGTTTATAAGAGTAATATAATCCATTAGTTAAACAGATTAGACACACAGCCCAACTGGTTGGGCTGTGCGCACTCGAACCGAAGGACCCGAGTTCGACTCCGGGTCCCTGCAACCGGTTCGGCCATATAAATCATTTTTAATAAAAACCAAATAAGTTTAAAATTAATTAGTATATAAATATAATTAAAACAGAGAATATTTCGGGTTAGACACGTAGCTCAGTTGGTAGAGCTGCGTGCACGTATACGAGAGGTCCCGAGTTCGAACCTCACTCAACGCATATAAAAACACAGTCTGACCGGTCAAGACCCGGTCAACGGTCAACGGTAAAAAAAGTCAACTTTTTTTTCTTTTTATTTATTTATTTAATTAGAAAATTATTTAAAAATACTTAAAAATAAGATTATTAAGGTTAGAAAATTTCCTTAAACTCACAAAAATAAATCTAAAAATCCCATTTAAGAGCACTAAATTAAAAATATTAATCTCAACCAAAATTTATTTATTTATCGAATCATTTTGTTATTATCTAGGTTAGTTCTTCCCTCGTCAATCGAATCATAAATTCGTACACCTTCATCATCATCAAAGAACGCACCCATCGTGAGTGAATCTCTACCAATTCCTCGTTTTAATCATGTTTTGGGTGTATCATGTGTGGTATAATTCTTTTATTATATTTAAACACTTGTGCATACATCATATCCGTGATCAAATGTGTATCAAATGTGTATCAATTGTTGTGTGAATTATATGTAGATTGGATTTATCATTTTCAGTGCACGCATTTCATTAGGCCCATCAGTTCCCCGTGGGAGACGGGTTGAGCATCAGGTGCCTCATTAGATCGGCTCCGTTTGATTGAGCCTTGATCTCACATACATCATCATTCATATCATATACTCATCCGAAGTGGTTTGTGTTTGTTTATTTATATATGTTTGCTCACATGTGATTATTGCACAAATTTTCTTTATTAAATAAAACAAGAAATTAGTAACAATGTTTTATCAAGGTTCACTCGCCAACTTTTGTTGACCCAAAATATCTCCCGTTTTACACATGATACAGGTGATCCAGCTGAGACAAGAAACACATAGGAAGGCCTAGAAGAATAAACAAGTTTAAGTTTTGGAATAATTATGTAGTTTCATTTTCTTGTAATTGTATGAATTTTGTTTTGGATATTTAAGTTGTAATTTGAATTTAATAAATATGAAACATTTTAGTAAACATCATGAGCTTTGGTGATAACCCAATTATGCCCCGACTCTTATTCCGCTGCGGGTCAGGGTGTGACATATTGGTATCAGAGCCATGACTATAGGGATATAGGATAGGTTATTAGACCCTTAGAGCCTATACTATAGTTGATTAAAATTTTAAATTGCTTATGCGTTACATACAAAATTCATGATGTTTATATGCTTTATGTTTATTGTTACACTCAATGTTATGCAAGCATGCTCACAAATACATAATATTATACAATGTTCATCATGAATCATATCCTCATAACATATCACATCCATGAGAGCACACACCTCACGATTACCATGATTTTTGCAATGATTTTTGTATTTTCAAATCACATCAAAGTGAGTTCTCATGACGGGCATGTTGTAACTGGAAGGGTACGAGTACCGGTAGTCGGAACGTCCTGTCTAGGCTTTGCATTCGTATAAATCCAAAATAAAGGACCAGTTTGCCTACCTGGGGACTAACGATGAGAGTACGAAGGACCTATTAGGCCAAAGCATGCTATACCAAACGTCGTGTGAGCTAACCCCACTTTGAGTTGTCATTGTGTCTACACCTGGACACCCTCCTACCATACATCTCGCAATTATTTTCCGATTTTCATTCGGGTGGTGCGAGTGTTAATCCGCCAACACCAATGTGAATCCTACCAAACCCAATAGTCATGGGGGCCCATATGATTACACAGGCGATGGTATGGGGGACATTGGAGGCCCAAACATGAGCAAACCCAAGACATCCTATGGATGTAGTTGCATTATTGTCAGTTATGTTATTCTTTTATTCTTTTAACGACACATGACACCTAGAAACTTCTTAAACTCACAATCTTCCTATGTATGTTCCTGTAGATGTCGGCTAGGCAACTACGTGGAGGTAGAAAGTCAGGAAGATCAAATGAACTCTTGGCCACACAAATTGCTAAACAAATGGCCGCAGTGCTTCCTGACATCGTGATTCAAGTTCAGCAAGCTCTCACCGCAAATCCCATCAACCCTCCCAATCAAGAAGACCAGAGCGTCGCCAACCCTCCCTCCAAAAAGTGCTCCTACAAACACTTCAAATCTTGCGATCCCCCAAAATATGAAGGGACCGAAGGTGTACCGCCCTCCTTCACTGGTTTGAAGAAATGGAAAACACTTTCCTCAATTGCGATTGTCCTGAGGATCGCAAGGTACGTTATGCAACTAGAAGATTGTTTGGGGTAGCCCTTACCTGGTGGAACACGGAAAAGGGTAAACGAGGAGTTGAAGATGCCATGGCCTTAACATGGGAAGAGTTAAGGGAACTCATGACCAGACGCTTTTGTCCAAGAAGCGAAATCAAAAAGTTGGAAGATGAATTCCACGCGCTAAAACAAAAGGAGGAGATCACACTTCCTATAACAAGAGGTTTCTCGAACTGAACCAGATGATCCCTAATTTGTTCACCCCCGTGTACCGCTTGGTTGAACATTACATCCGAGGCCTTCCTCGAAAATTCAAGACTCTGTTTTAAGCACTTCGCCTGCAACACTTGAAGCCGCGATGGAGTTAGCTACAGAACTCACTGAAAATCGCATTCGAAACGGCAAGTTCAAAGATGAAAAGAAGAAAGCACCCATAGAGACCTCAACTACAAACCACTCAGTCTCCTCCTCAAAGTTTGCTGGTAAGAGGAAACGAAACAGCAAGAATTTTGCTGTCACTCAAACCAACCCTCCTATCACCGCTGCACCAATCACCCAAATTGCTCCCTCAGCTGCACCATTTAAAAAGCCATACACTGGCCCACACCCAAAATGCAACCGTTGTCAATACCACCACCCTCCCGAAACTCTTTGCCAACATTGCACAAGCTGTGGCCGCGCAGGTCACACCATCCAAACCTGTCGTACTCTTCAACGAATGAACCGCAATCAACCCCCAATCAAAACCCACCATCAGATAGTGGGTCAAGCCCACACGACCCTTACTTCTACCACCTGCACCACACACAGCCCAAACTTACTACCATCCCAACTACCCCATGATGCAACCCATGCGAGCTTGTTACAACTGTGGGGACCCAAACCACTTCAGGAACACATGTCCACGCTTGGTGAACATCATCCATGCTTAAGCCCAAGCGAACCAGTAAACCAAGCCAACCAAGCTCCTCCACCTGCCAGAGGAAGAGCTTTTAACATCAATGCCAACCAAGCTAGGGCTGACAACAACGTGGTCAACGGTACGTTTCTCATCAATGGTAGTTATGCATCCATATTATTCGATACTGGTGCGGATAAGAGTTTTGTGTCCTTAGAATTTGAACCTATCCTCAACCAAACTCGTGTTAATCTCATGGAATCTCTAACGGTGGAAGTTGCTGACGGAAAACCCGTTTCATTAAATTCTGTTATACGCGATTGTACCCTCACTCTAAACGATCACGATTTTCCAGTTGACCTCATTCCTATGAAGTTGGGAAGTTTCGATGTTATAATCGGTATGGACTGGCTCAGCCAGCATCACGCTGAAGTAGTGTGCCGTGAAAAGTTCATTCGCATTCCTCTTGCAGACGGTCAGACCCTACGTATTTTTGGAGAAACCCCTTCGAAAGGACTCAAACTAATGTCCTGCCTTCAAGCCCGAAGATATCTCCGCAAGAACTATGTCGCATTCCTAACTCACGTCGTCAAAAAGGGAAACAAGGAAAGGAAACTCGAAGATATCCCAGTTGTGAAAGAATTCCCACAAGTCTTTCTCGACGACATTTCAGGACTCCCTCCTGTGAGAGAAGTCGAATTCCGCATCGATCTTGTACCTGGCGCTACACCAGTCGCAAAATCTCCTTATAGGTTAGCCCCATCCGAAATGCAAGAGCTGGCCAGTCAACTGCAAGAGCTGACTGACAAAGGATTCATACGTCCTAGCTCCTCGCCTTGGGGTGCACCTGTTCTCTTTGTGAAGAAGAAAGATGGAACGTTTAGCATGTGCATTGATTATAGAGAACTCAACAAGTTAACGGTTAAAAATCGCTATCCACTACCTCGCATCGATGACCTCCTAGACCAACTTCAAGGCGCCACCTGCTTTTCAAAAATCGACCTTCGTTCTGGTTATCATCAGCTCAGAGTACATGAAGAAGATATCCCAAAGACCGCTTTCCAGACTCGTTATGGTCATTACGAATTCATGGTCATGCCATTCAGTTTAACCAATGCCCCCGCTGTCTTCATGGATCTAATGAATAGGGTATGCAAACCCTACCTCGACCGTTTCGTCATAGTCTTCATCGACGATATTCTTATATACTCCAAGTCTAAATCCGATCATTTGCGACACCTTCGACTCATCCTTACATTTTTAAGGACTGAAAAGCTCTACGCTAAGTTCTCAAAATGCGAATTCTGGTTAAGAGAAGTACAATTCCTTGGACATGTCGTCAATGACAAGGGAATACATGTCGATCCTTCAAAAATCAAGGCAGTACAGGAATGGCAAGCGCCACGTACCCCTACCGAAGTAAGGTCATTTCTTGGTTTGGCTGGTTACTATCGACGTTTCATTGCCAATTTTTCCCGTATTACTGTACCACTCACGGCTTTGACTCATAAAGGAAAACCCTTCATATGGGGACCTAAACAAGAAGAAGCCTTCCAAACTCTAAAGCAAAAACTTTGTGATGCACCTATCCTCACACTCCCTGAGGGTTGCGATGACTTTGTAGTATATTGCGACGCATCTGGGCAAGGGCTAGGCTGTGTATTAATGCAAAGAGGAAAAGTGAGGAGCCTATGCTTCTAGACAACTCAAAGTTCATGAGAAGAATTACACCACCCACGACCTGGAACTTGGAGCCGTTGTGTTCGCTCTCAAGATATGGAGACATTACCTCTATGGTACCAAGTGTGAAATATACACTGACCACAAAAGTCTCCAACGTATCTTCAACCAGAAGGAGTTGAATATGAGGCAACGAAGATGGGTCGAACTTCTTAACGACTACGACTGTGAAATTTGGTATCATCCTAGCAAGGCAAACGTTGTGGCCGATGCGCTTAGTCGAAAAGGTTATGCAAACTCCATTCGTCTTCTATGTTCGCAAATCATAACCGACATCAAAGATCGAATCCGAGCAGCTCAACATGTTTCTGTAACAAAAAATGACGTACGCGATGAGCTGTCATGTGGAGCTGAACTCAAAATAGAAACCAAATCCGACGGTATTCTATACTATTTAAATCGTATATGGATTCCTGATCGCGATAACCTTCGTGATTTCCTCATGAATGAGGCGCACAAAACACGATACTCTGTACACCCAGGAGCCGACAAGATGTATCAAGACCTACGATACACCTACTGGTGGCCTGGCATGAAAAAGGATATCGCCGTCTTTGTTTCCAAGTGCCTTACATGTTCCAAAGTAAAAGCTAGTCATCAAAGACCTTCAAGACTTCTAGTCCAACCCGAAATACCTGTATGGAAGTGGGAAAACATAACCATGGATTTCATTACCGGGTTACCTCGCACCTCCAGTGGGTATGACACTATATGGGTAATAATCGATCGTCTTACAAAGTCATCTCACTTCATTCCGATTCGCGAGGACTTCAAGAACGAGAAGTTAGCTCGTATCTACATCAGCGAGATCGTAAGCCGTCATGGTGTACCTTTAAGCATCATTTCAGACCGTGATGGTCGTTTCACTTCACGAACATGGCGAGCCGTACAAACCGCCTTGGGTACACGACTAGACCTCAGTACCGCTTTTCATCCTCAAACTGATGGCCAATATGAACGCACCATCCAAACTCTTGAAGACATGCTTCGAGCATGTGTCATAGACTTCAAAGGGAATTGGGACGCTCATCTACCATTAGTTGAATTTTCGTACAACAATAGCTATCATTCAAGTATCGGCATGGCTCCTTTCGAAGCTTTATATGGTCGTAAGTGCCGATCTCCAGTATGTTGGCACGAAATTGGGGAATCACAAATCACCGGTCCAGAATTAATTCAAGAAACAACCGACAAGGTCATTCAAATTCGAAACAATCTTCTAGCGGCTCAAAGTCGTCAAAAGAGTTATGCAGACAAGCGACGAAAGCCCTTGGAGTTTGACATTGGTGATCAAGTACTTTTAAAAGTATCACCGTGGAAGGGAGTGGTTCGTTTTGGCCAGAAGGGCAAGCTAGCACCACGCTACGTAGGACCTTTCAAGATACTCGAAAGAGTAGGTCCTGTAGCATACAAGTTTGACCTACCAGAAGAGCTCAACAGAATTCATCCCACATTCCACGTATCAAACTTGAAGAAGTGCCTCGCCGATGAAAACCTCCATATTCCTCTAGAAGACATTCAGATCGATGAATCTATGCACTTCATTGAAAGACCAGTAGAAATCATGGACTTCGGAGAGAAGCGTTTAAGACGAAGTCGTATTCCAATTGTCACGCTACGTTGGGAGTCAAAACGAGGACCCGAGTTTACTTGGGAACGTGAAGACTCAACGCGCGAAAAATACCCGCATCTTTTTCCTGTTACCACTACTACTTAAATTTCGGGACGAAATTTCTAAAAGTAGGGGATACTGTAACATTCGTCGAAAAACGGGTTTCCAAACCCGCTTCGTTTATTAATCAAATACTCAGTTATAATTTTTCGTTGCGTATTTATTGCTCAGATAAATTTTGAACAATACATAATTAATATATATATTAGAATTTTAAACCATAATTATTAAATAACAAAAAAAATAGTGAATTAAAAAAATAATGGAGACGCCGGGTTTCGAACCCGGGTCACCCACAAACCCAAACACACAACACACCGCTCCGCCACACACTTCACTTGTGATAAACAAGGAAACAAATAACACTTAAGGTAAAACCAGAAAATCAAAACCGGACATCAGCGCGCTCAGAACGCGGAATCGCCGGAGTAAAACCAAAACTCCGCAAATGTGGCCTTTCCCTTTTGACTAAAACGCGATAACCGACTACGACATCAGTTATAACCGATGTCTAACCGTCAATTTCGGTCATAACCGCCAGAAAACCTTTGACCGCGAATCAAGACTCAAAATCGGACACAATTCATCCAATTCTTCCCTATAAATACCCACTCAATCTTCTGGAAATCCTTTCGCTCAGAACCGCACACTTTTTCGAAGCTTTGATTCTTCCAGAGCACGTCGCCGGAGATTTTCATTTTCACCGGAATCCTGCCGGAATCGCTAGTCAGAAAACCGCATTCATTCATCGGTCGGTATAACTGTCTAAACTTCTCTGTTATCTCTTAATTTATACTTTAATCGTTCAAACCAATAATCAAAACTGTTAAAACAGTTCATACAGCCGGAAATCGCAAAATCAGAGCCAACTCTTGCCGGAAATTGAAGAAAACCACTCTGAGTTGGTACATCATAATCCTTATTCTTCTTTTTCTATTCCAATTCAATCAAATTATAAGTGTTGTTGGTCAATTAAACAAACAGTCGGCTTCACTGTTTCTGAGTTCTTATAAATGAAGAAGATGAAGTTGAGTTGTGTATTAATATAATTAAAACCAGATAATTAAACGGGTTAGACACAAAGTCCAGCGGGTGGACTGTGTGCAAATATAACACGCACGTCCCGAGTTCGAATCGCACACGTACCGACTTTCAGAATTAAAACCAACATTTTTAGAACTGAATCAGAACAAGTCACAGAATGTTTATAAGAGTAATATAATCCATTTGTTAAACAGATTAGACACACAGCCCAACTGGTTGGGCTGTGCGCACTCGAACCGAAGGACCCGAGTTCGACTCCGGGTCCCTGCAACCGGTTCGGCCATATAAATCATTTTTAATAAAAACCAAATAAGTTTAAAATTAATTAGTATATAAATATAATTAAAACAGAGAATATTTCGGGTTAGACACGTAGCTCAGTTGGTAGAGCTGCGTGCACGTATACGAGAGGTCCCGAGTTCGAACCTCACTCAACGCATATAAAAACACAGTCTGACCGGTCAAGACCCGGTCAACGGTCAACGGTAAAAAAAGTCAACTTTTTTTTCTTTTTATTTATTTATTTAATTAGAAAATTATTTAAAAATACTTAAAAATAAGATTATTAAGGTTAGAAAATTTCCTTAAACTCACAAAAATAAATCTAAAAATCCCATTTAAGAGCACTAATTAAAAATATTAATCTCAACCAAAATTTATTTATTTATCGAATCATTTTGTTATTATCTAGGTTAGTTCTTCCCTCGTCAATCGAATCATAAATTCGTGCGCCTTCATCATCATCAAAGAACGCACCCATCGTGAGTGAATCTCTACCAATTCCCCGTTTTAATCATGTTTTGGGGTGTATCATGTGTCGTATAATTCTTTTATTATATTTAAACACTTGTGCATACATCATATCCGTGATCAAATGTGTATCAAATGTGTATCAATTGTTGTGTGAATTATATGTAGATTGGATTTATCATTTTCAGTGCACGCATTTCATTAGGCCCATCAGTTCCCTGTGGGAGACGGGTTGAGCATCTGGTGCCTCATTAGATCGGCTTCGTTTGATTTAGCCTTGATCTCACATACATCATCATTCATATCATATACTCATCCGAAGTGGTTTGTGTTTGTTTATTTATATATGTTTGCTCACATGTGATTATTGCACAAATTTTCTTTATTAAATAAAACAAGAAATTAGTAACAATGATTTATCAAGGTTCACTCGCCAACTTTTGTTAACCCAAAATATCCCCCGTTTTACACATGATACAGGTGATCCAGCTGAGACAAGAAACACATAGGAAGGCCTAGAAGAATAAACAAGTTTAAGTTTTGGAATAATTATGTAGTTTCATTTTCTTGTAATTGTATGAATTTTGTTTTGGATATTTAAGTTGTAATTTGAATTTAATAAATATGAAACATTTTAGTAAACAACATGAGCTTTGGTGATAACCCAATTATGCCCTGACTCTTATTCCGCTGCGGGTCGGGGTGTGACAAAAGAGGTGAATGAAAACCTTAGAAACTAGATCTTGGATGATGAAATTCAGTTTGAAAAACATGTTAAAGAGTTAAAATCCAAACTGTTTGAAAAAGAATGAGAAATCAACAGTCTCTAACATGAATCAAGCATAACCAAGGATTAAAGCCAAACTATGATAGAAAAATATCAAAGTTGTAAAAAGGAGCTTGAATCTACCCAGATCAATTGTGAAAAATGGGTAGAATCCTGTAAAGGTTGTGAGTTGATGTGAGAATCACATATCAAAACACCGATGTAAATGATTATGGTTTGGTTGAAATTATTCCAACAAACATGGCTGGTCAAAAAATTAAAGTCACTGAACCAAATGGTAAGAAAACTGTTTTAGAAAGAATAGAAGGATACTCAACATTCTTGACAACTTTAAGCCAATGGAATTCTCAACCATTGAAGGTGTAAAAGCACCTCAAGTTAAGGTCATTCCCTTAAAAGACTTTCCAGCAGATGTTCCAAACTCTGTTGACAAAAAGGGTGAAAAGGGGAAGAAAAGTGAGAAAATATCAAACTTGTTTTGTGACTTTTGTGAAAAGAAAAATCATGTTACCAAAAACTGTTTTCTCTTAAAAGCATATGACATAAACAAGACAAGTGTGATAGTTGATGCACCTCATTGCATTATCTGTGGTAAGAAAAATCATAAAACTCTAGAGTGTGTTTATCTCAAAAATTTTGATGTCAAAAGAAATGAGTATAAATCAAAAACACTTGAGAGTTCAAGGGCTAGTACTGAATAAGAAAAGTCCAAACAGACCTTTGTCCTAGTCCAAACATATGTTACCAAACAATTGAATATAACCTCTGTTCCTAACAAATTTTCAAGAGGATATGGTCCAAACAGAAGTTCAGATAACAGATGCACCACCTGTAAACAAACTTTCAAGAGGATATGGTCAACCAGCTTATAAGAGTGTACCACTTGGTTATGAGATCTATAAAATACCCTCAAAACCAAGAGTAAACTAGAATCCTCATGGTTATAACCATTTGACAGGAAATGGTCGACAACAGATGTTTCAAAAATCTGTTCAAAACACTAACCATTCTCCTGGACTTGAGGCTAGAATGTCTATGACCCAATCCAAAGCCATTTTGGCTTTGGACATTTACCAAAACTAACCCGTTACTAATGTGCAGGGAGCTTCTACTTGCCTTGATTGTTTATGGTATGTAGATAGTGGAGGCTCCAGGCATATGACAGGATGTAGAGCCTTTCTCAAAGATTTTTAGCACATGGAGGGCATGATATATCTTTTGGTAACAATTCAAAGTGGAAGGTGCTAGGGTCAGGGACAATCTAAGCAGGGAAACTCAAGTTTGAAAATGTCAATCTTATTGACAATCTTAAATTTAACCTTCTTAGTGTGTCTCAAATGAGTGACAAAGGCTATGGGTCATTCTTCACTAAGAAAACTTGTAAGATTGTTGGGCCAAAAGGGGAGAAAAAGATTGAAACAATCATAGTTGAGAGCAAAGCACATATTGTTACTCACATGAGTATTAATGTGTATGTGGTTGATATGTTGAAAGATAATCCCATGTCTAATGCTTGTCGGTTCTTAGTTGCTTCTAACAAAGAGACAAAACTATGGCATAGAAGACTTGGTCACACAAATCTCAAAACTATCACCACACTCTTAAAACAAGGTTTGGGAAGAGGCCTTCCCTCAAAACAATTCACATTTGATGAACATTGTGTTTCCTGTCTTAAACAACATAAAAGTTCATACAAATCCATTGATGAGTCCAAAACTAGTCAATGTTTACAAATGTTACACATGGACTTCTTTAGCCCTATTAAAATCACGAGTCTTAAAAAAAAGAGGTATTGTCTATTCATAATTGATGATTTTTCAAGGTCTACATGGACTTACTTTTTGCGCACCAAAGATGAGAGTGCATGTATTTTGCAGGACTTTGTAAGAAAAGTTAAAAAGCAATTTGATCTTCAAGCAAATCTTTAGGAGTGACAATGGAATAGAGTTAGAAATAAGGAGTTGGATGAATTTGTGTGTCAAAAGGGATTGTAAGGTAGTACAGCATCCCAAGAACACTAGAACAAAATGGGGTGGTTGAAAGAAAGAATAGAACTGTAATTGAGGCTGCCAGAACAATGCTTGCAGATTTCGTTTTACCCTTGTCTTTTTGGGTAGAGGCTGTGTAAATACTGCTTGCTATGTGCAAAACAGAGTTTTGATTAACCCCATACATCAAAAGTCTGCTTATGAAACTTTGTACAAAATCAAACAACTGATCTCTTATTTCAAAATCTTTGGCTGCCCATGGTTCATTTTAAACTTAAAAGATTCCAATTCATAATTTGCAGCCAAAGTAGATTGTGGTTATTTTTTGGGATACCCAACTACTGCCAAGGCCTATGGTGTGTAGAAGAGACTTTGAATGTAAAGTTCAAAGAACTTTCTTCTTTAAAAATCCCAGCAAATCCTACTAAATTGTTTAACTTAGATAAATTTACATTTGAAGATGTGTTTGTCAAGACTAACCATGGTCTTCCCATTAAAATTATGGATATGACATTGTGATCCCACAATATAAAGTCACTTCCACCACCAGAGTAACAGATGTCCAAAAAAACTTTCAAAACTCTGCCACTGCTACAACAACAATTGTTGATCCTCAAACCTCTGTCGCCTCATCCAGTTAAGCCACTGTTCAAAAAAGTCCATTTTCTGTGAACAAAAGTCAACCCACTTTCACACCTATCCCATCTATACCTCCACCTCCATTCCAAACAAATGTTAGCTTAGATGATTCCCATCTACAACCTTCACCTCAAAAATGCCATTGTTCCATACAAGGGAGATCTGATCTACCTTAAAATTCATCCACCAGATCAAGTTATTGGCAACATCAATGAAAGGGTACTCACAAGAAGTCAATCCCAAAATATTTGTCTTTTTGCTGGCTTTCTATCACTCACACAACCTTTTAAGTATCAAGAGACACAGTTGGGTAGAGGCCATGCAAGAAGAGCTCCTACAGTTCAAAAGACAACAAGTATGGGAAGTTGTACCATTGCCTCAGTATGTATGTCCAATTGGCACAAAATGGGTCTTCGAGAACAAAACAGATGAAAGGGACATTGTTGTCAAAAACAAAGCCAGGCTAGTGGTTCAAGGCGATAGATAAGAAGAAGGCATTGATTATAATGAAATATTTGCTCCTGTAGCAAGACTAGAGTCCATCAGAGTGTTCTTAGCTTTTGCTGCCAACCACAACATCAAGGTGTATCAAATGGATATCAAATGTGCATTCCTATATGGTAAGATCAAGGAAGAGGTATATGTATGCCAACCCCCTGGTTTTGAAGATGCCTTTTATCCGGATCATGTCTACAAGCTTAATAAAGCTTTGTATGGCTTGAAACAAGCACCAAGGGCCTGGTATGAAACTCTATCTACCTTTCTCTTATCCATAGGCTTTACAAGAGGTCAAATTGATAAAACATTGTTTCTAAATTGGAGAGGAAAGAATTTGATGCTTGTCCAAATTTAAGTTGATGACATCATTTTTGGATCCACGTGCAATGTCATGTGTGAAGAGTTTAGGGAACTCATGACAGCAGAGTTTTAGATGAGTGCTATGGTGAACTTCAATGCTTTCTTGGTCTCCAAGTTAAGAAATTGCAAAATGGTACATTCATTCATCAGAGCAAATATGTCAAAGAACTATTAACCAAATTTGATATGAATGATTGTAAACCATGTTGAACACCTATGGCCACATCAAAATTGGTCACTATTGATGATAAAGATGACTTGGTTGATTAAACACTTTATAGAAGCATGATTAGGTCTTTATTGTACCTAACTGCATCAAGGCCAGACATCATGTTTGCAACATGTGTATGTGCCAGATCCCAGTCAGCACCTAGAAAGTCCAATCTTATAGCTATGAAAAGGATATTCAGATACATAAAAGGCGCTCCCACACATGATATCTAGTATCATGCTAATGGAAATATTAAGCTTTTAGGTTATTCAGATAGTGACTTTACTGGTTGCCATGCTACAAGGAAGTCCACATCAAGAGGATGTTAGTTTCTAGACAATTGCTTGGTTTCTTGGTAAAGCAAAAAGCAGGTTGCAGTTTCAACATCTATAGCAGAAGATGAGTATATTGTTGCTGCAAGCTGCACAGCACAAGTCATGTGATTTCAAAATCAATTGCTAGATCTTGGTGTAACTGCTTTAAAGACTCCTCTTTTCTTAGAAAGTCAAGCAGCTGAAAATATCATTAGAAATCCAGTGTCACATTCCATAACCAAGCACATTGATATTAGACATCATTTTGTGAGGGATTGCTATGAAAAGGTTTGATTTCTCTGCATCATGTTCTAACTAAGGATCAACTGGTAGATGTGTTGACAAAAGCTTTAGACACATCTACCTTTGAAAGCTTGATCTCTAGGATTAGCATGCTGAAAATGGATTAAAAGCAACATTTTGTTTTCCATGAATAAAAAGCATTAAAATGTTTTTAGAAAATCAAAAATCCATCCTTAAAAATAGCTTCAAAATTGAAAGATTTTCAATAAATCCTAAAAGTCTGTTCTAAAACCACTATTTCTAAAACCTTTGTTTGGCTAAAACTTATCCACTGTTAAAAGGTATCCTCTGCTATCATTCACCATTGTTCATAAACACTTATAGGCATAACCACTGCTTATCCCAACCTCTGATGTCTATCCTCTGATATACTAAAATCACCAGTGTTCCTATCCACTATTCCCAACCTCTATTGCTCTCCAGCAGAGGTTGTCTAACAATTGTCATCCATTATCACAGCAGAGGTTCTACATGAACAGATGTTAGCCATCAGATCTTTTAAACAGATTCCATGTCCGCATTCACTTTTTCCCTTTATATATCCCTGTTCCATTCCAAACAGAGCTTTTCACCGCTGACTTGAATTCAAAATTCACAAAAGGCGGTTACCACTCTCATCTTCTTCACTATTCCTCACCTCACATCTCCGATCATGGCTCTACACATTAAACTCTCCATCCCTACTTTCAAGAAAACTGACAAAAATAAATCCTTTCACCCAATAATTGATGTTTTGACGATCATCCAAATACCAAACAGTTCTCACTACTGATGCACCAATTTATGTGGATACTCTCCGGCAATTCTTGGGCAATGTTGAAGTTCTATTTCAAAATAAAAAGCCCTATGCTATCACGACAAAGATTGGAGAAACCCTTGTTCAAATATCCCCATCTTCCATATCCACTGCATTTGTCTTGAATGACCTAAAGGTAATAACTCTTTTGAAAAAAAAAACCTCTTCACACAGAGTTCATAGAAAGCGGGTATGAGGGTCAATTAACAGGGGTTACTATTTTTAAACCTTAATTTCCTCCTGAAATGAGATATTATTTCCATACCCTCCTGATATGTCTCTCACCCAAGACCACCTCATTTAATGAGATTCCACAAATGGTTCAATATTTGGGATATGCAGTTTTGACAAAATAATATTATAATTTATCCCAAGCATTGTTCTCGGACTTGGCTGCAAATGTGAATGCTGTGAAAGGAAATAAAAGTAAAGCGTTTATTATGTATCTCAGACTTTTGAGCTATTATCTAAATCAAGTGTCTGAAAAGGATTTTCAACAAGGAAATGCTTTTAAAATGAAAAGTCTTACACATGAAACTTTTACCAGAATGCAAGACAAAGTGTCAAAAGTTTCTAAAACACAAGCAAAGAGAGATGAGCCTAATTTAGATGAGTCCACATCTGTTGCTCAAACCTCTGTTGCTGAGCCCACTGCTCCTGGTGATCATGACACCACAACCTGTGTTGTGAAACCCACACCAGCAAAACCCAAAAAAAAACACCTGCATCCAAAAGCCCACCAAAACAAAACAAAATAAAAAGACGCCTCTGGAAGATGAGATCCTAGAGGATAACCTTGTGGTAACACAATGCCACTTGAAACCACTGTTGCTACTTCCTCACAACAATTGGAAAGATCTCCACCTAACCAAACTCCTCCTGCATCCTCACAAAAGAATCAGGTTGTAAGCACAGGGACACCACATTATGAGGCAGACCTTTCAGTTGAAAGTATGTTTCACAGCCCCTCTCCCAGGGCTATCTCTCTTTCAACTCCACAACCTTCACCTCAAATTCCATCCACATTTATACCGTTGTTTGCAGCAATTGATACTACCTAGACACAAATCAGTTCATCTCAATAACCAATCAAAGAGAGTAAGCTTCCATAAGTGACTGAGTCTGGAAAAGATTAATTAACCCACAAATAGTTGAGGAGGCTACACCCCATGAGTTACATGCAACTTTTGGTGGTAGTTCAAGTAAAGCAGCCAATACAACTGATGACACAATTGTGTCTTAGTTGGATAGTGGTTATACCTATAAGTCTTCCTTGAAGGCAAAAACTATTGAGGCTACAATGGTAACCTCTACTCCAGTTGGAAGTCCCCGGTACCAAGAAAAAGGGCATTTGGTTCTGATTACATGGAGTTTTCTCCTGTTGAGGATCCAAATACAACTACCTCTGGTAGGGTGATCAGATGATCCTATTAAGTTAGGTGATGAATTAAGATACAAGGACTTGACGGCACGAATGACATCTATGGAAGCCATAGATGAAATGAAGAGCATGATGAAACAACTTTTAAAGAATTTTGAGAGTCAACCTTTAACTCAGCAAATTGCCAATGAGCTATAGAAATCAGTGCAACTTATCATCCAAGCTCAAAGTAATTTGGCAAACATCAACCACAACACTCACATGAAACTGATCAGAAATATGGTTGAGGCCAGATACAAAGTTACTCAACAGACATAAAGGCCATAAGAGAACATCTGTTAGAGACCACTGGCTCTGCCCTACCACTATAATTCAAGATGAAGTTAATGATGATGCTAAAGAGGGGGAGAGTGATAGATTGAGAAAGTTGTAGCCTTCTTCACAAGCAAAACCATCAAAGGTACAACAACAAAAGCTAGGTCTGTTCCAATTAAAACCTTTGCTAAGGCATTAGATGTTTCAAGTGAAAAAAAGGATTGATGAGCAGAAGAAGCAGATACACTTGAAGCCAAAGCTTCCAGCATAATTGAACAAGAACATACTGAGCAAATGAAAAAGGAAGACATTGGCACTTCAAAGAGAAAAAAAGTCAACCAGAAAAGTCACTCCTAAAATCACTGTTGGGTCTACAAAGAGTGTATCATCTGCTGGAACTAAAAACAAAACCCTCACCTCAAAAGAAACCATCTCCACCACCAAGTAAACCAACAAATGTAGGTACAACATCAACAGATGTTTCAAAACCAATATCACCATCAAGCCAAACAACAGATGTTGGTACAACAGATGTACCAACAAATGTTACCCAAACAACTACCACGATAACTTTTCCTACCTTATCACAACCAATGCCCACACCACGAAGAATTCCAACATGCCCACCTTCACCTAAACTAAAATTAACACGCAAAAGAAAAACTTTTGTTGTCGAAGAAAATTGATGAGGAGGTTCCATCACCAACTCCCTTATCATCTATCCCTATTAATGCCTCATCATTCTCATTACTTCCACCTAAATCCACTTCACTATCATCCACTCAACCACCATCACAACCCATTCCACTGGCTACATGGTATCCTCTTGAGATCTTGGTCATTCAAAGTGAAATAGAGTCATTTTTCTCTATAGAGGATGTGTCACAAAGATCCTTCCCATCATTCTTTGGATATAAAAGCCTAAGAACTTATATGAGTACCTAAAGTTAAAAGAAAGACAGGCTGAGAACATTGGCAAAGAGATGTGCAAAGGGAATGATAATAGGACTGTTCAGGGAATCTTGTCACTAGAGCTTAGCAAGGTTAGAAAGATTGAAGATTTTGCTAAGGACCTGAGCAAGTCCATGTCAGAAAAGCCAATCAATGCCGAGCTGGGTAAGTAACTATGATAAGATTACCCAGATCACATCATGAAACATAAGCCACACAAAGCAAATACAGCACAGTTCACAGACTGGTCAACAGATGAGCTCAAAAAGAAATAGAAAGAATCCAAAAATTGCTTAATGACCCTTTGCATAAGCCAACTCCACCAGATTGGAAGAAATACAAGAAGGTGGATCAAAACAAGGCTTTGAAGCTAAAAAGAATGAAAGAAGAACTTGTGGCTGCTAAGTATGGTCCACAGAGCAGTTGCTAGATGGTCAGAGTCAAAGGTTGTTGAAACCTACAAAAGACTAGAATAGTTAAGAGAAAAGGATCCCACAGTTCCAAGAAATCCAACATATCCAATAGTGGTTATCCCTCAACAGACCCAGACATCTAAAAAGCAGACCTCAACCTCTGGCTTATCCACAATTGCCTTGAATCAAGCAAAAAAAGGCAAAAGTAAATGGCTGAGGATGATGAAAAGATGTTTGAAGAGCACAGAAAGGAGGGAATAAAGAATCAAGTTTTATATCATACAGATCCTACAAGTGACAAATTCAGAGAATCAATTGCAAATCTCATCAGCAGGCCACAACCACCCAACTCATCAAAAATAAATCTTATCCCAAGAAAATCATCTGATTCAAAAATTTTAAAGTGTAAGTCATCCTCAGACACCCACAAATTGAATCTGCTCAGATCAGATGGTGAGATTCAAAAGCTAAAAATAGTGAATGCATATGGTGTGGATGCAGATAACCTCCAAGATCTATTGAACCTTGAATTGCAAAGGGATTTTGAAGATATGTTTTCCATGAACTTTGAACTACAGTTCAAAGGACAAATCGAGGAAAACTTGAGGAGGAATAAAGATCAGCAATAATGAAATGTTTTGGCATCATCTGTTCTAGGGGAGATTATTGGATCTAGTGGACCCCACAAAAGAACAGATGATTGGAAATCCAAAATACTATATAACATGTGATCATCAATAATAGTGCTTTGAAGATCTGCTCCTCCAAATGGCAATGACTCAACATCTGCTAACTCTAAACTCTGCTCAAGCCAAAGACTGTTCACAAGATTTATTGAAGATCTGTGAAAAATGGCAAATAACCGGTAATTCCGCACAATCTAATCATTATTTTTAGTACATAATCTCATGCATTTTATCGTAATTTGATTACGTAACTAAGTTGTACGTCGTATCACAAGTGTTAGGACAAGTGATTCATGCTATAACATATATTGGTTTCCGTTACGACGCGAAACAAATCAAACTATCTCCTAAAAGTGTTGGTAGAATGTGTTGTGCGCACTATTCACGGTTGCACTATTCATGTCAGCAAAACTGCTGAAACGAAACAGAACGATCCATGACGGCATATGAATGACATAACTGAATCCATATATACATGAAAGCAATAATGTGGGAACACATCTTGCAAAAATACATAACTTTCCGCGTACAACGCTTAAATTAGAAAATTGTTCATTTCGACTAAAAATGTAATAATTTCAATTCGTCCGCAACATTAATTCGGCATTTCCGGGACTCCATAATTATAGCAGAACAATGACAAACACCTTAAAACAATATGAGAATATCAAAAATACATAAAAAACATCGTTTCTGGTATTACGACAAGCAGTGCACAACTTGACCGGAAAGGGACCGATTGTCAAACTGACGAAGATTTCAATACCCGATAGCCTCATACATTAATCTAGAGAGCTACTTAAGCTTTATTCGGTATCCTTAACCCCTTCATACATCTCATGGTTTCAGAATTTCAACTTGCGAAATTGTCCGTCGGTATAAAATAAAAGTGTTGTTATCGCACGGTTAACGAAACGGTAAGCGTTCTACCACTTAAACTCAACATCTACTCGACTAGTGAACTAGTTAACCATATTTCAATGTTGGAAGTATCCAAAATAAATGCCATAGAACTTATGGTAAACAAAAACCAAAGCTTCCGGTACTAAATAATAACTTTCGTACATCAACCAGCATCGAACCGATGAGCGAACTAGTGGTATTTTTACCATCCAAAACTAATGCCAACTAGTCAAGGGAACTAATTAATATTACTTAACATCCTAAACTCTAATTACTCTCTAATGATCCAAGACCAACCCCTAATCCTCATACTTAAGTTAAACACCTAAATATCTAACAATTAAACACATGTTATAAAATAATTTACACTTAACCCCCCCTTCCAATATGGCGGATTCAAGTGGGCCCCTACCTACTTGATTTGTGTTGAAAATGTGGAGATTCGAGTATGGCATGAAGATATAATCTTGACTTGAAAGATTATATAATCACCATCCTTACTTCAACATTCTTATTTCACAAGAAAAATATACAAAGACCTCCACACTCTCCCTCAATCTCCGCTCACATACACCACCCTAAACCACCATACAACCACCACTAAACACCATATTATACTCACTTTCAAGCCATCACAAGGTCACCTATGGAGTTTGCAAGAATGGTGGAGCATTTGGGCTTTCTTTGGAGCCTTATCATCATCTTAATCTTCATCTTCCAATCATCTTCTTGTTCTTGAATCTACCCTAGCCTAGTGCTAATTGTAAGTTCACTTGTTTATGATTTCTTATTCTCATTATATGTAGAAACTAAAAGTACAAGTAATATTTATCTTGAATATCATAAAAGAAATCATCTAAAAAAATAATAATAACAAGACATAACAAGATAAAAGTATAATATATATTATGTTCTTGTTGCTTATTTGTCATAGTATTTCATATGTATGATGATCTTGCCATATGAGACTTGAAAATGTGATTTAAAAAAAGTAGATGTTTAAGTCACACAATGTCACCTTCTTCAAAATATTCATGAGTTCCGCCTACATTCTTGATACTTGAAAGTTATGGACTTTAATGGACTTGAAAATTGATTTTAAAAAACTAGTAAACTTGATATTTTTTTATAAAACAAGTGATATAACAATGGCTATAAAAGTTGTATATAAAAATTCTTAGAAAAATATATGTATAAAACTCATGAAATATTGAAAAAAAGTTATGTGCATATTATTTGGAAAAATTATTTTTGATGAACTTGATAAATTAATAATGATTTGGGAAATTGAAAAGTGGTTTAAATACATTTTTGAAACGTGGAAAAGCCATAGTTTAGAGGGAAACTATGGCAAAATTTTCTAAAAGTCTAATCGCAATTAAAGTGTAATTAACAGGGTGATTAACGGGGCTAAATGTGTTTAGTGACCTAAACCGTCATTAAGGAAGTTTTAATGACAAGGGTTAAGCCCTAACCTTCCAAGGATTTAATAAATACTTATATATGTTTTTTTACAAATTAAAAATGAGTATTATTTATTACATATATATTTTTAGGAATAAAAATACATGTATATACTTTGTCACCATCATAAGTGAATGTGTAAAATACATGTGCATGTATGTGTATGTATCTAGAAGTGCTAGGGTATACAATACAAAATACCCAACTAATACAACACACCAAATACTTGAAAGTTACCAGGTATATATGACATGAACACATACCACACAATTCTTGAAACAAATAATCGGACAAGCGGACTATTTGGACAATGGTCGAATTTATACAATACACCGTTTCGCCTTCGATCAACGAACATATCGCCAACATGAGAGCTACTTTGACACTTAGGCGACTTTCGACGCAGAAATATATATAATAAATGACAACGATGACACGTCTAAAAATAATATATTTTAGACACTTAACAAATATATATATTAACCATAACAAAATCTGGAAAGTTAAGATGTATAAAAATTACTAAGTGATTCTATATATGTATATGAAGATACATAAAAGTCTATGCTTAGTAAAATTTACCAAATGTAAGGTTATAAATATTATGGACTCATGAAGTTAAGTTGGGCTAGGCCCATTATATAAAAGACATCGTAAGGCCCAAATACATAAACCACATAATTTCTTGGGCTAGGCCCAATCACTTAATTTCATGGGCTAGGCCCAATCACATAATCATGGGCTAGGCACAAGGATATAATTTCTTGGGCTAGGCCCAATCACATAAAGGCATGGGCTAGGCCCAATGACATAATTACATGGGCTAGGCCCAATCACATAAAGACATGGGCTAGGCCCATTGACACGCGTGTAAGGCACGAGGACATGTGATGGGCGAGGCCCGTTCACACACGATCAAATAATGACTATATATATATATATGTGTGTGTGTGTGTGTGTGTGTGTGTGTGTATTTGTGAAATATATGTATATAAATAATAGTCGAACAAAAGAACTACCAACACTATAATAACATTAAAGTTGTTCTAATATGATAAATAAATACACAACAAGAATTCAAGAAGAACAACTTGTACGAGGTTCAACGAGACCTAGGTGTCTAGTGAAGTTAATACACATGTAGGTTACACACATGTATGGACACTCGAATTCCAATAAGTACGACTTACGGAACGCAAAATAGTGAGTTCATGTCCCTCCTTTCAATTATTTCAAAATTTTGTTTTAAAACCATCGAGGGGGAATACATGCTCCAGCTTTCTCAAAGAAGTGTTCCATGTTGTTCCTGAATGTACATCGTTAGAAAAACAGACATTAACAATCTTTTAGAACTGGAGAGCTTGCTCTTTATCTTTCTCTTCAAAACTAATCTTGCTATAGAACAAGCAGTCAATATCCTTGTTTGAACAATTGACTAGCCACATCGGGTCTAGTACTCGAATGCCACGCCATAGACAGTATACACGTTTATGTGCTATGACGGCTTCGGTTAATTCCTCGGTAATCTTCCAAGAATCATCATCTAGATGGACACTTATAACAGCTTCACCTGTACTTAAATCATAGTGCCACCATTTGAATATCTTGTAGAAGTCTTGTTCCATCTTGATAAGAGGCATATTTTTCATAACTTTCGGCCTCTTTACGATTAGCGTTACATCTTTTTCTTTCGTTACTGGATCGATCTTCGTAATTCGCTTAGGGATATGAGGCTTCCAGTGTATAAATCCATGAGTTGCTTCAAGCTTGATCTTCATCTTCCTGTTCTTGAATCTACCCTAGCCTAGTGCTAATTGTAAGTTCACTTGTTTATGATTTCTTATTCTCATTATATGTAGAAACTAAAAGTACAAGTAATATTCATCTTGAATATCATAAAATAAATCATCTAAAAAAATAATAATAACAAGACATAACAAGATAAAAGTATAATATATATTATGTTCTTGTTGCTTATTTGTCATAGTATTTCATATGTATGATGATCTTGCCATATGAGACTTGAAAATGTGATTTAAACAAGTAAATGTTTAAGTCACACAACGTCACCTTCTTCAAAATATTCATTGTAACATCCGTCAAAAACCGGGTACCAAACCCGCTTCGTTTATTGACCGAACATCCAGTTAAAAAATTTTTTGCGTATTTAATGCTTAAATTAATTTTATACAATACATAATTAATAAATATATTAGAATATAAAATTTATAATTGAAAATTTATTAAAAATAATGAAATAAAAATAATATGTTGATACCGGGTTTCGAACCCGGGCCAGCCGGGAACCTCAAAGACTTAACTCACACACATCCAACCACTCTGCCACTTGTGTTATTTGATAATATATCGAAACAATTAATACATATAACAAAACTCGGAATCAAACCCAGTCAACAGCGCGCCCATTTCGCAGTCGCCGGAAAATCCGACGATTTCGCCAATTATCGACGGTTACTTTTGACTTAACGTACGTATTAACGTCGCCATCGGTTATAACCGATGTCCAGTTCCGCGACATCAGTCATAACTGCCGGAGAAAGGCTGACCAATGAATCGAGACTAGAAACAGACCCAATTCAACTTGATTCTTCCCTATAAATGCACACCCTAGCCTCTGGTAATCTTTTCGCTCAAAATCGCACCGATTCTCGAATCAATATCACTCGCCGGAACTTTTCTGCCATCACCGGACTTTCGCCGGAAAACCGAGTCTCACATCAACACGGTAAATACCTCGACTCTTTCTGTTTTAATCCATTGTTAGACCATTACTAACATCAATCCATCACCCAGAATCAATCCCAGACGACGTTGCCGGATATTCTGTACTCGCCGGAAAATCGCTGGAATTTCCGAAATCACGCTGTTAATCGGTATGATCATCTAAACCTCCTGATAATCGTTACTCAGTAATTCAATTTTATATCTAATCAATCAAAACTGTTAATTGATCCGAACAGAGGGAGTTCACAAAACAGAGCCGACGATCTTTGCCGGAGTTCTGAAAAAGACAACCTGTTCCGGTACTTTCTTTCCCCAAACCCTCTCTGTTCATCACATTACAATCGCTTATAAAGTTCGTTAATTTAATTTAACAAGTAACAGTTGAATGATCGCCGTCTGTGTTCTTGAGCGAAGAAGACGAAGTTGATTATGGTTATAAGATTAATTAAAATCAGAATAATAAACGGGTTAGACACACAGTCCAGCGGTGGACTGTGTGCAAACATGAAACACACGTCTCGAGTTCGATCCCCATCACGACCCTATCCTCGGAAATAAAAATGTTTTTTTTTAAAACCGAACCGGGTTAACTCACTGTAAGATGTTAAGTATAATAAAAATCAGAATATTAACCAGGTTAGACACACAGTCCAGCGGTGGACTGTGTGCCAAACTAAACCACAGGTCCCGGGTTCGAGACCTGTTGAGATCACCGGTTCGATACAATTAAATCCTTTTTAAATAAATGATTTTCGGATTAACTTAAATAGTGTATAAATATAATTAAAAACATAAATATTTCGGGTTAGACACGTAGCTCAGTTGGTAGAGCTGCGTGCACACGTACGAGAGGTCACCGGTTCGAATCTCACTCAGTGCAACAATATAACCGACCGAACCGGTCAACGGTCAACAGTCATGGTCAACGGTCAACGGTCAAAGTCAACATTTTTTTATATTTTTATTTATTTATTTAATTTAAAATCAATTAAAAATACTTAAAAATAAACGTTTTTGAAGTTAGAAAATAGCCTTAAACTCACAGAAAATATATCCAAAAATCCTATTAAAATTGGTTAATAAAATCCGCTTACTTACCGAACCGTTATGTTATTAACTAGGTTAGTTTCTCTCGTGGTTAAATCCAAATTCGTGCGCATTCATCATCAATCCAAGAAACGCAACCACTGTGAGTGAATTCTTACAAATTCCCCTTTTTATTCATGTTTTGGGGTGTATCATGTGTCGCTTAAACTAATTCGTTTATTCAAACTCGTGCTATACCATATTATGATCTAAACCTAGAATGTAAATATTGATTGTTGTTATGTATTACATATTGTCAAGTTGTATGCAAATTATTTGTTAGGCCCATCAGTTCCTCGTGGGAGACGAGTTGAACAATGCGTGTCTTAAAACTCATTCATTAGGCCCATCAGTTGCTTCAAGCTTGATCTTCATCTTCCAATCATCTTCTTGTTCTTGAATCTACCCTAGCCTAGTGCTAATTGTAAGTTCACTTGTTTATGATTTCTTATTCTCATTATATGTAGAAACTAAAAGTACAAGTAATATTCATCTTGAATATCATAAAAGAAATCATCTAAAAAAATAATAATAACAAGACATAACAAGATAAAAGTATAATATATATTATATTCTTGTTGCTTATTTGTCATAGTATTTCATATGTATGATGATCTTGCCATATGAGACTTGAAAATGTGATTTAAAAAAGTAAATGTTTAAGTCACACAACATCACCTTCTTCAAAATATTCATGAGTTCCGCCTACATTCTTGACACTTGAAAGTTATGGACTTTAATGGTCTTGAAAATTGATTTTAAAAAAACTAGTAAACTTGATATTTTTTTTCTAAAACAAGTGATATAACAATGGCTATAAAAGTTGTATATAAAAATTCTTAGAAAAATATATGTATAAAACTCATGAAATATTGAAAAAAAGTTATGTGCATATTATTTGGAAAAATTATTTTTGATGAACTTGATAAATTAATGATGATTTGGGAAATTGAAAAGTGGTTTAAATACATTTTTTAAACGTAGAAAAGCCATAGTTTAGGGGGAAACTATGGCGAAATTTTCTAAAAGTCTAATCCCAATTAAAGTGTAATTAACAGGGTGATTAACAGGGCTAAATGTGATTAGTGACCTAAACCGTCATTAAGGAATTTTTAATGACAAGGGTTAAGCCCTAACCTTCCAAGGATTTAATAAATACTTATATATGTTTTTTTACAAATTAAAAATGAGTATTATTTATTACATATATATTTTTAGGAATAAAAATACATGTATATACTTTGTCACCATCATAAGTGAATGTGTAAAATACATGTGCATGTATGTGTATGTATCTAGACGTGCTAGGGTATACAATACAAAATACCCAACTAATACAACACACCAAATACTTGAAAGTTACCAGGTATGTATGACATGAACACATACCACACAATTCTTGAAACAAATAATCGGACAAGCGGACTATTTGGACAATGGTCGAATTTATACAATACACCGTTTCGCCTTCGATCAACGAACATATCGCCAACATGAGAGCTACTTTGACACTTAGGCGACTTTCGATGCGGAAATATATATAATAAATGTCAACGATGACACGTCTAAAAATAATATATTTTAGACACTTAACAAATATATATATTAACCATAACAAAATCTGGAAAGTTAAGATGTATAAAAATTACTAAGTGATTCTATATATGTATATGAAGATACATAAAAGTCTATACTTAGTAAAATTTACCAAATGTAAGGTTATAAATATTATGGACTCATGAAGTTAAGTTGGGCTAGGCCCGTTATATAAAAGACATCGTAAGGCCCAAATACATAAACCACATAATTTCTTGGGCTAGGCCCAATCACTTAATTTCATGGGCTAGGCCCAATCACATAATTTCATGGGCTAGGCACAAGGATATAATTTCTTGGGCTAGGCCCAATCACATAAAGGCATGGGCTAGGCCCAATCACATAATTACATGGGCTAGGCCCAATCACATAGACACATGGGCTGGGCCCATTGACACGTGTGTAAGGCACAAGGACATGTGAAGGGCGATGCCCGTTCACACACGATCAAATAATGACAATATATATATATATATATTTGTTAAATATATGTATATAAATAATAATCGAACAAACGAACTACCAACACTATAATAACATTAAAGTTGTTCTAATATGATAAATAAATACACAAAAAGAATTCAAGATGAACAACTTGTACGAGGTTCAACGAGACCTAGGTGTCTAGTGAAGTTAATACACAGGTAGGTTACACACATGTACGGACACTCGAATTCCAATAAGTACGACTTACGGAACACAAAACAGTGAGTTCATGTCCCTCCTTTCAATTATTTTAAAATTTTGTTTTAAAACCATCGAGGGGGAATACATGCTCCCGCTTTCTCCAAGAAGTGTTCCATGTTGTTCCTAAATGTACATCGTTAGAAAAACAGACATTAACAATCTTCTAGAACTTGAGAGCTTGCTCTTTATCTTTCTCTTCAAAACTAATCTTGCTATAGAACAAGCAGTCAATATACTTCTTTGAACAATTGACTAGCCACATCGTGTATAGTACTCGAATGCCACGCCATATACCGTATACACGTTTATGTGTTATGACGGCTTCGGTTAATTCCTCGGTAATCTTCCAAGAATCATCATCTGGATGGACACTTATAACAGCTTCACCTGTACTTAAATCATAGTGCCACCATTTGAATATCTTGTAGAAGTCTTGTTCAATCTTGATAAGAGGCATATTTTTCATAACTTTCGGCCTCTTTACGATTAGCGTCACATCTTTTTCTTTTTTTACTGGATCGATCTTCGTAATTCGCTTAGGGATATGAGGCTTCAAGTGTATAAATCCATGAGTTGCTTCAAGGTTGATCTTCATCTTCCAATCATCTTCTTGTTCTTGAATCTACCCTAGCCTAGTGGTAATTGTAAGTTCACTTGTTTATGATTTCTTATTCTCATTATATGTAGAAACTAAAAGTACAAGTAATATTCATCTTGAATATCATAAAAGAAATCATCTAAAAAAATAATAATAACAAGACATAACAAGATAAAAGTATAATATATATTATGTTCTTGTTGCTTATTTGTCATAGTATTTCATATGTATGATGATCTTGCCATATGAGACTTGAAAATGTTATTTAAACAAGTAAATGTTTAAGTCACACAACGTCACCTTCTTCAAAATATTCATGAGTTCCGCCTACATTCTTGATACTTGAAAGTTATGGACATTAATGGACTTGAAAATTGATTTTAAAAAACTAGTAAACTTGATATTTTTTTATAAAACAAGTGATATAACAATGGCTATAAAAGTTGTATATAAAAAGTCTTAGAAAAATATATGTATAAAACTCATGAAATATTGAAAAAAACTTATGTGCATATTATTTGTAAAAATGATTTTTGATGAACTTGATGAATTAATGATGATTTGGGAAATTGAAATGTGGTTTAAATACATTTTTGAAACGTGGAAAAGCCATAGTTTAGGGTGAAACTATGGCGAAATTTTCTAAAAGTCTAATCGCAATTAAAGTGTAATTAACAGGGTGATTAACGGGGCTAAATGTGATTAGTGACCTAAACCGTCATTAAGGAAGTTTTAATGACAAGGGTTAAGCCCTAACCTTCACAGGATTTAATAAATACTTATATATGTTTTTTTACAAATTAAAAATGAGTATTATTTATTACATATATATTTTTAGGAATAAAAATACATGTATATACTTTATCACCATCATAAGTGAATGTGTAAAATACATGTGCATGTATGTGTATGTATCTAGAAGTGCTAGGGTATATAATACAAAATACTCAACTAATACAACACACCAAATACTTGAAAGTTACCAGATATATATGACATGAACACATACCACACAATTCTTGAAATAAATAATGGGACAAGCGGACTATTTGGACAATGGTCGAATTTATACAATACACCGTTTCGCCTTCGATCAACGAACATATCGCCAACATGAGAGCTACTTTGACACTTAGGCGACTTTCGACGCGGAAATATATATAATAAATGTCAACGATGACACGTCTAAAAATAATATATTTTAGACACTTAACAAATATATATATTAACCATAACAAAATCTGGAAAGTTAAGATGTATAAAAATTACTAAGTGATTCTATATATGTATATGAAGATACATAAAAGTCTATACTTAGTAAAATTTACCAAGTGTAAGGTTATAAATATTATGGACTCATGAAGTTAAGTTGGGCTAGGCCCATTATATAAAAGACATCGTAAGGCCCAAATACATAAACCACATAATTTCTTGGGCTAGGCCCAATCACTTAATTTCATGGGCTAGGCCCAATCACTTAATTTCATGGGCTAGGCACAAGGATATAATTTCTTGGGCTAGGCCCAATCACATAAAGACATGGGCTAGGCCCAATGACATAATTACATGGGCTAGGCCCAATCACATAAAGACATGGGCTAGGCCCATTGACACGCGTGTAAGGTACTAGGACATGTGAAGGGTGAGGCCCGTTCACACACGATCAAATAATGACAATATATATATATATGTATATTTGTGAAATATATGTATATAAATAATAATCGAACAAACGAACTACCAACACTATAATAATATTAAAGTTGTTCTAATATAATAAATAAATACACAACAAGAATTCAAGATGAACAACTTGTACCAGGTTCAACGAGACCTAGTTGTCTAGTGAAGTTAATACACATGTAGGTTACACACGTGTACGGACACTCGAATTCCAATAAGTACGACTTACAGAACGGAAAACAGTGAGTTCATGTCCTTCCTTTCAATTACTTCAAAATTTTGTTTTAAAACCATCGAGGGGGATTACATGCTCCAGCTTTCTCCAAGAAGTGTTCCATGTTGTTCTTGAATGTACATCGTTAGAAAAACAGACATTAACAATCTTCTAGAACTTGAGAGCTTGCTCTTTATCTTTCTCTTCAAAACTAATCTTGCAATAGAACAAGAAGTCAATATCCTTCTTTGAACAATTGACTAGCCACATCGGGTATAGTACTCAAATGCCAAGCCATAGACCGTATACACGTTTATGTGCTATGACGGCTTCGGTTAATTCCTCGATAATCTTCCAAGAATCATCATCTAGATGGACACTTATAACAGCTTCACCTGTACTTAAATCATAGTGCCACCATTTGAATATCTTGTAGAAGTCTTGTTCAATCTTGATAAGAGGCATATTTTTCATAACTTTCGGCCTCTTTACGATTAGCGTCACATCTTTTTCTTTTGTTACTGGATCGATCTTCGTAATTCGCTTATGGATATGAGGCTTCCAGTGTATAAATCCATGAGTTGCTTCAAGCTTGATCTTCATCTTCCAATCATCTTCTTGTTCTTGAATCTACCCTAGCCTAGTGCTAATTGTAAGTTCACTTGTTTATGATTTCTTATTCTCATTATATGTAGAAACTAAAAGTACAAGTAATATTCATCTTGAATATCATAAAAGAAATCATCTAAAAAAATAATAATAACAAGACATAACAAGATAAAAGTATAATATATATTATGTTCTTGTTGCTTATTTGTCATAGAATTTCATATGTATGATGATCTTGCCATATGAGACTTGAAAATGTGATTTAAACAAGTAAATGTTTAAGTCACACAACGTCACCTTCTTCAAATATTCATGAGTTCCGCCTACATTCTTGATACTTGAAAGTTATGGACATTAATGGACTTGAAAATTGATTTTAAAAAACTAGTAAACTTGATATTTTTTTATAAAACAAGTGATATAACAATGGCTATAAAAGTTGTATATAAAAAGTCTTTGAAAAAGATATGTATAAAACTCATGAAATATTGAAAAAAAGTTATGTGCATATTATTTGGAAAAATGATTTTTGATGAACTTGATAAATTAATGATGATTTGGGAAATTGAAATGTGGTTTAAATACATTTTTGAAATGTGGAAAAGCCATAGTTTTGGGGGAAACTATGGCGAAATTTTCTAAAAGTCTAATCGCAATTAAAGTGACATGGTGATTAACGGGGCTAAATGTGATTAGTGACCTAAACCATCATTAAGGAAGTTTTAATGACAAGGGTTAAGCCCTAACCTTCCAAGGATTTAATAAATTATTATATATGTTTTTTTACAAATTAAAATTGAGTATTATTTATTACATATATATTTTTAGGAATAAAAATACATGTATATACTTTGTCACCATCATAAGTGAATGTGTAAAATACATGTGCATGTATGTGTATGTATCTAGAAGTGCTAGGGTATACAATACAAAATACCCAACTAATACAACACACCAAATACTTGAAAGTTACCAAGTATATATGACATGAACACATACCACACAATTCTTGAAACAAATAATCGGACAAGCGGGCTATTTGGATAATGGTCAAATTTATACAATACACCATTTCGCCTTCGATCAACGAACATATCGCCTACATGAGAGCAACTTTGACACTTTGGCGACTTTCGACAAGGAAATATATATAATAAATGACAACGATGACACGTCTAAAAATAATATATTTTAGACACTTAACAAATATATATAAACCATAACAAAATCTGGAAAGTTAAGATGTATAAAAATTACTAAGTGATTCTATATGTATATGAAGATACATAAAAGTCTATACTTAGTAAAATTTACCAAGTGTAAGGTTCTAAATATTATGGACTCATGAAGTTAAGTTGGGCTAGGCCCATTATATAAAAGACATCGTAAGGCCCAAATACATAAACCACATAATTTCTTGGGCTAGGCCCAATCACTTAATTTCATGGGCTAGGCCCAATGACATAATTTCATGGGCTAGGCACAAGGATATAATTTCTTGGGCTAGGCCCAATCACATAAAGGTATGGGCTAGGCCCAATCACATAATTACATGGGATAGGCCCAATCACATAAAGACATGGGCTAGGCCCATTGACACGCGTGTAAGGTACTAGGACATGTGAAGGGCAAGGCCCGTTCACACACGATAAATAATGACAATATATATATATATATATATATATATATATATATATATATATATATATATTTGTATATTTGTAAAATATATGTATATAAATAATAATCGAATAAACGAACTACCAACAGTATAATAATATTAAAGTTGTTCTAATATGATAAATAAATACACAACAAGAATTCAAGATGAACAACTTGTACGAGGTTCAACGAGACCTAGGTGTCTAGTGAAGTTAATACACATGTAGGTTACACACGTGTACGGACACTCGAATTCCAATAAGTACGACTTAAGAAACGCAAAACAGTGAGTTCATGTCCCTCCTTTCAATATTTCAAAATTTTGTTTTAAAACCATCGAGGGGGAATACATGCTCCAGCTTTCTCCAAGAAGTGTTCCATGTTGTTCCTGAATGTACATCGTTAGAAAAACAGACATTAACAATCTTTTTAGAACTGGAGAGCTTGCTCTTTATCTTTCTCTTCAAAACTAATCTTGCTATAGAACAAGCAGTCAATATCCTTCTTTGAACAATTGACTAGCCACATCGGGTCTAGTACTCGAATGCCACGCCATAGACCGTATACACGTTTATGTGCTATGACGGCTTCGGTTAATTCCTCGGTAATCTTCCAAGAATCATCATTTGGATGGACACTTATAACAGCTTCACCTGTACTTAAATCATAGTGCCACCATTTGAATATCTTGTAGAAGTCTTGTTCCATCTTGATAAGAAGCATATTTTTCATAACTTTCGGCCTCTTTACGATTAGCGTCACATCTTTTTCTTGTGTTACTGGATCGATCTTCGTAATTCGCTTAGGGATATGAGGCTTCCAGTGTATAAATCCATGAGTTGCTTCAAGCTTGATCAGTTTCCACAGCCGTTGGTCATAAAATTTCATCTTAAGATTAATCATCTTTGTCTGCACAAGCTCTTTGATATCCCAAAACAGCAGGTTCTTTATGTCACACAAGTATTGAAAACACTGGATCCCATATTCCGGTTTAATCGTATAAACATTCAGCTCTTTGATCCATCCCCAGCTAATAATGTCCCCCAGAGAAATATCTGCATCACGCGTAAAAAATGTTAAGGGACGTTTGAATTTTCGTTCAGCTGGTTCTACTTTGAACCGCCGCTTCCTCATTTCAACAACTTCTTCTGCCGACAATTGTTGAGTAACGGTTCCTTGTTTAACAGCCTCTTCTACTTTTCGCTTCAAAATATCATCATTTTTTGCTACAAACAAATCGCTAAAAGTTGGGGAGTTATCTGAACCCTTATCGGCAATATCTGCATCATCATCATCAAAATCTTCCTCCACGACAACTTTATCACAATCATGAGCATCAGCAACATATTCGAAGACATAATCAACAGGCTCGAAAGCACTGATGTCGTTAAGTACCCCTTCGAAATCAAACACAAAATCTTCTTTGTCCACGCCTAACATTTGAGCGATCTCTTCCTTTGAATAGCTATGGACAAACTCACCTTCATCAACATTATGCTCTAAATATAGAATCTTCAGTTTTGGCACGACAGGAACAATAGACATTTCGGTCACCATGAAGATTCCTGCCTGCTGAGCATCCTTAGAGCTATCAGACTTTCCCTGATCTCTATCTACGTTCACTTGATTCACAGAATCATCCAAGTACACAGAAAAATCAATATCATCATTCAAATTAGACTCTGTTACAAGGACACCTGATCCACCCAAGTCATCATCACCACCATCACTATGGTCATCAGACTTATTAGAAAATATATCATCGAAATCACTAAGTCTTCTTTTTCTTTCTCAGCATTCTCATCAAACTCATCTATCTCAGCTTCAATCTCGCTCTCCATCTTTCTCTTGTTGAGCCATTCTCGATGCTTAGCTAAAATATTTGACGTGTCAATATCAACATCTTTAGGATTTCCCACCAACAAAACTTCTTCGAAACCGAATACACTACCACCTCAGATGATACTGGCGTAGATTCAGCTTCTGGCTCAGTTATAACAGCCACTGGATCCTCACCAACCTTCGCCTTTCCCTTGCCCTGAGCATCAGATAGTTCTTTGGCAATGTGCTCTCACTCGACAACCCTTTCTCTGGTTTCGACTTTCTATATTTCATCAATTTCAACAGCTATATTGATTCCGAGTTTCTTTGTGAGAATCTTCTCGAATAAGCTCGTCTTTTGCTGATTTCTAAGACGTTCTTCATCATATTCTGCCATTCGATTTCTCAAACGCTCATTCTCCGATACGATAATTGCCAAAATAGCTTCTAGCTGCTGTTTTTCTGCATTCAGCCCATTAAGTTGCTCTTGAAGCTCTACAATCTTGACACAATTCAACATAACCTGTTTATCAAGCTCTTCAATACACGCATCGTTAAACATGTTTGTAGAGAAATCCTCCCCCTAGTATATCACCAAAATCAAAGTCAAAATCGAACTGGGGTTGAGAGTGAGAGGGTTGTGGTGTTGGCTGCGGTGGTGGAGATGGTGGTGATTGTGGAGTCTGCTGCGGTAGTGGAGATGGTGGTGGTTGTGGTTGTTGAGACGGCTCAACATTCTCTTCTTCTACTATCTTTTTCTGCACTTTTCTTTTGGATTTATCTTTCGGAGAATCAGTGCTTCAAATAGCTGGCCTTTTAAGACGTCAAGAAGATTTCTTAGGAGTTTTGCAAATAGGAGTATCCCTATCAGAACCCGAAGGCACATACGTGGTATCATCCTCTCCTGACGCTTTTCTTTTCTTCTATTATGCTTTTCTTTGAAGTTCAGACAGACGTTCAAGTTCTCTTTCTTTAACTCTTTCTCTCTCACCAGCATTCCTATCCTCTGAATCAGTACTAGAGGAGGATGTTTCTTCAACAACTCCTTCCTTCACTCCAAACGCTTCTTTTTCGATCTCAGCTGCCAAAGTTTCAACATTCTCTTCAGGCTCTGATTCATCGACCAATCTTGTGCTTTCAGATGCACGCTGTTTCTTTGTATGGGCATTGGAGGAAGATGTGGATGTTTGCTTTCTTTCCGTCCCCTTACCCCCCTTTTCCTCGTCTTTCGAGAACCATATGCTTCTCTTTGCAATGAGGTCATCTAACACTTCCAGCTCTTCATCTTCGCCTCCACTATCCTCTCTCCTCCACTTCCCTTTAGTGGAGCCACATAATCTTTATCAACGATAGCTCCGAAGACAGGTTTTGCATTTAGGAAGGCTTTGAGATGCAGATTCATCTTCTTTAGAGTTGACACATCCATATGCTCTAGCTTCAAAACATCATCTTTCTTTTTCTTCAAATTTGGATGTAAATGGTCATCAACATCTGAATAAAGCGTGGATACTGCAGAAATTTCTCACGCTAAATATTTTGGACCATTTGGGAGAAAATCACTCTAGAGAAATTGTACGACAAGTTTAGAATAAGTGCAGTGATCATGCACATCTGATAGTCAATCAATCGTCAAATCCGCCCTTTCGATGACTGAGAGCGTGAATCACACAATGTGCTATATACCAAAATGGAGCACTTAGGTTAGCCTTCTTGAAGGGAGCTGCGTTAACAAAACTGGCATAACCCATCCTGTAGAAGCACCCTTTAACCATATACTCTGGAAAACCAGTAGGGTTGTCTTCATGATCGTTGAATTCTAGCACCGTTCTGATCAAGTCTTCAGTAATCTTTACTTGAATATCTTCATTGTTAATTCTTACTGTGGACATAATCATGTTTTCTTCTTCGTCAAACTCAACAGTATTCCAAAAGTATTATATATGAGAACGATATGTCGTATGACGGTCAGTGAGAGCTTTGGTGATAGGAAGTCAGCTAAGAAAATCCAGAACTCTCTATATGCTGCAATTTTCGGGATCGTCTCGTCCAGAAGACAACAAATATTGTGGAACGGCGAAAACGAAGACTTCTTGATCTACAAGCATAGACATTTAACCACTTAGAAAAATTTTCAAAAATTTTCAAAAATTTCAACTTTTTAATCACTCGTACGAATCACCATTCGTACCAGTCATATACTTAGACAAATTACAAGTCTGAGTCAAAACTTCACTCGTACGAGCCACTACTTCGTACAAATGGAAAATATACTTAACAGATTTTAAGAATTTTGACCAGAACTTCTTCGTACGAGTGATGCTTCGTATGAGTCATCAAGTTATTGACATTAAAGGACCTATTCGTACGAGCGAATATGATAAACAACATTTGATAAACTTGCTCGTCCGAGTGATCATTCGTACGAGTTGCAAACCGTACCAAATAACACCATTTTAACAAATTGAATGTTAATTTATAGGTTAACAGGGCTGATATTAACAATTTTAAGTTCAATTTTAAACGTGTAACCTTTCATTCGCACAAACATCCCATCGTACGAATCTCTGACTCGTACGAGTGTATTACTCGCACGACCATCTCAGTCGCACGTGCAGTTCTGTCACTCGCATGAAGAATTTTTTGTCATTCTAATCAGTTTTTCGAAAGTGCGTTTCTGAAATTTTTGTAGAAAAATGGAAGAAGAGTTTTACAATGCATTTGCTGCTTCAGCGGTCACAACTACCGTAACTCGGAATATGAACCTTGAAAATGAGATGGGCAAAATGACAAAGCCTCCAAAGCTGATGAACCTTGAAGACTTTGATAGTTGCAGAGAAAGATTCATGAATTGGGTTCAAGCGAATCATTTCACATGCTGGTTTGCCATTGAAGAGAAGTATCAAGCACCGATTGGAGAAAATGGTCTTAAGAAAACGTTAGCTCAACTCTCGGAATTTGAAAGGGATAAGTTCATTAACGAGAAGAAGATGATGAACATCTTGCAGCAAGCCATCAAGGAAGATATCTTGGCACTTCTACAGCATCATGATGATGCTCAATCGTTATGGAATGCTTTACAGTTGAAATTCCAAGGAAGCGCATAGTTACGAAAAGGGAAGCGAGCGTTATTAAGTAAAGAATTCAATATCGATACTTTGATCAAGGGAGAGACGGTGAAACAATTGATTGAACGATACTGTCACTTGGTTATGCAAATGAAGCGCATGGGAATAGTGAAAACAAATGAAGAATTAGTTGATAAGCTGGCGAATTCTCTACCACAAGGAGAATGGTCTACCTACTTGACTATTCTGAAGAATGGCACAGAGTATGGTAATTTCTCATTACCACGATTTATTGAGAGATTGGAAGGGCACGAACTCGAGATGCAAAAAATGGCTAAGCGCAAAGGTGCCCAAATGCAACAAGATGTAAATCTGTATTACAGGGGTAGTCGGGTTATGCAAATTCAGTCTCCAAAAATCCAAACTGCCTTCAGCGCTTTCAACACACCAAGCCCACCATCAAGTCAACACAGTGGTTTTCAATCCTTTGCTTATGTCAACCCAAATACGTCTCCAGGTCCACAATCATCACATTGTTCGAGCAATCCCCAGATCAAGCAGAAAAATCAATCCAATCCTAATCAACGGGTTCTACAATGCAACATTGTTGTTGATTTCCAAAACGCTCAAAACTTCAACGAGAACAGCGCAAAGCAACATATATCATTATTAGCCTTGGTACTCGAATCATACGAAAGTTTAGTAGCAGGAAAGATTGGGAATTCAGAGATGACGAGAGAGGATTATGATCAGATTGATCCGGTCGAGATGGAATTTATTAACATCAAATGGTGTATGGCTTCTATCGTCAGAAGAGCGCAACGCTTCATGGAGATCACTGGAAAAGAGAATTTGGGTGGACTTGATGGGAAACTTGGTTCGACAAATCAAAAGTTACATGCTTCAAATGTCGAGAAAAGGGGCATTTCAAATGAGAATGTCTAAACAGAGAAGTCCAGGGCAATCAGACCCCGTTTGCTGACGACTATTACAAGAAAGCCATCTATCATCGTCCTCAACCCAAAACAAGAATGGTGCAAATCGAAGATGGTCCGTCAAACTCCAAAGTCAAAGCTCTTGTCGTGACTCAGGAGGATGAAGGCTTCAACTAGAACAAGTACATCACGAAGAACGAAAGTTTGGCTTTGGTCGCAGAAAACATTGAAGAACCTGAAGAATATGTACTGGCATCTTTTGACGAAGCTCCTGAAGAATATTATCACACATCGTCAGAAGAAGAGGAATTGTTAAATAGTGCTTTTAAACATCTCCTGCCTAATGATATTCTTAAAACTTTTACAGGTTATTTTGAGCCAAGCCATCGATTGTAACATCCGTCAAAAACCGGGTTAATCAAACCCGCTTCGTTTATTGACCGAACATTCAGTTAAAAATTTCGTTGCATGTTTAATGCCCAAATTAATTTTAAACGATACATAATTAATAAGTATATTAGAATATAAAATTTATATTTGAAAATGTATTAAAATAGTGAAATAAAAATTAAATGCTGAAGCCGGGTTTCGAACCCGGGTCAGCCGAGAGAATCATCCAAACCTTAACTCACACTCGCCCAACCACTCCGCCACTTGTGTTGTTTGGTGAAATACTGAAACAATTAATACTTAATATAAAACTCGAAGTCAAAAATCTGTCAGTCAGCGGCCCAAATCATTCTCGCCGGAAATCCCGACGAATTCAATCATTGACGTTTTCTTTTGTCATAACGGATGCATTTACAACCAATGGCGGTTATAACTGAAGAACATTAAGGTCACTCATTCAAATTATCAAACCATAACCGAAAAATGTTAAATGCGAAACTGGAAATGCAATTAAATCTGAGTTATGCCTTATTCACAAGTTGAGCTCGCGAGTTTATCAAGATTACACTCTCCATTTCGCTCAGAAAAGCCTCGCCGTAGTCGCCAGAATTCTCTGCAAATTTACCGGAAATTATCGCCGGAAAACCGAATTCAATCCATCGTTTCTGTTTACTCTAAAATAAGATTTTTAGAGCTCATACCGACATCACCCACACTCACCTTAAACTTCCTGAAGAATCTCTGTCGCAAGAAAAACATCGCCGGAATTTTCTGCAAGTCACCGGAAAACCGAGACTTTCATCAGCACGGTAAATACCTCGACTTTTTCGATTTCATTCCATTATTAGACAAATTCTAATAACACTCCATCACCCAGAATCAACCTCAGACGACGTTGCCGGATTTTCTGTTTTCGCCGGAAAACTTCTGAAAGTTCCAGAATCTCGCTGTTTGCCGGTATGATCATTTAAACTTACTGATAATCGTTGCTCAGTAGTTCAATTTCACATCTAATCCATTCAAACTGTTAATTGATCCTAACAGCCGAAGTTCACAAAACAGAGCTGACGATCTTTGCCGGATTTCTGAAGAAGACAATCTGTTCGGTACAATCATTTCCCCAAACCCTTTCTGATCAATACATTACAAACACTTATAAAGTTCGTTAAATTAATTTAACAAGTAACAGCATGTTTAACCATTGTCTGTGTTTTGGACGAAGAAGACGAAGTCGCTTAGGTTATAAGGTTAATTAAAATCAATATTATGAACGGGTTAGACACACAGTCCAGCGGTGGACTGTGTGCAAATAAATACGCATACGTACCGAGTTCGATCCTTGACACACGCACATTCACTGTAATAAAAATGTTTTTTTTAAACTAAACCGGATCCATACGCAGTAAGATGTTAAGTATAATAAAAACCAGAATATTTACCAAGTTAGACACACAGTCCAGCGGTGGACTGTGTGCCAAACTAAACCACAGGTCCCGGGTTCGAGACCTGTGGGGATCACCGAGTCGATACAATTAAACCCTTTTTAAAATAAATGATTTTCGGATTAACTGAAATAGTGTATAAATATAATTAAAAACAGAAATATTTCGGGTTAGACACGTAGCTCAGTTGGTAGAGCTGCATGCACGCGTACGGGAGGTCACGGGTTCGAGTCTCACCCAGCGCACACATACAAACGACCGAACCGGTCAACGGTCAACAGTCACGGTCAACGGTCAACGGTCAAAGTCAACATTTTTTTTATTATTTTTATTTATTTATTTTATTTAAAAATACTTAGAAATAACATTTTTAAAGTTAGAAAATAGCCTTAAACTCACAAAAATATATCCAATAATCAAACTAAAATTGATTAATAAAATCCGTTTATTTACCGAACCGTTATGTTATTATCTGGGTTAGTTTCTCTCGTGGTTAAATCCAATTTCGTGCGCATTCATCATCAATCCAAGAAACGCAACCACTGTGAGTGAATTCTTACAAACTCCCCTTTTTATTCACGTTTTGGGGTGTATCATGTGTCGCTTAAACTAATTCATTACTTCAAATTCGTGCGATACCATATTATGATCTAAACTTAGAATGTAAATATTGTTTGTAGTTATGTATTACATATTGTCAATTTGTATGCAAATTATTTGTTAGGCCCATCAGTTCCTCGTGGGAGACGAGTTGAACAACGCGTGTCTTAAAACTCATTCATTAGGCCCATCAGTTCGTAGAACAACGCGTGCCTCAAAACTCATTCATTAGGCCCATCAGTTCCTCGTGGGAGACGAGTTGAACAACGCGTGCCTCAAAACAATCTTTTATTGTATGTGTGTGCATTATTTAATATTAAGTGTTTTGTGAATAAGTTTACATCTATATTTACTCATATGTGGTTATGCACTTTATTTTATAATCAATTCAATAAACTTGTTTAAATGTTTTTCATAGGATTCACTCGCCAACTTTTGTTGATCCAAAAACCATTTTTACACATGATACAGGTGAACAGGATGAAGCATGGAAAACATAGGAAAGTGCCTTAGAAGAAAAATAATGAAGCCTAGAAGGTTGTATAGGACATGTTGAACTTGTATGATATGATTGTATGATCTTCTTTAAAATTGTGATAATAAATATGAAACGTTATAATAAATGTCATGAGCTTTGATGAAAACCCAATCATGCCCCGATCACCTTTTCCGCTGCGGGTCGGGGTGTGACAGATTGGTATCAGAGCTTTTGACTATAGGGATATAGGATAGGTTATTAGACCCTTAGAGCCTATACTATAGTTGATTAGATTTTAATTGTTTATGTGGTTATATGCAAACTCATGATGTTTATTTCTTTCATATTTATTACATACACAAATACATGCAAACACCTCCAATATTACATTTTGTGATAAATAGTGAATTATACTTACAGTCAAACATACATACTTACATACATATTCATCATACATATTTCAATGTTCACATATTCGAATCATCTTCATAATTCCGTTATTCAAGACTTTGTCGCATTTTTCATATTTCAAATCTCATCAAAGTGAGTTCTGCGACGGGCATGTAGTAACTGTAAGGGTACCAATTCCGGTAGTCGGAACGTCCTGTCTAGGTTGGCATTCGTATAAATCCAACATAACGGACCAGTTTGCCTACCTGGGGACTAACGATGAGAGTACGAAGGACCTATTAGGCCAAAGCATGCCACACCAAACGTCGTTCGAACTAACCCCACTTTGAGGTGTCACCGTGTCCACACCTGGATACATTCCGAATATCATACGTTACATACATATTTCTCGATTTTCTCCGGGTTTTAGTGTACGTAATCAGGCTAACACATGCGAACCATATGAAAAACCCGGTAATCGTGGGGGCCCACATGATTACGAAGGTGAAGTATGGTGGCATGCAAGGCCCAATTACGAGCAAAGCCCAAGACATCCTATGGATGTAGTAGATTTATTATTCTATATTTATTTTATGAATGTTCATTCCTAAATACGACACATGATCCCTAAAACATCCAACTCATACTCTTGGTACGTATTCTTTGTAGATTCTAGTCTCGCTCGTAGGAAAATGAAATCAGGAAATCCCGCGAGCGCATGGCTGCCCAAATCGCTCAACAAATGGCGGCCGTAATACCCAGCATCGTAGTTCAAGTTCAACAAGCCCTTACCGCTAATCCCGTGTCACACCCTCAATTTCCACTTGCAGAGTTTTACCGCGAGGCGTGAGACACTAGTACGTCGAACGACTCTATATGATTTGATAATACGTTTTCCAAAATCATTTGTTTAACCATTCATTGTAGATTTTATATTGTCTTAGTTAGTTTCCAATGTTTAGCGGAAGCATTAGTTTTTATGGTTGAGCGGAAGCATAAAAATAAGTAGAGAAACGGGCGCCAACACAAACGCCAAAACTAAAGAAAAACCAAAAACAATGTTTGTAAATGAGACTCGATAAAAGGTGTCTTGATCAATGCAAGTGAGTGCACCTAGAGCTCCTAGCGTCCTGAGAAACATGTAAAGAAACAAGTGTCAACATTAAAGAAGAGTAAGTTCACAGGTTTTCATAAATTCGTTTGTTCGGTTATAAGTTTGTTTCCCCCGTTATCCCTAACCTGGGATAACGATTTAGTTCCATTATTCCCAACCCAGAATAATACTGATAGTTCCATTATTCCCAACCCGGAATAATAATGATGTCCCATTATTCCTAACCTGGAATAATAACGTTGTTGGTTCCATTATCCCTAACCCGGGATAATACTGTTGATTCGTAATTAAGTTCAATGTTAATATATATAGGTAGCTAGCCTAAAGTTATGTCACGTAAGTGTTCGCGATCGAAGCTGACTGTTGTGCCTCCGTGTTGCCAGGCCTATCACTGACCATGGCAAAGTTAGGCCAAATTATTCACCCGTTGACCATACCCGGTCGGCTAGCGCGACTAGCTCGGATGGGGCTTGTCGGGCCCAGTAGTACTACTTATAATTTCCCCGCTATTTAAACCCAATACTAACGATCCGAGAGATTGTCGAGGACTTGTGTGATATAGCTGCTTAGTGACCATAACGTACATTAACATTAACTTAGTTACCGAATAGTTATGTGACGTTAATTTCGTATAACGTAAAGAGATAGAGTTGTAGAGTGTATACATGTTTCTCCCCCTGTTGTTTAAAACCGGATAAAGTTAGGGGCCGTGAACTCACCTTTAGTTGCTCGGTTAGTGTAAGACAGAAGTTGCAAATGATGGGACCGCTAATTGCGTCCTAACAAGTCAATTGATTTCAAGTTAGTGTGTGAACATACCAATACAAATCCTACACATAATTTACGCACAAAGCGGTACACACAATCACAATTCCTAACACTCAAACATGCATGCAAGTATCCTTATATGAACATTGTGATCAAAACAATTTATCATGAACACAATCCAATCCATGCAACACTTTGGTGCACACATTCGCAAGTTACCAAGTTTCAGCTTATATACTCATAATTCGGCTGTTTTCGAGGATTTTTATAAAATAGTTCCAACGTTCCAAAAATTCCAATTATTTTATAGAAGGTGACAACTATACTGTAGAATTTTATAAATTTTTCAAGTCCTAACACTTTACCAATTATTCGTAAATATTAATATGCTAGGCTGCAGTCAGATTCGTCGCTTTCTGACTGCAGTCCACGGAAGAATTCATTTAAAAATCACCGTTCGTCCAACTAACAAAATTCCAGTGGGAGTTTCCCGGAAATTTCCATATCTAGTTGCTGTACAAATTTCATGATTCGACTCCCTACAGATTATTAGATCCGACTTGATAAACAACTTACAAATTTTTCAGGATTTTCACAGCTTTAGTTACTGAACTTAATTGGCCGCTTAAAAATATCAAACGACTTCAGAAAAATATGAATCCAGCGCCATTAGAATCGTTTTTCAAAACTCTACGTTTTAGACTTTAGAAAATCCGTTTTTCGATAAATAATAACCAAGTTACAGCCAGTTGAAGTTGGCTGTAAACACCATTCAGCATCCTGATTCAGCACTTTATCACAATCTAACTCGCCTAAACCATCGATACATTGAACATATGCGATCAAGAACAGAATTTCCAATCATATACTATCATATATATCATACCCATGCAAACCCTAATCATAACATATAGTTTTTATTAAACAAACGCAGCCTAACGTTTCTTAATTCCGCAAAACATCAAACTTGCAAACTAGCCAAATCAGTCGATTATCATCCTAATACTTTCCACCATTACATACACACACGATCCATAATTCATGATTCTAGTATGATTAACGTAATAACATAAAATTCTAACCTTAACAATAGGATTAATGAGCCGAGAACTAGATGGGACTGATTCGGATGTTGGCGAGACTTGCGACCGAGAAGGAGAATGGTGAGGGGAGGGCTGCGGCGATTCAAGAGGAAGTGTGGCAAGGCTGTCTTGCGATCGAGAAGGTGAATGAGGGGCTGCCTTCGGCTGTTTTCTCAACTAGGGTTTGTGTTTTTGTTTTGTAAAGCAAAGCCTCATGCATGTGTGTGTATATATAGCGCAAGAGATAAGGGAAAGGGAAGGGTTTACGGTTTGGGATGCTCGCGGCCGCAAGGGATTCGGGTGGGTTGGTTTGGGTCTAGCACTTGGTCCCCAAGTCTTGGTTAACTCCTAGGGTCACAAGGAAACGAGGTTGGCTCGTGTCGCGGCTCGATTCGATTCATTTATCGATTTACTACATCTATATTTTATAACTAAAATAAAACACGAAATTGGAACATCACATAATAACGCACTAACTTATAAACGTTTAAGGCTAGCATGTAATTCATTTGACAAGTACACAAAATTATCGTAATTATTTCAAGCGTGCAATTTAAGTCTCCGAATCAATTTAGCGTAGGAACGAATAACCGTGAAGTAGTGCGTTTAAGATATCTGAAAAACCGGGATGTCACATTATCCCCATGTTGAAAGAATTTTCGTCCCGAAAATTGAGTAAACGCGGTTTAGAATGCAGCGTACATGTTTAGAGTGCCACACACAAAGATTTAGTTCGTTAACAATGGTACGTGAAATTACAAGAAATTCCCAAGTGTCATGCACAAAGATTCCCAAGTGCCATGCACAAGGATTTAGTTAACAATGGTACGCGAAATTATGAGAAATTCCCAGGTTGTCACATCATCCCCATGTTGAAAGAATTTTCGTCCCGAAAATTTAGTTGCTGGTATCGTTAGTTTGCTGCTCAGCTGCAAAGAGGTGTGGGTATTTGCTTTTCATTTGGTCCTCTCTTTCCCACCTGAACTTCGGTCCACGCTTAGAGTCCCAACGAACCTTAACGATCGGAATCTTGCTATGCCTTCGAGTCTTGATCTCACGATCCATGATCTCGATAGGTTGTTCCACAAAGTGCAGTTGTTCATCCACTTGGATCTCATCCAATGGAATGACTAGGGTTTCATCTGATAGACACTTCTTCAGATTTGACACGTGAAAAACGTTGTGAACTCCACTGAGTTCGGCAGGAAGGTCTAATTGATAAGCTACGGGTCCAATACGTTTCAAGATCACAAACGGACCTACGTACCGTGGGTTTAGTTTGCCTCGTTTTCCAAAGCGGATTACACCCTTCCAGGGTGACACCTTCAGTAGGACGCGGTCGCCTACTTGAAATTCGAGCGGTTTGCGTCGTTGATCAGCGTAGCTTTTCTATCGATCTCGTGCCGCCGCCATGCGGTTTCTGATTTGTACAACCTTTTCAGTAGCCTCAAGTATCAACTCAGGGCCTGTGAGTTGACTGTCACCGACTTCTGCCCAACAGACCGGTGATCTACATTTACGACCGTATAATGCCTCAAACGGTGCTGCCGATATACTCGTATGGTAACTGTTGTTATACGAGAATTCCACTAAAGGCAGGTGAATTTCCCAACTATTCCCGAAGTCTACTACGCATGCCCTAAGCATGTCTTCCAAGGTCTGTATGGTCCTTTCGCTTTGACCATCAGTCTGAGGGTGATAAGCTGTGCTCATATCTAAGCGTGTGCCCAACGCTTTCTGAAGTGACTGCCAAAAGTTAGACGTGAGGCAATCATCTCTGTCTGAGATGATGGATGTTGGCACTCCGTGCCGAGAAACTACTTCCTTAATGTAGATGCGAGTCAACTTCTCCATCTTATCTGTTTCTTTAATAGCAAGGAAGTGTGCGGACTTAGTTAAACGATCCACGATTACCCAGATGGTATCGCAACCACCCAAAGTTCGCGGGAGTTTAGTGATGAAGTCCATCGAGATCTGATCCCATTTCCACACTGGGATCTCAGGTTGTTGGAGTAGTCCCGATGGCTTTTGATACTCTACCTTGACTTTTGCACAAGTCAAACACTTACTCACGTAGGTGGCTATATCAGCTTTCATGTTGGGCCACCAATACGCAGCTTTAAGGTCTTGATACATCTTATCCGAACCAGGATGGACAGAGTATGGGGATTTGTGAGCTTCGTCCATGACTAGCTCTCTGAGGTTTCCGTAGAGAGGTACCCATATGCGATTCATGAAATACCGGGCTCCATTGGGTTTTACTTCCCAATCGCGTTCCATTTTTCCCATCGATTCGGCCTTGATGTTTTCTTCCTTAACTGCTTCTAACTGCGCGTCGCGTATCTGTTCGGGTAACCCCGAATGAATGGTGAGCTGTAATGCTCGTACCCGACGAGGTTTCAAGTGTTCCTTCCTACTGAGGGCATCAGCTACCACGTTAGCTTTACCTGGGTGATACCGAATGGCACATTCATAATCGTTTAAAAGTTCGACCCAGCGACGCTGTCGCATGTTCAACTCCTTCTGATCAAAGATGTGTTGGAGGCTCTTGTGGTCTGTAAAGATTGTGCACTTCGTTCCATAGAGATAGTGTCTCCAAATCTTAAGTGCAAACACTACTGCTCCCAATTCCAGGTCATGTGTTGTGTAGTTTTTCTCGTGAACCTTCAATTGTCGGGACGCATACGCGATGACCTTATCGCGTTGCATGAGTACGCATCCCAACCCCTGAATGGAAGCATCACAATATACTACAAAGTCGTCTGTCCCTTCCGGCAAGGACAGAATGGGTGCACTGCAAAGTTTCTGTTTCAGCAATTGGAATACCGCTTCCTGCTTGTCACCCCAATCATACTTGATGCCTTTCTGGGTGAGGGTAGTAAGCGGTTGCGCGATCTTTGAAAATCCCTCGATGAAACGTCTGTAGTAACCAGCCAAACCCAAAAATTGGCGGATCTCCGTCGGTGTCCTGGGTGCTTCCCAGTTTTTGATAGCTTCAATCTTGGCAGGGTCGACGTGGATACCCTTTTCATTTACGATATGCCCGAGGAACTGAACTTCCCGAATCCAGAAATCACACTTTGAAAGCTTGGCATATAGTTTCTCCTATTGAAGTAATCCCAGCAGTAATCGTAGATGTTCAGCATGTTCTTCTTCACCTTTAGAGTAGATGAGTATGTCATCGATGAACACAATGACAAACTTGTCGAGGTATGGTTTACACACACGGTTCATGAGGTCCATGAACACCGCGGGTGCGTTGGTGAGACCGAAGGGCATGACCAAGAACTCATAATGGCCATACCGAGTACGAAATGCCGTCTTAGCGATATCCTCCTCCCTGACGCGTAACTGGTGGTAACCGGACCGTAGATCAATCTTGGAGTAGTAGCTTAACCCTTGAAGTTGGTCGAAGAGATCGTCGATGCGAGGTAACGGGTATCGGTTCTTGACAGTAACCTTGTTGAGTTCCCTGTAGTCGATGCACATGCGGAAGGTTCCGTCCTTCTTCTTGACAAAGAGGACTGGAGCTCCCCATGGCGAAGCGCTTGGTCGGATAAATCCTTTTTCTAACAGCTCCTGAAGTTGGGTAGACAGCTCCTGCAGCTCGGCTGGAGCTAGGCGGTATGGGGCCTTGGCGATAAGAGTTGCATGGTTCGCCAATTCAATTTCAAACTCCAATTGTCGATGGGGTGGGAGACCAGGTAACTCCTCTGGGAATACATCAGAAAAATCACGGACGACGGGGATGTCTTCTATACGTTTCTCGTCCTTAGGCTGTTCGGTAACCAGTGCGAGTAAAGCGAAAGAGTTCTTCCTCCGAAGATACTTCTGCGCTTGCATGTAAGAGACGATGTTTGTGACGGCGCCTGCCTTCTCACCTTGCACCGTCAAGATTTCGTCGTTAGTGAGCGGAATACGGATAGATTTTTCGAAACAGAGAACTTCAGCTCGGACGTCGGATAGCCAGTCCATTCCGACTACCACGTCAAAACTTCCCAGGGTAGTTGTCATCAGATCAATGGTAAAGGTGTGACCCGCGAGTTTGAGTAGACAGCCGGATACTATATGGGTCACGTCTACAGATTTACCATCGGCTAGTTCTATGATATAAGGGGTCTCTAAGGGTTTAGGCGTGAGATTTAGGTTCTTCCTAAAAGACTCAGATATAAAACTCCTATCCGCACCCGTATCAAAAAGCACATTAGCAAAATGTTCATTAAAGGGAAACTTACCGGTGACCACGTTCGAGTCGTTTCTGGCCTCTCTGCGGCCCAACGTAAATGCGCGACCTTTGGCACCTCCTATGCCACCATTTCCATTATTGTTGTTGTTATTGTTGTTGTGGTTATTGTGGTTGTGGTTGTTCCCACCATTGTTGTTGTTGTTACGCAGCTGTGGGCAGTCTCTTTTGAAGTGGGCAGTGCTACCACACTGATAGCATCCCCGGTTAACACCCTGTTGCTGACCCTGTGGTTGATTTTGGTTTTGTCGGGACATGATTTCCCCGCGACAATCCTTTGCCACATGTCCCACTTTGCCACATCGTTGGCAGCGATTCCCGGCACAAGGGCCGTGATGATGAAGATTACAGCGATTGCACTGCGGCTTTCGACCTACATAGCCGCTTACGTTCTGGTTGTTGTTGGCGGGCTGATTTTGGTGACCCCGGTGGCTGTTGTAATTATTGAACCGTTTCTGGTTCCCCTGTTGTGGCTGGGATGACGAAGACTGTCGAACAGACGAGTCTTCAAACTTTCTTTTATTATCAGGGGCAACTTCAGTTATACCCGAGTTGGCAACTTCTTTTGTTCCACCACCTTATCGGTGAGTTTGTGCGCCAACCTGATTGCTTGATGTTCAGTTGCAGGGTTGCTAGCCATTACCATACCCTGAATCTCAGGGACCAGACCCCCAAGGTAGAACTCGAGTCGTTTCTCCACAGTGTTGGCCAGATCGGGACATAGAAATACCAAGTCGTGATGTTTCGCTGTGTATGCTTCGATTTCAGATCCCACCATCTTGTGGTTCCATAATGTTTGCTCCAACTGTTGAACTCTGTCTCGCGGACAGTACTCTTCTTTGATTAGGGCCTTAAACTCAGCCCAGGCCACGGCATTTGCAGCAATAAGTCCACGCGTTTGGACTTGTGCATTCCACCAAGTTAGTGCCCCATCTTCCAGTGTTGAGGCGGCATACTTGACCTTGTTGGCCTCTAGACAGTTGCACATTTCAAATACTGATTCAGATTTTTCGATCCAGCGGACCAATCCTATGGGTCCTTCTGCCCCCGTGAATTTGCTTGGCTTCGCGTCGAGGAACATCTTGTAGGGGTTAAGACCCCCTCCTGCTGACAGAGGACAGGTAGTCAGCGAGGAATTCTACTAGCCCAACTATTAGATTTTCCCATGAAAATCTAATAATGGTTACCTGCCGGTTGGTTCTGAACACCCGCTAGAGCTGCATTCACGTGCTCTTAGATCATTGCAGCTAATTCTTCGGGCGTCATGTTAAGGTTTCCGCGACGTCCAGTTGCCATTTAGATCTTCGTAAGACAACATAAACACACACCGATAAGTCTATATATCCAATATAGTTATCCTATTCCGTACTTAAATAATTCTTCAAGTTATGTCAACTCAAATAAATTACATAGTCAAAAGAAATACTTGATTAAATAAAGTTTCAACGTCTTACAAAGTGCCAACCAAACATATGAGTTTACTATAAAGTCTCGAGTTTAAACACAAGTGGGAAAATAAATAGACTGAAGGAAAGTAAATAAAATAAGCGAGACGTGTCAATCTTCTACGTCTCCATCTCCCAAATCGCTATCGTTGCCGTCATCCTGCGCGGCATTTCCAGCTTCTACAGCTGGGTCCTCCTCCGGATCCTCCTCTGGATCCTCCTCTGGGTCCTCCTCTGGATCCTCTTCTGGATCCTCCTCTGGATCCTCTTCCGGGTCCTCCTCTACCGGCACTGGAGGGGCCGGTGCTGGTGCAGGTACCGGTACAGGTGCCTGATTCTGTTCTAGTTCTTGAATTCTCCAGCTAGACTCACGAACTCTGTCTTCTAGCCAGTCAGCCCTTAGCTGCTCAGCATGAAGGTCTCTGGCTAAAGTGTTACGAGCTATCCTACTCGTATGTTGCTCTTCCTCGAGCGATCCAGTTTTACCTGTCAATTGTCGTATCATCCATCCCTGTGCTAGGATGGTTTCGTGCATTCTTTCCAATTGTTCCTGTTGTTTCCATATCATATCTCTAAGTAGGTCGTTTCCTACTTCTACCGAGTTAACCGGTTCGACCGGCACAGCGATGGTTGGGCGTGATGACGACTCCTCCCCTAGAGCGAGCCTTTTCCTCGCAGCTGAGCGTGTCTCCACGCCATAAGATGGTAAGGGTCCACCATAGGTGCCTTTCCTGGCGCCCTTGGTTGCTTAAGTTTGTCGGATGATGATGATGATGATGACATTGCCTGTTAGGTTGCGTAGTTAGTTACGAGTTGCATTCATTTCTTACTATGCATTCATATTCTACATAACACAGTTGTGGTACATCACATAACAAGATATAACAGTTCGGTGCCAAACTACGTCTAGTGTCGTGTAATCAGCTATAGTTTAGGTCTACTTTTAATGCAAACCTGGTTCTCTATAGCTAGTGGCTCTGATACCAATCTGTCACACCCTCAATTTCCACTTGCAGAGTTTTACCGCGAGGCGTGTGAACAAACCAGAATCTGAGACACTAGTACGTCGAACGACTCTATATGATTTGATAATACGTTTTCCAAAATCATTTGTTTAACCATTCATTGTAGATTTTATATTGTCTTAGTTAGTTTCCAATGTTTAGCGAAAGCATTAGTTTTTATGGTTGAGCGGAAGCATAAAAATAAGTAGAGAAACGGGCGCCAACGCAAACGCCAAAACTAAAGAAAAACCCAAAACAATGTTGTAAATGAGACTCGATAAAAGGTGTCTTGATCAATGCAAGTGAGTGCACCTAGAGCTCCTAGCGTCCTGAGAAACATGTAAAGAAACAAGTGTCAACATTAAAGAAGAGTGAGTTCACAGGTTTTCATAAATTCGTTTGTTCGGTTATAAGTTTGTTTCCCCCGTTATCCCTAACCCGGGATAACGATTTAGTTCCATTATTCCCAACCCGGAATAATACTGATAGTTCCATTATTCCCAACCCGGAATAATAATGATGTCCCATTATTCCTAACCTGGAATAATAACGTTGTTGGTTCCATTATCCCTAACCCGGGATAATACTGTTGATTCGTAATTAAGTTCAATGTTAATATATATAGGTAGCTAGCCTAAAGTTATGTCACGTAAGTGTTCGCGATCGAAGCTGACTGTTGTGCCTCCGTGTTGCCAGGCCTATCACTGACCATGGCGAAGTTAGGCCAAATTATTCACCCGTTGACCATACCCGGTCGGCTAGCGCGACTAGCTCGGATGGGGCTTGTCGGGCCCAGTAGTACTACTTATAATTTCCCCGCTATTTAAACCCAATACTAACGATCCGAGAGATTGTCGAGGACTTGTGTGATATAGCTGCTTAGTGACCATAACGTACATTAACATTAACTTAGTTACCGAATAGTTATGTGACGTTAATTTCGTATAACGTAAAGAGATAGAGTTGTAGAGTGTATACATGTTTCTCCCCCTGTTGTTTAAAACCGGATAAAGTTAGGGGCCGTGAACTCACCTTTAGTTGCTCGGTTAGTGTAAGACAGAAGTTGCAAATGATGGGACCGCTAATTGCATCCTAACAAGTCAATTGATTTCAAGTTAGTGTGTGAACACACCAATACAAATCCTACACATAATTAACGCACAAAGCGGTAAACACAATCACAATTCCTAACACTCAAACATGCATGCAAGTATCCTCATATGAACATAGTGATCAAAATAATTTATCATGAACACAATCCAATCCATGCAACACTTTGGTGCACACATTCGCAAGTTACCAAGTTTCAGCTTATATACTCATAATTCGGCTGTTTTCGAGGATTTTTATGAAATAGTTCCAACGTTCCAAAAATTCCAATTATTTTACAGAAGGTGACAACTATACTGTAGAATGTTATATAAGTTTTTCAAGTCCTAACACTTTACCAATTATTCGTAAATATTAATATGCTAGGCTGCAGTCAGATTCGTCGCTTTCTGACTGCAGTCCACGGAAGAATTCATTTAAAAATCACCGTTCGTCCAACTAACAAAATTCCAGTGGGAGTTTCCCGGAAATTTCCATATCTAGTTGCTGTACAAATTTCATGATTCGACTCCCTACAGATTATTAGATCCGACTTGATAAACAACTTACAAATTTTTCAGGATTTTCACAGCTTTAGTTACTGAACTTAATTGGCCGCTTAAAAATATCAAACGACTTCAGAAAAATATGAATCCAGCGCCATTAGAATCGTTTTTCAAAACTCTACGTTTTAGACTTTAGAAAATCCGTTTTTCGATAAATAATAACCAAGTTACAGCCAGTTGAAGTTGGCTGTAAACACCATTCAGCATCCTGATTCAGCACTTTATCACAATCTAACTCGCTTAAACCATCGATACATTGAACATATGCGATCAAGAACAGAATTTCCAATCATATACTATCATATATATCATACCCATGCAAACCCAAATCATAACATATAGTTTTTATTAAACAAATGCAGCCTAACGTTTCTTAATTCCGCAAAACATCAAACTTGCAAACTAGCCAAATCAGTCGATTATCATCCTAATACTTTCCACCATTACATACACACACGATCCATAATTCATGATTCTAGTTTGATTAACGAAATAACATAAAATTCTAACCTTAACAATAGGATTAATGAGCCGAGAACTAGATGGGACTGATTCGGATGTTGGCGAGACTTGCGACCGAGAAGGAGAATGGTGAGGGGAGGGCTGCCGCGATTCAAGAGGAAGTGTAGCAAGGTTGTCTTGCGATCGAGAAGGTGAATGAGGGGCTGCCGTCGGCTGTTTTCTCAACTAGGGTTTGTGTTTTGTTTTGTAAAGCAAAGCCTCATGCATGTGTGTGTATATATAGCGCAAGAGATAAGGGAAAGGGAAGGGTTTACGGTTTGGGATGCTCGCGGCCGCAAGGGATTCGGGTGGGTTGGTTTGGGTCTAGCACTTGGTCCCCAAGTCTTGGTTAACTCCTAGGGTCACAAGGAAACGAGGTTGGCTCGTGTCGCGGCTCGATTCGATTCATTTATCTATTTTCTACATCTATATTTTATAACTAAAATAAAACACGAAATCGGAACATCACATAATAACGCACTAACTTATAAACGTTTAAGACTAGCATGTAATTCATTTGACAAGTACACAAAATTATCGTAATTATTTCGAGCGTGCAATTTAAGTCTCCGAATCAATTTAGCGTAGGAACGAATAACCGTGAAGTAGTGCGTTTAAGATATCTGAAAAACCGGGATGTCGCATCCCGACAACCCAATCAATCAAGAAGATCAAAATGTTATCAACCCTCCCCCAAATACCACTAAATGCACCATCAAGCATTTCAAATCCTGTAACTTTAGAAGCAGCCATGGAGTTAGCTACAGAGCTCACCGGAAACCGCATACGTAATAAAGACTTCAAGGAGGAGAAGAAGAAGGATAAAGCATCAACTGAAACCTCAAACTCCACCCAAACCGAATCCCCTTCACGATCCATTTCTAAGAGAAAACGAGATGGGCAACTTTTCGCTGTCACCCAACGCAATCAACCAGTCTCACAAGCCGTACCCCTCCAAGCTATCCCAATCACCCAAGTAGCACCCAACTCAACTTACCCAAATAAGAAACCTTACCTTGGACCTCACCCTCAATGTAACACCTGTTTTTATCACCATCCATCTACCTTACCTTGTCGACTATGTGTGAATTGTGGACGCTATGGTCATTTGAGCAAGGCTTGCCGAACCTCTCAAAACCAAACCTCACCCCCTACTCAAAACATGATCCAAACATATCAACAACCCCAATACCCCATGTTACCTTATGTTCGAGCTTGTTTTAATTGTGGCGACCCTACCCACTTTAGAAACACGTGCCCTCGATTGGTTAACATCATAAACGCCCAAGCTCAAGCAAACCCAGTTAACCAAGCAAATCAAGAAAACCCAACCACTAGGCCACCAGCAAGAGGAAGAGTTTTCAACATCAACGCCAATCCTGTTGAAGATAATGACGGCCCAAACGAATCACCCAACTAGTCTTCTTCACCAAAAATCAAGATTCAACTCCAACCGCTTCGTTTTTATGTTTTTTCTTTGTGTTATCTCAATTTTCACGTGCCTCAATTATAAATTGGAAATTTATTCAAGGATCTTAATGCGAATTACTACTTCAGTTTTGTTTTTTATACTTATTGACTTAACATTCATATCAGCATACCTCACGACGCATCTCAGTCTCATCATTTAAAGAAGTTGAGTTGTGTCTCACTTCTACATAGACTAACCTCTCCATCATAACAAACGAGAGAGGTACTGTCATCATTCAAACATGTATACTATCAGAATAAAGAATCAAGTTTGGTTGATTGTGTTTAGAGTCACATAGAACTAATCATAACTTACTGATAAAACCAATGAAAATTTGACAAGAATATGGTGGATACGCCGCTGGTACTTCCTATATATAAGTATTCTTGTCAAAGGATCAGAGGCATTGTCTGGCGGTTATGAGAAGTTCCATGTAGGATTTAGTATTGTCTTGGTTGAAGTTTGTTTTATACTCACTGATTTAACATTCACATCATCTCATCATTTAAAGAAATTGGATTGTGTTCCATTTCTACATAGACTAACCTCTCCATCATAACAAACGAGAGAGGTACTGTCACCATTCAAACATGTATACTATCAGAATTAGGACTCAGACATTGGTTGTTGTGTTTATTTATGTTCTAGAGTCACATCATAGAACCAATCATAACTTACTGATAAAACCAATGAAAATTTGACAAGAATATGGTGGATACGCCGCTGGTACTTCCTATATATAAGTATCCTTGCCAAAGGATCAGAGGCATTGTCAGGCGGTTATGATAAGTTCCATGTAGGTTTTAGTATTAGAAGTTTTGTTTTAGGATATAACCTTATCTTTCCAAACATATCAAAACTCTTGCGCATGAAATCATATTTAGTCAATCAACTCTGTTTATCAATATTCATTATCTTGGGCATCAAAAAACGATTCCTGTAGCAGGGTACTCAACCCCTACAAGGAACGTTACCGCCTCAAACAAAATTTAAACTCTTACTCCCTTCAAAGTATGTGATTGTCAAATCTAAAACACCATCCTTTTGAGTCAAACATGCCACTACTTAAATTTCGGGACGAAATTTCTAAAAGTAGGGGATAGTGTAACATCCGTCAAAAACCGGGTTAACCAAACCCACTTCGTTTATTGACCGAACATTCAGTTAAAAATTTCGTTGCATATTTAATGCCCAAATTAATTTTAAATGATACATAATTAATAAGTATATTAGAATATAAAATTTATATTTGAAAATGTATTAAAAATAGTGAAATAAAAATTAAATGCTGAAGCCGGGTTTCGAACCCGGGTCAGCCGAGAGAATCATCCAAACCTTAACTCACACTCGCCCAACCACTCTACCACTTGTGTTGTTTGGTGAAATACTGAAACAATTAATACTTAATATAAAACTCGAAGTCAAAAATCTGTCACTCAGCGCGCCCAAATCATTCTCGCCGGAAATCCCGACGAATTCAATCATTGACGTTTTCTTTTATCATAATGGATGCATTTACAACCAACGCCGGTTATAACTGAAGAACATTAAGGTCACTCATTCAAATTATCAAACCATAACCGAAAAATGTTAAATGCGAAACTGGAAATGCAATTAAATCTGAGTTATGCCTTACTCACCAGTTGAGCTGCGAGTTTATCAAGATTACACTCTCCATTTCGCTCAGAAATGCCTCGCCGTAGTCGCTGGAATTCTCTGCAAATTTACCGGAAATTATCGCCGGAAAACCGAATTCAATCCATCCTTTCTGTTTACTCTAAAATAAGATTTTTAGAGCTCATACCGACATCACCCACACTCACCTTAAACTTCCTGAAGAATCTCTGTCGCAAGAAAAACATCGCCGGAATTTTCTGCAAGTCGCCGGAAAACCGAGACTTTCATTAGCATGGTAAATACCTCGACTTTTTCTATTTCATTCCATTATTAGACAAATTCTAATAACACTCCATCACCCAGAATCAACCTCAGACGACGTTGCCGGATTTTTTGTTTTCGCCGGAAAACTTCTGAAAGTTCCAGAATCTCGCTGTTTGCCGTGATCATTTAAACTTACTGATAATCGTTGCTCAGTAGTTCAATTTCACATCTAATCCATTCAAACTGTTAATTGATCCTAACAGCCGAAGTTCACAAAACAGAGCCGACGATCTTTGCCGGATTTCTGAAGAATACAATCTGTTCGGTACAATCATTTCCCCAAACCCTTTCTGATCAATACATTACAAACACTTATAAAGTTCGTTAAATTAATTTAACAAGTAACAGCATGTTTAACCATTCTCTGTGTTTTGAACGAAGAAGACGAAGTCGCTTAGGTTATAAGGTTAATTAAAATCAATATTATGAACGGGTTAGACACACAGTCCAGCGGTGGACTGTGTGCAAATAAATACGCATACGTCCCGAGTTCGATCCTTGACACACGCACATTCGCTGTAATAAAAATGTTTTTTTTTTAAACTAAACCGGATCCATACGCAGTAAGATATTAAGTATAATAAAAACCAGAATATTTACCAAGTTAGACACATAGTCCAGCGGTGGACTGTGTGCCAAACTAAACCACAGGTCCCGGGTTCGAGACCTGTGGGGATCACCGAGTCGATACAATTAAACCCTTTTTAAAATAAAAGATTTTCGGATTAACTGAAATAGTGTATAAATATAATTAAAAACAGAAATATTTCGGGTTAGACACGTAGCTCAGTTGGTAGAGCTGCGTGCACGCGTACGGGAGGTCACGGGTTCGAGTCTCACCCAGCGCACACATACAAACGACCGAACCGGTCAACTGTCAACGGTCAAAGTCAACATTTTTTTTTATTATTTTTATTTATTTATTTTATTTAAAAATACTTAGAAATAATGTTTTTAAAGTTAGAAAATAGCCTTAAACTCACAAAAATATATCCAATAATCCTACTAAAATTGATTAATAAAATCCGCTTATTTACCGAACCGTTATGTTATTATCTAGGTTAGTTTCTCTCGTGGTTAAATCCAATTTCGTGCGCATTCATCATCAATCCAAGAAACGCAACCACTGTGAGTGAATTCTTACAAACTCCCCTTTTTATTCACGTTTTGGGGTGTATCATGTGTCGCTTAAACTAATTCGTTAATTCAAATTCGTGCGATACCATATTATGATCTAAACTTAGAATGTAAATATTGTTTGTAGTTATGTATTACATATTATCAATTTGTATGCAAATTATTTGTCAGGCCCATCAGTTCCTCGTGGGAGACGAGTTGAACAACGCGGGCCTTAAAACTCATTCATTAGGCCCATCAGTTCGTAGAACAACGCGTGCCTCAAAACTCATTCATTAGGCCCATCAGTTCCTCGTGGGAGACGAGTTGAACAACGCGTGCCTCAAAACAATCTTTTATTGTATGTGTGTGCATTATTTAATATTAAGTGTTTTGTGAATAAGTTTACATCTATATTTACTCATATGTGGTTATGCACTTTATTTTATAATTAATTCAATAAACTTGTTTAAATGTTTTTCATAGGATTCACTCGCCAACTTTTTATTGATACAGGTGAACAGGATGAAGCATGGAAAACATAGGAAAGTGCCTTAGAAGAAAAATAATGAAGCCTAGAAGGATGTATAGGACATGTTGAACTTGTATGATATGATTGTATGATCTTCTTTAAAATTGTGATAATAAATATGAAACGTTATAATAAATGTCATGAGCTTTGATGAAAACCCAATCATGCCCCGATCACCTTTTCCGCTGCGGGTCGGGGTGTGACATCGATCATCTTATGAAGAAAAGAAGAAGTCTGAAGCTGAAAAGAGAGTTGATGAGACGTTGGAAAAGCTGACTGATAAGACCAACAAAGCTTGTATGGAAAATGTGAATGTAGTAAACATGTCGGGAAATGAGTCTGTGATAGAAAAACTGTGCTTGAAATGCACTTAGCCATGCAGTGAATGTGCTATAAAAGAAACACGATACAATGAGCTAAAATGTCTAACAGATAATTTATCATGTGACTATAAATCACCAAAAGAAGCTATGAAAAATTAATCAAATCTGTTAAACAATATGAAAAGGTGATCAGAGAAAATGATGGAACTCTTTCAATGCTCAAGGCGACTGTAATGGACAAACAAATGGCCATTAATATTCATTTAAATACAATCGCCGAACTAAAAAGTGAACTGGATAAAATGAAAATAGAAATAGAACGGATTAACAAATTGTTAATCAGTTATTCTACAAGTTCATATGTCATTGATCACATTCTTCCAAAGATCGAAAGTAAAGAAGAATCTAAAAAAAAACAAAGGAGCAAATTACGATCCTGTTCCACCACCCATGTGGAATAGCTATGCTTGTAAAAAACCATCAAGGTGGAAAAGGCGCCCAATTTAAAATTGAAAACTAAAAAATCAAACGAGCTGCCTACGAACATTGATGTAATTTACTTAAAATCTGAAAATGTTTGTGATTCTGATGTGGTTAAAACTGTGGTTGAAAGGGTTCTAAATAGTGAATCTGAAAAATCTGAATCGAATGTTGAGTCATCAGAAAATAGTTTAAAACACTGATCCAAACGTCATTGTTTACAAATTGAATGGATCTGATAAATTATATTATAGATGAGGATTTCCCAATCCAGAATGTCAATCCGGATCGTGATGAAAAGATGTTCAAGCTTGTTGAGGTGAGCTATTCTGATTTAGAAAAACACGATGCATCATTTTATTCTTAATTAAAATGTGTTAACAAACCCTACCATCAAAGAAACATAGACTATCCTGAAACAGGAGGGCGGAGTTGGGTTTTCAAAAGAAAAGAATAAACAACAAGTTTCAAAAGTTGAAATTTACAAAGAAAATCAACTTTGTTTATGGGACAACTACAGAAAGAGAAAAATAGATCATTGGTAACAATCCAATGATGAGTTCAAGAAAGAAAAAGAGAGTAGAAAACAAGTTTTGGATTCCTCTGTTCGAAAAGACAGCAAGACGTGCTACAAGTGTAAATTGTTGGGCATATTGCACGACATTGTTCACAAAGAAATCCAAGAACTGTTTTTAACTCCAACAGATCTACCAAAGATGAGAAACAAAAAGCATCCATGGTTGTACCAAAACAAATTTTGAAAAAAACAATGAATCTCACAAAAATGTAAAATCAACGATTCAACTAAATTCTAAATTTGAAATTGGTGAAACTTCCACCAAGATTTGTCAAAAGTATTCAAAGTCTTATTCAAAAAGGGCAAATTTGAAAACACAAACTTGGGTTGCAAAAGTCAAACCATCTAAGGTAGAACTGAAACCAACTGTTCCAGCCAAAACAGAGGTCAAACAGAATGTCAAAATCAAAGTTGGTCCAAAGTTTGATATTCCAAGCCCACCCAAGACCAAGCAGGCGTGGGTTCCTTTGTTTAAATAGTTTCTTACTCATGTGTGCAGGGGCTCCCGAGATCGATCATGTCAAAATGGATTATGGATAGTGGAGCTTCACCACACATGACTGGGATGCTTGCGTTGTTGCACGACGTCAAAGCTATCCATGGAATTTACGTTGGTTTTGCTGGAACTCAAGGTGGAAGAATCGTCGGAGAAGGTATTCTTACGAATGGAGTGGTTTCCTTCAACAAGGTGAACTACATTGCAGAGCTAGAGAAAAATCTTCTGAGTATTTCGTAAATTTGTGACAAAAAGTTCACAACACACTTCAACGACAAAGAATGCTTAATTCTCAAGCCGGGATTCAGAATTCCTGAGGAGTGGATCCTCATGTGTGCTCCAGGAAAGAATGATCTTTATGTCCTAGACATGAGTGTCGCGTCCACTACATCTAAGAAGGTTCAATGCTTTGTTTCTAAAGCAACCAAGAAAGAGTCAATCTTATGGCATCAGAAGATGGGGCACATACATTTGAGAAAGATGAATTATTTGGTGCACAACGACCTAGTGGAGGATTTTAATCTGAAGAATTTTCAGTTATCTGATAATTGTTTGAGCTGTAAGAAGGGGAAACCGCATAAGAAATCACACCCAAGAAAGCTTCTAAATTCTATCAAGCCACCACTAGAAAGGCTTCATATGGATCTATTTGGGCTAGTAAACGTCAAAAGCATTTCTGGAGATCTATATTGCCTGGTCGTAACAGATGATTTTTCTAGATTCTCATGGGTTTTCTTTCTAAAGAGCAAAGATGAAACGTTTGAAGGTCTTATGATTCTCTTAAGGAAGCTTGAAAATCTGTATCACTTGCCTATCAAGAGAATCCGCAGTGACAATGGTACTGATTTCAAGAACAAAAGAATGCTTGAATTCTGCAACGAAAAGGAGATTCTTCACGAATTCAGTGCTCCCTATACTCCTCAACAAAAAGGAGTTGCTGAACGTAAGAATTGCACACTGATCGAGATTGCCAGAACCATGCTCGCTGATTCAAAACTGCCAATAAGTTTCTGGAGTGAAGCAGTCGCATTTGCGTGTTACACCCTCAACGTGTGTTGACAATCAAGCCTCACAACAAGACTTGTTTTGAGCTGCTAAACCAACAGAAGCCGAACCTCACGTTTTTGGTGCCTTTTGGATCGCCGTGTACTATATTGGACCCGGATGGTAAACTTGGAGCCAAATCTTTGGAAGGTTTTTCGTCTGTTACGCTAGTCCACAAAAGTGTGTCTTCTTGCCAAGTCTGAACCAGGTTATTCTTGCACAAAATGTTGATTGTCAACGGTATACTACGCCAACACAGAAACCTAGGGATCCATGGCTATTCAACTATGAAGGTTTGTGTAATTCATTTGATCTACCTGAAGTGCCATCTGAAGAAGAACTTGTTATGCTCTTTCCACAGCATCAAATCTCTAATCAATAGCAAGTTTCTAGACCGTTGGTGATTTTCCCGTCACTTCCTGTCAACACTTCTAATATAGGTCCGAGCACTACTATGCAAGAATCAGTCTCTGTACCTATCTTGAACACTGCTGAATCATCTGCCCAACAACCGATTAATTCTGACTCTGATCATGAACCGACTTTTGATGATGGAGGATCTAGTTCTGATGAAGGATCTGAGCATATTGAAAGCTTTCTGAATGCTCAAGCTAATCAATCCAATGTCAGGAATGAAGCTACATCTTTTATACCAGTTGTTGATGAAGTGAGCACGAACTTGCAAACTCAAGTGGATGTTCCACGTGAAGTAATGCCAAGGACATTATCTTACCATCCATCGGAGAATATCATCGGCAGCTTACAAACCGGAGTGAAAACTCGCAATCAGATTAACAAGGATCTAAGCTGTTTTTATACCAGTATTGCTCCATTACAAACCAGGCTTTCTTATAGTTGTTTTGTTTCGCAGGAAGAACCCGGAAACTGGATAGACGCGTTGAAAGAAGAAAGCTGGGTGGAGGCAATATAGGAAGAGTTGCTTCAATTCCAGAGGCTAGGAGTCTGGAAGCTTGTCGACCTACCAGATCATCATAAAAAGATAAATATACGATGGGTCTTCAAGTGCAAGTGAGATGACAGAGGTATAGTGGTCAGAAAGAAAGCTCAGCTCGTGGTCCAGGGTTTTCACCAGCAAGAAAGGATAGACTACACTGAATTCAACGCCCCAGTCGCTCGTCTCGAAGTTATTCGCGTATTCTTGGCTTTACTTCTTGGAAAGGATTCAAGGTGTACCAATTGGATGTCAAATCTGCTTTCCTTTACGGCAAAGTCAAAGAGGAGGTGTATGTTGGCCAACCACCGGGGTTTGTCGATCCAATGCACAAGGATAAAGTCTACCTTCTGAACAAAGCTTTATATAGTCTTCACCAAGCCCCGAGAGCTTGGTATAAACACTTTCAAGACATCTTCTTGACAACGGCTTTCTCAGAGGAACTGTAGACAGTACCCTCTTTACCAAGGAAGTGGATGGACATCTAATTATCGTGCAAATATATGTGGATGATATTATATTTAGATCGACAAATGATAAGTTGTGCAAAGACTTTGCAGAAGTCATGAAGAAGAAATTCGAAATGAGTACTATGGGGGAGATGAAGTTCTTTTTAGGACTTCATGTTGAACAATCGCCTGATGGTATCTTCATCCATCAGACGAAGTATGTTCATGATGTATTAGAGAAATTTGATATGTCAAGAACTAAACCAGCATCTACTCCATTAGCCCCAAATCACGGCATTTGTCCAGACGTTCATGGAGTCAAAGTCGACGAAACATTATATCGCTCCATAATCAGATCCTTGATGTACCTTACAGCTTCGCGACCTGATATCATGTATCCTACATGCCTATGCACCCGTTTTCAGTCCAATCCAAAATATTCGCACATGTTAGACGTTAAACGTATCATGCGATATTTGAAAGCATGTCTAAGCACCGTCTTGTGGTATCCTCGTCACGACGACTTCAATCTTGCGGGTTACTCGGATTCTGATTTCGGCTGCTGCAAGCTTCATGCCAAATCTACTATGGCTGGTTGCCAGTTCTTCGGAACTCGTTTGGTAACGTGGCAATGCAAGAAACAGACCGCGGTCACTCTCTCTACGTGTGAAGCTGAATACGTTTCAGCATCCAGCTGTTGTTCCTAGATACTCTGGATACAACAACAGATGAGAGACTTCAGACTGCAATTTCTTAACACGCCCATATATGTAGATAATCAGGCTGCTATTGATATCACTAAAAACTCTTGTCAACACTCACGCACTAAACATATTGAAATTCGACACCACTTTATCCGTGATTGCTATGAGAAAAAGTTGGTTAGAATTGAAAAAATCCACACTAATGACCAAAAAGCATATTTTTACACCAAAGCATTTGATCGTTCAAGATTGAAAAATCTTTTAAAATTAAATGGTTTAAGAAATCTGGCATTAGGGGATATTCATGAGGTTGAATTTGAGGATGACGAGGACTTGACGTAATTCTCATCGGTATGACATGTTTTTTCTGTAAATATGCTTTCTTCAAGAATTAAAAACCAAAAATATGTTTTTGATTTTAGGGGGAGAAAAGTTTGGGAAAATACAAAAATATTTAAAAGGTCAAAAAGAGTTTTTTTGTGAAAAAGGGGTAATCATATTACATCAGCTGATAATCACAGTATGCTAAAGATATGGAATGTTTAAACAAGTAATTAAACAAGTCTTACTGAGTATGTGCCAATAGGCTTCACTCGTTCAGTAAATTGTTCTTCAAGATATAAACTTAAAAGAAAAACTGAGTAACTCGTGAGACGTCATCTCTCGGATATATGGACTTAGTACTCCGAAATTTCGTTTAGGAGAATGCCAGATTCTGCAATACTAGGTCTTTATAAATTTAATCGATATCTGGGGTATTATCCGAGTTCTTCTGATTTTGCATCAGCAATGGCCTAGAACTTGCATAATACTTTACGCATTATTCGCTTATATAAGCTGCACAAAAAATGAGTATGTCATAAACATTTACAACATCTGCAGTTCAAAAGATTCCTTTATGGAACACCACTTAAATTCGAGCCTTCATCTCTTTGTCTGTATGGAAATACTTACCTGAGTTCTCAAGGTCTCGCAATTCACCCCATTTGCAGATATTAGTTAGATATATTGACCTGTGAAATGATATTCTGGGAATCTCGATGCGGGAGTATATTCTGAGATGGGAAACACAGTTACTTCATGTTCCTTAATATTACCTAACGTATCTTGAAACAATTAAGAAACATTTAGAGGTTTAAGTTGATAAGTATATTGGCAATCTAGGTAAATCAGTTTAAGAACTTAAATTTACTACCAAGATCAATGGTACTTGTGATTTGTCTAGTTACTTGGTATGATCCTCTATACACGAAACTCACAAAAATATGTATGTATATACATCTTTACTTGTTATTTCTTTTCAGAAAAATCCCAAAAAAGATTTTCAGCTTATTTAGCAATTTATCTTAGATTTTAGTCTACCGATGATGAAAACACCGTTAGTCCAAGTCATAGCGACGATTGTTGGAGGAAAGCTGAAGTTCACGGGCTGGGAGCTAATCAGGAAAGAAAAGATTTCCTGAATGTCAACAAAGTTCATTAAATTGAAACTAAAATGAAATAAATCTGTTTTGTTTAAAATGGTCAACCAAGGTCATTAACTTGGACTTGGTAGGCAAATCGGATAACTAGGGTCATTAACTTGGACTTGGTTAACTGAGTGGGTTATAAAAACAGATAAAAAAAATAACAAAGTTAATCTAAGTGCATAAGAACTAACTCATACGAGTGACACATTGACTCGTACGAGTGATCCTTGAATGAGTATAAAAGGGATGCTCATTCGCACGAGTCAGACTATTGACTTTGTGCGATTGAGAGCATACTTTGTGCGAACCAGTTCTTTTCACTATGTTTTATTGATCTATGATTCGTATCTATACGTTGGGGAGGTTAATTTGCACACCTCTTTCAATGGGCAAGGTATTAATGCTTGTTTTGAGCCGTTATAATGCCAAAATTAGACCACAAGGACATAAAACGTAGATATACGATAATTGGACCGGTAAAATATAAAATTGGACTTAAAATTGTTAAAATCGGCCCTGTTAACCTATAAATTAACATTCAATTTGTTAAAATCTACAAGTTTTAAGTTCGGTTTGATTAGGTGTTATTTGGTACGGTTTGCAGCTTGTACGAATCATCACTCGTACGAGCAAGTTTATCAAATGTTGTTTGTCATATTCGCTCGTACGAGTGATCATTCGTACGAGTAGGTCCTTTAATGGCTATAACTTGATGACTCGTACGAAGCATCACTCGTACGAAGAAGTTCTTGTCAAAATTCTTAAAATCTGTTAAGTATATTTTCCATTCTTACGAAGTAGTGGCTTGTACGAGTGAGGTTTTGACGCAAACTTATGTCTAAGTGTTGAAATGTCTATGCTTGCAGATCAAGAAGTCTTCGTTTTCGTCATTCCACAATATTTGTTGTCTTCTGGATGAGACGATCACGAAAATTGCAGCATATAGAGAAGTTCTGGATTTTCTTAGCCGACTTCCTATCACCAAACTCTCACTGATTGTCATACGGCATATCGTTCTCATATAGAATACTTTTGGATTGCTGTTGAGTTTGACCAAGAAGAAAACGTGATTATGTCTTCAGTAAGAATTAACAATGAAGATATTCAAGTAAAGATTACTAAAGACTTGATCAAAACGGTGCTAGAATTCAACGATCATGAAGACGACCCTACTGGTTTTCCAGAGTATATGGTTAAAGGGTGCTTCTACAGGATGGGTTATGCCGGGTTTGTTAACACAGCTCCCTTTAAGAAGGCTAACCTTAGTGCTCCATTTCAGTACATATCACATTGTGTGATTCACGCTCTCAGTCATCAAAAGGGCAGATTTAACGATTTGATTGATTATCAGATGTGTATGATCACTGCACTTATTATGAACTTGCCCTATAATTTCTTGAGAGTGATTTTCTCCCAAATGATCAAAAATATTCAGTGTGAGAAATTTCTGCAGTATCCAAGCTTTATTCAGATGTTGATCGACCATTTACATCCGAATTTGAAGAAAAAGAAAGATGATGTTTTGAAGCTATAGCATATAGATGTGCCAACTCTAAAGAAGATGAATCTGCATCTTAAAGCCTTCCCAAATGCAAAACCTGTCTTCGGAGCTATCTTAGATAAAGATTATATGGCTCCACCTAAAGGGAAGTGGAGGAAAGAGGATAGTGGAGACAAAGATGAAGAGCTGGAAGCGTTAGATGGTTCATTGCAAAGAGAAGCATATGGTTCTCGAAAGATGAGAAAAATGGGGTAAGGGGATGAAAAGAAAGCAAACGTCCACATCTTCCTCCAGTGCCCCTATAAAGAACAGCGTGCATCTGAAAGCACAAGATTGGTCGATGAATCAGAGCCTGAAGACAATGTTGAAACTTTGGCTTTTGAGATCGAAAAAGAAGCGTTTGGAGTGAAGGAAGGAGTTGTTGAAGAAGCATCCTCCTCTAGTTCTGATTCAGAGGATAGGATTGCTGGTGAGAGAGAAAGAGTTAAAGAAAGAGAACGTGAACGTCTGGCTGAACTTCAAAGAAAAGCAGAAGAGAAGAAAAGAAAAGCGTCAGGAGAGGATGATACCACGTATGTGCCTTCGGGTTCTGATAGCGATACTCCTGTTTGCAAAACTCCTAAGAAATCTTCTTGACGTCTTAGAAGGCCAGCTATTCGAAGCACTGATTCTCTGAAAGATAAATCCAAAAGAACAGTGTAGAAAAAGATTGTAGAAGAAGAGAATGTTGAGCCGTCTCCACAACCACAACCACCACCATCTCCACCACCGCATCCGACTCCACAACCACCACCATCTCCACCACCGCAGCCAACACCACAACCCTCTCAATAAATCATGGTAATGAGAAATGACCATACTCTGTGCCATTCTTCATAATAGTCAAGTAGGTAGACCATTCTCCTTGTGGTAGAGAATCCGCCAGAATATCAACTAATTCTTCATTCGTTTTCACTATTCCCATGCGCTTCATTTGTACAGCAAGTGACAGTATCGTTCAATCAATTGTTTCACCATCTCTCCCTTGATCAAAGTAAAGATATCGAATTCTTTACTTAATAACGCTCTCTTCCATTTTCGCAACTGTGCGCTTCCTTGGAATTTCAACCGTAAAGCATTCCATAATGATCGAGCATCATCATCATGTTGTAGAAGCACCAAGATATCTTCCTTGATGGCTTGCTGCAAGATGTTCATCATCTTCTTCTCGTTAATGAACTTATCCCTTTCGAATTCCGAGAGTTGAGCTAACGTTTTTGTTACTGACAGAAGCTATTAAAGCTGAAGCTATCCAAAGACCAACGTTTTTCAAAGACGCTGAAGGTTGCAAGATGACTGAAGACAAAGTTATTTTATGACGCTATTGTCAAGGGGGAGTCTGTTGGTGCATATTTGTGACAACAGCCTAATAGTTTAATAGTTTAATCTTTGGATATTTTGTATTGGGCATAGCATTTGTGTTTAGCTTGTTTAGAGTTGTAATAGGCTTGGAGAATGGCCTAGCCCAGTGTAAAGCCTAGTATGCAGACATGTAGTATATTTATACATGTTGTGCATTAGGGTTTTGAGGATGAGACAGAGAGGAGTGTGAGAAATCTACAGAGAGTGGCCGAGAGATTTCTTGTGAGTCTTGAATTTATTGTAAACATTGTGTTTGATAATCAAAAGAAGATAGTTTGAAAGTATTTGTTCGTGTTCTTGTTAGGCATTCTGTGAAATCTGATCTAGGGGATTCCACACTCAAGATTGAATAGACGATTTTGTGACGATCCATACGGATCAGGGGGAATACAGTTTTCTCAAGCTATTAAAGTTGAATCTATCCAAAGACCAACATTTTTCAAAGACGCTAAAGATTGCATGATGACTAAAGACAAAGTTATTTTATGAAGTTATTGTCAAGGGGGAGTCTGTTGGTGCATATTTGTGACAACAGCTTAATAGTTTAATAGTTTAGTATTTGGATATTTTGTATTGGGCTTAGCATTTGTGTTTAGCTTGTTTAGAGTTGTAATAGGCTTGGAGAATGGCCTAGCCCAGTCTAAAGCCTAGTATGTAGACATGTAGTATATATACATGTTGTGCATTAGGGTTTTGGGGATGAGACAGAGAAGAGTGTGAGAAATCTTCAGAGAGTGGCTGATAGATTTCTTGTGAGTCTTGAATTGATTGTAAACATTGTGTTAGATAATCAATAGAAGACAACTTGAAAGTATTTGTTCGTGTTCTTGTTAGGTATTCTGTGAAATCTGATCAAGGGGATTCCGCACTCTAGATTGGATAGACGATTCTGTGATGATCCATACAGATTAGGGGACCTATAATTGGTATTATAGAATTCGGCTCTTGTTTTTGCTCGGTTCAGAATCGTAACAGCAGAAAAAGTTGGGTTTTTGGACGTTTTGGAGGCTGGTTTGAAGTTTTTGACGGCTGTTCTAGGGTTTGCTGCTATTTCGGATAAACACCAGGGATTTCGGATAGAAGTCTTGCATCTCGGATCAAAAGTGAAGCATTTCGGACTGAAAGCTTGCATTTCGAATTACAAAAGGTTGAATTTCAGATCAGAAAAGTGCATTTCGGATCAGAAAAGTGCATTTCAGATCATCAGAGTTGCATTTCCGATCAGAACAGTCCATCTCGGATTGCATTTCGGATTCCAGCAGTCCATCTCGGATTGCATTTCGGATTCCAGCAATTCATCTCGGATTGCGTTTCGGATTCCAGCAGTCAATCTCGGATTGCATCTTGGATCAGAACAGTCCATTCCGGATTATATCTCGAGTCAGAATAGTCCATTCCGGATTGCATCTCGGATCACTGTTCCGAATCATTATCTTGGATCAGCAATTCGGATCACTATCACGGGTTTCCATCTTGGATTGACTATCCGAGTTACTGTTTCGAACTTGGTAATGTTCCGAGTTTAATACAAAAAGGTGGAAAGTTAATCAGCTAACGTAACCGGAGTTAAACGTTTTCAGACATAGAATTTGATCCATAGAAAATCTTGACAAACTGGTTCCACATTTAGACTCGTGTGATTTTTAGGACCAAAGAACATTATACATCATTGGATTTGTATCATCGAGACGAGTTTAATGGTACAATTTGGTAAACACACTTTTCGAACAAATTTTTGAACGTTTTTAACGGTACGGTTACGGTAAAACACGAAGAAGGACCACGAGAGAAGTTAGATTTGGATTTTGACACAGGTATACCAAAATCCATTTAAGTTGAAACTCAGTGTGTTAAAGATGGTCTGATTGAAAAATATGAGTGAGAGTGTAAATAACTGCCCAAAGTTGATAAATGTTGAATATTATCTAGACTGGAAGAAGAAGTTTGAGGCATTTATTCAAAATGATAATTCTAAGATGTGGAACTGTATGATTGATCGGTACATTGCTCCCACACGTCGAGTTAATGGGAGAATTCTGGTACTGTCATATGAGAAGATGGAAGACTCTGAGAAACGTATGTATAAGGCTGAGAAGAAAGCTTTAGAAGTGATAAAGATGTCCTTGCCAACTGACATGAAACACATTTGTAATAGGTATGGATTGTCTAGAGAGCTGTGGGAAGCTTTAGGAAAACATTATCAGAGTTCTTCAAGACAGAGTACATATGAACAAGCATGTTTAGCTGAGACTAGAGTAGTGAAAATTGAAGAAGTAGCTGCTTAGAAAGAAGAAAAGCAGGAAGCTGAGAATGAGAGAATGGAAGTCAAGGATGCAAAACCTACAGTGTGCATGGATGATACAGATGAGCATACAGCAAAGGTACAGGTACAATTTCAATCTGTAAGTCATACTTGTCATAACTGTACTGAATTACAAGGTAAAGTTGACAAACTATCGGAGCAAAACAAAATTCTGTTAGCTGAATTAGAAAATCAGAAAGAGTCAAATGTTCTTTTGAGTAAAAGGGAGTCAAATAGTTTAAATAAACTCAAATCAAATGAACAAGAAATCAACAGTTTGACAAGCAAAGTCAATGAATTGTTACAGATCATTGAGTTGGCTCGTGAAACTATGAAGATAAGACTAACGAGCTTTTAGAAAAGTGCACAGAATTGGCTGGTGCACAGAATTGGCTGGTGCACAAGCCAAAATTGTTGAACTTCATGAAAAGTTAGACAAATTTGGAAAATCCTCGTTAGTCAGTAAGGTTGAAAAGGAGTAGTGATAAAACGGGAGTGGGGTTTAGTAAAGCTTCATCTTCTGAGGATCAAGATTACTCCTTTTTACCAAATGAAAATGAGCTAACAGATTTTGTTCCTACTACACCAGCTATAGTGGATCCGATAACAGTTGACATACCTAATAGTCCAGTCTCTTTGAAAGAATCTGTTAGGTCTAATAGTACACCTCATAAAGTGGATGAGGATACTAACGACAAATCATTTAAAAAGGATCTAACGTAAAGAAAATTTTTAAGAAGAGATCTTGTTTTAAATGTCACAACAAAGGACATGTGGCTAGTTGTTGTCCTTAAAAAAAGGGAAATGCAGGTTGAGGTTGAGGTTAACAATGGGAATTAGGTTGGTTCAAATAAGAAGGTTAAACCATGTTCTTAGACAAATCAACCGAGAGTTCAACCTAAACCTTCAACATCAAGAAGATTTGAAAGTCCAAAAATTTTTCTCCTAAATCAAGTCATTATAATGGTCAATCAAATTCTTTTCAAATTAAAAACTTTGGATATCGAAATTGATACCAGACTTCTGGTAATCAAAATTTTCAAAGAAGAAACAAACATAGAGGTTTTAGTAAATCAAATGTTCAAAACAATCCAAAAGTTTTGAAAAGTTCAGATTATGATTATGGGAGAAGAAGTTTCCGATATAATAATTTTCAAAGGTCAGAAAATCCGAGAGTTTATTGGAACTCTTGTGATCAAAGATCTCGTGGAAATTATAAATCTTGTTCAATAACTTGGAAGACATCCAAGACACCAGTGGGGTGTGATGGATATTGGACAGAATTAAGTAATATTGATATTCATGGTCTACCCAAAACCAGTAGGGTTTGGGTTCTCAAGTCTAACTAAGTTGTTTGAGTGAGTGCAGGATGGCCAAGAAGGACTGTTGATGTGTTCAACAGTGGTTATTCCTGTACATCATCTGAGATGAATATTCGGTTACCCATGGTAACGAATTATTTACTTCTGTGATAGAAAATGTTTACTTACAGTGAAAAACTTTTTGTCAGGTTGAAGTGGGAGTCTCTTTGTATTTAAATTTTTGTTTTTAAATCCTTACTCCATAAAAACAAAAATTTCGGGGGAGAAATTTCTCTAAGCCAAAAAGAGTTTTAGTTAGTGCGTGAGTTTAGGGGGAGTAAGTTGAAAAGTTTAAAGTTTTTTTTCAAAGATCAAAAATGTTAGAACATTTTGAGACCGTTGGCACTTGATTATCCATAGTTTGAGTTTGGTTTGTAATAGTTAGAGAATCTTGAAGGGTCAAAAGTGTAATTTTATGAAACTCACATGTTGGCCGACGTATTTAACAACCCAGCGTAACTGTTAATTACGCTGGGTAGTCAGTTTGTATAAATATGTTTTTCAATGATAGTATTATCCAAGTTTCTTGGACAGATTTTGGTGATTCTCTTGTGTTGTGATTCTTGTTATTGTGCTTACATCCGAATATCCAGGTGCTGTTATTGATTATATCTTTTGGGATTTCATATACAACACTAGTTGTTTGATCCATTCAAGATTCTTCATCTTCATAGTTTGGTTTTTCTTAATTTCTACACATTCAAACAACTAATCCATAGTTGTTTGAGTGATAACAATCAACCATTGTGATCCGAATCTGTTTTGGGACTCATAATATCAGAGCCTTTGTGCTCTTGATTGTTTGAGTTTTTGTTAAGATTTTTCAAGTTTTGAAGGTTTTTCAAAAGTTTTCAAAGTTTTATGGGTTTTCAAATTTTTGGGCTTAAAATGGCTTGATCTGGTGTGTTTAATCATTGGGTTGTTGTTAATAAGTGGTTTGGTAAACATTTTGGTCATTTAGCTGCAAAGAATCATGAATTTTGAGTCGTTTTTGGGTGATTAGAGGGTTTTTGTTCGTACTAAAACCCTCCTGGGCGTATTCATTTATGAAGATAGCGTAGATATTTTTGAAGGCAGCGTATTTAATTATGAAATCGCGTATTTAACAATTACGCTGGGTTGAAACCAGCGAATTCGTTGAGTTTGAGCATAATAGTGCCAGCGAAATTAATCGAAGGCGACTTCGAAGTCAGTGATACAAATCCTCAGCGATTTTATCACGGTGATCAGTGAAATTAACTAAACCTTTGCTTATTTTTGAATATCCAATGGATTTAGCTTTTTCGCAGGATAATATCGCCATCTCCGTCAGCGTATTTGATCTCTAGTGCAGCGTATTTATTTCATTTCCAGCGTAATTATCTACTTTGCAGGGAAATTGTCTCCTGATTTATCCCTTTCCAGCGTATTTATTACCGAACAACCATTATGTCTCTCAATCAACTCAATCTGATTGCCCAAGCCGAGCTTGAAACTGGAACTGCTACAAGGCCACCAAAGTTGAAAGGATCAGAAGATTTCAGCAGTTGGAAAAATAGGATCAAAGCCTTCTTTGAGTATACCGACTATACTCAATGGATGTCAGTCACAGTGGGTCCGCATGTTCCAATGATAATTTGTGATGACATTCGTACAATCAATGAAGATCCATCAACGTTCACAGATGAAGATATAACTCTCATTCAACGTGACCGGAGGGCTCATGCTGCTCTTACTATGGCTTTGTCCAAGGATGATAACAGCTTGTTTGAAGAGTACACCTCAGCACATGAACTGTGGTTGGCACTAATCAACCACTATGAAGGAAATGAGGAACTCATGGACACAAACGAGACATGGTCTAGAAAGAGTATGACATGTTTGGAAGTGTTCGTGGCGAAAGCTTTTCTGACCACATAAGTCGATGAGTGCTAACTAAGATGAAGAAAGTGGGAAATCCTGTCGCAAATTACGCATCAATCAAGAAGCTGCTAGATTCTCTCCCCAAAGAATGGAGCCTTCAATGCATGATGATTAAGAGAACTTTCTTAACCAGCACAACTCCTGTTACATTCTCAAAACTGATCAACACTCTAAAAGCCTTTGAAATGGACATTGTCAAGAGAGAGATGAACCAAACTGGTTATTCTCAGAAGATTACTCAGCAAGCTACTGCAACCTCGGCCCCCAAGAATATGGCATTCTTGCTCCTATCACCTCATATGAATTAAATTCTCAAAGTGTTGTCGAATCTTATCCGAATGCTTCTGCAAGCTCTGTGAAGGCCTCGTCATCCTCCGAGAAGACTACAGTGGCCAGCGACGCTCAAGCACTTAAAATATCCATAAAACATGCCGCATTGTTTAATACCTTCTTAAGCAGCTATGAGGCTCTTATGTCAGGAGAGTTGAAGAGAGATATCCTCACAGCTGAAGACATGTATCAAGTGGATCCTGACGACATGGAGGAGATGGATCTGAAGTGGCAGATGGCAATGATCACTCTTCGGTTGAAGAAATTCCAAGATAAAATAGGAAAAGGCTAGCTCTTGGAAAAGCTGGATTTGACAAGTCCAAGCTGAGATGTTACAATTGCAAAAATTTGGGCCATTTCAAAAGGGAGTGTCCGTTGCTGAAGAACGAGAATGTCGAGCTCAACCAGACAAGAAGACCGGTGGCCATTGAAGGAAGTGACAACATTGCTGAAAACAATCAAAAGGCTCTAGTTGTGGAAGATTATGACTGGTTAGAGGAAATAGCTGAGGCTAAAGGTGAAGTTAACAAGGCCCTCATCGCAAACATCTCCACTGTCTCTGTCACGTCTGCTTCAAATCGTGTTGAAAAACAAACCTCCAAGATTCCAAAAGATGACGCTGGTCTGAAAAGCATCATCGATTCTGCTGAACAAACCTCAGAGAAGGAACAACAGAAAGCTGAAATGAATGAGTTGAAGCCTGCAGTTCAAGAAACCATCAGTAGCAGCAAGAATGAGGCAGTTGGAACTTCTACCACGCCATGAAGTCAGAAACTGAGGATAAGGATCTGGTAAATAGCATACCATATGAATTTAAAGCAAAGATGTGCTCCAAACCATGCTTGAACGTTGTGGCACACTACAAATCTCTCAACCGTGACATCATTAAAGAAAAGAAAAGGTTTTGAAAATTAATCAAGAACTAAAAGAAAATGAAGCCGCATATCAGCGAAAGTTAAATCCACCAATAGCTTAAATGCAAACTTTAAAAGAATTTGTTTTCAGAAAAGATTTTATCATAAATGATTTGACCGAAAAACTAGAAAAATTTCAAAACGAAAATAACAAATTGCAAATATTGATAAATGGAAGATTAGTCAAAAAGCACTGGTTGATATTGTAAACTGCCAACGATCGACATTCATAAAGGATGGAATTGGATATAAGGATAAATTCGGAAATGAAAGAAAATTATTTCCTCCTTCGCATAGCAAAAATTATGCCCATACGCCATCTCCTCATCCAAAAATGATTTAATCGATAAAAATGATCTTTTGGATCAAAATGCTTTTTACAAACCACAAAACAATACTAACATGTCTGAAAGCAATGCAGATCTGTGTGAGGGTCAAGAAGATGTGTGCGATGAGGAAGATGAATGTGGAGGTCCAAAAATAGGAATCGGTTACTCAAGCGACAGTTATTCAACAGTTAACCGGTTCGCCTGAATTGTAATAAGACAAACAGAATTTCTATTCAGGACAACTGTAATAGTTTATCTAGGATGGATGAATGTAACGGATTTGTGCCAAAATTGAACATTCGGGATGACTATAATGGCCTTGCGCCTACACTTAAGACTCACAACCAATTGCATGCTAAGGTTGAAAGTCATGACTTAAACTCTGTTTTTAATGATGAAATGTCATGCTTGAATCTCCAGTCTTTGTGCCAGAATTGAAGAAAAACGGATTTGGAAAGTTCCCAACAGAGGAAATTCCCGAGTTTGTTCCATCAGTTGTAGGTACCTCAGAGACCGATAAAGACTTTACTGAAGAAAGTAGCAGAGATGATTCAAGCACAACAACTTTAGAGAGTGATGGAGAAATGTCAAATGAAAGTCAAGTATCAACAACCTCGTCATCAGATAGTGAGCATAGTGAGGACAAAATTGAAGATAAACATCATCCTGAACAGAAGAAAGTCAAATATTCAAGCCATGTTACATCATCAGATTCCTCAAGCAGCTCTAGATTCTCATCACATACATCGTCTTCGCACTCAGCACCCAAGAAGAAAAGATCAAACTGCAAACAATGCTTTCGATGTGGTCATTTAGGACATACTGCGAAACATTGCAAAAGCAAGAAATTTTCTAAACCTAATCAAGATCTCGTTAAGAGTTTTACTGATCAATTTGACAATCTAAAGAAATCAGTAAAATGCATTGTTGACACAACTTGTTTTTGGAAAAGAAAAGAAAACTCTCTTGCTCAAAATCATGATAGAACTAATGTAAAGCAAGTATGGGTTCCAAAAGCTACTAACCTGTAAATATCTTTTGTTGTTGTTGTATAACAGAATAAAATTCAGAAATGGCTTCGGATGCTCATGGAATATATCTAGCATGTTGACAGTGGTTGCTCCAGGTATATAACTGGGTTAAAGGATCTGCTTACAAACTTTCGAGTTATCAATGGTGATTTTGTATCCTTTGCCGGAGACAAAAAGGGAGGGAAGATCGTCAGAATGGGTGACGTCGTGTCGGAAGCACTTACTCTGGAGAATGTGAACTATGTTCTAGAATTGTGTTACAATCTCATGAGTGTTTCACAAGTCTGTGACAAAGGAATTTCGGTGCTGTTCAATGACACGGAGTGCTTATTCCTTAAACCCGAATACTCCATCCCTGCAGAAATGATCATGTTTAGAGCTCCCCGTCAAAATAATACCTACATGCTGAAAATGAAAAATGCCAAATCAAATGAGCAAATGGCATGTCTTATTTCAAAAGCATCTGAATCGGAATTACTGCTATGGCACAGGCGTTTGGGGCATGTGAACTTTAAAAACATAAATAAGCTTTCTAAATTAAATCTAGTAAGAGGTTTACCTATGAAAGATTTTCCTTTTTCTGAAAAAATGCATCGCACGTGCCCAAGGAAAGCAACATAAAAAGCCTCATAAGTCCAAAGCAGTGAATACGATTTCGGCCCCACTGCAATTATTTCACATGGATCTTTTCAGGCCTATAAGCGTTAAAAGTTTAGCTAAAAGATCTTATTGTTTGGTAATTACAGATGATTTTTTAAGGTTCTCATGGGTGTATTTCCTCGAAGCTAAGAGTGAGACAGCTTCCGATCTGAAAAGCTTCATCCCTATGATTGAAAATGTAATCAGGCAGAAGGTGAAATCCGTAAGAAGCGACAACGGTACAGAATTCAAGAATCATACGTTTGTCTCCTTCTGCGAAGAAAAAGGAATTTGTCTTCAATACAGTGCTGCCAGAACTCCTCAGCAAAATGGTGTAGCGGAACGCAAGAACAGAACTCTCATCGAAGCTGCTAGAACTATGCTTGTCGACTCCAAGCTTCCCATAATCTTCTGGGCTGAAGCAGTCAACACAGCATGCTACGTTTTGAATCGTGTTCTCATCGTCAAACCTCACGGAAAGACAGCTTATGAACTACTTTTCAAAAGGAAGCCTCTGATAGATTTCTTCAGACCGTTCGGATGCTCATGCACACTTCTCAACACTGAAGATAATCTCATCAAGTTTGAAGCGATAGGTGATGTATGCTACTTCATGGGCTATTTATCCTCTCAAAAGGCATATCGTGTCTACAACAAACGGACGAAGATGGTGATTAAATCATATTATGTCAATTTTCAAGAAGGAAACTCCACTAATACTGGAAGCGCTCCAAATTGGTTTTATGACGTAGACATTGTATTCAACACTTTCGACATTGCTGAACCCGTCACTGAATCCGAACCTGCAGAATCAACTCCATTGGAGCCATTGTTTGATCCGTCAGACATTAGTTTCACTCCTTTTACAACCCATTTCACCCCTGCTTCTGCCTATCCTACTCTTCCTGTTATCGAAGTAAATGGTCACACATCTGCTGAGAATGCATCCGCACATGATGATTCTTCTTCACAGCAGGCTATGGATGAACCTCCTAAAGATGATGAAACTCCAATTATCTACGTCGATGAACACTTCACCAATCTGTCTCAACAAGTGGAAACTCACACCAACGCAGGGTACAAGACCAATCGAAACCATCCAATTGAAAATGTCATCGGTTATGTTCAAGACGGAGTTCGAACACGCGGACAAACACATACCATCAACACAGGACTGTATGCAACTTTTCTCTCACAATCTGTCCTAAGAGATATCGAAGAAGCAATTCAAGACTCCAGGTGGGTACAAGCAATGCAAGAAGAATTAGCTCAATTTCGGAAACTTAAAGTCTGGGAACTCGTTGACTTACCAGACGGAAAGTATCCAATTGGTACCAAATGGGTGTTTCGAAACAAGATGGACGATCGTGGTGTAGTTATCAAAAATAACACAAGATTAGTGGTTCAAGGTTTTTGGTAGGTGAAGGGGATTGACTATGAGGAAGTTTTTGCACCGGTTGCACGCTTAGAAGCTATCATAATCTTCTTAGCCTATGCTTCATTCAAAAACTTTAAGGTGTTTCAGATGGATGCAAAGAGTGCTTTTCTGTATGGGAAAGTGAAAGAAGAAGTCTATGTATGTCAACCTCCAGGTTTTGAAGATCCTCACTTCCCCGCGAAGTACTATAAGCTTGACAAAGCTCTCTATGGTCTTCACCAAGCTCCTCGAGCATGGTACAAGACTTTGTCAACATATCTTCTGGAATGTGGGTACTCAAGAGGGAAAATTGATATGACTCTTTTCACAAAGCGGATCGAAGATGACGTGATGCTAGTACAGATCTATGTAGACGATATCATCTTTGGGTCGACTGATGAAGCTCTTTGCAGGGAGTTCGAGCAAGTAATGAAGGCAAAATTCGAAATGAGTATGATGGGAGAACTTACGTTTTTCTTGGGATTAGAAGTGAAGCAGAGAAAAGACGGCATTCTCATTCATCAGGCTAAGTATATCAGAGATATTGTATCCAAGTACAATATGAATGATTGTAAATCTGCCAGCACTCCCTTTGCTGCTCAGACGGAACTTACTTCGAATCTTCAAGGAAAACCCGTGAATAAATCCTTCAATTGTTCTATGATAGGCTCGTTAATGTATCTAACCGCAAGTAAGCCTGGCATTATGTGGGCTGTCTATCTATGTACGTGATTTCAGACGGATCCGAAAGAATCTCATGAAGCAGCTGTCAAAAGAATCTTCCGCTATCTAAAAGGAACTCATAAGCTTGGTTTATGGTATCCTAAAGATATTAATTTTGATTTAATTTCCTACTCTGACAGTGATCATGCAGGTTGTAAAGTTGACAGAAAGTCCTTATCCGGAGGATGTCAATTTAGGAAATCGTCTCATTTCGTGGCAAAGCAAAAAGCGACAACAGTCTCCACATCAACTACTCAAGCTGAATACACGGCAGCTTACAGTTGTTGTTCTCAAGTTCTCTGGATACAAAATCAGTTGTTGGATTATGGAATCAACGTTATGAAGACTCCTATATTCATCGACAATGAAGCGTGTCTTGGAATTGTGAAGAGCCCTATCCACCACTCCAGAACTAAACACATCGAAATTCGCATTCATGCGATCAGAGATGCGTATGAGAAAGGATATATTCAAGTGGTGCCGGTGGATACAATGCAACAGAAAGCTGATATATTCACGAAAGCCTTCGATAAAACTCGCTTCAACCAGTTGGTAACATGGTTTGAGATGGTCAACTTCCTTGAGTGGAAGTGATAAAAAAATGGTTTTCATAATAAATAATAATCTCATAAAATGTGCCCAAACAAAAAGATTTTCTGCAAGTTTAAAATTTCTTTTCAAGCAATGGATTCTCGAAAATAAAATTTTAAGGGGGGAAGTCTTCTAGCTAATATTGTTGAGACAGAATCCTTTATTTGACACCTGCATGAGAAATGATAGAAAAACTGCTAACACTTTGTTTTGATCTTAAAACAGAAGCAGATTGAGGCCTCAAGCAACAACGTGTCAGTAGATTCAGCAATACCTTGAAGTAAACTGCGAAAAGGAAGCAAATTCTAATGAACACACAAGAATTCTAGATACCCACAATGTTGTGCAACTTGCGGGTAACACATTGCGGCGTATGGCTTAATGGTCTTAAATCTTGCGTTGATAGATTGCCAAAGTCCGAGATTTTGGGTCTTTATATTGACTAATCATTCAGGGATATCATAGTTGCTCTTCTGCTGCATCCAGATATATGCTGACCTAGACACAATTATGATATCTTTACAAAAGAGCCAATGCAGCCAAAACCTACACAAATGAAGCTCTCATTGAGAATCATTCAAGTGCTTAATCGTACCGTATTTGTTATCTGTCATAGCCCTCGTTAGACTTTGGTCTCTTTGTTGTACGGAAGTACTGACCTGAACACCAATTGTCTAACGTTGAAATTTCAAATACGAATGAGGTCAATATACTCAGCTGCTATGAGGAATCTTTGCGCATACCTTGATCACTGGGGTATGTCCTAATGTGGGACTCACGGGCACAATATTCTGACTGTTTCAGAATGAGTAGGGGAACATCGAATTTCTTGTCAATATTACCGAAACATGATAAAAGGCTCTCCGATCGCATGTTGAAAGATAGGTGCATGGATTTAAAAGGACAAACATACTGACAGTTTTTCTTGTGCCTTGATTATTCAAAATATCCAATAGTTTATCTCCAATTAACGAAATGTTACCAGTATGATCTTTTGCAGGAAAGTCACAGGATTCAAATCAGTAAGCATAAATTTTATGTGATAAAGGAGGCTTCCTGGGCCCAAAAACAACTTTCAGGATCCAAATTGCAATTCTTCATTTTTCTTAAGCTTATTTTTAAATTCTTGCACTATTTTTAACCAAAAAAGGGCACGTTTTTTGAGAAAAGTTAAAATTTTCGAGCGTATTTGTTTCTAAGATTTCTTAAGTTTGAAGATATCTCACAAAACCATCAACGCGGCGTAATTATTTGTTCCAGCGTATTTAATAAATACGCTGGAAGGCAAACATGTATATATATTTCAGTCTCTTCTTTATGTAAATATTTTCAAAAACATTCAAACATAATCTTCTTCTATTTCATCCGAGTCTCTCTTATTTCAACCCAATCTCCTCTATTAAACTGATAGAAGCCTGTTAAAATCGATTCGGTATGACTTTGTCTTTCATATGTTGATTGTTTGTTGATGTTGTGTATCGATTTCAAACGATGATTGCATTATATATAAACTCTTGAATCTGGTTTTCATCCGGTTTTCATGGGTTTATCAAGAAAAACTTGAAGCCAGTGTATTTATTATTTATGCATCGTAGATAATTTGAATGTGGCATAATTATCTCAAACCATTGAGTCAGCGGATTTCAGTCTTGAACGCGAGTTCAAGCAACTAGCGTAATTGACAATTACGCAGGTGAACCAGCGTAGATAATCATCTTCGCTGGATATATTCTCGAGTTAAAGTCTAAATCCGCGACTCTTGTGCAACGTAAACAATCCTTACTCACCGTAGTTGTCTTTGAGTCTCGTGTTACGTGTCCGACGAAATTGGTCTAGCGTAAATAACAGGGTTTTATAAAATTTATTTTAGATTTCTTTTCTATTTTACTTATAATATAGTTTATGTATAAATTTATGTATATTTTTAATTTGTTGTTATTATTATATATATTATATACTTATACTCATATATATATATATATATATATATATATATATATATATATATATATATATACATGAATCTAACTTGACTCGTTTTCGATTTCAGAAATGGTGAAGGAAATCATTTGGGACAAAACACGAAAGCACAATCAGCCATGCAAGTTGGTCCCACCTCCAAGTGATATCGAAGATGTAGCGGAGTGGATAAACTCAAGCAGGATTAGCTATGCTGTTCAAGCCGATCCGATCATCTACAACATCCACATTGAAGAGTTTTAGAAAACAGCCAAGGTGTCAACAGTAAACGCAGTTAAGAGAATCACGACTACAGTGAGGAACAAGAAGATCGTAGTAACAGAGGAAAATATACGTAGAGTCCTCAGTCTTGGAGACAAGCACAATGATCCGCTCAGAGTTTAGAAGGATGACATCCTCAATGGATTTAAAGGGATGAGGTATGTTGGAGACTTCAGAGAGAAAAATGATATCAAAAGAAAGGGGCTTACAAAGGACTGGAGATTCATTTTTCATGTATTTGCTATGAGCTTGGTACACAGAAAGGGAGCATATGATGGATTGAACTTAGAATGGTTGGCTGTTATGCTCAACCTGTGCACAAAACAGCCATTCAATATCTCGGATCTTATCTTTTACTGCATGGTTGATAACGCAAATTCCTCCACATGGGCCATGTACCCACGGTTTTTTTAGCTCCTAATCAACGACCAACATCCAAATCTCCCTCATGATGGCGACCTATACAAGTTTCAGTTGCCAACAGGTCGTCAGATTACAGAGCTAAAAACTGAAGAATGGGTGCTGCTGCATCAGTGGATGTATAGGGAAGAAAGATATCATGTTGTGAAAGCAGCCTATCAGAAATACAGAGAACATGTAAAAAGAAAGAGACAAAGAGATGTTGATGAGGAAGTGGATGAGGAAAAAGAGGAAACCGAGCAGCTAGTTCAAAAGAATAAAGGAAAACAACTTATGAAGGAAGGGGACTCATCAAAGAAACGAAAAGATACCCCTTCTCAAGAACGGTTAATCGAAAGCAGCTTCAAGGCCGGAGGCACCAGAGAACATCACGAGCATATTGAGAATCTCCGTGCAATTCACTAGGCCGAAGAAAGAGAGAAAAGAGAAGCTATAAGAAAGAGGCGTCATATGATAGAATCTGAAACGCCAGTGACGGTCACTACTGAGCAGGAACAGTTAGGCGAGTTTGTTGATCAGTTGATTGTCGATCCAGAAGCTCCAAGCTTATATCCCCCTCAGAAGCGTAAGAAAACAGGGGAAGGACCGTCGAGAGAAGCAGAACCAAGGCAGATGCCCCAACAAGCTCCTCGAAGACCTCGTCCATTTAAGGATCTGTACGATAAGCTGGCGAAAGATATTGGGAAAGGCCCAGCTCAGGAGATCTGTCTATTGAAACATCAGGTTAGCAACACGAACATTATTCACAAAAAGCTGAGGGAGCAACGAAAGAAAAACAAAGAACTCCACGCATATGTCAAAGAACAAACGAGTTTCGTGAGATTTCAGCAGGATGGAATGGAAAAGATGTATCGTATGATCAGAGAACTTTGCACCAAGGTAGACATACAACCGATGTTCTCATCCACAGACATTTTTTACTATGAGAAGTTCAAGGTCGAAGAAGAAAGATAAAAGGCTGAAGACGCAGAAAAGAAGAAAAGGCGCTTAGAATCTGCGGCAAACGTTACAGAGGATGACGAAAGTGAAGAAGAGGAGGTGGACAGAGGTGAGATGCCAGCTCGATTTGTTGAATGGGGTTTAGAAGAAGATATTGTTTATGAAACTGAGGATGGTGACTCAGTAACTCCAATGCATCCAGAGTGGTTCAGGAAAGAAAGAGAAAAACTTCCAGACTTCTATCAGGTGGTCACTGTTGAAAAATCTGAAGTTAGCGATAGAATAATAAGCTGGAAGTACTGTAATCTCAAAGGGATGTTCATTGTGAAGAGACGAGGTGGAGTCATTCAGTATTTCAAGACCGGAGCTGATATGAAAAGCCTTCCAAGATGGGATATTCGAGAACTAGGCAGGCTAGACTTAATAAACCCAACCAACAGTAGCATCGAAACTGACTTTGAAAGACTCATCTTAAGAGAATGCAATTTGGGTTCCACAGTTTTCAAGCCACAACGACCCCGAAGAAGAGTGTCAAAGGCCACAAAAGATCCTATCACCAAAACGGAATGGTTACCTGGGTAATCGGTCCTGCTAAGGTTGAAACAAGAGTCAAAATCCCTCTAGAACAGCCTGTCATGCTTACAAATTTCAAGAAATGGTTCTACGACGGGAAGACGGGAGAAGTAGTGATCCGATTGGTCTCTAACGAAGATATTCGCATTTTACACCCGATGGATGTTTTCATGTTCTGTCTTTCCGATCTTAATATTCTCTATGGCCACAAAATCCACGTTGGAGTCGGAAATTAGTACAGAGAAGAAGGAATGTTATTTCAAAGGGCGGTGGAGTGGACTAGAGAAAGAAAGATAGAAATGATGGAGAATGTAATCAGAATTGAGAAGCAGAAAGAAGCAATAAAAAGGAAAAGAAAGCACAAGTCATCATCCCAACAGAAAGCTCCCTGACGATCTCAAGCTGCATCTCAATCTCAAACTCTGGTTTCATCCACATATGAAGCCACTACGGAGTTCCAACAACCCTTAAGTGAAGCTTTTGTTAATCTAAGCTCTGAAGAAACAGACGAAGCAACAACCAACCAACCTACCGATCAAGCTTCGCAAGATAAAGATCAAGAACCAGCCGCAGACCCTGAAGCTCTGAAACAAGATTGAAGAAACTCAAGCACGCAACGGTCTAGGGGGATATTGTTAGGACATTTTGAGACCGTTGGTACTTGATTATCCATAGTTTGAGCTGGTTTGTAATACTTAGAGAATCTTGAAGGGTCAAAAGTGTAATTGTATGAAACTCACATGTAGGGGCGTATTTAACAACCCAGCGTAATTGTTAATTATGCTAGGTAGTCAGTTTGTATAAATATGTTCTTCAATGATAGTATTGTCCAAGTTTCTTGGACAGATTTTGGTGATTCTCTTGTGTTGTGATTCTTGTTATTGTGCTTACATCCGAATATCCAGGTGATGTTATTGATTATATCTTTTGGGATTTCATATACAACACTAGTTGTTTGATCCATTCAAGATTCGTCATCTTCAGAGTTTGGTTTTTCTTAACTTCTACACATTCAAACAACTAATCCATAGTTGTTTGAGTGATAACAATCAACCACTGTGATCCGAATCTGTTTTGGGACTCACAAAATATGAGTTTCACTGTGTGGAAAAGAAGAAAAGATAGTACATCAGCAAGTTAGACTGTCACACTAAAATTAAAATTAAATTACTTAAGTGTGATAGCACCTTCATCATATGATGTATCAGTAGGCAAAAGGCATGTAATAATCAACTTACCTTGGTGATATACACATAATGAACTGTGTATGAGTGGGTAACATATCAGTGGCGTATGGTTTTATAACCTTAAATCTTGCGTTGATAGATTTCCAAAATCTGAGGTTGTAGGTCGTTATTTCATCCGGGGTATCAAGGTTGTCCTTCTGCTGCATCCAGATATATCCTGACCTAGGCACAACCAGGATATCTTAAAAGAGCTAAAATGCCAAATCCCAAAAATTGAAGAAGCTCTCCTAGAGAGTCATTCAAATGTGCAAATTGCATTATTCGTACCAAAATTTGGTATTTGCCTCGTTGGATATTGGTCTCTTTGCTGTACGGAAGTACTGACCTGATCACCAACTATCTAAAGTTGAAAATAAAAAAAGATGAATTTCGGTATACTCACCTACTACGAGGAATCTTTGTGCATACCTTGATCGTGGGGGTATGTCCTGAAGTGGGACACACTAGTATATCAGTATCAATTATCTAAACGTATCACGAGGTAATGGTACTTGAAATGTTCACGTATTTTATTTAAGTGGATAAACAATACTGGTAATCGTCTTGAACTGTTTTTCATGAATATTGCATATAGAACCAAATAGTGTGAAAACAGTTTGGTGTTGCTAATATGATCTTCTTAACAGTGATTCTCACAAAAATAGAGTGTTTTTTATTTTGTTATTTATTTGCTTTCAGAAAATATAAAAATCCAAAAAGATGTCATTTTCTTGTAAATTCGTAATGTACGGATATTAGTTGTTCATGGAGGAGTTCTTACCGATAGGGGGAGACAGTGTTAGAAGATAAGTTCAAAAAAAATTTTAAGATTTACAGGTTCTGTGTGCTAAAAGGTTTATGTATGTGTATTGAGTTGAGAAGTGCTTAATCTGTGATACAGTTTGACTATCTCTTGAATAATAATAATTTGTTTAACTTGTGTTGAAAAATTCTTATGATTTCTCGAGATGTTTGTTTTATAGTATACAGATTATAGCAGTTTGTTACTGAGAAGTTTTGTGAAGAGGAGTTTGCTTGGATGCATGGTAGAACCTCCTTTCTACATTGCAGACAAAGTTGAAGAGTTTGAGGATTGCTATGCAAGTGCTAAACTGGAGTTTACTCCAACGCTAACGACTTAGAACATTTGTGTGACATCCCGGTTTTTCAGGTATCTTAAACGCGCTACTTTAAGGTTATTCACTCCTACGCTGATTTAATTCGGAGAATTAAATTACACGCTCGCAATAACTACGCTAACTTTGTGAATCTATAGGGTGAATCACTTGCTATGTGTTATTAGACAGATTGTATCTGAATTACGTGCTATGTGTTATTAGACGGGTTGCATCTAAATTACGTGCTATGTGTTATTAGACGTTTGTGATTTAATATTTTATAAACTCCATGCCGCAAATAATATTTTAGTAAATAATATTTTAGTAACTTTTATTTATAAACCGAACCAAGCTTGTGAAACATTTCGACTTCGCGACCAAGCAAACCCAACCCGCCACCCACACCCCCTTGCAACCCACACACCTTGCGGCCCAAGGAATTAACACAAACTTGAGGCCCAAGCCACTTACCCAAACCCCCCCTATTGCGACCCCCCCCCCCTTCCCCCTTGTTATATATAAATGTATGTATGCATGGGATGTTTACAAGAAAACACAAAACCCTAATCCTTAGAAGGAGGTCGACGGTACCCCCCCCCCCTCTCACGGTCGCAATTCTACTCCCGGATTGGTTCCAAGCTTGTCCCGGTTCGCTAATCATCATCGTTTCAAGGTTAGGGTTTAATCGTTTTGCGATTCACACCAGGGTTTGTGTAATCTTGATCATGATTATGTGTTTGTAGGATTATTAGTATGAAAAAGTGTGGTAATTTACGATTAGTTCGGATGAATGTACGAATCTTTGCGGTTGTGATGTTATGTTGAATAATAAAATCGTAGGCTGCGTTTTAGCAATAAAGATCATGATAAATATTTAGGGTTTGCATGAATATTGATATATATGATGATATTTGACAATTCAACCTATTGTTAATCATTATTACTAAGCGTCATGATCGTTTAAACATGTTCTAATGCGATAAAAGTCGAAAACAGTTTGCTGATTGACATTTACAGCCAACTTCAATTGGCTGTAACCTGATCATTATTTATCGAAAAGTGGATATTTTTCTAAAGCCTAAAACGTGTATTTTTGAAAAACTCTTCTAATGGCGCCAAATTCATATTTTTCTGAGGTTATTTGCTATTTTTAAGTGGTCATTAGGTGCAGCAGCTGAATCTGCGTAAATTCTGTAGAATTTGCTGGTTGTTTATCGAGTCGGATCTCATAGTCTGTAGGGGGTTAGGTCACGAAATTTGTACAGTAACTGGAGACGGGAATTTCCGGAAATCTCCCACTGGAATTTTGTTAATTGAATGAACGATGATTTTTAAATAATTTTTCTTCGCGGACTGCTGTCAGGAAGCGACGAATCTGACTGCAGCCTAGTATATAAATGTTTATAAATAATTGGTAAAGATTTAGGGTTTGAAAATTTTACACAAAATTCTAAAGTCTAATTCATCTCCTGTAAAACAATTGGAATTTTTGGAACGTTGGAACTATTTTATAAAAATCCTCGAAAACAGCCCAGTTATGAGCGTACAAGCCGAAACATGATAACTTGCGTTAGTGTGTACCAAAGTGTTGTATGAGTTAATCTATGTTTATGAAAAGTTGGTTTGATCATTATTTTGTATGATGATACTTTGCATGCATGATTGTGGTTTCGAATTGGTTATTACGTGTGCTGCACTGTGTGTTAGTTATGCGTAGGGTTTTGTATCAATGTGTTCACACACTAACTTTAAATCGGTTGGCATGTTAGGACGCGATTAGCTGTCCCATCATTTGCTTCTTTTGCGTGATTCTAACCGAACGATTTAAGGTGAGTTCACGGCCCCTATTTTATCAGGTTTTGAACAACAGGGGGAGAAACATGTATACGCTCTAAAACTCTATCTTTTACGTTATGCGAAATTAACGTCGTTAAACTACTCGGTAACTAAGTTAATGTTAATGTACGTTATGGTCACTAAGTAGCTTTATCACGGAAGTCCTCAACCAACTCTCGGATCGTTAGTATTGGGTTAGATAGCGGGGAAATTATAAGTAGTACTACTGGGCCCGACAAGCCCCACCCGAGCTAGTCGCGCTAGCCGAACGGGAATGGTCAACGGGTGATTAATTTGGCCTAACTTTCGCCATGGTCAGTGATAGACCTGGCAACACTGAGGCAACAACAGTCAGCTTCGATCGCGAACTCTTATGTGACGTAACTTTAGGCTCGCTACCTACATGTTAACATTGAACTTAATTACGAACCAACATTATTATTCCGGGTTAGGAATAATGGAACTATGACGTTATCCTGGGTTATGGATAACGGGGAAAAACAAACTTTTAAACCGAACTTGTGACTTATAAAAACCTGTGAACTCACTCTTATTTAATGTTGACACTTGTTTCTTTACATGTTTCTCAGGACGCTAGGAGCGCTAGGTGCACTCACTTGCATTTGATCAAGACATTTTTATCGAGTCTTATTTACGAATAATGTTTGGGATTTTTGGTTTTGGCGTTTGTGTTGGCGCCCGTTACTTTATTTTAATGCTTCCGCTAAACTTTGAAACTAATATATTTTGAAAATGACTATGAATGGTTAAACAAATGTTTTTGGAAAATGTTTAAATAAATCATATAGAGTCATTCGATACTGCTAGTGTCTGAGATTCTGGTTTGATTACACACCTCGCGGTAAAACTCCGCAAGTGGAAATTGAGGGTGTGACAGATTGGTATCAGAGCCTCTAGCTATAGAGAACCAGGTTTGCATTAAAAGTAGACCTAAACTATAGATGTTGCACGACACTAGACTTAGTTGGCTTCGAACTGTGATATCTTGTTATGTGTTATACTACAATTGTTCTATGTAAGATATATATGTATATTGTGATGCACGCAACTCGTAACTAACTACACCAACCCAGCAGGCTATGTCATCATCATCATCCGACAGATCTCGACAATCAAGGGCGCCAGGGAAAGCACCCATGGTCGAACCCTCACCACCTCATGGCGTGGAGACACGCTCAGCTGCTAGGAAAAGACTCGCTCTAGGAGGGGAGTCGTCCTCCCATCCGACCACCGCTATACCGGTCGAACCGGTCAACTCTTTAGGAGTGGGGGACAATCTAATTAGAGATGTGTTAAGGAAACAACAGGAACAGCTAGAGAGAATGCAGGAGACTATCAAAGCACAGGGATGGATGATACGTCAGCTAACTGGTAAAACTGGAGAGCTCGAGGAAGAGCAATATGAGAATAAGAAAGTTCGAAACATTTTAGCTAAGGACTTTCGTGCTGAGCGGCTGACTGGCTCGAAGACAGAGTTCTTGAGTCCAGTTGGAGGATTCAAGAACTGGAGTAGACCCAAGCACCACTTGTCCCAGTACCCGCCCCAGCATCGGCCCCTCAGCGCTGGTAGAGGAAGAAGAGGAGGATCCAGAGGAAGACCCAGAGGAGGATCCAGAGGAAGACCCGGAGGAGGATCCGGAGGAAGAAGAACCGGAACAGGACCCGGCTGTTGAAGCTGAAAACGCCGCAGAGGATGACGACAATGATAGCGACTTGGGAGATGGAGACGTAGATGACTAACTCGTCTCGCCAATCCCCGTTTTGTTACCTTTAGTTTGTTTGTTTCCACTTATGTTTAAACTTGAAATTTTATAATTAAACTGAGATGTTTGGTTGGTATTTTGTGAGACATTGCAATTTATTTAATCGAATGTTCCTTTTGATTGTTTAAATTGTCGGGTTGACATAAATTGTGTGATTATTTAAGTGTGGAATATGATAACTACATTGGATATATACTTATCGGTGTGTATTTGTGTTGTCTTGCGAAGATCTGAAATGGCAACCGGTCGTCGCGGAAACCTCAACATGTCAACTGAAGAATTGGCCGCTTTAATCCAAGAACACGTGAATGCTGCTCTGGCAGGTGTTCCTAACTCACCAGCAGGTAACCATTATTAAATTTTCATGGGAAAATCTAATAGTTTGGCTAGTGGACTTTCTCGCTGACTACCTATCCTCTATCCTCAGGAGGGGGTCTTAACCCCTACAAGATGTTCCTTGATGCAAAACCGAGCAGGTTCACGGGAGTTGAAGGACCCATAGGACTGGTCCGTTGGATTGAAAAGTCTGAATCGGTTTTCGAGATGTGCAATTGCCTTGAACCTAATAAGGTCAAGTATGCTGCCTCAACGTTGGAAGATGGGGCATTGACTTGGTGGAACGCACAAGTCCAAACGCGTGGACTTCTTGCGGCGAACGCAATGGCCTGGACCGAATTTAAGGCCCTAATCAAGGAGGAATACTGTCCGCGGGACAGAGTTCAACAATTGGAACAGGCGTTGTGGAACCACAAGATGGTAGGGTCAGAAATTGAAGCATACACGGCAAAACATCATGATCTGGTGTTCCTATGTCCCGATTTGGCTAACACCATCGAAAAACGACTTGAGTTTTATCTTGGGGGTCTGGTCCCTGAGATCCAGGGCATGGTAATGTCTAGCAACCCTACGACAGAGCATCAAGCGATTAGGCTGGCGCATAAACTCACCGATAAGGCGGTGGAGCAAAGGAAGTTGCCACCTAGGGGTGCAACTGAAATTGTCCCTGACAACAAAAGAAAATTTAAAGACTCACCTGCTCGACAGTCTTCATCAGCCCAGCCACAACAAGGAAACCAGAAGCGGTCCAACAACTTCAACAACAATCGGGGTCACAACAATCAGTCTGCCAACAACACCCAGAACTTGAGCGGCTATACGGGTCGAAAGCCGCAATGTAATCGTTGTAACCTCCATCATCACGGCCCTTGCGCTGGAAATCGCTGCCAACAATGTGGCAAAGTAGTACACGCGGCAAAGGATTGTCGCGGGAGATCATGACACGACAAAATCAGAACCAGCACCAGGGTCAACAACAAGGTAATAACCGGGGATGCTATCAGTGCGGTAGTACTACCCATTTCAAGCGAGACTGCCCGCAGCTTCGCAACAACAACAATGGTGGGAACAACAACAACAACAACAACCACAATAACAACAACAACAACAATGGCAACAATGGAAATGGTGGTCGTGCATTCACGCTGGGTCGTGGAGAGGCCAAAAACGACTCGAATGTGGTCACTGGTAAGTTTCCCCTTAACGATCATTTTGCTACTGTACTTTTTGATACGGGTGCGGATAAGAGTTTTATATCTGAGTCTTTTAGGAAGAACCTAAATCTCACGCCTAAACCCCTAGAGACCCCTTACGTCATAGAACTAGCCGATGGTAAATCTGTAGATATGACCCATTTAGTAACCGGCTGTCAACTTAAACTCGCGGGTCACCTTTACCATTGATCTGATGACAACTACCCTGGGTAGTTTTGACGTGGTAGCCGGAATGGACTGGCTATCCGACGTCCGAGTTGAAGTTCTCTGTTTCGAGAAAGCTATCCGTATTCCGCTCTCTAACGACGAAGTCTTGATGGTGCAAGGCGAGAAGGCAGGCGCCGTCACAAACATCATCTCCAAGCTCAGAAGTATCTTCGGAGAAAGAACTCCTTCGCTTTGCTCACACTGGTCACCGAGCAGCCTAAGGACGAGAAGCGGATTGAAGATATCCCCGTCGTCCGTGACTTTCCCGATGTGTTTCCAAAGGAGTTACCTGGTCTTCCACCACATCGACAAGTGGAGTTTGAAATCGAATTGATGAACCATGCGACTCCTATCGCCAAGGCCCCGTACCGCTTAGCTCCAGCAGAGCTGCAAGAGCTGTCTACCCAACTTCAGGAATTGTTGGAAAAAGGATTTATCCGACCCAGTACTTCACCACGGGGAGCTCCGGTCCTTTTTGTCAAGAAGAAGGACGGGACCTTCCGCATGTGCATCGACTACAGGGAACTCAATATGGTTACCGTCAAGAACCGATACCCATTACCTCGCATCGACGATCTTTTCGACCAGCTTCAAGGGTCAAGCTACTACTCCAAGATTGATCTACGGTCCGGTTATCACCAGCTACGCGTCAGGGAGGAGGATATCTCCAAGACGGAATTTCGCACTCGGTATGGCCATTATGAGTTCTTGGTCATGCCCTTCGGTCTCACCAACGCACCCGCGGTGTTCATGGACCTCATGAACCGCGTGTGTAAGCTGTACCTCGACAAGTTTATCATCGTGGTCATCGATGATATACTCATCTACTCTAAGGGTGAAGAAGAACATGCTGAGTATCTGCAATTATTGTTGGAACTACTTCAATCGGAGAAACTATATGCCAAGTTTTCGAAGTGTGATTTCTGGATTCGGGAAGTTCAGTTCCTCAGGCATATCGTGAATGAAAAAGGTATACACATTGATCCCGCCAAGATCGATGCTATCAAGAACTGGGAAGCACCCGGGACACCGACAGATATCCGCCAATTTTTGGGTTTGGCTGGTTACTACAGACGTTTCATCGAGGGATTCTCAAAGATCGCACAACCGCTTACCACTCTCACTTAAAAGGGCACCAAGTATGCTTGGGGTGACAAACAGGAAGCAGCATTTCAATTGCTGAAACAGAAGCTTTGCAGTGCGCCCATTTTGTCCTTGCCAGATGGGACAGATGATTTTGTGGTATATTGTGACGCTTCCATTCAGGGATTGGGATGTGTACTCATGCAACATGATAAGGTCATCGCGTATGAATCCCGACAGTTGAAGGTTCACGAGAAGAACTACACGACACATGACCTGGAATTGGGAGCAGTTGTGTTTGCACTTCAGATTTGGAGACACTATCTATATGGAACAAGGTGAATTTACACGGATCACAAGAGCCTCCAACATATTTTCGACCATAAGGAGTTGAACATGTGACAGCGTCGCTGGGTCGAACTCCTGAACAATTATGAATGCGCCATTCGGTATCACCCGGGTAAAGCTAACGTTGTAGCTGATGCCGTTAGTAGGAAGGAGCACTTGAAACCTCGTCGGGTACGAGCACTACAGTTCACAATTCATTCTGGGTTACCCGAACAGATACGCGACGCGCAGCTAGAAGCAGTTAAGGAAGAAAACATCAAGGCCGAATCTATGGGAAAGATAAAACGCGATTGGGAAGTGAAACCCAATGGTGCCCGGTATTTCATGAATCGTATATGGGTACCTCTCTACGTAGACCTCAGGAAGCTAGTTATGGACGAAGCTCACAAATCCCGATACTCTGTCCATCCTGGTTCGGATAAGATGTATCAAGACCTTAAAGCCGCGTACTGGTGGCCCAACATGAAAGTAGATATAGCCACCTACGTGAGCAAGTGTTTGACTTGTGCGAAAGTCAAGGTGGAATACCAGAAGCCATCAGGGCTACTTCAGCAACCTGAGATCCCAGTGTGGAAATGGGATCAAATCTCGATGTACTTTAGCACTAAACTCCCGCGAACTCCGGGTGGTTGCGATACCATCTGGGTAATCGTGGATCGTCTAACTAAGTCTGCACACTTCCTAGCGACCAAAGAAACAGATAAGATGGATAAGTTGACTCGCATCTACATTAAGGAAGTAGTTTCTCGGCATGGGGTGCCAACGTCCATCATCTCAGACAGAGATGCTCGTTTCACGTCCAACTTTTGGCAGTCACTTCAGAAAGCGTTGGGTACACGCTTAGATATGAGCACAGCTTACCACCCTCAGACGGATGGTCAAAGTGAAAGGACCATTCAGACCTTGGAGGACATGCTTAGGGCATGCGTGGTAGACTTCGGGAACAGTTGGGAAATCCATCTGCCTTTAGTGGAATTCTCGTATAACAACAGTAACCATACGAGTATTCAGGCAGCACCGTTTGAAGCATTATACGGTTGCAAATGTAGATCACCGGTCTGTTGGGCAGAAGTCGATGACAGTCAACTCACAGGTCCAGAGTTGATACTTGAGGCTACTGAAAAGATTGTGCAAATCAGAAACCGCATGGCAGCGGCACGAGACCGACAGAAAAGCTACGCTGATCAACGACGCAAACCGCTCGAATTTCAAGTAGGTGACCGCGTCCTGCTGAAAGTGTCACCCTGGAAGGGCGTAATTCTTTTCGGAAAACGAGGCAAACTAAACCCACGGTACGTAGGCCCATTTGTGATTTCGAAGCGTATCGGGCCCGTAGCTTATCAGTTAGACCTTCCTGCCGAACTCAATGGAGTTCACAACGTTTTTCATGTGTCCAATCTGAAGAAGTGCCTATCAGATGAGACCCTAGTCATTCCATTGGATGAGATTCAAGTGGATGAGCAACTGTATTTTGTAGAGCAACCTATCGAGATCATGGATCGTGAGATCAAGACTCGAAGGCACAGCAAGATACAGGTCGTCAAGGTTCGTTGGAACTCTAAGCGTAGACCGGAGTTCACGTGGGAAAGAGAGGACCAAATGAAAAGCAAATATCCACACCTCTTTGCAACTGAGCAGCAATCTGACCTTACCGCCAACTAAATTTCGGGACAAAATTCTTTCAACATGGGGATGATGTGACAGCCTGGGATTTACTTGTACCATTCTAACAAACTGAGCTTTTGTGCGTTGCTTTCTAAACCGCGTTTACTCAATTTTCGGGACGAAAATTCTTTCAACATGGGGATAATGTGACATCCCGGTTTTTCAGGTATCTTAAACGCGCTACTTTACGGTTATTCACTCCTACGCTGATTTAATTCGGAGAATTAAATTACACGCTCGCAATAACTACGCTAACTTTGTGAATCTATAGGGTGAATCACGTGCTATGTGTTATTAGACAGATTGTATCTGAATTACGTGCTATGTGTTATTAGACGGGTTGTATCTAAATTACGTGCTATGTGTTATTAGACGTTTGTGATTTAATATTTTATAAACTCCATGCCGCAAATAATATTTTAGTAAATAATATTTTAGTAACTTTTATTTATAAACCGAACCAAGCTTGTGAAACATTTCAACTTCGTGACCAAGCAAACCCAACCCGCCACCCACACCCCCTTGCGACCCACACACCTTGCGGCCCAAGGAATTAACACAAACTTGAGGCCCAAGCCACTTACCCAAACCCCCCCTATTGCGACCCCCCCCTACTTCCCCCTTGTTATATATAAATGTATGTATGCATGGGATGTTTAAAGGAAAACACAAAACCCTAACCTAGAAGGAGGTCGACGGCAGCCCCCCTCTCACGGTCGCAATTCTACTCCCGGATTGGTTCCAAGCTTGTCCCGGATCACTAATCATCATCGTTTCAAGGTTAGGGTTTAATTGTTTTGCGATTCACACTAGGGTTTGTGTAATCTTGATCATGATTATGTGTTTGTAGGATTATTAGTATGAAAAAGTGTGGTAATTAATGATTAGTTCGGATGAATGTACGAATCTTTGCGGTTGTGATGTTATGTTGGATACTAAAATCGTAGCTGCGTTTTAGCGATAAAGATCATGATAAATATTTAGGGTTTGCATAATATTGATATATATGATGATATTTGACAAGTCAACCTGTTGTTAATCATTATTACTAAGCGTCATGATCGTTTAAACATGTTCTAATGCGATAAAAGTCGAAAACAGTTTGCTGATTGACATTTACAGCCAACTTCAATTGGCTGTAACCTGATCATTATTTATCGAAAAGTAAACTTTATGAAGCCTAAAACGTGTATTTTTAAAAAACGCTTCTAATGGCGCCGGATTCATATTTTTCTGAGGTCGTTTACTATTTTTAAGTTGTCATTTAGTACAGCAGCTGAAGCTGAATAAATTCTGCAGAATTTGCTGGTTGTTTATCGAGTCGGATCTCATAATCTGTAGGGGGTTAGGTCACGAAATTTGTACAGTAACTGCAGAGAGGAATTTCTGGAAATCTCCCACTAGAATTTTGTTAATTGGATGAATGATGATTTTTAAATAATTTTGCTTGTGGACTGCAGTCAGGAAGCGACGAATCTGACTGCAGCCTAGTATATAAATGTTTATAAATAATTGGTAAAGATTTAGGGTTTGAAAGTTTTACACAAAATTTTACAGTCTAATTGACATCTCCTGTAAAAAAATTGGAATTTTTGGAACGTTGGAACTATTTTATAAAAATCCTCGAAAACAGCCCAGTTATGAGCGTACAAGCCGAAACATGATAACTTGCGTTAGTGTGTACCAAAGTGTTGTATGAGTTAATCTGTGTTTATGACAAGTTGGTTTGATCATTATTTTGTATGATGATACTTTTCATGCATGATTGTGGTTTCGAATTGGTTATTACGTGTGCTGCACTGTGTGTTAGTTATGTGTAGGGTTTTGTATCAATGTGTTCACACACTAACTTTAAATCGGTTGGCATGTTAGGACGCGAGTAGCGGTCCCATCATTTGCTTCTTTGCGTGATTCTAACCGAGCAATTTAAGGTGAGTTCACGGCCCCTATTTTATCCGGTTTTTAACAACAGAGGGAGAAACATGTATACGCTCTAAAACTCTATCTTTTACGTTATGCAAAATTAACGTCGTTAAACTACTCGGTAACTAAGTTAATGTTAATGTACGTTATGGTCACTAAGTAGCTTTATCACGGAAGTCCTCAACCAACTCTCGGATCGTTAGTATTGGGTTAGATAGCGGGGAAATTATAAGTAGTACTACTGGGCCCGACAAGCCCCACCCAAGCTAGTCGCGCTAGCCGAACGGGAATGATCAACGGGTGATTAATTTGGCCTAACTTTCGCCATGGTCAGTGATAGACCTGGCAACACTGAGGCAACAACAGTCAGCTTCGATCGCGAACTCTTATGTGACGTAACTTTAGGCTCGCTACCTACATGTTAGCATTGAACTTAATTACGAACCAACATTATTATTCCGGGTTAGGAATAATGGAACTATGTCGTTATCCCGGGTTAGGGATAACGGGGAAAAACAAACTTTTAAACCGAACTTATGAACTTATAAAAACCTGTGAACTCACTCTTATTTAATGTTGACACTTGTTTCTTTACATGTTTCTCAGGACGCTAGGAGCGCTAGGTGCACTCACTTGCATTTGATCAAGACATTTTCATCGAGTCTTATTTACGAATAATGTTTGGGATTTTTGGTTTTGGCGTTTGTGTTGGCGCCCGTTACTTTACTTTAATGCTTCCGCTAAACTTTAAAACTAAGATATTTTGAAAATGACTATGAATGGTTAAACAAATGTTTTTGGAAAACGTTTAAATAAATCATATAGAGTCGTTCGATACTGCTAGTGTCTGAGATTCTAGTTTGATCACACGCCTCGTAGTAAAACTCCACAAGTAGAAATTGAGGGTGTGACAATTTGGTGATTGGATACATCAGCTTAGGGGGAATCTCTTACTGACAGAAGCTATTAAAGCTGAAGTTATCCAAAGACCAACGTTTTTCAAAGACACTGAAGATTGCAAGATGACGGAAGACAAAGTTATTTTATGAAGTTATTGTCAAGGGGGAGTCTGTTAGTGCATATTTGTGACAACATCTTAATAGTTTAATAGTTTAGTCTTTGGATATTTTGTATTGGACTTACCATTTGTGTTTAGCTTGTTAAGAGCTGTAATAGGCTTGGAGAATAGCCTAGTATGCAGACATGTAGTATGTATGTACATGTTGTGCATTAGGGTTTTGAGGATGAGACAGAGAGGAGTGTGAGATATCTACAGATAGTGGCTGAGAGATTTCTTGTGAGTCTTGAATTGATTGTAAACATTGAGTTAGATAATCAATAGAAGACAGTTTGAAAGTATTTGTTCATGTTCTTGTTAGGTATTCTGTGAAATCTGATCTAGGGGATTCCGCACTCTAGATTGGATAGACGATTCTATGACGATTCATACAGATTAGGGGACCTACAGTTTTCTGAAGACCATTCTCTCCAATCGGTGCTTAATACTTCTCTTCAATGGCAAACCAGCAGGTGAAATGATTCGCTTGAACCCAATTCATGAATCTTTCACTCCAACTATCAAAGTCTTCGAGGTTCATTAGCTTTGGAGGCTTTGTCATTGTGCCCATCTCATTTTCAAGGTTCATATTCCGAGTTGCGGTAGTTGTGACCGCTGAAGCAGCAAATGCGTTGTAAAACTCTTCTTCCATTTTTCTACAAAAATTTCAGAAACGCACATTCGAAAAACTGATTAGAATGACAAAAGATTCTTCGTGCGAGTGACAGAACTGCACGTGTGACTGAGATGGTCGTGCGAGTAATACACTCGTACAAGTTAGAGATTCGTACGAATGGGATGTTCGCGCAAATGAAAGGTTACTCGTGCGACTGACTAGTTCGTAAGAATCACTGTGTCGTGCGACTGACAGTTTTTAAACTTGTAAGTTTTTTAGGAAAACTTGTTTGTTCGTTCGTACGAATGGCTTAATTTGTACGGATAGCCGATCGTACGAGTTGTCTCTCTACTCGTACGAAACAACTCAGGTAACCAAACGAATGATTTTTACATATTTCGACATGAATTAGGTTGATTTTAAATCTGAAATTTTCAAGGATTGATTAGAGTTGATTTTAACGTGATATACGAAAATCCTAGTCCAATCTGTCCATGAATTCATCCAATTCCGAGATCTGTGTGAGAAAGCGTAGATGTTGAAAACTCCAATGGTTGAATCTGGATCTGAAACTGTTGGTAGTATGCAGAAACTTGATGTTTGTCCTCAGATCAGGCCTCAAGGCTCTGATACCACTTGTGATAGGGGATCGGCTCTCCTCTTATGAGCACCGGACAGATAACAGAGGCGGAATTCATTGTTAGCGAGTTTGACAAACACACAAGAAAGATATACTGCTTAAATGCCTTGGATTGTATTGATAAACGTGAACAGTTACAGAGCGAGTAAGGGCTTCGCCGTACATCTACCAACAGATCACCAACACAACACTCAGGCTCCTCTATTTATAGGTCGACATGACTCGCACAGGAGGAGAGTGTGTGGGTGACTCGTGCGAGTGATGCCTCGTACGAGTGACAGAATGTCACTCGTACGAGCCATTATGCTCACTCGTACGACCCATGTACAAAACTAATAAAACATATATTAACAAACACTATTTGACGTTCTAAGCCCTATATACATAAACAACATATCCTAGACGTAGACAATAGACATTATGCACCAACAGAATTTTCAAATACAAATGTAATGATGTGATTTTTTGTAATATGTTTCAAAACTTAACGAGTCATCTATTACGACTTGAATGTCACAACCCTAATCACTTTCATAAGTTGTGCCCAGAGTTTGGAAATTCAAGTCAAGGGCACAGGTGACGTTAAAATTTTCCAGGCCTCAAAATTTGGTTTAAAAAAAGACGACGACGACAACAACAACAACAATTAAATATTTATAATCAATTTTTCTATTTCGAAAAAAATATTTTCTTTAAACTTAATAGAACTATTTTTATAAATATGCCTGATTGTTTTTTTTTTTTTTTTTGCATGAAAAAAAGTTAAATACTAATGTTTTACACTTGGTAAAGTATACATATAGTTAAGTATACAAAACACAATAAACATGAGTCTAAATAACAAAGTTACGATTAATATAAGACCGTTTAACAAATAAACTTCTTCGTAAAATTATAATTTACCCTACTATTGTTTCATCGCACGAGACGAACCTCCAAACTGCCGTCCCGAGAACGTACGAGTTACTTCTATGCTTTATCTTATGACCCTCTATGTTTTTCTGAATTTGACTGGTGGAAGTTAAGACCACTATTACTACATCAGTGCTACCGTCATTCGACCTCATGTTTGGTTTTCCCATATTATTATAGAATTTATCTGCTACTCTCACTTTGTATCCTTGACGTTCGCACAAATGTCAAACGATGAAATTATTAAATCTTATTATGTACCGTTCATAGGTTGTGCCGTTGTCATGCTTTCAACGCTACTATTCTCAAATTTATCATTGTTTTCGTCCCTATACTCTCACATTTTATACTATCGCCATTTTATTTTCCAGTATTGATTTGTTTTATTATCTTTTCCTATTATTGCTAGTTCATGTTGTGTCGCATCATCACTCATCATGGCTTACCTTTCCCCATAATTTAAGTGATGTGGGTATCGTCTAACTTATTCATAGACTGAACCTTCCCTAATCACTATTGATGTAGGTACTTCCATCATTTAGTCGCGCCCTTTTTGGGTTTGAGACTCAAGCATTGATTGTTAGTGGTTTTGGTTGTGTTTATTTAATTAGTAAGTTTGAGTTGAGTTGTCACATAGAACCAATCGAAACCGCTAACAAAGCCGATGAAATTTGATAAGGACATGGTGGATACGCCGCTGGTAGTTCCTATGTAAGTTGTGTGTAACCGCTAAGTATCCTTGTCAAACCATCAAAAGCCTCGTTAGATTGGCCAAGGGAAGTTCTATGTATGTTATGATTTGTGTTGTCGATCATGATCTGAATAATGAAGCCAATGGGAATTTGGTAAGGACATGGTAAATACACCACTAGTACTTCCTATATATAACTGTCCTTATTTAACTATTAAAATCCTTGTTAGACTAGGAGTTCTGTATAAGTAGTGTTTGAGTCGTCAAGCATGATTCGATGTGGATGAAAATTTTATTCAGACATGGTGGAGACGTCACTGGTACTTCCTATATATAAGTGTTTTGTCAAATTTTCAAAAGCAGCGTGAAACAAATCATGAGAGTTTTTGTGTTAGTTTGATTTGGTTATGTGTTTGGTTATTCAAATCCTATGACTTGACGCATTTCACTCTATCATTGTGGCGTTTTATGAAAAAAAATTCAAGATCCCAAGTTGTGACACGAATTTTAGTTTAGGCATCATGAGTTTACTTTACGACTCAGTTTACCAACTTTCTCGTGTTACAAATCACCTCCAGTAGGATTTTCTCTTAAGCCGCAATCAATCCTAGATACGTCATTCGTGGGCTTCACAACGTAACGTTCATATTGCCTATGAGAAGCTATAAATACATTGCCATTAATGCTCTCCACTTCTACATATATGGCACTAAAAACGATTCCTCTAGATGGGTATTCATCTTTACCAGGAACGTTACCGCCTCAATCAAATCTAAACTTTACTTTCGATATAGCTTAGCTTTAGCGTACTCTTGGCGTCTTTAAGACTCGTGTTTAACACTTGATGTCTGACTTACAATTTGATCCTAAGATCAGAATTCCTAGTGTAATTCCTAAATCTAACTGTTATAGCTTACACTTACGGAAGAACCCAATACATTATCCTACACGAGCAGTTTTCCTCACAATTTCAGGACGAAATTCCTAAATTTAGGGAGATTTTAACATTCGCCAAAAACGGGTTCTAGAAAACCCGACACGTTTAGCAAGCTGAATCCTAAACGATTGAAATAAAAAATGTAAAATTTATTATTTATTATTTAATAATATGCATAACGTTAATAAAATACGGGGTTAAAATACTGACTTTTGTAAATAATATATAAAAGTATCAGTTAGTGCCGTTACATTGTATAAAAGAAATTATTTATCGAAGTTATATAGGGTGGTTATAAGGTATAACGACCTAAACATGCTTTTTCCCAAACATATAAAAGGTGACATTTTATAATTATAAAGCACATGGGCCAAACTGTAATACTGGAAACTCTAATCAAATAAAAAACAAATGGAAGGGCTGGGACTCGAACCCGTGCCCTTGCCCGGCCCATTGCATAACACAACACTCAAGACCAACTGAGTTGTCTCGCTACTTGTTTCATGACCCACCTATGGACGAACTCGAACCGACACTACCTGTGTTACACCCATTGATTTGATGCCATTTTATTTCCATTTAACCCGCAACTGATGGAGATTAATGTTTCGACCCTTGAATCTTCCCATTTACATCTGAAACTGATATAATTAAACCCTAGTTAAACCACACATAAACTCCATTGAAGAGTATGAAAACCCGAATCATGTTAGTTATTTTAGTTTAGTAAAATGATGAAATTCCTGTTGATAGAAGACAATTGTCGTTCAATTAGATTCCATGAATACTAGGGTTCATAAGCATTGAGGGATTTTTATGCTTTCTTAGATTAAACCCATTTAAATTATTCCAAGATGATCTTAGACTTATTTAGTAATGTAATTTTAGTAGTTATAACATTAATCATGTTTGCCTAGTTTCCTAGGATTTATCTTGTCATAATCTAGATATTTTTCTTATAAATTTTTGTTATAATAATCATGTTAGTTATTTTAGTTTAGTAAAATGATGAAATTTAAGAATATTATTACAATTTTTAATATAGTTTCTAAGTTATCATATTAAGTTGTATTTTTATGGAAAATCTAAATTTAGTGTCTTTATTTGTAGACAATTTTGGCATGTTATTGTAATCCTAGGTTTAATCAATTAATTGTGAATCTTGAACTACTTGGTTGAGATAATTCTGTTGGGATTTTGACATGTTTATCAAAGTTATTTTATCCGTATAAAATAAAAACGCAGCGGAATAATTATTTAAAACATGTTACTTACGAGATATAAAACCCATTTTATATGTAAAACCAAAACCCGGATCCATATATGAACATGCATGCTATCAAAATACAATCATAGGGTGTTTAGAATACTACCTTCTAAAGAACAAGTAGGTGAAGAAGATGATACTTCTTGAATGGTAATCTTCTAAGTAGAAGACCTCAAGCTTGTATACCCCAAGCTTTCCAACAAACACCTTGATTATGCTAGGATTTCTACACTTATGAACTCACTTGAAACACTCTTGGACAAAACCCTTTTGACCAAAAATTGAGAGCTTCTTCTTAGAGTTCTTGCACTTGAATTAAACTTAAAAAAACTTTTGGACAAACACTATGTTTGGCCGATTTTTTTTAGAGCATTCACAAGTATTCTTTCAACTTGAATTGTTACTCTAAAAAAGGTATGTGAGAATAAATCAAAATACATATGATCTTGTAGGATCTTGTGTTGGATTATGTGATTGTTGCATGAAGTTTCATTGGTGGAAAATCCACCTTGGGAAGCCCAAAGTGGACGGCCACAAAGGCCTTTTCCAACCAAGATTTTTCAATTTTATTTTTAAAGTAAGTCTTACATTTATTTTATAACCTTTTATAAAATTATAACATCACATGTTATAAGACTTATGCAACATATCACAATTATTTATAATGTTACTTAACCCATTAAATAACAATATAAAATATTCTCTAAAAATAAATTATCCATATAATTTATTAGTTTCTCAAGTGCAATTATTTAGAAAACCAATTTCTAAATATTCTAATTGTTAATATTTATTTGTTTGATCATATCATAAATAAATATTATAAGTGTTTGTCTAGCTTGTTATTGGGTATGGCCCGACTTGGATCATAACGTACTAGCCACATCAATTTAATATGTGTATTGGGCATACCGATTCCAACAAGTTCATTTTGTAGGATAGTTTTGTCCAATAGCAAAGGTCCTAATTTGAGTATCTAGTCCATATGCGCGGAATCATATGATTAATGACAATTAACAAGATTATTTCAATCAATTAACTGATTTCATTTAATGTTTAACAGTTACAAATGACCAGGAAATCCGACAGAGCTTCGTCGTCTTAGTCGCAAAAGTTCTACACACTAACACCTCACACTAGCTATATATAGACATGCTACCTTCATGCGAGGGTAGTTTATCTTCGCACGAAGGTAATTTACCTTCGTGCGAAGGCAGACTTCTCCTTCGTGCGAAGTTAAATACAAATAACGTAAATCGAACACTTTCACCCTATTACAAAATACAGACACAACCTTAAGACGTAGACAATAGACATTATGTACCAACAACTCCCCTTTGGATGGTGCCGTAGTCTTGGTCTGTCTTCAAAATATTAAAATATTTGACTTTAACACCCAAAGAAATTCTTGCGCGGCTTCCTACACTCTTCAGACAGTATTGGCGTTTGATCAGTCGCAGAAGCCCACTTCATAAACTGAAATCTTCTTAAACGAGCTTCTTTAGACTTTTCTTTGATCTTCTCCAATCTTTGTTCATCTTCCATAAACTCTTCTTTCTCTAACTCTCTCCATGTTGATTCCCACATTTTTCCTAAATTAATACCATGCGTATAGCAAATATTAATCACGCCTTGGTATTGCATCGCTTGCGCTTTCTCCTTCATATCGTAACAGATCTTGTTGAAGAATAAGCATTTGATATCATCTTTCGAACAGTTAACTAGCCACATCGGGTCTAGTATACGAATAGTTCTCCACAATCCCCAGATCCTCTTTCGTTCGATCATCTCTGGATTCAAATCTTTAGTAATATCCCGGGTGTCGTCAGCTTTCAAAACAATAACAGCTTCACTTATTCGGAATCCACTTGCCACCACTGAAAGAATTCATGGAAATTTTGTTCGATCTTCATCAACGGCATGTTTTTCATCACACGTGGCTGTTTTATCACAAGCGTGACATCTTTCTCTTTAGTAAATTTGTCACTCTTTATCTTTTTCTTTGGAATCAACAGTTTCCATTTGTTAAAACCATGAGCTTCTTCATATTTGATTAACATCCATAATCTTTGATCATGAAACTTCATTTAGAAGTTAATACTCTTCGTTTGTACAAGCTCTTCGATACCCAGTATGGCAACGTCTTCAAATCATTCAAGTACCTGAAGTATTGAACACCATATTCCCTTTTGATCGCATAAACATTCAATTCCGGAAGCTAACCCCAGCTTAGAATATCACCTAAAAAATTTATCTTTGTCGCATGTGAAGAATGTTAACGGTCGTCTAAACTTCCTTTCTTTTGGTAGCTCTTTAAACCACGTCCTTTTAGCTTCAGCAATTTCTTCTTTGGATAGACGTTTCGAAATACTTCCCTCTGCAACTGTCTCTTCTATCCTTCTTTTTAACAATCACTGTTTGCTTCACTAAATAACTCTTCAAAAGTTGGAATGTTATCAGTTCCTTCACCAGAATACTTGATCACTTCATCATCATCCGACAAGAATCACCCTATCATATGTATCAGCATCTGGTATATGCTTGTAAACATAATAATTTAGCATGAATGCACTGATGTTATTCAGTTCCTCTTCAAAGTCAAATTCGAATGAATCTTCATCAACCCCTAGCATAATAGCAATTTCTTCCTTTGTATAATTATGGACAAACTCGCCTTCCTCAACATTATGTTCCAAATACAAAATTCGGGGCCTATAACAATTAGGAACAACTGTAAATGGAGTAGCTGTGAGGATTCCTGACTGTTCTTCATCGTGAGTTTGTTGTTTCTACTCCCATGGCGTTGTGTATCAACTTCTTGGTTAGCAGAATCATTCAGATAACCATCGTAATCAAAAAAATTCACTAATCTTTGTTGTTTCGACGAACAACCCTGTTCCACCTTGCGTATTATCATCATTGTCGCCTTTGTCATCATCATTTTTATTATCTTTTGTACCGACATCTTTATCTTGTTCATCATCTTCCTCATCGTCATCAAACCATCTATTTCTACATCCATCTCAGCATTCACTCTCCTACGTTCTGCAATCTTTTCTATCATTGAATTATCAGAGACATCCACCGGTCCTCCAACAAGCACAAAGTTAACTGGTTCAGCATCAACATCTATCAACACCTTCCACATTCTCAACTCTATTTGTAATAATTTCTGGCATGGACTCAGCTTCTAGCGTAGATTGTTCTATCACAGGAACCTCGTCAATCTTGTCTTTCCCCTTGCCTAAAGCTTTAGCATCTTCCTCTGCCTTTTTAGCCCATTCAGTTGCCTTTTGCCTTGCTTCTTTGACTTCTAAACGATCGAATTCAACAGCAAAATCTATCCCCAACTTGCTAGCCAATACCTTCTGAAATAAATTAAATCTTCGATTATTTTGAGCACGTTCATCCTCAAAATCATTTACCACTCGTCTCAACCTATCATTATCAGTCACCAAGATTTCGATCACAGCTTTCATATATTTTGATCATTTTCAAGAAATTTCACTTTGCCTTCCAATACTTCTTTATTATCTTCCAAAGCTTTGATGTTGCTTTCCAGTTCTGCTGTTTTGGAGTCACTGAACATGTTTGCATCGAAATTTTCATCAAGCCCTTCTATAAATGGAATCTTCCCAAAATCTGTAGGAAATTATCTGACAATGACTGAATCGGAGTTGATTTAGGTGTTGATTATGATTCAGGTGTTGGTTGTTTGGGTGTTGTTTGAGTTTGTGGAGATATTTAATGTTGTGGAGATGTTGGTTGTGTTGGAGTTTGATTTGAGGGTGTGATATGTTGTGGTGATGGCTGTGGTGGTGGTGATGGTGGTTGTTGTGGTGAAGAAATGTGAATATGTGACGTATGTGGTTGTTCAACACTTTCAACCTCTGCTGTCTTTCTTCTCCGGTATTTCCTTCTGGTTTTCTTTACTGCAGGAGACCCAGAAGTCTTTTTCTATGAATCAATCTTACTCTTGACTCTCAGTGCCTTATTGGTTGGCCTTTCAGCTTCAGAGTCATTATCAGACGGAATATACACATCATCATCATTTCCAACCACTTTCTTCTTCTTGATCTAAGCCAACCTTTTAGCTTTTTCAGCTCTATCAAATGTATCCTCAGAATCTTCATCGTTATCACCACCTGCACTTTTTTTCTCTATCTGAGGTAGCAGAAAATATCTCGTCCTCAACATTCACTTCGGCTTCAACATGTTGCTCAATATTTTGCTCAATCTCTACTTCCTCGTTACTAGTTTCGTCTCTGAGGACTGATCCTCTCTTTCTTTTCTGAGCTTTGGCTTTTGGAGTACCCTGTTTCTTAGCACCTTCTTTCTCGTACCACATGTGTGAGAGGGATCGGCTCTCCTTCGTGAGCATCGGATCGACATGACTCAACAAACAAAGCCGGAATTCATTGCTAGAGAGTTTGACAAACGAACAATCAAGTATGCTGCTTAAACGTCATTACTTCTTCTATTAATGAACTTGTAAAGTTACAGACGAGTAAACATACGGATAGGCTTCGCCTAAGTCACACATCAACAGCTCTGGACACAACACCCAAGCTCCACTATATATAGGCTAATATGGCTCGCACAAGGAGTGGGGTTGATAACTCGTACGGGTGGTGCTTTGTACGAGTGGCAAAGTGTCACTCGTACGAGCCATCTAACAAACTTAACAAACATATCTTTTGACAAATATAAGCCCTATATACACAACCGACATATCCTATACGTAGGCAATAGACATTGTTCACCAACAAACTCCCCCTTAGATGTTGCCGCAGTCTTGGATAGTCTTCAAAAAAAATCAAAATGCTTCAAAAATGTTTGATGTTTAGCGTCAAAAGAAATGTTTTGGCAGCTTACGTCGCTCCTCTGATGGTATCGACGTTCGATCTATAGGAGGAGGTCGATTGTAAGTGTTAACAAACTGAAGACTTCGCAGGATTGCAATCCTTGATCTCTCAGCAATCCTCGCTATGTTCTTGTCTTTTCTACGTTGCTCTTTTTCTTCAATCTTTCTCCAAGAAGTGTTCCATGGTTATCTGAATAAATATCATTAGCAAAACAAACATTAACAATCTTCTAGAACTGCAACGCCTACTCTTAGTCTCTCTCTTCATAACTGATCTTAATGTAGAATAGACATTCAATATCCTTCTTAAAGAAGTTTACTAGCCACATCGGGTCTAGTACTCGAATACCACACCATAAACCATAAATATGCTTGTGTGCAATCACAGATTCAGTTAATTCTTCTGTGATTTTCCATGAGTCTTCATCTGGTTGCACACATATCACTGCTTTGCCAGTACCTGAGTTGTAGTGCCACCATTTGAAGATCTTGTGAAAATCTTGCTCCATCTTGACTAAAGACATATCTTTTATCACCCATGGCTTCTTCACAATCAAAGTAATATCCTTTTCATGAGTTACTGGATCAATCTTTGTAATTCTTTTAGGAATGTGCGGCTTCCAGCGATTAAATTCATGTGCAGCTTCGAACATTATCAACTTCCACAGCGCTGGTCATGATATTTCATCTTTAGATTGATCATCATTGTCTGCACAAGCTCTTTGATATCCCAGAACAGCAAAGTCTTTAAGACACTTAGGTATCTAAAGTACTGGAGCCCATATTCCCTTTTGATAGCATATAAGTCCAATTCTTCAATCCAGCCCCATAATGTCCCCCAGAGAAACATCAGGATCACGTGTAAAGAATGTTATGGGACGTTTGAATTTTCGTTCTGTGGGCACCTCTTTAAACCATAATGTAACACCTCATAAAATTCGCATTCGGTAATATACCGACACGTGTACGAACCCTCGGATCATACCTCAATGAGTTAGCCACTCAAACATGTCCAAAATTCAATTTTTTTTCTTTAAACTAATCGTAACCTACGGTCTAGGACCGTAGGCTACGGTCTATAGATGCTGAATGAATTCTTCATTGACCTTAAGCTACGGTCTATCAACCTTAGCCTACGGCGAGGTCTGAAAACCTCTCTTTTTCACTATTTTAACTTTCAGTAAATGACCCAAAGGCCCCTAGACTTCGTTATTTTCGTATTTCTTGTTTAACTAAGTCACCTCTTGACCCAAACGTCTCTCGGTTGAGACGATATCTTTTAATTCACCATTCTTGAGTATCACACGCCATCACCGAACCTTTAACTTTACTAATTTGGGTAATTTAACCCATGAAACCATAAGTATTTACATTTAAGCTAGTAAGCACTTATAAGTCGTAAAAGCACCTAGTGTGACACTCGTTAACATTCGGTTATTTGTACTCTTCTTCAATACATCTCGTGTTGAACGAAAAGACTAAGTTGTGTCATTATGTCATGGAATATAAGTCAAGGGACAATTCATGACATTTAACAAAACTATTTTTGAGGGACTAAATGTGTCAAACCCCCAAATTTTTGTCAAGATGCCACCGCTCATGCAAATTGCCACACTCTTGCAGCTCGTGATAGCTTGCTAGACACTTGTGATGATCCTACTACACTTGGCTTCATCTTCACACACCTTCTTGCACTATAAATAGCCCACTATTTCACCTCATTCTTTGCTCATTCACTCTTTCTCCTCTCTATTACACTCTTGGAAGTTCCTGACCATTTAGGAGCTTCCCTCTGAGTTCTAAGTTTCCCTTGGATCACTTGTATGTGTTCCATCTCTGCTCTTTTCTTTTTATAGGCTTTTAATAGCCAAAAGTCAAGCATTTTTGACAAATGCCTTGACTTTCGGTTAAGACCATTCTGGTCCAACCATTGTTTGAAATGAACATGGCTAATTGATTGTAATTAGGAAGGTATTAATCCCTTAAAAGGGCTCCTCCTAAGGATCACGTTTACTAGGTCAATTGATGGGCCAAAGTTTATGTTTTAAAAAGTCAAATGGGTCAAATTTTATTGAGTTTATATATGTTACAAATATGTTTTTGACACTTAAACAAGTTCGTAATAATTATTAGAATCTGTCAATTTCAGTCCCAGAGTCGGTTCACAATCGAAAGTCGCGAAGTTTGACTTCTGCTTTGACTTTCGATTCTGAACCGACTTAGATTAGTTTACTACTGACTTATTGTTGCATTATGATCATAATACAATGTAGCATAACCCTCTGAGGTTATATTACATGATCATAATCATAATCTAAGTTTATGCACAAGTTCCGCCAAATGTCAATCTTTAACTAAAATGCCCTTTTTACATAAAACAAGATTTTAATCAACAAAGAACTTGCAAACGAATTACCTACTAATATGTCAATGTAATTAACATATTATGATGTTAATATTCAGATCATAAACTAATTTTAATATAATACCGTAAACTATGCTTTTAAAAGACAAAAATGCCCTTTCGGTGCATAGTTTGGTCTTAAACTACAAACCACACTTATGTGTGCTATCTTACTGATCATATATCACAAATTAAGTATTTTTCCAAAATGTTTATGATCATAACATCATAATATATCCAAGTTTCCTTTTTACGTCATATAAATAACCAAAACGCCTTATAAGGCGTAGTTTCGTTTTAAAACCTCAACGGGCATATAAGTTGATATCCTACTGATATTACAACTTATTTAAAGTATAATGACATATAGAACTTGTTCATGACTCACCCGGTTACCCGATATCGCTTATATGCGTACGGTGAAGTATATGTAACTAGTTTACGAAAAATTAACCAAAACAGGTTTAACTTTATCATTTTAATCTCAAATTCCATAATGTTAATTGTTTACCCACGACGTACAAGTCTTAAGTAATTGTTGGGTTTAAACTACATTCTATCTAGTCATCGCTTAATCTAGCATATTGTACCGTTTTGATCCTTTAAGCTAGTCGATCTAAGTCTATGACTTAAATAGGACCATTAGCATTCTAATTGGTTAGCTTATGCCATTATTCCAGATTAAAGCCTTCTAGTCAATGCTATCTGCACTTATCTAATTAATTATAAGGCTGAGATAATATAAACTCGCATTTAAATAAAGTGCTAGCTCAGGTAAATACTCTTGACTTATTTCCCCTATACGGGCTTGGGTTACGGTAAATTATTACCGCTTGGTCGGAAATGGGATCAATCGAATGCCGGATTGTGGCTAGTAAATCCGCATATTCCGTTTTGATCAGTTTTGTTTGATAACTTAAACATTGGGGGTTAACGACCGTGTCCTGGATATCCTCGGCTCATTTACGTTACCAATGGCCACGACCAAAGCACGGGGTGTAGGCATACACCCGACAGATGCGAATGCTAAAATATTTTTACCCACAAGTTGGGGATAACTCCTTCATGGGTTCATAAGTGGTGTGTTAGTTAATCATGTCTCGGTCTCCGTATTGGGCCCCATATGTATTGAAAAACATGTGAATCTGTTAACAAGGTTATAAACATAACTTTCCCAAGTTATAAAAGATTTTTTGGGCCCTGTGCACTTAAATCAATTTTTTGAAATGTTTTCAAAACGAGTCAGTTAATTGTATTTACCAGCGAAAGCTGACGTATTTTCAAAAGACTAGGTTGCAAGTACAATACAAAATAGGCTGGAAGCTGCTTGGTAGTCATATAAGAGGATCTTGCAAATCCTTAGATCTGCCCTAAAGTCTGTTACACATTTTTGTACATTTTACGATCCACCTGTGGATCTTTTACAAGCCGTCTGTATATTATTTTCGAACTTTGAACATTTTGGTTTGTAATAGTAAGTTAATCTCCAAGAGTTCCGATGTGCTGTGTTAATTGACTATGATGATATCAACTTAAGTCACAATATTCCCCACCCGGGCCCACCGGTGTTTGGTGGAAATTCGGGATGTGACACATAACCTTCTCATCTCTACAATGTCCTCTTTCGATAAACGTTTGGGCACACTTCCTTGTTTTATAGCCTCTTCCACTTTTCGTTTCATCAAATCATCATAGGCGGCTGAAAACATCTCATTGAAGGTTGGGAAGTCATCTGTACCATCACCGGCATATTTGACAGTATCATCACCATCGAAATCATCCTCCACGACAACCTCATCATAATCATTGGCTTCAGAAATATGTTCGAAGTAATAATCTTTAGGCTGAAAAGCGCTGATGTCGCTAAGCTCATCTTCAAAGTCAAATGAAAAGATTCTTCATCCACTCCTATAATCTTAGCAACTTCTTCCTTTGTATAGTTGTGGACATATTCTCCTTCCTCAACATCTTGTTCCAAGTAAAAGATCCTTGGCTTTAGCACAGCAGGAACAGTCGACGTAGAAGTCACTGTGACGATTCCTGCTTGTTGAGTATCCTGCGAAGTATCATAAGACTCCCCCTGAACCTGTTCTGAATCAAGTTGGTTCGCAGAGTTATCCAAGTACACAGAAATATTGATATTATCATAAACTCCGGAATCTGTTACAAGAACACCCGTTCCACCCTAACCATTATCATCGTCCTTCCTACCATTATCAGGTTTCTTTCCAGACGCATCACCAGCTTCGTCTTTATCTTCATCATCCTCCTCAAAATTTTAGTCAAATGAATCAATCACCTCGTCAATTTCCTTTAACATCTTCATTTTCTCTAAAAACTTCGTATGCTTCTCAGAAAGATTCGACATGTCGATTTCCACATCTCTTGGTTGCCCTATCAAAACGAAGTTGATCGGCGGCACATACACAACCATAGCAGTAGATACTGGCGCGGACTCAGTTTCTAGCGTAGACTTTTCTTTCAAGGGATCCTCTCCAACCTTTTCCTTTCCTTTTCCCTGAGCATCTGATAAAGCTTTAGCTAGTCTTTCGCGCTCAGCCACCCTTTCTCTCGCCCCCTCCTTTTTAATCTCATTGATCTCCGCTGCAAAGTTAATACCAAGCCTTTTTATGAGAATCTTCTAAAATATACTCATCTGTCTCTGGTTTCTCAGGCGTTCTTCATCGTATTCCATCATACACTTTCGAATCCTTTCATTCTCTGAGACAAAACTTGCTAATACAGCCTCCAGATTCTTTCTATCTTCTTCCAGAATCTTTATACGATCTTGCAGCTCAGCAATCTTTACATTATTCAACACGATTTGGTTTTCTAACTATGTCATCCTTGAATCGTTGAACATGTCAGTAGTAAACTCTTCTCCCCGTGGAATCTCTCCGAAGTCAAAGTCAAACTGGTCTTCCAACCTCAAGCCTTTTGAAAACTGGGGATGAGATTGAGTTGGATGTGGTTAAGGAGTTGGTTGTGGTGTTGGTTGTGGAGGTGGTGATGGAGGTGGTTGTGGAGTTGGTTGTGGAGGTGGTTGTGGAGTTGGCTCAAAACTAGGTGCAACATCTGATACTTTAGCAGCCTTCTTCTTCAACTTGAACTTTGAACAAGCTATTGGAGAATCTATTTTCCTGGTTGCCGGTCTCTTTAAGTGCTTGGCTGCTAGCCTCTTAATAGGATTAATAATAGGAGTATCACTTTCAGAATCTGACGGTACGTATGTCGTATCATCATCTCCTGTCTCTTTTCTCTTTTTCTCTTCATCTCGTCGATGTTCTTCTTCTTCAGCTCAATTTCTTTCTCTTTTTCCCTTTGCCTTTGCCCTGCAATCCTATCCTCAGTAACTATACTCGAGGAGGATGGCGCTTCACCTCCACCAACTTCTCCTTCAGTTCCTCTAAATGCCTGCTGCTCAATATCTACAACAGCCGTTTCAACATTCTCTTCAGTCTGAACTGGTTCTTCAACCTGTATCTCATCAATTTCTGGTTCATCAATCAAACTTGTTCTAACAGAAGCACACTTTCTTTGTTGAGGAGCAGAGGATGAGGATCCGGCAGCTTGTTTTCTCTTAGTACCCTTGCCCCCCATTTTGTCTTCCTTAGTAAACCAAGCGCTTCGCTTTGACACAAAACCATCTAAAGCTTCAAGTTCTTCATTCTCATCATCACTAGAATCTTTTCTCCATTTCCCTCTAAAGGCGCCACATAGTCTTTATCAATGATTGCTCCAAATACCGGCTTAGCATTTGAAAAAACTTTTTAAGTGTAGATTCATCTTCTTCAATGTAGATACATCCATATGTTCAAGCTTCAGAATATCCTCTTTCTTTTTCTTCAAATTCTTGTGAAGATGATCCAGCAACATCTGAAGAAACCTCAGGTACTGAAGAAATTTCTCTCGTTGTGTGTTCTGTACCATCTGCGTGAAGATAAGCTTGGAGAAGTTATATGGCAGATTGAGGATCAGTGCTACTATCATGCACATTTGGTAGTCAACCATATCATCAAACCCTCCTTTTTGGTCCCTAAGAGCGTGAATGACGCAGTGTGCAATATATCTGAAGGGTGCGCTTATATTTCCCTTCTTGAACGGCGCTACGTTAACATACCCTGCATATCCCATCTTGTAAAAATAACCCTTAACCATATAATCTGGGTATCCAGTTGGGTCTTCTGCAAGGTCATTAAATTCTAACACCATCCGGATCAAATCTTCAGTAATTTTAACCTAAACTTCTTCATTGTTGATCCATACCACAAAAAAGATAGCCAATTCTAGGTCATGACGGTGGTGGGGGTGTCACTCTGGTAGTGGCGCGAGCAGTACGCTGCGACTCAAACTCCTAAATCCTACAAAAGATCAGAGAGAGCTGTAGGTCATGTGAAGTCACCCTTTCCTCCGCAGGGATCGGAGGAAAGTGTGAGGAATGATAAGGGTCTGAAGGGCTCATGCCCGGTGGAGCTGTCGGAGTAAACATACCTGCTGGAGGTGGTGTGGGACGTGGGTCATACATGGGTGGCACTCTATCAGAAAAAGAGGGTCCTGCCATATGAGAGGGTCCTGCCGCACCAGGGTTGTAAATGGGGTGGTACGTGGACCTCTCGGAGAAATATGGTGGTGGCTGCTTGGGGGCACGTGGAGTGCCGCTCAGAGAGTAGTAATGGGCAGGTCCAGTATAGTGAGTGGGTCCAGGGGTCGGGACTCTGACAGGGAATGAACTGACGCGAGCCGGTGAGGCCGCAGGGGGTGAATACATAGATGCAGGAGTGCCTAGGGCGGCAGATGAAGCATCGTCTGCCTCATGCTCACTCGGAGCAGCATCGGTGGATGACGAGAGGTCCACAACTGGGATATCAGGGGGTGGAATCTCGAGTATAGCGATATCGTCAAAGACCTCGCCATCGCCCAGGTCGTCCTCCATGTGCTCAACGTGGAACACTAGTATCTCATCGTCATCATCGTCTAAATCAATCATGGGAGGGACTACAGCAAGGGGCACGGCCAAATGTACAATAGCGTGTTTGCCCTCTGGGTGACCATACACTATGATGTCATGCGGGGGCTGAGGGACGACCAGTACATCGTCTGTCGGGGTACATCTACCTCCACAGGATCGATCAGTGCAAGTGGCTGAAAGTCCTCATAGTCTCCGTTTTCGGTCCCATCCCCTAAAGGTGGCCTCGGCAGCAGAGTCATATCCATCATCGGATATGTACTCCTCTGGGTCTTCCTCATAGCTCGATGCTGAAGACATAGTCCTGGCAAATAATTCGTACAATGCATATATATACATGTTAGTAATTTATGATATACTTTATATTACTCAACAATTCTCATGCACGACTTGTTCTTTTTTTTGTATTCCATGCAATCTTATTGTTTTGTGTCTATCCATTATTGACTAACCATGTATTGACTCTGCTCATTACTTATAGTTAAGCTCGTGTGATAGATCCTTGTGTTATTGTGGCATAATGAAAACCTTTTTGTTATTTTGTTTTAATTCCAAAACATTTCTATCATGTTTTAAACTTTGTTTTCATGTGTGACCCCCTGGTGATTGTAGACCAAACTCTTATTAAAAAGTTTTTCCCCGGTTCACTACAATCGGAGCTCTGATACCAACCTGTCACTCCCTAATCGTAGCGGAAGCGCAAGTGTGTGACTATTAGGTAATCATTGCATCCGATATAGTAAACATTATAAATTAACAACGATGCATGCCATTCATAAGTTTCGTTAACCATCAAAAGGTGAAATCACATTGTTATCAATATTAAATTACCATTACAACCATAGTTTAAAAGACATTGTTCCAAAATAGGATAGTGTTTTCATCACAATTTCATGTTGAGGCTTTGACCTCTATATACCCAAACGAGGTTGGGATATCAAGGGCAAACCCTCCAAAAGGTAGTACATCGTTGTCTTGAAAATCTCATGCCCGGATCCCATCACCAACTCAAGTCCTGCGTCCTGAAACACATGTAATTTTAAAAAGTCAACATAAAGTTGGCGAGTTCATGTAGTTTAATGTTTTCGTATCAAAATGTCATCCTTGAAAACCTGTATTGAAATCCAAGTATGTTATTAGAATCAATGAGTTAATTAAGGATCTATCAATGTGTTGCGAGCACCCTGACATACTAGTGCCATAAGTAAGTAACCAAACCGAAACTTCATTGACATTTTGGTATCACAAAAGCACTCCAATGGGTATACCAACCAGGAGTGGAGCGGGTCTCAAACTCAATAGATCTACTTCTTTTGCACCTTGGTCACTAAGTGATTAATGGTTACTATTGTTATTTTCCTACTTACGCACAGTGATCTATTATCTGCTAACTCATAGCTAACATACTGTTGTGACATGACATGTATTTCCCCTCGATAGTTTAAAACAAAACTTGAAATAAGTGAAAGGAGGGACATGAACTCACAGTTCTTGCGTTCCGTATAAGTCGTATTGTTTATCGTTCGGTGTCCGCAACGTATGTAACCTACATGCGTATTGGACACCTAGGTCTCAATGGACCTTGTACTCGTTGTTCACCTTGAATTCTTGTTATTTATTTACTTGTTATGATTGAACAACTTATAATGTGATCATAGTGTTGGTAGTTTGTTTGTTCGATTAATATATATATATATATATATATATATATATATATATATATATATATATATATATATATATTGTTTTCCAACCATGTGTGAACTGGGCCTTGTCCTTCATATGTCATTGGGCCTAGCCCATGTTTTCTTATCACCGGGCCTAGCCCATGTAATTTTATGACTTTGGGCCTAGCCCATGTCTTTTTGTCTTTGGGCCTAGCCCATGTCTTTTTGTCTTTGGGCCTAGCCCATGTCTTTTTGTCTTTGGGCCTAGCCCATGTCTTTTTGTATCCTTGGGCGTAGCCCATAGGTATTTTTATATCCTTGGGCCTAGCCCATGTATTTTTATATAATTTTGGGCTTTTATTAGTTTTTGGGCCACCTCCATAATATTATGGAATTTGGCCTATTATATGATTTTCACAAGTTGGGCCTAGCCCAAATATATAAGTATAAAGCCCATTTTTATTATAAGTATTTTACTTATAATTTTTCTAACTTTTCATATACTTAACTTTCCGGAGTTTTCATTTCGATATTATATAAACATGTTAAACGCCTAAATATATATTTAGACTCGTTGTCGGCGTCGTTTATTACATGTTTGTTTTCGTCGAGAATCGTCCGTTGTCGTCGACGTGAAGGTGAAATCTTGAATGTCCGCCTATTGTTCTCCTTATTTCAATTGTCCGATTTATTGTTTGACGCTTAACAAATATATTTATTATGTTACCAATACTTGGTGTGTTGTTTCAAGTGTTTGTATATTGTATATAGTGGGGTATTTTTATTGTGAGTACCCTAAGATTCTAATACATACACATACAATACACACATGTTATACATACAATTTATTGGTAACAATACGTATATAAATACTTGTATTATTTTCCATATAAGAATATATATTTGTAAAAGCATTTATGTTACTTATAAATATATATTTGTAACTTTATTTAAACACTTGGTTATTTAGAGATAACCTTTGTCATTAGAGCCCACTTAATGACGATTTAAGTTACTAATCGCGTTTAGTCCCACTAATCACCCACTAATCATGTTTTAATCGTGATTAGATTTTTAGAAAATTTCGCCAAAGTTTCCCCTAAACTATGGTGTTTTCCACATTTTAAAAACGGATTTAAAACCTGTTTAAACTCATAATCATCATCAACAAGTCATTTAATATTTATTCTACATAATCAACATATCATCATCCATGACTTTTATGGTTTAAAATCCTAGTAAATCAAGAGGGTTTTTAATGTTTATTAGCCTTTTCAAAACAATACTTTAGCATGTTGTTTAAACAAGTTCATGCACTTAACCCCTTGATTAGTACACATTTTAAAGTGATTACAACTTAAATATAAGTGTTTACTTCTCATAAAAATCATTCATATGCATAAAAGTTATGTTTAAGTTGTAGTATTTTTCATGGATGATGTAGTTGATGATCTTGTTTAAATTTAAACCTTAACATGTTTAAATCTTCACTTTTATACTAAATCACACAAGATCATGCAACTTTTATATCATATTTTAACATAAACAACTTCAACATGTAATCTAACAATCATATAAGCATATAATCAACACAAAATAAACAATATTTAGTGTTATTATTATGTTGTGTTTTAGGGTTTTTGATATATATTTTCTTGATTTTCAAGATGATCAACTTGTACACTAATAATCTAAGCATAAAAATAAGCTAGATTATGGAGAAGTTTATCTCACAATGGGTGCACAAGTTCCTTGAAGATTTAGAAGAAAAGAAAGCTCCTTAAGAATCCCTAATGAGCTCCATCCATGCAAGCTTCTTTAGTGCACTTGATTAGGCTTCTAATGGTGTATAAAGTGGTGATTGGTGGTGGCTAAATGGTGGCTTATGGTGGTGGTGTTGTAGCCGTGACCAAGGGGAAGGAGGAAGGAGAATGTGTTGCAAATTTTTGGTCTTGAAAATGATAAGACTCCTTTAGAATTATTATATAAATCTCATCATAGTTGAAGTTCCATCAAGATCTAACATACCATGCTTAACATCACCATTTTTCAACCAAAATCAAGTGGGTGGGACCCACTTTGTGACCGTCAAAATGGAGGGGGGTAAGTGTAACTTTGATTTTACCACATGTTATAAATGGAGATATTTTGGTAATTTAACTAAATATGGTGATTAGGATTAATGATCTAGCATCTTAAGCATATGATTTGTTTTTAGGTGTAATTGCATGGCATTTCATCCATATGATTCTCCAAAATAGGTTTCGGATGACGGATATGTCACTAGATCGCTCATCGTCGAAATATTCGCTAATAAACGGAACTATATATTTATTACCGGAAGCCTTTGTTTTTTACTAACACAACTAATATGGTGTGAAATTAAGGCATTTCCAATCCAAAAATATTCATGACTAGTTCGCTAGATGAATATACGATGAGTTAGGATGGCCGATATATCTTTCGTTCGACCGTTCGATCGATATCGGCACTTTTATGATCCGCCGTCGAACTTTTCCGAAAGTTGTGTTTCCGTGACCTCATGTTAGTTGAAGGGATTCCGAGCTCCAAATAATGCTTAACTAGTTCACTAGATACCCGGATGAGGCTATCGGCTACTAAAACATTCGTCGTTTTGACGATTGGCCGCTTTCCGGTCAAGTTGTGCACTGTTTGCCGAATGACCGGAAATGATGTCTTTTATGCATTTTTGCTATTCTCGCATTATTTTAGGATGTTTAGCATTGTTTTATTCTTATCTTGACATCCGGAATCCTCTGATTAGTCTTGCAGACAAATTGCCATTTGCCGCCTTTTTGGTCGAAACGGACAATTTTGCAATTTAGGCGTTACGCCAGAAAGTTATGTATTTTTGTAATAGTTGTTTCCAAATATGTATTTTCATTTGTATATGGACTCAGTTATGACATTAACATGCCGTTATTCCTTGTTCTGATTTGTTTCAGCGGTTTTCCGACACAGTGTCACCACAATTAGTGCGCCCAACACTTTCTACCAACACTTTTAGGGCATTGTTTTGGTCTGTTTCTCGTCGTCACGGAAACCAGTATATGTTATGATCAGATTTACTTGCCCTAATAACATACGACTCAGTTTTGAATTTAAATTACGATAATTATGCATGAGATTATAATATGAAATTTGTGATTACATTGTACGGAATTACCAGTTATTTGCCAGTTGTCACATAACACCTTTTCAGTCCGAACTTAAAACGTGTAAATTTTAACAAATTGATTGATGATTTAGGAGCTAATAGAGCCGATTTGTACAAATATGTGTTCAATGTTGCATTTTACCGGTTCAAATAGCCTAAATCTATGATTTAAGTCCTTAAGGTCTGAATTTGGCATTAAACGACTCAAATATTGGATTAGTACCTTTCCCATTATAAGAGGTGTGCTAATCAACCTCCCCGAAGTGTCAAAGATACGTGATTTGTTCTAGAAATGTGATGAAAGAACTGGATCGCACAAAGATTCTCTTTAATCGCACAGAGTCACTTATGTGACTCGTGCGAGTGAGTGTCCCTTTTGTATCCACCAAGTCACTCGTACGAGTCATCATTCATACGAGTAACGTTGTTTATCACCCGTACGAGTCACATTGTAACTCGTACGAGTCAGTTCTTTACACTTGATTTCTTTTCAAACTTTTGTGAATTTATCTGTTTTAACGACCCATTCAGTTGACCGAGTCCAAGTTAATGACCCCGGTTAACCGATTTACTTACCAAGTCCAAGTTAATAACCTTGGTTGACCGTTGTTTGACCAAACAGATGTTTTACGAAAAATTTTAAGTTTCAAGTTAATGAACTTTGTAGCGTTTCAGAATTCTCTCTATCCAAATTAGTTCCCAGCCCGTAATCTTTCAGCTTTCCTTCAGCAACTGTCACTTTGACTTGGACAAACAGTATTTCCATCATCGGTAGACGAAAAACTAAGATAGAAATCAAATCTTTTTGTATTTTCCAATGTTTTAGCTAAAAAAACTGAAAATCTTTTTGGGTTTTTCTGAAAAAGAGAAATAAAGTAAGTCAAGAAGTATTTGCAGACATACTTTTGTGAGTTTGTGTTAGAGGATCACATCAGTTTTCTTAGACATATCACCAGTACCGTTGATCTTGATAAATCTTTAAGGTCCCAAACAGATTTACCTAGATTGCCAATATATTGTTCCACTTAAACCTCTACACATTTCTCAATTGTTTCAAGATATGTTAGGTAATTTTAAGGAACATGAAGTAACTATGTTTCCCATCTCAGAATATACTCCTGCATCAAGATTCCCACAATTTCATCTCACAAGTGAATATATCTAACTGATATTTGTAAATGGGGTTAATGCGAGGCCTTGAGAGCTCAGGTTAGTACTTCCGTACAGAGCAAGAGATGACGGCTCGACTTTAGGTAGTGTTCCGTTTAGGAATCTTTTTGTACTGCAGATGTCGTATCCTTTTATGGCATATACTCATTTTTATGCAGCTTTTGGGGTGAATAATGTGCAAAGTATTATACAAGTTCTAGGTCATTGCCAACGCAAATCAGAAGAACTCGGATAATACCCCATATATCAACTAAATATAAAGACCTAGTATCATAGAATCTGGCATTCTCTCAAATAAAATTTCGGAGAACTAAGTCCATATATCCAAAAGATGTCGACCCACAAATTACTCAGTTTTTCTTTTAAATTTATATCTTGAAAAAAATTTACTTAACGTGTGAAGCCTATTAGCACATCATTAGTAAGACCTTTTTAATTACCTGTTTAAAACATTCCATTTCCTTAGCATACTGTGATAGTCCATTAATGTACTATCATTACCTCTTTTACACAGAACTCTTTTGGTCTTTTTCCTAATATTTTTGTATTTTTCAATACTTTTCTCCCCCTAAATTCAAAAACATATTTTTGGATTTTTTGTTTTTGTTTTTTAGAAAGAAAGAAAAGTATTTACATAAAAACATGTATCATACCGATGAGAATCACGTTAAGTCCTCATCATCCTCGAATTCAATCTCACTTTCATCCCCAGATGTCAGATTTCTTAAACCATTTAATTTCAAAATATTTTTACCCGTGATACATGTACACAAGTATAAGATAGAGTTGAAGGGTCGGGACGTCTTGTATAGGCTGACATTCATATAAATCCAATTAATTGACCGGTTTGTCTACCTAGGGACTAACAATGAGAGTACCAATACTTATTATGCCAAAGCATGTAACACCAAACGTCATGTAAACTAACAACACTTTGATACATCAAACGTGTCCTTGTTAATTCTTGGATGCTATCTAGACACATCATTTTACATCACCCCTACTCAAGTCATTTTAATTCATGTTTTCTTTTGGGTTAAGTTGTATGTCAATGGGTAAACATATGTGGACCATGCGAAAGCTCGGTTATTGCGGGTGCACATGTAATTACGAAAGTGACGCACGATAGTCATACTAAATCCTATGATGTGCCAAGCCTATGAATTTTCAATATTTTATGATGAAATATTATTTTATTATTTTCTCGTATTCCATGTGGCGATTACATTGTTTCGTGTTTTAACCACCGCAATACATCTTTAACATTCCACGAGATTCTAAGGGTTTTCAAATAAATCACCCTATCTTGTTGCACTTTGTCAATGGGTTAGACATTTACTATCCTTTGATGCTCTTTAATATTTTTTATACGATTTGTATTCTCGAATTATGAGATTTCCCAAAGTTCCATGATTTCACAAATCCATGAACTCCAATCATCTGTCCATGTATTATCTTTATGGGTTGTGCGCCTTACTTACGTTTGTCTCTCGCAGATGCCGCCTTTTCATCGCCGTCATCACCCAAGAATCTCTAACCACTGAATGGCAGCTTTAACAGCTGAACAAATGGCCACAATTATTCTTATCACTGTTGTTCAAGTTTAACTGCCACTTAACGCCAACGCCCCCACGAATCAGATCAAAGAGGCTGAAGTTGAATCGTCTTCACACGAAAACAACCACCAGAGGAGTGAAAGCAACCAAAACTATGCCATACCAGCTATTCCGCTAAACAAGGTTGCCCTTAATCCTTCACCTTATAGAAAACCTTATCGGGGACATTTTCCATAGTGCCCCACCTGTCGAAAACTTCACCCAGTCAACTCCTTATGCTGCAGTTGCACTTATTGGCACATTATGGTCACTTAATCGACACTTGCGGACGTTATAACTCTCAAATAGAAACCCCTATGGCTCCAATCAATGCACAACTCGTGACTCCTCCATTTGACCGGCCAAACACCCACCTTACGATCCAGCCATAAGTCCAACCAGACACTCCACCTTATGCCCCATACAATTCCACTGCGGGTCGGGGAGTGACAAAATTTTCAGGTTTGGGTCAGGTTGGACCCGTCACCTGCAAACACAACCCATTTAACACCCTTGTTTCAGAAACACGTATATTTACTTGGTTGTAGTAAACTATGATTCACAAAACACCTCGAATCAATAAATCGATCACTAGTTTCCAAACATAAAAACTTCACAACTTGAAAAAACTCAAATACCCGAACTCCTTCGACTTTCACTCATGAAAATGACAAACAAAAATAACTAGTTTCAACCGGTTAAGATGGTGGTGGTGATAGATACGGCGATGGTGACGGAGGCGACTTAGTCCTGGGACGCAAGCAGTGTCGCAAGCGGCTGACGTTGGGGGTGATTGTTAGTGCATATTGTGTGTGTCCACCACTGTATGAATACGCTAGATAGAGCGTGTGTTGAACATTGTATAGTTGAGGGTGAGATATGAACATATGACACTTTGGAGAGGACGACACTTGAGAGGATGACATTTTCGAGAGGACGAGTGCTCATCCGCACGAATGAGGACTCATCCGCTCCAAACTGTCATGTGCTCCAAAGCTAATGTCGATAAATAGGAAGTCAGGTGCTTGAAGTTGATAAGTTTTAAGAACGGCTTAAAAGACCTCAGATTTCTCTCCAGCTTGTAAAATGATGTATGCTCTTTCGGTATTAATGGAAGCTTCTGCAATCATGTTAATCTAAACGTTATGATGCCAAAATTTCTACCGAACTAACTTTATCTTATCCAAACTTTTGTCTAAACCATTGCTCCCGATCCTAACAGTGGTATCAGAGCTACGGTAACGATTCAATCAATCTAACAATTGATTGAATCACCTACGCTCATGATTTATGGGTTTTTAGACGTAAAACATCAATTTGAAAGTCAATTCATGGATGAAATTTGAAATTGAAGACATCATTACATCCAGAATTGATTTTCATTCATGTATATGAAGGATTCATCATCAAATTCAATGAATGAAGATTTTGATCGAAAAAACTTAAATAACAGCGTTCGAGCGCAGGAGTCAGTTTCGAGTGCAGGAGTCATTTTCAAACGGATGAGGACTCATCCGCATGGATCAAGCTCTCATCTGCATGGATCAAGCAGTTCTCCACATGGATCAAGCAGTCATTCGCATGGATCATGCATCATCCGCACGGATCAAGAACTCATTTGTACGAATTAGACTCTCATCTGAACGAATCTGTTTCATCCGTTCCAAATCAAATCAATCAACCGCATGAAAGAGTTACCCACACGAATGAGTTATTCGCTCGAGAACTCTCATGCGTGAAAGAGACTGTTTAAGGAATTAAAAAATTTGGTGATGCAAATTTTTCTGGAGATTTTAACGTTAAGTATGGGTTGTTTGGGGAAACGTCCGAATTTTTTGAAGAGAATAAAAGGATGATAAATTCACAAACAGAATGTTAATAGAGAGTGGGGTAGTCACAGAAGCCTATTCATAGTGATTATCTTTTAGGAAAATAACTATTAATGGGCCAAAATTGTTAAATCTGCAAGAAACCTGAATTTGCTCATTTTGAGGGAGAAATTCAGTGATGAGTTTAAAGAGGTCAGAATTTGCAAAAATAAAGGGGAATAACAATTTCATTGGAACATATTGAAATTTCGACATTTTTGAAATTCAGACATGCAACAGTATTCGGGTGGTTCAGACTCAAATTGACTGGCGATGCATAAGATCTTGGCTTCGTTAGTCCGTGATCATAGGAAATTCGAACTCTTTAGATTGTGATAGATTGATGTATGGGGGCTTGATGTTCGAGTCTTCGTACAATCCAGTTAGCAGGATTGGCATTAGGAGGATGCACTTGTATTATCGATACTTCTAAGATTTCAGAGAGTTTTCTAAAAATTACATGAAAGCTTTGTGATCTCTAAAGCGTAAGAATGTTTGGTCTTCGAGCAAAGGAGTTGTTTTCCGGACTAATCACCGGGGAATGATGATATTTGTTGATTAAGTTGTTATCGTGACTAACGGAGAAGGCTATATATTTGCTATTGTGAGTAAAGAGGGAGAATGTGAATTTGATTGTGGAAGAATGTTTCTTAGATCAAAGTGTGTTACTAGATGATTTGTTATCTGATGAAGATTTGTTGATTGTGGAGATTGCCGTTTACACTGATCAGTCATTCAAGATAAGCATAAAGTTGATTACGGAAGACGGGATTTCAGATTTTCATGGGTATTCACAGACTTGAAATTTGCTAGTGTGGTGTTCGAAGTTTATCAATTGCCGGTTGGGTTTTTGAAGATTAACAGATTGAACTATAGGTGTTGAAGATTAAGAAATTGAGTTATGAGAGATAAATAAAAAATCAAACGTGGATGTGGTGAAAGTTGAAATGGAGAAGCTACATCGTGTCATTTCATGTTGGTGAATGTTCATGAAGATTGCATGTTTGTAAATCAAAGGATTGGGTTAGGAGCCGTGCAAACAAAGAACTGAAGTGTCATTCCAGGGGAAATCATTTCAGGGGAAATATGTTATTGCAAATGAAAGCCCGAATCATCAATCAAGGGGGAATTTGTTGACGCGTTCTACCACATCAACAAATGCTTGATTAAAGTTGCAGAATATCAAACACCGCTTTCATATTTAAAGATCAAGATTCGACAGTGACGTACAAGGGAAAACTGTTAGTGCATATTGTGTGTGTTCGCCACTGTACGAATAGGCTAGATAGAGCGTGTGTTGAATATTTTATAGTTGAGAGTGGGATACGAACACATGACACTTTGTAGAGGAAGACACTTTTGAGAGGACGACATTTTCGAGAGGATGAGTGCTCATCCGCACGAGTGAGGACTCATCCGCATGGATGGGTCATCCGCTCCAAACTGTCCTGCGCTACAAAGCTAATGTCGATAAATAGGAAGTCATATGTTTGAAGTTGATAAGTATTGGGAACGGCTGGAGGGACCTCAGATTTCTCTCCAGCTTGTAAAATGATGTATGCTTTCGGCATTAATGAAAGCTTCTACAATCATCTTAATCTAAACGTTATGATGCCGAAATTTCTACCAAACTAGCTTTATCTTATCCAAGCATCTGTCCAAACCGCTGCTCCCGATCCTACCAGCGATGATGTCGGTGGTTGATGGTGAGTGGATCAATGATGGGAGGTGGCGGCGTAGTGAAGGATCGAGGTTTACAAGGTAGTATAGTGTCTTCTAAACTTGTATCACAACAATCAGACCCTTGATTTCCTTATATAGCCACACGACCTTAACCTCGGTTAAACACCACGGGCCTCCCTGTTTATCAAATTGGCCTTTAAGATTATCCTTGATACAATTATTTAATAATTAAATAATAATAATAATAATAATAATTCAAATTTCAATTGAATTATCTAACAATTAGATAATCATATAAATTAACTCTTTAATTTTATTACACCCAAATAAACAATTCTCTATCCAATATATAACTCATCTATTTATTTAATTGATTTAATAATTAATTACTCAGTAATTGATTAATTAATCAAAACCCGTTTATTTAACAAAATTAAGTAACTCTTTATTTTAATATTAGTTATTATTATTTCACAAATATAATAGCTAATTTCACTTGAGTATTCTCCAATAATAAACACAATTTGCATATTTTGTGTTAGGTCTATTTAAGATTAAACAATCTTTGAATAGTTTAGCTCTTACTGTAACCTTTTGATCTTACTTAGTATCATAAAATGACAATACTTGGGCATATTAAGCCAACATAAATTAGCTGTGGCTACAAGAACCCATTCTTTCAATTCTTCCAACCATTGTACTTCTATTCTTTCCTTTCATCTAACCGTCATAGCTCCTGTGAAAGAAACATATATCCTTCTCCAAGTTCATTATAAAACCTATTCAAACCCCCTTATATAAATCCTTCATTATCAGTAAACAAAATAAAAAATAAAAAAAATAATCCAACAACATCAATTTCACTATGGATTAATAATAAACAATTAACATTTTTATATCTTCTATATATTAATAATAATGTATATTAATTCAAAATGGATTTAAAGAATTAATAATAAATAAATAAATCCTTATATCTAAAATTACCAAAATACCCCTTCTTTTAATTGAATGATTTAACTGAGTTAAAAGTCGGGGGAGCAAACTGACAATAAAATAGAAACACGTGAGAGGAAAATGACACTTTTTAAATGATTGAGACAAAACGGTTAAAACGACACATAGAGCAAAACGGAAGTTAACTTTTTATTTTATTTTATTTTCATAAATAAATCTTAATTAAGTGAAACGAGTTAATAATGACTATGACTTTATATTTTGCAAGTATAATAGCACAAGCATAGGCATTGTAGTTCCAATCCAATCCTACCGCTACTCACACTTGTCTCCTTTGAACAAAAAGAAAAAGATTGTGTAATATTCAAAAAGTATTATTAATATTATAGGCGAAAGTTACAAAATCTCCCTTTCCAAGTACAGTTTTTGTGTCTAGTTGGTTTGTGAAATAGCATTAGTAGCAGACACAATCGACCAATGCCAACTTTATCTTTGTTGAGCACTGCACAAGCTTAAATCTTGTATTCATTATGCTCTCAATCATATCTCTTGGATGTCTAGCCCGCATGCTCCTCCCACCACCCTTTCTCTCTCCATAACCACAACCCTATATAACACTCCCCTCCCCCCACTCCATTCTTCTACCATCTCAAAACACACTCATCATAAGCTTTCTTCAATGGCTGTTTCCGGTTTTGAAGGCTTTGAAAAACGCCTAGAGCTTGAATTCTCCTGTCATGATCCGGTTATAGGCATTGGTCTCCGGGAACTTGACTTCAAATCGCTTGAACAAGTGCTTCATCTAGTACAATGTACTGTTGTTTCTGCACTTGGCAACCAACACTTTGATTCTTACGTACTTTCAGAATCATCGCTCTTTGTTTACCCTACTAAGATCATCATCAAAACATGTGGCACCACACAACTCTTGAAATCTGTTCAACCCTTTATTCATCTTGCTCGAACTCTTAATCTTCACATTGTTGCTCTTCGTTACACGCGTGGAAGCTTTATATTCCCACAGGCACAACCCCACCCTCACACTAGCTTCCATGAAGAAGTTGTGTATTTGGAGGTTAACATTCCTGCAAGTCTGTGTTACAGAAAGGCTTCTGTGATCCCCTCAAAGCTCACTTCTCATTCATGGCATGTTTTTTCTGCTGCAGTTGTTGAATATTGTGATGATATTCTACACACTGTTGAGGTATGCATGACGGATCTTGATCAAACCCTAGCTCGAAAGTTCTTCCGGCATCCAAACGATGGGAAAAATGGGGATTCTGCTGGAAGAGAGATGACGGAAGCAACAGGTATTAATCGTATTAACCCTAATACGCAGATATGCGATTTTGCTTTCGATCCATGCGGCTATTCCATGAATGCTATTGATGGTGACTGGTACTCGACTATTCATGTGACACCTGAAGATGGATTCAGCTATGCTAGCTTCGAGTGCGTTGGATCAGTTTATTATGGTGGTGATATAGCGGACATGGTGAAGAAAGCTGTGAAAGTTTTTTGTCCAGGAATTGTTTCGGTTGCTACAACGAGTGCCAGTAACGACATGTGCATGAGAATCAAGAATGCGGTTGAGCAGCTCGGAATGAAATGCCGGAGTTGGAGTATCGATGAGTTTCCGGCAGCCAGGACGGTGGTGTTTCAAACATTTACAACTCGCCGGAATAGAATATGATAGAAAAAGAGATCAACATGAGGGGCCAGTGGAGTATGAGGATGGTGTTTTGATTTTGCATGAGTGATAACAAGGTGCATGTTATAGGATGGTGGGGTTGACTTGTGTAAAAAGATATTTTAAAATCCAAAAAAAGAAAAAAAATTAGAGAAAGGATCTTGATATGGAAAAATTTTAAGGGGATGATGGGGTGCTTGTTCATCTCCATCATGATAATGTACCCCACTTTGGCTTGTCACGCCTAAGATTTTGAAGAAGTGTTTTCTAGTGGAAAATATTTTGTTTTTTTTATAAAATTCTTTTACTTGCATTCACACTTTTGTGTTTCTTTCATCACATCTTGTTTAAATTACACGACTTACACCGATACACATGTACATATGATGTAAATTCAGTGATGGATGCAGATGTTTTGGATAGTTATCATAATAGAATTGTTGTATTCGTTTAGAATGTTAAATTATAACAAAACTACAATATTGTATTTTATTAACGGCTAAGTCTCAAGTATCCTTTAAACCTGTTTTTAGATGTACGTTAATGTTCGTCATACAATTAGAACTCATAACAAGAATACATTTTATACACCCTTGAAATTGCACCTTGATGCCCATCATATGACTAGACCATTTCCATTGTTGCGTGCGTCCTTAGACGCCCTTAGTTGCCACGTTATCTGTCACATCAGATCCTTACAAATTCTTAAAAGCATTTATTTGATCTCCTACCCTACAAATATACTTACCCTTTTAAATTTCCGACTCATTACCTACACACTACACACTATTTAAATAAAACATTTTTTGCTATTCATTTGGGCCCACCCACATACAAAAACCAAGAAAAACAAGACAAGGGCTTAGATCCTAAGGACTTATAAGTACAAAATCTCACAATGCTAAGAGTTTATAAGGGTCTTTAAGGGAATTCTTTCAATAGATGCATTGGAGATAGTTTCACAACCATAACTGTTAGTTAAGAGGACATACCTTAAAGCAGATAAAACACGAAGACTTTGTTTGCAATAATATTAGATACTCCAAGTAATAAAAGTTTTCTGATAGACCACTTGACCCCCCTCTACTCAAATATTAGATGATGTATTTAATATTTACCATGATTATCAATTAAATTTGATAGTTTAAGACATTTAAGCCATATTCAAATAAACTCAGTAAGTAAAATGAGGTTGATATGTTGTAAAAATTGTGAAAGTTTTTAATCAGATACTTATTTAATATTTACAAGATTTCGGTTTTGATACTTGATTATTAGTGATATTAATTTTTCTGATTACTAATCAAATCTTTGTTGAACTACACATAGTTGTTGGCACGTAGACAAGTTCAACTAATTACGCGTGCATATTCACGAGGGTGACAACACATAGCCCGCATCATATTATTTATTGATATATACACATCTTCTTTCATGCGTCCTATAATAATAACAATTTTTTCCTACAAATTAACAGAAATAACCTTCAAGGTGGGCTTGGGAAATGGTATATTTATAATTATTGGATTTATGAAGCAAAAGATTTGGAATTATATTTGTTAGATACCATATATTCTTTATATTGTGGGTAATAGGAGTTCATTTCTAGACTGTAGTTATAGGTTTGAAGTTATGGAGTCAAAAATAATCATTTGTTTAGGTGACGAACACATCCTACTTGTGGATTTGGTTGGTTAACTAGTTAGGTACAGAGAATAAAAAATAGTTGACAACACGCCTTTATTAGGTTAGGTTTTAAACAGTCATAATTATAAGTTTCAAAAATTGAAGTCTAAGTTTAGAAAAAAAAGAATGAGTAATGATTGAAAAGAAATATTATGATGTGGTCTAAAATCTGATGGATTGAGAAGTTGCCATATTTGGCCTTGTTGTTTGGTAACATAATCATGTTTCATGTAAGTTGTAAATGTATTTGAGAGGGAAAAGAGTTAGTAATGTGTCAAAAACTAAGGACAGAATAAGTGATCTACCTTTGCATGCCAAAGTAGCATTTCCATATATTTTATAGATAGAGGGGTGACTTGGGTTTTTTATCATGAAACAGTAAAAACTACTAATAAAAGTCACTGAAAACTCATTTACATAGAGAACAAATATTTTTAAATAATTTCTTAATAGCTTTATAATATAAACACGCATTTAAATAGGAAAAAGGTTTTTTTATAAAAAGGTTTTTTTAACTGCTTTTATTAAAACGTTTCCTATATGTGTTTAGATACAAAAACTCTGTAAAAGATTAGATAAAAGTTAACTTTTTACATGTAAAAATGAATTATTTATGAATATTTTACATCGTTCCTCCTTTTTGTGGTTCCTTATTGAATTTTACACTATATATATAGGGAAAGGTTATCTTGAAAACGTTAAATATTGCGCGAACCGTGATACGAATGAAAAACCAGTCAAAATTAATTTTATTTAATACAAACCACACTATAATTAAAATACAACATTAAAAAGGATCTACTATTAAAATAGTTCATATCTCTTTCAAAATCACCCTTAAATTTGTTTTACGTATGTGTAAATACAACAAATAACACGTGTAAATAGCAAACTTACGTATGTGTAATTTTTTTTATTTATGAATACATGTAAATTTACACGTGTAAATTTAATTTCTAATATTATAGTCGAATAATAATAAGTGTAAAACAATTTTTTTTGAATTTGAATTGATTTTACCAAGTTCTCACGGTTGTTTCATCCATTCTCACGGTTCTCGCAATACATAGTATTCTCAAAATATTTCTCCAATATATATATATATATATATATATATATATATATATATATATATATATATATATAGGCAGGATTTAGAAAAAACGCCTATAAGTGTGAAAACGGTGAAAACGCCCCTCATTCGTTGGATCAAAACAATCTATGGATTGGATTGGCGTGGTGGCGTTTTCGTAAATATCATCAACTTTATTAGGTGGACATGCTTCATTAAGGGTAAAAGGGTCTTTTAACTTCTCTAATACAAAACATCATTAAAATTCCCGCCTTAAACTACGAGCCATGCACATCAGACCCTTCCAGATGAAACGTCATCTTCATCTAAAACGACATTCATACAAAACACCAAACTTAATGATCGGACGTGTTACAGATTTAACAGATAAAGTTGAATAAAAAGTAACTGAAACTTTATTACTAATATTTATTATAAAAAAAATCCCCGCCTAAACTACACGCCAAACACATCAATGGCTTCACTAATGTTAGGAATGATCAATGGAAAACCTGTTTTCGGGCAAAAACTTTCATTCAAAGAAACATACTCGTCTAAAAAAAAACAAAGTGAGAACGAATTAAGAAAAACGTCATTGACGAAATATTTAAAGTAAAAAATGTCTCCTTAAAAACACTATCGATGAAAACGTCATTAATTGGATAATAAACAATAGGAATAACTGGTGTTACTTTCTTAATAAAGCATATTAATAAAAACGTCATTATGAAAATGTCATTAGTTGAATAATAATCAATATGAAGAACTGATGTTACTGTCTTCTTAAAAAAATATTAGTGAAACGCCATAAGTTGAATAATCAACAAATAGTAAGAGTTGATGTTTACAAATTAACGCCAATTTTCACAACTAATCAGATGTATGTAACCAGGTGTAAAACGTCATTGATCATAAACAATAAGTATATATTAGATCCCAAACGAAAATTAACATTAATAATGAAAACCCCAAATATTAGATTTAGGAAGAACACCATTAAAACATAAACGCCATTTTCAAATATTATTTTGAAAAATAACCGCAATTGAAACAAGCATAAATAATGAAAACGTCATATCTGTTACATGATTTGCTAGAACACATATGAAAACACCATCAAAAATTACTTGGTAGAACGGAATCCACGTTAGACACCATAGATCTCGTAAGCTTGGAAAGGAGGTAACTGCTAATACGAAATTTTTGGAATTTTGTTTGAAACGGAATTATAACGCCGTTGAGCGGAACCTGGACAATTACAATCGTACCCTGCATATCATTTAGCGCCCCTGTCACGTTTTCAATCAGGATCTGTTCTCACCGTTTTCACTTGAGCTAAGAAAACTCAAGAAATCTTTATAAAAATCCTATGTAATATTTTTTTCTAAAAATATAGGAAATGTAACAAATATATATATATAATATATGAACATTTTTGTAAAAAAAACACTGAGTAGTTTTTTTTTTAAATGTTAAAAATTCCATATTACATAATATATATGTCCAAAAAATGTAAACATATAGATTTTGAACTTTTTTTTAAACTACTAGGCGCTTTTTACCTGTTTTTTTTTATAAATGTTGATGCACTTTTGTGTGGATGAGGCTCGGTTAGTTCAAGATCGACGTCACGACATTTCTCCGTCATCATGACATCACCATGATAAGGTCATCATTTGAATTCAAATGCATGCATGCTTGTATTTCGATATAAGATGGTCATCAAAATAGAAATTTTACATCGAAATAGACAGGATCAATATAGAATTGTGGTCTTTTGTCATGTCCATACCTATCGAAATAGTCTATTTCGATACAAATGATAATTATTTCGATGTCCTTTCATATTTCGTTGTTTTTCGATTATAAAGATTGTATTTTGATGTAAGTTAGCTGGTATGAACTATAAATACCAGCAAATCCCCTGTTTCAGAGAGAACTTGCAAGAGCTAGAGAAAGAGTTCTGGTGAGTGCTTTGTATTTGTCGAATATTATACCAAACTCTGTCGAAATCAATACAAGGAACCGTTAATTGTTAATATCTTTGCGTATTGTTCATTCTCTCGCTCGGTTTTTGTCGTAGCTTGGATTCCGCACTCACTTCGGCATCCGAAAAAAGAAATCACATTCGTCCGACGATCCGTATCGGGACCTACAATAAATATATGTGTTACATTCCCTATTTTTGTTAGAAACAGATAAAAAAGTTCCTTAGAGTTTTCTAAGTTTTTTCTACTCAAGTGAGTTTTCTTCCTATACTTCGCCTATATATGTGTGTGGGGGGGTTGGGTTGGGTTGGGTTCAACTTGAAACACTAAAAAAAAGTGGGGAAACGAGGGAAACCAACTCAAAGGAACTCCGATTGGACTTATTTCAACGGTATTGGAACCAGCTCATTAAACCCTAACTAGAAACTCTCAACTCTAAATCATAAACCCAACTAAACCATGAGACTAAAACCTAAGCTAAACCGCAAAATCTAAACTATAAACCCTAAAAGCTAAACCCTAAAAGCTAAACCCTAAAGGCTAAAACCAAAAGCTAAACGCTAAACCCCAAATCCTAAAAGCTAAAGCCTAACCTAAAAGCTAAACCTTATATATATACAGGGTTAGGATCATGTGAGAAGCACTAGGCTAATTGAGAAACTTGAGAAGCATTCTGAATCATACATTCTCCCTAAGCTTTTCGTAATATACACATATATAGTTTAACATTGACTATACACATATGTGTATATTATGAAAAGCTTAAAGATATGTGTGATCGATACTGCTTCTCAAGTTTCTCAAATATGATGGACTTCTCTTAGGATCCCTACCCTGTATATATATATATATATATATTGTAAGTATTGGAAGAAAACCTTTTAAATGAGAAAACTTAGCAAACTCAAATACCTGGTCATCAAGCCTCCACATCATCTATTTCCTATCAAGTGTCAAAGGGTATTATAGACAATTTAAATATCCCATTTTTATCTTTGCTTACACATATCACATTACTCTACTCACACTCCTTTTTTATCTCTCATTTCTCTCTCTTTCTCTATAGAAAACATCTCTCAATAACTAGATCCAGATCTTGCTCTCATACTTTTCTATTTGGAAGCCACCAGATTATAAGATTGAAGCCACCATCAAAGCCCTCAAAGAAACCACTATCGAAGTCACCAGATCTGAAGATCGAAGCCACAATCGAAGCCCTCATACACTGGTAGTTAACGTAGGAGGGGAGTTGTTGTGTTGCGGTGGTTTTGTAGATCCATGTTGTGAGGGAGGTTTTCTAGGTATCACGTTGTAAATGTCGTTTTCTTGTTGTATTTCGCTGGTGTTTTTAGGATAATTATGTATGTTAAATATTAAATTATATTAAGTAACATTTTATTTTATATTATATCAGGATGTATTTTATATTTTCTAGAATGAAGATGATACTAAACGGGAAGTTATCTTTTTTGTAAGGTGCATTGTTCTACATGTGTTTGTTTCATTTGTTTAAAGTTTTGAACATTTCCCTAATTTCAATTTTTTAAAACAAAAATTTCGTCTTGTTGGTTGTTTTAGTGTTTAAAAATTTTGCTCAAGAGTGTATATCCTACTTCTTAAATGATTTGTTTTCCATAGAAAAAAGAATTTATATAGAAATTTTTCAGCCATGCCTGCCCAGGTGGTGATAGAACCATGTGCTAAAGAACCAAGTCACGAATGGACTTTTCCTATGAGTGAGAAAGGAAATAAATGAAGTCTCACTTTATCATCAGTGACATCTTGGATTCTAAATGTATCTCAGAGTTCAAGAAAGATATTTATGTGATCATTGGGGTCTTCATTAGCAAGTCCATTGTATTGACACGAGCGTGAATCGTCGAGATGATTTGAGGTGGAATGGTGAAGTTGTCCGCTCCCACCCTAGGTCTAACGATGCTAGTCCGAATCGCGTCAGCAGATGGATGTAAATGCTCTGAAATGGTTTGTTCTGTTGCCATCCTAAAGTAAAGTCTAAGGTACGAATCTACAAAGGCAAAACATAAGTAGTAGAAAAAAACAAAGTAAACAGAAAACTAAACAAATAAAAATGATTAAACTACTACTCTTAGGTTATTCACAAATAGTAATGTGTCCTGGACAACGACGTCAAAAACTTAACGTGCTTAGATAGTAACAAAAGAGTATGAAACACGCACAGACCAGTTCTAAGGTAAAAGACCTAATAATTACTAATTGCATACGTAGCAGGCAAGCGTACCTATCAGAATATAGCATAGTTCAGGAAGTTACCAAGTATCAATCCTAGGATACAATAACTATTAGTACTAAACCTTTGAATAATATCTAACCCATGTAACTGTGAATTAGAAAAGTGATTAAAAAGATAAAATACTAAAAACGGTTTTAAAAAATAAAATGTAAGAAAAAATAACCAATCAGGTTCAGAATCCTCCTAATACTATTCCAACGTTATCAGAGCGTGTATTTGTGAAAAACTCATTATAGTAGAAACCATTAATGAGGTGTGAAATGCTAAAAGATCATTACCCTACCAGGTTGACCACATAACCCCGCATACTCAAGTTATAGGCACATATAACTATATGGTTCTAAGTAGCTAAATAAATTACCTATCCCTTGTGATTTAGAGCCTCTTTAATTGTTTAATCTCATATATTCACGAACTACGCGGTTTACTATCTACATGGCTCAATTTCAACCAAACTCTAACTAATTTCCAAATTCTTTTATTTAAGTTCTTCCCATAGGTAACCCATACACTATCAACCCTTGGACAAATTAATCTATTACCTACTAAGTTTCAATCCCTAGATTAATGATCGATATATAACCTAGAGATAGACTAATCATACCAAACATGCATAACCCCATAGAAAGACCTAGATTATCCACACAAACTCATCCAAAGATTAATACATAGCATATAGACATACACATAACAACTTCAATGATAAACACTTATCTAAAATCACACTTTCATAAACAAAATCATTCAACTCAACAAAAGACTAAGACTCGTCCAACCTAACCCGCTATAAGGCGATTAGCTAGTCATACACATAACTAAATAACAAGATTTCATCGAATACATGATAAAGATTTAGGAAAACTGTAAATATAAAGGTTCTAACTTAGTAAGAATCAGTAAAGTGATGTACTGTATGCTAAATCTTCTAGTCCTCTCCTCATTTGATCTTCAAATGATAACGAAAACCTTGAACAATACCTTTTTTGCTCTTTCAGTCACCCAACTCGTAAACTAGGATTTCTTGTGCGTGATGTTCTAGTTATAGGATCCACACAAGTTTTGAACACGGTACGACATGTATGATCATTAATCAGGCACGACCCGTATCCTTACATTAGCAGCTGGGCCCACTCGGGTTTCAACTTCTAAAGGCGGTGTGCTCTAACCCATCTTCACCCGCTACGATTCGTACCCGACTCCAAATGGTACAATTCGTACTTAGGCCAGATCCAGTAGCTTCCGATCTTTTCAATTAAGCTTGTATTTTAACTTGGAAATCCAACTTTTTAACCAAAGAACCTGCAAAACACCACTAAACAAACATTTAACCAATTCAAGGTGAAATTGTGATAAACAACTACTAAAATGGGGGGGTTTTAGACATTTAAAACTATGTTGCCTTTCAGACACATCAAAAGAGCAACCACTTCTTCAAGTACTTCCTCAATGAAAGCTTGTATATTATGAGGTGACCGAAATTAAGTTTTGAATTTAATCTTTCCATGTTGAGTATATAATTTCAATAGTTTTTTATTTTCCCACATCTTGCAAAAATTAAGCACATCTTTTATCAATTTTAGGAGCTCTTAAAAGAAATCCAAGTCATGCTCTAGAATCTTAAAATGGTAATATATTACTTCTTTTAGTGAATAACCTATCTCTATTATCACAACATTAACCTCGTGAACTCAAACTCATCATAATCTACCATATCAACTAAGTTCTTAATATACGTCAAGCATGAAAACTTCATAAACACTCCTCCATGGCAAACTTTTAGTGGAAAATTGAGGGATATTACTCTACATGTAAACTGAAGAATACGTATGATAAATACTCATAAAATCCTACAAATACCAAAGGGCATTAGAAAATGTCAAACAAAGTAATATAAACTGACTGTATATCGTATGGGTCAAAGTCATCACCTTTATTCTGAATAAACCAAATGTACTAACCATAATTCGATGATGAAATATTATCATTGTCTTTTGGTTCGCTTCGAGCAAAACAAAGTGTGATATAGAATCATTGATGGCATAAAGAAGATAAATTAGGAAAAGTGGAGATTGTAAAGCGTCATTTTGTTTTTAGCAAGGGAAAAAGAAACAACAATAATGACCTCACATAGAAAACAAGTGATTTTATTCTTACAACGAAAACATACTTAGTTAATCAAGAACTGGAATAACAAGAGATGGACAACCACATCATCATCGATAAAAATTGCTAGAGATTGAAACCGAGATTTTGAACACACCACTTGAACAACTTGGAGTTTTCTCAATATGATTAAATATATTATCACGGCTTGTCCTTTAACTTTACACCAACCCGTATCGTGTGTCCTTTATCTTTAGAAATTACACTGAGTGTCCTTTATTTGGAACTTTTGCACAACACAAGTCCTTTATACTAACCTCCATCCATTTTCATAGTTAAGACCAATCATGTGCCCCTTACACGAGGGGCAAAACTGTTATTTTATCATTTTCTATATGAAATTTTATAATTACACATATGTAAACTAGTTTATTTACATATATGTAATTACTTATAACGTGTATATATAATTTGATTATTACACATATATAAATTACTCTTGACATGTATCTAATCATAAAAATACATATAATAAACGATAAAAATATCACACACACACACACACACACACACATATATATATATATATATATATATATATATATATATATATATATATATATATATATATATATATAAGAGTGGGGGTGGGATTTAGGGAAAATGCTTAAAAGTGTGAAAACGGTCAGAACGATTTTGGTGTTGACATGTGGCATTGGTGCTAACCTACACTAAGGGGTAATATTGTCAAAAAATCCATGCACATGTCACTCACATGCCAAAGACCATCCACATCAAGTCACATGCACATTCCACTATCTTTTTTTAAACTCCTATAACTTTTTTATACGTGATTGTTTTTTTTTAAATTACACCATAAAATCGAATGTTTTATTATCTTTCCAACGATTATACTGTTGCTATACTTTGAAATAAAAAAAATGACATGAACTGGGTGTTCAAATAAAAATGCCATAAAACACATGTTCAAATAAAAATGACATAAAATACCAAGTTCAGAGAAAACGCCATGAAAATACCCAATTGAAAACGCCATAAAACAGCCAAATTCAGGAAAAAAAACAATGAAAAACCAGTTCAAAACACTATAAATAACAAAGTTCAAAATGCCATAAAAATAATGTTCAAAACGCCAAGAAAACAAAGTTCAAAACATCATAAAAAACCCAATTCATTCTTTTTCGAAAAATATATCGTTAGTATACTCATTGAAAAGATAAAAACACGTTTAATTTTATGGTGTAATTTTTTTAAGAAAATAATCACGTATAAAAAGTTATTGGCATTTAAATATGACATGGGAAATGACATTTGATTAGCATGTGCGCCCTTGTTTGGATCTTCGCATATTAACACTTCTGGTAGTTCTAAAGTTCCTATTATTTACAAAAATGTTACCGCATCAATTTTAGCCACAAATCGTAAAGATTTTGTGGCTGAAAATCGTTATCACCGTTTTCACACTTCTATACGTTTTTTTCTGATCCCATTTCTCTCTCTCTATATATATATGTATATATAATGATTGTTTATTATGAGTTCTGAAAGTTCTATAAAAATAGTCTTAAAAATATACCAATTTTTAATTTTTTTTATTAAATTTCGTTATTTTGGTATATAAAAAAATAAGTGCACGAAAAAGTTTTTTATATAATAAAAAACGATTTTTAATAAAAAAATTGTAAAAAAACAAAATTTGATTTGTTTTTTAGTCTTTTTTTTGTCATTTTTTAGTTTTCTAATTTATATTTAATTTTTTTATGATTCTCTCTATGAATCTGAGATGTTTTTTAAGGTAATACACGTAAATTAAATAAAAATAACAAATTTGCCTCTCATGTGAGGACAAATGATTGATCTTAATCATGAAAATATATGGATATTAGTACAAAGGACATACGGTGTGCCAAAGTTTCAAACAAAAGACACTCAGATGTAATTTTTTAAACATAAAGGACACAAAATACAGGTTGGTGTAAAGTTAAAGGACCGTGTAATTTACTCTAAATTTTAATTAGTTATTAATTTTACAAACTAAAATCTAATTCACTAATCACTCTACCTTTTGTATGAGATTTGATTTTGGAGTTGCCCCGTTAATGTTCATTTTCCGTCACCCATCAATTCCAAGAACCTTCCTATTACATTTTAAACATAATCTAATTTCGTGTTGATTGGGTTATTCCCGTTGAAAAGTGACTAATTTCTTTCAAAAACATCGCAATCATCGTTGACGGAAGCAAGAATATCACAAAAATCGAGACAGATGTTGACAAATTCGCAATTAAATTAACCCCCTTGAAGGGGGTGTCTTGCTTCTAGGGTTTGTTTCTTCATCATGGATTTGTTTTGGGTCTGATCGGCTGCGTAATTTCTCTCAGGACTTTTCACAAACAGGTGGTGTGCGTACAGCAGGGCTTGATTTTTTCACCTTCTGGTTCTTGAATTGTCTTGGGACTTTTCATTAACAGGTGGTGTGCGTGCTAATTTTGATCATGAATATGTTTTGGGTCTGATCGGCACTGTGATTTCTCTTGGGACTTTTCACAAACAGGTGGTGTGCGTGCAAGTTTTGATCTGGTTTTGGTCTTGGAAACTTGAAGTGGGCTTTAAGTTCTTGAAACATGGGTTGTGTTTGTTGCAAATGTAGTCGCAAAGCTCCATCGTCTTGGTCGGATGGTGGGAAGAAAATAAAGGGGAAGAAAGATAGAAATGCAGCTGCAGATGATTTGTTAGAAGTTGTCCCCATTCCTTCTCATAACTTCAAGCTGGAGTGTGCTGTGCTTACGCGCAGAGGGTATTATCCCGACACACCGAATAAAGAAAACCAAGATTGTTTTTGTATAAAAACAAGTCTTCAAGGTAACCCAAATGTCCATTTCTTTGGTGTTTTTGATGGGCATGGTCATGCCGGGAAACAATGTTCAGAATTCATAAAAAACAGACTCGTCGAACTTCTTTGCAGTGACGATACGTTAGTTGAAGATCCTGTTAATGCTTTTAACATAGCTTTCTCGACGACTAATACCGAGCTCCATGAAAATCCAGACGTTGATGATTCGATGAGTGGCACGACTGCGATTACTGTTCTTGTTATTGGAGATAAGCTTTACGTCGCTAATGTGGGTGATTCGAGAGCTGTGATTGCCGTTAAAAAAGATGATCATGGTCATGTTGTTGCTCAAGATTTGTCTCAAGATCAAACCCCTTTTAGGAATGATGAATGTGAGAGGGTAAAAGAATGCGGGGCTAGGGTTTTGAGTGTTGATCAAGTTGAAGGTGTGAAAGATCCGAGTGTTCAATCGTGGGGTGATGAAGAGAATGCGGGCAGTGATCCACCGCGGTTATGGATGCGGAATGCGATGTATCCAGGAACTGCGTTTACTCGTAGTGTAGGTGATAGCATTGCGGAAAAGATTGGTGTTGTGGCGGTTCCTGAAGTTTCAGTAGTTCAACTCACCGCTAATAACCCATTTTTTGTACTTGCGAGTGATGGCGTGTTTGAATTCCTGTCTAGCCAAGCTGTCGTTGATATGGTACGTTGTTATTACACGTCTCAGTCGTGTCAGGTTTTAGGTTCATGGGTAAAGTTGAACCAAACATGATCCATGTTATTATTTGTGTTAAAGATAATTTTAACCTCGATACACTTAAAATCACGCAATCCAAACACGACCCATTTAACTCATTCATCTAAAACGGGTTATAATCAAGTTGTAAACGGGTTGGAGGGTTGTACTAAATGGGTTAAACAGCCATAAGCGGGTTGATGGGTCTAACCCTTTTTTAACCAGAATGGGTTGCCTAGTCAACCTGTTTAGTTAAACGGGTTTAAAAGGGACAAAACCTAATCTAATTAACGGGTTAGATATGACAACCCAAAACCTGATCATTTCATGTCGTGTTAGGAATAGCTAGCTGTAGTTATGTAGAATGTGTTTTTGTTTGTTTAAACAAAAACATTATTTGCTAACCCGTTTTTCGGTTTGTTGCTGTCTAGGTTGATAGATACATGGATCCTAGGAGCGCGTGTGCTGCAGTTGCTGCAGAATCATACAAACTATGGTTAGAGCATGAGAATCGTACAGATGATATAACAATCATTGTTGTACATGTTAAAGGCTTATTAAATGTGAGAATCGATATAAAATGTTTCGGTTCATTGCAAATTATGGTAAAATAGCTGTATTCTGATTAGAACTTGCAAATATCTTTGCAGCAGTCAGGTGTTACAGATGGTGATGAAGAAGGTGGAAGCAGTGGTGTCGAACCAACAGATGTGAAACCGGATGTTACACCACCACATTCAGAGATGTTCCGGTCAGTGGGAAGCAATTTCTCACAGGCTCTTCATTTCCATCAAGCTTTGTTAACCAATGGTAAGAAACCGTGTCTCGAGCCACCCAGATGATAGTTTGCAATTCTTGTTGGGCACGGTCAACCCATATAGCAGCATTTAACACGACAATCATTGTAACATTATGTGGTATTATTAGTCTAGTTACCATAGGTGGATGATTTTAACGATTCAAGAAGAAAAATGTAGTTCTTTTTGTAAAACCACACTAATGTTTGAAAGCATTGCGAAAAATGTTCTACGTTTTGGGTCGGGCTTCAGCCCATTGGGCCTAATCATGTCCACGTCGCGTCACCTCTTCTTTTATAGTATTACATATACATATATATGCAAACAGACTTGAGCGTCGAGGGTGAATCAGCTTTAGTTTTAATCTTAAGGTGTGTTTAGTTAGCAGAATGTTTTGAAAATGGAATTGGAATTTGTAGGGGTGAGCATTTTCCATTACCAACCCGGCCCGATACCCGAACACACCTGAAAACACTAATCGATAAAATACCCAAAACGAATACTCGGTTCGAGTTCTTTTTTACATCGGGTACCATGGTCCATAGGTAATAAACTGAACCGAACTTACACTTCAGTTCCAAGCCACTCCACACATGAATACTTGGTTATTTTTTGCAGTAGCTCTCTGTAGTGGAGAAATATATTAAATCATGTGATTTGGTTTCACAACATTATTCATTTATTAAAATCTTTTGACCCGTTTGTTAACCATAAATTAACTAGTTAACCTTCAAAAGTATGATCAGAATACTTCTAGTAAAAATTACTATTTATTCTTGTAATAACCTCCTAAAATAGAAGTGGTATCACCTGGTAAATACAAAAAATATTCAAAGTGGGTAAAAAAGTTTTGTGGGTGTGAAGCTGAAAAGAAAAGAGCCGAACAGAATAGAACATAGTGGGAGTCATTTACACTACTCCCATATTAGTAAACATAATTAGCATGTTTAATTTTTGTTGTCTGTTTGGCCCATCTTCCTTGATCACATCTTCCTCAACCGAATTCATGATTTAACACAGCCTAGCCGTTGTGCCTGTTAAATCATGAATTCGGTCCATATTCTTTATTTCGGGTTTTATTCGGTTTTTAGACTTAATCGACCTAAACCCGAACTCATAAGAATTATTGGAACCGACCATTGTACCTACCTTATTTGGTTTAGGTCGGTTTGGGTATTTTTTGGGTCGGTTATTGGGTTTTTCCGGTCGAGACCCTAGGAATTTGTATAGGAATTGGAATATGAGGGAATTGGAATATGAAGGACTTGGATTTGAAATTTAAACATTTCAATAGGAATTGGAAATTATTGGAATCTCAATTCCATTTTTGATGTGTTTCATTATCAAATGAATTGGAATCTATCACCTCGGTCCCTACCACCCTCGGTTCGGATTGAAACTGGTACGGGTCGAAAACCGTGCAGGTCAAAACCGTATAGGTCGAAACGGTTCGAGACGAAAACGGTACAGGTCAAAACAGTGTGCGTCAAAACCAATATGGGTCAACCGGTCGAAGATTTCAACGAATTTACTTGAATTCCTCACATGTAAAGGATTTTGAAATCCTTTAGTTAAAGGAAATTATGCACAATTCCAATTCTAGTTTCTTTACCAGCCAAACACATAAAGATTGAAATTGAGATTCTAATTCCAACAAATTCTATGAACCAAACATTTAAGAGTTGGAATTCAAATTCCAATTCTATTGAATTCCAACGAGCCAAACGTACCCTTAGATTTTCTACATATTGCATTCATCTCTGGACTCGGAATGCTATATATGATGCAACCTGGCGAAATAAGACATTGTACATAATAGTTAAAACCTTCCATTGATTCTCTTCATGTCATACGACGCCTGTAGCCTTATTTCTATAATTAACCTGTGAATCATCTTCTCAAGCATAGCAAACAATAACAGCATACAAGAAGTTTCATATATGGATTAAAATTTGAGAAGACAATGCGACCAACAAAAAGCGGGAAAATTTAAAAAACAAATATTGAGGAAATTGCATCAACAAAATGAAAGTACTAAAACTTGCACACCACTTGAGAGTCGAGTCTGAATCAAACTCCACGTCGATACACAAAAGAAAGGAAACCAAGCACCTTGCAGTTAAATGTTTGCAGGATTGAACAAAGTTATCAGTTTGCTGGTGTAACAGCAACCGGGCATTTTCCTAATGTATTCCATAAGATATAATCCCCAGAGTGGACCTGCATGTGACAAAAAAATAAATACTATTAAGACAAGGACTCAAAAACATATACACCTTTCTACAGCTGAAAGTGGCTAATCCGGTGAGTCAAGCGTTAGGCAGGGGTTTAAAACAGATAGGGTCAAGTAAGCTTGGCTAATAACACTTTTATGCCTAATTATTTTAATAGTAGACAATACTTCATGCGCTTTATATGATTACAAAGAGAATACTATTACAGTAATACAGTTAAGGCAACTTTTTGGCCATTTTGACCTGCTTGACATTTTTAATCAGTTCACTCTTTAGCTAATATTTTTAAATTCAACCCAAATCTATCCATTCATACGTAAACGGGTCAAAATTGCTACCTCTAGCTACTAGATATGGATATCCTATTTTTAAATTCAAAAATAAAATTATAAAAAAGTGATCCCGACTTGAGTTTATCGATCTTGATGACATTTCCAAAGGGGCGCTTTAAATGTGCTAAGAGAAACTGACAATAAAAAATTGGTAGTAAAAGAGAGCCATGAGAGGATTAAATCACCTGTGTTGAATACTCCACAGGAACCTTCACAGATGGAAAGATGTTTACCTACATATCAATTAACCATAAGAATGTTTTTTTCCTTGAATAGGTGAATATAAAAGAAAAAAAGATATTATAGAAAGTTTATGCTTCTCCGTATCTTAAGGTTGCAGTAATAGGACTCACAGATTTAGGATCTATCATCATTCCAGCAAGAGATGTCCCCGACATCTTCAAAGAAACCTTTGCATAGTTGTATGCATGCCAGCAAAACGGTTCTTCTAAATCAACAGCTGGAAGATGCTTATTCATTTTCTCCACCAAATATTCCTCTACATTAACCATGCTATTCCCCTGCTCTATCTCCGTATCACTATCTTCATCGCCACCTTGAACAGATCCAGAGTCCACTGCGCTTTGACCTTTCCACTGAGCAAACTTAACAGTTCCCGGAAAAGTTGCTTCAATACTCTTCGCACCAACCCCTCGACCACTCGCTATAATTTTCCATTCAACAGAGTGCTTGGTATAAGAAACCGTACCAATAGAAGGCGTCCCCTCAAATGAAATTACCTTTCTTCTAGGAAAAGGCATATTCACCGTACAAAATTCCATAGTTAACGGCGCCTTATAACCTTCCATCAAAGATAATTTAAATAAAAAAGCGCCTTCGTTTTCTGACACCATTGAAAGCTGGTAAAATCCCTTCACTGGAACAGAACACGGAGCTTGATACCGTAATAATACGAAATTACCGAGTGGTGGTGAAAACATCACCGCCTGTTTATCACTGCCACCTTGTTCGGGAACTTGAGCACATGGGTGAAACGATAATATCTCGATCCGTTTACTATCTAATCCGGTCAGTGGAAACAGGACGTCGGGCAGTCCCTCTAATTCTGCCCGACAGTTTACATGACCCAAGACCGATATGCTATCGGGAATCTCGTCTCGGTCGTACATTGCTGCGTTAACAATCTCGTGAATTGTGAATAGCAGTCTCTGCTTTCCTTTAAAAAGATACGGCTTCCAAGCTGGTTGCTTGCTGTCTACAGGCGCCACGTCAGCTGGTGAGAACCCATTGGTCCTAATTGCAGTTATATTTGAGTAGCTGAGGTCCAAGGGTGTGCCTATATGTAAAACAAGTAGCATGTCAAATTTACAACAATGCCATACAACCCATGTTTTTTGTGTGTATTCAACTTTAAACTTCTAGCATTGCCACTTACACCCCCTCAACTTTCTAAAAGCTTTGTAAAATGTTCATTTTGAGCCCCTAGAGTTTTACGTACTTATTTTTATGTACGTGGGTCAAATATAATATGTTCCGTGCTTATATTTATGTACGTTTTTGTTTGGTCTACGTTTTGTTCGGAAAGAGTCGGGTCAAATATAATACGTTTTCATACGTGGTAAAAATTCGAGTTACTTTACGTTTCCACTCCGCCGCAACGTGTGGTACCATTCTTTAATGTAAAAATAACTATTTTCTTACGTGCTATTTTTTAAGTAAGTTTCGTTATAAATCCAAGTTGGTTTACATTTCGACTTAAACTTTATCGATAATGAGTTAGGTCAAATATAATATGTTTTCGTGCTTGTTTTCATGTGTGTTTTCAGTTGGTCTACGTTTTGACGTAAATTTTGTTCGAAAACGAGTTGGGTCAAATATTTGACGGTATAAGTTCGAGTTACTTTAAGTTTCGACGCCGTTGCAACGCGCGGCGGGTCAAAATACTAGTAATGAAGATATTGAAGACGAGAATAGAATTAAGATTTAAAAATACAGAAGTTGACTAACCGAAGGGCATTGCGGTGCTTATGAAGCTTCGAAGTGCATCTTTATCGAGGTTCCTGGGACCGATTTTTGAGTGTCTGATGTAATGGAGCCACCACCAATAGCGGTTGAATTAGTAGAAGCTGCAACTGGCGGTGCTACTGGTTTCGGTCTGGCGGAAATGCCGATACTTCCGGTTAGGGAATCTAATAAGCCGCCAACAGAAGGTCCTGCACTTACAACCACTTCTGGTTCTGAGAGATCTGATGTAATTATGTCGCCTAGAACATGGGCCACCATGAATGCTCTGTAGAGAAAAATGAAAAACCTTTATAATGCGATTGGTAAAAAAACAATATCCTTAATAGACGATAAGAGAAAAAGCTAAAGCAGGAGCAATGCAGGTATCTTAAGGCTAGGGGGATCAGACGCATATTGTCTACAAGTCAAATTGTAAAGAAATAAACTAGTACAAGGTTTTGTATTCGATAAAACGTCATACATTAACTTAGTTCTCCCTTTAAATTAGTTCAAACAGGCATTTGGGATCCTTTTCCTGTTACATCAAGATAGTTTCTTTCAATGATTAGTTACTTCTATTGATGACTTCTCTCTAATGACTTGGCTTATATTGAACTATGTTCTCATTTCAGCGGCTTTTGTGTTAAAATTCAAACATAACTTTTGTGCACTTTAAGGAATGATAACGCCTAAGAACCCATTTTATCGACTAAACACGCAAGCTTAAAAAGGTGTAGTTGATAGAAAAATAGACATTTTATTGGGACCACTAAAGCCCACTTACTCCAAACACATGATCCTAAACATTTTCGGGGTAATAATGTTTCAATTGCTTGTTTTGTCAATGTCATTTGCCATATGTTTTCTTTTGTTCTTACCGGTGGCTCTCTTTTGTATGTTTTTGTAAGAGATTTCAAGTACAATTCTTTGTGGAGAAATAGTGTCATGGAAAATATTGTGGAATAATTACTTAAACATCTAAATATCTAATAAAGTTTAACATATAGTAGATGCTTGGGATAAAGGATTCTGTCAATTTAAGTCATGTACTTGTGCATTTCAAGATAAAACACATCATATGGAAAAGGCATATATTCAAAAGCAGTAGACTTGTTGAAACCAAAACGAAATATCTTGAGCAGGGTATAGAAATGAGTAGCATATAAATGCCCAAACAGAATGCGATGAAGCAACAACTAATGCAGTGGTAAAGAAAATTAATCATAGAAATAGGCATATCTTTTAGATGCTGCAAACATAACGAATATAGATAGTGGTGGACAAACCAACATCTCAAACACTTGGTAAAAGTTCCTCTAATAGCTAAATTTGCAAATACAACTTACCATACCCTGTGATGCATGGAAGTTGAAGCAAGAGGGAAGACAAATTTCCATCAACTCCAACACCATTGCCACAATCAGACCTCCTACATAGCGTGTTGTATGTTTTTAAATGATCGGGTTCAACCAACGGCAATACAAGTATGTAATATTGACCCTTGGCATGCAAAATGAGCGGCAACAATGTATGATTTTCCCCGTTTTCCTCTTTCTTAACATGAAGACTTACTATATGACGCATAATTGGATCATCAACCCATGAATCTGATCCTTCAGTTGACTGTTTGACCCGTATTCCATACCCAAGCGCAGACCCTTCCCTGCATTATGTACTGAATCAGTAAGTGTTGCTAAGGAGTAAGGACAGCTTACAGTTACACATATGTGAATGCCTATATTTTGAACATATTACCAAGTAACTTAAGGAAGTCCACGTTACAAACAAAAAAATGTAACAATAACCAATGTTGTAAAACACGGTATAGGCGGCTGAGTACTCGCGAAGTAATCGCTACGAGGTAGGGTGCCGAGACAATTTTCTTCAACTCCGCCTAATTACTCGGAATCGATCAAACTCAGTCAGAATCGGGGATCTAGTCGGTCAACTCGGGCTGAGGTTGACAATAAAAAAAATAAAACATAATTCTTATGTCTATAATATTAAAAGAATGAATATTATTATTTCAAGGAACGAATATCACTTTTTGAAATACCTTAGTATTTGAACATGTATTTTTTTATTTATATTAATATTCATGTATTTTGTTATAAATAATAAGTAAACTTAGGTTATTTAACACATATATATGATTTACCAAAAAATAAATTTCTTTATAATTTATCATGTTCGATGCCTACTCAGAGAACTTGCAACTCCCTAGTTAACCGACCTGGGAGCGTGTAGCAACTACTGCAACCATGACAATAACCAGTCATAAAATTCTAACACTATATCCATAACTGAAAGTTCATATAGTAATCTAATTAACTTCAACAGGTTTCACAGCAAATCTGAAGTTCAGAAAACCTTTTTTTTCCTTCCGAAAACGCAGCAGCTAGCTCCAAATCATTCGGAACATTCAAATCTAGACCATCTTTAGAGCGCTCATTTGCTCTCTTAACAGCAACCCTCCAACGTCTCTCAACTACCGGAAACCTCCTGCTCAATTACAACAGCAAAAACACATCATACGGTTAGAAGTAGATATTGAAAACTGAGATGCTTATAGCGAGTAAATTGGATCTGTTAAAGTGAAACACATATGAAACCCTAGCAATTTATGAATCAGAGTGATTGAAGTTACCGAGAGAAGACGACGGTGTCTTGATTGTTGAGGATCCAAAGAGCTCGAATGCTGCAACTAATTGGCATCGTTGATTTCTGGTGTTCGTTGAAAATTTGGAAGGTTTTATGCAAGCAGATACAGATAGGGGTTTGTTTGTTTGTTCTACAGGATTCATTTCATTTTTAGTCCCTAAAGAAACACTTTGTTTAGATAAGTGTGTGTTTCCAAACCAACAATACATTTACAACTCCCTGATATCAATGCATTGTGAGAAATTGGTTTTGAGAAGATGTTTATAATACACTGAAAGCGATTGAATGGATAACCTAACCAAGCAAATCGCTTGTGTCGACCGGTTTGAAGTTTATGGTTCAACAAATTGGGTTTTTTTATGGTTCGGTTTATAATTTGAAACTTAACACTCACCATTTTAGATTATGATTGAATAACTTAGGTTTTTTTATGGTTATGTTTATGATTGAAACTTAAAAATGGCCTTGTAGGCCAGACTTAAGGTTTGGTTTATTATTCTCTGTTTTTTTGTAAGCATAGGCATCCAAGAAACATTAATTCAACCATTTAAATATTTTTCTTAAAAAAGTTAAATACAAGTTTAAAAATTCAACCACTCTACTACGGGTGTGTAAATAGTGGTTCGATTCAGTTTTTACCTTTAATCATGTCTGTAACTACTGACTTCGGTTATGGAATTTCCTTAACCATAACCGAACTTCAGTTCGGTTAATTAGTTATGAAACTCGATTATGGTTCAGTTTCGGTTAATTGACTGACCTAAGTTTGAACAAAATTTAAACAAAATGAACATATTAGACAATTATTGTCTGAGTTACAATCGTTTTTTATAAATAAAAAAGACAAAAAAAACTTACACATGCATAAAATGAGCCATTTTTTTAAACATTTCAAAACTGGTTATATAACATAAAAAACTTACGTGTGTATTTTTTATGTATATAGAGTTTGATATCTTGGATATGTATATTTTAATATAGATATATTTTAAAGCATGTCTTACTTCATTTCGGTTCGATTAAGGTTCAGTTATGGGACACCTTTAATCATATTCATATCTATAACTGACTTATCGGTTAATCAAATAGCATCATTCATAACTGTTGATTACTATCGGTTATCGATTAATTTGATTTAACGGTTAAGGTTTGCTCACTCCTACACTATACCCAATCCAACCGACCCGACCAGTTTGGTGTGTTTAAAAAACCAAATGTGATCAAGCATGTTAAGCGATGTGCTTTCATTTTATCTTTTTGGTATTATCCTTTTGAATTATTATCATATGAATACAAGGTGGTGATGACCCGTAGATGATCTTTAATTGTAGATTAATAATTATTTGTTACTTTTAGTATTAAATAGTAACCGAGAAGTTTTAATTATTTTTATTTTTATTTTTTATTAGTAATATTTTATTGATTATTTAATTTGATTTTTAGTGTTAACTTTTTACAAAAATTCTAAACGTGCATATGTATTTATTTATCTTTTTAACATTTCAAGTTATACTCCGCGCGTTGTGATGGTATGTTACCGCGAATTGATTCGATTTGTTGCAATATCGATACGATCCATGTACTTGGTACAAAAATCAACACATGTTTTACATGATTGAAAACAGTAAAAACGAACACCGCACCAATGTTGTTCGTACAACACCGGTCAGTTCAGAGTGTCATGGTACTAGTAAACATTTTTCATTTATCCTCACAGATAGAGTTGTATAAATGTAAATTTTTCAAAACTGAAAACCATATAAAATGAATACAGGTACCGGTACCAATGTTTGGTGTGATAGGGTAGTAATATAATGTCAGTTTACCAAGAGGAAAAACAATATAAATAAACTCGTGTACCGAAAACGACGTTGTTCGGTTTGGTATGGTATGGTAACGATACAGTGTCAATTTATCGAAAGGAAAACAATAAAAAAGATACCAGTACCGATACAAATGTTGTTTAGTCTGTTTCGGTTCGATTTGGTATGATAGCGGCACAATATTCAATATCAATAAAATTCATAACGCAATGTTGAAAAAAATAAATAAACATAGAATACAAACCAACCAAACCGATACTAATTGAATATCGGTACCAGTATCAATATTCGTTTTTATTGTTTTCGATGTAAGGTTTTCTTTTTCGATTACTATAGACTATTGCACATACCGGTACCGTAATGAAACAAACATATACCAATCGAATTTCCATCGAAAAATCACGAGAGGAATCTCATTGGTAATTATTATTAGGCACTAGTCCACTACATTAACAGTAATAGTCTGAACTATTTTATTATTTTCATTATTTACTTGATATATTTCAACCAATATACAACCATAAACAGTTGGTATAAATACTCAATATAATTTTTGCTTCTACTAACTAATTCAACAAATATTCAATATAATTTTATTTCTATCCAAATTCCAGTATTGAAGTATACTATCATGATGTACAAGTATTCTTAAAAATGCTAAACTATGCCCTTTATAGGTTGTAATAAAAACCTAACACAACCACAAAAAAGCCCTTTATAGATTGTGATAAAACTAAACACAACCACAAAATAAAACTGAACGCTTTTAAGGTCTCAAAGATCAATCGAAAGGTAGGAAATGATGGACCCTGCACGCCTTCGGGTCCTCTCACTAACCTTTGATTTCTCGATCAGAACCTTTTTGATATTCACACATGTTGAAATGACGGTGGCCACCCCGGCTGAACTCACACCGGGGCAGTAGACCATGTGGCAGGACTGAAGCCATTTGCATCTTTTAACAAGATGGGCTAAACCAACGTCTGTTATCTCACGGCAATGTGAGAGTACAATATCCTGTAGCAAAGGGCACCCTTCACCTACCTCTGCCAATGCCATATCGCGCAAATTCTGTTGAAAGATAGAAAAATAGATCATGATTCTATGATCATACAAAAAGGAGATGTTACTTAAGTTAAAATCATGAAAGTAGCCATTTTCTAAGGTGTTATACCTCTTAACAATATCAAGCATGCAGACATGAGATACATGAATCTCTGGTCATTTAACCACGTTCACTCACCTAAAACCTAAATATTTTCATCCTATAAGCGAATCTATGCCTTATACGGTGTCATGTATCACATTAGTTTTAAGTCGTTAATTCGTTATTGATAGGAAAATGTCTTAATGCGAGCAAAAGTTTTTGATAAGCGGCAGACCTCATGGCTAAATGACTTTTGTTTCTAACTTGGCTATAGAGGTACAACACACCCAAGAAACTCATTTTTCATATGAATTCAAATAATTATCTAACTCAACAATAAATTAATTGCATTACACAATAGAACATTCATAGATTATTAATGTATTAGATAAGAAACATAAGATTACTCAAAATTATATTGTTAGAATAATAATCTCGTTCTTTTATTTTACATAATGGAATGATTTAGAAAGTTGAAGCATTAAAAAAAAAGAATCGGTTTTTAACACATTTGCAACTTTTGTTGTGTTACCTGAAGAACGCTAACATCCAAATATGTTAGTCGATGACAGCCTCTTGCAATAGCGGTTATTCCGGTATCTCCTATATGGTGGCAGCCACTGACATTTAAATGACATAATAAGGGGCAACCATTACCAATAGCCACCAGAGCTTCATCCCCTACCCTGTTAATACAAACACATTTTTTTAAAACAATATCAACATAGGAACCTAAAGGAACTGATATATCCACACACAGGGGCGGGACCCACATAGTAGACACCGGTTTCACGTGACACATTATATAGTACCGGATGCCTGTTTTTTTGTTATTTATGGTATCCGACAGTCAAGTGACACTGATTCACAAGACATTTTTCGAAGAGTGGTCCTACAAGAAAAATCTGGGTTCGCCACCATTTGCACATACAATAACTTGTCTTTCGAATGAATAACATTATGTGGGCGTGTACATTAATATTGTAGATATAATATATTAGAGATAATCATAATTTTTAATAGAAGTGAACAGATCATGCTTACCTGTCACAAAAACGAATGCTGAGATCCGTAAAGTATTTACAGTTGTCACCAACAGTTACAATTCCCCTTGCTCCCGACCTATGAGTTATAGATAAATTAGTTATAAAAACTGTACATAACTGAGAAATGTGAATCATATAATTATACTTACGAGAAGAATAATGCCTCGTAACATCTGCGAATATGAAGCTTTTTTAAATTCTTGCAGCCAATAGCAATGCTTCAGATGCCATCATCCCCAATGATAGAGCAATCCACTAAATGAAGAGCTTGCAAATACTTGCAACCTTTGCCAACTTCAGATAGGGCTTCATCACCTATTTTTTGACAGTATAGTAATGCTAACTCCTTAAGATGCCTGTAAATTTACCATGTTAACCTCAGTACACAATGCGCAACTGATGGGAATGATACTCTTGTGATTAAGAAAGAAAAACCTAAAGTGCTGCAAGTTTATTCTAAAAGGGCCAAAGGGGTAGTTTCGGAAAGTAACTAAAAGTTGTTAGAAAGTGAGTGGTGGTATAAGTAGTGGAATAATTCATATACGGGTGTGTGAGAGTTTGTTACTGGTTGGTAGCTCCTGCATTTGTGCATGGAGAGAGGGTAAACACCTGGAAATCGTTTGAGTCCTTGTATTGTCTCTTTTGATTTACAATTTCTGAGTTCTTAATAACAATCCTACCGTTTTCTTCTCTATTTCCTTTTACTATTTTATCACATTCTTATCAGCAACCTATCAAAATTAACGAAAAACTTTCTCATGAAAAAAAAATTACTTTTTAAGAATCGAAATTATATAAATAATAAAATCTTTCAAAAATGAAAAGTCAAAGTAACTATACAGTCAGAAACTGAATCGGTTTACTGTTTAGTAGGACTACAACTGATACTTCTTCTTTACTTTCCCGACTGAATTAGTATATAGTAAAGGACGGGTGGGTTGATGGGTCAAAAATGTTCTGAGTAAAAACGTGTTACATTTTAGCACGAATCAAAACGATCCAAGCTAGGTCAGGTGAAGTGACTAGCAAACACTATTTTACTATTTTTAAATTATTTAATGTAAAATTACAAGTACAAAAGCAATATAATAGAATAGTAATCGATATATCGAATAAAAGATTTAGGTGGTATGCATTAGAATTTAGAACAATACTTTAGGCAACTTTCAACATATTCAATTTTAATATCTTCCCCTTTAACTATCTTTTTTTACCTGTTAGAGATAAAAGATAACCAAAATGGTCACTACCAATCCCTACAAAGGTAAACACCCATCATGATAGCCTATTGGGAAATGAGAATATAATATATATTGGTAAAACCCAACTAGTGTTGGATAAAATGTTTGGTCTTGTAAATTCTAATAACTCTTTAATCAGTATACACTGAAAAATAAAGAAATTAAACTGCTTACTTCTTAAGGCAAATTTACTAGTTATTTTATGGGCAAATATCATAAAAAACCAACATACTTTTTTATTTTTCTCACAAAAGTCCCTTAACCCAACTTTTACACGTAAAAGTCCCTCAACTTGTTACTTTTTTGAGGGAGTTATGTGAGAAAAATAAGAAAGTATACTGGTTTTTTATAGTATTTGCCCTTACTTTATTAGATAATATAAAGTTCATAAAAGAGGACTTTGATCGTAACTTACATGCAAGCCTTTCCGATGCTTTCTAGCCCATATGTGGTAACATTGTGGCAACCGTTAACTTCCAGACGTGTAAGTTCAGAGCAACCAGCTGCAACAGCCTCTAATCCCTTATCACTCAAGAAATAGCAATCACTCAGCAACAGACTCTTCAAATTTTTACATCCCTTCCCAATGGCACAAAGGCTCCTGCATATGTCAATGAACATATGTATAATCATAAATCCCAAAATTTGTGTATCTTATGTCCTTTTAGATCAAACTAGAACATAAATCTTCTACTTGTGCCAATCACATGTAGGGTTGTTTTGTTGGTTCATTCATAATAGTTACATTGCATTGCACAAACTTTGGTTCAAACCCCGAATAGTGTTACTTGACAGTCGTTAAGAGTCATGTGCATAGCACATGTTGGCTAGAAACATTATTGTCAGCTTACTAACTTCATCTTCAACCTAATGTCTATATTCATCCATCTATTTATAAAAAGATACAATACAAAAAGAGGAAACCAGGAAAGAAAAAACTAACTTGTCTGAAAATCTCTGGAAACTATAAAGTGACAAAGACTCCAACAACACACAAAGGGTTCCAACAGCACTCAAAGCCTCATCCGTAACCATAATGCATTGCAGATTCAGGTTTTTCAAAAAAGGGCATCCTTTTGCAACAGCAATTACGCCTTTGTTGTTTATAAACTCTGAGTCTAATGACAAAGTTTCAAGAATTCTACAATGAGACCCCACAGCTTTGAGCGACACATCACTTATTTTAGCACATGCTGCCACACCCAATGATTTCAAGGTCTTCCCACAGCCAATGGCTAAGTCAACTAAACCAGCGTCGGTCAAACCTTCACAAAATCGCAAATTAAGCGCTTCAAGTTGTTTGCAACACTCGCCAATAGCACCGAGAGCATGATCTCCAACATAGCAACCCTTTTAAAAGAAGTAGAGTATTAGATTTTGACATTCAATAAACATATGTGAAACAAAATATTTACCTGCAAATCCAATGATTTCAAAAACCGACATTTCTGGGCTACAAACGTAAGGCCAGCACTTGTTGCATTAGAGCACCATATGAGAGTCAATTTCTCAAGTTTGGTAAATCCATCAGCAACGGCAGCCAAACCGGCATCCGATAAAGAATATGACTCAAATTTCTCAGCCACAAAGTTAAACCTGAGCCATTTAGATTGCCTAACACTGTGCCGCCTTCCCTGCGTTTTGCAATAATAAGAATAATCAAGATATAATTTTTAACCTTAACTTCAACATGCGTCTCAGTATGATGTAACATTATTACCAGACAGCAATAAAACAAATCCGAATACTAGTACTTATTATGTTATTAACGAACTTTGGATGAAAACCAATTAATGTCTATACAACAACAAGGTTCTTACTTGTATTCAACAAGATTTGGTAAAAACTAAGGCATATAATTTAACTTTTATAAAGTCTAAAGGTATTGATACGTTCCCTAAAAACGTCCATCATAACTAAGAATATCATTAACTTCAAGAAAATGAAACCAAAAGCCAACCCATATCACAGCTGCAATTACATAGAACTAATTAGTAAACAGTCGTATTTCCATAATAAAAAAAATTGAATTATTCCCCAGACAATCTTGATGAATGAATAATCCGGAGAATATTAGTAAGCGGTCACAACAACGCAACTGGATGTTTTTCTTATCATAACATCTAATTCCCCTAGACACGTGAACCAAGGAAGGATATATTCAACTCAAGATTCAGGAATGTCCAATTGTCCATAACAAAAAAAAAACATATACCATAAAACCAAGGCCAAATGTTTTATCAATTTTATGCAAATGTAAACGCCTACTCATGCTAGAAAACATAATTTACATAACACGTTAATTATGCACCAATTATTTGATTCTATGTATTTTCCAACATGAGTACATCCAAAGTTCCAAACAACACAGGGTTCTAGCTTAAATAACAAAATGGCAATAAAACATATTAAAATTTTTAACTCATTCCTGTCCATTCTTCATGTGCACAACACAGACAGTTCATAAGAGATGAGGTCTACTTGATGAATGTTTTATTGAACTCCCTCCATCTCGTAAATGGAAATCTCAATAGTGTTGGTACAACAGACGTTGTTCTTCAGTAGGTGCATAATATGGAGAACAGATGTTATGTGGTTTAAATTTACACCATTTCTAATAAAGTAAGCCTCATAATTCATGGTGAGAAAATGTGAAAACCAATTAGGACTTAGAAATACAGAAAACTGTCATATAAAATCAGAACAATGATGTAATCCAGCACAAATTGGTGATCTATTTGCGAATCTGAATGTATCAAAACTGTCCAGGGTATGAAATGGCATTCTACAATTACAGAGTGGGTGGTATGATGCCCATGCTACAAAACTTATTCAATCTCAGACCCATGTTGATGATAGTACAATATGCGCCAATCCTCTTAACCATTATACACCCGCAATGATATTTATCTCAAATGATGACAGATCCTCTATCTAATACTTTAGTATCTATTTTCAAGTTTCAACAATTTTTCTCCCAAAATTGATAATAGTCTTGACAAGTTCCTTAGCTACAAAAAGTTTATCAACATCCTACTAAGTTTTGCAAAAAATAGCCATATCTTGTGTGTTTTATCTTTTAAAACCCTTAAACAAAGGTCTTGAGCTTATAAACCGTCTTAAAACACCTAAACGCAAAATATCTAATTTCGGAAATTAGTAACAATTCACATGTTGTTATGACACTGAAAGCCACTCAATTCTTCATAACAGATACTCAATTGCCAACAATATTGCATAATCACAGTACAAATGTCCAAAATCAAACCATTAACCGTAAATATAGAAATTTGGACAAAACTAGGGCACAGGGGAGCTTACCAGACCGAACGGATGAGCACCAGAGAGGCGTTCATCGACGTACAGGTTAGTAACATTAAGAAACCGACTAGCGATGAGGTTAACGAGTGAATCAGGGCTACCGGAGCCACCAATTCGAATCGTATCACGGCTGAGGCGTTCGAGAGTTAACCAACGAGGGCATACGAGAGAGCATACGTCGCGGCTGGATTTGGAGTCCAGATTACGGAAGATCTCCAGCATCAGTTCGTCTGGTAGCATTGAATTATCCAATCATGACCTCTCATTGCAGTTCTCGAGGTGAAGCATGAAGATCACTCGTTGGCCTGATTTGAGAGTTTCAGGGTGGTCTCCTCGTCCCACATCTTACATATGAAGGAATTAATGAGAGTTGATCTAAATGACAATTTTAAAGGTTGTTTATTAACATAAAGTAATCTTTTTAGTTGTAGTTTTTTTGGGTTCTTTTTAGAAAAAGTGTATGGTTTGGTTTGATTTCACCTTTAGTTTCTACATTTTCAAAATTACAGCTATAGTCCCCAACTTCAACAAATTCATTACGGATAGTATCTGGCGTGGATGGGATTAGTTTTCTCTGTTAAGTGACTGTGAAGTGACTATAATGCCCTTTCTATATAAAAAACCCTAAAAACCCCTCCTTTCTCTCTTCTTCATTTTACCCACCAACATCAACTACTATCACCACCACCACCCTCCAACGGAGAAACCACCACCACTTCGTCGTACATCCACCATCCTCCATCTCTGCCATTAACACCACTCCACCCTTTCAACCACCGTCTCCACTTTTAACACCTGCCACCATCTTCAATCCCACCCCCAAAACAGCAATCGGTTTTAGAAGCCCTAATGACGTCGTTCCTCGTGAAAGAAACCACAATCAACGCCGAAAGAAACAACAATCTAGTTCTAAACCTGATGATATTGTACATGATTTTGGTTCTAAATCCTCAATCGACGCCTGAAGAAACAACAATCATTAATCTATTCAAGCCAGTGCATGAAACATCAAACAACGCTGTTCAGCGTGGAACAAGGGACGTTATTCGACCCAAATCCGATGGTTGAGATGCATGTTAGGGTTGAGATGCTCGGAGGTGGTACAGGAAAGACTGTGAAGGTGGTGCACAGTGAAAGGTGGGGGTCGACACCGGTGCACGGTGAAAGTGGTGATCGATTATTTGTGGGTGGTCGGGTGATGCCGGTTAAGGGTGGCTGGGTAATGGCGGATCTGAAGAAGGGAAAGAAATGGGGAGGGGTGAGGGTAGGGTAGGGTTTTAAATAATTAATTATATTTTTATGTTTTATTTATTAGTAAGGGTGTTTTTTGTAATTTCATAGCCACTTAACATTAAAAACTAACCCCCATCCATGCCAGGGACTATCCGATAACGAATTTGTCAAAGTTGGGGGCTATAGCTGTAATTTTGAAAATGTAGGAACTAAAGGTGAAATCAGAGCAAACCACAGGGACTATCCGAGCACTTTTCTCTTTTTATCGTTAAAAAGTGTTTACTTCTTTTCCGAATTAAATAATTTTATAACATCACCTTTGATTGCTACATTAAACCCAAGAATCAAAATTACTTTGACTATGAGTTTTACTTTCAGTTTCTTAAGATGATGATGATTGTTGACTATATAATGTAAACATGATTATAACATACTTGAATTCTCTCTAATATGTTCTCATGTTTACAACATGTTATCAACACCCTCACTATGTGCATTCTAATTGTTGAAGATCTCTTAACTTTAGTTGTTGTTATACATGCATTCTACCAACATTGTTGATTCACTCAATTTGATATTACGCTTGAACTACAGATTTGCCCACCCAGATAACAATATCTGTTGATACAGTTTTGTGTCTGTCGCTTGTTCTTAGTTACAGTTGAAATTTTACGGTCTTTGCTCAAGTGTCTGTATAGGTTTGGTCGTGTCGAATAGATCGAGATATCCTTCTATCTTGATCTAGTATGACATCTTAGCTTGTCTGTGTTAATCAATTGCATGTGTGAATACTGATAAGTCTTGTGTACGTCAAGTCTACACACGTTCTCCAGGAATCAGGATTCTGTGCGAACCAAGAGATTTCGTACGAAACACAGGTTTCGTACGAATCAAGTAGTATTTCGTACGAATCAAGCATTTCGTACGAAACAGTGACTCGTACCAAATTCTGGAGTTGTGTCTCGTGTGTAATAGTGTGTTTCGTATGTCTGGCAACGTGTTTTCGTACGAGTGACCAGCTTGGACACTAGATAAGCAGACATGCACCTCTCAGTGAGGGTTAGCCTTCAGAGCCTTTGGTCCAGAAGTTAAAAGAACGAGCTAGCAAACTGATCCTTTGTGTGGGATATCTAAGCTAGCATTTCTAGTGAAGACGAAGACACAAGAACACAGCAAGTTTGTTTGAGTCATACGAGCATTGTGTGTATATGTTTGTACTTGTTCTCAATCATTAATCAAGATAGTGAATCTTTGGTTACCTCGTGTTCTTTACTTTGCTTTGGTTGCATGCACACTTGGATTTCGCACTTATGTGTATGTTATATGAACAAGGAATAGGTTTGACATCCGCAGGTGGACCTACAACTGGTATCAGAGCTGTGGCTCTTTCCTTGTTCAAAACCGGGCTTAGTTGTGTCTGAGCTAGTTTGAAGATTTCTGAAGTGTTCTTGAGCCTCCAGTAGAAAACATAAGTTTTGGATAGTTAACTAACTTAAAACTTGGTTTAAAATCTGCTGCATGCAGAAAATTTTATGGTAAAATTTTTCTGAAGAACACCCTTGAAGAAGAAATCTGCAAAAATTTGAATCTGATTAGTTTTTGGTAGGGTTGACATTTTATGACTTGGATTTGGACTTGGACTGTTGACTGATATAACTGTTAAAATCTGTGTTTCAACTAAAAGTGGGTAAGACAACAGGTATTTTCAAAAAAGCAGGTCTACACAAGAAAGGAAATTTTTCACCAAACCATTTCTGAAAAGATTCCACTGAAAAACGTGGAACAAAACAGTTTGTGCGACTGAAAAGTTTTGTGCGAATCATCTGACCCGCATGAAACATCCTGTCTCGCACGAAACATGATTGTTTCGCACGACACAGGTGTCTCGCACGAAACAGCTGTTTGTTTTTCGTGTTTTTCAAAGCTTTGTGATTTTAAGAATTTGTCATATTTTCATATTTGTGAATTTTTAAACAGTAATTATATTGTGAAACTTTAAAACTTTTAAATTTTCATAAAACAAGAAAATATAATGAGTTCTAACCCGTGGGATTAGAGTTGTTCAAGCTCAAATCAGAGTCTTTGCAAAGCTCCGCAACATCATGGGTAAAATCTTTGATGCCTCAACATACAACAATGATCTCTTCAAATCAATGGGCGTGTGTTGCGAATCAGAATCAAAGCATCCAAACTCTGCTAATGAGCGAAAGTAAAACAGGGAGTAATAACCGACCGCCGAAGTTAAATCACATGAACGATTATCCTTCATGGAAAAGTCGTTTTCATACATATGTTCTCGGTCAAAACACAGAATTGTGGACGTGTTTCACTACCCCCTACAATGAAGCACTTGAAGAAGCTGGATCAAATCCAACCACATTGGCCAATCTAGTCGAAAGTGACAAGAAAGCTTACGATCTAGAGAAAAAGGCATTTACTATCCTCACACAAGCTATGCATAAAGACATTTATCATCAGTTTGTGTATTGTACTACAATGAAAAATTTGTGGGACACTTTGGAAGCAAGAGGTGAAGGTAACGCTGCTACCAGGAAGATTCGGCATGATCTGCTCAAGAAAGAGTTTGAAGGTTTCATGTTCATGGAGAACGAAACCTTGAATGATATGACCACTCGGTTTTATCATCTTCTCAGCAAAATGTACTCGTATAAAGTGTTAGCAGCACCACAAGAAATTGTGATGCGATTTGCTGATGCTTTACCACCGAAATGGGGTCAATTTATTGATCTTTTAAAACATACATGTGTTTTGGACTCAATTAGTATTTATGAATTTGTGCAGAAACTGGAGAACAAGAATGAAGAAGAACTCCGGAAGGCACAACGAGTCTCTGCTCCACAAAACCCTGAATTGTATTTGGAGGTATTAATGCAGGTACAAGCTCAAGTCAGCAACCGAAGTTGCAAACCGCGTTTGTGTCAAACGTGAAGCCTTCCCTACCCCAACCAGTTCAATCAAGTCAGTCTACAGGTTCGAGTAATCAAGCCTATGGACAGACTTTTGATCTGAAAGCCTTCCTTCCACAGCCAAGGGATTTAGCGCATAAAGCTCCACAGCAAGCTCCTCAACAAGCTTTCTATGGAAGCAACAGTCAATCTGCAAATCCCAACACTGTCAAACTTGACACGTCAAATCTCTCCAAAATCAACGTAGAAGTTGCACAGGAATATGCGGAACTTCTAAATACCATGGTCAGTGCGTATTGTGGTTTAGTTGCAGGTCAAATAGGGAACACCAATTTGACGAACGAAGACTACGAATGGAGCTGATGGACATCAAGTGGGTATTTGCAAGCGCTATGAGAAGAGCGAAGGATTATATACGAAGAACGGGTAGAACCAGTTTGGAAAGCAAGAAGGATACAAAATACGGCTTTGACTAAACCGCCGTTACTTGCTTTAACTGCGGAGAAAGAGGTCACTTTAAACGGGAATGCACAAGACCCAGCAAGGAAGGAAATCACAACCCGTTTCGAAATCAGTCTCAACCATCCAACACAGCTCAATACAACAACGAAAGAAGAATAGTAGTTGTTGGCAACTCTAACAACACCAATCAATCAGGACCTTCAAACACGCATAGAGCTTTGGTAGTTCAATCTGATAAAGGATGCGATTGGTCAGTACAGTTGGGAACTGAGATCAACGGAAGAACTGCATGCTATGCGAGGATCATGGATCAAATCAAGCATGATCACAGCATCAATATTCCAAATAACGATGATACATCTGGGGATGCTGGTAGTTCTGATGAAGAATGTTCAAGTTCAGATGGTTATGGATCTGATTCTGATGTAAAGAAAGGAAGTGATGCTGAGGTTGAAGAGTTGCTGAGTGAAGCTGAGATGTTGAAATCTGAAAAGGTAAGCATGACGAGGAATGCAGAAGCTGCGGAAAAAGAGACAGAGACACTCTCTACAGATGGTGCAACTTTTCCTCATCACACTGCCTTTATGGCAAATGTTGAAGGTTCTTCAAAACATGTAAATTCTGACCCTCCTGCTGTGTTGAGTTGAAAATAAAATATGAAACCGTCAACAGTCATAATCAGAATTTAGTTGTTGAACTATCAAAATGCAAAGAGGCGAATTTGGCGCTAACCAGAAATGAAAAAGAATTCAAATCTGTAATAGAAACCCTTAAGAAAAGTGTTTCTGAATTGACCAAAACAGTTTTGAATAAACAGACAGGAATTAATCACTACATTAATCTCCTAGAATAAACAAAGAAAGAGTTAGCCATTGCCAAATGCGAAAATGATTCGATCAAACGCAAATTGAAAAGTTATTCTAACTCCCAATATGTGCTTGATCATATTATTGAAGTTCAAAAAATAAAGGGAGATGCTCAATGCATAGGGTATAAGTCGTGTCCACCCTCAATGAAACACAACTATACCAAAATGCCTGATGAAGAGGAGATGCCTCGTTTTGAACCCTCTGTACCTTTGAATCCTGAGGAATTCGCAGCAGGGTTAGGGTTTAAACTAGGCAATTCCTCTCAAGAATCAAGCAAACCTGAAAGTTCATCGTCTGATGAAGAAGAGGATGATACATCAGATGATGAATCAAGAAATGATGAGCAGGATCAGCCTCTTGATGAAAGGAAAAGAGTAGAATCTTCTGCTACTCCTAGTACTCAATCTGTTTAGAATCAAGAGACCGTTCCTAAGAAATCTGTCCAGACACAAGTGTCGACAGATGAAGAAGATAATGTGTTGTATACTTTGGTTTGAGATAAGAAAATTTATTCAAACAAAGATTTTCCAATTAAAAACGTAAATCCAATCTCTATAGATCAGGTTTTTGAGAAATCAACAACCAAATCTTTAGAAAGGAAAAAGCCCACCAAATCACAACCACTATCCGCTTCGAAAGAAAAACAATGGAAGCGAGTTGAAAAGTCTATAGTTTCTCAGCCAAAGGTTGAAGCAAAAGGCTCTCGTTACCATAAAAAGGCTAAAACTGTTAAATTTGTGAGTTCTAAAGGTACCGATAAAGTCGAAACTTTTCAAGGAAAATCTAATGTTGATTTTGTAAAGAAAGATAAGATTTTGAAAAACAATTACACCGAACACATTGATGGATGTAATGAACCCAGTACCTCAAGACTCACAAGTTCTACATCAAGTCGAGAAACACGATCTCCTAGTTTTGTTGAAAGGAGAACATGTTTCAAATGTGGAGAATTTGGCCACATTATAAAGGATTGCAAAAATCCAGCAAATTCAAGATGTATAGAGAAAACTCCTCATGAACCAACTTGCAAACGTAAATCTGTTTCTCCGATACAAGATAAACGAGTATTAAAGATCAAAAAGAGAAACAAAAATGTAAACAAGTAAAAGTAATTGAGAAAGCTTTAAAATCGGATTCTTCAAATAAGGATCAAAGATCTTCAAAGTCAACAAAACCAGACACTGTTAAAACTGTAAATAATAGTAAATATGGTAATAAACAAGGATCTTGGAAACAGAAGACCGGTAATGGTTCAAAAGGAGTTTCTCAGTTTGTTAATCATCAAGAAATTGAGATTACATTTCTCGATGATAAGGGACGACCCAAGACCACTAAGGCTTGGGTCCCCATTTCAAACTAATCTTGTTTGTTCAATGTGCAGGGTGTTCCAGGAGGAAATGTAAACAGTCATTGGATTGTTGACAGTGGAGCATCAAGGCACACGACGGGCGACTTGCGGCTCCTATATGATGTAAAAAGCATAAGGGGTGGTTATGTTGCTTTTGCTGGTGACAAAGGTGGATACATCACTGGAGAAGGAATGGTCTCCAATGGTGTTGTGAGCTTCGACAAGATCAATTATGTGCGGCAAACTGATCACAATCTTCTTAGCGTTTCTCAAATCTACGATAAGAAGTTCACGGTGCATTTTGATGATGCCGGATGTTATGTGCTGAAGCCTGGATTCAAGATCCCCAAGGAATGGATTCTTCTGTCGGCTCCAAGAATTAATGATTTGTATATTCTTGATATGAGCCAAGCTATTACAACATCTGCACAAGTCACATGTTTTGTCTCTAAAGCCACAGAGAAGGAATCAATCTCTTGGCATAGACGTATGGGACACATTCACCTGAGAAAAATGAACTATCTGGTGAAGAACAATCTAGTGAATGGTGTACCAGTGAAGAAATTTCATCTTCAAGACGTTTGTGTATCATGCCAGAAAAGGAAGCAAGCAAGAAAGTCCCATCCCGTGAAGAAGATCAACACTGTGAATATGCCACTGGAACGTCTTCATATGGACCTCTTTGGACCTATGAAACACAAGACAACCTTTGGTGATTCTTATTGTCTGGTAGTTACTGATGACTATTCCAGATTTTCATGGGTAAACATGTTGGCACACAAGAGTGAAGTTCCTACTATCCTCAAGAATCTCCTGACTCTGCTAGAAAATTTGTACAATCTGAAAGTAAGGAGAATCAGAAGCTACAATGGCAAGGAATTCAAGAATCAAGTTATGGATGAGTACTGTTCCTCAAAGGGTATTCTGCATGAGTACAGTTCTCGATACACTCCACAACAAAATGGTGTTGCTGAGGGGAAAAATTGAACTCTTATTGAAACTGCAAGAACCATGCTAGTAGAATCAGAACTTCCTATCCAATTTTGGGGAGAAGCTGTTGCTACTGCATGCTATACGATGAATAGAGTTTTGACGGTGAAAAGACATGGGAAGACATGCTTTGAGTTGTTACATAAAAGGAAACCGGATGTTTCTTTCTTAGAACCTTTTGGAGCTCCATGCACTATGATCGACCCACATGGAAAGTTTGGTCCCAAGGATATCGAAGGTTTCTTTCTTGGATATGCTACTCCTAATTTCCGGGTGTGGAATTTGTCTTCGAAGAATATTGAAGAATGGGGTGAAGTCAAGGTTCAGAGATATACAGATGCTACAAGAGCTCCGAGTGCTCCTTGGATGTTTGACTATGATGGGCTGTTTGACTCCTTTAATCTGCCAACTTCTGATGATGCAACAGCTGCTGCTCAGATGTTATTGGAAAGTGACACTGCAGTAGACTCATCATTAGTTCGACCAATTATTGTTAACCCTCAAGTGTCGACTTCGGTTAACAATCTTGTTCAAAATGAGGAATTCGAAGACGATGCGGATTATAATGTTTCATCAGAAGAAGATGAGTTTCATGATGCAAATGAAGCTGCCTCTGGTGCTGTTCCTAGATTTTCAAATGACACGTCAAATATTCAACCTCAAGGAACGACTGAAGGTCAGGCATCTACAACGTCATCAAATCCAGCTATCGATTTAACTGTTGATTTGAATATCAACAATTTGGGTATCAACTCTCGAGTTCCTGATGTGCCAGAAACTCGAATTCATAATATCCATCCTCAGCAGAATATTATTGGAGATGTCCAGAATGGTGTGCAGACTCGTAATCAGCTGCGAAACAACCAGAATGCTGGATTGTATTCGGAAATCAGAGAATCAGGGGAGCAGAATGATTGGTCTTTTGCCTGCTATGTGTGCCAAGTAGAACCAAAATCTTGGAAGGAGGCAATGAAAGAAGACTCTTGGGTTGAAGCCATGCAGGAAAAACTTCAGCAATTTCAGAAGTTAAGCGTCTGGAAATTGGTTGACAGGCCTGACGGCTACAAGAAGATTGGTACACGATGGGTGTACAAGTGCAAGAAGGATGACCGAGGTGTTGTTTTGAGAAACAAAGCACGATTGGTTTTTCAAGGTTTTAATCAGGTCGAAGGGATCGATTATAATGAAGTTTATGCACCGGTTGCACGACTTGAGGTCATAAGAATCTTTTTGGCTTATGCGTCCTTCAAAAAGTTCACCATTTATCAGATGGATGTGAAGAGTACATTTCTTCATGGTGTGGTAGAAGAGGAAGTATATGTTGAGCAACCGCCAGGTTTTGAAGATCCTCTCCATCCTAACAAGGTTTGGCTTCTCAACAAGGCGTTATATGGTCTTCATCAAGCTCCGAGGGCTTGGTATGAAACGTTGTCTACCTATCTATTGAAGAATGGTTTTCGACGAGGCCTGATCGACTGTACTCTCTTCATCAAGGAACAGGACGAGGATTTGCTGCTAGTACAGGTTTATGTTGATGATATTATATTTGGGTCTACTAACACTCGAATGTGCAAAGAATTCGAACAGGTTATGCAGGAGAAGTTCGAGATGAGCGCAATGGGAGAAATGACTTTCTTTTTAGGTTTGCAGGTTCAGCAATCAAAGGAAGAGATTTTTATCCATCAAACCAAGTACGTCGGAGATATTCTCAAACAATTTCAGATGGATGACTCAAAACCCTTGGGAACTCCATTAGCTCAAAATCATGGGATTACTCCATACGGAATGGGTGAACATGTAGAACAATCTCTCTACTGTGCTATGATCGGCTCTCTCATATATCTTACTGCTTCAAGACCCGACATAATGTACCCAACATGTCTTCTGGCGCGCTATCAGTCTAGTCCGAAAGTTTCTCACTTGATGGCTGTGAAAAGGATCTTTTGTTATCTAAAGGGTCGTCCTGACACTGGTCTATGGTACCCTAAGGATGATAACTTTGATCTGACAGCATTCAGTGATTCTGATCATGGTGGCTGTAAAATAGATGCAAAATCAACAACAACAGGATGCCAGTTCTTGAGAAATCGCCTAGTCACGTGCCAACCTTTTTACCAAAGCCTTTGATAAATCATGTTTTGATTATCTTCTCTTGGTCAATGGCATCAAGGTGAAGCCCGAGTAACCCAACCATGGCTAACTATTTTTGTATATTCTTTCGAAAAAAATCTAAAACTACAAAAAGATTTTCAGTTTTATATTTTAGGGGGAGTAAATTTCAAGAAAATACAAAAATATGTTTTTTATTTATTTACCTTCTTTGTTTAAGGGGGAGAAAATTCAGATTAAATACAAAAACATTAGAAAAATAAAAAATGAGTTTCTTGGATAAGTTGAAGATGATGAAATTCACCGGTAAATCTGTCAGAAATGGTTAAAAGCATAGAAAGAAGATTGATAAGTAGCTTTTACTTATGATGTATCGGTAGGTTCACAATCAGACTAAAATGTGCAGGTTGATATAAACCTAACAGACAGAACGCCAGGTGGGAACCATTCATTGGCATATGGTCTTGGTACCGAAATTTCGTTTGATAGAGTGCCGAGGTTCTGAGATATACGGTCTTTATGCTGGCTTATTATCTGGGTATCATGGTTGAATCTTTTGCCGAAAAATAACGGTGGCGCAAGTCTAGAACTTCCATGATACCATATATACGTGTACATACTGCATATGACCATCAAATAAGTGATAAAAATATCACATCCACAAAATAAGTGATAAAATATCACAGCTTTATGTGGGAGCTAAGTTCGTCTCTTTATCGGTACGATGGTACTAACCTGTTCACGGACTTACTCTTGTGCCCTGCATGCATATGAAAGTCAAGTTCCTCATCAATATGTGATTAAATCACAAAGGGCTTGTTTTCAATAAAAAATAAGTGAGTATCTCACATCATTCATATACGTCAATATACTCACCGGTAAGATTTTCTCTCGTGCATATCTTGAGACGGGAATGTGTCGTGATGTGGTTGAACACCGGCTAGTAAGTATAATCCATACCTTAATCATATATCCTAATCATGATTACATCTGATAAGTCTGAGCTTACGTGGACAACAATACTGATAATCATAGTTGAATACTTATCTATTTAATTTTGAAGTTTAAACCAAATATCATTTTTGACAAAGATTAAAATGCTGGTATGATTCCTTTACCTTGAAACTCGAAAAAGATTGTTCAATAGATATATAGTTTATCTGTATATTTTGATTTTAAGTCTAATTTACTTAGTTGCTTATGTCATTACTTTTTGAAAGTTAACCAAAGTTGATACTCAAGAGTTTCTACCAAGATACGCCAGAAAACCAATTGCTTGATATCGCAACTTCATAAAGTAATATCTTGCAACAAGAAATCCATCAAAGAAAATCAAAATCTGAAATTCGTTTGAGTGTGTGTATCTCATACGAATGAAACTAGTCATTTGATTTGACTTGGTCACTTGTTTTTCTCAAATCTGCTGCTGGATTCATACGAGTGTGTGTATCTCATTCAGTGAATACAATCATACGAAGAAATTATGATAAGTTTTTTGTGTGTGTTCCCTGAGAAAGTTGTGTTCTAATTATATGTGTCTATTGAGTACAGATTGATACAAAAGAACATGAACAAAGACCAGCAACGAAGAAATCTGACAAGTCAGAAGAGGAAACAAGAAAGATTTGAAGTTTCTTAGAAATTCAAAGATCTGATGCTCTAATCATTGGATAGTAGATCTATCAATGAATAGCAGATCTTCAGGGGGAGTTTGTTGATACTCCAAACCATTCTATGTGAAGACCAAAGTCTGAAGACCAAAGACCGAAGACCAAGCAACATCTAAGAGGGAGTTTGATGATACAGTTTTGTGTCTGTCGCTTGTTTTTAGTTACAGTTGAAATTGTACGGTCTTTGCTCAAGTGTCTGTATAGGTTTGGTTATGTCGAATAGATCGAGATATCCTTCTATCTTGATCTAGTATGACATCTTAGCTTGTCTGTGTTAATCAGTTGCATGTGTGCATACTGATAAGTCTTGTGTACGTTAAGTCTACACACGTTCTCCAGGAATAAGGATTCTGTGCGAACCAAGAGATTTCGTACAAAACACAGGTTTCGTACGAATCAAGTAGTTTTTCGTACGAATCAAGCGTTTCGTACGAAACAGTGACTCGTACCAAATTCTGGAGTTGTGTCTCGTGTGTAATAGCGTGTTCCGTATGTCTGGCAACATGTTTTCATACGAGTGACCAGCTTGGACACTATATAAGCAGACATGCACCTCTCAGTGAGGGTTAGCCTTCAGAGCCTTTGGTCCAGAAGTTAAAAGAACGAGCTAGCAAACTGATCCTTTTTGTGGGATATCTAAGCTAGCATTTTTGGTGAAGACGAAGACACAAGAACACAGCAAGTTTTTTTGATTCATACTAGCATTGTGTGTATATGGTTGTACTTGTTCTCAATCATTAATCAAGATAGTGAATCTTTGGTTACCTCGTGTTCTTTACTTTGCTTTGGTTGCATGCACACTTGGATTCCGCACTTGTGTGTATGTTATATGAACAAGGAATAGGTTTGACATCCGCAGGTGGACCTACAATATCGAAATCTCTTGTTTTTATTTGATAAATATATGTTATGTACATAGTTATAACACACATTAACATACTTTTTTTAATCTGGTATTGAATCAATGATGTAAAACAAGATAGATGAACCACAAAATCATAAAATAAAGATTTATATATATAGACTTTTGAACAAAAAAATAAGTTTTTGGATCTGTAATTTAAAACAAACATTGTCTATATGCTATTGGATTCCAACCAACACTAACATTAGTTGTTGTTGGTACTTTTAGAGTGCCTTAGTGGATGTGGGAAACTTAACACTATAGTCTTTTGCTTCCTTTTTGTTCCTAATTCTTATTAGTAACTACAAATGTTTCATCAAAAAGATCAGGGGGAAAATGTAATACATCCAAATCAAACAAGCTATAATGGACATAACCAATTGATGATGAACAACATGATCATGCTAAGGACTCATTAAACTTCACCACCATTACCTCCCCCAACACTTTGTTGAAGACATTTTATGCTTTTGATTGTGTTAATGATCTAAGGAAGTTTTAAGTGATAACTTAGAGGTGATCCCTAGTATTAAGGTAGTGATTGATATGTAGAAATGAGAGACATAATGGAATGGGCTGTTGTGAGGGAATGAAAAAAGTGTGCATGGTTGGACAATGGAACGAAATCACCTAATACATCATCCATTCCATTCCCTCTAAAACACTTTGAGGGTCTGTTTGGTATGGGGTAATGGAATGGACGAGGGAATGCAACGGATCATTATCATTTCATGTCTTTTTTGGTTGCTATATGGGAATGGAATGAATTATTATTGTGTATTGTTTGGAAGGTAAAAAGAACGAAAGAATAAAATCAGCGGGGAGTGGTAGTGGTCGGTGGTAGTGAATGTGGGTGGCTATAGGTGGCGTAGCTGGTGGCTGTCATACCCCGAATTTCCAACCAAATCTCGGTGGGCCCGAGTGGGAAATATCGTGACGTACGTTGATATCATCATAGTCAATTAACACAGCACAACGGAAGTCTTGGAGTTCAAAATACTTTTACAAACCAAAATGTCCAAAGTTCGAAAATAATATACAGACGGTTTGTAACTAAAGATCCACAGGCGGATCGTAAGATATACAAAAGATGAACAACAGACTTTAGGCAGATCTAACGATTTGTCAGATCCTCTTATATCACTACCAAGCAGCTACTAGCCTATTTCCTATTGTACCTGCAACTTAGTCTTTTAAAAATACGTCAGCTTTCATAGTAAATACAATTAAATGACTCGTTTTGGAAACATTTCAAAAACTGATTTAAGTGCACAAGCACATAAATCATTTTATAACTTGGGAAAGTTAAGCTTTTAACCTTGTATACAAATTCAACTGTTTGTCAATACATATGGGGCCCAGCATAGAAACTGAGACATAATTACCTGACACGCCACTTATAAACCCACGAAGGAGTTATCCCCAACTTGTGGGTAAAATATATTTTAGCATTCGCATCTGTCAGGTGTATGCCTACACCCCGTGCTTTGGTCGTGGCCATTAGTAACTTAAATGAGCCGAGGATATCCAGGACACGGTCGTTAACCCCCAGTGTTTAAGTTATCAAACAAAACTGATCAAAACGGAATATGCGGATTTACTAGCCACAATCCGACATTCGATTGATCCCATTCCCGACCAAGCGGCAATAGTTTACCGTATCCCAAGCCCGTATAGGGAAAATACGTTAAAAGTATTTACCTGAGCTAGTACCTGACTTTAAATGCAAAGTTTATACTAACTCAGTCGTTTAATCAATAGATAAGCGCATATAACATTTACTGGAAGGTTCTAGTCTGGAATGATGGCATAAACTAACCAATTAGAATGCTAACGATCCAATTTAAGTCATAGATTTAGACCAACTAGCTTAAAGGATCAAAACAGTACGATTCACTAGATTAAGTGGTGACCGGGTAGAATGTAGTTTAAACCCAACAAGTACTAAGACTTGTATGATATGGGTAAACAATTAACATTCTAGAATTTGAGATTAAATGATAAGGTTAAACCCGTTTCGGTTAATTTTCGTAAACTAGTTACATAAACTTGACAGTACACATATAAGCGATATCGGGTAACCGGGTGAGTCATGAACAAGTTCTATATGTCATTATACTTTAAATTAGTTGTAATATCAGTAGGATATCAACTTATATGTCTCGTTAAAGTTTTAAAACGAAACTATGCCTTATAAGGAGTTTTTATCATTATGCGACGTATAAAAGGAACTTGCATATATTCTGATGTTATGATGATAAGCGTTTTGGAAAGATACTTAAATTGTGAATATCAATAAGATGTCATAATTAAGTGTGGTTTATGGTTTAGGACCAAACTATGCACCGAAGGGCATTTTGGTCATTTTAAAAGCATAATTTACGATATTATAATAAAACTCAGTTTATGATCAGAATAATAACATCTTAATATGTTAATTATATTAACATATCAGTACATAATTCATTTGCAAGTTCGTTGTTGATTAAAACCTTATTTATGTAAAAAGGGCATTTTAGTCAAAGTTTGACATATTAGCGGAACTTATGCATAAACTAAGATTATGATTATGATCATGTAATATAACCTCAAAGGGTTATGCTATACTATATTACGATCATAATGCAACCATAAATCAGAAATAAACTAATCTAAGTCGGGTGAGAATCGAAAGTCAAAGCAGAAGTCAAACTTTGTGACTTTCAGGTGCGAACCGACCCTAAGACTGGAATTGACGAGCCGAACATGTTCCCACATGTTCTAATAATTATTACCAACTTTTTTAAGTGTCAAAACATATTTATATTATTTATAAACTCAGATTATAATATTTATATAATCTTACCCGTTTGACTTTTCAAAACATTAGCTTTGACCCGTCAATTGACCTAGTAAACGTGATTCTTAGGAGGTGCCCTTTTAAGGGATTAATACCTACCTAATTACAATCACTTAGCCATGTTCATTTCGAACTATGGCTAGACCATAATGGTTTTAACCGAAAGTCAAGGCGTTTATCGAAAATGCTTGACTTTTGGCTATTAAAAGCCTATAAAAAGAAAAGAGCAGAGATGGAACACTTACAAGTGATCCAAGAGAAAGTTTAGAAGTCAAGGGATGCTCCTAGATGACCAGGAACTTCCAAGAGTGTAATAGAGAGAAGAGGAGGAATTGAGCAAGGAATGAAGTGAGATTGGTGCGCTATTTATAGTGCAAGGGGATGAATGAGGATGATGCCAGGTGTTAGAGGTGTTGTAGGATAAATACAAGTGTCTAGATAGGCATCAAGAGCTGCAAGAGGGTGGCATATTGCAGGATATGTGGCAACTTGGCAGAAATTTGGTATGTTGGCACTTTTAGTCCCTCAAGAATTTAGTTTTATTAAATGTCATGAATTGTCCCTTGACTAATATTCAATGACATAATGACACAACTAGTTCTTCTCGTTCAATTCGTGGCATACCGATGAAGAGTGTGAATATCCGGACTCTAACGTGTGTTATAGTATGTGCTTTAGTGAGTTTTAAGGGTTTACAAGCTTAAAATGCGATAAATATGAGCTCTTATGGTTTAACAGGTTAAATTACTTAAATCAGTAAGGTTAAACGTTCGGTGATGATGCGGATCACTCAAGCATGGTAAATCAAAAGATATCACCTCAACCGAGAGTCATTTGGGTCGAGAGATGACTTGATTATGTAAGGACATGAAAATAATAAAGTCTAGGGGCCTCCGAGTCATTTGTTGAAAGTTGAAATAATGAAAAAAAAAAGAGTTTTAGACCTCGCCGTAGGCTACGGTTGCTAGACCATAGCTTACGGTTAGTAAAAAAATAATTCAGCAAGTCTAGACTGTAACTTACGGGTCTTGACCGTAGGTTACGGTTAGGTTTAGATTTTGGCAGCAAAGCCGAACCACAGCTTACGGTTTGGAACCGTAGCTTACGGTCCGGCGCATGAAAAATTGCAAATTGGACACGTTTGAGCGAGATGAGTGACGAATTCATTTGTGGCTTCATCCGATGGTATGTACACGTGTCGGTATATTACCAGACGTAAACTTTACGAGGTGTTACATCCTCACCCCCTTAAAAGAAATCTCGCCCTCGAGATTTTATTAAAAAACATGGGGGTATTTTTGTCACATAGTGGACTCAACCTCTCATGTATACTCGGGGCCTCGATAGGTATCCCACTTCACCTTTACAATAGCTATAAACTTTTTTCGGAGCTTCATGTCGATCCTCGATCGAAATTAGTTTCTCAATGAACCTCAGGCTTTTATCAATTTGCACATCTTGGGTTGACAGAACCGGACGATCACCTGTGCCTCTTCACCGGCGTAGGACTGATTGGAGGATGGACACTACCTATGTGGTGTCACCTGTTCGTTCAAACCCTCACAGGCGCTACACGCCTATGGTTTGATAATTTGCCCACGGGCAAACTCGTGTCATGGAACGACTTGAAAGATAAGTTTCTAACGCACTTCAGTCAACAACAGCGTTATGTCAGAGACTCCTCTAACGTAATGAACATCTGGCAGCGTGATGATGAAAGCCTCGAGGATTTCATCACCTGCTACAACAAGGAGGTGCTAGAGATAGGTGACGTGCACGAAGATCTGATTCGCGCACAGTTCAAGTATGCCATACGTTGTGACGAGATGATCAAAGTCTTGTCAGGAACTACAGGCCTCCCCAAGAGTTGGGACAAACTTATGGCAACGACAAAGGTCTACGCGCAGACGGAGCACAACCTCAATAATAGTAGACCTCCCCTACCTCATCACCGTCCCCAAGACTTGAGTAGGGGTTTTGGGAAGAAGAATAAAGGGTGGAGGGACCACAGCCAGTACCCTCCCCACACACCGATCGACGCCCGCTCGACCATTAATAAGTTCGCCACCCAACGAGCAATAAAGCAAGATAATCGCGACCGTTAGTGGACCCCACTGACAAGGCGGAGGTCCTCAGTACAGAAGACCATCAATTCAAACAACCACCACCGATGCGCAATAAGAAGGGTCAAGACCCCAACCTCTTCTACGATTATCATAAAGACACGGGGCACACAACCGATAATTACATATCCTTGCGCATGGAGATCGAAAAAGCACTTAAGAGTGGGAAGCTCACTCACTTACTACAAAACATGTGCAAGTAGGTGCGCCAAATCACTCAGGGCAGCGAGGGCCCGAGCAACAAAAAAATGAAATATGTTCATATGATTCAGGGTGGTCCTTCGCGCAAGCGTATCCACCAGAAGAGTTGCACGTCTCACTGGCGTGAACAGCAGGTCATCTTCACCGTTGTCCCTGGGGGTCCACAAAAGAAGACCGACCGGTGGTGATAAGTGGCATCTTTGGTCACTACCGCATCGACTACATGTTCATAGACCCTGGGAGCTCTATGGACATTATCTATGAACAGTGCTTCCAATAACTAGACTCGGAGAACAAAGCACGCCTAGAGCCGGTGGATTTCCCACTCACTGGTTTCTACAACGAGGCTGTTTTTCCTTTGGGCCAAATTTCTTTCCCGGTGAATCTTTCGATGGGCGCCACACTCGCACAGTCCAGGTCAATTTCAAGGTCATGCCCGCAACCTCGCGCCATGACGAGCTGCTAGGCCGACGCGCTCAACAGGATTTCAGCATGATTACTTCCATCCCCCACGCCGCTTGCGGTTTTCCCACGGAAACCGGAGTGGCCATTATGTATACAAGAAAGGAAGTCATGTCTATTGAAGAGGAACCACCAATAAAGCAACCAAAGCCATCATCCAACGGTGAACCAGAAAAGTGGGTGCTCAACAAATACCCAGAACAAACTGTGCTCTTGGGGCCCGCCATGACTCCGTAGTCAAGGTGCGGTTGAAACAGCTGTTGTTCTGTAATTAGGATATTTTTGCATGGTCACCGGCAGATATGACTGGGGTACCAAGGGAAATCGCTGAGCATGCATTGCACACATTCCCTTCAATTCAGCCTATAGTTCAAAAAAGCGCAACTTCGGCCCTGAAAAGACCCGCTCTCTGAACGAGCAAGTCACAGAACTTCTCCAAGTAGGAATCATCCAAGAGGTACGTTATCAGACATGGGTAGCCAACCCAGTCATGGTCCAAAAGTCCAATGGCAGTTGGCGCATGTGCGTCGATTTCAAGGATCTTAACAAGGCATGTCCCAAGGACTGTTACGCCTTATCGTAAATCGACAAAAAGGTGGACTCTCTTGCTTCATTCAGGTGGATTTGCTTCCTTGACTGCTACAAGGGCTACCACCAAATCCAAATGAAGAAACAGGACGAAGACAAGACCGCTTTCTGAACAGACAAGGGCATTTTCTATTATATGCCCTTCGGATCGCGCAACACAGGAGCCACCTATCAACGTTTGATGGACCATGTCTTTGGGGATGACATTGGTTAAACTGTGGAAGTTTACATTGATGACCTCATCATCATGAGCTCGGATGAGGAGAATATGCTGGTAAATATCCAAAAAACGTTTGCCTCCTTGCGCAAGGCAAATCTGAAGCTGAACCCCAGCAAGTGCTCTTTTGGAATGGAGGAAGGAAAATTTTTGGGATTCATCGTTACACTAGATGGATTCAAAGTCAATCCCGATAAAGTGGAAGCAATTCAGCGTATGCCATCACCCTCAACTATCAAAGAAATGCAACGGTTGGCAGGGCGGCTGGCCGCGCTGAACAGGTTCCTCGCCAACCACGTGACGAAATCCTTCCCATTCATCAGCGCCTTACGGAATTGTGTGAAGAAGAACAAGTTTCAGTGGACTCCGGATGCGAAGAAAGCCTTCACCCAAATGAAGGAATGCTTAATCCAGCTACCAACGCTCACCGAACCGCAGAAGAACGAGCCATTAATACTTTACCTTTCCGCATCAGATATCGCCCTGGGAGCAGTCCTGCTAGTAGAGCGCGTAGGAGTCCAGACTCTGATCTACTACGTCAGCAAGATGCTTACTGACCTAGAGACTCGATATCCAATGATGGAAAAGCTTGCTCTAGCTTTGGTCCATGCATCCCGGTGGTTGCGCCGATATTTTTCCGGCCACGAAATAACAGTTCTCTCGAACTATCATTTAGGCCAAATTTTGTCGAAACCAGACATATCTGGCCGCCTAGCAAAATGGGCAATCGAGCTTGGTGGACACAATATTGTGTATAAACCACGCCCAACTTTAAAGGGCCAGATACTAGCTAATTTCATTGTGGAAGTCCCGCAGAATAAGGCGCATGAGTGTGAAGCTTTACCAAATCCAACGTCGGCTACAGATGACCGCGCATGGATACTCCACACTGATGGTGCGTCTAACGATGATGGCACAAGCATGTCTTCGTTTAATAAGCCCCGACAATCAAGAATTCACATATGCCATCAGATTGGATTTTAAAAGTACAAATAATGAAGCCGAGTATGAAGCGTTCCTGGTAGGCCTTCGGTTAGCAATCAAAATGGGTGCACAGAATTTGGAGGCCCACGTAGACTCACTTAGTCGCTGAACAGGTCAACGACCTGTACGACGCAAAAGGCGAGGTGATGGCCTTGTATCTAGAACAGGTGCAAGCCTTAATAACCAAATTCCTACACTTCAAAATAACCCATGGCAACCGAAGTGAGAACAAACACGCCGACGCTCTCAACAAATTAGCCGCTACAAGCTTCAAGCACCTTGCGCGCGAGGTGCCTATTGAGGTACTCAAAAACCCTTCTGTTCCTTTGTGACAAGTCAACATCATCGAAGTGGGAAATCCGTCTTGGATGTCCCCCATCATCATGTTCTTGCAACACGAGAGCCTCCCCGAAAACAAAGCGGAAGCAAGGAAGGTCCAGAACAAAGCACTCAACTAAGAAATGGCGGACGATATCTTATACCGAAAATCATACCTTGGACCGCTCCTCCGCTGCGTTGATCCGCAAGATGCGCAGTACTTGATCTGCAAAATACACGAAGGGTTACGCGGAATTCACGCCGGTCCGCACATGGTCGTGGCGAAGATCATGAATGCCTGTTAGTATTGGCCTGGCATGCACCTTGATGCGGTTGAAACATTACGTAAGTGCGCATCATGCCAGTGCCATGCTCCAAAGACACTGCCGCTCCAAGAACCCTCTGATCCCGGTGACAACAGCGTGGCCTTTTCAACAATGGGCAATCGCTATGGTGGGACCATTCCCAGACGCCCCAGGAGGGTGAAGTTCATAATCGTTGTAGTCGATTATTTCACCAAATGGGTAGAAGCCAAACCCCTTGCATCCACCACGGCAACTGTAGTGCGAAAGTTTATATGGGAACACATTATATGCCGCTTCGGATTACCCCTGCGTATAGTCACTGATAACGGTCCCAATTTCGCAGCCGAAGAGCTACAACAATGGATGAAGAAATGCATATCGAATACGTATTCACTTCGGTCGCGCATCCCCAAGGGAACGGCCAAGTGGAAAGAATTAACAAAGCATAGTCGAAGGGATCAAGACAAGGTTGGGTACAACACGTAGAGGCTGGGTAGATGAGCTGCCAAGCATCCTATGGGCTCATCGAACCATGCCTAAAACCAGCACGGGTGAAACTCCTTTTTAGCCTGTGTATGGGATGGAGGTAGTGATTCCTGCAGAGATAGGCCTCCTATCACCGCGCATGCTAGCTGCGCAAAGACAAAACAATGAAGACGAGCGCAGACTTGACTTGGACTTACTAGAAGAAAGGCGTGAAAACGTTGCCATCAACGAGGCAAAATACAAGTCCAAGCTTGAAAAGTATTACAATGCGCGAGTTCGCATATGTACCTTTTTACCTAGTGACTTTGTTCTACGCGACAATGAGGCGTCTAACGCCGAACGTCCTGGAAAACTGGCACCCAAATGAAAGGTCCTTACGTTATCCATGAAGTCCTGGGAAAAGGCGCATACACCCTTAAGCGCCTAGATGGAATAAACATCCCTAGGACATGGAATGCGTAGAAACTAAGACGGTGCTACATGTAAACTCGCAAGTTCAGTATCTTTTGAATATGGCTCTTATGCCCCATTATGTAATAAAGATAAGAGTTACATGATTTATTTTTATGTTTCGTTACAAATGCGCGGAACCACTTTGGGCATACGCGAAAACACCTCGGTACACAATGACTCATGAACCCTAAGTCACTACCTACGAAACGCGCATTGGAGCTGATGTTCACACACGAGTTCATTACCAGTTTCATTCGCTATACCTATACAAAGCCGGTCCACTTCCGCAAATATTGTAAAAAGGAAGAAACATTTCATTAAAAGATAAAGATATTTACAAAACCGCGTAATGCGCAGCACAAACAAAAATCCTACAAAGATATTACATTAAGGATCCTACACTAGTCTTCTTCCTTAGCAACGGCCTCTGCTTCTTCCGGAAAGATATCCTTCAAGCGGTCGATGAAGTCATCGTGAGTGAGCGCCTCGCTCAACAATTCCAACGCTGGGATATCAAGACGGTTATACCATTGTTGTGCCCTCTCAAAAACAGCTCCGATATTAACTCCATGAGTGGAAGCATGGCTGGAATCCCATGGAACGTCCAAGGCATGAGTGACTTGTTGTGCACACTCAGCATAGCCTTGCGCATACCCATCATGGCGCGCAGCAACCACTAGCTTGGCTACTGCACCATCTAACTCCGAAGAGTTCAGAATGGAGTTGGCAATCTGCAAATTCAAAGAAAAAGTAAGAGCCATCACATAAAGATCAAAAAACAAGCGGAGTACTTACATTGACAATCCCATGCTACTGCAACCACATCATGTTGTTGGTCAACGACTCCACCAATGACTCGGAGATAGTGCGGGAGTTTTCGGAATCCTCCAATTTTTTCTCGCACGCCTCCACCTTCGCATCTGCCAACCGCAGCCTGCACTGAAGCTCAACCTTCTCCACCAAGGCTGTTTGGAGGTCTTTCTTGGCGCACTCTAGAGTAGCGCACGCCTCAACTTGTTTGTTCACAACAAGGTTAGCATCATAACTTAGTAATATCAAAAATGAGTGAACACAAAGATAAGGGGGTACCTCTTTCTGCTCACTGTGCGCGCATTGCACACTAGCCTGTGCAGCCGCGGCAGCCGCCGCCTCCTTCTCTTTCTTCTCTCGCGCCACATCAGCGCGCAACCAGGCAGTTCATCCCTCAGGGATTTTCTCTCCCTGTTATCCCTTTCACAAGCCTCTTTCCACAACTTGCACTCCTCAGCAAGTTTGGCGTCTGAGGCTTCGAACCGTCTTTTCCACCCCAGCGCGGACCATTCTTCAACCCGCTGGTTATCGGTGAAGGCGGTCTCCTTTGCCTGCACTGCAGCTTCACGCGCAGCCACTTGGGCTCGCTCTTTACCAAGGACCACTTGGGCAGCTCAAGATCTTTCTTCTGCTTCACCAGGTCCGGCCATTCACGAACAATTTTGTAGGTCACAGAGACGGACCTGGCAGCTGCCTGGAGGTACGTGTGGTACGTCTCTTCTTCTTCATGATCAGAAAGCAAACGTACCTCCGTTGCGGGGAAAGCTCCCTTAAAAAACTCACAGCACGCCGGCCAGTGAGAAAAGTCATCTCCTTTCTCTAATTTTCACACAGGAGTGTGGATCTCTTCGGCTTGAGCGCAGGAGTATGACCTGTAATAATAAATCCCTGGAGTTTCATCTGGGCGGATTGGAGACTCTTCAGCGGAAGGGCTTCTACCTGAACCCCCCGTGCCATCACCGGGTGCCATTTCTTCCACATGATCCCCTTGTGGAGCACTGGTCTGGCATCCTGGACGGAAGTCATTCCTACCAGCTCCGCCTCACCAACAAAAACCGCGACACCTAGATGCGCGCGTTCTTCCGCCACCACAACGGGTTCTTCCACAACGAACCCCGTTTCCTCCACAACCACCACAGGTTCTTCAAATTCCATCCGCGATTCCTCAACAACAACCACAAGTTCTTCAATGTCCACCTGTGGCTCCGCAAGAACCACGGGACGTTCCACCACCGTAGAACCCGCATTAGTACCCATACCAGAACCTTCCACCACCACGTGAGACCCCTCCCTCATTGCGACCGGTTCTTCTGCCCCAGCAGCAAAGCCCCCGCCTCGACCGCCAGCCGGGGTCATGGGGGAATCAGTGCCCATGGCGCATGTGCCGGATTCCACAAAAACCGGTTCATCGCCCACTGTATAACAACAAAAGTTAGTCATGCACGACATAAAATCCGAAAGAAAATAGTGAAGGTTACCGAAAGTTACCGAGGGATATCTTGGCAGTTAATGTCCCCAGATCTGCCCTCTTCCCCATATGCTTCCGCACAACCTTTTAAGGTGGTCGTGCGGAGAGGTCCACCTTCAGACGCCTCTTTCGCTTCAGAGGCACCTCTGCGATCTCCTCAGCGTCCTCCGGACTAGCAGGTTTGGCGGTCGGGATAACCGCCTGCTTTGGTGCAGCCTTCTTCGTACCTGCAGGTTCAAGACCTTCCCATGAGTCAGAGATGACTACATAAGCATTCCACTTGTCAGACACAATGCGCTTACCTGTGGGAGGGCCCGCCCCAGGTTGAGTTACCTCCTTCTCAACCACCGTACTCGACCCCGCGCGTCGTTACTTTTGTAATCTAGGACAATGCCCAAATCTCCCTGAGTGCTGCATTACAACAAGAACAGTACATAAGCCACTTGCAAAGGTGCGCTACTAAACAATCAAGACTTACCAGTTGAAGGCGCGGGGGCCTCCATGTAACATTCGTCGAAAAACGGGTTTCAAAACCCGCTTCGTTTATTAATCAAATATTCAGTTATATGTTCGTTGCGTATTCGTTTTTCAGTTTATTTTTAAATAATACATAATTAATAAATATTTAGAATTTAAAAACCAAAAATTATAACTAACAATAATAAGTATCAAAAAAATAAATATTGGGGCAGCCGGGTTTCGAACCTGGGTCTCCCGCAAAGACAAACACACACCACACCACTCCGCCACACCCTTCTTTTGTGATAAATACTGAAACGAATAACATTTATAATAAAAACCGAAAATCAAATCTGTAAATCAGCGCGCCCAGAACTCGCAATCACCGGAAAAAACCGAAACTCCGTGATTTTGGCTATTCTCCTTTGACTGAAACGCATAAACGGATCTCGACATCAGTTATAACCGTCGCCGGCACTCAACTTCAGTCAAAAACCGATGAAATCATTGATCGTGATTGTTGACCCCTAATTCAGACCCAATCGACCTGCCCCCTTATAAATACCCACTCAAAATCCTTGTAAACCTTTCGCTCAGAACCGCACTCTCTTTCCGAAGCTTCATTCGTTCCAAAGCACGTCGCCGGAGTTTTTCTGCACTCATCGGAATATCGCCGGAATCACTGATCAGAAAACCGCAATTGTTCTTCAGACGGTATAAATGTCTAAACCTCCCTACTATCTCTTGATTGATAATTTAATTGCTCAAATCAATAATCAAAACTGTTAAAACAGTTCACTCAGCCGGAAATCGCAAATCAGAGCCGACGAAATCTTGCAGGAAATCCGAAGCAAACTCTCTATTTTGGTATACCATATTACTTAATATTCTTTTTCTATTCCATTTCAATCAAGTATAAGTTGTGGTGGATTAAACAGAACAGTCGGGTTTCACTGTTCTGTATTTTTTTTTAGTAAAGAAGATGAAGTTGAAATGCGTATTAATATAACTAAAATCGGATATTTAACCGGGTTAGACACACAGTCCAGCGGTGGACTGTGTGCAAATACAATACACACGTCCCGAGTTCGAATCACGCATGCTTCCGACTTTCTGAAATAAAACCAACATTTTTTTAAAACTTATTCAGATCAATCCACAGAACGTATATAAGAGGAATATAATCCAGTAGTTAAGCAGATTAGACACACAGCCCAACTGGTTGGGCTGTGCGCACTCGAACCGAAGATTCCGGGTCTCTGCAACCGGTTCGGCTATATTAAATCATTTTTAATAGAAAACTAAATAAGGTTAAAGTTAATTAGTATATATATATAATTAAAACAGAGAATATTTCGGGTTAGACACGTAGCTCAGTTGGTAGAGCTGGGTGCACGTATACGAGAGGTCCCGAGTTCGAACCTCACTCACCGCATAGAATAAACACCGTCTGACCGGTCAGACCCGGTCAAACCTGACAGAAAGTCAACCCATTTTTTTATTTTTACTTATTTATTTAATTGAAAAATCTACTAAAAAAAGATTTTTAAAGTTAGAAAATTTCCTTAAACTCACAAAATAAATCTAAAAATCCCATTAAGAGCACTAATTAAAAATATTAATCTCAAATAAAATTTATTTATTTATCGAATCATTTCGTTATTATTTAGGTTAGTTTTTCCCTCGTCGGTTGAATCATAAATTCGTGCGCATTCATCGTCATCAAAGAACGCACCCACTGTGAGCGAATCTCTACCAATTCCCCGTTTTAATCATGTTTTGGGTGTATCATGTGTCGTGCAATTCTTTTATTTTATTTAAACACTTGCACATACATCATATCCGTGATCAAATGTGTATCAATTGTTGGGTGAAATATATGTAGATTGGATTTATCATTTTCAGTGCACGCATTTCATTAGGCCCATCAGTTCCCCGTGGGATACGGGTTGAGCATCAGGAGCCTCATTAGATCGGCTCCATTTGATTGAGCCTTGATCTCACATACATCATCATTCATGTCATATACTCATCCAAAGTGGTTTGTGATTGTTTATCTATATATGTTTGCTCACATGTGATTATTGCACGAATTTTCTTTATTAAATAAAGCAAGAAATTATTAAAAATGTTTTATCAAGGTTCACTCGCCAACTTTTGTTGACCCAAAATCTCCCCCGTTTTACACATGATACAGGTGATCCAGCTGAGATAGGAAACACTTAGGAAGGCCTAGAAGAATAAACAAGTTTATGCTTTGGAATAATTATGTAGTTTCATTTTCTTGTAATTGTATGAATTTTGTTTTGGATATTTAAGTTTGTAATTTGAATTTAATAAATATGAAACATCTTAGTAAACATCATGAGCTTTGGTGATAACCTAATTATGCCCCGACTTTTATTCCGCTGCGGGTCGGGGTGTGACACTCCAGGTCCGCATCCTTGATCAAGGCAAAATTGCCCAGGACCTGCGCATACCAGGTGGGCTCATCTGGACCCAAGGGGAGCCTCTCAATCCGCCCTTCCTTCCTCTGAAAGGCGGCTAAGAACAAGGGGCTCCTGCAAGAAAACACATGCATGTTAGCCAACACACAATTCAAAGTCAAGGAAACACAACGGAATAAGAACACTTACTCCGATCCCCCTCCACATACATTGGCCGGTACCGGCGGTCGGGTTTCCACAGTAGGCACATCCCGCCGCCACTAGTATCCTATTCGACAACTGAATCTCCGGAATCTCCTTCAGGTCACAATACCAGGGGTCCAACACGGGTATTGGGATGGTCTCCATCGGAATCTCATCCGGCCCCCGGAACGTCAAAGGCACAGGGATAACACCGGCCTTCACAAAAAAGAATTTTGCCTTCCAATCATGGAAGGACTTGAGAGGGGAGAGCAAATTTTCCGCGCCTACGCACGATGCTGGAAAGAATAAAACCCCATTGAACAATGGAGCTGGTAAAAAATGCGGAAACGGTCGACGGTGGGAACAGATCCCATCGACCGGCACAAGAACTCGAAGTGCTTTATCCACACCATTTCCATCGGATTCAACTGGGAAAGGTGGAAGCCATAGTATGGCAGCACTTCAAGAAAAAATTTGGTGACAGGCTACCGGAAGTTACCTTCACTGAAAAATCGTAAAACAAGGTGATATAGCTCGCCGGAGCATCGGCGGCTATTTCACCCTCAGCCGGCAACCGGGCATCCAGTTGGGAGGAAACCAGAAACTATGTCCTCAAAAGCTTGCCAGCTCAACTTGCATGCCGGCAAGGGGGCCGAACCCCCAACAGCAAAAGCAGAATCAGGGCCTCTAGACGCCATGAAAAAACAAGGAAAAGACAGAACTCGAAGACAACTCTGAGGAAGGATGCAAGAAGAAACTGAAAGAAAAGTTAAATGAATGAGGAAAACCCTAGCAGAGTACCTCTATTTATAGTGCTCGCATTTAATGCAGTTGGAAAACGTGACACACGCGTGGCAAGTTTTACCTACCAGAAAAGGACGCGTGACAATCAAGTTGCTAACGACAGTTAAGATGTGCGCGTGGCCGCCACTCTCTTTGCCACCTCATTAATGTATGGCAGGCAAAACGGGTGAGTCCACGCTACAGCTGTCAGATGTCTTTTCAACTCCCACTTTTTCTCACCAACTCACCTGCAACGTCAGGAGAGCAGAGTTACGAATTCCAAGAGATTGATTACAAAATGTTTCCTTCACACAAATGCTTTCTCTCAACCCTTGTCAAAATTTTCGCCATTACATTAACGACGCATGTAACAATTCTTTTAGTCCAGCACCCCTCCCACTTTACAACATGCGCGCAGGAGCAGCACTAGACTGGGGGGACTTGAGGGGGTATGGTCCCAAAAAACCATCCCCTTGACTACATTTTACAAAGATAACCTTGCATGCAACATGCAATGGTACGTGTTCTTCAACACCAATAGGTCATACAATGAGCCTTGCGCACTCAGCGCAACGGTGAATCAGACCAACACCAATTGGTCATACAATGAGCCTTGCGCACTCAGCGCAACGGTTAATTAGACCAATTCAATTATGCCAAACAACGAGTCTTGCTCATTCAACGCAACAACAAGTTAGACTAAATAACACAAGTCACACAATGAGCCTTGTGTACTTGGCACAACGGCAAGTTAGACTCATGCGCGCAGGATACTAGACCCTGCGCAGAACAACATCCCTTTGAGCTGCGAATCCTAAAACCTTGCAAGGACAAGACACACATGAGAAGCGCCTCATAGTCTTGGGACAAAACGTTATACCCCTGACACACTACGCTGGCGGGAAAAACACTGACAGCCTCGCAGAAGGGGTAAGCACTAAGAGGTGTTGACCATACTCAAGTGTACAAAGTGGCAGAACTATGAGCAAGGGTTGCTCGATAGGTTGCGTGTGACAGTATCGCATGAGCAGTAATGCAGACGTTAGACTACACACCAACCATATCTCTGCTAGTGACTGTTCCACCTTCTCCACTTTCGGCTGGCAGCAAGCCTGACATAAGAGATGGTCGCCTTTGCACGTGGCACCACTCAACATCCGATAGGACACGCCTCCTGACAGTAGACATTAATTCTCCTGCAGGGGGCATTTAATATCTGACACAGAGGGATAAAACGGATGTCTCTGGCTGTATGGGCCGGGCCCAAGGCCCACTAGCCCATCTCCTGAACATACCTTTTTGGCTATAAATAAGTATCAGATCTCCAAGTAAAAGGACACGCACGAGCTTATCTACATACACACTTACAACTCACTACCTTACTTACAATCCTCAAATACTTATTCTCATGCTGAAGTGTGGTCACTGAGAAAAACACCCTTTTCCCCGTGACGAGACTAACAGCGCTGCTAGTTTTGCGGACCAGCTTAAGAAAGCTCACCACGGAAAGTGAAGTGAAGGGACAACCCTTTATGCAGAAATACCTTGGTTGTAACTTATATATCCCCGGATATCCCTAGGTTCAACCGATGCTTCTTCAGATAATCATCTAACTAATGATATTAGTCATGATCTTGTTGATCATATAGACTATGAGGCTTGAGCATAGCTCACCACCTTAGACAAGGAACCATAAGGTTTAAACTGTCATTGTCTTAATTGACAATATAGTATTGCTTGTAGGCAAATCATCACTAATGGATGTTAAATCATAGCCCGTAGGCATTTCATCACTAATGGATGTTAAATCATAGCCCGTAGGCACTTCATTACTAATGGATGTTAAATCATAGCCCGTAGGCACTTCATCACTAATGGATGTTAAATCATAGCCTGTAGGCACTTCATCACTAATGGATGTTAAATCCTAGCCCGTAGGCACTTCATCACTAATGGATGTTAATTTTTACATCGCATTTGATGATATTAGCCGGGATCAAATTTGATCACATAGGCTATATGGTTAGGACGTAGCCCATTTACATAGATGGTTAGTGTGGTTCCTCAAGTCACACTGTCAGGAGTATTAACATTGCTTGAATGTTAACACAAAATAATCTTAATGGTTGATTAATAATAGTCATGGTCGCATTTGACCTTAATGACTTTGAGGCTTGAACATAGTTCACCACCTCTGGATAGAAGGGATAATCTTCCTTAACTATCATGATAGAAGGGCTATTCATCCTTAACTATCTTTTATAAATTGCCAATTAATATGGACTTTGCCATTTGGCTAATCAAAACCATTAAGAAGATCTTTTGGAATTATATTGCGGATCATAAATTTTAAGTTAAAATCAAAACGATCGCTTGAAGAGGATATGACGATTACATATATATAATTCTAATTTATTTCATCAAATAACAATAGAAAATTACAATACTTGCCTTAACAAAACTCGAAGTAAATTAAACTAATTGTCCTTGTAGGGACTAGGAGAAATAATATGTCCATGTAGGGACCTAAGAAAGAATTACAAAACATAAAATAGAAGAAACTTCACTCGTCCTTTTTTCCTTTGACTAACTTGGAAAGTTTTGTGAAGAACTTATTTGTCTTCTTCTCTGTCTTCTTAGCCTGTTGTTGCATTTCTTTCATCCGCTCAAAGGCCTCATTAATGGCCTCAAGAGGTGGCGGAGGTTGTGGTTGTGGTTTAAGCACAACCGAGTACTGTTACCCATAACTTGGGTATCCAGTAGGTGGATAAGCAGGTGGGAAAGGAGATGGGTAAAGTGCAATATGCATGACCGCTTGCATATATGGTTCATATGATAGTGCCTGATAATCTAAATTCATGGGCATAGTTGGGTTAAAAGGATTATATCCAGACGTATCTGGATATGTAGGGATAGGGTTATTAAAACCTGATGGTGGTGGTTGAACCACAGGTGGTGGTGTTGGTTCCACCACATGCGAATTATTTGAGGGTCCACCCATTTGTGGGTCCTTAGGAATGGTAGGGTAGGTTTTGAGAAATGGTGGTAGCGAATCCGACCGTTGTCCCGCACGCACATATATACATGCACCATGTTTTCTCCTTGGTAGCTCAGGTGGTGGCTGAGGTTGCTCCACCGGTTCCATTTGGATGTCTTCCTGTGTAGGAGGCGATGTTAGAGAGTGGTACAAAGTAGTGTTAATAAAAGTAAATTGACTCCAATATTGGTCTCATTCATCACTAGAAATTTCAATGGGGTGCCCATGTGATCCCGATGGTGGCATCTTCGGATCAGAGTCCTCGTCCATAGCATTTGGTTGATCTAACTGATTCTGATCAGCTGGAGGTGGGTTAAAATAAAGGTCTGTGTTAAATTCTTCATGGTATGAATGTGAGTAAGAATGATGGGAATGGTGTGAATGATGGGAGTGGTGTGAATGATGGGAGTGGTGAGAGTGGTGTGAATGGTAAGAATTTTGGGAGTGTGGGGGCTAGTATTTATGAGAGATAGAGTGTCTCGCTGGTTGCCAAAGAGATGAATCTCCCGTATCTTGTTAAGAGCTTGAGTTGTGAAGTTGTGAAGGATGCGCCCTGATGGTCCTCCCCTCATTGGACCTTTTCCTTTTCCACTTTGTCCTTTGAATCTTGGCGGCATTTTTCTGTTAAAATTAAGTCAAAAATAATAATAATAACTTGATAATGAAATGAGTAATCCTAGGTCAATGCCTAGACTCGAAAGTCTAAGGAATGTGCTATTGTGTAAGTTTGAGATTAAACACAAAAGGCTAGTGTTTAATTCTCTCAAACGTTGGCTTTGATACCAACCTGTCACATCCCGAATTTCCAACCAAATCTCGGTGGGCCCGAGTGGGGAATATCGTGACGTAAGTTGATATCATCATAGTCAATTAACACAACACAACGGAAGTCTGGGAGTTTAAAATACTATTACAAACCAAAATGTCCAAAGTTTGAAAATAATATACAGACGGTTTGTAACTAAAGATCCACAGGCGAATTGTAAAATATACAAAAGATGAACAACAGACTTTAGGCTGATCTAAGGATTTGTAAGATCCTCTTATATCACTACCAAGCAGCTTCCAGCATATTTCGTATTGTACCTGCAACTTAGTCTTTTGAAAATACGTCAGCTTTCACTGGTAAATACAATTAACTGACTCGTTTTGAAAACATTTCAAAAACTGATTTAAGTGCACAAGGCACATACAAATATTCTTATAACTTGGGAAAGTTAAGCTTTTAACCTTGTATACAAATTCACATGTTTGTCAATACATATGGAGCCCGGTATAGAAACCGAGACATGATTAACTGACACACCACTTATAGACCCACGAAGGAGTTATCCCCAACTTGTTGGTAAAATATATTTTAGCATTCGCATCTGTCAGGTGTATGCCTACACCCCGTGCTTTGGTCGTGGCCATTAGTAACTTAAATGAGCCGAGGATATCCAGGACACGGTTGTTAACCTCTCAATGTTTAAGTTATCAAACAAAACTGAATCGTAGCTTAATGTTTGGAACCGTAGCTTACGGTCCCGCACATGAAAAAAAGCGAATTGGACACGTTTGAGCGAGATGAGCGACTAATTCATTTGTGGCTTCATCCGAGGGTATGTACACGTGTTGGTAGGTTACCGAACGTGAATTTTACAAGTTATGGTGGCGGTGGCGGCGAGTGGCAGTGGAGGCGGCGACCGTCAGTGGTTGTTGGTGGTGGCGATGGTTGTGGCATCGACGGTGGTGGGTGGCAACGGTGGCGAATGGTGGCGGCAGCGATGTGGTAGCTGTCGGGGTGGCGGCGAAGGCGGTAACGGGTTGTGGGTGGAGGCGGCGATGGCGTCGGTGGTGGGTTGTGGTGTTGTTGATGTATTATGTAAGAGGGGATGGAATAAAAAGATGGGGATGGATGGAATGATTTTGAGGAATGGAATGACTTATGGAAAGGGTGATTCCATTCCATTGACCAACCAAATACCCTTTTCTTCATTCCCTAGTAATAATTCATTCCATTCCGCCTCTCATTCCTGCATACCAAACACCACCTGAATTCATTCCATTCAACCCCCTTGTTTTTTTTTCTATTCCGTTCCTTTTTTCACCCTACATCACCTCCACCAACCTCCCACCATCGATCACCACCCACCACCACCACAACCCGCCATCGCCACCACGACCACGGCTAACCACCATCACCGCCCACCGTCCATCGGCCACCATCGACCATCACTACCAACCACCGCTACCCACCACCACTACCACCCACTACCACCACTCTCGCTTACCACCAATTTAATTTTATTCCTTTAGCCTACCAAACAACACATAATAATGATTTATTATATTCCCAGATGGTAATCAAACAAGACAATGGAACGATAATGATCTATTTAATTTCTTTGTCCATTCCATTACCTCGTCCATTCCATTCACTCATCCATTCTATTACCCCATATCAAATAAGGGTAAAAGAAAGAGACCCCAAAGTCTTGAAGAGGCCAATGAAACGCTTCCTACATGAAGTACCTGAAAGGATGTTATACCATGTCATTTAACAAAAATTACCGTGTAATGAGTATAACCAATAATATTTAATTCCTTATTCTATGAAAGTAGTTAGGACCTCAAAGTTAGCAAGCAAGGTCCTTTCACCCTTAATAAGTGTCTTGTTTCTCATTTGAGTTCCAATGTTGTCAGTTTATTGCCTATTATGTCCACCTAAAAGCTCGATAACAATCACTTAAATGACATAACGCGGGATCTAGGCCAAAAGGCTCCTACCAACAATGTAACTTATCAGTTACTCTATATATCCGAAAATACTACGTGACACATGAAAATAAATATAAATATTTATCTCCACCAACAAAGAATGGTTAGATTATCTACTCTATTTACTCTTATTTCTAAAATGTACAATTACATATTCTCACTTTAAATCTTAAGGCGATGCTAACAATTTGTTAGTCTTCAATATAACTTCTCATCGCTTTGGTTACATGCTACCACCAATATCCACGGATCATCGATCCCAAGCCCGGAGCCACAAACTTTTCTCCAAACAATCACAAATTACAACTTTTTTTCAGTAACACAAATCAAGATCCTTCAAACTTTGAATCTCAATAATAATAATCTCATTATCATTATCATTATATACAAAACAATTTATTTAATACCTTAAAAACAAAAACAAAAAGGTTGTTGGTATGTCGGGAGGTGGGGTGGCCCCTAATATCAAAAACAGGCTTTAATAAGTCATCACCATTTCCGGGTTGGTTGCCATTTCTGCTCTCACTGATCAGGTGATTCCTACAACGCCTTTTCCCCATCGAAACCCACTTATATCTTTCATTGATTCACTCTTGATCGTCCACTGATCGACTGAAAACGATGTCGTTCTCGTTCTTTAAGGCCCTACGGCCTAAAACCCCTCAAGAACTCGCTAAAACAATCAAAGATAGCCTCATGGGTCTCGACACCATGACTGTTGTTGAGGTTAAGTTGCTCGAAAAGGTTTGTAACTTTTGTTTTGCTTGATTTTGTGATATGATTGTGAAATGGGGTTGTTGAATTTTGGAACATTTTTTGGTTAAGATTTAGAGATTTAGTTTTAATTACAATTGGGGGTTATGGGTCTTGTGAAGTTTGGTAGGACATTAGGAATCTTGATGTATCTGCCTTTAGGAAAAAAAGCCCTTTTGAGATGGATGCTTAGAGATATACATACAGAATTTTGTATGTATACATTGATTTTTTTATAAATATGGATATGTATCCTAAATTGTTGCTTGGTTGGTTTCTAAACAAGGGTTTACACTTGAATAAGCAAAGGTCACACATATGTTAACGAACATAGAGTGCGATTTGGAAGTGTGTAGTCTAAGTGATTATGTGATATGTTGCTTGAAGTTGTAAGAATTAGGTGATGAGTTGTTTGAATCTAAAGTATATTTTTATTGTTTAATGAATTGATAGACAAACGAGTTATAGACTAAAACCATTGCAAGGTATGGGACTTGTCCCACATCGGTTGTTTGGGCAACCAATGTGGGGTTTATATACCAAATGCGCTTTCTCACCCACCAGAGTAATCTTTTGAGTTGAGTTCTCTCGCTTGGTATGTAAGAAAACGGACCAAAAGGACATATATATTTTCTTGCAAATAAAGAGATACGTTTAGTGAAATGAGGTGCGTCTCTTTATTGGGTTGTAAGAACGGGCAGAGAAGTAATTTATGCGTGTTCTTAGAAAGCCAGTTTTGTTGTTGGTAATGTGTGCGTGTGTCTCAAAAAGGTTTGTAGCAAATCTCCATGAGTTTTGTTATAAATGATTTTGTTATGTGATTGTGCAGTGATATTCTTCACTTTTGGAACTTTTTGGTGAATTGATTTTTTTAGGTATTTGACTCAATTCTGTTGTATTAGTTTTAAATTACGATTAGGGGAAAATGGTTTTGTGAAGTTTGGTAGGAATCTTGATATGGAAAAGAAGCCTTTTTGACATGGATGCATAGATATACATACATTTTGTTTTATATATACATACGTCTATACAAATATACATGTATAATATGTCCTAAAATGTTAGTCAACTAGTTCTAAATCAAGGATTCACACTATCCTTGTTGGGAAAAGGCTCGCATTTTTATTCTAAAAGGTGTAGGTTTCACACACACACATATGTTAATGAACATAGTGGGTGTTTTGGATGTGTGTTTTCTAAGTGAGTATGTGATGGGTGCTACTATATGTACACCCCTCTTCCGATCCTCATACGGGCTGTATAAACGACGAAAAAGGCTTGTCAGTGGTGTGTGTTGTCACATAAGTTGTTTATGTGTCAATTTAACTCATCATATGATCCGTATGATTTGTAAAACATCATGGCCCCTCTGACTAGCCACTATAACACTCATACGACCTAGTATAGCCCACCATACGCCCCCTTGTGACGCGTTAGTGGTGTGTGGTTAGTATGTCAGTGTTGCTTGAAGTTGTTACGATCAAATGATGCAATGTTCGGGTCTTTAGCATATTTGATTATTTAATGAGCTGATAGACAAAACTACCAAAAAAACATATTTGTTTGCAAATAAAGATATACATTTTGTTAGATGCGAGCGCACGTCTCTTAATTAGGTTTAAAGAACTGGTAGAAAAGTAATCTACGTGTGTTCTTAGATAACCAGTTTTGTTGTGACTGGTAAGAAACTGATTCATAGAAAAGAATGATTTTGCCCCTAAATCTTTCTAATTTATGTAGAAAACTCATTTAGTTGAAGACATGGGATGTTGACACTTTTTTCACATCAATGCTAATATACAAATGCATTTGTGAATACAGGTATTAGAAGAAGTCGAGAAGAATTTTGGTGCAATGAAAGTTATGCTTTTAGGAGATGGGGAGGTTGAACCAAATGTGGATCAAATTACATTATTGGCTGTAGAAATATGTAAAGAGGATGTAATTCCTCTTTTCTTTCACAAATTATCTATACTTGGCTGGGAGGTGAGCAATTCTGACATCATTATCTTATATATATGTGTGCGTGTGTGTTTGTATGTATATATTTTCAGCTTTTACATTATTAACATATAATAACATTTTTCTTTTGACACAGGCAAGAAAAGATTTAGTCCAATGTTGGTCCATACTATTGAAGCAAAAGGTCGGATCAACTCATTCTTGTGTACAATATCTGGAGAATCATTTAGACTTATTAGATTTCCTGGTTGCAGGGTATGATGCGTCGATTTCATTTCCATTTTGTCGATTTATTTTCTCATGCATATTAGAATCATTATTATTTTCACTCGAAGATTATGTTATCATTACCCAAATTATTTTTGAGGTGGTGTGCAAGAATCTTACAATTTGAATATTGAACAGTTACGATAACAAGGAAATCGCCTTAAATTGCGGAAACATGCTTAGGGAATGCATCAAGTTTCCGACTCTTGCAAAGTAAGAAGTATATGTTCTTATTATTTTATAGATAACCTTTTAAGGGCAAACATTATTTGCAAAATGTTGGTATACTTTGAGCAGAAATCGATAACTTTGGTTTTAACTTTTAATAATGTGAATTTAGATGTATGTTGGAGTCTCCAAGCTTTGAACTTTTTTTCAAGTATGTGGAGCTTGCTAACTTCGATGTTGCTTTGGATGCGTTTTCCACCTTTAAGGTCAGATCTTAAAGTCAAAGTTGTGTAGTATTCGGTGAACAATTAGGTACAAATTACATTTAAGCTTTGTTGCATGCTGATTCTAACATATTATTATGCAATCGTTGAGTAGGATGTGCTTACCAAGCATCCGACCAAAGTATCCGAGTTCTTAACTTCTCATTATGATGAGGTTTCTTTCTTTCTTTCTTTCTTTCTTTCTTTCTTTAAAAATGTTTTAGTATTTATGATATTACTATATTTTGTCTAAATAAATGATTCCATTCTTTAACATCATTGCAGTTCTTTGAGCAGTATGAAAAACTCTTGACCTCTAGCAACTATGTAACAAGAAGACAGTCTTTGAAGGTAAGTTGCTCGACAGTTTCATATGTGGTTAGTGATAAAGTAAATAATTAAGAAAACTAATGAATGGATGTTTTCGAATGGTAGCTTTTGTCAGAGTTCCTTTTGGAGCCTCCAAGCTCTCATATAATGAAAAAATATATTGCCGAAGTTCAGCATTTCAAAGTCATGATGACATTGCTAACGGTATTGCATACATACATATACATATACATGTATACATACATGCATATGTTTTCATTATCAATTTCCTCCAATGACAGGATACGAGCAAAAACATCCAGATCTCTGCGTTTCACATTTTTAAGGTACAAAAAACTTCTATAATGCATTTCACCACTTGCATTCGGGTCATCCGGATAGGATTCATAAGTGTTCATATTCTTTTGGTTTTTAATCTTGTATACGCAGATTTTTGTGGCTAACCCAAATAAGCCTCGAGAAATCAAAGTTATATTAGCCAAGAACCATGAGAGATTGCTGGAACTGCTAAACAATCTATCTGCTGGAAAAGGTATACTTGTTTAATGTATGTTACTATGTATTAAAGGCGACAAAATGGGCGGGCCCGGCAGCTTTGGTAATGCGTCGAAATGGGTTCGGGTAAAAAGGGTATTTTGTCGGTGTAGGGCGATACAAAACACTTTCTTTCTAAAACTAGTAATCTTTTTAATGATATAAGTATGTCAAATATTGTAACAAACGATATAATATCTCTTTAGTAATCTGGTTTTCTTTTTAAAATGATTTAAGAAACTTCATGCTTAGATAATACACTTTGAGTGACATTTGCTTACTATATGTATTAGAGCTGACATAATGGGTTGGCCAGGTGGCTTGGGTGATGGGTCAAAATGGGTTCGGGTTGAAAAGGATATTTTTTTTCAGGTCGCACACGCTCCAAAACACTATCTATCTAAAAATAATAATTGTTTAATATTTAGTGTGTCAAATATGATAATTGTAGCTATATCAGTTCAATAATAGTCTAATTTTCTGAATAAAATGATTTAAGAAAATTTATGCATAAATAATACACTTTGGGACATTTTTGAACCCTTTTCTATAAACCAAATTTTTAATCTATCTCTTTGAGCCGTTATAGACAAAACTTTGCATGGAGCCTTTCAAGTCATTTTGTAGTTTTTTTTAATTGTATTAGTTTTTTTTCCGCATATTCTCATTGTTTTCTAACATATATGTCTTAGGCGGTGATGATGATCAGTTTGAAGAGGAAAAGGAACTTATTATCAAAGAAACAGAAAGAGTATCTCAACTCTCAAATCTTGATTCTTAGGTAATATTTCTCATATTTTCCATTTATGTGTATGAATATCACAGCCATATGTTTTAGTTTGACATGTCATCTGCGTATCATGTGGGTTGGGCTATGGGTGAATATGGGTCGCATTGTAAACGGGTTTAGCGGAGCCAGGTCAAATTGGGTTGACAGCCAACACTTCTTCTTTTGTCTATTTTAAACCATTTTTTTATTAATATGCTAGACCATATATAAACCGTCATTGTACGAATTAAAAAAGAATTTTGGGCCACTTCCCACTTATTCTACTCGTTACTCTTTTAGCTAAACTTTTTGATTTGACCATTAATGGGCCAAAATTGCCGCTTCTACTAAATATAAACCATGTATCTCGGCTTCCAATTTACAGTTAAAGAGATCAATAAAAATATACTGAAACATGTTAATTTTACAACCCTTTTTATAAAATTCCTTGTAATTTTGTTTATAACCAACGTTGGTTTAGTTACTGTGTTCAAAATCTCTTTGACCTCAGTCAAATTAACACCGGCCTTACCACTCTAATTGTGATTTGACTGAAACTCGGTTGCAAATTCAGACGGTGACATGAAACCGAAGACTGCGGTCAACTGTAATCGAGTTTAACCAGTGCAATTAATCTTTTTGTAGCTTGTATTGTCAGATACAGAACCAGCAGTTGATTATCTTTGGTCAAAATAATAGTCACCGCCTGCGTTTGGATTTTTAATCTGATTATATGTGCATCAGTTATTGAATATAAATCAAGTGATCTTTTGACTAGTGGAACATTATTTATTTGACTTTCAGCCTGATAAGATTTATTGTTTTGGAGGATTGATTATCACAAGTAATATGTATGTAACTATGATGCAGTACCTTTTTCAGCTTATATGTATTTCTTGTAGCCATATCATGTCAGGCTTTGACTTTTGTGGTCAACCAATGCATTTTTATCAAGATATAACTAACATAATAAGGTACAAACATCTTCATGTTCTGAACCTTCCTGTTGCATTAAGATATTACCAGCATTGTTCTCATTGTAAAGACACATATAGCGGCTGAATCCTACCCGCCCCTGTATCTGCTTTTGTCGCCACTAGTCGAAATAAAGACAAATGTAGCGGGTGAACCTGGTTGGACCCAACTGTTTTGACCCGAATCAACTTGGCTCTTTTTTTTATTCTTCTTTTTTTTTAAAGTTTTTGTTACCTGAACTCGTTTCCTCTGCACCCAGACCCACCCCTTTTGCCACTTTAGAGTTGAAACCATTCTTCTTTTCCATTTGTGTGCCCTACTACAAGATCTCCAACAATTATTGTGTCATTAACTTATATAACATAATAGGATACATTATATCCAACTATGGTGATCTAACCTTTTTTCATGGCTCACCTCAAGTATCCTTTACAGAAGGGCTCTTAAATTTTATGTCTTCATTTATTTGGCTTTTGTTTTTAAATTACCAAAATAGATTTTTTTTGAAAGGGAACGCTTACTGCTACTATATTACACAAATAATTCTAAATTATTTATCCTTGTCCATGATTGAACATGGACATCTTCTTTAACAAGCATATGCCTCTACCAAGTGAGCTAGCCTCACGTTGACAAATATAAATTTTGTTGATATCTGAAATCACAACATTGTACTAATTGACTTCAAATAAATATAAACTAGTAAGGAATCCTGCGCTTCGCAACGGGTTTCGTTCGTAATATGAACGGTCGGTATTCTCGTGTAATTTTCAAACTAACTTGCTAATACAACTGATATACCAATTTATAATAACCAATTAACTACAAACAAACGAATTAACATTAGAATAAACAATTAATTGTAATCAATTTGAAAATGACATTTTAATTGAATTTATCAACATAAAGAATCTGAAATATGATTTATTTTGCATTTTTTTTCAAGTAAAAAGAATTTATTAGTAAGTTAGTTATATAAATTGTATCAAACTACTTTTATCAAATAACTAAATGGCTACCATTTTTATATAATGATTTTCTTAGTTCAGTTTCTAATTTTTTTTATAGAACACCAAAATGGATTTACCCTATTTATCTTTACTTCACATTTAATGACAAAATCAATTAAGAAGGCACCTGATCCCATCTCTGCCTAATCAAATATTAAATATAATCTTTTCATAATTTCCTTTTCTTATATCTGGGTAAATCAATTAAGAAGGCACCTGACCTGTCACTGCCTAATCCAATGTTAAAATATAATCTTTACAAAATTTCCTTTTCTTATATTTGGGCATTGTGTGTGGTCAAAAGAAAATAAAGGAGTGGCACTAATGTAAATATACTAAAAATGAGGACTTCTTTGGCTGCTATAGCCAAGAAGCTACCCAAAATATTAATATACTAGCTTATGACCCATGTATTACACGAGTTTGTTCTAGATTAGGAGATCAATATTTTTATCAAATCAATCATAAGTACATAATGCTAAAAGTTTTAATATTAATCAATACAAATACAAAATGTCATATGCGGATCATTATGGATTTGTTCACAACATTACAACAATAATCATTAATAGATAAAAATACAAAATAATTACGGATTAATTGTAATTATCAGATGCACATTTTGTTTAATATTTAGAAAGTTTACTTTAATTTTGTTAGTTATTTTACTTTTACTAATTGAACATATTACACAACCAAAATTGTAAAAATATGTTACCTATAAATCTATTAAAAAGTATTTGTTTAACAAAATCTTACCTATTAATTTATTAATTATAAACAAAGCATATGAATTTATTATTAAATAAGAAAATGTTATGTATTAATTGTTTATAACTTATAATATACGAAATAAAAAAAATACATAATTAAAAAATGTTTTAACAATACCGATATTAATTGTTTATTACAAGTAAATAAAATATTACATGCTCAACAATAAAGTTTTAACAATCCCAATACAAACTTTCTTTGCTCTTCTCTTTCTCGGCATTAGTCTGTTCAGTTTCTTCTTCGGCATTAGCGATCAGAAGCTTCATGATTTCGATCAGGTATTTTTTTTTGCTTTCTTCTGTATTTTACAGTTTTGTTTTTACATGTTCGTTTTAGTTTCTTGATTATGAGTCATTTCATCAAAATCATAATCTGGTGGTGTCAAATAGAGAAATTTATTTGAACTTGTTTTGTTTATTTTATAATAAGATTTATATGAACTTGTTCTGTTTGATTTTGATGCATTTCCTCTAAAACAGAATCTTAAATAATGTTGTTTTGTAGATATTTGGTTTTCTATTTTCCGACTGATTTTAGATTTATTGTATGAACTGTGATGTAGTATTGATATATTTGTTGTATCAAAGTTAATTTTAATAAAATACTAATTTTTGGGTAACGTTTTAGAAATCAGTTTATAGTCTTGATACATATGTTTTGTCAGCGTATATATTGTTGGCTTTTGAAAAAAAAAATGAAGTTTGAAGTTGGGACAAGCTTGGATGTTTGGAAAGTTTAGTGTCATATTGTTGGTTGTAGGGACCAACTTGAAGTTAACTTCAGTTATTTTCTTTATTTTCGTGTGATTGTTTTTTCAGTATTATGATTTGATTTCTATAAATAAGTTACTGTTGTTAAGTTTTAAAACAGTTGTTTTCTATAAATAAGTTACCGTTGTTAAGTTTTAAAAACACTTATTATTTGTTTTTCAGATATGTATCCAAATAACAAAATTCCTTCTTTGTTAAAGTTTATTGTGGAAGATGATTGTATATTATTGGTATGTTTTTTTTTTCATTTTTTGTTTATTAACATAACTTATTGCTACTTATATGTGTTTTGTTTCGATTGATAGGAAATACCATATGAATTTGCTCAATTATTGTGGGAAGAACAACTGCCATATGGTGAATATGTTAGAATTGTTGATGGTGACAAATCACGGGTGGTAAGAGTTAGAAAAAAATATGTTGGGCCCTGTATTTGGTGACGGCTTCACTAAAGTGGTTAGGAATTGTGCTTTGAAAAAAAAAATTATTATCTTTTGTTCAAGGATATTGGACTATCAACATTTTATCTTTCTGTCTTCAAAGAATGTGTTTTCGGGAACTCTTTTATCACTAAAATTATGGCTGATGACGGCATAATTATAAGTAATTGGATATGATATAATTAGTTTTTTTTTAAAAACCTTTTTTCTTGTGTATGGTTTGTTTATTTCAATTTGTAACTACTTTTCAGTTCATGGCGGACAAATTCTAGAGAGAATTTTACCGAAAGACTTTTAAAGGTGGATCTGCAACTCTGTATGTGAGAGAGAGGTTTTGGAATGTCAAGATGGAGGGATGGTCGGATAGAATTGCTTTCACTGATGGATGGTCTAAGCTGATTGAGGTTCTCTCATTAGATACCCGGTCTAAATTTGTATTTACAATGATTGGATATGAAACTTTTGAGCTGTCTGTTTTTAATCATGAAACCGGTATTGAAATTTATTTAAGAAGGTTGAAGTTGTTGTTTTGGATGATTCTATCTATGGAGATGAAGGATTTGATTTACTGATTGCGGTTAGTGTTATACAGCTTACTATTAATTATTTTTAATTCGTGCTTGTTTGTTGAAGCTTAAGTGTAACATGGTTGCTATTGTAAATTTTATTTTTTGTAGTCGGAACAAAAACGAAAGTGATGTTCATGAAGGTGTTGTTAGGGATAGTGTTTGTGACTATATGCAACTTTCAAATTTTGAGTCTATCTTTAATGTATATACCTATTGTTTTAATATAAATTAAGAGACCTTAACATTGAATTTTTGTTGTATACTTACATTTTTATCCTTGTATTATTATTTTGTAGGATATTGATGACTCCAAATTTGATCAACATATAAGAGCTCTAATTGAAATGGAAGATGTAAAAAACAGGATAACTTTATAAGTTCAAATTATTAGCAGATTTTATTATGTTGATAACTATTAGTACACTATTAAATCATGCTACTATTTTGTTTTATATAGTTCAAAGATAATTGGAATACGAAAACTGATGATTTTACCGAGTCTCCGTCTCCTACCTCCCAGTCTCATGTAAGAGTGTTTACAGCCTGGCTTAATTTCATGTATATGAAATGGGTAGACTATTATATAATGGTTTTGATTACTTTATTATATGGTAATATGTTAATTATTTGATATTTTGTAGGTTGACCATAAAGGAAAATCAAAGGCTGTTCTTGGTGATGAAAGGGTTTCTTCAAAGGTTGTTTATAAAATGGCTTAACTATTATATAAGGCTGTTAGCTACTTCATTCTATAGTAATATGTTAATTGTTTTATAATTTTTAGGTTGACCCAGAATTCAATAAATCAAATGTTGTTGTTTGTGACCAAGGGCTATCTTCAAAAGTTCTTTATGAAGTAAGAATATCATTTACTTTTTGTTTTCAGTATTGATGTATGTTTATGGATATTTGTCGGGTCTTTTATACGAGATGTTGTATTAGTTACACATAATTTTGTTTTTTTATATATATTTAACTATCTTTCCTTAAACTTTTTAGAGCAAGCTGAAGTGTAATGTTGTGAGGTCGGTGACCGTCAATTCTCATATATCTTATCGTACAACTTCTAAGGTTCCGAAGATTAACGATTGTATGGTCACAGAGATCATCATGCCTGTTGAAAACAGACCTGTAAGTGCACTTATATTTAATTAAGTTGTAATTATTTACACAATATCATGTATTGTTTTGTTGTACAATGTTTATTAATAAATTTATACATTGAAGTTAAATTATAAATCTGTGTAATTATGATACTTATTGTATATTATTGAATTTTTTAGGCTAAACCAAAGCGTAAAGCTGCCAGATCCGTGACATACACATCTGAGGTTGTTGATCGTGCATGTTATACATTCAAAATGTTGAAAGCCGATGCAGTCTTGGAGTTCACCAAAACGGCTGAAAGCAGACCGGTAAACTTTATGATATGATTTTATTATTTAATATTTTTATTTAAGAAACATATATTATTAATGAATCAGATAATTAATCCATTTTTTTCTTTTCAGCGTTTACCGATGTATCAAGTGATCTCTGTCTTTCTGTTCATAACCTGCCTGATGTTAGAGTTCAAAACATAAAAGGTGAACTAACCAACTTGAGTACAAGAGCCGACAAGTCTGGAAATAGTTATAGGTATGGTTTTACCAAATGGTCAGCTTAATTGAAATCAAATCACATCCTGTTCGGTGCCACTCTTTTCTTTACATACGTCAAGTCTTCTCAGCGTTTAATGTTGACTAAAGTCGTATAAAAGACCACAAAGAAAAGAGGCCGTGTGTGAATGATGGTTATTGTGTTTTGTCAGTTGGTTTAGCATGAACAATAAGTAAGGTATTTTGTTTTGTTAGTTTTGACCCTTGGGGGTAGTAATGATAGTTGGTTAGACAAATTTTTTGGTAGTTTGTACATGATATTGATATGGTGAAGGGGTGGATATTTGGTTAGGTTTTCCTTTTGAACAAATAACACTTAAACAATGGTCTTTTGTATGAAACTTGATGTTTCGTGTTCTTTTTAATGGATAACACAATTACTGTCAATATTACTTTTAAAGAAATATATCAATGCATATAAGCAACCAATATACTTTGTTTATTTGTTGTTAATATTACTATCTAAGCAACCATATATATATATTCATGTTCCTTTTAATGGATAACACAATTTTTATATATTCTTTGTTAATATGACTATCTTAACAATAAAATGTTTATGTTTATTTGTTGCTTTGTTATATGAACTGTCTAAACAAGAAGATTTGCTTTGTTATTGTTTTTATAATTTTAGTCAATTTTTGTAACAATTTAAAATTTCGATATTACCTTAGTAAATATTGTTTGAAACCATATAATCTTAAAATCTTAAAAAACAATACTACTGCATATTTATTTCTGGTTAATTAATTAAACACGTTAAACTACACACATAATTTAAAATGTCTATAACTGGTGCCGCCCATATGACTATTAGTTCATAAAAGGACAATAAATATTGGCTTTTTAAGTTTATGACATTACACGGGTTTGTTTTAGATCAGTAGATCCATCTTTCAATCAAATCAATCATAAGTACATAATGTTTTAACAATACTTGATTAATGGATACAAATACGAAAAGCCATATGCTGAACATTATAAATTTGCTAACAAAATTACGACGATAAACATTAATCGATAAAAAATACAAAATAATTATGGAGCGTTTGCTCACAAGTTATTCATATGCCAACTACATTAAAAACTTATTATCAATACAAAATGGGAAATAAAATCATTATTTTAATAATAGATTACAAACAAAAAACTATGACACATTAACACCTAAAAGTTGTCGCCAAATGTTGTCGAGATGCCCAAAATGGTCCAAGATGACACTTTTCAAATGATTTGTTTCTTTGTTAATCTTATGATAATGCTTTTTTATAATTTTTCTTTGCTTTGTAGGGGGAAGACCTGTGCTTGTCTCCATAGGCCATACAAGACACTGGCTATTGGCGGAAGCCCGCCATATTTAACATATATGTTTTTTCATATGTTAAATATGGAGGGCTGTCGTCAATAGCTTGTGTTTTGTATGACCTATGGAGAGAAGCGCCCGTCTTACCCCAACATAGCAAAAAAAAATATCAAAAACCATAATCGTCAAAGTGAGAAACAAAGAAACTGCTTTTTACCATCTTTTTCTTTGATTGATATAACTATTTTTGGTTTTTCTATAGTGACTTTTGAAGGCTTCTTAGTAAAATTTCAACAATCAGAATTCATTGAGGTTTTAAATCATAACGAATTAAAGTTGTTAAAATACTACTGAGAAGTCTTCAAAACCAGTTATAAAAAGACCAAAAATAGTTCTCTTTATACCATCATTTAAACAAATCTGCTTCTACTCATTTATTTATGTTTATATACGAAACACACCAATAACTAAGTCCTAAGCTCTAAAAGGCGAGTAGTATGGTGATGGTTGTTGGACGAGCCTGGTGATTCACGCTGGTCAACCATGGGTGACAGCGGAGGTAAGGGCAGCGATGTGTGGTGGGTCGAGTGGGTGGCAGAGGTGGTGTGGATGGTCAAAGGTGGTGGTTTAGTTGAAAACAAGAACCCTAAAACCTGTTTCTCTATCTACTCTCTCTCTAAGCGTAAAGACTCTTAAAAAAATCACACAGATGGTGGGAAGATGGTGGTTGTGTAAGGTTGCAGAGTGATGGTGGTAATAGTAGAGGTATCCAGTGGTAGTGGTACGGAGGAAGAAGATGTCCCGGCGACGATGGAGGTCGGAAGTAGATCGTCGGAAAGGCGACGGCGCCGGAAAATTGTCACACCCCGACCCGCAGCGGAAAAGGTGATCGAGGCATGATTGGGTTATCATCAAAGCTCATGACATTTATTATAACGTTTCATATTCATTATTACAATTTACTGGGAAATATACAATCATAATTACATCATGTCCTAAACATCATTCTAGACTTCATTGTTTTCTTCTAAGGCATTTCCTATGTTTTCCTTGCTTCATCCTGTTCACCTGTATCATGTGTAAAAATGGTTTTTGGATCAACAAAAAGTTGGCGAGTGAATCCGATGAAAAACATTTGAACAAGTTTATTGAATTGATTATAAAATAAAGTGCACAACCACATATGAGTAAATATAGATGTAAACTTATTCACCAATCATTTAATATTAAATAATGCTCACACATACAATAATAAATTGTTTTGAGGCACGCGTTGCTCAACCCGTCTCTCACGAGGAACTGGTGGGCCTAATGAATGAGTTTTGCATACAACTTGACAATATGAAATACATGACTACAAACAATATATATACATTCTAAGTTTAGATCACAATATGGTATGGCACAAGTTTAAATAAATGAGTTAATTTTAGTGACACATGACACACCCCAAAACGTGTAATTAAAAAGGGGAGTTGTAAGATTCACTCACATTGGGTGCGTTCGGTTGATGATGTTGAATGCGCACGAAGTTGGTTTTAACCACGAGTGAAACTAACCTAGATAATGGCATAATGGTTCGGTAAGTAAGCGGATTTTATTAATCAATTTTAGTAGGATTGTTGGATGTATTTTTGTGAGTTTAAGGCTATTTTCTAACCTTAAAAATGTTAATAAATAAATAAAAGTAATAAAAAAATATTGATTTTTGACTGTTGACCTGTTGACCGTTGACTTGTTGACCGATTTTATTGTATAATTGTGTGCGCCGGGTGAGGCTCGAACCCGAGACCTCCCGTTCGCGTGCACGCAGCTCTACCAACTGAGCTACGTGTCTAACCCGAAATATTTCTGTTTTTAATTATATTTATATACTAATTGAATTAATCCGAAAATCATTTATTTCAAAAACGATTTTAATGACTCGCTCGGTGCTCTCCACAGTCTCGAACCCGGGACCTGTGGTTTAGGTTAACACACAGTCCACCGCTGGACTGTGTGTCTAACTTGGTAAATAAACTGATTTTTATTATACTTATATACAAACTAGATCATTTCATTTCTGCTTTATATAAAAAGTTTGATAATTGCCCGAACCGGTGCGGTAGTCCGGACTCAAACTCGTGACGTGTGATTTAAACGTTCAGACAGTCCACCACTGGACTGTGTTCTATCTTGGTTATTATTCCGGTTTTTATCAAACTTAACATCTATTTGTAGTGAATCCGGTTTGGTTACAAAAAGGAACATTTTTATTAAGGCGAGTGTGCGTGGGACAAGAATCAAACTCGGGACGTATGCGTGTTTATGTGCACACAGTCCACCGCTGGACTGTGTGTCTAACCCGAGATATATCTTGATTTAAATTAAACATATAGACAACTGAAAACTTCATCTTCTTCGTTGGACTTAACCAGAATCGGTGTCCGGCTGGTTCGACAATTTAATCAAGTTTCTTTAGGGTGTTGTGATTAATTACATGTAAGATTAATAAAAAGAATGAGAGATTAAGTGTATGGTATACCGAACAGGGCTCCTCTGTTTCACCGGCGAAACTCCGATGACAGCAGATTATTCCGGCGACGTGTGTCTTGCGGCAGAGGGTCTTCAGGGAGCTTGAGATGAGTGTGGGTGGCTTCGGTATGAGCTCTGGGTGTTCCGTTGTTAGAGTAGTGCACAGAGGTGAAAGGCTCGGTTTTCCGGCGAGTTGCAGAAGTTCTCCGGCGAGTGAAATTACGTCGGGAAAGAGTGTGATTGTGAGCGAAAAAGCTAACAGAGGTTAGAGGGGGGTATTTATAGGGCAGAACATCGACGAATTTGGTCCGTTTTCCGTCTTGATTCGTCGGTTAATGATTTTCCGGCGGTTATAACTTGTGTCGCGGACTGGACATCAGTTATAACCGATGTTGAGGTTAATGTTTACGTTAAGTCATAGATAACCGACGACGTTTGACGAAATCGTCGGATTTTCCGGCGTCAACGGATTTGGGCGCGTCAGTTGACTGGGTTTGATTTCTGTTTCATTATTTGAATTAATTGTCTGGATATATTACTAAAGAATACAAGTGGCGGAGTGGTTTGATGGATGAGTGTTAAGTAATTATTAGACCAGTACCCGGGTTCGAAACCCGGCAGCCTTGTTTGATTTTTAAACCACTATTTTTAATGCTTTTTCAAATATAAATTATATATTCCAATATATTTATTAATTATGTATCGTTTAAAAATAATTTGGGCATTAAATACGCAACGAAATTTTTAACTGATTGTTCGGTTAATAAACGGAGCGGGTTTGGTAAATCCGGTTTTTTTTTTTTTTGACGGATGTTACAGTGTCCCCTGCTTTTAGAAATTTCGTCCCGAAATTTAAGTAGTGATATATTTGTCTAAAAGTGATGGTGTTTAGTTTGACAGTTACATACTTAGAAAAGGAGTAAGTGTTTAAATTTTTGTTCGAGGCGGTAACGTTCCTTGTAAGGGTTGAGTACCCTGCTACAGGAATCGCTTTTTGTTGCCTACGGTAAAAATATTGATAAGCATGGTTGATTCACTAAGTATGATATCTTGCGCAAGAGTTTTGATATGTTTGGAAGGATAGGGTTATATCCTAAAACAAAATTTCTGATACTACAACCTACATGGAACTTCTCATAACCGTCTAACAATGCCTCTGATCCTTTGACAAGAATACTTATATATAGGAAGTACCAGCGGCGTATCCACCATATTCTTGTCAAATTTTCATTGGTTTTATCAGTAAGTTATGATTGGTTCTATGATGTGACTCTACAACAAACACAACAACCACAACTTGAGTCTTAATTCTGATAGTATCCATGTTTGAATGATGACAATACCTCTCTCGCTTGTTTGTGATGGAGAGGTTAGTCCTTGTGGAAGTGAGACATAGCTCAACTTCTTTAAATGATGAAATTGAAATACGCTGAAATGTATGATGAACAAACTTCGACCAAAACATACTAAATCCTACATGGAACCTCTCATAACCGCCTGATAATGCCTCCGATCCTTTGACAAGAATACTTATATATAGGAAGTACCAGCGGCGTATCCACCATATTCTTGTCAAATTTTCATTGACTTTATCCGCAAGTTATGATTAGTTCTATGTGACTCTAAAACAAACACAACAACCAAAACTTGAGTCTAAATTCTGATAGTATACATGTTGGAATGATGACAATACCTCTCTCGTTTGTTGTGATGGAGAGGTTAGTCTATGTAGAAATGGAATACAATCCAATTTCTTTAAATGATAAGATGCCATAAATGCTAAATCAGTAAGTACAAAACAAACTTCAATCAAGACAATGCTAAATTCCACATGGAACTTCTCATAACCGCCAAATAATGCCTCTGATCCTTTGGCAAGAATACTTATATATAGGAAGTACCAGTGGCGTATCCACCATATTCTTGTCAAATTTTCATTGGCTTTATCCTTAAGTTATGATTGGTTCTATGTGATTCTAAAACATAAACAAACACAATCAACCAAAGCTTGAGATAACATAAAGAAAAACATAAAACTAAACGATTGGAGTTGAATCTTGATTTTCAGTGAAGGGGACTAGTTGGGTGGTTTCATTTGGGCCGTCATTATCTTCAACAGGATTGGCGTTGATGTTGAAAACTCTTCCTCTTGCTGGTGGCCTAGCGATTTGGTTTCCTTGATTTGCTTTGTTAACTGGGTTTGCTTGAGCTTGGGCGTTTATGATGTTAACCAATCGAGGGCACGTGTTTCTATAGTGGGTAGGGTCGCCACAATTGAAACAAGCTCGAACATAAGGTATCATGGGGTATTGAGGTTGTTGATATGTTTGGATCATATTTTGAGTAGGGGGTGTGGTTTGGTGTTGAGGGGTGCGGTAAACCTTGCTCAAATGACCATAGCGTCCACAATTCGCTCATAGTTGACAAGGTAAGGTAGATGGATGGTGATAAAAACAGGTGTTACATCGAGGGTGAGGTCCAAGGTATGGTTTCTTATTTGGGTAAGTTGAGTTGGGTGCTATTTGCGTGATTGGGATAGCTTGGATTGGTATGGCTTGTGAAATTGGTTGATTACGCTGGGTAGTAGCGAAAAGTTGCCCGTCTCTTTTTCTCTTAGAAATGGGTTGAGAAGGGGATTCGGTTTGGGTGGAGTTTGAAGTTTCAGTTGATGCTTTATCCTTCTTCTTCTCCTCCTTGAAGTCTTTATTCCGGATGCGGTTCTCGGTGAGCTCTGTAGCTAACTCCATTGCTGCTTCCAAAGTTGCAGGCGCGGTACTTATTACAGAGTCCTGAATCTTTGACGGAAGACCTCGAATGTAGTGCTCGATCAAACGGTAGAGGGGAGTGAACAAGTTGGGAACCATTTGATTTAACTCGAGGAATCTTTTGTTGTATGTGGTGTGGTCTCCTTCCTTTTGCTTCAACGAATAAAACTCATCTTCTAATTTCTTGATTTCGCTCCTTGGGCAAAACCGTCTTGTCATGATTTCCTTCAACTCTTCCCAAGTCAAAGTCATAGCGTCTTCAACACCTCGTTTGGCCTTCTCTGTATTCCACCAAGTAAGTGCTATTCCATATAAACAACCAGTAGCATATCGCACTTTGCGATCATCGGGGCAATCGCAATTTAGAAAGTGTTCTCCATTTCTTCAAACCAATGGAGGAGAGCGGTGACATCTTCAATCCCTTCGTATTTTGGAGGGTCGCATGATTTGAAATGCTTGTAGGTGCATTTAGTGGTATTTGGGGGGAGGGTTGATAACATTTTGATCTTCTTGGTTGACAGGATTAGCGGTAAGGGCTTGTTGGACTTGAATTACAATGTTGGGTATTACGGCAGCCATTTGTTGAGCGATTAGGGCAGCCATGCGCTCGCGGGCTTTTCCTGCTCTCATCTTCCTACGGGCGAGGCTAGAAGACATCTACAAGGAATACGTATCATGAGTATGAGTTGGATGTTTTTGAGATCATGGGTCGTATTTAGGAATGAACATTCATAAAATAAATATAGAAAAATAAATCTACTACATCCATAGGATGTCTTGGGCTTTGCTCGTAATTGGGCCTCGCATGCCGCCATACTTCACCTTCGTAATCATGTGGGCCCCCATGAATACCGGGTTTTTCATATGGTTCGCATGTGTTAGCCTGGTTACGTACACTAAAACCCGGAGAAAATCGAGAAATATGTAACGTATGATATTCGGAATGTGTCCAGGTATGGACACGATGACACCTCAAAGTGGGGTTAGTTCGAACGACGTTTGGTGTGTCATGCTTTGGCCTAATAGGTCCTTCGTACTCTCATCGTTAGTCCCCAGGTAGGCAAACTGGTCCGTTATATTGGATTTATATGAATGCCAACCTAGACAGGACGTTCCGACTACCGGTACTTGTACCCGTCCAGTTACTACATGCCCGTCGCAGAACTTACTTTGATGAGATTTGAAAATTGCGACAAAATCTTTGAATAACGAAAGTATGAAGATGATTTGATTATATGAACATTGAAATATGTATGATGAATGTGTATGTAAGTATGTATGTTTGACTGTAAGTATAAACAAATATGAAACAAATATATATCATAAGTTTGCATGTAACCACATAAACAACTTAAAATCTAGTCAACTATAGTATAGGCTCTAAGGGTCTAATAACCTATCCTATATCCCTATAGTCATGGTTCTGATACCAATCTGTCACACCCCGACCCGCAGCGGAAAAGGTGATCGAGGCATGATTGGGTTATCATCAAAGCTCATGACATTTATTATAACGTTTCATATTCATTATTACAATTTAATGGGAAATATACAATCATAATTACATCATGTCCTAAACATCATTCTAGACTTCATTGTTTTCTTCTAAGGCATTTCCTATGTTTTCCTTGCTTCATCCTGTTCACCTGTATCATGTGTAAAAATGGTTTTTGGATCAACAAAAAGTTGGCGAGTGAATCCGATGAAAAACATTTGAACAAGTTTATTGAATTGATTATAAAATAAAGTGCACAACCACATATGAGTAAATATAGATGTAAACTTATTCACCAATCATTTAATATTAAATAATGCTCACACATACAATAATAAATTGTTTTGAGGCACGCGTTGCTCAACCCGTCTCTCACGAGGAACTGGTGGGCCTAATGAATGAGTTTTGCATACAACTTGACAATATGAAATACATGACTACAAACAATATATATACATTCTAAGTTTAGATCACAATATGGTATGGCACAAGTTTAAATAAATGAGTTAATTTTAGTGACACATGACACACCCCAAAACGTGTAATTAAAAAGGGGAGTTGTAAGATTCACTCACATTGGGTGCGTTCGGTTGATGATGTTGAATGCGCACGAAGTTGGTTTTAACCACGAGTGAAACTAACCTAGATAATGGCATAATGGTTCGGTAAGTAAGCGGATTTTATTAATCAATTTTAGTAGGATTGTTGGATGTATTTTTGTGAGTTTAAGGCTATTTTCTAACCTTAAAAATGTTAATAAATAAATAAAAGTAATAAAAAAATATTGATTTTTGACTGTTGACCTATTGACCGTTGACTTGTTGACCGATTTTATTGTATAATTGTGTGCGCCGGGTGAGGCTCGAACCCGAGACCTCCCGTTCGCGTGCACGCAGCTCTACCAACTGAGCTACGTGTCTAACCCGAAATATTTCTGTTTTTAATTATATTTATATACTAATTGAATTAATCCGAAAATCATTTATTTCAAAAACGATTTTAATGACTCGCTCGGTGCTCTCCACAGTCTCGAACCCGGGACCTGTGGTTTAGGTTAACACACAGTCCACCGCTGGACTGTGTGTCTAACCCGAGATATATCTTGATTTAAATTAAACATATAGACAACTGAAAACTTCATCTTCTTCGTTGGACTTAACCAGAATCGGTGTCCGGCTGGTTCGACAATTTAATCAAGTTTCTTTAGGGTGTTGTGATTAATTACATGTAAGATTAATAAAAAGAATGAGAGATTAAGTGTATGGTATACCGAACAGGGCTCCTCTGTTTCACCGGCGAAACTCCGATGACAGCAGATTATTCCGGCGACGTGTGTCTTGCGGCAGAGGGTCTTCAGGGAGCTTGAGATGAGTGTGGGTGGCTTCGGTATGAGCTCTGGGTGTTCCGTTGTTAGAGTAGTGCACAGAGGTGAAAGGCTCGGTTTTCCGGCGAGTTGCAGAAGTTCTCCGGCGAGTGAAATTACGTCGGGAAAGAGTGTGATTGTGAGCGAAAAAGCTAACAGAGGTTAGAGGGGGGTATTTATAGGGCAGAACATCGACGAATTTGGTCCGTTTTCCGTCTTGATTCGTCGGTTAATGATTTTCCGGCGGTTATAACTTGTGTCGCGGACTGGAAATCAGTTATAACCGATGTTGAGGTTAATGTTTACGTTAAGTCATAGATAACCGACGACGTTTGACGAAATCGTCGGATTTTCCGGCGTCAACGGATTTGGGCGCGTCAGTTGATTGGGTTTGATTTCTGTTTCATTATTTGAATTAATTGTCTGGATATATTACTAAAGAATACAAGTGGCGGAGTGGTTTGATGGATGAGTGTTAAGTCATTGTTTGACCAGTTTGACCCGGCTGACCCGGGTTCGAAACCCGGCAGCCTTGTTTGATTTTTAAACCACTATTTTTAATGCTTTTTCAAATATAAATTATATATTCCAATATATTTATTAATTATGTATCGTTTAAAAATAATTTGGGCATTAAATACGCAACGAAATTTTTAACTGATTGTTCGGTTAATAAACGGAGCGGGTTTGGTAAATCCGGTTTTTTTTTTTGACGGATGTTACAAAAATATTGCTAGATACCCTAATATGTTAATAGTGATTCAAAACATAAAATATATAATTCTGATTCTACTCTTTCTGAACTTTTATATACGCTGGTTGTAAAAAAAAATTGTCACAATAACAACGTCGAAAAAAACGTGACTTACCGGAGTTTTTACGAAATACGCCGGAGAATTTGAACTCGCATTCAAGATTTAAATTCGCCGGAAATTCTTAAATACGCCAGAAAGTCGCCGGAGTTTTTTAAATATGCCGGAAAGATAAGAACGCTGAATTCATCAATAAAAACGCTGTATTCATCAATAAAAACGCCCAGAAACTTCAAAAACTCATCTAAAACCTTCTGATTTGAACTGAAACCTCTTTAAATGATATAAAAATCACCATGAATCTTTCTAATAATACTAATCTCAGCTCTCAATTAGCAAACAAATAACTTAAACCTTTTTAAAACAAGATTTTTGAAGAAAAAGTGAATAAATCAAAAACCTTAAAAGTTTCAAAACTTTTCAAATAAAAATCAGATTTTTTAGGATGGAATTTGAAGACTATTGAATCCCAAATACGAGTACCAAGCTCTAATACCAAATTGTAGGATCAAGTCGAGCTAAAAATCTGATTTTGTATAAGAATCAAGATGAACACACTCAAAATATATAACTTAAGACCCTTGATTGATTTGCAAAGATGAATCCAAATTAGCGTCCAAATCACTCTCTATGTTTGTTGCCTAAACCCTATTCATCTCTTTCTATTTATAGCCTATACCACTTAGGCTATTTACATTTAGGCCCCTAGAGATAATAACTTACCAAAAGTAGCACTAAACATGAAAAACTAATTAGCTAAGATAATAAATATATTTTGTCTTAAACAAAATATATTTAATTAACTGAAGCAATATAACTATCAGATCTCGATCTTCCACACGCCATATCTTTCTTCGATCTTCTCATGTCGACTTGCGGGTTGACTTTGACTTGTTGGCGTTGACTTTGTTGAGTTGACTCATTGATAACATTAGACTACACGTTTTAGACCTAACACAAACCCTTGATGATAATCGAATGATTGTACGTCATTGTACTAGGTTACCTCACCTAAGTACTTAACTCTTGTTACGATTCTAATGGGTATCTTAACCCATGAAAACACATCAACCCGAATGGGTATCATAGTGTCAAAACGAGTATTAAGTCTAGGTGGTTATTTTCTTGTATACATACTTTGGTGTATTTAAATTCCTAATCCCTCCGTTATCATCCGAATACTTACCAACCCACGTTTTCCTCTTGTAGGATAATTCGGTGATCCTTCAACCCTCCAAACTCTTTATGGAAAGTACCAAGTGGAAGCTTGCAAAACCGTGAGTACACTTGACCCATTTCCCTTTTAAACAATTTGGGTTGTAACATGTTAACTTACAAAATACACGAACACACATACTACATGCTTTATACACTCAATCCGTTATACATGCTTATTGTTATGCTTAGGTTCATGCTAAGATTCATACATGCTTCTTGTCACTAACTTGGCTAGCCCTAACTTAATATATATATATCGCTAAAGGAGTAGCACACCGCCCGATGGGGTAATGTTAAGCTTAAGCTAATTCTTATTCTTATTCATACTTTAGTCTCGTTACTTCGTGTGACGAGGGATACATTCATTCTTGTGAACACTTGGGTTTGACAATAGTATTGCATGCTAGCTTACCTTGTATACAATTGCCATGTGGATTTGAGTAAACTCTTTTATACTTATGCTATGTACTTAAACTTGTGTACTCGCCAATACATTTTGTATTGAACTATACTTTTAACATGTTGCAGGATAAAGATGTTGGATATGACGAATCTAGTAGGGACGCCTTAGAAACGCACCTAGAATGCTAGGTTTTTATGTTGTAATTTTTGTTGAAGTTGTTGTGTTTTGAGTTATGTTGTAATTGACAATTTGAATTATGAAATGAAACGAAGTTTTGGTTTAAATATTGTCGCAAATAGTATTATGCTGCCTTGAGCAATCTATTTCGTCTCACTCCGATGTTTCCGCCATTGCCATCGGTTGGGGTGTGACATAACTTGTATATAATTTTGTCACGATACTAAGTTCGAGCACGGTTTGCATTAACTAATAATATATAAAAATAACATAACAAAATTCACATCGTTTAAATTTTACGCGCCTTGTGTTAACTGCGTTGACCAGCAGTTGACTAGGTTTAACTTACATTGACCGAGTCGACCCGAACCGCAGCTAAGCTGAGAACCAAACTGAACTAGTTCTGCCGATGACCATGTTTGACCGCACCCGAATGAAGCCTAAGTTGACTTGTTTGGACCCGACATGTGTTGATACAGTTTTGCGTCTGTCGCTTGTTCTTAATTACAGTTATAATTGTACGGTCTTTGCTTAAGTGTCTGTATAGGTTTGGTCGTGTCTAATAGATCGAGATATCCTTCTATCTTGATCTAGTATGACATCTTAGCTTGTCTGTGTTAATCAGTTGCATGTGTGCATACTGATGAGTCTTGTAAACGTCATATCTACACACGTTCTCCAAGAATGAGAATTTTGTGCGAGTCATAGGTTTCGTACGAGTCACGTGTTTCGTACGAAACAATGAATGGTTTCATACGAAACAATGTATTTCGTACCAAACAGATGTTCCGTACCAAAATTCTGGAGCTGTGTCTCATGTGAAATAGTGTGTTCCATATGTCTAGATTGGTGTTTCGTACGAAGGTCTAGACAGACACTATATAAGCAGACATGCACTTCTCAGTCAAGGTAACTGACGAACACACCAGACTATGAGCCCTTTGGTCCAGTGAGCCTCACAGTTTCTGGTGAAGACGAAGACACAAGAACACAACAAGTTTGTTTGAGTCATACGAGTATTGTGTGCATATGTTTGTACTTGTTCTCAATCATTAATCAAGATAGTGAATCTTTGGTTACCCTTTGTTCTTTACTTTGCTTTGGTTGCATGCACACTTGGATTCCGCACTTGTGTGTATGTTGTATGAACAAGGAATAGGTTTGACATCCGCAGGTGGACCTACAACATGAACCGAACTTCCCGTAATTGAACCGAATCCCGACCCAAAATAACCTAAAACAAACCACAAATAACCCCACCACCATGCCGCCGTTCAGCTGGCCTAGAGCTGCCGCTGCTATAAACCATCGCCACCACTGCCCTCTTCGTCCCTGCCACCGTTCACACAACGACTTTTCTCGTTATCCGAGCCAATATACTAAGAGAAAGACATAAAAACCAAGCCAGAGACTAAAAAATTAAGGAAAAGGGGTCAAAGAACTCACCAGATCGTTGCCGGAAAATAAAATCTTGTGAAAACTTGCAGAATGGCCCTTAGTAGGCGGATCTAAGCGTGCACAGCGAGAAAATATGAAAATGTGTTCACTGAAAAATTGGCTGGAGCTTCGTCGAGCTGCATCCGAGCCCAAGGGCTTCGAATATAGGAAAATGGAGGTCGCCATCGAGTCGGGAAAGTTTGTTTGAGTGGGGGTAGGGTGTCGGATCGATGAAAGCTTGCCGGAAACCGCCACCATCAACGGCACCTCGTCGGTTGCAGGTCTCCTCTGCTGGACATCGCTGGCCATCGCCGAACATTTGCAGGAAAAATTGATGGCTTCCGGCCACATTTATAGAGAGAGAAAGGTGAAGAGAGAGGGTGGAGGCTAGAGAGAGAGTGAAGTGTGTTTATTATGGTGTTTGTGTGTGTGTGGTTAGTTTAAATAGATAGGGTTTGGTGGGTTGGGCCCAAGGCCCATGAGCCCGGTTCTTGTGTTTTTGAGCGGCCCGATCATGTTTTCAAGGCCGTTTACATTCCTGAACTTCATGGAATGTCATAAAAACATTATTTTAGGGTCAAAAGTATGTAAATGGTGTCGGTAGTTGACGTTGGCGCGTTCGTTCGTCCGCTGTGTTAAAAATCATGTAAGATGCTTCTTTTGTCGTTTCTAATATGTTTTTCGATCCGTTTTCGACTGCGGATAATAGAAATTGATTACGAAGCTAAATATATCGTAATATTTCAGCTTTTAAGCTAACACACGAGTCCGATGCTTCCTTTTCGTTGTCGGTGCGTTCCTACAATCACGTTTTTCGTTCACATATGTGTTTTGTGACGCTCGAAAGCATGATAACTTAGCTAACCAATTCACGTGTATAAAATATACATACAAAACTTGTATTTGTAGGCATTTTCAGTGTTTCGTTCGGTGTCAGTTCGCTACCACTTAACGTTCGATAATTTTCCCGCAAATCGCCGTTCACGTACCGTAAGGCTGGATAGACGTTCCTAGGTATACCAAAGTCCTATTAAGTTAGTCTGTGTGTTAAAACACTCCTTATAATTGTCGTAATGTTCATTATGTGCGTAATTAAGACTAGTAAATTGCCGGTTGTTACACAATGAATATCAAACAATAAGGTCGAATTATGGAACAATAATAAAACTATTATTTTAACTCACGTTAGCTGGTTAATTGGTTGGATAGGTGGTTTTTGGCGACGAACGTCCACTCTTAACACCTTTAAGAGCTTTTTTTCACCTAAATTATAGTTAACATAAAATCAAATATGAATCTTTTCAACCACCTTAAAATTTATTAAAAAACAACACATAAAAATGTAATATAATTACAAAGAAAATGATTGTATGCATAAGGTTAGTAAACACTCAATATAAGTGAATACCTTGATACGTTCTTGGTCTATTAGTTTTCTGGCTAAATCATTGACAGATGGACACGGTATAACAAATCATAAGTAAGTAGAACATCTGAAAGACGTGTAGAAACAGTTTTTGCTTTAAGGGTTTTCTTAGCGGCTATGTATCTCCTCATCGCATGGAAATCCAACAACAAAATTTATATGAGTATTAGATAAGCTTGTGGAATAATAAGTAAAATACAGAACAAACAAAGATACATACCTCACTAACATTGGACCAAGCTAGCAATGCGTGCTAAAACTATATACCAACTTATAAAGCATATATCCTCTAAAATGCAACATCTATAATTTCCTCAAGAAGCTAAAAAATATATATACTACACAAGACATATAACAAACATAAATGATGAAAGATTGATGTAACAACCACAGTAAATGGATGAAGGTACAATGAGTTTTTATACCTGATTGATTGTATGGTGTGATTTCATACCTTTTACCAAGTTTATTTCCTATGAATACAAAAGAAAATAGTAAATATTCAAAAACACGTATGTTTAATAGATGTTTGTTAATACTAATGCTGGATCAATTATTGACAACATTGCATTGAGATGCAATGCATCTAATATAGCTATTGACTTTAACAGATTTTAACAAAGACAAATAAATTACTCAAATATCACACTTAATGAATAGTGTGAACATGAATAGTATGAAATATATGTTCTTTGAATCTTTTCTAAATATCTATATGCACCATATTAGCTATAATATAACTATAGTGTATGAAGTTTTGTGTACAAACCAATTCAGATCTAATACTAAATTCACATTATAAATTATAAATAATATATATAAAAGTTTTGTCATCCGGTATAAATATTAGTGATGCCTTATGCAGTTTATTTATTGTCAAAATATATAATATTTCCATGCTAAGTTATAGTTCTATTTTAGATCTACAACTCTAAATATTATTATGATTACTTCCAAATAATACCAAAGATAGGAGGACAAACAATGCAACTAACTATTTCTTATAAAAAAATAACTATCATTTCAAAATTCTTATAATCAGTTTCAAAACACATGTCCAAACAACTCTCAATAATTTAAAGTAGTGATAAATAAACGATGCCAAAATCATTAATAATTGAAGCAGAGATCGAAGGAGCTTACGAGTTCTCACATTCTCATTTAAACATGCTTGTGTTTACTTCTTGAACTTCTAGACACAATAACTAAATGTAGAAATAACTTATAAGGATCCATACAAATATTAAAAACTATATGCAAGACGTTGGTTGTAAATGGATGAAGTTCATTAATAATTGAAGTAGAGGTCGAAGAAGCTTACCAGTTCTCACATCCTCATCGAAACATGCTCACACTTCATATATTAATAAAGAAGACAACTTTAACAATTAGTATGAGATGACTAACCATAACTGATATAAACAGAATACCATACCTGTAAACGAAACAGCTAGCATTAGTAGGGAAAATAAACCAAAACAGTTAATCAAAGACCTAATCGATCTGAATAAGTGATTGAAACAACAAATTCAACTAGTAAATTGAAAGAGAAGTATGAAGAAACCTGAATACTACTTCAAATTCGTCGCGAGGATGCACGATGGAGAAGACATAGGGTTTGCTGAGAAAAGGAATTAATGAAAGACCTAATAGTTCTGATAAGAGATTGAAACAAAAAATTCAACTAATAAATTGAAAGAGAAGTATGAACAAACCTGAATTCTGCTTCAAATTGGTCGCAAAAATGCATGATAGAGAAGACTTAGGGTTTGCTGAGAAAAGGAATTGCAGTCACAAAAAAGATACATTTGTGAAGATGATGATGAAGTATTTAAAGAAGAGTGGATATAGGTTGCATTTCTCCATACGCCGTTTGGATATCCAAAGAAAAGAGAGGGTGTGCAAAGGAATAAGGGTTTAATTGGGGAAGAAGGTTGGCCCAGTGAATAAGCTATAGGGTTTTAAAAGCAGTCATTAATTCTTTTATTTATTGTTTAAAATTTAAAATCCAAACAAAAGATGACAGCATGTTTTTAAGAATTGACATCATCTTTTTAAAATAACAGCCTTAGATTGGGTGAGAGTGGCTATATGACATCAGCCCTAATCCCCATTTATTAGATAAAAAGATAGTAATGACTTAAGGTAATTGGGCTTATTAAGCAAATGGGATATAAGGGATTAGGTTGAAAGCCACAACTTAACTTAGAAGATTTGATGGAAAATCACGAAAATAATTATTGACCAAGCCAATTCACGAAAATGAACATCTGAGACGTCTAGGTTAGACGCTACGGTACCATGCATATCCGCATAGCGTCTAATCTTAGACGTTACATTTGTAACATTTATGTAAAATGGGTCTCAAAGCCCGCTTCGTTTAATAATTTTAGTATTTATATAATAGTTCGTTACGCATTTATTAATCTATTTTATGATTCATGATTAATAAAATAAATTACATAATTAAAATAGCAATTAATAAACGAATAAATTAAATTAAACCTTTATATAAAGAAAATAATAAAAGATTAAAAACAAAAGGAGTAGCCGGATTCGAACCCGGATACCCTCACAACTCCACACGCTCAAAACACCACTAAACCACACACACCTTTGTGTTTAAGTTTGAAAACCAATTAATTATATAATAAAAACTAACCCGAAAAAAAACCCTGCAAACTCAAGTGCGGAACCCGCAAAGCAAAATCAGAGCAATCAAAGCTCAATCAACGATTTCTTTTGAAGAAACGTGTGTAACTGATATGGAACATCAGTTACAATATCAAAATTCGAAATCAATTTGTTATGTAACTGACGGAAGTTACTTATTTGTCTTGAAGGTGCGAATGAATGTTTGAATTGAAACTGAAAATTTTTAACTAGCTGAATACTCTATAAATACCCGTCAACACATTTCACCAACACTCACACACTCACTCACTCAATAAATAAATTTCACGGAAGAACTGCTCTGTATCGAATTGTCGGAATCCTTCATCAATCGCTGGAATTTGGAACCGGAGATATCATAACGCTCCGGTAAATCGGTACAATCACTCTGAACCTTTTATTATCATTTGTTTATTGGTTCATGATCATTATCAGTTAAATCAGAATATAGGGGTTATCAGTCGAGTTCAGTTCTTGGTTAATTAAGTTGAAGAAGATGAAGTTTTTTTAGAATATATGTATAATAAATCTTGGTGTTTTAATCGGGTTAGACACACAGTCCAGCGGTGGACTGTGTGCATTACACACAAACGATACCGGGTTCGATCCTCGAGCATCACCGATCCACTAAAATAAAATCCATTTTTTTCTTTTCTCTAAACCAAATTATATCGCTTCACAGTAATATATTATATACATTATAAATTCTGTTATGAACGGGTTAGACACCCAGCCCAGTTGGTAGGGCTAGGTGCATCACGATGTACTGGTCGAGAGTTCGAGTCAAGTTATAAGCAGCCGGTTCGTTCATTTTAAAATCTTTTTAAATTAAGCAATTTCTGAAATATTCTAATAAGTATATAAAAGTAATTAAAATCAAATTCCTTACGGGTTAGACACGTAGCTCAGTTGGTAGAGCTGCGTGCACGTATACGGGAGGTTACGAGTTCGAATCCCACCAACACGCTGCCAATTATACCATTGAACCGGTCAGACCCCTTGTCAGGTCTGACAAGGTTTTTTTTATTATTTTATTCTTATATTATTTTTTCATATATATTTTAATTAAAAATCAAATTTAAAACGCTTCAGGACACGATTTTGTAGGTTTAAAAATCCCAACAAATACCTCAAAAATAACCTAAAAATCTAACAAAAAGTATTAAATCAAAATATTATTTTTATATATTTATCGAATTATTGCGTTATTATTTAGGTTAGTCTCCTTCGTCGGTTAAATCCTCAATTCGTGCGCACTCTTCATCAATCAAGGAAACGCACCCATTGTGAGTGAATCCTTACAAATTCCCTTTTTTATTCATGTTTTGGGGTGTATCATGTGTCTTTTCATATTTTTCTTTTATTCAAACACTTGTGCTATTACCATTATATGATCTAATGTGTGATGTATATGTTGATTGTTGTATTGTGTGTTTACATTTTTTATCAGTTGCGTGCAATTCATTCATTAGGCCCATCAGTTCCTCGTTGGAGACGAGTTGAGCATCAGGTGCCTCATTAGATCGGCTCCGTTTGATTGAGCCTTGACTTCATTGTTCATCATTTGTCATGTTTGTGTGTGCATTGATTGATAATATGTGGTTGATGGTTAGATTTACATATGTGTTTACTCATATTTGGTTTATGCACATTTTTATTTAAATAACCGATATAATTAATTCTTTCCAATGTGTAAATAAGATTCACTCGCCAACTTTTGTTGACCCAAAACCCTGTTTTTACACATGATACAGGTGGACAGGCTGAAGCAAGGATCACATAGGAAATTGCCTTAGAAGAAAAATAAAGAGTTTATGAATGTTGTACTTAGAACATGTTGTGCTTGTATGTTTATTGTAAACTTCTCCTTCAAATTGAAAATAACAAATATGAAACTTTATAGTAAATGTCATGAGCTTTGATGAAAACCCAATCATGCCCCGACTACCATTTCCGCTGCGGGTCAGGGTGTGACAGATTGGTATCAGAGCCTTTGACTATAGGGATATAGGATAGGTTATTAGACCCTTAGAGCCTATACTATAGTCAATTGGATTTTTAATTGCTTATGTGGTTATATGTAAACTCATGATGTTTATTTGTTTCGTATTTGTTACACACACAAATGCATGCAAGCACTTCCACTATCATTTTGTGTGATACTTAGTGAGTTATACATATTTCCAAACATAACATGCTTACATATACATTCATCACGCACATTTCAATACTCGCATATTTAAAGCATTCTCTTATTTCTTTATTCAAGATTTTGTGATGTTTTCATTTTTCAATCTCATCAAAGTGAGTTCTACGACGGTCATGTAGTAACTGGAAGGGTACGAGTACTGGTAGTCGAAACGTCCTGTCTAGGTTGGCATTCGTATAAATCTAATATAACGGACTAGTTTGCCTACCTGGGGACTAACGATGAGAGTACGAAGGACCTATTAGGCCAAAGCATGCCACACCAAACATCGTCCAAACTAACTCCACTTTGAGTTGTCATTGTGTCTACACCTGGACACCCTTCGACTTTATACTTTGCAATCATGTTTTACGATTTTCATTCGGGTAGCGCGAGTGTTAACAGGCCAACACCAATGTGAACCCTACTAGAGCCCAGTAGTCATGGGGGCCCACATGACTACCAAGGCCAAGTACGGGGACATATGAGGGCCCAAACAGGAGCAAACCCCAAGACATCCTATGGATGTAGCAAATTTATTTTTTTTCATTTGTTTTGTGGATGTTCATTTTTAAATACGACACATGACACCTAAAACGTCAAACTCATACTCTCGGTACGTATTCCTTATAGATGTCTTCTAGTCACTCCCGTAGAGGTAGGAGATCAGGAAAATCCCGCGAGCGCATGGCTGCCCAAATCGCTCAACAAATGGCCACCGTAATTCCCAACATCGTAGTTCAAGTCCAACAATCCCTTGCCGCTAATCCCATCAACCCAATCAATCAAGTATATCAAAACGTTGTCAACCCCTCCCCCAAATACCACCAAGTGCACCTATAAGCACTTCAACTCATGTGATCCTCCAAAGTACGAAGGTACTGAGGGAGTCACTACTCTTCTTCGATGGTTCGAGGAGATGGAAAGTACATTCCTCAACTGTGATTGTCCCAATGACCGTAAAGTACGCTATGCTACTGGATGCTTGTATGGAGTAGCCCTCACATGGTGGAATGCTGAGAAGGGCAGACGAGGCGCCAAAGCCGCTGTAGCCCTAACTTGGGAAGAATTGAGAGAGCTTATGACTAGACGTTTCTGTCCAAGAAGTGAAATTAAGAAATTAGAGGATGAGTTCTATTCATCGAAGCAAAAAGAGGGAGATCACATAACCTATAACAAGAGGTTCCTCGAGTTAAATCAAATGGTTCCAAATTGTTTCACCCCTTTCTACCATTTGATCGAGCACTACATTCGAGGACTTCCTTCAAAGATTCAGGACCCTGTAATGAGTACTACACCTGCAACATTGGAAGCAGCAATGGAGCTAGCTACAGAGCTCACTGAAAACCATATTAGAAATGGGGACTTCAAAGATGAGAAGAAGAAATATAAAACACCAACAGAAACCTTAAACTCAACCCAAACTAAATCCTCTTCCCAACCCACTACCAAGAGAAAGCGAGACGGTAAAAATTTCGCTGTCACTCAAGGCAATCAACCAGCTCCACAAGCCGTACCACTCCAAGCTATCCCAATCACTCAAGTAGCACCCAACTCTGCTTACCTAAATAAGAAACCTTACATTGGACCTCACCCTCAATGCAACACCTGCTTTTATCACCATCAACCTACCACACCATGTCGATTATGTGCTAATTGTGGGCGTTATGGTCATCTGAGTAAACTTTTGCATCCCAACAGTCCACCCCGCTCAACGATCAACCCCAACAACCCAATCACCCCTGGTCCACAACATGATTGACCCTACCCTTAAAACCTCCAGATTAAACCCACCCAGTTTCCACATCGTTCAGCATGCTTTAATTGTGTGACCACTTTTAGAAACACGTGCCCTAGATTGGTTAACAACATTAAACCCAAGCTCAAGCAAACCCAGTTAACCAGCAATCAAGCAATCCCAGCACCTCCACAGCAAGAGGAAGAGCTTCACACATCAATCTAATCCAGTAAGTCTAACTACGGTGAAATCTAGCAACCCAACTATTTTCCATGACCAGTTACAAGATCGCTCCATCATCAATTCTTATTACTTCTTAAAACTCATCTTTGTATATCCTGTTAATCTGGAATGTATGTACCAAAATTTTAATTAATTGATATCATGTTTTTATTTCATGTCTTTACTCATCGATTTAATTTTCATCATACATCACGACTCACCTTGTCTCACCATTTAAAGAAGTTGGGTCGTGTCTCACTTTTTCATAGACTGAACCCTTCATCATAACAAACAAGAGATGTACCGTCGCCATTCAGTCATGTATTCTTTCAGATTTGAGACTCAAGCTTTGTCTGTTGTGTTTGCTTATGTTTAGTAGATTTTAGAGTTACATAGAACTAATCATAACTTACTGACAAAGCCAATAAAAATTTGACAAGAATATGGTAGATACGCCGCTGGTACTTCCTATATATAAGTATTCTTGTCAAAGGATCAAAAGCATTGTCAGGCGGTTATGAGAAGTTCCGTGTAGGTTTTAATATCGTCATGGTTGAAGTTTTTGTCTTGTGATATAACTTTATCTATTCAACGCATCAATTCTCTCAAAATTCTTATGCATGAGTTCATATCCAGTCAATCAACTCTGTGCATCAACAGTTCATATCTTAGGCATCAAAAAGCGATTCCTGTAGCAGGGTATTCAACCCTTACTAGGAACGTTACCGTCTCAATCAAAATTTAAAACCTCACACTTATCTGGTGATGTAAACCTTTAACGTCAAAATCCAAGCATCATACCTCTCTTTTCTGTTAAGAAATACTCAGATTTTAGTCAGAGTATGTTGAGAGTCGAACACGAAAACTCAATGCGCGAAAAAAAACCCGCACTTTTCCCAGTTACAGCTACTACTTAAATTTCGGGACGAAATTTCTAAAAGTACAGGATACTGTAAAATTTATGTAAAACGGGTCTCAAAGCCCGCTTCGTTTGATATATATAACAGTTCGTTACGCATTTATTAATCTATTTTATGACTCATGATTAATAAAATAAATTACATAATTAAAATAACAATTAGTAAAAGAATAAATTAAATGAAACCTTTATATAAAGAAAATAATAAAAGATTAAAAACAAAAGGAGTAGCCGGATTCGAATCCGGATACCCTCACAACTCCACACGCTCAAAACACCACTAAACCACATACACCTTTGTGTTTAAGTTTGAAAACCAATTAGTTATATAATAAAAACTAACCCGAAAAAATACCCTGCAAACTCAAGTGCGGAACCTGCACAGCAAAATCAGAGCAATCAGAGCTCAATCAACGATTTCTTTTGAAGAAACGTGTAATCAGTTACAATCTCAAAATTCGAAATCAATTTGTTATGTAACCGACGGAAGTTACTTATTTGTCTTGAAGGTGCGAATGAATGTTTGGATTGAAACCGAAAATTTTTAACTAGCTAAATACTCTATAAATACCCGTCAACACATTTCACCAACACTCACACACTCACTCACTCAATACCTAAATTTCACGGAAGAACTGCTCTGTATCGAATTGACGGAATCCTTCATTAATCGCTGGAATTTGGAACCGGAGATATCATAACGCTCCGGTAAATCGGTACAATCACTCTGAACCTTTTATTATCATTTGTTTATTGGTTCATGATCATTATCAGTTAAATCAGAATATAGGGGTTATCAGTCGAGTTCAGTTCTGGGTTAATTAAGTTGAAGAAGATGAAGTTTTTTTAGAATATATGTATAATAAATCTTGGTGTTTTAATCGGGTTAGACACACAGTCCAGCGGTGGACTGTGTGCATTACACACAAACGATACCGGGTTCGATCCTCGAGCATCACCGATCCACTAAAATAAAATCCATTTTTTTCTTTTCTCTAAACCAAATTATATCGCTTCACAGTAAGATATTATATACATTATAAATTCTGTTATGAACGGGTTAGACACCCAGCCCAGTTGGTAGGGCTGGGTGCATCACGATGTACTGGTCGAGAGTTCGAGTCAAGTTATAAGCAGCCGGTTCGTTCATTTTAAAATCTTTTTAAATTAAGCAATTTCTGAAATATTCTAATAAGTATATAAAAGTAATTAAAATCAAATTCCTTACGGTTAGACACGTAGCTCAGTTGGTAGAGCTGGGTGCACGTATACGGGAGGTTACGAATTCGAATCCCACCAACACGCTGCCAATTATACCATTGAACCGGTCAGACCCCTTGTCAGGTCTGACAAGGTTTTTTTTATTATTTTATTCTTATTTTTATATTATTTTTTCATATATATTTTAATTAAAAATCAAATTTAAAACGCTTAAGGACACAATTTTGTAGGTTTTAAAATCCCAATAAATACCTCAAAAATAACCTAAAAATCTAACAAAAAGTATTAAATCAAAATATTAATTTTATATATTTATCGAATTATTGCGTTATTATTTAGGTTAGTCTCCTTCGTCGGTTAAATCCTCAATTCGTGCGCACTCTTCATCAATCAAGGAAACGCACCCACTGTGAGTGAATCCTTACAAATTCCTCTTTTTATTCATGTTTTGGGGTGTATCATGTGTCGTTTCATATATTGTGTTTATTCAAACACTTGTGCTATTACCATTATATGATTTAACGTGTGATGTAAATGTTGATTGTTGTATTGTGTGTTTAGATTTTTTATCAGTTGTGTCCAATTCATTCATTAGGCCCATTAGTTCCTCGATGGAGACGAGTTGAGCATCAGGTGCCTTACTAGATCGGCTCCGTTTGATTGAGCCTTGGTCTCATTGTTCATCATTTGTCATGTTTGTGTGTGCATTGATTGATAATATGTGGTTTATGGTTAGATTTACATATGCGTTTACTCATATTTGGTTTATGCACATTTTTATTTAAATAACCGATATAATTAATTCTTTCCAATGTTTAAATAAGATTCACTCGCCAACTTTTGTTGACCCAAAACCCTATTTTTACACATGATATAGGTGGACAGGCTGAAGCAAGGATTACCTAGGAAATTGCCTTAGAAGAAAAATAAAGAGTTTATGAATGTTGTACTTAGAACATGTTGTGCTTGTATGTTTATTGTAAACTTCTCCTTCAAATTGAAAATAACAAATAAGAAACTTTATAGTAAATGTCATGAGCTTTGATGAAAACCCAATCATGCCCCAACTACCATTTCCGCTGCGAGTCACGGTGTGACAACATTTTAAACAAAAGTATTTCTAAAATGTAGAGGAAGCTTCTAAAAATGTAAAAATGTAGAGGAGGCGTCTAAAAGGAACATATGATGCGTCTTGGTTAGACCCTGCATTAGGGATGAGTAAACGGTACCGGGTACCCGTACTGATCCGTTACCGATGCCGAATTTGCCGAACCGAAATATTTTTGGTACCGACTTTTGGCGCTTTCAGTATTAGTTTTTACCTTCAAAACCGGTACCGGTACCAAACCGAACCGTACCATGTATTTTCGGTACTGGTACCGGTACTCCTTTTTGGGTTTTTGGTACAGGTTGGTACCAAGCCCATTCATACGCTACAGTACCATGAGTTTCCATGTAGTGTTTAAGCCTAGACACTTACTTTTTTTTTCTTTTCCATCACAATTTTTAAACGGACACAATTTTTTTTCATACGATTGTATTTAAAAACAAAATACACTAAATTAAAGATAATAAAAAATATCTTTAATTCGGTGTAAGTTTTTAAAAAAAAGATTATCGTATGAAGAAGTTATGCGCTTTTAAAAATTATGGTGAAAAAGAAAAAAAAGAAGCATTCAAGCTTAGACGCTACATGGAAGCCTATGGTAGTGTAGCGTCTAAAAATGCCTCAGATGTTCATTTTCGCGAATTGGCTTGGTCAATGGTCATTTTTCGTGATTTTCCCAGATTTGAAGATAAAGGTAAGAGAAAAGTACCCGGATAGTCCCTTTTATTTTGATTAAATTTCACCTTTAGTTCCAAACCTTTTTGAAATTACGCTCTCATAACCTATAGTTTGCTTGGTTGTTACTTGGATAGTCCCTTGACTAGATGGATGTTAGTTAGTGCAGTTAAGTCCATATGAAATGACAAAACTACCTTTACCATTAGATAGAATAACTAAATAGTTTAAAGAAACATAATTAATATAAATGCAGATGGAAGATCAAATACAAATAAATTTAACGTACAAAACATACGAACTGAATGTTTTGTTGAAAAAACGCGTTGACATTTTCATAATTATTTGCTCGTAGGGTAATTATCAAAATTACTTTACAAATGATCTTGTAGAGTAATTTTGTAAAATGTTCTTGTAGGGTAGTTTTGATCTTGTAGAGTATTTTTTGTAGAGTATCATAATTACTTTAGAAATGACTTGTATGGTAATTTTGAACTTGTAAGGTAATTTTGTAGGGTATCATAATTACTCTACAAATGATTTTATAGAGTAATTTGGATTGTATGTTGTTTGATAAACTGGCAGAGTAATTTTGATACACTTGTAGAGTAATTTTGTTGCAGAGTAATTTTGATACATTTGTAGAGTAATTTGATAATTACTCTACAAGATCATTTGTAGAGTAATTTTGATGATTACCCTACGAGCAAATAATTATGAAAATGTCACCGCGCTTTTGGCTTTTTCATGCCTTTCGTTTGTTTAGTACGTTAAAGTTATTTGTACGAGAACTTTACTCTATAAATGTAAGTAGGCCCATTACCCACCCACTTCATTTTCTCCTCTAACTGGTACCACCATCTCCACTCTAAACCAGTATCACCATCTCCACCTTTCACCACCTCCAACATCCACCAACTACTCTTAGACCATTTAGAGTGAAAGGGCATGAAATTGGGCGTTATGCAACATATGGCATGTCACACCTCAACTGATGGTGGAAACATCGTCCCGGGACGAAATAGATTGCAAGAGTCATCATACACTATTGGTGACAATATTGATTAAACATTAATTTCATTTCATTGCTAAGAACAAGTACAATTGTTTTGAAACAAATTATAACATGTTGAACAAAAGCAAAATACAACAGAGTTCTAAATTTAAAGGTATGTTTCTAGTTATCCTACTAGATTCCATTCGTCATCATCATCATCATCATCAATTTCCTACAATACTTAAAAGTATAGTTCAATATAAAAGTATTGGCGAGCATACAAGTTTGACTACTAACATAAGCATAAAAGTTTAAACGAATCCACATGGAATAATTTGTTAACTTAATACTAACATATGATACTAGCATGCAACTATACGTGTCAACCTAAAGATTCCCGCTAGCATAATCTAATCATTGCAATGGATAGACCGTTTTGTTTACTTAATATGACTTCAAGAATACGGGCGATGCGTTAATCCTATAGTGCTATACATGTTAAAGGAGGCTTGTACGAAGTTAATGACAAAGTACAAAGCATAACGAATTCTAGCATATACAAGTTTTAAGTATAACACATTAAGCATGTATATTGGATTATTTGTTTGTGATTTAAGCATAAGGTATGTGATTGCGTGATTTTAATAACATATACGTATTGCACTCAAAAGTGTCAAAAGTAAAACGGGAGTCGAGTATACTCACGATTTTGCAAAGCGTTCCTGGCAATCAGAGAGTCGTTAAGTTGGGAGGATGAAACACCGAAGTTACTCTACATGGGGAATATGAAGGTGTGTGAGTATTTCGAGTTAGTGGAGGGTTTGGATTCAGAATTCTAAGCATGTATACGAAAATAATTATCTCGTCTTAAACACTCATTTTTGACACTATTATTTCATGTGATTTCATGGGTCGAAACTTGCCTATTAGAATCGTAACGAGAGGTTTAGAACATAGATAATATAACCTATTTCATAACATGTAACCATGATTCGGTTAACATCACGAGTTCGGTTAAGTATATGTTTACATATTATGTAGTATATCTTATAATAAGTCCATCATATATTATCATGAAATTCATGGAAGTCAAGCATGAAGGTATGACAACCTCATTGTATGATTTACCAAAGCACAACCCGGTTGGTCATGAATGAAAATAAAGTACAACTATCTATTAACATACTCAGTAACCAAATAAAGACAACCCGGGCGTGTCATACCCAACCTGGCAAACTTTGGAGGCAAGGCGGGCTTAACTTACTTTAGGACTAGCAAACTACTTAGTGGAGATGAATAAAATCATCAAGTGAGGTGGTGGTATGAGTTTGGATAGCCAAGGCTTCCATGTTTCACACCTTTACCAAAACACAAGTTTTGCCATATGAACTATGGTAGACTTGGATGGTTTCATCACTTGTGGGTTGTCTAAACCCTAACAAAACAAAAAGTTTAGAGGGTGTTTGCACCTCTAAACTCATAAGAATCAACCATACACAAACACTTAGACCACGGACTTGATTAGAGGAAAGGTAGGCACAAGATTATAATAGTTAAACATGTTCATAAAGATTTAAATAAAAGTTCTTCCAAAACAGAAAGTTTGGACCTCAAAATGGTGATGTTCCAAGCTTTGTAAAGGAAGAAGAGTTGAAGAAAAGTGAGTTTAGTTTGAACTCACTTTAGGACTTAGATGATTCTGCCAAGAACTTGTGTTTGCAACTGATTTGGGAGTATTTGAGAGTGTAGAGTTGGGAAAGTGAAAATGGTGAGATGGAGACTAGTTTATATAGAGATGAGGTAGGGTTTGTGTTAAAGGAGCTTGAATGGTGATTGGGAAAGGAGAAAATGGCCAATACAAGAGCTGGAAACATGTTTTTGCGGATTAAGGGGCTTGGTGCTACGCCATGGTGAAATGGATTTGTGGTCACGTAGCGCCACGCCTCTTTTTGCCAAATTTTTGGTTTATTGCAATTTAGTCCCTAAACTTGGTGTTTTCATATTTTAAGCTAAAACTATGTATTTTAACATGTTTTCAAGTATATAAAATTTATGTAAGTATAGTTCAAGTATCGTGAATGTATGTATGAGTATTTGCACGTATATCAAGTATCGGTTTGCAAGTGAACACGTATTTTAACGATTGATTATGGGTATAATACATATATATAAAATAAGAATTTCATTATGATCAAGACCTTGGAATACAAAGTTGGAAATGGAATATGAACATGATACAAAAACAAGTTTCCATAAATAGAAATACGATTACACGTTATAAATAAGGAAAGTACAAAATGCGAAGCGTTACATGGCAGCCACGTCAGCACGTGTCAGAAAAGTGGGGTAGTGCAAAAAAGGGGGGAGGGGTAGGATGGGGGGTGAAAGGGTGGTGTTATTCGACACGTGACACACATTTATTATTATTATTATTTCATATTTAAAAATTATATAAATCGATTAAATTTAATAAAAACGTTAACATTAATTTCTTAAACAAAAAGTAAAAGAATTACATAAACTTAAAATTAAAAATAGTTGAAACTGAAAAAATCACATAAACTTTTAATCATCGTCTTCTTCTTCGTTAGGGTCGTTTTCATGGCACGCACCAAATGTGTTCAACCAAATCCGCTTAAAGGTGTCATAAATTCCATTTAAGTTCGTTTCTTTTTCTTCATCAGTTATTTCCAGAGTATTTGGTTGACTCTCATCCTCAAAGTATTCGCAAATTGCATGTACCTCATCCTCCAAGATCATGTCATGTAAAATAACGAACGTATACATCACATTTCGAGGTTCAGGTTTTTTTCCATAATCCTACACAACATCCTAAAAATGTGCTATCTTTTATGCAAAACACCAAACGCTCTTTCAACGTCATTTCGTGCCGCCATTTGAGCACCATTAAACTTAATTCTCTTTTTCATCTAACGTTGTGCTCTGTGTAAAAGATATTACCAACACGACATAATCCGGGTAAATACCATCCGTAAGATAATAACTTTATTTGTACTTCGCAACTTTTACAAAAAAAGGAACCCTTTAGGCTAACACTGTTTATATAGTTGTTGAAAATGGATGATTGATTAACAATTTTTAAATCGTTATTTGCAACAAGTGTACCAAAGAATGCAGGCGAAATTCAAAGATTGAGATGCAATCACTTCAAGCATCATAGTCGGTTTTTTATGATATCCACTGGTGTATTGCCCGCGCCACGCAGTTGGACAATTTTCCCATTTCATACAATTTAAACTACTGATCATCCTAGGAAAACCATGTCGCTTTTCATGAGCCTCCAAAAGTTGTTGTATGTCACAAAATGTTTTTTTTAAATAAAGTTCAACGACATACTTGTAACATCCGTCGAAAAACGGGTTTCCAAACCCGCTTCGTTTATTAATCGAATATCAAGTTATAAAATTTCGTTGCGTATTTATGATTTATTTTAATTTTAAACAATACATAATTAATAAACAATTTAGAATTTAAAAACTATAATTGATAAAAAGTGAAAATAAAATAAATAAAAAAGAAAACCGGCTGCCGGGTTTCGAACCCAGGTCAGCCGGAAGACTCAACCAACAAAGACTTAACCACTCCGCCACTTGAGTTATTTGTTGTTATATCGAAACAATTAAAACATATAATGAAACTCGAAATCAAATTCGGTCATCAGCGCCCAAATCGCTCTCGCCGGAAATTCCGACGATTTCGCCAATTATCGACGGTTTTCCTTTGACTTAACGAATGTATTAACATCAACATCGGTTATAACCGATGTCTAATCCCGCGACATCAGTCATAACCGCCGGAGAAAAGCTGACCACGAATCAAGACTAAATCAGACCCAATTCATCATGATTCTTCCCTAGAAATACACACCCAAGTCTCTGGAAATCATTTCGCTCAAAATCGCACCATTTCTCGAATCAATTTCACTCGCCGGAGATTTTCTGCAATCGCCGGACTTTCGCCGAAAAACCGAGACTTACATCAAAACGGTAAATACCTCGACTCTTTCGGTTTCAATCCATTGTTAGACTATTACTAACTTCAATCCATCAACCAGAATCAATCCCAGACGACGTAGCCGGAATATTTCTGCACTCGCCGGAAAACCTCTGGAATATCCAAAATCACGCTGTGAATCGGTATAATCATTTAAACCTTCTGTTAATCCTTGTTTAGTAACCCAATTTCACAACTAATATATCAAAACTGTTAATTGATTCAATCAGACGGAATATACAAATCAGAGCCGACGACCATTGCCGGAATTCTGAGAAATACAGTCTGATCGGTACATTCGATTCCTTAACTCTTCTTATCCATTACATTTCAACCAGTAATATATTCGATGAACGATTTAATCAAGAACAGAAGAATATCGGTCATCTGAGTCTTTGATCGAAGAAGACGAAGTCGATGATGTTTATAAGATTAATTAAAACAAGTTATTAAACCGCGTTAGACACACAGTCTAGCGGTGGACTGTGTGCAAACAATTAGCACACGTCTCGAGTTCGATCCCTGTCACAACCTCACTCTCTGAAATAAAAATGTTCTTTTTAAACCGAACCGTATCAACTCGCTGTAAGATGTTAAGTTTAATAAAAATCAGTATATTAACCAGGTTAGACACACAGTCCAGCGGTGGACTGTGTGCAACGCTAAACAACGGGTCCCGGGTTCGAGACCTGTTGTGTGCACCAGTCCGATATAATTAAAACCCTTTTTAAAATAAATGATTTCTGAATAAAATTAAATAGTATATAAATATAATTAAAAACAGAAATATTTCGGGTTAGACACGTAGCTCAGTTGGTAGAGCTGCGTGCACGCGTACGGGAGGTCGAGTTCGAGCCTCACCCAGCGCATATATACACAAAGTCAACGGTCAACGGTCAAAGTCAACGGTCAACCCAAAAAGTCAACATTATTTTTTTATATTTTTATTTATTTGTTTTATTTAAAAATCAATTAAAAATACTTAAAAATAACATTTTTTTTAAAGTTAGAAAGTGACCTTAAACTCACAAAAATAAATCTAAAAAAATCCAATTAAAATTGTTAATAAAATCCACTTATTTACCGTACCTTTTCGTTATTATTTAGGTTAGTTATTCCTCGTCGATCAACTCTCTAAACTCGTGCGCATTCAAACATTATCAAACGAACGCACCCATTGTGAGTGAATCTCTACCAATTCCCCGTTTTAATCACATTTTAGGGTGTATCATGTGTCGCTATTTATTTATTTCATTTAAACACTTATGCATCCATCATATTCATGATCAAATGTGTATCCAATATGTATCAATTGTTTGTGTGGTTAATGTTTAGATTTAATTTATCATTTTCAGTACATACATCATCATAGGCTCGTCTGTTCCCCATTACCTATGAGCGGAACGTGGCGTTGCCAACATACGATCGGCTCCGTTGGATTGAGCCTTGATCACACATACATCATCATAGGCCGTCCGTTCCCCATTACCTATGAGCGGAACGTGACGTTGCCAACATATATATTATCATTCATGTCATATACTTATGCAAGGTGGTTTGTCATTGTATGTTTATTTACGTTTGCTCATATATGATTATTGCACAAATTTTCCATATTAATTACAACAAGAAATCAATAATAAATGTTTTCTAACAAGGTTCACTCGCCAACTTTTGTTGACCCAAAAACCCCCATTTTTACACATGATACAGGTGATCCAGTTGAAGCAAGAAACATATAGGACGGCCTAGAAGAATAAATCAGTTTAGATTTTGGATTGTTTATTTAATTTTCCTTTCCTTGTATTGTATGAATTTGACTTGAACATTTGAGATGTAATTTGAATTTAATAAATATGAAACATATTAGTAAACATCATGAGCTTTGGTGATAACCCAATTATGCCCCGACTCTTATTCCGCTGCGGGTCGGGGTGTGACAGATTGGTATCAGAGCCATGACTATAGGGATATAGGATAGGTTATAGTTGATTAAATTTTTTTTTAAATTGTTTGTGTGTTAAATGCAAAATTCATGATGTTTATATGCTTTATGTTATTGTTACATTCAATGTTATGCAAGCATGTTCATAAATACATATTATTATACAATGCTCATCATGAATCATATCCTCATAACATACCATATCCATGAGAGCACACACCTCACAATTCATATGATTTTTACAACGATTTTTGTATTTTCAAATCACATCAAAGTGAGTTCTCATGACGGGCATGTAGTAACTGGAAGGGTACGAGTACCGGTAGTTGGAACGTCCTGTCTAGGCTTGGCATTCGTATAAATCTAAAATAAAGGACCAGTTTGCCTACCTGGGGACTAACGATGAGAGTACGAAGGACCTATTAGGCCAAAGCATGCTATACCAAACGTCGTGTGAACTAACCCCACTTTGAGTTGTCATTGTGTCTATACCTGGACACCCTCCTACCATACATCTCGCAAACATATTTCATGGTTTTCCTTCGGGTGATGCGAGTGTTAAACCGCCAACACCAATGTGAATCCTACTAAGCCAATAGTCATGGGGGCCCACATGACTATACAGGTGATGGTATGGGGGACATTGGAGGCCCAAACATGAGCAAACCCAAGACATCCTATGGATGTAGTTGCATTATTGATGATTATGTTATTTTATTACTTTTAACGACACATGACACCTAAACACTTCTTAAACTCACAATCTTCCTATGTATGTTCCTGTAGATGTCGGCTAGGCAGCTACGTGGAGGTCGAAAGTCAGGAAGGTCAAACGAACGCTTGGCCACCCAAATTGCAAAACAAATGGCCGCGGTGCTTCCTGACGTCGTTATTCAAGTCCAACAAGCTCTCACCGCGAATCCCATCAACCCTCCCAACCAAGAAGACCAGAACGTCGACAACCCTCCCTCCAAAAAGTGCTCCTACAAACACTTCAAGTCTTGCGATCCCCCAAAGTATGAAGGGACCGAAGGTGTCACTGCTCTTCTCCACTGGTTTGAGGAAATGGAGAACACTTTCCTCAATTGCGATTGTCCCGAGGATCGCAAGGTACGTTACGCAACCGGGAGACTATTTGGGGTAGCCCTGACCTGGTGGAACACAGAGAAGGGCAAGAGAGGAGTCGAAGACGCCATGGCCTTAACCTGGAAGAGTTAAGGGAAATAATGACAAGACGCTTCTGCCCAAGAAGCGAAATCAAGAAGTTGGAAGATGAATTCCACTCACTAAAGCAAAAGGAAGGAGATCATACTTCCTACAACAAAAGATTTCTTGAGCTGAATCAGATGGTTCCTAACTTGTTCACCCCAGTGTACCGCTTGGTTGAACATTATATTCGAGGCCTCCCCTCGAAAATTCAAGACTCAGTTCTAAGCACTTCACCTGCAACCCTTGAAGCTGCAATGGAACTAGCTACCGAACTTACCGAAAATCGCATCCGAAACGGAAAATTCAAGGGGGAGAAAAAGAAATCCCCCATTGAGGCTCAAACTACAAACCAATTTGTCTCTTCTTCGAAGTTTGCTGGCAAGAGAAAGCGAAACAACAAGAACTTTGCTGTCACACAAACAAACTCCCCAATCACTGCTGCACCCATCACCCAAATTGCCCCCTCATCTGCACCATACAAAAGGGCATACTCCAGCCCATACCCAAAATGCACTCGTTGTCAATACCATCACTTTCCCGAACACCCCTGCCAATATTGCACCAGCTGTGGCCGTGCAGGTCACACCATCCAAACCTGTCGCACACTTCAATGAATGAACCGCAACCAACCCTCAAACCAAACCCACCATCAGATAGTGGGTCAAGCCCAACAACCCTTACTACTACCACCTACACAAAATACGGCCCAATCCTACTACCAACCCAACTACCCCATGATGCAACCCATGCGGGCTTGTTACAACTGTGGAGACCCAAACCACTATAGAAACACTTGTCCACGCTTGGTGAACATCATACATGCTCAAGCTCAAGCAAATCCGGTGAATCAAGCTAACCAAGCTCCTCCACCTGCTAGAGGAAGAGCTTTCAACATCAACGCCAATCAAGCTAGGGCCGACAACAACGTGGTTAACGGTACGTTTCTCATCAATGGTAGTTATGCATCCATGTTTTTTGATACTGGCGCGGATAAGAGTTTTGTGTCCTTAGAATTTGAACCCATCCTCAACCAAACTCGTGATAAACTCATGGAATCCATAACGGTGGAAGTTGCTGACGGAAAACCGGTCTCATTAAACTCCATTATCCGAAACTATACTCTCACTCTAAACGATCATGATTTTCCAATTGACCTCATTCCTATGAAGTTGGGAAGTTTCGACATTATAATCGGCATGGACTGGCTCAGCCAACATCATGGTGAAGTAGTATGCCGCGAAAAGTTCATTCGCATTCCTCTTGCAGACGGTCAAACCCTACGAATCTTTGGAGAAACCCCTTCGAAAGGACTCAAACTAATGTCCTGCCTTCAAGCCCGAAAATATCTCCGCAAGAACTATGTCGCATACCTAACTCACGTTGTCAAGAAGGGAAACAAGGAGAAGAAACTCGAAGATATACCTGTAGTGAAAGAATTCCCACAAGTCTTTCCCGACGACATCTCAGGACTTCCTCCCATGAGAGAAGTCGAATTCCGCATTGATCTTGTACCTGGCGCTACACCCGTCGCAAAATCTCCTTATAGGTTAGCCCCATCCGAAATGCAAGAGCTGGCCAGTCAACTACAAGAACTAACCGACAAAGGATTCATACGTCCTAGCTCATCGCCTTGGGGTGCACCTGTTCTGTTTGTGAAGAAGAAGGATGGAACGTTTCGCATGTGTATCGATTACAGAGAACTCAACAAATTAACGGTCAAAAACCGTTATCCATTACCTCGCATCGATGATCTTCTAGACCAACTCCAGGGTGCCACCTGTTTTTCAAAGATCGACCTTCGTTCTAGCTATCATCAACTCAGAGTACATGAAGAGGACGTCCCAAAGACCGCCTTCCGAACTCGTTATGGTCATTACGAATTCATGGTCATGCATTTGGATTAACCAACGCCCCAGCTGTATTCATGGATCTAATGAATAGGGTATGCAAACCCTATCTCGACCGCTTTGTCATAGTCTTCATCGACGACATCCTCATCTACTCAAAGTCTAAATCTGATCATGAACGACACCTTCGACTCATCCTCACACTCTTAAGAACCGAAAAGCTCTACGCTAAATTCTCCAAGTGCGAATTCTGGTTAAGAGAAGTACAATTCCTTGGACATGTCGTCAATGACAAGGGAATACATGTCGACCCCTCAAAGATCAAAGCAGTACAGGAATGGCAAGCGCCACGTACCCCTACTGAAGTAAGATCATTTCTTGGTTTGGCGGGTTACTATCGCCGTTTCATTGCAAATTTCTCCCGTATTTCTGTACCACTCACGGCTTTGACTCATAAAGGAAAACCCTTCATATGGGGACCTAAACAAGAAGAAGCCTTCCAAACCCTTAAGCAAAAGCTTTGTGACGCACCTATCCTCACACGAAGGTTGCGATGACTTTGTAGTATATTGCGACGCATCAGGGCAAGGATTAGGCTGTGTATTAATGCAAAGGGAAAAGTGATAGCCTACGCTTCTAGACAACTCAAAGTTCATGAGAAGAACTACACCACCCACGACCTGGAACTTGGAGCCATTGTGTTCGCTCTTAAGATATGGAGACATCACCTCTACGGTACCAAGTGTGAAATATACACTGACCACAAGAGCCTCCAACATATCTTAATCAGAAGGAGTTGAATATGAGACAACGAAGATGGGTCGAACTTCTTAATGACTACGACTGTGAAATTCGGTATCATCCTGGCAAGGCAAATGTGGTGGCCGATGCACTCAGTCGAAAGGGTTATGCGAACTCCATTCGTCTTCTATGTTCGCAAATCATAACCGACATCAAAGATCAAATCCGAGAAGCTCAACATGTTTCTATAACAGAAAACGACATACGCAATGAGCTATCTTGTGGAGTAGAACTTAAACTCGAAACAAAATCCGACGGTATTCTGTATTATCTAGATCGCACATGGATTCCCGATCACAATAACCTTCGTGATTTCCTTATGAAAAAGGCGCACAAAACACGATACTCTGTACACCCAGGAGCCGACAAGATGTATCAAGACCTTCGATACACCTACTGGTGGCCTGGCATGAAAAAGGATATTGCTGTTTTTGTTTCCAAGTGCCTTACCTGTTCTAAAGTAAAAGCTGAATATCAAAGACCTTCAGGACTTCTAACCCAACCTGAAATACCTGTATGGAAGTGGGAAAACATAACCATGGACTTCATTACCGGGTTACCTCGCACCTCCAGTGGGTATGACACTATATGGGTAATCATTGACCGTCTCACAAAATCAGCTCACTTCATTCCGATTCGCGGGGACTTCAAGAACGAGAAGTTAGCTCGTATCTACATCAGCGAAATCGTAAGCCGTCATGGTGTACCTTTAAGCATCATTTCAGACCGTGATGGTCGTTTCACTTCACGAACATGGCAAGCCGTACAAGCCGCCTTGGGTACACGATTAGACCTCAGTACCGCTTTTCATCCTCAAACTGATGGACAATCTGAACGCATCATCCAAACTCTTGAAGATATGCTTCGAGCATGTGTCATAGACTTCAAAGGGAATTGGGACGCTCATCTACCATTAGTTGAATTTTCGTACAACAACAGCTATCGTTCAAGTATCGGCATGGCACCTTTCGAAGCTTTATATGGTCGTAAGTGCCGATCACCAATATGTTGGCACGAAATTGGAGAAGCTCAAATCACTGGTCCAGAATTAATTCAAGAAACAACAGACAAGATCCATCAAATTCGAAACAATCTTCTAGCGGCACAAAGTCGTAAAAGAGTTATGCAGACAAACGACGAAAGCCCTTGGAGTTTAACATTGGTGACCAAGTACTTTTAAAAGTATCACCGTGGAAGGGTGTGGTTCGTTTTGGCCAAAAAGGCAAGCTAGCACCACGCTACGTAGGACCTTTCAAGATACTCGAAAGAGTAGGACCTGTAGCATACAAGCTTGACCTACCAGAAGAACTCAACATAATTCATCCCACATTCCACGTATCGAACTTGAAGAAGTGCCTCGCCGATGAAAATCTCCATATTCCTCTAGAAGACATTCAAGTCGATGAATCTATGCATTTCATTGAAAGACCAGTAGAAATTATGGACTTCGGAGAGAAACGTTTAAGACGAAGCCGTATTCCAATCGTCAGGGTACGCTGGGAGTCAAAATGAGGACCTGAGTTTACTTGGGAACATGAAGACTCAATGCGCGAGAAATACCCACATCTTTTTCCTGTTACCACTACTACTTAAATTTCGGGACGAAATTTCTAAAAGTAGGGGATACTGTAACATCCGTCGAAAAATGGGTTTCCAAACCCGCTTCGTTTATTAATCGAATATCAAGTTATAAAATTTCGTTGCGTATTTATGATTTATTTTAATTTTAAACAATACATAATTAATAAACAATTTAGAATTTAAAAACTATAATTGATAAAAAGTGAAAATAAAGTAAATAAAAAGAAAACCGGCTGCCGGGTTTCGAACCCGGGTCAGCCGGAAGACTCAACCAACAAAGACTTAACCACTCCGCCACTTGAGTTGTTTGTTGTTATATCGAAACAATTAAAACATATAATGAAATTCGAAATCAAAGTCGGTCATCAGCGCGCCCAAATCGCTCTCGCTGGAAATTCCGACGATTACGCTAATTATCGACGGTTTCCTTTGACTTAACGAATGTATTAACATCAACATCGGTTATAACCGATGTCTAATCTCGCGACATCAGTCATAACCGCCGGAGAAAAGCTGACCACGAATCAAGACTAAAATCAGACCCAATTCATCGTGATTCTTCCCTATAAATACACACCCAAGTCTCTGGAAATCATTTCGCTCAAAATCGCACCATTTCACTCGCCGGAGATTTTCTGCAATCGCCGGACTTTCGCCGGAAAACCGAGACTTACATCAAAACGGTAAATACCTCGACTCTTTCGGTTTCAATCCATTGTTAGACTATTACTAACTTCAATCCATCAACCAGAATCAATCCCAGACGACGTAGCCGAAATATTCTGCACTCGCCGGAAAACCTCTGGAATTTCCAAAATCACGCTGTGAATCGGTATAATCATTTAAACCTTCTGTTAATCCTTGTTTAGTAACCCAATTTCACAACTAATCGATCAAAACTGTTAATTGATTCAATCAGACGGAATATACAAATCAGAGCCGACGACCATTGCCAGAATTCTGAGAAATACAGTCTGATCGGTACATTCGATTCCTTAACTCTTCTTATCCATTACATTTCAACCAGTAATATATTCGATGAACGATTTAATCAAGAATAGAAGAATATCGGTCGTCTGAGTCTTTGATCGAAGAAGATGAAGTCGACGATGTTTATAAGATTAATTAAACAAAGTTATTAAACCGGGTTAGACACACAGTCCAGCGGTGGACTGTGTGCAAACAATTAGCACACGTCTCGAGTTCGATCCCTGTCACAACCTCACTCTCTGAAATAAAAATGTTCTTTTTATACCGAACCGTATTAATTCGCTGTAAGATGTTAAGTTTAATAAAAATCAGTATATTAACCAGGTTAGACACACAGTCCAGCGGTGGACTGTGTGCAACGCTAAACAACGGGTCCCGGGTTCGAGACCTGTTGTGTGCACCGGTCTGACATAATTAAAACCCTTTTTAAAATAAATGATTTCTGAATAAAATTAAATAGTATATAAATATAATTAAAAACAGAAATATTTCGGGTTAGACACGTAGCTCAGTTGGTAGAGCTGCGTGCACGCGTACGGGAGGTCACGAGTTCGAGCCTCACCCAGCTCATATATACACAAAGTCAACGGTCAACGGTCAACCTGAAAAGTCAACATTATTTTTTTATATTTTTATTTATTTGTTTTATTTAAAAATCAAATAAAAATACTTAAAAATAACATTTTTTTTAAAGTTAGAAAGTGACCTTAAACTCACAAAAATAAATCTAAAAAAATCCAATTAAAAATGTTAATAAAATCCACTTATTTACCGTACCTTTTCGTTATTATTTAGGTTAGTTATTCCTCGTCGATCAACTCTCTAAACTCGTGCGCATTCAAATATCATCAAACGAACGCACCCAATGTGAGTGAATCTCTACCAATTCCCCGTTTTAATCACATTTTAGGGTGTATCATGTGTCGCTATTTATTTATTTCATTTAAACACTTGTGCATCCATCATATTCATGATCAAATGTGTATCCAATATGTATCAATTGTTTGTGTGGTTAATGTTTAGATTTAATTTATCATTTTCAGTACATACATCATCATAGGCTCGTCTGTTCCCCATTACCTATGAGCGGAACCGTTCCCCATTACCTATGAGCGGAACGTGGCGTTGCCAACATACGATCGGCTCCGTTGGATTGAGCCTTGATCGCACATACATCATCATAGGCCGTCCGTTCCCCATTACCTATGAGCGGAACGTGACGTTGCCAACATATACATTATCATTCATGTCATATACTCATTCAAGGTGGTTTGTCATTGTATGTTTATTTACGTTTGCTCATATATGATTATTGCACAAATTTTCCATATTAATTACAACAAGAAATCAATAATAATTGTTTTCTAACAAGGTTCACTCGCCAACTTTTGTTGACCCAAAAACCCCCATTTTTACACATGATACAGGTGATTCAGTTGAAGCAAGAAACATATAGGACGGCCTAGAAGAATATATCAGTTTAGATTTTGGATTGTTTATTTAATTTTCCTTTCCTTGTATTGTATGAATTTGACTTGAACATTTGAGATGTAATTTGAATTTAATAAATATGAAACATATTAGTAAACATCATGAGCTTTGGTGATAACCCAATTATGCCCCGACTCTTATTCCGCTGCAGGTCGGGGTACTTTTACAAAAAAAGGAACCCTTCAGTCTAACACTGTTTATATAGTTGTTGAAAATGGATGATTGATTAACAATTTTTAAATCGTTATTTGCAAAAAGTGTACCAAAGAATGCAGGCCAAATTCAAAGATTGAGATGCAATCACTTCAAGCATCATAGTCGGTTTTTTATGATATCCACTGGTGTATTGCCCGCGCCACGCAGTTGGACAATTTTCCCATTTCATACAATTTAAACTACCGATCATCCTAGGAAAACCATGTCGCTTTTCATGAGCCTCCAAATGTTGTTGTATGTCACAAAATGTTTTTTTTAAATAAAGTTCAACGACATACTTACAAAAATAATGGAGGCTTTCCCTTGTACGTTCTGACATTTTTATATATTCATTCATAATGTCGGAAGTCGTCCCATAACCAATTGTCCAAGCGTGGCCGTGACTTTTTGCAATATGCTAAATCCTGGACAACCACACGCATCATTTCTTTGTCAAAAACATTTATATTTACTTAATAAATCATGTGATTTTCTAAAAATTAAATCACGGCTCATACGAAAACATCGCCTAAAAGTAACACAATCATACGTTAGGTTGGGTGAAAAATAATCACTTACTAATAAATCATGTGCGGTGATTTGGTCGCATATTACGTATTTCCTTCTCTTGGGTTCTAAGGAGCATCATTCGTCTTCCATTATAGTTTCAGCCACTTTCTGAACCGCTACAATTATGAGAGTCAGTCCATCATCATCTAACGAGAATAAAAGATAACTCTCAAGCTCAGACGGCGATGAGGGCGATGAAGATCACAAACTTGAGCCTTCCATTGTTTTACGTTATATTAAAAATGGCAGTGAATATATAATTGAGTAGAGAGAAACGGATAGATTTTTTGTGTGTTTAAAAAAATAGGGTTGAAAGAGCTGAATACATATAGATTTATTTATTTAGTCAAACTACGGCTAGTTTGAACCAACCAACAACACACAACCACTTCGTCTTCAACTTTGCCCTCCACGCCGGTGGAAATTCTCTCGCTCTCCAAACACGTCGTGCTAAACGCTGGATACAGGGTGGTTAGCTTGGCGTGGACCGGCTTTCACGACATATTTCCACTCCCATACCATGTAGTCTTATCATGTATCTAATCATATAAATATATATAATAAATGATAAAAGTACCATAAGTATAATATAAAATTATATAAATAATAAGATTGTTTGTTTGGAGTTCTGTAATTATTTAAAGTTTTAAAATGAACCCAACTCTATATAAATTTGTTTCAACTAGATGTTATAGTTATAATGTTGTTTTGTTCGATTATACAATAATGTTTTATTTGTAGTAGATACATGATGGTTTATTTTACAGGTAACAAATAGTTCATTATATAGTATTTTATTTATAATAGGTGTATAATGTTTGTTTGTTGTTAACAAATGATATATTGTGTTTTATTTTTATGTCTATAAATAATACATAGTGTATTATTTTACAGATGTCTAATTTACTTACATTTTACCCTAATTACACTCCTATGATTTCTAACACTTTTTAATATATTACACTTTGTAGTCAATTAATAGGCATTCATAATAATACAACATTCAATACTTGGTGCTAGTATGAAGGTCTATATCTCTATAATACAAAACATGATCCTCGAATCATGGATACATATATCAACTATCTTGGTAAACACTGAATAAAATGCATGATTGCAGAAAACAATCAAATCACTCGTAACCGCAATGTTCCGTAACATGTTATTTATCATATTAGAAATTTGATTTTTACTTGAGATGCATTAGAAAAAATACTGAAATGTCTTCTAAAAAACTGTAATTTTTGTGAACGTCGAATAGAAATATTCCATTGATACATGCAGAAAACAATTGAATTAGTGGATAACATAAATTGTGCTGATATTTTTTAATAATCTTTTCTATATGACGTATATATCAGAAATATTTTATACATGGTACACAAGTATAACTATAAAGAATAACTTTATTAATGGACATATCAAAGGTAGATACCGATGTCAGGTGAGATACAAGTACATTTGAATTTTCTAGAAACTAAAATATTAATATATAGACTATGGAAATAAAAAAATTGTAAAACGTACGCTAATTTCATCGGTGAGAATGGTATATATAACATTGTCGAATTTGCATTAGGGCTGGTTGTAGTATATGTCGCGTGACGTAACTAGTGAATTGTCCTACAATTTAATAAAAGAGAAGAACACTTGCTCTTTTATAAAAAAAATCAATAGCATTCGTGCATTTCAATTACATTTTAAAAAATTATACCTTTATACGAGTGATGTTAGTCTACAAACTGTGTTTTATCAATGAAGTATGAGAAGCAATGTTAGTAAAGTAAGGAGTGCTTGAGATTAAATGAGTGACAAGTTTGTAATATGCATTTCAAATTAGATTTGGTTGATTTGTTGGTTTAAGTTCATCGTTATCATATTCAATAAATTTTACTAATAACAAAACTAAGGTAGGGTCTGAGGATGGTAGATGTAGACGACCTTACCTATACCCTGTAGGGATAGAGAGACTGCTTTCAGTTAGACCCCTGGCTCGATTGTAGTTTTGTATCAAGCCTTGGACCTAAGACATATAACACTCAAACAATCGGGACAAAGACAGATTGGTGCATGTACCCCCGTGTCTTTTAGCTATCAACGCCACCACATGATGCTTGATTAACCATTCGCTGCTTTCAACTTTATTTTCACGAAATTAGTAAAATAACGTTAAAGTTAGTACCATTTCATTTTTGCCCACTGAACGCTCACACACATATACATTATATGTGCACACCATAAGCAGGACAATTTCTTGGTTTAAGGTATAAAGAGAAATTCAATGTGTTTTAAATTTAAAAACTTACATAGAAATTGAAAACAATCATATTTAAATGAGTTGTCAACTATTTATATGGGTCGTCTATTAAAGGTTATCTTCATCACAAACATTACAATGGTTTCATTGCATGTATGAGCCTATGCGAGGGAATTTCCTATACTAGTCAGAATAAGTCGATCTATGTTAGAATTCTGTACGAGTTAAATTGATATCAACCGAATTAATTTGTACCTTCGTGTAACACGAGAAAATAACACCTGTTAGAGGAATAATTTCCATCAAATTTTATCATTTATATCCTCATGTGGGACTCCGAAACAGGTTGAGATGAGCCTAGAGGATATTTAAGAAGAATCCTATCTAGGCATAGATTGTAGGGAAGCTTTCAAATAAAAAATAACCATTATAACTTTTTTTTCTGAACACAACTTTAACAAATCCAGCCAAGCTAGTTTTAACATAGGATTTAGGTCAAAAGCACACTTTAATTTATTAAATTGAACATATTACAAGAAAAACAATACAATTCAAGGAATCAAGTCTTATAGTGTTATCATTTACCATTAACAACTCTACAATTTTTCCTAACTTCTCCTTGACCACCTGTAAGAACTTCAACAGCCCCTATTTTCACCATGGACCTAGCAAATTGAGCAAAGAATATTGCAGGGTTTTCTAAAACTTGTGCCACCAAAGCCGATTGTCGGTCCGTGAGTAACGCTGCATCGGATACAAATAGACCCTTATGTTTATTAAAGCGCGATAGTAATCAGAGTCGAAGGTGAGAGAGCTTTTAGGATCCATTTCAAGAATGGTGGATGGGTTCAGTGGGGTTGGGCATAGTTTCCTCAATGTTTGTGCATAAGCCGGATCAAGAGACGGATCAGCGTCCCCTTTCCCTGTGAAGTTGTAAAGTCTTCTGGAGACTAAGGCACAATGTGAGACCCCAATCGTGTGTGCCCCTAGTTAATCACACAAAAAGGTTAGTTACATAACACAAAATGGTGTAAAAAAGAAGTATATACAGATGCATGCATGCTTGCATGCATACGTGCATATATACAATACAATTATTTTTGGATTAGGATTAATTCAACTAAGTATGTCTAGGCATTTTTTCTAGAAAATTCGCTACCACTTCAAGCGAATTCGACAAGTTCGCTTTGACGCAAGCGAACTCCATAGATTGAAATTGGTAAAAAGCTGTACGCAACGGGTTAAGTTTGGTGAAAAACTTTATGGAGTTCACTTGTCACCCATGTGAACTTTCCCACTTCGCTTGCCATACCATCGAACTCCTAAAACTTTGTTAGAACTTGCATGAGTTTGCTTATAGGGATAGCAAACAGACTTCCAAAACACACCTACTAATCCAAAAAATTGCATATATACATGCATACATGTTTATATAGTAGTATGTATACCCGAAAGTGTGACAAGATCGTTGAGGTTAAGCCTTTTGTTTCCAAATTGGGTTAGGAGGGTTGTGAAGTTGGCATTCGCAGACGGTAAATTCCCACTGACTTCCGATGCCAACGAATCTCTTCCGTCTTCCCTTCGGCCACATTTCTCTCTTAAACTGCGATTTTCGATGAGACGATGAAACCATGAGTTCGACAAATAAGGTACGTAGCTACTTTGTTATAAAATTCAAGATCATGAAAATTTCGGTCACTGATGTAAATCACTTACCTGGAAGGAAACAGCATCTCTAGCTGCCAAGGCAAGAATGTCAGCACATGAAACAGTTTCCGGACAAGCGGCTTCCAACTTTGTCTTTATTGCATCAATTACCTCGTACCCAGAAATAGATCTGTTTGGTCCAGCCGTCTTTTCTGTCGCTGTGTTGTTTTGAGTAGGATCCAATAGAATTGATGCATCACATCCCTATAAGCTCAAAAGTTATTTATTGCTAATGTGTAACTTTGGCTCAACATAATCTAACAATGGGCTCAAAGTGATTTATTATCAAATATATTTTTCTTTTAGTAATTGGTTACCAGAAAACTCACTGACCTTAGTCCTCTACAGGACCTTGCTAACCAATTAGATCAGGTAAATCTCTGCTTGCGGTATGCGCATATATGTATATGTGTGTGAGCGCTCGGGGGGAGTGAAAGCGTACTAATTTTAATGTTATGTTACTAATTTCATGAAAATATGGTTAATCATGCATCATGTGGCGGCATTGATAGCCGAAAGACAAGGGGGTACATGCACTAATGTCTAAGGCTTGATGCAAAACTATTATGGAGCTAGGGGTCTCATTGGGAAGCATCCTCTCTATTCCTACGGGGTAGAGGTAAGGCTGTCTACATCTTACCCTCCTCAGACCATATCTTAACTTTGCTATTGGTGGGATTTACTGAGTATGATGATGATGAAATCTCAGCTTGCGCCGACAATAAGAACTAGCCATATTCGAACCTAAGATCTTTGCCAAAATGACGTAAGGCTTGCCACTAACGCGTTGAAGTTTAAATTATCAAATACATAAAATTCCCATTAAGATTATTTGATTACTTACTCTGACAAAACAATCATGGTAATGAAGCCTTAGAAGTTTGGCAGCCAGGGTAGTATCTGCTGCAACTTTGCTCCATACGATATCCTTTACAGTCTTTTCAACCCAACCCATCGAACCATATCGGTTCTGGTAATAATGCACCTGCAAACCCCACCAAGACCATGACCATGGCCCCAACCATGACCGCGACCATGACCGTGGCCATAACCATTACCACCCATGCACCCAACCACCAAAATGGAAACAACCAAAAATACAAGAGTGGTTTCATCATATTTCCCTTTGTGGGTTCTTTCACTTGATGTTTTGTATGTTTGACCTTCCATTCCAACACCTTATATAGGCATACATATGTCATAATGTCAAACTGGAGTTAGCCGGTAACGGTGACAATATTTTACTGAACAGTTATAAAATGAATATTATCTATCAATGACATTTGGATCAACTCGCATCTATTGAACTTTTAATAATAATATTAATACGTTCATCCCTCGGTGTTTATATGAATTTATATTTGTTTATCATATTAGACATGGTCGTCGAATCATGGAATACATATATCAATTATTATCTTATTAAACATTGACGAAAATGAATGATTGAGGAAATCAATCAGATCACCCTTAACCGCAAGGTTCGGTTTAAAATTATATTTTTTGGATTAAAATTTTGATACAACATTAAGATTTATATATTGCAGAAAGATAAATATTTTATAAAAAATATTATTTTTAAAAAATGTCAAAGGGGCAAAATACCAAGCATGTTCTGTAACTTAACAGATGACTTTTATGTTAAAACATGTTACATATTTTATATTAGGTTATAGTATCGTGTATTACACATTAAATAATAAAAAAATGTATTTTTAGAGCACACAAAGACAAATAAGTGTAGTTGATAATCATTCTAAAAACTTACAATCTTTTGCTCATAATAGTAATCAATACCCAACTTGCTTGTAAAGTACATTCTTTAGGAAGCTTTTTAGTTATTTTTTTACATCATGCAATTAAACACTAAAAGTATTTAGATAACCTATAAATTTGTTCAACCTTATTTTCTTATACGATTGGAAGAGTGCAATAATTTGCGTGTTAGCGGCTACTACCCTTAAAGTGAGTTTGTAGGGGTCTAACACGGAGCATTGTGCGGAAGCATTCAAATAGAGGTCTTGGAAGGCTTTTTATGAAGATGTCGGTTACTTGGAGCGTCGTAGGAACACATATGGTGTTGAGACGACTACCGGAGACCAATTCCCTAATAAAATGATAACCAATATCGATGTGAATAGACCTAATGTGCGAGACTAGATTTTGACTAAAAAATAAAAGCACTCTTGTTGTCACACAGAAGGGTCGGTCGATTTGGTGGGAGAACATAGAGTTCACGTAGAAGGTGGCTTAACCATATGATTTCGATGACAATATTAGCCTTAGCTCTATACTCAAATTCACAACTTGAACGTAAGACGGTTGGTTACTTCTTCGCGCTCCAAGAGACCAAGTTTCCACCTAAATATATAGAGTAACCATAGGTGGAGCGTCTAGTCTCGATGCAACATGCCCAATCGACATTAGAGTAACCTACTAATTTTGTTTTTAAAGGTCTCTCAAAAGTTAAACCGAAAGATAAAGTGCCCTTGACATAATGAAGTATTTTTTTCACAAGTTGAAAGTGTGTTGTGGTTGGTTTTAAAGGTATTGACTTACTTGATTTATGACATATTAGATATGGTCATGTGATAGTAAGAACGGTAGAAGGTGCCGGTGGAAGTGAATGTATCCGAGGTGGTGAGAGGCGTGGCAACCGGTTTGGCATCAATGAGACCCGATCTGAAAGGGATGAATTGCAAGTGTGAAACATTTCAGGTCTAAGGATACACTATTTGTATGATGAAGTAATCACATAAGAACGTGCTTTGTTTGAGTATCTATCATAATCTAATTATAATTCAAGGACAAACTCTTAAAAGGAAATTGGAACAATTCCATTAATATCATTTACAATAATTATTACTCTCCTCTCACTAACATTCTTATTGTGAACAATTTCACATGTTTAGAATGTCTAAGAGACTTCCTACTTCTTCTTGAACGCTCTCTGTCATCTCATGACGCTGTTCATCAGTTCAATCTTGAGTCTGCTAGTAAGATACAATGTTCAACAAGGAACTAATTGACAATATCATTTAACTACTCAATTCTAGAACCGTCATCGAGAAAACTTGGTGGAATGATTTTACCAAATTAGTTAATTGATTTCAATAATCTAGTTATATCTCACTCATGTTAGTTATTAAATAGTGTTTATAATATCTTCATTAGAACCAACTTGTTCATATGATCGTCTTGTTGACATTACATGACTAGTATACTTTGAAATCCATAATCAAGTATACATTTCACGTTAGTCATAGACATCAATATTATCTAACACAAGAGTTCATAGCTCTAAACAATAGATGAACTATGCAAGAATTACTTAAACCATAAGTATCAAATATTATCCAAATAAATATGTGTTCATGCAAAATAAAATGAAATAATTCTTTCATAAACATTAAATCATTTCATGATAAAGGAATGTAGATCCATTGTCGGATCCGATAACTCAGGCTCTAACTTGAATAACCTAGTATTAAAGGTGTGGAATCCGTTTTATAGTTAGGCGACAATATTAACAAGATTCAATCACTTTTAGTTGTTGTTTTATTAATACTTCAACGTTTAAAAAATCCTAGAAACAACTTGCATAGCTCCACCGTCCTTCTACAAAACATCTACTTGACTTAATACCCTAGCACTACTATTTATAGACATCTCACTTCGTCCAAAGTGAAAATATTATACACCATCAAATATTCTAACATGTAAATTTCTATTACAAACTCGATATGATTCGATGAGGTAGGTAACAGACATCTGCATTAACAGTCCCCCCTGATGTTGTCGCAGTCTTCGAATACTCTTTAAGCTTCAAAGTCTTTGATCATCTTCAAATTTGTTCTATTCTTTAGTAACTTTAACATTCTTGCTCAGCAAATATCATCAACAATTTTCCCTATGCTTTGAAATTGTATTGTAAACATTAAAGTATTAGCATACTCCCCCTTTATGTGAGCTTTCCTCATTATTCAACGTTTTGTCCTGCTCACCCTTTCTAACAACCGCCTGTTCATTCTTCTAAATATTCAAATAAACATTTCAGTTTCAAACTTTGAAATTTTTAACAAAAACATTTCAAATTTTAAACACTTTATTAGATTTAACCCTCTCATCTAACCAAGTCCAAGTTAATGACCCTAGTTATCTGATTTATCTACCAAGCTCAAATGGATGACCTTGGATGATCACTTTGTGAAAAAACTTATATATCTAGCAAATGTAGAAAAGGGTAAATGCACGGTACCCCTGACCGCGGGAGGGTTCTCCCTCCCCAAGCTAGCTTAGCCTCATAGCTGCCTGGCGGTTACTACCCAGCAGGATTATTCGGGCCGAGCTGGACTCGAACCCGCGTCCTCCCGTTTGGAATGGATGAGGCTGGCCACTGGGCTGACACCCCGTGGTTCTAGCAAATGTATGTTTCAAGTTAATAAACTTTTATCATTTCAGAAGAATTTCTCATTTCAAAATTTGTTTAACAGCTTTAGACTTTGAATATCAGTTTTCCATCATCAATGATGGAAACTAAGATAGAAACAAAATCTTTTTGTATTTTCCAAAGTTTATGCTAAAACACTTTGAAAATCTTTTTAGGTTTTCTGGAATGAAATGTAAGCTATGTACAAACATATTTACAGACTTATTTTTGTGAGTTTGTGTTAGAGGATCATATTAGTTTTTGAAACATACCACTAGTACCGTTGATCTTGATAAAATTTAATGTTATAAATAAATTCAATTAGATTGTCAGTGTACTGATCCACTTAAACCTCTACACATTTCTCAATTGCTCTAAGATATGTTAATTAGATGTCTTGGAACTTTACTTAACAGTGTTTCCCACTTCAGAATATACTATCAAAATTCCCTGGATTTCATCTTATATATAACTGATATTTGTATCCAGGTTATGCGAGGCCTTGAGAGCTCAGGTTAGTACCACCGTACAGACAAAGAGATGCAGACTCGACTTAAAAGTGATGTACCAATTTGGAATCTTTTGACTATAATTGTTAGATCTTTCGATCTTTCAATCATGTGCAGTTTTCAGATTTAAAAGTACAAGTATTCTACAAGTTCTAGGCCATTGCTGACGCAAAATCAGAAGAATCTGTATAATACTCCAGATATCAATTATCTATAAAGACCTAGTATCTCAGAATCCGTCAATCTCTCACACGAAATTTCGGTGTACTAAGACCATATATCCGAGAGATGTTAAACCACTAATTAAGAAGTATTTCTTTATGTTTATATCTCAGAAACAATCTACTGAATGTGCGAAGCCTACTGGCACATCATTAGTGAGACCTGTTTAAACATTTTGACACTACATTTCTTTAACATACTGTGATAGTCCACTGATGTACTATCATTTCGTCTTTTTACACGAAAACTCTTTTTGTCTTTACATTTATATGTTTTTGGATTTTCTCAAAATTTGTTCTCCCCCTAAAATTCAAAAACATATTTTTTGGATTTTTGTTTTTAAAGAAAGAAACATTAACCGACCGATGAGAATCACTTCGATTCGCCATCCATTACTGCTTCACATTTTTCTTTTAAGCTCTCCCCCTCATGATGACAAAACTAAGACACTTTTGATTTTTAAAACATTCATAAATCTGTCTTTTTCAATTAGTTTTATCTGTTCAACAATGAGGGTTTTGTAAAATTTTAATCTTCTTTTATCAAAACTTATGTCAAATAAACGTGTTAAACCCATCATCTATTATTCGTCATGTGTCAAGAAACCTCGTTCTCTATGGTTTACTTCGATCTCGGTAGTTCCTGCACACAAATACAAACAATCAGTTGAATAGAGATACCAAGTCTTTTCAGTCTTGGGTGGACTTTCTTCGAATTTAATTTTTTCTACCCAACAGATTTATTTGTAATTTTTTCAAGTTTAGGAAACTCTTCTAAACTCTCAAATGACATTGATTTTTCAAAAATTTCTTTTACTTTCATTACCCATGTTTGATTTTTCTTTAAAGCTTTCTGAAATACAATGTAGAATCTTTTTGTTCATTACATTTTGAAGATTCACCAGTTTCATAATTTGAAACTTTAGTATTAAATGGTTTCACTTTGTTTGAAGTATCTGTGCATTGTTTCCAAACCTGAGTTGGTACTAACATTGGTGATTTTTGTTTCAAATCTTTCGAATTTTTCTTGACATCATGAACAGGTTTAGGATTATTTTGTGTACATTTCGAGCAATGTGTCTAATCTGATTAAATTTAAAGCACATCCTACTGGCTGTTACAACAGAGGATTCCTTAACCTATTTACGTTGTTGTTGTTGTTTGAAAAATTCTTCATTAGATTGTTTAAAATTTTGATTTTCTTTTGTACTTTCTGAACTTCCAGGCACAAATTTTACTGTACATACTTTGACTTTCCAAACTTGTTATAATTCCTCTTACCATACACAGACCCATTCCAACCATTATAATTTCTTTGCTAGTTGTTTGAATAAAAACTTTTGGGTTTGGAATAATAAGATTTTTCTCTTTTAAAGTTTGAAATTTCTTTTTCTTTTGTAAAACCTTCAATTTCATAAATTTCGATTTCAACAAGTTTGAAAACCTTTTCAACTCTGTTCAAGTTCACATTCTGAATCGGAAATTCAGAATCAGAACGCAGTTGATCAGATACAATCATTTTGTACATTAAAATATTCGGATCATCATTTGAACTACTTTCTGATGTTTTAAGATAAGCATCATGATAATTTTCGTCATTTTCAGGATGTGAACTCGAACTTCCTTTTTCAAATTTCGATAGTGTTTTCAAAAATTTTATCTTTTTCTTTTCTAAAAACATTCTCAACCACTTGCTTCTCCACATCTGATCCATCATCTCCATTAGACTTTAAATAGGTCACATCAATGTTGTCGGGCAACTAATCTTTCTGTTTTTAGCTTCAACTTTAGTGCCTTTTCCACCCCCATCCGGATTCCTCCTCGAATAATTGTTCCACATTGGGGGGGGGGCATTGATTATAATCCAGACCTCGATCTTGATAACCGTGTATATCTTCCCCATTTTCATCTTTTCCAATGGGCTTGGGAGGAATGTGATCTAACACATCAGTAGCTGTCGAGTCACTGATCAAGTTCTTGTCAACTCGCTCCGTTTCTATCTTCATTGCTTCTAGCTCCAGTTTGAGTTTGGCAAAGTGAGTATTTATCACCATTTGTTTACCATCGACTGTTGCCTTGAGCATAGAAATCGTATCCATATCTTTTGTGCTTATATCACGGAGTTCTTTGATAGATTTGCTCAGTTTATCGTAATCTTCTTTTGTGACTTTGAAATCACTTGATAGATAATCGGTTTGATGTTTAAGTTCTCTGTACTTTTCATCTTTATCTAGACAAGACTTGCACGGTTCTAAATATTTTGTGCATTGTCTTTCTTTCTCAACTATATCAATTTTCTTCTCTTCCTGAATTCGTTCCACATTGAATTTCTAATTCACCTTAGAATTTTCTTCTTCCTCATTTAACCGATAAACAATATTTTCTCAGCAATCATTTCTTCTTCATATTACGTATTCTGACAATTTCCTTGATCACTGAAAAAAACATTATACACATCAGAGGGTATAAAATCTTGAAGAACATCATGTATAATTTCTTCATTTGTATAGTAATAATGATCCGATTCTTTTATAACTTCATCATAACAAACTTTGTTATACTCATTTTGCATTTTATCAAAAAACTTGTTTAGACACTGCTTGGTGCATAGTGGAATCTTTGTGTGAAGAAAATATCACTTCATGCGAAGTAAGACTTTTGTATGAAGTGAACTTCGTGAAAAGTAAGCTTCTTCATGAGAAGTGGGCGCTTCGTGCAAAGTGGGCGCTTCGTGCAAAGTGAGCTCTTCGTACGAAGTGGGCGCATCGTGCGAAGGAGGCGCTTCATGCGAAGTGTATGCTTCGTACGAAGTGGACTATTTCAGCATGAAAACGTTTGAATTTTAAGCTGATTTTTTAGTATGCTGTTCAAAAACAAGTTTTTTACAATCCTTGAAAATATCAGTCCATTTCGACTGTTAAATCTTTGAAAATAATAAAAATGAGAAGAAATGAGTAGAAGAGAAGTCTTCAATGGTTGAATCTTGATGAATTATCTTCAAATCAGGCCTTCTAGCTCTGATACCACTTGTAGGTCCTTTGTCGGATCCGATTGTTTAGATTCTAACTTGAATAACCTAGTATTAAACGTGCGAAATCCGTTTTATAGTTAGGCGACAATATTAACACGATTTAATCACTTTTAATTGTTGTTTCATTAATACTTCAACGTCTACAAATCCTAGAAACAACTGGATAGAGCTCAGCCGTCCTTCTACAAAACATCTACTTGACTCAATACCCTAGCACTACTATTTATAGACATCCCACTTCGTCTGAAGTGAGCTTCGTCCAAAGTGAGTTGCGTCCAAAGTGAGCTTCGTCCAAAGTGAAAATATTATACACAATCAAATATTCTAACATGTAGATTCCTATTAAAGACTCGATATGTTTCTATAACGTAGGCAACAAAAATCTGCATCAACAAGGAACTTGAATATTCAAATCTCAAGGTGAAGTGATCTTCAAGTTTCTCTTTCAGTTATATCTTTAGACTTCCTCATCCCTACAAAACCAATTTTGCACGAAACGGTTATTACCTTAAAGGATAGAGTAGAAAGATTATCTATTGCGAAATACCAGAACTGAATGCCATTGGTGCATTCCTTCGCCTTTGTTATTATGGGCAACCTTCCAGTTCGAGCTCGTGGCTTGGTTTTCTGCCTTTTGGATACTCCTAAGATAGACTTTCCCTTATCCTTGTCCTGAACAATCTTCTCTTGTTTTTCTAATTTTGCCCTCATTTCAGCCAACTTATCCAAAGTTCTCGCTAGATTTATGTTATCAACAACTTGATTGTGAATTTTCTTAGTTAGACAGATGTGAGTGCAATTATGATTTGTAATCCAACTACATTTAAGTCTCCAAGCACGCTTAGGATATTTCTCAGGGCATCGAGAGATAAATTCACACCAAGCCTCATGAGCTTCCATGTCTTTTGGTCGAGGGAACATTTCCATCAACTCTATCACCATCTCGTAATGTTAGAACTTTTGAGACTGTGGTATTCCAGTTTAATAGTTTAGGGTCGTTTTGTAATAGCTAGATAGTCAAGGGGTGAAATTGTAAGGTTTACTAGTTATTTTGTATCAGAAGCGACGTAATTAATTACCCATCCGTAATTATAATTACGCATGGTAGACGTCTTATATATAGAAATACCTTGCAAGCTAGTATTACAAGTTTCTTGGACTAGGTGTGTTCTTATTGTGTATTCTCTAGGTTATTCTTGTGTTTTGTGCATTAAATTAGTATATCCAAGCTCTTAATCAGTAAAAAAACATCATGGGATTACAAATCAACATTGGTTGATTCATAAACATCTCAGGATTCTTCATTTCTACTTTGTTTTTCTTAATTTTATCACTAAAACACCTAATCAATATGTTCGTGTGTTTATCAATCACCAACACTATGATCCGTAGTTGATTTGGGACTCGCAATTTGGTATCAGAGCCTTTGTGCTCTTAATTGATTGGTTTTTGTTACGATTTTCAAAGTTTAGAAAGTTTTTCAAAGTTTTCAAGGTTTTTCAAAGGTTTTTGGTAAAAATGGCTTGATTTGGAGCGTTTAATGAAAAGGTTGTTGTTAATAGTGTTCGGATTTCTTTTTTTTTGTTCATTTTCATACAAAATACCGTGGTTTTTGGGTTGTTTTGGAGTGATTAGAGGGTTTTCGTTCATGTTTAAAACCCGTTTGGGTGTATTTGTAGAAGACTGCATTGATAAACCTTCGTATTTGTTGAATACTTAGTATTTGTCCTTTCTGCGTAATTATATGAAGGCGACTTCGGGACAGTGATATAAATTCTCTTGCGATTTTATCACAGTGTTTGGCGTTTTTGCTAAGCGTTATTCTGATCAGTGTTGTTTGCGTATTTTTTATTTACACTAGTCTAAGAAACTTAGTCATATAATCAGCGCATTTGTTTGCACTCCGTAATTGTCTTTCAGTCTTCAAGATTTGACTAAGTTGCGTAATTACTGTGTAACTATGCCAAGTACCATTAAAATTACGTAATTGTTGTGTAATTGTGCCCAATATCATTAAAAGATGCGTATTTGTTGATGCAGAATGTCTATCGCCTACGTCTTTGGGTCATGTCGTGTATGTAATAAGGCTGAATTGTTAGATTATTTTGATTGTATGTTCACTTTGTATGAAGTGACCACGTCGTACGAAGTTAGACTAGTTCACTTCGTACGGAGAGAACTCAATTCGTACGAAGTGAAGACTCATCTTCGCACGAAGTGCCTTGTCTATATATAGGTGTGCTAGGGTGTTGAGTCTATAGTTGCTTCTTTTGACTGATAAGGCGAAGCCCTGACAAATTTATCACAGGCTGTAAACGTTGATCTATTTAATGAAATATTGAGATTAAACAATAAATCCTGAATTTGTCACTAGTTTAATATGAATTTCGCGTATATTGAACTAAGTTAAACAAATTAGGATATGAGCTTATTGGATGAGCAGATCCTAACAGGTGGTATCAGAGCTTGGAGGACTGATTTGAAGACATTTCATCAAGATTCTACTTCTCTTCTACTCATTTTTCACTCTTATTTTTCATTTTTCAAAGATCTAACGGTCAAAATGGCCTGATTTTCTCAAGGAATACATAAACCCTTGAAAGTTTCAGACCTAAAATCTACTTAAATCATGAATAAAAACATTGAAAAACGTGAAATTGTGAAACCCACTTCGCACAATCTTAAACCTCAAGTTGAATTTACCTTCGAAGTGAGATTATGTCAAGTTTAAAAATTCAACTTCGTACGAAGATAAAATCTCACTCCGTACAAAGTAAACTTTTGAAAGTTTTGGACTTTATCTTCGCATGAAGATAGATCTAAAAATTTGGTATTTTAACTTCGTACGAAGAGGAATATTAATTGGTTTTTGTGTTTACCTTCGCACTAGGACAACTTCGCACCAAGCTGATTTTCAACCAATTTCGTGACGAAATGGAGAACGAATTTTTCAACGCATTCCCAATGCCAACAGTCTCAACCACAATAGTAGTCCAAAACATAAATCTCGAAAACGAAATGGGGACTATGACAAAATCCCCAAAGTTGATGTGTTTAGAAGATTACTTTAGATGGAATGATAGATTTGTTAACTGGGTACAAGCAAACTATTTCGATTGCTGGTACGCCATTGAAGAAAAATATGTTGCACCGGTTGGTGAAAATGGGCTAGAAAAGATATTAACGCAGTTTACTACACTAGAAAAAGATAAGTTGGTGAGGGAGAAGAACATGATGAATATCCTGCAGCAAGCCATCGAAGAAGATATATTTACTCTACTGTAACATTATGGTGATGCTCAATTTGTTTGGAATGCCTTGAGGGTGAATTTCAGGGAAGCACCCAGATGATCAAAAGCAAGAATACGTTGTTGAAGAAAGAGTTCGATATCTTTAGTATGCTAAAAGATGAAACACTAAAGCAGTTAATCGAAAGATATTGTCACCTGGTTGTAGAAATGAAAAGACTGGGAATTCAGAAAGAGAATGAAGAGTTAGTGGACATATTGGTTGATGCATTGCCCGAAGGAGATTAGTCAACCTATTTGACAATCTTGAAAAACAGATCAGAATATGGTACTTTGAGTTTGTCAAGATTCGTAGAGAAACTGGAAGGTCACAAGCTCGAAATGCAAAAGATGGCTAAAACCAAAGGGTCATACATTCAATAAGATGTGAATCTGTACTACAAAGGATGTTCATCAGTCAACAATCAAAGTCCAAAAATACACACTGCTTTCAGCGTAGACAATTCTTCGAGTACTTCCTCAAATCATTCATCTGGTGGTGGTTTTCAGTCATCTCAACTTTTGATCCTAACTCACCATAAACACCTCAATCTAATTCAAACAATTTTCAAAGCAGCCAAAGAAGCCAAAACAACTCAAACCAAAGAATCTTATAGTGCAATATTGCTGCGAATCTAGAGAATGCTCAAGATTTTATAGAGAATACCGCGAAACAACACATGGCTTTACTTGCATCGTTTTAGAATTGTATGAAAGTTTGGTAGCTGGAAAGATTGGCAATCTAACATGACAAAGGAAGATTATGACCAAATCGATTCAGAAGAGTTGGAGCTAATTGATATAAAATGGTATGACCAGCATTGTTCCCAGAGGCATAATGGTTTATGGAGATTACGGGAAGGAATAGTTTAGGGGGTCCAAATGGAAAGCTTGAATTTGGCAAATTGAAAATCACTTGCTTTAAATGTCGAGAGAAGTGAAACTTCAAGAGAGAATGTCCAAACGGCGAAGTAAATGGAAATCAAAATCCATTTGGAGAGGACAGAAACACAATTTATCACAAAACTTCGGCACCTCATAATACATCAAGAATTCAAATTGAGGATGGTTCATCGAGTTCAAAAGATAAAGCTCTTGTTGTTGCACAGGAGGACGAAGGACTTAACTGGAACAAGTACAATCAAAGCCTAATAGTATTGTACTTTTGGCAGAGATAATAGAAGAACCTAAACCAGTTGAAGAAGCTGAGGCAACCTTCGATGAAACTCCAAACGAAGAATACTACTACAATCCTTCAGCTGAGGAACATATTTTTCATAGCACATTTAAAAATTTTATACCGCTTGATGTGTATAAATCTTTTGCAAGTGTCTTTGAACCGAACTATACAGTGTGTTGTGAAGAAGAGTCAAAGCCAGAGGTTGAAAAATAATCGATGTGAGCAAGGAGATGACCGCTGAGAATCTCACAGAGATTGAAACCAAGAGATGATGGCGAACTTGAAAGAGGTAGTTTCTGAAAAGGTTTAGGAGAGAGTAAATGAGTCGGTCAGAGAAGAGGGTAAGGTTCAGATAATCGAAGGCAAAAAAACCTTGCAAGAAATGCTTGGAGCCTTGCAAGGAATGTTCTGAAAAATATGAAAAATCTAAGCAACTGAAAAAGCATTCTAATAACTTGTCAAGTGATTATAAAGAAACAAAAGAAGCATACGATATGCTGAGCCAAATTATTAAACAGTTCGGACAAGCAAGCCGAGAAGACAATGCTACACTTTCTAAGCTAAAAGCAACGGTTATGGATAAACAAATGGCCATAAATATTCACTTTAACACGATTGCTAAGCTAAAAAGTGAGCTAGAAACAATGAGAATTGAAACTATTCAGGTTAATAAGTTGTAATCAGTTATTTAACTTCTTCGTTTATGATTGATCATATTCTTCCTAAACAGCTAGAAAATTTTTAAAAGGAAGAAAAAATGGTTCTCAAAACAAAGGTATAAGTTATAATCGAGTTCCACCCCCAATGTGAGAGAGTTATTCCAATAAAAAGCCTGATGGGATGGAAAAGGCGCTCAATTTAAATTGAAAACTGAACAAAAGAAGAGCTGCCTGAAAATCTCGATGTAACTTACACCAAATCTAATAATGAGTGTGAGTCAGATGTGGTTAAAAATGTGGTTAAAAGTGTTTTGAGAAGTGAAAGTGATAGCACTGAATTTGAGATTGCGGAGTTTAACTTAGAGAAAATAAGTTCAAGTTCACCTTCTGAAAATGAAGAAAGTTTTCATAAGAATTACCTTCAAAAATCAGAATCAAGTTCGAATGATGATCCTAATATGGTTGCATATAAATTGAAAGGATCTGACAAACTATATTCTAACCAAGAATTTCTGTTTCAGAATCTGAATCTTAAAAAAGTTAAACAAGTGTTTAAGTTGGTTGAAGTGAGTTTGTCTGAGCTTGAACATCTGAACTCATCTTATTATTCCAAACCGAAACATTCTTACAATAACAATCACAAAGGGAAGAATTATCCTGAGAACAAAAGAAAAGGGTTGGGATACGTTAATAAACATAACGACAGATTTCGAAAAACAAATATTTCAAATAATATAAACTTTGTTTTCGAAACAAGCTCAGAGAGTGTGAAGGAAAGTTTAGCAAAGGAGCAGTCAAACAACGAGTTTTATGCCGAAAGAAACGACGTGAACAGGTTACGAGATCCTCTGTTGGAAACGACAGTATGACATGCTTCAAATGCAACCAAGTCAGGCATATCACAAGACAATGTCTCCAGACCAACTCTAAACATGTTTACAACATCAAGAAGTCTTCAGAAGATGTGAATCATAAATCCCCAAAGTTTGTTCCTATACAAATTTTGAAAATAAACAACGAATCTAACAGTGTGAAACCAACAAATTCTAATCTTTCAAACAAAGAAGTTAGTGAATCATCAAGCAAAAATGAACAAAAAGATTCGAAATTTTATCCCAAAAAGGCATTTTGAAAACAACAAACTTAGGTGGTTAAATCAAAACCATCTTCTGAAGAAGTCAAAACAACTGTTCAATCATGACTGATAAAAATGTTATGGTTGAATAGAATGTTGAAATCAAGATAGAAAGTGTTTGTGGACCAAAAGCGGAAAGCCCAAACCCACCCAAGACCGTCAAGGCTTGGGCCTCTCTATTCAAATAATCGCTTAATTACATGTGCAGGGGCTCCCGAGATCAATAATTTCCAAGTGGATAATGGATAGTGGAGCTTTTTGACACATGACAGGAATGTTAGCCTTGGTATACGATGTCAAATCAATACGTGGAGGCTACGTTGGGTTTGCGGGCAACCAAGATGGGAGAATTATCGGCGAAGGAATTCTAACAAATACTGTGGTGTCTTTCAATAAGGTCAACTACATAGCAGAATTAGAGAACAACTTGCTGAGTATTTCACAGATTTGTGATAAAAAGTTCACAAAACACTTCACATATCAGGAATGTCTAATTCTGAAACCTGAATTTCATATACTTGAGGAATGGATCCTGACGCGCGCTCCCCGAGAGAATGATTTATATGTCTTAGATATGAGCGTTGCGACAACAACGACAAATCTACGCAATGTTTCGTGTCCAAAGCAATAGAAAAAGAATCAATAACGTGGCACAAAAAGATAGGTTATATTCATCACAGAAAAATGAACTTCTTAGTTCACAACAATCTAGTGGAGGGATTCAATTTAAAGAGTTTCACTTGAGTGACGACTGCTTAAGCTGCAAAAAAGGCAAACAGTATAAAAAGTCGCATCCGAGGAAGCTCCTGAACTCAATCAAGCTCCAAGACTACACATGGATCTCTTTGGACCTATTAACATTCGAAGTATTTCAGCGGATCCGTATTGTCTTGTTGTGACTGACGACTACTAAAGATTTTCATGGGTGATACTCCTAGAAAGCAAAGACTAAACTTTTGAAAATCTGATGATTCTGTTTCGAAAATTGGAGAACCTGTATCACTTACCGATTCGACGCATAAGAAGTGACAACAATACAAAGTTCAAAAACAATCGGATGTTAGAGTTTTGCAACGAAAAGGGTATTTTGCATGAATTCAGTGCACCTTTACTCCACAGCAAAATGGTGTAGCTGAAGGCAAAAATAGAACCCTGATAGAGACAGCAAGAACCATGCTCAGTAATTTGAATTTCCAGTTAGTTTTTGGAGTAAAGCCGTGGCGTGTGCTTGCTATACACTGAACATATTTTTGATAGTTAAGCCGCATAAAAAAACGTGTTTCAAGCTACTTAACCAGCAAAAGCCAAATCTGAAGTATTTAGAACCATTTGGGTCACCATGCACTGTAATTGATGCTAATGGCAAATTCGGGGCTAAATCAATTGAAGGTTTCTTTGTGGGATATGCTAGTCCACTTCTGAGAGTATATTTACCTAGCATAAACCGGGGTATTGTAGCTCAGAATGTGGATTGTCAATGCTACACGTCTCCAACACAGAAACAAGGAGATGCTTGGCTGTTTAATAATGAAAGTCTATGGGATTCTTTTGAGCTTCCAACTAAACCAACAGAAGAGGAGCTTTTGGTTCTTTATCAGTAACAACAAGCGTCGTCACAAGAACAAGTTCCACGATCAATCGTCATTACCCAAACACCTATTGGTACTCATGATGCTGAAGCAGGCCCTAGCACTCAACATCCAGAATCACAAACTGTTGGAACAAGTGAACTCACTACAAATCAAGAGATGAATGAACCTGCTCCCACGTTTGATCAAAGTGATGATTCTAATTCTAATGCTGAACCGATATTATGACAATGATGGATCTACTTCCGATGATGGTGCAGAACAGATTGAGAGTTTATTAAACAATCAAGCTGGTCCAAGTACTCGGAATGAAGCATCCAAAAGGAATCAAGTTGCTGATCAAAACATCACAAATCTAGAACAAGAAGTGAGCGTTCCAAACGAAGTTATGCTGAGGACTTTGTCATACCACCCATCAGAGAATATTATTGGAGAGTTGCAGACTGGTGTTAAATGCGAAATCAGATCAATCAGGATCTTAGTTGTTTTATACTAATATTGCACTTATATAACGGTCTAATATAAATGTTTTATCTCACAGGTTGAACCGAAAACATACAAGGAAGCTCTTACTGAGGAAAGTTGGGTAAACGCGATGCAAGAAGAGCTGCTACAGTTCGAGAGACTCGGAGTTTGGAAGCTTGTCGATCTACAAGAAAATTAACACTAAGTGGGTCTTCAAGTGCAAACGAGACGACAGAGGAGGAGGTGTACGTCGGCCAACCACCTGGGTTTGTTGATCTGATACACAAAGACAAGGTTTATCTACTGGATAAGGCGTTATACGGCTTACACCAGGCCCTGAGAGCCTGGTATGAGACACTTTCTCAACATTCCAGACGGGTTCATCAGAGGAATAGTAGACGGTACCCTCTTCACATGGGAAGCTAGGACACATCATAATTGTGCAAATCTATATAGATGGTATCATTTTCGATTCGACAAATGGTGAGCTGTGTAAAGACTTTGAAAGAGTCATGAAAAAGAAATTTGAGATTGAGTTCTATGGGGGAGATGAAGTCTTCTTGGTACTTCAGGTCGATCAGTTTCCTGATGGTATCTTTATACAACATATGAAGTATGTGCACGACGTTTTAGAGAAATTCAAGATGTCAGAATCATTACCATTGTCTACCCCAATTAGCTCTCAATCACGGCATCAGACCAAATGAAAAAGGAGTGAAAATTGATGAGACATTATATCGATGAATGATCGGATCTTTAATGTACCTCACAACATCACGGCCATATCATGTATCCGACATACCTTTACGCGCCATATCAGTCAAGTCCACAAGTTTCACACATGCTGATCGTCAAATGGATTCTACGTTATTTCAAGGGTTACCCAGGAACCGACTTGTGGTATCCACGGAACAACGATTTTAACCTCACTGGATATTTCGATTCTGATTTTGGGTGTTGCAGATTAAATGCTAAATCTACAACTGCTGGTTGCTAGTTCTTTGGCACAAGATTAGTAACGTGGCAATGCAAGAAGCAAACCATGGTCGCTCTCTCTACTTGCGAAGTAGAATATGTTTCAGCTTCCAGTTGTTGTTCCCGAATCTTGTGGATACAACAACAGATGAGAGACTATGGATTGTAGTTTCTTGATACACCCATATATATAAATAACGAGGTTGCCATTAACATGACGAAAAATCCGTTTCAACACTTTAAAACTAAACACATAGGAATTCGACACCACTTTATCCATGATTGCTACGAGAAAAAGTTGGTTCGAATAGAAAAGATCCACACTGACGAAGAGAAGGCAGATTTTTACATTAAACCGTTTGACCGAGCTAAATTCAAATATCTTTTGAAACTTAACGGGATGAAAAATCTAACATCAGGGGGGGGGGGATTTAGAGGTTGAATTCGAGTTGGATGACGAGTTGACGTGATCCTCATCGGTTTGTCAAGTTTTTAGTTTTCAAATTTCTTTCTTTAAAAACTTAAATCCAAAAATATGTTTGTGATTTTAGGGGGAGAAACATGTTGTGAAAAATACAAAAACATATAAAAATTTGAAAATGTACAAAAACATGAAAAAGACAAAAATAGTTTTCGTGTATAAAGAGGAAATGATAGTACATCAGTGGACTATCACAGTATGATAAAGAAATGTAGTGTCAAAATGTTTAAACAGGTCTCACTAATGATGTGTCAGTAGACTTTGCACATTAAGTATATTGTTTCTGAGATATAAACATAAAGTAAAACTTCTTGATTAGTGGGTTAATATCTCTCGGATATATGGTTTTAGTACACCGAAATTTTGTTTGAGAGATTCCCGGATTCTTAGATACTAGGTCTTTATAAATAATTAATATCTGGGTATTATACAAGTTATTATCATTTTGTGTCAACAATGGCGTAGAACGTGTAGAATACTTTTGCTTTTAAAACCCTAAATTGCAGCAAATTGAAAGTATCAAAAGATCTAACAATTGTAGTTTAAAAGATTCCAAATATGGAACACCACTTTTTAAGTCGAGTCTTCATCTCTCCGTCTGTACGGTGGTACTAACATGAGCTCTCAAGGTCTTGCATAACCCGGATACAGATATCAGTTAGATATATTCACCTATAAGATTAAATCAAGGGAATCTTGATATGGGAGTATATTCTGAGGTGGGAAACACTATTAAGTCAAGTTCTAAGACATCTAATTAACGTATCTCGGAACAATTAAGAAATATGTAGAGGTTTAAGTGGATCAGTATACTGACAATCTAAGTGAATCTGTTTAGAACTTAAAGTTTTCAAGATCAACGGTACTAGTGATATGTCTCAAAAACTGATATGATCCTCTAACACAAACTCACAAAAAATGTCTGTAAATATGTTTGTACATAACTATTACATTTCATTTCAGAAAAACCCAAAAATATATTTAGTGTGTTTTAGCATAAATTTTGAAAGAATCAAAAAGAATTTTTTTCTTCTTAGTTTCGACTGCCGATGATGGAGAACTGATCTTTAAAATCCAAAGATGCTGAATGCTGAGAAATCTAGAGGACAACGGGTTGGGAGCTAATCTGAAATGAGAAAATGATTTAAAATGATCAAAAGTTCATTAATTTGAAAAATTACTTTGTCTAAAAACGTCAGTTTGTTTATAAAGTGTTCAACCAAGACATTAACTTGAAGTTGGTAAACAAATCAATTAACCAGGGTCATTAACTTGGACTTGGTCAACTTAGTGAGTCATTATAACTAATAGAATGATTGAGAAATTGAAACTTTGATTATTAACATGTTCACTTCGCACGAAGTGAGAGTTCACTCTGCACAAAGTGAGTTTTCACTCCGCACAAAGTAAGATGTTCACTTCGTACGAAGAGAAATCTATGTCTATATATAACCTACTTCTTACGAAATGAATCATTATCGCTGTTTAATTCTCTCTGTGCGAACTAAAAAAATTGTAAATCAAACGACGAAGTGCTGCTAAAATTTACCTTGTAGTGGTTGATTGGCAGACCACTAACAATGATTAAGGTAGAAACTTGAACCAATTTGGACTTAATGTTTCGGCTATTCGGACATAAAAGCTTAGATCTAGGACAATCTATTGAACAAAATGTAAAATTGGTCATAGATCTAGGTAAATCGGCAATGTTACCTTGTAATAGAACCATCAATTTCATGTAAATCAACAAAATTCGATGTTGGATGTGAACTGCTTTGAACGAAGTTGAGATTCACTTATATGAAGTAAAAATATTAATGTTGAAATCTTACCTCACATGAAGTGGAACTGGTTTTGGTCAAAATCATTTGTTGTTTTCTTCGAACGATGTAAACATGACCACTTCTTACCAATTCACTTCGAACAGAGTGTTTTGGTATATTTTTGTGATTTTTTGTCTAAGTGCTTGCAATTTGTGTTTTTACAGGAAAAGAAATCAAACTTCGAACCCGAACACAACATCTGTTGTGTATTGGATGATACGGTTCCGGAAATAGAATGTTGCAAGGATATTTTGGAGTTTATGGGACGGTTGCCGATAAAGAAAGCGCTTACTGATCAACACAAGGCATATCGTTCACATGTTTTGTGTTTCTTTTTGGGATCATGCGAAGCTTGTACCAGAATTGAAGGCGACCAGATCATTTGTGAGAATAGGCAATGAAGACAAAGAGGTGCTTATTACTAAAGAATTGATACGTAGAGTTCTGGATTTCAAGGATAAATATGACGATCCAATAATGTATTCTGACATATGGCGAAAGGCTGTTTTTATTGCATGGGATATAAAGGGATGGTGAATGCTCCTAACTTCAACAAGGCTTTTCTTGCGAGCACTACAAAAAAATGTCATATAGTGGCACACACATTTAATGGCATTTAGCTTTTGTGCCATTAATTTAAGTTTTAGTGGCGCTTTACGTGTGCCATATTTGTTTAGCAATCACTTTAGCGGCACCTTGTCTATGCCACTAAAACTTTTAATAACCTTTTAATGACACTTTATATATGCATTAAAATTAAGGGTGCAAATGAGCGAGCCGAGCTTGAGCTCGAGCTCAATCTCGGCTCATTCGAGCTCAATTCAAAGGTATTTTTTTCAAACTCAAGCCGCTTGTTTTTTTATTTATTAATTAACTTATATTAATTATAGTATTATTTTATACATGTATTTTAGTTATTTTTTATAATTTTCTAAATAGAATTTATAATTATTATTTAAAGATATTTTAATATATATTAATTAATTAAAAAGCTATAGAAGTAATGAACTCGTTTAGGCTTATGAGTCTAAACGCTCTAAGTGAATCTCGGACTTAGCTTATATACTAAACAAACTTATTTTATTATTATTCATGCTCGTTTAAACTTGATTCGTTTTAAACCTTTTCTTTTCAAAACGAGCTAAATAGATCACAAATAGGTTGGCTCGTTTACGTCCCAAATCAAATTTTCAAGCACTTTCCCTCCTAAAAACATTTTAATAAAATTTCTCTTCGATTTATACCCTCCAAGGTATTCGAAATTTTCAAGCACTATTCAGCATCTCCCCCAAAATCATTCTCCTGTTCCAAAACCACGTTGATCATAATCAACTTCCTTTGCAAATTAGGGCAACTCAATTCTAAAATTTGTTCCATCTCCCTCTCCTAATGTCAAATTGCAGGCAAATGCCCTCCCCGTGGTTTCTGTGTTTGCCAGACCAGAACTCATCACCTCGCTAGTGGAATCGACTGCTCGCTGCGATTGGTATCTGCTAAAGATTCCGTTGATGCTAGTTAGTTAGTGGACAATTAGTTGATCAGCAGATCTGTGGCTGAAAGTGCATTAACTGCTTCAATTTGTGTTCTCATGGTAAAAACCCTAATTTCATCTTCTTGTTTTCCTAGCAAATCGATCCCCTGTACTTTTGATTTTGGCATAAATTTGATTCAAATACTTATTCTTGGTAATTTATTACATCTTTGATAAACCAAATTAAATCAACTGTGTCTTTATGATTCATATACATCTAGAAAGTCAAAGTCATTGACAGATAATATTTTTTTTATTTGAATTTATGTTCATGTAAACTTGTAACAGTAACTTTGTAGGAATTCCCTCCGTTACAAGGTCGGGGAATCGGGATATTGATTCTTCAAAAATCATAAGGTTTGTAAGTTTACACAATTTTCATGTTGTTTTAAGTCTTAGATATAGTTGCTTCGAGAAAAAAAGATACAGTTTAAGCAAAAAATTCAGAATGTGTTTCTAATATGCTAATAAAAGTTTCATGTGGTTGCAGATTCCTTACAAATGAAGGTATATTTTCACACTTAACAACTTAATTAATTAATTTAGCGTAAGTTATATAACTCTTTGTTGTTAAGTATAAAATATATAAATCATTGCTCTTAAGTTTCATTCATGCTTTTAGTATCTGATGATAGACATAAGAAATTGGTTCTTAACTTTTTTTTATATAGAAGTACTTTACATGTTGATTTTATCACATTCGCACAAACAAAACTTACACTAACAGTCTTAACACATTAATCTTTCATTTACAGTGAAGAAGGCAGCAGGCGCCGTAAAGATAAAGTCTACTTAAAGGCTTGACTCGCTTATGAAAGCTATTTTGGTTATCTTAGCATTTCTAATATGTACGTAAAACATGTAATATTTCGGCTCTGTTACGTACTCTTTTGGAGCCACTTAAACCTTTAAACTAGCTATATGTAACTAACTACTTATCACTACTACAAAAACGATTGCATCTGCATATTTTAGTGCAAACAAACGATGCCTGCCACTGCATATTTTAGTGCAAATAAACGATGCCCGCCACAAAACGCGGGCTTACCATAAATCTAGTTTTCTTTATGCCATTTTTTACCAACTTTTTTTGTTTCTTGCTTATGATATGTTAATTCACTACCAGGTTGCTGCTCTTGTCCCTAAAAGTCAACTTGATGGTGAAATGGGTGATGCTCACATAGCAATGCAGCCTAGGCTAATGAGCTAGACACTTCATAAAGTGAGCCATGCCATTTAGAACTTTTGTAGGTTTCTTTATGTTGCCACTAACTAGGGGTGTAAATGAACCGAGCTTAAACGAGCTCGAGCCAGAGCCTGAGCCTAAAATAAGCTTGTTTAGTAAACGAGCGCAAGCCTGAGCTTCACTTAGCGAACTCGAGCAGCCTTGCAAGCCTAAACGAGCTCATTAGCATATACTTTTAATTATTATATTAAATATGTTTGTGTGTGTGTATCTATATAATAATAATAATTACTATTTATAACTTATGGAAAAATGACCAAAATTTATGTACATATATACACATATAATATGTTATATATAAATTTATATAAATAATAGTTATAACTAATATAAACTAATTAATTAATAATAAACGAGCCGTGTCCGAGCTCGAGCTTGAAAAAACTACCTACGAGCTGAGCTTGAGCTTTATAAAGAAAGCTCAAACCGAGCCGACCTAATTTAAGTTAAATGAGCTCGGCTCGGCTCGTTTGCAACCCTATTACTAAGACGGCTATACTTCCAATTGGAGACTATTATGACATGCCATATTTGGTACCATTTTCATCTTACCAAAATTTACCACCTGGTCATGTGTTAAATCAAAATTTTTTTTCCGATACTTGGTATGTTCAAAAAAGGGATTATTTGGATTTTGACCAGCTTTAATTGTATGCAGATGGAAATGAGTAAGATTCAGTCATATCTTTTGCATCTAGTTCTAATTTTGCTGTCACTAAGGTATCTAAAGTTAAAATGTACAAAAGACGTGAGTTAAAATGTACAAAAGACGTGATGAGGATGCTTGACTTCTATTCAGGATGTGGTACTATACTACTATGTCTATTGGATTTTGTCTGGGTGCTAATATGGCTGATGAACTTTTACACGCTTAAGCAGATCAAATTCTCTACAGGCAAGTTCTCTTGGCAAGTTTTCCTAGTGATTATGTTGAATGCACAATGTTGTTAACAGGAAGTAACTTATATATATATATATAACTTTTATATATATATATATATATATATATATATATATATATTCTAAAGCATATAAAATATTATATCTACAGATCTCATTTTCCCTTCAATATACAAAGTAAGTTTAGAGTTATACATATTAATTTTGGAGCATAGTATGATTTCAATGGAAATGAGCATAGTATGATTTCAATGGAATGAATCGGTTCAGATAGATGTTGAATATTAAGGTAGAATTGTTTGTTATATAGGCTAAACACTTAGCAACCTTCAAGTTCTCTCTCCAAAATCTATTGGTAATACTCAGTGGCGAATCTAGAAAAAACGTCAAGGGCAACGATTCAAAATATTCTTTTCTATAGGGGCAGCGAAATCGAAAACACGTCAAATTTTTCCAAAATTTACTCTATGGTCGGAGCGTCAAAGGGTGGCGGAGTCTACCCCTAGTATCAAGCTACATCCACCCCTAGTAATACTCACCCCTAATAAGTTATTTAGTAGCTCAAAACGAATTACTTATTTGACTTCAAAACTAACTTTAGCAAGTGTTGTTACAGAAAATTAACATCGATGTTTATTTGTAACATCAATATCAAATTTCATTTGAAAACCAAGTTCTCTAATTAAATTTCATTTGGGCCAATGCTAACACTAATATAGTCACCCTTTTTTTATTTTTTAAAAACAGAAGACACACATCTGTTAAAAACATAATTTCTTTCACCTTCTTCATCATTCGGTCTACATTAAATTTTGTTTGTCAACCTACCTATAATCCCTCTTAACCTTTTTGAGGTTTACATTGTTCGTCTTAATGCTTATAACCATGTTCTTTTTTCTATTTCGGTTTGCATATACCTTTTAATCTCTTGATATCATCTTATTACTTACTAGTAACATGTTCTCATGTAGGTGATCTAAGGGATCAGATAACGTTTGAGAAGCTTAATGATGAGAGGCAAAAAACAAAGGGTTTAAATAGAGAAAACTTATTACATCACTCATGAACTTATCCAGGTACACTTTGAAATCGCTCATTAGCATTTTCTATTCTTGCTTGCATGGGCTTTTAAAGTTTTATTCCTCTCTTAACAAGTTATTTCACTGTGACGGCTGACGCAACCTAGGAATTTTTTTTATAGAACGTAAAGTTTAAAAAGATAAACCTTCAAAGACACTTTTTACAATTTGTATTCCGTCCGACTTTAAATATTTATAGTATTCAACTGAACGCAGACATTGCAGGTTTTTAAACATTGCTTCTTTGGTTGTGGCCATACCTTTTGCATCAGCCGTTGCTACCCCTTCAATGTAGTCGTAACATGTAAAGGTTTTGCTTCGTTGTTGTAAAGTTTCCTATAATTTTTATGCACCGGAACGCGCGGGTGAAAATAATCGTTTATTATATATGTAGATATATAATATTAATCACAGGTTATATACATAATGGGCATGTTTAAGCTTGCGAACTGGCTCGACTTATCTTTTTGAATCAATACTAATGCTTGTTTAAATGGTTGATGATCGCAGGGTAGATATCATGAGAAACTTTGGAGCTAAGTTTTATGATGCGAAATTTTCATCCAAAAGAATGCTAGACTCCTCGTGTCACATTTGGAATATGTTTTGGGTTGAACTCATTATTGAAGTGATAATATTATGATTTCTACATTCACAATTTTATTGAACTTTTATTTTATATTTTTTATAGTTAATAATGTGATTTTTGTGGCAAAATTCCGCACCACTAAAAGATAGTACATATATTTAGCTAGAACCAAATATACTGACGCAAATTTGTGTCATAAAAGGTATTTTTATATTGCGGCAAGAAAAAGTGCCATTAAAACTAGTATGGATATATAACTAAGATTATTTTCTTTGTGCCACAAAGTATTTTTTTTATATTGTGGCAAAAAATGTGCCACTAGAGCCCATAAACTGTGCGGTAGATTGAAAAACTGCCACTAAAAGGTTTAGCGTCAGCACTTCTAGTGGCACTTTTTTTATGTGCCGCCCATTCTTACAAGGGTCTTTAGCAGCACTTTTTTGTTCTTTTGTGGCACTTTTTGTATGTCACTAAATGACATTCTTTTATAGTGGAGGTTGTATAAATTCTTCGTTCATTAAGTTATTCATGCTCTTAGTCACAGGAAAAGAGGATTTGATGTGCTTTTAGACTATCAAATGTGCATGATAGCTGCTCTTACTCTAAACCGGCCTTACAACTCCACAAGAGTGATATTCGAGCAAATGAAGGGTAATATGACGAAAGAAAAATTCTTGCAGTACCTAAGATTTGTTCAGATGATGCTAGACGATCTATTTCCAAACCTTGAGAAGAACAAATCAAATGAGTTGAAGTTGGAACACATGCACTTTTAGACTATCAGATAGCTGCTCTTACTCTAAACTTGCCTTACAACTTCACAAGAGTGATATTCGAGGAAATGGAAGGTAATATTATGAAAGAAAAGTTCTTGCAGTACCCAAGATTTTTCAGATGATGCTAGACGATCTATTTCCAAACCTTGAGAAGACCAAATCAGATGAGTTAAAGTTGAAACACATGTCGGATCTTTCTCTAATCCGTCTTAATCAATATTTGAAGAAGACAACTGAACCTGTTGGTAATAAGTTCTTTGGCGCAATTAAAGATAAGAATTATAAAGCTCCATCGAAAGATAAATGGAGGAATGATGGAAGTAATTCTAAAAACTCTGAAGAAGATTATTGAGAAGATCACCTTCCAAAGAGGGGTTTCTGGTACGAAAAAGAGGAGAAGAAAAAGAAGAAAAGAACTCTTAAGAAGCAGACTACTCAACGAAAATGAGCAACAAAGAAAGCTGCTAGTTTATTGATTGATGAAGATACATAAGAGGAGGAAGTACATGTTGAAGCTGATACAAATGTCGAAGCAAAAATGTTTTCTGCTACTTCTAACCATGATAAAGAGGCTGAATCTAGTTCTGAAGAAAGTATTGACTATGAAGCCAGAGCAGCGGTTGAAAAAGCAGAACAATGAAAGAAAAAGGCATTGGGTGATGACGATGAATCTTATGCACCTTTAGAACCAGAAGCGGTTCAAAGACCAACAAAGAAAGCAAAGCGTGTTAAAAGTAAACCAACAGACGTTCACAACATTAACATAAATAAGGCAGTAAGAAGCGGCAATACAAAAGTTTGTAAACTATAAAAACGAGTCAAAGTGGATTGTCCCACACTAGCACTTTCACGCAATAATTCTACCAAAGGTGATCCTATTACAGGAATAGCGTCAGGTACACCTGTTACAATTTTCACTGCCCAATAACCAATTTGGTCCCAGGGTAAGTAATAACCAGTTACACAAAAAGATAACAGGGTCTCCAACTACTAAAAGGTCAAGGCGTAAATACTTGAAAACATCAACTGTTGAGGCTTTTTCAGCGAGTCAAGATAAGAGGACGCCTGAGATCGAAATTGTAATTGAAAACATTATACAAGATCAAGAACCACCTATTACACCACAACAACCACCATCACCTCATATCCAACATACAACGCCACCACATCCACCATCACCTCCAAACAAACAACACCTCCTGTACAACAATTATCAACACCTCAATCAGCTAGGCGTCAATCTCATCCTATGGATCCAACAATGTTTGAAGATGATTTGCATTTTGCTGGCTTCGGAGGAGATTTCTTTAATGATCAAAAGGTTCAAGATTTGGAAAATCGAGTGAAACATCTTGAAGCTAAGAATGTGCAGTTAGTCTCAATGTTTACCAATGTTACTGTTGAGAATAAAACTTCATAGAGTGGTGCAAGATCTTGAAGTTGAAAAATCTGTGAATGTATAGAAGTTCGATGTTCTTTACAAAGTGCTGGAGAAGAGATTTGGTGTAAGCTTTGATGCTGAGTATGATTTGATTGAGATTGAAGACGCAAAAGCAAGGGCTACTGAAAGAGCCAGAAAAGTTGAAGCTGATGCTGCAGCTGCAGGCAAAGGAAAAGAAAAGATAGATGCTATTCCTATTATTACGCCTGTTGAGCAAGAACCAAAGCCTGGGGTTGATATATCCAAGTTTATGTTGATTGGATCGGTTATTGATGTACCTTACGAAGCTGAAAAGACTAAGAAGTCGATCAGAGATCTAGTGTTGTTTAATGCTAAGGAAGAGAAAGAAAAGGATGATGATAATGATGATGATGAATATGGTGATGATGATGGTGATGGTGATGATAATACAGAAGGTAATGGAAAGAAAGACGATGACGATAAAGGTGACGACAATGATGATAATCAAGGAGGTACAGGGTTGGTAGTTCAAGCTAAGATGAATGATTCTTTTGACTACGATGCATTTTTGAACGATGAAGCCAATCAAGAAGATGAATCTCAAAGACAGGGGGAGACTAAGGACCCTGTTAACAATGTAGAGCATTCAGGAATCCTCACAGACGTTAATCCTTTAACGGTTGTTTCTGAATTGCCACAACCCAAAGTATTCCATCTGGAGCATGGTGTGGAAGTAGGGGAGTTCGTCCACAACTATACAAAAGAAGAGATAGCTCAGACACTCGGGGTTGATGAGAATTCTTTCGAGTTTGATTTTGAAGAGGAGCTGAATAAGCTAAGTGCTTCAAAACTTGAAGACTTTGTTTATAAATATGTGGTAGATGCTAAAAGCTATAATTGGGTTGTCGTGGAGGATGATTCTGGTGATGAGAATGCTAAATACATTATTGAAGGAACAGATGACTTCCCAACCTTTCAGGAAATGTTTGGTGAGGCTACGGATGATTTGTTAAAAAGAAGAGTTGAGGAGACTATTAAAGAAGGAAATGTTTCAAGGCGGCTAACTAAGAAGAAATTGTTGAAGCAAAGAAGACATGGTTCAAAGAGTTGCTGAAAGAACGTAAATTCTGACGGCCACTAGCTTTCTTTACAAGAGATCAAGACAAATCTTTAGGAGATATCTTGAGCTGGGGTTGGATACCAGAGTTGAACGTGTATGCAGTGAAACGAAAGTTTGAGGTTCAGTATTTCAGATTCTTATGTGATATACAAACGTTACTATGGTGGGATGTTGAAGAATTGTGTCAAACGAAGCCTGTTAATTATCAGATGAAGTTCAACGATCAAAGATTGTGGAAGTTGATTAAGTTTGAAGCTGCACACAGAATCTCAACTAGAAGCCGCATATTCCAAAGAAGATAATCAAGATTGATATAGTCACAAAAGAGAAATACGTAACGTTGATTATTAAGCGACCACACACTATGAAGAACATGTCGTTGTTAAAGATTGAACATGATTTTCATGAATTCTTTAAGTGGTGGCAATACGACATAGAAACTGGGGAAGCAGTGATTGTGCTGAAAGATGCAGGAATTTGGAGAACGATCAGCATACAAGAGCCGATGTGGTTAGTTAATTGCTTGGAAAAAGACATTGAATGTTTATTCTAAAATAAGATATGTTATGAAGTGAAAGAAAAGGTTCAAGCGATGCAATATCAAGGTGTGATTGACGTTCGCTATGCACACGGTATTAATTCGGGAAAGATGTGGAAATCGCAGTGGCGTGGCCGGAAGGCAAAGAATTCAGGAAGCAGATGTGCAAGGAAGAAGTGATTGATCAAAAGATCAAGAAAGCTTTGATTAAAAGATTTCAGTTTGTGAAATGAGCACCAGCAACGGATCAAACACCAATACCGAGCGAAGAACGTCGAAAGCCAAGAAAGAACTTTTTCGAGAGATAAAGCTAAATAATATGAAGATTTTGAAGTTTGAAGACTGACCGAGACTGCGGCAATATCCAAGGGGGAGTTTGTTGATGCTGAATGTCTATCGCTTACATCTTTGGGTCATGTCGTGTATGTAATAGGGCTGAATTGTTAGATTATTTTGATTGTATGTTCACTTCGTACGAAGAGAACTCAGTTCGTACAAAGTGAAGACTCACCTTCGCACGAAGTGCCATGTCTATATATAGGTGTGCTAGGGTCTTGAGTCTGTAGTTGTTTTTGTTGACTGATAAAGCGAAGCGCTGTCAAATTTATCTCAGACTGTAAACGTTGATCGGATTAATGAAATATTGAGATTAAACAGTGTATCTTGAATTTGTCACTAATTTAAATTAAATTAAATTAAATTCCGCGCATATTGAATTAGGTTAAACAAATTAGGACCTGATCTTATTGGATGAGCATATCCTCACAGTATTTAACCTATTGTTAACAAGTTGAAACTTAAATAAAATCAAAATTTCAATTAATCAACTAAGTCCGATTGTTCAAGCTGAACTAGAAACCGAACTGCAACTCGTCCTCCGAAATTTATGGGATTCCCCGACTTTGGGTGTTGTAAAAATCGAATCAAATTGTTATTTGAGTATACGGACTATACTCAATGGATCTCCGATACTGTCGGACCCCATGACAGTCAATGACGACATTCGTGTAATCAATTATGATTCCTCAACCTACACCTATAAAGATAAGGCATTGATTCAACGTGACCGTCGGGCTCACGCCGCTCTTAAAATGGCCTTACACTAACCGCACATGAACTCTGGTTGGCCCTAATTGACTACTATGAGGGCAACAAAGAAATGCTTCAGAACAAGAGAGACATGGTGTAGAAAGACTACGACATGTTCGCAAGTATCAGCGGAGAATGGCTGTCAGACCACATCAGTCGGTTCTTAAACATGATGATGAAAATGAAGAAGGCTGGAAACCCTGCTGCTAAGCGTGCTGCAATCAAGAAGCTTTTGGACTCACTTCCAAAAGAATGGAGCTTGCAATGTATGATGATCAAACGAGACTTCTTGAACAATAAGAATCCAACCACGCTATCAGATCTAATCAACACCCTAAAATCTTTTGAAATGGATGTCACCAAAAGAGAAATGATAAGTCTGATACTTTCACAAAATCCGTCCTAGTTGTTGCTCCCAAGAACATGGCATTTCTTGCCCCAATAACCTCCAGTGGTTTAAGCTCACAAGCTGCAAATGCATCGAACTTCAATAATGCTTCTGCAAACATTACAAAGGCTCCACAGTCTAGTGAAAAGTTAATGTGGTCGGTGATGCTCAAGCTCTCTACTAAACATGTTGCTCTGTTTAACACCTTTCTGAGCATTTATGAAGCGCTTATGACCGGAGAGCTAAAAAGGGAAGTTTTACCGCTAAAGATATGTACTTGAAGTGGCAAATGACAATGATCACTCTAAGGTTGAAGAAATTTCAAGAGAAACGGGAAAAAGACTGTCGCTGGGAAAGCTGGTTTCGACAATCCAAGCTTCGTTGCTACAACTTCAAGAACCTCGGGCACTTCAAAAAAGATTGTCCATTTCTCAAGAATGAAAAAATTGAAGCTGCTCCAATGAGAAGGCTGATTGCTATTGAAGGAGGTGTAAATGCTGCAACCAATAATGCAAAGGCTTTGGTCGTGGAAGATTATGATTGGGCTGAAGAGATCGCTGAAGCAAAGATCGATGTTAACCGAGCTCTTATGGCAAAGATCTCAAGTGGTTCAGCCCCGTCGGGTATTTGTCGGGTAATTACCGTCGGGTACCGGGTATACCCACGGGTATCGGGTATACGCATTAGTTTGTTAAAAGATATACACATTGGGATTTTCAAATACATTGTTTACTATTATAATTATTATATAATTTTATTTATGCAACAACTATTATAAATTAAAAATGTACATGACATACATATAAGATTAATCACAAATTAGTAATATTTTTATAATACTTATACACTTATATGTATATACTTCACAACATACAAAATTTAAATACTATTATCAAATACATATGCTAAAAGAAATTTTATTTTTTTTCATATTATGAACATACTAAAATAAATCACTAATAAATAAGGGTAAATGAAAAATAAAAATACAAACTAAAAAAAGTCGGGTATATAGTTTGGGTAAACGGGTATGTGGTTTGAGTAATCGGGTCAACTATCACCTAATCCCATACCTGACCTATATCCACAACTTTTTAAAACTAATCCCATGCCTAGCCAATACCCGTCGGGTATCGGGTATACCTGTCACATTTGTGTCGGGTTTCGGGTATACCCGTCGGGCTAGGTATTTTTGCCATCCTTATGAATATGAAGATATCGGGGTTTTATGGTTACTAAAACAATGCTCATTCGAATCGGCCAAGTGGGGCGAGTGATAAAACGGTTTTGCTATGGCTATGGAAAAATACAAGACGAAAGAAGGTAGTGCGTTCACATACGTAAGGGCTTGGGAAATCTTTAAAAATTGTCCTAAGTGGGCGCCGATTCCTAACGAGGTGGCAAGAACAAAGAGGTCTAAAACATTCGAGTCGATATAGCATAGTGCCGATGATTCAGATGCGTGTTGCTATTTTAATATTAATGACGAACCCGAGTTTGACGATGAAGTGTCGGAGATCCGAAATTACAACACCCAATTGGTAGAGACAAAGCAAAAAAGGTAGCGACAGCTAAAAAAAAGCATCCCATCGTAATGTGAAAAACGGATCATAATTAGCCAAATCATTGACTATACGTAAGAAAAGACGACGGCTCATTCGGAATCGACGCCTAATCATTTCATCCGTGTATATCGGGTTTTCGGCAAAGTAATCGACCATCAACCTATCATGGGCACCTACATATTCTGCAAAAATATAAATTACACTATGATATAAACGACGCTTCAAAAAAATATAATGCACCAAAAAAATACCTTCACGATCCTTATTTAAACATTGTTGTCGTGCTCTCCGTTTGGATGAGGTTTCCTTCTGCTCTATAACTATGTGTGTCGTTTCCATCATCACGTTCAAAAAAAATCGTTGATCTCGTTGGAAGAAGTTGGTGACGTCATGGTGGTGGAATAACCTGTTTCTTCTTTTTCTTTGCTAATGTAGGTACAAAAAAACCGATTTAGTCCAAATTACATGAAAGATATAAAAAAAAGGAGGTGTCGGAAAAAGTGAATCTCCCGGTGAAACGAAGGTGGATAAGTTGATGAGTAAGCTCGCTGAATTTGACGAAATACAAGCGTTGAGACTTAAGTTGAAAGAAAAAGAAATGCAAGAAGTGGCAGATCGTAAAGACTTTTAAACTAATGGCGACAAGGACCGACTCGCTCCCGGAAAAAGATAAAGAAGTGTTGCAAAAAATGAAGGCGAAAATTGCTCAAAAATGGGTATTTAAATTATGTCGTTATCGTTTTTTATATTTTCTAGTTTTCGTCTTTAATCTATGTCGTTATTATTTTTTATATCTTCTAGTGGTAATGAAATTGATTCAGTTTTATATTTATGGATTAAATGACTTTTTCTTTCAATTTTTGGATAACTCTGTTATATATCTTTCATGTAATTTGGACTAAATCGGTTTTTTGGTACCTACATTAGCAAAGAAAAAGAAGAAACAGGTTATTCCACCACCATGGCGTCACCAACTTCTTCCAACGAGATCAACGATTTTTTTTGAACGTGATGATGGAAACGACACACATAGTTATAGAGCAGAAGGAAACCTCATCCAAACGGAGAGCACGACAACAATGTTTAAATAAGGATCGTGAAGGTATTTTTTTGGTGCATTATATTTTTTTGAAGTGTCGTTTATATCATAGTGTAATTTATATTTTTGCAGAATATGTAGGTGCCCACGATAGGTTGATGGTCGATTACTTTGCCGAAAACCCGATATACACGGATGAAATGATTAGGCGCCGATTCCGAATGAGCCGTCGTCTTTTCTTACGTATAGTCAATGATTTGGCTAATTATGATCCGTTTTTCACATTACGATGGGATGCTACAGGTAAAAGGGGATTTACCACATTACAAAAGTGTACGTTGGCAATTCGCCAATTGGCTTACGATACAAGTAGCGACAAGTGGGATGAATATTTGAAGATGTCTGATAGAACTTCACGAGAGAGTTTATATCACTTTTGCAAAGGGGTAGTCAAGCTATACAACACTAAGTACTTACGTAGGCCAACAAAGAATGACATCATAAAGTTGTACCAGGCACCCGAAAGTAAACATGTTTTTCCTGGAATACTTGGTAGCATAGATTGTATGCATTGACCTTGGTGTAATTGCCCTAACGCATGATGAGGTCAATTTACTCGAGGTTGTCATTGTCATCCCACATTAATTTTAGAAGGTGCGGCATCAAACGATCTTTGGGTTTGACATGCTTTCTTTGGTGTTCCTAGTTCGAATAACGACATTAACGTTCTTAGTCAGTCAGATGTTTTCAATGATATCATTAACGGTATGGAACCCTGATTCTAGGTTTTTGATTTCAGGAGTAGAATACAAGCACGAGTATTATCTAGCCAATGGAATATACCCAACATACACAACGATCGTTAAACTATACCGTATCTAGAAATTTGCAAAATGTCAAGAATCTGCTAGGAAAGATATTGAGCGTATATTTGGGGTTTTATAACAAATTGGCACATAGTTGCAAACCTAGCATGATCATTCACACTAAAAACATTGAGATATTGTATGTATACTTGTATCTTGCTACATAATATGATTATCAAAGACGAGGGTAATGCCATATGTGAATATGATCCTAACGATACTCATGAGAATGTTGTACTAGTTGATGAAGGGCATCAAGAATCTAACTTGTGGCGTTATACAACGAGACTACACATAACCATCTTCGTTCGGATTTGATTGAACATGTTAATTTGGTCGGGTTAACAACGACAAGTAGTTTTCTTTTCTTAATTTATATTATGTAGTTTAAATTTGGATGTTAATTTTTTTATTAATTTGAATGCTATGTAGTTTTATTACTAAAATTTATTTAATTATATTTGTTGTTTATTTAAAATAAAATAAAAAATATTTTTCACACAAAAAGAGGTGGATAATGGTTTGGATCATGACCGCACCATTAAAATAGTGGTTTTAGATGGTGGATTAAAGGCCGATGACATAACGGTGACGTAGAGGATCATGATAGCATAATTAACTAAATCTTATTCATACCGAATAATAGTTGTTTGACAACTCATATTAAGTAAAGGTCAGCTAAATATATTTTCTCAAATTAGATCAAATACTTTAATAAAAAAATAGTTTGGTGAGCAGTCACCTTGTAAAATTTCTTAAAAAACCCTCAATCCTTGTAAGATTTCTTAAAAAATCTCTCAAACTAACAAATACTATGAAACTTAAAACATTTTAGACGTACATTCGGATACGAGATCGAGCATGTGGTTAGTTATAAGTTTTTCACATGTTTGGATAATTGTATCTTGTTAGATGACTACGATCTGATCACTCAAAATCGATATTAAGACTATTACAATATACAACATAAAAAGAGGGATATAAATGTTGTAAACAAAAATCCCCTACTTTGCATGACTCAAATGTGTGGTGTCCCCTCGCTCGTAACCTATATCTCATCACAATGTTATTGAATGATTACATTTAATCAAGCGATATATTTTTAAAACCTTAGTCAGTTAGGCGCATATCTAATAAATAATCTTAGTTGGATTATGGTCGAATTTCTTTTAGAACAGAAAGAGTTCTATGAACCGCTTATCTTTTTTTAATTTTTTCTGACATATTTGACCTTTTGCATTACTTAATGTAGTTGACAACTCAATGACAGAGCAAGGTCAAAAGGGCAATTAAATATTTAAAACTCTCTTTGTCCATTTTATTCTATGATTGGTCACCTTGAAGAGTTTTTAGTTGCAAATTACTTCAAAGTTCAAATTGATTCCATAACTATTTAAGAAAGTAAAATGCATTTTACTGTGATACACGCAATAAAAAGAATATGTAAAAATATATATATATATATATATATAATATATATATATATATATATATATATATATATATAGAGAGAGAGAGAGAGAGAGTAATGTACAATGTGGCTTAACGTACGAGTGTATGCTTGGTGAAGTCCGCACGTTATAAACCCCAATAATGAAAACACTCAAGGCCGCATGTTGAAAAACAAAAACCGCATGGGGTATAAAAAATAATTACGCATGTTGGTTTACAAAATAAACCACATGTTGGTAAAAAAGCAAGCCGCATGTTATGAACCAAAATCCGCACGTTGTATCTGAGTCTCGTACGCAGCGTATGTTAAGAGAAATTGTATGTTAAGAGAATATGTAACAATATATATATATATATATATATATATATAAATAAAATAAACCTTTAAATACTATTATTGTTAATTTAACTAAGTTTTTACTGATGGAAACATAATACTTATAAAAATCATTACTCTGAAAATCAATTTAATATTGAAGGTAACTTGCTACCGATAATCAAATTTATGTTTATAAAGTTAGTTGTTAGCAACTTGCTACTAATGAAAAAGCAACCGATAGTTATTAGCAACATGCTACTAATGAAAAGGCATAAAATCAGATGAAGATCAAGTTAAAGATTATCTTTACTTGTGTTTACCTCTTGTAATCTTTTAATTATCTTAAGAGATTAGTTAGTGAGCCTTAGCTAGATTTTTTTGAATGGCGTACAGTTAGGATGTCGCTAACCTGATAAGTAGTTAGTATCACCAAGTTAGTATTAAAATCCCCACATGTCTATATTTGAATCTAGGTGCTCCAGAATTTCTATATAACAGTAAATCCCTCTGTACAAGTAATATTTAAGTAATCAATTGAGTCTGTGATTTTTGATTCATGTGTTCTTGTGTTTGTGATCAAACACAGTGTTCTGATTAATTGTAGAACTTATGCTGCCTATTTTTTTAATTTTAATAAATCAATTAACACATTGTAATAATTCATGATCCAACAAGGAGCCTATTGAATACCAACTAATTTTTTTATCATATATGGATACCAAATGTTTTCATTTTCTTGAAGTTTAAGCTCGCTTCCGCCCTAAATTTCACTAGCAAAGTAGTTAAAGCGAAGGTACACAAAATTCTATTAAGATCCTCAACTACTGATTGTGATTAAAAACACAAATTAGAGATAAACATGTTTATACCATTAGTTACAAGTTAAAGTTATTGTATCTACATCATTATCGAGTTAAAAAGTTTGAAACCATACTGGTCAGCCACTCAGCCTTATTATGTAGCCAATTGATACAACTTGTCTTATTTAACTCACCGACCCTTTAAAGTTATAAACGGGTTCGTCTATTCCCGGTAAAAGTCAACACATTATTTAACAATGTATTACTTTTGCAAAAAGGAATATTTTGCTTCTTGGAATTTGAAAAATCAAATGGTACTAATATAAATTGTCAACTGGATTCTTTAAGAAGTCGATCCATGTTTGGATTATAAAATGAAAATAAGACGATTATGTGTTATGTCTCTCTCTCTCTATATATATATATATATATATACACATATATATATATATATATGTATATATATATATGGGTACGATCATTAACGCTCAAGCTCAAGTGAACCCAGTTAACCAAACAAATCAAGCAAACCCAGCACCCCCACCAGCAAGAGGAAGAACTTACAACATCAACACTAATCCAGATGACGTCAATAACGGTGCAAACGAGCAACCCAACTAGCCTTCCATCGCTAAGAGTCAAGACTCCACTCAAATCGTTTAGTGTTTTCTATAAATCTCAATTTTTGTATATCCCGTTCAATTTGGGAATTTATGCATCCAGAAATTTTTAATGATACCATTGTTTTATTTCATGTCTTTATTTATCGATTTAAATTTCATGGCACCATACATCACGACGCATCCCTCCTCAACATCTAAAGAAGTTGGGTCGTATCACACCTTTTCATAGACTGGCCCCTTTATCATACCACACGAGAGAGGTACCGTCGTCATTCAGTCATGTATCCCTCATAGTTGAGACTTAAGCTTTAACTGTTGTTTTTGTTATGTTTTATATCTTTTAGGATGAGTCACATAGAACTAATCATAACTGACTGACAAAGCCAATGAAAATTGAACAAGGATATGGTGGATACGCCGCTGGTACTTCCTATATATAAGTATTCTTGTCAAAGGATCAAAAGCATTGTCAGGCGATTATGAGAAGTTCCGTGTAAGTTGTGTAAATTTTATTTTGGATAACGTCATGGTTGAAGATTTCATTTTGTGATATAACTTTATCTTGTCAACGCATCGATTTTCTCAAAACTCTTATGCTTAAGATCAAATCTAGTCAACCAACCCTGTGTATCAACGCTTATCACCTCAGGCATCAAAAAGCGATTCTTGTAACGGGGTATTCAACCCTTACTAGCAACATTATCGCCTTAATAAAAATTCAAAATTTCACACTCATCTGGTTATGTAATCATCAAATCCAAATATCACCCCTCTCTTTTCTGCTAAGAAATATTTAAATCCTAGTCAGGATGCGTTGGGAGTCAAATCAAGAACCTGAGTTCACCTGGGAACGCGAAGACTCAATACATGAAAAACACCCGCAACTTTTTCCAGCTACAACTACTACTTAAATTTCGGAACGAAATTTTAAAAGTAGGGGATACTGTAACATTTGTCATAAAACGGTTTCAAAACCTGCCCCGCTTGAAAATCAAATATTTATTCGAAGTTCGTTGCACATTTATTTAGTTGCGATAATTAATTTGCTATTTATAGTTAGTAAATAATTATATAATTAAGACCTATAAAAATATAGATTAAGTAATTTAAAAATAATATAAATAAAATAAATAAAAAGGAGGGAATCGGGAGTCGAACCCGTGTTTCCTCACAAACCCTGCACACACAACTTACACCACCGGACCACACGTACACATTTGAATAAACTTGAAATTTAGTAAGTTTTATGCCCAAACAAAACACTAACCTGAATATTCAAAGCTTTCAGTCTACAACTGTCGACAAACATAAATCTCCGCAATCAAATCAATTAATGCTCCTTATGATTAAATGTAAGTTGTAATCGATTTTGAATAATCAGTTATAACCGAAAGATTTTAATCAATTTATTTGAAACCGTAAAGTAATCATGAACTTTAAAAGAAAAATTGAAGATTCGAAACTGTTATTGAACACTATATATATCGACCATCATTCTATCTAAACTCACCCACTTGCAAATTCACCCTCTGCTCAAACTCTCCAATTTCTGTGTTCGCCGGAAATTTTGCGAAATCAACGGAAAGCATCGCTGGAAAACCGAGGTCATCAGTTCGAGTCGGTAAAATCCTTCTGTAATCCATTACTTAGCATGCTTTCAATCTTAATTTGATTAACCAAAGTTGATCAAACATGTCTAAATCGGAAATCATGTTTTTTTTGTTATTGGGTTTTTAAAAGTGAAGAAGATGAAGTTTATATAATATATAAGTATAATTAAATTTAGTGTATTTATCGGGTTAGACACACGGTCCAGTGGTGGACTGTGTGCAAACACATTACACACGTCCCGGGTTAGAATCGCACATGTGTCCGACTTTTCTGAAATAAAAACCATTTTTTAAAACTCATTCAGAACGCCTCTCAACAAGTATATAAATATAAAATAATTTCAGAATATAACGGTTTAGACACCCAACCCAGTTGGTTGGGCTTGGTGCAGAGTATCACACCAGTATCAAGGCCGCGCCATTTGAAGCACTATATGGACGAAAGTGCCGATCGCCATTATGTTGGGCGGAAGTCGGTGACATACAACTCATTGGTCCCAAACTGGTACAAGAGACCACAGACAAGATATTTAAGATACGTGAGCGTACCAAAGCGGCCCGAGATAGACAAAAGAGCTACGCGTATCGAAGACGCAAACCATTATCCTTCGAGGTGGGAGACAAAGTATTGTTAAATGTCTCACCTTGGAAAGGCGTAGCTAGATTCGGGAAGCGCGGAAAGCTCAACCCGAGATATATTGGACCTTTCAAAATTCTGGCAAAGATTGGTATAGTAGCTTACAAGTTAAAACTGCCAGAGGAACTCAATAACATGCATGACACATTTCATGTGTCTAATCTAAAGAAAAGTCTGACAAATGACACAGTTATCATTCCAGCTAATGAAATTCATGTTGATGACAAATTACAATTCACCGAGGAACCAGTTGAAGTCATGGACTGGAAGGTCGAAAAGACAAGAAGAAGTCAAATCAAACTGGTGAAGGTTCGCTGGAATTCACGTCAAGGTCCCGAGTATACGTGGGAGCGTAAAGATCAAATCAAGTCAAGATAACCCCACCTGTTCGAGAAGACTCATTCAGTGGATGCCTCAAGCTGAATTGCGGGACGAAATTCTTTTTAACAGGGGAGTATCTGACAACTGGCAAATAACTGCTAATTCCGTACAATTTAATCACTAATTTTATATTATAATCTCATGCATAGTTATCGTAATCTAATTTCAAAACTGAGTCGTACGATATTAGGGCAGGTAAATCTGATCATAACATATACTGGTTTTTGTTAAGACGCGAAACAAACCAAAACAATGCCCTAAAAGTGTTGGTAGAAAGTGCTGAATGCACTAAATGCGGTGACACTAACCGTGTCGGTAAATCCGCAAACACGAATCAGAACAAGGACTAACGACATGTTAATGCCATACCTGAGTCCATATACAAATGAAAACACATATTTGAGAACAACCATTACAATAATACATAACTTTCCGGCATAACGCCTAAATTGCAAAATTGTCCGTTTCGACCAAAAAGGCGACAAATGGCGATTTGTACGCAAGACTAATTCGGAGGATTCCGGATGTCAAGATAAGAATAAAACACTATTAAACATCCTAAAATAATATGAGAATAGCAAGAATGCACAAAAGGCATGGTTTCCGGTCATTCGGCAAACAGTGCACAAATCGTCCGGAAAGCGGTCGATCGTCAAAACGACCAATATTTTAGTAGCCGATAGCCTCCTCCGGGCATCTAGTGAACTAGTTAAGCATTATTTAGGACTCGTAATCCATTCAACTAACATAAGATCACGGAAACATAACTTTCGGAAAAGTTCGACGACGGAACATAAAAGTGCCGATATCGATCGAACGGTCGAACGAAAGACATGTCGGCTATCCTAACTCATCGTATATTCGTCTAGCGAACTAGTTATACATATTTTGGGATCGGAAATGCACTACTTAGACACCATATTAATTGTGGTAGTCGAAAGCAAAGGCTTCCGGTACTAAATAAATAGTTCCGTTTATTAGCGATTAATTCGACGATGAGCGATCTAGCGACGTAACCGTCATCCGAAACCTATATTGGAGGATCCTGTGGATTAAATACTATATAAATACACCCCAAACTCAAGTCTTATGCTTAAGATGCTAGAAGATTAACCCTAATCACCATACTTAACATAATTACCTAAATATCTATAATTTCAACATGTGTAAAAATCAAAATTTACACTTCACCTCCATCATGTTCACGGCTCAAAGTGGGTCCAACCCCACTTGATTTTGTTGAAAAATTGTGATCCTAAGTATGGTGTGTTAGATTATGATGGAACTTGAAAGATGTAAGTAATTATATAATAAACCTTCATCATTCTTATCCTCATTTTCCTTCAACAATAATTTGCAACATCTTCTTCCTTCTTCCCCTATACCCACGGCTCCACTATCATCACCATAGCACCACCATTTAGCCACCAAAATCCACCACTTTTAACACCATTTGAAGCTTAAACAAGACCCCTAAAGAAGCTAGCATGGATGGAGATCATTAGGGATTCTTAAGGAGTCTCATTTTCTTCTAAATCTTCAAGATACTTGTGCACCCTTTGTAGGCTAAACCTCCATAATTTAGCTTATGTTTATGTTTAGATTATTAGTGTACAAGTTGATCATCTTGAAAAGCAAGAAAAGATAAATCATAAACCCTTACTCACAACATAATAATAACAATAAATATTGTTTATTTTGTGTTGATTATATGTTTATATGATTGTTAGATTGCATGTTGAAGTTGTTTATGTTGATTGTATGATATAAAATTGGGATGATCTTGTGTGATTTAGTATAAAAATGAAGATTTAAACATGTTAACGTTTAAACCTAAACAAGATCATCAACTACATCATCCATGAAAAATACTACAACTTAAAAATAATTTTTATACATATGAATGATTTTTATGAGAAGTAAACACTTATATTTAAGTTGTAATCACCTTAAAAATGTTTAGTAATCAAGGGGTTAAGTGCATGAACTTGTCTAAATAACATGGTAAAAGTAGTGTTTGAAAAGGTTAATAAATATTAAAAACTCACTTGATTTACTAGGATTTTTAAACCATAAAAGTCATGGATGATGATAGTTTAATTATGTAAAATAAATATTAGATGGTTTGTTGATGATGATTATGAGATTAAACAGGTTTTAAATACGTTTTTAAAACGTGCAAAACGCCATAGTTTAGGGGAAACTATGGCGAAATTTTCTAAAAATCTAATCGCAATTAAGACATGATTACTGGGGTGATTAGCGGGACTAAACGCGATTAGTAACTTAAAACGTCATCAAGTAGACTCTAATGACAAGGGTTATCCCTAAATAACCAAGTGTTTAAACAAAGTTATAAATATATATTTATAAGTAAAAATAAATACTTTTTACAAATATATATTCCTATATGGAAAATAAATACAAGTATTTATATACATAATTGCTACCAATAAATTTGTATGTATACATGTGTATATTGTATGTGTATGTATTAGAAACTTAGGGTATTCACAATAAAAATACCCCACCATATACAAAATACAAACACTTGAAACAACACACCAAGTATTAGTAGCATAATAAATATATTTTGTTAAAAGTCGAAACAATAAATCGGACAATTGAAACAAGGCGAACAATAGGCGGACATGTAAGATTACACCTTCGCGTCGATGACCAACGGGCGATTCTCGACGAAAACGAACATGTAGTGAACGACGCCAACGACAAGTCTAAATATATATTTAGAAATTCAACATATATATACATGTTATCGAAATCAAAACCCGGAAAGTTAAAATATAAAAAGTTAGAAAATTATAAGTAAACACATATAATAAAAATGGGCTTTTAATAAATAAATGTGGGCTAGGCCCAAAATTGTAAAAATCATATGCTAGGCCCCAAATCCCATAATGTTTATGGATGAGGCCCAAAAATAATAAAAGCCCAAAAGGATATAAAATTACATGGGCTAGGCCCAAAGATACAAAAGCATGGGCTAGGCCCAAAGATATAAAATTACATGGGCTAGGCCCAAAGACATAAATTACATGGTCTAGGTCCAATGACAAGAAAACATGGGGTAGGCCCAAGGACATAAATTACATGGGCTAGGCCCAATGATAAGAAAACATAGGCTAGGCCCAATGACATAGATGACATGGGCTAGGCCCGATGACAAGAAAACATGGGCTAGGCCCAATGACATGTGAAGGGCAAGGCCCAGTTCACACATGATTTGAAAACAATAATATATATATATATATATATATATATATATATATATATATATATATATATATATATTTAAGAAATATATATAACGATATTAATCGAACAAACAAACTACCAACACTATGATCACATTAAGTTGTTCAATCATAACAAATAAATACATAACAAGAATTCAAGATGAACAACGCGTACAAGGTCCATCAGACCTAGGTGTCTAATGAAACGAATACGCATGTAGGTTACATGCGTTGCAGACACCGAACAATAAACAATACGACTTATACGGAACACAAAAAATGTGAGTTCATGTCCCTCCTTTCACTTATTTCAAGTTTTGTTTTAAACTATCGAGGGGAAATACATGTCATGTCAAAACAGTATGTTAGCTATGAGTTAGCAGATAACATATCACTGTGCGTAAGTAGGAAATAACAATAGTAACCATCACTTAGTGACCAAGGTGCAAAAGAAGTAGATGTGCCACAATATCCTTCAGGTACAGTTGGCTAGTTTCTCCGTACTGTCTTTCTCACGGATGGGTATGAAGTGAGCTGATTTGGTTAGCCGGTCGATGATAACCCAGATCATGTCATGACCTCGAGAGGTCCGGGATAATTTTATAATGAAATCCATTGATATCTGTTCCCACTTCCAAACCGGGATCTCTGGTTGTTGTAATAACTCGGATGGCTTTTGGTATTCGGCCTTGACCTTTGCACAAGTTAGGCATTTCCCAACATAGGTCGCAATATCTCCCTTGAGATTAGGCCACCAATAATATTCTCTCAGATCCTGGTACATTTTGTCCGATCCTGGGTGTATCGAGTACCTGGACTTGTGTGCTTCTTCCAGCACCAAGTCTTTCAACTCACCATAATAGGGAATCCAGATTCTTCTCATGAAATATAGAGTTCCATCCTTGTTCGGTTCCAATTGTTTTTCCATTCCCTTTAACGATTCCGCTGGAATGTTTTCTGGTTTCAATGCTTCCTGTTGTGCTTCACGCACTCTAGAAGTGAAGTTTGTCTGGATTGTCATTTCTAAAGCTCGCACCCATAATGTTTTGACTCGTTCCTTTCTACTCAAAGCATCTGCTACAACATTTGCTTTGCCTGGGTGATACTTGATCTCACAGTCATAATCATTCAACAGTTCCACCCAACGCCGCTGGTGAATATTCAGTTCTTTTTGGTTGAATATATGTTGAAGACTTTTATGGCCTGTGAATATGGTACACTTAGTGCCATATAAATAATGACGCCAGATCTTCAAAGCAAATACCATGGCACCTAGCTCCAGGTCATGCGTGGTATAATTCCTTTCATGAACTTTCAACTGTCATGACGCGTACGCGATGACTTTTTCTCGTTGCATTAACACGCAACCCAAACCTTGATGTGATGCATCATAGTTTACCACGAAGTCATCGGTACCGTCCGGGAGGGATAGTATTGGTGCTTTGCATAGCTTCTCTTTCAATACTTGGAATGCCGAGTCTTGCTTTTCTCCCCAATCAAACTTTTTATCCTTATGGGTTAGCGAAGTTAGCGGCTGAGCAACCTTGGAGAAGTTCTCAATAAATCTCCTATAATATCCCGCTAAGCCTAAGAATTGTCGTATTTCCGTGGGAGTTCTTGGCGTGGTCCAGTTCTTTATTGCCTCGATCTTTGAAGGGTCAACATGTATTCCGTTCTTGTTCACCACATGGCCAAGAAATTGTACCTCGCGAATCCAAAATTCGCATTTTGAGAACTTGGCATATAACTACTCCTTCTTCAGCAATTCCAAAATAGTTCTCAGGTGTTGTTCGTGCTCTTTCTCGGTGCGTGAGTATATCAGTATATCGTCTATGATACGATCACGAATTTGTCAAGATATGTCTTACATACTCGGTTCATCAAATCCATGAATACTACGGGGGCATTCATCAGGCCAAAGGGCATAACAAGGAACTCGTAATGACCGTAGCGAGTCCGAAACACTGTCTTAGGAATGCTTTCCTCTTGGATTCTCAACTGATGATACCCGGATCTTAAATCAATCTTCGAGTAAAAACTTGACCCTTGCAACTGATCGAATAGATCATCGATTCTTGGTAATGGGTACCGATTCTTGATAGTTAACTTGTTTAACTCCCGGTAATCGATGCACATGCGAAAGGTTCCGTCCTTCTTTTTCACGAATAGCATTGGAGCTCCCCAAGGCGAGAAACTCGGTCTAATGAAACCTTTGTCGAGTAGCTCTTGCAACTGCGTAGATAATTCCTGCATCTCCGAGGGCGCAAGTCGATATGGAGCTTTTGCCACAGGTGTAGCTCCTGGCACTAAATCAATACGAAATTCGACTTGTCTCTGAGGGGGTAGCCCTGGCAAGTCTTCTGGAAAGACTTCGGGATATTCCCTCACTACCGGTATGTCTTCAATCGTGCGCTCCTCGGCCTTCTAATCCACCACGTGGGCAAGAAAAGCGATGCATCCTTTCCTCAAACATTTATGCGCCTTCATGCAGTTTATGATCCGTAGAGGGGTGTTATGCTTCTCACCGTGAATTATCAAGTGTTCTCCATCGGATAAGGGGATGCGAATGATTTTCTCATGACATATAACCTCGGCTCGATTATTGGATAGCCAATCCATCCCAATAACAACATCAAAACTACCCAGTTGAACTGGTAATAGATCTATATCAAACTTCCGTTCACCCAATTCTAACATACATTTCTTTATTATTTCTTTCGACTCTACTAATATTCCATTAGTTAGCTCAATCGAGTAGGGAACATCTAGTTTACTCGACTTTACCCCAAGTATATCTCTAAACTCTTTAGAAATAAAACTGAAATATGCCCCGGTATCAAAAAGAATAGATGCAAAGTGATCATTGATAGGGAATGTACCGGTGACCACGTTTGGATCCTGACGAGCATCCTTAGCTCCAATTACAAACGCTCTTCCCCGTGCTTGATTCGCTTTAGGACAGTCTTTCTTGAAATGTCCTTTGTCTCCGCATCCAAAGCAAACTTGATCTCCAGTATTGGCTCGGTACACATCGGTGCGATGTCCAATTTTTTCACATTTTCCACACTTGGGGCCTCGACATTCCCCATGGTGGTGGAAAGGACATTTGGGACATTTCGGTGCGTCCCCAATGTAAGACTTCATAACCGCAGTGTTTGTGGTTGTGGTAATATATGCTTTGGTTTCCTTGACTTCTCTCACGGCTTGTCTCTTGTTACTGTTGTGATTACCACGAGAGCCTTTCTTGAAATGATAAAATTTCCATTTGTTGGAATCAGTGGTCTCCTCAGTAGATTCTTTCTTGTTTCCACCATACTCAGCCTCCTCGGTCAGGCTGACAGCTAGCTCAATTGCTTCACCAATCTCTGTGGGTTTCGAAGAGGTAACCAAACTCAGAATCTCGGGGGCAAGTCCCCAAATGTACCTCTCAATACGTTTAAATTCTGGTTCCACTAGATATGGCACCACTCGGGATAAATCGTGGAATCGCTGCATATACCCAGAAATGTCTGAACCAATCATTTTCAGATTCCAAAATTCTCTCTCCAACTTTTGAATTTCCGATCTTGAACGATACTTCTTCTTCTTCATCATCTCCTTTAGTTCCTCCCAGGTCAGGGCATATGCAGCATCATCGCCCTTTGTTTGGACCTGAAGGTTCCACCATGATAGAGCTCCACCCACAAAGAGTCCGGTAACATTGGTGACTCTTAGCTCACCGGGCACTTACTCATTCGGATGACTGAGTCTGTTTTCTCAGTCCAGCGTACGAAGGCTACAGCGCCTCCGGTACCATCGAAGTTCAGAGGTTTGCAGTCAAGAAATTGCTTATATGTGCAACCTGAAATCATTGGATACACCATTTAAGCATGAGTAAGTAGCACGAATAAGATGGATGAGAGTGTATTATTACAATATGTCGCTCACAATTAGCCGAATGAAATTTTTATGTTATTATTACTATTTATTTATTATTATTGTTATTATTTATATTCATTTTTTGAACATATGCAACAGCACATCGGTACATGATAAATAAATAAATGAATATATGCAAACGCCATACGCGCATCCATCATCATCATCATACGCATAGCTCGCCACATACATAGTCGCCACGTCATATGATATAGATCATAATATCACCACGGTGCAATGCATCAATCATAATATCACCATATCATGTCATAATCAACCATAATATAAAAGAAATACAATTTAACATAAAGAAAATACACTTTTATACAATGACAACTTGTTACAATTTGTTATTGAAGAGCCAAAAGGGACTTAGGGGTACACAACCCTAGTCAATACAAGTTTTTACATTACAAAAGTACAATTTTCTACTACATTGCTTCTTCACGTCAATAAGTTGTCTTCCAAAAGCTAGGATCTTCAAGGCCGAGTCTTCATGAGCCAAAACAACAAAAGTACAACTGATCCCCAAAATATCTACAAATATGCTACTGGGGTGGAGGGGGTGGTGGAAATGGTGATCGTGGAAACAAACTACGATGGTAGGCCATCTCCTCCTCGAGGCTAGAAATGCGCCAAGTAGCATCCGTCTGAAACTGCTCTAGCTCCTGCACTCGTGCCTCAGATGGGCATGACGAGTGGTGGAATGGGTAGTAAAAAGGTGGGGTCGGTGGTGGTGATAGGGGTAGTGGTGGTGGTGATGGAGGTGGGCATGCTGGTGGGGGTGGTATTGGTGATGACAGTGGTGGGGGTGTCACTCTGGCAGTGGCGTGAGCAGTACGCTGTGACTCTACTCACAAATCCTACAAAAGATCAGAGAGAGCTGTAGGTCATGTGAAGTCACCCTTTCCTCCACAGGGATCAGAGGATAGTGTGAGGGTTGATAAGGGTCTGAAGGGCCCATGCCCGGTGGAGGTGTCGGAGTAAACATGCCTGCTGGAGGTGGTGTGGGACGTGGGTCATACATGGGGGGTACTCTATCAGAAAAAGAAGGTCCTGCCATATGAGAGGGTCCTGCTGCAGCTGGGTTGTAAATGGGGTGGTACGTGGACCTCTCAGAGTAATATAGTGGTGGCTGCTCGGTGGCACGTGGAGTGCCGCTCAGTGAGTAGTAACGGGCAGGTCCAGTATAGTGAGTGGGTCCAGGGGTTGGGACTCTGACTGGGAATGAACTAGCGCGAGCCTATGAGGCCGCAGGGGGTGAATACATAGATGTAGGTGTGCCTGGGGCAGCAGATGAAGCATCGTCTGCCTCAAGCTCAATCGGAGCAGCATCGGTGGATGACGAGATGTCAACAACTGGGATATCAGGGGGTGGAATCTCGAGTATAGCAATATCATCAAAGACCTCACCATCGCCAAGGTCGTCCTCCATGTGGTCAACGTGGAACACGGGTATGTCGTCATCATCGTCTAAATCAATAACTGGAGGGACTACAGCAAGGGGCACGACCAGATGTACAATAGCATGTTCGCCCTCTGGATGAGCATACACGATGATATCATGCAGGGGCTAAGGGGCGGCCAGCACATCGTCTGCCGGGGGTACATCTACCTCCATAGGGTCGATCAGGGCAAGTGGCTGAAAGTCCTTGAAGTCTCCGTGTTCGGCTCCATCCCCTAAGGGGAGGGCCTCAGCAACGGGGTCATATCCATCGTCGGATACGTACTCCTCTGGGTCTTCTTCATAGCTCGATGATGAAGATATTGTCCTGGCAAATAATCCGTACAATGCATATATATACATGTTAGTAATTTATGATATATTTTATATTAATCACCAATTCTCATGCACGACTTGTTCTCTTATGTATTCCATGTACTCTTATTGTTTTGTGTCTATCCATTATTGACTAACCATGTATTGACTCTGCTCATTACTTATAGTTGAGCTCGTGTGATAGATCCTTGTGTTATCGTGATACTGTAGGTCCACCTGAGGATGTCAAACATATTCCTTGTTCATATAACATACACACAAGTGCGGAATCCAAGTGTGCATGCAACCAAAGCAAAGTAAAGAACACGGTGTAACCAAAGATTCACTATCTTGATTAATGATTGAGAACAGGTACAAACATATACACACAATACTCGTATGACTCAAACAAACTTGCTATGTTCTTGTGTCTTCGTCTTCACCAGAAATGCTAGCAGAGAGATCTCACCAAAAGCTCATATCGCTAGCTCGTTCTTTCATTCTGGTCAGTCTAGTGAGTTCGTCAGTAACCTTGACTTGGAGGTGCATGTCTGCTTATATAGTGTCTGTCTAGATATTCGTACGAAACATGATTCTAGACATACCGAACACACTATTTCACACGAGACACATCTCCAGAAGTTTGGTACGGAACAACTGTTTTGTACGAAATACTTATTTCATACGAAACAAGTAACTCACTTGTTACTTGAGACTGTTTCATACGAAGCATGTGTTTCGTACGAAACATGTCATCCGCACAGAATCTTTATTTATTGGAGAATGTGTTCAGACATGACGTACACAAGACTTATCAGTATGCACACATGCAACTGATTAACACAGACAAGCTAAGATGTTGTACTAGATCAAGATAGAAGGATATCTCGATCTATTCGACACGACCAAACCTATACAGACACTTGAGCAAAGACCGTTCAATTACAATTGTAACTAAGAACAAGCGACAGACACAAAACTGTATCAACAAACTCCCCATTGGATGTTGCTTGGTCTTCAGTCGTCGGTCTTTGGTCTTCATATGTTGGTCTTCACATAGAATGGTTTGGAGTATCAACAACCTCTCCCTGAAGATCTGCTATCCGTTGATAGATCTGCTATCAAATGATTTGAGCATCAGGTCTTCGAACTTCTAAGATACTTCAAATCTTTCTTGTTTCTTCTTCTGACTTGTCATAGTTCTACGTTGCTGGTCTTTATTTATGTTCTTTTGTATCAATCTGTGTTCAATAGACAAATATAATTAGAACACAACTTTCTCAGGGAATACACACGAAAGACTTATCATAATTTCTTCGTATGATTGTATTCCTTGAAGAGATACACACACTCGTATGAATCCCAGCAGCAGATTTGAGAAAAACAAGTGACCAAGTCAAATCAAATGACTAGGTTTATTCGCACGAGATACACACATTCGAACGAAATTCAGATTTTGGTTTCCTTTGATGAGTTACTTGTTGCAAGATATTACTTTATGAAGTTGTGATATCAAACAAAAGGTTCTTTGGCGTATCTTGGTAGAAAACTTTCGAGTCTCAAATTTTGGCTAACTTTCAAAAGTAATATTATAAGCAACTATGTAAACTAGACTAAAGATCAAATATTTACAGATAAACTATTTATCTATCAAACAATCTTTTTCGAGTTTCAAGGTAAAGGAATCATACCAGCATTTTACTCTTTGTCAAAAACGATGTTTGGTATAAACTTGAAAATCAAACAGATAAGCATTCAACTATGATTACCGGTATTGTTGTCCACGTCAGCTAAAACTTGTCAAATGTAATCATGATTAGGAGATATGATTAAGGAATGAATTATACTTACTAGCCGGTGTTCAACCACATCACGACACATTCCCGTATCAAGATATGCACGAGAGAAAATCTTACCGGTGAGTATACTACTTTATCATCTGTTTTGACGTATATGAAAGATGTGAGATACTCACTTATTTTTTATTGAAAACAAGCCCTTTGTGATTTAATCACTTATTGATGAGGAACTTGATTTTCATATGCATGAGGGCACAGGAGTAAGTCCGTGAACAGGTTAGTACCATCGTACCGACAGAGAGACGAACTTAGCCCCCGCAAGAAGCTGTGATATTTTATCACTTATTTTAATAGCCGAATGCAGTATGTACACGTATGTATGATATCATGGAAGTTCTAGACTTGCGCCACCGTTATTTTTCGGCAACAGATCAACCATGATACCCAGATGATAAGCAATCATAAAGACCGTATATCTCAGAACCTCGGCACTCTATCAAACGAAATTTCGGTACCAAGACCATATGCCAATGAATGGTTCACACCTAGCGTTCTGTCTGTTAAGTTTATATCAACCTGTACATTTTAGTCTGATTGTGAGCCTACCGATACATCATAAGTAAAGCTACTTATCAATCTTCTTTTTATGCTTTTAACCATTTTTGACAAATTTACCGGTGAGTTTTCATCATCTTCAACTTATCCAAGAAACTCATTTTCGGGTTTTTCTAATGTTTTTGTATTTTTCTAAAATTTTCTCACCCTTAAACAAAGAAGGTAAATAAAAGACATATTTTTGTATTTTCTTGAAATGTACTCCCCCTAAAATATAAAACTGAAAATCTTTTTGTAGTTTTAGATTTTTAGAAAAGAATTTACAAAAATAGTTAGCCATGGTTGAGTTACTCGGACTTCACCTTGATGCCATTGACCAAAAGTAGATAACCAAAACGTAATTTATCAAAGGCTTTGGTAAAAAGGTCGGCACATTGGTGATCAGTGTGGATTTTAACAACATCGATAAGTCTCTTTTCATAACGATCACGTATGAAATGATACTTAATCTCAATGTGTTTTGTTTTTGAATGCTGTATAGGATTCCGAGTGATCTGTAAAGCAGCTTCATTATCAACAAAAATAGGAGTAGTAAGAAATTCAAAACCGTAGTCGCGCATTTGCTGTTGAATCCATAGAACTTGAGAGCAGCAACTAGAAGCTGAAATATACTCAGCCTCACATGTTGATGTAGCTACACAAGTCTGCTTTTTTGCATGCCACGTGACTAGGCGATTTCCCAAGAACTGACATCCTGCTGTTGTTGATTTTGCATCGATTTTGCAGCCACCATGATCAGAATCACTGAATGCTGTCAGATCAAAGTTATAATCCTTAGGGTACCGTAGACCAGTGTCAAGGCGACCCTTCAAATAACGAAAAATCCTTTTCATAGCCATCAAGTGAGAAACCTTCGGACTAGACTGATAGCGTGCCAGAAGGCATGTTGGGTACATTATGTCGGGTCTTGAAGCAGTAAGATACATGACAGATCCTATCAAAGTACGATAGAGAGATGGTTCTACATGTTCACCCATTCCGTCTGGAGTAATCCCATGATTTTGAGCTAACGGAGTTCCCAAAGGCTTTGAGTCATCCACCTGAAATGTTTGAGAATATATCTGACGTACTTGGTTTGATGGATAAAAATCCCTTCCTTTGATTGCTGAACCTGCAAACCTAAAAAGAAAGTCATTTCTCCCACAACGCTCATCTCGAACTTCTCCTGCATAACCTGTTCGAATTCTTTGCACATTCGAGTGTTAGTAGACCCAAATATAATATCATCAACATAAACCTGTACGAGCAGCAAGTCCTCGTTCCTTTCCTTGATGAAGAGAGTACAGTCGATCAAGCCTCGTCGAAAACCATTCTTCAACAGATAGGTAGATAACGTTTCATACCAAGCCCTCGGAGCTTGATGAAGACCATATAACGCCTTGTTGAGAAGCCAAACCTTGTCAGGATGGAGTGGATCTTCAAAACCTGGCGGTTGCTCAACATATACTTCCTCTTCTACCACACCATGAAGAAATGCACTCTTCACATCCATTTGATAAACGGTGAACTTCTTGAAGGACACATAAGCCAAAAAGATCCTTATGGCCTCAAGTCGTGCAACCGGTGCATAAACTTCATTGTAATCGATTCCTTCGACCTGATTAAAACCTTGAACAACCAATCGTGCTTTTTTTCTCACAACAACACCTCGATCATCCTTCTTGCACTTGTACACACATCGTGTACCAATCTTCTTGTAGCCGTCAGGTCTGTCAACCAATTTCCATACGCCTAACTTCTGAAACTGCTGAAGTCTTCCTGCATGGCTTCAACCCAAGAGTCTTCTTTCATTGCCTCCTTCCAAGATTTCAGTTCTACTTGGCACACATAGCAGGCGAAAGACCAATCATTCTGTTCCCCTGATTCCCTTATTTTCGAATACAATCCAGCATTCTGGTTGTTTCGAAGCTGATTACGAGTCTGCGCACCACTCTAGACATCTCCAATAATATTCTACTGAGGATGGATCGAGTTTTTGGCACATTAGGAACCCGAGAGTTGATACTCAGATTGTTGATATTCAGATCAACAGTTAAATCGAGAGCTGGATTTGATGACGTTGTAGATGCCTGACCTTCAGTCGTTCCTTGAGGTTGAATATTTGACGTACCATCTGAAAATCTAGGAACTGCTCCAGAGGCAGCTTCATTAGCATCATGAAACTCATCGTCTTCTGATGAAAAACATTATAATCCGCAACGTCTTCGAATTCCTCATTTTGAACAAGATTGTTAATCGAAGTTGACACTTGAGGGTTAACAATAATTGGTCGAACTAATGACGAGTCCACTGCTGTATCACTTTCTAAAAGCATCTGAGTAGCAGCTGTTGCATCATCAAAAGTTGGTAGATTAAAGGAGTCAAACATCCCATCGTAGTCAAACATCCAAGGAGCACCAGGAGCTTTGACCGCTTCTGTATATCTCTGAACCTTGACTTCACCCCATTCTTCAATCTTCTTCGAAGACAAATTCCACACCCAGAAATTAGGAGTAGCATATCCAAGGAAGAAACCTTCGATAGCCTTGGGACCAAACTTTCCAGTGGGTCGATCATAGTGCATGGAGCTCCAAAAGGTTCTAAAAAAGAAATATCCGGTTTCCTTTTATGTTACAACTCAAAGCATGTCTTCCCATGTCTCTTCACCGTCAGAACTCTATTCATAGTATAGCATGCAATAGCAACAGCTTCTCCCCAAAATTGAACAGGAAGTTCCGATTCTACTAACATGGTTCTTGCAGTTTCAATAATAGTTCGATTCTTCCTCTCAGTGACACCATTCTGTTGTGGAGTGTAGCGATAACTATACTCATGCAGAATACCCTTTGAGGAACAGTACTCATCCATAACTTGATTCTTGAATTCGGTGCCATTGTCGCTTATGATTCTCCTTACCTTCAGATTGTACAAATTTTCTAGCAGAGTCAGGAGATTCTTGAGGATAGTAGAAACTTCACTCTTGTGTGCCAACATGTTTACCCATGAGAAGTTCTGATTCTACTAACATGGTTCTTGCAGTTTCAATAACAGTTCGATTCTTCCTCTCAGTGACACCATTCTGTTGTGGAGTGTAGCGAGAACTATACTCATGCAGAATACCCTTTGAGGAACAATACTCATCCATAACTTGATTCTTGAATTCGGTGCCATTGTCGCTTCTGATTCTCCTTACCTTCAGATTGTACAAATTTTCTAGCAGAGTCAGGAGATTCTTGAGGATAGTAGGAACTTCACTCTTGTGTGCAAACATGTTTACCCATGAGAATCTGGAATAGTCATCAGTAACTACCAGACAATAAGAATCACCAAAGGTTGTCTTGTGTTTCATAGGTCCAAATAGGTCCATATGAAGACGTTCCAGTGGCATATTCACAGTGTTGATCTTCTTCACGAGATGGGACTTTCTTCCTTGCTTCCCTTTCTGGCATGATACACAAACGTCTTGAAGGTGAAAGTTCTTCACTGGTACACCATTCACTAGATTGTTCTTTACCAAATAGTTCATTTTCCTCAGATGAATGTGTCCCATACGTCTGTGCCAAGAGATTGATTGCTTCTCGGTGGCTTTGGAGACAAAACATGTGACTTGCGCAGATGTTGTAATAGCTTGGCTCATATCAAGAATATACAAATCATTAATTCTTGGAGCCGACAGGAGAATCCATTCCTTGGGGATCTTGAATCCAGGCTTCAGCACATAACATCCGGCATTATCAAAATGTACCGTGAACTTCTTGTCGCAGATTTGAGAAACGCTAAGAAGATTGTGATCAATTTGTCGCACATAATTGATCTTGTCGAAGCTCACAACAGCATTGGAGACCATTCCTTCTCTAGTGATGTATCCACCTTTGTCACCAGCAAAAGCAACATAACCCCCCTGTCATGTGCCTTGATGCTCCACTGTCAACAATCCAATGACTGTTTACAGTTCCTCCTGGAACACCCTGCACATTGCAAAAATAAGATTAGTTTGAGATGGGGACCCAAGCCTTAGTGGTCTTGGGTCGTCCCTTATCATCGAGAAATGTATCTCAATTTCTTGATTATTAGCAAACTGAGAACCTCCTTTTGAACCATTACCGGTCTTCTGTTTCCAAGACCCTTGTTTATAACCAGATTTACTATTATTTACAGTTTTAACGCTGTCTGGTTTTGTTGACTTTGAAGATTTTTGATCCTTTTTTGAAGAATCCGATTTTAAAGCTTTCTCAACTGCTTTTACTTGTTTACGTTTTTGTTTCTCTTTTTGATCTTTAATAATTCGTTTATCTTGTGTCAGAAAAACATATTTAAGTTTGCAAGTTTGTTCATGAGGGGTTTTCTCTATACATCTTGATTTGGCTGGATTTTGACAACCCTTTATAATGTGGTCAAATTCTCCACATTTGAAACATGTTCTCCTTTCAACAAAACTAGGAGATCGTGTTTCTTGGCTTAACGTTGAACTTGTGGGTTTTGAGGTACTAGGTTCATTTTCATTACATCCATCAGTGTGTTGGGTGTAATTGTTGTGACTATTTCTTTTCAAAATCTTAGCTTTCTTTACAAAATCAACATTAGATTTTCCTTGAAAAGTTTCGACTTTATCGGTACCTTTAGAACTCACAAATTTAACAGTTTTGTCCTTTTTCTGGTAGCGAGAGCCTTTTGCTTCAACCTTCGGTTGAAAAACCGTAGGCTTTTCAACTTGCTTCCATTGGTTTTCTTTCGAAGCAGATAATGGTTGTGATTTGGTTGACTTTTCCTTCTCTAAAGGTTTGGTTGTTGACTTTTCAAAAACCTGATCTATAGAGATTGGATTTACGTTTTTAATTGGAAAATTTTTGCATGAATAGATTTGATTATCTCCAACCAAAGTATACAGCACATTATCTACTTCTTATCTAGAGACGCTTGTCTTCACAGATTTCTTAGGAACGGTCTCTTGATTCTCAATAGATTGAGTACTAGGAGTAGCAGAAGATTCTACTATTTTCCTTTCATCAAGAGGCTGATCCTGATCATCATTTCTTGATTCATCATCTGATGTATCATTTTCCTCTTCATCAGAAGGATTTTGAACAACATCAGACGATGAACTTTCTGTCTTGCTTGGTTCTTGAGAGGAATTGCCTAGTTTGAACCCTAACCCTGCTGCGAATTCCTCAGGATTCAAAGGTACAGAGGGTTCAAAACGAGGCATCTCCTCTTCATCAGGCATTTTGGTATAGTTGTGTTTCATTGGGGGTGGACACGACTTATACCCTATACATTGAACATCTCCCTTTAGTTTTTGAACTTCAATGATATGATCAAGCACATATTGGGAGTTAGAATAACTTTCCAATTTGCGTTTGATCGAATCATATTCGCATTTGGTGATGGCTAACTCTTTCTTTGTTTCTTCTAGGAGATTAATGTAGTTATTAATTCATGTCTGTTTATTCAAAACTGTTTTTGTCAATTCAGAAACACTTTTCTTAAGGGTTTCTATTACATATTTGAATTCTTTTTCATTTCTAGTTAGTGCCAAATTCACCTCTTTGCATTTCGATAATTCAACAACTAAATTCTGATTATGACTGTTGACGGTTTCATATTTTATTTTCAACTCATCACAGTCATTGCAAACAGTAAGGTGGTCAGAATTTACCTGTTTTGAAGAACCTTCAACATTTGCCATAAAGGCAGTGTGATGAGGAAAAGCTGCATCATCTGTAGAGAGTGCATTTGTCTCTTTTACCACAGCTTCTGCATTCCTTGTCATACCTACCTTTTCTCCTTTTAATGACTCAGCTTCACTTAGCAAATTTTCAACCTCAGCATCACTTCCTTTCTTCACATCAGAATCAGATTCATAATCATCTGAACTTGAACATTCTTCATCAGAACTACCAGCATCCCCAGATGTATCAACATTATTTGGAGTGTTGATGCTGTGATCATGCTTGATTTGATCCACGATCTTAGCATAGCATGCAGTTCTTCCGTTGTTCTCAGTTCCCAACTATACTGACCAATCGCATCCTTCATTAGACTGAACTACGAAAGCTCTGTGTGTATTTGAAGGTCCTGATTGATTGGTGTTGTTAGAGTTGTCAACAGCTACTATTCTTCTTTCATTGTTGTACTGTGCTATGTTGGATGGTTGAGACTGATTTCGAAAGGGGTTGTGATTTCCTTCCTTGCTGGGTCTTGTGCATTCCCGCTTGAAGTGACATCTTTCTCCACATTTGAAGCAAGTAACGGCGGTTTTTTCAAATCCGTATTTTGTATCCTTCTTGCTTTCCAAACTGGTTCTACCCGTTCTTCTAATATAATCCTTCGCTCTTCTCATAACGCTTGCAAATGCCCACTTGATGTCCATCAGCTCCATTTCATCTCGGTCAATTTGTTCGTATTCTTCGTTTGTCAATTTGATATTCCCTATTTGACCTGCAACTAAACCACAATAAGCACTGACCATGGTATTTAGAAGTTCCGCATGTTCCTGTGCAACTTCTACGTGATTTTGGAGAGATTTGACGTGTCAAGTTTGACAGTGTTGGGATTTGCAGATTGACTGTTGCTTCCATAGAAAGCTTGTTGAGGAGCTTGCTGTGGAGCTTTATGCGCTAAATCCCTTGGCTATGGAAGGAAGACTTTCAGATCAAAAGCTTGTCCATAGGCTTGATTACTCGAACCTGTAGACTGACTTGATTGGACAGGTTGGGGTAGGAAAGGGTTCACGCTTGACACAAACGCGGTCTGCAGCTTAGGTTGCTGACTTGAGCTTGTACCTGCATTTATACCTCCAAAATACATTTCAGGGTTCTATGGAACATTGACTCGTTGTGCCTTCCAGAGTTCTTCTTCATTCTTATTCTCCAGTTTCTTCACAAATTCATAAATACTAATTAAGTCCAAAACACCTGTATGTTTTAAAAGATCAATAAATTGACCCCATTTTGGTGGTAAAGCATCAGCAAACCGCATCACAATTTCTTGTGGTGCTGCTAACACTTTATACAAGTACATTTCGCTGAGAAGATGATAAAACCGAGTGGTCATATCATTCAAGGTTTCGTTCTCCATGAACATGAAACCTTCAAACTCTTTCTTGAGCAGATCATGCCGAATTTTCCTGGTAGCGGCGTTACCTTCACCTCTTGCTTCTAAAGTGTCCCACAAAATTTTCGTTGTAGTACAATACACAAACTGATGATAAATGTCTTTATGAAGAGCTTGTGTGAGGATAGCAAATGCCTTCTTCTCTAGATCGTAAGCTTTCTTGTCACTTTCATCTAGATTGGCCAATGAGGTTGGATTTGATCCAGCTTCTTCAAGTGATTCCTCGTAGGGGGTAGTGAAACACGTCCATAATTCTGTGTTCTGTCCAAGAACGTATGTATGAAAACGACTTTTCCAAGAAGGATATCGTTCATATGATTTAGCTTGGGTGGACGGTTGTTACTCCCTGTTTCACTTTCTCTCATTAACAGAGTTTGGATGCTTTGATTCTGATTCGCAACATACACCCATGATTTGCAGAGATCATTGTTGTATGTTGAGGCATCAAACATTTTACCCATAATGTTACGGAGCTATGCGAAGACTCCTGATTTGAGTTTGAACAACTCCAATCCCACGGGTTAGAACTCATTATATTTTCTTGTTTTAAGAAAATTTAAAGGTTTTAAAGTTTCAAAATGATAATTACCTTTTTAAAATTCACAGATCTGAAAATATGACAAATTCTGAAAATCACAAAGCTTTGAAAAACACGAAAAACAAACAATGACAAAAGTTATTCGTACGAACCAAGTTCGTGCGGATAAACAACTCTTTAGTGCGAGTAACACAAGTTTCGTGCGAAACAAGGATGTTTCGTGCGGGTCACATCCGTCGAAAAACGGGTTCTCAAAACCCGCTTCGTTTATTAATCGAATATTTCAGTTATAATTTTCATTGTGTATTTAATGTTCATATTAATTTTAAACGATACATAACGAATAAACAATGTTAAAATTTTAAAGCATAATCAATAAAAACAAAGAAATAGTGAATAAATAAAATAAATACCGCTGCCGGGTTTCGAACCAGGGTCAGCCGGTTCAACAAACAAGCGTTTCACCACTCCGCCACTTGACTCGTTTGTGTAATCAATGAATCAAATAAAATTTAAGTTCCACCAGTGAATCATTTGTTTGCGTCAAGAACTGAAACCGCCCAACGGCTTTCAAATAATCAGAGACCTTTGGTGTGGTCGCGAGTTTCTGAGTGTAACCGATGATACAATGTCAGTTACAACCCACGTTCTTAATCAATTCCATCTTCAATGACTCGATTCATATGATTGTCGAAGATTGAAAACCGAAATGATATTACTCCTAATTTACACTAATAATACCATCGCCTCACATCTCGGAAACACTCGCAAAACTCTCAATTTTTCACTCTAGCTTCTGTTTGTCGGAATCACTGTCTGCCATTGCCGGAGTTGGTTACCAGAACAGCGAACGTCGATTTCGTCGTTATGCGTCTTAATTTTATTCTGTGTAATATGTTCAATTCATGCTAAGTATTTATAACATCAGGGTAGTTTAAATCATTTGATTATCGAATTCTGGTTCAGTGTTGAAACCATTGAAGAAGATGGGTTCTCGATTAGTAATTTAAAAGAAATAATAATCGGATCTTAACTAAGTTAGACACACAGTCCAATGGTGGAATGTGTGCGTAAATAACATGCACGACCCGAGTTCGAATCCCTACTCATCGCCGGTTTTCTAATCAGAATGTTTTTTAAAACCAAACTAAATCAGTTCTCAAAAAGTATATAAATATAAAGTAATTTCATTATATAATGGGTTAGACACCCAGCCCAGTTGGTTGGGCTGGGTGCAGAGTAGCATAGCGATTGCGGGTTCGAGCCTCAGTAGGCGCGGCGGGTTGTTTAGTCTAAAAACTTTATTTTAAATTTATTTATTTCTGAATAAAGCTAACAAGAGCATAAGTATAATTTAAATCAGGAATTCTCACGGGTTAGACACGCAGCCCAGTTGGCCGGGCTGCGTGCACACAAACGAAAGGTCCCGAGTTCGATTCCGCTTAGCGCCTGAATAATCACTGTCTGACCGGTCAGACCTGACAAGTCAACCCATTCTTTTTATATTATTTTTACTTATTTCTTTTAATTGAAAAATTATTTAAAAATACTTAAAAATAATATTTTAAAGTTAGAAAACCTCCTTAGACTCACAAAAATTAATCTAAAAACCCTATTAAGATTATGAAATAAAATCTATTTATTTACCGAACCATTTCTTTATTATTTTAGGTTAGTCTTCCTCGTCGATCAAATCCCAAATGTATTCAATATGTATCAATTGTTGTGTGGATTATGTTTAGATTAAAGTTATCATTTTCAGTACATGCATTTCATAGGCACATCAGCTCCCCGTGGGAGACGGGTTGAGTACAGGTGCCTCATTCGATCGGCTCCGTTTGATTGAGCCTTGATCTCACATACATCATCATACATTTCATACGATCGGCTCCGTTCGATTGAGCCTTGATCTCACAATACATTATTATTCATGTCATATGCTCATTCAAGGTGGTTTGTGATTGTTTGTTTATATATGTTTGCTCACATATGAATATTGCACAACTTTTCAATATTAAATACAACAAGAAATCAATAACAATGTTTTGAAACAAGGTTCACTCGCCAACTTTTGTTGCCCAAAATTTCCCCCATTTTACACATGATACAGGTGATCCAGTTGAGGCAAGAAACACATAAGAGGGCTTAGAAGAATAAATCAGTTTAAGCTTTGGGATTGTATTATTTAGTTTCATTTTCCTTGTAACCGTATGGATTTAATTTGACTATTTAAGTTGTAATTTGAATTTAATAAATATAAAACATTTTAGTAAACATCATGAGCTTTGGTGATAACCCAATTATGCCCCGACTCTTATTCCGCTGCGGGTCGGGGTGTGACAGATTGGTATCAGAGCCATGACTATAGGGATATAGGATAGGTTATTAGACCCTTAGAGCCTATACTATAGTTGATTAGAATTTTTAAATTGTTTATGTGTTACATACAAAATTCATGATGTTTATATGCTTTATGTTTATTGTTACATTCAATGTTATGCAAGCATGTTCATAAGTACATATTATTATACAATGCTCATCATGAATCATATCCTCATAACATATCATATCCATGAGAGCACACACCTCACAATTCCTATGATTTTTGCAACGATTTTTGTATTTTTCAAATCACATCAAAGTGAGTTCCCATGACGGGCATGTAGTAACTGGAAGGGTACGAGTACCGGTAGTCGGAACGTCCTGTCTAGGCTTGGCATTCGTATAAATCCAAAATAAAGGACCAGTTTGCCTACCTGGGGACTAACGATGAGAGTACGAAGGACCTATTAGGCCAAAGCATGCTATACCAAACGTCGTGTGAGCTAACCCCACCTTGAGTTGTCATTGTGTCTATACCTGGACACCCTCCTACCATACATCTCGCAATCATATTTCATGGTTTTCATTCGGGTGATGCGAGTGTTAAACCGCCAACACCAATGTGAATCCTACTAAGCCAATAGTCATGGGGGCCCACATGACTATACAGGCGATGGTATGGGGGACATTGGAGGCCCAAAGATGAGCAAACCCAAGACATCCTATGGATGTAGTTGCATTATTTATGATTATGTTATTATTTTTTTTATTTTTCTTAACGACATATGACACATAAAAAGACTCCTTAAACTCACAATTTTCCTATGTATGTTCCTGTAGATGTCGGCTAGGCAGCTACGTGGAGGTAGAAAGTCAGGAAGGTCAAACGAACGCTTGGCCACCCAAATTGCAAAACAAATGGCCGCGGTGCTTCCTGACATCGTAATTCAAGTCCAACAAGCTCTCACCGCAAATCCCATCAACCCTCCCAATCAAGAAGACTAGAACGTCGGCAACCCTCCCTCCAAAAAGTGCTCCTACAAACACTTCAAGTCTTGCGATCCCCCGAAATATGAAGGGACCGAAGGTGTCACTGCTCTCCTCCACTGGTTTTAGGAAATGGAAAACACTTTCCTCAATTGCGATTGTCCCGAGGATCGCAAGGTACGTTACGCAACCGGGAGACTGTTTGGGGTAGCCCTTACCTGGTGGAATACAGAAAAAGGTAAGAGAGGAGTCGAAGATGCCATGGCTTTAACATGGGAAGAGCTAAGGGAAATAATGACAAGACGCTTCTGTCCAAGAAGCGAAATCAAGAAGTTGGAAGATGAATTTCACTCGTTAAAACAAAAGGAAGGAGATCATACTTCCTACAACAAAAGATTTCTTGAGCTGAACCAAATGATCCCCAACTTGTTCACCCCAGTATACCGTTTAGTTGAACACTACATTCGAGGCCTCCCCTCGAAAATTCAAGACTCGGTTCTAAGCACTTCGCCTGCAACACTTGAAGCCGCTATGGAACTAGCTACCGAGCTTACCGAGAATCGCATCCGAAATGGCAAATTTAAGGATGAGAAAAAGAAAGCCCCCATTGAGGCCCAAACTTCAAACCATTCCATCTCCTCCTCAATGTTTGTTTGTAAGAGGAAACGAAACAACAGAAATTTTGCTGTCACACGAACAAACCCTCCACTCACTGCCGCACCAATCACCCAAGTTGCTCCCTCAGCTGCACCATATAAAAAGCCATACTCCGGCCCATACCCAAAATGCAACCGTTGTCAATACCATCACCTTCCTGAACATCCCTGTCAACATTGCACCATTTGTGGCCGTGCGGGTCACACCACCCAAACCTGTCGCACACTTCAGCGAATGAACCGCAATCAACCCACAACCCAAACCCACCATCAGATAGTGGGTCAAGCCCAACAACCTTTACTCCTACCACCTGCCCAACATATAGCCCAATCCTACTACTAACCCAACTACCCCCTGATGCAACCTATGCGAGCCTGTTACAACTGTGGAGACCCGAACCACTTCAGGAACACCTGTCCACGCTTGGTGAACATCATCCATGCCCAAGCTCAAGCAAATCCGGTAAACCAAGCTAACTAAGCTCCTCCACCTGCTAGAGGAAGAGCTTTCAACATCAACGCCAACCAAGCTAGGGCGGACAACAACGTGGTTAACGGTACGTTTCTCATCAATGGTAGTTATGCATCCATGTTATTCGATACTGGCGCGGATAAGAGTTTTGTGTCCTTAGAATTTGAACCTATCCTCAACCAAACTCGTGACAACCTCATGGGATCTCTAACGGTGGAAGTTGCTGACGGAAAACCAGTCTCATTAAACTATATTATACGAAATTGTACCCTCACTCTAAACGATCACGATTTTCTAGTTGACCTCATTCCTATGAAGTTGGGAAGTTTCGACATTATAATCGGTATGGACTGGCTCGGCCAACATCATGCTGAAGTTGTATGCCGCGAAAAGTTCATTCGCATTCCTCTTGCAAACGGTCAGACCCTACGAATCTTTGGGGAAACCCCTTCGAAAGGACTCAAATTAATGTCCTGTCTTCAAGCCCGAAAATATCTCCGCAAGAATTATGTCGCATTCCTAACTCACGTCGTCAAAAAGGGAACCAAGGAGAAGAAACTCGAAGACATCCCAGTAGTAAAAGATTTTCCGCAAGTTTTTCCCGACGACATTTCAGGACTTCCTCCCGTGAGAGAAGTCGAATTCCGCATTGATCTTATACCTAGAGCTACACCAGTTGCAAAATCTCCTTATAGGTTAGCCCCATCCGAAATGCAAGAGCTGGCCAGTCAACTGCAAGAGCTGACTGACAAAGGATTCATACGTCCTAGCTCATCGCCTTGGGGTGCACCTGTCCTTTTTGTGAAGAAGAAAGATGGAACGTTCCGCATGTGTATCGACTACAGAGAACTCAACAAGTTAACGGTCAAGAACCGCTACCCATTACCTCGCATCGATGACCTTCTAGACCAACTTCAAGGCGCCACCTGTTTTTCAAAAATCGACCTTCGTTCTGGTTATCATCAACTCAGAGTACATGAAGAAGACGTCCAAAAGACCGCCTTCCGAACTCGTTATGGTCATTACAAATTCATGGTCATGCCATTTGGATTAACCAACGCTCCAGCCGTTTTCATGGATCTAATGAATAGAGTCTGCAAACCCTACCTCGACCGCTTTGTTATAGTCTTCATCGACGATATTCTTATCTACTCAAAGTCTAAATCCGATCATGAACGACACCTTCGACTTATCCTTACACTCTTAAAGACTGAAAAGCTCTACGCTAAGTTCTCCAAATGCGAATTCTGGTTAAGAGAAGTACAATTCCTTGGACACGTCGTCAATGACAAGGGAATTCATGTCGATCTTTCGAAAATCAAGGCAGTACAGGAATGGCAAGCGCCACGTACCCCTACCGAAGTAAGATCATTTCTTGGTTTGGCTGGTTACTATCGCCGCTTCATTGCCAATTTCTCCCGTATTGCTGTACCACTCACGGCTTTGACTCATAAAGGAAAACCCTTCATATGGGGACCTAAACAAGAAGAAGCCTTCCAAACCCTTAAACAAAAGCTTTGTGATGCACCTATCCTCACACTTCCTGAGGGTTGCGATGACTTTGTAGTATATTGCGACGCATCAGGGCAAGGACTAGGTTGTGTATTGATGCAAAGGGGAAAAGTGATAGCCTATGCTTCTAGGCAACTCAAGGTTCATGAAAAGAATTACACCACCCACGATCTGGAACTTGGAGCCGTTGTGTTAGCCCTTAAGATATGGAGACATTACCTCTACGGTACCAAGTGTGAAATATACACTGACCACAAGAGCCTCCAACATATCTTTAACCAAAAGGAGTTGAATATGAGGCAACGAAGATGGGTCGAACTACTTAACGACTACGACTGTGAAATTCGGTACCATCCTGGCAAGGCAAATGTGGTGGCCGATGCGCTCAGCCGAAAAGGTTATGCGAACTCCATTCGTCTTCTATGTTCGCAAATCATAACCGTTATCAAAGATCGAATCCGAGAAGCTCAACATGTTTCTGTAACAGAAAACGACGTACGCGATGAGCTGTCATGTGGAGCAGAACTTAAAATCGAAACCAAATCCGACGGTATTCTGTACTATCTAGATCGCATATGGATTCCCAATTGCAACAAACTTCATGACTTCCTCATGAATGAGGCGCACAAAACACGATACTCGGTACACCCAGGAGCCGACAAGATGTATCAAGATCTACGATACACCTACTGGTGGCCGGGCATGAAAAAGGATATCGCTGTTTTTGTTTCCAAGTGCCTTACCTGTTCCAAAGTAAAAGCTGACTATCAAAGACCTTCAGGACTTCTAACCCAACCTGAAATACCTTTATGGAAGTGGGAAAACATAACCATGGACTTCATTACCGGGTTACCTCGCACCTCCAGTGGGTATGACACTATATGGGTAATCATTGATCGTCTTACAAAATCAGCTCACTTCATTCCGATTCGCGAGGACTTCAAGAACGAGAAGTTAGCTGGTATCTACATCAGCGAGATCGTAAGCCGTCATGGCGTACCTTTAAGCATCATTTCAGACCGTGATGGTCGTTTCACTTCACGAACATGGCGAGCCGTACAAACCGCCTTGGGTACACGATTAGACCTTAGTACCGCTTTTCATCCTCAAACTGATGGACAATCTGAACGCACCATCCAAACTCTTGAAGACATGCTTCGAGCATGTGTCATAGACTTCAAAGGGAATTGGGACGCTCATCTACCATTGGTTGAATTTTCGTACAACAATAGTTATCATTCAAGTATCGGTATGGCTCCTTTCAAAGCTTTATATGGTCGTAAGTGCCGATCTCCAGTATGTTGGCACGAAATTGGGGAAGCTCAAATCACCGGTCCAGAATTAATTCAAGAAACAACAGACAAGATCCATCAAATTCGAAACAATCTTCTAGCGACACAAAGTCGTCAAAAGAGTTATGCAGACAAACGACGAAAGCCCTTGGAGTTTAACATTGGTGATCAAGTGCTTTTAAAAGTGTCACCGTGGAAGGGAGTGGTTCGTTTTGGCCAGAAGGGCAAGCTAGCACCACGCTACGTAGGACCTTTCAAGATACTCGAAAGAGTAGGACTTGTAGCATACAAGCTTGACCTACCAGAAGAACTCAACATAATTCACCCCACATTCCACGTATCAAACTTAAAGAAGTGCCTCGCCGATGAAAACCTCCATATTCCTCTAGAAGATATTCAGATCGATGAATCTATGCACTTCATTGAAAGACCATTAGAGATCATGGACTTCGGAGAAAAACATTTAAGGCGGAGTCGTATTCCAATTGTTAGGGTACGCTGGGAGTCGAAACGAGGACCTGAGTTTACTTGGGAACGTGAAGACTCAATGCGCAAAAAATACCCGCATCTTTTTCCTGTTACCACTACTACTTAAATTTCGGGACGAAATTTCTAAAAGTAGGGGATACTGTAACATCCGTCGAAAAACGGGTTCTCAAAACCCGCTTCGTTTATTAATCGAATATTTCAGTTATAATTTTCATTGTGTATTTAATGTTCATATTAATTTTAAACGATACATAACGAATAAACAATGTTAAAATTTTAAAGCATAATCAATAAAAACAAAGAAATAGTGAATAAATAAAATAAATACCGCTGCCGGGTTTCGAACCAGGGTCAGCCGGTTCAACAAACAAGCGTTTCACCACTCCGCCACTTGACTCGTTTGTGTAATCAATGAATCAAATAAAATTTAAGTTCCACCAGTGAATCATTTGTTTGCGTCAAGAACTGAAACCGCCCAACGGCTTTCAAATAATCAGAGACCTTTGGTGTGGTCGCGAGTTTCTGAGTGTAACCGATGATACAATGTCAGTTACAACCCACGTTCTTAATCAATTCCATCTTCAATGACTCGATTCATATGATTGTCGAAGATTGAAAACCGAAATGATATTACTCCTAATTTACACTAATAATACCATCGCCTCACATCTCGGAAACACTCGCAAAACTCTCAATTTTTCACTCTAGCTTCTGTTTGTCGGAATCACTGTCTGCCATTGCCGGAGTTGGTTACCAGAACAGCGAACGTCGATTTCGTCGTTATGCGTCTTAATTTTATTCTGTGTAATATGTTCAATTCATGCTAAGTATTTATAACATCAGGGTAGTTTAAATCATTTGATTATCGAATTCTGGTTCAGTGTTGAAACCATTGAAGAAGATGGGTTCTCGATTAGTAATTTAAAAGAAATAATAATCGGATCTTAACTAAGTTACACACACAGTCCAATGGTGGAATGTGTGCGTAAATAACATGCACGACCCGAGTTCGAATCCTTACTCATCGCCGGTTTTCTAATCAGAATGTTTTTTTAAAACCAAACTAAATCATTTCTCAAAAAGTATATAAATATAAAGTAATTTCATTATATAATGGGTTAGACACCCAGCCCAGTTGGTTGTGCTGGGTGCAGAGTAGCATAGCGATTGCGGGTTCGAGCCTCAGTAGGCGCGGCGGGTTGTTTAGTCTAAAAACTTTATTTTAAATTTATTTATTTCTGAATAAAGCTAACAAGAGCATAAGTATAATTTAAATTAGGAATTCTAACGGGTTAGACACGCAGCCCAGTTGGCCGGGCTGCGTGCACACAAACGAAAGGTCCCGAGTTCGATTCCGCTTAGCGCCTGAATAATCACTGTCTGACCGGTCACACCCGGTCAGACCAGACAAGTCAACCCATTCTTTTTATATTATTTTTACTTATTTCTTTTAATTGAAAAATTATTTAAAAATACTTAAAAATAATATTTTAAAGTTAGAAAACGTCCTTAGACTCACAAAAATTAATCTAAAAACCCTATTAAGATTATGAAATAAAATCCATTTATTTACCGAACCATTTCGTTATTATTTTAGGTTAGTCTTCCTCGTCGATCAAATCCCAAAACTCGTGCGCATCCAAGTTATCAAAAGAACGCACCCAATGTGAGTGAACCTCTACCAATTCCCCGTTTTAATCACATTTTTGGGGTGTATCATGTGTCGCTTAATTATTTATTATATTTTAAACACTTGTGCATCCATCATATCCGTGATCAAATGTATTCAATATGTATCAATTGTTGTGTGGATTATGTTTAGATTAAAGTTATCATTTTCAGTACATGCATTTCATAGGCCCATCAGCTCCCCGTGGGAGACGGGTTGAGTACAGGTGCCTCATTCGATCGGCTCCGTTTGATTGAGCCTTGATCTCACATACATCATCATACATTTCATACGATCGGCTCCGTTCGATTGAGCCTTGATCTCACAATACATTATCATTCATGTCATATGCTCATTCAAGGTGGTTTGTGATTGTTTGTTTATATATGTTTGCTCACATATGAATATTGCACAACTTTTCAATATTAAATACAACATGAAATCAATAACAATGTTTTGAAACAAGGTTCACTCGCCAACTTTTGTTGACCCAAAATTTCCCCCATTTTACACATGATACAGGTGATCCAGTTGAGGCAAGAAACACATAAGAGGGCTTAGAAGAATAATTCAGTTTAAGCTTTGGGATTGTATTATTTAGTTTCATTTTCCTTGTAACCGTATGGATTTAATTTGTCTATTTAAGTTGTAATTTGAATTTAATAAATATAAAACATTTTAGTAAACATCATGAGCTTTGGTGATAACCCAATTATGCCCCGACTCTTATTCCGCTGCGGGTCGGGGTGTGACAGGTCAAGTGTTTCGTGCGGGTCAGGTCATTTGTACGAATCTTTTCAGGTGTACAAACTGTTTTGTTAGCATTTTTCAGAGGAATCTTTTCAGAAATGGTTTGGTGAAAGATTTCCTTTCTTGTGTAGACCTGCTTTTTTGAAAATACCTGTTGTCTTACCCACTTTTAGTTATAACACAGATTTTTAACAGTCAACAGTTCAAGTCCAGATCCAAGTCAAAAAATGTCAATCCTACCAAAACTAATCAGATTCAAATTTTTGTAGATTTCTTCTTCAAGGGTGTTCTTCAGAAAAATTTTACCATAAATTTTCTGCATGCAACAGATTTTAACCAAGTTTTAAGTTAGTTAACTATCCAAAACTTATGTTTTCTACTGAAGATTCAAGAACACTTCAGAAATCTTCAAACTAGCTCAGACACAACTAAGCCCGGTTTTGAACAAGGAAAGAGCCAAAGATCTGATACCACTTGTAGGTCCAACTGAGGATGTCGAACCTATTCCTTGTTCATATAACATACACACAAGTGCGGAATCCAAGTGTGCATGCAACCAAAGCAAAGTAAAGAACACGGTGTAACCAAAGATTCACTATCTTGATTAATGATTGAGAACATGCACATACATATACACACAATCCTCGTATGACTCAAACAAGCTTGCTGTGTTCTTGTGTCTTCGTCTTCACCAGAAATGCTAGCAGAGAGATCTCACCAAAAGATCAGTTCGCTAGCTCGTTCTTTCAGTCTGGTCAGTCTAGTGAGTTCGTCAGTAACCTTGACTGAGAGGTGCATGTCTGCTTATATAGTGTCTGTCTAGATATTCGTACGAAACACGATTCTAGACATACTGAACACACTATTTCACACGAGACACATCTCTAGAAGTTTGGTACGGAACAGCTGTTTCCTACGAAATACTTATTTCGTACGCAACAAGTAACTCACTTGTTACTTAAGACTGTTTCGTACGAATCATGTGTTTCGTACGAAACATGTCATCCGCACAGAATCTTTATTCTTGGAGAATGTGTGCAGACATGATGTACACAAGACTTATCAGTATGTACACATGCAACTGATTAACACAGACAAGCTAAGATGTCATACGAGATCAAGATAGAAGGATATCTCGATCTATTCGACACGACCAAACCTATACAGACACTTGAGCAAAGACCATACAATTACAACTGTAACTAAGAACAAGCGACAGACACAAAACTGTATCAACATACACAATGAAAACCTTTTTTTGTTATTTTTGTTTTAATTCCAAAACATTTCTATCATGTTTTAAACTTTGTTTTCATGCATGAGCCCCTGGTGATTGTAGACCAAACTTTTTTTAAAGAGTTTTTCCCCGGTTCACTACAATCGGAGCTCTGATACCAACCGGTCACACCCGGTCGTAGCGGAAGCGCAAGTGTGTGACTATTAGGTAATCATTGCATCCAATTTAGTAAACAATATTAAATAACAACGATGTCATGCCATTACTAAGTTTCATTACACATTTACAACAGTCAAAAGTGAAATCACATTGTTATCTGTTTCAGATTACCACTTACAAACATAGTTTAAAACATATGTTCCAAAATAAGATATTGTTTTTTATCACGAAGTCATGCTGAGGCTTTGACCTCTATATACCCAAACGAGGTTGGGATATAAAAGGCAAACCCTGCAAAAGGTAGTACATTGTTGTCTTGACAAATCCCATGCCCGGATCCCATCACCAGCTCAAGTCCTGCGTCCTGAAACACATGTAATTTTAAAAAGTCAACATAAAGTTAGCGAGTTCATGTAGTTTAATGTTTTCGTATCAAAATGTCATCCTTGAAAACCTGTATTGAAATCCAAGTATGTTATTAGCACTGATGAGTTAATTAAGGATCTATCAGTGTGTCGCGATCACCCTGACATACTAGTGTCATAAGTAAGTAACCAAACCGAGACTTCTTTGACATTTTGGGATCACAAAAGCACTCCAATGGGTATACCAACCAGGAGTGGAGCGGGTCTCAAACTCAATAGATCTACTTCTTTTGCACCTTGGTCACTAAGTGATTAACGGTTACTATTGTTATTTCCTACTTACGCACAGTGATCTGTTGTCTGCTAACTCATAGCTAACATACTGTTTTGACATGACATGTATTTCCCCTCGATAGATAAAGCAAAACTTGAAATAAGTGAAAGGAGGGACATGAACTCACAATTTTTACGTTCCGTATAAGTCGTACTGTTTATCGTTCGGTGTCCGCAACGTATGTAACCTACATGCGTATTGGTTTTATTAGACACCTAGGTCTCGATGGACCTTGTACTCGTTGTTCATCTTGAATTCTTGTTATGTATTTATTTGTTATGATTGAACAACTTATAATGTGATCATAGTGTTGGTAGTTTGTTTGTTCGATTAATACCGTTATATATATTTTCTTAAAAATATATATATATATTATTGTTTTCAAATCATGTGTGAACTGGACCTTGCCCTTCACATGTTATTGGGCCTAGCCCATGTTTTCTTGTCATTGGACCTAGTCCATGTCAACTATGTCCTTGGGCCTAGCCCATGTTTTCTTGTCATCGGGCCTAGCCATGTCATCTATGTCCTTGGGCCTAGCCCATGTTTTCTTATCATTGGGCCTAGCCAATGTAATTTATGTCCTTGGGCCTAGCCCATGTTTTCTTGTCATTGGGCCTAGCCCATGTTTTCTTGTCATTGTGCCTAGCTCATGTTATTTATGTTTTTGGGCCTAGGCCATGTTTTTGTATCTTTGGGCCTAGCCCATGTAATTTTATATCTTTGGGCCTAGCCCATGCTTTTGTATTTTTGTGCCTAGCCCATGTAATTTTATATCCTTATGGGCTTTTATTATTTTTTGGGCCTCATCCATAAACATTATGGGATTTGGGCCTAGCATATGATTTTTACAATTTGGGCCTAGCCCATATTTATTTATCAAAAGCTCATTTTTATTATATGTATTTACTTATAATTTCCTAACTTTTTATATTTTTGACTTTCCGGGTTTTGATATCGATAACATGTATATATATGTTGAATTTCTAAATATATATTTAGACTCGTCGTCGGCGTCGTTCACTACCTGTTCGTTTTCGTCGAGAATCGCATGTTGGTCGTCGACGCGAAGGTGTAATCTGGCATGTCCGCCTATTGTTCGCCTTGTTTCAATTGTGCGATTTATTATTTCGACTTTTAACAAAATATATTTATTATGCTGCCAATACTTGGTGTGTTGTTTCAAGTGTTTGTATTTTGTATATGGTGGGGTATTTTTATTGTGAATGCCCTAAGTTTCTAATACATACACATACAATACACACATGTATACATACAAATTTATTGGTAGCAATTATGTATATAAATACTTGTATTTATTTTCCATATAGGAATATATATTTGTAAAAAAGTATTTATTTTTACTTATAAATATATATTTATAACTTTGTTTAAACACTTGGTTATTTAGGGATAACCCTTGTCATTAGAGTCTACTTGATGACGTTTTAAGTTACTAATCGCGTTTAGGCCCACTAATCACCCCACTAATCATGTCTTAATTGCGATTAGATTTTTAGAAAATTTCGCCATAGTTTCCCCTAAACTATGGCGTTTTTCCACTAAAAATGTATTTAAAACTTATTTAATCTCATAATCATCATCAACAAACCATCTAATATTTATTTTACACAATTAAACTATCATCATCCATGACTTTTATGGTTTAAAAATCCTAGTAAATCAAGTGGGTTTTTAATATTTATTAACCTTTTCAAACACTACTTTTACCATGTTATTTAGACAAGTTCATGCACTTAACCCTTGATTACTACACATTTTTAAGGTGATTACAACTTAAATATAAGTGTTTACTTCTCATAAAAATCATTCGTATGTATAAAAAATATTTTAAGTTGTAGTATTTTTCATGGATGATGCAGTTGATGATCTTATTTAGATTTAAACCTTAACATGTTTAAATCTTCATTTTTATACTAAATCACACAAGATCATCCCACTTTTATATCATACTATCAACATAAACAACTTCAACATGCAATCTAACAATCATATAAACATATAATCAATACAAAATAAATAATATTTATTGTTATTATTATGTTGTGAGTAAGGGTTTATGATTTATCTTATCTTGCTTTTCAAGATGATCAACTTGTACACTAATAATCTAAACATAAACATAAGCTAACTTATGGAGGAGTTTAGCTTACAAAGGGTGCACAAGTATCTTGAAGATTTAGAAGAAATGAGACTCCTTAAGAATCCCTAATGATCTCCATCCATGCTAGCTTTTTTAGGGGTCTTGTTTAAGCTTCAAATGGTGTGAAAGTGGTGGATTTTGGTGGCTAAATGGTGGTGCTATGGTGATGGTAGTGGAGCCGTGGGTATAGGGGAAGAAGGAAGAAGATGTTGCAAATTATTGTTGAAGGAAAATGAGGATAAGAATGATGAAGGTTTATTATATATAATTACTTACATCTTTCAAGTTCCATCATAATCTAAAACACCATACTTAGGATCATAATTTTTCAACAAAATCAAGTGGGGTGGGACCCACTTTGAGCCATGAACATGATGGGGGGTGAAGTGTAAATTTTGATTTTTACACATGTTGAAATTATAGATATTTAGGTAATTATGTTAAGTATGGTGATTAGGGTTAATCTTCTAGCATCTTAAGCATAAGACTTGAGTTTAGGGTGTATTTATATAGTATTTAATCCACATGATCCTCCAATATAGGTTTCGGATGACGGTTACGTCGCTAGATCGCTCATCGTCGAATTAATCGCTAATAAACGGAACTATTTATTTAGTACCGGAAGCCTTTGCTTTCGACTACCACAATTAATTTGGTGTCTAAGTAGTGCATTTCCGATCGTAAAATATGCATAACTAGTTCGCTAGACAAATATACGATGAGTTAGGATAGCCGACATGTCTTTCGTTCGACCGTTCGATCGATATCGGTACTTTTATGTTCCGCCGTCGAACTTTTGCGAAAGTTGTGTTTCCGTGACCTTATGTTAGTTGAATGGATTCTGAGTCCCAAACAATGCTTAACTAGTTCACTAGATGCCCGGATGAGGCTATCGGCTACTAAAATGTTCGTCATTTCGACGATGACCGCTTTCCTGTTGAGTTGTGCACTGTTTGCCGAATGACCGGAAACCATGCCTTTTGTGCATTCTTGCTATTCTCACATTATTTTAGGATGTTTAATAGTGTTTTATTCTTCTTATCTTGACATCCGGAATCCTCCGAATTAGTTTTGCGTACACATCGCCATTTGTCGCCTTTTTGGTCGAAACGGACAATTTTGCAATTTAGGCGTTATGCCGGAAAGTTATGTATTATTGTAATGGTTGTAATCAAATATGTGTTTTCATTTGTATATGGACTCAGATATGGGATTAACATGCTGTTAGTCCTTGTTCTCATTCGTGTTTGCGGATTTACCGACACGGTTAGTGTCACCGCATTTAGTGCATTCAGCACTTTCTACCAACACTTTTAGGGCATTGTTTTGGTTTATTTCGCGTCGTAACGGAAACCAGTATATGTCAAGATCAGATTTACCTGCCCTAATATCGTATGACTCAGTTTTGAAATTAGATTACGATAACTATGCATGAGATTATAATATAAAATTAGTAATTCAATTGTACGGAATTACCAGTTATTTTCCAGTTGTCACACAAAGCAAAGCAATGGTCACGGGTTCGATTCCAGGGTCGTGCACCGGTTCAATATTTTCTAAAATCTTTTTAAATTAACTAATTTATGTAATAACCTAACTAATATATAAATATAATTAAATCAGAGATTATTTTGGGTTAGACACGTAGCTCAGTTGGTAGAGCTGCGTGCACGTATGCGGGAGGTCACGAGTTCGAACCTCACACGCTGCCAAAAACAATAGCGGTCAAACTGGTTGAACTGGTCAATCTTGAAAAAGGGTAATTTTTTTTAATATTTAAAATCCTTTTAATTTTCACTAAAAATTAATTAAAAATACTTAAAAAAATAAGGTTTTAAGGCTTAAAAATTGGTATTAATTACCAAAAAAAAACATAAATCTAAAAATCTTATAAGAAGTATTAAATTAAAATATTAAATTTTATTTATTTTATCGAATTATTGCGTTGTTATTTAGGTTAGTTTTCTTTGTCGGTTAAATCCTAAACTCGTGCGCATTCGTCATCAATCCAAGGAAACACACCTACTGTGAGTGAATCCTTACAAATTCCCCTTTTTATTCATGTTTTGGGGTGTATCATATGTCGTTTCATATATTTCGGTTATTCAAACAATTGTGCTATTACCATTATATGATCATACGTGTTACGCAATGTTATAAATTGTATTGTGTGCTTACATTTTTGTCAAGTTGCGTGCAATCATTCATTTAAGGCCCATAAGTTCTTCGTGGGATACGAGTTGAGCATCAGGTGCCTCATTAGATCGGCTCTGTTTGATTGAGCCTTGATCTCATTGTTCATCATTTGTCATGCTTGTGTGTGCATTGAATTATATTATGTGGTTTATGGTTAAATTTACATATGCGTATACTTATTCTTGGTTTATGCACATTTTTATTTAAATAACCAATATAAATAATTCTTTCAAATATCTAAATGAGATTCACTCGCCAACTTTTGTTGACCCAAACCCTATTTTTACACATGATACAGGTGGACAGGTTGAAGCAAGGAACACATAGGAAATTTCCTTAGAAGAAATATAAAGAGTTCATGAATATTGTTGTGCTTGTATGATTGTTGTAATTTTTCCTTTAAGTTGGAAATAATAAATATGAAACTTTATTATAGTAAATGTCATGAGCTTTGATGAAAATCCAATCATGCCCTGACTACCGTTTCCGCTACTGGTCAGGGTGTGACAGATTGGTATCAGAGCTTTTGACTATAGGGATATAGAATAGGTTATTAGACCCTTAGAGCCTATACTATAGTTGATTAGATTTTAATTGCTTATATGGTTACATGCAAACTCATGATGTTTATTTGTTTCATATTTGTTACACACACAAATGCATGCAAGCACTTCCACTATCATTTTGTGTGATACTTCATGAGTTATACATATTGTCAAACATAACATGCTTACATACACATTCATCACACACGTTTCAATTCTCACATATTTAAAGCATTCTTATATTTCCTTAATCAAGATTTTGTGATGTTTTCATTTATCACTCTCATCAAAGTGAGTTCTACGACGGGCATGTAGTAACTGGAAGGGTACGAGTACCGGTAGTTGAAACGTCCTGTCTAGGTTAGCATTCGTATAAATCCAATATAACGGACTAGTTTGCCTGCCTAGGGACTAACGATGAGAGTACGAAGGACCTATTAGGCCAAAGCATGCCACACCAAACGTCGTATGAACTAACACTACTTTGAGTTGTCACCGTATCTACACCTGGACACCCTCCGACCTTATATTTTGCGATCATGTTTTACGATTTTCATTCGGGTGGTGTGAATGTTAACAGGCCAACACCAATGTGAACCCTACCAAAGCCCAGTAGTCATGGGGGCCCATATGACTACCAAGGCCAAGTATGGGAACATATGGGGGCCCAAACATGAGCAAAGCCCAAGACATCCTATGAATGTAACAATTTATTTTCTTCATTTGTTTTGTGGATGTTAATTTTTAAATACGACACATGGCAACTAAAACGCCAAACTCATTATCTCGTTACGTATTCCCTGTAGATGTCTTCTAGTCACTCTCGTTGAGGTAGGAGATCAGGAAAATCCCGCGAGCGCATGGCTGCCCAAATCGCTCAACAAATGGCCGCCGTACTTCCTGATATCGTAGTTCAAGTCCAACAAGCCCTTGCCGCTAATCCCATCAACCCAATCAATCAAGAAGGTCAAAACGTTGTCAACCCTCCCCCAAATACCACCAAGTGCACCTATAAGCAATTCAACTCATGTGATCCTCCAAAGTACGAAGGTACTGAGGGAGTCACTGCTCTTCTTTGATGGTTCGAGGAGATGGAAAGTACATTCCTCAACTGTGATTGTCCCAACGACCACAAAGTGCGCTATGCTACTGGACGCTTGTACGAAGTAGCCCTCATGTGGTGGAATGCTGAGAAGGGCAGACGAGGCGCTGAAGCCGTTGTAGCCCTAACTTGGGAAGAATTGAGAGAGCTTATGACTAGACGTTTCTGTCCAAGAAGTGAAATTAAGAAATCAGAGGATGAGTTCTATTCCTTGAAGCAAAAAGAGGGAGATCACATAACCTATAACAAGAGGTTCCTCGAATTAAACCAAATGGTTCCAAATTGTTTCACCCCTCTCTACCATTTGATCGAGCACTACATTAGGGGTCTTCCTTCAAAAATTCAGGACCCTGTGATGAATACTACACCTGCAACTTTGGAAGCAGCAATGGAGCTAGCTACAGAGCTCACCGAAAACCACATTAGAAATGGGGACTTCAAAGATGAGAAGAAGAAAGATAAAACACCAATCGAAACCTCAAACCCAACCCAAATTGAATCCTCTTCCAAACTCACTACCAAAAGAAAGCGAGACGGACAAAATTTCGCTGTCAATCAAGGCAATCAACCAGCTCCACAAGCCGTACCACTCCAAGCTATCCCAATCACTCAAGTAGCACCCAACTCTGCTTACCCAAATAAGAAACCTTACATTGGACCTCACCCTCAATGCAACACCTGCTTTTATCACCATCAACCTACCATACCCTATCGATTGTGTGCTAATTGTGGGCATTATGGTCATCTAAGTAAGACATGTCGCATACCCCAAAACCAAGCTCCACTCCCTGCTGAAAACATGAACCAACCCTATCAACAGCCTCAATACCCCATAGTTCCATATGTTCGAGCTTGCTTTAATTGTTGTGACCCTACCCATTTTAGAAACACGTGCCTTAGATTGGCTAACATCATTAACACCCAAGCTCAAGCGAACCCAACTAACCAAACAAATCAAGCAAACCAAGCACCCCCACTAGCAAGAGGAAGAGCTTACAACATCAACACTAATCCAGTTGACGTCAATAACGGTGCAAACGAGCAACCCAACTAGCCTTCCATCGCTAAGAGTCAAGACTCCACTCAAATCGTTTAGTGTTTTCTATAAATCTCAATTTTTGTATATCCCGTTTCAATTTGGGAATTTATGCATCCATAAATTTTTAATTGATACCATTGTTTTATTTCATGTCTTTATTTATCGATTTAACACCATACACCACGACGCATCCCTCCTCAACATCTAAAGAAGTTGGGTCGTATCACACCTTTTCATAGACTGGCCCCTTTATCATACCACACGAGAGAGGCACCGTCGTCATTCAGTCATGTATCCATCATAGTTGAGACTTAAGTTTTGACTGTTGTGTTTGTTATGTTTTATATATTTTAGGATGAGTCACATAGAATTAATCATAACTGACTGACAAAGCCAATGAAAATTGAACAAGGATATGGTGGATACGCCGCTGGTACTTCCTATATATAAGTATTCTTGTCAAAGGATCAAAAGCATTGTCATGCGATTATGAGAAGTTCCGTGTAACTTGTGTAAATTTTATTCTGGATAACGTCATGGTTGAAGATTTCATTTTGTGATATAACTTTATCTTGTCAACGCATCGATTTTCTCAAAACTCTTATGCTTAAGATCAAATCTAGTCAACCAACCCTGTGTATTAACGCTTATCACCTCAGGCATCAAAAAACGATTCTTGTAACGGGGTATTCAACCCTTACTAGGAACATTACCGCCTCAATAAAAATTTAAAATTTCACACTCCTCTGGTTATGTAATCATCAAATCCAAACATCACCCCTCTCTTTTCTGCTAAGAAATATTTAAATCCTAGTCAGGATGCATTGGGAGTCAAATCAAGAACCTGAGTTCACCTTGGAATGCGAAGACTCAATACGTGAAAAATACCCGCATCTTTTTCCAGCTACAACTACTACTTAAATTTCGGGACGAAATTTCTAAAAGTAGGGGATACTGTAACATTTGTCATAAAACGGTTTCAAAACCCGCCCCGCTTGAAAATCAAATATTTATTCGAAGTTCGTTGCACATTTATTTAGTTGCGATATTTAATTTGCTATTTATAGTTCGTAAATAATTATATAATTAAGACCTATAAAATATAGATTAAGTAATTTAAAAATAATATAAATAAATAAATAAAAAGGAGGGAACCGGGAGTCGAACCTGTGTTTCCTCACAAACCCTGCACACACAACTTACACCACCGGACCACACGTACACATTTGAATAAACTTGAATTTAGTAAGTTTTATGCCCAAACAAAACACTAACCTGAATATTCAAAGCTTTCAGTCTATAACTGTCGTCAAACATAAATCTCCGCAATCAAATCAAATAATGCTCCTTATGATTAAATGTAAGTTATAATCGATTTTGAATAATCAGTTATAACCGAAAGATTTTAATCAATTTATTTGAAACCGCAAAGTAATCATGAACTTTAAAAGAAAAATTGAAGATTCGAAACTGTTATTGAACACTATATATATCGACCATCATTCTGTCTAAACTCACCCACTTGCAAATTCACCCTCTGCTCAAACTCTCCAATTTTTGTGTTCGCCGGAAATTTTGGGAAATCGTCGGAAAGCATCACCGGAAAACCGAGGTCATCAGTTCGAGTCGGTAAAATCCTTCTGTAATCCATTACTTAGCGTGCTTTCAATCTTAATTTGATTAACCAAAGCTGATCAAACATGTCTAAATCGGAAATCATGTTTTTTTGTTTTTGGGTTTTTAAAAGTGAAGAAGATGGAGTTTATATAATATATAAGTATAATTAAATTTAGTGTATTTATCGGGTAATACACACAACCCAGTGGTGGACTGGTGCAAACACATTACACACGTCCCGGGTTAGAATCGCACATGTGTCTGACTTTTCTGAAATAAAAACCATTTTTTAAAACTCATTCAGAACGCCTCTCAACAAGTATATAAATATAAATAATTTCAGAATATAACGGGTTAGACACCCAGCCCAGTTGGTTGGGCTGGGTGCAAAGCAAAGCAATGGTCACGGGTTTGATTCCAGGGTCGTGCACCGGTTCAATATTTTCTAAAATCTTTTTAAATTAACTAATTTCTCTAATAACCTAACTAATATATAAATATAATTAAATCAGAGATTATTTCGGGTTAGACACGTAGCTCAGTTGGTAGAGCTGCGTGCACGTATGCGGGAGGTCACGAGTTCGAAACTCACACGCTGCCAAAAATAATCCCGGTCAAACCAGTTGAACCGGTCAACCCTGAAAAAGGGTAATTTTTTAATATTTAAAATCCTTTTAATTTTCACTAAAAATTAATTAAAAATACTTAAAAAATATGGTTTTAAGGCTTAAAAATTTGTATTAATTACCAAAAAAACATAAATCTAAAAATCTTATAAAAAGTATTAAAATAAAATATTAACTTTTATTTATTTTATCGAATTATGCGTTATTATTTAGGTTAGTTTCCTTCGTCGGTTAAATCCTAACCTCGTGCGCGTTCGTCATCAATCCAAGGAAACGCACCCACTGTGAGTGAATCCTTACAAATTCCCTTTTTTATTCATGTTTGGGGTGTATCATGTGTCGTTTCATATATTTCGTTTACTCAAACAATTGTGCTATTACCATTATATGATCATACGTGTTATGCAATGTTATATATTGTATCGTGTGCTTACATTTTTGTCAACTTGCGTGCAATCATTCATTTAAGGCCCATAAGTTCCTCGTGGGATACGAGTTGAGCATCAGGTGCCTTATTAGATCGGCTCCGTTTGATTGAGCCTTGATCTCATTGTTCATCATTTGTCATGCTTGTGTGTGCATTGATTAATATTATGTGGTTTATGGTTAAATTTACATATGCGTATACTCATTCTTGGTTTATGCACATTTTTATTTAAATAACCAATTTAACTAATTCTTTCAAATATTTAAATGAGATTCACTCGCCAACTTTTGTTGAACCAAACCCTATTTTTACACATGATACAGGTGGACAGGTTGAAGCAAGAAACACATAGGAAATTGACTTAGAAGAAATATAAAGAGTTCATGAATATTGTTGTGCTTGTATGATTGTTGTAATTTTTCCTTTAAATTGGAAATAATAAATATGAAACTTTATTATAGTAAATGTCATAAGCTTTGGTGAAAACCCAATCATGCCCCGACTACCATTTCCGATGCGGGTCAGGGTGTGACAAACCCTCCCCTATATATATATTTGAACGACAAATTTAGATCACTGACGGACCATAGTAGTATCATCGTGCCATCGGCGGAACCACCCGATCATATCCATCCACTAGGCATAATATCTGTACACTAATTTAGGATGAAATCCAATAAATGTGAGAAAACCCTCTTGTGAGAATCGAACCCAAAACTTATTAGTCCCAAAATCTTATCCCAACCCCAAGATACCGCTAGGTTACAAATTCTTACATTTTATCCGTAACAAAACAGTTATTGCTTGTTTTAAAAGTATTATTATAACTACCATTATTTATATCTCATACTAGTCGTTAATAAGAGAGATACGTTAGACACTTTTTGACTTCAAATGAACGTGTTTTATACAGTTTAGCTTGGATGCAGGTATGTGAACCTAGCATCCTAGTCACCTAGGACATCTTCACTAGGTAATAAAATATAAAGTCGTAATCTCTTTGTTCAAAACAGTCTTAATTGGTTGGTATGTGAGATCGGATATTATAATTTATTTAAATCAGTATTTATGATGTATACTAGGCTCTAGGGGTGTGTATCAGTCGATTTGGGTCGGTTTTGGCAAAGAAACCATAATCATAACCGTGATGTCGGTTAATGGATAATCATAACCATAACTCATCGGTTAAGACGGTTATGGTTAATCAATTTTGATGGTTATATCATTCGGTTATGGGTCGGTTAACCGTGAATTTATATCTAGCTAAAAATTAACTCAAAAACTTTTTGACCATGAAAAAAATTTATTACATATTTGTATTATTACTGAATATCAAACAAAACGAATATTTTTCTATTATTAAAAAATACTATAATATACAATATTAAAACCAATTATGACCGAATATTTAAACAAAACGATATGATATAAAAAGTAAATTCAAAAAACATTCAACCAAAAGGATATGATTTAGCTCACAAATTATAACAAATGGTTAACTAAAAACAACATATTAGAAATGGTGAAAAGTGCAAAATCCGATAAAGATTTTACTATATGTTGTTTTGGTTTGATTATGGTGGGTATGGAAACATTGGTAACCATAATCGACCTGCTACTTTTGGTTAAAAAAACAATTAACTAACCCACTAGTTTTTGAGTTGGTTCGATTTTTTTGGTTCGGTTTTACCTCTTAATTCAGTTATAAGTTAGTTAATTTGGTTTTTACACACCTCTACTAGGCTCTTAAATGTAATGATATGTAATGTGCTATTGTTGGTTTATGATAACAAAGTTGGGCTATTCAAAGTATGAAGATACAGCTCAAGAAACTAAGATGGCCCTAGACTCAGGGAGACCTACCTTATTGGTAGGGGTAGCCTCCATTAACCCTTGCGTTTCGACATTTTTTTGATTTCGTTACCCCTTTTCTATAAAACGTTACTCCTACGGAGATTTTCTAGACCCGTCACTGCCTAGACTAATATCCATTGGAGCCCATGAAGAAATTTAAGCTCTGGACGATCAATGTTGTGTTTGGGTTGTGGGTAGGGTGGGTTGGGGTGGGTGTGGGCGTTTAGGTTTTTTGGTGGAGGTGGGGTAGATTTGTTTTAATTGTGTTCATATTGGTTTTTGTAGTTGTTGCGATAAAGATGGTTCTTGCATGAAACTTACCATATATATATATAGGGTAAGGATCTAGAGTGAACAACATTATAAGATATGTTTTGATTAGTGGCATGATTGTAGTTATTTAGATATGTTTTCACTTTAAAATTAATTAAAAAGGGTATTTATGTAATTACCAAATGCATTGAATATTTTTAAAATTGGAAACACCAAAAGTTGCCATATAATCCGCCAGTGTAACCATCCTCCAAAATCGCGTTGATTGTTTGAAGAATCCAGACTCTAAATTTTTTGATTTCCACCGATTTCTTCCCCAAAATTCTATAGTTCTATGTTACTCCATACATTGGGGATCGAATTTCGATTTGTAAGGTCATCGTCGACGGAATAGGTAATGGTAGTTTATGTTGTCGTTTGTGTAATGAGATCGTTCGTCAATTTCTGTATTTTATGATTCCGCCGATATACAAGAACAAACAATCAGTACATAGGGTTTACAATTTCTCGATTAGTAGTTGTTTGTGCACAATGTTGTTTACCGTATGTTGTTTTTTGTTAATATAGTTTTAATTTTTCTAAAATTTGTCCTATCTACTGATTTACAATTTTGGTTATATTAAAATGTAAATTGTACTCTGTTTAATAAACTCAATGCCAACTTCAGATTTAAATAAAATTGATGCAGTACACATGTGTATGTTGGGTTTTTAATAGTAAACGTTGTATCAGGAACCGGACCATGCCAACCATGATGCATAAAACAAAACTTATTAACGTGAACATAAAAAAATAAAAGTGGAATGCTGTATGTAAATTGAGGTTCACGTGTGTTCGGCATGTAATTGTATTCATAGTAACATGTAAAATTTGGTATCGTATAGACAGTAACAATTTATAGATTTTTAAAAATAGGATGTAAAAAAAATCAAGTCAAAAAACACAAAACATAATGTATCAGTTGCATCAAAAGATGTATTAGTTATTTTTATGTAAGTTAAAGTTAAAGATCAAATATCATCATCTTCGCTCTCTTGCAAAAACGCATCAGTTCCTGTGTCGGTCTCGTCATCGTACTCGTTTAGTTCATCATCATCTTCATCGCCATCTTCTTTGGGTAATGTTTACTGTAAAATGGGATCTGTAAAAAAACAAAACAATTTACATCCCCGATTTACATAAAAAATCATTTAGAAACATTATACACATGTGTACTGTAAAACTTTATGCCAGTTATACACATGTGTATTTAGCTGTAACAAGTTGACAAATACAGCAAAAAAATAGGCTCACGTATATAATACATAAAAAAATATCATTTAGAAACATTATACACATGTGTACTGTAAAACTTTATGCCAGTTATACACATGTGTACTTGTTTGTGTTCGTCCATTACAAAACGAACGAACATAAACACGCTTCCCACCAAACTATTTGCTAAACGTTCGGTTCGTTTACAGCCCTACCTAAATGCATAACTAAATCTCAATTTTCAACTCCAATTGTTGTGTGCAGTGCCAGGTGAACTCACACTAAACTTCATATAACAAGTGCAATAATATAACAAGTTGAGAAATTTAGGGAAAATACTAGGTCCTCCTTGATGATTTAAATTGCACATGGACATGCATGTCTACAATTAAAAGTTAAAACAAACAGTTAATGGAACCAGAGTAGCACCGTCCTCGTAAGATAAAATACTGTTCTAAGTGACATTACAATTAGAATTCAGAAAAACCTAACATGCAAATAAATGAAACAGATAATAACAGCAATGGTATAATAGATGAAATCATACTTAACTGCCAAAGCTTCTTTCAAACAGATAAATTGTTTAACGAGCGTTTGAATAAACTCTGAACCTCGCCGCCTCCGTCATGGGAATCGCAGCCGCCGGCAGACGCATCACTGTTATTGCCGATGGAGGAAGAACTGGATGAGTCGCGATCATCTTCATCGATGGAGAAGTTACGGCTCCGATGATCGTTTCAGGTGAATCTACCGGTCTCCGATGAATTGCAGATCCACATCATCCCCTTAAGCAAACGCAAGCTGTGGGATCCGAAGAAGGTTTTAGGATAAAAGTGATGAATTGAAGTGGAAACACTAAGTGGAAACACTATTATTTAGGAAATCATGTAACTGCCAATCTAATTTTTAAATTTATATCTTAAAACCTGAAATAAAAACACAAATTACAATCCTATCCTTTACACTTAAAAAAAGATATCAATGGTTCAAATTAGTTTACACAGTTCACTATAAAGATTCTGTTCACAAATAATCCTAATCCAATATATATATATATATAAGTATCACTTATTTCCTTTGAACTTTATCTTACCATTAGCCTTTGACTACTTTTGTCCTCACCATCATATCTATACTTCCTTTGATTCGAGTATTGCTATTATTATTTATCGGTTTGTAATAAAAAAATAGTTTCAAAATTAGTTAAATCGAGTGGTTGAAAAATTCATTTCTTGTCATGTAACCTTTTTTGTTTTCCTGACTAGTTTTCTAGTCGGTAGTGTGGTGGTATATTATTCTTTGGGCCGAGAAAAGAATAAAATATGAAAAATAAATAAAAAAACCTGTAAGAGTATATGCTAACTTAAAGTGGTCACACATCTATTGTAAGGAAATAAATATCATTTGTAATGGATCATTTGTTTATATAATATCATTCTCTTTTGATTGTTTGTTTCAATTATACATCATCCTTGCATTTACATCCATGCTTGCTTATTCATATTCACTTTACACAAATAACTATGAAAAAATAGGCAAAGAATACACTTCGTTTTCGGCGGAACTATCTATTATACTCACACATGCTAAGAACTCTCAAACTGAAGTGTAGATGTGTAAAATGTTTATTTTGATTTTTGTAAGTTTCATGCTAAATGGCTCGTTCATTACATGTCACCTTCCAAGTGTTATCACATGGGGTTATCATTTCCTATGGTGGGCTACTGGGTGGTGTCTGTCCTCAATTAACTAAATTCTGCTTTATATCTCTCTTCTATATCACAGCTCTACATAAGTTATGTTTAGAAATTTTGAAAAGCAAAATTTACGAGAGATAATAAGCTTTAATTGTATGTTGGAACTTTTATATGTAGAAAGTTGTGTTTGTCCCACATTGTTGGAGAGATAAATCTTTTGTTGATTTATATTTATAATTCTCTACACGAATGTATTCCTATGTGACAAGTCACACCCAGTGGCAGCCAGGAGGGTGCGAAGCACCCGACACGTGCCCGGGCCCGAGACCGGGATAAGGCGATGGGCGCAATGTGGCGCTTTGATGCTTAGTTTTGAGACAGAGACTAAAAGTCGTATGGTTCATACAACACACACATTCAACGAATTTCCTAACTTTGAAACTCTGCACACTCTTGTTTCAGGTATTCTTTTAAGTGCTAAGCTAGACGGGTTCACCTGGGTGGCCTGAAATCTGTTTTAAGGGAAGCATGACATTGTGACCTTCACGTGCCTTAGTCACCATTGTTTTTTATTTCTTTATAATGTGTTTCTCAGTTTGGTTTTGTTGTGTATTTCATTCTATCTACTTCAGTTCTTGTTTATATAATGTAATCCGAATTTGATTAATAAATTGTTATTTTAGTTTGTTTTGTGAACGGATTCTCTACAAGCATAGAACAGATTTTAAAACCCGTTCACTGTTTTTAAAATTTTTTATAAAGTGTTTCTTTTGTTTATTGCAAAACTTTTATAGTTTGCATTAGTTTTCTATAAACCAAATCGTTTCTACCATAAACTGATTGTTTTTTGTACTCTTGTTTCAGAAATGGCTACTGTTCAAGCAAACACATTAACCACTGTTGGATCCACATCCACAAACATGGGACCATTAGTCGGTACCCAAGCGGCTCAAGCGGTTGCTAACCATGCTGAAAAACTAAAGAAATTTACTGGTTTAAATTTTAAGAGATGGCAACAGAAGATGTTGTTCTATCTGACCACTCTAAACCTTATGAGGTTTCCGACCGAGTCCTCCCTGTTCTCGTAGAAGGGACATCTGATGTTCAATCTGTTAGTGCTGTTGATACATCGAAACATTCTAAGTACCTATGTCGCAACTATGCGTTGAACGGCTTGTCAGATGCCTTGTATAACATGTATCTCAAGGTTCCAACTTCCAAAGAATTTTGGGAGTCGTTGGAACGCAAATACAAGACCGAGGATGCGGGTACTAAAAAGTATGTTGTGGCTCTTTGGACTATAAAATGATTGATTCAAAGACTATTATGAGTCAAGTTCAAGAATTGCAGATTCTTCTTAGTGACATTCTGTCTGAAGGAATGAATCTTAGTGAAACATTCCAGTGGCAGCAATTGTTGAAAAGTTGCCTCCTAGTTGGGTGGACTTCAAGAATTATCTTAAACATAAGCGAATGGAAATGACCATTGAAGACCATGTGGTTCATCTTTGTATTGAAGAAGACAACAGGATGTCACACAAAGGAAGTCAAGTTGAAGCTTCTACAAAAGCAAACCTTGTTGAACATGGTCAATCCTCAATGGGTTACAAGGGTACAAAGGCCAAGTTTACTGGCAAGGTGAAAAACAAAGGTGTTGACCTTGGGCCAAAAAAAGGTGGTGTGAAGAAGAAGGTTGGTCCCTTTAAAGAGAAGTGTTATAACTGCGGACAAACTTGTCGTCGTGCTGACCAATACAAAGAGTCTAAACGTGACACGACTCTTATGGTTGATGATGATGGTATGCCTTTAGTGGCCATGATTTTAGACCTCACTGCCATGATGGAGGAGGTAAATTTGGTGGCTAACGAGCCAAAAGGGTGGTGGGTTGACACTGGGGCAACCCGCCATGTGTGCCCAGACAAGACCCTCTTTAATACGTTAAAACAGATGGTGGGAGAAGAGAAGTTGTACATGGGAAATGCTGCTACAGATGATATTAAGGGAGAAGGTGATATGATCTTAAAGTGGACTTCTCGGAAAGAGCTCACTTTGAAGAATGTGCCTTATGATCCTGATTTGCGCAAGAGTCTTGTGTTGGGTTGGATGCTTAACAAGTTTGGCTTTCGTTTGGTTTTTGAAAGTGATACATTTGTTTTAAGTAAGCGTGGTATGTTTATTGGAAAGGGTTATGCCCAAAATGGCATGTTCAAACTTAATGTAATATATGTTAAGAAAAACATGAATAAAAATGCTGGTACTTCTGCTTACTTGGTTGCGTCTCGTAATGTTTGGCATGGACGTCTTGGTCATGTAAATTTTAATTCGATGCGTCATTTTATTAAATTATATTACTTACCAACTTTGCCATTGACTCTAAAACAAAATGTAAAACGTGTGTTGAAGCCAAACAAATAAGATCATCCTTCAAATCAGTTGAAAGAATAACTTAACCCCATGATCTGATACACACTGATGTGTGTGATTTAAAATCAAGGTATTGTTATGTATACTTACTTAAGAGTAAGGATAAAGCAATTGACAAGTTATCTTGTATAAAGCTAAAGTTGAGAATCAACTCAACAAGAAAATAAAACGTGTGAGAAGTGATAGAGGAGGTGAATATGTTTCACCATTTGGGAAAGTGTGTGCATAAAGTGGCATATACACGAGTGTACCCTTCCTTATACACACCAATCAAATTGCATCACGGAGCGAAAAAACCATACACTAAAAGAAATGATGAATGCCATGTTGATAAGTTCTTGGATGAGCCAGGACATATGGGGAAGGCCATTTTGTCAGCCAATTTTTTGTTAAAAAAATACCTTTCAAGAATAAGGATGTAACACTTCATGAGTTGCGGTGGGAACATAAATCATCCTATAAATACTTGAAAGTGTGGGGGTGCCTGGCCAAGGTGATAGTTACACCCCCCTAAGGCACTTAGAATAGGGCCCAAAACTGTTGACTGCATTTTCATTGGATATGCCAAAAGCGGTAGTTCACATCATTTTCTTGTATATGAATCCAAGAATCCTGATGTGCACAAGGACTCTATTATAGAGACAAGGCCAGGAAATGTGACTTACTTTGAAGAAGAGTTTCCAACGTTAGTAAAAACTCTTGTGAGTTCTTCAAATCATGCAAGTTCATCAACAATGGCATCAAAAGTTTGACCAAGTTATGCTTAACAATGGTTTCAAAATAAATGAATGCGGTAAATGTGTCTATGTGAAAGACACTTCTAAAGGTTATTTGATCTTATGTCTTTATGTAGATGATGTGCTTATCTTTGGGAGTGATGATAAGACGATCAGATCTAAAGACATGTTGAAAGCGAGATTTGACATGAAAGATATGGGTCTAGCTGATGTGATTCTTGGAGTAAAGATCATTAGAACCCAAACTGGTTTGGTGCTAAGTTAATCTCATTATGTTGATAAGATCCTTTAGAAGTGCAATCCAGAGGGCACAAGTGTAGCTCAAACTCCAATTGATACTTCTCAACATTTATCAAAAAATAGAGGCAAGAGTGTTGCTCAATTCGAATACCCAAGGATCATTGGCAGTCTTATGTATCTCATGTCATGTACTTGGCCAGACTTTGCATATGCTGTGAGTAGGCTAAGTAGATATACTAGTAATCCTAGTTCAGAGCACTGGAAGGGTATGACAAGATTAGTAAGGTATTTGAGATACACGAGAAACTATGGACTACATTATGGCCAAAATCCAACTGCTGTGGAAGGATTCAGTGATGCCAACTGGATATCCGATACGGAAGATTCCAGATCTACAAGTGGTTATGTGTTTACCCTTGGAGGAGCAGCTATTTCTTAGAAGTCGTCCAAACAAAACACTTATAGCTAGATCCACGATGGAATCTGAGTTTATCACGTTAGATAAAGCTGGAGAAGAGGCAGAATGGTTACTCAATTCTTGGAATATGTTCCAAGACGGCCTAAGCCTGTGACGCCTATTTGCATACATTGTGATTGCCAATCAGCTATTGGTAGAGCTCAAAATGCAATGTATAATGGCAGATCAAGGCACATACGACGTCAGCATAACACGATATGACAACTACTCTCAACTGGAGTTATCACGATTGACTATGTGAAGTCAAAGGATAACATTGCGGATCCGCTTACAAAAGGCTTAAGCAGAGAGGTAGTACATAAGTCGTCAATGGGAATGAGACTAAAACCCTTGGAGTAAGTTTGTACAATGGAAAACCTATCCTAGAAGATTGGAGATGATCTAGGCTCAATAGGACCACCCAACTGTACGAATTGAGGTCACTGTGGGGAGTACCTCAACATACAAAGGGAGTTACAAACTTCCTAGTCCGTTTCTACTTAAACCAGTGATATCAAGAGAGGTTAAGCATATGGCTTTTAATGATTTGTAAATCACCTATGTTAGAGAGAAGTGGGGTCGCTTCAAATGGAATGGGGGGCACAATTCCTAGAGCTCTCGCAGAACCAGGATAGTGTTTCCTGACCATAACGGACACACCATGAGGGATTAGCCAGACCAGGAAGAGTAATGTGTGATGTGTAATAACGTCTACTTAAAAAGGGGTTGGTTCAAGGACATCGCGTCTACTAACTTCTAGGAGACTAAATATATGTCATAAAAGAGGGTTCAAAAGGAAACTTACCTATCCTGAATTACTTAACCGCTGAAATTTTATCGTGACACTTGAGTGTGTGGTGATCTCAATTCATTTGGGGGATTGTTGGAAATTTTGTAAAGCAAAATTAATGAGAGATCATAAGCTTTAATTGTGTGTTGGAACTTTTATGTATGGGAAGTTGTAGTTGTCCCACATTGGTGGAGAGATAAATCATTTGTTGATTTATATTTATAAAGCTCTACACGAATGTATTCCTATGTGACAAGTCACACCCAGTGGTAATCAGGAGGGTACGAAGCACCCGACATGCGCCCGCGCCCGGGCACTGGACTGGGACAAGGGCGATGGGCGCAATGTGGCGCTTTGATGATGCACTTTGCACTTCGCACGCTCGCATCGCCACGACCCTCTTGGAGCCGCCTTTAGTATTTTTTTGATGTGTCTTGGCTTTGTGTTGTCAGCTAGAGACTGTTCATGTTCCTACCTATAAAATGATTAAGATACATAATTCACTATGCCATTGAATTATAGAATTAATCTTATTGAATTGTGTATTGGACTTTTCATTTGGAATTCTAATAAGTAGACATACAAAGCTTTTTGCTTTGTTTTGAGACAGAGACTAAAAAATCGTATGGTTCATACAACACACACATCCAACGAATTTCCTAACTTTGAAACTCTGCACACTCTTGTTTTAGGTATTCTTTCAAGTGCTAGGCTAATCCCGGAGTACAATCTATTTAGGCTGCTGTACTCTGGGAAATAGACGGGTTCATATGGGTGGCTCAAAATCTATTTTAAGGGAAGCGTGACCTTCACGTGCCTTGGTCACCATTGTTTTTATTTTCTTTGTTTCTTTGTAATGTGTTTCTTAGTTTAGTTTTGTTGTGTATTTCATTCTGTCTACTTTAGTTCTTGTTTATCTAATGTAATCCGCATTTAATTAATAATATTATTATTTTAGTTTGTTTTGTGAACAGATTCCTTACAAGCTATACATTAGATTCCACCAATTCCATCCCATGTCATCAAATGTAGGGTGTCTGTCCCCAATTCACCAATCCCTACAACCGTTTTTTGAATAATTACTTTAAACGAATTAAAAGAAAGGAGAATGAGATGGGATCACCTCATTGGATGTCATCCGAAAAGTCAATTCAGGATCATCGAAATTCACTCCACTTCCATCTTTTAACGCTTCACATTTATGTACTTTCCTTATTTAGAGAATGTAATCGTATTTCTATTTATGGAAACTTGTATTCGTATCATGTTTGTATATTTCCAATTTTATAATTCGAGACTTTGATCATAATGAAATTCACAGTTTATACATACTTATTATTCATGCAATCAATTAATTAAATACGTGTTTACTTGCAAACCGACACTTGTTATACATGCAATTATTCATACATGCGTTCACGATACTCGATTTATACTTACGTATGCTTTCTATGCTTAAAAACATGTCAAAATACAAAATTATTGCATAAAATGATGACAAATGGAAGTTCAAGGGCCAAAATGTAGATAAACCAAAGTTGCTGTAACCAAGTGGCGCGATGGGGCGCGAAGCTCTACCCCTTATCCGTCGCGGGCCACTAGAGGCTTGATCCGTAGATTGTTGTTTCTTGAGCATGGATTGGCCAGTATTTTCCCCCCCCCCAATCACCTTTAAACCCCATTAAACTCAAAACCCTACTAACCATTATATAAACCAGCCTCCTACACCTCTCTTGCACTTTTCCAAACCCTCAAGACTCTCAAATCACTCCATAATCTGCTGGAATTGCAAGAAGAGGTAGATTTGTCTTAAGTCTCAAAGTGAGCTCAAACTCACTTTTCTTCATCATTTCCTCCACTACAAAGTTTGGAACAGGTCTAGGAGTGTTTCCAAAAGTTTACCTTGGTAAACTAAGGTGGAACATCACCATTTTGAGGTCCAAGTTTCTATTTTGGAAGCTTATATGGAAAACCTTTATGAAACTCAACTTTTATTCATAAATCTGATGCCTAAGATCTTCCTAAAGTCATCTATGGTTATGGGACCTGTTAGAGCTTGATTCTTACGAGTTTAAAGGTGGAAACACCCTCTAAACGTTTTGTTTTGTTATGGGTTAGACAGCCCACAAGTGATGAAACCATCCAAGTATACCATAGTTCATATGGAAAGACTTGTGTTTTGGTAAAGATGTGAACCTTGGAAGCCTTGGCTATCCTAAACTTGTTACATCGCTTCACTTGATGTTTTTATTCATATCCACTAAGTAGTTTCCTAGTCCTAAAGTAAGTTAACCCCGCCTCGTCTCCAACATTTGTCGTGTTGGGTATGACACGCCCGGGTTATTCTTATTTGGCTACTTAGTATCTTGTTAGCTTAGTTTACATTCTTGTTATTCTTGACCAACTGGATTACCAACTAAGTTTGTGAACTTTATGCTTTGGTGAATCCATACAATGAGGTTTAATAGATGTTTATCATCATACCTCCATGCATTACTTGTATGAATTCTATGATAATACATGATGGACTTATTATAAAATATAATATATAGTATAATTATATACATGAACGAATTCTTGATGTTGACCGGGTCATGGTTACACGTCAAGAACACAAGTCATATTATCTATGTCTTAAACCCCTCGTTACGATTCTAATGGGCAAGTTCGAGCCATGAAATCACATGAAAATAATAGTGTCAAAAATGAGTGTTTAGGACAAGATAATTATTTTTCGTATACATACGTTATTATACTTAAAATTCCCGTATCCGAACTCTCCACAAACTCCAAGTACTCACAACCTTGATTTCCCCCATGTAGGGTAACTTCGGTGTTTCCTTCTCAATAACTTATCAACACTCCGTTTAATCGGAAAGCTTGCAAAACCATGAGTACACTCGATTCCCTTTTTACTGTTAACACTTTTGGGTGAAATACTTTTATGCTATTAAAATCACGCAAGCACATACTTTATGCTTAAACACAACAAACAATCCAATATACATGCTTAATACATTATACTTGAATTCGTATATGCTAGACTATTCTTATGATTTGTACTTGTCATTAACTTCGTACAAGCCTCCCTTAACATGTATAGCGCTATAGGATTAATGCACCACCCGTATTCTTGAGGTCATGTTAAGTAAACTAAACGGTCTATTCATTGCTATGATTAGATTATGCTAGTGGGAATCTTTTGGTTGAAATTTATAGTTGCATGCTAGTATCATATGTTATTCTAGATAACTATTATGCTATGTGGATTCGTTTAAAACTTTTATACCTATGTTAGTATTCAAACTTGTCTGCTCGCCAATACCTTGTGTGCTGAACTATACTTTAATATGTATTGCAGGAATTTGATGATGATGATGTCGCACAGAATCTAGTAGCATGACTAGAAACGCACCCTTTAAATTTAGTATTATGTTGTATTTTTGTTTCTTGATAACTTGTTGTAATTTGCTTCAAAACTTTGTACTCGTTTTAGTAATGAAATGAAATCTCGTTTATTTAAATACTTGTCACAAATTAGTGTTATGAAGTCTAGCGTAATCTCATTTTCGTCTCACTCCGATATTTCTGCCATCGGTTGGGGTGTGACAGATTGGTATCAGAGCAATAACTATAGGGAATTAGGAAAATTTGCCGTGATTTGACCTAGTCTATAGTTTAAGTACCATACTTGACCAACCTTGAATTTTCATGATTAAAATACTTGCATTCTTCATATTTAGCATCTTGTCTCTTCTTTTGTCTTAAAATTATACATCCCTTTCCTAAGGCTAACACAATACACACATGAAGACACTCGTATTTCACAAACGAAATTATTTTTCACCAAAGGTAGTCATGAAAACCCACAACTTTTGGTGAAGTCCCTCAATCCGTGTATTCGATTTTCACGAAATTACGCCATCAAGTTAGAAGTGAAATCCACATCTTGATGGAAAATTTCCCATTAATACTCTAGTGGACCCTTACCAATGAGTCGGGATTTACTTCCTTGACCCGTTCGGTGAGTACTAACCACACTTAGGATATGATGTTGCCAAGTTAGGGGTGAAACCCATATCTTGACAACTAGTCCCACTCCTCGATTTTCAATCCCGCTAAAGTTTCGAATTTTTGATCGACTAAGGACATGTAGTAACCGGAAGGGTGAATACCGTTAACCGCTCCTCAGTGAGAGTATTCTACCTATTAGGCCAAAGCATGTTTCCCTAACTCGAAAGAACTTTCGATTCACTTTGGAATAGTCTTAGTTTCGTTCTGAGACACTCCAAATTTTACGTCGAACCTCTTTTCTGTTATATCCATTTCTATATGTTTTACATTTGATACGTTTATCGCTTCAAGTCGAAGGCACAAATCGCACGTTATCCGCAGTCTAAAACTGTACTAATAATCGAGAACTGTTAGGATCTGAGTTTGATATTGTTGTGAATGTTTAAGATGAAATCAATGAAAGAAGATAAACAACAATGAAATAGTGCAGCGGAATTAATAAACTTTCAAATCACAACAATAGAGTCATTGTTTTCATCAACATGCTTTGGTAAATTTTGATTCACGTATGCATGCAAATATTACAACTCCCCCTCAGCCTAAGATCATTCTAATTTGTTCGTACAGAATGTTAGAAGGAAAGTGATGAATACAACAGTACATGCATTGTTCTATTTATAGTATAAAGAAAACCACTGTGGCATCTTAGGCTTACGTCACCTTGACAGTGACATCTAACTAACTAACAAACTCTAACATCTGCTAAGCTAAACACTATTACATTAATATACAAACTCTATTGATCCAACAACTATTGAAGGAACCTCTGATGAGCTTTATCCTCTATTGATCCGGTAGACCTTTGCTTTAAGAGTTCTCTCTGGCTGAGTTAGGCTTTGAGCAGAGCTTGTATTCAACAGTCTTTGTAAACAAACTTTAGCTTCAACAGACCTTTGAGTACCAGATGTTTGATGTCTTTGCTTTTGGGAGGAGTTAAATATACAAAGCACTGTTTATTGTTGATCAGATGATATAGAACATTTGGCTTTCTAATCATCCGTTCTTTTATAGTGTTCAATAGATCCAATATTCTCCCCCTAGAACAGATGATTCCGAAACTCTTCTTTATTGCTGATCTTTATTTATCATCAACATTTCCCTGATTTTCCCTTGGAACTGTAATTCTAAGTTCCGAGAAAACATGTCTTCAAAACCCCTCTTCAATTCAAGGTTCAACAAGTCTTGGAGGTCATCCGCATCCAGAACATATGTATCCTCCATTTTCATCCTTTGAATCTCACCATCTGATCTTAGTATAGTCAACTCATCGGTGTCTGAGGATGACTTCCATTTTAGAATTTTTAAATCAGTTGGTTTTCTTGGGTGAAGACTTATTGTTGACGAGTTTGGTGAAAGTGGTCTGCTTACAAGGTTAGAAATTGTTTCTCTTAGTTTCTCACTTGCATCATTAGTGTGAAAGAGCAGTTGGTTCTTGATTCCCTCTTTTCTATGTTCTTTAAACATCTGCTCATCATCTTCAGCCATCTTCTTTTGCCTGTTTGCTTGGTTTAAGGCAAGTGTGGATAAGATAATGATTGAAGAAAGCTTTTTGAGTGTTTGGGTCTGTCAAGGGATTTCAACTGTTGGATAATTTGGCTTTCTTAGAACTGTAGGATCTTTCTTTCTGAGCTCTTCCAGTTTCTTGTATGTATCTACAACTCTTGGTTCAGACCATCTTACAACAGATCTTGTAGAGCCATAATTTGCAGCAATCAGTTCCTCTTTCATTCTTTTAAGCGTCAAAGCCCTATTTTGATCCACTTGTTTGTACTTTTTCTAGTCAGGTGGAGTTGGCTTGTGTAGAGGCTCATTAAATGAAGTGGTCTTGGCAGATAGACAAATAAGCAGGGTATGGAAAAAAATATCTCATTGTAGCAAGAAATTTTGGTTTAGAAATTGTAACACCTGTCAGTTGACCTTCATACCCGTGTTCTATGAACTCAGTGTGGAGTTCATGCTTTTCAAATTATACTTTACCTGCTTGGTCATTTAATGCAAAGACTGTAGATATAGAAGATGGGGGATATATGAACAAGACTCTCTTCGATCTTAGAATTTATGACATATGGCTTTTTGTTTTGGGATTCAATTTCAGCGTTCACCCAAAATTTTCGGAGAGTATCCACATATATCGGTGCATCCGCAAGCATGATATTTTTGTATTTTGATGATGTGAGAACATCGATTATTGGGTGAAAGGAAGTATTTTTATCAGTTTTCTCAAAGGTGGGAAGGTAGTTATGAGGTAGTTTGATTTGCAGAGCCATGATCAGAGAAGAAAAGTGAGGATTAGTGAAGAAGATGAGAGTGAAAATGCTTTGAAGGATACCTTTCCACAGTGAATAGAATTATAACCAATCAGAGTCTTTAAAACAGTGGTTTAAAACAGACTTTAAGGATGTATTGAAACTGTTTAATTTTGAGGCTATTTGTAAGGATGGAATTTTTATTTTCGGAATACATTTTAATGCTTTTTATTCATGGAAAACAAAATGTTGTTTTTAATCCATGTTTAGCATGCTAATCCTAGAGATCAAACTTTCAAAGGTAGATGTGTCTAAAGCTTTTGTCAGCACATCTGCTAGTTGATCCTTAGTTGGAATATGATGCAGAGAAATCAAACCTTTTTCATAGCAATCCCACATAAAGTGATGTCTGATGTCAATATGCTTGGTAGTGGAATGTGAAACTGGATTTTTAATGATCTTTTCAGCTGTTTGACTATCTAACATGAGAGAGTCTTTAAAGTAGTTAAACCAAAGTCCAATAATTGATTCTGAAGCCACAAGAGTTGAGCAGTGCAAATAGCAGTAGCAATGTACTCAGCCTCTGCTGTGGATGTTGAAACTGCGACTTGCTTTTACTTTGCCAAGAAACTAAGCAATTGCCTTAAAACTGACACCCTCCTGATGTGGACTTCCTTGTTGCATGGCATCCAACAAAGTCACTATCTAAATAACCTGAAAGCTCAACATTACCATTAGCATGATACTAGATACCAAGTGTGACCTTTTATGTATCTGAATATCCTTTTCATAGCTATGAGATTTGACTTTCTAGGTGTTGACTGGGATCTGGCACAGACACATGTGGCAAACATGATGTCTGGCCTTGATGTAGTTAGGTATAATAAAGACCCATCATGCTTCTATAAAGAGTTTGATCAACCAAGTCATCTTTGTCATCAACAGTGACCAATTTGGATGTTTCCATGGGTGTACTACATGGTTTACAATCATTCATATCAAATTTTGTAAGTAGTTCTTTGACATACTTGATTTGATGAATGAATGTACCATTGTGCAATTGCTTAACTTGGAGGCCAAGAAAGCATTGGAGTTCACCCATAGCACTCATTTCAAACTCTACTGTCATGAGTTCTCTAAACTCTCCACACATGGCATTGCATGTGGATCCAAAAATGATGTCTTCCACATAAATTTATACAAGCATCAAATCCTTTCCTCTCCATTTTAAAAACAAAGTATTATCAATTTTACCTCTTGTAAAGCTTATGGATAAGAGAAAGGTCGAAAGAGTTTCATACCAGGCTCTAGGTGCTTGTTTCAAGGCATATAAAGCTTTGTTTAGCTTGTAAAATGATATAGATAAAAAGCATCTTCAAAATCAGTGGGTTGGCATACATATACCTCTTCCTTGATTTTGCCATATAAGAAAGCGCACCTTATATCCATTCGAGACACCTTGATGTTGTGGTTGGCAACAAAGGCTAAGAACAATCTGATGGCCTCTAGTCTTGCAACAGGAGCAAATGTTTCATCATAATCAATGCCCTCTTCTTGTCTATAGCCTTGAACCACAAGCCTAGCTTTGTTTTTGACAACAATGCCCTGTTCATTTGTTTTATTTTTGAAGACCCATTTAGTACCTATGGGACATACATCCTAAGGCAATGGTACAAGTTCCCATACTTGTTGGCTTTTGAACTGTAGGAGCTCTTCTTACATGGCCTCTACCCAACTGTTGTCTTTTCGTGCCTCTTGGTACTTGACAGGTTATGGGAGTGATAGAAAACCATCAAAAAAACAAATGTTTTGGGATTGACTTCTTGTGAGAACCCCTTCATTGATATTGCCAATAACTTGGTCTGGTGGGTGATTTTTAAGGTAGATCAGATCTCCCTTGTATGGAATTATGGCATTGAGAGGTGAAGGCTGCAGATGGAAATCATCTGAGCTAACATCTGTTGGCAATTTTGAAGAGCCAACATCTATTTAAAATGGAGGTGGAGGTATAGGTGGGATAGGTGTAAACATGGGTTGACTTTTGTTCATAGAAATTAGACTTTTATCAACAGGTGTTTGACTTGATGAACTGGCAGTGGTTTGAGGATCAACAACTATTGATGCAGCAGTGGTAGAGGTTTCACAGTTGTTAGTAACATATGTTGCTCTGGTGGAGGAACTGACTTTGTATTATGGAATCACAATGTCATATCCATAATCTTGATGGGAATATTGTGGTGTACCTGTAGTGTTAGTCTTGATAGACACATCTTCAGTAAATTTTTCTAGATCAAATAATTCAGCAGGATTTGCTGGGATATTTAATGAAGAAAGTTCATTGAACTTCACATTCAATGTCTCTTCCACACACCTAGCCCTTGTGTTAAACACTTTATAGGCCTTGGCAGTGGTTGAGTATCCTAGAAAATAACCACAATCTACTTTGGTTGCAAATTTTGAAATAGAATCTTTTAAGCTTAAAATGAAACATGGGTAAATTTTGAAATATGAGATCAAATGTTTGATCTTGTACAGAATTTCATAAGTAGTCTTTTGATGTCTGGGGTTAATTGAAACTCTATTCTATACATAACAAGTACTGTTTATAGCCTCTTCCTAAAAAGACAAGGGTAAACCTGAGTCTACAAGCATTGTTCTAGCAGCTTCAATTAAAGTTCTATTTTTCCTTTCAACCACCCTATTTTAATCTGGTGTCCTTGGGATGCTGGATTGCCTAACAATCCCTTTTGACACATAGAAATCATCCAACTCCTTATTTTTAAACTCTGTTCCATTATCACTCTTAAAGAATTTTACTAGTAAGTCGAATTGCTTTCAAATTCTCTTACAAAGTCTTGCAAAATGCATGTAGTCTCATCTTTAGAGTGCAAGAAATAAGTCCATGTAAACCTTGAAAAATCATCAACTATAACAAGACAATACATTTTCTTTATAAGACTCATGATTTTTATAGGGCCAAACAAGTACATGTGTAACAATTGTAGACACTGACTTGTTCTGAACCCTTCAATTGATTTGTATGAACATTTATTGTCACACCCTGACCCGCAACGGAAATAGAAGCTGGAGCATTGGTCAAACCAAAAGGCATAACCATGAATTCATAGTGGCCATAACGAGTTCGAAAAGCAGTCTTTGGAATGTCTTCTTCACGTACTCTAAGTTGATGATAACCAGAACGAAGATTGCTTTTTGAGAAACAGGTGGCACCCTGAAGTTGATCTAAAAGATCACCGATATGAGGTAGAGGATAGCGGTTCTTGATGGTCAGCTTGTTGAGCTCTCTATAGTCGATACACATACTGAAGGTTCCATCTTTCTTCTTTACTAAAAGAACCGGCGCTCCCCAAGGTGATGAGCTAGGACGTATAAATCCCTTGTCAGTCAACTCTTGCAGCTGACTAGCTAACTCTTGCATCTCAAATGGGGCTAACCGATATGGAGATTTTGCGACTGGTGTAGCACCAGGTACAAGATTGATTCGAAATTCGACTTCTCGCACAGGAGGAAGTCTTGAAACGTCGTTGGGGAATACTTGAGGAAATTATTTAACGATTGGGATGTCTTCGAGCTTCTTTTCCTTGCCTTCCTTTTTGACTATGTGCGCTAAGAATGCGATATAGTCTTTGCGAAGGTATCTTCGAGCTTGAAGGCATGACATCAGTTTGAGCCCTTTGGAGGAGGTTTCACCAAAAATACGTAAACTTTGACCGTCAGCGAGAGGAATTCAAATAAACTTCTCGTAACAAACAACTTCAGCGTGATGCTGACTAAGCCAGTCCATACCAATGATGGCGTCAAAACTACCCAAGTTCATAAGGATAAGATCAATTGAGAAATCATGATCATTGAGGGTCAGAGTGCAATCTCGAATAATCGAGTCTAACATAATAGGTTCACCATCAGCAACTTCCACCGTGAATGATTCATCTAGACTAGCGCGAGGTAAATTAAGTATAGATTCGAACTCTTAGGACACGAAACTCTTATCCGCACTAGTGTCAAATAGAATAGATGCATAAGTACCGTTAATGAGAAACGTACCGTTAACCACATTAATATCAGCTCTAGCTTGATTGGCATTGATATTGAAAGCTCTTCCTCTTGCGGGTGGATTGGCTTGATTCATCGAATTATCTTGAGCTTGGGCATTTATGATATTCACCAAACGTGGGCAAGTGTTTTGGAAATGGGTTGGATCACCACAATTGAAACATGCTCTGACTGGTTGCATCATAGGGTAGTTGGGTTATTGGTAGGGTTGAACCATGGGTTGAGCAGGTGGTAAGAGTAGAGGTTGTTGGTATTGGGCTTGGCCTACCACTTGATTGTTGGGTTGGGCTTGAGGTTGATTGCGGTTTGGCTTTTGGAGGATGCGACAAGTTTGAATTGTGTGACCTGCATGACCACAACTTGTGCAATATTGACAAAGGTTCTCAGGAGGGTGGTGATATTGGCATCAGTTGCATTTTGGGTGTGAACCTATGTAGGGTTTCTTGAATGGGGAGGCAGGATGAGCAACTTATGTGATTGGGGCAACAACGATAGGGGGATTGGTTTGGGTAACAACAAAATTCTTCCCATTGCATTTCCTTTTACCAGCAAACTTAGAAGACGAACCTGTTTGGGTTGGGGTTTGGGTTTCAGCAGGTGTCTTATCTTTCTTCTTCTCATCTTTAAAATCGCCACTTCGGATGCGATTTTCCGTGAGCTCAGTAGCCAGCTCCATTGCAGCTTTGAGGGTTGCAGGTGTAGTACTCAACACAGAATCTTGAATTTTCGAGGGAAGACCTCGAATGTAGTGCTCAATTAAACGATAGAGTGGAGTGAACAAGTTGGGCACCATCTGATTTAACTCAAGAAATGTCACACCCCGACCCGCAACGGAAAAGGTGACCGGGGCATGATTGGGTTATCATCAAAGCTTTATACGTTTCATATTCATTAAATACAATTTAATAAGAAATTTACAACTATAATTACATCATGACCTAACATCAATCTAAGCTTCTTTGTTTTCCTCTAAGGCATTTCCTATGTTTTCCTTGCTTCATCCTGTTCACCTGTATCATGTGTAAAAGGGTTTTTGGATCAACAAAAAGTTGGCGAGTGAATCCTATGGAAAACATTTGAACAAGTTTATTTAATTGGTTATGAAATGAGTGCACAACCACACATGAGTAAAAATAGATGTAAACTTACTCAACAATCATTAGATATTAAATAAAGCACACATGAACAATAATGGGACGTTTAGAGGCACGCGTTGCTCAACTCGTCTCTCACGAGGAACTGATGGGCCTAATGAATGAATTGCATTAAACATGATAATATGAAAGACATAACTACAAACAATATAAACTCAATGATACACACATGAACAATAATGAATTGATTTTGAGGCACGCGTTGTTCAACTCGTCTCCCACGAGGAACTGATGGGCTTAATGAATGAATTTCATATAATTTGACAAAATGAAAAACGTAATCACAACAATATAAACAATCTAAGTTTAGATCACGATATGGTATGGCACAAGTTTAAATAAACAAGTTAATTATTTTGTCACACATGACACACCCCAAAACGTGTAATTAAAAAGGGGGAGTTGTAAGATTCACTCACAGTGGGTGCGTTCGGTTGATGATGTTGAATGCACGCGAAGTGGTTTTAACCACGAGTGAAATTAACCTAGATAAATAGCATTATGGTTTGGTAAGTAAACGGATTTTATTAATCCATTTTAGTAAGATTGTTGGGTGTATTTTTGTGAGTTTAAGGCTATTTTCTAACCTTAAAAATGTTATTTTTAAGTATTTTTAATTGATTTTTAAATAAAATAAATAAATAAAAATAATAAAAAAATTTGACTTTTTTTGACCGTTGACCGTTGACCTTGACTTTGACCGGTTCGTATGCGAGTATATGTGCGCTGAGTGAGGCTCGAACCCGAGACCTCTCGTACGCGTGCACGCAGCTCTACCAACTGAGCTACGTGTCTAACCCGAAATATATCTGTTTTTAATTATATTTATATACTAATTAGATTAAACCGAAAATCATTTATTTTTAAAAACGATTTAACTGAATCGGACCGGTGCGCTCCACAGGTCTCCAACCCGGGACCTGTGGGTTGAGTTAACACACAGTCCACCGCTGGACTGTGTGTTTAACATGTTATATAAACCGATTTTTATTATACTTAAATACAAACTAAGTATTTTCATTTCTGACTTATTTAAAAAGGTAAATAATTGTCCGAGTCGGTGCAGAAGAGCGGACTCGAACTCGTGTCCTGTGATTAAACATACACACAGTCCACCACTGGACTGTGTGTCTAACTTGGTTATTATTCCGGTTATTAATAAACTTAACATATATATGAAATGAATCCGGTTCAGTTAACAAAAAAATGACATTTTTATTAAGGCAGCGTGTGTGGGACAAGATTCGAACTCGAGACGTTAGTGTGTTTAATGTGCACACAGTCCACTGCCGGACTGTGTGTCTAACCCGAGTAATAACTTGATTTTAATTATACTTATATGTTATCGAACTTCGTCTTCTTCGTTAGTTTTAACCAGAATCGGAAATCCGACTGATTCAATGTTTTAATCGGTTTCTTTAGCGTTTTTTAGTTAATTACAGGTGAGGTTAAATAAAAAGAATGAAGAGAAATTAGGCGTGAGGTATACTGACTGGTTTCCTCTGTTTTTCCGGCGAAACTCCGGCGACAGCAACAGGTTCCGGCGTCGTGTGTCTTGCAGCAGAGAGTCTTCAGAAAGCTTACAAAGGACGTGGGTGACTTCGGTATAGGCTCAGGGGGTTAGTAAGGCTTAGAAAAGGAGGGTTCGGTTTTCCGGCGATGAGCAGAAAATTTCCGGCGAGTGAGTTTTCGCCGAGAAAGGGTGCGGTTTTGAGCGAAAAAGTTTGCAGAGGTTCGAGGGGGTATTTATAAGGCAAGTCGTCGATGAATTTGGTCCGATTTCCGACTTGATTCAAAGTCATTACGTTTTCCGGCGGTTATAACTTGTGTCGCGAGCTCAGGCGTCGGTTATAACCGATGATGAGTTAAAGTTTACGTTATAACTGAAAAAGTCGTAAATTATTGTGCATTTGGGCGCCGGTTTTTGAATTCGGAATAACATGTTATGAATTTATTGTCTTCATTATTTAACAAGAGATACAAGTGGCGCAGTGGTTTAAGTGTTGAATGTTAAGTCTGTGTTGACCCGGCGACTGACCCGGGTTCGAAACCCGGCATAACCAAATTGTTTTTATTTTCTTATTTTTGACAGTTTTTCAAAAACAAGCTATATATTCCCATATAATAATTAATTATGTATCGTTTAAAATTATTTTGGGCAATAAATTCGCAACGAAATTTTTAACTGATTGTTCGGTTAATAAACGGAGCGGGTTTGGTAAAATCCGTTTTTTGACGGATATTACAGTATCCCCTGTTTTTTAGAAATTTCGTCCCGAAATTTAAATAGTGATATATTTGATTAAAAGAATGATGGTGTTTAGTTTGACAGTTACATGCTTAGAGAAAGTAAGGGTTTAAGTTTTTGTTCGAGGCGGTAACGTTCCTTGTAAGGGTTAAGTACCCTATTACAGGAATCGCTTTTTGTTGCCTACTGTAAAAAGTATTGATAAGCAGAGTTGATTCGCTAACTATGATATCATGCATAAGGGTTTGGATATGTTTGGAAGGATATGGTTATATCCTAAGGCAAAACTTCTAATACTACAACCTACATGGAACATAAATAAACACAATAGCTAATATTAAATAAACACAACAGCTAATATCAGTAAGTTATGATTAGTTCTACGACTATAGAACATAAATAAACACAACAGCTAATATTTGAACCCACATTCTGATAGTATATATGTTTGAATGGTGACAGTTTCTCTCTCATTTGTTATGATGGAGAGGTTAGTTTATATAGAAATGGAACACAATCCAATTTCTTTAAATAGCGAGATGATATAAATGTAACACAAATTTCAACCAAGGCAATACTAAATCCTACATGGAACTTCTCATAACCGCCTGATAATGCCTTTGATCCTTTGGCAAGAATACTTATATATAGGAAGTACCAGCGGCGTATCCACCATATTCTTGCCAAATTTTCATTGGTTTTATCCACAAGTTATGATTAGTTACCAAGAAACTACTAAATCCTACATAGAACTTCTCATAACCGTCTGACAATGCCTCTGATCCTTTGACAAGAATACTTATATATAGGAAGTACCAGCGGCGTATCCACCATATTCTTGTCAAATTTTCATTGGTTTTATCAGTGAATTATGATTAGTCCTATATGACTCTACAACCAATACAACAAACATAAAATACTGAAATGAAAAATGTCTGTGCGATCAAGGCTCAATCAAACGGAGCCGATCGTATTGCATGTACTGAAAATGAAAATGTCTGTGCGATCAAGGCTCAATCAAGCAGAGCCGATCGTATTGCATGTACTGAAAATAATGAACTTAATCTAAACAACAATCACACAAACAGCCTATGCATGGAACCTCTCATAACCGCCTGATAATGCCTCCGATCATTTGACAAGAATACTTATATATAGGAAGTACCAGCGGCGTATCCACCATATTCTTGTCAAATTCTCATTGACTTTATCCGCAAGTTATGATTAGTTCTATGCGACTCTACACAAACACAACAACCATAAGATACTGATAATGAAAATGTCTGTGCGATCAAGGCTCAATCAAACGGAGCCGATCGTATTGCATGTACTGAAAATGAAAATGTCTGTGCGATCAAGGCTCAATCAAACGGAGCCGATCGTATTGCATGTACTGAAAATGAAAAAAATGTGGGCACGCCAGGTTCAACCTCATAATGAAATGGGGAACATGCTCAACGCTCATAAAATGGGGAGCGGCGGCCTATGAAATTGCATGTACTAAAAATGAAAAATGTAGGCACGCCAGGTTCAACCTCATAATGAAATGGGGAACATGCTCAACGCTCATAATGTAATGGGGAGCGGCGGCCTATGAAATTACATGTACTGAAAATAATAAACAATAATTACTCATACAGTCTACACATGGAACCTCTCATAACCGCCAGATAATGCTTCTGATCCTTTGACAAGAATACTTATATATAGGAAGTACCAACGGCGTATCCACCGTATTCTCGTCAAAGTTTCATTGGCTTTATCCTTAAGTTATGTTTGGTTCTATGTGATAAAGAAAAACATAAAGCTAAACGATAGGAGTTGAATCTGGATTTTCGGTGAAGAGGACTAATTGGGTATCTTCGTTTGGGCCGTCATTATCTTCGACAGGATTGGCGTTGATTTTGAAGACTCTTCCTCTTGCTGGTGGCCTAGTGGTTGGGTTTTCTTGGTTTACTTGGTTAACTGGGTTTGATTGGGCTTGAGTGTTGATGACGTTAACCGATTGAGGGCATGTGTTTCTAAAGTGGGTAGGGTCGCCACAATTGAAACAAGCTTGAACATATGGGAACATGGGGTATTGGGGTTGTTGATAGGTTTGGTTCATGGTTTGGGTAGGGGAAGAGATTTGGTTTTGAAAGGTGCGGCAAACCTTGCTCAAATGACCATAGCGTCCACAAGTTGCACATAGTCGACAAGGTAAGGTAAGGGGATGGTGATAAAAACAGTTGTTGCATCGAGGGTGAGGTCCAAGATATGGTTTCTTATTTGGGTAAGTTGAGTTGGGTGCCACTTGAGTGATTGGGATAGCTTGGATGGGTATGGCGTGTGAAATTGGTTGATTTCGTTGGATAGCAGCGAAAAGTTGCCCGTCTCTTTTTCTCTTAGAATTGGATTGAGAAGGGGATTCGGTTTGAGTGTAGTCGGAGGTTTCAGTCGATGCTTTATCCTTCTTCTTCTCCTCCTTGAAGTCTTTGTTCCGGATTCGGTTCTCGGTGAGCGCTGTTGCTAGCTCCATTGCTGCTTCCAAAGTTGCAGGCGAGGTACTTATTACAGAGTCTTGAATCTTTGACGGAAGACCACGAATGTAGTGCTCGATCAAACGGTAAAGGGGAGTGAACATGTTGGGAACCATTTGATGTAACTCGAGGAATCTTTTGTTGTATGTGGTGTGGTCTCCTTCCTTTTGCTTCAACGAATAAAATTCATCTTCTAATTTCTTGATTTCGCTCCTTGGGCAAAATCGTCTGGTCATGATTTCCTTCAATTCGTTCCAAGTTAAAGTCATAGTATCTTCCACACCTCGTTTTGCCTTCTCTGTATTCCACCAAGTAAGTGCTATCCCATATAATCGACCGGTAGCATAACGCATTTTGCGATCATCGGGGCAATCGCAATTTAGAAAAGTGTTCTCCATTTCTTCAAACCAATGGAGGAGAGCAGTGACAACTCAGTCCCTTTGTATTTTGGAGGGTCGCATGATTTGAAATGCTTGTAGGTGCATTTAGTGGTATTTGAGGGAGAGTTGATAATGTTTTGGTTTTCTTGATTGACAGGATTAGCGGTGAGTGCTTGTTGTACTTGGATTACAATGTTGGGTATTACGGCAGCCATTTGTTGAGCGATTAGGGCAGCCATGCGTTCGCGGGCTTTTCCTGCTCTCGTCTTCCTACGAGCGTGGTTAGAAGACATCTACAAGGAATACATGTCAAGAGTATGAGTTGGATGTTTTTGGGTTCATGGGTCGGACTAGGAATGAACATTCATAAAATAATTATAGAAAAATAAATCTACTACATCCATAGGATGTCTTGGGCTTTGCTCGCCATTAGGCCCTACATGCCGCCATACTTTACCTTTGTAATCATGTGGGCCCCCATGAATACCGGTTTTTCATATGGTTCGCACGGGTTTGCCTGGTTGCGTACACTAAAACCCGGAGAAAATCGAGAAATATGTATACAACGTGTGATATTCGGAATGTGTCCAGGTGTAGACACGGTGACACCTCAAAGTGAGGTTAGTTCGAACGACGTTTGGTGTGGCATGCTTTGGCCTAATAGGTCCTTCGTACTCTCATCGTTAGTCCCCAGGTAGGCAAACTGGTCCGTTATATTGGATTTATACGAATGCCAACCTAGACAGGACGTTCCGACTACCGGTACTTGTACCCTTCCAGTTACTACATGCCCGTCGCAGAACTCACTTTGATGAGATTTGAAAATTGCAACAAAATCTTTGAATAATGAGAGTATGAAAATGAATTGAATATATGAACATTGATATATGTATAATGAATATGTATATAAGCATGTATGTTTGACTGTAAGTATAATCAAATATGAAACAAATAAATATCACAAGTTTGTATGTAACCACCTAATCAATTAAAATTTAGGCAGACTATAGTATAGGCTCTAAGGGTCTAATAACCTATCCTATATCCCTATAGTCATGGCTCTGATACCAATCTGTCACACCCCGACCCGCAGCGGAAAAGGTGACCGGGGCATGATTGGGTTATCATCAAAGCTCATGACATTTATTATACGTTTCATATTCATTAAATACAATTTAATAGGTAATTTACAACTATAATTACATCATGACCTAACATCAATCTAAGCTTCTTTGTTTTCCTCTAAGGCATTTCCTATGTTTTCCTTGCTTCATCCTGTTCACCTGTATCATGTGTAAAAGGGTTTTTGGATCAACAAAAAGTTGGCGAGTGAATCCTATGGAAAACATTTGAACAAGTTTATTTAATTGATTATGAAATGAGTGCACAACCACACATGAGTAAAAATAGATGTAAACTTACTCAACAATCATTAGATATTAAATAAAGCACACATGAACAATAATGGGACGTTTAGAGGCACGCGTTGCTCAACTCGTCTCTCACGAGGAACTGATGGGCCTAATGAATGAATTGCATTAAACATGATAATATGAAAGACATAACTACAAACAATATAAACTCAATGATACACACATGAACAATAATGAATTGGTTTTGAGGCACGCGTTGTTCAACTCGTCTCCCACGAGGAACTGATGGGCTTAATGAATGAATTTCATATAATTTGACAAAATGAAATACGTAATCACAACAATATAAACAATCTAAGTTTAGATCACGATATGGTATGGCACAAGTTTAAATAAACAAGTTAATTATTTTGTCACACATGACACACCCCAAAACGTGTAATTAAAAAGGGGGAGTTGTAAGATTCACTCACAGTGGGTGCGTTCGGTTGATGATGTTGAATGCACGCGAAGTGGTTTTAACCACGAGTGAAATTAACCTAGATAAATAGCATTATGGTTTGGTAAGTAAACGGATTTTATTAATCCATTTTAGTAAGATTGTTGGGTGTATTTTTGTGAGTTTAAAGCTATTTTCTAACCTTAAAAATGTTATTTTTAAGTACTTTTAATTGATTTTTAAATAAAATAAATAAATAAAAATAATAAAAAATTTGACTTTTTTTGACCGTTGACCGTTGACCTTGACTTTGACCGGTTCGTATGCGAGTATATGTGCACTGAGTGAGGCTCGAACCCGAGACCTCCCGTACGCGTGCACGCAGCTCTACCAACTGAGCTACGTGTCTAACCCGAAATATATCTGTTTTTAATTATATTTATATACTAATTAGATTAAACCGAAAATCATTTATTTTTAAAAACGATTTAACTGAATCGGACCGGTGCGCTCCACAGGTCTCCAACCCGGGACCTGTGGGTTGAGTTAACACACAGTCCACCGCTGGACTGTGTGTTTAACATGTTATATAAACCGATTTTTATTATACTTAAATACAAACTAAGTATTTTCATTTCTGACTTATTTAAAAAGGTAAATAATTGTCCGAGTCGGTGCAGAAGAGCGGACTCGAACTCGTGTCCTGTGATTAAACATACACACAGTCCACCACTGGACTGTGTGTCTAACTTGGTTATTATTCCGGTTATTAATAAACTTAACATATATATGAAATGAATCCGGTTCAGTTAACAAAAAAATGACATTTTTATTAAGGCAGCGTGTGTGGGACAAGATTCGAACTCGAGACGTTAGTGTGTTTAATGTGTACACAGTCCACTGCTGGACTGTGTGTCTAACCTGAGTAATAACTTGATTTTAATTATACTTATATGTTATCGAACTTCGTCTTCTTCGTTAGTTTTAACCAGAATCGGAAATCCGACTGATTCAATGTTTTATTCGGTTTCTTTAGCGTTTTTTAGTTAATTACAGGTGAGGTTAAATAAAAAGAATGAAGAAATTAGGCGTGAGGTATACTGACTGGTTTCCTCTGTTTTTCCGGCGAAACTCCGGCGACAGCAACAGGTTCCGGCGTCGTGTGTCTTGCAGCAGAGAGTCTTCAGAAAGCTTACAAAGGACGTGGGTGACTTCGGTATAGGCTCACGGGGTTAGTAAGGCTTAGAAAAGGAGGGTTCGGTTTTCCGGCGATGAGCAGAAAATTTCCGGCGAGTGAGTTTTCGCCGAGAAAGGGTGCGGTTTTGAGCGAAAAAGTTTGCAGAGGTTCGAGGGGGTATTTATAAGGCAAGTCGTCGATGAATTTGGTCCGATTTCCGACTTGATTCAAAGTCATTACGTTTTCCGGCGGTTATAACTTGTGTCGCGAGTTCAGGCGTCGGTTATAACCGATGATGAGTTAAAGTTTACGTTATAACTGAAAAAGTCGTAAATTATTGGCGAGATCGTCGGGATTTCCGACGACTGCATTTGGGCGCCGGTTTTTGAATTCGGAATAACATGTTATGAATTTATTGTCTTCATTATTTAACAAGAGATAGAAGTGGCGCAGTGGTTTAAGTGTTGAATGTTAAGTCTGTGTTGACCCGGCGACTGACCCGGGTTCGAAACCCGGCATAACCAAATTGTTTTTATTTTCTTATTTTTGACAGTTTTTCAAAAACAAACTATATATTCCCATATAATAATTAATTATGTATCGTTTAAAATTATTTTGGGCAATAAATTCGCAACGAAATTTTTAACTGATTGTTCGGTTAATAAACGGAGCGGGTTTGGTAAAATCCGTTTTTTGACGGATGTTACAAGAAATCACTTATTGTATGTTGTGTGGTCTCCCTCCTTTTGTTTCAAAGAGTAAAACTCATCCTCCAATTTCTTGATTTCGCTTCTTGGACAGAAGCGTCTTGTCATGAGCTCCCTCAACTCTTCCCAAGTTAAGGCCATAGCAGCTTCAGCACCTCGTTTTCCTTTCTCTGTGTTCCACCATGTAAGTGCTACCACATACAAACAACTGGTAGCATATCGCACCTTGCGATCATCGAGACAATCGCAATTGAGAAAAGTGCTTTCCATCTCCTCAAACCAACGGATGAGGGCGGTGACACCTTCTGTCCCCTCGTATTTTGGAGGATAGCAGGATTTGAAATGCTTGTAGGTGCATTTGGTGGTGTTGGGGGAGGATTGGCGACATTTTAACCTTCTTGATTGGTGGGGTTGATGGGATTGGCGGCAAGGGCTTGTTGGACTTGTACAACAATGTCGCGAAGTACGGCAGCCATCTGTTGGGCTATTTGAGTGGCCTTGCGCTGCCCAGATCTTCCTGACCTTCTACCACCTCGAGAGTGTCTAGAAGACATCTACAGGAAATACGTAGCGAGATTATGAGTTGAGTATTTGTAGGTGTCATGTGTCGTAAAGAAAGAAAACCACATTCACAAATAATTGAGAAAATAAATTTACTACATCCATAGGATGTCTTGGGCTTTGCTCATGGTTGGGCCCCAAATGTCTCCCATACTTCGGCCTAGGTAGTCATGTGGGCCCCCATGACTATTGGGCTTTGTAGGGTTCACATTGGTGTTGGCCTGTTAACGCTCGCATCACCCGAATGAAAATCCTAAAACATGATTGCAAGATATAAGGTCGGAGGGTGTCCAGGTGTAGACACAATGACAACTCAAAGTGGGATTAGTTCACACGACGTTTGGTGTGGCATGCTTTGGCCTAATAGGTCCTTCGTACTCTCATCGTTAGTCCCCAGGTAGGCAAACTGGTCCATTATATTGGATTTATACGAATGCCAATCCTAGACAGGACGTCCCGACTAACGGTACTCGTACCCTTCCAGTTACTACATGCCCGTCGTAGAACTCACTTTGATGAGTTGAAAACATGAAAACATTACAAACTCCTTATGAAAGAAATCATGAAAATTTGTGAATTTCTGTTGTGTGTGTTTTCATAGACATGATATGTTAAAAATATATAAGCCATAATAAATATCACACAATAACATGTAATAGTGGAAGTGCTTGCATGCATTTGTGTGTGAAATAAATATAAAAAAAATAAACATCATAAGTTTGCATGTAACACGTAAGCATTTAAAATCTAATCAACTATAGTATAGGCTCTAAGGGTCTAATAACATATCCTATATCCCTATAGTCAGAGCTCTGATACCAATCTGTCCACACCCTGACCCGCAGTGGAAATGGAAGTCGGGGCATGATTGGGTTTTCATCAATCATATTTATTACTTGAAATTGAAAGGAAATATCCAAACACAAAGAAACATACAAACACAAGAAACATTGTTCTAGACAAATCATATTTTATTCATCTTCTAAGGCCAATCCTGAGTGTTCCTCTCCTCAACCTGTCCACCTGTATCATACGTAAAATAAAAGTTTGGGTCAACAAAAGTTGGCGAGTGAATCCAAATTAAACATTTAAACAATTTAATTACATTGATTATTTAAAAAAAATATGTGCAAAGACCATATATGAGCATATGTATGTATGTATATCAACAAACCACAAACCACAAAATAGCACCAATGTACACAATGCATGATAAATGATAACTGTGAGATCAAGGCTCAATCAAACAGAGCCGATCTAATGAGGCACGCAATGCTCAACTCGTATCCAACGAGGAACTGATGGGCCTTGTATGAATGATTTGCACTGAAATGACATAATGTAACCACATATAACAACAACGACAAAAATATACACACTAGATCACATAATGGTGTTAGCACAAGCGTTTGAATAAATAAAATATGTAAACGACACATGATACACCCCAAAACATGATTAAAAAGGGGAATTTGTAAGGATTCACTCACCAACTTTTGTTGACCCAAACTTTTATTTTACACATGATATAGGTGGACAGGCTGAGGAGAGGAACACTTAGGATTGGCCTTAGAAGATGAATAAAATATGATTTGTCTAGAACAATGTTTCTTGTCTTTGTATGTTTCTTTGTGTTTGGATATTTCCTTTCAATTTCAAGGAATAAATATGAAACTTAATTGTATTAAATGTCATGAGCTTTGATGAAAACCCAATCATGCCCCGACTTCTATTTCCGCTGCGGGTCATTGTGTGACATTTATGTTGTTTACCTTTTAAACTGGAAACACAATGTTCATCATTGGTGAATCGTTTTGATGGTAGACCTCTTACAAGACCTTGTTTAGAGGGTGTGGTAATAGTTTTGAGATTTTTGTGACCAAGTCTTCTATGCTATAATTCTGTCTCTTTTATTTGAGGCAACTGAGAACAGACATGCATTAGACGTTGGATTATCTTTCAACATATCAACCACATACACATTGCCACTCCTATGAGCAATAAGTTGTGCTTTGCTCTCAGCAATGATTGTTTCAATCTTTTTAACCACTGTTGGCCCAACAATCTGACAATGTTTCTTAGTGAAGAATGACCCATAACCTTTGTCACTCATTTGAGACACACCAAGAAGATTGAATATTAGATTGTTAATAAGATTGACATTTTCAAACTTGTTTTTCCCTGCTTGAATTGTCCCAGACCCTAACACCTTACCTTTTGAATTGTTACCGAAGGATATATCACCCCCTCCATGTGCTAGAAAATCTTTGAGAATAGCTCTACATCTTGTCATGTGCATGGAGCCTCCATTATCGACATACCATAAACTATCAAGGCAAGTAGAAGCTCCCTGCGTATCAGTAACATATTAGTTTTTGGTGAGTGTCCAAAGCCAAAAAGTCCAGGAGAATGGTCAGAGTTTTGAGCAGATTTTTGAAACATCTGTTGTGAACCATATTCTATCAAATGATTGTAACCATGAGGATGCTTGTTTACTCTTGGTTTTGAGGGTCTTTTGTAGACCTCATAGCCAAGTGGTACACTCTTATAAGCTGGTTGGCCATATCCTCTTGGAAATTTATTCGCTGGTGGTGCATCTGTTACCTGAACCTCTTTGGGAACATAGGTCATATGCAATTGTTTGAACAGGGACAAAGGTTTGTTTGGTCGTTTCTTTTCTTAATCTCAAGTGTTTTGGATTTATACTCATTCCTTTTGACTTCAAAATTTTTGAGATAAACACACTCTTGAGTTTTGTGATTTTTCTTGACACAAATGGTAAGTGAGGTGCATCAACAATTACACTTGTTTTGTTAATATCATATGCTTTTAGAAGAAAACAGTTTTTTGTAACATGATTCTTCTTTTCACAAAAATCACAAAACAAGTTTGTTATCTTTTCTTTCTTCTTCACTTTTCACCCTTTTTGTCAACAGATGATGCAACATCTGCTGGAAGGTCTTTAGGGGAATGATCTTGACTTGGGGTGCTATTACTCCTTCAATGGTTTAAAAATCCATTGGCTTAAAATTTTCAAGAATGTCACATTCATCTGACAGGTAGGTTTGAATTGATATTTCTCAATCTCCTCAAAAGTTTGAGGATACTTCTGGTCTTTCTAAAATAATTTTCTTACCATTTGGTTCAGTGACTTTTATTTCTTGACTAGCCAAATTTGTTGGAACAATTTCAACCAAACCACAATCATATACAGCAGTGTTTTGAAAAACTTGGTCATTTTTTCTGAAACCTACACCAAATTTTACATTGCTTTTGATTTGTGATTCTAACATAACTCATAACCTTTGTAGTATGTAGATTCAGAATTAGCAAATAGAGCAAAATTTCATTAGTGAGTTCCTTAGGTAAGCTACTCCAATCAACAAAATCTTGTGTAAAGAAGCTCTGTTGACTGGTCTCTGCTTGAGCAGAGGTTTGTGTAGCTTGTGGTGCAGGTTGCACTTGGACCTGAGGCACTGGAGCTTGAACATATTGTACCTGAGGAACAGTGATTTGGACATACGGGACAGGAACAATGTTTACAGGGTGTGCAAAATGAGCAGTGTTTTGCATCTGTGGAGCAGGGGTATATTGGGAATAATGGACAGTGTTTTGAGTATTTTGAGGTCTAGGACTTGGATGTGTAATTATAGGGCCATTTGTTTGGCTCCTACATTCCCTAACAAAATGACCTAGCCTATTACACTTATAGCACTTGATTTTTGACTTATCCAACTCCACTTTTAAACCCCCATGCAACCCTAGAAAGTTCCTACCAGTTTTCTTGTAAAACTTGCTAGTCCTAACACTTAGCAGGGCCAATTGATGCAAGATGTCCATTTCTTCCAAATCAACATGATCAAAATGTTGAAGATCATTTAACTCAAAAGATAAGTTGTTAGAAACTTGGTTTTCCCCATTTGCTGCAAAAGCATAATTGGGTGAGTAAGAATCAGAGTTGAAATTTCCACCAGAAGTTATATCAATAAAATGATCAAAACTCTGATCCTTACTACCACTAGAGGCTTCTTCTTGACCAAAAAGTGTTGTACTACCAAAGGCATAGTCATCAGCAACTTTTCCTGACTCTTGTAGCTTATTTTTCTGGTTAAGCTCTCTCTCATAAGTGAGAAGCCTACCATGAAGATGAGTCAAACTCATCTCCTTGAACCCAACAGCGGTTCTAGTTACAAAAACAATAGCGTCCCATTTTTCTTGTAATGATCTTAAAAATCTATAATTTAGGGTTGAATTAGGATAATTAACATTTACCAGTTTTAATTCACTGATTAGACAACTAAACCTTTCAAACTACTGAGTTAATGATTCTCCTTTAACATGAAAAATGTTTCATATTGTTGGTTTAAAACTTCACGATTGTTTTCAGTAACCTCCTTTGTCCCACCGAATTGTTCTTTCAAAGCATCCCACAACTCCTTTGCACTATTGCAATACAACATGCCAGCATACATATCATTTGGCAAAGCCCTAGCAACGATGCTACATCCCTTTGCATCTAGCTCGATTTTCTGAAAATCTTGCTCGGAGTAGTTTTCTGGATTCTTTGGAACTTGAATTTTTGGGTCTTCAGCACTCGGTACCATCGGAACATGAGGTCTGAAGATAACTGATTTCCAGCAACCCGTATTTTGTTATGCAAGTATGTGACCCATCCATCTTTGGCAGATATTATATTCCGATCTGACAAGGATCAGAGGTTTATACATTGTGCCAGTGTTGTGTGGATCTTGTGGATTTTAAGACATTCTGATTGTTTACAAACAGATTTTTGTTTGAAAAACTTTGGACGTAAATAAACTTTCACTCTGTTTTTTACATCCAACGAACAAATGAACTAGTAATAACAGCTAATCTGTGTATATCAAATTGATTGTTAAATCAAGATTAATTGACCAATCTCTGATACCAATTGTTAGGATCCGAGTTTGATATTGTTGTGAATGTTTAAGACGAAATCAATGAAAGAAGATAAACAACAATGACATAGTGTAGTGGAAATAATAAACTTTCAAATAACAACAATAGAGACATTGTTTTCATCAACATGCTTTTGTAAACTTTGATTCACGTATGCATACAAATATTATAACTCCCCCTCAGTCTAAGATCACTCTAATTTGTTCGTACAGAATGTTAGAAGGAAAGATATGAATAGAATAGTACATGCACTGTTCTATTTATAGTACAAAGCAAACCATTGTGGCATCTTAGGCTGACGTCACCTTAATATTGACATCTAACTAACTAACAAACTCTAACATTTGCTAAACTAAACACTGTTACATTAATATACAAAACTTTGTTGATCCAACAACTGTTGAAGGAACCTCTGATGAGCTTTATCCTCTGTCGGTCCAACAAACCTTTGCTTTAACAGTTCTCTCTAGCAGACTTTAGGCTTTGAGCAGAGCTTGTATTCAACAGTCTTTGTAAAAAGACTTTAGCTTCAACAGACCTTTGAATAGCAGATGTTTGATGTCTTTGCCTTTGGGAGGAGTTAAATATAAAAAGCACTGTTTATTATTGATCAGATGATATAGAACATTTTGGCTTTCCAATCATATGTTCTTTTATAGTGTTCAATGATCCAACAAGAACAAACTAAATTTATATTCCTTTCGTTTCTATAAGTGATTATACAATGTGAATACATGTTATACTTGTACAAGTTACGTGAAACTTACGTGTTACATGAAATACTTCTATGTTCATTCATGCAACAACCATTATTTTCCAAACACATTATGATCAATTCTCATCCATTCCCCTCTATTTCAACTTTTAGATGTCTTCCAACCGTAACTCGAACTCATGAAAAAGCTCCAAGTCAAGCTCCAAACCCGAGGATGATTCGATGTCCCAGAAGGACATGATGAAGTCATGGCCAAGCAAATGGCCAAACTTATCTTCGATATCATTAGTAAGATCCAACAAAACCCTAACAACGTCGAATCCCCTCACGCCTCGGTTGACTCCAAAGTTGACCCACCTACATCAACCTTCATGTTTAAGCAGCTTAACTCTTGCAGCCCGATGCCATTCACAGGCAAGGAGGAGCAACGAAACTGCTTCAATGGTTCTATGCCACTGAAGTCACGTTTCGTCATAGCGGATGTCCCGAACACCTCCGCACTACTAACGCGACCAACATTTTCCGATCGAAAGCACCTGATTGGTGGACCGCCGAACGCAACACGCGTGGTGACGACGCTGTATATGCATTGACTTGGGCCAAGCTCAAGAAGCTCATGAAGAACAAATTCTTTCCTCCCCACGAGCTCCAACAACTCGAGAATGAGTTTTGGAACTTAAGCAAGTTGGGAGCGACAACACCGGCCTCACATCTAGGTTCAAGCATATTAGTGCCCTTTGCCCTGTCCAAGTCAATTCCATCGACAAGGCTATTGTGAAATAGATCTGAGCCCTCCCTTCCTCCTTCTCTAACTATGTTGAGTCTGCTCAACCGAAAACCCTTGAAGAACCTACCGCTTAGCCGCCAAATTCAACCATAACCGAATTTTGGATGGAACCTACAACATGAAGGGTTTGACCAAAACTATTCACCAAGCCACGCAAACCTATCACCAAACCATTCAAACCCTCACCCTCACCCTCACCCTCACCCTCACCCAACACCAACGATAAGAAGCGAAAGGCTTCGAACCGAAACTGTGTTGTTATTACTCCACAAAACCCTCCACAACAACAACTCACCATAACCCAAAACCCCGAACAGCTAAGTGAGCTTACATTGGGACTCATCCAAAGTGTGTGACCTGCACCTACCATCACCCAACCACCTTACCATGCCACCTCTTCACTACGTGTAATAGGTTTGACCACTTTAACACCCAATGCCGAAGCAGCTAAAAGCCGCAAGGCAACTAAACCCAACCACCGGCCCAAAACCAAGCCCAACCGTAAGCAAACGACGGTCACACTTGCTACAAGTGTGGCGACCCAAATCATCTCAGCAACGCATGCCATCAACGCAACAACCAAGTGCAGCAGCAAGCTCCACACGGACAAGCTTTTGTCATCACTGTCGCTCAGGATCAGAACAACAATGACGTCACTAATGGTACGTTTCTCATTGACCTCATCCCTAGCGCTACACCAGTTGCAAAATCCCCTTACCGTCTCGCACCTTCGGAGATACAAGATCTATCGAGCCAACTTCAAGAATTAGTTGATAAAGGCTTTATACACCTTAGTACTTCTCCTTGGGGCACTCTGGCCCTTTTTTTCAAGAAGAATGACGGTTCTTTTCGCATGTGCATCTACTATCACGAACTCAACAAACTCACCGTCAAGAACCGTTATCCACTTCCTCGCATCGATAACCTCTTCGATCAACTTCAAGGCGCAACATGCTTCTCTAAAATCGACTTTCATTCTGGATACCATTAAATTCAAGTCCTTGAAGAGGAGATTCCAAAAACCACCTTTCATACTAGATATGGTCACTACGAATTTGTAGCCATGCCTTTCGGTGTAACCAATGCACCAACGGTTTTCATGGATTTGATGAACCGTGTGTGTAAGTTATATCTCGATCGCTTCGTGATCGTATTCATAGACGACATCCTCATCTATTCTAAAACCCAAGACGAGCATGGACGACACTTATGTCTAATCCTCGAACTTCTACGTGGTGAACGATTGAACACCAAATTCTCTAAATGTGAATTTTGGCTATTGGAAGTTCAATTTCTCGGACAAGTTGTGAATGAGAAAGGCATACACGTAGATCATGCCAAAATCAAAGCTGTCAAGAACTGGATCGCACCAAAGTCTCCATCCGAAATTTATTCGTTCCTTGGATTGGCGGGTTATCACCGTTGGTTCATTTCCAACTTTTCGAAGATCGCCGTTCCTCCCACCTCCTTGACTCAGAAAGATAAACCTTTTGTTTGGGGGTTTTTAACAAGAGGAATCGTGTCAAACGCTCAAGGACATTCTTTGCAATGCTCCTATCCTAGCACTTCCCGATGGAAACGATGATTTCGTGGTGTATTATGATGCATCTAACCAAGGTCTCGGTTGTGTCCTCATGCAACGAAATAAGGTCATCGCTTACACTTCAAGACAACTCAAAATACATGAGAAGAACTATACTACTCATGACCGTGAACCTGGTGCACTTGTTTCTGCATTAAAGATATGGCAATACTACCTTTATGGTACTAAGTGTCTGGTATTCACCGAGCGTAAGAGCCTTTAGGACATATTTAACAAAAAGAACTCATGATGCGTCAACGTCAATGGGTAGAGTTGATCAACGACTACGATTGTGATATTCGCTACCATCCAGGTAAGGCGAATGTCATGGCTGATGCTCTTAGTCATAAAACTCATGTGAAAATTATCCGTTGTTTCCAAATCTTGAATGACCTTCGAGAGCGCATTCGCGAGGTACAACACTCATCCATTAATGAGAATGACTTATACAATGAGATGAAGTGTGGTGCTGAAAATCAACTAGTATCCAAATTCAATGGTAAACTTTACTATCTCGACCGCGCTTGGATTCCAAATCGTGACAACCTCTGTGACTTCTTGATGAAAGAAGCTCACAAATCCCGATACTCTATTCATCCTGGCGCCGACAAGATGTACCAAGATCTTCATACGTCTTTGGTGGCCTAGTATGAAGAAAGATATTGCCACCTACGTTTCGAAATGTCTCACTTGTTCCAAGGTAAAGCCAAACATGGCTTGCTCAAACAACCAGAAACTCCGGTCTGGAAATGGGAGAGCATAGTTATGGATTTCATCACCAAACTCCGTCGAACTTTGTCTAGTCATGATAGCATTTGGGTAATCATCAACTGTCTGACCAAATCCCCTCACTTCCTCCCCATTCATGAAGATTACAAGGTCGAGAAATTGGCTCATATCTACATGAATGAAGTCATTTGTCGTCATGGTATCCCCATTGACATCATTTATGACCATGATGGTCGTTTCACCTCGCGTCTTTGGCAAACCTTTCAAAAAGCTCTCAGTACTCATCCTAACCTTAGTACCGCTTTTCATCCTCAATTTGATGGTCAAACCAAGCGTACTATCCAACTCTTGAGGATATGATTCATTATTGCGGAGTCGATTTTGGTGGCAACTGGGATATACACTTGCCTTTGGTAGAATTCTCGTACAATAATAATTATCACGCTAGCATTCAAATGGCACCATTCGAAGCATTGAATGGTCGTAAGTGTTGTTCGCCTATTTGTTGGCACGAGATCAGAGAAGCTCAAATCACTGGTCCCGAGTGTATACAAGAGACAACGGACAAGACTTGTAGATTCGTGAGAACCTACTCAAGGTTAGAAGCCGACAAAAGAGTTAAGCTGATAAGAGACGTAAACCGCTCAAAATATAATGTTGGTGATCACGTACTTCTCAATGTATCCCTTTGGAAAGGAGTGATTCGATTTATTAAGAAAGGCAAACTCGCTCCTCGCTTCGTAGGTACTTTCAACATTCTCGAAAGGATTGACAAGGTAGCATATCGACTAGATCTACCTTAAGAACTGTTGGTGCATATTTGTGACAACAACTTAATAGTTTAATAATTTAGTCTTTGAATATTTTTATTGGACTTAGCATCGGTGTTTAGCTTATTCAGAGTTGTTATGGGCTTGGAGAATGGCCTAGCCCAGTTCAAAGCCTAGTATGCAGACATGTAGTATATATACATGTTTTGCATCAGGGTTTTGGCTAGGGCAGAGAGTTAGTAAGGGTGAGAAATCTACAAAGAGTGGCTGAGAGATTTCTTGTGAGTCTTGAATTGAATGTAAACATTCTTGTTGGAAGATTAATAGAAGACAGGTTTAATTATAATCCTGTTTCTACACGTTTTCTATGTAAATCTGATCTAGAGGATTCCGTACTCTAGATTGGATAGACAATTTTGTGAAGATCCATATGGATTAGGGGACCTACAAGAACTCAACAATGTTCATCCAACATTTCATGTTTTAAATCTGAAGAGGTGTCTAGCTGAAGGACTTCGAGTTCCACTAGACGATCTTCAAATCAATGAATCCTTACACTTCATGGAAAAACCGGTCGAATCATGGACTGAGGAACCAAGAAACTAAGGCGCAGTCGCATCCCTAAAGTCAAGGTTCGATGGGAATGCAAGCGTGGCGCTGAGTTCACTTGGGAACTTGAGAGTGAAATGAAGACCAAGCATCCACATCCTTTCGCCGAGTCTTCATCTTGAATAAATTTCAGGACTAAATTTCCTAAAGTAGGGGAGACTGTAATACTTCGCATTTCTGTACTTTCCTATTTAGAAAGTGTAATCGTATTTCTATTTATAGAAACTTGTATTCGTATCATTTTCGTATTCTTTTTCCAATTTTATAATTAGAGACTTTGGTCCTAATGAAATTCACATTTTACACATACCTATTATTCGTGCAATCAATCAACTAAATACGTGTTTACTTGCAAACTGACACTTGTTATACATGCAATTATTCATATATACGTTCATGATACTCGATATATACTTACGTACGCTATCTATGCCTAAAACATGTCTAATACAAAATTATTGCATAAAATGATGACAAATGGAAGTTCTGGGGCCAAAATGTAAATAAACCAAAGTTGCTGGAACCAAGGGGTGCGGCGGTGCACGAAGCTCTACCCTTTATCCATCGCGGGCTACTAGAGGCTTGATCCGCATATTGTTGTTTCTTAAGCATGGTTTGGCCATTATTTTCCTCCCCAATCACCTTTAAGCCTCATTAAACTCAAAACCCTACTAACCCATTATATAAACCAGCCTCCTACACCTCTCTTGCACTTTTCCAAACCCTCTAACACTCTTAAATCACTCCATAATCTGCTAGAATTGCAAGAAGAGGCAAATTTGTCTTAAGTTTCAAAGTGTGTTCAAACTCATATTTCTTCATCATTTCTTCATCATTTCTTCTTCGTTTCTTCATCTTTTCCTCCACTACAAAGTTTGGAACACCTATAGGAGTGTTTCCATAAGTTTACCTTGGTGAACTAAGGTGGAACATCACCATTTTGAGGTCCAAACTAACTGTTTTTGGAATATTATATGGAAAACCTTTATGAAACTCAACTTTTATTCATGAATCTCATGCCTAACATCTTCCTAAACCCATCTATGGTTATGGGACTTGTTAGAGCTTGATTCTTACACGTTTAGAGGTGCAAACACCCTCTAAACTTTCAGTTTTGTTATGGTTTAGAAAGCCCACAAGTGATGAAACCATCCAAGTCTACCATAGTTCATATGGCAAAACTTGTGTTTTGGGAAAGATGTGAACCTTGGAAGCCTTGGCTATCTAAACTTGTTACATCACTTCACTTGATGTTTTCATTCATATCCACTAAGTAGTTTCCTAGTCCTAAAGTAAGTTAACCCAGCCTCGTCTCCAACATTTGCCATGTTGGGTATGACACGCCCGGGTTGTTCTTATTTGGCTACTTAGTCACTTGTTAGCTTGGTTTACATTCTTGTTATTCATGACCAACCGGGTTTACCAACTAAGTTGGTGAACTTTGTGCCGTGGTGAATCCATACAATGAGGTTTAATGGATGTTTATCATCCTACCTCCATGCACGACTTATATAAATTCTATGATAATACATTATGGACTTATTATAAAATATAATATAGTATATAAATATATACATGACCGAATTCTTGATGTTGATCGGGTCATGGTTACACGCCAAGAACATAAGTCATATTATCAATGTCTTAAACCCCGTTACGATTCTAATGGGCAAGTTCGACCCATGAAATCACATGAAAACTGGTTTTGGACATTATATATCATTGGATTTATATCGACGAGACGAGTCTCACGAAGTATACCAAAATCCATTTAAGTGAGTGTGTTAATAACTGGCCAAAGTTGATAAATGCTTAACAATATGTAGACTGGAAGAAGAAGTTTGAGGCATTTGTTCAAAGTGAAGATTCTAGGATGTGGAGTTGTATGATTGATGGGTACATTGCTCCTATACGTCGTGTTGATGGGAGAGTTATAGTGATTTCACATGAGAAGTTGACAGATTCTGAGAAACGTATGTATGATGTTGAGAAGAAAGCCTTAGCAGCGATAAAGATGTTAGTGCCATTTGAAATGAAACACATTTGTAATAGGTAATGGATCTTCTAGAGAGCTGTGGGAAGCTTTAGGAAAACACTATCAGAGTGCTTCAAGACAAAATTCATGTGTGGCTGAGACTGCAGCTATGATGATTGGAGAAGCAGCTGCTGAGATTAAAGAGAAGAAGGAAGCTGAGAAGGAGAAAATGGAGACCAAGGGTGCAAGAGCTACAGTGTGCATGGATGATACAGATGAGCTTACAACGGAGGTACAGGTACAATTACAATTTGTAAGTCATACTTGTCATAATTGCACTAAACTACAAGGTAAAGTTGACAATCTATCAGAGCAAAACAAAATTCTGTTAGATGAATTAGAAAAACAGAAAGAGTCAAATGTTTTTTTGATTAAAAGGGAGTCAAATTGTTTAAATAAACAAAAATCAAATAAACAAGAAATCAACAGTTTGATCAGCAAAGTTAATGAATTGGTACAGATTATTGATTTGGCTCGTGAAACTATGAAGGATAAGACTAATGAGCTTTCAGAAAAGTGCACAAAATTAGCTGGTGCACAAGCTAAAATTGTTGAACTTCATGGAAAGTTAGACAAATTTGGAAAATCTTCGTTAGTCAAGACTCAAATTCAGAAAAGTTTAAAAAAGAGTAATGATAAAATGGGAGTGGGGTTTAGTAAAACTTCATCTTCTGAGGATCAAGATTACTCCATTTTACCAAATGAAAATGAGCTTACAGATTTTGTCCTACTACACCAGATGTAGTGGATCCGATAACAGTTGACATACCATATAGTGAAGTTTCTTTGAAAGAATCAGTTGGGTCTAACACTATACCTCATAAAGTGGATGAGGATACTGAAGACAAAACGGTCAAAACATTTCAAAAGGGATTTAATAGAAAGTTTTCAAGAAAAGATCTTGTTTTAAATGTCACAACAAACGACATGTGGCTAGTTTTTGTCCTTTTAAAAAAGGTAAGAAAGTGGAGACTGAGGTTGAGGTCGTAGATGGGAATCAGGTTGGTTCAAATAACAATATAAAACCAAGTTGTCAGACAAATCAATCGAGAATTCAATCTAAACCTTCAACATTGGGAAGATTTGATAGTCCAAGAAACATTTCTCCTAAATCAAGTCATTATAATGGTCAAACAAATTGTTTTCAAAGTAAAAATTTTGGATATAAAAAACGATACCAGACTTTTGGTAATCGAAATTTTCAAAGAAGAAACAAATATAGGGGTTTTAGTAACTCAAATGTTCAAAACAATCCAAAAAATTTTCAAAGTTCAGATTATGATAATGGGAGAAGAAGGTTCGAGATAATAATTTTCAAAGGTAAGAAAATCCGAGAGTTTATTGGAATTCTCGCAATCAAAGACCTAGTGGAATTATAAATCTTGTTCAACAACATGGAAGACATCCAAGACACCGTAGGGGTGATGGATATTGGACAGAATTAAGCTATATTGATATTCATGGTCAACCCAAAACCGGTAGGGTTTGGGTTCTCAATTCTAACTAAGTTGTTGAGTGAGTGTAGGATGGCCAAGAAGGACTGTTGATATGTTCAACAGTGGTTATTCCTGTAAAGCATCCGAGGTGAATTGTAGGTTACACATGGTAATGAATATTTACTTCTGTGATAGATAATGTTTATTAAAATTGAAAAAAATTTTGCCAGGTTAAAGTGGGAGTCTGTTTGTGTTTAAATTTATGTTTTTTTAAACTAACTCCATAAAAACAAAAATTTAGGGGAAGAAATTTCCCTAAGCCAAAAAGAGTGTTATCGTGCGTGAGTTTAGTTGGAGTAAGTTAAAAATTTTTAAAATCCAAAAACATGACAAATATAAAATCAAAAATGAGTTATCACTGTGTGGAAAAGAATAGATGACATCAGCAAGTTAAACTGTCACACTGAAATTGAAATTAATTTGCTTAAGTGTGATAGTTGCTTCACCATATGATGTACCAGTAGGCAAGAAACATGAAATAATCAACTTACCAAGGTGATATGAACATAAAGAACTGTGTATGAATGGGTTACATATCAGTGGCGTATGGTTTATGACCTTAAATCTTGCATTGATAGATTGCCAAAATCTGAGGTTTTAGGTCTTTCTACTGTTATTTCATCCAGGGATATCAGGGTTGTCCTTCTGTTGCATCCAGATATGCTGACCTAGGCACAACTAAGATATCTTAAAAGAGCTAAAATGCCAAATCCCATAAATTGAAGAAGCTCTCTTGGAGAGTCACTCAAATGTGCAAAATGCACAAATCAAACCAAATCTGTGGTATTTGTCTTAACCCTTGTTGGATATTGGTCTCTTTGCTGTACGGAAGTACTGACCTGATCACCAAGTGTTTAAAGTTGTAAATCAGAAGGATGAATTTGGTATACTCACCTACTACGAGGAGTCTTTGTGCATACCTTGTTCGCGAGGATATGTCCTGAAGTGGGACACACTAGTAAATCAGTATAATATTACCTTAACATGTCAACAGGTAAAGGTACTTGAAATGTTCATGTGTTTTTGTTTACATGGATAAACAATACTGGTAATCGTCTTGAACTACTTTTCACGAAATTGAAAGAAAGACTGAATCTGATAGTGTAAAAATAGTTTGATTTGGCTGATAAGATCTTTTTGCACATGATTCTCATAAAAAGATGTATCATATATATATATATATATATTTTAATTTGTTTAGTTTGTTTTTGAAAAATATTAAAAATACAAAAAGTTTTTTTAAAGTCTCCCATTTTGAACTGATAAGTTGTTTTTGTATGATAAGATAAAATATTGGTTTATCTTTAATGTGGAAAAGGACTAATGATATTTCAAGTAACTTGCTTGTGTTTCTAAATAGATTGATGCAGTTATCAAAATGAAGTGCAGAATTCAAATAAAGTACATATTAAGAGTGGAGTGCAGAATTTGTGAAGATACATGGTAGGATCCTTCTACTACATTGCAAAGGGAGATATAGAGGAATTTGGAGAAATGTGCTTAAACAGAGAATTCTAGTTCATTAATCTACAATGAATGAAAGTTTTGGAGATTGGAAGCATCAACTAAGGGGGAGTCTGTTAATGTCAGAATCTGTGTGTAGCTGAAACTATCCAAAGACCAAAAGACCACAAGATTTTGAAGACAAAGTTACACTATGAAGTTGTTGTCAAGGGGGAGTCTGTTGATACATATTTTGTGACAACAACTTAATAGTTTAGCCTTTGAATATTTTGTATTGGGCTTAGCATTTGTGTTTAGCTTGTTTAGAGTTTTATGGGCTTGGAGAATGATCTAGCCTAGTCCAAAGCCCAGTATGCAGACATGTAGTATATATACATGTTTTGCATAGGGTTTTGGCTAAGACAGAGAGTTAGTAAGGGTGAGAAATCTACAGAGAGTGGCTGAGAGATTTCTTGTGAGTCTTGAATTGATTGTAAACATTCGTGTTGGATGACTTTAGGATCTGAGTTTGAAATTGTTATGAAAGTTCTAAAGATGAAAAATGATAGATGATAAATCAGATGTAAATGCAGCAGAATGATTAACTTTGATTCATAACAATTGGGAGGTTGTTTTTATTATCTCCTCCTCAGCCTAAGATCACTGATTTGTTCGTACAGAATGTAAGGAAGAAATATTAGATTGATAAGTGATGAATAGTGATCAAATAGAACAGTACATGCACTGTTCTAATTATACTAGAATTCTAACCACTAAGCATCTTATGATGATGTCAGCAGGAAAGTGACATATAACAATATTGACAAACTAACAACATTTGCTAAGCTAATCACTGCTATTGCTAAACATTACAAAGACTGATAGTAAACACTGATGAGACATCCTCCATTGGCCTTCAACAGAGCTTTGTCTTGGCAGACCTTTAGCTTTAGTCTTCAATAGAGCTTTACCTTTGCAGACCTTTAGCTTTAGTCTCCAACAGTGTTTTGCTATGGCAAATCTTTGACATTTTGTCTTCAGCAGAGCTTGACTCTTGCAGATGTTTTATTATTATTAGGATCAGAGGTTGTGGTATATTTTGTCTTTCTTCATCTGTTCTTTTGTAGGGTTCAATTCCAACAATCTCCCCCTAGAACAGATGATGCCAAAACAAAAGCTTTATTGCTGATCTTTATTCCTCATCAATGATTCCCTTAGTTATCCTTTGAATTGAAGTTCAAAGTCTAGGGCAATCATATCATCTACATCTCTTTCAAGCTCAAGATTTAGTGGGTCTTGGAGGTTAGCTGCATCCAGACCATACGCATCCTCCATTTTTATCCTTTGAGATCTACTATCTAACCTGAGCATTGTCAATTCATGGGTGTCTATGGAAGACTTCCATTTTCGAATTTTTGAGTAAGATGGTTTTCTTGGGAGTAGGGTTATTTGTGATGAGTTTGGTGTGATAGGTCTTCTTACAAGTGTTGAAAGTGTGGCCGTAAGCTTATCACTTGCAGCTTCAATATGGTATAAAATTTGGTTCTTAATCCCCTCCTTTCTTAATTCTTCATGCAACCTTCGATCCTCTTCTTTCATCTGCTTTTGCCTCTTTTCTTGATTTAAGGCAATTGTCGGTAAGACAGATGTTGAAGATGATCTTTAATGAGCATGGGTCTGTTGAGGAGCAGTGGTTGTTTGTGGATAGACTGACTTTCTTGGGATAGAAGGATCTTTCTTTCTTAGCTCTTCCAATCTTCTGTAGATATCTACCACTTTAGATTTTGGCCACCTAGTATTTTGCCTTGTTCCATATTGAGCATTAACAAGTTTGACTTTCATTCTTTTGATCTTTAGAGCATGGTCTTGGCTTTCAGGCTTAGCCTTTTTCCAAACAGGAAGAGTAGGCCTCTTTGAAGGTTCTTTGAGCATGGTATGGATTCTTTCAATCTCTTCTTTTAGCTCATTTGCCGACCAGTCTTTGAATTGAGCCCTTGTTGCTTTGTAAGGCTTGTGCTTCATGATATGATCAAGGTAGTCTTCTTTCAATTCAGGATCATCAGTGGTTGGATTTTCAGACAAGGACTTACTCAAATCCTTAGCAAATTCTTCAATGTTTCTCACTTTGCTTAGTTGAAATTGCAAGGATATTTGCAGAGCCCTGTCATCCTTACCCTTTGATCGATCTTTTGCTTTGGTCTCAGCTTGTCTAACCTTTAACTTCAGATCTTAGGCTTTCGATACCCAAGAAGAGATGGAAATTCTCTATGTTTTGGATACTCTATCTTGAACAAAGCCTCTATCTCTCCTTTGACAGCAAAAAGTTCTAGAGGGTGTAAAGCACCCATTGGGAGAAATTGTCACACCCCGACCCGCAGCGGAATAAGAGTCGGGGCATAATTGGGTTATCACCAAAGCTCATGATATTACTATTATGTTTCATATTTATTTAAATCAAAATTACATTCTCAATAATCCAAACATGTCCATACAAATACAAAGAAAAATAACCAACTAAACAATTCCAAGCTCTAAACCATTTTATTCTTCTAGGCCAATCCTATGTGTTTCTGGCTGCAGCTGGTTCACCTGTATCATGTGTAAAAATGGGGGGTTTTGGGTCAACATAAGTTGGCGAGTGAACCTTGTTAGATAAACATTTATAATTGATTTTCTTGTTATTTTATCAAGGAAAAATTGTGCAGTAATCATAAGTGAGCAAATGTACGAAATCAAATAGTAGCAATAACAACCACAAACTATAACATACAATAACATACCAACAGCATACCATAACATATCAACTTGCATAAATATATAACATGAATGAAACTGTGCGATCAAGGCTCAATCAAACGGAGCCGATCGTATTGCATGTACTGAAAATGATAAATGTCTGTGCGATCAAGGCTCAATCAAACGGAGCCGATCGTATGTTGGCACGCCAGGTTCACGCTCATAATGTAATGGGGAACATGCTCAACGCTCATAATGTAATGGGGAGCAGCGGCCTATGAAATTGCATGTACTGAAAATAATGAATTAAATCTAACAATAACCACACAAACAATTGAATCAAACTGAATACACATTTGTTCATGATATGATATATGCACAATGATTTAAGTATAATAAGTGGCAAGACACATGATACACCCCAAAAACGTGATTAAAACGGGGAATTTGTAAAGATTCACTCACATTGGGTGCGTTTGGTGGGAGATGATGAGACGTGCACGAGTTGAAAAGATTGAGCAACGAGATTTAACTAACCTAAATAATAACGGAAAATATAGTAAATGAATGGATTTTATTAATGATTTTAATAGAATTTTTTAGATATATTTTTGTGAGTTTAAGGCTATTTCCTATCTTTAAAAACATTATTTTTAAGTATTTTTAATTGATTTTTAAATTAAATTAAATAATTAAAAATATAAAAATATGTTGACTTTTTGGGTTGACCGTTGACCGTTTGACTTGTTGACCGGTTTTATTGTGTAATGGTATGCGCCGGGTGAGGCTCGAACCCGAGACCTCCCGTACGCGTGCACGCAGCTCTGCCAACTGAGCTACGTGTCTAACCCGAAATAATTCTGTTTTTAATTATACTTATATATTAACTCAGCTTATTCAAAATTCTTTTATTTTCAAAAACATTTTAAATCATTGAACCGGTGCTATGTACAGGTCTCGAACCCGGGACCTGTGCTTTAACGCTACACACAGTCCACCGCTGGACTGTGTGTCTAACTTGGTTAATATACAGATTTTTATTATATTTAACAACTAACGTAAGTTAACCCGGTTCAGTTAGAAAAATAAAACGTTTTTTATTACGGAGAGGGTGCGTGTATCAGGGATCGAACTCGCGGCGTGTGCGTATTATTTGCACACAGTCCACCGCTGGACTGTGTGTCTAACCCGAGATAATATCCAGATTTTATTAAACTTATAATCAAACTATCATCGTCTTCTTCATTTCAAAATTACAGACTGCGATTACACCATTATATCTTGTTTAATTCGATTGATAAACATTGTACAGACTAATATGAAATGGCAGAGACGATATTTAGAAGTAAACATACCGGTGAACGATTTATTTCGGAATTCCGGCAAGGCGTCGGCTCTGTTTTTATGAACTTCAACTGAGCAAGCAAATTAACCTTTTTGATTATCTAATCGTGGAATTGAAGTGCTAAAGAAACGTTTACAGAGTGTTTGAATGTCCTTACCGTTTCACAGATGAAAATAAGGATTTCCAGAAGTTTTCCGGCGAACTGGAATTATCCGATAACAGCGTCTGAATTTGATTTCAATTGAAAGGTTTGAGTCAGAAATAGCTTAACAATTGATAGACCACGAAGGTATTGAAATACTTACTGTTTTGATGAAGAATACGGTTTTCCGGCGACTTGCAGAATTTTTCCGGCGAGTTAAAAAAAAGTTTTCTGACGAGCTGAATGAATAGCGAAGTGAAATTGAAGGTATGTAGAATGTTTCTAAGTCGCGAGAGAGATCTTTGATTGAAGTAATTCAGAAATTGAATACCTTCGGTTATAAAAACCAATCATCATCAAAATTTAAGTTAATTCAAGTCTGAATTGATTAGAATCGTCGGTGCATCGGTTATAAACTAGTATCTGTGAACACTCAACCGATTTGGACGGTTGAAAGCCGATTACGGTTTCAGTTTGGCGCAACAAGTTGCTTCATGATTGTCTATAAAGTTTATTTGTTTCCTAGAGTTGACAGAAAACAACAAGTGGCGGAGTGGTTATGTGTGTGGGTGTTAAGTCTTTGAAGTTTAACCCGGCTGACCCAGGTTCGAGTCCCGGCAGCCTCATTTTATTTTTATTTATTTTATTTTTACTTTTTATCAATTATAATTTTTATAGTTTAGTTTGTTTATTAATTATGTATCATTAAAAATCAAAATAGCCATAAATACGTAACGTGACATTTATAACTTGATATTCGATTACAAAACGGAGCGGGTTTGGAAACCCGTTTTTGAAAAATGTTACAGTATCCCCTACTTTTAGGAATTTCGTCCCGAAATTTAAGTAGTAGTAGTAGGAAAAAGGTATGGGTATTTTTCGCGCATTGAGTCTTCACGTTCCCAAGTAAACTCAGGTCCCCGTTTCGACTCCCAACGTACCTAACAATTGGAATGCGACTTCGTCGAAGACGTTTTTCTCCGAAGTCCATGATCTCTACAGGTCTTTCAATAAAATGCATAGACTCATCAATCTGAATATCTTCCAGAGGAATGTGGAGGTTTTCATCAGCGAGGCACTTCTTCAAGTTTGACACGTGGAATGTGGGATGAATCCTGTTGAGTTCTTCTGGTAGATCAAGCTTGTATGCTACAGGTCCTACTCTTTCGAGTATCTTGAAAGGTCCTACGTAGCGTGGTGCTAGCTTGCCTTTTTGAGCAAAACGAACTACTCCCTTCCACGGTGATACTTTTAGAAGTACATGATCACCAATGTTAAACTCTAAAGGCTTCCGTCGTTTATCTGCATAACTCCTTTGACGACTTTGAGCCGCTAGAAGATTGTTTCGATTTTGATGGATCTTGTCTGTGGTTTCTTGGAACTATTCTGGACCAATGATTTGAGCTTCCCCAATTTCGTGCCAACATACTGGAGATCGGCACTTACGACCATATAAGGCTTCAAAAGGTGCCATGCCGATACTTGAATGATAACTGTTGTTGTACGAAAATTCAACTAATGGTAGATGAGCGTCCCAATTTCCCTTGAAGTCTATAACACATGCTCGAAGCATATCTTCAAGAGTTTGAATGGTGCGTTCAGATTGTCCATCAGTTTGAGGATGATAAGCGGTACTGAGATCTAATCGCGTACCCAAAGCGGCTGGTACTGCTTGCCATGTTCGTGAAGTGAAACGACCATCACGATCAGAAATAATGCTTAACGGTACACCATGTCGGCTTACGATTTCGCTGATATAAACACGAGCTAGCTTTTCGTTCTTGAAATCTTCACGGATAGGAATAAAGTGAGCTGATTTTGTAAGTCGGTCAATGATTACCCATATAGTGTCATACCCACCAGAAGTGCGAGGTAACCCGGTAATGAAGTCCATGGTTATGTTTTCCCACTTCCATACAGGTATTTCAGGTTGGACCAGAAGTCCTGAGGGTCTTTGATGTTCAGCTTATATTTTGGAACATGAAAGGCACTTGGAAACAAAATCATCAATATCCTTTTTCATTCCAGGCCACCAGTAGGTGTATCGAAGGTCTTGATACCTCTTGTCGGCTCCTGGGTGTATAGAATATCGTGTTTTGTGCGCCACATTCATAAGAAAATCACGAAGGTTATTGTGGTCAGGAATCCATAAGCGATCTAGACAGTATAGAATACAGTCGGATTTAGTTTCAATTTTTTTTTTTAGTTTAGCTCCACAAGACGGCTCCTTGCGTACGTCTCTTTTCTGTTACTGAAACATGCTGGGCTTCTCGGATTTGATCTTTGATGTCGCTTACGATTTTATGCATAATAGTTTTGAGGGAACTGATACGTTTGTAGTGGTAAGGTATGCATCATAAAACAAAAACTTCAACCATAACGATATTTAAACCTACACGGAACTTTTCATAACCTCCTGGTAATGTTTTTGATCCTTTGCCAAGAATACTTATATATAGGAAGTACCAGCGGCGTATCCACCATATTCTTGTCAAATTTTCGTTGGCTTTATCAGTAAATCATGATCAGTTCTATGTGACTCTAAAACATAAACAACACAACGAACAAAACTTGAGTCTCAATTCTGAAATGATACATGACTAAATAATGACAGTACCTCTCTCGTTGGTTATGATGAAGGGGTCAGTCTATGTAAAAGTGTGACACAACCCAACTTCTTTAAATGATGAGATTGAGATACATCGAGATGTATGATGATATGAATGTTAAATCAATGAGTATAGAACAAAACTGTAATATCAAATCGCATTAAAATTCTTGGATACATAATTTCCTAATTTTACAACTGGGATACGGAAAGATTGAGATAACATAAAGAAAACATTAAAACTAGACGATTGGAGTTGAGTCTTGATTCTTGGTGAGGAAAAACTAGTTGGGTGATTCATTTGGGCCGTTATTATTTTCAACAGTATTGGCGTTGATGTTATAAGCTCTTCCTCTTGCAGGTGGTGGAGCTTGGTTAGCTTGATTCACCGGATTTGCTTGAGCTTGGGCATGAATGATGTTCACCAAACGTGGACAAGTGTTTCTAAAGTGGTTTGGGTCTCCACAGTTGTAACAAGCCCGCATAGATTGCACCATGGGATAGTTGGGTTGGTAGTAGGATCGGGCTAAATGTTGGGTAGGTGGTAGTAGTAGGGGTTGTTGGGCTTGACCCATTATTTGTTGGTGGGTTTGGGTTAAAGGCTGGTGGCGGTTCGTTCGCTGAGGTATACGACAGGTTTGAACAGTATGGCCTGCGCGACCACAGCCAGTGCAATGTTGGCAGGGATGATTAGGAAAGTGATGGTATTGGCAACGGTTGCATTTTGGTAATGGGCCGGAGTATGGCTTTTTATATGGTGCAGGTGAAGGGGCAACTTGAGTGATGGGTGCAGCAGGGATAGGGAAATTTGCTTGTGTGACAGCAAAGTTTCTTGTGTTTCGATTCCTTTTACCAGTAAACTTCGAAGAGGAACCAGAATGGTTTGAAGTTTGAGCCTCGATGGGGGCTTTCTTTTTCTCCTCTTTGAATTTACCGTTTCGAATGCGATTTTCAGTGAGTTCGGTAGCTAGTTCCATCGCGGCTTCAAGTGTCGCGGGCGAAGTGCTTAGAACTGAGTCTTGAATTTTTGAGGGGAGACCTCGAATATAGTGTTCAACCAAGCGGTACACTGGTGTGAACAAGTTGGGGATCATTTGGTTCAACTCTAGAAACCTTTTGTTGTAGGAAGTATGATCTCCTTCCTTTTGTTTTAACGAGTGGAATTCATCTTCCAACTTCTTAATCTCACTCCTAGGACAGAACCGCCTAGTCATAATTTCCTTTAACTCCTCCCAAGTTAAGGCCATTGCATCATCCATTCCCCTCTTCCCCTTTTCAGTATTCCACCAGGTAAGAGCTACCCCAAATAGTCTTCCGGTGGTGTATCGAACCTTGCGATCCTCAGGACAATCGCAGTTGAGGAAGGTGTTTTCCATTTCCTCAAACCAGTGGAGGAGAGCAGTGACACCTTCAGTCCCTTCAAATTTAGGAGGATCACAAGACTTGAAATGTTTATATGAGCACTTGCTGGTAGGAGGGTTGCCGATGTTCTGGTCGTCTTGCTGGGGAGGGTTAGTAGGATTTGTAGCGAGAGCTTGTTGTACTTGAACCACAATGTCAGGAAGCACTGCGGCCATTTGTTTCGCGATTTGTGTGGCGAAGCGTTCGTGAGACCTTCCTGATTTTCTACCCCCTCGTTGTTGTCTAGACGACATCTACAGGAACATACATAAGAAGATTGTGAGTTTATGGAGTCTTTTTAGGTGTCATGTGTCTCAAAGAAAATGAAAATAACATAAATATCAATAATGCAACTACATCCATAGGATGTCTTGGGTTTGCTCATGTTGGGCCTCAAATGTCCCCCATACCTTCACCTGTATAGTCATGTGGGCCCCCATGGCTATTGGCTTGGTAGGATTCACATTAGTATTGGCGATTTAACACTCGCATCACCCGAATGCAAACCACAAAATATGTTTACGAGATGTATGGTCGGAATGTGTCCAGGTGTAGACACAATGACAACTCAAAGTGGGGTTAGCTCACACAACGTTTGGTATAGCATGCTTTGGCCTTATAGGTACTTCGTACTCTCATCGTTAGTCCCCAGGTAGGCAAACTGGTCCTTTATTTTGGATTTATACGAATGCCAGCCTAGACAGGACGTTCCGACTACCGGTACTGGTACCCTTCCAGTTACTACATGCCCGTCATGAGAACTCACTTTGATGAGATTTGAAAATACAAAAATCATTGTAAAAGCAATCATGAAAATGATGTGGTGTGTGCTTTTATGGATATGATATGTCATGAGAATATGATTCATGATAGGCATTATATGATAATATATACTTATGAACATGCTTGCATAACATTGAATGTAACATTTAACATAAAACATATAAGCATCATGAAATTTGGCATGTAACACACAAAAATCTTAAAAATTTCTAAACAACTATAGTATAGGCTCTAAGGGTCTAATAACCTATCCTATATCCCTATAGTCATGGCTCTGATACCAATCTGTCACACCCCGACCCGCAGCGGAATAAGAGTCGGGGCATAATTGGGTTATCACCAAAGCTCATGATATTACTATTATGTTTCATATTTATTTAAATCAAAATTACATTCTCAATAATCCAAACATTTCCATACAAATACAAAGAAAAATAACCAACTAAACAATTCCAAGCTCTAAACCATTTTATTCTTCTAGGCCAATCCTATGTGTTTCTGGCTGCAGCTGGTTCACCTGTATCATGTGTAAAAATGGGGGTTTTTGGGTCAACATAAGTTGGCGAGTGAACCTTGTTAGATGAACATTTATAATTGATTTTCTTGTTATTTTATCAAGGAAAAATTGTGCAGTAATCATAAGTGAGCAAATGTACGAAATCAAACAGTAGCAATAACAACCACAAACTATAACATACAATAACATACCAACAGCATACCATAACATATCAACTTGCATAAATATATAACATGAATGAAACTGTGCGATCAAGGCTCAATCAAACGGAGCCGATCGTATTGCATGTACTGAAAATGATAAATGTCTGTGCGATCAAGGCTCAATCAAACGGAGCCGATCGTATGTTGGCACGCCAGGTTCATGCTCATAATGTAATGGGGAACATGCTCAACGCTCATAATGTAATGGGGAGCGGCGGCCTATGAAATTGCATGTACTGAAAATAATGAATTAAATCTAACAATAACCACACAAACAATTGAATCAAACTGAATACACATTTGTTCATGATATGATATATGCACAATGATTTAAGTATAATAAGTGGCAAGACACATGATACACCCCAAAAACATGATTAAAACGGGGAATTTGTAAAGATTCACTCACATTGGGTGCGTTTGGTGGGAGATGATGAGATACGCACGAGTTGAAAAGATTGAGCAACGAGATTTAACTAACCTAAATAATAACGGAAAATATAGTAAATGAACGGATTTTATTAATGATTTTAATAGAATTTTTTAGATATATTTTTGTGAGTTTAAGGCTATTTCCTATCTTTAAAAACATTAGTTTTAAGTATTTTTAATTGATTTTTAAATTAAATTAAATAATTAAAAATATAAAAATATGTTGACTTTTTGGGTTGACCGTTGACCGTTTGACTTGTTGACCGGTTTTATTGTGTAATGGTATGCGCCGGGTGAGGCTCGAACCCGAGACCTCCCGTACGCGTGCACGCAGCTCTGCCAACTGAGCTACGTGTCTAACTCGAAATAATTCTGTTTTTAATTATACTTATATATTAACTCAGCTTATTCAAAATTCTTTTATTTTCAAAAACATTTTAAATCATCGAACCGGTGCCATGTACAGGTCTCGAACCCGGGACCTGTGCTTTAACGCTACACACAGTCCACCGCTGGACTGTGTGTCTAACTTGGTTAAGATACAGATTTTTATTATATTTAACAACTAACGTAAGTTAACCCGGTTCAGTTAGAAAAATAAAACGTTTTTTTATTACGGAGAGGGTGCGTGTATCAGGGATCGAACTCGCGGCGTGTGCGTATTATTTGCACACAGTCCACCGCTGGACTATGTGTCTAACCCGAGATAATATCCAGATTTTATTAAACTTAATATCAAACTATCATCGTCTTCTTCATTTCAAAATTACAGACTGCGATTACACCATTATATCTTGTTTAATTCGATTGATAAACATTGTACAGACTAATATGAAATGGCAGAGACGATATTTAGAAGTAGACATACCGGTGAACGGTTTATTTCGGAATTCCGGCAAGGCGTCGGCTCTGTTTTTATGAACTTCAACTGAGCAAGCAAATTAACCGTTTTGATTAGCTAATCGTGGAACTGAAGTGCTAAACAAACGTTTACAGAGTGTTTGAATGTCCTTACCGTTTCACATATGAAAGTAAGGATTTCCAGAAGTTTTCCGGCGAACTGGAATTATCCGATAACAGCGTCTGAATTTGATTTCAATTGAAAGGTTTGAGTCAGAAATAGCTTAACAATTGATAGACCACGAAGGTATTGAAAGACTTACTGTTTTGATGAAGAATACGGTTTTCCGGTGACTTGCAGAATTTTTCCGGCGAGTTAAAAAAAAGTTTTCTGACGAATTGAATGAATAGCGAAGTGAAATTGAAGGTCTGTAGAATGTTTCTAAGTCGCGAGAGAGATCTTTGATTGAAGTAATTCAGAAATTGAATACCTTCGGTTATAAAAACCAATCATCATCATAATTCAAGTCTGAATTGATTAGAATCGTCGGTGCATCGGTTATAAACTAGTATCTGCAAAAACTCAACCGTTTTGGACGGTTGAAAGCCGATTACGCTTTCAGTTTGGTGCAACAGGTTGCTTCATGATTGTCTATAAAGTTTATTTGTTTCCTAGAGTTGACAGAAAACAACAAGTGGCGGAGTGGTTATGTGTGTGGGTGTTAAGTCTTTGAAGTTCAACCCGGCTGACCCGGGTTCGAGTCCCGGCAGCCTCATTTTATTTTTATTTATTTTATTTTTACTTTTTATCAATTATAATTTTTATAGTTTAGTTTGTTTATTAATTATGTATCATTAAAAATCAAAATAGCCATAAATACGCAACGTGACATTTATAACTTGATATTCGATTACAAAACGGAGCGGGTTTGGAAACCCGTTTATGACAAATGTTACAGAAATGAATGTCACACCCCAACCGATGGCGGAAAAATCGGAGTGAGACGAAATAGATTGCTCGAGACATCATAACGCTATTTGCGACAATATTAGGATCAAAACTTGTTCATTTCATATATAAAATTGTCAATTACAACATAAATCAAAATACAACAACTTCAAAAAAAATTACAACATAAAAGCCTAACATTCTAGGTGCGCTTCTATGTCGTCCATACTAGATTTCGTCATAAGCATCATCATCAACCTGTAACATGTTAAAAATATGGTTCAATGCAAAAGCATCAGCAAGTACACAAGTTTAAGTATATAGCATAAGTATAAAAGAGTTTACTCAAATCCACATGGCAATTGTATACAAGGTAAGCTAGCATGCAATACTAATTGTCAAACCTAAGTGTCCACAAGAATTAAGTGTACCTCGTCACAAAAAGTAACAAGACGATTTAAGAATAAGAATAAGGATCAGCTTAAGCTAAACAATACCCTGACGGGCGGGGTACTACTCCTATAACGCTATATATGTTAAGTTGGGGCTAGCTAAGATAATGACAATAAGCATGTATAACGGATTGAGTGTATAAAGTGTGTTGTGTGTATTTGTGTATTTTGTAAGTTAACATGTTACAACCCAAAGTGTGTAAAAAGGAAAAATGGGTTAAGTGTACTCACGGTTTTGACTTTAGTATTTCGTGAAGGTTATGGAGAGTTGGAGGAACACCGAGTTATCCTACATGAGGAAAACGTAGGTTGGTAAGTATTCGAATGATAATGGAGGATTGCGAATTTAAATACCCCAAAGTATGTATACGAGAAAATAACCAACTAGACTTAATACTCGTTTTCACACTATGATACCCATTCGGGTTGATGTGTTTTCATGGGTTAAGATACCCATTAGAATCTTAACAACAAGTTAAATACTTAGGTGATGTAACCTAGTACCATGACGGACAATCATTCGATTATCATCAAGGTTTCGGTTAGGTATATATATATATATATATATATATATATATATATATATATATATATATATATATATATATATATATATATAGTATACGTAATAAGTAGATCATATTTATCATGGAAGTTCATAGAAGTCATGCATGGAGGTAGGAGGATGACCTTCCTTTAACCTCTTTCGTATTGTTCATCAATGCACAAATTGTCACAAGGACAGCAAGGATGGACATGAATAAGTTAAAATGAAAATAAAAGTTGTAAAATAATCAAAATCATCAAGTGAGGTGGTGGATTGAAGGTAGGATAGCCAAGGCTTCCAAGTAATCACACACTACCAACTCAAGTCTTGTTTCAAGAACAAGCTTGGAAGGATACAACACTTGTGGGTTAAAACCTATTAAAACGGAAAGTTTCTACACTTAGGACCTCAAATATGGTGATGTTCCATGTTGGTTTTCCATGGAAAACATATGGAAACCCTCCTAGAGGTGTTCCAAGTATTAAGAAGGAAGAAAGAGTAAAGAAGAGAGGTGAAGGTGAGTTAGAACTCTCTTGAAAGTCTTGAACTTTCTGAATTAAGAGAGAGATTTACAGAGAGAGATGAATGTTTGAGGTGTGAAATGAGAGTGAGAGGAGGTGGGTATTTATAGTTGAGGTTAGGGGGTGAGTTAGGTGGGTGCAATTAATGCAAGAAACAAAAAAAAATATGCCCAATCCATGAGCTAAAATAACAAACTCCGGATTATGCCCTCTCGCGGGCCACAAAAGGCAAGAAAAGGGGCGGTCACGGGGCGCGAGCAGCCTATAGTCGGTAGATTGGTTTGATTTATTGTCACTTTTAGTCCCTGAAATTAGTGTTTCCTTCATTTTATGCCCTAACTTGCTGTTTTTGCATGTTTTAAGTGTACACCGTATTTGTAAGTATATTTTAGTTATCGAGTATGTATGTATGAGTATTTGCACGTATAACAAGTATCGGTTTATATGAAACACATATTTAAAAATTGAATGCATGTAAGATAAGTATGTATCAAGTATGGATTTTATTACGATGAAAGTCTCGGATTACAAGATTTAGGAAAAGAAATACGTACGTGACACGAATACAAATTTCCATAAATAGGAACATGATTACACTTTCTAATTAAGGAAAATACGAAAAAGCGAGGCGTTACAGTCTCCCTTCCTTTAGGAAATATCATCCCGAAATTTATTCAAGAGGAAGACTTTGGAAAAGATGTCATTTTGGTGAAAACGTTTGGCCAAAAATCATGATTTTGAAGTTTAAACTTTGTAAATGTGCAAACATGTATCGAAACTTTGAAGGATAAAAAAACGGTAGGTTCGTGAAAGTACTTTGTTTTGACTAAGGTGTTTGAGACGCCAATCGTAAGTGTGTATAAGAATAAGTAAAAACGTTTATGTGTGTGTGTAAACAAGTGAGCTTGACTAAGTCTAGACAACTGATTGGAAGGAATATTTTTAAAAGAGTGCGACCTAAGAGGAAGGTTTTGGTATGAGTACGGATGTATTTTGATTAAAATGTGTGGCCCGCACCGTAAGTTGTAAGAAAAGTTCTGCCACTTTTAAGGTGTATTAGTAAAATTAATTATTATAGAAAATGTTTATTGGGGGGAAACTAGGATGGTAAATATTTACGGTTTCTAAAAGGTTTTGGCGATAATAGACCGACTAGTTGAAGTTTGCGCGTAGATAAGAGTGGAAGATAGTTTTAAAAGAAAATGAACATTTTGACAAGATTGAGCCGGTGGGGACGTTTACAAAAATGGATTGAATGTTAGGCTGATTCACTATAAATAAAGTTTGGATGAAAGGTTAAGGGAAGAGTTGGGAATATCATGGTATGGTAGTGAACGATTCGGTAGGTGTATGCGAGGGGTAAAAATGGTATGAATATCAGATAAAATGCGAACATGGAATGTTGAGAGATGCTAGTGATAGTCGTAGCGGATAAAGCTAACGGTTTTGAGAATGAAGCTTTGTCATAGATAATCGAGTACTAATCATTCGAAGTGGTGTGACCAAAGTTTGTTATGAATCAAATGTATTTAACAGGGTCCAGGAAATCACCGAATTTTTCATGGCATGTTTTATGAAAGTTTGGTAACATGGTAGGGACACTTATATATAGGAAGTACCAGCAGCGTACGCACCATGTTCACACCATGTTACGTCTGTTTCGCTATTCGGTGTCATGTTACGTTCCGTGTTGAGATACACAATAGAACCTACTATTGTTTTCATGCTCCTACCAATATAATCTCGTGTGCACCCGTGATTATTTTGGTTTATGCATGATCCGCATAGTTTATACTAGTAGTGTAGGGTCAGGTTACATCTAGTAAGCAAAGGGTATGTAAGATAGCGTATAAAAAATGAAGTATGTATGCACGATTGTATGTATGTATGAGTGTGTCGAACGTAGGCGAAACCACTCGGGTTATGCTTACTTATAGATTTCAAGTATGACTACCAAGTAGTGCGAATGCATAAATTTTCAGTTTGATTGAAGACAAATACGTATAACATTAACATGCAGTATCGAGAGTATAGGTGGAAAAAAATGGGATTTAGCATATAAGTTATCATGAAGTTGCGAGTGTGTAAAATACGAAGTGCAATAGTGATATGTGTAATAGTGTCATTAACATTGACTGTATAAATAGAAACGTGTATGGCGATAAGCATGTGCATGGTTGCTTGAGTCAAAACATTGAGTTGGTTGAATTAAAATAAGTCGGGTTTGTCGGGGACGAAGGACCAAAATTATGAATGTCGGGTGCTTATTGAGAAAAATATTAATTTTTGATGTAAGATGTGGTTCGTAAAAAGAAATGCTACTTTTGTTTTAAATTTGTGTTCGCATATGAAATTTTCTTGCCCATGTGTTCAGATCTAGATTTGCGTACTAGCGGTTTTTGAAAAGGTTGTAAAATAGTGAGCTTGCTTTATTTTATTTATTTTATTTTATTTTATTGATGCAAGAAAAGTTATGTTTTGAAAATTTTTCATGTAAAACTTGAATTTTGAAAAGTATTTTAGCAAAGTACTTATACGTATGTGAGAGAATGTTTTCGTTGGTTTCTTGTTGGAAATAAAATGTCTTTAGAATGGTAGTATAAAGTGATGTGTTTTGAATGAGTTATGAAAATCGAGGGCAAGAGGTTCGTTTGACCGACTAAGTTGATAGGTAGCATTTCATAAAGTTTTTGAAAATTGTGAAAGAAATGTTTAAAGTGTCATTACGGGTTTTTTTGTATGTAATTTACGTAAATAAATTGTAGGGTGAGAAATTGTTTGGATAAAATAATAAGGTTCGAGGTTTATACATAAATGAGAAAGATTGAAACAATGATAAAAGGTTTGAGTATACGTATTGATATAGTGATTGTTACGAAAATATTCAAGTTGGAGTTGGACTTCGACTTATTTCTCCAGCTTGAGTTTTGCGAAAAAGACATCTAGGTGATCGACAATAAAAGTCACGTTTGAGCATGTAAGTATCTCATCACACGTATGAGTTCACACAGATGGCATAAGCATAACAAGTATTCTAAAGTATAAACACGTATGATTGTGTAAGAAGTATAAATTTAGTTGATTTGCAAGAATTATTATTGCTTCTAATTGCGAAAGGAGAAAGGCGGGCGAATTGTGCGTCGGGTTCGAAATGAATGAGGTAGCAAGTATTAAAACACATAGAAATTGAGATAAGGTAAAAGATAGGCTTAGTAAAATATTGGAGTGTTTTGGGTTGAGAAATGTCAACTATTCCAAAGTGAATCGAAGACCCTTTAAAATTAGAGGAACATCCGTTGGCCTATAGGTAAAATGCTCTCGTTGAGAAGTGATTAACGACATTTTACCCTTCCAGTTACTACACGTCTCTAATTGATCGAAAAATCGAAACTTTGGCGAGACTGAACATCGAGGAATGGGACTAGGTTGCGAGTCTCATCCCTAAGTGACAACATCGTACCCTAAATGTGTTTGGTACTTACCAAATGAGGAGCGAATTCCGACTCGTTGATAAGGGTCCACTAGAGTATGAAATGGAAATTTTCCATCAAGGTATGGATATCGGCGTAATTTCGTAAAAAATCGAATACGTGAATTGAGAGTTGTTCACCAAAGTGTGGGTTTCACTCCTATTTTGGTGAAATCGTCTCGTTTGTACTACGAGTGTCTTCAAGGCTTGAAGTGTGTATATTGTGTAAATGTCTTAGGAAAGACATATTGTATGTATTAAGACACAAGGAATAGAAAGAAGCCAAGTTGGAAGAATTAACATTTTAAACATGAATCAAGAATGGTCGAAGTTGGTCACTTAAACTATAGACTAGGTCGAACATGGCAATTCTACCTAATTCCCTATAGTTATGGCTTTGATACCAATCTGTCACACCCCAACCGATGGCGGAAAAATCGGAGTGAGACGAAATAGATTGCTCGAGACATCATAACGCTATTTGCGACAATATTAGGATCAAAACTTGTTTATTTCATATATAAAATTGTCAATTACAACATAAATCAAAATACAACAACTTCAAAAAAAATTACAACATAAAAGCCTAACATTCTAGGTGCGCTTCTATGTCGTCCATACTAGATTTCGTCATAAGCATCATCATCAACCTGTAACATGTTAAAAATATGGTTCAACGCAAAAGCATCGGTGAGTACACAAGTTTAAGTATATAGCTGTCACACCCCCGGATTTCCAACCAATCCATACATCGGTGGGTCTGGGTGGTGAATATCGTGACGTAAATTGATAGGTGCATAGTCAATTAAACACAGCACAACATGTTGGAGTTAAATTACTATTAAAAACCAAATGTTCAAAGTACAAAAATAATATAAAGATGGCTTGTAATATAAGATCCACAGGCAGATCGTACAGTGTACAAAAATGTATAACAGGCTTTAGGGCAGATCTAAGGATTTGCAAGATCCTCTAATATCACTACCGAGCAGATTCCAGCCTATTTCGTATTGTACCTGCAAGCTTAATCTTTTGAAAATACGTCAGCTTTCGTTGGTAAATACACCCAACTGACTCATTTTGAAAACATTTGAAAATGATTTTAAGTGCATATGGCACAAAATCTTTTATAACTTGGGAAAGTTACTTTGTAACCTTGTTAACAGATTCACATGTTTGTCCATACATACAGGGACCAGTACGGAGACCGAGACATGATTAACGTACACACCACTTAAGAACTCAAAAAAGGAGTTAACCCCAACTTTGTGGGTAAAATAATTTAGCATGAGCGTCTGTCAGGTGTATGCCTACACCCCGTGCTTTGGTCATGGCCATTATCTAATGTAATGAGCCGAGGATATCCAGGACACGGTCGTTAACCCCCGATGTTTAAGTTATCAAACAAAACTGATTAAAACAGAATAGGAGGATATACTAGCCACAATCCGGCATTCGATTGATCTCATTTCCGACCAAGTGGTAATAATTTATCGTAACCCAAGCCCGTATAGGGGAAATAAGTCGAGAGTACTTACCTGAGCTAGTCTTGATTTTAAAATGCAATATTTAATATCTCAGCCTTATCCAAAATGAACTAAGTGCAGATAAGGCTCTAGTCTGGATTATGGCATAAGCTAACCAATTAAATGCTAACGGTCTTAATTAAGTCATAGACTTAGACCGACTAGCGAACAAGAGCAAAACGGTATAATACGCTAGATTAAGCGATGATCGGATAGAATATAGTTTAAACCCAACAAGTACTATAACTTGTATAATATGGGTAAACCATAAACATTCTAGATTTTGAGACTTAAATGACAAGGTTAAACCTGTTTCGTTTAATTTTCGTAATTACTTACATATACTTAATCATGCGCACATAAGCGATATCGGGTAACCGTATAAGTCATGGACAAGTTCTATATGCTATTATACTTTAAATAAGTTATAATATCAGTAAGATATCAACTTATATGCCCGTTAAGGTTTTAAAATGAAACTATGCCTCATAAGGGTGTTTTGGTAATTATATGCCGTTTAAAAGGAACTTGAATGTATTATAATGTTATAATCATAAAGTATTCTGGAAAAATAATTTATTTGTGATATTATATCAGTAAACAATGATTTTATGTGAAATTTATCGTTTGTAACCAAACTATGCACCGAAGGGGTATTTTGGTCATTTTACACATAGTTTCATAATTTATTTGGGATTAACATTGTTATATATATTTCTTAAAATATATATATATATATATATATATATATATATATAATCATGTGTGAACTGCGCCTTGCCCTTCACATGTCATTGGGCCTAGCCCATGCCATCTATGCCTTTGGGCCTAGCCCATGTTTTCTTGTCATTGGGCCTAGCCCATGTAATTTATGTCTTTGGGCCTAGCCTATATTTTTGTGTCATTGGGCCTAGCCCATGTTTTTATGTTATTTTGGGCTTTTATTATTTTTGGGCCTTGTCCATATATTTTATGGAATTGGGCCTTTGTCCAAGAGTTTTACAATTTGGGCCTAGCCTACATTTATTTATTAAAGCCCATTTCTTTATAAGTATTAACTTATAATTTTCTAACTTTTTATATCTTTAACTTTCCCGATTTTGATTTCGGTTATATATATATATATATATATATATATATATATATATATATATATATATATATATATATATATATATATATATATGTTGAGCGTCTAAATATATTTTTAGACTCGTTGTCGGCGTCGGTTATTACATGTTCGTTTTCGTCGAATCGTCCTTTGGTCATCGACGCGACGGTGTAATCTTGAATGTCCGCCTATTGTTCGCATTGTTTCGATTGTCCGATTTATTGTTTCGACGCTTATCAAGAATATATTTATTATGTTACCAATACTTGGTGTATTGTTCAAGTGTTTGTATTTTGTATATGGTGGGGTATTTTTATTGTGAATACCCTAAGTTTCTAATACATACACATACAATACACACATGTATACATACAAACTTATTGGTAACAAATATGTATATAAATACTTGTATTATTTTCCAAGTAGAAATATATATTTATAAAAAGGTATTTATTTTTACATATAAATATACATTTATAACTTTGTTTAAATACTTGGTTATTTAGGGATAACCCTTGTCATTAGAGTCTACTTAATGACGATTAAAGTTACTAATCGCGTTTAGTCCCACTAATCACCCCACTAATCATGTCTTAATCGTGATTAGATTTTTAGAAAATTTCGCCATAGTTTTCCCTAAACTATGGCGTTTTCCACGTTTCAAAAACGTATTTAAAACCTGTTTAAGCTCATAATCATCATCAACAAACCATCTAATATTTATTTTACATAATCAAACTATCATCATCCATGACTTTTTATGGTTTAAATCCTAGTAAATCAAATGGGTTTTTAATATTTATTAACCATTTCAAAACACTACTTTTATCATGTTGTTTAGACAAGTCCATGCACTTAACCCCTTGATTACTACAAATTTTTAAGGTGATCACAACTTAAATATAAGTGTTTACTTCTCATAAAAATCATTCATATGTATAAAAATTATCTTTAAGTTGTAGTATTTTTCATGGATGATGTAGTTGATGATCTTGTTTAGATATAAACCTTAACATGTTTAAATCTTCACTTTTATGCTAAATCACACAAGATCATCTCACTTTTATATCATACTTCTAACATAAACAACTTCAACATGCTATCTAACAATCATATAAACATATAATCAACACAAAGTAAACAATATTTATTGTTATTATTATGTTGTGTGGTAGGGTTTTTTATTTATATTTTCTTGATTTTCAAGATGATCAACTTGTACACTAATAACCTAAACATAAACATAAGCTAGATTATGGAGGAGTTTAGCTTACAAAGGGTGCACAAGTTTCTTGATGATTTAGAGGAAAATGAAGCTCCTTAAGAAACCCTAATGATCTCCATCCTTGCTGGCTTCTTTAAGGGACTTGAGTGAGCTTCAAAAGGTGTAAAAAGTGGTGGATTGTTGTGGCCAAATGGTGGTGTATGGAGGAGGTGGTGGAGCCGTGAGGTAGGGGAAGAAAGGAAAGGAAATGGTTGCAATTTTTTTGTTATGAAAATGATAAGGTTAAGTATGAGACATGATATATATTAGACCATCTTATCAAGATCAACAACAATCCACAACACAATACTTCTAATCTTGAATTTTCAACAAAATCAAGTGGTGTGGGGGCCCACTTGTAGCCGTGAACATGGGGGGGGGTAAAGTGTAATTTATTTTTTTATCACATGTTCAAATTATAGATATTTAGGTAATTATGATAAGTATAGTGTTTAGGGTTAATCTTCTAGCATCTTAAGCATAAGACTTGAGTTTAGGGTGTGTTTACATGGTATTTAATCCATATGATCCTCCAGTATAAGTTTCGGTTGATGGATACGTCGCTAGATCGCTCACATCGTAATAATCGCTAATAAACAGAACTATCTATTTAGTACCGGAAGCCTTTGTTTTCGACTACTACAATTAATATGGTGTCTAATTAGTGCATTTCCGATCCAAAAATATGCATAACTAGTTCGCTAGACGAATATACGATGAGTTAGGATGGCTGATATGTCTTTCGTTCGGCCGTTCGATCAATATCGGCACTTTTATGTTCCGCCGTCGAACTTTTCCGAAAGTTGTGTTTCCGTGACCTCATGTTAGTTGAATGGATTCCGAGTTCCAATAATGCTTAACTAGTTCACTAGATGCCCGGATGAGGCTATCGGTCAATTAAAATATTCGTCGTATCGACAATCGGCCGCTTTCCGTTCGAATTGTGCAGTGTTTGACGAATGACCGGAAACGATGTGTTTCGTGCATTACTATTATTCTTACATTATTTTAGGATGTTGAACATTGTTTTATTCTTATCTTGACATCCGGAATCCTCCAAATTAGTCTTGTGGACAAATCGCCATTTGTCGCCTTTTTTGTCTAAACGAACAATTTTGCAATTTAGGCATTATACCGGTAAGTTATGTATTATTATTATAGTTGTTCTCAAATATGTGTGTTCACTTGTATATGGACTCAGGTATGGCATTAACATGCCGTTATTTCTTGTTCTGATTCGTTTTAGCGGGTTTACCGACACGTCGTGTCACCGCAATTAGTGCGCCCAACACTTTCTACCAACACTTTTAGGGCATTGTTTTGGTTTGTTTTGCGTTGTACCGGAAACCAGTATATGGTATGATCATTTTTACTTGTCCTTACGACGTACGACTCAGTTATGCAATTAAATTACGATAAATATGCATGAGATTATAAAGCAAAATTAGTGATTAAATTGTACGATATTACCGGTTATTTGCCATTTGTCACAGAAACATCGGAGTGAGACGAAATAGATTGCCCAAGACATCATAACACTATTTGCGACAATATTAGAATCAAAACTCGTTCTTTTCATATATCAAATTGTCAATTACAACATAAATCAAAAAACAACAACTTCAAAAAAAATTACAACATAAAAGCCTAACATTCTAGGTGCGCTTCTATGTCGTCCATACTAGATTTCGTCATAAGCATCATCATCAACCTGTAACATGTTAAAAATATGGTTCAACGCAAAAGCATCGGTGAGTACACAAGTTTAAGTATATAGCTGTCACACCCCCGGATTTCCAACCAATCCATACATCGGTGGGTCTGGGTGGTGAATATCGTGACGTAAATTGATATCAGCATAGTCAATTAAACACAGCACAACATGTTGGAGTTAAATTACTATTAAAAACCAAATGTTCAAAGTACAAAAATAATATAAAGATGGCTTGTAATATAAGATCCACAGGCGGATCGTAAAGTGTACAAAAATGTATAACAGGCTTTAGGGCAGATCTAAGGATTTGCAAGATCCTCTAATATCACTACCGAGCAGATTCCAGCCTATTTCGTATTGTACCTGCAAGCTTAATCTTTTGAAAATACGTCAGCTTTCGTTGGTAAATACACCCAACTGACTCATTTTGAAAACATTTGAAAATGATTTTAAGTGCATATGGCACAAAATCTTTTATAACTTGGGAAAGTTACTTTGTAACCTTGTTAACAGATTCACATGTTTGTCCATACATACCGGGACCAGTACGGAGACCGAGACATGATTAACGTACACACCACTTAAGAACTCATAAAGGTGTTATCCCCAACTTTGTGGGTAAAATAATTTAGCATGAGCGTCTGTCAGGTGTATGCCTACACCCCGCGCTTTGGTCATTGCCATTATCTAATGTAATTAGCCGAGGATATCCAGGACACGGTCATTAACCCCCGATGTTTAACTTATCAAACAAAACTGATTAAAACAGAATAGGAGGATATACTAGCCACAATCCGGCATTCGATTGATCTCATTTCCGACCAAGTGGTAATAATTTATCGTAACCCAAGCCCGTATAGGGGAAATAAGTCGAGAGTACTTACCTGAGCTAGTCTTGATTTTAAAATGCAATATTTAATATCTCAGCCTTATCCAAAATGAACTAAGTGCAGATAAGGCTCTAGTCTGGATTATGGCATAAGCTAACCAATTAAATGCTAACGGTCTTAATTAAGTCATAGACTTAGACCGACTAGCGAACAAGAGCAAAACGGTATAATACGCTAGATTAAGCGATGATCGGATAGAATATAGTTTAAACCCAACAAGTACTATAACTTGTATAATATGGGTAAACCATAAACATTCTAGATTTTGAGACTTAAATGACAAGGTTAAACCTGTTTCGTTTAATTTTCGTAATTACTTACATATACTTAATCATGCGCACATAAGCGATATCGGGTAACCGTATAAGTCATGGACAAGTTCTATATGCTATTATACTTTAAATAAGTTATAATATCAGTAAGATATCAACTTATATGCCCGTTAAGGTTTTAAAATGAAACTATGCCTCATAAGGGTGTTTTGGTAATTATATGCCGTTTAAAAGGAACTTGAATGTATTATAATGTTATAATCATAAAGTATTCTGGAAAAATAATTTATTTGTGATATTATATCAGTAAACAATGATTTTATGTGAAATTTATCGTTTGTAACCAAACTATGCACCGAAGGGGTATTTTGGTCATTTTACACATAGTTTCATAATTTATTTGGGATTCTGAGTTTACATCATGTACCTACTATAAAAATATTTTAAATAAGTTTTAAAGTCAGTAGGTAACAAGTCTTGGTTGATTTATATGGTTTAAAACCATATTATGTGCCGAAACGGCGCGTATGTCGTAAAATGACGATTTGTGCGAAGTTTAGTAAAAATTGATGTTAAGATCATGTTTATATGTCCTAGATATGTTATTTAATATAAAATATCAGTGGTTAAAAGTTTTGATATAACAAAATATGATTTAAAACCATTTTACATGCCACAAGGGTTTTATCGTCATTTGTCGACATAATACAAGGACTTGTTCATAAACTCATTTATAATCTGATTTGACATCCCAAATAATCCTACTCATGATATTACATCAGTAGGTAATTCATATTCAAGTTCATTATCGTTTAAACCTTATTTTATATAAAAAGGGCATTTTTGTCAAAATGGCATAATTATGGACTTGTGCATTAACTCAGATTCTGATTATGATCTTGTAATATAAACTCAAGGGGTTATGCTACATTATATTACGATCATAATGCAGCCTTAGATCAATAGCTAACTAATCTAAATCGGGTCAGAATCGAAAGTCAAAGCAAAAGTCAAACTTTGCGACTTTCGGTTGCGAACCGACCCTCCAACTGAAATTGACGAGCGAACATGTTCTTACATGTTCTAATAATTATTACCAACTTATTTAAGTGTCAAAACATGTTTCAAATAAGCTCATATTATAATATTTCCGAAATATGGCTTGTTTGGCTTTTTAATAATAAACCTTTGACACGTCAATTGGTCTAGTAAACATGATCTTTATGATGTGCCCTTGATAGGGATTAACACCTACCTTATTACGATCACTTAGCCATGTTCGTTACGAACAATGGATGGACCATAATGGTCTTAACCGAAAGTCAAGGCGTTTCCCGTAAAACGCTTGACTTTTGGCTATAAAGCCCTACAAACGAAAATGCAAGAGAAAGGAACACTTACAAGTGCTTCCTAGGATGAAATAGAACTAAGTTGGATGCTCCTTTCAGTTAGGAACTTATAGAGGAGGGAGATAGAATGAAGAATGAGAAAGGAGTAAGTTCAAATAGTGGACCTTGACACCTATTTATAGTTGGAGAGCTTGAAGGAGGTGATGCCAGGTGTTAAGGGGTGTTAGAGGGAGTTTACAAGTGTCCTAAAACGTGACATAGTAGTTTGGAAGTACATGTTTTGAATGAAATAGTTTTTGGCAACATGTGTGGAGGCCAAGGCAATTTTCTATAGACACAGGCCACTGACGGGCCGCGAGAGGCCAGGCCTGTGCCTCCCGCGCCCCACGAGCGATGGTACTTTCAAAGTTTGTCACATTTAGCCCCTCAACTTATAAAACCCTCTAAAAAACCTTTATATGCATGTTTAGCCTTCCATAACCATTATTTGGCATACCCGGGAGTATGCCCCGACATTATCGAGCTCTCGGTTCGTTAAAAGGTCACTCAGAGGTATAAATTACTATGTTGACACTTTTAACACCTCCATTATCCAACTTTTACATATTTATAGAATTAATCCCTCTCGTCCAACAAGTGGCTCATATGAGAGTTAGGATTGTGTAAATGATCACTCAGAGACTCAGTATAAGCATGTTGACTCTGATGTCACTCAGAGGTTGGGCATGTTGACAATAATGGTCACTCAGAGGCCAAGTTTAAGCATGTTGACACTAATGGTCACTCAGAGGCTAAGTTTAAGCATGTTGACACTAATGGTCACTCAAAGGCTAAATTTATGCGCACTCAGAGACTTAGTTTGAGCATGTTGACACTTTTAGTCCTATTAGTCTCTAGTAGACTTATTATAAAAAATAATGACATGTGTCACTATATTATTGGACACGATTTTTACGAGGTGTTACATTCTCACCCCCTTAAAAGAAATCTCGACCTCGAGATTCTATTCAAAAAGATGGAGGTATTTTTGTCGTATAGTGGACTGAACCTCCCATGTATACTGGGGGCCTCGAAGGGCATCCCACTTAACCTTTACTACAGGTATCAATTTCCTCAGGAGCTTCTTAACCTGTCGATCCTCGATAGAATATGGTTTCTCAACGAACCTCAGGTTTTTATCAATTTGCACATCATGATGTGACATTGCTAGCGACTCATCGGCTAGACATTTCTTAAGATTACAGATGTGGAACTCATCATGAATTCCACTAAGCTCTTCCGGAAGCTTGAGCTTATAAGCTACAGTGCTGACACATTCGATTATCTCGTATGGTCCTGTATATCTTGGACTTAACTTGCCCTTCTTTCCAAATCTCATTACACCTTTCCCAGGTGATACTCTTAGCATGACTTTGTCCCTATTTGGAACTTAAGAGGTTTACGCCTCTTGTCAGCATAGCTCTTCTGCCTATCACGGGCAGCTTTGAGACGATCACGGATTTGCACAATCTTATCCGTGGTATCAAGGACAATTTCCGGTCCTGATAGTTGGGCTTCCCCAACTTCTGCCCAACACACCGGCGTTTTGACATTTTCTCCCATATAAGGCTTCATAAGGAAGCAACCTTGATGCTTGTATGATAACTATTATTATAGGAGAATTCTATTAGGGGTAAGTGGTCATCCCAACTTCCACCTAAATCAATCACACATACTCTAAGCATGTCTTCCACAGGCTGGATAATACGCTCACTTAGTCCATCCGTGTGCGGGTGGTAAGCCGTACTAAAGTTTAATCTTGTGCCTAAAGATTGTTGGACACTTTTCCAAAATTGAGATGTATATCTAGTATCCCTCGTCACACAAAGTAACGAGACTGTTTAAGAATAAGAATAAGAATAAGAATAAGAATCAGCTTAAGCTTAACAACACCCCGACGGGCGGTGTACTACTCCTATATCGCTATATATGTTAAGTTCGGCTAGCTAAGTTAATGAGAAGAAGCATGTATGTATCTAGCATGAACCTAAGCATAACAAGAAGCATGCATAACGGATTGAGTGTATAAAGTATGTTGTGTGTATTTGTGTATTTTGTAAGTTAACATGTTACAACCCAAAGTGTGTAAAAAGGAAAAATGAGTTAAGTGTACTCACGGTCTTGACTTCAGTATTCCGTGAAGGGTTTGGAGAGTTGGAGGAACACAGAGTTATCCTACATGAGGAAAACGTAGGTTGGTAAGTATTCAGATGATAATGGAGGATTAGGAATTTAAATACACCAAAGTATGTATACAAGAAAATAACCGACTTAATACTCATTTTGACACTAGATACCCATTCGGGTTGATGTCTTTTCATGGGGTAAGATACCCATTAGAATCTTAACGAGAAGTTAAGTACTTAGGTGATGTAACCTAGTACCATGACGGACAATCATTCGATTATCATCAAGGTTTTGGTTAGGGTATATATATAATATATAGTATACGTAATAAGTAGATCATATTTATAATGGAAGTTCATAGAAGTCATGCATGGAGGTAGGAGGATAACCTTCCTTTAACCTCTTTTGTATTGTTCACCAATGCACAAGTTGTGACAAGGACAACAAGGATGGTCATGAATAAGTTAAAATGAAAATAAAAGTTGTAAAATAATCAAAATCATCAAGTGAAGTGGTGGATTGAAGGTAGGATAGCAAGCCTTCCAAGTAATCACATACTACCAACTCAAGTCTTGTTTCAAGAACAAGCTTGGAAGGATACAACACTTGTGGGTTAAAACCCTATTAAAACGAAAAGTTTCTTACACTTGGGACCTCAAATATGGTGATGTTCCATGTTGGTTTTCCATGGAAAACCTATGAAAACACTCCTAGAGGTGTTCCAAATGTTAAGAAGGAAGAAAGAGTAAAGAAGAGAGGTGAAGGTGAGCTAGAACTCACTTGAAAGTCTTCAACTTTCTGAATTGAGAGAGAGATTTGGAGAGAGAGATGAATGTTTGCGGTGTGAAATGAGAGTGGGAGGAGGTGGGTATTTATAGTTGAGGTTAGGGGGTGAGTTAGGTGGATGTAATTAATGCAAGAAACACAAAATATGCCAAATCCATGAGCTAGAAATAACAACTCCAGATTATGCCCTCTCGCGAGCCTCGAGAGGCAAGAAAAGAGGTGGTCGCGGGGCGCGAGCAGCCTATAATCGGTAGATTGGTTTTTTTTGTCACTTTTAGTCCCTGAAATTGGTGTTTCCTTTATTTCATGCTCTAACTTGATGTTTTTGCATGTTTTTAAGTGTACAACGTATTTGTAAGTATACTTTAGGTATCGAGTATGTATGTATGAGTATTTGCACGTATGACAGGTATTGGTTTATATGTAAACATGTATTTAACAATTGAATGCATGTAAGATAAGTATCTATCAAGTATGGATTTTATTACGATCAAAGTCTCGGATAACAAGATTTGTGAAAAGAAATATGTATGCAACACGAATACAAGTTTCCATAAATAGGAACATGATTACACTTTCTAATTAAGGAAAATACGAAAAAAGCGAGGCGTTACAGTCTCCCCTCCTTTAGGAAATTTCGTCCCGAAATTTATTCAAGAGGAAGGCTTTGTAAAAGATGTCATTTTGGTGAAAACGTTTGGCCAAAAATCATGATTTTGAAGTTTAAAGTTTATAAATGTGCAAATATGTATCGAAACTTTGAAGGATAAAAAACGGTAGGTTCTCAAAGCACTTTGTTTTGACTAAGGTGTTTTGAGATGCCAATCGTAAGTTTGTATAAGAATAAGTAAAAATGTGTATGTGTGTGTAAACAAGTGAGATTGACTTAGTCTGGACAACTCATTGGAAGGAATATTTTTATAAGAGTGCGACCTAAGAGGAAGGTTTTGGTATGAGTACGGATGTATTTTGATTAACAGGTGTGGCCCGAACCGTAAGTTGTAAGAAAAGTTCTGCCAGTTTTAAGGTGTATTAGTAAAATCAATTATTGTAGAAAATGTTTATTGGGGGGAAACTAGGATGGTAAATATTTACGGTTTCTAAAAGGTTTTGGCGATAATAGACCGACTAGTTGAAGTTTGCGCATAGATAAGAGTGGAAGATAGTTTTCAAAGAAAGGAACATTTTGACAAGATTGAGCCGGTGTGGACGTTTACAAAAATGGATTGAATCTTAGGCTAATTCTTCTGTAAATAAAGTTTGGATGAATGGTTAAGGGAAGAATTGGGAATATCGTGGTATGGTAGTGAACGATTCGGTAGGTGTATGCGAGGGGTAAAAATGGTATGAATATCGTATAAAATGCGAACATGGAATGTTGAGAGATGCTAGTGATAGTTGTAGCGTTTAAAGCTATAATGAAGCTTTGTCATGGATAATCGAGTACTAATCATTTTGAAGTGGTGTCACCAAAGTTTGTTATGAATCAAATGTATTTAACAGGGTCCGGGAAATCACCGAATTTCTCATGGCACTTTTATGAAAGTTGGTAACATGGTAGGGACACTTATATATAGGAAGTACCAGCGGCATACCCACCATGTTCACACCATGTTACGTCTGTTTTGCTATTCGGTGTCATGTTACGTTCCGTGTTGAGATGCACAGTAGAACCCACTTTGGTTTTCATGCTCCTACCAATATAATCCTGTGTGCACCCGCGATTATTTTGGTTTGTGCAAGATCTGCATAGTTTGTACTAGTAGTGTACGGGTCAGGTTACATCTAGTAAGCAAAGGGTATGTAAGATAACATATAAAAATGAAGTATGTAAGCATGATTGTATGTATTTATGCATGAGTGTGTCGAACGTAGGCGAAACCATTTGGGTTATGCCTACTTATAGATTTCAAGTATGAATACCAAGTAGTGGGAACGCATAAATTTTGAGTATGATTGAAGACAAATACGTGTAAATTAGCACGCAGTATTGAGCGTATAGGTGGGATAAAATGGGATTTAGCATATATAAGTTACCATGCAGTTGCGAGTGTGTAAAATACGAAGTGTAATAGTGATATGTGTAATATTGTCATGTAACATTGACTGTATAAATAAAACGTGTAAGGCGATAAGCATGTGCATGGTTGCTTCGGTCAAAACATTGCATTGGTTGAATTAAAATAAGTCGGGTTGTCGGGGATGAAGGACCAAAATTGTGAATGTCGGGTGAATATTGAGAAAAGTATTAATTTTTGATGTAAGATGTGGTTTGTAAAAAGAAATGCTACTTTTGTTTTAAAATTTGTATTCGCATATGAAATTTTCTTGCCCATGTGTTCAGATTTAGATTTTGCTTATTAGCGGTTTTTGAAAATGTTGTAAAATAGTGAGCTTGCTTTATTTTATTCTATTTTATTTTATTTTATTGATGCAAGAAAAGTTATGTTTTGAAAATTTTTCATGTAAAACTTGAATTTTGAAAAGTATTTTAGCAAAGTACTTATACGCATGTAAGAGAAAGTTTCGTTGGTTTCTTGTTGGAAATAAAATTTCTTTAGAATGGTAGTATAAAGTGAGTGTGTTTTGGATGAGTTATGAAAATCGAGGGAAAGAGGTTCGTTTGACCGACTAAGTTGATAGGTAGCATTTCATAAAGTTTTTGAAAATTGTGAAAGAAATGTTTAAAGTATCATTACGGGTTTGGTGTATGTAATTTACGTAAATAAATTGTAGGGTGGGAAATTGTTTGGATAAAATAATAAGGTTCGAGGTTTATGCATAAATGAGAAAATTGAAACAATGATAAAAGTTTTGAGTATAAGTATTGATATAGTGATTGTTACGAAAATAGTCGAGTTGGAGTTGGACTTCGACTTATTTCTCAAGCTTGAGTTTTGCGAAAAAGACATCAGGTGATCGACAATAAAAGTCACGTTTGAGCATGTAAGTATCTCATCACACGTATGAGTCCACACAGATGGCATAAGCATAACAAGTATTCTAAAGTATAAACATGTATGATTGCGTAAGGAGTATAAATTTAGTTGGTTTGTGAGAATTATTATTTCTTCTAATTGCGAAAGGCTAGCAAATTGTGCGTCGGGTTCGAAATGAACGAGGTAGCAAGTATTAAAACCCATAGAAATTGAGATAACATAAAAGATGGGCTTTGTAAAATATTAGAGTGTTTTGGGTTGAGAAACGTTGACTATTCCAAAGTGAATCGAAGATCCTTTCAAATTAGAGGAACGTGCTTTGGCCTATAGTTAAAATGCTCTCGTCGAGAAGCGATTAACGGCATTTTACCCTTCCAGTTACTACACGTCTCTAATTGATTGAAAAATCGAGATTGAAAATCGAGGAATGGGACTAGTTGACAAGGTGCGGGCCTCACTCCTAACTTGACAACATCGTACCCTAAACGTGGTTGGTACTTACCAAACGAGGAGTGAATTCCGACTCCTTGATAAGGGTCCACTAGAGTATGTAATGGAAATGTTCCATCAAGCTATGGATATCACTCCTAACTTGATGGTGTAATTTCGTAAAAAATCCAATACGCGAATTGACAGTTGTTCACCAAAGTGTGGGTTTCACTCCTATTTTGGTGAAATCGTCTCGTTTGTACTACGAGTGTTTTCAAGTCTTGAAGTGTGTATATTGTGTAAATGTCTTAGGAAAGACATATTGTATGTATTAAGACAATAGGAATAGAAAGAAGCAAAGTAGGAAGAATTAACATTTTAAACATCAATCAAGAATGGTCGAAGTTGGTCACTTAAACTATAGATTAGGTCGAACATGGCAATTCTACCTAATTCCCTATAGTTATGGCTTTGATACCAATCTATCACCCCCCAATCGATGCCGGAAACATCGGAGTGAGATGAAATAGATTGCTCGAGACATCATAACACTATTTGCGACAATATTACAATCAAAACTCGTTCTTTTCATATATCAAATTGTCAATTACAACATAAATCAAAATACAACAACTTCAAAAAAAATACAACATAAAAGCCTAAAATTCGAGGTGCGCTTCTATGTCGTCCATACTAGATTTCGTCATAAGCATCATCATCAACCTGTAACATGTTAAAAATATGGTTCAACGCAAAAGCATCAGGGAGTAAACAAGTTTAAGTATATAGCTGTCACACCCCGAGATTTCCAACCAATCATGATTTTGAAGTTTAAAGTTTACAAATGTGCCAATATGTATCGATACTTTGAAGGATAAAAAAACGGTAGGTTCGTGAAAGTACTTTGTTTTGACTAAGGTGTTTTGAGACGCCAATCGTAAGTATGTATAAGAATGAGTAAAAACGTGTATTTGTGTATGTAAACAAGTGAGCTTGACTGAGTCTAGACAACTCATTAGAAGGAATATTTTTAAAAGATTGCGACCTAAGAGGAAGGTTTTGGTATGAGTACAAATGTATTTTGATTAAAATGTGTGGCCCGCACCGTAAGTTGTAAGAAAAGTTCTGCCAGCTTTAAGGTGTATTAGTAAAATCAATTATTGTAGAAAATGTTTATTGGGGGGAAACTAGGATGGTAAATATTTACGGTTTCTAAAAGGTTTTGGCGATAATAGACCCACTAGTTGAAGTTTGCATGTAGATAAGAGTGGAAGATAGTTTTAAAAGAAAAGAAACATTTTGACAAGATTGAGCCGGTGGGGACGTTTATAAAAATGGATTGAATAGGCTGATTCACTGTAAATAAAGTTTGGATGAAAGGTTAAGGGAAGAATTGGGAATATCGTGGTATGGTAGTGAACGATTCGTTAGGTGTATGCGAGGGTAAAAATGGTATGAATATCGGATAAAATGCGAACATGGAATGTTGAGAGATGCTAGTGATAGTTGTAGCGGTTAAAGCTAACGGTTTTGAGAATGAAGCTTTGCCATGGATCATCGAGTACTAATCATTTCGAAGTGGTGTCACCAAAGTTTGTTATAAATCAAATTATTTAACAGGGTCCGGAAAATCACCAAATTTCTCATGGCACGTTTTATGAAAGTTTGGTAAAATGTTAGGGAAACTTATATATAGGAAGTACCAGAGGTGTACCCACCATGTTCACACCATGATACGTCCGTTTCGCTATTCGGTGTCATGTTACATTCCGTGTTGAGATACACAGTAGAACCCACTATGGTTTTCATGCTCCCACCAATATAATCTCGTGTGCACCCGCGATTATTTTGGTTTGTGCTTGATCCGCATAGTTTATACTAGTAGTGTCCGGGTCAGGTTACATCTAGTAAGCAAAGGGAATGTAAGATAGCGTATAAAAAATGAAGTATGTAAGCACGATTGTATGTATGTATGAGTGTGTCGAACGTAGGCGAAACCACTCGGGTTATGCTTACTTATAGATTTCAAGTATGACTACCAAGTAGGGCGAATGCATAAATTTTGAGTATGACTGAAGACAAATACGTATAACATTAACATGCAGTATCGAGCGTTTAGGTGGAATAAAATGGGTTTAGCATATAAGTTACCATGAAGTTACGAGTGTGTAAAATACGAAGTGCAATAGTGATATGTGTAATATTGTCATGTACATTGACTATATAAATAGAAACATGTATGGCGATAAGCATGTGCATGGTTGTTTGAGTCAAAACATTGAGTTGGTTGAATTAAAATAAGTCGGGTTTGTCGGGGATGAAGGACCAAAATTGTGAATGTCGGGTGAATATTGAGAAAAATATTAATTTTTGATGTAAGAAGTGGTTCGTAAAAAGAAAAGCTACTTTTGTTTTAAATTTGTGTTCGCATATGAAATTTTCTTGCCCATGTGTTCAGATCTAGATTTGCGTACTAGCGGTTTTTAAAAAGGTTGTAAAATAGTGAGCTTGCTTTATTTTATTTTATATATTTTATTTTATTTTATTGATGCAAGAAAAGTTATGTTTTGAAAATTTTTCATGTAAAACTTGAATTTTGAAAAGTATTTTAGCAAAGTACTTATACGTATGTAAGAGAAAGTTTCATTGGTTTCTTGTTGGAAATAAAATTTCTTTAGAATGGTAGTATAAAGTGAGTGTGTTTTGGATGAGTTATGAAAATCGAGGGAAAGAGGTTCGTTTGACCGACTAAGTTGATAGGTAGCATTTCATAAAGTTTTTGAAAATTGTGAAAGAAATGTTTAAAGTATCATTACGGGTTTTGTGTATGTAATTTACGTAAATAAATTGTAGGGTGAGAAATTGTTTGGATAAAATAATAAGGTTCGAGGTTTATGCATAAATGAGAAAGATTGAAACAATGATAAAAGGTTTGAGTATAAGTATTGATATAGTGATTGTTATGAAAATAGTCGAGTTAGAGTTGGACTTCGACTTATTTCTCCAGCATGAGTTTTGCGAAAAAGACATCTAAGTGATCGACAATAAAAGTCACGTTTGAGCATGTAAGTATCTCATCACACGTATGAGTTCACACAGATGGCATAACCATAACAAGTATTCTAAAGTATAAACACGTATGATTGCGTAAAGGGTATAAATTTAGTTGGTTTGCGAGAATTATTATTGCTTCTAAATGCGAAAAGCGAGCGAATTGTACGTCGGGTTCGAAATGAACGAGGTAGCAAGTATTAAAACCCACAGAAATTGAGATAACATAAAAGATACGCTTAGTAAAATATTGGAGTGTTTTGGGTTGAGAAACGTTGACTATTCCAAAGTAAATCGAAGATCCTTTCAAATTAGAGGAACGTGCTTTGGCCTATAGTTAAAATGCTCTCGTCGAGAAGCGATTAGCGGCATTTTACCCTTCCAGTTACTAGACGTCTCTAATTGATCGAAAAATCGAAACTTTGGCGAGACTGAAAATCGAGGAATGGGACTAGTTGACAAGGTGCGGGCCTCACTCCTAACTTGACAACATCGTACCCTAAACGTGGTTGGTACTTACCAAACGAGGAGTGAATTCCGACTCGTTGATAAGGGTCCACTAGAGTATGAAATGGAAATTTTCCATCAAGCTATGGAAATCACTCCTAACTTGATGGTGTAATTTCGTAAAAAATCGAATACGCGAATTGAAGTTGTTCACCAAAGTGTGGGTTTCACTCCTATTTTGGTGAAATCGTCTTGTTTGTACTACGAGTGTTTTCAAGTCTTGAAGTGTGTATATTGTGTAAATGTCTTAGGAAAGACATATTGTATGTATTAAGACAAAAGGAATAGAAAGAAGTAAAGTAGGAAGAATTAACATTTTAAACATGAATCAAGAATGGTCGAAGTTGGTCACTTAAACTATAGACTAGGTCGAACATGGCAACTCTACCTAATTACCTATAGTTATGGCTTTGATACAAATCTATCACCCCCCCCCCCCCCATCGATGCCGGAAACATCGGAATGAGACGAAATAGATTGCTCGAGACATCATAACACTATTTGCGACAATATATATCAAATTGTCAATTACAACATAAATCAAAATACAACAACTTCAAAGGTGCGCTTCTATGTCGTCCATACTAGATTTCGTCATAAGCATCATCATCAACCTGTAACATGTTAAAAATATGGTTCAACGCAAAAGCATCAGCGAGTACACAAGTTTAAGAATATATCGTAAGTATAAAAGAGTTTACTTAAATCAACATGGCAATTGCATACAAGGTAAGCTAGCATGCAATACTAATTGTCAAACCCAAGTGTCCACAAGAATTAAGTGTCCCTCGTCACACAAAGTAACAAGACTATTTAAGAATAAGAATTAGAATTAGCGTCAGCTTAAGCTTAACAATACCCCGACGGGCGGTGTACTACTCCTATAGCGCTATATATCTTAAGTTCGGGCAAGCTAAGTTAATGACAAGAAGTATGTATGTATCTAGCATGAACCTAAGCATAAGAATAAGCATGTATAACGGATTGAGTGTATAAAGTATGTTGTGTGTATATGTGCATTATGTAAGTTAACATGTTACAAACCAAAGTGTGTAAAAAGGAAAAATGGGTCAAGTGCACTCACGGTTTTGCAAGCTTCCACATGAGTATCCGTGAAGGGTTTGGAGAGTTTGAACACCGAGTTATCCTACATGAGGAAAACGTAGGTTGGTAAGCATTCGGATGATAACAAAGGATTAGGAATTTAAATACACTAAAGTATGTATAATAAAAAATAACCACCTAGACTTGATACTCGTTTTGACACTATGATACCCATCCGGGTTGATGTGTTTTTATGGGTTAAGATTCCCATTAGAATCGTAATGAGAAGTTAAGTACTTAGGTGATGTAACCTAATACCATGACGGACAATCATTCGATTATCATCAAGTTTTCGGTTAGGGTATATATATATATATATATATATATATATATATATATATATATATATACATTTATATATATATATATATGTGTATATACATATATATATATATATAAATGTATATATACATATATATGTATATATATATATACACATATATATATATATATATATATCATTTTTATCATGGAAGTTCATAGAAGTCATGCATGGAGGTAGGAGGATAACCTTCTTTTAACCTCTTTTGTATTGTTCAACAATATACAAGTTGTCACAAAGACAACAAGGATGGTCATGAATAAGTTAAAATGAAAATAGAAGTTGTAAAATAATCAAAATCGTCAAGTGAGGTGGTGGATTGAAGGTAAGATAGCCAAGGCTTCCAAGTAATCACACACTACCAACTCAAGTCTTGTTTCAAGAACAAGCTTGGAATGATACAACACTTGTGGGTTAAAAACCCTATTAAAATGCAATATTTCTTACACTTGGGACCTCAAATATGGTGATGTTCCATGTTGGTTTTCAATGGAAAACCTATGGAAACACTCCTAGACGTGTTCCAAGTGTTAAGAAGGAAGAAAGAGTAAAGAAGAGAGGTGAAGGTGAGTTAGAACTCACTTGAAAGTCTTGAACTTTCTGAATTGAGAGAGAGATTTAGAGATAGAGAGATGAATGTTTGAGGTGTGAAATAAGAGTGGGAGGAGGTGGGTATTTATAGTTGAGGTTAGGGGGTGAGTTAGGTGGGTGTAATTAATGCAAGAAACACAAAATATGCCCAATCCATGAGCTAGAAATAACAAACTCCGGATTACGCCCTCTCGCGGGCCACAAAAGGCAAGAAAAGGGGCGGTCACGGGGCGCGAGCAGCCTATAGTCGGTAGATTGGTTTGATTTATTGTCACTTTTAGTCCCTGAAATTAGTGTTTCCTTCATTTCATGCTCTAACTTGATATTTTTGTATGTTTTTAAGTGTACAACGTATTTGTAAGTATATTTTAGGTATCGAGTATGTATATATGAGTATTTACACGTATAGCAAGTATCAGTTTGTATGTAAACACGTATTTAACAATTGAATGCATGTAAGACAAGTATGTATCAAGTATGGATTTTATTACGATCAAAGTCTCGGATTACAAGATTTGGGAAAAGAATTACGTATGCGATACAAATACAAGTTTCCATAAATAGGAACACAATTACACTTTCTAATTAAGGAAAATACGAAAAAGCGAGGCGTTACAATGAAGATGATAGGAGCATGTTTGGAAATGAGGTTTCAGGATATGGCAATGATGAGGATGGTTGTGAAGTGGATTGTGATGATACAAGGAGTGGTGATTGACCATATTCATCATCATCAACAACAACAATAGTTTTCCTTTTGCCTTGGAATTTTATTTTGGGTGATGGTGGATGTACAGGAATTCGAGGTGGTGTGGATAATGGTTTCGTTAATGTTGGAAATGTGAGTAAGGCAGTAGTTTGAGAAACATCTATTGTTCCAGCATCTGCTGTCACAACATCTGTCCTAACTTCTATTGGGGTTGTATGGACGGAGGATACAGCAGCAGTAGCTTCAGCAGTTGTTGTAGAAGAGATGACAGTTGGTTGTCTTACTTTTCTTTCTTTGTCTTGAAATCCCAACATCTTCTTTTTCCAACTGTTTAGTTTTTTCTTCTTCTATGAGCATTAAAGCTTTAGCTTCAACTGTATCTTGTCTCTTCTGTTTTTAAACAGCAATCCTTTCAGCTTCTGTGTTTAGAGTCTCATCAATCCCTTTTCCCAAAGTTGCCTCAGCAGTGCTAGTAGTGGTTTCTGGCTGTTGTTGCACCTTTGATTTAACAGTTGAATCAGGTTGCAACTTTCTCAAGTTATCTTTCTCCCCCTTTTGGCATCATCTTCTATGTCATCTTGATGAATAATAACCGGGGCAGAGCCAGTAGTTTTCAACAAATGGTCTTTGATGACTTTAATGTCTACTTGTGTATCTTTGTATCTAGCCTCGACTATATTTCTGATCAATTTCATGTGGGTTTCATGCTAAATGTCTGCTAATTGTCTCTAAGCTAGGATAATTAGTTGAACAACTTTCCATAGCTCATCAGCATTTTGAGTTGGGGATGGTTGAGATTGAGAATTTTGAAGCACTTGTTTCAAAATGGATTTGATTTCATCAATAGATGATTCCATGGTATTGATTCTCTCCGTCAATTCTTGGTATTTTAATTTATCACCTAAGTGAATAGGATCATCTAAATTCCTACCAGATGTAGTTGTATTTGGATCATCAACATGAGGAATCTCAATGTTTTCAGAACCAAATGCCCCTTGTTCTTGGTACTAGGGACTTCAAACTAGTTCAGAGGATACAATTATAACCTCAGCAGTTGTTGCCTTCAAGGAAGTCTTATGTATGTAACCATTGTCCAACTGAGCCATTGTTATAGCAGTAGTTGTAGCAGTTGCTTCACTTGAACTACCACCAAGAGTTACATGTAGCTCATGGGGTGTAGCCTCCTCAACTGTTTCTGGGTTGGGTAATTGAGTTTTCTCATATTCAGACAATGATGGAGTTAAACTCTCAATGATAGGTGAGTGAGAGGGAATGCTTGTAATCTGAGTTTTGTCAATAGCTTGAAACAGAGGTAAGAATGTGGAAGGAATTGGAGAGGTGGGTAGTCGAGTAGAAAGAGACATAGCCCTGGGAGAGGGACTTGAGAACAGATGTTCATGTGAATCATCTGCCACATAGTGTGGTGTCCTTGTGCTTACATCTTGTTCCTTTTATGAGGAAACAAAAAGAGCTAGTGTTGGTGGAGATCTTTGGACCATCTTTTGTGAGGAAGTAGCAGCAGTGGTTTCATGTGACTTTGGTGTTGTCACAGGTAAAACATCTGGGATTGCATCTTCCAGAGTTACCATTTTGGGTTGTTTGGTGGGCTTTTTAGATTTTGAGGGTTTCTTTTTGGGTTAATCTGGTGGGGGTTGCATAGCACTGGTTGTAGTGTCATGTTCACTAGGAGCAGTGGGCTTTGTAATAGAGGAAGGAGCAATGCATGTGGTAGTAGTTAAAATTTGCTTAGTCTCTATTACTTTTGTCTTTAAAACCATCGGTTTTTGAGTTTAGAGGCTAGTAAAAGTTTCATGTTTAAGGCTGTCAACTTCACAAATGACACCTTGTTGAAAATCCAGAGCAGAAAGTTGTTTTTGTAAATAGAAACTCAACAACCTAGGGTGTATCAAAAAAGTTTTAGCCTTTTTAATATTCTTAAAGTTTGCAAGAAAGTCAGAAAACAATACCTAGGAAAAGTTAAATTTTGATAATGTTAATGTTTAAAGGAATTTCGTTGAAAGTAGATGTCTTGGTTGACAAACATAACAAAAGTGTATGGAAAAAGGATTTCATGTCAGCGGGAAATTCAGGTTTAAAAATGGTAATACCTGTCAGTTGACCTTCATAACCACGCTCAATGAATTTAGCATATAAATCTTTCTTTGGGAAAGAAGTGGGGTCATCTAGGTCATTAAGACCTAATATGGTGGAGATAGTAGATGGAGAAATTTGAACAAGTGACTGCCCAATCTTTGACGTAATGGCAAACGGCTTTCTGTTTTGAATTTGAACTTCAACATTTGCCCAAAATTGTCTAAGAGTTTCCAGATAAATTGGAGCTTTAGCCAATAACACATCTTTGTATGATGATGTTTGTAGAACATCGATCATGGAGTGAAAAGCAGTATTATTATATGTTTTTTAAGTATAGGAAGGTAGTTGCGAGGTGTGTCGATGATGAGATTCATGGTGGAAGAGTGATTATTGAGGATTTAGAAAAAGAGAGTAACGGAGATTTTATGGAGAATGTACTTGAAAACGAAACGGCAAGTAGAACTCTGTTTGGATGAAACAGGGTTTATAAAGTGAAAAGTGAATGCTGATGTGGCAGCGATTTCCAAAAGATCTAATGGCTAAGATCTGTGCACGTGTAAACTCTGTTGGATAATGGAAGACAGTTGTTTGGAAACCTCTGTTAGATACCAGCAGTGGTTCCGAATAGATGAAAGATCAGTGGTGATTTTAGACTATCAGAGGATAGATTATCAGTGGATTGGGAAAACAGTGATGTCATCAACAGTGGATGTAGAACAGAGGATACTCTTTCAGCAACGGATAGATTTTCATGCCAAGCAGAGGTTTGGAGAAATAGTAGCTATGAACAGACTTTAGAGATATATCGAAATATTTCAATTTTTGTTATATTTAAGGATGGAGTTTTGACTTTCTAAAAACATTTTGATACTAGTTACACATGGAAAACAAAAATTTGTTTTTATTCCATGTTTAGCATACCAATCCTAGAAATCAGACTTTCAAAGGTAGATGTATCTAATGCTTTTGTTAGAACATTTGCCAGATGATCTTCAGTTGGAACATGATGCAGAGAAATCAAACCTTTTTCATAGCAATCCCTCACAAAGTGATGTCTGATGTCAATGTGCTTTGTGGTAGAATGAGATACTAGATTTTTTGATGATTTTTCAGCTGCTTGACTATCTAACATGAGAGGAGTCTTTAAAGCAGTTACACCAAAATCCAATTGTTGACTTTGAAGCCATAGGAGTTGAGCAGTGCAGCTTGCAGCAGCAATATACTCAGCCTCTATTGTGGATGTTGATACCGCAACTTGCTTTTTGCTTTGCCAAGACACTAAGCAATTGCCTAGGAATTGACATCCTCTTGAGGTTGACTTCCTTGTGGTGTGACATCTAGCATAATCACTGTCTGGATAACCTGAAAGCTCAATATTTCCATTAGCTGGATACCAGATACCAAGTGTGGGAGCACCTTTTATGTATCTGAATATCCTATTTACAACAATGAGATTGGACTTCCTAGGTGCTGACTGGGATCTGGCACAAACACATGTTGCAAACATGATGTCTTGCCTTGATGCAGTTAGGTACAATAAAGAACCTATCATGCTTCTATAAAGAGTTTGATCAACCAAGTCATCTTTGTCATCAACAGTGACAAGCTTTGTGGTTGCCATGGGTGTGCTACATGGTTTACAATCAGTCATATCAAATTTTGTAAGTAGTTCTTTGACATACTTACATTGGTGAATGAATGTACCATTTTGCAATTGTTTTACTTGGAGACCAAGAAAACATTGGAGCTCACCCATTGCACTCATTTCAAACTCTGTTGCCATGAGTTGACTGAACTCTTCACATATGGCATTGCATGTGATTCCAAAAATGATGTCATCCACATAAATTTGGACAAGTATCAAATCCTTTCCTCTCCATTTCAAAAATAAAGTTTTGTCAATTTTACCCCTTGTAAAACCAATGGATAAGAGAAAAGCGGAAAGAGTTTCATATCAAACTCTTGGTGCTTGTTTCAAGCCATACAAAGCTTTGTTAAGCTTGTAGACATGATCATGATAAAATGCATCTTCAAAGCCAGGAGGTTGACAAACATATACCTCTTCTGTGATCTTACCATACAAGAATGCACTTTTGATATCCATTTGAAACACCTAGATATTGTAGTTGGCAGCAAAGGCTAAGAACAGTTGGATGGCTTCTAATCTTGCTACAGGAGCAAAAGGTTTCATCATAGTCAATGCCTTCTTCTTGTCTGTAACCTTGAACCAAAAGTCTAGCTTTATTCTTGACAACAATACCCCTTTCATCAGTTTTGTTTTTGAAGACCCATTTTGTGCCAATTGGACATACATTCTTTGGCAATGGTACAAGTTCCCATACTTGTTGTCTTTTAAACTGAAGGAGCTCTTCTTGATGGTTTCTACCCAACTGTTGTCTTTTAGTGCCTCTTGGTACTTGATAGATTGTGTGAGAGATAGGTTACCAGCAAAAAGACAAATCTTTTGGGATTGACTTCTAGTGAGCACCCCTCGTTGATGTTGCCAATGATGAGATCATATGGTAAGGTAGATTCGATCTCCCTTATATAGAATAATGGCATTTTGAGGTGAAGGCTGCAGATGGGAATCATCTGAGCTAACATCTATTGGCAATTTTGAAGAGCCAACATCTGTTTGAAATGGAGGTGGAGGTATTGAAAAAAAGAGGTGTGAAAACATTATGACTTTTATCCACAGTGGTTGGACTTTTAACAACAGAGGTTATAGTTGATGAGATGGCAGAGGATTGAGGATCAGTAGTGGTTGATCCAGCAATGGCAGAGTTTTCACAGTTGTTAATAACATCTGTTCTCTGATTGTGGAAGTGACTTTATGTTGTGGAATCACAATGTCATATCCATAGTCTTGTTGTGGAGACTGTGGAGACTGTGATGTACTCGCAGGGGTAAGTCTTGACAGACACAGCTTCAAAAGTGAATTTGTTCAAATCAAAAAGTTTAGCAGGATTTGTTGGGACTTTTAAGAAGAAAGTTCATTGAACTTAACATTCAAGGTCTCTTCCACACACCTGGTCCTTGAGTTAAAGACTTTGTGGCTTTGACAGTGGTTGAATATCCTAGAAAATAACCACAGACTACTTTGGGTACAAATTTTTAAATTAAATCTTTTAGGATTAAAATGAAGCATGGGCAGCCAAAGATTTTAAAGTATGAGATTAGTGGTTTGATCTTGTGCAGAGTTTCATAAGCAGTGGATTGATGCCTAGGGTTGATCAAAACTCTGTTTTGAACATAGCAAGCAGTGTTTACATCCTCAACCCAAAAGGACAGGGTAAACTAGAGTCTACAAGCATAATTCTAGCAGCTTATATTTTTCCTTTCAACCACCCCATTTTGTTCTGGTGTTCTTGGAATGTTGTACTGCCTTACACTTCCTTTTAACACACAAAACTCATCCAACTCCTTATTTTTAAACTTTGTGCCACTGTCACTCCTGAAGACTTTTACTAGCAGGTCAGATTGCTTTTCAACTTGTTTTACAAATCCCTGCAAGATACTTGTAGTCTCATCCTTGGAGTGCAAAAAAGTAAGTCCAAGTAAACCTAGAAAAATCATCAACAATAACAAGGCAATATCTTTTTTGTTTAAGGCTCATGATTTTTACAGGGCCAAACAAGTCCATATGTAACAACTGTAAGCATTGACTTGTTTTGGACTCACCAATGGGCTTGTATAAACTTTTATGTTGTTGGCCTTTTAAACAGGAAACATAATGTTCATCTCTTGTGAAAAGTTTTTGTGGTAGACCTCTTACAAGGCTTTGTTTAGAGAGTGTGGTGATAGTTGTCAGATTTGTGTGTCCAAGTCTTCTGTGGCATAGTTCTATCTCTTTGTTAGAGGCATCTGAGAATAGACAGACATCAGTCATTGGATTATCCTTCAACATATCAACCATATACACATTGCCACTCCTATGAGCAACAAGTTGTGCTTTGCTCTCAGCTATGATTTGATCAATCTTTTTAACCACTTCTGGCCCAACAATATGGCAAGTTTTCTTAGTGAAGAATGACCCATAGCCCTTGTCACTCATTTATGAAACACTAAGAAGATTAAATTTTAGATTATCAATAAGATTGACATTTTCAAATTTGAGTTTCCCAGCCTGAACAGTTCCTGACCCAAGCACTTTCCCTTTTGAATTATTACCAAAGGATATATCACTCCCTCCATGAGACATGAAGTCTTTGAGAAGGGCTCTACATCCGTCATGTGCATGGAGCCACCATTATCTACATACCATAAACTATCAAGGCAAGTAGAAGCTCCTTGCACAGTGGTAATTAATTAGTTTAGGTGGGTTTCTAAAGCCAAAATGGCTTTGGAAGGGTCACTAACATGGCAATCTCAAATTTAGAAGAATGGTCAACGGTTTGAACATATCTTCATAACATCTGTTGAGACCCATCTCCTACCAGATGATAGTATCCATGAGGATGCCTATTTATTCTTGGTTTTGAGGGCCTTTTGTAACCCTCACAACTAAGAGGTACCTTTTGGTAAGTTGGTTGGCCATATCCTCTTGGGTACTGGTTGGCATGTGGTGCATCTATTACCTACACCTCTCTGGGAGCAGAGGTTTTGTACATTGCTTTGATAACAGGTGTTTCAACAGGCACAAAGATCTGTTTAGAATTTCCTTTGGAAGTACTAGTCTTTGAACTCTCCAGTGTTTTGTTAATGTCATAATATTTTAGAAGAAAGCAGTTTTTGGTAACATGGTTCTTCTTTTCACAAAAATCACAAAACAGGTTTTTGATCCTTTATTTCTTTTTCCCTTTTTAGATTTTTGTCAGCAGATGTTGTAACATCTGTAGTAAATCTGTTATATTTAGTTGTTAAAAAATCCATTGGCTTGAAATTTTCAAGAATGTCACATTCATCAGACCATGTTGGTTTAAATTGATATTTCTCAATCTTCAAAAGTTGAGGATCCCTCATGTCTTTCTAAAACAATTCTATTTCCATTTTTATCAGTGACGTTGATTTCTTGACCAGTCAAGTTTGTTGGAACAATTTCAACCACACCATAATCATTTCCAGTAACATTTTCAGAAATTTGGTCAATTTCTTTGAAACCAATGCCAAATTTTACGTTACTTTTGACCTGGTTTTCTAGCAAAATCTCATAACCTTTATAGGATTCCACCCATTTTTAACAAGTGATTTGGGTGGATTCTAACTCCTTTTTGCAAACCTGATATATTTATATTATAGTTTGGAGTTGATCCTTGGTTATGTTGGCTTCATGTTTTAAGCTGCTGATTTCATATTCTTTTTCAAACAATTTAGTTTTTAGCTCTTTTGAAAACTTTTCAAAATGTAGTTCATCATCTAAAATCTTGTTCCTAAGGTTTTCATTCACCTCTTTTATGTTAGCAAAAGCTATGATGCATTTATCTGAACATAGATCTTTTAAGACCTGAGGAGATACCTTAGTAGCAGCCATCATGGCACACTCACATTCACCTTCACAAACACTAGCATCCTATGGGTCAGACAGAGGTTTCAATTCCTCATCAACATTTTTGTAACACCCCGACCGTGTAAAACAACGAACCACGACGGAAACATCGGGGAGTCATGTCACATAACTATTGTTTCACAACTCATGGAATTTGAAATTTTGTTTTATAAGTTAAATGTTTACATTGTCTTGGGATAAACAGAAACAACACATAAATAAATTGTCTTTCATGTTTTAAGTCACTAAGGCTCGCGCCCATTCCTACGTGAAGTATGCATCATATTATCAAGCATTGACTCGTGAAACATATGTGAAAAGAGAGTCAGCATAAAAATGCCAGCGAGTACATAGGTTTTGTGAGTGTATCAAATTCGTAGCTTTGTATACATATTGCAACACCTCGTCCGACTACAAGAGTCGTTAAGTGAAAACCTCGTATCAAAAGTGTTTGATATTGCAATACAATTAACCAACTAAAACAAGTTGGTTAGAGTTGTAAAAAACTTGTAGCCATGAATCTTGACCAAAACGTTTCTTTTGTAAAAACCTTGTAATAGATTGATTCAATCTTTAAGTGAAAATCATTGCGTGACATTATTCAAAACCATTTCCCCGTGTTATTAACCATTTGTCCGTGTTATAAACCATTCGTCCGTGTTTAAATCAATCGTTCGTGTCATAAATTAATTGTCCATGTCATAATCAAATCGTCCGTATTTTTAATTGTGAAAACTTTTGATCGTTCTTTAATGAACACAATCAAACCTGTGTTGACTACACCACCAAAGGGTATCTTTAATAGACCACCAAAGGGTCTCTTTAACTAGACTAACAAATCAACAAATGATTTGTTAATCAGAAACAGCATCTGTCATTACCCAAACTTCCACCAAATCTAGTGAGCAGTCCGATAATGAGATTGTCAGTCCTATGGTACCATAACATACTACTGGTCGGCTTGGCCAAAGCTAATGAATGTCATTCGTGTTATCGATAACGCATTAACATGTTGTTCACATTATTGAAATCGTATTGTTTTATATATAAACCATAGCATTGTTTTTGAAAACTTGAAAATGATTTAGCACATATGAGTCACCCCAAAACATTTGCAAAACGTAAAAGAGTGAAACTATGTACTCACATTGAAAATAATTTTGTATATATAAACCATGTATATTGTTTTGAAATCTTGAAAATAATTATAGGCACATATGAATCACCCCAAAACATTAAGAAAATGTAAAAAGGGGGAACTATGTACTCACTTGGGATTGCGAAAGTGTTCTTGATCTACGAAATAAACAAAGCTCAAACGTGTCCTAACATGTGTCAACACCAAATTTAGTGTGGCAAAATGAGTGCTAGGTGTCAAAAATTGGAGATAGGTGGCAAACTTGGTGAAGAAGCAAAAATATTTATTATTTTTTGACATTTTTGCCCTTAGGCTTGTATTTTCACTTGTTTGCCATTTTTAACCCCTTTAACCTAATATTTAGGTTATATAAAGGTGTTAAGACATGTGTAACTTGGATTATGCCTGAAAATGTCGTGGATGTCAGTTCGTTCGGTTGTATGGTTACGCGTTTCGCAAAAATGCGTAAAACGCTTTAACGAACACGAAAATGATCGAAATTGTGCAACGATTAACATTTTTGCATTCTCATCAATAAAATACAAGATTTTATTGAATACAAAATATTTGGAAATAAAACAAAGGGTTTTATTGAATATAAAATTGTTTGTAATTGTGCGATGATTGAAAAGGCACAAATGTCACAATTTTCTTGTGTAACAACTGTTTCATCATGAACATTAGACCCAACAGATTTAGACTCCATTTCCTCAAATTCAACACCCTCAACTATAGACTCTAATGCCATAAAGAAAAATTATTTTGTTTCTTTTCGGTGTCAGAAATTAGAGCAAAGTTTTCATCAGTTAGATCCTCAGGCAAACTACTCCAATCAACAAAACCCTGAGTAAACAAGCTCTGTTGATTAACCTCTGCGTGAGCAGTGGTTTGAGTAACTTATCTTGTAGGTTGCATTTGAATCTAAGGAGCTGGTGCTTGAACATATTGAATTTGAGGAACAGTGGTTTGAACATATCGTATATGAACAGTGGTAGTAGGGTGTGCAAAATGAGCAGTGTTTTGCATATGAGTAGCAGGGGCATATTGGGAATAATGGACAATGTTTTGAGGTCTAGGGCTAGGATGTGTGACAATTGGTCCAGTTGATTGAGACCTACAGTCTCTAGCAAAAAGTCCTAGCCTATTACATTTATAGCACTATATCTTTGACTTATCCCACGCAACTTTTAGCCCCCCATGCAACACTAGAAACTTTCTACCAGTTCTCTTGTAATGTTTGTTAGCCCTAACACTTAATAGAGCCAACTGGAGCAAAATATCCATCTCTTCCAAATCTGAAGGATCAAAATGTTGAAGGTCATTCAACTCAAAGTATAAGTTATCAGAAGTTTGGCTTTCCCCATTAGCAGGAAATGCATAATTAGGTGTGTAAGGGCCAGAGTTGAAATTTCCACCAGAAGTTATATCAATGAAATGATTATAACTCTAATCCTTCTACTGCCGGAGACTTCTTCTTGGACAAACAATATAGTACTACCAAATGCATAGTCATCAGCCACCTTGCCAGATTCTTGTAGCTTCTTTTTCTAGTTCAACTCTGCCTCATAAGTGAGGAGCCTACCATGAAGCTGTGTTAGACTCATTTCTTTAAACCCAACTGATTTCGAGTTACAAAAGCTATGGTGTCCCACTTGTCTGGTAATGATCTAAGAAAACGACTATTTAAAGTCGAATTTCCAAACGTAACATTAACCATTTTAAGCTCACTAATGAGACATCTAAATCTTTCAAACTGTTGGGTTAGTGACTCTCCTTTTACATGACAAAACGTTTCATATTATTGATTCAGAACCTCTCTGTTGTTTTCAATCACTTCCTCGGTCCCACCGAATTGCTCTTTCAAAGCATCCCATAATTCCTTTGCAATGTTGCAATGTAACAGGCCAGCATAGATATCGTTTGGCAATACAGAGGCCACGATACTAAATGCCTTTGCATCTAGCTCGATTTTTGGAAATCTTGCTCGGAATAATTTTAAGGATTCTTTGGTACTTGGACTTTAGGGTCCTCTATACTCGGTATCATTCGAACATGAGGTCCAAAAATGACCGACTTCCAGCATCCGGTCTTTTGCTGAGCAAGGATATGACCCATCCGTCTTTGCCAGATATTGTACTCAGATCTGACAAGGATCGGTGGTTTAAACATGTTGTTGGAGTTATGAGGATCTTGTGAAGAGTGTGACATTCTGATTGTTTACAAACAGTTTTTGTTTAAAAACTTTGAGAATGTAATTAAACTCTGTTCAATAAGAACGAACAAACCAAATTAGAAGTGATGACTGATCTATTCAAATCAAATTGATTGTTAAATCAAATTCAATTGACCAAACTCTGATACCAATTGTTATGATCTGAGTTTGAAACTGTTATGAAAGTTCTAAAGATGAAACATGAAAGATGATAAATTAGATGTAAATGCAGCGGAATGATGAACTTTGATTCATAACAATTGGGAGGTTGTTTTCATTATCATGCTTTTGTGATTGTAATCACTTGCATATAACTTACAATCTCCCCCTCAGCCTAAGATCACTGATTTGTTCGTATAGAATGTGAGGAAGAAAGATGAAAAGTGATCAAATAGAAAAGTACAGACATTGTTCTATTTATACTACAATTCTAACCACTGGGCATCTTATGATGATGTCAGCATGAAAGTGACATATAACAACATTAACAAACTAACAACATCTGCTAAGCTAACCATTGTTATAGCTAAACATTACAAAGACTGATAGTAAATAATGATGAGACATCCTCTGTTGGCCTTCAACTGATCTTTGTCTTAGCAGACCTTTAGCTTTAGTCTTCAATAGAGCTTTGCCTTGGCAGACCTTTAGCTTTAGTCTTCAGCAAAACTTAACTCTAGCAAATGTTTTATTATTATTAGGGTCAGAGGTTGTAGTATACTTTGGCTTTCTATCATATGTTCTTTTGAAGGGTTCAATTCCAATAGATGATAAATAGAAAACAGGTTTAATTATAATCTTGTTTCTACTCATATTCTGTGTAAATCTGATCTAAAGGATTCCATACTCTAGATTGGATAGACGATTCTGTGAATATCCATATGGATCAGGGGACCTACAAGAACTCAACAATGTTCATCCAACATTTCATGTTTCAAATTCGAAGAGGTGTCTAGCTGAAGGACTTCGAGTTCCCCTATACGATTTTCAAATCAACGAATCCTTACACTTTGTGAAAAACCGGTCGAAATCATGGACCGAGGAACCAAGCAACTAAGGCGCAGTCGCATCCCCATAGTCAAGGTTCGATGGGAATGCAAGTGTGGCGCTGAGTTCACTTGGGAACTCGAGAGTGAAATGAAGACCAAGCATCCACATCCTTTCGTTGAGTCTTCATCTTGAATAAATTTCAGGATGAAATTTCCTAAAGTAGGGGAGACTGTAACACTTTGCATTTCTGTACTTTCCTTATTTAGAAAGTGTAATCATATATCTATTTATGGAAACTTGTATTCGTATCATGTTTGTATTCTTTTTCCAATTTTATAATTCGAGACTTTGATCATAATGAAATTCACATTTTATACATACTTGTTATTCGTGTAATCAATCAATTAAATACGTGTTTACTTGCAAAATGACACTTGTTATACATGCAATTATTCATACATACGTTCACGATACACGATTTATACTTACGTATGTTATCTATGCTTAAAAACATGTCTAATACAAAACTGTTGCAGAAAATGATGACAAATGGAAGTTCAGGGGCCAAAATGTAAATAAACCAAAGGTGTTGGAACCAAGGGGCGCGAAGCCCTACCCTTTATCCGTCGCGGGCCACTAGAGGCTTGATCCGTAGATTGTTGTTTCTTGAGCATGGATTGGCCATTATTTTCCTCCCCAATCACCTTTAAACCTCATTAAACTCAAAACTCTACTAACTCATTATATAAACCAGCCTCATACACCTCTCTTGCACTTTTCCAAACCCTCTAACACTCTCAAATCACTGCATAATATGCTGGAATTGCAAGAAGAGGCAGATTTGTCTTAAGTTTCAAAGTGAGTTCAAACTCACTTTTCTTCTTCATTTCTTCATCATTTCTTCTACTTCAAAGTTTGGAACACCTCTAGAAGTCTTTTCACAAGTTTACCTTGGTAAACTAAGGTGGAACATCACCATTTTGAGGTCCAAACTTTCTGTTATGGGCTTAGCATTGGTGTTTAGATTGTTTAGAATTGTTATGGGCTTGGAGAATGGCCTAGCCTAGTTCAAAGCCCAGTATGCAGACATGTAGTATATATACATGTTTTGCATTAGGGTTTTGGCTAAGGCATAGAGTTAGTAAGGGTGGGAAATCTACAGAGAGTGGCTGAGAGATTTCTTGTGAGTCTTGAATTGATTGTAAACATTCGTGTTGGATGATTAATAGAAGACAGGTTTAATTATAATCTTGTTTCTACCGTTTTCTGTGTAAATCTGATCTAGAGGATTCCGCACTCTAGATTGGATAGACGATTCTGTGAAGATCCATATGGATGAGGGGACCTACAAGAACTCAACAACGTTCATCCAACATTTCATGTTTCAAATCTGAAGAGGTGTCTAGCTGAAGGACTTCGAGTTCCCCTAGACGATTTTCAAATCAACGAATCCTTACACTTTGTGAAAAAACGGTCGAAATCATGGACCGAGGAACCAAGCAACTAAGGCGCAGTCGCATCCCCATAGTCAAGATTCGATGGGAATGCAAGTGTGGCGCTGAGTTCACTTGGGAACTCGAGAGTGAAATGAAGACCAAGCATCCACATCCTTTCGTTGAGTCTTCATCTTGAATAAATTTCAGGATGAAATTTCCTAAAGTAGGGGAGACTGTAACACTTTGCATTTCTGTACTTTCCTTATTTAGAAAGTGTAACCATATATCTATTTATGGAAACTTGTATTCGTATCATGTTTGTATTCTTTTTCCAATTTTATAATTAGAGACTTTGATCATAATGAAATTCACATTTTACACATACCTGTTATTCGTGCAATCAATCAACTAAATACGTGTTTACTTGCAAACCGACACTTGTTATGCATGCAATTATTCATATATACGTTCATGATACTCGATATATACTTACGTACGCTATCTATGCCTAAAACATGTCTAATACAAAATTATTGCATAAAATGATGACAAATGGAAGTTCAGGGGCCAAAATGTAAATAAACCAAAGTTGCTGGAACCAAGGGGTGTGGGAGTGCACGAAGCTCTACCCTTTATCTGTCGCAGGCTGCTAGAGGCTTGATCCGCATATTGTTGTTTCTTAAGCATGGATTGGCCATTATTTTCCTCCCCAATCACCTTTAAACCTCATTAAACTCAAAACCCTACTAACCCATTACATAAACCAGCCTCCTACAACTCTCTTGCACTTTTCCAAACCCTCTAACACTCTTAAATCACTCCATAATATGCTGGAATTGCAAGAAGAGGCAGATTTGTCTTAAGTTTCAAAGTGTGTTCAAACTCACTTTTGTTCATCATTTCTTTATCTTTTCCTCCACTACAAAGTTTGGAACATCTCTAAGAGTGTTTTCATAAGTTTACCTTGGTGAACTAAGGTGGAACATCACTATTTTGAGGTACAAACTTTCTATTTTGGAAGATTATATGAAAAACCTTTATGAAACTCAACTGTTATTCATGAATCTCATGCCTAACATCTTCCTAAACCCATCTATGGTTATGGGACTTGTTAGAGCTTGATTCTTACAAGTTTAGAGGTGCAAACACCCTCTAAACTTTCTGTTTTATTATGGTTTAGAAAGCCCACAAGTGATGAAACCATCCAACTCTACCATAGTTCATATGGCAAGACTTGTGTTTTGGTAAAGATGTGAACCTTGGAAGCCTTGGCTATCCTAAACTTGTTACATCACTTCACTTGATACTTTTATTCATATCCACTAAGTAGTTTCCTAGTCCTAAAGTAAGTTAAACCCACCTCGTCTCCAACATTTGCCATGTTGGGTATGACTTGCTCGGGTTGTTCTTATTTGGCTACTTAGTATCTTGTTAGCTTAGTTTACATCCTTGTTATTCATGACCAACCAGGTTTACCAACTAAGTTGGTGAACTTTGTGCTTTGTGAATACATACAATGAGGTTTAATGGATGTCATCCTACCTTTATGCATGACTTATATGAATTCTATGATAATACATTATGGACTTATTATAAAATATAATATAGTATATAAATATATACATGACCGAATTCTTGATGTTGACCGGGTCATGGTTAGACGCCAAGAACATAAGTCATATTATCTATGTCTTAAACCTCTCGTTACGATTCTAATGGGCAAGTTCGACCCATGAAATCACATGAAAATAATAGTTTCAAAAATGAGTGTTTAGGACTAGATAATTATTTTTCGTATACATACTTTACTAGGTTATCACCCGAGATTACTTTCCGAGTAGTTTAATTTTATTACTTAATAAACATGTATTTTTATTAAAATGTAATATATTATTCATTAAAATTTATCATGACATTGAATAATATATTAAAAATGTCATTCATATCTGTTAACAATAACAACTTAAGTAATTGATTTATATCTATTAAAAAATAAAACCGTGTTGCAATGTTTTCAGTCAAACAAAACACAAAATTGAATATCTATTAATTCAAATATGTTACCTTAAATATCTGTCCATTTCTTTATAAAAATATTATCAATTCGTGATTTAGATTTAAACATGTAAATAATGTCAAATTTTATATCGCTTTTGAACAATATCATCTAAACAATAAACAACTCACAATTCATAATGCTCAACTACAAAAAGAAAAATAAATTCCAAGAAAACAATTAAAAATGTTGAAATAGTTAAACAAAAGATTACCTCCATACTAAGGAAAATATAATAATGTTTTTGTGAACATTAAAATTGGTAATAACGATTTTATGACATATCAAATTTCTTGGTCTATCGCAATGATCTGTAGACTCATTAATGTCACCGACTATCAACGCAACAACTTCAGAGGTGGACGGTAGATTGTAGGTCCGACCATCTTTATATCTTTTGTAAATAAGTCTAAGTTTAAGGTTAGCTTCAGTGGATCCATGAAAATGGTCTCAAACCTTCCTATATGTTCGAACCAACATATTTTGTGAATCCAATTAATCCCTTAAATATTCAATAATTTGAACATCAACGTCTTTATCAGTAGACGATGAAGGCTGGGTTGGATCGCTGACAAAATCAAAGGAAAAAATCAGAAATATAGTAACATTATAATTATATTTAGTAATTTAATGATAAGTTATAGTATAATCAAATTTAATTTACCTAAATAATGTCTGCATGTTTGTTGTTTCATTCTCAGTATCATATATGTAAAGTTGGGAAAACTTAGGCTGTTGTCCATTACTTGGTCTACGACTACCCATGCAATGGTAATTTTGCCCACTGATTTGATAAATGAAGGAGCGTTAGTCTTGTTGACTTTGTGATCAACCTTTCCACGCATCGTTGTAAAAGAAAACATAGAATTGTATTGTCTAATGTTCTTTAGAATTTGTCATTGGTGGAACGAAACAAATCTTGATAAGAGAGGTGTGCATTTTTTTAAGCAGGGAGCTCCATTTTACCATAACCACAGCACAAACTATAAGTTAGCTTGTCCAAAGTGATACGACCTTTACCACCTTCAGATGTCCACAATTTAGCACTACATATCTCACATATGAGAATTTGGTCACCATGATCCGAATAATCTGATAAATAAGTATTGTTATGGATGTTAATAGTTTTATAGGAAAGCAATAAAAATTTGAAAATAATTTAGTTAAATTTCAAACCTTTATAGATTCCTTTAAAAGGATCTTGATCAATACGTACAACAGAAGAGTCATCATCTGAATCCAAACTGACCATAGGTACAGAAGTTTTATCACGTGACTTGTGTTTTAGATTACGTTTACCAGATGACAACCTTGTTAAGGAAGAGGTACCACTTAACATGGACTGATTAATAGTTCTAATGATGCTTGACTCTATGGAGTAACGGCCACTTGTAGTTAACGGTGAACAGCTACTGTTAACGATCTTTGAAACTAAAGAAAAGAAAACAATACAAAGTAGTAGGCCAAAATTACTTTATAAATAATAAGTTAAGAAACAAATAAAGAACAAAACCTATACCTGACAACAAATGGTGTAAGGAACTGGAAGCATTTATAAAGGTAGAAGTCCGGTTTGAATTGTTTGATATGTTTGTAACTTTGGAAGCTTGTGAAGAATTTTGTTGGCCATGTAAACTGACCCCAATATTCGTGAATGATGTTGTTTTGTTGGACTTCTTACTATGCATTATAAAAATTATCATAGGAGAAAGATAATTTCATAAGTTTACCAAAAATAAGGTTTCGAATATGTTAAAGATTTGAGTTTAAAGTTTTAAAGAAATATGTAAAACATTAATAAAAAGTTGTAACTTTTGAAATTTGAATTATTGAATCTAATATAAGATAATTAGATTGACCCAAAATAAATGATAATATACTATAGAAACCAACTTTAGTGAGATGAATAAAACCTAATTAAAAATCACAGGTTGTCCATGAAGAAATATAAAGTCAAAATTTGGAACATAAAAACAGGAAAAAAAGTACAATTACTAATATTGATGGTTGATTTGTATAGAGATTTGTTCAACATTATGCTATTTTTATGTTATGCATTAATAAAGGAAAGTCTTTATTGTAATATGTAAAATACGGATGGAAAATATTGGTATTAATATTAAAACAATTAGTAACAACTTGCATAAAATATACATTTGAAATTTGAAATTCAAAATTATTTAAAAAAAGGTCAAACTATCTGTTACTAGATTGTTTAATTTAGTATTATATGGATGGAAGAAAATTCCAAAAAGTATAATGAGTAACAACTTTCTTAATTTGATTAGTCATAAGCTTTAAATTTAATTTGAAGAAATTAAGTATTTTTTAAGAATATTTTTAATTTGGTAACGCATAATCAAGACAATTTTATGATTCAAATTTCGTTGATTATTGTTATTAATATTAAAACAATTAGTAACAACTTGCATAAAATATACGTTTGATATTTTGAATTTCAGAATTATTTAAAAAAATGTCAAACTAATATGGATTGTTTAATTTATATTATATCAAAGGAAGAAATTTCCAAAAAGTATAATGAGTAACAACTTTCCTAATTTGATTAGTCATAAGCTTTAAATTTAATTTGAAGAAATTAAATATCTTTTTAAGAATATTTTTAATTTAGTAACGTATAATCAAGACAATTTTATGATTCAAATTTCATTGATTATGATCTTTTCGAATGGACGGTGAAGAAATATAATCAAAAACCATGTAAATGAAGAATAAACACATTACATCAGTTACCGACTAACCAAGAATAACAAAAATAAGATGAAAAAAAGTTTCAACAAAAAACATTACCCGTTTTTTTTTTTTTTTGAATCGAAGCTATGATCGGTCTGTGTAGAATTTAGCCGAACAATCAAACCCATGCAACAATAAAAAATACAAAAATCTTAAGAATCGGATCGGATGATCAATAACAAACATTAGCAATCGAAGATTAGACTTATACCTGTATTTTATCGGATCTTCAGTTGTAATATCGCCGTTGATAAAAGATTAAAGATGGTGACGGAGGCGGATCTTAAAAAGAAGGAAGAATCAGAAGGTTTGAAGGGGAAGACAGGAGATGAAAGGTTGGTGATGGTGACTGATATGAAAAAAAAACAAAGCAATTATTTATGAGAATATATATGAATCCGAATAAGTTAATCCGGATACACACTGACCTTCATCATATGTGAAAAAAGAACCCATTCATTTTCTCGCCAAAATCACATCTAAGAGACCCTAATATTGCGACATGCGTCCCAAATTATTTTCGCTTATTATATATAATAGATTATACTTAAAATTCTCATATCCGAACTCTCCACAAACTCCAAGTACTCACACACCTTCATTTTCCCCATGTAGGGTAACTTCAGTGTTTCCTTCTCAACAACTTATCAACTCTCGGTTTAATCGGAAAGCTTGCAAAACCGTGAGTATACTCGACACCCGTTTTATTTTTAACACTTTCGAGTGCAATACGTTTATGCTATTAAAATCACGCAATCACATACTTTATGCTTAAAACACAACAAACGATCCAATATGCATGCTTAATACATTATACTTGAATTCGTATATGCTAGACTATTCTTATGCTTTATACTTTTCATTAACTTCGTACAAGCCTCCCTTAACATGTTAGCACTATAGGATTAACGGACCGTCCGTATTCTTGAGGTCATGTTAAGTAAACAAAATGGTCTATCATTGCTATGATTAGATTACGCTAGCGGGAATCTTAGGTTGACATTTATAGTTGCATGCTAGTATTATATGTTAATTCTAGATAACTATTATGCCATGTGGATTCGTTTAAACTTTTTTACCTGTGTTAGTATTCAAACTTGTATGCTCGCCAATACCTTATGTGTTGAACTGTACTTTAATATGTATTGGAGGAATTTGATGATGATGATGTCGTACAGAATCTAGTATGATGACTAGAAACGCACCCTTTAAATTTAGTATTATGTTGTATTTTTGTTTCTTGATTACTTGTTGTAATTTGCTTCGAAACTTTGTACTCGTTTTAGTAATGAAATGAAATCTCGTTTATTTAAATACTTGTCAAAAATTAGTGTTACGAAGTCTCGAGCAATCTCGTTTTTGTCTTACTCCGATGTTTCCGCCATCGGTTGGGGTGTGACAATCCTGATTTTAGGCCGGTAGTTCGATATCGGGGACAAGGGGTGGTGTACCCCTCGATACCCAAGTTGACGTAGGGCAAATACTCGATACCCATGTGTTTTTCCTCTCCCACGCCGTGCACCTTTATGTCGGCAAGTCAAAAGGGCACAATTTAAACATGTGTGTTAGTATGGAACTTTCTAATTTTACCATGCGACACAGTTTACTATTTTGACTATCATTGTTATAAAACTTAAAGTGATTTGTTGGATATGTTGCACTGCGACACACTACAAATTTTTGTAATATAGAATAATTTATAAAAACTAAAAAAAAAATTAAAGTACAGCATAACATAATTAACTATTCACCAATGAAACAAGATTGTATAAAGTAAATAACAAAGCTAATTAGCTACATACAATTCGTAGCCTCGGATAAAACATCAAATAATGAACTCACAATCTTCAACAACACTTGCAAACAGTATAAATCATGAATAAGTATATATCACATCACTAGTCGATAATGTGCATGTTACACATGGCAATCATGACTCATTATCCAAGAAACTAGTTGATTTGAATAATTACTCAAATTATACAATGGATCAATGGTGAAACTTGCTAACTTAGAATGGGTCCAAATGAATAAACCTTGTTAAAATAGAACGAGTCCAAATGGCCAAGACCACCCACCCCCTCTCTATAGTGTCATCACAAATTGGTCACCATAACCATCACCATCGTCGCCAACTCTATTGCTGCTGCCACCATCGCCTCCGCCTGCCGCCACCTTCAGTGTCACCAACTCCACCCATCATCATCGGTAGGCGCCATAAAAACAAATATATAGTGAAACATTTTGATTTTTTCTTCTAAAACAGTCGCTTTTAATGTGAGCCTATTATATGTAACACCCCTTTTGACCCGAACCAAATTAATAGTTTTTAAAAATGACTCGTTTAACCCGAATCCATTTCAACACCTGTTTTGCCATACTTATGGATAATAGACACATACTAGGAACAGATCTCCTGTTTGATTGGTGACTCAATAAAAACTTATGCATTCCTGCATGCATTTGTTTAGCTGTTTTGTAAGGTTGCTTTTCATTCCCCGGTTTCATATGTAGTTGTGCTTGGTTTTTATTTGTTTCTATGTATTAGTTCTCAAATACCAAAAGCCAAAAACTACATTCGGGTAGCCATTTTGTGTGGAAATCAATGGTCGGTGTTGTTATTACAGTATGGTTGTGATCCTGTTTCTTTGGTCGGGAATATTATACATCGGACATTGGAATTGCTAGCTTGCATGGAATGTAAAGTTGTGAGTCTCACGGCCCCTCTATTAAACGCTATTACTTTTAAATATTATGGGAGATACATGTTTGCTTAAATGGTATGATAGTTAGGGAATGGAATCATTGGGATCATTTATGTGTACATAAGTTGTAGTTATTGCTCTCGGGGAAAATCTCCAGGGGATATTAATGTGAGTAACCATTAATCAAACAGACCACATAGTAGTTGGATAGATCTATTGAGTGTTGGCAAGCTCGACTCCTTGTCACTTGTAACCCTGTGGGAGTGCTTTTGTGTCCCTAGCTGGACGCCACCGGGATTTAGTGGCGTTGTATGGCGGAACATTGTCAAGGTTCGGTTAAAAGCTTATGTCGACACATATGTTAATGTCTTAGCGAAAATAAATATGATCAACGAATTTCATTAGAACTATGCATACCGGTTTTATCAAATGTTTTCAAAGATTCATTTGTGTTACAAAAACCTGTGAACTCACTAACAATATTTTGACAATTTTAAACATGTATTTCAGGAAAGTAAGCAGTGTCTTATGGCGTGAAAATCAAGAATAAGATGCATATGACGATACCACTTTTAAGGGTTTGCCTTGTATTTCCCTCCCCCATGCAGAATACCCTTATGCGGGGTATATTTGCCAAAGCCTTGTTATTAGAAACGATAACTTTGTCTAAATATTTTTGCGAAACATAATGTTCGTTTGGGCAATGTATGCCCTAACTCAAATACTATGGTTTTGTAAACTTTTTAAACAATATATTTGGTATCGTTGGTTTATTTTTAATCATGTAGACGTTTGCTAATCGAATGCTTGAAAACCTTTCGTGGTCACACCTCGCGTTTCCGCCTCAGGCGGGGTGTGACATTGTTGGTCGACGTCCAGGAACCCGAAGCCTGACATAGAGACTCCGGCTGTTGCGGGCGTCGCTTGGGTGTAGAACCAGGTAAAGAACTCATGATATCATATTAGGATGAAAAGGAAAGTGTTCTTGCAAAAATACGGATGACACCAATGAAGAAACACTAGATCAAATGGGTTGTTTGGACTAGGGTCAACAGGTTGGAAATTTCTTATCACAGTGAGTTCTTAATGATGATTTGATATGCAAAACTAAAAAACACCGTTAGACTCATCACGAGAAGGACATGATGGGGTTCTTCTCGTTACCACCCTCTGGCGTGAGAATAGGTAATCTCTAGTGTGTATAAAAGAGAGTGAAAGCAGGGAGAGTCGAATAAATTCACCTAAAGGAGAAGTGTGGTATTTGTATCCGAGATAGTGAGAAGGTACTGGACCAGACACCGCCTTGAGGATATCCCCTTGGCCTCCTCATTGCTGAACGTTAATGGCAGAAGGGGAAGGTGTGTATTCGCGGAACGTCATTGGCTAGACATTGATGTCAGGGTGTCCTTGTGGTCTCTTCTATGACAACCGTTAGTGGAGGTTAAGAGGAGTAGGAATCTGTGGATCGTAATTAGCTAGATGTCGATGTCAAATGTCCTTTTGGTCTCTCCTGTAGTGGAGATTAAGGAAGCAGTGATTTGCGGAACGTTATTGGTCATACGTCGCTTTTGGGATGTCCTTTGTGTCTCCTTTGTCTTGATGTGTCAGACGTGGTGGGGGATCTCTGCGGTTCATGTGCCTTTACCAGCTTCCTGCGTTGCCGGTTGAGTTTAGATTTTTTCCTAACCCGCAAGGGATCCAGGCTCATATCTCTTCAGGATAGGGTTGACGAGTTGGCAAATAATAAACAAGCTTGAATACATTTTAAGTTGTTAATCAACTTGGTAGATTTATAGAAAAAAGCTGGTTAAACGAAATACTGACAAGTTAGCCAATTAAATTAAACACGTTAACCGAACATTACCAATTGTATCAGACAACATAGAATATAGAAGTTTGCGTGCATATTCCGGCAATCGACCAATCCAGCTCTTACTCCTAAGGTACGAGAAAAGGGGGAGAGAGAGTAAGATGTAGGAATCGATCTTCCTGATGGTAGCAGCCACCGCCGGCAATAACATCGGAAAAGTTCTCCAAAAGAAGGGGACTATCATTATCCCACCTCCTTCTCTCAAACTCAAGGTATGTTATGCATTGTTTCAACTAATTCATGATCTATTGATTACTTATTGCTAATTTTGTAATGTTGATTGATAATTGATCTTCATTTGTGAGTTATATTGTAAATCAGATGCAAATGCATTAGAAAATTGGTTATCTGGATGTAGGTTTAGTTAGTGTTGTAGATTTATCAAGTGTGTCAATTTGTTGATGAAAGAAGTTGTTGGTTATAATTGGTCAACAAATCTAAGTTTCATTCTCTGATATGAAAATGGAATTAGTAGCTTTTGATTTACTGGTGTTGATGAGGTATTATGGTTGAAATTAAAATGTTGATGATTTAATGAGATTAAAAAGGTTTCGAGTAGATTAATTATATTCTATGTTGTCTGCACTTCGTGCTTAAATGGTAAGGAGGTGGGAATCTGCGGTGGAGGTCTGAAGGTTAAACCTAAGCACCACTGACCTACCCTGGGACATGTCTTTTGCCTCTTTCATCTGGCCGTGGAACCTGTTGGTGGGGACACTTAGTGGCGCCGGAGACTAATTTCATATATAATATAAACTAAGAAGAATGATCAAAACTTTTAATCTGGATAATATTCCCAAAATTCCAAGTGAACTATTCAGTCAATAGCAGTTAGCGGCCCTCGTGTAAAATGGCGGTCCAGAATAGCGGAACCGATATTATCGGCCACTATTTTAGCGGTCATTGCACCGATTTTTAAGGTGTTATATTTTCGGGCCAAATTTAAGGAGAAGCCCATAAAATTCATTTCTTTTGGAATAACCCAACACTAAAAGCCCAAACTTCAAACCAAGGGGAGATTATCTCCCTTTAACGTGGCAAAATGGGTGGGTTTGATCAGATTCTAAAAGAACAGAAATGGTTATGATAAATTTTCATGGCTTATGATTAGATCGTGTTTCAAATATTGACACTTATGTGTTTTGACTTTTGATATTACTATTAATATTATATATGTTTTGTGTTTTATATATACATATATATAAATTCTTCATGATAATAAAACTACCGATATCCCACCGCGATAACCTATATCTCAAACAGCAGTCCTTGACCGCTATGTGATTTTGGACCGCTATAACTGCATAGCAAATGAATACTAATATTTAGGGTGGAAACTGGTTTATCTGGAGAAATGAGTAATATCGCGCACTGACAACTTTTTTATGTCATTATGCACCTGAATGACGTGATTACCTTAGTTATATCTTTTAAGCATGCAATCATTTTTGCAGTTGAACATCAATAACATAAATGCAGCACCAAAGGTATGCGAGCATAGTAGTAGAGCCAAGTCTCTACAGAAAGGAAACATTTTCATGTGTGTTTGTAGATGACAGAGTGCTAGAAAAAGAAACTCATAAATACATTAGAATGAGACCGGAAAAGCAAAAGACAAAAGGTGTAAAGATTTTTTTAGGGAAATAGGATCTCATGTCTTATCTTTAAGCTTTATAAGCAGAGATGATCATTTTGCATGATCCTGTAGCATCCTTTTATATCCAAGCTGACCGTTGAACATCGGACGTAACTCGTAAGACTTTATAACTTAGGCTTGCATTAAGAACGCTCTTTGAATGTAAGATCTTTTTCTTGTTGTTGATGTTCTTTTTTTGTTTGTTCTCTGGATTGTAAAGATACAACTTTGAAGATAGAATCTAATTCTTGTTGTAAGTTGCAACACTTTTGGAATATTAACAATAAAGATTGCATGTGTATATACTGCAAACTTCCATGTATTGAAGAGAAGATATCGTTGCATTATTAGTTTAAACATTGGTAAATTTCATTGAATGCTTTATTTTGTAGGTGGTAAGAGCATATGCATCTAACAGGCCTTGGTTGATAGGTTTTCTTATGGATATCTTTGCAGCCTTGGTGATGTTACGAGCATTATTTCTAGCTCATGTAAGTGTTCCAAATCAAGATCCGCGCTGTATAGTGACTACACTCTGAAGTTTTCTTCATCTTCTTTGTATTTGTCTAGAATATCATCCCTATAACCTTTTGTAATATATTTAAATGTAAAAGTTCAAGAAGTGAACAAATCAGTGTTGGCGGGTTGCCCCAAGCTCAAAAAACATTTTAAACTGAACCCATTTTGACCATTTACCCGACCCACCCACCATGCCACCTCTAATCGACATGTTTGATTTTTTTCACAAGTATTTATTTTAGACTTATATTTTGCAATCTAATATGTCGTAGGTCTCTGTGATTCAACCGGTTTTGGGTTGTGGGCTTGTTATCCTATCCATTTTTTCTCATTTCTACCTGAAAGAAGCCGTGAATGTTGTTGATTGGATGGGAATTACCTTGGCTGGCCTCGGTACCATAGGTAATATGAGTTTCTAAAGTTGTCATTTTAAAAACTATATGCTATTTATATCATGTGATACAACTTTTTGCAGATGAAGCATATAACAAATAATCAATTTGGTTACAGAATCTAATTAATTGGTTATTTAAACTCTTCAAGAACTGTATTAAAACATTCCTTTTCTTCACTATTATTTAAGAAAGATTCAATTGGTTAATCAAAAAAGATTTCATTTTTAATTTGATTATAACAAAATAAAACTATTAATATGATTATTGGATATGTAGGAGTTGGTGCGGGAGGAGAGGAGCAAAAGACTTCCTCAATCTCTATCTTACCCTTACCGTTACTGACTTGTGGTGTTGCATTTTTGTTTGTAGGTATCTTATTCTCTGCATCAACCAGATACTTATATGTTCCTATGCCTATCTTCAATAAATGCTTACTTCTGGTTTATGTTATGTAATATGGTTTTTGTACTTGTGCTTTGTCTCGATATCCTTTAATTCTTGTCCCTTCCATTTGGTGAATTTATTGATGGTGAATTAGTTGAATATGATTGGATATTTGGATGATATCTTGTTAATTTTAGTTTAGTAATCCAGTTAACAGATGTTACGTACTAATTTTGATATAGTGATTAGTTGTTACTTGTTTATTCTTGATTAAATGCACTTGATTATATGTATCTACCATGTTGATGGTTTTTGTTTGCTCAACTTTTAATTACTTCATCCTTTTGTGGATACATGCGTTTATCTCTACATTACATACATAAGCATTTTGTGTTTGTGTTTATGTAGGTGTACATGTAACAGACATATATACACACATTCTTATACATAATCATGTGTGTGTATTTCTGTTTGTGTTGTTTGTGTGTGTTATGTGTATTTACATGTTATGTTAAGATCCCTTATCTTTGTTAGAAAGAAAAGTTTCTCAGGACACCGGTATGATTGTTAATCTAATAATATATAGGTACTCTTGAACGGATGGCTTCGTATATATAGACGTCAACGGAGAGAACAAGACTCGTTTTATTTATCCACAGGCATGTCTTTGATGAAGCTTATTTAATCATTTCTTATTCTTGTGATTCTAGATGCAATCTGAAGTTGTTGAGGAGATCATATATGGCTTGGAGTCTGGTATATTATTCGGGTCTATTTCTCTTTAGAGCATCATATACATTGTTTGTCTTTGCTTGCAAAGGCATAACCCAATCTACACATACCGCAAAATAATAATAAAGTTTGTATTTTTCAACTGCAGGATTGCATCTGTAATTTCAAAAATGGGGTTTGTATTCCTGGAGCAAGGGTTCCCCGCATTGCTGGTTCCTATTTGCATCTCAATCAGTATATGTTGTAGTGCTTCAGGCTTTGTTTATCAGGTCTTCTAAATCGTATTCATTAGCATTGAAACACCTCATGCCCGTTCACTAATTTTGCAATATCTGGAACTAATTTAATGATTATTGTTATTATAATCAGACCCGTGGGTTGAAGCATGGGAGGGCGGTTGTAGTGTCCACATGTGCTGCTGTGGCTTCAATTGTGACGGGTGTACTTGCTCTTGGAGAACGATTGCCTGAAAGTCCAACATCTCGTTTTGGATTTTGCTTGGATGGTAATATCAGTTTACTCCACTTAAAATGGTCAAGCATAATTAGAGCTAGCAACAATTGGTCAATTTGGGTTTTTGTTTTTTTTTAAATCTCAAATGGGTTACATGGGTAAGTTTTACAAGTTTTGCTAAATCGGAAACATGTTAAGTGGGGTGAATGGGCCAAAAGTTATCTAAACTATATTTAAATACATAAAAGTTCTTATGCTTTGTTTTAAGATACAAGATGATTTTTGTAATAACCTATTTGTTAAATTGTATTTTACACAGTGTGTAGATATTGTAGTTTCAACCCATTTACTTTTGAATGTATTGATTTGGGTTATGAGTTATTTCTGTGGCTAAAATAAATAAATTCTGCTAACAAAGAAACTGTTCATATGGGTTGAGCAGATTAAACAGGTTAAAAGTCGCCAAAAAATAAAAATTTTAATTTGCACATCAATCTTAAATGTTTTTTTTCCTGAAAGTTGTAATTATTATTGTAAAAGTAAAGTTTTTGTACCTATAGTTAACACATTAGTTATTTTAACTGCACAAAAGTAATGTTCAGATCAACTCCAAAGTCCAAACACTTTACCTATTCTGACATGTACTAAAAAATAACAAATCCTGACCCGACCAACCACTCCATTTTGCCATGTCAAACATTTATAATATAAAATCACCTGTTTGACCCATCACCCAATTTGCCCAACCCACCCATTTTCCATCTCATGACTGTGATACCGATATTGATTTGGGTGCCTAAGTGCAGGTTGTTACTAGTTAGCGGCGTGGTTTTACTGGTAAAATCTACACGGTTGGTTCATTTTCTTCCCCGAAAGTGGCGACCAGTAGAGAGGAGACAACCTAGCTCTCTCAAAAGTCGAGAACCAAACTCAAACCCGAGTACTATTATCCAGACAGCAACATTACATCATTTGGTAACATCTCCTTCGAAACCTAAAGCTTGATTTGGAGTTAAAAGGTTGTACTATTGTATTGAGGTTGGTGATTAATAGAAAATTACGTATTCAATGTATTTTATTACTTTTTTCTGGTAAAGATATTCAAAATTCATATTCAACGGTTTTCAGTTCAAATTTAAGCTTTGACTAGACATGTGGTTGGGTGTGGGTATCTTGGGCCAAAGTTGGTTAACTTTAGGGTAAAAGTAACGTCTTGCATGCATAATGTACATGCATTGGCTTCTAAGACCTAAACGTTTTGGAGCGCCTGGCGGATTTTTAAACCAAGACAGATAAATATTACGGGTTGGCATTGAAATATCAACTTCAGAAGCAACCCGCTAACGATAGGAGAAAAAAAGTCAAGAAAGTAGTTGTATACCTGTATACCTATATTTATTATACGTTAATAGTCATGTTATAAAATAAAATGGCTATAATGTTTAATTATAAGATTTGCGACTCTATAATTGCTATATGTATCACGTTTTTTTAATCATCAAATAAGACATGTGATGTGCCTCATAGTTGCGTATCACATGTCCCTTCACTAGAAGTTTGCTGACAATAATGCAATATGTATGAGTTAAAGTAACATCGTTATGTTGAACATACTGGTGTTCACATGTTCTCATCCTATGGCAAGTTAGCATCATCTAGGGTATGTTAACATCGTCCGTATATTCAATGAGCGACCAATGTTAATAATATACAACATTGGTAGCCTACACTACTTGTATATAATAAGTGTTTTCCCATATGGAGTGAGGCTTTTAGGGGAAAGCTCAGAAATAATCATTTTAAATATGTGACTAAGTAGTAATCTGCCAATTTCGGTTGCAATCGTTATATTAGCTAAAAATATGACGTGTTTGATGCGTAAATGATAAGTCTTTACTGTCGGAATACCATATGTTATAAAAGAAATAGATTGTTTATAAATTTAATAAAATCAAGTTTTTAACAAAAGAAAAGATTTTAACTTGTATTATCATTTATTAAAATTTAAAATAGAATTAGTTATATTAATTTGTTGGTTTCCAGAGCTTTTTATTTGTTAAACATAGTCATGATTTTTTTCTAAGAATATGTTAAAATATTAAATTGACAAACTTTAATTAAATTATTTAAACTCTTTTTAACTTATAAATTTTTGTAAATACAAACTGGACAAATTTTGGCTACTGGTCCATGATAACTACATTTAGTGGACCACCATCGAATAAGAAAATTTCAAAATATCGGTGGGGTCGGCTTCAAAATGACAAAAATCCACCTTCCCCTCTCGTGAACAAGCTTAACGACTAAATTAGGGATATTTGTTGGGTCTGTTTTTCTTTATTTTGATTACTTGTTAAGATTCAACATTTTTGAACTGAATTTGAATTTTAATTGATCCGAATTCAAAAAGTTTTAAGGGATTCGAATTCGAAAGTTCTTATTTGTTTTGACTTCAGATTGATTTGAATTCACCAAAATAATAAAAATACAAAAATAAATAATTGAATCGTTTATAGTTCATAGATTCGAATTCAATTTGAAATCCGAATTTGTAGTTCACTTTAGATAATAACCTTATTTGAATATTCACTAGTTTAAGTAGTCGTATGTTATACGAGTTACTCAAAGTAAATTATATAATTTAATAGTATTAACATAAATTTTTAAAATAAAATATACTTGTCTTATCTTTTCTAACTTTTGGTTAAAAAAATTAACAAATAACAGTTTTGTTAAAACAATAAATAAATGAGATTCAATGCTTTCTTGAATTAAATAAAGTATACCTGTCTTATCTTTCTAGCTTTTGGTTAAAAAATTATCTGGATAGTAATCTCTCTCTCTCTCTATAGATATATATATATATATACACGGGAGGGTTATCTTGAAAACGCTAAATATTGCTAGAACTGTGAGAACGAATGAGAAAACCAATCAAAACATCTTTTTTAGTACAATCATCATTTTAATTAAAATACAACATCAAAAAAAGAAATTATAATATCAAATAATTCATTTCTCTTCTCAAAATCACTTTTATTAGATTTTTCACATGTGTAAATATAACAAATTTACACATGTGTAAATGGCAAACTTACGCATGTTTATTTCCAAATTCACATAAATTTAAATGTGTAAATTAAATTTCTAGAATTTTATTCGAATAATAATGACAACTGTACAAAGAAATTTTGAATTTCACTTGTTTTTTACCAACTTCTATTGGTTTTTTTCATTCGTTCTCATGGTTCTCACGATATTTAGCGTTCTCATTTAAACCTCCCATATATGTACATAGGGTGAGGTTATTGTAAAAAAAAATAAAAGCGTGAGTGGTTGAGATATTGATGACAATTTTGTAAATAGTATTGACTATTAAACTAATTAATTTTTTAGATTAAGGGGATAAAGGTAAAAATATTTTTAAATTAAGAAACTAATATTAATGCATATGCAAGTTTCCCCCTTCTTTTTTAAACGTCAATAACTTTTTATATGTAACTCTTTTTTTAAATTACACCATAATAACGAGTATTTTTTTATCTTTAATATGGGTACCATATTGATATACTTATATAGAGAAAAAAATTACGTCTCGCTTGAATGTTTTAGTCCATGGTGTTTTTTCTATGCTCATACAATAGTGTTTAATTGTATGGTGTTATTTTTGTTATATTTATGTTCTTCATAAGATTTATGCCTTCAATATACATGTTGTGGTGTTTTTATGAGTTAGGGTATTATTCCAGTTATATTTAATGTGAGGACAAAGGTTCTTGCATTGCTGTGGTTTCTGGTGTCTTCAGTAGGTTTCTGTTGCCTTCAAAGAGTTAGGGTGTTATTTCTTTTTTTATATATTTAGGGTGTTATTTCTGTTTTCATTCTGATTAAAGTGTTGACTGGTGTTATATTTAGGGTGTTATTCATGTTTTGATTCTAATTAAAGTATTGTGTTTTGAAATTGATTTATTAGGGTGTTATTTCTGTTATATTCAATGTTAGGGTGTTCTTTATAAGATGTGTGCCATCAACATAACTGTTGTGGTGTTTTTATGAGTTAGGGTGTTGTTCTGTTATATTTCTGTTCTTTATAAGATGTATGCCTTCAATATACATGCTGTGGTGTTTTTATGAGTTGTGGTGTTATTTCTGTTTTTATGAAATAACACCATAAATCTATTGAAGACACAAAAAAAAACACCCTAACTCTTTGAAAAGCACCAGAAACCTACTGAATACAATGCAAGGTCCCAAAAAACACCCTAACTCTTTGAAGACACTAGGTCACTATTCATCATTAAACATATTAAAAAGACACCATAAATTTCATACCTGGTTCATCGTTATCCATCGATCGAGATACAGGTGTATATGGTGTCGAAGATGATCAGTGATCTCATATACCGTGAATCAAAAAATGCTGAAGAAGCTATAAATAAAATTTCGTTATGATATGGCGTCGAATATGATCACATAAATCAAAACAAATTAAATTTTAAAAATCCCTAAAATAACTGCCAAAATCGGTTGCATATATTCATTTCATAATTAGATTTTCTTAGTTAAAATACACTTATACCCTTAAACTACCAAGATAAAAGGGGCACGTGTCACCCCCAAAATCTTTCTTATTCTTCTCATACGTTTATATTTTCTTACTGGAACCGCTACCTATATATATATATATATATATATATATATATATAAAAGAAATATATAGAGAATAAGTGTCACTTATTTGAGCCATCTATTTTTTTTCGTCTCTCTCCTACATAATTATCTTCTACTTAATTATAAATACTTATTTTTTATAATTAAAAATATTTATTATTTATAGATATATTAATAAATGATAAGAATAAAACAATCATCAAATTTAAATTCCTCTTATAATTACATTTATCAACGGAATAACAAACTTCTGTGTATATTAGATATATACGTGCAAAGATAAAAGGTAATTATCTATATATTCTTTAAAAATGTAATTGTCTATATATAATGTATACATTTTTATAAAATTTGATCACAAACGTTCTTTTACTTTCCAAATTTTTAAGTCTGCTACGAAAATTTTCTTTTTTAAATACTGAACACAAATATTTTTCTTAATGTAACACTAGGTTTAGTTCCATATATTACACAGATGAAATAATAAAAACTATTTGTTTGTTTGTAAAGCACAGTAACACACACAGGTGTACTTGATAATCATCACATAAGCTTACAAAGTTTTGCTCATGGTAAACAATACTCAACCACCGTCGCAGTCATCAATTTTTATGGAACCTTTTAATTATATTAGATCGTTAACACATGTAGTAATGAAATAAGTTTCACTAAATGCATTAGAAAACTTGTGTATTTGCATCAACTATAAAGTTTTAAGTATTTTAAAGTTAAACACGAATCATACTCGGATAGATATATCCTTCAAAATCATTTTTTTCGCAAATAATATAAAAACGATTCACAATTATATGAACCATTTGTTTTGCAAATCGAATCTTAAAGTGAAGATTGTGTGCGTATATAGAAGCTTATCATAATCTTCAATAACCTTGGATATTAATATATACCTTATACGTTTGTTGCCAAGCTTTATATACGATGAACACAACTAAATTTGGTAATTTAATTCAAAAATATCATCGCTATAAATGTAAAAAAAAATTTCATAAAAATCTATTTTGGTAGGGTTTAATTAGAAAATATCATTACTATTATAAATTATGAATAACAGGTATAAAAGATATATTTGAAGTTTGAGCGGATTTTGTTTGGTTATAACAATTTATTCCCGTACGATAAAACTCAAGACTGAATTATGAATGTATAAGATAATAATACTATACATTCTTTAACATTGTCATAAGGATTATATAGAAATCTATGATTTACCTTTTTTATATATATTTAATACGTGTAATACATGGGTTTATAACTACTATAAATCTAAACATCCGTCAATCTAAATTTTTTATATTTAACCCGTGCAATACACAAGTTTATATAAGCTAGTAATTATATAAAAACAATAATAAAGATAAGATAATGATTAAACTAGGTTGAATTCTAAATATTTGACCAAACCCACAAATCCTCTTAACTTTTCATTATCTTCATCACACTCGGTAAGGTTTGTTTCCAAATAATTGGCACCTATTCTTGTGAACTTAATCCTAGAATCGGTTCGTAACCGTCATACACCCCTGCTCGATCAAGTCTTTTGCTATAATTTAAAATTACTTTTTGTAAATTAAAATTGATAATTATCATGTTTATTTGAATTTGATAAATGAAATAGGGATTAATAAGAAAAAAAATACAATTAGGCGGAAAAATCTCATGGAAATTATTCATAGATAGAGTGCAATGTGTTCTCCATTTGATTTCTTTTATTATATATATAAATAGATTATTGAATTCAACGCGAACTGAATTTCGGGTTTCTTGTTCGAATTATGAACAGCCGTAGACTAAATCAGCCGGCCTAACACTTCATATGTGAAAATGGAGAAGTGGTGGTGATCTCTACCATTATAGAGAGAATTTTGTATACAATGATCACTACCCATCTAAGGGGCTAATTGACAACTTCTTAATGGTTAAGTGTTAAATCAGTAAGAGATTTGAATCATGAAAAGCCAGTATATGCTTAATCATTCAGAGGCAAATACCTGACCAATTCATATTAGAGGTCTTAACCATTCAGACTCGGTATAATGCTTAACCATTCAGAGGCAAATGTCCGAACCATTCAGACATCTTTTCGCGAAACAAACAGTCTGAACCATTAAGTGATGAACCAGTAAGATGTCTGAGCTATTAAGAGCTAAACAAACAGCCCTAAGTAAAGAAGTGATCATTACCTTACAAGTAAGAAGCGAAGAGGACATTGCTACCTTATTAACGAGAATGCTATCTCTACCGTTTGGGAGGAAAACTCTAGGTGGTAGATCAAATGAGATGGATTCCTTAATAATTAATATCCATCTTTGTCACTACATATCTTTTGTCTTAATTAAGTCCTAAACCACTATATATATATATATATATATATATATATATATATATATATATATATATATATATATATATATATATATATATAGGTTGATGATTTAGAGAAAACGCCTAAAAGTGTGAAAACGGTGAGAACGCCCTCATCCGTTGGATCAAAACAACCTATGGATTAGAATGGCGTGGTGGCGTTTTCGTAAATAACATCAACTTTATTACTTGGACGTGCTTCATTAAGGGCAAAAGTGTCTTTTTACTGCTCTAATACAAAAGGCTACACTAATGAGCAAAACACCATTAAAATGAAACGACATATTTATCTACAACGCCATTGATACAAAACGCCAAAACTTAATGATAAAATGCGTTGTAGATTTAACAAATAGATGTGAACAAACGTTAACTGAAATTTAATTATTAACATTTATTACAAAAAATCTCTCCTAAACTACGCGCCAATAAGATCATTATACAAACGATGTTACCATCATTTCCATTATCACTTTCAATTGATCATACTAAGACGCTATTTTTAACCAAAACGTCGAATTTCAAAAACATAAAAACTCTGAGAGTAAGAAAAATGGCAACCATCGTTTCATGGAGATACACCCTCGGAATCAGAAGATTCGTAATCCACTTTAACAACAAAAGAAGAGTGTCTGTTAAAATAATCAAAGCCATATTAAACTTGGAAGAACAAGTACAAAGGGGATCCTAGCACTTGGCGTCCCTCTGGATAACCACTGTGATAAAACACATACGATTATAAGAAGACTAACCAGAAAATTTGGACTTGACAAGGCAAATGCAAAAATGGACCCAGTCATCAGATCATGGCGTTTTAATGAAGATACTGATATGATGACCATTATATGTGACAACGGGGAGCAGGAAGACTACATGCTTGAAAACATCATGACCAAGCAGGGTCTTGGGTTCATGGAGGAGTTACACAACGCAACATGTTTGAACACAGACATGAACAAAAAAATTGGCGTTGTTGTATGACATGTTCAAATGCAGGCTTCAAACTCTTCAAGAACAAGAGGCCAATGAAAGTGAAAGTGATGACTTGGATAAGAAGAATACGAAAAAGAACACAAGGAGAGTGATGGATACTTCTGAGACATAATCACTTCTAACAAGGAATTTTAATTTTTTTTCTTTACTTTTTCTTTTGTGTGATTTTTTGTGCTGTTATTTTTCAAATAATAAAATACTATATTTCTCCAATTAGTTATAAAACACCAAAATGCCACAATTACAAAACACCAAAAGTTAATTAGTGTATTTTATCATCTTTATCTATAAAAGGTCATTAAAATACAAAACGCCAAACATAAAAAGATGAGACGTGTTACAGCCTTGACAGATAAAGCTGAACAAACAGTAACTACAAACATTAACTGAAGCGACGGATACTTTATTACTAACATTTATTATAATAAAATCCCGCCTAAACTACGCGCCAAAAAACTCTTATATAAACAAACATCTCAGGAACTTCCATTCATCACACCAAGAAACAAACGCCATGTTTTCTTGGCAAACCATTCACTTTAAAACGCCAAAAAAGATTAAAACAACCATAGATGGTAAACGTCGTTTCTTGGAGATTCAGTATTGTTCTCCATGAAGTTTCGCTAAATGGATTCTTAGGTGAGGGGGATAACTCAATAAGATTTTGCTGAATGAGATGGACAAATCTTCAAGAAAAAGAGACTGATGATAGTGATATGTCATTTTGTGTGCTTTGTTCTTGATGAAGGTTTGATGAGAAGAAGAGACCTATGCCAATGTAAATGCTATTTTGGGTTCCATTATTAAATGATGAGGAGTGGGATGAGCATGAAGATGATGGCCAAATATCATCCAAACGAAAAACTCACTCACAATCACACCCCAATAATAGCATCCACAAAAATGACATCGATCTATGTCTCCAACATCCACAAAACCCCTTCAACAGTCAACAACAAAAGATCACGCCAAAAACCAAAACGTTATATTTTGTTGGATGATTAGCTTTGTCTAGAGTAGGGTGTTTCAGCTGTATAGGGAAATCGGCACCTATCTAAGGAATTCAAAGGTTAAGGGGACAAAAACTTCAAGAAGAAGAGACTGATGGCAGTGAAGATTATGAGAAATTGGATTAGCATTTTTTATTTTTTATTTTTCTTTTCTTTTTTGTGTCATTTTCTGTGGGTTGTTATCTAATTTTCAACTAATAAAATACATTATTTCTCTAATTACTTATAAAATGCCAAAATGCAACAAACGTCAAACACCAAAACTATTATAAAATTCCTTTAATCACGTATTATTAAAAACTCCAAATAATTACTGAAATGTATAAAACAAGGTACAAGAGAATAGAATAAAAGAGTGTCTTACAAAAGTTTAATTTTGCCATCTTTATCTATAAAACGCCATTAAAATATAAAACGCCAAACTTAAAAGATGGGACGTGTTTGTCACACCCCGACCCGCAGCGGAATAAGAGTCGGGGCATTATTGGGTTATCACCAAAGCTCATGATGTTTACTAAAATGTTTCATATTTATTAAATTTCAATTACAACTTAAATGTTCAAATCAAATCCATACAAATACAAGGAAATGAAACTAAGTAAAACAATCCAAAGCTTAAACTGATTTATTCTTCTAGGCCCTCTTATGTGTTTCTTGCCTCAACTGGATCACCTGTATCATGTGTAAAATGGGGGAAATTTTGGGTCAACAAAAGTTGGCGAGTGAACCTTGTTTAAAAACATTGTTATTGATTTCTTGTTGTATTTAATATTGAAAAGTTGTGCAATATTCATATGTGAGCAAACATATATAAACAAACAATCACAAACCACCATGAATGAGTATATGACATGAATGATAATGTATTGTGAGATCAAGGCTCAATCAAACGGAGCCGATCGTATGAAATGTATGATGATGTATGTGAGATCAAGGCTCAATCAAACGGAGCCGATCGAAACCCGTCTCCCACGGGGAGCTGATGGGCCTAATGAAATGCATGTACTGAAAATGATAACTTTAATCTAAACATAATCCACACAACAATTGATACATATTGAATACACATTTGGTCACAGATATGATGGATGCACAAGTGTTTAAATATAATAAATAATTAAGCGACACATGATACACTCCAAAAATGTGATTAAAACGAGGAATTGGTAGAGATTCACTCACATTGGGTGCGTTCTTTTGATGATGTTGGATGCGCACGAGTTTTTGGGATTGGATCGACGAGGAAAACTAACCTAAAAATAATAACGAAATAGTTCGGTAAATGAATAGATTTTTAGATTTATTTTTGTGAGTTTAAGGACATTTTCTAACTTTAAAAATATTATTTTTAAGTATTTTTAATTGATTTTTAAATTAAATAAATAAATAAAAAGAAATAAAAATTTTTGACTTTTTGACCGTTGACCGGTCCGTTGACCGTTGACCAGGCCGTTGACCGGTCGGACTGTGAGTAATGTGTGCGCTGAGTGAGGCTCGAACCCGAGACCTCTCGTATGCGTGCACGCAGCTCTACCAACTGAGCTACGTGTCTAACCCGAAATATTATCTGTTTTAATTATATAGATATACTAATTAATTGTTATTTTATTTGAGTTAATATTAAAATGATTTAAAATGGCCGAACCGCTTGCAGGGACCCGGAGTCGAACTCGGGTCCTTCGGTTCGTATTCGCACAGCCCAACCAGTTGGGCTGTGTGTCTAATCTGTTTAAATTACGGTTTATATTATCCTTATACACATGTTGTGACTCGTTCTGATTCGGTTTTAAAAAGGTTGGTTTTAATTCTGAAAGTCGGTACGTTGTAAGATTCGAACTCGTGACGTGCATTGTATGTGTGCACACAGTCCACCGCTGGACTGTGTGTCTAACCCGGTTAAACATTCAATTTATATTAATCTTATACTCATTTCGACTTCGTCTTCTTCATTTATAACGACACAGACAAAGATGTCCGACTGTTCTTGCTTAAATCGTTCGTCTAACATATAAATGATTGAAATGTAATGGATAAAGAGAGTTTCGGAAACGAATGTACCGAACAGGATGTTTTTCTCAGAACTCCGGCAAGGGTCGTCAGCTCTGATTTGTGAATTCCGTCTGAGCGGATCTTAATAGTTTTGATCAATGAGTTGTGAAATTAAGTGACTAAACAAGAGATAACAGAGGGTTTAGATGATTATACCGATTTACAGTGTGATTTCAGAATTTCCAGAGGTTTTCCGGCGAGTGCAGAATTTCCGGCAACGTCGTCTGGAACCGATTCTGGTTGAAGGATTGAAGTTAGTATATGTTTAACAATGGATTGAAAACGAAAGAGTCAAGAAATTTACCGATTTGGTGTAAGTCTTGGTTTTCCGGTGAAAGTCCGGCAACTGTAAATTATCTCCGGCGAGCGCTAAAGCTTCGAAAGTTTGTGCGATTTTGAGCGAAAGGATTACCAGAGGTTTGGGTGGGTATTTATAAGGAAGAATCGGTATGAATTGAGTCCAAATTTGGTCTTGATTCGTGGTCAAGTTTTCTCCAGCGGTTACGACTGCAATTGACTGTTAGACGTCGGTTATAACCGATGTCGACGTCGGTTATAACGTTATAGTCAAAAGGAATAATGGCTGAACTCGCGGATTGCCGGATTTTCCGGTGATTGCGAGTTCTGCCGCGCTGGAAGTCCGGTTTGAACTCAAATTTCATCTTAAGTATTATTTGTTTCGATATGCTAACAAAGAAGTCAAGTGGCGGAGTGGTATGCTGGGTGTTTGTTGAACCGGCTGACCCGGGTTCGAAACCCGGCAGCCTCCTTTATTTTTTTCTTCGTCCGTTTTTATTGTTTATTAATTATAGTTTATAAATTCTAATATATTTATTAATTATGTATTGTTTAAAATTAAAATGAGCATTAAATAAGCAACGAAAATTGTAACTGACTATTCGATTAATAAACGAAGCGGATTTTGAAACCCGTTTTTCGACGGATGTTACAATGTTACAGCCTAAAACACCATTTATTAATTTTTAATAACCACACCATGGCAATTGAATTTTTGTATATTTTTAAAACCACATAATTACCTGTCACATTATAGGTCTGCATCCTACGTCACACAACAAGATATACAAAAAATAAACATTAAAAAATAAATTACTATTGTTTTTAGCACCAAAAACATATATCTACCTCGTGCTAAAAAAAGGTCATTATATAGGTAGAACAGGTAAACAAGCTTAACACTACACAAATTGTCTAAACACGTCACAAATTGTTTAAAACGCCATACAACTTAGAACAAAATTGGTTCAGGTTATTGCATGGAGGTTTGAGAGTTTGGAGAGACGTTTCGTCCTAAGGTTCTTTGACAGGAGAAGGGTGAAGGTCAAAACCATCAAGGCAATACTTAGTATGGATGAAGCCGTTCAGAGGGATATTCTGGACCTTAGGGTTCCAAGGGTCAACGATTGTGAAAAGACTCAAATGGTAATAAGAAGATTGAAAATAAAATTTCCAGCAGATGATGATGATGGTACTGATCTACCAACAGTTACCAGTTGGTGTTTGGATGAACCATCAAGAATGGTGAAAGTGACTTATCAAGACGGGGTGGATTATTCATTGACGACGGACGAAGTGCTAAACACAGATAAACTACACCTTCTTGAACAACTCTATGATTTAGCACCTTCGAACGATGCAACATCCAGGGTTGTGATGATATTTAAATATAGGATGCGAAAAAGGCTAAATGAGATTATAGCATTATACGCCAATGAAATAGATAATGATAACGAGTCTGAAGAAAGTGATGACCAAAGCGATGAGTGCATCTCTGATGTAATACCATCCATAGAAGACTGTTAGTTTACTTTGATTTCGTCTTAGTTGTAATGTTTTGAATTATTAATGAAACATAATGAACTTAGGAACGCTAAGCTATTTACCTTTATAAGATATAAGAGATTAATTCAACTGGACAGATCTATAAATGAAGTGGCTGCTGAAAGGGAAGAAGGTGAAAACGTCATAATGAACAAACCATTAGTTTAATGATAAACAATAAGAATAACAGATTTACTGTAACCCTAAAACATTTTAATGAAAATGCCATATTCAAATATGCGTAACAATGTGTAAAACTCCATTGGTAAGTTCTAAACAATGAAAACACCGAATATTGATTCTAAGTTGAAGGACATAACGATATTTTTCAAAAAAAATTGTTTTGAAAATAAATTTGAAGATAAAACGCCAAAGAAATAAGAATAAAGAACAACACGCGATATCTGATGGACTTTTGTTTTAAAATGAATTATAACGCCATCTATTAAGCGAACTTGAACAATTACAATCGTACCTCGCATATCATTTAGCGCCCCCCTGGCACGTGTTCGACTAGAATCCGTTCTCACCGTTTTCATACTTCCAATCGTTTTATACTGATCCCGTTTCTATATATATATATATGTATATATATATATATATATATATATAGGTTTAGGATCCTGTAAAAAAGACTAAAAGTGTGAGAAGGATAAGAAAGATTATAGTGATGACACATGTCCCTATTTATTTTATTAGTTCAAGGGTATCATTGTAATTTTACTAATAATTCTAATTAAAGACTAAATATTTGCAACCGTTTTTAGTCAGTTATTTTAGGAATTCGAATTTTGATTTTTCTATTTACGGATCATAGTCGCCACCCACATATCCATATGAACAATTATTTATAACATCTTGATCATATTCCAGTCGCGGTTATGAGATTTAGTTTATTGTATTTGGGTATTCATTAACATCTTGATCGATGGATAACGACGAACCAGGTATGCATTTTATGGTGTCTTTGTTGTTTATACAGTGGATGTTTATGGGTTTTTGTTGTTTGCTAAGGAATACTTTTTTTATTATCTGTTTTGTTCACATTAATGTTTCATACAATTGTGTGGGGTTCTGGTCAATTTTTTCGATCCGGTTTTTTGATGTTTAAAAAAAGTATGGTGTTTTTTCTTTTATGGTTGATAATGCTAGTATCATACTTTTATTGTGTTTTATTTGTACATTGGTAGTTGAGAGGGGTTTCTTTGCACAAGGTGTTTATTTCCAAATGATGTTTTTATTGTACACACCATTTTGTAGTGTCTTATTTCCTTTTTGTTGTACTCAATGTATACTCTGGTTGTTGAATGATGTTTTTTCCACATGTTGTGTTCATATTATTGTTTCATATATAATGTGGGGTTCTGACCAAATTTTTATTGTGGTTTTTGATGTTTAAAATGAGTATGGTGTTTTTTCTTTCAGGGTTGATAATGCTAGTATCATGCTTCTATGGTGTTTTATTTGTACATTAGTAGTTGAGAAGGGTTTGGTTTGCACAAGGGGTTTATTTACACCAAGTGTTTTTATTATACGTTGTGTATGCTTTGGTAGTTGAACCGTGTTTTTCCCACATGTTTCTTTGCAATAAAAACACCATTTTCTAGTGTCTTATTTCCTTTTTGTTGTACGCAATGTATACTTTGGTAGTTTAATGGTGTTTTTTCTACATGTTTATTTGCATATGGTGTTTTTCACAGTATATGATATTGTATAGTGTTTACTTTGGTAGTTGAATGGTGTTTTCTGTATTTTTGTATTGTCTTAATTTTCCAACATCTGTAAACTGAATTTAATCAAGTTTTTATTTAATCTATTTTTTTGTAGGTTTTCAAACTTACCAGCCGGTTGGGCAACTACGTCTGTCTCCAAAATCCGGTAAGAGGACTTTTTTACCTGATGTGGATGAGTTGCTTAGGCCAAAGGATAAGATGATGTTTGACACACTACAAAATGCATTCATTTTTTTATCAAAAGTATGCAATGGCTGCAGGCTTTACTACCAGGAAGTCTTCTCAATACAGGCCGCATGATGTCATTAAATCCAAATATTTCGTTTATTCAAAGGAAGGAACTAAACCTTTAAGGTGATCGACTCATATAAAGCAGTTGGCACCTCAAATAATGGGTCAAAAAGGAAAACTATTCGACGGGTTCCTTCTATAAGGACGGGCTGTGAAGCACGTCTTTGTGTAAAGTTAAACGCTTCAAAACTATACATGTATATTATTTCAAGTAGGATCATAACCACTCTTTTGTTGCTGACGACGATAGGTATTTACTTCCCGCTAACCGAGGTATGAACTATATGCAAGAGCAAGCGGTTAATGCTTTGAGTGTGTTGAATATTGGACATGTCAAAGCATTCAATATCATGAGGAAACTTTATGGTGGGTTCGACAAGGTTGGAGCAACCAAAACCGACAATGACATCTAAACAGGTACATATCGGAGTTTGATGCTAATATGATAACTAAACGGCTATTGAGAAAGAAAGAGTACATGCCAAATTTTTCAATGGAGTATACAACCACTGAAGATGGTATTTTAAGGGCTTTAGCTAGATGAATATGCCAAGAGGAATTTTTCAGTGTTTGGTGACGTTTCATTTGATGCGACATATCGGTGTAACAAGTTTGTTTACTAATTATCTGCCGATTGTGGATTTTTACAATTTTTTTAGTTATCTATCAATGACTTCTTTATGGTGTTTTTAATTTATTTTGTTGTTAGGTACAAAATGATGTTTGTACCATTTACTAGTATCGACAACCATAATCATAACGCTACTCTTGGTGCCACTATAATAGGTAACAAAACGGCTGAAACATATAGCTGGCTGCTTAAGGTGTTTCATGAATCATTTGGTCGTGCCCCTCCGGTGATAGTCACCGACCAAGACCCAGCGATGAAGAAGGCTATTGAAGATACATGGCCTGAGAGTAGGCATAGGTTATGCATGTGGCATATAATGGACAAGCTTACTGATAAGGTGTTTACTTATTCGATGTATTAAGATTTTTTTACGTTTTTTCATATGTTATGGTCCTTATTGTTTTATATGTTGTTCAATGGTGTTTTAGGTTGGTTCTACAATTTGTAATAGTACAGATTTCAAAAAGAGGTTGTGTGCCATTGTGTGGACCAATTCAATCCTACCTGAGCAGATTGAAAGCGATTGGGCTACCATACTGAATGATTTTGACTTGGTTGAGCATGATTGGCTACAGTCAATTTATCAGATTAGGGATAGTTGGATACCAGCATATTATCGCGAGGAGTACATGTCTGGGCTTATGCGCACCTCATCTCGCTCAGAGAGTGAGAACCATTTTTTGGATAGTTTTGTAACCCGGAGTGTACCTTTGTCGAACTTTTAGGGCATTTTGATTCTACAATTGAAGCTCAAAGACACGAGCATAGGAAGAACGATCATGACACCAGAAACACGAACGCTGACATATGGGTAGTAGACTTTGTATTGGAGGATCAAGCGGCGAGTATATACACACGCACTATATTTTTTGATGTCCATCTGGAGATACAAAATGGAGTACACAGATGTGCTATCAGAAAGTGGGAAACGATCGCTGATTTCATTAAAAAAAATTTGAAGGATTAGGAACAACCATGCACCACTTTCTTCGACGTATATATAAAGATTTCAATATTTAAGTTCATTCTACATTGTTCCATGCGTATTGTTACACAAGGTGTTATGTGGTGTTATATATAAAAAAATAAAGTATTTTCCGTATGAATTATTATGGTGTTATGTGGTGTTATCTATCAAAAAATATAGTTTTCTACTTTTACATGGATTATTATGGTGTTATGTATCTTAAAAAAATTCAATTTTTTTAATGGTGTCTCATAGGTAATGGTGCGGGAGGACGACATGACTGTATACTGTACATGCAAAAGATTCGAACAGTTTGGGTTGTTGTACTCACAAATCTTTTGTGTGCTTAGGATGCTTGACGTGATGGAATTTCGACAACGTTATATATTTAGACGTTGGACTAGGGAGGTCAATAGCGCTCTGGTGCTATTTTAGGTATGAACGAGAGCGACGATCGTTACAATGAAGTTAACCACATTGTACGTGAGATCACATACTCTACTGAGTCAGTTATTAACAAGCTTGTTACAAATTTCGATGCGTTATGCTCATTTAGGGTGTAGTTAAGTTTTTCCAAACCGATGATGAGGTCGTGGTTAATGCACCTCGTAAGAGTCGTAAGGAAAGGTTTGCTGAAATAACTGGTAATACATAACCATCTACTGTAACTGTTCGTGTCCCCGTTGGAACTAGATACAAAGGTATGGGTAAGACGAAACGGATGAAGTATAAACATGAAATTGCGAGAAGCCAATTGGGGAAAAAGAGACGTCGGTGTCAAAACTGTTTTAGGTACGGTCATAACAGACGTACTTGCAAACACCCTACAAGGAAAAAAAAGAAGACGCTAGTTCTGAGGAAGCGGGGGGTGGAAGAAGTGGACGAAACCGATGAGGAAGCAGACGAGGATGAAGTAGAAGAGGAGGAACGAGAGGAGGATTAGGAAGTTCTTGAAGTCATATAGACTTATGTTTTTGTTTAAAGTTGTTTTTTTCTTTGAACGCTCATACTTTGAATTTTTTGTCAACTTTATACACTTGATGAGGATTTTTTTTGTTTGTGTTTGTTTTACGTATCAATGCGTTTAACATCTTTATTTTTCAAATATACAAGCACAATACGTAATGCTATATTACCTCCAAGTGACGACAAAATTTATGTATATCATGGGGTTGTAACAATGTATATTGTTTATTTTCGAGAGTATACAATTCATAATAATCGAAACACTTAATGCTCCATCTTGAGGGGTAACCCCATCATGAGTAGCCGGTTTCTATAACATGTTTATTGGTGTTTTATGTAATGGGTTGTGGCACGTTATACAATCAGTTTCCTAATCGGTTTTAGGATGGAGTTTTTTTAAATATACATAATAAAGTTAGAAACATATAGTGTTGCTTGATTCCATGCTAAGTTATTTTCCAGGAATTATAAATATTTACAAAGGATCTTGCCAATAAACACTGTCCACTCAGTTAACTACATCAACATATTAGGTGTATTTTGGAAACTAAAAGCAAAAAAGTGTTCAAATGTTTTACCATTGTTTAAACCCCAAGATAAGAGCAACCAAATCCGTAGTCATGGTAAAAGTTCAAATTTCGTAATCTGTTTGTTGTAACAGAATGAAGATGTTGTCGCAAACCTACAAGTTACCAGCCAACCTTTGACAAATCCTGCAGACTGCATTTTCTTCAAGCTTCACCCTGTTATCCTTGTCTAAACATGCAAAATCCTTCATTTCTTTCTCTACCGTTACGCGTGCGGTGTTCACCTCACCAAGAAGCATTTTAGAGATATACGTCTTACGCAGATCGGCGATTCCTTTGCTTGATTATCCAAGACTTCTCCATTGATGTTTCTCTCAGCGGAGAAACCACACTTCCACTCTTTCACACTGGTTTTATACAAGCCAAAAGACATGATTTTTCATAACCAGATACATTCATATGTACTTACAGGTGTTTTTTAAATATATGGAGTAACTTGTAGCTTACCATTGTAAGTCTCCATATAGCGCATCAGGAAAATACCACAATCGATGCCGTTATATAATGTCTGACATGGGAATTCCAGTCTAACGGGTTTAGTAACCCATAGTTTTGCAGCAACTACTAGCTGTATCTGGCTAAGGAAACCACAAAATGCACTTACCTACAATAATACATGTGGTAGTGTTAAATATTCTAGGTTTTTACACTCTATACATATAGTTATATATCTATCTAATTTAACCGTACCATCTTCTCGACAGTCCCGCCGTATCTTTCTTCTATCCCCGCATTCCCCTCTATGTTGTCGATAATCAATATTTGGCTCATTGACAAGTTGAAAAAGAGCAGACAATAGTGATCCCCATTCAAGATAGGTATGTATAACATCTGGAAACCTTTAAAGGTTTTTGTTCCATCCCAACCAACACATAGTTCATGTTCTCAGCAAATTTTGTTATCAGGTCTTTCTCAGACAAGTCAAACTCTTTCTCTAGCTGCGTATTAAAAGATTGTAAAACATTGTTAGATGTCATGGTGTTATTAAAGGCTATATAATAATCAATGAATTCCATACCAACATTCCAGCGTTGCAGAAGAATTTTGGGGCCCCCATTTTCCTCATCTTTTCCTCATAGTTTAAGACTACAACCCATGCACTTATGACATTAACATGTACTGTGACACCCGGTATCATGGACTCGAATGCCCCCTCATTACCGTGACTTGCCCATCATTGCTGAATAAGACATCCCTATAACGCGAAACATATTTTCTAACGAATGTGAACTTGATTACAGGTGAATTCATGAATTGTAACAAATTAATGTTAACAAATAATACTATATATTAGACGGATACGTACCACTTGTTACGTACTCCACAGAATATACACCGTGCAACTGTGTCTTCAGCCTTTTCTCGACCGGCTCTCAATGAAACTACCCGCTTGACATATGGTGACCGCAGCGTAGCCGACAAAATGATGGTCCTTTTTGGCCATGGTGTTTTAGCTGGCACCGCAGCTTGCGTTCCTTCACCACATTCTTGATCAGACCAAACATTGTTCAGTCTCTTCAACAAGTTCAAGGCTTGAAGTCCTAAAGCATTGAACCGTGTTTCAGGTGTCTTTTCATTATGCCCCGCATCCATCGCTGCGTCTACCTCTGCCACAAATGACGATGTCATTGGTGAAAAGGGAGAACTTTTTGGGTCAGACTTTCATCATTTTTCATGTTTGGAGTAGTGTTATCACCGGTAAAGGTTACACTACCTTGTCCACAATTAACGCCTTCATGAGTTAGTCCATCATGCGTATTGGCTGCATCCATTTTGTCTCCTTCAGCTCTAACGCTTGAATGACCCTTGTCTCTATCGACATGTACAGTTTCACTTTCACCCACAACATTAAGATGTTTCAACTTTATTCCATTCCATTCTAATGCTTTTTTCTTCAACAGCTCACTCTCCGAGTACATAACACACGATTCTGTAATTGTGTCGTTGATCTTGCATACACATTCTTCAAACTCTTTGAACAAATCATCCAAAAGATTGGACTTATCCTGTATCAAAATCCGGTTTAATAACAGGTCAGATAAACTAACATATAGTATCAGTTCAATTTCAAACCATTATTTATTTATCACATCGGATTCCCCTTCAAACGCGGTTGGTGATGATGGTGTGTCTCCGTATTGTGATGTCATTGGCACACGGAACTCTTCATCGGGACCTACAAGCGGGGCACACGTTTGGGTGTCAGTTTGTGACAGTATATAGTCTGCACAATGTTTGTATATACCCAGGTGCGCGTCATCATCTTCCACTTCTTTAGTTGCTTTATACACATGTTTTTTTTCCTTTTTCTTTGGTGATATTTGCCCACTGCTTTTCTTTTTCGACTCTCGCTTCCTTTTTTCCCCCTTTATCTACCGACTCTACCTCATCAGCCCATTTGCTTTTTTCCCGCACCTTTCCCTTTAGTTTCTTCTTGTGATCGTTGTGTTTCTTGTCCATCTCCGAAGCAAGCTCTTCAAACACGTCATCATTGACTAATGTAATGAGAGGTGAACTATGCGAAGAAGGTATTTTTTTTCTTCTCAATTGCGTATGCCATCTGACATAGTGCACGTCAACATGTTTATTGCATTATTATACATGTTATAGTATGAACTTATATGATTATGTGTTAATGAGTATCAACTTACCATGAGTAACACCATTGGTCCTCTAAAATGATCATCATCACCGTGCCATGACTTTTTCATGCGATTGAGGCATGTTACCATGTACGAACACCAGTCAAAACTTTTTATATCAACACCTGGTCTTATACATGGAACATATCGAACATTCACTAAATTGTTACTCGTAGTTTCACCCAAGAATGAGAAGAACACAACCAGGAAATTCATGAGGAACAACCTCCCATAATCGTCTATACCCAAGATGTATAGCATTAGCTGCAATGGTGACAATCTCTTGCTTTTTATAATCCTTAAACTGGTTCCTGAACTCTTGCACAACTGCATCTTTCCCTTTGTTTGCCTTTTTTTGTTCAACCAACGTATTTTCTCCACGAGGCAGCCCAAACACACAGTACACAAGGTCAGATGTAATGTTTACAAGCCGGCCATTACCGAGATTCAACACACATGCATTAGGGTCATAATTCGAGACCAACCAGTGTGCCAATGCGGTGGGGACACATGCTACTCGAAAGCTGAAAATCAAGCCAAACCCAATTTCGTACACCTTTTCTCACTGCTTCCTACTCAGACCATGTGCTAGATTTATCAAATTATCTATCGACACCTTTGGCCTAATTCTTGCACCCGTGAATGGCTCATAAGGTTGCGACCGTATTTGTTGCCTTGTATGTATTGGCAACCTTTTTGGTAGTGATTTACGCTGCTTACCAGGTGGGGTGTCAACAAAATCATCGTCCAGGTCGGCTGGCGAAGAAGTTTTCTGGTCATGGTCTGCCTTAGTAGGCTCGATTGATTTTAACATCGGAGCTACATTAAACAAATATAGTATTAGTAAACCGGTACACTATAGACATGTAGTTCACTATAATTTTTAACATAAATGTATACCATGTGTATTTGTTCAGGTCACCAACCACTGTGCCATTGATTTAAACTGCTTCCCGGGCGGGAGCATTACATTTTTTGTCACGGGTGCAGGGTGTTTTGGAGTAGCTTGGCACTTCCTCATTGATGTTTGTACTCTCATTCACACCCTCATCCATCCGAGAAGACAAAATCTGCTGGAAATAAAGTCAAGTGTTATCAGGTGTCATACATAAAAATATATAATAACAATCCCCTTTTGGTGCTATTTACCTTCTTGGTTTCCAAATTCATGCACAACATCTGTTCATTAGTCAATATAACAGTACAGTTTTTTTCAGGTTGAACAGTTCCGACCATAACGTAAACACAAACATTTACCATCTACACATGTAGTAGCTTTAGTGCGGTATTTGTCACAGCACCCAGAACTATCGAAAATATGTAAGTTAAATCATTTAAGTTATTAGGTTTACGGGCATAAAATAAAGAAACAACATAAACGATTCCCATTTTTGGTTTCTCCCACTTTATCACCGTCATCCTTACAAGCAGCCACATCTGTTGAATTCAAAGCAAGGTTTATCATTTAAAACCTCAGCACACAATATAGTCGCATGTATGGGTAAATTTATGTAGAAGTCTGCTTTTTAATACAATGCAAGTACCTTCGTCCTCACTATTTTTGTATCTGAACGGTACATATGAGTGGTGTTTCCTTGGTGTTTTTATACTTCGATCTGTACATTTTTTATTAAAGTCGTTGGCTTGACCTGACTATAGAAAACATTCAAATAGTATATTTAAACCAAGTTATAATATCAAAACAGTACAACACCTAAAAAAACATTCCATCACATTAGAGATAGCATGTATTCTCATTCTATAACACCATTCAACACCTTAAACACATTAACTCACAACAGATGTCTAATTATACACTTTTGTATTTTCTGGTTCCCATTACAAAACACCATACGAGATCCAGTCATACACAACACCATATGTACTCAGTTTATAATAAAAAACACCATCCTCATCAATGATCATCTTCAAAAAATCACCAGAAACCTCTTGAAGAAACACCCCCAATAACATTGTGAAGGCACCATACAACACCTTAAACACATTATCTCATAACAGACATCTAATTATACACTTCTGTATTTTATGGTTCTCCATACAAAACACCATACGAGACCCAATTATACACAACACCTTTTGTACCCGGTTTTATAATAAAAAAACACCATCCTCATCAATGATCATCTTCAAGAAATCACCAGAAACATCTCGAAGAAACACCCCCCAATAACATTGTAAAGACACCATACAACACCCTATAAAAACATTACCCCATATCAGACATAGCATGTATTCTCATTGTATAACCCCCCCCCCCCCCCCCCCCCCAAAAAAAAAAAAAAAAAAAAAACAATATAAAGACATCATACACATTAACAACAATGTATTCTCATTCTATAACACCATTCAACACCTTAAACACATTAACTCATAACACCATTGTAAAGACACCCTAACAACAATGTAAAGACACCATACAACAATTAGAAATCCCCAAACACAGTTTAAAGAACCCTAGATTTTTTTTACACTGACACCACTATTCAGTTAGGATTAAAATTCAAGAACATTATCGCCAAATCATCCGAAGAAAAAAAGACGAACCTTTCTGGGTTTTATATAGGGTTTCTGATATCTTCGTCGCCGGCGTAATTTTCCGGTCGGTAGTAGATGCTTTAGTTATCTTCTTCATCCTGCTTCCCAATATGATATTATTCTATTCTGATCAAAGTTCGGAACACATATAACAATGTCGCCTAATCGAGATAACTACGATTTCTCTTCTTCTTGAAATCGGATCAAAAATCTTGCTGAATAACACCCTGATTTTTCGAGCGTATTACTCGCAATTGCGGAGGGTGAGAGATACGGTGATTGATTTGAAAATTGGTGAAAGCCCAATAATACCCCTAAATAGTCAAATCAGTTATAACTTTTAATAACACTATTTACATAATTCTCATCAAGATCTCAACCATTAGATTAAATATCTAATGCTTTAGATTCTTTCTTACCCTTCTCACAAAACACAATTATTTTACAATATCCCTATATATATATATATAGTGGAGGGTTCAATTGAGAAGAAATTTTTGGTAAGAATAAAAAAGAAGAAATTTCAACCAATAAGAATCCTTTATTTTACTTCATTTAATTTTTTTATTTAATATTAGTGTAAAGGTATATTAGTAAACTAAGATAAATCATTAATTGTTAGTCTACCTTTTTAATAGCTAACTACATTAAATTTGTAACTTATTTTCAAAAAAATATATTTTTTTCAAAGAAGGAAAAAATTAATAATTTAAAGTGTATGTTAAATTACCAGGTGTGTAGGACGAATTACGAGTTATGTAAGATAAATTTCAAAACGTGTATGATAAATTTTGATATGTGTAGGAAAAAACTTTAGTATGGAGGATAATAGCCTTTATGACTAATTAATTAGTTAAAATAATAACAAATGAGATGAGAGAAAAACAATTTAATGATTTACAATTGTACCCTTTGTTCTTTTTCTTCTTAATTTAATTTTCTTCTCAATTGAACCTCCTCATATATATATATATATATATATATATATGTATGGTTCAGTAAGAAAATATAAAAGTGTGAGAAGGATAAGAAAGATTTTGGAGGTGACACGTGTTCCTTTTTATTTTGGTTGTTTAAGGGTATAAGTGTAATTTAACTAATAAAATCTAATTATTGAGTGAATATATGCAATCATTTTTGTCAGTTATTGTAGGGATTTTCGAATTTGAAGGCATACATCTTATAAAGAAATAACACCCTAATTCATAAAAACACCACAGCATGTATATTGAAGGCACACATCTTATAAAGAACAGAAATAATAGAAAAAACACACTAACTCATAAAAACACCACATCATGTATATTGAAGGCACACATCTTATAAAGAACACCATAACATTGAATATAACAGAAATAACACCCTAATAAATCAATTTCAAAACACAATACTTTAATCAGAATCAAAACATGAATAACACCCGAAATATAACATCAGACAACACTTTAATCAGAATAAAAACAGAAAATAACACCCTAAATATATAAAAACAGAAATAACACCCTAACTCTTTGAAGGCAACAAAAACCTATTGAAGACACCAGAAACCACAGCAATGCAAGGACCTTTGTCCTCACATTAAATATAACAAGAATGACACCCCAACTCATAAAAACACCACAACATGTATATTGAAGGCATACATCTTATGAAGAACAGAAATATAACAAAAATAACACCCTACAAATAAAACACTATTGTATGAGTGTAGAAAAGTACCATGTACTAAAACATCCAAGCGAGACGTAATTTTTTCTCTACATAAGTATATCAATATGGTATTCATATTAAAGATAAAAAAACACTCGTTATTATGGTGTAATTTTTTTAAAAGAAAGAGTTACGTATAAAATTATATTGAAGTTTAAAAAGGGAGGGGAACTTGCATGTGTATTAATGTTAATTTCTTAATTTAAAAATGTTAAATTTACCTTTATACCCTTAATCTAGAACATTAGTTTAATAGTCAACACTATTTACAAGATTGCCATCAATATCTCAACCATTAGATTAAATATCTAATGGTTTAGATTCTTTCTTATTCTTCTCACACTTTTATATTTTCTTACAATAATTTCACCATATATATATATATATATATATATATATATATCATTATTCACGTATAAAAAATAAATTTGGTGGATCCAAAGAAACTTGAAAACTTCAATAATAAATCACCAAAAAACGATTCAAATAACTAAAGAAACAGATAAGCTAAATAAATTTTGTAATTAACAAATAATGCTGAATTCATCCATGCAAACCTGGGCTACTGTTTTGATTTGGCCCAAGGGTTGGCAAACCCATCATGCCCAACTCTCATGGTTACTGGTCCACCGAGTTTGGGCCACCATCGGCCTCCTCTGCCAGTCTGTATCATTAGTTTGGTTTGTTTTCACGGCTTGATTAATTAAGTAATTAATTCTTTTGGACTTACTAACAATGTTTTGAAAACATGACTGATTATCATACTCATTAATTCTTTTAAAGTTTTATTGGCAGTATATTAATTTTAGAAACAAAGGAATGGATATCCTCACAGTTTTGCGTCCTTTTTGTACTCACACGGTGGAGTCGGTCGATCATATTTTTTGGTGAGTGTTCCATTGTATCAAGAACTTGAGATGCTACTGCGAGATGGTGGAGGTTGATTTTTCGGTCTCTAAACAACCAAAGTCTCTTTGTGAGCCGTTAGATTCGATAGGATTGATCAAAGCGAAGAAAGTGATGTTGGAGGCTATAGTTATGACGGGATGGTGAGTTCTTTGGTGCTTCCGAAGTGATGTTATGTTTCACACATCCAACAAGGAGTCCATTTTCAATTTAGTTCGTAATATCTCATTTTAGTTCGTAATATCTATAGTTCGTTAGTAGAAATCGAAAAGTGATTATTAGATGGACCAAGTGGTTAAAAAATAACCCTTGATCATGCAATTATTTTGTTTCGTCTCGCCTAGGCTTTATCTAGTCGATTTTGTATATTTACATATCATCAGCCTTCCAAAAAAAATTCTAAATCATAATCAATAAAAAAATATTATACGCTTTTAACTTTTGTATGGAAAAAAACATGAGTGGTGGATGGAATGATTTTGAGGGAACATCCAATCGCTTTTGGAAGGCTGATGATATATAAATACGAGATAATGGAATGGACGAGGGAATGCAGTGATTTTGTATTATTATAACTTTTGTAGCTACATCCAATCGCTTTTACAATTAAGATCATTCAGTATGGAAGCGGGGGAGGGTGGGTATATGGCATTGAGAGAGAGATAGTGAGGTATCAGAGAGAGAGAGAGATGGAATAGCAGGACCCAGTGGGGTAGATTCAAAGAAGAATCAAATGTTGTAGTGGGAGTGCGAAAACACCACACCCAGCTGCGAAATGTATACCCCACAGTCTAACTATCAATAGACATTTATTTTTTTTATTATTTTAGAGCATAGTTAATTGTAGATAGCGATAAGCTTAAGTGAGATGACAAGAATCTCGACATGGTTACCGGGAAAAGGAAAAAGATCGCACAGAGAAGAATCAATTGTTGTTCAATTACTTCAACCTGTCAGCACCCAACCATTAATTTTAGAATGGGTCAAACATCTTTCTCTTCCAAAAATTAATAATAAATTCATATTAATTAATTTTTTTAAACGACAAATTTGGATCACTGGAGTATCATCGTGCTACCAGCGGAACCAATCAATCATATTCATCTCCACTAGGCATAATGGCTATACACCAATTCAAGAGAGAGACCCAATAAATTTGGCAAACACCCCATGAAGAAGCACCGGTGGAACCTAGGAATATCCGGAGATATATATAAGTTACAATTAGGGTGTACCTGCATAAAAGGTTATTCTCTCACTTCACTCTCTGGGTGCAAGCTCACTCAAGCCGATCTGCAAAACTAGAAGCATCGTTAGTCTCGCCACGGGAAAAGGGTAGTTTTCTCCGTAACCACACTCCGGCGTGAGAATAAGTATTTGAGAATGGTAAGCAAGTAATTGCAAGTACTGGTATAAGCATCAGACATTAAATGCTCCCTGCAGAAGAATTAATGTCCTCTGTCATCAGGTGTGCTTTGTCGGATGTTGAGTGGTGCCACGTATAAAGGCAGCAGTTTCTGGTGTCAGGCATGTTGTCAGCCGAAAGTTGAGAAGCTGGAACAGTCACTGGCAGAGACGTGGTTGGTTTGTGGTCTGACATCTACATCACTGGTCATGGATACTGTCACACGCAACCTACCGAGTAACCGTTGGTCACAGTTCTGCCACTTTGTACCCTTGGGTATGGTCAACACCTCTTAGTGCTTACCCCTTCTGCGAGGCTGTCAGGGCTTTTCCCGCCAGCGCAGGGTGTCAGGGGTATATCCTTTTGTCCCAAGACTATGAGGCGCTTCTCATGTGTGTCTTGTCCTTGCAATGTTTTGGGATTCACAGCTCAGAGAAATGTTGTTCTGCGCAGGGTCTAGTAACCTGCGCGCGTAAGTCTAATTTGCCGTTGTGGCAAGTACACAAGGCTCGTTGTGTGACTTGATTGTATTGGTCTAATTCACCGGTGCGCTGAGTGCGCAAGGCTCATTGTACGACCTATTGGTCTTGGTCTAATTTACCGTTGCACTGAGTGCGCAAGGTTCATTGTAAGACCTATTGTTGTTGGTCTAATTCACCGTTGCGATGAGTGCGCAAGGCTCAATGTCTGAACTATTGTTGTTGGTCTAGTTCACCATTGCGCTGAGTGCGCAAGGCTCATTGTATGACCTATTGGTGTTGAGGGTCACGCACCATTGCAAATTGCATGCAAGATTACCGTTGTAAAATGTAGTCAAGGGTATGGTCATTTGGGACCATGCCTCCTTAAGTCCCCCCAGTCCAGTGCTACTCCTACGCACATATTGTAAAGTGGGAGGAGTGCTGGACTAAAAGGTTTGTTGCATGCGCCGCTAATGTGATGGAGAAAATTTTGACAAGGGTTGAGAGGAAATGTGAAGGAAACGTTTTGTCATCAAGCTCTTGGAATTCAAAAATCTGATCTTCTGAAGCTGCAGGTGAGTTAGTGAGAAAAAATGGGAGTTGAAAAGACGTATGACAGCTGCCATTCATTAATGAATTGACAGAGAGCGTGGTGACCACGCGAGCACATTCACCGTCATTACCCACTTGTTTGCCACGCGTCCATATCTGGTTGGTCGCTATTACCAAGTGTGAGACACATTCTCCCAGTGCATTAAATGCGAGCACTATAAATAGGGGTGCTCCGGTTAGGGTTTTCATCATTCCTTCAACTTCTCCTTCATTCTCCTCTCTTCAATTTTTTTAGAGTTCTTGTGTTCTTCAAAGTTGTTTTTCAAAAAACTTCCTTCTTTTTCTTGATATTTAATGGCGTCCAGAGGGCGTGAAGCTGTCTCAAGTGCTGGTGGTCCGCCCCCTTTGCCGGCTTGCAAGTTGAGCTGGCAAGCTCTTGAGGATCTTGTTTCTGGCTTCCGGTTTCCTCCCAACTAGGATGCCCAGTTGCCGGCTGAGGGTGAGACAGTCGCCGATGCTCCGGCGGGCTACATCACCCATTTTATGAATTTTTCGGTGAGGGTAACTTTCGGTTGCCCGCCACCAAATTTTTTCTGGAAGTGCTGCAGTACTATGGCTTCCACCTTTCCCAGTTGAATCCGATGGAAATGGTGAGAATCAAGCACTTCGAGTTTCTTTGCTGGTCGACGAGGTTTGTTCCTACCGTTTATTCTTTTCAGCACCGTGCGCAGGGAAGGAAAATTCGCTCTCTCCCCCCAAGCCCTTCCACGACTGAAGGCAAAATTCTTTTTTGTGAAGGTCGGTGTTGTACCTGTGCCTCTAACGTTCCGGGGGCCGGAAGAGATTCCGGCGGAGACCCTACCGATACCACTGTTGACCCTGGTATTGTGATTTGACACTCTCATGCAACACACTCTGTGCTCTTGTGTCTCTCACTCTAGTATAGCTCTAGTCTCAACAACCAACCAACACTGAGAGGTGCATTTCTGCTTATATAGTGTCCATGCTCAGCAACTGTACGAAGTATGTTGCTGGACATACGGAACACCAAAAGACACGAAGAACTACTCCAAAGATACTCGTACGAACAAGCTGGCTCGTACGAAGCATGAACTTGCTCGTACGAATCAAGCTGGAAGCTTGATTATATGACATCATTACTACGAACGATGTGTGACTCGTACGAGCAATATCTTGCTCGTACGAAACATTCCCACTCACACAGAATGCTTTCTTCGGAGAGCGTGTCGCAGACATGACGTACACATGACTCAACAGTATGCACACATGCAACTGTTTAACACAGACACACTAAACGTCGTACTAAACCAAGATAGGAGGATATCTTGATTTGGTCGACACGACCAAACTATACAGACACTGTAAACAAAGACCGTACAATTACAGACGTAACTAAGAACAAGCAACATACACAAAAGTGTATCAACAAACTCCCCCTTGGCTGTTGCTTGGTCTTCAGTCCTCGGTCTTTGGTCTTCATACTGAATGGCCTGGAGTATCAACAAACTCCCCCTGAAGATTTGCTATCAGGTCTTCAATTTCCAGAAACATCAAACATTTTCTGTTTCCTCTTGAGTAGCACTAGAGGTAACTGGATCGGTCACGACTTGCTGTGCATTAGACTCTACCACTGGAGTTGAAGCATAAACTTTTGATTGCGAGGATGAGGCTGAAGCATCAGGATTGCCAGTGTCTTCACTAACCTGATCATGTTTTCACTTGATCTCCTGCGCTTTGCATCTATCATTCCATAGAATGTTTACCCTCTTTCTTCTCATTTCAAACACGTCTTTAATACCATTAAAGCCTTCAACTAGTGTAGTATTGCTAGAATGATACCATTCTCTCAAGTCATTATGCTTAGCAGTTAATGTTTCTGCAGATCGTTGTACAACCGTACTACGTTCTTTCATTCTATTTATCTCAATCCCTCAGAGTTATCAGTTGCTCTCATCTGTTGTAGCTGAGTTGCTCTTTCCGCATCTGCAGCCTTCAGTTGCTCATTTTCTTTTCTTAACTGTGCAATTTCATAATTCTGTTTGCTAACAGACTCTTTCAAAGAGTTTTTCTCCAACTGTTGTTTCACAACTGTGTTACGATTTGAAGATATAAACTCCGAATGTTTGTTAATCTGGATTCCCGCAGCTTGCAACTGAGAGAATAAAAAATCCACTTTCTCATCTTTTTCCATTTTAGAGAACAAACTATTGTTTCGTTTTGAATTTTTGGTGAGATGTAGATTGGGATGTTGAGCTGAAGAAGTAGTAGGTTGCGGTTGAACTGGAGTATCTTCAGATGAAGATGTTTCAGATGCTGTGGTATTTGTTGGTAGTGGTTCAGAAGTTGTAGTGGGTTCCGTCATTATAGGTGTAGTCTCTTCTGTTGTAACAGTAGGCTGAACTTCTGCAACTGGTTCACTAGCACAATCATTACCAACATTGTCATTATCATCATCATTACCCTTTGCCTTTTTATGACCCAACTTATCTTCGATCATCTTTTTCAAAGTTGGTTCTTCATTATCTGAATCACTGTCATCATGGGGCCACTTGTTGTTTTCTGGAGCAACATATTGATCATTTGCTAGAAAACCGATCAACTTGCGAGGAGGTGTGCTTTCCTTGTAACGTTTTGCTGCTACACCTCTAAAGATCTTCAACGAATGTTCCATCATAACTTCTACTTTTAAAACATCGTTGTCGTTCTTGGGAAGATTCGGATGTTGTACATTCAAGATCATTTGGAGAAATCGAGGATACATCCAAAACTTGTTTCCACCATATCCGTTTCTTCTCAGGTTTTCCTTCATGTTTGCAAAAATATACTTTGAAACACTAAACGGTTTGTTTAATGTCAAAGCTATCATCATTCCAACTAAGTCGTTATTCGCCATGTCATAACCACTTCGTCTGATGCTCAAACACTGAATAAAAACATGTAGAAAGAACTTGTATCGGAGTGGCAACCATGCTTTGTTTAGTTGTCCCACGAGAAATTCTCCAACACATTTCATTCTAAGTAAACATCCACGTTGACAATTCAACGATACTGAGAATGGAGCTCCAGGATCATCACCAAGCTGTAATACTGAGTTAATGGTGTCAACAGAGACATCTACGTTCAAGTCATTTACTTTCCTGCGGATAAGTTCCTGCCCAATTTCTTCAACATCTTTAGCTGAATCCCAAAACTTCTTGTATAGTGTAGTCTTGTGCGTGATAGCATAATGTATCCTTGAGTCGCGCAAAAACTTCATTATACCGTTGTACTCAGCAAATTTGTCTTCCGGATCTAAGTAGGCCACCATGTTATGTCTTGGTTCAGACATAATTTCCACTTCTGACTTGTCACTCCTCTTTGTTGCTAGTTTTCTTTTATGTTCTTTTCATTCCATTCTGTACACATAAGTCAAAAAGGATAAGAACACAAATTTATCAGGGAACATACACAAAAAGTTTTATTTCAAACTTTATGTATATATTTATTCCATGAACAAAGAATTACTGATTCATACGAATAACAACTTATTCGTACGAAGGACAACGCATTCTCACGAACTTCTGATTTTAAAAACAAGAAACTGATTCATTCGTACGAATCTAATTCGTACAAATATCTTCAAAGGAGGTTACTTGTTTTTCGGTTAAAAATGATTCTTCGCTTAGATTTTGCTGTTCAAGTCAGTTAAAGTCACATGGTCAGATAATGGTTAAGTTGTTCATCTTCAAAGTATGCCAAATATTTTAAGTATACCTTAAAGAAATCGAAAACAATCTTAAAGGGAGGTGTAAATATGACATGAGCAAGTTGAAAGTGAAGTTCTACCACAGAATTTCATCACCTTATATACCACATCACAACATTTGTGCGAACAAACTTAGCTTCGTACGAAGCACTGATTTGTACAAAACCCGAAAGTCATTCGTACGAAGCATAATGGTTCGTACGAATGATCCTTAGTTCGTACGAGTCCAGGTCTTTCACAAGCTGGACTTTCAGTTCTTCGAGAACCTTAGGTTTTTCGCGGGCCTGTTTAAAACTTGGCACATATCCACACTAATCACAAAGTTAAGTTAGGAAAAGTGCTCGTTAAAACAGATTTTGTTCTTTTAAGATGAGTTTACCCGTTGTAAGAAAGTACTTATATGAAGTTATGATATCAAAGCGAATGGTTTTTAGGGCGTATCTTGGTAGAAAACCTTTGAGCTTCAATTTTGGCTAATTCAAAAAACTTAATTTAATAACAAAGTAGACTAAACTAAAGTAACTAATGACAGATAAGAGTAAACTATAAATTATATATTTACCAGACAATCTTTTTCAGAGTTTCAGGGTAAGATAATCATACCAGCTTTTAATCTTGTCAAAAACGAATTTTGTTAAAACATCAAATTAAATAAATAAGCATTTTACTATGATTATCGGTATTGTTGTCCACGTAAGCTCAACTTATCAGATGTAATCATGATTAGGAGATATGATTAAAGTATGATTTATACTTACTAGCCGGTGTTCAACCACTTCACGACACATTCCCGTATCAAGATATGCATGAGAGAAAATCTTACCGGTGAGTATATTGCTTATCATTTGTTTTGACGTATATGATGTGAGATACTCACTTATTTTGATTGAAAACAAGCCCTATGTGATTAGATCACTTATTGATGAGGAACTTGATTTTCAGATGCATGCAGGGCACAGGAGTAAGTCCGTGAACAGGTTAGTACCATGACAAAGAGACGAATTTAGCTCCCGCATAAAGCTGTGATATTTTGTCACTTATTTTTGGGTGGATGTGATATGTTTATCACTTATTGAAGGTCATATGCAGTATTTACTCGTATGTATGGTATCATGGAAGTTATAGACTTGCGGTTATTTTTCGGCAAAAGATTCAACCATGATACCCAGATGATAAGTCAGCATAAAGACCGCATATCTCAGAACCTCGGCACACTGTCAAACGAAATTTCGGTACCAAGACCATATACCAATGAATGGTTCCCACCTGGCTTGCATTCCGTTAAGTTTATATCAACCTGCACATTTTAATCTGATTGTGAGCCTACCGATACATCATTAGTAAAGCTACTTATCAATTTTCATTCTTAGTCTTTGACTGTTTATGACTGATCACCGGTCTATTTCATCATCTTCAATTATCTATTCAAGAAACTCATTTTTTTATTTTTGGTTTTTCTATTGTTTTTGTATTTTTCTAAATTTTTCTCCCCCTTAAATAAAGAAGGTAATAAAAACTTAAACTAAATAAAAGACATATTTTTGTATTTTTGCATTTTCTCATGCTTTTGTATTTTCTTGAAATATTCTCCCCCTAAAATATAAAACTAAGAGAAAATAGAAAATATTTTTGTAATTTTGAGGTATTTAAGAAAATATTTACGAAAAATGATTAGCCAAAAATGAATTACTCGGGTTTCACCTTGATGCCATTGACCCAAAGTAGACAATCAAAACGAGATTTATCAAAGGCTTTTGTAAACAGGTCGGCACGTTGGTGATCAGTGTGGATTTTAACGACATTGATAAGTTTCTTTTCATAACAATCTCGTATGAAATGATACTTAATCTCAATGTGTTTGGTTTTTGAGTGCCGTACAGGATTACGAGTGATCTGTAAAGCAGCTTCGTTATCAACAAAAATAGGAGTAGTTAGAAATTCAAAACTATAATCGCGCATTTGATGTTGGATCCATGAACCTGAGAGCAGCAACTAGAAGCCGAAATATACTCAGCCTTACATGTTGACGTAGCCACACAAGTATGCTTTTTGCACTACCACGTGACTAGGCGATTTCCCAAGAACTGACATCCTGATGTTGACTTTGCATCAATCTTGCAGCCGCCATGATCAGAATCACTTAATGCTGTCAAATCAAAGTTATCATCCTTAGAGTACCATAGACCAGTGTCCAGATGACCCTTCAAATAACGAAAGATCCTTTTCACAACCATCAAATGAGAAACCTTCGGACTGGACTAGTAACGAGCTAGAAGACATGTTGGGTACATTATATCGGGTCTTGAAGCAGTAAGATACATGAGAGATCCGATCATAGCACGATAAAGAGACGGTTCTACATGTTCACCCATTCCGTCAGGAGTAATCCCATGATTCTGAGCTAATGGAGTCCCCAAAGGCTTTGAGTCTTCCATTTGAAATCGTTTGAGAATATCTCCGACATACTTGGTTTGATGGATGAAAATCCCTGCCTTAGATTGTTGAACCTGCAAACCTAAAAAGAAACTCATTTCTCCCATAGGGCTCATCTCGAACTTCTCTTGCATAACCTGCTCAAATTCTTTGCACATCTTCTTGTTGGTAGACCCAAAAATAATATCATCAACATACACCTGCACCAGCAATAAATCCTCATTATGTTCCTTGATGAAGAGAGTACAATCGATCAATCCACATCGAAAACCATTCTTCAGAAGATAGGAAGACAACATTTCATACCAAGCCCGTGGAGCTTGATGAAGACCATATAACGCCTTGTTGAGAAGCCAAACCTTGTCAGGATGGATTAGATCTTCAAAACCAGGCGGTTGCTCAACATATACTTCCTCTTCAACCACACCATGAAGAAATGCACTTTTCACATCCATTTGATAAATAGTAAACTTCTTGTAGGACGCATAAGCCAAGAAAATTCTTATGGCCTCAAGACGAGCTACTGGTGCATAAAATTCATTGTAATCAATGCCTTTTACCTGATTAAAGCCATGGACGACCAATCTTGCTTTGTTTCTGACAACAACACCTCAGTCATCTTTCTTGCATTTGTAAACCCATCTTGTTCCAATCTTCTTATAGTTGTCAGGCCTGTCAACCAACTTCCAGACGCCTAACTTCTGAAACTGCTAAAGTTATTCCTTCATAGCTTCAACCCATGAGTCTTCTTTCATAGCCTCCTTCCAAGATTTTGGTTCAACTTGGCAGACATAGCAGGCAAAAGGCCAATCATTTTGTTCCCCAGATTCCCTAATAACCGAATACAATCCAACATTCTGATTATTCTTGAGCTGATTACGAGTTTGCACACCACTATGGACATCTCCGATAATATTCTGCTGAGGATGGGTATTATGAATTCGATTTTCAGGAACATCAGGAACTCGAGAGTGTATACCCAAATTGTTGATATTCAGATCAACAGCCAATTCGTTTGCTGGATTTGATGATGATGTAGACGCATGACCTTCAGTCGTTCCTAGATTCTGAATATTTGACGTGACATCTGAAATTCCAGGAACTGGAGCAGAGGTAGCTTCATTTGTATCATGGAACTCATCATTTTCTGACGAAACATTGTAATCAGCAGCATCTTCGAATTCCTCATTTTGAACAAGATTGTTAACCAAGGTAGGCACTTGAGTGTTAACAATAATTGGTCGAACTAATGACGAGTCAATTGCAGTATCACTTTCAAATAACATTTGTGCCGCTGCAGAAGTATCATCAAAAGTTGGCAGATTAAAGGAGTTAAACAGTCCATCGTAGTCAAACATCCAAGGAGCACCCGGAGCTCTTACTGATTCAGTGTATCTTTGAACCTTGACTTCACCCCATTCTTCAATCTTCTTTGTTAACAGATTCCACACTCTGAAATTAGGAGTAGCATATCCAAGAAAGAACCCTTCGATAGCCTTCAGTCCAAACTTACCATGTGGATCAATCATAGTGCATGGAGCTCCAAAAGGTTCTAAGAAAAAAACATCTGGTTTCCTTTTGTTCAACAATTTGAAACATGTTTTCCCGTGCCTCTTCACCTTAAGAACTCTACATCGTATAGCATGCAGTAGCAACAGCTTCTCCCCAAAATTGAACAGGAAGTTCTGATTCTACTAGCATAGTTCTTGCTGTTTCAATTAGAGTTCTATTTTTCCTCTCAGCGACACCATTTTGTTGTGGAGTGTATCGAGAACTGTACTCATGCAGAATGCCTTTAGAAGAACAGAACTCATCCATAACTTGATTCTTGACTTCGGTGCCGTTGTCGCTTCTGATTCTCCATATCTTCAGATTGTACAAATTTTCAAGCAGAGTTAGGAGATTCTTGAGGATTTCAGGAACTTAACTCTTGTGTGCCAACAGATTTACCCATGAAAAGCTGGAGTAGTCATCAATAACTACTAAACAGTAAGAATCTCCAAAGGTAGTCTTGTGTTTCATAGGTCCAAAGAGGTCCATATGAAGACGTTCTAGAGGCATATTCACCGTGTTGATCTTCTTCACGGGATGAGATTTTCTCGCTTGCTTTCCTTTTTGGCATGATACACAGACGTCTTGTAGATGAAAATTCTTTACTGGTACACCATTCACAAGCTTGTTTTTCACCAAATAGTTCATCTTCCTTATGTGAATGTGTCCCATTCGTTTGTGCCAAGAGATTGATTCCTTTTCGGTGGCTTTGGAGACAAAACATGTGACTTGTGCAGACGTGGTAATAGCTTGGCTCATGTCAAGAATATACAAGTCGTTGATTCTTGGAGCCGACAGGAGGATCCATTCCTTGGGAATCTTGAAACCAGGTTTCAGCACATAACATCCGGCATCATCAAAATGAACTGTGAACTTCTTGTCGCAAATTTGAGAAGCACTAAGCAGATTGTGATCAATCTGACGAACATAATTGGTCATATCAAAACTCACAACACCATTGGAGACCATTCCTTCTCCAGTGATGTATCCGCCTTTATTACCAGCAAAAGCAACATAACCACCCCTAATGCTTTTCACATCACAAAGGAGCCGCAAGTCGCCTGTCATGTGCCTCGAAGCACCACTGTCAACAATCCAACGACTATTCACAGTTCCTCCTGGAACACCCTGCACATTTCAAAAACCAGATCAGTTTGAGATGGGGACCCAAGCCTTAGTGGTCTTGGGTCGACCCTTATCATCAAGAAATATGATTTCTATTTCTTGATGATTTGCAAACCGTGTGCCTCCTCTTGAACCATTACCGGTCTTAGGTTTCCAAGATTTTTGAAATTTACCAGAATGACTATTATTTACAGTTTTAACAATTTATGGTTTTATTAAATTTGAAGATCTTGGATTCCTTTCTGAAGAATCCGTTTTTAAAGCGTTTTCAATTACTTTTACTTGTTTATGTCTCTGTTTTTCTTCTTGTTCTTTAACAATTCGTTTGTCTTGTTTTGGAGAAACAGATCGACGTTGGCATGTTGGTTCGTGAGGGACTTTCTCAACAAATCTCGGCTTTGCTGGGTTTGTACAATTCTTGATAACATGGCCAAATTCTCCACATTTGAAACATGTTCACCTTTCAACAAATTTAGGACATCGTGTTCCATGGCTTAATGTTGAACTTGCGGGTCTTGAGGTACTGGGTTTGTGATATCCCGGGTTTTTCGGATAACTTACACGTGACACATGTCGAATAGTGTATATGCTAAGTATTAAACGTGCACGAGTTGAATGAATACGTGTTGTGTGTTGTGTGATTGTTTTAGTGATTGAATAATTAGAGTTGATATGTGCACGAACTGAACCGAACCGCGACACGTTCCAACCTTGGTTCATTGTGACTCTAGGAGTTCACAAAGTTTAAACCTTGAACCCAAGTCTTCGGCTAAAAGAAAACAACGATCAAACCTAGACTTAAAACTTTAACTATTCGGCCAAGACCAAACCCAAACCAAACCACTCTAATCCTTGGCCGCGATATCAAGCCCAAGACCGCAAATCTACTTTGTTCAAAACCAAACCAAAACAGCCCAGACATGTTTCGGCCATAAGATCAAACCAAAACCTTAAATTAAAACGATTGGCCGCAAGATCAAACTCAAACCCAAACCAACCCAAGTCCCTCGGCCACAAGCTCTAACCAAAAACCGCAACCCTCATCTCCTTGCGCTATATATATACACATACCCATGGATGTCTCATACACAAACACAAACCCTAGAAGGAAACTGCCGTCGGCAGCTTGTTCTCAGACCTGGCGATCGCAAAACAGCCTTCATCTGATCAGCTTGTTCAGTCCATTCAATCGCCAAAACAGCCTTCATCTGATCAGCTTGTTCAGTCCATTCAATCGCAAAACAGCCTTCATCTGATCAGCCCTTGTTCAGTCCATTCAACCGCAAACAGCCCTTTTACTTGTTCCCTCAATCGCCAGTTCAGTCATGATACACTCCATCTCGATCACAAACAGCTTAGTCTCATTCCTCGGTCGCGAGATCAGCCTTTCTTTCCTCTCAGTCGCAGCAGCAGCAGTCATCGCCATCATCATCTTCTAGGTCGTGATCTGGATTGGAACAGCCGGATCAATCTTGTCCAAACCTCGGCTTGTTTACCTAGTTAACCAAGGTTAGGGTTATCTCTGATTACAAGATCATGTGCGGTATATATATGTTGAATGAAGTGATTAGTTTGTTCGGATTATATGTGCTTGTAAGTAATCGGCTGAATTGATTGTGTGTATATGCATGATTGTTTTCGGAATTAATAGCTTGCGACTGCGATTTGTTATAAAAAGTAAAGTTATTGAGTAGGGTTTGCATGGAATTGTTAGAGGTATTGATCTAGGATTAGAAAACCGGTTCATGATCGCCTAGGTTAATAATAGGAACGGTTTATACGAACCTATGATAATAATATGCTGAAACAGTTGCTGAGTAATAGTTACAGCCGAGTTCATCTGGCTGTAACTCGGTCGATAGTTGTCGAAAAACGGATTTTCTGATGTCTAGAACGTAGAGATTTGAATAAGGAATCTAATGGCACTGGATTCATAATTTTCTGAAATCGTTTGATATTTTTAAAGGGCCAAACAAGTTCAGTAGCTAAAGCTGTAAAAATTCTGGAATTTTGTTGATTGTTTATCAAGTTGGATTTTAAAATCAGTAGGGAGTTGAGTCATGATTTTTGTACAGAAACTAGGTATGGAAATTTCCGGGCAACTCCAACTGGAATTTTGTTAATTGGTCGATCGATGATTTTTAAATAAATTCTTCCGTGGACTGCAGTCAGAAAGCGGTAAATCTGACTGCAGCTTAGTGAATTAATATTTATGGTTAATTGGTAAAGATTTAGGACTTGGGAAAATTATATAAATTTCTATGGTATAAATGTCACCTACTGTAAAAATATTGGAATTTTTGGAATGTTAGAACTATTTTATAAAAATTCTAGAAAACAGCTGAATAATGAGTGTTAAGCAGAAAATTGATAACTTGTGATTTTATGCATTAAAGTGTTGCACGGATTTGGAATATGTTCATGATAAGTTGTTTGATCACTATGATCACATGAGAATACTTGCATGCACGTTTGAGTGTTAGATATGTTGTTTGTGTGTATCACTTTGTGGGTAAATTGCGTGTGGAATTTGTATTGGTGTGATTACACACTGACGTGGAATTAATTGGTTTGTTAGGACGCAATTAGCGGTCCCATCTCTTATAACATCTTTGCTACACTAACCGAGCAAATAAAGGTGAGTTCACGGCCCCTAACTTTATCCGGTTTTTAAACAACAGGGGGAGAAACATGTATACACTCTCAAACTCAAACTCTTTACGTTATACGAATTTAACGTCACATAACTATACGGTAACTAAGTTAATGTTAATGTAATGTTATGGGCACTAAGCAGCTTTATCACTTAAGTCCTCGACAATCTCCTCGGATCGTTAGTATTTGGGTTAAATAGCGGGGGAATTATAAGTAGTACTACTGGGTCTGACGAGCCCCATCCGAGCTAGTCGTGCTAGCCGACCGGGTATGGTCAACGGGTGTATGATTGGCCTAACATCGCCATGGTCATGTGATAGGCCTGGCAAAACGGAGGCACAACAGTCAGCTTCGATCGCGAACACTTAGTGACATGACTTTAGGCTAGCTACCTATATATATTAACATTGAACTTAATTACGAAACAACTTAATATTCCTAGTATGGAATATTGGAAACAACAACTTAATATTCCTGGTGTGGAATATTGGAAACAACAACTTAATATTCCTGGTATGGAATATTGGGAACAACTTAATATTCCTGGTATGGAATATTGGAAACAACAACTTAATATTCCTGGTGTGGAATATTGGAAACAACAACTTAATATTCCTGGTATGGAATATTGGAAACAACTTAATATTCCTGGTTTGGAATATTGGAAACAAGAACTTATTATTCCGGGATTGGAATAATGGAACTGATACGTTATCCCGGGTTGGGGATAACGGAGTAATCAAACTATAACCGAACAAACGAATTTATGAAAACCTGTGAACTCACTCATCTTTAATGTTGACACTTGTTTCTTTACATGTTTCTCAGGACGCTAGGAGCTCTAGGTGCACGCACATGCATTGAACAAGACATCATTATAGAGTCATATTCATTAATATTGTTTTGGGATTTTTCATTTGTTTTGGCGTTTGTGTTGGCGCCCGCATCACTACTTATTTATGCTTCCGCTCAAACTTAAAACTAATGCTCTGCTAAATATTGGTAATTGATATAAAATCTAAAATGAACGATTTTGGAAAACGTATTATCAAATCATGTAGAGTCGTTCGACGTACTAGTGTTTCAGATTCTGGTTTGTTCACGCGCCTCGCGGTAAAACTCCGCAAGTGGAAATTGAGGGTGTGACAGGGTTCATTTGCATCACACCCATTTGTTGTTGGGTGTAATTGTTTTCACTGTTACGCTTTAAAATTTTAACTTTGTTTACAAAATCTACATTAGACATGTGTTCAAAAGTTTCGACTTTATCAGTACCCGTAGAACTCACAAATTTACATTTTTAAGCTTCTTCTTGTAGCGAGTGCCTTTTGTCTCAACCTTTGGTTGTGGTGCTTTAGGCTTTTCAACTTGGTTTTCTTGGTGTTCTACTCTTGAACTTGATAATGGTTGTGGCTTGATCGGGTTTTTCTTTTCCAAAAATTTGGTTGTTGACTTTTCAAAAACTTGATCAATAGACGTTAGATTTACATTTTTTTATCGGAAAGTCTTTGTTAGAATAGATTTTCTTTTCTCCAACCAAGGTATACAACACATTATCATTTTAAATTTTGGACGCTTTTGTCTTGACAGAATTCTAGGATCATTCTCTTGATTTTCGACAATCTTTTCACTTGGAGTAGCAGACATTTCTATTCCATTTTCTTCATCAAGAGATGGATCCTGATCATTTTTATCCGACTCATCATCTGATGAATCATCTTCCTCTGCTATAGAGGGGTTCTGATTAACAACTGATGATGAGTTCTCGGACTTTCTTGATTCAACCGAGGAATTGTCTAGCTTGAACTCTAGTCATGCTGCAAATTCTTCAGGATTAAGAGGTATGGAGGGTTCAAAGCATGGCATTTCCTCTTCATCAGGCAATTTGGTATAGTTATGTTTCATCGGGAGTGGACACGACTTATACCCAATGCATTTAACTTCTCCTTTTAGTTTTTGAACATCAATGATATGATCAAGCACATATTGGGAGTTAGAATAATTGTCCAATTTTAGCTTGATCGCATCATGTTCGCATTTGGCGATGGCTAACTCTTTCTTTATTTATTCTAGTAAATTAATGTAGTTATTAATTCCTGTTCGTTTGTTCAAAACTGTTTTTGTCAATTCAAAAACGCTTTTCTTGAGGGTTTCTATTACAGATTTGAATTCTTTTTTGTTTCGAGTTAAAGCCAAGTTCGCCTCTTTGCATTTTGATAGTTCAACAACTAAGTTTTGATTATGACTGTTAATTGTTTCAAATTTTGTTCTTAATTCAGTACAGTCATTGCAAACTTTAGGAGAGTCGGAATTTACCTGACTTGTCAAACCGGCAACATTTGCCATGAAGGCAGTATGATGAGGAAATGATGCATTATTTGTAAAGAATTTTTTTGTTTCCTTTGATGCAGCTTCAGCTTTCTTCATCAAACCCACCTTTTCACTCTTCATATTCTCAGCTTCTCTCAGCAACTTTCTGACCTCAGCATCATTTCCTCTCTTATATCTGAATCAGATCCATAACTACCTGAACTTGAGCATTCTTCATCAGAACTACCAGTATACCCTGAAGCATCATCATCATCTGAACTATTAATGCTGTGAACATGTTTGATTTGACTGATGATTTTGGCATAACATGCAGTTCCTCCATTATTCTCAGTTCTCAACTATACTGACCAATCGCATCCTTCATTAGATTGAACTACTAAAGCTCTGTGTGTTGTTTGAGGGTCCTGATTGGTTCGTATTGTTTGGGTTTCCGACAGCTACTATTCTTCTATCATTGTTGACTTGAGCTGTGTTTGATGGTTGAGATTGATTTCGGAAAGGGTTGTGATTTCCTTGTTTGCTGGGTCTCGTGCACTCGCGTTTGAAGTGACCTTTTCACCGCAGTTGAAGCAAGTAACAGTGTTTTTATTAAAACCATATATTGTATCCTTCTTGCTTTCCAAGTTGGTTCTTCCTGTTCTGCTCATGTAATCCTTGGCTCTTCTCACCGCACTAGCAAACGCCCACTTAATATCCATTAGCTCCATCTCATCTCTGTCTATTTGCTAGTAGTCTTCATTTGTCAAATTGATGTTTCTAATTTGACCAGCTACTAATCCGCAATAGGCACTGACCATGGTGTTCAGAAGTTCCATATGCTCTTGAGCAACTTCAACGCGGACCTTGGAAAGATGTGATGTGTCAAGTCTGACTGTGTTGGGGTTTGCAGGTTGAAGATTGTTCCCATAGAAAGCTTGTTGAGGAGCTTGCTGTGGAACTTGAGGTGCTAAATCTCGTGGTTGTGGTAGAAAGGCTTTTGGATCAAACACTTGTCCAAAAGCTTGAGTACTTTGTAACATTTGTATAAATCGGGTCTCCAAAACCCGCTTCGTTTTGTAATCAAATACCAAGTTACGAAATTTCATTAAGTATTTATGAATATTTTGAGTTTAAATGTTACATAATTAATATATAAACCAAACTATAAAAATTATTTTTGATAAAAAGTTAAAATAAAATAAATAAAAAATGGTTGGAGCTGACCGGACTCGAACCCGGGTCAACTGCTCCAATGACTTATCTTTCCGTCTCCAAACCACTCCGCCATCAATTGTTTTCTGTTGGTATTATGAAAACAATTAAATTTTATATGCAAACTAGGATGAACGGTTGCTGGTATTTGAATAACGGAAATCGGTAAGCCAAATCGCCAAATCAGTTTTTTCGTTCGTTTAGTTAACTCATAACCGACGCATATCGGTTTCTAATTAAAGTTAGCTTGAATGAACTTCTAGTGTTGAGTTTTGAAACCGAAAGACATTCAAGTCTCAAATAATTCCGTCTCCAATCATTTATACGATTCAGGACTGTCTCAAATACACTCAAATCCATTTTCGTCGCGTTTTCAAGTCATTTGAGCACAAGCAAACTGTCGCCGGAATTTTCTGCAATTCTCGCCGGAAAACCGTATTCAACATAAATCAGTAAGAATTTCCTCTCTTGCTGTTTCAATCTGTTGCTAGGACACTACTAACATTATTCCGTCACTCAAAGTCAGTCACAGAAGACTTTGCTGGATTTTTGGTTTCGCCGGAGAAATTCTGGAATTTGCCGGAACCACGCTAGTTGACGGTAAACACATTCAATCGTGCTAATAACCCATGTACTCTGATTCAATTTCAATTTTAACTCTTAAATTCTGTTGATTAGCCCTCTCAGCCGAAGTTTCAAAAACAGAGTTGCTGTTCTCGCCGGACTTCCTGAAGAAGACGACATGTCCGGTATTCCTTTCCCCCAAATTGTTCGGTTTGTTCATTCAAGCTAGTAATCATGTTATTTAAGAAGTAGAACCCTGAACCAGCGATCTGTGTAAAACCAGTAATTATAGTGAAGAAGACGAGCATAACAACGGGTTAAGAATAAATAAAATTCGGATAGTTAACGGGTTAGACACACAGTCCAGCGGTGGACTGTGTGCAAAGTTTAAATACGAGTCCCGAGTTCGATCCTTGCTACACACACGCTGCGTAATAACATTCCTTTTTATTCATAAAACTAACCGGGTTAGATTGAGTAGTTGTTAAGTATATTATAATTCAAGAATATAACCGGGTTAGACACACAGTCCAGCGGTGGACTGTGTGCAACACAAACTGCACGTCACGCGATCGAGTCTCGACACCAACACCGGTTCAATGAGAATAAAACGTTTTTGTAAAATAAAGGAATTTCGGTAAATTCGAATAAGTGTATTAATATAATTTAAACTAGATTTCTAACGGGTTAGTCACGTAGCTCAGTTGGTAGAGCTACGTGCGCGTGAACGGAAGGTCACAGGTTCGAATCCCGCTCGGCGCAAGAATTACCGCTGACCGAACCGGTCAACGGTCAAACAGTAAAAAAAAAATATATTATTTTTTTAAATAATTATTTGTTTTATTTAAATTAAAATCAATTAAAAATACTTAAAAATAACATTTTTAAGGATAGAAAATAGCCATAAAATCACAAAAATATATCTAAAAATCCCATTAAAAATCTTTAATAAAATCCATCCATTTAATATATTTTCCTATTATTATCTAGGTCAGTGATTCCTTGTTAACTCGTTTCGTCTAAATCGTGCGCATCTCACCAATTCAAATCCAACGCACCCAATGTGAGTGAACCCTTCAAATTCCCCGTTTTAATCACATTATTTTTTTGGGGTGTATCATGTGTCTTACTCACTTACTTATTATAACTAAGTTATTGTGCATATATCATATCATGACATGTGTGTTAGTTGTTGCTGTTCAGTAGTTAGAATTGTTTGCAAGTTATTATTTCAGTACATGCAATTGCTGAGGCCGTAGCTCCCCATCCCTCGAGGTTGAGTTTGATCCCCATTTTATTATGTGGTTGATCAGGGCGTGCCCGCACGATCGGCTCCGTTTGATTGAGCCTTGATCGGTTATTTACATTTCAAGTTCATGCAATACGCTCGGCTCCGTTCGATTGAGCCTTGAGTGCACAGTTCAATTTACATTTCAGTCCATGCAATACGCTCGGCTCCGTTTGATTGAGCCTTGAGCACACAGTTCAATTTACATTTTCAGTTCATGCAATACGATCGGCTCCGTTTGATTGAGCCTTGATCTCACAGTTCATTTATGTTAATTATCATATGATGTTGGTATGATCATGTATGTTATCAATTGTTAATGTATGTTATAATTGTAACCGATGTTGCCATTGCTTGATTTCATACATATGCTCTTTTATGATTATGCACAATATTTTATTGATAAACTAACCAGAAAATCATTATTAAATGTTTATCTATAAGGTTCACTCGCCAACTTATGTTGACCCAAAAACCTCCCATTTTTACACATGATACAGGTGAACCAGCAGCAGCTAGGAACACGTAGGGCCTGGATTAGAAGAAATAAAATGATTTAGTGTTTGGATTATTATGTTTGGTTATTTTCCTTTGTAATGAATGAACATGTTTGAAGGATTGAGAAATGTAATTTTGACTTCAATTAATTATGAAACATAATAGTAAATGTCATGTGCTTTGGTGATAACCCAATTATGCCCCGACTCTTATTTCCGCTGCGGGTCGGGGTGTGACAGATTGGTATCAGAGCCATGACTATAGGGATATAGGATAGGTTATTAGACCCTTAGAGCCTATACTATAGTCGATTAGAAACCTATAGGAATTTTGTGTGTTATATGCCAAATTTCATGATGTTTATATGTTTATGTTAAAATGTTACATTTGATATTGTTCAAGCATGTTCATAAGTATGTATTATCAAATAATGCTTATCATGAAATTGTATGATCATAACATATCACATCCATGCAAGCACACACCACATCATGATTGATTTTACAACGATTTTCGTGTTTTCAAATCTCATCAAAGTGAGTTCTCATGACGGGCATGTAGTAACTGGAAGGGTACTAGTACCGGTAGTCGGAACGTCCTGTCTAGGCTGGCATTCGTATAAATCCAAAATAAAGGACCAGTTTGCCTACCTGGGGACCAACGATGAGAGTACGAAATACCTATTAGGCCAAAGCATGCTATACCAAACGTCGTGAGAGCTAATCCCACTTTGAGTTGTCATTGTGTCTACACCTGGACACGTTCCGACCAAACATCTCATGAGCATATTTTGTGGTTAGCATTCGGGGGATGCGAGTGTTAAATTGCCAATACTAATGTGAATCCTACCAAACCAATAGCCATGGGGGCCCACATGACTATATAGGTGAAGGTATGGGGGACATTTGAGGCCCAACATGAGCGAACCCAAGACATCCTTCGGATGTAGTTGCATTATTGATATTTATGTTATTTTCATTTTTTTTAAGACACATGACACCTAAAAGATACCATAAACTCACAATCTTCTCATTTTATGATCCTGTAGATGTCGTATAGATCGCATCGAAGGAATAGGAAATCGGAAAAGTCTCAGGAACGATTGGCCACTCATATCGCCAACCAAATGGCCACGATATTACCTGACATCGTAGTACAAGTACAACAAGCTCTTGCTGCAAATCCTACTAACCCTCCTCCACAACAGGACCAGATCATCAACGACCCTCCTACCGGCAAATGCACCTACAAACATTTTAAGTCTTGCGATCCCCCAAAATTCGAAGGGACTGAGGGAGTCACTGCTCTCCAGCGTTGGTTCGAGGAGATGGAAAACGTTTTCTTAAACTGCGATTGTCCTGAGGATCGCAAAGTTCGTTATGCCACCGGGAGACTACTTGGGGTAGCTCTTACTTGGTGGAATACCGAGAAGGGAAAGAGGGGAATGGAAGATGCGATGGCCTTAACTTGGGAGGAGTTAAGGGAGATCATGACTAGGCGATTCTGTCCTAGGAGTGAGATTAAGAAATTGGAAGATGAATTTCATGCCCTGAAACAAAAAGATGGTGATCACTCTACTTACAACAAACGGTTCTTGGAGTTGAACCAGATGGTACCAAACTTATTCACTCCAACCTACCGTCTGATCGAACATTACATTCGAGGACTTCCCTCGAAAATCCAAGATTCGGTCCTCAGTGTTTCACCGGTAACACTCGAAGCTGCCATGGTGTTGGCAACAGAACTAACCGAAAACCGAATTCGTAATGGGAAGTTCAAGGAAGAAAAGAAGAAAGCCCCTGCTGAGGGACAAACCTCAAACCACCACACTCCTTCTTCTAAATTTGCTAACAAGAGGAAGCGTAACAACAGGAACTTTGCAGTCACCCACACCAACACCCCTGTTCCTGCTGCACCCATCACTCAAGCCACTCCTCCACCCGCGCCATACAAAAGACCATACACAGGACCACTACCAAAATGTAACCGTTGTCAGTATCACCACTTCCCTGACTATCCTTGCCAGTACTGTACCAGCTGCGGTCGCGCTGGACACCTTGTACAACAATGCCGCGCACCTCAACGAACAAATCGCCACCAACCTATAACCCAAACCCACCAACAATTTATGGGTCAAGCCCAACAACAACCATTTCCACCCACTCAACATTTAGCCCAAACATACTATCAACCCAACTACCCTATGGGCCAACCTATGCGGGCATGTTTCAATTGTGGAGATCCAAGTCATTTCAGGAACTCATGTCCAAGGCTGGTCAATATTATTCATGCTCAGGCCCAAGCCAACCCTGTGAACCAAGCAAACCAAGCTCCTCCACCTGCTAGAGGAAGGGCTTTCAATATTAACGCAAACCAGGCCAGAGCTGACGGCAATGTGGTCAACGGTACGTTTCTTATAAATGGTAGATATGCCTCTATGTTATTTGATACTGGTGCGGATAGAAGTTTCGTGTCATTAGAGTTTGAACCTATCTTAAGTAAAAATCGAGTTAAGCTCGCGGAATCTATAACAGTGGAAGTTGCAGATGGAAAACCAGTTTCGTTAGATTCTATTTTACGCAACTGTACGCTCACCCTAAACGATCACGATTTCTCAGTCGATCTTATTCCTATGAAGCTGGGAAGTTTCGACATCATAGTTGGAATGGATTGGCTTAGTCAGCATAATGCGGAAATTGTATGTCGTGAGAAATTTATTCGTATTCCTCTTTCAAACGGTCAGACTCTTCGAATTATTGGAGAAACCTCGGCGAAAGGACTCAACTTAATGTCTTGCCTTCAAGCTCAGAAATACCTTCGCAAGAATTATGTCGCGTTTTTAGGCCATATCATCAAGAAGGGGACCGCAGAAAAGAAACTTGAAGATATTCCTGTTGTAAAAGATTTTCCACAAGTTTTTCCTGACGACATTTCAGGACTTCCTCCAATCAGAGATGTCGAGTTTCGTATCGATCTTATACCTGGTGCTACACCAGTGGCAAAATCTCCATATAGGTTAGCCCCCTCTGAAATGCAAGAGCTAGCCAGTCAATTGCAAGAGTTGACGGACAAGGGATTTATACGTCCCAGCTCATCGCCTTGGGGTGCACCTGTACTTTTCGTAAAGAAGAAGGATGGATCTTTTCGCATGTGCATCGATTACAGAGAGCTCAACAAGTTAACTATCAAAAATCGATATCCTTTACCTCGTATAGATGACCTTCTTGACCAGCTACAAGGTGCTAGTTGCTTTTCGAAAATCGACCTTCGATCGGGCTATCATCAGCTTAGGGTGCATGAAGAAGACGTCCCTAAAACTGCTTTTCGAACTCGTTATGGTCACTATGAATTCATGGTTATGCCGTTTGGATTAACCAACGCACCAGCTGTTTTCATGGACCTAATGAATAGAATCTGCAAACCTTACCTTGATCGATTTGTTATTGTGTTCATTGACGATATTCTTATCTATTCAAAATCTAAAGCTGATCATGAGCGTCATCTGCGGCTTGTTCTTGCACTTCTAGAAAAGGAAAAGCTTTATGCCAAGTTCTCTAAATGTGAATTCTGGTTAAAAGAGGTGCAATTTCTTGGGCATGTAGTCAATGACAAAGGAATACATGTGGACCCATCAAAGATCAAAGCAGTTCAAGAATGGCAAGCTCCACGTACGCCAACTGAAGTAAGGTCTTTTCTTGGACTTGCTGGTTACTATCGTCGATTCATTTCAAACTTCTCTCGCATTGCGGTGCCACTCACGGCCTTAACCCATAAAGGGAAACCATTTGTATGGGGGCCCAAGCAAGAAGAAGCTTTTCAAACCCTCAAGCAAAGACTTTGTGATGCACCAATTCTCACACTTCCTGAAGGTTGTGATGATTTTGTAGTCTATTGCGACGCGTCAGGACAAGGGTTAGGTTGCGTTCTCATGCAAAGAGGAAAAGTTATAGCTTATGCCTCAAGGCAACTCAAGACTCACGAAAAGAACTACACCACTCATGACCTTGAACTGGGAGCCGTTGTATTCGCTCTTAAGATATGGAGACATTATCTTTATGGCACGAAGTGTGAAATATACACTGACCATAAGAGTCTTCAACACATCTTCAATCAGAAAGAGTTAAATATGAGACAACGGAGATGGGTCGAACTTCTAAATGATTACGACTGTGAAATCAAATACCACCCTGGTAAAGCAAATGTGGTGGCTGATGCACTTAGTCGAAAGGGGTATGCGAACTCCATTCGTATTCTATGTTCGCAAATTATAACCAATATTAAGGATCAAATTCGAGAAGCTCAACACGTTTCAATAACAGAGGAAGATGTACAAAAGGAGATGTCCTGTGGAGCCGAGCTAAAGCTGGAAACTAAATCTGATGGTATTTTGTATTACCTAGATCGTATATGGATTCCCAACCATATCAATCTTCGTGAAACACTCATGCATGAAGCCCATAAGTCGCGATATTCTATACACCCAGGAGCCGATAAGATGTATCAAGACCTACGGTACACCTATTGGTGGCCTGGAATGAAGAAAGATATTGCCGTTTTTGTCTCCAAGTGTCTCACTTGTTCTAAAGTAAAGGCTGAACACCAAAGACCCTCAGGACTTTTGGTCCAACCAGAAATACCTGTCTGGAAGTGGGAAAATATAACCATGGATTTCATTACCGGGTTACCTCGCACTTCTAGTGGGTATGACACTATATGGGTGATTATAGACCGACTCACAAAATCAGCTCACTTTATTCCTATTCGAGAAGATTTTAAGAACGAAAAGCTTGCTCGTATTTATATCAGCGAAATCGTCAGCCGTCATGGAGTTCCATTAAGTATTATTTCAGATCGTGATGGTCGTTTCACCTCACGGACGTGGCAGGCAGTACAATCCGCAATGGGCACTCGACTAGATCTCAGTACCGCCTATCATCCCCAAACTGATGGACAGTCTGAGCGCACCATTCAAACCCTTGAGGATATGCTTAGAGCATGTGTCATAGACTTCAAGGGAAATTGGGACGCTCACCTACCGTTAGTCGAATTTTCGTACAACAACAGTTATCATTCTAGTATCGGCATGGCACCTTTTGAAGCTTTATATGGTCGAAAGTGTCGATCTCCTGTTTGTTGGCACGAAATTGGGGAAGCTCAAATTACTGGTCCGGAATTGATCCAAGAAACAACAGATAAGATTCATCAAATCAGAAACAATCTTCTAGCGGCTCAAAGTCGCCAAAAGAGTTACGCAGATAAACGACGGAAGCCCTTGGAGTTTAGCGTTGGTGATCATGTGCTTTTAAAAGTGTCACCGTGGAAGGGAGTAGTTCGTTTTGGGCAAAAGGGAAAGCTAGCACCACGTTACGTAGGACCTTTCAAGATACTCGAAAGAGTAGGTCCTGTAGCTTACAAGCTTGACCTACCGGAAGAACTCGACAGAATTCATCCCACATTCCACGTGTCGAACTTGAAGAAGTGCCTCGCTGATGAGAATCTTCATATTCCACTGGAGGATATTCAGATTGATGAATCCATGCATTTTATCGAAAGGCCAGTAGAGATTATGGACTATGGAGAAAAGCGTCTACGTCGAAGTCGCATTCCTATTGTTAGGGTACGCTGGGAGTCGAAACGGGGACCTGAATTTACTTGGGAACGTGAAGACTCAATGCGTGAAAAATACCCTCATCTTTTCCCTACTACATCAACTGTTTGAATTTCGGGACGAAATTCCTAAAAGTAGGGGATACTGTAACATTTGTATAAATCGGGTCTCCAAAACCCGCTTCGTTTTGTAATCAAATACCCAGTTACGAAATTTCATTAAGTATTTATGAATATTTTGAGTTTAAATGTTACATAATTAATATATAAACCAAACTATAAAAATTATTTTTGATAAAAAGTTAAAATAAAATAAATAAAAAATGGTTGGAGCTGACCGGACTCGAACCCGGGTCAACTGCTCCAATGACTTATCTTTCCGTCTCCAAACCACTCCGCCATCAATTGTTTTCTGTTGGTATTATGAAAACAATTAAATTTTATATGCAAACTAGGATGAACGGTTGCTGGTATTTGAATAACGGAAATCGGTAAGCCAAATCGCCAAATCAGTTTTTTCGTTCGTTTAGTTAACTCATAACCGACGCATATCGGTTTCTAATTAAAGTTAGCTTGAATGAACTTCTAGTGTTGAGTTTTGAAACCGAAAGACATTCAAGTCTCAAATAATTCCGTCTCCAATCATTTATACGATTCAGGACTGTCTCAAATACACTCAAATCCATTTTCGTCGCGTTTTCAAGTCATTTGAGCACAAGCAAACTGTCGCCGGAATTTTCTGCAATTCTCGCCGGAAAACCGTATTCAACATAAATCAGTAAGAATTTCCTCTCTTGCTGTTTCAATCTGTTGCTAGGACACTACTAACATTATTCCGTCACTCAAAGTCAGTCACAGAAGACTTTGCTGGATTTTTGGTTTCGCCGGAGAAATTCTGGAATTTGCCGGAACCACGCTAGTTGACGGTAAACACATTCAATCGTGCTAATAACCCATGTACTCTGATTCAATTTCAATTTTAACTCTTAAATTCTGTTGATTAGCCCTCTCAGCCGAAGTTTCAAAAACAGAGTTGCTGTTCTCGCCGGACTTCCTGAAGAAGACGACCTGTCCGGTATTCCTTTCCCCCAAATTGTTCGGTTTGTTCATTCAAGCTAGTAATCATGTTATTTAAGAAGTAGAACCCTGAACCAGCGATCTGTGTAAAACCAGTAATTATAGTGAAGAAGACGAGCATAACAACGGGTTAAGAATAAATAAAATTCGGATAGTTAACGGGTTAGACACACAGTCCAGCGGTGGACTGTGTGCAAAGTTTAAATACGAGTCCCGAGTTCGATCCTTGCTACACACACGCTGCGTAATAACATTCCTTTTTATTCATAAAACTAACCGGGTTAGATTGAGTAGTTGTTAAGTATATTATAATTCAAGAATATAACCGGGTTAGACACACAGTCCAGCGGTGGACTGTGTGCAACACAAACTGCACGTCACGCGATCGAGTCTCGACACCAACACCGGTTCAATGAGAATAAAACGTTTTTGTAAAATAAAGGAATTTCGGTAAATTCGAATAAGTGTATTAATATAATTTAAACTAGATTTCTAACGGGTTAGTCACGTAGCTCAGTTGGTAGAGCTACGTGCGCGTGAACGGAAGGTCACAGGTTCGAATCCCGCTCGGCGCAAGAATTACCGCTGACCGAACCGGTCAAACGGTCAACGGTCAAACAGTAAAAAAAAAATATATTTTTTTTTAAATAATTATTTGTTTTATTTAAATTAAAATCAATTAAAAATACTTAAAAATAACATTTTTAAGGATAGAAAATAGCCATAAAATCACAAAAATATATCTAAAAATCCCATTAAAAATCTTTAATAAAATCCATCCATTTAATATATTTTCCTATTATTATCTAGGTCAGTGATTCCTTGTTAACTCGTTTCGTCTAAATCGTGCGCATCTCACCAATTCAAATCCAACGCACCCAATGTGAGTGAACCCTTCAAATTCCCCGTTTTAATCACATTATTTTTTTGGGGTGTATCATGTGTCTTACTCACTTACTTATTATAACTAAGTTATTGTGCATATATCATATCATGACATGTGTGTTAGTTGTTGCTGTTCAGTAGTTAGAATTGTTTGCAAGTTATTATTTCAGTACATGCAATTGCTGAGGCCGTAGCTCCCCATCCCTCGAGGTTGAGTTTGATCCCCATTTTATTATGTGGTTGATCAGGGCGTGCCCGCACGATCGGCTCCGTTTGATTGAGCCTTGATCGGTTATTTACATTTCAAGTTCATGCAATACGCTCGGCTCCGTTCGATTGAGCCTTGAGTGCACAGTTCAATTTACATTTCAGTCCATGCAATACGCTCGGCTCCGTTTGATTGAGCCTTGAGCACACAGTTCAATTTACATTTTCAGTTCATGCAATACGATCGGCTCCGTTTGATTGAGCCTTGATCTCACAGTTCATTTATGTTAATTATCATATGATGTTGGTATGATCATGTATGTTATCAATTGTTAATGTATGTTATAATTGTAACCGATGTTGCCATTGCTTGATTTCATACATATGCTCTTTTATGATTATGCACAATATTTTATTGATAAACTAACCAGAAAATCATTATTAAATGTTTATCTATAAGGTTCACTCGCCAACTTATGTTGACCCAAAAACCTCCCATTTTTACACATGATACAGGTGAACCAGCAGCAGCTAGGAACACGTAGGGCCTGGATTAGAAGAAATAAAATGATTTAGTGTTTGGATTATTATGTTTGGTTATTTTCCTTTGTAATGAATGAACATGTTTGAAGGATTGAGAAATGTAATTTTGACTTCAATTAATTATGAAACATAATAGTAAATGTCATGTGCTTTGGTGATAACCCAATTATGCCCCGACTCTTATTTCCGCTGCGGGTCGGGGTGTGACAGATTGGTATCAGAGCCATGACTATAGGGATATAGGATAGGTTATTAGACCCTTAGAGCCTATACTATAGTCGATTAGAAACCTATAGGAATTTTGTGTGTTATATGCCAAATTTCATGATGTTTATATGTTTATGTTAAAATGTTACATTTGATATTGTTCAAGCATGTTCATAAGTATGTATTATCAAATAATGCTTATCATGAAATTGTATGATCATAACATATCACATCCATGCAAGCACACACCACATCATGATTGATTTTACAACGATTTTCGTGTTTTCAAATCTCATCAAAGTGAGTTCTCATGACGGGCATGTAGTAACTGGAAGGGTACTAGTACCGGTAGTCGGAACGTCCTGTCTAGGCTGGCATTCGTATAAATCCAAAATAAAGGACCAGTTTGCCTACCTGGGGACCAACGATGAGAGTACGAAATACCTATTAGGCCAAAGCATGCTATACCAAACGTCGTGAGAGCTAATCCCACTTTGAGTTGTCATTGTGTCTACACCTGGACACGTTCCGACCAAACATCTCATGAGCATATTTTGTGGTTAGCATTCGGGGGATGCGAGTGTTAAATTGCCAATACTAATGTGAATCCTACCAAACCAATAGCCATGGGGGCCCACATGACTATATAGGTGAAGGTATGGGGGACATTTGAGGCCCAACATGAGCGAACCCAAGACATCCTTCGGATGTAGTTGCATTATTGATATTTATGTTATTTTCATTTTTTTTAAGACACATGACACCTAAAAGATACCATAAACTCACAATCTTCTCATTTTATGATCCTGTAGATGTCGTATAGATCGCATCGAAGGAATAGGAAATCGGAAAAGTCTCAGGAACGATTGGCCACTCATATCGCCAACCAAATGGCCACGATATTACCTGACATCGTAGTACAAGTACAACAAGCTCTTGCTGCAAATCCTACTAACCCTCCTCCACAACAGGACCAGATCATCAACGACCCTCCTACCGGCAAATGCACCTACAAACATTTTAAGTCTTGCGATCCCCCAAAATTCGAAGGGACTGAGGGAGTCACTGCTCTCCAGCGTTGGTTCGAGGAGATGGAAAACGTTTTCTTAAACTGCGATTGTCCTGAGGATCGCAAAGTTCGTTATGCCACCGGGAGACTACTTGGGGTAGCTCTTACTTGGTGGAATACCGAGAAGGGAAAGAGGGGAATGGAAGATGCGATGGCCTTAACTTGGGAGGAGTTAAGGGAGATCATGACTAGGCGATTCTGTCCTAGGAGTGAGATTAAGAAATTGGAAGATGAATTTCATGCCCTGAAACAAAAAGATGGTGATCACTCTACTTACAACAAACGGTTCTTGGAGTTGAACCAGATGGTACCAAACTTATTCACTCCAACCTACCGTCTGATCGAACATTACATTCGAGGACTTCCCTCGAAAATCCAAGATTCGGTCCTCAGTGTTTCACCGGTAACACTCGAAGCTGCCATGGTGTTGGCAACAGAACTAACCGAAAACCGAATTCGTAATGGGAAGTTCAAGGAAGAAAAGAAGAAAGCCCCTGCTGAGGGACAAACCTCAAACCACCACACTCCTTCTTCTAAATTTGCTAACAAGAGGAAGCGTAACAACAGGAACTTTGCAGTCACCCACACCAACACCCCTGTTCCTGCTGCACCCATCACTCAAGCCACTCCTCCACCCGCGCCATACAAAAGACCATACACAGGACCACTACCAAAATGTAACCGTTGTCAGTATCACACACTTCCCTGACTATCCTTGCCAGTACTGTACCAGCTGCGGTCACGCTGGACACCTTGTACAACAATGCCGCGCACCTCAACGAACAAATCGCCACCAACCTATAACCCAAACCCACCAACAATTTATGGGTCAAGCCCAACAACAACCATTTCCACCCACTCAACATTTAGCCCAAACATACTATCAACCCAACTACCCTATGGGCCAACCTATGCGGGCATGTTTCAATTGTGGAGATCCAAGTCATTTCAGGAACTCATGTCCAAGGCTGGTCAATATTATTCATGCTCAGGCCCAAGCCAACCCTGTGAACCAAGCAAACCAAGCTCCTCCACCTGCTAGAGGAAGGGCTTTCAATATTAACGCAAACCAGGCCAGAGCTGACGGCAATGTGGTCAACGGTACGTTTCTTATAAATGGTAGATATGCCTCTATGTTATTTGATACTGGTGCGGATAGAAGTTTCGTGTCATTAGAGTTTGAACCTATCTTAAGTAAAAATCGAGTTAAGCTCGCGGAATCTATAACAGTGGAAGTTGCAGATGGAAAACCAGTTTCGTTAGATTCTATTTTACGCAACTGTACGCTCACCCTAAACGATCACGATTTCTCAGTCGATCTTATTCCTATGAAGCTGGGAAGTTTCGACATCATAGTTGGAATGGATTGGCTTAGTCAGCATAATGCGGAAATTGTATGTCGTGAGAAATTTATTCGTATTCCTCTTTCAAACGGTCAGACTCTTCGAATTATTGGAGAAACCTCGGCGAAAGGACTCAACTTAATGTCTTGCCTTCAAGCTCAGAAATACCTTCGCAAGAATTATGTCGCGTTTTTAGGCCATATCATCAAGAAGGGGACCGCAGAAAAGAAACTTGAAGATATTCCTGTTGTAAAAGATTTTCCACAAGTTTTTCCTGACGACATTTCAGGACTTCCTCCAATCAGAGATGTCGAGTTTCGTATCGATCTTATACCTGGTGCTACACCAGTGGCAAAATCTCCATATAGGTTAGCCCCCTCTGAAATGCAAGAGCTAGCCAGTCAATTGCAAGAGTTGACGGACAAGGGATTTATACGTCCCAGCTCATCGCCTTGGGGTGCACCTGTACTTTTCGTAAAGAAGAAGGATGGATCTTTTCGCATGTGCATCGATTACAGAGAGCTCAACAAGTTAACTATCAAAAATTGATATCCTTTACCTCGTATAGATGACCTTCTTGACCAGCTACAAGGTGCTAGTTGCTTTTCGAAAATCGACCTTCGATCGGGCTATCATCAGCTTAGGGTGCATGAAGAAGACGTCCCTAAAACTGCTTTTCGAACTCGTTATGGTCACTATGAATTCATGGTTATGCCGTTTGGATTAACCAACGCACCAGCTGTTTTCATGGACCTAATGAATAGAATCTGCAAACCTTACCTTGATCGATTTGTTATTGTGTTCATTGACGATATTCTTATCTATTCAAAATCTAAAGCTGATCATGAGCGTCATCTGCGGCTTGTTCTTGCACTTCTAGAAAAGGAAAAGCTTTATGCCAAGTTCTCTAAATGTGAATTCTGGTTAAAAGAGGTGCAATTTCTTGGGCATGTAGTCAATGACAAAGGAATACATGTGGACCCATCAAAGATCAAAGCAGTTCAAGAATGGCAAGCTCCACGTACGCCAACTGAAGTAAGGTCTTTTCTTGGACTTGCTGGTTACTATCGTCGATTCATTTCAAACTTCTCTCGCATTGCGGTGCCACTCACGGCCTTAACCCATAAAGGGAAACCATTTGTATGGGGGCCCAAGCAAGAAGAAGCTTTTCAAACCCTCAAGCAAAGACTTTGTGATGCACCAATTCTCACACTTCCTGAAGGTTGTGATGATTTTGTAGTCTATTGCGACGCGTCAGGACAAGGGTTAGGTTGCGTTCTCATGCAAAGAGGAAAAGTTATAGCTTATGCCTCAAGGCAACTCAAGACTCACGAAAAGAACTACACCACTCATGACCTTGAACTGGGAGCCGTTGTATTCGCTCTTAAGATATGGAGACATTATCTTTATGGCACGAAGTGTGAAATATACACTGACCATAAGAGTCTTCAACACATCTTCAATCAGAAAGAGTTAAATATGAGACAACGGAGATGGGTCGAACTTCTAAATGATTACGACTGTGAAATCAAATACCACCCTGGTAAAGCAAATGTGGTGGCTGATGCACTTAGTCGAAAGGGGTATGCGAACTCCATTCGTATTCTATGTTCGCAAATTATAACCAATATTAAGGATCAAATTCGAGAAGCTCAACACGTTTCAATAACAGAGGAAGATGTACAAAAGGAGATGTCCTGTGGAGCCGAGCTAAAGCTGGAAACTAAATCTGATGGTATTTTGTATTACCTAGATCGTATATGGATTCCCAACCATATCAATCTTCGTGAAACACTCATGCATGAAGCCCATAAGTCGCGATATTCTATACACCCAGGAGCCGATAAGATGTATCAAGACCTACGGTACACCTATTGGTGGCCTGGAATGAAGAAAGATATTGCCGTTTTTGTCTCCAAGTGTCTCACTTGTTCTAAAGTAAAGGCTGAACACCAAAGACCCTCAGGACTTTTGGTCCAACCAGAAATACCTGTCTGGAAGTGGGAAAATATAACCATGGATTTCATTACCGGGTTACCTCGCACTTCTAGTGGGTATGACACTATATGGGTGATTATAGACCGACTCACAAAATCAGCTCACTTTATTCCTATTCGAGAAGATTTTAAGAACGAAAAGCTTGCTCGTATTTATATCAGCGAAATCGTCAGCCGTCATGGAGTTCCATTAAGTATTATTTCAGATCGTGATGGTCGTTTCACCTCACGGACGTGGCAGGCAGTACAATCCGCAATGGGCACTCGACTAGATCTCAGTACCGCCTATCATCCCCAAACTGATGGACAGTCTGAGCGCACCATTCAAACCCTTGAGGATATGCTTAGAGCATGTGTCATAGACTTCAAGGGAAATTGGGACGCTCACCTACCGTTAGTCGAATTTTCGTACAACAACAGTTATCATTCTAGTATCGGCATGGCACCTTTTGAAGCTTTATATGGTCGAAAGTGTCGATCTCCTGTTTGTTGGCACGAAATTGGGGAAGCTCAAATTACTGGTCCGGAATTGATCCAAGAAACAACAGATAAGATTCATCAAATCAGAAACAATCTTCTAGCGGCTCAAAGTCGCCAAAAGAGTTACGCAGATAAACGACGGAAGCCCTTGGAGTTTAGCGTTGGTGATCATGTGCTTTTAAAAGTGTCACCGTGGAAGGGAGTAGTTCGTTTTGGGCAAAAGGGAAAGCTAGCACCACGTTACGTAGGACCTTTCAAGATACTCGAAAGAGTAGGTCCTGTAGCTTACAAGCTTGACCTACCGGAAGAACTCGACAGAATTCATCCCACATTCCACGTGTCGAACTTGAAGAAGTGCCTCGCTGATGAGAATCTTCATATTCCACTGGAGGATATTCAGATTGATGAATCCATGCATTTTATCGAAAGGCCAGTAGAGATTATGGACTATGGAGAAAAGCGTCTACGTCGAAGTCGCATTCCTATTGTTAGGGTACGCTGGGAGTCGAAACGGGGACCTGAATTTACTTGGGAACGTGAAGACTCAATGCGTGAAAAATACCCTCATCTTTTCCCTACTACATCAACTGTTTGAATTTCGGGACGAAATTCCTAAAAGTAGGGGATACTGTAACATTTGTATAAATCGGGTCTCCAAAACCCGCTTCGTTTTGTAATCAAATACCCAGTTACGAAATTTCATTAAGTATTTATGAATATTTTGAGTTTAAATGTTACATAATTAATATATAAACCAAACTATAAAAATTATTTTTGATAAAAAGTTAAAATAAAATAAATAAAAAATGGTTGGAGCTGACCGGACTCGAACCCGGGTCAACTGCTCCAATGACTTATCTTTCCGTCTCCAAACCACTCCGCCATCAATTGTTTTCTGTTGGTATTATGAAAACAATTAAATTTTATATGCAAACTAGGATGAACGGTTGCTGGTATTTGAATAACGGAAATCGGTAAGCCAAATCGCCAAATCAGTTTTTTCGTTCGTTTAGTTAACTCATAACCGACGCATATCGGTTTCTAATTAAAGTTAGCTTGAATGAACTTCTAGTGTTGAGTTTTGAAACCGAAAGACATTCAAGTCTCAAATAATTCCGTCTCCAATCATTTATACGATTCAGGACTGTCTCAAATACACTCAAATCCATTTTCGTCGCGTTTTCAAGTCATTTGAGCACAAGCAAACTGTCGCCGGAATTTTCTGCAATTCTCGCCGGAAAACCGTATTCAACATAAATCAGTAAGAATTTCCTCTCTTGCTGTTTCAATCTGTTGCTAGGACACTACTAACATTATTCCGTCACTCAAAGTCAGTCACAGAAGACTTTGCTGGATTTTTGGTTTCGCCGGAGAAATTCTGGAATTTGCCGGAACCACGCTAGTTGACGGTAAACACATTCAATCGTGCTAATAACCCATGTACTCTGATTCAATTTCAATTTTAACTCTTAAATTCTGTTGATTAGCCCTCTCAGCCGAAGTTTCAAAAACAGAGTTGCTGTTCTCGCCGGACTTCCTGAAGAAGACGACCTGTCCGGTATTCCTTTCCCCCAAATTGTTCGGTTTGTTCATTCAAGCTAGTAATCATGTTATTTAAGAAGTAGAACCCTGAACCAGCGATCTGTGTAAAACCAGTAATTATAGTGAAGAAGACGAGCATAACAACGGGTTAAGAATAAATAAAATTCGGATAGTTAACGGGTTAGACACACAGTCCAGCGGTGGACTGTGTGCAAAGTTTAAATACGAGTCCCGAGTTCGATCCTTGCTACACACACGCTGCGTAATAACATTCCTTTTTATTCATAAAACTAACCGGGTTAGATTGAGTAGTTGTTAAGTATATTATAATTCAAGAATATAACCGGGTTAGACACACAGTCCAGCGGTGGACTGTGTGCAACACAAACTGCACGTCACGCGATCGAGTCTCGACACCAACACCGGTTCAATGAGAATAAAACGTTTTTGTAAAATAAAGGAATTTCGGTAAATTCGAATAAGTGTATTAATATAATTTAAACTAGATTTCTAACGGGTTAGTCACGTAGCTCAGTTGGTAGAGCTACGTGCGCGTGAACGGAAGGTCACAGGTTCGAATCCCGCTCGGCGCAAGAATTACCGCTGACCGAACCGGTCAACGGTCAACGGTCAAACAGTAAAAAAAAAAATATTATTTTTTTAAATAATTATTTGTTTTATTTAAATTAAAATCAATTAAAAATACTTAAAAATAACATTTTTAAGGATAGAAAATAGCCATAAAATCACAAAAATATATCTAAAAATCCCATTAAAAATCTTTAATAAAATCCATCCATTTAATATATTTTCCTATTATTATCTAGGTCAGTGATTCCTTGTTAACTCGTTTCGTCTAAATCGTGCGCATCTCACCAATTCAAATCCAACGCACCCAATGTGAGTGAACCCTTCAAATTCCCCGTTTTAATCACATTATTTTTTTGGGGTGTATCATGTGTCTTACTCACTTACTTATTATAACTAAGTTATTGTGCATATATCATATCATGACATGTGTGTTAGTTGTTGCTGTTCAGTAGTTAGAATTGTTTGCAAGTTATTATTTCAGTACATGCAATTGCTGAGGCCGTAGCTCCCCATCCCTCGAGGTTGAGTTTGATCCCCATTTTATTATGTGGTTGATCAGGGCGTGCCCGCACGATCGGCTCCGTTTGATTGAGCCTTGATCGGTTATTTACATTTCAAGTTCATGCAATACGCTCGGCTCCGTTCGATTGAGCCTTGAGTGCACAGTTCAATTTACATTTCAGTCCATGCAATACGCTCGGCTCCGTTTGATTGAGCCTTGAGCACACAGTTCAATTTACATTTTCAGTTCATGCAATACGATCGGCTCCGTTTGATTGAGCCTTGATCTCACAGTTCATTTATGTTAATTATCATATGATGTTGGTATGATCATGTATGTTATCAATTGTTAATGTATGTTATAATTGTAACCGATGTTGCCATTGCTTGATTTCATACATATGCTCTTTTATGATTATGCACAATATTTTATTGATAAACTAACCAGAAAATCATTATTAAATGTTTATCTATAAGGTTCACTCGCCAACTTATGTTGACCCAAAAACCTCCCATTTTTACACATGATACAGGTGAACCAGCAGCAGCTAGGAACACGTAGGGCCTGGATTAGAAGAAATAAAATGATTTAGTGTTTGGATTATTATGTTTGGTTATTTTCCTTTGTAATGAATGAACATGTTTGAAGGATTGAGAAATGTAATTTTGACTTCAATTAATTATGAAACATAATAGTAAATGTCATGTGCTTTGGTGATAACCCAATTATGCCCCGACTCTTATTTCCGCTGCGGGTCGGGGTGTGACATACTTGAGCTTGCAGACTGATTTGTTTGAACAGGTTGTGGTAGAAAGTGATTCATATTTGCAACAAACGCGGTTTGAAGCTTTGGTTGCTGACTTGCACTAATACCTGTATTAATACCTCCGAAGTACATCTCAGGGTTTGTGGAACAGTGACTCTTTGTGCCTTTCGAAGTTCCTCTTCATTCTTGTTTTCCAATTTCTGCACAAATTCATAAATACTGATTGAGTCCAAAACACCTGTATGTTTTAATAAGTCAATAAATTGACCCCATTTTGGCGGTAATGCGTCAGCAAAGCGCTTCACGATTTCTTGCGGAGATACTAACACTTTGTAAGAGTACATTTCGCTAAGAAGATGATAAAAGCGTGTGGTCATATCATTCAATGTTTCATTTTCCATGAACATGAAACCTTCAAACTCCTTCTTTAGCAGATCATGCCTAATTTTCTTGGTTGCAGCATTACCCTCTCCTCTTGCTTACAGGGTATCCCACATATTTTTCATAGTCGTACAGTACACAAACTGATGATAGATATCTTTATGAAATGCTTGTGTTAGGATAGAAAACGCCTTTTTCTCTAGATCGTAAGCCTTTTTATCGCCTTCATCTAGATTGGCTAAGGAGACAAATGTTTTTTGGATGTTTGCCAACATCTTCTCCTCATCCGAGCTCATGATGACTAGGTCATCAATGTATACTTCCACAGTTTCACCAATGTCATCCCCGAAGACAAGGTCCATTAAGCGTTGATAGGTGGCTCCAGCGTTGCGCAATCCGAAAGGCATCTTTGTGTAACAGAAAATGCCCTTGTCTGTTCGGAAAGCGGTCTTGTCTTCGTCTTCTTTCTTCATTTGGATCTGGTGGTAGCCCATGTATAATCAAGGAAACATTTCCACCTGAATGAAGCGAGAGAGTCCACCTTTTTGTCGATTTCCGGTAAGGCGTAGCAGTCCTTGGGACATTCCTTGTTGAGATCCTTGAAATCGACGCACATGCGCCAACTGCCGTTGGACTTTTGGACCATGACTAGGTTGTCTACCCATGTCTGATAACGTACTTCTCGGATGATTCCTGCTTGGAGAAGTTCTGTGACTTGCTCGTTCAGAGCGCGGGTCTTTTCGGGCCCAAAGCTACGCTTTTTCTAAACGCTAGGCTGAACTGAAGGGAATGTGTGCAGTGCATGCTCATCTATTTCCCTTGGCACCCCCTCATATCCGCCGGTGACCATGCAAATATATCAGATTTCGGAACAACAGTTGTTTCAACCACACCTTGACTGCGGGAGTCATGGCGGGTCCCAAGAGCATGGTTTGTTCCGGGTACTTGTTGTTGAGTACCCATTTTTCTGGCTCACCGTCAGAAGATGGCTTGGGTTGCTTTATTGGTGATTCCTCGTCCACATACATGACTTCCTTTCTTGAATACATGATGGCCACTCCGGTTTCCGTGGGAAAACCGCAAGCGGCGTGAGGGACGGAAGTAATCATGCTGAAATCCCGTTGAGCGCGTCAGCCTAATAGTACGTCATGGCGCGAGGTTGCGGGCATGACCATGAAGTTGACCTGGACCGTGCGAGTGTGGCGCCCATCAGAAAGAGTCACCGGGAAAGAAATTTGGCCCAAAGGAAAAACAACCTCGTTGCAGAAACCAGTGAGTGGGAATTTTATCGGCTCTAGGCGTGCTTTGTCCTCTAGGTCTAGTTGCTGGAAGCACTATTTGTAGATAATGTCCATAGAGCTCCCAGGGTCTATGAACATGTAGAGGGTGCGATAGTGACCAAAGATGCCACTTATCACTACCGGTCGGTCTTCTTGTGGACCCCAGGGACCACAGGGAAGATGACATGTTGTTCAAGCCAGTGAGGCGTGCAACTCTTCTGGTGGCTGCGCTTGCGTGAAGGTCCACCCTGGATCATAAGAACAGACTTCATTTTTTGTTACTCGGGCCCTCGCCGCCTCGAGTGATTTGGCGCACCTCCTTGCGCACGTTTTGCAGTAAGCGGGTGAGCTTCCCACTCTTCAGCGCCCTTTCAATCTCCATGCGCAAGGAGATGCAATTATCAGTTGTGTGCCCCGTGTCTTTATGATAATCGCAGAAAAGGTTGGGGTCTTGACCCTTCTTATTGCGGATCGGCGGTGGTTGTTTGAACTGATGGTCTTCTGTACTTAGGACCTCCACCGGTGTTTTCGTCAGTGGGGTCCATTGACGGTCGCGATTATCCTGCTTTATTGCTTGCTGGTTGGCGAGCTAATTAATGGTCGCACGAGCGTCGACCAGTGTGTGGGGAGGGTTCTGGCTGTGATCCCTCCACCCTTTATTCTTCTTCCCAAAACTCTTGCTCAATTCTTGGGGTCGGTGATGAGGTAGGGGTGGTCTACTATTGTTGAGGTTGCGCTCCGTCTGCGCGTAGACCTTTGCTGCTGCCATAAGTTTCTCCCAGCTCTTGGGGAGACCTATGGTTCCTGACAAGACTTTGATCCTCTCGTCACAGTGTACGGTGTATTTGAACTGTGCGCGAATCAGATCTTTGTGCACGTCCCCTATCTCTAGCACCTCTTTGTTGTAGCAGGTGATGAAATCTTCAAGGCTTTCATCATCGCGCCGCCAGATGTTCATTACGTCAGAGGAGTCTCTGACGTAACGCCGTTGTTGACTGAAGTGCATCAGGAACTTATCTTTCAAGTCGTTCCATGACACGAGTTTGCCCGTGGGCAGATTATCAAAACACAGGCGTGCAGCACCTGTGAGGGTTTGAACAAAAAGGTGACACCACATCGGTAATGTCCATCCTCCAATCAGTCCTGCGCCGGTGAAGAGACGCAGGTGATCATCCGGGTCAGTTAACCCTATGTATTTCCCAACATTGGCGGGAAGTTTTGCACGCTCCAATGGTGCGAGCGTTATTTCTTTGATAAACTTGGAATGTTCGGCCGGGCCCGCCGGCCAGTAGACCAAGTTGTAATCATGCTTCGCCGCCAGGTTGTAGCCACCACGAGGGGTGGATCTGTACGCTGCATGATTCTTTGGCAAACGGTGAAAAATGTTGGCGCTATCACCCTTACCGTTGGTCTTGTCGTCCTCACGTGGGTGTACCTCTCCCCTTAAGGAGGCGGGCGCAGCCGTGAGTGGACAGATTTGTTTGAACAGGTTGTGGTAGAAAGTGATTCATATTTGACACACACGCGGTTTGAAGCTTTGGTTGCTGACTTGCACTAATACCTGTATTAATACCTCCGAAGTACATCTCAGGGTTTTGTGGAACAGTGACTCTTTGTGCCTTTCGAAGTTCCTCTTCATTCTTGTTTTCCAATTTCTACCCAAATTCATAAATACTGACTGAGTCCAAAACACCTGTATGTTTTAATAAGTCAATAAATTGATCCCATTTTGGCGGTATTGCGTCAGCAAAGCGCTTCACGATTTCTTGCGGAGATACTAACACTTTGTAAGAGTACATTTCGCTAAGAAGATGATAAAAGCGTGTGGTCATATCATTCAATGTTTCATTTTCCATGAACATGAAACCTTCAAACTCCTTCTTTAGCAGATCATGCCTAATTTTCTTGGTTGCAGCATTACCCTCTCCTCTTGCTTACAGGGTATCCCACAGATTTTCATAGTCGTACAGTACACAAACTGATGATAGATATCTTTAAGAAATGCTTGTGTTAGGATAGCAAACGCCTTTTTCTTTAGATCGTAAGCCTTTTTATCGCCTTCATCTAGATTGGCTAAGGAGGTTGGGTTTAATCCTGCCTCTTCAAGTGATTCTTTATAGGGTGTAGTAAAACATGTGCGTAATTCTGTGTTTTGTCCGAGAACATATGTGTGAAAACGATTTTTCCAGGACGGATAATCGTTCATATGGTTCAGTTTAGGTGGACGGTTATTACTCCCGGTTTCACTCTCACTCATTAGAAGAGTCTGAATGCTCTGGTTCTGGTTTGCGACACATGCCCATTGATTTGCAGTAACCATGGTTTTATGTTGAGGCATCAATAATTTTACCCATGTGGTTGCGGAGCTTTGCGAAGAGTCCTGATTTGTGCTTGAACTACTACTCCAATCCCACGGATTTGAACTCATTTTCTTGATTATGAAAAATTAAAAGGTTTAAAGTTTGATTTTTGAAAATAAAAGTGTCCCCTTTGAAAAATTAACAATTTCATAAATCATAAAGTTTGAGAAATCACAAAGCTTGAAAAACTGAAACACGAAAAGCAGACTTGAGTTGTTCTTCGTACGAACCACTCTTTCGTACGAGTGGTAGGTCCTTCGTACGAGCTATGTACTTCATACGGAGGATTACTTCTTCGTGCGAACAATTGTGCTTTTTCGTGAGAACTAGGTTCTTCGTGCGGATAACTAGTCTTTCGTACGAACAATCTAGTTCTTCGTGCGGATGGGTTATTCGCACAGATGTTTTTCGCACAGGAATCTTTTTGCAGGGCTGGTTGGTGAGAAGTTTCCTTTTCTGCACAGACTGGTTTTTGAAAGTGTTCTATTGTCTACACAATTTTAGTTAAAAAAACAAACATTCCATCAGCTTTTCAGTTTTAGCAGTAAAGTCCAGAATGTCAGAGATTTGGTCAACCTTACAAAAATATTCCGATGTGTTTCTCCTGTGAGTTTCTCCTGCAAGAGTGTTCAACTTATATGAAAGTTTTAAGAAAACCCAGATTTTAACATGTCTCCATGTGTTCTAACTAGGTTTTTATGAAAATTTTCTGCAAGCAACAGGTTTTAACCAAGTTTTAAGTTAGTTATCTATCAAAAACTTAGGTTCCTGCTGAAAGTTCAAGAACACTTCAAGAAACTCTCTCAACTAGCTCAGACACAATCACTAAGCTTGGTTTTGAACAAGGAAGAGAGCCAAAGCTCTGATACCACTTGTAGGTCTACTTGGAGGATCAAGATAAACCTGCTTCCTTGTTCATACAACAAAGATACGAGTACGGAATCCTCGTAAGAATGCAAACCAAAGCAAAGTAAGAACACAAGATAACCAAAGATTCAATATCTTGATTAACTGAAGAGAACTGCTACAAACATATAAAAACAATGTTCATACACTCTCATGCAACACACTCTGTGCTCTTGTGTCTCTCTCTAGTATAGCTCTAGTCTCAACAACCAACCAACACTGAGAAGTGCATGTCTGCTTATATAGTGTCCATGCTCAACAACTGTACGAAGTATGTTGCTGGACATACGAAACACAAGAAGACACGAAGAACTACTACAAAGATACTCGTACGAACAAGATGGCTCATACGAAGCATGAACTTGCTCGTATGAATCAAGCTGGAAGCTTGATTATATGACATCATTCATACGAACGATGTACGACTCGTACGAGCAATATCTTGCTCGTACGAAACATTCCCACTCACACAGAATGCTTTCTTTGGAGAGCGTGTCACAGACATGACGTACACAAGACTCAACAGTATGCACACATGCAACTGTTTAACACAGACACACTAAACGTCGTACTAAACCAAGATAGGAGGATATCTTGATTTAGTCGACACGACCAAACTATACAGGCACTTTAAATAAAGACCGTACAATTACAGACGTACCTAAGAACAAGCGACAGACACAAAAGTGTATCAACAGATGGTATACGCTGAATTGCTTCCACTTTATCGGGATTAACTTTGATTCCATCATGCATAACGATGAATCCAAAAATTTACCTTCCTCCATTCCAAAAGAGCACTTGCTGGGTTCAGCTTCAGATTTGCCTTGCGCAAGGAGACAAATGTTTTTTGGATGTTTGCCAACATCTTCTCCTCATCCGAGCTCATGATGACTAGGTCATCAATGTATACTTCCACAGTTTCACCAATGTCATCACCGAAGACATAGTCCATTAAGCGTTGATAGGTGGCTCCAGCGTTGCGCAATCCGAAAGGCATCTTTGTGTAACAGAAAATGCCCTTGTCTGTTCGGAAAGCGGTCTTATCTTCGTCTTCTTTCTTCATTTGTATCTGGTGGTAGCCCATGTAGCAATCAAGGAAACATTTCCACCTGAATGAAGCGAGAGAGTCCACCTTTTTGTCGATTTCCGGTAAGGCGTAGCAGTCCTTGGGACATTCCTTGTTGAGATCCTTGAAATCGACGCACATGCGCCAACTGCCGTTGGACTTTTGGACCATGAATAGATTGGCTACCCATGTCTGATAACATACTTCTCGGATGATTCCTGCTTGGAGAAGTTCTGTGACTTGCTCGTTCAGAGCGCGGGTCTTCTCGGGCCCAAAGCTGCGCTTTTTCTGAACGATAGGCTGAACTGAAGGGAATGTGTGCAGTGCATGCTCATCTATTTCCCTTCGGCACCCCCGTCATATCCGCCAGTGACCATGCAAATATATCAAAATTTCGGAACAACAGTTGTGTCAACCGCGCCTTGACTGCGGGAGTCATGGCGGGTCCCAAGAGCATGGTTTGTTCCGGGTACTTGTTGTTGAGTACCCATTTTTCTGGCTCACCGTCAGAAGATGGCTTGGGTTGCTTTATTGGCGATTCCTCGTCCACAGACATGACTTCCTTTCTTGAATACATGATGGCCACTCCGGTTTCCGTGGGAAAACCGCAAGCGGCGTGAGGGATGGAAGTAATCATGCTGAAATACCGTTGAGCGCGTCAGCCTAATAGTACGTCATGGCGCGAGGTTGCGGGCATGACCATGAAGTTGACCTGGACCGTGCGAGTGTGGCGCCCATCAGAAAGAGTCATCGGGAAAGAAATTTGGCCCAAAGGAAAAACAACCTCGTTGCAGAAACCAGTTATGGGAATTTTATCGGCTCTAGGCGTGCTTTGTCCTCTAGGTCTAGTTGCTGGAAGCATTGTTCGTAGATAACGTCCATAGAGCTCCCAGGGTCTATGAACATGTAGTTGGTGCGATAGTGACCAAAGATGCCACTTATCACTACCGGTCGGTCTTCTTGTGGACCCCCAGGGACCACAGGGAAGATGACATGTTGTTCAAGCCAGTGAGGCGTGCAACTCTTCTGGTGGCTGCGCTTGTGTGAAGGTCCACCCTGGATCATAAGAACAGACTTCATTTTTTGTTACTCGGGCCCTCGCCGCCTCGAGTGATTTGGCGCACCTCCTTGCGCACGTTTTGCAGTAAGTGGGTGAGCTTCCCACTCTTCAGCGCCCTTTCAATCTCCACGCGCAAGGAGATGCAATTATCAGTTGTGTGCCCTGTGTCTTTATGATAATCGCAGAAGAGGTTGGGGTCTTTACCCTTCTTATTGCGCACCGGCGGTGGTTGTTTGAACTGATGGTCTTCTATACTGAGGACCTCCGCCGGTGTTTTCGTCAGTGGGGTCCACTGACGGTCGCGATTATCCTGCTTTATTGCTCGCTGGTTGGTGAGCTAATTAATGGTCGCACGAGCGTCGACCAGTGTGTGGGGAGGGTTCTGGCTGTGATCCCTCCACCCTTTATTCTTCTTCCCAAAACTCTTGCTCAAGTCTTGGGGTCGGTGATGAGGTAGGGGTGGTCTACTATTGTTGAGGTTGCGCTCCGTCTGCACGTAGACCTTTGCTGCTGCCATAAGTTTCTCCCAGCTCTTGGGGAGACCTATGGTTCCTGACAAGACTTTGATCATCTCGTCACAGTCTACAGTGTATTTGAACAGTGCGCGAATCAGATCTTTGTGCACGTCCCCTATCTCTAGCACCTCTTTGTTGTAGTAGGTGATGAAATCTTCAAGGCTTTCATCATCGCGCCGCCAGATGTTCATTACGTCAGAGGAGTCTCTGACGTAACGCCGTTGTTGACTGAAGTGCATCAGGAACTTATCTTTCAAGTCGTTTCATGACACGAGTTTGCCCGTGGGCAGATTATCAAACCACAGGTGTGCAGCACCTGTGAGGGTTTGAACAAAAAGGTGACACCACATCGGTAATGTCCATCCTCCAATCAGTCCTGCGCCGGTGAAGAGACGCAGGTGATCATCCGGGTCAGTTAACCCTATGTATTTCCCAACATTGGCGGGAAGTTTTGCACGCTCCAATGGTGCGAGCGTTATTTCTTTGATAAACTTGGAATGTTCGCCGGGCCCGCCGGCCAGTAGACCAAGTTGTAATCATGCTTCACCGCCAGGTTGTAGCCACCACGAGGGGTGGATCTGTACGCTGCATGATTCTTTGGCAAACGGTGAAAAATGTTGGCGCTATCACCCTTACCGTTGGTCTTGTCGTCCTCACGCTGGGTGTACCTCTCCTCTTGAGGATGCGGGCGTAGCCGTGAGTGGACAGATGCTCGCCTAAGAGTGTGAGACTCCGGTTTAGGCGGCGGTTGTTTGTACTCCGTCTCTTGGGGACGGAGGCTATATGGTACGCTCGCCCCAGCTGGCGAGTCGTAGCTCAAAATCCTTGGTGCAGGCGAAGCATGCACCTGAACAGCGGGCTGCACTGGGGCAACAAGGGTGTTTGTCTGCGCACAGAGTTGCACATAGACGGCATTTAGGGCCGTCTGAGACTTTATGAACCAAGACATCGGGGTTTCACCCGGGGGTAAGACCAATGTGATTGGTACAAAAGGAGTCTCCAGTTGGTCTCCGGGAGTGACCGGGATGTTTACACGACCAGAGCCGTGTTGAGTTCGGCATTCTCGGAAGAATCTTCTTCCACTTGTCCGTCGATTCGAGAGGCATGAACCGGGTTCTTGCCTACGTATCGAGAACCTCGTGGGGTATCTGATGGGAAATCAGCCATATGAACGTGAGGCTTGAAAAAGTGAAAATGAAAGGAATTATCTGGAAAAGAGTGAGAGTCCCACGGATGGCTCCAATGAAGAAGCACTGGTTGAACCTAGGGATATCCGGAGAGATATAAGTTACAACCAGGGTGTATCTGCATAAAAGGTTATCCTCTCACTTCACTCTTTGGGTGCAACTCACTCAAGCTGATCTGTAAAACTAGAAGCGCCGTTTGTCTCGCCACGGGAAAATGGTGGTTTTCTCCGTGACCACACTCCGGCGTGAGAATAAGTATTTGAGAATGGTAAGCAAGTAATTGCAAGTACTGATATAAGCGTAAGCTTGTGTGTGATAGAAGCGTGTTAAAGTATCACCTGGAGATCTGATACTTATTTATAACCGAAAAAGGTACATTCAGGAGAAGCACTGGTGGGCCTTGTGCCCGACCCATACAGCCAGAGACATCCTTTTTGTCCCTCTGCGTCAGACATTAAATGCTCCCTGCAGGAGAATTAATGTCCTCTGTCGGGAGGTGTGCTTTGTCGGATGTTGAGTAGTGCCACGTGTAAAGGCAGCCGTCTCTGGTGTCAGGCCTGTTGCCAGCCGAAAGTGGAGAAGGTGGAACAGTCACTGGCAGAGACGTGGTTGGATTATGGTCTAACGTCTGCATCACTGGTCATGGATATTATCACACGCAACCTGCCGAGTAACATTTGGTCACAGTTCTGCTACTTTATACCTTTGGGTATGGTCAACACCTCTTAGTGCTTACACCTTCTACGAGGCTGTCAGGGCTTTTCCTGCCAGCGCAGGGTCTCAGGGGTATATCCTTTTGTCCCAAGACTATGAGGCGCTTCTCATGTGTGTCTTGTCCTTGCAAGATTTTGGGATTTGCAGCTCAGAGGAATGTTGTTCTGCGTAGGGTCTATCAACCTGTGCGCGTAAGTCTAACTTGCCGTTGTGGCGAGTATACAAGGCTCGTTGTGTGACTTGATTGTATTAGTCTAATTCACCGTTGCGCTGAGGGCGTAAGGCTCATTGTACGACCTATTGGTCGTGGTCTAATTTACCGTTGCGCTGAATGCGCAAGGTTCATTGTATGACCTATTGTTGTTGGTCTAATTCACCGTTGTGGTGAGTGCACAAGGCTCATTGTATGACATATTGTTGTTGGTCTAATTCACCATTGCGCTGAGTGCGCAAGGCTCATTGTATGACCTATTGTTGTTGGTCTAATTTACCGTTACGCTTAGTGCACACGGCTCATTGTATGACCTATTGGTGTTGAGGGTCACGCACCATTGCATGTTGCATACAAGATTATCGTTGTAAAATGTAGTCAAGGGTATGGTCATTTGGGACCATACCTCCTCACCCCCCTTATGGGAATGGAACCCAAGACCTATTGGTCTCAAAGTCTTATCCCACCATCAAAATATCAATTGACTATAAGGCCATGGTCTTCCATATTTAAATAGAGTCTAGTTATACATACCCATAAAATTTCTAATCCACCCAACATGAGATATAATTGTATTTCTATTTCTTTTTAGTAGTGTTTAATTAAATTATATAAAAAACGTAAAAAGAATTCTAAGATGTTAACATCTTGTGTTCGGTTTAAGAGTAAACCCGAGGAAAGGTCAACTTTTTGGTGTTGAGGTTGAAGAGGATGAGGTATCCATTAAGGCCGCAACTTTTAATTTCAAACCTGGGAATTTCCCATTCACATACTTTGGATTAAAGGTGGGTGCAAACATGAACTGTATATGCAATCGGAAGAAAGTCATTGACACCTTTAATAAGAGGCTGTTGAATTGGAAAGCAAGACTACTATCCTTTGCGGGGCGTGTAGTTCTTGTGAAATCCGTCCTTGGAAGCTTACCGAACTACTACTTATCGTTGTATAAATGTCTAATCGCCGTCATAAAAGTACTAGAAGGAATCGGGAGGAAATTCTTATGGGGAGGGTGTAACTCGAATAAAAAGATGAGGTGAGTTAAGTGGGAAAAAATCTAGCATCAAAAAGGATTGGCGGACTTGGTGTAGGCATCATAAGAGATCTTAATTTAGCTTTACTCGTTAAATGGTGGTGGCGCCTGAAAATGAAGCCACACCAATTATGGGTGAAAGTTGTAAATGCCATTCACAAGAATAAGAGAAGGATTTCTATGGTTCCGATTAAGAAAGATCATACCAGTGAGGCACACAAAATGATTGAAGAGATTAAGGAAGAATCATTTCAATGGATGAAGAAAAAAACTAAGGTCCAGCCAAATTCTTGAGAGGAATGAGTTTACTTTTCATGGTGTAGCTAGTTATCTAATTTCTTATATTTATGTAGTTTATGTTTTGATGTACTTTGGTTCTCGTAGCATCTTACTATGTATTCGTTTAGGGCCGGACCTATCTTAAGGGAAGGGGTAGCGGAGGCTACCTCTTGGTGCTCCGGCGGTAGTGTAAATTTTGAAAAAATTTGACGTTTTTTTCGATTTCGTTACCATTTTTTATAAAATGCCCCTACGAAGATTTTCTAGATCCCCCACTGGATCCGTTGTTATTTGTGGTTAATAATATGCTCCATGTTGCTATTAAAAAAATAATTTATAATTTTCTATTTTCTTATAACTTTTATAGTTTTTTTCTATAAAATTTCATATTTACTGTTACGATAATATTACCTTTATTAAATATTGATGTAACTTTTATCAAAAGTTAAATGCTATTAATTATTATTTATTTTTATTTATAACTATACTTTGTTTTATATATTTTCTACCATATAAACAAAAGTTATAAAATGAATTCATTTCATACTAAGTTAAAGAAAGATTAAAGAAATTAAAAATAAAACGTCGAATTATTTGGGTGTGGTCGGTAGATATTTATTTGGTTAAGGTAGAGTTATGCTATTTATTTTAGACGTGATTTGGCATTTTTATATCCTATTTCATATATGGATTGATTAAGCAGTTTGTGAATGTTTATTTTACATTCATATAAATAGTTTATCTTTCTAAACCCATTTTTTAAAAAATTTAAATCAAATAATGGATAAATAAATTCATCGTAACACCATATTCTATTGTATGCAAAGAATTATGTTTTAAACTTTTCTAATAAATAGAAAGAAACAAATTTTAAATAAAAATAAGTAAAAGAATATTGGCGGAGCTTCTCATATGCCAAGGAGCGGCACCCCCTGTTTTTTCCGCCATCTCAGCTTCCCCTTCCTTTCTCGAAGCCCACACCCCATAGGTTTATTGGCGGAGCTTCTCATAGGCCAAGGAGGGGCCCCTGTTTTTTTTCGCTTCATAGTGTATCAAATTTTTTTTTCAAGATCCACCAATGTAGCAACTTTTTTTTTTTTGAAATGTGTGAATTATTCGTGAATGTCGGGAGGTTTAGCATACGTTGTCTTAACCGGGTCCGCGCTAGAGAGCTCCCTCGACATTAAATCCTCAATTTAAACCCCTTAATGAGAAACACCTATCACCCAGACACGAACTGAAGACCTAGAGAGAAAAAATCAACCGAGTTCAGTATAGATGGAACTTGAATAGCCGTGACCAGTAGTAGAGCACTCGTGATGGTTACCAATCTTGACACCTGAAAATAAAGGGTTAGTAACTGCTGTCTAGGAATACTCTAATATGCATATGTGGTTGAAGAAAAAAAAAAGAACAATTCATGTTTTTTAAATGATTTGAGAAGATTGAATGAGCATTAAAAGTTGCTTAAAACAAACTCCTAGTTTGGACGAAACGAGATTTTGGTCAACATTGATCTCTTAATAGGACAAACACATTAATATAATGTTCTTCACTCGCCCTTAATGTCAGTTGTCAGAGTTAATTAAATGTAACGAGATTTAGGAGCATTGTTTATTAAGCTTTTAATTTGAATTTTACTATATTAAATTACCATCCAAATAATCTAACATCTAATCAGAATGACAAATATTTTTTTAAGTTATTCGTCTTACGTCGCGTTTTACGATAAAACCGAACAAATAATAATACAAAACAAACGTGATTTGAAAATCAAGTACGTTGTTTAGAAAGACAAATCATTAGAACGATTTAGTTCACCATCGTACCATTTTATGATACCTAATAAATACTTTATTTTGTGTACAACTTCGTTTTTAACAAAACTTATGCCGGAATGTCAAGGAAAAAATAAGCACAACTATTTACTTAAGTACTTAGAAAAAAAACTATAAACGTAAATTATTAAAAAAGTATCAAATTAATCGATAAATTAATATATGTTCTAAAAAAGAAAAGAACAATTATAAAAAATGGTAAAGGAAATATATATTTTAAAAAAAAATATATATATGTTATAAAAAATAAATATAATAACAAACTATTATAATATATTAAATATAAAAATAATAAAAAGCTATATATTATTATAAAAACAAAATTACTATTATATATATATAGTAATAGTAATATGACAACGGCGGTTTTAGGTAATTGTATTTGTTTCTGGAGGAGAGTTTATAAATTTTTTATTCATATATCATCAAAACGAATTGACTTTAATCATTTTAAACTCAACAATGAAATACCCCCACAATTTCAATAAACAATAACAGCAGAAATAATAAAAGTTGTAATAACAAAAGTTCTTACACGTTATGTTTGTTTCTAAAACATAATATTATTTTCAATTTTTTAGAACAATTTTTAATTCTAAACGACATTTAACTTTTTAATAGCTAAACTTATACATCATAAGAATTGAAAAACTTTTATTAATTATTTTTACATACACGTTATAAGATTTAAATCATATACTTTTTAATGCATAAACCATTTACCTTACCACCAGAATGTTTATATATATATATATATATATATATATATAATTGCCCTGATGATAGCATTTTTGTAAGGTAGTTTATTCCCTTTTGTCATTCATCATAGTGAGAAAATCCTATTTCTACGTAAATAATAATTGAGTTTATAATTGTTTTGGAATAATTTGCCATCAAGTTACATATGTTTGATCTTTTACCCAAGTTAATGGAATTAACAAAACCGATGTCAATGTACTTGGTCTTAGGCTATCTGTAACGGGGAAGGTCCCTGCCAGGTCACCCTCTTGTGGGTGTGTTACACATCGCTCTTGGTGAACGTGATGAAGTGAAAATTCCGCCAGCTTTAGCCCTTTCTAGCTGCAAACCAAAGTGATGAGGAATCAAGTGGAATGAATTGTGCGATTTAAATGTCATTTTAGTTCTTGTGATTTGGGTTATTTTGTCAGTTTAGTATAAAGGTTTCTTTTTTTGTCTGTGGGTCTAAAAAGGTTTCACACTTGTCATTTTAGTTCACTAGGTTAACTTCTTTCATTTTTTCTGTTAACGCAAAGGGCAAATCAGTCATTTTATATGTAATTATGTTAACTAGAAGGGCAAATCAGTCGCAATCAAAATCCATGCCTTACGCAGCTCTCTAATCCCAAAAGGTACCGTTGTCGGCCCTAACGTCAAATAATCAACCTTGTACCTATCAAACACTCCTAAACTACCCGCCAACATGGTAATATACGAGCCCATATCCAAATCAGCCATGTATCCTCCTCTCCTACCTCCAGCAAAAGACCTTGTCAACACACACGCCAAATTGGCCTCTCGACCCTGAACCATGCACAACAAGCAAAACAAATCCAACCAGTTCACCTCATTCTCACCCGACTACCTACTGATCAACGTGCATGTCAAAATCTTATGGATATACTTAACATTAGATCCCTGATGTCTGACTAAGCTTGTTGTTGGAAAAACAGTGTATCAGCAATGGTAACCCAAAAAGCAGCTAAGTCGGCCTCCATCAAACTATACTCCCTATTTTATGTACCTCATCCCTAGTATAAAAACCACTAGCTACAGCAAAATCAACTATGGTCATCTCATGTAACACCCTACCTAGAGAGAACGACTCCACATTATATTCAACAAACGCACCCTCCTTGTGCCTAAATGTCGAGTGAAACTCGATTGTCAACTCCTCGTACTATGGCCAATCACACTCCAACACAGTTCTAAACCAAGGCCCTACCAACGCCTCTATGTAATCAACGGACTCGTGGGGGAATTTATCCCCAATCGCTTCCTCAAGAATCTCCTCTCTACTAGGATCCTCCAATCGAGAGAGATGATCAACTGCTACATTCTCTGCTCCCTTCTTATCTTTGATCTCAATGTCAAATTCGGAAAGCAAGAGAATCCATCGTATTAGATGAGGTTTAGCATCTTTCTTTGCAAAAAAAAAGGAATCGCAATACTGAGTGTAAGTAAAAACGATTGTATTGGAAAGCACGAAATAGGAACGAAATTTATCAAAAGCAAAAACCACAACTAGAAGCTCCTTTGATAGTCATGTAATTCTCCAGTATATCATTAAGGATCTTATTAGCATGGTATATCGGGTGGAAGTGTTTATCTCACCTTTGCCCTAAGACTGCCCCGACTGCGTAGTCACTCGCTTCACACATGAGCTCAAAATGTAAGCTCCAGTCAGGTGAAACTAAGATGGGAGCGCTAACTAAGCGTTCCTTCAAAAACTCAAGCGCCTTATGACTGTCTGCATTAAATACAAATGGAAGATCTTTCAAAAGAAGGTGGGTCATGGGGCGTGTGATTTTTGAAAAATCCTCAATTAAACGCCTATAGAAACCCGGATGACCAAAAAACTACGAATAGATTTGACACTAGTGGGTGGTGGAAGCCTATTAATGGTTTCAATCTTCACTCTATCTACCTCTATACCATTTCTAGAGATCTTATACCCTAACACAATCCTCTCAGTCACCATAATGTGACACTTCTTCCAATTCAACATCAACTTTGACTCACTGCACTTCTTCAACGTCATCTCCAAATTAAGCAAATAGTGGTCGAATGACCTACCATAAAATGAAAAATCATCCATGAATACCTCCATAGATGTCTCAATCATATCCTAGAAGATAGCTACCATGCATTGCTGAAATGTGTTCGGAGCTTTACATAACCCGAACAATATGCGGCGATATGCGTAAGTGCCATATGGGCATGTGAATGTGGCCTTTTCCTGATCCTCTGGTGCAATGAGGATTTGGGAATAACCTGAAAATCGTCAAGGAAGTAGTAAAACTGCTGCCCTGCTAGATACTCCAACATCTAATCAATAAACGGAAGAGGAAATGGTCTTTTATGGTGGCATTATTAAGTCCTATAATCGATACAAACATGTCAACCAGTGATCGTCCAAGTAGGGATGAGCTCGGCCTTCTTATTCGTCACCACATTCATCCCTACCTTCTTAGGGACAACCTGAGTCGGGCTCACCGATGGGGAATCATAAATGGAATAAACCAAACTAGCATCCATGAGTTTAAGTACCTCATTCTTCAGTACTTCTTGCATGTTCGGATTCAATCGTCTCTGAGGTTGCACCACAAGCATATACCATCCTCCATGAGTATCCTATGCATGTAATAAGCGGGGTTGATGCCCTGGATGCCCAAAAGTCTCCAAGAAATGGCTTTCTTATGTGTCTTCAACACCTCAAGAAGCCAATACTTCTCCTCCTCCGTCAGTTTAGTTGAAATAATAACGGGGAAACTAGCATTCTCACCTAAGTAAGAGTACTCCAATTGAGAGGGTAAAACCTTAAGCTCTAAGGGTGGTGGCGTTTCTAATAAAGGTTTCCTACTCTCCTCACGAACCTCACTAATCTCCAACACCTTGGGAAACAAGGGGTCTCCTCCTCAAGCAAATATGGCTCCTCCTCATGGTCCTCTCCAACCAAGTCAGCTCCATATATGTAGTCATTACATCGGTTCACACGAGAGATAAACGAATTTATGAAGTAAACGAAATCGCATGGACCACTAAAGTCATCTTGACCACTCGGATGTCTCCTGAATTTGACGACCTCGAAAGTGACATTCTCGTCTCCCACATGTAGAGTGTTTTTCCCGTCAAAGCATCAATGACTGCATTTGTAATACACAAAAACGGACGTCCCAAAATGATAGACACGTTGGTGCCAGCCTCCATACCAAGGATCACAAAATCCATGGGAAAAACAAATTTGTCAACTTTGACCAACAAGTTTTCCACAATACCCGGTGAATATTTGACCGATCGGTCAACAAGGGATAATGTCATGCGCGTCAGGGTCAGATCACCTAGGTCTAGCTTCTCATAAAGAGAGTATGGCATCAGATTGATGCTAGCATCCAAATCTGCCAATGTGTGGCTTAGAGTGTCACTACCAAACACACATGGGATTGTGAAAATTCTCGGATCTGTCAGTTTCTCCGGTAGTTTATTCATAACCACCGTAGAACATCCTGTAGTCAAAGCAATGTTCGAAAGCTCCCCCAATTTATCTTTTCATTTCAGAAGATCTTTTAAAAACTTAGCATATTTAGGCATATGCTGGAGGGCCTCGATGAACAGTAGATTGATTTTCAGCTGTTTGAAAAAATTAAGGAAGTGTCCATATTCCTTAGCATATTTTTTATGCTTAAGGCGAGCAGGATATGGATCACGGGAATGATCAATCTTCAGGGTAAGTTAACTCTCAATTGGCTTCTTACCTACGGTTTTCTCTATCTGAGACTCACTGTTCGGTGTGGTACCTAATGGGACTCTCGTTCTCTACCACTACGAGTTGTGACTGCTTTCAGTTGGGCGCCCGAGTTTGTTTGAGTACCACCTGAGAACTCGCCTGGGACCCTTTCATCTAATTGCTTAGCAATGTCACCTGCCGACACCTGAAGATCTAGGAACGCGAAGTGTTGATTTCTAAGAAGGATGTCGTGTTCCATAAGAGTTTTCTAAGTAGTGGTATCCTTAGCAACTAACTGTGTCAACAATTCCTCTATCTTACTCAAGTTTTTTCCACTACCCCGCCTAGGTTATTTCCCGAATTCCCACTAGCAAACTAACCCTACCCCTGATTACGATTTTGATTTGATTGGAAACCAAGGGGATTACCCGAAGACTTTCAATTTAAATTGGGATCATTTCTCCAACCCGAGTTATAACTATTACTAAAAGGATTTTTAGGACCTTGGTTTGGACCTCCTACAAAGTCTACTTGCTCCTGGCTTAGTAAAGAAACTCTAAAGTACCATGACCCCCTCAGCACACCTCACATTTATCTACTTTCATCTTTAACTCCTTCACATCTCTTCACAAGTTCTTAAGTGCAGCAGCCACACTACTGTCCAAGGTGACTTGGTGAACACCTCGCGTAGAGGATGCACTAGTGTAGGAATAGAATTCCTATTAACTGACCGTTGCTCATATTCAGACTAGGCGAAACTCTTGAAAAGGTCATTGCATTCGGCCACACTCTTCTTTCCCATGAGGTAACCTCCTGTAGAAGTGTCAAAATGAACCCTCATCTCATAAGTAAGACTGTTGTTGAATTTCTCTACAAGGGCCCAATGAGACAAACCATGTTGAGAGCATCAGCTAAGCAAATTCTAGAAATGCTCCCAAGCAAGGTAGTATGGCTCATCGGGTTCCATCTGGAATGGGTGCATTTGGTCAAGAAGTCAGGATACTTTGGCAGGTGGAAAGTACACGAAGGGCTGCCCAAGTGGTGAAAGTTCCAGCAAGCTGTGAATCAAGCTAAGTAGCGGCTCGTCCCATAAAAGTAAATGGGAACAACTGATGGAAAATGACATCTTCATTGGCACCCTGTAGTTTGAAGGTACCATAAATGCGAGTAAGGTGGGCAATGTGTGCGGGAGCATCCCCATAATCACGACCATGAAATTGGTATGAATTAGCAATAGCGGTCATGATGTATGAGGGTATTTGCCAAGAGTTGGCATTGTCGATGGGGGGACAGGTGATGGGAGAGTTAACTCCGGTGAAACCATCGGTGGATTGTTGGTGAATGGTATGACGGACGGCCATTTCGAGGCGAGCGTGTGGTGTATTAGGTTGACGGGGTGGTTAACTAGATGTTTTGGGTGGTAGAGATTATAGGGTAGAGTCAGAAAAAGGCGAGTTTGAGGAAGAAGTACTAACCTTGAGTCTGAAATCCGTAAGCGCAAGTAAATCGGTTGGTGGCGGTCTCTGCGAGCGTAGCTGCGACATAAACTGCAGATCAAACATAAAAGTGTTAGAGTGTGGTACAGAAAACAAAAGACAAGTAGCACATATATGGCAACTGAGTGTAATCAAAGCTAATAAACACAATTGCCTAAGAGTCCCCGGTAACGGCACCAAAAACTTGATGTGCTAAAAGTAGTCTAATTAAACTAATGAAATACCCTATATTAGACACTAACTAATACTCTAGACTCTCTAAAAACGAAACTATTGATAGATAAGTGAGCATATCGACCTAGTAAAGCTAAAGTTAGTCCGGATATCGAACCTACGAGACTCCTATTGAAAATGTGAACTAGACTCGATTACTTATCTACATTACTGATTTGATTGTTTTTGTTGTTTGGGGGTGTTCTAACAATCCTAATGCAAATAATTAATTGATTAACTAAAGTAAACTCAGGCACGAACTCTATCTGTAGACGAGATCAGATGATGATAAAAGAAGTACCTAGGTCAGAATCCTACACATGAATGACAAGTCTTCTATCAGCTGAAACTATTATGGAATCGGGATCTTGGTATGCTAAACTCAAAGGGTGATCTAAAGGATCCTCGACTCTTCTTGAGGTGTACCTAATAACTCCTAAAAGCTATTTGGACTACTGGTTATGTGGATTCCTTCACAAGATTTCCAATTCTAATGATGAAGTACCCTATAGACAATCTGCCTCAAAATGTAAAAAACTCAATACCATAAGAAGTGCAAGGGTAACTAATGATTACTTGATCAGACTCGATAAGCAAAGAGTGACAAGTATACTATGGAAATCTTCTCACAAAGGCTTTACTCCTAAACCTAAGACTCAAGACAAACTGACAACCTTTCACCTCACGGAAATCAAGATGGGCTGAACGCTTAGACCTACTCAATTCACAAATACCATTCATATGGGTTTCTATGTCCAGCAAACAATTTAACAATCGAAACATACAGTAAACGATCTAGCAGGCACCTATAACTAAAAGACAATCAACAAAGCACATATGGAGTAATAATCATGCATTAAATCTGTCTAAATACGCACACACATCAGATCATGAATAATCAAAGTCTTTACTTCAATCATAATCCATAAAATTAGTTCCAAAAACCGAAAGATTACAAGTTAAACATGTGTAATCACAAAAAAACTGGGTAGTTCTATAAGTTTTAGCCTATAATAATCTTAGAACCGCAAACAAGTATCCATTCAAGTTCAATAAACGTTGTTTAGAATCAAAGAAAACAAAGAAATAAGAAACCGAATGTTAACACCCGAAGAATCTTAATCGTATGCTTGAAACCTTGAATCCTAGCCTAGTGTCTTGCCACCATCGCCTATTGAGCTCTCCATTCGTCCTAAAGTTAGATTCTGATCCTCTCAATTTGTAATTAGGGTTATATCATGTTTACTATAACATCCGTCAAAAACCGGATTAACCAAACCCGCTTCGTTTTTTAACCGAACAACCAGTTAAAAATTTCGTTGCATATTTAATGCTCAAATTAATTTTAAACGATACATAATTAATAAGTATATTAGAATATAAATTTATATTTGAAAATTTATAAAAAAATAGTGAGAAAAAAATTAAATGTTGAAGCCGGGATTCGAACCCGGGTCAGCCGGTCAGCCAAGTCTTAACACACACACATCCAACCACTCCGCCACTTTTGTTATTTGATAACATATCGAAACAATTAATTCAAATAATGAAACACAGAAATCAAATCCAGTCAAAGACGCGCTCATTTCGCAGTCGCCGGAAATCCCGACGACTTCGCCAATAATTGACGGTTTCTATTGATTTAACCGAAGAATTAACCTCAACGTCGGTTATAACCGATGTCTAAACCCGCGACATCAGTCGTAACCGCCGGAAATCAGCTGACCATGAATTGAGACTGAAATCAGACCCAATTCGTCTCGGTTCTTCCCTATAAATACACCCACAAGTCTCTGGTAGCCTTTTCGCTCAAAATCGCACCTTTTCTCGAAGCAATTTCACTCGCCGGAAATATCCTGCCATCACCGGACTTTCGCCGGAAAACCGAGACTCACCTCAAAACGGTAAATACCTCGACTCTTTCTGTTTCAATCCGTTGTTAGACTGTTACTAACTTCAATCCAACCATCAGAATCAATCCCAGACGACGTAGCCGGAATATGCAGCTCTCGCCGGAAAACCTCTGAAATTTCTGATCCCACGCTGTGAATCGGTATAATCATTCAAACTTCTGTTAATCCTTGTTTAAGTATCTCAATTTCATAACTAATCGAACAGAACTGTTAATTGATTCTAACAGCCGAAGTTCACAAACAGAGCCGACGAATCTTTGCCGGAGTTCTGTGAAAGACACTGATCGGTGCATCCTTTCCCCAAACTCTCTTCGTTCATCACCTTTCAATTACTTATAATGCTTGTTAATCGAATTAGACATGAATCAGTTGAATTATCATTATCTGTAATCTTGAGCGAAGAAGACGAAGTTCAGTTATATTATAAGATTAATTAAATTAGTATATTGAACGGGTTAGACACACAGTCCAGCGGTGGACTGTGTGCAAACAATACACGCACGTCTCGAGTTCGATCCCTGTCCCAACCTCACTCTCTTGAAATAAAAATGCCCTTTTTAACCGAACCGGGATAACTCACAGAATGATGTTAAGTATAATAAAAACCAGAATATTTACCAAGTTAGACACACAGTCCAGCGGTGGACTGTGTGCCAAACTAAACCACAGGTCCCGGGTTCGAGACCTGTGGGGATCACCGAGTCGATACAATTAAACCCTTTTTAAAATAAATGATTTTCGGATTAACGTAAATAGTGTATAAATATAATTAAAAACAGAAATATTTCGGATTAGACACGTAGCTCAGTTGGTAGAGCTGCGTGCACGCGTACGGGGATCACGGGTTCGAGTCTCACCCAGCGCACACATACAAACGAACGAACCGGTCAACGGTCAACAGTAATGGTCAACGGTCAACGGTCAAGTCAAAAAGTCAACATTTTTTTATTATTTTTATTTATTTATTTAAATTAAAAATCAATTAAAAATAACGTTTTTAAAGTTAGAAAATAGCCTTAAACTCACAAAAATATATCCAATAATCCTACTAAAATTGATTAATAAAATCCGCTTATTTACCGAACCGTTATGTTATTATCTAGGTTAGTTCCTCTCGTGGTTAAATCCAATTTCGTGCGCATTCATCATCAATCCAAGAAACGCAACCACTGTAAGTGAATCTTACAACTCCCCTTTTTATTACACGTTTTGGGGTGTATCATGTGTCGCTTAAACTAATTCGTTTATTCAAACTCGTGCCATACCATATTATGATTTAAACTTAGAATGTAAATATTGTTTGTAGCTATGTATTACATATTGTCAGGTTGTATGCAAATTATTTGTTAGGCCCATCAGTTCCTCGTGGGAGACGAGTTGAACAACGCGTGCCTTAAAACTCATTCATTAGGCCCATCAGTTCGTAGAACAACGCGTGCCTCAAAACTCATTCATTAGGCCCATCAGTTCCTCGTGGGAGACGAGTTGAACAACGCGTGCCTCAAAACAATCTATTATTGTATGTGTGTGCATTATTTAATATTAAGTGTTTTGTGAATAAGTTTACATCTATATTTACTCATATGTGGTTATGCACTTTATTTTATAATCAATTCAATGAACTTGTTTAAATGTTTTTCATAGGATTCACTCGCCAACTTTTTGTTGATCCAAAAACCATTTTTACACATGATACAAGTGAACAGGATGAATTAAGGAAAACATAGGAAATGCCTTAGAAGAAATTAATGAAGTCTAGAAAGATGTGTAGAACCTGTTGTAATTATGATTGTATGATCCCCTTTAAATTGTAATAATAAATATGAAACGTTATAATAAATGTCATGAGCTTTGATGAAAACCCAATCATGCCCCGATCACCTTTTCCGTTGCGGGTCGGGGTGTGACAGATTGGTATCAGAGCCATGACTATAGGGATATAGGATAGGTTATTAGACCCTTAGAGCCTATACTATAGTTGATTAGATTTTAATTGTTTAGGTGGTTATATGCAAACTCATGATGTTTATTACTTTCATATTTATTACATACACAAATGCATGCAAACACTTCCAATACTACATTTTGTGATACATAATGAATTATACTTACAGTTAAACATACATACATACATAATTATTCATCATACATATTTCAATGTTCACATATTCAAATCATCTTCATACTTCCGTTATTCAAGATTTTGTCGCATTTTTCATTTTTCAAATCTCATCGAAGTGAGTTCTGCGACGGGCATGTAGTAACTGTAAGGGTACAAGTACCGGTAGTCGGAACGTCCTGTCTAGGTTGGCATTCGTATAAATCCAATATAACGGACCAGTTTGCCTACCTGGGGACTAACGATGAGAGTACGAAGGACCTATTAGGCCAAAACATGCCACACCAAACGCCGTTCGAACTAACCCCACTTTGAGGTGTCACCGTGTCCACACCTGGATACATTCCGAATAACATACGTTACATACATATTTCTCGATTTTCTCCGGGTTTTAGTGTACGTAACCAGGCTAACACATGCGAACCATATGAAAAACCCGGTAATCATGGGGGCCCACATGATTACGAAGGTGAAGTATGGCGGCATGCAAGGCCCAATTACGAGCAAAGCCCAAGACATCCTATGGATGTAGTAGATTTATTATTCGATATTTATTTTATGAATGTTCATTCCTAAATACGACACATGATCCCTAAAACATCCAACTCATACTCTTGATATGTATTCCTTGTAGATGTCTTCTAGTCTCGCTCGTAGGAAGATGAGAGCAGGAAAAGCCCGCGAGCGCATGGCTGCCCAAATCGCTCAACAAATGGTTGCCGTAATACCCAACATTGTAGTTCAAGTCCAACAAGCCCTTACCGCTAATCCCGTCAATCAAGAAGATCAAAATGTTATCAACCCTCCCCCAAATACCACTAAATGCACCTTCAAGCATTTCAAATCCTGCGACCCTCCAAAATACGAAGGGACTGAAGGAGTCACCGCTCTCCTCCATTGGTTTGAAGAAATGGAAAACACTTTTCTAAATTGCGATTGCCCCGATGATCGTAAAGCGCGATATGCTACTGGTCGTTTACTTGGAATAGCACTTACTTGGTGGAATACAGAGAAGGCCAAACGAGGCGTTGAAGATGCTATGACCTTGACTTGGGAAGAGTTGAAGGAAATCATGACAAGACGGTTTTGCCCAAGGAGCGAAATCAAGAAATTAGAGGATGAGTTCTATTCGTTGAAACAAAAGGAAGGCGACCACACCACATACAACAAGAGATTCCTCGAGTTAAATCAAATGGTTCCCAACTTGTTCACCCCTCTCTACCGTTTGATCGAGCACTACATTCGAGGTCTTCCTTCAAAAATTCAAGACTCTGTAATAAGTACCACACCTGCAACTTTGGAAGCAGCAATGGAATTAGCTACAGAGCTCACCGAAAACCGCATACGTAATAAAGACTTCAAGGAGGAGAAGAAGAAGGATAAAGCATCAACTGAAACCTCAAACTCCACCCAAACCGAATCCCCTTCACGATCCATTCCTAAGAGAAAACGAGATGGGCAACTTTTCGCTGTCACCCAACGCAATCAACCAGTCTCACAAGTCGTACCCCTCCAAGCTATCCCAATCACCCAAGTAGCACCCAACTCAACTTACCCAAATAAGAAACCTTACCTTGGACCTCACCCTCAATGTAACACCTGTTTTTATCACCATCCATCTACCTTACCTTGTCGACTATGTGCGAATTGTGGACGCTATGGTCATTTGAGCAAGGTTTGCTGCACCCCTCAAACCCAAATCTCACCCCCTACTCAAAACATGATCCAAACATATCAACAACCCCAATACCCCATGTTACCTTATGTTCGAGCTTGTTTTAATTGTGGCGACCCTACCCATTATAGAAACACGTGCCCTCGATTGGTTAACATCATAAACGCCCAAGCTCAAGCAAACCCAGTTAACCAAGCAAATCAAGGAAACCTAACCACTAGGCCACCAGTAAGAGGAAGAGTTTTCAACATCAACGCCAATCCTGTTGAAGATAATGACGGCCCAAACGAACCACCCAACTAGTCCCCTTCACCAAAAATCAAGATTTAACTCCAACCGCTTAGTTTTTATGTTTTTCTTTATGTTATCTCAATTTTCACGTATCTCAATTATAATTGGAAATTTATCCAAGAATTTTAATGCGAATTACTATTTCAATTTTGTTTTTTTTTATACTCATTGATTTAACATTCATATCGTCATACCTCACGACGTATCTCAGTGTCATCATTAAAGAAGTTGAGCTGTGTCTCACTTCTACATAGACTAACCTCTCCATCAGAACAAACGAGAGAGGTACTGTCATCATTCAAACATGTATACTATCAGAATTAAGACTCAAGCTTTGGTTGATTGTGTTTGTTTATGTTTTAGAGTCACATAGAACTAATCATAACTTATGGATAAAGCTAATGAAAATTTGACAAGAATATGGTGGATACGCCGCTGGTACTTCCTATATATAAGTATTCTTGCCAAAGGATCAGAGGCATTATCAGGCGGTTATGAGAAGTTCCATGTAGGATTTAGTATTGTCTTGGTTGAAGTTTGTTTTATACTCACTGATTTAGCATTCACATCATCTCATCATTTAAAGGAATTGGATTGTGTTCCATTTCTACATAGACTAACATCTCCATCATAACAAACGAGAGAGGTACTGTCACCATTCAAACATGTATACTATCAGAATTAGGACTCAGACATTGGTTGTTGTGTTTATTTATGTTCTAGAGTCACATCATAGAACCAATCATAACTTACTGATAAAACCAATGAAAATTTGACAAGAATATGGTGGATACGCCGCTGGTACTTCCTATATATAAGTATTCTTGCCAAAGGATCAGAGGCATTATCAGGCGGTTATGAGAAGTTCCATGTAGGATTTAGTATTGTCTTAGTTGAAGTTTGTTTTATACTCACTGATTTAGCATTTACATCATCTCATCATTTAAAGGAATTGGATTGTGTTCCATTTCTACATAGACTAACCTCTCCATCATAACAAACGAGAGAGGTACTGTCACCATTCAAACATGTATACTATCAGAATTAGGACTCAGACATTGGTTGTTGTGTTTATTTATGTTCTAGAGTCACATCATAGAACCAATCATAACTTACTGATAAAACCAACGAAAATTTGACAAGAATATGGTGGATATGCCGCTGGTACTTCCTATATATAAGTATTCTTGCCAAAGGATCAGAGGCATTGTCAGGCGGTTATGAGAAGTTCCATGTAGGTTTTAGTAGTAGAAGTTTTGTTTTAGGATATAACCTTATCATTCCAAACATATCAAAACTCTTGCGCATGAAATCATATTTAATCAATCAACTCTGTTTATCAATATTCATTATCTTAGGCATAAAAAAGCGATTCCTGTAGCAGGGTACTCAACCCTTACAAGGAACGTTACCGCCTCAAACAAAAATTTAAACTCTTACTCTCTTCTAAGTATGTAACTGTCAAATTAAACACCATCCTTTTTAGACAAACATGCCACTACTTAAATTTCGGGACGAAATTTCTAAAAGTAGGGGATACTGTAACATCCGTTAAAAAACCGGATTAACCAAACCCGCTTCGTTTTTCAACCGAACAACCAGTTAAAAATTTCGATGCTCAAATTAATTTTAAACGATACATAATTAATAAGTATATTAGAATGTAAAATTTATATTTGAAAATTTATTAAAAAATAGTGAGAAAAAAATTAAATGCTGAAGCCGGGATTCGAACCCGGGTCAGCCGGTCAGCCAAGTCTTAAAACACACACACATCCAACCACTCCGCCACTTTTGTTATTTGATAACATATCGAAACAATTAATTCAAATAATGAAACACAGAAATCAAATCCAGTCAAAGACGCGCTCATTTCGCAGTCGCCGGAAATCCCGACGACTTCGCCAATAATTGACGGTTTCTATTGATTTAACCGAAGAATTAACCTCAACGTCGGTTATAACCGATGTCTAAACCCGCGACATCAGTCGTAACCGTTGGAGATCAGCTGACCATGAATTGAGACTGAAATCAGACCCAATTCGTCTCGAATCTTCCCTATAAATACACCCACAAGTCTCTGGTAGCCTTTTCGCTCAAAATCGCACCTTTTCTCGAAGCAATTTCACTCGCCGGAAATATCCTGCCATCACCGGACTTTCGCCGGAAAACCGAGACTCACCTCAAAACGGTAAATACCTCGACTCTTTCTGTTTCAATCCGTTGTTAGACTGTTACTAACTTCAATCCAACCATCAGAATCAATCCCAGACGACGTAGCCGGAATATGCAGCTCTCGCCGGAAAACCACTGAAATTTCTGATCCCACGCTGTGAATCGGTATAATCATTCAAACTTCTGTTAATCCTTGTTTAAATACCTCAATTTCATAACTAATCGAACAGAACTGTTAATTGATTCTAACAGCCGAAGTTCACAAACAGAGCCGACGAATCTTTGCCGGAGTTCTGTGAAAGACACTGATCAGTGCATCCTTTCCCCAAACTCTCTCCGTTCATCACCTTTCAATTACTTATAATGCTTGTTAATCGAATTAGACATGAATCAGTTGAATTATCATTATCTGTAATCTTGAGCGAAGAAGACGAAGTTCAGTTTTATTATAAGATTAATTAAAATTAGTATATTGAACGGGTTAGACACACAGTCCAGCGGTGGACTGTGTGCAAACAATACACGCACGTCTCGAGTTCGATCCCTGTCCCAACCTCACTCTCTTGAAATAAAAATGCCCTTTTTAACCGAACGGGATAACTCACAGAATGATGTTAAGTATAATAAAAACCAGAATATTTACCAAGTTAGACACACAGTCCAGCGGTGGACTGTGTGCCAAACTAAACCACAGGTCGCGGGTTCGAGACCTGTGGGGATCACCGAGTCGATACAATTAAACCCTTTTTAAAATAAATGATTTTCGGATTAACGTAAATAGTGTATAAATATAATTAAAAACAGAAATATTTCGGGTTAGACACGTAGCTCAGTTGGTAGAGCTGCGTGCACGCGTACGGGAGGTCACGGGTTCGAGTCTTACCCAGCGCACACATACAAACGAACGAACCGGTCAACGGTCAACAGTAATGGTCAACGGTCAACGGTCAAGTCAAAAAGTCAACATTTTTTTATTATTTTTATTTATTTATTTAAATTAAAAATCAATTAAAAATACTTAAAAATAACGTTTTTAAAGTTAGAAAATAGCCTTAAACTCACAAAAATATATCCAATAATCCTACTAAAATTGATTAATAAAATCCGCTTATTTACCGAACCGTTATGTTATTATCTAGGTTAGTTCCTCTCGTGGTTAAATCCAATTTCGTGCGCATTCATCATCAATCCAAGAAACGCAACCAATGTGAGTGAATCTTACAACTCTCCTTTTTATTACACGTTTTGGGGTGTATCATGTGTCGCTTAAACTAATTCGTTTATTCAAACTCGTGCCATACCATATTATGATTTAAACTTAGAATGTAAATATTGTTTGTAGCTATGTATTACACATTGTCAGGTTGTATGCAAATTATTTGTTAGGCCCATCAGTTCCTCGTGGGAGACGAGTTGAACAACGCGTGCCTTAAAACTCATTCATTAGGCCCATCAGTTCGTAGAACAACGCGTGCCTCAAAACTCATTCATTAGGCCCATCAGTTCCTCGTGGGAGACGAGTTGAACAACGCGTGCCTCAAAACAATCTATTATTGTATGTGTCTGCATTATTTAATATTAAGTGTTTTGTGAATAAATTTACATCTACATTTACTCATATGTGGTTATGCACTTTATTTTATAATCAATTCAATGAACTTGTTTAAATGTTTTTCATAGGATTCACTCGCCAACTTTTTGTTGATCCAAAAACCATTTTTACACATGATACAGGTGAACAGGATGAAGCAAGGAAAACATAGGAAATGCCTTAGAAGAAAATAATGAAGTCTAGAAAGATGTGTAGAACCTGTTGTAATTATGATTGTATGATCCCCTTTAAATTGTAATAATAAATATGAAACGTTATAATAAATGTCTGAGCTTTGATGAAAACCCAATCATGCCCCGATCACATTTTCCGCTGCGGGTCGGGGTGTGACATTTACTTGGGAAATAATCGACTTTTCACGAAATTTGGTCCCCTCGCTGTATTAAGCTGATCTATCGCATGACGCGATATTATAAAAACCGCGGTGGCACTTTTGGTGAATAACCACAACTCCCCAAGAGCATTTTGGACATTTTCTGAGAATTACGTGCTATCGCGTTGCGCGAGGATGTCTCCAAATCATGTCACACGATGCGATAGTGGTATTTTTCAGCAATTTTTATTTCTTGATCTCCCGATCATCTGCAACACGTCTGGAAGCTCGGTATTCTTCGTTTTTGCCCATTTCACCTCCTTTTTCATTCGGAAAAATGGAAAACACCTAAAGACTAGGTACCATGCGAAATCTCAATCAAAACGACACAAAACTTTCGAAAGCTATACAAACTTTATACAGGAAACAGATGTATTTTACAAATACATGACAAACCCTGCCTAAAACACATAACCAAATACATAAAACGACACAACAAAACCTAGACAATGATCTAGACAGTTGCCAAAAACGGCTACAGACGTATGCACTAACAAAGACCTTGAGAATTCAGATTATGCTTGAACCAAGTAGCTTCAAAGTTGTGAACTGTCATAAATTATTTCAGGTGGCATTCAGCCTGCTTAGTTAAAAAAAATTAGCTCTAACCTAGAGTGGTTAATTAAATAAAGTTATCCAAAACTGAAACAATAACCGAGCTACATAATTGATAAAACAAAATCGAAGTTCGGTTATGTTTATGGTTAAAGATATCTCATAAGTGAAACTATTGGTTATGATTATGATTATGATTAAATGTAAAAAATTGAATCAAATTATGGTTTGCACGCCTATAGTAGTACGGTTATGAAAAACGATAATTAGAGATTGTTGAGACCTGAGAGTACATTAAAAGTGGTTAAATAAGATAATGATGTAGAAAATAAAACTATTATTTAATCTGATGAAATTTCTATTCGTGGATCTTGATTGTTTGCATTCTTAGCAAACAATATATATTTTTAGTAAAGTACAGTTTCAGTCCCTAGGGTTTACACCCAATCACAAGTTCAGCTCTTATTTGAAAAACATTCAACAGTCTGGTCCCTGTTGTTGTCAATTGCTAGCAATCAAGTCCCTCCTTCAAATTTATATTAGTCAACTGTTAGTTGACCAGGGTATGGTCGTGTTTTTACTTTTAATTTTAAGAGCAATTTGGTCATTTCGTTGTGTATAGCCCCAAATGCAGATCTTTATCTCCATAACCCCAAATGTAGATCTTCATCTCCATTGATAAAAAAAGGACAAATCTTGCATTAACTCACCAGACAATGTATCCGAATTACCATCATACCCTTGTTCAAAATCACTAGCCTTCTATTAGGCTCTAGAAGTGTGAGACTGACGCATCAAATATACGCAACAGACTATGGTTGCAAACTGGGTTTAATTGGATTAGTTCATATTAGTGTTTGGACATGTTTAGGTCATTTGGGACATGCCTAAGGCTATGTGGGCCAGGCAGGCCCATGGGGAGTCCATGTGGGAAATGGGCTTACCTAGGTATATAAACTAGTTTGTTTCACAAGCTAGTTTTTAGACCTCCTTGTTACAGAATTGCTAGAGAATCAGAGTGGGAGGCGATTTGGTGTGTTAGGAACTTATACCAGATGGATTTGCTCTTGAGTGATAGAATCGTGTGCAAGTTTGAAAGTGATTTGGTATTCTTCTTGTATTTTTCCGCTTTCTTGATTCTCACCAAGTTCGGATTCCGCCCATCCTTGGTGATTGTTTGATATCATTGTTTGATCCGGTTGATTTCGGACTTACAAGTGGTATCAGAGCCTTTAGAACCTGTTTATAGTTTTGTTTTGATATCAAAAATTTAAGTTTTTTGAAATTGTTCTTCATGTTCTTCATCATGTTCATTTGTTTTAGTGTGAAATTATTGTATTTTGGTGTTTTAATCCATTCGAAATTGTTTTAAAAGGGGATTATTTCAAATCTTAAAAAGATTTTAAAAAATCTGTATTTTGAAAAGTCTAAAAAGGATTTTGAAAAATTTCAAAATTTTCGGAAGTTAGTTGACAATTGTCTTTTGGGAAGTAATTTAGAGTTATCAAAAAGTTTTCATGATACTTAAATTTAAAAAAAAAATCACTTGAAGATTTTAGATTTTAGAAGACAATTTCCGAATCACAACAGTTTGTTTTTTTTCCAAACATCTGTCTTCCGAAATAAATCATTCTTCCAAAATAAATTCTTTTCTAATTGATCCGAAACTACACATCTTTCCGAAACTGTTTTTTGCTCATCATCTTCTCCTCCGGTGCATCTCCTAATCTGTTCACCGTATAACCACTCCGATCACCGTTCATCTTCGAGCATCACCTCCATCTTTAAACGACGACGACCACCAAACTGTCAACCACTGTAATTCTCTGATTATATTTCACCAATCTGCAACATCATCGAAAAACCATCTTCAACGTCCACCATCACCTCCTTTGGTCATCTTCTCTGTTGTTCATCGTCATCATCTTCATAACAACCCATCATCGTTCAACCTGCATCATCGTAAAATCATCATTTCGAATCATTAAGCTAACCGAAACACCGCATCATCCGGAACAATATTCAAATCGTTATCCAAAACAATATTTGAATCGTTATCCGAAACAATATTCGAATTTTATCCAAAACAACTTTTCAATCAACCACATCAATCACCATCTCATCGAACAACCTGCACTACTCCAAGCATCATCATCACTTATCTAAGTCTGGTCTCTATCATCTGCCATCTTCTCCACGACTACCGACGTCCATAGATTATCTTCTTCCTGGTCATCGCTAACTTCATCATCTACTCCGGTCATCTTCTCCGATCTCCTTCTCTGTGCATCCCCTCCTCAATCATCATCTCCGTACCATTATCTCCAATAATCGATAATGAAATTAGATATTTTTAAAAGCGTGAAAAGTCCTGAACTGTAGTCTTGAAATAGTGGTCAAATCCGAAACAGTCCAATCCAAAACAGTGTTGATCCGAAAGTCTATCCGAAACTGTGTTGATCCGAAAAGTCTATCTGAAACAAAGTTGATTCGAAATAGTGTTGATTCAAAACAGTGATCCGGAACATTTTTTATTCGAATATAGATCTATCCGAAACAGTGATTCGGAACAGGATGGTTTCTTCAGGATGTGTATAGATTATCGGGAGCTGAACAAACTAACTATCATGAATCGATACCCACTACCGAGGATCGATGATCTGTTTGATCAATTGCAAGGATCCAGCTACTTATCGAAGATTGATTTGCATTCAGGCTCAAACCAGTTGAAGATTGTTGATGAAGATGTTCCAAAGACTGCTTTTAGAACACGTTATGGCCATTATGAGCTTTTAGTCATTCCTTTTAGCTTAACTAATGCTTCTACAGTGTTCATGGATCTCATGAACAGGGTATGATAACCCTACTTGGATAAATTCGTGATAGTATTCATTGATGGCATACTTATCTACTGGTGAACCAAAGAAGATCATGAGCAACAATTGAAGACGATTTTGGAGCTACTAAAAACTGAGAAGCTGTATGCCAAGTTCTCTAAGTGCGAATTATGGATTCGAGAAGTTCATTTTCTTGGACATGTCATAAATGAGAAAGGTATACATGTGGATCTGTCGAAGATCGAAGTGATTAAGAATTGGGAAGCACCAAAGACTCCCTCAGAGGTGTGTCAATTCTTAGGACTCGCTGGGTATTATCGGAGATTCAAAGAGAATTTCTCTAGAATAGCGCGGCCATTAACGCTAAGGATAAGAAGTTTTATTGGACAGAGAAGCAGGAGAAGGCTTTTTGGTTGTTGAAGGAAAGGTTGTGTAGTGCACCTATTCTTTCCATGCCTGAGGGAAATGACGATTTTGCTGTATACTGAGATGCGTCACATTTGGGCCTTGGATGCGTGCTTATGCAGAAGGACAAAGTGATAACCTATGTAACATCCGTCAAAAACGGATTTTACCAAACCCGCTCTGTTTATTAACCGAACAGTCAGTTAAAAATTTCGTTGCGAATTAAATGCCCAAAATAATTTTAAACGATACATAATCAATTATTATACGGGAATATATAATTAGTTTTTGAAAAACTGTCAAAAATAAGAAAATAAAAATACTTTGTTCCTGCCGGGTTTCGAACCCGGGTCACTAACCGGTCCAGCAACGACTTAACACACAACACACAAACCACTGCGCCACTGATGTCTTTTGTTAATTATTAAGATCATTAAATTCATATCATGATTTTCCGAATTCAAAACCGGCGCCCAAAGTTCAGTCGTCGGAAATCCCGGCAATCTCGCGAGTATTTAACGAATCCTTCCGTTATAACGTAAACTTTAAACCTATATCGGTTATAACCGACGTTTGAGTCCGCGACACCATCTATAACCGCCGGAGAAATTCAAACCAATGAATCCAGTTGGAAATCGGGCCAAATACATCGACGATTTGCCCTATAAAAACCACCTAGAACCTCTGCAAACACTTTCGCTCAAAACCACACCCTTTCTTGGCGAAAACTCTCTCGCCGGAATTTTTCTGTTTGTCGCCGGAAAACCGGGTTCTCCATTCCTGAGCCTTATTGAACCCCCTAAGCTTATACCGAAGTCACCCATACCTTTTTCAAACTTTCTGAAGGCTCGCTGCTGCAAGACACCTGACGCCGGAGAATATTGCTGTCGCCGGAGTTCTGCCGGAAAACAGAGGAAGATAGTCGGTAACCTCACGCCTAATTTCCTTTCTTTTTATTTATATCTCACCTTTGATTAATCATAAAACGCTAAAGAACATGATTTAACACATCGAACCAGTCGGATTTTCCGACTCTGGTTAAAATCTGACGAAGAAGACGATGAACCAGTAACTCATAAGTATAATGTAAATCAAGAAATAACTCGGGTTAAACACACAATCCAGCGGCGGACTGTGTGCACAATAAACACACAAAGGTCTCGAGTTCGAATCCTGTTCCACACACGCTGCGTAAATAAAAATGTTTTTTTTTTGTTAACTGAACCGGATTCATTTTATATATATGTTAAGTATATTAATAACCGGAATAATAACCAAGTTAGACACACAGTCCAGCGGTGGACTGTGTGTATGTTTAATCAAAGCACACGAGTTCGAGTCCGGTCTTCTGCATCGACCCGGACAATTATTTTACCTTTTTAAATAAGTCAGAAATGAAAACAAATAGTTTGTATTTAAGTATAATAAAAATTGGATTATATAACATGTTAAACACACAGTCCAGCGGTGGACTGTGTGTTATCATAACCCACAGGTCCCGGGTTCGAGACCTGTGGAGCGCACCGTCCGAATCAATTAAAACGTTTTTAAAATAAAAGAATTTTCTGTTTAACTTAATTAATATATAAATATAATTAAAAACGGATATATGACGGGTTAGACACGTAGCTCAGTTGGTAGAGCTGCGTGCACGCGTACGGGAGGTCTCGGGTTCGAGCCTCACCCAGCGCACTTATATTCGCACTCGAACCGGTCAACGGTCAGTCAACGGTCAAAGTCAAAGTCAACGGTCAGAAAAAGTCAAATTTTTTATTATTTTTATTTAATTATTTTAATTAAAAATCAATTAAAAATACTTAAAAATAACATTTTTAAGGTTAGAAAATAGCCTTAAACTCACAAAAATACACCCAACAATCCTACTAAAATAGATTAATAAAATCCGTTTACTTACCAAACCATAATGCGATTTATCTAGGTTAATCTCACTCGTGGGTAAAACCACTTCGCGTGCATTCAACATCATCAACCGAACGCACCCACTGTGAGTGAATCTTACAACTCCCCTTTTTAATTACACGTTTTGGGGTGTGTCATGTGTCTCAAATAATTAACTCGTTTATTTAAATTTGTGCCATACCATATCATGACCTAAACTTAGATTGTTTATATTGTTGTGATTACTTATTTCATTTTGTCAAATTATATGAAATTCATTCATTAAGCCCATCAGTTCCTCGCGGGAGACGAGTTGAACAACGCGTGCCTCAAAACCAATTCTTTATTGTTCATGTGTGTATCATTGAGTTTATATTGTTTGTAGTTGTGTCATTCATATATTCATGTTTATGCAATTCATTCATTAGGCCCATCAGTTCCTTGTGAGAGACGAGTAGAGCAACGCGTGCCTCTAGATGTTCCATTATTGTTCATGTGTGATTTATTTAATATCTAATGATTGTTGAATAAGTTTACATCTATTTTTACTCATGTTTGGTTGTGCACATATTTCATAATCAATTTAATAAACTTGTTCAAATGTTTTTCCATAGGATTCACTCGCCAACTTTATGTTGATCCAAAACCTTTTTACACATGATACAGGTGAACAGGTTGAAGCAAAGAAAACATAGGAAATGCCTTAGAAGAGAACAAAGATGCTTAGATTGATAGCTAGAACATGTTGTAACATTTATTGTAAATTTCCATTAAATTGTATTTAATGAATATGAAACGCATAATAAATGTCATGAGCTTTGATGATAACCCAATCATGCCCCGATCACCTTTTCCGCTGCGGGTCGGGTGTGACAGATTGGTATCAGAGCCATGACTATAGGTATATAGGATAGGTTATTAGACCCTTAGAGCTTATACTATAGTCTGCCAAAATTTTAATTGATTAGGTGGTTACATACAAACTTGTGATATTTATTTGTTTCATATTTGTTTACATTTACAGTCAAACATACATGCTTATATACATATTCATTATACATATATCGATGTTCATGTATTCAATTTATTTTCATACTCTCATTATCCAAAGATTTTGTTGCAATTTTCAAATCTCATCAAAGTAAGTTCTGCGACGGGCATGTAGTAACTGGAAGGGTACAAGTACCGGTAGTCGGAACGTCCTGTCTAGGTTGGCATTCGTATAAATCCAATATAACAGACCAGTTTGCCTACCTGGGGACCAACGATGAGAGTACGAAGGACCTATTAGGCCAAAGCATGCCACACCAAACGTCGTTCGAACTAACCTACTTTGAGGTGTCGCCGTGTCTACACCTGGACACATTCCGAATATCACACGTTGTATACATATTTCTCGATTTTCTCCGGGTTTTTGTGTACGCAACCTGGCAAACCCGTGCGAACCATATGAAAAACCGGTATTCATGGGGGCCCACATGATTACACAGGTAAAGTATGGCGGCATGTAGGGCCTAACGGCGAGCAAAGCCCAAGACATCCTATGGATGTAGTAGATTTATTTTTCTATAATTATTTTATGAATGTTCATTCCTAATGCGACCCATGAACCCAAAAACATCCAACTCATACTCTTGTCATGTATCCCTTGTAGATGTCTTCTAACCTCGCCCGTAGGAAGACGAGAGCAAGAAAAGCCCGCGAACGCATGGCTGCCTTAATCGCTCAACAAATGGCTGCCGTAATACCCAACATTGTAATCCAAGTACAACAAGTACTCACCGATAATCCTGTCAATCAAGTAAACCAAAACATTATCAACTCTCCCCCAAATACCACTAAATGCACCTACAAGCATTTCAAATCATGCGACCCTCCGAAATACAAAGGGACTGAAGGCGTCACCGCTCTCCTCCATTGGTTTGAAGAAATGGAGAACACTTTTCTAAATTGCGATTGCCCTGACGATCGCAAAGTGCGTTATGCTACCGGTCGATTATATGGGATAGCACTTACTTGGTGGAATACAGAGAAGGTCAAACGAGGTGTTGAAGATGCTATGTCCTTAACTTGGAACGAATTGAAAGAAATCATGACCAGACGATTTTGCCCAAGGAGCGAAATCAAGAAATTAGAAGATGAATTTTACTCATTGAAGCAAAAGGAAGGAGACCACACCACATACAACAAAAGGTTCCTCGAATTACATCAAATGGTTCCCAACATGTTCACTCCTCTCTACCGTTTGATCGAGCACTACATTCGTGGTCTTCCGTCAAAGATTCAAGACCCTGTAATAAGTACCTCGCCTGCAACTTTGGAAGCGGCAATGGAGTTAGCAACAGAGCTTACCGAGAAACGAATCCGAAACAAAGACTTCAAGGAGGAGAAAAAGAAGGACAAAGAATCGACTGAAACCTCCGACTCCACCCAAACCGAATCCCCTTCTCAACCCAATTCTAAGAGAAAAAGAGACGGGCAACTTTTCGCTGCTATCCAACGAAAGCAACCAGTTTTACACGCCATACCCATCCAAGTTATCCCAATCACTCAAGTGGCACCCAACTCAACTTACCCAAATAAGAAACCCTATCTTGGACCTCACCCTCGATGCAACAACTGTTTTTATCACCATCCCCATACCTTACCTTGTCGTCTATGTGCAACTTGTGGACGCTATGGTCATTTGAGCAAGGTTTGTCGCACCTTTCAAAACCAAACCTTTTCCCCTACTCAAAACATGGCCCAAACCTATCAACAACCCCAATACCCCATGTTCCCATATGCTCGAGCTTGTTTCAATTGTGGCGACCCTACCCACTTTAGAAACACATGCCCTCAACTGGTTAACGTTATCAACACTCAAGCCCAATCAAACCCAGTTAACCAAGTAAACCAAGGAAACCCAACCGCTAGGTCATCAGCAAGAGGAAGAGTCTTCAACATCAACGCCAATCTTGTCGAAGATAATGACGTCCCAAACGAAGATACCCAACTAGTCCTCTTCGCCGAAGATCCAGATTCAACTCCTATCGTTTAGTTTTATGTTTTTCTTTATCACATCAAGCCAATCATAACTTAAGGATAAAGCCAATGAAACTTTGACAAGAGTACGGTGGATACGCCGCTGGTACTTCCTATATATAAGTATTCTTGTCAAAGGATCAGAAGCATTATCTGGCGGTTATGAGAGGTTCCATGCATAGGCTGTTTGTGTGATTGTTGTTTAGATTAAGGTATTCATTTTCAGTACATGCAATACGTTTGGCTCCGTTTGATTGAGCCTTGAGCGCACAGACAATTTCATTTTCAGTACATGCAATACGTTCGGCTCCATTTGATTGAGCCTTGAGCGCACAGACAATTTCATTATCAGTATCTTATGGTTGTTGTGTTTGTTGTAGAGTCGCATAGACCTAATCATAACTTGCGGATAAAGTCAATGAGAATTTGACAAGAATATGGTGGATACGCCGCTGGTACTTCCTATATATAAGTATTCTTGTCAAATGATCGGAGGCATTATCAGGCGGTTATGAGAGGTTCCATGCATAGGCTGTTTGTGTAGATTAAGTTTATTTTCAGTACATGCAATACGCTCGGCTCCGTTTGATTGAGCCTTGAGCACACAGACAATTTCATTTTCAGTACATACAATACGATCGGCTCCGTTTGATTGAGCCTTGATCGCACAGATATTTTTCATTTCAGTATTTTATGTTTGTTGTATTGGTTGTAGAGTTATATAGGACTAATCATAATTCACTGATAAAACCAATGAAAATTTGACAAGAATATGGTGGATACGCCGCTGGTACTTCCTATATATAAGTATTCTTGTCAAAGGATCAGAGGCATTGTCAGACAGTTATGAGAAGTTCTATGTAGGATTTACTAGTTTCTTGGTAACTAATCATAACTTGTGGATAAAACCAATGAAAATTTGGCAAGAATATGGTGGATACGCCGCTGGTACATCCTATATATATAAGTATTCTTGCCAAAGGATCAGAGGTATTATCAGGCGGTTATGAGAAGTTCCATGTAAGATTTGGTATTGCCTTGGTTGAAATTGTGTTACGTTTATATCATCTTGCTGTTTAGAGAAATTGGAATTGTGTTCCATTTCTACATGAACTAACCTCTCCATCATAACAAACGAGAGAGGAGCTTCCACCATTCAAACATATATGTTATCAGAATGTGGATTCAAATATTTGCTGTTGTGTTTATTTGCGTTCAAATATTAGCTGTTGTGTTTATTTATGTTCATATATTAGCTGTTGTGTTTATTTATGTTCCATGTAGGTTGTAGTATTGGAAGTTTTGCCTTAGGATATAACCATACCCTTCCAAACATATCCAAACTTTTATGCATGATATCATAGTTAGCGAATAAATTCTGTTTATCAATACTTTTACAGTAGGCAACAAAAAGCAATTCCTGTAATAGGGTACTTAGCTCTTACAAGGAACGTTACCGCCTCAAACAAAAACTTAAACCCTTACTTCTTTTTCTAAGCATGTAACTGTCAACACCATCATTCTTTTAGTCAAATATGTCTCTATTTAAATTTCGGGACGAAATTTCTAAAAAGCAGGGGATACTGTAACATCCGTCAAAAACGGATTTTACCAAACCCGCTCCGTTTATTAACCGAACAGTCAGTTAAAAATTTCGTTGCGAATTAAATGCCCAAAATAATTTTAAACGATACATAATCAATTATTATACGGGAATATATAATTAGTTTTTGAAAAACTGTCAAAAATAAGAAAATAAAAATACTTTGTTCCTGCCGGGTTTCGAACCCGGGTCAGTAACCGGTCCAGCAACGACTTAACACACAACACACAAACCACTGCGCCACTGATGTCTTTTGTTAATTATTAAGATCATTAAATTCATATCATGATTTTCCAAATTCAAAACCGGCGCCCAAAGTTCAGTCGTCGGAAATCCCGGCAATCTCGCGAGTATTTAACGAATCCTTCCGTTATAACGTAAACTTTAAACCTATATCGGTTATAACCGACGTTTGAGTCCGCGACACCATCTATAACCGCCGGAGAAATTCAAACCAATGAATCCAGTTGGAAATCGGGCCAAATACATCGACGATTTGCCCTATAAAAACCACCTCGAACCTCTGCAAACACTTTCGCTCAAAACCACACCCTTTCTCGGCGAAAACTCTCTCGCCGGAATTTTTCTGTTTGTCGCCGGAAAACCGGGTTCTCCATTCCTGAGCCTTATTGAACCCCCTAAGCTTATACCGAAGTCACCCATACCTTTTTCAAACTTTCTGAAGGCTCGCTGCTGCAAGACACCTGACGCCGGAGAATATTGCTGTCGCCGGAGTTCTGCCGGAAAACAGAGGAAGATAGTCGGTATACCTCACGCCTAATTTCCTTTCTTTTTATTTATATCTCACCTTTGATTAATCATAAAACGCTAAAGAACATGATTTAACACATCGAACCAGTCGGATTTTCCGACTCTGGTTAAAATCTGACGAAGAAGACGATGAACCAGTAACTCATAAGTATAATGTAAATCAAGAAATAACTCGGGTTAGACACACAATCCAGCGGCGGACTGTGTGCACAATAAACACACAAAGGTCTCGAGTTCGAATCCTGTTCCACACACGCTGCGTAAATAAAAATGTTTTTTTTTTGTTAACTGAACCGGATTCATTTTATATATATGTTAAGTATATTAATAACCGGAATAATAACCAAGTTAGACACACAGTCCAGCGGTGGACTGTGTGTATGTTTAATCAAAGCACACGAGTTCGAGTCCGGTCTTCTGCATCGACCCGGACAATTATTTTACCTTTTTAAATAAGTCAGAAATGAAAACAAATAGTTTGTATTTAAGTATAATAAAAATTGGATTATATAACATGTTAAACACACAGTCCAGCGGTGGACTGTGTGTTATCATAACCCACAGGTCCCGGGTTCGAGACCTGTGGAGCGCACCGTCCGAATCAATTAAAACGTTTTTAAAATAAAAGAATTTTCTGTTTAACTTAATTAATATATAAATATAATTAAAAACGGATATATGACGGGTTAGACACGTAGCTCAGTTGGTAGAGCTGCGTGCACGCGTACGGGAGGTCTCGGGTTCGAGCCTCACCCAGCGCACTTATATTCGCACTCGAACCGGTCAACGGTCAGTCAACGGTCAAAGTCAAAGTCAACGGTCAGAAAAAGTCAAATTTTTTATTATTTTTATTTAATTATTTTAATTAAAAATCAATTAAAAATACTTAAAAATAACATTTTTAAGGTTAGAAAATAGCCTTAAACTCACAAAAATACACCCAACAATCCTACTAAAATAGATTAATAAAATCCGTTTACTTACCAAACCATAATGCGATTTATCTAGGTTAATCTCACTCGTGGGTAAAACCACTTCGCGTGCATTCAACATCATCAACCGAACGCACCCACTGTGAGTGAATCTTACAACTCCCCTTTTTAATTACACGTTTTGGGGTGTGTCATGTGTCTCAAATAATTAACTCGTTTATTTAAATTTGTGCCATACCATATCATGACCTAAACTTAGATTGTTTATATTGTTGTGATTACTTATTTCATTTTGTCAAATTATATGAAATTCATTCATTAAGCCCATCAGTTCCTCGCGGGAGACGAGTTGAACAACGCGTGCCTCAAAACCAATTCTTTATTGTTCATGTGTGTATCATTGAGTTTATATTGTTTGTAGTTGTGTCATTCATATATTCATGTTTATGCAATTCATTCATTAGGCCCATCAGTTCCTCGTGAGAGACGAGTAGAGCAACGCGTGCCTCTAGATGTTCCATTATTGTTCATGTGTGATTTATTTAATATCTAATGATTGTTGAATAAGTTTACATCTATTTTTACTCATGTTTGGTTGTGCACATATTTCATAATCAATTTAATAAACTTGTTCAAATGTTTTTCCATAGGATTCACTCGCCAACTTTATGTTGATCCAAAACCTTTTTACACATGATACAGGTGAACAGGTTGAAGCAAAGAAAACATAGGAAATGCCTTAGAAGAGAACAAAGATGCTTAGATTGATAGCTAGAACATGTTGTAACATTTATTGTAAATTTCCATTAAATTGTATTTAATGAATATGAAACGCATAATAAATGTCATGAGCTTTGATGATAACCCAATCATGCCCCGATCACCTTTTCCGCTGCGGGTCGGGGTGTGACAACCTATGCGTCCAGACAACTGAAAGTGCACGAGAAAAACTACACAACTCATGATTTGGAGTTAGGAACTGTTGTGTTTGCCTTGAAGATTTAAAGACATTATCTGTATGGCACGAAGTGTACAATTTACACTGACCATAAGAGCCTCCAGCACATCTTTGATCAGAAGGAACTCAACATGAGACAACGGCGTTGGGTAGAGTTACTTAATGATTACGAGTGTGATATTCGCTATCACCCAGGCACTTACATCCACAATTCTATGCTGCTGAAGCCACAGCAGGTTGTTGGTCAACGATTCCACCAACGACTCGGAGATGGCGCGGGAGTTCTCGGAATCCTCCATTTTTTTCTCACCCGCCTCCACCTTCGCATTCGCCAACTGCAGCCTGCGCTGAAGCTTAGCCTTCTCCACAGAGGCTGCTTGGAGGTCTATCTTGGCGCACTCTAAAGTAGCGCACGCCTCAACCTGCTTGATTAACAAGGTTAGAATGACAATTCAATAACATTAAAAAGGGAATGAACACAAAGACAAGGGGGTACCTCTTTCTGCTCACTGTGTGCGGGTTGCACACTAGCTTGTGCAGCTGCGGCAGCTGCCGCCTCCTTCTCTTTCTTCTCTCGCGCCACATCGGGACGCAACTGGGCCAGTTCATCCCTCAGGGATTTGTTCTCCCTGTTATCCCTTTCACAAGCCTCTTTCCTCAACTTGCGCTCCTCAGCAAGTTTCGCGTCCAAGGCTTCGACCCGTCTTTTCCACCCCACTGCGGACCATTCTTCAATCCGCTGGTTATCGGAAAAGGCAGTCTCCTTTGCCTGCACCGCAGCTTCACGCGCAACCACTTGAGCTCGCTCTTTACCAAGGACCGCTTGGGCAACCTCAAGATCTTTCTGTTGTTTCACCAGGCCCCGCCATTCTCGAACAATCTTGTAAGTCACAAAGGCGGACCTGGAAGCTGCCTGGAGGTACGTATGGTACGTCTTTTCTTCTTCATGATCAGAAAGCAAACGTACCTCCGCTGGGGGAAAGCTCCCTTAAACCACTCACGGCACGCCGGTCAGTGAGAAAAGTCTTCTCATTTCTCTAACTTCCACACAGGAGTGTGGATCTCTTCAGCTTGGGCGGAGGATAAAGACCTATAATAATAATCCCCCGGAGTTTCATCCGGGCGGATTGGAGACACAGCATGGGCAGAAGGCCCCGCGTCATCCCCGGGTGCCGGTTTTTCCGCATGCTCCCCTTGTGGAGCACCGGTCTGAGCATCCTGGGCGGAAGCCGTTCCCACCGGCTCCGCCTCACCAACATTAACCGCGCTACACAGATGTGCGTGTTCTTCCCCCACCACAACGGGTTCTTCCACAACGAACCCCAATTCTTCCATTTCTACCACAGGTTCCCCAATATCCACTCGCGATTCCTCAACAACAACCACAGGTTCTTCAATATCCTGTTGTGGTTGCGTCAATGGACCAACCAGACATTCCACCACCGGAGAACCCACATTAGTACCCATACCGGAACCTTCCACCACCACGTGAGGCCCCTCCCTCACGCTGATCGGTTTTCTTCTGCCCCAGCAGCAGAGTTTCCTCCTTGACCACCGGCCGGGGTCATTGGAGAATCAATGCCTGCAGCACATGTGCCGGACTCCACAGAAACCGGCTCATCATCCACTGCACAATGACAACAGTTAGCCATGAATGAAATAACAACCAGAAGAAAATCGTGAAGGTTACCGAAAACTACCGAGCAATATCTTAGCAGTTAGTGACCCCAGATCTCCCCGCTTCCCCATATGCTTTCGCGCAACCTTTTTGGGTAGTTGCGCGGAGAGGTCCTCCTTCGGACGCCTCTTCCGCTTCAGAGGCACCTCTGGGATCTCCTCAGTGTCCTCCGGACTAGCAGGTTTGGCGGTCGGGATAATCGTCTGCTTTGGTGCAACCTTCTTTGCACCTACAGGTTCAAGACCCTCCCATGAGTCAGAGATGACCACATAAGCATTCCACTTGTCAGAAATAACGCGCTTACCTTTGGTAGGGCCTGCCCCAGGTTGAGTTGCCTCCTTCTCCACTACCGCGCTCGACCCTGCCCGCCTCTTCTTCTTGTGATCTGGGCCAACGCCCAAATCTCCCAGCGCGCCTGCATTACAACAAGAACAATACATAAGTCATTTGCAAAGTTGAAGTATTCAACAACAGGAACTTACCAGTAGAAGGCACCAGAACCTCCAGGTCCGCATCCTTGATCAGGGCAAAATTGCCCAGGACCTGCGCATACCAAGTGGGCTCATCCGGGCCTAAGGGGAGCTTTTCAATTTGCTCTTCTTTCCTCTGAAAGGCGACCAAGAACAATGGGGCTCCTGCAAACAAAACACATGCATGTTAGCCAACTAAAAACTCAAAGTCAAAAAAACACAACGGAATAAGAGCACTTACTCCGATCCCCCTCAACGTATACTGGACGGTACCAGCGGTTGGGTTTCCACAGCAGGCTCATCCCCGCCGCCACCAGTACCCTCTCAGGCAACTGAATCGCCGAGATTTCCTTCAGATCACAATACCAGGAATCCAACACTGGTATTGGGATGGTCTCCGCCGGAATCTCATCCAGCCCTCGGAACGTCAAAGGCACAGGAATAACACCGGCCTTCACAAAAAAGAATTTTGCCTTCCAATCATGGAAGGACTTGGGGGGAGAGAGCAAAATTTTCCGTGCCTACGCACGGTGCTGAAAAGAATAAAACCCCATTGAACAATGAAGTTGATAAAAAATGCGGAAACGGTCATCGGTGGGAACAGACCTCGTCGACCGGCACAGAAACTCGAAGTGCTTGATCCTCACCATTCCCATCGGATTCAACTGGGAAAGGTGGAAGCCATAGTATTGCAGCACTTCAAGAAAAAATTTGGTGGCGGGCAACCGGAAGTTACCCTCACCGAAAAATCATAAAACAGGGTGATATAGCCCCCCGGAGCATCGGCGGCTGTCTCACCCTCAGCCGGCAACCGGGCATCCCAGTTGGGAGGAAACCGGAAACCAGAAACCGGACACAATGTCCTGAAGAGCTTGCCGGCTCAGCTTACAAGCCGGCAAAGGGGGCGGAACCCTAACACCAGAGGTAGATTCAGGCCCTCTAGACGCCATAAAAACAAGAAAAAGAAAAAGTTTTTGAAGACAACTTTGAAGAACACAAGAACTCTAAGATTGCAGAGAAGAGAATGAAAGAGAAGTTGAGTGAATGAGGAAAACCCTTACCGGAGTGCCTCTATTTATAGTACTCGCATTTAATGCGGTTGGAGAACATGCTCTACGCGTGGCAATCACAGCCAATCAGAGAAAGACGCGTGGCAAGCAAGTTGCAAAAGACGGTTAACATGCGGACGTGGCCTCCACTCTCCCTGCCAATTCATTAATGAATGGCAGGCGAAACGGCTGAGTGCACGCTACAGCTGTTAGACGTCTTTTCAACTCCCATTTTTCTCACCCACTCACCTGCAACGTCAGAAAGACAGAGTTTCGAATTCCAAGAGCTTGATGACAAAATGTTTCCTTCACACAAACGTTTTTCTCTCAACCCTTATCAAAATTTTTTCGCCACTACATTAACGTCTCAAGCAACACCTCTTCTAGTCCAGCACTCCTCCCACTTTACAACATGCGCGTAGGAGCAACATTGGACTAGGGGGACTTGAGGAGGTATGGTACCAAATGACCATACCTTGACTACATTTCACAAGGACAACCTTGCATGCAACATGCAACGGTGCGATTTCCAAACAACACCAGGTCGTACAAAGAGCCTTGTGCACTCAGCGCAACGGTGAATTAGACCAAACACCATCAGGTCACACAATGAACCTTGCGCACTAAAGGCAATGGTGGATTAGACCAACACCAACAGGTCATGCAATGAGCCTTGCGCACGCAGCGCAACGGTGAATTAGACCAAAACAACACAAGTCACACAACGAGCCTTGCGTACTTGGCACAACGGTAAGTCAGACTTACGTGTGTAGGCTACTAGACCCTGTGCAGAACAACATCTCTCTGAGCTGCGAATCCTAAAACCTTGCAAGGACCAGACATACATGAGAAGCGCCTCATAGTCTTGGGACAAAAGGATATACCCCTGACACCATGCGCTGGCGGGAAAAAACCCTGACAGCCTCGCAGAAGGGGCAAGCACTATACTCAAGGGTACAAAGTGGCAGAACTGTGACCAAGGGTTGCTCGGTAGGTTGCGTGTGACAGTGTCCATGACCAGTGATGCAGACGTCAGACCATACACCAACCATATCTTTGCCAGTGACTATTCCACTTTCTCCCCTTTCGGCTGGCAGCAGGCTTGACACCAGAGACGGCTGCCTTTACACGTGGCACCACTCAACATCCGACAAAACACACCTTCCTGACAGAGGACATTAATTCTCCTACAGGGAGCATTTAATGTCTTACGCAAAGGGATAAAAAGGATGTCTCTGGCTGTATGGGCCGAGCCCAAGGCCCACCAGCACCTCTCCTGAACATACCTTGTTCGACTATAAATAAGTAAACGGATCTCCAGGTAAAAACACGCATACATCCACAATCACTTACAACGTACTTACTACCTTATTCTCAATCCACAAATACTTATTCTCACGCTGGAGTGTGGTCATGGAGAAAACCACCATTTTCCTCATGGCTAGATTAATGGCACTGCTAGTTTTGCAAATTAGCTTAAGTGAGCTTACACCCAAAGAGTGAAGTGAAAGGACAACCCTCTATGCAGAGACACACGGGTTGTAACTTATATATCCCTGGATATCCCTAGGTTCAACCGGTGTTTCGTCAGTGTTTACCTTGAAGATTTAAAGACATGATCTGTATGGCACGAAGTGTACAATTTACACTGACCATAAGAGCCTCCAGCACATCTTTGATCAGAAAGAACTCAACATGAGATAACGGCGTTGGGTAGAGTTATTAATGATTACGAGTGTGATATTCGCTATCACCCAGGAAAGAGCGGGAAAAGCCCCTTCGTGTCCGTGCTTTCGGTGAGAACCAGATTCGCACAAATGAGAAATATGAAGTATGTGCTAAGTCTTGGACGGGTTCAGTGGCTAATGTGATTGGATTAAGATTGTATGTGGATGCTAGCCCATTGTTTGGTGGTAGTGCAGCTGGTGGAGCTTCAACCTGTAGAAGAAGCAGATACAAGCTTTGGGCTGCAGATACAAGCTTTAGATTGAAGATACAAGCTTTGGGCCACTACAGAAAAATGTGGTTTACAGTCCTGTGGAGCTTCTACACAGATACAAGCTACTACAACCTAAAACATGCATTATTTTAGGGTGAGAAAATGAGAAAAAGCCAAAAAGAGAAAATACTTGAAAAACAAAAAAAAATCCAAAAAGATTTTATTGTATGATGGGAAAGAAATGTTTGTTTATAAATGTCTAAGAATTTTGAAGAACTTAATGTAAATCAAGAAGTAGGGTTGATGAAGATTGAGATGATGTTAGTTGCTGACAAAGCATAAAGCATCACAACAACAAAGTGTACCTGATTCAGAAGAACCAGATACGAGTCATCGTCGAACAATGATAGTACTTTTGAAGAAGTACCAGTGAACCTGCTTGAAAGAGAAAAAGATTGACAAAGAAAAGAGTTGCTGGGAATCCCCCTCTCGTAATCTTTTTAACAAGATTTTCAAGCAAAGCTAATCGTAATCCTGATATGAAGCTAATCACAAGAAAAGAAGAAAGAGACCAGTGCTGAGAATTCAGAGGTCAATAACTTCCACAACATCTACAGCACAGTGATAACCACAGACTTCACTGAAAACGTTGTTGAATTCATGATAAGAAGACAATTTGATGCATCGGTCTAGGTGGAGATTGTTAGGCCCTAGAAGTGTGAAACTGATGCATCAAATATACGCAACGAACTATGGTTGCGAACTTGGTTTAATTGGGTTAATTCATATTAGTGTTTGGACCTCTTTAGGTCATTTGGGCCATGCCTAAGGCCATGTGGGCCAGGCAGGCCCATAGGGAGCCCATGTGGGAAATGGGCTTACCTAGGTATATAAACTAGTTTGTTTCACAAACTAGTTTTTAGACCACCTTTTTACATATACCAGATGGTTTTGCTCTTCAGTAATAGAATTGTGTGCAAGTTTGAAAGTGATTCGGTATTGTTCTTGTTTTTTCAGTTTTCTTGAATCTCACCAAGTTTGAATTCACCCATCCTTGGTGATTATTTGATATCATTGTTTGATCCGGTTGATTTTGGACTTACACCTTCAAAAAAATTCTTAAACATCTGACCCACAGACTTGGGTGGCAAAGGATCAAGAAACCCACCAGGCATAACGACAACGTCTCCAGCTTTCTTCATATTCTCATTGTCTGAACTGTCGAGATCGATCACCGGAGCCGTTGAATTGTTGGTGGGTTTAGTATTCACTGTTGTTGGTACACAATTGTTGTATGGTTTCTTGTTTAACTCAAAATTGTTTCATGGTTTAGAGAATTTGAGTGGAGTGATGATCTCCGATGATGATGCTGGTCAACCTGCGAGTATATCGAGAAAGTGATAACAAACTTTTGTTTTAATTATATTCAAGAAATGTATAAAAAATGTATAATAGGAAAAGAAACTGAAAATCCCACTTTGATAAAAAAAGGATTAAAATGTGTACGACTTTGCTGGAAAACTAAAGAACAAGATAAACATGAATCCATAAATAAATTAATTATGTTTAAATTCAAAATATTTAAAAGCACCCTTAAACGACCTTAAATCACCTTCATACTCACTAATCTACTCCAACAAATTCGCCAATAAACCAACTCTTCTACACATGGCACTACAATCCTTCTTGAACACTTACATCCGAACCTGGTGGCACATCTCCGGGCTACATCTCGAACTGCGGTGGAGTCATCACCAACCATGCTTGAATTGTGATGAACTGGGTATTTTGTTAAGAGAGAGGTTGAATGATGTGAATGGTTGAGGATGATATGAATTGAGGATGATGATGGTTTTTCTCAGTTGCAGAACTTGTAAAAGGACCCCACATTTCGACTTGCATTTTCAATCCTTACGGGGCATTAAGGTCTTTTAACATAAATCCAAACGTTCAACTAACAGACGTTTGTTCTAGGGACTTGATTGCTAGCAATCGATAATCACAGGGACCGAAATCTTGGATTTATTTCAAGTAAGGACTGAATCTATGATTGGGTGTAAACCCCGAGTAGTGAAACTGTTCCTTACCCTTTACACAGGAAACGAATGCATTTTACAATACGTCATAAACCCTGCCTAAAACAAATAAGCAAATACATAAAACGACATAACAAAACCGATACAATGATCTAGACAGTTGCCAAAACGGCTACAGACATATGCACTAACAAAGACCTTAAGAATTTAGAATACGCCTGAACCAAGTAGCTTTAAATTTACGAATTGTCATAAATTATTTCAGGTGGCATTCAGCCTGCTTAGGTAAAAACTTAGCTCAAACCTAACTTGGTTAATTAAATAAAATTATCCAAAATCAAAATATAACCAAGCTTCATAACTGATAACTTAAAACTGAAGTTTGGCAATGTTTATGGTTAAAGATATCTGATAAATGAAACTATGGGTTATGATTATGGTCAAATGTAAAAATTGAATTAAAATTTTGGTTTGCACGCCAATGGTAGTAAGGTTATGGAAAAAGAAACTGAGATTGTTGAGACTTGAGAGTACATTAAACGTAGTTTAAATAAGATAATAATTAAAAATGGTTAAAGTAAGATAATGATGTAGAAAATAAAACTATTATTTAATCCGATTAAATTTCTATTTTGGATGTTGATTGTTTGCGTTCTTAGCAAACCGGATATAAATTAAGTCATAACTTCTGGTCCAATTGCATGCATTCAATGTCTATCCTACAACATTATACTACATATTTTAGTGTCAAATAACACTAATGTGTGTTATCAAAATCACTCGAAAAATAAAACTAATCTAAAACAAGCTACTATTCCAAACATTTTAGATAAAAGTGCATGCACCATATAAAAAGAAAACACCATTTTAATTTTTTTTAACTAAAAAGGTGAAAACAATGTTTCAAACACACAAACCAATTTAATTTAAATTGTTTACGGGATATGCTTTTTACTGTTCCCTTTCAAACTTTTAAACCCATGTGTTTTGACCTTTTTGTGATACCGACAAGAGTCTCATCACATCTTTTCATGAATGTCATTTTCGTAATTAAACCCAACTCCAAGCGCATTTATTGTCCCTCCTCGAGCGGGAATCACAATAACAATTTCACTTGTTGCCCGTTACACTTGTTTTCAAATTTCAAATGCTACAAGACAAATTAACCAGTCACTATACTACTTCCATAACAAAAACCCTAATTTCAATTTCACAAACCCTAAATTCTCTCTGTTCTTCACAGATTCTCTCTTTCTTTAAGGGTTTGATTCTTTCCAGTTATTATTCACAAACGCCTCAACTAATTTTAGATTTCATCGAGTGGTTTACTGGATTGAAACACAATGGGTGCTTCAGGAAAATGGATGAAAGCTTTGATTTTGAAGAAATCGGATAAGATTGATCAGGTAATTTTAACTGTTTTTGATTGTTTGAAGATGGGTTTAATGTTTAAATTGTGAATTAAGTGTTTGATTTGTTGTTTTGAATGATTAGGATAAAGTGGGGAAGAGTGGGTCGAAATGGAAGTTATGGAGGAGTTCTTCGGGGGAGATCGGTTCAGGTTGGAAGGGGTTTAAAGGAAACTACAGGGGAGCGGGATCGGATGGGTCGGATTCGGGGTCGGTTGTTGGGTCTGATGTGTTTTCTGCTGCTGTTGCTACGGTTGTTCGGGCTCAACCGAAAGATTTTAAGGTTGTGAGGAAAGAATGGGCTGCGATTCGGATCCAGACTGCTTTTCGTGGCTTTTTGGTAATTGTTGTTTGAGTGGTTGTAAAATGTTGATGTATTTGCCATACTTTTGTGTAAAATATGATTTGATTTTGATATAGGCGAGACGTGCTTTGAGAGCTTTGAAAGGAGTGGTGAGGCTGCAAGCTTTGGTCAGAGGGCGACAGGTTAGGAAGCAAGCGGCTGTGACGCTGCGCTGCATGCAGGCGCTGGTCCGAGTTCAGGCTAGGGTTAGGGCTCGACGGGTTCGTATGTCTATTGAAGGTCAAGCTGTTCAAAATATGCTCAATGAACGTCGCACGCAAGCCGAGCTCTTAAAAGAGGCTGAGGTATAAACATTCAAAACTTAAACCTATTTTATGTCGGATCGTGTTAAAGACATATAATAATTTTGAGCTTTAAACTTTGTAAACTGTAGGAAGGTTGGTGTGATCACAGGGGAACATTGCAGGAGGTTAAAGCAAAGATTCAAATGAGGCAAGAAGGGGCCTTTAAACGTGAACGAGCTCTAGCATATGATCTTGCTCAGAAGGTAATGGATCTTTACATGTTAACGGGTCAAACGGGCTAACAGTTTTTATCAAAAAGAAGTTTACTTGCTTAAAATTTTGTCGTATATATATGATTTTGGAGGTTTCATGTATCAAAACTTCTATTTCTGTGACTTTTGACAAGTTTTGATACGCTAGAGGTAAAACATACCCGTAACTCTGTTAGAATTTAAAATGGGCGGATTCGGCTTGTTCAGTTACGGGTCAACAGGGCTAATAGTTTTTGCGAAAAAGAAGTTTACTTTTTATAAAATTAGTATATATAAAGATGATTGTGGATGATATATGCTTTAAAAACATTTCTTTCTGGTTAGAGGTAAAACATAAACCGTATCAACTCATTCAACAACACATGGCTTGAAATTATCACCTCTATTTCAATAAAATAATAATTTTTTTACTTTTGTGACCTTGTAGCAACGGAAGTCAAACCCTGGGTTGGACTCCAAAACAAGTGGTTCATTAGCATCTGTCAAGAACCAACAGTTCGATACGAACAGTTGGGGATGGAGTTGGTTAGAGCGGTGGATGTCGGCTAAGCCATGGGAGAATCGGTTAATGGAACAAGGTCAAACCGACCCATTGGAAACAACTCCACCTTCATCCAAACTTTATGCTGAAAGCCAAGAAATTAGTAAGAAATCATCAGAACCCGAGTTGGTCAAAGTCAAACGAAACAACATGACCACTAGAACATCAGCAAAGCCTCCTCAAATTGCTGGTCAACGCACTAATCGGTCAACTTCTAGCCCGAGTTCTGAGCTCGTATACGATGAGAGCTCCGGTTCATCGTCTCTTTGCACATCCACCGCAACTCCAATTTCCACGGACCGAACTTCGCAAAAAGTCAACAATAATAACTATAAACCGAGTTATATGAGTTTGACTGAATCGACTAAAGCTAAGCAAAGAAACCCGTCTCCAAGAATCTACAGGCAGTCAATGGATGACTTTCAGTTTCTTAAAAACTCAGGGGTGTTATGCAGCGTTGACTCAAATGGTAGCAACTGTTCTGATCCTTCTTCGGTTAATTTGTCAATGTCTAGACTGCAAGTGGAGAAAAGTTCAATGAACCTGAGGAAAAAGAGGTGCTATGCTTGATGGTGATGGTAATCAATGTACTGAATTTGAGTTTGTTGCCAAGTTCAACAGCTTGTTGTTCTTTGATTGTTATCGTTTGCGTGTAAAGTAGTGTACGGTGTGTAATTGGAGTTGTTTGATGTTTTTAGTTTTCAATTCGTTTGTTTTAATAATTATTTTTTTTGGTTTGCTGTTTATTATAGTCGTGATTTGTTTGCTGCTTGAAGAGAAGTATGATCAAACTTTGTTGTTTGCTGCTTGAAGAAAGTAGCGAACTGAACCTAACCACCGTATGTTTTGAAAATCCATTAAAATCCGAACATGTGTCCAGTGTGTATGTTGTATCTAAGAGGTAGACATGTAAGCCAACTTGTTTCAAGATAGACCTGAGCTGCTATGCTCAAGATCTAAAGACTTAAAACAAAAGAAATACGTTAGGTGTGTTTCCATGACCTTCCCTAAATCAACAATAGACGTGTTGTGTATAGAAGCTCATCTTCTGTGTTGATATTACAAGGCTTCACTTTCGAATGAATGAAAATTATTAGTAAACAAAGGCAGTATCTTCTTATAGATCGTTTCATACCCAAAAATATTAAAAAAAAATTAGGCCCTGTACGAGATAAAAGACCCGGACCCTACCCGCCCTAGTAAAACCAGAATCTAGGGCCGTTGTTGCGTCACTTATTAATTCGATCAAACCCTTTTCAAAATCTCACATCATTGTTGCCGTTGCCTCACTCAGCCCCGCGTCACTGTGTTTTTTTTACTGCCTCTCCCACCTCAACATTTAGTATTTTTTTAATTGGGTTTGAATGTGGGGGTTGGGTTTACTTGTTTAAACATATTGTCATTTAAAATATGAATCAACTTTGGGCCACTTAAACAGACTAGGCTGATTGGTACTAAAAAAAGTCAACCAAATTTTAGCCAGTTAATTATTAAACAGATTGGCCAGGGCCCAATTTGGGTTTACTTTGGACCGAACCTATTTGGGTATTCTAATGAACCAAAACAATACGAGTAAGTTTCTAATAAAATTTACATCGAAAAGTAGAGAAATATAAGCACGTCGTAACATTATATTTAGAATTTTGTAAAACATTATACATACATTAATACCATATTACATACAGGTACTATATATAACGAACCAAACGGACACTGTATCTAGAATTTTGTAAAACATTATACATACATTAGTATCCTATTACGAGTACTATATATAACAAACCGAACAGATTCAGGTCACTTTCGAATAATTTGTAAAAGATTATTTTAGAAGTTAAGAGAAAAACAATATATGTTTATAATTTATAACTAATAATTATATTAGAACAATAAAAGAATTTAGTTGTTTACAAGAAAGGAAACGAAAACTTAAGCGAATGGTATGTATAAGTTACCAAAACGAGTTTTTTTTCCAAAAACGTTTTGGTAGAGAAAAGTATTTACCAGAATGGGTGATTTGAAAAATATTTACCAAAATGGGTATTTTCTTTAATTCTTTATTTTATCTAATCTATTATATTTTTCTTTCTATTTGTTATTGAGACAACCTATTATCATTTATTTGTTTTTATTCTTTTCTACAATCAGATCAGTATAGTTTTTTTATTTATTTTTACAGCTAGCTTGTTATAGTTTTTTTATTAATATTTAATCAAACCATGTTTTACAAAACGTTAGATCCTTGTTTGTATCTGATAATAGAACTACTAAATACATAACAACTTTCGATATAAAGTATAACTTATCTTAGAACAACATTATCGAAAGCAGCTACAATGGTTAAAGATACAATGATGAACCATTTTTGTGAATCATATTATTATAAGCAGGGGTGAAGTTAGTGTACAAGCATGGGTAGCACGAGCTACTCCTCAACCTTATCTCTATAGTGTAAAAATAGCTCTCAATTTCGTCAGATTAGTGTAATTTTGTTTATACAAAGATGCAATTGATAAAAAAAGAAATTGGGGTATCTCTGAATTTTGGAGCTAGATACACAAATGATTACAAGCATCTTTAAAAGAAATTGATAGCAAAGAAGTTGACCCAAAATTGGCTGACTGAAAAAGAAGGATATGAAATCTTCTTTTACTCTAAATATTGATTCTAATACCAAACTCCGAACATTTATATATTTATGTCGACTATTTGTAAATTTTGTAATGATAATACAATTTTGCTTTGTGCATAACGGTATTTGGTGATTCAAATATCCATCGCTATATAATATTATCTTTAAAAGCTGAAAATAACAATTCGAAAAATAAGAATCAAACATGTACTTATTTAGTAATCGTGTAAATTGCAGTACTTGCTACATATTTCGCAATATAAACATTCACTAAAATAGCACATTTCATGGTTTGATTAAAAATAAAAAGAACATATCAATGGTTCTTTTGTGCATAAAATCTAATTTAATACTAATAAAACACTTAGAATTAATATCACATATCATTCTCTATACTAATTTAGATAATTACTGCATGATATTCTCTTCTCTATTTTAATAATAAATATTGTTAATGTTACTAATTACTATATTAATTTAATATCTAATATCTAATATATGCACCCTCTCCTTTAATTAATTAATGATAATTTTTGATATCAGATTAATACACGTTAAAAGTTATCATAAATATCTAAATCTAAATTTACATTTATCTTTACTGTAAATATTGAAACATGATCGAATGAATTATAGGCCCACAAAAACATTATTAGATAATAATATTATAAATATCATATAAATAGACGTAAATTTATAATTAATACCTATATTTAAATTTACATTCATCTTTACTAGAAATATTTATAAACCCACAAGATTTATCGCAAATAAAGAAACATGTATTAATACACGACTTAACAGTGATATTTGGATTTATAATTTTACATTTTAATTGATTTTTGAATAAAAATAAAATCTTTTTTTGATTTTAGTTATTTTAATAAGTGCTAGAGTTTAGGTAGTGTTTTATGTTGATTAACCTACTACATTGTAGATAAATTTATGAAGGATTAACAACATGCAACGAAATTAACAAAGAACGTGTATTATGTAGGATATGGATCACCATTTTAATAAAAAAATATATAAATAAAATAGTAAAGATGCTCTCTATACATATTTGGGAAATTATAGTACAATGCCATGAATAAATCTAAACGAAATAATATATATGATACAACATATGTAACTAAATTGATTCAAGCCAAAGTCTTCTACAAGAGCCTTAACCGCGTCTTTTTGTATGATCCATTGTGTCGTCTTCAACGAACTCTTGAATCGCGTCTCCTTGTATGATCCTTTATGTGGGCTTCAACGAGGTCTTGAACCACATCTTCTTATACAATAATTTCCTACAAAATGAACAAATAAGTGTTGACAGTTGTGGCTGAGGCACGTGTTCAACATGCTTCCCTTAAAACAGATTTCGTGCCTCTACCAAAGACGACGCGTCTGTCTCCCAGGGTACAACAGCCGAAGCAGTCTATACTGCCGGAGATGGCCACACGCCCGAGGTTACATCAGATAAAATTATAGTGTTAAAAGTTGTGGAAAATATGAAAAGAAGGTGATGAAATCGAGTAGAGAAAACTTATCTCTCTAAATACCCAACACATGGATCTTCAAATATTTTTTACTTTTCCAAGAACTCTTCATGTATACATATATTTTCCTTGTATCATATCTCATGTATTTCTCTAGTGTCTTTTGCATAAAAGACACATAGTCTTCTAAGTATCCAAGAGTTTTTTTTAAGAGTCTCAATAATTATATACTTAAACTCTAATAAAACTCATCAATTGCCATCAATAAAACTCTACTCAAGAGTTTCACCATATGAAGAGTTAAGAGTTTCATAATTATATTCTTAAACTCTAATAAGCACTATCAAATGTCATAAATAAAACTCTACTCAAGAGTTTCACCAAATGAAGAGTTTAATTAGTAATAATAATTTCACTCAATTATTAATTAACTTAATATCCATTCACTAATTTTCCAACAATCCCCTCACATGAATGGAGATCGTTTAAAACACATAAAATTTTCAATGGAACGTCGATAGTTGAGTATTGCCGGATAAGTAGGTGTTCCCTTTGAACTTTCCGTTGTGAAGCATACTCAGTCTCCTAGTAGTTTGTAGACGCGATGTCCTCGAACAAACCCCCATTTGTATAGACGATAATACACTTCACACAATACTCTCCTTAGCCTGGTCATCCCCTCATAGTTGTGTCCGATAATGGTCGTGGAACACTTTCCTGGTTCTGCGAGAGCTCTAGGATTGTGCCCCCAATTCCATTCGATGCGACCCCACTTCTCTCTAACATAGGTGATTCTCCTTAAATCATTAAAAGCATCATGGTTAACATGATTATGCAAAATCATTTACCACATAATATGCTTAGCCTCACAATTTGTCACTGAATTTCATAGGAATGAACTAGGACGTATTTAAACACCTTTTTATCATTTAGGGGATATATAACCATATATACTAGCTTATGCATATCAGCTATGCCCCCACAGTGACCACCTTATGCATATGAATTAGTTGTCCTATTGAACTTAGATCTTGGGATCTCCAGTCAACTAAGTTAGGTTTCCTTCACACACCCTTTTCCATGGGCTTTAGTCTCATTCCACAACTTGATCTCTAATAAACCCTCAGTTGTTGGATCCGTAACATTATCTTTGACTTTGTCTAGTCATTACAAATAACTTTGCGTATTTGAGATCAGTTGTCATGATGTGTTCTTAACTCGTAAGTTAATTTTACCTATAGTCAATGTCTAAGACTATAACCTCAGTGGCCATCTGAATGTAGTTATAATATATGTCTTTGTAAGATACGCGCATCATTTACGGCAAACACATCTCCATTATGCACTACGACCTTTGTGTCCTCCACTTAGTCGTTTGTTTGCAATATTAGATTTGATTACAAAATCCTTATTGCCAAAATTTTATGGTACAAATGCAAGACACCCCCACATTTAAGTGTTATTGGATAACATCCAGATAGGGTAATGAAAACCATTTCTACATACCCTTATAGGGTTGTTTTTCTTAAATGGATCTTCCCCCACATTTCTTGTCATTTGATCAACATTTCCGTAACTTCACTTATGACACCATTTATACACATATGATTGAACAAGATCAACCTTACTATATCAATGATTCAACTCATATTGCATTAGCTTACATAAGCTTCCGAGCTGACCAAAGCAACACATGCCATTGTCATAAGTTTGTCATAAACTTAGAATAATTCTAATTTAACATCAAGAATAAGCCTAGAAAATGAGTTCTCCTCATTATCTTTTCGAGCAAACTCTTCAAAAGTTACATGTCTTTTCCTAATAATGAATGAAAATTCTCCCTTAACTTTGTCTATACACAAATTCTTTTTGTGTTCATACACATTTGAATGTTTAGAGTTAATTAGTCTCCATCAAGACCTATAATTCACCAAGTACTAGTCTAGCATGCTTTAGATTACAATACTTTAGCATGTGAACAGAAGATGCATCATTCTGATTTTTCACAGCCCCAAGGATATCATAATATCACGTTGCAACATTCATCCCTTGTTAAGACAAAATAATGAGAGTTATTCATAATCCTAAAACATCAATATTTAGGAAGGTCTCACAAATTATTGTATATAGCACATAGCTAAATTTTATCATTCAATTAAGGAACATAACTTGTTTACCTTTGATCTCTAACGCTTTACCATTGACTCATAAGTACTTAAACATAAGTCTTAATTCAAGTCACTTGGTGAACACACTCATCGCCAACAAGATGAATGTTCCTCGTTTACAATCACTATTATGTGGAAGATAGAGTCAACTAGATCCACACTCAACAACATGGCATTCATAATTTTGCCATAAGTGATTTGCACACATCTATTATTATTCATTAGGAGATATGTATATTTAGGATGCTCTCCCAAACGAAGGTAAAATTTCCATATTCAAGTGATAGACGCGTCTACGTATAAATCTCGCAAGATTTATTAAAGGTATACAATAACATATAGTACTTTTACTTCCATATGTTAGAATTCAAACTTGTGAATTTTCCAATGACTTCTAACGAAGTATTTTGACATGAATCTCGTTAGTGTATTTCATCTCAATACACTCAGTATGTTCTTTCATTAATCAATGCAACAACTCTCAAGTTGTTTATGTCCAAATATATTCATGTAATATCCGTTTAAAGCCAATTCTTTTAAACCATGTATAGTTGACGTTATAATTACTTTCCACAAAAATAATTTATACGTCACAAATATTAGTGATTTATTTCTTTGTAAAAAATTGCGTGTGTTATCCGAAGATATTGAAAACAAAACAATAACTAAATCATAAGTGTCAAACACTTTTGAAATTTAAACGGAAGCATAGACGATATGTAGACATCAAATATCAAAGTGCTTTTATCTTCAACACTTTATAATCTGACCAGAATATTCTAAACGATATCGTCCCATGGCATGTCTTGAGATACTCCCTCAATAAGACTCCATGCACTTGTAAGTACAAGTTTCTCATTTCATCTGAAACTTTAAACTTAGACAATTCTACATAAAACAACACCAAGTTGTTACAAAGACTACATTTAAGTAGTAAACTCGAACAGTTAAATTTGTTCACAACAACACCAAGTTGTTTTCCACAAAATAATATCCATGAGATTGTTACTTTGTTCACCATATGCTACTTTCAGCAATAGTAGCGAACCATTTGAATTATCAATACTATGCAAAACTTTGTTTTAAAAATCACTCTAAAACATTTCCTTAGTTTTACAATATACTATATTAATAATATCAATTAGAGTTTATGAAAACATAAATCAAAATTCAAAATATCAAATGGTTTTATATTATTTAGTCTTACTACGCATGTACTAAATGTTTTCTAACAGGGATATTAGAAAAATTGTTATAACAGCACATATAGAATCGAATGTTTACATAAAACGTTTTCCAATGATAAAGTTTATAAAATAAACCATTTCTCATCATTTTTAATGCACATATACGCAATTAAATGTTTACATAAAACATTTCCATTCATTATGACTTATATAATGAACAATCTCTAACATTTTATTTGTGATACACATCTTCTAACACACATGTTAGAAAATTTAAGTCATTATATATATATAATATATATAACATGACCATTTTGATTTAGAAATCACAAATTAAAGTTAGTGATAAATCTCATACAACACCATCACTTATGGTGATTTAATTTTGAAGCCAATCAAACATCAACTTCAATGCATGACTTTTTATTTATAAACAATGTAAAGCATTAATGTGTTTATATTCACTAAAATCAATTTTACAACAAATTACTTATATAAAATGTTTACATAAAACATTTCAAAGAATTTGTATTTTAACAATCGTGTTAAAATGAAAGAAATTTTAACGCGCACGTTAAAAAAATATTAACATTTCTAAAAAATGTTAATTCGACTTGTTATAAACACATATATGGTAAATAAATAAGTCATTTCTAATATACACCTTAGAAAATAAACAATTAAAAATTGCTTCCAAACAAACACTTTTCATGAACCGCTTCTAAGACGCATGTTAGAAGACAAATGATTACAAAAATCATTTGCATTTTTTTATAAACTGTTTCTAACACTTTTATTAGAAATAAACAATTACAAAAATTGTTATAAATCTTATCAATAAATATGTTTTAACATACTTGTTAGAAATAAATAATTATAGTAACCATTATCATACCTAGGATCTAACAAGCTCGTTAGAAATACATGATTACAAAAATTATTATAAGGCTTATTAGTTTATACAAAATAAACTATTTCTAACACGAAGTCGGTCCAACGTGCACGTTAGAGAATTTTAACGTTTACAAAAAAAGGTATGGTTTACACTAAAAACCCTGATCTAACACAAAGATTAGAAAAATTAACGATTACAAAATCGTTTCAAAAATCAAACGGTTGAACCAAAATTATTCGTTTTGTACCATGGTATAGGATTTAAGATTGTATCTCAATCTCAATTAATCCAAACACAACAAGTTGTACTACATACATATTTCCCAAAACAATTTTTATAAGATCATAATCTCTAATTTTTTTTTATAAATCCTTTCGTGAACCCAAAATCCTTATAAATAAGGTTTTAAGATTGTAGCAACAATCTCACGAAATCTGTTTTAAGCTTGTAGGATATGGGTCACCATTTTAATAAAAAAATATATAAATAAAAATAGTAAAGATACTCTCTTTACATATTGGGAAATTATAGTACAATACCATGAACAAATCTAAACGAAAGAATATATATGATACAACATATGTAACTAAATTGATTCAAGCCAAAGTCTTCTACAAGAGTCTTAACCGCGTCTTCTTGTATGGTCCGTTGTGTCGTCTTCAACAAACTCTTGAATCGCGTCTCCTTGTATGATCCTTTATTTGGGTTTCAACGAGGTCTTGAACCACATCTTCTTATACAATAATTTCCTACAAAATGAACAAATAAGTGTTGACGGTTGTGGCTGAGGCACGTGTTCAACACGCTTTCCTTAAAACAGATTTCATGCCTCTACCAAAGACGACGCGTCTGTCTCACAGAGTACAACAGCCGAAGCAGTCTGTACTGCCGGAGATGGCCACGCGCCCGAGGTTACATTTGATAAAATTATAGTGTTAAAAGTTGTGGAAAATATGAAAAGAAGGTGATGAAATCGAGTAGAGAAAACTTATCTCGCTAAATACCCAACATATGGATCTTCAAATATTTTTTACTTTTCCAAGAACTCTTCATGTATACATGTATTTTCTTTGTATCATATCTCATGTATTTCTCTAGTGTCTTTTGTATAAAAGACACATAGTCTTCTAAGTATCCAAGAGTTTTTTTAAGAGTCTCAATAATTAAATACTTAAACTCTAATAAAACTCATCAATTGCCATCAATAAAACTCTACTCAAGAGTTTTCACCATATGAAGAGTTAAGAGTTTCATAATTATATGCTTAAACTCTAATAAACACTATCAAATGTCATAAATAAAACTCTACTCAAAAGTTTCACCAAATGAAGAGTTTAATTAGTAATAATAATTTCACTCAATTATTAATAAACTAAATATCCATTCACTAATTTTCCAACATATTATATGTGTTGATTTTTAGGTAGTGTTTTATGTTGATTAATCTAATACATTGTAGATAAATTTATAAAGGATTAACAACATCCAACGAAATTAAGAACGAATGTGTATTACATGTGTTGATGATAGAAATTGTGTAATTATATGATATCTATAAAAATTTGCATACCTGAATTATTTTTCTTAGATACAACAATATAAAATAAATGCACTATTACACAAATCTCTAAATAATTCTTTGTACATAACAATTGTTGATTTATTCGTTATATAATAAAGATTTTGTTTCTCAACTTTAGAACTTTCGTATTTTTTAATTAATTCTATTTTTATCAATTGATATTTTAATATATAAACATTATCCGACAAAACTACCTTCAATATCAATAATCACTAATATTATTTTAAATATTATTCAAGTATAACGATTATTTATTTTTTCTCAGTATTTAAATATCATTTAAAAAAAGTACTTACCTGGTATTCAAATAACAGAGACACAAAACCTAAGTCAATAGAGATCAGTATATAGTTCAAAATATCATACGTCTATGATAGATGCATATGAAAACTACATATAGCAATAACATAACTAATATACATATCCTAACCCGATATCTACCCATTACCTAGCGTGGTTTATTTTAGAAAAAAAAAAAAAAGAAATCGACATAAAAGAGCTTGAGCTCTGATACCTGATTGTAACACCCCAATTTAGCTAGGACTCATATTATTTGATGGTGTATTTCATCTTACAAAGTTTTCCCCGTCCAAATTTCTTCATGACCCTAATCAAAGAAATATTTTATAAAGTAAGAAAAAGTGTAACTTGATCGACCCTAATAAGGAAATGTTTTTTAAAATACGAAAGAGTAACTTACTTATATTTTAATATTATTAATTTATTTTTTCTACCAATTTTTGACATAGTAAATTAACCATTAATTATGAAAATATTTTATCCGGCATATATAAAACGTTAACTTAGATCATATTTTTTACAATAACTAATTATTAATTAAATCCACACAACAATTATTAATGACATTAACAAATCTAATTTATGATATACCAATAAATTTATTTTTATTTATTTTAGGTAAAGTTATATCTAAAAGACACTGCAAAAGATATTATTAATTAGAGAAAAGCACCCGAATAGTCTTTGTGGTTTGCTCCGATTTCACCTTTAGTCTCTATATTTTCAAAATTACAGCTATAGTCTCCAACTTTGACACATTCATTCTCGGATAGTCTCTGATGTTGATGGGGGTTAGTTTTTTCAGTTAAGTGGATGTGAAATGAAAGAAATACCCTTACTAATTAAATATAATAAATTAAACATTAAAATAAATATTATTTTTATAGGCCCACCTTCGTTACCCCGACCCACCCCCACTTTGTTTCAACAACCCATCTTCTTCCCTTTATACATATATCTAGAGAGTGAGAACACACAAACTTACAGAGAGAAAGAGGATGCAGATAGAGAGACAAGAGAGTTATACGAAGAGGGAGAAAGAAACATAGCCGGCGAAGAGAACGATAGCGAGAGAGAGAGAGAGAGAGAGAGAGAAGAGACGGTGGTTGTTGTCGGAATCAAAGTTACAGTAACCTAAGGAGTCTTATGAAAATCCAAATTAAAGATCATGCTTCATCTCCTTCGTCCCACATTGTAACTCGGCGGAAGTACGGTGAATCTATCACCATTTTTTGAAATCAAGTCCATATATGCTTCATAACTGCATTTAACTCTAATCATAAACCAATTTAACCTCATTTTTTTACTGGATCATCCATATTTCTCCTACCAAAACGCCCCGTTGCCACCATACAACGAACTACCGTCGGCCCCCAGGATCTCTGGTTCGCAAGCCTCACCCTCCACGGTGTCCCTCTCTTAGCTGGAAACGTGACCTGCCGCCAATGGACCAACGCCGATGATCGTTAGTTTTCAGACGACGACGGTTGGTTGCTGGACATCAGACCCACTTCCGAAATCTAAGTTGAATCTCGGTTTGTTGTGTTTCTTTTGCCCTAATTTTTCAGTTACGAGGGTTTTAGATAGTTCTTATTTTAGGATTTTAGAGAAGCATGGGTGAAGATGATATGGTGGAGGTGGATTGTAGTGGTGGTTACAGTGAAGGTGGGGGTGGGTTTGTAGGAAGAGGGAATGAGGGGTTAGGGGTGGTAGATGGTGGTGAAAGGTGGAGATGGTGGTGGGTGGTTTAGAGTGGGGTGGGTGGGTGAGGTGGGGGTGATTAATTATATTCTTTTAAATTTTAAGATATTAATTAATAGGAAGCATTATAGTCATTTCACACAAACTTAATTGAGAAAACTAACTTCTATCTACGTCAGGGACCATCCGAGAACGAATTTGTCAAAGTTAAGGACTATAGCTGTAATTTTAAAAATGTAGGGACTAAAGGTGAAATCGGAGCAAATCAGAGGAACTATCTAGGCACTTTTCTTTGTTATTTATATACAATATTATATGTAATGTAACATGTACTGTCACTCAGATGAAGTATATATATATATATGTTTGTGTATTACATATTTTAATATTCAACATATGCAATGCATGAACTATTATGGTATTTCAGTGATACTAATTAACATAAGTAGGTTTTATTATAGATTCAAGTCAGTTGTATGTAATGCAAATGGTAATAAAATAAACATCAGTTATATGAATATTTTTTAAAGATTATATAATCATATTGTTTTTATTATACAAAACTGTATAATACACTGTTTTATAACCTAGTAATATGAACTTTTTTTTAAAGATTATATAATCATATTGTTTTTATTATACAAAACCGGGTAATACACGTATTTATAACCTAGTTATATGAATTTATTTAAAGATTATATAATCATATTGTTTTTATTATACAAAATAATTTAGTTAAAAGGAAAGGCGTTTTGGTATCTTACATGTAACTAAAAAGGATAATTTGGTAATTTAACATATAGTGATTAATTAAGATAATTATTAAATACTAATTGTTACAACTTAAGCTTTTAGGGTTCACCAACCCACTTCATCTAGTCATCTTTGTTTATCATCCTCTTCTCTTACAAGTGTTGCCGCCGGCAGTCACCACCACCACCAGAAATTATCACCTCAACCCCCAAAACCACCAGAATCACCTCAAAAAACAACTACCAATTGGGAAATCGACTTATCTATGATTTTACTCTAAAAAATTCGAAAGCTTATTCACTATAAGACATCTTTATAGACGTGTAAATGAACTACACATTAAGTGAATTGCATGTAAACCATTTGACGGGAAGTTCAAAAGAACCTGAGCATATATTTATGTTCATTTAATTAAACAAACAAACATAAAAGTATAAAACACAAGTTATGTTTGTTCATTTACGTTTGTTTTTGCTCATTGATTTACGTTTGTTTGTTTCCCTTTAACTTATATTTATTTGTTCATTTATCTTCATTCATTTGCTTTAGTTCATTTTACATTTAAATTTATTTCCTAGTTATTATTAAAACTAATTGGCCCATGCCCATCTTTACATATTTATTGGTTTATGTTCATTTCTTTAAGTTTGTATTCGACTTAAATTAAGATATTGTTGTTTACTTTTAAAATGCAACATAGTGTTGAATCATGTGATTAGTGATTATAGCCTTAACTTAGACATTTTTGTTTTTTAATTGGTGTTCGTTTATGTTTCCAAAATAAAATATCTTGGTTTAGGTGTTAATTTTTGTTCATTTTGACATTTAAAATTAAACAGACGAATACAAACAAACACTAGTTTATGGCCTATTTCTTTGTATCAAAACAATGGAAATCTTAAAAATTGTGCATTTCACAAATCTTCAAAGCCTTGAACTTCACCTTATGTTAAGTAGGTTTTGTAGTTTTTGTAACATCCGTCCAAAAACGGATTTACCAAACCCGCTCCGTTTATCAACCGAACAGTCAGTCAAATTTTTCGTTGCGAATTAAATGCCCAAAATAATTTTAAACGATCCGTAATCACTTATTATGCGGGGATATATATTTAGTTTTTGAAAAACTGATAAAAATAACAAAATAAAAATGTTTGAATCATGCCGGGTTTCGAACTCGGGTCTCTACCGGTTCAACCAAACACTTAACTCACACACCGTAAACCACTCCGCCACTTTGATTTTCTGTTAAGTAAATGGATTTATTAAATCAAATAATGATGTGCGGAATTCAAACTCAGTCAACTCGCGCCCCAAACAGCTGTCGTCGGAAATTCCGACGACTTCGCCCATAAATTACGCAATCGCTCAATTTAACCAATTAGTTGACTCCAGCGACAGCTAGCCAACGTCTGGAAACCGCGTCATCATCCAAAATCGCCGGAGAACAGTTGACTTCGAATATAGACCGAATTCAGACCCCATTCATCTCGTTGCTACCCTATAAATACACCCACAACTCGCCAGAAGTTTTTCACACTCAAATCGAACCCTTTCTCGGCGAAAAATCACTCGCCGGAGATTCTTGATACTTCGCCGGAAAAACGTATCAGTAATCTCTGAGCTTACTGAACCCCCTAAACCTTCACCGAAGTCACCCACAACCTTTTCAAGCCTTCGGAAGACTCTCTGCTGCAAGATACTTGTCGCCGGAAAAAGACTTCTGTCGCCGGAGTTCTGCCGGAAAACAGAGTAAACTCAGTCGGTACCCTTCACGCCTAATTCCTTTCCTTTTTACTTTTATCTCGTTTGTAAATGATCATTTAACGCTAAAGAAACATGAATCAACATTATGAACCAGTCCGTCGTCACTTCCGGTTAAAACCGGTGAAGAAGACGAAGTTCGATAATGGTTAAGTATAATTAAATTCAAGTTATTTACCGGGTTAGACACACAGTCCAGCGGTGGACTGTGTGCACTTTTAACGCTAAGGTCACGAGTTCGATTCCGGTTTCACACACGTCGCCTCGATAAAAATCCTTTTTTTTTAACAAACTGAACCGGAGTCGCCTGGCGTATATGTTAAGTATATTGATAACCGAGTTACAACCAAGTGTGACACACAGTCCAGCGGTGGAGTGTGTGTCCGCTAACCCACAGGTCCCGGGTTCGAGACCTGTGGAGCGCACCGGTTATTGAGATTAAATTCGTTTTTAATAATAAATGATTTCTGTTAATTCTAATTAATATATATATATAATTAAAATCGGATATATAACGGGTTAGACACGTAGCTCAGTTGGTAGAGCTGCGTGCACGCGTACGGGAGGTCTCGGGTTCGAGCCTCACCCGGCGCACAACAATATGCTATAAACCGGTCAACGATAGTCAAAGTCAACGGTCAACGCGTACTGTAGCAATAAAATAAAATATTTTTTTATTATTTTTATTTAATTATTTTAATTAAAAATCAATTATAAATACTTAAAAATAACATTTTTAAGGTTAGAAAATAGCCTCCAACTCACAAAAATACACCCAACAATCCTACTAAAATAGATTAATAAAACCCGTTTACTTACCGAACCATTATGCGATTTATCTAGGTTTAATCTCACTTGTGGTTAAAACCACTTCGCGTGCAATCAACGTCATCAACCGAACGCACCCAATGTGAGTGAATCTTACAATTCCCCCTTTTAAATTACATGTTTTGGGGTGTGTCATGTGTTATGAAATAATTAATTTATTTACTTAAACTTGTGCCATACCACATCGTGACTTAAACTTAGATTGATTTATTGTTGTGATTTACTTATATTCCGTTTGTCAAAATACATGAAACTCATACATTAAGCCCATCAGTTCCTCGTGGGAAACGAGTAGAACATCGCGTGCTTCATTTCAAATTCATTATTGTTCATGTGTGTTGTGTTATTCATATTATCATGTTTATGCAATTCATTCATCAGGCCCCTCAGTTCCTCGTAAGAGACGAGTTGAGCATCGCGTGCCTTTAATTGTTCCATTATTATTCATGAGTGTTTCATTTAACATTCTATGATTGCCGATTAAGTTACATCTATTTTTACTCATGTATGGTTGTGCACATATTTCATAATCAATTTAAGTAAATTGTTCAAATGTTTTCCATAGGATTCACTCGCCAACATTATGTTGATCCAAAAACCTTTTTACACATGATACAGGTGAACAGGTTGAAGGAAGAAAAACATAGGATATGCCTTAGAAGAGAACCAAGAAGCTTAGACTGATAGATAGAAGATGTTGTATATTTTATTTCCTTTAAATTGTATTAATGAATATGAAACATATAATAAATGTCATGAGCTTTGATGATAACCCAATTATGCCCCGATCACCTTTTCCGCTGCGGGTCGGGGTGTGACAGATTGGTATCAGAGCCATGACTATAGGGATATAGGATAGGTTATTAGACCCTTGAAACCTATACTATAGTCTGCCTAAATTTTTAATTGATTAGGTGGTTACATACAAACTTGTGATATTTATTTGTTTCATATTTGTTTACATTTCAGTCAAACATACATGCTCATTCATTATACATATATACATATATCGATGTTCATGTATTCAATTTATTTTCATACTCTCAGTATCCAAAGATTTTATGCAATTTTCAAATCTCATCAAAGTAAGTTCTGCGACGGGCATGTAGTAACTGGAAGGGTACAAGTACCGGTAGTCGGAACGTCCTGTCTAGGTTGGCATTCGTATAAATCCAAAATAACGGACCAGTTTGCCTACCTGGGGACTAACGATGAGAGTACGACGGACCTATTAGGCCAAAGCATGCCACACCAAACGTCGTTCGAACTAACCTCACTTTGAGATGTCACCGTGTCTACACCTGGACACATTCCGAACATCACACGTTGTATACATATCTCTCGATTTTCTCCGGGTTTTGTGAACGCAACCAGGCAGAAACCGTGCGAACCATATGAAAAACCGGTATTCATGGGGGCCCACATGATTACACAGGTAAAGTATGGCGGCATGAAGGGCCTAACAGCAAGCAAAACCCAAGACATCCTATGGATGTAGTAGATTTATTTTTCTATATTTATTTTATGAACGTTCAATCCCAAACTCGACCCACGATCTCAAAGGCATCCAACTCATACTCTTGACATGTATTCCTTGTAGATGTCTTCTAGCCTCGCTCGTAGGAAAATGAGAGCAGGAAAAGCCCGTGAACGCATGGCTACCCAAATCGCTCAACAAATGGCTGCCGTAATACCCAATATTATAATCCAAGTTCAACAAGCACTTACCAATAATCCCATCAATCAAGCAAACCAAAACATTTTCAACTCTTCCCCAAATACCACTAAATGCACCTACAAGCATTTCAAATCATGCGACCCTCCGAAATACAAAGGGACTGAAGGCGTCACCGCTCTCCTCCATTGGTTTGAAGAAATGGAGAACACATTTTTAAATTGCGATTGCCCTGACGATCGCAAAGTGCGATATGCTACCGGTCGATTATATGGGATAGCACTTACTTGGTGGAATACAGAGAAGGCCAAACGAGGTGTTGAAGATGCTATGTCCTTAACTTGGAACGAATTGAAGGAAATCATGACCAGACGATTTTGCCCAAGGAGCGAAATCAAGAAGTTAGAAGATGAATTTTACTCATTGAAGCAAATAGAAGGAGACCACATCACCTACAACAAAAGGTTCCTCGAATTACATCAAATGGTTCCCAACATGTTCACTCCCCTCTACCGTTTGATCGAGCACTACATTCATGGTCTTCCGTCAAAGATTCAAGACCCTGTAATAAGTACCAAGCCTGCAACTTTGGAAGCAGCAATGGAGCTAGCAACAGAGCTCACCGAGAACCGAATCCGAAACAAAGACTTCAAGGAGGAGAAGAAAAAGGATAAAGAATCGACTGAAACCTCCGACTCCACTCAACCCGAATCCCCTTCTCAACCAAATCCTAAGAGAAGAAGAGTCGGGCGACTCTTCGCTGCTACTCAACGAAATCACCCAGCTTTTCACGCCATACCCATCCGAGCTATCCCAATCACCCAAGTGGCACCCAACTCAACTTACCCAAATAAGAAACCATATCTTGGACCTCACCCTCGATGCAACAACTGTTTTTATCACCATCCCCTTACCCTACTTTGTCGTCTATGTGCAACTTGTGGACGCTATGGTCATTTGAGCAATGTTTGTCGCACCTTTCAAGACCAAACCTCTTCTCCTACTCAAAACATGGCCCAAACTTATCATCAACCCCAACACCCCACGTTCCCATATGCTCGAGCTTGCTTCAATTGTGGCGACCCTACCCACCTTAGAAACACATGCCCTGAATTGGTTAACGTTATCAACACTCAAGCCCAGTCAAACCCAGTTAACCAAGTAAACCAAGCAAACCCCGCTCCACCGCCAGCAAGAGGAAGAGTCTTCAATATCAACGCCAATCCTGTCGAAGATAATGACGGCCCAAACAAAGATACTCAGCTAGTCTTCTTCGCCGGAGATCCAGATTCAACTCCTATCGTTTAGTTTTATGTTTTTCCATGTGTAGACTGTTAGAGAAATTATTGGATATTATATATATTGTTTTCAGTACATGCAATTTCATAGGCCGCCGCTCCCCATTACCTATGAGCGTGAGCTGTTCCCCATTACCTATGAGCGTGAACCTGGCGTGCCCACATTTATTTTCATTTTCAGTACATACGATCGGCTCCGTTTGATTGAGCCTTGATCGCACATACATTTTTCATTACCAGTATCTTGTGGTTGTTGTGTTTGATATAAAGTCGCATAGAACTAATCATAACACGCGGATAAAGTCAATGAGAATTTGACAAGAATATGGTGGATACGCCGCTGGTACTTCCTATATATAAGTATTCTTGTAAAAGGATCAGAGGCATTATCTGGCGATTATGAGAGGTTCCATGCATAGGCTGTTGTGTGATTATTGTTTAGATTAAGTTTATCATTTTCAGTATATGCAATTTCATAGGCCGCCGCTCCCCATTACCTATGAGCGTGAGCTGTTCCCCATTACCTATGAGCGTGAACCAGGCGTTGCCAACATAAGATCGGCTCCGTCCGATTGAGCCTTGATCTCACAGACATTTTTCATTTTCAGTACACACAATACGATCGGCTCCGTTTGATTGAGCCTCGATCGCACAGACAATTTCATTATCAGTATGTTGTGGTTGTTGTGTTTGTAGTAGAGTCGCATCGAACTAACCATAACTTACGGATAAAGTCAATGAAAATTTGACAAGGATATGGTGGATACGCCGCTGGTACTTCCTATATATAAGTATTCTTGTCAAATGATCGGAGGCATTATCAGGCGGTTATGAGAGGTTCCATGCATAGGCTGTTTGTGTGGTTAGGTTATCCATTTTCAGTACATGCAATACGTTCGGCTCCGTTTGATTGAGCCTTGAGCGCACATCCATTTCATTTTCAGTACATGCAATACGATCGGCTCCGTTCGATTGAGCCTTGATCGCACAGATATATTTCATTTCAGTATTTTATGTTTGTTGTATTGGTTGTAGAGTTGTAGGACTAATCATAATTCACTGATAAAACCAATGAAAATTTGACAAGAATATGGTGGATACGCCGCTGGTACTTCCTATATATAAGTATTCTTGTCAAAGGATCAGAGGCCTTATCGGACGGTTATGGAAAGTTTTATGTAGGATTTATTAGTTCTTGGTAACTAATCATAACTTATGGATAAAACTAATGAAAATTTGGCAAGAATATGGTGGATACGCCGCTGGTACTTCCTATATATAAGTATTCTTGCCGAAGGATCAGAGGCATTATCAGGCGGTTATGAGAAGTTCCATGTAGGATTTAGTATTGCCTTGGTTGAAATTATGTTGCATTTATATCATCTCACTATTTAAAGAAATTGGATTGTGATCCATTTTTTATATAGACTAACCTCTCCATCATAACGAACGAGAGAGGAACTGTCACCATTCAAACATATATGCTATCAGAATGTGGATACAATTGTTAGTTGTTGTGTCTATTTGTGTAGATTGTAGAATTTCTGCCTTAGGATATAACCCTAAGCATATTCAAACTCTTATGCATGATATCATTTTAGCGAATCATTCCTGCTTAACAATACTTATACAGTAGGCAACAAAAAGCGATTCCTGTATTAGGATACTTAACCTTTACAAGGAACGTTACCGCCTCAAACAAAAACCTAAACCCTAATTTTCTTCTAAAAATGTAACCGGCAAACTCAACACTATCATTCTTTTAGTCAACTATATCCCTAATTAAATTTCGGGACGAAATTTCTAAAAAGCAGGGGATACTGTAACATCCGTCCAAAAACGGATTTACCAAACCCGCTCCGTTTATCAACCGAACAGTCAGTCAAATTTTTCGTTGCGAATTAAATGCCCAAAATAATTTTAAACGATCCGTAATCACTTATTATGCGGGGATATATATTTAGTTTTTGAAAAACTGATAAAAATAACAAAATAAAAATGTTTGAATCATGCCGGGTTTCGAACTCGGGTCTCTACCGGTTCAACCAAACACTTAACTCACACACCGTAAACCACTCCGCCACTTTGATTTTCTGTTAAGTAAATGGATTTATTAAATCAAATAATGATGTGCGGAATTCAAACTCAGTCAACTCGCGCCCCAAACAGCTGTCGTCGGAAATTCCGACGACTTCGCCCATAAATTACGCAATCGCTCAATTTAACCAATTAGTTGACTCCAGCGACAGCTAGCCAACGTCTGGAAACCGCGTCATCATCCAAAATCGCCGGAGAACAGTTGACTTCGAATATAGACCGAATTCAGACCCCATTCATCTCGTTGCTACCCTATAAATACACCCACAACTCGCCAGAAGTTTTTCACACTCAAATCGAACCCTTTCTCGGCGAAAAATCACTCGCCGGAGATTCTTGATACTTCGCCGGAAAAACGTATCAGTAATCTCTGAGCTTACTGAACCCCCTAAACCTTCACCGAAGTCACCCACAACCTTTTCAAGCCTTCGGAAGACTCTCTGCTGCAAGATACTTGTCGCCGGAAAAAGACTTCTGTCGCCGGAGTTCTGCCGGAAAACAGAGTAAACTCAGTCGGTACCCTTCACGCCTAATTCCTTTCCTTTTTACTTTTATCTCGTTTGTAAATGATCATTTAACGCTAAAGAAACATGAATCAACATTATGAACCAGTCCGTCGTCACTTCCGGTTAAAACCGGTGAAGAAGACGAAGTTCGATAATGGTTAAGTATAATTAAATTCAAGTTATTTACCGGGTTAGACACACAGTCCAGCGGTGGACTGTGTGCACTTTTAACGCTAAGGTCACGAGTTCGATTCCGGTTTCACACACGTCGCCTCGATAAAAATCCTTTTTTTTTAACAAACTGAACCGGAGTCGCCTGGCGTATATGTTAAGTATATTGATAACCGAGTTACAACCAAGTGTGACACACAGTCCAGCGGTGGAGTGTGTGTCCGCTAACCCACAGGTCCCGGGTTCGAGACCTGTGGAGCGCACCGGTTATTGAGATTAAATTCGTTTTTAATAATAAATGATTTCTGTTAATTCTAATTAATATATATATATAATTAAAATCGGATATATAACGGGTTAGACACGTAGCTCAGTTGGTAGAGCTGCGTGCACGCGTACGGGAGGTCTCGGGTTCGAGCCTCACCCGGCGCACAACAATATGCTATAAACCGGTCAACGATAGTCAAAGTCAACGGTCAACGCGTACTGTAGCAATAAAATAAAATATTTTTTTATTATTTTTATTTAATTATTTTAATTAAAAATCAATTATAAATACTTAAAAATAACATTTTTAAGGTTAGAAAATAGCCTCCAACTCACAAAAATACACCCAACAATCCTACTAAAATAGATTAATAAAACCCGTTTACTTACCGAACCATTATGCGATTTATCTAGGTTTAATCTCACTTGTGGTTAAAACCACTTCGCGTGCAATCAACGTCATCAACCGAACGCACCCAATGTGAGTGAATCTTACAATTCCCCCTTTTAAATTACATGTTTTGGGGTGTGTCATGTGTTATGAAATAATTAATTTATTTACTTAAACTTGTGCCATACCACATCGTGACTTAAACTTAGATTGATTTATTGTTGTGATTTACTTATATTCCGTTTGTCAAAATACATGAAACTCATACATTAAGCCCATCAGTTCCTCGTGGGAAACGAGTAGAACATCGCGTGCTTCATTTCAAATTCATTATTGTTCATGTGTGTTGTGTTATTCATATTATCATGTTTATGCAATTCATTCATCAGGCCCCTCAGTTCCTCGTAAGAGACGAGTTGAGCATCGCGTGCCTTTAATTGTTCCATTATTATTCATGAGTGTTTCATTTAACATTCTATGATTGCCGATTAAGTTACATCTATTTTTACTCATGTATGGTTGTGCACATATTTCATAATCAATTTAAGTAAATTGTTCAAATGTTTTCCATAGGATTCACTCGCCAACATTATGTTGATCCAAAAACCTTTTTACACATGATACAGGTGAACAGGTTGAAGGAAGAAAAACATAGGATATGCCTTAGAAGAGAACCAAGAAGCTTAGACTGATAGATAGAAGATGTTGTATATTTTATTTCCTTTAAATTGTATTAATGAATATGAAACATATAATAAATGTCATGAGCTTTGATGATAACCCAATTATGCCCCGATCACCTTTTCCGCTGCGGGTCGGGGTGTGACAGTTTTGAGTTACCTTGATGATTACTGTGAACCATGTAAATAAATTGGATAATTTTAAGATAATAACATGAACAAGTATGTTTTCTATTGTCAAAAAATATGTTCTAGAAATAGACCAACGACTTGCAATTTATATTTGGGGAACCATCACAACGTTTAGTTGAAACAATCTTACATTTTGTGAAAGAGTATATCATTTGACAGTTAAAATAGATTGCCCTTGGTAGTTGTTTAGTTGTCATCTATCTACAATAACCGTGCCAATAAAAACCCCTTTAACAATAACGTAGTACTCGTGTAATCTGCAAGTAATACTTAGTTACTGCTAATCAAGTTTGCGCTGCTAGCCCTAGTTACTGCCAATCGCACTTACTGTTGACAATGTGTTTTGTTACTGCTCATAGTTGCTATTGATGGAGTAGCTACTACTTGTAATGAGTTACTACTGACGAGCCTTGCAACTGGGCCAGACAAGAGAAATTTCCAAAGGTTTTTAATACACTGATCAAGATTTTTGCTTGCCATGGGCATCGTTTGTTGACCAGTCAACGAGGCCCTAATAAGGGATCAACCCTTTGGATCACACGTAAACCCAACCCTCGGACCCAACTTAGGGGCTTTGTTCCTTGGACACTACCAGAGGCTTCGCAGTTTGGATCATGTCAACGGGCATTGAATCTTCAAGTTCGTTGGTGCTAAAAATCAAAATAGTCTTGAACGAGTGTGCATATTGCACACAGGTCTCCTAACTCGTATCAATGCTTATTCATGTTTTCCTTTGGTGTTAAATAATCCAACTAACTAAATGGTTTGATGTCACTAAGACTATCAACATGTTATACATAGGACATGTTTAATATAAAGTCAATTTTAAGTAGATTAACCACAAACTGATAAACGTTTGCACGCACATAATGATATTGTATATAATGGAGAGAGAGAGAGAGATAGAGAGAGTCATACAAGTACTTAACCGTCTTATGTATAAAACAATAAGTTTACACGGTTCTCACAGTTATGCATAAGATAAGTTCTCTAATGAACACCCCTTAGAAACTATCATCATCATCATACTCAGTAAATTCCACCAATAGCAAATCTAAGGTAGGGTCTGAAGAGGGTAGATGTAGACAACCTTACCTCTACCCCGTAGGAATAGAGAGGCTGCTTCCAGCAAGACCACTGGCTCGATTGTAGTTTTGTATCAAGCCTTGGACCTAAGACACATAACACTCAAACAATCGGGACAGACACTGATTGGTGCATGTACCCCCATGTCTTTCAGCTATCAACGCCACCACATGATGCATGATTAACTATCCGCCGCTTTTAACGTTGTGTTCACGAAATTAGTAAAATAACGTTAAAGTTAGTACCATTTCACTTTTGCCCCCCGAGCGCCCACACATATATACATTAAGTGTGCATACCGGAAGCGGAGCAACCCTTAGAATATTTTCAGTAAATTGACCATTGGTAAAATCATGAATCGTAACATAACCCAAAACAAACTTTCTACTTCTTGAATAAACTAGAACAAATTATCATGTTTCAGAAAACAGTTTACTTAATAGGTTTATAAACATTGATGAAATTACCCCTAAATACAAGTTTGATAAATTAAATAGATTCTATCATAGAAAATTATTATAAGGAAGATTACAAACGAGAGAGGGTGCAAAATATTACGTTCTTTTAATGGCTCTAACCTTAACACCATTTGTGAAGTTAAGAACTATGCCAAAATCAAACTCCAAAGGGCTTTCCATATTGGGTGAGTGTCTAAACACATATCTTTGGTATAAATGAATCAATGTGAGCTTGATCTCTTGCAAAGAGAACTTTTGACCAATGCACACACGAGGCCCGATACCGAAGGGTATGAATGCATACGGATGCCTGCGTTTTTCTTCATCACAATTTGGGTCGAATCTCTCTGGCTTGAATTTTTCGGGGTCCGGGAAATTTTTGGGGTCCTTGGCTAGAACTCCAACTGCCAACCACACCCATGTACCCTGGAGGATATGTGAGCGAATGTTAAAGAAATGGATTTGGGTTGAAAGAGTAGTAATGTAGTATACCTTGGGGAGAATATAGCCTCCAATCTCTACTTGTGTTGATGTCTCCCTTGCTATTAAAGGAGAAACTACATAAAACCTCATTACTTCCTTGACCACCTATAGTCAAAGAAAAATATTTAAGAAATGCTTAGTTGAAGTTGTGAAAATTTCGACCCATTTAGTAAGGAATCGATTCGAGTTCTGTTTTATGCATGGGTATATATTATAATCCTATTCTAAATACTATCTATTTATTTATTTTTGGATATAAATGTTTCCGGTCAACAAAAGCTACGGGTGTCAAACGGGTCATGTTCGCAGGTTGGTGGGTCGAACCAGACACAACCCGGAATCTTGATACAAACCCAAACAGGCACTCGGATATTGCATCAGACACATGAACTCGAGCACGATATGAGTTTTTACGGGTTGACACAAACACAATCTGTTTGACATGAACTTTTTTAGATTAATTGTATATTAATACTCTAGATTTAAGATTGATAATAAATATACAAATTTATATGGAATAATTATGTTTAAACTATAATACCTCATGTAAATTTCTCTTTTATCTTTTAAATTTAGCATAAAACGTTTGATTAATTTTAACATAAACATATTTTTTAGAACAATCAGAAATAAAAAAAAAACAGGTTAGTGAGTCAACCCTTCAAGTAGACCCAAGCACGACCCACTTAGCTAAATGTGTTCATGGGTCGCCCTGAAACCGAACCGACCCCATCTAGACTAAACCTGATCGTCTTACGTTTGCGTTGTGTCAGAAATCAACACCCCTAATTGACCCTGGCCATTTGATCACCTCTGGTTTCTAGTATTTACACTAAAAAAAGTCACATAGCTACTGAACTTACCTGATCAAGATATGGGAATCTCGATTGAAGATCATCAGCAGTTGGAACCTGGTCAGGTGGACCAAACTCATCAATCTCTCTAAGCAACTTCTTCTCTACTTCCGGATGCCCAGAAATCAAATAAACACAAGACGATAGAGTGAACGATGTGGTCGCTGATCCAGCCAAGAGGTGCTCATAAGCAATGCTACTGATGTAATCCGGTGTGAACAAGTTCTTGGAAACAGTCTCTGATTCTCTTGCATTCAATATTAATGACAAGAAATCTTTTGACGCTCTTTGTTCCTCTTTCATTTTGTTAACCACTATTTAGTCAAGTTGACTATTCAAGTCCTTGTTTGTTCTTTCAATCTTCCAGTCCATGGTGTAAGGAATTCGCTTAAGTATTTGGCGAACGGGTTCTTGAAGTACAGGGAGAAGGAGGCCTAAAATGATTGAAAATGAACCGGATAAGTCCATTTTAAGCATTGTAGTGGAGTAAATGTGTTGCTTGATAAATGATTCGATATGTTTATCGTTGTGTTGATGGTTGTTTGAGTTAGAGAGGCCAAAGTCAAACACGAAGGCGGCTTTTCCAATCATATCGGTAGCCATTTTGAGAGAGAATTCGTTGAAGATTATGTCTTGATCATTCATTGGGATGTTTTGAGATGTGGATTCTATAAAGGATTGCATCATGGGGACTAGTTTTGCTAAGTATGATGGTTGGTACACTGAAACTATAGTGTTTCTCATAGTTGACCATCTTGAATTCTTAAAGTTGACATAGAGTATTGACTTTTAAGTTCATTATTAAGAATGGAAATCATGCAAATTTACAGTTTTGTCCAATGAAAAATACCTTATCCAAAAAAGACCTTTTCTGTGAAGTGGAGAAGCCAAAATAGGAGAGGGAATGCTTCTGTTTGGAATGTCTTTGAATTTCTTGATTCCAACTTTTCTGCATAGCTCTGCATCAGCCACAATCACTAGTGGTTGTCTCCCCATGTGAAACCTGATTGACATTTACACATGTTTGACTTTTAGTCAAATGAAGGTTCAAAATAGCAAATGGTTTTGAAGTCAACTATATGCCTAGGTGTGTTGATGAACATGAACAGAGAGCCTCTATCTATTCATATAATCCTAGCAAAAGCTAATTCTTTAGTTATTCTATCAACAAGAAAATACAGGGAAAACAATGAGAATATCCATTTGAACAAACTTGCATACCCAAATAGCATTTGACATTAATAATAAAAGGAAAATTCAATACAACTGTAAAAAAATAAATACATCCAATCAAAACGCGCCGCATGTCTCAAGATTATGAAATTACCGTGCGTATGCCATATGGCGCAAGGTGCAAAAATCTTATAGGTTTTGTGACAACAAGTGAAAAAGACGGACACGTGTTAAGATCCATTTGAGCGTGAGTCTAATTGGCTCGAGAAAATTTTCTGAAACAATGAATCTTTTGCCAAGGTTTACGTCAAGTCCCATGTGTCCGGTTGTGATTGGTTTTCCATATCACAGGTGTTTAATGATACAATTGATAAATTTAGGAAAAGTAGTATTCAAGTAAACAAGTTTAGTCATATTGTTAAATTTTGAAAGAAGAAATATCAATGGTTATTTTGAGAACCAGTGTAACCCATCAATATTTTTTATTATTGTTTTTCATTTTTTCAATCAAAAGTTTAGTATTGTAAAAATATATGTATATTCGCGGCTCATGAGTACATATACGAAGCCGGTGAGTTTACGTATATATAGCCAGTGGCGGATCCAGAAAATCTTTGTAGGGGTAACGTTTTATAGAAAAAAAGGGTAACGAAATAAAAAAAATGTCAAATTTTTCAAAAATTTACACTACCGTCGAAGCCCCAAGGGATAGCGAAGGCTACCCCTACCAATAAGGTAAGTCCGCCCCTGTATATAGCTCCAGCTCGCGAGGGGAGCTAGGTATGTATACTTATTATAGAATTATATTTATTTATACAACACTAACCTTTTAATTAAAGAACCAAAAATTTTGATTGGTTAATGCATATTATCTCGATTCTCAAACATCATTAGTTCTTGTATGATCAAGTCTCTTCGTGTGTGTATGTATATATATATGTTGAGTATTGAAAAAAAAACCCATTTAAGTTCAAAAAACTCAATGAAATGGATCACATGTTGTCACACGTGTTACATTCTTTGTCAGTTTTCTAACATGTAACAACTTTGTCAGGAGAGAGAAAGTTGATATGTTACAACTCTTTCGTTCGTTTATGTAGATGTAACATCACATGTTATACTTCTTTTTTGTTTTCAATAGCAAATTTTGTAGGTTTTATGAAGTATAAGATTTTCGAACTTAAATTTTACGAGTTTTCAATGTGTAATGCATGTTAAAAAAATATGTTACATGTTTTTGAGAAAAAAATTAGTGTAACAGGCAACCTGGTAGTGTGTCAGTCAGAAAAGTGAAAAAGAAAAAAAACTATTAAGTATACTTTTTGTTAATCTGTTACAAGGGTAGAGAAATTACTTCAAGTAACATTCAATTTCAACCATAGATTTTTTTGATGAATGGTTGAGACTGAGTTTTCAAACCCAATAGAGTTTTCTTATTATCTTTTTCCTATGTGTGTGTGTGTCCATATATATATATATATATATATATATATATATATAGGTAGATATTCATGTAAGAAACTATAAAAGTCTGAGAAGGATAAGAAAGATTTTGGAGGTGACACGTGTCCCTTTTTATTTTGGTAGTTTAAGGGTATAAGTGTAATTTAATTAATAAAATCTAATTATGGAATGAATATATGTAACCGTTTTTTGGCAGTTATTTTAGGGATTTTCGAATTTAAAGGCATACATCTTATAAAGAAATAACACCCTAACTCATAAAAACACCACAACATGTATATTGAAGGCATACATCTTATAAAGAACAGAAATATAACAGAAACAACGCCCTAACTCATAAAAACACCACAACATGTATATTGAAGGCACATATCTTTTAAAAAACACCATAACATTGAATATAACAGAAATAACACCCTAATAAATCAAGGACCTTTGTCCTCATATTAAATATAACAGGAATAACACCCTAACTCATAAAAACACCACAGCAGGTATATTGAAGGTATACATCTTACGAAGAACATAAATATAACAAAAATAACACCCTACAATTAAAACACCATTGTATGAACATAGAAAAAACACCATGGACTAAACATCCAAGCGAGAAGTAATTTTTTTTCTACATAAGTATATCAATACGATACTCATATTAAAGATAAAAAAACACTGTTATTATGGTGTAATTTTTTAAAAAAAAGAGTTACGTATAAAAAGTTATTGACGTTTAAAAAAGAAAGGGGAAACTTGCATGTGCATCAATATTAGTTTCTTAATTTAAAAATGTTAAATTTACCTTTATACCATTAATCTAGAAAATTAATTAGTTTAATAGTCAACACTATTTACAAGATTATCATTAGTATCTCAACCATTAGATTAAATATCTAATAATTTAGATTTTTTTCTTATCTTTCTCACATTTTTATATTTTTTACGATAACCTCACCCTATATATATATATATATATATGGGGGATTTTAGAGTGAGCACTAGTGTATTTTCGAACTGAGTGAATAAATCCTGACAATTGATTTACACATGTGTATGGCCAGGATTAGTTCACTTAGTTTGCAAATACGTTAGTGTTCACTCTTGAACCTAATCCTATATGTATGTGTGTGTATATATATATATATATATATATATATATGGGATAAATCATGAGAAAACTAGTTTAAATGAAAAAAGAAAAACCTAACTAAAAAAACCTAAAAACACACCAATTTATTCTTATAATTCGGGTTATTCAAATCGGATTTTCGAATTTAGTTTGGAACATTTCAAATTTGAATAACCTAAAATCGACCCGATAAACACCCCATATCTTTTTAACGAAGTAACCACTTCTCATCTTCTCTGGTTGAGTTTTACAGACATAACAATAAGACCTCTGACAGATTTACCAGGAAAAAACAGATATCCTAAACAAAACCGTACACAAATACATAGAGCAAACATTAAAATCAAAATACATAGAGCAGAAAGATCGAACTGAAACCTGTAGATAGGACCATATCTCTTGGCAAGAAGAGCAAACAAATCAGGACCATGTGAGCAAGCAGCGGCAAGTGTCCGAGCAGCGGTATGGCCGGAGGACCAGGAACTTTCCTAACACCCCATATTGGTTGGTAAAAGTAGACCAACACTCCAGCCAACAAGGCCACAATGGTGAAATATGATGATGTAAAGTGCACCAGTCCTACAACTTCTGTAATCATTGATGTTTCCATTTGGAGGGATGGTTTGGTGGTGAAGAACAAGAGGGTATTTATGGGACGATCATAGGGAATCTAATGGTTGATTGGTTTCTGACTTTTAGCATCTTTTGAACTTGTTTGTCTTGTCATTATGTCCGTTGATAACGATAGGGGTCACTTTGTTGTTGCTCCACTGGTGTTGGTTTAATAGTTAAAGAGAGTATCATTGTCTTATACACACTTTAAAAGATAATATATATATGTAGTTGGTTAGATAGGCGTCTGATAATACACGGGACGAATAATATAAATTATCAAATTGTCACTAATGAAGGTTTAAAAATTATAAATGATATTTTAGGATAAAATATTATTATAAGAAATAGAATGCGGAGGGTGAAATAAGAAAAAAAAACGAGATAAAAATCCCGACTTACAAAAATGTAACACGTGACGCAACTAATTACTTTTTTATTAGATGTAGATATATAGGGTGTGTAGAAAACTATTAAGAATGTGACATGTCTCTTAAGGCAAGAGTATATACATCAATATAACTTTGCATCGTAATTACGCACCAATTACACAATGTACACAAAACTTGTGCAATATATAAATAATTACGTATGTTTTATCGATGTTTTTTTATTTTAATAAAAAGCATATAACTATATTATAATTAAATTAAACATATTACGAATCCTCAATTTTATGATATAACTTTTTTTTAAAGTACAATAAGGTGTATAAAAGTTTACAACATACAATAAAGTGTATAGAAGTTTATAATTTTTTATTTTAATTGTTGAACTAGATTTAAAAGAAAAAAAAGAAAAAAAATAAAGATTTTTTTCACTCTCACACATTTATAATTTTCTATTGTTATTTATTTTGTCACCGTCATAATCTAATCCAGATTTTTACAAAAGTGAGATCAATACTCCCTCATACTTTTTATACTTTCAAGGATAATTTCACTTTGTGTTTGATGCTCATTCTTTCTATAAATCTTGTACACATATTAACTTTAAAATGAATTATGTTAGAAATGTTAATCAGTTCTGTATAAACATAATGGAAAACATGAATAAAATAATACCTGATACAGCAGATAGGCCAGCAGAGAATCCATATACAAATATAGCCATGGAGTTCGACATGATAGTCAGCTTGATCTGGTTCCCATTTAGGATGCATGTTCTTGATGGTAGTAACAAGTTCTTTAGGGTTGAAGAACTTGTAGTAATGGGGAGAGAGAGAGAGAGAGAGAGAGAGAGGAGGGACGATTTATGGTGTTGATGTTATGAGAGTCTAACCCTAATCCCTCTCTAGTAATCTCCTTATAGACACCCAAGGGGAAACCCAATTAGTTGTATGGTAAATCCGTCCATCAACAATTACCAACCAATTATATTACAGGTTTTAATATATTTTGATCTATATTATATAAATGATAATGATGGCTACTAGATTAATACATATAATAAATATTTAATCTTACATTCTCCCACTTAGCCAAATAATAATTTATTATGAGTATTAGATTAGTCTGATCAGAAGTTAATACTCATTTTAGCTTTAAACCAAGAACCGTAGCAGAGAAATACAGCCGTTGAATCATCATTCGACTAAGGACCCCCATTAGTCATACTACAACCTCAATTTAAAACTTAACAGTTATGATCAAAATACGCAAATAAGCCCTTTAACGTTTGATTTGTATTTATATTTGTCTATATGTCATTATACCGGCAGAACATATGATAGAGACATACAAAATCAAACTGATGAGGAAAATTAATAGTTAATCATTCATATACGATATGCAGTTGTACATAGTCATCAATAAACCCATCATTATTATAGGATCCTTAAGCATATCATGAATGCATTCGATACATAGATTTAGTTTCCTCAATTCGTTCATAAACGAATAATTAATTTTGTATCGAAATTTAATGCAGCACCTCTCGAACTGTTACTGTCCAAGGAGACATGGTAGCTGACTTTATCACAATAAGTCTTCAATATATAATTTATATGGAGTTAATAAACTTATGAGTCCACTGATAAATTTTCAACAACATATTATGTCATTATATCTTAGGTTGTTGTTATCAGTTTATTATGACTCCTCCATGAGATAGGTTTTGTCTGCTGACATAAAGATATGCCCCGAAATTGCATTTTGTCATATTTGAATATTACAAAGTTAGAGTAATCAACCGGTTTGAGTTCTCACTTCTTCTTTAAATTATAGTTTCTCATTTCCTTTATAGATATTTTAATACTCCATAAGATGCTTCACATTAATCTAGATATATCTAGTGTGTTGCAATGTGAGTAATATCTAAACGAGTATAGACTTAAACTACAATTAATGCTTCTAATTAATGAAGCGTAAGGAAATAATCTTATTTACCCTATTATCCTCTAAAGGAGAGCAGTATTGTTTGTTAGATATGTAAGGACCCACTTAAAGTTAAACTTATGGAACGAAAATAATGTCTCATTGGGTCTATCTCGGTATGTTATGAAATCTATTACATAAGAGATATCTCTGAGATCTGTTATATCAAAGTTTGTTTTTAACAATGCTTTGACTTATGTAACATATACTTGTCAAAAGAATGTCATCTATATATAGACAAATTTATTTTTGTTGCTCCCACTCATCTTGAGGTAGGTACATTAATCCACTTGGTTCTTGATGAAAATAATTGCGTTAAGATTTCATCGCATTATGATGTTTGCATTGACACATACATGGATTTTATCGGCTTACAGACAAACTGTTCTTTAACCTTAAGTTTAGAACTTTCAGGTTGTTTTATGAACATGTAAATCTGTCAGCCAGTTGTTAGAAAAGTTACTTTAATGTTCAGCTAATGTAGCTCTAAATTGTTATAAGCTACCAGAACAGTGATGATCCTCAAAGAAACTTTTGTAATATAGGTAAGAAAATTCTTTGATAATTTATCTCTTCCTGAGTATAACCTTTGACAATCAATCATGCATCTTGGTGTCTTAACGTTTATATTAGGATTTGGTTTGGTTATAAACACTCTTAGGTAATTCAATCAAATCCTGTATGTAAGTCCAGTAAATCGGATCTAACAGGTATCGTAATACTAATCGATTGCGGAAATAAAGATTAGAATGAAGAACAATCTTTGAATCAAACCAACTTTCATACACCAGAATAGTGTCTGATACAAGTTTTTCAATAATAACTGACTAACTCCAAAACCTTGACCTAATACATGTATTTATACTAGTTACATAGCCCACAAGTTACAACCCTAGGCCCATGAGACATTAGGAAGCCCAAAACCCTTTATCTTAGCCTAAATGTAGCACTAATGTGTAAACCTTAAATTATAAGCCCAACAATCTCCCCCTAGGTTTACAACATTAGGCCTTTTGTCCTTAGGTAGCGAATCAACTCCCAATCTCCCAGCAATTATTCCAGCTACAGCAGCCGTCCAATCTTTAGCACAAACTTCATACAATTCTTCTATTCGAATTTGATTAGCAGCAAGAACTTGAAGATCTTCATCGTGAAAACTAACTAAATCCACCACGTCATTCACTCGGAAAGCCTTCTCCTTGGTGACGATCGCTACACTTCCAACCTTAGGATCATACATCCAAAAATTAAAGTTCTTCAGAATACCCTTGGGGAATGTGGGAGCAACCGCTATCACAAGTTCCTTATCTGTTGGGGGCCACATCACTGATTTAAACCACCTCCCAGCTCTCGTATCATGAACCCCCTTAGCTGCCCGTAGATATGGCTCAGCCGTTTTCATCGTCTTAAAACCAGTCTTCACTTCTTGCTCCAAGCGTTTGAAAAACCTCCAACCCGGACCACGTTCTGTAGTAGCGTCGTCAGTGTAAGGAGCTCTCAACAGACCTGTCAACGCAACCTTTGTCCAGGTTTCAAATTGAGATTCCTTCGAATAATATTCACGAGTACCATCCTGCCTGATGATAAGCCACATATTCTTCACATGGTCATACATCTAACTGAGCACTCTCGACTTGTTTCCAACCTTGCTGTAATAACTCGAACCGAGTTCCATGACATATCTCTCGGATTGGTTGGAAGGATCCTTCAACTGAAAATTCTCATCAAGTGGATTAACGTCTACATTTTTCATCAGAACCATTCTTTTTCTTTTGAGCCGTTGAACGTTTCTGACTCGCGGTGTACTTCTTCTTTGGATCACGTAGATAATCATCCAACCCTGCTTGACGATCAGAAGCTAACTGTTCAGCAGCTACTCTATCGGCTTCACTTTGTTCAGCTGCTCTCTGTTCGGCTGCTCTATGATGATGTTCAATATTCATCGGATCATCGGTTGGATCAGAAAATTCTCGACCAAACTTGTTCTCTAACTTTGCCTTCAAATAAAAAACCATCGTCATCAACATAGTTACATCCCCTTGCAACTGATCAATCGTCTAGTCCCTAACATCTATCCGTGTCTACAATGAAGCAATTTGGGCATCTTTAAGAACAACTTCCTGTTCAAGCACAATCACCCTCTTTTTCAAATCAACAACATCTCCTATCCAAACCATTGAACTCAAAGGCTCGTTTCTCTGATCTCCTTGAATATTCTGTATCATCACCTTCAACACCACCTGAACCACTACCACCTGCGCCAGATCCTCCGGCACCCATTGAGCTGACGTCAAAATCCATCATTTGCAATACAGAATCCGGTGGAACAGAGACAACAGTAGAATGTGTAGCAATGTGAGCAACTGTTGGTTCAGCAGGAATAGTAGATTCGATCATCGGAGCATCCGTCAACGACACAGTAACTGAAGATGTGACAGGACTAGATGTGACAGATGTAGATTCTTCAGCAACACTACCAATATGCACTTCAGAATGACTTGATTCTTTAAAGCCTCCGTCCATCGTCTCTTTATCAATGGTACTTCTTCTTTGTCAACCTCTTCTTCAGACTCAACCATACCAACAGGAATATCAATAGGAGGTATCACAAGAGGAGGATCACCTTATCGCTCTTGTATCTCTTTCAAATGGGCGATAAGAGCTTCCAAATTCTCTATAGTGAGTTCTGGCAATACTGGAGTCAAATTAGCATTAAAATCTGTAATATCGTCCGAGAAAGCTTCTTCCTCATCTGTATCAGCATCAGTAACCAGATCCTCAACTTCAATCTCTTTCTCCTTCATCAACATATCATGTTCCTCAGCTACCGTAGCATTAACTGGCTTAGGTGCTGGGATGTCCTGTCCAATCACCTCAGCAAACCTTCCGAATTTCTTCAACGGTATGCGACCAACGAAAATAGTCTTTGATGTTGATCGGTTTTTCTTCATAGTTTCGAAAATGGTTGGACCCATTGGCTTCATATTCAACAGATTAGCATCAGAAGCATCCTTGGTCAGATCAGGGTACCGAGCATCTAAAATCAACTGTACACACCGCGGATATATAGAAACATTCTCTTCTTCGACCGTTCCAATATCTTCTTCATATTCTCGAAAATATAACCGGAAAAGTTATATTAACGAGAGACACAATCACCGAAGTTTGGGTTTGATTTGGTTGATCTAATCCTCCCTTGTTCTTAGAAATACATTGCATAAACACATGCACCAATAATCTCCAGTTAGCGGGAAACATTTTCTTGAGTAAAGGCGGATACGTTCCCTCGTAACTCATCTTCGTCAGAACAGGCAACACTTTCTCCTTCGCATACAGGGTCGGATCACTTGTAGCGTTAGCAAACTGCAATACTTCTCGAACACAGGCTTCATTCACAAAAATCTCTTTTCCCTGAATCTGTGAACTGATGTATGACCTTCCATCAGCGCCTCTCAAATGGAATCTAGCTCTCTTCCAAAAAGTGTGCACAAGATCTCGGTATATAACTGGGTTGGCTCGAAGGGCGTATGCAATCTTGCACTCATTCAATCGAGCCATCATGGATCTAAACTCCTGGAAAAATTCCGCTGGCGGATCTGATAAATATCCTGCTTGGTTGTGAAACTGTTCCTCCACCAGCATAACCGCATCAAACGCCTCTAACGCCATTTTTGTCAGAAATAATAACCAACTTAACTCAATCTCAACAAAGCTAACTGACAGAAGTTAAGAGAGTTCATCAGGGTTAAGGGTCAACAAAAACTCGGACGGGTCAAACATATTTCAAAGGTTCAATTATTTAGAAAGGTTCAAACCAGTTTAGTGGTTCAATCATTTGAAAAGGTTCAAGATAGCTCAAAGCTTCAGACATTGAAATTCGGATTCAAAATAGTTCAACAGAAATCCGGATGAAACTTTCATCAATCCGGATGGACATCATCCGAAATGAAATCCGAGTTCAATCATTTCGGTTAAACGTCCATCCGGAATGAAATCCGGAATACCAGTCGATTTGAACATCTGTCCGAAATGCAATCCGAAATGCATGAAGATTTGAAGATTATCAATTACTTTCATAATTAAAGAGCATTTTCTACCTAATTCGGATAAAATTTAAGACGAAACCTGGATGAAGATGAACAGTGAATTCAGAAGATGAACAGAGGATCTCAGAGAATTTCGGAAAAATTTTGTGAATAACCTGAAATGTAAAATTTATATTCTATTTTGGAATGGGCTTAGGCCTAAACCTTTGGGCCCAAATCAATCTGCAATCCATCATCAGAGATTAACAACCAATCCGGATTGGGCTTATGTTGGGTCCAATCCGGAATAGTAAATTGTCATTGGGCCTGTCCGGGAAGGGTTTGAAAGCCCAATTCGGAACAACAAATTATCAGTGGGACAATCCGGGAAGGGTTTGAAAGCCCAATCCAGAACAGTACCAGTATTATCCCATACTTGTTCAATTTCAAGACTTTCAAAAATTCTATTGGATTAGCCCAATTCCAAAACTTAGCAGGCCATTCAATTATCCCTTGACATAAAACATGTAACCAAAAATCAACAATTTAACTAACCAAGCATCCAACCATTCTTTACCAATTACAAAAGCAAGTAAAATATTTAAAGAAACAACACATACACAGCCTTGCTATGGGATCAAATTGTTTTTAAAGTCGACTAAGTAACATTTTTCAGTGTGAGCTGGGTCAGACTGGTCTAAGAAATTGCCAATATACTTGTCCATTTAAACCTAAAGCTCAACCTTCTAGTTCTAGCTTAATATACTATGATACCCGTGTGTCCCATACCATGATATACCCATGCGATCCAGGTAAGCACAACGATTAATCGTAGCCGGTGAGTACACTGAGACCATCCTTTATCTTTTACAACATCAGACTATTGGTGAACAGGTCAGTACTTTCGTACAGCAGAGTGACCAATAGTATCTGACGAGGGTTAGGCATATACCTTAAGTGGTATGTTTGAATTCCTGGAATATTCTCAGAATGAGAGTTCCTTCCTTTTAAGGTTTTGGCCCTTCTATTTTGGCTCTTTTAAGGATATCCTGACTGTGCCTAGGTCTGCATATAATTTGGATGCAACAGAAGGGCAGCCAAGATATCCTCGGATGACTCAACAGCATAAAGACCCGAAATCTCAGGTGTAACGCCTCGCTTTTTCATACTTTCCTTACTTAGAAAGTGTAATCGTATTTCTATTTCTGAAAACTTGTATTCGTATTCTTTTTACCAACCTTGTAATCCGAGACTTGAATCATAATGAAACTTATACTTGATACATATTATCTTACATGCATTCAAACGTTTATTGCATAACTGATACTTGTTATACGCATTCACACTCGACACTTATACAATGCAAAGTTGGTAAAATAAACTAAGTTAAGGGACTAAAAGTGATAAAAACAAAGAACCTTCTGGAATAACCTACCTCGCGCCCCGCGACCGAGTCCTTGGAAGTCTCTCGCAGCCCGCCAGACCCCTTGCGGCTCGGGACCGGAATCCTTTCACCCTCCCGCGGCCCGCGAGAGGGGCATGATCCGGAAATGTTTGTTTCAAGCTCATGGATTGGCCAATTTTGTGTTTTCTCCATTTAATACCCCCAACTAAAACCCTCCCAAGTTTACCTATAAATACCCCACTCCATCTCTTCTCAAGTCACACCTCAAATCATCTCTTCTCTTCTCTCTAAGCTCTAAGAGCTGTCTCTTCTCTAAAAGATCAAGGCTATAAAAGTGAGTTCTAACTTACCTCTCTCCTTTTGATCTTTTCCTTTTCTTCACACTTGAAACACCTTTGGGGATACTTCCATAGGTTATCCATGGAAAACCAACTAGGAATATCACCCTACTTTAAGGTCCCATGTGTAAGAACTTTCTTGTTTTAATAGGGTTCTACCCACAAGTGTTGTATCCTTCCAAGCTTGTTCTTGAAATGAGACTTAAGTTGGTAGAGTGTGATCACTTGGAAGCCTTGGCTATCCTACTTTCGATCCACCACCTCACTTGATGATTTTTTTACTTTTTGTCTTTTACTTTTATGTTACTCATGACCATCCTTGTCGTCCTTGTGACGCCTTGTGCATTGGTAAACTATACGAGAGAGGTTTTAAAAGGAAGGTTATCCTCCTACCTCCATGCATGACTTCTATGAAATTACATGATGTTTATGATTTACTTATTACATATGCCATATAATATATGTAATATATCTGCTAACCGAACTCTTGATGGTAATCAAATCATTGTCCGTCATGGTACTAGGTTACATCACCTAAATACTTAATCTCTCGTTGCGATTCTAATGGGTGACCTAGCCCATGAAAACACATCAACCTGAATGGGTCTTATAGTGTCAAAAACGAGTATTAAGTCTAGATGATTATTTTCTCGTATACATATTTTATCGTATTTAAAGTTCCTAATCCCCCATTATCATTCCTATACTTACCAACTTACGTCTTCCTCTTGTAGGGTAACTCGGCGCTCATCCCATCCATTGACCACCTTCACGGACTTGTCAAGTTTGAAGACTTAGCAAAACCATGAGTACACTCGACCCACTTTTCGTCTACAACACTTTTCGGTGTAACATGTTTACTTATACCAACACCACAACACTTAAACTTTATGAAATGCACAAACAATCCTATACATGAATACTTGATACGCTTACGTGATGCTTATATCTTGGACATTCTTTATGTGATACTTTAGTCATTAACTTGTTTAAGCCTTCGTTTGACATGTATAAGTGCTTTAGGAAGTAACGCATCCCCCTCCATCATGTAAACTTGAGGCCATGTTAAAACATCATGATTGCGTTAAGGGTTTGACTAGTAGTATTGCATTCCTTGTATATGCTCTTGTAGAATCATAGTTTCCATGAGGATTTGTTTAAACTTTATTCGTATACGTATGCTATGCTTAAACTTGTGTACTCGCCTTTGCTTTTGCATTGAATTTGTATTCTAAAACATGTTACAAGTTGATGAAGAGGATGCTATGAAATCAAATAGCAAGGACTTAGATACACACATTTAGACGTTTAGGTTAATGTTGTTGTATCAATTTTGTTGTATTGTGTTATTGTTGTACTTGTTTCCATATTGTATTGTTGACAATTATTTCTGAAATGAAATTCGACTTTATTTAAATATTGTCATTATTAGTGTTGTGAGCAATGAGCAATCTATTGTCTCACTCCGATGTTTTCGCCATCGGTTGGGGTGTGACATCAGGCGTTGGCTATCTATCAACGCAGGATTTAAGACTATGAAACATACGCCTATAATGTGTGACCCACTGAATATATAGTTCTTTATGTTTATATCATTTGGCTTACTCTATCCGGTTGAGATCTAGACCTATCAACATATCACCTTCGATTCAAGTCTTTCCCGCTATAACACCTTACATGTGTTAGTTAAAACCTTTATCACGAGAAAGTATTTCTTTTCCCATTCATTGCAAAAACTATTTGAAACTAAAACCTTTTTTTTTGGATAATTTCCCCCCTAAATTTGTGCATACACATGAACAAATTTACGAAGCAAACACAAATAAAGGAAAGAAAACAAACTAAACAGAAAAGATAGAGGATGCTCAGTTAGAAAAACGAATCATTTTGAGAAGATCCACAAGCACTTGAAAACGCGCGTTGCTAACGGGTTTCGTGAACAAATCCGCCACGTTTGCATCGGTGTGGATTTGCTCAAGTTTAACGAGACCCTTTCATAGCAATCATGAATAAAATGAACTTTGATATTTATGTGCTTGGTTTTGGAGTGAAAAACATGGTTTTTGACAATTTGAATAGCGGCATCATTATCACAATAAATTGTTGTGTTTAGATAAGTCAAACCGTAATCCGCAAGCTGGTGTTGCATCCATAGAACCTGGGAGCAACAAGCTGATGCTGCGACATATTCTGCTTCCACTGTAGAAAGCGAAACCGTCTACTGCTTCTTACATTGCCAAGAGATAAATCTATCTCCCAAGAATTGACATCCAGCTGAAGTTGAGTGCATATCCCTGTCTGTACCTCCAAGATTACTGTCAGAGAAAGCATACAGTTCAAATTCATAATTTTAGGATACCAGAGGCCCAATGATGGTGCCCCTTTGAGATACCTAAAGATTCTTTTAACAACATGTAAATGAGAGAGTTTAGGAGTAGCCTGATATCGAGCACACTGCAAACGACAAACTTGATATCTGGCCGACTTGTAGTGAGGTACAAGAGTGAGCCAATCATAGACCGGTACATGGTTGGATTGACAGGTTCAGCGTCTTCATTTAGCAAAGGTCGTTCAGCAATAGGTGAAGCCGTAGGCTTTGAGTCTGTAAGCTTGAATTTCGCAAGAACATCATTGACATATTTTCCTTGATGGATCAAAATTCCTTGTGGGCTTTGACGAACTTGAAGTCCCAAAAACATAGTCATCTCCCCCCAGTGAGCTCATCTGAAATTTCTTCTTCATGACCTCTTCAAATTCCCGAAACAGACCATCATCCGTAGAACCAAAAATAATATCATCGACGTAAATTTGAACAAGAATGATGTCCTTGTCAACACGTTTGATGAACAAAGTTTGATCAATGGTTCCCCGAGTATATCCATGAGCAAGCAAATGCTCTGTTAGAGTTGTGTACCACGCGCGAGGCGCTTGATGCAATCCATACAAAGCATTGTCCAATTTGTATGCATAATTTGGCTTGTCAGGATCAGTGAAAACCGGTGGTTGTGTCACGCATATCTCCTCTTTCACCGTGCCGTAGAGAAAAGCAGTCTTGACGTACATTTGATAGACGGTGAAGTCCATGTAAGACACATATGCCAAGAAAATGCGAATAGCCTCCAATCGAGCTACCGGTGCAAAAACCTCATCGTAGTCCAACCCTTCGATCTGGCGGAAATCCTTAACAACCAGTCAAGCTTTGTTCCTAACAATAACCCTAGTGTCATCCTGTTTATTGCGAAATACCCAACGACTTCCAAGAGCACGTTTTCCTTGAGGAAGCTTCACCAACTGCCATACCCCAAGCTTCTCAAACTGATTGAGTTCTTCATGCATAGCGTCAACCCAGCCTGGTTCCTGCAAGGTGACATCAATGCTTTTAGGTTCAATTTGTGAGATAAAGCAAGAGTAAAGACAAGTATTGATATCCCCTGATTGACTGCGAGTTCGAACTGCAACAGTAACATGACCAATAACATTTTCAATTGGATGATTGCGCTGTAGATGCTGTGGTATCGGCGTAGCAGGAAAAAGTAGATCTGTTTGCAAGTTTGTAACACTCGGTGAGGCAACTCCAGATGAATCCCCCTTATTAGTTGCACAAGTGGGAGTGTTGACTGATGAATCAACAGAACATTCTGGTGGTGTAGGCTCAAGAAACAGAGATGAGCCTAAGACATCAAGAGGTGTAGGCCCTTCATTTGCCACAGGAGGTTCTGTGTTTGGAGCCTCAACTTCAGGAAAACCATCCTGAGGGATCTGTTCAGAATCAGTTTCCTGATTCTGCGATACTGGTGAAGGTGTAGATATAGCTTCATTGAATCCAAGTGGATCCATACTCAGCTGCTTAAAGGATGCTTGCAGCTGTTCAGCATCAGCATCATCCTCAGTTAAGATAGGCATCGTTGGAAGGTCAGAAGTTTTTCCTGTACCTGCAGTCACATTAGAAGGGACATCAACTTATTTAAACAAAGAGGAATAGTCATAGAGCTAGTCAGGACTAATGCATGCATCCTTGGGATTCTCCTCCAGCCAACCCACATTGTAGGTTTCAACTACCATTTTCTTGATCTTGTTATAGACACGATAAGAAGTATTCTTAGAATATCCCATGAAAATGCATGGATCCCCGTGTGATTCAAATTTTCCCTTAGCATCCATGAGCAGAAGAACACAAGGGCATCCGAACTTGCATAAATGCTTGACCGAAGGTTTGCGACCTTCAACCACTTCATATAGCATTTTCATATGCCTTTTGTTGATCAGGGCATGATTCTGAATATAATTGGCGGTATTGACTGCTTCTGCCCAGAAAATGAGAGGTGGTTCGGATTCGATCAACATAGTACGCGCAGCTTCAATTAGTGTTCGGTTTCTGCGTTCTGCAACCCCATTTTGTTGAGGAGTTCTGGCTGCACTGAACTGGTGATCAATACCCTTGGAGGAGCAGAAAGAATTTAAGGTAGCGTTCTTAAACTCTGTTCCATTATCACAATGAACAGCCTTCACGGTGGTGTCTGCCTGGTTTTCCATAAGTGTGATGAATTGTTTAACTAACTCAACAATTTCACTCTTTCGTGTCAGAAAGAAAACCCAAGTGAATCGTGAGTAGTCATCAATGATAACCAGACATCATGCCTTCCCGCCAATGCTCAGAATATCTGTCAGGCCAAAAAGGTCCATATGACGCAATTCTAAGACTTGTGACATGGAGGGTGCGAGTTTAGACTTGTGCGGTTGTCGATGTTGTTTCCCACGTGCACACGATTCACACTTTTCAATCTGCATAAAGTCCCGAACTGGTAGATCTATGACTAACCACCTTTTGCAAGTCTATTTAAGTTCTTCATGTTGATATCTCCGAGTCGACTGTGCCATAACATTGCATCGTGCTCAGCAGTCGATGAGAACAGGCAAGTAAGCTTGTCGGTTGGGGCTTTGTTCATGTCGATGACATATGCATTTCCTTTTCGTGCCACTTTGAGAAGAATCCATTCATCTGGAATGATGATGTAACATCCGTCAAAAACGGATTTACCAAACCCACTCCGTTTATCAACCGAACTATTTCGTTGCGAATTAAATGCCCAAAATATTTTTAAACGATACGTAATCAATTATTATACGGGACTATATATTTAGTTTTTGAAAAACTGTTGAAAATCGCAAAATAAAAATGAAATGATCCAGCCGGGTTTCGAACCCGGGTCACTCGCCGAGTCACTCAGCGACTTATATCACACACACAAACCACTGCGCCACTTGTTCTGTTTGGTAAATATTGAAATCATTTAATTGATAAAGTGACGTTACGAATCCAAAATCGGCGCCCATTAGTTCAGTCGTTGGAATCCCGGAAACCTCGCGAGTTTTTAACACCATTTTCAGTTATAACGTAAACCATTAACAAGACATCGGTTATAACCGATGTTTGAAGTCCGCGACCAAACCATAACCGCCGGAGTTTTTATGATTTACGAATACAGTCGGAAATCAGACCAAGTGCATCTCGATTTTCCCCTATAAACCTTTTCGCTCAAAACCACACTCTTTCTCGGCGAAAACTCCCTCGCCGGAACTTTTCTGTTCGTCGCCGGAAAACCGATTTCCTCATTTCTGAACCTCACTGAGCCTCTGAGCTTATACCGGAGATACCCACACCCTTTGTAAGCTTCCTGGAGACTCGCTGCTACAAGGAACTCGTCGCCGGAAGGAATTGCTGTCTCCGGAAGGAATTGTGGACGCTATGGTCATTTGAGCAATGTTTGTCGCACCTTTCAAAACCAAACCTTTTCCCCTACTCAAAACATGGCCCAAGCCTATCAACAACCCCAATACCCCATGTTCCCATATGCTCGAGCTTGTTTCAATTGTGGCGACCCTACCCACTTTAGAAACACATGCCCTCAATTGGTTAACGTTATCAACACTCAAGCCCAATCAAACCCAGTTAACCAAGTAAACCAAGAAAACCCAACCACTATGCCACCAGCAAGAGGAAGAGTCTTCAATATCAACGCCAACCCTGTCGAAGATAATGACGGCCCAGATGAAGATACTCAACTAGTCCTCTTCGCCGAAGATCCAGATTCAACTCCTATCGTTTAGTTTTATGTTTTTCCATGTGTAGACTGTTAGAGAAATTATTGGATATTATATATTATATATTGTTTTCAGTATATGCTTTTGCCGAGGCCGTGGCTCCCCATCCATCGAGGTTGAGTTGGATCCCCATTTTATTATGTGGTTGATCTTGGCATGCCCGCACGATCGGCTCCGTTGTTTGAGCCTTGATCGGTCATTTCATTTTACATTTCAATACATGCAATACGCTCGGCTCCGTTTGATTGAGCCTTGAGCGCACATTTCAATTTACATTTTCAGTTCATGCAATACGTTCGGCTCCGTTTGATTGAGCCTTGAGCGCACATACAATTTCATTATCAGTATCTTGTGGTTGTGGTGTTTGTAGTAGAGTCGCATCGAACCAACCATAATTTGCGGATAAAGTCAATGAAAATTTGACAAGGATATGGTGGATACGCCGATGGTACTTCCTATATATAAGTATTCTTGTCAAATGATCGGAGGCATTATCAGGCGATTATGAGAGGTTCCATGCATAGGCTGTTTGTGTGATGGTTGTTTAGATTAAGTTGTTCAATTTCAGTACATTCAATACGTTCGGCTCCGTTTGATTGAGCCTTGAGCGCACATACAATTTCATTATCAGTATCTTGTGGTTGTGGTGTTTGTTGTAGAGTCGCATCGAACTAACCATAACTTGCGGGTAAAGTCAATGAAAATTTGACAAGGATATGGTGGATACGCCGCTGGTACTTCCTATATATAAGTATCCTTGTCAAATGATCGGAGGCATTATCAGGCGGTTATGAGAGGTTCCATGCATAGGCTGTTTGTGTGGTTAAGTTATTCATTTTCAGTACATGCAATACGCTCGGTTCCGTTTGATTGAGCCTTGAGCACACAATTTCAATTTCAGTACATTCAATACGTTCGGCTCCGTTTGATTGAGCCTTGAGCGCACATCCATTTTCATTTTCAGTACATGCAATACGATCGGCTCCGTTCGATTGAGCCTTGATCGCACAGATATATTTCATTTCAGTATTTTATGTTTGTTGTATTGGTTGTAGAATTATAGGACTAATCATAATTCACTGATAAAACCAATGAAAATTTGACAAGAATATGGTGGATACGCCGCTGGTACTTCCTATATATAAGTATTCTTGTCAAAGGATCAGAGGCATTATCGGACGGTTATGAGAAGTTCTATGTAGGATTTATTAGTTTCTTGGTAACCAATCATAACTTGTGGATAAAACTAATGAAAATTTGGCAAGAATATGGTGGATACGCCGCTGGTACTTCCTATATATAAGTATTCTTGCCAAAGGATCAGAGGCATTATCAGGCGGTTATGAGAAGTTCCATGTAGGATTTAGTATTGCCTTGGTTGGAATATGTGTTACATTTTTATCATCATGTTATTTAAAGAGATTGGATTGTGACCCATTTCTACATAAACTAACCTCTCCATCATAACAAACGAGAGAGGAACTTCCATCATTCAAACATATATGCTATCAGAATGTGGATTCAAATATTTGCTGTTGTGTTTATTCATGTTCAAATATTTGCTGATGTGTTTATTCATGTTCAAATATTTGCTGATGTATTTATTCATGTTCGAATATTAGCTGTTGTGTTTACTTATGTTCAAATATCAGCTGTTGTGTTTTTATGTATGTTCCATATAGGTTGTAGTGTTAGAAGTTTTGCCTTAGGATATAACCATACTTTCCCAAACGTATCTAAATTCTTATGCATGATATCATTTTTAGCAAATCATTTCTGCTTATCAATACTTATACAGTAGGCAACAAAAAGCGATTCCTGAATAGGGTACTTAACCCTTACAAGGAACGTTACCGCCTCGAACAAAAACTTAAACCCTCATTTTTCTGAGCATACAACTGTCAAACAAAACATCACCATCCTTTTTAGTCAAAATATATCATTATTTAAATTTTGGGACGAAATTTCTAAAAAGCAGGGGATACTGTAACATCCGTCAAAAACGGATTTACCAAACCCGCTCCGTTTATCAACCGAACAGTCAGTCAAAAATTTCGTTGCGAATTAAATGCCCAAAATATTTTTAAACGATACGTAATCAATTATTATACGGGACTATATATTTAGTTTTTGAAAAACTGTTGAAAATCGCAAAATAAAAATGAAATGATCCAGCCGGGTTTCGAACCCGGGTCACTCGCCGAGTCACTCAGCGACTTATCTCACACACACAAACCACTGCGCCACTTGTTCTGTTTGGTAAATATTGAAATCATTTAATTGATAAAGTGACGTTACGAATTCAAAATCGGCGCCCGTTAGTTCAGTCGTCGGAATCCCGGAAACCTCGCGAGTTTTTAACACCATTTTCAGTTATAACGTAAACCATTAACAAGACATCGGTTATAACCGATGTTTGAAGTCCGCGACCAAACCATAACCGCCAGATTTTTATGATTTACGAATACAGTCGGAAATCAGACCAAGTGCATCTCGATTTTCCCCTATAAATTCACCCTCAACCCATTGAAAACCTTTTCGCTCAAAACCACACTCTTTCTCGGCGAAAACTCCCTCGCCGGAACTTTTCTGTTCGTCGCCGGAAAACCGATTTCCTCATTTCTGAACCTCACTGAGCCTCTGAGCTTATACCGGAGATACCCACACCCTTTGTAAGCTTCCTGGAGACTCGCTGCTACAAGGAACTCGTCGCTGGAAGGAATTGCTGTCGCCGGAGTTCTGCCGGAAAACAGAGGGTCCAGTCGGTATACCTCTTCGCTTATTTTCTTTATCTTTTCACCCTTATCTCACCTTAATGAACTGTAAAACGTTAATGAAACTTGAATAAAAACTCGAACCAGTCAGACATTATATCTGATTATAACTGGATGAAGAAGACGATGTCACCGCTGTATCATATAAGTATAATATAAATCAGGATATTACTCGGGTTAGACACACAGTCCAGCGGTGGACTGTGTGCACATATAACGCAAAGGTCACGAGTTCGAATCCGGTTTCACACACGCTGCCTAAATAAAAATCAAATTTTTGTTTAACTGAACCGGAGTCGATACTGGTATATGTTAAGTTATATTAATAACCGGAATAATAACCAAGTTAGACACACAGTCCAGCGGTGGACTGTGTGTTTGTTTATATCACAGGTCACGAGTTCGAGTCCGGTCTACTGCACCGACTCGAACAATTATCTATTCTTTTTAATAAGGCAGAAAAGGAAATAACTAAATTGTATTTAAGTATAATAAAAATCGAATTATATAACATGTTTAACACACAGTCCAGCGGTGGACTGTGTGTTAGATTAAACCACAGGTCCCGGGTTCGAGACCTGTGGAGTGCACGTCCGGTTCGCTTAAAACTATTTTAAAATAAAATGATTTTCGGTTTAAACTAATTAATATATATATATATATAATTAAAATCATATATATAACGGGTTAGACACGTAGCTCAGTTGGTAGAGCTGCGTGCACGCGTACGGGAGGTCTCGGGTTCGAGCCTCACTCAGCGCACTTGTGTTCCGCATTCGAACCGGTCAACGGTCAGGTCAACGGTCAACGGTCAGGTTAACGGTCAGAAAAATAATTTTTATTTATTTATTTTTATTTATTTATTTTAATTAAAAAAAATCAATTAAAAATACTTAAAAATAACATTTTTAAGGTTAGAAAATAGCCTCAAACTCACAAAAATACACCCAACAATCCTACTAAAATAGATTAATAAAATCCGTTTACTTACCAAACCATAATGCGATTATTCTAGGTTAAACTCACTCGTGGTTAAAACCACTTCGCGTGCATTCAACATCATCAACCGAACGCACCCACTGTGAGTGAATCTTACAACTCCCCCTTTTAAATTACACGTTTTGGGGTGTGTCATGTGTTATGAAAATAATTAACTTATTTATTTAAACTTGTGCCATACCACATCATGACTTAAACTTAGATTGTTTATATTATTGTGATTACTAAATTCCTTTTTGTCAAATTATATGCAACTCAATCATTAGGCCCCTCAGTTCCTCGTGAAGGACGAGTTGAGCATCGCGTGCCTCTAAATGTTCCATTTTCGTTCATGTGTGTATCATTGAGTTTATATTATTTGTAGTTGTGTCATTCATATTATCATGATTATGCAATTCATTCATTAGGCCCCTCAGTTCCTCGTGAGAGACGAGTTGAGCATCGCGTGCCTCTAATTGTTCCAATATTGTTCATGTGTGTGTCATTTAATATCTTATGATTGTTGATTAAGATTACATCTATTTTTACTCATGTTTGGTTGTGCACATATTTCATAATCAATTTAAATAAATTTGTTCAAATGTTTTCCATAGGATTCACTCGCCAACATTATGTTGATCCAAAAACCCTTTTACACATGATACAGGTGAACAGGTTGAAGCAAGGAAAACATAGGATATGCCTTAGAAGAGAACAAAGAAGTTTAGATTGTTAGTTAGATCATGTTGTAACTTTTATTGTAAAAATTCTATTTAATTTGTATTAATGAATATGAAACGCTTAATAAATGTCATGAGCTTTGATGATAACCCAATCATGCCCCGATCACCTTATCCGCTGCGGGTCGGGGTGTGACAGATGAGGCCTGGTTTCAGTACATAACACCCATTCTTGGTAAAGAGAACATCCAAATGATTATCACAAAGCTAAGACACACTCAAGAGACTATGCTTCAACTCTGGAACATAATTCACATTCTTGAAACTGAGAGCTCCATTGCACACTGTTCCTCTCATAGTGATCTTTCCTGTTTCACCACCTACGAAGGAGACAAACCCGCCATCGAAAAACTGAATGACGAATGTCCCCTGTCATGTGCCTGGAACAGCCACTGTCGATATACCAGAGTCTGACGAGAGTTTGCCAAAGCTGTTCCTGCACATTTCAACAGGTTTTAGTTAGAAGCTGCAACCCAGGCCATTGACGATCTGGGCATGCCATGTACATCAACATAAGTAACCTCACGGAAAATTAAATTAGTTGAGGATGAAGTCGATGACACTTTGGGCAGAAGACTGGATCTTGGTCATGATTTTAGGTCTCCAGGTTAGTGAGTCAGGCTTCTACACAGTTTTGGAGCGCTAGAAGGATTTAGAGAACCTAAAGGTCTTAGAGATTTGTGAGTTTGTCTCTTGTCCATGTTCCAGTCTTGATCAGAAGGCTTATCCGTAGCAAATCGAGCCTGATATAAGCGATTAGGCATAGCTTTCTGATATTTTGAGAATAATGCTTTAAGAGGTATAAATCCTTTTTGACAATTTCGTGCAATATGCCCGGGAAATCCACAGTTGAAACAGGTATGCTTCTTCTGGAAGAAAACAGTCCGTTCAGTTTCGGAAATTCTAGGCAATTTGTCTGTCAGTTTCTTGCTTTCTAGTACTGATGGCTGGTGCAAGGGTTTGGTCTTTGCTGTTGCCTGCGCACAACCATCAACACACTTGTAAGTTTTATGATTTGAATTAGTCAATTTGGAGTTGGTAGACTTAGGCACAAATTTAACTCATTTTTGTTCAGCTTGTTGCTTAACAGATTTAGTTTGGGGCTGCTGAGTCAATTTCTCATAATGAGGAACTGACTCCACAGTTGCCTTTTCATTTGTCTGAGATGCCGGTTTGCTTTTCTTCTTTTTGGATCTACGTGTTCTCCGTTTCTTACTATTAATTTTCAAACCATTTTGCATGGCAGTTTCTGCAGATGAGACGGGTGATTCAGCAAGGACATCCTTTTCTTAACTGTTAGAAGATGAGCTTGAAGCATTAAAAGCAGGAGGAATCTCTAACTTTTGAAAAGTTTGAGATTCTGATTCAGATTCTGTTTCAAGATTTATATCTGAATCGGCAGGAGGAATCTCTAAATTTTGAAAAGTTTGAGATTCCGATTCAGAGTAAGTTTCAAGATTTTTATCTGAATCTGCAGGAAGAGAATGCTCATTTTCTGTCATTTCAGAATCAATCCATCGTTCTGTATTTGAAGAAGCTGATTCGCCTGATTCTTCTCGTACTATGCCAATGGCATTCTTCACAGGTTCAGTTGTTTGGTTGGTTTCTTCATTGTCAACCCTGGGATTAGCATCAACAGATGGTACTTCCTGAGAAGAAATTCCAGTCTCTTCAGTAGGAACTGAGGAAACCGTATCACCTGTCGATGCTTTACCTGTAGCAAAATTTATGTTTTCATCACAAGAGTTATCACATTAATTATCGGCATTAGATGAAAAACCAGAATTAAAACCATCTACGTTATCAACACAACCAACACTGTCTGAGAATTAAATTGTTCAGCAAGAAATTGATTCAAAATATCAAAAGTAGGGTTATAAAAATCATAATCAGCAGCAGAATTGTGTTAATTGGAATTCAGACATTCGTCTTGATCACCATCTGTAATATCCTCAACTAATATTTCTTCTGCACATGAGGTAGAAATGTTAGTAGCGTTCCCTGAGTCAGTTTCAGTTTCAGAAGAATTTTTACTTTTTGATTCTGTGGGTGATGTTGCTGTCTCGTCCTTAGGCGTCATTTTATCTAAATCATCTTAACTCCAAGAGGGATGGTCACCCGATTCGCGTGAAAATGATGTGGAAGTGTAGAAAACATTATCCTTCTTGAGTTCAGTTGGCTTAGAGAACTTTGGGTAATAAGGCTTCCACGGTTTTGAAAGATAATCTGATGGTTTACCATACATCATGTTTTCTTCATTTTCTACTTCAGCCTCATATTCAGGCATTCTTATATAGTTATGATTATATGGTGGAGGAGCTCGACTGTACCCAAGGCCTTTTGAATAATTTTTCTGATAATTAAGCTGTAGATCACACAAGTCCTTGACCAGCTTGCTGGAAGTTTCAAATTTTTAATATTTATTTCATTTTCTTGAAACTACCCTGTCAAGAAATTTAGCTTGGCTAAAGCTGCTTGAAGTTCTACGTCCTTTTCAGCTAGTTTTAGCTTATAGTCGTATACCCAACATTGCTGTTGGTTCAAGTCAAGCTTTAGTTGAGCTATGTCTTGTTTTTGAGCTTCGACCTTTTCCATAAGAAGCTTGTTCTTATGTTTAAAGGCGATGTTCTGTGATGCAGCTTGTTGATATTCAACTACAGGAGTTGAATTATGGGCTCGCATTTGTGATAATTTAAACCGACAACTATCTGAATAGAGAATTCGATTTACCATTTCAGAAAGATCAGGTGTCTCAGTTGTTGGTGTATTGATAATACATCCATTTATCTTGTAGAGTTTGTATAATTTTAGCGCGTTTTCATTTCGGTTTGTCAAGAATTTATCTACTTTTAATCCAAACGCGTTTTGCAGGTCTTGGTTCGTGAAAACAGTTGGAAGGATGGGAAAAACGAGTGAAAATGATGAAAAGAACCGAGCCGGGACGCGAGTGGATCGGAAACGAGAAAACAAAACGTAAAACAGGAGTTACAACCCGGTCGCGGGGCGTGACCGGCATACCTTAACTCTCTCGCAGCCCGCGAGAGAGGGATAGTTATCACCCGGAATCCAACTCGGTCGCGGGGTGCGACCGACCTACCCAAACTCTCTCGCGGCCCGCGAGAGAGGCTTTTATCCAGAAAGTTTCGAATCCAGAGAAAGATTGGGACTTGGTTGTTTTAAAAAGAATCATAATCATAGTTGAACTCATATTGGGCAACCTTGGATGAACTAGGGCAGAATTGGAGCAATTCTCTGGGGTTTTGGAGCCAGAAGGAGCGGATCTAAGCTGCAAGGAGTGTGGTGGTGATCAAGGGAGTTCAAGGCAGGAGCTTGTCACGGTTTTATCATACCGATCTTCGCCTTTGAGTACCTTGTTTCTGCTTAATCATGTTTCCTTGTTATAAACTTTGTTTAAATTACTTTTCAAACATGTTTTTAGGCTAGATCTTATTCAGTTACCTAGGTTTCGGATGATGGACTTATGAAACTTGAATTTGTTTCAAGTAATTTATGGTTGAATGTTAATTGGTAAAGGTCACAACTTTAATGATCTGGTTTAGGGTATTTGCATGATCTTGCTTGTTTTGTGATTGTTTGGTTGTTTTGCATGAACTTAGGTGGATGTCTTCCATAGAATAGGTTTATGTTACTTTTCGTGTTCTTAGGAATTCATGAAGTTGTCGGTAAAATTAGCCAATAAAACCGGGGAAAAAATTAAATTAAACATAAAATCAAACTTGTCATTATACCTAACTTGTTAATTGAGAAATTGCAATTAGTTGGCTGAATTAATTTGGTAAATTATTAGGTTAAGGTTTTGAGAAATTCCCGAGTCTAATTTCCTTGTCCTAATTGATTCAGTTAATCTAAACTAGAAATTGGAATTGATCTAGGTTAATTATTGAGAGGTAATTAATAATTAGACACTTTACTAATTTAAAAAGATAACTGAAAAGGAATCTTTAGGACCGGTAAACAAATAAAAAGGATAGGTTATTGTAGGTGTCTTCCTGAGAAGGGTCGGAGGTCCTGTTTGATAAACCTAGACTTTAATATGTCAAGATCCCGGTAAAATATTCAACCAGATTAATTATTATTAAATTGAAGGAGTAGTAGTCTAAAAATCCAGCCTAGGTAGCTAGTTCATTATCTCTTGATTAAAATCCTAAAAGTCCCTAGAAGTTCATAGTTTGGTCATTCCAATTTAGTAGTTTTAGTTAAATTAATAATTTAGATTTATTAGTAAAAAACCCCCCCTTTGAAATATACATAGTGTGTAATCGAGTCTAAGTTAGTAATCATAGCAATTAGAGAGTCCTGTGGGTTCGATAATCCGGACTTGCTTAATACTATTCTAGAATTGATCGGTCCACTTGCCGGTTAGTAGTTTAGTATAGTTTAGGAGTCTAGAGTATAATTTGAGTCTAGAATTAGGGTAATTTGTTTTGTTTTTAATTAACTACTTTTAGAACATCAGTTGTCATTGCTGTTCTTAGAAAGATTCAGAGTTTCCATCTGCGCTGTTGCATCTGCCCAGTTGAATCCTTCATGTTTTTGTACCACCAAGGCCGTTGATTTCCCGCCAGAGCTACTCGGAAAGCAGCCATTGCAAGATTCTTTTGAAATTTGTTGACGCGGAAAGCAGCCATTGCAAGATTCCAAGACACATCAATCTCGTCTAAATCCTCCCCCATTATTTGATCTATTTCAGTTGGAAGAATCGATGGAGGAGTCAGATCACCTGCTAAGAAGGCATTTAAACTGTTAATCATTAAGGCAGCTATGGCCAATTTCTCCTCATTCTCTTTAGTAAGAAAAGCCGAATTGGACACAGCTTGAGCAGGAGCCGATACAGGAGCAACAGATTGAGGAATGCTGCCTTGTTGAGTTGTAGCAGGAATAGCCGGACTGTACACCATGTTAGGATACTGAGCATGATATTGTGTCTGAACCTGCGTCGCAGAAATCATAGTGGGAGTCTGAGACTGAAGACCATAGACACACCGGGTCTTCTGTGGAGAGACGAGAGGACTGTACACCAAGTTTGAGCTACCTGGTGTGTGAGAACTTCCTTGCAAAGGGCTATAAACAAGATTTTGAGATATTAAATCTGCGTTCTGCCCTGTAATACCAACCACCATCAGATTGCTTTGATGATTGATGTCTCTCTGCTTACTATATATCTCACAAGATTTAATAGTTGCAATCATTTCTGTGTGAGTGACATTGTTCAGATTTTTTGTCTTCTTGATCATTCCAACATCAGCAACCCAGCTCTTTGGTAACGAATTTAACAGCTGTCTGTTCATGGCACTGTTTGTAAGAGTGATTTCGGCTGAAATCATCTGAGAAACGAGCTTCACATATCTTCTGATCTGTTTCTCAATGGTTTCCCCATAAATATGGTTAAACGAGCTAAACTATTTATTCAGCTGATTCATTCTGCTTGCCTTCATATCAGTGTTTCCCTCATAAAGATTTTGCAATTCACTCCATACTTCTATAGCTGTCTTGCAATTTCTGACAGCTATAGAAATGTCAGGTCCGAGTGCCATTGTTAGCACAGCTAAAGCCTTTTCATCTTCTTTGATTATTCTCACATCTTCGGGAGTCAACAAATGACTTGGTTTAGGAATCTGTGTATCTGGATCTTCAGCGGTACTGTAAACGATTGTTCGTGGACCGTTCATAATGAATCTCCAAACCCCAGGCTCTTTGGCCTTGCAGTACTGCTCAAATCTGAACTTCCACTCATAGTATTCATCTCCGTATAACAGACGAGGCACCTTAGTTGAAGTTCCAATGACTTGATCTAATTCTTGATGAAGAGCCAGAGTATGTGATTGCAGTGCTGCCAAGGTGGCATTAATCAAATCTTGAGTGGTCATATAACTGTTCATCATGGTTAACTTTATTAAAATTACCAAGTAAATTAAGTTAAAGTTAATTTGTAATTCTTATAGTGAACAGTGATCCGAAAAATGAGTCCGAGATAAACAGGTACGAGATGAGTTCGAGATAGACAGGTCCGAGATAAGAAACCACAATAATTCCGAGATGAATATTCGAAGGGAAATCCAGAAAGTAATTCGAGATGATAAGATCCAGAATAAGGCTTGATCCAGAATAAGGTTTGATCCAGAATAGAGGCTTGATCCGGAATAAGGCTTGATCCGGAATAAAGCTTGATCCGGAATAGAGGCTTGATCCGGAATAGAAGACTTATCCGGAATGAGAGTCCTTATCCGAATACAAAAGTAATCCGAATTTCCTTCAACAGATAAACACAAGTTATTTGAACAGTAATCCTTATCCGGGATATGAGCAATCCGGATAACGTTGTTAAGAATATTGAGGAACAGTAGTCCGGGATCAATCCTAGATGGATGATCTCCTTCGTGTTCTTCGGGATCTTCAACAGTGCCCAATCCGAAATACTTGAATCTTCTTCGTGTTCTTCGGAATCCGCAACAGTGCCGAATCCAAAATCCTTAAGTCTTCTATGTGTTCTTCGAAACAGTAGCAATCTTCAACTCTGAACAGTAGCATGAATCTTCAATAGAAGCAATCCGGGTTGAACAGTAACGATTTTCAATTCTGAACAGTTCTTCGATCTGCGATACCTAGAGCCTGTATTGTATAGCAAGCTCTGATACCAATTGTAAGTCCAGCAAATCGGATCTAACAGGTATCGTAATACTAATCGATTGCGGAAATAAAGATTAGAATGAAGAACAATCTTTGAATCAAACCAACTTGCATACACTAGAATAGTGTCTGATACAAGTTTTTCAATAATAACTGACTAACTCCAAAACCTTGACCTAATACATGTATTTATACTAGTTACATAGCCCACAAGTTACAACCCTAGACCCATGAGACACTAGGAAGCCCAAAACCCTTTATCTTAGCCCAAATGTAGCACTAATGTGTAAACCTTAAATTATAAGCCCAACACCGTACATTATTCGAACACATATAATCAATTTTACTATAAAACAATTTTATTCCATTGAGAATATTGATTGACGCTAATGGTTTAATTAGAAGAGATAGGATCAGTAATCTTTTCCAAAATCCACTTCAGCATTAGTTATGGAGGTTATGTAATCATCAAAGTTAGTAGGTTTTTAAACCTAGATGACCTCCTGAGTTGATTATTGGGTTTATTAGAAGTTTCAATTGTGTGGATTAGCTCTTGGTTAGGTTGCTATCATTTTCAAGATTCTAAGTGTGTGTAAGAGTTCGTGCAGTATGATGTACAAGAGGTGTAAACGAAGTTTAATTCAGGGCAAAATTTAATGACTCTCTTCCCCCCGCCTCTTGTATCCCTTGCAAGTCCTGATAAAGACTTTACTGCTCCCACTGACCTTAGAAGTCTTTAGGAACTCAACATGCTTAGGGTTAATATTTAACGGCCAACATATTCTAATAGAGAAACGAATTAATGACGTTAGTCGTTGTAGTTTCTCTTGTTGAGGATTATATTAGTTTAGGTAAGAAATCTAAGTGTGCCCACAATTAAGCAACAATGATACTTTTGTAAGAGTAACATTAGATTTTAAGGGGACAAGTTTTGATAAAACAGTGCTGAAATGGTGCAGTGTCTTGTACAAGAGGTGTAAATTGAAGTAATGTGAAGTTTTCACTCCCCCACCTCTTGCAACTTTTGCAAGTTATAATTAAGACACTTAATACTCACACTTATCTTTGATATCTCGAAAATTGCTACAAGAGAATTTCAATGAGGAACATGACGTGGGAACATATCATATATATGTTAGACTTTACTTGATTTCCTTAATATCTAGATGTCAAAAGAAGCTTAGGGACATATTTAATAGAAATCAGATTAAGTGTATATATATATATGAATATATTTCTTTAAGACTATGGGCCATATGAGACAAATTTAGATACAAGTGGATAGTCTTTAAATGATAAATGAATTGTGTCTGAATATTCCATTTTGAATAAGTTTTACGAATGTCAATGAAATATAACTTATAGAGGACCCATACTTATTCCTTAAGCCAAAAATAATAATAATAATAATAATAATAATTTTATGACTTTTAACATCATGATTTAAAATAACTTAAATGAGATTAGATGGAAAAATCATCCTCATTAACCATGTCATGATTTCTCATGAATTTCGGTTACAATGAATGAAATTTATAGGTCTCACTTTTCTTTTTTTCAAATTCTCATTTGCATGATAAGAAAAAAGTTGTAAAAGTGTAAGGTATCATCTAGTTTCATCTTATTAATGTTTCTATTCAGATATTGAGAACAAATAATATGAGAGTTTAAGGTAAGTGTGACTTTACGTTGACTACGCAAACCTCACAACTGTCATAATATAGCTTTAGTATTGATACTAAATTCTGATTAATTTCCAGATCATGTAATGTATCATAAAGCGTAATTAGAAGACAACTTTTCATGGTTCTTATAGCCTTAACATTTAATTTTGTCACTAACTCTCATGTTAGTTATTTATTGAATTCTAGTAAGGAACATTTAGAACTAGAGTTAACTTATCAGGTGTTAATTGGAATATTAAAATTATCAGACTTAAAGATCATTAAAAGGCCACTACCTATTTTATCCAACTGCTCTTTTAAATTATGGATAATCTCTTTGCTTATGCCTAATGGCATAATTAGGCAGTGAGTTTCTCCCTTGAAGAACCTTAGAGTTAGAATTACTACTTGTATTTTGTCTATGAATGTTAGAAGTATCCTCTTTTAGGTTTTAGTGGTAGTGAGGTGAATTACGTCTTATTTTCCAATTTTAGGCATTTCTTTTCCTGTACGTATGTTGCTGATCAACACACTCATTTTCCTTTAATACTTTTGAGTGTTATAGTTGATTATAAGGCATCAAATTGTACTAGGGGAAAAGTTAGTAGTAATGCACTGGAAAAAAATGTACTTATTTCCATGCGTAAGCCCTTTATTTTATGGGTCATGGTATTGTACCTTATGACTTATTCACGGATACCATTTAAACTTTATAGTTTAGAATTTGAAATAAAAACATGCACCTTAGGAGTTCCTCTGATTATTCCATAAAATTAGATTAGTCTTAGGAAAAACATAATCTGGAATAACTTTAGTGATAGCAGTTATGTTAAATGAGTTCTTGATTATCATAAAAGACATCATGTTCGACTTATCCTATTCATCATACTCTACTTTGCTTCTGTAGCACTTTTATCAGAAGACAGCAATAGGATTATCGTGTCTTAATGGATAATCAAAGATTTAATTCAAGCTAATCTTATAGAAACTTTAAGTAAAGCAAAACATATTAGGTTTAGAAATTAGAGTGGATGAGATACTGATTTATAGAAGAAAGTTACAGTGAGTAATGTTATGGGGTGTTAAAGATAAGATAGACAAAATATGATCATAAGATTACCGAAGGATCATTAATGTGAGGATCATTATTTGAAGAAGTTGTGATATGTCTATTACTAACATCAAAATAATAGACTTATTTGAAAATTCTACTTAAATGAAGACAAATCAGTTTAGGCCAGAAGTGTAATCATCTAAGTATGTGTGCAAAGTAATTGTGACAAATCAGCTTTGGCCAGAAATGAGACAATCATTTTAATTATGCACTTGTTAAATATGCTAGACATAAATGAATTAGATTAGTTTTGGCCAGAAATAAGACATTCACGTTTATAATGCATAATTAACATAGCTTTTGTAATACTTAAACAATAAATAGAAGCATCAAATCACCTTTGGGCAGAAGTGATACATCAGAAGCTCATTCAAGTTAAGCTATTTGGTTTTGTAAAAGGTTATCTGATTATGATTAATAAGTAGTTACAAAACCATTTATTTAATAGCAACCCCCTGTTAACGCGGATCAAACTGAGGGGTGCATGGGAACAGCGTGTCCCTACACGGGGTTCGGGGCGGAGCCCCGAGCTGAAATTTAGTTCACAATAATAGCCTAATGTAGTAATGAGATTTCGGATATAAACTTGCATTTCGAAGGTATTTCAGATGAGACTCAAATTAGCCGGATAGGCATCTCGGATGAGTTTCGAATTAGTCCGAGATAGGCATCTCGGATGAGACTCGAATTAGTCCGAGATGGTGATCTCGGATGAGACTCGAATTAGTCCGAGATGGGCATCTCAGATGAGACTTGAATTAGTCCAAGATGGGCATCTCGGATGAGTTTCGGATTAGTTCGAGATGGGCATCTCGGATGAGACTCAAATTAGTCTGAGATGGGCATCTTGGATGAGACTCGAATTAGAACGAGACGAGGTATCTCGAATGGATCTCTGATGAGACAGACTTGAATTAGTTCGAGATGTTCATCTCGAATGGATCTCTAATGAGACTGCGTTGAATTAGTTTGAGATGTTCATCTCGAATGGGTCTCTAATGACACTCGAGTTAGTTTGAGATGGGCATCTCGAATGGATCTCTACTCCATCTGAAACTTGTTCACTAAGATTTCGAATTCTCTAATCATGGGAGTTAGTTGTGCTAAGTTTTGAAATTCGAAAATTAAGGGATTATGGGATAATTTGTTTCCTTTTTAATGTCAATTTAGTTTATCTAGTTATTTCAAAAATTAATCATTTTATAACGATATGAGATTTCGAAAAGTTTTAATTAGATAAAATAGATCAAAATCAAGAAAAACACCCAATAATCTGAATTAAATTTCCAAAATATAGGAATTTCTTCGAATTTCATAAGAACATGTGATGAACCCTAAAAATTAAAATATCATCTTGAATCCGAAATCTGAAATTTAAGTTCTGTAATACGTACTTCGGAACAATAACAATTTCGAATGTGATTAAACACCCCTTTAGAACATAAAATTCGTGAATTTTAAAGGTTTTATCCGAATTCTTGTTCTTAAGTTTTATCAGTTTTTCATAAAGTTTATTTTCCAGATTTTAATCCAGATTCATGGAAACAAACAAAACTGATTTATCAACATATGCTCTGATACCACATGTTGATCAGTTCTGTATAAACATAATGGAAAACATGAATAAAATAATACATGATACAGTAGACAGGCTAGCAGAGAATCCAGATACAGATATAGCCATGGAGTTCGACATGATAGTCAGCTTGATCTGGTTCCCTTTTAGGATGCATCTTCTTGATGGTAGTATCAAGTTCTTTAGGGTTGAAGAACTTGTAGTAATGGAGAGAGAGAAAGAGAGAGATGAGGGAACGATTTATGGTGTTGATGTTATGAGAGTCTAACCTTAATGCCTCTCTTATACACACCCAAGGGGAAACTCAATTAGTTAATTAGGGTAAATCGGTCCATCAACAATTACCCACCAATTATATTACAGGTTTTAATATATTTTGATCTATATTATATAAATGATAATGATGACTACTAGATTAAATACATAAAAATAAATATTTAATCTTACAAGAAATATAATTTTGGGGACTCATTAAGGTTCTCAGTAAACAAATGGGTTGTTAGTGAATAAGAGTTTGTGGTAAAAGATTCGTTTACGGTAAATAAGAGTTTCTGGAGAAAACTATGTTCTCCGTAAAAAAATGGAGTTTTCAATCATAAGTGAGCTCTCCGTAAATGAGGATTTTCGATAAACTATTAAACCTGAAAACTATATCAAAACTTGAGAACTAATACCTGAAAACAAAAATCTGAAAACTATAAAAGAACCCGTAAACAATCATACCAAAACAAAACCTGTTAACTAATAAACCAATAACTTTACATTTCAAAATGTAAGGGATTAAGCTAATCTTGATTTTGGTTTGAATTTGAAATTTTAAGTACGTCTAAGATTTATTAGATCTCGAAAAATTTGAGTTTATTAATTTGAAAAATTTCAAAAAAAAAAAACTTGGAGATAACTTATTAACTAAAAGTTTCAAAAACACGTTTTAATCAAAATTACATCCTAAGATAATGGGATTATTTATAAATAGAAAAAGAAGAAATTGGAAATGTATATATTTGAACACTTTTAATTTTTGAAAAATATAAAATAAATAATTACTAAGTGCAAATACTTAAGTATACAAGTATACTAATACGTATAATAATAAACTTGGTGAAATGACAAGAATACAAGAATGTACATATACACAAATACGTATAAATACGACATAAATACCGACAATAAAATATACAAGTAAAGTATATACATGGTATACGTATACATATAAATACGCAAGTACATGGTAATGTACACAAATAGACTTGTTGAAGTGTAGTCATACAAAGAATGCTTTACATGTACATCAACATAAATACGATGTTAAAAATAAACATTTTTAACTATTATATCTAGAAAAGAAATACATATATATTTGTGAAACAAATATATACAATTGAACCGAACACACTTATACATGTGAACGAGGTTCACTAAATATGAAAATAAATACATAAGGATCGAGGATCCCTTCAAGTATGAAAATATATAATAAGCATGCGGGGATCCCTTCAAGCACGAATATATATATATATATATATATAGTTCATATCAATGACACCGTGCCAGACACGGAGACACAAATGGGCTAGGCCCATTTACATCATGCGAGGCATGAAGATACATATGGGCTAGGCCCACTTACATCGTGCTAGACATGAAGACTCATGAAAGACGAGGCTCGTTCGTATATAAAAATATACACGACAATATATATTTGAGAAATATATATTAACAAGTGAATAAATAAGCCACCAACATATTAACATAAACAAGGGTATCCAAACAAGACAACTACAAACCTAACAGACGTTCAAGATGAGCAATGTGTATACGACCTAATAAAGATCTAAGTGTCTAACAAGTTAGAACACTTGTAGGTTGCGATACGTATACGGATACCCGAGTAGCACACTATATTGTTGAACGCAAAACTGTGAGTTCATGTCCCTCCTTTCAAACTTTTCAATGTTTTACTGTTAAACAATCAAGGGGGAATACTTGTTACAATAAATGGTATGTTAGTTATGGAATGCAATTACTTGAAGTAGAAAATGAACAAGAGTAACCATTAATCATACATAACGACGGAGGTGCAAAGGGTGTAGATCTACTGAGTTTTGGAATGGATTAACATCGTGCATATTTTATTCACATAGTTGTTTACTTACATCATATGCAATGAAAATCAATCAAGTTCACACCGTGCGCTTCCGCTTACGAGCAAGAGTGACAATTTCACCTTGTGGAGGTTGTGCTTGTTAAGCATTCAGGTTTTGCAGTGGTGGTGGTTGATTTTGGTGTTTGTGGTTGGTTCTGTTGATTTTGCCGAAAGGGAGGAGGTGACATGTTAGAAAATGGGTTTTATTATGGTGGCTGTTGGTTTGGGTTATGCTGCTTCTCTGGTGGATGCATGTTTGAAGACTGTGTATTTCCTTTAACCACTGAATGGAGAACAACATGCATGTGTTCAACGGTTCTTTCAATTTCTAGATCGGAGAAAAGTGGTGATGACGTTCTTGAAAACCTGATATACATGTAACGAAGAAACACCTGCACACAAGCAAACAAGAAGTTGCATCTAGTACTGAACGAAACAAGAACAAACAAAAATAAATATTTTTTGTTTTTTTAGAAAGCAAAAACAAATACTCTAGACTAACACTAAGCGCATGAATTCCCTGGCAATAACCCATTTTAATGTAGCTTTCGTTGGCTAATTGGAAACTAGTATTTTGTAACTTAAATACTTCAAATAGTATAGGTAAGTAAGGTCATATCCGCAAGGAATTTAAGGTCAGTGTAGAGAAAATTAACTAAAGAACTACATTTATCTAAATTGCGGGTTTGTTTGATTGTTCGAGAAAAAAAACGCGAATTGTTATGAAATGTGTGTTCAAAATGAGAAGTAAACCCCACCAGGAATCCAGATTACCATATAGACATGGCATTGGAATTAATGACTTTGATTAATGGTTAGGGACACTTTTTAATTATATCTATCATAAACTAACAATCCGTTAAAATATGGTAAACTACCCACTAGTTTACCAACCGTCTAACGATCTAAGGAAACCGCCAATACGCTTGATAAAAGATAAATAGTTCACATATAATAAATGTTTACCAAAAAATCAACACAAGGGTTAAAAGTACAAATCAACAACAAACTTTGATGTGTAAATACTAGCAATTGTTCATCCGGGGGAAGTCACGAAGAGTTTAGCTTCGCATGTTCATCACTTCAGCTTCAATTCTTGATTATGTATGAGTTTGCATGAAGAAACTGGAAGATTGGGGGTGTAAGGACTCTGAAAATCGCCTATGGGGAGCTCTGGAATTGTCCAAAATGGTTGAATGCTCAATGATATGTCTAAAACCCGAATTAGGGTAATTGAACTTCTTTTGCGAATTGGACCTCTCATGCGCGTCGACGGGGAGTCTTCAGTAATCTTTGCGTCGCACGAAGATGGTCTTTCTAGGGGCCCATTTTTTTCCTCCCCACCGCGCGCCGCACAACATTAGGGTGCTCCCCTGCGTGATGCGGGGGGACACTCTTAAGAGTTGCTTTTGCTCTCGGGTTGACCTGTCGAGCCCGTTTCCCTGCTTGGATGTTCCTTTAATCTTATTTAGCACCTGTTAAACCAAAAAAACCCGACACAACATAAGTACAACATCAAGATACAAAACGATACTTTTAAACTACTAAAAATGTACAAAATTACACAATTACAAAATGTTTTCACACGCAGATAAGGTAAAAGTACCTTAACGAATCGAACGGATACCACCTGAAACCGAATTCCTGCTGCATCATGCGGGGGAATTTAGAATATGATAGCTCACCCAATCAAGCTTTTTACGGTTCATATTAAAAGACAAGTATAACTTCTTCAGTTAAGCTTTTGCTATACATGATATGACTAAATTAATCTAATATGATAACTAAATTAGAATATTATTATATAACCATTAAATAGTAATAGTAATAATACTTGATGATAAAGAAAGTCAGTACAAAACAAAGGGCTCTAAGGGATATGTGATGGAATGTATTGTCTATTATTGGCTACCATTATTGTTAGTGATCAATACCTTTGAAGATCTTTGATATTGATGACTGTATGACAAGTTTGGTATTTGTTCCTAAAAAGCCAAATGTATAAGAAAGGAAAAAGAGGGTAGCTAGCTATCTTGATTGTAAAGTATGCGTATAAGCATCGTCGCTTTCTTTCTTTTGTATACAAAGTTGAATCCATAACTTTCTTTAAGTGGGCCACCCTTCAAATATGTGTGGTAAATGCGTTGAAGAAGGGCAGATTTATACAACTTTCCAACAAGATAATGTCGGGATGACCTATCCTTTTAATCCAGTCCCTCATATCATGAAAATAGAGAATACTTTTATTATCCTATATTATCAGGGCAATGATCCATCAACCTGCTGGTTCTTTTTCGGAAGTAGCATTCGGAGAATTCATGCTGGAACTGAGAGAATTGCTGAAACTAGGTGAAACCCTGACAAGGTTTAAAATCTTTAGGCTGGGGGTGGGAAAATCATGATCGGGATAGCGGACCAAGAGCTATGAAACTTGGGTGTGGGTCTTTTGTTGAAACCATATGACCTTTCTCTTTATTATTTATCGTAACAGAGTGAAGTATCACACATAGTATGTCCATTAATCAACAAGAAGCTCAACAAACTCTTGAAATAACAGAAGCTGCTTTGTGAAAAGCTAAGGAAAGAAACAAACAATCGAGGCAAATCTAACTCAACGGGCTAGGACACAAGTAGAGGCTATCAATGCCATTACTCTTCCTATTTTACACATGTAAACCATGATATCATATACTAAATGCTATATCAAAAAACTTATGGGTCATTGACCCCAGTATACGATGCCTAAATCCATAATTTATATTTTTTCTTTTTGGAAGGCAAGAAGACATTTTATTAAAATAAAACTCAACTTCTAGCCATTAATTATACCATACATGAAAGTCGTACATAGGTGGTGTAAATGAAACATGTCGATTTTGAGCTATTTGAGATTGGTTTGATAAAAACTCAAATTAAGTCGAGCTTAAATGTGTCTAAGTCTGAGCTGGAGCTTTTATTGAGGCACGTTTAATAAACAAGCTCGAGACAGCTCGCGAGCCCAAACAAGCTTTTTATTTATTAACTTATATTTCATATATTAAATACATATTAGTATAAGGGTTTAGGTTCTTCTAAAAAGGGTGAAGTTTGTGAGAAGTGTAAGAAATATTATAGAGATGACACGTGCTATTATTTAATATTGTAACCGCTTTAGGAGTTATTTTCCAGGTATAAAACACCATACAGATTTTAAAAACATCACAACTTGAATCGTAATATAGTAATATAGTCATAGTGTTTTAACATCTGCAATGATTGTATTGCTATTCTAGATCTTAAAAAACCATGACTTGAATAGCAATACAATCATTCTATATGTTAAAACACCATGACTTGAATCACAATACAATGTTTTCAGATTTTTAAAACACTACGCGTTTAAAACACCACGCGTTTAAAACACCACGCTCTGAATCACAATACAGTTAAATCATCGGTGTATAAGTATAGCAATATGATACTTATATAAGATAGACAAAACACCATGGACTAAAACATCCGATCAAAACATACTTTTTTCTTTATATGAGTATAGCAATATGGTACTTATATTAAAGATAAAAAACGCTTGTTATTATGGTGTAATATTTTTGTAAACAGAAAGTTACGTATAAAATTTATTGACGTTTAAAAAAGACAGAGAAACTTGCATGTGCATTGCATGTGAGTTTCCGAATTTAAAACATGTTAAATTAACATTTATAACCTTAATCTAGAAAATTAATTAGCCTAGTGGTAAACACTATTTACAATTTTGTTATTATGATCTCAACCATTAGATTTTAGATCCAATGATGTAGATTCTTTCTACACTTCTCACAAAACACACCCTTATTACAATAACCCCACCCTTGGTATAATAATAATAATAATAATAATAATAATAATAATAATAATAATAATAATTATTATTATTATTATTATTATTATTATTATTATATACAACAATATGATAAAAACCATTAAATAATATATTATCATATATAAGTTTTTGTAATGATAAATATATATGTAAATAGTTATAAAAATATATAAATAAAATATAATAGTTAATGGATAATAAACGATACGAGCTTAAGCCTGAACTCTTTTAAAGTTAAACGAGCTCGAGAGCTTGTATGAGCTCAGGCTCGGCTAGATTTATTTACCTGTACAAATCTAACTTCGTGTTGTTGGCCTTGAGCCTCGGTCCGAGCCACAGTTAAAACCTTTTTTTTCTCGACAAAAACCCAATAATCAGGCAATGATTGATATGCAACAGAAAAGTCCAAATTTTTTGCCTATTGGGCTCCAGATTAAAATTGCTCTTGTTTATAAAATGTTAAAACATCAAACCCTGATAAAGAGATATAAACTAATTATTAAGATCCTTGCGTTGTGGCTTTGGCTTCAAATGCATCGATTCGTGAAAGAAGTTACCCTCAAAATGTTGATAAAAGTAATTGAATTTTCATGCATTATGGAGAAAAAGTTAATAATATTCAAAACTTTATATAAAAAGTTAAACCTTAAAGTAGATCCATGTATCACGACTTTAGAAACACACAGTTATATAAAAGTATATTCAATTCAAAATTACTTACAATATTAATTAAAGTTTAAATAGAATAAACCGGGAGTAAATCATAAGGTTTGTCCTTTATGTTTACACCCTTTTACAGACGGTATCCTTTGACGCAAAAGTTGACAAGTTCTATCCTTAACGTTTTAAAATCTTGCATGGTATGCCCTTTGAGCCTAATCTAGTTATTTATTTGGTTAAGTATGGTCACGTGCAAGGCACATGAGGGCGTTCTTGTCATTTCACCTCCCTATGGATTATTGTGTAAAACAACTTATATCAAGGGACTATTATGTAAAAAATAAAAATAAATTTGAATAAAACAAAACTATGCACTTTCTCTATCTAAACTTCCTCTCTTCTCTCTTTCCTCTCTCACTTGACGCCACCTCCCACTTTCACTTGGCGTCGACCTCCCACAAGGGGTGACAACGTCCTTCCCGAGCGTCTATGCACATATTTGGGTCTACTAACTATTTCCTGAACTCTATTATTTTGTACCCCAGCAACAAAAAAGGAAAAAAAAAGCTAAAACAAAATACAACAAAAGGTTTATAATAAATCAACCTTTATATCCGGATAGTTTTTTTTCAAGATTGCTAAAACCTCAAATTAAAAGTGTTGCTTTGTTTTATGTTCGGTCCACCTTGGAAAGCTCAAACAATAACTAAACAATAACACAACTTCTATTTTTTTTACATCCAACAAAAAGCATTCAAATCTTTAAAGTATTCTCAGAAAAAACACACTAAGTTAAACAAATATATTACTCATGGAGCATGTATGACCTCCTAGATTCAGATCTGAAATTTCGGCATCTTACTTTGATTCATATCTTATTTTTTCCGCATAAAATCTGTTGGATCTATTGAACACTATAAAAGAACAGATGATTGGAAAGCCAAAACAATTTATAACATCTGATCATTAGTAAAGAGCTACTGCTCTAAACTCTGCTCATACTTAAAGCCAAAACAATTTATAACATCTGACCATTAATAATCATTGTATTCATACCTCTCTTTTGCCAATGAAATTGACGGGGTTCGATGTAGTATTAGGCATGGATTAGTTACCTCATAACCAAGCCCGTAATGTCTGTGATAAGAAACTCATCGAGGTTAAAACCCCATCTAGTGAAATAATCACCATCCTTGGAGACTCACAATATGGATTGCCAGACAAGGTATCGTTACTCAAAGCATCCAAGTGTCTAAGAAGAGGTTGAGTCATTTTCTGGCACAAGTAACTATCAACGAGCCTAAGCCACAGATTGAAGACCTTCCAATCATCTCGGAATATTCCGATGTCTTTCCTGAAGAATTACCAGGTCTACCTCCAAATAGGCAGGTGGAGTTCAGAATTGATATCCTACCAAGATCAGTACCTGTTGCTAGAGCTCCATATCGGTTAGCACCGACGAAAATGAAGGAACTAAGAGTACAATTGGATGAGCTTTTAGAGAAAGGCTTTATTCAGCCTAGTTCCTCACCTTGGGGAGCTCCTATTCTTTTTGTTAAAAAGAAGGACGGTTCAATGCGGATGTACATTGATTACCGAGAGTTGAACAAGATAACGATCAAGAATCGTTATCCTCTGCCCTGGATCGATGATTTGTTCGATCAACTTGAAGGTGCTAGTTATTTTTCTAAGATTGATATAAGATCAGGATATCATCAACTGAAGGTTAGAGATAGGGATGTTCCTAAGACTGCCTTCAGGATTCGTTATGGTCATTATCAATTCTTGGTGATGCCTTTTGGGCTCACAAATGCACCTGCAGCATTCATGGATCTCATGAATAGAGTCTGCAAGCCATACTTAGATAAGTATGTCATTGTCTTCATAGACGACATACTTATCTACTCTCGTAATCAAGTTGATCACGAGAAACATCTTCGGTGCATCCTAGAATTGCTAAGACAAGAGAAACTCTATGCTAAGTTCTCTAAATGTGAATTTGGCTTAGAGAAGTCCTATTTCTTGGACATATTGTAAGTGAGCGTTGTACCAAGTAGATCCTACTAAGATTGAAGCCATAATGAATTGGGAAGTACCCAAAACTCCATCGGAGATTCGTAGCCTCTTAGGATTGGCTGGTTATTATAGAAGGTTCATTGAGAACTTTTCGAGGATAGCCACTCCTTTAACTACCTTGACCCGTAAGAATGTCAAGTTTGACTGGGGTCTAAAACAACAAGAATCCTTTGAAATTCTAAATTACAAGTTGAGCAATGCTCCTGTGTTATCTCTACCTGAGGGTATTGAGGATTTTGTTGGTTATTGTGATGCCTCGCACACTGGCATGGGTTGTGTGCTAATGCAAAAAGGCAAAGTAATTGCTTATGCATCACGACAATTAAAGGTGCACGAAAGGAATTACACCACCCATGATTTGGAATTGGGTGCTGTTGTATTTGCACTTAAGTTGTGGAGACATTACTTATATGGCACAAAGTGTATTATATACACTGACCATAAGAGTCTCCAACATTTGTTCAATTAAAAGGATTTGAACATGCGACAACGCCGCTGGATGGAAACGCTTAATGATTATGATTGCGAATTCCGCTATCATCCCGGCAAGGCAAATGTCGTTGCTGACGCCTTAAGTCGCAAGGAAAGAGTTAAGCCTATAAGGATTAATGCCAAGAGCATTGAGCTTGGAAATAGCTTGAATGAAAAGCTATTAGATACACAAAAGCAAGCCCTATTAGAGGCTAATGTTCCTAATGAGGGATTAGGCAGAATTATTGACCAGTTAATACCTGGAAAAGATGAAATCCTTAGATTTAATGGAAGGATCTGGGTTCCAATCTTTGGAGGAGTTAGAGATCTAATCCTCCAAGAAGCGCATAATACGAGATACTCATTTCACCCGAGTGGTGACAAGATGTAACAAGATTTGAAAAAGAATTGTTGGTGGATAGTTTTGAAGAAATCCATAGCCACTTATGTAGCTAAGTGTCTAACATGTTCGCAAGTTAAAGCTGAACATCAGAAACCATCAGGACTTCTACAACAGCTTGAAATTCCCACTTGGAAATGGGAAATAGTAACAATGGACTTGATTGCCAAGTTGCCTAAGACCAAACATGGTAATGACACGATTTGGGTCATTGTGGATAGACTGACTAAGTCAGCGCATTTCTTGTTAATTAAAGAGACCTATAATTATGACAAATTGGCTAAGTTATATGTGGACAAGATGGTGTCCCTACATGGTGTGCCGATATCTATTGTATCTGATAGAGATACTAGATATACATCTCATTTTTTGAAAAGTTTCCAACAATCTTTAGGCACAAGACTAAATTTTAGTACGGCTTACCATCCACAAACTGATGGTCAGTGAGCGTACTATTCAGACTTTGAAAGACATGCTTAGAGCATATATGATTGATTTAGGTGGAAGTTGGGATGACCACTTACCCCTAATAGAATTATCCTATAATAATAGTTATCATACGAGCATCAAGGCTGCTCCTTTTGAGTCCTTGTATGAGAGAAAATGTCGAACGCCCGTGTGTTGGACAGAAGTTGGGGAAGCCCAACTATCAGGGTCAGAGATTGTCCTGGAGACCACGGATAAAATTGTGCAAATCCGTGATAGACTCAAAGCTGCCCGAGATAGGCAGAAGAGCTATGCTAACAAGAGGCGTAAACCTCTTAAGTTCCAAATAAGGGACAAAGTCATGCTAAAAGTATCACCTTGGAAAGGTGTAATGAGATTTGGAAGGAAGGGTAAATTAAGCCCAAGATATATTGGACCATTTGAGATAACTGAATGTGTTGGCACTGTAGCTTATAAGCTTAAGCTGCCAGAGGAGCTTAGTGGGATTCATGATGTGTTCCGCATTTGTAATCTTAAGAAATGTCTAGCTGATGAGTCGCTAGCAATGTCACATCATGATGTGCAAATTGATGAAAACTTGAGGTTCATTGAGAAACCGATTTCGATCGAGGATCGACATGCTAAGAAAATCCGAAAGAAAAAGATACCTATAGTAAAGGTTAAGTGGGATGCCCTACGAGGCCCCGAGTATACATGGGAGGTTGAGTCCACTATGCGACAAAAATACCCCCATCTTTTTTAATAAAATCTCGAGGTCGAGATTTCTTTTAAGGGGGTTTTAAACCATATTTATCAACCACGACTTGTTACCTACTGATTTTAAAAATTATTTAAAATTTTTTACAGTAGTTACATGATATAAACTCAGAATCCAAAATAAATTATAAAACCATGTGTAAAATGACCAAAGTGCCCCTTCGGTGCATAGTTTGGTCATAAAAGATAAATTACACATATAATCAATATCTTACTGATATTATATCATAAATTGAATATTTTTCCAGAATACTTATGATTATAACATTAAAATATATTCAAGTTGTTTTTATACGGTATATAATTACCAAAACGCCCTTATGAGGCTTAATTTCATTTTAAAACCTTAACAGGTATGTAAGTTGATATCCTACTGATATTACAACTTATTTAAAGTATAATGGCATATAGAAATTGTCCATGACCTATCCGGTTACCCGATATCGCTTATATGCGCACGGTTACGTATATGTAACTAGTTTACGGAAATTAACCAAAACGGGTTTAACCTTATCATTTTAGTCTCAAAATCCAGAGTGCTTATAGTTTACCCATATTATACAAGTCATAGTACTTGTTGGGTTTAAACTACATTCTATCCGATCATCGCTTAATCTAGCGTATTATACGTTTTGATCCTGTACGCTAGTCGGTCTAAGTCTGTGACTTAATTAAGACCGGTAGTATTAAATTGGTTAGCTTATGCCATGATCCAGACTAGAGCCTTCCGGTAAATGCTATATGCACTTAGTTCATTTTGGATACGGCTGAGATATTAAATCTTTCATTTTTAATCAATACTAGCTCAGGTAAATACTTTCGACTTATTTTCTCTATATGGGCTTGGGTTACGGTAAATTATTACCGCTTGGTCGGAAATGGGATCAATCGAATGACGGATTGTGGCTAGTAAATCCGCAAATTCCGTTTTAATCAGTTTTGTTTGATAACTTAAACATCGGGGGTTAAGCATCGTGCCCTGGATATCCTCGGCTTATTACATTAGTTAATCACGACCAAAGCGCGGGGTGTAGGCATACATCTGACAGATGCTCATGCTAAATTATTTTTACCCAATTGTTGGGGATAACTTCTTTGTGAGTTCATAAGTGGTGTGTACGTTAATCATGTCTCGGTCTTCGTACTGGGCCCTGTATGTATGGACAAACATGTGAATATGTTAACAAGGTTACAAGGCTGACTTTCCCAAGTTATAAAAGATTTTTCGTGCCATGTGCACTTAAAACCATTTTTCAAATGTTTTCAAAATGAGTCAGTTGGGTGTATTTACCAGCGAAAGCTGACGTATTTTCAAAAGACTAAGCTTGCAGGTACAATACAAAATAGGCTGGAAGCTGCTCGGTAGTGATATAAAAGGATCTTGCAAATCCTTAGATCTGCCCAAAGTCTGTTATACATTTTTGTACATTTTATGATCCGCCTGTGGATCTTCTATTACAAGTTGTCTGTATATTATTTTCCGTACTTTAAACATTTGGTTTTAATAGTAATTTAACTTCAAGACTTCCGCTGTCCTGTGTTTAATTGACTATGATGATATCAACTTACGTCACAATATTCCCCATCCGGGCCCATCGGTGTCTGGTTGTAAAATATCGGGGTGTGACATCCAGCTTCCGGTCGCTAAGTGACTTTGTTTAATTTATTGTTTTAGCCTTACTGAGTGGGTTCCTCCTGGTACCCACGTCATCATTAACTATCTACAAAATTTGTACACATAAAACATCACTAAATGATAGAACTATTGCTTTTTTTTCGTGTTGAGGTCAATCGGTGTAAATGATAGATGAATATGTTTCCGCCATTGATAATGTTAAAAAAGATGATATGGTGATGATGATGAGAGATAGGATGATGTTGGAGGATGATAACAGGAATTGATGAGCCAATTTATAGAAGGATTGAGATTTGAAGGATGATAATATTTAATTATTCCGGCGAGCCTTTTCCAGCGAGAATTAGGGTTACGATTTGAGACTGGGAAGATGATACGGTGATGATAATAATGACGAAGAGAGGAGAAAGAGAAAGAGAGAGATAGAGGGAGTTTAGAGAGAGAAAGTGTAGAGTTTTGTTTTATTTAAATATCTTTTTTAACTTTTAAACAATAGTCCCTTGATATAAGTTGTTTTACACAATAATCCCTAGGGAGGTGAAATGACAAAAACGACCTCATGTGCCTTGCACATGACTATGCTTAACAAAAAAAATTATTTGGTTAGGCACGAAGAGCATACTGTGCAAGATTTTGAAACATTAAAAATAAAACTTGTCAACTTTTGTACCAAACGACACCGCTTGCAAAATGATGTAAGCATAAAGGACAAAACTTGTAATTTACTCAATTCACTTCACTAGAGTAACATATTGTATAGTTATCGTAATTATGAAATTATGAAGTAACAACATCAATAACGACAATAGTAATAATAGTTAGACAAAATTGCACAAATTAACCTTTATGTTATATCTAAACTACACTTCATACCTTTCTCTATAAAATCGGCCAAATCCAACCTTCATTTAACGTTTTGCGGCATCCTATAACCCTTACACTTTACCTTGCATGTGAGGGCATTTAAGTCAACGCCCTAATAAAGGTTGATTTGTGTTAAAGGATCTACTCACCAGAGTTAAACCTTAAATGCCCTCACGTGCAACGCATGTGAGGGCATTTAACTAAGTTTTTTTGACGAGGTTAGTTGTAAAGGTTATATGATGTCACAAAACATTAATATAAAGGTTAGGTTTGACCGATTTTATAATAAAAAGTATGAAGTACAGTTTAGGTATAAGATAAAGATTGATTTGTGTAATTTTATGTAATAATAATCTCAAAAAACCAATGATCACTTTTATTTATGAAATAATAACTGTAAAGTGTAAACTCATTTTGTGTTAGTTTTGTAATTTTCTAAAACAAATTTCATCATTATAATTTTTGCCCTCATCATCATTATTCCTTTTACTCTTTGTCATTTTTGGCTTCGACATATGCGACAAGTTTAATTTGTGTCATATGCAATCATGTCATTATAAAACACTTTAAGAACTTCATTCATTTGTCCTTACTTTTCCAGGAAAAATAAATCTTTCAAGTTTGTAATCATGTTTAATTTAAACTTTGGAAATGTACCATAGTACAAGAAGTTGTCACAAAATGAAAATAACATTGTAACATTCTCCTGGCTTTAGGTTTTTGTGATGATGGGGTCAGTGGAATATTTTGGTATGATTAAAGATAAAGATTAGGGACTGAAAACTCAAAATAATGTAACACACAAACTTTTGTAATTAAATATTTTCTTTTCAACGAACCACCTCGAATTACAAAGTTTTATTTACTGTTAAAAACAAATAATAAGGAGAGAGAAATCCTAGCAATTAACCTAACCGAGACTCACTCAATTATATAACTATAGTAACAGGGTGTCTATGTGATACGAAGGGGGCGACATTTTGCATTATGGTCCTTTTTTTTGACAGTTTTCTTATTCGTATAATATTTATTTTAGCATCCACTAGTGGATATACGTCATAAGCGAAGTCATCTGTTGGTCCATTTCATTGTGTTGTGTAATAGAGATATAAAATATGAAGTACACGAACTTCAGATGTAAATGTTAGTATATATGAAAATATGAACAGTTCAGTTCAATTAATTTTGGTTAAACGAGTGTACAAAAAGTATGATAACTGGTTTGTGGGTTAATTCGGTTTTTGGTTAGTCAGTTTTCAATTAATGTTGTTGCTTGATTTTGGTTCTTGTGTGTTTCTGATTTGGTTTCGGTTAACGATTTAGTTATTATTCACCCATTGACATCGTTAATCGCGTAACATATCATGTTTTAATTAAAAACTGTATCTATACTATACTCAAATTAAAGGGAATGAACAACTCGTTGTTGTGGTGTAACTTTTTAAAAAATATATTAACGTACGAAAAAGTTACGGTCGTTTAAAAATCGTTAGGTTAATTAGTTTTTATAAGGGAATAAACTGTAAATACTAAGTATCTATAATTCTATTAGAGATAGTGTAATTAAGATAAGAGGATTAAAGTTTAATTAGTGTTTAAAAGACTAATTTACCCGCATTTTAGGTTGTACCATATGCATTAAAGAGAAAAAAGTTCTTAAGTTTTAGGTATCTTAAAATGCCATTGTCTCATGCATTATTAAAGAAAAAAAAGTGAACTTTAGGTATCTTACAATGCCCTTATTTCATGCATTATACACAATATAGATAGATAAGGTATTTCTCTCACACAAGGAGACTCAAGATATGACATAGTAACAGAGGTCTAACCAGGGCCGTCCGCGAGAATGATCGAAAATTCACGAGCCCGGAGCAAGTAGCGAAATTGAGCCCTAACACGGATTTTTGGATATTTGATATTACTTTGTAACAAAATGTAATTATAGCAAAAATAATGATTAGTTTGATCTATTAGACTATGGACATGAGTCAACAACTATGAAAATAATTACTTGAGACATCAACTTCTTCTTGCAAGGTTGATTCTCTATGTGGAAAACTGGCTTATTGGCAGGGTTTCTCCACTCTGCTGTATGGGTTGCTGGTTGCCCAGATAACCATCGATCCATGGGGTATTATCCATACATATGAGTTCCAACCTCATATCCTAGATTGCATGAAAACAGAAAATAATTTCTCAGTCCTCCATTAAATCAGGATACAAAATTCTAACAGACACAGTGACCGAACTCACATGGTTAGAACCTTTACTAAAATAGCTTGGAACAAACACAACCTTTATTCAACTCTCTGGTGTAATAACCTTGGTGCTACCAGTCTTACCAAAAATCCAGTCTTTCACGCAAAAACATAACACGTTGAAGTTGACTTTCACTCTGGTCAAGAAAGGGTTGCACAAGGAAAACTAAGGGGTCAATTTATATCCGCATAATATTAAATCGTGGACATCTTTACAAACCCTCTTCCAACCTATAAATTTTCCTTTTTACATTCCAAGTAACAAGACAATCCGCGACCTTAAATTACGGGGGAGTATCAGACTAAATGTTATTAGGTGATAGTGTAGGGACTTATCTTGTAATTTGGTGGTATATATAAACCATCTTCTGTAAATTACAAGCCCAGAGAATCGAGAGCCACTCGTGATCGCATCGGTTAAAGCTCGAACGAGCCCGAAATGAGCCTAAACGAGCCCAAACAAAATTTTAGTTTTTTTAATATACATAATATTAATGATGATAACATTGGTGAGCTGAGCTTTGGCTTGTTTAAGCGATATTAAAGTGAGCTCGATCCGAGCTTTTAGCTTGTTTGAGGTTGTTCTCAAAATGGTTTGATCCGAGCTTGAGCTTTGGGTTTTATTCGCGAGGCGAGATCGAACTTGAGCTCAAATACGCAGGCTTGAACTGAGCCAAGCTCGACCTTTATAAAAATTTGACGAGCCAAGCTTGAGCCTAGTCGGGCTTTGTTCGACTTGTTTACACCCCTATATGTACCCCCTTCCTCGCACAACAATCAAGACAAACAATTACAATTACAATTACAATTACGCACATAAAAGTGTTTCATCTTCAAATGATAACATCAAACATCAAGACTTACATGTTAGGTAATAACGTTTACATAAATTTTAATATCTATTTACCGCAATTTCAGAAGTACGGAATTCATGCGCTCCACGCCCTAAACACCACCCGACAACATCGAAAGCCTGGTGTTGCCCAAGGGGATGGCAAAACTTCCATGGGTATGGGGCATTTAACTTGTGTTTTGACCGTGATTTTGTGTGGTTTTCAAAAAAGAGTCGTTGTTGAATGACATTTAAAAAGGATTTATCAATTAAAAATTAACTCAATTAACCCAATAAAATAACCCACACTCACACCAATTTTCACATATCTCTATTACTACGCTCGATACTATATAAAAAATCCTTCAAGTTTTATGAAAAAAATGCACCCAACAACTGTTCTTTCGATCCAAACAACACATATGGTCAACTCAAAACCCTGAATCATAGTACACCACAAAACCGTAATATACAAGTTCTTCCTACACCCGACCTAGCGTTGTACGCATCTTTGCTAACCGGTATATGGTGTCCAAGATTTCCTTATGACAACGCACCTCACCAACATCCCCTTCCTATTTTTCCATCTCAACTTCAACTTCTGCTACAAAACATCCCTCACTAACAACAAATTTCTATATCCCTAAAGACCCTACACCCTAGTTCGTTCTGAAAACCTAATCGCAAAATATGAGTGAACTTTCGGCTCCAAAAATTAAAAAAAAGAAGCCACAAGAAGAACATCGAAGCAGATAAGATCCCAAGCGGTTGTCGAGTTGCTATAAAATGGACAACGGAGGAAAAAAATTATTTTAACCAAAGCTTGGATACACATATCGGAGGACTCGGTGATCGGTACTTTTATTTTGTTTTTTAAAGAAAACATAGTTTCTTGTTGGTCTTTTAATATGTCGTATTTTCATATATATTTTAAACATGTCGTATTTTTTAAATAGGTAATTCTCAATAAGACGACAAAATTGGGAACAAATTCGTGATATATATATCACAAAACGTTGAACCTAGATTAATACCGGTTTGATTATAGTCTCTCGTCAAAGAGACATGAATTGAATAAAACGATAATAAACTTCAATGATACTTCCATAACGCCACAAATATTGCAAGAAGTTGTCACACCCCGATAATTCCATCACATCAGAGCTGGGCGTGAACTGAACTGGTATCTTCATTGCACAGCGGAAGTAAATGTGTGTGCTAAGACTTTTAGATAGTGAACGCCCGCTAAGTACTCGAATCCCCATGGGTTCTCCTATTCTAACCGTGCCATAATTTGAAAATATATCCTGAGAAAGAAACATGCGAAAAATCAACATAAAGTTGGCGAGTTAATAGTTTGTTTGAAAAGATTTAAAATAAATCTTTTTAGTAACCGGTTTAAATATGTTTGAGAAAATGTAATAAAACCATTTTCATTGTCATGTTTAACTGAAAACTTTGTATTAGTAAAACTTGTATAACTGTAAACGTCTGCGTTGCGTTAACATTTGAGAGTTCATATATAATAATGTGGTATGTAACGCGTCAATGAACTTGATGGTCATTAATGTTTTGCAGGGACATTAATATGTGTGTCGAAACAGGAAGTACTCAACCCTAGACGATTTCTTCCGGTCCACCCGGCTGGGACAACAAAAGCACTACATGCGGCCACACAAGTACCCATGAGTGGGGCTCGCTACACCCGATAGATCTACCACTCTTGTTCCTCGGTATTATAAAAGATTAATGACACTTAAGAGAGACCCTATTCGCACATGATCTAATATTTCATTCCATAGCTAAACCTTACCATCGAAAACATGTATATTCCCCCGAGAGTTATACACCGAAAACATTTAAGAGAAAATGGGGAAATGAACTCACGGATTTTTTGTTCCTCGCACAAATGAGAATGGGCCTAGCCCATTTGAGTCTAAAAGCAGGACCAACCAGTCCTCTTATTTGTATGCAGGACAACCCAGTCCCGTTGTAACTAGGACAATCCCGTCCCTAGTCATGAAACTCATGCACGTTTCGAATATACACGTGTGTTTTGTAAAACCGGTATGTTGAGTATAAACTTTTCGTAAACCATTTGAGTTTATTGAAATCCATTCGCAACATGGTTTAGAAATATGAACTTTCGTTCATCGAAATGTTGTGTACTTTTGCAAAACAAGCATGTCTTTCCACCCCCGAAAACATTTGCAAAAATGTAAAAATCGTAAAAAGTGGGGATTATGAACTCACCTTGATATCCAGTGCAAAGCTAGCTCAATGTAATTCCAAAATGCCGTTTCCAAAACATGACTCGCTAGCATGCAATCTATAACATTCATATCAAGGAATAAGCTTATAAAATTCTACTAAAAAGCGTAGCTAAACTACGTGTCACCGAGCTCTACCGAATCGTTAACCATGCGCTTCTATGAAAGTGTTGACATATTGGGTTGAATTAACCAATCTATGGTTAGTTGATTTCATTAATTCGGAGTGATTTAGAATATATATATATATATATATATATATATATATATATATATAATTATAATTGTATTTACGAAGTCATGTTAGTTGTTGTGGATAGAATACATATACGTAACAAGTATTTATATGAAAACACATTGTAAACTCGTATAATGGATTCACGCAATTTCGGGATAGTCGTCATATACGTTGGCGGATAACATTACTACTCGTCATAGAGGTTCGTAAGATGTGGATGTGTGTGTGTATATATATATATATATATATACAGACACATATATGTAAATGTATATATAATGGTGGTTACCTATATGTGTGTATATGTAAACGTTGTGTAGCCGAATACAATCCCGTATCATATCTCGCTTAGATGTTGAAAATAAATATAAACAGTTATATTTATTTTATAAACTTTTCAAGTTGTGGATGTTTGAAATAAATATATATGATTGTGTTTGATTTATATAATCGTCAATTTTCAACGTTTTTGAAATAATTATATTTATTTTCTAAAAGTGTGCGAAGTCGACTGATGAAATAAATATTCGGATTCGCGATGTTTGAAGCGAATATAAACTAGTATATCTATTGTATATAAGTATTCGAAATCTCGACGCTTGAAATGGATATAATGATCATATTTATTTTGTATGATTTTCGAATACTAAACGTTTGAAAAATAATTTCCGAATTCGTATGTTTGAAATAAATATAATTAATTATATTTATTTTATAAAAATCCTCGAGTTTGGTTAACTTGTAGCTCGTGTCTGTCAAAGTGTTATAAATTCGTTTTTGTAGGTTATAAGTGTCGTTAGAATAAATATACATTTATATTTATTTTTATCAAAATTACTTGAATCGGTAAGGTTTTGTTTTTATAATAGAACACATTTCACTTTGCGGATTTTTACGAAAAACGGCAGAGTTTCCTCTGTTTTGGACAATCCCGACAATACAAGTTGTCGATTTATTAGTCAAAATGCAATTAATCAATATAACAATATTCATAACATCTCTGGTATTTGTCGAATACGAACCCAATTATAAATGTGCATAAAGCGTAACGTCGCGCCATTTCGAATTTTGTTTATTTATTTATTAATTAAGTTTTTAACCTTGACGATACATAATTGTTAGCGGGCGGGTCGAGCTCGGTTTCGCGATAATTTAATATTAATATTTATATAAACTATATAATTAAAATTTTGCGTCGTTATTAATTTTTTCCAAGTCTTTCGTTGACTTGTTGACCTGACAGTTGATCGGGTTTGACCATTTGACCTGTTGACTTGCGTTGACCGCAGTTGAACCGAACTTGAACCAAACTACATCTTAAATCAAGCATCGACTTAACCCAAAATCTGAACCGAAGCTGTCTGTTGACTGTTTGACCATCCGTGATTGAGTTGACTCGTGTTGACTGAGTTGACTCGTGTTGACTGAGTCAACTCGGTGTTGACTGAGTCGACTCGACCGAAATCTGACCGAACCAACTTGACTGAACCGAGAACCGAAACTGACTCGAGTTATCCCAAAACTGAACTTAATCCGAACAAGATCCGCACCGGATCTGAACCGCAACCGAATCGTACCGAGTTCGAACCAAACATTACCACTGCCACCGCTGCCATCAGCCTGCAAGAAAGCCACCGCCAGCGGCGTTGCTGTCGCCGAGAACCATAGCCGACCACCGCCGATTTGCGGCATTTCCGATCGCCACGCCCGCTGCCGCTGCTACGACTATCGGAGAACCGGGAGGGGGAAGATCGCCGTTGAGACACAGCGGCTGCCGCCGCCTCTCTCTCTCTCTCTCTCCGCTGCTCTCTCTGTCTCTCTCTCTTTTTCTCTCTTGCTTGAACCCGACGCCACCATCACAGCGCCGCCGCCTGTACGCCGCCACCAAGGGTGGTGGTCGGCCGGTTTATTAGAGAGGGTAAGTGGGAGTTGTGAGGTGAATGTGATACAGGTTTCTTGTGTTTGGTAAATCTTATGCTGAGAAAACAAAAGAATGGGGCTAGGGTTAAGAATGGTGAAGGTGAGGAAGGAGACATATATATAGTTAGGTTTTGTGGAGTGGGTTGGGCCCAAGGCCGTTAACGTGTTCGAGCCCAAACATACTCTACGGTCTGTTTTTGAAACCCGAACGTCATATAGTGTCGAAACATATTTATTGAGGCCCATACACGTGAAATTTAAGTCGGAAGTCGGTTTTTGACGCGTAAATCCGTTTGTTGCGTTAAAATCGTGTAAATCGCTACGTTCGTCATTTTTATTCGTTTCTCGATCCGGTTTCTACCGTGAGCATTAAAATTTGAAAACGAAGTCAAATATATCATAATATATCAATATTTAGACGTAACCCTAGTCCGTGGCTTCCGTTTCATTGTCGGTGCGTCTCGATTTTCGCGTAACTTCCGCGTTGTGCTTTGCGACGTCCGAAGATCCAAATATATCGCATAAATACAACTGTATGATAAATACAAGTGCAAAATTCGTATTTTTAGGCGTTGTCAGTATTTTATTCGGTGTCAGTTCGCTTAAAGTTCACACGCGCGCTAACATTCTCGAATATCGCCAAATCACGTAATGTGAATCAAGTAGACGCTCCTCGGCTTTCCGAAGGCCAAATTAAGTTAATTTATGTCAAATTACGCTATGAATTATTGTCTAAATGTTTGTTATACGCGTAATTACGATCGAAAAGTACCGATTGTCACAGAAGCGGTGAAAATGAAGCTGAATTTTTGGCAAGAGCATTTAGCGAATACCAAGATAATGAAAAGCATTCGTTCCCATTTATTGATTGTTGGCAAGTGGCACGCCACCATAACAAATGGTCGAAAGTACCACTCACAATCCAATCTTCAAAAAAAAAAACAAATTGGTCTAGTCTACCCGTTCAGATGTCCATAAAGAAATTGATCTAACTTAAGTGACGATACTGTCGAAGTTAAAGCGAGCCGTCCACCCGGTAGAGAAAATAAAAAAATTCCATCAAAATCATCAAGTTTCGATGTGGACTACACTGAAAGTTTAGCCAAGCTAACGGATCGCATAGGTACGTTTAATAATATAAAACAAAAAAAGCTAGAGGATAAAATATGTATTCGTGCGCTTTTTCAAGAAAAATTGAAACCGAAAAAGAAAAAGAATTGACGAAATAAAAACGAGATGATTTGAAGTTCGTCGCTATGAACATCGTTCAAATTACCAGACCCAAAAAATAAATATATGAGGATATGAAAACACATATTATGGAAAAATATAGTCTTAGTGATGTTTTTCAGTGTCTTTTAGTTATGCTTTTTTATTATTGTATTTCTATTTATTTTATGTAATATTATTGTTTTAATCAATATAAATGGCTTTTTTTATGTTATTTAATTGTTTTGCTCTTTTTTTTAGTTTTATGTAGTGTTATCGTTTTAATCAATATAAATGGTTTTTTTGTTATTTAATAATTTTGTTTTTTTTAATAGTAAGAATAAACTAACATGCCCTCTTGTTTTGTCTATCACCTCATGGTTTTTATGTTTTAAAAGCAAATTCCCATAGTATAGGTGACATATACGTGGCACAATTTACCCTTTTACTTTTTTCTAATCACACCATGTATTCTAATGATAAAACTAGTTTAAATCATAAAATCAAAAAATTAATAAAAAAGCCGAAAAATGTATCAATTTTTTTAATTTTTTAATAGAGATCACTATATATAATATATAAAAAAACTTATTTTAAAAAAAAAGTTGTACTCCATATCACCCTCACCGACACCCCCAAAAACCTAAACCCCCACCCACGCGCATCAAGAAAATTTCTAAAACTAAACCCTAAACATAAACCCTCAACCCGCACCCCACAAAAATCCAAAACTACTCAACACTCAAAAACCTAAACCCCCCTCCACACCCAAAAACCTAATCCTAATTCTAAACCCTCAAAAAAGCCTAACCCTAAATGTTAAACTAAACTCAAAAGCTAAATCTAAGCATATAATGCATATGTGCAGCACATACATATAATCCACATGTGCAGTACATATATAACGCACATATGCAATACAAGTTTTTTTTGACAATTTTTTTACATGCGATTTTTTATAAAAAGTTGTAAAAAAACTTTGTATGTTTTTTAGGCTTTTTTAGTAAGTTTTTTAGTTTTCTCAATTATATGTAGTTTTCTCATGATTCTTTCCTTATATATATATATGTGTGTGTGTGTATATATATGTGTATATATATATATATATGTATACACACACACACATATATATATAATGAGGTTCATTGGATAACACTAAAAAAGTGGTAAACTAGGGAACGCACTTTAAAATTTAACTTAACATGTTAAAAAGCTTTTTAATTTTTTTTGGGCGCTTTTCCGTATAAATACTTGTATAAGCATTTTTAATAAAAGAATCAAAAACTAAAAATATAAAAAATAGTTAAAAAAGGCTTAATTTTTTTTACAAAAATAATTTTCTATTAGAATAGTTTCTACCCATTTTTATAAGGAAAAGCATGAAAAAAATTCAAAAAAATTGATTTTTAACATGTTAAGTTAATTTTATAAGATATATTTTTTAACTGTTTTTTTAATTTTTTTATATTTTTTAGTTTTTTATTAAAAATGTTTCTACATGTATTTATAAGAAAAAACACCGAAAAAAATTAAGAACAAACTAATTTTTAACATGTTAGGTTGAATTTTTAAAAGTGTTCACCGGTTCACCACTTTTCTAATGTTCCCTAATATATATATATATATATATATATATATATATATAAGGGATGCATCATAAAAAACTAGTTTAAATGAGAAAACCAAAAACTAACTAAGAAAAGCCTAAAAAGATATGAATTTGTTTTTGAATTTTTTAATAAAAATCGCTATATATATAATAAATAAAAACTTTCTTTTCAAAAAAAAAGTGGTACTGCATATGTGCATTAGTATGAAAAAGCCTAAACCCATTTCTCCTTGGTGTTATCATTGTTGCAAACCTTATCGATCGATACTCCATGACGTGGTATGTTAGAATGCCAACCTGACTCACCATTAGGAAAAAAATAGAGGATACGACAATGGATCGTAACAACCGAAGTACGGCTGAATAGTTCGACTATATTCAGACCTACCGTAAATAACAGTACTTCGTTTATACGAGGTGATATTGTCATTACCTTCAACCCAAATACCAGCAACCTATATAATCGTCAACTATAAGTAAGTAAAATAAGCAATACCATTAAATAATTGTAATTAATATAATCTCTGATGTTAGACAAACACTATTAATAACATAAGATGTTAGACAAACACTGATGATGTTACTAACCTCTAATGGAGTAATAACATTAGATGTTAGACAAACACTGATGATGTTACTAACCTCTAATGGAGTAATAACAACAGATGTTAGGCAAACACTGGTAGACAACCACTGTTGAGTATAATATCAGTGGTTAGTAGTATGTGGTGTAATCAGTGCTTTTGCTATACAACTGCTGTTGGTGTGTTAGCAGTGGTTTGTCATCAGTGGTTTGCATCAGTGGTTTCTGATCAGTGGTAGTTTGTGATCAATTGTTTATATTTCACGGTGTTTTTATAACATTTTATATACCTCCGATATAGTTGGTCGGTTGTACACCCTTTGGTCAAGTTCAACCGAAGTGTTCAAAGTGACTCTATAGTTGTCCAGAGGTCCTAGTTCCGCAAGTATTCGAAATGTATCGACTTATGGGTTTGTAGAAAGAGCGTGTGTCAAAATTTGAGTAATACGTCGATCAAGATTTGGCCGTTGGAGTCTGAGATCTAACTCAGCATCAAGATCATAAAAATACAACTTCAGGTACCTAGGGGTTCTATCCCTCTGCTGGAGACAAGCAGTGGTTTTGAACAGTGGAATGATCAGAGGAGATTTTACACTATCAGAGGATAGATTGTCAGTGGATTGGGAAAATAGTGGTTTCACCAACAGTGGAAGTAGGAACAGAGGATACACTTTCAGCAACAGATATATATTCATGGAGTAATAACATCAGATGTTAGGCAAACACAATTTGTGGTAGACAACCACTGCTGGATAACCACCACTGAGTATAGCATCGATGGTTAGTAAGCCAATCAATGGTTTTGCTATACAACTTATGTTGGTGTGTTAGTAGTGGTTTGTCATCAGTGGTTTGCATCAATGGATGTGACTGACGTGTTGCAGATTTCACAGATTAAGCTGAACAAACAGTAACTTAATGATGGGACGTGCCATCTTTATTACTGAAATTTATTATAGAAAATTCCCGCCCAAACTACGCGCCAAAAACATCTTATATAAACAACCTCAGGCCCTTCAATTTATTACACTAAAAGCAAACGCCATAATTTACAAAATACCATATGGCAAACCTGGTTTCTTGGCGATTCAGTTTTGTTCTCGATAAAGTTTCATTGAATGAGGTGGACAACATTCTTAGGTCATTATTAAGTGAGCATAACAATGTTGTCCATCTCATTCAGCAAAATTTTAATGAGATAAACTTCACCTTGTTCAAATTAAAACGCCAAAAAGTTCAAAATAACAGATGGCAAACATGTAAGCTGTGTGTTCTAACATGCTCTAAGATGGCAAACGTGATTAAAACGACAAAAAGTTAAAACAACTACAGATGGCAAACGTCGTTTTTTGGAGATTCAGTATTGTTCACCATGAAGTTTCGCTAAATGGATTCTTAGGTGAGGGGGATAACTCAATAAGATTTTGCTGAATGAGATGGACAAATCTTCAAGAAAAAGAGACTGATGACAGTGATATGTCATATTGTGTGCTTTGTTCTTGAAAAAGGTTTGGATGAGAAGAAAAGACCTATGCCAGTGTAAATGCTATTCTGGACTCCATTTTAATTGATGAAGAGTGGGATGAGCATGAAGATGATGGCCATATATCATCCAAGCGAAAAACCCACTCACAATCACACCGCAATAATAGCATCCTCAAAAACGACATCGATCAAGGTCTCTAACATCCACAAAACCACTTCAACACTTAACAACAAAAGATTGCACCAAAAACTAAAACGCCATATTTTGTTGAATGATCAGCTTCGTCTAGAGTAGGGCATTTCAGCTGTGAAGGGAAATCGGCACATATCTAAGGAATTCAAAGGTTCAGGGGACAAAACCTCAAGAATAAGAGACTGATGGCAATGAAGATTTGGATGAGAAATTGAATTAGCAATTTTTAATTTTTTTTCTATATTTTTTGGTGTCATTTTCTATGGTTTGTTATCTAATTTTCAGCTAATAAAATACATTATTTCTCAAATTACTTATAAAATGCCAAAATGCCACAAACGCCAAACACTAAAAGTATAATAAAATTTCTTTAATCACGTATTATTATTAACTCCAAACAAATACTGAAATGTATAAAACAAGATGCAAGAGAATAGAACAAAAGATTGTCTTACAAAAGTTTAATTTTGCCATCTTTATCTATAAAACGCAATTAAAATACAAAACACTAAATTTAAAAAGATGGGACATGTTACAGCCTTAATAGATAAAGCTGAACAAATAGTAACTACAAACAATAACTGAAATGACGGAAAATTTATTACTAACATTTATTATATTTAAAACCACACCATGGCAATTGAATTTTTTATATTTTCAAAAACCCAAAATTACATGTTAGATTATAGGTCTGCATCCTACATAACACGACAAGAGATACAAAAAGTACACATAAAAAATTAATATTGTTTTTTAGCACCAAAAACAAATATCTGGCTCACGCCAAAAAAAGGTCATTATATAAGTAGAACAGGTAAACAAACTGAACACTCCACAAATTGTCTAAACACGCCACAAATTGATAATGAGATCATGGTGAAGAAGTGAGTGATTAGGGTTTTGAGAAGAAGGAGAGTAATGGAGAAATTTATGAGACATTTTTGTTTTTGAAATTGAAACAGCAAGTGGAAACTCTATATGGATAAAACAGGGTTTATAAAGGTCTGATGGCTATCATCTGTGCACGTATAAACTTTGTTGGATATTGGATGACAGTTGTTTGGAAACCTCTGCTGGAGACCAGCAGTGGTTCTAAATAGAGGAATGATCAGAGGAGATTTTACAGTATCAGAGGATAAATTATCAGTGGATTGGGAAAACAGTGGTTTCACCAACAGTGGAGGTAGGAACAGATGATACACTTTCAGCAACAGATAGATTTTCATGGAGCATTAACATCAGATGTTATGCAAGCACTATTAGTGGTAGACAACCACTGCTGAGTATAACATCAGTGGTTAGTGAGTCAGTGGTTTTGCTATACAACTACTGTTGGTGTGTTAGCAGTGGTTTGCATCAGTGGTTTCTGATCAGTGAATAGGATTACAAGGACTGATACTTATTTTCTTATAAGTTCATAGGGCATCTATGTCAAGTTTGCATTTATGTCAATAGATAGGATTACAAGGACTGATACTTATTGTCTTAAAAATGAAGGTTGTTAAAGACAGGTGTAAGAAAAGTTGACTATATTGACAATGGTTTAAACGACAGGTGTAAGAAAAGTTGACTATATTGAGAATGGTTCAAATGAAGTTAGATTCTAACTACGGATTATTGTTTGTATATTGTTAGGATCTAAGTTTAAAACTGTTAGTGAAAGTTCTAAAATGGTAAATGAAAGAAGATAAATAAGATGAACTTGCATCATTGGTTTGCATCAGTGGTTAGTGACTGTAACGTCAATGGTTAGTGAGTCAGTGGTTTGCATCAGTGGGCATTTATGTCAAGTTTGCTTTAATTCATAACAGTTGAGAGATTGTTTTCATTCTCATGTTTACGTAATTATGATTACTTGCATATGACTCACAATCTCCCCCTCAGCCTAAGATCACTGATTTGTTCGTACATAATGTAAGGAAGATAGCTTAGATTGATAATCGATAAAAGTGATAAAATAGAACAGTACAGGCATTGTTCTATTTATACTACAATCCTAACCACTGAGCATCTTATTATGATGTCAGCATGAAAGTGACACTTAACAAAAATAACAAACTAATAACATTTGCTAAACTAACCACTGCTATACACTAAACATTACAAGGAATGATAGAAAACACTGATGATACATCCTCTGTTGGTCTTCAGTAGAGCTTTGCCTTGACAGACCTTTAGCTTTGATCTTCAGCAGAGCTTTGTCTTGGCAGGCCTTTTACTTTTAGTCTTTAGCAGAGCTTTGCCTTGGCGGACCTTTAACTTTAGTCTTTAGCAGAGCTTTGCCTTGACAGACCTTCAGCTTTAGACTTCAGCAGAGGTTTGTCGTCAACAGAGTTTAGCTATGGCAGACCTTGGACATTTAGTCTTCAACAGAGCTTGACTTGGGCAGATGTTACATTATTGTTTGGATCAGAGGTTGTAGTATATTTTGGCTTTCTATCTCTGTTCTTTTGTAGGGTACAATTCCAGCATATATTTTATATCCAACACATATTTTTATTGAATTTAGTGTATTGACAAATTACATATATAAATTTTCTTTGCCTTGTAAGGGGAAGATGGGTGCTTCTTTCCCTAGGGCTTACAAAACATAGGTTATGTGCAGCAGTCTGCCATATTTAACATATAAAGTTTTTTTATATGTTAAATAAGGCGGCTGCCACCAATAACCTGGTTTTGTAACCCCTAGGAGAGAACCACGTATCTTCCCCCTAAAAAGCAAAGAAAACATATCACGCAATTTAAACCTTCTTTCAATTTCTCTTCACCATAACCAGACGTGCTAGACTCAGTTGCTGATCTAATCTGACAAACAATAACGATTAATATTATTGGTATTTTTTGATATAGTTTACGAAAGCATTTTAGTGGAGTGCACCTATCGCTTACCGTATAAATTTGTTGCGGCTACGGCGTTGCGGCTGCATTGGCTGCGGCGTTTCATCTACCTGTAAAAAAAAGAAGGGTCACAAAACCCCCCAACCCGCACCCCATAAAAATCCAAAACCACCCCACCCCCCAAAAACCAAAACCCCTCCCCCACACTCAAAAACCTAATCCTAATTCTAAACCCTCAAAAAACTAACCCTAAAAGTTAACCTTAACTCAAAAGCTAAATCTAAGCATATAATGCACATATGCAATACAAGTTTTTTTGAAAGATTTTTTATAAAAAATTGTAAAAAAAACTTTGTTATGTTGTTTAGGTTTTTTTAGTTTTCTTAATTATATGTAGTTTTCTCATGATTCTTTCTCTCTCTCTCTCTCTCTCTATATATATATATATATATATATATATATATATATATATATATAGTAAGGTTTATTGGATAACACTAAAAAGTGGTGAACTGGGGAACGTTCTTCAAAATTTAACTTAACATGTTAAACATCAATTTTTTTTTAATATTTTCGGCGCTTTTCCTTATATATAGTTGTACAAGCATTTTTGATAAAAAAATTAAAAACTAAAAATATAAAAAATTAGTTAAAAAGGCATAATTTTTTTTACAAAAACGATTTTTTATTAGAATAGTTTCTATCCATTTTTATAAGGAAAAGCGCTGAAAAAATTCAAAAAAAAATTTGATTTTTAACATGTTAAGTTAATTTTATAAGATATATTTTTTAATTGTTTTTTTTAATTTTTTTTATATTTTTTAGTTTTTATGAAAAATGTTTCTATATGTATTTATAAGAAAAAGCGCCGAAAAAAATTAAGAACAAACTAATTTTTAACATGTTAAGTGGAATTTTTAAAAGTGTTTACCGGTTCACCGCATTTTTAGTGTTCCCTAATGAATATATATATATATATATATATATATATATATATATATATATATATAAGGATGGATCATGAAAAACAAATTAAAATGAGAAAACCAAAAAACTAACTAAGAAAACCCTAACAAACATATCAAATTTTGTTTTGAATTTTTTAATAAAAATCGCTATATATAATATATAAAAAACTTTTTTTTTCAAAAACATAAACCCCTCACCCCACAGACAATCCCCAAAAACATAAACCCCTCACCCCATCCCACCCCCGCCCCCCAAAACCTAAATCCACCCTACCAATAAAAGCTTAACCCCCAAAAAACCTAAACCCCCAACCCAGCTCCCAAAAGAAACGTAAAACTAAACCCTACACGTAAACCCCAAAAAACCCTAAACCCCACCCCTCGAAAAACCTAACCCCGCACCCCACACACACACACACACACAAAAACCTAATCCTAAACCCCCAAAACACATAACCCTAAAATCTAAACTAAACTTAAAAGCTACATTTAAGCATAAAATGCAAATGTATAACACATACATATAATACACGTGTGTTGTACATATATAATGCATATCTAAAGTACAAGTTTCTTTTTTTTTTTATACATAAAAGTAGCGATTTTTTACTACAAAGATTGTAAAAAAATTGGTTTGTTTTTTTGGCTTTTTAGTTAGTTTTTTAGTTTTCTCATTTATATGTATGTTTCTTATAATCCTCTCCTTATATATATATATATATATACTAGTCATTTATCCGCGCGATGCGGCAGGAGTGGGGATTTAACTAGGATACTTGTTTACATTAGTTTATTAGTCGTCTCGTGATATATTGTATAATACATAAGTTAGTTTTCTTATTCATGATATTTTGGCACTTGTTTTTCTGTTAGTTTATCAATTCTTTGGTGATATACTTTTCCTAATTTTTTAGTTGTAGCTTCGACGTGATCGATATACAAGAAGAGTACGAAACAAGAAAGTAAATGTTTTAAAAAACAAACAGTTAATAAATAAATAAAACGTATTAGGGTATTTTTATGATCGTCACTTAAAGGAATAATAAATTGTTGGTGCCTTCCATTTCTCCTTCGGTGTTGTCATTGTTGCGAGCCTTATCGATCGATACTCCATGACGTGGTATGTTAGCGTGCCAACCCGACTCACCATTAGGAAAAAATAGAGGATACGATAATGGATCGTAAATATTGAAGTACGGCTGAATAGTTTGGCTATATTCAGACCTACCGAAAATAACAATACTTCGTTTATAAGAGGTGATATTGTCATTACCTTCAAACCAAGTACCAGCAACCTATATAATCGTCAACTATAAGTAAGTAAAATAGGAAATACTATTAAATAATTGTAATTAGTATAATCCCTAATGTTAGACAAACACTATTAACAACATCACATGTTAGACAAACACTGATGATGTTGCTAACCTCTGATGGTGTAATAACATCAGATGTTAGGCAAACACTAATGATGTTGCTAACCTCTAATGGAGTAATAACATCAGATGTTAGGCAAACACTGTTGGTGGTAAACAACCACTTTGAGTATAACATCAGTGGTTAGTGTGTTTGTAGTTGAATCAGTGGTTTTGCTTTCCAACTATTGTTGGTGTGTTAGCAGTGGTTTGTCATTAGTGGTTTTGATCAGTGGTAGTTTGTGATCAATTGTTTATATTTCACGGTGTCTTTATAACATTTTATATACCTCCAATGTCGTTGGTCGGTTGTACACCCTTTGGTCAAGTTCAACCAAAGGTGACTCTATAGTTGTCCAGAGGTCCTAGTTCCGCAAGTATTCGAAATGTATCGACATATGGGTTTGTAGAAAGAACGCGTGTCAAAATCTGAGTAATACGTTGATCAAGATTTGGCCATTGGAGTATGAGATCTAACTCAGCATCAGGATCATAAAAATACAATTGCAGGTACCTGGGGGTTCCATCCCTCGAAACTAATTGATAGATTTTGTGATATATTCCTTTATGTGCACGAAAAGTATATAGACCGTCTCTCATATTTCTCAATGTAATAATCCAACGTCACTCTCATTGAGGCAAAAGAAAAATTGGTGTTATAAGCTTGAATGTTTTGCCTAAAAATATTTCTAATTTCATCTTGCGATGTGAAAAGCCGGTGCAATTCCTGTGGAATTTCTGAATTTGCTAATACAGTTTTCCCACCCATACAACAAAAGGTATCTAATTCAAACTGAAAATGTTTTCCTCCACAATTAGGACATGCACCCTGTTCTTTTAAAACACGATGCTCTCTAGGTACACGATCGTAAACAAAGTTATATGGATCATCTTCTACGTTCTCATCTTGGAAGGAAGGTTGATAAACTACTTCACAAAATTGAGGTAAAAGTGTACGCAGTTAAATTTGAACACCTAAAAATCATTGTCTTAAGTAATGAAGGTTGTTAAAGATGTCAAGTTCGACAAAGAAATCATTATTAAATAAATAGAAACCTCGCAATGTTCTAGGCACGACTTCATCAAATACAGAGGGGAATTTGCTTGATGCGTTCTCATTTGTCATTTGGGTAAATTGAGTAATATTAGTTTCTAAACTTCTTAAGGGTGTCCTTTCTGTTGATCTATTACTCATTAAAGATATTGATGAAGAACTTCGGGAGACCTCACCACTCCCAAATCTCGAGACTTTGTTATTTTCTTTGTGTGCAGCATAGTATCTTTTGTTATACTCTTTTCGTTTTTCGGCTCTAGTAGATGCACTCGAGCTAGAAGCATGATTAAGATGATTTGGTTGTCCATTATTCATTGTAAATTGATAAAGTGTTAAATACCTTGCAAATTAAATAAAAGATAGTCATAATAGATGATGAAATAAAGTCAAACTACTGATGAGCCAACATCTTAAAGAATCCTTGCCAAACCTCTGATGAGTTTGATAACCTCTGATAGAGTAATAACATCAGATGTTAGAAAAACACTAATGATGTTGCTAACCTCTCATGGAGTAATAACATCAGATGTTAGGCAAACACTGTTGGTGGTAGCCGACCACTGCTGAGTATAACATCAGTGGTTAGTGAGTCTGTGGTTGAATCAGTGGTTTTGCTATACAACTACTGTTGGTGTGTTTGCAGTGGTTTGTCATCAGTGGTTTGCATCAGTGGTTTCTGATAAGTGGTAGTTTGTGATCAATTGTTTATATTTCACGGTGTTTTTATAAAATTTTATATACCTCCGATGTCGTTGGTCGGTTGTACACCCTTTGGTCAAGTTCAACCGAAGTATTCAAAGTGACTCTATAGTTGTCCAGAGGTCCTAGTTCTGCAAGTATTCGAAATGTATCGACATATGGGTTTGTAGAAAGAACGCGTGTCAAATCTGAGTAATACATCGATCAAGATTTGGCAATTGGAGTCTGAGATCTAACTCAGCATCAGGATCATAAAAATACAACTGCAGGTACCTAGGGGTTCTATCCCTCTGTAGGAGACCAACAGTGGTTCTGAACAGTGGAATGATCAGAGGAGATTTTACACTATCAGATGATAGATTATCAGTGGATTAGGAAAACAGTGGTTTCACTAACAGTGGAAGTAGGAACAGAGGATACACATTCAACAACGGATAGATTTTCATGGAGTAATAACATCAGATGTTAGGCAAACATAATTGGTGGTAGACAACCACTGCTGGACAACCACTGTTGAGTATAACATCAGTGGTTAGTGAGCTAGTGGTTGAATCAATGGTTTTTCTATACAACTTCTGTTAGTGTGTTAGCAGTGGTTTGTCATCAGTGGTTTGCATCAGTGGATGCGACTGACGTGTTGCAAATTTCAAATTCTTAGGTCATTATTAAGTGAGTATAACAATGTTGTCCATCTCATTCAACAAAATGTTATTGAGATAAACCTCACCTTGTTCAAATTAAAATGCCAAAAAGTTCGAAATAACATATGGCAAACCTGTAAGCTGTGTGTTCTAACATGCTCACAGATGGAGAACATGATTAAAACGACAAAGAAGTTAAAACAACCACAGATGGCAAACGTCGTTTTTTGGAGAGTAAGTATTGTTCTCCATGAAGTTTCTCTTAATGGATTCTTAGGTGAGGGGGATAACTCAATAATATTTTGCTGAATGAGATGGATAAATCTTTAAGAAAAAGAGACTGATGACAGTGATCTATCATTTTGTGTGCTTTGTTCTTGAGAAAGGTTTGGATAAGAAGAAGAGACCTATGCTAGTGTAAATGCTATTCTGGACTTCATTTTAAATGATGAAGAGTGGGATGAGCATGAAGATGATGGCCAGATATCATCCAAGCGAAAAACCCACTCACAATCACACTGCAATAATAGCATCCACAAAAATGACATCGATCTATGTCTCCAACATCCACAAAACCACTTAAACAGTCAACAACAAAAGATCGCACCAAAAACTAAAATGCCATATTTTGTTGAATGATCATCTTCGCCTAGAGCAGGGTGTTTCAACTGTGTAGGGAAATCGGCACCTATCTAATGAATTCAAAGGTTCAAGGAACAAAAACTTCAAGAATAAGAGACTGATGGCAGTGAAGATTTGGATGAGAAATTTGGAAAACAGTGGTTTCACCAACAATGGAAGTAGGAACAGAGGATACACTTTCAGCAACAGATAGATTTTCATGGAGTGACAACATCAGATGTTAGGCAAACACTATTAGTGGTAGACAACCACTGCTGAGTATAGCATCAGTGGTTAGTGAGTTAGTGGTTGAATCAGTGGTTTTGCTATACAACTATTGTTGGTGTGTTAGCAGTGGTTTGTCATCAGTGGTTTCTGATCAGTGGATAGGATTACAAGGACTGATATTTATTCTCTTAAGTGATGAAGGTTGTTAAAGACATGTGTAAGAAAAGTTGACTATATTGACAATGGTTCAAACGACAGGTGTAAGAAAAGTTGACTATATTGAGAATGGTTCAAATGAAGTTAGATTCTAACTACAGATTATTGTTTGTATATTGTTAGGATCTGAGTTTGAAACTATTTATGAAAGTTCTAGAAATGGTAAATGAAAGAAGATAAATAAGATGAACTTGCATCATTGGTTTGCATCAGTGGTTAGTGACTGTAACGTCAATGGTTAGTGAGTCAGTGGTTTGCATCAGTGGGCATTTATGTCAAAGCTTTAATTCATAACAGTTGAGAGATTGTTTTCATTCTCATGTTTTCGTAATTATGATTACTTGCATATGACTCACAATCTCCCCCTCAGCCTAAGATCACTGATTTGTTCGTACATAATGTAAAGAAGATAGCTTAGATTGATAATCAATGAAAGTGATAAAATAGAACAGTACAGGAACTGTTCTATTTATACTACAATCCTAACCACTGAGCATATTATTATGATGTCAGCATGAAAGTGACACTTAACAAAAATAACAAACTAATAACATCTGCTAAGCTAACCACTGCTATACACTAAACATTACAAGGACTGATAGAAAACACTGATGATACATCCTCTGTTGGTCTTTAGTAGAGTTTTTCCTTGACAGACCTTTAGCTTTGATCTTCATCAGAGCTTTATCTTGGCAGACCTTTTACCTTTAGTCTTTAGCAGAGCTTTGCCTTGGCATACCTTTAACTTTAGTCTTTAGCAGAGCTTTGCTTTGGCAGACCTTCAGCTTTAGACTTCAGCAGAGTTTTGTCTTCAACAGAGTTTAGTTATGGCAGACCTTGGACATTTAGTCTTCAGCAGACCTTGACTTGGGTAGATGTCACATTATTGTTTGGATCAAAGGTTGTAGTACATTTTGGCTTTCTATCTATGTTCTTTTGTAGGGTTCAATTCCAACATATATCCAACACACATTTTTACTGAATTTAGTGTAGTTTGACAAATTACATATATAAATTTTCTTTGTCTTGCAAGGGGAAGATGAGTGCTTCTTTCCATAAGGCTTATAAAACATAGGTTATGTGCAACAGTCTGCCATATTTAACATATAAAGTTTTTTTATATGTTAAATAAGGCGGGCTGCTGCCAATAACCTGTGTTTTGTAAGCCATAGGAGAGAACCACCGATCTTCCCCCTAAAAAGCAAAGAAAACATATCACGCAATTTACACCTTCTTTCAATTTCTCTTCATCATAACCAGACGTGCTAGACTCAGTTGCTGATCTAATCTGACAAACAATAACGATTAATATTATTGGTATTACTTGAGATATAGTTTACGAAATCATTTTAGTGGAAGTGCACTTATCGCTTACCGTATAAACTTGTTGCGGCTAAGTTGGCTGTGGCGTTGCGGCTGCACTGGCTGCGGCGTTTCATCTACCTGTAAACAAAGAGGGGTCAAGATTTATGAATGGGTCAAGATTCAGGTTTTGTTTTACCATAAAGTTCATAGTTCTAACTTGAATTAATAGATGGTTTTATTTAGCTTACCTTAATTTGCAACATTCAACTTCTAAGCAAGTCACTTGATCTTCAGATGAGCTATAATGCGTTATATTAAGAATATTTAAAATTCTGTCTACAAATTGAAAAATAAACATAAACAATATTATCACCTTATGAGAGAGGAAAGGATCTTGAATGGATGAAGAAATAAAGAAAATGAGATATCTGAACCTGAGATGAGATGAAAGGAACATGAGAGAGGGTCAATGAAGATCTCAAATCGTATGGATCTAGAGAGAATTATATGAAATGAGAGATCTGAACCTGAGATGAGATGAAAATGAGAGAGGGTCAGTGAAGATCTCAAATTGTTTGGATCTATCGATTTATGTTCTTATATCGCCAGAGAGAGAAAAGGGCCAGAGGATTTTGACAATGTGAGATCTGAAGAATGAATCTAGAAAACCTAGACGTATATCTGTGGCAGGGGTGTATGGGGAATTGGGATGAGCGGGAGTTGAAAATTGAATGCAAAATTTGGCCGCTCAAACATATTGTGCTTAAAGATGTAATTTTAAGGGAAGTGACAAATTACCTGAAGTTACCATTTGGATATGCTTATTAATATAGTATAGATGTATACAGGGGATGGTTCATTAGAGAACACTAAAAAAATGAGGAACCGGGGAACACTTTTAAAAATTCAATTTAACATGTTAAAAGTCATTTTTTTTCTAAAATTTTTTCGACGCTTTTCCTTATAAATACATGTAGAAACATTTTATAAATAAAAAAAGGTTTAAAAAATATATATCTTATAAAATTAACTTAACATGTTAAAAATCAATTTTTAATAATTTTTCAGCACTTTTCCATATAAAAATGGGTAGAAACTATTCGAATAAAAAATTTGTAAAAAAACTTTTTAGCCTATTTTAACTGTTTTTTTATATTTTTAGTTTTTTTATTTTTTATTAAAAATGCTTCTACAAATATTTATAAGAAGAAACGCCGAAAAATTAAAAAAATGATTTTTAAGAGTGTTTCTCGATTCCCCACTTGTTTATTGTTCCCCAATATATATATATATATAATATATATATATATATATATATATATATATATATATATATATATATATATATATATATATATATTATGGAACACTCTTTAAAATTTAACTTAAAATGTTAAAAGTTAATTATTTTAAAAATTTTTCGGTGCTTCTTCTTATAAAGACTTGTAGAAGCATTTTAATAAAACCAAAAATCAAAACAAAAAATGTTATAAATGAGTTAAAAAAAGGCTAGTTTTTTTAGAAAAATAAGTTTTTTATTTGAATAGTTTCTACCCATTTTTATAAGCAAACGCGCTGAATTTTTTTTAAATTTGATTTTTAACATGTTAAGTTAATTTGATACGATATATAATTCTTAACTGTTTTCTAAGCTTCTTTTTAAAATTTTTTGTTTTGATTTTTTTTATTAAAAATGTTTATACTTTTATTTATAAGAGAAAGCGTCAAAAACAAATTAGAAAAAAATAATTTTTAACATGTTAAGTATAATTTTTAAAATTTTTCTCTGGTTCCTCACTTTTTTAGCATTCCCCAATAAACCCTCCTCTCTCTCTCTATATATATGGCTTGTATTTCTTATTCTGAGATATTACCTTCCACTGCTATCTACCTAGTAGGCCCCAACAAGCACTTAGATGCATTTGGACTCGTGACCATGCCATTAGTGACGGATGTATAGTATAAGGAGGGTATTACGGGTTACGACTCAACCCTATAGTTTAATTTTTTTTTGCTTTTATATAAAGAATATCCCTGAAAAATACGGGGAAACCTCTAAAAATAGGATACTTTAATTTATTAAAATTCTAAACTTTTATAAGCCCAAATCTTTTATAACACTAAACTTGTATAATAATTAGGCCCAGATGACATAGTTAACCCAAATTAAGTATAATATAATTGAAAGAGACCTAATTGCCAAACATAGCCCAAGTCTAAAACAATAAAATAATCTATTGTTTTGTTTATGGACCGCAACGTAAGATAATATAAAATTAGGAATATCTTGATATGCTAGGTATAGTAAGCTACACTGGGTCTTAGTAGCCAGCTATCCCACTGCTAAATGAGGATTGACGAGCCTTATGAGTTGATATTAGGTTTTAGTATGCTAGTTTAATGATTCATATCCATGATTCACCATGAGTGAGCTAGTTTAATTTTGATTGACCAACATGAGTTGTAATGAGTTATATCAGTCATGTTTGTCTTAATAAGTCACACTAGGTCTTAAGAGTCATAATAGCTTTTAATGTTGCATGATCACACTTATTAGTTCATACTACTTAGTACTTAGCGGTTAGATTTTGTGACTTACGCCCACATTAACCAACAGTTTAAGTTCGGTTGAGGAAGGGTGCCTTTGACGAACCAGTCATTCTAATACTATCTCAAACAAACCGGTATTTAACTAACTAGACAATTATACACTTTCTTATACTAGAAATATGATTCAAACACCTTTATCTTTAATGGGCCGAATTAATTTTCTTAATATTAGAAATATGATTTAAAAACCTTTATCTTTACTGGGGTGAATTAATCTTCATCACCAATTTAAAACCAAAATTATCCCTTCAAGTTATACATAAGGAATTATTTGTTGAGTGCAAGATGATTGTTGGGATTAGTCTTCCAAACATGTTTGGTGAGAGCATGACAAATGGCCCAAATAACATCAAGAGTTAAATGCATTTTAGTCCTTTTGGTTTGGGCTATTTTGCTAGTTTATTATAAGGGTTTCATTTTCCACCTGTGTGTTCAAAAAGGTTTCACTGTTGTCATTTTAGTCCACTGGGTTAAATTCATCTATTTTTTCTGTTAACGAGATGGGCAACTCAGTCATTGTATATGACCGAATTGCTCTTCTAGTTAACAGAGTTACATATAAAATGATCGAATTACTCTTCTCGTTAACAGAATAAATGGATGGAATTAACCCAGTGGACTAAAATGACAATGGTGAAACCTTTTTAAAACTACAGATGAAAAATAAATTTTTTGGACTAAACTAACAAAATAACCCAAATCACAAAGACTAAAATGACATTTAACTCTAAAATCTAAAATCAAGTATAACATTGGATCCGAATAAGTTACTAAACCTGCAAACAGCCCACAAAAAGCTTAGGATGGGCCAGTAAATGAGCAAACGACCTATGGTGGGCTAGTGGCTTTTACTTCAGGTCCAAATACAAAATTTAATTTGATGATATTTCATGTTTTTTGGGATCACGTGAAATCAGAAATGCCACTCAATCATGCTCCCTTTAATCTCAAATTTTAGTTAAGGTTTTAATTTGAGTTTTAGGCTAAACTTTGCTAAAAATAAGTTAACAAAACTATTTTAGTCCAAAACGGTTGCAAAATTAATTTAACAAAACTCTACTTTGTTTGTAAAAGCCGTCGTAAAATAAGCCATTGAAACTAAATCGGTATCTGATACCAGAGACAAATCAGTTGCATAAAGATGTTATTTCATTAAATAATAATATAAAAAAAGCCAAAGAAACAAAATTTTGGTTTTTTTGTTAATCTAAAAAACTTTTGCAACTTCTTATGATGAAAACCCGAAAAAGCAATAATAATTAAATATTCTTAATTCTTAGTGAGGTCGCAAACTTGGAACAAAACTCGGTCACAATTTTTGTTTCTAATGCTTCTGTCGCCAAATAGTCAAGTTGAAAATTCAATTGCAAAATCTTTCGGTTACTAACAGTTCAGTTGGAAAAGGTTAGGCCACAAAAACGTTTTGGTCGCAATAATTTCAGTCACAACTACCGTCGCTAAGAATTCGGCGCAAAAGATTCGATCGGTAAAAGTTTAGTCATAAAAGTTTCCAACATAAACTCAGTTGTAAAAGTTTGGTCACAAACTCTGTCACAAGCTTTAGAATGGAGATTCTGGTCACAACAAGATCCAAGTCGAATAAGTCATGCCACCAGGGTTTAAGAAATCGCCGAAACCGGTCGCAAAAGGCATTGCGACCCTTTTGACCATCGCAAATGGTTCTTTTTCTAGTGAAGGGGATAACTTTATTTTTTGACTGCTGAATGACCACAATTTTTCAATTCATTATTTTATTATTTTTATAATTAGCGACGTTATTGCAACTGATATGTTTCTGGTCAGTTATATTATCTTTTTAGCTTCTGTCACTTAATTTGCCACGGCCTCATCTATTACAAGATATATGTTTGAGTAAATTGTCAAAATGGTCTCTGTGGTTTAGGCATTTTGCTAGTATAATCCAAAGGTTTTATTTATCCTATGTGAGTCCAAAAAGGCTACATCATTGCCATTTTGGTCCAATTGACTTAACTCCATCTATTTTTTCTGTTAACTAGAAGAGCAATTCAGTCATTTTATATTCTTAACATAAGGAGGACTATCCATACAACATAGAAAATGACCGAATTGTCCTTCTAGTTAATAGAAAAAATGTATGAGGTTAAGTCAGTTGGACCAAAATGGCAACACTAAAACCTTTTTGGACTCACAGGGGATAAATGAAACCTTTAGACTATACTGGCAAAACTACCCAAACCACAGTGACTATTTTGGCAATTTACTCTATATGTTTTTGTAACATTTTTTATCCATACTTATAAATTCAAAGAAAATTGAAAAAGCTCACTTTCTAATGGTCAATTGTGACAAAAGAAGTTGCGTCATAAGTACATGGATCCGTAGAATCTTGAAACAATCTCGACTGAAGTTACATACATGTCCTTGGGTTTGACTTTTGTAACAGCACTAAGTTACGAATGCGAAGATCCTTTACACAGGTCCACCACCTTAAACTTTAGGACCATATCGATCCTTATGTTTCTCCATTCTTCTAGGAAGTGCAGTTATCCGAATCCGACCTACCACCACAAAGGTTAGGCACCACATCAGTTAAAGTGACCATTTATGTCATCATCATTTTTTCTATTTAAGATCATCAATCAGGCAACAAAGTGGTCTAGCCAACCTGGTACTTGCTATGCACTGCTTTCTCAAAACATGTGTTTTTAAATGATGGCAAAGATGAAAGCTTATATAAGTGGAAGTTTGGCTTAGGCATTGTTTTGATCATGTGAAAGTGACACAACATATTGCCACTACAAGGTAACTAAGAGCCAAATGAGTCATTGCTGATTAGTGTTTGTTCTATCTAGAACACAATTTACCAAATCCGATGCAAAACATCCTTAGAGAACTCATTTTCCTCATGATGTGTATTTGTCACAAACTTTTATCAAAGAAGGAAGACCGGCTTGCGCGAATCAAGAAGTAGAGAAAATAGAAAGATGAACATTGCCCTAGCTACAAGGGAGCCAGAGTATACACATTAATATGCTAGGAAAAAAGTTTACAGGATTAAAAATAGTGAAAACCCCAAAGATGAACATATGAAAAGTTATTTTTTTTTCAAAATAAACTTTCACTTTTCAGATTATAAATATAAAAATGTAATATTAGTCCATGTGTTACTGCTTCGATGTGTGGATGTATGGGTGGAGGGAGTGTTTCACAACACATCTCTCCTCCACATCCGCTAAGACACATCAGGAATCATAACTACTTGCCTCTTACTCGTCACAATTTGCAAAGTTACAGAAAATACATATGCTTCTCATCCCTCTCATGCCACAACCACTTTATAAATTAAATTACGAAAAAACGTAAGTATCATGTGATTAGTTAATGTTGGAAGGGTACCCCAGTAACATCAACAGAAGATTGAGAACCTACCTTGTAGCTTGCCACAACTCACCAATCTGCAAGGAATGAAGCATGGTGGATTGCCACATGTTAGCCACTCCAATCCTAACACCCTAAGGAGGCAGGTTTGGTGTGGGGCACCGGCTGGGAACGCCGCTCGGCCCCCATGGTGAGCGTAAATAATCTCTCCCACATAATAATAGCATAGTGACAAGTGTGTGGTTTTTTTCTTTATTATAATATTCCGTTTAGAATTTAATTTGATTTTTTCTGTAACACTTGAGCTCGTTAACTAAAATAACCTAAATACACAACTTTGTTTAACTTTTTTTAGTTAGCCATTAATGAAAACCAATATGTATTCAAATTAAAGTATTTTTTTGCCTGGTAATCGTATTCTATATAATTTTTAAAGAAAATTAAGGTTTTATTTATCATGCGATGAATAGATATTTAATCATGTTTTTATCGTCATTGTGTAAAGTTTTGTTACTATCATAGTAAAGTTTTAATTATATTTTTCTTTTTGTTTTATTTATTAAATATTATTTGTATTAAACAAATTGAAATAAAGGATGAATAGTGAATTATGTGTTGCATAGGTTGACTGATGAAGCGAATGTTGATGATGTGATGTTGAGACGGTGAGTGATGAACGACAAGTATAATACCACATGGTCTTAATTAGAATGGATACTCACTACACGTGGTGTCTTTAATAATTTTTTAAGAAAATAGTAAAAAACATTTAATCAAATTATTTCGAATATCCGAAATATCGATTTAAAAAAAAAATTCAAAATACCCGTAAAATTAGGATTTTATATTTATTTTTTATTATTTGATAATTTAAAAAATATTTATGACATCTGAAATTTGTAAACACGTTATATGTTGAAGATTTCGGATATCTGAAATTCGGATGGCATGGGGGCATTCTGTCTCATGCGATTTAACCAATTGGATTCATCTCAACAACACCCTTGTCCCAACAGATCCATTCGACATCAAGAATTGTTGGTTAGGTTCGATTACAATCCTTCGGGAAACAATCCGGTTGTTTTGTTCGTTGAACTCGACGCTAACCATCAACAAGTTCAGAAAATTTATCAGATCCTTTTCTTAAGCCTGAAAATTCGAAATTTGGATGATATTTCGGATTCAAGAATTTCCAGTAATTCAAATTCGGTTTCGGATTCGGATTTTTAGGACACGCATATTTGGAAGAGTTTCTTTGTGCGTTGATGATCAGTTGATTCAATTCAAGAGTTGCCAGACTCTAACCTAGACCAATTTGATAGAGGAAGACATGACAAAAATGCCCAAACTTGAAAAGATCACAAGTTAGGCTACGAGTGGAATTATGGGGCCAGTATTAGTCGATGGAAAGATAATAAGTTTTGAACTTTTAATTAATTTATAAAAATAGTTTTACTCACCTATCATATGGCCGTGGTAGGTGGATTTTTTTACACATGTTGCTTGTGTGGGATACTTTTTACTAACAAGACATACTTAGAATTCCTTTAAATTGGAGAGAACTTCTCACTAAACTTCACATTCTAGCAAGTGACTTGAAATCTTAACATGAAAACTTTTGTGTTTTGTATCATATACTTGTGCTGCGTTCTGCATAGCAATGGCATGGATATTCATGATACATTTCACGTCGCGTCTCTATCTCGCGATCAAATTGTGAACAACCAACAAGGGAAACCATCTTTCCACCTCCGGCCTCCACATAACTGGATAAACGGTAATTAATATATCATTGCAACATAACAATAATTATATATGTTGTTGTTTGTATATTTTAGTATTTAAAAACCTTAGAGCTCACATCTGGTTTCATTCTTTCTTTGCATGCATTTGTATCTTTGCATGGATTTGCCCATACAGATCCTAATGGTAATTTCTAAAGTTCCTATAATTTATAACTTTGCAAGATTTCAATTTTTGACTGATTAAATGGCTATGTTTTCATAATTATTCATTTCAAACTGTAGGTCCGGTGTATTACAAAGGATTCTATCATTTATTCTACCAGTACAATCCGAAGGGTGCCGTTTTTAAGCAACCAATCGTATGGGGGCATTCTGTCTCCCGCGATTTAACCAACTGGATTCATCTCAACAACGCCCTCGTCCCAACTGATCCATTCGACATCAACAGTTGCTGGTCAGGTTCTACAACAATCCTTCCAGGAAACAAACCGGTTGTTTTGTACACTGGACTCGACGCTAATAATCAACAAGTTCAGAATCTAGCAAAGCCTAAAAACTTATCAGATCCTTTTCTTAAAGAATGGATAAAGTATTCTGGTAATCCTTTAATGACTCCGCCAAAGGGGGTTAAACCAGATAACTTTCGCGATCCCACTACAGCTTGGAAGGGCAAAGATGGGAATTGGAGGGTGGCTGTAGGTGGTCTGAGGGGCAATCTAGGAGTCGCGATTCTATATCGCAGTAAAGATTTTGTTCACTGGATTTTGCATGATGATCCACTTTATTTTGGGATGAATACTGGGATTTGGGAGTGTCCAGACTTTTATCCTGTGTCTGTCAACAGCAGATATGGGCTAGATAATTCAGTGAATGGGAAGAACATAAAGTATGTGCTGAAAGCAAGCTTTCAATCACACGACTACTATGCAATTGGAAGCTATGATTCTAACAAGGACAAGTTTGTGCCCGAAAGTAAAGGTCTTACAGGAAGTACCTCAGACTGGAGATATGATTATGGAAAGTTTTATGCGTCGAAGACATTTTATGACAGTGTAAAGAAGAGGAGAATACTGTGGGGTTGGATTAACGAGTCGGATACCTCATCTGATGATATTAAGAAAGGATGGGCTGGAATCCAGGTAGCAATATTTTCCAAACTTGTTAAAATGCCACCCATTTTAGCGTTAGTTTCTTAAGAAAAGTTATTTTTACAGCAGCGAACCGCAAGTTAGGAAGCGGCAGAGCTAGCCCAAAAACTTAGGGGTATTCTGAATTTTTTTTGATTAGGGGTATCCTTTGTATAAAAAGATAAAATTTTTACACTATGTAGACGGAGTTAAAGGGTATTTTTACACTACGAAAATGGAGTTAAGGGGTAGCCCGGGCTACCCCGCCTTATACATTGCCTCCGCCCCTAGAAACTGGTATCCATGATCACCCAAGATTAAGACAAAAGATGCACAATAACACACTAAATGAGTAACCTTAATGTAAATCATGTAAGGTATTAGTTATTATGAATCCACTTTATATAAGGACGCATTACAAAGGTAATCTAATCAAATCATATCCTTGTAAAAATAAATACAACAAAACCATAACTAATATATACTATCTAATATTTCCTACTGAATCGTTTTGATGGGATTTTGCAGTCCATCCCTCGCCAAGTGTATCTTAGTAACACTGGAAGGCAGCTAGTACAGTGGCCCATTGAGGAAACTGAAAAATTGCGCAAGAAGCATGTTACTTACTCTAACAAGAAGCTCAATGGAAAATCAATATTTGAAGTTACAGGCATCACAGCCTCACAGGTTTCTTCTTTTACCAATTTCCTCTTACGATTATCACGTTTCTTAGCCATTGATTAATTTTCTATGCCTAGGTTGACATACAACTGTCCTTTAACCTGCCCAAAATAGAAGAGGCCGAGGTTTTCGACCCGAAGTGGGATGATCCTCAAACTGTATGTAGTATAAAGACAGCAAGCACCAGTGGTAGAGCAGGGCCATTCGGCTTGTTGGTTATGGCTTCTCAAGATTTAACCGAACAAACTGCAGTCTTTTTCCGTGTATTTAAAGACAGCCACAAGTTTATTGTCTTAATGTGTAGTGATCAAAGCAGGTTCATACTCATATATTGATATCAGTGTTCACTTACTTTAGGTGATTCACATCTTCACATTTTATGCGCTTTAAACTTTTGCAGGTCTTCACTGAGAAAAGGGATTGATAAAACCACATATGGAGCTTTTATACACATGGATCATGAAGATGAAATGATCTCACTTAGGAGCTTGGTATGAAAACTTGCATTTTCTTATCCTTGTTAAAGCTCAATATTGGGTTAAAATATTAATAACTCAGTTTTAATAATGTTCTAAGGAAGTGAATCATCCTTTTATTTTTCTAACTACAAAAATCATTTAAAGTTTCATTAATGTTCTATTGTTGTCAAACTTTTTATATTGTAATTTTTTAGTAAAATGCTAAATGATCCTTGAGCTTATGTTGCTTTTGCCACTTCAGTAAAAAATGAAACTTTTTTAATATGGGTCCCTAAGGTTTCATTTTTGTTGTCCTTTTCATTCAATTTGCAAACTGGGTTAAAATGTTTTGCTAACTTCTCCCCCTTTTTTGTCGTTTTTCCTCATTAACTTAAAATTTATTATGGCATAAAATGACGATTATACCCTTCATTTAAATAAGGAAAATGACAAAAAAAAAAGGAAAAGTTAACCGAAAATTCCAACCCATAAATGAAACCTCAGGGATCCAGATATAAAAAGTTTCATTTGAATTAAAGTGGCAAAATTGGCTTAAACTCAAGGACCATTTTGACATTTTACTCTTTTTTTAAAGTAAAATGACTTAAAATCAACGTTGCTATTTAGTAATGATTTCTTTTAAGTCGACTTAACACGAATAGTTATAAAACATTGTTATCATTTAATAATTTTTTTCTTCACAATTGCCTCCTTCAAATTGAATTAAAAAAAATACAGAATAGTAACCAACATTCTTTAACTAGGTCAATAGTAAAAAAAAATGATTTAACTTTTAAATATTTTGCAGTAACAATAGAACAATAATGAGATTTTAAGTGATTTAGTGGAACACCGAAGAAACTTTGTTACTATTTGATGAAATAATCTTTCATAAGTTTCTTATTCTACTTCGACTTCACTCTTTGCAGGTAGATCATTTGGTGGTCGAGAGTTTTGGAGCTGATGGAAGAGCATGCATTACGGCTAGAGTGTACCCACAGTTTCATGTGAAGAAAGAAGCTCATTTATATGTGTTTAATAATGGAAGTAGTGACGTAGTTATCAAAACATTAGATGCTTGGAATATGAAGAAGACCAAAGGTAACTAATAAGAAGAAACCAGAATTAAGAGTTTCATGTAGAGCTTATAAATTTGGTGTGTAGGTTTAAATAAGGTACATGGATCGAAGTTGATTAGCTATATAATCAACATGCTCATGGTATTGTATAAAAAGTAGATCGACTTATATCATTGAAAATCTCTCTGGCATATCTTTTTATATTTCCATAGTAGTGCTAATACCCGCAAGCATCGCGGGTTTTGACAAATGATATGTTTTTTATTGTTTGACAAAAAAAAATTAAGTTTATATTGATCATAAAGAAATTGTACGAATGGAATTATTATGGAAATCTGAAGTTCACGATGAAAATATATGTATAAAATAATCGAAAAGATAAGTAAATAAAGGAAATATGTTTTGTGGTTTGAAATAAAAATTGAAAGCCTATTATTCTAATACTTCTGTTTGCTGGAGCTTTGTAACCAATAACCTCGAATTTGTTTTTGACCAATTGAAACATAAAGGGTAGGTTACAAATTGGCCCATATGATGCTGCTAAAACAATCGGGTAAGTTGACTTTTAGCTTCTTGCATTTGTGTTCTGCAAATGACTTTTTATAACGATATGTATCTTAATTCCACCAGTTATATAGCGAGAAATCCAATTAGAACCCTTGATTAGTAAATCTTTAGTTCTATACAAATCACCACGCTTTATAGCACCTTTAAGAAATGCGTCATGCATGCCATAAAGGTTGGTAAATATATATATTCATTAACAGGCCCACATCAAGAGCTTTTTAGAGTGTCACAACCCCAAGCATGAGGGTAAGTTTCTACTAACTAGAGGAATTTCCTAAATATTCAGAATTATAGGAGAATTAGTATGATAAGAATACTAAAATCTATATATTCAGAAGTATAGGAGAATTAACAGGAGGATAACAATAAGGGTATCAGCTTGAAATACATTATGAAGATATAAACAAAATATTATTAAACAAAATTTGAGTAATACCGAAGCTTTTATATCTACATACATCAACCAAATAACATAACAAAGTAGTCCAACGATGTCACACCCCGACCCGCAGCGGAAAAGGTGATCGGGGCATGATTGGGTTTTCATCAAAGCTCATGACATTTATTATAATGTTTCATATTTATTATTACAATTTAAAGGAGATCATACAATCAAATCATACAAATACAACATGTTCTATACATCTATCTAAACTTCATTATTTTTCTTCTAAGGCACTTTCCTATGTGTTCCTTGCTTCATCCTGTCCACCTGTATCATGTGTAAAAATGGTTTTTGGATCAACAAAAGTTGGCGAGTGAACCTTGTTAGAAAACATTTATTATTTATTTCTTGTTGTATTTAATATGGAAAAATTGTGCAATAATCATATGTGAGCAAACGTAAATAATCATACAATAACAAACAACAACGAACAATAACATACAATAACAAACCATAACATACAATAACAAACCAACTTGCATGAATATATAACATGAATGAAACTGTATATGTTGGCAACGTCACGTTCACGCTCATAATGTAATGGGGAACGGACGGCCTATGATAAATGTCTGTGCGATCAAGGCTCAATCAAATGGAGCCGATCGTATGTTAGCAACGCCTGGTTCACGCTCATAATGTAATGGGGAACAGCTCAACGCTCATAATGTAATGGGGAGCAGTGGCCTATGATAATGTATGTGCGATCAAGGCTCAATCAAACGGAGCCGATCGTATGTTGGCAACGCCTGGTTCACGCTCATAATGTAATGGGGAACAGCTCAACGCTCATAATGTAATGGGGAGCGGCGGCCTATGATAATGTATGTACTGAAAATGATAAATTTAATCTAAACAATAACCACACAAACAGTTGATACATGTTGAATACACATTTGTTCATGGATATGATGGATGCACAATAGTTTAAATATAATAAATAATAAGACACATGATACACCCCAAAAACGTGATTAAAACGGGGAATTTGTAGAGATTCACTCACCTTGGGTGCGTTCGGTTGAAGATGATGAAATGCGCACGAGTTTAGAGGATTGATCGACGAGAATTAACTAACCTAAATAATAACGAAAGGTATGGTAAATGAGTGGATTTTATTAATAATTTTAATAGGATTTTTAGATATATTTTTGTTAGTTTAAGGCTATTTTCTATCTTTAAAAACATTATTTTTAAGTATTTTTAATTGATTTTTAAATTAAATAAATAAATAAAAATATTTAAAAAATGTTGACTTTTGCGTTGACCATTGACCGTTGACCGTGACTGTTGACTGTTTGACCGGTTCACTAGTGTGCATGTGTGCGCCTGGTAAGGCTCGAACCCGAGACCTCCCGTACGCGTGCACGCAGCTCTACCAACTGAGCTACGTGTCTAACCCGAAATAATTCTGTTTTTTAATTATATTTATATACTGTTTTAGTTTATTCAAAATTCTTTTATTTTCAAAAAGGATTTTAATCATCGAACCGGCGTGTGTAACAGGTCTCGAACCCGGGACCTGTGGGTTAGTGTTGCACACAGTCCACCGCTGGACTGTGTGTCTAACCTGGTTAATATATCGATTTTTATTATACTTAACATCTTCCTTGAATTAATCCGGTTCAGTTAAAAAAAAAGAACTTCTTTATTACAGCTAATGAGTTTGTGTCAAGGATCGAACTCGCGGCGTGTGATTAATGTATGCACACAGTCCACCGCTGGACTGTGTGTCTAACCCGAGTTATAATCCAAATTATATTAAACTTATATACAAACTAGCTTCGTCTTCTTCGTTACAATATCACAGACAACGATTACCCTACTGTTTCTTGTTTAATTCGATTGACAAACATTCAAATGATTAAAATGAAATGGCAGGGAAGATTTTGGAAGTAAACATACCGGAGAAATGATCTTTCTCAGAGTTCCGGCGAAGTCGTCGGCTTTGTTTTTATGGACTTTGTCTGAGCAGACCAATTAACAATTTTGATTAGCTAGATGTGGAATTGAAGTACCGAACAAGAGTTATCAGAATGTTTAAAGGTTTATACCGTTTCACAGCGAGTTCTAGAAATTCTCAGAATTTTCCGGCGAGTGATGATTATCCGATATCGTCGCCTGGAACTGATTCTGATTGAAGGGTTTGAGTTAGCAAAAGCTTAACAACTGATAGAAGATAGAAGAATTGAGAAACTTACTGTTTTAATGGAGGACACGGTTTTCCGGCGAGTTCAAAAAGCTTTTCCGACGAACTGAAAATAGAGGGAAAGTGAAATTGAAGGTTCTGCGGATGATTTTGAGTCGAGAGAGGAAGCTATTGTTGGAGTAATTCAGGAAATGAATATCTTCGGTTATAAAAACCGAACATCACCAGAATTCAAGTTAATTCAAGATTGAATTGATTAGGATCGTCGGTGCATCGGTTATAATCTAGAATCCGCGATCACTCAAACGTTTTGGACGGTTGGAAGCCGATTACGGTTTCAGTTTGGCGCAACAGGTTGATTCATGGTTGTTCATAAGTTTTAATTGTTTCCTAAAACTTACAAAAACATCAAGTGGCGGAGTGGTGGAATGTGTGTGTGTTAAGTCGCTAAGCTTATATCCGGCTGACCCGTGTTCGAAACCCGGCATCAGCATTTAATTTTTATTTCACTATTTTTAACAAATTTTCAAATATAAATTTTATATTCTAATATACTTATTAATTATGTATCGTATAAAATTAATTTGAGCATTAAATATGCAACGAAATTTTTAACTGAATGTTCGGTTAATAAACGAAGCGGGTTTGGTTAATCCGGTTTTTGACGGATGTTACAGTATCCCCTACTTTTAGAAATTTCGTCCCGAAATTTAAGTAGTGGCATGTTTGTCTCAAAAGGATGGTGTTTTAATTTGACAATTACATACTTAGAAGGGAGTAAAAGTCTAAATTTTTGTTTGAGGCGGTAACGTTCCTTGTAGGGGTTGAATATCCTGCTACAGGAGTCGCTTTTTGTTGCCTAAAGTGTATGAATACGGAAACTGGATACACAGAGTTGATTGACTAAGTATGATTTTATGCATAAGAGTTTTGATACGTTTGAAAAGATAAGGTTATACCCTAAAACAAAACTTCTACCACTAAAACCTACATGGAACTTTTCATAACCGCCTGACAATGCCTCTGATCCTTTGGCAAGAATACTTATATATAGGAAGTACCAGCGGCGTATCCACCATATTCTTGTCAAATTTTCATTGGTTTTATCAGTAAGTTATGATTAGTTCTATGATGTGACTCTAGAACATAAACAAACACAACAACCAAAGCTTGAGTCTTAATTCTGATAGTATACACGCTTGAATAAAGACAGCACCTCTCTCGTTTGTTATGATGGAGAGGTTAGTCTATGTAGAAGTGAGACACACCCCAACTTCTTTAAATGATGAGATTGAAATGATATGAATACTAAATCAGTGAGTATAAAACAAACTTCAACCAAGACATTACTAAATCATATATGGAACTTTTCATAACCGCCTGACAATGCCTCTGATCCTTTGGCAAGAATACTTATATATAGGAAGTACCAGCGGCGTATCCACCATATTCTTGTCAAATTTTCATTGGTTTTGTCAGTAAATTATGATTAGTTCTATGTGACTCTAAAACATAAGTAAACACAACAACCAAAGCTTGAGTCTCAATTCTGAAAGGATACATGACTGAATGATGACGGTACCTCTCTCGTTTGTTATGATGAAGGGGTTAGTCTATATAAAAGTGAGACACAACCCAACTTCTTTAAATGATGAGATCGAAGTACGTCGAGATGTCTGATGATATGAATGTTAAAACAATGAGTATAAAACAAAATTGAGATAGTAATTCGCATTAAGATTCTTGGATTCAATTTTCAATTTACAAATGAGATACGTGAAGATTGAGATAAACATAAATAAAACATAAACACTAAGCGGTTGGAGTTGAATTCTTGATTTTTGGTGAAGAAACTAGTTGGGTGGTTCGTTTGGGCCGTCATTATCTTCATCAGGATTGGCATTGATGTTGTAAACCCTTCCTCTTGCTGGTGGCCTAGTGGTTAGGTTTTCTTGATTTGCTTGGTTAACTGGGTTTGCTTAAGCTTGGGCGTTTATGATGTTAATCAATCGAGGGCACGTGTTTCTAAAGTGGGTAGGGTCGCCACAATTAAAACAAGCTCGAACATAAGGAAACATGGGGTATTGGGGTTGTTGATATGTTTGGATCATGTTTTGAGTAGGGGGTGAGGTTTGGTTTTGAGAGGTGCGGCAAGCCTTGCTCAAATGACCATAGCGTCCACAATTCGCACATAGTCGACAAGGTAAGGTAAATGGATGGTGATAAGAATAGGTATTGCATTGAGGGTGAGGTCCAAAGTAAGGTTTCTTATTTGGGTAAGTTGAGTTGGGTGCTACTTGAGTGATTGGGATAGCTTGAAGGGGTATGGCTTGTGACGTTGGTTGATTGCGTTGGGTGACAGCGAAAAGTTGCCCATCTCGTTTTCTCTTAGAAATGGGTTGAGAAGAGGATTCGGTTTGGGTGAAGTTTGAGGTTTCAGTTGATGCTTTATCCTTCTTCTTCTCCTCCTTGAAGTCCTTATTTCTTATGCGGTTCTCGGTGAGTTCTGTAGCTAACTCCATAGCTGCTTCCAAAGTTGCAGGTGTGATACTTATTACAGAGTCTTGAATTTTTGAAGGAAGACCTCGAATGTAGTGCTCGATCAAACGGTAAAGAGGAGTGAACAAGTTGGGGACCATTTGATTTAAATCGAGGAATCTCTTGTTGTATGTGGTGTGGTCGCCTTCCTTTTGTTTCAAAGAATAGAACTCATCCTCCAATTTCTTGATTTCGCTTCTTGGGCAAAACCGTCTTGTCATGATTTCCTTCAACTCTTCCCAAGTCAAACTCATAGCATCTTCAACACCTCGTTTGGCCTTCTGTGTATTCCACCATGTAAGTGCTATTCCAAGTAAACGACCAGTAGCATATCGCACTTTGCGATCATCGGGGCAATCGCAATTTAGAAAAGTGTTTTCCATTTCTTCAAACCAATGGAGGAGAGCAGTGACACCTTCAGTCCCTTCGTATTTTGGAGGGTCCCAGGATTTGAAATGCTTGAAGGTGCATTTAGTGGTAATTGGGGGAGGGTTGACAATGTTTTGATCTTCTTGATTGACGGGATTAGCGGTAAGGGCTTGTTGAACTTGAACTACAATGTTGGGTATTACGGCAGCCATTTGTTGAGCGATTGGGCAGCCATACGCTCGCGAGCTTTTCCTGCTCTCATCTTCCTACGAGCGGAATTAGAAGACATCTACAAGGAATACATATCAAGAGTATGAGTTGGATGTTTTTGGGATCATGTGTCATATTTAGGAATGAACATTCATAAAATAAATATAGCATAATAAATCTACTACATCCATAGGATGTCTTGGGCTTTGCTCGTAATTGGGCCTTGCATGCCGCCATACTTCACCTTCGTAATCATCTGGGCCCCCATGATTACCGGGTTTTTCATATGGTTCGCATGCGTTAGCCTGGTTACGTACACTAAAACCCGGAGAAAATCGAGAAATATATATGTAACGTATGATATTCAGAATGTATCCAGGTGTGGACACGGTGACAACTCAAAGTGGGGTTAGTTCGAACGACGTTTGGTGTGGCATGCTTTGGCCTAATAGGTCCTTTGTACTCTCATCGTTAGTCTCCAGGTAGGCAAACTGGTCCGTTATATTGGATTTATACGAATGCCAACCTAGACAGGACGTTCCGACTACCGGTACTTGTACCCTTACAGTTACTACATGCCCGTCGCAGAACTCACTTTGATGAGATTTGAAAAATGAAAAATGCGACAAAATCTTGAATAACGGAAGTATGAAGATGAATTGAATATGTGAACATTGAAATATGTATGATGAATATGTATGTAAGTATGTATGTTTGACTGTAAGTATAATTCACTGTGTATCACAAAATGTAATATTGGAAGTGTTTGCATGCATTTGTGTATGTAATTAAATATGAAAGAAATAAACATCATGAGTTTGCATGTAACCACATAAACAATTAAAATCTAATCAACTATAGTATAGGCTCTGAGGGTCTAATAACCTATCCTATATCCCTATAGTCAAAAGCTCTGATACCAATCTGTCACACCCCGACCCGCAGCGGAAAAGGTGATCGGGGCATGATTGGGTTTTCATCAAAGCTCATGACATTTATTATAATGTTTCATATTTATTATTACAATTTAAAGGAGATCATACAATCAAATCATACAAATACAACATGTTCTATACATCTATCTAAACTTCATTATTTTTCTTCTAAGGCACTTTCCTATGTGTTCCTTGCTTCATCCTGTCCACCTGTATCATGTGTAAAAATGGTTTTTGGATCAACAAAAGTTGGCGAGTGAACCTTGTTAGAAAACATTTATTATTTATTTCTTGTTGTATTTAATATGGAAAAATTGTGCAATAATCATATGTGAGCAAACGTAAATAATCATACAATAACAAACAACAACGAACAATAACATACAATAACAAACCATAACATACAATAACAAACCAACTTGCATGAATATATAACATGAATGAAACTGTATATGTTGGCAACGTCACGTTCACGCTCATAATGTAACGGGGAACGGACGGCCTATGATAAATGTCTGTGTGATCAAGGCTCAATCAAACGGAGCCGATCGTATGTTGGTAACGCCTGGTTCACGCTCATAATGTAATGGGGAACAGCTCAACGCTCATAATGTAATGGGGAGCGGCGGCCTATGATAATGTATGTGCGATCAAGGCTCAATCAAACGGAGCCGATCGTATGTTGGCAACGCCTGGTTCACGCTCATAATGTAATGGGGAACAGCTCAACGCTCATAATGTAATGGGGAGCGACGGCCTATGATAATGTATGTACTGAAAATGATAAATTTAATCTAAACAATAACCACACAAACAGTTGATACATGTTGAATACACATTTGTTCATGGATATGATGGATGCACAATAGTTTAAATATAATAAATAATAAGACACATGATAAACCCCAAAAACGTGATTAAAACGGGGAATTTGTAGAGATTCACTCACCTTGGGTGCGTTCGGTTGAAGATGATGAAATGCGCACGAGTTTAGAGGATTGATCGACGAGAATTAACTAACCTAAATAATAACGAAATGTATGGTAAATGAGTGGATTTTATTAATAATTTTAATAGGATTTTTAGATATATTTTTGTGAGTTTAAGGCTATTTTCTATCTTTAAAAACATTATTTTTAAGTATTTTTAATTGATTTTTAAATTAAATAAATAAATAAAAATATATAAAAAAATGTTGACTTTTGCGTTGACCATTGACCGTTGACCGTGACTGTTGACTGTTTGACCGGTTCACTAGTGTGCATGTGTGCGCCGGGTAAGGCTCGAACCCGAGACCTCCCGTACGCGTGCACGCAGCTCTACCAACTGAGCTACGTGTCTAACCCGAAATAATTCTGTTTTTAATTATATTTATATACTGTTTTAGTTTATTCAAAATTCTTTTATTTTCAAAAAGGATTTTAATCGTCGAACCGGCGTGTGTAACAGGTCTCGAACCCGGGACCTGTGGGTTAGTGTTGCACACAGTCCACCGCTGGACTGTGTGTCTAACCTGGTTAATATATCGATTTTTATTATACTTAACATCTTCCTTGAATTAATCCGGTTCAGTTAAAAAAAAGAACTTCTTTATTACAGCTAATGAGTTTGTGTCAAGGATCGAACTCGCGGGGTGTGATTAATGTATGCACACAGTCCACCGCTGGACTGTGTGTCTAACCCGAGTTATAATCCAAATTATATTAAACTTATATACAAACTAGCTTCGTCTTCTTCGTTACAATATCACAGACAACGTTACCCTACTGTTTCTTGTTTAATTCGATTGACAAACATTCAAATGATTAAAATGAAATGGCAGGGAAGATTTTGAAAGTAAACATACCGGAGAAATGATCTTTCTCAGAGTTCCGGCGAAGTCGTCGGCTCTGTTTTTATGGACTTTGTCTGAGCGGACCAATTAACAATTTTGATTAGCTAGATGTGGAATTGAAGTACCGAACAAGAGTTATCAGAATGTTTAAAGGTTTATACCGTTTCACAGCGAGTTCTAGAAATTCTCAGAATTTTCCGGCGAGTGATGATTATCCGATATCGTCGCCTGGAACTGATTCTGATTAAAGGGTTTGAGTTAGCAAAAGCTTAACAACTGATAGAAGATAGAAGAATTGAGAAACTTACTGTTTTAATGGAAGACACGGTTTTCCGGCGAGTTCAAAAAGCTTTTCCGACGAACTGAAAATAGAGGGAAAGTGAAATTGAAGGTTCTGCGGATGATTTTGAGTCGAGAGAGGAAGCTATTATTGTAGTAATTCAGGAAATGAATATCTTCGGTTATAAAAACCGAACATCACCAGAATTCAAGTTAATTCAAGACTGAATTGATTAGGATCGTCGGTGCATCGGTTATAATCTAGAATCCGCGATCACTCAAACGTTTTGGACGGTTGGAAGCCGATTACGGTATCAGTTTGGCGCAACAGGTTGATTCATGGTTGTTCATAAGTTTTAATTGTTTCCTAAAACTTACAAAAACATCAAGTGGCGGAGTGGTGGAATGTGTGTGTGTTAAGTCGCTAAGCTTATATCCGGCTGACCCGGGTTCGAAACCGGCATCAGCATTTAATATTTATTTCACTATTTTTAACAAATTTTCAAATATAAATTTTATATTCTAATATACTTATTAATTATGTATCGTATAAAATTAATTTGAGCATTAAATATGCAACGAAATTTTTAACTGAATGTTCGGTTAATAAACGAAGCGGGTTTGGTTAACCCAGTTTTTGACGGATGTTACAAACGACACAAGAGTTTTTAATATCAGAATATTATCAATGTCTAATCTAACCAAATTTTGAGAAAAGATTTTTAATACTAAACAAAGAAACTAAAACAAATAAAAAAAATAAATAGACAAGATAGAATCACTTGGTTCCGACTTATCTGTTACGCATCGTTTGATGATTTTCGCACTTTGGGATTTTTAAAAGATTATTTTGGTTATATTGGCATGTCCATCTTTTGGAGGCAAAGCTACCCTTGGCCATATCGGTTTGAGTCAGAAGGGATACAGTCCCACAAGGCCGGAATATTAAAAGATAATTAAGTAAGTTATTAATAAAAAATGTGGCATGTCCCTCTTTTGGATGCAATGCTACCCTCAGCCATATTGGTCTGAGTCATCAGGGATAAAGTCCTGCAAGGCCGGTTTAAAGTTTTAATAGTAGTTTATTTATAAGGGATTTAATTCGTTCTTATTCCCTCGATTTGATGCTATCTTCCTCAAAGGAAGTCCTAATAAGCTTGAATCAAGTCCTTGAAGGATTTGTACACTGAATAAGGCAAGAACTTTACCCAAACCACCATTCTTACCCCTTTCAGGCAGTTAACGTACTTTATATAGACTGTAAAGACATGAATGAGTGAATCAACAAAAAATGAAGAGATGATAGAATAAAGTTCACTTTCAATATAAAAAAATAGATGTTAAAGTCATTAATACAAGCCTAATTAAAAATTTAACCAAAGCTTGGAACTCAAAAGTAATACATAAAAGACTTGTCTTCACCAAGTGGTGTAAGATATTAGCCAAGCATGACCTTGTTTGACAATAACTCTTACGATCAATCTTGGATCCCGAGCCTACTACACACTTTAAAGATGGATCATGGATGAATGTGGTGGATGATTGTGGTGGTGGAGTGGTGGCAAGTGTGAGAGATGTGGTTTGCCAAGGGATGGATTGCAATTGAACCAAGCATCCCTATTTATAGTTGGAAACAGACAGTCACACGGCCCCGTGACCGATAGGCACGACCCCTTGCCCCCTTCTTCTATGTCTTCATTTAATGAGTTGTGTCAGTCCGTATGCTTACACGGCCTCGTGTGTCAATAACACGGCCCTGTGGCTATTATATTTGCTGTACGATCCAAGATTTGCATATCTGAGAGTTGACCACGGCCAATGTCCATGGGACACGGCCCCGTGTCTCTTTTATGCATCTGTTCGTCTTTTTCTTTATGGAATATGGAGTGGGGCACGACCCCATGCCATGGTGGCACGACCCCGTGCTTGCCTTATGATTCTGTTGATTCATTATGTCTATCGCCTACGTATTCGAGTTATGTCATGTTTTGTAACATGGCTTATTTGTTAGATTTTATTATGTAAATGTTCACTTCGTACAAAGGTAAACATTTACTTCGTACGAAGGTGATGTCTCACTTCGTACGAAGGCAAGATGTCAAGTTCGCGCGGACTAAAATGTCTATATATAGGTTAGTGTGTTCTTAAGTTTGTAACAGTTTTTGGTGAACGATAAGGCGAAGCTCTGTCGGATTTGTTTCAGGCTGTAAACATTTGAACATTAATGAAACACTGAAGTTGAATAGCAATCTGGAACTATTATCACTAATCTAAAATGAATTTCGCGCGTTTTGGCTTAGGATAAACAAATTAGGACCTGAGCTTATGGATGAAAGCAGATCCTCACAAGTGGTATCAAAGCTTGTAGGCCTGATTTGAAGACAATCATCAAGATTCTGTAGGATCTTCTAATCAAATAAGCATAGGACCTAATTTGATTAACTAGTTAGAAAGTGCGCGGAATTCATTTTATAACAAGCGACAATATCAAGATTACTATTTAAAGTTTACTGTTTCATTAATGTCATAAACGTGTACAACCCCGAAACAAACTGGGCAGGGCTTCGCCGTACCACTCAGCAAACTGTTACCGACTCAAGACCACAACTCAACTATAAATAGACATGTCCAGATCGCATGAGTTGGGTCTCCACTTTGTACGGGGTGTGCTCTCTTCGTATGAAGTGAACTACTTCACTTCGTACGAAGTGCACTTTGTGCGAAGTGGTCAATACATACATCCAAAAGTAAATCTAACATGCGTAGCCCTATTACTATGACTCGACATGACCCTAAGACGTAGGCTATAGACATTCTACATTAACAAACTCCCCCTTGGATATTGCCGTAGTCTTCGTCAGTCTTCAAAATCTTCATAACATTAAACTTTATCTACCGAAGAAATTCTTTCTAGGCTTCCGACGTTCTTCACTTGGAATAGACGTTTGGTCAGTCGGAGGAGCCCATTTCATAAACTAAAATCTTCTGAGAGCAGCTTTCTGTGTAACATCATCAATTCTTTCTTCTTTTTCGTATTTGCATCATAAACTCTTTTCGTTTCAGCTCTCTCCATTTAGATCTCCACATCTTTCCCGAATTAATATCGTGTGCATAGCAAATATTTAACACCTTGGTATTGCATCGTTTGAGTCTTTCCTCGTGCCTCATAACAAATCTTGTTAAAGAATATTCATTCCACATATTTCTCTGAACAGTTCACTAGCCACATCGGGTCTAGTATTCGTATCACTCTCCATAAAGCTTCAGTCTTCAGAACAATTACTGATTCACCCGCTTCAACATTATACTGCCACCATTTGAAGAACTCATAAAAATCTTGCTCAATTTTCTTCAACGGCATGTCGTTTTATAATCAATGTAATATCCTTTTCTTTTGTCACCGGATCAATCTTGATTTTCTTCTTAGGAATGTGCGGTTTCCAATGTTAAAACCGTGATCAGATTCATACTTTATCAACTTCCATAATCGTTGGTCATGAAACTTCATCTCATAATTGATCATCCTCGTTTGAAGCAACTCTTCCACATCCACCAGGGTAATGTTTGAATATCATAGAGAAATCTAAAGTATTGCACTCTAAACTCCCTCTTGAGAGCATAAACATTTAACTCTTTAATCCATCCCCAGCTAAGAATATCACCCAGTGATTTATCCTGATCTCGTGTAAAGAAAGCCAATGGTCTTCGAAATTTACATTCTTTAGACGTTTCGGAATACTACCTTCTTTCACTGTTTTCTCAACCTTATGCCTCAACAAATCATCAGAAGCTTCAGCAAACATCTCCTGAAAGGTTGGGAAGTCATCCGTATTATCTCCAGAATATTTAACTGTCTTATCGCCGGAATCATCCTCTAGGACAACCTCATTGTGACTATCAGCATCAATAACATATTTGTACACATAATCTTTAGGCTCTGAAGCACTGATGTTGTTTAACTCTTCTTAGAAATCAAACTCGAACGCATTCTCATCAACCCCTAACATTTTAGCAATTTCTTCCTTTGTGTAATTATGCACAAATTCACCTTCTTCAACACCATGTTCAATGTAGAAGACTTGGAGTTTTGGCAAATCACGAACAACCGATATAGGTGTAGCTGTGAGGATTTCTGATTGCTCTGCATCATGTACAGGGTCCTTCGTCTCCCCCTGTCTTTGTGATTCATCTCCTTGATTAATTGTATCATTCAAATAAGCATCATTATCAAATGATTCATTGAGCTTAGCATCAATAACTTTCAAACCTATACCGTCCTGGGTGTTATCATCACCATCACCTTTGTCATCATCATCTTTCTTATTATTTCCACTAACATCTTCATCATCATCCTCATTATACCGATCAACCTCTTCGTTAATTTTGCTTCCATCTCCTTTCTTTTCAAGTATTTATCTTTCTCAGAAATTCCAGTGACATCAATAGGTTTTCCAACCAGCACATAATTCCCCAAAGATTTAGACTCGGTAGGAACAATAACAGGAATATCATATATCCTTCCTTTGCCTTTACCAACTGCTACTGCTTCAGCTTTCTTTGCACGTTCAACAGCTCTGGCCTTTGCCTCTTCTATTTCTAACATATCAAATTCAGCATCAAAGTCAATACACAGCTTCTTTGATAATACTTTCTGAAATAGATTAAACATTCTATCATTCCTCAATCTCTCAGCTTCATATTCTTCAACCAATCTTCTTAATCTTTCATTCTTTGATAGAAAACTTGCTAAAACAACTTCTAAATTCTTTCTATCATTTTCAAGATATTTGATTCTGCTTTCTAACTCAGCAATCTTTGTGTCGTTAAAGAAATCTCCATCCAATCCTCCTTCAAAGCTAGTGAAAGGAATTTCACCAAAATCATGTTTTCTTAAAGATTGACGTCTCCGAGCAGATTATTGTACAGGAGGTGTAAGCTGCTTTTGTGGTGAAGTGTGATGTGGCGGTGTAACATGTGGTGGTGAAACATGATGTGGTGATGATGGAGTAACATGTGGTGGTGATGGTGGTTGTATAGATTTAACATTTCTAGTAGTAGCCTCAACCTCAGGTGTCTTCCTAGCTCTCATAAACTTTCGACAAGCTTTCTTTGCTGAAGGAGACCCTGTTGTCGTTTTCCGAATATCTGAAGGCTTGCTTTTGACACGTCTAGCTTTCTTTGTAGGCCTTTCAGATGTCTCTTTTGGATCAGTAGGAGCATAAGTAACATCATCATCTCCAACCTCCTTTCTTTTGCGTTGTTTTTTCGCAATTCTGCTCTTTCTTTCTCTCCTGCTTTCTCCAGATCAACACTATCATCTGAACTCTCTTCATTATCTCCTTCAAACGCTTCTTTCTCAATCTCGGCAATCAGATTAACAACATTCACTTCACCTCTTTCATTGTCAGACGTTGTAGAAAATACTTCATCATGTACATTCACATTCTCATCAGCAGGCTTATTCACCAGTACCTCCTCTTCAGATTGTTCATCAATGAGCAAATTTAGTGTAGTTGCACGTTTACATGTTTGAGCAGGCTTGTTCTTGGGAGTTGATCGTTTCTTTCTCTTCTCCTCTTTCTCAAATGAACTACTTCTCCGTGAAATAAAACCAGATAAACATTCTTCCTCATAGTTCTCGGAGTTGCTCGTGTCTTTCCTCCACTTAGGCTTTGGCAGTGCAACATAATATTTATCATGTATAGCTACAAAGAATTTCTTTGCTACTGGTTCATTATCTTGTTTCAAGTATTGATTCAGCCTGATCAAAGTCTGACTAAAGTTGCAAGAATCTCGGATACTTAAGAAACTTTTCTTCTGAAATATTTGACACCATCTGATCAAAGATTACTTTGGTGAAATTGTATGGAAGATTTAGTGTCAACGCTACGATCATACACCTTTGGTAGTCAAGTATAACATCAAAGCCTCCTTTTCTATGACTAAGTGTAAAAATCGTAGAATGTGCAAAGAATTTATAAGGCCTACCTAGAAATGTTTTGTTGAAATTCCCCTCATTTACATGCCCTCTGTATCCCATTCTATAGAAACACCCCTTTACCATTCTCTCTGAGTAGCCCGTTGGATCGCCATCTTTATCCTTGAAATCAAATCTTCTGTGATTTTGACCTCCAACTCTTCATTTCGAATCTTAACAACTGAATGTATTACTCGTGGATCAGGAACAAACCTAGCAGAATTCCAGAATCTTTCAATATGAGATCTATAGGTCTTATGTTGATCTGTTAATGCTTCCTTTTATCGATAAACGGTCCATAAACTTCAATATATCTTTGACATGAGCCATTTCCGGTATCTAACTGTCAAATACACAACATGTGTTATGTATCAGCTCAAATATCGATTTCTTTTCCTGCAAAATCATAACAGCCCTTAGAAAATTATAACAAAATATTACCAAACCATTTGGTACAAAGAGCAATTCGTACGAAGTGGGTATAAATGACTTCGTATGAAGTGAAGTAACAAATTTGACCATATATACAAGTCCACTTCGTGCGAAGATGTTCTCAACTTTTAACAGTTTCACTTCGTGCGACGTGAATGACTCACTTTGTACGAAGTGACTTCCACTTCGTATCTAGACCTATTATAATCAAGAGTCAAAATTTGATCGATTTTAATGAAATTGAAGGTTCCAATAGATCCTAATAACGCCGATTTATATGAATATATGTTCAATTTAATTTTAGCCAGTTAGATTTCCCTAGATCTACGTTTTATGTTCAAGAATACCGAAAATGTCCAATTATGATACAAATCTAGGACCTGTACCTTCACCATTATAAGAGGTGTGCTAATCACCCTAATGTAAATTTTGGCAGTATAAGGTCTTAGATCGTACAAAATCACTCAGATCGAACAAAGGACACTTAGATCGCACAAAGGACACTCAGATAGCACAAAGAGAATAGGAACAATGAAATGAACAATTCGTGCAAACTGATCCTTTATATAGTACCAGTGTTTCACTTCGTACGAAATGATTCATTTCATGTGAAGTGTATCCAGTTCGTGCGAAGTGAGATACAAACTTTCAAAATTTTAACTTTTTCGAACATTTTATCAGTTTTAACGACCCACTTAGTTGACCAATTCCAAGTTAATGACCATAGTTAACTGATTTTGTCTACCTAGTCCAAGTTAATGGCCTTGGTTGAACACTTTATGAACAAACTGATGTTTTCAGGCAATGTTAAGTTTAAAATTAATGAACTTTTGATCTGTTCAAAACATTTTCTCATTTCAGATAAGCTCCCAACCCATTGTCCTTTAGATTTTCTTTAGCAACCAGCACGTTGGACTTTGAAGATCTGCTTTCTATCATTGGAAGTCGAAACCAATATAGAAATAAAATCTTTTTGATTTTTCCAAAATTTATGCTAAAATACATTGAAAATCTTTTTGGATTTTTTCTAAAATGAAATGCAATAACTATGTGCAAACACATTTACAAACATATTTTTATGAGTTTGTGTTAGAGGATCATGTCAGTTTTTGTGACAAATCACAAGTACCGTTGATCTTGAAAACTTTACGTTTTAAACAAATTCACTTAGATTGTCAGTATACTGATCCACTTAAACCTCTACACATTGTTCAATTGTTCTGAGATATGTTAATTAGATGTCTTAGAACTTGACTTAACAGTGTTTCCCACTTCAGAATATACTCCCGCATCAAGATTCCCTGTATTTCATCTTACAGGTGAATATATCTAACTGATATCTATATTTGTATCTGGGTTGTGCGAGACCTTGAGAGCTCAGGTTAGTACCACCATACAGACAAAGAGATGAAGGCTTGACTTAAAAGTTGTGTTCCAATTTGGAATCTTTTGACTGCCACTGTCAGATCTTTCGATACTTTCAATTATGTGCAGTTTTCAGGTTTAAAAGCAAAAGTATTCTACAAGTTCTAGTCCATTGCTGACGCAAGATCAGAAAAACTTTTATAATACCCAATATATCAATTATCTATAAAGACCTAGTATCTCAGAATCCGGCAATCTCTCAAACGAAATTTTGGTGTGCTAAGACCATATACCCGAGAGATGTTAAACCACTAATTAAGAAGTTTTCCTTTATGTTTATATCTCAGAAACAACTACTGAATGTGCGAAGCCTACTGGCATATCATCAGTGAGACTTGTTTAAACATTTTGACACTACATTTCTTTAGCATATTGTGACAGTCCAATGATGTACTATCATTTCCTCTTTTTACACAAAAACTCTCTTTGTCTTTTTCATGTTTTTGTACATTTTTTGAATTTTATATGTTTTTGTATTTTTCACAACATTTCTCCCCCTAGAATCCCCCCTGATGTCAGATTTTTCAACCTCCTCTATAATCCCCCCTGATGAGGATTACGTCAACTCGTCATCCGCCTCGAATTCAACCTTCTCTAGAATCCCTCCTGATGTCAGATTTTTCAACCCATTAAGTTTCAAAATATATCTGAATGCAACTCTATCAAAAGCTTTGGTGTAAAATCTACCTTTTGTTCATCAATGTGGATCTTTTCAATTCCAACAAACTTTCTCTCTTAGCAATCATGGATAAAGTGGTGTCGAATTTCAATATGTTTAGTTTTAGAGTGTTGAACCAGGTTTTTAGTTATGTTTTTGGAAGCCTCATTATCTACATATATAGGCGTATGAAGAAAGTGTAATCCATAGTCTCTCATCTGTTGTTGTATCCACAAGATCTGGGAACAACAAGTTGAAGCTGAAACGTATTCTGCTTCGCAAGTAGAGAGAGCGACCGTGGTTTGCTTCTTGCATTGCCACGTTAATAATCGTGTGCCAAAGAACTGGCAACCAGCAGTTGTAGATTTAGCATTTAAGCGGCAGCATCCGAAATCAGAATCAGAATATCCAGTGAGGTTGAAATCATCGTTCCGCAGATACCACAAGCTGGTGCTTGAGCAACCCTTCAAATATCGAAGAATTCGCTTGATGATCAGCATGTGAGACACACGTGGACTTGATTGATATCGGACGCATAGGCATGTCGGATACATGATATCCGGCCTAGATGATGTGAGGTACATCAAAGATCCAATCATTGATCGATATAAGGTCTCGTCAATCTTTACTACTTTTTCATCTGGTCCAATGCCGTGATTAACGCCAATGGGGTGGACAATGGTGATGTTCCCGACATATCAAATTTCTCCAATACATCATGCACATACTTCGTCTGATAGATGAAGATTCCATCAGGTAACTGATCAACCTGTAGTCCCAATAAGAACTTCATCTCTCCCATTAAACTCGTTTCAAATTTCTTTTACATGACTTTCTCAAAGTTTTTACACATCTCATCCTTAGTCGAACCAAAGACTATGGCATCCACATAGATTTGTACGTTAACTAGATGTCCATCCAGTTCTTGTGTAAAGAGGGTACTATCTATTGTTCCTCTGGTGAAACCGTTTTCCAGAAGATGTTGAGAAGCGTCTCGTACCAAGCTCTCGAGGCCTGGTGCAAATTGTATAACGCCTTATCCACTAGGTAAACCTTTTCTTTGTGTATCGGATCGACAAACCCCGGCAGTTGTCCAACGTACACCTCCTCTTTCACCGTTCTGTATAGAAATGCGGACTTCACATCCAATTGGAACACCTTGAAACCTTTCCATGATGCAAACTCGAGGAAAATGCGGATAGCTTCTAATCTAGTGACAGGAGCATAGACCTCTGTATAATCAATGTCCTCTTGCTAATGAAAACCTTGGACTACGAGTTGAGCTTTATTGCGTACAACCACTCCTCTGTCATCCCGTTTACACCTGAAGACCCACTTTGTACTTGTAGACTTGTGATTATCCTGTAGGTCGACATGCTTCCAGACTCCAAGTTTTTCAAATTGTTGAAGCTCTTCCTACATTGTGTTTTCCTAACTTTCTTCAGTAAGCGCGTCTTTGTGCGATTTAGGCTCAACCTATGAAATAAAACAACTATATGAGCATGCTTCTTGAATAGGTGCAACTTTAGTATTAAAACTACTTAGATCCTTATTGATCTGATATCTCATTTTTACTCAAGTCTGTAACTCTCCAATAATGTTCTCTGATGGGTGGTATGGCAACGTCCTTCGCATAACCTCATTTGAGACAATCACTTCATTCTCCAGATTCGTAATATTCTGTTTAGCAACTTGATTACTCGTTGACGCTCCATTCTGATTGCTTAGACCCGAAGATTGATTGAGTAAACTTGTAATCTACTCTGAACATTCATCGGAACTGGTTCCTCCATTATCATAAGTCGGGTCACCATCAGAATTAGAATCATCTGATTGATCAAAAGTAGGTGTTGTGTTGTTCACATCTGGTTCGACTACAGTTGCTTGTTTTGTGTTGCTCGGACCTGCTTCAGAATCGTTTGTGCCAACATATGATTGTGAAATCAATATTGGTCTAGGAACTTGTTCTTGAGCAGACAGTTGTTGTTAATATAACAACACAAGTTCCTCATTAGTAGGTTCATTCGGCAGTTGAAAGAAATCCCATAAACTCTCATAATTAAACAACCAAGGATCACTAGGTGGTTGTGTAGGTGACATGTATCTCTAGCAATCAACATGTTGAGCTAGAATAACCCGATTATGCTAGGAAGAAAGACTCTTCTCAAAGGACTAGCATATCCCACAAAAAACCCTCTAGAGACTTAGCTCCGAATTTACCATCCGGGTCAATAATTGTGCACGAAGATCCAAACGGTTCTAAAAACTCCAAATTTGGTTTTTGCTGATTAAGCAACTCAAAGCATGTTTTCTTATGAGCCTTGACTGTTAATACTCAATTAAGCGTGTTACAAGAAGAGGCAACTGCTTCGCTCTAAAAGCTGACAGGCAATTTAGAATCTGCGAGCATGTGCGTGTTGTTTCAATAAAAGTTCGGTTCTTTCGTCTAGCTACTCCATTCTATTGCGGTGTATAGGGTGCGCTGAATTCATGAAGTATTCCTTTGTCATTGCAAAATTCCATCATTCTGTTGTTTTTGAATTCAGTACCATTATCGCTATGAATCCTTCTTATCGGTAGATGGTACATATTCTCCAACTTTCTGAAAAGAATCATCAAACTTTCAAATGTCTCATCTTTGCTTTCTAGAAATAGAACCCATGATAATCTTGAGTAGTCAGCAGTCACAACAAGGCAATATAGATCACCAGATATACTTTTGACGTTAACTGGTCCAAAAAAATCCATATGTAACCACTCAAGTGGCAGTTTGATAGAGTTTAGGAGTTTTCTTGGATGAGATTTCTTGTTTTGCTTGCCCATTTTACAGGTGATACAATCATCATTAAAGTAGAAATACTTAAGATTCACACCCTCCACCAGATTGTTATGCACCAGATAATTCATCTTTCGTAATGTATATGTCCCATCTTTCGATGCCATAAGATTGAGTCCTTTTTGTAGCCTTTGATACAAAACATTGTGTCGATTTCATAGTAGTGGATGCAATGCTCATGCCGAAAACATAGAGATCATTTTCTCGTGGAGCGCGCATGAGGATCCACTCCTCGGGAATTTTGAATCTCAGCTTCAAAATGAGGCATTCTTTATCCATAAAATAAGTTGTAAACTTCTTATCGCAAATCTGGGAAATACTTAGCAAGTTATTCTCTAACTCGGCTATATAGTTGACTTTGTTAAAAGAAACCACGCCGTTTGTTAGTATTCCCTCACCAACTATCCTTCCTCCTTGAGTACTCGCAAACCCTACATAGCCTCCTTTAATTGATTTAACATCATATAACAAGGCCAACATCCCTATCATGTGTCGAGAAGCTCCGCTGTCCATTATCCACTTAGAAATTATTGACCTCGGAAGCCCCTACACATGCAACTAAGAAATTATTTAAACAGTAATACTCCAGCCTTCTCGGTCTTGGGTTGGTTTGGGTTATCAAATTTGGTACATTAACACTCTTATCTTCTATTCAACAACTTGTTCAACCTTTGACTCAGTCTTTTTATCGACCTTAGTTGCAACAGTTGTTTTGTTTGCCTCAGAAGATGGTTTAGTTTTGATCACCCAAGTTTATTGTTTAGAAATTGGCTTTTTAGGGTAAAATTTTAAATCTTTTTGATATTTCTTGATCGATGATTCACCAGTTTCTTTGTTTAAAACATTAGCAGTTACTGGTTTCTCATTGTTTTCAGATTCAGTGTTTCTTTTCAAGATCTGTGTCGGAACAAACTTTGTAGATTTTTTTCACATCTTTTGGTGAATTCTTAGCATGGTAAACATGTTTATAATTGGGAAAATGTCTTGCAATATGTCCAACTTCGTTACACTTGAAACATGTCCTGCTGTCAGTAATAGAGGATTTCTCAACCTGCTCACGACGCTTTTTCTCTGCGTAGAACTCGTCATTGGACTGTTCCTTTCCCAAACTCTCTTTCTCGCTTTCTCGCTTGTTCTGATACTAAATTTTACTTTCCTTTCAAAATTTGGTTTTCTAAACTTATCATTCTGCTTCTTTACATACTCCAACCCTTTCCTTTTGTTTTCAGGGTAATTTTTACCTTTGTGATTGTTATTATAAGAACATTTGGGTTTAGAGTAGTAAGTTGCATTCAAATTTTCAAGTTCTAAAAGACTCATTTCAATCATTTTAAACACTTGTTCGACCTTTTCAAGATTCACCATCTGCATCGGAAATTCTTGATCAGAATATAGTTTGTCCAATCCTTTCATTTTGTAAGCAACCAAATTAGGATCATCATCTGAACTGGATTCCGATTCTCCAAGATAGTTCTTATAAAAACTTTCTTCATTTTCAGAAGGTGAACTTGAACTAGTTTTTTCCAAGTTTGACTCAACACTCTCAAATTCTGTGTTGTCACTCTTACTTTCTAAAACCTTTTCAACCACATTTTTTACCACATCAGATTCACAGTCATTTTCTGATTTAGTTTATGTTATATCGATGTTCACAGGTAGCTCATTGTTCTTTTCTGTTTTCAGCTTTAAATTGAGCGCCTTTTCCACCCCAGATGGTTTTTTTTCCTGGAATAGCTTTCCCACATGGGTGGTGGAACTCGATTGTAACTTGCACTTTTGTCCTTACCATTTTTATCATTTTCTTCCTTTTCAATTTTCAGAAGAATATGACCAATGACATATGATCTGGTGGAATAACTGATTAACAACTTGGTAACCCATTCTGTTTTGATTTTCATTTTCTCCATTTCACTTTTTAGCTCAACATTCGTATTTAGATGAATATTTATGGCCATTTGCTTGTCTATAACGGTTACCTTGAGCATTGAAAGTGTGGCACCATCTTCTCTATTAGCTTGTTCATATTGTCTAATAGTTCTGCTTAATTTGTCATATGCTTCTTTAGTTTCTTTATAATCACTTGACAAATTATCAGAAAGTTTTTTTTAATTCTTTGTGCTTTTTTTTTCTTTTCAAAACATTCATTGCAAGGTTCTAAACACTTCTTGCAAGGTTTTTCAATTTCAACAATTTGAACTTTAACCTCTTCCTTTACCGACTTCTTGATAGAGTTTTCCACTGACTCGACTTTATCCTCCTGGACTTCCTCAGAGACTACCTCTTTTAGATTAGCCATCATAGCTTTGTTGGCTATCTTAGTTAAGTTCTCGGCAGTCATCTCTTTTTAACATCTATCAGTTCCACACGTCAGACTTTGGCTCTTCCTCATAGTGTGCTTTGTAACTTGAATCTAAGTAACCTGCAAAATTTGGAAACATTCAGGTGGAATTAAATGTCTAAAAGCACCGTGTAAAAGATTTTCTTCCTCAGAAGATTGCTCGTGATAGTATTCTTCAATTATGGCTTCATCAAAGATTGCTTCGGAACATTCTTCTTCAGGTTCGGGTTCTTCGATTATCTCGGCCAACAATGCGAGACTTTCATTCTTCGAGATGTATTTGTTCCAAGTGAACTCCTCATCCTCCTAAGCAACGACTAAGGCTTTATCTTTCGAACTCGATGAACCATCTTCAGTCTGAACCATCCTTGAAGTCGTTTGAGGTTGCGGTCGATGATATATAACCTTCTTATAGTAATCATCTGTGAACGGATATTGATTGCCATTCACTTCACGGTTTGGACATTCTCTTTTGAAATACCCCTTCTCCCGGCATTTGAAGCAAGTAACCTTTGATTTATCAAAACCAGATTGCCATCGAGTCCTCCCAAATTGTTTCTACCTGTGATCTCCATAAAGCGTTGAGCCATTCGAACTATTGACGCCATGCACCACTTTATATCTATCAATTCCAATTCTTCCAAATCGATCTGGTCGCAGTCTTCTTTTGTCATATATGGGTTCCCAATCTTTCCAGCCACCAGACTTTCATACGATTCTAGCACGGATGCAAGCAATGCCATGTGCTGCTTAGTAGCGTGTTCATTGAAATCTTGTGCGTTTCTAGATTTACAGCAATGTTGCATGGTAGAATCCTCTAGTTTGAATTAGTTTAAGTGTTTTGGCTGCTCTGAAAACTGTTCGAGCTTTGTGAAGATTGCGGTGTTTCAGGAGAATTAGGTTCGTATGATGGAAATGACTGAAACCTCCAAACTGGTTTAAAGACGGACTTCAAGAATTATTTGCATTGACAGGGATGTCTGTATCTTCGGACTTTGAGTGTTTACTATAGAACTTCCTTTGTATACAAGTTTACGTCTTGTTGAATTTGCGATCCTTTGGTTTTCGCCATTTTCTGCATCTCCAACTCATGACCTTCAAACTTTTTGATGAATCTTGAAAATTGATAGTACTGTATTCCAGGCTGTTTTTCAAGATCGTGAGATAAGTAGACCATTCACCTTGGGGCAGTGCATTAGCAAGTTAGTCTACCAACTCTTCATTATCTTTCTGTGTGCCCAACCGTTTCATCTCAACCACAAGATGACAGTATCTCTCGATCAGCTGTTTCATGCTCTCACCTTTCGGTAGATTAAAGATATCAAATTCTTTCTTTAACGACGCCTTTTTTTGCTTTTAATCATTTGGGTACTCCCCTAGAATTTCACTCTGAAAGCTTTCCATAGTGATTGAGCATCAGCGTTTTGTTGCAAAAGGGACAGACTTTAATACGATTCTAGCACGGATGCAAGCATTTCCATGTGCTGCTTAGTAGTGTGTTCATTGAAATCTTGTGCGTTTTCTAGATTTACAGCAATGTTGCATTGTAGAATCCTCTAGTTTGAATTAGTTTGAGTGCTTTGGCTGCTCTGAAAACTGTTTGAGATTTGTGAAGATTGCGGTGTTTCAGGAGAATTAGGTTCGTATGGTGGAAATGACTGAAACCTCCAAACTGGTTTAAAGACGGACTTCAAGAATTATTTGCACTGAAAGATGTCTGTATCTTCGGACTTTGAGTGTTTGCTATAGAACTTCCTTTGTATACAAGTTTACATCTTGTTGAATTTGCGATCCTTTGGTTTTCGCCATTTTCTGCATCTCCAACTCATGACCTTCAAACTTTTGATGAATCTTGAAAATTGATAGTACTGTATTCCAAGCTGTTTTTCAAGATCGTGAGATAAGTAGACCATTCACCTTCGGGCATTGCATTAGCAAGTTTGTCTACCAACTCTTCATTATCTTTCTGTGTGCCCAACTGTTTCATCTCAACCACAAGATGACAGTATCTCTCGATCAGCTGTTTCATGCTCTCACCTTTCAGTAGATTAAAGATATCAAATTCTTTCTTTAACGACGCCTTTTTTTGCTTTTAATCATTTGGGTACTCCCTTAGAATTTCATTCTGAAAGCATTCCGTAGTGATTGAGCATCAGCGTCGTGTTGCAAAAGAGACAAGATATTTTCTTTCATAGCTTGTTGAAGAATATTTAACATTTTCTTTTCATTTACAAACTTCTCCTTTTCTGTTGCTGTAAAATGCGTCAATGTTTTTTGTAACCCATTCTCGTCGATGGTGTAGCATATTTTTCCTCAACGGCATACCAATAGTCCAGATATTTCTCTTGTACCCAATTTACAAATCTTTCACTCCAACCATGATAATCTTTTAAGCATATCAGCTTCAGGGGTTTCGTCATAGTCCGGATCTCATTTTCAAGATTTATGTTTTGAGCTACTGCCGTCGTCGTAGCTGCTGACGTTGCAAATGCATTGAATAATGTAACATCCGTAAAAAACCGGGTTATCCAAACCCGCTTCGTTTATTAAACCGAATAATCAGTTATAAATTTCGTTGCGTGTATATTGTTTATTTTAATTTCAAACGATACATAATTAATAAACATTTTAGAATTTAAAATCTATAATTAAAATTTCAAATAAATAATGAATAAAAAAAAAAAGCAGACGCCGGGTTTCGAACCTGGGTCGCCCACAAGCCAAATACGCTAACACACCAACTGCTCTACACACACTTATGTGCTATAAAACTGAAACCATTAAACTTTATTTAGGATCCACGGCTAAAACTGAGAATCTCAAAGTTTTGGCAAATCTGTAACCGCCGGCATTACTCAAAATCGCGAAGGAAAACCGACGATTTAATCATTGCCTTTAACCCAAAAATCGGTTATCAATCATTTGAACCAATCAAAATCATAACTGAAGGAGGATTGAATCTCTTGACCGAAACCGTCGATCATGTTAACTGTCAAGACCAAATCTCGTTCAATTCATAGCCCAACCCTCACCACATTGTGAAAACAAGTCTCTGTTTCACCGGAGTTCACCGGAAATCGCCGGAATTCTCTGCGAGTTGACCGAGAGTTATCGCCGGAAAACCGAAGAAACTATCCCACTGTTGCCTTACTTTATAAACAGGACATTTAGAGCTCATACCGAAATCACCCACACTCACCTTAAACTCCCTGTAGAATCTCTGTCGCAAGAAATACATCGCCGGAATTCTCTGCAAGTCGCCGGAAAACCGAATCCATTTCATCTCTTCTGCTTACTCTAAAATAAGACCTCTAGAGCTCAGACAGAAAGCACCACACTCACCTCAAACTCTCTGTAGATCCTCTGTCACAAGTTACACTTCGCCGGAATAATCTGCTATCGTCGGAAGTCAATCGGAAATTACTGTCGGAGTTAAACCGAAAGGTCTAAACACCTTGCCCAATCGGTACAAACATTTAATTTTCTTCAATACTGTTTATATGCATTTGTTTAAACTGGGAATCGAAATTATGTGGGCTAACAGTCGGGATTGGGAGTTCTGGGTTGTTTTAACGAAGAAGATGAAGTTTAGGTTGTGTATATATTTAATATAAATCGGGTTATAACTCGGGTTAGACACACAGTCCAGCGGTGGACTGTGTGCATTTGAAACATAGAGATACCGAGTTCGAGTCTGTCCTTGTTCCGATTCGTCACAATATTCAAACCTTTTTATAAAACCCAAATACGGAACCTTTCAGTTAGTATATAAGTATAATAAAAACCGGAATAATAACCAGGTTAGACACACAGTCCAGTGGTGGACTGTGTGCAAAAACATTAAGCACGTCGCGGGTTCGAGTCCAGGCTCCCGCACCGGTTCTGGCAATTATCAAGTTTTTAAATAAGGACATAAATGAATTAATCTAATTTGTATATATATATAATTAAAAACAGAAATATTTCGGGTTAGACACGTAACTCAGTTGGTAGAGCTGCGTGCACGTATACGAGAGGTCACGAGTTCGAACCTCACTCAGCGCATATAATAAACACGGTCCAACCGGTCAAACAGTCAAAGTCAACGGTCAACATTTTTTTTATTTATTTATTTAATCAGTAAATTATTTAAAAATACTTAAAAATAATATTTTTGAAGTTAGAAAATTTCCTTAAACTCACAAAAATAAACCTAACAATCCCAATAAGAACGCTAGTTAAAAAATATTAATCTCAAATAAAATCCATTTATTTATCGAACCATTATGTTATTATTTAGGTTAGTTCCTCTCGTGGTTAAATCCAAATTCGTGCGCATTCATCATCAATCCAAGAAACGCAACCACTGTGAGTGAATTCTTACAAATTCCCATTTTTATTCATGTTTTGGGGTGTATCATGTGTCGCTTAATTTAATTCGCTTATTCAAACTCGTGCTATACCATTATATGATCTAAACTTAGAATGTAAATATTGTTTGTTGCGATGTATTACATATTGTCAAGTTGTATGCAAATTATTTGTTAGGCCCATCAGTTCCTCGTGGGAGACGAGTTGAACAACGCGTGCCTCAAAACTCATTCATTAGGCCCATCAGTTCCTCGTGGGAGACGAGTTGAACAACGCGTGCCTCAAAACAATCATTTGTTGTATGTGTGTGCAATATTTAATATTATATGTTTTGTGAATAAATTTATATCTACATTTACTCATATGTGGTTATGCACTTTATTTTATAATCAATACAATAAACACGTTTAAATGTTTTCATAGATTCACTCGCCAACTTTTTGTTGACCCAAAAATCATTTTTACACATGATACAGGTGGACAGGATGAAGCAAGGAACACATAGGAAAAGTGCTTTAGAAGAAAAATAATGAAGTCTAGAAAGATGTATAGAACATGTTGTACTAGTATGATTTGATTGTATGATCTCCTTTAAATTGTAATAATAAATATGAAACATTATAATAAATGTCATGAGCTTTGATGAAAACCCAATCATGCCCCGATCACCTTTTTCCGCTGCGGGTCGGGGTGTGACAAATAATTCGTTTTCCATCTTGTTGGAAGAAATTAGGTTGAACAATCTTTTGTGCAAAGTGAATTTCGTGCGGAAGTGACACTTCATGCGAATTAAAATTAAATAAACACAAACAATGATTAAAACTTCATTTCGTGTGAATTGAAAGTCACATCCTGCGAAGTAAAAGTTTCAATTTTCAAAGAATTTCACTTCGTGCGAAGTGGATGCTCTCTTCGTGCGAAGTGAGGGTATCAACTCATGCGAAGTGTGTTCACAATTTCAGGTTTTTTGCAATTTTTGTCATGATATCGGTTGTTTTTAGCTCTGATCTTTTCAAGGGTTTTACTATAATGGATTATACGTATTATACTGAAAAATCAGTCCATTTTGTAAATGAAATCATTGAAAAATAAAAAAAATGAGAAGTATGAGTAGAATAGAAGTGTAGAATCTTGATCAAGTCTTAAAATCAGGCCATCCGTAGCTCTGATACCACTTGTAGGATCTTCTTATCCAATAAGCACATGACCTAATCTGATTAACAAGTTATAAAGTGGGTGGAATTCATTTATAACAAGCGACAATATCAAGATTATTGTTTAAAGTTTACTGTTTCATTAATGTCATAAATGTGTACAATCTTGAAATAAACTGGGCAGGGCTTTGCCATACCACTCAGCAAACTGTTATCGGCTCAAGACCACAACTCAGCAAACCATACCACTCAGCAAACTGGGTCTCCACTTCGTACGAGGTGTGCTCGGTTCATACGAAGTGCACTTCGTGCGAAGTGGTCAATACATACATCCAAAACTAAATCTAACATGCATAGCCCTATTACAATGACTCGACATGACCCTAACACGTAGGCTATAGACATTCTGCATCAACAGATTCAACAATCTCATACTTCTCTTCTACTCATTTTTCATTTCTTTTAATCATTTTTCACGAAACTAACAGTCAAAATGGGCTGAATTTTCAAGAAATACTTAAAATCTACTTTTAACAAACCCTTGAAAGAACTGGACCTAAAATAAATCAGAATCATGATAAAATCCACGAAAAACGTGAAATTTTGGAACTCTCTTCACACGATCTACTCACTTCGCACGAAAATAAATTTACCTTCGTACGAAGTGAAATTATGCAAAAGTTGATAATCTACTTTCGCACGAAGATAGATATCAAAAATCAGTTTTTGTTTACCTTCGTACGAATTGAGACCTAAAATGTTGTTTTTATTTTTAGTTCGCAGAAGTGACATCTTCGCACAAGGAATTACCTTCGCACCAAGCATTTTCACACAAATTTTCGATGAAATGGATAATGAATTCTACAATGCCTTTGCCATGATAGCCTCAACATCAGTCGTCCAAAACCTAAGTCTGGACAACGAGATGGGAACGATGACAAAGCCGCCGAAGTTGATGAATTTAGAAGAATACAAGGGATGGCACGAACGTTTTGGGAACTGGGTGCAGGCAAACTATCTTGAGTGTTGGTATGCTATTGAGGAAGGGTATGTTGCTCCGACCGGAGAGAATGGTCTTGAAAAAGGCATCGTGTAGTTTACTCAACAAGAAAAATAAATGTTTACTCGGGAAAAGAAGATGATGAATATCTTGCAACAAGCGATCAAAGAGGATATTTTCACACTGCTACAACATGAGATATATGCTCAGTCAATATGGAAGACATTAAAAGTAAAGTGCCAAGGTAGCAAGTAGACGATCAAGAGTAAACACGATTTGCTTAGAAAGGAATTCGATATCTTCAACTCGTTAAAAGGAGAATCTATGAAGTAACTTATCGAACAAAATTGTCATGTAGTCGTTGAGATGAAAAGATTGGGTGTTAGCAAAGTAAATGAAGAGCTAGTTGATAAATTGGCCGATGCTTTACCGGAAGGTGAGTGGTCAGTCTACTTGATGATCTTAAAGAATAGTCCAGATTACAACAGCACTATGAGTTTCGCAAGGTTCATTGAGAAACTCGAGGGTCATGAATTAGAGCTTCAGAAGATGACTAAGACAAGAAGCGCCCACGCTCAACAAGATGTGAACTTGTATTTCAAAGGAAGTCCAATAGCCAACAATCAAAGCCCAAAAATTCAGACTACCTTTAGTGCAGATAATTCGTCAAATGTTTCTTCAAATTATTCAAACAATGGTAGCGGTTTCCCTCATTTCGAAGCTGTGATCCAAATGCCCCACAGACACCTCAATCTTCCTAGAGTTCTAACAATTACAATAGTAGCCAGAACAATCAACACAACTCAAACCAACGAATCTTGCAGTGCAATATAGTTGTAAACCTCGAAAATTCTCAAGACTTTACTAAGACTACAGCCAAACAACACATATCTCTACTTTCCTTTGTCTTAGAATCGTTACAAGAGCCTGGTAGCGGGTGTTAGGAAACTTTTTGTAAGTATTGAAGAAAAATGCGATCAACCTGATCATATGATGAAGATAAAGTCATGAAGGTCAAACAAAAAGAAGACACAAGATAATAGGACAAAAGAATAAAAGAAAATGCATCTTTAACATTCATCAGAAGCAGATCACAAGTGAATAAAGACAATCAGAAAGGACCAATCTGATGGATCTGATGATATTTCTGATGAATATCATCAGAATCTGGTAAACTCTGATCATCAGAATTTCTGATGATCAGTTTAGCAGATCTTCTGGTGGGGTTGGTTATTAGAATTTCTGATGAGTCAACTTGTCAATAAAGATGAGGCTCTGCCATATTTGTAAAGTAGCAAGTTGACCTTGATAGATTCAATGAATATGCCAAAAAGCTACTTTATGCAGGGCAAGTGCATGACTAAACAAATGTTTATTCATGCTAAAGACTCTCTATAAATAGAAAGTAAAACTCCAAAGGATAATGAGTCAAGGTAAACATTCAATATATACAACAAAACTCCATTAACCATTCACCACGGATTATCAAAGTATTCATTTGTAATAGTCAATAACCTCACAATCAACTTGTTAACCATTTTGTTTGAAAGTGATATAAACTTGAAAATTCTGTAGTTGTGTTTTTTGAAAGTTTGATTTCTATTTCTGCACATTATTTTCATAGTTATTGAAATCACTTGCCATATTAAGTTAAAAAGAGCATTGTTTGTCTGGTACCAACAATTGGTATCAGAGCTGATTATCGCTCATTTTCTTCGAACTTCCTTTTATCTAAATATGGCAAACTTTCAAACATGGAACTATGCTTTCAATGTTGGGTCTATGTCAAAGCCTCCTACCTTGGTCAAAGAGGAGTACCCCCAAAGGAAAACCAGGATGATCAATTTCCTAAATGGACATGATCGAGCTCTGTTTCAATCCATTGAGAGTGGCCCACATATACCCATGGTTGAAATACCAGGTGTTCCAGCAACTAAGCAAACACTAGAATTACCTGCGTCTTGGGCTCCAAAAGGTGAAAATGTTTGGAGCAAAGAGGACAAGGAAAAGGTGGAAGCTGATGAAAGGGCCAAATCACTTTTGATATGGCACTTCCTAAAGACATATTCTCTCAAGTGGATGCATGTGCTTCTACTAAAGAGATATGGGATCAGTTGGAATATCTTTGTGAAGGGGAGAAAGAATGAAGAGAAACAAACATACAAACTGTGTCTCCTCATATGAGAGATTTAAAAGTCTTCCAAATGAAAATCTTTGTGAAACCTATAACAGATATGCAAAACTTTTAAATGATCTAAAAAATTTGGTATTGAGAAATCAAATGATGAAAGAAACGTAAAATTCCTAGATGCTCTACCAAGAGAATGCAGAAGTCTAACCATGACTTTGGCCTCCACTCTAGTGTTGGGAAACATGAGTCTACATGACCTTTAGCTAGTATTCTTGTTCCTATGGAAGAAGAAATATATGAAAACTTAAACCAAAGGGGAGGACCCATTGCTCTCATCTCAAACTCTCAAAGAACAATCAATTCTGCTCTACAAACATCTTATTGCCAAAATATGGAATATTATGATACCTTATCAGCTTTTTCTTCATTTGCTGAGGCAATTGCATTGCTCACCAAGAAATTGGAGTAGAGGATAATAGGTGGAAGTCATAAGTACCATTTAAGGGAAATCAAGAGATAAAGAAAAAGCAGAGGTGTGTGTTACAAATGTAAGCAAAAAGGACACTATGCAGCAGAATGCAAAAACAAGAAACTGAAAGATGTTGCTTACTATGAGAAAAAGCTTGAGTAAGCCAAAAAGCAGCAACAAGTTAGTCTAATTGCAGGACTGATTCTTGGCTAACTAATGACTCTTTTGATGAAGAAGAAGAAGAATTGGGAAATTTCTGCCTCATGGAAAAACTTTCTGATGCAGAATCTGAAATCTCATAACACATAGTAAGCTCAAATAACTTAGATCTTGAACAACAATTAAACAAGCTATGACAGATTTTGTGAACTTACAAGAAAAACAAAGTTTGGAAAACAAAAAGTCAGATCATTTACAAAGAATGTTGAATAAAGTAATACTTGAAAACCCATTACTCACTGAGGAAAATCTAAACAAACAAGCGAAAATTGAATTCTACAAAAATGAAAGAAAAGATTTGCATAAAAGAATTCATGACAAAGAAATCAATGTAAAAGGTTTTTAAAAAGCAAAAGATTTTAGAAACTTTATTGAAACAACACCAAAGAACAAAGGTGACGGATTAGGATATGTAAAGACTAGCACTAGAAATCCCACCACCTTTGTTAAAGCAGCTGATCAGAATTCTGATAAAATAACATCAGAATCTGATGCTGAATCTTGTAAATCAATGAGTTCTGACAACCTTTTTCTACCATCAAAATGTAACACAAAAGGAAAGAAGCATGAAATAACGCAAACTTTTTTTGAAAATTCACAAAGAATTCATCGAAGATTCCAAAAATCTGCTAACCCTCAATCATAGTTAACTGAGTCAAAAAGTTCTGACGAAGGAGATTGCATGTGTGTTGAAATACTGAAGCTAATTCAACAACATCTCCAAACAAAAATAAGCTATCTGTTAATGGCTCAACATTTAACAGAAATTATGGTGAAAAATCATCATCAAAAGAAGATATTTCAAACAGTTTTTCATCAGAAAAGTACCCAAGCAAGTTTGGGTACCAAAAATTCTCTAACTTTATCATTTAAGGACAATCATGTGCAACAGTTCTAGTACTACGATTCAGGAAGCTCCAAGCATATGACTAGGGATAGGAGCTTGCTCAACAATTTTGTTTCTAAGCTGCGTAAATTAGTAAATTTTGGAAATGGAGTAAAGCGGAGAACATTGGGTTATGGTTGGATTAAATATGGATCTTTGACCATTGAGAAAGTAGCTTATGTAGAGGGTTTAAAATACAATCTACTAAGCTGTGGTCAATTTTGTGACAAAGGGTTTTAGGTAACTTTTCTACCAGAAAAATGCTTATTAATTGGTCTAGATGATAACAAAATATATTTGAGTGGAAAAAGAATAAAAAAATCCATCTATTACTTTGATTTCAAAGAAGAAATTGAGCATCCTCAATTATGCTTATTTTCAAAAGATAGCAGAACTAATAGTTGGTTATGGCACAAAAGATTAGCCCACTTAAATTTTAAAAATCTAAACCAATTAGCAAGCAAAGGTTTGGTAAAGGTCTACCTTTCTTATCCTCCAAAAAGGATAAACTATTTGAAGCTTGTGAACTTGGAAAATAAAAAAGAAGCATACATAAAATAATTTCTGAATCTTCTATAACTCAAAATTTAGAACTTTTGCACATGGACCTTTGTGGACATGTGAGTACTGCAATTTTTTTCTGGTAAGAAATACATCTTGGTCATTGTCGATGACTATTCCAAATATACTTGGGTTGAATTTTTGAGAAAGAAAAGTGAGACACCAGATCTAATCATGAATTTCATCAAAAAAATCGAAAATCTTTTAAAGATACCTGTTAGAAGGATTAGATATGATAATGGAACAAAATTTAAAAATTCAAAACTTGAGACCTTCCTTACAAGCAAATGAATCTCTCATGATTTCTCTGCTACAAGAGTCCCACAACAAAATGGAGTTGTAGAAAGAAGGTATAGGACCTTAGTTGAGGCTGCAAGAACTCTGCCTGCATATGCTAAACTTCCCACATATTATTGGGTAGAAGCAATTGCCAATGCTTGTTTTACAAAAAACAGATCCATCATAAATAAAAGACTTCAGAAAACACCCTACAACATCATAAATGGAAGAATACCAAATATAAAGTTCTTACACACTTTTGGTTGCAGATGTTTTGTATTTAATGATTTTGAAAGTCTTCAAAATTTTTACAGGAAAGCTGAAAAAGGTACTTTTCTTGGGTACTCATTGTCATCAAAAGCTTATAGTGTCTTCATTTTAAATACAAGGACAATAAGGGAAAGTTTATACGTGTCATTTGATGATTCATCATAAACTGATGTTTCTAGTGAAATTTTGAAAGAAATCAACTTTTCAGACCAAGAAGAAAATCCTAACCATCTTCTTAATCAACTATCTGAATAACTTCTTGAATGTGACTATATAAACAAAGAATCATCCAAAAATCAGTCACATACTTAGCAGAAGTTGGAAATGGGTGTGACAGGAAAAGATTGTTGGGTGTTAGCAAATAAGAGAATAAAAGACAGGCCATAATAAGAGTGATTTTGGCATCAACAGATCTAGGGGAGATTGTTGGGTTATGTAAGATCTGCTAATGATGAAGCCAAAACCTAAGGGAACCATCTGCCTTTCCTGATGGAATATGTTGAAGCATAATTAAGAGCCTAGAAGTCCCCCGTGAATTATTTCTAAACAACCACCAAAATCGCGGATACAAGATCTGTTGCATCAAAGAACTGGAAGATAAAGTACAAAGTGCTGGATTTATAAAGTGTTGGTCAACTAATCAATAGCCAAGTCAATATGTCAATGCTGAAGACCAGAAGATCAAGTCAACAGAAGACCAAAAATACTGGTTTCCAAAAGTGAAGAATTTTCCCTCTAGTAGTTTTGGAATTCTAGTTATTTTCCTTTGTTTTAGCAGTAGTTTAATAGAACAATTGTTTTTCTTAACTATCCAGCAGTTTTACAAACTACTGGTCGTTACATCATTTATTAGGTTGTTTAAGGTTGCTTTCATGGTGACATCACTACTAGTTATCTCCTCATTGTAATTGTAAAGACTTCAAGCTGAAAATGCAGAAGAACTAAGTGAGAGAGTACAATTGGTAAGGGTGAGTCATTTGTACCTTTGATTGTACTAAAAACATATTGATAATCATTCCCATATCCAGTTGTGTTTATGATGATGTGTTTATTATCATTGTTGGATTGAATTATAGAATTTGTTCAAGTGTTCTATAAAACATACACTAAAACACACTCTTAGACCCAACACTCTCCCATTGGATCTTCAAAAATCCTCGAATAAATATTTTGCTGTCTAGTGGTGTTGGTGCATGTTGTGTGAGAACAGCTTTGGTTTGGTCTTTGGGTATTTTAATCAAGACTTGGCTATCATTGAAGACATGGAAGTTCCGAGTTTGTGAACTTCAAGTGGAGTCCGAGTTTGGTGGCTTACCAAGTTTGTGATATAATGAAGACATGTCCGAGTTTATCAAGTGAAGAATTCCGAGTTCATAACAAAACGAAGAATTCTGAATTTGTGAGTCTTATAAATATTTCAAGAGATTTCGAGTTTATGATATAACGAAGTGAATTCCATGTTTAAGAAGAACTGAAGCTTCAAATTTGTGAAGATGTTCCTAGTCTGAGTTTGTGAAGTCTCTCAAGATAATTCCAAATTTATGAAGTACATTATGAATCCAAGTTTGAGAGTTTATCAATTACAAGTTTATCAAGAATGTCCCAGTTTAGTCTTTAATATAGTAGTTCTGAATTGTAAGTTATATGTAATATGGGCCTAGCCAAGTATTCATCATTGTGTGTATATAAACAGTTCATGTATTAAGGTTTAGGTTAGACATCAAGAGACAATTTTGAGAGCAATTATAGAGAGAGTGTTAGAAATCTGCAAAGAGTGGCTAAGAGATTTCATATGGTATTGATTGATTGTAAACATTAGTTGGATAACTAATACATACCGGGTTTTAAAGTGATTGTTTGTGTTCTTCATCTTACATACTTGTTTTTGTGTTCGTTGATCTATTAAGGGGATTCCACACCCTTGATTGATTGTCAATCTCGTATCGATTCACGTGAGATAAGGACCTACAAGTGGTCAAGGCATGGGGTGTGTCTCGCCTTCTTGCCTGGCTTCTAGAATGATCCTTCAGAAGATGCTTTTGCTTTTTAGATGGAGGCATGGGGCGTGCCTGGACTTTGTATTGGTAGAACTTATGTTTTCGCCAGAATTGCTTCGTTTGTTTGGATTGGATTCATTTTGTCCAGAAGATTAAAATATAAACTAAATTAAACTCATTTCAAATATATTACCAACATGCATACTTATACGCATATCAAAATATTACCATACTTGGATCTTTACTTTTCATTAAGCAAAACTCAATAATATTGACTTTAATGTATACCCAAAGTTGGTTCACAAACTATCTAGCTTGTATTATATACTGCAGTGTTTTTATGACATTGATGTATGCCATAGGTGTTTTGTAGTGATTCAGATTGGTCAACTTCTAAAGAATTTTGAAGAAAGTGTATGTGGGATATATTGTACCCAACTTAGGGAAACCTACCAAACTAGCAAAAATTCCTAAGTAGTATCGTTTAATGGTGGAGCAACAGACTAAGACAAGTTCGTTTATTCAAATGTTCATCATCATTTTATATTTCACAATTTTCTTTTAAACTCTAATGAACGAATGAAAATTGTTGGAATGGTGTGTCGAAAAAAAAAGCGCGATCCAAGTACGATTATGATTATCACTTGGGACCAGGTGGATTTACGTATCTAAGGGATAACTTGTTAACACCTTAATAATTGCTTTAAAGTATATTTTTCTATGCCTATTACAACTTTTTGGTTGTGTGTTTGATGTGTGTGTGTTTACTACTTTTTGTTGTATATATTACAAGGTACAAAATAACGAACTTGCAAGTGATGAACTTCGCCTCCGTTCTTTAATGTGGAGGAAACAAGGGAAGACAAAAGGCGAGAATACAAGAATGCTGATGTTAAGTCATGGTCGATAATTTTGTAAGTTTAACTTCAAACTATTGGAAACTATATTATAGTCAAATCATTGTAAAACTTTGTTAATATAGTTGGAATTATGAGAGAAGGCTGAAGGGTACAACTGTCATTAGTCGGGATCAGTGTTTTGAATGTTAAAGTCGGTAACTCATAGTGACATCTAACTAGGCTAGAAAACTTGATTCTATTTATAGATTAGTAAGAACTGTGGGTAACATCACCCTGATAGTGATATCTAACTTGGCTATCAAGCTTGTTTCTTAGGAGTTAGTATAATTGCTGGAGAATATACACAACTTCTAGAACAAGTAACAACTGGAATTGATACAAATGCTGGTTTTGGGGAACTCCTGGTGAACAACCTCAACGGAAATCAATGTAAATATCAGTTCTACCCATATTTCTATGCTTAAAGGGGTGCAATAGTTTGCACTGTGTAAAGTCAAAAAGTAATTCTTTTGTAAGGTGTCGATCAATGTCTGGAGTCTTGGCTTTCAAAATCAGCAATTCTTTTGGGGGTCCAATAATTTACTATAATATATGTTTACTTTGTTAAAAAAACATCTAACTACATTATTTTGATTTTTTTTTTGTAGATCAGTAGTGAAACACAAATTAATGATAGATACCTGAACATTGATCCAAGCATAGATGCACTCACATTAGTATTTGGCAAGGAAATGGATGGAGTTTTAAAAGAGAGTGGCTTTAGAGTGATATCTTGTGGATATTGGCATGTTCCTCCAATAAAAGAATCATCAAAAAAGATGAATTGCACAACTTGAGTTTAACTAAACAATGGGAGACTTAAGGCTAAGAAAAAAGATGAACAACTTCAGACCTTGTCCATGAAGATGGCATACTCAACTAATAGACTTAATCAGCTTCTAGCGTATATGGTTGCACAAGGTCTAACATTACCAATCTGCCCATCTTCACCAAATAAGATGTCACACAAGTAAGCGGCTTATTTTATTGACAAGTTAATGCTCTAACGTTTGCCCCTTTTTCGTTACATTTTTGTAGGTAAATATTGTGGACAATTATGTTGGATCTAACCACGCTACTAGTGCTACCAAATCTTAAATGAGCATAAGGAAATGGTAACACAACTGAGTATTTGACAATTTCAATCTTTATTGTAATTTTCCATGTAATTGTTGATTTTCCATAACCTAATTAATTAAATTTTAGGTCAATTATGTGGAAAACAATCTTGTATCTAAAGACAATACTAATGCTACTATATCTAATGTGTCATGTAAAGCAGTGCAAAACAAGTCACTCAGTAACATATCTAAAATGGAGCAAAAAGAGACAACAATAATTATTTGACAATTTCACTATTTTTTTATTTTCCATGTGATCACTAATTTTCCATAACCTCATTAATTGAATGTTTTTAGGGAACTTTAAAAACCATAAAAAGGTATTTTGTCTACACCTAAGACTCGATTTCTTAAAACGCCATCTTATTTGGAATCACATGAAGATGTCCCACATATATGTATTGCGTGAAATGCATATATTAACTTCAACCTTATCATGTATTATGTACCTTAGAACAACCATGTGGCATATGGTAGAATTCACTGTTCAACAGAAAAATAAATCATTCATGGAGTGCCATAGAGTTTCTATTAATCAAGTTATAAATGAGGCAACATTTTAACCATTAGAATCAGGCGAGTTTAAAATAGTTGTTTCTTAATTAATATTTAATTTTTTGTAGGTCGTTTGTTTTTTAGTCTAGGGGTCTTGTCAAATTTGACGAGAAGGTTGTTTCTTAATTAATATTTGATTTATTACATTGTTAAATCTGCCCAAAATCTAAAATAAATATTCATATTTGTTTCCATCTTTTGTTGCTCCAGGTAACAGATCCACCATTGAATAAATGGCAAAACGCTACTACTAATTTTTCTAAGAAGCAAAAGAAACGTTATACAATGGTAGATGGTATCAAAAAAGGCAGACAGTGAGCATGAAGATGAAAACCGGCCTAAAATAGATTTATAGTATTTGAGTTGGAAACTTATGTATAGATTTTGGATTATTATTGTTAATATCATTTAGTCTATGGATAATCTTGTGTTTAATGTTGTTTTTTAATATTTTACAAAAGAATGAAGTTAAAATGGCTAATTACACATACATGGACACATATAACCATAGTAAATATGTGTGGCCAAAGATTAGATAATAGTCATACTTCAAATTACAAGATTTCCTGTGGCTTTACATAACCATTAGCCACACAATCGACACTTTGTATTTTTGTTTGTGTGACAGAATAATAGCAAACGTCATGGCGTCATAAATATAATATGTTCGAGCAACGGTCGATTATAGCCACACTTACATTTACAAAATTTCATGCGGCTTTACATAATCATTAGCCACACCTCGTTCACTTTGTTTTATTTTGTGTGCCAAAAAGATAGCAAACATCCTACGCAAAAATATTATGTGAGACCAATGATTAAACAATAGACACACTTAAAATAACAAAATTTCATGTAGCTCTACAATTTAGGATGAGAATTTGGTACTGGGTACCGAATTTCCCGTACCGAACCGACTTTTTGGTATTTTCGGCATCGGTACTTTCGATATCGATACCAGTTCGGTATGGTACAGGTAAAATACCGAATTTTACCTTCAAATACCAATTCCATACCGGTATCGTACCGTACCGAATATTTTGGTACCGATACAGGTATCTAGTTTTGACGAATTCCGGTACTGATACCAATTCAGTACGGTATCGGTACCTTTCTCATCCCTACTTTACATAACCATTAACCACATTATCATTACTTTGTTTTATTTTACGTGATGGAAGGATGGTAAATGTCATTGTAAAAAAACTATACATGTGTGACCAATGGCTAGAAAATAACCATACTTAGCGATACAAAATTGTTTTATGTGTTTAGAAATAGTTTTCTTTTTTTCACACTTACAGTAAAATCATGTGACTATATAATAGAAATAGTCACCCATAAGCCCACGAAATGCTAGGTTACAACAACCCTTTTCACCACATTTTTTACTTGATGTAGCTAAAACAAACTACATAATGACTATATATTATATACTCCATCACACTTGGAGTAAATTCATGTGGTCATTGTCACCCTTTAGCCACACTTAATAGACATAATGCTTGATTTCAACAAGAAACATTAGTATCATTTAGCCACCTTTTAAGTTGTTACGACCACTAAACGTGATATGTGGTTGTATGATACCTACGATGACTCGACCTTTGGTCACCCTTGAGCTAAAAAAATGTGGCAAAGGCATGCGGTCACAATTCTTTTTCTGTGGACGTTGGCCCTTTTTGGCGTAGTGCGATGGGTCATGATCAACTTTAGAGTTGTAGTAACTGTATTCATGTGATTACAGGTTGAGGTCGGTGACGATTACATGTACGGGACGACAAACGTGGAACTAGGAGGCTATGCATCAGGTGAGTACTAATACCCTTTTCTATGTTTTTGGGCTAGCATCCATGGCTTAATGTAAATGATGAATTAACAAGCTTCCAACTATATTATTAATAGGACAAATATCGAAGTGATGTATTCTTTGATGGGATGTGTGAGTGTGTAGAGTCTTAGAATCTAGGCTGAGGATGGGGCCTTAACAGCTAGGACATGAGATGGATGATAATTAGACCGAACCTCAAGTAGTAGGGGTATTGTACAAGGTGATGTGAGTGAGAATGTATATATAATGATAGTTTTAAGTCGGCTTTTACATCGGTTTAAGTTTTAATTTAGGAGACACAATAAGATACTTCTGGGCAAGTGCACCCATCGTAGACGTAATACAGTGATGGTAAGATATCGGATCATTCAAGGATACACGAGCTTTTAGTATCGATATGTTATCTTCATCTAGTTAAGCCAACGGAAGAGTGGTTTTTGTAGTTTTTATAAAAGAAAACCTAAAATAAATAAATAAAAGAAAGTTGGTTTTGAAATCGGTTTTAAGAAAAATGGTGTTTGGGCTTTTAATAACCCTTAGATGCTTTGTTAACTAAGCTTTATCATGGATTAGAAGAGCTCTCTTTAAATAACCACCATACGTCTGTGAGGGTTATAAAGACATAGAAAACATGAGCATTTACAAACCACAAGGTTATTAGTTTGTTTTTAAGGATTTAGAAAATTGAATCTCAATATGCTAGTTAGTACTCAATGTCATTAATATACACACACATGGTTAATCCATAGCTTTCTTAGTTAACTACCTATCAAGGGAGTGTTCCCTCCCCCCCCCCCCCCCAACCCCAAACACCCACAAGAACCTTAGCCACTCATAGCTTCAAAGATAGATTTTAACAAACTTGGAACGATTGTATTAATCATCACAAGATCATTAATTACTTAATATTGTTCTTACAACTCTTAATGATTACGAAACTTAAAGCAAGTGGGTAGAATTAGAGTGTTATGGTAGAGAAGGAAATAATTGAGCAATGGAAATGGGTGGTGGATACTTTCTTCTTATAGATGCTGGCTACAAGGCACAACCCGTGCCACGCCAAATCTTGGCAAATTTGACTGGTTATCCAGGCACGAGGTGTGGTTTTGAGACACGGCCTGTGGTCAGCTCTTGTGGGTCCCATTGGATCTTCAAAAAATTGCTGAAGATATGTTTATCATTTTGTGGTCGAGTCTCGAGGCATGCCTTCAGGGCAAGAGGCATGTCTGAGTTCTTTTTATAAGATCTTTTGAAAGTACTTAAAAATGGTTTTGTCATTTTATTGTCGAGGCACGAGGCGTATCATCAGGGCACGAGGCATGTCTCAACTACATTTTAGCAGATCTTTTGTTTTTCATCTAGAATTACTTCATTTGTTGATTTTGGGCCCAATTTATCTTGAACTAAAAAATAAACCAAATTATTTCATTTAAAATATATTTCCATAAAACCATTAAAAAGCGGGCTATGTTACTGGGCATCGAGGGTACGCGATGCCTTGTTTGTAAGAGTCTGAGAGATATATGTTTGATGATTAACTTGTGGTGTCGTCTGACTGGATTCTTAGTGTTATGGCCCTATATGGTTATGAGTTTCAAGTGAGGGATTGAGATAAGCTAGTAGCTTGCGGCTGTAGATGTAGGCTTTGTAGAAAGGGTCATTGCTTATCTATTGATGTATCGGTAGCCTAAATGTAGAATTGCATATGGATAGGTGACGGGTGGTATCACTTAACTTGATTGACATAGGATGGATGACTATTACATGTGCCAGATTTTTCTAAGGTATTCAGATGTGGATAAGAGACCAAGATTTAGAATGAGTCTTGTCTATGTGTGATATGCAACATCCTAGAGATGTAAATGATGTAGGCACCCATTTCCACTTGGGTAACAATGAGTCTAACAGTGTGGAAAATTGATGCTTTGAGGCATCAATGAGTATAATGATGGAGGTTGTTGTTACGTCAAGGTGACAACGAGCCTGAGGATGTAGGAAACTATTGCCTTTGGTGACAATGTTTCCGATCGAGATGACGAGTTGATGTGGTTTGTGTAACGCCTTGCTTTTTCGTACTTTCCTTAATTAGAAAGTGTAATCGTATTTCTATTTATAGAAACTTGTATTCATATCGCATTCGTATTTCATTTCTCAATCTTATAATACGAGACTTTGATCGTAATAAAATTTATACCTGATACATACTTGTATTACATGCATTTAATTGTTAAATACGTGTTTACATACAAACCGATACTTGTTATACGTGCAAATACTCATACATTCATACTTGATACCTAAAATATGCTTACATATACATTATACACTTGAAAACATGCAAAAATATCAAGTTTTACCATGAAATGAAAGATAAACTAAGTTCAAGGACTAAAAATAGCATAATCCGCAGATTCGTGTTTCTAGCTCATGGATTGGGCAAAAGTGTATTTGTTGGATTGTGCTTCTTGCATTTAATACTCACCTAACTCAACCCCCAAACCTTAACTATAAATACCCATCTCATCCCACACTCATTTCACACCTCAATCATCTATTCTCTTCTTTCTAAAAGCTCTAAGAGCTCTCTTCTTCTAAAGATTCAAGGTTTCAAAAGATAACTCGGTGTTCCTCCAAGCCCTTCACGAAAGTAACAAGGGAAGCTTTCGCAAAACCGTGAGAACACATGACCCCTTTTGCTTTTACACTTTTGGGTGCAATATGTTATACTATTAAACACACGCAATCACTTATACTTTATGCAAACACAAACAATCCAACTATACATGCTTAAATACGTGATACTTGATTTGTATTCTTGGACATTCTTATGTGATTTACTTGTCATTAACTTTGTTTAAAGCCTCCCTTAACATGTATAGCGGTATAGGAGTAACGCACCGCCTGTATTCTTAAGGTCATGGTAAGTCATTCAATCATTACGGTCTTATCGTTGCGACGATGAGATAACGCTAGCGGTACACTTTAGGTTGACTAGTATAATTGCATGCCTTGGTACATTAAACTAGTTAACTATTTTTGTCATGTGGATTGTTCAAACCTTCTTTACATATATGCTAGTACTCAAACTTGTATGCTCGCCAATACTTTTGTATTGAACTATACTTTAAACCATATTTGCAGGATTTGACGATGATGATGCACGAAACCTAGTAGGATGCCTTGAAACGCGCCTTAAGCTTTAATACATGTTGTATCTTATTTTGATCCAAACTTGTTGTAATTTCATTTTCAAACAATGTACTTGATATTAGCAATAAAATGAAATTTTATTATTTAAATATGTGTCACTTATTAGCGTTATGAAGTCTCGAGCAATCTATTTCGTCTCACTCTGATGTTTCTGCCATCGGGTTGGGGTGTGACAGATTGGTATCAGAGCCTTAACTATAGGGAATTAGGTAGAATTGTCATGTTCGACCTAGTCTATAGTTCCAAGTACCCGTTTTGACCATTCTTGTTTATGCTTAAAACTTTATGCTTCCTACTTTGCTTCTCCTCTTTTCTTTTGGTCTTAATACATATACATGATGTCTTTCCTAACACATTTTTACACAATACACACTTTGAAGACTTTAAGACACTCGTAACACAAATGAGACGATCTCGCCAAAATAGGGGTGAAACCCGCACTTTGGTGATCACTCTCAATCCGCGTATTCGATTTTGCACGAAATTATGCCATCAAGTTAGGAGTGATATCCATACCTTGATGGAAAATTTCAATTTCATACTCTAGTGGACCCTTACCAACGAGTCGGAATTCGCTTCTCGTTTGGTAAGTAACAACCACACTTAGGGTACGATGTTGTCAAGTTAGGGGTGAAACCCGCACCTTGTCAACTAGTCCCACTTCTCGATTTTTGGATCTCGCCAAGGTTTCGATTTTTCGATCAATTAGAGATTTCTGGAAGGGTAAAATGCCGTTAATTAGAGCATTTTACCTATAGGCCAAGCACGTTTCTCTAATTTGAAAAGAACTTCAAGTCACTTTGGAATAGTCGACGCTTCTCAACCCAAAACACTCCAATATTTTACTAAGCCTATCTTTTATGTATCTCAATTTCTATGTGTTTTAATACTTATTACCTCGTTCATTTTGAACCCGATGCACAATTCGCACATCTTTCGTAATAAAAAACAATAATAATTCTCGCAAACCAACTAAATTTATACTCGTTATGCAATCATGCGTGTTTATACTTTTGAATACTTGTTATGCTTATGTCATCTATGTGAACTCATACGTATTACTTACATGCTCAAATGTGACTTTCATTGTCGAACACTTAGATATCTTTTTCCCAAAACTCAAGCTGTAGAAATAAGTCAAACTCCAACTCGACTATTTTTGTAACAATCACTATATCAAAACTTATACTCAAACCTTTTATCATTGTTTCATTTTTCTCATTTATGCATAAACCTCAAACCTTATTATTTTTTTCAAACAATTTCTCACCCTACAATTTATCTACGTAAATTACATACACGAAACCGCTAATGATACTTTAAATGTTTGTTTCACAATTTCTAAAAACTCTATGAAATGCTACCTATCAACTTAGTCGGTCAAACAAACCTCTTGCCCTCGATTTTCACAGCTCGTCCAAACACTCACTTTATACTACCATTCTAAAGGCATTTTTCCAACGAAAACCTTCTCTCACATACGTATAAGTACTTTGCTAAAATACTTTTCAAAAATTTAAGTTTTACATGAAAATTTTCAAAACACAACTCTTCTTACATCAATAAAATAAAATAAAGCAAGCTCAGTATTTTACAGCCTTTTCAAAATACGCAAATCTAAATCTGAACACATGGGCAAGAAAATTTCATATGCTAATACAAATTTTAAAACAACAGTAGCGTTTCTTTTTACAAACCATATTTTACATAAAAAATAATACTTTCTCAATATTCACCCGACAACTATAAATTTGGTCCTTCGTTCCCGACAAACCCGACTTATTTTAACCAACTCAATGTTTTAACTCAAGCAACCATACACATGCATATCGCCTTACATGTTTCTATTTTTGTAGTCAATATTACATGACAATATTATACATATCACCATTACACTTCGTATTTTACACACTCGCAATTTCATGCTAACTCATATATGCTAAATCCCATTTTATTCCACCTATACGCTCGATACTACATGCTAATGTTATACGTATTTGTCTTCAATCATACTCAAAGTTTATGCATTCGCACTACTTGGTAGTCATACTTGAAATCTATAGGGTAGGCATAACCCGAGTGGTTTTGCCTACGTTCGACACACTCTTACACACATACAATCATGCTTACATAATTAATTTTTATACACTATCTTACATACCCTTTGCTTACTAGATGTAACCTGACCTGTACACTACTAGTACAAACTATGCGAATCATGCAAACAAAAATAATCGCGGGTGCACATGGGATTATATTGGTAGGCGTCTGAAAACCTTAGTGGGTTCTACTGTGTATCGCAACACGGAACGTAACATGACACCGAATAGCGGAACGATGTAACATGGTGTGAACATGGTGGATACGCCACTGGTACTTCCTATATATAAGTGTCCCTACCATGTTACCAAACTTTCATAAAACGTGCCATGAGAAATTCGGTGTTTTCCCGGACCTTGTTAAATACATTTGATTCATAACAAACTTTGGTGAACCCACTTCGAAATGATTAGTACTCGATTACCCATGACAAAGCTTTATTATCAAAATCGGTAGCTTTAACCGCCACAACTATCACTAGCATCTCTCAACATTCCATGTCGCATTTTATCAGATATTCATACCATTTTACCCCTCGCATACACCTACCGAATCATTCACTACCATACCATAATTTTCTCAATTCTTCCTTTAACCTTTCATCCAAACTTTATTTACAACAAATCAGCATAAAACGTTCAATCCATTTTTTATAAATGTCCCCACCGGCTCAATTTGGTCAAAATGTTCCTTTTCTTTTAAAACTATCTTTCACTCTTATCTATGCGCAAACTTCAACAAGTCGGTCTATTACTGCCAAAACCTTTTAGAAACCATAAATATTTACCATCCTACTTCTCTACAATAAACATTTTTTTCTACAACAAGTGATTTTACTAATACGCCTTAGAACTGAAAAAACTTTTCTTACAGCTTTCGTTACGGACTGCTCATTTTAATCAAAATACATCCATAGTTATGCTAAACCTTCCTCTTAGGTCGCACTCTTTTAAAATATTCCTTCCAATGAGTTGTCCATACCCATTCAAACTCACTTGCTCACACACACACATACACGTTTTTACTTATACTTATACACGTTTACGATTGATGTCTCAAAAACACCTTAGTCAAACAAATTCCTTTCACGAACCTACCATTTTTATCCTTCAAGATTTGATACATATTGACACACTTATACATGAACTCCGCAAAAACTTTAAACTACAAAATCTTGATTTTGGCCAAACATTTTCACCAAAATGACATCTTTTCCAAAGTCTTCCTCTTGAATAAATTTCGGGACGAAATTTCCTAAAGCAGGGGGGACTGTAACGCCTCGATTTTTCGTACTTTCCTTAATTAGAAAGTGTCATCATATTTCTATTTATGGAAACTTGTATTCGTATCGCATTCGTATTTCATTCCCCAATCTTATACGAGACTTTGATCGTAATAAAATTCATACCTAATACATACTTGTCTTACATGCATTTAATTGTTAAATACGTGTTTACATACAAATCGATACTTGTTATACGTGCAAATACTCATACATTCATACTTGATAACAAAAATATACTTACATATACATTATACACTTGAAAACATGCAAAAATATCAAGTTTTACCATGAAATGAAAGATAAACAAAGTTCAAGGACTAAAAATAGCATAATCCGCAGATTCTTGTTTCTAGCTCATGGATTAGGCAAAAGTGTATTTGTTGGATTGTGCTTCTTGCATTTAATACTCACATAACTCAACCCCCAAACCTCAACTATAAATACCCACCTCCTCCCACACTCATTTCACACCTCAATCATCTCTTCTCTTCTCTCTAAAAGCTCTAAGAGCTCTCTTCTTCTAAAGATTCAAGGTTTCAAAAGATAACTCGGTGTTCCTCCAAGCCCTTCACGGAAGTAACAAGGGAAGCTTTTGCAAAAACGTGAGTACACATGACCCCTTTTGCTTTTACACTTTTGGGTGCAATACGTTATACTATTAAACACAACAATCACTTATACTTTATGCAAACACAAACAATCCAACCATACATGCTTAAATACGTGATACTTGATTTGTATTCTTGGAACATTCTTATGTGATTTACTTGTCATTAACTTTGTTTAAAGCCTCCCTTAACATTTATAGCACGATAGGAGTAACGCACCGCCTGTATTCTTAAGGTCATGTTAAGTTTTTCAATCATTACGGTCTTATCGTTGCGACGATGAGATAACCCTAGCGGTACACTTTGGGTTGACTAGTATAATTGCATGCCTTGGTACATTAATCTAGTTAACTATTTTTGTCATGTGGATTGTTCAAACCTTCTTTACATATATGCTAGTACTCAAACTTGTATGCTCGTCAATACTTTTGTATTGAACTATACTTTAAACCGTATTTGCAGGATTTGACGATGATGATGCACGGAACCTAGTAGGATGCCTAGAAACGCACCTTAAACTTTAATACTTGTTGTATCTTATTTTGATCTAAACTTGTTTTAATTTCATTTTCAAACAGTGTACTTGATATTAGCAATAAAATGAATTTTTATTATTTAAATACGTGTCACTTATTAGCGTTACGAAGTCTCGAGCAATCTATTTCGTCTCACTCTGATGTTTCCGCCATCGGTTGGGGTGTGACAGTTTGGTACTAACGTAAGGAATTTAACGTAAGTGTGTTGCATGTTTATATTAAATGCATATGGTATGTGTATCTATTAGTAGTTTTTATGTTGATTCATGTGTGATGTGAGGTCGAGGAGTGTTAGTATATAGTATGTGATTCAGTATTTCAATTGTCAGGTTACGTGTTGGGCTTAAAGGAATTAATGGATCATGGATAGTGAGATGAGAATGTGGTAGTTGTTATTTGACAAAAATATTAACTTGTTGGGTGGTACTTATTGGAATTATCAATGCTTTCATACGAAAACTAAGTTTGGATGTTATGACAAGATATTTACTTACCTAAAGTTAATTATAAGAACGTCATTAAGCGTAGCTAACTTTTGCATGTATATTAGATTGTTTGCAAGTTGAAGTGAGTGATAGCTTGGAGCTCTTGTCTGCGCATGAAGCTTCTCATGGAGTGGGGTCGCATTTGTATAAGTAATTGATGCTAGATTAGATTTGATGTAAATTGATAATGTTTTAGTAAGTTTTCCACTATGTAGTGTTGTGTCATGACCAATCTTTTAAGCTATTTGGTGTGATGATATCCAGTTGTGAGGTGCCTGGTTTAGGGCATTACATAGCTTCTATCATCATAGCTTTGTCATCATGCATGTCTCTATAATTATAACCTTTGATATATCATTCTCATTTGATGCCAAACAACTAATTATAAATTAGACATTGTTCCAAATTTTAAAACTGTTGTTTTCCCCCTTTTCTAATATTGTATGTACTTATTGATCTATAAACATTTATTGTATAAGGGTGCATTTCATACTTCTTGTGTTCTTGTATCTACTAAGTCTAAGTTGTTATTTTATTTATATTATTTGTTCCACCCATTAGTGGACATCAGTGATTAATAACAAATGGTACCAACCCACCAAAGGGTCCTAAACCCTTTCTTTTTCTCACCCTTTCCCTCTCCCTTCTATCTCTTCCTCCTCACAACCTCTTCCTTTATTTTCCAATATGGCCTCCTCCGGTTCTGATCGCACCTTCCCCGATAGAATCTCTCACATGATCATCATGAAGCTTACTTTGAATAACTACTTGGCATGGGTACATCAAATAACCACCATAAGCAAGTATTAGAACTTGATCGCTCATGTCGAAAACTTCTCGTCGGCTCTTGTTTCCACCAACACAAGCTATGACAAAACCGTTCAGAACCCCGAAAATGCTGTTTGGGCAGCCGACGATCACCATACAATCATACTTCTTAACGCATCCTTATCTGAGGAGGTCATCACCATCATTATTGGTTTACTCACGACTCTTTAATTGTAGGTTGTATTAGAAAATGCTTACGGTAGTGTGTTTATTAATGTGTCCACAATCTCTAGGACCAACTCCGATTAACCCCGAAGGGACCAAAAATTGTTGCTTAATACATCCAAACAGTTAAAAGCCTTTGTGATCAGTTCTCTTTAATTGTGTATCCAGTTAATCCCAATGAATAACTCCATTAGTTATTGTGTGGTCTCAGACCTTCTCCACAACCATAAGATCCACCAGACCTGCCACATCCTTTCCGATTTATTTGATCATGTTGAGAGTCACAAGTTGTTGACTCGTGCACTTCATGGAATCGCTTTGCCTCCCATTGCTTTTGACGGGTGGACTATAGGACAACCCTTAAGGAACATAATTAGTAATAAAATAACATGTTTAATTGTGTTTTCATCTAGAATTGGATAACTACGCATCACTTTTCATTTCAGGTACAAAAGATAGAAAAGAGCGGAAATAAAGGGTAGCAAGGAAGCTTAGTAACTAGCGGATGTGGGATGGTGAGACGGGGGTTTTGAAGAGAAACAAGCTGTGCAAAGTTGGCTTCTATCGCAGCTTACGGTAGCCTCAGTTCCATAATATTCTCACCATAAGACAGTATATATCTACCGTAAGCTTCATGAAGACCACCGTAAGCTACGGTGGCCACCATAGCTTACGGGGGAGCCTGATGAGAAAAGTGTAACTCCCATTTAGATTATTGGTGGTGGTGACTTTTGAGTATCTTATCATTTGTGTTCAGTTCAGAACTTGTTTGGGGCGAATTTTAGGTGAAAACACTATTGTGGGTGAGTCTACCATTGCTTTTCCGATTTTGATTCATATGAACAACAGATTAAAGTAATGGCCAACCGGATGATGTGTGAGTAAGTTCTTATATGTTTTCCCTCGGATTGTAAGGTTTCGACTTGAATGTTTTGTGATTGTTTATGTTATTTCTGAGATAGTGTTTAATCATTTTGATTATATTACTAGGGTGATTATGAATTTGATTTGTAATTCTTGATATTGTTGATTTTTCGTATTCTGAACCATCAGGTTGGCTATATTGAACTCGTTATCGGGTGACTACCTTGCGTTATTGTAATCCAAGTACTTAGTCCCCTTTTATCACAATCAAACTCACATTCACGAACTATGTCTTGGTAGTTCTTCTCAGATTAAACTTTCACATTATTATTCGAAGAAACCTGAAACCTGGGAGAACATATCCTCTTATTTTTGAATTAAAAATCTTGATTAAGTGCTTTTTAGTTAAATTTAGTTTTACAAACCAAACAACCAACTCTTGAAGTTAATTTTCTGCATTTTAATTTAGTATACGTAAATTGCAAGCTACTTAGTGAACATAGTTTCCACAAAACTCCCTGTGTTCGATACGCATTTACCGCTATCTATTTAGTGGATTTGGATTAGTTTTGAGTGAAACTTCGACTTCACGTCAGATTTTGGCGCCGTTTCCGAGGAGTAGTGCGCAACGTGTGTTAACTTTTCTAGTTTTTGTTTGTTATTTTTGGGTTTATGTTGGTTGTGTTAGTGTGCAGGTACTTACAGGTGTATGCATACTAGAGGCTCTCACAAGTCATCACTGCTAGCCTTTGATCCTGAAAGTGAACGAACTTTAAGAAGAAACCAAGTCTTATTTCTGGAGAACAAAATCATTGGATCTCCTACTACACCGAAAAACACCATGGATCCACCAACTCCCACTATGGGTCAAACAATGCCAACCACTCCTCCAATTTCTACAACCATTTTCACACCATCATGCGAAGTGAAACCTACCAACATCACAATTCCTATGAGCACCCAACATACTTTTAGTTACCAACCTTCATCCATCGTTCCACCTCTTAGCCATTTTTTCCTAAGATCTGGTCAATCATCATCCCAACATAGTCAACCACTCTCATCTCAACAAAACCCATAAACACACCAACTTTTCAACAACCACAACTGCAACCAAGGTTACAACACCAACAACATTCCTTTATACAACCTATGGGTACGCGACAGGATGGTTATGGTGATGGGTTTGGGGATGAATTTGAAGGGTATGGAGAGGAAGGATACTACATGGGGGTGATGGAACTCAAATGAGAACTCAAGGTGGAGTTCTTTATGCACCAAGACAACAATTGGAACCTGTTCAAGAATTTGTTACACAACCACAAGTTATTCAATAACAAATTCCTCAACAAGGGCAACAATTTCAAAGGCAAATGCCTCAAGACCAAGTGTTTCACACACCAGCTCAGTAGTTTGCACCTCAAAGGCCAATGGAAAGGAAAGTGGGTCAACCAAGAGTACTATTAGGTGTCCGAGAAGGCATAATAGAGAAGTGGTACGGGGAGTTGAAGCTCATTTTCGACCTGTTATTACCAACAATCCTTCTCCAGTGATGATTCTTCAAAATCAACCAGGAAGAACATTTGAGGTTAGGACCAACTCGCTCCAAAGTTTACCAAAGTACAAGGGCTGGCCATGGAACTTTCATTTGGAGGCTTATGACTCCATATGCAACACTATTGGAGGCCAATGTTTTTCGTCTGATGAAGTTTTTCATGAGGGGTTATATTCAGAAGATGCTCATGATTTAATGTCAATCACTAACGGTACATTCGGTACCAATTATGAACAAGATGATTAGGCATTCTTGGAGCAAATGTTGGTCACATCGAAGAGGAAAGCACAATCATCACGGAAAGCAAGGCATGTTATCATGAGACCGCAAGTACATGATGTGGAGATGGAGGATTTCAAACCACCAATCAGGTATACGATGTTCGTACTAGTTGTAATGAATTAGGTCTTACAATGGATAGTTGGCAGGTCAAGAGCAAGTGGAGGAGGTGAACGCGATTCAAGGCCAAGGGGTGGTAGGATTTTTAACATGAACTCGAAGACCTACCACCCTGGGTTGAGAAATCACCTCAATTTTCGCTATGGAAGCCCGACTAATAAAGCCAATCCTAATTTCCAAGGAAATCATGGAACTTATGTTCCGCGCCTACAATTTAATAGTCAAGGTACGTATCAGAGCGGGAACACTCAAGGATTTCAAAGGCAATTTCAACTGGGTAATGAACAAGGTCGGTCTTTGGGTCAAGTTGCTTCAAGTAGAAATGAAGTCATGGACATGCTAAAGATGATGCAACAAGAAATGCAAAGGAGAAATCAGCTTGATGAGGTTCGCATGCAAAAAGATGAAATCCGTGACAAAGTTATCCAATCATTGACCACTCAAATGGGTCAACTTGTTTTCAACCGAAGTGGCGGATTTGAAAAAGAACAAGGGCCAATTGCCAAGTGACACCAAGGTGAATCCTTCCCCTAATTCTTCTCGTAATATTCCAATTAATCATGTTAGTGTTTTGAGAAGTGATAAAGAGTATAAAACCAACCCATCACCGAGTTTGGTTGATGGGGTGGTTGAGGATATTACGGGGGCGAAAAGGGAGGAGTAAGATGCCTCACCCACTAATGTTTCTAAAGAACCAACTTTTAAAAAAAATAAATGAAAAACCGGGTTTGAATGAACTTTTGAATGACAAAGACAAAGGAGTGGGGTCAAGTCAAATCCCATTTCCTTCGGCTTTAGTCGACCCGGGTAAGAAAAATATTATTTCAAAAAGGGGTTCTCAAAAAGAAGAAATGTGGGAGGTATTCAAACAATCTTCCTTTACTTGAGGCAATAAAACAAGTACCCGCTTACGCCAAATTTTTAAAACAATTGTGTACTCAAAAGATGCAACAAAAAGTGCCTAAACAAGTCGATTTAATCTAAAGGGTAAGTGTGGTTTTGAAAGGGGATCTTCCTCCTAAGCTCCAAGATCTGGGAACGCCTTAATAAATATTCAAGTTGGTGACTTTCAAATGTCAAGGGCATTTCTAGATCTTGGAGCTGGAGTAAGTATTTAACTGGGGGCTTATATGACCAATACGATTTTGGTCTATTGAACGGGTTGAGACAACGGTTGTTTTAGCCGATTTGTCTCATAAGCTCCCCCGAGGGATTGTGCAGGATGTGATAGTAAAAATGGAATAATTTCACTATCCCGTTAACTTTTTGGTTTTGGACAACTCATCAGTTGACCTAATTCAACAACAAAATGTCATATTGGATCGACCATTTTTGAACACCGCTCATGCCATTATTGATTGTCGACATGGCATTTGGAAATAGGAAAATGAGATTAGATGTTTTTACTAATGTTTCTAACTCTTTGGGTGGTGATGAATGTTTCATGGCAGATTTAGTTGACAGGTGTGACCCGCATGAATATGAGGAAGATGCTTTGGAAACGTGTGTTTGTGATGTTTCTGAATAGTTACATGTATGAGTTTTAAGGGTGGAAGAGGAAAAGCAAGAGCTTTAAGGAAAACCATCATGGACCCATCAAATTGAATGTTTACCGGCCAAAATCAATTCGAACACGAAGCCCTCATTAGAGTGCCCGCCGCAAGTGGAGTTGAAGGACTTGCCAAGCCACCTGAAATATGCATTTTTTGGGGACAATGAGACATTACCGGTCATCATTACCTCCAATTTGGACACGGCTCAAGAGCAAGGCTTATTGAAGGTGTGAAGGCTAATAAGGCAGCTATAGGATGGAGGATTGCAGACTTGAAAGGCATTAGTCCATCTATAGTTATGCATAAGATCATTACTACCAAGACGCAAAGCCAACCCGAGAGATACAAAGAAGGATGAATCCCAACTTGAGGGAAGTTGTGAAGAAGGAGGTCATTAAATGGTTAGATGTGGGGATTATCTATCCCATCTTAGACAGTGCTTGGGTGAGTCCTACACATGTAGTACCAAAGAAAGCTGGGATTCAAGATGAAAGCGGTGAACAAATCACCACCCGACCGATCACTGGGTGGCGAGTGTGCATCGATTATCGAAAATTGAATGCCGCTACTTCCATAGACCATTTCCCGTTACCTTTCATTGACCAAATTATTGAAAAACTTTTCGGTCAAAAATACTATTGTTTTTTGGATGGGTACTGAGGTTATAACCAAATTGCAATTCATCTGGACGACCAACAAAAGACCACTTATACATGTCCTTATGGCACTTTTGCTTTTCGGCGAATGCCATTTGGATTCTGTAATGCCCCAACCACTTTTCAACGTTGCATGATGAGTATTTTTTCAGACATGATCGGGGATTCAATTGAAGTATTTATGGATGATTTTCCATTTTTGGCCCAACTTTTTATTCTTGTCTTGATGAATTGGAAAAAGTTTTAAAAAGATGTGTTGAGACAAATTGGGAGAAAAGTCATTTCATGGTACAAGAGGGTATTGTGTTAGGTCATGTCATTTCCGATAGGGGGATGGAGGTAGATAAGGCAAAAATAAGGGTAATTTCATCTTCGCCTCCACCGAAAAATGTTAAAGGGGTAAGGTCATTTTTGGGACATGCGGGTTTTTATCGAAGATTTATTAAGGGATTTAGTGTAATGACTAAACCTTTATGTAATTTGTCGTTAAAAGATGTTCCATTTGATTTTACTGATGAGTGTTTGCAAGCTTCTAATATTCTGAAGGAACAGTTGGTGCAAGCTCCTATTTTGCAACCGCCGGATTGAACGAAGTTGTTCGAGATAATGTTTGATGCTAGCGCTAGAACTATTGGAGCGGTTTGGGTCAAAGAGTTGACAAGAAGCTGGTGGTGATCTGTTATGCAATAAGACACTATCTGAGGCACAACTGAATTACACCACCACGGAAAAGGAACTGCTTGCGGTGGTGTATGCCTTGGATAAGTTTCGATCTTATATTTGGGGGAGCAAGGTGATTGTGTATTCGGATCATAGTGTGGTTCGTTACTTGATGGAGAATAAAGATGCTAAACCGCGCTTGATTCGTTAGGTATTGCTTTTGCAAGAGTTTGACTTTGAAATCCAGGATAAGAAAGGTTATCAAAATGTAGTGGCGGATCATTTATCCCAGATTCCGTTGGAAGGCATCGATGATACAACTGAGATAACGAAAGATTTCCAGATAAGCAATTGTTAGTCATATCCACCGCATCGTGGTATACTCATTATGCTAATTATCTTGCCACGGGTGCAGTCCCAAGTCATTGGACGAAGAAAAGAAGACAACAATTTATGGTCCACGTGAAGCAATATATTTGGGATGAACCGGATCTTTTTAAGATTGGAGCGGACCAAGTCATTCAAAGGTGTATTCCCGACACCAAGGTGTTGGAAGTGTTGACCCATGCGCATGCATCGGCTTGTGGGGGTCACTTTAGTGGCTAGAAAACGAGACATCAGGTTCTCCAATGTGGGTTTTATTTGACTATAATTTTCAAAGACGCATGTGAATTGGCCCGGCATTGTCTAAATTGCCAAAAGGTGGGCAGTACTTCGAAGAGGGATGAAATGCCCTTACAACCCATTTTGGTAGTGGAGATTTTTGATGTGTGGGGTATAGACTATATGGGCCCTTTTCCGAGTTCGAATGGGTACTTGTACATATTCGTGGCGGTGGATTATGTTTTGAAATGGGTCGAATCAATAGCTACAAGGACCAATGACCATTCAATGGTGTGTAAACTTGTTCAATCTAACATATTTGCTCGATTAGGGGTCCGGAAAGTTATTATTAGTGATGGTGGTTCACATTCAACAACTTCAATTTTGAGAAGTTACTAAAATGCTACAACGTGAATTACCGAGTCACTACCCCATATCACCCACAAACAAGTGGGCAAGTTGAAGTGTCCAACCGGCAAATCAAAGAAATATGGACAAAGATGGTGCGGGTCGAAAGAAAGGGTTGGTCGAGAAAATTGGATGATGCGTTGTGGGCGTATCGGACCGCTTACAAAACTCCTATTGGTACAATTCCTTATCAGTTGGTATATGGGAAGGGGTGTCATTTACCAATGGAGTTAGCTCAACGTGCACTATGGGCAATCAAGAATGTAAATGTGGATTACAATGAAGTGGGTGAGTTACGGAAGTTACAATTAAAGGAGATAGGAGAAATCCGAGATGAGGCGTATGAATGTGCATCCACATACAAAGACACACTAAAAAGGGTTCATGATGAAAGTTGAGGAAAAGAACTTTTGAAGTGGGTCAAAAGGTGTAGTTGTATAATTCAAGGCTCAAGTTGTTTCCGGGTAAATTAAAAAGAAAATGGATGAGGTCTTATGTCAGTACAAGAGTGGGTCGGTTTGGCGATGTGGAAATCGAAGATGTACAAGATCAAATAAGACAAGTGGTAAATGGACATCAGCTAAAACCGAACTTGGAAGGTAACGACATCAGTATGCTTGAGTTTAATGAAGTGGGTTATTTACTACGCTCACTGGATGAGGAAACAACTTAAGAGGCCCAGGTTTGCTAGTTGTAGTTTAGTTTAGCTTAGTTTAGTTTAGCTTAATTTCATTTGAAAAATTTACCGTTCTCGTCATAGAGTGTGTTTGACCCAAGTGTGGGGAAATTCTCATGAATTTTCTTTGACACGGTTTTGGTGACAACATAGGTTTTTCATGGGGGTAAGGGTAATTTTTATGCTTTAAAAAATATAATTTAAAAAAACTCTAAAAATTACAATAATAAAAAATAACAAAAATTTGCAAACTACAAAATGCCTAGTGGTCACTATAGGCACCGTAGCTTACGGTAGGTTCTGGGTAAATAAAGTCTTTACGGTGAAATACTACTGTCTTACGACAACTATTTTTTGCAAGAGGCCACCCAAGCCTACGGTTTCCACCATAAGCTACGGTGGACCCTGGCGAGATGTGGGGTCCAGAATAAGCTAAAAAACCACTCATATAGAATTTCTGCAATCACATATGGGTTTCACCCAGTTCTCACCACATCATTCCCGTTTTACCCTCTCATCTTCCCTAAACAAAACCTTAGACTCTGATACTTCATCCTTGTGGAAAACCTTCAACACTTAACCAAATTGAGTGATTTTTGGGTCGATCATGACTAGAATTTCGCAAGGATTCTGAACTTGTGCTTGCATTTTGAAGAATCTCACGTTTGGGTGGTCAAGTTTGGACATTTAGGTCCAAAAATTTGGGTTCTTAGTGGGTTTTGACTTAACTTGAAGATTTAGTATTCTTATCCTCTACAAAGCAAAGGTATGCATTATCTTCTCATTATTGATGGTGCATTGTAGAATTGTAAGTTATTCATGCTATATTAGCTTACACATTTGCTTGTAGTTGTTAAGATAGTATGAAATTGATGGGTTTTGAATGGGTTGTGGTAAAAACATAGTTTAGGTAGAATTTTACTAATCTAGTCAAAATAATTGCCCAATTTTTACAAAAGATGAATATTCTATGTTATCTTACATCCATGACCATAGTAACAAGCAAGTGTGAGGATGTTGTGGGTTAATGAGGAAGAGTTATAATTTGGGTTGTTTGTTTGTTTGTTGTGATTTGCAGAATATGGGTCACAAAGGTAAAGAAGCAGTTGGTTCTTCTAGTCATCCAGAGGACCAACCTAATCATAGGAGGTTGGTGTTACAATGAGACTTGGAAGAAGAAGAGCAACAACAAGAAGAGGAGGACGTGGTTGATTTGAAACCAAAATGGGCATCCAATGTTTTGCTACATCAATCGGACAGATGGCAACCGGAGCTCTTTCATGATCAAATGAACTCATTAGCTAATCGGAATGAAACTTTCATATACGAGAAAGAGGTTCCGGAAAAAGATTTTGGTCCATTTGGGGTGAATGATAAGTTCAAAGCTTTGGGTTGGGAAGCAGCTTTCAAGTGCTACGATTGTGATAATAAGAATTTGTAGTGGATGAAATACAAGAATGGATGGCCACCTTGAAGTGCCCACCGTAAAAAAAGTGTCACAAATGAAACTATTTGGTACAGTGAACGGCATCGAGGTGGAGATGTCTTTTGACACTTTAAGACGAGTGGCGAAGTTTGATTGTAAGCCTTTCAACCGGTATATGTTCCCAAGTCTAAATGATTTCTACTTCGAGCCCGACAAGCACCCCATGTGGAACGTGATGCTAGAAGCTTTGTTCTTGCCCGGTACAACAAACGGAAACTTTATCGGAAAAATTGAAGATTGAAGCAAAGCTAATGTTGATCTGTCTACAAAATGTCATCCCAAGACAGGGTGACAAGGTTGAGGTTCACTACCCGGAGGTGCCCATTCTTTATACGTTGCTAAATGGGGCACCACTTATTCCATACCGTTATCTTGTATTAAACAATTTATGGATAAGTAGGAATAGTGTGGGAAGAAAAATTATACCTCATTGTAGATTGATCACGGCATTGTTGAAGATGTATGGGGATATGTGTGTAGACGATAAGGGTTCGGTAAAGAAACATAAACCGTTCGATTTGAAGAAACTTGGGGTTGGTTGGGAGTACAAACATTCGGAACGGTACCACAAGCAAAAGAGTGACGGGCAAAAGTGGAGAGCGTTAAAGGTGGATGCGAGGCCATTGTTACCGGGTGAAGCTGATGAATCGGATAGTGAAAAAGAGCCCCAAAGCGGGGATGATGATTATCAAGATGATCGCAATGTGGTAGCAATGGAGACGGAGGAAGCTGGTTCGAGCCCAGGTGGGTGAAGAATGGGGCCAACGCGACCTGTGTATGCGGGGGTGCATTTTATTATTCACGACATCCATTTGATCCGAATTGGGCCATCAAGGGGCCATGCAGGTTGTAGTGGATCATGCGCGACCGCCCAAGTTTTCTAGTTGGGCTGAAACCACCCAAACGTTGTTTGATCATCAAACCTACATGGGAGAGAGCATGGAGAGAGCGGTGAAACAAAATTATGATATGAAGGAACAAAGTAATCGCATCCATGAATACTCATTCGAACAAGAAATGAATAACAGATACATTGATGATAGAAACATGCAGATGCATGATTCGTGGCATGCGGGTCAGCCGGTTGTGGCCGACCCGCCAAAAGTGGACTACACTACTTTGCCACCTTATGATGGTAGTGTATCATACCCTACTATAACATTCAGTAATTATTGTATTATTCGTTTCCGAGTTTTTTTTCTATTCAACCATGGTAATCTGAGACTTATGATCGTAATGGAATTCATTTTATTTATTTTTTATTTTTTATCAATAATTGTTCAATCAAACATAGGTGTTATTCATATAATCATAAAGAAACGATTAAATCATTCAAAAACCGAATTATGTTGTGTAAATTCGATATTCGAGACCCAACCAATCAACTATTATGTGATACTATCTTTATAAATTATGTTGGAAACTCAAATTTATACAAATAACAAAAAAAGAAATGCTTAAAACAAATAAGCCCATGACATTAGGCCCAAAAACAAAAAAAAAATACATATATTAATGGGCCAATTTTCAACTTTCCATATTTTTCTCACTACCTTAAACCCTAATCCATCATCTATAAATACCACACCCATTCTACCACTTTTCCTTGCCATTTCTCAAAGAATTATTCTTCCCTTTTGAAAGTGAGTTCCATCTCCTTTCGCCTCCTTCTCTGCTTCTTGTTTTTCTCTTTGTTTTTTTTCATACTTCTCCTCTTGAACAAATCCTAATGGAATGTCACTCAATGTTTGCCATGGTAACAAATATGGTGGATCACCAAAATAAGGACCAATCTTGGGTTTATTTCTATAACTTTCAACATTTCATTATTGTATGACATTTGTATTTTATACATGACCAATCAAGATCATCACCTAAGTTGATGATTCTTGGTGTAACAAAGGAGTACAATGGATGACATTATCCTACCTCTATAACATGGTCATTACATTACTAACCTATTAGTAGTTACTATTATATTATCTAACTTATAATTATTATTCATGCCTAACATACATAACATTATTAACTAATGTATTATTACAATGTATAACATTACTAACCCATGCTAACTCTTTTACTCACGCTACTAACTACTAACTTTTCTAATCATACTACTAACTCTTTTACTTTTGTAACTTACGTATTTAGTCTTACAATTACATCATCACTACCAATTTATTAGTTATTATTACATACTAAAAATGTATAAAACTAACTCCTTTAATTTTGTCATTTAACTATTTAGTCTTCTAATTAGATCATTATTACTAATTCATTAATTATTATTACATACTAAAATATATAAAATTACTAACTACTTTAATTTTTATTATTTACTTATTGAGACTTGCAATTTAATTATCATTATCAATCCATTATTTATCATTATGTACTAAAAATATATAAATATTAAAGCTAGTCATGACACCAACCAAATTATGGTAAAAAGTTGTGTGCAAAGGTAAAACACTTATCTTAGACTAAATTAATCACACATGGACATCTAGTGGATGAATTTGTGCCCACCAACTATACATAAATTAATAGTGTCCAAAGTGAGTGTTCAGTCAAGATAATATTTTTATGTCTTTTCATATATATTATTATTATTTAACTCTTATTCAAATCCCATTTACATTCCAACTTCTAACTCCTTGTATTTACACACCTTTTTCATTCTTGTTAGGATAATATGGTGCATCAACCTCTCAAGACGATAATCTCACGTTTGTGGAAAGCACTTGCAAACTGTGAGTATACTCGAACCCTTTTTCCTTTAAACACACTTTGGGTTGCAATATATGAAATCATAAAAACTCACATACACAATCAGTCACATTATACAAACACTCAATCTATGAATACATGCTATTTGTCATACATACATACTAGAAGTCTATCTTGTGTACTCAATCGCCTACCTTAACGATTATAGCGCTACTGGAGTAGCACACCGCCCTTATGTGGTATGTTATTCAATCTTACACGACCTGTTCCCTTATGTGGAAAGGATATGCTAGTGGACCCTTAGTTCGATTGATAGTTTACACATGCTAATAGTATACAAATTGTCATTTTAGATTGAGACCTTTTATTCTATATTATGTAGACCAAGCTTGTATGCTCGCCACCTATTTTGTTGACCTTTATTAGTCATAATTGAAGGAAATTGATGGTGTTCAAGAAATCTACAAAGGTGGATTTAGAAACCCAGGAATAAATTAGTTTTCTTTGGTTTGAATATTTGAATTGACGTAATCTCTTTTCTTTTGACTATGTACGAATTTGAGTTTATGAAATAAAAATAGTTTCTTTAAATATTGTCATTTTTATTGTTATTATGCTTTGAGCAATCATCCATTCGCTCATGCCCCAATGATTCCGCCATCGGTTGAGGTGCGACATATTGGTATCAGAGCCATAACTATAGTGAATTAGGAAAAATTACTATGATTGACCTAGTCTATAGTTAAGAAACTTATTTGACCATTCTTCATTTTGATGTTAAAATTACCAATTTTCTTTCTAAATTGCTTCTATCTCTTCTTTTGTCTCAAGTTACATACCTTTCCTAAGGTACTTTAGACAATGATACGACTGCATGAAGACACTCTTATTCCACAATTGAAACGACTCACCAAAATAGGGGTGATTCCCACATTTGGTGACGACTTTCAATCCGCCTTACATGTTATTTTCACGAAATTCTACCATCAAGTTAGGAGTGATTTCCTTACCTTGATGGAAATTTCCCATTCTCATTCTAATGGACCTTGCCAACGAATCGAAATTCCCTTCTCATTGGTAATAACTAACCACACTTAGGAACAACATCGTCAAGCTAGGAGTGAAATCCACATCTTGACGATTAGTTCCATTCCTCGCTTTTCAATATCACCAAAGTCTTGAATTTTTGATTGACTAGGGATACATAGTAACTGGAAGGGTGAATACTGTTAACCGAATTTTCGGCGAGAGTATCCTACCTATTATGCCAAAGCGTATTCCCAAACTCATGAGAACTTTCTAACACTTCGGCTTAGACATAGTTTCATTCCGAGAGTCTCCACCTTTTACGAATCGAAATCTCTTTTATGTTACATCAATTTCAATGTGTTTTACGTTTGATCGCTACTCGTTTCAAATTCGATTACACGAATCACGTCTCCCGCAATCTAAAACACTTAACAACAATCGAGAACAAACTAAATTTATACTCATTCATGTCTCATTATCTATGTTAACATAACTATATGATTCATTATGTGAAACTAATTGAAATCACACGTGCCTACATGCAATATTTGAACCACTACATGCTTACGTGAAACATGCAAACATTTATACAACGATTATGTCACAAATTGAATAAATTTTAATAAAACCCATTTGATCAAAGTCTCATCACCCTCTTATGTTATATTGTAGATGTCTTCTATCCGTCATTCCAACTCACGAAGAGGTTCCAACCAAAGCACTAACAAGAAAATGTTAGCCTTCATTGCCAAGCAAATGGCCAAGGTCATACCTGACACTGGGAGCCTGATCCAACCCAGCTCTAGCCCAAATGTTTTGGTTGATTCCAAAGTCACTACCCCTAAACCTACCACCTTTAACCATAAGCACTTTGCTTCTTGTCATCCCAAGTCTATCACTGGTAACGAGGGTGCCACCAAGATGCTAGAGTGGTTTGATAGCATCGAGGTGACGTTCATTAACTGCGAGTGTCTTAACCTTCTCAAAACTCGACTGGTGGACGAACGAGCGTAACATCCGTGGGAACGAAGAAGCCTACGCCTTGTCCTGGCCCGAGGTTAAGCAACTTATGCTAGCCGAATTTTGCGCTCCTCATGAGCAAGAAAAGCTCGAGGAAGAATTCTAGCACCTCAAGCAAGAGGGTAATAATAACCTTGCCTACACCACCCGCTTCAAATAATTAAGCATTATCACCCCACTTGGTTAGTACACCCGAGCGAGCGATCGTGAAATACCTTAAGGGTCTTCGTTACACCATTCAAGTCGCTAGACCTGACACCATAGAACTTGTCTATCGCATACCCGCTAGTCTTAATGAAAATCATGTGAGGGATAGCTCCTGCTCCACCAAGCCACTACCAAAATTGTTCACCAAGCCACATTCGAACCTACCAAAGAAACCAAACCTCAAACCCCCAAAACCAACTCAAGTGGCAAGAAACAAAAGTCTCAACACCACAACTATGCCCTGGTCACAACACTATACCAACTCCTATCAACTCAAACCAGGCACCCAATAATCCAAACCAAGAACCCACAAAGAAGGCTTACACAGGGCCATTTGACAAGTGTAACACATGTCGCTACCATCACCCACTACTTCCACATGCTGCCATTGTACTACATGCAATCGGTATGGGCATTTCGCCTATTTATGTCGAAGTGGCCTAGTGCCACAAGGCAACCAAGCACAAGTTCAACCCCAACCCAAAACGAACATTCTGAGTCTCCGCGTCTTCCTCTTTAATAAATTTCGGAACGAAAATTTCTAAAGTAAGGAAGACTATTACATTCCGCAATTATTGTATAATTCGTTTCCGTGTTTTCTTTCGTATTCAACCATTGTAATCCGAGACTTATGATCATATGGAACTCATTTTATTTTAATTTTTTTATCAATAATTGTTCAATCAAACATAGATGTTATTCATATAATCCTCAAGAAACGAAATCATTCAAAAACCAAATTATGTTGTGTAAATTCGATATTCGAGATCCAACCAATCAACTATTGTGTCATATTACGTTTATAAATTATGTTGCAAACTCAAATCTATACAAGAAAACAAAACAAAACAAAGAAATGCATAAAACAAATAAGCCCATGATATATATATATATATATATATATATATATATATATATATATATGGGCCAATTTTGAATTTTCCAAATTTTTTCACTACCTTAAACCCTAATCCATCACCTATTAATGCCACACTCATTCTACCACTTTTCCTTGACATTTCTCAAAGAATTATTCTTCCCTCTTGAAAGTGAGTTCCACCTCCTTTCACCTCCTTCTCTTTTCTTGTTTTTTTTTTGTGTTTTCATACTTCTCATCTTGAAGAAATCCTTATGGAATGTCACTCAATGTTTGTCATGGGAAACAAAGATGGTGCATCACCAAAATAAGGACCAATCTTGGGTTTGTTTCTATAACTTTCAACATTTCATTATTGTATGTCATTTATATTTTATACATGACCAACCAAGATCATCACCTAGTTAATGATTCTTGGTGTAACAAAGGGGTACAATGGATGACATTTATCCTACCTCTATAACATGGTCATTACATTACTAACCCACTACTAATTATTATTATATTATCTAACTTATAATTATTATTCATGCCTAACCTACATAACATCATTAACTCACATATTATTACAATGTCTAACATTACTAACCCATGCTAACTCTTTTAATCACGTTACTAACTACTAACTTTTCGAATTATACTACTAACTCTTTTACTTTTGTAATTTACTTATTTAGTCTTACAGTTACATCATTATTACCAATTTATTAGTTATTATTACATACTAGAAATGTATAAAACTAATGTAACTTTAATTTTGTCATTTAACTATTTAGTCTTCTAATAAGATATTAATTACTAATTCATTCATTGTTATTACATAATAAAAATATATAAAAGTACTAACTACTTTAATTTTTATTATTTACTTATTTAACTTGCAATTTATTATCATTATCAAGCCATTATTTATTATTATGTACTAAAGATATATAAATATCAAACATAGTCATGACACCAACCAACTTATGGTGAAAAGTTGTGTGCAAAGGTAAAACACTTATCTTAGACTAAATTCCTCAAACATGGACTTCTAGTGGGCGAATTTGTGCCCACGAAATACACATAAATTTATAGTGTCAAAAATGAGTGTTTAGTCAAGATAATGTTTTTATGTATTTTCATATATATTATTATTTATCTCTTATTCAAATCTCATTTACATTCCAACTTCTAAATCCTTGTACTTACACACCTTGCTCATCCTTGTTAGGATAATTTGGTGCACAAACCTCTCAAGACGATCATCTCACGTTTGTGGAAACCACTTGCAAACTGTGAGTATACTCGAACCCTTTTTCCTTTAAACATACTTTGGGTTGCAATATATGAAATCATAAAAACTCATATACACACAATCAATCACATTATTTAAACACTCAATCTATGAATACATGTTATTTGTCATACATACATGCTAGAAGTCCATTTTGTGTACTCAATCGCCTACCTTAATGATTATAGCGCTATAGGAGTAGCCCCGCCCTTATGTGGTATTGTTAAGTATCCAAACTTATACGACATGTACCCTTATGTGGAAAGGATATTCTAGTGGACACTTGGTTTGATTGATAGTTTACACATGCTAGTAGTATACAAATTGTCATGTTAGATTGAGACCTTTTATTCTATATTATGTAGACCATACTTGTATGCTCGCCAACTATTTTGTTGAACTTTATTATTCATATATTGCAGGAAATTGATGGTGTTCAAGAAATCTACTTAGGTGGAATTAGAAACACACGAATAAAATAGTTTTCTTTTGTTTGAATATTTGAAATGACGTAATCTCTTTTCTTTTGACAATGTACGAATTTGAGTTTATAAAATAAAAATGGTTTATTTAAATATTGCCATTTTTAATTGTTATGATGCTTTGAGCAATCATCCATTCGCTCATGCCGTGATGATTCCGCCATTGGTTGGGGTGTGACACCTACGCCACCATTGCACCACTCCATGTGGGTGGATCCGCATCAGGATCAGGTCATTCACGACGTCGCTCAGCAACAAGGAGGTGAGGGTAGTAGCAGTGGTCAAGGTGCTATTGGCTTTGGAGAATTTTCGGATATGATGACGTCTATCTTTGGCCCACCTCAGCCGCGCTATTATTAGTCTGGTTGTTTCCCCTATCTTGTATAGTTGTTTGTATTTACTTTCTTGTGATTTGGGTGGTTTGGATGGAGTTTTGATGTGTTGAGTTTTGAGAGTTGTGAAGGATGGTGGTGTGCTAGTTTAGATGTATATATTGTATTTTTAAAAAAAATATGAAAAATGAAAAAAATAGGATTTGAGAAAAGAAGCAAATTGTGTTTTGAGTCTTGTAAGCGATCTTTTCTCCAAAAGTCATACATTGGGGACAATGTATCTCAAGTGTGGGGATGAGGAGAATTTTTGAAAATTTTTAAAACTAAACGAGTACTGTCCAAATTAAACGCTTGACATTAGACCGCACAACACACCGGCAACCATTTGTACTTTCATTGGTGAGCATTTGAGCCACATATTTACTTGTAAATATTTCTTCTTTGATGAGAGTGGCAATGTGTGGTTTGTGTATTAGAACTTGTGCTTTAGATGCGTACCGATGCCATAGCTTAGCATGTAGGTAAAGATGATAAAGGTATTTAGGTAGCCTCGTTGTGATGTGTGTGAGTGAGGAAACTTGGGGGGTTGGGGCTCATAGGTGATATATATGAGCTTGGTAGCGTGAGGGGTGGGGGTTTGGTCCATTAGAAGCCATATTTGAGCTTATAGCCTATCATTTGATAACCGTTACGTACTTCCCAAAAATTTTACCCATTTGAGAAGATCCGGTCTAATAGTTTTAGTATTTAGTGTTCTTATGGTTTATTGATGTTAGAAAAAGAAAGAGAATAAATGTCGTATTAGTTTGAAAGAAAAAAAAGCGAAACGAAAAGAGATGTAAGGTTTAGTAGATAGTTCGTCATGTTTGTTTAGTTGTAATAATAAGACCAGGTTGAATCATTGCGCTACTTTACACATATCTCTTCATTCCCTACCTATGCACATAGCTCGTTACAACCTGTAGGTCCTTTTGATTTACACACATGCTTAAGTATTTATCTTGGTGAAGGTTTGATTTTTGCTCAAGCTTATTATTGAACGATCACACATTTGCGTTGAGTGTTTTCTAATACTTTCTCGCTAGTTATCATTTGTCACCGAGGGGAGAGTTATTGTGAGGGGTGTATCGTGTGGTTTACTATGGTAAGTTTGTAAAAGACAAATGTTTACTTTTTTGTTTTAGTTTAGATCGCTTGTTGAGAAAGATAATTTTGTGGTTTTTTAGGGGAGATTGTTTGAACGAGTTGCTTGGGGGGCAAGCAACCGGTAAGTGTGGGGATATGATGGGTGGACCGTAGGACAACCCATAAGGAACATAATTAGTATTAAAATTACATGTTTAATTGGGTTTTTATCTAGAATTGGATAACTACGGGTCACTTGTCATTTCAGGTAAAAAAGACAAAAAAGAGCGGAAATAAACGGTAGCGGGAAGCTTGGTAACTAGCGGATGTGGGAGACAGAGGTTTTGAAGATAAACAAGGTGTGCAAAGTTGGCTTCTACCGCAGTAAGCTATGGTAGCCTCAGTTCCATAATATTCTCATCGTAAGAAAGTACATACCTGCCGTAAGCTTCATGAAGACCACCATCAGCTACAATGGCTACCGTAGTATATGGTGGAGCCTGATTGGTGGTGGTGACTTTTGAGTATCTTATCATTTGTGTTCGGTTCAGAACTTGTTTGGGGCGAATTTTAGGTGAAAAAACACTATTGTGGGTGTGTCTATTATTGCTTTTCCAAATTTGATTCATATGAACAACGGAATTAAAGTGATGGCCAACCGGACAATGTGTGGCTAAGTTCTTATATGTTTTCCCTCAAATTGTAAGGTTTCGACTTGAATGTTTTGTGATTGTTTATGTTATTTCTGCGATAGTGTTTAATCATTGTGACTATATTACTATGGTGATTATGAATTTGATTTGTAATTGTTGATATTGTTAATTTTCGTATTCTGAACCATCAGTTCTTGGTGCCGTAGGCAATCAGGATTTATTAGAAGGGATTCGGGTTGGCTATATTGAACTTGTTATCAGGTGACTACCTTGCGTTATTGTAATCCAAGTATTTAGTCTCATTTTATCACAATCAAACTCACATTCATGAACTATGTCTAGGTAATTCTTCTCAGATTAAATTTTCACATTATTATTCGAAGAAACCTGAAACCGGGGGAGAACATATCCTCTTATTTTTTGAATTAAAAAATCTTGATTAAGTGCTTTTTAGTTAAATTTAGTTTTACAAACCAAACAACCAACTCTTGAAGTTAATTTTCTGCATTTTAATTTAGTATACGTAAATTGCAAGCTACTTAGTTAACATGCTTTTCACAAAAGTCTGTGTGTTCGATACCCATTTATCACTATCTAATTAGTGTATTTGGATTATTTTTTAGTGAAACTTCGACTTCACATCAGTTTTCTCCGCTTAATTACATCGTAACACCTCCTCATCTCGAGACGAGGTGGTCGTTTTTACCGTGGCCCAAACTCACCCGGTGGCCGTGGTGGCCCTGATGGTGAACGCCGCCTACCACACTGTCAGATGTGTCCTCGTGATCGTAACACCTGTCCAAAATGTTGCAACCTTTGCTTCTCAAGCCATGCCTACCGATGAAGGCTTCGCTAATGCCTTTCCTATCTCAATGCAACTTACATGGTCCAGATTGGTGTGCGGATTCCAGCGCAATCGATCACATAACTTCCACTCAAAATGCCAATAACCCCGGTCAAAACAAGTAACAATTTTGTGACTTTTAGGAATGGCATATTGGTTTTCGCTACGATCTGAGAGGTTGTGTTCCTCCCATTTCAACTATGGGATCAAGTATATTATAGATAGAATATACAAATTAGGCTTTATTGATAGAATATACAAATTACGCTTTGTTGTAATTATCTCTATCATAATTAAGAGATATGATTTGATTAGACTGCATTTTTTATTCATCTCCATTATATTTTGATTAGATTTTTTTTATAATTATCATCGTTATATCTCTTTATATATTGATTGATAATATATCATATATAATACCTTCTTCGAGGGCCGTGTATGAATTTTCAATCACATTTGTTATCCAAATCCGCCCTTTGATTGAATCAGTGTCACATCGTGGAGATATTTGAAATTTCCCGTCTGTGGTTGTCGCATTGTTACTCAAAAATTAGAATAACATAATTTATAAAACTGGTAAATAAATGGAGACTAAAATGATCAAAATAATAATCGGCCTATAGGAGATAATTTTTTGTTTTAACTCTCGCCTCTGACGCGGTGCGGTTTCTCAAACGGGTTTAGTAGGTGGTAAGTAGTAATACCACGTATGTTAAGATGCAGAATTTTGTTTATAGAGGGTAGGGTTTGCTATTTAGAAATGGGTAGCGGCGCAAGTTGTTGGCTGTCTACCTTCCATTAGTCTGTAATCGTCTTTTTCTACTTCATAATTGCTTTAAAAAAATTATATACACTTAAAATCAATTAACGAAAACCTATCCATCATCATTTCTCTTCACTTTTCTTTTTTAATATATTTATTATATATTCACATGTGACGGAATCACTGAACATAACAACAGTACAACTTTAAATGCTTGAAGCAGTTATTTTGCCTTTTAATATCCCCTGCGTAGAAGAAAAAGAAAGATAATTTGTACTGATCGAACTTTAACAGCAATGCACTTAAAAACCACCATAAAAGAGTGAAAACAAGATTGTATCTTACTATTATCAAGCATGAACTAGCTAGCTAAACATTAACCATGCCAAGGTATCTGGTTTTGGTTCTGGGTGGGATCATGCTGCTGCAGCTGGTGGTGATAAGGTGAAGAAGTGTTTAAATGATCTAGACCAGCCATGCTTAGAAACTGTTGATCACCATTAGGTGGTGGAAACCCTGTTAGACCCAAGAAATCTCTTGTCAATTCATCGTTTCCACCACTAGTCGGGTTCCGAGGTGGTTCGGTTGATGCTGCTGCTCTTGGAAAAAAGGGTTCTTGAAAAGCATTATTATAAGCCTCTTGGAAAGCATTAATGGAGCCAACACTTTCACAAGCCAATGAATTGGGTTGAGAATTAGCAAACCAACCACTTAACCCTAGCATCTCTTGTTGATTCTCATCAGTTGAAGACAAATTTTCAAGACCAGAAGCATGATGATGAGCTGTCAATAGTGTTGTAGGTGCACACATGTGATCATTTTGGAGGGACCCACTTTGAATGGACTGGTGCTGCTGTTGCTGTTGTGACATGACAATGACAGTCTTGGAACTAGCTGCAGGCTTGCTCATGGTCTCACCCATCTGAGCTGCCTTTTGGAGCAATGCAGTGGCAGACATGTGAGATGGAGAAGGTGATGGAAAATCAATATTATTATTATTACTACTTGCATTGATAGGGTTTGAGTTTGGTTGATGATGGTGATGAACAAACCATGATGGTAATTGATTGTTTTGTTGCAAATGATCATGAGTCATTATGTTGGAGGTGAGTTGTGCGTATTGGAAGAGATGTGGTTCAGTTTTGAGTGGGAAGTTTAATGGCAGATGAAGGGGAAGCTGATGGTTTGATGAGAGTAGGGTTGATGATAAAGATCTTGCATTTTCTCCTGCTAAAGCACCACAGAAAGCTCTGTGTGTGATGAAGCTGTCCCTCCTGTCGTGATTGTGATGGAACCAAAATTAAACAAACAAGTTAGCACTCTAAACAATGGAACAAAACCCACTAATAATATGCTTTTCTTTGTAAGATTAAAGCAGTATGATATCTCTCTCTCCCACACACACACACATTTACACTTATAACATAAGTGATGATCATAATATAGATTATTATTTTCGTACTTATAATATAACTGGTGATTTCGTAAGAAAGATTACGCATCGTTTATACTATAGTGCCAGTTTTTTGTATGAACCGTTATGGTTTAAGATTTTTAAAAACTAGCGGATTGAAAGCTAAAGAAAAAAAACGATTGCGAAACCATACTGAAGACCGGCTAAGGCGGCTTCAGGGTTTGAAACTGAAACATGAACACCCGTAGAATTAAATGAGGACGAATTAAGAAGACTTGTTTGGTCATCAAAAGAATTAAGCTAAATTCTTTAGTGTTATCAACTGTTCCACATGTGAAGTATGAAATGTATTTTAATTGATTAAAAATATGAACTTTATATTTAAGCATTTTGTAATCGAATATCCTATTTATTCAAAGATTTACCTTGAAAAAAGAGTGCCACAATCACATCGATATTCTCTAGTGCCACAAATCTTGGAATGAGCCTTCCAGTCGGACTGAACCGCATATCGTTTTGAACACTTGTCACACTTCCACTTCTTCTCACCATGCTTTCGTGAGTAATGCTTTTTGATACCAGTGAGATCTCCAAGAGCCCTTGCAGGTTCATGGTGCACACAACTCGGTTCGGGGCATACATACACCTTCTTCCTAACCACCTCCTGTTTTGATCTTTGCTTTAGCTTCCATGGAAGATTATGACCTCTTCTGTGCAGTTGAAGATTTTGATCTCTTTGAAACCCTTTGTTGCAAATCTCACACACGAATCTATTTGTTGCCATTAGTGTTTTGGGGGACATTGCTATCACCTCAGCTTCAGGGTCTTCAAGTTTCAATGATAAGTAGTTATAAAAACTTACTAATCAAAAGATATGTTCTTTCGATACTTTCAATGCTAAAAGTTAGAATCCCATAAAGAAAGCCATCAAGTGTTATGATGCAAATATTGAAACAATAGTGACAAATTATATGTTTCTTAGTTTTCAATAAGTGAAAACTATATGTTTTTATATAAAGAGATTGGAATGAAAACTATTATAATAATAATAATAATAAAAAAACACCAATAACTAACTTAATATGCAAACTAGAGATATAATAATAAGTAACAAATGATAAATCTGGTAATAAGAATAATAAGTATAGTAGGTAATAAACTTGGCTAACAGCATTTAATTATGCATGTAGTTGAAGGAAATGTCTCAACTGGATTTAGTAAGAATCAAAACACTCTTTCTCAAAAGAACTATATAAAAATATGTAAATCTATCTAGCTTGATTTACCTGGATTCCCTGGAAGATTTCTCTTTTTCTTGTTGGTTTGAGTTTGATTGCTGGAATTAGTTGGCACTGAAGCAAAGGACTGTTGCACCTGTTGTGATGGAGCGTACATAGTACCCACTTCGTTCTTGTTACTTGATGAAGATAGGCTTGCTTCATTAGATGCTGATGTCAAGTTTGACATACTGTCATCCAAAAACATGACCTTCATCTCTCTCATCACTCTTTCTCTCTCTAGGTTATTTAATGAACTGGATTTTTAACAAAAAAATTCTTTTAATGATTTTCTTTGACTGAGTATATCAGAAAGATTGACTGATGACCTTCAGATCAAACTTTGTTTGCTTTGAAAATCCATGTCTTATAGATTTGAATGACAAGAAACCCTATAAAAAGAAAGTTAACACCAGAAAGTGGCTTTTGTTCTTGATGTTTCTAAGATAAGTTAAAGAGTGATCATAAATAACTAAAATCAAATGTGAAAAAGTTCAGACCTGCCAGGCAGTGACCAAACTTGTTCTTGTCCAAGAAAGTATACAAGTATAGCCAACTCTCAAAGATGATCCAACCCAAATTCGCAATACAAAAACAAAATTCCAATCCGTACAAGTTAAGATAGCATGTTCATATTCAAGACTGGGTGTGTGTTTGTATGTGTGTGTGAGAGAGAGAGAGAGAGATGAGATGTGGATCAGAAGGTATCCCTAATTTGGGATCTCTTTCAAGTGGGCAGCTTCAAAATGAAACCAAAAAACCAAAAAGCAAGGGAGTCTGAAGTTGCATGTTTTTGTCCTATCCTTTGTTTGCTTCTCATTCAGAAATAAAAATCATATGCATTATTGGTTTTGCTTTTAGGGTTGTACATTTACTACTTTCTCCCTCTCAAACATATCTTAATCAAGTGTGTTTTGGTTGGTAGGACATTTTTAAAAAATTAATATCTTTTAAATATGAAAGAAATGAAAATGAGATGTGCGATATATTTATTTGAAATTTGAAAATAAAATAAAATTCTGATTTCATTTTTTGGTACTATAATATTTCTTTGTGAATATGATAAAATGCTTGTAATATGAATAAGCACAATAGCATAACTGTCCACTCAATCTACTGTAAACATTAATTTAATCTTTTTTAATTGTATAAAAACATTCTTATATATGTTTTGAAAAACTTTTCTATGAATTTGAAAAGCTTTTCTTACTTTATAAATTTGAAAACTTTTCTTATTTTCAAATTTGAAAAACTTTTCTATACCTTTTAGGTATACTTTTCTTTCATGTTTTTGGTTCTCAAACTAATTATAAATTTATGTCTATTTATCTATATTATATTTACTATTTTCGTTGCGGAACTTATTAATTACTTCTTGATCTTAGCTAGTGGTAGTTTTGTTTTTTTAAGTGTATATAGTAAAAGTGACAAGTGTTTCATTTGATGTTTTGTAATTTTTTTTTATGAAAATACTATGATTAAGCTCCCTTAGTTATCGTCCTTAAGGCGCATATATAGTGTGGTTGCAAGATTTAATTTCATCTATAAGTTTGAGATTTCAAATATAGAACGATTTTAGAAGTAGTTTGTTGTTAAAAAGGCGTTCTTTTAATTGTTAAATTTATAAGGATGTATTTTAATTTTAATTTTATCCTTTTTTTTGCAATTTTCAAAAGTATATCAATAGAGTAACTCGTATCTAAAAGAAAAGTGTGTTCAATTTTTTGGTATTGGAACACCCTAAAATATTGAATCATATAAAAGTGTGTGTATATATATATATAAAAGTGTGTGTATAAATATATATATATATATAATACATGTTTGAATAAATAACTAGCAATTTTCTGGTATAATGGAACACCCTAAAATATTGAATCATATAAAAGTGTGTGTGTGTCTATATTTGAATAAATAACTAGCAATAACTAACCTAATTGATTATTTGTGTTGTTACTGATACATTGGATGATATCCATTATTATTTAAAAATCCCAAACATGAGGGACCAAAAGGGGAAGAAGGCTGAAACTTAAATTCTTAAAGCAAAATTAAAACACAAAACAAACATTAAGTGTGTGTGTGTGTGCATGTAATGGCTAGGAGAAGAAGAAGAGGAGCAAAACCCTTGTTCATCAAGAATCACCAAATTGAAAAAGAATTCGAATCTCAAACTCATGCATGAACACATATTAATGATCAACTAGGTTAGGGGATCATGAGGTGTGTCTAAAAACTTAGATTGGTGAAATTTATAACTTGAGACAAGTTGAATACTTGCAATTAGATTGTTGGATTAAGATCCAAAGATGAAATTGAGTGTATACGTATGCTTAATTTCGTTAGACATAATGAAATTTTGAAATATTTGATGTAAGATTATTTGTAAGTGATTAAGAAGTAGTTTATGAAGTGGATTTTGATAATATGATAAAGTTGATGATAAACTTGTGTTTAGTGCATGGTAGTAATAGGAAGATACTTAAACAATTTATGTGTTTGAGTACATGTTCATACTTGTCATGAAATGAGTTTTTGTACGGTATGATGAAATTGATGATATACTCATGATTAAATGATGTTTGAAATCATCATGTGTTTATGAATGTTTAAAGTATTTGGATAAGTTTGATGTTTAGGTAAATTCTATATATATGATGCAATGGGTTGTTTTATTAAAACAATCTCAGGTTCTTGTATGAGTTGATAGATTAGCATACAATGATTGAAATTATGTTAAATTGATGTAACAATTGTATGAACTTATTAGATAAATTTAGCTAGAACGATGGCCTAGAAATAACGCCTACCGGGTAATTGATGAAATGTCTAAATGAGTTTGTTGAACTTAAATGTGCATTTCATATGTTAATGGGCAGTTGACTTTTAGGAGTCAAACTGACCTATAATAAGATTGAATGATAATTTTGATATAAAATCCATAAGGTGGAATAGTCTTGATAAGTGATGACTAATCTAACCATCTTGCAAATGATAAATGAGAGTTTGACGCTTGACAAGCTAGGTGGAGGCTTGGAAAGAAGCGGGTCAAACGGATCAAGTAAGCGGGAAAAGCATAATCGAATTTCAAGGTAAGTAAAGTTTATACCCTTCTAGTAGAAAACCTACTTGGTGTAATGGTTATAAACAAGGTAAATTAGTAATTGAAATATGATGTTCTGACGTGAAATGATACGGGTCGAAACAAGTAAAAATGGTAAGAAACCATATTTGATGGTAAAAAGGGGTAAAGCGGTAATTCGATCATGTGATGCAAGTAAACAAGGAGTTTTGAAAAGTTACCTTATGGTGTAAAGCATAATGAGTAACAAGGGTAAAATGGTAATTTGGTCACGAGTTGACGGATAAATAATAGTTTTGAAAAAGACACTCGATGACGTAAGCCATGATGGGTCAAAAAATTAAGAAATGATTTTTAGGTAATATGATAGTATGGTGTAAACCGAAACGGGCTACATGGAAAAGATGGAAAATAAATACCATCTTATAATGATAAAATGGTCATTTACACCAAACGAGTCAAAAGGTGATGTTATCACCATGTGACAATAATGACTAATGGTCGCTTGTCGAGTTTTGTGCTCACAAGGAGAATAACGTATGGCTTTCATTGCTATTAATTGGCAATTAATAGTGCAAGGTAGTAAAACGGGTCAATACTATGAACTGAGCCAAGTATGTGTAATGGATCAAACTTTCAATGAAGACTTAAGGTCTGATGAGAGTTAAACAAGTCATGGGTGGACATTGGATCACCTAAAGTACGGTATAACCAATAATTTAAATTGTAGATATTATTTTTCTTGGGAATATAATGATTTTTAAATAGAACATGCATTAAAGGTGCTCACTTAGTCAAAATATGCTTTTAAAAGTTCTTTGTTGTAGAAAGGACTAAAGTTGACCAAAATGTCCTCTAAATTGTTAACCGGGTAAACGACCCTTAAGGGTAGTTTGAAAATGAGTTTTTAATTGGATAAATCCTTTTGGTAGTGTAAAAGTGAAAGGTATAAGCCATTTTTGGTCTAATGATTCGTAATGGGTCTTTTTTCGTAAAGTGTCTAATCGAAGGATAGAATTCGGAATTTACGATTTTGCCATAAAAAATCCGCCACAAATATAGTTGTGGTGGAAGATAAAAGAAGTCTTAGTATGGAAATAAGAGGTAAGGAAAAAAGGAGCAAGATTTAAGCTCAAATGCTTAAATCCCTTAATGGGTCAAAATGAATATGCGCATAAACCGGGTAGTGGTTGCGTAACTCATAGAAGTTATGAACTCGGGTTAAGATTTCTAGTTAAATATGTAGGTAAACATTTTACGGACATTTAAAAACAAGTTTCGAGTGAAACAGATGAAAATTGAATAAGCTACGGAAGTTTTCATAACAAAAACGAAAAATTTAACAAGGACTACAACAGCCCACCGTAAGCTATGGTACGATAGGGAAAAAAGGAGCAAGATTTAAGCTCAAATGCTTAAATCCCTTAATGGGTCAAAATGAATATGCGCATAAACCGGGTAGTGGTTGCGTAACTCATAGAAGTTATGAACTCGGGTTAAGATTTCTAGTTAAATATGTAGGTAAACATTTTACGGACATTTAAAAACAAGTTTCGAGTGAAACAGATGAAAATTGAATAAGCTACGGAAGTTTTCATAACAAAAACGAAAAATTTAACAAGGGCTACAACAGCCCACTGTAAGCTATGGTACGATAGGCAGCTGCTGTAATAAACACAATTCATGTTCCGTAAGCTACGCGTAGCTTACGGCGGGGTAATTGTGAAAAATGTTGTTTTCGTTGTTTTGAGCTTTCGGGATTAACTAGATTAGTTATAAACTCCATATAACTAACGCATTTCATGATTTATGAAATGTAGGTAATAGTTTGAAGTACCGGATGATGGTCAAGCTCAACAAAGAACCGAACACGATCAAGTTCAAGCTTCTTCATTATGTCTAGTTATTTATGAAACTACTCATCGTTAATACGCTGAAATGTTTAATTTTTAAGAAGTTTTATGAAACTCGAAATTGTGTATGGATGCTTATTTGCATTTACACATTTAAATACAAAAGTTTTTATAGAATTTCAATTTATTAAGCAAGGGTCTTACAAGGTGGTAATCAGAGCTCAAGGTTAATGATCAAATGTGTTCAGTTCGATACTTGATCGTATGATCCGGTAAGTTATTATGAATATTAACGGTCTAACATGTTAAAGTGTTGAAAACAACACATAGGGTTATCGTGTAAATGCATGTTACCCTAACTAAATTGGTAAAAGACCCGTATAGTTAACAAATTACGTGTATTAACATGTATAGTAGAAAGTCTTGTATTATAGAACTGGCGCTTATTAATGTCATTGTTACTAATCTTTTGTAAAAGTTTTAGTTAAAGGACCCTCGCATCTGAAGATGGCGGGAGTCTAATGATCTACCGATATGATGAAGAAATGGCCTGAAGTATGACAAGTATGCCATACTCATCAAAGACATAAATCAAGTAATGATAAAAAATAAAGGTCGAACGACAATGAAAGCCCATCAGGGCGAGAATCACGCAGGTGCACACTTTATATTAGTACATTAACAGTATTAGGCAACATTCAAGAAATGAATGATTGTTGCATATGGAATATAAAGACTTGGAAGACCTGGATAGGATACCTATCTAGGATGTTGTTTTCAGCACGTTACTCACAATCGTGAACAATAAAACAGTAATAGAATTTAGATTTAGAAACTTGAATGGAATCAACCATCCAATTAGATATTATCAATAAGATCCTATAGAGGAAAATTGACGATCACATTAACGAATGTGATTGCACAATTTTTTTATAAAAAGGAAAAAATTCAATATGTTTTGAGATAAAAAAAGAAGGGGGTAAAAACTAATAATTGTTAAATAACACTTAAACAATTTTTTACCAAATAAAATAAAAAATTGGACATGAACCGAGGATTTACTTACATAGGAAGTAATGCGATAGTTATAATAAGCTCACGCGTATCATGTGTGGATCGCTTACTCTAGCCAAGTAAGTAGTAAACACATGATACCATGAACTTCTTATAATGACCACATATATGTCCAATGTAGTAAAGATGAGGCTAATGGGATGAGTTAAGAAGGAGTACTTCGGGATAAATAAAGAATAAAGTTTAATTGTTCATAGGTGATGGATTTCACACGAACAAGTCAAACGGGACAAATAAAGAATAAAGTTTGATTGTTCATAGGTGATGGATTTCACACGAAAAGTCAAACGGGTTAAATAAAGAATAATGTTTGATTGTTCATAGGTGATGGATTTCACATGAACAAATCAAATGGGTTAAATATAGAATAAAGTTTAATTGTTCATAAGTAATGAATTTCACATGAACAAGTCAAACGGGTCAAATAAAGAATATGGTTTGATGTTCAAAAGTGACGGATTTCACACGAACAATTCAAACGGGACAAATAAAGAATAAAGTTTGACTATTCATAGGTGATGGATTTCACACGAAAAGTCAAACGGGTTAAATAAAGAATAATGTTTGATTGTTCATAGGTGATGGATTTCACATGAACAAATCAAATGGGTTAAATATAGAATAAAGTTTAATTGTTCATAAGTAATGAATTTCATATGAACAAGTCAAACGGGTTAAAGAAAGAATAAGGTTTGATTTTCAAAAGTGACGGTTTCACACGAACAATTCAAACGGGACAAATAAAGAATAAAGTTTGACTATTCATAGGTGATGGATTTCACACGAAAAGTCAAACGGGTTAAATAAAGAATAATGTTTGATTGTTCATAGGTGATGGATTTCACACGAATAAATCAAATGGGTTAAATATAGAATAAAGTTTGATTGTTCATAAGTGATGAATTTCACATGAACAAGTCAAACGGGTCAAATAAAGAATAAGGTTTGATTGTTCAAAAGTGATGGATTTCACACAAACAATTCAAACGGGACAAATAAAGATTAAAGTTTGACTGTTCATAGGTGATGGATTTCACACGAACAAGTCAAACGGGTTAAATAAAGAATAATGTTTGATTGTTCATAGGTGATGGATTTCACATGAACAAATCAAATGGGTTAAATATAGAATAAAGTTTAATTGTTCATAAGTAATGAATTTCATATGAACAAGTCAAACGGGTTAAAGAAAGAATAAGGTTTGATTTTCAAAAGTGACGGTTTCACACGAACAATTCAAACGGGACAAATAAAGAATAAAGTTTGACTATTCATAGGTGATGGATTTCACACGAAAAGTCAAACGGGTTAAATAAAGAATAATGTTTGATTGTTCATAGGTGATGGATTTCACACGAATAAATCAAATGGGTTAAATATAGAATAAAGTTTGATTGTTCATAAGTGATGAATTTCACATGAACAAGTCAAACGGGTCAAATAAAGAATAAGGTTTGATTGTTCAAAAGTGATGGATTTCACACAAACAATTCAAACGGGACAAATAAAGATTAAAGTTTGACTGTTCATAGGTGATGGATTTCACACGAACAAGTCAAACGGGTTAAATAAATAATAAAGTTTGATTGTTAACAAGTGATGGATTTCACATGACTAAATCAAACGAGACAAATAAAGAATAAAGTTTGATTGTTCATAGGTGATGGATGGATTTCACACGAACAAGTCAAACGTGTCAAATAAAGAATAAGGTTTGATTTTCACAAGTGATGGATTTCACACGAACAAGTCAAACGGGTTAAATAAAGAATAATAATTGATTGTTCATAGGTGATGGATTTCACGTGGACAAGTCAAAGGTTAAATAAAGAATAAAGTTTGATTGTTCATAAGTGATGGATTTCACACGAACGAGTCAAATGAAGTGTAATGATTGAATATAAATGTAAATGCAAACCGGGTAACGGGAGCGTTAAAATAAAAGAATAATGAGCCCGGTAATGGGACGTGATTAAATATAAATGTAGACACAAATTGAATAATGGGAGCGCGAAATATCAATGAGCCTGTGTAATGGGTTGTGAATGAATATAAAAGAAAACGCAAACCAGATAACGGGAGCGTTAAAATATTAAGATAAAGAACTCGGGTAACGGATTGTAATGAAATGATGGCGTAAACCAGATAACGGAACGCATAAATGATGTATGAAGTCATAGAAGCGGAAGAGTTGTCTGAACAAAAAAATGATCTAGTCTTGGACTACGATCACGCGGGTATGCGTGATACCATTAGATGGTGTCTCATCTATGTATGAAAACGAGTGTTTTAGGCAACATACACAAAATATGGTGGTTGCTACTAAAGATGGTAGTTGTAACTCGGTGGTGACGAATGGTCAATGTCGTTTGACCCGTGCACCAAGCTTAGGTGCAAGTGATCATCACCCAATTTGGAAAATAGATCCGGCAAGCGAATGCGACACGTTAATGACTCACGGGGTCATAGGAACGCAAACATTGCCAATACGGATCAAACATGGTCTAAGGGCCATATTAGGAATAGAAATAAATTAGCCTTCATGGTCAAAAGAGCCTTGATTGACGAATAAAAGAAAGATAAGGTAAATGATAGTTTGACTTCTTTTAACCATAAATGAGTGTGTTGACATCAAACATATTTAAAGAATTATTCGGGTTATAAATAGTGTTGTGACACCCATAATTCATTCTTACAAATTTCCAGTAAGTTTAACATTATAAAAATACAACTAATTTGAACTTTTATATATACATATTCTTACAAAAACTTTGACCATGCTCAAGGAGTTGATCATTTCTAACTAGTTACATGAAATCCAATATTTACAAAAGATGTTAAACATGAGTCTTTAGATAAACCTATTTAACAACTAGACATGATCTACCAAAATTCAAAACATTTTGTCCCATTTACATAAGTATGTTCGGAAGCGCATTGATGGCGTTATGGAGTGTGTCGTTCGGAGCGAAGCGTGGCCATTTAAGTAGGAATTTTACCTAAACACCACAACAAGTTCGGTTAACATTTTCATGTAATATAAAATACTAACTTTTAGCAAAATAAAATGATAATACGATTATCCCATTCTTAACTTTAGTTTTTATTAGACTAAAATAAAATTAGTTTGTTAACCCGATCATATCGGTTCCGCACAAAACCATTCTTCCTACTTTCTTATTCTAACTCGGTTGACCCGTTGATAACGGATCAACTCGAAACCATTCTTTTTTACTTTATCATTTTTATCCAGTTGACCCGTTCATAACAGATCAACACGAAACCATTCTTTTTACTTTCTCATTTTTACCCGGTTGAGCTGTTCATAACGGATCAACTTGAACCATTCTAATATTTCGAACTTGCCTCACGAGTATTAACCAACTAGTGGTCATCGTATTAAACAAACTATAATCTTCCACGTAGTTTTAACATCATTCAACTACATCTAAATATTAACTACAAATAAGTAGACGAACTTATCTCGATCTTGAGCCTTGTCCCTTCTTCATTCAATCCTACGTAGATTATATTGTTCGCTTATATGCAAACACGTACACACACAACTTTCCTTCCACAACATATTTCCTATCAAGTTCAATTTCCACATCATCTTTATGCAACAAAACCCTCAATTCCTTTGAAGCTATTTAATTTGTCACTTAGGCATTTTGTTGAACACTTGGAGTGTGTACAACATTTTAAGCACCATGTACATGTGTTCTATACATAATTCATCAAATCAATTAGTTTCATATAATTCCTATTCAATATCAATCCCTTCTAGCAAATACTCTACTACACACAATTCATGCATCAATCATTAAACCAATTTGCACCTTATTGATCATCATGTTTAATCATAATATTATATCAAATGGGTTCCATTTCAAATCATCAAAATAACCAAAATTAGACATAGTTCATCTTCTACATGTTGATATTAACTAGCATTCATGTTCAATTTCATCAAACATTCATGGATTACACATAACCCATTTTATCAATATCACTAAAACATAAAAATCAACTTACTTGATAATAAGAACACTTAGATAGTCACAAAACTCAGTTCATGCATAAGTTCAAGCTTCAATATCTCTTTCAATTTGCTGATTTGGTGATGGCAAGGGGTTTTCCCTTTCTTTCTTTATCTCCTAGCGACACAGACACACTGATGTGTGTGTGTGTGTGTGTGTTTGTTTTAATTTTTGTTTTATTATTCCATCTTTCCATTCATCTCAATTTTGGCCCCTCTAGTTTGATGTTTATATTTTTATGGCCAAACCTATTCTTTTTAAGTCAAAACCTTACTTACACCTTAACTAGGATCATAATTCTAGTTGCCATTTTAACAATACTTGTGTTTACATATATTCTTATTTAACAAATTCACATATATAAAGATTTTGGGGTGTTAAAAGTCTACCCCTTTAAAGGAGGTTTCGTCCCCGAAACCTAGTTACATACCAAATATTTCTGGGTAGTGTCACACATATCATCCTCTGCTTCCCATGTGAGATCCGATCCTTTTTTATGTTGCCATTAGACCAAAACTTATCTAATGGCCTTGTTGCGAAGGTTCTTCACTTAAAAATCCTTTATAGCCACTGTTCTTTCAATATAATTCATTCTTTCATCCAATTCGATATCATCAAGAGGCACATAAGCGGTTTCATCCGCGAGACACTTTCTCAGTTGTGACACATGAAATGTGTTATGTATACCATCTAATGTCGTGTGTAGATCCAAACGGTATGCCACTTTCCCATCTGAGCTAAGATTTTGAAAGGTCCGATGTACTGGGGACCCAGCTTTCCTCGTTTACAGAACCGAATTATAACCTTCCATGGTGAAACTTTTACTAGTAGGTGGTCCCCTACTTGAAACTCAATTGGACGTCTTCTTTGATCCGCATAGGATTTTTTCCGGTCTTGTGCCGCCTTCAATCGAGCCCATACGATATTGATCTTCTCGTTAGTCTTGGCCACTGCATCCTTGGGCACGATTTTTCTTTGTCCCACTTCCCCCCAACACACGTGAGTTCTACGTTTTCTTCCATACAACATTCGTATGGTGCCATTTGAATGCCACTGTGATAGCTATTGTTGTACGAAAATTCCACTAACAGAAGTGGTCGTCCCAACTCCCACCAAAATCAATAACGCAAGCCCTTGACATATCTATGAGCATTTGAATGGTTCGTTCAGATTGCCCATCCGTTTTGGGGGTGATAGGTTGTACTGAAATGCAACTTTGTACCCAAATTCTCATGAAATCTTTGCCAAAACCGTGATGTGAATCGGGTATCCCGATCTGACACAATGGATACGGGCACCTCGTGGCGGGATATGATCTCGTTTACGTAAACCTCTGACAATATATCCGAGGAGGCGGTTTCTCGAATTGGTAAAAAGTATGCGCTTTTGGTGGCGGTCTACTGTTACCCATATGGTATCATGGCCTTTCTTTGTTTTGGGAAGTTTGGTTACTAGATCCATAGTTATATTTTCCCACTTCCACATCGGAATTTCTAACGGTTGCAATTTACCATATGGCTCTTATGTTCCGCCTTTACTTGCGAACAAGTTACACATTTCCCAACATATTTAACAATATCGTGTTTCACTCCGGCCACTAGTAACTCTTCTTTAACTCGCGTTATATTTTTGTCGTCCCGGATGGATCGAATATCGAGACTTATGAGCTTCTTCGAGTAGTGCGGCTTTTACTTCACAAAACCATGGTATCCAAATCCAGCTAAACCTGGTTTTAAGCCCATTTGAATTATCCTCTAACTTATCCATGTAGCCCTTCGTCCTCTCTTTCTTTGGGTCTTCCACGCTTAAGGGTTTAATTTGAGCTTCCTTTATCATTCCAAGGAGGTGGGTGTAACTATCATTCTCATAGCTTTTACTCGTATCGATGATGGATAATCCTTTTGACTTAATGCATCTGCTACTACATTCGCCTTACCTGGATGGTAAAGAATTTCACAATCATAATAAATTCCAGCCGCCTTCGTTGTCTTATGTTTAGGTCTTTTTATTCAAAGAAATATTTGAGACTTTTGTGATCTGATTAAATCGTACACTTTGCCCCATACAGATAGTGCCGCCATAACTTTAACGCGAACACTACGCCGGCCAGTTCTAGATCATGCGTAGACTAATTGCCTTCGTGTGGTTTAAGCTGCCTTGAGGCGTATGCTATAACCTTACCCCATTGCATTAAAACACCTCCCAACCCCTTTCGTGAAGCGTCAGTGTAGACAACCAAATCTTCCGACCCTTCTGGTAGGGTTAACATCGGTGATTTAGACAATCTTTTTTTCAAGGTTTGAAATGCTTCCTCTTGTTTGGGCCCCCATTAAACTTCTCATTCTTATTTGTTAACTTAGTCATTGGAAAGGCTATTTTGGAGAAGTTTTGTATAAATCTTCTGTAATACCCAGCTAAACCTAGAAAGCTTCTTACTTCACTTGGGTTCCTTGGTGAAACCCATTTCGTGACAGCCTCCACTTTGGACGGGTCTACCAAGATACCATCCTTATTGATCACGTGGCCTATAAATTGTACTTCCCTGAGACAAAAAGCGCATTCATAAAACTTCGCATATAACTTTTCCTTACGGAGTGTCTCTAGTACTTCACGCAAATGGAGTGGCGTACTCAACCTCACTTCGAAAATATACCAAAATGTCATCTATAAATACTATTACAGACTTATCAAACATGGGCCAATACACTCGATTCATGAGGTCCATAAATGCAGCCAAGGCATTAGTTAGTCCAAAGGACACTACCAAAAACTCGTAATGTCCGTATCGAGTTCTAAATGTGATTTTCGCCACATCCTACTCCCGTACCCGCAATTGGTGATACCCCGAGCGTAATTCAACTTTTGAGAACCAACTCGCCCCTTGCAATTGGTCAAAAGGATCATATATCCGGGCAGGGGATATCTGTTCTTTATTGTCAGCTTGTTTAGCTCTCGATAGTCGATGCACATGCGCATCACACCATCCTTCTTTTTCACGAAAAATACGAGGTCTCCCCAAGGTGACACGCTCGGGGGTATAAAGCCCTTATAGAGCAATTCTTGTAGCTGTGTCATGAACTCCCGCATCTCTGTGGGAGCTAATCTGTAGGGAGCTTTGGCCACCGACTTAGCACCTGGGTTTAGTTCTATGCGAAATTCCACCTCTCGCTCGGGTGGTAGTCCCCGCAATTCGTCCGGAAATACGTCCGAATATTCATTCACAACTTTTACCTTCTCAAATTCTGGTGCATTCTGATTAGTATCTATTGCGCAAGCCAAGAATACTTTACCTTCGTTTCGTGCGTATTTAATTGACTCAACAATGGTGCATAACTTCGTCTCTAGTTTTCTTTCCCCATGAATGCTTACCCAATTCCCACTAGGAAATAGGATGCGAATGACCTTAGCTTCACATTGGATTTCTGCATGGTATTGAGATAACCAATCCATGCCCACCACTACTTTTAATTCCCCAAAAATCATGGGTATAAGGTCTATTTCGAATTCTTTGTTCTCTATATTGATCTTACAGATTTTACATACTTCGTGTAACAAGTAGTTCTTGCTATCCACTGTTTCTACTTCTAAAGGTATACGCATTCGTTCAACTCGAAAAGAGGGGTAGCATAAAAGTTTGTTTGATACGAATGATCTACTAGCCCTAGAACCAAATACCAGATTCATGGCTATTAAATTAATTGAGAAAATACCTGATACAACATTCAGAAGAGCCTTAGCTTCTTTGGTCTTCATTTGAAACATCTTTCCCCGAGCCCTCAGGAAGTCTTCTTTCTTTCCATCCTTTTGATTTTTTTACTTAAACTACGGACAATCAGCCTTGACATGACCAGGGGTGAAGCAATTGAAACATGTTCTTGCGTGATTAGGGCATTTATAGTAAAGATGTCCTTCCTGACTGCAATTATAGCATCCCTTCTTTCCAACAAGCATTCCCCGGTGTGGAGTTTCTCGCAAGTTTTACATTTGGGCATGTTACTCATCGTGCTTTCATTCTTGCCATGGTCTTGAATCCTCGACTTCTTTGACGGGTTTTGGTTGGTGAACTTTTCCGATGATCTCTTTTCCCCCTTTCTACTTGTCGTTTTAACTCGATTTCCCTATCCCGAGCCAAATTGATGAGCTCGTTTAAGGTTTCACATTTTGAAGGAGTGATGAACTCCCTAAACTCTACCTTCAACATGTCATGGTAGCGATTGATCTTCATTCTTTCCGACTTTACGAAATCCTGACAAAACATCAACTTGTCAAGAAACGTATTGCTAATTTCGTCAATCGACTCCTCCTTTTTCGAAGATGCAGGATGTCTTCTGAATTCTATCAATTGCTGACTGCGGGCAATGGTATTTTAGGAACGACCCTAAAAATTTTTGCCACATTAAAATTTGAAGCTTATCCTCACCCAATTCCTTACAATGAGCATCCCACCAATCTTTGGCTTGAAGCTTGAGTTGGCCCGTAGCAAACATTACCTGATCCTCCTTTTCACATCGACTACGTACAAAGACGACCTCTATACTAGAGATCCACCTTTGGCATTTTATGCGATCAATTTCCCCGTTGTATGTGGAGGGATTGATTACATGCCATGAAATCTCTGTACGTACATCTACGAGTTTCTTTCTTGCCTTGGGATTCAGAAATCAATTCCTTCCATTCTTCGATCTTGCTCGCCATCATAGTCTCAACCGCTTCTAAGACACAACTTTCTACCTCTTGAGCCAACTGAGTAAGGTTGGCTTGCATAGCCTTCCCCACTTCTTTCAAAATTTTCTCGTTCATTGCATCTTGTTGTGCCAACTCATTGTTATTCAAATCCCTTTCGTCCGTCATCTACATAAGTTTCATCTTTCTTTCATTAGAATATTCATTCATTAGATTCGTTGGTAATTCATAGCAATTATTATCATAATTCATACTTATGTGTCCATTCTATATCATGATGGAAACGATTACAAATCATCTATGTGTCATTAATACTTCGAAGGACTTAATATTTGATACATTCTTATCCTTTTTCGGGAACGTTATGTCCTCATCATGCCTTACCATAGCCCAAATTAGTCTCACATAACTTCTTATTAGTTATTTTTCACCTTTCGGAGGCCCCTTATTGGTTAAGGGACTCGTTGTGGAATAAAACTAACAAAAACAAAAACATTTCATTCTTTACCTATCCCGTCGTAAGCTACAGTGTCTCTACCGTAATTTACGGTAGAGACCCTTAGCCAAAACAGAAAATGTTGGCCTCGGTTACAACTAGCTGCCGTAGCCTACGACTCCTTTCTCCCTTCTATATCATTCTTGCCTTAAGCTACGACACTTTTACCATAGCTTACGATAGAGACTTCCTGCCAAAGTAGAGGCTCACAGCCGTAGCTTACGGCTTGTTGCTGCATTTATAAATGCTCTGCAGCCCATTAGTTACCCGTTTCAAAGTTTGCTCGATTAGGCCGGCCCATTACTTCCAAATACGCATTCCTCAAATCTTTTATCCATTTTACTTCCCTATAGGCTTTTTCCCTTAACATAACCCAATCATACCGAATTTATAAAGAATCATTAAATACTCACCTCCACCTTGCGTCTTGGAACAAACACACACATCCTCGTGAGCTTTTGGTTTGAGTCTGAGCATCTTACTCGTGCTCGAATCTTTCAAACCTTACTCAATGCGCTTCCGAACTTACTTATGTAAATGGGACAAAATGGTTTGCATTGGTAGATCATGTCTAGTTGTTAAATAGGTTTATCTAAAGACTCATGTTTAACATCTTTTGTAAATGTTGGATTTCATGTAACTAGTTAGAAATGATCAACTCCTTGAGCATGATCAAAGTTTTTGTAAGAATATAAATAAAAGTTCAAATTAATCGTATTTTTATAATGTTCAACTTATTGGAAATTTGTAAGAATGAATCAAGGGCGTTACAAGTTGGTATCAGAGATCAACTAGTTTCATATAATTCCTTCATTCAATATCAATCCCATCTAACAAAATCTCTACTACACACAATTCATGCATCAATCATTAAACCAATTTGCACCTTATTGATCATCATGTTTCATCATAATATTACATCAAATAGGTTCCATTTCAAATCATCAGAATAAACAAAATTAGACATAGTTCATCTTCTACATGTTGATATTAACTAGCATTCATGTTCAATTTCATCAAACATTCACGGATTACACGGATTATGTATAGAACACATGTACATGGTGCTTAAAATGTTGTACGCACCCCAAGTGTTCGACAAAATGCCTATGTGGCAAATTATATAGCTTTAAAGGAATTGAGGGTTTTGTTGCATAAAGATGATTTGGAAATTGAACTTGATAGGAAATATGTTGTGGAAGGCAAGTTGTGTGTGTACGTGTTTGCATATAAGCGAACAATATAATCTAAGTAAGAATGGCTTATGTGTAGGACTGAATGAAGAAGGGGCAAGCTTTGGAAAACAACAAAAGGCTCAAGATCGAGGTAAGTTCGTCTACTAACTTTCATACAAGATGCACATGTCTATTTCTAGTATTGTTAATGTAAAAAGTAGTGTATTATGGACGATAGTGTAAATTAAAGTGCAATTGTTTAATATTGGTAATGTATTATAGAATTTGTCAAAGAAATGATGCATATGCACATGTGCATGGATAATTGTTATTAGGAAAAAAATTTTTTTTTTGGTTTTTTAGTAACGAAATACAACTATTTAAAAAAATATATATTAAAAAAATTTGTGTTTTTTTTATTATTTTAGATATTTTGGTTGTGTTCATATTGGTTCTCATGGTTTTTGCAATAAAGAGTGGTTCTTAACGGATCCTTATATATATATATATATATATATATATATATATAGAGGGGATGATTCATTTGAGAAGAAATTTAATGTGAGAAAAAAAAAGAAGAAATGACATAATGGTAAAACATTAAATAGTTTATAACTTCTCTAATTAATTATGTTATCTCTCATTAATAAAACAAAAACATTTTATCCTATACATTTTAAAATTTAGCCTACATATGTCTTACATTTACTGGAATTTACCCTACACATATAAATTTACCCTACACCTTTCAAAATTTATCATACACATACTAAAATTTATCCTACATATGTCGAAAATTATCCTACACCAGAATTATTTTATCTTTAAAGAGTATATGAAAAAAAATGAGTTACAAGCTTAATTAATTAGCTAATTAATGACAATTATAGATTTACCTATATGCCCTTTTTATAATATTAAATACACACATTAAATGAAGTAAATGGAGAATTTCTATTGGTTTAAAAGTTATTCATTTTATTCTTACAAAATTTTTCTTCTCATTTGAACTCTCCACTACATATATATATATATATATATATATATATATATATATATATATATATATATATATATATATATATATATATATATATATATATATATATATATATTGTCAAAAGGGGTTTTGTGAGAAGTGTTTTAAACCCTTAGATTTTGTAGTTAATGGTTGAAATCAAAATGGCTTAAAATGTAAATTATGTTTATTTTTTTGACTAATTTGGTTAGATAAGAGATAATAGTGTCTTTTTATTTAACTAAAGAAACTACCATCAACCTCCATGCTCATGAGAGTTCCCTCCGTCTTTTTTAAACGTTAATAACTTTTTATATGTGACTTCGTTTTTTTAAATACATCATAATAACTAGTGTTTTTTAATCTTAAATATGAGTACCATATTGCTATACTTATATAGAGAAATAAAATTACGTTTCAATCAAATGTTTTAGTCCAAGGTGTTTTGTCTATGTTCATACAATAGTTTTTAATTGTATTGTGACTCAAGGTGATGTTTTAAACATCTGAAAACATTGTACTGTGATTTAAGTTAGGGTGTTTTAATATCGGAAATCAGGAAACATTGTATTGCTATTCAAGTTTAGTGTTTTAACATCTAGAGTAGCAATACAATCATTCCATATGTTAACACACCATAGTTGTATTACGATTAAAGTCATGGTGTTTTTGAAATCTGCATATGTGTTTTATACCTTTAAAATAACAAAAAAACATTCCAGATGTTAAAAATCATGATCAGTTATTGATGCGTAAATAAAAGAGTAATCTCCTAAAATAATTTCTATGGCGGTTACAATCTATTTTACAATTAAATTGTTTTTAAAGTGAATTACCTTATTACCCTTAATCCATAAAATTATATAATACCACGTGTCGTCTCCATAATTTTTCTTATAGTTCTCACAAACTTCACATCTTTTATAGGAACCTGAACCTATACACACACACACACACACATATATAGGTAGGGATTAGGGCTGCCTAAAATGCTCGCTTGGATTTAGCTCGGAAAAAGCTCCCTCGATATGGCTTGGTTTGAAAGTGAGCCGAGCTAGCTCGGCTTGCAACGAGCCGAATTGGCTCGATTGGCTTGCCTGGTAGTTCGGCTCGGGTTAGCTCGAATTATTTTCTTTATAATATATTCATTTTCATATGCATTATAATATATTACAAAAATCTTCTTATTATTTACATGTATTTAGGCTTGTAATTTAATATCTATAGCATATTTGAATGTTAATTACTATGCTAATAAACTAATATTGTATTTTGTGGAAACTTAAAACTTATTTTTCATTGTTGAACATGATTTTGGCTTGTAATGTATTGGGTTAAACTTATTTTGAATATGTTCTTTTGAAGTATTGAATAATATTTTAGGCTACTAAATTTTGAGAGTTATATATTAATTTTTCTTTCTAAAATCGAGCCAAACCAAGCCGAGCCAAGCCAGCTCGGTTTAAAACCAAGCCATGCCTAAGCTTAGATTTTCAGCTCAGTTTCAAATCCGTGCCTAGCCCGAGCTTGCCCTTGCTTGGCTCATCAACAACCCTAATAGGGATCCTAAAATAAGTTCATTCTATTTGAGAATCTTGAGAAGCATTCTGGACCACATATTTCTCTATTCTTTTCGTAATATACACATATGTATAGTTAAAAATTGACTATATACATACATGTATATTGTCAAATATTGGTTTATATACATATGTATATAGTCAATTTTAAACTATACATATGTATATATTATGAAAAACTTAGAGAAATATATGATTAAGAATGTTTCTTAAGTTTTTTAATTAGTCTAGTGCATTAAACGATTCGGTTGCAAAACTTGAACATGTCACAAATAATTAAAAAAAATACAAAAAGTGAACTATTGACTTAATTAGAAATTGAGGAAAAAAGTTAAAAGTTAATAGATGTTTTTCTTAACCAAATAAAGAGATAAGAGTTATTATATATATATATATATAAAATAAAGGTATTTTAAGTTATATATAAGACTTTTATAATAAATATGAACTAATAGTATATAATAACATACTTTAAACATATTTCACATAACTAAGTTGGTGGATTAAGTCATTATGGTTGAAGCCTATATTGAAAAAAATATAAAACTATAATAGAAAACAAATCTAATCTGACCCATTTAGCTGGGTTACAAATTTAATCATTCTTCTGTTAAACATCCAGAGCCAAAAAACGGTTTTGAAGCACCAAAGAGAATTGGTATCCGGGTATTGCTTTTTGTTTTTTGAACGGTCAACTAAATCACTGAAGAAACATCCTGTAATGCACTCAATTGAGTAAATGTATCCCCTCTTTTATGATGGTCAGAGTTAGATGCATACCCAAGTCATAGTTCCGGGGAAAACCCGTCAGCCCAAAGGCCCACTATGGTAAAACCCAGTTCGGCAAGGTTTCAAACTAGCGACCTCAAGAGAGACCTAGTTCTAAATTTTATTGTCACCATCAATGTTCTTCAAAGTGATATTAGTGAAAGTTGAATTTGAAACCTTAAGGAAAAAAACCAAATGACTAACTATTAGACAAACTTATTAGGACATATAGCCATTGCTCTAAACACGAGGAAATGGTTATAAAATAAATGGTTAATGGTTAATGGTTAATAGAGCATCTATATGGCTAACACCCACCAATATGACATCTTAGTTGTCATATAATATTTTATTTCACTTTTTAAAAACACCGATTTCCTGATTTTCTCGACAATGCTACATATTTAATAAATAATTTTACATTTTTAAATCATCATCACTTTATATATATTTAATCACCAAAATAATAACTTTTATAATAACTCACAAGTGTTTATAGAAAGTTATGAAAATTGTAATAATAAACTATATGAATTCATTTATCGTATAAATTTAATACAAATATCGTAAAAACTTATATCAATTGATGTTTTGAATAATTAAAACGTTACATATTTTTATTATTCTATCTAATACTACATTTAAAACGTTATAGATATATAAATAAATATGGCGTACAATTTATTACGATAAACGCTCTCCACATAAGATTTAACAAAAACTCTATAAATTCTAATAAATAAAAACCGTCTTAAACCACGTGCCTTTCACTTAAGCCATAATTTTCATATGTCATTATCATACTCTTTACTGTTTTGCTTTAGAAGGGAAAACACAAAACTTTTGTTGATTTTTCTATCGTAAGTTTTAAAGTAATTAGACTTTCCTTTTAATGCAGATTATTTCCTTTTAAATGTGATTGCAAATCATAAATCTTAATAAATACAATAACATTTTGAAACATAATCTATAATTTTAGCTAATATAAACTGACTTATTAAAATTATAATATATATTTTACACAATCAATATAGTTTAAATTGCATTTTTTGTTTAAATAAATTAATATAATATTTATTACCTTTTATGTATTATTATTATTTTTTGAATGAAATTTTGAATAATAACTAAACACCATTTCTATATTTAAAATATGTGTATATCTTGTAAATAAAAAAACAATTTGATGTTTAGGAAATGATCATTAATAAAAGTCAAACACAATCACTATCAATGGTTGGATTATACTTAAAATAATTGATTTTTTTCTCATGAGAGTTGTATATAACACTATCAAGAATAAACAGAATACACAAACTCAAGTTACTAATATTAGACAAAGATGAAAAATGTTACAAATAAGACGAAAATGTGGTGTACAAAGAAATATTAGAGATTTATAGATTGATTGTATGTTTGTTACTTACCAATTAGGTTGGTGACCCATTGACAAAGACAAAAGCGTTTAGGTATACTTAGATTTGAAGGTCTTAGATTAAAGATTTCAAGTCTTACATACAACAGAAATAATAATGAAAATAGAAAACTTTTATATTGTAATTTAACATTTTCCCATATTTAATGCATCATTTCGTTTTATTATATAATATATTATATAAAGTAAAGTATATTATATAAAACGATTTGTTTTTTCGTATTTATTTGTTAATGAGAAGCAAATTTGTGTTAAAGAGTAGAGGATGTTAGAATATGTTAATAATTGTAATACGAGAACCAATTGTGAGTATAGTAGCATCTACATTTCTGTGTAATTTATCAAATCAATAGATTTATAAGAAGTATTTTATTTATACAACCGGTGTAATACACGAGATCTTAAACTAGTAAAATATAAATAAAAGGGATTTTTACATACTCCCCTCTCCTAAGAAGCCTTATAACATATTTCCTCAATCCTTAAATTTAGTTACATATTTACCTTCTTAAAGAAGCCTAATTACATATTTCCCCTTCTTAAAGAAAGCTTATTACATATTTCTCCAATTGCTAAATTTAATTACATATCTCACCTTTCTAAACCGCCATATATTACGTATTTATCCATTTCATTAAAAATATTCATATAGAATTACTATTTTACGCTTAATGAGTTTATTCTAAGAAAATTATGACTAAGAAAATAATTACTATTTACCTGTAAGTTTGATTATTAGCAAACTTTAAAAAATATATCTTACTCTGATTCTAATAGAATACTTATATTGATAATATACTTATATTTTTAGAATGATCAAATAAATGATTTTTTATAAACCATAACAACAGAAATATGACAAGTCAATACAATTCCCATTCTATGTTATTCGAAACAAACAATAAAACTTGTAATATCTTTATTTTTTTAAGTAATTACAATATCGGTTCATATATATTTCTTGCCTTCATGGCCATTTAGTTTTGAATTACGTATAAGTCCCCTAAACGTATAATTTACTCAATATACTTAACGACCACACCCTATAACTTCGTTCATGATTGTTTCTATAATGATAGGCTAAATGTTAATAAAGAGTTTATATAAAAAACAAATAAATACATTTTCTAATGTTATATTTTTTGTTTAATTGATTTTATTAGAACAGGAAATATATAATTAATTTTTTAATAAACTAATTAAGGGTAAAATAGTAATTTTATAAGAGTATTTTTACTGAAAGGGATAAATATGTAATATATGGGGTTTAGAAAGGTAAAATATGTAATTAAATTTAGGGATTGAGGAAATATGTAATAATTTTTTTTAAGAACAGGAAATATGTAATTAAATTTTAAGATTTGGCAAATATGTAATACGGCTTTTTACGAGGGAAAAATATATAAAAATCCCTCAATAAAAAAACTTAATTTTGGCCTCCACCTCATTCCGTTCTTAGTCATCCAAGATTTCAGACAGATTCTACATATTCCCCCACAAGCGTTTCCTATGGTGCTTCCAATTCGCCATACGTCTGCATCTGATGGACTTATAATGACACGTTTAAGATGCTCTTACAATCAGAAATTAAGCATCGGGGCCCTGATGCATGTCTAAAAACTATTCAATATATCATGATTTTCGAAATAAAACGATATAATACGTGCAGACTAAAAATAAAGTAACTTAAAATCTAAAATAAAAGGTATGCGTCAAATAAGTATGTATATAAGTGCTGCTTTCTCTTCATCCTAAAAGTTGAAATGAAGCAAATAATGAATTGAATATTTTACTATCAATGTCCAAAGGAGGCCACAAAAGGGAGTGAGCTTTTGATGAACCGAAGTCCACACTTTGTATTTTGAAGTTTGAAGTTCATTGTGTCGGTATGCAATCGTACAAACCTATCTAAATGAACTTTAGAAAGATTTAATTACTTTTTAGCAATCTTTTTCCTTTTTTTTTCATGGCAACTTTCTACAATTCCGTACGGTTTATGCGACTTAAACCTAAGACCTCCCCCCTCCTAAGGTGTTTAAAGGTTTTGTCTTTGCTAATAAACCAGCACCTCATTGGTTTTTTTAGCAATCTTTTACTAATTAATTATCAAGTGTAAGGTTCATTGGGAACACTAACAAAGTGGGGACCGACTCAAACGAACTACGATTGGACTCATTTTAGCAACATTGGAACCGGCTCACCGAAACCTAATTAGGATCTCTTAACCCTAAATCCTAGTTCCTAACCCCTAAATAAATGAGGGTTTGGCTTTTATGGTCTTATATTAAGGGTTGCTTTTGGGTTTAGCTTTGGGGTTTAGTTTTAAGGTTAATTATTAGTATTTAGAGTTTACCTTTAGTGTTTAGCTTTTAGGGTTAATAATTTAGATTTTACGGTTTAGCTTAGGTTTTAGCCTTATTGTTTAGCTTTAGGGTTTCGGGTTTAGGATTTAGGATTAAGAGATCCTAGTTAGAGTTTGACAAGCCGGTTACAACGCCGCTGGAATGAGTTCAATCAGAGTTCGTTTGACTCGATTCCACACTGTCCTCCAATGAACCGTCCCTTAATTATCAATTACAATACATAATCATGTTCTTATAATTATTTTCATTGAATTGTCTCTGATTTTAGGTACTTCAATTTTCTGAATCATCCCCATCGGAAAGTATACAGGAGAACCCTTATCGAGTTTTGGAACAATGTTGTGACAACAAGAACATGATTGCTAGAGCAGTCGCTAAGCGTTACAGTTTTGTAACAATGTTATGACAACAAGAACGTGATTGCTAGAGCAGTCGCTAAGCGCTACATTCTATAATAATTATAATAATTAGTTAAATAAATACTATAGTGTTAAATGGGAGGATTGGCATTCAAGAAAAATAAATAAATAGAGCGATGTAATTTATTTATGGAAGGACATTGGGAAGACCTATATCAAGTATAAATAACTTTTTGTTAAATATCTATATAAGTTGAAAGAGATCTAACATATTCAAATATAAAACTAAAATGATTAAAGTAAAAGTTGAATTTATAAAGTTAATAGACTTTATAAGTTTATTGGAAATAATTGTATAGTAGACCCACAGAGTTCCTCACGTGATTGGTGTAGTGATTATATTCCTATAGACATTCACAGGCTACGTCAAACATCTTTCTCATTTTTATTCTCTCTCACCTACTTTTGTTCCATTTAAATCCATTTATAAACATACTTTTTTTAATGGTATGAATTATTTAAAAATGTCAGGAAGTTCTAAGATACGTTGTCTTAATCGAGTCCATGCTAAAGAACTCCTTCACCCAATAGAACCTTAATTTAAACTTCTCAATGAGAAACCCTATCACCTAGACTCGAACTTGAGACATGAAGGGAAAAACTCACCGAGCCACCATCAGTAGAACTTAAATACGTGACCATCAGCAGAGCACTAGTGATGGTTCCAGAGTTTATTTGTTTCAACATGGGTCCTGAGTTTAATAACCCTAAACTCTCACATACCACTTAATAAACCGTTGCTTAAGTCTATTTTTTATTAATTTTAACTATATAAGATAATTTATAAAGTACACAACTTCCAAAAAAAAGTTTACATGATTAATTTAAATAGCGGAATTTGCCCGCACGATGCAGCAAAAAATCGCTATGCCCTTTACCCTAACGGAAAAATAAATTAAGTTACTAATTTGGATGAAAATAGCAAAAACATGCAAACCTGAAAGACTCAAATGAAAAAAAGTCATTTTTATAAAACAATCAAATATGAACAAACCTTATAGAAGATTTTAGCATTTTACCTTTTTTTTTACCATTCACTCGCAATTATTTATTTTATTCTGCCTCTAATTCCTTCATGTGCTATTTTGATGAGCGTTGTGGTGGAACGTATTAGGAATTTTTCCTCTCCACTGGCAATCTCACATCATTGAAGTCTCCCAACATCACCCCAAAGCCCGTGAATGCCTCTTTAATCTAAATAAGCTCCGACCAGAGACTCCTGCAGCTAATCGGATCATTGGGCGCGTAGACATTGACAATATGTAAGACCCTTTCTTATTTAATTGAAATTCTATAAAAATTTTACATTTAAATGTATAAATATAAATATACGTCCGTAATATCGAGTTTCTTGAAACTTGTTTTTAATTGTCCGTAAAACGTTTGCCTACGTATTTAACCTGAAATCCTTAACCCGGATTCCTAATTTTATAAATTATGCAAACGATTACTCGGTTTATGCATATTTTTATTTTAACCCGTTATGAATTTAAGCACGTAAGCTCAATTTATCCACATCCATTCATAACTCTTAATCTCACCTTATGATCTTTATTCATCCATCATCACAACTCCAATTGTGATGGATTATGATAGGAAAATCATTATATTCCCATACTTTCCTAGAGTTTGACACTTTTACGAAAATGACCCATTAGGTGTCATTAGGCCTAAATGATTTAAACCTTCCACTTTATATTACCAGAAAGATTGTTCAAGTTATAAAACTCATATTTAAACTACTCTTAAGGGTCGTTTTCCCGATTTGTAATTTGAGGGCGTTTTGGTCAACTTTAGTCCTTTTACGACGAAGGACTTTTAAATGCATATTTTTACCAAGTGAGCACCTTTAACCCATGATCTATTATGTTCCTAAAAACATAATGTCTACAATGTAAATTATTAGATATAGCTCTCTTTAGGTAATCCAATGTTCACCCATGACTCATTTAACTCTCATAAGACCTTAAGGTCTCATTGAGAGATTTACCCATTACAGATACTGAAGAAACACCGGTTTAACAAGGAGAATATCCGGGGGATATCTTTGTTACAACTTAATGTCTCTGCATGAAAGGTTGTCTCTCAATTGCTCTTCTGGGTGATCTCACTTCTGATTATCTTCAAAACTAGCAACGCCGTCAGCCTCTTCACGGGAGAAAGGGGAGGGTTTTCTCCGTGACCACACTCTGGCGTGAGAATAAGTATTTGGGATTGCAAGGTAATTAGCAAGTAGTACTAGTGAGTGAGCTAGAAAGCATGTCCGTTACCTTGTGGCTGATCCTTAATTTATTGTCACACCCCAACCGATGGCGGAAATATCGGAGTGAGACGAACTAGATTGCTCGAGACATCATAACACTATTTGCGACAATATTTAAATTAACAACCCATTTCATTTCATAACATCAAAATTGTCAAGGTTACACCGAATATTCAAATACAAGATATAACAACAAAACAAGTTCAATAATAACATAATGATTAACTTAGTGTTCTAGGCGTGTTTCTATGCCATTCCTACTAAGTTCCATCATAACAACTTCATCAACCTGCAACATGTTAAAAAGTACAGTTCAATAACAAGTATTGGCGAGTACACAAGTTTAATATCATAGCATAAGTATAAAATCCGTTTAAACAAATTCACATGAATAGCTAGCATACAAGATAAGTGTAAACAAGGCATGTGAATCTACAAGTCAATCCTCTAGTGTATCGCAAAATAGATTAAAACTTAACATTGGCCACAAGAATACGGACGGTGCGTTACTCCTATAGCGCTATACATGTTAATGGAGGCTTGATCATAGTTAATAACATTTAGATCACATAAGAATATACCAAGTAACAATTCAAGTAGCATAAGACTAAAGCATGTTGATGGATTGTTTGTGTATAGAATAAAGTGTGATTTAGTGTAGTTTTAGTAAATTAATCATGTTGCACCAAATTAGTGGAAAGCATAAAAGGGGTCGAGTGTACTCACGATTTTGCAAAGTGATATCTGTGAGAGAGTTAGGTTGATTTAGGGGATGGAACACCAAGTTTATCCTACACAAGGCAAACGTAGGTGTGTGAGTATTAGATTTAACGGGGGAGTTCAATGAGTTTAGGAATTTAAAATAGGCAAGGAAAGTATGTATAAACGAAAGTGTTTATCTAGACATTAACGCTCGTTTTCGACACTAATAAGCCCCGAAGGGTGTTTGAGTTTTTTGGGTCATGCCCAATAGAATCGTAACTTTTGTTATGTCTAAGATAATATAACCTACTTTTGGGACAAATAACCATTTGGTCATGGTCAAAGGTTTGGTTATATTAAGTATTTACATATAGTTATAATATTACTACTTTATCATATAGTTCATGTAATTCATAGATGTCATGTAAGTCATATAAGTCATGCATGGAGGTAGGAGGATAACTATCCTAAACCTCTTTCATAAGTTCACCATTACACAAGATTGACACAAGGACAATCCGGATGGTCAAGAATTATGGAAATCATCAAGTGAGGGGTTGATTAAATAGTTGAATGGCCAAGGCCTTCATGTTATCACACCTACACCAACACAAGCTTGAAAGCTTTGATGGCTCAACACTTGTGGGTTTGAAACCCCTAGTAAAAACCACAAGTTTAGAGACATGTTATGCCTCTTGATTGTATGTTAACAAGTCTAGCTTAACACTAACCATAAGCTTGGTTAGTGGCATAAGTAGCATAGATTTATTATGTTAAAAATAAGTTCGAAAAAGTTTTATAAGTTATCTTCCAAAACAGAAAGTTTGGCCCCAAAAATGGTGTGATTCCACCTTGGTTTTCCGTGGAAAACCTATGGTAACATCCCATAGGGCTTAGTAAACAATGTTGAGGAAGAAAACATGAAGAAAACTTTGAAAATATTAAAGTTTAAAAAGATAAAAATGGGCAGAAATTTTATGGCACTTTAGACCTCAAAAATGGTGAGATTTCACCTTAGTTTGCCCAAGCAAACTTGTGAAAACCTTCCAAGAGCTTATCCAAGTGTTTTAGAAGAAGAAACAAGGAAGAATTCGTTGAAGTGAGTTAGAACTAAAAAAAAAACTCAAATATGGCTGCTGCGTTTTTTGAATATGTGAGGGACTTTGAGAGTGTTTTTGAAGTGTTTGGAGGCTTGTAAAAGTGGGAAATGGATGGGGGAAAGGTTGTTTATATAGGGAAGGGATTAGGTTTCAATGGGTTGGGCTTTGGATAATATTAGTGGGTGTTTAAACTTGAAACAAGCCCAAAACATCAACATATGGCAACCCTCTTTTTTTGTTTTTTTTTGTTAATTAATTTATATAAATGGTTTTAATTGTTATATAAATAATGTATTTTATATGTAAATCAAGTGTGAAGTGTTTTGGAAGATTAAAACATGATAAAGGTGTTACATAATCCTAAACATGTGTTGCAAATAATTAACTTAAGTGTGGCAAGAATCATGGTGCCAAAAGTCTATGCATTTTGCGTTTAACTTGTTGATTGCTTGCTTGATTAGAAACGTTTAACTTTCATGAATATATGATAAGAATATGTAAGTTGATTCGAAGCTATAAATTGTGTAACAAATGTGTGTATGATCATAGATATAAATGCGTATAAAGATTGCGAATTGCGTATAATCGATCAATTTGATTACAATCAAAGCCTTAGATTTACAACGATTCGGAAATGAAATACGATTACAAGGTTTGGAATTTCCAAAAATAGAAGCACGAAGCAGACTTGCTAAAAATGGAAAGATACAAATGCGAAGCGTTACAGTCTCCCCTATTTAGGGAATTTCGTCCTGAAATTTAGGAAGATGCAACGAACAAATACGGATGCTTAGACTTCATGTCGCTTTCAAGTTCCCAAGTAAATTCAGCGCCACGTTTTCCTTCCCATCGAACCTTCACGATAGGAATTCGACTGCGCCTTAGTTGCTTAGTAACTCGGTCCATGATTTCGATTGGTTTTTCCATGAAGTCAAAGTCTCATTGATTTGAAGATCTTCAAGTGGAACTTGGAGTCCTTCTTCGGCGAGACATCTTTTTAAGTTTGAGACGTGGAAGGTAGGATGAATGTTGTTGAGCTCTTGTGGTAGTTCCAGTCGGTAGGCTACCTTGCCAATCCTCTCGATAATCTTGAAAGCACCAACGTAGCGAGGAGCAAGCTTTCCTTTTTTCCCGAAACGAACCACACCCTTCCAAGGGGATACCTTGAGAAGTACAAAGTCACCAACGTTGAATTCCAAGGGCTTGCGTCTTTTATCTGCGTAGCTCTTTTGTCGGCTTCTAGCTTTCAGCAAATTGTCCCAAATCTGCAAAATCTTGTCCGTCGTCTGTTGTATAAGCTCGGGACAGGTGATTTGAGCTTCCCTGATCTCGTGCCAACAAATAGGCGATCGACACTTGCGTCCATACAATGCCTCGAAAGGTGCCATTTGAATACTCGCGTGGTAACTGTTACTGTACGAGTATTCGACCAAAGGCAAGTGCATGTCCCAGTTTTCACCAAAATCAATTACGCAAGAAAAAAGCATATCCTCTAGAGTTTGGATAGTATGCTCGGTTTGACCATTGGACTGAGGATGGAAAGCAGTACTAAGATTGAGTTCAGTATCAAGGGATTTTTGAAATGTTTGCCAAAGGCGAGAAGTGAAGCGACCATCACGGTTGGAGATAATGTCAACGGGGACACCGTGACAACAGATGATTTCATCCGTGTAGATACGAGCCAATTTCTTAACTCGGTAGTCTTCACGTATGGGGAGGAAATGAGCAGACTTGGTCAAACGGTCGATGATTACCCAAATACTATCGTGACCGGATGATGTACGAGGGAGCTTGATTATGAAATCCATAGCAATACTCTCCCATTTCCAAACAGGAATTTCTGGATGTTCTAGTAAACCATAGGGTCTTTGATGCTCGGCCTTTACCTTGGAGCAAGTAAGGCACTTCGAAACGTAGCAGGCGATATCTTTCTTTATTCCAGGCCACCAATATGATGCTCGGAGGTCATGATACATCTTATCGGCGCCAGGGTGAATAGAATATCGAGATTTATGAGCTTCACTCATCAAGTGGTCACGAAGATTATCACGATTAGGAATCCAAATACGGTCGAGATAGCACATGATGCCATCGGGTTTGGTCACAAGTTGGTTTCAACACCACACTTCAACTCATTTATCGAGGTTACCCTCATTAACGGTCGAGTATTGTGCCTCACGAATCATCTCTTGAAGCTTTCCCAAAGTTTGATAGCAACGTACATTCTTAACATGAGTTTTCTGAACTAAGTGCGTCGGCCACAACATTCGCTTTACCAGGGTGGTAGCGGATATCGCAGTCGTAGTCGTTCAATAGTTCTACCCAACGACGATGACGCATGTTGAGTTCTTTTTTATTAAAGATGTGCTGAAGGCTCTTATGGTCGGTGAAGACCATACAATTTGTACCATAAAGGTAGTGTTGCCATATCTTTAACGCAAAAACAATTGCACCAAGTTCATGGTCGTGTGTAGTATAATTTTTCTCATGAATTTTGAGTTGTCGTGACGCGTAAGCGATAACCTTGTCTCGTTGCATAAGATCGCAACCAAGACCTTATATTGAGGCATTGCAATACACGGCAAAATCGTCATTACCATCGGGAAGGGTTAGGATAGGAGCATTGTAAAGCATGTCCTTGAGCGTTTGAAAAGACTGCTCTTGTTCGGAACCCCAAACAAAAGGTTTTTGAGTCAAGGAAGTGAGAGGCATGGCAATTTTTGAAAAGTTAGAAATGAAACGACAGTAATAACCGGCTAAGCCGAGAAACGAATGAATTTCGGACGGAGTCTTAGGGGCGATCCAATTTTTCACCGCCTAGATTTTCGCGGGGTCAACGTGAATACCAAGTTCGTTGACGACATGACCAAGAAATTGAACCTCTTTTAACCAAAATTCACACTTGGAAAACTTGGCATAGAGACGTTGAGTTCGCAATAGCTGTAGGATAAGACGCAAGTGTCGCTCATGCTCTTCTCGCTTCTTGGAATAGATCAGGATATCGTCAATAAATACGATCACGAATCGGTCAAGATAAGGCTTACACACGCGATTCATTAAATCCATAAACACGGTGGGTGCCTTGGTTAGACCAAACGGCATGACTACGAACTCGTAATGCCCATAACGTATGCGAAACGCGGTTTTGGGTATATCTTCTTCGAGGAGTCGAAGTTGATGATAACCAGAGCGAAGGTCGATTTTAGAGAAACAAGTCGCGCCTTGAAGCTGATCGAAAAGGTCGTTGATGCGAGGAAGAGGGTATCGGTTCTTGACTGTAAGCTTGTTGAGCTCCCAATAGTCAATGCACATGCGAAAGGACCCGTCTTTCTTTTTAACGAACAGAACGGGAGCGCCCCAAGGAGATGTGCTAGGACGTATGAAGCCCTTATCAAGAAACTCTTGAAGTTGACTAGATAGCTCTTGCATGTCCAAGGGTGCTAGACGATAGGTGGATTTTGCGACCGGAGTTGCACCAGGAATGAGGTCGATGCGAAAATCAACAGAACGAGCAGGAGGAGGACCAGGAAGATCCTCGGGAAAGACATCAGGGAATTCGCACACAAGGGGAACTCCACTCACGCTTGGACCCTTCTCCTTCTTTTCCATAATGTGGGCAAGAAAGGCGAAGTATTCCTTACGCAAGTACTTGTTCGCATGAATACACGACATAAGCTTGAGACCTTTGGAAGGTTTCTCGCCATAGACATGTAAGGAATCATTATTGGGAAGGGGAAGGCGAATGCATTTTTCCAAACAAACAACTTCAGCACGGACTCGCCCTAGCCAATCCATGCCTACTATGATATCGAAACTACCCATCGGCATGGGTATGAGGTCAATAGAAAACGTATGATCATTGAGGTTTAATGAATAATTAGAAAGGACAGAATCGACGGTGACGGATTTTCCATCGGCGACTTCGACTTCGAATGATTTAGGCAACTTAGAACGACTACACATATACAAAGGTTCGAATTCAACGAATACAAAACTTTTATCCACACCAGTATCAAATAGACACGTAGCGTAAACATTATTAACAAGGAGCGTACCTGATATGACATCGTTTGAGTTTTGAGCTTGAGCCGTCGTGATGACAAAGGCTCGGCCGCGAGCTTGCTGCTGCTGCTAATTGTTGTTTTTGTTACGCTGCAGGCAGTTGTTGGCGAAGTGATGTGGGTCTCCGCATCTGAAGTAGGCACGAGCGGCAGGAGCAAGGGGTCGGTTTTGGTTGCAGGTAGGGTTTTGAGGAGGTGTGGTGGTCATGGCTCGAGCTTGGTTGGTGGGGGCTTCCGGAGCATTCCAGCATTGTTGGGTAAGGTGCCCATACCTATTGCAGATCGTGCATAGGCGGCACGGAGCGTAACCAGGTGATGGAAGGGACAGGTGTTGCACTTGGGATGGGGTCCGGTGTACGCTTTCTTGATGGGTTCGGGTGATGGCAAAGCTGGCTGGTGGGGGTTTGGCGGGGTGACTACCGCGCAAATCAGGCTCGAAGCCTTCCGCTTCTTGCCCTTAGTGTTGCTTCTTAGGGGTTTGGGTAAGGCAGGTTCGGTAATGGATTCAGTGGTTGCTTGGTGGGCTTTCCTTGGTGGAGCCTTGGCGGCTTCACGAAGGACTTGGCGGTTGTTCAAGCGAGCAGCCAGCCGAAAATCTTCCTCGAGGGTGTTGGGGGTGGTGGTATCGACCAGGTCAGCGAGGTTAGGAGGAAGGAAACGTATGTATTTAGCGACCGCTTTCTCATTAGTGTCGACTTGACTTGGGCAAATTACGCTTAGTTGCTTAAAACGGGTTGTGAGGCCAACGTTGTCATTCCCCACTTGCTGGAGGTTCCAAAACTCAGTCTCGAGTCGTTGGAGTTCGTAAGGGGGGCAGAATTCACTTTCCATTAACTTCTTGAGCTCGGCCCTAGAGAGGGCGTGGGCGACTTCGTTGCCACGAGCGCTACGCTCGGAAGTCCACCAATCAAGGGCTCTCGATTGGAACACTCCTGTGGCGTTCAAGGTGCACAAGTGGTCGGGGCAACCACTTTGGATGAAGGTGAGTTCAATGGCGTCGAACCATTGTAGCAGTTAAGTGGCTTCCCCCTCGCCAGTGAAGGGTAAGGGATTGCAAGAATAGAATTACTTATGGGTGAAGGTGGTTTTGTGTGGTTCGGCTTTGGAGTCGACAGAGGTATGAGGTGATTCGGCGTTAGGTGGGGCTGGACCTTGCTGACTATTTCGGGGATGACCTTAGCCATGTGTTCAGCCATTTGCTCAGCCATGAATTTCATACAGTCCTTCTTCGACATGGAGTCGGATTGGGACCTCGACTTAGACTTTGACTTCCTTCTTCCCGTAACGCTTTGAGAGAAAGACATCTAAAGGGTTGACAATAAAAGATAGATTTAGGATTTGATTGTAAAGTGTTGTTATAAAGAAAAAGTATCTGTTTTGAGCACATAGGCATCATGTAACACGTATAATTTCACATAGATAGCATAAGCATGTTGGCATTCAAAAGCATAAACACGTGTGATTTGCGTAAAGGAGTATAAATTTAGTTGGTTCACGAGAATTATTATTATTGTTTTTGGTTACGAAAGGCATGCGAATTGTGCATTGGGTTCGAAATGAATGAGATAACAAGTATTAAAACACATAGAAATTGAGATAACATAAAAGATAGGCTCAATAAAATATTTGAGTGTTTCGGGTTGAGAAACGTTGACTATTCCAAAGTGAATCGAGATCCTTTCAAATTAGAGAAACATGCTTGGCCTATAGGTAAAGTGCTCTCGTCGAGAAGTGATTAACGGCACTTTACCCTTCCAGTTACTACATGTCTCTAACCGATCGAAAAATCAAAACTTTGGCGAGATTGAAAATTCAGGAATGGGACTAGTTGACAAGGTGCAGGTTTCACCCCTAACTTGACAACATTGTACCCTAAGTGTGGTTGGTACTTTCCAAACGAGGAGCGTATTACGACTCATTGATAAGGGTCCACTAGAGTATGAAACGAAAATTCCCATCAAGATGTGGATTTCACTCCTAACTTGATGGTGTAATTTCGTGCAAAAACCAAATTTCGCGGATTGAGAGTGATCATCAAAGTGCGGGTTTGTAGTTTGAGTGTCTTCAAGTCTTCAAGTGTGTAAATTGTGTAAGTGTCTAGGAAAAACACATATATATATTTAAGACAAAAGAAATAGGAAGAAGCAAATAGGAAGAATTAACATTTTATTCATGAAGCAAGAATGGTCAAGTTGGTCACTTAAACTACAGACTAGGTCAAACATGGCAATTCTACCTAATTCCCTATAGTTATGGCTCTGATACCAATCTGTCACACCCCAACCGATGGCGGAAACATCAGAGTGAGACGAACTAGATTGCTCGAGACATCATAACGCTATTTGCGACAATATTTAAATTAACAACCCATTTCATTTCATAGCATCAAAATTGTCAAGGTTACACAGAATATTCGAATACAAGAAATAACAACATAACAAGTTCAACAATAACATAATGATTAACTTAGTGTTCTACGCATGTTTCTATGCCATTCCTACTAAGTTCCATCATAACAACTTCATCAACCTGCAACATGTTAAAAAGTACAGTTCAATAATAAGTATTGGCTAGTATACAAGTTTAATATCATAGCATAAGTATAAAATCTGTTTAAACAAATCCACATGAATAGCTAGCATACAAGATAAGTGTAAACAAGGCATGTGAATCTACAAGTCAATCCTCTAGTGTATCGCAAAATAGATTAAAACTTAACATTAACCACAAGAATACGGGCGGTGCGTTACTCCTATAGCGCTATACATGTTAAGGGAGGCTCGATCAAAGTTAATGACATTTAGATCACATAAGAATATACCAAGTAACAATTCAAGTAGCATAAGACTAAAACATGTTGATGGAGTGTTTGTGCATAGAATAAAGTGTGATTTAGTGTAGTTTTAGTAAATTAATCATGTTGCACCCAGTTAGTGGAAAGCATAAAAGGGGTCGAGTGTACTCACGGTTTGGCAAAGTGATATTTGTGAGAGAGTTAGGTTGATTTAGGGGATGGAACACCAAGTTTATCCTACACAAGGCAAACATAGGTGTGTGAGTATTAGATTTGACGGGGGAGTTCAATGAGTTTAGGAATTTAAAATAGGCAAGGAAAGTATGTATAAACGAAAGTATTTATCTAGATATTAACGCTCGTTTTTGACACTAATAAGCCCCGAAGGGTGTTTGTGTTTTTATGGGTCATGCCCAATAGAATCGTAATGATTGTTAAGTCTAAGATAAAATAACCTACTTTTGGGACAAATAACCATTTGGTCAAGGTCAAAGGTTTGGTTATATTAAGTATTTACATATAGTTATAATATTACTACTTTATCATATAGTTCATGTAATTCATAGATGTCATGTAAGTCATATAAGTCATGCATGGAGGTAGGAGGATAACCATCCTAAACCTCTTTCATAAGTTCACCATTACACAAGATTGACACAAGGACAATCCGGATGGTCAAGAATTATGGAAATCATCAAGTGAGGGGTGGATTAAATAGTTGAATGGCCAAGGCCTTCATGTAATCACACCTACACCAACACAAGCTTGAAAGCTTGGATGGCTCAACACTTGTGGGTTTGAAACCCTAGTAAAAACCACAAGTTTAGAGACATGTTATGCCTCTTGATTGTATGTGAACAAGTCTAGCTTAACACTAACCATAAGCTTGGTTAGTGGCATAAGTAGCATAGATTTGTTATGTTAAAAATAAGTTCGAAAAAGTTTTATAAGTTATCTTCCAAAACTGAAAGTTTGGCCCCAAAAATGGTGTGATTCCACCTTGGTTTTCCATGGAAAACCTATGGTAACATCCCCATAGGGCTTAGCAAACAATGTTGAGGAAGAAAACATGAAGAAAACTTTGAAAATATTAAAGTTTAAACAGATAAAAATGGGCAGAAAATTTATGGCACTTTGGACCTCAAAAATGGTGAGGTTTCACCTTAGTTTGCCCAAGCAAACTTGTGAAAACCTTCCTAGAGCTTATCCAAGTGTTTTAGAAGAAGAAACAGGGAAGAATTAGTTGAAGAAGTGAGTTAGAACTCACAAAAAAACTCAAATATGGCTGCTGCGTTTTTTGAATATGTGAGGGACTTTGAGAGTGTTTTTGAAGTGTTTGGAGGCTTGTAAAAGTGGGAAATGGATGGGGGAAGGTGGTTTATATAGGGAAGGGATTAGGGTTTCAATGGGTTGGGGTTTGGACAATATTAGTGGGTGTTTAAACTTGAAACAAGCCCAAAACATTAACATATGGCAGCCCTCTTTTTATGTTTTTTTTGTTAATTAATTTGTATAAATGGTTTTAATTGTTATATAAATAATGTATTTTATATGTAAATTAAGTGTGAAGTGTTTTGGAAGATTAAAACATGATTAAAGGTGTTACATAATCCTAAACATGTCTTGCAAATAATTAACTTAAGTGTGACAAGAATCATGGTGCCAAAAGTCTATGCATTTTGCGTTTAACTTGTTGATTGCTTGCTTGATTAGAAACGTTTAACTTTCATGAATATTTGATAAGAATATATAAGTTGATTCGAAGCTATAAATTGCGTAACGAATGTGTGTACGATCATAGATATAAATGCGTATAAAGATTGCGAATTGCGTATAATCGATCAATTCGATTACAATCAAAGCGTTAGATTTACAACGATTCGGAAATGAAACACGATTACAAGGTTTGGAATTTCCAAAAATAGAAACACGAAGCAGACTTGCTAAAACGGAAAGATACAAATGTCGAAGCGTTACATTTATAGCCGAAGATAGGTGTGTAGGAGACGGGCTGATGGGCCTTGGGCCCGGCTCAGACGACCAGGGATATCCGTTCTATCTCCTCTGCATCGATCATTAATGACCTCTGGCAGGACGTACGCTTTGTGGGATGTTGAATGGAGCTAGGTGTCATGGCAGTTGTCCCTAGTGTCAGACCTATAATCAGCTGAAACTGGAGATCGTGTGACAGTCACTGGCATGAGTTTGGTTGGTGTGCAGTCTGCCCTCTGCATTACTGTTCATGCGACACAGTCTAACACAACCTGCCGAGCGGCTATTGGGTCACAGCTCTGCCACTTTGTACCCTTGTATGTAGTCAACGCCTCTTTTCGCTTCTCCCTTCTGCGTGGCTTTATCAGTGCTTTCTGGCCAGCGCAGGGTTGTAGGGAGTAAGTCCTTTTGTTCTCAAGACAGAGTTGCTCTCATGTTGGTCTTGGCTTGTGCAAGGTTTTAGGACTTAGCGGCTAGATGGTTGTTTGATCCGTGCAGGGTCATGGGACCTGCGCTTCTAGGTCTAACTTACCGTTGCGCCAAGTACGATGGGTATAAATAAGGGAACTGTCTAGGATTTCCATTCACGCTTTCAAAACTTCTTCTTTGAAATTCTATGAATTCTTGAGTTCTTGTTCTCTTCTCTCTTCAATCTTTTTGTGTTTTCTTCTCTGAGATCTTCTAATGGCGACCAGGGGTCCAGAAAGTGCATCTGCCATGGAGGCGTCGTCATCTTTGCCGGCGTTGAAGTGGTCTGCTGCGAGTTTCCAACACTTGGTCTCTAGCTTCTGGTTCCCTACGGACTGGGATGCCCGGTTTCCGGCTGAGGGAGAGACTACCGCCGATGCTCCTGCCGGCTACATTACTTTATTCTTTGATTTTTTCGCCGATGGTAACTTCCGGTTACCGGGAACCAAATTCTTTCTTGAGATTTTGGGCTTCTACCGATTCCACATCTCCCAACTCAATCCAATGGGGATGTTGAGGATCAAACATTTTGAGTTTTTATGTAGGTTGATGGGTATTACCCCAACCGTTGACCGGTTTAGGATTTTTTACCAATTACACTGCTTCATGGGGTTTTATTCTTCTTAGCACTGTATCCAGGCCAATAAGATTTTGCTCTCTCCCCCAAAGTCTTATCATGATTGGAAGACAATTTTTTTTGTGTGAAGGCCCGTTATACCTCTTCGGATGCACTTCCGGGGGGTGAATGATATTGCTGTTGATACTTCTCATATACCAGTGGTGAAGCCCTGGTATAAGGACATTAAGGAGATCCTGGCAGTCCAACTGCCGGAGAGGGCGTTGGTGGCGGCGGGCATGAGTTTGTCTGGAAGCCCAACCGCTGGGAGAAGTCCCTTTACATGGAAGGGGAGAAGAGTAAGTACTCGTCTCAAAATTGTTTTATTACTTCCTGATTTCTCCCGCAGACTAACTGTATGCGCTTTTATGCAGGGGTGGCGCTGTATGTGGTGGCATTCCAAAAGGAACATGGGTGGATAGAGAACATCGCCCTTGGGCTGGAGGAGCCCACATGGTATGCGCAAATCCTGGGAAACTTTGAGCTTCCTGGGAATGAGGATTCGTCAGCCCCCGTGCCTGAGACTGGTAAGCCTTTATAGTTTGATTGTTTACATCTTTGCAGATCACTTATTGTGTGGTGCCATCGTGAAGGTGCGTTAAAGAACTTGGGCATTGGCCCGAACCCCCAAAAGAAGAGGCGCGCAGGCCAAGCGTGGTGGCGGAGAGGAAAGTGGTTCAGCCCATGGCAGACCCGCCCAAAGGTATGTGTTCTGTGCCAGACACTTGGAATAACTACATTAGTCTCTGATTCCTTGGAGGGTCTTGCGCCTGTGGGTCTGCGAAAGCCAAAGCCGGAGCCATGAGAGGTGGCGGACATTCCAGTTGCTGATCCGGATGATCCGATCGATGTGGAGTCGAATCTGGAGCCCCTCAAGAAGAAGAGGGCTCCCAAGAGTGATATCTCCATGCAGCCCTCCAAAAAGGTTACGCGGAAGATTATAGGGAAGCGCAGGATTTTAGACGCACTCACCGCTAAACTTTCCTTAGGTAAACACCTTTCGCCTTGTGTTTTACACCACTTTTCTTCCTGTTGCACTTGTCTAACTGTTTGTCAACCTGCAGGGGGAAGTGAAACAGTTTTTATTGCTCCCACCACCCCGGTCGAGCCCATCGAGATTCCAATGCCCCCACCTATGGATGAGACAGCGTAAGCGTCGAGTGCACAGGGTAGGGAAACAACTGGTGGGGCGACAGAGGTACAGGTGGAAGTTGAGGCTGTTGAGCCTAAGGTGGTGGAAGAAGGTGATGTGGTGGAACGGTTGAGGTGGTGGTGGAACTGGTGGAGATGGTTGTTGAGGATGCTCTACAGGGGGCTCATGCAGCAGAGCTGGTGCCCGGGGATGAGGTCAGAGGATCTAGGGAGTTCCCTTCTGCCGAAGGGTCCCCGATTCGCCTGGATGAAACCCCAGGTGATTACTATTATAGGTATTATACTAAAGGCCGTGCTGATGAGATCCACACCCCTATGTGGAAACTGAAGAAAGTGGATGAATTTTCTCACTAGCCGGAATGCCATGAGTGGTTCAAAGGTGCTTTCCCCTGGCGGAGGTGCGCGCACGTATAACAGACCCATGAACAAACATATCGCGCGTACCTCTAGGCAACTGCTAGCTCCGCTTCCAACACACATAAGTTTATCACGGAGTGGCGGAGCATGCATAAAGAACAAGAAAAATTTGCAGCTGCTAAGCAGGACCTGGTCCAAGAGCGAGCCGAAGTGGCTGCGCAAAAAACTGAGCTGGAGGATGAGACGGCAAAGTTCGACGAAGCCCAGCGGACCGAAGAATGGTCCGTTCAGGGGTGGTAAAAGAAATCGGAAGGCTGCGTTGTCACCCTTGTGGAGGAGCGCAAGCGGTGGAGGGAGGCCTGCGAAAGAGATAACAATGAGAAAAAATCTTTAAGGGACGAGATCGTAAGCCTGCGCGCCAAGGCTGCACGTTTAAAGAAGGAAAGGGAGGTAGCGGGTGCTGTGGCCGGTGAGGCCAGGGCGCATCGCGAGCGCAGTGAGCAAGAGGAGGTAAAAAATTTGCCCTTTATTTATTTTAAATGATCAATAGGTTGTCAGGCTAACCTTGTTGTATGTAACCAGGTGGAGGCTTACACCGCTCCGGAAGGTGCGAAGAAGGATCTCCAGGTGGCCTTGGTGGAAAAAGCTAAATTACAATGCATGCACCTGGAGGATAAGGATAAGCTTCGCTTGGCGGAGGCCAAGGTGGGCGCAGGCGAGAAAAAAGTAGAAGATTCTGAAGCCGCCCGCGCCATCTTTGCGAGTCTGATGGATTCGCTGACTAACAACATGTTGTGAGTGTAACAGCATGGAGTTGTCAATGTAAGTACTCCGTTGGTATATTGATCACTTTGTCTTGATTCTCATCCTGTTTTCCTTATATTGCAAATCGTAAAATCTATCCTTAATTCGGCACAGTTGGACGGCGCAGTGGCCAAGCTGATGGCACTGCGCACCATGATGGGTATGCACAAGGCTACGCTGAGTGTGCACACCATATCACTCATGCGCTGGATGTACAATAGGACACCAGCCGCACTTCCACTCGTGGAGTCGATACCGAAGCTGCCTTCTCCCAGGCCAAGCGAGAGTACGACCGTCTTCAACTCCCGGTCATGGATTTAGTGAGCGAGGCGCTCCAGCATGACGACTACATCGATCATTTGAAAGACATATTCCAAGATGCGGCAGAGGTTGAAGAGAGTGAAGGATGAATGTTTGTAGGATTTTGATTGTAATATCTTCAATGTAATATCTTGAATGTAACTGCGTGTTGCGCTTTGTATATATTTTTATTTCACTGAAATGGATGTTTTTCTTTCAAGTTACAATATTTGCGTGAAGATAACGACTTGTGTAGGTATAGCGAATAAAACTGGTAATGAACTCGTGTATGAACATCCCCCCCATGCGCATGCAGTAGGTAGTGAATTTTTGTTCATGAGTCATGTTGTACCATGGTGTTTTCGCGTAAACCCTAAGTAGTTTCGCGCATTTGTAACAAAACATCTAGATAAAGAAATTCATGTATCTATCATCTTTATTAATAATAAGGCGTAAGAGCCATGTACATGATAGACAATTAGATTATAATGTTTGCTAGTTTACATGTAGCACCGCCTTAGCTGTTGTGCATTCCATGTCCTAGGAATGTTTGTGCCTTCAAACGTTTGAGGGTGTAAGCATCCTTTCCTAGGACTTCATGGATTATGTAAGGGCTTTCCTACTTAGGTGTGAGTTTTCCAGGACTTTCAGCGTTAGACGCTTCGTTGCCGCGTAGAACAAAATCACCAGGTAGGATGGTACATATGCGGACTCGCGTGTTGTGGTATTTCTCAAGCTTGGATTTGTACTTTGCTTTGCTGATTGCGGCGTTTTCACGCCTTGTTTCTAGGAGGTCCAAGTCGAGTCTGCGCTCATCTTCATTGTTCTGTTTTTGCACAGCCAGCATGCGCGGTGATGGGTGGCCCATTTCCGCGGGAATCAGTGCCTCCGTCCCATACACCAGGCTGAAAGGAGTTACGCCGGTGCTGGTTTTTGGCATGGTTCAATGAGCCCAAAGGATACTTGGCAACTCATCTACCCAGCCTCTCTGCACCGTCCCCAACCTCATCTTGATACCTTTGATGATACTGTTGTTTATGCTTTCCACTTGGCCGTTCCTTGGGGATGCGCGACCGAAGTGAACACATGTTCGATATGCATTTCTTCCATCCACCGTTGTAGTTCTTCAGCGGCAAAGTTGGGGCCGTTATCACTGACAATGCGTAGGGGTAGCCCAAAACGGAAGATGATATGCTCCCAAATGAATTTGCGCACTACAGTTGCTGTGGTGGATGCAAGGGGCTTTGCTTCTACCCATTTGGTGAAGTAATTGACGGCTACGATTATGAACTTCACCGCGCATGGGGCATCTGCGAAAGGTCCCACCATATCGATTGCCCATTGTTGGAAGGGCCATGCTGTTGTCACTTGGATCAAGGGATTCTTGGGGCGCAATGTCTTCGCCGCATGGCGCTGGCATAATGCGCATTTTCGCAGCATTTCGATTGCATCTAAGTGTATGCCAGACTAATAGTAACCGGCGTTCATGATCTTTGCTACGACCATGCGTGGACCGGCGTGAATTCCTCATAATCCTTCATGTATTTCGCGGAATCAAGTATTGCGCGTCTTGCGGGTCAACGCGGCGGAGAAGTGGTCCAAGGTATGACTTCTTGTAAAGGATACCGTTCGCCATTTCGTAGTTGAGTGCCTTGTTCTGGACCTTTCTTGCTTCCGCCTTGTTTTCGGGGAGGGTCCCGTATTGCAAGAACATGATTATAGGAGTCATCCAGGAAGGAGCCCCCATTTCATGATGTTTACTTGACGCAAAGGAACTGAAGGGTTCTTGAGCACATCAACGTGCACTCACACGCAAGGTGCTTGAAGCTTGTAGCAGCCAATTTGCTGAGCACATCGGCATGTTTATTCTCGCTTCGGTTGACATGGGTTATTTTGAATTTTAAGAACTTGGTTATTAAGGCTTGCGCAGGTTCAAGATACAGGGCCTCGTTTCACCTTTTGCGTCGTATAGGCCGTTGACTTGTCCTGCTACCAAAAGGGAGTCGACATGCGCTTCCAAATTCCGTTCACCCATTTTGATGGCTAACCGAAGGCCTGCTAGAAATGCTTCATACTCAGCTTCATTATTCGTGCTTTTGAAATCCAACCTGTGGCGTAGGTGAATTCTTGGTTATCGAGGCTTATTAGATGGAGACCTGCCCCTGCGCCATCATCATTGGATGAGCCATCCGTGTGAAGTATCCATGCACGGTCGTCTGTGACCAGCGCTGGTTTTGTACAACTTCACACTCTTGCAATTTATTACTTGGTACTTCTGTAAAAAAATCGGCTAATATCTGGCCTTTTATTGCTGGGTATGGTTTGTACACGATGTAGTGTCCACCAAGCTCAATCGCCAACTTTGCCAGACGACCAAATATGTCCTGTTTAGACAAAATTTGGCCCAAGTGATAGTTCGTGAGAACTGTTATCACATGGCCAGAAAATACCAATGCAAGAGCAAGCTTTTCTTTCATGGGATATCTTGTCTCCGGGTCAGTTAGCATTTTCCTGACGTAATAGATTGGAGTTTGGACTCCTGCGCGCTCTACTAGCAAGACTGCGCCCAAAGCGATATCCGAAGCAGAAAGGTAAAGGATCAGTGGCTCGTTCTTTTGTGGCGCCATGAGCGTAAGCAGCTGAATCAAGCACTCCTTCATTTGTGTGAAGGCTTTCTCCGCATCCGTATGCCACTAAAACTTGTTCTGCTTGACACAATTCCTCAAAGTGTTGATGAATGGGAATGACTTCATTGCGTGGTTGGCCAAGAACGTGTTTAGCGTAGCCAATCGCCCCGCCAACCGTTGCATTTCTTTGATGGTCGAGGGGGAAGGCATACGTTGAATCGCTTTCACTTTCTCAGGATTGACTTTGAAACCGTCGCGCGTGACGACGATTCCCAAAATTTGCCTTCTTCCATTCCAAATGAGCACTTACTGGGGTTAGCTTCATATTTGCCTTGCGCACGGATGCAAACGTTTTCTGAACGTTTGTCAACATCTTCTCCCCATCCGGGCTCCTGTTGAAAAGGTCATTAATGTACACTTCTACGGTTTCGCCAATGTCGTCTCCGATGACATGGTCCATTAAACGTTGGTAGGTGGCTCTTGCATTGGGCAATCCGAAAGGCATCTTTGTGTAGCAAAAGATTCCCTTGTCAGTGCAGAATGCATTTTTGTCTTCGTCTTCTTTCTTCATTTGTATCTGGTGGTAGCCTTTGTAGCAGTCAAGAAAGCATTTCCACCTGAATGAAGCGAGGGAGTCCACCTTTTTGTCGATTTCGGGTAAAGAGTAGCAGTCTTTGGGACATGCTTTGTTCAGATCTTTGAAATTGACGCACATGCGCCAACTGTCCTTGTGCTTCTGGACCATGACTGGATTGGGTACCGATGTCTGGTAGCGTACTTCTCTGATGATACCGGCTTGGAGGAGCTCTGAAACTTGCTCGTTCAGTGTGCGAGTTTTTTCAGGACAAAAACTATGTTTTTTCAGAACGATACGCTGAACTGAAGGGAATTTGTGTAGCACGTGCTCAGCAATTTCCCTCGGTACCCCTATCATATCCGCTGGCGACCAAGCGAAGATATCTATATTGCGGAACAAAAGTTGCTTTAACCACGCCTTGACTGCAGGAGTCATGGCGGGTCCTAACAGTACTGTTTGTTCCGGGTACTTGTTGTTTAGTACCCATTTCTCCGGCTCCCCATTGAATGATGATTACGGTATCTTCGTCGGTGGTTCCTCTTCAACGGGCATGATCTCCTTTCTTGCGTACATGATAGCCACCCCGGTTTCCATGGGAAAACCGCAGGCAGCATGAGGAGTGGAAGTGATCCTGCTGAACTCTCTTTGGGCGCGCCGGCCGAGAACACGTCATGGCTCGATGTAGCGGGCATGACCATGAAGTTGACTGAGACCGTGCGCGAGTTTCGCCCATCGGAACTAGTTACCGAGAATGAGATCTGACCCAGTGGAAAGACGACTTTGTTGCAGAAACCAGTCAGTGGGAAGTCGACCGGCTCCAAGCGCGCCTTGTCTTCTGGGTCCAACTGTTGGAAGAATTGTTCATATATGATGTCCATAGAGCTTCCTGGGTCTATGAACATATAGTCGATGCGATAATGGCCAAAGATGCCAGTTATCACGACCGGACATTCCTCTTACGGACCCTCGGGAACGATGGGGAAGATGACCTGTTGTTCACGCCAGTGAGGCGTTCTGATGGCCGCGCTTGCGCGACGGGCCTCATTGAGAGATTTATCCATTACACATATCTGGCTCGGGATATAGCATTGACCCGTTTTAATACCTTGTAATATTAGTTTCTAATTAAAAGCAATGCAATCCATACGCTATTCTCCCTGTGAGCACAATACTTGACAAGCAATCATTAGTCATTGTTGTCAAATGGCGACAACATCACCATTTGACTCGTTTGGCCTAAATGACCATTTTATCATTGTGAGATGGTATTTATTTGCCATCTCATCCATGTAACTCGTTTCGGTTCACACCATATAATCATATTACTTAAAATCATTTCTTAATTCATTTGACCCATCATGGCTTATGCAAAGGGTGTCTTTTTCAAAGAAACTATTGTATATCCGATAACTCGTAACCAAATTACCATTTTACCATTTTTACCCATTATGGTTTACACCAGAAGGTAACTTTTTCAAAACTCCTTGTTTTTTTCATCATCACATAATCGAATTACTGTTTTGCCCCTTTTACCATTAAATATGGTTTCTCACCATTTTCACTTGTTCTGACCCGTATCATTCCACGTCGGAACGTCATATTTCAAATAATAAATTACCATGTTCTTAACAAATACAAAGTAGGTGTCCTACTTAAAAGATGTAAGCTTTACTTACATTGAAATCCGATTATGCTTTTTCCCGCGTACTTGATCCATTTGACCCGCTTGTTCCCAAGCTTCCACTTAGCTTGTCAAGCGTCAAACTATCATTTATCATTCACAAGATGGTTAGATTAGTCATCATTTATCACGACTATTCCACCTTACGGATTTTATATTAAATTTATCATTCGATCTTATTATAGGTCAATTTGACTTTTTAAAAGTTAACTGCCTATTTACATATGCAATGCACAATTAAGTTCAACAAACTCTTTTAGGCATTTCATTAACTACCCTATAGGCGTTCTTCTTAGGCCACTATTTTAACTACGTTCTCCAACCAAGTTCACACAATTGTTAACATTGGTTAACATAGTTTCTACCATCATATGCTAATTTGTCCATTCATTATGCTAGAACTAAGGGTTTTCATCTCTATGTAAAACCCATTTCATCATATGACTAGACATTCATCCGAATACCTACTACAATCAAGTTCTACATACAAACTAGTACACAAAATGATCTCAATCACCTATTAACATTGACACAACATTATTTTCATTATATCATACAAAAACCCATTTCAAGTCATGTATGATAATGTTGGTGTATAATGTCTATTGCCTACATCTAGGATATATCTGTAATGTTTATAAAGTTTACAAGTTAATGTTTAAATGAGAAAATGTAAAGTTTATATGTTTTTACACTGTGATTCGCACGAAACAGATGTGTGTTTCGTACACAATCTGCTTAGTATCTCACAAATTTGTGACAAGAAGTTCCAATGACAAAGAATGTCTAATTCTAAAACCCGGTTACAAGATTCCAGAAGAATGTATTTTGATGCGAGCTCCGCGAGAAAATGATTTATATGTTCTTGATATGAGCATCGCTTCTACCATGTCAAAGAAAGTTCAATGTTTTGTTTCCAAAGCTACAGAAAAAGTGTCAATTTTATGGCACAGAAAATGGGGCACATTCATCTTCGAAAGATGAATTTTCTTGTGCATAACGACTTAGTGGAGGGTGTCAATTTGAAAAGTTTTCATTTATCAGATGATTGTCTTAGCAGCAAAAAGGGGAAGCAGCATAGAAATCACACCCGAGAAAGCTGTTGAATTCGATAAAGCTACCACTAGAAGGACTACACATGGATCTCTTTGGACCAGTCAATGTTAAAAGAATTTCTGGAGATCTATACTGTCTTGTCGTTACAGATGATTATTCTCGATTTTCATGGGTATTCTTTCTGGAAAGCAAAGATGAAATGTTTGAAACTCTTATGATTCTTTTTAGAAAGCTCGAGAATTTATATCATTTGCCCATTAAGAGAATTCGCAGTGATAATGGAACGGAGTTCAAGAACAAGAAGATGCAAGAGTTCTGCAATGAAAAGGGGATTCTTCATGAATTCAGCGCCCCCTATACTCCACAACAAAACGGAGTAGCTGAAGGAAAGAATCGCACGTTGATAGAAACTGCTAGAACAATGTTAGCTGATTCGAAATTACCGATCAGTTTTTGTAGTGAAGCAGTAGCCTCACAAAAAGACATGTTTTGAGTTACTAAATCAACGAAAGCCTAACTTAGCTTTTTTGGAACCTTTTGGATCACCATGTACCATCTTGGACCCGGCTGGTAAATTTGGAGCCAAATCTTTGGAGGGTTTCTTTGTTGGTTATGCTACTCCTCAAAACGTGTTTTCTTGCCGAGTCTGAACCAGGTAGTTCTAGCAAAGCACGTAGATTGTCAAAGATATACAACGCCCACGCAGAAGCCTGGGGATTCGTGGCTGTTTAACTACGATGGATTGTGGGATTAGTTTGATCTTCCAGATTGCCAACTGAAGAAGAACTTGTCATGTTCAACAACATCAGTTATCTAATCAAGAACAAGTTCCTCGACCGTTGGTGATTTCTACGTTTTTACCAGTTAACACGTCTGATGTTGATCAATGCACTTCTGTTCTAAATCCGGTTCCTGCTTCAAATGTTAATGCTGCTGAACCTTCTGTCCAGCCAAATGACGATGATGACTCTAATCGGGAACCAACTTTCAACGATGGAGGATTCAGTTCTGATGAAGGATCTGAACAGATTGAAGACTTTTTGAACCAACAGGCTGATCAGTCTAATGCTAGGAATAAAGCTTCTTCATCTGTACCGGTTGTCGATGAAAGTATCTCAAATTTGCAATCACAAGTAGATGTTCCAACTGAAGTGATGCCAAGAACACTTTCATATCATCCGTCAGAGAACATTATAGGCAGCTTACAATCAGGAGTGCAAACTCGCAATCAAATAAAAAAAGATCTAAGTTGTTTCTATACTTGCATTGCTGCACTTCAAGTCCGATTTTCTCACAGTTGTTTTGTTTCTCAGGTTGAACCGGGAAACTGGAAAGACGCGTTGAAAGAAGAAAGTTGGGTGGATACGATGCAAGAAGAGTTATTGCAATTCCAGAAACTTGGCGTCTGGACGCTTGTTGACCTGCCAGATCATCACAAAAAGATTAATACAAGATGGGTCTTCAAGTGTAAAAGAGATGATAGAGGAGTTGTCGTGCGCAACAAAGCTCGACTTGTGGTTCAAGGATTTCATCAGCAAAAAGGGATAGACTATACTGAAGTCTACGCCCCAGTTGCACGTCTTGAAGCAATTCGCATATTCTTGGCCTTTGCCTCATAGAAAGGGTTCAAGGTATACCAATTGGATGTTAAATCTGCTTTTCTTTACGGAAAAGTGAAAGAGGAGGTGTACGTCGGCCAACCACCGGGGTTCGTTGATCTAGTGCACAAAGATAAAGTCTACCTCTTGAATAAAGCCTTATATGGTCTTCATCAAGCCCCGAGAGCTTGGTATGAAACATTATCAAATCATCTTTTGGATAATAGCTTTATCAGGGGAGCAGTAGACTCAACTCTCTTCACAAAGGAAGTAGATGGACATCTAATTATTGTACAGATATATGTGGATGATATTATCTTTGGATCGACAAATGACAAGCTGTGTAAAGACTTTGAAGAAGTTATGAAGCGCAAATTCGAAATGAGCGCAATGGGAGAGATGAAGTTCTTTCTAGGACTTCAGGTTGATCAGTTGCCTGATGGTATATTCATTCATCAGACGAAATATGTTTATGACATATTGGAGAAATTCAATATGACAGGAACTAAGCCAGCATCGACCACGTTAGCTCCAAATCACAGCATTTGTCCATATCTTACTGGCGAAAAAGTTGATGAAACTTTATATCGCTCCATGATCGGATCCTTGATGTATCTTACTGCTTCTCGACCAGATATCATGTATCCAACGTGCCTGTGCTCTCGTTATCAGTCTAATCCAAAAGAGTCACATATGCTTATCGTTAAACGCATAATGTGATATCTGAAGGGTTTTCCAAGCACCGGCTTGTGGTACCCTAGACATGATGATTTTAATCTTGCAGGTTACTCAAATTCTGATTTCGGATGCTGTAAACTGAATACAAAATCTACAACGGCCGGCTGCCAGTTCTTCGGAACCCGTTTGGTAACGTGGCAATGCAAGAAACAAACCGCAGTCGCTCTCTCTATTTGTGAGGCTGAATACGTTTCGGCATCCAGTTGTTGTGCTCAGATTCTCTGGATACAGCAACAGATGAGAGATTTCGGTTTGCAATTTCTTAATATGCCTATATATGTAGATAATCAGGCCGCGATCGATATCACTAAAAACTCATGTCAACACTCACGTACTAAACATATCGAGATTCGACACCACTTTATCCGTGACTGCTACGAGAAAAAGTTGGTACGAATTGAGAAAATCCACACTGATTTGAAAGATATCGAGTTTAAACTTTAATTATGAAATATATATGCTCAAGAAACCAAAAAGCAGATTTTTATACCAAAGCTTTTGATAAAACAAAGTTTAAAAATTTGTTAAAGCTAAATGGTTTAAAAAATATGATCTCAGGGGATGTGTTTGAGGTTGAGTTTGAGGATGATGACGATTGATGTGAATTTGTCATTGGTTAAACGTTTTCTGTACATTCTTTCTTCTAATTTCTTAAAAATCCAAAAATATGTTTTTGATTTTAGGGGGGGAATATTTGAGGAAAATACAAAAAGATTTACAAAATCAAAAAGAGTTTTGTGTAAAAAGAGTGATCATAGTAAATCAAAATTGATAAGTCACAAAATGCTAAAGAATTGTATTGTTTAAAAGTCTTTAAGCAAGTCTTACTATGGATATGCCAATAGACTTCACTCATTCAGTAGATTGTTAATCGAGATAAAAACCTAAAACACAAAAACTGATTAACTTGTGGGTTAACATCTCTCGGATATATGACTTAGTACTCCGAAATTTTGTTTGAGAAAATGCCAGATTCTGCGATTCTAGGTCTTTATATTTGATTGATATCTGGGGTACTATTCGAGTTCTTCTGATTTTGCGGAAGCAATGGCCTAGAACTAATATAATACTTTCGCATTATATCCCCGAAAACTGCATAAATATGTCTTAAGCAATTATGACAACTGAAGTACAAAAGATTCCTTAATGGAACACCACCTAAAGACGAGCCTTCATCTCTTTGTCTGTACGGTAGTACTAACCTGAGCTCTCAAGGTCTTGCATTCACCCTATATATAGATATTAATTCAATATATTCACCTGTAAAATGACATTCTGGGAATCTCGATACGGGAGTATACTCTGAGATGGGAGACACAGTTATATCATGTTTCTAATAATACCTTAACATATCTTGAAACAGTTGAGAAACGAGAAGAGGCTTAAATGGACAAATATATTGGCAATCTAGGTAAATTTGTTTAAAAGCTTAAAAGGTGTTTCTAAACTAACGGTACTGATGACTTATATGAATGCTTGAAATGATCCTCTGAAAAACACAAAATTCACAAAAACATTATTCTTAAATATTTCTTAAAAACCCAAAAGATTTTTAGTTTTCTTAGCTCGATAGGTTTATTTTTGTTTAACGATGATAAAATACTGATGGTTGGATTCATTGCAACATCTTGCTAAGAAACTTTTGGAATCATGGGTTGGGAGCTAATTTTTAACAACAAAGTTTACCAAAATGTCAAGAAAGTTCATTAATTTGAAACTTTACATGTTAAAATAAATCTGTACGGTCAAACATGGTCAACCAAGGTCATTAACTTGGATTTAGAAGGCAAATTGAATAACAAGGGTCATTAACTTGGACTTGGTTAGTCAAGTGGATTTTTGAAACAGATAAAATTATTAAAAATAATAAATAAAAAAAAGAAATAAAAATAGAAATTGAAAAGGTTTGAAAGTTTTAGATTTGATTCATACAAAAACAAATTTTATGCGATTCAGTCGTTTGGGTACGAAACAAAGGGTAATAATTTGGTACGATTCACAAGATTTCGTACGGAACAGGGAAAGTATAAATACCCTTTTGGTTCGCACAGAAATGAGATTTATGTTCTTTGAGCACTATTGAGAGATTCAGAGAGTTTTTTGTGCGATTCATTTCTAAAACTTGATTTCTTGATTCTTGTGCTTGATATTTACATTGTTGAGGTTGATTTGCACACCTCGTACAATGAGCAAGGTAATTTCATCACGATCTAACTGTTATAATGTCAAAATTTCGTATGATTCGGACTAAAATTTAGATCTAGGGAAATTGGACCGGTAAAACTTAAAATTGACCAAAAAATCGTTAATATCGGCTCTAATAACCTGAAAATCAACTATCAATTTGCTAAAAACAGCAAGTTTTAGGTTCAGATTACACTTGGACAAATTTTGGGACGAAGTAGATTTGGTATGATTGACCTGTTACGTACAAAAATGGGATTTCAAAGTTTAATTTGTTAAGGGTAAAATTTTGTACGAAACAAGTGAACCGTATGAATTTCTGAATTTCATTTTTTGTTCAGATGAAATTTTTGTACGAAACACCGATTTTAGTACGAATCAGAGAGAAGTGTTTAAAAGTTCAAAATTTCTGATCAAAAAAAAATTTCGTGCGAAACACAAAGATTTCATACGAATCATGACATTAAAACTTTGAAAGTTCAACACTTTTGAATAAATGTGTATTTCGTACGAAATTGAAAATATTGTACGAATCAGTGAAGAATTTTTGACAATTTGAAAAACTTTCTAACGGTTGAATATTTTTCTTGAACAGGCAAAGAGAACCGGATTCTCACCAGTACATAACATATTTTGTATTACAGATGATAAAATCCCAGAAATAGCTGTGTACAGAAGCATCTTGGATTTTCTTACCAGAATTAGAGTGACGAAGGCGATTACAGAACGACATGTTGTATATTTGTCGCATGTTGAGTATTTTTGGAATCCTGCAGAATACAGTCTTGACGACAATGCCATTATATCAGCAGTGAAGATTAACGATGTGGATATTCAAGTAAAGATTACTGAAGATTTGATTCGAAAAGTGTTAGAGTTTAAAGATAACAAGGATGATCCAACAGGCTTTACTGAATATATGGTGAAAGGATATTTTTACAGGATGGGATATTCAGGTTTCGTGAATGCTGCTCCTTTCAAAAAGGGAAATCTAAGCGCGCCGTTTTGATATTTGGCTATTATTCATTGTTTGGGTGACAGGAAGGGTGGATTTGATGACTTAGTTGATTATCAGATGTGCATGATTACTGCGCTGGTGCTGAATCTTTCTTATAACTTTTCGAAAGTTATATTTACTCAGATGATACAAAATATTCAGAAGGAAAGATTTTTGCAGTACCCGAGGTTTATATAGATGATGTTAGACTATTTACATCCAGACCTGAAGAAATCTTCTGACGATGTGCTTAAACTTGAGCATATGGATGTTCAGTCTCTGCGAAAGATGAATGTACATTTGAAGTCTGCTCCTGCCGCTAAACCGATGTTTGGTGCTATTCTAAATAAAGATTACATCTCACCCGCACCTGGAAAATGGAGGAAAGACAATAGTGGTGACGATGAGGAGGAAGTGAATTCGTTATCTTTGTTTGTGGCAAAGCGAAGTTCGTGGTTTGTGAAAGACGGAGATAAAGGAGGTAAGGCTACATACAAAGGAAAAAAGAGAAAAGCTGCATCTACTGCTAAAAGATCAGGATTGAGAGATGAACCTGAGATTGAAGAAACAATTGAAAAAATGGCAGAAGATATAGAACGTCAGGATTTTGGAGCTGACATGACAGAAGCTGAAGAAGTACTATCTTCTAGTACCGATTCAGAGGATAGGCGTGCAGGAGAAAAGAGAAGAGCGGAGAAATTGGAAAAGAAACGTCAAGAGGAGCTGAAAAGAAAAGCCAAAGAACGAAAAAGAAAGGCAACATGCGAAGACGACACGACTTACATTCCGTCTGAATCTAAGTTTGAATCGGGCTTCAGAACTCCAATTAAGAAAAGACCGAGAAGGATGAAAAGATCTGCTGCTTGCATATCTCCGATTGTTAATCCAACAGAAGCTGATGCTGAGCAATCTACTGAAGCAAATGTGGAGGAACAAACACAGAGTATTCCATCTCCACTATATTATATGCATCCCGAGCCAGATCAACCACATATTGAACCAGAGATATTTTTGCAACAATCACCAGTTCCTGAACAAGAATCTGAACAGCAACAACTAACACCGCAACAGTTTGTGCCAGAACCTGTTCAACAACCTATGCCTGATCCAGAACCTGTCGAGCAACCAGCACCACAACCGTCGGCTCAACAACAGTCTCAACCATCTCATGCTCAGCAATCTCCTCCTACATCACAACCATTTAGCTCACAAGCGTTCTTTGACGAGATTAATTTAGACGATCTACCTGGAGGAGATGAGTTTCGATTTGATGATCCTAGAATCGATGATTTGCAGAAACAAGTGAATATGAATGTTGTGCGCATCGCTGAATTACAAGAGCAGACAAACTAGCTAACGGCAGAGAAGTTTGAGATGCTTGAAAGAATTGGAGGTTTAATCGTTGATAAGCAGCAACTTGAAGCGATGATGGCAAGTATCATTTCTGAGAATGAAAGGTTACGATTGAGAATGACAGAGTACGAAGAAGAAAGGTTGAGAAATAACCGAAGGATGGATATATTTGAGAAGATTCTTGAGAAGAAGTTTGGATTGAGTATATCTGAAGCAATTGATGAGATTGAACGCACTGAAGCAAGAGAAAGGGTTGCAAAACGAGAACGTTTGGCTAAACAACAATCTGATGCATTAGGAAAAGGTAAGGGTAAGATTGTTGAGGATTCTGTGACTGAAGAAGCTGTGCCAGAAGCTGAATCTGGGCCAGTACAGTGTTGGGATATCGTAGTATACGAGGAACCGAAGAACTTTATTCTGATAGGAAAGCCTGTTGATGTTGATATAGATTTTCTGGATATTTCCCAACGACATCGAGAGTGGTTGTTGAAAAAGATGGGAAAAGATAGTACAGAATCGGTTGAAGAAAAAGAAAAGAAGGAAGAGATAGAAGATACTGAAGAAGTTGACATTGATGATAAAGATTCTAGTGATTCGGATGATGGAAATGATGATGATAATGTGGGTGGATCGGGTGTTCGTGTAATAGATTCAAACATTAATGAATTAGCTGATCTTTCCGAGTATTTTGATGATTCTGAAAATCAAGTTGCTGAAAAGGAAGGGATAAACAAAGTTGATGAATCGATAGATGCTCAGCACGCAGGAATCTTCACACAGAGTGTTACATTTTCTGTTCCTGTTGTGCAAAAACCATTTGTTTTATACCTTGAGCATGATGTAGAAGAGGGAGAGTTTGTGCATAGTTACTCGAAAGAAATGATAGCTGAAATGCTGGGAATTAGTGGAGAAAAGCTCGAGTTTGATTTTGAAGATGAGCTGAACAAGATAGATGTGTTCGAACCGAATGATTATGTTTTTGAGGAAATTGAAGACACAAATGATTATGATAACGTTGTCATTGAAAGTGACTCTGATGAAGATACAAATGATGCCATTCAGGGTACAGAGGATTTACCAACATTTATCGATTTATTTACAGCAGAGAATTCTGAAGTATTACAAAGGAAAGTTTCGGAAGCTGTTAAAGAAGGAACGATTCCAGAAAAGATGTCTATAGCTGAGATTATCGAACAAAAGAAGAAATGGATTAGGGAGAGTCCAGCTGAATGAAAGTTTAAAAGACCCCTGGCATTTTTTACTAGAGATGCTGATATTTCTTTGGAGATATTTTGAGTTGGGGTTGGATTGAAGAGCTGAATGTTTATGCTATTAAAAGAATTTGGAATTCAATACTTTCAATGTTTAAGTGACATTAAATCACTGCCATATTGGGACATTAAGGAACTTGTGCAAACAAAGATGATAAACCTTAAGATGAAGTTCCATGATCAAAAGCTGTGGAGGTTGATCAAGTTTGAAGAGAAGCATTGTTTTGTTCACTGGAAGCCGCATTATCCACGTCGTATTATTAAAGAAGATCCAGTGACAAAATGGAAAGATATTACGTTGATAGTAAAGAAACCACGGGTGTTGAAAAACATGCCGATGATTAAAATGGAGCAAGATTTCTATACGATCTTCAAGTGGTGGCATTACGATTCTAATACAGGTGAGGCTGGTATTTGTGTACACCCGGATGAAGATGCATGGAAGATAACTGAGGAATTATCCGAAGCCGTCATAGCACACAAAAGAATATTTGGCGAGGCATTCGAGTACTAGACCCCATGTGGCTAGCAAATTGTTCGAAGAAAGACATTGAATGTTTATTTTATAGCAAGATCAGTTTTGAAGAAAAGGATCAGGAGCAAGCACTTCAATTTTAAAAGGTCGTAAATGCGTGCTTTGCAAATGATATTCATTCAGGATCGAATTGGAAGACAACATGGAAAAAGATTGAGAAGAAAGAATCGAAGAAAACTGAAGAAAAAGAAGCTCGGATCGCTGAGCGTTCAAGAGTAGCATCATTAAGGAGTTTTTAGTTTTTGAATCGACGTCCTCTGACCGATCAAACGCCTATTGCTTCTGAGGAACGTCCAAAACTGTTAAAGAGATTTTTTGGGCGTCAAAGTCAAATCAAATTGAAGTTTTGAAGATTATCCAGACTACGACAACATCCAAGGGGGAGTTTGTTGGTGCATAATGTCTATTGCCTACGTCTAGGATATATCTGTATTGTTTATAAAGTTTACAAGTTAATGTTTAAATGAGAAAATGTAAAGTTTATATGTTTTTACACTGTGATTCGCACGAAACAGATGTGTGTTTCGTACGAGTGAGTCACTCGTACGAAATACTATTTCGTACGAATCATAGATGTTTGTTAGTGCACGCACTTCAGTACGAGTCATGTCGACCTATAAATAGGGAAGTGTTATGTTAGAGCTGGAGAGGGATTTGTCATTTCATACGGCGAAGCTCTGTCAGTTTGTTGACTTGCGTCTGTAACTTGAACGTCTTTAATAGATCAGAAGCAGTTAAACAGTAAGTTCTGTCTCGTTTGTCATATCTACCTCTCTAGCAATGAATTCCGCCTCTGCTAGTTGAGCGAGATCAGATCAATTGCTCATTTGGGAGCTCGATCCCCGTCCACAGATAACTTACTCGAATTTCTAATTTGTAGAGTATCTTACACATACATACAAGTTTGATGATCATAAACACTCATATATCATCAATTTCATCACATAAACAAAAACCTACTTCACTAGGTGTGGTAAACCATCCAAACACCCAAATCATAGCAATATATTCAAAATTTTCACTTAGGGTTTGTTCCTAAGTAAGTATACATCTCATATCTCACTTGAATTGCTGATATTCATACATGGATTGAAATCCATGAAATCTACCTACATTCATAACATAACCAAACTAAGTTTTAGACATAGCTTATGATCCCCTTATTTAGGTGATCATTAATATGCTTTCATACATGAGTTTGAGATCCGAACTCTCCTTCAATTTTGATGATTCTTGATGAACAACTCTTTGCTCCCTTGTCTTGCTCCTGGTCGTTACACGCACACACACTCTTAGTGTGTGTGTTGTTTTTTTGTTTTTAATTTTAAATATTCAATTTTCAACTTTTCCCTTTTGGGTCCCTCATGTTTGAAGTTTTATTTATAAAGGGCTACAACTCATTGTTTTATTACTATTTCCATGTTACTAACTAGGTTAATTTGTTCCTAGTTATTTTACTTACTTGTTAACTTTTACCACCAGTGGTATTTTACCCTCTCGTCCTCGGTTAATGTTGTTTAATTAATAAACCCGTTTTCGGGTGTCACAAGTCTACCACCCTTAATGATGTTTCGTCCCCGAAACCTTTTTTACGTAGTTCATTGGGTTAAACCTAATGAACTTAGTCTCGGCGATCACTTGAGCATTACTCACATGTTAATAGTTCAATAACCTTACTAGGAAGGTATGGTAGTGCCTTTCGGGCTCCAAGGTGCATGTGCCTTTCATGTGTAAGGCCTCATGTTACTTTCATCTTGTATCCCTTATCTTTATCATTTAGTTGATCGAGTTGCTATTCGGCTACTCGGTCATATGAATTTGTCAACATGTTTATTCCACGCTAATCCTATAATGATAAGCGCGTTAAACAAGTTTTAAATTTATTATTAAATTTGACCTTCACTGATCTTGCCAGTTAGACTTCTCAGTCACCGGTTACTTAATACCTCATAGTTTAGGTACACTCGTATTGCCTTCGTAAGGCTTTTACGATTATTCATAACCGCAATCCTATAGTTTGTGTTAAAAAGTAATCATATACCATGTTACTTTCTTGTTCGTGATTGCATCACGTCATGTTTAAGTTTATATCAACCTTTCATTTTCGAAAATTTCTTTTCGAATTTATCGTCTTGCACCTATTGGTGTCGACACCTGTTTCTTTTAATATTAATCATTTTCCAATTTATCTCATACTATTTATGTTTTGTTAAAACGTTGTTTCTAGCTAAAACCGAATTTTACTTTAACGTTTTCTCTTTAACTTATGTCAATTACTCGCATCGAGAAATTGACAACCTAACATTTTTTCTTTTACTATTTTTATTTTACGCGGGCAATCGTAACCGGTTCCCTCACTTTGCCTAAGTGACCCATAAGCCCTTTCACTTAACCTCGTAAGCTATTTCTTTAGGCTTTCACCTTTTTAAAGTAAGGCCTTTAAGGTTCATTGCTCTTGATTTGTGACCCGAAGGTCATTTTGGTCCTGTAGACCTTTACATTATTTATGACCCGAAGGTCATGATTGTCACACCCCAACTGATGGCGGAAACATCAGGACAGGATGAAATAGATTGCTCGAGACTTAATAATACTATTTTGTGACAAGTATTTAAATAAACAACATTTCATTCATTTCTAGAATCAAGTACATCGTTTTGGAATCATATTACAACATTATAATCGAGTACAAAAATACAACATAAATCTAATTTAAAGCGGGTTTCTAGTTCATCCTACTAGATTCAATGCATCCTTGTCATCATTAAATACCTGCAACATGTATTTATGTATAGTTCAACACACAAGGCATTGGTGAGTATACAAGTTTCAATACTAGATAATATAAGTCTAAACAAATCAGCATGCATAAACGTCAAGCTAAATTAACATATAACTAACATGCAACTATAAATGTAACCCAAAGTTTACCGCAAGCGTAATCTTATCATTGCAACCATAAGACCGTAATGAATGAATGACTTAACATGCCCTCAATAATACGGGTGGTGCGTTACTCCTATAGCGCTATACATGTTAAGGAAGGCTTGATCAAAGTTAATGACAAGTATAAAGCATAAGAATGACCTAGCATGCATGAATCTAGGCATAACGATTTAAACACGTATGATGGATTGTTTGTGAGTAAGTATAAAGTGTCGTGATTTAGTGATTTTAACAGTATAGACATGTTGCACCCAAAAAGTGTAAAAGATAAAAAGGGGGAGTCGAGTATACTCACGGTTTTGCAAGCTTTCTTGACAATCTGAGAGTCATTGTGTTTTGAAGAGTAAAACACCGAGCTTACCCTACACGAGAGAAACGGAGGTGTAAGAATATTCTGAGCTTGTGCAAAGTTCAGATGCGAAACAGAAAGATATATTAAATACATGTAGGAACACAAAAACGGGATAAGACTGTTCACTTTATGCGAAGTGGTAATCCACTTCGTACGAAGTGACTTTTCTCTTCGTGTGAAATGAAGGTCCACTACGTGCGAAGTGAAGGTCCACTTCATGCGGTGTGAGGCAGTCTTGACATTTTTGCTCGTCTCATACTCGTTTTGACACTAGGTTCTGTCGAACGAGGATTTTAAGGTCGAGGCAGAATAACCTAAGTCCAAATACTTGGTCATTTGCTGATCAGAAACTTGGTTTATTTATATATAGTTTATTGTACGTAAGTTACTTTATTTATTTCATCAAATATGTCATAGATGTCAAGCAAGGAGGTACGAATGGCTCGTTATATAATTCACGAAATCTCAAAGTCTATCAATATAGTTGATAAACCCGGTTGGTCATGAATGAATGGAAATGAAATTACAACAAAAACGTGTACAAGTGGTGTGGAACTTAATTCAGATAGCTAAGGCTTCCAACGTTCTCACTCTTGCTGAAACACAAGTTTATCAGGACTTGGTTCGCTTTCACACTTGGTACAAAAAAAGGTAGAAGAAGAATTATAAAAGAGAAAATAAGGTAAAAAATTGCGAGCTATAACTCACTTAGAACATCTGAGATTATTTGCCAAAACTTGCAGATCCGAGGGAGAAAGTGTGAAGATTCGGAAGGTTGAAAGTGTGGATGAGTGCTCATATTTATAGGAAAAAGTTGTTTTCAGAAGTGTTGGTGCGAAGTGCCACATTGTGCGAGGTGCACTTCGTGCGAAGTGGCCAACCACTTCGTGCGAGGTTGTTGGCACTTCGTGCGAAGTGAGCCAGATCGCACAAGGGGCTTAGTTTTGGGCTATGTTTTCGTATTTTAGCCGATTTTTAAGTATTTCGAGTATAAAGATGTATCGTATGAGTATAGTATGTATAAAGAATGTGAGTTTGCATGAAGAATACATATTTGAACAATTTTCTGCATGTATAACAAGTATGAATAATATCAAAACATGTATTAAAATGATTGATTGTATGGATAATAAGTATGAATAAAGTGCGAATTTTATTATGATCAAAGTCTCGAATTACGAAGATTGGAGTAAACTATGAATATAAGTTTCCGAAAATAGGAATACGATTACACTTTCTAAATAAGGAAAGTGCAAGAATGTGAAGCGTTACAGTGGTGATCTCGTATCACCCTTTTACCAGTGTTATTTCTTTAAATGTATTTGGTGTCAATACACCTCCTTTATGTTTTAGAGGAAAATCATTTACCTTGTCTTTTCTTTTATCTGCCAATCATGGCCCTTTTGACCATGAATGCTAATTTATTTCCATTTCAATTATGGCCCTCAGACCATGTTTGATCCGAGTTGGCAATATTTTAGTTTTCTATGACCCGTGAGTCATTTTTGTGTCACATTCACTTGTCGAATCTATTAATCGTTTCATCCCAATTGGGTGATTGTCACTTGCGCCTAAGCCTGGCTCAAGGGTCAAATGATATTGACCACTCGTCACCACCGAGTCACAACTACCATCTTTAGTAGTAACTATCGCATTTTGTGTATGTTGCCTAAAATACTCATTCTCATTACAGATGAGACATCATCTGATGGTATCCGTGCGCGCCGCGTGATTGTTGTCCATGACTAGATCGTCTTCCGTCCGGACAACCCTTCCGCTTCTATGACTTTGTACGTCATTTATGTGTCAGTTGTCTTACGAATCCGTTACCCGCTTTGCGTTTACATTTATATTCTATCACGTCCCATTGCCCGGGCTTATTATTCTTTTGTTTTAACGCTCCAATTACCCGGTTTGCGTTTTCATTTATATTCGATCACATCCCATTACCCGGGCTCATTATTTGTTTGTTTTAATGCTCCCATTACTCGGTTTGCGTTTACATTTATATTCAATCACGTCCCATTACCCGAGCTCATTATTATTTTGTTTTAATGCTCCCGTTACCCGGTTTGCGTTTACATTTTATTCAATCACTTTACTTCATTTGACATGTTTAACTTGTTCGTATGAAATCCATCACCTATGAACAATCAAACTTTATTCTTTATTTGACCCGTTTGACTTGTTTGTGTGAAATCCATCACCTATGAACAGTCAAACGTTATTCTTTATTTAACCCGTTTGACTTGTTCGTGTGAAATCCATCACCTATGAATAGTCAAACTTTATTCTTTATTTGACCTTAATGCCTCCTTTTTAACTCATCCCATTAGCCTCATCTTTACTACATTGGACGTATATGTGGTCATTATAAGAAGTTCATGGTTAACGTGATCATTACTTTTTATAAAACTTTTATGCCATCACATTAATTAACGTGATCATTACTTTTCCTCAGTAGGATCTTATTGATAATGTCTACTTGGATGGTCACCCCATTCAAGTTTGTAAATCTGAATTCTGTTATTGTTTGTTACTTGTGATGTGAACAATGCGTATTACCCACCCAATCTACCTTAGGAACATCGTCCTGGATGGGTACCCCATTCGGATTTCCCAATCCTTAAATTTCGTATGCAACCATTATTCACTACACATCTATTTCATACTACTATTCGTACAAGAAATTAAAATGTGCACCTGGATGATATTTGCCCTCATGGGCTTTCATTGCCGTTCCACCTTTATTCCATATCATTACTTGATTTAGGTCCTTTGTGAGCATGCCCTACTTATCATACTTCGGACCATTCCATCATCATATCAGTAAATCATTTAAACTCTCACTATCCTCAGAAGCAAGCATCCTTCAATTAGACATTCACAAAGTATTAGTAATCGTTGAAATTAATAAGCACCCGTACTGTAGTACAATGCTTTTAACTATACTTGTTAACACAAGTAATTCGCTAACTATACCGGTTTTTTACCAAATTAATTGGGGTAACGTGCATTTACACGATAACTCTACGTGTTGTTTACAACACTTTAACATGCTACATCGTTAATATTCCTAATAACTTATCGGATCATGCGATCAAGTCTCGAACCGAACACATTTGATCATTAACCTTGAGCTCTGATTACCAACTAATAAGACCCTTACTTATTTAATTGAAATTCTTTTAAAATTTTACATTTAAATGTAAATATACATCCGTACATAATAACGAGTTTCATAAAGCTTAATGAAAATTTAAAACATTTATTTGTGTTGTCATTGTTTAGTTTCATAAAGATTAAACTTTGATCGTGTTCGGTTCTTCGTTGAGCTTGATCGTCATCCGGTGCTTCAAATCATTACCTACATTTCATAAATCATGAAATACGTTAGTTATATGGAGTTTATAACTAATCTAGTTAAATCCGAAAGCTCAAAACAACGAAAACAACAATTTGCATAAATACCCTGCCGTAACCTACGGCTCTTTTCCGTAGCTTACAACACACGTGTTCTGTTTCAATCAGCAGTTGCTAGCCCTAAGCTACGGATGGCCACCGTAGCTTACGGTGGGTTGCTGCTAGTTTCTCCATCTTACCGTTTTTATTATGAAAACTTCCGTAACTTGTTCAATTTTCATCAATTTCACTTGAAACTTATTTCTAATTGTTCGTAAAATATTCACCTATGTATTTAACCTGAAATCCTTAACCTGGATTCATAATTTTTATAAATTACGCAATTATTACTCGGTTTATGCGTATTTTTATTTTGACCCGTTATGGATTTGAGCACTTCAGCTCAATTTATCCACATCCATTCATATCTCTTAATCTCACCTTATTATCTTTATTCATCCATCATCACAACTCCAATTGTGATGGATTATTAGGAAAATCATTATATTCCCATTCTTTCCTAGAGTTTGACAATTTTACGAAAATGACCCATTAGGTGTCACTAGGCCTGACTGCTTTGAACCTTCCACTTTATGTAACCGGAAAGATTGTTCAAGTTATAAAACTCATATTTAAACTTCCCTTAAGGGTCGTTTACCCGTTTATAATTTGAGACCGTTTTGGTCAACTTTAGTTCTTTTACAACGAAGGACTTTTAAATGTATATTTTGACCAAGTGAGCGCCTTTAACCCATGATCTGTTATGTTCCTAAAAACATAATGTCTACAATGTAAATTATTAGATATACCTCTCTTTAGGTAAACCAATATTCACCCATGACTGGTTCAACTCTCATCGGACCTTAAGTCCTCATTGAGAGATTTACCCATTACACGTACCTGGCTCGGGTCATAGCATTGACCCGTTTTAATACCTTGTAGTATTAATTTCTAATTAAAAGCAATGCAATCCATACGTTATTCTTCCTGTGAGCACAATACTTGACAAGCGATCGTTAGTCATTGTTGTCAATTGGCGACAACATCACCATTTGACCCGTTTGGCCTAGATTGTCACACCCCGACCCGTAGCGGAATAAGAGTCGGGGCATAATTGGATTATCACCAAAGCTCATGACATTTATTAATATGTTTCATATTTAATAAAGTCAAAGTTACATTTCCAAACATGTTCATTCAATACAAAGAAAATAAACCAAACATAACAATCCCAACTCTAAATCGTTTTATTCTTCTAGTCCAAGTCCTATGTGTTCCTAGCTGCTGCTGGTTCACCTGTATCATGTGTAAAAGAATGGGGGTTTTTGGGTCAACATAAGTTGGCGAGTTAACCTTATTAGATAAACATTTATTAATGAATTACTTGTTAGTTTATCAATGAAAAATTGTGCATAATCATAGATGAGCAAATGTAAATAATCAAGCAGTAGCAAATAGCAGTCACAACTATAAAATACAATAACATATGATAGCATACATGAACATACCAACATCATACTATAAATAACATAAATGAAACTGTGCGAACAAGGCTCAATCAAACGGAGCCGATCGTATTGCATGTACTGAAAATGAAAATGTCTGTGCGATCAAGGCTCAACAAACGGAGCCGATCGTATTGCATGTACTGAAAATGAAAATGTCTGTGCGATCAAGGCTCAATCAAACGGAGCCGATCGTATGTGGGCACGCCAGGTTCAACCTCATAATGAAATGGGGAACATGCTCAACGCTCATAATGTAATGGGGAGCGGCGGCCTATGAAATTGCATGTACTGAAAATAATAAATTGCATCCAACAATACAACAGAAACAAACTGAATACACATGTTCATGATATGATGTATGCACAATGGTTTAACTATAATATATATATACAAAGACACATGATACACCCCAAAACGTGATTAAAACGGGGAATTTGTAAAGATTCACTCACATTGGGTGCGTTGGATTGGAGATGGTGAGATGCGCACGAGTTAGATGAGCGGAACAACGAGAAATACTAACCTAAATAATAACGGAAAAATATATTAAATGAGTGGATTTTATTAAGGATTTTATGAAATTTTTAGATATATTTTTGTGAGTTTATGGCTATTTTCTATCTTTAAAAATGTTATTTTTAAGTATTTTTAATTGATTTTTAAATTAAATTAAATAAATAAAAATATAAAAAAAATTGTTTATTTTGCGTTGACCGTTGACCGGTTGACTTGTTGACCGGTTCGGTCAATGACATGGTTTGCGCTGGGTGAGGCTCGAACCCGAGACCTCCCGTACGCGTGCACACAGCTCTACCAACTGAGCTACGTGTCTAACCCGAAATAATCTTGTTTTTAATTATATTTATACACTTATTCAGTTTAACCGAAATTCTTTTATTTGCAAAAACATTTTAATTCAACGGACCGGTGCTAGTGACGGGTTTCGAACGCGCGACGTATGGCTTAATGTTGCACACAGTCCACTGTTGGACTGTGTGTCTAACCTGGTTATTATCTCGGTTTTTATTATACTTAACCACTAACTGACTTAACCCGGTTTAGTTTTTAAACAAAAAGGCATTTTTATACATAAGGAGTGTGTGTTGCAGGAATCGAGCTCGGGACATGCGTATGTATTTTGCACATAGTCCACCGCTGGACTGTGTGTCTAACCCGTTAAAACTACCAATTTTAATTATACTTATAGTATTGTCAAAGTTCATCTTCTTCACTGGATTTTTACCGACAGTAGTTTACATCATTGAAACTTATTAATTCGATTGCTAAGCATTACACAAACTGTTAAGAGATAGCAGGGATGACAATTAGAGGATAAACATACCGGTGAACGATTGGTTACAGAGTTCCGGCAGGCGTCGGTCTCTGTTTTTGTGCACCTCAACTGAACAGACGATTAGCCGTTCTTGATTAGTCCATTGTGGAATTGAAGTGATAAACAAACGTTAACGATGTGTTTGAAGGTCCTTACCGTTTCACAGACGGAAATAAAGACTTTCAGAATCTTTCCGGCGAACTGAAATTAGTTGAATACAGCGCCTGAATTCGATTTCAATTGAGTGGTTTAAGTTAGAAATAGCTTAAGAATTGTTGAACTGCAATAATATTGAGAGAATTACCGTTTGAGGATGAATACGGTTTTCCGGCGAGATTTGCAGAAAATTCCGGCGAGCTGATTTAAGCGTTCTGATGGTCTGAAAATGTGACGAAAATGAAATGGAGTATTGTTATGACGTTTCTGAGTCGCGAGAGAGGTCTGGAATTGAAGTAATTGTGACTTGATTCATTTCGGTTATAAAAACCGATTAATAAAGAAAATTGATGTTCAATCACTTCTGAATTGATTACAATCATCGGTTCATCGGTTATAAAATGTGAATGAACGATTAATCAAACGATTAGACGATTGAATTGCCGATTTCAGTTTCTCAGTTGGCGCAACCGGTTTTAACCGAGTTTGTGTATAAATCTCATTTGTTTCCTAGAGATAACAGAAAACACAAAGCGGCGGAGTGGTGATGTGAGTGTGTGTTAAGGCGTTGGAGTTGTTCTTGGCTGACCCGGGTTCGAGTCCCGGCAGCAACATAATTTTTTTATTTATTTTGTTTTAACTTTTTATCAAATATAATTTTTATAGTTTAGTTTATTTATTAATTATGTATCGTTTTAAATCAAAATAATCATAAATATTCAACGTAACTTTTATAACTTGATATTCGATTACAAAACGGAGCGGGTTTTGAAAACCCGATTTTTACAAATGTTACAGTATCCCCTACTTTTAGGAATTTTGTCCCGAAATTTAAGTAGTTGAAGTAGTAGGAAAAAGATGCGGGTATTTTTCGCGCATTGAGTCTTCACGTTCCCAAGTAAACTTAGGTCCCCGTTTCGACTCCCAGCGTACCCTAACAATTGGAATGCGACTTCGTCGTAGACGTTTCTCTCCGTAGTCCATGATCTCTACAGGTCTTTCAATAAAATGCATAGATTCATCAATCTGAATATCTTCCAGCGGGATGTGGAGGTTCTCATCAGCGAGGCACTTCTTCAAGTTCGACACGTGGAATGTGGGATGAATCCTGTTGAGTTCTTCTGGTAGATCAAGCTTGTATGCTACAGGACCTACTCTTTCGAGTATCTTGAAAGGTCCTACGTAACGTGGTGCTAGCTTGCCCTTTTGACCAAAACGAACTACTCCCTTCCACGGTGATACTTTTAAAAGTACATGATCACCGATGTTAAACTCTAAGGGCTTCCGTCGTTTATCTGCATAACTCTTTTGACGACTTTGAGCCGCTAGAAGATTGTTTCGAATTTGATGGATCTTGTCTGTGGTTTCTTGGATCAATTCTGGACCAGTAATTTGAGCTTCCCCAATTTCGTGCCAACATACAGGAGATCGGCACTTACGACCATATAAGGCTTCAAAAGGTGCCATGCCGATGCTCGAATGGTAGCTGTTGTTGTACGAAAATTCAACTAATGGTAGGTGGGCGTCCCAATTTCCCTTGAAGTCTATGACACATGCTCGAAGCATATCTTCAAGGGTTTGAATGGTGCGCTCAGACTGTCCATCAGTTTGAGGATGATAGGCGGTACTGAGATCTAATCGCGTGCCCATAGCGGATTGTACTGCTTGCCATGTTCGTGAAGTGAAACGACCATCACGATCAGAAATAATGCTTAACGGTACCCATGTCGGCTTACGATTTCGTTGATATAAATACGAGCAAGCTTTTCGTTCTTGAAATCTTCGCGTATAGGAATAAAGTGAGCTGATTTTGTAAGTCGGTCTATGATCACCCATATAGTGTCATACCCACCAGAAGTGCGAGGTAACCCGGTAATGAAATCCATGGTTATATTTTCCCACTTCCATACAGGTATTTCCGGTTGGACTAGAAGTCCTGAGGGTCTTTGGTGTTCAGCCTTCACCTTGGAACATGTAAGGCACTTGGAAACAAAAACGGCAATATCCTTCTTCATTCCAGGCCACCAATAGGTGTATCGTAGGTCTTGATACATCTTATCGGCTCCTGGGTGTATGGAATATCGCGTTTTGTGAGCTTCATTCATAAGAATTTCACGAAGATTGTTGTGGTTGGGAATCCAGATACGATCTAGGTAGTATAGAATACCGTCAGATTTAGTTTCAATTTTTAACTCAGCTCCACAGGACATCTCCTTTCATACATCTTCTTCCGTTATTGAAACGTGTTGGGCTTCTCGAATTTGATCTTTAATGTCGGTTATAATTTGCGAACATAGAAGACGAATGGAGTTCACATAACCCTTTCGACTAAGTGCATCAGCCACCACATTTGCTTTACCAGGGTGGTATCTAATTTCATAGTCGTAATCATTTAGAAGTTCGACCCATCTTCGTTGCCTCATGTTTAACTCTTTTTGATTGAAGATATGTTGAAGACTCTTGTGGTCAGTGTATATTTCACACTTAGTACCATAGAGATAATGTCTCCATATCTTAAGAGCGAATACAACGGCTCCAAGTTCTAGGTCATGAGTGGTGTAGTTCTTTTCATGTGTCTTGAGTTGTCTCGAAGCATAAGCTATGACTTTTCCTCTTTGCATTAGAACGCAGCCTAATCCTTGCCCTGACGCGTCACAATAGACTACAAAATCATCATAACCTTCAGGAAGAGTGAGGATTGGTGCATCACAAAGTTTTTGTTTAAGAGTTTGAAAGGCTTCTTCTTGCTTGGGTCCCCATATGAAAGGTTTTCCCTTATGAGTTAAAGCCGTGAGTGGTACAGCAATGCGAGAGAAGTTTGAAATGAACCGACGATAATAGCCAGCTAGACCAAGGAAAGATCTTACTTCAGTTGGTGTATGTGGAGCTTGCCATTCTTGAACCGCTTTGATCTTTGCAGGGTCGACATGTATTCCCTTGTCATTGACTACATGCCCGAGGAATTGCACCTCTTTTAACCAGAATTCACATTTGGAGAATTTGGCATAAAGCTTTTCCTTTTCTAGAAGTGCAAGGATGAGTCGAAGATGACGCTCGTGATCAGATTTAGATTTTGAATAAATAAGAATATCCTCGATGAAGACTATAACAAATCGATCAAGATAAGGTTTGCAGACTCTATTCATTAGGTCCATGAAGACAGCTGGTGCGTTGGTTAAACCAAATGGCATAACCATGAATTCATAGTGGCCATAACGAGTTCGAAAAGCAGTCTTAGGGACGTCTTCTTCATGCACTCTAAGTTGATGATAGCCAGATCGAAGGTCGATTTTTGAAAAGCAGCTGGCACCTTGTAGTTGGTCAAGAAGATCATCAATGCGAGGTAAAGGATAGCGATTCTTGATTGTTAACTTGTTAAGCTCTCTGTAGTCGATGCACATACGAAACGATCCATCTTTCTTCTTTACAAAAAGAACAGGTGCACCCCAAGGCGACGAGCTAGGACGTATGAATCCCTTGTCAGTCAACTCTTGTAATTGACTGGCTAGCTCTTGCATTTCAGAGGGGGCTAACCTATAAGGAGACTTTGCAACTGGTGTAGCACCAGGTATAAGATCAATACGGAATTCGACGTCTCTAACTGGAGGAAGTCCTGAAATGTCATCAGGAAAAACTTGTGGAAAGTCTTTTACTACAGGAATGTCTTCAAGTTTCTTCTTCATGGTTCCCTTTTTGATGATATGAGCTAAAAACGCGACATAATTCTTGCAAAGATATTTTTGAGCTTGACTACAAGACATTAAGCTGAGCCCTTTCGACGAGGTTTCTCCAATGATTCGAAGAGTCTGTCCGTTTGAAAGAGGAATACGAATAAATTTTTCACGACATACAACTTCTGCCTGATGATGACTGAGCCAATCCATACCGATTATGATATCAAAACTTCCCAGCTTCATAGGAATAAAGTCGACTGAGAAATCGTGGTCGTTTAAGGTGAGTGTACAGTTGCGTATAATAGAGTTTAATGAAACTGGTTTCCCGTCCGCAACTTCTACCGTTATGGATTCCGTGAGTTTATCCCGAGTTTTATTCAAGATAGGTTCAAATTCTAATGACACAAAACTTCTATCCGCACCGGTATCAAATAACATAGATGCATATCTACCATTTATAAGGAACGTACCGTTAACCACATTGCCGTCAGCTCTGGCCTGGTTAGCGTTGATATTGAAAGCTCTCCCTCTTGCAGGTGGAGGAGCTTGGTTTGCTTGATTCACCGGGTTGGCTTGGGCCTGAGCATGAATAATATTGACCAACCTTGGACAAGTGTTTCTGAAATGGCTCGGGTCACCGCAATTGTAGCAAGCCCGCATTGGTTGACCCATAGGATAATTGGGCTGGTAATATGTTTGGGCTAAATGTTGGGTGGGTGGTAATAGTAGGGGTTGTTGGGCTTGACCCATTAATTGTTGGTGGGTTTGGGTTAAAGGTTGGTGGCGGTTCGTTCGTTGAGGCATGCGGCAGGTTTGAACAGTATGACCTACGCGACCGCAGCCGGTGCAATATTGACAAGGATGATCAGGGGAATGGTGATATTGGCAACGGTTACATTTTGGTAACGGGCCAGTGTAGGGTCTTCTGTATGGTGCGGGTGAAGGAGTGACTTGAGTAATGGGTGCAGCAGGGATAGGGGAGTTGGTTTGAGTAACTGCAAAATTTCTGGTGTTGCGCTTCCTCTTGTTAGCAAACTTAGAGGAAGGAATGGGGTGGTTTGAAGTTTGTCCCTCAACAGGGGGTTTCTTCTTCTCTTCTTTGAACTTCCCGTTGCGAATTCGGTTTTCGGTCAGTTCAGTTGCTAACTCCATAGCAGCTTCAAGTGTTACTGGTGAAACGCTGAGAACTAAATCTTGGATTTTCGAGGGAAGTCCTCGAATATAATGCTCGATCAGACGATAGGTTGGGGTGAACAGATTTGGAACCATTTGGTTCAACTCCAAGAACCTCTTGTTATAAGTGGTATGGTCTCCCTCCTTCTGCTTTAGAGCATGAAATTCATCCTCCAACTTTTTAATTTCACTCCTAGGACAGAAAGGCCTAGTCATGATTTCCCTTAACTCCTCCCAAGTTAAGGCCATTGCATCTTCAGTTCCACTTTTCCCTTTCTCAGTATTCCACCAAGTGAGAGCTACCCCAAATAGTCTCCCGGTGGCGTATCAAACCTTGCGATCCTCAGGACAATCGCAGTTTAGAAAGGTGTTTTCCATCTCCTCGAACCAATGTAGGAGAGCAGTGACACCCTCGGTCCCTTCAAATTTAGGGGTATCACAAGACTTAAAATGTTTGTATGAACACTTGCTGGTAGGAGGGTTGTCGATGTTCTGGTCATGTTGTTGGGGAGGGTTGGTAGGATTTGTAGCAAGGGCTTGTTGTACTTGGACCACAATGTCAGGCAGTATCGTGGCCATTTGTTTCGCGATCTGAGTGGCCAAACGTTCCTGAGATCTTCCTGATCTTTTACCCCTTCGCTGCTGTCTAGACGACATCTACAGGATCATACAATGAGAAGATTGTGAGTTTATGGTGTCTTTTTAGGTGTCATGTGTCTTTAAGAAAATGAAAATAACATAAATATCAATAATGCAACTACATCCATAGGATGTCTTGGGTTTGCTCATGTCCCCCATACCTTCACCTATATAGTCATGTGGGCCCCCATGGCTATTGGCTTGGTAGGATTCACATTAGTATTGGCAATTTAACACTCGCATCACCCGAATGCAAACCACAAAATATGTTCATGAGATGTTTGGTCGGAACGTGTCCAGGTGTAGACACAATGACAACTCAAAGTGGGGTTAGCTCACACGACGTTTGGGTATAGCATGCTTTGGCCTAATAGGTACTTCGTACTCTCATCGTTAGTCCCCAGGTAGGCAAACTGGTCCTTTATTTTGGATTTATACGAATGCCAGCCTAGATAGGACGTTCCGACTACCGGTACTGGTACCCTTCCAGTTACTACATGCCCGTCATGAGAACTCACTTTGATGAGATTTGAAAACACGAAAATCATTGTAAAAGCAATCATGATGTGGGGTGTGCTTTCATGGATGTGATATGTTATGAGTATATGATTTATGATAGGCATTATATGATAATACATACTTATGAACATGCTTGCAAAATATTGAATGTAACATTTAACATAAAACATATAAACATCATGAAATTTGGCATGTAACACACAAAAATCTTATAAGTTTCTAATCAACTATAGTATAGGCTCTAAGGGTCTAATAACCTATCCTATATCCCTATAGTCATGGCTCTGATACCAATCTGTCACACCCCGACCCGCAGCGGAATAAGAGTCGGGGCATAATTGGGTTATCACCAAAGCTCATGACATTTATTAATATGTTTCATATTTAATAAAGTCAAAGTTACATTTCCAAACATGTTCATTCAATACAAAGAAAATAAACCAAACATAACAATCCCAACTCTAAATCGTTTTATTCTTCTAGTCCAAGTCCTATGTGTTCCTAGCTGCTGCTGGTTCACCTGTATCATGTGTAAAAGAATGGGGGTTTTTGGGTCAACATAAGTTGGCGAGTGAACCTTATTAGATAAACATTTATTAATGAATTACTTGTTAGTTTATCAATGAAAAATTGTGCATAATCATAGATGAGCAAATGTAAATAATCAAGCAGTAGCAAATAGCAGTCACAACTATAACATACAATAACATATGATAGCATACATGAACATGCCAACATCATACTATAAATAACATAAATGAAACTGTGCGATCAAGGCTCAATCAAACGGAGCCGATTGTATTGCATGTACTGAAAATGAAAATTTCTGTGCGATTAAGGCTCAATCAAATGGAGCCGATCGTATGTGGGCACGCCAGGTTCAACCTCATAATGAAATGGGGAACATGCTCAACGCTCATAATGTAATGGAGAGCGGTGGCCTATGAAATTGCATGTACTGAAAATAATAAATTGCATCCAACAATACAACAGAAACAAACTGAATACACATGTTCATGATATGATGTATGCACAATGGTTTAACTATAATATATATATACAAAGACACATAATACACCCCAAAACGTGATTAAAACGGAGAATTTGTAAAGATTCACTCACATTGGGTGCGTTGGATTGGAGATGGTGAGATGCGCACGAGTTAGATGAGCGGAACAACGAGAAATACTAACCTAAATAATAACGGAAAAATATATTAAATGAGTGGATTTTATTAAGGATTTTAATGAAATTTTTAGATATATTTTTGTGAGTTTATGGCTATTTTCTATTTTTAAAAATGTTATTTTTAAGTATTTTTAATTGATTTTTAAATTAAATTAAATAAATAAAAATATAAAAAAATTGTTTATTTTGCGTTGACCGTTGACCGTTGACCGTTGACTTGTTGACCGGTTCGGTCAATGACATGGTTTGCGCTGGGTGAGGCTCGAACCCGAGACCTCCCGTACGCGTGCACGCAGCTCTACCAACTGAGCTACGTGTCTAACCCTAATCTTGTTTTTAATTATATTTATACACTTATTCAGTTTAACCGAAATTCTTTTATTTGCAAAAACATTTTAATTCAACGGACCGGTGCTAGTGACGGGTTTCGAACGCGCGACGTATGGCTTAATTTTGCACACAGTCCACCGCTGGACTGTGTGTCTAACCTGGTTATTATCTCGGTTTTTATTATACTTAACCACTAACTGAGTTAACCCGGTTTAGTTTTTAAACAAAAAGGCATTTTTATACATAAGGAGTGCGTGTAGCAGGAATCGAGCTCGGGACATCCGTATGTATTTTGCACACAGTCCACCGCTGGACTGTGTGTCTAACCCGTTAAAACTACCAATCTTAATTATACTTATAGTATTGTCAAAGTTCATCTTCTTCACTGGATTTTTACCGACAGCAGTTTACATCATTGAAACTTATTAATTCGATTGCTAAGCATTACACAAACTGTTAAGAGATAGCAGGGATGACAATTAGAGGATAAACATACCGGTGAACGATTGGTTACAGAGTTTCGGCAGGCGTCGGTCTCTGTTTTTGTGCACCTCAACTGAACAGACGATTAGCCGTTCTTGATTAGTCCATTGTGGAATTGAAGTGATAAACAAACGTTAACGATGTGTTTGAAGGTCCTTACCGTTTCACAGACGGAAATAAAGACTTTCAGAATCTTTCCGGCGAACTGAAATTAGTTGAATATAGCGCCTGAATTCGATTTCAATTAAGTGGTTTAAGTTAGAAATAGCTTAAGAATTGTTGAACTGCAATAATATTGAGAGAATTACCGTTTGAGGATGAATACGGTTTTCCGGCGAGATTTGCAGAAAATTCTGGTGAGCTGATTTAAGCGTTCTGATGGTCTGAAAATGTGACGAAAATGAAATGGAGTATTGTTATGACGTTTCTGAGTCGCGAGAGAGGTCTGGAATTGAAGTAATTGTGACTTGATTCATTTCGGTTATAAAAACCGATTAATAAAGAAAATTGATGTTCAATCACTTCTGAATTGATTACAATCATCGGTTCATCGGAAATGTGAATGAACGATTAATCAAACGATTAGACGATTGAATTGCCGATTTCAGATTCTCAGTTGGCGCAACCGGTTTTAACCAAGTTTGTGTATAAATCTCATTTGTTTCCTAGAGATAACAGAAAACACAAAGCGGCGGAGTGGTGATGTGAGTGTGTGTTAAGGCGTTGGAGTTGTTCTTGGCTGACCCGGGTTCGAGTCCCGCAGCAACATAATTTTTTTATTTATTTTGTTTTAACTTTTTATCAAATATAATTTTTATAGTTTAGTTTATTTATTAATTATGTATCGTTTTAAATCAAAATAATCATAAATAATTCAACGTAACTTTTATAACTTGATATTCGATTACAAAACGGAGCGGGTTTTGAAAACCCGATTTTTACAAATGTTACAGTATCCCCTACTTTTAGGAATTTCATCCCGAAATTTGCAATGGTGCGCCTTCCTTGGAACCAATAGGTCATACAATGAACCTTGCGCACTCAGCGCAATGGTAAATTAGATCAACACCAATAGGTCATACAATGAACCTTGCGTACTCATTGCAACGGTAAATTAGATCAACACCAATAAGTCATACAATGAACCTTGCGCACTCAGCGCAATGGTAAATTAGACTAACACTTGTAGGTCACACAACGAGCGTTGCGCACTCAGTGCAACGGCAAGTTAGACCAAACAATATAAGTCACACAACGAACCTTGGGTACTTGGCACAACGGCAAGTTAGACTTAGACGCGCAGGCTACTGACCTTGCGCGGAACAAACAGCCCTCTAGTCACGAATCCTAAAACCTTGCAAGGCCAAGACAAACATGAGAGCAACTCATAGTCTTATGGACGAAAGGATTTATCCCTGCCACTCTGCGTTGGCCGGAAAGCACTGACAGCCTCGCAGAAGGGATAAGCACTAAGAGGTGTTAACCATATACAAGGGTACGGAGTGGCAGAGCTGTGACCAATGGTTGCTCGGCAAGTTGCGTCTGACAGCGTCGCATGAACAGTAACACAGACGTCAGACTGTGCACCAACCATACTTACACCATTGACTGTCACACCTTCTCCACTTTCGGCTGATAGCAGGTCTGACGCCAGAAACAGCTGCCTTTACACGTGGCACCATTCAGCATCCGACAAAGCACACCTCCTGACAGAAGACGTTAATTCTCCTACTGGGAACATTTAATGTCTGATGCAAAGGGACAAAACGGATGTCTCTGGTCATCTGGGCCGGGCCCAAAGCCCATCAGCCCATCTCCCGAGCTCACATACTTTCGGCTATAAAATAAGTATCGGATCACAAGGTAAATTCATCCTGAACCACATCCAAAAATACTTGAACTTATTGCATACTACTATAAGCTTATTTGCTTATAACTTGCAATCACCAAATACATATTCTCACGCCGGAGTGTGGTCACGGAGAAAACAAACCTTTTCCCTGTGACGAGACTAACGGCGCTGCTAGTTTTGTAGATTAGTCTGAGTGAGATCACCCCGAAGAACGAGCAAAGAGACAACCCTTTTATGCAGAAATCCCTCTGTTGTAACTAATATATCCCCGGATATCCTTAGGTTCAACCGGTGTTTCTTCATTAGCGCCATCCGTGGGTTTTTTTCTCTCTCATCAGTTCCTTCGTTTCGTTTTATTCATAAACCTCACGTCCAAATGGCTGATTTCCCATCCAAGACTCCACAAGTTCTTCGAGCTGAAGGCAAGAACCTAGTTCATGCCTCTCGAATTGACGGGCTAGTGGAAGAAGCTTCTTCCAGGAATGTCGGAACTCACCACGACTCTGGTCGTGTGAATATCTCGTTTACCCCCAGAGCTCAAATGGTGACTCCTTTCGTACCAATCACATCGTTCTTACCCCCAGGTGAGACCCCGATGTCTTGGTACATCAAGTCTCAGATGGCTCTAAACGCCGTTTACGCGCAACTCTGCACACAAACAAACACTCCTGCTACCCAATGCAGCCCATTGCTCAGGTGAATGCTTCGCCTGCACCAAGAATATTGAGCTACGACTCGCTAGCTGGGGCGAGCGTACCATCTGAACTCTGTACCCAAGAGACGGAGTACACTCAATCGTCGCCTAAACCTGAGTCTCATACTCAGAGGCGAGCATTCATCCATTCACGGTTGGGCCCGCGTCCCCTTGGGGAGCGGGACACCCAACGTGAGGAGGACAAGACATATGGCGAGGGTGATAGCGCCAGTGTGTTTCACCGGCTGCCGAAGGATCATACTGCTTACAGATCTGCACCGCGGACTGGTTACAACCCGGAGGAGGAGTATAACTACAATTTGATCTACAGGCCGACTGAGGCAGCCGAACATTCAAAATTTATCAAGGAGATCACGCTCGCACCGCTAGAGCACGCAAAGCTTCCCTCCAACGTTGGGAAGTACAATGGTTGACAGACCCAGATGACCACCTGCGCCTCTTCACCGGTGCATGACTGATCAGAGGCTGGACGCTGCCTATGTGGTGTCACCTGTTTGTCCAAACTCTCACAGACGCTGCGTGCCTATGGTTTGACAAATTGCCCACAGGAAAGTTCGCATCATGGAACGATTTGAAAGACAAATTCCTTACGCACTTCAGCCAACAGCGGCGTTACGTCAGAGACACTTCTGACGTAATGAACATCTAGCGACGTGATGATGAAAGTTTTGAAGATTTCATCACCCGCTATAATAAAGAGGTGCTAGAGGTAGGGGATGTGCACGAAGACCTGATTTGTGCACAGTTCAAGTACGTTGTACGATGCCACAAGATGATCAAGGTCTTGTCCGGAACTACGGGTCTCCCAAAAAGTTGGGAGAAGCTTATGGCGGCAGCAAAAGTCTACGCGCAGACGTAGCGCAACCTTAATAACAGTAGACCTCCCCTACCTCACCACCGTACCCAAGACATGAGCAAAAGTTTTGGGAAGAAGAATAAGAGTTGGAGGGAGCACAACCTGAACCCTCCCTACTCACTGGTCGACGCACGCGCGACCATCAATAAACTCGCTACCCAGCGAGCAATAAAGCAAGATAATCGCGAACGTCAATGGACCTCATTGACGAAAACACCGGTGGAGGTCCTCAACTGAAGACAATTAGTTCAAGCAGCCGCCGCAGATGCGCAATAAGAAAGGCCAAGATCCCAACCATTTCTACGATTATCAGAAGGATACGGGGCACACAACGGATAACTGCGTCTCCTTGCGCATGGAGATCGAGAAAGCGCTCAAAAGTGGGAAGCTCACCCACTTACTGCAGAATGTGCGCAAGGAGGTGCGCTAAATCACTCGAGGCGGCAAGGGCCTGAGTAATAAAAAGATGAAGTATGTTCATATGATCCAGGGTGGCCATCGCGCAAGCGCAACCACCAGAAAAGTTGCACGCCTCACTAGCGTGAGCAACATGTCATCTTCCCCGTAGTTCCCGGTGGTCCACAAGAAGACTGACTGGTCGTGATAATTGGCATCTTCAGCCATTACCGCACCGATTATATGTTCATAGACCCTGGGAGCTCTATGGACATCATCTATGAACAGTGCTTCCTGCAGCTGGACCCAGAAGATAAGGCGCGCCTGGTGCCAGTGGATTTCCCACTCACTAGTTTCTGCAATGAGGCCGTCTTCCCTCTGGGCCAAATTTCTTTTCTGGTGACTCTTTCTAACGGGTGACACTCTCGCACGGTCTCGGTTAATTTCATGGTCATGCCCGCAACCTCGCGCCATGACGTATTACTGGGCCGGCGCGCTCAACGGGAGTTCAGCATGATCACTTCCACTCCCCATGCCGCCTGCGGTTTTCCCACAGAAACCAGAGTGGCCATTATGTATGCTAGGAAGGAAATCATGTCTGTTGAAGAGGAACCACCAACGAAGCAACCAAAGTCATCATCCAATGGTGAACCAGAAAAGTGGGTACTAAACAATAAGTACCCGGAGCAAACAGTAATACTAGGACCCGCCATGACTCCCGCAATTGAGGCACGGTTAATATAAGTGTTGTTCTGCAGTGTAGATATTTTTTCATGGTCACCGGCGGATATGACTGGAGTGCCAAGGGTTATTGGTAAGTACGTGCTGCACACATTCCCTTTAGTTCAGCCCATCGTTCAGAAGAAACGCAACTTTGGTCCCGAAAAGACCCACGCACTGAACGAGCAAGTTTCAGAGCTTCTCCAAGCAGGAATCATCCGAAAGGTACGCTATCAGACATGGGTCGCCAACCAAGTCATGGTTTAAAATTCCAACGACAGTTGGTGCATGTGCGTCGATTTAAAGGATCTTAACAAGGCATGTCCCAAGGACTGCTATGACTTACCTGAAATCGACAAAAAGGTGGACTCCCTCGCTTCATTTAGGTGGAAACGCTTCCTTGATTGCTACAAAGGCTACCACCAAATCCGAATGAAGAAAGAGGATGAAGACAAGACCGCTTTCCGAACTGACAAATGGATTTTTTTTGTTACACAAAGATACCCTTTGGACTGCGCAACACAAGAGCCACCTACCAACGTTTAATGGACCATGTCTTCGGGGATGAAATCAGCGAAATCGTAGAGGTGTACATTGATGACCTCATCATCATGACCTTGGATGAGGATAAGAAGTTGGCAAACATTCAAAAGACGTTTGTATCCTTGCGCAAGGCAAACCTAGTGCTTGTTTGAAATGGAAGAAGGAAAATTTCTGGGATTCATCGTCACGCGCGATGGTTTCAAAGTTAATCCCAATAAAATGGAAGCAATTCAGCGTATACCTTCCCCCTCAACTATCAAAGAAATGCAACAATTAGCGGGGCGATTAGCTATGCTGAACATGTTCCTGGCCAACCACGCAATGAAGTCCTTCCCATTCATCAGCACTTTGCGAAACTATATAAAGCAAAACAAGTTTTAGTGGACTCAGGATGCGGAGAAAGCCTTCACTCAAATGAAGGAGTGCTTAATTCAGCTGCCAACGCTCACGGCACCGCAAAAGAACGAGCCACTGATACTTTACCTTTCCGCATTAGATATCGCTCTGGGAGCAGTCCTGCTAGTAGAACGCGCAGGAGTCCAAACTCCGATCTACTATGTCAGCAAGATGCTAAATGATCCAGAGACACGATATCCTATGATGGAAAAGCATTCTCTAGCTTTGGTTCACACATCCCGTCGGTTGCGTCGGTATTTTTTAGGCCATTTGATAACAGTTCTCTCGAACTATCATTTAGGCCAAATTTAGTCAAAACCGGACATCTCTGGCCGTCTAGCAAAATAGGCGATTGAGCTTGGTGGACACAACATTGTGTATAAACCACGCCCAGCAATAAAAGGCCAGATATTAGCCGATTTCATCGCGGAAGTACCACAGAATAAAGCGCAAGAGTGTGAAGCCGTACAAAACCCAACGCATTTACGGATGACCGCGCATGGATACTTCACATAGATGGCGCATCCAACGATGATGGCGCAGGGGCAGGTCTTCGCCTAATAAGCCCCGACAATCAGGAGTTCACTATGCCATCAGGTCGGATTTCAAAAGTACCAATAATGAAGCTGAGTACAAAGCGTTCCTGGCAGGCCTTCGGTTAGCAATCAAAATGGGCGCACAAAATTTGGAAGCAAACGTCGACTCCCTTTTAGTCGCAAGTCAGGTAATCGGCCTATACGATGCAAAAGGCGAGACGATGGCGTTGTATCTGGAACAGGCGCAAGCCTTAATAACCAAATTCCAACACTTCAAAATAACCCATGTCAACCAAAGCGAGAATAAACATGTCACACCCCGACCCGCAGCGGAAATAAAAGTCGGGGCATAATTGGGTTATCACCAAAGCTCATGACATTTACTAATTGGGTTATCACCAACGCTCACGCAAAGGGGGAGACGATGGCGTATATATAATTAAATCACAAACCACATAATAATAATGATGAACATATGAACAAGATGCATGATGAACTTGAGATCAAGGCTCAATCAAACGGAGCCGATCTAATAAGGGACCTAATGCTCGACTCGTATCCCACGAGGAACTGATGGGCCTTAAATGAATGATTGCACTGAATTGATAAAATGTATCCACACATAACCACACAAACAAAATATACACATTAGATCACATAATGGTAGTAGCACAAGTGTTTAAATAAACAAAATATGTAATGGCACATGATACACCCCAAAACGTAGATAAAAGGTGAATTTGTAAGGATTCACTCAAAATGGTTACGTTTCCTTGATTGATGAAGAGTGCGCACGAATTGAGGATTTAACCGACGAAGAAATCTAACCTAAATAATAACGCAATAATTCGATAAATATATAAAAATTAATATTTTGATTTAATACTTTTTGTTAGTTTTGTAGGTTATTTTTGCAGTGTTTATTGGGATTTATAAACCTACAAAATTGCGTCTTTAAGTGTTTTTAATTAATTTTTAAGTATATATATACAAAAATAATATTAAAAATAAAATAAAATAATAAAAAAACCTTGTCAAACCTGACAAGGGGGTCTAACCGGTTCATGAGTGATATTGGCAGCGTGTGGTGGATTTCGAACTCGAGACCTCTCGTACGTTTGCACGCAGCTCTTCCAACTGAGCTACGTGTCTAACCTGAAAGGATTCTGATTTTAATTATACATATATTCTTATTAGAGTATTACAGAAATCAGTTAATTTAAAAAGATTTTAAAATCAATCGAACCGGCGTGCATATCTTATCTCGAACCCGTGACCTTGACGTTGTTTTGCTCCCAGCCCATCCAACTGGGCTGGGTGTCTAACCCGTTTATATTAGAATTTTTATTATATTTGACCACTTCATGAAGTTCATCTTCTTCATTTTGCCTAAACCAAAACTGATTTTTGAATCGAACCTTGTTAATCAATGTTTGTTGTTACATGATTACTGTTTTACATAAAATAATATGAATTATAGAAATGAACAAGGAAATTTACCGACAAACGTTGATTCTTTTCCTGCGAGAGATTCTGGCAGATATAGATTGAACAGGAAGTTGAGCAGAGGTTTGCGAGTGGAGTTTTGAATAAGTGGGCGAGTTGGATCTGCCTTTCACTGGATATTTATAGGCTGCTTAGGATGAGATATTGTTTTCGATTTCGAAACGGAAATTATGATTGACAATTAGCATAACGGTTGATTTTAATTGAATTTTTATTGAAGATCTGATGATGGTCGTCGGTTATAACCGTTTAATCGCAGAATCAAAACGGATAACAATGATTGATCCTTGAATCAATGGGCGGTTACCGCCTTGATGATCTGAATTTGCAGATTTAAGCGAGTCTTCAATATAAGATTTAAATGTTTTCATTTTTAGCACAAGTGTGTGTGTGCAGTGCAGTGGTGTTTTAGGTGTGTGTTCATATGGAAGACCCGGGTTCGAAAGCCGGTCACTCCTTTCAATTTTTTTTGTTTTATTATATTAGAGTTTATTTAATTTACTTAATATTATTATTATTTATAAATTATGATTTTTGAATTCTACAATATTTATTATTTATGAAATATTTAAAACAACTGGCACTAATAAATACTCAACGAACTTTTTAACTGAATATTTGATTATTACTCGAAGCGGGTTTTGAAACCTGTTTTACATAAATGTTACAGTATCCCCTACTTTTAGAAATTTCGTCCCGAAATTTAATAGTGGCTGCAAATGGGAAAAGATGCGGGTATTTTTCGCGCATTGAGTCTTCACGTTTCCAAGTAAACTCAGGTCCTCGTTTTGACTCCAACGCACCCTGACTATTGGAATACGACTTCGTCTCAAACGCTTTTCACCAAAGTCCATGATTTCTACCGGTCTTTCAACAAAGTGCATTGATTCATCGATTTGAATATCTTCTAAAGGATATGGAGGTTTTCGTTGGCAAGACACTTTTTCAAGTTTGATACGTGAAATGTGGGATGAATTATGTTGAGTTCTTCTGGTAGGTCAAGCTTGTATGCTACAGGACCTACTCTTTCGAATATCTTGAATGGTCCCACATAGCGTGGTCCTAGCTTGCCTTTTTGACCAAAACGAACCACTCTCTTCCACGGTGATAATTTCAAAAGTACTTGATCACCAACATAAAATTCCAATGGCTTTCGTCGTTTATCAGCATAACTCTTTTGACGACTTCGAGCTGCTAGAAGATTATTGTGGATCTGAAGGATTTTGTCAGTCGTTTCTTGGATCAGTTCAGGTCCAGTGATTTGCGCTTCACCAATTTCATGCCAACATACAGGAGATCGGCACTTACGACTAAAGGCTTTAAAAGGAGCCATACTGATGCTTGAATGATGCCTATTGTTGTATGAAAATTCAACTAATGGTAGATGAGTGTCCCAGTTACCCATGAAGTCTATAACACATGCTCGCAACATGTCTTCAAGAGTTTGTATGGTGTGCTCAGATTGACCATCAGTTTGAGGGTGAAAGGCAGTGCTGAGATTTTTAAAACGACCGACTCGATCCGAAATGATACTTAAGGGTACACCATGACGGCTTACAATTTCATTGATATAGATATGAGCTAACTTTTCATTCTTGAAATCTTCATGGATCGGAATGAAATGAGCTGATTTGGTAAGAGGATCAATGATAACCCAAATGGTGTCATATCCACTGGAGGTGCGAGGTAACCCGGTAATGAAGTCCATGGTTATGTTTTCCCACTTCCAAACAGGTATTTCAAGTTGGACAAGAAGTCCTGAAGGTCTTTGATGTTCTGCTTTACTTTAGAACATGTGAGGCACTTTGAAACAAATATGGCGATATCTTTCTTCATGCAAGGCCACCAGTAGGAGTATTGTAGATCTTGATACATCTTATGGCCCCTGGATGTATAGAGTATCGTGTTTTGTGAGCCTCGTTCATGAGAAAAGCAAGAAGATCGCCACGATCAGGTACCCAAATATGATTCAAGTAATAGAGAATATCATCCGACTTAGATTCTAGTTTGGTTTCAGCTCCACAAGATAGTTCATCTCGTACATCATTTTCCATGATGGAAATATGTTGAGCTGCTCTAATTCGGGTTTGAAGGTCGGTCACAATTTGGGAACACAAAAGACGGATGGAGTTTGCATACTCCCTTTGACTGAGGGCTTCAGCCACAACATTAGCCTTGCCAGGATGATATCGAATTTCACAATCATAATCATTTAGGAGTTCGACCCATCGTCGTTGCCTCATTTTCAACTCTTTTTGATTGAAGATATGTTGAAGGCTCTTGTCGTCAGTGTAAATTTCACACTTGGTACCATAGAGATAATGTCTCCATATCTTAAGAACGAACATGACTGCTCCAAGTTCTAGATCGTGAGTGGTATAGTTCTTTCATGCACTTTGAGTTGCCTTGAGGCGTAGGCTATCACCTTTCCTCTTTGCATTAGAACGCAACCTAAACCTTGCCATGACACGTCGCAATAAACCTCAAAGTCCTCGCAGCCATCAGGAAGTATAAGGATAGATGCATCACAAAGTTTTTGCTTCAAAGCTTGGAAAGCCTCTTCTTGCTTGGGCCCCCAAATAAAGGGCTTGCCCTTGTGAGTCAAGGCTGTGAGTGGAACGGTAATACGAGAGAAATTTGTGATGAAACAACGATAATAACCAGCTAGCCTAAGAAATGATCTAACTTCGGTAGGAGTACGTGGTGCTTGCCATTCTTGTACCGCTTTGATCTTTGCAGGGTCAACAAGAATCCCTTTGTCGATAACAATATGACCAAGAAATTGCACCTCTTTTAACCAAAACTCACATTTTAAGAACTTAGCATAAAGATTTTCAGTCCTCAAAAGTGTTAGAATAAGTCGAAGATGTCGCTCAAGATCGGATTTGGTCTTGGAGTAGATAAGGATATCATCAATGAAAACTATGACAAAACGATCGAGGTAGGGTTTGCACACCCTACTCATCAAATCCATGAAAACAGCAGGAGCATTGGTCAAACCAAAAGGCATAACCATGAATTCATAGTGACCATAATGAGTGCGAAAAGCAATCTTTGGAATATGTTCTTCACGTACTCTAAGTTGATGATAACCAGAACGAAGGTCGATTTTTGAAAAACAGGTAGCACCTTTAAGTTGATCTAAAAGATCATCAATACGAGGTAATGGATAGCGATTCTTGATGGTCAGCTTGTTAATCTCTCTATAATCGATACACATGCGGAAAGTTCCATCTTTCTTCTTAACAAAAAGAACAGGCGCACCCCAAGGTGATGAGCTAGGACGTATAAATCTCTTGTCAGTAAACTCTTGCAGCTGACTAGCTAATTCTTGCATCTTAGATGGGGCTAACCGATAAGGAGATTTTGCGACTGGTGTAGCACCAGGTATAAGATCGATTCGGAATTTGACTTCTCGCCAGGGGGAAGTCCTGAAACGTCGTTGGGAAAAACTTGAGGAAATTCTTTAACGATTGGAATATCTTCGAGCTTCCTTTCCTTGCCTTCCTTCTTGACAATAGGAGCTAAAAACACGATATAGTTTTTGCGAAGGCATCTTCGAGTTTGGAGGCATGACATCAATTTGAGCCCTTTAGAAGGAGTTTCACCAAAGATACATAAAGTTTGACCGCCAGCGAGAGGAATTCGAATAAACTTCTCATAGCAAACAACTTCATTGTGATGCTGACTAAGCCAGTCCATACCGATGATTATGTCGAAACTACCCAATTTCATAGGAATGGGATCAATTGAGAAATCGTGATCATTAAGGGTGGGATCACGAATAATCGAGTCTAACGTGATAGGTTCACCATCAGCAACTTCCACCGTGAATGATTCAGTGAGACTAACGCGAGGTAAATCAAGAATGGATTCGAACTCTAGAGACACGAAACTCTTATCCGCACTAGTATCAAATAGTATGGATGCATAACTACCATTAATAAGAAACGTACCATTGACCAAGTTATTATCAGCCCTAGCATGGTTGGCGTTGATGTTGAAAGCTCTTCCTCTAGTAGGTGGATTAGCTTGGTTAGCTTGATTCACCGGATTGGCTTGAGCTTGGGCATTTATGATGTTCACCAAGCGTGGGCAGGTGTTTTGAAAATGGGTGGGATCGCCACAGTTGAAACATGCTCTGACAGGTTGCATCATTGGGTAATTGGGTTGGTAGTAGGGTTGAGCCGTAGGTTGTGCGGGTGGTAAGATTAAAGGTTGTTGGTGTTGGGCTTGGCCTACCACTTGATTATTGGTTTGGGCTTGAGGTTGATGGCGGTTTGGCTTTTGGAGGATGCGGCAAATTTGAATCGTGTGACCTGCACAGCCACAACTTGTGAAGTATTGACATGGGTTCTCAGGAGGGTGGGATACTGGCATCGGTTACATTTTGGATGGGGTCCTGTGTATGTTTTCTTGAATGGAGCAGTAGGAGGGGCGACTTGGGTGATGGGTGCTGTAGTGATAGGGGAATTGGTTTGGTTAACGGAGAAATTCTTGTCATTGCGTTTCCTCTTACCAGCAAACTTAGAAGACGAACCTGCTTGGGTTGGGGTTGGAGTTTCAGCAGGTGTCTTGTCTTTCTTCTTCTCATCCTTAAAATCACCATTTCGGATGCAATTTTTCGTGAGCTCGGTAGCCAGCTCCATTGCAGCTTCAAGTGCTGCAGGTGTGGTACTCAGCACTGAATCTTGAATTTTCGAGGGAAGACCTCGAATGTAGTGTTCAATTAGACGATAGAGGGGAGTGAACAGGTTGGGGACCATCTGATTCAACTCGAGGAATCTCTTGTTGTATGTGGTGTGGTCTCCCTCCTTTTGTTTCAAAGCATAGAATTCATCTTCTAATTTCTTGATTTCGCTTCTTAGACAGAAGCGTCTTGTCATGATTTCCCTCAACTCGTCCCAAGTCAAGGCCATAGCAGCTTCAGCGCCTCGCTTGCCCTTCTATGTGTTCCACCATGTGAGTGCTACCCCGTACACACGACCAGTAGCATATCGCACCTCGCGATCATCGGGACAATCACAATTGAGAAAAGTGCTTCCATCTCCTCAAACCAGCGAAGGAGAGCAGTGACTCCTTCAGTCCCCTCGTATTTTGGAGGATCGCGGGATTTGAAATGTTTGTAGGTGCATTTGGTGGTGTTAGTGAGAGGGTTTGCAACATTTTGACCTTCTTGATTGGTAGGGTTGATGGGATTGGCAGCAAGAGCTTGTTGAACTTGCACAACAATGTCAGGAAGTACGGCAGCCATCTGTTGAGCGATTTGAGTGGCCATATGTTCACTAGATCTTCCTGACCTTCTACCACCTTGAGAGTGTCTAGCAGACATCTACAGGAAATACGCAGCGGGATTTATGAATTTAATGTTTTTAGGTGTCATGTGTCGTAAAAAGTGGAAACAATATTCAAAATAAATGAAACAAGAAATTATCTACATCCATAGGATGTCTTGGGCTTGCACATGTTTGGGCCTCCAAATTTCTCCCATACTTCATCCTCGGTAGCCACGTGGGCCCCCATGACTACTAGGCTTGGTAGGGTTCACATTGGTGTTGGCCTGTTAATGCTTGCATCAACCGAATGAAAATCGTAAAACATGATTGCAAGGTATAAGGTCAGAAGGTGCCCAGGTGTAGACACAATGACAACTCAAAGTGGGGTTAGTTCACACGACGTTTGGCGTGGCATGCTTTGGCATAATAGGTCCTTCGTACTCTCATCGGTAGTCCCCAGGTAGGTAAACTGGTCCATTATTTGGATTTATACGAATGCCAAGCCTAGACAGGACTACCGGTACTCGTACCCTTCCAGTTACTACATGCCCGTCATAGAACTCACTTTGATGTGATTGAAAAACATGAAAACATTATAAAATCTTTGAGAAGAAATCATGAAAATTGCGATATCGTGATGTGTGTGCTTGCGTAGGCATGATATGTTATCAATATATGAACTACAATGAACATCACATATTAACATGTATTAGTGAAGGTGCTTGCATGCATTTGTGTCACACCCTGGATTTCTAACCCGAAATCCATACACCGGTGGGCCCGGGTGGGGAGTATCGTGACATAAGTTGATAACATCATTGTCAATTAAACATAGCACATCGGAAGTCTTGGAGAAAATTACTATTACAAACCGAATGTTCGAAAATACAAAATAATATACAAGCTTGTAATAGAAGATCCACAGACGGATCATAAATTGTACATGGAAAGAATACAAAAAAGACTTTAGGCAGATTTAGGATTTGCAAGATCCTCTATCACTACCGAGCAGCTTCCGGCCTATTTCGTATTGTACCTGCAGTTTAGCTTTTGGACGATGCGTCAGCTTACGCTGGTAAATACACCCAACTGACTCATTTTGAAAACTTTAAAATGGTTTTAAGTGCAAGACGGCACAAAATCTTTTATTAACTTGGGAAAGTTGACTTTGCAACCTTGTATCAGATTCACATGTTTGTCCATACATACAGCGCCCAGTACAGAAACTGAGACATGATTAAATATACACCACTCAGGACTCACAATGGAGTCATCCCCAACATCTTCGGAACATTGCATATGAGCATCAAAAGGTGTATGCCTACACCCCGTGCTAAGGTCATGGCCAATAACTAATGTATTGAGCCCAGGATATCCAGGACACGGTAATTTAACCCTTGATGTTTAAGTTATCAAACAAAACTAATTAAAAAGAAATATGCGGGTTTACTAGCCACGAGCGGGCATTCGATTGAGCCCATTTTGGACCAAGCGTTATAATTTACCGTATCCCAGGCCCGTATAGGGAAAATAAGTCGAGAGTATTTATCTGAGCTAGTCTTCTTCTTTTATTTTTAAATGATTCAGCCGTATACAAAAGTACCAAGTGCAGATAGCACTTACTAGGGAAGGCTCTAGTCTGGATTATGTCATAAACTAGCCAATTAAATACTAACGGTCTTATAAACCGAATAGTGTACATGATCATTACGTATAACACTTGATTAAACGATGATCGGATAGAATGTAGTTTAAAATCGACAAGTACCTTGACTTGTATAATATGGGTAAACTATATATTCTGGATTTTGAAACTTAACTGACAAGGTTAAACCCGTTTCGGTTAATTTCCGTAAAATAGTTACATATACGTAACTATGTGCTTAATAGCGATATCGAGTAACCGGATAAGTCATGAACAAGTTATATATGCCATTATACTTTAAACAAGTTAAGATATTAGTAGGATATTAACTTGTATGCCCATTAAGGTTTTAAAACGAAATTATGCCTCATAAGGGCATTTTTTGTAATTATATACCGTATAAAAGGAACTTGAATATATTTTAGGTTTATCATCATAAGAATTCTGGAAAAAATATTTTATTTATAATATAATATCAGTAGGATATCATTTATATGTGTAATTTATCTTTTATGACCAAACTATGCACCGAAGGGGCATTTTCGTCATTTTACACATAGTTTATAAATTATTTGGGATTCTGAGTTTATAACATGTACCTACTGTAATTATGTTTAAAATAAGTTTTAAAATCAGTAGGTATCAAGTCTTGGTCAATAATATGGTTTAAAACCATACTATGCGCTTAAACGGCGCTTATGTCGTAAAATGACGTTTTTAAGCGATGTTTACGAAAACTGATATTTGGGTCAGATTAAAGTGTTTAAAATATGTTATTTAATATAACATATCAGTAGGTTAATGATTTATCTTGAAAAGATTGATTAAAATCATTTTATGAGTCACAAGGACTAAAACCGTCATTTATCGACATAGTTTAGAGACCTGCTTGAAAACTCAGTTTATAACTTGGTTTAACATCCCAAATAATCCTACTTATAATATTACATCAGTAGGAAACTCATTTTCAAGTTTATTATCATTAAAACCTTGATTTATGTAAAAAAGGGCATTTTGGTCAAAGATGGCATAATTATGGAACTTGCGCATAAACTTAGATTCTGATTATGATCATGTATTATAACCTCAGAGGGTTTTGCTACATTATATTAGGATCATAATGTAACTTTAGATTAGTAGGTAACTAATCTAAATCGGGTCAGAATCGAAAGTCAAAGCAGAAGTCAAACTTCGCGACTTTCGGTTGCGAACCGACCCTAGAACTAAAATTGACGAGCCGAACATGTTCATACATGTTCTAATAATTATTACCAACTTGTTTAAGTGTCAAAACAGGTGACATAACATATATAATATCAATTTATGATTTTTTCTGAAAAATGGTCTGTTTGACTTTTATAATAACTTAACTTTGACCCGTCAATTGGTCTAGCAAACATGATCTTCAGGAGGTGCCCTTTATAGGGACTAACACCTACCTTATTACGATCACTTAGCCATGTTCATTACAAAAGTGGCTGGACCATAATGGTCTTAACCGAAAGTCAAGGCGTTTTACGAAAACACTTGACTTTTGGCTATAAAAGCCTATAAACGAAAATGCACAAAGAAGGAACACTTACCAGTGATTCCTAGATGCAAAAGAACTATGTTGGATTGCTCCTTTAAGATAGGAACTTCCAGAGGAGGGAGAAGAGTGAATAAGAGAAGTGTATGTTGAAATGAAGCACTTAAACACCTATTTATAGTTGGAGAGCTCAAAGGTGGTGAAGCCAGGTATTTAGGGGTGTAAGAAGAAGCTTACAAGTGTCCCAAAACGTGACATAGCTGATTACAAGTCCATGGTTTCGAATTTAAATGGTTTTGGAGTTTTGCTTGGAGACCAAACAAACTTTCTGCTGCAGGTCTATTCTTGCGCCCCGCGAGAGACACAGACCAAGTCTCTCGCGGCCCGCGACCGCCCCATGACCACTTTCAAACTTTGTCACTTTTAGCCCCTTAACTTATTAAAGCTTATAAAATCCTTCTAAAACACCATTTTGGCACAATTAGCCCTCCGTAGCCAATACTTGGCATACCCGGGATTATGCCCGGACATTGTCGAGCTCTCGTTTCGTTAAAAGGTCACTCACAGGTAAGAATTAAGATGTTGACACTTTTAATCACTCCATTATCCAACTTTCATATTATAATGGATTTAATCACTCTCGTCCAATAAACGGGACATATGAGAGTCAGGACTACGTAAAGGATCACTCAGAGGCTTATCATAAGCATGTTGATTCCAATGTGACTCAGAGGCTAGGCATGTTGACACAACGGTCACTCAGAGGCCAAATTTCAAGCATGTTGACGTATCAGTCACTCAGAGGCTAATGATTTAAGCATGTTGACATACCAGTCACTCAGAGGCTGTTATTTATGCATGTTGACATCGGTTCGTCACTCAGAGGCTCAAATTGAGCATGTTGACGCCTTTAGTCCTTATTGGTCTTTAACAAACTATATTTAAAATACAACACGTGTCAGTATACTATTGGACACGATTTTACAGGGTGTTACATCCTCACCCCCTTAAAAGAAATCTCGACCTCGAGAATTTATTCAAAAAGATGGGGGTACTTTTGTCGCATAGTGGACTCAACCTCCCATGTATACTCGGGACCTCTAAAGGCGTCCCACTTAACCTTTACTATAGGAATCATTTTTCTTCGGAGCTTCTTAACCTGTCGATCCTCGATCAAAATTGGTTTCTCAATGAACCTCAGGTTTTCATCTATCTGTACATCCTCGTGTGACATTGCTAGCGACTCATCGGCTAGACATTTCTTAAGATTAGATATGTGGAATATATCATGGATTCCACTAAGCTCCTCTGGCAACCCGAGCTTATAAGCTATAGTGCCGACACGTTCGATTATCTCGAAGGGTCCTATATATCTAGGGCTTTACTTGCCCTTCTTTCCAAAACGCATCACACCTTTCCAGGGTGATACTTTTAGCATGACTTTGTCCCCTACTTGGAACTGAAGAGATTTACGCCTCTTGTCAGCATAGCTTTTCTACCTATCCCTGGCAGTTTTGAGACGATCACGGATTTGCATAATCTTTTTCGTGGTCTCCAGGGCAATCTCAGGTCCTGATAGTTGGGCCTCCCCAACTTCTGCCCAGCAGACGGGCGTTCTACATTTTCTCCCATACAAGGCCTCAAAAGGAGCAGCCTTGATGCTCGTATGATAACTGTTATTGTAGGAGAATTCCATTAGGGGTAAGTGGTCATCCCAACTTCCACCTAAATCAATCACACATGCCCTGAGCATGTCTTCCAGAGTCTGAATAGTACGCTCACTTTGACCATCAGTCTGCGGATGGTAAGCCGTACTAAAGTTTAATCGTGTGCCTAACGATTGTTGGAAACTTTTCCAAAAGTGAGATGTGTATCTAGTATCTCTATCGGATACAATAGATACTGGCACACCGTGTAAGGACACTATCTTGTCCACATACAACTTAGCCAATTTATCTGAATTATACGTTTCTTTTATTGGCAAGAAGTGTGCTGACTTGGTCAGCCTATCCACTATGACCCAAATAGTGTCATTACCACTTTTGGTCTTAGGTAACTTGGTAATCAAGTCCATTGTCACCATTTCCCCTTTCCAAGTGGGAAGTTCTAATATGTTGTAGTAGTCCTGATGGTTTCTGATGGTCGGCCTTAACTTGCGAACACGTCAGACACTTAGCTACATAAGTGGCTATGGATTTCTTCAAACCCAACCACCAATAATTCTTCTTCAAATCTTGATACATCTTGTCACCTCCCGGGTGAAAGGGTATCTTGAACTATGCGCTTCTTGGAGGATTAGATCTCTAAGTCCTCCAAAGATCGGAGCCCGAATTCTATCATTAAATCTTAGGATTCCATCTTTTCCAGGTCTTGATTGATCAATAGATCCTCCTAATCCTTCATTAGGAATATTAGCCTCTAACAGGGCTTGTTTTTGCGCATCTAATAGCTTCTCATTCAAGCTATTTCTGAGCTCAATGCTCTTAGCGTTAACCCTTAAAGGTTTAACCTTATCCTTGCGACTTAAGGCATCGGCAACTACATTTCCTTGCCTGGATGGTAGCGAATCTCGCAATAATAATCATTAAGTGTTTCCATCCACCGACATTGTCGCATGTTCAATTCTTTTTGATTGAATAGATGTTGGAGACTTTTATGGTCAGTGTATATAACACATTTCATACCATACAAGTAATGTCTCCATAACTTTAGTGCAAATACAACGGCACCCAGTTCCAAATCATGGGTGATGTAATTCCTTTCATGCACCTTTAGTTGTGGTGATTCATAGGCAATTACCTTGCCATTTTGCATTAGCACACAGCCCATGCCAGTGTGCGAAGCATCACAATAGACAACAAAATTCTCAATACCCTCGAGTAGAGATAGTACAGGAGCATTGCTCAACTTGTGTTTAAGAACCTCAAAAGATTCTTGTTGCTTTGGACCCCAATTATACTTAATATTCTTACGGGTCAAGGAAGTTAAAGGAGTGGCTATTCTTGAAAAGTTCTCAATGAACCTTCTATAGTAACCAGCCAGTCCTAAGAAACTATGAACTTCCGTTGAGGTCTTGGGCACTTCCCAATTTATTATGGCCTCAATTTTGGCGAGATCCACTTGGATACTACTCTCACTTACCATGTGTCCAAGAAATTGGACTTCTTTAAGCCAAAATCACATTTAGAGAACTTTGCATAAAGTTTCTCCTGCCTTAATAATTCTAGGATGCACCGAAGATGTTTCTCGTGATCATCTTGATTACAAGAATAGATAAGTATGTCGTCTATGAAGACAATGACAAATGTATCCAAATATGGTTTGCAGACTCTATTCATGAGATCCATGAATGCTGCTGGTGCATTTGTGAGCCCAAAAGGCATCACTAAGAATTTAAAATGACCATAGCGAGTCCCGAAGGCTGTCTTAGGAACATCTTCACTTCTAACCTTCAGTTGATGATATCCTGATCTTAAATCTATCTTAGAAAAGTAACTAGCCCCTTGAAGCTGGCCGAATAAATCATCGATCCTGGGCAGAGGATATCTATTTTAATGGTTAGCTTGTTCAGCTCCTGGTAATCGATGCACATTCGCATCAAACCGTCTTTCTTATTTACAAACAGAATAGGAGCTCCCCAAGGTGAGGAACAAGGCTGAATAAAGCCTTTTTCCAAGAGTTCGTCTATTTGCGTTCTTAATTCCTTCATTTCAGTAGGTGCTAGCCTATATGGAGCTCTAGCTACGGGTGTTGCCCCTGGTATGATATCTATTCTGAACTCCACTTGCCTATCCAGAGGTAGGCCTGGTAATTCTTCAGGGAAAACATCGGGATACTCCGAGATAACTGGTTGATCTTCAAGATTCGGCTTTGGTTCATTTATAGTGACTTGTGCCATGTAGACGACACAGCCTCTTTTCAAACACTTGGATGCCTTCAATAACGACACCTTGTCTGGCACTCCATAGTGTAAGTCTCCAAGAATGGTGATTATTTCACCAGATGGGGTTTTGATTTCGATGAGCTTTTTACCTCAGGCAATGCGGACTTGGTTAGGAGATAACTAATCCATGCCTAAGACAACACCGAACCCTGCTAATTTCGTTGGCAGAAGAGAGATAAGGATGGAATGATTCTTAATGGATATAGAGCATCCATCAAGAATGGAAGATGCAGTTTCTAAGGTTCCATCTGCAAGTTCTATCTCATAAATTTTATCTAGAGTTCTTATGGGCAGATTTAATAGTTTACTAAACTTATGATCAACAAATGATTTATCCGCACCGAATCAAATAGAACTCTAGCATAAATATCGTTAATGGGGAAAGTACCTGTTATGACGTTACTGTCATTAACAGCTTCCTTAGCAGTCAGTTGAAAAGCGCGTGCATTCCCTTTCTTAGCCTCTCTAGGCTTTGGATTATTATTTCCTTGAATTCTTAGGGCAGTTAGTTGTAATATGCCCTTTTTCATTGAAGATAAAGCATACTGCATCCTTAAGACCTTTACATTCTAGGGTCTTATGCCATCTCCTTTTACAAATGCCACAAGGTCTAGCTTGTGGGTCAGGATTACACTGTCCCCAGTGTCTTCGATTGCAAGTCTTACAGAATGGCATCATAGCCGACTTGTCTTGGTTCCCTTTGAACCCAAATCTCCCTTTATTTTTCTTATTGAACTTATGGGAGTTGTCTTCTTCTCTCTTCCTTTTCCCGTCAGTTTCAGACTTAACTGACTTTTGTCTCACTAGATCAAGGGTGAGAGAAAGAGATAGGTCTACAGCAGACCTATAGGTAGTAGGCTGAGCAGCCTTTACCATGCCCTTAATCTCGGGCGCTAATCCATTGATAAAACGCGCAATGCGTTTGCATTCAGGGGTAATTAAATAGGAAACTAACCTGGATAGGGAATTGAAATCGGAAACATACTTCCGACAGTCTAGGTTTTTCATTGATAGAGACAAGAAGTCTGTCTCTATTTTCTCCACCTCATGGGGTGGGCAGTAGGTTTCCTTAATAAGGTCTATAAACTTGGACAATCCCAGATTATACAGGTACACTTTACCTGTAGATTGAATCATGGCCTTCCACCATGTTAGGGCATCGCCCTTGAAGGATTGTGATACATACTTGACCACATCCTTTTCAGCACAGCCGCTGATATCTACAATGGTTTCCATTTCATCTAGCCATTTCAGGGCTTCTACAGCTCCTTTTCCCCATTAAAGTCTCGGGGCTTACAGGAGACAAAGTACTTGTAGGTACATCCGTCTTTAGCAGAACGGGACCTTTCAGTGAAATCTATTTTCTTTGGTTCACTCTTCGCATTCGAAGAGTGAACAGAGCTCTCTCTATGAGCTGAAGATGGGGTAACCTACAATGGTTTAGAGCGATTAGCACTCGACTCTCTTAACTTCTCTATGGCCTTACCCATTGCCTTTTCTACAGCCGCATCAATGCGTGCTTGGAAGTCATTATTATCTATGGCTATATTTTCGGCGTTTTTGACATTCCGATGGCTACTTTGTGCCTCATTAGAATTAGACATTCTTCAAAGCTTTGGTTCTATAATACCAATAAAATTTTTCTTAGCCATGGTACAACAACCATATCGGCTTTTAAACATTGGATATAAAAATCCATTTGCCTAATTTAGCTAGTGTGAATAATATCACAACTCTTAGGCTTAAAGTATCTATATTTGGCCTATGTCTTAATAGGACCATTATAGGCAAATTACAATCTGGACATAGTCCATATATTATAGACAGGGGACCACAATGTCACAACTGTCATTGTTTTATTTAACAATTATATAGCACATAGGCTTGTCACAAAGGACATCAAATATGGCACAAGGGCCTGTCACTAATGGACATAAAATATGGCACCTAGGCCTGTCACTATCGGACATAAAATAGGGCACATAAGCACTACATCACTTAATGGATGTTTTATTTAGCACCGCTCTGGTGATATTAGCCGGGATCAGATATATCACATAGGCTATATAAAATAATTCATAACCATAAGGGCAATTCATCACTAATTGATGTTTTATTCATCACCGCACTGGTGATATTTAACCGGGATCAAATGGATCACAAGGGCTTTATAGTATAGATCATAACCCGAAAGGGTATTCCATCACTAATGGATGTTTTATTTATCATCGCACTGATGATATTAGCCGGGATCAAAACAGATCACAAGGGCTTTATAGAGTAGATCATAACCCGAAAGGGTATTACATCACTAATGGATGTTTTATTTATCATCGCACTGATGATATTAGCCGGGATTATACAGATCACAAGGGCTACTTAGCCGGGATCAAACAGATCACTAGGGCTATATAACCGGGGTCAAATAGATCACAAAGGTTATATAAAATACATCTCTAACGGATGTTTAATCACCACACTGGTGATATTAGCCGAGATCAAACAGATCACAAAGGCTTATTTAGCCGGGATCAAATAGATCACAAAGGCTATATAATCGGGATCAAATAGATCACAAGGGTTATATAATATACATCTCTAACGGATGTTTAATCACCACACTGCTGATATTAGTCGGGATCAAACAGATCACAAAGGCTTATTTAGCCGGGATCAAATAGATCACAAAGGCTTATTTAGCCGGGATCAAGCAGATCACAAGGGCTTATTTAGCCGGGATCAAACAGATCACAAGGGCTATATAACCGGGATCAAATAGATCACAAGGGTTATATAAAATACATCTCTAACGGATGTTTAATCACCACACTGGTGATATTAGCCGGGATTAAACAGATCACAAAGGCTATATAACCGGGATCAAATAGATCACAAGGGTTATAAAAATACATCTCTAACGGATGTTTAATCACCGCACTGGTGATATTAGCCGGGATCAAACAGATCACAAAGGCTTATTTAGCCGGGATCAAATAGATCACAAAGGCTTATTTAGCCATGATAAAATAGATCAGGTTAGGACATAGTCCATTTACCTGGAAGGTTAGTGTGATTCCTCAAGTCACACAAGCAAGAGTACGCACATTACTTGAATGTTAACATAAGAGGATCTTAATAGTTTATTAATGGTCCCAGTCACCTTCGACCTTAACGACCTTGGAGGTTTGGACCTAGTCCCTTACTCCTGGATAGAAGGACAACTTCCCTTAACTATCTTGATAGAAAACCCCTTCGTACTTAACTATCATTTCTTGGCCAATGTGTGGTCTACGCCACTTGGCAAATCAAAACCATTTAAGATCTTTTGGAATTATATCGAAGAGCATAAATTCGAGTAAAATCGAGACGCTCGTTTTCAAGAGGATGAATACATACATACATATATATATACATACATATATATATATATATATATATATATATATAATTCCAAAGTATTTCATTAAACTTCGATTAGAAATTACAATACTAGAAAAATGAATGAACTTGTCCATGCAAGGACTTATGGAAATGAACATATCCACACAGGGACTAAAAGAAATAACAATGTCCTCGCAGGGACTACATATAATTAGAAGGGACTTCACTCGTCCTTCTTTCCCTTGACCAATTTGGAAAGTTTCTTGAAGAACTTATTCGTCTTCTTTTCCGTTTTCTCCGCCTGTTGCAGCATTTCTTTCATTCTTTCTAAGGCCTCATTAATGGCCTCAAGTGGTGGGGAGGTTGTGGTTGTGGTTGTGGCATAACCGGATACTAGTACCCATAAGTTGGATATCCAGTCGGTGTATAAGTAGGTGGGAAAGGAGACGGGTAAAGTGCATTGTGTATAACCGCCTGCTTGTATGGGTCTTGCGACCACGCTTGATAGTCGACCGGTGTAGACGGGTTAAAAGGATCATATCCAGACGTGTCTGGATACGTGGGGATTGGGTTAGTATAACCCGATGGTGGTGGTTGAACTGTAGGTGTAGGTGTTGGTGTTGGTTCAACCACAGGTGAGGTGTTAGAGGGCCCACCCATTCGTGGGTCCTCTTGAATTGTGGGGTAGGAGTTGGGCAAAGGTGGCAGCGATCCCGACCTTTGTCCGGCACACACTGACATACGTGCTCCACGCTTCCTCCTTGGTGGTACTGGTGGTGGTTGAGGTTGATCCACCGGTTCCATGTGGACATCTTCTAGAACAGGAGGTGGTTGGGAGTGGTGAGAAGGAGTGTGGGCGAAGGTGAATTGGTTCCAATATTGGTCCCACTCATTAGGACCTTGGTAGGGCGATCCAGCATAAGAGTTTGAATCGCTCGAAATTTCAATGGGATGCATATTTAATCCCGACGGTGGCATCTCCGGAGTCCTCGTCCATAGGGTTCGGCTGGTCCAACTAATTTTGATCGGCCGGAGGTGCGTTAAAATAGTGGTTAGGGTTAAATTCCTCATGGTAAGAATGTGAATGGGAATGATGGGTATGGTGTGAATGATAAGAGTGGTGAGAATGGTAAGAGTTTTGGGAATGTGAGGGTGAGTGTCTATTAGAGACGGAACGTCTCGCTGGTTGCCAAGGAGATGAATCTCCTGATTCTTGGTAAGGGTCTGAATTGTGAGGTTGAGGGGGGATGCGTCCCGATGGTCCTCCTCTCATTGGACCTTTTCCTCGTCCACTTTGTCCTCTCACACGTGGCGGTTTATTTTCCTGTTAAAAATCAATTCAAAAACATACTAATAACTTAATAATGAAATGAGTAATACTAGGTCAATGCCTAGTCTCGGAGGTCTAAGGAATGTGCTCGTGTAAGTTTGAGACTAAACATAAGAAGGCTAGTGTTTAATTCTCTCAAATGTTGGCTCTGATACAAACCCTATCACACCCTGGATTTTTAACCCGAAATCCATACACCGGTGGGCCCGGGTAGGGAGTATCGTGACGTAAGTTGATAACATCATTGTCAATTAAACATAGAACAGCGGAAGTCTTGGAGTAAAATTACTATTACAAACTGAATGTTCGAAAATACGAAATAATATACAGGCTCGTAATAGAAGATCCACAGGCGGATCATAAATTGTACATGGAAAGAATACAAAACAGACTTTAGGCAGATTTAGGATTTGCAAGATCCTCTATCACTACCGAGCAGCTTCCGGCCTATTTCGTATTGTACCTGCAGTTTAGCCATTGGACGATACGTCAGCTTACGCTGGTAAATACACCTAACTCACTCATTTTGAAAACTTTAAAATGGTTTTAAGTGCAAAACGGCACAAAATCTTTTATTAACTTGGAAAAGTTGACCTTGCAACCTTGTATCAGATTCACATGTTTGTCCATACATACAGGGCCCAGTACAGAAACTGAGACATGATTAAATACACACCACTTAGGACTCACGAAGGAGTCATCCCCAACGTCTTGGGAACATTGCATATGAGCATCAAAAGGTGTATGCCTACACCCCGTGCTAAGGTCGTGGCTAATAACTAATGTATTGAGCCCAGGATATCCAGGACACGGTAATTTAACCCCCGATGTTTAAGTTATCAAACAAAACTGATTAAAACAAAATATGCGGGTTTACTAGCCACGAGCGGGTATTCGATTAAGCCCAATTTGGACCAAGCGGTAATAATTTACCGTATCCCGGGCCCGTATAGGGAATATAAGTCGAGAGTATTTACCTGAGCTAGTCTTCCTCTTTTATTTTTAAATGACTCAGCCGTATACAAAAGTACCAAGTGCATATAGCATTTACCAGGGAAGGCTCTAGTCTGGATTATGGCATAAACTAGCCAATTAAATACTAACGGTCTTATAAACCGAATAGTGTACAAGATCATTACGTATAACACTTGATTAAACGATGATCGGATAGAATGTAGTTTAAACCCGACAAGTACCTTGACTTGTATAATATTTGTAAACTATATACATTCTGGATTTTGAAACTTAAATGACAAGGTTAAACCTGTTTCGGTTAGTTTCTGTAAAATAGTTACATATACGTAACTACGCGCTTAATTGCGATATCGGGTAACCGGATAAGTCATGGAGAAGTTGTATATGCCATTATACTTTAAATAAGTTAAGATATCAGTAGGATATTAACTTGTATGCCCATTACGGTTTTAAAACCAAATTATGCCTCATAAGGGCATTTCGGTAATTATACACCGTATAAAAGGAACTTGAATATATTTTAGGTTTAATATCATAAGAATTCTGGAAAAAAATTTTATTTATGATATAATATCAGTAGGATATCATTATATGTGGAATTTATCTTTTATGACCAAACTATGCACTGAAGGGGTATTTTGGTCATTTTACACATAGATTATAAATTATTTGGGATTCTGAGTTTATAACATGTATCTACGGTAATTATGTTTAAAATAAGTTTTAAAATCAGTAGGTATCAAGTCTTGGTCAATAATATAGTTTATGCGCTTAAACGACGCTTATGTCGTAAAATGACGTTTTTAAGCGATGTTTCTGAAAACTGATATTTGGGTCAGATTAAAATATTAAAATATATTATTTAATATAGCATATCAGTAGGTAAATGATTTATCTTGAAACAATTGATTAAAATCTTTTTATGAGTCACAAGGACTAAAACCGTCATTTATCGACATAGTTTAGGGACCTGCTTGAAAACTCAGTTTATAACTTGGTTTAACATCCCAAATAATCCTACTTATAATATTACATCAGTAGGAAACTCATTTTCAAGTTTATTATCATTAAAAGTTGATTTATGTAAAGAGGGCAATTTGGTCAAAGATGGCATAGTTATGGAACTTGCGCATAATCTTAGATTCAGATTATGATCATGTATTATAACCTCAGAGGGTTATGATACATTATATTAGGATCATAATGCAACTTTAGATTAGTAGGTAACTAATCTAAATCGGGTCAAAATTGAAAGTCAAAGCAGAAGTCAAACTTCGCGACTTTCGGTTGCAAACCGACCCTAGAACTAAAATTGACGAGCCGAACATGTTCATACATGTTCTAATAATTATTACCAACTTGTTTAAGTGTCAAAACAGGTTTCATAACATATATAATATCAATTTATGATTTTTTCTGAAAAATGGCATGTTTGACTTTTTAATAACTTAACTTTGACCCGTCAATTGGTCTAGCAAACGTGATCTTCAGGAGGTGCCCTTTATAGGGACTAACACCTACCTTATTACGATCACTTAGCTATGTTCATTACGAACAATGGCTGGACCATAAGGCTCTTAACCGAAAGTCAAGGCGTTTTACCAATACACTTGACTTTTGGCTATAAAAGCCTATAAACGAAAATGCACAAAGAAGGAACACTTACCAGTGATTCCTAGATGCAAAAGAACTATGTTGGATTGCTCCTTTAAGATAGGAACTTCCAGAGGAGGGAGAAGAGTGAATAAGAAAAGTGCAAGTTGAAATGAAGCACTTGAACACCTATTTATAGTTGGAGAGCTCAAAGGAGGTGAAGCCAAGTGTTTAGGGGTGTAAGAAGAAGCTTACAAGTGTCTCAAAACATGACATAGCTGATTACAAGTCCATGGTTTCGAATTTAAATGGTTTTGGAGTTTTGCTTGGAGACCAAACAAACTTTCTGCTGCAGGTCTGTTCTCGCGCCCCGCGAGAGACACAGACCAAGTCTCTCGCGGCCCGCGACCGCCCCATGACCACTTTCAAACATTGTCACTTTTAGCCCCTTAACTTATTAAAGCTTATAAAAGCCTTCTAAAACACCGTTTTGGCACAATTAGCCCTCCGTAGCCAATACTTGGCATACCCGGGATTATGCCCGGACATTATCGAGCTCTCGTTTCGTTAAAAGGTCACTCAGAGGAAAGAATTAACATGTTGACACTTTTAATCCCTCCATTATCCAACTTTCATATAATAATGGATTTAATCACTCTCGTCCAATAAACGGGACATATGAGAGTCAGGACTACGTAAAGGATCACTCAGAGGCTTATCATAAGCATGTTGATTCCAATGTCACTCAGAGCTAGGCATGTTGACACAACAGTCACTCAGAGGCCAAATTCAAGCATGTTGACTTATCAGTCACTCAGAGGCTAATGATTTAAGCATGTTGACATATCAGTCACTCAGAGGCTGTTATTTATGCATGTTGACATCGGTTCGTCACTCAGAGGCTCAAATTGAGGATGTTGACACCTTTAGTCCTTATTGGTCTTTAACAAACTATATCTAAAATACACACGTGTCACTATACTATTGGACACGATTTTACAGGGTGTTACAATTTGTGTGTGAAATAAACATGAAATATATAAACATCATGAGTTTTGCATATAACACATAAACAATTAAGATCTACCAACTATAGTATAGGCTCTAAGGGTCTAATAACCTATCCTATATCCCTACAGTCAAAAGCTCTGATACCAATCTGTCCCACCCCGACCCGCAGCAGAAATAAAAGTTGGGGCATAATTGGGTTATCACCAAAGCTCATGACATTTACTAATAATAGGTTTCATACTTATTAAGTTGAAATTAAAATTCAAATATCCAAACACAAAGAAACATATAAGCACAAAAAGAAAACATTGTTCTAAACAAGCTGTATTTTATTTATCTTCTAAGGCCATTCCTATGTGTTCCTCTCCTCAGCCTGTCCACCTGTATCATGTGTAAAACAAAAGTTTGGGTCAACAAAAGTTGGCGAGTGAATATAAATTTAACAATTAAACAGTTTAATATATTGGTTGTTGTAATATAAATGTGCATGGACCATATATGAACTTATGTAAATATAATTAAATCATAAACCACATAATAATAATGATGAACATATGAACAAGATGCATGATGAACTTGAGATCAAGGCTCAATCAAACGGAGCCGATCTAATGAGGGACCTGATGCTCGACTCGTATCCCACGAGGAACTGATGGGCCTTAAATGAATGATTGCACTGAATTGATAAAATGTATCCACACATAACCACACAAACAAAATATACACATTAGATCACATAATGGTGGTAGCACAAGTGTTTAAATAAATAAAATATGTAGTGGCACATGATACACCCCAAAACGTAGATAAAAGGGGAATTTGTAAGGATTCACTCAAAATGGTTACGTTTCCTTGATTGATGAAGAGTGCGCACGAATTGAGGATTTAACCGACGAAGAAATCTAAACTAAATAATAACACAATAATTCGATAAATATATAAAAATTAATATTTTGATTTAATACTTTTTGTTAGTTTTGTAGGTTATTTTTTCAGTGTTTATTGGGATTTTTAAACCTACAAAATTGCGTCTTTAAGTGTTTTTAATTAATTTTTAAATATATATATACAAAAAAAATATTGAAAATAAAATAAAATAATAAAAAAAACCTTGTCAGACCTGACAAGGGGGTCTGACCGTTCATGAGTGATATTGGCAGCGTGTGGTGGGTTTCGAACTCGAGACCTCCCGTACGTGTGCACGCAGCTCTTCCAACTGAGCTACGTGTCTAACTCGAAAGGGTTCTGATTTTAATTATACATATATTCTTATTAGAGTATTACAGAAATCACTTAATTTAAAAAGATTTTAAAATCAACCGAACCGGCGTGCATACCTAGTCTCGAACCTGCGACCTTGACGTTGTTTTGCACCCAACCCATCCAACTGGGCTGGGTGGCTAACCCGTTTATATTAGAAGTTTTATTATATTTAACCACTTCATGAAGTTCATCTTCTTCATTTTGCCTAAACCAAAACTGATTTTTCAATCGAACCTTGTTAAAAGCAATGTTTGTTGTTACATGATTACTGTTTTACATAAAAATAATATGAATTATAGAAATGAACAAGGAATTTTACCGACGAACGTTGATTCTGATTTTCGGCGAGAGATTCCGGCAGATATGGATTGAACAGGAAGTTGAGTAGAGGTTTGCGAGTGGAGTTTTGAATAAGTGGGCGAGTTGGATCTGCCTTTCACTGGGTATTTATAGGCTACTTAGGATGAGATATTGTTTTCGATTTCGAAACGGAAATTATGATTGACAATTTGCATAACGGTTGATTTTAATTGAGTTTTCATTGGTTATAACCGTTTAATCACAGAATCAAAACGGATAACAATGATTGATCTGAATTTGCAGATTTAAGCGAGTCTTCAATATAAGATTTAAATGTTTTTATTTTTAGCACAAGTGTGTGTGCAGTGCAGTGGTGTTTTAGGTGTGTGTTCATATGGAAGACCCGGGTTCGAAACCCGGTCACTCCTTTCAAATTATTTTGTTTAATTATATTAGAGTTTATTTTAATTTACTTAATATTATTATTATTTATAAATTAAGATTTTTGAATTCTACAATATTTATTATTTATGAAATATTTAAAAAAACCGGCACAAATAAATATGCAACGAACTTTTTAACTGAATATTTGATTACTAATCGAAGCGGGTTTTGAAACCCGTTTTACATGAATGTTACAGTATTCCCTACTTTTAGAAATTTCGTCCCGAAATTTAAGCAGTGGCTGCAACTGGGAAAAGATGCGGGTATTTTTCGCGCATTGAGTCTTCACGTTTCCAAGTAAACTCAGGTCCTCGTTTTGACTCCCAACGCACCCTGACTATTGGAATACGACTTCGTCTCTAACGCTTTTCACCATTGATTTCTACCGGTCTTTCAACAAAGTGAATTGATTCATCGATTTGATTATCTTCTAAAGGAATATGGAGGTTTTCGTCGGCAACACTTTTTCAAGTTTGATACGTGAAATGTGGGGTGAATTCTGTTGAGTTCTTCTGGTAGGTCAAGCTTGTATGCTACAGGACCTGCTCTTCCGAGTATCTTAAATGGTCCCACATAGCGTGGTGCTAGCTTGCCTTTTTGACCAAAACGAACCAATCCCTTCCACGTTGATACTTTCAAAAGTACTTGATCACCAATATAAAATTCCAATGGCTTTCGTCGTTTATCAGCGTAACTCTTTTGACGACTTCGAGCGGCTAGAAGATTATTGATGATCTGAAGGATTTGTCAGTCGTTTCTTGGATCAGTCAGGTCCAGTGATTTGCGCTTCACCAATTTCGTGCCAACATACAGGAGATCGGCACTTACGACCATATAAGGCTTCAAAAGGAGCCATACCGATGCTTGAATGATAGCTATTGTTGTACGAAAATTCAACAAACGGTAGATGAGTGTCCCAATTACCCTTGAAGTCTATGACAAATGCTCGCAACATGTCTTCAAGAGTTTGTATGGTGCGCTCAGATTGACCATCAGTTTGGGGTGAAAGGCAGTGCTGAGATTTAATCGTGTACCCAAAGCGGATTGTACGGCTTGCCACGTTTGTGAAGTAAAACGGCCGTCTTGATCCGAAATGATACTTAAGGGTACACCGTGACGGCTTACAATTTCATTGATATAGATACGAGCTAACTTCTCGTTCTTGAAATCTTTGCGGATCGGAATGAAATGAGCTATTTGGTAAGACCATCAATGATAACCCAAATGGTGTCATATCCATTGGAGGTACGAGGTAACCCGGTAATGAAGTCCATGGTTACGTTTTCCCACTTCCAAACAGGTATTTCAGGTTGGACAAGAAGTCCTGAAGGTCTTTGATGTTCCGCTTTTACTTTAGAACATGTGAGGCACTTGAAACAAATATGGCGATATCTTTCTACATGCCAGGCCAACAGTAGGAGTATCGTAGATCTTGATACATCTTATCGGCCCCTGGATGTATAGAGTATCGTGTTTTGTGAGCCTCTTCATGAGAAAAGCACGAAGATCGCCACGATCAGGTACCCAAATACGATTTTAAGTAATAGAGAATACCATCCGACTTGGATTCTAGTTTGGTTTCAGCTCCACAAGACAGTTCATCTCGTACATCATTTTCCGTGACGGAAATACGTTGAGCTGCTCTAATTCGGTTTTGAAGGTCGGTCACAATTTGGGAACACAAAAGACAGATGGAGTTTGCATACTCCCTTCGACTGAGGGCGTCAGTCACGACATTAGCCTTGCCAGGATGATATCGAATTTCACATCATAATCATTTAGGAGTTCGACCCATCGTCGTTGCCTCATGTTCAACTCTTTTTGATTGAAGGTATGTTGAAGGCTCTTGTGGTCAGTGTAAATTTCACACTTGGTACCATAGAGATAATGTCTCCATGTCTTAAGAGCGAATACGACTGCTCCAAGTTCTAGATCGTGAGTGGTATAGTTCTTTTCATGCACTTTGAGTTGCCTTGAGGCGTAGGCTATCACCTTTCCTCTTTGCATTAGAACGCAACCTAAACCTTGCCCTGACACGTCGCAATTAACCACAAAGTCCTCGCAGCCATCAGGAAGTGTAAGGATAGGTGCATCACAAAGTTTTTGCTTCAAAGCTTGGAAAGACTCTTCTTGCTTGGGCCCCCAAATAAAGGGCTTGCCCTTGTGAGTCAAGGCTGTGAATGGAACGGTAATACGAGAGAAATTTGTGATGAAACAACGATAATAACCAGCTAGCCTAAGAAATGATCTAACTTTGGTAGGAGTATGTGGTGCTTGCCATTCTTGTACCGCTTTGATCTTTGTAGGGTCCACATGAATCCTTTTGTCTCTAACAATATGACAAAGAAATTGCACCTCTTTTAACCAAAACTCACATTTTGAGAACTTAGCATAAAGATTTTCAGTCCTCAAAAGTGTTAGAATAAGTCGAAGATGTCGCTCATGATCGGATTTGGTCTTGGAGTAGATAAGGATATCATCAATGAAAACTATGATAAATCGATCAAGGTATGGTTTGCACAGCCTATTCATCAAATCCATGACAACAGCAGGAGCATTGGTCAAACCAAAAGGCATAACCATGAATTCATAGTGACCAAAAGGAGTTCGAAAAGCAGTCTTTGGAATATCTTCTTCACGTACACTAAGTTGATGATAACCAGAACGAAGGTCGATTCTTGATGGTCAGCTTGTTAAGCTCTCCATAATCGATACACATGAGGAAAGTACCATCTTTCTTCTTTACGAAAAGAACAGGCGCACCCCAAGGTGATGAGCTAGGACGTATGAATCCCTTGTCAGTCAACTCTTGCAGCTGACTAGCTAATTCTTGCATCTCAGATGAGGCTAACCGATAAGGAGATTTTGCGACTGGTGTAGCACCATCGATTCAGAATTCGACTTCTCGCCAGGAGGAAGTCCTAAAACGTCGTTGGGAAAAACTTGAGGAAATTCTTTAACGATTGGAATATCTTCGAGCTATCTTTCCTTGCCTTCCTTCTTGACGATATGAGCTAAAAACGCGATATAGTTTTTGCGAAGGTATCTTCGAGTTTGGAGGCTGATGTGAGGTCGTTGTCACACGCAAATTTAATCCCAGAACTGCTATTAGCTAGCGCTAAGTGGGTATTGAACACAAGAAATTGTGGAACTAGTGTTATCAAAAGGTTGGACTATTATACTAATTACCTAGTTTGCACTAATTTAATTTCAGTTTTTCGGTTAATGGATTTGGATTTTTAACTACTTAACAATTCAAAGATTGGTTTTTTTAACATATTAATAAGAGGATGATCATCTTGGGTTTCCGGTTCAAAACACATGTGTTTCAATTTTACTAGAAAGAGTCACATAGACATGACTCGTGTTTGCCTATTTGTGATAAAAGGGAACAAAGTACTCGGACTGAAATGCGAGGTCGTTACCCGATGACCAATTAATTAATACCCAACCCATAAACCTTCCCGTTATCTTGATTGTCAACGACACCAAGAACGTACAAAATAAGCAATAAGCACAATATCAACCAACAATTTACAAACAATCAATCAACACCATAATCACCATAACATAGCAATTATTCTAGAAAAATATAAATCGAAACACAATTGTTTACCCAACCTTCCACACAAGATGATCACCGAAATGTTTAGCCACTCATGTTCTCACAATGAAACATACTTCAATTGTCTTGTTCTTACAAATCGAAAACACCAAAATATTGTTTAGAACTTGTTAGAATCAATGAAAACCACTCAAAGTCGCCTCCTATTTGCTCTGCAACTCGTTCCAATGATTGATCCTGATAAAAGACCTTTCAAACCTCTTAAAAATGGGCAGTTACAACTTTCATAGTAGCTTACCACCGTAAGCTACGGTGCCCAACGTAGCTTATGATGGGCAAGATTTCATTACGGCCGTCATTCTCTGTCTTACGGTGGCCATTAAGATTGGACTCCACCGTAAGCTATGGTGGCCACCGTAGCTTACGGTGGTCAGCTTGATTTTTCCATTTTTCCCTTCGTTCAATCTCTTGAGTCCCATCTTCAATTAGGCTCTTGCAAATACCCGATAAAGCACGTTTAAGCTCCCTCATTATGCTCTTCGGTACCTGAAAAGCCAAACACACCGTAGACATCAAATCGTAACAAATAAACGTTTAAAGCGTGGAATATTTATCATTTTAACGCATTCACGGGTTGTCCAAAAGACCACCCGTCACATCCCCACGCTTAAACGTTGCTTGCCCCAAGCAACCATTTTACGAAAGTTTTAAACAAGCAAGTGATCATCATATAAACCAAACCCAAACAAGTTGCCCCGTTATCAACTTTTACCATCATAACACATAACACACCCCTAACTAAACTCTTCTCTCGGTGACAAAGTAACACTAGCAAGATTGTGATAGATCACTCAATGCAAGTATGCAAATGTGCGACAATAAGCTTGGATAACAATCGAGTCTTTACCTAAAAATTTGTCTAACATGCTCGTGAATTAGAAAGACTTTCGGGTTGTAACAAGGCAATGTATATAGGTGGGAATTTGTGGGAAATATTCATGTAGCTTGCTTAATCGACCCGATTGATTCTTACATCAACATCAATAACACACTCAATTTGTACAACTAATCTTCCTTCTGTTTTTTCTTTTCTTTTTTTAACATAACATCCATTGCATTACACTATTGAAAGAGAACATACTAACATAACAAGAACAGCTATCTAAACCAGGTCGATTAAAAGGTAGAATTTTATAGGACATAGGTTCGGGTAACAATTGAAAGGCTACAAACTCAAACTTGGCTACTAATGTCCAAACTCCCATCCCGCTCACTACCAAGCTCATATTTATAACTTATGAGGTCCAATCCCCAAACCCACACTCAACACACATCCAGACGAGGCTACCTAAATGCCCTCATCATATTCACCAGCATGTAAACTCAGGTTTCGACAAGCATATATTACCCAAGTTCTATTAAACCAATATACACCCCGCCACTAAATCAAATAAGACTTTATATTTCTCAATTGCATTGGCTCAGTCCTCACCAAGAAAGAAATGGAATTGTGATAATGATGTGTCATGCATAATATGGCATTACTTTCAAACTTTAACAACTGTTTCGTTCGGTTCACAAATTTTTTTTTTCAGAATTCCTAAAAATTTCCCCATCCCCACACTTGGGATACATTGTCCCCAATGTATGGTTTTGAAATCATTAAAACTACTTCAACCTCACCTTTAGCTCCGCTCTCAAATCCCATCTTTCTTTTTTTTTTCTTTCAAATTTTTTTAAACACATATAACACCACCAATACCACCACAACCATAACATGAATATCAAACACAATACACCACCCTTCCACCTAGCCATAAACAAAACCAAATAATATCTACAATAATATACAAGGAAAGAACACCACCTGACGTACTCAAGATGGTTCAAATGAAACTTTGTTTCCCCATTTCTCTCCATATTCCATCCAATTTCTTGGAAAGTTTGTAATTTCACGCCAATTGGGGTCAAATTCAGCCTCATCACCCCATCTAATCCCACCATCGGGTGGTTTTCCTTTGCCCGCTCTCCTGCTCACACTCGCCGTCTTCCTTGCCTGATTTTTATCGTTCTTCAACTCAGACCTATACACATCAACACCACTTGCAATTGACCTGACTGTGCTAACACTTGAAATATGTCTGTTAGTAGCAACTGTGTGACTCAAGTCATTAACAAGAACGTAATGAACGGATTTTAAAAACACATTAAAGTACAACTTACGATTCTCATAGCTCATGGTGACCATTCCATATTTACAATCGATTTGAGCGTTTGCCGTATACAAGAATGGACGAGCCAATACTACCTGCGGCTGCTCGTAAGTCTTCAAAGGTGCATAGTCGATCACCATAAAATCCACCGAGTAGTAAAAATCGCCCAATTGTATCACTACGTCTTTTACAACCCCTCGGGGTTGCTTCCGACTTGCATCTGCGAACCCCGCCATGCTATCAATCTCATGTAACGGACCAAAGTCGTACTGGTCGTACAAGCTACCCGGGAGAACGTTCATCCCTGCTCCGTAATCCAACAATGCTTTGTGTATATTGAATTTCCCAACTTGAATCGGGATGACTGGTTCCCCTGCATCACTTCCACTTTGCTCGACACTTGTTTCATTCGCACCTGCACTCACATGAACAACAGAAGCAGTTAAACATTTATCATTTATCATTTTTAGGAATGAAACTTACCCCGTTAATCGGTATGTTCTTTGTGTTCTTTGGGTTAGTTTGCATATCACTGGGAAGCTTCCTATTCTGTTGCTTCAATGCTGCTACCTCACTAGCCAGCTGTCCCATCTGTGTGGTTAATGATTGAATGGCTTTGTCCCGAATCTCATTCTTTTGTGCCCGAGCGTTATCCAATTGATTTCTCCTTTGCATATCTTGTTGCATCATCCAGAGCATATCCATAACTTCATTCCCACTTGATGAAGTTTGACCTTGATTGTATTGTTGGCGTGGAACGAGAATTTCGTTGAGCTCCTTGGAAATTTGGATTCGCTTGATTCGTCGGGTTCCCATAACGAAAATTAGGATGATTCCTTAACCCAGGGTGGTATGTGTTGGAGTTCATGTTAAAATTATGACCACCCCTTGAATAGCATTTACCTCTTCTATTTGACCTTCAAGCACACCCACCAAACACACATTCGCTGCATGACCCAATTCATTACAATTCGTACAAACGTCATATACTTGATTAGTTGTTTGTACCCCTCCATCGTCTATCGCATAAACTTGAGGTTTTGTGATAACATGTCTCGCCCTCCTTGAAGATTGTGCTTTTCGTTTAGATGTGACCGCCATTTGCTCCAAAAATGCCCAATCATCTTACTCAAAGTTTGTACCAAAAGTACCATTAGTGATGGACATCAAGTCACGAGCATCTTCTGAACTCAACCCCTCATGGAAAGCATTCAACGATTCCCAAAGTGCAATGCCATAAAAAGGACAATTCTTTAACATCATGTTAAACCTTTCAAATGCTTCATGGAACATCTCACCCGGTTGTTGTTGAAACCTTCGTAAACTCCGACGAGCTTCATTTGTCTTTTGGGCCGTAAAAAATTCTTCAAGAAACCTTTGTTGCATATTGGCCCAAGTATAAATCGATGCGGACGGTAGAGTATGGAACCACCTCTTTTCCTTATCTTCCAACGAAAACTGAAACAATATCAATTTAACATCATCCACAGAAAAACCTTGCCCCTCGATGGTGTTACAAATGGAATCATATGTTTCCAAATGGAAATACGGTTCCTTCGTGGCTAGACCCTTGTACTTCGGCAAACTTTGTAAAGCGGTCATCCTAACCTCAAATGTTCTCCCATCCGGGCGTTGAGGTATCACTACCGGAATAGGATTGTTAGTAATAACCGGACGAAAATGTGCTTCAACCCCCCTTACTACCTCTCGATGATGTCTTCGCGGAACACCTAAAGGAACTCTTGGTCGACCCACTGGACCTTGCCTTAACCCTTGAGGTATAAAGTGTTGTTGAGGTGGAGGTTGATGCATCGGTCTTTGGAATTGCGGTTGTTGATGTTGAACTTGGAGTTGTTGTGAAGGCATTGGTTGTTGGAACGGTGGCCCTTGAGGACGAACTTGTTGCACCCCCGTAGGTTGCCTAACCATCTCTTGTACTTGTTCCACTGATTTCCTTTGTGGGTAACCCATTCCCCCTGGCGGTCCCAAGTTACCTCCATCACCCCCATAATAATAACCTTCATCTTCATACCCTCCGAATTCTTCTTCAAAACCATCATCATACCCATCTCCTCCTACACCCGATATTTGCACAAACTGTGAGGAAGGATTATGGAAACCAGGTTGGGTTGGTGGTTAAAATGTGGAGGAGTTATGGATATCGGTTGAACTAGGTCAAGTTTGACTTGTCAATGGTGGTTGAGTGGATGATGATTGACCGGAGGTTGGGAAAAAAGATGAGAATAGTGGAACCATTGATGTGGTATTGGGAGGGTTGACTTCATGTGTTGAGGGTGGACTGGTGGTAGTAATGGTGGTAGCAATTGGTGGAGGTGTAGATGGTGTTGTTTGGCTTGTGGTAGTAGGTAATGACTCCATGATGTTGAGTGGTGTTATTGGTGTAGTAGGTGTAGTTGGTGACCCACTAATCTTGTTTTCTCGTAACAAAACCCTGTTGCGTCGTAAGGTTCGTTCAATCTCCGGCTCAAATACCAATGTTGATAGCTTGTTAGAGCCTCTAGTATGCATACACCTGTAAGATCCTACACACTAACACAACCAGCGTAAACCCGGAAAAATAACAAACTATACTAGCTAAAAATAATAACGCACGTTGCACACAATTGCCTGGCAACGGCGCCAAAATTTGACATGAGGTCGTTGTCACACGCAAATTTAATCCGAAAACTGCTATTAGCTAGCGGTAAGTGGGTGTCGAACACCAGGAATGTGGAACTAGTGTTATCAAAAGGTTGGACTATTATACTAATTACCTAGTTTGCACTAATTTAATTTCAGATTTTCAGTTAATGGATTTGGATTTTTAACTACTTAACGATTCAAAGATTGGTCTTTTAACAGATTAATAAGAGGATGATCATCTTGGGTTTCCGGTTAAAAACGCATGTGTTTCAATTTTACTAGAAAGAGTCACATAGACATGACTCGTGTTTGATTAACTATTTGTGATAAAAGGGAACAAAGTACTCGGACTGAAATGCAAGGCCGTTACCCGATGACCAATTGATTAATACCCAACCCATAAACCTTCGCGTGATATCTTGATTGTCAACGACACCAAGAACGTACGAAATAAGCAATAAGCACAATATCAACCAACAATTTACAAACAATCAATCAACACCATAATCACCATAACATAGCAATTATTCTAGAAAAATATAAATCGAAACACAATTGTTTACCGAACCTTCCTCACAAGATGATCACCGAAATGTTTAGCCACTCATGTTCTCATAATCAAACATACTTCAATTGTCTTGTTCATACGAATCGAAAACACCAAAATATTGTTTAAAACTTGTTAGAATCAATGAAAACCACTCAAAATCGCCTCCTATTTGCTCTGCAACTCGTTCCAATGATTGATCCTGATAAAAGACCTTTCAAACCTCTTAAAATGGGCAGTTACAACTTTCCCGTAGCTTACCACCGTAAGCTACGGTGCCCACCGTAGCTTACGATGGGCAAGATTTCATTATAGCCGTCATTCTCTGTCTTACGGTGGCCTTCAAGATTGGACTCCACTGTAAGCTATGGTGGCCACCGTAGCTTACGTTGGACAGCTTGATTTTTCCATTTTGCCCTCCGTTCAATCTCTTGAGTCCCTCTTCAATTAGGCTCTTGCAAATACCCGATAAAGCACGTTTAAGCTCCCTCATTATGCTCTTCGGTACCTGAAAAGCCAAACACACCGTAGACATCAAATCCAAAAAATAAACGTTTAAAGCATGGAATATATATCATTTTAACGCACTTACGGGTTGTCCAAAAGACCACCCGTCAGAGGCATGATATCAATTTGAGCCCTTTAGAAGGAGTTTCACCAAAGATACATAAAGTTTGGCCGCCAGCGAGAGGAATTCGAATAAACTTCTTATAGCAAAGAACTTCAGCGTGATGCTAACTAAGCCAGTCCAACCGATGATTATGTCGAAACTACCCAATTTCATAGGAATGAGATCAATTAAGAAATCGTGATCATTAAGGGTAAGAGTACAATCACGAATAATCGAGTCTAACGTGATAGGTTCACCATCAGCAACTTCCACCATGAATGATTCAGTGAGACTAATGCGAGGTAAATCAAGAATGGATTCGAACTCTAGAGACATGAAACTCTTATCCGCACCAGTATCAAATAGTCTGGATGCATAACTACCATTAATAAGAAACGTACCGTTGACCACGTTATTATCAGCCCTAGTTTGGTTGGCGTTGATGTTGAAAGCTCTTCCACTAGCAGGTGGATTAGCTTGGTTGTCTTGATTCACTGGATTGGCTTGAGCTTGGGCATTTATGATGTTCACCAAGCGTGGGCAGGTGTTTCGAAAATGGGTGGGATCGCCACAGTTGAAACATGCTCTGACAGGTTGCATTATTGGGTAATTGGTTTGGTAGTAGGGTTGAGCTGTGGGTTGTGCGGGTGGTAAGAGTAAAGATTGTTGGTGTTTGGCTTGGCCTACCACTTGATTATTGGTTTGGGCTTGAGGTTGATGGTGGTTTGGCTTTTGGAGGATGCAGTAAGTTTGAATCGTGTGACCTGCACGGCCACAACTTGTGTAGTATTGACATGGGTTCTCAGGAGGGTGGTGATACTGGCATCGGTTACATTTTGGATGGGGTCATGTGTATGGTTTCTTGAATGGAGCAGCAGGAGGGGCGACTTGGGTGATGGGTGCAGCAGTGATAGGGGAATTGGTTTTGGTAACAGCGAAATTCTTGTCATTGCGTTTCCTCTTACCAGCAAACTTAGAAGACGAACCTGCTTGGGTTGGGATTGGAGTTTCAGCAGGTGTCTTGTCTTTCTTCTTCTCATCCTTAAAATCGCCATTTCAGATGCGATTTTCCATGAGCTCGGTAGCCAGCTCCATTGCAGCTTCAAGTGTTGCAGGTGTGGTACTTAGCACTGAATCTTGAATTTTCGAGGGAAGACCTCGAATGTAGTGTTCAATTAGACGATAGAGGGGAGTGAACAGGTTGGGGACCATCTGATTCAACTCGAGGAATCTCTTGTTGTATGTGGTGTGGTCTCCCTCCTTTTGTTTCAAAGCATAGAATTCATCTTCTAATTTCTTGATTTCGCTTCTTGGACAGAAGCGTCTTATCATGATTTCCCTCAACTCGTCCCAAGTCAAGGCCATAGCAGCTTCAGCGCCTCGCTTGCCCTTCTATGTGCTCCACCATGTGAGTGCTATCCCGTACAAACGACCAGTAGCATATCGCACCTTGCGATCATCGGGACAATCGCAATTGAGAAAAGTGCTTCCATCTCCTCAAACCAGCAGAGGAGAGCAGTGACTCCTTCAGTCCCCTCATATTTTGGAGGATCGTTTGAAATGTCTGTAGGTGCATTTGGTGGTGTTAGGGAGAGGGTTGGCAACATTTTGACCTTCTTGAACTTTGCACAACAATGTCAAGAAGTACGGCAGCCATCTGTTGAGCGATTTGAGTGGCCATACGTTCACCAGATCTTCCTGACCTTCTACTACCTCGAGAGTGTCTAGCAGATATCTACAGGAAATACGTAGCGAGATTTATGAATTGAACATTTTTAGGTGTCATGTGTCGTAAAAAGTGGAAACAATATTCAAAATAAATGAAACAAGAAATTATCTACATCCATAGGATGTCTTGGGCTTGCTCATGTTTGGGCCTCCAAATGTCTCCCATACTTCAGCCTCGGTAGTCACGTGGGCCCCCATGACTACTGGGCTTGGTAGGGTTCACATTGGTGTTGGCCTGTTAATGCTTGCATCACCCAAATGAAAATCGTAAAACATGATTGCAAGGTATAAGGTCAGAAGGTGTCTAGGTGTAGACACAATGACAACTCAAAGTGGGGTTAGTTCACACGACGTTTGGCATGGCATGCTTTGGCCTAATAGGTCCTTTGTACTCTCATCGTTAGTCCCCAGGTAGGCAAATGGTCCATTATTTGGATTTATACGAATGCCAAGCCTAGGCAGGACGTTCCGACTACCGGTACTCGTACCCTTCCAGTTACTACATGGCCGTCGTAGAACTCACTTTGATGTGATTGAAAACCAAGAAAACATTATAAAATCTTTGAGAAGAAATCATGAAAATTGCGATATCATGATATGTGTGCTTGCGTAGGCATGATATGTTATCAATATATGAACTACAATGAATATCACACATTAACATGTATTAGTGGAGGTGCTTGCATGCATTTGTGTGTGAAATAAACATGAAATATATAAACATCATGAGTTTTGCATATAACACATAAACAATTAAAATCTATCAACTATAGTATAGGCTCTAAGGGTCTAATAACCTATCCTATATCCCTATAGTCAAATGCTCTAATACAAATCTGTCACACCCCGACCAGCAGCAGAAATAAAAGTCGGGGCATAATTGGGTTATCACCAAAGCTCATGACATTTACTAATAATAGGTTTCCTATTTATTAAGTTGAAATTAAAATTCAAATATCCAAATACAAAGAAACATATAAGCACAAAAAGAAAACATTGTTCTAAACAAGCTGTATTTTATTTATCTTCTAAGGCCATTCCTATGTGTTCCTCTCCTCAGCCTGTCCACCTGTATCATGTGTAAAACAAAAGTTTGGGTCAAGAAAAGTTGGCGTGTGAATCTAAATTTAACAATTAAACAGTTTAATATATTGGATGTTGTAATAGAAATGTGCATGGACCATATATGAACTTATGTATATATAATTAAATCACAAACCACATAATAATAATGATGAACATATGAACAAGATGCATGATGAACTTGAGATCAAGGCTCAATCAAACGGACCCAATCTAATGAGGCACCTGATGCTCGACTCGTATCCCACGAGGAACTGATGAGCCTTAAATGAATGACTGCACTGAATTGATAAAACGTATCCACACATAACCACACAAACAAAATATACACATTAGATCACATAATGGTGGTAACACAAGTGTTTAAATAAATAAATTATGTAATGACACATGATACACCCGAAAACGTAGATAAAAGGGGAATTTGTAAGGATTCACTCACAATGGTTGCGTTTCCTTGATTGATGAAGAGTGCGCACGAATTGAGGATTTAACCGACGAAGAAATCTAACCTAAATAATAACGAAATAATTCAATAAATATATAAAAATTAATATTTTGATTTAATACTTTTTGTTAATTTTTAGGTTATTTTTGCAGTGTTTATTGGGATTTTTAAACCTACAAAATTGCGTCTTTAAGTGTTTTTAATTAATTTTTAAATATATATCTACAAAAATAATATTAAAAATAAAATAAAATAATAAAAAAAACCTTGTCAGACCCGACAAGGGGGTCTGACCGTTCATGAGTGATATTGGCAGCGTGTGGTGGGTTTCGAACTCGAGACCTCCCGTACGTGTGCACGCAGCTCTTCCAACTTAGCTACGTGTCTAACTCGAAAGGGTTTTGATTTTAATTATACATATATTCTTATTAGAGTATTACAGAAATCACTTAATTTAAAAAGATTTTAAAATCAATCGAACCGGCGTGCATACCTAGTCTCGAACCTGCGACCTTGACGTTGTTTTGTACCCAGCCCATCCAACTGGTCTGGGTGTCTAACCCGTTTATATTAGAATTTTTATTATATTTAACCACTTCATGAAGTTCATCTTCTTCATTTTGCCTAAACCAAAATTGATTTTTGAATCGAACCTTGTTAAAAGCAATGTTTGTTGTTACATGATTACTGTTTTACATATAAATAATATGAATTATAGAAATGAACAAGGAATTTTACCGACGAACGTTGATTCTGATTTTCCGGCGAGAGATTCCGGCAGATATGGATTGAATAGGAAGTTGAGCAGAGGTTTGCGAGTGGAGTTTTGAATAAGTGTTGGATCTGCCTTTCACTGGGTATTTATAGGCTGGTTAGGATGAGATATTGTTTTCGATTTCGAAACAGAAATTATGATTGACAATTTGCATAACGGTTGATTTTAATTGAGTTTTCATTGAAGATGTGATGATGGTCGTCGGTTATAACCGTTTAATCGCAGAATCAAAACGGATAACAATGATTGGTCCTTGAATCAGTGGGCGGTTACCGCCTTGATGATCTGAATTTGCAGATTTAAGCGAGTCTTCAATATAAGATTTAAATGTTTTCATTTTTAGCACAAGTGTGTGTGCAGTGCAGTGGTGTTTTAGGTGTGTGTTCATATGGAAGACCCGGGTTTGAAACCCGATCACTCCTTTCAAATTTTTTTGTTTTATTATATTAGAGTTTATTTTAATTTACTTAATATTATTATTATTTATAAATTATGATTTTTGAATTCTACAATATTTATTATTTATGAAATATTTAAAGCAACCGGCACTAATAAATACGCAACGAACTTTTTAACTGAATATTTGATTATTAATCGAAGCGGGTTTTGAAACACGTTTTACATGATTGTTACAAAACATGCCGACGCGCTCAGCAAATTAGCGCTACAAGCTTCAAGCAGCTCGCGCGTGAAGTGCGTATTGAGGTACTCAAGAACCCTTCTGTTCCTTTGCGTCAAGTCAACATCATCGAAGTGGGGAATCCCTCCTGGATGTCCCCCATAATCATGTTCTTGCAACACGGGATCCTCAACGAAAATAAAGCGGAAGCAAGGAAGGTCTAGAACAAGGCACTCAACTACGAAATGGCAGATGGTATCCTATACCATATGTCATACCTTGGACCGCTCCTCCATTGTGTTGATCTGCAAGATGCGTAGTACTTGATCCGCAAAATACATGAAGGGTTATGCGGAATTCATGCCGGTCCACGCATGGTCATAACAAAGATCATGAAAGCTGGTTATTATTGGTCGGGCATGCACCTAGATGCGGTCGAAACACTGTGGAAGTGCGCATCATGCCAGCGCCATGCTCTGAAAACATTGCGCTCCAAGAATCCTTTGATCCCTGTAACAATAGCATGGCCTTTCCAACATGGGCAATCGATATGGTGGGACGTTTCCCAGATGCCCCAGGCATGGTTAAGTTCATAATGTTGAAGTTGATTATTTCACCAAATGGGTCAAAGCCAAACCCCTTGCATCCACCACAGCAACTGGAGTTCAAAAATTCATCTGGGAGCACATCATATGCCGTTTCGGGTTACCCCTGCGCATAGTCAATGTCAATGGCCCCAATTTTGCAGCTGAAGAACTACATCAATGGATGAAGGAAATCCATATCGAGCATGTCTTCACTTTAGTCGCGCACCCCCAAGGAAACGGCCAAGTGGAGAGCAGAAACAAGAGCATCGTCGAAGGGATCAAGACGAGATTGGGTACAGCGCAAAGAGGCTGGGTAGACGAGTTGCCAAGCATCCTTTGGGCTCATCGAACCATGCCAAAGACCAGCACAGGAGAAACCCCTTTCAGCCTTGTGTATGGGATGGAGGCAGTAATTCATGCAGAGATAGGTCTTCCATCACCACGCATGCTAGCTGCGCAAAGCCAAAATAATGAAGACGAGCGCATACTTGACTTAGACTTACTAGAAGAAAGGCGCAAGAATGCCGCTATCAATGAAGCAAAATACAAGTCCAAGCTTGAGAAATACTACAATGCGCGAGTCCGTATATGTACCTTCTTACCTGGCGACTTTGTTCTAAGCGACAAGGAAGAGTTTAACACTGAACGTCCTGGAAAACTCGCACCTAAGTGGGAAGGTCCTTACATTATCCATGAAGTCCTAGGAAAGGGCGCTTACACCCTTAAATGCTTAGACGGTGCAAATATTCCTAGGACATGGAATGCACAGCAGTTAAGACGGTGCTACATGTAAATTAGCAAGTTTATTATCTTTTTTTCTACCTTGTACATGGCTCCCACGCCCTATTCATTAATAAAGACAAGGGTTGCATGAACTATTTTATCCCAATGTTTCGTTACAAATGCGCGAAGCCACTTTGGGTCTACGCGAAACACCTCGGTATATAATGACTCGAATCAAAGTTCACTAGCTATTACACGCGCATGGGAGCGGATGTTCATATACGAGTTCATTACAAGTTTTATTCACTATACCTACACAAAGTTGGTCCCTTTTCACGCAAATATTGTAACAAAGAAGAAACATTTCATTCAAGATAATAATTATTTACAAACCTGCGCAATGCGTAGTACATTCATAGATCCTACAAAGATATTACATTAAGAATCCAACACTAATCTTCATCTGTAGCGGCCTCTGCTTCTTCCGGAAATAAGTCTTTCAAGCGATCCACGAAGTCGTTGTGTGTCAGCGCCTCGCTCACCAATTCCATAGCCAGGATGTTGAGACGGTTGTACTCCTAATGAGCCCCGGAAAAAGCGGCTCCAGTATCAACACCATGAGTGGCAGTGTGGCTGGTGTCCCATGGAATGTCCATTGCATGAGTGACGTGTTGCGCACACTCAACATAACCCTGCGCGTACCCGTCGTGGCACGCAGTGACTACTAACTTGGCCACGCGTCATCCAGCTCAGCGAAGTTTAGAATGGAGTTTCCAATCTATAATTTCAAGAGAAGGGTTAAAGTCTACACAAAAATGACCAAACCAAAATCTGGTACTTACATTGACAACTCCATGCTGTTGCATCCACAGCATGTTGTTGGTCAGCGACTCCACCAACGACTCGAAGATGGCGCAGGCATCTTCAGAATTTTCCAGCTTCTTCACAAGCCTCCTTCCATAACTTACGCTCCTTCGCAAGAAGGGCATCAGAGGTTTCGACCCTCTTCTTCCACCCCAGTGCGGCCCACTCTTCAACCAGCTGGCGGTCGGCATAGGCGGTTTCCTTAGCTGACACCTCAGCTTCGCGCAGCCACTTGGGTTCGCTTCTTGGTCAGGTCCGCTTGGGCAGCTTCAAAATCTTTCTTTTCTTTAAGCAGACCCCGCCATTCACGAACAATCTTGTGTGTAACCGAGGCGGATCTTGCAACTGCCTGGAGGTACGTGCGATACGTGGTTTCTTGTTCATGTTCAGCAAGTGCACGTACCTCCGCTGGAGGGAAGCCTCACTTAAAAGACTCACGGAACACCGGCCAGTGAGAGAAATCATCTCTTTTCTTCAATTTCCACACAGGGGTGTGGATCTCTTCAGCATGAGCCGCGGAATAAGACCTGTAATACTAATCACCCGGGGTCTCGTCCAGGGGCAGATTGGAGATCCTTCGGCGGAAGGACTTCTACCAGATCCCCCAGCTTCACCCCCGGGTGCCGGCTTCTCTAAATGCACCTCCTGTGGATCATCAGTTTGCGCACCCTCGACGGAAGCCGTCACCACCGGCTCCATCTCTTCAACAACACCCGCGCCACCAACCGGCACGCGTTCTTCCACCACCACCCGCGGTTCCTCCTCCACCTGCACGTGTTCTTCCACCACCATGGAACCCATGTTAGTCTCTACCTGAGAACTTTCCACCACCACCTGAGGTTCTTCCACCATCACCTCAGGGTCTTCAACCATCGCCTAATGTTCCACCGCCCTAGCAGCGGACTCCCCACCCTGTGCGTTGGACGCTTGCACACCTTCACCCATAGGCGGGGGCATGGGAGTATCCTGGGGCGCGACCGTTGTGATGGATTCCACAAAAACAGGCTCACCCCCACCTACGGGATGACAAACAGTTAGCTAAATTTTTTACAAAAACGTGGTGTGCTTAATGCAAGTTATGAAGTTACCTAGGGAAATCTTAGCGGTGAGGGTATCCAGACTCCCCGTTTTCCCTATTGCCTTCCGCACAACCTTTTTTGGGGGTTGTGCGGAGAAGTCCTCCTTCAGACGCTCTTCCACTTTAGGGGAACCTCGGGGTTGGACTCGACCTCCACCAAGTCAGTAGGTTTGGCGGTCGGGATAACCACCAGCTTCGGCGCGGGTTTCTTCACACCTACAGGATCAAGACCCTCCTACGAGTCAGATACTACTACATAAGCTTTCCAACGATCAGACACAATGTGCTTACCTTTGGGAGGGCCTACCCCGGGTTGAGTCAACTCCTTCTCAACCGCCACGGCCGACCCCGCGCATCACTTCTTCTTATGATCTGGGCCAATACCCAAGTTTTTCAAAACACCTGCACCATGGCGCAACAACAAATGAGTAACATGAAAATATACCAACACTCAATAACATGAAGACTTACCAGTTGGAGGCGCGGGGCAGCTAGATTCGCACTCCTGGGAAGTGCAAAATTCTCCAGGACCTGCGCATACCAGGTGGGCTCATCTGGGCCAGGGCGACCTTCTCAATCCGCCCTTCTTTCCTCTGGAAGGCGCCCCAAAACAACGGAGCCCCCGCAAAAAGAGAAATATATGGTTAGCTTACACAAGGCGAAATCAAGAAATGAAACAGCAAAGTAAGAATACTTACTCCTATCCCCCTCCATGTAAACCGGCTAATCTCGCCGGTCCGGCTTCTAGACAAGGCTCATCCCGATCGCCACCAAGATCCTCTCCGGCAGTTGGACTGCCGAGATCTCCTTCAAATCTGTATACCAGGTATCCAACACTGGTATAGGGATGGTCTCCACCGGAATCTCCTCCGCCCCCCAGAAATGCATCTCGAGGGGAATGATAGCGGATTTCACATAAAAAAAATTTCCTTCCAATTGTGGAAGGACTTGGGGGAGAGAGCAAAATTTTCCATGCCTGCACACGGTGCTGAAAAGAATAAAACCCCATTGAACAATGGAGTTGGTAAAAAATACGAAAACGGTCGACGGTTGGGACAGATTCCGTCGACCCGCACAAAAACTCAAAGTGTTTAATCCTCACCATCCCCATCGGATTCAACTGGGAAAGGTGGAAGCCGTAAAAATGCAAAATTTCAAGAAAAAATTTTGTAACCGGTAACCGGAAGTTACCGTCGGAGAAAAAATCTTGAAAAACGGTGAGGTAGCCGGCCGGTGCTCGGCGGCTGTGTCACCATCCGCCGGAAACCGAGCACCCCAGCTCTTCGCGAACCAGTAGCTGGAAACCATGCGGTCAAAAGTGGTCCGGCTCATCTTACATGCCGGCAAAGAGGTCGAAGCCTCTGCGGAAGAGGCGGTCTCCGGACCCCTGGACGCCATTAAAATCAGAAAAGAAAAATAGAATTTTGAAGAACAAGAAAATTCAAGAACATAGAGAATTTGAAGCAATGTGCCACTGACGGTTAACAGGCGCGTGGTCGTCTTTCTCTCTACCAATTCATTAATGAATGAGGTGGTACGGCTGACAACACGCAACAGCTGTCAAATGTCCTTTCCAGGACCCTTTTTTCTCACCAATCCACCTGCAACATTAGTGTGGCAGCGATTCAAATTTCAAAATCATGATTACAAAGCGTTTCCTTCACGTAAACGTTTCCTCCAACCCTTCTTGAATTTTTTCCATTGAAATAAGCACGCATACAATAATTCTTTTACTCCAGCACTCCTCCTACTTACCAACATGCACATAGGAGCAGCACTGGACAGGGGGGACTTGGAGGGGTATGGTCCCAAAAACCCTGCGCCTGCACAAGGAACCATACCCTCAACAGCATAACTACAAGAATAACCTTGCGCGCAATGTGCAATGGTGCGCCTTCCTTGGAACCAATAAGTCATACAATTAATCTTGCGCACTCAGCGCAACGGTAAATTAGATCAACAACAATAGGTCATACAATGAACCTTGCGCACTCAGCGCAATGGTAAATTAGACTAACACTTGTAGGTCACACAACGAGCGTTGCGCACTCAGTGCAACGGCAAGTTAGACCAAACAATATAAGTCACACAACGAACCTTGGGTACTTGGCACAACGGCAAGTTAAACTTAGACGCGCAGGCTACTGACCTTACGCGGAACAAACAGCCCTCTAGTCATGAATCCTAAAACCTTGCAAGGCCAAGACAAACATGAGAGCAACTCATAGTCTTATGGACAAAAGGATTTATCCCTGCCACTCTGCGTTGGCCGGAAAGCACTGACAGCCTCGCAGAAGGGATAAGAACTAAGAGGTATTAACCATATACAAGGGTACGGAGTGGCAGAGCTGTGACCAATGGTTGCTCGGCAAGTTGCGTTTGACAGCGTCGCATGAACAGTAACACAGACGTCAGATTGTGCACCAACCATACTTACGCCAGTGACTGTCACACCTTCTCCACTTTCGGCTGATAGCAGGTCTGACGCCAGAAACAACTTCCTTTACACGTGGCACCATTCAGCATCCGACAAAGCACACCTCCTGACAGAAGACATCTCTATGTAAAACCTATTTCATCATATGACTAGACATTCATCCGAATACCTAATACAATCAAGTTCTACATACAAACTAGTAGACAAAATGATCTCAAGCACCTATTAACATTGATACATCAATTTCATGTATCATACAAAAACCCATTTCAAATCATGTATTATCACTTACTCGAATCTCTAATTTGTTCAAGTATCTTACACATACATACAAGTTTGATGATCATAAACACTCATATATCATCAATTTCATCACATAAACAAAAACCCACTTCACTAGGTGTGGTAAACAGTCCAAACACCCAAATCACAGCACTATATTCAAAATTTTCACTTAGGGTTTGTTCCTAAGTAAGTATACATCTCATATCTCACTTCAATTGCTGATATTCATACATGGATTGAAATCCATGAAATCTACCTACATTCATAACATCACCAAATTAAGATTTGGACATAGCTTAGGATCCCCTCGTTTAGGTGTTTTTTAATATGCGTTCATACATGAGTTTGAGATCCGAACTCTCCTTCAATTTTGATGATTCTTGATGAACAAGTCTTTGCTCCCTTGTCTTACTCCTGGTCATTACACGCACACACACTCTTAGTGTGTGTTGTGTTTTTGTTTTTAATTTTATATATTCAATTTTCAACTTTTCCCCTTTTGGTCCCTCATGGTTTGAGGTTTTATTTATAAAGGGCTACAACTCATTGTTTTATTACTATTGCCATGTTACTAACTAGGTTAATTTGTTCCTAGTTGTTTTGTTTACGGGTTAGAAGTAGACAAATATTGTAAGGTGGCGGATCGGGTTTAGTGCGGGGCCGCAGGCGCTACGTGGAATTGGATTTGGAAATGAGGTTTGGGAGGTGTAAACAAGTTGAATGAAATGCAGCAGCTGGTGGATTTTTTGGGTCAACCAGTTCTCACAAGTGGGTTGGATAGATGGTACTGGACACTAGAAAGGGATGGGTCATTCACTGTGCGGAGTATAAAACAGGGCTTGCAAGAGGCTCGACACTCTGTACTGGGTCGACTTACAAGGTGGAATAGTTGGGTACCCAGGAAGGTTGGAATCGTGGTTTGGCGGGCTGAAATGGACCGGCTCCCGACAAGGTGTGCATTGATAAGGAGACATATAACCGTGCCAACAGATCTATGCCCGATGTGTGGGGAGTGCCCGGAGACTGTGGAACGTGTATTCGTATCCTGTGGTTTCGCTCAATCGGTCTGGTCGGTCATCGGACAGTGGTGCAAACTTTCGCCAATATATGCCTTTGATGTAAAGGATCTGATTGATTTGGATGTTCATATGCCCGGATCAGCGAAATACAAAAAGCGCTACAAGCGGTGGTTTTGTCAACATTTTGGAGCATATGGAAACATCGGAATGAAAGAGTGTTCGATCAAACGCCTGACTCGCTGCAGAAAGTAGTTTGGGATGTAAAGTCCTTGAGCCACATATGGGTCAAGAATCACTCGAAACAGGCGGTATTGATTGGGAAGTTTGGAAGGGTTTCAACTTGTATAAAGTGGGTTGGTAATGAATTTGGTGTAGCCACTGTACTGAACGAAATGGAGGCTTTTTGCTTTCTGTTGTAATGTTTGTATGTGGCTAGCTACCTGCTAGTCCTTTTTTTCTTTAATAATACTTCTTCGATCGACGTTAAACATAAACTATTTTGATGAGCCTGTAAATAGATGGAGCTGATTATATATATATATATATATATGTATATATTTGTGAACAATTTCTTGAAATTGAACTGAGTGAAATTTAATTAAAATCTTTTAATTTTCTCAACTTTTAACTCTCTCTCTCTTACACATTTTTAATTATTTCTCTATTATTTTAATTATAAAAGATTAAAAGGTTAATATTTATATTTAAATAAACTCTTGTGTTCTTTTTAAAATTAAATATTAAACCTAATTAAATATGTTTTTTACATATATACAAGACTTATACACACTTGTGTATAATTACATATAGTTCCCACAGGTCAGTATAAACCAGATTTATACACATGTGTATAAACTAATAGCTGTGTATCTTGTATAAATTGATAGTTAGCGAGACTGTACACATGTGTATAAACTAACATCTGTGTATCTTGTATAAACTAATACTATCGAGATTGTACACATGTGTATACACTAACAACTGTGTATCTTGTATATACAGAAACTAGCAAGAGTTTAGGAATTTAGATTATATTGTTTAATAAATGCATTTTACAAAAGACGCAAATACCCTCCTGTCAATTAATTTAAAAGTAAGTTACAACATTATAATTGGAATCTTACCACTGTTTAAAAATCTCTAAATGATATAATCCAATGGCTAAGATTAGTTCACACAGTTCACTTTCAACCGTGTGTGTGTAAATATATATATATATATATATATATATATATATATATATATATATATATAGTTTTTATTGTTTTTTATTTAATATATTATAATAGTTTATTATTATATTTATTTTAATAACATATTTTTATTTTTTATTTTTTTAAACATATTTTTCCTATACGATTTTTTTAATAATTGTTTTTTTCTTTTTTATAACAAAGGTAGATGAATAGTAATTTTATTTTTATAATAATATGTAGCTTTTTATTATTTTTTATTTAATGTATTATAATAATTCATTATTTTATTTTATTTTAATAACATATTTTTATTTTTTTCTTTTTTTTTTCAGAAAATATATTTTTCCTTTACCATTTTTTAAATAATTATCCTTTTCTTTTTTAGAACATATATTAGTTTATCAATTAATTTGATACTTCTTTAATAATTTACATTTAAAAGCTTTTCTAAAGACTTAAGTACGTAGTTAAACTTGATTTTTTCCCTAACATTTTGTTATAAGTTTTGTTAAAAACGAAGTTGTACTAAAATAAAGTATTTATTTGGTATTATAAAATGGTACGATGATAAACTAAATCGTTTTAATGGTTTATCTTTTAAACAACATGCTTATTTTCAAATCACATTTGTTTTACATTATTATTTGTTTGGTTTCACCGCAAATCGCGACGTCAAAAATCTATTTTAATTTACTTTCCTTATAGTTGTCTTTATCTCCAATTTAGAATTATTATTAAATATTCTATAAAATTTATATTTTTTTCTTACAATATGCGAGTACCTTTTTCTTTTTCTATCGTTTCTAATACGGTTGCTTGATATATTAACCTTATATTATTATTATACTTTTTTAACAATAAATTTGAATCATTAACGGACCCTTAGAATATTATTGTGTCACCAGTGGAATCACTTGATCAAATATATTTTTATAGGCAATAATCTCTATACACCAATTTAGGAGTAAACCCAAAACTCTTGGAAGAACTCTCTTGTAAGAATCAAACTCAGAACCTAATGGTCTCTAAGCCTTATTTCACCCTTAAAATATCACTATAATCAACTTTCTAAAACTTTTTTAAACTTAATCATTGATATTTAGAAAGAAAAACGAAATCTTTTTTTGTTAAATAACATTATATAAATAAAAGTGTCATTTTATTAACCTTGAGAAATAATTTTAAAAGGACACTATATTAACCTTGAGAAATATTTGAAACAGGATAATTGTTTAGATATTGATAGTCTAAATTTAGTTCAAAACTAAAATATTTAAGATGTTATAGATATAGCATGTCACGTACTTTTTAATATACTAAATAAAGTAAAAAAATATTTCCTTTTCAACTTTGTATGGATTAACTATTTTTGTCATTTGAAATACAGTTGTTAAAAGAAATTAATTACAAGCCGATTGTAAGGTTAACTTCAAATACATGGTCTCCTAAAACTAAGAAATTGTAGAAAAGATATCAAACGACATTTGATTAAACTCATTATAGCGAATTAATACTATCTCGTCGAACTTTACGATTTTAAATTTTAGGTTTTCGTTTATTATTTTTATCTTATAAATTATTTTTGTTTAAATCATTATGTTAGATCACATGTAAGAGGGTTTATACAATGATGTTTGAGAAAAAAAAATAGCGGATTTTACTTCATCTTAGGCCCAAATTGATTGAGTTGCCTCAGATCACATGATATTTTTATGTTTTGCATGGTATCAAATACTTTTTTTATGTGTTGTATGTGTGTCTAATACTTGAGTTGTAATCATTAACGAGACATTATAAAAGTTAAAAATAATAAAAAAATTCTCCCTCAATTTGTGTAGCAATGATTGCAGGAACTCTGTTCTAAGCAAAAACATATAGCAAACAAATTGATTTCAAGATTTATAATGAGAAAAAAGATAATCCGTCCACTTGTCACTTGTTTCTAGGGTGTTCAGTTTTAAAATAGTGAAATCGTTCAAACTGGTCATTGGTTTGATTTTACAGTCAGTTTTTTTTCATATTATTTTCGGTCGGTCGGTTTCAACAATTTCAAACCATAACGAACAGTTTGGTTTACGGTTTATACCAAAAACCAACCGTATAAAACTGGACCGAACCATAAGATTACTATACATATTTTTTAGATATATCATATTAGGTATTATTATTAATATTTATTATTAGATTTAATTCAGTTAGTATTGGTCACACTTACAGCTAACTAAAGTGGACTAAAGCTCTAGAATCATGTGTTTTGGATAATCATTATGCAAAGGAGACGTTAATTTTGAATTTTCCTTGTCTAGTTAGCGTTTATGGACTAGAGAAAGCATTTAATCTATATGACTCACATGAGCATGTTATTTTTTTTGTTTGTTCGTTCAACAGCCACATCATGGTGTATACACTGTTGTGTTCTTTCATCCAACTTAAATTTTATTAGCAACCTACTTTTAGGCAGTGTTAGATCCAGAAACTTTTTTCAGTGAGTTCATTTTGATAGATTCTCACTAACTTTTTTCAAATTATACAAGGTTCTTACTATTTTTCCTATTTTTTTCCAATCCGAGTAGGTTCATGTGAACCCACAAAACATGGTTGGATCCACCACTCCTTTTAGGTGGCTTGATTTATTTATTTTTGGACAATTTTTTGTATTATATTATGAATTCTAAATAAATATAGAATAAAACTTTAACTGTGAAACTAAACCGGAACCAAACCATTGATAACAGTTTGGTTTAGTTCGGTTTTATATATTTAATGGTTCGGTTCAGGTTTTCGATATTAAAAAACCGTAACTAACGGTTTGGCTCACGGTTTAACCTAAAAGCCGTCAAAATCGGACCGTAAACACCCCTACTAGTTTCTTGAAATTGTTTTCAACTTCTTACAAATTCCTTTTTAGTTACCGTACTATATCTAAATAGCATTACTTATATGCACATATGGGTTGTCTATTTATAATTGATTATGTATTAAACATCCCTTATATAATTTAGGGAACTAAAAAATGGATACAAATGTTTTGATTTTAATATAAAGAATGTAAATCAACCCATATCAATTGTGTGGAAGCATAAAAGAAACATTCGACTTACATTAGTCGACTTATTCTATATGGATTCAGTACATTATTGATTGTATAAATCCTTTTCCTACTTTTTCTATATTTATTCTTCATCTAAGCTAAAAATTTTAGTATACATGCATAAGCAGTGCCAATTCAACACAAGTCTTTTTTTACTATTATTTTAATTTTAGTTCTTGTATTTTTTTATTGTTTTATTAACATTTATATTGACAATATTTTATCGAACAAATATAATTCATCGTGATAAGTAGCTCTATTTATTTTCGTCCCATAGATTATATCTTTTACCTCTTGATTCAAATGGTGGGTTTGTTGGATTAGCTTTGCTCCTAGGATTTTGATTGAAAAGGTGGATAACATAGAAATAGGGGATGATCTAGCATTTTTTAAATATATTGCTTTTTTCTGATTTGATCAGGAATTTTTTTCTTTTTTCATCTGATTTAATCATTTTTATAGAAAAAAATTTTATATCTTTTTTATTTCGTAGATGTAGATTAATGCTTTGATTTAACCATTTTGTTTATTCTGATTGTATCTACATACCTTTTTTTTCTATTTGGGTTGCTAACTCAACTGTAGAGTACTCGGCTTTTAAGTGTGGCTATGATCTTTTACACATTTGGATGAAGCGAGGGATTAGTCCATATCATTTGTGACAAATGGCAAATAACCGGTATTTCCGTACAATATAATCACTATTTTTATTTCATAATCTCATGCAGATTATCGTAATTTAATTGCGTAACTGAGTCGTACGTCATGGCCTAAGTATAGGGACAAGTAAATCGAATCACAACATATACTGGTTTCCGTTACGACGCGGAACAAACCAAACAATGCCCTAAAAGTGTTGGTAGAAAGTGTTGGGCGCACTATTCGCAGTTGCACTATTCATGTCAGCAAAACCGCTAAAACGAAACAGAACAAACGAACTACCAACACTATGATAACATTAAAAGTTGTTCTAAGGTAATAAATAAATACACAACAAGAATTCAAGATGAACAACTGATACAAGGTCCAACGAGACCTAGGTGTCTAATGAAGTTAATACACATGTAGGTTATACACGTGTACGGACAACGAACTTTGATAAGTACGACGTACGGAACGCAAAACTGTGAGTTTATGTCTCCCCTTTCAATTATTTCAAAGTTTTGTTTTAAAACTATCGAGTGGAAATACATGTCATAACAGACAGTATGTTAGCAATGGGTTTAGATGATAACACGATCAATTGTGCGTAAGTAGGATGATGACAATAGTAACCATTAATCACTTAGTGATCAAGGTGCAAAAGATGTAGATCTATTGAGTTTGAGACGCGCTCCACTCCTGGTTGGTATACCCTTCGGAGTGCTTTTGTGATCCCAATAACGTCAAAGTTGTCTTGGTTTGGTTGCTTACTTATGGCATATATGTCAGGGTGCTCGCGACACACTGATAGATCCTCAAACCTCCATGATTGCTAATAACATACTCAGACTTCATTACTGGATTACAAGGATGACATTTTATACAAAAACAGTAACTACATGAACTCACCAACTTTTGTTGACTTTTAAAAATTACATGTATTTCAGAACGTAAGGCATGAGCTGGTGATACAATTTCGGGTTATGGGAAAACGTCAAGACAACAAGTGCCATCTTTTGGAGGGTTTGCCTCTTATATCCCAACTTAGTGTGGGTATATAGGGGTCAAAACCTCATTATTCATTATGATGAAAACAATATCTTATTTTGAAGTAATGTACTTTAAATTATGTTTATGATGACAAGTTGAAAACAGTTAAAACTATGAAATCACTTTTGGTTGGTTGTAAATATTGGAATGTAACTTTATATCAGTATGGCATCGTTGTTGATTTATACTTGTTTACTGAATTGGATGTCATGATTACCTAGTAGTCACACACTCCGCTACGACTAGGGTGTGACATGTTAAACCCTAAACACCCAAGTTTTTAACAAGTATATATATATATATATACAAGTTAAAAATAAGTGACTCTTACATATATAATATATAATATATATATATATATATATAAATACTTGTGAAAATAAAAACATATGTATATGCATATTTTGTCACCAAAAATTATGTGTAAATACATGTGTGTGTATTTAGAAGTCTAGGGTATATACTACAAAATACCCAATTTATACAAATACTACAAACATTTGAAAGTATTACCAAGTATAGATGACATAAACACATACATTTTTTATATAATATGTCGAAACAATGATCGGACAAACGGGGCAATATGAACGATGGGCAAACGCACAGGTTGGTGTCAGAGCTCCGATTGTAGTGAACTGGGGGAAAACTTTTATTAAAGTTTGGTCTACAATCACTAAGGGCTCACACATGAAAACAAAGTTTAAAACATAATAGAAATGTTTTCGGAATTATGACAAAAATGACAAAAGCTTTTCATTGTGTCACGATAACATGAGGATCTATCACACAAGCTCAACTATACGTAGCGAGCAAGGATCAATACATGATTAGTCTATAATGGATAGACACGAAACATTAGGATTATTGTGAAAATCAAAGAACAAGTTTTGCATGAGAAGTGGTGATTAATATGAAAATATATCATAAGGAATAATAAATTACTAACATGAATATATATGCATTGTACAGATTATTTGCAAGGACTATGTCTTCTTCGTCAAGCTACGAGGAGGATCCTATGGAGTACCTGTCCAATGATGGATACGGCCTCGATGCTGAGGCCCTACCCCATGAGGATGGAGCCGATCATTACGTCCCTGACGACGAGGACCTTGACGATTTTCAGTCATTTGCTCTTATTGACCCTATGGAGGATGATGCCCCAAAGGAGATGACGTGTTAGCCGTTCAGCAGCCTCCACACGATGTTTTAGTTTATGGTCATCCGGAAGGCGAGCACGCGATAGTACACTTAGCCATACCTCTAGCCATGGTTCCTCCAGTCATTGACCATGTGGTAGGTTTGGACATCGCACCGATGCGTGCCGGGGAACAAATGCTAGAGATCAAGGTTGTTTTGGATGCGGAGACAAAGGGCATTTCAAGAAAGATTGCCCAAAAGAAAACCAAGCTCGGGGAAGAGCATTCGTGATTGGAGCTAAGGATGCTCGCCGGGACCCAAATGTGGTCACCGGTATGTTCCCTATCAACGATAACTTCGCATCTATTCTTTTTGATACCGGGGCAGATTTTAGTTTTATTTCTAAAGAATTTAGAGATATACTTGGGGTAGAGTCGAGTAAATTAGATGTTCCATACTCGATTGAACTAGCTAACGGGATATTGGTAGAGTCGGGGGAAATTATAAAGAAATGTACCTTAGAACTGGGTGAGCGGAAGTTTGATATAGATTTACTACCCGTTAAACTGGGTAGTTTCGATATCGTTATTGGTATGGATTGGCTACCTATAATCGAGCCGAAGTCATATGTCACGAAAAATCATTTGCATCCCCCTACCTGACGGAGAACATTTGATGATTCACGGTGAGAAGCATGACACGCCACTACGAATCATAAACTGCATGAAAGCTCAAAAATGTTTGAGGAAAGGATGCATTGCCTTTCTTGCCCATATGGTGGATAAAAAGGTCGAGGAGCGCAAGGTGGAGGACATACCAGTAGTAAGGGAATATCCCGAGGTCTTTCTAGAAGACTTGTCGGGACTACCTCCACAACGACAAGTCGAGTTCCGCATTGATTTAGTACCAGGAGCTGCACCTGTGGCGAAAGCCCCCTATCAACTAGCGTCCTCGGAGATGTAGGAATTATCTACTCAGTTGCAAGAGTTTCTTGAAAAAGGTTTCACAAGACCGAGTTTCTCGCCTTGGGGAGCTCCGGTGCTCTTTGTGAGAAAGAAGGACGGAACCTTCCGAACGTGCATCGACTACCGGGAACTAAACAAGTTAACCATCAAGAACCGGTACCCATTACCAAGGATCGACGACCTATTCGATCAGTTACAACGGTCGAGTTTTTACACAAAGATTGATTTAAGATCCGGGTATCATTAGTTTAGAATCCAAGAGGAAAGTATTCCTAAGACGGCGTTTAGGACTTGCTACGATCATTACGAGTTCCTTATTATGTCTTTTGGTCTAATAAACGCTCCTGCAGTATTTATGGATTTGATGAACCGGATATGTAAGCCATACCTCGATAAGTTTGTGATTGTTTTTATAGATGACATATTGATATACCGAGGAAGAACATGAGCAACACTTGAGGACTATACTGAGTTGCTAAAGAAGGAGCAATTATATGCCAAGTTCTCGAAATGCAAATTTTGGGTTCGCGAGGTACAATTCTCGGCCACGTGGTGAACGAGAACAGAATACATGTTGACCCTTCGAAGATCGAGGCTATAAAGAATTGGACCACGCCAAAAACCCCCCACAGAAATACGGCAATTCCTAGGTTTAGTGGGGTATTACAGGAGATTTATTGAGAACTTCTCAAAGGTTACTCAGCCGCTAACCTCGCTTAGGACAAAAAGTTTGATTATGGAGAAAAACAAGAATCGGCATTTCAAGTATTAAAAGAAAAATATGTAAGGCATCGATATTATCACTCCCAGACGGTACTGATGATTTTGTGGTGTACTGTGATGCATTGCATCAAGGCTTGGGTTGCGTGTTAATGCAACGTGAAAAAGTCATCGCGTACGCGTCATGTCAGCTGAAAGTTCACGAAAGGAATTATACCACAAATGACCTAGAATTAGGCGTAGTGGTATTTGCTTTAAAAATATGGCGTCATTATTTATATGGCACTAAGTGTACCATATTCACAGATCATAAAAGTCTTCAACATATATTAACCAAAAGGAACTGAATATGCGCCAACGACGTTGACTGTTGAATGATTATGACTGTGAGATCAAGTATCACCCGGGTAAGGAAATCGTTGTAGCAGATGCCTTAAGCAGGATAGAACGAGTCAAAACATTACGGGTACGAGCTTTAGAAATGACGATCCAGACGAACTTTGCGGCTCACGTGCACGAGATACAACAAGAAGCTTTAAGACCAGAAAACATTCCAGCGGAATCATTACGAGGAATGGAAAAACAAATAGAACCGAACAAGGATGGAACTCTATATTTCATGGGAAGGATTTGGATTCCCTATTTTAGCTATTTGGGAGACGTGGTGTTGGATGAAGCACACAAGTCCAAATACTCGATACACCTAGGATCTAATAAAATGTATCAGGATTTAAAAAAGTATTATTGGTGGCCTAATCTCAAAGGAGATATTGCGACCAATGTTGGGAAATGCCTAACTTGTGCAAAGGTCAAGGCCGAATACCAAAAACCATCTGGTCTATTACAACAACCTGAGATCCTTATTTGGAAGTGGGAACAAATCTCAATGGATTTTATTACAAAATTACCCAGACCTCTCGAGGTCATGACATGATCTGGGTTATCATTGACCGGTTAACCAAATCAGCTCACTTCTTACCCATCCATGAGAAAGACAGTACCGAGAAGTTAGCTGAACTATATCTTAAGGAAATCGTGGCACGTCATGGAGTGCCAATCTTTGTAATCTCTGATAGAGATGGTCGCTTTGTGTCGTGGATCTGGCAATCATTTCAAACTTTGTAGTTCTCGCTTAGATTTAAGCACAGCCTTTCACCTGCAGACCGATGGTCAAAGCGAGCGAACCATCCAAACATTGGAAGACATGCTTTGGTCCTGTGTGATGGATTTAGGCGGAATCTGGGATACTCGTTTACTGTTGACAGAGTTTTCCTACAATAATAGTTATCACACCAGTATCAAGGTCGCGCCGTTCGAAGCACTATATGGACAAAAGTGCCGATCTCTGCCATGTTGGGCGGAAGTTGGTGACAGACAACTCATTGGTCCTGAACTAGTACAAGAGACCACAGACAAAATATTCAAGATCCATGAGCGTATCAAAGCGGCCCGAGATAGACAAAAGAGCTAAGCAGATCGGAGACGCAAACTATTATCCTTCGAGGTCGAAGACAAAGTGTTACTAAAGGTCTCACCTTGGAAAGGCGTAGCTAGACTCGGGTAGCGCGGAAAACTAAACCCGAGATACATTAGGCCTTTCGAAATTATGCAAGGATCGGTACAAGAGCTTACAAATTAAAACTGCCAGTGGAACTCAATAATGTACACGACACATTTCATGCGTCTAACCTGAAGAAAAGCCCGACTAGTGACACAATTATCATTCTAGCGGATGAGATTCATGTTGATGACAAACTTCAATTTACCGAAGAACCTGTTGAAGTCATGGTCTGGAAAGTTCAAAATACGAGAAGAAGTCAAATCAAACTGGTAAAAGTTCGCTGGAACTCGTGTCATGGTCCTGAGTACACGTGGGAACGTGAAGATCATATAAAGGCAAAGTACCCCCACCTGTTCAAGAAGACTCCTTCACAGGATGCCTCAAACTGAATTTTGGGACGAAATTCTTTTTACAAGGGGGAGTAGGTGACAATTGGCAAATAACCGGTAATTCCGTACAATCTAATCACTATTTTTATTTCATAATCTCATGCACATTATCGTAATTTAATTGCGTAATTGAGTCGTACGTCATGTATAGGGACAAGTAAATCGGATCATAACATATACTGGTTTCCGTTACGATGCGGAACAAACCAAACAATGCCCTAAAAGTGTTGGTAGAAAGTGTTGGGCGCACTATTCGCAGTTGCACTATTCATGTCAGCAAAACCGCTAAAACGAAACAGAACAAACGAACTACCAACACTATGATAACATTAAAAGTTGTTCTAAGGTAATAAATAAATACACAACAAGAATTAAAGATGAACAACTGGTACAAGGTCCAACGAGACCTAGGCGTCTGATGTTCTAAAAGTAGTTAATTAAAAACAAAAAAAATATCCTAATTCTAGACTCAAATTATACTCTAGACTCCTAAACTACACTAAACTACTAACCGGAAAGTGGACCGATCAATTGTAGAATAGTATTAAGCAAGTCCGGATTATCGAACCCACAGGACTCTCTAATTGCTAAGACTACCAATTCAGACTCAATTACACACTATGTATATTTTAAAGAGGGGGGGAGGGTTTACTAATAATTCTAAATTATCAATTTAACTAAAACTGCTAAAGTGAAATGACCAAACTATGAACTTCTAGGGACTTGTTAGAAGTTTTATCAAGAAATAGTGAACTAGTTACCTAGGTTAGATTTTTAGACTACGACTCCTTCAATTTAACAATAATTAATCTGGTTGAATATTTTACCGGGATCTTAGCATATCAAAGTTTAGGTTTATTAAACAGGACCCCCGACCCTTCTCAGAAAGACACCTACAATAACCTATACTTTTTATTCGTTTACCGGTCCTAAAGATTCATTTTCAATTATCTTTTCAAATTAGTAAAGTGTCTAATTATTAATTACCTCTCAATAATTAACCTAGACCAACTACAATTTTCTAGTTTAGATTAAGTGATTCAATTATGACAAGGAAATTAGACTCGGGAATTTCTCAAAACCCTAACCTAACAATTTACCATATTAATTTAGCCAACTAATTGCAATTTCTCAATTAGCAAGTTAGGTATAATGACAAGTTCGATTTAATGGTTAATTTAATTGTTTCCCTGGTTTTATTGGCCAATTTTACCGACAACCTCACGAATTCCTAAGAACATGAAAAGTAACACAAACCTATTACATGAAAGACATCCACCAAAGTTTATGCAAACAACCAAACAATCATCAAACAAACAAAATCATGCGAATACCCTAAACTAGATCATTTTATGACCTTTACTAGATATTCAAACCATGAATTAAATTAAAGCAAATCAAAGTTTTATAATTCCATAATCCAAAACCTAGGTAACCAAAGAAACTTTAGCCTAACAACATATTTAAAAAAATACTAAAACAAAGTTGATAACAAGATAGCATGATTGATCAAAAACAAAGAAATTAAAGTGGAGATTGGTACGATAAACCGTGACAAGCTCCTGCCTTGAACTCCCGTGATCACCACCACAATTCCTGCAGCTTAGATCTGCTTCGTGTAGCTTCAAATCTCCAGAAAATAGCTCCAAATCTGCGCTAGTTCGTCCAAAGTTGCCCAAGATGTGTTTAACAATGATAATAATTCTTTTTAAAACAACCAAGTCCCAAAACAACTCTGATTTTGAAACTTTCTGGATAAACACCTCTCTCGCAGGCCGCGAGAGAGTATGGGTAGCCCGGTCGCGCCCCGCGAACTATCACTCTCTCGCGCCCCGCGAGAGAGTTAATGTTTGTCGGTCGCGCCCCGCGACCGGGTGGAAATCCCTGATTTGCGTTTCGTTTTCTCATTTCAATCCACTCACGTCTCGGCTCGGTTCTTTTCACCATTTTCGCTTGTTTTTTCCCATCCTTCCAACCGTTTTCACGAACCAAGACCTGCAAAACGTGTTTGGATTAAAACTAGATAAATTCTTGACAAATCGAAACAAACTCTACAAGATAAATAGATGTATTATTAAATACATCAAATATCCCCACACTTGCTCTTTTTTCACCCTCGAAAAAGAATTGCGCATAAACGGAATCATAACCCAACAATTACTCGATTTCAAAAATTACTATTTTTTTCATTAGGGAACAAGATTCATGTTAACCGCGATTGCAAGTACTGGATCCACTTAAACTCAAAGTTCGGCTCAAACCTCTTATCATATAAAGTTAATTTAAATGCGGTCAATCCACCTAGAGTCTCACACTAGAGTCCACAGTATCCCTAATCCCACCTCAAGCTTATGAAAACAAGGAACGAATTGTTTAACCATTTCCTAACCGTTTTATACCAAAATATAAAGAATTTAGAATCAAGCAATTTTCTTTTTTTTTCTTTTTTTTCCATATGAGCATTTTGATTTCTTTTTGCATATCTAACCTAGAGGCTGTCTCAACCAGAGTCACCATCCCCAAGAGCGACAACGTGGGCTTCGATACTTAAAATTTCAACTAATCCTAGAGGGATTCTCGATCAGAGTCGCCATCCCCAAGGGAGCTTCCATAGGCCTCGTCTACTTTTCAATCAAGCTTATTTTCTATTTTTTTTTCTTTTTTCTTCTTTTTACATGATTAAAAATTCTAAATATTTTAGCTTAGAACGTCATTCCTTATACTATTTTTGGCGGTTTCAGTTTCCCATTTCTCCTAAATGAGTACCCACTAGTAGACCCACTATAAGGTGTATTAAGCTCAAAGAAAATAAGAACCGAATCGAGCCTACTCGTACATCCCAAATTAGACATAAACTCTCCCCTTTTTATTCTCATATTATTATTATTTGAAACCGAATAAAAGTTAAATTTTTCTATCATTTTCCGTTTAATTTTCATGCAAACTTCTTTTTCAAAAGACATTTTCGGAATTTTTTTTAGCCTATTAATTCTAACACTACTCTAATATCCCATCCCCACACTTAAAGTTTTGCATTGTCTCCAATGCAAGGACGAGACAAATACTACTCAAAATAAAAATAAAAACAAGCAAACCAAATAAGAAGAAAAATAAAATACAGAAAAGGAAGCGACTTAGCTGATAGTGCAAGCCTGTCGATGTGCCAGGAAAACCACTCGTGCTCTCCAAACCGAACGCGCTTAATGTGCCACTCTCAACGCTCTCATGCGAACGGAACAACATATAACATCAACCTAGCATCACGCACTTACAAAACATGATAATAATAAAGCCAAATAAATCAATAGTTTTGCAAGATTGTGTATCAACACATACCCAACCAACCAACCATCCCCAAAATAAATTGTTTTAAAAGTACAAACCATAATAACTGAAAACAGCATAAAGGAAAAAATAAAGATAAAGATCTTCGGCTGCTTCAATCATCCTCTTCAGATTCTTCGGACGCCTCAAATACCTAGTATGGCTACACGTCCTCCATCCCTGCAAACTGGCTAGAACCTGCCTGACCACCTGGCTGCTGAAAGTAAGACAGGACTCCCATGTTTAGATTCTGCATCATGTAGCGCATCCGTTCCTCTAACCTCCTCTGGATGGCCTCGTGCATTCGTCTACTCTCTAACATGGTTTGGCGCACCCCGCCAAACTGCTGGTCCACATAACCTCTCAAATCCCTGAACCCAGTCTCTATCCTGTCATAAAGTGTATCTAAGGTCAGTGGGTCTGGGCGAGGCTCCCAAAGAGGGTACTGTCGTCCTGACAGTTCCTGATGGGTGACTGGCCGCTGGTATCGAGTAGGGATGCCCGCCTGCATAGAAGATGCAGCTTCAGATCCGGGAGGCAGTTGCACTTGAGGTCCTTGGCGGGCTGGTATCCCGCTAATAGGCTCTTGGGTGGTAAGAATTCCGGCAGCCTGGAGATCTCTGATGCTCATGACACAGGGGGTGGGGCCTTCTCTCATTCTGTCCTGGGGGTATCTGTCAAACACCCCTAGGCTCTCAGCCAAGCATGTAATCAAGGGCCAGCAATAAACCCTTGCCCCGAGGCCCCCCTCCACAGTCTCTTCATTGACAAAGCAAATATTGTGGCCAGGTTTGTTGGTCGTCCCTTTACCATGCAAATCAGACAAAATAAACTCACCTAGTTGACCTTATTGTCCCCTTGTCCCCTCCCAACCAACGTAGCAGCAAGAATCTTATGAATAAATCGGTGAATGGGATCAGTGATATCGCTCGCCACCATGTTGTTTGAGTATGGGGCAGAAGAGATGGTGCCCCAAAATCTGGCGAGTTCATCTGTCTGTACACTATGGGGGTGCCTTCTTTTGAAGACACCCTGCAAGCTCGTGGCGATGTCCGGCGACTGAACCTCCTGATCTAAATATATGTGCGTTGCCATCGCAAACTGTGGAGTTGTCATTTCAAATACTTGCCTCCCCAAGGCAAAAGAAACCGCGTCATTTTCGTTGAACTTCCCTTGTTGGTATTCGAAAGTGGAGTGGAACTCGTAAGTGATTTTCTTGTATTTTCTTGCTCCACAATCTAGCACCCTTCTGAACTTTTCCCCTAGTAGCTGCTCGATCCGACCCTTCTGACCCAAATTATCAATCAACCCCCAATCAATCCTCCTGTAAGGTAGTAACTTACAAGTGACCAAGTTTGAGAGCCTCTCCCACTCGTGGGAGTCTAAATCGAACTGCAAGAGAGGGTTGTCCATGATTCGCATGCTCTGCTCATGGGGCACACCATCTCCCCGATACTTGATTCTGCGCCTACCGAAATAAGATGGTTGTTGTGGCGCGTTGGCGGGGCCACCTCTCTGATGAGGTGTTGGTCCCCTTCTCTTTCTGCCAGCCCTGCTTGAGCTACCTTCTCCTAACATCTGCATAAAGCACAAGTAAGACAAGCATGACCTTAGAAAGAAAGCAACCATCTAAAATAAACGACTGTATAGCATTTCATTCGCGGTCGTGGTTTGCGTCAAAAAAACGATTTACTTCATAATTAAGATACATTTGAAGCGAGTGTAACATTATAGTTTGATAAAAACCGAATCTCGCCTTAATGGAGATTGAGTATGGTCGAGACCGAATCTTATATGCATGATCAATCAGATGTTACTAACCCCCCGAAACATATCCAAAACAAAACACTACCCCTCTCTCGGCATTTTAATTGTCCTCAATTAAACCGAGGTGCCGAGATACGAGCCCACATTGAGTGTGTAATAAAAGATAAAACAGTTTGAATCATGGCAGAAGTAACGGTGACTATCTTAAAAAAATCATATTTTCTTTTAAAAACAAAGTTAGCCAACCCTCATCCCCACACTCAATGTTGGACCGCACCAAACCTGCTAAATACCCCCTGCATGTACATAATCTATCCACAAATTATAACCATCACCACTATCAAAACTCAAGTTAGACCTAGTGGAACCCAACCCGCACTAAACCGAATCAACAACTAGCACATTATCAAACATCAAAATAACCGCAACAACGAGATATAAAATAAAGAATGGTAACATAAAAGTTGTGAAAAACCGTACCTTGTTGTAGATCGGTAAGACTAGTGCACCGAAATTGAAACTTTAAAGCACCGGTGAAATGCGAGAAGAAGGGTGAAAACCGGGTGGAATGACGTAACAATGAGTGAGGAATGATGTAGAGAAGAAAATGTGGGTGATTTTGGTGAATTTGGGTTGAAAATGGCGAAGTTATGGTGAAAATAGGGTGAAAACCGTAGGGAAGGTGTTGAAGAAAGTGGTGTAATATGTGAGAAAATGGAGGCTAGGGTTTTTATGTGCAGATAAGGCCTCTCGCGGGCCGCGAGAGACACTACTTAGTCTCTCGCACCCCGCGACCGAGTGTTGATTCCGGGACTTATTGACCCTTCGCGGGCCGCGACCGAGGAGGCTTGTGCCTCTCGCGCCCCGCGAGAGGCCTGTTTTCACAGAACGTTTCTCGTTTTTGTCAGGTTTTATGCCTTAGAAAGTTTTTTGAATTTTAAAAACTATCATGTTAGCTTGTTAGTTTACGGAATCACACTCGTTCTACCGGATTGATCAAACGTACCTGCAAACGTCCGTGCGCCATGACTGATGCGTGATGTGACCTGCAAAAACCAACTAAACCGACCCCCAAACAAATACGCAAAATATGAAACATTAATTAAATAAACATAAAATGCAACTAACTACCAAACTCTACAAACTCTACACCCGAGCCAAACCCCGAGAATCTACGCGGTCTGAGGCGGAACCTCGAGAGGAGTCTCCTCCGTCTCGGTGGGATCTAGCAGTCCTCCTAAATAATGTTTCAAGCAATGCCTGTTGACCTTCCATGTCCCTCTGTCAGCTTCGTCTTTCAGCTCGATAGTTCCATACGGGAAAACCTCATTTACCATGTACGGGCCGGACCATTTGGATTTCAGCTTGCCCGCAAACAGTTTCAATCGAGAATTATATAGAAGCACTTTATCACCGATTTGAAACTCCTTCACATTCTTCAACCGTCGGTTGTGCAACGCCTTTGTTTTCTCTTTCAGACTCCATGACCGCTCATACGTCGCATCCCGAAGTGCTTCTAACTCGTGATTTGAAAGAATCGTCGCTTGGCTGCTTTGGTGAGGTCTAGATTTACGGTCTTCAACGCCCACATTGCCCTATGCTCTAATTCGACTGGGAGATGGCAGGCTTTACCGTATACGATCATGAAGGGCGTGGTGCCTGGTGTTGTCTTATAGGCGGTGCGAAACGCCCATAAAGCATCGTCCAGTTTGTCGGACCAGTCCTTTCGACTCTTTCCTACCGTCTTCTCCAGGATCCGTTTTACCCCCTTTCACGTTCTCCACTTGACCGCTAGTTTGCGGATGATAGGCGGTGGAGAGGCGGTGAGTGACACCGTAGTGCGCCAATGCCTTTTCCATGATGGCATTGCAGAAGTGCATGCCACGGTCACTGATAATGGCTCGTGGGGTATGAAAGCGGGTGAACAATTTCTTTAAGAATCTCACCACCACTCGGGCATCATTTGTGGGTAAAGCTTGAGCTTCCACCCACTTGGAGACATAATCAATAGCCACGAGGATGTACCGGTTCCCGCTCGAGACGGGAAACGGTCCCATGAAGTCAATTCCCCAAACATCAAAGACTTCAAGAATCTAGATGGGATGTTGGGGCATCTCGTCCTTGGATGAGATGTTGTCGGTACGCTGGCAACGATCACACATCTTCACGAACTCTAGGGCGTCCTTCACAACTGATGGCCAATAGAAACCGCAATCAAAAACCTTTTGTGAGGTGACGTGCGGACCATGGTGACCTCTTGTCAGTCCCTCATGCACGTGCCTCAATATCTTTGCCCCCTCTTCTCGACTCACGTAACGCCTCAAAATTCAGTCTCCCCTACCCGAAATAGAAATGGGTCATCCCAAATATAACGCCTGACATCGCGTTAGAATTTCTTCCTCTGCTGCATGGTCATCCCCTTCAGTACCACGCCATTCGCCAGATAATTCGCGAAGTCGGAAAACCACGGCATTCCCTCCTTTTCGGCTGTCACAAACTCTACAGACTCGTGGGGAAATCTATCACCGATCTCTTCTTCCCTAATTTCTTCTCTACTAGGATCCTCTAGTCGGGATAGATGGTCAGTAGCTACATTCTCCGCTCCTTTCTTGTCTCTGATCTCTATGTCGAACTCGGAAAGCAGGAGAATCCATCGAATGAGACGAGGCTTCTCCTTATTTTGGAAAAGGAAACGCAGAGCCGCATGGTCCGTAAAGATGATGGTTTTGGACAGGACAAGGTAAGAGCAGAATTTATCAAACGCGAATACCACTGCTAAAAGCTCCTTCTCTGTAGTGGTGTAGTTCTCCTGTGCGTCATTGAGGGTTTTGCTAGCATAATAAATAGGGTGGAAATGTTTGTCCCATCGCTGACCCAAAACGGCACCCACAGCATAATCGCTCGCATCACACATTAGCTCGAAAGGAAAGCTCTAGTCGGGTGAGACGAGGATAGGAGCACTCACTAGTTTCTCCTTAAGGATAGTGAAAGCTTTTAAGCAGTCGTCATCGAAGGCGAAGGGTACATCTTTCTCGAGAAGTCGAGTCATAGGGCGGGTGATCTTTGAAAAATCTCGAATAAACCGTCGGTAGAAGCCCGCATGACCGAGAAAGCTGCGGATGGACTTGACGCTAATCGGTGGGGGAAGTTTGCCGATGGTATCGATTTTCGCCCGATCGACCTCTATCCCGGCTTGCAAAATCTTGCGCCCTAGCACTATGCCCTCTGTCACCATAAAGTGACATTTCTCCCAATTGAGCATCAGTCGTGTCTCGACACACCGTTTCATCATCGCATCTAAGTCAGTAAGACATTGATCAAAGGTGTTTCCATAGACCGAGAAGTCGTCCATGAAAACCTCCATAGAAGTTTCGATCATGTCATGGAAAGTAGCCGGACCGTTACATAACCCGAACGGCATGCGGCGATATGCATATGTACCATACGGGCGTGTGAAGGTTGTATTTTCTTGATCCTCGGGAGCAATTGGGATCTGAAAGTAACCTGAGAAGCCGTCAAGAAAGCAATAAAATTGTTATCCTGCGAGACGCTCCAGCATCTGATCGATGAACGGGAGCGAGAAATGATCCTTGCGGGTGGCGTCGTTTAATTTTCGATAGTCTATGCACACCCTCCAGCCCGTGACTGTTAGCGATGGGATAAGCTCCTTCTTATTGTTCATGACCACTGTCATTCCCCCCTTCTTGGGAATGACCTGAGTGGGGCTTACCCATGCGGAATCGGAGATAGGATAAATGAGACCAGCCTCCATCAGCTTAAGCACCTCTTTCTTTACAACTTCTTGCATATTCGGGTTCAGACGGCGCTGTGGCTGCACTACTGGCTTAACGACGTCCTCCATGAGGATCCTCTGAGTACAGAAGGTAGGGCTAATCCCCTTGATATCAGAAAGTTTCCATGCGATGGCCTCCTTATTTAACTTCAGGACCTCGATTAAACGTTCCTTCTCCTCCGTTGACAATTTCGAAGAAATGATCACGGGTAAGCTTGAATTGTCACCTAGGAACGCGTATTCTAAATGAGACGGGAGAACCTTAAGCTCTACGGTTGCTGGGGTCGACAATGGTGTGCTCTCAGTAGCGGCACTCACTTCACAGAAATCTAGAGTGTCGGGAATCTCGAAGACATCGTCCCCTATATCCTCACTATCACTCTCCTCGGTTACTAAACTCTCATTCACTAAGTCGGCTCTGCTAATATAGTCTAAAAAATGATCAACACACGAAATGAATGAGTTTAGAAAGTATACGGAGTGACAAGGGCCACTATCGCTGTCACCACCACTCGGGTGTTGCATCGACCTTGCGATCTCGAATGTGACGTTCTCGTCACCGACTCGAAGAGTGATTTTCCCATCATGAACATCTATGAGCGCTTTCGCGGTGCACAAAAATGGGCGACCTAAGATGATGGGAACCTTCTCGTCGGCCTCCATATCGAGGATGACGAAGTCTACAGGAAAGACAAATCTATCAACTTTAACCAACAAATTCTCTACGATTCCCCTCAGGTACTTAACTGACCTATCGACTAATGACAGAGACATGCGCGTAGGGGTGAGCTCCGAGATCGGCTAGAGCATGAGCTGGAGAAATGAAGCCGCCGAATAGGCATGGAATTGTAAAGATACCCGGATCAGTCAATTTCTCGGGCAGCTTGTTTAAAACCACGACGGAACATCCTCCAGTCAATGGTCATTCGAAAGCTCCCCAGCCTATCTTTACGTTTTAAAAGATCTTTTAAAAACTTAGCATATTTAGGCATATGTTGGAGGGCCTCGATAAACGGGAGGTTGATTTTCAACTAAGTAAATATGTCAAGGAAATTCTTGTATTCCTTGGCATATTTCTGCTGCTTCGGACGTGCTGGGTAGGGTAGGCGTGAAGTGTCTACGATGGGTGATGGCCTAACCTCTCCTGGTTTTCTCTCTCCCCTACTCTCAACTGAAGGTCCACTGTCTAGTGCGGTACTTGCTGGGTCTAACCTGGTGTGCACCCTGGGTGGAGCCTCCATCTCGATTTCTTCATCTACCTCTTCATCTCGCTCCTCTACCTCTACCTCTATACCCTCTCTACCTACCTCCTTCAGAGTCCTACCACTGCGAGTAGTAATCGCTTTCGCGTGTTGGTTTGCGGGGTTGGGTTGAGTATTACCCGCAAACTGGTCGTGTGGCTGCTCTTGCAGCTGCTTAGCGATACTACCGACCGACCTCTACAGATCTAAGAGTGCAGACTGTTGATTTCTCAAGAGCAGATCATGTTCCACGAGAGTTTACTGAGTAGCCTGATCTTTGACAACTAGTTGGGATAACAGTTCTTCGATCCTATCTAGACTACCTCCTGACCCTCCACTCCTAGCCTGACCCTCCTAATTTGAACCCCCTCCACTAAACTAACTGGTGTGACCTGACCCTCCACTATTGTAATGACCCTGCCCCGTGTTCTGATAAGAGCCTGATTGGAAGCCAGGGGGGTTACCGGAAGATCGATAATTATTATTATTATTACGCCAGTTTTGATTATAATTGGAAGTATTATTATTGAAAGGATTTGTAGGACCGCGGTTCTGACCGATGATAAACTTAACCTGCTCAACAGTGAGCGTGGGACACTCTAGTGTGTTATGACCCCCTCTACACACCTTACACCTGTCTTCCTTTTTCTTCAGCTCCTGTATCTCCTTCGTGACCTCCCTCTTGAAGCTATCTAGAGCAGCAACTACCATAGTTTCCAAGCTAACTTGGTGTAAACCCCGGTTAACCGGAGGTGTACGTGAAACAGGAATTGAATTCCTGTCGGTAGTGCTATAATCGACATCAGAATGGGCAAAGCTCTCTAAAAGGTCATTGCACTCGGCTACTGTTTTCTTTCCCATCAGGTGGCCACCAGCAGAGGTGTCGAATCGGGCACGGGTCTCAGGGGTGAGACCGTTGTAGAATTTCTCTACAAGTGCCCAGTCTGATAGACAATGTTGGGAGCAACGGGATACTAGAGTTTGGAACCGCTCCCAAGCTAGATGGTAGGGCTTGTCAGGCTCCATTCGGAATGAATGGATCTGATCGTGAAGGCGGGATGCTTTGGCGAGTGGGAAGTATTTCTTAAGGAAAGCATCCCGTAAAGAGGCCCAAGTGGAAAAAGTGTCGGTGGTTGGGAGTTAAGCCAGATGGCGGCCCGACCCCCGAGAGAGAACGGAAAGACTTGGAGAAAACGGGCATCATGACATGCGCCATCCATATTGAATGTATGACATAGACGGGTAAGGCGGTTGATATGTGCGGGCGCATCCTCATCATCACGTCCGTGGAATTGGCAAGAGTTAGTGATGGCGGTCATGATGTAGGAAGGGATTTGCCATGCCGGTCATTGTTCATGGGGGGTAAGGTAATGGGCGAGTTAGCACCGGTGAAACCGGTGGTGGCCTGTTGGTATACGGTCTGATTGTTATTATCGGCCATGTGGAAGTTGGGTGGTGGCTGTGGTGGGCTTACGTTTCTATGGACTACACGGGGTGATGGGGAATCGGGTGATGAAGGATTAGGTGTAAAATCAAAATCGGGTGGTATGAAGGAATGTGATGAACTTGAAAAAGTTGAGGAAGAAAAACTTACCTTTGGTGCGGGGGAGAATGGCGTGTCCATCGGCGGCTTAGGCGGAGGTCCTTGCGAGCGCGTGTGGGGCATCCACTAAACCGGAAACACGACAAACACGAGAAGTTAACACAAATGATTCAATTATAATAAAAAAAATTAAATATTAAATAATTAAGCAGCTTAGACTCCTACGACACAAACGAATACAAAATAAACAAAAGTGTAAAAGAAAAGCCTAAATCAAGTAATCAACGCAATTGCCAATGAGAGAGTCCCCGGCAACGGCGCCAAAAACTTGATGTTCTAAAAGTAGTTAATTAAAAATAAAAACAATTACCCTAATTCTAGACACAAATTATACTCTAGACTTCTAAACTACACCTACTAACCGGCAAGTGGACCGATCAATTGTAGAATAGTATTAAGCAAGTCCGGATTATCGAACCCACAGGACTGTCTACTTGCTAAGACTACCAATTAAGACTCAATTACACACTATGTATATTTTAAAGGGGGGGTTTACTAATAATTCTAAATTATCAATTTAACTAAAACTGCTAAAGTGAAATGACCAAACTATGAACTTCTAGGGACTTGTTAGAATTTTTATCAAGAGATAGTGAACTAGTTACCTAGGTTAGATTTTTAGACTACTACTCCTTCAATTTAACAATAATTAATCTGGTTGAATATTTTACCGGGATCTTAGCATATCAAAGTTTAGGTTTATTAAACAGGACCCCCGACCCTTCTCAGGAGGACACCTACAATAACCTATACTTTTTATTCGTTTACCGGTCCTAAAGATTCTTTTTCAATTATCTTTTCAAATTAGTAAAGTGTCTAATTATTAATTACCTCTCAATAATTAACCTAGACCAACTACAATTATCTAGTTTAGATTAACTGATTCAATTATGACAAGGAAATTAGACTCGGGAATTTCTCAAAACCCTAACCTAACAATTTACCATATTAATTTAGCCAACTAATTGCAATTTCTCAATTAGCAAGTTAGGTATAATGACAAGTTTGATTTAATGGTTAATTTAATTGTTTCCCCGGTTTTATTGGCCAATTTTACAGACAACCTCACGAATTCCTAAGAACACGAAAAGTAACATAAACCTATTACATGAAAGACATCCACCAAAGTTTATGCAAAACAACCAAACAATCATTAAACAAACAAAATCATGCGAATACCCTAAACTAAATCATTAAAGTTGTGACCTTTACCAATTATATATTCAAACCATGAATTAAATTAAAGCAAATCAAAGTTTCCTAATTCCATAATCCAAAACCTAGGTAACCAAAGAAAATTTAGCCTAACAACATGTTTAAAAAAAAAAACGAAAACAAAGTTGATAACAAGATAGCATGATTGATCAAAAACAAAGAAATCAAAGTGGAGATTGGTATGATAAACCATGACAAGCTCCTGTCTTGAACTCCCGTGATCACCACCACAATTCCTGCAGCTTAGATCTGCTTCGTGTAGCTTCAAATCTCTAGAAAATAGCTCCAAATCTGCCCTAGTTCGTCCAAAGTTTCCCAAGATGTGTTTAACAATTATAATAATTCTTTTTAAAACAACCAAGTCCCAAAACAACTCTATTTCGATACTTTCTGGATAAACACCTCTCTCGCGGACCGCGAGAGAGTATGGGTTGCCCGGTCGCGTCCCGCGACCGGGTGGAAATCCCTGATTTGCATTTCATTTTCTTGTTTTCGATCCACTCACGTCCCGGCTCGGTTCTTTTCACTATTTTCGCTCGTTTTTTCCATCCTTCCAACCGTTTTCACGAACCAAGAGCTGCAAAACGTGTTTGGATTAAAAGTAGATAAATTCTTGACAAATCGAAACAAAAACGCGCTAAAAATATACAAACTCTACAAGATAAATAGATGTATTATTCAATACGACATTGTCTAATGAAGTTAATACACATGTAGGTTATACACGTATACGGACACCGAACTTTGATAAGTATGACGTACAGAACGCAAAGCTGTGAGTTCATGTCCGTCCTTTCAATTATTTCAAAGTTTTGTTTTAAAACTATTGAGGGGAAATACATGTCATAACGAATAGTATGTTAGCAATGGGTTTAGATGATAATACGATCAATTGTGCGCAAGCAGGATGATGACAATAGTAACCATTAATCACTTAGTGACCAAGGTGCAAAAGATGTAGATCTATTGAGTTTGAGATGCGCTCCACTCCTGGTGTGTATACCCTTCAGAGTGCTTTTTGATCCCAATAATGTGGTCACCGGTACGTTCCCTATCAACGATAACTTTGCATCTATTCTTTTTGATACCGGGGCAGATTTCAGTTTTATTTCTAAAGAATTTAGAGACATACTTGGGATAGAGTCGAGTAAATTAGATGTTCCATACTCGATTGAACTAGCTAACAGGATATTGGTAGAGTCGGGGGAAATTATAAAGAAATGTTCCTTAGAACTGGGTGAGCGGAAGTTCGATATAGATTTACTACCCGTTAAACTTCTGAATGTGCATCGAATACCGGGAACTAAACAAGTTAACCGTCAAGAACCGGTACCCATTACCAAGGATCGACGACCTATTCGATCAGTTACCAGGGTCGAGTTTTTACTCAAAGATTGATTTAAGATCCGGGTATCATTAGTTTAGAATCCAAGAGGAAAGTATTCCTAAGACGGCGTTTAGGACTTGCTATGATCACTACGAGTTCCTTATTATGTCTTTTGGTCTAATAAACGCCCCTGCAGTATTTATGGATTTGATGAACCGGGTATGTAAGCCATACCTTGATAAGTTCGTGATCGTTTTTATAGATGACATATTGATATACTCGCGAACCGAGGAAGAACATGAGCAACAGTTGAGGACTATACTGAGTTGCTAAAGAAGGAGCAATTGTATGCCAAGTTCTCGAAATGCAAATTTTGGGTTCGCGAGAGTATAATTTCTCGGTCACGTGGTGAACAAGAACAGAATACATGTTGACCTCTTGAAGATCGAGGCTATAAAGAATTGGACCACGCCAAAAACCCCCACAGAAATACGACAATTCCTAGGTTTAGTGGGGTATTACAGGAGATTTATTGAGAACTTCTCAAAGGTTGCTCAGCCGCTTGCCTCGCTTACACAAAAGGACAAAAAGTTTGATTGTGGAGAAAAACAAGAATCGGCATTTCAAGTATTAAAAGAAAAATATGTAAGGCGCCGATATTATCACTCCCAGACGGTACTGATGATTTTGTGGTGTACTGTGATGCATCGCATCAAGGCTTGGGTTGCGTGTTAATGCAACGTGAAAAAGTCATCATGTACGCGTCATGTCAGCTGAAAGTTCACGAAAGGAATTATACCATAAATGACCTAGAATTAGGCGTAGTGGTATTTGCTTTAAAAATATGGCGTTAGTATTTATATGGCACTAAGTGTACCATATTCACAGATCATAAAAGTCTTCAACATATATTCAACCAAAAGGAACTGAATATGCGCCAACGACGTTGACTGTTGAATGATTATGACTGTGAGATCAAGTATCACCCGGGTAAGGAAAACGTTGTAGCAGATGCCTTAAGCAGGAAAGAACGAGTCAAAACATTACGAGTACGAGCTTTAAAAATGATGATCCAGATGAACTTTGCGGCTCGAGTGCACGAGATACAACAAGATGCTTTAAGACCAGAAAACATTCCAGCGGAATCATTACGAGGAATGGAAAAACAAATGGAACCGAACAAGGATGGAACTCTATATTTCATGGGAAGGATCTGGATTCCCTATTTTGGCTATTTGGGAGACGTGGTGTTGGATGAAGCACACAAGTCCAAATACTCGATACACCCAGGATCTGATAAAATGTGTCAGGATTTAAAAAAGTATTATTGGTGGCCTAATCTCAAAGGAGATATTGCGACCTATGTTGGGAAATGCCTAACTTGTGCAAAGGTCAAGGCCGAATACCAAAAACCATCCGGTCTATTACAACAACCTTATATCTCTATTTGGAAGTGGGGACGAATCTCAATGGATTTTATTACAAAATTACCCGGACCTCTCGAGGTCATGACATGATCTGGGTTATCATTGACCGGTTAACCAAATCAGCTCACATCTTACCCATCCGTGAGAAAGACAGTACCGAGAAATTAGATGAACTATATCTTAAGGAAATCGTGGCACGTCATGGAGTGCCAGTCTTGGTAATCTCTGATAAGATGGTCGCTTTGTGTCGTGGATCTGGCAATCATTTCAAACTTTGTTTGGTTCTCGCTTATATTTAAGCACAGCCTTTCACCTGCAGACCGATGGTCAAAGCGAGCGAACCATCCAAACATTAGAAGACATGCTTTGGTCCTGTGTGATGGATTTAGGCGGAATCTGGGATACTCGTTTACCGTTGGCAGAGTTTTCCTACAATAATAGTTATCACACCAGTATCAAGGTCGCGCCGTTCAAAGCACTATATGGACGAAAGTGCCGATCTCTGCTATGTTGGGCGGAAGTTGGTGACAGACAACTCATTGGTCCTGAACTAGTACAAGAGACCACAGACAAAATATTCAAGATCCATGAGCGTATCAAAGCGGCCCGAGATAGACAAAAGAGCTACGCAGATCGGAGACGCAATGTGACATCCCGGTTTTTCAGATATCTTAAACGCGCTACTTCACGGTTATTCGTTCCTACGTTAAATTGATTTGGAGACTTAAATTTGCACGCTTGAAATAATTACGATAATTTCGTGAACTTGTCAAACGAATTACGTGCTATGTATATTAAACGTTTGTGAGTTGGTGAATATGTGTGTTTCGATTACGTGATTTGTTTTAGTTACGAAATATATATATAATAAATACATAAACGAATCGAGCCGAACCGCGACACGAGCCGGCCTCTTTTCTTGCGACTCAAGGAGTTAACCAAACTTGGGGATCAAGTGTTAAACCCAAACCGCCCCACCCAAACCCTTCGGCCGCGAGCACACACACCCGACCGCAACCCATCTCTTTTCCTTTACCTTCAATCCCTTGCGCTATATATACACACACATGCATGAGTCTTTCTTCACAAAACAAAAACATACAAAACCCTAGTATCTGAGGAAGCCGACGGCAGCCCATCTCTTCCACTTGTTCCCTCGATCGCAAAACAGCCTACTACACCCCTTCTCGGTCGCGAACAACATCTCTTCTCGGTCACGGATCTTCTCGGTCGCGATCTTCCTTCAATCCGAATCAAGTCCCACCTCGCTCCCGGTTCGTTAATCACCATTGTTGAAGGTTAGGGTTATCATTATTTGCAAAGTTATAATAGAATCATAAACTCTTGATCATGTTGAATGTAGTGTTATGTTGTTAATCGATTGATTTATCATAGTTTGCAAGTTTGATGTTTTCGGAAATCTAGAAACATAGGCTGCGTTTTGATTGATAAAAACTATAGGTTATGATTAGGGTTTGCATGGGTATGATATATATGATAGTATATGATTTGAAATTCTGTTCTTGATCGCATATGTTCAATGTATCAACGGTTTAAGCGAGTTAGATTGTGATAAAGTGCTGAATCAGATTGCTGAATGGTGGTTACAGCCAACTTCAACTGGCTGTAACTCGGTCATTATTTGTCGAAAAACGGATTTTCTGAAGTTTAAAACGTAGAGTTTTGAAAAATGATTCTAATTGCGCTGGATTCATATTTTTCTGAAGTCGTTTGATATTTTTAAGTGGCCAATTTAGTTCAGTAACTAAAGCTGTAAAAATCCTGAAATTTTGTTAGTTGTTTATCGAGTTGGATTTAATAATCTGTAGGGAGTCGAATCATGAAATTTGTACAGCAACTAGATATGGAAATTTCCGGGCAACTCCCATTGGAATTTTGTTAATTGGATGAACAGTGATTTTTAAATAAATTCTTCCGTGGACTGCAGTCAGAAAGTGACGAATCTGACTGCAGCCTAGTATATTAATATTTATGGATAATTGGTAAAGTATTAGGACTTGAAACATTTATATAAAATTCTAAAGTATAGTTGTCACCTCCTGTGAAATAATTGGAATTTTTGGAACGTTGGAACTATTTTATAAAAATCCTCGAAAACAGCCGAATTATGAGTATGTAAGCTGAAACTTGATAACTTGCGAATGTGTGCACCAAAGTGTTGCATGGATTGGATTGTGTTCATGATAAATTGTTTTGATCACTATGTTCATATGAGGATACTTGCATGCATGTTTGAGTGTTAAGAATTTTGATTGTGTGTACCGCTTTGTGCGTAAATTATGTGTAGGATTTGTATTGGTGTGTTCACACACTGACTTGAAATCAATTGACTTGTTAGGACGCAATTAGCGGTCCCCTCATTTGCAACTTCTATGTTACACTAACCGAGCAACTAAAGGTGAGTTCACGGCCCCTAACTTTATCCGGTTTTAAACAACAGGGGGAGAAACATGTATACACTCTTCAACTCAATCTCTTTACGTTATACGAAATTAAAGTCATTAAACTACTCGGTAACTAAGTTAATGTTAATGTACGTTATGGTCACTAAGCAGCTATATCACACAAGTCCTCGACAATCTCTCGGATCGTTAGTATTGGGTTTAGATAGCGGGGAAATTATAAGTAGTACTACTGGGCCCGACAAGCCCCATCCGAGCTAGTCGCGCTAGCCGACCGGGTATGGTCAACGGGTGAATAATTTGGCCTAACTTCGCCATGGTCAGTGATAGGCCTGGCAACACGGAGGCACAACAGTCAGCTTCGATCGCGAACACTTACGTGACATAACTTTAGGCTAGCTACCTATATATATTAACATTGAACTTAATTACGAAACAACAATATTATCCCGGGTTAGGGATAATGGAACCAACATCGTTATTATTCCAGGTTGGGAATAATGGAACTATCAGTATTATTCCGGGTTGGGAATAATGGAACTAAATCGTTATCCCGGGTTAGGGATAACGGGCGAAACAAACTCATAACCGAACGAACGAAATTATGAAAACCTGTGAACTCACTCCTCTTTAATGTTGACACTTGTTTCTTTACATGTTTCTCAGGATGCTAGGAGCTCTAGGTGCACTCACTTGCATTGATCAAGACATCTTTTATCGAGTCTCATTTACAAACATTGTTTTGGGTTTTTCTTTAGTTTTGGCGTTTATGTTGCCGCCCGTTCCTTTACTTTACTTTATGCTTCCGCTCAACTTTAAAAACTAATGCTTCCGCTAAACATTGGTAACTAACTAAGACAATATAAAATCTACGATGAATGGTTAAACAAATGATTTTTGGAAAACGTATTATCAAATCATATAGAGTCGTTCGACGTACTAGTGTTTCAGATTCTGGTTTGTTCACACGCCTCGCGGTAAAACTCCGCAAGTGGAAATTGAGGGTGTGACAGATTGGTATCAGAGCCACTAGCTATAGAGAACCAGGTTTGCATTAAAAGTAGACCTAAACTATAGCTGATTACACGACACTAGACGTAGTTTGGCACCGAACTGATTATATCTTGTTATGTGATGTACCACAACTGTGTTATGTAGAACATGAATGCATAGTAAGAAATGAATACAACTCGTAACTAACTACACAACCTAACAGGCAATGTCATCATCATCATCATCGTCCGACAAACTTTTGCAACCAAGGGCGCCAGGAAAGGCACCTATGGTGGAACCCTTACCATCTTATGGCGTGGAGACACGCTCAGCTGCGAGAAAAAGGCTCGCTCTGGGGGAGGAGTCGTCATCACGCCCAGTCATCGCTGTGCCGGTTGAACCGGTTAACTCGGTAGAAGTAGGGAATGACCTACTTAGAAATATGATACAGAAACAACAAGAACAATTAGAAAGAATGCATGAGACCATCCTAGCACAGGGATGGATGATACGACAATTGACAGGTAAAACTGGCTCGCTCGAGGAAGAGCAACATACGAGTAAGATAGCTCGTAACACTTTAGCCAGAGATCTGCGTGCTGAACAGGTAAGGGCCGACTGGCTCGAAGACAGAGTCCTGGAATCTAGTGGGAGAATTCAGGAGCTAGAACAAAATCAAGCACCTGCACCAGTACCTGCACCAGCACCGGCCCCTCCAGTGCCGGAAGAGGATCCGAAAGAGGATCCAGAGGAGGATCCGGAAGAGGATCCAGAAGAGGATCCAGAAGAGGATCCAGAGGAGGATCCGGAGGAGGATCCGAAGGAAGACCCAGCTGTAGAAGCTGGGAATGCCGCGCAAGATGACGGCAACGATAGCGATTTGGGAGATGGAGACGTAGAAGACTGACACGTCTCGCTTATTTTATTTACTTTCCTTCAGTCTATTTATTTTCCCACTTGTGTTTAAACTTGAGACTTTATAGTAAACTGATATGTTTGGTTGGCACTTTGTATGACGTTGAAACTTTATTTAATCAAGTATTTCTTTTGACTATTTAATTTATTTGAGTTGACATAACTTGATAATTATTTAAGTACGGAATAGGATAACTATATTGGATATATAGACTTATCAGTGTGTGTTTATGTTGTCTTACGAAGATCTAAATGGCAACTGGACGTCGCGGAAACCTTAACATGACGCCCGAAGAACTAGCTGCAATGATCCAAGAGCACGTAAATGCAGCTCTAGCGGGTGTTCAGAACCAACCGGCAGGTAACCATTATTAAATTTTCATGTGAAAATCTAATAGTTGGGCTAGTAGAATTCCTTGCTGACTACCTGTCCTCTGTCAGCAGGAGGGGGTTTTAACCCCTACAAGATGTTCCTCGACGCGAAACCAAGCAAATTCTCGGGGGCAGAAGGACCCATAGGACTGGTCCGCTGGATCGAAAAATCTGAATCAGTATTTGAAATGTGCAACTGTCTAGAGGCCAACAAGGTCAAGTATGCAGCCTCAACACTGGAAGATGGGGCACTAACTTGGTGGAATGCACAAGTCCAAACGCGTGGACTTATTGCTGCAAATGCAATGGCCTGGGCCGAGTTTAAGGCCCTAATCAAAGAGGAGTACTGTCCGCGAGACAGAGTGCAACAGTTGGAGCAAACATTATGGAACCACAAGATGGTGGGATCTGAAATCGAAGCATACACAACGAAACATCAAGACTTGGTATTTCTATGTCCCAATCTGGCTAACACTGTGGAGAAACGGCTCGAGTTCTACCTTGGGGTCTGGTTCCGGAGATTCAGGGTATGGTAATGGCTAGTAACCCTGCAACTGAGCATCAAGCAATCCGATTGGCGCACAAACTCACCGATAAGGCGGTGTACCAAAAGAAGTTGCCAACTCGGGGTACAACTGAAGTTGCCCCTGATAATAAAAGAAAGTTTGAAGACTCGTCTGTTCGACAGTCTTCGTCATCCCAGCCACAACAAGGGAACCAGAAACGGTTCAATAATTACAACAGCCACCGGGGTCACCAAAATCAGCCCGCCAACAACAACCAGAACGCAAGCGGCTATGTAGGTCGAAAGCCGCAGTGCAATCGCTGTAACCTTCATCATCACGGCCCTTGTGCCGGGAATCGCTGCCAACGATGTGGCAAAGTGGGACATGCGGCAAAGGATTTTCGCGGGGAAATCATGTCCCGACAAAACCAAAATCAACCCCAGGGCCAGCAACAGGGTGTTAACCGGGGATGCTATCAGTGTGGTAGCACTGCCCACTTCAAAAGAGACTGCCCACAGCTCCGTAACAACAACAACAACAATGGTGGGAACAACCACAACCACAATAACCACAACAACAACAATAACAACAACAATAATGGAAATGGTGGCACAGGAGGAGCCAAAGGTCGCGCATTTACGCTGGGCTGCGGAGAGGCCAGAAATGATTCGAACGTGGTCACCGGTAAGTTTCCCCTTAATGAACATTTTGCTACTGTGCTTTTTGATACGGGTGCGGATAGGAGTTTTATATATGAGTCTTTTAGGAAGAATCTAAATCTCACGCCTAAACCCTTAGAGACCCCTTATATCATAGAACTAGCCGATGGTAAATCTGTAGACGTGACCCATATAGTATCCGGCTGTCAACTCAAACTCGCGGGTCACACCTTTACCATTGATCTGATGACAACTACCCTGGGAAGTTTTGACGTGGTAGTCGGAATGGACTGGCTATCCGACGTCCGAGCTGAAGTTCTCTGTTTCGAAAAATCTATCCGTATTTCGCTCTCTAACGACGAAATCTTGACGGTGCAAGGCGAGAAGGCAGGCGCCATCACACACATCATCTCTTACATGCAAGCGCAGAAGTATCTTCGGAGGAAGAACTCTTTCGCTTTACTCGCACTGGTTACCGAATAGCCTAAGGACTAGAAACGTATAGAAGACATCCCCATCGTCCGTGATTTTTCTGATGTATTCCCAGAGGAATTACCTGGTCTCCCACCCCATCGACAATTGGAGTTTGAAATTGAATTGGCGAACCATGCAACTCCTATCGCCAAAGCCCCATACCGCCTAGCTCCAGCCGAGCTGCAGGAGCTGCCTACCCAACTTCAGGAGCTGTTAGAAAAAGGATTTATCCGACCAAGCGCTTCGCCATGGGGAGCTCTAGTCCTTTTTGTCAAGAAGAAGGACGGTACCTTCCGCATGTGCATCGACTACAGGGAACTCAACAAGGTTACTGTCAAGAACCGATACCCGTTACCTCGCATCGACGATCTCTTCGACCAACTTCAAGGGTCAAGCTACTACTCCAAGATTGATCTACGGTCCGGTTACCGTCAGTTACGCGTCAGGGAGGAGGATATCGCTAAGACGGCATTTCGTACTCGGTATGGCCATTATGAGTTCTTGGTCATGCCCTTCGGTCTCACCAATGCACCCGCGGTGTTCATGGACCTCATGAACCGTGTGTGTAAACCATACCTCGACAAGTTTGTCATTGTGTTCATCGATGACATACTCATCTACTCTAAAGGTGAAGAAGAACATGCTGAACATCTACGATTACTGCTGGGATTACTTCAACAGGAGAAACTATATGCCAAGCTTTCAAAGTGTGATTTTTGGATTCGGGAAGTTCAGTTCCTCGGGCATATCGCAAATGAAAAGGGTATCCACGTCGACCCTGCCAAGATTGAAGCTATCAAAAACTGGGAAGCACCCAGGACACCGACGGAGATCCGCCAATTTTTGGGTTTGGCTGGTTACTACAGACGTTTCATCGAGGGATTTTCAAAGATCGCGCAACCGCTTACTACCCTCACCTAGAAAGGCATCAAGTATGCTTGGGGTGACAAGCAGGAAGCGGCATTTCAATTGCTGAAACAGAAACTTTGCAGTGCACCCATTCTGTCCTTGCCGGAAGGGACAGATGACTTTGTAGTATATTGTGATGCTTCCATTCAGGGGTTGGGATGCGTACTCATGCAACGCGACAAGGTCATCGCGTATGCGTCCCGACAATTGAAAGTTCACGAGAAAAACTACACAACACATGACCTGGAATTGGGAGCAGTAGTGTTTGCACTTAAGATTTGGAGACACTACCTCTATGGAACGAAGTGCACAATCTTTACAGACCACAAGAGCCTTCAACACATCTTTGATCAGAAGGAGTTGAACATGCGACAGCGTCGCTGGGTCGAACTCTTAAACGATTATGAGTGTGCCATTCGGTATCACCCGGGTAAAGCTAACGTGGTAGCTAACGCCCTCAGTAGGAAGGAACACTTGAAACCTCGTCGGCTACGAGCACTACAGCTCACTATTCATTCGTGGTTACCCGAACAGATACGCGACGCGCAGTTAGAAGCAGTTAAGGAAGAAAACATCAAGGCCGAATCGGTGGGAAAAATGGAACGCGATTGGGAAGTAAAACCCAATGGAGCCCGGTATTTCATGAATCGCATATGGGTACCACTCTACGGAAACCTCAGAGAGCTAGTCATGGACGAAGCTCACAAATCCCGATACTCTGTCCATCCTGGTTCGGATAAGATGTATCAAGACCTTAAAGCTGCGTATTGGTGGCCCAACATGAAAGCTGATATAGCCACCTACGTGAGTAAGTGTTTGACTTGTGCAAAAGTCAAGGTAGAGTATCAAAAGCCATCGGGACTACTCCAACAACCTGAGATCCCAGTGTGGAAATGGGATCAGATCTCGATGGATTTCATCACTAAACTCCCGCGAACTTTGGGTGGTTGCGATACCATCTGGGTGATTGTGGATCGTTTAACTAAGTCCGCACACTTCCTAGCTATTAAAGAAACAGATAAGATGGAGAAGTTGACTCGCATCTACAGTAAGGAAGTAGTTTCTCGGCACGGAGTACCAACGTCCATCATCTCAGACAGAGATGCTCGCTTCACGTCCAACTTTTGGCAGTCACTTCAGAAAGCGTTGGGAACACGCTTAGATATGAGCACAGCTTATCACCCTCAGACTGATGGTCAAAGCGAAAGGACCATACAGACCTTGGAAGACATGCTTAGGGCATGCGTAGTAGACTTCGGAAATAGTTGGGAAATCCACCTGCCTTTAGTGGAATTCTCGTATAACAACAGTTACCATACAAGTATATCGGCAGCACCGTTTGAGGCATTATACGGTCGTAAATGTAGATCACCGGTCTGTTGGGCAGAAGTCGGTGACAGCCAACTTACAGGCCCTGAGTTGATACTTGAGGCTACTGAAAAGATTGTACAAATCAGAAACCGCATGGCGGCGGCACGAGATCGACAGAAAAGCTACGCTGATCAACGACGCAAACCGCTCGAATTTCAAGTAGGCGACCGCGTCCTACTGAAGGTGTCACCCTGGAAGGGTGTAATCCGCTTTGGAAAACGAGGCAAACTAAACCCACGGTACGTAGGTCCGTTTGTGATCTTGAAACGTATTGGACCCGTAGCTTATCAATTAGACCTTCCTGCCGAACTCAGTGGAGTTCACAACGTTTTTCACGTGTCAAATCTAAAGAAGTGTCTATCGGATGAAACCCTAGTCATTCCATTGGACGAGATCCAAGTGGATGAACAACTGCACTTTGTGGAGCAACCTATCGAGATCATGGATCGTGAGATCAAGACTCGAAGGCACAGCAAGATTCCGATCGTTAAGGTTCGTTGGGACTCTAAGCGTGGACCGGAGTTCACGTGGGAAAGAGAGGACCAAACAAAAAGCAAATACCCACACCTCTTTGCAGCTGAGCAGCAAACTAACGATACCAGCAACTAAATTTTCGGGACGAAAATTCTTTCAACATAGGGATGATGTGACAACCTGGGAATTTCTTGTAATTTCGCGTACCATTGTTAACGAACTAAATCTTTGTGCGTGGCACTCTAAACATGTACGCTGCATTCCAAACCGCGTTTACTCAATTTTCGGGACGAAAATTCTTTCAACATGGGGATAATGTGACATCCCGGTTTTTCAGATATCTTAAACGCGCTACTTCACGGTTATTCGTTCCTACGTTAAATTGATTCAGAGACTTAAATTTGCACGCTCGAAATAATTACGATAATTTTGTGAACTTGTCAAACGAATTACGTGCTATGTATATTAAACGTTTGTGAGTTGGTGAATATGTGATGTTCGATTACGTGATTTGTTTTAGTTACGAAATATATATATAATAAATACATAAACGAATCGAGCCGAACCGCGACACGAGCCGGCCTCTTTTCTTGCGACTCAAGGAGTTAACCAAACTTGGGGATCAAGTCTTAAACCCAAACCGCCCCACCCAAACCCTTCGGCCGCGAGCACACACACCCGACCGCAACCCATCTCTTTTCCTTTACCTTCAATCCCTTGCGCTATATATACACACACATGCATGAGTCTTTCTTCACAAAACAAAAACATACAAAACCCTAGTATCTAAGGAAGCCGACGGCAGCCCATCTCTTCCACTTGTTCCCTCGATCGCAAAACAGCCTACTACACCCCTTCTCGGTCGCGAACAACATCTCTTCTCGGTCACAGATCTTCTCGGTCGCGATCTTCCTTCAATCCGAATCAAGTCCCACCTCGCTCCCGGTTCGTTAATCACCATTGTTGAAGGTTAGGTTTATCATTATTTGCAAAGTTATAATAGAATCATAAACTCTTGATCATGTTGAATGTAGTGTTATGTTGTTAATCGATTGATTTATCATAGTTTGCAAGTTTGATGTTTTCGGAAATCTAGAAACATAGGCTGCGTTTTGATTGATAAAAACTATAGGTTATGATTAGGGTTTGCATGGGTATGATATATATGATAGTATATGATTTGAAATTCTGTTCTTGATCGCATATGTTCAATGTATCAACGGTTTAAGCGAGTTAGATTGTGATAAAGTGCTGAATCAGATTGCTGAATGGTGGTTACAGCCAACTTCAACTGGCTGTAACTCGGTCATTATTTGTCGAAAAACGGATTTTCTGAAGTTTAAAACGTAGAGTTTTGAAAAATGATTCTAATTGCGCTGGATTCATATTTTTCTGAAGTCGTTTGATATTTTTAAGTGGCCAATTTAGTTCAGTAACTAAAGCTGTAAAAATCCTGAAATTTTGTTAGTTGTTTATCGAGTTGGATTTAATAATCTGTAGGGAGTCGAATCATGAAATTTGTACAGCAACTAGATATGGAAATTTCCGGGCAACTCCCATTAAAATTTTGTTAATTGGATGAACAGTGATTTTTAAATAAATTCTTCCGTGGACTGCAGTCAGAAAGTGACGAATCTGACTGCAGCCTAGTATATTAATATTTATGGATAATTGGTAAAGTATTAGGACTTGAAACATTTATATAAAATTCTAAAGTATAGTTGTCACCTCCTGTGAAATAATTGGAATTTTTGGAACGTTGGAACTATTTTATAAAAATCCTCGAAAACAGCCGAATTATGAGTATGTAAGCTGAAACTTGATAACTTGCGAATGTGTGCACCAAAGTGTTGCATGGATTGGATTGTGTTCATGATAAATTGTTTTGATCACTATGTTCATATGAGGATACTTGCATGCATGTTTGAGTGTTAAGAATTTTGATTGTGTGTACCGCTTTGTGCGTAAATTATGTGTAGGATTTGTATTGGTGTGTTCACACACTGACTTGAAATCAATTGACTTGTTAGGACGCAATTAGCGGTCCCCTCATTTGCAACTTCTATGTTACACTAACCGAGCAACTAAAGGTGAGTTCACGGCCCCTAACTTTATCCGGTTTTAAACAACAGGGGGAGAAACATGTATACACTCTTCAACTCAATCTCTTTACGTTATACGAAATTAAAGTCATTAAACTACTCGGTAACTAAGTTAATGTTAATGTACGTTATGGTCACTAAGCAGCTATATCACACAAGTCCTCGACAATCTCTCGGATCGTTAGTATTGGGTTTAGATAGCGGGGAAATTATAAGTAGTACTACTGGGCCCGACAAGCCCCATCCGAGCTAGTCGCGCTAGCCGACCGGGTATGGTCAACGGGTGAATAATTTGGCCTAACTTCGCCATGGTCAGTGATAGGCCTGGCAACACGGAGGCACAACAGTCAGCTTCGATCGCGAACACTTACGTGACATAACATTAGGCTAGCTACCTATATATATTAACATTGAACTTAACTACGAAACAACAATATTATCCCGGGTTAGGGATAATGGAACCAACATCGTTATTATTCCAGGTTGGGAATAATGGAACTATCAGTATTATTCCGGGTTGGGAATAATGGAACTAAATCGTTATCCCGGGTTAGGGATAACGGGCGAAACAAACTCATAACCGAACGAACGAAATTATGAAAACCTGTGAACTCACTCCTCTTTAATGTTGACACTTGTTTCTTTACATGTTTCTCAGGACGCTAGGAGCTCTAGGTGCACTCACTTGCATTGATCAAGACATCTTTTATCGAGTCTCATTTACAAACATTGTTTTGGGTTTTTCTTTAGTTTTGGCGTTTATGTTGGCGCCCGTTCCTTTACTTTACTTTATGCTTCCGCTCAACTTTAAAAACTAATGCTTCCGCTAAACATTGGTAACTAACTAAGACAATATAAAATCTACGATGAATGGTTAAACAAATGATTTTTGGAAAACGTATTATCAAATCATATAGAGTCGTTCGACGTACTAGTGTTTCAGATTCTGGTTTGTTCACACGCCTCGCGGTAAAACTCCGAAGTGGAAATTGAGGGTGTGACACGCAAACTATTATCCTTCGAGGTCGAAGACAAAGTGTTACTAAAGGTCTCACCTTGGAAAGGCGTAGCTAGACTCGGGTAGCGCGGAAAACTAAACCCGAGATACATTAGGCCTTTCGAAATTATGCAAGGATCGGTACAAGAGCTTACAAATTAAAACTGCCAGTGGAACTCAATAATGTACACGACACATTTCATGCGTCTAACCTGAAGAAAAGCCCGACTAGTGACACAATTATCATTCTAGCGGATGAGATTCATGTTGATGACAAACTTCAATTTACCGAAGAACCTGTTGAAGTCATGGACTGGAAAGTTCAAAAGACGAGAAGAAGTCAAATCAAACTGGTAAAAGTTCACTGGAACTCGTGTCACGGTCCCGAGTACACGTGGGAACGTGAAGATCATATCAAGGCAAAGTACCCCCACCTGTTCAAGAAGACTCCTTCACAGGATGCCTCAAAGTGAATTTCGGGATGAAATTCTTTTTACCAGGGGGAGTATGTGACAAATGGCAAACAACCGGTAATTCCGTACAATCTAATCACTATTTTCATTTCATAATCTCATGCATATTATCGTAATTTAATTGCGTAATTGAGTCGTACGTCATGTTATAAGTATAGGGATAAGTAAATCGGATCATAACATATACTGGTTTCCGTTACGACGCGGAACAAACCAAACAATGCCCTAAAAGTGTTGGTAGAAAGTGTTGGGCGCACTATTCGTGGTTGCACTATTCATGTCAGCAAAACCGCTAAAATGAAACAGAACAAACGAACTACCAAACTATGATAACATTAAAAGTTGTTCTAAGGTAATAAATAAATACACAACAAGAATTCAAGATGAACAACTGGTACAAGGTCCAACGAGACCTAGGCGTCTGATGTTCTAAAATTAGTTAATTAAAAACAAAAAAAAATACCCTAATTCTCAGGACCCCCGACCCTTCTCAGGAAGACACCTACAATAACCTATACTTTTTATTCGTTTACCGGTCCTAAAGATTCTTTTTCAATTATCTTTTCAAATTAGTAAAGTGTCTAATTATTAATTACCTCTCAATAATTAACCTAGACCAACTACAATTTTCTAGTTTAGATTAACTGATTCAATTATGATAAGGAAATTAGACTCGGGAATTTCTCAAAACCCTAACCTAATAATTTACCATATTAATTTAGCCAACTAATTGCAATTTCCCAATTAGGAAGTTAGGTATAATGACAAGTTTGATTTAATGGTTAATTTAATTGTTTCCCCGGTTTTATTGGCCGATTTTACCGACAACCTCACGAATTCCTAAGAACACGAAAAGTAACATAAACCTATTACATGAAAGACATCCACCAAAGTTTATGCAAAACAACCAAACAATCATCAAACAAACAAAATCATGCGAATACCCTAAACTAGATCATTAAAGTTGTGACCTTTACCAATTAGATATTCAAACCATGAATTAAATTAAAGCAAATCAAAGTTTCATAATTCCATAATCCAAAACCTAGGTAACCAAAGAAAATTTAGCCTAACAACATGTTAAAAAAATACTAAAACAAAGTTGATAAAAAGATAGCATGATTGATCAAAAACAAAGAAATCAAAGTGGAGATTGGTATGAGAAACCGTGACAAGCTCCTGCCTTGAACTCCCGTGATCACCACAATTCCTGCAGCTTAGATCTGCTTCGTGTAGCTTCAAATCTCCAGAAAATAGCTCCAAATCTGCCCTAGTTCGTCCAAAGTTGCCCAAGATGTGTTTAACAATTATAATAATTCTTTTTAAAACAACCAAGTCCTATAACAACTCTAATTTCGAAACTTTCTGGATAAACACCTCTCTCGCAGGCCGCGAGAGAGTATGGGTAGCCCGGTCGTGCCCCGCGATCGGGTTTGGAATCCGGAGATAACTATCACTCTCTCGCGCCCTGCGAGAGAGTTAATGTGTGCCGGTCGCACCCCGCGACCGGGTAGAAATCCCTGATTTGCGTTTCGTTTTCTTGTTTTCGATCCACTCACGTCCCGGCTCGGTTCTTTTCACCATTTTCGCTCGTTTTTCCCATCCTTCCAACCGTTTTCACGAACCAAGACCTGCAAAACGTGTTTGGATTAAAAGTAGATAAATACTTGACAAATCGAAACGAAAACGTGCTAAAAATATACAAACTCTACAAGATAAATAGATGTATTATTTAATACGTCATTGTCTAATGAAGTTAATATACATGTAGGTTATACACGTGTACGGACACCGACTTTTGATAAGTATGATGTACAAAATGAAAAGCTGTGAGTTCATGTCCCTCCTTTCAATTATTTCAAAGTTTTGTTTTAAAACTATCGAGGGGAAATACATGTCACAACAAATAGTATGTTAGCAATGGGTTTAGATGATAATACAATTAATTGTGCGCAAGCAGGATGATGACAATAGTAATCATTAATCACTTAGTGACCAAGGTGCAAAAGATGTAGATCTATTGAGTTTGAGACGCGCTCTACTCCCGGTTGGTATACCCTTTTGAGTGCTTTTGTGATCCCAATAATGCCAAAGTTGTCTTGGTTTGGTTGCTTACTTATGGTACATATGCCAGGGTGCTCGCGACACACTGATAGATCCTTAAAACTCCATGATTGCTAATAACATACTCAGACTTCATTACTGGATTACAAGGATGACATTTTATATGTAAACAGTAACTACATGAACTCGCCAACTTCTGTTGACTTTTAAAAATTACATGTATTTCAGGACGCAAGGCATGAGCTTTGTGATACAATTTCTGGTTATGGGAAAACGTCAAGACAACGAGTGCCATCTTTTGGAGGGCTTGCCTCTTATATCCCAACTTAGTATGGGTATATAGGGGTCAAAACCTCATTATGCATTTATGATGAAAACAATATCTTATTTTGAAGTAATGTACTATAAATTATGTTTATGATGACAAGTTGAAAACAGTTAAAACTATGAAATCACTTTTGGTTGGTTGTAAATATTGGAATGCAACTTTATATCAGTATGGCATCCGTCACACCCCGTATTTCCAACCAAACACCGGTGGGACCCGGTGGGGAATATCATGACATAAGTTGATATAATCATTGTCAATTAAACACAACACAGCGGAAGTGTTGGAATTAAATTACTACTACAAACCAAATGTTCAAAGTACGAAAAATAATATACAGACGGCTTGTAATGAAGATCCATAGGCAGATCGTAAAATGTACAAAAATGTATAACAGACTTTGGACAGATCTAAGGATTTGAAGATCCTCTTATATCACTACCGAGCAGCTTCCAGCCTATTTCGTATTGTACCTGCATCTTAGTCTTTTGAAAATACGTCAGCTTTCGCTGGTAAATACACCCGACTGACTCATTCTGAAAACATTTTAAAAATTAGATTTAAGTGCATAGGGCACAAATATTTTATAACTTGGGAAAGTCAGCTTTGTAACCTTGTTAACAGCTTTACATGTTTGTCAATACATATGGGGCCCAGTACAGAGACCGAGACATGATTAACGTACACACCACTTATGAACCCATGAAGGAGTTATCCCCAACTTGTAGGTAAAAATAATTTAGCATTCGCATCTGTCGGGTGTATGCCTACACCCCGTGCTTTGGTCGTGGCCATTAACTAATGTAATGAGCCAAGGATATCCATGACACGGTCGTTAACCCCCAATGTTTAAGTTATCAAACAAAAATGATAAAAACAGAATATGCGGATTTACTAGCCACCATCCGGCATTCGATTGATCCCATTTCCGACCAAGCGGTAATAATTTACCGTAACCCAAGCCCGTATAGGGAAAATAAGTCAAGAGTATTTACCTTAGCTAGTCTTGATTTTAAAATGCAAGATTTAATATCTCAGCCGTGTTCAAAATGAAATAAGTGCAGATAGCATTTACTGGAAGGCACTAGTCTGGATTATGGCATAAGCTAACCAATTAAAATGCTAACGTCTTATTTAAGTCTTAGACTTATACCGACTAGCTTAAAGGATCAAAAACGGTACGATACTCTAGATTAAGCGATGACCGGATAGAATGTAGTTTTAACCCAACAAGTACTTAAGACTTGTATAATATGGGTAAACAATTAACATTCTGGAATTTGAGATTAAAATGATAAGGTTAAACCCGTTTCGGTTAATTTTCGTAAACTAGTTACATATACTTAACCGAATGCATATAAGCGATATCGGGTAACCAAATGAGTCAAGAAAAAGTCAAAATGTCATTATACTTTTGAATTTGTTGTAATATCAGTAAGATATCAACTTACATGCCCGAAAAGGTTTAAAACGAAACTACGCCTTATTAGGCGTTTTAGACCATTATATGTCGTATAAAAGGAACTTGCATGTATTTTGATGTTATGATCATAAACGTTCTAGAAAAATACTTAATTGTATATTATCAGTAAGAAGTCACACATAAGTGTGATTTATAGTTTAAGACCAAACTATGCACCGAAAGGGCATTTTGATCATTTTAAAAGTATAGTTTACGATATTATACAAAAATCAGTTTATGATCAGAATATTAACATCATAATATGTTAATTACATTAACATATCAGTAGGTAATTCATTTGCAAGTTCATTGTTGATTAAAACTTTGTTTTATGTAAAAAGGACATTTTAGTCAAAATCAACATTTTAGCGGAACTTGTGCATAAACTCATATTATGATTATGATCATGTAATTAAACCTCAGAGGGTCATGCTACATTGTATTACGATCATAATGCGACCATAAATCAGAAGTTAACTAATCTAAGTCGTGTCAGAATCGAAAGTCAAGGCAGAAGTCAAGCTTCGCGACTTTCGGTTGCAACCCGACCCTAGGACTGAAATTGACGGATCGAACATGTTCCCACATGTTCTAATAATTATTACCAACTTGTTTAAGTGTCAAAAATATATTTATATAAACTCATATTATAATTTTTATAAAATCTGACCCGTTTGACTTTTTAAAATATAAACTTTGACCCGTCAATTGACCTAGTAAACGTGATCCTTAGGAGGTGCTCTTTTAAGGGATAAATACCTTCCTAATTACCAGCACCTAGCCATGTTCATTTTGAACAATGGCTGGACCATAATGGTCTTAACCGAAAGTCAAGGCATTTGTTGAAATGCTTAAATTTTGGCTATTAAAAAGCCTGTAAAAAGAAAAGAGCAGAGATGGAACACTTACAAGTGATCCAAGGGAAACTTAGAACTCAAAGGGAAGCTCCTAAATGGTCAGGAACTTCCAAGAGTGTAATAGAGAGGAGAAAGAGTGAATGAGCAAAGAAATGAGTGAACTTAGTGGCCTATTTATAGTGCAAGAGGCGTAAGGAGATGGAGCAATGTTTTAGGAGTGTGTAGGATCTTTACAAGTGTCCAATTAGGTGTCAAGAGCTGGAGGAGTGTGGCAATTTGCAGGCTAGGTGGCATCCTCATAAAGATTTGGGGTTTTGACACAATTAGTCCCTCAAAATAGTTTTATTAAATGTCATATGAATTGTCCCTTGACTTATACTTCATGACATAATGGCACAACTAGTTCTTTTTGTTTAATACAAGATGCATTGAAGAAGAGTACGAATAACCGTACGTTAATATGTGTTATACTATGCGTTTTTATGACTCAAAAGTGTTTACTAGCTTAAACGTGATGGGTATGAATTCTTATGGTTTCATGGGTTAAATTACCCAAACAAGTAAGGTTAAAGGTTTGGTGAAGGAGTGGAATACTCAAGGGTGGTAAATAAAAAGATATCGTCTCAACCGAGAGACGTTCGGGTCTAAAGATGGCTTAGTAAATCAAGAAATATGATAATAACGAAGTTTAGGGGCCTTTGAGTCATTTGATGAAAGTTAAAACAAGGAAAACTAAGGCTCCAGGAGCCCGCCGTAGGCTACGGTCACTAGACCGTAGCATACGGTCAATGTAAAATCAAAACAGCAAGACCAAACCGTAGGCTACGGTTCTTAACCGTAGATTACGGTTAGTTTTATGAATTTTTGAGATTTTTTAACATGTTTGAGTGGCTAGCTCATTGAGGTATGATCCGAGGGTATGTATACGTGTCAGTATATTACCGAACATGAATTTTACAAAGTGTAACCCCTCCATTGTTCAATGTTATTGTATTTTCAGAATTAATCCCTCTCGTCCAACTAGTGTCTCATATGAGAGTTAGGACTTCGTTAAGGATCACTCAGAGGCTCAGTATAAGCATGTTGACCCCGATGTCCCTCAGCGGCTGGGCATGTTGACACTAATGGTCACTCAGAGGCCAAGTTTATGCATGTTGACATCAGAAGGTCACTCAGAGACTTAGTTTGAGCATATTGACACCTTCTGTCCCTATTAGTCTTTAATAGACTTATAAAAAATATGTAACACGTGTCACTATATTATTGGATACAATTTTAAAAGGTGTTACATCCTCACCCCTTAAAAGAAATCTCGACCTCGAGATTTTATTCAAATAGATGGGGGTACTTTTGTCGCATAGTGGACTCAACCTCTACTCGGGGCCTCGAAGGGCATCCCACTTAACCTTTACAATAGGTATAAACTTCCTTCGGAGATTTTTAACCTGTCGATCCTCGATCGAAATTGGTTTCTCAACGAACCTCAGGTTTTCATCTATTTGCACATCTTGATGTGACATTGCTAGCGACTTATCGGCTAGACATTTCTTTAAATTAGATATGTGGAACAAATCATGGATTTCACTGAGCTCCTCTGGCAGCTTGAGCTTGTAAGCTACAGAACCGACACATTCAATTACCTCGAATAGTCCAATATATCTTGGGCTCAACTTGCCCTTCTTTCCGAAGCGCATCACACCTTTCCAGGGTGATACCTTCAATAATACTTTGTCCCCTATTTGGAACTTAAGAGGTTTTCGCCTCTTGTCTGCATAACTTTTCTGCCTATCACGGGCAGCTTTGAGACGATCACGGCTTTGTATTATCTTATCTGTGGTCTTTGTAGGTCCATCTGCGGATGGTGTTAAACCAGTTCCTTGTTCAAATGACATACACACAAGTGCGGAATCCAAGTGTGCATGCAACCAAAGCAAAGTAAAGAACACAGGGTAACCATCACTATCTTGATTAATGATTGAGAACAAGTACAAACATATACACACAATGCTCATTGACTCAAACAAACTTGTTGTGTTCTTGTGTCTTTGTCTTGAGAGAGAATACTGAGAGGCTTACTTAGACCAACTAGCTAGCTAACTCTCACGCGCAAATCCATCCTGACTGAGAAGTGCATGTCTGCTTATATAGTGTCCGTCTAGAGTTCATACAAAACACGAATCTAGACATATGGAACACACTATTTCACACAAGACACAACTCCAGGATTGGTACGAGTCACTGTTTCGTACGAAATGCTTGTGTTTCGTACGAAATCTCCTTGATTCGTACGAAACCTGTGTTTCGTACGAAATCTCTTGATTCGCGCAGAATCCTTCTTCTTGGAGAACGTGTGTAGACTTGACGTTTACAAGACTTATCAGTATGCACATATGCAACTTATTAACACAGACAAGCTAAGATGTCATACTAGATCAAGATAGAAGGATATCTCGATCTATTCGACACGACCAAACCTATACAGACACTTGAGCAAAGACCGTACAATTACAACTGTAATTAAGAACAAGCGACAGACACAAAACTGTATCAACAAACTCCCCCTTGGATGTTGCTTGGTCTTCGGTCTTTGGTCTTCAGACTTTGGTCTTCACATAGAATGGTTTGGAGTATCAACAAACTCCCCTTGAAGATCTACTATTCATTGATAGATCTGCTATCCAATGATTAGAGCATCAGGTCTTCGAACTTCTAAGAAACTTCAAATCTTTCTTGTTTCCTCTTCTGACTTGTCAGACTTCTTTGTTGCTGGTCTTTGTTCATGTTTTTTTTTATCAATCTGTACTCAATAGACAAATATATAATTAGAACACAACTTTCTCAGGGAATACACATGAAAAACTTATCATAAATTCTTCATATGATTGTATTCCCTGAACGAGATACACACACTCGTATAAATTCCAGCAGCAGATTTGAGAAAACAAGTGACCAAGTCAAATCAAATGACTAGGTTCATCCGTATGAGATACAGACACTCAAACGAATTTCAGATTTTGGTTTTCTTTGATGGATTACTTGTTGCAAGATATACTTTATGAAGTTTCGATATCAAACAGATGGTTTTCTGGCGTATCTTGGTAGAAACTCTCGAGTATCAACTTTGGCTAACTTTCAAAAAGTAATTACATAAGCAACTAAGTAAACTGAACATAAAATCAAAATACACAGATACCTACAATCTTTTTCGAGTTTCAAGGTAAAGGAATCATACCAGCAACTTAATCTTTGTCAAAAACAGTATTTTGTTTTCAAAATTAAACAGATTAGTATTTAACTATGATTATCGGTATTGTTGTCCACGTAAGCTCAGACTTATCAGATGTAATCATGATTAGGAGATATGATTAAATTATTGATTTATACTTACTAGCCGGTGTTCAACCACATCATGACACATTCCCGTTTCAAGATATGCACGAGAGAAAATCTTACCGGTGAATATACTGCTTTATCATCTGTTTTGATGTATATGAATGATGTGAGATACTCACTTATTTTGATTGAAAACAAGCCCTTTGCGATTTAATCACTTATTGATGAGGAACTTGATTTTCATATCTATGCAGGGCACAGGAGTAAGTCCGTGAACAGGTTAGTACCATCGTACCGACAAAGAGACAAACTTAGCTCCCGCATAAAGTTGTGATATTTTATCACTTATTTTGGGGATGTGATATTTTTATCACTTATTTGAGGGTTGAATGCATTACGCACACGTATGTATAATATCATGGAAGGTTTAGACTTACGCCACCGTTATTTTTCGGCAAAATATTCAACCATGATACCCAGATGATAAGCCATCATAAAGACCGTATATCTCAGAACCTCGGCACTCTATCAAACGAAATTTCGGTACCAAGACCATATGCCAATGAATGGTTCCCACTTGTCGTTCTGTCTGTTAGGTTTATATCAACCTGCACATTTTAGTCTGATTGGGAGCCTACCGATACATCATAAGTAAAGCTACTTATCAATCTTATTTATATGCTTTTAACCATATCTGACAGATTTTCCGGTGAATTTCATCATCTTCAACTTATCCAAGAAATTGTTTTTGATTTTTCTAATGTTTTTGTATTTTTCTGAATTTTCTCCCCCTTAAGCAAAGAAGGTAAATAAAAGACATATTTTTGTATTTTCTTGAAATTTACTCCCCCTAAAATATAAAACTGAAAATCTTTTTGTAGTTTTAGATTTTTAGAAAAGTATATACAAAAATAGTTAGCCATGGTTGAGTTACTCGGGTTTCACCTTGATGCTATTGACCAAAAGTAGATAATCAAAACGTGATTTATCAAAGGCTTTGGTAAAAAGGTCTGCACGTTGATGATCAGTGTGGATTTTAACAACATCGATAAGTCTCTTTTCATAACAATCTCGTATGAAATGATACTTAATCTCAATGTGTTTTTTTTTTAATGTTGTACAGGATTACGAGTGATCTGTAAAGCAGCTTCATTATCAACAAAAATAGGAGTAGTAAGAAATTCAAAACCGTAGTCGCGCATTTGCTGTTGAATCCATAGAACTTGAGAGCAGCAACTAGAAGCTGAAATATACCCAGCCTCACATGTTGATGTAGCTACACAAGTCTGCTTTTTGCATTGCCATGTGACTAGGCGATTTCCCAAGAACTGACATCCTGTTGTTGTTGACTTTGCATCGATTTTGCATCCGCCATGATCAGAATCACTGAATGCTATCATATCAAAGTTATCATCCTTAGGGTACCATAGACCAGTGTCAGGACGACCCTTTAGATAACGAAAGATCCTTTCACAGCCATCAAGTGAGAAACTTTCGGACTAGACTGATAGCGTGCCAGAAGGCATGTTGGGTACATTATATCGGGTCATGAAGCAGTAAGATACATTAGAGATCCGATCATAGCACGATAGAGAGATGGTTCTACATAATCACCCATTCCGTTTGGAGTAATCCCATGATTTTGAGCTAATGGAGTTCCCAAAGGCTTTCAGTCATCCATCTGAAATCGCTTGAGAATATATCTGACGTACTTGGTTTGATGGATAAAAATCCCTTCCTTTGATTGCTGACCTACAAACAAAAAGAAAGTCATTTCTCCCATAGTGCTCATCTTGAACTTCTCCTGCATAACCTGTTCGAATTCTTTGCACATTCAAGTGTTAGTAGACCCAAAAATAATATCATCAACATAAACATGTACTAACAGTAAATCCTCGTCCCGTTCCTTGATGAAGAGAGTACAGTCGATCAAGCCTCGTCGAAAACCATTCTTCAATAGATAGGTAGACAACGTTTCATACCAAGCCCTCGGAGCTTGATGAAGACCATATAACGCCTTGTTGTGAAGCCAAACCTTGTCAGGATGGAGAGGATCTTCAAAACCTGGCGGTTGCTCAATATATACTTCCTCTTCTACCATACCATGAAGAAATGCACTCTTCACATCCATCTGATAAACGATGAACTTCTTGAAAGACGCATAAGCCAAAAAGATTCTTATGGCCTCAAGTCGTGCAACCGGTGCATAAACTTCATTGTAATCGATCCCTTCGACCTAATTAAAACCTTGAACAACCAATCGCGCTTTGTTTCTCACAACAACACCTCGGTCATCCTTCTTGCACTTGTACACCCATCGTGTACCAATCTTCTTGTAGCCGTCAGGCCTGTCAACCAATTTCCAGACGCCTAACTTCTGAAATTGCTGAAGTTCTTCCTACATGGCTTCAACCCAAGAGTCTTCTTTCATTGCCTCCTTACAAGATTTTGGTTCAACTTAGCACATATAGCAGGCAAAAGACCAATCATTTAGACCACCAGATTCCCTGATTTCCAAATACAATCCAGCATTCTGGTTGTTTCGAAGCTGATTACGAGTCTGCACACCACTCTGGACATCTGTAATAATATTCTGCTGAGGATGAATATTATGAATACAATTTTCTGGCACATCAGGAACTCGAGAATTGATACCCAAATTCTTGATATTCAAATCAATAGTTAAATCGATAGATGAATTTGATGACGTTGTAGATGCCTGACCTTCAGTCGTTCCTTGAGGTTGAATATTTGACGTATCATTTGAAAATCTAGGAACCGCACCAGAGGCAGCTTCATTTGCATCATGAAACTCATCATCTTGTGATGAAACATTATAATTCGCAGCGTCTTCGAATTCCTCATTTTGAACAAGATTGTTAACCGAAGTCGACACTTGAGGGTTAACAATAATTGGTCGAACTAATGACGAGTCTACTGCAGTATCCCTTTCCAATAACATCTGAGTAGCAGCTATTGCATCATCAAAAGTTGGCAGATTAAAGGAGTCAAACAGCCCATCGTAGTCAAACATCCAAGGATCACCTGGAGCTCTTCCAGCTTTTGTATATCTCTGAACCTTAACTTCACCCCATTCTTCAATCTTCTTCGAAGACAAATTCCACACCCGGAAATTAGGAGTAGCATATCCAAGAAAGAAACCTTCGATAGCCTTGGGACCAAACTTTCCATGTGGGTCGATCATTGTGCATGGAGCTCCAAAAGGTTCTAAGAAAGAAATATCCGGTTTCCTTTTATGTAACAACTCAAAGCATGTCTTCCCATGTCTCTTCACTGTTAGGACACTATTCATCGTGTAACACGCAGTAGCAACAGCTTCTCCCCAAAATTGAACGGGAAGTTCTGATTCTACTAACATGGTTCTTACAGTTTTAGTAAGAGTTCTATTCTTCCTCTCAGCGACACCATTTTGTTGTGGAGTGTATCGAGAATTGTACTCATGTAGAATACCCTTTGAGGAACAGTACTCATCCATAAGTTGATTCTTAAATTCCATGCCATTGTCGCTTCTGATTCTCCTTACTTTCAGATTGTACAAATTTTCTAACACAGTCAGGAGATTCTTGAGGATAGTAGGAACTTCACTCTTGTGTGCCAACATGTTTACTCATAAAAATCTAGAATAGTCATCAGTAACTACCAGACAATAAGAATCACCAAAGGTTGTCTTGTGTTTCATAGGTCCAAAGAGGTCCATATGAAAACGTTCCAGTGGCATATTCACAGTGTTGATCTTCTTCACGGGATGGGACTTTCTTGCTTGCTTCCCTTTCTAGCATGATACACAAACGTCTTGAAGGTGAAAATTCTTCACTGGTACACCATTCACTAGATTGTTCTTCACCAAATAGTTCATTTTCCTTAGGTGAATGTGACCTATACGTCTATGCCAGGAGATTGATTCCTTCTCGGTGGCTTTAGAGACAAAACATGTGACTTGTGCAGATGTTGTAATAGCTTGGCTCATATCAAGAATATACAAAATCATTAATTCTTGGAGCCGACAGGAGAATCCATTCCTTGGGGATCTTTAATCCAGGCTTCAGCACATAACATCCGGCATCATCAAAATGTACTGTGAACTTCTTGTCGCAGATTTGAGAAACGCTAAGAAGATTGTGATCAATTTGCCGCACATAATTGATCTTGTTGAAGCTCACAACACCATTGGAGACCATTCCTTCTCCAGTGATGTATCCACCTTTGTCACCAGCAAAAGCAACATAACCACCCCTTATGCTTTTCACATCATATAGGAGCCGCAAGTCGCCCGTCATGTGCCTTGATGCTCCACTGTCAACAATCCAATGACTGTATACAGTTCCTCCTAGAACACCCTGCACATTGCACAAACAAGATTAGTTTGAGATGGGGACCCAAGCCTTAGTGGTCTTGGGTCGTCCCTTATCATCGAGAAATGTAATCTCAATTTCTTGATGATTAACAAACTGAGAGACTCCTTTTGAACCATTACCGGTCTTCTGTTTCCAAGATCCTTGTTTATTACCAGATTTACTATTATTTACAGTTTTAACAGTGTCTGGTTTTATTGACTTTGAAGATCTTTGATCCTTTCACGAAGAATCCGATTTTAAAGCTTTCTCAACTGCTTTTACTTGTTTACGTTTTTGTTTCTCTTTTTGATCTTGAATAATTCGTTTATCCTGTGTCGGAGAAACAGATTTACGTTTGCAAGTTGGTTCATGAGGGGTTTTCTCTATACATCTTGATTTGGCTGGATTTTGACAATCCTTTATAATGTGGCCAAATTCTCCACATTTGAAACATGTTCTCCTCTCAACAAAACTAGGAGATCGTGTTTCTCGGCTTGATGTTGAACTTGTGGATCCTGAGGTACTGGGTTCATTTTCATTACATCCATCAGTGTGTTGGGTGTAATTGTTTTGACTATTTCTTTTCAAAATCTTAACTTTCTTTACAAAATCAACATTAGATTTTCCTTAAAAAGTTTCGACTTTATCGGTACCTTTAGAACTCACAAATTTAACAGTTTGGCCTTTTTCTGGTGTCGAGTGCCTTTTGATTCAACCTTCGGTTGAGAAACTGTAGACTTTTCAACTCGCTTCAATTGTTTTCTTTTGAAGCGGATAATGGTTGTGATTTGGTTGGCTTTTTCATTTCTACAGGTTTGGTTGTTGACTTTTCAAAAACCTGATCTATAGAGATTGGATTTACGTTTTTAATTGGAAAACCTTTGTTCAAATAGATTTTCTTATCTCCAACCAAAGTATACAACACATTATCTACTTCTTGTGTAGACACATGTGTCTTCACAGATTTCTTAGGAACAGCCTCTTAATTCTCAACAGATTGAGTACTAGGAGTAGCAGACGATTCTACTCTTTTCCTTTCATCAAGAGGCTAATCCTGATCATCATTTCTTGATTCATCATCTGATGTATCATCCTCTTCTTCATCAGACGATGAACTTTCTGGCTTGCTTGGTTCTTCAGAGGAATTGCCTAGTTTGAACCCTAACCCTGCTGTGAATTCCTCAGGATTCAAAGGTACAGAGGGTTAAAAACGAGGCATCTCCTCTTCATCGGGCATTTTGGTATAGTTGTGTTTCATTGGGGGTGGACACGACTTATACCCTATGCATTGAGCATCTCCCTTTAGTTTTTGAACTTCAATAATATGATCAAGCACATATTGGGAGTTAGAATAACTTTCCAATTTGCGTTTGATCGAATCATATTCGCATTTGGCGATGGCTAACTCTTTCTTTGTTTCTTCTAGGAGAATAATATAGTTATTAATTCCTGTCAGTTTATTCAAAACTATCTTTGTCAATTCATAAACACTTTTCTTAAGGGTTTCTATTACAGATTTGAATTCTTTTTCATTTCTAGTTAGCACCAAATTCGCCTCTTTGCATTTTGATAGTTCAACAACTAAATTCTGATTATGATTGTTGACGGTTTCATATTTTATTTTCAATTCAACACAGTCATTGCAAACAGTAGGAGGTTCAGAATTTACCTGTTTTGAAGAACCTTCAACATTTGCCATAAAGGCAGTATGATGAGGAAAAGTTGCACCATCTGTAGAGAGTGCCTCTGTCTCTTTTTCCGCAGCTTCTGCATTCCTCGTCATACCCACCTTTTCACTCTTCAATAACTCAGCTTCACTTAGAAATTCTTCAACCTCAGCATCACTTCCTTTCTTCACATCAGAATCAGATCCATAACCATCTGAACTTGAACATTCTTCATCAGAACTACCAGCATCCCCAGATGTATCATCGTTATTTGGAGTATTGATGCTGTGATAATGCTTGATTTGATCCACGATCTTCGCATAGCATGCAGTTCTTCCGTTGTTCTCAGTTCCCAACTGTACTGACCAATCGCATCCTTCATCAGATTGAACTACCAAAGCTCTATGCGTGTTTGAAGGTCCTGATTGATTAGTGTTGTTAGAGTTGCCAACAGCTACTATTCTACTTTCATTGTTGTACTGTGCTGTGTTGGATGGTTGAGACTGAATTCGAAAGGGGTTGTGATTTCCTTCCTTGCTGTGTCTTGTGCATTCCCGCTTAAAGTGACCTCTTTCTCCACAGTTGAAGCAAGTAACGGTGGTTTTGTCAAAGCCGTATTTTGTATCCTTCTTGCTTTCCAAACTGGTTCTACCCATTCTTCTCATATAATCATTCGCTCTTCTCATAGCACTTGTAAATGCCCACTTGATGTCCATGAGCTCCATTTCATCTCGGTCAATTTGTTCATAGTCTTTGTTTGTCAAATTGATGTTCCCTGTTTGACCTGCAACTAAACCACAATACGCACTGACCATGGTATTTAGAAGTTCTGCATGTTCTTGTGCAACTTCTACGTTGATTTTGGAGAGATTTGACGTGTCAAGTTTGACAGTGTTGGGATTTGCAGATTGACTGTTGCTTCCATAGAAAGCTTGTTGAGGAGCTTGTTGTGGAGCTTTATGCGCTAAATCCCTTGGCTGTGGAAGGAATGCTTTCGGATCAAAAGCATGTCCATAAGTTTGATTGCTCGAACCTGTAGACTCGCTTGTTTGAACTGGTTGCGATAGAAAAGGGTTCACGTTTGACACAAACGCGGTTTGCAGCTTCGGTTGCTGACTTTAGCTTGTACCTGCATTAATACCTCCAAAATACATCTTAGGGTTTGTGGAGCAGAGACTCGTTGTGCCTTCCGGAGTTCTTCTTCATTCTTGTTCTCCAGTTTCTGCACAAATTTATAAATACTAATTGAGTCCAAAACACCTGTATGTTTTAAGAGATCAATAAATTGACCCCATTTTGGCGGTAAAGCATCAGCAAATCGCATCACAATTTCTTGTGGTGCTGCTAACACTTTATACGAGTACATTTCGCTGAGTAGATGATAAAACCGAGTGGTCATATCAATCAAGGTTTCGTTCTCCATGAACATGAAACCTTCAAACTCTTTCTTGAGCAGATCATGCCAAATCTTCCTGGTAGCAGCATTACCTTCACCTCTTGCTTCCAAAGTGTCCCACAAATTTTTCGTTGTAGTACAATACACAAACTGATGATAAATGTCTTGTGGTCCTGTGGTCCGCAACGGTTCTAGACGGAGGTTTTGGGGATAGATCAGTTCCGGCAGAACAAACATAAACATTAAGCACAAGAGAATCAGCGGAAGCTTTTCATTCATTCATTCATACTGAAAGAGCTTACATCTGGTCTGGCTGGCGGAGTTCCTGGAGAGAATCCGCCAGCTTTTCCCCTCAGGAACTTCCAAAACTTTCAAACAATGAACACACAACGCCTATATATAGACATGACATTTCGTGCGAATCAAGCCTGAGTCACTCGTACGAATATTTCGTACGAGTGAGTCACTCGTATGAATATTTCGTACGAGTGAGTGATTCGTACGAAACACAGATGTCACTCGTACGAAACAATACTTGTTCGCACTTGGGTCGTGTGTTCGTATCTAATCTAATACAATATTCAATACACACTCTATCTAGTCTATTCGCACAGCGACGGCCATAAAGTGCATCAACAATTTCCCCCTTGGACATCACTGTCGAATCTTGAACTTGAAATCTTGAGAGCTGTGTTTGAATATTCTGCAACTTCAATCGGGTTTCTGTTGACATTGTAATTCCCCCTTGATTGAAGATCCGGGTTTGCATTATTTACGTTTAAATACCATTCCCCCTGAAATAATTTTCTCCAGAAATTAATCTTCAGGCTGTTGGTCGCATGGTTCATAAACCTCCTCTGATTTGCTTGATCTTCAAATTTTCTCGAACAATCACCAACTTGTTATTAAACAATGTAGCTTTCTCTATTTCGACGTTTAAGGATATCCGCGTTCGGTTTAACGCACCCCCTTGATGCTCGATCCTCTGATCTTCAAAACCCAACCGGCAATTGACAGAAACTTCGAAGAACCACGCGGAAAAACTTCAAACCGATGAGTATCCGCAAAAATCTTTTCAATCAGCAAATCATCATAAACAAACTAACTAGTAACACATCGAATCTGAGAAACATTCTTCGGTAATCAGAAGCACATTCATCCTCTTTAGTCACAATAACAGATGTATAGCTATCTCCGCTGGAATGGGGCACTAAAACTACAAGACATCCGTGTTTTCTGGCGGTTAGTCTGAAAAACAGTTCATTTGCAATGCAGAGTAAATGATAGAATGACGTGTTCACATCCACGCCGTCGTGTGTGCTTCCACTTCCACATCGGGGATCAGGTGGTTAGCCCTTGAGCATCAATCTGAAACATGATCTGAAAATTCATAACATTCTTCGATCATCCATATTGAATGTGTAATCTATTCGTCAATAGACATGAACGCTATTTCATCTCTAATGAATCTTCAATCCTCTGTGTTGCCCAAATAATTTGCGGTCCGAACCACCCGGATACTGTTGCAGCGTCATGAATTTCAAAAATGTCAGAATTTTTATGAAAATTTTTATTCCCCCTCATTTTTGCAAATTCTGACGTCGAGTTCTTATGAGAATGCGGATTATGGTGGAACTGCAGCATATGATATCACAAATTTTGCCGAAAATTTCCCAAAATTTGCAGTTTTGACCAAATGCTGACTAAACGTTAAGGCACAATAATAATCACTACACCATATGATCAACGTTTTGTGCAGGTATCAGTGACTATCCCAAAATCTTCATCCCATTACGATCGTATCATCAAATTTGTACGTTGAAGCTCTAGACGATGTCCCTAAACAACCCGAATTTGACGTTAAAATCTCGAAAAAATTTGTAATCACCAAATTTTTTCTTGACACTTGTCTTATCAATACGATCAAAAAATGCCTTCTTTTTCCTGCGAAGCAGGTGTTTCGTACGAATTATGTTTCGTATGAATCATGTTTTGTACGAATCATGTTTCGTACGAAACTGATAACGTCTTTCGAACCAGAATCTTCATTTCTTCGAATTTTGACATGATTTTTGCATAGATCTGGTCGAAAATCAGTTTCTAACAACCCTATCGTATCAATTTAACATTATGTCCGTGGATTGTCAGTTTATTTGATGTTTTACGTCCAAAACCCCCCCATACGTCCAATAATCATGAGCGTAGGTGATTCATCAACTGTTAAGCTGAATGAATCGGTACCGTAGCTCTGATACCAGTTGTGGTCCCGTGGTCGGCGGCGGTTCTAGATGGAGGTTTTGGGGATAGAGCAGTTCCGGCAGAACAAACATAAATATTAAGCACAAGAGAATCAGCGGAAGCTTTTCATTCATTCATTCATACCGAAAGAGCTTACATCTGGTCTGGCTGGCGGAGTTCCTGGAGAGAATCCGCCAGCGTTTCTCCTCATGGAACTTCTAAAACTTACAAACAATGAACACACAATGCCTATATATAGACATGACATTTCATGCGAATCAAGCTTGAGTCACTCGTACGAATATTTTGTACTAGTGAGTCACTCGTACGAATATTTCGTACGAGTGAGTGATTCGTACGAAACACAGATGTCACTCGTACGAAATAGTACTTGTTCGCACTTGGGTCGTGTGTTCGTATCTAATCTAATACAATATTCAATACACACTCTATCTAGTCTATTCGCACAGTGACGGCCATAAAGTGCATCAACATGTCTTTATGCAGAGCTTGTGTGAGGATAGCAAATGCCTTTTTTTCTAGATCGTAAGCTTTCTTGTCACTTTCGACTAGATTGTCCAATGTGGTGGGATTTGATCCAGCTTCTTCAAGTGCTTCATTGTAGGGGGTAGTGAAACACGTCCACAATTCCGTGTTTTGACCGAGAATATACGTATGAAAACGACTTTTCCATGAAGGATAATCGTTCGTGTGATTTAACTTCGGCGGTCGGTTATTACTCCTTGTTTCACTTTCACTCATTAGCAGAGTTTGGATGCTTTGATTCTGATTCGCAACACACGCCCACTGATTTGCAGAGATCATTGCTGTCTGTTGTGGCATCAAAGATTTTACTCATGATGTTGCGGAGCTTTGCGAAGACTCCTGATTTGAGCTTGAACAACTCCAATCCCATGGGTTAGAACTCATTATATTTTCTTGTTTTATGAAAATTTAAAGGTTTTAAAGTTTCACGATTACAATTACCTTTTAAAAAATCATAGATCTGAAAATATGATAAATTCTTAAAATCATAAAGCTTTGAAAAACACGAAAAACAAACAATTTCAGTTTCGTGCAAGACACTTGTTTCGTGCGAAACACTAATGTTTCGTGCGAGCCAGGTGTTTCGTGTAGGTCAGATGATTCGCACGAAATAACTGAGTCGCACCAAATGTTTTGTTCAGCGTTTTTCAGATGAATATTTTCATAAATGGTTTGGTGAGAAATTTTCTTTCTTGTGTAGACCTGCTTTTTCTAAAATACATGTTGTCTTACCCAATTTTAGTTAAAACACAGATTTTTAACAGTCCACAGTCCAAGTCCAGATCCAAGTCAGAAAATGTCAACCCTACAAAACTAATCAGATTCAAATTTTTGCAGATTTCTTCTTCAAGGGTGTTCTTCAAAAAAATTTTACCATAAAATTTTCTGCATGCAGCAGATTTTAACCAAGTTTTAAGTTAGTTAACTATCCAAAACTTATGTTTTCTACTGGAGGCTCAAGAACACTTCAGAAATCTTCAAACTAGCTCAGACACAACTAAGCCCAGTTTTGAACAAGGAAAGAGCCAAAGCTCTAATACCACTTGTAGGTCCACCTGCGGATGGTGTTAAACCAGTTCCTTGTTCAAATGACATACACACAAGTGCGGAATCCAAGTGTGCATGCAACCAAAGCAAAGTAAAGAACACGGGGTAACTAAAGATTCACTATCTTGATTAATGATTGAGAACAAGTACAATCATATACACACAATGCTCGTATGACTCAAACAAACTTGTTGTGTTCTTGTGTCTTCGTCTTCAAAGAGAATACTGAGAGGCTCACTTAGACCAACTAGCTAGCTAACTCTCACGCGCAAATCCATCCTGACTGAGAAGTGCATGTCTGCTTATATAGTGTCCGTCTAGAGTTCGTACGAAACACGAATCAAGACATATGGAACACACTATTTCACACGAGACACAACTCCAGGATTGGTACGAGTCACTGTTTCGTACGAAATGCTTGTGTCTCGTACGAAATCTCCTTGATTCGTACGAAACCTGTGTTTCGTACGAACTCTTGATTCGCACAGAATCCTTCTTCTTGGAAAACGTGTGTAGACTTGACGTTTACAAGACTTATCAGTATGCACATATGCAACTGATTAACACAGACAAGCTAAGATGTCATACTAGATCAAGATAGAAGGATATCTCGATCTATTCGACACGACCAAACCTATACAGACACTTGAGCAAAGTCCGTACAATTACAACTATAATTAAGAACAAGCGACAGACACAAAACTGTATGAACAGTCTTTAGGACAATCTCAGGTCTAGATAGTTGGCTTCCCCGACTTCAGCCCAACAGACAGGCGTTCTACATTTTCTCCCATACAAGGCTTCAAAAAAAGATGCCTTGATGCTTGTATGATAAATATTATTATAGGAGAATTCAATTAGGGGTAAGTGATCATCCCAACTTCCACCTAATCAATCACGCATGCTCTAAGCATGTCTTCTAAAGTCTGAATAGTACGCTCACTCTGTGCATTCGTCTGTGGGTGGTAAGCCATACTAAAGTTTAATCTTGTGCCTAAAGATTGTTGGAAACTTTTCCAAAAATGAGATGTATATCTAGTATCTCTATCGGATACAATAGATACCGGCACACCATGTAGGGACACAATCTTGTCCACATATAGCTTAGCCAACTTATCAGAATTGTAAGTCTCTTTAATTGGCAAGAAATGTGCTGACTTAGTCAGTCTATCCACTATGACCCAAATCGTGTCATTGCCACGTTTGGTCTTAGGTAACTTGGTAATCAAATCCATAGTTACCATTTCCCATTTCCAAGTGGGAATCTCAAGCTGCTGTAGGAGTCCTGACGGTTTCTGATGTTCGGCTTTAACTTGCGAACACGTCAGACACTCGGCTACATAAGTGGCTGTGGATTTCTTCAAACCCATCCACCAATAATTCTTCTTTAAATCTTGATACATCTTGTCACCACCTGGGTGAACTGAGTATTTCGAATTATGTGCTTCTTGGAGGATTAGTTCTCTAAGTCCTCCAAAGATTGGAACCCAGATTCTTCCATTAAATCTAAGGATTCCATCCTTTCCAGGCGTTAACTGATTGAAAGTTCCGCCTAATCCCTCATTAGGAATGTTAGCCTCTAATAGGGCTTGCTTTTGCACATCTAATAGCTTCTCATTCAAGCTATTTTTGAGCTCAATGCTGTTGGCGATAATCCTAATAGGCTTTAACCTTTCCTTGCGACTCAAGGCATCAGCAATGACATTTGCCTTGCCGGGATGATAGCGAATTTCGCAATCATAATCATTAAGTGTTTCCATCCAACGACGTTGTCGCATGTTCAATTCCTTATGATTGAACAGATGTTGGAGGCTCTTATGGTCAGTGTATATAATACACTTTGTGCCATATAAGTAATGTCTCCATAACTTAAGTACAACTACAACAGCACCCAATTCCAAATCATGGGTGGTGTAATTCCTTTCATGCACTTTTAATTATCGTGATGCATAAGCAATTACATTGCATTTCTGCTAGCACACACCCCATGCCAGTGTGCAAGGCATCACAATAAACGATAAAATCCTCAATACCCTCAGGTAGAGACACAGGAGCATTGCTCAACTTGTGTTGTATAACCTCAAAAGATTCTTGTTGTTTTGGACCCCAGTCAAACTTGACATTCTTACGAGTCAAGGTAGTTAAAGGAGTGTCTATCCTTGAAAAGTTCTCAATGAACCTTCTATAGTAACCAGCCAATCCTAAGAAGCTACAAATCTTCGATGGAGTTTTGGGTACTTCCCAATTCATTATGGCTTCAATCTTAGCGGGATCTACTTGGATACCACGCTCACTTACAACATGTCCAAGAAACTGGACTTCTCTAAGCCAAAACTCGCACTTAGAGAACTTAGCATAAAGCTTCTCTTGTTTTAGCAATTCTAGGATGCATAGAAGATGTTTCTCGTGATCATCTTGATTACGAGAGTAGATAAGTATGTCGTCTATAAAGACAATGACAAACTTATCTAGGTACGGCTTGCAGATTCATGAGATCCAAAAGGCATCACCAGAAATTCATAATGGCCATAACGAGTCCTGAAGGCAGTCTTGGGAGCATCCTCGCTTCTAACCTTCAGTTGATGGTATCTTGATCTTAAGTCGATTTTAGAGAAGTAACTAGCCCCTTGAAGTTGATCGAACAAGTCATCAATCCTGGGCAAAGGATAACGATTCGTGATTGTTATCTTGTTTAGTTCGTGGTAATCAATGCACATCCGCATTGAACCGTCCTTTTTCTTAACAAAAAGAACAGGAGCTCCCCAAGGTGAGGAACTAGGTTGTATGAAACGTTTCTCTAAAAGTTCGTCTAGTTGTATTCTCAATTCCTTCATTTATGTTGGTGCCAGCCTATATGGAGCTCTTGCAACAGGTGCTACTCCTGGTAGGATGTCAATCCTAAACTCCACATGCCTGTCTGGTGGTAGACCTGGTAATTCTTCAGGAAAGACATCGGAATACTCTGAAATAACTGGAAGGTCTTCAATATTTGGCTTAGGCTCGTTGATAGTGATTTGTGCCATGTAAATGACACAACCTTTCCCTAGACACCTGGATGCCTTAAACAATGACACTTTTTCGGGCAATCCATAGTGTGAATCTCCAAGGATGGTGAGCATCTCACCAGATGGGGTTTTAATTTCAATGAGTTTTTTACCACAGGCAATGTGGGCTTGGTTATGGGATAACCAATCCATGCCTAAGACTACATCGAACCCTACCAATTTCATTGGCAGAAGAACGATAGGAATTGAATGATTCTTAATGGATATAAAACATCCATCAAGAATAGAAGACGTTGTTTCTAAGGTTCCGTCAGCAAGTTCTACTTCATATGTTATGTCTAGAGTTCTTATGGGTAAGTTTAATAGTTTGCTAAACTTATGGTCCACAAAAGATTTATCTGCACCCGAATCGAAAAGAACTCTAGAATATATGTCATTAATGAGGAATGTACCTGTTATGATGTTGTTGTCATTAACGGCCTCTCTGGCATTCATCTGGAAGGCACGAGCATTCCCTTTCTTAGCCTCTCCAGGCTTTGCATCATTATTTCTAGGGTTCTTAGGGCAGTTAAACTTAATATGCCCCTTTTCGTTACAGCCGTAGCAGACGGCATTCTTAAGATCTTTGCACTCTAGGGTCTTATGCCCCTTTTTCTTACAGATACCATAGGGTTTAGTCTGTGGATCAATACTACACTATCCCCAATGCCTGCGGTTGCAATTTTTACATGTCGGTGTTACACCCGACTTATCTTGGTTCTTTTCGAACCCAAATCTCCCCTTATTTATCTTATTAAATCGTTGGGAGTTATTATCCTCTTTCTTCCTTTTCCCATCAGTCTCGGTCTTGACTGACCTTTGCCTTTCCAAATCTAAGGTGAGGGAGAGAGATATGTCAACAGCAGACCTATAGGTACTAAGCTGAGCAGCCTTTACCATGCCCTTTATCTCGGGCGCTAACCCATTAATAAAACGTGCAATGCGTTTGGGTTCAGGGGTGATTAGGTAGGAAACTAATCTAGACAGGGAATTGAAGTCAGAAACATACTTTCCACAGTCTAGATTCTTCATGGTGAGAGTCGGAAAGTCTGACTCTATCTTCTCCACCTCATGAGGTGGGCAGTAATTTTCCTTTACGAGGTCAACAAACTTAGACCATCCTAAGTTGTACAGGTGTACCTTACCTGTAGATTGGATCATAGCCTTCCACTAAATCAGGGCATCGCCCTTGAAGGACTGTGATACATACTTTACCACATCCTATCAGCACAACCGTTGATATCTACTATCATCTTCATTTCATCCAGCCATCTCAAGGATTCTACTATCGTCTCCATTTCATCCGTCTTTTGAAGAACGAGACCTATCAGCAATTTCTAATTTTCTTGGTTCACTCTTCGCATTTGAAGAGTAAACTGAGCTCTCCTTACGAGCTAAGGATGGTGGGATTGATAATGGTCTAGAGCGAGTAGCACTCGACTCCCTAAGTTTTTCTATGGCCTTTTCCATGGCCTTTCCAACAGTTGCATCTATGCGAGCTTGGAAATCATCATTATTAATGGCTATGTTTTCAGCGTTGTTAGAGTTAATATCCCGGTGGCTACTTTGCGCCTCATCCGAGTTAGCCTTTCTTGGTGCTTTGGTTCTAAGTACCAAAAAAAATTCTCTTAGCCATGGTATTAATAACCATATTGGCTTTAAACATTGGATATAACAATCCATCGCCCATCTAGGCTAGTGTGAATAACATCACAACTCTTAGGCTTATCATATCTATACTTGGCCTAGGTCTTAATAGGACCATCAAAGGCAAATTACAATCTGGACATAGTCCATATATTATTAGACAGTGGATCGTAATGTCACAACTGTCATTGTCATTTGAAAATTATATATAGCTCATAGGCTTGTCACTAATGGACATAACAATATGGCACGTTCGCCTGTCACTAATGGACAAAATATGGCACTTTGGCCTGTCACTTTGACATAACATATGGCACGTTGGCATGTCACTTTGGACATAACATATGGCACGTTGGCTTGTCACTTTGGACAAAACATATGGCACGTTGGCCTGTCACTTTGGACATAACATATGGCACATTGGCCTGTCAATCGTCATCATATTGATGACATTAGCTGGGATCACATTGATCACATAGGCTATATAAGGTTTAGGACGTAGTCCATTACCTAGACGGCTAGTGTGGTTCCTCAAGTCACACTACCAAGAGTATGAACATTACTTGAATGTTAACACAGGATTATCTTAATGGTCGATTAATAGTCATGGTCACATTAACCTTAACGACTTGGAGGCTTGAACATCGTCCACCACCCTTGGATAGAAGGATAATTCTTCCTTAACTATCATGATAGAAGGTTATTCATCCTTAACTATCATTTATAATTTGGCCAATTATTATGGACTTTGCCATTTGGCTAATCAAAACCATTAAGATCTTTTGGAATTATATACCTGATCATAAATTTCGAGTAAAATCGAGACGATCGTTTGAAGAGGATGACTACATACATACATATATATATATATATACATATATATATATACGTATACATATATACATATACATATACATATACATATATATATATATACATATATATGTATATATATATATACATATATATGTATATGTATATATATATGTATATATGTATACATATATATATACATATATAATTCCAAAATATGTCATTAAATGCCATTAAGAAATTACAATACTAGAGATAAATAAATGAAACAAACTGTCCATGCAAGGACTTAAAAGAAATAAAAATGTCCATGCAGGGACTAAAGAAATAACGATGTCCTCGCAGGGACTAACATATATTATTAGAAGAGACTTCACTCGTCCTTCTTTCCCTTAACCAATTTGGAGAGTTTCTTGAAGAACTTGTTCGTCTTCTTCTCCGTTTCCTCTGCTTGTTGTTGCATTTCCTTCATTCGCTCCAAGGCCTCATTAATGGCCTCTAGAGGGGGCGGAGGTTGTGGTTGTGGTTGAGGCACAACAGGATACTGGTAAATATAACTTGGGTATCTAGTAGGTAGATAAGTAGGTGGGAAAGGAGAGGGGTAAAGTGCATTATGCATGACCGCTTGCATATAAGGTTCATGCGATAGTGTCTGGTAATTTACCGATGTAGATGAGTTAAAAGGATCATATCCAGATATATCCGAATATGTAGAAATAGGGTTATTAAAACCCGATGGTGGTGCTTGAACCACTGGTGGTGGTGTCGGTTCCACCACAGGTGAAGCATTGGAGGGTCCAGCCATTTGTGGATCCTCTTGAATGGTTGGGTAAGGTTTGGGCAAAGGTGGCAGTGATCCCGACTGTTGACCAGCACGTACCGACATACGCGCTCCACGTTTCCTCCATGGTGGCTCAGGCGGTGGTTGGGGTTTTCCACCGGTTCCATGTGCACATCTTCTTGTAAGAGGTGGTTGGGAGTGATGGGAAGGAGTGTCAGCAAAGGTAAATTGGTTCAATATTGGTCCCACTCATTAGAACCATGATACAGTGATCCGGCATAGGAGTTCGAATCGCTTGAGATTTCGATGGGATGCGTGTGTGATCCCGACGGCGGCATTTCTGGATCGGAGTCTTCATCCATGGGATTGGGTTGATCCAACTGATTCTGATCAGCTGGGGGTGTGTTAAAGTAATGGTTGGGATTAAACTAATCATGATAAGAATGATGAGAGTGGTGGGAGTGGTGTGATTGGTGTGAATGGTACGAGTGATAAGAGTTTTGGGTATGAGAAGGTGAATGTCTTGATAGGGGCCATGAATCCCCCGAATCCTCATAGGGATTCGAGTGATGGGGATGTGAAGGGATGTGTCCTGAAGGTCCTCCTCTCATTGGTCCTTTTCCTCTTCCTCGTACTCTTAGTGGTATTTTCCTGTTAAAAATCAAATCAAAAACAATACTAATAACTTAATAATGAAATGAGTATTTCTAGGTCAAAGTCTAGACTCGGAAGTATAAGAAATGTGCTTGTGTAAGTTTGAGATTAAACATAAGAAGGCTAGTGTTTAATTCTCTCAAACGTTGGCTCTGATACCAACCTGTCACACCCCATATTTCCAACCAAACACCGGTGGGCCCGTGTGGGGAATATCGTGACGTAAGTTGATATCATCATACTCAATTAAACACAACACAGCGGAAGTCTTGGAGTTAAATTACTATTACAAACCAAATGTTCAAAGTACGAAAAATAATATACAGACGGCTTGTAATGAAGATCCACAGACGGATCGTAAAATGTACAAAAATGTATAACAGACTTTGGGCAGATCTAAGGATTTGCAAGATCCTCTTATATCACTACCGAGCAGCTTCTAGCCTATTTCGTATTGTACCTGCATCTTAGTCTTTTGAAAATACGTCAGCTTTCGCTGGTAAATACACCCGACTGACTCATTTTGAAAACATTTTAAAAATTAGATTTAAGTGCACAGGGCACAAATCTTTTATAACTTGGGAAAGTCAGCTTTGTAACATTGTTAACAGCTTTACATGTTTGTCAATACATATGGGGCCCAGTATAGAGACCGAGACATGATTAACGTGCACACCACTTATGAACCCAGGAAGGAGTTATCCCCAACTTGTGGGTAAATATAATTTAGCATTCGCATCTGTCGGGTGTATGCCTACACCCTGTGCTTTGGTCATGGCCATTAACTAATGTAATGAGCCAAGGATATCCAGGACACGTTCGTTAACCCCTAATGTTTAAGTTATCAAACAAAACTGATCAAAACGAAATATGCTGATTTACTAGCCACAATCCAGCATTCGATTGATCCCATTTCCGACCAAGCGGAAATAATTTATCGTAACCCAAGCCCGTATCGGGAAAATCAGTCAAGAGTATTTACCTGAGCTAGTTTTGATTTTAAAATGCAAGATTTAATATCTCAGCCGTGTTCAAAATGAAATAAGTGCAGATAGCATTTACTGGAAGGCTCTAGTCTGGATAAGCTAACCAATTAAAATGCTAACGGTCTTATTTAAGTCTTAGACTTAGACTGACTAATTTAAAGGATAAAAAACGGTATGATACGCTAGATTAAGCGATGACCGGATAGAATGTAGTTTTAACCCAACAAGTACTTAAGACTTGTATAATATGGGTAAACAATTAACATTCTGGAATTTGAGATTAAAATGATAAGGTTAAACCCGTTTCGGTTAATTTTCGTAAACTAGTTACATATACTTAACCGAATGCATATAAGCGATATCGGGTAACCGAATGAGTCAAGAAAAAGTTCAAAATGTCATTATACTTTTGAATTTGTTGTAATATCAGTAAGATATCAACTTACATGCCCGAAAAGGTTTAAAACAAAACTACGCCTTATTAGGCGTTTTAGACCATTATATGTCGTATAAAAGGAACTTGCATGTATTTTGATGTTATGATCATAAACGTTCTAGAAAAATACTTAATTTGTGGTATATTATCAGTAAGAAGTCAGATATAAGTGTGATTTATAGTTTAAGACCAAACTATGCACCGAAAGGGCATTTTGATCATTTTAAAAGTATAGTTTACGATATTATACAAAAATCAGTTTATGATCAGAATATTAACATCATAATATGTTAATTACATTAACATATCAGTAGGTAATTCATTTGCAACTTCATTGTTGATTAAAACCTTGTTTTATGTAAAAAGGACATTTTAGCGGAACTTATGCATAAACTCAGATTATGATTATGATCATGTAATTAAACCTCAGAGGGTCATGCTACATTGTATTACGATCATAATGCGACCATAAATCAGAAGTTAACTAATCTAAGTCGTGTCAGAATCGAAAGTCAAGGCAGAAGTCAAGCTTCGTGACTTTCGGTTGCAACCCGACCCTAGGACTGAAATTGACGGATCGAACATGTTCCCACATGTTCTAATAATTATTACCAACTTGTTTAAGTGTCTAAAATATATTTATATAATAGAATCTGAACCGTTTGATTTTTTAAAATATAAACTTTGACCTGTCAATTGACCTAGTAAACGTGATCCTTAGGAGGTGCCCTTTTAAGGGATTAATACCTTCCTAATTATGATCACTTAGCCATGTTCATTTTGAACAACGGCTGGACCATAATGGTCTTAACCGAAAGTCAAGGCATTTGTCAAAAGTGCTTGACTTTTGGCTATTAAAAGCCTGTAAAAAGAAAGAGCAGAGATGGAACACTTACAAGTGATCCAAGGGAAACTTAGAACTCAAAGGGAAGCTCCTAAATGGTCAGGAACTTCCAAAAGTGTAATAGAGAGGAGAAAAAGTGAATGAGTAAAGAAATAAGTGAACTTAGTGGCCTATTTATAGTGCAAGAGGTGTAAGGAGATGGAGCCATGTTTTAGGAGTGTTGTAGGATCTTTACAAGTGTCCAATTAGGTGTCAAGAGCTGGATAAGTGTGGCAATTTGCAGGCTAGGTGGCATCCTCATAAAGATTTGGGGTTTTGACACAATTAGTCCCTCAAAATAGTTTTATTAAATGTCATGAATTGTCCGTTGACTTATATTTCATGACATAATGGCACAACTAGTTCTTTTTGTTCAATACAAGATGCATTGAAGAAGAGTACCAATAACCGTACGTTAATATGTGTTATACTATGCGTTTTTATGACTCAAAAGTGTTTACTAGCTTAAACGTGATGGGTATGAATTCTTATGGTTTCACGGGTTAAATTACCCAAACTAGTAAGGTTAAAGGTTTGGTGAAGGAGCGGAATACTCAAGGATGGTAAATAAAAAGATACCGCCTCAACCGAGAGACGTCCGGGTCTAAAGATGGCTTAGTAAATCAAGAAATATGATAATAACGAAGTTTAGGGGCCTTTGAGTCATTTGATGAAAGTTAAAACAAGGAAAAACAAAGGCTCCAGGAGCCCGCCGTAGGCTACGGTCACTAGACCGTAGCTTACGGTCAATGTAAAATCAAAACAGTAAGACCAAACCGTAGGCTACGGTTCTCAACCATAGACTACAGTTAGTTTTATGAATTTTTTAGATTTTTGAACATGTTTGAATGGCTAGCTCATTGAGGTATGATCCGAGGGTATGTATACGTGTCGTATATTACCGAACATGAATTTTACAAAGTGTTACATAACCCCTCCATTGTCCAACATTAGCGTATTTTCAGAATTAATCCCTCTCGTCCAACTAGTAGCTCATATGAGAGTTAGGACTTCGTAAAGGATCACTCAAAAGCTCAGTATAAGCATGTTGACCCCGATGTCACTTAGAGGCTGGGCATGTTGACACTAATGGTCACTCAGAGGCCAAGTTTATGCATGTTGACATCAGAAGGTCACTCATAGGCTTAGTTTGAGCATATTGACACATTCAGTCCCTATTAGTCTTTAAAAGACTTATAAAAAAATATAACACGTGTCACTATATTATTGGACACGATTTTACGAAGTGTTACATCCTCACCCCCTTAAAAGAAATCTCTACCTCGAGATTTTATTCAAATAGATAAGTGCCTTGTAGTAAGGGGAGTAGTTATGCACCCTGTAGACCATTCACCTAGGGGTGGTGAAGAAAGGACCCTAATTTGTAGAAAAAACCCATAATCCTTTGTGTTATTCTGCACTTGGAAAAAGAAGTAGAAAAAAAATAAATATAGTGACAATTTGATTTTTTGTCGCCATAGAAAATAGGTGAGAAAATAGAATTTTTTTTCTTCGTCTTTAAAAAGAAAAGTAGGAAGAAGTTGTGACGCGTTCTCTAAAAAGTCCTTTTGTAACGAATCATTACTAGGTTACATGTATATAAAAGCACAAATACATAATTATCTTTCTTTGTATGTTTTTAAATTAAATGATATTAACTATATATTATATATTAAAGATAAATGTCGGTGATTAAGTGCTCTTGATTTGTCTCCTTTTAACCTTCAAGTCATATGTTTGAATTACGGCCATCCTATAGACTAATCTAATTTATCTTTTGTCTTACCGAAGCTCATTTGAGATTTTCATCTCTCTTTTCGTTTCTTTTTTTTCTAAATGGTAGACACGTGTGTTTTTGGTGATGCAAGGTTTTTTCTTTTTCATTTTTTTTCATCCCCTTTAAACACTATCTTACTCAAAAGGATTTTTGGTGAATACACTTTAATGTAATCTTTTATATCATTCGAGTTAATTATATAATGATTAATTTGATTGTATGTTTTGAGTTGCATTTTGTTTTAACATAAATTTTGTTTGAAAATTACTCGGGTTAATTATATTACGTTTTCATTTGACAATATAGATTTAAGTTACTATACGTTTCGACGTAAATTTAGTTTGGATACGAGTCGGGTTGATTGTAGTCTATACGTCATCACGCCGTGTACGACGCCAACGCACATGTATATTTTATGTATGTTTTGAGTTAGTTTACGTTTTGACATAAATTTTGTTTCGAAACAAGTCGGGTCAAATATAATACATTTTCATTCAACAGTATGAATTCGGATTAATCTATGTTTCAACGTAAGTCTAGTTTGGATACGAGTCGGGTTGATTGATTGATTGTAATTTATAATTTATCACGTCATGTATGGTGCCGCTGCAACGCACGGTGGGTAAATAAAGTAGTCTATATTAAGCGTGTTACATATTGTGTTGCTATTTTGCCTCGAATAGCATAGAAACAAATAGTACGCTAGTCCATTTCATGTATAATGCATTTTATCAGCTAAAGTGACATTTATTGACGCCACGAAGACTTTTAGTTAGAAGTAAATCAATATATCATCGATGACAACAAAGACTCAATATTCTCAACTGTATCCATAAAAATAAACTGAAAATTTAAAAAAAAATTTAAAAAAAAAACACAACATAACCGCTACTTCTCTTCATGTTCAATATCACCATATTCAGTGACAGCCATAAAGAACAAGCATTATATGCACATTAGCCCCATAATTATAACCCTACACCATTTATCATCAAGACCCCACCGGAGCGATACCTTTTGTCTTCGCTTTGGCGGCAGATGCAGCACTAGCGGCAGCAGAAGCCGCTGCTGCCGCAGCTGCTGCTGCAGGGTTCGGTGTTGACGGCGGTACCGGTTTAGGTGCTACCAGCTGTTGCTCCTGCTGTTGAACTGGTGTGTTCAGTTGAGCAAGAAGTTCTTTAATTTGTTTCCCGGATAATGTCTCGTGTTGAAGCAATGCGTTAGCGAGTGCGTGATGTTCTTTGCTATACGTCGTGAGGATATTCTTGGCATTATTATACGCTTTTTCCAATAAATCTCGGACTTCTTTTTCGATAAGAAGTCGTGTTTCAGTACTCATGCTTTTACCGTTATCGTCGTAATTATGAGCCACGACACCGATTTCCTTGCTCATACCGTATTTAGTGACCATTTCTCGTGCGAGACGGGTAGCTTGTTCAAGATCGGAAGATGCACCGGATGTAACTTCGTCTTCACCAAAGATCAACTCTTCTGCAACTCGCCCGCCCATACAAACATCAAGGCGGGCCAGCATTTCTTTACGAGAAACACTTGTTTCATCTTTTTCAGGCAACTGGGCCACCATTCCAAGAGCCATACCTCTCGGAACAATGGTGGCTTTGTGTACAGGGTGGGCCCCATCGGTGTGTAGGGCCACCAGGGCGTGACCGCCTTCATGGTACGCTGTTAGCTTACGAACCTCGTCTGATATGACGGCTGATCTGCGTTCACTACCCATCATGATTTTGTCCTTAGCGTATTCTAAATCAGCCATGCTTACCGATTTTGCACCGTCCATTGCCGCCTTGAGAGCCGCCACGTTTACCAAATTTGCCAAATCAGCACCTGAAAACCCAGGAGTTCCTCTGGCAACAACCATCAAATCAACGTCTTCAGCCTTCAAAATCTGTTAAAAACAGTTAACAATCATGTATGGTCGTATGCCGCTTGTATAATAAATATTAGAATCGGATAACCAGTTTTATATCACATCTAAAAGACCAAAATACCCTTTAAATTATAGTTTAATTACCAAACAAAAATACCTTAGACATGTGAGATTCCATTATCTGCCTCCTGCCCTCGACATCAGGATTAGGAACCACCACACGGCGGTCAAACCGCCCCGGTCTAATGAGAGCCTTATCCAGTGACTGAGGGAAGTTGGTTGCTGCAATTACAATAATGCCCTCGTTTTGTTTAAACCCGTCTAATTCAACAAGCAGCTGATTCAAAGTCATCTTCATGTACTGCTGGTCTTTAGGGTTTCGGCTTCCTCCAATTGCATCAATTTCATCTATGAAAATTATGCACGGTGACCTTTTCTTTGCTGCGGCAAAAAGATCTCGAACCCTGCGGGCCCCAACACCAACGAACATTTCTTCGAATTCACTTCCACTGCATGAGAAAAATGGAACACCTGCTTCTCCTGCTATGGCTCTGGCTAACATGGTTTTGCCGGTCCCGGGTGGGCCCACAAGCAATACACCTTTCGGTAGCTTTCCACCAAGACGTGTGAACCGCTGTTACATTTATCAATAAACCCATCACAACAAATAAAAGTTCAAAATAAAAAAGATTATTCAAGTGCGTATCAATATTACATAGTCAATTTCAAGCGCGTATTCAAACACTCCCTTTTTACCTTAGGGTCTCGAAGATAGTAAACAATTTCTTCAAGCTCAGCTTTTGCTTCGTCTACCCCCTTCACATCACTAAATTTTGTGCTGGATTCCATACTCGGTTGCACCTCATCGTGAAGGCCTAATCCTGCTTCGAAACAATAAATCAACTACTTAACTCAACAACAAACACATTTGCATTATAAATATATATATATATATATATATATATATATATATATATATATATATATTACATATATATATATATATATATAGGGGAGGGTTTAAATGAGAACGCTAAATATCGCGAGATACAGTGAGAACGAATGAAAAAACCACTAGAACTTAGTCAAAAACAAGTAAAATTCAAAATTTCTTTTTACGCTTGTCATCATTATTCGAATACAATTCTAGAAATTTAATTTACACATTTAAATTTACGTGAATTCGGAAATAAAGACAATTTACACGTGTAAGTTTGCCATTTACACATGTGTAAATTTGTTATATTTACACGTGTAAAAAAATCTAATAAGAATGATTTTGAGAGGAGAAATGAATTATTTGATGTTGTATTAAAAAAATGGTTCTGATTGGTTTTCTCATTCGTTCTCACGGTTCTCGCAATATTTAGCGTTCTCAAGATAACCCTCCCCTATATATATATATATATATATATATATATAGGTTCAAGAGTGAACACAAGTGTATTTGCGAACTGAGTGTGTAAATCAATGGCTAAGATTAGTTCACTCAGTTCGCAAATATACTAGTGTTCACTCTAGAACCCTACCCTATATAATATATATATATATAGGTTTAAGTTCCTGTAAAAGGACATTTTTCGTGAGAAGTGTGAGAAGGCATCGGAATTGACGTGTAGGCGTCATGTTTTGGACTTAGGCATGATGTTTTGAGTTGTTTTGGCAAGAAAAAACACCATTAAAACACAATGCAATGTGTTATAGGAATGAAATTTAAAACACAAAACACCACTACTTAACTTTCTTGACATGGTGTTTTGTGTTTTAAATTTCATTCCTATAACACATTGCATTGTGTTTTAAATTGTTATGTTTGGTGTTTTTCTTACCAAAACAACTCAAAAACATCATGCCTAAGTCCAAAACATGATGCCTACAAGTCAATTCCTATGCCTTCTCACACTTCTTAGAACCACACCCTACATATATATATATATATATAGTTATTGTAAAAAGGGTGTGTTTTGTGAAAAGTGTAAGAAAGAATCTACACCCTTTGATCTATAATCTAATGGTTGAGATTATAATGGCAAAATTGTAAATAATGTTTACCCTTAAAATAATTAATTTTCTAGATTAAGGGTATAAAAGTAAATTTAACATTTTTAAATTCAAAAACCCACATGCAATGCATATGCAACTTTCCCCCGTCTTTTTTAAACGTCAATAACTTTTTATACGTAACCTTTTTTTTTAATTACACCATAATAACGAGTGTTTTTTATCTTTAATACGAGTACCATATTGTTATACTTATATAGAGAAAAAAATTACGTTTTGATCGGATGTTTTAGTTCATGGTGTTTTGTCTATTTTGTTTTAGTTATATAGTGATTCAAGGTGTTGTGTTTTACGGTAAAACACCATGAACGTATATAAGACACCATAACATTGCAAATACCATTGAATTCAGCAAACTATCATTTTCTTATACAGAAACACCATGAAACTAAAATAAAACACCATAGAAAACAAGACACCATACAAGTATACAAAGAACCATTCCATTAGCAATAAAAAATATCATTAAATTGAACGAACTAATTTTTCCCTTTTACAAGACACCATAATCTGTTTTGAAATCCTAAAATAAAACACCATAGAAAATGAGATTGAAAGATTGAACGTAAATGGTATTTGCAATGTTAGGGTGTTTATACACGTTCATGGTGTTTTACAGTAAAACACAATGCCCTGAATCACTATACAATTAAAACAATATAGAGAAAACACCATGGACTAAAACATACGATCGAAACATAATTTTTTTGGCATATAAGTATAGCAATATGGTACTCATATTAAAGATAAAAAAACACCCATATAATGGTGTAATTTAAAAAAAACAGTTACGTATAAAAAGTTATTGACGTTTAAAAAAGACGGGGGAAAGTTGCATATGCATTGCATGTGGGTTTTTGAATTTTATCTTTAATTAGGTTTTTTGTTAAATTACTTGATTGCCTCAATCCTAATAAATTAAATAATGACATGTGTCATCATCATGTTCTTTCTTATCCTTCTCACAAATTTCATCTTTTTTACAGGATCCTAAACCTATATATATATACATATATATATAGGGAAAGTGTCAAATGAGAACCACCTTGAGTTGTGAGAACCATGAGAACTAAGCCTTCCAAAAGTTTTTTCAAACTTTTTTTCTCAAAACTTTAAAAAATCACTCGTTCTAGCAAAAATAAAATAAAAAAAAATGTCGCATGCAAAAATTTACACCGGATGTAAAAAACATTACATTGCCATAAAGACAATTTACATCAGGCTTAGATAAAATTTACATCGGGCGTAACTACCGACTCAGCAATTTTTTTGTTTTTACAAATGTGTTTATAACATTTTCATCTACGTTTGTGCAAAAATTAGTGACCCATTCTCATGGTTCTCACAACTCGTGGTGGTTCTTAATTGAACCGAATCCTGTATATATGATCCAGTTCAGATGAGAACTCCTTCGAGTTGCGAGATCCGAGAGACTACAGTGGAAATCCTATTTCTCATGGGAGTTTTTCAACCAAATTTTGCACAAACATAGATGAACATCTAACCACGACATTTGTCAAAAAGAAATTGACGAGCAGGCATTTATTTGACATGTAAATTTGCCTTACACTGATGTAAATGTCTGCAACAAAACGTGTGAGAACGTTATGCTTATGTAAATTTGTTTTACACAAATGTAAGATTTTGTATACGATTTTTCTTTTATAATTTTTTTGAAAAAGTTACACAAAAAATTTCATCACTTCTAAAAAAAAAAAACTTTTTTTCAAATGAAGATTAACACCTTTAGTGATTCCTCTATCCTCAATAAGTGCTCCAACGCCAGAAATTAGTAGAAAGCCCATGCCTAAAGCACGAACTGTGCGCCACAATTGTTCTTTAAAATGTCCACCTTCAGTAGCCACCATATGAATAGGAGCAGCAGCAGTTCCTAATACACCCTCTTTTGTAGATTTTCCAACATTTTTAAGGGCTGAAAGGCTACCAATCATATCTTCATCATAAGCTGGTTTCCCAGAGCTTGCCATTCCTGTTAGAAAACATGGAGAAATTAAAGACAATGTTAAGTTTAATTATTCAATATTACAATTCTAGAAAGTTTGATTATGCGACTTTGAATTATTAGAATCAGATAATAACTGTAATTTAACAAGTTGCAAAAGATGGTGCTTGATATCTATTGATTCTTGAAGTTGTATAATCAAATATAGAACTCTTTGAATGTGGACAAATTTTAATTATTTCAAGAAATGGTTTTTTCTTAAAAAAAACAATGCACTTCATTTTGTCATTATAGTCATTGTACTTTATGTGTGTACATCTAAGTTGTTAAACGATGGTTTTGTGTCCCATTTGTCATGTTAAGATTATGTGTGAAACAAGTTTACATTGTAATGTTAAGGTTACCGATTACAAAATGACCCAAGTGACTCGAATTACTTTAACTCACCTCTTTGTAATGTCTTGAGCAACTCACTTTCATCCAATCTATCAACTTTGACCAGAGCTTTGACATACTCTTTAAGTGCTGCAGGATTTGAGTGCATAGAAGGCTGGCTTTCAAATAACCTTATAACAGCCTCCGGATCATTTCTATGGTAGAGCTCCCTAAAGTACGATGCATCACTTGCTCTATCTGCATCACGTTCACGCAATCTCCTTCCCAGACTGCCCACGTAACTAGACTGAAACCTTCCTTGGGCAATTGGAAGCTTGTAGACTACCAAAAGTTTAAACAAACAAAGATGTTTCAAATCGGAATAGACAGGTTATAGTAGGTTGCCTCGGAAAAGATGAAGTAATTAGTATGAAGTATAATTATAAGCTTAAGTACAAATATACCTGCATCAGCTGTGACCTTTTGAGAGGTATTGTATGGTCTGGTATACAGGTTTTTTAACAACGTCGATTGCAATTGTTGCCTTGAGGCCTATATAAACAAACAAACACAAACATGGTTTTAATAAAAAATGAAAACAAACGAACATAAAGAAGGACAATCTCTTGCATGCTGCATATCAAAACTTATAAGACATATGGGCCAAAACTATAGTGTAGAAACATTTTATATTTACAGAAAAAGGGTTTGCAAACAATCACAAGTCATGATTGCTGTTTTCATTCTTGGATTATTAGAAACTGAAAATGGAGCCAGATTTGTAAGCCTCTAGAAGATTCCCGGATTTAGCGCACATGAACTAATTTGTAGTAAAAAAAACTGGCCACTGCAGCAACTACTTTTTTACAGAACTCGTTTCTTAGACCTGGTGAGAAAACATTATCACCAATAGAAAACACGTTAATGAATGTGTTGTACGAGTTACATGATACATGATGCCCAATAGATCATGAGGTTGAAACCCCAAAAATGTTGAACATAATCTATAGTATAGGTGTCTTTTAGCTTTTGTACAGGCCTTTGTTTAAAGTAAAAATGGTGTAACTTAAAGAAAGAATATTGGTATCTGTGTTTTAAATAGCTTTAATCCAGACATATGGGAAGAAATCATAAGTTTTTAACTGATTAGTTAATTTTTGGGGCACTTTTAATCTTATTCACTATGTCTGATGATATTTTAATAATACAAGGGATATTGGGAATTAAATTTATACAAACACGTCTAAATAGTAATACACGGGAAATTGGGAAATAATTTATATGAACACGTCTAAAAACTAAATACTAATTGATAAATGATCTTATGTTCTACTAGGATCACCATAAAGCTACTTGGTTCACTTTTTATGTTTTTTTTATCATCATAATGTGTTTACTAACTTTTATGCCCCTTCAAGAAACAAACATCATCAATGTAAATACGTAATAGAAATACCGACCTCATTCCCAGTGGCCAGGTATCAACCAAGAAGCCCCTAAATATAGACTAATTATCTACAATGGTTGACCAAGTTATAAAACAATCCAAGGGGTCGTTCGCCAACTTCATAACTAACAGCAGATTTACTATCATGCATAGTGCAAGGAAAACTTATAAACTACTGCATGACTGAAACTAAGATAAATATATAATTTTACTTAGAACTTTTGTTTAAATCCCTTAGGCCCTAACTAGACATTTGTTTTGATCAGAAATAGAAAGCTTTGTCTAGCAGAGAAGTCTTCTATAATGCTTGTGAAGAATGGCATTCTACTTTCCTGTATACTGAAAACAGTGTTGTTGGGTTTTGTGGAGTCTTCGACCAAGTACACAGGGCAGCCGGCCCTAACCCTAATCGAGTCAAATTAGGCACGTTGCCTAATTAATTTTTTCTTGTTCCGAAAGTTATTTACCCTAACTTTGTATTATAAATAGATGGATAGGACATTTGTAATTCTTATCACCTCCAAAAGAAATAAAAAGAACCTAGTTGCAGCCCATGGACATTTTTCATCTTAGACCAAACCACGTTAAACCCCTTGTTCTTTAGTTTTCATACGATGATCGTGTGTGAATACCTAGCAATTGTACAACAACAACCTTACCCAGTTGTTCCCACCTATAGCTATAAAGCTATTAGTAGGGTCTGGGGAGGGTGAGATGTAGGCACAGGCTGCTTCCTGCGAGACCCCCGGCTCCAAATACAAATCAAGATGTAAGCGTCATAACAGTATACATATGCACGCATCTACGCATAAAAAGCAGAAAAACATACATGGTTTAAAAAAATCACACCTAGAAAAGAAACGACTACAAAATCTAGAGCTCCTAAACCAAGAAAGCCCCCTACAAATCAAGTAATTGTGTTAACACGTATAATATTCTATAAGGCTAGGTAATGTCAAAGGTGCAAAATGCACTCAAGGCTCAACAGACCCGACCCGGTCATCATCTAGAAGCAAGGTGCAAGAAAGCGCATGCCCGATGCCAAAGTCGCAATAATAAAAAAAAAGTTAAATAGGCATTAAAAATTAATACTATTCTTCAAATATAATTAAAAAAACTTAATATGGCAAGCAATTAAAAGCATCATTAATACATAAAAACTTGAATGTAAAGCATCATTAATACTTAAAAACTTGAATGTAATAATAATTCCTACAACTCAAATTTTATTAGAAAAATGCTTCACTTAAGATGAATAAAGTCCAACCAAGTCAAGTTTTAAATGAATATATTATTTGACATAAGAAAAAATTGGTAGGAACATACAGATTGCATAGTTTAAAACCCAACTAAGAAAAAAAAGCTCAATAGTAAAAAGAGCCCAACAAATAACAAGACACTTTATAGAGTATCAGTTCTTAAGAAAGAAGAGTCGAGTATGTGGAGAAGAGGATAAAAAGCAAGTCGATACGGAAACCAATTGTGTTGGACATAGGCGCGCGCCTGAAGGAAGGCAACCACCTTGTTTAGTGCTTTGGGCCATCGCCAGGCGATCCAGGGAGACAGCGCTCCGGGTGTTAACGCCGACCCGCTCGTTTCCACTAACCCATCTCCCACGGCTAGTGTCCGTTGGCTAGGGAGGTAGGCATCATCTTGTCAGTCCCACGAGTCTTTACTCTTTACCCAACCCCTCTCCTATACAAGGGAGGGTTCACTAGTAAGAAAATGAATTCGAATCTTCCAACAGTCAGCACACGCAGACTTTTAATGTCTCTCTTCTCTTTACTCTCCTCTGAGGCCAGACCAACCCTCTTCTCTCTACTATTCCTCTCATTTGCCTACACACATATATTGAGTTGACCAACAGAAGGTGCTCCTCAAGACTGCAGACCGTTCTCTAAATAGTTTATCGCCTAACTCCAAGCTCGGTATAAAGAGGAAGTGAGGAACAGCATGTCAACAACATGGCCAACATAACCCAGATAACCAAATTCTACTAAATTTCATACCAGCATAAATACCCGCAACCAACTGCCCACAAAACTGCATAAATCTACAGCTACATAACCATACATAAAGCATTTAAAATAAATTCCTAAAAGACAACAAAACTAGGGTTTCTTTTCTTTTCATACGTAACCACAACTGATCGCAATTGAACATTAAATTGGATCATAATCAACAAAATCTATATCGAAAGACAATAAAAGAACGATTCTTGACAACAAGATGAGCGAATTAAACCTGATTAAGGAGGCGTTTAAGGCCCATCTTTCTCCGAATTAAAGGTTGGATCTTTGTTCCTGGGACAAATTGTTGAAGATGGATGGTTGATTTTTGCAAGAAATTGGGTGTATTGGAGAAGGGGGAAACGAAAGATTGATGTCGTAACCCAATTATTCGTCGCAAAAGGGTTCTTAAACTTCTTGTTCAACTATGCGCCGCAAGTGTTTATACGAAAATTAAATTAGCCTTCTTCTCTATTTTATGTGAAGATATTTGAAAAATAGAAACATAAGTTATGCATTTACTTATATTTTAATGATCTTTTAAATAATATGAAATTCAAATTTCTAGAATAAATGAGGGGGTTATGCTTCTGCTTTGCGACAATTTAGTTTTATATAATAAAGTTTATATTCAAAGGTATATAAAAATAAGTGTGTCAGAAATTGTGTGTTAGGAATTTTATAGTATTTGAATAGGAACATGATACATTGATAAAAATCATAAAATGAATAATAAAACTAGTTTAGTTAATAGCTAATACCATTACAGATATTATCTGTTCCGTATCAGTTCAGGTCGTTTCGTTACTAGTACGGACTGACAATCGGTATAGTTTACAACACACACAAAATACATATTGCGAACACCACATGGTTAGTAACGTTATCGTTACTCGAAATTGTTTAAGATACACAAAAAAAATAAAAAATTGTAATGGTCTCATTAAACAAAAGTTGACTAATGTAACCCAATAAATAAAGTCGTGTTTTATATCGAGTAAAAAACATAAAAAGAATATAGATACCGGTTTCGATAATACCAATAACGATATGGATGTCATTTGGTCAATATTGATTGTGTTAGTTATGATACTAACACTTTATATAGCTCATTTTTAACAGCAAATTTAGATCACTGACGGACCACTAGAGTATCATCGTGCCACCAGCGGAACCACCCGACCACTACGCATTTTACTTATATACCAATTCAGGAGGAAAGCCATAAATATGAGAAAAACCTCCCTTGTGAGAATCGAACCCAAGACCTATTAGTCTTAAAGTCTTATCCCACCCCTAAGATACCACTAGGCTATAAAGACATGTGCTTTTTTTATATATGGCTTATGATAAAAAAAATATTTTAAATACAGCTCTGTTTTCAACAAGGTTTATGCTGAAATGTTGATAGAAAAAGTTCAGCACAATTGTGTATTAACTTTTTTGTTTTTAAGTTAAAGAACGTAAGTTATTAAAAAATAAATTAATTAATAAATAGTTAAATTAAAAGAGTGTATATAAGGTAAGATTAGATTTAAAAAAAATAAACCAAAATAATACATACAAAATGAAAGTTACAGATACATGTGATTCATCATTTGGTTTTATATTCTTATAGATAGATGTTTTATTTAACTTTCTCTTTTTGTAAAATATAGTTAAACTCTAATTGAATTAACACATGTTATATACAAACTTTAAATTGCATGGATATGAGGTACAAATTAAACTCTAATTGAATGAACGCATGTTATATACAAACTTTAAATTGCATGGATATGAGGTAAAAAATAATAAATATCGTATTTGGATAGAAAGTCAATTTCCATTCATGGTCTTAGTTAAACATACTTGTTTATGGTCTTAGTTAAACATACTTGTTTAGATGTGAAATTAAGTAGTTAATTGCATGACAAACGATACCATGATAGATTTTTATATAAGAGTCTTTAGATTTTTTATTATTTTTGTATAAATGATGTAGTTAACAGTACACATCATTAAACGGAAAACATAACCATTTGTAAAAACACATCACAAAAAATGTGTTCTCTGTTTCTTATTAATGTCTAAAGGTCACTATTTTATTTTAAATGTGTAAAGGTTGGTTTCAAATAAGAGATGAGTCAACCTTTCAAATAAGGGATGAGTCTTGAACATATAGTCATTTTTATGATATCTGATTTTGATGGTTTCTTATACATCTAAAGAGCATCTTTGAAAGCATAACGGAAATCTGATTTTTAAGGTTGATATCACGCTTCTTCGAGAAGATTAAGGATAATAATAAATAAGAAATTGTATTTATTATATTTGATTCATCTTCATTGTCTAAGTTATTTAGTTTGTTTAAAATTCAAATTCAGGTATATGTGTTCGAATATGATTTGTTTTAGAGTATTATATAAACTCGACAATAACATAGGATTTCATTGTTGTCATTGTTTTGTAGGATAGGTATAAAGAAATAAGAAAAATGAACTGACATCGTGTGATTGGCAAACCGTCGTTGTCACATGTGCCTCCTGTTCCTTGCATGATAGGCGTTTAATGAAGATCACCTGGTACAGTGCTAATGGATGGTGATTGGCTGCAAGTCACTTTCACCTTGTACTATATGTCTCCTTCGTGTTGGCATAGTACCACACGGTAGGTGGCGCTCGTGGGTGGTTTATTATGACCGGTTTTCTATTTATAGTTTAGATACGAGCTTAATCTTAAGCCTACGGGGGTTTAATCCAGCCCCGCAGAGACCCAGGACCATCTCTCTTCAAAAGTTAATATTTGATAACAAAAAATAGGGTACCCCAAAAAGATCTAGACTGTGTAGTAGTAGGTTACAATTCACCTTCTAACGATGCAGTAAAGTAACCCGTAATGTAACGCTTCGCCTTTGTAACTTTCCGTTTTTAAAAAGTTTGCTTCGTGAGTCTATATTTGGAAAGTCCAAACCTTGTAATCGTATCTCGTTTTAGAATCATTGTAAATCCAAGGCTTTGATTATAATCAAATTGATCTATTATGCGAAATTCACAAACTTTATACATGCTTATACTTATGAACGTACACTTATTCGTTACTCGATTTATCAAGTAACTTAACTCGTGAATTCTCATGGTGCATTTGTAAACCTTACACAATTCAAATCAAGCAAAAACGATTGATGATTTAAGCAAAACCCTCAAGCAATTGGCACCATAAAAACTTGTCATGATTATGCTTAAACAAGTCTTCCTTTGTGGAATTATATAAGACCTTTATTCAGGATTCTAATCTTCCATACAACTTACAATTGTAACATACCTAAAGTATAACAAATATACACCAAATGATACTATTATATTTATGAAATAATAATTAATTAACAAAAAAAAGAATACAAGGCAGCCACTCCTTTGTTCTCTTCTTGTTTCAAGTTAAACTCCCACCAAACTCCATTAAATGCAACCCTAATCTTCCCTCTATAAAACCCCACATTTCCCCAACCTTTTCTCACTTTTACAAGCCTCCAACACTTCATAAATCCTCTCAAATCATCCAAAACTTTCTGCTGAAACATTTCAGTTTACAAGTGAGTTTCAACTCACTTCCTTCTTTGTTTAAACCTTGTTTCTTCTTCAAACACACTTGGATAACCTCTAGGAAGGTTTTCACAAGTTTTCTTGGGCAAACTAAGATGAAACCTCACCATTTTGAGGTCCAAAAGTGTGCTAAACTTTCTACTCATGTTCTTCTTTTAAAAACTTTAAAACCATTAAAACTTTAAAAACTTCAAGTTTTCTCCATGTTGTCTTCCTTAACAAAGTTTGCTAAGCCCCTTGGGATGTTACCATAGGTTTTCCATGGAAAACCAAGGTGGAACAATACCATTTTTATGGCCAAACTTTCTGTTTTGGAAGTTAAACTTATAAACTTTTCTTAAACTTGTTTTAATCTTAACAACTCTATGCTACTTGTGCCTCTAATCAAGGTTATGGTTAGTGAGCTAGCTAGACTTGTTTCATACAAATTCAAGAGGTATAACATGCCTCTAAACTTGTGGTTTTACTAAGGGTCTTAACCCACAAGTGTTGAACCATCCAAGCTTACAAGCTTGTGTTTGGTGAAGGTGTGATTACATGGAGGCCTTGGCTATCTAACTTTTCAATTCACCCCTCACTTGATGATTTTTATCCATTAAGCTATGTTTCACCTTAACTTGAGTAACAAGGCCACGACACGTCCCCAAACATTGCCATGTTCGGGATGCACGCACCTAGCTTTCTTATTCGGTCCGAAACATAGTTTAGTGAAGTACTTTATTCATGACCATCCGGATTATCCTTGTGGCAATTTGTGTATTGGTGAATCTTATGAAAGAGGTTAAGGAAGGTTATCCTCCTATCTCCATGCATGACTTCTATGACTTCCATGACTTATATGAAATCTATGATTTATATGATAAACTTGTAATAATATATGTAACTATATATGTAAATAATAAATATAACCGAACCTTTGACAATGATCGTATGGTTACTTGTCCTAATATTAGGTTATTTTATCTAAGACTTAACCATCATTACGATTCTATTGGGCATGATCCATAAAACCACAAACACCCTACGGGGCTTATAGTGTCAAAAACGAGAGTTAACGTCTAGATTAATACTTTCGACTATACATACTTTTTGCATACTTTAAATTCCTAAATTAACGAACTCCATCGTCATTCCAATACTCACACACCTATGTTTCCTTGTGTAGGATAACTCGGTTCATCCCCCTAATCAACCCAAACGCTTTCACGGAATTAACTTTGCAAAACCGTGAGTACCCTCGACACCCTTTTTACGCTTTACACTTTTTTGGTGCAATATGTTAATCTATCATAAACACACTAAATCACACTTTTATTCTATGCAATCACACAAACAATCCATCATACATGCTATAGTTATGTGATACTCGATTTGTTTACTTGGAACATTCTTATGTGATACTAATTGTCATTAACTTCATACGAGCCTCCCCTTAACATGTATAACGCTATAGGAGTAACGCACCGCCCGTATTCTTGAGGTCATGTTAAGTTTTTAATCTATTATGTGGTACACTTGAGGATTGACTTGTAGTTCACATGCCTTGTTTACATTAATCTCGTATACTAGCTTATCATGTGGATTTGTTTAAACGTTTTTATTACATATGCTATGATTCAAACTTGTGTACTCGCCAATACTTTGTTAGTAAACTATACTTTTTAACATGTTGCAGGTTGATGGGGTTGATATGATGAAACTTAGTAGGATTGGCATAGAAACACGCTTAGAATGATAAGTTAATTATTATGTTTCATTCAACTTGTTTCATTTGATATTATTTTGTATTTGAATTATGATGTACTTGACAGTTTGATGAATGAAATGAGTTGTTTAATTAAATATTCTCACAACTAGTGTTATGATGTCTCGAGCAATCTCATTCGTCTCACTCCGATGTTTCCGCATCGATTGGGGTGTGACAGATTGGTATCAGTGCCATAACTATAGGGAATTAGGTAGAATTGCAATGTTCGACCTAGTCTATAGTTTAAGTGACCAACTTGACCTTCCTTGATTCATGCTTAAAATGTTAATTCTTCCTATTTGCTTCTTCCTATTTCTTTTGTCTTAATATATATGAAACATGTCTCTCCTAAGACACTTACACAACTTACACACTTGAAGACTTGAAGACACTCATAATATAAACGAGACGATCTCACCAAAATAGGGGCGAAACCCGCACTTTGGCGATCACTCTCAATCCGCGTATTCGATTTTACACGAAATTACACCATCAAGTTAGGAGTGAAATCCACATTTTGATGGGAATTTCCATTTCATACTCTACTGGACCCTTACCAACGAGTCGGAATTTGCTCCCCGTTTGGTAAGTATCAACCACATTTAGGGTACGATGTTGTCAAGTTAGGGGTGAAACCCGCACCTTGTCAACTAGTCCCATTCCTCGATTTTTAATCTCGCCAAAGTTTTTACTTTTCGATCGGTTAGAGACGTGTAGTAACTGGAAGGGTAAAGTGCCGTTAATCGCCACGAGAGCATTTTACCTATAGGCCAAAGCACGTTTCTCTACTTTGAAAGGATCTCGATTCACTTTGGAATAGTCGACATTTCTCAACTCGAAACACTCCAATGTTTTATTAAGCCCATCGTTTATGTATCTCAATTATTATGTGTTTTAATACTTGTTACCTCGTTTGTTTCTAGCCCGATGCACAACTCGCACGCTTTTTCGTAACCAAAAACAATAATAATAATAATCCTTGTGAACCAACTAAATTTATACTCCTTACGTGAATCATACGTGTTTATGCTTTTGAATGCTTGTATGCCTATGCTACATATGTGAAATCGTACGTGTTACATGATACTTATATGCTCAAACTATTTCTTTTATAAAAACGCATTATGATCAAAGCCTTAATCTCTCTCTTCTATTATCAACCCGTTAGATGTCTTTCTCACAAAGCGTCATGGGAAAGAAAAAGTCCAAATCAAAGTCCCGCTCCGATTCAACGTCGAAGAGGGATTGCATGAAGTTCATGGCCGAGCAGATGGCCAAGGTTATCCCAGACATCGTAAGCAAGATTCAACCTTCACCGAACGTTGATTCGTCTCACGCCTCCGTCGACTCAAAGGTCGAAGCACCTAAGTCGACGTTCACCTTTAAGCAGTTCTGTTCTTGCAACCCGATACCCTTAACCGGGGGCGAAGAGGATGCCACGAAGTTACTACAATAGTTTGACGCCATTGAGGTGACTTCCTACAAAGTGGTTGTCCTGACCACTTGCGTACCATTAACGCAACGGGAGTCTTCCGATCGAGGATTCTTGAATGGTGGACTTCCGAGCGTAACGCTCGTGGAAATGATGTCGCTCACGCCCTCCCGTGGATCAAGCTCAAAAAGTTGATGGAGAATGAATTTTGCCCTCCCCATGAACACCAATGACTCGAGAACGAGTTTTGGAACCTTAAGCAGGTTGGGAACGACAACGCCGGCCTCACAGCCAGTTTCAAGCAGCTGAGTGCGATTTGCCCCAGCCAAGTCGACATGGCCGAAAAGGCAATTGCTTAGTATATACGTTGTCTCCCTCCTCACTCACTGACCTCGTTGACGCAACTTCACCCAAAACTCTTGAGGAAACCTTTGGCTTGTCTGCCCGCCTGAACAATAACCACGTCCTTCGTGAAGCCTCCAAGGCTTCATTGAGGAAAGAACACCAAGTACCGCCGAAACCCTCACCGAACCTACCTCTCCCAAACCCCCAAAAAACAACACCAAAGGCAAGAAGCGGAAGGCTTCGAGCAAGAACTGCGCGGTGGTCACTCCGCCAAACCCTCAACCCTCCCAGCAACTAGCCTTAGCCCCTCCCGAGCCTAACAAAAAGGCATACACTGGGCCGTATCCAAGTGTAACACCTGCCCCTTTCATCATCCCGTTACTGCCCCTTGCCGCCTATGCACTAACTGCAATAGGTTTGGACACTTCGCCCCACAATGTCGAAGCGCTCCGCAAGCCCCCGCCAACCAAGCGCGAGCCATAACCGCACCCCAAAACCCTGCCGCCAACCAAAACCGACCAAATGCAACCACCGCTCGTGCCTGCTTCAGATGCGGAGATCCCAACCACGTTGCCAACAGCTGCCCTCAATGCAACAACAAAAATAACCAGCAGCAGCAACATGGTCGCCATGGCCGAGCCTTCGTCATCACAACCGCACAAGCTCAAAACGCCAACGATGTCATCTCGGGTACGTTTTCCGTTAACAATGTTTACGCTACTTGTTTATTTGATACTGGTGCGGATAAAAGTTTTGTATCCGTGGAATTCGAACCTTTGCTTAAGTGTAGGCGTTCTAAGTTGCCTAAATAATTCGAAGTCGAAGTCGCTGACGGAAAACCCATCGCTGTCGATTCTGCCCTTTCTAATTGTTGTTTAAATCTCAACGATCATACGTTTTCCATGTCACACCCTGGTCGTAGCGGAAGCGCAAGTGTGTGACTATTAGGTATTCATTGCATCCAATTTAGTAAACAATTATAATTCAACAACGATGCCATACTAATAATAAGTTACTTTCCAATATTTACAGCCAACCAAAAGTGATTTCATAGTTTTTAATTGTTTTCAACTTGTCATCATAAACATAATTCAAAGAACATTACTTCAAATAAGATATTGTTTTCATCATAAATGCATAATGAGGTTTTGACCCCTATATACCCATACGAAATTGGGATATAAAAGGCAAACCCTCCAAAAGATGGCACATCGTTGTCTTGACATTTCCCATAACCTGAATCATATCACCGGCTCATGCCTTGCGTCCTGAAATGCATGTAATTTTGAAAGTCAACAAAAGTTGGCGAGTTCATGTAGTTAATGTTTTCATATAAAGTGTCATTCTTGAAATCCAGTAATGACATCTGAGTATGTTATTAGCATCATGGAGTTTTAAGGATCTATCAGCGTGTCGCGAGCTCCCTGACATATATGTGCCATAAGTAAGTAACCAAACCGAGACAACTTTGACATCATTGGATCATAAAAGCACTCTGAATGGTATACCAATCAGGAGTGGAGCGCGTCTCAAACTCAATAGATCTACCTCTTTTGCACCTTGGTCACTATGTGATTAATGGTTACTATTGTCATCATCCTACTTACGCACAAATGATCGTGTTATCAACTAAACCCATAGCTAACATACTATTTGTTATGACATGTATTTCCCCTCGATAGTTTTAAAACAAAACTTTAAAATAATTTAAAGGAGGGACATGAACTCACAGCTTTGCATTTCGTACGTCGTACTACTCACAGTTGGTGTCCGTACACGTGTGTAACCTACATGTGTATTGAGTTTATTAGACACCTAGGTCTCGTTGGACCTTGTACCCGTTGTTCATCTTGAATTCTTGTTATGTATTTCCTTGTTAACATAGTGTTGGTAGTTCGTTTATTCGATTAATATTTTTATATATATTTCTCAATATATATATATATATATATACATATATTGTTATACCTAGATCGTGTGTGGACTGGGCCTTGCCCTTCGCATGTCCTCGTGCCTTGCACGGGTGTCATTGGGCCTTGCCCATATCATCTATGTCATTGGGCCTAGCCCATGTAATTTATGTATTGGGCCTAGCCCATGTTTTCATGTCATTAGGCCTAGCCCATGTAATTTATGTGATTGGGCCTAGCCCATGTAATTTATGTGATTGGGCATGGCCCATGTAATTTATGTCATTAGGTCTGGCCCATGTAATTTATGTGATTAGGCCTAGCCCATGTAATTTATTTTCAAGAGTCCATAATATATATATATATATAATTCTTCAAAGATATTTCAAGTATAGTGTACCTCGTTCTCATGTATAAATACGTTCGTTTCACTTTGTATGCACTTGTTCTATGGTGTATGCAAATATTGCATCGTATATGCAAATTCTCTTATTGCATGCACTTGCACCATTGTTTATGAAAACATTGCAATGTATATGTAAATTTATTCCGTTGTATGCATTTGTTTTAAAGTATATGCAAATACTGCATTGTATATGCAAATTGTTCCGTTGCATACATTTGTTTTAAGGTATATGCAAATACTGCATTGCATATGCAAATTGTTCCGTTGTATGCATTTGTTTTAGGGTATATGCAAATACTGCATTGCATATGCAAATTGTTCAGTTGTATGCATCATTAGTTTGTTCATCTCCAAGTATTTGAAGGTTCTCATGTGTGGTGTATTGGTATTTAGTTAGTATTTCTTAACTTTCTAATACATACACATAAATACACACAAGTATTTACACATGGTTCTTGGTGACAAAATATGCGTATTTTTATTTTCACAAGTATTTATATACATATATATATACTTGTTAAACACTTGGGTGTTTAAGGTTTAACCCTTGTCATTAGAACTTCCTTAATGACGATTTAAGTCACTAATCATGTTTAGTCCCACTAATCACCCCGTTAATCATACCTAAATCATGATTAGATTTTTGGAAAATTTCGCCATAGTTTCCCCTAAACTATAGCGTTTTCCACGTTTTTAAAACGTATTTAAACCCTATTTAAACTCATAATCAAAATCAACAAATAATTTAAAGCTTCCATATTATTTGTATACAACTTATGTACATCATCATCCATAGCATTTTGGTAGTCAAAATCTTACTAAAAATATAATGTGATTTCAACCTTTATTAGCATTTTTAAACCATCATATTTGCTACATCACTAGATCAAGTCATTCATTTTAAACCCCTTTGATTACTACACTATTTAAGATGGTTACATCTTAAATCATAGTGTTTAGTCTTTATAAAAATTACTCATGTGTAATAAAATTACTTTTAGATTGTAGTAATCTTCATGGATGATGAAGTTGATGATCTTGTTCAGATTTAACATTACCATGGTTAATTCATCATTTTCATATTTATCCATACAAGATCATCTAACTTATACACTTACTTTAACATAAACAACACCATCATGCTAACTAGTTAACATATAGACACATAATCAACACATTTTAAACTATATTTAGTGTTATTGTTAAGGTGAGAGTTAGGGTTTTTAGGTTATCTTTTCTTCATTTTCAAGATGATCAACTTGTACTTCCTTAAACTAGACATAATAAGAAGCTAGAATATGAAGAGATTTGTCTTACAATGGGTGCATAAGTTTAGTGATGATCTAGGAAGAAAATGGAGCTCCAAGAAAGCCATAATGGTCCTCCACCTTTGCTATCATCTTGGATGGTCTTGAAATGACTTCAAAGTGAGTGAAATGAGGTGGTTAATGGTGGTCTTATGGTGGTGGAGTGGACGTGGTTGCAGCCGTGGGAATGAGAGAGGAGGAGGGAAGTGGTTTCAATTTCTTTTAAGTGATGAAATGATGGAAATCTTGGTGTAGGTTATGATGTAGGTTTAGCCATCTTTCAAGTGTCACATATAAATCACCACCATGCCTTAAATCTCACATTTTCAACAAGGATCAAGTGGGTGTGGGACCCACTTGAATCCGCCAACATGAAGGGAGTTAAAATGTAAATTTTTTATAACACATGCTTATTTATTAGATATTTTAGTACTTAGGTTAAGTGTTGTGATTAGGGGATTGATCTTGTATCCTTAGCATATAACTAGGGTTTAGGGTGTTAATCTATGATAATTAGTCCACTTGATAACTTAATATAAGCTTCAGATAACGACAACGTCACTAGCTCGCTCATCGACACAATATTCGCTAATCACAATTGTCATGGCGTTTAATTAGTGCAATTCCAATCTAGAAATATGCATAACTAGTTCGCTAGATAAATATATGTTGAGTTAGGATGGCCGAAATGACTTTCGTTCGATCGTTCGCTCGATATCTGCACTTATATTTCTTGACGTCGAACTTTTTTGGAAGTTGTGTTTCCATGGCCTCAAGATAGTTGAAAGGATTCCAAGTCCCAAATGAGGCTTAACTAGTTCTCTAGATACATGAATGAGGCTATCGACCACTAAAATGTCCGTCGGTTCGACAAACGGTCGCTTTCCGGTCGAGTTGTACACTGTTTGTCGAATGACCGGAAACGATATCTTTTATGCATTTTTGCCGTTCTCATATTGTTTTAGGATGTTCAACATTGTTTTATTATAATTCTGAAATCCATAATCCACCGAATTAGTATTGTGGACAAACTGAAATTTGCGGCCTTTTTGGTCGAAACGGAAAATTTTGCAAGTTCGGCGTTGTACCGGAAAGTTATATATTTTTTGTAATGGGTGTTCCCATATCAATGTTTTCATTTATATATGGACTCAAATATGGCATTACCATGTCGTTATTCGTCGTTCTGTTTCGTTTTAGCGGTTCTCCTGACACAAATAGTGCAACCGCGAAAAGTGCGCCCAACACTTTCTACCAACACTTTTAGGGCATTGTTTGGTTTGTTCCGCGTCGTAACGGAAACCAGTATATGTTATGATCCGATTTACTTCTCCCTATACTTATGACATGACGTACGACTCAGTTATGCAATTAAATTACGATAATATGCATGAGATTATGAACTAAAAATAGTGATTAGATTGTATGAAACTAATGGTTATTTGCCATTTGTCACATTCCATTGATCTCATACCCATGCAAATGGGTAGCTTCGATATCATAGTAGGCATGGATTGGCTTAGGCGGGTCCGTGCTGAAGTTGTTTGTTCCGAAAAGTTCATCCGTCTTCCCCTTCCTAATGATGACTCCTTACACGTTTATGGCTAGAAACCTTCCAAAGGTCTGAAGCTTATGTCGTGTATCCAAGCAAACAAGTACTTGCGTAGGAATACTTCGCCTTTCTTGCCCACATTGTGGAAAAGAAGGATAAGGGTCCGAGCGTGAGTGAAGTTCCCGTTGTTCGTGATTTCCCTGACGTCTTCCCAGAGGATCTTCCTGGTCCTCCTCCTCGTTCTTTTGACTTTTGCATCGACCTCATTCCTGGCGTAACTCTCGTCGAAAAATCCCCCTATCGTCTAGCACCCTCAGAGATGCAAGAGTTGTCTAGCCAACTTCAGGAGCTTCTTGATAAAGGTTCATACTTCCTAGCACATCTCCTTGGGGCGCTCCCGTTCTATTCGTCAAAAGAAAGACGGATCCTTCCGAATGTGCATTGACTATTGTGAGCTCAACAAGCTTACAGTCAAGAATCGATACCCTCTTCCTCGCATCGACGACCTTTTTGATCAGCTTCAAGGCGCGGTAGTTTATCGAAAATTGACTTTCGCTCTGGTTATCATCAACTTCGAGTCCTCGAAGAAGATATACCCAAAACCGCATTTCGCACACGATATGGTCACTACGAGTTTGTAGTCATGCCATTTGGTTTGAAAAACGCACCTGCCGTGTTTATGGATTTGATGAATCACGTGTGCAAGCCCTATCTCGACCGATTCATGATCGTCTTTATTGACGATATCCTAATCTATTCCAAGACGCAAGAAGAGAATGAGTGACACTTGCGTCTTATCCTTCAGCTTTTGCGTACTGAACGTCTCTACGCCAATTTCTCCAAGTGTGAATTTTGGCTAAAGGAGGTTCAATTCCTTGGTCATGTTGTCAACGAACTTGGTATTCATGTTGACCCCATGAAAATCGAGGCGGTGAAAAATTAGATTGCTCCTAAGTCTCCGTCCGAAATTCGTTTGTTTCTCGGCTTAGCTGGTTATTACCGTCGGTTTATCTTGAATTTCTCTATAATTGTCGTGCCTCTCACTTCCTTAACTCAAAAGGATAAACCTTTTGTTTGGAGTCCCGAACAACAGGAGAATTTTCAAACGCTCAAGGACATGCTTTGCAATGCTCCTATCCTAGCCCTTCCTGATGGTACCGACGACTTTGTCTTGAATTGCGATGCCTCAAAACAAGGTCTTGGTTGTGTTCTTATGCAACAAGACAAGGTTATTGCTTACGCGTCACGACAACTCAAGATTCATGAGAAAAACTATACTACGCACGACCTTGAACTTGGTGCAGTTGTTTTTGCATTGAAGATATGGCGACACTACCTTTATGGTACAAAGTGTATGGTCTTCACCGACCATAAGAGCCTCCAACACATCTTCAATCAAAAGGAACTCAACATGCGTCAGCGTCGTTGGGTGGAATTGCTAAACGACTACAACTGCGATATTCGCTACCATCCTGGAAAGGCGAATGTTGTAGCCGATGCACTTAGTCGGAAAACTCATGTTAAGAGTGTATGCTGCTACCAAACCTTGGGAAAGCTTCAAGAGCTGATTCATGAGGCACAATACTCAACCTTAATGAGGGTAACCTCGATAATGAGTTGAAGTGTGGTGCTGAAAACCAACTCGTGACCGAATCCAATGGCATCATGTGCTATCTTGACCATATTTGGATTCCAAATCGTGATAATCTTCGTGACCTCTTGATGAATGAAGCTCATAAATCTCGGTATTCTATTCATCCCGGCGCCGAAAAGATGTATCATGACCTTCGTGCGTCTTATTGGTGGCCTGGTATGAAGAAAGATATTGCCTGTTACGTTTCGAAATGGCTTACTTGTTCCAAGGTAAAGGCCGAACATCAACGCCATTCTGGCATACTCGAACAACCGGAAATTCCTATTTGGAAATGGGAGAGTATTGCCATGGATTTCATCACCAAACTCCCTCGTACATCGTCTGGTCACGATAGTATTTGGGTAATCATCGATCATTTGACCAAATCTGCTCATTTCCTTCCCATACGTGAAGACTACCGAGTCGAGAAATTGGCTCGTATCTACAGGGATGAAGTCATCTATCGTCACGGTGTCCCCAGTGACATTATTTCGGACCGTGATTGAAGCACCCTAACTCATTTAATTGGTATCCATTAAAAATTTTGCCATTTCATTAAGTTAGTACCAACAAAACTTTTTACAAAAGTACGAGTTTACCAATATATTATATGTTTTTTATTTACATACTGATCAATCATAAGCCCTACAATACTATTACGTTCCATGAACAAAAGAAACTATAGCGGAAGCTAGCAATTTGAAAGTGTTCGATTCTTCAACAACTTGATCGGCATCCGCGATATTTTATGGTTCACCTACATTTCCAAATTTATTTAGAACTTTATTTATTTGATACATACAACATATACAAACATAATCAATTATTTATGCAAGACTTAATTGAATCACAACAAAAAAAATAAAATAAAAATATTTGTTTCAGACCCCACCGCACCGTAGCTTACGGTCAAGGCCATCTGTTGTACGGTCAAGAACTTTTGTATCAACACAGCAGCAGCCCACCGTAAACTACGGTAGGCTACCGTAGCCTACAGTGGCTTGCTGTAGTATTTTCTTTTATTTGCCGTTTTTTACGCAAAGTTTTTCATATCTTTTAAATCGTTTATCCGTTTCACATCCCGTTTCTTTCTACGTAATCAAAACATGATCCTCTACCTTATGAACTAAAAATCCAACATCCGAATTAGTCATATTTTTAAAACGTACAAGCCTTCGGCTTATTACTTATTTACAAAATTATTGTCCGTTCATTCATCATCATTCATTTCCATTTTGATTCGTTGGGTTTGCTTTAGCGAAATCCATCGCTTTTATTCAACCAAACCTTTATTCTTTTATATTTTGACCCGTTTGGTTGTTTTAGCGAAATCCATCGCTTTTATTCAACCAAACCTTTGTTCTATGTCATTTTGACCCGTTTGGTTGCTTTAGTGAAATCCATCGCTTTTATTCAACCAAACCTTTATTTTTTTTTCATTTTGACCCGTTTGGTTGTTTTAGCAAATCCATCGCTTTTATTCAACCAAACCTTTGTTCTATGTCATTTTGACCCGTTTGGTTGCTTTAGCGAAATCCATCGCTTTTATTCAACCAAACATTTATTCTTTTATCATTTTGACTCGTTTGGTTGTTTTAGCGAAATCAATCGCTTTTATTCAACCAAATCTTTGTTATATATCATTTTGACCCGTTTGGTTGTTTAGCGAAATCCATCGCTTTTATTCAACCAAACCTTTCTCAATAGTTGCATCAATAGTCAACATACGATACATTTATATAAAATATAAGAAAAATTTTACGAAGCATAAGCCACTTACCTTAAAGCTTTCCTTTCAAGCGCGTGTCCATACCGGCTTGGCCGCTTGACGCTTCGCCCAATTTGCCTATAGAGTTCAATCCAATATATCGCTTAGAACTCATAACACAATATAGGACACACATCATTGTCAAAATCTCATTACGTGATTCTTTTATTCATCTCGATTATCCATGATCACTTAAGTATTACATCAAACACCTTGTGGGCAAGATTTTTGTACTATCTTTGTTAAGCCTATTAACTAACAATTAACAATTTATACACATCTCATAACAACAAAGTGATTGATATATTCAATTTGCACATATAATCCAATGCATTAAACATCAATTACATCATTTTCCTGATTATACTTTATGTGTCCTACACATTCACCAAAACCCACTTACATACACATTGCATTTCATTTAAGCACTTAAAATTAGCAATTGATTCAATAACTTCCACCTAGGGTTTGTTCCTAAGTTCATTTACATCTTGTAATTCACACTAGTTTCCACAATTCTTGTATGAGTAGAAATCTATAGACCTCACAAATTTCATAAGAATCACCAAATATCAAATTTTGACATACTTTATGATCTCTAGTATTGGTGATCAATAATTTAAGTTCATGCAAGAGTTAGAAGCCTGATTTCCCTTTCCAATTTGGTGATTTTGATCATTGAGGGTTTGCCCTCTTTTTCTCCTGCTCTTGATCGACACACACACATACAACTCCAGTATGTGTTGTGTTTTTCTTTTGTTTTTTTTATTTTTAATATAACAAGTTTCACCTACTTGACCAATTTAGTCCCTCATGTTCAGTTTGATATAAAGAGGACCATAATTTATGATTTTCATTATTTAACAACTTACCATTAAGTAGGTTAAATATCCCTAATTATATATATATATATATATATTAATATTTCTGGGGTGTTACAAATCCACCCTCCTTAAAGGGGTTTCATCCCCGAAACACATATACGTATCGAAAAGTGATGGGTATAGTCGTCTCATTTCCTCTTCGGACTCCCAAATGGTGTCCGACCCCTTTTTATGCTCCCACTACCTTTAGTTGATCAATTTCTTTGTTCCTTAATCTTTTGACCTTTCGCTCAAGGATTGCGACGGCCTTGCCAAGTAGTTGAGTTTATTGTCTACCTCTATGTCTTCATATCGAGTGTAGGCTGTTTCGTCGGCTAAACATTTTAGAAGATGTGAAACATGGAATGTATTGTGTATTCCACTCAACTCTTCCAGTAGTTCTAATTGATATGCCACCTTGCCCACTCGACCGATAATTTTAAAAGGCCCAATAAATCGCGGGCTTAATTTCCCTCTTTTTAAATCGTATGATCCCTTTCCAAGGAGACACCTTGAGCATTACCATATCGCCTAGTTGAAATTCAATAGGTCTTCGTCTTTTATCAACATATGACTTCTGCCGATCTTGGGCTGCCTTTAAATGGGTTCGTACTATGTTTATCTTTTCATTTATGGCTTTAATCACATCCTTATGGCAAGTTCTCTTGGACCCACTTCGTCCCAACACACTGGGGTTCGGCACTTCCTGCCATACAACATCTCGTAAGGCGCCATACCAATGCTCCAATGGTAGTTGTTGTTGTATGAAAATTCAACCAATGGCAAATAAGCATCCCAACTGCCGCCAAAGTCAATAATACATGCTCGAAGCATATCTTCAAATGTTTGAAGTGTTCGCTCGCTTTGCCGTCTGTTTGAGGGTGATATGTCGTACTGATTAACAGCTTGGTACGCATTTGTTCTTGAAAATCGCGCCAGAAGTTTGATGTGAACCCGGTATCTCTATTAGACACAATGGACACTGGTACTCCATGACACGCTACAATCTCATTTTTGTACACATCCGACATCTTCTCAGACGTATATGTCTCACGAATTGGAAGAAAATGAGCGCTTTTTGTCAATCTATCTACCACTACCCAAATAGCATCGAATCCTCGAGCCGTTTTTGGCAGCTTGGTTAATAGGTCCATAGTAACATGTTCCCATTTCCAAACCGGAATGTCTAATGGTTGGAGCTTGCCATAAGGCTTTTGGTGTTCCGCTTTTACTTGTAAACAAGTTAAGCATTTTTTGACGTGCTTTGCTATGTCTCTTTTCATTCCAGGCCACCAATAATTATGTTTTAAATCTCTATACATTTTGGTTGCTCCCGGGTGAATCGAATAATGCGACCTATGAGCTTTGTTGAGTAAGAGATCCTTTACGCCACAAGTGTTTGGAACCCAGATTCTTCCTGATCGGTATTTCAACCCATTTTCTCTGTCTTCAAAGTTTTTATTAAACCCTTTGTACGTCCTATTCTCCAATTCTCTTCCTTTACCACTTCTTCTTGTGCTACTCGGATTTGTTCTAATAATCCAGAAGTGACCTTAAGTTGCATGGACCGTACTCGAATAGGTGCGGAATTTTCTTTTCAGCTAAGGGCATCTGCCACTATGTTGGCTTTTCCCGGGTGATAGTGGATTTCGCAATCATAATCCTTCACCGTTTCTAACCAATGTCTTTGTCTCATATTCAGCTCTTTTTTTATCAAAGAAGTATTTCAGGCTCTTATGATTAGTGTAGATGGTACATTTCGCTCCATACAGGTAATGTCTCAAGATTTTTAGTGCAAAAACTACTGCCGCTAATTCAAGATCATGAGTTGGGTATTTCTTTTCATGAACCTTTAATTGTCTCGAGGCTTAAGCAATCACCTTGCCCCGCTGCAAAAGTACACACCCAGACCTAGGTGTGATGCATCCGAGTACACTACCAAGTCATCGGTGTCGTCCGGTAATGTCAATACCGGAGCACTTGTCAACTTTTCTTTAAGCATTTGAAATGACCTTTCTTGATCGTCGGCCCCAGACAAATTTTTTCGTTCTTCCGGGTTAGCTTAGTTAATGGCGATGCAATTTTGGAGAATTTCTAAATGAATCTCCTATAGTAACCAGCTAATCCCAAAAAGCTTCTAATTTCTGAAGGGTTTTCTCGCTTGGCTCTATTTTGACACCACCTCAATTTTGGATGGATCAACTAATATTCCATCAGCACTTAAAATGTGCCCAAGGAATTGTACTTTCCGAAGCCAAAAGGCGCATTTTGAGAATTTAGCATAAAGTTTTTCCTGTCTAAGTGTTTCTAACACCTCTCGCAAATGGCGTGCATAATCTGCTTCATTTCTTGAGTAGACTAAAATATCATCGATAAATACTATCACTGACTTGTCCAACATGGGTTTGCACACCCGGTTCATGAGATCCATGAACGCTGCGGGTGCGTTTGTTAGCCCGAAAATTACAAGAAAATCGTAGTGCCCATACCGCGTACGGAAGGCGGTTTTTGGTATATCTTCTTCCTTTACTCTTAGTTGATCATAGCCCAATCTTAAGTCGATTTTTGAAAACCAACTTGCACCTTGTAGTTGATCGAATAAGTCATCAATTCTCGGGAGTGGATATCGATTCTTTACCGTAAGTTTATTTAGCTCGCGGAATCGATACACATACGCATACTTCCATCTTTCTTTTTCACAAGTAATACTGGCGCTCCCCAGGGAGAGACGCTTGGTCGGATAAACCCTTTGTCTAAAAAGTCTTGTAATTGTGACAATAATTCTTGAAGTTCCGATGGTGCTAACTGATATGGGACTTTAGCTATCGGTTTCGCACCCGGAACTAGTTCAATCCCAAACTCTACCTCACGCTCGGGTGGCATTCCCGGTAAGTCTTCCGGAAACACATCTCCGAAGTTTTGTACGATTGGCACGTCTTCTATTCTTGGTGATTCTTTTCTTGAATCATGTACGTATGTTAAATAAGCCTTACACCCATGTTGAATGAGTTTTCGGGCTTCCATCATCGAACATACTATAGGATTTCAATTCTTTTCCCCGTAAATAATTACTTGTTTTCCGCTCGGTGATGTTAGTTGTATCTCTTTACGGTGACATATTACTTTGGCGTGGTGACTAGATAACCAATCCATTCCAATCACCACTTGGAATTCCCCCATCGACATGGGTATTAAATCAACCAAATAATCTTCGCCCTCGACATTTAATTTGCATTCCTGACATATATCACAAACAACAAAACTTTTATTATTACCTATTTCTACTTCTATAGGCATAGGCATAGGTAATTTTGTCAATATGAACAAAGGGTGTCGAATAAATCCATGCGAGATAAAGGACTTATTTGCACCCGTATCAAATAAAACACGAGCATGAATTGAATTTACGGTAAATGTACCTGAAACCACATCAGGTTCATTTTTGGCCTCAACTGCGGTAATGTGGAAGGATCTTGCCCTTGTCTTCGAAGTTTCATCCTTCACATTGATCGCGTCTTTCTTTCCTATCAATTCCGGGCATTCAGACTTTTTATGTCCTGGTTGGTAACACTTAAAGCAGACCGATACTTTAGTAGGGCAATTTGAGGGTGTATGTCCCGTCTTTCCACACATAACACAAGGTTTGACTTTGTAGAAACATTCGCCCTGATGAGAGCGTCCGCAAATCTTGCAACTAGGCAACCCTCCTTTTACGTTTCCTTTCTTTGGAGGTTCATTTACCTTCTGTTTCTTTGTGGGGCTTGGATATATCCCTTAAGTAGGTTAAATATCCCTAATTATATATATATATATATATATATATATATATATATATATATATATATATATATATATTAATATTTCTGGGGTGTTACAGTGATAGTCGTTTCACTTCCCGTCTTTGGCAAACGTTTCAAAAAGCTCTTGGTACTCACCTCAATCTTAGTAATGCTTTCCATCCCCAATATGATGGTCAAACCGAGCGTACTATCCAAACTCTAGATGACATGCTTTGTTCTTGCGTATCGATTTTGGTGGCAACTGGGACATGCACTTACCTTTGGTCGAATTCTCGTACAATAATAGTTACCACGCGAGTATTCAAATAGCACCTTTCGAGGTATGTATGGACGCAAGTGCCGATCGCCTATTTGTTGGCACGAGATCAGGGAAGCTCAAATCACCAGTCCTGAGCTTATACAACAGACGACAACAGACAAGATTTTGCAGATTCGGGACAACTTGCTCAAAGCCAGAAGCCGACAAAAGAGTTACGCAGATAAAAGACGCAAGCCTTTGGAATTCAACGTTGGTGACTTTGTACTTCTTAAGGTATCCTCTTGGAAGCGTGTGGTTCGTTTTGGAAAGAAGGGAAAGCTCACCCCTCGCTATGTGGTTCCTTTCAAGATTCTTGAAAGGGTTGGCAAGGTAGCATACTGACTGGACCTACCACAAGAGCTCAACAACGTTCATCCTACCTTTCACGTCTCAAACTTGAAGAGATTTCTAGCCGAAGAAGGACTCCAAGTCCCACTTGAAGATCTTCAAATCAATGAGACCTTACACTTCATGGAGAAACCAGTCGAAATCATGGATCGAGGCACTAAGCAACTAAGGCGTAGTCAAATTCCTATCGTGAAGGTTCGACGGGAAGGAAAACGTGGCGTGAGTTCACTTGGGAACTTGAAAGTGACATGAAGACTAAGTATCTGCATCTGTTCGTTACATCTTCCTAAGTTTCGGGACGAAATTTCCTAAAGGAGGGGAGACTTTAACGCTTCGCCATTGTAACTTTCGTTTATAGAAAGTTTGCTTCGTGAGTCTATATTTGGAAAGTCCAAACCTTGGAATCGTATCTCGTTTTCAAATCATTGTAAATCCAAGGCTTTGATTGTAATCAAATTGATCTATTATGCGAAATTCACAAACTTAATACACGTTTATACTTATGAATGTATACTTATTCGTTACTCGATTTATCAATGTAACTTAACTCGTGAATTCTCGTGGTGCATTTGTAAACCTTACACAATTCAAATCAAGCAAAAACAATTGATTATTTAAGAAAAAACCCTCAAGCAATTGGCACCATAAAAACTTGTCACGATTATGCATAAACAAGTCTTCCTTTGTAGAATTATATAAGACCTTTATTCATGATTCTAATCTTCCATACAACTTACAATTGTAACATACCTGAAGTATAACAAATATACACCAAATGATACCATTATATGTGTATTGGTGAATCTTACGAAAGAGGTTAAGGACGGTTATCCTCCTACCTCCATGCATGACTTCCATGACTTATATGAAATCTATTATTTATATGATGAACTTGTAATAATATATGTAACTATATATGTAAATAATAAATATAACCGAACCTTTGACAATGACCGTATGGTTACTTGTCCTAATATTAGGTTATTTTATCTAAGACTTAACCATCGTTACGATTCTATTGGGCATGACCTATAAAACTACAAACACCCTACGGGGCTTATCGTGTCAAAAACGAGAATTAACGTCTAGATAAACAATTTCGACTATACATACTTTTTGCATACTTTAAATTCCTAAATTAACGAACTCCATCGTCATTCCAATACTCACACACCTACGTTTCCTTGTGTAGGATAACTCGGTGTTCGTCCCCCTAATCAACCCAAACGCTTTCACAGAATTAACTTTGCAAAACCGTGAGTACACTCGACACCCTTTTTACGCTTTACACTTTTTGGGTGCAATATGTTAATCTACCATAAACACAGTAAATCACACTTTTATTCTATGCAATCACACAAACAATCGATCATACATGCTATAGTTATGTGATACTCGATCTTTTTACTTGGAACATTCTTATGTGATACTAATTGTCATTAATTTCGTACGAGCCTCCCCTTAACATGTATAGCGCTACAGGCACCGCCCGTATTCTTGAAGTCATGTTAAGTTTTTAATCTATTATGCGGTACACTTGAGGATTGACTTGTAGTTCACATACCTTGTTTACATTAATCTCGTATACTAGCTTATCATGTGGATTTGTTTAAACGTTTTTATTACATATGCTATGATTCAAACTTGTATACTCGCCAATACTTTGTTATTGAACTATACTTTTTAACATGTTGCAGGTTGATGAGGTTGATTTGACGAAACTTAGTAGGATTGGCATAGAAACACGCTTAGAATGCTAAGTTAATTATTATGTTTCATTGAACTTGTTTCATTTGATATTATTTTGTATTTGAATTATGATGTACTTGACAATTTGATGAATGAAATGAAATGAGTTGTTTAATTAAATATTGTCACAACTAGTGTTATGATGTCTCGAGCAATCTCGTTTGTCTCACTCTGATGTTTCCGCCATCGGTTGGAGTGTGGCACATAAAAAGTTAAACACTAAGCTTTACATTAAAGATTTCAAATCTCGACTCTAACCTCATATCTGAGTCCACCTTAAAATATACATTATTTATTTAGCCAAGCTAAGTGAATACCATGGATTTGTTACCAATAAAAACAAGTTGAAAACATTTTAAACACTTAAAGAAGAAATTGTAGCTAACTGGCACATAAATATTGTTCAATTTCCTTGTGTTTTATAGTTAAACAACTTTTATATAACCTACTAGTGCTAATACCTGTGAACTTCATGAGGCAGATAAAATAATCTATTGTGAAACAGCTGACAAAAAACATTATACGTTTATCATCAACACATCCAATAAGTTTATAAGCAAATTTGATCCAATACAAAAGGTTTATAAACAAAAAAACAATGGGTTATGGATTTTAATAATCCAAAGTTTCGCCAGTTGGCCGATAATAATCCTACGCTAGTTGGCCGATAATAATCCTAACTTAAAAATTCTCTCTGACAATCCAAACTTGTAACCCGTCGATCCTTTTGTAACTAGGTTATAACCCAGTTAGTTAAGTGTGACGTGGCAACTCATGTAGACGCTTATGTCTTTAGAAACTAATTGTTGGATGCTTATGTGCCCTGTGACATGTAATACACTACAACAAATGTACGATTCCCCGTACTTATATCAATTTAACCTTAACATAACACATTTGAAGAAATGTCGACATCATCGTCTTCTACATGCTGTCCGAACAAAATCCTAAAATCCTTAAAGTGAATTTGGATGGAATCATCTACTAATCATGATATGCTTGCAATTCTTTGAGTATTAAGTCGTAAAAGTGAACGAATTGGCAAGGAATTTTATGTTTACCCTCTCTGGCCAGTAAGTTTTCCTTTAGATTCTCCTACTTTAACATGTTAATTTAATTGATGATGTGTTAATTTTGTTGTTGATTAATTAGAGAATGGACTGCAAATTCTTTTTGTGGAAAGAAGATTTGGAGAATGTCTTTAAAAGAACACATCTATTGCAGACAATCCTAGTTATGAAGGTTTGAGGATGGAAATTTTGTAGTTATAGAATAAGATATTAGAAGAGGAGAACATAAAGTTGAAACAGAAGCTTTTAATGGATAAGTCCAAGTCGAATTTACAATTTGTGTTAGGTTTTGTAATAGTTATGGCAATATGGTGGGTTTTTAGTGTTAAGAGTTGACCTTTTTGGAGGGAATTTTATGGTTAATATTGTCAATGTATGGTGTTGATGTAATGGTTATTGACTTAATGACATGTTTTATGCCTTGAGTTAATGTACTGATCTTATGCATATTTGACCAAAATATGAGACCACAATGTGCAAGTACATGTTTGTTAACTTACCAAAATATGGTCTATCACCTGTTATGTACTGATCAAACAACCATCTACACAATATGAACAATTTGCACAAACTACAAAATGAACAATAATATGCACAAACAACAAACTGTACAAAATTACAATCTGCAAAAACTAAACAATCTACAAACTGCACCAAATGAACAATAATCTGCACACAAATTGTAAAACTACACAAAATTTCAATTTACACAAACTGTAAAACTGCACAAAACCTCAATCTAACAAACTGTAAAACTGCCGTTCCTTAATAAGATTTATTACATTCCAAAATCCACAAAATGAACCACCAAGACTTCTACCACAAACTTACCAGACACTAATTACCCAAAACCATAAACTATAAATCATTATGCATCCTTAACTACCAACAAGTATACATAACACATTAATACTAATACTAACACAAAACGAACTGTAATACAAGTCTTTATGCATGACTTTCCTTTCCCTCTTCCTCTTTGACTAGCACGCTGGGATGGTTGCTAGCAGCTTGTGAACCCTGACTATCTTAAACTCTTGCTTTCTTTGGCCTTCCCCTTGATTATTAATAACAACATCAGCAGATCTTTTCTTCTCATTTGTGCAGCCCCTCTTATTGTGCTCCATCTCCTTACAATTGCTACATTTCATCATGTTACCATGCTTGGTCCGTTTTCCTTGTTTCTTAGGGTTTTCATGTGGATCGCTTCTTTTGTTCTTCTTAGGTTTTCCAGCAGCAGCCTTGATTGGAAGTGGGTCAAGAGGGTAATCAACATCTTGCCAATACTTATCACTAGGCAATGGAGGAATGGTGTAAGCATATGTTTTCAACTAATGTAACTTGTAGTAACTTTCATGTACAAAAGCCTCTTCATTCTTGTTTAAGAAACGGGCCACTACACAAACATGCTTACAAGGAATACCCTTCAAGTCCCATTTCCTACAGCTGCAAATTCTCCCCAATGTCACTCCTTCACCCCCTCCCCCAAATTGGAAAGATGTCAAAAAGCCAAATGACAAAAGGGCTCTAACAATGAGAAGAATGAAGGAAGAACTAGCCTTTCGCAAAAATAGGCACCATAAAAACAATGGCTATGAGTCAACAACTCTGGAAAGCTATTAATAGTTGGAAATTCAATGAGAAAAGGATCTCTCATTACTGAAAAGGTCAGAGTATGCGACACTAGACTTTCCTATCAAAACTTTGGTTAAGCCTTCTAAGTTCCTATCAGCAAGAAACATATCAAGAGCCGCAAAGAAATTTCTTAAAAGAAAATATGAACATAAGAAGGACATCAAGAAAGAAGATATAGTTGACACAATCATGGGAAGACTAGTCTCTCCAAACTCATCAGCAATAACTTTGGTACAACAAATCCCATAGTTATAAAATTCTAAAATGGAAGTCAAATAAAGACACCCATGAACTGACTTTGCTTAGGGCTAGTGGGGATGTGGAGAAGATCACAATGAAAATTGCCTCTGCCCTAAAAATTGAAGACCCGTAAGACTTGATAAGTCTACCACTAGAAAGAGACCCAGAAGACACTGTTTCTCTTGACTTCGAATTACAATTCAAAGGTCAAATAAGAGAACAATTGATGAGAGAATAAAAGTTGATCAAATAAACGTATATTTTGGCATCATCTATTCTAGGGGGAGATTGTTGGACTTGTAAAAGAACATATGATATCCAAAAGCCAAGACATGACACAAAGATCAAGAAATAAATAGTTGATGAAGCAATTCTCTCCCAAAAGATAGCGAATCTTGAACACTTAATCAGAACATCTATTCAAGAACAAAGCAAAGATCTGATCAAGACTTGAGCCTGCTATTCAAGAAGAAACAATATCTATTGAAAGCTAAAGACTATTGAAGACCAAAGCACTGATTAAGTCAAAGATCTGATGAAAAAGACCAAACATCTGTATGGCCAAACAGAAAGTTTAGATAACTGCAACAGAGTATAGCTTAGACAGTGGTTCCCAATGTAACAATATTTATCTTGTAACAATGTTTAGACTAGTTAGAACATATGTTAGGATTTGCAAAGATGTTTGCAACATCTACGGAATCTTTTCTGTTAGGAATATTAGATGTCACTATAAGGGTTACGTCAGTCTTTCACGAACAGAGATTTAGTACTTCGTATAAATAGATCTCACCTGTTATAGATCTATTTCATCACTTGACACATTCTCTTTTGTACAAATAGTTCTAGTGAGTAATCAGGCTGAGAGGGAGATTGTAGAATCATTATCATAAAACTTTTGATTATTATGAATAATTGAAAAACAGTTATTGATAATATCTCTCTGTTTGTAAACTTTATTGTGATAATCAGTATTTGTTTACAAATATTAAAACTCATATCCTAACAATTTATTAAACAAACAAACATAAACAACTTTTCACCGAACGATTCACGAATTGTTTGCTGAATGTTCGGTTTATTTACAGTACTAACTATATTCTAACCATGAATATTTACTATATCAAGAGGTAAAAGATTCATTAAGTGTATGCCAAACATGGATTTAAATTCCATATGCCTTATTCTATTTTGTTAACGTTTATTTGTAAAAAAACCAATATGCATTTACACGAGAACCAACAAGAAGACCAACTCACAATTACTTCTTTTGGATGTACTTAGCTGATGAAATTTAAGTATCATGGAAAAATGCGTATTCCAAGCATTTGGAGAAAAGAAGCAATTTGTATGATGTTATTTTATCTGTACTTTTTATACGTGAAGGATTTACTCTATATCAAGCCCATATAACTTATAACTTTCATTTAAGATCACAAATATGTAATTGAATTTGCATAGTTGTATACAAAATCTTCAAAGTACAGAAATCATGGTGGTAAAAGGTGTTCTAAAGTAGATACTTTACATCTTTACATCCTTCAAAATGCTGTGTATAATAGTTTATAAAATTCTGAGCCGTTCTAAAGTAAAACACCTTGCTATTAATGCATAAATTATCATTTAATACAACAATCAATTGAATTGTAGTAAATCTATGCAATTTAAATAGACTTATTTTCATTTTTAACAATAATCTACCCTACTTCAATTTAAATCTACTCCACGCCTCTAATGAGACTTGAATCCCAACATATTTTGGCCAACGAGCGTTCACGTTTACCACTAGCCCAAAGTTAGAAGTTGTTTTAAATACGCTTAAGCTAGTGGATACCGCAAACCGTCCTTCACCACCTCAGCATCAATGTCGTCCCATAGCGTCCCTTCCCTATTTCCTAGGGCGTTATGAAGGGGGCTCCATCCGAGTAACGAACACCAATGGCATGTGTAGGTGGGACCTAATGTTTTCAATCGATCAGATTTTTTCCTCTTAATTTTTTTTTGTATTTTGTTTAATAGTGGCTTTAAATCACACCGTGCAAGTTAACGATAAAGCCCCTCACTTATGTGGTGTAAGCGTGACTGATGTGGCACTATAAAGCCCCTAGGGTTTTAAACGACACCCACCATTATTATTTTGAAATTTTGAGATCTAAAATTGATTTATAAATTATAGGTATTTATTTACTACATATACAATTAGAACTTGAGATAATAGTGCCAGACACCTACGTTTTTGCCCCGGTACAAAATAAAATTATGTTTTTGCCCCTAGTTCAAAACTACGATTTTGCCCTCAGCTCAAATTACGTTTTCGTCCCAGTTCAAAATAAAAATTATGTTTTTCCTCCTAGCTCAAAATTATAATTTTGCCCTCAGTTCAAAATTATGATTTCGCCCCCAGTTTAAAATAAAATTATGATTTTGTTCTAGCTTAAAATCATAATTTTGCCCTCTGTTCAAAATTATGATTTTGTCTCCATTTCAAATATTACAATTCTCCCCCAATTAAAAATTGTGATCTTGCCATCGTTTTACTTTTCTTTGTTTTTTTTTTTTTTGCAAAACTATAGTAGGTGTTTTATTTTACTTGGTTGACTCAATGTGACTTTTATTGTGTCAAACAGTTGTCTAACACTCGCTCATTAGTCCTGACAAATTAGTATTTTACCCCCAGCTCAAAGTTACAGACCTGTCATCGTTTTAGTTTTTTTTAGCAAAACTATGGTAGTGTTTTGGTTTAATTGGTTGTCTCGATATATTTTTTTGAGATCGTGTTATAAATAGTATGTACAAGTAACCTAAATACATACATACATGTTATGAAACTAAGAAATATTCGATTTAACGCCCCTCAACACGGGCGGGGTATAAGTGTAATTTTTATTCGTCCAGGCATACCTGGCACATGCTCATTGTTCTGAAAAATTACAATTTTGTTCCCAACTTAAAATTGTAGTTTTTTTATCGTTTTATTTCTTTTTTAGCAAAAGTATGGTAGTGTTTTGTTTTAATTGGTTGACTCGATATAATTTTTTTGAAATCGTGTTATGATTCAAATAATCGAAACACAGACATACATGATATTAGATAGAAATATTTGAACTAATGCACCGCAACGCGGACGAGACGAAAACTAGTCACGTATATAAAGAAGATAAGGAACTCGTGCATCCGAACTCTCAAAATAAAATATTATATGATAAGTTTCCCTTACATATAAATACAATGTTATTAATATCTCTATAAATCAAAATGTGAGAAAAGGTAACACCCAAATCTAGTGCCATTGACCACAAACATACTGCCACGTGTCTACTTTCACTCTCTCATCACAAATCTCTTGCTGTCTTTCTGCTTAGCACATGCCACTGTCCCAGTCACTGCAATCTTTAAAAGAATATGCTCGGTTCAAACTCCATTGGCGCTAATGCCAAATAACACCCATCACACTTGATCCAAAATATCTACCCCATAACACCAATACAATAATAACACTATACTTTATAAATAAATAATAAACTGAACTCAAAATACAGCTCACAAGAAACCGAATATCCCCATCTACACCAATAACTCATTACCATGAATAGATAGAAACTGTGCGTCTTAAAATCCCCTTTAAATTTCAAGAAAAAAAAAGTTCACATTTGTTTCATCAATGGGGGAACCCAAGAAGTATATTACTTCAGATGAACTCAAAACTCATAACCAATCAGGCGATTTGTGGATCTGCATTCAGGGTAAAGTGTATGATGTGTCAGACTGGATGAAAACTCACCCAGGTGGTGATCTTCCATTGCTGAATCTTGCTGGTCAAGATGTCACAGATGCTTACATCGCACTTCATCCACCCACTGCTTGGAACCATCTTGATAAGTTTTTCAATGGGTATTATCTTAAAGATTATACAGTTTCTGATGTGTCAAAAGATTATAGAAAGTTTTACTCTGAGTTTAAGAAAATGGGTTTGTTTGAAAAGAAAGGACATGGGGTTTTGATATCCTTGATCTTTATTGCAATGCTGTTTGCTGTTTGTGTTTATGGTGTGTTGTGTAGTGAAAGTTGTTTGGTTCATTTGGTTTGTGGTGGGTTGATGGGGTTTCTTTGGATTCAAAGTGGGTGGCTTGGGCATGATTCTGGTCATTATCAGATCATGATTGACCGGAAGTTTAATCGGTATGCGCAGATCTTGACCGGTAACTGTCTTGCTGGAATTAGTATTGGGTGGTGGAAGAGGAACCATACTGCTCATCATATTGCTGTCAACAGTCTTGAGTATGACCCTGATCTTCAACACATGCCAGTGTTTGTGGTGTCTTCAAAGTTTTTCGATTCTTTGACCTCAAAGTACTATGAAAGAAAATTGAAATTTGATTGGGTGACTAGGTTGTTAGTTAGTTACCAGCATTACACATATTATCCTGTTATGTGTGTAGCGCGACTCAATCTATTCGCGCAATCTTTTGTGCTGCTTTTGTCGAAAAAACCTGTGGCGAATAGGGGTCAGGAGCTTTTCGGGCTTTTAGTGTTTTGGATATGGTACCCTTTGTTGGTTTCTTGCTTGCCCAATTGGGGTGAGCGCGTTATGTTTGTGTTGGCGAGCTTTTCGGTCACTGGGATTCAACATGTTCAGTTCACTTTGAACCATTTTTCGTCTAGCGTTTATGTTGGTGAACCACGTGGAAACGATTGGTTCGAGAAGCAAACCAATGGCACACTTAACATCACTTGTTCTGAATTCATGGATTGGTTTCATGGTGGGTTGCAGTTTCAAATTGAACACCATCTTTTTCCAAGGTTGCCTAGATGTCATCTTAGGAAGATTTCTCCATTTGTAAAGGATTTGTGTAAGAAACATGGGTTGCCATATGATTCTGCCTCTTTCTACAAGGCGAATGAGATGACGGTTGCAACCCTGCGCACCGCGGCTCTACAGGCTCGTGACTTGACGAAACAGGTCCCGAAGAATCTGGTCTGGGAAGCCATGAACTCTCTTGGCTAACACTAAGATAATGAGGGCTGTGGGGCTGGCCATTATTTATGTTTATGCAAGGTAATCTTGTTTTGGTTTTGTTGTATGTTCAATAATTTGCTTTCAAATTTAATTATTCAAAATTGTATTGAAAGTGATATTTTGATAATATAATATTAGGTGATTTGTATTAACGTATACACCATCAAGTTTTGTTATTTTGAAAAATGTATTATCATGTCACTCACACAAAAGCATAAAATAGCAAGTGTTGGAAATATTAAATTTAACAATCCAATTAACAAACAACAATTATATTATTGTATTATTATTTAGTTGTAAAATAATGTACTATTGATGTTATATCTCTTTTAATATTAGAAAAATGATATAAAATGCAGTTATGTATATTAAACCGAGTAATTTGTCATGATGTAATTTGTACTATTAATGTAATTTTTCATCACTAAGTGAGCGCTAGCGAATAAAAATTAAACCGAGTTAACCAATTAAAATAAAAGACCATTATGGTTTGTAAAAAAACAAAAACGATAGAAAGACTGTAATTTTGAACTTGGGGAAAATTATAAGTTTGACTGGGGGTAAAATCATACTTTGTCAAAATCTATAGCGATGGCAAAACTGTAAATTTAAACCGGAGAAAAGAGTAATTTTGAATTGGGAGCAAAATCGTAGTTCTAAACTGGTAAATTGTAATTTGTTCGGGTCAACAGGAAGTGTTAGGCAGCTGCCTACCACTATAAGTTTGACTGGGTAAAATCGTAATTTATCAAAAGCTAGCAAGATTGTAATTTTGAACTGGGGGCAAAACCGTAATTTGACTGATGGTAAAATCGTAATTTGTAAAAATCTACAACGATGGCAAAACTGTAATTTTGAACTAGAGCCAAAAGCGTAATTTTAAACTAGGTTAAAATCGTAATTCTAAATAGGGTAAAATCGTATTTGTTCGGGACTATATAAAAGTGCCAAACAACTGCCTGACACTATTCCCCTCAATGGCTATTGTATATTTGAATTGGGGGTAAAATCGTAATTTTGACTGATGGTAAAATCGTAATTTGTAAAAATCTACAACGATGGCAAAATTGTAATTTTGAACTAGAGGCTATAGCGTAATTTTAAACTAGGTTAAAATCGTAATTCTAAATAGGGTAAAATCGTAATTTGTTCGGGACAATATAACAGTGCCAAACAACTGCCTAACACTATTCCCCTCCATGGCTGTTGTATATATATATAATTTGTAAAAATCTACAAAGATGGCAAAACTGTAATTTTGAACTAGAGGTAAAAGCGTAATTTTAAACTAGGTTAAAATCGTAATTCTAAATAGTGTAAAATCATAATTTGTTCGGGACAATATAAAAGTGCCAAACAATTGCCTGACACTATTCCCCTCCATGGCTATTGTATATTTGAACTGGGGGCAAAACCGTAATTTTGACTGATGGTAAAATCGTAATTTGTAAAAATCTACAACGATGGCAAAACTGTAATTTTGAACTAGAGGCAAAAGCGTAATTTTAAACTAGGTTAAAATCGTAATTTGTTCGGGACAATATAACAGTGACGAACAACTGCCTGATACTATTCCCCTCCATGGCTATTGTATATATATAATTTGTAAAAATCTACAACGATGGCAAAATTGTAATTTTGAACAAGAGGCAAAAGCGTAATTTTAAACTAGGTTAAAATCGTAATTCTAAATAGTCTAAAATCGTAATTTGTTCGGGACAACATAAAAGTGCCAAACAACTGCCTGACACTATTCCCCTCCATGGTTGTTGTATATATATAAAATAAAATACCTAATTATCGTTATTTTTGCAAAATAGTATTTTTACAACAATAAATACGTAATTATATATTTCAGTTGGAATTTACACATGGATGTGTGTATAAACATATTTAAAAATGAACAAGTATAATGTGATACAAGTATTACTATGTCTGTGTTAGATAAATTTAGATACGCAGCTTTGTACTTAATTCTTTAGGGGTTTTGTGTGATTTATTTGTGTATATATTGTTGTATCTCTTTCAATAGATCACTCACTTCAAAATCCTTTCATGGTAGGTTTTGTGTTATTTATTTGTGTATATATTGTTGTATTTCATTCAATAAAATCATTCAGTTTAAAATCCTTTTATGGTATTTGACGTGTGATGGAGTGTGGGCGTTACTTTTAAATGTATTTTTAAGCACTTTTTACTCGTAGATGAATTTTTAAATTTATAAACACGATATAATACTACTACTCTAGATACGTTAGGGCAAGTGTATCAATCGTAGACATAGTATAGTGATGGTAAGATACCGGGATCTTCCAAGGGTACAAGAGCTTTTAATACTGACTTATCGTTAACGTCTAATCTAACCAAATTTTGATAAAAGTTTTGAAAGTTTTAAACGACAATAAAAATAAAAACGTAAATAAAATGAAAAACCAAATAGACAAGAAAGAATCACTTGGTTCCAAGTCCTCTGTTATGTATCCTTTGATAATTTCCGCACTTGTGCATTTTAAGAGATTATCTTAGTTATAGTGACATGCCCTTCTTGTGAAGGCGACACTACCCTCAACCATATTGGTCTGAGTCATCAGGGATACAGTCCCGTAAGGTTAGATTATTGAAAGATAATTAAATAAGTTATTAATGCAAAAAGTGGTAGGCCCCTTTTGTGAAGGCGATGTTACCCTCAGCCATATTGGTCTAAGTCAATAGGGTACAGTCCCGCAAGACCGGATAAAGTTTTAATTGTAGTTTATTTATAAGGGGTTCAAGCCGTTCTTACTTCCCCCGATTTGATGCTATCTGCCTCAAGGGAAGTCCTAATAAGCTTGAACCACAGGATCTATACATTGAACGAGCCAAGAACTTTACCCAAAAGCCCTTCTAACCCTCTTCTAGGTAGTTAACGTGCTTTATATAGACCGTAAAGACACGGATGAGTGAAGCAACGAAACATGAAGAAATGTTCAACCAAAGTTCACTTTCAATATAAAAAACTAGTTGTTAAAGTCATTAATACATACCCAATTAAAAAGTTTTCACAGATTAGAAATCAAAAGTAATACATAAAAGATTTGTCTTCACCAAGTGATGTAAGAGATTAGCCAAGCATGACATTTGTTTGACAAGAACTCTTACAATCAATATTGGATCCCGAGACTACTACACACTTTAAAAGATGAAATATGGATGATGGTAGTGGGTGTTGGTGTTGTAGTGGTGGTGGACTGATGGCAAGTGTGTGAGAAGTGGTTTGCCAAGGGATGCTTTTCTCTTGAACCAAGCACCTCTATATATATCTGGAAATAGAGGACAAACATGGCCCCATGCCCACCTGGCACGTCTCAGTGCTCTTCTCTTTCTCTCCCTTTATTAACTGCGGATGTCAGGTCTTGTACCAACACGCCCCATGGTGTCATGGCATGGCCCCGTGGTCAGTGTACTTGCTGTACTATCGTAGATTCTGCGAATCTTAGAGTTGACCACGACCCATGTTGGGTTAGCACGGCCTCGTGCTGGTTTGTATTTTGTTGTTGTCTTTTTAGTAGAGAATCTTGATTGGGCACGGCCCCATGCCTGGTGGGCACGACCCCGTGCCTAAGCTTCTGTTCTTGTTATTTTGTTGTCTTAGATGTGGATGGGGGTTCGGCAGGTTGTGTCAATCCTTTTTTTTTGTATTTGTGTTGGTTTCTTACGTTAATTTGTTCCTTTTATTCGTTTAAGCTCTTTTGATCCTATAATTTAAAACTAAACAAAGAAACATGATTTTTCCAACATTAGTACCAAAAAAGGGTCGATTTTATGCATTGTTTGAAATAATTTATATGTTGCATTTTGCGCACATCAGCATCCGCCAATAACTAAGGTTTGATTGAGTTTCTCCCCTCCTCTCCTCCCCTCCCTACTGTCTGTTCACCTCTCCTTTTTCCGATTATCTCCTCCACCAAATGGCCTCCCCTTCGTCTTCCACCACCAACATGCCGATGACCAACATTGCCCCTCTCCGTGCTGTCAAGTTATCTGGCTCCAACTATCTCTACTGGTGCCAACAAATGTTTCCTCTCCTCCCGCTACAACATCTCTTGTTCCATGTTGATGGAACTGAATCTGCCCCACCCTAAACCATTACCACTGGCGAGAAAGTTATTGACAAGCGGGACTTTGCTTCATGTTAGTATAACGAGCAGCAAGCCATTATCCTTCTGAATGCCTCGGTCACCGAGGAGGCGTTCTCGGTGGTTGTAGGGCTATCACCGGCTCGTGATATTTGGCTTGCACTCGATAAAGTTTTATGTAACTCTTACGTTGAACGGATTCAGAACCTATGTGATAATCTTCACGATCTTAAAAGGGAGATAAATCTGTTTCTGATTTTGGGCGCTTCTTCAAAGCCATGTGTGATCAGCTATGTACTATAGGTCACCCTATGGATCCCATGGACCAACCACACTAGTTCTTTTGTGGACTCGGTCCAACGTTTGAGAAATTCTCTACATCTATTCGTTCAATCCGTCCCTTGCTTGACTTTTCTGATCTCTTAGCTCGTGCTGAGAGTCACGAGATGTTTGTGACCTTCATGGGCCACCCTCCCCTACGATTGCCTTTCCTGCCCAAACTACCAACCCTAGGTCCAACAGCTTCAACCCTGACCCAACTAACTCCAACAGCCCATCCTATGTGTAACATTTGTAAAAAAATCGGGTTTTCAAAACCCGCTCCGTTTTGTAATTGAATATCAAGTTATAAAGTTATGTCGAATATTTATGATTATGTTGATTTAAAACAATACATAATTAATAAATAAACTAAACTATAAAAAATTAAATTTGATGAAAAGTTAAAATAAAATAAATAAAAAAATTATAACGCTGCCGAGACTCGAACCCGGGTCAGCCAAGACACCCTTCAACAACTTAACACTCACTCCCAAGACCACTCCGCCACATTGTGTTTTCTGCTAACTCTAGGAACACAAATGAAATTTATACACAAACCCAGTTAAAACTGATTGCGCTATCTGAGAAACGGTAATCGGCAAACCAATCGTCAATTCGTTGTTTATTTCACACATTCAGTTTATAACCGATGCACGACGGTTTCTAATCAAATTGGAATTGATTAAACTTAAAGACTCATCATTGTCGGTTTTTAAAACCGGAAAATCATCAAGTCCAGAATAACACAAGCTTCAGACCACTCTTCGCGACTCAGAGATATCATACCAATACTCCATTTCATTTTCGTCGCATTTTCGGACCACCAGAACACCTAAAACAGCTCGCCAGAATTTTCTGCAAAAGTCGCCGGAAAACCGTATTCAACTCAAACCGGTAAAATACTTCTACTTTACGGTTTCAATCCATTGTTAGAACCTTACTAACATTAACCCATCGCTCATAATCAACCACGGACGACGTTGCTGGACTTTCTGTTTTCGCTGGAAAACTTCTGGAATTGTCGGAAACTCGTTGATTACCGGTATGCTCATTCCAACGTACTGATAATCAATACTCATTAGTTCAATTTGACATCTAATCCCTTAAACCTGTTAATTGATTCTCACAGCCGAAGGTTCCAAAAACAGAGCCGACAAGTTTCGCCGGATTCTCTGAAGAAGACGATCTGTTCGGTATCTTCTTTCCCCAAACTTTTCGGTTCAATGCATTCAAACTGGACATCATGTTCATTAACTAAATTAATCGCGTATCGGTTGTTTGATTGATGACTGCATTTGTAATGAAGAAGACGAGTTCAATGATGATATAAGGTTAATTAAAATCGGAGTTATAAACGGGTTAGACACACAGTCCAGCGGTGGACTGTGTGCAAAAAAAAATCATACACGTCCCGAGTTCGATCCCTGCTCCACGCACTCCTTGTATAATAAAAGGCCTTTTTGATTAAACTAAATCGGGATAACCCAGTTAGTTGTTAAGTATAATAAAAACTGAGATAATAACCAGGTTAGACACACAGTCCAGCGGTGGACTGTGTGCAACATGAACCACACGTCGCGCGTTCGAAACCCGTCACGAGCACCGGTCCGATTGAATTAAACTGTTTTTGTAAATAAAGGAAATTCGGATTTAACTGAATAAGTGTATAAGTATAAATAAAAACAAGATTATTTCGGGTTAGACACGTAGCTCAGTTGGTAGAGCTGCGTGCACGCGTACGGGAGGTAGCCGGTTCGAGCCTCACCCGGCGCAAACTAATACGCTGACCGACCGGTCAACGGTCAACGGTCAACACTAAACAACAATTTTTTATATATTTTTATTTATTTAATTTAATTTAAAAATCAATTAAAAATACTTAAAAATAACATTTTAAAGATAGAAAATAGCCATAAACTCACAAAAATATATCTAAAAATTTCATTAAAATTCTTAATAAAATCAACTCATTTAATATATTTTCCGTTATTATTTAGGTTAGTAATCCCCGTTGTTCCGCTCATCTAAATCGTGCGCATATCACCATCTCCAATCCAACGCACCCAAGGTGAGTGAATCTTACAAATTCCCCGTTTTAATCACGTTTTGGGGTGTATCATGTGTCTTTGTATATATATACTATAACTAAACCATTGTGCATACATCATATCATGAACATGTGTATTTAGTTTGATGCTGTTGAGTAGTTATTATTGGATGCAATTTATTATTCAGTACATGCAATTTCATAGGCTGCCGCTCCCCATTACATTATGAGCGTTGAGCATGTTCCCCATTTTATTATGCGGTTGAACCTGGCGTGCCCACATACGATCGGCTCCGTTTGATTGAGCCTTGATTGCACAGTTTCATTTTCAGTACATGCAATACGATCGGCTCCGTTTGATTGAGCCTTGATCGCACAGTTTCATTTTCAGTACATGCAATACGATCGGCTCCGTTTGATTGAGCCTTGATCACACAGTTTTATTTATGTTATTTACAGTATGATGTTGGTATGTTCATGTATGCTGCCATGGTTATTGTATGATATAGTTGTGACTGCTATTTGCCATTACTTGATTATTTACATTTGCTCATCTGTGATTTGCACAATTTTTCATTGATAAACTAACCATAAATTCTTTAATAAATGTTTATCTAATAAGGTTCACTCGCCAACTTATGTTGACCCAAAAACCCCCATTTTACACATGATACAGGTGAAGCAGCAGCAGCTAGGAACACATAGGACTTGGACTAGAAGAATAAAACGATTTAGTGTTGGGATTGTTATGCTTGGTTTATTTTCCTTGTATTGAATGAACATGTTTGGATTTTTGAAATGTAACTTTGACTTTATTAAATATGAAACATATTAGTAAATGTCATGAGCTTTGGTGATAACCCAATTATGCCCCGACTCTTATTCCGCTGCGGGTCGGGGTGTGACAGATTGGTATCAGAGCCATGACTATAGGGATATAGGATTGGTTATTAGACCCTTAGAGCCTATACTATAGTCGATTAGAAACTTATAAGATTTTTGTGTGTTATATGCCAAATTTCATGATGTCTATATGTTTTATGTTAAATGTTACATTTGATATTGTACAAGCATGTTCATAAGTATGTATTATCATATAATGCCTATCATGAATCGTATGCTCATAACATATCACATCCATGAAAGCACACACCACATCATGATTGCTTTTACAATGATTTTCGTGTTTTCAAATCTCATCAAAGTGAGTTCTCATGACGGGCATGTAGTAACTGGAAGGGTACCAGTACCGGTAGTCGGAACGTCCTGTCTAGGCTGGCATTCGTATAAATCCAAAATAAAGGACCAGTTTGCCTACCTGGGGACTAACGATGAGAGTACGAAGTACCTATTAGGCCAAAGCATGCTATACCAAACGTCGTGTGAGCTAACCCCACTTTGAGTTGTCATTGTGTCTACACCTGGACACGTTCCGACCAAACATCTCATGAACATATTTTGTGGTTTGCATTCGGGGGATGCGAGTGTTAAATTGCCAATACTAATGTGAATCCTACCAAGCCAATAGCCATGGGGGCCCACATGACTATGTAGGTGAAGGTATGGGGGACATTTGAGGCCCAACATGAGCGAACCCAAGACATCCTATGGATGTAGTTGCATTATTGATATTTATGTTATTTTCATTTTCTTAAAGACACATGACACCTAAAAAGACACCATAAACTCACAATCTTCTCATTTTATGATCCTGTAGATGTCGTCCAGACAGCAACGAAGGGATAAAAGATCGGGAAGGTCTCAGGAACGTTTGGCCACTCAGATCGCGAAACAAATGGCCACGATACTTCCTGACATTGTGGTCCAAGTACAACAAGCCCTTGCTACAAATCCTACTAACACTCCCCAACAACAGGACCAGAACATCGACAACCCTCCTACCAACAAGTGCTCTTACAAACATTTTAAGTCCTGTGATCCTCCTAAATTTGAAGGGACCGAGGGTGTCACTGCTCTCCTACATTGGTTCGAGGAGATGGAAAACGCCTTCCTAAACTGCGATTGTCCTGAGGATCGCAAGGTTCGATACGCCACCAGGATACTACTTGGAGTAGCTCTCACTTGGTGGAATACTGAGAAAGGGAAGAGGGGAACTGAAGATGCGATGGCCTTAACTTGGGAGGAGTTAAGGGAAATCATGACTAGGCGTTTCTGTCCTAGAAGTGAAATTAAGAAGTTGGAGGATGAATTTCATGCTCTAAAGCAAAAGGAGGGTGATCACACTACCTACAACAAGAGGTTTTTGGAGTTGAACCAAATGGTTCCAAATCTGTTCACACCAACCTATCGTCTGATTGAACATTATATTCGAGGACTTCCCGCGAAAATCCAAGATTCAGTTCTCAGCGTTTCACCAGTAACACTTGAAGCTGCTATGGAGTTAGCAACTGAACTGACCGAAAACCGAATTCGCAACGGGAAGTTCAAAGAAGAGAAGAAGAAAGCCCCTGTTGAGGGACAAACTTCAAACCACCCCATTCCTTCCTCTAAGTCCGCTAATAAGAGGAAGCGCAACACCAGAAATTTTGCAGTTACCCAAACCAACACCCCTATTCCTGCTGCACCCATTACTCAAGTCACTCCTTCACCCGCACCATACAGAAGACCCTACACGGGCCCGTTACCAAAATGTAACCGTTGCCAATATCACCATTCCCCTGATCATCCTTGCCAATACTGCACCGGCTGCGGTCGCGCAGGACATACTGTTCAAACCTGCCGTATGCCTCAACGAACAAACTGCCACCAACCTTTAACCCAAACCCACCAACAGTTAATGGGTCAAGCCCAACAACCCCTACCATTTCCACCCACCCAACATTTAGCCCAAACATACTACCAACCCAATTATCCTATGGGCCAACCTATGCGGGCTTGCTTCAATTGCGGCGACCCGAGTCATTTCAGAAACACATGTCCAAGGCTGGTTAATATTATTCATGCTCAGGCCCAAGCCAACCCAGTGAACCAAGCAAACCAAGCTCCCCCACCTGCAAGAGGGAGAGCTTTCAATATCAACGCTAACCAGGCCAGAGCTGACGGCAATGTGGTCAACGGTACGTTCCTTATAAACGGTAGATATGCATCTATATTATTTGATACTGGTGCGGATAGAAGTTTTGTGTCTTTAGAGTTTGAACCTATATTAAGCAAAAATCGGGATAAGCTCACGGAATCCATAACGGTAGAAGTTGCGGACGGGAAACCAGTTTCATTAGACTCTATTTTACGCAACTGTACACTCACCTTAAACGACCACGATTTCTCAATCGACCTTATTCCTATGAAGCTGGGAAGTTTTGACATCATAATCGGTATGGATTGGCTCAGTCAACATCAGGCGGAAGTTGTATGTCGTGAAAACTTTATTCGTATTCCTCTTTCAAACGGTCAGACTCTTCGAATCATTGGAGAAACCTCGTCGAAAGGGCTCAGCTTAATGTCTTGTCTTCAAGCTCAAAAATATCTTCGCAAGAATTGTGTCGCGTTTTTAGCTCATATCATCAAAAAGGGGACCATGGAGAAGAAACTTGAAGACATTCCTGTAGTAAAAGACTTCCCACAAGTTTTTCCTGACGACATTTCAGGACTTCCTCCAGTTAGAGACGTCGAATTCCGTATTGATCTTATACCTGGCGCTACACCAGTTGCAAAGTCTTCATATAGGTTAGCCCCCTCTGAAATGCAAGAGCTAGCCAGGCAATTGCAAGAGTTGACTGACAAGGGATTCATACGTCCTAGCTCGTCGCCTTGGGGTGCACCTGTCCTTTTTGTAAAGAAGAAGGATGGATCTTTTCGTATGTGCATCGACTACAGAGAGCTCAACAAGTTAACCATCAAGAATCGCTATCCTTTACCTCGCATTGATGATCTTCTTGACCAACTACAAGGTGCCAGCTGCTTTTCAAAAATCGATCTTCGATCTGGCTATCATCAACTTAGAGTGCATGAAGAAGACGTCCCTAAGACTGCTTTTCGAACTCGTTATGGCCACTATGAATTCATGGTTATGCCATTTGGATTAACCAACGCACCAGCTGTCTTCATGGACCTAATGAACAGAGTCTGCAAACCTTATCTTGATCGATTTGTTATAGTCTTCATCGACGATATTCTTATTTATTCAAAATCTAAAGCTGATCATGAGCGTCATCTTCGACTCGTTCTTGCACTTTTAGAAAAAGAAAAGCTTTATGCCAAGTTCTCCAAATGTGAATTCTGGTTAAAAGAGGTGCAATTCCTCGGGCATGTAGTTAATGACAAGGGAATACATGTTGACCCTTCAAAGATCAAAGCAGTTCAAGAATGGCAAGCTCCACGTACACCAACTGAAGTAAGATCTTTTCTTGGACTAGCTGGCTATTATCATCGGTTCATTTCAAACTTCTCTCGCATTGCTGTGCCACTCACGGCTTTAACTCATAAGGGAAAACCTTTCGTATGGGGACCCAAGCAAGAAGAAGCTTTTCAAACTCTTAAACAAAAACTTTGTGGTGCACCAATCCTCACTCTTCCTGAAGGTTGTGATGATTTTGTAGTCTATTGCGACGCGTCAGGCCAAGGATTAGGCTGTGTTCTCATGCAAAGAGGAAAAGTCATAGCTTATGCTTCGAGACAACTCAAGACGCATGAAAAGAACTACACCACTCATGACCTAGAACTTGGAGCCGTTGTATTCGCTCTTAAGATATGGAGACATTATCTCTATGGTACTAAGTGTGAAATATACACAGACCACAAGAGTCTTCAACATATCTTCAATAAAAAAGAGTTAAACATGAGGCAACGAAGATGAGTCGAACTCCTGAATGATTACGACTGTGAAATTAGATACCACCCTGGTAAAGCAAATGTGGTGGCTGATGCACTTAGTCGAAAGGGTTATGCGAACTCCATTCATCTTCTATGTTCGCAAATTATAACCGACATTAAAGATCAAATTCGAGAAGCCCAACACGTTTCAATAATAGAAGAAGATGTACGAAAGGAGATGTCCTGTGGAGCCGAGCTAAAACTTGAAACTAAATCAGACGGTATTCTGTATTACCTAGAACGTATCTGGATACCTAACCACAACAATCTTCGTGAAACTCTTATGAATGAAGCTCACAAAACACGATATTCTATACACCCAGGAGCCGATAAGATGTATCAAGACCTACGATACACCTATTGGTGGCCTGGAATGAAGAAGGATATTGCCGTTTTTGTTTCCAAGTGTCTCAAATGTTCCAAGGTGAAGGCTGAACACCAAAGACCCTCAGGACTTCTAGTCCAACCAGAAATACCTGTATGGAAGTGGGAAAATATAACCATGGATTTCATTACCGGGTTACCTCGCACTTCTGGTGGGTATGACACAATATGGGTAATTATAGACCGACTTACAAAATCAGCTCACTTTATTCCTATCCGCGAAGATTTCAAGAACGAAAAGCTTGCACGTATTTATATCAACGAAATCGTAAGCCGACATGGGGTACCGTTGAGTATTATTTCTGATCGTGATGGTCGTTTCACCTCACGAACATGGCAAGCAGTACAATTCTCTATGGGCACACGATTAGATCTCAGTACCGCCTATCATCCTCAAACTGATGGACAGTCTGAGCGCACCATTCAAACTCTTGAAGATATGCTTAGAGCATGTGTCGTAGACTTCAAGGGAAATTGGGACGCCCACCTACCATTAGTTGAATTTTCGTACAACAACAGCTATCATTCGAGCATCGGCATGGCACCTTTTGAAGCCTTATGTGGTCGTAAGTGCCGATCTCCTGTATGTTGGCACGAAATTGGGGAAGCACAAATTACTGGTCCAGAATTGATCCAAGAAACCACAGATAAGATTCATCAAATTCGAAACAATCTTCTAGCGGCTCAAAGTCATCAAAAGAGTTATGCAGATAAACGACGGAAGCCCTTAGAGTTTAACATTGGTGATCATGTGCTTTTAAAAGTATCACCGTGGAAGGGAGTAGTTCGTTTTGGACAAAAGGGAAGCTAGCACCTCGTTACGTAGGACCTTTCAAGATACTCGAAAGAGTAGGTCCTGTAGCATACAAGCTTGACTTACCAGAAGAACTCAACAGGATTCATCCCACATTCCACGTGTCGAACTTGAAGAAGTGCCTCGCTGATGGGAATCTCCATATTCCGCTGGAAGATATTCAGATTGATGAATCTATGCATTTTATTGAAAGACCAGTGGAGATCATGGACTATGGGGAGAAACGTCTTCGACGAAGTCGCATTCCAATTGTTAGGGTACGCTGGGAGTCGAAACGGGGACCTGAGTTTACTTGGGAATGTGAAGACTCAATGCGTGAAAAATACCCGCATCTTTTTCCTACTACTTCAACTACTTAAATTTCGGGACGAAATTCCTAAAAGTAGGGGATACTGTAACATTTGTAAAAAAATCGGGTTTTCAAAACCCGCTCCGTTTTGTAATCGAATATCAAGTTATAAAAGTTATGTCGAATATTTATGATTATGTTGATTTAAAACAATACATAATTAATAACTAAACTAAACTATAAAATTATATTTGATGAAAAGTTAAAATAAAATAAATAAAAAAATTATAACGCTGCCGGGACTCGAACCCGGGTCAGCCAAGACACCCTTCAACAACTTAACACTCACTCCCAAGACCACTCCGCCACATTGTGTTTTCTGCTAACTCTAGGAACACAAATGAAATTTATACACAAACCCAGTTAAAACCGATTGCGCTATCTGAGAAACCGTAATCGGCAAACCAATCGTCAATTCGTTGTTTATTTCACACATTCAGTTTATAACCGATGCATGACGGTTTCTAATCAAATTGGAATTGATTAAACTTAAAGACTCATCATTGTCGGTTTTTAAAACCGGAAAATCATCAAGTCCAGAATAACACAAGCTTCAGACCACTCTTCGCGACTCAGAGATATCATACCAATACTCCATTTCATTTTCGTCGCATTTTCGGACCACCAGAACACCTAAAACAGCTCGCCGGAATTTTCTGCAAAAGTCGCCGGAAAACCGTATTCCACTCAAACCGGTAAAATACTTCTACTTTACGGTTTCAATCCATTGTTAGAACCTTACTAACATTAACCCATCGCTCATAATCAACCACAGACGACATTGCTGGACTTTCTGTTTTCGCCGGAAAACTTCTGGAATTGTCGGAAACTCGTTGATTACCGGTATGCTCATTCCAACGTACTGATAATCAATACTCATTAGTTCAATTTCACATCTAATCCCTTAAACCTGTTAATTGATTCTCACAGCCGAAGGTTCCAAAAACAGAGCCGACAAGTTTCGCCGGATTCTCTGAAGAAGACGATCTGTTCGGTATCTTCTTTCCCCAAACTTTTCGGTTCAATGCATTCAAACTGGACATCATGTTCATTAACTAAATTAATCGCATATCGGTTGTTTGATTGATGACTGCATTTGTAATGAAGAAGACGAGTTCAGTGATGATATAAGGTTAATTAAAATCGGAGTTATAAACGGGTTAGACACACAGTCCAGCGGTGAACTGTGAGCAAACAAAAATCATACACGTCCCGAGTTCGATCCCTGCTCCACGCACTCCTTGTATAATAAAAGGCCTTTTTGATTAAACTAAATCGGGATAACCCAGTTAGTTGTTAAGTATAATAAAAACTGAGATAATAACCAGGTTAGACACACAGTCCAGCGGTGGACTGTGTGCAACATGAACCACACGTCGCGCGTTCGAAACCCGTCACGAGCACCGGTCCGATTGAATTAAACTGTTTTTGTAAATAAAGGAAATTCGGATTTAACTGAATAAGTGTATAAGTATAAATAAAAACAAGATTATTTCGGGTTAGACACGTAGCTCAGTTGGTAGAGCTGCGTGCACGCGTACGGGAGGTCGCCGGTTCGAGCCTCACCCGGCGCAAACTAATACGCTGACCGACCGGTCAACGGTCAACGGTCAACACTAAATAAACAATTTTTTATATATTTTTATTTATTTAATTTAATTTAAAAATCAATTAAAAATACTTAAAAATAACATTTTTAAAGATAGAAAATAGCCATAAACTCACAAAAATATATCTAAAAATTTCATTAAAATCCTTAATAAAATCCACTCATTTAATATATTTTCCGTTATTATTTAGGTTAGTAATCCCCGTTGTTCCGCTCATCTAAATCGTGCGCATATCACCATCTCCAATCCAACGCACCCAAGGTGAGTGAATCTTACAAATTCCCCGTTTTAATCACGTTTTGGGGTGTATCATGTGTCTTTGTATATATATACTATAACTAAACCATTGTGCATACATCATATCATGAACATGTGTATTTAGTTTGATGCTGTTGAGTAGTTATTATTGGATGCAATTTATTATTCAGTACATGCAATTTCATAGGCCGCCGCTCCCCATTACGTTATGAGCGTTAAGCATGTTCCCCATTTTATTTTGCGGTTGAACCTGGCGTGCCCACATACGATCGGCTCCGTTTGATTGAGCCTTGATCGCACAGTTTCATTTTTAGTACATGCAATACGATCGGCTCCGTTTGATTGAGCCTTGATCGCACAGTTTCATTTTCAGTACATGCAATACGATCGGCTCCGTTTGATTGAGCCTTGATCACACAGTTTTATTTATGTTATTTACTGTATGATGTTGGTATGTTCATGTATGCTGCCATGTGTTATTGTATGATATAGTTGTGACTGCTATTTGCCATTACTTGATTATTTACATTTGCTCATCTGTGATTTGCACAATTTTCATTGATAAACTAACCATAAATTCTTTAATAAATGTTTATCTAATAAGGTTCACTCGCCAACTTATGTTGACCCAAAAACCCCCATTTTACACCTGATACAGGTGAAGCAGCAGCAGCTAGGAACACATAGGACTTGGACTAGAAGAATAAAACGATTTAGTGTTGGGATTGTTATGCTTGGTTTATTTTCCTTGTATTGAATGAACATGTTTGGATTTTTGAAATGTAACTTTGACTTTATTAAATATGAAACATATTAGTAAATGTCATGAGCTTTGGTGATAACCCAATTATGCCCCGACTCTTATTCCGCTGCGGGTCGGGGTGTGACACTATGACACTGCCACCACCCCTCGAAGCCCTACCCACAACAACCAAACTAAGCCAATTTCTCGTGGAAATCATAGAGCACAGATGACTCGTGGCCGAAGGCCACCTACATGCCAACTTTGTCGAACCCATGGCCACTATGCAACACAGTGTCAAAAACTTGCCACTTTTGCTTCATCCATATTACCCCCAAGTGAAGAACAATTGGCTCAAGCGTTTCATGCCCAATGTCTCATGAACTTGACCATTCCTAATTGGACATGTGATACTGGTGCCTCGGATCACATGGTCCCTAATACCAATAGTATTTCCAACTCATCTCCTACTCAAGGTAAATATAAACGAGTGTATTTTGGTAATGGGGGAATCACTATCCGTCTCTTATATCGGTAACAAAAAAATTCTTGGCTCTCCCAAACTGAATAATAGTTTAGTTGTGCCAAAACTAACGAAAATCCTCCTATCTGTAAGCAAATTAACTAAAGATAATTTTATTGATGTTCTGTTCTCATATCCTCACTTTTATATTAAGGATCGTCAACCCAAACAGGTCCTAGCCAAAGGGAGCCATGAAGATGGCCTCTATGTTCTTCACAACTGTCATGAAGCCTTGATCTCTACTTCCACGTGTCCTAAAGTCTCATTTGAATTATGGCATTCTCGCCTTGGGTATACCAATATTGATATTATTACTATGTTAAAAAACTTTGCTTATTCATTGTTTACTTCTGTTTTGCCTAAACCGGGACTTTGTTCCCCGTGTGAATTAGCCAGAGCAAAAAAGGCTACCTTTTTCTAATAATATTAAGTGTGCTACATCATCCCTTGAACTTGTTCATTGTGACTTATGGGGTCCTTCCCTAGTTAAATCAGTTGATAACTTTAGTTATTATGTTGCTTTTGTTGACAATTTCTTTCGATTTACGTGGATCTACCCGCGAAAGGCCAAGTCTGAATTCTTTGATGCTTTATCCATATTTCTTCCGTTTGTGCAAACTCAATTTACAAGTAAAATAAAGACTTTTAAAGTGACGGGGGTACGGAATTTATAAATCATCGTGTTCGTACTATTTTCGAATCCAATGGCACATTTCACCGGATGTCTTGTCCATATACCCCGCAACAAAATGGGCAGGTTGAACGCAAACATCGACATATTGTCGAAACCGGTCTAGCAATGTTGTTCCATGCTAAACTTCCTCCATCTTATTGGGTTGAAGCTTTTTCATCGGCAGTGTATATTATTAATCGTCTCCTTACAACCATACTTGATGGAAAATCACCATTTGAAGCTTTATATGCTACACCTCCCAACTATGCCTCATTTCGTGCATTCGGGTGTCATGTATACCCGCTTCTAAGGGATTATTCTCCAAATAAGCTTGCACCTAGAAGCCTACCATTTATTTTTATTGGGTATTGTTTCAAATATAAGGGCTACATGTGTCTAGACCCATGTACATCTCGTGTCTACATAACCCGAAATGCTCGTTTTGATGAAACCCACTTTCCCCTAACCTTGTCATCCACAGCTAGACCCATTGATACATTAGAAGTTTCCACCTTCCTTGATACTTACCCCACTTCTTCTAATACCACCACCTCTTAGCCGAACTCTTCTGTTCTAACTCCACCTACCGATAATACAAACCTTCCCTTTCACCACTTACCCATCTTCTTTCCTCACACTTCACAACCCGACCCGCAACCTGACCTGCAACCTGACCCGCAACCTGACTCACAACCCCTTCTCACCACTTCCGCCTCAAAACATCAATAAACACCACCCCGTCTGTCTCTGCCAACACCACGCTAGACAACTCACCGCCTCACTCACCATCCCCACCACCACCGTATCCGTTACCATCTCATCCTTTGACAACACGAGCCAAATATGGCATCTTCAAACCTCGGCATCGACTTAACTTGGCACATGATCGTGATCTTCCTTTGCATCATGTTTTGTTTGCATCCTCTGATCCCAAAACCTTTTGTTCTGCATCTAAGGATGCCAAAAGGGTTCACGCCATGCAATCTGAACTTGACACACTCCATCACAATGAGACATGGACCTTGGTGCCAAGACCTTCTAGTACCAATGTTATTGGCTCGGAATGGCTATTCTGGACTAAATACCACTAACCATTGAACGTCACAAAGCTAGGCTTGTTACCCAAGGCTTTAGTTAAGTTCCTATAATTGACTATTCTCTTACCTTTAGTCCAGTTGTCAAGACCTTCTAGTACCAATGTTATTGGCTCCGAATGGCTATTCAGGACTAAATACCACTAACCATTGAACGTCACAAAGCTAGGCTTGTTACCCAAGGCTTTAGTTAAGTTCCTATACTTGACTATTCTCTTACCTTTAGTCCAGTTGTCAACTCTACAGCTGTGTGTACAGTTCTCACTTTAGCAATTACAAATCAATGGAGCCTTCATCAACTTGACGATAACAATGCCTTTTTACACGGCCACCTAGCCGAATATGTTTTTATGGAACAACCCCGAGGGTTCTCTGACCCTCGCTTTCCAAATCATGTGTGAAAATTAAACAAGGCTCTCTATGGCCTTAAACAAGCCCCTAGAGCTTGGTTTCAGTGCCTGAGCATGTTTCTCACTGAGTATGGCTTTCTTTGCAGTCATGATGATCCTTCCTTATTTATCTTTAAATGTGGAGATTGCATCATGTATCTCCTTGTGTATGTTGGTGACCTCATTCTAACAGGAAATCAGCCCAACACCCTCAAATCCTTTACATCCTCATAACATAACGAATTCGCCATCAAAGATTTGGGGAACTCAACTACTTCCTTGGTTTGGAGGTTACCTACACTAAAAATGGTCTTTTCTTAAATCAATCTAAGTATACTTTAGATGTCTTAACTTGTGCAAAAATGTTGGATGCTAAACCCACTCCAACACCCTTGAGCACCAATGTTTCTTTTGTTTATGCTAGTGAACCATTTTCGGATATCACGCATTACAGATCCATTGTAGGAGCTCTCCTGTACCTGGCAATCACTAGGCCTGATCTCTCCTATGCTGTTAATCAAGTCAGTCAATTTTTACATGCCCCACTGTTGGCCACTCTCAAGAAGTCAAACATATTCTTCAATATCTAAGAGGCACTCTTGTTTATGGTCTACACGACACTCAACCAGACCACTCATCTCTTCTGGTTACTCGGATGGGATTGGGCACGCTGGTTGGAAACTCGTCAGTCGACCTACGGCTACTCTATCTTTTTAGGTGGGAACCTTATTTCACGGAGTGCTAAAAAGCAACCTACCATTGCTTGGTTAAGCTGTGAATCTGAGTATGATGCCATGGCAAATACTGTTGCCCAAACTTATTTGGATCTCTCATCTCCTTCAGGAACTTCAAGCGCGTTTGCCATCTCGACCAACCATCGTTTGTGATAATCAGAGTGCTCTGTTTCTTGCTCAGAACCTAGTGGCACACAAACGTGCTAAACACATTGATCTTGACTAACATTGTTTATGTGATCTGGCTTCTTCGGGGCAACTGGCTGCTAAATTTGTTCCAACCAAGCTTCAAGTGGCATAATATCTTTACCAAAAGTCTACCAGCTTCTTAATTATCTAATTTTCGTCAAATGCTTCGTCTTGGTCCGTCACCGTTTCGCTTGCGGGGGATGCTAGATAAACATATTTAGATATGCAGCTTTGTACTTATTTTATTTTTTAGGGAGTTTTGTGTTATTTATTTGTGTATATATTGTTGTATCTCATTCAATAGAATCATTCATTTCAAAACCCTTTTAGGCTGTATTTGGACTATTTGCATGTTAAGCAACATAACTAGCATAGTTGAAGGAAACATTTATCACGTCATTCACCACAATGTGTAAATGAAATTATATATTAAAGGGAACGAATGCAAAATATCAAACAAATGAGAAATGATGTGTCCCCCTATCCTAGGTCATAGCTAAAATAATGGGCTCTTTGGGATGGCAATCTAAATTGTTCAATGTACATCAGTACATGACACTTCTAAGTACAATCATGTTTAAAGTGGTGTAGCATTCACTGAAACATGTAATAAAGGAGTTTGCTCGGTGTGGTACTTGTAAATGGAATTTTCTTGGTTCCTCACCATCTCATCACCAACTAGTCTTTAAGAACTCTTTCAAAATATTGGTTTTAAACACCATATGTTTGTTTTTATCATGTAACTTAAAGTTACATATATTAGACACTATGCAATTATGATTAGTTAGAGGTTATATTATGTAAATATAGTCGAAGGTAGTATTGTGTAAAACTCCTAATTTACAATCAATTCAAACAATTACGATTACAATTACACACTTAAAGTGTTTTAACTACATATATCAGGATCATTGTAGAGTTTTTAAATATTTTTAAAAATTGTGGCATAATTTTAGCTTTAGTTGCTAATAATTTAAAGCACATTTGAGTAGTTTCATTCTTATTTGTTCACTTCTTTTAGCTCCATCCACCAAATATATTCCACTCTCTCATCAATCCAATTCTTTAAACGGGTTGCATGGCTCAACATCAAGGGTGTTCCGCCACACGCCTGGGATAGTCCAACTTCATAGAGCAAGGGATGCCACTCACAATATGCATATGGAGTTGATTAGAAATATGGTTGATGTAAGGTATAAAGATACCCAAGCAGAGATAAAGGCCATCAAAGATCACCTTCTTCAATCAACAACACTGTTTCAAAACCCAGGTATCCTGAAGATGATGACAAAAATGGGGAGAATACAAAAGGCATGAGAAAACTACATCCTCAATTTAAGAAAGCTCAAAAGAAGCCTAATCTATCGTAGCCAAAAAGGCATAGGAGGATGCCTTAGAAAAAGAAATGAGGAAAGATAAGAGAAGCAAGAATATTTTAGCATTACAAGAAAACCTTGAAAGACAGAGAGTCAAAAGAACTTGGGTTCTTCAACAGAGTTTCATGCAAGAAGACAACCTACAAGACAAGTGAAAAGCACTATTACATCAGTTTCTCAAACCTCTATAACAATAACCACTGCCATTGTACAAACTTGTGCTCTTTCAATCCAAACATCTGTTGGCATTACAAAAATGCAAACAGATGTTACAACCACAACAACACTTACATCCATTTCTAAGCCTATCAAACCAATTTGACATGAAACACCGACTGGTTATCTTAAAAGAAAACCACAAACACATACTCCATCATCACCACCAAAAGTACCAACACTATATACTGGGGGAGAAGATCAAATTCTTTAGTTTAAGAAAATCATTTTAAACATCTCATTAGGTGATTCCATCTTACACTTAATAACACATATACATAAAATAATGAAAGAATGATGTAGAGATTATCACTAGCACTAGGCTAGGGATGAAAAACAAGATGAAGATGAGGTGAGAGATTCGGTTATAGGGTGTATAGCTCCAAGTTTGGCTCCAAGCCTTCCAAATATCACTTCAAACCTCCATAATTTGTTGAAATCTTGTATTTTATGAGCTTGATTAAAGAACATGGAAGAATAGGATAGAAAGAGAGAGCCGTGAGCTAGAGGGGGTGTTAGTGTGGGTTTTGTTTGTTGACTTTTGTGTCTTAGAAGGGTGTAATAGTGTGAGACTTCTTACACAACTCAAGTCTTCATCATTTCTTGAATTTGTTCTTGATTTTAGTAGGTTTGATGATCAAAATGGAAAGGTGATGGTGTTGGTAGTGTGGCCATAAGTTTCTAGAGAAAAGAAGAGAGCTTTTAGTTGTTGTTTCAAATGAAAAGAAATACCACACTAATATGGAAAAGTCTTGCAAAAAATGATTTCAATCCAAGTAACTATGCCATGCAAGATCATTTTTACCAACCCAACAATGTGAGGTCAAGGGAAGGGGTGGTGAACGACTGAATTGTAGGGAAAATGGTTGGTCAAAACTTAACCCTTATCATCTAATGCCTTGTGGTGTAGTGTAGGAGGCAATTAGAATGTAATCTAGGTGTTTAGGGCTTAATTAAGTTGTTTTAGGTTAATTTAAGCCACCAATATGAATTTATTATATATTGCTAAATAAAATTTAACAAATAGTCTAAAATTTATTTGGGTGCGAAAACGTCAATTTTTGAAGCAATTAACAAGAAAGCGCGAAAATCAGGCAATAAAACGTCTATTTGTTATTTTATAAGTTTTCACACAATATTGCACCAATCCAAATAATAACGCCAGTAATTTTAATGTTCCAGGCATATTGGAACAGTTTCAGTCAATAAAAATTTACCGAGTTATCACCATGTTCGTTTCAAACAATTTTACCATCACACGATTTGACAAATATTTTTATTTATCGTATGTAAACCTATGCATTTAATTGGACTTTACTAGACTCCATTTGATATTGATTAAGTCTAAATATACATAATTAACGTAAAGTTGTTAACTTAAAGTGTACGGATTAACCTATTAAATTGCTGAGTGTCATATCATTCAACTCATCCCAACACAAATCCTCTCTTAATTCCTTCTGTTTTACTTCTGCAAGCTCGCCGGAAAACTTACTCCGGCCATCTTTCAAATTGTATCCTTCTGAGCACATTAGGTACATTTTTCTTTGTGCGTTTTGTTCATGATACAATAATAATAATCAAAAGCCCTCTGTTAATTTTAAATAACAGAGAGCAACGGTGCTTTATATTGGGAAATTAGGATCTAGGGTATTTAGAATGAATTTGGGGAAAATCGGCTTTTGCAAGGTCTACATTTATATATTCTTTTTAGCTTGGAATACAAGCGAACTGGGCCAACTGATACCATGTGTGCGTGTTAAAACTTGGATCGCCCTAGGGACCCATGTTTCATCCCCGACACCCCCTTTTTTGTTGTTTTTTAATCTATTTTAATCCTTTTTTCTTTTTTTTTTATAAATAACATTTAATATATATGGTAATTTGTTTTATACATAAAATACAACAAAAACATTAATTTTTACGGTCTGATATACTTTAATAAATTGAGTTAAAAGTTTTTTTAAACTATTATATTATTTATAAAATTAAAGTTTATAAATAATAAACTATATATATCTTTTATAAAAAAACAGAAAACATTAATTTAATTTATAAAAATTGTTTTTGTTAATTATTTTTATAAGTTTTACCAATTATTATTTTATCTAGATTTTTGTATATTTAAAATATGTTTTGAGTAATTAAATTAAAATATATAATATAAAATATAAACTTAATTTATAAAATCTATTTCAAATAAATAATTCTATAAATTATACCATATAATTATTATTCCACGTTTGTTTAATTAATTTGTTAAAATTAAATCTAATTAGATAAATTTATAAACTTTACTTAACTTAATTTCTTAAAATCTTAAATAAGTAACTATTTTAACTCTTATAATTCCCAAATTTTATCCATAATTCCCAAAATTTCCTATTAGTCCTATATTCTTTAAAATTAAATCCAAATTCATCTATTAAACCATATCTTTTAAACTAGCTAGGATTTTTTTTTTTGGAATTTTCCAACTTTATTTGCATCAATAACTATCTGTGTTTGCTAGCTTTACCAAATTGAGTTTACATAGCCCTTTTCCATTTTTAAACTTTATGGGGTTTAACATGTACATTTAATTGAACAATAGCATGTGCCATATGATATATCTTTATACATTTTGGCTTAGACATTACTCGGTGAACTAACGTTAGAAACAGTATAATCATTAACATTGGTCAAGCTAATTATAGTAGATAATAGCGATATAGGTCTAACAAGAAAGCGCGAAAATCGGGCAATAAAACGTCTATTCATTGACCGCTTTTTGGGGAAGTGAAGTTGATTGAAACAACATCATTTACAAAGGTTAACTTTTGAAGTTCCTTAAGTCACTAGGGTTGATTGTACACCATCATTTGTTCCTAATTTGTTTGTTTTCACAAGATTGTTTTAGATAAACTTTTGACATGCTAATTGCTAAACACATCTTTTATATCATATAAAAGCCAATGCATGCTTACAAATTATGTATAGTTTGCCCTTTTCATCTTAACATGTTTCAGAGAATATTACATGAAGTCTTTTGAGCAGTGAATCACATAGGAGCTCAAACTTAGTTTAAATCTTAATTTTAGAACATTTCTCCTGTTTGATTTTATGGATTATTATTTGAATTGGTATTTAATAAAATATTCAAACTTTAATTGATCATTAGCTTATGAATAATTTCGTTTTGCGTCGATGTTTCCACTATTGGTTAGAGTGTTACAATATATGTGAGCACACATGCATATGTTGTGTGGGAGGGGATTGTTTGTGCTTTTGAAAATCATGTATAGTGCTTATATTTTATAAAATCATAATTACTGAATATTTATTATCCAAATTCTTATATATCGTATGTATTTATTAATTATTACATATAGTTTGAAACATATTTTTTAGAGTTAATTACACTGTTAGTTCTTGTGGTTTGTGGAAAGTAACAACATCAGCTATTAATAGTTTAAAGTAAGAGTCTAAAGTTTTAACTTTTGAATTTGTAACATCCTAAGGTCTTAACCCTAACTTTTCTTAATTTTTATGTTAATTTAAGATGAAATGACCAAAATACCCTTTTGTAACTATAGGAGCCATATGTGTAATTCACTTTATTTTACCCAGGTGTCGACGAGGGCCCATTGATCAGGCTCCTCATCTGGGCTGCTCTATCGGGCTCCCTAAAAGGCTCAGTTTCACACTCTTAAGGATTTGGTGGTAAGTAAAAGAGCGGGAACAAGGAAGCCCATCAACTCACGTCGTCTTCCAAGTCACAGGCATTAAATGCCTGCAACAAGAGAGAGACGGCAAAAACCAGGGAAGTACGAGGATAGTACACGACTCATTAAATGCAAAGAGCATCTCGCTGGTGATCAAGGAACACGTATCCGATGTGATCAGAGATCTTCTCGGGCACATAAGATTATTGTTGGATCGCAATGGGATCCTGGCTAGACGATTAGCTTATCTTTCTATATAAGCTATGCACATGATCGTTAAAGGTATGCATTGAATAACCCTAACATTAACACACACATGCAACATTTACTTCGAACATTCTCTCCATTGCATTGAATACTCGAATCCTTGGATTCACACCAGATATTTTGGCAACTCCATCACGCTGCAATTATCTTTTGTCTCCGGTAAGTTTATTTATCCTGACACCGGAGCTTGGTCACGGATCCCCCCCGGTGGGCCTCTGTGACGAGGCTAACGATTTTTTGTAGACTCTAAGGAAGATCCTCTCTAAACATTGATAGGTCTCTTCAATCTCGAACTGGAGTTAGGGGATTCGACATTGGCACCGTCCGTGGGACCTCTGTCAACAGAGATATCCCAACAAGAACACTTATGTTTAGAAGGGTTTTCTTTCAAAGACGGCTCACAGAATGTTGATACATATGTCTGCTACCTACGTCTACGAGTCGTGTCAAAGTCTGTAACAGGATTTAATGTTAGATTTTGTGTTTGTATGTTTGTAAGTACCTTCGTACGAAGGTACTAGTCCGTATGGAGGTAACACTAGTCTGTATGGAGGTAGTTTTAGTTCGTACAGAAGTAATGTCCTTAGTTCGCACAGAGGTGTTCGTAGTATAAATAGGTGTTTGGACTTTGGGTTAGTTAGTACTTTTGTGGATCAGACGGCGAAGCTCTGTTCGTGTGTTTTCAGAATTGTAAACGTTATAACATTGAATGAAAATAGATAATTTGGTAATCTTATTATATTGTCACCTAACTAAAATCGGATTCCGCACGATATATGGACTAGGTTAACAAATTTAGACCTGAGCTATCTAAGGATTAACGATCCTCACAAGTGGTATCAGAGCTATGGTACCAATTCAATCGATCTAACAGTTGATTCAATCACATACGCTCATGAATTATGGATTTTTGAGGGTTTTTAGACGTAAATCATCAAATAAACGGACAATGCATGCACAAAAATTAAAATTGAAACCATAGGATTGTTTAGAATTGAATTTTGACAATGTCTGTAAAAGAATCATCATGAAATTCAAAGAAATAAAGATTTTGGATCGAAAAATTGAATCAGATTTGTTTAAACGTAGAAAATACCTCCGCACGAAGGTTCTCCTTCGCACAAAGGTAGTTACCTTCGCACGAAGGTACCCAAAATGCCTAAAAAATAAAAGAAGTCATTTTTTGATTGTAATGACAAGATGAGTGTAGAAAAATTTTGTTATAGAATTATTTTCGAGATTTTAATGACAAATACGGACTGTTCTAGGACACCGTCGGGAGCTTCAGAGAATAGATTTGATGATACAATGACAGAGAGTTGAAGAGAATGGGATAGTCACGGATACCTATGGAGAATGATTATCATTTGGTGTGGTGACTATTAATGGGCCTAAAAGAAAAATCCGCATTGATGAAAAACATACTTTTGTGGACCAAAATGACACATTTTCTTCATAGTTGAGTTTTTCAATGAAAAGATAGGACCGAATTTGCTTGTTTTGAGGGGGAAATTCATTGATAAGTTTTAGAGATGTCAAAATTTGAAGAAATGAGGGGAATAAAAATTTCATAGAATATATTGAAATTACTGCATTTTTGAAATTCGTGACATGCAACAGTATTTGGGTGGTTCTGACTTCAAATTGTCCGGGGATACATAAGATCTGGATTCATTAGTTTGTGATCAAAGGAAGTTCAAATTTTTCAGATCATGACCAAATTGATGTCTTAGGGTTTAAGTCCCGAGTCTTCGTCAAGTCGGATAGTAGGATTAGTGTCAGGAAATGCATCAGTATTATTGATACTTAAAATATATCACATCTTTGTGATAGTCTAAAGTGTCAGAATGTTTAAAACTTCGAGTAGAGGAATTGTTTTTCGGACTAACCGCTAGGGAATGATGAAGAGGAAGAATGTGATTCTGATTGTGGAAGAATGTTTCTTAGATCTGAATGTGTCACTAGATGATTTGTTATTCGATTAAGATTTGCTGATTAAGGAGATTACTGTTTCCACGATCAATCATTCAGGAGTGTGCTTAAAGGTGATTACCGAAAACGGGATTTTAGATTTTCGCGGGTGTTCACAAACTTGAAGTTTACCGGTGTGGTGATTCGAAGTTTCTATCAATTGCCGGTTGGGTTTTTGAAGAGTAAGAGATTTAGCTAATGTGCTAAAGTGTTAAATAAAAAACCGAACGAAGATGTGGTTATAGTCGAAACAAAGAAACTGCATTGATTAGTTTCAAGTTGGTGATTATTCATGGAGATTGCAGTTAAGTAAATTAGAGGAGGTTGAGAACCATGCAAACAAAGACATGAAGATTTATTTTAGGGGAATTTGTATATAATGAAGATAATGCATGTCCGAATAATCAATTAAGGGGGAATCAATTGAAGATATCAAGATGCCTGATTGAAGTTGAAGAATTTTCAAAACAGCTCTCATATTTCAAGATCAAGATTAGTGACGACCAAGGAGGAATTTGTTGGTGCATATTATGTATGTCCGCCACTGTGTGAATAAGCTAGATATAGCGTGTGTTGAATATTGTATAGTTGAGACACGAGCATATGACTTTAGATAGGACAAGAGAGGTTCGTACGAATGTAACCTTCATGAGGAGTTAACCCTCGTGAGGAGGTAACACCTCCATGCGGAGGTAACTACCTCTGCACGGACTAGTACCTCCCCCAGAGGGGAAATGCTAGAGAAATTTTGTTTCTCTAGCTTGTAAATAGGGATGGCAATGTGTCGGGTTCGGGTCGGGTATTGGTAATCCAATAGCTATACCCGGTTATAAAATCGCATCCCGTACCTGACCAATACCCATCGGGTATCGGGTATACCCATTAGTTTGTTAAAAGATATACGTTGGGATTTTTAAATAATTTTTTTACTATTATAATTCTTATATTATTTTATTTATACGACTATTATAAATTTAAAATGCACATTACAGACATATAAGTTTTATCATAAATTAATAATAACTTTATAATAATTACACACTTAAATGTATATACTTCATATACTAAAAGAAATATTTTTTTTCACATTATGAACATACTAAAATATGTCATTAATAAACAACGGTTAATTGAAATATAAATAAAAAATCGGGTATATGGTCCGGTATATAGTTTGGGTAAACGGGTATGTGGTTTTGGGTAATCGAGTCGGGTATCACCTAATCCCATACCCGCGAAAAATTTTAAAACTAATCCCATACCCGACCCAATACCCGTCGGGTATCGGGTATACCTGTCCCATCTGTGTCGGGCTTCAGGTATACCCGTTGGGTTTGGGTATTTTTGCCATCCCTACTTGTAAATGATGTATACCCTTTTAGTTTTAATGGAAAGCTTCCGCTTCTACTTCTTTTTAATAACTTTCTACCGAATTAGTGATATCTCGTCCAAACTTCCATTTAAACCCACCAGATCATGGACTTACACAGAATGACAACCCCACCTCCGACCAACTCTTAGATTTCGAAAGTGACACAGACATAAGAGAAGCTGATCACCATCAAAGATATCACCAGTGAGTTTGAAAACGTCACAGACATAGAGCCACCACCATCCAAAAGAACGACATCACCCTAGAGTTCATGTTGAAGCACAAAGACTAGTTACGAAAACAACTTGATAATCTGGAAAATTTGGAAATACTAGAGAGTTTATGATCAAGGATTGTCTTCGAAACACCCCAAAGTTAAGGCAACACCTCTTCTCGTGACGGGGATACAAACCCAGACCCTTTAGCTACTTCATGGCAGTGTTCAAGCAAATGACTCCTGAAGAAAAGGCCATGATACTAGAAGAAAAAGGAGGTAATAAGGGAAAAAAGATCAAAAGGATGATGAAAGCAAGGGTAGTGATGTGATTGACAGACCTTACCTGCCCAAGGACCTTGCAGAGGTCTCTAAGTTTACCAGAAGTATAACAAAGGCACCGTTACCTCCAAAGCTAAAACCACCTAGCAACCTGGATAGGTACGATGGGACCAAGGACCCAGAGACCACCTTCATGCTTTCAGAGGAGCCGGTCAGGTTGGCCGATGGTCTATGCCCACCTGGTGTCATATGTTTGTGCAAACACTGACCGAAGGAGCCCGCCTTTGGTTCAATATCCTTCCGGCAGGAAGTATCGACAACTACGAGGACCTGTGTGAGAAGTTCCTCAAGAACTTCAACCAGCAGAAAAAAGTGATCAAGAACCCGAACGAGATCATGCACATCCGTCAAAGAGATAACGAACGAGTAGACCAGTACATGGAAAGATTCATCAAGGAAAGCATGAAGAGAAAGGGGGTCCTCGAAGTAATAAAGATTAGCAGTTTCATCAATGGGTTAAAGCACACACAGCTATGTGAGAAGCTAGGGGAGGAGTTCCCCAAGACATTCGATGGCCTCATGGATAAGTTAGGTCCTTTGTCAGGGGAAACGATACCAGCAGCAAAGCCAAGGAGTTGGATACTGGATCCCGGATGATCAACACCACTCCCTGATCACAAGAAAAAGGTAACCTTTACTCCAAAAACCTCCTTATGATAAAATGCATCATGACGAGCCTCAACCCACCTTTTCCCCTTAGAAGCCACAGGGGAGGGGACAACTCTTATTATGTCAATTTCGCTCCCTTGACTAAAACCCAAGCGAAATAATGGCAACTGTGAGAGTCAAAAATTCCTTCACAAAACCACCTCCCCTCAAGCCAGGACCGAATGCCTACCCTAATCAGTATTGTGAATTTCACAAGGGATGTGGTCACAAGACAGACATCTGCATGTATTTGAAGAAGGAGATTGAACTGGCAGTCAAAACAGGGAAGTTGTCCCATTTGATAAGAGAAATAAAGGAATGAGGGGATAGGAAAGGGAACGATACGAAGATAGAAGAACTAGAAAGAGGTTTTGTAGACATGATTAAAAGAAGAAACAAATATAATTCTACCCGGAGTGTCAAAGCCAGGGTGCTGGAACCCCTGGATTGCATAAAAGCACCCATACTCATGCCTCATCTGGAGGAACATGAAATTCAAAGGCTACCCCTCAACATCTCGGCAAAGATAGCAGGACATAAGGTAGCATGAATTCACATGGATGGAGGAAGCAGGGTGGAAGTGATATACGAGCATTGCTTCCTCAGGTTTGAAAGAGACATAAGAGACAGGCTGGAGGAAGACTCCATGTAGAGGTGTACAAATCAGTTAATTTCAAAAACCGGTTCTGCTTATTAACCAGTTCGATTAATTTCAGCATTTATAAAAACCGGTTATTAAAAAACTGGTTCCGGTTTGTAACCGGTTTTAAATTCCAAAACATGTAAATGGTTATAACCCGTTGTGTAATCGATTAGAAAAACATGTTTTTTTAACTTATATAAAAATCGGTCAAAAGAACCAGTTAAAGGACCGGTCAGAAAACCGATAAAAAAACCGGTTCAGCAGAGAATTATGTTTTTTTTTTTAGATTTTTTTGATGTTTTTTTTGCTGAAAATGCAGTTTTTTAATATAAAAACCTAACTATGAAAATATAAAAACTTAAAATATAATATCATTAAGTCTTGGAACAAACGGTTTTACATAACAATGAAAATACGAACGATAAATGTAACAAATGAAATACATAACTTAAAATATTAATCCGCAAGAAGGTCCACTAATATATATATATTTTTATAGTGCGACTACAACAGTAATAATATATCTTGAGCCTCGTTTAATCTTCTTCGCTCAAACCTGAACTTGAACTATTGCGTAGAAAGTCATCAAATGCGGCTTCTTCGTCGGTCATTGGGGTTGTCAATTCGGCTTTGACCTCGTCCTCGTACACTTTCCTTCGTATTCCAATTCTCCCTCAGGTGAGCGGATGTGTTGAGATCTCTCCGCCGCATCCAAGTAATCTTTCAAGCAAATCGACAACTCAACCGCTTTTGGTGTTAGTCGAGTCCTCCTTATCGAAATCACCCTACCACTAATAGAAAAAGCAATTTCCGAAGCTACCATAGAAGCTTGGACCGTTAGCAAATCTCGGGCTATTGTGGCTAAGATCGGAAATTGATCTTCCTTACTTTTCCACCAAGCCAACTAATAAAAAATTTTAAATTCTTGTGAGGTCATCATTTGTAGAAAGTTCGACCCACCATGCCGACCAAGTTCGCTACTAGTAGTGTTACCATGTTGCATTTGACTCGACTCATCATACAATTGTTATAAACAAACAAATCTTGATCTTCCATACTTGAACCTTCACCGAAAGCAGCATTTCTCATTGATTCGTGAATGTGTGACGAGGTTGTACCATATTTTGTTATATAAACATCAAACATTTTTAAAAGTTGATCGTTGAAACGAATTTTTGCGGCTTCACCAAAGTTAGGTTCTTGTTTGGTGTTTAAATTCAACTCGTTTGCAATTTTTTTCAATCAAAGACCCGATTCCAAAAACATTTAAGCAAGGGTTTAAAAGCGGCGACTCAAGTGAAAACCGCGGGTAGTTCTGTAAAATATGTTTAGTCCTTCATTGGGGTTACCATATCATAATATGGCCTACCTCTAACCGACATCTTGTTTTATTTTAAACACATTTTAAACAAATTGTGAAGCACCAATGAACTTGTTGGATAATAAACCCCCGATACAGTTTTTGTTGATGTTTTGAAAACTTGAAGAATTGTGTAACCGTTTCAATAGTAGCCAACCTGATGGGTGGTAAGGCGAAACCTTTCTACGACTAGACAAAGAGTTATGAAATTCTATTTAACTTTCTTTTTGCAAAATAGCTTTTTCAAACATGGTGCAAGTCAAGTTCCATCTATGAGCAACGTCCCAATTGGGTCCTAAGCATATTCGACCCGCTTCCTTACACATTTTACATATTTTGAATGTCTATGCATGTGACTATATATGTGACGTAACATTTTTTGAAAGCTTCTTTTTGTGGTTTAATAACCTTTAAACCGTCTTGAACGGCCAAATTTATGATGTGTGCAATACATCGACTATGGAAAAACAAATACCGTTACAAATCGGTTTGTATTTTAATTTTAAATGCATTACCGAAACCGTATTGTTTAAGGCAGTGACACAAATATACGAGCCGGGTGAACCGTGCGGTGCGGACCAAACATCGCTAGTCAAGTTAACCGGTTTCTAATTTTTCAAAATAACAAATTAATTCTTGTTTAGCATTTTTCCACAATTTTAAACAATCCCTCATAAGAATAGCACGACTTACATGGGTGTATCATGGTTGGAGAGCTCTTTGAACCATCTTTGTGTAGCGTTGGTTATCGAAATGGTTGAACGACAAACTTTCTTGGATTACAAACTTCGCCATTTCCACCCTAGCAATATCGTAATTGTAGGCGAACAAAGAAGCGCCTTCACTTGCCATGGAAGCTTGACCACTAGCGGGTTGTTGTTTCAATGCCTTGCAAAATGGTTTTTCGATGTGTTATCTCAAGGTGGTGTTTGCTTCTTTGGCGTAAAAACCATTACAATGATGATAGGGCACTTTTTTTCCCATTGGCCATCTCGCACAAATCGAAATGTGACCAAATTTCGGGGTTGCGCTTCGTTGGAAGAACACGAACCACCGTGTCGGTTGTAGACTCACCAACATTGACCGAATCATGAGCACTAGAGCTTGCCATACTTTTTTAACAATTATCGAACAAGATTGTGAGCGTTTTTAAGAATTTTCGGAAATTTAGAGAGTGGTGTGATTGAACCTAAACACCCACAACCCTTTTATTCTAGTTGGATAAGGTTTCTAGGAAAAAAACCAAAAAAACGGTCAATTTCACTCCAAACGGTCATATGACCGTTAAGCATGCTGGCACAAAAAAAAACCGGTTTAACCAGTTTTAAAAACCGATTTAACCGGTTTTTAAACCTGGTTTTTTTAACACATCAGTGGTTAACTGGTTGTAAAACTGGTTTTTTGTTTAATCCGGTTTTAAACTTGTTTTTATAATAACCGGTTTTATAACCGGTTTTTGCATCAAAGTTTATAACCGACTATTAATCGGTCAAACCGGTTTAAACCGAACCTGTTATAGAAAAAACCGGTTACAAAAAACTGGTTTCAGTTTTTTTTGTCGGTTACGATTATAAAACCTTTTTTTTTGTACATCTCTAACTCCATGTCCCTTGTGGGCTTCAACAACAGTGTTTCACACCCTTTGGGGAAGATAAGGCTCCCACTCACAGTGGGTGTAGGTGACAAGGTAAGAACTATAGAGCTGGTATTTACTGTGATAAGGTTACCCTTCAAGTAAAATGCCATACTAGGGAGACCGGGCATTGGGGACCTTCAAGCACAAGCTTCAACCCCTCATGGAGCCTTAGTGTTCTAGAAACCCAGAGGGCTCGCTTGGATAAAGTTCTCCTACAAGGTAGTATCTTCAGTCTCAGAAAAGGGGACGAGAAAGAAGTCCAAGGAAGAAGGGATAGAGGAATGGGTCCTTAATGAAAGATTCCTAGAACAGACTGTACGAGCAGGTGCACACCTGAGTGACAAGTGTAAAAGCGCCCTCAAGGAGTTACTACTCTTCAATATAGACGTCTTCGCGTTTCAAATGGAGACATGTGGCATACTTTGAAGCTTGACAGAGCACCGGCTTAATGCCCATAGTTACCGGTCAAACAAAAGAAATGAAGCATGGGGCCGCAGAAGAGGAGAGCAATATGTGAGGAAACCAGGAAGCTCCTGAGGACCGGTATTGTAAAATAGGTCAGATATCCTACCTGGTTCTCAAACCCAGTGATGGTGGGTAAAAAATGGAGGGTGGAGGTTGTGCGTGGATTACAAGGACTTTAACAAATCATGTCCGAAGGACTGTTATCCCCTACCAGAGATCGACGTTCAAATAGATTCCTTTTCCCAATACCCCTTAAATGCTTTCTGGATGCATACAAGGGGTATCACCAGATTCAGATGTCCCTGGAAGATGAAGAGAAAACAACATTCATGACGGACGAAGGAACCTTCTGCTACACCAAAATGTCGTTTGGGCTCAAGAACGCAGGTGCAACCTACCAGAGGTTCATGAACACGTTGTTCAAGGGCCATCAGAAACTAAACCTAGAGGTATAAGTGGAGGATATTGTAATCAAAAGCTTCACAGAGACCCTGATGCTGGAAGATGTGGCAGAAACAATCAGAACCATGCAAGAAGTAAACATGAAACTAAACCAGGAACATGCTACTTTGGGGTAGAAGAGGGAAGGTTCCTGGGGTTAGTGGTGACCAAAGGAGGTATCAAAGTTAACCTAGAAAAGACGTAGGTGGTAGTGGAGATGAGATCCCAAGGTCCCTCAAGGAAATTCAGTAGTTAAATGGAAGGCTAATCGCACTCAACCGTTTTTATCAAAAGTTGAATATTTACCATTTAATCTCATAAGCTCAGGTCCTAATTTGTTTTACCTAGTTCAATATGCGTAGAATTCATTTTAAACTAGTGACAAGTTCAAGATTTACTATTTAATCTCAATATTTCATTATTCTGATCAACGTTTACAGGCTGAGATAAATTTGAAAGGGCTTCGCCTTATCAGTCAACAAAATAGATACAGACTCAAGACCCTAGCATACCTATATATAGACAGGTCACTTCATGCGTAGTGAACTAGTCTACCTTCATACGAAGTAAACATACAACCAAAATAAATCTAACATTTTGCCCTATTACATCTATGACATGACCTAAAGACGTAGGCGATAGAAATTCTACATCAACAAACTCCCCCTTGGATATTGCCGTAGTCTTGGTCAGGCTTCAAAATCTTCATAAAGTTAAACTTTTGTCTCCCGAAAAAGTTCTTTCTTGGTTTTCGACGTTCTTCGGTTGGTATTGGTGTTTGATCTGTCGCTGGAGCCCATTTCAAAAACTGAAATCTTCTGAACTATCTTTTCTTCCTTGTGCATCTGCTTCCCGAATTCTTTGCCTTCCAGTTCACGCCACTGTGATTTCCACATCTTTCCTGAATTAATACTGTGTGCATAGCAAATATTGATCACACCTTGGTATTGCATCGCCTGAATTTTCTTTTTCACCTTGTAGCATATCTTATTGTAGAATAAACATTCAATGTCTTTCTCTGAGCAATTTGTTAGCCACTTCGGGCTAGAATTCGTATAGCCCTCCATATACCTTCAGACTTCAGCACTATCACTACTTCACCTATCTCGATATCATATTGCCCCCACTTAAAGAATTCGTTGAAGTCTGGTTCAATCTTCATCAGTGGCATATTCTTCATTGCACATGGCCGCTTCACAATCAGAGTAATATCCTTCTCTTAAGTGACTAGATCAATCTAGATTATCTTTTTTGGAATATGCGGCATCCTGTTATGAAATCCATGTGTAGCTTCATATTTTATCAACTTCCACAATCTTTGATCATTAAATTTCATCTAATAGTTGATAGACTTGGTTTGGCACAACTCCTCAACATCCCACCATGGTAAAGTCTGGATATGACATAAATATCTAAAATACTGAACTCCAAACTCTCGTTTCACTGCATACACATTCAACTCTGGAATCCAACCCCAACTTAAGATATCTCCTAAAGATTTGTCTTGATCTCTTGTGAAGAAAGCCAGTGGTCGTCTGAATTTACGTTCTTTCGGCAACTCTTTGAACCATGTCTTCTTAGCTTCAAGACTTTCTTTTTTAGTTAACTGCCTTGGAACATTTCCTTCTTTCACTGTCTCCTCAACCCTTCTTTTTAACAAATCATCCGTAGCCTCAACAAACATTTATTGAATAGTTGGGAAGTCATCTGTTCGTTCACCAGTGTATATAACATTCTCATCATCAAAATCATCCTCCACGATAACCCGATCATAGTTATCAGCATCTGCCACATATTTATAAACATAGTCTTCTGGTTTTGAAGCACTTATGTTGTTTAGTTCCTCTTCAAAATCAAATTCGAAAAAATTCTCATCATCCCCCAACATCTTGGCTATTTCCTCCTTGGTGTAATTGTGTACAAACTCCCCTTCCTCTACACAATGCTCCAGTTAGAATACTTTAGGTTGTGGTAATTTAAGGAACAACCGTTATAGGAGTAACGTCTGTGAGGATTCCTGAATGCTCTGCATCATGAACATAATCTTTGTTCCCCTGTCTTTGTGCATTATCCTCCTGATTCGCTTCGTTATTCAAATAGGCATCATAATCAAACGAATCGTTCATCTTAGCCTAAAAATACCAACCCTGTTCTCCCTTGATTATCATCGTTTTCGTCACCTTTATCATCATCATCTTTCTTTCCATCACCTTCTGTATTATCATCACCATAATCATCATCATTTTCACCATCATCATTATCATCATCATCCTTTTCCTCTTCAGCATTGAACAACTCTATATCTCTGATCGACTTCTTAGTCTTTTTCACATTATAAGGTACATCAATAACCGATCCAATCAACGCATACTTGGATATATCAATCTCGGGCTCTGGTTCTTGTTCAACATGCGTTATAATAGGAATAACATCTAACTTTTCTTTTCCTTTGCTTGCAACCGCAGCCTCAGCTTCAGCTTTTCAGGCTCTTTCAGCAGCCCTATCCTTTGCCTCTTCAATCTCAATCAAATCATACTCATCATCGAAGTTTATATTGAATCTCTTCTCAAGCACTTTGTACAAAACATCAAACTTCTTTGCATTCATAGATTTTTCGACTTCAAGATCTTGCACCAGTCTATGAAGTCTTTCACTTTCAGTAGAAACATTAGTAACACATTGGAACTAACCGCACATTTTCAGCTTCAAAATGATTGACTCTGTTTTCCAAATCATGAATCTCCTGATCATTAAAGAAATCTCCTTTGAAGCCCGCAAAATGAAAATCATCTTCAAACATTGTAGGACCCGTAGGATGAGATTAACGTCTAGCTGATTAACGACAAACATGGTAAATTGCATATTATGTTACTTACATACTAACATGTGATAACTATATGTCAATCCAAAGTTTAACGCAATCGTGATTACCATTGTCACCAAAATGACAAGGTGTAAAATAGTTTATTTAAGAATACCACAAGAATACGGGTGGTGCGTTAATCATATAGCTCTATAATTGTTAAGGGAGGCTAGCAAGGTTAATGAGCATATAGACACAAGTATACATAGCATGCGATAACAAGAATAATCCAAGTTTCATGTTTATAATGGATAGAGTGTGATTATAACAAGTTTTAATATGAATCGTGATTTGTATAATTGTACATGTTGCACCCAAAGTGTGTAAATGGAAAAATGGTTCGAGTATACTCATAGTTTGCGTTAAGCTTTCCGAAACCGTGAAACTTGGGTGATGGAATGGGTGGACCGGGATCCGAAGTTACCCTATAAATGGGAATTAAGGCAAGTAAGTTTCTGGGTTAACATAACTAGTAAAGAAAGTAAATTTAACAATTACATCAGTTTATAGTCAAGTATTCCCCGAAGCGGTCATGGAGATTCAAGTAGGAGGTAGGATGATATGCATCCATTTAAACCTCATCATAAGAATTCACCAAAGTACAACGATTGGTAATGAATGTACATAAAGGAAAATACAAAAAGTAAAAAAAGGAAAATCATACAAGGGTGGTGTAGGAAAAGTTTGAATAGCCAAGGTTTTCATGGTCCATACACTAATTCGACACATAAGCCTAGGCTTGGTTGATGTGCACACTTGAGGTTGCTCATGACCTCAATCAAAACATAAAGTTTGGGACTTCATAGGCTCCAATACATAGACTACAACTACAACATGTATACAAGTTTTAGGCTGGTCCAAGAACATGTTGGGTAGGCTATGAACATGAAGAGTATGCCAAACATGTTGAAACCAGCAAAACCGAAGGTTTCTAAGCATCTTGGAACTTCAAACTAGAGTGTTACACCTCTGAGAAATCTTGGGTAACATCCTCATTTTAAGTTCAAGATGATAGGAAGCAAGAACAAGGGAAGAAGATAGGTGAAAGGTGAGTTCTTGCACTCACTTTTGAACTTGGAAGAATACTGCCCTAACTTGAGTTTTCAGCAGATTATGGAGCTTAGAATGAGAGTTTAGGATGGTGTAAAGGAGAAATGAGGGTTCAGAGTCTTGTATTTATAGTGCGTGAGGTTAGGTGAGTGTTTAATGAGGTTTAGAAGCCCCTTGGTGGAGAATGGAAGTGGAAATTGGAGCCGTAAATACAAGATTCAAAATTTATATTTTAGGGTGGAGGTTGGAGCCAAAAATACAGATTCAAAATGTGGGTTTTAGGAGGAGGAGGTTTGGCTTTTTTCACAAATGGTCCCCCAAGTTTGTTAAGTATGCAATTAGGGCCCCAAAGTTAGGTTTTAGGGTGTTTTAGAGTGCTTCTCGTGTAGTTTCAAGCGTGTAACAAGTATGCAAGTATCGTAATCTTAAAAGTGATTCCAAGTATGTCCATGTATGTGAAATTATGTTAAACAAGTATCGGTAGTGCTGGTCGTAACACATAGTTGTCGGTTATCACACGAAATGCAAGTATAGGCGATTTACAATCTATAACACATAATTGCTAGTATAATTAACATGTCGAAGGTGTTTACAAGTATAATTCGATGTATTATGATGTATAATAAGTATCAAAATCATTAATTGTTGGTTGATCACAAGTATTGCACGTAAACGCGTTGAAAGTCGGTTATTTGCACGTATCATCACATAGTTTCGAATTAGGGTTTATTGCATGCAATTACAAGTATAAATTGAACATAACAAGTATAAATGGAACATACTTGATATAAATATGATTTTCATTATGATCGGTGTCTCAGACTACAGTTGAAAATACGATACAAGTACAAGTTTCCGAAAATAGAAAGTTTCAAAAAATGGAAAGTACAACAAGACTTGATAAGTATGGAAAGCGTGGAAACGCAGAGCGTTACAATCTCCCCTATTTTAGGAAATTTCATCCTTGGTCTTCATATCACTTTCGAGCTCCCAGGTAAACTCGGTGGCACGCTTTCCTTCCCATCGTACCTTTACTATGGGAATCCGGTTGCGCCTCAATTGCTTGATACCTCGGTCCATGATTTCGCCCGATTTCTCCACAAAATGAAGTGACTTGTTGATTTGAAGATCTTCGAGCGGAACTTGAGTTCTTCATCGGCCAAACACTTCTTGAGGTTCAACACATGAAACATTGGATGGACATTGTTGAGCTCTTGAGGCAAGTCGAGGCGGTACGCCACTTTGCCAATCCTTTTGTGAATCTTGAAGGGACCTACAAAGTGAGGAACGAGTTTGCCCTTCTTACCAAAGCGAACAACACCTTTCCATGGTGATACCTTGAGAAGCACTTGATCACAGACTTCGAATTCCAATGGTTTACGACGCTTGTCGACATAGCTTTTTTGTCGACTTCGAGTCTTGAGAAGATTTCGCGGATTTGCATGATCTTATCCATCGTCTCTTGTATGAGCTCTGGACCGGTGATTTGTGCTTCACCGACCTCATGCCAACAAATAAGCGAACGACACTTACGACCATACAATGCCTCAAAGGAGCCATTTGAATACTGGAGTGGTAACTGTTATTGTACGAGAATTCTCTCAATGGTAAATGTACATCCCAATTTCCACTAAAATCAATTACACGCGAACGGAGCATGTCCTCAAGGGTTTGAATAGTATGTTCGGTTTGTCAATCCGATTGAGGATGAAATGGCATACTAAGATTAAGATGCATACCCATCGTAGTTTGAAACGTTTGCCAAAGGCGAGAAGTGAAACGACCATCGCGGTCAGAAATGATGTCAATGGGGATACCATGACGACAAATGACTTCATTCGTATAGATATGAGCTAAATTCTCAACTCGATAGTCCTCACAAATGGAGAGAAAGTGAGCAGATTTGGTCAAGTGGTCAATGATTACCCAAATGTTATCATGACTGGAGGAAGTGTGATGGAGTTTGGTAATGAAATCCATGGCTATACTCTCCCATTTCCAAACTGAAATTTCTGGTTGTTCGAGTAACCCAGAGGGACATTAATGTTCAGCTTTGACTTTGGAACACGTAAGACATTTTGAAACGTTGACAGCGATATCTTTCTTCATTCCAAGCCACCAATAAGATGTACGAAGATCGTGGTACATTTTATCAGTGCCAAGTTGAATAGAGTATCAGGATTTGTGAGCTTCTTTCATCAAGAAGACACGAAGGTTGTTACGATTAGGAATCTAAACACGATCTAGATAGGAAAGAATACCATCGGATCTATATTCGAGTTGGTTTTCACCACATTTCATTTGTTGAAGAGGTTGTCCTCTTTGATGGACGAATACTGTGCTTCAAAATATGCTCTTGGAGGTTGTGCAAGGTTTGATAACAACGAACACTCTTTACATGAGTTTTACGACTAAGAGCGTCGGCCACAACATTCGCCTTACCAGGGTGATAGCGAATCTCGCAGTCGTAATCATTTAACAACTCTACCCAACGAAGTTGACACGTTTTGAGTTCCTTTTGATCGAAAATGTGCTGAAGGATCTTATGGTTGGTGAAGACCACACACTTGGTACCATAAAGGTAGTGTCACCATATTTTCAATGCAAAAACAACTGCTCCAAGTTCAAGGTCGTGCGTAGTGTAGTTTTTCTCATGGATTTTGAGTTGTCGAAGCTTACGCGATAACCTTGTCTCGTTGCATGATAACACAACTAAGACCTTGGTTTGAAGCATCGCAATACACGACGAAATCATCGTTTCCATCAGGTAGAGTGAGGATAGGTGCATTACAATGCATGTCCTAGAGGATTTGGAAAGATTCCTCTTGTTCAGGACCCCAAACAAAAGGCTTATCTTTTTTAGTCAAAGATGTGAGAGGGACAGTGATTTTTGAAAAGTTTGAAATGAAACATCGATAGTAACCAGCTAAACCAAGAAACGAACGGATTTTGGATGGGGACGTAGGAGCATCCCAATTCTTCACAACTTTGATTTTCGCAGGATCAACATGAATAACAAGTTCGTTGATGATATGAACAAGGAATTGAACCTCTTTTTGCTAAAATTCACATTTGGAGAATTTGGCATAAAGACGCTTAGTACGCAAAAGTTGGAGGATAAAACGCAAGTGTTGCTCGTGCTTTTCTTGTGTCTTGGAGTAGATAAGGATATCATCAATAAAGACGATGGTAAAGCGATCGAGATAAGGTTTGAACACGTGATTCATCAAGCCCATGAAGATTGCAGGTGCGTTGGTCAAACCAAAAGGCATGACCACGAACTCGTAGTGATCGTATCTAGTACGAAACACGGTTTTTGGAATGTCCTCTTCGAGAACCTGAAGTTTGTGATAGCCAGAATGAAGATCGATCTTGGAAAAGCATGTTGCGCCTTGGAGTTGGTCGAAAAGGTCGTCGATGCGGGGAAGTGGGTATCGCTTTTTGACGGTAAGCTTGTTGAGCTCATGATAATCGATGCACATTCGAAACGAACCATCTTGCTTCTTGACGAAAAGGACAGGAGCACCCCAAGGAGAACTACTAGGGCATATGAATCCTTTATTGAGCAACTCTTGAAGTTGGCTTGACAATTCTTGCATCTCTAAAGGTGTAAGACGATAAGGAGCTTTCGCAACGGGTGTTGCACCGGGGATGAGGTCAATACGAAAGTCAACTAAACGGGAGGAGGAGGACCAGGTAGGTCTTCAGGAAAGATGTCAGGTTAATCACACACCACTGGGACATCACTTACGCCTTTTCCTTTGCCCTTTTCTTCCACAATATGGGCTAAAAAGGCAAAGTACTCCTTACGTAAGTACTTGTTCGCTTGGGTGCATGACATGAGTTTGAGACCTTTTGATGGCCTTTCGCCATAGATGTTCATGGTGTCACCAGACAGAATAGGAAGTTGAACAAACTTTTCGTGACAAGCGATTTAAGCATGGTTCTTACAAAGCCAATCCATGTCTACTATGATATCGAAACTACCCAATTGCATGGCTATGAGAAAGTAGATAACTCGTGATTGTTAAGAGTGAGAAAGCAGTCATGAAGGATAGAGTCAACAATGATAGACTTGCCATTGGCAACTTCAACGGTGAAAGATTTTGGAAGTTTTAAGCGTGTACATTTTTACATTGGTTCGAATTCTACGGATACAAAACTCTTATCCGCACCAGTATCAAATAATAATGAAGCATACAAACTATTAACTAGGAATGTACCGTTCACGACTTCATTGTCGTGATGCGCCTGATTTTGGTTGATGTTGAATGTGCGACCATGAGGTGCTTGTTGTTGTTGTTATTGTTGTTGTTGTTGTTGCTCTTGATTGTTTTGTAGGCATTGGGGTCAAAGGTGAGTTGTATCACCACATTTGAAGCAGGCTCGAACGTTGTTGGTAGGAGCTTGACGATTTTAGTTTTGAGGAGGTTGCTAGGCTTGGTTGCCTTGTGGTGCGGGGCCACTTCGGCATGCGATGGTTACATGCCCAAACCAATTGCAATTCGTGCAATGGAGACATGCGATGTTGGCTGGGTGTTGGTAATGACAAGTGGTACACTTGGGATGAGTCTCAGTGTATGGCTTTCTAGCGGGTTCTTGAGGGGGATTTGGGTTGGTGATAGCGTTGCAACTTTGGTTTTGAAACTTTCGTTTCTTACCATTGTTGTTTCATGGTTGAGACATGGCTTCTTTGGGTTCAGTAGTGGCTCGGTTTGCAGATTTGGTGGTGATATGGGTTCAGGATTGTTTGTCTTGCACTCGATTATCGTTGATACTAACAGCTAGGCGAAAAACGAGTTTGATGTTTTTGGGTCTTGCAGCTTGTATGGCGTCACGAATGGCGGGAGGAAGACCATGAAGATATTTCCTAATTGCACGCTCAGGGGTGTTAACAAGGTAAGGAACGATAATGCTTAACTGCTTGAAGCGGGTGGTGTAACTAAGGTTATCATCACCCACTTGTTTGAGGTTCCAAAATACTTCCTCGAGCTTTTCCTGCTCATGTGGAGGACAGAATTCTATCATCGTCGTTTCCCTTTCCTCAATCCAGGGGAGGGCATAGGCATCTTCATTGGAGTGGATGTTGCGCTTGTTTGTCCACCAGTCGAGAGCTCTCGACTAAAAGACGCCAGTTGTGCTTCGAGTTTTAGGTGCTCAGGACACTCACTGTTGATGAATGTCACTTCAATGATATTGAACCATTCAAGCATTACGGTGACACCGTCTTTGCCAGTGAATGGCCTAGGGTTGCAAGTGACAAAGTGCTTGTATCTGAACGAGGTTGGCTTAGGTAGATCAATTTTGGAATTGACCAATGAGTTAGGGTATTGGCAGTAACTTTGCTCATGATATCGGGGATTACATGAGCCATTTGCTTGGCCATGAACGCAAACATCTTCTTGCTAGAGTTCGACTTGGAACTCTTTTTGGAGTTGGAGAGACGGATGTGAGGCATCTACAAGGTTGAATAGAAAATATGAGACTTGATCATAATGTTTTTGAAAGAATAATTTGCATAATTTACCATGTAATATGTAATATGTCACTTAGCACACAGTTTCAAGTAGTTCATATAGGCATAACAAGAGTCCACATAGGATAATCATAAGTGGTAACAAAAGATTGTAAATTTAGTTTGTTCACGAAGGATTATTATTGTTCGAGATTGCGAGTAAAGTGCAACTTGTGTAAATGAATCGAAGCTAAAGACATTCAAAGTATAAAACACATTGAAATTGATTTAACTTAAAAGTGAGGCTTAGTAAAATAAATGAGTGTTTCGGGTTTAGAAACTTCAATTATTCCAAAGTGAATCGAAAGTCCTTTCGAGTTAGGGAGATATATTTTGGCCTATTAGGTAGAATACTCTCATCGAGAAGCGAATAAAGGTATTCACCCTTCTAGTTACTACATGTCCCTAGTCGATCGAAAATTCAGGACTTTGGCGAGATTGAAAATCGAGGAGTGGGACTAGTTGACAAGGTGGGGGTTTCACCCCTAACTTGGCAACATCGTACCCTAAATGTGGATGGTACTTGTCAGGTCAAGAAAATTATTTCCGACACTTTGACGTGGGTCCACTAGAGTTAGAATTGGAAAATTTCCATCAAGGTGTGGATTTCACTCCTAACTTGACGACGTAATTTCGTGCAAAATCGATTAAGCGGATTGAGAGCCGTCCACCAAATTGTGGGTTTCACGCCTATTTTGTTGAAGTAGTCTCGTTTGTTTGATGCGAGTGTCTTCAAGTCTTCAAGCGTGTAATTTGTGCAAATGTCTTAGGAAAGACATGTTGTATAATTAAGACAAAAGAAAAGATAGAAGCATATAGGAAGAATTAACCTTTTAAGCATAAATTAAGAATGGTCAAAGTTGGCCTCTTAAACTATAGACTAGGTCGAACATGACAATTTTACCTAATTCCCTATAGTTATGGCTCTGATACCAATCTATCACACCCCAATCAATGGTGAAAACATCAGGGCGGGACGAAAACAAGATTGCAAGAGACTTCATAACACTATTTGTGACAATATTTAAATAATTCGATTTCATTGATACCAAAAGGACAATACATAGTTTCAAAAATGGAAATACAACAAGTTTCAAATGACATAACAATATGAATTGAAATACAAAATTTAAGTTTAGGTGTGTATCTAATCCACCCTAAATAAGTTTCTTCATTGGCAACAACTAGTTTCCTTCAATATGTAATAAAATATGATCAACAAAAGTTGGCGAGTATATAAGTTTATTTACATAGCATAATAGTGAAAATGTTGCCTCATATCCAACATGGTAAATTGCATATTATGTTACAAACATACTAACATGTAATAACTATATGTCAATCCAAAGTTTAACACAATCCTGAATACCATTGCCACCCAAATGACAAGGTGTAAAATAGTCCTTAACAATACCACAAGAATACGGGCGGTGCGTTAATCCTATAGCGTTATAATTGTTAAGGGAGGCTAGCAAGGTTAATGAGCATATAGACACAAGTATATATAGCATGCGATAATAAGAATAATACAAGTTTCATGTTTATAATTGATAGACTATGATTATAACAAGTTTTAAATATGAATCGTGATTTGTATAATTGTACATGTTGCACCCAAAGTGTGTAAACAGAAAAATGGGTTCGAGTATACTCACGGTTTGCGTTAAGCTTTCCGAAACCTTGAAACTTGGGTGATGGAATGGGTGGACCAGGAGCCGAAGATACCCTATAAATGGGAACAAAGCCGAGTAAGTTTCTGGGTTAACATAACTAGTAAAGAAAGTAAATTAAAAAATTACATCAGTTTATAGTCAAGTATTCCCCAAAGCGGTCATGGAGATTCAAGTAGGAGGTAGGATAATATGCATCCATTTAAACCTCGTCATAAGAATTCACCAAAGCATAACCCGAAGGTCGGTTGGTCATGAATATACATAAAGGAAAATACAAAAAGTAAAAAAGGAAAATCATACAAGTGTGGTGTAGGAAAAGTTTGAATAGCCAAGTCTTTCATGGTCCATACAATAATTCGACACACAAGCCTAGGCTTGGTTGATGTGGACACTTGAAGGTTGCTCATGAACCTCAATCGAAACAGAATGTTTGGATCTTCATAGGCTCCAATATCCATAGACTACAACTACAACATGTTTACAAGTTTGTAGGCTGGTCCAAGTACATGTTGGGTAGGCTATGAACATGAAGGCTTTGCCAAACATGTTGAAACCAATAAAACCGAAGGTTTCTAAGCATCTTGGACCTTCAAACAAGAGTGTTACACCTTTGAGAAATCTTGGGTAACATCCTCATTTTAAGTTCAAGATGATAGGAAGCAAGAACAAGAGAAGAAGATAGGTGAAAGGTGAGTTCTTGCACTCACTTTTGAACTTGGAAGAATTCTGCCCTAACTTGAGTTTTCAGCAGATTATGGAGCTTAGAATGAGATTTTAGGATGGTGTAAAGGAGAAATGAGGGTTCAGAGTCTTGTATTTATAGTGGGTGAGGTTAGGTGAGTGTTTAATGAGGTTTAGAAGCCCCTTGGTGGAGAATGGAAGTGGAGGTTGGAGCCGTAAATACGAGATTCAAAATTTGAATTTTAGGGTGGAGGTTGGAGCCAAAAATACAAATTCAAAATGTGGGTTTAAGGGGAGGGGGTTTGGCTTTTTATCACAAATGATCCCCCAAGTTTGTTAAGTATGCAATTAGGGCCCCAAAGTTAGGTTTTAGGGTGTTTTAGAGTGCTTTTTATGTAGTTTCAAGCGTGTAACAAGCATGGAAGTATCGTAATCTTAAAAGTGATGCCAAGTATGTCCATGTATGTGAAATTATGTAAAACAAGTATCGGTATGTAACGCTTAACATTTGTAACTTTCCGTTTTTAGAAAGTTTGCTTCGTGTTTCTATTTTTTGAAAGACCGAACCTTGTAATCGTACCTCATTTCCGAACCATTGTAAATCCAAGGCTCTGATTGTAATCAAATTGATCAATTATGCGAAATTCACAACCTTTATGCATGCTTATACTTATGAACGTACGTTTATTCATTGCTCGATTAATCAATTCAAAATGACTCGTGAATACCTATTATACGTTTGTGAATCTTAAAATCCAAGTCAAGCAAGATGATTAGTGATTTTAACACAAAAAATTTAAGCTTTCGGCATCATAAAGTCTTGTCACGTTTATGCTAAACATATACTACCTAGCAAGTCTTTTTTTGGGGGTTTTGAAACACCCTTACACTTGATCTTAGCCTACCAAATGACCCATACTCATGTTATATATAATGTATAATGTACAAACATCAAGTAACACATTTATATTTAATAAAAGAACAAATTGTGACTGCAAGCTGTCACCCCACTTTAATCCTTCTTGTTCCAAGACTTCAACCACCAAACCCCACTAAATGCAACCCTAATTCAAACCCTAATCTTCCCTCTATTAAACCCACCTTTTCCCAACCTTCTCTCACTTTTACAAGCCCCCAACACTTCACAAAACCTCCCTAAACCTCCAGAACTTTCTGTTGTACCATTTTAGTTTGCAAGTGAGTTTCAACTCACTTCTTTCTTTGTTTATACCTTGTTTCTTCTTCTAACACACTTGGATAACCTCTAGGAAGGTTTTCACATGTTTGCTTGGGCAAACTAAGGTGAAGCCTCACCATTTTGAGGTCCAATAGTGTGCTAGACTTTTTGCTCATGTTTTTCTTTTCAAAACTTTAAAAACTTCAAGTTTTCTCCATGTTTTCTTCCTCAACAAAGTTTGCTAAGCATCTTGGGATGTTACCATAGTTTTCCATGGATAACCAAGGTGGAACAATACCATTTTTATGGCCAAACTTTCTGTTTTGGGAGTTAAACTTATAAAATTTTCTTGAACTTGTTTTAATCTTAACAACTCTATGCTACTTGTGCCTCTAATCAAGTTTATGGTTAGTGAGCTAGCTAGACTTGTTTCATACAAAATCAAGAGGTATAACATGCCTCTAAACTTGTGGTTTTACACAAGTGTTGAACCATCCAAGCTTACAAACTTGTGGTTGGTGAAGGTGTGATTACATGGAGGCCTTGGCTATCAAACTTCAATCCACCCCTCACTTGATGATTTCTATCCACTAAGATATGTTTCACCTTCAATTGAGTAACAAGGCTACGACACATCCCCAAACGCTTCCATGTTCGGGATGCACGCTTATTCGGTCTGAAACGTAGTTTAGTGAAGTACTTTATTCATGACCATCCGGATTGTCCTTGTGGCAATTTGTGTATTGGTGAATCTTACGAAAGTGGTTAAGGACGGTTATCCTCCTACCTCCATGCATGACTTCTATGACTTCCATGACTTATATGAAATCCATGATTTATATGATAAACTTGTAATAATATATGTAAACTATATATGTAAATAATGAATATAACTGGAGCTTTGACAATGACCGTATGGTTACTTGTCCTAACATTAGGTTATTTTATGTAAGACTTAACCATCGTTACGATTCTATTGGGCATGACCCATAAAAACACAAATACCCTACGAGGATACTGTCAAAAACGAGCGTTAACGTCTAGATAAATACTTTCAACTATACATACTTTTTGCATACTTTAAATTCCTAAATTACCGAACTACATCGTCATTCCAATACTCACACACCTACGTTTCCTTGTGTAGGATAACTCGGTGTTCGTCCTCCTAATCAACCCAAACGCTTTCACGGAATTAACTTTGCAAAACCGAGTACACTCGACACCCTTTTTACACTTTACACTTCTTTGGGTGCAATATTTTAATCTATCATAAGCACACTAAATCACATTTATATTTTATGCAATCACACAAACAATCCATCATACATGCTATAGTTATGTGATACTCGATTTGTTTACTTGGAATGTTCTTATGTGATACTAAATGTCGTTAACTTCGTACGAGCCTCCCCTTAACATGTATAGCACTATAGGAGTAACGCACCGCCCGTATTCTTGTGGTCATGTTAAGTTTCTAATCTATTATGCGGTGACACTAGAGGATTGACTTGTAGTTCACATGCCTTGTTTACATTAATCTCGTATACTAGCTTATCATGTGGATTTGTTTAAACGTTTTTACTACTTATGCTATGATTCAAACTTGTGTACTCGCCAATACTTTGTTATTGAACTATACTTTTTAACATGTTGCAGGTTGATGATGGTGATATGACGAAACTTAGTAGGATTGGCATAGAAACATGCTAGAATACTAAGTTATTTATTTTGGTTTCATTGAACTTGTCTCATTTGATGTTATTTTGTATTTGAATTATGTTGTATTTGACGATTTGATGAATGAAATGAAATGAGTTGTTTAATTAAATATTGTCACAATTAGCGTTTTGAAGTCTCGAGCAATCTTGTTCGTCTCACTCTGATGTTTCGGCCATCGGTTGGGGTGTGACAGATTGGTATTAGAGCCATAACTATAGGGAATTAGGTAGAATTGCCATGTTCGACCTAGTCTATAGTTTAATTGACCAACTTGACCTTCCTTGATTCATCCTTAAAATGTTAATTCTTCCTATTTCTTTTGTCTTAATATATATGCAACGTGTCTTTCTTAAGACACTTACACAACTTACACACTTGAAGACTTGAAGACACTCATACTATAAACGAGACGATCTCACCAAAATAGGGGTGAACCCCGCACTTTGGTGATCACTCTCAATCCGCGTATTCGATTTTACACGAAATTACACCATCAAGTTAGGAGTGAAATCCACATCTTGATGGGAATTTCCATTTCATACTCTAGTGGACCCTTACCAACAAGTCGGAATTCGCTCCTCGTTTGGTAAGTATCAACCACACTTAGGGTACGATGTTCTCAAGTTAGGGGTGAAACCCGCACCTTGTCAACTAGTCCCATTCCTCTATTTTAATCTCGCCAAAGTTTTGATTTTTCGATCGGTTAGAGACGTGTAGTAACTGGAAGGGTAAAGTGTCGTTAATCGCCACGAGAGCATTTTACCTATAGGCCAAAGCACATTTCTCTAATTTGAAAGGATCTCGATTCACTTTGGAATAATCGACGTTTCTCAACCCGAAACACTCCAATATTTTATTAAGCCTATTTTTTATGTATCTCAATTATTATGTGTTTTAATACTTGTTACCTAGTTCATTTCTAGCCCGATGCACAACATACACTCTTTTCGTAACCAAAAACAATAATAATAATCCTCGTGAACCAACTAAATTTATACTCCTTACGCGAATCATACGTGTTTATGCTTTTGAATGCTTGTATGCCTATGCTACCTATGTGAAATCATACGTGTTACATGATACTTATATGCTCAAAACTATTTCTTTTATAAAAACGCATTATGATCAAAGCCTTAATCTCTCTCTTCTATTATCAACCCTTTAGATGTCTTTCTCACAAAGCGTCATGAGAAAGAAAAAGTCTAAATCAAAGTCCCGCTCCGATTCGACGTCAAAGTGGGATTGCATGAAGTTCTTAGCCGAGCAGATGGCCAAGGTTATCCCAGACATCGTAAGCAAGATTCAACCTTCACCGAACGTTGATTCGCCTCACGCCTCCGTCGACTCAAAGGTCGAAGTACCTAAGTCGACGTTCACATTTAAGCAGTTCTGTTCTTGCAACCCGATACCCTTAACCGAGGGCGAAGAGGACGCCATGAAGTTACTATAATGGTTTGATGCCATTGAGGTGACTTTCCTACAAAGTGGTTGTCCTGTCCACTTGTGTACCATTAACGCAACGGGAGTCTTCCGATCGAGGGCTCTTGATTAGTGGACTTCCAAGCATAACGCTCGTGGAAACGATGTCGCTCATGCCCTCCAGTGGATCGAGCTCAAAAAGTTGATGGAGAAGGAATTTTGCCCTCCCCATGAACGCCAACGACTCGAGAACGAGTTTTGGAAACTTAAGCAGGTTTGGAACGACAACGCCGGCCTCATGGCCCGTTTTAATTAGCTGAGTGTGATTTGCCCCTGTCAAGTCGACGCGGACGAAAAGGCAGTCGCCAAATACATACGCTGCCTCCCTCCTCACCTCACTAACCTCGTCGCCGCCACTTCACCCAAAACTCTTGAGGAAACCTTTTGCTTGTCTGCCCGCCTGAACAATAACCACGTCCTTCGTGAAGCCTCCAAGGCTTCATTGAGGAAAGCCCACCAAGCCACCTCCGAAACCCTCACCAAACCTACTTTTCCCAAACCCCAAAAAAGCAACACCAAAGGCAAGAAGCGGAAGGCTTCGAGCCAAAACTGCACGGTGGTCACTCCGCCAAACCCTCAACCCTCCCAGCAACTAGCCTTAGCCCCTCCCGAGCCTATAAAAAAGGCATACACTGGGTCGCATCCAAGTGTAACACCTGTCCCTTTCATCATCCTTTACTGCCCCTTGCCGCCAATGCACTAACTACAATAGGTATGGACACTTCGCCCCACAATGTCGAAGTGCTCTGCAAGCCCCCGCCAACCAAGCCCGAGCCAAAACCGCACCCCAAAACCCTACCGCCAACCAAAACCGACCAAATGCAACCACCGCTCGTGCCTGCTTCAGATGCGGAGATCCCAACCACTTGGCCAACACCTTCCCTCAGCGCAACAACAATAACAACCAGCCGCAGCAACAAGCTCGCAGCCGAGCCTTCGTCATCACAGCCGCACAAGCTCAAAATGCCAACGAGTTTATTTGATACTGGTGCGGATAAAAGTTTTGTATCCGTGGAATTCGAACCTTTGCTTAAGTGTAGACGTTCTAAGTTGCCCAAATCATTCGAAGTCGAATTCGCTGACGGAAAATCTGTCAGTATCGATTCTGTCCTTTCTAATTGTTCTTTAAATCTCAACGATCATACATTTTCCATTGATCTCATACCCATGCAAATGGGTAGCTTCGATATCATAGTAGGCATGGATTCGCTTAGGTGGGTCCGTGCTGAAATTTTTTGTTCCAAAAAGTTCATCCGTCTTCCCCTTCCTAATGATGACTGTTTACACGTTTATAGCGAGAAACCTTCCAAAGGTCTCAAGCTTATGTCGTGTATCCAATCAAACAAGTACTTGCGTAAGGAATACTTCGCCTTTCTTGCCCACAAATTGTGGAAAAGAAGGATAAGGGTCCGAGCGTGAGTGAAGTTCCCGTTGTTCATGATTACCCTGATGATCTCCTTGGTCCGCCTCCTCCTCGTTCAATTGACTTTTGCATCGATCTCATCCCTGGCGCAACTCATGTCGCAAAATCCCCCTGTAAGTCCCGTTAATCAGGATCTAACACTGATATCACACGATCACCAAGGATGGGCGGAATCCAAACTTTATGATCTTCAAGAAAAACCAAAATGATGAAGAACAATACGAATTCACTTTAACACCTTACACACGATTCTATTACTTCAATAAGCAAAACCGTCTGGTACAAGATGATGGTTCTCTCTAGAGAAATCTCTAAAGTCTTCCAAAGTTCTAACCCTAGGAATGACATAACATTCGATTTATACCTAGGGTAAGGCATAACCCTAATGGGCTTGCCTGGCCCACATGGCATAAGGCATGCCCAAATGACCTATAAAGGTCCAAACCTAACACAAACTAACCCAGGTAAATCCAGTTAGCTACCATAAACCGTTGCGTATATTTGATGCTTCAATCTCACACTTCTAGGACCTAACACCCTTTATCGTCTAGCACCCTCAGAGATGCAAGAGTTGTCTAGCCAACTTCAGGAGCTTCTTGATAAAGGCTTCATACGTCCTAGCACATCTCCTTGGGGCACTCCCGTTCTATTCGTCAAAACAAAAGACCGATCCTTTTGAATGTGCATTGACTATCGTGAGCTTAACAAGCTTACGGTTAGGAACCGATACCCTCTTCCTCGCATCGACAATCTCTTTGATCAGTTTCAAGGTGCCACTTGTTTCTCGCAAATCGACCTTCGCTCTGGTTATCATCAACTTCGAGTCCTCGAAGAAGATATACCCAAAACCGCGTTTTGCACACCTTATGGGCACTACGAGTTCATAGTCATGTCGTTTGGCTTGACCAACGCACCCACTGTGTTTATGGCCTGAATTCAGCAACGTCCTGGACGGAGTCTATGTTTATCGCTATGCTGCAAGTGTTGTGGAAGTCAGTCTCATACTTCTTGGACCTCACACTTCAACGAATTCTCAGCATTGGGTCTCTTTTTTCTGCTCCTGTGGTTATCTTCATATCAGGATCTTGATCAACTTTGCTTGAAACATCTTGTCAAAAAGAATGTGAGAGGAGGAACCTCAGCAGCTCTTTTCATCTTCAATTTTATGCTTCCAAGCAAGCAGGTTCATAGGTACTTCTTCAAATGTACTATCACTGTCAGATGATGACTTGAATCTGGTTCTTCTGACTCAGGTACACTTTGCTGTTGTGATGCTTCATGCTTTGTCAGCAACTCATAGCATCTCAATTTCAGCAACCCCTGTTTCTTGATCTAAATCAAGATCTGCACAATTCTCAGAAATTTATAAGCAAACATTCTTATGCAACAGGGAGAGTACCGCATGAACACCTAATACATCTAAGTACTTGTACTCAGATCAAAATTCAAATTTGTTTCATCTTTTGGTGATTAGTCAAATCTTCAAGAACGGTTAGTAATAATTTTTAATAAAACAAATAAAGCACTCTGTTTTTGGATTTTTGAATTTTCTATTTTTTAAAATTTTTAAATATAGGAATATAAACAGAAATATAAATAAGCGAAGAAACTAACTCAATAGTTACAACTATACAATTGCAATGGGATCAAAATCGTTTTCACTCGGACCAAGGAACACTTTTTGATGCAAACTTATTCAGACTGGTCTATGCGATTGCCAGTATGTTTGTCCACTTAAACTTTAATGCTCAACTTTCATTTTTCAACCTCGTGATATGCTTAAGGTAGTATTATACTATAATACCCGTGTGTCCCATACCATGACATACCCCCACGATCAAGGTAAGCACAACGATTCATCGTAGCAGGTGAGTATACTGAGATCATCCTTTATCTTTTACAACGTCAAACTATTGGTGAATAGGTCAGTACTTCCGTACAGAAGAGTGACCAATAGTATCTGGCGAGGGTTAGGCAAATACCTTATTTGGTATGTTTGAATTCATGGAATTCTCTCATGATGAGATTTCCTTTCTTTTAAGGTTTTGGCCCTTCTATTTTGGCTCTTTTAAAGATATCATGACTGTGCCTAGGTCTGCATATAATCTGGATGCAACAGAAGGGCAGCCAAGATATCCCTAGATGATTCATCAGCATAAAGACTCGAAACCTCAGACGTTGGCTATCTATCAACGCAAGATTTAAGACCATGAAATCATACGCCGATGGTAAGTGACCCACTGAGTACGTAGTTCATTATGTTTATATCACTTAGTATCTTTTAATCACTTTGAGCGTTAAGCATACCGACATATCACATTAGATCCTAGTCTATTCAGCTACAACACCTTACATGTGTCAGTCACGCCCTTTATCACGAATATTCATTTCATTTCCATGACTTTTATTTTTGCATTTTTCTATTTTTCAAACAATGTTTTTGTATTTTTCTAATTTTCTCCCCCTCAAACGATACATATATCGCCCTCTTTCCCCCTAAATTTGTGCATCACACTTTATGCACATATTTACCTAATAAAGAAAACATATGCACAAAGTTTCAAACAAAAGGAAAAGGAAAATATTTTTTTTTGTTTTTGCTTAACCATTCCGTCATTAGATTAAAAATGAATCAATTTCAAAATTAAAGCACGAAATTCAAATTGGTACCTTTTTGCTAATCTTTTCTTACCTCATCTCCTCCAAAGGAAACATCACAATCGTAAAAATTTGAACCTTTTTGCAACAGTGAGATGTTATCCTTCATGTCCCTGGAACAACCGCTATCAACATTCCAGAGATTGTCAATAGCTCCTCCTAGGTTGTTCCTGAAAAATAAGGAGATTAGTAAGACAGTGGGACCCAAGCCATCGTGGTCCTGGGTTTCCCTGAAGCATCAAAATAAGACACTTTATTAAGACACAAGTCCCCTTTTGTTTCGAGGATTGGTGATGTTGCTGCTGATTTGGATTTGGGTTTGGGTTTCCAAATCTGTTTCATTTTAACAAACGCGTTAGTTGCCTTTGATTGAGCTACTTTGGTTGTTTCAGGTTTAGTCATTTTAGAAACAGATTTTTGTTTCTGAACAGCCTTGCGTCTGTTTTTGGCAACATTCCAATCCCCAACAGATGGTTTTACCTTGGAATTCACATTCTTCTTTGCCTTAGATGATGATACCTTCATCGGCTTGGAATGATTGTTATTCTTTGGTGTAGCCTTCTGATTTTTAGCATGACATGGAACATGGGGACCACATGTATAGTTTCGAGCAATGTGACCAGGAATGTCGCAATTGAAGCACGTTTGTCTCTTCACATGTAAAGCATTCTGAACAGCTTGATTTGCTTTTGAAGGCCTTGAAGGATGAACTGATCCCTTCTGTGCTTGATATCCTTGCACATTTCTTGCAGACGAGGATGAATTTGGATGTTTGTACTTGTCGTTTGCAAGGGCCTTCTTCTGTTGTTGAGATTTCTTTGGATTCTTCTTCTTTTGTTTAGACTGCAAGTCTTGTTCAGAAACCTCCCCAACCTTTCCAAAAGCTTTGCTAGCACGATCAAAAGCATATTTTTCACATTTGCATTAAAGACCGGCTTAACAAAGGCATTTTACAACACTAGCCTTTTGAGGGCTATTGCTACCCATTGATGATTTTGGAGAGCTTGATTGTCCTTGACGTTTGGACTTCTGCTTTCTTCGTCTTCGATTTGCTTGTTTCTGCTCTTTTAGCTTGCTTTGAACCTTTTCATCAGTAGCAGAAGGTTCAGATTGTTCAGTTTGCGCACTTAGAACCTTGTTCACATCAGTTGTCTCTTCATCAGCTGACTCATTTGAAGAGTTAACAGCACCAGATGGTTCCCGTGCATCTGACGTATAATCACTTGGTTTGTCGTACACTATATGCTGTGCCTTTTCAATATCTTTGTCGGTTTCAGGCATTGTTGTGTAATTGTGATTATACGGTGGGGCAACCTGATTGAATTCCAAACCCTTCCCTTTGTTCCCCTTATATGCCAGCTGCACATTGCACACGTTTTGAATAAGCTTGCTGGATGTATCAAACTTCTTTATATTAACTTCATTTTGTTGATATATTCCAGTAAGAAGGCCCAGCTCAACTCTTACCAAGTCGCATTCCATGGTTTTTGAATCTAATCTGGTTTTGTAATCATGGACCCAACATTTCTGTTGATTTACGTCCAGGTGGAGCTGAGTTATGTCTTTCTTTTGAACTTCAACCTTTTCTTTGAGTAACTTGTTACTTTCTCGAAGGCTGATGCACTGAGTCATTGCATTGTTGTATTCATCCGTCATTTTGGAATTAAGAGCCCTGAGTTAAGCAACCCTATTCCTGCAAGGTTCAGTGCACAAAAGATAGTTGACGGTGTCAATGGGCGAGCTTGATTTGTCAGCGTTAGTTTGGGCTTGAGGTCGAGTTTGGGGTGCTGGGCTGCTGATTGCTGCTTGCTGGGCTTGAGGTTTCTGCACAGATACTTCTTTAGAAACAGACTTAGTTGATTTTGCATATAGATCTTTGAGATCTTGGTTTGATTGTAAATGATCCCACAACCAAGAAACAAAGGAGTCTTTATCATCACTCAAGAAGCTATCCATTGCATTTCTTACTTCCTCTTTACGCCTCCCACATTCAAGCAAACGCATCACATTTAGCAACCGGATCAACATTGTAGTCTCCGATAAACTCATTCAGCTTTTCCTTCACTTCATCCCGCAGGCTCGAGTGCTGAGTTTTGGCTGCAAACATCTTCTGATAATCGAAACCGGACCGGTAAACACGATAAAAAATGTCCGAAAACTATTTTTACCAAAATGTACCGTTAGACTCGTCTCGACGATACGATTCCAAAGATATATATTGTCGGATGGTGATTTTAAGAATTTTCGTGCCTTAAAATCACACGAGTCTACCCGTGCAACCGGTTTGCTAAAATTGTCTAAGGATCAAATTCTGTGTATGAAAACGTTTAACTCCGGTTACATCAGCTAGTTAACTTTCCACCTTTTTGGGTACAACTCGGAACAGTACCAAACTCAGAACAGTAACTCGGATTAACAATCCGAGATGGAATCGCAAACAATGATCCGAGATGCTAATCCGAGATGGTGATTCGGAATAGTATCCGAGATGGAATCCGAGATACACTGTTTCAGTCCGGAATGAGAATCCGGAATGCTATCAGATGCACAGCAACAGTGAGAATCCGGAACAGTAATCTGGAACAGTAATCCGGAATGCTATCAGATACACAACAACAGTGAGAATCCGGAACAGTGATCCAGAATGAAAGTCTATCCGAATTCGGAACAGTTACGAATCCGAAATCTTTGAAGATTATCCGAAATCCTTGAAGATTATCCGAAATCCTTGAAGATTATCCGAAATCGTTGAAGAAAATCCGAAATCAATCTGAAATGCAACCAGAAAATCCAAAATGTTGCAGATTAATCCGAAATCAATCCGAAATGCAACTAGAAAATCCGAAATCCTTGAATGTTGATCCGAAATGCTTGAATCTTCTTCGTGTTCTTCGTTTTCTTCAGTAGAAACCGAACAAAATCGTGTAATATCAGATCTGAGCCTGGAAAACAGGTTCAACAGGCTCTGATACCACTTGTAAGTCCCGTTAATCAGGATTTAACATGATATCACACGATCACCAAGGATGGGCCAAAGTTTATGATCTTCAAGAAAAACCAAAATGATGAAGAACAATACGAATTCACTTTAACACCTTGCACACGATTCTATTACTTTAATAAGCAAAACCATCTGGTACAAGATGATAGTTCTCTCTAGAGAAATCTCTAAAGTCTTCCAAAGTTCTAACTCTAGGAATGACATAACATTCTATTTATACCTAGGGTAAGGCATAACACTAATGGGCTTGCCTATGGGCTTGCCTGGCCCACATGGCCTAAGGCATGCCCAAATGACCTATAAAGGTCCAAACCTAACACAAACTAACCCAGTTAAGTCCAGTTAGCTACCATAAACCGTTGCGTATATTTGATGCTTCAGTCACACACTTCTAGGACCTAACACCCCTTATCGTCTAGCACCCTCGGAGATGCAAGAGTTGTCTAGCCAACTTCAGGAGCTTCTTGATAAAGGCTTCATACGTCCTAGCACATCTCCTTGGGGCGCTCCCATTCTATTCATCAAAACAAAAGACGGATCCTTCTGAATGTGCATTGACTATCGTGAGCTTAACAAGCTTACGGTCAAGAACCGATACCCTCTTCCTCGCATCGACGATCTCTTTGATCAGTTTCAAGGCGCGACTTGTTTCTCAAAAATCGACCTTCGCTCTGGTTAGCATTAACTTCGAGTCCTCGAAGAAGATATACCCAAAACCGCATTTCGCACACCTTATGGGCACTATGAGTTCGTAGTCATGTCGTTTGGCTTGACCAACGCACCCACTGTGTTTATGGATTTGATGAATCGCGTGTGCAAGCCCTATCTTGACCGATTCGTCATCTTCTTCATTGACGATATCCTAATCTATTCCAAGACGCGAGAAGAGCATGAATGACAATTACGTCTTATCCTTCAGCTTTTGCGTATTGAACGTCTCTACGCCAAGTTCTGGTCATGTTATCAACGAACTTAGTATTCCCGTTGACCCCGCGAAAATCAAGGTGGTGAAAACTTGGATTGCTCCTAAGTCTCCGTCCGAAATTCATTCGTTTCTTGGCTTAGCTGGTTATTACCGTCGGTTTATCTCGAATTTCTCTAAAATTGTCGTGCCTCTCACTTCCTTGACTCAAAAGGATAAACCTTTTGTTTGGAGTTTTGAACAAGAGGACTCTTTTTAAACGCTCAAGGACATGCTTTGCAACGCTCCTATGATGGTACCGACGACTTTGTCGTGTATTACGATGCCTCAAAACAAGGTCTTGGTTGCGTTCTTATGCAACAAGAGAAGGTTATCACTTACGCGTCACGACAAATCAAGATTCATGAGAAAAACTATACTATGCATGACCTTGAACTTGGTACAGTTGTTTTTGCATTGAAGATATGGCGACACTACCTTTATGGTACAAAGTGTACGGTCTTCACCGACCATAAGAGCCTCCAACACATCTTCAATCAAAAGGAACTCAACATGCATCAGCGTCGTTGGGTGGAATTGCTAAACGACTACGACTATGATATTCGCTACCACCCTAGTAAGGCGAATGTTGTAGCCGATGCACTTAGTCAGAAAACTCATGTTAAGAGTGTACGTTGCTAACAAACCTTGGGAAAGCTTCAAGAGCTGATTCATGAGGCACAATACTCAACCGTTAATGAGGGTAACCTCGATAATGAGTTGAAATGTGGTGCTAAAAACCAACTCATGACCAAATCCAATGGCATCATGTGCTATCTTGACCGTATTTGGATTTTTAACCGTGATAATCTTCCTGACCTCTTGATGAGTGAAGCTCATAAATCTCGGTATTCTATTCATCCTAACACCGATAAGATGTATCATGACCTTCGTGCGTCTTATTGGTGGCCTGGTATGAAGAAAGATATCGCCTGTTACGTTTCGAATGCCTTACTTGTTCCAAGATAAAGGCCGAACATCAACGTCCCTTTGGCATACTCGAATAACCCGAATTTCATGTTCGGTAAAGGGAGAGTATTGCCACGGATTTCATAACCAAACTCACTCGTACATCGTCTGGTCACGATAGTATTTGGGTAATAGTCGACCGTCTAACCAAATCAGCTCACTTCCTTCCTATACGTGAAGACTACCGAGTCGAGAAATTGGCTCGTATCTACATGGATGAAGTCATCTGTTGTCACGGTGTTCCCGTTGACATTATCTCGGTCCGTGATGGTTGTTTCACTTCCCGTCTTTGGCAAACGTTTCAAAAAGCTCTTGGTACTCACCTAAATCTTAGTAATGCCTTCCATCCTTAGTTGGATAGTCAAACCGAGCGTACTATCCAAATTTTAAAGGACATACTTCGTTCCTGCGTAATCGATTTTGGTGGCAACTGGGACATGTACTTGCCTTTGGTCGAATTCTCATACAATAACAGTTACCACGCGAGTATTCAAATGGCACCTTTCAAGGCATTATATGGACGCAAGTTTTGATCGCCTATTTGTTGGCACGAGATCGGGGAAGCTCAAATCATTGGTCCCGAGCTTATGCAACAGACGACGGACAAGATTTTACAAAATCGGGACAGCATGCTCAAAGCCAGAGTCGACAAAAGTGCTATGCAGATAAAAGACGCAAGCCTTTGGAATTCAACGTTGGTGACTTTGTACTTCTCAAGGTATCCCCTTGGAAGGGTGTGGTTTATTTCGAGAAGAAGGGAAAGCTCGCTCCTCGCTATGTGAGTCCTTTCAAGATCCTCGAAAGGATTGGCAAGGTAGCGTCCGACTGGACCAACCACAAGAGCTCAACAACGTTCATCCTACCTTTCACGTCTCAAACTTTAGGAGATGTTTAGCCAAAGAAGGACTCCAAGTCCCACTTGAAGATCTTCAAATTAATGAGACCTTACACTTCGTGGAGAAACCAGTCGAAATCATGGATCGAGGCACTAAGCAACTAAGGCGCAGTCGAATTCCTATCGTGAAGGTTCGATCGGAAGGAAAATGTGGCGCAGAGTTCACTTGGGAACTTGAAAGCGACATGAAGACTAAGTATCCGCATCTGTTCGTTACATCTTCCTAAATTTCGGGACGAAATTTCCTAAAGGAGGGGAGACTGTAGCACTTCGCCTTTGTAACTTTGCGTTTTTAGTAAGTTTGCTTCGTGTTTCTATTTTTTGAAAGACCGAACCTTGTAATCGTACCTCATTTCCGAATCATTGTAAATCTAAGGCTTTGATTATAATCAAATTGATCAATTAGGCGAAATTCACAACCTTTATGCATGCTTATACTTATGAACGTACGTTGATTCGTTGCTCGATTAATCAATTCAAAATGACTCGTGAATACCTACTATACGTTTGTGAATCTTAAAATCCAAGTCAAGCAAGATGATTAGTGATTTTAACACAAAAAATTTAAGCTTTCGGCATCATAAAATCTTGTCATGTTTATGCTAAACATATACTACCTAGCAAGTCTTATTTTTTTAGGTTTCGAAACATCCTTACCCTTGATCTTAGCCTACCAAATGAGCCATACTCATGTTATATGTAGTGTATAATGTACAAACATCAAGTAACACATTAATATTTAATAAAAGAACAAAAAAAAAAAAAGAAACACAAGACAGCTTGCGGCCGCAAGCTGTCACCCCACTTTAATCCTTCTTGTTCCAAGATTTCAACCACCAAACCCCACTAAATGAACCCTAATTCAAACCCTAATCTTTCCTCTATAAAACCCCACCTTTCCTGAACCTTTTCTCACTTTTACAAGCCTCCAACACTTCACAAAACCTCCCTAAACCTCCAGAACTTTCTGTTGAACCATTTTAGTTTGCAAGTGAGTTTCAAATCACTTCCTTCTTTGTTTAAACCTTGTTTCTTCTTCTAACACACTCGGATAACCTCTAGGAAGGTTTTCACAAGTTTGCTTGGGCAAACTAAGGTGAAACCTCACCATTTTGGAGGTCCAAAAGTGTGCTAAACTTTCTGCTCATGTTTTTCTTTTCAAAACTTTAAAAACTTCAATTTTTCTTCATGTTTTCTTCCACAAAAAAGTTTGCTAAGCCTCTTAGGATGTTACCATAGGTTTTCCATTGAAAACCAAGGTGGAACAATACCATTTTTATGGCCAAACATTCCATCAGAATCATTAATTGTTTGTTAATCACAAGTATTGCACATAAACGCGTTGAAAGTTGGTTATTTGCACGTATCATCACATAGTTTCGAATTAGGGTTTATTGCATGCGATTACAAGTATAAATTAAACATAACAAGTATAAATGGAACATAATTGATATATATATATAACTTTCATTATGATCGATGTCTCAGACTACAAGTTGAAAATACGATACAAGTACAAGTTTCCAAAATGGAAAGTACATCAAGACTTCATAAATATGGAAAGCGTGGAAACGCGGAGCGTTACATAGCTGGAGACCATGTTGTCTTTTTGTGAACGTCTGTTGGTTTGCTTTTAACACGCTTTGCTTTCTTTGTTGCTCTTTGAATTACTTCTTCTTGTTCTGAAGGTGTATAAAATTCATCGTCATCACCTACTACATTTCTCTTTCTTTGTTCTTCTTTTTCAGCCGCTGCACTGGCTTCATAGTCAATAGTTTCTTCAGAACTAGCTTCAACCTCTTTATCCTGGACAGAAGTAACAGAAAACACTTCTGTTTCGATATTCATGTCAGCTTCAACGTGCACCTCTTCCCCTTCATTAGACGGCTCATCTATTAGCATCATTGTCACTTTCTTAGATGCTCGCGTTCGTTGAGTAATTTGCTTCTTAGGGGTTGTCTTTTTCTTTTTCTTCTCCTCTTTCTCATACCAGAAACCCCTCTTAGGAACATAATCTGCCAGGCATTCCTATTCGTCGTTCTCATAATTGCTTCCATCATTTTTCCATTTATCTTTGGGCGGTGCTTTATAATTGTTATCTTTATGGCCCCAAAGAATTTCTTTCCAACAGGTTCGGTTGTCTGCTTCAGATATTGATTTAGACGGATTAGTGAAAGATCCAACATGTGTTCTAATTTCAACTCATCTGATTTGTTCTTCTCAAGGTTTGGAAATTGGTCGTCTAGCATCATCTGAATAAACGTTGGATACTGCAAAAAAAATTTCTTTGTTACATTACCCTTCATCTGCTCAAATATCACTCTTTTGAAGTTGTAGGGTCGGTTTAGAGTTAGAGAAGCTATCATGAACATTTGATAGTCTAAAAGCGCATCAAATCCTCCTTTTCTGTGCCTAAGAGCATGAATAACTGGATGAATGAAGAATTTATACGGCCTCGCTAGAAAAGCCTTGTTGAAGTTAGGAGCATTCACCATCCCTTTATAGCCCATTCAATAAAAACAACCTTTCGCCATTCTTTTAAAATACATCGTAGGATCATCATCTTTATCTTTGAAGTCTAGAACTCTTCATATCAATGATTCTGTAATCAACACTTCTTTATCCTCATTTCCTATTCTGACAAAAGACTGAATCATTGGTGGATCTGGTATGAACTTGGCGTGATCCCAAACTCTCTATATGTGAGATCTGTAACCTTTGTGTTGGTAAGTTAACGCTTTCTTTACCGGCAGTCGACCCATAAACTCCAATGTCTCCTATTAAGGTTCCATTTCTGGTATCGTATCATCCACTACACAACAGATGTTGTGTTTGGGTTCAAAGTTTGACTACTTTTCCTGCAAAACACAAAAACAAAACACTTAGGTGAAAATCACAAAAATGTACCAAAACCTTGTGCGAAGTTGTCTGTACAAAGTGACAAACTGTACTTCGTACAAAAATAGCTTTAACATATTTTGACCACAAACCAGATCCACTGCGTACGAAGTAAGCTATAACAATTTTAACCTTTTCACTTCGTGCAAAGTGAGATTTTCACTTTGTAAGAAGTGAATTTTAACTTCGTTCAAAACAGGTTCACATCCAAACATCGGATTTTGACAATTTTTAGGCATTGTTAGTGGTGTGCAAATCAAACACTACAAGCTAAAATTTTGGTAGCACTTTGTCATTTGGTTTACAAAATCATTAGATCGCACAAAGAGTTTGAAATAGTGATTATGAATTCAATTCATGCGAAGTGATTATATATAGTAGTCTAGCTTTTCACTTCGTGTGAAGTGAAGTTTTACTTCGTGCGAAGTGAATCTGTTAACTTTCAAAGTTTCAATTTCTCGATCATTTTACCAGTTTTACCAACCCACCCAGTTGACCAAGTCCAAGTTAATAACCCTGGTTAACTGAATTGTCTACCAAGTCCAAGTTAATGACCCTGGTTAACTGAATTGTTTACCAAGTCCAAGTTAATGACCTTGGTTGAACACTTTATGAACAAACTGATGTTTTTAGACAATTTTAAGTTTCAAATTAATGAACTTTTGATCATTTCAAAACATTTTCTCATTTCAGATTAACTCCTAACCCGTTGTCCTCTGGATTTCTCTAAGCATTCAGTATCTTTGGACTTTGAAGATCATTTCTCCATCATTGGTTGTCAAAACTAAAGATGAAAATAAAATATTTTTTTATTTTTCCAAAGTTTATGCATACTAAAAATCTTTTTGGGTTTTTTCTTAAAATGAAATCTAATAGCTATGTACAAACATATTTACAAATACTTTTTGTGAGTTTGTGTTAGAGTATCATATCAGTTTTTGAGACGTATCACTAGTACCGTTGATCTTAATTAAACCTTAAGTTTTAAACAGATTCACTTAGATTGTCAGTATTCTTGTCCACTTAAACCTCTGTACATTTCTCAATTGTTCCGAGATACATTAATTAGATGTCTTAGAACTTGACTTAACAGTGTTCCTCACTTAAGAATATACTCTCTTATCTAGATTCCCTAGATTTCATCTTACATGCGAATATATCTAACTGATATCTCTATCTGGGATGTGCGAGACCTTGAGAGCTCAGGTTAGTACCACCATACAGACAGAGAGATGAAGGCTCGACTTAAAAGTGGGGTTCCAAATTTGGAATCTTTCGACTGCAATTGTCAGATCTTTCGATACTTTCAATTTGCTGCAGTTTTAGGGTTTACAAGCAAAAGTATTCTATAAGTTCTAGGCCATTGATGACGCAAAATCAGAAGAACTTGTATAATACCCCAGATATTAATTATCTATAAAGACCTAGTATCTCAGAATCCGGCAATCTCTCAAACAAAATTTCGGTGTACTAAGACCATATATCCGAGAGATGTTAATCTACAAATCAAGAAGTTTTTCTTTATGCTTATATCTCAGAAACAATTTAGTGTATGTGCGATACCGACTGGCACATCATCAGTGAGACCTGTTTAAACATTTGACACTACATTTCTTTAGCATACTATGATCCACTGATGTACTATCATTTCCTCTTTTTACACGAAAACTCTTTTGTCTTTTTCATGTTTTTGTACATTTTCAAATTTTTATATGTTTTTGTATTTTTCACAACATATTTCTCCCCCTAAAATTAAAAACGTATTTTTGGATTTTTGTTTCTAAAGAAAGAAATTTGAAAACTAAAAACTTGACAAACCGATCAGGGTCACGTCAACTCGTTATCCATCTCGAATTCAACCTCTATATCCCCTCCTAATGTCAGATTTTTCATCCCGTTAAGTTTCAAAATATATTTGAATTTAGCTCGATCAAACGGTTTAGTATAAAAATCTGCCTTCTGTTCATCAGTGTAGTTCTTTTCTATTTAAACCAACTTGTTCTCCTAGTAATCACGGATAAAGTGGTGCCAAATTTCTATGTGTTTAGTTTTAGAGTGTTGAACCGGATTTTTCGTTATGTTTATGGCAGCCTCGTTATCTACATTTATGGGCAAATCAAGAAACTGCAATCCATAGTCATTCATATGTTGTTGTATCCACAAGATTTGGGAACAACAACTGGAAGCTGAAACATATTCCGCTTCGCAAGTAGAGAGTGACCGTGGTTTGCTTCATGCATTGCCATGTTACTAATCGTGTGCCAAAGAACTGGCAACTAGCAGTTGTAGATTTAGCATTTAATCTGCAACACCCAAAGCCCGAATCGGAATATCCAGCAAGGTTGAAATCGTCATTCCATGGATACCACAAGCCGGTGCTTGGGTAACCCTTCAGATATCGTAGAATCTGTTTGACGATCAGCATATGTGACACTTGTGAACTTGACTGATATCAGGCGTAGAGACATGTCGGATACATGATATCCGACATTGATGCTTTGAGGTACATTAAAGATTCGATCACTGATCGATATAAGGTCTCATCAATTTTCACTCCTTTTTCATGGTCCTAGGCCGTGATTGAGAGCTAATGGGGTAGACAGTGGTAATGATTCCAACATCTTGAATTTCTCCAGAACGTCATGCACATACTTAGTCTGATCTATAAAGATACCATCAGGATTCTGATCGATCTGAAGTCACAAGAAGAACTTCATCTCCCCCATAGAACTCATCTCGAATTTCTTTTTCATGACTCTTTCAAATTCGTTACACAATTCATCGTTTGTTGAACCGAAAATGATATCATCCACATAGATTTGCACAATTATGATGTGTCCTACAGCTTCTCATGTGAAGAGGGTACTGTCTACTTTTCCTCTGATGAACCCATGTTCCAAAAGAAGTTGAGAAAGCATCTCATACTAGGCTCTCGGGGCCTAGTGTAAGCCTATAATGCCTTATCCAGTAGATAAACCTTGTCTTTGTGTATCGGATCGACAAACCTCGGTGATTGGCCGACGTACACCTCCTCCTTCACTTTGCGGTATAGAAACGCGGACTTTACATCTAATTGGTACACCTTGAAACCTTTCTATGACGTAAATGCCAGGAAAATGCGGATGGCTTCTATTCTGGCGACAGGAGTGTAGACCTTGGTATAATCAATTCCCTCTTGTTGTTAAAATCCTTGAACAACGAGTTGAGCTTTATTACGTACAATCACTCCTCTATCGTCTTGTTACACTTGAAGACCCACTTAGTGTTAATTTTCTTGTGGTCATCAGGTAGATCGACAAGCTTCCAAACTCCAAGTTTCTCGAACTGTAGCAGCTCTTCTTGCATCACGTTTACCCAACTTTCCTACGTAAGAGCTTCCTTGTATGTTTTCGGCTCAACCTGCGAGATAAAATATTTATATAAGACCGTTCTTGTACAGGTCAAATATTAGTATAAAAACAACTAAGATCCTGATTGATCTGATTTCACGTTTTAACACCAGTCTGCAAGGTGATACGACGAAGTCCTCGGCATAACTTCATTTGGAACGCGCACTTCGTGTTCTAGATTTGTGATCTTTCGATCAGCAACTCGATTACTTGTAGATACTTCATTCTAAGCACTGGTTCCCTCATCTTGATTGTTGAGTAAACTTTCAATCTGGTTTGCACCATCATCGGAAGTAGATCCGTTGTTGTCATATGTCGGTTCTGCATCAGCATCAGAATCATCACTTTGATCGAACGTGGGAGCAAGTTCATTCATCTCTTGATTTGTAGTAGGATCATGAGTTCCAGCAGTCTGTGATTCTGGATGTTGAGTGCTAGGGTTATTCAAGCAGTCTGTGATTCTGGATGTTGAGTGCTAGGGCCTGCTTCAACATCATGAGTACCAACAGGTGTTTGAGTAAAGACGATTGGTCTAGGAACTTGTTCTTGTGACGACGCTTGTTGGTGTTGATAAAGAACCAAAAGTTCCTCTTCTGTTGGTTCAACTGGAAGCTCAAAAGAATCCTAGAAACTTTCATAGTTGAACAGCCAAGCATCTCTTGGTTTCCATGTTGGATACGTATAGCGTTGTGATTCTACGTTCTGAGCTTCAATAACCTGGTTTATGCTAGGTAAATATACTCTTAGAAGTGGACTAGCATATCCCACGAAGAAACCTTCCATTGATTTAGCCCTGAATTTGCCATTAGCATCAATTACGGTGCATGGTGACCCAAACGGTTCTAGATACTTTAGATTTTGCTTTTGTTGGTTAAGTAGCTCAAAATTTGTTTTCTTGTGTGGATTGACTGTCAATACTATGTTAAGTGTATAGCAAGCAGACACCACTACTTCGCTCCAAAAACTAACTAGCAGTTTCAAATAAGCGAGCATAGTTCTTGTTGTCTCTATTAGGGTTATATTTTTGCATTCAGGTACACCATTTTGCTGTGGAATATAAGGTGCACTGAATTCATGCAAAATACCCTTTTCATTGAAAAACTCTAACATCCAATTGTTTTTTAACTCTGTACCGTTGTTACTTCTTATACGTCAAATCAGTAAGTGATACAGGTTCTCTAATTTTCGGAATAGAATCATCATATTTTTAAACGTTCGTCTTTGCTTTTTAGGAACATCACCCACGAAATCTTGAGTAGTCGTCATCACAACAAGACTATACAGATCCCTTGTCGAACGTTGATAGGTCCAAAGAGATCCATGTGTAGTCTCTCTAACAGGAGCTTGATTGAGTTCAGGAGTTTCCTCGGATGCTACTTTTTATTATGTTTGCCTTTTTTGCAGGTTAAGCGGTGGTCACTCAAGTGAAACTCTTTAAATTGACTCCCTCAACTAGATTGTTGTGAACTAAGATATTCATTTTTCTGAGATGAATATGACCCATATTCCTGTGCCACATAATCGATTCTTTTTCTGTTGCTTGGACATGAAACATTGTGCGGATTTCATCGTTGTTCTTGTAACGCTCATATCTTAGACATATAAATCATTATCTCGGGGAGCGTGCATCACGATCCATTCCTCGGGTATATGAAATCCAGGCTTTAGAATGAGACAATTTCTATCTGTGAAGTGTGTCGTGAACCTTTATCATAAATTTGCGAAAAAATTAGCAAGTTGTTCTCTAACTCCGCTATGTAGTTGACTTTATCGAAAGACACCCCACTATTTGTTAGAATACCTTCTCTGACTATCCTCCCTCCTTGGTTACCCGCAAACCCATCGTAGCCTCCACGTATTGATTTAGCATCGTATAACAAGGCCAACATTCCCGTCATGTGTCGAGAAGATCTATTATCCATTATCCAAGTGGAAATTATTGATCTTAGGAGCCCCTTCACATGTATTTAAACAATTATTTGAATAGCGAGACCCAAGCCTTGACGGTCTTTGGTGGGTTTGGGCTTTCCAATTTTGGTTCACAAACTTTCTTAATTGCAACCTTTTGTTCAACCTCAACCTTTTTATCAGTCATGGTTGGTTTTGTTTTAACCACCCAAGTTTGTTGTTTTGAAAATATCTTTTTAGGATAAAATTTCGAATCTTTTTGTTCATTTTTGCTTGATGATTCACCAACTTCTTTGTTTTAAACATAAGAATTTGTTGGTTTCACATTGTTAGATTTGTTGTTTCTTTTCAAAATTTGTGTAGGAACAAACTTTGGGGATTTTTGGTTCACATCTTCTGAAGATTTATTAGCACTGTAAACAGGTTTAGAGATATTCTGTGAACAATTTCTTGCGATATGTCCAACTTGGTTGCATTTGAAGCATGTCCTACTGACGTTTCCAACAGAGAATCTCATAACCTATTCACGGCGTTTTTTCTCTGCATAAAACTTATCATTTGACTGTTCTTTAGCCAAACTTTCCTTTTTACTCTCTGAGCTTGTTCCGAAAACAAAGTTTATGTTTGAAAAAAATTCTCGAGCTCATTACCTTCCTGTTTCTCTATGAATCTTGACAAACTCAAAGTACCATATTCTGAGTTGTTTTCAAGATTGTCAAATAGGTTGACCAATCTCCTTCAGGCAATGCATCAGCCAATTTGTCCACTAACTCTTCGTTTTCCTTTTGAATTCCCAGTCTTTTCATCTCTATAACCAAGTGACGATACCTTTCGATTCACTGCTTCATTGTTTCACCTTCATTGTTTCACCTTTTAGCAGATTAAATATATCAAACTCTTTCTTCAACAACGCTTTCTTAATTTAGATCATCTGGGTGCTTCCTTGAAATTTCACCCTCAAGGCGTGCCAAACAGATTGAGCATCACCATCATGTTGAAGTAGAGTAAATACAACTTCTTTGATGGCTTGCTGCAGGATATTCATCATTTTCTTCTCCCTCACGAACTTATCTTTTCTGGTGTAGTAAACTGCGTTAATGTCTTTTCTAGCCCATTCTCATCAACTGGTGCAACATATTTCTCTTCAATGGCTACTAGCAATCAAAATAATTAGCTTGTACCTAGTTAATAAATCTCTCATTCCATCCGAAATAATCTTCCAAACACATAACTTTGGGGGTTTTTTCATAGTACCCATTTCGTTTTCGAGATTTATGTTTTGGACTGCTGCTGTGCTTGAAACTCCTTACGTTGCGAATGCGTTGAAAAATTCATTCTCCATTCGTCGCTAAACTGGTTAAAAACCAGCTTGGTGCGAAGTTGACCTGGTGTGAAGGTAAACACAAAAACCAATTAATATTCCTCTTTGTATGAAGTTAAAATACTAAATTTTTAGATCTATCTTCGTGCGAAGATAAAATCTAAAAAATTTCAAGAGTTTACTTCACACGGAGTGAAATTTTATCTTCATACGAAGTTAAATTTTTCAACTTGATAGAATCTCACTTTGTGTGAAGGTAAATTCAACTTCGTGCGAAGTGAGGTTTAAGATCGTGCGAAGTGGGTTTCATAATTTCATGTTTTTCGATGTTTTTTTCATGATTCCAGTTGATTTTAGGTCTGGAACTTTCAAGGGTTTGCTAAAAGTGAATTTTATGTATTCCTTGAGAAAATCAAGCCATTTTAACCGTTAGATCTTTGAAAAATGATAAAAAGAGTGAAAATAAGTAGAAGAGAAGTAGAATCTTGATGAATTGTCTTCAAATCAGGCCTCCAAGCTAAGATACCACTTGTGAGGATCTGCTCATCCAATAAGCTTAGGTCCTAATTTCTTTTACCTAGTTCAATATGCGCGGAATTCATTTTAAACTAGTGACAAGTTCAAGATTTACTATTTAATCTCAATATTTCATTAATCTGATCAATGTTTACAGTCTGAGATAAATTTGATAGGGCTTTGCCTTATCAGTCAACAAAACCGCTACAGACTCAAGACCCTAGCACACTTATATATAGACAGGTCACTTTGTGTGAGGTGAGAGTCTTTATTTCCTACAAAGTGAGTTCTCTTCGTATAAAGTGAACTAGTCTACCTTCGTACGAAGTGAACACCTTTTGCCCTATTACATATACGACATGACCTAAAGACGTAGGAGATAGACATTTTCACCAACACGCTCCCATTCATGAAGGTCCCGAAGGACTGCTTACAAATGAGCAAGTTCTGTTGGAGTCAGGAAGCCGAAACGGCCTTCTAAGAGATGAAGAAGCTCATGTGCAATTTGCCTACTCTAGCCACGCCCATACCTGGGGAGACCTCTTGTTATATTTATAGGCATCCAAGACAACTCTTAGCGCTGTCATGATGGTGGAAAGACAAGGCAAATAGATACCGATATATTTCATCAGCAGGACACTTAAAGGGCCGGAAGAGAGATATCTACCAATGGAAAAGCTGACATTGTCACTAGTCTTCGCATCAAGAAGACTTAGAAGATATTTTCAGGCACACATTGTAGTCTTGCTCACGGATCAGCCCCTTCAAAAAGTATTGAGAAGGCCGGAGCTTTCTGGTCGGCTCGCTAAATGCTTAGTTGAGTTGGGGGAACATGCCATTGAGTACAAAGCAAGAACAACCATAAAGGGACAAGTCCTAGCAGACTTCCTCGTAGAGGTCCCTGAGTAAGAAGAAAAAGAGCTCCTCAAGTGGAAGGAATTGAAGAAAAAGAAAAAATGAAAGAAGAGACTGTAGTGTGGAAACTGCACACCGATGGGGCATCCAGTGAAGAGGGTAACGGAACAGGTATCACCCTCATCAGCCAAGAAGGAATCGAGCTAACCTAGGCAATCTGGTTAGGCTTCGAAAACACAAATAACACGGCTGAATATGAAGCCCTTCTAGCCGGTTGACTGGAGGATGGGAGCAAGGAACGTTGAGGCCTACTCATATTCACAGCTGGTTATTAAAAAGTATAATAGGGAGTATGATGCTAAGGCTAACACCATGGCCCAGTACGTGACCCAAGTGAAAGAACTCACTAAAACTTTCAGCACTTTCAAGCTGGAATATGTACCCCGGGGAGGAACAGGAAGGCAGATGCCCTGAGTAAGCTAGCTTCTGTGGCCTTTGACCACCTGGCCATGGAAGTAAAAGTGGAACTCCTTACTTCACCTTCGGTCACATACAAACAGCTATCTTTGGTCAAAAAACGTAGCAATCCTGGATGACCCCAATCATCGAATTCCTCAGGGAAGGAACTCTCCTTGAGGTCGAAGCATTGGCCAGTAAAATAAGAGTAAAGGCACTTCAATATGAAATCATAGATGGCCAACTCTTCTGAAGGTCATGCCTGGGACCATCACTAAAATGTGTAGACGAAGAAGAAGCAAGGTACGTGATCCAAGAAATCCATGAAGGTATATGTGGGATGCATTCAGGACCCAAGACGGTTGTAGCCAAGGTAACGACGCTGGATTCTACTTGAGTTACATGTATAACAGCGCCCTGGAGGAGATCAGGAAGTGTACAACTGTCAAGTTCATGCCCCACTAACCCACCGACACAAACACCCCATGGTCCAATCTCTACATCTTGGCCGTTCTAGAAATGGGCCATTGACATTATAGAACCTTTTCTAGAAGGTCAAAGAAGGGTAAAGTTTGTGGTGGTTGCCATTAACTATTTCACAAAGTGTGTAAAGGCCAAACCTCTAACAAAGATCACAGGTGAACAAATGAAGAGATTCGTCTTGGACAACATCATCTATTGATTCGGGATCCCCCGGGAGTTGGTCAGTGACAATGGAGTCTGGTTTGCAGGAAAACCTTTCAGACCCTGGTGTGAACAAATGCATATACAACAGGTTTTCACATCCGTCACCCACTCACATAGCAATGGGTTAGTAGAAGGAGCGAATCAAAGTCTCATTGTAAGAATGAAAGGAAGAGTTACCATGTGTCCTGTGGGCATACAGGAAAACTCCTAAGACCTCCAATGGAGAAACGCCTTTTAGTTTGACCTATGGGATCGAAGCGGTCATCCCAATTGATATCGGCTCCCCCACAGAAAGAATAAGTTAAGAGAAGCAGAAAATGAACATGACCTCAGAACAAACGTCAACTTGCTGGAAGAAATGCGGGAGATCGTGGCGGTACAAGAAGCAGGATACAAGAAGTAGATGGAAAAATTCTATAATGCTAGGATGAAAAAACTGAACTTAGTTCAGGAGATCTAGTCCTGCGGAACAATGAAGCAAGTTTACAAGTAGGTACTGGAAAGTTAGGACCTAAGTGGGAAGTACCCAACAGGGTCAAATGGGCGAATGGAAAAAGGAGCTTGCAAATTGAAGACACTCCATGGGAAAGAGGTTCCAAGAACATGGAACCTGATGCAGCTCAGGAAGTATTATGTATAAGGAAACCGCCCCAGGAAGTGGGGACAAGGGAACAAGAAAAAGACATGGAGCCGAAGTGCCAATTTTGTAAGGCTAGCAATGGAGAAATGCGTTCCCTCCTTTTGTATTACGCATATGTTTTGAACAAAATATGTACTGGAATACTACTCCAAGTAATGGTAATGAATGATTTGTTTATAATCATTCAAACACCTAAAGGACATCAAAACATGGCCTAATAACAGGGCAATACACCATGACAGACGTGTCTAATGGTTCTGAAACGCGTGTACACAGACATAGCAAACATGTCGAATAGCTCGGCCATGGGGCAAGGACAAAGTTGACTAGTCCAAAAAATGACAAACACAATTTACTGTGATAAGGGGCAATCACAAATTGAATAAACTGAATTTTGTACGTAAACTACAAATCAAACATAGTTAAAGAAAACTATATTACAAACAAAACAAGGATGGAAACACCCCATCCAACATGATTTACAACTAATGGACAAAGTTACAAGTCAAAATCACAAAATCAAAAGTTCCAAAACACCGAGAGCACCAAAGATCCCTCAAAGGACAGGTACCACGCCACGAGTGCAAAACGGTTCCTTCACAAAGAGGGAAAGTAACACAAAAATACCCGAATAATAAACACAAATGGTAGATACGAAAGAGTAGCATAGTCAACGGGTTATAGGAGGCACCAACACAAACGCCCCTAACCCACATAAGCAAAAGACAAAGTAGCAAGTAAATGTTAGAGAGTTACAACCATATCGAATATTGTTTACTAATGTTCATCAGGGAGAAGAACCCCAGAAGGAGAATCACCAGAATGAGGATCAGAAGAAGCAAATAGGGACTTCAGTTCTTGGAGAGACATGAGGGGGTTATCAGACAATTTAACAAGAAGGGCAGGGGTCTGGCCAGAAAACTCCTCCTGAAGTTTAGTTAACTGCTTCTTAGCTTTGGAGTTGTAATGAGGAGTTACTTTCCTCCTCAAGCCTTGGGATGAGAAAGCATACCCATCCTTCAATTCCGCCTGATACCCCACATTCCGATATGCCTAGTAAGTTCTCTCCAATGAACCCTTGAAGTCTAGAGATTGCGTAAAGGCAGCATGGAATGTGCAAAACCCTTGGACAACAACCAATGACGCTCTGTAGTTAGCTTCTCGTTATCATCTTGAACAATCCCCAGCTCAGCATACAAGGTTTCCACATCAAAACCAGATACCAAAGCAAAAGCCTTGAAATGGTTGACTTCTGCAACCAACCGTTCCCTCTCCTGCATCAACTCGGCCGCTCCTCACCCCAAACCCTCTCTTTTTGCATCATTAAGGCTCCAGCGTGCTGGTAAGGAAAACAATAAGAAGACATGTAAAAAAAATCTAAGAAAAACACAACTCCAGCAACAAAGAAGAGTGAATAACAGCAAAAGGAAAAGAGTAAAAGGGGAACATGTCTCTTTCTCCAAAAGACCTCTCTCAGCATTTACTACGCGGCATTGAAGTTCTGCAGCAATGGTATATGAAGTCTTCAAGTGATCCTCCAAGTTCTTTTTATCCTCCTTCAGTGTCTGACCATGTTGCAATATGCCAGCACCCTAAGAGAAGCTCTCACACATAGCCATACACACCTGGTCCTCAAAGATCTCAGGATCCAGCAGTGTTCATAAACCTCTAAGAAAGGGGAAGAGCATGTGACAAGAAATCCCGGGCAATCTCCCAAGTGCTAATAATGGATGAAGAAGTTATCTTCCAGTTGGGAGCATAAGGATGAGGACAACTCTCCGCAAACAAGGGTGCCAAAGGTGACCGAACCCGGAACGAGTAAAGGAGTTGACACCTGCTCTGACTAGAAGCCAGAGTAGGGGAGGTATGGACAGCAGCCTCAGTAGGCACCACATTCACTTCCGAACCCTTCCCTTAATTTTCAACGAAGAAGAAGAAGTCGGGATGGCAATCGGAGCTTTCAAACTTCCCTGCAACCAAAAATAATAAAAAAGAGGGGGAAAGGAAATGAGAAGTCCAAATCTACATGGAAACGAAGAAGAAATCCCACGACTAACTTCAGGAAAAGGTATCGAGACGAGACTTAAGGATGGCCGAAGAACCTTCAAATTCTTAGATAGAGTACCCTTGGTGGCAATAGGAGGGGCTTCAGACATAGTTTGGGAGATAGGCAGAGATTTCTTATTGCTAGCACTCCGCAACCTGGAATGAATGCTCCAGACTTCAAGAATAGCCACACTTGTACCCACAGCGAAATCAATTTTGCGATTCCGAGACAACCGAGTCTCTAGATCTTCATAACCACTTCGTATTTCTTCAACTTGGAGAGAGTTTTGAGAACCATCCGACTTTTAAGGGGAAGCCTCCTCAATGGGAGAAGTTCCATCCCAAGGAATAGCCTCAACATCCGGACCCTCAACATTAGAGGCCTCACCCTCAAGAATAGCACCCATTTCCTGATTCTCAACACCCTCAACCATAAATGACACACCCCTCACAGCAGCCTGCATCAAGTTCCACAAGACATCTCTGCGCAAAAGGATAAACACGGGAATAATAAAATAAGCAGTATAGAAATCCTAAACAACAAGACCTAGTCAAAACATCACCAAGGAAAAACTTACCCCTTCCATCGAAGAAAGCCCTAGGACGATTTGGGTAAAAGGGACTCAAACCTCCCATCGCCAGGATACCCTCCAGAAAGTTGAAGGCACGAGTAGAATGCTCATACATACGCCTCCACAGTGCATCTTCAACACCAGACAAAGGACGAACGTCATCTTCTATTACAACGATAGGATCTTTGATGGAAAGGGGTTTAAATAATAGCAATGGAGAGACAAAGATGAATCGATTTTTCCACTCTTTCGGGTAGGTTGAGTTCGGCATGAAAGAATAGCAGGGAAAAGAAATACTGTCTGATGTACGCAAAATGAAACATATAAATTACATCAAACAAGGCATAAAACCGACCCTTTTTCGGTACTAATGTTGGAAAAAGCATGTTTCTTTGTTTACTTTTAAATAAGAGGATCAAAAGAGCTTAAACAAATAAAAAGAACAAATTAACAGCAGAAACCAACACAAATACAAAGAAAAAGGATTGACACAACCTGTCGAACCCCCATCCACATCCAAAACAACAAAATAACGAAGACAGAAGGTTAGGCATGGGGTCCTGCTCACCAGGCATGGGGTCGTGCCCAGTCAAGATTCTCTGCAAAAAAACAACAACAAAAGACAAACTAACACGGGGCCGTGCTAACCCAACACGGGCCATGGTCAACTGTAAGATTCGCAGAATCTGTAAGATTACAGCAAGTACATTGACCACGAGGTCGTGCCATGACACCACGGGGCATGTTGGTACAAGACCCGACATCTACAGTTAATGAAAGGAGAGAAAAAGAAGACCACGGGGCCGTGCTAGGTGGGCATGGGGCCGTGTCTGCCCTATATTTTCAGCTATAAATAGAGGTACTTGGCTCAAGAGAAAGGGATCCTTTGGCAAACCACTTCTCTCACACTTGCCATCAGTCCACCACCACTACAACACCAACACCCACCACCATCATCCATATTTCATCTTTTAGAGTGTGTAGTAGTCTCGGGATCCAATATTAATTGTAAGAGTTCTTGTCAAACAAAGGCCATGCTTGGCTAATCTCTTACATCACTTGGTGAAGACAAATCTTTTATGTATTACTTTTGATTTCTAATCTTTGGCAACTTTTTGGTTGGGTATGTATTAATGACTTTAATAACTAGTTTTTTAATTGAAAGTAAACTTTGGCTAACATTTCTTCATGTCATTGATTCACTCATTCGTGTCATTACAGTCAAGATAAAGCGCATTAACTACCTTGAAGGGGGTTAGAAGGGTGTTTGGGTAAAGTTCTTGCCTCGTTCAGTGTATAGATCCTGTGAGGACTTGGTTCAAGCTTATTAGGACTTTCCTTGAGGCAGATAGCATCAAATCGGGGAAGTAAGAATGACTTGAACCCCTTATAAATAAACTACTATTAAAACTTTATCCGGCCTTAACTGTATCCCTGCTAACTCAGACCAATATGGCCGAGGGTAACGTCGCCTTCGCAAGAGGCCTACCATTTTTCGCATTAATAACTTATTTAATTATCTTTCAATATTCCGACCTTGCGAGACTGTATCCCAGCTGACTCAGACCAATATGGTTGAGGGTATCGTCACCTTCACAAAAGGGGCCTACCACTATAACTAAGATAATCTCTTATAAGCCCAAAGTACGGAAATCATCAAATGATACATAAAAGAGGCGTTGGAACCAAGTGATTCTTTCTTGTCTATTTGTTTTTCTTTCGTCACGTTCTTATATTTAGTTTTTATCTTTTAAAACTTTCAAAAACTTTTATCAAAATTTGGTTAGATTAGACGTTAACGATAAGCCGGTATTAAAAGCTCTTGTGTCCTTGGACGACCTCGGTATCTTAGCATCACTATACCACGTCTACGATGGGTGCACTTCTCCTAACGTGTGTAGAGTGGTAGTATTGTATCGTGTTTTATAAATTTAAAGCTTGATGCATGAGTAAAAAGTGTTTAAAATATAACAAAAATTATAACACACTCGCACGCACGTCAAGTTTTTGGCACCGTTTCCGAGGACACAAGGACTTTAAGGAAGTTTAAAATCAATGGCCTAATCAATTTTTATCTTTTTTTTTAATTTTCAGGATTTTTCTTTGTTTTTTACATTTTTTCTATCTGTAGTTGCAGCACGGGGCCGTGCTAGCTAAACACGGGGCCGTGCCCTTAACAGCAGCTGGCAAAAACTGTTTTAGTCAGACAGTAGTTGTGACATGGGGCCGTGTTAACTCAACACGGGGTCGTGTCTCCTTATCAGTAACTGCAAAAAAGGGTCGTCTGAACCCAACAGTTGATAACATCTGATAAAAACATGGACGGTATTGATTATTTTTACTTACGCAACTCTTACGGTGATGGTGCCAATTGTGTGGTGGGTCTCATCGAGATTTAGCATGGTACTTTCTAAATTTAGACCCCCATTACCTAAAAGACCCATCGTTTTCCTGTGAAAGTCACCTTAAGAGGGGCGGAAGTAAAAACAATAAATACCATCCATCTAAATGCCATCAAATTTCTTTTCAAAAAGACATGGCCTCAAATGACATATGCCAAATAGAAAAGGGAATTCTCCAAAAATCAAAAGAAATAGAGTTTATGATGAATATGAGGTGTTCATCACAAAACACTAACAATGGAGAACACTTGATGGGGGCCCATTCAGAAAATAAATGGCACCAAGGCCACTACGTGTACCTCAATAGCTTGTGAGGACAAATACGATAGTCGTCCCAGTTTCGATTGTGCCATGATGGACTCATCACCGACTATATCCGGTGTACACATAGACCGGAGCGATTCGACTCATACCTTCTTTAAACAAGAGCCCGGATAAGGTAAATAAAGGTTGGTTTCACCCACCGTATAGTTTAGGATTCTTCCTTTCCGACAACCTCTTGATTTTCTTATAAATCACAAGCACCTTAGGTACGTCCGGCACTTTGCTGTTGTCCCTACCAGTAAAGAGTCACCCGATAAAATAAAACGCCTTAAATAAGACGAAACTTCATAAGTCTCAAAAACAACATGGGGTCGTGCCATATAAGCACGCCCCCGTGCCCATCTATTAGGACACCACGGGGTTGTGCCTCGCCAACATGCCTCATGGACACTAGCTGCCAAAAGCTGTTCTGATCCGTTGCAGACCATGGGGTCGTGCCACCTAGGCACAGGGCCGTGGCAACTGTGCTGTCACTTTCTATAAAGTCAGACATTGGGCAGCATGTCTTGGACTCATTCCAAAGACAATCTGATTTGATTCTACACATATACCCAAAAAGGTATACTCTTATAAAGGTTTCATCAAACCTTCTTGTCTTTGCCACTTTTATCTCTTTCCTTCTTCTCCAAACATTCATCCTCCATGAAAGCTTGAAGCTTTAAGCTTCATCAACATAAAAAAAGTGATTTTAAACCCAAACTCTCTTAGAATAAATGTTTTACAACAATGTTTCAAGTTATATTTACGTTTAAAACTTTCAAAAATCAAAGAAAAATAACTTAAAACAAAGAGTTCTGGGTTCGGAATCATAACAGAGGTGGAGTCATAGGGTCGTGCCAAGGAGGCACGGGGCCATGGTGATGTTCAGTGTGAGTGACAACTTCCTTGTTTTTCTTAGAATGTCAAGCAGAAATAGTGGAACTTCATCAACTACTTCGGGGAACAACAAAAGGGGAAGAAGGCCCTCCATCGAGGCTACTCTTATCCGTTACGTAAGTGCGTTAAGGGAGGTTGTGGAGGAGATGACATCGGTGGAAGAGATCCTAATAGAATGGGTTAACTACCTAACAATGGGACTTAAGACTAGATTTCAAGAGATCAACCTTTTGCACAGGTTGAATGTTCTTGCTATGCCTCCCATAGATCCAATATCCTACAAGAATATTGGAACCTAGCATAAGAAGTCATCATCCCCACCGGATGGGATGAAATCCCACCGGAACCACCTATAGACACACTCCATGAGGTTCTGGTGACCACCAACACTCTCCAACAAGAAGTTGTGGATGATGAGCCTTTCATCTTTCTCCCAAGGGAGATTTAGGAGATGCTCAATGACATATGAGGGTACACCCTCCGGGAAAAGCTTGAAAGCCCTTCAACATCCGGAAACCACCTCAGGGTTTTTGTTATTTCGACTATTCTAGGGAGAGCTTTTTAGGGTTCTTATTTATTGTCATTAGGAGGCTAATCTATATTAGGACTTTAAAATTATGTACTTTTTCACTTTTCTTTTAGTTTGTAATGAATGGATATTCTAAATAAAAGGGTGGTGTTTGTAACATGATGGAATGGTGTGAAAACTGAGAGAAAGGGACCCCATGCACGTAAACAAGAGCCCCCCGCTTCAAAAACAGCAGAACAGGATCTGCAACACGAGGTCGTGCCCAAATGTCTGATGCAAAAAAATTTCTGCAGAAAAGGTGCCACGGGCCGTGTCCACCAGGCACGCCCCCCGTGTCCACCATACTGTAAGTTTTTTGTTACACCTTGTTACTGGCACTTTGGCCACGGGGCCGTGTCCACCAGGCACGCCCCCGTGCCCAGTGACCAATAACCTAAAAAGTTGTTATTTTACCCCACTTTTTGCAAACAAATCCTACTTGGGACACATTGAGTACAATGTGTAATTTAAGTGTTGGGGTGTTAAAACCTTGAATCTTTTGTCCTAAAAACAAGACTTACACAAAACTCGTCTTGGAAAACCGCTAATCACCCAAAATATTTTTCAAATTTTTCATTTTTTTTACTTATCTTGGTTTAGTTTGGGAAAAATAAGTTCTAAAAATTATTTATTTACTAATTTACACATGATAGCGTCGTGATAAAAAGAACCAATTAAGGAATTATAAAAACGGGCATAACAAATCTTTGTAAAATTTGATTATATATACACTTGTACACTATACCCTTTTCCCACAAAAAGTGAGTTTTGAGCCTTTACCGAGCATTCAAATACACATTTATACTAATTGCTCAATTTTTCGATTCTTGTATGAATAGCCTGTTTGGTTCTTACAAATCTAGAACTTGCCAAAACAATACGTTCCCACCTTACCGACACAAATCCAAGTAAGTAAATGATGGAGGCGTTAGGACTATAACCCATTTTTCATTCTAAACTTTTATTATCCTTTTCATCCCTTACCAAAAATACCCCCATAGTTAAACCCCTTTGAGCCTTAACCTTTTTGTTTCTAAACCCGCAAAAATATAAACTTTTGCAAAAAAAAAACCGGCCATATCCACAAAACTTTATATTTACACCCTCTATTTTAGTAAAAGTTCGGTTATAATATACAAATACGGCTTAGTTTCACCAGTTTACCCCAAAACACCTACCCCTAGCCAAAACTTATCCTTTTAAAAGACCTCTTAATATTTAAAAGGATTAAACGTCAAAAAGGAGTTGGTTTAATTGTTTTTCATGCCTATAATAGGCGTAAGCTCCACACCGGGACCGAGCGATTTCACTTAAACATCTTCGGTCGAGTGTTGAGTGACCACCTGTGAGGTGTGTAAATTTGTATATAACTAAAAAGAATTTTAGAAAGGTATGTTATGCCCAAATAGATAATTTTTCTTAAAATATGTTTTAAATAAATCATGATGAAATAGATTGTAAATAAAATAAAAACAAAATAAATTTAGAATTTGGATTCCCGAAACTCTAAAGATAAACCCAAAACTTCTCTTCTACCAATTCTGTTTGGGTGTGTAAGCCACGTTATAGAGTTTTTCTTGAGGACAAGCAAATATTCAAGTGTGGGGTATTTGATGTGCGCAAAATACAGCATATAAATTACATCAAACAAGGCATAAAATCGACCATTTTTTGGTACTAATGTTAGAAAAAGCATGATTCTTTGTTTACTTTTAAATTATAGGATCAAAAGAGCTTAAACGAATAAAAGGAACAAATTATCAGCAGAAACCAACACAAATACAAAGAAGAAGGATTGACACCACCTGCCGAACCCTCATCCATATCCAAAACAACAAAATAACAAAGACAGAAGTTTAGGCACTAGGCCATGTCAAATCAAGATTCTCTATAGAAAAAGACAACAGTAAAAGACAAACCAACACGGGGTCGTGCTAACCCAACACGGGTCGTGGTCAACTTTAAAGTTTGCAAAAATCCATGATAGTACAACAAGTACACTGACCAAAGGGCCGTGCTGTCACACCCCGACCCGCAGCGGAAATAAGAGTCGGGGCATAATTGGGTTATCACCAAAGCACATGACATTTACTATTATGTTTCATAATTAATAAAGTCAAAGTTACATTTTTAAATATCCAAACATGTTCATTCAATACAAAGGAAATAACCAAACATAACAATCCCAATTCTAAATCGTTTTATTCTTCTAATCCAGGTCCTATGTGTTCCTAGCTGCTGCTGGTTCACCTGTATCATGTGTAAAATGGGAGTTTTTGGGTCAACATAAGTTGGCGAGTGAACCTTATTAGATAAACATTTATTAATGAATTAATGGTTAGTTTATCAATAAAAAATTGTGCACAATCATAAATGAGCAAATGTAAGTAATCAAGCAATGGCAAAAAGCAGTTACAATTATAACATACAATAACACTTGATTGCATACATGAACATACCAATATCATACGATAAATAACATAAGTGAACTGTGCGATCAAGGCTCAATCAAACGGAGCCGATCGTATTGCATGTACTGAAAATGTAAAATGAACTGTGCGATCAAGGCTCAATCAAACGGAGCCGATCGTCTTGCATGTACTGAAAATGTAAAATGAACTGTGCGATCAAGGCTCAATCAAACGGAGCCGATCGTATGCGGGCACGCCAGGTTCAACCGCATAATAAAATGGGGAACATGCTCAACGCTCATAAATGGGGAGCGGCGGCCTCGGCAATTGCATGTACTGAAATAATAAATTGCATCCAATAATAACTACTTAACAGCAACAAACTAAATACACATGTTCATGATATGATGTATGCACAATGGTTTAGTTATGATATGTATATAAACAAAGACACATGATACACCCCAAAAACGTGATTAAAACGGGGAATTTGTAAGATTCACTCACATTGGGTGCGTTGGATTGGAGATGGTGAGATGCGCACGATTTAGATGAGCGGATCAACGAGGAATACTAACCTAAATAATAATGGAAAAATATAATAAATGGATGGATTTTATTAAGGATTTTAATGAAATTTTTAGATATATTTTTGTGAGTTTATGGCTATTTTCTATCTTTAAAAATGTTATTTTTAAGTATTTTCAATTGATTTTTAGATTAAATTAAATAAATAAAAATATAAAAAAATATTATTATTTTTTTTGCGTTGACCGTTGACCGTTGACCGGTTCGGTCAGCGAATAAATCTGCGCCGGGTGGGATTCGAACCGGCGACCTCCCGTTCGCGTGCACGCAGCTCTACCAACTGAGCTACGTGTCTAACCCAAAATAATCTCGTGTTTAATTATATTTATACACTTATTCGATTAAACTGAATTTCCTTTATTTGCAAAAACATTTTAATTCAATCGAACCGGTGCTCGTGAGGAGTTTCGAACGCGCGACGTGTAGTTCATGTTGCACACAGTCCACCGCTGGACTATGTGTCTAACCCGGTTATTATCTCGGTTTTTATTATACTTAACAACTATCTGATTTAACCCGGTTTAGTTCTTGATCAAAAAAGGCATTTTATTCCACAAAGTGTGCGTGTAGCAGGGATCGAACTCGGGACGTGTATAGTTTTTGTTTGCACACAGTCCACCGCTGGACTGTGTGTCTAACCCGTTTAAACTTCCGATTTTAATTAATCTTAAGTCATTACTGAACTCGTCTTCTTCATTACGAACGCAAACATCAATCAACAATCCGATTCGTGATTAAATTAGTTAATAAACATGATGTCTAGTTTGAATGCATTAAACCGAACAGTTTGGGAAAAGAAGATACCGAACAGGTTGTCTTCTTCAGAGAGTCCGGCGAAACTTGTCGGCTCTGTTTTTGAACCTTCGGCTGAGAGAATCTATCAACAGGCTTAAGGGATTAGATATGAAATTGAACTAGTGAGTATTGATTATCAGTACGTTGGAATGTGCATACCGGTAATTATCGAGTTTCCGGCAATTCCAGAAGTTTAAGATTTTCGATAAACGTTGACTAGGATCGATTCTGATGGAGGAGTTGTGTTAGAGACTGATTAATCACATGATTTAAACAGAAAGAGTCGGAGGAAATACCGTGTGGATGTGAGTCCCGGTTTTCCGGTGACTTGCAGAATTTTTCCGGCGAGCTGATTCAGATGATCTGGTGGTCCGAAAATGCGACGAAATTGAAATGGAGTATTGATATGATAGCTCTGAATCGCGAGAATGGTCTGAAGCTTGAGTTATTCAGAACTTTGATGACCTTTCGGTTTCAAAAACCGAAAATGATGAAACTTTAAGTTCAATCAATTTCAGCTTGATTAGAAACCGTTATACATCGGTTATAAGCTGAATATGCGAATTAAACAATGATTAGACGATTGATTTGCCGATTACCGTTTCTCAGATGGCGCCATCGGTTAAACTGAGTTTGTGTATAAATTTCATTTGCTTTCCTAGAGTTAACAGAAAACACATTGTGGCGGAGTGGTTTAGGGAATGAATGTTAAGTTGTTAAAGAGTCTTGGCTGACCCGGGTTCGACTCCCGGCAGCTTCATTATTTTTTTTATTTTTTTATTTTAACTTTTTATCAAATATAATTTTTATAGTTTAGTTTATTTATTAATTATGTATCGTTTTAACTCAAAATAATCATAAATATTTAATGCAACTTTTATAACTTGGTACTTGATTACAAAACGGAGCGGGTTTTGGAGACCCGATTTTTACAAATGTTACACGTGCCATGACACCATGGGTCATTTTGGTACAAGACTAGACATCTGCAGTTAATGAAAGGGGAGAAAAAGAAGCCCACAGGGTCGTGCAAGGTGGGCAAGGGGACGTGTCTGCCTTCTGTTTTCAGCTATAAATAGAGGTGCTTGGCTCAAGAGAAAGGTATCCTTTAGCAAACCACCTCTCTCACACTTGCCATCAGTCCACCACCACTACAACACCAACACCTACCACCATCATCCATATTTCATCTTTTAGAGTGTGTAGTAGTCTCGGGATCCAATATTGATTGTAAGAGTTCTTGTCAAACAAAGGCCATGCTTGGCAAATCTCTTACATCATTTGGTGAAGACAAATCTTTTATATATTACTTTTGATTTCTAATCTTTGGCAACTTTTTAATTGGGTATGTATTAATGACTTTAGTAAGTAGTTTTTTAAATTGAAAGTGAACTTTGGTTAAACTTATCTTCATGTTTCGTTGATTCACTCATTCATGTCTTTACGGTCTATATAAAGCGCGTTAACTACCTAGAAGGGGTTAGAATGGTGTTTGGGTAAAGTTCTTGGCTCGTTCAGTGTATAGATCCTGCGAGGACTTGGTTCAAGCTTATTAGGACTTCCCTTGAGGCAGATAGCATCAAATCGAGGGAAGTAAGAACGGATTGAACCCCTTATAAATAAACTACTATTAAAACTTTATCCGGCCTTAACTGTATCCCTGCTAACTCAGACCAATATGGCCGAGGGTAACGTCGTCTTCGCAAGAGGCCTACCACTTTTTGCATTAATAACTTATTTAATTATCTTTCAATATTCCGACCTTGCAGGTATGTATCCCAGCTGACTCAGACCAATATGGTTAAGGGTATCGTCACCTTCACAAAAGGGGCCTACCACTATAACTAAGATAATCTCTTATAAGCCCAAAGTACGGAAATCATCAAATGATACATAAAAAGAGGCGTTGGAACCGAGTGATTATTTCTTGTCTATTTGTTTTTCTTTCTTCACGTTCTTATATTTAGTTTTTATCTTTTAAAACTTTCAAAAAATTTTATCAAAATTTGGTTGGATTACACGTTAACGATAAGCCGGTATTAAAAGCTCTTGTGTCCTTGGACGACCTTGATATCTTACCATCACTATACTACATCTACTATGGGTGCACTTGCCCTAACGTGTGTAGAGTGGTAGTATTGTATCATGTTTTATAAATTTAAAGCTTGATCCACGAGTAAAAAGTGCTTAATATAACAAAAATTATAACATACTCGCACGCACGTCACTGTCCTTCCTTTTCAAGAAGGTGAGACAGTCACTGTCGGACCGTAAACGGTAAAATTGACGGAACAGTGGCACTGACGATTCCCTAGCAAAAGCGACACATGATTACTCAAAGTGAACGATTCTCAAAAAGGGAAGAGGATGCAGTTGACAAAAGTGAATCCCGTAATCTTTAAGAATGCTCATTTTAAATGGTGACAATGGGTGACGAACACCACAAAACGAGAAAGAAAGGGTGTAAATCACAATCCTCTCCGACGAACAAGTCATCGGATTGTTGGGACCAAGAAGCCGTGGGGAGAGGTCGGAAGGTATGCGATAGGATGTGGTGAAGGTCTCAAGTTCCTCCTGGGTAATAATGGAACGAATCGATGCTCTGCCTTTCGACTCATGATCGAAGAAATGATGAAATCAAAGGGAAGAAGAAAGGGTTAAGAAATGATGAAAAGATGGAGAATGATAGAGATAATGAGCAGTTTCAAGGTTTCAATGGCACCATCAGGTGGGCGATAACTGTCCTATCAAAGGTTCAAAAAATAATCGCCAGATCAACGCATGTAGAGATACCTCTTTTCCCATGACCGCTGGATCATGTAGATGCTGCAGAGTAGGCCATCATCAAGGATGATCCAGATATGTCATCAGGACCCACACGCATAGACGCAGCACCGTAAGCTAGGAAGTCCAGGTCCACGTGCGAAAAACCCATGAGCCTGGACTAAGGGTGACTTGTTGACGAGGGCCCCTTGATCGGGCTCCTCATCTGGGCTTCTCTATTGGGCTCCCCAAAAGGCCCATTTTTCACACTCTCAAGGATTTTGTGGTAAGAGAAAATGTGAGAACAAAGAAGCCCATCAACTCACATCGTCTTCCCAGTCGTAGGCATTAAATGCCTACAACAAGAGAGAGACTTCAACAACTAGGGAAGTACGAGGATAGTACATGCCGCATTAAATGAAAATAGCATCTCGACGGTAATCAGGGAACAGGTATCCGATGTGATCAGATATCTTCTATGGCACATAAGATTACCGTTAGATCGCAGTGGGATCATGGCTAGACGATAAGCTTATCTTTCTATATAAGCTATGCACATGATTGTTAAAGGTATGCATTGAATAACCCTAACGTTTACACACATAAGCAACATTTACTTAGAACATTCTCTCCATTGCATTGAATACTCGAATTCTTGGATTCACACCAGATATTCCGACAGCTCCATCGGGGGTGGTAGCCGAACAAAGGTTGTGTTTCCGTCCAACTGCCCTAGCGGCATCTAGGATCTTTGCTGCCATGGTGAAGTCTTTTCCGGCGTGGTTAAGAAAAAAACTATGCTGCGTCGGTGCTACTCCAATTAATTTTTTGGTAATTAGTAATTTAACAAGTAGTTTGAAAAAAAAGGAATAAGATGATTGAATCTCAGGGACTAAAGTGTATAATCTGAAATGATCTGAGGGTCACTTATATCTAAAAAACCCACAAAATTTCACGGGCGCGCTACACTAAAAAATGGGTTGTGTTTTAATATTCTTTATAATTACACATATGGCCCCTATTGATATTAAGGTTATTTTGGTAATTTCATCTTAATTAGACATAAAAATTAACAAAAGTTAGGCCTAAGGACTAGGCCGTTACAAAATCAAAAATTAAAAACTTAGACTGTTATTTTAAACTATTAACATCTGATGTTGTTACTTTCCACAAACCATAGGGTCTAAGGTGTACTTAACTCCATATTTTTATTATGTTTGTAAAACAATAAAACGATAGTTTGCATCTATTAAGATTTTTATAATCATCATTTTCGTGGATTATGTGTAGGTTTGTGCAAAAGACCAAATTAACCGACAAAACCTAACAAAAAAATACCAAATAAAAATTCGGTGGGTCAGTTAATTGTCTTTTTTAAAAAAAAAAAAAAAGAAAGTATCAGGTTGGTTATGATTATTAATGTCTCCATACCCACCATAACCGAATCGAACCTACATTTAATAAAATCTTTGTCGGATTTTAGACTTTTCATCATTTTTTCAATATTTGATGTTTTTGGTTGAACATTTGTTAGAAGTTATGTGTCATCTCATATCGTTTTGGTTGAATGTTTGTTTGAATTTGTGGACTATACCACATCATTTTGTTTGAATATTAGTTAATAAATGGTATTATCATTTTAAATTATATGTAAATTTGGTACTATATGTTCAATAACAATTTCTTTCACGATAAAAAAAATTGAGCTATTTTTAGCTAGGCCATAGTTAATTGACCCATAAACGACCGATATAACCATCAAAACCAATTAATTGAAACCGCCAACATAGATCAGTTATAAGTATGGTTATCCTCCATCAACCGACATCACAGTTATAGTTATGGTTTTGGATAAAAAACGACCGATACACACCCGTCATTATGTGCATATACGTACTTTTTAATATATTTATTCACACATATTGGTTGGGAACACGTTTTACTAATGTTTTTGGATTTCTCTTATGTTCCTTAAGCATGAAACTATCTACTATTTTTGTAACAAATGCTTCCATATGTAACAAATGCAAATTGTAATATCTATTGTCTCGCTACTTTTGAAGCATCATGACTAAGAAATCCAATGCATACCCAAAGGGAATCATCCTCCAAACCCATCTTTTTTTTTATACCAATAAGTTTCTTCAACTACTTTGAAACGAAACATCAATGATATTAGGCCTCAACCGAATACTTGAATGAAGCCAACCTCACTTTCACCTTTTCTGCTATCCATCTTGCCACTTTCCTAACTCTAAACTATCATGCGTTTCTATGTCGCGTTATATGATTATATGTCTGATATCATTGACAAATAAACAAGCATCATTACCTCTAACATGTAAGACAAGAAGTACCGTTGGGATTTGACCTCTTTAGGGATATGTCGGGCATTGCTTCTATTCAACCCAACACTACTTACACCACTTTCCAAGTAATGTTAGTCCTTCTTTGTTTCCATTTTGTGTATCTATCCATTCATTGATCATCTCTTAGGTGGATATCTTCTACCCAAAGTCATGGTGTGAACAAAGTTGTGGCCCATAACATCTATAGGAAGGATGAAAATCACTCACATGTACATGTTTGGCATGCTTAAATCCTTTATGTCTTTAAGAAAGAGAAGAAATCAACTTGACCTTCTTTGTTACCAGATTCATGATGGGTCTTCCTCTAACTCTAATAGAGACTTCTATATGGGATGCTTCTGAACGTCTCTTAAGTACCCTTGATAAACTCTCATAGTAAGTCACTCTATATGGTTAAAATGGGGTAATTTCAAAGGCCAGTTGAAGACAAAGGGTAGCGTGCTAAAGCGCATGCTTCCATTGGCTTGAAGAAGAAGAAGAAGAAGAAGGAGGAGGAGGAGGCGGCATCAAGCATGAAGATATTGTTGGGGTTCGTATATAGGTTTCTTTTGACAATGGAAGCATGATAAGATACAAGGTTTTAAACTATTTAAAGAAGATTTCATGATCCATATACGTACAGGTTTATAAACATAAAGAAAAATAAAGATAGCATGTTCGAAGTAAAACCACACGTTCGTGTTCTCATGATGGGTCAATGAAGTAGATGACAAGAGGAACAAACAAGCTTCCCTCTACAACTAATGCAGACTAATCAAGGATGAGTCCAAATTATACTAGTTTCAAGTCATATGATCTAGATGAAGTAGTCAAAACCACATGACTTACTTTTCTTTCTCATTAGCAGCAACAACAACAATACCTTAAACCTAACAAAAGAACTTTATTGATAAGAGAGGGTTTTGCAAGAGGACTTCTAGATATTTCAAATGTCCTCCTTAGTATAAAAGTCGAATCTATGTTGTTATCGACATGTCATAAGAAATTTAATAACATCAAAAGTCGACAAGGATGAAAAAAGAACGATGTGTCAAAGAAAATAATATATCCCTAAGAACGATAACTAGTAATTTAAAACATGTATAAATAAGGAATTATAAAAAATGATGAATCATTTGGCACCAATCAAAAATAAACAAATAATATATTTTTTTAAACTATTTTTAACAACTGTATATACCCATTTCACTTTTCTATTTTTACACACAAATCTCAAACTCTATTATCTCAACTAAAAAATATATCTCATTTCACCACTCTTTCATCATGTTTCCGTTTAACATAGACCCAAACGTGTTTGACCTGAACCACCCGCATTTCGCAAACACTTAAGACAACCCGTGAGTGGTCAACATCAATACCGACCAAGGTGAGCATCAACCATTACCACTGGAAACTTCTTCACGATGGGACACACCATCCCCGCAAAGTCAAGGAATTTCCCCACTTGTACAAATGCCTGGTTATTTCTTTTATTACTAACAACCCCCATTTAGCCCATATACATCTCAACACATGCCCGAAATCCAAACCATACCCGAAACCCAATACGCATCCTAAACCCGCCCGACTTCATCCACACGTAGACATCGAAGGAAGCACCCAGATGAAGAAAGTGATCCAAAAAGCACACGGGAGATGGATAAGAAAGGAGGAGTTAGTTCAGGCAAGAGCATGGCTCGACATTTCCAAAGACCTCATTATTGGTGTAATTTTTCTATCAAATAAAATTATTAAATATTTAAGTTTTTTATTATGTATTTAAAAATATTTTAATAATTGTTTAAATAGGCGATGATCAAGAGGCACTAGTGTTTTGAAAGGGCATTCGTGAAAAAAAATTTGTCACTATGAACCGCGAACCTTACCGTAGTAATGATTCATTCTTGGGAATATGGACGGCAATGCAAACACAAATCACCAACTTCAACAACATTTTCAACAGCTATACAAACAATCGTTAAAGAGGAAGCGGGTTGAAAGATGTGGACGTCATGACAGGAACCCACGATGAATCGAGATTCAATTACGGTTGTGGGTTTTAACATGATAAAAGCTTGGGATCTACTTTGAAATTCTCCAAAGTAGTATCTTGTGTCACCGGTCAACCCTGGTCGATCGTCTAAGTGTTCCAAGAGTACTTCAGGCACACTGGAGCCGAACTCCTTTGTAGGTGGATCGGATGCTCGTTCCTATTTAGACCTAAATGTAGGCTTGGAAACGAACTGAACGTTCAGCGAACAGTTCGTGAACCGTTCGGCAGGAAGTTCGTTTATGTTCATATTTAATAAACGAACGAACATGAACAAGAAATTTCGTTTAATTAGTTAAATGAACGAACGTGAACAGAGGTCTCGTTCGTTCAATTGTGTTCGTGAACGTTCGGTAAGGTGTTCGTGAACATTTATACATTTATGTTCATTTGTTTTTTAATTAAAGATTGTTGTACTTTCATATACTTTATTTATACTTTTTATATTATTAATTTTTTATTTATTTTATCACCATAATAAGTAAACTAGAAAACCCTCCATCTTGTTATGCACCATTCTCCTTTCTTTTCTTATTATTTACATCGACGAATACCATTGACCTCCGTTCCACAATAAGGGATTCAATTTTCAGTGCTACCTACTCTCTGAGCCATCCACCTTTATCCTTTTTCGCGTTCGCCAAATTTATTTGTGTTCGTTGGTGATCGATGAACGAACGCGAACATAAAATCTTGTTCGGTAAGTGTTCATGAACCGTTCGTGAACACATTTATTTTCTTAACGAACGAACATGAACAAGGCCTTGTTCGTGTTCGTTAGGTTCGTTTACAGCCCTACCTAAACGACAACACCTACGATCTTGAGTTTGAGGAACCGCAAGAGTTGCAACACCCGCTTAGTAGAGATAAAAACAAGGAAGTGGCAAGAGCCCGAGGCAAATCCTTGTCTACAACAACAACGAATACCTGGGTTGCATCAAACTACAAATTGGACGTCAAACTTGCTCGACTTCTCTTGATTAAGGAACAAGAGCACCAATTGCAAATAGATAGGTAAAGAGCTGCCGATCTTAAGTTCCTCGAAAAGCACACCTCGCGTCTCTCCGAAGAGGATCTTCTGATTTTCAAAACTAAGAAACAGTGAATTCGAGCTAAACATCTTAACTAGGAGTAGTTTTATGTTTTTTAATTAGTTTAAATGTTATTTTGATTTTTTTAAACATGGTTTCTATGTATATTTTTTTTAATTAGTTTAAATGGTAATTTATTTTTTAGTTAGTATAAATGATATAAAAATAAATAAATAAATAAATAAATAAGGATATGATGGGTTTGTATTTCATTGTTTGTTTGTGATGGCAAACAAAGCAAACATAGGAATTTCTGCCATATCAAACAACCTAAACGGAAATGTTTGTTATTAATAAATACAAGTGAAATGCTGTTTTTTAGTAAGCTTTAAATGTAAGTCACTTCTTTATAATAGCTCAGCCTATATTAAAAAAATATTCCTCAAAGTTGGTATTGAGGAATTTGCCTGCCTATAAAAGATTATGATGGCATGGTTGGTTGAGCGAAGACAATGTTGTAGTTTCTCAACAAAGAATGTACTCAGCTCCATTGATGATTTTGGAATAGTGTTTATGATAAAGTTCTACTTATAAAAAATGATTTTCATATAAAATACTTTACTATATTATCTTTTTAGAAATGAAATTCAAATTTTTTCCAATTAGTTTAAAAGAAGAACCAACTATCCACTATTCAGAAGAAAAATGAACAAATAAAACATGTAATTAAACAAAAATAAATCATTTCCTTTTAGGCCATTCAACTTCAGTGAAGATAAACCGTACAAGCTAGACAAAAAAAAGTTTAATTACATTAAACAAAAATATTTAACCGACTTAGGTTTTCCGTAAATCTAGAGATGGGCATAATCGGGTTTTATTATTACCACTGCACGGATGTCATTGGAACCGGGTATGGTGTGGAACCGGGTCCAGTTCCTACCCGGGTTCACACCCAAGAATATGGAACCGTGTAGAACCGGGTACGGGTATTATGGAACCGGGTATGGTGTGGAACCGGTTCCTGTGTGGAACCGGTTCCTGATAGTCGAAAATCTGATTTTAACTGTTTAGAACCGGTTCCTGACAGTCGAAAATCTGACTTTTACTGTTTAGAACCGGTTCCTAACAGTAAATCCTGACTTTTACTGTTCAGAACCGGTTCCTGACAGTCGAAAAATCTGACTTTTACTGTTCAGAGAAACCGGTTCCTGATAAAAAAGTTACCGTTATAACCGGTTCCTGATAAAAAAGTTACCGTTGGGAACCGGTTCCTGATAAAAAAGTTACCGTTGGGAACCGGTTCCTGTTCGTCGAAATCGGTTTTTTTATATAAACCCCTCCCTACTTACCATTTCAACTTACAAACTCACCATCATCAACTTACAAACTCACCATCATCAACTTACAAACTCAATCATCTTCTCAAAAATCTTGCAAAATACCTATGGCAAGCAACGAACAAGTTGTTACTGTCTTAGAGACGAAAAGAAACCCAGCTATATGGAAGAATTTTGATCTCTGTTTAATGTCCTCCAGCCACGAGATGGCTAGATGCAAAGCTTGCGGAAAATTTATGAAGGCCGCAGCCAACTCAACCCTTAAGAAACACACTGAGCGGCATTGCCCAGTGACGAAGGCAAAGAAAAATGAGACGGGAGAAGGTTCCGGCACCGGTTCTTCCAATGTTTGATGTAACCCGTTTGGTTTGGTGTTTTAATAAAGTTTGTGTAATGTTTCTTTCTATTGTGTTTGTTATTTTTGTGTTTCTTTCTATCGTTAGTCTCCACTTTTTCGGCTATAACCGGTTCCAAAGGTAACATTATAACGGTATAACCGGTTCCTTCTTGAACTTCATTTCCGGGTACTGATGGAACCGGGTACAAGTGAAACACGGGTACGGGTAGGAACCGGTTACTACCCGAGTCAAATGGTAAAATTGTGGAACCGGGTTGGAACCAACGGGTATTTTGAACCCGGAACCGGTTCTACTTAATATCGGGTAGGAACTGGAACCGGTTCCAGTTCGGTTCTACCGGTTCGGGTTCGGAACCGGTTTTTATGCCCATCTCTATCCGTAACGCTTTGCATATCCAAGTAGCAATTCTCATTAGAGATGGGCATAATCGGGTTTTATTATTACCCGGAACCGGTTCCAACCCGCAACCGGTTCTGCTCGGATGTCATTGGAACCGGGTATGGTGTGGAACCGGGTCCAATTCCTACCCGGGTTCACACCCAAGAATATGGAACCGTGTAGAACCGGATACGGGTATTATGGAACCGGGTATGGTGTGGAACCGGTTCCTGTGTGGAACCGGTTCCTGACAGTCGAAAATCTGATTTTAACTGTTTAGAAACCGGTTCCTGACAGTCGAAAATCTGACTTTTACTGTTTAGAACCGGTTCCTAACAGTAAATCCTGACTTTTACTGTTCAGAACCGGTTCCTGACAGTCGAAAAAATCTGACTTTTACTGTTCAGAACCGGTTCCTGATAAAAAAGTTACCGTTATAACCGGTTCCTGATAAAAAAGTTACCGTTATAACCGGTTCCTGATAAAAAAGTTACCGTTGGGAACCGGTTCCTGATAAAAAAGTTACCGTTGGGAACCGGTTCCTGTTCGTCGAAATCGGTTTTTTTATATAAACCCCTCCTACTTACCATTTCAACTTACAAACTCACCATCATCAACTTACAAACTCACCATCATCAACTTACAAACTCAATCATCTTCTCAAAAATCTTGCAAAATACCTATGGCAAGCAACGAACAAGTTGTTACTGTCTTAGAGACGAAAAGAAACCCAGCTATATGGAAGAATTTTGATCTCTGTTTAATGTCCTCCAGCCACGAGATGGCTAGATGCAAAGCTTGCGGAAAATTTATGAAGGCCGCAGCCAACTCAACCCTTAAGAAACACACTGAGCGGCATTGCCCAGTGACGAAGGCAAAGAAAAATGAGACGGGAGAAGGTTCCGGCACCGGTTCTTCCAATGTTTGATGTAACCCGTTTGGTTTGGTATTTTAATAAAGTTTGTGTAATGTTTCTTTCTATTGTGTTTGTTATTTTTGTGTTTCTTTCTATCGTTAGTCTCCCACTTTTTTCGGCTATAACCGTTCCAAAGGTAACATTATAACGGTATAACCGGTTCCTTCTTGAACTTCATTTCCGGGTACTGATGGAACCGGGTACAAGTGAAACCGGGTACGGGTAGGAACCGGGTACGGGTAGGAACCGTTACTACCCGAGTCAAATGGTAAAATTGTGGAACCGGGTTGGAACCAACGGGTATTTTGAACCCGGAACCGGTTCTACTTAATATCGGTAGGAACTGGAACCGGTTCCAGTTCGGTTTCTACCGATTCGGGTTCGGAACCGGTTTTTATGCCCATCTCTATCCGTAACGCTTTGCATATCCAAGTAGCAATTCTCATTAGAGATGGGCATAATCGGGTTTTATTATTACCCGGAAACCGGTTCCAACCCGCAACCGTTCTGCTCGGATGTCATTGGAACCGGGTATGGTGTGGAACCGGGTCCAGTTCCTACCCGGGTTCACACCCAAGAATATGGAACCGTGTAGAACCGGGTACGGGTATTATGGAACCGGTATGGTGTGGAACCGGTTCCTGTGTGGAACCGGTTCCTGACAGTCGAAAATCTGATTTTAACTGTTTAGAACCGGTTCCTGACAGTCGAAAATCTGACTTTTACTGTTTAGAACCGGTTCCTAACAGTAAATCCTGACTTTTACTGTTCAGAACCGGTTCCTGACAGTCGAAAAATCTGACTTTTACTGTTCAGAACCGGTTCCTGATAAAAAAGTTACCGTTATAACCGGTTCCTGATAAAAAAGTTACCGTTATAAAACCGGTTCCTGATAAAAAAGTTACCGTTGGGAACCGGTTCCTGATAAAAAAGTTACCGTTGGGAACCGGTTCCTGTTCGTCGAAATCGGTTTTTTTATATAAACCCCTCCCTACTTACCATTTCAACTTACAAACTCACCATCATCAACTTACAAACTCACCATCATCAACTTACAAACTCAATCATCTTCTCAAAAATCTTGCAAAATACCTATGGCAAGCAACGAACAAGTTGTTACTGTCTTAGAGACGAAAAGAAACCCAGCTATATGGAAGAATTTTGATCTCTGTTTAATGTCCTCCAGCCACGAGATGGCTAGATGCAAAGCTTGCGGAAAATTTATGAAGGCCGCAGCCAACTCAACCCTTAAGAAACACACTGAGCGGCATTGCCCAGTGACGAAGGCAAAGAAAAATGAGACGGGAGAAGGTTCCGGCACCGGTTCTTCCAATGTTTGATGTAACCCGTTTGGTTTGGTGTTTTAATAAAGTTTGTGTAATGTTTCTTTCTATTGTGTTTGTTATTTTTGTGTTTCTTTCTATCGTTAGTCTCCACTTTTTCGGCTATAACCGGTTCCAAAGGTAACATTATAACGGTATAACCGGTTCCTTCTTGAACTTCATTTCCGGTACTGATGGAACCGGGTACAAGTGAAACCGGGTACGGGTAGGAACCGGGTACGGGTAGGAACCGGTTACTACCCGAGTCAAATGGTAAAATTGTGGAACCGGGTTGGAACCAACGGGTATTTTGAACCCGGAACCGGTTCTACTTAATATCGGGTAGGAACTGGAACCGGTTCCAGTTCGGTTCTACCGTTCGGGTTCGGAACCGTTTTTTTATGCCCATCTCTATCCGTAACGCTTTGCATATCCAAGTAGCAATTCTCATTAGAGATGGGCATAATCGGGTTTTATTCTTACCCGGAACCGGTTCCAACCCGCAACCGGTTCTGCTCGGATGTCATTGGAACCGGGTATGGTGTGGAACCGGGTCCAGTTCCTACCCGGGTTCACACCCAAGAATATGGAACCGTGTAGAACCGGGTACGGGTATTATGGAACCGGGTATGGTGTGGAACCGGTTCCTGTGTGGAACCGGTTCCTGACAGTCGAAAATCTGATTTTAAACTGTTTAGAACCGGTTCCTGACAGTCGAAAATCTGACTTTTACTGTTTAGAACCGGTTCCTAACAGTAAATCCTGACTTTTACTGTTCAGAACCGGTTCCTGACAGTCGAAAAATCTGACTTTTACTGTTCAGAAACCGGTTCCTGATAAAAAAGTTACCGTATATAACCGGTTCCTGATAAAAAAGTTACCGTTATAACCGGTTCCTGATAAAAAAGTTACCGTTGGGAACCGGTTCCTGATAAAAAAGTTACCGTTGGGAACCGGTTCCTGTTCGTCGAAATCGGTTTTTTTATATAAACCCCTCCCTACTTACCATTTCAACTTACAAACTCACCATCATCAACTTACAAACTCACCATCATCAACTTACAAACTCAATCATCTTCTCAAAAATCTTGCAAAATACCTATGGCAAGCAACGAACAAGTTGTTACTGTCTTAGAGACGAAAAGAAACCCAGCTATATGGAAGAATTTTGATCTCTGTTTAATGTCCTCCAGCCACGTAGATGGCTAGATGCAAATGCTTGCGGAAAAATTTAATGAAGGCCGCAGCCAAACTCAAACCCTTAAGAAACACAACTGAGAGGCGCATTGCCCAAGTACGAAGGCAAAGAAAAAGTTGAGACGGGAGAAGGTATCCCGGCACCGGTTTTTCCAATGTTTTGATGTAACCCGTTTGGTTTGGTGTTTTAATAAAGTTTGTGTAATGTTTCTTCATTGTGTTTGTATTTTTGTGTTTCTTTCTATCGTTAGTCTCCACTTTTTCGGCTATAACCGTCCAAAGGTAACATTATAACGTATAACCGGTTCCTTCTTGAACTTCATTTCCGGGTACTGATGGAACCGGTACAAGTGAAACCGGTACGGGTAGGAAACCGGTACGGTAGGAACCGGTTACTACCCAGTCAAAGTGTTAAAATTGTTGGAACCGGGTTGGAACCAACGGGTATTTTGAACCCGGAACCGTTCTACTTAATATCGGGTAGGTAACTGGAACCGGTTCCAGTTCGGTTCCTCACCGTTCGGGTTCGAACCGGTTTTTATGCCCATCTCTATCCGTAACCTTTGCATATCCAAGTAGCATTCTCATTAGAGATGGGCATAATCGGGTTTTATTATTACCCGGAACGTTCCAACCCGCAACGGTTCTGCTCGTATGTCATTGGAACGGTATGGTGTGGAACCGGTCCAGTTCCTACCCGGGTTCACACCCAAGAATATGGACCGTGTAGAACCGGTACGGGTATTATGGAACCGGGTATGGTGTGGAACCGGTTCCTGTGTGGAACCGGTTCCTGACAGTCGAAAATCTGATTTTTAACTGTTTAGAACCGGTTCCTGACAGTCGAAAATCTGACTTTTACTGTTTAGAACCGGTTCCTAACAGTAAATCCTGACTTTACTGTTCAGAAACCGGTTCCTGACAGTCGATAAAAAATCTGACTTTTACTGTTCAGAACCGGTTCCTGATAAAAAAAGTTACCGTTATAAACCGGTTCCTGATAAAAAGTTACCGTTATAACCGGTTCCTGATAAAAAAGTTACCGTTGGGAACCGGTTCCTGATAAAAAAGTTACCGTTGGGAACCGGTTCCTGTTCGTCGAAATCGGTTTTTTTATATATAAACCCCTCCCTACTTACCATTTCAACTTACAAACTCACCATCATCAACTTACAAACTCACCATCATCAACTTACAAACTCAATCATCTTCTCAAAAATCTTGCCAAAATACCTATGGCAAGCAACGAACAAGTTGTTTACTGTCTTAGAGACGAAAAGAAACCCAGCTATATGGAAGAATTTTGATCTCTGTTATAATGTCCTCCAGCCACGAGATGGCTAGATGCAAAGCTTGCGGAAAATTTATGAAGGCCGCAGCCAACTAACCCTTAAGAAACACACTGAGCGGAATTGCCCAGTGACGAAGGCAAGAAAAATGAGACGGAGAGAAGTTCCGGCACCGGTTCTTCCAATGTTTGATGTAACCCGTTTGGTTTGGTTTTTAATAAAGTTTGTGTAATGTTTCTTTCTATTGTGTTTGCTATTTTGTGTTTCTTTCTATCATTAGTCTCCACTTTTTCGGCTATAACCGGTTCCAAAGGTAACATTAAACGGTTATAACCGGTTCCTTCTTGAACTTCATTTCCGGGTACTGATGGAACCGGGTACAAGTGAAACCGGGTACGGGTAGGAACCGTGGTACGGGTAGTGAACCGTTACTACCCGAGTCAAATTGGTTTAAATTGTGTAACCGGTTGGAACCAACGGGTATTTTGAACCCGGAAACCGGTTCTACTTAATATCGGGTAGAACTGGAACCGGTTCCAGTCGGTTCTACCGGTTCGGGTTCGGAACCGGTTTTTATGCCCAATCTCTATCCGTAACGCTTTGCATACCAAGTAGCAATTCTCATTGAAGATGTGGTAATCGGTTTTATTATTACCCGGAACCGGTTCCAACCCGCAACCGGTTCTGCTCGGATGTCATTGGAACCGGGTATGGTGTGGAACCGGGTCCAGTTCCTACCCGGGTTCACACCCCAAGAATATGGAACCGTGTAGAACCGGGTACGGGTATTATGGAACCGGGTATGGTGTGGAACCGGTTCCTGTGTGGAACCGGTTCCTGACAGTCGAAAATCTGATTTTAACTGTTTAGAACCGGTTCCTGACAGTCGAAAATCTGACTTTACTGTTTAGAACCGTTCCTAACAGTAAATCCTGACTTTTACTGTTCAGAAACCGGTTCCTGACAGTCGAAAAATCTGACTTTTACTGTTCAGAACCGTTCCTGATAAAAAAGTTACCGTTTTAACCGGTTCCTGATAAAAAAGTTACCGTTATAACCGGTTCCTGATAAAAAAGTTACCGTTGGGAACCGGTTCCTGATAAAAAAGTTACCGTTGGGAACCGGTTCCTGTTCGTCGAAATCGGTTTTTTTATATAAACCCCTCCCTACTTACCATTTCAACTTACAAACTCACCATCATCAACTTACAAACTCACCATCATCAACTTACAAACTCAATCATCTTCTCAAAAATCTTGCAAAATACCTATGGCAAGCAACGAACAAGTTGTTACTGTCTTAGAGACGAAAAGAAACCCAGCTATATGGAAGAATTTTGATCTCTGTTTAATGTCCTCCAGCCACGAGATGGCTAGATGCAAAGCTTGCGGAAAATTTATGAAGGCCGCAGCCAACTCAACCCTTAAGAAACACACTGACGGCATTGCCCAGTGACGAAGGCAAAGAAAAATGAGACGGGAGAAGGTTCCGGCACCGGTTCTTCCAATGTTTGATGTAACCCGTTTGGTTTGGTGTTTTAATAAAGTTTGTGTAATGTTTCTTTCTATTGTGTTTGTTATTTTTGTGTTTCTTTCTATCGTTAGTCTCCACTTTTTCGGCTATAACCGGTTCCAAAGGTAACATTATAACGGTATAACCGGTTCCTTCTTGAACTTCATTTCCGGGTACTGATGGAACCGGTACAGTGAGTACAGGTGAAACCGGGTACGGGTAGGAACCGGTTACTACCCGAGTCAAATGGTAAAATTGTGGAACCGGGTTGGAACCAACGGGTATTTTGAACCCGGAACCGGTTCTACTTAATATCGGGTAGGAAACTGGAACCGGTTCCAGTTCGGTTCTACCGATTCGGGTTCGGAACCGGTTTTTATGCCCATCTCTATCCGTAACGCTTTGCATATCCAAGTAGCAATTCTCATTAGAGATGGGCATAATCGGGTTTTATTATTACCCGGAACCGGTTCCAACCCGCAACCGGTTTGCTCGGATGTCATTGGAACCGGGTATGGTGTGGAACCGGGTCCATTCCTACCCGGGTTCACACCCAAGAATATGGAACCGTGTAGAACCGGGTACGGGTATTATGGAACCGGGTATGGTGTGGAACCGGTTCCTGTGTGGAACCGGTTCCTGACAGTCGAAAATCTGATTTTAACTGTTTTAGAACCGGTTCCTGACAGTCGAAAATCTGACTTTTACTGTTTAGAACCGGTTCCTAACAGTAAATCCTGACTTTTTACTGTTCAGAACCGGTTCCTGACAGTCGAAAAATCTGACTTTTACTGTTCAGAACCGGTTCCTGATAAAAAAGTTACCGTTATAACCGGTTCCTGATAAAAAAGTTACCGTTATAACCGGTTCCTGATAAAAAAGTTACCGTTGGGAACCGGTTCCTGATAAAAAAGTTACCGTTGGGAACCGGTTCCTGTTCGTCGAAATCGGTTTTTTTATATAAACCCCTCCCTACTTACCATTTCAACTTACAAACTCACCATCATCAACTTACAAACTCACCATCATCAACTTACAAACTCAATCATCTTCTCAAAAATCTTGCAAAATACCTATGGCAAGCAACGAACAAGTTGTTACTGTCTTAGAGACGAAAAGAAACCCAGCTATATGGAAGAATTTTGATCTCTGTTTAATGTCCTCCAGCCACGAGATGGCTAGATGCAAAGCTTGCGGAAAATTTATGAAGGCCGCAGCCAACTCAACCCTTAAGAAACACACTGAGCGGCATTGCCCAGTGACGAAGGCAAAGAAAAATGAGACGGGAGAAGGTTCCGGCACCGGTTCTTCCAATGTTTGATGTAACCCGTTTGGTTTGGTGTTTTAATAAAGTTTGTGTAATGTTTCTTTCTATTGTGTTTGTTATTTTTGTGTTTCTTTCTATCGTTAGTCTCCACTTTTTCGGCTATAACCGGTTCCAAAGGTAACATTATAACGGTATAACCGGTTCCTTCTTGAACTTCATTTCCGGGTACTGATGGAACCGGGTACAAGTGAAACCGGGTACGGGTAGGAACCGGGTACGGGTAGGAACCGGTTACTACCCGAGTCAAATGGTAAAATTTGTGGAACCGGGTTGGAACCAACGGGTATTTTGAACCCGGAACCGGTTCTACTTAATATCGGGTAGGAACTGGAACCGGTTCCAGTTCGGTTCTACCGGTTCGGGTTCGGAACCGGTTTTTATGCCCATCTCTATCCGTAACGCTTTGCATATCCAAGTAGCAATTCTCATTAGAGATGGGCATAATCGGGTTTTATTATTACCCGAACCGGTTCCAACCCGCAACCGGTTCTGCTCGGATGTCATTGGAACCGGGTATGGTGTGGAACCGGGTCCAGTTCCTACCCGGGTTCACACCCAAGAATATGGAACCGTGTAGAACCGGGTACGGGTATTATGGAACCGGGTATGGTGTGGAACCGGTTCCTGTGTGGAACCGGTTCCTGACAGTCGAAAATCTGATTTTAACTGTTTTAGAACCGGTTCCTGACAGTCGAAAATCTGACTTTTACTGTTTAGAACCGGTTCCTAACAGTAAATCCTGACTTTTACTGTTCAGAACCGGTTCCTGACAGTCGAAAAATCTGACTTTTACTGTTCAGAACCGGTTCCTGATAAAAAAGTTACCGTTATAAACCGGTTCCTGATAAAAAAGTTACCGTTATAACCGGTTCCTGATAAAAAAGTTACCGTTGGGAACCGGTTCCTGATAAAAAAGTTACCGTTGGGAACCGGTTCCTGTTCGTCGAAATCGGTTTTTTTTATATAAACCCCTCCCTACTTACCATTTCAACTTACAAACTCACCATCATCAACTTACAAACTCACCATCATCAACTTACAAACTCAATCATCTTCTCAAAAATCTTGCAAAATACCTATGGCAAGCAACGAACAAGTTGTTACTGTCTTAGAGACGAAAAGAAACCCAGCTATATGGAAGAATTTTGATCTCTGTTTAATGTCCTCCAGCCACGAGATGGCTAGATGCAAAGCTTGCGGAAAATTTATGAAGGCCGCAGCCAACTCAACCCTTAAGAAACACACTGAGCGGCATTGCCCAGTGACGAAGGCAAAGAAAAATGAGACGGGAGAAGGTTCCGGCACCGGTTCTTCCAATGTTTGATGTAACCCGTTTGGTTTGGTGTTTTAATAAAGTTTGTGTAATGTTTCTTTCTATTGTGTTTGCTATTTTTGTGTTTCTTTCTATCAGTTAGTCTCCACTTTTTCGGCTATAACCGGTTCCAAAGGTAACATTATAACGGTATAAACCGGTTCCTTCTTGAACTTCATTTCCGGGTACTGATGGAACCGGGTACAAGTGAAACCGGGTACGGGTAGGAACCGGGTACGGGTAGGAACCGGTTACTACCCGAGTCAAATGGTAAAATTGTGGAACCGGGTTGGAACCAACGGGTATTTTGAACCCGGAACCGGTTCTACTTAATATCGGGTAGGAACTGGAACCGGTTCCAGTTCGGTTTCTACCGGTTCGGGTTCGGAACCGGTTTTTATGCCCATCTCTATCCGTAACGCTTTGCATATCCAAGTAGCAATTCTCATTAGAGATGGGCATAATCGGGTTTTATTATTACCCGGAACCGGTTCCAACCCGCAACCGGTTCTGCTCGGATGTCATTGGAACCGGGTATGGTGTGGAACCGGGTCCAGTTCCTACCCGGGTTCACACCCAAGAATATGGAACCGTGTAGAACCGGGTACGGGTATTATGGAACCGGGTATGGTGTGGAACCGGTTCCTGTGTGGAACCGGTTCCTGACAGTCGAAAATCTGATTTTAAACTGTTTAGAACCGGTTCCTGACAGTCGAAAATCTGACTTTTACTGTTTAGAACCGGTTCCTAACAGTAAATCCTGACTTTTACTGTTCAGAACCGGTTCCTGACAGTCGAAAAATCTGACTTTTACTGTTCAGAACCGGTTCCTGATAAAAAAGTTACCGTTATAACGTTCCTGATAAAAAGTTACCGTTATAACCGGTTCCTGATAAAAAAGTTACCGTTGGGAACCGGTTCCTGATAAAAAAGTTACCGTTGGGAACCGGTTCCTGTTCGTCGAAATCGGTTTTTTTTATATAAACCCCTCCCTACTTACCATTTCAACTTACAAACTCACCATCATCAACTTACAAACTCACCATCATCAACTTACAAACTCAATCATCTTCTCAAAAATCTTGCAAAATACCTATGGCAAGCAACGAACAAGTTGTTACTGTCTTAGAGACGAAAAGAAACCCAGCTATATGGAAGAATTTTGATCTCTGTTTAATGTCCTCCAGCCACGAGATGGCTAGATGCAAAGCTTGCGGAAAATTTATGAAGGCCGCAGCCAACTCAACCCTTAAGAAACACACTGAGCGGCATTGCCAGTGACGAAGGCAAAGAAAAATGAGACGGGAGAAGGTTCCGGCACCGGTTCTTCCAATGTTTGATGTAACCCGTTTGGTTTGGTGTTTTAATAAAGTTTGTGTAATGTTTCTTTCTATTGTGTTTGTATTTTTGTGTTTCTTCTATCGTTAGTCTCCACTTTTTCGGCTATAACCGGTTCCAAAGGTAACATTATAACGGTATAACCGGTTCCTTCTTGAACTTCATTTCCGGGTACTGATGGAACCGGGTACAAGTGAAACCGGGTACGGGTAGGAACCGTCGGGTAAACTTACTACCCGAGTCAAATGGTAAAATTGTGGAACCGGGTTGGAACCAACGGGTATTTTGAACCCGGAACCGGTTCTACTTAATATCGGGTAGGAACTGGAACCGGTTCCAGTTCGGTTCTACCGGTTCGGGTTCGGAACCGGTTTTTATGCCCATCTCTATCCGTAACGCTTTGCATATCCAAGTAGCAATTCTCATTAGAGATGGGCATAATCGGGTTTTATTATTACCCGGAACCGGTTCCAACCCGCAACCGGTTCTGCTCGGATGTCATTGGAACCGGGTATGGTGTGGAACCGGGTCCAGTTCCTACCCGGGTTCACACCCAAGAATATGGAACCGTGTAGAACCGGGTACGGGTATTATGGAACCGGGTGTATTGTGTGGAACCGGTTCCTGTGTGTTTGGAACCGGTTCCTGACAGTCGAAAATCTGATTTTAACTGTTTAGAACCGGTTCCTAATCAAAATCTGACTTTTACTGTTAGAACCGGTTCCTAACATAAATCCTGACTTTTACTGTTAGAACCGGTTCCTGACAGAAAATTACGTTAAAACCGGTTCGTAAATCTGACTTTTACTGTTCAGAAACCGGTTCCTGATAAAAAAGTTACCGTTAGAACCGGTTCCTGATAAAAAAGTTACCGTTAAAACCGTTCCTGTAGTTCGTGGAACCGGTTCCTGTAAAAAAAGTTACCGTTGGGAACCGGTTCCTGTTCGTCGAAATCGGTTTTTTTATATAAACCCCTCCTACATTACCATTTCAACTTACAAACTCACCATCATCAACTTACAAACTCACCATCATCAACTTACAAACTCAATCATCTTCTCAAAAATCTTGCAAAATACCTATGGCAAGCAACGAACAAGTTGTTACTGTCTTAGAGACGAAAAGAAACCCAGCTATATGGAAGAATTTTGATCTCTGTTTAATGTCCTCCAGCCACGAGATGGCTAGATGCAAAGCTTGCGGAAAATTTATGAAGGCCGCAGCCAACTCAACCCTTAAGAAACACACTGAGCGGCATTGCCCAGTGACGAAGGCAAAGAAAAATGAGACGGGAGAAGGTTCCGGCACCGGTTCTTCCAATGTTTGATGTAACCCGTTTGGTTTGGTGTTTTAATAAAGTTTGTGTAATGTTTCTTTCTATTGTGTTTGTTATTTTGTGTTTCTTTCTATCGTTAGTCTCCACTTTTTCGGCTATAACCGGTTCCAAAGGTAACATTATAACGGTATAAACCGGTTCCTTCTTGAACTTCATTTCCGGTACTGATGGAACCGGGTACAAGTGAAACCGGGTACGGGTAGGAACCGGGTACGGTAGGAACCGGTTACTACCCGAGTCAAATGGTAAAATTGTGGAACCGGGTTGGAACCAACGGTATTTTGAACCCGGAACCGGTTCTACTTAATATCGGGTAGGAACTGGAACCGGTTCCAGTTCGTTTCTACCGGTTCGGGTTCGGAACCGGTTTTTTATGCCCATCTCTATCCGTAACGCTTTGCATATCCAAGTAGCAATTCTCATTAGAGAATGGGCATAATCGGGTTTTATTATTACCCGGAACCGGTTCCAACCCGCAACCGGTTCTGCTCGGATGTCATTGGAACCGGGTATGGTGTGGAACCGGGTCCAGTTCCTACCCGGGTTCACACCCAAGAATATGGAACCGTGTAGAACCGGTACGGGTATTATGGAACCGGGTATGGTGTGGAACCGGTTCCTGTGTTGGAACCGGTTCCTGACAGTCGAAAATCTGATTTTAACTGTTTAGAACCGGTTCCTGACAGTCGAAAATCTGACTTTTACTGTTTAGAACCGGTTCCTAACAGTAAATCCTGACTTTTATTTAAGTTTAAATTACTGTTCAGAACCGGTTCCTGACAGTCGAAAAATCTGACTTTTACTGTTCAGAACCGGTTCCTAAAAAATTTAAAAAAGTTAAAATACCGTTAGAAACCGGTTCCATAAAAAAGACGATAACGTTCCGTAAAAAAGTTACCGTTGGGAACCGGTTCCTGATAAAAAAGTTACCGTTGGGAACCGGTTCCTGTTCGTCGAAATCGGTTTTTTTATATAAACCCCCTCCCTACTTACCATTTCAACTTACAAACTCACCATCATCAACTTACAAACTCACCATCATCAACTTACAAACTCAATCATCTTCTCAAAAATCTTGCAAAATACCTATGGCAAGCAACGAACAAGTTGTTACTGTCTTAGAGACGAAAAGAAACCCAGCTATATGGAAGAATTTTGATCTCTGTTTAATGTCCTCCACCACGAGATGGCTAGATGCAAAGCTTGCGGAAAATTTATGAAGGCCGCAGCCAACTCAACCCTTAAGAAACACACTGAGCGGCATTGCCCAGTGACGAAGGCAAAGAAAAATGAGACGGGAGAAGGTTCCGGCACCGGTTCTTCCAATGTTTGATGTAACCCGTTTGGTTTGGTGTTTTAATAAAGTTTGTGTAATGTTTCTTTCTATTGTGTTTGTTATTTTTGTGTTTCTTTCTATCGTTAGTCTCCACTTTTTCGGCTATAACCGGTTCCAAAGGTAACATTATAACGGTATAACCGGTTCCTTCTTGAACTTCATTTCCGGGTACTGATGGAACCGGGTACAAGTGAAACCGGGTACGGGTAGGAACCGGGTACGGGTAGGAACCGTTACTACCCGAGTCAAATGGTAAAATTGTGGAACCGGGTTGGAACCAACGGGTATTTTGAACCCGGAACCGGTTCTACTTAATATCGGGTAGGAACTGGAACCGGTTCCAGTTCGGTTCTAACCGGTTCGGGTTCGGAACCGGTTTTTATGCCCATCTCTATCCGTAACGCTTTGCATATCCAAGTAGCAATTCTCATTAGAGATGGGCATAATCGGTTTTATTATTACCCGGAACCGGTTCCAACCCGCAACCGGTTCTGCTCGGATGTCATTGGAACCGGGTATGGTGTGGAACCGGGTCCAGTTCCTACCCGGGTTCACACCCAAGAATATGGAACCGTGTAGAACCGGGTACGGGTATTATGGAACCGGGTATGGTGTGGAACCGGTTCCTGTGTGGAACCGGTTCCTGACAGTCGAAAATCTGATTTTAACTGTTTAGAACCGGTTCCTGACAGTCGAAAAATCTGACTTTTACTTTTAGAAACCGGTTCCTAACAGTAAATCCTGACTTTTACTGTTCAGAACCGGTTCCTGACAGTCGAAAAAATCTGACTTTTTACTGTTCAGAACCGGTTCCTGATAAAAAGTTACCGTTATAACCGGTTCCTGATAAAAAAGTTACCGTTGGGAACCGGTTCCTGATAAAAAAGTTACCGTTGGGAACCGGTTCCTGTTCGTCGAAATCGGTTTTTTTTATATAAACCCCTCCCTACTTACCATTTCAACTTACAAACTCACCATCATCAACTTACAAACCATCACCAACATCAACTTACAAACTCAATCATCTTCTCAAAAATCTTGCAAAATACCTATGGCAAGCAACGAACAAGTTGTTACTGTCTTAGAGACGAAAAGAAACCCAGCTATATGGAAGAATTTTGATCTCTGTTTAATGTCCTCCAGCCACGAGATGGCTAGATGCAAAGCTTGCGGAAAATTTATGAAGGCCGCAGCCAACTCAACCCTTAAGAAACACACTGAGCGGCATTGCCCAGTGACGAAGGCAAAGAAAAATGAGACGGGAGAAGGTTCCGGCACCGGTTCTTCCAATGTTTGATGTAACCCGTTTGGTTTGGTTTTAATAAAGTTTGTGTAATGTTTCTTTCTATTGTGTTTGCTATTTTTGTGTTTCTTTCTATCGTTAGTCTCCACTTTTTCGGCTATAACCGGTTCCAAAGGTAACATTATAACGGTATAAACCGGTTCCTTCTTGAACTTCATTTCCGGGTACTGATGGAACCGGGTACAAGTGAAACCGGGGTACGGGTAGGTGAACCGGTTACTACCCGAGTCAAATGGTAAAATTGTGGAACCGGGTTGGAACCAACGGGTATTTTGAACCCGGAACCGGTTCTACTTAATATCGGGTAGGAACTGGAACCGGTTCCAGTTCGGTTCTACCGGTTCGGGTTCGGAACCGGTTTTTATTGCCCATCTCTATCCGTAACGCTTTGCATATCCAAGTAGCAATTCTCATTAGAGATGGGCATAATCGGGTTTTATTATTACCCGGAACCGGTTCCAACCCGCAACCGGTTCTGCTCGGATGTCATTGGAACCGGGTATGGTGTGGAACCGGGTCCAGTTCCTACCCGGGTTCACACCCAAGAATATGGAACCGTGTAGAACCGGGTACGGGTATTATGGAACCGGGTATGGTGTGGAACCGGTTCCTGTGTGGAACCGGTTCCTGACAGTCGAAAATCTGATTTTAACTGTTTAGAACCGGTTCCTGACAGTCGAAAATCTGACTTTTACTGTTTAGAACCGGTTCCTAACAGTAAATCCTGACTTTTACTGTTCAGAACCGGTTCCTGACAGTCGAAAAATCTGACTTTTACTGTTCAGAACCGGTTCCTGATAAAAAAGTTACCGTTATAAACCGGTTCCTGATAAAAAAGTTACCGTTATAACCGGTTCCTGATAAAAAAGTTACCGTTGGGAACCGGTTCCTGTTCGTCGAAATCGGTTTTTTTTTATATAAACCCCTCCCTAATTACCATTTTAACTTACAAACTCACCATCATCAACTTACAAACTCACATCATCAACTTACAAACTCACCATCATCAACTTACAAACTCAATCATCTTCTCAAAAATCTTGCAAAAACCTATGGCAAGCAACGAACAAGTTGTTACTGTCTTAGAGACGAAAAGAAACCCAGCTATATGGAAGAATTTTGATCTCTGTTTAATGTCCTCCAGCCACGAGATGGCTAGATGCAAAGCTTGCGGAAAATTTATGAAGGCCGCAGCCAACTCAACCTTAAGAAACACACTGAGCGGCATTGCCCAGTGACGAAGGCAAAGAAAAATGAGACGGGAGAAGGTTCCGGCACCGGTTCTTCCAATGTTTGATGTAACCCGTTTGGTTTGGTGTTTTAATAAAGTTTGTGTAATGTTTCTTTCTATTGTGTTTGTTATTTTTGTGTTTCTTTCTATCGTTAGTCTCCACTTTTTCGGCTATAAACCGGTTCCAAAGGTAACATTATAACGGTATAACCGGTTCCTTCTTGAACTTCATTTCCGGGTACTGATGGAACCGGGTACAAGTGAAACCGGGTACGGGTAGGAACCGGGTACGGGTAGGAACCGGTTACTACCCGAGTCAAATGGTAAAATTGTGGAACCGGGTTGGAACCAACGGGTATTTTGAACCCGGAACCGGTTCTACTTAATATCGGGTAGGAACTGGAACCGGTTCCAGTTCGGTTCTACCGGTTCGGGTTCGGAACCGGTTTTTATGCCCATCTCTATCCGTAACGCTTTGCATATCCAAGTAGCAATTCTCATTAGAGATGGGCATAATCGGGTTTTATTATTACCCGGAACCGGTTCCAACCCGCAACCGGTTCTGCTCGGATGTCATTGGAACCGGGTATGGTGTGGAACCGGGTCCAGTTCCTACCCGGGTTCACACCCAAGAATATGGAACCGTGTAGAACCGGGTACGGGTATTATGGAACCGGGTATGGTGTGGAACCGGTTCCTGTGTGGAACCGTTCCTGACAGTCGAAAATCTGATTTTAACTGTTTAGAACCGGTTCCTGACAGTCGAAAATCTGACTTTTACTGTTTAGAACCGGTTCCTAACAGTAAATCCTGACTTTTACTGTTCAGAACCGGTTCCTGACAGTCGAAAAATCTGACTTTTACTGTTCAGAACCGGTTCCTGATAAAAAAGTTACCGTTATAACCGGTTCCTGATAAAAAAGTTACCGTTGGGAACCGGTTCCTGATAAAAAAGTTACCGTTGGGAACCGGTTCCTGTTCGTCGAAATCGGTTTTTTTATATAAACCCCTCCCTAATCCTTACTTACATTTCAACTTACAAACTCACCATCATCAACTTACAAACTCACCATCATCAACTTACAAACTCAATCATCTTCTCAAAAATCTTGCAAAATACCTATGGCAAGCAACGAACAAGTTGTTACTGTCTTAGAGACGAAAAGAAACCCAGCTATATGGAAGAATTTTGATCTCTGTTTAATGTCCTCCAGCCACGAGATGGCTAGATGCAAAGCTTGCGGAAAATTTATGAAGGCCGCAGCCAACTCAACCCTTAAGAAACACACTGAGCGGCATTGCCCAGTGACGAAGGCAAAGAAAAATGAGACGGGAGAAGGTTCCGGCACCGGTTCTTCCAATGTTTGATGTAACCCGTTTGGTTTGGTGTTTTAATAAAGTTTGTGTAATGTTTCTTTCTATTGTGTTTGTTATTTTTGTGTTTCTTTCTATCGTTAGTCTCCACTTTTTCGGCTATAACCGGTTCCAAAGGTAACATTATAACGGTATAACCGGTTCCTTCTTGAACTTCATTTCCGGGTACTGATGGAACCGGGTACAAGTGAAACCGGGTACGGGTAGGAACCGGGTACGGGTAGGAACCGGTTACTACCCGAGTCAAATGGTAAAATTGTGGAACCGGGTTGGAACCAACGGGTATTTTGAACCCGGAACCGGTTCTACTTAATATCGGGTAGGAACTGGAACCGGTTCCAGTTTCGGTTCTACCGGTTCGGGTTCGGAACCGGTTTTTATGCCCATCTCTATCCGTAACGCTTTGCATATCCAAGTAGCTTCTCATTAAGTGGCATATCGGTTTTATTATTACCGGAACCGGTTCCAACCGCAACCGGTTCTGCTCGGCATGTCATTTGAACCGGTATGGTGTGGAACCGGGTCCAGTTCCTACCCGGGTTTCACACCCAAATAGAACCTTTTTCAAACCTGGTACGGGTATTATGGAAACCGATATGTGGAACCGGTTCCTTGTGGAACCGGTCCTACCAGTCGAAAATCTGTTATTACTGTTAAACCGGTTCCTGACAGTCGAAATCGACTTTTACTGTTTAGAACCGGTTCCTAACAGTAAATCCGACTTTTACTGTTCAGAACCGGTTCTGACAGTCAGAAAAAATTTTGACTTACTGTTCAAACGTTCCGATAAAAAAATTAACCGTTATAAAATACTAAACCGGTTCCTGATTAAAAAATTACCGTTGGGAACCGTTCCTGATAAAAAATTTACACGTTGGGAACCGTTCCTTACTCGAAATCGTTCTTTTATATAAACCACCCTCCCTACTTACCATTTCAACTTACAAACTCACCATCATCAACTTACAAACTCACCATCATCAACTTACAAACCATCATTCTTCCAAAAAATCTTGCCAAAATACTATGGCAAGCAACGAACAAGTTGTCACTGTCTAGAGACGAAAAGAAACCCAGCTATATGGAAGATTTTGATTCTACTTAATATCGGGTAGGAACTGGAACCGGTTCCATTTCGGTTCTACCGGTTCGGGTTCGGAACCGGTTTTTATGCCCATCTCTAATTCTCATAACCTGTTACATCTTACCTTAAATATTTGATTCAACTGTTCTCTATGTCTTTTGTGTATAACTTTGGGCTTCTTTCACAGACCTGCATATTTAATCGAAAAGTTTATCAATCTCGTGCGTCATAAGTTAGTTTGCGTAGCTGTGTTTACCTTCTCGCAACATTGATGTTTTCTATTCCTAAACTTTGTCAAACACTTTAAGCTATGTGTAATGCATTAATACAAAATCACAACCCTCTCCAAATGGAGAGGTTCTATTGGCTCCAAAAAGTACACAAATCCCCATTCACGCTCGTTACTTCACTCACGTAAAGCCCTTAAAGACCCCATAACACTCTCTTGGGAATTCGGAAGGCGTTTCACGCTCGCTCACGCTCAAACCCTTGCCATGGTGGCAGGCAGGGGCGGATCTAGCCCATTAATTCAGAGGTATCAAAAACAATTTACCACGCAATCATAAAATTAAAAAAAAACACGATAATAAATAAAGTAAAACAAATACCTAATAGGTTTATTCTCTTCGTATTAACAAGAAAACTAGAAAAGTATAAGTTTTTGTATAATTAAACTTATCTAAACACTTAAACCCTAACAAACCTACAAACTACAATTCTACATAATCAATAACAACAACACAAGAAATCAAAGGACAAGAAACACTCGCAAATCACCAATGTCAAACGAAGGTCAACGACAATCACACTTGCAGTCTATAGCAGGGACGATATCGACAGTGTGCAACTGTCTCCAGCAGTCCAACGACCATTGTGTTTCCAAAATCTAATTACCGCCTTAATCTAAACTTGGGTACATAAGAAATCAAAGAACAAGAAACACTTACAAATCACCAAGGTCAAATGCAGATCAACGGCAATCAGACTTGTAGTCTGTAGCATGGGCGATATCGACAGCGATCTCTAGTAGTCTAGCAACCATTCTGTTTTCAAAATCTAATTACCGCCTTAATCTAAACTTGTGTATTTTATTGTTTTGGACTTTGGGGTTTGGGCTAAGTTGGACCTCCTTTCAATTAAAATATTCTTAATATGGACTAACTTTATCATTTGAGCTTATAAATTATACAAGTTTCAGTTTATAAAATGTTAAGGTTTTTAAAACTTTGAAATTTTAATAAATTCAAGTATCATATTTTTTTTCAGAGGTATCATCGTATTTGTTTCGAGATATCATTTATATAAAACCAAAGAATAAAAAAAATTATACTACAAAAACGAAGTTGAACCGTAGCCCATGCTACCCCTAATAACACTGTATTTCAGTCTCTGTGACAGGTTATTGAACCATTACACACGGAGTTATAACTCCATCCCTTTAAAGAAAAAGAGAATAAAAAAAAGTAAAGGACCAATATGTAAAAGTTAAACTCAAAGGTCCATACATCAAAAGGTGCCCAAAGATGAAGCCTCTACACTTGAACTTTAACTCTTAGACAACACCAAGTGTCGACACAACCCCTCTAACTCACAAAATTTTTATGTATTCTTTCCACACAACACCACCGAATCTCTCCCAAATGTCGACATTTTCCCCCCTTTTGATCACATTCTTCAGAGTCGTCTTCATTACAAATCGTGCACAATATACGATACACTTGCGTCATCATCTTAACAACTCCTTGATTCCACACGAACCTACGACGTTTTGGGATCCGTAGCCCCCTTTTGGTTTCAATAAAACCCCATGTCAGTTCTTGAGGTTCTTAATTGCTCTGTTTTCAGTTACTCTGTTTTCATTTGGGTGAATCCTTATTTTGTTTTAGGAACTCATGCCTTTGATTTATTCAGAGGGTTTGAAAACAAAGATTGAGACTTTACCAGGTGATTTTGAATACCCTTTTGTTGGATCTGATTTGGGTTTTTTATTTTATTGAATTATACTTTGTGGGTTGACGATAATATTGTTTGTATGATTGATTGAATCTTGATCAATATGTACTGATGTCACTTGTTTGTTTTATATGTGTTGGGATAATTTATAGCTTTTTAGGCTACAAAAAGTGTATAAACATGGAAAAGAATGATAAAGCTGGTGCTTTTTATCTTTCTCCCCAAATTAGGGGTGGTGTTTGTTGGGGCACTAATATATTTGTGCACACTACTCTAATAGGGTGTTGTTTATGGTATACTTATGTGTGATTTTATGGACATTTTGGGTTTTTAATTTTATGGTATAGTTATGTGTGATTTTATGATAAGTTTGTTTGTATTTAAAAATCTAAAAGGATAGAAATGGTTTATGAATGTAGTGCTTTATGTAAGTTTGTTTGTAAACTGTACCTATGATTTATTTGGCATGATAGTTTAGGTTATTTTTTATAATAAGAAACTTGTAGTTATTTGTTTTACAAAGGGATGGATCTCATTGTTTGTCTATCAAATGTTCATGATCTAGCTTTTCTAATCCTAGAAGTTTATTTAAAGGCGTTATATTTGGTTATTAATGTTGATTTATGTTTGCCGAAAAGGTTCATTTCTCAGGAACCTTTCTGAATCCATGTCAAGTGACAGTTGCAACGACTTGCCTGATTTAGAATCATGTCGGGACGAAAAGGCTGCTCTTATCCTCAAGTTTGTGGCTATTGCCACAATTCTTATCGCCGGAATTATTGGAGTCGCCATTCCATTAATTGGCAAGAAGCGGCGGTTCCTTAGAACCGACACCAATCTCTTTTTTGCCGCTAAGGCCTTTGCTGCCGGAGTGATTCTAGCCACAGGATTCGTCCACATGCTACCAGACGCCACGTCAGCACTATCCAACCCGTGTCTTCCTAAAAACCCGTGGTCCAAATTTCCCTTTTCAGGGTTTATTGCAATGATGGCTGCTTTAGGCACATTGCTTGCAGATTTTCTTAGCACTCAGTATTATGAACGGAAACACGAGAAGCAGATCCAAGCCGTCAGAGTTGAGTCGGTTGACTTGGCTTCAGAGGCCGGGATTGTCCCAGTCCCGGCGGCTGGTAAAGAAGGAGGAGGAGGAATACATATTGTCGGAATGCATGCTCATGCTGCACAACATAGACATAATCATGCAAGTGGGCAAGAGGGATGTGAAGGGAACGTTAGTGAGCGTTTGGATGATTACTCCCATACCCATTCGCATTCCCATTCCCATTCCCATTCACATTCCCATGGGTTTGGTGATGATGAAGATGAAAGCGGCATACGACATGTTGTGGTTTCTCAGGTAAGCTTATATTAATTTAGAGCGCGTTGTAGGGATGTTTGTTTGGATTTGCATTGATAAGTGATAACTAACTTCTTGGTTATTCATTTCTGCAGGTTTTGGAACTTGGAATCATATCACACTCGATAATAATCGGGCTTTCGCTCGGAGTGTCACAAAGCCCATGTACAATCAGACCTTTGTTAGGCGCGCTATCATTCCATCAATTCTTTGAAGGATTTGCGCTCGGTGGCTGCATCTCACAGGCCAAATTCGGGAACCTTCATTCCACCGTAATGGCGTGCTTTTTCGCAGTAACGGCTCCTTTAGGCGTGGGTATTGGGGCGGGTATATCGAAGTTTTATAACCCGAACAGCCCGCGGGCTTTAGTTGTTGAAGGAATATTGGATTCAATATCTGCAGGGATATTGATTTATATGGCTTTGGTGGATTTGATTGCTGCAGATTTTTTGAGTAAGAGGATGAGATGTAATACTAGGTTGCAAGTGGTCTCTTATATTGCTCTATTTCTTGGAGCTGGATTAATGGCTTCTCTTGCAGCTTGGGCTTAGTTTTATTTTTATTTTTAATATATTTTTTTCTTTTTTTAAGCCAGAAATGAGATCAAAAACATCGTATACAATGAAATTAATGTTTGATATGGTGTGGTTGTTGTGTTCAAATAAAAAACACAAATTATAGTATTGTAAAAGATGATTTATAAATTATGAATCATACAATAAATAAATTAATAAATAATAAAACAGGAAATAAAGATGAAAGACGATAAGAAATTTGTGGGTATGGAAAAGTTATATGCTTTAAAGTTGCATTTAGGAATTTAAAAATATGCTTTAAAGTTGCATTTAGGAATTTAAAAATATGCTTTAAAGTTGCATTTAGGAATTTACAAATGAAAAAATAAGATAAGAAATTTGTGGTTATGGAAAAGTTATATGCTTAAAGTTGCATTTAAAAGATATGTATTATCATGAAAATCAAAGAAAAGCAAAGAGAAAACAACCAAAGTTGAATGTATCAATGTAAACATGTTACACAACTTGACCCAACCTCTTTCTGATTTATCAATCTAGGTGAAAATATTTTATATGTTGAAAAAGACCTAATACCATGTGTTGTTGTAAAAGTTTTCATGATCCACAAGGAGTACATGTTCTTTTCTTTTGAACCGCAAACTTATATACTCCTTAATATTCTAGAATCTTACAGGATTTAAATTCTTCATCTATTAAATAGAGAAGAGACACCTAATCACCACACCACGTCCTTTGAAAATCGAGGTACATGGTCTAAGATATGTTCTTGACAAAGATGTTAGCGGCAACCATCCTACATATGGCTCATCGCTTACATGGTGTTGGAGGGTGCGGTGCTCAAGCTTGTCCTTGTTAACATGGTTTCTCTAGGCGTTTACTACCATTAATTATCATAACGTGAGAACTCCTTTCCTTCTTCTGAATATTGTTTAAACATTAGATATGTCGGATGGTCTTGGAAGACTCGACTAGAGTCAATTTGACCTTTATCTTTCAAAATACATATAATGTTATCTATATTGTATTATATTACATATAAGGAGGACAAAAAGGTAATTTTACATAATTTTTAGAGTTTAAGGAATTACAACTAATAAAACATATGGAGAAATCTTTAAAATATAACGTTCACTTTTAAATCAACTTCTCTCCATGATTTTTAAACGACCATATAAACATTTTTTCATACATAGATATTTTTATCAGAAAAATTGCATAAAAATGAATATTTTGATCTCTTTAACTAGAGTATGGTATTGCTATAGTTTTTTTAATAAAAATAATTAATATGTTACATGATTGCTGATGTTTGAGTTTCCATTCGCATCATGTGTACACCCTCTATCATTGTTGTATGGATGAGTACGTTTATCTGAAGGTTTATTTAGTGGCTGAAGATACGGCTGGTGTATGCCTCAAGGACGAACATATTTTATCAAAGACCAAAGTCAATAGTCAATTTAGTTGTTTAAACACCTCAAGGTTGATTATTATTATAAAACGTTACACATTTTTATATTTACTTGAACTTGGTGAGATAAGGAAAACCGTTATAAAAACATAATTATTACTTTGAATCAATTATGAAAAAATTCAAAACAATAAAACAGTATTTTAAACTTTTTTCATTCTAACAGTTGAAAATAATTTTCAGCAACGTGTTTGAAACGCTAGTCAAACCTTATTTACTGTTTAATCTTTTTGGATTTTCACTATAAACCCTTTCTCCTTCAAATTTTAAATTTTAAATAAATTTGATTTTTATACAAGATCTAATAGTTGATTTGAATTTTAAATGAGTATCTTTTAGTGATACTTTTTGCCAAATTTCTCTGTCCTTAAATAGGAAACATAAGCCTTAGCGAGACACACCACTAATGTTAAAGTGTCTCTCGCTCTCTCTATCACACACACACATTTTTATCCTGGGTTTGAGTTCTCGCGTTGTCATTTCCATCTCCGATATGTGTAGGAAATTATTGATAAGTTAATCGTGATGGCATTAATATTGAATTATTATCAAGTTACCACTACCAATTGGCTTTTAAGTCATGTATTACATGCACTTAAGTCGGTATTAATGAAAAGAAAGTCTATTACGCGAGCAAAAATTAGATACATGACTATGAAATCATGTATCCCATGTCTGCATGAATGATGTTTTGACATAACTACACGCTTGTACAAGAATGATTTTTTGACATAACTACCAGAAAAATAATTTCATGATTTTCTACCTTTTTTACGCATTAAGTCTATTTCAAGAAAAATCATATGGGACACGACAGAAAATTTAAAAGTCTAAATGATTTTGATAGGTTGAAAGATCATACATGATGTTGTCCCTCCAAAGCCCATGATAATAGTGGTGATGTTGATACTTGATCATGTCAATTTGCATCCATAAATGAAGAATTCATCAAAATCTATTTAAAGCATATTGAATACCCTGCATTACAAAGAAACTTTTTTTAATGCGTTTGGGTTTGCTTACTGGATTGATCTTATACTCTTACCCAAATAAAGTGCGCATATCGGGTTTTATAAACCTGGTCAAGTTGGGTCAAAGAAAGTCAAGGGTTTTTTTTTTTTTTTTTTGAATCCGGTTTAGGTTCTAACCTGGTTTCAAGGTATAGGATTACAACCCCACCATAACCCTACTGTTTGGGTTGAGTCCAAACCTGGTTTTTTCAACAACTAAAATTCAGAAATCGATATTTAATCCATGTTAGCATATTTGACAAATTATTTGAAGTCTATACTTGTTCACAATTTTCAATATTTCAACCAATTACTCAGGCATTAATTCGAGATTTCTGTTTTTTTCCCGTTATTTTCACTTATTTTTGGGTAAAGGTGTTTTTATTAAATTGAGATCTATTGAGATAAGTCTTACAGATCCATACAAAATACAACTAAAATCTCAAAATTATTTTTGATGTCACTAAAAGAAAATGAGCTAGTGAACTTGCTGTAATCTTTCACATTCAATTTTCTTTCCTTCACTAAAAGTAAAACTGAAAAATGAGCACATTCTTTGCAGATGGTAGTTGATAGGGTTTGTGTGAGTTTAGGTTGGTGAAACATGGTTTTTGTTTAAGTTTAGATTGGTGAAACATGCATAAAAGCTTGTGTTATGCATCATGCAGACCTTCGTGAGCAACCAATGAGCGGAGAGAGGGGAAAGCGCCACGCAGGTTCAAGCTCACTGGAACACCATGCAGACCTTCGTGAGCAACCCATGAGCGGTTAGTCCATGAGCTCACTCACACTTGTGAGGTTCCATTTTTCGACTGTTAACCGTTTTACGAGTAAAAAAAATGATTTTTTTTAACTACTCACCACACTAGATATGACGCATAATGTGTGACTTTACTTTCTTGCTTATGTGACTCACTAGCAAGTAGTCACTAGAATAACACAGGCCCTATAGTAAATTTTTATTATCCTATAAAATATCTCCCTATACCCAGCCACTAGCTGTATTGAAGAACAATAAAAATTTCTATGTTTAAGAGATGTAATACTAGTAGTATTGGCAAAACAGACAGGGTGGGTGGGCGTGTAACGGGTCATACCGGGTGGTGAATCAAAACGGTCCGTTCAATAATGGTCAATTTAGTTCGGCTCAAAACAGCTTTGGTTGAAATGGGTCATTTTTCCTCATATCAAATGACAAGTATCATTTTTATATATCAAAACCCACATGGACCATGAAACAACGGTACAAATAAAATCCAGCAAATGCACCTCTCACCCATCTGGTGCAAAAGCAAGCCATTAAATTGCTAGAAAAAGAATCCCAATCCGCAACACATCTATAGAAGGCATTCCCTACGTAACATGAGGGTGCACAAAGGATTCATCTTTCCATAATTCAACTAAGGGGTCCAAGTAAGAGTTCTAAGCGCACAAAAAAGCTAAAAAACTAGGATCATTACAAGTTAAAAAGTAATGCCTTGATGACAACAGAAGCTTGTAACTTAACGCGATGGAGTAGCAGCTATCAAGCATGAATGCATGTATAAAAAATATGCGTATTACATCCCAGATTCCCAAGACTGATATTAGTATTTATTCTCCAAGATCTGTACAAAATTTTCAAGAATAACTCATTTGACATCAAAATGGAACCGAATGGAGCAGAAATCATACATAAAACCTCAAGGAAAAAGTCACCCACGAAAACTGGCAGGTGAATGAACATACCCAAAAAACAAAAAATGAAAATAGTCACCCGAATCTTGACAAAATAAAAGATATACAGCTTAAGATAACAAAATAAAGAATCAGGTTTGTTTGCTAAGTATGTGTCAGAAAAGCCAAATGAGAGAATGGGAGATCTAAGGTTATGGTTTAGAAATGAACGGAAGGAACATGAACATCCAAATTTGTAATTTTATCAGAAATGAAAACAAAGATGCAGGCAACAATTTCAAGTAAATATATAAACATAAATCACGGTGTGTTAAGTGCTACTGATATTGATCATGAGTTGGGATGAGTTTAATGAGCTGATACGATTGGTTATCTATTTAATTTATTCTTGTGTGTACTGATACGTGAAATGAGTTGATTCGGAGAACATGTTAAAAAGGAGTTTCAGGTCTACACATGCAAGTCTGTCTTCACTAACTCTAAAAAGTCAATCTTGGTTGCCCTCTAATTCTCCTGATGACCTCTTCTTAGTACAAGTCTTATCTTCTAACTAGTGCATCTAAATTAAAAACATAGTAATCAAAAGCGGTCGATTTTGGCGCCTAGGCGATTTTTCTGGGCAAAGCGTGTTGAATGCGCTCCTGCTTCCTAGGTATTTTGAGTGCAGCCTAATTCCATGCGTGATAAGTGATAATTAATCCTTTTTTTTAATTTGTAAATTCCTCATTGTCTGCAGTATTTATTTATAGGACTATTGGCAACAGATTATCACTAAATGTTGAATTCGGATATGCTGAATTAGTCATTACTACTCACAGAACCTGCATATCCTAAATGCATGGCTAGATACTTTTATCCTAAACTTTTTGCACGGCTAAAAAACTTTCATTAAAATCCAGCAAACAAATACAACAGGGTCTAGCAAGTTACTCTTACCATAAATACATTAACAACATTTTTTGTTCTCTGATTTAGTGGGCTAGCAAGTTACTCTTATCCTTAATACATTAACAGTATTTTTTGTTCTCTGATTTAGTTCTGCATTTTCTAGTATTTATTTCTAATTAATTAATTCTGAGTTAGTTCTCTAAGTTCTAGTTTGTTGTTCTCTGATTTAATTCTGAATTCTGTTGTCACAGATTACAGAAAAGGGTTTCTCAAATGATTTTGAACCCTCATATTACAGGAAAACTAATATATTTTACATAACATATTTTATTTTTTATTTTCAATTAGATAATATATTTTATTTTTATTTTTTACTTAAGTGCGCTTTTATTTTCTCAGGCCCACGCTTTATTTGCGTCTTTCACCTAGGCCCTAGGCGGAGCCTTAGCGCCTTCAGTGCGCTTCCCGCCTTTGATAACTATGATTAAAAATGAAACCACCACAAAAATACAACTGTTTCAAGTTAACTACATCGAACCAAAATAATAATCAAACTAGACCATATTTCGAACTAGTAAACTGTAGACGTTTGGTGCCAATTCTCATTTGTGTTTTAAGTTTGGGAAAACAGAAACTTCTTCAACAACCGATATGTCATGGGCCATCAATTGTGAAACCAAACATAATGATCCAGGGTATTGTCAACTGAACAAACATATAGATGTTTATTAAAGTACCTATTGAGTTGAATCTTCATGAAACCGGGCATCAAAAGGTGCAGAAGAGTGTTGGGGCATCGACAAATTTCCAGCAGATCCAGAACCTTGTTGGAGTTCAAGTACTAGCCAACGAACCGCTTTACTCATTTGTTCCAACCGGACAGCACTAATTGGTGGCAGGCCCGGTGTGACCGGTTGACCAGGCTTTCCAGCCACTGACCCGGTGGCTTCATCCACCAAGCACTCAGAACCAATTCTAAGTTTCACAGACTCTACAAACTCCTCAGCCTGATCACAAGCCACCCAAAATAACTCCCTACTTTGTTTCAAATTCTCTAGGGCAACATCAGTGGCCGCAGTAACCTGGCCACTGGAAGCCTCCTTGGCTTCAAGGGTACTAGCTATTGCAACCACAAATTCCTGATAAGCATTGTTAATAGCATCTACAATGTCATCCATCGTTTCCTACTGAAACCAAACCTGTTAAAGAAACAACACCAACAGCACGATTAAGTTATCGTATTGTACATGTAAAACCACATGTTCATCATTTACTTTCCTCCTTATAAATAATGATCATGAATTTACAAGTTATTGATACATGTAGTGTTAGGATCAAATACAAAGAGCTTTTAACGTGCGGATGGTACAAATAACTAGAGTAATTATCCTTGAACATGGTAGGGTAACAATAATTGCTCTAGTACATTTTGTTGCAGTGTAATAATTATGCTTGAGCTTGAGTAATAATTATTACACTCATAGTTATCAAATGCGCTAGGCGCACTTAAGACGCATAGGCCTCGCCTGGGGCCTAAGCACAAAGCGCAAAAAAGGCGAGGGCCTGAGGAGAAAAAAAAAGCACACTTAATGAAAAAAAATAAAATAATATAATGTTACATAATTAGATTAGTTTTATTAATATATTTACATTAAGAGGTTAATAATTACTCTCTAAATCTTGGTTTAAAAAAGTGCGCCTTAAGCCCGATTAAGCGCAAAGCCATCTAGGCGCAAGTCCTTGCGCCTTACGTAACACAAGGCAACGTATGTACAAGAAGCGCAACTGAGCGCGCTTTCTAGGGTAAAAATCGACCTAAGACGCAGCTGAGACACACGCTTTTTGTACATGGCTTGTTTTTGTGCAGCTGAGTGTTGTACAACAGGCTTTTTATGTTGTACATTTATGTTTTTTTCATTTTAAAACATACATAAAGCTTAATTATAGCTAAATCATAGGTACTGGATGCTAAACACTAATGGGATATATAAAATAAATTATATAATCATTTTACGCTTTGCGTACGAAAAGCTCACCGCTTTTGCGGTTTGCGCTTCAGTTTTAAACCTCATCGCTTTTGTGCGCTTCCCTCTTTTTCAAAACCAAGCTCTAAATATACTTATGAAACTAATATAATCAGATATCAAAATCATCTAGCATCACAAAAATTTCAAACCTTTTAAACTAATAACTATAAAAGAAATTCTAACAGATTTAGTTGTATACTAACTATAATAAATAAAGATATTTTAAAGATAAATGAAGTTTATCATGTTGTGTCATTGCTACAACAATAATTTTTCTGCAAAAAAAAACAGTGACCTTTGTCTGCAAAGCAACATCCTTGTTAAAAAGGTAAGTTGTCTAGGTCTAGTGGTATTCAGCTTCTTATCTTTCTTCTCTCTCTCTCTCTCTCTCACTCTCCAAATTCTCATCTTTCAACCACAACCACACAGACCTGTCCGGAGTCCAGATGAAAGTTGGCATTATTTTGCAAAACTTGTCCGGAATCGGACCGGCATAGTCGCCGGAATCAGCTCTCTTCTACTCCATCTCTCCTCCTCCACCCAAAATGCAATTTCAACAGAGTTTGACCAGAATCTGACCAGAAGTTGGCCAAAATCTTTCCAGAACTCGGCCAAAATACTTGCCTGGGCGCCATAATGGACCCAAAGCGGCATGGCTGCGCGTCGCCCAGTAATTGCGCCTAGGCGCCAGAGGCGAGCGCTTTTAACAACTATGATTACACTACAACAAAATGAGCCAAAGTAAATATTCTTAAGTCACGCTGTAATAATAATTACTCTAGTTATTCGTAGCATTCACACGTTAACCCAAAACGTGTAACCTGTTCATGTAGACCAATTGATCCATTTTTCTCTCAAAATTGACATGATTTTGGATACATATATTAGATAAAACTAGGTAACCGGTAATAGAAAGTTAATGTTCTATTATATTTCTAAATTTTCACGATGACTCATCCATGGCAACATAAACCCTAAGCATCTGTACAAAGGGCATAAACTGGAGAATCTGATTAATACAAACCTAAGTTATCATTTTCACATAAGTAACTGCCAAAATTACCTCAAATTGCTTCTTATTTGGCAACAAATACGTAGGTACAGATTAATTGAATTGAACTTTACCATATAGAAGTTAGAGAATACGATTTTGAAGATCGAACAACAAAGACGAGCAGAGATAAATAGCACCTTTTTATGAATGAGAATTGGGGGAATCAACTGTTGGAATTGCAAGAACTTCGAGTGATCTCTGTAGTTTGAATGCGGGTTCTGCAATTTGTTTTCCGTATGAAAAGAAAACGGATTAGTATTATTACTATCATAAAATATAAAGAAAAAGGTCTAGGGCTCACTTTTATTCAATTGTGTCCCTTCTTCGTGGCATACATGTTTCGGATTAAAATTTTTAGAGTAAGGTGTAATCTGTGTTTCCGTGTGGTATTAATCTTTGCCCCAAAATGAAAATGTACGATATGAGAACGTCGATTTAAAAGCATGGTATTTTACTTTAGAGACTTTAGATTTAAGCTCATTGACAAATAAAAAAAAACATAACACAAGAGCTATCTGACACTAGAACTTGTTGGATGACGGTTGATTGGTTAAAAGATATCAAATTTCGTGCATGTCAAACTGGCCGAGTTGACCTGCAAACAACTTGTAACTATTCTTAATATAACACATTTCTATATGTTGGCTCTAAATCACACTGACCCCCAGCCGAAGAAATTGAGTCTAAATCTGCACGTCCTTAAGAAAAAACTAAATCACATTATGACAGCCTAAAAGGCAAACTAAATTCCATCTTTACCTGACCGCCAAAATCCAACGAAATTCTAACTAGTTAAGCTAACATTAGACAATGTTCATATGTATTAGCGTAGCACAATATAAAAAAAATCATCTAAAATGAATATAGTATATAAAAAACCAATCTTAGAAAACACACACAAACATCAAAGCGAATTACAAAAAATGAAGTTGACATAACAAATTCAAAACATTTTTTAATAAACAATCATCTTGCTTTTCAAGCCATACAACGCTACAAGTATTAAACTCAAATGCACAAAAGTGGAAAACTACTAATGATAAACAATCCTTCTTGGCTTATTCAATCTTAAACAACACCCAAACTTGTAAACAATTTCACAGACACATATAATCAAAGAACAAATCTAAAGTTTCTATAACAATATATCCCAACGCAGTGCATTCAGAATCAAAAACCCTAACTACAAATTGGGTGAATAAGTGAGCAAACAAACCGTCACAGAAACAATCAAGTTATAGACACATACAGTAGTATTTCAAGTCAATGGAGGCGTAATAGGTGACGACTTTTTCCGGCGATTCCGTTGAAACACCGCCGTGTAGGAAGCTGCTTTGCAACAATGAAGTGGATTAGGGCAAAACTGTATGAATCAAGTAATGGGCCGGTTTTATATTTATTGGGCTGAAACTTCTCATGTACTGGGCCTGGTTAATAGTTTTGAGTGTCGGCGGGGGCGGAGATACCTTAGACGCAGGGTAGCTTCCGTTACCTTTGGCGCTCCGACGGTAGTGTAAATTTTGGAAAAATTTGACAGTTTTTTGACATTTTTTTGATTTCGTTATCTCTTTTTATAAAACGTTACCCTTTTTTTTTATAAAACGTTACCCCTACAAAGATTTTCTAGATCCACCACTGAGTATCGGACAAGCTTTTTGGTACTACCTGTATCGGAAAATCCATAGGCACGGCACTTTCTAGGATCCATGGATGCCCGTAGAGATGAGTATGGTACCGGTTTGGTATTAAACCGGTACCAGTACTTTCGGAAAACGGGAAAAACTAGTACCGTACCAATATTGGTACCGAAAAACGGGGAATATGATAACTGGTACTGAATATATCCGGTACGATTCGATACCGGTATCATATACTCATCCCTACTTTCGAGTTTGTATTTTTTTACTGTTCACCCAAATTTTTGAAATGAGATCCACTTGATTTTAAGGACCATTTTTAAGTATGCCGCCACATGTGGGTTGTTGTCCGATCTGCAAAATCCAAAAAAAATTGTAAGATAACATTTTTGGAATTAAGTGAAACGCTATGTGAAATTTATTTGATGAAAAACATAGAAAAATAATGTGACATTCGTAAAAATACCGGTAATTCCATACAACATAAGCATTTATCATATGATTTATTTTTGCATATTTCCACTTGATTTTTATTTAATTAAGTCTCAAAAGTATAGGAATGTAAACTATCATAGCTTAGTATGTTAACAGTTCCTAATTTTGGAACTGTATAAACTTATGTCCTAGACTGGCGGTAGAAATAAGAACACACTATTCATGTCAGGACTAGTCGCGGTACAGCACGACATGGCAAAACGAGACATAAAAATATGTCCGCAACAAATATTACATAGAAACATTAGTTGGAAACAACCAACAAATAATATTTACCAGAAAATTATACAAACACTAAATTGTCTTATCCGCAGACATATTCAACAATTCTGCATAAATGTACAGCACTCCCCAGTACAAAACAGCAAATGTCTAAAATCCAAAAAAAATATTATTAATCATAAACAATATATAGGGTATTAAAAACGATACAAAAATCCCTATATAAACATTACCGGTTAAAGCTACACAACTCATTCGGTAGCTACTTGATAACAAAGCGGGTACAAAAACTATGACCAAAATAGCAATTTAATGGCCTAGCAAACTAGTTACGAACTTTGGATATAAAAAATAACTCGAAGATAGATATACAAACAATTCCGTAAATAAATACAAATTGCCGGTATTTGACCGGTACGAAACATGAGCAAAATCCGTTGTCCGAACAACAAAACGACTAGTCGAGTGAACTAGTTAAACAAATTAAACTTCACAAATAATGTGTCGGTTGTTAGTTTTTATAAAAACTAACCATTTAATTATCAAAGTTTATAAAATATAAACTTATATAAGTAACTTTATAAAAATAATAATAATTATAATAATAATAATAATATTAATAATAATAAAGATTTTAGTACCATTTTTGTGATGTGTTGTAACAATTCTAGGTGTGTTAAGCGTTGTACATGTGTATGAGAAGAATTATAACACCACTAATCATTACTCTTCCATTTTCATAACAAATCACCAACGCTTCTCTCATCTCTCCTCATCTTCATCATCTTCATCTTCGTATCTTCATATTCTCAAGAATACCAACTTTTTGATCTTCATAAATCATCAATTTTATTACAAGCATAGCTCCTTCATGATGATCAAAGACATTTGCAAGTTGATGGAAGTTGTTTGAAGTATTTCTCCAGTCTTGGAGCCCTAGGACCTTCATGATATTCTCATCATCTTCATCTTAGGCATCTCAAGCTAGTAAGCTTCATATCTAGTAACTACATTTCTCATGTTATGATTTAACATAAATGTACAAGATCATCTTGAAACTTAATTAAAAATCACTTGAAAAAATTAATAGAAACTAAATGAACTAGTATGATTACTTGGTTATTATGATGATCTTTAAAGTTGTCATAATGTAGTAAACTTGATCTTGCATTTTTGTGGTTAAAAAGATGATTTAAACACATGCATGTTTAGATCTAGCAAGATCCATTAACATGAAAATCATGAACTTATAATCTTGTCTAAAAGTGTTTTTATAAAACATGTAATACATAGTCTAACATAAGAATTATATCACAAAAGTGTAGTCTTAAAAAAAGTGTAGTCTTAAATATAGAATTAATACACGGACGAAACGAATAACGCGAACGAAACAGACGACACAAACGAATGGTCGAAATAAACATACGAACCATCATTCATGTTTACTAAAGTTATGTATACTAGAACTTATAAAAATAAGTTATATAAAATATATAGCAGTTTTTATAAACTAACTTTTATAAAAATATAAGTAAACTTTAATCATGGATCAAGCCCATTTACAAAATTATCAGGCTAAGCACATTTGTGTAATAAAATTTTTGGGCTAAGCCCACTTTTATAAACTGATTTGGGCTAAGCCCACTCTTATAAACTATTTTGGGCGAAGACCACTCTTATAAATTAATTTGGGCTAGGCTCACTTTTATAAACCAAATTGACTAGGCTCTCTTTTATTATTTAATTTGGGCTAGGCCCACTTTTAATAACTAAATTGGGCTAGGTCCACTCTTATAAATTAATTTGGGCTAGGCCCATTATAAACTAATTTGGACTAGGCCCACTCCTATAAATTAAATTGGGCTAGGTCCATACATACTAAGCATAAGAAATTGGGCTTTTACACTTAACTTTTGGGCTAGGCCCATTGCAACTAAAAAGATATAAAATATATGTATATGAAATACATATATACAAACATAGAAAGCAAACAAATACAAGTATAATTATGAATTCAAGATGAAGTACTTGTACGAAAACAAACATAAACCTAAGTGTCTAATGAGATTAGAACACTTGTAGGTTGAGACACGAACGGAATCAGACATCGCATAAAGATTTGCACGGATGACAAATCTGTGAGTTCATGTTTCCCCTTTTATTTAATTGTTTTATAGTTTTACACGATCGGGGAAGTATACATGTTACAATTGGTATAATTAAGCTAAAAAATGAAAATATATAGATCACGTGCGAATAGGTTTATACAAAGGGACCATTGATGAACATTAAAGTACCGAGGAACGAAAGTGATAGATCTATTGGGTTTTGGCGAGCCTCACTCTTAACGGCAACAAAAACAGATCGTCAAGAGTGCTTTTGTGTCTAAAACGAGTGTCTCAGACACAATTTATCGTCAAGGTTTGGTTGCCTCCTATTTGACATACATATTAGTGTCCTTGCAAAATATTAATGATCTTACAAGTTTCATTTATGCTATACATACCAGATTTTAATACTTCAAATATTTTAAATATTCATTTGATACGAAAACTAAATACATGAATTCACCAGCTTTGTTGATGTCTTTCAAAACTAACATGTATTACAAGTAACTAGTGGAAGGCTTTGGGAAAAATGAGTCCGTGTTGTCATGAAGTCAAGCTTTAGATGTCATCCGGTTTTAATTATTATGTTTTGTAAATTTGTGTTTAAATCTTGAATGTTGACATTGAAGTTGTAGTTGGTTTCGTTTGAACAAAATGACAGTTGTAAACTCGGTTTTTAAATAAACTGTATGGATGAACATCTTACTATGTTTTATATTGATTACTTGATTGAATGCAACGATTACCGCTCTGGCCACACCTCGCAGCGCTTCCGCAACATCGAAAATTTGGGGTGTGACAAATAATATATAATAGTTTAACATATGTTGTTTGTATTGATAATTATTTACAAATTTAACATGATTACCCCCCACATTTAAATTAAACATTGTTCTTAATGTGTTCAAAATTGGTTTAATTTGATTAAGTGTGGGTTAATGTGAGGGGGGATCGTGCTCCTCCGATGAGCAACCGGTTTGATCTAACTCAACTAGCAAGGCGGAATTCATTGCTAGAGAGATTGACAAAACGAACAAGATAGAACTTACTGTTTAACTGCTCTGTTGTATTCAATGACGTGCAAAGTACATACGCGAGTAAACAAATCAGCAGGGCTTCGCCGTACTAACTGAGCTAACTCTACACTAAGCTCTGACACAACACTCCTCTATGTATAAGTCGACATGACTCGCACTAGAGTGTGTGTTAAATAGAGATGTGATTTGTACGAGTAGTTGCTTGGTACGAGTGACTGAGAGTCACTCGTACGAGCCAACACATCTCGCTCGTACAAGCCATACAAACATGAATAAAAATATACATTTAACATATATACATTTGACACTTAAGCCCTATAAACAATACAGACACATCCTAGACGTAGGCAATAGAAATAATGCACCAACAAACTCCCCCTTGGATGTTGCCGCAGTCTAGATAGTCTTCAAAAAATCTTCAACTAATTTGACTCTAATGCCCAAAGAATCTCTTCGGTGGCTTGCGATGCTCCTCAAATGCAATTGGCGTTTGATCTGTTGGAGGAGGTTGGTTCACTGTATACCAAACCGAAAGCTTCTAAGTGATGCTATACGAGCACGCTCTGCAATCCGAGCTTCATTCTTCTCTTTCTTTTTCTTCTATGTCTCCTCAAGCTTCCTCCATGAAGTGTTCCATGTTGATCCTGAATGAATATCATTGGCAAAGCAGACAGTAACAATCTTCTGGAATTGGAGAGCCTGTTCTTTATCCTTCTCCTCGAAACTTATCTTGCTATAGAATAGACATTCAATATCCTTCTTTGTGCAGTTGACTAGCTACATAGGGTCTAGCACTCGAATGCCACGCCATAACCCGTATATACGTTTGTGGGCTATAACGGCTTCGGTCAGCTCCTCTGTAATATTCCACGAATCTTCGTCTGGGTGCATACAAATGACAGCCTTTCCTGTATTAGAATCGTAATGCCACCACTTGAAGATCGTATAAAAATCCTGCTCCATTCATAACATAGGCATGTTTTTCATCACTTTAGGCCTTTTTATAACGAGCGTTATATCTTTCTCCTTTGTCATTGGATCAATCTTTATGATGCGTCGAGGTAAGTGAGGTTTCCAGTGAGTAAAACCGTGTAATGCCTCTAGCTTGATCAACTTCCATAGTCTCTGGTCCTGAAACTTCATCTTTAGAACTGAACCAATTCTTTAATATCCTAGAAAGGCAAGGACTTGATGTCGCGTAGATATCGGCAATACTGAATCCCAAACTCCCTCTTGATCGCATATACATTCAGTTCCTGGATCTAACCCCAGCTAATAATATCCCTAGAGATATGTCAGCATCACGAGTGAAAAATGTTATGGGACGTTTGAACTTACGCTCGACTGGTGCATTTCTAAACCACTTCTTCCTCATTTCAGCAATTTCAGCACTAGACAATTATTGAGGAATTGTACCTTCTTTTGCAGCTTCTGCAACCTTGCGCTTCAACACATCAGAATTTTCAGCTGCAAATAATTCAGCAAAAGTTGGGGAGTCCTCTGTACTCTAATCAGCAATATTCGCATCGTCATCAGAATCATCCTCCACGACAACTCTGTCATACTCATTCACATTTTCAACATTCTCAAACACGTAATCATTTGGCTTGAACGCATCTATCTCGTTCAGCTAATCCTCAAATCAAATTCGAAATTTTCTTTATTCATTCCCAACATCTCGGCTATCTCTTCCTTAGTATAACAGTGAACGAATTCTCCCTCTTCCACGTCATGCTCAAGATAAAATATCTTAGGTTTCTGCACGACAGGAACGGTAGATAAGTCTATCTCCGGGAAGATTCCCGCCTGCTAAGCATCTATAGATTCATCAACTCTATCGTTAACTCCTTCCTCAGTAACCTGATTAACATAGTCGTCAAGGTACACTAAAAATCAATTTCTTCATTAACACTCGAATCAGTAACCCGTACACCCGTTCCTCCTACATTATCATCATTATCATCATCACTATCAGAACTACTAGACACATCATCTATCTCTGCATCATCATTCTCAGCTTCCTCCTCAAATTCTTCAACGGCTTCTTCAATCTCTTTTTCAAGCCTTTTCTTTAACAGCCAGTCACGGTGCCTCTCTGAAAGATCTAACCTGTCGATATCCACATCTATCGGCTTCCCAAGAAGTATAAATCTATTCGGCTCCTGATAAACCACAATATCTGTACATGTAACTAGCGCAGATTCAGCTTTTGGTTCAGTTTGAACGATAATAGGATCCTCGACCACCTTCGCTTTGCCTTTTCCCTGTGCATCAGATTGCTCTTTCGCGAGACCTTCTCTTTCTGTGACACGTTCTCGAGCCTCTGCACATTCTATCTCGTCGATCTCAGCAGCTATATTCATACCAAGCTTCTTCACCAAAATCTTCTCAAATAAACTCATTCTTCTATCACTACGAAGTCTCTATTCTTCATACTCAGCCATACGAGGTCTCAATCTTTCATTCTCAGATACAATACTCGCAAGCATGGCTTCAAGCTGCTGTTTATCTTCGGACAAAACATTAACCTGCTCAAGCAACTCCTGTTTCTCTTCAATTAGCATATTAATCTGTTTTTGCAGCTCAGCTATTTTTACTGTATTCAACAAAACTTGTTTCTGCAACTCATCCACACATGGGTCATTAAACGAGAAATCTTCACCCCCAAGTATATCACCGAAATCAAAATCAAAGTCGAAATGGGGTTGTGAAGTCTGAGTAGTATGCGATGGTTGTTATGGTGTTGGTTGTTGTTGTGGTGTTGCTTGCTGTGTTGGCTGTGGTGGAGTTTGCTGTGGCGTTGGTTGTGGTAGCGATTGTGGAGCCTATTGTGGTGGCGAAGACGTCATTTGCTGAGTAGGCTCTACCATAATTTCTTCTTCAGTTGTCTACTCTGGTATAGTCTCTTTGGATCGGACGGTTAGAGACTCGGAACTTCTCGATGCAGAACGCTTAAACCTTCTTTGCTTTTTCTTGACGGGAGTTCGAAGAGGAGTACAAAGATTAGGCCTGATGGAACATAAGTAGTATCGTCCTCCCCTATAGCCTTACGCTTGCATTCTTCAGCCTTTTTCTTAAGCTCAGCTTGACGTTTTTTCTTTAACTTCTGCGCCCGTTTCTTCTCACCAGCCCTTCTTTCATCAGAGTTTGTGCTCGAAGATGAAACATCTTCAGCTGCTTTATCTTCCCCAAATGCTTTACGTTCTATATCAGCAGCAATATCTTCCACATTCTCTTCAGTATCTGGTTCGTCACGCAAACCCGAACTTTCTGCTGTAGCTTTCTTCTTCGGTTGTGCTGATGCAGAAGTAGTAGCTGTAGCTTTACGTTTAGCACCTTTTTCACCATCTTTGATAAACCATGGACTGCGCTTTGAAAAAAACTAGATAAAGCAGTCAACTCTTCACTTTCGTCACTGCTATCATCTTTTCTCCACTTTCCAGGTGCCGGAGAAATATAATCTTTGTCTGCGATTGCACCGAAAACAGGTTTCGCATTAGGAAATGCCTTCAAGTGTAAATTCATCTTCTTCAGTGTAGACACATCCATATGTTCCAACTTTAACATATCCTCCTTCTTTTTCTTTAGATCCGGATGTAAATGGTCTAATAACATATGTACGCGGATACCGTAAGAATTTCTCTCTTTGGATATTATCATCTGAGTAAAAATAACTTTCGAAAAGTTATACGGCAAGTTCAGAACCAGTGTTGTGATCATACACATCTGATTGTTAACAAGATCATCAAATCCTCCCTTCCGGTGACTAAGGGCATGAGCAACGACATGAGCGATATAACGAAAAGGTGCGCTCAGATTCCCCTTCTTGAATGGTGCATCATTCACGAACCCTGCATATCCCATCCGATAAAAGCATCCTTTGACCATGTACTCAGAAAAGCCCGTAGGATCATCTTCATTTTCTTTGAAGTCCAGAACTGTACGAATCAACTCTTCAGTAATCTTCACCGGAATAGCTACATCATCAGTCTTAAGAGCTGACAAAATCGCGTTGTCTTCAGCACTGTACTCAGCAGCGTTCCAAAAATATTCAACGTGCGATCTATAAACAGTGTGTCGATCTATAAGTGCCTTCGTGATCGGGATTCGGCGAAGAAAATCTAAAGCATCTCAATACGCTACGATCTCTGAATAGTTTCGTCAGTCAAACAACAGATGTTGTGAAAAGGCGAAAAAGACGATTTCTTGACTTGTACACAGAGAGAGCAACAAACCGTTAGAAAAATTTTCAAACAATTCAAAATCATAACATCATTCATACGATCCACCTACTGTACGAATCAACACTTAGATAAATTCACAAGTTTGAATTAAACGATCATTCGTACGAATCACTACTTCGTACAGATGATTCAAGAATCAGCAAAATTTTAAACATGTTTATCCAAACCTGCTTTGTACAAACACATCTTCGTACGAATTATCAGCACTTAAGGTAATTTTGAAATTTAACTTTTAAGGATTGCTTTGTACGAATCAGTCCATTCGTATGAATGAAAATAATAAAACATTGAAAAACCTTGCTTCGTACGAACGACCTCTTCGTACGAATCATGAACCGTTCCAAAACACCAAGTCCAATCCGAACCTAAAACTTGTCGATTTTAACAAATTAATAGCCGATTTACGGGTTATTGGATCCGATATTAACGTTTTTATGGTCAATTTTAAGTTTTACCGGTCCAATCTCCCTAAATCTATGTTTTATGTCCGTTTGGTTCAATTTCGGCATTATAACGGCTTAGATTCAGCAAAATTACTTTCCCATTGTAAGAGGTGTGTGGATCAAGCTCTCCAATGTAATAGTAATCGAAATATGTCAAGAAATGAAAAGTTCAGAACGAATTCGCACAAAGTTCTCTCTATTCGCACAAAAATTCACACAGTAACATAAACTTTATTCGTGCGAAGAACGAGACCTTATATACTAGTTATAGTCGTTCGTACAAACCAGAGATTCGTGCGAAGCAAACCAAACTTCATTCGTACGAATTAGTGTGATTCGTACGAATCATTCTGAAACTTTTAATCTTTTAAACTTTTTAAGTTTAATTTTTGTAATTTTTATTTTTATCCAATTTTATCTGTTTAAAACCACTCAGTTAACCAAGTCCAAGTTAATGACCTTAGTTGACCGTTTTTTGACCAAAACAGATTTATTTGAACATGTAAAGATTCAAATTAATGAACTTTATTGACATTCAGGTATTTTTTCTTTAAAGATTAGCTCCCAACCCATGGTTTTCAGCTTTCACTCAGCAAGATGTCGCCATGATTTCAACCATCAGTGTTTTCAACATCGGTAGACTAAAACAAATCTAAAAGGCTAAGGAAACTGGAAATCTTTTTGGGTTTTTTAGACTTTTATTAAAACAACAAACATATTTTTGTGAATTCTGTGTAAAGAGAATCATATCAAGTATTTAACAAATCATCAGTACCGTTGATCTTAGTATACTTATTAAGCTTTTAATCTTTATTTACTTAGATTACCAATATACTTATCCTTTTAAACCTCTTCTCGTTTCTCAACTGTTTCAAGATATGTTAGGTAATATTAAGAACATGAAATAATTGTGTTTCCCATCTCAGAATATACTCCCGCATTGAGATTCCCAGAATTTCATTTTACAGGTGAATATATCCAGTTGATATCTGTAAAGGGTGAATTGCAAGACCTTGAGAGCTCAGGTTAGTATTTCCATACAGACAAAGAGATGAAGGCTCGTCTTTAGGTGGTGTTCCATACAGGAATCTTTTATACTGCAGATGTCACAAAGTGTGACATATTCATTTTTTATGCAGCTTGGGCGAATAATGCGTAAAGTATTATACAAGTTCTAGCCCATTGCTGACGCAAAATCAGAAGAACTCGGATAATACCCCAGATATTGATTAAATATAAAGAGCTAGTATCGCAGAATCTGGCATTCTCTCAAACGACCGAGAGATGTTAACCCACAAGTTATTCAGTTTTTCTTTTAGGTTTATATCTTGAAAACAATTTACTGAACGAGTGAAGTCTATAGGCACATCCTCAGTAAGACCTGTTTAATTACTTGTTTAACATTCCAATTCTTTAGCATACTGTGACTGTCATATTGATATAATATGATCACTCTTTTTTCACAAAACTCTTTTTAAATTTTATAATGTTTTTGAATTTTCCCAAACATTCTCCCCCTAAAATCAAAAACATATTTTTGGATTTTTAGAATTTTTAAGAAAGAATGTACAGAAATACGTCTAACCGATGAAAAATTCACATCAAGTCATCATCATCCTCAAACTCTACCTCATGAACATCCCCTTATGTCAGTTTTTTAAACCATTCAATTTTAAAAGATTTTTTAAATCTCGTTTTATCAAATGCTTTGCTATAAAAATCTGCCTTTTGGTCATCAGTGTGGATTTTCTCAATTCTAACCAACTTTTTCTCGTAGCAGTCACGGATAAAGTGGTGTCGAATCTCGATAAGTTTAGTGCGTGAGTGTTGGCATGAGTTTTTAGTGATATCGATCGCGGCCTGGTTATCTACATATATTGGTGTATCAAGAAATTGCAGTCCGAAGTCTCTCATTTGCTGTTGAATCCAGAGAATCTGGCACAACAGCTGGATGCTGAAACGTATTCAGCCTCACAGGTAGAGAGAGCGACCGCAGTCTGTTTCTTGCATTGCCACGTTACCAAACGGGTTCCGAAGAACTGGCAACCAGTCGTCGTAGATTTGGTATTTAGTTTGCAGCAACCGAAATCAGAATTCGAGTAACCCGCAAAATTGAAGTCATCATGTCTAGGGTACAACAAGTCGGTGCTTGGAAACCCCTTCAGGTATCTCATAATGCGTTTGACGGCAAGTAGGTGCGATCTCTTTGATTTGACTAATAACGGGCGCACAGGCACGTTGGATACATGATATCAGGTCGAGAAGCGGTAAGATACATCAAGGATCCAATCATGGAGCGATATAAAGTCTCAACAACTTTTTCTCCAATAATATCTGGACAAATGCCGTGATTAGGAGCTAATGGGGTTGATGCTGGTTTAGCTCCTGTCATATTGAATTTCTTCAATATGTCATGAACATACTTCGTCTGATGAATAAAGATACCATCAGGCAACTGATCGACCTGAAGTCCTAGAAAGAACTTCATCTCCCCCATCGCGCTCATTTCGAATTTGCGCTTCATGACTTCTTCAAAGTCTTTACACAGCTTGTCATTTGTCGATCCAAAGATAATATCATCCACATATATCTGTACTATGATTAAATGTCCATCTACTTCCTTGGCAAAGAGAGTGGAATCTACTGTTCCTCCGATAAAGTCGTTGTCTAGAAGATGACTTGACAATGTTTCATACCAAGCTCTCGGGCTTGATGAAGACCATATAAGGCTTTGTTCAGAAGGTAGACTTTGTCTTTATGCACTGGATCGACAACCCCGGTGGTTGTCCGACATACACTTCCTCTTTAACTTTACCGTATAAGAAAGCAGATTTAACATCTAACTGGTACACCTTGAAACCTTTCCAAGAAGCAAAGGCCAAGAATATGCGGATCGCTTCAAGAGGAGCAACTGGGGCATAGACTTCGGTATAATCTATTCCTTCTTGCTGATGAAAACCTTGAACCACAAGTCGAGCTTTGTTTCGGATACAACACCCCTATCATCACGCTTGCACTTGAAAACCCATAGAGTGTTAATCTTTTTGTGATGATCTGGTAGGTCAACAAGCTTCCAGACTCCTAGTTTCTGGAATTGAAGCAATTCCTCCTGCATTGCATCCACCCAGCTTTCTTCTTTCAACGCGTCTTTCCAATTTCCCGGTTCAACCTGAGAAACAAAACAACTATTAGAAAGTCTGGTTTGAAGTGGAGCAATACTAGTGTAGAAACAACTTAGATCCTTGTTGAACTGATTTCGAGTTTGCACTCTGGTTTGTAAGCTGCCTGTAATATTCCCGACGGATGATATGAAAGTGTCCTAGGCATCACTTCGGTTGAAACATCTACTTGTGATTGCAAATTCGTAAGAACTTCATCAACGACCGGTACAGACGAAGAGGCTTCATTCCTGGCATTTGACTGATCAGCCTGTTTGTTCAAGAAGCTTTCAATCTGCTCAGATCCTTCATCGGAACTAGATCCACCATCGTTGAAAGTTGGTTCCCGTTCAGAGTCAGCATCAACATTTGGTTGGGCAGATGATTCGGCAGTATTGACATTTGGTGCAAGAACATGTACTTGTTGAGAAGAGCTTTGACCGACATCGGACGTGTTGACAGGAAGTGATGTAGAAATCACCAACGGTCTAGATACTTGTTCTTGAGTAGATATTTGATGATGTTGAAAGACCATAACAAGTTCTTCATCTGATGGCACATCTGGCATATCGAATGAATCCCACAACCTATCGTAGATAAACAGCCATGGATCCCCAGGTTTCTGCGTAGACGTAGTATATCTTTGACAATCAACATGTTGCGCAAGAATGACCTGGTTCAGAATCGGCAAAGAAAACACGTTTCTGAGGAGTAGCGTAACCGACGAAAAACCTTCCAAGAATTTGGCTCCAAATTTACCATCCGGGTCCAAACAGTACACGGAGATCTAAAAGGTTAAAAAATGCAAGGTTGGGCTTTCGCTGATTCGGTAACTCGAAACACGTCTTGTTGTGAGGCTTAACTGTTAACACACGATTCAAGGTGTAACACGCTGACGCGACTGCTTCATTCCAGAAACTGATTGGCAATTTCGAATCGGCTAACATTGTTATGGCAGTCTCGATCAGTGTCCGATTCTTACGTTCAGCTACTCCATGTTGTTGAGGAGTATATGGGGCGCTGAATTCGTGAAGAATCTCTTTTTCATTGCAGAATTTTAGCATCTTCTTGTTCTTAAACTCTGTTCCGTTGTCACTGCGGATTCTCTTGATTGGCAAGTGATATAGGTTTTCGAGTTTTCTGAAAAGGATAATTAGAGGTTCAAAAGTTTCATCTTTACTCTCCAGAAAAAAAACCCATGAGAATTGTGAACAATCATCTGTAACGACAAGGCAATATAGATCACCAAAAATACTTTGACGTTGACTGGTCCAAATAGATCCATGTGTAGTCTTTCTAGTGGTAGCTTGATCGAATTCAACAGCTTTCTCGGGTGTGATTTCTTATGCTGCTTCCCCTTTTTGCAGCTCAGACAGTCATCGGATAGTTGAAAATTCTTCAAATTAACACCCTCCACTAGGTAGTTATGCACAAGATAATTCATCTGTCGTAGATGAATGTGCCCCATCTTCCGATGCCACATAATAGACTCTTTCTCGGTAGCTTTTGGTACAAAGCATTGAACTTTATTCGATGTGGTAGAAGCGATACCCATATCAAGAACATATAAATCATTCTCTTGCAGAGCACGCATCAGGATCCATTCCTCATGAATCTTGAAACCGGGTTTTAAGATTAAGCATTCTTTATCATTGAAATGCGTCGTGAACTTCTTGTCACAAATTTGCGAAATGCTGAGTAGATTGTTCTCAAGTTCAACGATGTAGTTCACTTTGTCAAACGATACAACTCCGTTTGTGAGAATTCCTTCACCTACAATCCTACCTCCCTGCGTTCCAGCAAAACCCACGTACCCTCCACGGATAGCTTTAATGTCGTTGAACAACGCAAGCATCCCTATCATGTGTCGAGAATCTCCACTATCCATTATCCATTTTGACATTATCGAACGCTGAAGCCCCTGTACAGATGATGAAGAGACTATTTAAACAAAGAAACCCAAGCCTGTTTGGTCTTGGGTGGGTTCGGAATGTCGACTTTCAGACCTACTTTTTTTTAAGCTCGGTTTTGTTCGGAATAGAAGGTTTTGTTCAACCTTGGATGATTTAACTTTAGCTACCCATTTTTACGTTTGAGGTTTTGCCTTTTTAGCATAAAACTTTGAATCTGAATCCACTTGACGATTTTTGTTTGACGTTTCACCAATTTCAAATTTAGAGTGATGTTGAATAGTTGGTTTAACATTTTTCTGGGATTCGTTGTTTCTTTTTAAGATTTGTTTTGGCGCAAACATGGGTGCTTTCTGTTTTTCATCTTTGGTAAACTTTCTAGCATTAGAAACAGGTTTTGGACTTGTTTGTGAGCAATATCGTGCGATATGCCCAACATTCTTACATTTAAAGCATGTCCTACTGTCCTTATGAACAGAGGTATCCAAAACTTGTTTCTTGTTCTCTTTTTCTTTATGAAAATCATCGTTTGACTATGTCCCGATGATTTCCTTTTCTTTCTCGGTTGTTGTCCCAAAAACAAAATTGATTTTCTTTGTAAAGTTTAGTTTTGGGGACTTGTTGTTCATATTTCGCTTTTAGAAGCCCAAACCCGCCCATTTATTTTTTGGATAATCTCTATTTTTATGATAGTAGGGTCAGTTGTCACTTTTTGATTTAGAGTAGAAAGATGCATCATGTTTATCTAAATCAGCATGACTTACCTCCACAAGCTTGAATATTTTATCCACACGATCCATTTTCACATTTTGGATCGGAAAGTCCTCATCCGAATATAGCTGATCAGATCCTTTCATTTTATAAACTATGACATTTGGATCAATATTTAAACTATCTTCCGATGTATCATCAGACTCAGACTTTTCTAATTTTTCAGACTCAGATTTTTCAGATTCACTTTCTAACACATTTTCAACCACTGTGTTCACCACTTCAGATTCACATTCTCCTTCAGATTTGTTGTAAGTTAAGTGAATGTTCATAGGCAGCTCATTTGACAGTTCAGTTTTCAATTTTAGGTTAAGCGCCTTTTCCACCCCAAATGGCTTTTTGCATGCATAACTATTCCACATGGGTGGTGGAACACGATCGTAACTCGCACTTTTAGTTTCACCATTTTTAGATTCATCATTATTTTCAATTTTGGGCAGAATGTGATCAATGACGTACGAGCTTCTTGAATAACTGATTAACAATTTGTTAACTCGTTCAGATTCAATTCTTATTTTTTCAAGCTCACTTTTTAGCTCAGCGATAGTATTCAAATGAATGTTAATGGCCATCTGTTTGTCCACAACTATCACTTTAAGCATCAAAAGTGTTGCGTCATTTTCTCTGAGTGCTTTATTATATTGTTTAACAGAGGCACTTAATTTGTCATATGCTTCCTTAGTGGATTTGTAATCACTAGACAAATTATTTGTTAAACTTTGGAGTTCAGCATTGTCACACCACAACCGATGGCGGAAACATCAGAGTGAGACGATAACAAGATTGCTCATTGCTCACAACGCTAATAATGACAATAATTAATTTAAAGTCGAATTTCATTTCAAAAATAATTGTCAAAATACAACATTGAAACAAATACAACAAGTAAACACAATACAACAAATTGATACAACAACATGAACCTAAATGTCTAAATGTGTGTATCTAAATCCTTGGTATTTGATTTCATAGCATCCTCTTCATCAACCTGTAACATGTTTTAAACTAACAATTCAATGCAAAAGCAAAGGCGAGCACACAAGTTTAAGCATAGCATACGTATACGAATAAAGTTTAAACAAATCCTCATAGCAACTATGATTCTACAAGAGCATATACAAGGCATGCAATACTACTAGTCAAACCCTTAATGCAATCACGATGTTTTAACATGGCCTCAAGATTACACGATGGAGGGGATGCGCTACTTCCTAAAGCACTTATGCATGTCAAAGAAGGCTTAGAACAAGTTAATGACTAAAGTATCACATAAAGAATGTCCAAGATATAAGCACCAAGTAATCGTATAAAGTATTAATGTGTATAGGATTGTTTGTGCATTTCATAAAGTTTAAGTGTTGTGGTTTTGGTATAAGTAAACATGTTACACCCAAACGTGTTGTAAACGAAAAGTGGGTCGAGTGTTCTCACAGTTTTGCTAGCTTCCCCTTGTTACTTCCGTGAGGGGCTTGGAGAGTTGGAGGATCACCAAGTTATCCTATATGAGGAAAACATAGGCGGGTAAGTATCCGAATAATAACGGAGGATTTAGGAATTTAAATATACTAAAGTATGTATACGAGAAAATAATCATTTAGACTTAATACTTGTTTTTGACACTATAAGACCCATTCGGGTTGATGTGTTTTCATGGGTTAGGTTACCCATTAGAATCGTAATGAGAGATTAAGTACTTAGGTGATGTAACCTAGTACCATGACGGATAACATTTGATTACCATCAAGGGTTCGGTTAGTGTGTGTGTGTGTATATATATATATATATGTTATATAGGATACATAATAAGTAAGCCATAAAAATCATGTAATTTCATAGAAGTCATGCATGGAGGTAGGAGGATAACCTTCCTTTTAAAACCTTGCATGTATAGATTACTAATACACGAGTCGTCACAAGGACGCCAAGGATGGTCATGAGTAAGTTATAACATAAAAGTATAAGACAAAAGTAAACGAAAACATCAAGTGAGGTGGTGGATCGAAGGTAGGATAGCCAAGGCTTCCAAGTGATCACACTCTACCAACTCAAGTCTTGTTTCAAGAACAAGCTCGGAAGGATAGAACACTTGTGGGTAAAACCCTATCAAACCAAATGATTCTTACACTTGGGACCTCAGACATGGTGATGTTCCAAGTTGGTCTTCCATGGAAGACTTATGGAGACATTCCAAAGGTACTTCAAGTGGTAAGAAAGAATAAAGATCAAAAGGAGAGAGGTGAGTTAGAACTCACTTTTTGAAGCCTTGATCTTTGAGAGAAGAGAGCGCTCTTAGAGCTTAGAGAGAAGAGAAGAGAATAGATGATTTGAGGTGTGATTTGAGAAGATGTGGAGTGGGATATTTATAGGTAAATTTGGAGGGTGTTAGTTAGGGGTATTAAATAGAGAAAACACAAAATTGGCCAATCCATGTGCTTGAAACCAACATTTCCGGATTATGCCCCTCTCGCGGGCCACGAGAGGGTAAAGGGATTTCAGTCGCGGGCCGCGAGAGACTCCAAGGGTTCTGTCGCGGGGTGCGAGATAGGTTATTCCAGAAGGTTCTTTGGTTTTTGTCACTTTTAGTCCTTTAACTTAGTTTATTTTACCAATTTTTGCATTGTTTAAGCATATATCGCGTATAAGTGTCGAGTGTGAATGCGTATAACAAGTAATAAACGTTTGAATGCATGTAAGACAATATATATCAAGTATAAGTTTCATTATGATTCAAGTCTCGGATTACAAAGTTGGGAAAAAGGAATACGAGTACAAGTTTCCAAAAATAGAAATACGATTACACTTTCTAAGTAAGGAAAGTATGAAAAAGCGAGGCGTTACAGCCTCCCCTTCTTTAGGAAATTTCGTCCCGAAATTTATTCAGAGGAAGGTGTAATGAATAGGTGCGGATACTTAGTCTTCATATCACTTTCAAGTTCCCAAGTAAATTCGGCGCCACGTTTACCTTCCCATCGAACCTTGACTATGGGAATTCGACTGCGCCTCAATTGCTTGAGTCCTCGGTCCATGATTTCGACAGGTTTCTCCATGAATTGCAATGTTTCGTTGATTTGAAGATCTTCGAGTGGGACTTGAAGTCCTTCTTCAGCTAGACATTTCTTTAAGTTTGAAACGTGAAATACAGGATGAACATTGCTGAGTGCTTGAGGTAGGTCCAGTCTATACGCTACCTTGCTAATCCTCTCGAGAATCTTGAAAGGACCCATGTAGCGAGGAGCGAGTTTGCCTTTCTTACCAAAACGAACACCACCCTTCCAAGGGGACACCTTGAGAAGCACAAGATCACCTACGCTGAATTCCAAAGGCTTGCGTCTTTTATCAGCATAACTCTTTTGTCGGCTTCGAGCTTTAAGGAGATTATCACGTATTTGTAGAATCTTGTTCGTCGTCTCTTGTATCAGTTCGGGACCGGTGAGTTGTAGTCTCCGATCTCGTGCCAACAAATAGGCGAACGACACTTACGACCATACAATGCTTCAAATGGAGCCATTTGAATACTTGCGTGATAGCTGTTGTTATACGAGAATTATACCAAGGGTAAGTGCGAATCCCAGTGGCCACCAAAATCGATTACGCATGATTGAAGCATATCCTCTAGAGTTTGGATAGTACGCTCGGTTTAACCATCAGACTGAGGATGAAAAGCGGTAATAAGGTTCAAACGAGTGCCAAGGGGGGATTGAAAAGTTTGCCAAAGGCCGGAAGTGAAACGAGCGTCACGATTGGAAATGATGTCAATGGGCGTACCATGACGACTGATGATATCACTCGTGTAGATACGAGCCAATTTCTCAACTTTGTAATCTTCACGAATGGCAAGGAAGTGAGCGGATTTGGTCAGACGATCGATGAAAAACCAAACGCTGTCATGACCCGAAGGAGTACTAGGCAATTTGTAATGAAATCCGTGGCAATACTCTCCCATTTCCAGACAGGGATTTCAGGTTGTTCGAGTAGGCCCGAGGGACGTTGATGTTCTGCCTTAACTTTAGAACAGGTCAGACACTTTGACACGTAAAGAGTGATATCACGTTTCATTCCAGGCCACCAATAATACGTAAGAAGGTCATGGTACATGTTGTCAGCGCTAGGGTGCACGGAATATCGAGATTTATGAGCTTCATCCATCAAAATGGTTTGAAGAGTACCACGATCAGGAATCCACATACGGCCACGATAGTATAGGATACCATTGTTCTTCTGCTCAAGTGGTGTTTCGTCGCTGGTATTCAACTCAGTTTCGAGGTTGCCCTCGTTAATGGTTGAATATTGCGCATCTCGAATTAGATGGTGGAAACTTTCCACAGTTTGCGACAACAAACACTCTTCACATGAGTCTTACGACTAAGTGCATCGGCCACAACATTCGCTTTGCCAGGATGGTAGCGAATGCCACAGTCGTAGTCGTTTAACAATTCCACCCAACGACGTTGCCGCATGTTGAGTTCTTTTTAGTCAAAGATATGTTGTATGCTCTTATGATCGGTGAAGATTGTACACTTTGTACCATAAAGGTAGTGTCGCCAAATCTTTAACGCAAAAATGACTGCACCAAGTTAAGGTCGTGCGTAGTATAGTTTTTCTCATGTATCTTGAGTTGTCTCGACGCGTAAGCGATAACCTTACCCCGTTGCATGAGAACGCAACCAAGACCTTGGTTAGAAGCATCACAATACACGAGGAAGTCGTCTTTTCCATCGGGAAGAGTAAGGACATGAGTATTACAAAGCATGCCCTTGAGTGTTTGGAAGGACTCCTCTTGTTTGGGACCCCAAACAAAAGGTTTATCTTTTTGCGTCAACGAGGTCAAAGGAACGGCAATCTTTGAGAAGTTCGAAATAAAATGGTGATAATACCCAGCTAGGCCAAGAAACGAACGAATCTCAGAAGATGATTTAGGTGCAACCCAATTCTTAACAGCTTCTATCTTTGCGGGGTCAACATGAATACCGAGTTCATTGACGGTGTGACCCAAGAATTGAACCTCTTTTAGCCAAAATTCACACTTGGAGAATTTGGCATAAAGACGTTCGGTGTGTAAAAGTGTAAGAATGAGGCGCAAATGTCGCCCATGTTCTTCTTTCATCTTGGACTAGATGAGAATATCGTCGATGAAGACAATAACAAAACGATCAAGAAACGGCTTACACACGCGGTTCATTAAATCCATGAACACGGCAGGCGCGTTAGTCAAACTAAAAGGCATGTCTACGAACTTGTAGTGTCCATAACGTGTGCGGAATGCGGTTTTGGGTATATCTTCTTCGAGAACTCGAAGTTGATGATAACCAGAGTGGAGATCAATCTTTGAAAAGCACGTTGCGCCTTGTAATTGATCGAAGAGATCGTTAATGCGAGGAAGTGGATAGCGGTTCTTTACTGCGAGCTTGTTGAGCTCATGATAGTCGATACACATACGGAATAATCCATCCTTCTTCTTGACGAAGAGTACCGCAAGGAGAAGTACTAGGGCGTATGAAGCCTTTATCAAGAAGTTCTTGAAGCTGGCTTGATAGCTCTTGCATCTCCGAAGGTGCTAATCAATACGGAGCCTTCACAACAGGAGTTGCGCAGGAATGAGGTCAATACGAAAGTCGACAGCGCGAGGAGGAGGAAGACTGTTGATACAGTTTTGTGTCTGTCGCTTGTTCTTAATTACAGTTGTAATTGTACGGTCTTTGCTTAAGTGTCTGTATAGGTTTGGTCATGTCGAATAGATCGGGATATCCTTCTATCTTGATCTAGTATGACATCTTAGCTTGTCTGTGTTAATCAATTGCATGTATGCATACTGATAAGTCTTGTAAACGTCATGTCTACTCACGTTCTCCAAGAATCAGGATTCTGTGCGAGTCAGAGGATTTGTACGAATCAAGTATTTTGTGCAAACCACAGGATTCGTACGAAACAGTCTCAAGTAACAAGTGAGTTACTTGTTTCGTACGAAATGAAGTATTTCGTACGAAACACCTGTTTCGTACCAATTCTTTTGGAGATGTGTCTCGTGTGAAATATTGTGTTCAGTATGTCTAGACTCGTATTTCGTACGAAACTAGACAGACACTATATAAGCAGACATGTACCTCTTAGTTTTTTTTGGGCCTGAAAGCTAGTTGGTCTAAGTGAGCCTCTCAGTATTCTCTCTGAAGACGTAGACACAATAACACAGCAAGTTTGTTTGAGTCATACGAGCATTGTGTGTATATGTTTGTAGTTGTTCTCAATCATTAATCAAGATAGTGAATTTTGGTTACCCCGTGTTCTTTACTTTGCTTTGGTTGCATGCACACTTGGATTCCGCACTTGTGTGTATGTCATATGAACAAGGAACTGGTTTAACACCATCCGCAGGTGGACCTACAAGTGGTATCAGAGCTTTGGCTCTTTTCTTGTTCAAAACCGGGCTTAGTTGTGTCTGAGCTAGTTTGAAGATTTCTAAAGTGTTCTTGAGCCTCAGCAGAAAACATAAGTTTTTAGATAGTTAACTAACTTAAAACTTGGTTAAAAGCTGCTGCATGTAGAAAATTTTATGGTAAAATTTTGCTGAAGAACACCCTTGAAGAAGAAATCTGCAAAAATTTGAATGTGATTAGTTTTAGTAGGGTTGACATTTTCTGACTTGGATCTGGACTTGGACTATGGACTGTTTAAAATCTGTGTTTTAACTAAAAGTGGGTAAGACAATAGGTATTTTCAAAAAAGCAGGTCTAAACAAGAAAGGAAATTTTCTCACTAACCCATTTCTCAAAAGATTCCTCTGAAAAACGCTGAACAAACATTTGGTGCAACTGAGTTATTTCGTGCGAATCATCTTGACCCGCACGAAACAACTATTTCGCACGAAACATCTCTGTTTCGCACGAAACAGGTTTTCTCGCAGTATTATTTGTTTTTCGTGTTTTTCAAAGCTTTTCGATTTTAAGAATTTGTCATATTTTCAGATCTGTGAATTTTTAAACACTAATTATAATTTTGAAACTTTAAAACCTTTAAATTTTCATTAAAACAAGAAAATATAATGAGTTCTAACCCGTGGGATTGGAGTTGTTCAAGCTCAAATCAGGAGTCTTCACAAAGCTCCGCAACATCATGGGTAAAATCTTTGATGCCTTAACATACAGCAATGATCTCTGCAAATCAATGGCGTGTGTTGCGAATCAGAATCAAAGCATCCAAACTCTATTAATGAGCGAAAGTGAAACAAGGAGTAATAACCGACCGGCGAAGTTAAATCACATGAACGTTATCCTGCATGGAAAAGTCATTTTCATACATATGTTCTCGGTCAAAACACGGGATTGTGGACGTGTTTCACTATCCCCTACGATGAAGCACTTGAAGAAGCTGGATCAAATCCAACCACATTAGCCAATCTGGTCGAAAGTGACAAGAAAGCTTACGATCTAGAGAAAAAGGCATTTGCTATCCTAACACAAGCTCTGCATAAAGACATTTATCATCAGTTTGTGTATTGTACTACAACGAAAAATTTGTGGGACACTTTGGAAGCAAGAGGTGAAGGTAACGCTGCTACCAGGAAGATTCGGCATAATCTGCTCAAGAAAGAGTTTGAAGGTTTTATGTTCATGGAGAACGAAACCTTGAATGATATAACCACTCGGTTTTATCGTCTTCTCAGCGAGATGTACTCGTATAAAGTGTTAGCAACACCACAAGAGATTGTGATGCGATTTGCTGATGCTTTACCACCAAAATGGGGTCAATTTATTGATCTATTAAAACATACAGGTGTTTTGGACTCAGTAACTATTTATGAATTTGTGCAGAAACTGGAGAACAAGAATGAAGAAGAACTCCGGAAGGCACAATGAGTCTCTGCTCCACAAAACCTGAAATGTATTTTGGAGGTATTAATGCAGGTACAAGCTCAAGCCAGCAACCGAGGTGCAGACCGCGTTTGTGTCAAACGTGAACCCTTTCCTACCCCCAACCAGTTCAATCAAGTCAGTCTACAGGTTCGAGTAATCAAACCTATGGACAAGCTTTTGATCCGAAAGCCTTCCTTCCACAGCCAAGGGATTTAGCGGATAAAGCTCCACAACAAGCTTTCTATGGAAGCAACAGTCAATCTGCAAATCCCAACACTGTCAAACTTGACACGTCAAATCTCTCCAAAATCAACGTAGAAGTTGCACAGGAACATGCAGAACTTCTAAATACCATGGTCAGTGCGTATTGTGGTTTAGTTGCAGGTCAAACAGGGAACATCAATTTGACAAACGAAGACTATGAACAAATTGACCGATATGAAATGGAGCTGATGGACATCAATGGGGGCATTTGCAAGCGCTATGAGAAGAGCAAAGGATTATATGAGAAGAACGGGGAGAACCAGTTTGGAAAGCAAGAAGGATACAAAATACGGCTTTGACAAAACCACCGTTACTTGCTTTAACTGAGGAGAAAGAGGTCACTACAAGCGGGAATGCACAAGACCCAGCAAGGAAGGAAATCACAACCCCTTTCGTAATCAATCTCAACCATCCAACACAGCACAGTACAACAATGAAAGAAGAATAGTAGTTGTTGGCAACTCTAACATTACCAATCAATCAAGACCTTCAAACTCGCACAGAGCTTTGGTAGTTCAGTCTAATGAAGTATGCGATTGGTCAGTACAGTTGGGAACAGAGAACAACGGAAGAACTGTATGCTATGCAAGGATCATGGATCAAATAAAGCATGATCACAACATCAATACTCCAAATAATGATGATACATCTGGGGATGCTGGTATTTCTGATGAAGAATGTTCAAGTTCAGATGGTTATGGATCTGATTCCGATGTGAAGAAAGGAAGAGATGCTGAGGTTGAAAAGCTGCTGATTGAAGCTGAGATGTTGAAATCTAAAAAGGTAGGTATGACGGGGAATGCAGAAGCTGCAGAAAAAGAGACAGAGTGACTCTCTACAGATGGTACAATTTTTCCTCATCACACTGCCTTTATGGCAAATGTTGAAGGTTCTTCAAAATTGGTAAATTCTTAACCTCCCACTGTTTTCAATGACTGTGTTGAATTGAAAATAAAGTATGAAACTGTCAACAATCATAATCAGAATTTAGTTGTTGAACTATCAAAATGCAAAGAGGCGAACTCGGCGCTAACGAGAAATGAAAAAGAATTTAGATCTGTAATAGAAACCCTTAAGAAAAGTGTTTCGGAATTGACAAAAACAGTTTTGAATAAACAGACAGGAATTAATAACTACATTAATCTCCTAGAAGAAACAAAGAAAGAGTTAGCCATCGCCAAATGCGAATATGATTCCATCAAACGCAAATTGAAAAGTTATTCTAACTCAAAATATGTGCTTGATCATATCATTGAAGTTCAAAAACTAAAGGGAGATGCTCAATGCATAAGGTATAAGTCATGTCCATCCCCAATGAAACACAACTATACCAAAATGCCTGATGAAGAGGAGATGCCTCATTTTGAACCCTCCGTACCTTTGAATCCTAAGGAATTCGCAGCAGGGTTAGGGTTCAAACTAGGAAATTCCTCTCAAGAACCATGCAAGCTAGAAAGTTCATCGTCTGTTGAGGAGGAGGAGGATACATCAGATGATGAATCAAGAAATGATGATCAGGATCAACCTCTTGATGAAAGGAAAAGAGTAGAATCGTCTGCTACTCCTAGTACTTAATCTGTTGAGAATCGAGAGAATGTTCCTAAGAAATCTGTGAAGACAAGTGTGTCTACACAAGAAGTAGATAATGTGTTGTATATTTTGGTTGGTGATAAGAAAATCTATTCAAACAAAGATTTTCCAATTGAAAACGTAAATCTAATCTCTATAGATCAGGTTTTTGAAAAGTCAACAACCAAACCTGTAGAAAAGAAAAAGCCGACCAAATCACAACCATTATCCACTTCAAAAGAAAAACAATGGAAGCGAGTTGAAAAGCTTATAGTTTCAACCGAAGGTTGAAGCAAAAGGCTCTCGTGACCAGAAAAAGATTAAAACTGTTAAATTTGTGAGTTCTAAAGGTACCGATAAAGTTGAAACTTTTCAAGGAAAATCTAATGTTGATTTTGTAAAGAAAGTTAAGATTTTTAAAAGAAATAGTCAAAACAATTACACCCAACACACTGATGGATGTAATGAAAATGAACCTAGTACCTCAGGATCCACAAGTTCAACTTCAGGCCGAGAAACACGATCTTCTAGTTTTGTTGAAAGGAAACATGTTTCAAATGTGGAAAATTTGGCCACATTATAAAGGATTGTCAAAATCCAGCCAAATCAAGATATATAGAGAAAACCCCTCATGAACCAACTTGCAAACGTAAATCGGTTTCTCCGACTCAAGATAAATGAATCATTAAGGATCAAAAAGAGAAACAAAAACGTAAACAAGTAAAAGCAGTTGAGAAAGCTTTAAAATCGGTTTCTTCGAAAAAGGATCAAAGATCTTCAAAGTCAATAAAACCAGACACTGTTAAAACTGTAAATAATAGTAAATCTGGTAATAAACAAGGATCTTGGGAACAGAAGACCGGTAATGGTTCAAAAGGAGTCTCTCAGTTTGTTAATCATCAAGAAATTGAGATTACATTTCTTGATGATAAGGGACGACCCAAGACCACTAAGGCTTGGGTCCCCATCTCAAACTAATCTTGTTTGTGTAATGTGCAGGGTGTTCCAGGAGGAACTGTAAATAGTCATTGGATTGTTGACAGTGGAGCATCAAGGCACATGACGGGCGACTTGCGGCTCCTATATGATGTGAAAAGCATAAGGGGTGGTTATGTTGCTTTTGCTGGTGACAAAGGTGGATACATCACTGGAGAAGGAATGGTCTCCAATGGTGTTGTGAGCTTCGACAAGATCAATTTTGTGCGGCAAATTGATCACAATCTTCTTAGCTTTTCTCAAATCTGCAACAAGAAGTTCACGGTACATTTTGATGATGCCAGATGTTATGTGCTGAAGCCTGGATTCAAGATCCCCAAGGAATGGATTCTCCTGTCGGCTCCAAGAATTAATGATTTGTATATTCTTGATATGAGCCAAGCTATTACAACATCTGCATAAGTCACGTGTTTTGTCTCTAAAGCCACCGAGAAGGAATCAATCTCCTGGCACAGACGTATGGGACACATTCACCTGAGGAAAATGAACTATTTGGTGAAGAACAATCTAGTGAATGGTGTACCAGTGAAGAATTTTCATCTTCAAGACGTTTGTGTATCATGCCAAAAAGGGAAGCAAGCGAGAAAGTTCCATCCCGTGAAGAAGATCAACACAGTGAATATGCCACTGGAACGTCATCATATGGACCTCTTTGGACCTATGAAACACAAGACAATCTTTGGTGATTCTTATTGTCTAGTAGTTACTGATGACTATTCCAGATTCTCATGGGTAAACATGTTGGCACACAAGAGTGAGGTTCCTACTATCCTCAAGAATCTCCTTGCTCTGCTGGAAAATTTGTACAATCTGAAGGTAAGGAGAATTAGAAGCGACAATGGCACGGAATTCAAGAATCAAGTTATGGATGAGTACTGTTCCTCAAAGGGTATTCTACATGAGTACAATTCTCGATGTACTCCACAACAAAATGGCATCGCTGAGAGGAAAAATAGAACTCTTATTGAAACTGCAAGAACCATGTTAGTAGAATCAGAACTTCCTGTTCAATTTTGGGGAGAAGCTGTTGCTACTGCATGCTACACGATGAATAGAGTTCTGATGGTGAAAAGACATGGGAAGACATGCTTTGAGTTGTTACATAAAAGGAAACCGGATATTTCTTTCTTAGAACCTTTTGGAGCTCCATGCACTATGATCGACCCACATGGAAAGTTTGATCCCAAGGCTATCGAAGGTTTCTTTCTTGGATATGCTACTCCAAATTTCCGGGTGTGGAATTTGTCTTCGAAGAAGATTGAGGAATCGGGTGAAGTCAAGGTTCAGAGATATACAGAAGCAGTTAGAGCTCCGGGTGCTCCTTGGATGTTTGACTATGATGGGCTGTTTGACTCCTTTAATCTGCCAACTTTTGATGATGCAACAGCTGCTGCTCAGATGTTATTGGAAAGTGATACTGCAGTAGACTCGTCATTAGTTAGACCAATTATTGTTAACCCTCAAATGTCGACTTCAGTTAACAATCTAGTTCAAAATGAGGAATTCGAAGACGCTGCGGATTATAATGTTTCATCAGAAGAAGATGAGTTTCATGATGCAGATGAAGCTGCCTCTAGTGCTGTTCTTGGATTTTCAAATGATACGTCAAATATTCAACCTCAAGGAACGACTGAAGGTCAGGCATCTACAACGTCATCAAATCCAGCTATCGAATTAACTGTTGATCTGAATATCAACAATTTGGATATCAACTCTCGAGTTCCTGATGTGCCAGAAACTCGAATTCATAATATCCATCCTCAGCAGAATATTATTGGAGATGTCCAGAGTGGTGTACAGACTCGTAATCAGCTTTGAAACTACCAGAATGCTGGATTGTATTCAGAAATCAGGGAATCTGGTGGTCTGAATGATTGGTCTTTTGCCTGCTATGTGTGCCAAGTAGAACCAAAATCTTGGAAGGAGGCAATGAAAGAAGACTCTTAGGTTGAAGCCATGCAAGAAGAACTTCAGCAGTTTCAGAAGTTAGGCGTCTGGAAATTGGTTGACAGGCCTGACGGCTACAAGAAGATTGGTACACGATGGGTGTATAAGTGCAAGAAGGATGACCGAGGTGTTGTTGTGAGAAACAAAGCGTGATTGGTTGTTCAAGGTTTTAATCAGGTCGAAGGGATCGATTACAATGAAGTTTATGCACCGGTTGCACGACTTGAGGCCATCAGAATCTTTTGGCTTATGCGTCCTTCAAGAAGTTCACCATTTATCAGATGGATGTGAAGAGTGCATTTCTTCATGGTGTGGTAGAAGAGGAAGTATATGTTGAGCAACCGCCAGGTTTTGAAGATCCTCTCCATCCTGACAAGGTTTGGCTTCTCAACAAGGCGTTATATGGTCTTCATCAAGCTCCGAGGGCTTGCTATGAAACGTTATCTACCTATCTATTAAAGAATGGTTTTCGACGAGGCCTGATCGACTTACTCTCTTCATCAAGAATAGGACAAGGATTTGCTGCTAGTACAGGTTTATGTTGATGATATTATATTTGGGTCTACTAACACTCGAATGTGCAAAGAATTCGAACAGGTTATGCAGGAGAAGTTTGAGATGAGCGCAATGGGAGAAATGACTTTCTTTCTAGGTTTGCAGGTTCAACAATCAAAGGAAGGGATTTTTATCCATCAAACCAAGTATGTCGGAGATATTCTCAAGCGATTTCAGATGGATGACTCAAAGCCTTTGGAACTCCATTAGCTCAAAATCATGGGATTACTCCAGACGGAATGGGTGAACATGTAGAACCATCTCTCTATCGTGCAATGATCAGATCTCTCATGTATCTTACTGCCTCAAGACCCGATATAATGTACCCAACATGCCTTCTGGTGCGCTATCAGTCTAGTCCAAAAGTTTCTCACTTGATGGTTGTAAAAAGGATCTTTCGTTATTTGAAGGGACGCCCTGACACTGGTCTATGGTACCCTAAGGATGATAACTTTAATCTGACAGCATTCAGTGATTCTGATCATGGCGGCTGCAAAATCGATGCAAAGTCAACAACAGCAGGATGTCAGTTCTTGGGAAATCACCTAGTCACGTGGCAATGTAAAAAACAGACCTGTGTAGCTACATCAACATGTGAGGCTGAGTATATTTCAGCTTCTAGTTGCTTCTCTCAAGTTCTATGGATTCAGCAGCAAATGCGTGACTACGGTTTTGAATTTCTTACTACTCCTATTTTTGTTGATAATGAAGCTGCTTTACAGATCACTTGGAATCCTGTACAGCATTCAAAAACAAAACACATTGAGATTAAGTATCATTTCATACGTGATTGTTATGAAAAGAGACTTATCGATGTTGTTAAAATCCACACAGATCACCAACGTGCCAACCTTTTACCAAATCCTTTGATAAATCACGTTTTGATTATCTACTTTTGGTCAATGGCATCAAGGTGAAACCTGAGTAACTCAACCATGGCTAACTATTTTTGTAAATACTTTTCTACAAATCTAAAACTACAAACAAATTTTCAGTGTTATATTTTAGGGGGAGTAAATTTTAAGAAAATACAAAAACAATAGAAAAATCAAAAATTAGTTTCTTGGATAAGATGAAGATGATGAAATTCACCGGTAAATCTGTCAGATATGGTTAAAAGCATAGAAAAAAAGATTGATAAGTAGCTTTATTTATGATGTATCGGTAGGCTCACAATCAGACTAAAATGTGCAGGTTGATATAAACCTAACACACAGAACGCCAGGTGGGAACCATTCATTGGCATATGGTCTTGGTACCGAAATTTCGTTTGATAGAGTGCCGAGGTTCTGAGATATACGGTCTTTATGCTGGCTTATCATCTGGGTATCATGGTTGAATATTTTGCCGAAAAATTACGGTGACGCAAGTCTAGAACTTCCATGATACCATACATACGTGTACATACTGCATTCGACCCTCAAATAAGTGATAAAAATATCACATCCCCAAAATAAGTGATAAAATATCACAGCTTTATGCGGGAGCTAAGTTCGTCTCTTTGTCGGTACGATGGTACTAACCTGTTCACGGACTTACTCCTGTGCCCTCATGCATCTGAAAATCAAGTTCCTCATCAATAAGTGATTAAATCACAAAGGGCTCGTTTTCAATAAAAAAATAAGTGTATCTCACATCATTCATATACGTCAAAACGGATGATAAAGCAGTATACTCACCGTAAGATTGTCTCTCTTGCATATCTTGATACGGGAATGTGTCGTGATGTGGTTGAACACCGGCTAGTAAGTATAAATCCATACCTTAATCATATCTCCTAATCATGATTACATCTGATAAGTCTGAGCTTACGTGGACAACATTACCGATAATCATAGTTAAATACTTATCTGTTTAATTTTGAAAACCTAATACCGTCTTTGACAAAGATTAAAATGCTGGTATGATTCCTTTACCTTGAAACTCAAAAAAGATTGTAGTTTATCTGTATATTTTGATTTTAAGTCTAATTTACTTAGTTGCTTATGTAATTACTTTCTGAAAGTTAGCCAAAGTTGATACTCGAAAGTTTCTACCAAGATACGCTAGAAAACCATCTGTTTGATATCACAACTTCATAAAGTAATATCTTGCAACAAGTAATCCATCAAAGAAAATCAAAATCTGAAATTCATTTGAGTGTGTGTATCTCATACGAATGAACCTGGTCATTTGATTGACTTTGTCACTTGTTTTTCTCAAATCTGCTGCAATTCATACGAGTGTGTGTATCTCGTTCAGGGAATACAATCATACGAAGAATTTATGATAAGTTTTTCATGTGTATTCCCTGAGAAATTTGTGTTCTAATTATTTTTGTCTATTGAGTACAGATTGATACAAAAAGAACATAAACAAAGACCAGCAACGAAGAAATTTGACAAGTCAGATGAGGAAACAAGAAAGATTTGAAGTTTCTTAGAAGTTCGAAGACCTGATACTCTAATCAATAGATAGCAGATCTATCAATGGATAGCAGATCTTCAGGGGGAGTTTGTTGATACTCCAAACCATTCTATGTGAAGACCAAAGTCTGAAGACCAAAGACCGAAGACCAAGCAACATCCAAGGGGGAGTTTGTTGATACAGTTTTGTGTGTGTCGCTTGTTCTTAATTATAGTTGTAATTGTACGGTCTTTGCTTAAGTGTCTGTATAGGTTTGGTCATGTCGAATAGATCGGGATATCCTTCTATCTTGATCTAGTATGACATCTTAGCTTGTCTGTGTTAATCAGTTGCATGTGTGCATACTGATAAGTCTTGTAAACGTCATGTCTACACACGTTCTCCAAGAATCAGGATTCTGTGCGAGTCAGAGGATTTGTACGAATAAAGTATTTTGTGCGAACCATAGGATTCGTACGAAACAGTCTCAAGTAACAAGTGAGTTACTTGTTTCGTACGAAATGAAGTATTTCGTACGAAACACCTGTTTCGTACCAATTCTTTTGGAGATGTGTCTCGTGTGAAATATTGTGTTCAGTATGTCTAGACTCGTATTTCGTACGAAACTAGACAGACACTATATAAGCAGACATGTACCTCTTAGTTTTTTTTGGGCCTGAAAGCTAGTTGGTCTAAGTGAGCCTCTCAGTATTCTCTCTGAAGACGAAGACACAAGAACACAACAAGTTTGTTTGAGTCATACGAGCATTGTGTCTATATGTTTGTACTTGTTCTCAATAATTAATCAAGATAATGAATCTTTGGTTACCCCATGTTCTTTACTTTGCTTTGGTTGCATGCACACTTGGATTCCGCACTTGTGTGTGTGTCATATGAACAAGGAACTGGTTTAACACCATCCACAGGTGGACCTACAAAGACCAGGAAGGTCATTCGGAAAGACACAAGGGAACTCACAAACAACGGGGACATCACTTAGGCTTGGGCCTTTGTCTTTCTTTTCCACAATGTGGGCCCAAAAGGCAAAGTATTCCTTGTGCAAGTATTTGTTCGCTTGAATGCACGACATCAGCTTGAGACCTTTGGAAGGTTTCTCACCATAGACGTGTAAGAAATCACCGCTAGGGAGAGGAAGGCGAAGGAATTTCTCTGAGCAAACAACTTCAACACGAACTTGCCGGAGCCAGTCCATGCCTACTATGATGTCAAAACTACCCATTTTCATAGGTATGAGATCAATCGAAAACGTATGACCGTTAAGATCCAAAGAACAACGAGAGAGGACAGAGTTAACAGGAACGGTCTTATCGTTAGCGACTTCGACAGCGAAGGGATTGGGCAACTTAGATCGTTCGCACTTAAGCAAGGGTTCAAATTCAATAGATACAAAACTTCTATCTGCGCCAGTATCAAACAAACAAGAAGCAAGACATGGTTCACAAGGAACGTACCAGTATTAACATCGTTGGAGCTTTGGGCTTGAGTGGAGATGAGCACGAAAGCTCGACCTTTAGCAGGCTCAGGTTGTTGCTGCTAACGCTGCTGCTGGTAGTTGGCGCGCTTGGGGCAAACATTGGCGAAATGGTTAGGATCGCCACAGTTGTAACATGCCCGAGCGGGGGTGGCTTGGGTTTGAGGGTTAGGGTTAGGTGTAATGGCTAAGGGTTGCTGGTTTTGGGATGCAGGAAAGCTTTGGCAATGGTTAGACAAGTGCCCTAACCTCTGACATTGGGCGCACTTTCGGTATGGAGTACCGACGGGATGATGGTAGAAATAGGTAGTATACTGAGGGTGAGAACCAGTGTAACCACATTTGTGCTGGTCGGTGCTTTGGGTAGTGGCTATGGCGTTTAGTGGTGTAGGGGTAGGCGGAGTAACAACCGCTTTGTTTTGGACATGAGCCTTCTGCTTCTTGTTTCGGTTCTGGCTATTCTTGGTTTGGGAGGGAGGAGTTTTGGTAGTGGTGGTTGTGGCAATGGCTTGGTGCGCATGCTTCGTAGAGACCTTTTCATAGGCCCCTGAAGGATGCAGTTGTGGTTAAGCTGAATGGTTATGCTAAAAGCTTCATCAAGGGTCTTGGGGTTGGCGGCGGCTACATGGTTCATGATCACAGGCGAGAGAGAGCGAACGAATTAGCTTGGCAATTGCCTTGGGAACAGTATCCACCTGTCCAGGACAGATGATACTCAATTGTTTGAAGCGCGCGATCAAACCTTCGGCGTCGCTCCCCTGTTGGGTAAGATTCCAGAATTCGTTCTCGAGCTTCTGGGTTTCGTGGGGAGGACAAAAATTGATCCTTCATGAGCTCCTTAAGCTCTTCCCAAGATAATGCGTGAGCCGCTTCGTTGCCACGCTTGTTGCGTCCGGTAGTCCACCACTCGAGAGCTCTCTGGAGAAAGACTCTGGTAGCGTTGAGGGTTCGAAGGTCATCAGGGCATCCGCCCTGAAGAAAGGTAAGCTCCATTGCGTCGAACCTGTTGATCATGGCTATTACACCGTCCATGCCAGTGAACTCAACGGGTTTGCAAGCCATGAAGTGCTTGAACTGGTAAGACGTTTTGGGAGCATCGGTTTTTGAATCGGCGGAGGATTTAGGGGTGCCTTCGATATGGATGGTTTGGAGTTGGCTAACACTATCGGGGATAACACGGGCCATTTGGTCAGCCACTAGACCGACGAGGTCTTCTTTTGACATAGATTCACCGTTGTTGCTGGACCCCTTGTTGGACCTTTTTGACTTTTTCGAAGAGTTAGGAGAGGACATCCAGAGATTCAAAATAGAGCGAGGGATGAGACTTGATCATAATGTAAAAATAACAAGTTTTGCATGTATAAGTAGACGTAAATTTCACATAAGTTCACATAAGTTGTAAGAGTTTAACAAGTATAACATGTATAATCACATATGGATGCGTATAAAAGGGTATAAATTTAGTTTGTTCACGAGGATTAACATTGTTTTGGATTGCGATGATCGTGCGAGTAGTGCAATGGTTCGAAATGAGCGAGGTAACAAGTATTAAAAACACATAGAAATTGAATCACATAAAAGAGTAGGCTCATAAAACGTAGGAATGTTTCGGGTAGAGAAACGTTGAAAATTCCAAAGTGAATCGAGGATCCTTTCAAATTAGAGGAACGTGCTTTGGCCTATAGGCAAAATGCTCTTGTCGAGAAGCGATTAAAGGCATTTTACCCTTCCAGTTACTACACGTATCTAACCGATCAGAAAATCAAAACTTTGGCGAGATTGAAAATCGAGGAGTGGGTGTAGTTGACAAGGTGCGGGTTTCACCCCCTAACTTGACAACATCGTACCCTAAGTGTGGTTGATACTTACCAAACGAAGAGCAAATTCCGATTCGTTGGTAAGGGTCCACTAGAGTTTGAATTTGAAATTTTCCATCAAGATGTGGATTTCACTCCTAACTTGATGACGAAATTTCGTTCAAAATGAATAAGAATAGCGGAATGAGAGTTGTTCACCAAATTGTGGGTTTTACGCCTATTTTAGTGAACTTGTGTTGTTTGTGTTACGAGTGTCTTAAAGTCTTCAAAGTGTGTATTGTGTAAAAATGTCTTATGAAAGACATCATGTATATGTATTAAGACCAAAAGAAAAGAGGAGAAGCAAAGTAGGAAGCATAAAGTTTTAAGCATAAACAAGAATGGTCAAAACGGGTACTTAGAACTATAGACTAGGTAGAACATGGCAATTCTACCTAATTCCCTATAGTTATGGCTCTGATACTAATCTGTCACATCCCAACCGATGGCGGAAACATCAGAGTGAGACGATAACAAGATTTTTCATTGCTCACAATGCTAATAATGACAATAATTAATTTAAAGTCGAATTTCATTTAAAAAATAATTGTCAAAATACAACATTGAAACAAATACAAGTAAACACAATACAACCACATTAACCTAAACGTCTAAATTGTGTATCTAGATCCTTGGTATTTGATTTCATAGCATCCTCTTCATCAAACATGTAACATGTTTTAAAATAACAATTATGCAAAAGCCAAGGCGGGCACACAAGTTTAAGCATAGTATACGTATATGAATAAAGTTTAAACAAATCCTCATGGCAACTATGATTCTACAAGAGCATATACAAGGCATGCAGTACTACTAGTCAAACACTTAACGCAATCACGATGTTTTAACATGGCCTCAAGATTACACGATGGATGGGGATGCGCTACTTCCTAAAGCGCTTATACATGTCAAACGAAGGCTTAAAACAAGTTAATGACTAAAGTATCACATAAAGAATGTCCAAGATATAAACACCAAGTAATCGTATCAAGTATTAATGTGTATAGGATTGTTTGTGCATTTCATAAAGGTTAAGTGTTGTGGTTTTGGTATAAGTAAACATGTTACACCCAAACATGTTGTAAACAAAAAGTGGGTCGAGTGTTCTCACGGTTTTGTTAGCTTCCCCTTGTTACTTCCGTGAGGGGCTTGGAGAGTTGGAGGATCACCAAGTTATCCTTTATGAGGAAAACATAGGCGGGTAAGTATTTGAATAATAACGGAGAATTTAGGAATTTAAATATACTAAAGTATGTATACGAGAAAATAATCATTTAGACTTAATACTCGTTTTTGACACAATAAGACCCATTCGGGTTGATGTGTTATCATGGGTTAGGTTACCCATTAGAATCGTAACGAGATATTAAGTACTTAGGTGATGAATCTAGTACCATGACGGATAACCATTTGATTACCATCAAGGGTTCGGTTAGTGTGTGTGTGTGTGTGTGTATATATATATATTATAGTATACATAATAAGTAGGCCATAAAAATCATGTAATTTTATAGAAGTCATGCATGGAGGTAGGAGGATAACCTTCCTTTTAAAACCTCACTTGTATAGATTACCAATATACGAGTCGTCACAAGGACGCCAGGATGCTCATGAGTAAGTTATAACATAAAAGTAAAAGACAAAAGTAAACGAAAACATCAAGTGAGGTGGTGGATCGAAGGTAGGATAGCCAAGGCTTCCAAGTGATCACACTCTACCAACTCAAGTCTTGTTTCAAGAACAATCTTGAAAGGATACAACACTTGTGGGTAAAACCCTATCAAACCAAATGATTCTTACACTTGGGACCTTAGACATGGTGATGTCCTAAGTTGGTCTTCCATGGAAGACTTATGGAGACATTCCAAATGTACTTCAAGTGGAAAGAAAGAATAAAGATCAAAAGGAGAGAGGTGAGTTAGAACTCACTTTTTGAAGCCTTGATCTTTGAGAGAAGAGAGAGCTCTTAGAGCTTAGAGAGAAGAGAAGAGAAGAGATGATCTGAGGTGTGATTTGAGAAGAGGTGGAGTGGGATATTTATAGGTAAACTTGGGAGGGTGTTAGTTGGGGGTATTAAATAAAGAAAACACAAAATTGGCTAATCCATGAGCTTGAAACCAACATTTCCGGATTATGCCCCTCTCGCGGGGCACGAGATAGGTTATTCTAGAAGGTTCTTTGGTTTGTCCCTTTTAGTCCTTTAACTTAGTTTATTTTACCAATTTTTGCATTGTTTAAGCATATATCGCGTATAAGTGTCGAGTGTGAATACGTATAACAAGTAATAAACGTTTAAATGCATGTAAGACAATATATATCAAGTATAAGTTTCATTATGATTCAAGTCTCGGATTACAAAGTTGGGAAAAAGGAATGCGAGTATAAGTTTCCAAAACGATTATACTTTCTAAGTAAGGAAAGTATGAAAAAGCGAGGCGTTACAAGCATATCGTGTGTCTTTTACAAGACAACCACTACATGGCTCTGCACATTTTAAACACGGTTTTTCAACCACAAACTCACTCTTTGACTCATTTACCTCATTGCCATTTGCCATGCATGCCTTGATGATGTCTTCTGACAACTTCTCCATCTTTTGATTTTCTTTTTCTTCATCAACTGGCTTCTTTTGCTCTTCACATGATGAATGTTGACTTGGTGCAAAATAACCTGCAAAAGTTTTTAAGATATCATTAGGAAAAATATGTTTGAACGGACTGTTCAAAAGTTCCTCCTCCTCTGACGATGTGTGATAGTAAAAATCATCATCTTCAGGACCCTCGTCAAAAGATGCCCTTGATTCTTCTTCAGATTCTTCAATAATCTCGGCAACCAAAGCCAAACTTTCTCCCATTGAGATATATTTGTTCCAATTGAAGCTCTCATCTTCATAAAAGAAATCTCGACCTCGAGATGTTACTAAAAAAGATGGGGGTACTTTTGTCGCATAGTGGACTCGACCTCCCATGTATACTCAGGACCTCTAAAGCGTCCCACTTAACATTCACTATAGGTATCATTTTTCCTTCGGAGTTTCTTAACCTGTCAATCCTCGATCGAAATTGGTTTCTCAACGAACCTCAGGTTTTCATTAATTTGCACATCCTTGTGTGACATTGCTAGCGACTCATCGGCTAGACATTTCTTAAGGTTAGATATGTGGAATACATCATGAATTCCACAAAGCTCCTTTGGCAACCTGAGCTTATAAGCTACAGCGCCAACACATTCGACTATCTCGAATGGTCCAATATATATTGGGCTCAACTTGCCCTTCTTTCCAAAACGCATCACACCTTTCCAGGGTGATACCTTCAGCATGACTTTGTCCCCTACTTGGAACTTAAGAGGTTTATGCCTCTTGTCAGCATAGCTCTTCTGCCTATCCCTGGCAGCTTTGAGACGATCACGGATTTGCACAATCTTATCCGTGGTCTCCAGGACAATCTCTGGTCCTGATAGTTGGGCTTCCCCAACTTCTGCCCGGCACACGGGCGTTCGACACTTTCTCCCTTATAAGGCCTCAAAAGGAGCAGCCTTAATGCTAGATGATAACTATTATTGTAGGAGAATTCTATTAGGGGTAAGTGGTCCTCCCAACTTCCACCTAAATCAATCACACATGCCCTAAGCATAAGTTGGATATCCCGTATGTGGATAAGTAGGTGGGAAAGGAGACGGGTAAAGTGCGTTGTGCATAACCGCCTGCATGTAGGGGTCTTGCGACCATGCTTGATAGTCTACTGGTGTGGACGGGTTAAAAGGATCATATCCAGATGTGTCTGGATACGTGGGGATTGGGTTAGTATAACCCGATGGTGGTTGTTGAATAGCAGGTGTTGGTGTTGGTTCCACTATAGGTGAAACATTAGATGGTCCACCCATTTGTGGGTCCTCTTGAACTGTGGGATAGGAGTTAGGCAAAGGTGGCAGCGATCCCGACCTTTGTCCGGCACGTACCGACATACGTGCTCCACGCTTCTTCTTGGTGGTTCAGGTGGTGGTAGCGGTTGGTCCATTGGTTCCATGTGGACATCTTCTTGAATCGGGGGTGTTTGAGAGTGGTGAAAAGGAATGTGGGCGAAGGTGAATTGATTCCAATATTGGTCCCACTCATTAGGACCTTGGTAGGGCGATCCGGCATAAGAGTTCGAATCACTTGATATTTCTATGGGATGCGTATTCGATCCCGACGGTGGCATCTCTGGATCGGAGTCCTCGTCCATAGGGTTTGGTTGGTCCAACTGATTTTGATCGGCTAGAGGCGTGTTAAAGTAATGGTTAGGGTTAAATTCTTCATGGTAAGAATGTGAATGGGAATGATGAGAATGGTGAGTATGGTGTGAATGATAGGAGTGGTAGGAGGGGTAAGAATTTTGGGAATGTGGTGGCGAGTGTCTATGAGAGACAGAGCGTCTCGCTGGTTGCCAAGGAGATGAATCTCCTGATTCTTGGTAAGCATCTAAGTTGTGCGGTTGAGGGGGAATGCGCCCCGATGGTCCTCCCCTCATTGGACCTTTTCCTCTCCCACTTTGTCCTCGTACACGTGGTGGCATATCCTGTTGAAAATTAATTAAAAAACAATACTAATAACTTAATAATGAAATGAATAAATCCTAGGTCAATGCCTAGACTCGGAAGTCTAAGGAATGTGCTCGTGTAAGTTTGAGATTAAACACAAAAGGCTAGTGTTTAATTCTCTCAAACGTTGGCTCTGATACCAACCTGTCACACCCTGGATTTCCAACCCGAAATCCATACACCGGTGGGCCCGGGTGGGGAGTATCGTGACGTTATTTGATAACATCATTGTCAATTAAACACGGCACAACGGAAGTCTTGGAGTAAATTACTATTACAAACCGAATGTTCGAAAATACAAAATAATATACAAGCTTGTAATTGAAGATCCACATGCGGATCATAAATTGTACATGGAAAGAATATAAAACAGACTTTGGGCAGATTTAGGATTTGCAAGATCCTCTTTCACTACCGAGCACCTCCGGTCTATTTTCATATTGTATCTGTAGTTTAGTCTTTTGAAAATACGTCAGCTTTCGCTGGTAAATACACCCAACTGACTCATTTTGAAAACATTTCAAAAATGTTTTAAGTGTGTATCAGCACAAAATCTTTTTATAACTTTGATTAATTGACTGTCCAACCTTTTAACAGATTTACATATTTGTCCATACATACGGGTCCGGTACAGAGACCGAGACACAATTAACGTACATACCACTTTGGACTCACGAAGGAGTCAATTCCTCCTAACCTTGTGGGAATGCATAATTGAACGTCTATCGGGTGTATGCCTACACCCGCACTAAGGTCGTGGCCATTTCTATTGTAATGAGCCGAGGATATCCAGGACGCAGTAGTTAACCCCTGATGTTTAAGTTTATCAAACAAAACTGATTAAAACAAAATATGCGAATTTACTATCCCCGAACCAGCGTTCTATTGATCCCATTTCCGACCAAGTGGTAATAATTTACCGTAACCCAAGCCCGTATAGGGGAAATAAGTCGAGAGTATTTACCTGAGCTAGTCTTTTTTAATTTTAATAACTCAGCCGTACACAAAAGTACTAAGTGCAGATAACATTTACCGGCAAGTCTCTAGTCTGGATTATGGCATAAACTAACCAATTAAATACTAACGGTCTTATTTAAGTCATAGACTTAGACCGACTAGCGTGCTTGATCAAAACGTATGACGCTAGATTAAATGATGATTAGATAGAATGTAGTTTAATCCCAACAAGTACCTTGACATGTATGATATGGGTAAACTATTAACATTCTGGATTTTGAGATTAAAATGATAAGGTTAAACCCGTTTGGTTAAATTTCGTAAACTAGTTAAGTGTAATCAACCGTATGCTTATAAGTAATAATGGGTAACCGGATAAGTCATGGACAAGTTCTATATGCCGTTGTATTTTAAATAAGTTAAAATATCAGGAAGATATCAACTTATATGCCCATTAAGGTTTTAAAACGAAACTATGCCTCATAAGGGCATTTTGGTAATTTTATACCGTATAAAGGAACTTGAATATAATTTAATGTTGTAATTATAAGTATTCTGAAAAATACTTTATTTATGATATAATATCAGTAGAATACCTGTAGTTTATCTTTTATGACCAAACTATGCACAGAAGGGGCATTTTGGTCATTTTACACATAGTTTATAAATTATTTGGGATTCTGAGTTTATAACATGTACCTACTGTAAATATGTTTAAAATAAGTTTTAAAATCAGTAGGTAACAAGTCTTGGTTGATTAATATGGTTTAAAACCATACTATGCACCGAAACGGTGCTTATGTCGAAGAATGACGTCTTTATGCGATGTTTAATGAAAACTGACGGTAAAGTCAGATTAAAATGTTTTAGATATGCTATTTAATATGACATATCAGTAGGTAATGATTTACCTTGAAAATATTTGATTAAAACTATTTTATAAGCCACAGGGGCTAAAATCGTCATTTATCGACATAGTTTAAGGACTGGTTTGAAAACTCAGTTTATAACTAGTTTAATATCCCAAATAATCCTACTTATAAAATTACAGCAGTAGGAAACTTATTTTCAAGTTCATTATCATTAAAACCTTGTTTTATGCAAAAAAGGCATTTTAGTCAAAAATGGCATAATTACGGAACTTGCACATAACTTGGATTCTGATTATGATCATGTAATATAACCTAAGAGGGTTATGCTACATTATATTATGATCATAATGCAACTTTAGATCAGTAGCTAACTAATCTAAATCGTGTCAGAATCGAAAGTCAAAGTAGAAGTCAAACTTCGCGACTTTCGGTTGCGAACCGACCCTAGAACTGAAATTGATGAGCCGAACATGTTCTTACATGTTCTAGTAATTATTACTAACTTGTTTAGTGTCAAAACAGGTTTCAAAACATATATAAGATCAATTTATGATTTTTCCGAAAAATTGTTTGTTTGACTTTTTAATATCATAACTTTGACCCGTCAATTGGTCTAGCAAACGTGATCTTCAGGAGGTGCCCTTTATAGGGATTAACACCTACCTTATTACGATCACTTAGCCATGTCCGTTACGAATATTGGCTGGACCATAATGGTCTTAACCGAAAGTCAAAGCGTTTTCTGTAAAACACTTGACTTTTGGCTATGAAAGCCTATAAACAAAAATGCAAGAGCAAGGAACACTTACAAGAGGCTCCTAGAATGCAAGAGAACTAAGTTGGATGCTCCTTTCAGCTAGAAACTTCCAGAGGATGGAGAAGAGTGAATAAATGAGAAAGGTGCAAGTTGGAATGTGAACTTAAGCACCTATTTATAGTTGGAGAACTCAAAGGAGGTGAAGCCAAGTGTTTAGGGGTGTAAGAGGGAGCTTACAAGGGTCCCAAAATGTGGCATAGCTGATTACAAGTCCATAGTTTCGAATTAATGGTTTTGGAGCTTTGTTTGGAGGCCAAGCCAAACTTTCTGTTGTAGACCCCTTCTCGCACCCCGCGAGAGACCCAGGCCAGGTCTCTCGCGGCTCGCGACCGCCCCTTGGCCAGTTTCAAAGTTTGACACTTTAGCCCCTTAACTTTAAAAAGCTTCTAAAAACCTTTTTAAACACCTTTTGGCACTTTTAGCCCTCCGTAGCCAATACTTGGCATACCCGGGATTATGCCCAGACATTGTCGAGCTCTCGATTCGTTAAAAGGTCACTCAGAGGTATAAGTTAACATGTTGACACTTTTAATCCCTCCATCATCTAACTTTCACATATTTACAAAATTGAACTCTCTCGTCCAATATTTGGCACGTATGAAAGTTAGGACTTCACAAAGGATCACTCAGAAGCTTATTATAAGCATGTTGATTCCTATGTCACTCAGAGGCTGGGCATGTTGACATATCAGTCATTCAGAGGCCAAATTTCAAGCATGTTGACATATCAATCACTCAGAGGCTAATGATTTAAGCATGTTGACATATCTGTCACTCAGAGGCTGTTATTTATGCATGTTGACATTGGACCGTCACTCAGAGGCTTAGTTTGAGCATGTTAACGCCTTTAGTCCTTATTAGTCTTTAATAGACTATATTTAAAATACAACACGTGTCACTATACTAATGGACACGATTTTACAGGGTGTTACATCCTCACCCCCGTAAAAGAAATCTCGACCTCGAGATGTTACGAAAAAGATGGGGGTACATTTGAAGCGTAGTGGACTCGACCTCCCATGTATACTCAGGACCTCTAAAAGCATCCCACTTAACCTTCACTATAGGTATCATTTTTCCTTTGGAGTTCCTTAACCTGTTGATCCTCGATCGAAATTGGTTTCTCAACGAACCTCAGGTTTTCATCAATTTGCACATCCTTATGTGACATTGCTAGCGACTCATCGGCTAGACATTTCTTAAGGTTAGATATGTGGAATACGTCATGAATTCCACTAAGCTCCTTTGGCAAGCTGAGCTTATAAGCTACAGTGCCGACATATATCTCGAATGGTCCAATATATCTTGGGCTCAACTTGCCCTTCTTTCCAAAACGCATCACACCTTTCCAGGGTGATACCTTCAGCATGACTTTGTCCCCTACTTGGAACTTAAGAGGTTTACGCCTCTTATCAGCATAGCTCTTCTACCTATCCCTGGCAGCTTTGAGACGATCACGGATTTGCACAATCTTATCCGTGGCTCCATAACAATCTCTGGTCCTGATAGTTGGGCTTCCCCAACTTCTGCCCAGCACATGGGCGTTCAACACTTTCTCCCATATAAGGCCTCAAAAGGAGTAGCCTTAATGCTAGTATGATGACTATTATTGTAGGAGAATTCTATTAGGGGTAAGTGGTCATCCCAACTTCCACCTAAATCAATCACACATGCCCTAAGCATGTCTTCCAGTGTCTGAATAGTACGGTCACTTTGAGCATCAGTCAGTGGATGGTAAGCCGTACTAAAGTTTAATTGTGTGCCTAAAGATTGTTGGAAACTTTTCCAAAAGTGAGATGTGTATCTAGTATCTCTGTCAGATACAATAGATACTGGCACACCGTGGAGGGACACAATCTTGTCCACATACAACTTAGCCAATTTGTCTGAATTATACGTTTCCTTGATTGGCAAGAAGTGTGCTGATTTGGTCAGCCTATCCACTATGACCGAAATAGTGTCATTACCACTTTTGGTCTTTGGTAACTTGGTAATTAAATCCATAGTTACCATTTCCCATTTCCAGGTGGGAATTTCTAATTGTTGTAGAAGTCCTGACGGCTTCTGATGTTTGGCTTTAACCTGCGAACACGTCAGACACTTAGCTACAAAGTGGCTATGGATTTCTTCAAACCCATCCACCAAAAAATCTTCTTCAGATCTTGATACATCTTGTCACCTCCCGGGTGAACTGAGTATCTCGAACTATGCGCTTCTTGGAGGATTAGATTCTAAGGATTTCATCCTTTCTAGGCGCTAACTGATCCACAGTTCCGCCTAATCCCTCATTAGGGATATTAGCCTCTAATAGGGCTTGCTTTTGTGCATCTAATAGCTTCTCATTTAAGCTAATTCTGAGCTCAATGCTCTTGGCGTTAATCCTTATAGGTTAAATTCGTTGTTTGCGACTTAAGTCATCGGCAACTACATTTGCCTTGCCTGGATGGTAGCGAATCTCGCAATCATAGTCATTAAGTGTTTCCATCCATCGGCGTTGTCGCATGTTCAATTCCTTCTGATTGAACAAATGCTGGAGACTTTTATGGTCTGTATATATAATACACTTTGTACCATACAAGTAATGTCTCCATAGTTTTAGTGCAAATACAACGGCACCCAATTCTAAATCATGGGTGGTGTAATTCCTTTCGTGTACTTTTAACTGTCGTGATGTATAGGCAATCACTTTGCCTTTTGCATTAGCACACAGCCCATGCCAGTGTGCGATGCATCACAGTAGACTACAAAATCTTCAACACCCTCTGGTAGGGATTACACAGGAGCATTGCTCAACTTGTGTTTAAGAATCTCAAAAGATTCTTGTTGCTTTGGACCCCAATTATACTTAACATTCTTACGGGTCAAGGTAGTTAAAGGAGTGGCTATTTTTGGAAAGTTCTCAAGGAACCTTCTGTAGTAACCGGCCAATCTTAGAAAACTACGAATCTCCGATGGGGTTTTAGGTACTTCCCAATTCATGATGGCTTCAATTTTGGCGGGATCTACTTGGATACCACGCTCACTTACCATATGTCCAAGGAATTGGACCTCTCTGAGCCAAAACTCACACTTAGAGAATTTAGCATAGAGCTTCTCTTGCCTTAGCAGTTCTAAGATGCACCTAAGATGTTTCTCGTGATCAACTTAATTACGAGAATAAATAAGTATGTCGTCTATGAAGACAATGACAAACTTATCCAGATATGGCTTGCAGACTCTATTCATGAGATCCATGAATGCTGCTGGTGCATTTGTGAGCCCAAAAGGCATTACTAAGAATTCAAAGTGACCATATCGGGTCCTGAAGGTAGTTTTAGGAACATCTTCACTTCTAACCTTCAGCTGGTGATATCCAGATCTCAGATTAATCTTAGAGAAGTAACTAGCCCCTTGAAGTTGGTTGAACAAATCGTCGATCCTGGCCAGAGGATATCTATTCTAGATTGTTAATTTGTTTATCTCTCGGTAGTCAATGCACATCCGCATTGAACCGTCTTTCTTTTTAAAGAAAAGGATCTGAGCTCCCTAAAGTGATGAACTAGGCTGTATAAAGCCTTTCTCCAAGAGTTCATCTAGCTACGTCCTTAATTCCTTCATCTCCGTTGGTGCTAGCCTATATGGAGCTCTAGCTACGGGTGCTGACCCTGGAAGGATATCAATCTTGAACTCCACTTGTATGTCTGGAGCTAGGCCTGGTAATTCTTCTGGGAATACATCGGGATATTCTGAGATGACTGGCAGGTCTTCCATGTTTGACTTAGGCTCATTTATGGTAACTTGTGCCATGTAAATGACACATCCTCTTCTCAAACACTTGGACGCCTTAAATAACGACACCTTGTCCGGCAATCCATAGTGTGAGTCTCCCGGGATGGTGATCATTTCAACAAATGGGGCCTTAATCTTGATGATCTTTTTATCGCAGGCAATGCGGGCTTGGTTATGAGATAACCAATCCATGCCTAAGACAACATCGAACCCCACCAATTTCATTGGTAGAAGAGGGATAGGGATGGAATGATCTTAATGGATATAGAGCATCCATCAAGAATGGAAGATATTGTTTCTAAACTTCCATCAGCAAGTTCTGGCTCATAAGTTTTATCTAGAGCTCTTATGGGCAGGTTTAGTAGTTTACTAAACTTATGGTCAACAAATGATTTATCCGCACCCGAATCAAAAAGAACTCTAGCGTAAATATTGTTAATGAGGAATGTACCTGTTATGGCGTTGTTGTCATTAACGGCCTCCCTGGCATTCATTTGAAAGGCACGGGCATTCCCCTTTTTGACCTCTCCAGGCTTTGCATCATTATTTTTGGGTTTCTTGGGGCAATTGTACATTATATGCCCATTTTCATTGTAGTTGTAGCAAACTGCATCCTTAAGATCCTTGCAATCTAAGGTCTTATGCCATTTTCTTTTGCATATACCACAGGGTTTGGTTTGTGGATTTATGCCACACTGTCCCCAATGCCTATATTTACAGTTCTTGCACAGGGGTTTGTCATTAGACGTGTGTTGGCTCTTCTTCAACCCAAAATTTCCTTTCTTCTTAAATCTTTGGGAGTTATTATCCTCCTGTTTCCTCTTTCTGTCAGTTTCGGTCTTAACTGACCTTTGTCTTACCAAATCAAGGGTGAGGGAAAGAGATAGGTCTACAGCGGACCTATAGGTACTAGGCTGAGCAGCCTTTACCATGCCCTTTATCTCGGGCTCCAACCCATTTATAAAACGCGCAATGCGTTTGGATTCAGGAGTGATTAGATAGGAAACTAACCTAGATAGGGAATTGAAATCGGAGACGTATTTCTGACAATCTAGGTTTTTCATCGAAAGAGACAAGAAGTCTGTCTCTAACTTTTCCACCTCGTGGGGTGGGCAGTATGTTTCCTTAACAAGGTCCCCAAATTTGGACCATCCCAAATTATACAGGTGTACCTTACCTGTGTATTGGATCATGGCTTTCCACCATATTAGGGCATCGCCCTTGAAGGATTGTGATACGTACTTGACCACATCCTTATCAGCACAGTTGCTAATGTCTATAATTGTTTCCATCTCATCTAGCCACTTTAGGGCTTCTACAGCTCTTTTCTCCCCGTTAAAGTCTCAGGGCTTACTAGAGACAAAGTACTTATAGGTACATTTGTCCTTAACAGAACGGGACTTTTCAGTAAGATCTATTTTCTTTGGTTCACTCTCCGCATTCGAAGAGTGAACAGAGCTCTCACTATGAGCTGAAGATGGTGGAATAGATAAGGGTCTAGAGCGAGTGGCACTCAACTCTCTTAGCTTTTCTATTGCCTTTCCCATGGCCTTTTCGACAGCCGCATCAATGCGAGCTTGAAAATTATCATCATCTATATTTTTGTTTTCAGCTTTGTTAGATTCAACATTCCTGTGGCTACTTTGTTCTTCATTTGAATTAGCCATCTTTAAGTCTTGGGTTCTATATACCAATAAAACTTCATTTAACCTTGGTGTATCAACCATATCGGCTTTCAATATTGGATATAACAATCCATTGCCTATACTAGTGTGAAAAACATCACAACTCTTAGGCTTAACATATCTATATTTGGCCTACGTCTTAATAGGACCATCATAGGCAAATTACAATTTGGACGTAGTCCATATATTATTGGACAGTGGATCGCAATGTCACAACTGTCATTGTCATCATTGACAATTATATAGCTCATAGGCTTGTCCCTAATGGACATAATAATTGGGCACATTGGCCTACATCATATCAGATGTATTTGGCATATCAGCCTGTCCCATTGGACATAAATTGGGCACATTGGCCTACATCATATCAGATGTATATGGCATATCAGCCTGTCCCGCTGGACGGTTAGTGTGGTTCCTCAAGCCACACTACCAAGAGTATGAACATTTCTTAATGTTACATAAGAGTACCTTAATGATTGATTAATGGTCCCGGTCACCTTCGACCTTAATGACCTTGGAGGTTTGGACCTAGTCCTTTACCTCTGGATAAAAGGATAACTTCCCTTAACTATCCTGACAAAAGACCTCTTCGTACTTAACTATCATTTCTTGGCCAATATGTGGTCTACGCCACTTGGCATAATCAATCCATTAAGATCTTTTGGAATTATATAGCAGAGCATAAATTTCGAGTAAAATCGAGACGCTCGCTTTCAAGAGGATGAATACATATATATATATATATATATAATTCCAAAAGTACTTCATTAAATTCCAAATTTAGAAATTACAATACTAGAAAATGAAATAAACTGTCCATGCAAGGACTTTAAAAAAATGTCCACGCAGGGACTAAAGGAATAACAATGTCTTCACTGGGACTACATATTATTAGAAGAGACTTCACTCGTCCTTCTTTCCCTTGACCAATTTGGAGAGTTTCTTGAAGAACTTGTTTGTCTTCTTCTCCGTTTTCTCCGCTTGCCGCTGCATCTCTTTCATTCTTTCTAAGGCCTCATTAATGGCCTCTAGTGGTAGCGGAGGTTGTGGTTGAGGTTGTGGCATAACCGGATACTGGTACCCATAAGTTGGATATCCAGTCTGTGGATAAGTAGGTGGGAAAGGAGACGGGTAAAGTGCGTTGTGCATAACCGCCTGCATGTAGGGGTCTTACGACCATGCTTGATAGTCTACCGGTGTGGACGGGTTAAAAGGATCATATCCAGACGTGTCTGGATACGTGGGGATTGGGTTAGTATAACCCGATGGTGGTTGTTGAATAGAAGGTGTTGGTGTTGGTTCCACTATAGGTGAAACATTAGATGGTCCACCCATTTGTGGGTCCTCTTGAATTGTGGGGTAGGAGTTAGGCAAAGGTGGCAGCGATCCCGACCTTTGTTCGGCACGTACCGACATACGTGCTCCACGCTTCCTTCTTGGTGGTTCAGGTGGTGGTAGCGGTTGGTCCACTGGTTCCATGTGGACATCTTCTTGAATCGGGGGTGTTTGAGAGTGGTGAAAAGGAATGTGGGCGAAGGTGAATTGATTCCAATATTGGTCCCACTCATTAGGACCTTGGTAGGGCGATCCGGCATAAGAGTTCGAATCACTTGATATTTCTATAGGATGCGTATTCGATCCCGACGGCGGCATCTCCGGGTCGGAGTCCTCATCCATAGGGTTTGGTTGGTCCAACTGATTTTGATCGGCTAGAGGCGTGTTAAAGTAATGGTTAGTCTTAAATTCTTCATGGTAAGAATGTGAATGAGAATGATGAGAATTGTGAGTATGGTGTGAATGATAGGAGTGGTGAGAATGGTAAGAATTTTAGGAATGTGGTGGCGAGTGTCTACGAGAGACAGAGCGTCTCGCTGGTTGCCAAGGAGATGAATCTCCTGATTCTTGGTAAGCATCTAAGTTGTGAGGTCGAGGGGGAATGCGCCCCGATGGTCCTCCCCTCATTGGACCTTTTCCTCTCCCACTTTGTCCTCGTACACGTGGTGGCATATCCTGTTGAAAATTAATTCAAAAACAATACTAATAACTTAATAATGAAATGAATAAATCCTAGGTCAATGCCTAGACTCGGAAGTCTAAGGATGTGCTCATGTAAGTTTAAGATTAAACACAAAAGGCTAGTGTGTAATTCTCTCAAACGTTGGCTCTGATACCAACCTGTCACACCCCGGATTTCCAACCCGAAATCCATACACCGGTGGGCTCGGGTGGGGAGTATAGTGACGTCAGTTGATAACATCATTGTCAATTAAACACGGCACAGCGGAAGTCTTGGAGTAAGTTACTATTACAAACTGAATGTTCAAAAATACAAAATAATATACAAGCTTGTAATTGAAGATCCACATGCAGATCATAAATTGTACATGGAAATAATATGAAACAGACTTTGGGCAGATTTAGGATTTGCAAGATCCTCTATCACTACCGAGCACCTCCGGTCTATTTTCGTATTGTACCTGCAGGTTAGTCTTTTGAAAATACATCAGCTTTCGCTAGTAAATACACCCAAATGACTCATTATGAAAACATTTCAAAAAAGTTTTAAGTGCGTATCAGCACAAAATCTTTTTATAACTTGGGTTAATTGACCGTCCAACCTTGTTAACAGATTTACATGTTTGTCCATATATACGGGGCCCGGTACAGAGACCGAGACACAATTAACGTACACTCCACTTTCGACTCACGAAGGAGTCAATTCCTCCCAACCTTGTGGGAATGCATAATTGAGCGTCTATCGGGTGTATGCCTACACCAGTGCTAAGGTCGTGGCCATTTCTATTGTAATGAGCTGAGGACATCCAGGACACGGTAGTTAACCCCCGATGTTTAAGTTATCAAACAAAACTGATTAAAACAGAATATGCGGATTTACTATCCCTGAACCGGCGTTCGATTGATCCCATTTCTGACCAAGCGGTAATAATTTACCATAACCCAAAACCGTATAGGGGAAATAAGTCGAGAGTATTTACCTTAGCTAGTCTTCTATAATTTTAATAACTCAGCCGTACACAAAAGTACTAAGTGCAGATAGCATTTACCGGCAAGTCTCTAGTCTGGATTATGGCATAAACTAACCAATTAAATACTAACGGTCGTATTTAAGTAATAGACTTAGACCGACTAGCGTGCTTGATCAAAACGTATGACGCTAGATTAAACGATGATCGGATAGAATGTAGTTTAATCCCAACAAGTACCTTGACTTGTATGATATGGGTAAACTATTAACATTCTGGATTTTGAGATTAAAATGATAGGGTTAAACCTATTTTGGTTAAATTCCGTAAACTAGTTACGTATAATCAACCGTATGCTTATAAGCAATAATGGGTAACCAGATAAATCATGAAACAGTTCTATATGTCATTGTATTTTAAAGAAGTTAAAATATCATAAGGATATCAACTTATATGCCCGTTATGGTTTTAAAACGAAACTATGCCTCATAAGGGCATTTTGGTAATTTTATACCGTATAAAGGAACTTGAATATAATTTAATGTTATAATTATAAGTATTCTGGAAAAATACTTTATTTATGATATAATATTAGTAGGATACCAATTATTTGTGTAGTTTATCTTTTATGACCAAACTATGCACCGAATGGGCATTTTGGTCATTTTACACATAGTTTATAAATTATTTGGGATCCTGAGTTTATAACATGTACCTACTATAAATATATTTAAAATAAGTTTTAAAATCATTAGGTAACAAGTCTTGGTTGATTAATATGGTTTAAAACCATACTATGCACCGAAACGGCGCTTATGTCGTAGAATGACGTCTTTATGCGATGTTTAATGAAAACTGATGTTAAATTCAGATTAAAATGTTTTAGATCTGCTATTAAATATGACATATCAGTAGATAAATTATTTACCTTGATAATATTTGATTAAAACTATTTTATAAGCCACAGGGGCTAAAATCGTCATTTATCGACATAGTTTAAGGACTTGTTTGAAAACTCAGTTTATAACTAGTTTAACATCCCAAATAATCCTACTTATAATATTACATCAGTAGGAAAATTATTTTAAGTTCATTATAATTAAAAACCTTGTTTTATGCAAAAAGGGCATTTTAGACAAAAATGGCATAATTACGGAACTTGCGCATAACTTGGATTTTGATTATGATCATGTAATATAACCTCAGAGGGTTATGTTACATTATATTATGATCATAATTCAACTTTAGATCAGTAGGTAACTAATCTAAATCGTGTCAGAATCGAAAGTCAAAGCAGAAGTCAAACTTCGCGACTTTCGGTTGCGAACTGACCCTAGTACTGAAATTGATGAGCCGAACATGTTCTTACATGTTCTAATAATTATTACTAACTTGTTTAAGTGTCAAAACAGGTTTCATAACATATATAAGATCAATTTATGATTTTTCCGAAAAATGGTCTGTTTGACTTTTTAATATCATAACTTTGACCCGTCAATTGGTCTAGCAAACGTGATCTTCAGGAGGTGCCCTTTATAGGGATTAACACCTACCTGATTACGATCACTTAGCCATGTCCGTTACGAATAATGGCTGGACCATAATGGTCTTAACCGAAAGCCAAAGCGTTTTCTGTAAAACTTGACTTTTGGCTATGAAAGCCTATAAACAAAAATGCAAGAGCAAGGAACACTTACAAGAGGTTCCTAGAATGCAAGAGAACTAAGTTGGATGCTCCTTTCAGCTAGAAACTTCTAGAGGAGGGAGAAGAGTGAATAAATGAGAAAGGTGCAAGTTGGAATGTGAACTTAAGCACCTATTTATAGTTGGAGAACTCAAAGAAGGTGAAGCCAGGTGTTTAGGGGTGTAAGAGGGAGCTTACAAGTGTCCCAAAACATGGCATAGCTGATTACGAGTCCATAGTTTCGAATTAATGGTTTTGGAGCTTTGTTTGGAGGCCAAGCCAAACTTTCTGCTATAGACCCCTTCTCGCGCCCCGCGAGAGACCCAGGCCAGGTCTCTCGCGGCCCGCGACCGCCCCTTGGCCAGTTTCAAAGTTTGACACTTTAGCCCCTTAACTTTAAAAAGCTTCTAAAAACCTTTTTAAACACCTTTTTGGCACTTTTAGCCCTCCGTAGCCAATACTTGGCATACCCGGGATGATGCCTGGACATTTTCGAGCTCTCGGTTCGTTAAAAGATCACTCAGAGATATAAATTAACATGTTGACACTTTTAATCCCTCCATCATCCAACTTTCACATATTTACAAAATTGAACTCTCTTGTCCAATATTTGGCACGTATGAAAGTTAGGACTTCACAAAGGATCACTCAGAGGCTTATTATAAGCATGTTGATTCCGATGTCACTCAGAGGCTGTGCATTTGACACATCAGTCACTCAGAGGCCAAATTTCAAGCATGTTGACATATCAGTCACTCAAAGGCTAATGATTAAAGCATGTTGACATATCTGTCACTCAGAGGCTGTTATTTATGCTTGTTGACATCGGACCGTCACTCAGAGGCTTAGTTTGAGCATGTTGACGCCTTTAGTCCTTATTAGTCTTTAATAGACTATATTTAAAATACAACACGTGTCACTATACTAATGGACACGATTTTACAAGGTGTTACATCCTTCATAATTCCCATTCTCTTCATTTGTACCACCAAATGACAGTATTTCTCGATCAATTGCTTCACAGTCTCACCTTTAATCACGTAAAGATATCAAACTCTTTTCTAAGCAATGCCCTTTTACTCTTTCGAAGTTGAGCACTTCCCTGAAACTTCAAATGGAGAGCATTCCACAATGATTGAGCATCATCATCGTGTTGAAGTAACGCCAGAATATCTTCTTTAATGGATTGTTGCAGAATATTCATCATTTTCTTTTCATTTATGAACCTCTCCCTTTCAACATCCGAGAGTTGAGCAAGAGTCTTCTCGAGGCCATTTTCACCTACAGGCGCTTGATTTAGCTTCAATCGCGAACCAGCAAGTAAAGTGATTTTCCTGGACCCAATTCATGAACCGCTCACTGCAGCTGTTGAAGTCTTCTAGATTCATTAACTTTGGCGGTTTGGTCATTGTGCCCATCTCGTTTTCGAGATTGATGTTCTAAGTCGCTGTGTTTGTGAGAGTCGATGTAGCGAATGCGTTGTAAAATTCTTCAGACATTTTTCTGTGAAAATTCAAAAACACACTTTTTGAACAAACTGATTAGTACGGAAAAATTCATTCATGCGGATGATAAACCACTTTGTGCAATTCAGATCCGTTCGTACAAACTAGAAAGTTGTGCGAACAAGGTGACTAAAACAAGTAACTCGTGCGAACACTGAAGGTTACTCGTACGGATGACAAATTTCACTCGTACGAATGAGATACTCGTACGAATGAGATACTCGTACGGATGTATAATTCGTGCGAATCACACTTGTAAAATTTTGAAACTTGTAAATTTTAGAAACTTCTGATAACTTGTTCGTACGAATGGTTCAAATTTTAGCAAAAAGTTGTTCGTGCGAGTGGTCTCTCTACCCGTACGAAACAACTAAGTCTCTAAACGGATGAATTTTACCGATTTTGACACGATTAAGTTTGAATTTAGATCTAAATTTGTTAAGGATTGATTAGAATGTAGTTTAACATGAATTCCTAGAATCCTAGTCATTGTCCATAATTCGTCCAAAATCCAGTTCAGTTCGGGAATGTGTAGAAGAAGAAAGTGAATCCAAGTCTGAAACAGTTGGTAGCCTGCAATTTCTTGACGTTTATCAGCAGATCAGACCTCAAAGCTCTGATACCACTTGTGAGGGGGGATCGTGCTCCTCCGATGAGCAACCGGTCTGATCTAACTCAACTAGCAGAGGTGGAATTCATTGCTAGAGAGATTGACAAAATGAACAAGATAGAACTTACTGTTTAACTGCTCTGTTGAATTCAATGACGTGCAAAGTACAGATACGAGTAAACAAATCAGCAGGGCTTCACCGTACCAACTGAACTAACTCTACACTAAGCTTTGAAACAACACTCCTCTATGTATAGGTCGACATGACTCGCACTGGAGTGTGTGTTAAACAGAGATGTGATTTGTACGAGTAGTTGCTTCATACGAGTAACTGAGAGTCACTCATACGAGCCATACAAACATGAATAAAATAAACATTTAACATATATACATTCGACACTTAAGCCCTATAAACAATACAGACACATCCTAGACGTAGGCAATAGACATAATGCACCAACAGTTAGAAAAACAATTTTTTCAAAAATCAGACACTTGACACGGAGGTGTGTTTGGGGGACACGGCCCCGTGTCAAAAGTGCCAGTATCATGGTTGCGGAGAAAATTTTTAGAAGGCAGACATGAGGCGCGTTAGGGGACACGACCCCATGTTAAAAGTTACAGTAACGAAAATTTTCCAGAAGCTAGGCACGGGGGCGTGTCAATGAGACACGCCCCGTGTCAATGTTCAAGAATAAAAAATGTTTGCTACAGACTTGGGCACGGGGGCGTGCTTACATTGCATGGCCCCGTGCTGCAGTTACTGTTTTGAAGATTTTACTTTGGAAAGTGTCTATTTACGTGCATGGGGTGCTGTTTCAACGTTCCTTTGGCCGTTTTCCACATTTTCGCACACTTTTGTTTTCAAAACATCAAATTTCATTCCATTCATCCATCATTACAGCTAGAAAGGAAAATAAAAATACAAGAAAGATTTAAGTCCTAAGATAGATAGTCGGTGGATACCCTACGAGATTATTCAACCCGAATAGCTCACCCCAAGATAAATCGATGAAAGATTAGCAAAAACCGAAACTAGTTTTCGGGAAATGAGTGCCTTGAGCTATTTTCCAGGAATGCTCCTTTAAAGATCATTGAGCATCTCCTCAATCTCTCTCGGAAGGAAGATGAAGGGCTCGTCATTGACCTCCTCTTGTGGGAGAGGAGTGGGGTTTATTGGAACCTCAAAGTAGGCGTTAACGGGAGGTTCTGGGGATATTTCGTCCTACCCGATGGGATTAATCACCTCGTGAGGGATGTTCCAATCGTCTTGAGGTAAGATTGGTTTATCGGAGGCATCACCAAGATGTTCAACCTTTGATGAAGAAAGTTGATCTCCCAAAAGCTATCCAATAAGGCAAGAGTGAGGTAGTTCACTCGATCCACAAGGACCTCCTCCACCGTTGTCATTTCTTCAATGGACTCTCGTAAAGCGCAAACATAGCGTACTAGTGGCTTCAAGTGAGAGCCTTCTCCTTCTTCAGTTGTTTCGTGAGCTTGTTGAAGAGGTACCACTCTACTGGCTCGACATGCTAGTTAAACATGACAAATCGTTAAAAGTTTGGAGTTAAAGACGAGTCACACGGCCCCGTGCCCTTGGGGCACGACCCCATGTTGCCTCAACAACTCTGATATTTCAGCCCATGGACCTTTATTCGAAGTTAAAACTGTTTGGTTTTCAACATTTCTGAACGTAAATAACTTAAAACATTGTTGTATAATACTAGTTTTGTAAAAAATTAGGCTAAAAATCATGATTTTGACCTAGCAATTGAAGCTTTTGATGCTTGAAGCTTGAAGCTTAAGCTTCAATGGAGGTTGTTGACGGTTGAAGAAGGAGAAATGACTAAAAGTGGTAAAGACAAGAAGGTTTAAGGAAACCTTTTTAAGAACCTACATTTACAGGTATGTGTGAGAGATCAGGAAGGTTCTTGGTATTTTAGGATCGGGTCCAAACATTCTCCTCATGGCTGACTTTATACAAACTGACAGCACGTCGACACGGCCCCGTGTCCGAGAGGCACGACCCTGTGTCACCTGCATGAGTTAGAGAATGTTGTCTGTTAGTGAAAAATGGGCCATGCCAAGGTAGACACGGCCCCGTGTTAAGAAGTACGGGCAGCACGACCCCGTGTCTTTCTAACACGCCCTCATGTTTGGAGTAAGTGGGGCACGACCCCGTGGGTAAAGGGCACGACCCCGTGTCTTAAGGTTTTATGAACTTTTGTTAGATTACTAAGGAACCATGTTTTATCAAGTGATTCCTTACTAGTTGGAACAACACCGAAGTGCGTGCTATACCTTAGGTTCTAGCGAGAGATACGAAAACGCAAGAGGTTGTCTGAAATCTAGAAATCTAAGCTAAAATTAGGAGGGCAAAACCATCCTTTATTTACCTTTCTGGGCTCTTGTTAAAGAATTTGTGAGTCGACTCGCTCTGGTCTAAACTATTGGTATGAAATTCACAAGCCATTAGGGAGTCCTTCATTGCAAGGTCGATACAAGAATGACTATCGTCTTTGTTTTCGCAGGGGGCCAAGGTAAATTTGTTGGCCTCTGTATCGTTTATTCCTAGACATGGCCCCATCGAGTCTCCGTCACTTTTGTTGCTTGATGAATATCGTACCTTTATCATGGATTCTATTTCTTTTGATTTTTGGAGAATCCTCTTTTTTATCTGACATAGTACTTCTGAGCTTATGTCTCCTATGGAAGAGTTTTGATGGAACTCAGGAGGATGGTATTTATCGTGTTACTCCCGCCCATCTTAAGGTGGTCGTCACAGGAAAACGATGGGTATAAATAGTGGGGATTAATTTTTATAATTGGACATTCTAAATCCTTATGAATTCCTCCACATAATTGACACCATTCACCGTAAGAGTGGCAGGGGAAAAAATAATCATTAACATCCATATTTGCCAGATGAGATTTTGACCGCTAGGATCAAACGGTACTGTTTTCTAAAAACTGTGGTTGAGGCACGACCCCGTGTAACTGTTACACGACCCTTGCTACAGCTCCTATCTAGCAGAAAACAGCTTCGGGTTACTGAGAAACTAACACGGCCTTGTGTTGATCAAACACGGCCCTGTGTTGTTTCTTCAGAGAGTAGAAAATTTTGAGAAAAAGAAGAAAAACCTAAAAAGAAAAATTAGAAAAACATAAAAATGATTAGGCCGCCGATTTTAAACTTTCTTAAAATCCTTGTGTCCCCGGCAACGACGCCAAAAACTTGACATGAGTGGAGCGTGTATGTATTTTAGATGTATTTTAAGTACTTTTCACCCGTTTTATTCAAACGTTAAATTTATAGAACACGATATAACACTATCACTCTCTACAACACGTTAGGACAAGTGCACCAATCGTTGGCGTAGTATAGTGATAGTAAGATACCAAGGTCGTCCAAGGACACAAGAGCTTTTAATACCAAAATATCGTCGACGTCTAATCTAAAATGTTTTTAGGAAAGGTTTTAATAAGTTAAAATAAAGAAATAAATAAGTAATAAAAGAAACAAATAGACAAGATAGAATCATTTGGTTCTGACTCGTCATTTATGTATCCTTTGATGATTTCCGCACTTTGGGTTTGTTAAGAGACTATCTTAATTAAAGTGGCATGTCCCTCTTTTGGAGGCAGCGCTACCCTCAGCCATATTGGTCTGGGTCAGCAGGGATACAGTCCCGCAAGGCCAGAATATTGAAAGATATTAAGTAAGTTATTAATGCATATTGAGGCATGTCCCTCTTTTGGAGGAACGTTACTCTTGACCATATTGGTCTAAGTCAGCAGGGATACAGTCCCGCAAGGTCGGTTTGAAGTTTTAATAGTAATTTATTTATAAAGGATGCAAGTTGTTCTTACTTCCCCCGTAATGCTATTTGCCTCAAAGAAAGTCCTAATAAGCTTGAATCAAGTCCTCTCAGGAGCTATACACTGAACGAGCCAAGAACTTACCCATACAACCCTTCTAACCCCCTTCAAGGTAGTCAACACGCTTTATATTGATCGTAAAGACACTAATGAGTAATTCAACAAAACATGAAGAGGTGATAGGAGAAAGTTCACTTCCAATATAAAAAAACTAGTTATTAAAGTCATTAATACATACCCAATTAAAAAGTTAACCAAAGCTTGGAATTCAAAAGTAAAACATAAATAACTTGTCTTCACCAAGTGATATAAGAGATTAGCCAAGCATGGCCTTTGTTTGACAAAAACGTTTACGATTAATCTTGGATGCTGAGACTACTACACACACTCTAAAGATGGATGACGGATGAAGGTGGTATTGTGGTGGTGGAGTGGTGGCAGGTGTGAGAGAAGTGGTTTGCCATGGGATGAGTTGGTATGGAACCGAACACCCCTATTTATAGCTGGAAATAGAAGCTTCGCACGGCCCCGTGTCTTCCACCTTCCCTGTCTTTATTTAATGAGCTTGTAAGTTCAGATGCTTGCGCGACCCCGTGTGTCAATGACACGACCCGTGACCATTGTACTTGTTGTACTATCTAATATTCGCATATCTAGAAGTTAACCACGACTCGTGTCCATGGGACACGACCCCGTGTCTCTTGTCTGCTTCTGTTTGTCTTCTTCTCTCTTGAATCTTGAAAGGGCACGACCTCATGCCGAGCAGGCATGGCCCCATGCTTGACTTCTGATTTGTTGTTTTTTGGCCTTTGTTTGACAAAAAATCTTATGATCAATCTTGGATCTCGAAACTACTATACACACTCTAGAGGTGGATGATGGATGAATGTGGTGGATGATGGTGGTATTGTGGTGGTGGAATCATGGCAGGTGTAAGAGAAGTGGTTTTCCAAGGATTGAAATTGAACCAAGCACCCCTATTTATAGCTGGAAACAGAGGTTTTACACGGCCCGATGCCTTCCTTATTCTATGTCTTCATTTAATGAGATGTCAGTTCGGATGCTCACACCGCCCCGTGTGTCAACTGCATGGCCCCGTGGCCCCTGTACTTGCTGTTATATCCAAGATTTGTAAATCTAAAAGTTGACCACTTCTCATGTCTATGAGACACGCTCCCATGTCTCTTATCTGCTTCTGTTTGTCTTCTCCTTCCTGGAATCTTGGGTGGGGCACGACCCCTATGCCCAGCAGGCACGACTCGTGCGTGTCTTTGGGTTCGTTGTTTTTTTGCCTTGGGGTGAATCTCGGAGGGTTGGTATATTGTATCAACTTCCCTTCTTTTGTATGCGTGCTGGTTTTTGCAGTTAATTTGCTCCTTTTGTACATTTAAGCTCTTTTAATCCTGAAAATCAAAAGTATACAAAGAAATGCACTTTTTCCAATATTAGTACTAAAAAGGGTTGTTTTTATACCTTATTTGATATAATTTATATATTGCATTTGGCAAATATCAAATACCACCACACTTGAATTTTTGCTTGTCCTCAAGCAAAACTCTTTAATATTGCTTACACACTCAAATGGAATTGGTAGAGAAAAAGTTTTTGGGTATTGTTTGTAGAGTGTCGGGAATCGAAGTTCTTTTTATTCTTGTTTTTATTTTATTTACAATCCTATTTGACATGATTTATTTAGAACTTTTTAAGAAGAATAAATATTTTTGGGCATAACATGCCTTTTAAAATTTCATTTAGCTATATACAAATTCACACACCTCACAAGTGATCACTCAACCCTCGGCAATTGAAACGCTCAATCCCGATATGGAACTTACACCTACTATATGTTTGACAAGTAATCAAACCTCCTCCTTTTAACATAATCTTTGTAAATATTAAGAGGACTTTAAAAGGGTAGGTTTTTGGTTAAGGGTACGGTAGTTTTATTTGAAAAGTGGCTAAAGGCGTAAAATGTCGTTTTTCTTTTGAAAATTTTATTTGTGACTTAGGAACCAACTAAATACTTATAAGAAATAAGTTTGCTTATTTTATTTCAAGAAACTATATATATATAGTTGATAGAATAGTCACAAGAAAATTAAGTCACATACTCTTGCGTATTTCAAAAGAACCGAATTTTACTAAAATAAGGCGTGTAAAAGTAAAAGATGGTTTTGGGTGATGGGTGATTTATGCAAAATGGTGTTTTGCTGGTTCTGAAATGAAAGGTTTAGGCTCAAAAGGGTTGACTAAGGGAAATTTTTTGTGGGGAGATTAATAGAAATAAGGTTGAAAAAGAAAAAGGGTTTATGGTCTTAATGCCTCGATCATGTACTTACTTGGATTAGTCGGTAAATACCGAGAATGTATTGTCTTGTCAAGTTCTAGATTTGTAAGAACCATCGGGCTATTCATACAAGAAATGAAAAGTGAGTATTTAGTAAAGATATGATATTGAATGCTTGGTAAATGCTCAAAACTCACAATTTGTGGGAAAAGGGTAAAAGTGTGAAATATATACACAATCAAATTTAAAAAAAAAATTGCCATGCTTTTGTATGAATTTTTCTTATACGGTTCTTTTTATCACAGTGCTATCGGTTGTAAATTTGTAAAAACTTGAAATTTTAGAACTTGGTTTTCTAACTTAAACTATAAACAAGACAAAACAAACTAAAATAATTATTTTTGAAAAAGATTTGGGGTGTTTTAGCGATTCCAAGTAGAGTTTTGGGTAAGGCTTGTTTTAGGATAAACAAATTCAAGTTTCCCCCACACTTAAATTATACATTGTCCTCAATGTGTCCAAAATTGGTTACATTTGATTAAATGTGTAAATATGGGTTAAAACAACAAATTTTTCAGAAATCAGCACTGGACACGGGGGCGTGTTTAGGGGACATGCCCCCGTGTAAAAAGTGCCAGTATCATGACTTCTGTGATAATTTCTAGAAGGTAGACACGGGGGCATGTCTGGTAGGCACGGCCCCATGTCAAAAGTGAGAGCAACGAAAATTTTCCAGAAGACAAACACGGGGGCGTGCCAATGGGACACGACCCCGTGTAAAAGTTCTAGAATCAAAATTGTTTTTGCAGACTTGAGGCACAGGGCCGTGCTTACTTTACACGGCCCGTGCTGCACTTACTGTTTTGAAGATTTTGTGTCGGGAGACATCTATTTACGTGCATGGGGTGCTGTTTCAACATCCTTTGGCCATTTTCATCCTTCTTTTGAGTGTATTTTATTCCTACAAAGAGGAAACTTAAAAATAAAAGCTTTAACTAAAAGTTACACTAAGATTAAAATTACTTTATTGTTGGATAGTCCATGGAATGCCTCCATGGTGCGCCACGTTTATAAGGGTCCTTGGCTAAACCCAAAGTCGGTCAAATGTTACCTGAGCGGGATGACTCGCATCCGAAGTTGCACCGGCTGAGGGCATAGTCTAGGCTTGAGTCTATTGCTTTGATGTAGTTGACCGGGTCATCCTCCACGCGTTGTCCCACTTCAAAATTTATTTCCTTGTCACCTACCCTCAATGTTAGCCTTCCGTCACTCATATCCACCATGGCCTGTGCGGTGGCAAGGAATGGCCTTCCTAATATGAGTGGGATCTCCGTGTCTTCCTCCATATCAAGGATCACAAAGTCAGCCGGGAAAACAAAGTGATTTTCTACGACACCTTAAGGGTTTTTACCAACCTATCCGCGAGTTGTATGCTCATCCTTGTAGGATATGGCTTTCCTAGTCCAAGTCGGTTTAACATAGAGGGGGTATTAGGTCGTTGCTAGCCCCTAGGTCGGCAAGCGCATTGCTTATTGGTGATCCTCCAATGGAGCAAGGAATGGTGAAGCTTCTGGGATCAATCTTCTTTTTAGGGAGTTTGTTGAGGAATGCCGTCGAGCATTCTTCACTCAAGTTGACTTGTTGGATTGACTCAATCTTCCTTTTGTGAGTGAGGAAGTCTCTCATGAATTTGGAGTATTTTGGCATTTGTGTGAGGACTTCCACGAAAGGGAGGTTGATGTGAAGTTGATAAAGTAAGCTTACAAACTTGGTGAATTACTCGTCGGTCTTTTGCCGTAGTAAACAACTAGGGTAAGAGCCGTTGGTGGTAGGGTTGGTTTGGTATTTTGGAGTTGAGTATTTTCTTGGTTATTGGCTATGGGTGTGTTTGTAGGTTGTTAGTGGTTTGGGGTGATGTTGGTTCATTATCGGGTCCTGCCTTTCGATTCCTCAGATTGATAACATTTACTTGGGCTTTTTGGTTTGGTTCGGTGTTACTAGGCAAGGCTCCTTATGGTCTTTCGGATAAATTTTGGGAAAGTTGGCTTACTTGTTTTTCAAGACTTCGCATAATAGTCTGTTGGTTCCTAATTTTGGCCTCAGTTTGTAGGAACCTTTCCAAATACCTTTTGTCGGATTCGGAGAAAAGACGAGTGATGAGATCCTCAAGTCTTTCTCTTCCTCTTTGTTGTGGTTGGAAACCTTGTTGCTCATTTCGGTGTTGATGTTGAAAGTTAGACCATTGATTTTGATTTGTTGGTTATTACCTCCTGATTCCCTCCAATTAAAATTGGGATGATTTCGCCACTCGGGGGTGAAGGAATTGCTTGGGGCTCCCGGTGGTCGTGGACAGTTATTGAGGTAATTCACCACTTTCGTTTGGTTTTCCATATCTTTCATACAACACCAGTTTTCATGTTTCCTGCCACATCCTTCAAAAGCCATAATCGAAAAGTCTTATTTAATTCAAGTTTCTTAATTTTTTGGTTAAGGCTTCGATTTGAGCTTGTAAAGAGGTAGTTTCGTCCACTTTATAGGCGCCCGGGGCTATGGATTTTGAACCCTAGGAGTGTGCCATTGAAAACTGTTTTGAGCAATTTCCTCAATTTGGTTATAAATTTCCTCGGGTCACCGATTTCCAAGGAGTCCCCCGGAGTTAGAATCAAGAATTTGCCTTGTGTGTAAGAGTCCATTGTAGAAAATGGACACTTGTTGCCAACGTTCAACACCATGATGCGGGCATTTCCTTAATAACTCCTTGAACTTCTCCCATGTCTCGTACAAAGATTCCCCATCGTCTTGAGAGTATGAATTAATCTCAGTCATGAGTTTGGCGGTTTTAACGGGAGGGAAATATTTGTAGAGAAATTTTTGGGCAAGTTCATCCCAAGTGTGCATGGACCCACTTGGGAGGGTGTTTAGCTAGGCTTTTACTCGGTCTTTAAGGGAAATGGGAATATATGGAGCCGAATAGCATCGTTGGAGGCTATGTTGATCCGAAAGGTGTCACATATTTCCAAAAAGTTGGTAATATGTAAATAGGGATCTTCATCAGGTCGGCCGTGAAAGGTGGCGGAATTTTGGAGCATTTGGATTAGGTGTGGTCGAAGCTCAAAGTTGTTGGCATTGATATTAGGAAAGTTAATAGCGGCTCCAAGATTACCAACAGTAGGCCGTAGGTAATCCTTGAGAGTGCGTGAAAGGTGGCGGAATTTTGGGTTGAGGTTTTTATTGGTTTTTAGCTTGAAGCCTTCTTCTTAAAAAGCGCTCGGGTTCTTCAAACGGCACTTTTATGTCTTTGTCGGAGGTGGAGGCCATGCACCAGGTCGTATTTTCTGCGAATTATACAGAGTTGCGTGACTTTCTACGAACAAAAACACAAAAATGGTTGATCAAAGAGTAGCATGGCCATGTGTCTATGTAGGCACGACCCTTTGCTGTCTAGAAAAAGTTTGTGTTTTCAGGTTCCCAGATACTAGAGGTTTGACACGGTCCCGTGCTCCTATAACACATCCCCGTGTGATTATTCTAATTAAAAAACAGCTCTTCCCAGATACTGTAGGTCTGACACGGCCCGTGTTGATCAAACACAGCCCGTGTTATTCCTGCAGAAAGTAGAAAATTGGAGAAAAAGAAGAAAAACCTAAAAAGGAAAATTAGAAAAGCATAAAAATGATTAGGCCAACGATTTTAAACTTTCTTAAAATCCCTTTATCCCTGGCAACGGCGCCAAAAACTTGACCATGGAGCGAGGGTGTATGATTTTAATTATATTTTAAGTACTTTTTACTCTTTTATCAAGCTTTAAATTTAAAAAAAACGATATAACACTATCACTCTCTACAACACGCTAGGGCAAGTGCACCCATCGTCAGCGTAGTATAGTGATGGTAGGATACCGAGGTCATCCAAGGACACAAGAGCTTTTAATACCGGAATATCATTAACATCTAATCTAATCAAATTTTGAGGAAAGATTTTTAATAAGTAAAATAAAGAAACAAATCGACAAGATAGAATCACTTGGCTCTGACTCATCTTTTATGTATCCTTTGATGATTTTCGCATTTTGGGTTTTTTAAGAGATTATCTTAGTTATAGTGGCATGTCCCTCTTTTGGAGGCAATGCTACCATAAGTCATATTGGTCTAAGTCAGCAGGGATATAGTCCCGCAAGGCCAGAATATTGAAAGATAATTAAGTAAGTTATTAATGCAAAATGTGGCATGTCCCTCTTTTGGAGACAACGCTACCCTCGACCATATTGGTCTGAGCCAGCTTGGATATAATCACGCAAGGCCGGTTTAAAGTTTTAATAGTAATTTATTTATAAGGGATTCAAGCCGTTCTTGCTTCTCCCGATTTGATGCAATCTTCCTCAAAGGAAGTCCTAATAAGCTTGAATCTAGTCCTCGCAGGAACTATACACTGAACGAGGTAAAAACTTTACCCATGCCACCCTTCTAACCCTTTTCTAGGTAGTTAAGGCATTTTATATAGATCGTAAAGATGCAAATGAGTGAATCAACAAAACATAAAGAGATAATAAAATAAAGTTCACTTCCAATATAAAAAACTAGTTATTAAAGTCATTAATACATACCCAATTAAAAAGTTAACCAAAGATTAGAAATCAATAGTAATACATTAATGACTTGTCTTCACTAAGTGATGTAAGAGATTAGCTAAGCATGGCAGTTGTTTGACAAAAACTCTTACGATCAATCTTGGATCCCGAGACTACTACACACACTTTAGAGATGGATTATAGATGATGGTGATATTGTGGTGGCAAGTGTGAGAGAAGTGGTTTTCCAAGTGATGGATTGTAATTGAAGCAAGCACCCCTATTTATAGCTGGAAACAGAGGCTTTACACGGCCCCGTGCCTTCCTTATTCTTTGTCTTCATTTAATGAGATGTTAATTCGGATGCTCACACGGCCCGTGTTTCAACGACATGGCCCTGTGGCCACTGTACTTGCTGTACTATCCAAGTTTTTCAAATCTGGAAGTTCCCGACCCGTGTCTTTGAGACATTGCCCCGTGTCTCTTGTCTACTTTTGTTTATCTTCTTCTTCTTGGAATCTTGGGTGGGGCACGACCCCATGCCCGGCAAGCACGGTCCATGCTTGTCTTCTGATTCGTTGTTTTTGGCCTTGGGGTGAAGCTCAGAGGGTTGATATATTAATCAACTTCCCTTCTTTTGTATTCATGCTGGTTTTTGCCGTCAATTTGTTCCTTTTGTAGATTTAAGCTCTTTTAATCCTGAAAATAAAAAGGATACAAAGAAACGTAGTTTTCCAACATTAGTACTAAAAAGGGTTGTTTTTATACCTTATTTGATATAATTTGTATGTTGCATTTGGCGTATATCACTGACCAAGAACCAACTTTAATGGGAAGAAGTATGATAACTTGTTGGCCTTATGTGTTTCTGCATGTAAAATTGCATGCCCCAAGCAGATGCTTGTAATTTTGATTTCATAATCATTGGTCTTTCAACCATTTGAAGTCGTTTGATAAGCGATTCTGCAAGCCCATTTTGTGTATGTACATGAGGTACAGGATGCTCTACACTTATCCTAATAGACATGAAGTAATCATTAAATGTTTAGGATGTAAATTCACCAGCATTGTCTAATCGAATTTTCTTAATGGGGTAATCTAGGAAATGTGCTCTTAGTCTTATTAACTAAGCAGTAGTCGAGCAAAATTCGTATTTCGACTTGATAGTAAGCACACATGTGACCATCTAGTTAACACATCAATTAAAACCGTAAAGTATCTAAATGATCCAATAGGATGATGTATATGTCCACAAATATCCCCTTGTATTCTTTCCAAAAAACTAAGGGATTCATTCCCCACTTTAACTGGTGATGGATGAGTAATTAACTTCTCTTGTGAGCATGCAATACAAGTAATGTCCTTAGACTGAAGAATCTTTTGGTTATTCAAAGAATGCCCAGATTCTGTAATTTTTTGCATCAATGTTAACCGGTCATGCCATATGATAAAATTTTCTTGGTCTATAAACTTCTTGTTTATGACTGCTTTTGATTCAATTGCAGTAATTTTAGTATAACACAACCAGAGGCAAGTGCGGGCAACTTTTCTAACACATGCTTTTTACCCGAAATGATATTTTCGATATGAAGGTACCCATCATGTCACTCACATGTAGTCTCAAGATGATATCCGTTTAAACGAACATCTTTAAAACGTATCAGATTTCTTTGAGACAATGGGGAAAATAACGCATTGGTTATTTTAAATGGTGTTCCACCTGGAAACACTATATACGCTTCTCCAAAGACTTCAATTGATTTTGATTTACCAGATATAGTACCAACATTTTCCTCTTTTGTGGTTAAACTATAGAAATAATTCTTTTTCTTAGGAATTGTATGCGTAGATGCGCTGTCTATTAGACATATATCTTCTCTGTTAATAGGGATTTTAATTAAACACTCCACATGCTTCAAAACAAAACAAAACAAAATCATATAATAATGTCTAACCTAACGAGTCCCAAAATGTTTCATACGCATCAAAACAAAACAAAACAAAATCTCAAAGAAAATGGTCTTTAAGAAATGAAGGAAATAACATCACTTAAAATCGAATAATTCATATGTAAGGAAAATTGCTAGCATCCAACTGAGTTGTATCAGCAAGGATATAACCAGAATCCAAGTTAGTTTGCCTCAATAAAGAAATCATCATAATCTAGATTAGTTGTATCAGTATGGTCTTTATGACCATCAGTGAGATCAACATTTGCAGCCTCATATGTAAAATTTGTCTCTATTCATTTTGCTTTGTCTTTGATGGACTGTTGATTAGTGTTTGGCTGCACGACAAGTCTTCGACCAATGATTGTCACTTCCACATCGGTATTATGCATTCGATGAAGATCCGAGATTCTTTTTTTTCATCATTGGATTTCTTTTCATTATTATGCCACTTTTGGTGGGTCCCTTTTGTTTTTTAACTGAACACTATGATAATTTCCTTGGTCACGTCCACGACCATGACAATAACCACGATGATAACCTTGACCACGTCCATAACTTTCAATTTGGCCATTATATGCTGCCACATTCGCTTCAGTTATTAGGGTTATTCCAACCAGACAAGTCTCATGATTTTTCATTAAGAGCTCATTGTTTTGCTCAGCCACAAGCAAACATGATATTAACTCACTATATTTGGTGAAACCCCTTTCACGATATTGTTGTTGCAATATCACATTCGAGTCGTGAAAGGTTGAGAATGTTTTTCCAACATCTCTTTATTAGTAATATTTTCACCACATAAAATCAATTGTGATGTGATTCTAAACATTGCCAAGTTGTACTCGCTTATAGACTTAAAGTCTTGCAACCTTAAATGGATTCACTCGTAATGAGCTCTCGGTAATGTTACTGTTTTCTGTTGGTCATACCATTCTTTCAGGTTGGTACAAAGGACAAGTGGATCCTTGATAGTGAGATACTCACTTTTCAAAGCCTCGTGAATATGATGGCGGGTAAAAAGATCATGGCTTTTGCCTTATTTTATGTCACACTCTGATAAATCATCACATCAGAGTTGGGCATGACCTGACTGGTATCTTCATTTCACAGCGGAAGTATTTAATGCTAAGACTTCTAAAAAGTGAAGGCCCGCTAACTACTCGAATCCCCATGGGTTCCACTGTTCCAGCCGTGCCAGTTTGAAATTGCAATCTGAGAAAGAAACATGCGAAAAATCAACATAATGTTGGCGACTTCATAGTTTGTTTGTTTTAGTATCAAATGAATCATAATACATTTGAAAATCTTGCATTTGGAAACCGCTTTGTGAGATCATAGTATCCCAAAGCGTTTGAAAGGTTGTATCTATATATCGGTATAGAAATGTTTTCTTTGTTGTTTGTAAACCGATGCATATAATCATTGTGTTTGTAAATCGGTAATAAAATGTTTTATGTCGTATCTGTAAACCGGTATTGAAATGTTTTCTGTTATGTTTGTAAACCGATACATGTAAGCGTTGTGTTTGTAAACCGGTAATGAAATGTTTTCTGTCGTATCTGTAAATCGATATTGAAATGTTTTCTGTTATATTTGTAAATCGGTATTGAAATCATAATATGTAGGATGCCTATGGAATCTAAGGACCAATCAGTGTGTAGCTAATACACTGACTTATGTGCCATAAGTAAGTAACCAAACCGAGACAACTTTGACATCAATGGGATCACAAAAGCACTCCTAAAGGGTTAACAAACCAGGAGTGGAACGCGCCTCAAACTTGATAGATCTATACCTTTTACACCTTGGTCACTACGTGATTAATGGTTACTCTTGTCATCATCATACTTACGCACAATGATCTATCATCATCTAATCCCATAGCTACATACCGATTGTTAAAAATCTGTATTTTCGATGTGTATGAACGGGCCTCGCCCTTCTATGCTTTCGTTCCTCACACTTTTGATATTGGGCCTAGCCCATGTCATTCGTGTTATTGGGCCTAGCCCATGTTATTAATAATGGAGCCTAGCCCCTAGTTGTGACTAAGACAATCCCGTCACTAGTCATAAAACTCATGCATGTTTCGAAAAGCCTTGTATTGCTGTGAAAACCGGTAAATTTAGCCTAAACCATTCATAAACCATCGTGTTTGTTGAAATCTGTTGGTAACATGGTTTAGAAATATGTGATTTTCATTTATCGAAACATTGTGTGCTTTTGCAAAACTTGCATGTCTTTTCACCCCCGAAAACATTTATAGAAATGTAAAACGGTAAAAGTGGGGGTTATGAACTCACCTTGATATCCAGTGCAAAGCTAGCTTAATGTGATTCTATAATGTGATTTCCACAATGACTTGCTAGCATGTGATCTAAGACATTCCTAAAATGGAATAACTTATAAGTTTCTAAATATAACGTAACGTGTCACCGAGCTCTACCGAATCGTTAACCTAGGATTCTATGAAAGTGTTATTGTCTTGTCTTGGAATAACCAATCTATGGTTTTCTTTGAAACGGCTTAGTTTCCGAGAGATTTGAAATATACATTTATATAAGCATAAATATATTTTATGAAATCGTATTCGTCTCGACTAGGAACACTATACGTAAGGAATATTTAGATGAAAACAATACGTTGTATACTCGTATAATGGATTTACGCATTTTTCCGAATAGTTGTCATATACGTTGACGGATAATAGTACGACTCTTAGTGTTTCGTAAGATGTTGATACACATACTCGTAGATATACCCATATATGTAAAGCATTTCCTATCCGAGAAATAGTCTTTCGTAAGATGTAGACACAATCATATAATCGTATGCTTGTTATAATCTTACGGTGTTGTGTCGTACTTTGTTCAGGCGTTTGAATCGAATATAACAAGTATATTATTGTTATGAGAGCATTCGAAAGTATTCGAGTCGTCGACGTTTGAAATGGATATCAATGATTATATTTACGTTATATGTTTTTTGAATACTAGACTCTTGAAAGATAATGTCTGAATTCCGACATTTGAAATAAATATACACGTTATATTTATCTTATGAAAGTACTCGGAATCTTGGCATTCGGAATAAACGTAAATACTATATTTATCTTTTTGTAAGAGTGTTCGGAAATCTTGACGTTCGAAATAAATATAAACCTTATATTTGTTTTATAAGAGTATTCAAGGTATTTGAATTATCGATGTTTGAAATATCATTTCCGAATTCCTCTATTTAGTAACCCCGTTCGTTTGAGAGGTTATAAACTTGTTCTACGAGTTATAAAGTGTCGTCGAGAATAAATATACGCTTGAATCAATAGGTTTTGTCTTTGAAATAAAACATGTTTCATATTACGTATTTTTACGAAAAACGGGCAGGTTTCCCTTGTTTTTAGGATAGCCCTGACAACACAAGTTGTCGATAATTTTCAAAACTCAACAAGTCAATGTAGCAATCTATATAATTTTCCATTGTGCATTCAAAATATCGATTTTTATCGAATACTAGTCCAATATATGTATTTGTATACAATATACATATATATAGATACTATTTTTTTCACGATATTTCGGTCTGTTTTCAACTAATATATATACACGAGTAACATACATCGGTTAGATTGTTATTTATGGTTTTGTTATTCGGTTCGGTTTATAGAGCTCGGTTTCATGCTAACTAATATTTATATAAAATAATATATATGAGTTTCACTTCGTTAAAAATTTTCCGAGCCTTGGGTTGACCCGTTGACTGAGTTTGACCGTAGTTGATCGCGTTGACCATGGTTGACCGTGTTAACTCGAACAAATCTGATGTTTACTAAACTGACTGAACCAAACCCGAACCAAGACTGACCGCGTTGACCATTTTTTACTAGTTGACCAGGTTTGATTGAGTTAGCCCAGGTTAACAGAGTCGACTCGGTGTTGACCAAAACAAACCTAAACTTAAACCGAACCAACCATCCCTACTACCCCTGTCGTCGCCGCCGACCGGAACCCCAATCGTCGCCGGTTACGGCGTTATCTCCAACCCCTGTGACCACCGCCACTTCTCACGACACCCCACCACTGTCGTTGTCAGCTGCCGCCGAACGACGGCTTCGTTCGTTCGTTGTCGGTGACTGCCGTCACCTAGCTGGAGCCACCGCCGTCGCCACACTCCGTCACAACCCGAAACAAAAAGCACTAGCCAGGAGAGTCGCGGATCTACAAAGATCTGAGGAAGAGAAGGGGAGTTAGGTGGCTTACCGGAGAAGAAAACTTAAACCGCGGCTGCCAAACTTCTAACTGCTATCCACGTTGCTCAAAACAAAATATGGAGGCCGGAATCGCGTTTGGGAGGTACGGTTTAGGGGTTCCATCGCTGAACTGCTGCAAAATTCCACCTTCACCGCCGCCAGCGGCGGTGCCGCCGTTTGCCGTTGCCGTCTCCGCCGTGGTTGCCCCGTGCTGCGCCGGAGTCCGGTCGCCGGATGTTCTAGAGAGAGAGCTAGAGAGAGAAGTGAGGTTAGAGTGAGAAAGTGTGTGTAAGAATGGTGTTGTGTGTGTGTGGCCCCTTTATAGTTAGGGTTTTGTGGTGGGTTGGGCCTAAGGCCCACAAGCCCGTTTCTAGTGTTTTGAGCGGCCTAATCGCGTCTACGAGGCCCGTTTTCGAACCAAACTTCATGGAACGTCGTATAATATTATCTGAAGTTCAAAAACATGTAAAATGATGTCGTAAGTTTGCATTTGTCGTGTACGGTCGTCAGTTGCGTTAAAGTCGCGTAAATGATTCGGTTGTCATTTATTGTCTGTTTTTCGATCTGCTTTCAACTGCGAATACTTAAATTCAAACACGAAGCTAAAATTACATAAAATTCCAGTTTTGAAGGTGATATACAAGTCCGATACTTCCGTTTCGTTGTAGGTGCGTTTCTGCAGTCGCGTTTTTCGTTCACGTAAGGGTTTTGTGGCGTCCAAAAGCATGATAATTCATCAAAACCAATTCATATGTATAAATTATACGTGTAAAATTCGTATTTGTCAGCATTGTCAGTATTTTTTCCGGTGTCAGTTCATTATCGCTTATTGTTCAGCAGTCTTCCTACAAATCAACATTTGTGTACTGTAAAGCCAACAAGATGTTCCTAGGCATTCCAAAGGCCTGATCAAGTTAATTTACGTCTAATTATGCTAGTATTATTGTCTTAATATTTGTTATTCGCGTAATTACAACCGGGAATTGTCGGTTGTCACTTTTTAGGCATTTGCTATATTTCCTTCTTTAATTGTTTCACCAAGATTATTGGCATTCAAATGTATTTCAACATCCAATACCCATGATAAATAGTTTTTTTTCCAGTAATATTTACAGCCATAAACTCAAGCTTTGCAAGATTTGTTATGAAGAACTACATTATAACAAAACATATGGATTAATATATAAAACTTATTTTAGAAAAAAAAAACATATTGAAACAACATTGATTACAACTATTGTGGTAGTTAGAAAATATCATTATAACTACGAGAAGCATACTATAGAAGGAAGTCCACATTTGTTTTAGTGATATAGAGCACAAAAAAGTTTCAATTATCTGTATCTAAATTATATAAAATAATATTATATTAATGATTAATATAATATTTATTTAGTGATTAAAGGAAAATGAATGAGAGATCATAAGCTTTAATTGTATGTTGAAACTTTAATGTGTGGGAAGTTGTGTATGTCCCACATTAGTGGAGAGATAAATCTTTTGTTGATTTATATTTATAATTATCTACATGAATGTATTCCTATGTGCCAAATCACACCCAGTGGCAGCTAGGAGGGTGCGCAGCACCCGACCCACGCTCGGGCATTGGACTAGGACGAGGCCGATGGGCGCAATTTGGCGCTTTGATGACGCACTTTGCACTTCGCACGCTCGCATCTCCGCGAGCCTCTTGGAGCCGCCTTGACTATTTTTTTAGATGTGGCTTGAGCCAATGGTCTGGTGACTGTTTACAATCCTACTGGTTAAGTGAATTAAGTTATCTGAATTCATTAGGTCATTGAATTTGAGACTTAATTTTTATTGAATTCTATACTCAATTCTGACCTTTCATTGTGGAATTCTAAACACATTATATAAAAAGCTTTGTGCTTTGTTTAGGATACCAGATATAGAAATTTCGTATGGTTCATAGCACACACTCTACTTCCACAGAATTTCCTAACTTTGCATCCCTGAGAACTCTTGTTTCAAGTATCCTTTCAGCTGCTTGGCTATCCGCGGCAGTACAATCTGCTCTGGCTATCGTGCCCTAGGAAACATACGAGTTCACCTGAGTGGCCCAAAATCTGTTTTAAGGGAAGCGTGACCTTCACGTGCCTTAGTCACCATTGTTTTGTATTTTCTTTATTTCTTTGTAATTTGTTTCTCTATTCAGTTTTGTATTGTATTTGATTCGGTCTATTTCAGTTCCTGTTTATGTAATGTAATCCGAATTTGATTAATAAAATTGTTAATTTATTTTATTTTGTGAACGGATACCCTACAAGCTTAAAACAGATTTTAAAACCCGTTCACTGTTTTGGTTTTTAAAATTTTTATAAATTGTTTCTTTTGTTTATTAGCAAAACTTTTGTAGTTTGCGTTGGTTTTCTGTAAACCAATTCGTTTCTACCATAAACTGATTGCATTTTTACTCTTGTTTCAAAAATGGCTATTGTTCAAGCAACCACATCAACCACTGTTGGATCCACATCCACTACCATGGGACCATTAGTCAGTACCCAAGCGGCTTAAGCAGTTGCTAACCATGCTGAAAAACCAGAGAAATTTACTTGTTTAAATTTTAAGAGATGGTACAGAAGATGTTGTTCTATCTGAACACTCAAAACCTTGCGAGGTTTCTGACTGAGTCCCCTCCTGTTCTCGTAGAAGGGACATCTGACGTTCAATCTGTGAGTGCTGTTGATGCTTGGAAACATTCTGAGTACCTATGTCGCAACTATGTGTTGAACCGCTTGTCAGATGCTTTGTATAACGTGTATCTCAAGGTTCCAACTGCCAAAGAATTATGGGAGTCGTTGGAACGCAAATACAAGACCAAGGATGTGAGTACTAACAAGTATGTTGTGGCTAGATTTTTGGACTATAAAATGATTGATTTAAAGACTATTAAGAGTCAAGTTCATGAATTGCAGATTATTTTGAGTGACATTTTGTCTAAAGGAATGAATCTTAGTGAAACATTCCAAGTGGCAGCAATTGTTGAAAAGTTGTCTCCTAGTTGGGTGGACTTCAAGAATTATGTTAAGCATAAGCAAAAGGAAATGACCATTGAAGACCTTGTTGTAACATTTGTCAAAAAACGGGTTTTCCAAACCCGCTTCGTTTGTAATCGAATATCAAGTTATAAATTTTTCGTTGCGTACTTATGTTTATTTTAATTTTAAACGATGCATAATTAATAAACAAATTAGAATTTAAAAACTATAATTGATAAAAAGTGAAAATAAAATAAATAAAAAAGAAAACCGGCTGCCGGGATTCGAACCCGGGTCAGCCGGGTGAGCCTTAAAGTTCTAACTCGTGCACATATAACCACTCCGCCACTTGATGTCTTTGTGAGTTCTAGGAAACAATTAAAACATATGTACAATCGTGAATCAACCTGTTGTGCCAAACTGAAACCGATATCGGCTTCCAACCGTCCAAGACGTTTGAGTGATCGCGGATTCTAGATTATAACCGATAAACCGACATTCTTAATCAATTCAGTCGTTAATGAACTTGAATCATGTGATGTTCGGTTTTTATAACCGAAAACATTCACTTCTTGAATTACTTCAACAAAATCCTCATCTCGCGACTCAATTACATTCCCAGAACTTCTAATTTCACGTTTACTCTAATTTCTGATCGTCGGAATCGCTTTTTGAACTCGCCGGACTTTCGCCGGAAAACCGTGTCTATCATCAAAACGGTAAGTTTCTCAATTCTTTCACCTTCTATCAGTTGTTAGGCTTTTGCTAACTCAAACCCTTCAATCAGAATCAGTTTCAGGCGACGTTATCGGATAATCAACTCTCGCCGGAAAACTTCTGAAAATTCCCAGATTTCACTGTGAAACGGTATAGTCATTCAAACCTTCTGATAACTCTTGTTTAGTACTTCAATTCCACAATTAGCTAATCAAAACTCTTAATTGGTCCGCTCAGACGAAGTTCATAAAAACAGAACTGACGACTTCGCCGGAGTTCTGAGAAAGATCGTCATTCCGGTATATTCATTCCCAAAACCTTTCCTATCCGTTACATTTTAATCATTCATACGCCTGTTAATCGAATTAAGCAAGAAACAGTTGATTAATCATTATCTGTGTTCTTGAGCGAAGAAGACGAAGTTGATTATGATTATAAGATTAATTAAAATCAGTATAATAAACGGGTTAGACACACAGTCCAGCGGTGGACTGTGTGCAAACAATAAACATACGTCTCGAGTTCGATCCCTATCACGACCCTATTCTCGGAAATAAAATGTTTTTTTTAAGAACCGAACCGGGTTAACTCACTGAAGATGTTAAGTATAATAAAAATCAGTATATTAACCAGGTTAGACACACAGTCCAGCGGTGGACTGTGTGCAACACTAAACCACAGGTCCCGGGTTCGAGACCTGTTACGCACGCCGGTTCGATGATTAAAATCCTTTTTAAAATAAATGAATTTTGAATAAATTAAAACAGTATATAAATATAATTAAAAACAGAAATATTTCGGGTTAGACACGTAGCTCAGTTGGTAGAGCTGCGTGCACGCGTACGGGAGGTCTCGGGTTCGAGCCTTACCCGGCGCATACTTGCACACTAGCGAACCGGTCAAACAGTCAACAGTCACGGTCAACGGTCAATGGTCAACTCAAAAGTCAACATTTTTTTATATTTTTATTTATTTATTTAATTTAAAAATCAATTAAAAATAATTAAAAATAATGTTTTTAAAGTTAGAAAATAGCCTTAAACTCACAAAAATATATCTAAAAATCTTATTAAAATTATTAATAAAATCCACTCATTTACCATACCTTTTCGTTATTATTTAGGTTAGTTAATTCTCGTCGATCAATCCTCTAAACTCGTGCGCATTTCAACATCTTCAACCGAACGCACCCAATGTGAGTGAATCTCTACAAATTCCCCGTTTTAATCACGTTTTTGGGGTGTATTATGTGTCTTATTATTTATTACATTTAAACCCTTGTGCATCCATCATATCCATGAACAAATGTGTATTCAACATGTATCAACTGTTTGTGTGGTTATTGTTTAGATTAAATTTATCATTTTCAGTACATACATTATCATAGGCCGCCGCTCCCCATTACATATGAGCGTTGAGCTGTTCCCCATTACATATGAGCGTGAACTAGGCGTTGCCAACATACGATCGGCTCCGTTTGATTGAGCCTTGATCGCACAGACATTTATCATAGGCCGTCCGTTCCCCATTACATATGAGCGTGAACGTGACGTTGCCAACATATACAGTTTCATTCATGTTATATATTCATGCAAATTGGTTTGTTATTGTATGTTGTTGTTTGTTGTTGTTATTGTTATTGTATGATTATTTACGTTTGCTCACATATGATTATTGCACAAATTTCCATAATAAAGATAACAAGAGATCAATAATAAATGTTTTTCTAACAAGGTTCACTCGCCAACTTATGTTGACCCAAAAACCCCCATTTTTACACATGGTACAGGTGATCAGCTGCAGCAAGAAACACATAGGATGGCTTAGAAGAATAAACTGGTTTAGACTTTGGATTGTTTAGTTGATTATCTTTATTTGTAATTGTATGAACATGTTTGGAATATTGAGGATGTAATTTTGAATTTAATAAATATGAAACATATTAGTAAATATCATGAGCTTTGGTGATAACCCAATTATGCCCCGACTCTTATTCCGCTGCGGGTCGGGGTGTGACACTTGTGGTTCGTCTTTGTATTGAAGAAGATAACAGGCTGTCACACAAAGGAAGCCAAGTTGAAGCTTCTGCAAACGCAAACCTTGTGGAACATGGTCAATCCTCAAGGGGTCACAAGGGTAACAAAGGCCACAAGTTTAATGGCAAGGGAAAAACAAAGGCATTGACCTTGGGCCAAAGAAAGGTGGTGTGAAGAATAAGGTTGGTCCCTTAAAAGGGAAGTGTTACAACTGCGGACAAACTGGTCGTCATGCTGACCAATGTAAAGAGCCTAAACGTGACATCGCTCTTATGGTTGATGATGTTATACCTTTAGTGGCCATGATTTCAGACCTCACTGCCATGATGGATGAGGTAAATTTGGTGGCTAACGAGCCAAAAGGGTGGTGGGTTGACATTGGGGCAACCCGCCATGTGTGCCCAGACAAGACCCTCTTTAATACGTTTAAAGAGGTGGTGGGAGACGAGAAACTGTACATGGGAAATGCTGCTACAGCTGATATCAAGGGAGAAGGTGATGTGATCTTAAAGTGGACTTCTGGGAAAGAGCTCACTTTGAAGAATGTGCTTTATGTTCCTGACTAGCACCAAAGTCTTGTGTCGGGTTGGATGCTTAACAAGTTTGGCTTTCGTTTGGTTTTTGAAAGTGATACATTTGTTTTAAGTAAGTGTGGTATGTTTGTTGGAAAGGGTTATGCCCAAAATGGCATGTTCAAACTTAATGCAATGTATGTTAAGAAAAACATGAATGAAATGCTACTACTTCTGCTTACTTATTAAGTCTCCTAATGTTTGGCATGGACGTCTTGGTCATGTAAATATTAATTCGATGCGTCATTTAATTAGATTAGATTACATACCAACTTTTGCCATTGACTCTAAAACAAAATGAAAACGTGTGTTGAAGCCAAACAACAAGATCATCCTTCAAATCAGTTAAAAGAATAACTGAACCCCTTGATCTGATACACACTGAAGTGTGTGATTTAAAATCAATTCCAACCAGATGTGGTAATAAATATTTTATTACCTTTATCAATGATAATACAAGGTATTGTTATGTATACTTACTTAAGAGTAAGGATGAAGTAATTGATAAGTTTATCGTATAAAACTGAAGCTGAGAATCAACTCAACAAGAAAATAAAACGTGTGAGAAGTGATAGAGGAGGTGAATATGTTTCACCATTTGGGGAAGTGTGTGCAAAAAGTGGCATAATACACGAGTGTACTCCTCCTTATACACCCCAATAAAATGGCATCGCGGAGCGAAAGAATCGTACACTAAAAGAAATGATAAATGCCATGTTGATAAGTTATGGGATGAGCCAGACATGTGGGGGGAGGCCATTTTGTAAGCCAAATTTTTGTTAAATAAAATACCTTTCAAGAATAACGATATAACACCTCATGAGTTGTGGTGGGCATATAAATCATCCTATAAATACTTGAAAGTGTGGGGGTGCCTGGCCAAGGTCATAGTTACACCCCCTAAGGCACTTAGAATAGGGCTCAAAACTGTTGACTGCATTTTCATTGGTGTCACACGCTCAAATTTCCACTTGCGGAGTTTTACCGCGAGGCGTGTGAACAAACCAGAATCTGAGACACTAGTAACATCGAACGACTCTATATGATTCGTTTATACGTTTTCCAAAAATTATTTGTTTACCTATTCATAGTTATTTTCAAATTACCTTAGTTTGGTTTCAAAGTTTAGCGGAAGCATTAGTTTTAAAGTTGAGCGGAAGCATTAACGTAAAGTAAAGTAACGGGCGCCAACACAAACGCCAAAACTAAAGAAAAACCCAAACAATATTCGTAAATGAGACTCGATAAAAGATGTCTTGATCAATGCAAATGAGTGCACCTAGAGCTCCTAGCGTCCTGAGAAACATGTAAAGAAACAAGTGTCAACATTAAAGAAGAGTGAGTTCACATGTTTTTATAAGTTCATTAGTTCGGTTAAAAGTTTGTTTCCCCCATTATCCCTAACCCGGAATAACGATATAGTTCCATTATTCCTAACCCGGAATAATAATGATGTTGGTTCCATTATTCCTAACCCGGAATAATATTGTTGTTTCGTAATTAAGTTCAATGTTAACATGTAGGTAGCGAGCCTAAAGTTATGTCACATAAGTGTTCGCGATCGAAGCTGACTGTTGTGCCTCCGTGTTGCCAGGCCTACCACTGACCATGGCGAAAGTTAGGCCAAATTATTCACCCGTTGACCATACCCGGTCGGCTAGCGCGACTAGCTCGGGTGGGGCTTGTCGGGCCCAGTAGTACTACTTATAATTTCCCCGCTATCTAACCCAATACTAACGATCCGAGAGTTTGTCGAGGACTTCCGTGATATAGCTGCTTAGTGACCATAACATTAACTTAGTTACCGAGTAGTTTAACGACGTTAATTTCGCATAACGTAAAAAGATAGAGTTATAGAGTGTATACATGTTTCTCCCCCTGTTTTTTAAAACTGGATAAAAATAGGGGCCGTGAACTCACCTTTAATTGCTCGGTTAGTGTAACACAGAAGTAGCAAATGATGGGACCGCTAATTGCGTCCTAATAAGTCAATCGATTTAAAGTTAGTGTGTGAACACACTGATACAAACCCTACACATAACTAACACACAATGCGGCACACATGATAACAAATTCGAAAACACAATCATGCATGCAAAGTATTATCATACCAAAATAGTGATCAAACCAACTTATCATGAACACAAATCAACTCATACAACATTTTGGTACACACATTCGCAAGTTATCAAGTTTCAGCTTGTACGCTCATAACTAGGCTGTTTTCGAGGATTTTTATAAAATAGTTCCAACATAATAAAAATTCCAATTTTTTTATAAAAGGTGTCAACTAAACTGTAGAATTTTATGTAAATTTTTCAAGTCCTAACACTTTACCAATTATTCCTAAACATTTATATACTAGGCTGCAGTCAGATTCATCGCTTTCTGAGGGAGGAATTATTTAAAAATCATCGTTCATCCAATTAACAAAATTCCAGTGGCAGTTTACCAGAAATTCCTATCTCCAATTTCTGTACAAATTTCATGACCCAACCATCTACAGATTATGAGATCCGACTCGATAAACAACTAACAAATTTTCAGAATTTACACAGCTTCAGTTACTGCACTTAAATGACCACTTAAAAATATTAAACTACGTCAGAAAAATATGAATCTAGTGCCATTAGAAGCATTTTTCAAAAATATACGTTTTAGGCTTCAGAAAATCTACTTTTCGATAAATAATAACCAAGTTACAGCCAATTGAAGTTGACTGTAAACACCATTCAGTAACCTGTTTTCGACTTTTATCGCAATTTAACACGCTTAAACGATCACGACGTTAAATATAAATGATCAAGAACAGATTTATTAGTCACATATCATCATGTACATCATACTCATGCAAACCCTAATCATATAACATGATTTTTATCACAAAACGCAGCCTATGATTCTTGTATCCAACTAAACATCATAATCGCAAAACTCGCACAATTAATCGAACTAAACATCATAACACTTCCATAACAATGATTCTACCATTACATACAAGCATGATCAAGAATTCATAAACCCTAATGTGATTTGCGAAACAATAAAAACCCTAACCTTGCAACGATGAAGATTAACGAACCGGGAACGAGATTGGAATCACTTTGGGTTTTGGAGGAAGTTGCTATCGAGAGAAAAGAGGGAGAGAGAGGGCTGCCGTCGGCTCTTTGAAGCTAGGGTTTAGGTTTGTTTGTTTTTTTGAAACATAACACATACATGCATGCCTATTTATACCAAAACAAGGGAAAAAGAAAAGGAGAAAGGGTGGGGTGATTTGCGGCCGCACAAGGGGGGTTTGGGTGGGTAACTTGGGCCTCAAGTTTAGGCTAGTTACCTGGCCACAAGGAAGTGAGGTCGACACGTTTCGCGGCTCGGTTCGGTTCGGCTATTTATTTAATATATAATTTTTTTATAACTAATAATCACGAAATCAAAACATGATATAATAACTCACAAAACTTATAAACGTCTAATAACACATAGCACGTAATTCACTCGATAAGTTCACAAAGTTAGCGTAGTTATTTCGAGCGTGTAATTTAATTCTCCGAATCAAATTAGCGTAGGAATGAATAACCGTGAAGTAGTGCGTTTAAGATACCTGAAAAACCGGGATGTCACATTATCCCCATGTTGAAAGAATTTTCGTCCCGAAAATTGAATAAACGCGGTTTAGAATGCAACGCACAGGTTTAGAATGCAACGCAAAAGGATTCAGTTTGTTAGCAATGGTACAAGAAATTCCCAGGCTGTCACATCATCCCCATGTTGAAAGAATTTTCGTCCCGAAAATTTAGTTGGTGGTAACGTTAGCTTGCTGCTCAGCTACAAAGAGGTGTGGGTATTTGCTTTTCATTTGGTCCTCTCTTTCCCACGTGAACTCCGGTCCACGCTTAGAATCCCAACGAACCTTGACGATCGGTATCTTGCTGTGCCTTCGAGTCTTGATCTCACGATCCATGATCTCGATAGGTTGTTCCACAAAGTGCAGTTGTTCATCCACTTGAATCTCATCCAAAGGAATGACTAGGGTTTCATCTGATAGACACTTCTTCAGATTTGACACGTGAAAAACGTTGTGAACTCCACTGAGTTCGGTAGGAAGGTCTAATTGGTAAGGTACGGGCCCGATACGCTTCAAGACCACAAATGGGCCTACGTATCGTGGGTTTAGTTTGCCTCGTTTCCCAAAACGGATTACACCCTTCCAGGGTGACACCTTCAGTAGGACGCGGTCACCTACTTGAAATTCGAGCGGTTTGCGTCGTTGATCAGCGTAGCTTTTCTGTCGATCTCGTGCCGCTGCCATGCGGTTTCTGATTTGTCCAATCTTTTCAGTAGCCTCAAGTATCAACTCAGGGCCTGTGAGTTGATTGTCACCGACTTCTGCCCAACAGACCGGTGATCTACATTTACGACCGTATAATGCTTCAAACGGTGCTGCCGATATACTCGTATGGTAACTGTTGTTATACAAGAATTCCACTAAAGGCAGATGGATTTCCCAACTATTCCCGAAGTCTACCACGCATGCCCTAAGCATGTCTTCCAAGGTCTGAATGGTCCTTTCACTTTGACCATCCGTCTGAGGGTGATAAGTTGTGCTCATATCTAAGCGTGTACCCAACGCTTTCTGGAGTGACTGCCAAAAGTTGGACGTGAAACGGGCATCTCTGTCTGAGATGATGGACGTTGGCACCCGTGCCGAGAAACAACTTCCTTAATGTAGATGCGAGTCAACTTATCCATCTTATCCGTTTCATTGATCGCTAGGAAGTGTGCGGACTTAGTTAGACGATCCACGATCACCCAGATGGTATCGCAACCACCCAGAGTTCGCGGGAGCTTAGTGATAAAGTCCATCTAGATCTGATCCAATTTCCACACTGGGATCTCAGGTTGTTGAAGTAGTCCTGATGGCTTCTGGTATTCCACCTTGACTTTCGCACAAGTCAAACACTTGCTCACGTAGGTGGCTATATCCGCTTTCATGTTGGGCCACCAGTACGCGGCTTTAAGGTCTTGATACATCTTATCCGAACCAGGATGGACAGAGTATCGGGATTTGTGAGCTTCGTCCATGACTAGCTTTCTGAGGTCTCCGTAGAGAGGTACCCATATACGATTCATGAAATACCGGGCACCATTAGGTTTTACTTCCCAATCGCATTCCATCTTTCCCACAGATTCGGCCTTGATGTTTTCTTCCTTAACTGCTTCTAACTGCGCGTCGCGTATCTGTTCGGGTAACCCCGAATGAATGGTGAACTGTAGTGCTCGTACCCGACGAGGTTTCAAGTGCTCCTTCCTACTGAGGGCATCAGCTACCACGTTAGCTTTACCCGGGTGATACCGAATGGCACATTCATAATCGTTCAGGAGTTCAACCCAGTGACGCTGTCGCATGTTCAACTCCTTCTGGTCAAAGATATGTTGGAGGCTCTTGTGATCTGTATAGATTGTGCACTTTGTTCCATATAGGTAGTGTCTCCAAATCTTAAGCGCAAACACCACTGCTCCCAATTCCAGGTCATGTCTTGTGTAGTTTTTCTCGTGAACCTTCAATTGTCGGGACGCATACGCGATAACCTTATCACGTTGCATGAGTACGCATCCCAACCCCTGAATTGAAGCATCACAATATACCACAAAATCATCAGTCCCTTCCGGCAAGGACAGAATGGGTGCACTGCAAAGTTTCTGCTTCAGCAATTGAAATGCCGCTTCCTGCTTGTCACCCCAAGCATACTTGGTGCCTTTCTGGGTGAGGGTGGTAAGCGGTTGCGCGATCTTTGAAAATCCCTCGATGAAACGTCTGTAGTAACCAGCCAAACCCAAAAATTGGCGGATCTCTGTCGGTGTCCTGGGTGCTTCCCAGTTCTTGATAGCATCGATCTTGGCGGGATCAACGTGGATACCCTTTTCATTCACAATATGCCCAAGGAACTGAACTTCCCGAATCCAGAAATCACACTTTGAAAGCTTGGCATATAGTTTCTCCTGTTGAAGTAATTCCAGCAGTAATCGTAGATGTTCAGCATGTTCTTCTTCTCCTTTAGAGTAGATGAGTATGTCATCGATGAACACAATGACAAACTTGTCGAGATACGGTTTACACACGCGGTTCATGAGGTCCATGAACACCGCGGGTGCGTTGGTGAGACCGAAGGGCATGACCAAGAACTCATAATGGCCATACCGAGTACGAAATGCCGTCTTAGAGATATCCTCCTCCCTGACGCGTAACTGGTGATAACCGGACCGTAGATCAATCTTGGAGTAGTAGCTTGACCCTTGAAGCTGGTCGAAGAGATCGTCGATGCAAGGTAATGGGTATCGGTTCTTGACGGTAACCTTATTGAGTTCCCTGTAGTCGATGCACATGCGGAAGGTCCCGTCCTTCTTCTTGACAAAAAGGACCGGAGCTCCCCATGGTGAAGTACTGGGTCGGATAAATCCTTTTTCTAACAATTCCTGAAGTTGGGTAGACAGCTCTTGCAGCTCTGCTGGAGCCAGGCGGTACGGGGCCTTGGCGATAGGAGTTGCATGGTTCGCCAATTCGATTTCAAACTCTACTTGTCGATGTGGTGGAAAGACCAGGTAACTCCTCTGGAAAAACATCGGAAATGTCACGGATGACGGGGATATCTTCTATACGCTTCTCATCCTTAGGCTGCTCGGTGACCAGTGCGAGCAAAGCGAAGGAGTTCTTCCTCCGAAGATACTTCTGAGCTTGCATGTAAGAGATGATGTTTGTGACGGCGCCTGCACTCTCGCCTTGCACCATCAAGACTTCATCGTTAGAGAGCGGAATACGGATAGAATTCTCGAAGCAGTGGACTTCAGCTCGGACGTCGGATAGCCAGTCCATTCCGGCTACCACGTCAAAACTACCCAGGGTAGTTGTCATCAGATCAATGGTAAAGGTGTGACCCGCAAGTTTAAGTTGGCAGCCGGTTACTAAATGGGTCACATCTACAGATTTACCATCGGCTAGTTCTATTACATAATGGGTCTCTAGGGGTTTAGGCGTGAGATTTAGGTTCTTCCTAAAAGACTCAGATATAAAACTCCTATCCGCACCCGTATCAAAAAGTACAGTAGCAAAATGTTCGTTAAGGGGAAACTTACCGGTGACCACGTTCGAGTCGTTTCTGGCCTCTCCGTGGCCTAGCGTAAATGCACGACCTTTGGCACCTCCTGTGCCACCATTTCCATTGTTGTTGTTGTTATAGTTGTTGTTGTGGTTGTTGTTGTTCCCACCATTGTTGTTGTTGTTGCAAAGCTGTGGGCAGTCTCGTTTGAAGTGGGCAGTGCTACCACACTGATAGCACCCCCGGTTAATACCATGCTGCTGACCCTGGTGCTGATTCTGATTTTGTCGGGACATGATTTCCCCGCGACAATCCTTTGTCGCGTGTCCCACTTTGCCACATCGTTGGCAGCGATTTCCGGCGCAAGGGCCGTGATGATGGAGGTTACAACGATTACATTGCGGCTTTCGACCCACATAGCCGCTGGTGTTCTGGGTGTTGTTGGCGGACTGATTATTGTGGCCCCGATTGCTGTTGAAATTGTTGAACCGTTTCTGGTTCCCTTGTTGTGGCTGGGCTGACGAAGACTGTCGAGCAGGCGAGTCTTCAAATTTTCTTTTATTATCAGGGACAACTTCAGTTACACCCCGAGATAGCAACTTCTTTTGTTCCACCGCCTTATTGGTGAGTTTATGCGCCAGCCTGATCGCTAGATGCTCAGTCGCAGGGTTGCTAGCCATTACCATGCCCTGGATCTCGGGGACCAGACCCCAAGGTAAAACTCGAGTCGTTTTTCAATGGTGTTGGCCAGATCGGGGCATAGGAACACCAGATCATGATGTTTCGCCGTGTACGCTTCAATTTCAGATCCTACCATCTTATGGTTCCATAGTGCTTGCTCCAACTGCTGAACTCTATCCCGCGGACAGTACTCCTCTTTGATTAGGGCCTTAAACTCGGCCCAGGCCATTGTGTTTGCAGCAATAAGTCCACGCGTTTGGACTTGTGCGTTCCACCAAGTTAGTGCCCCATCCTCCAACGTTGAGGCAGCTACTTGACCTTGTTGGCCTCAAGGCAATTGCACATCTCGAACACCAATTCGGACTTTTCAATCCAACGGAGCAGTTCTATGGGTCCTTCTGCACCCGTGAATTTGCTCGGTTTCGCATCGAGGAACATCTTGTAGGGGTTAAGACCCCCTCCTGCGGACAGAGGATAGGTAGTCAGCGAGAAAGTCTACTAGCCCAACTATTAGATTTTCCCATGAAAATTTAATAATGGTTACCTGCTGGTGGGTTTTGAACACCTGCCAGAGCAGCATTCACGTGTTCTTGGATCATTGCGGCCAATTCTTCGGGTGTCATGTTGAGGTTTCCGCGACGTCCAGTTGCCATTTTAGATCTTCGCAAGACAACATAAACACACACCGATAAGTATATATATCCAATATAGTTATCCTACTCCATACTCAAATAATCCCTCAAATTATGTCAACCCAAATAAATTAAAAATCAAAAGGAATATTCGATTAAATAAGATTTCAACGTCTCACAAAATGCCAACCAAACATATCAGTTTAACTATAAAATTTCAAGTTCAAACATAAGTAGAAAATAAATAGACTAAAGGAAACAAAAGGGATAAGCGAGACGAGTCAGTCTTCTACGTCTCCATCTCCCAAATCGCTATCGTTGCCGTCATCCTCCGCGGCGTTTCTAGCTTCTACAGCCGGGTCTTCCTCCGGATCCTCCTCTGGATCCTCCTCTTCTTCCTCTACCGGCGCTGGAGGGGCCGGTGCTGGTGCGGGTACTGGTACAGGTGCCTGATTCTGTTCCAGTTCTTGAATGCTCCAGCTGGACTCAAGAACTCAGTCTTCGAGCCAGTCAGCCCTCAGCTGCTCAGCACGAAGATCTTTAGGTAAAGTGTTACGAGCTATCTTATTCTCATATTGCTCTTCCTCGAGCTCTCCAGTCTTACCCGTTAATTGTCGTATCATCCATCCCTGTGCTAGGATAGTTTCCTGCATTCTCTCTAGTTGTTCCTGTTGTTTTCTTATCATATCTCTAAGTAGGTCGTCCCCTACTTCTAACGAGTTAACCGGTTCGACCAGTATAGCGGTGGTCGGGCGTGAGGACGACTCCCCTCCTAGAGCGAGTCTTTTCCTAGCAGCTGAGCGTGTCTCTACGCCATGAGGTGGTGAAGGTTCGACCATAGGTGCCTTCCCGGGCGCCCTTGGTTGTAAAGGTTTGTCGGATGATGATGATGACATTGCCTGTTGGGTTGTGTAGTTAGTTACGAGTTGCGTTCATCACAATATGCATTTATATTTTACATAACTCAGTTGTAGTACAACACATAACAAGATATCACAGTTCAGTGCCAAACTAAGTCTAGTGTCGTGTAATCAGCTATAGTTTAGGTCTATTTTAATGCAAACCTGGTTCTCTATAGCTAGAGGCTCTGATACCAATCTGTCACACCCTCAAATTTCCACTTGCGGAGTTTTACCGCGAGGCGTGTGAACAAACCAGAATCTGAGACACTAGTAACATCGAACGACTCTATATGATTCGTTTATACGTTTTCCAAAAATTATTTGTTTACCTATTCATAGTTATTTTCAAATTACCTTAGTTTGGTTTCAAAGTTTAGCGGAAGCATTAGTTTTAAAGTTGAGCGGAAGCATTAACGTAAAGTAAAGTAACGGGAGCCAACACAAACGCCAAAACTAAAGAAAAACCCAAACAATATTCGTAAATGAGACTCGATAAAAGATGTCTTGATCAATGCAAATTAGTGCACCTAGAGCTCCTAGCGTCCTGAGAAACATGTAAAGAAACAAGTGTCAACATTAAAGAAGAGTGAGTTCATAGGTTTTTATAAGTTCATTAGTTCGGTTAAAAGTTTGTTTCCCCCGTTATCCCTAACCCGGAATAACGACATAGTTCCATTATTCCTAACCCGGAATAATAATGAAGTTGGTTCCATTATTCCTAACCCGGAATAATATTGTTGTTGGTTCCATTATTCCTAACCCGGAATAATATTGTTGTTTCGTAATTAAGTTCAATGTTAACATGTAAGTAGCGAGCCTAAAGTTATGTCACATAAGTGTTCGCGATCGAAGCTGACTGTTGTGCCTCCGTGTTGCCAGACCTATCACTGACCATGGCGAAAGTTAGGCCAAATTATTCACCCGTTGACCATACCCGGTCGGCTAGCGCGACTAGCTCGGGTGGGGCTTGTCGGGCCCAGTAGTACTACTTATAATTTCCCCGCTATCTAACCCAATACTAACGATCCGAGAGTTTGTCGAGGACTTCCGTGATATAGCTGCTTAGTGACCATAACATTAACTTAGTTACCGAGTAGTTTAACGACGTTAATTTCTCATAACGTAAAAAGATAGAGTTATAGAGTGTATACATGTTTCTCCCCCTGTTGTTTAAAACCGGATAAAAATAGGGGCCGTGAACTCACCTTTAATTGCTCGGTTAGTGTAACACAGAAGTAGCAAATGATGGGACCGCTAATTGCGTCCTAACAAGTCAATCGATTTAAAGTTAGTGTGTGAACACACTGATACAAACCCTACACATAACTAACACACAATGCGGCACACATGATAACAAATTCGAAAACACAATCATGCATGCAAAGTATTATCATACCAAAATAGTGATCAAACCAACTTATCATGAACACAAATCAACTCATACAACATTTTGGTACACACATTCGCAAGTTATCAAGTTTCAGCTTGTACGCTCATAACTAGGCTGTTTTCGAGGATTTTTATAAAATAGTTTCAACGTTATAAAAATTCCAATTTTTTTACAGAAGGTATCAACTAAACTGTAGAATTTTATGTAAATTTTTCAAGTCCTAACAATTTACCAATTATTCCTAAACATTTATATACTAGGCTGCAGTCAGATTCGTCGCTTTCTGACTGCAGTCCACGGGAGGAATTATTTAAAAAAAATCGTTCATTCAATTAACAAAATTCCAGTGGGAGTTTCCCGGAAATTCCTGTCTCCAATTGCTGTACAAATTTCATGACCCAACCCTCTACAGATTATGAGATCCGACTTGATAAACAACTAACAAATTTTCAGAATTTACACAGCTTCAGTTACTGCACTTAAATGACCACTTAAAAATATCAAACGACCTCAGAAAAATATGAATCCAGCGCCATTAGAAGCGTTTTTCAAAAATATACGTTTTAGGCTTTAGAAAATCCACTTTTCGATAAATAATAACCAAGTTACAGCCAATTGAAGTTGGCTGTAAACTCCATTCAGCAACCTGTTTTCGACTTTTATCGCAATAGAACACGCTTAAACGATCGAGACGTTAGATATAAATGATCAAGAACAGATTTATTAGTCACATATCATCATGTACATCATACTCATGCAAACCCTAATCATATAACATGATTTTTATCACAAAACACAGCCTATGATTCTTGTATCCAACTAAACATCATAATCGCAAAACTCGCACAATTAATCGAACTAAACATCATAACACTTTCATAACAATGATTCTACCATTACATACAAGCATGATCAAGAATTCATAAACCCTAATGTGATTTGCGAAACAATAAAAACCCTAACCTTGCAACGATGAAGATTAACGAACCGGGAACGAGATTGAAATCACTTCGGGTTTTGGAGGAAGTTGCGATCGAGAGAAAAGAGGGAGAGAGAGGGCTGCCGTCGGCTCTTTGAAGCTAGGGTTTAGGTTTGTTTTTTTTTTTTTTGAAACATAACACATACATGCATGCCTATTTATACCAAAACAAGGGAAAAAGAAAAGGAGAAAGGGTGGGGTGATTTGCGGCCGCACAAGGGGGGTTTGGGTGGGTAACTTGGGCCTCAAGTTTAGGCTAGTTACTTGGGCCACAAGGAAGTGAGGTCGACACGTTTCGCGGCTCGGTTCGGTTCGGCTATTTATTTAATATATAATTTTTTTATAAACTAATAATCACGAAATCAAAACATGATATAATAACTCACAAAACTTATAAACGTCTAATAACACATAGCACGTAATTCACTCGATAAGTTCACAAAGTTAGCGTAGTTATTTCGAGCGTGTAATTTAATTCTCCGAATCAAATTAGCGTAGGAATGAATAACCGTGAAGTAGTGCGTTTAAGATACCTGAAAAACCGGGATGTCACATTATCCCCATGTTGAAAGAATTTTCGTCCCGAAAATTGAGTAAACGGGGTTTAGAATGCAACGCACAGGTTTAGAATGCAACGCACAAAGATTCAGTTTGTTAGCAATGGTACAAAAAATTCCCAGGCTGTCACAATTGGATATGCCAAAAACGGTAGTTCACATTGTTTTCTTGTATATGAATCCAAGAATCCTGATGTGCACAAGGACTCTATCATAGAGACAAGGCCAGGAAATGTGACTTAGTTTGAAGAAGAGTTTCCAATGTTAGTACAAACTCTTGCGAGTTCTTCAAATCATGCAAGTTCATCAACAATGGTTGATGAGATTTTTCGAGAGGAAACTCAAGAATAATTAGAGGCTGAAGAAGGTGAGCCAAGAAGAAGTAAAACGCAAAGGACTGAGAAATCCTTTAGGCCTGACTTTCCTTACATACATGGTTGAGAGTGAGCCTCAAACCTATCGAGAAGCAGTCACCTCTTCAGATGGACCTCAATGGAAAGAAGCCATCAAGAGTGAAATTGATTCTATCTTGCAAGAATCATACTTGGGAGCTAGTAGATCTTCCACCAGGGTGCAAGCCACTTAGATATCGATGGATATTTAAGCAAAAGATGAAAGCTGATGGCTCTGTCGACAAGTATAAGGCAAGGCTTGTGATCAAAGGGTTTAAACAAAAGGAAAGTCTTGACTATTTTGACACATACTCGCTTCTAACTAGAATAACCTCTATTAGATTGGTTCTTGCAATTGCAGCGTTGAGAAATTTGGAAATACATCAAATGGATGTAAAAACCGCATTTCTCAATGGGGAATTAGAGGAAGAGATTTACATGGAGCAACCAGAGGGTTTCTCTGCTCCTGGCCAAGAGGGCAAAGTGTGTAAACTCGTCAAGTTGTTATATGGCTTGAAGCAAGTTCCATGATAATGGCAGCAAAAGTTTAACCAAGTTATGCTTAACAATGGTTTCAAAATAAATGAATGTGATAAATGTGTGTATGTGAAAGACACTTGTAAAAGTTATGTGATCTTATGCCTTTATGTAGATGATATGCTTATCATTGGGAGTGATGATAAGATGATCAGATCTACTAAAGATATGTTGAAAACGAGATTTGACATGAAAGATATGGGTCTAGCTGATGTGATTCTTGGAGTAAAGATCATTAGAACTCAAACTGGTTTGGTGCTAAATCAATCTCGTTATGTTGATAAGATCTTTCAAAAGTTCAATCTAGAGGACACGAGTGTAGCTCAAACTCCAATTGATACCGTTCAACATTTGTCAAAAAATAGAGGCGAGAGTGTTGCTCAATTGGAATACTCAAGGATCATCAGCAATCTTATGTATCTCATGTCATGTACTCGGTCAGACTTAGCATATGTTGTAAGTAGGCTAAGTAGATATACTAGTAATCATAGTTCAGAGCACTGGAAGGGTATGACAAGATTATTAAGGTATTTGAGATACACAAGAAACTATGGACTACATTATGGCCAAAATCAAGCTGTTGTGGAAGGATTCAGTGATGCCAACTGGATATCCGATATGAAAGATTCCAGATCTACAAGTGGTTATGTGTTTACCCATGGAGTAGCAGCTATATTTTGGAAGTCGTCCAAACAAACACTTATAGCTAGATCCACGATGGAATTTTAGTTTATCGCGTTAGATAAAGCTGGAGAAGAAGCAGAATGGTACGTCAATTCTTAGAATATGTTCCAAGATGGCCTAAGCCTGTGGCGGCTATTTGCATACATTGTGATTGCCAATCAACTATTTGTAGAGCTCAAAATGCAATATATAATGGTAGATCAAGGCACATACGACGTCGGCATAACACGATACGACAACTACTCTTAACTGGAGTTATCACGATTGACTATGTGAAGTCAAAGGATAATATTCGGATCAACTTACAAAAGGCTTAAGTAGAGAGGTTCGTCAATGAGAATAGGACTAAAGCCCTTGGAGTAAGTTTGTACAATGGAAAACATATCCTAGAAGATTGGAGATCCCATGATCTAGGCTCAATAGGACCACCCAACTATACGAACTGAGGTCACTGTGGGGGAGTACCTCAACATACAAAAGGAGTTACAAACTTTCTAGTCTGTTCCTACTTAAATCAGTGATATTAAGAGAGGTTAAGCATATAGCTTTTAATATTTGTAAATCACCTATGTTAGAGAGAAGTGGGGTCGCTTCAAATGAAATTGGGGCACAATTCTTAGAGCTTTCGCAGAACCAGGATAGTGTTCCTTGACCATAACGGACACAACTATGAGGGGTTAACCAGACCAGGAAGAGGAATGTGTGATGTGTAATAATGTCTACGTAAAAAGGGGTTGGTTCAAGGACATCGCGTCTACTAACGGCTAGGAGACTAAGTATATGTCACAAAGGAGGGTTCAAAAGGAAACTTACCTATCCTGAATTACTTAACTGCTGAAATTTTATCGTGACACTTGAGTGTGTAGGATGATCTTCATTTATGTGGGGGATTGTTGGAAATTATGAAAAATAATATTATATTAATGATTAATATAATACTTATTTAGTGATGAAAGCAAAATGAATGAGAGATCATAAGCTTTAATTGTGTGTTGGAACTTTAATGTGTGGGAAGTTGTGTTTGTCTCACATTGGTGGAGAGATAAATTTTTTGTTGATTTATATTTATAATTCTCTACACGAGTGTAAGTCACACCCAGTGGCAGCCAGGAGGGTGCGAAGCACCTGACACGCGCAAGCACCCGGGCACGGGACCGGGACGAGGGCGATAGACACAATGTGGTGCTTTGATGGCGCACTTTGCACTTATACAAAGCTTTGTGCTTTGTTTAGGATACGGATATAGAAATTTCGTATGGTTCATAGCACACACTCTACTTCCACAGAAGTTCCTAAGTTTGCATCCTGAGAACTCTTGTTTCAGGTGCTTGGCTATCGCCGGCAGTACAATCTGCTCTGTCTGTTGTACCATGAGAAACAGACGGGTTCACCTGGATGGCTCGAAATCTGTTTTAAGGGAAGTGTGACCTTCACGTGCCTCAATCACCATTGTTTTATAACTTCTTTGTAATTTGTTTCTCTATTCGGTTTTGTATTGTATTTTAATTCGGTCTACTTCAGTTCATGTTAATGTAATTCGAATTTAATTAATAAAGTTATTAATTTATTTTGTAAACGAATGCCCTACATATCTCAAATAGAAGTGATATTCTGATTAAAAAAAAACATTGATCAAAGAAATTTAAATTTTATATATATATCGGATATTTACAGAGATAAAATTTTTTTAATCATCACAATCATACCTGAAAAACTATATATATAGAATTTATAACATTTTAAAGAATATAAGTTATCGTTGAATTTTACATATGTATTGAATATATATTTTTTTGCGACATAATAAAAATAGATTCTTATTACATAAACCCTAATTTATAAGCCATGAATTACGATAAAAAAATCGTAGAACTAGAAGGGTATTAATTTATTGATTATATTATATACATACAATATTGTTTTAACTAAATTTAAAAACAATGTTTTAACATGAATAATTAGTTAGATTTTATATTGAAACGAGAGATTAGATTAGATATTTAATTTATATTTACTTATTAAGAAAATACTATTTAATCATATATTACGTTTGTAAAGTCCAAAACTTTGATATTTGAGTGTTTGCAGAATTTTCGAAGTTTCAAAAAAGATTTTTTTTCATAACTACAAGATGTATAAAATCTCGTTAAGAACCTGATCAAGTTTTGAAGCTTTTTTTTTTTTGTAAATAGGTAATAATTTAAAACATAAATAGATACATATAACAGATGTTTAACATGATGAACTAAAATAAAACTTGTGAATCTAATCTCAATTTAACCCAAAATTGTATTAATTATGGGTTATTTGGAGAGGTTAAAGATAAGAATAAAACAAGTCTCTAACGCAATTCAACATTGTATGAGTTACAATACGGATCATGTATAAGAGAATAATGAATAATGATGAAATAATTTTTTTTTTGGTAATTTTACGTATAAATAAATACCAAAGTAACAAATTACAAACAAGTGGCAGGTAAACGGGCAACAAGCTGCGCCACAACCCCCTTTTGAATTGCAAAACCAATCCTACTAAAGACGAAACGGTCCTTAAAGGTTGAAAGATTACTATTCACAACCTGTTGGACCATGTTTAGAAATTCCACAGCCTCTGGGGCTAGGGACTCAAATATATCAAAAGCGAATGGATAAACACGTGTTGATTCTCTAAACAAGTCTTCTCGTGTTTAGCGACGTTGCCTGATTCCGCCTTTAACGCAGCCTGGCCAGCAACAAACCCATCATCCCTGAGTCCAACAAGAAAGGACACTCCTGTAAGGTCCACACAAGCGTGTTTTCCCCTAGCCCACCCAAACACAAGAATATCAGCTGGCCGAAGAGTAGACCTCCCATCGAGCGGATCCGTCAGAAAGTTCACCGGAGCCTCCTTTTTCGCCGAAATCCCTGCCCGCTTTAGAACATCATAGAGAATATCTCTTACCAAATCATGTCGGTATTTAAAACCAGGTAACTCCTTACGATGGACCGCATGTTCGCCAAAAGTATCTAAACAAGCCTTGCGACAAACTGGGCAGGGCTCATCAACCGGAAACAGAGGGATCATTAGCCGGTACTTAAGAATTGCTCGGTATTCCACTGCTGACATGTGTTGGCCTAGTCCTTCAATGGGGATAACTATCAGAAAATCCTGAGAATGAGGTGCCCGGAGACAATCAAACACAGCTTTCTGACGAGGGGATAAACTAAACTTCTCTCCCAAACACTGGACAGTTCTACTAAATAGGGCACTCGCCAAAGTTCTGGGCTTTAGGGGGGGGGGGTGTCCTTATTAGAGAAACCACAAAGATCAAAATCCGGAAAGGACATGTGCATGCAATTCAACGCGCACATATAATCAGAATCTAACCCAACAATACCACAGTCTCGAAGAATGTGGTCCTGTAAACTCCAAGATTGCGCCCTCGAGGCCACAAAAGCATACGTGGATACATCCTCAGCCTGATAACGTGTTATGGACAATATGATATACCTTACGATGATGTGATCCAAAGCAAACGTGCTGATAACGTGTTATGGACAAGCCTAATAGCAAGATCATTTACAATAGAATACATGGACTATTTATAGGGAGAATAAACTTGGAGAATAAGTTGGTTTATATTAGGAGTTGATAATCTAAATATAATTCTTTATAACAATTTAGAGTTTTTCTTTTCACGCAATAATCGTTTTATGTATATAGTTTTTGGTTGAAATGGCAATGACTCGGATTTCTAATTATTCGCCCTAAATTGATTATCGTTATTTAATATATAATTTTCTTATTTAGTCTTTAATCTGCCATTAATAAAATAAAATAAAGCTTTGAACTTGGAATTTAATTAGGTTGCTTTTATTTTGTTAAAACTTGCGTAGTGGTATGAGAGCCTGGAATAACGGGTTGCATGGAAAAAAATGTAGTTTGGTGCTTCTCCGTAGACAGAACCCCATCACCATTGTAGTCTCGACAACCATTTGGTATTGATTCTGCAAGCTTTCCAATGCCAGATGGTACCTTTGTAAAAGAGAAAAAAAATGTTTTTAAAATGTGTTCAAGTGGGATTGCTTTGAACAAGCAGAATCTCTGAGGTTTCTTCTTGATTGATTCTGAATATGTTGTTTTGTTTTGTTAACAATAGGCAAAATTGTTCTGAATTTCGTTTTTATGTTTATATCACATTGATCTCAGCTAAGTGCAGATGCTTAAAATCTTCTTTGGTTTATTTGTTATAGAGTGATATTAGTTAATTGGTATCATAACCACAGGAGTTGCAGAAAATTTTGGGTGACTACAACAGTATAAAAATATGAACTCGAAAGTAGGGATGAGCATATGGTACCGGTATCGAACCGTACCGGGTATATTCAGTACCAGTTCCCATATTCCCCGTTTTTCGGTACCGGTATTGGTACGGTACCAGTTTTCCCGTTTTCCGAAAGTACTGGTACCGGTTTGATACCAAACCGGTACCATACTCATCTCTACGGGTATCCATGGATCCTGGAAAGTGTCTTGCCTATGGATTTTTCGATATAGGTAGTACCAAAAAGCTCGTCCGACACTCAGTGGCGGATCTAGAAAATAATCGTAGGGGTAACGTTTTATGAAAAAAGGAGTAACGAAATCGAAAAAACGTAAAAAAAAAAGATCAAATTTTTCCAAAATTTACACTACCGTTGGAGCGCCAAAGGGTAGCGGAAGCTACCCTGCGTCTAAGGTATCTCCGCTCCAGCCGACACTCAAAACTATTAACCAGGCCCAGTACATGAGAAGTTTCAGCCCAATAAATATAAAACCGGCCCATTACTTGATTCATACAGTTTTGCCCTAATCCACTTCATTGTTGCAAAGCAGCTTCCTACACGGCGGTGTTTCAACGGAATCGCCGGAAAAAGTCGTCACCTATTACGCCTCCATTGACTTGAAATACTACTGTATGTGTCTATAACTTGATTGTTTCTGTGACGGTTTGTTTGCTCACTTATTCACCCAATTTGTAGTTAGGGTTTTTGATTCTGAATGCACTGCGTTGGGATATATTGTTATAGAAACTGTAGATTTGTTCTTTGATTATATGTGTCTGTGAAATTGTTTACAAGTTTGGGTGTTGTTTAAGATTGAATAAGCCAAGAAGGATTGTTTATCATTAGTAGTTTTCCACTTTTGTGCATTTGAGTTTAATACTTGTAGCGTTGTATGGCTTGAAAAGCAAGATGATTGTTTATTAAAAAATGTTTTGAATTTGTTATGTCAACTTCATTTTTTGTAATTCGCTTTGATGTTTGTGTGTGTTTTCTAAGATTGGTTTTTTATATACTATATTCATTTTAGATGATTTTTTTTTATATTGTGCTACGCTAATACATATGAACATTGTCTAATGTTAGCTTAACTAGTTAGAATTTCGTTGGATTTTGGCGGTCAGATAAAGATGGAATTTAGTTTGCCTTTTAGGCTGTCATAATGTGATTTAGTTTTTTCTTAAGGACGTGCAGATTTAGACTCAATTTCTTCGGCTGTGGGTCAGTGTGATTTAGAGCCAACAGATAGAAATGTGTTATATTAAGAATAGTTACAAGTTGTTTGCAGGTCAACTCGGCCAGTTTGACATGTACGAAATTTGATATCTTTTAACCAATCAACGTCATCCAACAAGTTCTAGTGTCAGATAGCTCTTGTGTTATGTTTTTTTTTATTTGTCAATGAGCTTAAATCTAAAGTCTCTAAAGTAAAATACCATGCTTTTAAATCGACGTTCTCATATTGTACATTTTCATTTTGGGGCAAAGATTAATACCTTACGCTTTCATTCTCTTAAATCAACGTTTTTATTTGGGGCAAGGATTAATAGCGCACTCTTTTCATTCCATTTTTATGCTTTTTTTAACACGAAGTATAGTGGTAAAAAGATTTAGTTGTGGACATTGCAGAAAATGGCGTATGCAGCATTGATGCCAGCAAATTTGAGGTTAGAAGGTTCCCATGTTCAGATTCATATGACCACTACGTCATGCTTGAATTTGGACACTGTGAGCAAAGGTTATCATCTCTTTCATTTACACGTTTTTTCTTTTCCAATATCATAGCTGGTGACGTAATTTTCATTTGAATATGTTTAGTTAAGTTAAATGGATTGTATTCATTTTTGTAGTTTACGTGCCCATGAAGCAGCTATATTATCATCTAGTAACAAATATGGTCATAAGTTTTACATTAAGAGTAACATCTCTCACGTTACGGAATAACAAGTTATTAAGTTAAAGGTGCTCTTAAAACTTAATAAATCAGTAATAAGTATATTGCATGTAGTATAAGTTCTTTTTTTTTGTTCTTAACAAGGTGATACTGTTGTAAAACTTTGACAAACACTGAAAAGTTAAATTATTTGTAAAATTTTTCTTCATTTTTAGCTAGTTTATTATTATACTTTAACTTCAATCTACCTATGTATCAATCTATGTGGGTTGTAACTTTATTTTACATAACAGTTAATTATATTAAATTGAATGCTCTACAGATTTTGTTCGTGGAGTGAAGACTAACAAACTGAAAGTCAACGCACCAGTCAAAATGCCGACTAAGGTTTCGCACATCAAATCTGCATTAATGTCCCCTGTTGAAGGTACATAGCGTATGCTAATCAAGGGAAATTTATTTGGATAACTACACAAACTTATTAAACAATTTCTATTAATTGTTAGAGAAGACGGGGTTACAGGACTTTTTACACATTAACGATTTTGACAAGAGAACAATATTAAAGATTTTGGACAGAGCCAAAGAAGTGAAGGCATTGTTAAAATCTGGAGAGAGAACATATCTTCCGTTTAAGGGGAAAACATTGGCTATGATCTTTGCTAAGCCTTCCATGAGAACTCGGGTTTCGTTTGAAACCGGCTTTTATCTACTTGGTGGTCATGCTATTTTTCTGGGTCCGAAAGATATCGAAATGGGTAAGCGGGAAGAAACTCGTGATGTTGCTCGTGTTCTATCTCGCTACAATGACATCATCATGGCTCGTCTTTTTGCTCATCAGGTTAGCTTACAAGCTAGGTTAAAGAATTTAATTTTTCGGTTTTTATTACAAAAGTGAAAACATGTCAATAATAAGAGTTAATTGCCGTATTCGTCCTTGTGGTTTGTCCAATAATGCTAATTTTGATCAAATTTCAAATTTGTACCAATTTCGTCCATGACATTCTTGAAATATGCGAGTTCCGTCCAAAAACTAATGTCTGCTGTTTAATGAAGGGTAAAACCGTCATTTTAATGAAGGGTTAAAACCTACTGTTTAAGAAAAAGAGGAAAATGACGTTTTACCCTTCATTAAACGGTTGGTTTTAACAGACGGTTAAGTTTTTGGATAGAACTGGCACGTTTTAAGAATGTCAGGGACGGAAGTGGTACAAATTTGAAATTTGGTTTGGACTGGCTTAATTGGACCAAGTACAGGGGTCGAAAATGGCAACTAACACCAATAATAATAAAAGAAGTGGTATTTGATGTTTTATGCCGTAAAATACACTTTGGGTGACTTGCAACTCATTTGATTTTACCTGCTTGACCATAATGCGTATCGGCTTTTTTATTAGTCTTTTGTCACAATCAGTGACCTAATGGTGTAACATGGTATCACATATGGGTATCGTAGGACCTTTTGGATCTGGCTAAGTACGCAAGCGTCCCGGTAATCAACGGTCTGACCGACTATAATCATCCTTGCCAAATCATGGCTGATGCTCTTACAATGATAGAACACATTGGTCAAATTGAGGGAACCAAGGTACATTATCTTTCTTGAGCTTTAAAGTATCGAGTTATTTGACTTGGTAAACATATGTACTTTAATATGATCATTTAACTCAGGTGGTCTATGTTGGAGATGGAAACAATATTGTACATTCATGGCTGTTGCTGGCTGCTGTAATACCTTTCCATTTCGTATGCGTGTGTCCCAAAGGTTTTGAACCTGATGCAAAGACGGTTGAAAAGGCTCAACAGGCTGGAGTGGGAAAAATCGAGATTACTCATGATCCAAAAGAAGCTGTTAAAGGGGCAGATGTTGTTTATTCAGATGTTTGGGCCAGCATGGGCCAAAAGGAAGAAGCTGAATATCGTCGCAAAGTATTTCAGGGATTCCAGGTAACCGTCACACTTGTCCTGTGTTGGTATGATAATTAGGGATGAAATGGGCGGGTGGGGCAGTTTAAATTATATTTAATAAAATGAACCTTTTTTTTATTTGTTTTTGTAGGTAGATGAAGAACTTATGAAGTTAGCTGGACCACAAGCTTACTTCATGCACTGTTTACCAGCAGAAAGAGGAGTTGAAGTTACTAATGGAGTCATTGAAGCTCCTAACTCCATTGTTTTTCCACAAGCGGAGAATCGAATGCATGCACAAAATGCAATCATGCTACATTCACTAGGCCTTTAAACAGTCTTACAGATCCGGAGGTGTAGTCTGTATGTTTTGCATTTGTAGTCTCAACTTTGACTCGAGTTTGGTTGTTGGGTTTGGCCACATTTGACTTGTTAAATATCGTACGATCGAGATCTTATGGTTTTAGAATAAGGGAAGCTTTTCTGGTCATATGATGTGGGAATTACTTAAGTTCCGATTCTTGGGAAGTTTCTGCAGAACTCGCTTGGCTTGTTTCGCTAACAAATACATAATGAAGCAAAATATTGCAGCTCCGACCACAAAGGAATATCACTAAATCTCCCTCATTTCATACGACGTTGTCTCATAAATGTTTTCATCACTTTTGAGTATCAAAAAGATCCAATAAATCCCCTTACGGCTATGATATTGTCCTCCTAGATGCTAAGACAAAAAATTAATTAGAATATCATAAAATACCATGACATCAAAGGCGATCAACATTGTATTAAAGTAAGACGATCGTTTCTGATACATTTTTAAAATAACAGTAAAGTAAAGTTTTAGTCTAAACACTTTCAATCGCAAGTACAACTCTCATTTGGAAAAATTCAACACTCTAGTCTCTGACATTGTACTTTGCATGGGGTAAGTTTTTAGTTCTAAATCCCTGGTGCAAACTAACAATGAATCAAGCCCCTGGTGCAAACTGCCGTTAGTTAACCGATAGTTGACTTGAGCATCAAAGTCTTTTTACACTCATAATGAAGTGAACATGGTAATTTCGGTTTTAGAAATCCTTATAACATATACCATCCCTGTTAAAGCCCTCATTTGCATAACAATATCCTTCCTTCTTCTCCGGTAAGAAATGCTAGTTGCAGGTCCTTGCATGTTGCTACAACATATACAAGACCAAGAATAGTAATGATATCTCTGGGGTAAAAGGGTTCAAGTTTTCGGTTAGCCTAACGCAGGTCGTGGGGTCCCTCCACGTTTGCAGCATGTGGAGTTGGATCACTTAGTTATTGTTGTTTTTAATTATGTATTGAAGAATATTCAACCCAAATTTTTTATGTTCAGTGTGATTGTATTGTAGTGAGTAAAGAATAGAACATGCGATGAGCAAGTTCTAAAGATGAGAAGTGAGATCAGATCAGAGAGATTCGGAGTGTGTTGTGAAGTGACCAGGCCTGCTACTTATAGAGGAAAGGGTCTTCTAAAAAGAGAAACTTTTGACTAGTGATCCTTGGTTGCAGTGGAGGGTTTGCCCTTTTTGGTAGGTTAAAGGCTTTGAACCTTCGGGTAAAAGAGTGTATTCTCCCACATGCTCTTGTTGCGGCTTAGTAGGAGAGTTCACACGTAAAGTGTGATGTGACCGGACACTGTCTTGTCCTTTTTGTTGTTCACAATAGATGGCCATTTTCGAACCCTTTTGGCTTTCAACCTTTTAAGCTATGTTATACTATAATCAGTTTATTAAGCTTTGAGCTATCCACGTCATCAGCCCCCCCCCCCCCCCAAGTCAGAGGTATGTGGGATGTAAACTTAAATGCTTCTAACTTATGTACACATTTATTATTGCTTAAAGGCTTCAAGGCTTGAAAGGTTGATGTGCGGTTGAGTTTTTGGATTTGAATTTTAAAATGACAGTTGATATGATAGATGGCAGTTTCTACAGGCGGCGATTATAATACTTTGTGTACTAATAATAATAACTACCGGACTTTATTTTTCCTTTTCTTCATCGCAAAACTGCCTAACTCTTCACATTCCTCTCAAACTTACACTGATTCCTTCCTTCGATCCAGGTTAGTTCTTTCTCTTTTTTCTTTCTTTGTTTCCTTTCGAACATCTCTCCTGGGTGCTAAGAAGGATTTTTCTGTAAGTTATTCTCGCCTCACTCAAGAGAAAGTTGAGGCTTTCTGCAAAGAATGGGGGATCGATCCAAAGTTTAATCTGGTGGCTCCGGGTTTGGACAAGTCGATCGATCAGTGTCCTGCTGGTTCAATTGCTTTGTATTGTCGTCATTTCGAGTTTCCAATTTACGTCATCCGTTTTCCCTCTTTGTTCTCAATATTTTAGAGTACTATCGAGTGTCTTTCGGTCACTTACACCCTCAAGGTCTTGCTAGGGTTTTACACTTTGAGGTTTTGTGTCGTGCCTTGGGTTATGATCCGACATTGTTGTTATTTTGCCGCTTCTTTCGTTTGGCCAAGAACGGCGATTGGTTCACTTTTGAAATATCTCAGGTTGATGTGTGTTTGATTTCGTCGTTGGTTACCACTCTCGGTTCTTGGAAGGATCGATTTTTTTGGGTGTCCGATTCCATCATACCTTTTAAACTTGTTTGGAGGCGTCCTGATGCTGTTCTAAATGAACTTGAACCTTCTGAGTCTGAAATAGATAGTTGGTTGTTAAAAAATCTTAGGGAGCGTCCTTCGAGGCTTCGTCTTTTTCCTAAACACCTTTTGGTGTTGACGTGTGTGAGCACACTATGAGACAAGCCGGACCGTGACCCTTTGATCATGAGGGATGGTAAGGGTATGATACTTGCTTTGCATGTTTGTTTATTGTGTTTTTTTTGTATGTTTTGCTTATGTTGTATTTTGCTTGTTGTAGTCATATCTGCTTTAGACTTTATCAAGAGTGATAATACCTCCGATGTTGTGTTTGGGGATTCTGAGGTTACACCCGGCGAAGATGCTGTTGCCAGGAATGCTGAGCATAGGTTTGAGGGTTCCGATTATGTGAATGTCCCAAATGTCAAGGGTTTTACCAAGGCTGGTGCTTCCAAGCCTTCTACTCGCTGCTCAAACTGTCGTTTGATAAAGGCTGCTGACCAATCGTCGCCTCTGAGCCAATTGAGCTGAGTGATGACATAGAGGCTTCAGATGATCTGGAAGTTGGGGTTGAGGGAAAGTCAAAGAAAGACAATGAGTTGCCTAATTGGTAAGGGAAACAAGGCATCGAGTAAGAAGGTTATGAGCTTGAAGGGTTCTGGGAAGGGTGGTGAAGGTTCCACCAATGTTAACCATAGAGATGTTTATGTGCTAGACTGGAAGGTCATAGTTGGTGACAACCTCAAGTCTTCATCCGTTTGTGAGGATGTTCTTACTCACTTTGCTCCTCCCGCTGTTCGAGACTCTTGTTACTCTATGGACGATAACCTGATGATCTCGAAGATGATGATGGGTGCTTGCAACCTTGCTGCTTTGCTTTCTAAGGGGGTATCCCGGTTTCGCAAGAGAATGCAAGAGTATGAGACATTCTCAACGAAGAGGGATGGGACGAAGGCTTCGATGACTGCTTTGAAAATGGAGGCTGAGGGTTATGCTGAAATGGAAAAAAACTGTTGTTAAGGATTGATGAGTTTTCTTCTCAACACAAGACTGAGATGGCAGAGTTGGAGAAACGCTTGGAGGCTGACAGGGTTCAGGTAAGGGTTGATAGGGCTGCCGTGGAGGTTTAGAAGAAAACCTTCTTGGAGGAGAAGGAAAGGCTACAGGCTTCGGTTGCCTAAGCAACCGTCGACAACATGGCTCATTGAGCATGGCTTCCAACAGGTAGTTACCTACCTTCTCCATTCGTCAGAGTTTAACAAAGCCTTGGCTAATGTGTAAATAAGCTTCTGGCTCATGGAAGACACCAAGGTCTAGTTGCTGGTTACAAAGCTTATAAAGCTTGTGAGTCTGGGCAGCCTCAGGAAAAGTCTTCTCTTTTTCAACCCAAGGCCTTCGAAGTCTTCAAGGAAACTATTTTGAAGATGGAGCATATGACTTACCCCTATGTGGGTAAAGTCTCTAAGTGTTTTGGTAAACCTTTTTCTGTCTTGCAGGAGCTGAAACCCCCTGTCCTCAATGAGGTCGTGTGTGCTGAAGTGCTAGAGTCTCTTTCCAAGAAGCATCTTGCTCTGGTGATAGTGAATAGACGTTTTCTAAGGGTGGTGAAGGCTCGAAGGAAGCAAGCCTTGAAGCTTCCAAGGCAGCAAGTGAAGGTGGGAGAAAAAAGAAGAAGGCCAAGAAATCCAAGAGTGGTGAAGCAAGTGCAACAAAGGCCACTGTTTCTAATGCTGCCAATTAAAACACTTTAAATTTTATTCGTAGCTTTCTTAGTACCTAAAACAATATTATGTGATGTATTTTGAAAAAGTAGTTATGTGGGAAACCTTTAAGGTTTATAGCCTTTAAGGCCTTGTGTTATGGCTTAAAACTAACATTCTTAATGTTTTGTTCTACTTTCTCCTTGTGTGTTGGTGATTACGCAACTGTCTTGTTATATCATTATATACCTTTTATCAATTATACTTTAGAAAGTTCAGTGCTGCAGTCACATAGCTTCAAGGTAATTTAGATAAAAGATATATGTTACCTATCCTATTTACGACATTGTTTGATGTCTTCTTATTTCGTAAGCCGTTTATGAGGCTTAAGGAACTATTGGTGTAGGCTGTCCAGACCCGTCTATGAGACAAGTTAAAAAAATTTATCAAAGTCTCATGGAGTTGTATTGACTTAGGAACTCACCCCGTATATAGGTTCATTTAACCCTTGAACCTATTGAGTGATATGGCCTGGGAGCTCATCCCCTTACATGACCCTTGCCATGGAGTGTTTTGCTAGGTTCTCAACCTGATTTCGAATAGACAAAGACAAGTTTTAATAAAGAATGTCATCATTCATTCATTAAACTGTAATTCACTTGCAAAGGAAAGATAGAACAATTCTACATCCATACAACATTCTATCTACACATGATACCGTTTAAGGTTTTTGCCATTCCAATGGCGAGGAAGCTTTTTGCCTTCTGCGTCGGCTAGCTTATATGACCCTCCTTTGTGTGTTTCGAGAAAGGGGTAAGGTCCTTCCCACTTAGGACCAAGTTTTCCTTGGTTTTCTTTTTTGCTTGCTTCGTTGTTATGGAGAACCAAGTCCCAAGGCTTGAATCGTTCATATTTTACCCGGATGTTATAGTAAGCATCCATCTTCTTCTTATACTTTGCTTCCCTTATAGCGGCTTAGTCACGAGCTTCTTCTAGGAGTTCCAGGTTCAACATGGTTTCGGCCTGGTTGGCCTCAAGATCGACGTTGACTGTTCGTTGTGTGGTAACTCTCTGCTGGAATGAAAGCTTCCAACCCAAACACTAAGCTATAAGGTGTTTTCTTATGACTTGTTTTTTTTCGTTTGTTCGGATTGCCCATAGGACATTGGGAAGTTCTTCAAGCCATTGGTTACCATGTCTTCCCAACCTGGCTTTTATCCCTTCCATGATACTTCGGTTTGTCCTTTCAACTTGGCCGTTTGATTGAGGATAGGCCACTAAACTAAACACTTATGTAATTCTGAACTCTTTGCACCATGAGCTAAAGGTCTTCTTAGCAAACTGTTTGCCATTCTCTGTGACCAGTACCCCTGGGAGCCCAAAGTGGCAAATTATGCTTTCCCGCACGAAGTCAAGGATTTGCTTTCCTGAGATCTTCCCAACGATTTTACTTCTGGACACTTCGTGAAGTAATCCACGACCACCAATAAGAACTTTACTCCTCCTTTGGTCGGTGGGAAAGGACCGATGATGTCCATTCCCCATTTATGGAATGGCCAAGCTGAGGAGATGGGAACAAGATCATGTTTGGGACTTTTAAGTACCGGTGCATGTATCTGACAAGCTTCACATTTTCATAATTGTTTAGTAGTATCTCGGTGCATGGAGGGCCAAAAGTATCCAAGGTTCATCAGCTTTGAAACTACTGATCTTGGGCCATAATGAGCTCCACATATTCCTTCGTGTACTTCCTTGATCAGATATTGGCTTTGTTTCGGGCCAACACATCGAGTTGTGGTGAAAGGTAACCTTTTTTGTAAAGGGTTTCTCCTTGCAGCAAATACTGTCTTGACTTGATGCGAACCCTTTTAGCCTCTGTCTGATCATTAGGTAACTCACCATTTTTTAGGAACTTTATAATGGGAGTCATCCAATTTGGCCCTTCTTCGGTGATCACATCTTGCACCTCAAGTTCCTGAATGGATGGTGACTTCAACATTTCAACTAATACTTTCTTGGTGAGATGGGAAAATTTGAGAGATGCAAGCTTGCTTAGTGCATCAGCTCTCTTGTTTTGAAAACTTCGGAACCTGTTTGATAGCACATGTTTGAAACGTGTTAATCAATTATTTTGATTTCTCCCGGTATTTCTTCATGTTGGGTTCTTTTTCTACATAGTTGTCGTTCACTTGACTTGAGACAAGCAAAGAGCCTGTGAAGACTTGAATCTTTTGAACCCCCATTTCTTTGGCTAGCTTCAGCCCAGCGATCAATGCTTTGTATTCGGCTTCATTATTGGTGGTCTGAAATTCAAGCCGAAGAGCATATGTAAATTCTAACCCTTCAGGGTTGATTAAAACTAGCCTAGCTCCTGACCCTACGATACTGGAAGCTCCGTCGGTAAAAAGCTTCCAAGTTTCAGGGTTAGATGGTTCAGGGATAGTTGTGTTAACTTCCGTTGTGACTTCTTTAGGGACTTCTACAATAAAGTCAGGTGAGACTTGGGCTTTGACAACTTTTCTTGGAACGTAAGGGATTTTGTGTTCACCTAGTTCCACAGCCCATTTGGCTAATCGTCCAGAATTTTCTAGAATTTCAAGCACACTCTTAATTGGTGCGTCAGTGACCACTTGTATCGGGTGTGCCTGAAAGTACCTTCGAAGCATTCTAGCCATTTGGACTAGGGCTAGAGCAAGTTTTTCCAAAGGAGGATACTTGATCTCTGCTAATTTTAAGGTTTTGCTGAAGAAGTAAATGGGTACCTGAACCTTGTTTCGTTCAATGGTCAGAACCGCACTTATGGCTACTTCCGCAACTAAAAGATAGACAGAGATCGTTTCTCTGGTTTCCGGAGCCATAATGGCTGGGAGTGAAGCCAAGTGTTGCTTCATTTGGTTGAAAGCTTACTCCGCTTCTTCAGTCCATCGAAAGTCTTTCTTGTTGGTGCAATCCTTGAGGGGTTTAAAGAAAGGTAAGGACTTTTATGCTAACTTGGACTTGAAACGCTTCAAGGCCGCAAGCTTTCCATTCAGGCTCTCAACTTCTTTTTTCCTTTGTGGGGATTTGGTATTAAGGACAACTTTGACCTTGTTAGGATTGGTTATTATGCTTTGTTTTCCCACAATGTGCCCTAGAAACTTGTCTTATTCAAAATCAAATGAGCACTTAGCTAGATTCAGCTTCATGTTGATCTTTCTTAAGTTTTTGAAGGTTTCTTGTATGTAGTCGAGCATTTAATATTCTGTTTTGCACTTGATCACCAAGTCGTCAAAATACGCTTCCATGTTCTTGCCAATTTGTCCCGCGAACGCTTTGTCCACTAGACGTTGATAAGTGGCACCTGCATTTCTCAAACCAAAAGGCAATTTCTAGATAGCAAAAGATACCTTTATTAGTGAGGAATATGGTTTTTTCTTCATTTTCTTCTTTAATTAGGATCTGATGGTAACCCTTGTAGGCATCAAGAAAACATTTGAATGGGAAGCCTGTGAGCGAATCAACCTTAAGGTCTATTTCTGGAAGCGGGTAGCAATCCTTTGGGCATGCTTTATTCAAGTCCTTGAAATCGATACACATTCTCTAAGACTTGTCAGGGTTTTCGAACCATTACCGGATTGGCTACCCATGATTGATACTTAACCTCTAGAAGGATTCTGGCTAGAACAAGATTTTCTACCTCTTGGCATGCAGCGAAGCTTCTCTCTTGAGCTTGGCTTTGTTTCTTTTGGACAACGGGTTTGACATTAGGTGGGATTCTTAACTCGTGCTCAACAATGTTACGAGGGATGCTGTTATATCTTCCGGGCACCAGGCAAATACATCAATGTAGTGTAAGAGTAGGTTTTCAAGGTATGTGAGGGTTTCCTTGGAAAGGTTAGTGTTTACCCTTATCATTTGCTGAGGATATTTTGGGTTTATGATCAACCCTTGTTCATCGTTTTCATCCTTTTTTGAACTTTCCCTTCAACCACGAAAGCTTCTTGGGTAGGTTGAAGGGTTGCTATCCCTTTTTCAGTGGGAAACTTCACAGTGCCTTGGCCGACTGAAACTGCCATCCCAAACACACTCTGCCTTGGTCTTCCAATCATCACATCATAGTTGGAAGGGAGATGTTGATTACCACGAAGGTGAGTAGTTCGGTTCGTTCCTTTGTTCCCTTGCTGAAACAAACATCAAGGGTTAGTTGGCCCAAAGGCTTGACATGTATGTCACCGATACCTTTGATGGAATATTCAGACTGTTGAAGTTTCGAACGTTCATCATTGCTGAGATGGTTGAAGCATTTCTCAAACATGATTTTGGTGGCTGCACCAGTGTCAATGTAAGCCTTGTGTGTCTTGATTGTTCCTATCTTGGCTTCCATCACCAAAGGATTTGAGAGCAACTCTCCTTCTGGTGGAGGGAGACAGACGCATTGGCGTTTCGATGCCTCCAAGCGACGGCGTTTGTGGGAGCCTTGTATTCAAAGTCTACCATATTTACTTCCTTCTTCCCTTCAACCATCTTATCCTTTACCCCTTTGACCAAGTGGGCTAGTTCTCTTGAATTGACGGCTTCTTCGATCCTCTTTTTTAGTTGGAAGCAATCGTTGGTGTGGTGACCTTTTTCTTCGTGAAACTCACAAAACTAGTTTGAGTTTTCATTTCTCTTGCTTTTTGGTAAAGGCCGAGGAGGCCGAAAGTTGTGCTTGACTTCTTCAGTGGCCAAGATCTCTTGTGGGGTCTTGGTCAAAGCTGTGAAATTCATGGTTTTTTCTCGGCTTGGAGGGTTCCTTCCTTCAGGTCTCCTGGAGTCTGAACTTCTAGAGCGTTTATCATAGGAACCAAAGTTCCCTCTTTTCCTGTTGGGACTATTGCTTCACTAGTTAGGAGTTCTTTTTCTTTGTTCTTTGATGTCAACAGCTTCTTCTCCTCGAATATGAGCTTTAGCCCTTTCGAGTGCTTCTTCAAGGGTTTTGGGCAAGCACTTGTTGAAATCTCTTGTGAGATATTTAGAATTTATGGCATTCATGAACCATGAATCCTCATCTCATCAGCACCTACATATGTTAGACCATCCTTTTTCTATCTTTTGATGAAGTCTCTGAGACTTTCGTCATCATGTTGTTTTATCTGGAAGATTACCGCGGCATCCTTGACATACCTCCGTTGTTGTGAGAAATTGGCCAGAAAACCTTTGCTGAGATCGTCAAGAATGCTTCATTTAGGAAGGTCATTGAACCATATACGTGAAGACCCCACAAGGGTTTGCATGAACATAAGACAACATTCAGGGTTGGACCATTTTTCAATTCTTGTAGCCCCAATGAAGATTTGGAGGTGGTCTTCAGGATCATCGGTACCATTATAGGTTCTTATGTGTGATGACATCTTTATCCGAGTTTGAAACTCGTAATCAGTGATTTGATGGGAGAAGCAAGACAAGTTGTTCGGCTTGTAGGGTTTTGTGAGGTCTTCTTCTACCCTTGATGCTGGGTTACCGTGTGAGGTACCTTGGTGAGTGGCCAACACCTGATTGATGAAGTGTTGCCAAGGAAATTGTGTCATCGTTTGTATCATGAGTTGGGGCATGAGGTTAAAGCCTTGAAGGCTTTCTGGTGGCACTGTATAAGGTATTCCCATGGATGTGTTCAGAACCGCACCTCGAGCCAAAGGCAGGGTACCCATGGCTTGTTCCCACGAAGTGGCAACAGGAGGGGGATTGAAGCTGGTGACTGCCAGAGTTGATCAAGAGTGGTTTCGTGCCCAATAGGTGCACCGGTTGCAACGGGTTGGGAGGTAAATAGAGGGAAAGCAGTTGGGCTTGGCTTCCCAAAAGTACAAGGGCTTGGATTGAGTGCCAGGTTAGTTGTACTAAGACCAGCTTCAAAATAGGATGTGGTTGGTCGTGAGCTACTTAAAGGAAGCGGTGGAGGGCCGGGTGACAATGAGGGTTCAGATTCCTCATAGTCTAGCCTTATTCTCACTCCCTTTTCTCTTTCTCGGTTCACGTGTTGGTTGAGAAGAGATCTCAATTGTAGGAAATTTCTAGCATACCCTCAGGTGTTAAATCTATGTGTTCTACTGTATGCATAGCACCGATTTGAGGAGAGGCAACCCTTGATCGAGAGGGGGTTGGTGTTTGAAAGGAGGTAAACTTCGGGAACATAGTCCCAATTGGAGTACTTCCGCGAGTAGAGAAAGGTGTGGATCTGGCCGGTGAGATCCAACCAAAGTTTGGTGTTAAATCGATGTTGTTAGGCACTTGATTTACCTCGGCAGGAGACTCGCTTCAGACATGGTGAAAGGAGAACTTGTAGCTACACTACTGGTCTTCAAGATAAAGTTAGTGGCGTAGCCCCACAGTGGGCTCCAACTTGTTGCTACAACAAATACAAGACCAAGAATAGTAACGATATCTCCGGGGTAAAAGGGTTCAAGGTTTCGGTTAGCCTAACATAGGTCGTGGGGTCCCCCCACATTTGGAGCACGTGGAGTTGGATCACTTAGTTATTGTTGTTTTTAATTCTGGATTGAAGAATATTCAACCCGGAATGTTGATGTTCAGTGTGATTGCATTGTAGTGAGTGAAGAATAGAACATGCAATGAGCAGTTCTAAAGATGAGAAGTGAGATCAGATCAGAGAGATCCGGAGTGTGTTGTGAAGTGACAAGGCCTGCTATTTATTGAGGATTGGGTCTTCTATAAAGAGAAACCTTTGACTAGTGATCCTTGGCTGCAGAGGAGGGTTTGCCCTTTTTGGTAGGTTAAAAGAGTGTATTCTCCCACATGCTCTTGTTGCGGCTGAGTAGGAGAGTTCACACGTAAAGTGTGATGTGACCGGACACTGTCTCGTCCTTTTTGCTGTTCACGATAGATGGTCATTTTCGAACCATTTTGGCTTTCAACCTGTTAAGCTATGTTATACTTTAATCAGTTTATTAAGCTTTGAGCTACCCACATCATGCTTGCCCATTTGAAAGTTGTACCTCAAACAGATTGGGATGGCAGATACTTGTTAGACATGTGCGAGAAGGCTCACTTTTACAATTTGTATTGGACCGACCACTGGTATTGCTAATCAATGAGGTAGTGGCTGCCATTGAAGAGGATCTTGAAGATGATGGTGGCTGCTCCCAAGTTGAAGGATTTATAAAAGAAGATCCTCTTTTTCGAGTTGCACTTTCAGTCCCTAAGAGGCATAAAGGTCATTTAACGAAAATGCAAACGTTATACTAACCGTAGTTTTCACCAGGGGCTTGATTGAATCAAATTGATAACGCCACCTGGAGTGTTGAACATTTTCAAATGAGGACTGAACCTATAATTGAGTGTAAACCCTAGAGACTGAAACTGTACTTTATTCTAAAATAATTTCAAAAAATAATTTCAAAAGGAGTCATCTAGTTTATAAATAGTACTCGGTTTAGTTTATAAATAGTACTCAAAATGATATAAAATAATGATTTCAGCTTTAGAGACAAAAAATATATATTTTACAAATATAAATATTAATCGCAACCGATTATCTATATAACCATGAAATATCTCATAGCAACTGAATCCACAAATACGAGGGCGCCAAAAACATCATACCAAAACAAAGAATCCTACACATAGCAAAACATCATTTTCACCACACTTGCATATGATTCACTTTTAACTCTAAAACTACAATGTAAGAAAAAAAGCCTACACAATTATACTACAAACTTCAGTTTGTCAAATATTATATAGCATCAGGTTATTGTTGTCCCATGACTTGGAACATCATCCATTGGAAAACATATGAGACCGAAGCTAAAAATATCAAACTATGTATAATTGATGAATTGCGGGGCAAATCTCCTTGGCGGTTAGCGAGCAAATGAATTATAAACTGTCAGAGGAGTAATTGCCCAGTAATTCATTCGTATACTTAAACAACCTTTCTAAGGCACTTGGTTGATAAAACTAATTGTTTTCCAAACCATTTATAGGCTAACAAATATACACATCTAGCATATGCTTCACATATCTCTCCCCTCTCTATTCATTTGCGAGACATTGATCTGATATATTCGGAAATAATACCTTTATGCTAGTGCCTTTTTACCGACCTTCTATAATTTGAAAAGACATAAATAATGACGCCATGATGTATGCATACAAATTAGCATATGTTGGGATATGCCAAGAAAACTCAGGGATCACTTTTTTTTGTTGTAGAAAGTGATACCGAGGTCCACAAAATCACTGTAAAATGCTCTAAGGTCAAGATTGAAAGTGTACATGAAATTATTCTATGTCCCTAATACTGTGTATGTTTGTTTATATATGTTCAAAAAAAAATATGTTTGTTTTCGTATGATGTAATATTTTCGTATTCCTTGGTTATATGCTAAAAGAAAACAAATTCACCTTGTCATAATCATCCGTTGTATATACGTATAGGCCTATAACTAACTTTTACCCAAAATTTAGTTAGTTTGAAGTTGTCTTTTACTCGTCTCCGTGTCTTGTCTTAAATTGACAATTTGTTTCACTTATTCTATTTAAATCTACAAAGGTATTTTCATCTTTTTTGTATAGGTTAGGAGTTGACTACAAAGTCTAAATTTCCCAAAAAATGTACAAAGTTATAAAACACCAAAATGACAACCATAAAACACATGAAAAACCCACAAATAACAAAATGAAGTTACTAAAACATCATATATATGGATTGTGTTTTGTGTTTTGGATGATAAGGTTCTGATTATCGAACGACAAACATTATTTTGTTTTATGTTGATTAGCATGTTCTGTTTTATATTCATAGTTCTCCAATTATGTGTTTGAAGTTTTTATAGACTATCATGGTTTAAATATGACGAACCTCACCCCTATATATATATATATATATATATATTCAAGTGTGTTATTAAAAAGTGTGCGAACATGAGACATGAATACCACTTATAATTGTTGATGGATTTTGAACTGATCAAGTGGCAAGTATGATATCTCCTAGACCAATATGAGTGACCTTAGTTCTCAACAATAAGTAATAAATTTTGTTGTGGATATTTTTGTACAAATTTTAATTATGTTATTTAAAATTAATTTTAGAAGTTTACTGCATTTTCTTTTAGAACGGAAAATCTATTCTATTCCTAAATCTACTTCACATTTTATTACGGGACTTAAACCCTCAACATTAAAGAAATAGGATACGAAACACAATTTACACACCAAGATATCATTAAGCAGAATGCTTTGATATTTCAAAGTTTACTATGCTACATGTTTTGCTATTGACTTTTCATATAATTTGAATTGTTAAGTTTATGATTTATTTTCATAGTTTGCTACTATTTTGCTACAGATTTTTAGAACATTTTTTTTAAAATATGTATTCCTAGATCTTTTTTTTTCTAAATTATTTTTTATTTTATATTTCTACATTTTGCTATGAATTTATTAGGTAGTTTTTGTTACTTTTTTTCAACAAGTTATTCCGAATATGCTACAGATTTGTCAAATAACTTTTAGTTAATTATTTTTTTACATTTTTCCATGTAATTTTCTTTTCAGGAAAAAAATTTAATAATTATTATAAAATTTATTTCCATATTTTGCTATGTTTGTTTTTTAATTTTTTTTTACCCCTGAGCTAATATGTAGACAATTTCATTTGATGCTGATCCACAATTAACTTGCAACAAATCAGCGAGGGTAGCAAAAAATAATCTCTAAATTAATTTTTATTTTATATTTCTACATATTTTGCTATTTTTTTAATCCCAGAGCTAATATGTAAGAAATTTCATTTAATGCCGATCCACAACTAAATTGCAACAAATCAGTGAGGGTAACAAAATTTCGTAATTAACTATCAACATTGCTAAGGCACTCCAAATTTGCAACAACTAGCTATTAGAGTGCTAAGTTTAAAATGCAGTTCATCTGGGTGTGAACGAAACTGGAGCACATTTTAGCATCTAAGTATTCCAATCTAAAATTTAACTATGAAGTTTGATTGAGTGTTTCTTGTATCTAATATTTATACAAATCCATTCAAAGAAGAGGAATCGTATAGAACATAAAAAAACTGCATGACCTTGTGTATGTTAAATACAACAACATGCTAAAGAATAGGCGCGATGTGGATGCGACTTATGATCCCATATCATTGAGTGATATTGATGATAGCAATGAATGGTTAATAGGAAAGATGGGTAAATATAGAGTTTTAAATGATGATGAAGATTTGGTTTGGGATGTTGTCGGAGAATCGAGTGGAGCAGGGGAGCGTATACATAATACAAGATCTTAACAGCCATCTGCTTCAAGGCCTTCTAGTTCAAGAACGTTGGTTGATGAACATTCTGAAGAAGATAAGGTGAATGCTGCTAGAAAAGATAAGGCAATTGCTGTGGATGACGACTCCGACTCCGAGATTTTAAAGCTGAAGAACATTTGGTTTTGAATTTTATTTACTTTTTGAAGTCTGAACTTTATTTGTTTTCAAGTCTTTAACAGTTTTGGTTTTGGGATATTTTGGTGATTCATAATTATGTTGGTTTTATTTTAAGGATTATGATGTTTGAAAGCTTTTGGAATTTGAGGAATTGGCTTTTTTGAGTTCATAACTTTGTTTTTTTAATGTTTTTATTTGTTTACGTTTTTTTAGACCCGTGCTTTTTTTTTTCACTTTTCGCCTAGGCGACAGGCGAGCGCTATGCGCCTAACTCATTTGATAACTATGGTTTTATCATATAATGTCTCTATGGATTACCGGATATTGTGGGTGACAATTTCAACCTTCTATATGAAGTGAATCTTGGTTTTAGGCTATTCGGTGTGGGTGACGGGCCTTCTTGGAGGACGACCCGCCACATCAGCATCCACGTCAGAGTCCTTAAAGGACGCCCTTTCAGGGATGAAACCAAGGAAATGAGTGACGACCCGACCCCACCTAATTAATTTATTTTTCTTTTTTTTTTCTTAATCAACTAATATAAATTGTTGTTGTCTTGTTTCCACTTCTCAAGGTTAAGACACACACCCCTTCAGATATCCAAGAAGCACCACCCACCACCTCTTGCTCTACAAAAACCACAACATTTCTCTCTCCACCTCCCCAAACACCACCGCCGCTTCATCTTCTCCCCCCCTCTCTCTCTGCACTCAACAGGCCACCGCCTCCGCTGCTCGCTCGCCGTTGATTCACCGGCCACCTCTTCACTTTCCGGCAGACAACAGGCCACCCCCTCACACTTGAATTTTGACCAAAATTGTTGAAAGTGAAAGATGAAGCGGAGTGTGCAGTTGGAGATTTGAAGTACAGAGTGAAGAAGAAACAGAAACAGAGGAAAAGAGAGGATGTTGAGGTGGGAAAAGAGGCCATTGTTGTTGTTGTTACTTTTGTTGTTCAAGTTTAGAATGGGATGGGTGAAGAAGCCATTGAGGAATTTATGTTAGGGTTTGAAAGAATATGGCCCGTCTCCAACGGCTGCAGGCCGACGTTGAGGATGCCGACGACCCACCCGACCCAAGCCGGACCTGGACGGCCCCCACACCGAGTGTCCTTGTTTTACTTAATTGCTCAAACTAATAAAACCAATTTAACTAAAAAGTAAATGGATCGGATTAAATGGTTTAAAAGTTGTTCAAATCATACATATTTACATTCCTTTAACAATTGCTTTATTTGACAATATTCGATCATAATATATTAATAAATTTTTTATTAAATACATTATATCAGTTATTTATGAAATAAAAAGGTCAAAAAGTGTTGGCAAATCAAACAAACAATCCCCAACTGTTTCAACCTGCCCTAAAGGTCACCAATTTTTTTCCTTCACATGTTACCCAACCAACCTATTTTCCCAAGTATACGGGATATCAACTCGTACCCTTTTGTTTTTCATTATAACTTACCGTTCAACATTACGTTTGTGTTGCTACAGAGGGAAAGTATGTAAAAGAAATGGTAGATGAAGCTCTATGCCGTGTTCCTAACGCTAAGGGTGAGTTGTCTTCATTTTCATATATAAAAAGATGCAACTTTTATCAATTGTTTATCTAAAATAGAGGACCTACTTATCTTTAGTTGTCCTGTTTTGAACCAAAGTTGCAACAATTACTTTCAAAAACACACCTACTACCCCATGTTCTAGCGGTAACCATGGATGTAAGCGTATAGCCATGTAAATATCGTATGTTTATCTTGGCCTAATTCAACATATCTGGAGGCATTTCGTCGTTCCAATTGCATCACACCAATTCATGTAAAGGATTTTTCAAACTCGTTATTAGGTTATGTTTAAGTTTATTTGCTCAAACACATTATTAGGTTATGTTTAAGTTTATTTGCCCTAGATACTTTTTTCGGATTGAAGATTTGATAGTTGATCCCTAATTTAACTCTCTCGTAGGGCGCGAGAGAGGTGTAATTATCTCCGGAATCCACCTCGGTCGCGGGGCGCGACCGGACCACCCAAACTCTCTCGCGGGCCGCGAGAGAGGTGTTTATCCAGAAAGTTTCGAAACCTGGTTGAATATGGACTTGTTTTGTTATAAAAAGAATCATTATTGAGGTAAAACTCATATTGGTCAACTTTGGACGAACTAGGGCAGATTTGGAGCTATTTTCTGGAGATTTGAAGCTACACGAAGCGGATCTAAGCCGCAGGAATTGTGGTGGTGATCACGGGAGTTCAAGGCAGGAGCTTGTCACGGTTTATCATACCAATCTCCACTTTGATTTCTTTCTTTTGATCAATCATGCTACCTTGTTATCAACTTTGTTTTAATTACTTTTTAAACATGTTTTTAGGCTAGATTTTCTTTGGTTACCTAGGTTTTGGATGATGGATTCATGAAACTTTGATTTGCTTTAATTTAATTTATGGTTTGAATATTTAATTGGTAAAGGTCACAACTTTAATGATCTAGTTTAGGGTATTTGCATGATCTTGTTTGTTTGATGATTGTTTGGTTGTTTTGCATAAATTTTGGTGGATGTCCTTCATATAATAGGTTTATGTTACTTTTCGTGTTCTTAGGAATTCGTGAGTTGTCGGTAAAATTGGCCAATAAAATCGGGGAAACAATTAAATTAACCATAAAATCAAACTTGTCATTATACCTAATTTGTTAATTGAGAAATTGCAATTAGTTGGCTGAATTTGTTAGGTTAGGGTTTTGAGAAATTCCCGCGTCTAATTTCCTTGTCATAATTGAATCAGTTAACCTAAAACTAGAAAATTGTAGTTGGTCTAGGTTAATTATTGAGAGATAATTAATAATTAGACACTTTACTGATTTAAAAAAGATAACTGAAAAGGAACCTTTAGGACCGGTAAACGAATAAAAAGGATAGGTTATTGTAGGTGTCTTCCTGAGAAGGGTCGGGGGTCCTGTTTAATAAACCTAAACTTTTATATGCTAAGATCCCGGTAAAATATTCAACCAGATTAATTATTGTTAAATTGAAGGAGTAGTAGTCTAAAAATCTAACCTAGGTAACTAGTTCATTATCTCTTGATAAAAATTCTAATAAGTCCCTAGAAGTTCATAGTTTGGTCATTTTAATTTAGTAGTTTTAGTCAAATTAATAATTTAGAATTATTAGTAAAAACCCCTCTCTAAAATATACATAGTGTGTAATTGAGTCTAAATTAGTAGTCTTAGCAATTAGAGAGTCCGGTGGGTTCGATAATCCGGACTTGCTTAATACTATTCTACAATTGATCGGTCCACTTGCCGGTTAGTAGTTTAGTATAGTTTAGGAGTCTAGAATTAGGGTAATTCGTCTTGTTTTTAATTAACTACTTTTAGAACATCAAATTTTGGCGCCGTTTTCAGGGACTCTCTCATTGGCAATTGCGTTGATTACTCGATTTAGGCTTTTCTCTTACACTAGTGTTTATTTTGTATTCGTTTGTGTCGTAGGAGTCTAAGTTGTTTAATTATTTATTATTTAATTTTTTTTATATAGTTGAATTATTTGTGCTAACTTCTCATGTCTGTCGTGTTTCCGGTTTAGTACGCGCTCGCAAGGACCTCCGCCTAAGCCGCCGACGGACACGCCATTCTCCCCCGCACCGAAGGTAAGTGTTTCTTCCTCCACTTTTTCAAGTTCATCTCATTCCTTCGTACCAACCGATTTCGATTTTACACCTAAACCTTCATCACCCGGTTCTCCATCACCCCGTGTAGTCCATAGAAACGTAAGCCCACCACAACCACCACCTAACTTCCACATGGCCAACAGGCCACCACCGGTTTCACCGGTGCGAACTCACCCATTACCCTACCCCCCATGAACAATGATCAAGCCTGGCAAATCCCTTCCTACATTATGACCGCCATCACTAACTCTTGCCAATTCCACGGTCATGATGATGAGGATGCGTCCGCACATATCAACCGCCTTACCCGTCTATGTCATACATTCAATATGGAGGGCACGAGTCATGATGTCTATTTTCTCCAAGTCTTTCCGTTCTCTCTCGGGGGTCGGGCCGCCATCTGGCTTGACTCCCAACCACCCGACACTTTTTCTACTTGCGCCTCTTTACGGGATGCTTTCCTTAAGAAATACTTCCCACCCGCCAAAGCATCCCGCCTTCGCAAACAGATCCATTCGTTCCGAATGGAGCCTGACGAGCCCTACCATCTAGCTTGGGAGCGGTTCCAAACTCTAGTATCCCGTTGCTCCTAACATGGTCTATCAGACTGGGCACTTGTAGAAAAATTCTACAACGGTCTCACCCTGGAGACCAGTGCTCGATTCGACACCTCTGCTGGTGGCCACCTGATGGGAAAGAAAACAGTAGCCGAGTGCAATGACCTTTTCGAGAGCTTTGCTCATTTTGATGTCGACTATAGCACTGCCGGCAGGAATTCAATTCATGTTTCACGTACACCACCGGTTAACCGGGGTTTACACCAAGTTAGCTTGGAAACTACGGTAGTTGCTGCTCTAGATAGCTTCAAGAGAGAGGTCACAAAGGAGATACAGGAGCTGAAGAAAAAGGTAGACAGATGTGAGGTGTGTAGAGGGGGTCATGACACGCTAGAGTGTCCCACACTCACTGTTGAGCAGGTTGAGTTTGTCACCGGTCAGAACCGCGGTCCTACGAATCCCTTCAATAATAATACTTCCACTTATAATCAAAACTGGCGTAATAATAATAATAATTATCGATCTTCCGGTAACCCCCCTGGCTTCCAATCAGGCTCATATCAGAACAGGGGGCAGGGTCATTACAATAGTGGAGGGTCAGGTCACACCAGTCAGTTTAGTGGAGGGTCAGGTCACACCAGTCAGTTTAGTGGAGGGGTTCAAATCAGGAGGGTCAGACTAGGAGTGGAGGGTCAGGAGGTAGTCTAGATAGGATCGAAGAGCTGTCATCCCAATTAGTTGTCAAAGATCAGGCTACTCAGAAAACTCTCGCGGAACATGATCTACTCTTGAAAAATCAACAGTCCGCACTCTTAGATCTGCAGAGGTCGGTCGGTAGTATCGCTAAGCAGCTGCAAGAGCAGCCACACGGCCAGTTCGCGGGTAATACTCAACCCAACCCCGCGAACCCACACGCGAATTTTGTAAACAAAGTCAAGATTTTAAAACGAAACAGCAAAAACAATTACACCCAACATACAAATGGGTGTGATGAAAATGAACCCAGTAACTCAAAACCCCCAAGTTCAACATCAAGCCATGGAACACGATCTCCTAAATTTGTTGAAAAGAGAACATGTTTCAAATGTGGAGAATTGGGCCACATTATCAAGAATTGTACAAACCCAGCAAAGCCAAGATTTGTTGAGAAAGTCCATTCTGAACCAACTTGCCAACGTCGATCTGTTTCTCCAAAACAAGACCAACGAATTGTTAAAGAACAAGAAGAAAAACAGAGACGAAAACAAGTAAAAGTAATTGAAAAAGCTTTGAAACCGGGTTCTTCAGAAAGGAATCCAAGATCTTCAAATTTAATAAAGCAAGAAAGTGTTAAAACTGTAAATAATAGTCATTCTGGTAAATTACATAAATCTTGGAAACCTAAGACCGCTGATGGTTCAAGAGGAGGCACACAATTTGCAAATCATCAAGAAATAGAAATCACATTTCTTGATGATAAGGGGCGACCCAAGACCACTAAGGCTTGGGTCCCCATCTCAAACTAATCTGGTTTTTGAAATCTACAGGGTGTTCCAGGAGGAACTGTGAATAGTCACTGGATTGTTGACAGTGGAGCATCAAGGCACATGACAGGCGACTTACGACTCCTTTATGATGTGAAAAGCATTAGGGGTGGTTATGTTGCTTTTGCTGGTGACAAAGGTGGATACATCACTAGAGAAGGGATGGTCTCTAATGGTGTTGTGAGTTTTGACAAGATCAATTATATTCAACAAACTGATCACAATCTTCTTAGTATTTCTTAAATCTGCGACAAGAAGTTCACGGTTCATTTTGATGATACTGGTTGTTATGTGCTGAAACCTGGTTTCAAGATTCCCAAGGAATGGATCCTCCTGTCGGCTCCAAGAATCAACGACTTGTATATTCTTTGTATGAGCCAAGCTATAACCACGTCTGCACAAGTCACATGTTTTGTCTCCAAAGCCACCGAGAAGGAATCAATCTCTTGGCACAGACGAATGGGACACATTCACCTGAGGAAGATGAACTATTTGGTGAAGAACAATCTTGTGAATGGTGTGCCAGTCAAGAACTTTCATCTTCAAGACGTCTGTGTGTCGTGTCAAAAGGGAAAGCAAGCAAGAAAATCTCATCCTGTGAAAAAGATCAATACAGTGAATATGCCTCTGGAACGTCTTCATATGGACCTCTTTGGACCTATGAAACACAAGACTACCTTTGGTGATTCATACTGTTTAGTAGTTACTGATGACTACTCTAGATTTTGATGGTATATGTTGGCACACAAGAGTGAAGTTCCCAAAATCCTCAAGAATCTCCTAACTCTGCTTGAAAATTTGTACAATCTGAAGATGAGGAGAATCAGAAGCGACAATGGCACCAAATTCAAGAATCAAGTTATGGACAAGTTCTGTTCTTGTAAAGGCATTCTGCATGAATACAGTTCTCGATACACTCCACAACAAAATGGTGTCGCTGAGAGGAAAAATAGAACTCTAATTGAAACAGCAAGAACTATGCTCGTAAAATCAGAACTTCCTGTTCAATTTTGGGGAGAAGTTGTGGCTACTGCCTGTTACATGATGAATAGAGTTCTTACGGTGAAGAGACACGGGAAGACATGTTTCGAGTTGCTACATAAAAGGAAACCGGATGTTTCTTTCTTAGAACCTTTTAGAGCTCCATGCACTATGATTGATTCACATGGAAAATTTGGTCCGAAGGCTATTGAAGGTTTCTTCCTTGGATACGCTACTCCTAATTTCAGAGTGTGGAATTTGTCAACAAAGAAGATTGAAGAATGGGGTGAAGTCAAGGTTTAAAGATACACTGCCGGGTGCTCCTTGGATGTTTGACTACGATGGGTTGTTTAACTCCTTTAATATGCCAACTTTTGATGATGCTTCTGCAGCGGCTCAAATGTTACTTGAAAGTGATGCCGCAATTGACTCATCATTAGTACGACCAATTATTGTTAACCCTCAAGTGTCTACTTCGGTTAACAATCTTGTTCAAAATGAGGAATTCAAAGATGCTGCCGATTATAATGTTTCGTCAGAAGATGATGAGTTTCATGATGCAAATAAAGCTACCTCTGCTCCGGTTCCTGGAATTTCATATGTCACATCAAATATTCAGAATCTAGGGACTACTGAAGGTTATGCGTCTACTTCATCATCAAATCCAACAAATGAATTGGCTGTTGATCTAAATATCAACAATCTAGGTATAAACTCTCGAGTTCCTGAAACTCGAATTCATAATACCCATCCTCAGCAGAATATTATCGGAGATGTCCATCATGGTGTGCAGACTCGTAATCAGCTCAGGAATAATCAGAATGCTAGATTGTATTCGGTTATTAGGGAATCTGGGGAACAAAATGATTGGTCTTTTGCGTGCTATGTCTGTCAAGTTGAACCAAAATCTTGGAAGGAGGCTATGAAAGAAGACTCATCGGTTGAAGCTACGCAGGAAAACTTTAGCAGTTTCATAAGTTAGGCATGTGGAAGTTGGTTGACATGCATGGAAACTATAAGAAGATTGGTACACGATGGGTTTACAAATGTAAGAAGGATGACCGAGGTGTTGTGAGAAACAAAGCAAGATTGGTCATTCAGGGCTTTAATCAGGTCGAGGGCATTGATTACAATGAAGTTTATGCACCAGTAGCTCGTCTTGAGGCCATAAGAATCTTCTTGGCTTATGCGTCCTACAAGAAGTTTACTGTTTATCAAATGGATGTGAAGTGCATTTTTTCATGGTGTGGTTGAAGAAGAGGGATATGTTGAGCAACCGTCTGGTTTTGAAGATCCAATCCATCCTGACAAGGTTTGGCTTCTCAACAAGGCGTTATATGGTCTTCATCAAGCTCCACGGGCTTGGTATGAAACGTTGTTTTCCTATCTTCTGAAGAATGGTTTTCGACGTGGATTGATTGACTGTACTCTCTTCATCAAGGAACAAAATGAGGACTTATCGCTGGTGCAGGTGTATGTTGATTATATTATTTTTGGGTCTACAAACAAAAAGATGTGCCAAGAATTTGAGCAGGTGATGCAAGAGAAGTTCGAGATGAGCACAATGGGAGAAATAACTTTCTTTTTAGGTTTGCAGGTTCAGCATTCTAAGGAAGGGATTTTCATCCATCAAACCAAGTACGTCGGGGATATTCTCAAATGATTTCAGATGGAAGACTCAAAGCCCTTGGGAACTCCATTAGCTCAGAATCATGGGATTACTCCAGATGGAATGGGTGAACATGTGGAACCGTCTTTTTATCGAGCTATGATCGGATCTCTCATGTATCTAACTGCTTCAAGACCCGATATAATGTACCCAACATGTCTTCTAGCTCCCTACCAGTCCAGTCCGAAGGTTTCTCATTTGATGGCTGTGAAAAGAATCTTTCGTTGTTTGAAGGGTCGCCCGGACACTGGTTTATGGTACCCTAAGGATGATAACTTTGATTTGACAGCATTTAGTGATTCTGATCATGACGGCTGCAAGATCAATGCAAAATCAACATCAGTAGGATGTCAGTTCTTGGGAAATCGCCTAGTCACGTGGCAGTGCAAAAAGCAGACTTGTGTAGCTTCGTCAACCTGTGAGGCTGAGCATATTTTAGCTTCTAGTTGCTGCTCTCAGGTTCTATGGATTCAATAGCAAATGCGCGACTACGGTTTTGAATTTCTAACTATTCCTATTTTTGTTGATAACGAAGCTGCTTTATAGATCACTCGTAATCCTGTACAACACTCAAAAACCAAACACATTGAGATTAATATCATTTCATACGTGATTGTTATGAAAAGAAACTTATCAATGTTGTTAAAATCCACACCGATCACCAACGTTCCGACCTGCTTACCAAAGCCTTTGATAAATCTTGTTTTGATTATCTGCTTTTGGTCAATGGCATCAAGGTGAAACCTAAGTAATTCATTCTTGGCTAATCATTTTTCATAAATATTTTCTTGAAAATCTAAAAATTACAAAAAGATTTTCTAGTTTCTCTTAGTTTTATATTTTAGGGGGAGAATATTTCAAGAAAATACAAAAACATGAGAAAATACAAAAAATAAAAACAAAAATATGTCTTCTTTGTTTAAAGAGGAGAAAAATTTAGAAAAATACAAAAAACAATAGAAAAACCAAAAATAAAAATTGAGTTTCTTGGATAGATAAGTTGAAGATGATGAAATACACCGGTGATCTGTCATAAACAGTCAAGAACAAAGAACGAAAATTGATAAGTAGCTTTACTAATGATGTATCGGTAGGCTCATAATTAGATTAAAATGTGCAGGTTGATATAAACATAACGGACTGCAAGCTAGGTGGGAACCATTCATTGGCATATGGTCTTGGTACCGAAATTTCGTTTGATAGTGTGCCGAGGTTCTGAGATATGCGGTCTTTATGCTGACTTATCATCTGGGTATCATGGTTGAATCTTTTTCCGAAAAATAACGGTGACGCAAGTCTAGAACTTCCATGATACCATACATACGTGTAAATACTGCATACGACCATCAATAAGTGATAAAATATCACAATTTTATGCGGGAGCTAAGTTCGTCTCTTTGTCGGTACGATGGTACTAACCTGTTCACGGACTTACTCCTGTGCTCTGCCTGCATATGAAAATCAAGTTCCTCATCAATAAGTGATTTAATCACATAGCACTTGTTTCCTCAAAATAAGTGAGTATCTCACATCATATACGTCAAAACAGATGATAAGCAGTATACTCACCGGTAAGATCTTCTCTCAGGCATATCTTGATACGGGAATGTGTCGTGAAGTGGTTGAACATCAGCTAGTAAGTATAAATCATACATTAATCATATCTCCTAATCATGATTACATCTGATAAGTTGAGCTTACGTGGACAACAATACCGATAATCAAAGTAGAATACTTATTTATTTAAATTAATGTTTTTAACAAAACTCGTTTTTGACAAGATTAAAAGCTGGTACGATTCTCTTACCATGAAACTCTGAAAAAGATTGTTTGGTAAATATAAAGTTTATAGTTTAGTAGTTGCTTTAGTTTAGTTTACTTTGTTGATTAAATTAAGTTCTTTTTGAATTAGCCAAAGTTGAAACTTAAAAGGTTTTTTACCTAGATACGCCCTAAAAACCATTCGCTTTGATATCACAACTTCATAAAGTACTTTCTTACAACGGGTAAAATCATTTCAAAAGAATAAAATCTGTTTAGCAAGCACTTTTCTTAACTTTATTGTGTGTTTAGTGTGGATATGTGCTAAGTTTTAAACAGGCCCGTGAAAAACCTAAGGTTCTTGAAGAACTGAAAGTCCAGTTTGTGAAAGACCTGGACTCGTACGAATTAAGGATCATTCGTACGAACTAGCATGCTTCGTACGAATGACCCTTGGGTTCTGTACAAGTCAGTGCATCATATGAAGCTAGGTTGTTCGCACAAGTGTTGTGATGTGGTATATAAGGTGATGAAGTTCTGTGGTGGAACTTCACTTTCACTTTGCTCACGTCATTCTTATACCTCTCTTCAAGTTGTTTTTGATTTCTTTAAGGTATACTTAAAATGTTTGGCATACTTTATAGTTGACAACTTAAACATTATCTGACCTTGTGACCATGACTGACAAGAACAACAAACTTTAAACGAATCATTTTTAACCGAAAACAAGTAACTTTCTAGGAAAATGTTTGTACAAACTAGATTTGTATGAATTAAACATCATTCGCACGGAAAATTGATCATTCGTACGAGTAATCTATCCGTACGAATGACTCAGTTTCTTGTTTCTAAATCAAAAGTTCGTAAAAATGAGTTGTTTTTCGTACGAATAAGATGTTATTCGTATGCGTCAGTATTTCTTTGTTCAGGGAATACATACATACATAAAGTTTAAAATAAAACTTTTTGTGTATATTCCCTAATGTATTTGTGTTCTTATCCTAGTTGTCTTAAGTGTACAGAATGGAACGAAAGGAACATAAAAGAAAACCAGCAACAAAGAGAACTGACAAGTCAGAAGTGGAAATTATGTCTGAACCAAGACATAACATGGTGGCCTACTTGGATCTGGACGACAAATTTGCTGAGTACAACGGTATAATGAAGTTTTTGCGCGACTCAAGGATACATTATGCTATCACGCACAAGACTCCAGTATACAAGACGTTGATCAAGGAATTTTAGGATTCAGCTAAAGTTGTTGAAGAAAATGGGCAGGAACTTATCCGCGGGAAAGAAAATGACTTGAACGTAGATGTCTCTGTTGAAACCATTAACACAGTATTGCAGTTTGGTGATGATCCTGAAGCTCCATTCTCAGTATTGTTGAATTGTCAACGTGGATGTTTACTCAGAATGAAATGTGTTGGAGATTTCCTAGTGGGACTGTAACATTCATGTAAAAACGGGTTTCGAAACCCGCTCCGTTTGAAATTTTAGAATTTATGATATAGTCCGTTACGAAATTAATTATTAGTGTTACTTATGAGTAAATTTAATAATTAAAATATTGGGTAATAAAAGAATAAATGTTATTAATATAATAGTTAAAAAATAATAAAGAATGAAATAAAAATGAACAAAAGGGTAGTCGGGACTCGAACCCGGATCCCCCACAAGTTTACACACACAAAACACCGCTGATCTACACACATCTTTTGTTTTAAAATGGAAACAAATAATACATGTAATAACATTCGCGTAAAACCTGCAACATCAGAGCTATAACGGTCGACTGATTCGAGAAATACGTCATCAAAAAACGGTTTTGTTGCAAATCGTTGAGTATAACTAATAATCGAGATCAGTTACAAACTCAATCAAGGTCCAATTTAATTCAAAACGTTTCTGCAAATTATTGGCCAAAAATTTGTCATGAAACCGAAAACAAGATTCGATGTATTGCCTATAAATACCACAAAGAAATCATTCCAAACTCGTTCATTCTTTCAACACAACACTCTAGCTTTTCTCTGATCAACTCTCTGTTCCTCAAGTCGCCGGAATTCAGGTTCTGTTCGCCAAAATCTCTCGCCGGAAATTTGAGATCGTCGTTTTGTCGGTAAATCTTTCATTTATTTTTTGTAATTTGTTACTAACATGTTTAATCTTTAAATCACATAACAACATTAATTTAACATGGCAGGATCGAGATTCAGTTCTGGGTTTAATTAAAATGAAGAAGATGAACGGCAATAAGTGTATAAATGTAATAAAAACCGGGTTTTAAACCGGGTTAGACACACTGTCTAGTGGTGGACTGTGTGCAAAAAAAGACACACGTCTCGGGTTCGAATCTCGTACATAACCGATTTTCAGGAATAAAACTCTATTTCTTAAAACTTAATAATTTTGTTGTTCAGTAAGATTATAAGAATATTATCATTTCTATATTAAACGGGTTAGACACCCAACCTAGTTGGTTGGGCTGCGTGCAAACTAAATCCAAGGTCGTAGGTTCAATTCCAGTGATGGACGCCGGTTCGATAGTTTTAAATCTTTTTAAAATTAAATAATTTCAAATTCACCTAACTTGTATATAAGAATAATTAAATATGTGTTTATTTCGGGTTAGACACGTAGCTCAGTTGGTAGAGCTGCGTGCACGTATACGGGAGGTCACGAGTTCGAACCTCACACGATGCCAATAATTAACCGGTCAGACCGGCCGTTGACCAGTCAACCCTGAGAAAAAGGGTAATTTTTTTATTTAAAAATCCTTTTTATTTCTTTAAAAATTAGTTAAAAGTACCTAAAATAAGGTTTTAAAGCTCTTAAAAATTTGTATTAATTACCACAAATAACCTATCAATCTAATAAAAAGCATTAATTAAAAATATTAACTTCTACTAAATTTTATTTATTTGTCGAATTATCACATTACTATTTTAGGGTAGTTTCCTTCGTCGGTTAAAATCCCAAACTCGTGCGCGTTCGTCTTCAATCAAGGAAACCCACCCACTGTGAGTGAATCCTTACAAATTCCCCTTTTTATTCACGTTTTGGGGTGTATCATGTGTCGTTATATATTTTATTTATACAAATACATGTGCTACCACCATTATGTGTTCTAATGTGTATATTTGTTTGTTGTGGTTATGTGTGGTCATCAGTTCCTCGTAGGATACGAGTTGAGCATCAGGTGCCTCATTAGATCGGCTCCGTTTGATTGAGCCTTGATCTCAAGTTCATCATTCATCATGTTCATATGTTTGTTATGTGGTTTGTCATTTAACTATATATACATAAGTTCATATATGGTCCATGCACATATTTATTAAAACAACCAATATAATAAATTGTTTAATTGTTAAATTTAGATTCACTCGCCAACTTTTGTTGACCCAAACTTTTGTTTTTTTACACATGATACAGGTGGACAGGCTGAGGAGAGGAACACTTAGGATTGGCCTTAGAAGATGAATAAAATATATCTTTTTTAGGACAATGTTTCTTGTGCTTGTATGTTTTCTTTGTGATTGGATATTTCCTTTAAATTTTGATTAATAAATATGAAACTTAATTTAGTAAATGTCATGAGCTTTGATGATAACCCAATTATGCCCCGACTTTTATTTCTACTGCGGGTCAGGGTGTGACCCGGACAACTAAACAAAGCATGGTTGCCACTCAGATACAAGTTCTTTCTACATGTTCTAATTCAGTGTTTGAGCGACAAACGAAGTGGTTATGACATGGCAAATAATGACTTAGTTGGAATGATGATAGCTTTGACATTGAACAAACAGTTTTGTGTTTCAAAGTATATCTTTGCAAACATGAAGGAAAACATGAGAAGAACCGGATATGGTGGAAACAAGTTTTGAATGTATCCCAGATTTCTCCAAATGATTTTGAATGTACAACATCTGAATCTTCCGAAGAACGACAACAATGTTTTAAAAGTTGAAGTTATGATGGAACATTCGTTGAAGATCTTTAGGGGTGTGGCAGTAAAACATTAAAAGGAAAGCACACCTCCTCGCAAGTTGATTGGTTTTCTAGCAAATGATCAATATGTTGCACCAGAAAACGACAAGTGGCGCCATGATGACAGTGACTCAGATAATGAAGAACCAACTTTGAAAAGGATGATCAAAGATAAGTTTAGTCATAAAAAAGGGAAAGGATAATGATGATGACAGTGACAATGTTGGTAATGATTGTGCTAGTGAACCAGTTACAGAAGTTCAGCCTACTGTTACAACAGAAGAGTCTGAACCTGAATGACGGAACCCACTACAACTTCTGAACCACTACCATTAAATACCACAGCAGCTGAAACACCTTCAGCTGAAAATACTCCAATTCAACCGCAACCTATTATTTCTTCAGCTCAACAATCTAAATCTACATCTCACCAAAGTACAAAACAAAGCAGTCGTTTGTTCTCTGAAATGGAAAAGGATGAGAAAGTGGATTTTCTGTTCTCTCAGTTGCAAGCTGCGGCAATCCAGATTAACAAACATTTGGAGTTTATATCTTCAAATCGTAATACAGGTGTGAAACAACAGTTGGAGATAAATTCTTTGAAAGAGACTGTTAGAAAACAAGAGTCTGAAATTGCACTGTTAAGAAAAGAAAATGAGCGACTGAAGGCTGCAGATGCTGAAAGAGCAACTCAGCTACAACATATGAGAGCAGCTGATAACTCTCGGGGAATTGAGACAAAAGGCTGAAAGAACGTAGTGCGGCTGTACAACGATCTGTGGAAACATTAACTGCTAAGCATAACGACTTGAAAGAATGGTATCATTCTCGAAGTGCTACGTTGGTTGAAGGCTTTAATGGTATTATAGACGTGTTTGAAATGAGCAGAATGCGAGTGAACATTTTGTGGAATGATAGATGCAAAGCAAAGGAGATCAAACGTCAATATGATCCAGTTAGTGATAACACTAGCAATCCTAATGCTTTGACCTCATCCTCGCAACCAAAAGATCTGCATCAACTCCAGTGGTAGAGTCTAATGCACAACAGATCGTGACAGATCCAGTTACCTCAAGCAGCAATCAAGAGGAAACAGGAAAGGATTGATGTTTCTGGAACATTTGAAGACCTGATACTCTATCATCAATGGATACTAGATCTTCAGGGGGAGTTTGTTGATACTCCAGGCCATTCAAGTATGAAGACCGAAGACTGAAGACCAAGCAACAACCAAGAGGGAGTTTGTTGATACACTTTTGTGTCTGTCGCTTGTTCTTAGTTACGTCTGTAATTGTACAGTGTTTGTTTACAGTGTCTGTATAGTTTGGTCGTGTCAACCAAATCAAGATATCATCCTATCTTGGTTTAGTATGACGTTTTGTGTGTCTGTGTTAAACAGTTGCATGTGTGCATACTGTTGAGTCTTGTGTACGTCATGTCTGTGACACGTTCTCAAAGGAAAACACTTTGTGAGAGTGGACATACTTCGTACGAGCAAGATGTTGCTCGTACGAGTCACATGCGATTCGTATGAATGAATTCACAGAATCAAGCATCCAGCTTGATTCGTACGAACAAGATATGCTTCGTACGATCCAGATCATTCGTACGAGCATCATTGGAGAACATCCTTCGTGGACTTTAGTGTTTCGTACAACCAGCAATATACTTCGTACAGTTGCTGAGCATGGACACTATATAAGCAGACATGCACTTCTCAGTAAGGGAGTTAGTCGAGTTGAGCGAGTAACCAGCTAGAGAGAGACACAAGTGCACAGAGAGCATTGCATGAGTCTGTATGAGCATTGTTTGTATATGTTTGTACTAGTTCTCTTCAGTTAATCAAGATATTGAATCTTTGGTTATCCTGTGTTCCTACTTTGCTGTGGTTTGCATTCTTATGAGGATTCCACACTCATATCCGTGTTATATGAACAAGGAAGCAGGTTTATCTTGATCTTACAAGTGGACCTACATATGATTAACGAGGATCATTAATGTGAGGATCATTATTTGAAAAGGCAGTGATATGTCTATTATTAACATCAAAATAATAGACTAATTTGAAAAATTCTACTTAAACAAAGACAAATCACCGTTGGGTAGAAGTGAAATCATTTAAGTATGTGTGCAAAGAAATTGTGACAAATCAGCTTTAGCCAGAAATGAGACAATTACCTTAGTTATGCACTTGTTAAGTATGCTAGAGATGGATGAATTAAATCAACTTTGGTAAGAAATAAGACATTCACGTTTGTAAGGCATAATTAACGTAGCTTCTTATTATACTTTAAAAATAAATAGATGTATCAAATCACCTTTGGGCAGAAGTGATACATCAGAAGCTCATTCAATTTAAGCTATTTGGTTTTGTGAAAAGTTATCTGATTCTATTAAATGTTTTACAAAACCAATTGTTATTTAGTTCACACTAGCAACCTAATTAACTCATGAGATTTCAGAAAAATCTTGATATTTTGAGAACATTTTAGATTTCGAAAAAAGTTAGATTTTAGAAAAAATGAGTTTTTGAATAAATTGTAAGTTTTTGAAAAGTTGAGTTTTCGAAAAAAAATCAAAAATAGGGTAAGTTTACGAAAAATTTACGATTTCGAATTCTTTCCGAAAAGTTGTGATTTCGAATAAGATTTCAAAAAATGTGATCTCGAAAAACAGTGGTTTCGAATAAGATTTCGAAAAAACTTTGATTTCGAATAATAGTGATTTCGAATATGATTTCAAAAAAATTGATTTCGAATAATAATGAGATTTCAAATTTGCTAAGATTTCGAAAAGTTATGAAATCTCGATCTCTTATGGTTTTCGAAACTTGTTCTACAAGATTCGAAATTTGCTAATGAAAGATGTTAATTGTGATAAGGTTGAAATTCGAATTTTAAGGGATTCTTGTAAATCATGTTTCCTGTTTAAAAGATATTTTATATCTATTCAATGATTTTGAAATCATATCTAATAACATTAACAGATTTTTTTTCGAAATCTTCAGGGATAAAAATTAATCAAAACATAGGAAAAACATCTTTTGATCCTTAATACATTCCAAATAAGGGAATATATTCGAATTTCACCAAGAACAATATGAACCCTAATTTTAATAAAATTAAATTCTGGAACCAAAATTTTAAAAATTAATATCCTTATACAAATTTTGAAAATTATGATTAGTTTGGATGAGATTAAACATCCGATTAGAACATGAAAACATGAATATTAAGCTTTAATTGAATTTCAAGTTCTTGAGTTGTATCGGATTTTCATAAAATTTGTTTTTCATATTTTAATCCTATAATAATGGAAACAAACAGAATTTATTTATCAATATATGCTCTGATACCACATATCGTTCAATTCTGTATAAACATAATGGAAAACATGTAAATAATACCTAATACAACATGCAGGCCAGCAGAGACGCAAGCATGGAGTTCGACATAATTGTCCGATGATCTGGTTCCTCATTAGGGTGTAAGTTCTTGATGGTAGTACCGAATTCTAGGTCAAAAATTCATATGGAGAGAGAGAGAGGCAGAGGGACGATTTTAGTGATGTTATGGTTATGATAATTGTGTAACCTTTAACCTCTCTAATTATCTTCTTATATATACACCAAAGAGGAAACCTAATTAGTTAATAAATATAATATGGTCTAACAACGATTACCAACTAATTATATAATAAGTTTAATATATTTTGATCCAGATATTATATAAATGATTATTAGGTTACAAGATTAAATATCACAATAATAAGATATTTAATCTTACACGAAGGCCATTTGGACGGGCTAAGATCTTGCGACGTGGCAGTCTTACAAGTCTTTTGACGGAAGTTTCTAGCCATGAGGACATGGAGAGGTGTAACCTGGCCAAGGCTTCGGCCTTCATACTATCCAACCATCTCTAAAACACCTACTGGCCTACCTCACCTTCATCTTCGTTTACAGCCTCACCTCTCTCTATAAGAATGAATACCCATATCAAGGCTAGGGTTTATACTACTAGTGTTATCCCGTATCATGTATCTTTTTAGGGAGAAACCTTCCAAATAGCATTTGAAACCATAGTTCTATTAGGATGGACTTCAGGAACCGAGTATTGGTGGACATCAGTTTTGTATTAGTAAATGCTGGTTACATGGCTAAAATGGCTAGCTTCCTCGGCCACAACATTCTACTGGTCTGCAACATTAAGTTTTCAAACATTGTAAGATTTTTTTTTATTTTTTATTTTTTTGCTTAAGCAAATAGTAAAATTTATATTTATATTGCATTAAATTACAACCCATTTTCTCTATTTCAAGCTAGACCCTTTAATTTTTTTTTTGTATTTTCTATGATTTTTGCCAGTTTCTGTTCAATTTGTTTAAGCGGGTAGTTAATATGCAGTTATTCGTATTTGCTAGTTTAGTGGATGTAAGTCAGAATGCGTAAAGTAGAGATATGTATTACAAACATTGACATTGTCTTATTTTTCTCTTTGTAAATAAACTAGTGTAGATCAAAGTAGGTTACTTTAGGACTTTCTTCAAGGACCAATGATCCTTAAAAAACAGTGTAATATTAGCTATCTCATTAACGTTATCCAACACTTTGCGGATATCAACAAGATCCTAGATTTAAGAAGTAAATATCGTTAGGACATAAAGTATCAAGGCATCAAAGGCAATCAAGGATGTATCAAAGAAACATGTCACTCAGTATGACAAAGTAGTCATACAAAAACAACATCAGCATTACATCAGATATAATTGAAAGAAAAACAAGATCATATGTATGCCTATAAATTATACAACAAAAACCGATTACCAAAATTTCATAGAGCATTGGGGTTGATGTTGTTTGGTGACTTGATGCTTGGAAGATCATCCAGGGGAATATCCATTACACGAAAGCTAGAACGGCCAATATATGTACAACTAATGAATTGCGGGGCAAATCTCCCTTGGCGGTTGGTGTTAGAAAAAGACTGACTAACTCCCAGAGGAGTAATTACCCAGTAATGCATTCATATACTTAAACAATCTTCAACTGCGCTTGGTTTATACAATTCATTGCTTCCCAAACAATTTATAGGTCAAAGAGTGCAAACATGCTATATTCTGGTTTATACTTCACGTACACACATCTCTCTCTCCGTTCTTCTCCCTTCATTTCCAGACAATAAAGTGAGTATATTTGCAGATAATACTTTTATGCTAATGTCATTTTACTGGCCTTTTATAATTTGAAGAAACATAAATAATGACCGGTCAATGTATGCATGTAAATGAGTATATGTTGGGATATGCCAACAAAAGTTTGATACTCATTTAACATTTTGATCACTTATTCGTTTCTTAGTGGTAAATATTTTTGGTCAAGATTTGAATTGGTATATAATGTTAAGGTATTTTCGTATTTATATGTTAGAAGAAAACAATTTTTCATTTTTATAACCATACGTTCTACACAATTATAGTTAAGTCTGACCTAGATTTAGTTAACTTTAAGTTGTTTTTAGTCGTCTCATTGTGCTACGTTGGCAATTTGTGTGAGTTAATGTATATAAATATAAAGAAATGAGCTATGAGTTTACAAACGTATAAGAAAATTCTTTATATTCATTTGTGTGACTAAGAAACTGTGTGAAAATGTATTAAAAATAAATGTCTAAAGTAGCTTTTAATTTTTGACGGGTTTTGTATAGGTTGTAAACCAGTTGAGTTGAGTCAGACTTAGCTCGAGCTCGGCTAGAACGAGTTGGCTTGACTCGAGCTTGAATTTTAAATCGTGCTGAAATTTGAGGTTCGAGCTCGACTCGATTAAAATTCGAGCTAGTTTGGCTCTGCTCGGCTCGATCTAACTCGAACGAACAAAGAACTTCACAATTAACTAATTAAAATGCTCTTAAGGATGAAACTCTTCATAGACTAAGCGCCATAATTGCAATGTAATTTAACCAAATGGCTAAACATGCAAGTATAAATAATTAATTAACCTCGTGGTTTGTATATTGTTTTTGCCATCTTTTATAGTGGAGATACTCTCTTAATTTTTGTCTTCTGAGTGATGTGAGACAAAAAAATAATGAATGATGTGATGAATTATTTACTAGCTGAAATTTTCATCACCTTCTATTTTGAAAATTTTACTGTCTAATGGTTCAATTAAGAACCATAAGAACTCCTACTTCGTACGCAAGTTGGGTCACCATTTTTTGCACAAATATAGATGAAAATATGGTAAACATATCTATAATAAAAGTAAAAAAATGCCGAGTCGGTAGTTACGCCTGGCATAAACTTGTTTACACCAAATTTTGTGTATGGCGATGTAAATTTATTTTACACCCGATATAAATTTTTGCATACCACTTTTTTTTTGCTGTAACAAGTGATTTTTAAAGATTTTTAAGATTTTTTTTTGAAAAAACCTTTTGGAACAGGGTGGTATTAGAATCCTAGTTCGTATGTTGGAAAACGAACATACATTTTTGAAATTGTTTTAGGCCTTCCTAGACTTGTGTTTTATAATCATATGACATCTTATGGCATAATATAACTTTGTGTTGAAAAATCAAATGAAAAAAACATGGCTAGGATCATTGGTTGTCAATTTGGAGCAGATAATGGAATGCCCTAAGAAATCGATAAGTAAAATGACATAATTTCGTATTTGCTAGCAATTACCGGCTGATTTCGTATGAATTATCGATCAAATTTATTGATGGACCTCCATCGGACTAATCCTTTAGAAAAATTAGGGTTAACAGAAACCATGTTGGTCATTGTCTCTGTTTTACTAATATATACAATTGCATCTTTGTTGTCTACAATGATATTTATTTTTTTAAGTTTTATTTTCACTTCTTATATTATAATAATATAGGCCTTAGCCCAATAATTTTATTTCCTCTTATAACTTTAGTCTCTTAGTTTTTTTAATAAAATCCTAAATACGCGGTTAGATTGCACTATTACAAAAAATGGCAATTGCCACGGAAATTTGCCATCGAAATAAACGGTAGCAAAATAAGTAACAATTTTGCATGGTCTTCAAAGTTGCTACCGTAAATTTAGTAATGGCAAAAACACTCTACATAATTTACCCTAAATCATATTCACGTTCAAATCGTCACGCCTATTCACACCTTCACTCATGAAAACCCTAAATCTACCAAATTCACACTAGATTCAACCCTAAATCACAACGCCGTCGTTCAATTTTAGATTTTTTTTGCAGAAATGTTGCCCTGTTGAAAAAGTTGATCACAACTAATGCCACTCTAAAAAATATTTCACAAGTAATGCAAACTCCATTGAGAATGGTGAATTTGTATGGGTTGTAGCCTTTGTCAGTCATAATTAGGGAATGTGTAACGATTATTCATTGGTGAAGGTACAAAAGCCATTCAAGGTACAAAAGCCATTTTGAATGGCGAATTCTGCACCTTATGCCATTGTTAATGGCGAATTCCGAAAAGTGCTGACAAGATGCAATTATTAATGGCGAAATCTGTTAAAGGGTGCCATTATGAATGACGATTTCTGAAAAACTCATATAAAGACTCTGAAGTTTAGTTAAACTTAAGGGTGTATATTAAAAATATTATTGAAAGGGGGCAAATAGTATATATAAAAGTTTATACTTTATGCTATTGTACCATTTACATACAAATTTGTAGTAAAAGGAATACCAAATATTTTGTGATATTGTGATACACCAACTTTACAAATTAGTATACACATATATAATTCCTCTAAAAAGGAGTGCCACACATAACATGTTGATATTTCAGATATTACAAAAGCGAATTAGTGCAAATAATCAAACTTGGATACATTATGACAACGTGAACGTACTCTGTTCACCCAAATTGATAGTGATGGCCCGAACAGTATCCTTTGCTAACTCGCTAACGGCCCATATTCCTGGAATGCTCATTCCATCATTCTACGTCGCGCTAACTCGGAGAGAAACAACCAACAACAAATCGCCAACACAAATGTCACAATTAACGGTCGTGGCAAATGCTTTGTTTGATTGAGTTAAGTGAATTGGGAAACAAGCCATTGCAAAGGAAGGTTAGGGATGGGATGGAAGGTGATGAAAGGGGGCCTTTTTCGAAGACGAAAAGGATGAGTTTGAATTTGCAAGCCATAAAAGTAAGAATGAACCAGACAGTTATGGAATCTTGTAAGTACCTTTTCAACATTAAAAGAATTTGCCATTATAAATGGAGATTGTGTAAGAACTTTTCATAATTTGCCATTCTAGCTTTTGGAAAGATTTCTACATTCATAATGGCATGTTAACCAGAATTCACCATTAACATAGGCAAAAGATGTAAAATTTAGAATGGTTTTTAATTAATCCTTACACATTCCTTTATTACTACTGACAAAGGCTATATACCATACAACTTCACGATTCAGAATGACATTATTTGTGATCAACTTCTTCAACATGGCAGCATTTATGAAAAAAAACCCCCCCTCAATTTCATCAAAGAATTGAACTTGAATGTTCAATTAGGGTTCATTGTGTTCGATGCATACACGTGAATGTTCAATTAGGGCTTCGTCACAACCACATCGATTCGAATAGTGAAGCTCTGCTTAGGGCTTCAATACACGACGGATTTAGTTTGGTTTATCGTTCAATTGCTAGGGTTTGATTACAGTCTGCCTCCGCACCAATCAAAGGAATTAGCCAACGAAATTCATCCATAACTATCTCAATCACCTGGTGGATATAGTTCGAATCGGTTAGTTTGTTCAATTTTTCGTAGTTATGATTGTTTATTATTGGTGATAAGTTTAAACGGTTAGCTGATTGCTGTGCATATGGTTTTCTGTATGAATTTATGTTCTTATTTGGTGAATTAGGTTAAAATTGCAATATGAAAATTGAAATGAAAACTCGAGGTGTTTGTTTGTGATAGGCAGTTGTGTAATGCTAGGTTTGTGGTTGAAGGAATAAGGAGAAGTGTATGATTTGTCATGAGTTGTACTTTTAGGAACTGCTGGTAATTGTTTTAGTTTGTGTGTTGAAATTTTAGCTAAGTTTAGTGAAGGAAAGAAGGTGAAATGTGGATTTGTATGCTAATTGTAGGTTTTAGAATTGGTAGGGCTGGATATCTCTTGTGAATCGTGTAAATGTTACTATCGGGTTGAAATATTTCTATGATGATCTCGAAAGTTTTATTCAGATGATTTATGGAGGATAACAATGTTTCAGTTGACGGTTGACAATTATAAGTGAAACAGTTAGACATTTACATCATGTGTGTTAATGTTTTGTTATTACAGTTATAATTGCCACAGGGTTAGTTCTTAAGTATAGATGAACGATCTGGCTCATGTCTGATTTCTTGCAGTTGCTTGTATTTGTTTTGATGATTGTTTTTGTTAACTATATTACACGGGAACTCGATCTGATTGCATATCATTGGGAACCTCCAAGGCACTATTTCCTTCGGTGCCTGATTTGGTAGATTATTGAGCTTCCATAGTTGTTTAAGCTTTGAACAGTATATCAACCTTATTGACTCGTTTCAGGTACTCTTTACAGGTATCAAGCGGGATAAATAAGGGTTGCAACTATGGTCTTCACATGTTATACCACTTTGCCAGTTTTCTTGTTACTTTTTGATGTCATCACATGTTACTGTTAGCACCACTTTTCTAACTAGGGGTTGCTGAAACACCGTGTCTACTCAGGGCCGGCGGCTGGAGCTGACAACCCTTTATCCATGGCATACCATCGGTTGCAATATTATATGAGTGATATGTAATGTTATGCCAAGAAGTTATATGTATCATATACTTTAGTTGATGAACATTATATGACAATAGGTTCGCCTAGGATGGCATGATGCTGGTACCCACAAGAAAAATATTGAAGAGTGGCCTCAACGAGGTGGAGCAAATGGAAGTTTAAGGTTAGACGTTGAACAAAAACATGCAGCCAATTCAGCCAATGCTGGCAAGTGATTTGTACTCTTTTAAGTATACTTATTTTTTGCTTTGGGTATTCTCTTACTGGCTGGTGTTACACAGGGCTTGTAATACAAGAACTGGCCAAACAAGAATTAAAGCCCTGTCCCAACAGCATGTATGCTTGTTCTTATATGGTCCTATTCGAAATCAATAATTAAAGCATGGCCCTACCTGATGTGGGGTTACAGTTAACTTTGATATGGGTCGGGTTTAATTAAAAAGTTATTATACTTAAGTTAACTTTTTCATACATTACAACTGTTTGACTAGTAACTTTTTTGAGTATCGTTTATGTTGATGAAAACAGTAGTGTAAGATTATAATGGGTATTGCACAAACATAACCTGCACTAACTTCTAAACCTACCATATGCAGATGAAGGTAGCAACAAATGCCACAAAGAGTGCTTTCCTTAAAACCCAAGTCCAGGTGCTAGAAACGCTTACTATCACACTCTTCTTCACAACAAAATACTGCCCGTTGCACCGCTTCGCAGCAGGCTTACTAAGACCCAAGTTAACATAAGTAAAATTTGACTATCTATGATCTATGGTAAATGTGGTTAAAGTATCTGTTATCAAGGTAATCTTAGCTTTTATGGACTTTATTTAATCACAACTTTTTTGATTTGTTGACGACATTTAATGAAGTCGATATGTAAGTTCTTTGGATCATTTTTTTCCAACACGCGAATGTAGTTTATTGCAACAATTAAATGCTATTCAGGAGTGAGATCTTTATATAATGAATAAAGTTTGTATCCGCATTGTAAACTTTGTAGCCCTTTTGTGTGTTAATTAGATCATTAATTCTCTTTTATTGTTTGCTCACACTTTCAAGGACTAATTTGATGAAGCTCCATTACGAGTATAAGGACGTCTTCTTAGAGAAGCATGGAATCAAGTTGCGGTCTGATGTCTAGTTTTTTTGTTAAGGCACTACCTGCCCACCCTTCTTTATTTAAGCTTTTTGTTGTTTGATGCTTTGGATACATTTAAAGATCTTGAATAAAGATGGGCTGTCAGCAGGTTAGTTTTTTTGTGTCCTTTCAGCAGGTTGTCCTGAGATTTCCGATTCCCTGTGCAACTAGTAAAGATGGGCTCTTAGAATAAAAACCTATATATATGATTCACTAGCTTGGGCTCGGCTCAAAGTCTAAACAAAATGGGTCCTTTTTTTAAAAGCACAAATTAGTATAGATATATGTATAGAATTGGGGCCTTATAAAGGGAAGGAGATGTGATAAAAATATAAGTGGAACTGTCAATTCTTGAACTCATGACCTATAGGAGCAATCGTGACACATGGGTTGTTCCTTAAAAGTGTTTGGGTAATAGTGTGATCCAGGACAAGGTAAATCTCTAATAACAGACAGAGGTGGCACATGGCTCTAGTAGTTGGGTAACAGTGTGATCCGGGATGTTTGGCTTGGGCTGCGCAAACCACTTTATTCTATAAAAATATTACATTTTTTAACAACATTTGATTATTTTAATAATGACCAATTTGTTTTCAGAATAATTTGATTTAAAGAATTTTGAGCATGAAAAATACTTCTTTGATGATCAAACCTATTTAGTTCTTTGACCCGTTGGTGATCAAACATAGACGCGTCTAAATTGGCACACCAAGCATCATGTATATTACCAATTACCTTTCCAATTTGTTTTTCAGACATAAATGAACGTGCCAGCTCATCAACAAATGATTGTGTGTTGAAATATATCTTTCAAAAACACCCGCCACATCACATACGCCAAAGACCTGCCAGCTGCTACTAAGACCTAAGAAAACGGTTTGACCCCTTTAGATCTCGAGGCGGATCCGCTTTGTACAATATGCCACGTGCACCGTATTACCGAGGTCCTTCAACTTTAAGTCAAAAGGTTAGATGAACCTGATGAACCCTACTCTATATCTCATTTGACCTTGTAACAGTGACCACCTACTATTTATGCTTTATTTCAGGGTGTGGTTCACCATCTGCATAGGAGCATGAAGGGTCAGTCGGGTCAAGCAAAATGATATAGTCTATATTTGATTGAGTATCGTTGGTGATATGCTTTTTTGTAACTTGTGAGGTTTCATTGACCGTTTGAGTTTGACTTCACGCTGCAAAACGTAGGAGTTCTGCACTCGATGATATCGGGTCTGGTGGTCGCATGCGTAGAATTAAACAAAAGGTCAATCTACTATCACAAGCTCGCTCTCTAGTCAAAAGCTGCTTTTAAGGAATGAACCCGAGCCAAATGCTTTTAAGGCAGTAGAGGGAGATCAGTAAGCGTAACCAAAGTTATGGTTCGGTTCCTACAGAGTCTAGTAAAATGGCGTAAAAATATTTGACCAACTCGAAAGAATGAGTCCAAAGGAAAAACCTTATTGATCCAAGCTAGCTGGAACTACAGAGAAAGTCGACTCACCTAAACGTTTATCGAACACTCAAGATAATAAGAAATCAGAGAGTAAAGTAAACATTTGTTCAAAAAAAATAAATGATTGTGTATTTCCTGCACTGGTTGGATACTTTGACTCGGGTAAAGATGCTTGGTGTTTTGCTGCTGCGTGCAAACTTTACAAAGCTCAAGAAGGTGTGGTTGCATAGTATTTACACTTTTAGTTTGAATGTATGGATTTAGATGTTTTATTTTGGGTTATTTGATGTTTTGATTTGGATGTTTTATTATGAAATAACATTGGATATAAATGGATATAACCAGCAGGTAACAAAAAATAGTAGCGGTAGCAAAATTGTGACAGAAAGCGATATCAAAATGGTGACAAAAAATAGAAGCGGTAACAAAATGGTAACAAAAGGCGGTAGCAAAACAGTGGCAAACAAACGATGGCAAAACGGTAGCAAAAAACAAAATGGTAGCAAAGAGGTGGCAAGAGGGCAACTGCCACCGTTTTGCGACCGAAAATGCGGTAGCAACTACCCAATTCTCTAGTAGTGTTGTATTTTTTTCGAAAGTCTGATATAAATTTTATTGAAAATGTAGTTATATTCTAGATAGTCGGACGGTGACGAACCGATCTGGTATCAAATGAACGTCGGTATCGGTATCAGTGTTATCCGAATCGCTATCACTATTATTTTAGTGGTTTTTGATCGACGTAAAAGACGACTTTATTTCTAGGTTACTTTTGTGTTATAAAACCTTTATTTTAGTTTCAATTTCACCCCTTATGTTATACTTATTAAAATAAATGTCATTAACTTAATAGTTTTATTATTCTCATATAAATCTCATTCTTTAGTTTTTTTTAGAAAAACTAAATATGCGGTTGCATTTATATTATTTTTGCTCGACATTACAAAATAAATTTGATTGAAATGTTGTTGTATTCAACATATAATGTTTTTTTCGGTATCGTAGGCTATAGCAAGTGATACCTTGACTAACTGAATCGATTCGATCCCGGACGAACGTGTATAATGGTATCGTACTGATATTCGTTTTAATAGTTTTCAGTTGATTTAAAACATGTGTCAATGTCTTTTTGGACATAACACGCCCTTGTTTTATGTTAGTATTCATTTTTATGATATTTGGTTTTGATATGGGCCAGTTAAGCCGACACAACGTATAAATTGATACCGTCAGTGTTACGGCAAATTTACTTTTATGTACATAATAGCATAAATGGGGGGAAATTTGCAAAAGCCCGTACCATAGCCAATCATTTCCTTCCCTATTTAGCATCCGATACAAGTTGTAAATCTTTTCCAATACCCTTGAGAGTATCAACAAGATTCAAAGATTTGACAGGTAAAATTCTTTGGAATAATATAATGCCATAACAAACAGCAAAGGTAATTTGCGGTCTATCAATGAAAGATACATCACCGGGTATGATTAAGTAATCTACATAAATCAAAACATTTTTGAAATTACGCATACATAATAGATAAATGTTGTCAGATGGCTTGGAATATCAACTGTTCATGCTTACGTCAAAATATGCATATAGATGAAACGCGAGGTAAATCTTCTTTGGCAGCTTGAAGAAATACTAAACTAATCTAGTGATTAGTTTGTGGTTCGTGCCTCGATAAATAAAGGCTAATCTTCTTTCGTCTCGTCCAAATAGCAATCAAAATCCTGTAAAACCAACACCACACCGTAAGCTCATTACAAGGAGGAGAATAGGGGTTCTCCTTGTAACCACCCTCCGGCGTGAGAAAAGTATAGGTTTTTAAGGATAATAGTGTGTATTAAGTGAGAGAGTTAGAGAGCGATCCTTAAACCTGGAGGTGAAGCCCTCTATTTATAGCCGGAGTGATTTGTGAAGAAGATGGGCTGATGGGCCTTGGGCCTGAGATTGACAACAAGGAATATTCGTTTTACCTTCTTTGTCACGACAGTTAGCGATTCCAGACGAGAGGGTAGTTGGCGCAAGGTGAATGGATCCACGTGCCCTGTAGTTGTCGTTGTTGTCTAGCCTGTCATCAACAATTGAGTGGAGATCGTCTGACAGTGGTCGGCACATGCTGATTGGTGCCACGTATGTATCCTTGTGTACTTCTTGTCCCTTGCACGATTGATAATCGTGCATCATGATCCAATACATCATGTTGAGTGCATGTTGGTCCACAACTCTGTCACTCGTACTTCTTGTACTTGTTTGGTGTTGTCTGCGCTTTTTCCTTTCGTGCGACTCAAGAGACATCTGTGTAGTCGGCGCAAGGTCGAAGGAAACATGTTTCTTTTTTGAAAGATAAGTGTAATAATTGATCTTGTGTTAGTCCTGACCTCGTGCATGACTCAAGAAACATCTATAAGGTCGACAAGGTCTTAGAAGTCATCTTTATGCTGTGTCTTGAGTATGATCGTGCGTGCGACCTGAGGTTTGCTCATTGGTCGGCGCAGGATTTGGGACCATACCCCTTTAAGTCCTCCCAGTCCAGTGCTGCTTTCATGCGCGAAGCAAGTGGTTGGAGCTCTAGACTAGAAATAAAAGCTACGTGTCTTCGCTGTAATCTTGTTAGTTGAGAGCATTTACCAAGTGTCATAGAGGAGCTGGCGCAACTATGTATCTTACTTGTGAAGTTATCTCTTAGATTTGCGTGGGAGAATCTCGAATTTTGAGAAAGAGACCTTTGCTGACAGGTTGGTGGCGAAAGCGACGTTTGATGGGACTGCTGACATAGTAGGCGGCATAGCGTCACTGTGTCAGTATTGCCGTTTCGGCTGGTGTCAGGCGAGTGTAACCCACGCGCTCGTGGGAACCGTCACTCTGGTTTTTTCGCCTGACGTGTCGCTCTTCCATTGTAGACGCGCTTCAAGTTGTCTTGCATGGTTGTCCATCGCATTAAATACGATGGGTATAAATAGTCGAAGAGGCACTGTAGATATCACCTTTTAAATAACTTCTCTCTCGAATTCTCCTTTGAATCTTCGAATCTTCAAGCTCTTCTTGAAGATCTTCAAATATTCTTCTAGTTTTTCAAGAAGCCATCAAGAATCCTCCGTCCTTTCTTGGAATTTCTTGTTATTACCATAACTTAATCATGCCTGATCGAGTAGAGGGTGCTGATATAGAAGAAGTTGGTGGTACTATGCCACCGTTAAAGTGGGAGGAGGCGTCTTTTGAACAGGTGGTACGAGGCTATCAGTTCGCCGCTGAATGGGATGCGCGCTTTTCGGCCAAGGGCCAAACTGCTGCCGATGCACCTCGGGGTATATCAGCTTGTTTGCTGAGTTCTTCGGCGAGGGTAATTTCCGACTACCCACCACCCAATTTTTTGGAGTCTTGCTATCGTATTCATGTGGCGCACCTTAGCCCTTTGGGGATGGTTAGGGTTCGGCATTTCGAGTTCTGCCTGCGCTCCAAGGACGAGGAACCGACAATAGATAAATTTCGCGCCTTTTACCAACTCCAATCCAGCCTTTTACCAACCGACAATAGGTTCTGGTAGCAGCGGGTCTGAGTGACAAGAGGCCAATTACTAGCACGAGTGTCCCCATGCTCCTTCTTGAAAACCAAGGTAACCGTTTTACCATGTCATTTCTTTCGTTGCTATCTCCATAATTTATGACCAATTCAAAACTTATTTTTGTAAAGGTCTCGCTTTACCATTGGGCATTTCCTCCTCATGCGAGGGTTATGGGCGTTTGGCCTTTATGCCTAGATGAAGACCTGTGGTACAACCAGATCCAAGGCAACTTCATGTACCCACCAGCTGGGTCTTTTGTTGCGCGCCCTATAGCAACCGAAGGTGCGCATATAATGAACCCTAGGCCCTGTTGGGCTATAACTCTTGATGGGGAAGATGTTGTCTTGCTTTCCAGCGGGGAGTCTATTGCTTCTTCAAATCATGGATTAAGTATCTCTGCTACGTTTGCAGGTAATTTGGGCAATCTCGGGGCGTATCCCAAAGACCGGAAGCCTAAAAGGCATAGTAGATTGAAGAAGGTTACTGTTGTTGAGGGGGCGCACCCTATTAAGATAGAATCGACTACAACCGCGTCTGATGTTGGGTCGCGCTAAGGTACTACTCGCTCTCAACAACGTAGCTTAGATAATTATGTACTTGTTGCTGATTTGATGGAAGCATTGCGTTTTATAGGTGGTCAAGGAAAAACTGGTGGAGCTGCTGGCGCGAGGAGTTCGAGGAGTGCGAGCGATTGTCTAGCGCGACCCCACTTCGATTCCTGTGGAAGAGGAAATGGAGGCCGACTCGGTTCCCAAATTGACAAGAAAGAATGCCTCCAAGAGGCCGCACAGTGAGTCGGGTGAGACGGTTGCGCCCTCTCATAAAAAGGTTGCTTTCAGCAAGCCTATTATAGGGAAGAAGGCTAACCTTGGTTCTCTGATGTCGGCGATCTCCCCTAGTAAGTTTCCCTTGTCTTTTAATTTGTTAACTTTCTTCAATGTCTTACCTACTTTATTGATCTTGTGCCTACTATCCAGACCCGAAGAAAGTGATGCCAAAATTCAAAATTATCCACTCCAAATTCGGGGCACAAGTACCTCCACCTCCTCCTTCTGATACGTCGATAAAGGCGGAAGGTACTTCTGCAACGGTCATCAAGCCGCACACGGATGCTCATGAGGGTGTTATTTCGAGCAGCGGACTGGTGAAGACTGTGTAGAAGGTTGTTCAAGTCAAGAAAGTTGTTGAGAAGCCTGGGGTTGAAGAACCGAAAAAATTTGACATCTCTAGGGCTGAGAAACCCCTTGAAGAGCCTATGAAAGAGGCTGAGAGAGATTGAGCAGGATGTGAAGACGGTTGAGAAACCTGCCGAGGAGATGCCCAAGAGGTCTAGTAAGACTCCTGAAAAGGCTGTTGCCTGTTCGGCAAAGTCTTTTGAAGATAAGGGCGCGAGGCCACATGCTGCTGCTGGTTCTGGCACGGGGGTGAGGGTGTCAGTTCCTTTGATGCAAGACATAAAGAACCCTCGCCGATCTGACCAGAAGATACATTGAGCAACCATTATTATCATTCATATGATGCCAGTCGCGCTGATCAGATCCACACCCCTCTGTGGATGTTAAAATAGGGAGATACACTTACCAAGTTTCCCACATGTCGGGAGTGATTTATGGGAGTCTTCCCTCCTGGAGGTCAACTTCTAAAAGCAACGCAAATATGAATAGGTATACCAATCCCATGTCGTTGCGTAGGGCAACCAATTATCAACCAACAACCAGATCACGCGTGAGTGGCGCACTATGTATAGAGAGGGTGCTGAGGTCGAAGCGTACAGGAGTCGTTTGGCTTTAGATGCATTGAAGTTTGAGAAAGCAAAGGAGGAGTTGGCCTTGAAGCAACCTCAGTTTGAGGCTGACAAAAATTTTGAGTAATGGGAACTTCTTGGTTTGAAGAAGAAGCTGTAAACGAGTGAGGAGACCCTTGCTGAAGAGCGCAAGAAATGGCGAGAAGCTTGTAATAGAGAGAACAAGAAAATGCATTCTGCTCAAATCGCTGAACTCAAGCGTCGCTTGCGCGAGTCACAAGAGAAAAGTGAATCTCTAAAGATTGATTTAGAAGCAAAGAAAAGCAAGGCTGGAGCTGCTGAGGAGGCGCGTAAGCTCTCACAAGCGGCCTTGAATGTGGCATAGGAGAATTAAGCCGAAACTCAGGTGGTTGTTGAGCCATTGATTAATAACTCTACATGGTTACAAGAGTATGGTATCCCTCATGTAAGTTATTTACCATCCCCTTCTTTTAATTTGGTTAAGTGTATCTCTGACCATCTTTTATTTTGAATAGGTGGCAAATGCAATGCTAAACTCTGTGGAACTGGACCAAACCGTGGTGGCGCTGATTGTTGCAGCGCACCAGGTTGGTCATAGTGAGGGGTATGGAGTGTACGCATATCATGTGCAAGAGGCGATGGAGACAATATGGGACATTAGCCACTGCTCAATCAAAGCAGAGGCTGAAACTGTTTATGTTGCGAAACAAGAAGCTTATAACACCCTTTCCTTACCAATTATGGATTTGGTGACTGATTACTTGCAACATGATGATTACATGATGCGCTTAAAGGCTCTATTTGAGATGCCAGAGACGGTGGAGCTGTCTGAGTCGAAAGGTGAAGATGACGGTGGTGATGGCGCGGAGTGAAAATGTTACACTTTCGTTTTTTAGATTTTTGTATCAGGCTTTCATGCCTTAGTAGATTCGGATGTAGTGTTTAAACACTTATACTTTGTAACCGGTGCACGGTCGTGCGTTTGTTAATATACCTATCCTTGCATACAAAATTTAAGTTACAATTATTGCATTGTGGTAGGAACTTTGTCTAGGTAGCGCGAATGAATGTAAGTGTGGCTCATGTTTAAACATCGTAGCCCGACTCCGCGCTTAGTTTATGGGAATCTTGGAAGCTTAGTTCATGAGCTCGTAATATACTTTAGTGTTTTGCGCAGACTAAAAGTTTTATATGTATTTGTAACTTGTATTAAGAAAAGAAGTCAACATGAAAAAGTAATGTAACTAACACTTTATATTGATAAACTTGTCAGGCTCTCCACCATCGCTTACAAAAAGGTTGTGTTACATATAGCATTTCCTTAGCTGTTGTGCATTCCATGTTCGGGAACGATATGGCCGTCCAACGTGTACAGCTTGTACGCGCCCTTGTCTAGGACCTCATGGATAAGGTAAGGACCTTCCCACTTAGGTGCGAGTTTCCCTGGGCGTTCAACATTGGAGGTTTCGTTATCCCGGAAAACATATTCACCTCGATTGAAAGTACAAATGCGCACCCTCGCATTGCAATACTTCTCCAGTTTGGACTTATACTTGGCTACTTTTTATGGCTATGTTCTCGTGCCGTTCTTCAAGTAGGTCTAAGTCAAGCTGGCGCTCTGCTTTGTTGTTTATTGCGTTGACTGTCATCAAGCGAGGTGAAGGGAGGCCAATTTCAGCCAGGATGGCCGAAAGGAGTCTCGCCGTTACTGGTTTTGGGCATGGTGCGATGAGCCCATAAATGCTAGGGAGCTCATCGACCCCCCTCTATGCTTTGTGCCCGGTCGGGCCTTGATTCCCTCCACCATGCCTTTGTTAACACTTTCCACATGGCCTTTGCCCTGTGGGTGCGCGACGGAGGAGAAAGTGTGTTCAATGTGTAGCTCTTGCATCCAGTTGTGTAGATCTTCTGAGGCGAAGTTTGTTCCATTGTCGATCACAATTCGCAATGGGAGGCCGAATCGGCAAATGATGTGCTCCTAAATGAACTTGCTACGATCGTTGCGGAGGTTGATGCTAGTGCTTTTGCTTCTACCCATTTTGTTAATTAATCGACTACAAAGATTATAAACTTTACTGCGCCTAGAGCTTCTGGGAAAGGGCCTACCATATCATGCCCCACTGTTGAAAAGGCCATGCAGTGGAAACTAGGATCAGATCGTTTTTTTGGTCGCATTGTCCTCGGTGCGTGGCGCTGACAGGAGTCACACTTGTGCAAATCTTTTACGGTATCCAAATGCATGCCCGACCAATAGTATCTCGCGTTCATGATTTTAGAGATGACCATGCGCGCACTTGCATGGATTCCACACATACCTTCGTGAATCTCATGAATTAGATAACTAGCATCTTGTGGGCCCACACAGTGCAAAAGTGGCCCTAGGTAAGACCTCCGGTAAAGAATTCTATCGTCCATTTGATAAAACAAGGCTTTGTGCTGGATCTTTTGTACTTACACTTTGTTCTCGGGGAGAATCACCGCTTGCAAGTGTTGAATGATGGGCATCATCCAAGATGGTAACCCTATTACAATGACATTCACTAGGGGCAGCAGTATAGAGGGATTTTTGAGAACCTCAATTCGGACATCTTTGGCCAGGTGTTGGAAAGCCATTGAAGCTAGTTTACTCAGCTCGTCTGCGGGTTTCTTTTCACTGCGATTGATATGAACCACTTTGAATGATTTGAAGTTCTGAATCAGCTCCCTTGCTTGGTCAAGATAAAGCACCATAGTTTCACCCTTTGCATCGTACAGGCCGTTGATCTGTCCGGCGGTAAGTAGCGAATCAATGTGTGCTTGTAGGTTTTTGGCCCCCATCTTGGTTGCCAAGCGCAATCCGGTCAAAAAGGCTTCTATTCTGTCTGAACATTCGTATTCTAGAAGTCCAGCCGAATAGCATATGTGAACTCATGCTTCCGGGATGACTAGCCCTAAACCTGCCCCTGCGCCGTCTTCGTTGGATGCTCCATCCGTAAAAAACAACCACAGTTCTTCTGACGTCCTTGCACGGGGGCCTCAACCGCTTCACATTCTAGGTTTTTCCTTCGGGGACTTCCGTGACAAAATCTGCCAGGATTTGTCCCTTTCTGGGCATGGCCGGTACATGATGTTATGACCACCCAACTCGATAGCTACTTTGCTTATCTCCCTGAGATTTCGGGTTTCTTGAGGATTGTTCCAATGTAATAGTTGGTTAAAACATGAATAACATGGCCAGTCAAGTACCTGCGCAACATTCTGGATGCGTGTACTAATGCGAGCACTAGCTTCTCCATGATAGAGTACCGAGTTTCTGGATCAGTGAGCATTCTACTGACATAATAAATTGGAGTTTGAATCCCTTCCCGTTTGACCAGTAGCACCGCGCTGACTGTTTTGTCTGAAGCTAACAAGTATAGTATGAGTGGTTCGTCGTCGTGCAGTGCAGTCAACATTGGGAGTTGGGTCAGGCACTCCTTCATTTCTTTGAAGGCAGTTTCTACTTCGGTCGTCCATCTGAACTCACTGTTTTTGAGATAGTTGCGCAAGGTGCTTATGAAAGGAAAGATTTTGCAGCGTGAATAGACAGGAAACGCTTTAGCGTGGCCAAGCGGCCAACCAGCCATTGCATATCCTTGATTGACTTGGGGGATGGCATGCACTCAATGGCCTGAACCTTCTATGGGTTTACCTTAAAACCACCCTTTGTTACCATAAACCCCAAAAATTTACACTCCTTCATTCTGAACGAACACTTGCTAGGATTGAGCTTCATGTTGATGTTGTGCAATGATTTGAAGGTTTTCTCTATGTCTTTCAATATCTAATCTTCCTCTTGGCTCGTGATCACTAGATCATCAATGTACACCTTGACATGCTTTCCATAGCATCTCCGAAAGTCTGATCTATCAGGTGCCGATATGTGGCCCCTGCGTTACGTAAGCCAAAAGGCATTTTTTGTGTAACAAAAGATACCCCTTTCTGTGCGGAAAGTCGTTTTATCTTCATCTTCCAGTGCCATCTTCACTTGATGATAACCCTTGTAGCAATCTAGAAAGCATTTCCACCGAAATGGCGCGAGAGAATCAATTTTTTTTGTCTATTTTCGGCAGGGAATAGCAATCTTTAGGACATGCTTTGTTGAGGTCCTTATAGTCGATGCACATGTGTCACCCTCCATTTGCTTTCTCGACCATAACTGGGTTCGCTACCCACGTACGATATCGGACCTCTCGAAGAATGCTAGCTACTAACAACTTAGAGACTTGCTCAATCATTGCTTTGGTCTTTGTAGAACCAAGGCTGCGCTTCGTTTGAAATATCGGCTCTACTGATGGGAACGCGTTCAAGCAATGTTCCGCTATGTCGCGCGGGACACCCGTCATGTCAGACGGTGACCAGGCAAAAATATCCATGTTCTTGAAGAGTAGCTGTTTTAGGAATGCTCTAATGTTCTCGGACATTGCAGGTCCGAGCTTTATTGTTTACTCCGGGTATTTTCCGTTTAAAACCCACTTCTCCGGCTCTGTGCGCGGAGAAGGTTTGCTTACTTTCTTTGGGCACGCTTCCTTGGTTGCCATCACTTCCTTCTTTGCATAAATGATCGCCTCCCCAGTTTCCGTCGGGAAACTGATTGTCGAGTGTGGGATGGACGTCACCATGCTTAGCTGACCTTGGGTCTCTCTACCAATCAAGTCTTCATGTATTTAGTTAGCTGGCATGGCCATGAAATCTACCTCTATCGTTCTTGATTGTTTTCCGTCTATCAGCGTGACCAGGAAGGAAATCTGACCGAGCGGAAACACTGTTTCATTGTAGAACCCTGATAGGGGATAATCCACTACTCTAAGGGCACTTTATCTTTGAGATCGAACTGGTTGAAACATTGTTCGAAGATGATGTCGGCTATGCTTTCGGGGTCGGTAAACATGTAATCTTTTTTATAATGGCCTAGGATACTTGTAAGTCCCGAAATCTAATCTAACACGGTATCACATAGACTAATCAATCGCGGAAACAAAGATTAGAATGGAAAGAACAATACGATCTTCAATTAGCCAACTTGCATACACCAAAGGTGTCTAATACAAGATTTCAGAAAAACTAAAACTGACTAGCAAGCAAAATATTAACGCTACCACATCTATTTATACTAGTCACAAGACCCGTTAAATACAACCCTAGGCCCATAAGGCTCTAGGAAGCCCAATCTCCCAAACTTAGCCCAAATGCAATACTAATGTGTAAACCTTTTTAGTTAGGGGCCCAACAATCTCCCCCTAAGTTTACAACATTAGGCGTTTAATCCTTTGGTAGCGCATCGACTCCCATTCTTCTAGCTATTATCCCAGCAACTGCTGCCATCCAATCCTTAGCACAAACTTCATATAACTCTGCAGTTTGAATTTGATTCGCAGCTAGAACTTGCAGATCTTCATCATGAAAACTCACTAGATCAACCACATCGTTCACTCGAAATGCCTTCTCTTTTGTAACAATCGCCACACTCCCCACCTCCGGATCGTACATCCAGAAATTAAAATTCTTCAGAATACCTCTTGGAAATGTTGGAGCGACTGGTATCACAAGTTCTGAACAACTGTATCACAAACACTGGCTCTTCATCAATCTTCAATGTGATACCAGTCTGAAATTTCAAAGACTAATCAATCTGTTTGAAGATCGCATGCTTACAATTGAAGTTGTAGCTACAAGTTTGAATTGTAAGCTATCAATTGTGATTTTTCCAAAAAGAACATGTAGACCATCAATCTTCAATTGTGATACCTTCAACTGTAAGATATCAAGTTTAAATTATAAGACTATCTTATTGTTCTTTTCGGAAATATCACAATCCGCGTCAACAATCGGATACTTGGTTCAATTGTGATTCAGGACAGTATGCTTACAAGTTTGAAGATTAAAAACTAATTTAATTTTTCGTGAGGTTGCTTATGTTGATGCAAATGGTACACCCAGATCGTCAATGGCCTGGGTTGCAGCTTCTAACTAAACCTGTTGAAATGTGCAGGAACAGCTTTGGAGGACTCTCGTCAGACTTTGGTATGTCGATAGTGGCTGTTCCAGGCACATGACAGGAGACATCTCGCAGTTGAATGACATTCAGTTTTTCGATGGCGGGTTTGTTTCCTTCGCAGGTGGTGAAACGGCAAAGATAACTATGAGAGGAACAGTGTGCAATGGAGCTCTCAGTATCAAGAACGTGAACTATGTTCCAAAGTTGAAGCATAGTCTCTTGAGTGTGTCTCAGCTCTGTGATAATCATTTGGATGTTCTCTTTACTAAGATAAGGTGTTATTGCTGAAACTCGGCCTCGTCATTCCAGATGAATGGATTCTTCTCAAAGCTGCACGGAAAGGAAATGCATACGTCATCGACATGAACAAAGCCCCAACCTACAAGCTTACTTGCCTGTTCTCGTCGACTGTTGAGCACGATGCAATGTTAAGGCACAGTCGACTAGGACATATCAACATAAAGAACTTAAACAAACTTGCAAAAGGTGGTTTAGTCAGAGATCTACTTGTTCGTGATTTTATGCAAATTGAAAAGTGTGAATCGTGTGCTCGTGGGAAACAACATCGAAGTCCGCACAAGTCGAAACCTTCTAGCACAAAGAGGAGCCTAAGACATTAGGAGTTGTAGCTCCTTCATTTGCTACAGGAGTGTCTGTGTTTGAAACCTCAACTTCACGGGACCCCATCTGAGGAATCTGTTCAGAAATAGATTCCTGATTCTGCGATGCGGGTGAAGCTGTAGACACATCTTCATTGAATCCAGGTGGATCCACACTTAGCTGCTTAAAAGACTCTTGCAGCTGTTCACCATCTTCATCATCCTCAGTTAAGATAGGCATCGGTGGGAGGTCAGAAGTTGCGTCTGTACCTGCATTCATTTTAGAAGAGACATCAACAGATTTAAACAAAGAGGAATAATCATAGAGCCATTCGGGACCAATGCGTGCGTCCTTGGGATTTTCCTCCAGCCAACCCACATTGTAGGTTTTAACTACCATTTTCTTGATCTTGTTATAGACACGATAGGAAGTATTCTTAGAGTAGCCGACAAAGATGCATGGATACCCGCGTGATTCGAATTTTCCCTTAGCATCCATGAGTAGAAGAACACAAGGGTAGCCCAACTTGCGAAAATGCTTAACCGAAGGTTTGTGACCTTCAACAACTTCATACAGTGTTTTCATGTGCCTTTTGTTGATCAGGGCATGATTCTAAATATAACAAGCGGTATTGACTACTTCTGCCTAGAAAATGAGAGGTAGTTCTGATTCGACCAACATAGTAAGCACAACTTAAATGAGTGTCCGGTTTCTGCGTTCTGCAACCTCATTCTATTGAGGAGTTCTGGCTGCACTAAACTGCCGATCAATACCCTTGGAGGAGCTAAAAAATCAAGATGGCGTTCTTAAACTAGGTTCCATTATCACATCAAATAGCCTTGACGGTGGTGTCTGCCTGGTTTTCCATAAGGGTGATAAACTGTTTGACTAACTCAGCGGTTTCACTCTTTTGTGCCAGAAAGAAGACCCAAGTAAATCGAGAGTAGTCATCAATGATAACCAGACAGTATGCCTTCCCGCCAATGCTCAGAATATCGGTCGGACCGAAAAGATCCATATGAAGCAATTCTAAGACCTTTGACGTGGAAGGTGCGGGTTTCGACTTGTGTCCTTTGATGTTGTTTCCCAAAGTTGTTCCTGCACATTTCAACAGGTTTAGTTAGAAGTTGCAACCCAGGCCATTGACGATCTGGGTGTATCTTTTGCATCAACATAAGTAACCTCTGAAAAATTAAATTAGTTGAGGATGAGGTCGATGATGCTTTTGATTTGTCAGATTTTGTGACAGAAGACTAAATCTTGGTCAAGGTGGCTAGCGAGTCAGATTTCTGCACAACTTTTGGAGTGCTAGAAGGATTCAGAAAACCTGAAGGCCTTAGAGATTTCTGATTTTGTCTCTTGGCCATGTTCCAGTCTTTATCAGAGGACTTAGCCGTAGCAAATCGAGCCTGATGTAGGCGATTAGGCATAACTCTCTAATTTTTCTAGAATAGAGCGTTGAAAGGCATAAAGCATTTTGACAATTTCGTGCAATATGCCCGGGAAATCCACAGTTGAAACAGGTCTGCCTCTTCTGGAAGAAAAGAGTCTGTTCAGCTTCGGAAATTCTAGGCGACTTGTCTATCAGTTTCTTGCTTGCTGGTACTGACGGCTAGTGCAAGATCTTAGTCTTGGCTGTAACCTGCTCACAACCATCAGCACACTTGTAAGTTTTATGATTTGAATTAGTTAATTTGGAGTTGGTAGACTTAGGCACATTTTTAACTGATTCCTGTTCAGCTGGTGACTTAACAGATTCAGTTTAGGGCTGCTTAGTCAATTTCTCAGAACGAGAAACTGAATCAGCAGTCACCTTGTCAGTAGACTGAGGTGCCTGTTTGGTTTTCTTCTTTTTGGATCTACGTGCTCTCCGTTTCCTTTTATTAGATTTCAAATCATTTTGTTTGGCAGATGCTTCAGAGGAGAAGGGTGATTCAGCAGGGACATCCTTTTCTGAACTGCTAGAAGATGAGCTTTGATCATTAGTAGCAATAGGAATCTCTATATTTTGAAAAGTTTGAGATTTCGATTTAGATTCAATTTCAAAAGTTTTATATGAATCAGCAGGGGGAGATTGCTCATTTTCTGTCATTTCGGAATTAGTCCATCGTTCTTCGTTCGAAGAATCTGATTCACCCGATTCTTTTAGTACTACGCCAGCGTCACTCATCACAGATTCAGTTGGTTGGTTGATTTCCTCATTGTCAACCCTAGGAATAACATCAACAGACGGTACTTCCTAAGAAGAACTTCTAGTCTCTTTAGTAGGAACTGAGGAAACCGAATCATTTGTCAACGCTGTACCTGCAGCTAAGTTTATATTTTCATGACACGAGTTATCACATTCATTATCAGGATTTATAACATCAGCATTAGATGAAAAACCAGAATTAAAAACGTCTAAGTTATCAACACAACCAACATTGTTTAAGAATTTAGATTGTTTAGCAAGAAAACGATTCAAAATGTCAAAAGCATGTTTATAAAAGTCATAATCAGCAGCTGAATTGTCCAAATTTGAATTCAGACATTCTTCTTTATCACCATCTGTAATATCCTCAACTAATATTTCTTCTGCACATGAAGTAGAAGCGTTAGTAGCGTTCACTGAGTCAGTTTCAGGAGGATTTTCGCGTGTAGATTCTTTAAGTGGTGTTGTTGCCTCTTCTATAGGCATCATTTTCTCCAAACCATCTGAACTACAAGAGGGAATGTCACCAGATTCTTGCGAATATGGTGTAGAAGTAAAGAAAACAACATTCTTTTTGAGTTCAGTCGGCTTAGAGAACTTTGGGTAATAGGGTTTCCATGGTTTTGAAAAATAATCTGAGGGTTACTATACATCATATTTTCTTCATTTTCTAGTTCTGCCTCAGAGTCAGGCATTAGTGTGTAGTTATGGTTATATGGTAGAGGAGCCCTATTATACCCAAGGCCTTTTGTATAGTTTTTCTGGTATTCAAGCTGTAGATCACAAAAGTACTTGACCAGCTTGCTGGAAGTTTCAAATTTTTTAATATTTATTTCATTTTCTTGAAACTTTCCTGTCAAGGAATTTAGCTTGGCTAAGGCTGTTTGAAGTTCTACGTCCTTTTCAGCTAATTTAAGCTTATAGTCGTATACCCAACATTGATGTTGGTTCAAGTCAAGCTTTAACTGAGCTACGTCTTGTTTTTGATCTTCGACCTTTTCCATAAGAAGCTTGTTCTTATGTTTAAGGGCGATGTTCTGTGATGCAGCTTGTTGATATTCAGCCAAAATAGTTGAATTATGGGCGCGCATTTGTGATACTTTAAAACGATAACTATCTGAACAGAGAATGCGATTTACCGTTTCTGAAAGATCAAGTGTCTCAGTTGTCTGCGCCATCATGCAATGATTTCTGTTCTTGGAAAGATTCAGAGTCTCCATCTGAGCTGCAGCATCTTCCAAGTTGAATCCTTCATGCTGTTATATCACCCAAGCTGATGATTTCCCGCCAGAGCTGCTCGAGGGACTTGAAGCAGGCTTTGAAGGAGAGACTGGCACGAGCTGTCTATCACTGCTCTGTATGTCCGCTACTCTGGATGAGACATATCCAAATGGTGGCTTCTTGCATTCCTGTGCAAAATGTCTTGGCTCATAACATCTATAACACCTGAGTTTATCTTTTGTTAGGCCAGTCTTCAGATTTGACAATGGTTGCCTCCCGTACTTCTTTTGAAATTTGTTGACGCGAAAAGCAGCCATTGAAAGGTTCCAGGACAAGTCAATCTCGTCCAAATCCTCCTCTATTATTTGATCTACTTCAGTTGGGAGAACAGTTGGAGGAGTCAGGTCACCTGCTAAGAAGGCATTTCTGTTAATCATTGAGGCAGCTATGACCAATTTCTCCTCGTTCTCTTTTGTGAGAAAAGCAGAGTTAGACACAGCTGGAGAAGGAGCCGGTGTGGGAGTAACAGAATGAGGAATGCCGCCTTGTTGAGCTGTAGCAGGAATGACAAGACTGTACACCATGTTAGGATACTGAGCATGATATTGAGTCTAAACCTGCATTTTCTCAAATTTTGGTTCGGTTAGACGTTGACGATAATCTGGTATTAAAAGCTCTTGTGTCCTTGGACGACCTCGGTATCTTACCATCACTATACTACACTAACGATGGGTGCACTTGCCCTAACGTGTTGTAGAGAGTGATAGTGTTATATCGTGTTTTTATAAATATAAATCTTAAATAAACGAGTGAAAAGTACTCTAAATATATCTAAAAAAAATCATACACATCTCGCTCACGTCATTTGATAATCAAAGTTTCTATTGAGCCTTGAATTTTTGTTTTAGTAATAATATCTTCAAATAATCTCCATAAGAGTGGATTTGTTTATTTGTGTCTACAAATCGCATATTAAGATGCTTATGTTTGAAGATCACATAAAATTCTTACTATTCTAATTTCATTTCCTGAATAAAGAAGAATGAAATTAGTTCAAACTTCAAAGAAGATTGGTCAAGTTAGACTTTTATAGTATATTTTTTACTCTCTCCCCATCCTTATTTTTTTTTTTGGAATCTAAGGTATTTGAAGGTCATCAACATGAAAATAGTTTTGTGTGACATTTTAGCTTCATAATAGTACAAATACGGTGGAGCCATATTGAACAAGGCAACTATTAGATATTGTTGAAGTAACCGAAAGTACAATCATACCATTTTGTAGCAAATCAACTATTATAATTTTAAGTAGTACATGTGTCATCTTAAATAATTTTAAGTTATAAAGAGTTCACACATCGTCTTAAATGACGGTATGCTGGTTACCTTCAAAATTCAACACTTGACAATGGTTGGATGCATTTGCTATCTATCTTTTGACAACGAACCCACGATCCTTATTATGAAAAAAGAAGTGTGAAGGGCTACATACATAGATTCCCATAAAAGGAAACATGATATTGCCTTAGTTAGGTACATATGGATGATAAATAAGGTCATCAACAAGTTTATATATTTGAAAAGAATGGATACTTATCGGCATAACATATAATTCCCGAACCATGTAAGACTGATGGATTGCAGGGCAAATCTCCCTTGGCGGTTAGTTTTAGCAAACAACTTACTAACAGCCAGATGAGTACTTACCTAGTAATACATCCATACACTTAAATAACGTTAAAAGATTTTGGTTGATAAACGTCTTATGCTTTTCAAACCTTTTATAGGCCATAGAGAAGTATTATCAAGTTCTATTATAGCATATACTTCATATCCCCTCTCTCCATTTGTTCGATGTAAAATTGAGAGTTTGTTCTATCATAGCATGTACTTTTATACGATTCTACTTTTACTGACCTTTAATAATTTCAAAAGTCATATAGAGTGATAGAGTGATGAAGTGGATATGTGCAAAAGAAAGAAAAGAATGAATATATGTATCATGTTCCATAAGTTATGAAAAGTTTCAACACTTCATCGATCATTTTCTTAGTATGCCAAAATAGAATGTGAAACCAAGGTCCACCCATCATGGCAATATGTTATTCGTTAAGGTTAAAAACGTACAATATTATTCTTATGTAACTAACACTTGGTCAAAAAGTTGGGTCTGAAGATATAACACTCAAGGATCAAGTTCATAAAAAGTACAATATATTACTCTTATGTAGTCACTATAACACTTGATCTGACTTCACAAACTTTTGTCGAAAGGAAACAAATGATAATGTTAAACAAACGATATTTGAAAATGAAGCATGTTGTTTTAAAAACCCAAACATTATAATCAGTTTAGTTTATTATCGTACCATAAAATGATACCAAATATATACACTAGTTTGAATACAACTTCATTGTTAAAGATAATAACATTTAAAAAAAGAAAAAAAAAACTGTGGGAACTAAAAAGTAAATGACAAAAGAGAAAAAAAAGAAAATATGTTAAAATTAAGTATAATAATAAGGTATTATAATATTAAAATAATAAAATATTAAAATAATATATATTTTAAAAATAAAATTAAAAAGTAAATGAAAAAAGAAAAAAAGAAAATATGTTAAAAGTAAATATAGTAATAAAGTAGTATAATAATAAAATATTAAAAAAGGCTATTTGTTATTTTAAAAATAAAATTAATATTCATAACCCTTCAACGACTATATATAAATATATATATATATATATATATATATATATATATATATATACATATATATATATGGGAAGTGTAGAACACAAATCCCCTAATCATACATTATGTACTCGATCATAATAGGCCTACACGTGTCCCTGATTCAGTTTTCGATCATAAGGGTAAATCAAACATTCCATTCAATCAGTAGAGGGCAAATTAGACGATTCATTCACTCATTCGTTACACCACTATCCCGGTAATTATGAATCATATGAGTTTCAAATCTTCATAATTTTCAAAACTATACATTGCGGTTTTCATTTCTGCGACATTAGGGTTTAATCGATTGTTGTTTTCAATGGACTCAAAGAGCAGCACCGCACAAAACACATATGTTGATTTCGAAGATGTTGTTAGTGGGCATGAGCATGTTCAATTGGGTGGTGATTAGAGAGTTACGATAGACGAAGTTAGAAATCCCAATTCTGCAAATGCAAATGTTGTAATTGAGGGTTCCAATAGTAAGATCTTAATTCAGATGTTTAAGTGTTCTTATTTTTTATACTCGTTGCAATGATTTGGTTTCTGATTGTAATTGTTTGTAATGTTTTTAATGTTATTAGAGAATAAATCTTATCGAATCAAAATGATTAAATTCGCATGTTATGAGAACAACAAATCACATGTGATGAGTGGAATAAGATGATGGTTTCGCACAGCATGATTCCAGAAATCACATGTGGTTTTCATTATGTATAAAAGATGTTTGATTAGTATTTTTTTTCTATAATTTGTTGACGAAAGGCTTTATATTCCGAAGGTTGAAGCATTAGCTAGACCTATGGTTGGGGTGCAATTTAATTCTATCAAACAAGCTTACGTGTTTTACCAAACATATGCCAAGTTACCAGGGTTTTCTGTCAGAAAAGGTGGTGAGAACATCAGTAGTGGTGGTATTATTAAGACTAAATATTTTGTGTGTACGAAAGAGGGCATAGGCCATTGTATATTGATGATGCTTATTCGAAGTCTAGGAAGCCATACAAAACAAGGAAAAGAGGAACCGTAAGAACCGGGTGCAAAGCGCAACTTATGCTTGGTTCGGTGGATGGAATATCATTTACAGTCAAGAAGTTTGTTGATGGTCATAATCATATGTTTGTATGTCCGGAAGATCTTAATCTGTTACCTGCTTACAAGAATTTGTCAAAAGTTCAAGAAGAAATGATATGGGAATTAGGTACTCTAAACCTTGGTCTGGTGAAAGCTTTTCATATAATGAGGAAACGATATGGTGGTTTTGAGAAAGTTGGTGCCACTGTCGATGATTGCCAAAATTTTAGAGCTCGAATTAATAGCTAGATAGGAGAATATGATGCATACATCGTGATCAATAGGCTTATCGATAAAAAAGAATATTTAGTGGATTTTTCGTTTGAATATTTACAGACGAGAACAAGCAGTTAACCGGTTTGTTCTAGGCGGATGGGTTATGCAAGAGAAACTTCATGGAGGTCGGGGATGTGATATCGTTTGATGCTACTTTCAAAACAAATAAGTAAGTGTTACCAAAATATCAATTTTAACATTTTCGCATGTTGTATTAATTAATAAACTAACAAAATCGCATGAGACGAAAACACTAAAGTTAGGAGTTCAAAATCGCACATTAACTGATTCTGTAAAATTGTTTGCGAAGTATTCTTTTTGCCATAATTTTTAATTTCCTAGTGTATGTATAAGATGTTTATACCATTTACTAGAATAGACAACCATTGTCGAAATGTAACTGTTGGAGCTGGGTTGTTGGTGTCAGAGACTATTGAATCTTATAAATGGCTTCTCAATTCATTTGTAAAGTCATTGGACATCAGCCAAAGGTTGTAGTGACAGACCAGGACCCAACGATGAAATAGGCTATCGAGAGTGTTTTTACTATCAGCTGATATAGATTGTGTATCTGGCACATAATGAAAAAAGTGGCAGACAAGGTTCAGTGTGCTATATTGTGTGTAATTTACTATTTGTTATTTACATTGTTTATCGATTATGTATTGATAGTAAAAGTATTTTTTGTGTAGGTTTGACATGAATTGTGCAACAACGAGGAATTTTAAAGGAGAATATATGATAATGTATGGACAGATTCGATTGAGACAGAAGTATTCGAGAAGTTGGTAATGATTGAGTTTGGTCTTATTGAAAATAAATGGATCAATGATATGTTTGTAATGAGATCGATGTGAATTCCCGCTTTTTATCGTCATGAACCAATGTCTGTACTTATGCGAACAACATCGAGATCATAGAGCGAGAACCACTTTTTACCAGGTGGCGAATTCTCAACTCACCCTTGTAGAGTTTTTGAATCATTTTGATGGTTCGATGGATGTCCAAAGGTTCAACCATAGGAAGAACGATCATATATCAAGATACATTGAGCCTGACGATTGGACCAAATCCACTTTGGAAGCAGATGCTAAAAAATTGTACACCAGGTGTATATTTTTCGATCAGCTGACAGAGATATACGCAACTACTGATTAATGTCTGCCTATGGAGACCAAAATCAAGGGTGAACTATTAAGGATCAAAATTAAAGACTTTAAAGCCCACGAAAGGTTTTGTAGAGGTAATACACAACATATTTACTTATGAAAAAATATATATTACAACATGCGAATTAAATGAACAACCATGCGATTTTAAGTTTTTTTGTATTTTTTTGCTATAGGTGTTAATCGCATGCGATTTTGTTAATCACTTATACGATTTTAAATTTGCTTTTGTATTTTTTGTTGTTTGTAGGTGTGTTTCAAGAAACTTGAAGGAGATGTGATTGCACAATGTAGTTGTTCACGTTTCGAACAGTACCGGCTGCTTTGTCGCCACATCTTTTTTGTTTTCAAGATGTTTAGACTTAAAGAAATACCTAACAAATACGTTATGAAGAGGTGAACAAAGAGGTGGTTCCAAACGAACTAAACTTTACGTCTGATATAAAGGTTGATGCAAAGGACGAGCAATACAAGGCAAAACAGATTGCTCGTGAAATCATGAATAAAATGAAGGAGAGTATTTGGTTAACAATTTGATTACTAACCTTGATCAAGTTGTTCTAGTTAGGGATTAAATGAAGGAGATTAATGAAAAGCTGGACGAGAGTCGAATAACTAAGGCGATTGATCCAAAGTATGACCGTTTCTCAAAGCTAATTGGTTATCAACAACCACCAACTGATGCACCCTAACTATCCGTGTCCCATTTGGTATAAGAAACAAAGGTCGTGGCTTACATAAAAGGATTAAATCAAAGAAGGAACAAATGATCGGTCGCAAAGGGAAAAGAACAAGGACATGTAGTGTTTGCAAAAAAATGTCATGATATTCGTACATGTGAGGAATTCAAAGGCAATAAACAAAAGAAAAAAAAGAGAGTCCAGCTTGACAAAGACCCCAGCCATGTTGATGATGTTGAAGATGTTGATGACGTTGAAGATGATAGTGGAGAGAATGATGAAGACATGTATGATGATGATAATGATGATAGTGATGAAGATGAATGGAAGGAAGTTTAAGATGAATAAAGCATGTTTATTAACACATTTTGTGATTTTATGTTATTATATGCAATTTCGCTTGTGGTTACTTGACAGTAATTTTTTCAATAAGTGAATTTATTTTTCAATATATAAGCCATCAACCAGTTAAAATCCCATATTCGTTAAAAAAAATTAAGTACATATTTAGTATGCAACCATCACAGAGTTGTTTCATTTCTTACAAGACCAATTCAAACTTAAAAAATCAACCATTATAACATTCACCACCCATGCGAATTTATATTAACACATGTGAAATTAATACAATTTTCTACATGTTAATGGGTATTTTTTACTTTATGCGATTTTATATCAAAGTCTATGTGATTAACCAGTATGCAACAAAATACCATAATATAAACTTGTTTCTTAGTAAAACCTACTTCATACTTAAAGTATCAACCATCAAAACACCCACCATCCGAAAACCATCACATCACAATAGCAAAATAAAGTGTATAAACATACCAAAAGATCAAGTTAGCTATTTCCTTGCAAAGATCTTTTCATGCTCATTCGAGTTGTACTCCATTTTATCCTTCACCGAGGACAGAGCATCCTTAATGAAAGAATACACCAAGTTGTCAACTCATGATTGTTCTTTGATATGTTCGATGGCATTGTCCTTGAAGCTTGATGTGGATTCTTCAAGTAGTTGCTCCCACATGGCTTGATTTTTCTTCGTTGAATCAAGAACAAGTCCCTACACATCAAGAATCAAGTTAGAAGTGTTGATATCGGCGCTTAGCTCTATCAATGTGCGAGTTGACAGCAGCTCATTGATCGCAATGTTTGCAATTTTTTTTGAAGACCTTTTTTTATGTGCGAGATCATGGGAGCCCAGGTGTGTTGTTGGTGGGATTCTAGTGTTTATTTAGGAAGATATGCCATCATTGTTTTAGATATAAAAGTAGTAAATCTATTAGGTAGGTGCAGGTGGTAAGTTTTGTATTTATGGTCATCATTAGATACCATTCACATCAAAAGTATTAGTTTTTTATTTTGTTAATTTGTAGTTCATAATTACATAGTCATAGTTACATAGTTTAATTACCTTTGTCTTGTTGAAGGTTTTTATTTTATTTTGTGGTTTAATATAATCATATTATACGAATTAATATTATGTGATTTTAATAGAAATTTACATAACAATATGCGAATTAAAAAAAAAGATAACAATATGTGATTTTATTATATATGAATTGCATGCGATTCCATCAAACACATAACACCATTGTATGTCTTATAATAATAATAAATATATGGATATCAATAATTACCACTTCACATAGTATTTTTGTTTTTATATGGAATATTTTCTTTATAACTCCCCATCTCATTACCACTTGTTTCTTATCTTCAAGAAAAAAATGACAGACTCACCAAACATCTTCTTCTACCTCATGTTCTTCTGGTTCAAGTATTAAAAAAGCTTTGAAAAAGAGGGTCCAGGAACAAATTGAAGATGATCGATCATGCAAAGAGATGTTGGAAACCAATATTTTTTGGGTAAGGGTGAATAGGAAGAGAAAAGAAGAAATCGTGAACTTGCTTTAACAGATGCAAGAATCTTGCTTTCAAGAAATCACTATGATGTCTATGGTTGACTTGGGTGAGAGGGATGAGAAGCAGTTGAAAGAGCTTGCGAATGCAATAACTATTTTAAGATGTTATATGGATATGAAAATGAAGTTTCTTTCCTCTTTCGAATGAGTTGGTTTGAATGATGTGTTTGTGTTTGTTGTGCGAGGTGTATGGTATAATTCGATGTAGTGGATGTTTGTATTTTTTTCTAGTGTTATTAAGTGGCTATGTAATAAAACATCCAAAATTTGTTGAATATCTAATAAAAAACCGGTTTTTTTTAGTAAAATGCATCAAATTGGTTGACAACTACTAATAGTAAAGCACGAACTGAATTGTGTTTTGAGCACAACAAAACAAGTAAAATATTGTTGCAAAGTTTACTTTGACCTCCCAAAATATTGATTAAATCTGGTTTTGATTTTTGGTTCCAAATCTTGTAGATAAGTGTCCCTGTCCGGTCTTTTATCAAACGTCTTGGCAGCCTCGAGAATTGTTTAACATTGTAGATTGTATTCGTACTCAATAATCTTATTAAGATACCGGTATCTTAGTAGCCAAATTTGTGCATCTTATTTGTTGTTTTTCTCACCTTCCTTCGCGAAACCACATGTCCATGGCGATTTCCCCTTGTATGTTTCCATATGTCTCATGGTAAAGACTCCACGGTCTACACCATTGTTAACAGTTCTCCAGTCCATTTCTTTTCTTTCTATAATGCAAGTTTCTATTTCCTTGATAGCTTGTTTTCTTTTTAATTTATTCTTTAGTAACAAAACTAGTCTCCTTCTCGGTAATCATATAAAGTTTCGTCAGTTTTTACATTCAAATAACATGCATACAAAATACTTTTTTATTAGCACATATAGCATCAAATTCAGCTTCGACACCGGAGTTATCAATCACTTAAGCTTTGTCGGTTCTCATGTGGAATCACATACAGTAGAAATGATCACTTTGAAGTATTTGAACTAAAAACTTCAAGCCAGTGTTTATCGGTAAAGTTAGGCCCATACATTGTGTTTGGCTGATCATCATAGAGTTTAAAAATTTAGGGAAACCATGCGAAATTGGCAAATTAATATGCGATTTTGTCAATATACTAAAACATCTATTTTTAACATCTAGCATGCGATTTCAACATATCCCATGCGAGTTTACTAAATAACATTAGATGAGTTTTGAATCCCATGTGATTTCAACATATCCCAACTCTAATGTATACCATGCGAATATAATGCGATTTTGAATAAAACATAAAATGTATACTTACTAGCATTGTATTGTGCAGGAAGAGTCTATACGGTGATGAAATTTTATTCCTCTTCTGCTCTTCAAGGTTTAGTACATCCACAAATGCATCGATCCTGTTCGATGCCACATATTGACCTCTGTAGAAGCTTTCGAATACTATGGTTTGCACCCCAGTTTTTTATTTGTAAAACAATGTGCTGAAATCAAACAAATAATAATAATCTGTCTTTTCCCTATTTTTCGCATAATATACATGTTGTATTGATAAAATGCAGTACTTACCTCTTTTTTGCAGAAGTAACAAACGTGTATCTAAAGTGACTAAGCTCGCAATCCAGCAATGATTCACTCAAAGTAACCACCCTGTTGCAGTAGGTGGAACAAAATGCATTACCAGGTTTGGAGCACCTTTTCTCATTTTGATTTTTTTTTCGCTTTCTGTTGTTTTAAACAATATCTCATTTAAAGATTTTGGCTTGTCTCCCATATGTGGCTTTTGTGTTGCTTGTTCACCCCGGATGGATTTGGGTCAAGTTACTTTTTAGGTGCTGGGTTTCTACCCTTGTATACTTTAACTGCTATAGCTGGGTTTCTGCCTTTGTGCACTTTAATAGTTGTTTCTTCAGATGCATATGCAGCAGCTGTAGGTGGTGCTAGTTTCAAGAGTGATTCAACGAATTGCAATTGTTCAGCCGTTACTGGATAATCTATGATATCTTTATCTTTTTCATTATCCACATCCGTGAATGTATCATTTACCTTCTCCTGTACTTACCTTTGTGTCGAATCTGCTAGATTTATCGCTTCTATCTAAGTTTCACAAACGTTATCGATATTTTGCTCACCTTCTGCATGCGAATTCTTAAGTAGTTAACATTAAAGTTGAATACTTAATAAGTTCACATTAAAATTAAAATTTTATATTTTGTAATAAAAGTGATATACCTTGCACTACAGTGTGCATTTTCGCAATACACATGTCTGATATCCCTCCATCAATGGTCTGTAGTAATTCTGCACATACATTTCGCATGATTAATATTACAAAATTCGAAATCACATGTACAACTGCCATAATCGCAAGGGATGTAAATTTCATGTGTTTACTAAAAGCGCATATTACCTTCTGTTAGTGCAAATGTCTATAGCCTATGTATTAGGGTCATGTCGTATATGTAACAGGGCTTAAATGTTAGATTTAAAGTCGTTTTGTATTTATATGGGCCACATCGTACGAAGTGTTGCTCACCTCATATGAAGTGATACAATGTCACTTCGTACGAAGTGCACCTCGTACTTAGTGGCACAACACCACCCTTGTGTAAAGCTGCCATGTCTATAAATAGCTAAGCAGGGGTGTTGAGTCCTTAGCTGTATTTCTGATTGTAAGGCAACGCCCTATCAGTTTTGTTTCTGATCTGTAAACGTTTATTCAAGATTAATGACGTAGAGACATTGAAGTAGTATATCTTATTATTGTCAACTAGTTAATGATGAATTCCGTGCATGTTAATTAGCTCAAGTTCGGTTCTGTGCTTTTGGAGGAGAGTCGATCCTCCCATAAGTGGTATTAGAGCTTATAGGCCTGATTTGAAAACAATTGATCAAGTTTCAGCCATTGAAGACTTATTCTACTCCTTATTCTTATCTTTATCAGATCTAAACGAATTCATGAACAAATTGGACTAATTTTCAAATATAACACGTTAAAACCAGTTTAAACAAACCCTTGAAAGTTTCAGACCTAAAATCAACTGAAATCATGTCGAAAATTGCAAAAAAAGCATTAAAATGTGAAAACACTTCGTACGAATTGACAATATCACCACGCACGACGTGACAAGCTGCTTCTTACGAAGTAACAACTCTATCTAAGGAGCTTAAAATTACTTTTTAATCACTTCGCACGAAGTGTTTACCAGTTCGTACGAAGTGACCTAAGTTGTGTTTGGGAAATACTGTGTCCACTTCGCACGAACTGTCACATCTCATAAATTCCACTTTGCACCAAACAAGTGTTAAACAAATTTTTCGTTAAAAATGGAAGAAGAATTTTATAATGTTTTTGCTTTATCCGCAGTTACAACCGCAGCCGCCCAGAACTTAAACCTAGACAATGAAATGGGCACTATGGATAAGCCGCCAAAGTTAATGTATCTTGAAGATTATACAGGTTGGCATGAATGGTTTACAAACTAGGTACATGCAAACTACTTTGAGAACTGGTACGCAATAAAGGAAGGTTATAAGGTTCCGGTGGGAGAAAATGGTGTCGAGAAAGTTTTAATGCGATACAACGATCAAGAGAAGGATTTATTCAAGCGTGAGAAAAAGATGATGAATATTGCAACTGGCCATTAAAGAAGATATTTTCACTTTGTTGCAACATGATAGCATCGCTCAAACCATCTGGAATGCTCTAAAGGTCAAATTTCAAGGAAGTAAGCAGATGATCAAGAGCAAACAATCACTGCTTAAGAAAGAATTCAATAACTCTCATCAATTGAAGGCCGAAATGATGAAACAACTGATAGAGAGGTACCGACACCTTGTGGTAGAAATGAAGCATTTGGGTGTTAATAAAGATGATGAAGATCTGGTAGAAAAATTGGTAGACGCTTTGCAAGAGGGCGAGTGGTCAACATATCTTACAATTATCAAGAACAGTCTAGACTACGGTAGTAGCACGATGACCTTAGGAAAATTCATTGAAAAGCTAGAGGCTCACGAACTTGAATTGCAAAAGGTGGCAAAATCTAGAGGAGCGCATGCACAACAAGATATTAATTTATACTACAAGGGAAGTACACCTGCCAACATTCAAAGCCCGAAGATACAAACAACATTTAGTGCTAACAATTTGATGGATGTTCCAAATCAATCAAGCAGTAGTACTAGTTTTACCTCATTCCACAGTTATGATCCAAATACTCCAACTACCTCACAATCATCCCAAAATTCTAACTTCAACAACTAACCAAAACAACCAGTCTAATCCTACTCATAGAGTTCTTCAGTCTAACAAAACTTCAACAAACAAACAGTTGTACAACACATGGCTCTACTCGCATCAGTGCTTGAATCATATGAGAGCATAGTGGCCGGTAAGATTGGGAATCCGAACATGACCAAAGATGATTACGATCAAATCGACCCTGAAGAATAGAACTGACGACATCAAATGGTCCATGGCTAGTATAGTTAGAAGAGCTCAACGTTTCATGAGGATAACCGGGAGTAATAGTTTGGGAAGTTTGGATGGAAAGTTGGGTTTTGATAAGTCAAAAGTGACATGTTTTAAGTGCCAAGAGAAAGGACACTTTAAATGAGAGTGCCCGAATCGAGAAGTGTAAGGTAATCATAATCCTTTCGGAGAGGATTACTACAAGAATGTAGTATATCATAAAACTTCTCCTCCTCTGACATCAACCAGGATGGTTGCAATTAAGGATGGTTCGGCCAAATCAAAAGCACTCATGGTGGCTCAGGAAGACAAGGGTTTTAACTGGAATGACTATATTCCAAAAAAATAAAGGTTGGCACTACTTGCTGAATTAGTTGAAAAACCAGTGTCTGATGAGGTGGTAAGTGAGAGTTCGATGGAAGAAAGTGAGATAGTTTTGATGAAATGACTGACCTTGCTGTTGAAGAATTTGCTGAGGCGATTTACTATGAACAGTGTGCCGAAAAAGACTTACTTCAACATGCGTTGAAAACTATGATTCCTTTTGATGTCTATAATTCTTTTGTAGGTTTCTTCGGAGAATCAAGTCAATATCAGTGTGTACCTAAACTAGAAGAATCCGAGAAGCAAGTTGAAGAAATTATGGATGTTACGAAGGAGATGAATGCAAACAATTTGAAGAAAATAGCTGACAAATTGTTGGAATTGAACCCTACAAAAGAACAGATGATAGAAAGCCAAAATATACTACAACCTCTGATCCTAATAATAATATAACATCTGCTGAGTCAAGCTCTACTGAAGACTAAATGTCAAAGGTCTGTCATAGCAAAACTCTGTTGAAGAAAAAGCTCTGCTGAAGTCTAAAGCTAAAGGTCTGCCAAGGCAAAGCTCTGTTGAAGACTAAAGCTAAAGGTCTGCCAAGGCAAAGCTCTGCTGAAGACTAAAACTAAAGGTCTGTCAAGGCAAAGCTTTGCTGAAGGCCAACAGAGGATGTCTCATCAGTCTTTTACCCAGTCTTAATGTTTAGCTATAATAGTGGTTAGCTTAGCAGATGTTGTTAGTTTGTTAATTTTTTTAAATGTCTCTTTCATGCTGACATCATCATAAGATGCCCAGTGGTTAGGATTCTAGTATAAATAGAACAGTGCCTGTACTGTTCTATTTGATCACTTTTCATCAATTATCAATCTATCATTCTTCTTTACATTATGTACGAACAAATCAGTGCTCTTAGGTTGAGGGGGAGATTGTGATTTATATGCATGTGATTACAATCACTAAAAGCATGATAATGAAAGACCATCTCTCAATTGTGATGAATTAAAGTTCATCATTCCGCTGCATTTACATCTGACTTGTTGTCCTTCATCTTTCATTTTTTGAAATTTCATAATAGTTTCAAACCCAGATCCTAACAATTGGTATCAGAGCTTGGTCAATCGAATTTGATTTAACAATCAATTTGATTTGAATAGGTCAGCTCTTACTGCTAATTTAGTTTGTTCGCTTTTATTGAAAACATAGTTTAGTTACATTCTCAAAGTTTTTAAACAATATTGTTTATAAATAATCGGAATGTCACACACATCACAAGATCCTTATAACACCGGTAACATGTTTAAACCATCCATCCTTGTCTGATCTGAGTATAATATCCACAAAGACGGATGGTCATGTCCTTGCTTAGCAAAACACCGGTTGCTGGAAGTCGGTCATCTTTGGACCTCATGTTCCAATGATACCAAGTACAAAGGACCCTAAAGTCCAAGTACCAAAGAATCCTTAAAATTTTTCCGAGCAAGATTTCCAGAAAATCGAGCTACATGCAAAAGCATTTAGCATCGTGACCTCTACACTGCCAAGCGATATCTATGCTAGCCTGTTGCATTGCAACAATGCAAAGGAATTATGTGATGCTTTGAAAGAGCAATTCAATGGGACTGAGGAAGTGATTGAAAACAACAGAGAGGTTCTGAATCAACATTATGAAACGTTTTGTCATGTAAAGGAGAATTATTAACCCAACAGTTTGAAAGATTTTGCTGTCTCATTAGTGAGCTTAAATAGGTTAGTGTTGCGTTTGCAAATTTGACTTTATATAGTCAATTTCTTAATCATTACCAAAAAAGTGGGACACTATAGCTTTTGTAACTACAAATTCACTTGGGTTTAAAGAAATGAGTCTAACACAACTTCATGGTAGGCTCCTCACTTATAAGAGAGAGCTGAAGCAAAAAAGAAGCTACAAGAATCTGGCATGGTGGCTATGACTATGCATTTGGTAGTACAACACTCTTTGGCCAAGAAGAAGTCACTGGTAGTAGTAAGGATCAGAGTTATGATCATTTCATTGATTTAACTTCTGGTGGTAATTTCAACTCTGACCTTTACACACCTAATTATGCATTTGTTGCTAATGGGGAAAGCCAAACTTCTGATAGTTTATGCTTTGAGTTGAATGACCTTCAACATATTGGCCCTTCAGATTTGGAAGAGATGGATATTTTGCATCAGTTGCCTCTATTAGTGTTAGGGCTAACAAATATTACAAGAGAACTAGAAGGAAGTTTCTGGGTTGCATGGAGGGCTAAAAGTTGGGCTAGATAAGTCAAAGATTAAGTGCTATAAATGTAATAGGCTAGGACACTTTGTTAGAGAATGTAGGTCTCAATCAACTATACCAATTATCACACATCCTAGCCCTCGACCTCATAACACTGTCCATTATTCCCAATATACCACTGCTCCTCATGCAAAACACTGCTCATTTTGCACAAGCTGTTACTACTGTTCATGTGCAATATGTTCAAACCACTGCTCCTCATATTGATTCTCCAAACTACACAATTTGTAATAAAACAAATCATAAAACTCAAGAGTGTGTTTATCTCGAGAAATTTTGATGTGAAAAAAAAAGAGTATAAATCCTAAACACTAGAGAGTTCAAAGACTAGTACTTCAAAAGGAAAGTCTAAATAGACCTTTGCGCCTATTGGAACACCTGTTGCCAAAGCACTGCACAAAACCTCTACTTCTAGAGAGGTGAAGGAAACAGATGCACCACCTGCAAACCAATACTCAAGAGGATATGGCCAACCGATTTAACAAAAGGTAACTCTTAGTTATGAGGGTTACAAAAAGCCCTCAAAACCAAGAGTAAATAGGCATCCTCATGGTTACTATCATCTGGTAGGAGATGGACCTCAACAAATGTTACAAAAATCTGTTCAAACCTCTTCCCATTCTTCTGAATTTGAGACTGACTTGTCTGTGACCCCTTCCAAAGCCACTTTGGCTTTGGAAACTCACCTAAACTAATTTATTACTACTGTACATGTAGCTTCTACTTGCCTTGATAGTTTATGGTGTGTAGATAGTGGTGGCTCCAGGCATATGACAGGATGTAGAGCCCGTCTCAAGGATTTCATGGCTTATGGAGGGGTGATATATCTTTTGGTAATAATTCAAAAGGGAAGGTACTTAGGTCAGGGACTGTTCAGGCTTAGAAACTCAAATTTGAAAATGTCAATCTTATTGACAATCTGAAATTTAATCTTCTTATTATTTCACAAATGAGTAACAAGGGCTATGGGTCATTCTTCACTAAGAAAACTTGTCAAATTGTTGGGCCAAAAGTGGTTAAAAAGATAAGATTGATCAAATCCTAGCTGAGAGCAAAGCACCACTTGTTGCTCATAGGAGTGTCAATGTGTATGTGGTTGATATCTTGAAGGATAATCCAATGTCTGAATCTTTTCTATTCTCAGCTGCCTCTAACAAAGAGACAGAATTATGGCACATGAGACTTGGACACACAAATCTGACAACTATCACCACACTTTCTAAACAAGGCCTTGTAAGAGGCTTACCATAAAAGTTTTTCAGCAGAGAAGAACATTATGTTTCTTGTTTAAAAGGTAAACAACATAGAAGTTCTTACAAACCCATTGGTGAGTCCAAAACAAATCAGTGCTTACAAGTGTTGCACATGGACTTGTTTGGCCTTGTAAGAATCACGAGTCTAAGTAAAAAAGAAAGATTGTCTTGTCATAGTTTCTTTTTCAAGGTTTACATGGACTTACTTTGCACTCCAAGGATGAGACTGTAGGTATCTTGTAAGGATTTGTGAAACGAGTTGAAAAGCAATTTGATCTGCTAGTAAAAGTCTTCAGGAGTTATAATGGCACAAATTTAGAAATAAGGAGTTGGATGAGTTTGGTGTGTTAAAAAGAACTCTAAGGCGGTACAACATTTTAAGTACACCATAACAAAACGGGGTGGTTGAAAGGAAGAACAAAACTTTAATTGAAGCTGCTAGAACCATGCTTAGAGATTCTATTTTACCCTTATTCTTTTGGGCATAGGCTGTAAACACTGCTTCTTATGTTCAAAATAAAGTTTTGATCAACCCAAGGCATCAATCCACTACTTATGAAACTCTATTCAAGATCAAACCATTGATCTCATACTTTAAAATCTTTGGTTGCCCATGCTTCATTTTAAATCTAAAAGATTTAATTTAAAAATTTTTGTAGTTATTTTCTGGGATACTCAACCACTTCTAAAGCCTACAGAATCTTTAATTCAAGGACTAGGTGTGTGGAAGAGACCTTGAATGTTAGGTTTAATGAACTTTCTTCATTAAAAATCCAAGCAAATCCTGCTTAGCTTTATGATTAAAACAAATTCACATTTGAATTGTGTCTATTAAGACTGACCCTGCAGGTACACCACAGTCTCCACAACAAGATTATGAATATGGCATTGTGATTCCACAGTATAATGCCACATCCATCACTAGAGTAGCAGATGTTGATAACAACTCTGGAAACTCTACCACCGCTGGATCAACCACTGCTAATGTAACATTCGTGAAAATCGGGTTTCAAAAACCCGCACCATTTATCAATCAAATATTCAGTTAAAAAGTTCGTTGCGTATTTAACGTGTCGGTTATTTAAAATAATACATAATTAATAAACATTTTAAAGATTAAAGACCACAATTAATAAATAATAATAATTAATGAAAAATTAAATAAAGAAACAGAATAGGGTAGCCGGGTTTAGAACCCGGGTCTCCACCCAACCAACACACACAATACACCACTACACTACACACACATATCTGTTAAAATCCTAAAGCAATTAATTTATATACTAAAACAACGCTTGAATTTGAATTCCAAATCTCAGAACCTATAACAGTCGGAACATGATTCTAGCAATCAATCCAAATAACCGTTTTCCTTTTGATTAACGCATGTAACTGCTTTCAATCATCAGATTTAACGGAAATCTTGAATCAATTCGTCTGAGCTGAACGAAATCATTGACCGTTAATCCATGAATGAAACCGAAATTCAATATCCCCTGTTTTTATATAAATACCAGACGAATTCCCTTCAGAATTCGTTCATCTCTCTAGAGAACCACCGGAATCGCCAAAATCCACTCACCGGAAAACCGAACCCATTTCATTTTTTTGCCTTACTCTAAAATAAGACTTCTAGAGCTCAGACAGAAAGAACCGCACTCACCTCAAACTTCTGGTAGAGCCTCCGTCGCAAGTTGAACTTCGCCGGAATTTCTTTCAGTCACCGGAGTTTCTGCACATTACCAGAATCCAACCGGAACTTCCATCGGTATGAGATCTTAATCTTTTCTGTCAGTTTTATTCAGTTCATTTGTTTAATCTATAACAGAAGATCAGTAAAATCAAAATGTTTAACAAATCTGTTTTTCGGTTCTGAGTTAATGAAGAAGATGAACAGCGAGTCGTTTATAAATATAATTAAAATCAGTAATTTAAATGGGTTAGACACACAGTCTAGCGGTGGACTGTGTGCATTTTACATACATGATGCCGGGTTCGAGTCTTGAACATGTCCGTTCTGCTGAAATAAAATCCATTTTTTTGAAACCAAAACAGATTGTCCCACAGTATGTTGTTAAATATAATACAAGAACTATATAATACGGGTTAGACACCCAGCCCAGTTGGTCGGGCTGGGTGCAAGTTAAGTCAATGGTCACGAGTTCGAAACATGTTCTGCGCGTCCGGTCCAAGCCAGTATAAACCTTTTTAATTAATTAAATTCCAGATTCAAACCAATAAGTATATAAATATAATTAAAATAAGAAATATTTCGGGTTAGACACGTAGCTCAGTTGGTAGAGCTGCGTGAACGTATACGAGAGGTCCCGAGTTCGAACCTCACTCAGCGCATAATTAAACACAGTCCGATCGGTCAACGGTCAACGGTCAATGGTCAACGGTCAAAAAGTCAACTTTTTATTTTTTCTTCTATTTATTTATTTAGTTAAAAATTCAATTAAAAATACCTCAAAATAAGGTTTTAAAGCCTAAAACTTGCATTAAATTCACAAAAATAAATCTAACAATCCCATTAAGAGCACTAATTAAAAATATTAATCTCAAATAAAGTTTATTTATTTACCGAATCATTTCGTTATTATTTAGGTTAGTTTTTCCCTCGTCGGTTGAATCATAATATTCATGCGGGCATTCATCGTCATTAAGGAACGCACCCACGGTGAGTGAATCCTTACAAATTCCCCTTTTTATTCATGTTTTGGGGTGTATCATGTGTCTCTTTAATTATTTCGTTTATTCAAACTTGTGCTATTACCATTATATGACCTAAACTTATGATGTAAATATTGTTTGTTGTGATACGTGTTTATATTCTTGTCAAGTTGTGTGCAAATCATTCATTAGGCCCATCAGTTCCTCGTGGGAGACGAGTTGAGCATCAGGTGCCTCATTTGATCGGCTCCGTTTGATTGAGCCTTGATCTCATTGTTCATCATTTGGTGTGTGTGTTTGTGCATTAATTGATATTATGTGTTTTGTGATTAGTTTTACATTTACGTTTATTCATATTTGGTTATGCACAATTTTAGTCAAATAACCAACATAACTAACCCTTTCAAATATTTAAATAAGATTCACTCGCCAACTTATGTTGACCCAAAAACCCTATTTTACACATGATACAGGTGATCCAGTTGAGAAAAGAAACACGTAGGATGGCCTAGAAGAATAAACAAGTTAATGCTTTGGAATGGACATTTAGTTTAGTTTCCCTTTGTAATTGTATGATTTTTGTTTAATACTTTAGTTTGTAATGAAAGTGTATTTGAACAGGTTGTGTTTGTATGTTTATTGTAACTTCCTCTTTAAAGAGAAATAATAAATATGAAACTTTATAGTAAATGTCATGAGCTTTGATGAAAACCCAATCATGCCCCAACTACCATTTCCGCTGCGGGTCAGGGTATGACAGATTGGTATCAGAGCTTTTGACTATAGGGATATAGGATAGGTTATTAGACCCTTAGAGCCTATACTATAGTTGATTAGATTTTAATTGTTTATGTGGTTACATGCAAATTCATGATGTTTATTTGTTTCGTATTTATTACACACACAAATGCATGCAAACACTTCCCAATCATTTTGTGTGATACTTAATGAGTTATACTTATTGTCAAACTTAACATGCTTACATATACATTCATCACGCATATTTCCATGTTCACATATTCAAATCATCCTCATATTTCCTTTATTCAAGACTTTGTCGCAATTTTCTTTTTTCAATTTCATCAAAGTGAGTTCTACGACGGGCATATAGTAACTGTAAGGGTACAAGTACCGGTAGTCGGAACGTCCTGTCTAGGTTGGCATTCGTATAAATCCAATATAACGGACCAGTTTGCCTACCTGGGGACTAACGATGAGAGTACGAAGGACCTATTAGGCCAAAGCATGCTACACCAAACGTCGTTCGAACTAACCCCACTTTGAGGTGTCACCGTGTCCACACCTGGATGCACTCCGAATTTCATACGTTACATTCATATTTCTCGATTTTCTCCAGGTTTTAGTGTACGTTACCAGGCTAACACATGTGAACCATATGAAAGCCCGGTAATCATGGGGGCCCACATGATCGAAGGTGAAGTATGGCGGCATGCAAGGCCCAATTACGAGCAAAGCCCAAGACATCCTATGGATGTAGTAGGTTTATTTTATTCATTTGTTTTTGTGAATGTTCATTTCTAAATACGACACATGACACCTAAAACGTCAAACTCATACTCTCGATACGTATTCCTTGTAGATGTCTTCTAGTCTCTCTCGTAGAAGTATGAGATCAGGAAAATCCCGCGAACGCATGGCTGCCCAAATCGCTCAACAAATGGCTGCCGTAATACCCAACATCGTAATTCAAGTACAACCGCTAATCCGTCAACCCAATCAACCAAGAAGATCAAAACATTGTCAATCCTCCCCCAAAAACCACTAAATGCACCTTCAAGCATTTCAAATCCTGCGACCCTCCAAAATACGAAGGGGCTGAAGGAGTCACCGCTCTCCTCCATTGGTTTGAGGAGATGGAAAACACTTTTCTCAATTGTGACTGCCCCGATGATCGCAAGGTGCGATATGCTACCGGTCATTTATTTGGAGTAACACTTACATGGTGGAATACAGAGAAGGCCAAGCGAGGTACTGAGAATGCTATAACTTTGACTTGGGAAGAAATGAGGGAGATAATGACAAGACGTTTCTGTCCAAGAAGCGAAATCAAGAAATTAGAGGATGAGTTCTACTCTTTGAAACAAAAGGAGGGTGACCACACCACATACAACAAGAGATTTCTTGATTTAAATCAGATGGTCCCCAACTTGTTCACTCCCCTCTACCGTTTAATCGAGCACTATATTCGAGGTCTTCCTTCAAAAATTCAAGACCCTGTAATAAGTACCACACCTGCAACTTTGGAAGCAGCAATGGAGTTAGCTACAGAGCACACCGAAAACCGCATACGGAATAAAGACTTCACGGAGGAGAAGAAGAAGGATAAAGCATCAACCGAAACCTCAAACTCAACCCAGACCGAATCCCTTCTCAAACCACTTCTAAGAGAAAACGAGATGGACAAATTTTCGCTGTCACCCAACACAATCAACCAGCTTCACAAGTTGTACCCCTCCAAGCTATCCCAATCACTCAAGTAGCACCCAACTCTACTTACCCAAATAAGAAACCATACGTTGGACCTCACCCTCAATGCAACACCTGTTTTTATCACCATCCATCTAACTTACCTTGTCGACTATGTGCTAATTGTGGGCGTTATGGTCATTTGAGCAAGACTTGTCGCCCCTCTCAAAACCAAGCTTCACCCCTACTCAAAACATGATCCAAACATATCAACAACCCCAATACCCCATGTTTCCATATGTTCGAGCTTGTTTTAATTGTGGCGACCCTACCCACTTTAGAAACACGTGCCCTCGATTGGTTAACATCATAAACGCCCAAGCGCAAGCAAACCCAGTTAACCAATAAATCAAGCAAACCCAGCACTACCACCAGCAAGAGGAAGAGCTTACAACATCAACGCCAATCCTGTCGAAGATAATAACGACCCAAACGAACAACCCAACTAGCCTTACTTCACCAAGAATCAAGACTCAACTCCAACCGTTTAGTTTTTATGTTTTCTTATGTTATCTCAATCTTTACGTATCTCAGTTATAAATTTGAAATTTATGTATCCAAGAATCTTAATGCGAATTACTATTTCAGTTTTGTTTTATACTTACTGATTTAACATTCATATCATCATACATCTCGACGTATCTCAATCTCATCATTTAAAGAAGTTGGGTTGTGTCTCACTTTTACATAGACTAACCCCTTCATCATAACAAACGAGAGAGGTACTGTCAACATTCAGTCATGTACCCTTTCAGATTTGAAACTCAAGCTTTGGCTTTGTGTTTGTTTTGTAAATTTTAGAGTCACATAGAACTAATTATAACTTACTGACAAAGCCAATGAAAATTTGACAAGAATATGGTGGATACGCCGCTGGTACTTCCTATATATAAGTATTCTTGTCAAAGGATCAAAAGTGTTGTCAGGCGGTTATGAGAAGTTCCGTGTAGGTTTTAATATCGTCATGGTTGAAGTTTTTGTTTATGATATAACCTTATCTTTCCAAACGTATCAATTCTCTCAAAACTCTTATGCATAAAATCATGCTTAGTCAATCAACTTTGTTTATCAATGTTCCGCATTCTTATACTTTAGGCATCAAAAAGCGATTCCTGTAGCAGGGTATTCAACCCTTACTAGGAACGTTACCGCCTCAAATAAGATTTAAACTCTCACCCTCTTCTAAATATGTAATTGTCAAATTAAAACACCCTCCCTTCGAGTCAAACACACCACTACTTAAATTTCGGGACGAAATTTCTAAAAGTAGGGGATACTGTAACATTCGTGAAAATCGGGTTTCAAAAACCCGCACCATTTATCAATCAAATATTCAGTTAAAAAGTTCGTTGCGTATTTAACGTGTCGGTTATTTAAAATAATACATAATTAACAAACATTTTAAAGATTAAAGACCACAATTAATAAATAATAATAATTAATGAAAAATTAAATAAAGAAACAGAATGGGGTAGCCGGGTTTCGAACCCGGGTCTCCACCCAACCAACACACACAATACACCACTACACTACACACACATATCTGTTAAAATCCTAAAGCAATTAATTTATATACTAAAACAACGCTTGAATTTTAATTCCAAATCTCAGAACCTAACAGTCGGAACATGATTCTAGCAATCAATCCAAATAACTGTTTTCCTTTTGATTAACGCATGTAACTGCTTTCAATCATCAGATTTAACGGAAATCTTGAATCAATTCGTCTGAGCTGAACGAAATCATTGACCGTTAATCCATGAATGAAACCGAAATTCAATATCCCTGTTTTTATATAAATACCAGACGAATTCCCTTCAGAATTCGTTCATCTCTCTAGAGAACCACCGGAATCGCCAAAATCCACTCACCGGAAAACCGAACCCATTTCATTTTTTTGCCTTACTCTACAATAAGACTTCTAGAGCTCAGACAGAAAGCACCGCACTCACCTCAAACTTCTGGTAGAGCCTCTGTCGCAAGTTGAACTTCGCCGGAATTTCTTTCAGTCGCAGGAGTTTCTGCACATTACCGGAATTCAACCGGAACTTCCATCGGTATGAGATCTTAATCTTTTCTGTCAGTTTTATTCAGTTCATTTGTTTAATCTAAAACAGAAGATCAGTAAAATCAAAATGTTTAACAAATCTGTTTTTCGGTTCTGAGTTAATGAAGAAGATGAACAGCTAGTCGTTTATAAGTATAATTAAAATCAGTAATTTAAATGGGTTAGACACAGAGTCCAGCGGTGGACTGTGTGCATTTTACATACATGATGCCGGGTTCGAGTCTTGAACATGTCCGTTCTGCTGAAATAAAATCCATTTTTTTGAAACCAAAACAGATTGTCCCACAGTATGTTGTTAAATATAATACAAGAACTATATAATACGGGTTAGACACCCAGCCCAGTTGGTCGGGCTGGGTGCAAGTTAAGTCAATGGTCACGGGTTCGAAACATGTTCTGCGCGTCCGGTCCAAGCCAGTATAAACCTTTTTAATTAATTAAATTCCAGATTCAAACCAGTAAGTATATAAATATAATTAAAATAAGAAATATTTCGGGTTAGACACGTAGCTCAGTTGGTAGAGCTGCGTGCACGTATACGAGAGGTCCCGAGTTCGAACCTCACTCAGCGCATAATTAAACACAGTCCGATCGGTCAACGGTCAATGGTCAACAGTCAAAAAGTCAACTTTTTATTTTTTCTTTTATTTATTTATTTAGTTAAAAAAAATCAATTAAAAATACCTCAAAATAAGGTTTTAAAGCCTAAAAACTTGCATTAAATTCACAAAAATAAATCTAACAATCCCATTAAGAGCACTAATTAAAAATATTAATCTCAAATAAAGTTTATTTATTTACCGAATCATTTCGTTATTATTTAGGTTAGTTTTTCCCTCGTCGGTTGAATCATAATATTCATGCGGGCATTCATCGTCATTAAGGAACGCACCCACGGTGAGTGAATCCTTACAAATTCCCCTTTTTATTCATGTTTTGGGGTGTATCATGTGTCTCTTTAATTATTTCGTTTATTCAAACTTGTGCTATTACCATTATATGACCTAAACTTATGATGTAAATATTGTTTGTTGTGATACGTGTTTATATTCTTGTCAAGTTGTGTGCAAATCATTCATTAGGCCCATCAGTTCCTCGTGGGAGACGAGTTGAGCATCAGGTGCCTCATTTGATCGGCTCCGTTTGATTGAGCCTTGATCTCATTGTTCATCATTTGGTGTGTGTGTTTGTGCATTAATTGATATTATGTGTTTTGTGATTAGTTTTACATTTACGTTTATTCATATTTGGTTATGCACAATTTTAGTCAAATAACCAACATAACTAACCCTTTCAAATATTTAAATAAGATTCACTCGCCAACTTATGTTGACCCAAAAACCCTATTTTACACATGATACAGGTGATCCAGTTGAGAAAAGAAACACGTAGGATGGCCTAGAAGAATAAACAAGTTAATGCTTTGGAATGGACATTTAGTTTAGTTTCCCTTTGTAATTGTATGATTTTTGTTTAATACTTTAGTTTGTAATGAAAGTGTATTTGAACAGGTTGTGTTTGTATGTTTATTGTAACTTCCTCTTTAAAGATAAATAATAAATATGAAACTTTATAGTAAATGTCATTAGCTTTGATGAAACCCAATCATGCCCCGACTACCATTTCCGCTGCGGGTCAGGGTGTGACAGCTGATCCTAATCCTCTGCTATCTTATCAACTCTAACGTCTGTTGATAAAAGTCCAACCACTATGGATAAGAGACATCATGTTTTCACACCTCTCTCTCCAATACCTCCACCTCCATTTCAAACAGATTTTGGTTCTTCAAAATTACCAACAGATGTTAGCTCAGATGATTCCCATCTGCAGCCTTCACCTCAAAACGCCATTATTCCATATAAGGGAGATCTAATCTACCTTAAAAATCATCCATTTGACCTTATCATTGGCAACATATATGAAGGGGTGCTCACTAGAAGTCAATCCCGAAACATTTGTCTTTTTGCTGGTTTCCTATCTCTCACACAACTTGTCAAGTACCAAGAGGCACTAAATGAAGGGGTTCTCACAAATCCTTGCAAGATACCTACAACTTAGCAAAGCTTTGTATGGCTTGAAACAAGCACCAAGAGCCTAGTATGATACTCTTTCTTCTTATCCATTGGTTTTACAAGGGGTAAAATTGACAAAACTTTATTTCTGAAATGGAGAGGAAAGGATTTGATGCTTGTCCAAATCTATGTGGATGACATCATTTTTGGATCCACATGCACTGCCATGTGTGAAGAGTTCAGACAACTCATGGCAGCAGAGTTTGAAATGAGTGCAATGGGTGAGCTCCAATGTTTTCTTGGTCTCCAAGTAAAACAATTGCAATATGGTACATTCATTCACCAAAGTAAGTATGTTAAAGAACTATTTACAAAATTTGATTTGAATGATTGTATACCAGGTAGCACACCTATGGCAACCACAAAGCTGGTCATTGTTGATGACAAAGATGACTTGGTTGATCAAACTCTTTATAGAAGCATGATAGATTCTTTATTGTACCTAACTGCATTAAGGCCAGAGATCATGTTTGCCACATGTGTTTGTGCCAGATCCCAGTCAGCACCTAGGAAGTCCAATCTCATTGTTGTAAAAAGGATATTCAGATACATAAAAGGTGCTCCCACACTTAGTATCTGGTATCTAGCTAATGGAAATATTGAGCTTTCAGGTTTTCAGACAGTGATTTTGCTGGATGTCACACCACAAGGAAGTCAACTTCAGGAGGCTGTCAGATCCTTTGCAATTGCTTAGTGTCTTGTCAAAGCAAAAAGTAAGTTGCAGTATCAAAATTCACAGCTGAGGCTGAGTACATTGCTACTGCAAGCTGCACTTCTCAACTCCTATGGCTTCAAAATCAACTATTGGATTTTGGTGTAACTGCTTCAAAGACTCTTGTTGAAACACATGTTACCAAAGCATTGTACAAAACCTCTACTCTTAGGGAGGTGCAGGTAACAGATGCACCACCTGCTAACAAGTACTCAGAGGATATAGCCAACCAATTTATCAAAAGGTACCTCTTAGTTATGAGGGTTACAAAAACCCTAAAAAACAAGAGTAAATAGGCATCCTCAAGGTTACTATCATCTGGTAGGAAATGGACCTCAACAAATGTTACAAAAATCTGTTCAAACCTCTTCCCATTCTTCTGAATTTGAGACTAACATGTTTGGGACCCCTTCCTAACCCATGTTGGCTTTGGAAACCCACCGAAAATAATTAATTTACCACTTTGTAGGGAGCTTCTACTTGACTTAATAGTTTATGGTATGTAGATAGTGGAGGCTCTAGGCATAGGACATGATGTAGGGCCCTTCTCAAAGGCTTTATGGCTCATGGAGGGGTGATATATCCTTTGGTAATAATTCAAAAGGGAAGGTGCTTAGGTCAGGAACAGTTCAGGCTGGGAAACTCAAATTTGAAAATGTCAATGTTATTGACAATCTGAAATCAAATCTTCTTAGTGTTTCACAAATGAGTGACAAGGGCTATGGGTCATTCTTCACTAAGAAAACTTGTCAGATTGTTGGGCCAGAAGTGGTTAAAAGAATTGACCAAATCATAACTGAGAGCGAAGCACAACTTGTTCCTCATAGGAGTGACAATGTGTATGTGGTTGATATGTTGAAGGTGTCACACCCTGACCCGCAGCGGAATAAGAGTCGGGGCATAATTGGGTTATCACCAAAGCTCATGACATTTACTAATATGTTTCATATTTAATAAAGTCAAAGTTACATTTCCAAAAATCCAAACATGTTCATTCAATACAAAGAAAATAAACCAACATAACAATCCCAACTCTAAATCGTTTTATTCTTCTAGTCCAAGTCCTATGTGTTCCTAGCTGCTGCTGGTTCACCTGTATCATGTGTAAAAATGGGAGTTTTTGGGTCAACATAAGTTGGCGAGTGAACCTTATTAGATAAACATTTATTAATAAATTAATTGTTAATTTATCAATGAAAAATTTGTGCATAATCATAGATGAACAAATGTAAATAATCAAGCAATGGCAAATAGAAGTCACACTATAACATACAATAACATATGACTGCATACATGAACATACCAACATCATACTGTAAATAACATAAATGAAACTGTGCGATCAAGGCTCAATCAAACGGAGCCGATCGTATTGCATGTACTGAAAATGAAAATGTCTGTGCGATCAAGGCTTAATCAAACGGAGCCGATCGTATGTGGGCACGCCAGGTTCAACCTCATAATGAAATGGGGAACATGCTCAACGCTCATAATATAATGGGGAGTGGCGGCCTATGAAATTGCATGTGCTGAAAATAATAAACTTGCATCCAACAATAACTACACAACAGAATCAAACTGAATACACTAGTTCATGATATGATGCATGCACAATGATTTAAGTATAATATATATATAACAAGAAACATGATACACCCCAAAACGTGATTAAAACGGGGAATTTGTAAAGATTCACTCACATTGGGTGCGTTGGATTGGAGATGGTGATATGCGCACGAATTAGATGAGCGGAACAACGAGGATTACTAACCTAAATAATAACGGAAAAATATATTAAATGAGTGGATTTTATTAAGGATTTTAATGAGATTTTTAGATATATTTTTGTGAGTTTAAGGCTATTTTCTATCTTTAAAAATGTTATTTTTTAGTATTTTTAATTAATTTTTAAATTAAATTAAATAAATAAAAATATAAAAAAAATTGTTTATTTTGCGTTGACCGTTGGCCGTTGACCGTTGACCTGTTGACTTGTTGACCGGTTCGGTCAGGAGCATGGTTTGCGCTGGGTGAGGCTCGAACCCGAGACCTCCCGTACGCGTGCACGCAGCTCTACCAACTGAGCTACGTGTCTAACCCGAAATAATCTTGTTTTTAATTATATTTATACACTTATTCATTTTAACCGAAATTCTTTTTAATTTCAAAAACATTTTAATTCAACGGACCGGTGCAAGTGACGGGTTTCGAACGCGCGACGTATGGTTTATGTTGCACACAGTCCACCGCTGGACTGTGTGTCTAACCTGGTTATTATCTCGGTTTTTATTATACTTAACAACTAACTGAGTTAGCCCGGTTTAGTTTTTAAACAAAAAGGCATTTTATTATATGAGAAGTGCGTATAGCAGGAATCGAACTCGGGACGTGCGTGTGTATTTTGCACACAGTCCACCGCTGGACTGTGTGTCTAACCCGTTTAAAATACCAATTTTAATTAATCTTATGTTATATTGCGTCTTCATCTTCTTCGTTGATTTTACCCAGAAAAACATATTCCGACTGTTATGACCGATTCGTGACATATACGCTTTTCAGACATTACAAGTAATTTAAAAGTAAAGAATGGAGAGAGTTTGAGGAAAAAGATGTACCGATTGATGTTGTTCACAGAATTCCGGCAGAGGTTCGTCGGTTCTGAAGGTGAACTCCGGCTGTTGAAACCAACTGACAGCTTTGTTCGATTATTTAAGAAGTTGAGGCACTTAAACAAGGTTTAACAGAAGTTTGGGAGATCATACCAGTTCACGGTGTGTTTCCGGAAGTTTCAGGAGTTTTCCGGCGAAGGTAAGATTTTCGACAAACGTTGACTAGGATCGATTCTGATGGTGGAGTTGTGTTAGTGACCGATTAATCACATGATTGAAACAGAAAGAGTCGGAGGAAATACCGTGTGGATGTGAGTCCCGGTTTTCCGGCGACTTGCAGATTTTTTTCCGGCGAGTTGATTTAAGCTTCTCCGGTGGACTGTAAGGTTGCGGAAATGAAATTGAAAGTCTTGCAGAGTGTTTTGAGTCGCAGGAAGGGTCTAGGATTGAAGTAATCCGAGAATTGAAAACTTTCGGTTATTAAACCGATCCACTTCCGAATTCAAGTTACATTCACGGCAGCATTGATTGGAATCGTCAGTTTATCGGTTATACTCGCGAATCGCGAGTATCCAGATCGACTTTGGGCGTTTGATAACCGATTTCAGTTACAATTGGTAAAATCGATTGATTTACCTTAGTCCATAAAACCTATTTGTTTCCTAAAGATGACAGAAAACAAACAAGTGGCGGAGTGGTGATGTGTGTGTGCGTTAAGTCTTTGATGTTGTAACCAGCTGACCCGGGTTCGAGTCCCGGCAGCATCATAATTTTTTTATTTATTTTGTTTTAACTTTTTATCAAATATAATTTTTATAGTTTAGTTTATTTACTAATTATGTATCGTTTTAACTCAAAATAATCATAAATATTCAATGTAACTTTTATAACTTGATACTCGATTACAAAACGGAGCGGGTTTTGAAAACCCGATTTTTACAAATGTTACAGAAGGATAACCCAATGACTGATCCCTATCTGTTCTCAGCTGCCTCTAACAAAGAGACATAACTATGGCACAAAAGACTTGAGCACACAAATCTGACAACTATTACCACACTCTCTAAACATCCCTTGTAAGAGGCTTACCACAAAATTTTTTACAAGAGAAGAACATTGTGTTTCCTGTTTAAAAGGAAAACAACATAAAAGTTCTTACAAACCCATTGGTGAGTACAAAACAAGTCAGTGCTTACAACTGTTGCACATGGACATGTTTGGCCTATAAAAATCATGAGACTAAGTAAAAAAAAGAAATATCGTCTTGTCATAGTTGATGATTTTTCAAGGTTTACATGGACTTATTTTTTGCACTCCAAGGATGAGACTACAGGTATCTTGCAAGGATTTGTAAAACAAGTTGAAAAGCAATTTGACCTGCTAGTAAAAGTCTTCAGGAGTGATAAGGGCATAAGGAGTTCGATAAGTTTTGTGTGTCAAAAGGAATTCTAACGCAGTACAGCATTCCAAGAACACCAGAACTAAATGGGTTATTTGAAAGGAAAAACTTTAATTGAAGCTGGTAGAACTATGCCTGCAGACTTTAGTTTACCCTTGTCCTTTTGGGCAGAGGCTGTAAACATTGCTTGCTATATTCAAAACAGAGTTTTGATCAACCCCAAGCATTAATCCATTACTTATGAAACTCTATTCAAGATCAAACCACTGATCTCATACTTTAAAATCTTTGGCTGCCCATGCTTCATTTTAAATATAAAAGATTCAATTTCAAAATTTGCAGCCAAAGTAGATTGTGGTTAGTTTTTGGTATACTCAACCACTGCTAAAGCCTACAGAGTTTTTAATTCAAGGACTAGGTGTGTGGAAGAGACCTTGAATGTTAAGTTTAATGAACTTTCTTCATTAAAAATCCCAGCAAATCTTGCTTAGCTTTCTGATTTAAACAAATTCACTTTTGAAGTTGTGTCTTTCAAGACTGACCCTGTAGGTGCATCATAGTCTCCACAACAAGACTATGGATATGACATTGTGTTTCCACAATATAAAGTCACTTCCACAATCAGAGGAACATATGTTGTTAGCAACTGTGAAAACTTTGGCATGGCTGGATCGACCACTGCTGATCCTCAATCCTCTGTCATCTTATCAAATATAACCTCTATTGATAAAAGTCTAACCATTGTGGGTAAAACATCATGTTTTTACACCTCTCTCACCAATACCTCCACCTCCATTTCAAACAGATGTTGGCTCTTAAAAATTGCCAACAGATGTTGGCTCTTCAAAATTGCCAACATATGTTAGCTTAGATGATTACCATCTGTAGCCTTCACCTCAAAATGCAATTATTCCATATAAAGGAGATCTAATATACCTTAAAAACCATCCATCTGATCTTATCATTGGCAACATCAATGAAGGGGTGCTCACTAGAAGTTAATCTCAAAACATTTGTCTTTTTGTTGGTTTCATATCTCTCACGCAACCTGTCAAGTACCAAGAGGCACTAAAAGACAATAGTTAGGTAGAAGCCATGCAAGAAGAGCTCCTTTAGTTTAAAAGCCAACAAGTATGAGAAATTATACCATTGCCAAAAGATGTATGTCCAATTCGCACAAAATGGGTCTTCAAAAACAAAACTGATGAAAGGGGTATTGTTGTCAAGAATAAAGCTAGGCTTGTGGTTCAAGGTTACAAACAAGAAGAAGGCATTGACTATGATGAAACCTTTACTCCTGTAGTAAGATTAGAAACCATCAGACTGTTCTTAGCCTTTGCTGCCAACCACAACATCAAGGTGTTTCAAATGGATATCAAAAATTTATTTTTGTATGGTAAGATTAAAGAAGAGGTATATGTTTGTCAACCTCCTGGCTTTGAAGATGCATTTTATCCTGATCATGTCTACAAGCTTAACAAAGCTTTGTATAGCTTGAAAATAGCACCAAGAGCCTAGTATGAAACTCTTTCCACCTTTCTCTTATCCATTGGTTTTACAAGGGGTAAAATTGACAAAACTTTATTTTTGAAATGGAGAGGAAAGGATTTGATGCTTATCCTAATTTATGTGGATGACATCATTTTTTGATCCACTTGCACCTCCATGTGTGAAGACTTAACACAACTCATGGCAGCAGAGTTTGAAACGAGTGCAATGGGTGAGCTCCAATGTTTTCTTGGTCTCCAAGTAAAACAACTGCAAAATGGTACATTCATTCGCCAAAGTAAGTATGTCAAAGAACTACTTACAAAATTTGATATGAATGATTGTAAACCATGTAGCACATCCATGGCAACCACAAAGTTTGTCACTGTTGATGACAAAGATAACTTGGTTGATCAAACTCTATATAGAAGTATGATAGGTTCTTTATTGTACCTAACTGCATCAAGGCTAAACATCATGTTTGCAACATGTGTTTGTGCCAGATCCCAGTCAGCACCTAGGAAGTCGAATCTTATTGCTGTAAAAAGGATATTCAGATACATCAAAGGTGCTCCCACACTTGATATCTGGTATCCAGCTAATGGAAATATTCAGCTTTCAGGTTATTCAGAAAGTGATTTGGCTGGATGTCACACCACAAGGAAGTCAACCTTAGGAGGATGTCAATTCCTAGGCAATTGCTTAGTGTCTTGTCAAAACAAAAAGCAAGTCGTAGTATCAACATCTATAGCAGAGGCTGAGTATATTGCTGCTACAAGTTGCATTGCTCAACTCCTATGCCTTCAAAATCAACTATTAGATTTTGGTGTAACTTCTTTAAGGACTCCTCTCATGTTAGATAGTCAAGCAACTGAAAACATCGTTAAAAATGCAGTATCTCATTCTACCACAAAACAACATTGACATTAGACATCATTTTGTGAGGGATTTCTATGAAAAAAGGTTTGATTTCTCTGCATCATGTTCCAACTAAAGATCAACTGGCAGATGTTCTAACAAAGGCATTAGATATATCTACCTTTGAAAGTATGATCTCTAGAATTCGTATGCTAGACATGGAATAAAAAAAAGCATTTGTGTTCCATGAATAAATAGCATTAAAATATTTTCAAAAAGTAAAAAATTCATTCTTAAAAATAGCTAAAATTGAAATTTTTCAATAAATCTCTAAAGTCTGCTCATAACCACTGTTTCTCGAAACCTCTACTTGGCGTGCAAATCTATCCGTTGCTGACAGAGTATCCTCTATTCTACATCCAATGTTGGTAAAACCACTGTTTTCCCAATCCACTGATAATCTATCCTCTAATAGTGTAAAATCATCACTGATCATTCATCTATTCGAAACCACTGCTGGTATCCAGCAAAGGTTTCCAAACAACTGTCTTCCATTATCCAACAGAGTTTACACGTCCACAGATGTTAGCCATCAGATTTTTTGGAAACCGCTGCATGTCAGCATTCACTTTTCACTTCATAAACTTTGTTTCATCAATACAGAGTTCCACTTGCCATTTCGATTTCAAAAATCTCCATTAGTCTCATCTTCTTCCAAACTCTTAATAATCCCTCTTCCATCATGGATCTCATCATCAAAACTCCCCACAACTACCTTCCACTACTTGAAAAAACAAATAGTAATACAGCTTTTCACTCCATGATTGATGTTCTACAAACATCTCATACAAAGATGTGTTACTGGCTAAAGTTCCAATCTATCTAGACACTCTTAGACAATTTTGGGCAAACGCTGAAGTCCAGATTCAAAACAAAAGCCTTTTGCCATTACATCAAAGATTGGGCAGTCACTTGTTCAAATCTATCTATTATCTCCACCACATTTGGTCTTAACAACCTCGAGGACCCCACTTCTTTCCCAAAGAAATATTTACACGCTGAATTCATTGAGCGAGGATATGAAGGTCAATTATCAGGTATTACCATTTTTAAACCTGAATTTCCCGCTGACATGAAATTCTTTTTCCACACACTTTTATTATGTTTGTCAGCCAAAACAACTGCTTTTAACGAAATACCTTTAAATATTTAGTACGTGGGTTATGCTATTTTAACCAAATCAAAATTTAACTTTTCTTAGGTATTGTTTTATGATTTGGTTGCAGATTTTAATAATATTAAAAAGGGTAAAGAGTGTTTGATACACCCTAGGTTGTTGAGTTTCTATTTGCAAAAACAAGTTTCTGAAACTGATTTTCAACAAGGTGTCATCCGTGAAATTGACAGGCTTAAACATGAAGCTTTTACTAGACTCTCAACACAAAAACCAAAGGTGTTGAAAACAAAAGCAACAGAGACTGAGCAAATTTTGAATACTTCCACAACCTCTGTTCCTTCCTCTGTTGCTGAGCCCGCTGCTCTTGGTGAACATGGTACTACAACCAGTGCTATGCAACCCCCACCAAAAAACCCAAAATGACACCCACCAAATCCAAGAAGCCTACCAAACACCCCAAAAAGGTAACTTTGGAAGATGAGATCCCAGATGTTTTACTTGTGACAGCATGAAAGTCACTTACAACCATTGTTGCTACTTCCTCACAACAGTTGGTTCAAAGATCTCCACCATCACAAGCTCCTCTTGCTTCCCCACAAAAGGAAAAAATTGTAAGTACAGGGACACCACTCTATGAGGCAGATGATTCAATTGACCATTTGTTCTCAAGCCCCTCTCCCAAGGCAATATCTCTTTCTACTCCACTACCTACCTCTTTAATTCCTTCCACATTTTTACCTCTGTTTCAAGCTATTGAGAAAACTTAGATTATAAGCAGTCCCTCTCAATCACCCATCACTGAGATTTTAACTCCAGCATTGACAAAATCTATGAAAACTCAATTAGCAAACCCAGAAACAGTTGAGGAGGTTACACCCCATGACTTCGATGTAACTCTTGGTGGTTGTCCAAGTGAAGCAACTACTACAACTGCTGCTACAACAGTGGCTCAGTTGGACAGTGGTTACATACATAAGACTTCCTTGAAGGCAACAACTGTTGAGGCTACAATTGTATCCTCTGAGCCACTTGGAAGTCCCTAGTGCCACGAACAAGGGGCATTTGGTTCTGACAACATTAGACTCCTCATGTTGATGATCCAAATACAACTACCTCTGGTAGGAATTTAGATGATCCTATTCATTTAGGTGATAAATTACAATATGAAGAATTGACGGAGAGAATCAATACCATGGAATTGTCTATTGATGAAATCAAATCCATGATGAAACAAATGCTCAAAAATTCTCAACCTCAACCATCTCCAACACAAAATGCTGAAGAGCTATGGAAGGTTGTTCAACCAATCATCCTAGCTCAGAGACAATTGGTAGATATTCAGCCTGAAACCCATATGAAGTTGATCCGCAATATCGTTGAGGCTCGACATAAAGATACACAAGCTGACATTAAAGCCATCAAAGACTACTTGCTAAAAACTACTGGCTCTGCCCCAGTTATCATTCTTCAAGATGACATAGAAGATGATGCAAAAAAGGGGAGAAAGATCACATGAGAAAGTTGTAGCCTGATTCAAATGTTAAATCAAAGGTGCAATAACGGCCAACAACCACTGCAGCCACTACTGAAGCATCCGAAGCTACTTCGAGAAAAGGAATTTATGAGACCCTAAACAAAGAAGCTGAAAGGATTGTTAATGAAAAGTAGCAAAGACAAGATACACTTGAAACTAAAGCTTTAATGCTCATTAAAGAAGAAAAAGCTAAGCAGTTGGAAAAAGAAGATGTTGGTATTTCAAGACAAAGAAAGTCTTCAAGAAAAGCAAGACAACCAACTCCCATCTCTTCTACAACCACTGCTGAAGCTACTATCATTGTATCCTCAGTCACCATAACCCCAACATATGTTAGGACAGATGTTGTGACAGTAGATACTAGAACAACATATGTTCCTCAAACCACTGCCCTACTCACATTTCCAACATTAACTGAACCCATATTCACACCACTTTGAATTCCTACACATCCACCATCTCCAAAACTTAAATTCCAACACAAAAGGAAAACTTTTGTTGTTGATGATGATGATGAAGAGTGTCAATCACCACTCCCTGCATCATCAGAATCCATTTCACAACCATCCTCATCACTGCCACATCCAAAAACCCCAATTCAACCCATGCACTTATCATATTCATTCCTTCTAATGGGTGCACTATACCCTTAGGAACTTTTTGCTGTTAAAGGAGAGATAGAAGCTTTCTACAAGATAGAGGATCCGAAATATAGAGATTTTCCATCCTTGTTGGGGTATCGAAAGCCTAAGAATCTTGATGAATATATTAAATTAAAGGCTAGACAAGCTATGAGCATTGCAAAAGAAAAATCAAAAGATAAAGATGACAGGGCTTTACAAATCTCCTTGCATTTCAACTGAGTAAAGTGAGAAACATTGAAGAATTTGCTAAGGAGTTGAGTAAGTCTATGTCTGAAAATCCAACTTCTGACGATCCAGAGCTAAAGCAAGATTATCTTGATCATATCATGAAGCACAAGCATTACAAAGCAACAAGGGCTCAATTTAAAGATTGTTCGACAAATGAGCTAGAAGAAGAAATTGAAAGAATTCATACAATGCTCAAGGATCCTTCAAAGAAGCCTACTCCTCCTACTTGGAAAAAGACTAAACATGAAAACCAATACCATGCTCTAAAGATTAAAAGAATGAAAGCCTAACTTGTTGATGCTCTATATGGAACAACAAGGAAAATTGCTAGATGGTCAGAGTCTAAAGTGATCAATAGCTACGGAAGATTGGAAGAGCTAAGAAAGAAAGATCCTTCTGTCCCAAGAAAGCCAATCTATTCTCAATCAACCCCTGCTCCTCAACAGACCCATGCTCCTAAAAGAACAACTTCAACTTCTGGCTTAACCACCTTTGCCTTAAATCAAGCAAAGAGGCAAAAGCAGATGGAAGAAGAGGATCAAAGGATGCATGAAGAACTAAGAAAAGAGGGGATAAAGAATCAAATTTTGTACCACACAGATGCTGCAAGTGATAAGCTTAGAGCCACACTTTCTACACTTGTAAGTAGATCTAACTCACCCAACTCATCACAAATAACCCTACTCCCAAGAAAACCATCTGACTCAAAAATTCTAAAATGGAAGCCTTCCATAGACACCCATAAATTGACACTTCTCAGGTCAGATATAGAGTTCAAAAGATAAAAATAGAGGATGCATATGGTCTGGATGCAGCTGACCTCCAAGACTTGCTAAATCTTGAACTTTAAAGTGATGTAGATGATATGATTTCCCTGGACTTTGAACTTCAGTTCAAAGGACAAATAAAGGAATCATTGATGAGGAACAAAGACCAGTAATAAATTTCTTTGTTTTGGCATCATCTGTTCTAGGGGGAGATTGTTGGAATTAAACCCTACAAAAGAACAGATGATAGAAAGCCAAAATATACTACAATCTTTGATCCTAATAATAATATAACATCTGCCTGAGTCAAGCTCTACTGAAGACTAAATGTCAAAGGTCTGCCATAGCAAAACTCTATTGAAGACAAAGCTCTGCTAAAGTCTAAAGCTAAAAGTCTGCCAAGGCAAAGCTCTACCGAAGACTAAAGCTAAAGGTATGCCAAGGCGGTTAATATTCACATAGATACCATTGCTAAGCTAAAAACTAAACTTGAAGCCATAAAGATTGAGTCTAAATGAGCCAACAAATTGTTGATTAGTTACTCAACATCCTCATACGTAATTGCTCAGATTCTTCCACAGCAACTTGAAAATAATGAAAAGGAAGAAAATGAATCCAAAAGACAAAACAAAAGTTTGGGTTATAATCAATGTCGACCCCTAATGTGTAACAAGTATGGTCAAAAAAATATCCAGATGGGGTGGAAAAGACGCTTAATCTAAAGCTTAAAACTGAACAAAAGAAGGATGAGCTGCCGGATACATTGACGTAACCTATGAATGTCAATCAGATATTGTTAAAACTGTTGTCGAAAATGTGTTAGGGAAATGAGTCTGATAGTACTGAGTTTGAAAGTGCCGAGTCAAATCTTGAAAAAGTGAATCAAGTTCACATTCTGAAAAGGAAGAAAGCTTTCATAAGAATTATGTTTCATCATCAGAAAACAGTTTAAGTGATGATCCAAATATGGTAATTTACAAAATGAATGGATCGGATAAACTGTATTCTGATGAAGAATTCCCAATTTAGAATGTAAACCTTGATCGTGTTGATAAATGTTTCAAGCTGGTTGAAGTCAATCATTCTGATCTTGAAAAACAAGATGCTTCATTCTATTACAAACCAAAAAGAGTATACAATGATTACTATCAGAAGGGTAGGGATTATCCTAAGAATTAGAGGAAAGGTTTGGGGTATGAAAAGAAGAAAAATGACAAAGGGTTTCAAAAACCAAACTATAAAAAGAAAGTTGATTTTGTTTTTGGAACAAGTACGGTAAATGAGAAAGAGAATTTGGGTAAACAATCAAATGATGAGTTTAAAAGGGAAAAGGAACGCCGTGAATAGGCCTTGGGTTCCTCTGTTGAAAAAGACAGTAGGAGATGCTACAAATGCAACAAAGTCGGGCATATTGCACAACAATGTTCTCAAGACAATCCAGAACTTGTTTATGGTGTGAGATAGTATACAGAAAATGTGAAACAAAAAGGCCCTGAGTTTGTGCCAACACAGATCTTAAAAAGAAACAATGAATCCATAAAAATGTGAAGCTAACAATTGCAAACTTTTCAAACTTTGAAGTTGGTGAATCATCAACCAAAAACAAACAAAAGGATTAAAAATTTTACCCAAAAAGGGCATATTCAAAGGCACAAACTATCTAAACCATCTTCTGTAGTAGTGAAGACAACCATTGTGCCAACCAAAACAAAACATAAAATTGAGTCAAAGGTTGGACAGGGTATTGAAATCAAGAAAGAAACTAAAATCATTTGTGAACCAAAATTTGATATTCCAAACCCACCCAAGACCAATATGGCTTGGGTTTTGCTATTCAAGTAATTTGTTTGATTACATGTGTAGGGGCTCCCGAGGTCAATCATTTCAAAGTGGATAATGGACAGCGGAGCATCTCGGCACATGACAAGAATGCTAGCCTTATTATATGATGTAAAAGATTTTTGTGGAGGCTATGTAGGGTTTGCGGGTACACAAGGGGGTCGAATAATTGGTGAAGGAATTCTCACAAATGGCATGATTTCTTTTGATAAAGTAAACTACGTTGTAGAATTAGAGAACAATTTGATGAGCGTTTCGCAGATTTGCGACAAGAATTTCACAACTCACTTTAATAATAAAGAATGCCTCATTCTAAAGCTAGGATTAAAAATTCCCAAGGAGTGGATCCTCATGCGCGCTCCACGAGAAGATGATCTTTATGCCCTTGACATGAGCTTTCCATCCACTACGTCTAAAATCAGTCAATGTTATGTAACAAAGGCAACAGAGAAGGAGTCGATCTTATGGCATCGAAAGATGAGGCATATCCATGTACGGAAGATGAACAATCTGGTACACAACAATCTAGTGGAGGGTGTTAATCTTAAAAGTTTCCATCTGAATGACAATTGTCTTAGTTGCAAGAAGGGGAAGCAGCACAAGAAATCACATCCAAGAAAACTTTTGAACTCTATAAAGCTGCCACTAGAAAGATTACATATGGATATGTTTGAGCCAGTTAATGTTCGAAGTATATCTAGTGATCTATATGGTCTTATTGTGACCGACGACTACTCGAGATTCTCATGGGTTCTATTTCTAGAGAGCAAAGACGAATTGTTTGAAAATCTGACGATCCTCTTCTGAAAGTTGGAGAACTTATACCATTTTCCAATCAGAAGAATACATAGTGACAACGGTATGGAGTTCAAAAATAATAGAATGCTCAAATTCTACAATGCTAAAGGTATTCTTCATGAATTCAGTGCCCTCTATACTTCACAACAAAATGGAGTAACTGAAAGGAAGAATCGCACTCTCATTGAAACAGCACGCACGATGCTCGCTGATTCAAAGTTACTAGTAAGCTTTTGGAGCGAAGCCGTTGCGTCTACTTGTTACACATTAAACAGGGTTTCAACTGTCAAGGCTCACAAGAAAACATGTTTCGAGCTGCTTAACTAACAAAAACCTAATTTTTTGGAGCCGTTTGGATCCCCATGTACAGTTCTTGACCCAGATGGTAAATTCGCTGCTAAATCTCTGGAGGGATTTTCATGGGATACGCTAGTCCTCAGAAAAGAGTATATCTGCCTAGCTTAAACCGGGTTATTCTAGCTCAACATGTTGATTGCCATAAATACACGTCTCCAACACAAAAGCCTGGTGATTTTTGGATGTTTAACTACAAGAGTCTATGGAATTCTTTTGAATTGCCGGATGAACCAACAGATGAAGAACTTGTGTTGTTATATAAACAACATCAAGCGTCTAATCAAGAACAAGTTCCTAGACCGTTGGTGATTTCACAACCTCAAGATAGCACAAATGCATCTAAAGCAGGTCCAAGCAATTCTCAACCAGAACCTGTTGTCGGACCAGTTGTAAGCAACACTGTACCGTCTTTTGATCAGTCAGATGATTCAGATTCTGATGGAGAGCCTATGTATGATAATGAAGGATGTAGGTCCACTTGGAGGATCAAGATAACCTACTTCCTTATTATCTAACACACATACGGGTGTGGAATCCATGTAAGTATGCAAACCATACACAAGATAATCAAAGATTCACTATCTTGATTAACAGAAGAGAGCTAGTACAAACACATACACACAATGTTCATACAGACTCAGTGTATTCTCTCTGTGCTCTCTCTTACGTGAACTGCGAAGTGCATGTCTATATATAGTCCCAACACCCAGCAATAGTACGAAGAAGGTCACTAGTCATACGAAGGACTACAGAGATCACGAAGAACTTTCATGGAAGAGTTGCTCGTACGAACAACTTGTGACTCGTACGAACAGGTAACTCGCTCGTACGAACAAGTAATATTTGTTCGTATGAACATGAAATGACTCATATGAACAAGTAACTTGTTCGTACGAAGCACATTTCACTCACACGAATATGGGGTTCTTTTGAGATCTCTGCTAACAGACATACTGCACAATCAGCAAGATCAGAAACATAAACTTAACAGTATGCACACATGCAACTGTTTTACAACACAGACAAACTAAACGTCGTACTAAATCAAGATAGGAGGATATCTTGATTTGGTCGACACGACCAAACTTTACAGACACAATAAGCAAAGACCGTACAATTACTCACGTAACTAAGAACAAGCGACAGACACAAAAGTGCATCAACAAACTCCCCCTTGGTTGTTGCTTGGACTTTGGTCTTCATTGCTAATGGACTGTGCACCCACATTCACTGAACACTTTCAACCAACGTTGACTGAAGATCAAAATCTTCATCATTCTCCAAAAACATCAACCTTTCCTGTTTCCTCTTGAGTACCACTAGAGGCAACTGGATCGGCCATGATCTGTTGTTCACTAGACTCTACCACTGGAGTTGCAACATAGCTCTCTGGTTGCGCAGATGAAGCTGAAGCATCAGGATTACCATGATCCTCATTATTATGATCACGCTTACGCTGGATCTCCTGTGATTTGCATCTTTCATTCCATAGAATATTCACCGCTTTCTTCTCAGTTCAAATCCGTCTTTAATACTATTAAAGCCTGTAACCAGTGTAGTATTACGAGAATGATACCATTCTCTCATGTCGTCATGTTTAGTAGTTAATGTTTTGGCAGATCGTTGTACAGCCGCACTACGTTTTTTTAACCTATTCATTTCAATCCCACGAGCGTTACCAGCTACTCACACTTGTTGTAGCTGAGCTGCCCTTTCAACATCCGCATCCTTCAACCACTCATTCTCTCCTTTTAACTGCGCAATCTCGGTAGCCTGCTTTCCAACAGTTTCCTTCAAGGAATTTATCACCAACTGTTGCTTAATAACTGTATTTCGATTTGAAGACATAAACTCCGAGTGCTTGTTAATCTGAGTGCCGCAGCTTGCAGCTGAGAGAACAGAAAATCCACTTTCTCATCCTGTTCATTTTCAGAGAATAGATGACTGTGTCGTTCTGTACTTTGTTGATGAATTGCAGACTCGAATTGTTGAGCTGAAGAAGTAGTGGGTTGTTGTTGAACTTGAGTAGTCTCAACTGAAGGTGTTTTAGCTGCTGTGGTAGCTGCAGGTTGTGGTTCAGAGGTTGTAGTGGGTTCTGATATTAGAGTTTCAGCCTCCTATGTTGTGAAGGCAAACTGAGTTTCTGCAACTGGTTCCAGTATGGTTTCTTGTTGTGTGGTTGTAGGTTGTGTGATTTCAGGTTGAGCTGATGAGGTTTCCATAGACTTTTTGTTCTGTTTCTTTCTACGAACTGCAATTTTCTTTTTGCAAGCTCGTTCAGTCTCAACATCAGATGGAACATAGTCAGCATCTGGATCTGTTGGAGTCTTTCTAATCTGCCTAACCCCACAGTCATCAACATAGCGTTCATACCCAGGTTCAAACGAATTGTCATTAGAATCCGATTCTTTATCTGGTTGTTTACCCTTATCACCACATGTAGTACCTACACCACTCGCACCACGATCACCATCATCATTACTATCATCATCACTGTCATCATCATCACCTTTTCCCTTTTGACGACCAAACTTATCTTTGATCATCTTCTTCAAAGTTGGTTCTTCATTATCTGACTGACTATCATCATGGCGCCACTTATCGTTTTCTGGTGCAACATATTCATCATTTGCCAGAAAACCAAACAACTTACTAGGAGGTATGCTTTCCTTGTAACATTTTGTTGCTACTCCTCTAAATATCTTCAACGAATGTTCCATCATAACATCAACTTTTAGAACATCGTTGTCGTTCTTCGGAAGATTCGGATGTTGTATATTCAAGATCATCTAGAGAAAACGAGTATACATCCAAAACTTGTTTCCACCAAATCCGGTTCTTCTCAGGTTTTCCTTCATGCTTGCAAAAATATACTTTGAACACTAAACGGTTTATTCAATGTCAAAGCTACCATCATCCCAACTAAGTCGTTATTAGCCATGTCATAACCACTTTGACTGTTGCTTAAACACTGAATTAAAACATGTAGAAAGAACTTGTATCGGAGCGGCAACCATGCTTTGTTTAGTTATCCGACAAGAAAATCTCTGACATATCTCATTTGAAGCAAACATCCACATTGACATTTCAACGGAACTGAGTATGGAGCTTCAGGATTATCGCCAAGTTGCAATGCAGAATTAATTACTTCAACGGAAATATCTACGTCGAAGTCATTTACTCTTCCATGGATAAGTTCCTGTCCATTCAATTCAACAACTTTAGCTGAATCCCAAAATTCCTTGATCAATGTCTTCTATACTACAGTTTGATGCGAGATTGCGTAATGTATCCTTGAGTCATGCAAAAACTTCATTATACCATTCTACTCAGCAAATTTATCTTCCGGATCTAAGTAGGTAACCATGTTGTGTCTCGGTTCTGACATAATTTCCACTTCTGACTTGTCAGTTCTCTTTGTTGCGGGCTTTCTTTTCTGTTCTTTTTGTGCCATCCTGTACACCAAAACATAAATACACTAGAGAACATCTCAAAAAGTTTTTACTGTGAACTTTCTATAAGTATGCATCCCCTTGACAAAGAACTACCGACTCATACGAATATCAATTTACTTGTATGAAGAACAACAGACTTGTACGGACAACAACTGACTCGTCAAACAAGTGATTGACTCGTACAAGTAACTGACTCGTATGAACAACAGGTACTCATACGAGTGATAATCCACTCGTACGAATAAGAACCGACTTGTTCGCACAATAGGTTCTTCGCTTAAAGTTTGTTGTTCATGTCAAGCAATGTTAATCATTCAGTTAATGTTCAAACTGTTTATCTTCAAGACATCCCTACATTGTCAATCATACCTTAAGATATCAGAAACAACTTAAAAAGAGTGAAATTGGACAGATGATGTTTCTTCTTAGAAGGATGAAGTGAAAAGGGTGAAAGTAAAATTGTACTGAAGAACTATATCACCTTTTATACCACATACCTATCCTCGCACGAAAAACACTAGTTCGCACGAAGAACTGCTAGTCATACAAAGACTGTCTTGAAAAAGAACCAGTGACTCATTCGTACAAAGCATAACCATTCGTACGAGTGATCATTAACTGATTCGCACGATGAGCTATCATTCGCACGAGTAACTTCTGGTTCGTACGAGCAACAACTGGTTCATACAAATCCAGGTTCTTCTAATCTGGAACATCAGTTCTTCGTGGACCTTAGGTTTCTCGTTGACCTGTTTAGATCTTCGCACATATCCACAAAGATCACAAATTAGATAATATGCACATTAAACAGATTTTGCTCTTTGTAATGAGTTTACCAGTTGTAAGAAATTACTTTATGAAGTTATGATAGCAAGACAAATGATTATTAGGGCGTATCTTGGTAGAAAACATTCGAGTTTCAATCTTTGGCTAAATAAAAAATAATTTAATTTAAAATATAGTAAACTAAAATAACTACTACCAGGTAAGAACAAACTATACAAAAGGTAGCAATCTTTTTCTGAGTTTCAAGGTAAGAGAATCATACCAGTGTTTAATCTTGCCAAAACGAGGTTTTGTTTAAAACATCAAATTAAATAAATAAGTATTCTACTACAATTTTTGGTATTGTTGTCCACATAAGCTCAGCGTATCTGATGTAATCATGATTAGGAGATGTGATTAATGTATGAATTATACTTACTAGTCGGTGTTCAACCACTTCACGACACATTCCCGTATCAAGACATGCACGAGAGAAAATATTACCGGTGAGTATACTGTTTATCATCTGTTTTGACGCATATGATGTGAGATACTCACTTATTTTTCATGAAAACAAGCCCTATGTGATTAAATCACTTATTGACAAGGAACTTGATTTTCAGATGCATGCATGGCACAGGAGTAAGTCCGTGAACAGGTTAGTACCAACGTACCACATAAAGCTGTGATATATTATCACTTATTGTTGGGTGAGTGTGATATTTTCATCACTTATTGATGGTCGTATGCAGCATTTACATGTATGTATGGTATCATGGAAGTTCTTAGACTTGCGTCCCCGTTATTTTTCGGTGAAAGATTCAACCACGATACCTAGATGATAAGCAAGCATAAACACTGCATATCTCAGAAGCTCCGCATACTATCAAATGAAATTCGGTACCAAGACCATATGCCAATGAATGGTTCCCACCTAGCTTTCAGTCCGTTATATTTATATCAACCTACACATTTTAATCTGATTGTGAGCCTACCGATACATCATTAATAAAGCTACTTATCAATTTTCATTTTATGTTTTTGACCGTATTTGACATATTACCGGTGCATCGTCATCTTCTCTTATCTTTCCAAGAAACTCATTTTTTATTTTTGGGTTTTCTGTTGTTTTTGTATTTTTCTAAATTTTCTCCCCCTTAAATGTAGAAAGTAAATAAATAAATAAAGACACAACTAAATAATAGACATATTTTTGTATTTTTGCATTTTCTTATATTTTTTTTTATTTTCTCCCCTTAAAATATAAAGACAGAAATAAATGGAAAATCTTTTTGTATTTTTAGTTTTGAAGAAAATATTTACGAAAAAGATTAGCCAAGGATGATTTACTCAGGTTTCACCTTGATGCCATTGACCAAAAGAAGATAATCATAATGTGATTTATCAAAAGCTTTTGTAAACAGGTCGACACGTTGGTGATCGGTGTGGATTTTAACAACACTGATAAATTTCTTTTCATAACAATCTTGTATGAAATGATACTTAATCTCAATGTGTTTGGTTTTTGAGTGTTGTACAGGATTACGAGTGATCTGTAAAGCAGCTTCATTGTCAACATAAATAGGAGTAGTTAGAAATTGAAAACTGTAGTCATGCATTTGCTATTGGATCCATAAAACCTGAGAGCAGCAACTAGAAGCCGAGATATACTCAGCCTCACATGTTGAAGTAGATACACAAGTCTGCTTTTTGCATTGCCACATGACTAGGCGATTTCCCAAGAACTGACATCCTGCTGATGTTAACTTGCATCGATCTTGCAGCCGCCATGATCAGAATCACTGAATGTTGTCAAATCAAACCTATCATCCTTAGGATACCAGAGACCAGTGTCCGGGCGACCCTTCAAATAATGAAAGATTCCTTTTACAACCATCAAATGAGAAACTTTTGGACTTAACTAGTAGCGAGCTAGAAGACATGTTGGATACATTATATCGGGTCTTGAAGAAGTAAGATACATAAGAGAACCGATCATAGCACGATAAAGAGACGGTTCCACATGTTCACCCATTCCATCAGGAGTAATCCCATGATTTTGAGCTAATGGAGTTCCCAAAGGCTTTGAGTCTTCCATTTGAAATCGTTTAAGAATATCCCCAACGTACTTGGTTTGATGAATAAAGATCCATTCCTTAGATTGATGACCTGCAAACCTAAAAAGAAAGTCATTTCTCCCATGGCGCTCATTTCGAACTTCTCTTACATCACCCGCTCGAATTCTTTGCACATTATATCATTTGTAGACTAAAAAAATGATATCATCAACATCCACTTGTACCAGCAACAGATCCTCATTCTTTTCTTTGATAAAGAGAGTACAGTCAATCAATCCACATCGAAAACCATTCTTGAGAAGATAGGAAGACAACGTTTCATACCAAGCCCGTGGAGCTTGATGAAGACCATATAATGCCTTATTAAGAAGCCACACCTTATTAGGATGAATTGGATCTTCAAAACCTGGCGGTTGCTCAACATATACTTCTTCTTCAACCACACCATGAAGAAATGCACTTTTCACATCCATTTGATAAACTGTAAACTTCTCGTAGGACGCATAAGCCAACAAAATTCTTATGGCCTCAAGACGTGCTTCCGGTGCATAAACCTCATTATAATCAATGCCTTCTACCTGATTAAAGCCTTGGACAACCAATCTTGCTTTGTTTCTCACAACAACACCTCAGTCATATTTCTTACACTTGTAAACCCATGTAGTACAATCTTCTTGTAGTTGTCGGGCCTGTCAACCAATTTCCACACGCCCAACTTCTGAAATTGCTGAAGTTCCTCTTGCATTGCTTCAACCCATGAGTCTTCTTTCATTGCCTCCTTCCAAGATTTCTGTTCAACTTGGCAAACATAGCAGGCAAAAAACCAATCATTCTGTTCCCCAGATTCTCTAATTTCTGAATACAAACCAGCATTCTGGTTGTTTCTTAGCTAATTACGTGTCTGGACAAAACTCTGGACATCTCCTATAATATTCTACTGAGGATGAGTATCATGGATTCGAGTTTCAAAAACATCGGGAACTCGAGAATTTATACCCAAATTGTTGATATTCAGATCAATAGCTAAGTCGATGGCTGGAATCGACGAAGATGTAGAAGCATGACCTTCAGTCGTCCCCTGATTTTGCACATATGAAGTTACATCAGAAATTCCAGGAACAGGAGTAGAAGTAGCTTCATTTGCATCATGGAACACATCATCTTCTGTCGAAACATTATAATCAGCAGCATCTTCAAAGTCCTCATTCTAAACAAGTTTATTAACCGAAGTAGAAACTTGAGGGTTAAGAATAATTGGTCGTACTAATGTCAAGTCAACTGTAGTATCACTTTCAAGTAACATTTGAGCTACTGCAGAAGCATCATCAAAAGTTGGCAGATTGAAGGAGTCAAACAATCCATCGTAGTCAAACATCCAAGGAGCACCTAGAGCTCTTACTGATTCAATGTATCTTTGAACCTTAACTTCACCCCCATTCCTCAATCTTTTTCGTTGACAAATTCCACACTCTGAAATTTGGAGTCGCATATCCGAGGAAGAAACCTTCGATAGCCTTTGGACCGAATTTACCATGTGGATCAATCATAGTGCATGGAGCTCCAAAAGGTCCTAAGAAAGACACATCCGGTTTCCTTTTATGTAACAATTCAAAACATGTTTTCCCATGCCTTTTTACCGTAAGAACTCAATCCATTGTATAGCATGTAGTAGCCACAGCCTCGCCCCAAAACTGAACAGGAAGTTCTGATTCTACTAAAATAGTTCTTGCCGTCTCGATAAGAGTTCTATTTTTCCTCTCAGCGACACCATTTTATTATGGAGTATAACGAGAACTGTATTCATGTAAAATTCCCTTAGAAGTACATAACTCATCCATAACATGGTTCTTGAATTCAGTGCCATTGTCGCTTCTGATTCTCCTTATCTTCAAATTGTACAAATTTTCAAGTAGCGTGAGGAGATTCTTGAGGATTTCAGGAACTTCACTCTTGTGTGCCATAACATTCACCCATGAAAATCTTGAATAATCATCGGTAACAACTAAACAATATGCATCGCCATAGTCTTGTGTTACATAGGTCCAAAAAGGTCCATATGAAGACATTCCAGAGGCATATTAACAGTGTTAATTTTCTTCACAGGATGAGACTTCTTTGCTTGTTTTCCCTTTTGGCATAATACACAGACATCTTGTAAATGAAAATTCTTAACTGGTACACCATTCACAAGATTATTTTTCACCAAATAGTTCATTTTCCTCAAGTGAATGTGTCTCATTCGTCTATGCCAAGAGATTGACTCCTTTTCAGTGGCTTTTGAGACAAAACATGTAACTTGTGCAGACGTAGTAATAGCTTGGCTCATGTCAAGAATATACAAATCATTAATTCTTGGTGCCGACAAGAGAATCCATTCTTTAGGAATCTTGAAACCAGGTTTTAGCACATAACAACCGACATCATCAAAATGAACCGTGAACTTCTTGTCGCAGATTTGAGAAACACTCAGAAGATTGTGATCACTTTGACGAAAATAATTGATCTTGTCAAAACTAACAACACCATTGGAAATCATTCCTTCTCCAGTGATATAACCGCCTTTATCTCCAGCAAAAGCAACATAGCCTCCCCTAATGCTTTTCACATCATAAAGGAGCCTTAAGTCGCCTGTCATGTGCCCTGATGCTCCAGTGCCAACAATCTAATGACTATTTACAGTTCCTCCTGGAACACCCTGCACAATGCATTACCCGATTAGTTTTAGATGGGGACCCAAGCCTTAGTGGGCTTGGGTCGACCCTTATCATCAAGAAATGTGATTTCTATTTCTTGATGATTTGGAAACTTTGTGCCTCCCCCTGAAACATTACTGGTTTTAGGTTTCCAAGATTGTTGGTGTTTACCAGATTGACTATTATTTATAGATTTAGACATTTCTGGTTTTAACAATCTTGATGAACTTGGTTTCTTCTCTAAAACATCCGGTTTTAATGCCTTTTCAATTATTTTTTCTTGTTTACGTCTTTTTTTTCTTCTTGTTCCTTAACAATACGTTTGTCTTGTTTAGGTAACACAGATCGACGTTGGCAATTCTTTTCAGGAGCGGCATTTTCAACAAACTTGGGTTTTGCTGAGTTGGTACAATTCTTTTATTTTGTGGCCAAACTCCCCACACTTAAAACATGTTCTCCTCTCCACAAATTTAAGAGGTGTCGTATGATGACTTGATGTTGAACTTGTAGTCCTAAAGGTACTTGGTCCATCTTCACACCCATTTGTGTGTTGAGTGTAATTGTTTTGACTATTACGTTTTTAAAATCTTGACTTGATTTACAAAATCAATATTTGACATATTTTCAAAAGTCTCGATTTTATCAGTACTAGTTGAGACTACAAATTTAATATTCTTCCTTTTTTTCTTGTTGTGAGCTCTTTTAGCTTCAACCTTTGATTGTGACACCTTAGGTTTTTCAGATTTCTTTTCTTGTTGTCTACTTTTAGAAGCGATTAATGGTTGTCATTTGATTGGATTCTTCTTTTCCAAAAATTTGGTTGTTAAATTTTCAAAAACTTGATCAATTGAAGTTGAATTGACATTTTTGATTGGAAAATTCTTGTTTGAGTAAATTTTCTCATCACCAATCAAAGTATACAACACAATATCGTTTGTAGATGTAGAGGCAATCGTCTTGACAGATTTGATAGGATCAATCTCTTGCATTGTTTCAGATTGCACAACGGGAGTAGTAGAATCACATAAATTATGATTCTCAATTGGAATTTCTACCCCTTTCTTTTTATCAAGAGATTGTTCCTGATTGATCTCGTTTGACTCATCATTTGATAAATCATCCTCTTTTGTTATTGGTGGGCTTTGATCAATAACAGATGATGAGTTCTCCATATTTCTGGATTCAGTTGAGGAATTGTCCAGTTTAAACCCTAACCCTGCTGCAAACTCTTCAGGATTAAGAGGCACATATGGTTCAAAACGTGGCACTTCCTCCTCGTCAGGCAATTTGGTATAATTGTGTTTCAATGGTGGTGGGCACAATTTATACCCAATGCATTTGACATCTCCCTTAAGTTTTTGAACGTCAATGATGTGATCAATCACATATCGGTACTTGGAATAACTCTCCAATTTTAGCTTAATTGCATAATTTTCGCATTTGGCAATTGCTAACTCCTTTTTCGTTCTTCAAGGATATTAATGTAGTTATTAATACCAGTTTGCTTGTTCAAAACTGTTTTTGTTAATTCAGACACGTTTTTCTTAAGAGTCTCGATTACAGATTTGAATTCTTTTTCTTTCGAGTTAGAGCCAGATTTGCCTTTTTGCATTTTGACAGTTCAACTACTAAGCTTTGATTGTGACTGTTAATTGTTTCAAATTTAGTTTTAAGTCAGCACAGTCACTACATATCCTAGGAGAGTTAGATTTTACCTGACTTGTTGAATCTGCAACATTAGCCATAAAAGTAGTATGATGAGAAAAGGATGCATTGTTGGCAAAGAGTTTCTCCATTTCCTTTGATTCAACTTCTGCTTTCCTTATCAAACTAGACTTTTGACTTTTCAGCTTCTCAGCTTCTTTCAGCAACTCATCGACCTCAGTGTCAATCTTTTCCCTGTCATCCGAATCAGATCCATAACCACCCATGCTTGAGCTTTCCTCGTCGGAACTCCCATTAACCCAGAACTATCATCATCATCATCATCATCATCATCATCATCATCATCATCAGAAGAGTTAATACTGTGAACTTGTTTGATCTAATTGATTATCTTAGCATAACACGCAGTTCCTCCTTGATTCTCGTTTCCCAACTGAACTGACCAATCACATCCTTCATCTGCTTGAACTACTAACGTTCTGCTTGTGTTGTTTGAAGGCCCAGACTGGTTGGAGTTGTTTGGGTTGTTAACAGCTACTATACTTCGTTCATTGTTAACTTGAGTTGTGTTGGATGGCCGTGATTGATTTCGAAAAGGGTTGTGATTTCCTTGCTTGCTAGGTCGAGTACATTCACGTTTGAAATGACCTTTTTCACCACAGTTAAAGCAAGTAACAGCATCTTTATCAAATCCATACTTTGTGTCTTTTTTGCTTTCTAAACTTGTTCTTCCAGTTCTACTCATGTAGTCTTTCGCTCTTCTAACCACACTAGCGAATGCCCATTTAATATCCATCAACTCCATCTCATCCATGTTTATTTGCTGATAGTCCTCATTAGTCAAATTGATGTTTCCAATTTGATTGGAGACCAGTCCACAGTATGCACTAACCATCGTGTTCAGAAGTTTCATGTGTTCCCGAGCAACTTCTACACTGACCTTGGAAAGATGTGAAGTATCAAGTTTGATGGTATTAGGATTTGCAGGTTGAAAGTTGTTACAATAGAAAGCTTGTTGAGAAGCTTGTTGTGGAATTTGAGGTGTAACAACTTGTGGTTGTGGAAGAAAGGCTTTAGGATCAAATGCTTGACCTTAGGTTTGAGCACTTGAGCTAGCAGATTGATCTGTTTGAACTGGTTGTGGTAGAAACGGGTTAACATTTGACACAAACGGTGTTTGAGTTTTGGCTACTGAGTTGTACTAACCCCTGTGTTAATACCTCCAAAATACATTTCAGGGTTTTGTGGAACAGGAACTCTTTTTGCTTTTCGTATTTCTTCTTCATTCTTGTTCTCCAGTTTCTGAACGAACTCATAAATACTGATCATATCCAAAACATATGTGTGCTTTAGCAAGTCAATGAATTGACTCCACTTCGGTGGTAAGGCATCAGCAAAACGTTTCAGAATCTCTTGTGGAGATCCGATCACCATTTGTTTTTTTATAAACTGTTTCTAACACTTTTGTTAGAAATAAACAATTACAAAAATTGTTTATAAATCTTATCAATAAATATGTTCTAACATATTTGTTAGAAATAAATGATTATAATAACCATTATCATACCAATAGGTTCTAACAAGCTCGTTAGAAATAAACGATTACAAAAATCGTTATAAAAAATATTAGTTTGTATAAAGAACCCAATTCTAACACACTCGTGTAGAAATAAATGATTAAAAAAATCATTATAAGGCTTATTTGTTCATATAAATCTATGGGTGGATGAAGAATATATTTTAAATAGAACTTAATTAGAGACATAAAACTCTAATCAAGTAACATAAAACTCTTATTTAAAGACATGAAAATTATACTCAAGAGAATTTAACGTTTACAAAAAACGTAGGTTTACATCCATAATTCTGGTCTAACACACAAGTTAGAGAAATTTAACGTTTACAATAAACGTATGGTTTACACTAATAAACCCGTTCTAACACAAAGGTTAGAATAAATTAACGATTCCATAATTGTTTCAAAACCAAACGATTGAACCAAACTATTCGTTTTGAACCACGGTATAGGATTTAAGATTATAAATCAATCTCAATAAATCCAAACACAACAAGTTGTACTACATACATATTTCCCATAAAAAAATATTTATAAGATCATAATCTCTAAAAAAATATTTATTTTTATTATAAATCCTTTCGTGAACCCAAAATCCTTATAAATAAAGTTTTAAAATTGTAACAACAATCTCACGAAATATGTTTTAAGTTTGTAAGACATGAGTCACAATTATAATAAAAATTATATATATAAATATAAAAATTTTAAAGATACTCTTTTTACATAATTTTGGGAAATTGTAGTACCCGTACCGTATAAAAATCCATACAAAATTAAATATGAAATAAAACATATTTAATAAATCGATTCAAATCGTTGTCTTCAATAAGAGTCTTAACCGCGTCTTCTTATATGGTCCGTTGTGTGGGCTTCAACGAGGTCTTGAACCACATCTTCTTATACAATAATTTCCTACAAAGTGAACAAAACAAGTGTTGACGGTTGTGGCTGAGGCACGTGTTCTACACGCTTCCCTTAAAACAGATTTCGCTCCTCTACTAAAGATAACGCGTCTTCTCCTAGGGTACAACAGCCGGAGCAGTCTGTACTGCCGAAAATGGCCACGCGCCCGAGGTTACACCGGATAAAATTCTAGTGTTAGAACTTGTGGAAAATAATGACATGAAGGAGATGAAATTGAGTAGAGAAAACTTATCTTTCTAAGTACCCAACACATGGGTATTCAAGTATCTTTTTTTTCCAAGAACTCTCCATGAATTCATGTGTTTCTTGTATTACTTCTCTTATATTTTTCTAGCATTTGTCTATCTCAAAATAACGCACGTAGCCTACTATTTTTATAAGAGTTGAGAATAAGTGAAAAGTCTCACTTAATTAGTTATTTTATTAGAGATATAAACTCTAATAATAACAAATAAATTGACATAAAAACTCTACTTAAGAGTTTAATCTTTAATTCACCATATGAAGAGTTTAATTAGTAATTATAATTTTATTAAATTATAATTTCACTAAATTAATATCCATTCATACTATAAAAATTTCCAACACACCACTATATTAAAGTTCAATATGAACTCAAATGTATATTAATCTATGACTAACTTGTCTTTGACCTAGTACATGTAACATGATCAATTGGATGCTTACACAATTATAAAGTTCGTAGAGCTTTGTGTGAATGTTGCTGAACAAGCGGAAACACACCCATTGAAAAATCACACTAGAATCCAAAGTTGTCTTTTGATGACGAAATATGTAAATTTGATGAATTGCAGGGCAAATCTCCCTTGACGGTTAGTCTTACTCAACGACATACTAACTGCCAGAGGAGTAGTTACCCGGTAATACATCTATACATTTAAGCAACATTTAAAGACACTTGGTTGATAAACGTCTTATATTTTTCAATTCTTTTATAGTCCAAATCGATGTATCAACAAGTTCTATAATAGCATATACTTCGCACATCCCCTCTCCATTTATTCAACATCACATTAAAAATTTTTGTAGATATTACTTTTATGCGATTCTACTTTTATTGACCTATAACAATTTTAATAGGCATTAAAAAATGACGACATGATATGTGCAATACAAAGAAATGAATATATCTATCATGTTTCATATGTTGTGAAAAGTTTTGGCACTTATTGATTCTTTTCTTTGTATGCCAACGATGAAAGTGATACCAAGATTAACAAAATCATGGCAGAATGTTATTGGTCAAGAATACAAACATACAATATGTTATTCTTATGTCACTAACTCTTGACAAAATAAATTCGATTCATAGATCTAAATTATGAACAAGCGTACAATATACTATTCTTATGTCACTAACACTCGATCCGATTTTGCATACCTTTATTTTCATTTCAGAGAATCTAATTAAAATTTAAAAACTAAATATATGGAGCGAGTAACATTTTACGTGATTGAGTTCTCTTTAGTGGGATTAAATTCACATTTGATTTAAATATCAGATTAAATGTCTGATGTCATGTAAAACTTGTGCCAAATGTACGTCCCTAGACATTTATAATATCAAGGACAAACTGTATTTGAAGAGTAGATTAAAGATATGAAAAAGATAATAAAATAGATACTATAAGAAGACATAATTCCCACCTAATTACTGAGCTAAAACCTACAAAATCAATACATATCGCAAAATAATTTTAGATAACTAAGTACGTTGACTTATACAGCAGAATTGCTGGGCAAATCTCCATCGACGGTTAGAAGTAGCATGGTCCAAAGAAATTTCCGAAAAAGTAATCACCAAATAATGCATTTACACTTATCAAAAGCACAAGAAGATGGAAAATGTTATTCGTTTGAACCGTCACACTAGGTAGAAAGAAAGGCTATGTTCTATTATGCATAGAGCACATTCTCAGCATATCCCACATCTCGGTCTCTTAGTGTAGATTCTCCCTGGTATCATATGATCGACCGCGTGCGTTTATTATAGGGTTCATTTGGTTTCTTGAAAATAAAGCTTTTGGGCTTGCTGTTTTGAATGGCCCTTTGAGGTTTAAAGGGTCATTAATGGAATATGAGAAATATATATTGACTATAAATTATATGATCTGTGTAGTCACAATAGTTTTGGATCACAATGTATTATATACGTTGGGAATTTATATCTAAATACTTGTTGAATTATCTATATACACACTTTATACTTTATAATTCATTTTTCACTTTTATTATTTTAGTTCTTTTTTTTCTATTATGTGGACTGGCTGGATGGATGCATACTTTTATGGGCCTTGGATGCTATCAGATACTTGCTGCTAGGCTCATGGGCTTGGAGATTAGAAGCTAGCTCGGGTCGAAGCTTAACCGGGTCATCAAGCGTTTATTTGGATCGCCTATATAAAGATCTCATCATATCAGATGAGATCTCATTCTCATTTTTCTTTTAGAAACATTTTCATCTGAGTTGTTAAACACACTCTCGCTCTTAGGGTTTCACTCGGTATCGATAGATCTATAATGTTCTAAAAGATCTTGTGTTAAGATCTTGTGTTTGTAGATTATATCTTGTTTAGAGTGTTAACAGATCATCACGTTGATGATCAGCTTGTGAGTTGAGAGGTTTGTATCTTGTATCTCATCAGTTTGTTTGAAGTTGTGGCAATAACGTTGTTTTTCATTGATCCGATGTATTTTTGACATGGTATTAGAGTTATTGCTCTTGGGTTGATTGCTTCCATGGATAAGTGTTCGTTATCAGAAACTAGGGTTATTGGATTATTTGGGGATTCTAGATTCATTGTGTTGATTCTTTGAACAGCTAGTCAGATCTGGTTCGTGTTATTTGATACAATGAAATTTGTAAGAGTCTTGGTAGACAGAGTTGTTTGTTGGCCGACTCCAGATTGGGTGATTTGTGTATTTCTTGGAAACGAAATGCTGTGTAGAAAGTTGATGAGGAGCAAACTTGGAAGCTGTTGTTCTGATTATGGTTAAACCCTTGAAGGTTGTAAAATCCTATTCAGAACTCCAGAAACCCTTGCTAGGGTTTGCAATCTTAGTGAGATCCTTCCTTATTTTACGATTTGGTTATTTGTTTCTACATTAGTTGTTCTGTTGCCGGAGTAGTGTGGGCTGGTGGTTGATTGGGACACAGGGTGGGTCATCCCTTGTTAGTTTGACATTTCTTGTTTCCTTTTCTGTGATAATTGTTGTGACACTATTTGTTTTAGTTGGTTATATTTTTGCTTGTTGCAGTAGTTTAATCAGAATAGGATTTGGCTCCTGTGCAAAGGCCTAGGTAGGCACCTTGAGTGAATTTGGTCCCTGGCACAACTTTTCCTAGTATTTCACAGATTACAGTAGTTTGTTTTTACTTCTTTTTTTTCTGTGTGCTTCGTTCTTGACTGCCTTTTACAGTTTTTGGTCACTTGTATCTTTGTTCTTGACTGTTCTTTGCAGTTGTTAGTCACTTGTCTTGTTGTAGTGTTGTTTACTTGTAGTTAACATGGCTGATGAAGGAAATCCTTTTGCTACTTTAATTAGTAAACTTGCACCTATTAGTTTCATGCCAGTGATTCTACTAATCTACCTGTCATTAGTATTAAATTGAAGGGTACTAAAAATTATACAGTATGGGCTAATGCCATGACACTTGCTTTAAGAGTTAAATATAATATACGATTTATGAATAGAACTTGTTAAAAATATGATGATGATGATGATTGTCACACCCCGGCTTTCAACAGCCAATCCAGACACCGGTGGGCCCAGGTGGGGAATATTGTGATGTAAGTTGATAACATCATAGACAATTAAACACAGCACAGCGGAAGTCTTGGATTTAAATTACTATTACAAACCAAATGTTCGAAATACAAAATAATATACAGGCTCGTAATAGAAGATCCACATGCGGATCGTAAATTGTACAAAAGAAAGAATGTAATACAGGCTTTGGGCAGATCTAGGATTTGCAAGATCCTCTATCACTACCAAGCACTTCCAGCCTATTTTCGTATTGTACCTGCAAGCTTAGTCTTTTGAAAATACGTTAGCTTTCGCTGGTAAATACACCCAACTGACTCATTTTGAAAACATTTAAAATATGTTTTAAGTGTATATCAGCACAAAATCTTTTATAACTTGGGTAAGTTGACTGTCCAACCTTGTTAACAGATTCACATGTTTGTCCATACATAAAGGGCCCGGTACGAAGACCGAGACATGATTAACGTACACACCAATTTGGACTCACGAAGGAGTCATTCTTCCCAACCTTGTGGGTAATGCATTTTGAGCGTCTATCGGGTGTATAGCTACACCCGTGCTAAAGTCGTGACCATTTTCTATTGTAATGAGCCGAGGATATCCAGGACACGGTAGTTAACCCCCAATGTTTAAGTTATCAAACAAAACTGGTTAAAGCGGAATATGCGGATTTACTAGTCACAATCTGGCATTCGATTGATCCCATTTCCGACCAAGCGGTAATAATTTACCGTAACCCAAGCCCGTATAGGGGAAATAAGTCGAAAGTATTTACTAGAGCTATTCTTTGTTTAACGCAGGTTTTATTAACTCAGCCGTACACAAAAGTACTAAGTGCAGATAGCATTTACCGGCAAGTCTCTAGTCTGGATTATGGAATAAGCTAATCAATCAAATACTAACGGTCTTATTAAGTCAGAGACTTAGACCGACTAATGTACTTGATCAAAATGAATAACGCTAGATTATAAGATGATTGGATAGAATGTAGTTTAATCCCAACAAGTACCTTGACTTGTGTAATATGGATAAACTATAAATATTCTGGATTTTGAGACTTAAATGACAAGGTTTGACCCGTTTTAGTTTTCTGTAAACTAGTTACATATACTTAACCGTACGCATATCAGCGACATTGGGTAACCGGATAAGTCATGGACAATCTCTATATGCCATACACTTTAAATAAGTTGTAATATCAGTAGGATATCAACTTATATGCCCGTTACGGTTTTAAAGTGAAACTATGCCTTATAATGGTGTTTCGGTAATTTCATACTTTATAAAGGGACTTGAATATAATTTAACGTTATAACCATATGTATTCTGGAAAAATAACTTATTTATGATATAATATCAGTAAGATATTAATTATATGTGTAATTTTCTTTTATGACCAAACTATGCACCGAATGGGCATTTTGGTCAATTTACACAAGTTTATAGTTATTTGGGATTCTGAGTTTATATCTTGTATCTACTGTAAAAATATTTAAAATAAGTTTTAAAATCAGTAGGTAACAAGTCTTGGTTGGTAAATATGGTTTAAAACCATATTATGCGCCGAAACGACGCTTGTGTCGTAAAATGACGATTTATGTGATGTTTAAAGGAAAATGATGTTAAGGTCAGGTTAACATATCTTAGGTATGTTATTTAATATAACACATCAGTAGGTAAAAGATTTACTTTAAAATATATGATTAAAACCGTTTTATAAGCCACAAGGGCTTTATCGTCATTTATCGACATAATACAAGGACTTGTTCATAAACTCAGCTTATATTCTGATTTTACATCCCAAAAAATCCTACTTATAATATTCATCAGTAGGAAGCTCATTTTCAAGTTCGTTATCATTTAAACCTCTTTTTATCCAAAAGGGCATTTTAGTCAAAATGGCACAATTACGGAACTTGTGCATAAACTCATATTTTGATTATGATCATGTAATATAACCTCCGAAGGTTATGCTACATTATATTATGATCATAATACAACTTTAGATCAGTAGCTAACTAATCTAAATCGGGTTAGAATCAAAAGTCAAGGCAGAAGTCAAACTTGGCGACTTTCGGTTGCGAGCCGATCCTAGAACTAAAATTGATGAGCCGAACATGTTCTTACATGTTCTAATAATATTACCAATTTGTTTAAGTGTCAAAACAGGTTTCATGACATATATATGCTCAAACTATATTATTTCTGAAACATGGCATGTTTGACTTTTTAATATAATAACTTTGACCCGTCAATTGGTCAAGCAAACTTGATCTTCAGGAGGTGCCCTTTATAGGGACTAACACCTACCTTATTACGATCACTTAGCCATGTTCTTTATGAACAATGGCTGGACCACAATGGTCTTAACTGAAAGTCAAGGCGTTTCCCGTAAAACGCTTGACCTTTGGCTATAAAAGCCTATAAACAAAAACGCAAGAGGAAGGAACACTTACAAGTGGTTCCTGGAAGGCAATAGAACTAAGTTGGATGCTCCTTTCAGTTAGGAACTTCCGGAGGAGGGAGATAAAGTTGTGAATGAGAAAGGTGCAAGTTCAAAGGATGAACCTTTGCACCTATTTGTAGTTGGAGAGCTTGAAGGAGGTGATGCCAGGTGTTAAGGGGTGTAAGAGGAAGCTTACAAGTGTCCTAAAACGTGGCATAGCTGTTTAGGAATCCATAGTTTCGAATACATTGGTTTTAGGCAATTTGTGTGCAGGCCAAGGCAATTTTCTACAGACAGCTCTCTGGTGGGCTGCAATAGGCACAGGCCTTGCCTCTCGCGCCCCGCGAGCGCCCTTAGGCCACTTTCAAATTTTGATATGTTTAGCCCGTTAACTTATAAAACCTTCTAAAACACATTTTTAGCATATTTAGCCCTCCGTAACCAATATTTCGCATACCCAAGAGTATGCCTGGACATTGTCAAGCTCTCAGTTCGTTAAAAAGGTCACTCAGAGGTATAAATTAACATGTTGACACTTTTAACCACTCCATTATCCAACTTTTACATATTTACGACTTTAATCCCTCTTGTCCAACAAATGGGACATATGAGAGTTAGGACTTCACAAAGGATCACTCAGAGGCCCACTATAAGCATGTTGACTCTGATGTCACTCAGAGGTTAGGCATGTTGACATATTAGTCACTCAAAGGCCAAGTTTAAGCATGTTGACATATCAGTCACTCAGAGGCTAATGATTAAGCATGTTGACATATCAGTCACTCAGAGGCTATTGTTTAAGCATGTTGACATATTAGTCACTTAGAGGCTTACGTTTATGCATGTTGACATTAGACACTCACTCAGAGGCTCAGTTTGAGCATGTTGACACTTTTAGTCCCTATTAGTCTTTAATATACTTAAATAAAAATACAACACGTGTCATTCTACTATTGGATACGATTTCACGAGGATTTACATCCTCACCCCTTAAAAGAAATCTCATCCTCGAGATTTTTATTCAAAAAGATGGGGGTACTTCTGTCGCATAGTGGACTCATCCTCCCATGTATACTCGGGACCTCTAAAGGCGTCCCACTAAACCTTTACTATAGGTATTAATTTCCTTCGGAGCTTCTTAACCTGTCGATCCTCGATCGAAATTGGTTTCTTAACAAACCTCAGGTTTTCATCTATTTGCACATCTTTGTGTGACATTGCTAGTGACTCATCGGCTAGACATTTCTTCAGGTTACATATGTGGAATACATCGTGAATTCCACTAAGCTCCTCTGGCTGCTTAAGCTTATAAGCTACAGTGCCGACACATTCGACTATCTCGAATGGCCCTATATATCTTGGGCTCAGCTTGCCCTTCTTTCCGAATCTCATTACACCTTTCCCAGGTGATACTTTTAGCATGAGTTTGTCCCCTACTTGGAACTTGAGAGGTTTACGCCTCTTGTCAGCATAGTTCTTCTGCCTATCACGGGCAGCTTTGAGACGATCGCGGATTTGTACAATCTTATATGTGGTCTCCAGGACAATCTCAGGTCTTAATAGTTGGGCTTCCCGAACTTCTTCCCAACACACGGGCGTTCGACACTTTCTCCCATACAAGGCCTCATAAGGAGCAGCCTTGATGCTTGTATGATAACTACTATAGTAGGAGAATTCTATTAGGGGTAAGTGGTTATCCCAACTTCCACCTAAATCAATCACACATGCTCTAAGCATGTCTTCCAAGGTCTGAATAGTACGCTCACTTTGTCCATCCGTCTGCGGGTGGTAAGCCGTACTAAAGTTTAATCTTGTGCCCAAAGATTGTTGGAAGCTTTTCCAAAAAGGAGAGGTATATCTAGTATCTCTGTCAGATATAATAGATATCGGCACACCATGTAGGGGCACAATCTTGTCCACATACAACTTAGCCAATTTGTCTGAATTATACGTTTCCTTAATTGGCAAGAAATGCGCTGACTTAGACAACCTATCTACAGTGACCCGAATCGTGTCATTACCATGTTTGGTCTTAGGTAACTTGGTAATCAAGTCCATAGTTATCATTTCCCATTTCCAACTGGGAATCTCAAGTTGTTGTAGAAGTCCTAATGGCTTCTGATGTTCGGCTTTAACTTGCGAACACGTGAGACACTTAGCTACATAAGTGGCTATGGATTTCTTCAAACTCATCCACCAATAATTCTTCTTCAGATCCTTGTACATTTTGTCACCTCCTGGGTGAACTGAGTATCTCGTGTTATGCGCTTCTCGGGGGATTAGATCTCTAAGTCCTCCTAAGATTGGAACCTAGATTCTTCCATTAAATCTAAGGATTCCATCCTTTCCAGGCATTAACTAATCAATAGTTCCACCTAACCCCTCATTAAGAATATTAGCCTCTAATAGGGCTTGCTTTTGCGCACCTAATAGCCTCTCACTCAAGCTCTCTCTGAGCTCAATGCTCTTTGCATTAATCCTAATGGGTTTAACTTTTTCGTTGCGACTCAAGGCGTCAGCAATGACATTTGCCTTGCCGGGATGATAGCGAATTTCGCAATCATAATCATTAAGTGTTTCCATCCAACAGCGTTGTCGCATGTTCAATTCCTTCTGATTGAATAGATGATGGAGACTCTTATAGTCAGTTTATATAATACACTTTGTGCCATATAAGTAATGTCTCCACAGCTTTAGTGCAAGTACAACGACACCCAATTCTATATCATGGGTGGTGTAATTCCTTTCGTGCACCTTCAATTTAAGCAATTACCTTACCTTTTTGCATTAGCACACAGCCCATGCCAGTGTGCGAAGCATCGCAATAAACTACAAAATCCTCAATACCCTCAGGTAGAGATAACACATGAGCATTGCTCAACTTGTGTTTTAGAATCTTAAAGGATTCTTGTTGTTTTAGACCCCAAATAAACTTGACATTCTTACGAGTCAAGGTAGTTAAAGGAGTGGCTATCCTTGAAAGTTCTCAATGAACCTCCTATAATAACCAGCCAATCCTAGGAAACTACGAATCTCCGATGGGGTTTGGGTACTTCCCAATTCATTATGGCTTCTGTTTTGGTGGGGTCCACTTGGATACCACGCTCACTTACAACATGTCCAAAAAATTGGAGTTCTCTAAGCCAAAATTCACATTTAGAGAATTTAGCATAAAGCTTCTCTTGTCTTAATAGTTCTAGAATGCACCGAGGGTGTTTCTCGTGATCAACTTGATTACGGGAATAGATAAGTATGTCGTCTATGAAGACAATGAAAAACTTATCCAAATACGGTTTGCAGACTGTATTCATGAGATCCATGAATGCTGCAGGTGCATTTGTGAGCCCAAAAGGCATCACTAGAAATTCAAAATGACCAGATCGGTTTCTAAAAGCAGTCTTAGGAACATCCTCGTTCCTAACCTTCAGCTGATGATATCCTGATCTCTAATCAATCTTAGAAAAATAACTAGCCCCTTGAAGATGGTCGAATAAATCATCAATCCTGGGCAGAGGATATCGGTTCTTAATCGTTATTTTGTTCAACTCTGGTAATCAATGCACATCCGCATCGAACCGTCTTTCTTTTTAGAGCTCCCCAAGGTGAGGAACTAGGCTGGATAAAGCCTTTCTCTAACAGTTCATCTAATTGAACTCTTAATTCCTTCATTTTCGCCGGTGCTAACCGATATGGAGCTCTGGCTACCGGTGATCCGGGCAGGATATCAATTCTAAACTCTACTTGCCTATCCGTAGGTAGGCCTGGTAATTCTTCGAGGAAAACATCGGAATACTCCGAGATAACCGGAAAGTCTTCTATATTTAGTTTAGGCTCATTGATAGTTACTTGTGCCATATAAATGACACAACCTCTCCCCAAACACTTGGATGCCTTATATAACGACACCTTGTTTGGCAATCTGTAGTGTGAATCTCCAAGGATGGTGATCGTTTCACCAGATGGGGTTTTAATCTCGATGAGTTTTTTATCGCAGGTAAAGCGGGCTTGGTTATGGTACAACCAATCCATGCCTAAAACTACATCGAACCCTGCCAATTTCATTGGCAAAAGAGATATGGGAATAGAATGATTCTTAATGGATATAGAACATCCATCAAGAATGGAAGATGTTATCTCTAGCGTTCCATCAGCGAGTTCTACCTCATAAGTTATATCAAGAGTTCTTATGGGCAAATTTAATAGTTTACTAAACTTATGATCAACAAAAGATTTATCTGCACCTGAATAGAAAAGAACTCTAGCATATACATCATTGATGAGGAATGTACCTGTTATGACATTATTGTCATTAACGGCCTCCCTGGTATTCATCTGGAAAGCATGAGCATTCCTTTTCTTAGCCTCTCCAGGCTTTGCATCATTACTTTTGGGGTTCTTGGGGCAAATGAACGTAATATGCCCCTTTTCATTACAGTTGTAGCAAACGACATCCTTAAGATCCTTGCACTCTAGGGTCTTATGTCTCTTTCTCTTGCAGATACCACAGGGTTTAGTCTGTGGATTTATACTACACTGTCCCCAATGTCTATATTTACAGTTCTTGCACAGAGGTTTGTCATTTGACGTGTGCTGATTCTTCTTGAACCCAAAATTTCCTTTCTTTTTGAACCTTTGGGAATTATTATCCTCCCGTTTCCTCTTTCCGTCAGTTTCAGTCCTAACTGACCTTTACCTCACTAAATCTAAGGTGACGGAGAGAGATAGGTCTATGGCGGACCTTAGGTACTAGGCTGAGCAGCCTTTACCATGCCCTTTATCTCGGGTGCTAACCCATTAATGAAACACGCAAAGTGTTTGGATTCAGGGGTGATTAAATATGAAACTAACCTAGACACGGAATTGAAGTCAGAAACATACTTCCGACAGTCTAGGTTCTTCATTGAAAGAGTCAGAAAGTCTGTCTCTAATTTCTCCACCTCATGAAGTGGACAGTAAGTCTCCTTGACTAGATCGACAAACTTAGACCATCCTAAGTTGTACAGGTGTATCTTACCTATAGATTGAACCATTGCCTTCCACCATATGAGAGCATCGCCCTTAAAGGACTATGATACGTACTTGACCACATCCTTGTCAGCACAACCGCTGATATCTATAATCGTTTCCATCTCATCAAGCCATTTCAAGGCTTCTACTGCTCCTTTTTCCCCCCATTAAAATCTCGGCGCTTACAGAAGACAAAATACTTATAGGTACATCCGTCTTTAGATGAACGGGACCTATTAGCAAATTATATTCTCTTTGGTTCACTCTTCGCATTTGAAGAGTGAACTGAGCTCTCCTTATGAGCTGAGGATGGCGTGATTGATAATGGTCTGGAGCAAGTAGCACTCGACTCCCTAATTTTTTCTATGGCCTTTACCATGGCCTTTCCCACAGTTACATCTATGCGAGCTTGGAAGTCATCATTGTTAATGGCTATGGTTTCAGCCTTGTTAGAGCTAATCTCTCGGTGGCTACTCTGTGCCTCATCCGAGTTTACCATTTTGAAGCTTTGGCTCTAAATATCAAACAAAATTTTCTCTTAGCCATGGTATAATAACCATATTGGTTTAATTATTGGATATAACAATCCATCGCCTATTTGAGCTAGTGTGAATAACATCACAACTCTTAGGCTTATCATATCTATATTTGGCCTAGGTCTTAATAGGGTCATCAAAGGCAAATTACAATCTAGACATGGTCCATATATTACTAGACAGTGTATCGTAAGGTCGCAACTATCATTTTCATAATTGACAATTACATACAGCTCATAAGCTTGTCACTAATGGACATAAAAATTGGGCACATTGGCCTGTCACCTTGAACATAAAATTGGGCACATTGGCCTGTTACAGTGGACATAAAATTGGGCACATTGGCCTGTCACATTGGACATAAAATTGGGCACATTGGCCTGTCACATTGGACATGAAATTGGGCACATTGGCCTGCCACATTGGACATAAAATTGGGCACATTGTCCTGTCACATTAGACATAAAATTGGGCACATTGGCCTGTCACATTGGACATAAAATTGGGCACATTGGCCTGTCACCTTGGACATAAAATTGGGCACATTGGCCTATCACCTTGGACATATAATTGGGCACATTGGCCTGTCAGTTGTCATCGCAATGATGACATTAGCCAGGATCACTTTGATCACATAGGCTATATAGTAGGTCTTAGGATGTAGTCCTTTTTACCTAGACGGCTAGTGTGGTTCCTCAAGTCACACTACCAGGAGTATGAACATTCCTTAATGTTAATATAAGAGTAACTTAATGGTTGATTAATGGTCCCGGTCACCTTGGACCTTAACGACCTTGGAGGCTTGAACTAGTTCACCACCTCTGGATAGAAGGATAATTTCCCTTAACTATCCTGATAGAAGGTCCCTTGTCCTTAACTATCATTTCTTGACCAATGTGTGGTCTATGCCACTTTGGCATAATCAAATCCATTAAGGTCTTTTGGAATTATATAGCAGCGCATAAATTTCGAATAAAATCGAGACGCTCGCTTGAAGAGGATGAATACATATATATAATTCCAAAAATACTTCATTAAATTCCAATAGAAATTACAATACTAGAAACAATGAAACAAGTTGTCCATGCAAGGACTAAAGTGTCCACCCAGGGACTAAAGAAATAACGATGTCCTCGCAGGGACTAACATATATTAGAAGAGACTTTACTCGTCCTTCTTTCCCTTAACCAATTTGGAGAGCTTTTTGAAGAACTTGTTTATCTTCTTCTCCGGTTTCTCCACTTGTTGTTGCATTTCTTTCATTCGTTCCAAGGCTTCATTTATGGCCTCGAGTGGTGGCAGAGGTTGTGGTTGTGGTTGTGGCATAACAGGATACTAGTATCCATAACTTAGATATCTGTAGGTGGATAAACAGGTGGGAAAGGAGATGGGTAAAGTGCGTTATGCATGACCGCTTGCATGTAAGGGTCATGCGATAATGCTTGATAATCAACAGGTGTAGATGGGTTAAAAGGATCATATCCAGACGTATCCGGATATGTTGGGATAGGGTTATTATAACCCGATGGTGGTGATGTTGGTTCCACCACAGGTGAAACATTGGAGGGTCCACCCATTGTGGGTCCTCGTGAATAGTAGAGTAGGGTTTGGGCAAAGGTGGCAGTGATCCCGACCATTGGCCCGCACGTACCGACATACGTGCTCCTCCTTTCCTCCTTGGCGGTTCAGGTGGCGATTGGGGTTGTTCCACCGGTTCCATGCGCACATCTTCTCGGGAGGTGGTTAGGAATGATTAGAAGGAGTGTTAGCGAAAGTAAATTGGTTCCAATATTGGTCCCACTCATTAGGACCTTGGTATGGAGATCCAGCGTAAGAGTTTGAATCGCTTGAGATTTTAATGGGATGCGTGTGTGATCCCGACGACGGCATTTCTGGATCAGAGTGCTCGTCCATGGGATTGGGCTGGTCTAACTGGTTTTGGCCGGCTTGGGGTGTATTAAAGTATTGGTTGGGGTTAAATTCATCATGATAAGAATGATGAGAATGGTGAGAGTGGTGTGAATGATGTGAATGGTATGAATGGTATGAGTTTTGAGTATGAGAAGGCGAATGTTTCGGTAACGGCCATGAATCTCCCGAATCCTCATAGGGGTTCGGGTGATTAGCATGTGAAGGGATGTGTCCTGACAGTCCTCCCCTCATTGGTCCTTTACCTCTTTCTCTTACTCTTGGCAGCATATTCCTGTTAAAATCAATTCAAAAACAATACTAATAACTTAATAATGAGATGAGTAAATCCTAGGTCAGAGCCTAGACTTGAAAGTCTAAGGAATGTGCTTGTGTAAGTTTGAGATTAAACATAGGTCGTAGCCTTCTTGTGTTTAATTCTCTCAAATGTTGGCTCTGATACCAACCTATCAAACCCCGGCTTTCCATAGCCAATCCAGACACCGGTGGGCCCGGGTGGGGAATATCGTGACGTAAGTTGATAACATCATAGACAATTAAACACAGCACAGCAGAAGTCTTGGATTAAATTGCTATTACAAACCACATGTTCGGAATACAAAATAATATACAGGCTCGTAATAGAAGATCCACAGGCGGATCGTAAATTGTACAAAAGAAAGAATGTAAAACAGACTTTGGGCAGATCTAGGATTTGCAAGATCCTCTATCACTATCGAGCACTTCTAGCTTATTTTTGTATTGTACCTACAAGCTTAGTCTTTTGAAAATACGTCAGCTTTCACTGGTAAATACACCCAACTGACTTATTTTAAAAATATTTAAAATATGTTTTAAGTGCGTATCAGCACAAAATCTTTTATAACTTGGGAAAGTTGACCGTCCAACCTTGTTAACAGATTTACATGTTTGTCCATACATATAGGGCCCGGTACGGAGACCGAGACATGATTAACGTACACACCACTTTGGACTCACGAATGAGTCATTTCTTCCCAACCTTGTGGGTATTGCATTTTGAGCGTCTATCAGGTGTATGCCTACACCCGCGCTAAGGTCGTGGCCATTTTCTATTGTAATGGGCCGACGATATCCAGGACACGGTAGTTAACCCCCGATGTATAAGTTTCAAAACTGATTAAAACGGAATATGCGGATTTACTAGCACAATCCGGCATTCGATTGATCCCATTCCGACCAAGCGGTAATAATTTATCGTAACCCAAGCCCGTATAGGGGAAATAAGTCGAGAGTATTTACCTGAGCTATTCTTATTAACGTAAGATTTATTAACTCAGGCGTACGCAAAAGTACTAAGTGCAGATAGCATTACCGGCAAGTCTCTAGTCTGGATTATGGCATAAGCTAACCAATTAAATACTAACGGTCTTATTTAAGTCATAGACTTAGACCGACTAGCATACTTGATCAAAACGAATAACGCTAGATTAAACGATGCTTGAATAGAATGTAATTTAATTCCAACAAGTACCTTGACTTGTGTAATATGGATAAACTATAAACATTCTGGATTTTGAGACTTAAATGACAAGGTTAGACCCGTTTCTATTAATTTTCGTAAACTAGTTACATATACTTAACCGTACGCATATCAGTGACATCGGGTAACCGTATAAGTCATGGACAAGCTCTATATGCCATTACACTTTAAATAAGTTGTAATATCAGTAGGATATCAACTTATATGCCCGTTACGATTTTAAAGTGAAACTATGCCTTATAAGGGCGTTTCGGTAATTTCATACTTTATAAAAGGAACTTGAATATAATTTAACGTTATAACCATAAGTATTTTTAAAAAATAACTTATTATGATATAATATCAGTAGAATATTAATTATATGTGTAATTGTCTTTTATGACCAATCTATGCATCGAATGGGCATTTTGGTCATTTTACACATAGTTTATAAATTATTTGGGATTCTGAGTTTATATCTTGTATCTACCGTAAGAATATTTAAAATAAGTTTTAAAATCAGTAGGTAACAAGTCTTGGTTGGTAAATATGGTTTAAAAGCATAGTATGCGCCGAAACGACGCTTGTGTCGTAAAATGACGATTTGTGTGATGTTTAAAGGAAAATGATATGATTAAAACTGTTTTATAAGTCACAAGGGCTTTATCGTCATTTATCGATATAATACAAGGACTTGTTCATAAACTCAGCTATAATCTGATTTGACATCCAAAAAAATCCTACTTATAATATTACATCAGTAGGAAGCTCATTTTCAAGTTCGTTATCATTTAAACATCTTTTTATGCAAAAAGGGCATTTTAGTCAAAATGGCATAATTACGGAACTTGTGCATAAACTCATATCTGATTATGATCATGTAATATAACCTCAGAAGGTTATGCTACATTATATTATGATCATAATGCAACTTTAGATCAGTAGCTAAGTAATCTAAATCGGGTCAGAATCGAAAGTCAAGGCAGAAGTCAAACTTGGCGACTTTCGGTTGCGAGCCGATCCTAGAACTAAAATTGATGAGCCGAACATGTTCTTAGATGTTCTAATAATTATTACCAATTTGTTTAAGTGTCAAAACAGGTTTCATAACATATATATGCTCAATTATATTATTTCCAAAAAATGGCATGTTTGACTTTTTAATATAACAACTTTGACCCGTCAATTAGTCTAGCAAACATGATCTTCAAGAGGTACCCTTTATAGGGACTAACACATACCTTATTACGATCACTTAGCCATGTTCGTTATGAACAATGGCTGGACCACAATGGTCTTAACTGAAAGTCAAGGCGTTTCCCGTAAAACGCTTGACCTTTGGCTATAAAAGCCTATAAACAAAAACGCAAGAGGAAGGAAGACTTACAAGTGGTTCCTGGAAGGCAATAGAACTAAGTTGGATGCTCCTTTCATTTAGGAACTTCCGGAGGAGGGAGATAAAATTGTGAATGAGAAAGGTGCAAGTTCAAAGGATGAACCTTTGCACCTATTTGTAGTTGGAGAGCTTGAAGGAGGTGATGCCAGGTGTTAAGGGGTGTAAGAGGAAGCTTACAAGTGTCCTAAAACGTGGCATAGCTGTTTAGGAATCCATAGTTTCGAATACATTGGTTTTAGGCAATTTGTGTGCAGGCCAAGCCAATTTTCTACAGACAGCTCTCTGGTGGGCTGCAAGAGGCACAGGCCTTGCCTCTCGCGCCCCGCGAGCGCCCTTAGGCCACTTTCAAATTTTGATATGTTTAGCCCGTTAACTTATAAAACCTTCTAAAACACATTTTTAGCATATTTAGCCCTCCGTAACCAATATTTCGCATACCCAAGAGTATGCCTGTACATTGTCAAGCTCTCAGTTAGTTAAAAAGGTCACTCAGAGGTATAAATTAACATGTTGACACTTTTAACCACTCCATTATCCAACTTTTACATATTTACGACTTTAATCCCTCTTGTCCAACAAATGGGACATATGAGAGTTAGGACTTCGTATCGGATCACTCAGAGGCCCACTATAAGCATGTTGACTCTGATGTCACTCAGAGGCTGGGCATGTTGACATATCAGTCACTCAGGGGCCAAGTTTAAGCATGGTGACATATCAGTCACTCAGAGGCTAATGATTAAGCATGTTGACATATCAGTCACTCAGAGGCTATTGTTTAAGCATGTTGACATACCAGTCACTCAGAGGCTTACGTTTATGCATGTTGACATCAGACAGTCACTCAGAGGCTCAGTTTGAGCATGTTGACACCTTTAGTCTCTATTAGTCTTTAATAGACTTAAAAAAAATGCAACACATGTCAGTATACTATTGGACACGATTTTACGAGGTGTTACAATGATGATGATGATGATGATGATGATGAAGTGCTTATTAGATAGTGGGAAAGGTGTAATTTTGTTGTACTTAAATGGATTTTAAATTTAGTTGCTGATGAGTTATACTTACGTCATGTATACTCTAAGTCTGCTACTAAGGTATAGAAAAAGTTAAAAGAGACGTATGATAAAGTAGATAGATCTTTTGTGTTTGACGTTTATCAAAAAATTAATTCTTCTTTTTTCAGAATGGTGTGTCTATTGCTGAATATTATTACAAATTAAATATAGTGTGGAAACAACTTGATCAAATCTTGCAATTACCTGAATGTACATGTAATAATGCTAAAGAATTTAATGATTTTAGTCACCTAATTAAGCTATCGCAATTCTTGATGGGACTTGATAATGTGTATCATTCTGTTAGAACTAATATGTTAATCAAAGATTCTCTTCCTATTGTTAAGGAAGCCTTTTTGTGATATCAAGGGAAGAATCCCATAGAAATTCAAACATTATTTTTTCAAAGGAACAAGTTCAGAATACTAGTTATTTTGCAAAAACTAAGAAAATTTTGAAACTAAAAGGAAAAGTGTTAGAAATCCAAATCAAAACGTGAAGTGCATACATTGTAAAAAACTTGGCCATTCTATTTAAAAACTTTTTGAACTTATTGGGTGTCCTCCCAAGATGAAATCTAAGTCAACTTAAAGGAAAAAACACAAATTGTTAGTCACAATGTGATTACATTGGAATTTCTGAAGTTGATAAATCTTTATCTATTAGTCTTACTCCTTATTAGGTGTCAAAATTACTAAGTTTGTTAAATCAAAAGTCTGATGAAGGAAATGTTAGTTGTAATGTGTCAGGTAGGTGCTCAAATTTGTTTTGTTGTACTAGTTCCAGTAAATATGTATACTGTTTTGCTAATCTGAAAACTTCATTAAAGGATTTGGGTTAGATATGTGATTGGGGATAAGGTTGTTCAGAAAGCTCGCGGCTTGAAGCTCACTCGGATTTAGCTCGGAAAAAGCTTGCTCAATGTGGCTCGGTTTGAAAGTGAGCCGAGCCAAGTCGGCTCGGCTCGGTTAGAAAGTGAGTCTAGCTCGGCTCGGCTCGTAACGAGCCGGATTGGCTCGGTTTGGCTCGCATACCAGCTCGGCTCGGCTTAGTTCAGATTATTTTACTTTTAATATATTTTTGATTGTTATTTACATGTGATTAGGAGTGTAATTTGATATCTATACCATATTTAAAGGTTCATTACTATGCTAATTAACTTATATTGTATTTCATTGAAATTAAGAACATATTTTGTGTTGTTAAATTGATTTTGGATTATACTGTATTAGGCTGAGCTTATTTTGGATGTCTTCTTTTGAATTATTAAATAATATTTTAGATTACCAAATTTTGAGATCCATATATTAATTTTTCTTTTCAAAATCAAGTCAAACCAAGCCAAGTCAGCTCGGTTTAAAACCAAGTCGAGCCCGAGCTTTGATTCCAGCTTAGTTTTAAATCCGAGCCGAGCCGAGCCGCCGAGCCAGCTGGGTTTATAATCGAGCCAAGCCTAAGTTTTGCCCTAGCTCAGCTTGGTTCGACTGGTAAACAGCTCTAATTAAGGGGCTAATCAATGCATGGTTATAAGTGATAAAACTTTAAGTAATCAATTAGATGTTTAAAAATACAGTATTATAGTAAATCATCCTAATGGCCCTAATGCTTTGGTAACAATAATTGGGGATATAAAACTAACTTATGAAGTCACTTTGTTTGATGTGTTTGTTATGCCTAAATACTGTGTAAATCTGATTTCTATGCATAAATTGGCTAAAGATAGCAAAATTAATATGGCCTTTAATGAAAATATATGTTATCTTCAGGATTTCTTAACAAAGAAAATCCTGGTGACTGGTAGTCAATATAATGGTTTGTATTTTTGTGGTGAGTCATCTGTGTTTGCTTGTCTTAGTTGTAACAACACAGATGCAACTGGGGATGAGATCGGTACCATACCACTCCCGACATCGAAATACCGATACCGATACCGAAAATACCGATATCGAAATTGTGGAAAGGTGGATACCGAATATTGTATCCCATATATCGGTCAGTACTAGTATTGGTACCGGTTTTTCGGTAATTTAAAGCATTGTACCTCTATGGTGTTTTCCATTGTTTAACCTAATCCCCATAAATGATGGATACAAACCACTGTATTACAAATAAGTTTAAATTATCATACTAGAGGATGCCTGCAATGAGTACACTTGGCCCATGCTTTTTACTGATGATAAAGATGCCATAAACAACTTAGAAGAAAAACCGTGGAGATGGGATATTGGTTTGGAATTCAGATCTAAATAGAAAAATATAATATAATGAAAAATTAATAATGAATGAGTACAAGATAATCTGGCACATATGCATAACTTGTTTTAATCAATCGACTCAATCATGCGACTACTATCCAATATCTGCCTATTGTTCATTTCACAAACTATTCGAACACTTATATGTATAGTTTACAAAAAACCACTAAACTGATAGTAAACAAATATTCAACTAGTTTATAAGAAAAAATAAATCATCCAAGTTAACTTATCTACCATTATTTAAAATATAAATTGAAGGATAAATTAATTAAATAGTGGCAAAAAAACCTTTGAAAATCCTTAGTAAAATTCGCTAATAATACTGGTTTTTACCAAAAAATACCTGTCACACCCCGGATTTCCAACCCAAATCCATACACCAGTGGGCCCGGGTGGGGAGTATTGTGACGTCAGTTGATAACATCATAGTCAATTAAACACGGTACATCGGAAGTCTTGGAGTAAAATTACTGTTACAAACCAAGTGTTCGGAAATACACAATAATATACAGGCTCGTAATAGAAGATCCACAGGCGGATCATTAAAATTTACAAGAAAGAATCTAAAACAGACTTCAGGGCAGATCTAAGGATCTGCAAGATCCTCTTATTCACTATCGAGCAGCTTCCGACCTATTGCGTATTGTACCTGCAGTTAGTCTTTGGATGATACGTCAGCTTTCGCTGGTAAATACACCAAACTGACTCATTTTGAAAATATATTTGAAATGATTTTAAGTGCGCGGGGCACAAAATCTTTTATAACTTGGGAAAGTTACTTTGTAACCTTGTTAACAGATTCACATTTTTGTCCATACATACAGGGCCCAGTACAGGGACCGAGACATGATTAAATACACACCACTTAGAACTCACAGAGGAGTTATCCCCAACGTCTTGGGTAATTGCGTTTGAGCGTCTGTCAGGTGTATGCCTACACCCCGCGCTAAGGTCGTGGCCATTAACTAATCTAATGAGCCGAGGATATCCAGAACACGGTAATTTAACTCCCGATGTTTAAGTTATCAAACAAAACTGATTAAAACAGAATATGAGGATTTACTAGCTACAATCCGGCATTTGATTGATCCCATTTCTGACCAAGCTGTAATAGTTTACCGTATCCCAAGCCCGTATAGGGAAAATAAGTCGAGAGTATTTACCTGAGCTAGTCTTTTTTAAATTTCAATAACTCAGCCGTATACAAAAGTACTAACGTGCAGATAGCATTTACAGGCAAGGCTCTAGTCTAGATTTTGGCATAAGCTAACCAATTAAATACTATCGGTCTTTATTGAAGTCATAGACTTAGACCGAGTAGTGTACTTGATCAAAACGTATAACACTTGATTAAACGATGATCGGATAGAATGTAGTTTAAACCCGACAAGTACTTTGATATGCATAATATGGGTAAACTATAAACATTCGGGATTTTGAAACTTAATGACAAAGTTGAACCCGTTTCGGTTAAATTCCGTAAACTAGTTACGTATAATCAACCGTATGCTTATAAGCGATAATGGTTAACCAGATAAGTCATGGACAAGTTCTATATGCCATTATATTTTAAATAAGTTAAGATATCACTAGGATATCAACTTGTATGCCATTAAGGTTTTAAAATGAAATTATGCCTTATAAGGGTAATTCGGTAATTATATACCGTATAAAAGGAAAATGAATATATTTTAAGTTTATAGCCATAAGTATTCTGGAAAAATAATTTATTTATGATATAATATCTGTAGGATGTCAATTATATGTGTAAATTATCTTTTATGACCAAACTATGCACCGAAGGGGCATTTTGGTCATTTTACATAAAGTTTATAAGTTATTTGGGATTCTGAGTTTATACCTACTGTAAATATGTTTAAAATAAGTTTTAAAATTAGTAGGTATCAAGTATTGGTCAATAATATGGTTTAAAACCATACTATGCGCCGAAACGGCGCTTATGTCGTAAAATGATGTTTTATGCGATATTTAATGAAAACTGACATTAGGGTTAGATTAAAATGTCTTAAATATGTTATTTAATATAACATATCAGTAGGTAAATGATTTACCTTGAAAAGATTTGATTCAAACTATTTTATAAGCCACAGGGGCTAAAATCGTCATTTATCGACATAATTTAAGGACCTGTTTGAAAACTCAGTTTATAACTTGGTTTAACATCTCAAGTAATCCTACTTATAATATTACATTAGTAGAAAACTCATTTTAAAGTTCATGACCATTTAAAACCTTGTTTTATGCAAAAATGGCATTTTGGTCAAAGATGGCATAATTATGGAACTTGCGCATAAACTTGGATTCTGATTATAATCATGTAATATAACCTCAAAGGGTTATGCTGCATTATATTATGATCATAATACAACTTTAGATCAGTAGGTAACTAATCTAAATCAGGTCAGAATCGAAAGTCAAAGTAGAAGTCAAACTTCGTGACTGTCAGTTGCGAACCGACCCTAGAACTGAAATTGACGAGCCGAACATGTTTATACATGTTCTAATAATTATTACCAACTTGTTTAAGTGTCAAAACAGGTTACGTAACATATATAAGATCAATTTATGATTTTTCCGAAAAATGGCATGTTTGACTTTTTAATAACTTAACTTTGACCCGTCAATTGGTCTAGCAAACGTGATCTTCAGGAGGTGCCCTTTATAGGGATTAACACCTACCTTATTATGATCACTTATCCATGAACATTTCGAACCATGGCTGGACCATAATGGTCTTAACCGAAAGTCAAAGTGTTTTCCGTAACACGCTTGACTTTTGGCTATAAAAGCCTATAAATGAAAATGCACAAGGAAGGAACACTTACCAGTGGTTCCTAAGGTGCAAAAGAACTATGTTGGATGCTCCTTTCAGCTAGAAACTTCAAGAGGAGGGAGAAGAGTGAATAAATGAGAAAGGTGCAAGTTGGAATGGTGAACTTCATCACCTATTTATAGTTGGAGAACTCAAAGGAGGTGATGCCAGGTGTTTAGGGGTGTAAGAGGAAGCTTACAAGTGTCCCAAAACGTGATATAGCTGATTACAAGTCCATAGTTTCGAATACATGGTTTTTGGAGTTTTGTTTGGAAACCAAGCAAAACTTTCTACAGCAGAGGGCTTCTCGCGCCTCGCGACCGCCCCTTGGCCAGTTTCAAAGTTTGACACTTTAATCCCTTAACTTATTAAAGCTTTTAAAAACCTTTTGAAACACCTTTTTGGCACTTTTAGCCCTCCGTAGCCAATACTTGGCATACCCGGGATTATGCGCGGACATTGTCGAGCTCTCGGTTCGTTAAAAGGTCACTCAGAGGTATAAATTAACATGTTAACACTTTTAATCTCTCCATTATCCAACTTTTATATATTTACAAAATTGAACCCTCTCGTCCAACAGGTGGGACGTATGAGAGTTAGGACTTTGCAAAGGATCACTAAGAGGCTTATTATAAGCATGTTGATTCCAATGTCACTCAGAGGCTAGGCATAGTGACATATCATTCACTCAGAGACCAAATTTTAAGCATGTTGACATATCAGTCACTCAAAGGCTAATGATTTAAGCATGTTGACATCGGACAATCACTCAGAGGCTCAGTTTGAGCATGTTGACGCCTTTAGTCCTTATTGGTCTTTAATAGACTATATTTAAAAATACAACACGTGTCACTATACTATTGGACACGATTTCACAGGGTGTTACATACCGGTACCGATACCGTTATTTAACCGATAACAAAATTCAAAAAAACTAGTACCGGTATCGTTTATGATCGGTAAGGTACCCGTTCATTTTGAAGAAAATCTCATCCCCAGATGCAACTAGTTTGTGGCATGCTACACTTGTACATCCATCTGACATTGTTTTAAAGGTTTTGGAAAATGATTTAAACTTAAATTTTTTTCCTATGAAACTTGTGATAAATCAAAACAACATAGAGAGGCTTTTCCTCTCGGTGATCCTAAAACAAAAAGTTTAGGTGAACTTGTTCATTTGGATGTATGGGTCTGTGTAAAGTTAAAAGTAAAGAAGGTTGAAGATATTTCTTGACTGTTGTGGATGATTTTACTAGGTTTACTTGGGTATATCTTATGAAACATAAGTATGAAGTTTTTGAAAATATCATTCATATTGTGAAATTGGTTAATACAAAATTGGAAAAACATATCAAGGATTTCAGAAGTGATAATGGTACATAAATTTATGAACAATCAGTTTAAAGAATTTGTTTTGAGAAATGGGATAATTCAAGAAACAATTTATGTCTATACACCTCAACAAAATGGAATAGTTGAGAGGAAACATAGACATCTACTGAATGTAGCTATGACGTTATTATTTCAAAGTAATTTTCCATTAAAATTCTGATCTGAATGTGTTCTGACTACTGCGCACATAATTAATAGGATTCCTTCTTCTGTGCTTAATGGTAGGTCTCCTTATGAAATGGTTCATGGTTTCAGACCCTCTTCAGATCACCTTAGAGTGTTTGGTTGTCTTTGTTTTAGTACAATCTCAAATAATCATGATAAGTTTAGTAGCCATGCCAATAAGTGTGTACTTATTGTGTATTCTAATGAAAAGAAAGGCTCAGGTTGTGGGATACAGAACAAAAATACATTTTCTTTTCAAGGGTTGCAAGGTTTTATGAAATAGTTTTTCCTTTTAAAGAATCAAAAACACCAACTGAAATTGGGTCTAAACTTATTGATGAAGTTAATACTATAAACTTTTTTGATCTGTATGAACAAAGTGAATCTGAACACTCTTGGGTAGTCCCAATGGTGATAAGAGGGTTGATCAAGAAATAGAATCTAATGTTCATGAGTCTCGGCAATCAGATCAGGTTCTTGATACTACTATAGGACAGGCTTAGACTTAGCAACCTAGTAGGACTAAACCTAATTCTAGTAGGGTTGAGCATGAACCTTTAGAAAGTGAAGTTTATAACCTGTCTGAGGGCACAATATCCTCACAAATTCCTCCAACAGTTGTTAGAAGGTTCACTAGAACGTATGTCTTATCTAGAAAATTAGATGATTTTATTATACAAGGTAAAGTGAAATATGGTTTGGTAAAGGTTGTAAGTTATTCACACCTTTCACATGAAAACTTTTATTATTTCTGTGTTAAATAAATCTGTTAAACCCAGGCATTATTGTGAAGCATGTAATGATCCAAATTAGATCAATGCAATGTGATGAAATGGAGGCTATGAATAGAAATAAAAAATATGATCTTGTTGAGTTACCAACCGGTAGAAAACCAATTGGATGTAAGTGGATATATAAAATAAAGTATAAGTCATCTGGGGAAATTGAAAGATATAAGGCAAGATTGGTTGCCAAATGATACAGTCAAAGGGAAGGCATAGATTTTGATGAAACCTTCTCTCATGTTGTTAAGATGATTACTGTTAGATGTGTATTAGTTATTGCAGTTTAGTATAATTGTTCTATATATCAATTGGACATTAATATGCTTTCTTTCTATGTTGATCTTGTTGAAGATGTTTACATGAAATTACCTGAGGGTTATTATTCTAAGTCTGATACAAGTGTATGTAAATTAAACAAGTTCTTATATGGACTAAAAGAGACTCCTAGAATGTGGAATGCCAAACTTGTTGGTGTGTTGTATAAGTTAGGATTTGTTCAAAGCAAATGTGATAACTCTATGTTTGTTAAGTCCACTTATTCTATGCTCATTGTTACTAGTTTATGTAGATGATATTGTGATTAGTGGTGATAATGAACAAGAAATTGTGAATGTAAAGAAATTTGTGCAAACCAAGTTTTTTTATTAAAGACCTAGGTACCTTAAAATATTTTTTTGGGTATTGAAGTGTTAAAAGTTAATAACGGTTTGTGTCTTTCTCAAATAAAGTATTGTTTGGAACTTCTTTCTAAATAAAGTATTTTTAGGAACTTCTTTCTAAATATGGTATCTCTAGATGTAAACCAATTAACAATCCCATGGAATCAAATCATTTTGTTACCTCTTTATGTAATATAGAATGTGAAAATCTAGTTAATGTTACCGGCTATCACGCTTAGTTGGTAGGCTAATATTTTGTCTCATACACAACCATATATTGTATATTATGTGCATGTGCTAAGTTAATTTATGCATAAACCTATTAAAGCTCATTTGTTATTTGCCATGAGAGTGTTAAGATATCTTAAGGGCTCTCTTGGTAAAGGTGTGTTATTTTATAATAATTCAAATTTAGAACTGACTGCATATGCAGATTCTGATTGGGGTAAATGTAAGGATCTAGGAGATCTATTACCAGGTATTGTGTTTTTTTGGGTACTTCTTTGATCACTTGGAAAAGTAAAAAAAGCAGTATATGATTTCTTGGTCTACAGCTGAAGCTGAGTATCGAGCTATGTGCACTACGACATGCGAGTTAATGTGTATCATAAATTTGCTTAGTGAGTTGAAAATAAAGTTCAGTTACTAGTTACATTATTTTGCGATAATTCTGCATCGTTATCTCTAGCTGCTAGTCCTACCTTCTTGACAGCACAAAGGATTTTAAGTTAGATTTGTTTTTTTCTAAGGGAGAAGATACAAACATGTTGTATTAAAACAACTGGTGTCAAAACTGAAAAACAAATTGCTCATATTTTTATAAAAGCATAAGGTAACACAATCTCATTTGCAAATGGTTAAACTTGTTAGATGCATTTAGTAATAAAAGTGAGAGGGTGTTGAATTATGTGTATGCACACTTTATACTTTATATTCACTTTTATTATTTTAATTCTTTCTTTTATTTTATTATGTGGACTGGCTGGATGGAGGCATACTTTTATGGGCCTTGGATGCTAGCAGATACTTGCTACTAAGCTTATGGGCTTGGAGATTAGAGCTGGCTTGGGTCAGAGCTTAACCGGGTCATCGTGTATTTATTTGGATCGCCTATAAAGATCTCATCATATCAGATGAGATCTCATTCACTTATTTTTCTTTTAGGAGATATTTTCATCTGAGTTGTTAAAAACACTCTCGCTCTTAGGGTTTCACTCTGTATCTGTAGATCTATATCTTGTTAGAGTGTTTGTAGATCATCAATGTGATGATCTGCTTGTGAGTTGAGAGGTTTATATCTATCTTATTATCTCATCAGTTCGTTTGAATTTGTTGCAATAAAGTTGTTTTTCATTTATCCATTTATTTTTGACAATCCTTCTCTAACGAAGATTTTTGAAGATATTATGTCCCTCGAATTCTTATAGGTTCAACACAGGTTCAAGAATAGAGCCTTCAACCGGACATTACGGAGATCATTTGATGTTGGCTATTTTCACTGTGTTTGTGGTTATTCATTGATGTAATCACGGGTGTTAAGTTTTCATTATAACCTGTTGCTTGTACTCCGTTTGAGTTTAGCTTCTTGTTAGCTCTTACAATTTGCTATTGTCTTTGTGATTTTTAAAAATGAATGCAATTCTTATTATAACAAACCATTTTTAAAAAATACTATGCATCAAATATTTTCTCTTAATTTTAATATATATATATATACACACACACACATACTAGTATGAACCCACACGATGCGGTGACGGCGACAATTTACAAAGTGGTACTCATTTTTCATTAGTTTATCAATTCTCTTGTGATACATTTATGGACTTCTCTTAGTTGAAATTACCCATGCATTGGGCCTGGCATTTGGTTGAAAAAAAAAACTCGTAGGAAATCCATGTGATGATCATTATAGTGCCCATTGTTTAAAAAGCTTGTGCCTCGCTCAAATCTTGGTTGAAAAAAGCTCTTCGTAATTGGTTTGTTGGCTCGCTTGTTTAGCTCATTTTTGTTTGTGTATATGTACTCATGTATATCTTACCTTTGTTTTTGAATTTCTTACTTATATCATAATTTCAAAGATAATGTCTCAATAAAATTGGATGTCTTGAATTTAAATGATCATTGGATTTTAGTTTAATCTACACTCAAATCATGTCTTTAATTTAGATGATCATTGAATGCAATGTTATGGTTTGTTGCAAACCTTTTGAAAGTTCAAAATCTTTTAGAAGTGGATAGGTTCTCTATAAACATGAACCAATTGTAGTGTCTTATTTCCCTTTTTTTGATATATGTTACGTTATCGGTTGGTCTTTTTAGCTTAATGGTTAACTTATTTTAATTTTTAGTTAAACTATTAGATATTTAATTTATCTAAATTAGCTTTTTTTTAACCAGCAAACCAAATTTCATTAACGGGAAAATTAAGCACATGAGATTGTCTAGAACCTGGCTATGGAAACTCGATATGGTGTTGTTTCGACCTATTCTTTTACCCTCCATTTCAGAAACAGAAAACATAACGACAACATTGCATCTAGACTTTGAGACGTTCATAATCAATTAACACCGAATTATCACCATTCGTTTACTCCAACTTTTGAACAGCCTATTTGCACCCTAGCTTTGGGATAATTTCTCAGCAACAGAGAGGACAAAGGTTATATCAGCAACAAAAACTGAAACAGAAAACTGTAGGAACCGTTCGCATAAAATAAATAAAAACTTTTATAAATTCGAATTACAATACCAAAATAAATAAAGCTGTAAATTACAATACTTTTACAACTGAAATAATCGAAATACAAGAACAAAATTCAAACAGAAAAGAAGTTCTTGGTTGAGGATCGTGTTAGACACGGGTCCCTTAAAACAAATTTCGAGTCTCCCAGGAGAACTCGTTTGTTTCCAGGATACAACAGCCCAAGCAGTTGCACTGCCGGAGATGACAACAACCCGAAGGTGTACCTGCTGCAAGAAAGGAGAAGAAGAAAATTTCTGTAGATAATTCGATGGTGTTCAAGGAGTATCTTCTGGTGTTGAGGTGATGCTGTATATATACTGCATCTGGGTTGAAACAGTCAAAAGGAATTAACTTAACGAATTAAATTGCATTAAACGTCTTTAATGCACTTTAATTCGTCAGTTACATTCCTGGTCAAGACCCTTGACTCGTCTGTTTCAACTGCTGAAGTGTAACAGATCTGTCATTAACTCTGAAAGCAGCGGGTGGCGCGCGCGCGCCTCCATATGCCAGCCTGCTGGTGCGCGCGCCAGTGTAGCTCAAATCCCTGCGCGAGCTTACTGGTGCGCAACCCCTTGCGCGAGCATCCTTGCGCCACATTCCTATTGCGCGTGCGCCAGTATGGCTCACATCCTTGCGCGAGCCTACTGGTGCTCAAGCCCTTGCGCGCGCATCCTTGCTCCACAGTCCTATTGCACGTGCGCCAGTATGGCTCACATCCTTGCGCGAGCCTACTGGTGCGCAAGCCCTTGCGCGCGCACGGCACGTCACCAGGGAACCCATCTGGTCACGCCACACAGTCGCGCCATACTGGTTCACTTTGTTGTGCTGCACGCGCGCACGTCAGGCATCTGCGGCGCAACCTGGACTGCCTGCACAATGCACCACTACCTGTGTACCTGCGCGCCCCTTGCCACGTTGCCTTATAGGGTGTCACACACCGACCCGCAGCGGAAAAGGTGATCGGGGCATGATTGGGTTTTCATCAAAGCTCATGACATTTATTATAATGTTTCATATTTATTATTACAATTTAAAAGGAATCATGCAATCAAATCAAACAAAACTTCATTATTTTTCTTCTAAGGCAATTTCCTATGTTTTCCTTGCTTCATCCTGTTCACCTGTATCATGTGTAAAAATGGTTTTGGGTCAACAAAAAGTTGGCGAGTGAACCTTGTCCGAAAACATTTATTATTTATTTCTTGTTGTATTTAATATGGAAAAAGTTGCGCAATAATCATATATGAACAAACGTAAGTAAACATACAATAACAAACAAATAGCATACAATATCAAACAAATAACATACAATAACAAACACCTTGCATGAATATGTAACATGAATGACAATGTAAATGTTGGCAACGTCTCGTTCACGCTCATAGGTAATGGGGAACGGCTCACGCTCATAGGTAATGGGGAGCAGACGGCTTATGATGAAATGTATGTGCGATCAAGGCTCAATCAAACGGAGCCGATCGTATGTTGGCACGCCTGGTTCACGCTCATAGGTAATGGGGAACAGCTCAACGCTCATAAATAATGGGGAGCGGCGGCCTATGAAAATGTATGTACTGAAAATGATTAAAATTAATCTAAACAATAATCACACTAACAGATAATACATGATGAATACACATTTGTTCATGGATATGATAGATGCACCATAGTTTAAAAGTAATAAATAATAAGACACATGATATACCCCAAAAACGTGATTAAAACGGGGAATTGTAGAGATTCACTCACCTTGGGTGCGTTCGGTGAATGATGTTGAATGCGCACGAGTTTAGAGGATTGATCGACGAGGAATAACTAACCTAATTAATAACGAAAAAGTAAGGTAAATAAATGGATTTTATTAACAAATTTTAATAGGATTTTTGGATATATTTTTGTGAGTTTAAGGCTATTTTCTAACTTTAAAAATGTTATTTTTAAGTATTTTTAATTGATTTTTTAATTTAAATAAATAAATAAAAATAATAAAAAAAAATGTTGATTTTTGAGCATTGACCGTTGACTTGTTGACCGTTGACCGTTGACCGGTTCGGTCGGTTATATGTGTGCGCTGGGTGAGACTCGAACCCGTGACCTCCCGTACGCGTGCACGCAGCTCTACCAACTGAGCTACGTGTCTAGCCCGAAATCTTTCTGTTTTTTATTATATTTATATAACTATTTAACTTAATCCGAAATTTATTTATTTTTAAAAAGGTTTTAATGTATCGACTCGGTGCTCTCCATATGTCTCGAACCCGGGACCTGTGGTTTAGTTTGGCACACAGTCCACCGCTAGACTGTGTGTCTAATTTGGTAAATATTCTAGTTTTTATTATACTTAACATCTTACTGAGTTAACCCGGTTCGGTAAAAAAAAGGCATTTTTATTTCAAGAGAGTGAGGTTGGGACAGGAATCGAACTCGCGACGTGTATGTATTTGTTTGCAGACAGTCCACCGCTGGACTGTGTGTCTAACCCGTTCAAAAAACTGATTTTAATTCATCTTATAACATAACTGAACTTCGTCTTCTTCGTTCAAAACACAGACATCGGTCAAAGCAACTGTTCTTGTTTAATTCGTTTAACGAATATTATGAGCAATTGAAAAGTGGTGAACGGAGAGGGTTTAGGGAAAGAAAGTACCGGAACAGGTCGTCGTTCTCAGAACTCCGGCAAAGGTTCGTCGGCTCTGTTTGTGAACTTCGGCAGTTAGAATCAATTAACAGTCTTGTTCGATTAGTTATGAAATTGAGGTACTTAGACAAGGATTAACAGAAGTTTGAAGGGTTATACCGATTCACAGCGTGAGATCAGAAAATTTCAGAAGTTTTCCGGCGAGAGTTGAATATTCCGGCTACGTCGTCTGGGATTGATTCTGATGGTTGGATTGAAGTTAGTAACAGTCTAACAACGGATTGAAACGGAAAGAGTCGAGGTATTTACCGTGTAGATGAAATCTCGGTTTTCTGGCGACTTGCAGAGATTTTCCGGCGAGTGAAATTACGTCGAGAATTGATGTGATTGTGAGCAAAAAGGTTATCAGAGGTTAGAGGGTGTATTTATAGGGAAGAACATCGACGAATTTGGTCTGATTACCGTCTTGATTCGTTGGTCAAAATTTTCCGGCGGTTATGACTAATGTCGCGGACTGGACATCGGTTATAACTGATGTAATAGTTATTATACGCGTTAAGTCACAAGAAACCGACGGTGTAGGGCGAAATCGTCGGGATTTCCGACGATTGCAAATTGGGCGCGACTTGGACTGGATTTGATTTCTGTGTTTCATTATTTGAATTAATTGTTTCGATATGTTATCAAATAACCAAAGTGGCGGAGTGGTTGGATTAGTGAGAGTTAAGATTTGTGGATTCCCGGCTGACCCGGGTTCGAAACCCGGCATCAGCAATATATTTTTATTTCATTATTTTTAATGAATTTTCAAAAATAAATTTTATATTCTAATATACTTATTAATTATGTATCGTTTAAAATTAATTTGGGCATTAAATTCGCAACGAAATTTTTAACTGGTTGTTCGGTTAATAAACAAACCGGGTTTGGTTAATCCGTTTTTTGACGGATGTTACATAGGGTCTACGCCACCTGGTCCTTGCAGCCTTGGCTCAGCCACACGCGCGTGGTAAAAAATACAAAGTGCGCCATCAAAGCGCCACATTGCGCCCATCTTCCATGGCGCGCGCGCGCGCGTGTGCGAGTTAGGGTGCTCCGCACCCTTTGCGAGTACACTTAGTGTGTGCTTCCATGAAACAATAAGGAAGGAGTGTTCCCACTTAAATACCCATTTAAGTTTCATCACTCCTCCTATGTGGGACAAGATGCTACTTTCCCATTTATTTTCAGCATTTAATGTTTCAACCACCAAACTTTGAGCATCGATATCTCATTCATCTTAGCTCCGTTTTGGACGTGGTTTAGTTTGTTGCGAAGCTCTTCCAACATAGAACACAAACCCGGAAATAAATATCCATATAAACCTCAGTTTATAATATTTATTTATCGTCCAAAATTAGGAAATACCCATTTCCTATATTTGTGAAAAATGTTATTTTCACTAAATTTCCAACAGAAACTTGGCCCATCTTGCCTTTGTAAATACAATACATTGTTGTTTCAACCTATCCTTGTAACCTCCGTTCCGAAAATCAGAAAACAGAGCCACGATCGTTTGACTAAATGACATGTAACCAGATCATTGAGCTCTAAGTTTTCCACTAACAATTACCTATGGGGCACCTGCACGTTGCTTAAACGTCTTTCAAATTGTAGAAATGAATGAAATTTCTGATAATCAAATAGATAGATAAAATTGTTAACTCAAGTCAAGGTTAACGCAACTATTGACTGGCGACTGGGTTGCTACGATGGAATCATGACCCTTGTTCCAAACGAATATCGTTATCGGAGGTGGTGGCGTTATTGCCCGCAGCTGCTGTTTTGGAATGATTTACCTATCAACTCTTTTGTTAGTCAAAGGTAAATCTCGGGTCAACTATAATAATAGGTAAAATACAATAATAAATTCATAATTGTTTGAGAACATGAAAAAATTAGTACCTTCAAAACGAAAGGCCATGTTTTCACTTTGGGCCATGACCGTACCATGAAGTCTGCAATTTAAAATGATTTGTGTTAAATCTTACAACATCTAAACACATCTTTATGCCCGAATCTAGAAATTTGTTGGTTGCCTCCTGATCTCATGAGTTGGAAGGGCTTTTAACTTCTATGTTTTACCTTTTTTAGGTAAGATGACTGAACTACAATTAATGTGCGTTGACATGAGGGGCACCTAACAGACAATTTTTTAAAAACAAATTTCCAAGAAAAGAATGATCCATGTAATTTTGAATAGCAACATTTTTTTTACAAAATGAAAGTAAATAACCAATAATAACAACATACATTGATTAAAAAAATATACATAAAATTAAAATTTACTTTAAAAACTATCAATAAAGGAATACATACTCAGTTTTTTTAAAAAGCAACACGCTTTCATTTTACTTACCAATGAAAACGCCACACAACTTACCTACATGAACAACCTCACGACTAGGTCATGTTGAGAAGCCTGTCAAAAGTTTCAATAACTAACTGAAGTTAATTCTTCCTACTTCCAGAAGATACTAAACTACTTATCTTAAATGGTTCGATTACCTATGTGATTGTCAACACAATGACTGGGACCATCTTTTGCTATGGGTAAAATACTGATCATTATAGATATAACAGACCTAATATATTTTTTGTAATTGTCTTGTATTTTTAGTGAGAGATGACTATAGAGTATATTCAACTCAAATAAAGGAACCACAAGGTTGTAACATCCTTTGAAAAACGAGTTTTAAAACCCGCATCATTTTGTAATCAAGTTTATATTATAATCTCGTTTCGTTACATCTTAATGTAAATCATTTAATAGATTCGTATATTAATAAAAATAATAATGTAAAATAATAATAATAAAGATGATAAATAATATATATATATATACATATTAATAATAATAAATGGATATTATAAAAATAAAAAAAATTGTGCTGACAACAAGACTCAAACCTGGGTCACACACATAAGTGTCAACCAACAAAACCACTCCATCACCTCTCTACATCTAAGATACTCTAAGCAAATAATCTATTATAGCAAATTAACTCTTTGGACTGAATTCAAAGACTTGCCATCTGTAACAGCCGCGTTCAATTCGGCAATCACCCAAATCCTTAATTCATCGCAATTGACTGACGAATTTTACTTCTAATCATGCACCTGGACTCCAATTGTTCCAAATCATGTTCAATCAGTTATGCAGATTACTCGCTCGTAACCGTTTAGACCAAAACCTTCGAAAACCGAAACCTTCTAAAACCGAAACCCAATCCAAGCTACCACCTTCAGCTATAAATAGAGGCTTAGGGACTCATTAGAATGCACCAACACACTCCCGAAGCTTCTTGCAAACCTCTTGTCCTCGGAATTTATCGCCGGAACCTCGCCGGAGAACTAGAGTTCACAGTTCGGTATACATCTCACCTATTCCCTTACATTCTCGTTAAATTGCATGTGTAAACATTTAGAAATTATTAATGAATGGCTAAATAAATCAACTGAATCGGGCTTTCTTCATTCAGTTTACTTTAATGAAGCAGACGAATCCAAGACAGCATTTAATAGATTAAAAAGCGTATATTAACCGGGTTATTCACACAGCCCAGTTGGTTGGGTTGTGTGCATACGAAGCACAAGGTCTCCGGTTTAATTCGGTTCGTGTTCCGATCCGCTGAAATAAACAAAACCTTTTTATAACCTCAACATTGAAACACAGCAACAAGTGTATAAAAGAAATAGAAATCGGATATTGAATGGGTTAGTCACACAACCCAGTTGGTTGGGCTGTGTGCACACGAAGCCAATGGCCTCGGGTTCGAACCGTGCATATTACACCGGTCCGCTGCAATATCATTTTTTTTAAATAAAGGTAATCAGGGTCATGTAATAAGTATATAAATATAATTAAAATCAACAATAGTTCGGGTTAGACACGCAGCCCAGTTGGTCGGGCTGCGTGCACACGAATGAGAGATCGTCGGTTCGACTCCCACATGCTGCGTATCTGACCGGTTTTAAACCGATTTAATTCAGAGAAAAACATATGTTTTTAATAACTAAACCTTTAATTATTCCCCCCAAAACTATATTATTTTATAACCAATAATATTATTTGTAAATAAAAGTTTAAGCAAATAAAAATATAGTAAATAACACAATAAAATTTATCTAAATTATCTAATAAAACGTGTAAATAATAAGCTAAGTAAACATATTAAATTCAACCAAAAGAATATATTTTCATCTAAATTATTAAGTGAATATTTCGGTTAGCCATTTCGTCGCTTGGTATCCCAACCTCTCACTCGTGCGCCATCTCCAACTAATCGTAATCGCACCCACTGTGAGTGAATCTTACAACTCCCCTTTTCATTCATGTTTTTGGGGTGTATCATGTGTCGCTATTGTTATCTCGTTATTTAAATCTTGTGCTAATACCATCATGTAATCTAACGTGTTTATTTGTTGCCATTTAGTGTTTATATTTTCATTACAGTCAATCTCTCACATTAGGCCCATTTGTTCCCCGTCACCTACGGGTGGAGCGTCGCGTCGCCTAATATATTAGATCGGCTTCGTTTGGTTGAGCTTTGATCTCGCAGCACTTCACTTATCGTGCTCACGTGTACATTATTGGTTGATGATATGGTTTGTGATTTAGATTACATGCCCGACATTTCCCATATTTGGTTAATGCACATTTTTGTAAAATACAATATATCATTTTTCTTAATGATAAAATGGGATTCACTCGCCAACTTATGTTGACCCGAAACTTTATTTTTACACATGAACAGGTGAACAGGTTTGAAGCGTGGATCACATAGTACATGAGCCTTAGAAGAATAAAAAACATTATTTGCAAGTTCGTTTGGAACTGTATTGTGTTTGTTTGAACTATGTATTATTTGAATATTTTAATTAAATTTGGAAGATTAAATATAAAATTTTATAATAGTAAATGTCATGAGCTTTGATGAAAACCCAATCATACCCCGGCTACCTTATTTGCTGCGGGTCATGTGTGACAAAGGCTGGTTTAGGCCCACGCGGGTTGGTGCACAACGTTTTTAGCACATGAGTGTGTTTGAGGCGATTTAGTTGTGCCTCGCCTCGACCCGAGATGTCACATTCTCAAATTCCACATGTGGGGTTTTACCGCGAGGCGTGCGACTAACCAGGATCCAACCACTAATCATGTTGTACCATCATATTAAATTAATGAAAACCATCACCATCAACACGATTAGTGATCAAAGTTTAAATGTCCAAAACAAAGTCTTAAGTAATAGCGGAAGCAAGTTTAAAAATCCAGACGCTAATAAAAAAAGATAAGTTCATAGCATAAGTAAAATATAAAGTTTAATAACCCACTGACATGTTTGTATATATACATATTTTATAATGAATTTTACACACGAACTCGTCTTTAATACTTATAAAAATGATTTATACCTTAACATTAAAACACACACAAAAGGGCAAGTGTACCCCATCATATATGTAGTAAAGTATGGGTAAGAACCAGATGTCGATCCCTGGGCGCGGGCGGACGCTTATGTACTAAACCGTTGTCATTAGTCTACTGGCAAAAAGATAGGTGAATGAACTTTTAACTAAAATTATCTAAAAATGTATTCTAAGACATAAAAGACTCCAAATATAAAAGTATAATTTTTTTATCTTGTTTTACAAACAACCTAAGCATGTTAACTAAGTCAGAAATGTCACAAAGGCACTTGATCAATCTTCCAATTATAAAGACAATTAGTATCCCTTTCAGCAATCCTAACATAATAATTCTTCAAGCTAACGCGATAAACACACTTTAACCACCTAAAATTATTCGTTAACGAGCTATTGATATATTTTCATGAGAATCTTTTAAAAATAAGTTAGTCATCCGTTAATAGTTTTCTAACCCCACTTATCAAGGAAAGCAATACCGAATCACAATATGACCACCGAGACAAGCATAACGTAGATCATATCACACACCTTTCCATTTTGCAAGTCTTGAACACAAATCTACTAAGTTAACCATTTTAACAAAAGATACTAAACAAAGATTATGAACCATGTCAAGAACTCGCAATAACACCATCTAACCCGTTAGAGCCCTTACGTGTAAGAAAACATTCTTGATCAGAATCAGATTTATCTTTTATTAAACCAATATCATTTCTAGTTTCATGGTGTAAACACGTTAACAAGTTAATAGTTTACCAACAAATGATTAATTAAGGGGGTTTTTCAACATATCCTAACTAACCATTTATTAATCATCCAAGATAAACAACCACAATCAAGAATCCAACATCAATGAACCAAGTTTGCCATATGATCATCAAGATTCAAACATGAAAAAGTTGCCAGAGCTTCATACAAACAAGATTACAAACTAGAGATTGTTCATGAAACAAGTATCTTAATATCATTACAATAATACATAAACATAAGCCCAATGCTTGCAAATATGCTCAAAATGTATGTTAAGAACAAGAAATCAAACCATAAACAAGCAAGGATTTGATGGATTGGATGATAAATGAGCTTCTTACAACTTTGAGGTTTGAAATCCACCCAACCAAGTAGCTCTTGGACCCCAGAAATCGTCAGAAGCTTGGAAAATTACCCAACAATTTGATTAGTAGCGTCTACTATGTTTTATAGAGATTTTCATATCCGCACAGCCGTGCACATAAAGTGCACGCCGGTGCAACATCAGTGTCATTGTGACGTCAACTGCAGGGTATGGGCCAGACAAGTGGACGATTGGGCGGCAAAACTTCAGATGTGCACGGTCGTGCATGTGGGCCGCACGGTCGTGCATGGTTTTCAAAACAGTCTGTTGTTCAATGTTTAAGTAGTGCACGGGGGTGCACATGTCACACCCAGACCCGTAGCGGAAATAAAAGTCGGGGTATAATTGGGTTAACACCAAAGCTCATCACATTTACTGACAGGTTTCATATTTATTAAATTGAAATTAAAACTTCAAATATTCAAACACAAGGAAACATACAAGTTCAAGAAAACATTGTTCTAAACAAAATATATTTTATTAATCTTCAAAGGCCATTCCTATGTGTTCCTCTCTTCAGCCTGTTCACCTGTATCAAGCGTAAAACAAAGGTTTGGGTCAACAAAAGTTGGCGAGTGAATCTAAGTAAAACAGTTAAACAGTTGTTATATATTGGTTATTTAAATAAAAAAATGTTCATAGACCATAAGTAAGCATAGGTATATATATAAACAATCACAAACCACAAAATATCCACAATGAACAATATGAACATGATGAATGATGAACTTGAGATCAAGGCTCAATCAAATGGAGCCGATCTAATGAGGCACCTGATGCTCAACTCGTATCCCACGAGTAACTGATGGGCCTAAATGAATGATTGCACTGAAATGATAAAATGTAACCACACATAATCACACAAACAAATACACACATTTGATCACATAATGATGTTAGAAAAAGTGTTTAAATAAATAAAACATGTACGACACATGATACACCCCAAAACATGACTAAAAAGAGGAATTTGTAAGGATTCACTCACAGTGAGTGCGTTTCCTTGATTGATGAAGAGTGTGCACGAATTGAGGATTTAACCGATGAAGGAGACTAACCTAAATAATAACGTAATAATTCGATAAATATATATAAAAATTAATATTTTTATTTTAATACTTTTTGTTAGATTTTGGTGATTTTTATGGTATTTATTGGGATTTTAAAACCTAATAAATCTTATTTTTGAGTGATTTTAATTAGTTATATATATATATACACACACACAAAAGTAATATAAAATAAAAATAATATTCAAAAAAAACTTGTCAGGTCTGACAAGGACCTGACCGGGTCGACTGTGTTATTAGGCAGCGTGGGTGAGACTCGAACTTGTGACCTCCCGTACGTGTGCACGCAGCTCTTCCAACTGAGCTACGTGTCTAACCCGTAAGGAATCCGTTTTTAATTACATTTATATACTTGTTAGGTTCTATCAGAAATTACTTAATTTAAAAAGGATTTAAATTATCGAACCGGTGAGGAAAACATGTCTCGAACCCGTGATCACAGTGTCGTTTTGCACCCAGCCCAACCAACTGGGCTGGGTGTCTAGCCCATCATAAATTAAAATTACATTATATTTATTTAATTACTGGAAACTGATCTAGTTAGGTTTTTTATAAAGAATACATTTTATCCAGAAAACTGGTGATGGTTAGAGACTCTAACTCGGGACGTGCATGTTAGTTGTGCAAACAATCCACCACTGGACTGTGTGTCTAACCCGGTTGTAATCCGATTATTATTTCTTTTAAACACTGACCGAGAACCCATCTTCTTCATTGATTTCAAACTGAACCAGAACTCGACTGTTATATGATTTTAACAGTTCTGGTTTACTGATGATAATCTAAATGGATTAAACATGACATAAAGGGGAGTTTAGGAACTCATACCAATTTTAAAAACGGAATTCAGTTTTCCGGTTACCAACTCCGGCGGGTGCAGACAATGATCCCGACGAACAGAGAGATAATTGAGAGTGGAAAATTGAGGTATTGCGAGTGCATCTGTGGTGTGATGTGCTGATATTTATAGTGCAATCGGATTAATTTACATTTCGGTTTCAAATCTTATCAATTATGGGTTTTGGTCGGTTTTGATTCGAATTAAGTTGCGGTGTCGGTTAAAACTGATATTCAACATCAGTTACACCCAATCAATCGCGAACACAACTGCCAATCGATGATTATTTGGAAATAGATTGGCGGTTTCAGTCTTAGTTTCAAACAGATGATACGCGGGTTCCTTTAAGTTTTATTTGTTTCCGATATTTCACAACAAGTGTGTGTATCATAGTAGTGCTTAGTGTGTGTGTATACGCGGGAGACCCGGGTTCGAACCCGGTTTCTCCTTTTAATTTTTGTTTTATTATTTTAAAGTTTATTTTAATTCACTTATTATTATTATTTATTAATTATAATTTTTTTGATTCTACAACATTTAATAATTAAAATAACCAACGCTAGAAATACACAACGAACATTTAAACAAATACTTGATTAATAAATAATACGGGTTTTTTAAACCCGTTTTACACAAATGTTACAGCACATGGGTCGCACGACCATGCATACCGAGAAATTAATTACACTGTCTTCTGCACTGCCTGTGCTCCCGGGGTCGTGAGTCACGCAAAAGCGTGCCAATGGTTTGCACGGCTGTGCGTGAGCTGTAACATCAACAGATTCTGCAGAATTCCTCCGAGATGTTTGTAAATCCCACTTTTTTCTCCAACTTTGTCTGTGGCAGACCTAAACAACGAAGTTTTAGTCAAAAACGCGTAAAACAGGAGTAAAATGGGAGACTTAAATATGTAAAATTTAACGTATATCACCCACGACACTTCAACCATTGCAAGCCTCCGTCCAGTAGTACCTAATATAAAGTTATATGTATGACTCGGGTAGTTAACCCTCATCAATCAACTGAACTGTATGTACCTGTCACACCCTAACCGATGGCGGAAACATCAGAGTTAGACGAAATAGATTGCTCAAGGCATCATAACACTATTCGTGACAATATTTAAATAAAAATTCATTTCATTTCATAAATCAAATTGTCAATTACATCATAACAACTTCAACAAAAATTACAACATAAAAAGCCTAACATTCTAGGTGCGTTTCTATGTCGTGCTTACTAGATTCGTCATATTTAACCTGCAACATGTTAAAAGTATAGTTCAATACAAAAATTACTGGTGAGTACATAAGTTTAAGTACATAGCATACGTATAAAAAAGTTTACTTAAATCCACATGGCAATTGTATACAAGGTAAGCTAGCATGTAATACTAATCGTCAAACCCAAGTGTCCAAAAGAATGAATGTGTCCCTCATCACACGAAGTAATGAGACTAAAGTATGAATTAAGAATGAATCAGCTTAAAGACTTAACAATACCCGGCGGGCGGTGTGCTACTCATATGGCACTATATATGTTAAGTTGGGGCTAGCTAAGTTAATGACAAGAAGCATGTATGAATCTAGCATGAACCTAAGCATAACAATATGCATGTATAACGGATCGAGTGTATAGCATGTAGTGTGTGTATTCGTGTATTTTTTAAGTTCACATGTTACAACCCAAATTGTGTAAAAAGGGAAATGGGTCAAGTGTACTCACGGTTTTGCAAGCTTCCACTTGGTATTTTCCGTGAAGAGTTGGAGAGTTGGGAGATCACTAGGTTATCCTACAAGAGGAAAACGTGGGTTGGTAAGTATTCGGATGATAAAGGAGGATTATGAATTTAAATACAGCAAAGTATGTATATGAGAAAATAACCACCTAGACTTAATACTCTTTTTGACACTATGATACCCATTCGGGTTGATGTGTTTTCATGGGTTAAGGTACCCATTAGAATCGTAACGAGAAATTAAGTACTTAGGTGCTGTAACCTAATACCATGGCGGATAATCATTCGATTATCATCAAAGGCTCGGTTGGAGTGTGTGTGTATATATATAGGGGAAGGTTCATTTGAGAAGAAATTTAATTTGAGAAGAAAAAGAAGAAAGGGCATAATGGTAAAACATTAAATAATTTATAACTCATCTCATTAATTATGTTATCTCTCATTAATAAAACAAAAACATTATCTCCTACACATTTCAAAATTTATCCTACACATGTCGAAATTGCCCTTCACCATAAATTATTTTATCTTGAAAAAAGTATATTAAAGAAAATGAGTTACAAATTTAATTAATTAGCTAATTAATGAAAATTATAGATTTACCTATATGCCATTTTTCATAATATTAAATGCACACATTAAATGAAGTAAATGGAGAATTTCTATTGGTTTAAAAGTTATTCTTACAAAATTTTTCTTCTCATTTGAACTCTTCACTATATATATATATATATATATATATATTGTTACGTAGTATACATAATAAGTAGATCATAAATATCATAGGGTTTCATAGAAGTCATGCATGGAGGTAGGATGATAACCTTCCCTTAACCTGTTTCGTATAGTTCACCGATGCACAAGTTATTACAAGGACAACAAGGATGGTCATGAATAAGTTAAAATGAAAATAAAAGTAAAAGACATAACATATACAAAATCATCAAGTGAGGTGGTGGATTGAAGGTAGGATAGCCAAGGCTTCCAAGTAATCACACTCTACCAACTCATGTCTTGTTTCAAGAACAAACTTGGAAGGATACAACACTTGTGGATTAAAACCCTAAAACAAAAAGTTTCTTACACTTGTGACCTCAAATATGGTGATGTCCCATGTTGGTTTTCTATGAAAAACTTATGGAAACACTCAGAGAGGTGTTCCAAGTGTTAAGAAGAAAAAAAGAGTAAAGAAAAGAGGGAAAGGTGAGTTAGAACTCACTTGAAAGTCTTGAACTTTCAGAATTGAGAGAGACCTTTAGAGAGGGAGAGATGAGCGTTTGAGGTGTGAAATGAGAGTGGGAGGAGGTGGGTATTTATAGTTGAGGTTAGGGGGTGAGTTAGGTGAGTTCCTTTAGTTCAAGAAACACAAAATTGCCCAATCCATGAGCTAGAAACCAACATCTCCGGACTATGCCCCTCTCGCGGGTCGTGAGAGAGTGAAGGAGAAGCGATAGCGGGCCGCGAGCGATCTAAATTCCGAAGTTTGTTTGTTTGTTGTTACTTTTAGCCCCTCTTACTTTGGTTTTCCTTTATTTCATGCTAAGACTTGACATTTTTGTAAGTTTTTAAGTATAAAATGTATTTGTAAGTATGTTTTAGGCAACGAGAATGTATGATTGAATAATTGCACATATAACAAGTATCAGTTTGCATGTATTTAACGATTGAATGCATATAATGTTGACACAGTTTTGTGTCTGTCGCTTGTTCTTAATTACAGTTGTAATTGTACGGTCTTTGCTCAAGTGTCTGTATAAGTTTGGTCGTGTCGAATAGATCGAGATATCCTTCTGTCTTGATCTAGTATGACATCTTAGCTTGTCTGTGTTAATCAGTTGCATATGTGCCTACTGATAAGTCTTGTAAACGTCAAGTCTACACACGTTCTCCAAGAAGAAGGATTCTATGCGAATCAAGAGATTTCGTACGAAACACAGGTTTGGTACGAATCAAGGAGATTTCGTACGAAACACAAGCATTTCGTACGCAAAAGTGACTCGTACCAAATTCTGGAGATGTGTCTCTGTGTAATAGTGTGTTCCATATGTATGGCAACGTGTTTCGTATGAGTGACCAGTTTGGACACTATAAAAGCAGACATGCACCTCTCAGTGAGGGTCAGCTAAAGAGCCCTTTGGTCCAGAAGTTAATAGAACGAGCTAGCAAACTGATCTTTTTGGTGAGATCTCTCTATTAGCATTTCTGGTGAAGACGAAGACACAAGAACACAGCAAGTTTGCTTGAGTCATACGAGCATTGTGTGTATATGTTTGTACTTGTTCTCAATCATTAATCAAGATAATGAATCTTTGGTTACACCGTGTTCTTTACTTTGCTTTGGTTGCATGCACACTTGGATTCCGAACTTGTGTGTATGTCATTGAACAAGGAACAGGTTTAACACCATCCTCAGGTGGACCTACAAGTGGTATCAGAGCTTTGGCTCTTTACATGTTCAAGACTAGGATTAGTTGTGTCTGAGCTAGTTTGAAGATTTCTGAAGTGTTCTTGAGCCTCCAGCATAAAACTTAAGTTTTGGATAGATAACTAACTTAAAACTTGGTTAAAATCTGTTGCATGCAGGAAATTTTATGGTAAATTTTTTTCTGAAAACACCCTTGAGGAAGAAATATGCAAAAATTTGAATCTGATTAGTTTGGTAGGGTTGACATTTTCTGACTTGGATCTGGACTTGGACTGTGGACTGTTAAAATATGTGTTTTAACTAAAAGTAGGTAAGACAACAGGTATTTTCGAAAAAGGCAAGTCTACACAAGAAAGGAAAATTTTCACCAAACCATTTCTGAAAAGATTCCTCTGAAAAACACTGAACCAAAACAGTTTGTGCGACTGAAAAATTCCATGCGAATCATCTGACCCGCACGAAACATCCTGTCTCGCACGAAACATCCTGTTTCGCACGAAACAACTGTCTCGCACGAAACAGTTGTTGTTTGTTTTTCGTGTTTTTCAAAGCTTTGTGATTTTAAGAATTTGTCATATTTTCAGATCTGTGAATTTTTAAAAATGTAATTAAAATTGTGAAACTTTAAAACCTTTAAATTTTCATAATACAAGAAATATAATGAGTTCTAACCCGTGGGATTGGAGTTGTTCAAGCTCAAATCAGGAGTCTTCGCAAAGCTCCACAACATCATGGGTAAAATCTTTGATGCCTCAACATACAGCAATGATCTCTGCAAATCCATGGGCGTGTGTAGCGAATCAGAATCAAAGCATCCAAACTCTGCTAATGAGCGAAAGTGAAACAGGGAGTAATAACCGACCGCCGAAATTAAATCACATGAACGATTATCCTTCATGGAAAAGTTGTTTTCATACGTATGTTCTTGGTCAAAACACGGAATTGTGGACGTGTTTCACTACCCCCTACAATGAAGCACTTGAATAAGCTGGATCAAATCCAACCTCATTGGCCAATCTAGTCGAAAGTGACAAGAAAGCTTACGATCTAGAGAAAAAGGCATTTGCTATCCTCACACAAGCTCTGCATAAAGACATTTATCATCAGTTTGTATATTGTACTACAACGAAAATTTGTGGGACACTTTGGAAGCAAGAGGTGAAGGTAACGCTGCTACCAGGAAGATTCAGCATGATCTGCTCAAGAAAGAGTTTGAAGGTTTCATGTTCATGGAGAACGAAACCTTGAATGATATGACCACTCGGTTTTATCATCTTCTCAGCGAAATGTACTTGTATAAAGTATTTGCAGCACCATAAGAAATTGTGATGCGATTTGCTGATGCTTTACCACCGAAATGGGATCAATTTATTGATCTTTTAAAACATACAGGTGTTTTGGACTCAATTAGTATTTATGAATTTGTGCAGAAACTGGAGAACAAGAATGAAGAAGAACTCCGGAAGTCACAACGAGTCTCTGCTCCACAAAACCCTGAAATGTATTTTGGAGGTATAAATGCAGGTACAAGCTCAAGTTAGCAACCGAAGATACAGACCGCGTTTGTGTCAACGTGAACCCGTTTCTACCCCAACCAGTCCAATCAAGTCAGTCTACAAGTTTGAGTAATCAAGCCTATGGACAGAATTTTGATCTGAAAGTTTTTCTTCCACAGCCAAGGGATTTAGCGCATAAAGCTCCACAGCAAGCTCCTCAACAAGCTTTCTATGGAAGCAACAGTCAATCTGCAAATCCCAACACTGTCAAACTTGACACGTCAAATCTCTCCAAAATCAACGTAGAAGTTGCACAGGAACATGCGGAACTTCTAAATACCATGGTCAGTGCGTATTGTGGTTTAGTTGCAGGTCAAATAGGGAACATCAATTTGACAAACAAAGACTATGAACAAATTGACCGAGATGAAATGGAGTTAATGGACATCAAGTGGGCATTTGCAAGTGCTATGAGAAGAGCGAAGGATTATATGAGAAAAACGGGTAGAACCAGTTTGGAAAGCAAGAAGGATACAAAATACGGCTTTGACAAAACCGCCGTCACTTGCTTCAACTGCGGAGAAAGAGGTCACTTTAAGCGGGAATGCACAAGACCCAGCAAGGAAGGAAATCACAACCCCTTTTGAAATCAGTCTCAACCATCCAACATAGCACAGTACAACAACGAAAGAAGAATAGTAGCTGTTGGCAACTCTAATGATACCAATCAGTCAGGACCTTCAAACACGCACAGAGCTTTGGTAGTTCAGTCTGATGAAAGATGCGATTAGTCAGCACAGTTGGGAACTGAGAACAACGGAAGAACTGCATGCTATGCAAGGATCGTGGATCAAATCAAGCATTATCACCGCATCGACACTGTAAATAACGATGATACATCTGGAGATGCTGGTAGTTCTGATGAAGAATGTTCAAGTTCAGATGGTTATGAATCTGATTCTGATGTGAAGAAAGGAAGTGAAGCTGAGGTTGAAGAGTTGCTGAGTGAAGCTGAAATGTTGAAATCTGAAAAGGTAGGCATGATGAGGAATGTAGAAGCTGCAGAAAAAGAGACAGAGACACTCTCTACAGATGGTGCAGCTTTTCCTCATCACACTGCCTTTATAGCAAATGTTGAAGGTTCTTCAAAACAGGTAAATTCTGAACCTCCTACTGTTTGCAATGACTGTGTTGAATTGAAAATAAAATATGAAACCGTCAACAGACATAATCAGAATTTAGTTGTTGAACTATCAAAATGCAAGAGGCGAATTTGGCGCTAACTAGAAATGAAAAAGAATTCAAATCTGTAATAGAAACCCTTAAGAAAAGTGTTTCTGAATTGACAAAAACAGTTTTGAATAAACAAGTAGGAATTAATAATTACATTAATCTCCTAAAAGAAACAAAGAAAGAGTTAGCCATCGCCAAATGCGAATATGATTCAATCAAACGAAAATTGGAAAGTTATTCTAACTCCCAATATGTGCTTGATCATATTATTAAAGTTCAAAAACTAAAGGGAGATGCTCAATGCATAGGGTATAAGTCGTGTCCACCCCCAATGAAACACAACTATACAAAAATGCCTGATGAAGAGGAGATGCCTCGTTTTGAACCCTCTGTACCTTTGAATCATGAGGAATTCGCAGCAGGGTTAGGGTTCAAATTAGACAAATCATCTCAAGAACCATGCAAGCCAGAAAATTCAACGTCTGATGTTGTTCAAACTCCATCTGTTGAAGAGGAGGATGATACATCAGATGATGAATCAAGAAATGATAATCAGGATCAGCCTCTTGATGACAGGAAAAGAGTAGAATCCTCTGCTACTCCTAGTACTCAATCTGTTGAGAATCAAGAGACTGTTCCTAAGAAATCTGTGAAGACAAGTGTGTCTACACAAGAAGTAGATAATGTGTTGTATACCTTGGTTGAAGATAAGAAAATCTATTCAAACAAAGATTTTCCAATTAAAAACTTAAATCCAATCTCTATAGATCAGGTGTTTGAAAAGTCAAAAACCAACCCTTTAGAGAAGAAAAAGCCCACCAAATCATGACCATTATCAGCTTCAAAAGAAAAACAATGGAAGCGAGTTGAAAAGTCTACAGTTTCTCAACCAAAGGTTGAATCAAAAAGCACTCGCCACCAGAAAAAGGCCAAAACTGTTAAATTTGTGAGTTCTAAAGGTACCGATAAAGTCAAAACTTTTCAAGGAAAATCTAATGTTGATTTTGTAAAGAAAGTTAAGATTTTGAAAAGAAATAGTCAAAACAATTACACCCAACACACTGATGAATGTAATGAAAATGAACTCAGTACCTCAGGATCCACAAATTCAACATCAAGCTGAGAAACGCGATCTCCTAGTTTTGTTGAAAGGAGAACATGTTTCAAATGTGGAGAATTTGGCCACATTATAAAGGATTGTCAAAATCCAGCCAAATCAAGATGTATAGACAAAACCCCTCATGAACCAACTTGCAAACGTAAATCGGTTTCTCCGACACAAGATAAACGAGTTATTAAAGATCAAAAAGAGAAACAAAAACATAAACAAGTAAAAGCAATTGAGAAAGCTTTAAAATCGGATTCTTCAAATAAGGATCAAAGATCTTCAAAGTCAAAAAAACCAGACACTGTTAAAACTGTAAATAATAGTAAATCTGGTAATAAACAAGGATCTTGGAAACAGAAGACCTGTAATGGTTCAAAAGGAGTTTCTCAGTTTGTTAATCATCAAGAAATTGAGATTACATTTCTCGATGATAAGAGACGACCCAAGACCACTAAGGCTTGGGTCCCCATCTCAAACTAATCTTGTTTGTGTAATATGCAGGGTGTTCCAGGAGGAATTGTAAACAGTCATTTGATTGGTGACAGTGGAGCATCAAGGCACATGACGGGCGACCTGCGGCTCCTATATGATGTGAAAAGCATAAGGGGTGGTTATGTTGCTTTTGCTGGTGACAAAAGTGGATACATCACTGGAGAAGGAATGGTCTCCAATGGTGCTGTGAGCTTTGACAAGATCAATTATGTGCGGCAAATTGATCACAATTTTCTTAGCGTTTCTCAAATCTGCGATAAGAAGTTCACGGTACATTTTGATGATGCCGGATGTTATATGCTGAAGCCTGGATTCAAGATCCCCAAGGAATGGATTCTCCTGTCGGCTCCAAGAATTAATGATTTGTATATTCTTGATATGAGCCAAGCTATTACAACATCTGCATAGGTCACATGTTTTGTCTCTAAAGCCACTTAAAAGGAATCAATCTCTTGGCATAGACGTATGGGACACATTCACCTGAGAAAAATGAACGATTTGGTGAAGAATAATCTAGTGAATGGTGTACCAGTGAAGAACTTTCATCTTCAAGACGTTTGTGTATCATACCAGAAAGGAAAGCAAGCAAGAAAGTCCCATCCCGTGAAGAAGATCAAAACTGTGAATATGCACTAGAACGTCTTCATATGGACCTCTTTGGACCTATGAAACACAAGACAACCTTTGGTGATTCTTATTGTCTGGTAGTTGCTGATGACTATTCCAGATTCTCATGGGTAAACATGATGGCACACAAGAGTAAAGTTCCTACTATCCTCAAGAATCTCCTGACTCTGCTAGAAAATTTGTACAATCTGAAGGTAAGGAGAATCAGAAGCGACAATGGCATGAAATTTAAAAATCAAGTTATGGATGAGTACTATTCCTCAAAGGGTATTCTGCATGAGTACAGTTCTCGATACACACCACAACAAAATGGTGTCACTGAGAGGAAGAATAGAACTCTTATTGAAATTTCAAGAACCATGCTAGTAGAATCAGAACTTCCTGTTCAATTTTGGGGAGAAGCTGTTGCTACTGCGTGCTACACGATGAATAGAGTTCTGATGGTGAAGAGACATGGGAGACATGCTTTGAGTTGTTACATAAAAAGAAACCGGATATTTCTTTCTTAGAACCTTTTGGAGCTCCATGCACTATGATCGACCCACATGGAAAGTTTGGTCCCAAGGCTATCGAAGGTTTCTTTCTTGAATATGCTACTCCGAATTTCCGGGTGTGGAATTTGTCTTCGAAGAAGATTGTAGAATGGGGTGAAGTCAAGGTTCAGAGATATACAAAAGCAGTTAGAGCTCCGGGTGCTCCTTGGATGTTTGACTACGATGGGCTGTTTGACTCCTATAATCTGCCAACTTTTGATGATGCAACAGCTGCTGCTCAGATGTTATTAGAAAGTGATACTACAGTAGACTCATCATTAGTTTGACCAATTATTGTTAACCCTCAAGTATCGACTTCGGTTAACAATCTTGTTCAAAATGAGGAATTCGAAGACGCTGAGGATTATAATGTTTCATCAGAAGAAGATGAGTTTCATGATGCAAATGAAGCTGCCTCTGGTGCTGTTCCTGGATTTTCAAATGATACGTCAAATATTCAACCTCAAGGAACGACTGAAGGTCAGGCATCTACAACATCATAAAATCCAGCTCTCGATGTAACTGTTGATCTGAATATCAACAATTTGGGTATAAATTCTCGAGTTCCTGATGTGCCAGAAACTCGTATTCATAATATCCATCCTTAGCAGAATATTATTGAAGATGTCTAGAGTGGTGTGCAGACTCGTAATCATCTTGTCTGTGTTAATCAGTTGCATATGTGCATACTGATAAGTCTTGTAAACATCAAGTCTACACACGTTCTCCAAGAAGAAGGATTCTGTGCGAATCAAGAGATTTCGTACGAAACACAGGTTTCGTACGAATCAAGGAGATTTCGTATTGATTCATACGAAACACAAGCATTTCGTACGAAACAGTGACTCGTACCAAATTCTGGAGATGTGTCTCCGTGTAATAGTGTGTTTTATATGTCTGGCAACGTGTTTCGTACGAGTGACCAGCTTGGATACTATAAAAGCAGACATGCACCTCTCAGTGAGGGTCAGCTGAAGAGCCCTTTGGTCCAGAAGTTAATAGAACGAGCTAGCAAACTGATCTTTTGGTGAGATCTCTCTGTTAGCATTTCTGGTGAAGACGAAGACACAAGAACACAGCAAGTTTGTTTGAGTCATACGAGCATTGTGTGTATATGTTTGTACTTGTTCTCAATCATTAATCAAGATAGTGAATCTTTGGTTACCCCGTGTTCTTTACTTTGCTTTGGTTGCATGCACACTTGGATTCCACACTTGTGTGCATGTCATTTGAACAAGGAACAAGTTTAACACCGTCCTCAGGTGGACCTACATATAAGACAAGTATGTATCAATTGTGAATTTCATTACGATCAAAGTCTCGTAGTACAAAATTGGAAAAGAAATCGAATACGATACAAATACAAGTTTCCATAAATAGAATTATGATTACATTTTCTAATTAAGGAAAGTATGAAAAAGCGAGGCATTACAGTACTGAATGCTGACATTTTAGTTTTGGTGCCCTTATCAGTGTCTATCTCATTGATGTAAATGTGAAGGTCAATAGTTCACGCCCGGCTCCTAGCACGGTGTGAGGTTTGTCAAACCTAATAGTGCTATCCAATCGATAAAATGTGTGTGGACTTCCAAATTTGAGTTTGCTTTTAGTTATGTGCACTACTCCACCTCTAGTGGATAGTATGTATGTGGTCCCAAACTAGGAAGGCTCACGTAGCCCCAACCAGGGCTACCATAAGTGTGTTGTCCCAAAGCAAAGACTCATGCTTTTAGAAAATAGTTGTGAACTCACTTTAGTTTGCTCGGATAGAAAATAATTGTGAAACGTAAAAGGAGTGGTCAACCTCGTCCTAATATACTTACCGTTTCAATTAGTTTAGACTCACGTAATCCTACTCGTATTCTAGCACATAACCATGCAATCATGTTTGACATTTAATTAAATGTTCATGTGTGCAGATGCATGTGATCATATCATTGCATGAAATAAGTCTATTTACACTCGGTAATGCTTTAAACAATCACTAACACCTTGTAGTAACACATATGTACTCTCAAAGCATTTACAACACTTTCAGCACTTTTCAGTTTCACATCATATTTTGAGCAGTTTTACGAAATTTATTTAAAATACAAACGGTCTCGAAAATTATGATATTTTAACCAGACATGTCAATTAGTTGTGTATTTTTCTCATGACCTAATTACTCACAGAAAATTCATTAAAAATAATCTACCACACATAGGTCTGATTCGTCACATTCTGGTGATAGTTTACTGCAAAAAAATTTAAAAATCCTCGTTAATTCTTTTAACGAAATTCTAGTGGGAAAATTTCACTATCACCTAGGACCATGTACAGTAAATATTGCAGGTAATAACTCAATTCCTACACCAAGTTATGACATTTGTAATAGGCTGCAAATTTTGCTACAAAACGTAGCCTGGACCTTTCTTACAGAAAAAATCATTTAAAATGTTAATCACGTCAAAAAATTATGATTGCAGTGAGGTTTGAAAGCTATTTCACAGAACTACATCTAACACTCAAGAAATAGTTGTTTTCGTTCAATTTTGATCCGGTTACAGTCGACACAAGTCGGCTGTAACTTTCCTAACAGAAGTTGTTGTGTTACCCAGCTTCTCAAAAAAGTTTTTATAGTTGTATCATCATACTTTTCTATTAAAACAAACATGTATACTCCACCTACAGTAGATCATTCTTGCATCAAATCAGATTATACATCAAGTTATTTACCATGATCATTGGGCAATTGAACCATAATATACAAACAATTACACTAACCTAGAATTCATAGAAGCTTATAACAACATCAAGATCCTACCAGAAATCATCAAGAATCCATCTTAATCCGAAAAACACAGCCATGTTATAAACAAATAACCACTATATACGTGATAGATGTGTTACCAAAAGAGGGACTGATGAGGATAGAAGATTTGCTTGAAACCAAAGATGATCCTGAAATTCTTATGACTTGCTAATGGAGGGAGGGAGGGAGGGAGAGAGAGCGATGTCTACATGATGAATGAGGGGCGGTCTAGGGTGTAGGTTTTATTATTTTATTTTCTTTTGAACTTTCAAAATATGCACCTTTGATCCTTTAAGTTCCCAAGTCCCAAACTTAGGCAGAAACTTACCCAAGTAACGTTGCGTTGTGACAACACAACTCCCTCATGTACTAAAGTTAATCAAATTAACTTTGTGCGTTGTTTATTTATTAAAAATTGCGTGTAAACAAATAATAATTAACAAAAAGGGTTAACGATGTTAGCATGAAAGTACAGGATTTCACATCAATTAATAGAAAGGGTGAACGGTGTTAACCTGAAAGTACGGGACGTCACACGAGAGCCCAGGCTTGCATCTAGACTCTAGTGGGCTTGTGACTACTATATAGTTATTCTAAATTAAATGATCTTGTTTTATGACCTTCTCTTTATTAAATATTAAAAGATAAGAGTTACCTCCCTCCCGCTTTGTGTACAGAAGTAACTTCATAGATTTTGTTTGGCCTCTTTAACATGACAATAGACAACTGCTTTTGGAATTGTGCTTCCGAGTGAAGCCTGACCACCGTCATCCCGTCCCCTCACAACTTGCATTTGTAGCTGCAGGTGATCTCTTTGCATGAGCCTAACAAGAGTTTGGTTTTCATATAAGCAGCCAACATCCTAATCTTCCATGGATGATGACGAAAGAGTCATCAATGCAACGACAGCAAATATCATGCTTAGCCTTTGTCACGGATCCTCATGCGTGCAAACTTTTGAGAGTTGTACCATCAGCAATAGTAATCATAAGTGTAATTTATAAGGTTAAGAACGAACAGTGAATTTTGGGTGGGTCAACTGAAAACATAATCATTTTTATTTATTTACAACAGATATACACCTTATGCACTGAAACAGGAGGTAGTTATCCCCCAGCCTAGGGATTATCAACTTGAACAAGTCAACTTCTGGATCTACCTAGCAAAGAACTTCATCAAAGTGATCAAACTATAAATTATCAAAGATTGAACTCATCAGCATCTCATAAGAAATAGAACAAAAGAAAAATAACATAAGCTAAAACAGTATGTATAATTTAAAACGCATCAAGGCAACAACTCACTTACTCTGATTATGGCTTCCTTAGCTGAGATAAGTTCATAAGGTACAACCCCAAATGCATACACATAACACATCTACCTTTGGAGAAACTTCCTTGTACTTTACATGTCTACATCTGTTCATTTGAGAACTTGATCAACAGCTCTAATCTCCATAGGAAAAATGATGATATAGACCTCCAACAATGATTAGAAAAAGGTAATGAGGTGATTCTGAAAAATAATGGTAATAAGTGGGAATGGGTAAGTTATATTGTGAGTCGAAACGGGTTGGGTTGACCTGTAACCCACCACCTTGTCCAGTCTTTTAAACTCTTTATAAACACAATGATATATATCGACCTATTCTCTCTTTAGTTATATGTTTTAATCTGACCAGTCTGAGATAGAACATCACCCAAATTGACACACTCATATGCAAATGAGTGGAATTCGCCAACACCATTGTTTTTTTCTTTAAAGGCATTTCGCTAGTACTATTGGACCCGTTCATAAGACGCAAGATGTATAAACCCAGATACAACTATTAGCATCAGAGCCATTTTGGTTTTAAATAAAATAAAGATTAAAGAATAGAAAAATTATAAAAGACATTACCGAGCCTACACATTTCCACCCATAACTATATCTACACATAATTAAAAAGAAACATTATTACCTTTTCAAGCATCATAAAACTCAGCAAATGGAGTGTTGATATTTAAAGACTGTTACTGTATGAATACTTTCCCCATCATTGTTGCTTTTAACACTCATTGAATCATGGGGATTAAAACAATGATTTATCTCACCTTTTCGTTTGAAACATCATGTTTATCTTCTATATGCAGTAACTTGACATGTGTGACTTTGACATCACCAAAACCAGTATTGGTGTGACTCTTCTTTTTCTTCCAACATTACACAATAAAAAAAACATAATATATTTGTTATCATAGCAATTAAATAAAACCACTATGTATTAGTTATTAATTGTTATAAAAGATCTTTAGGTTGGAAGAGGCACTCCCTAAATGGGGAGTGATAAACTTTTTTTTTACCCAGTAATATCATGCCATATCAACTTACTACTCCACTCCTCATTTTACACTCAATCATTAAGGGTACTCAAACACATGGTGTGTTTGATTTTTTTAATATTTTTTATTTCTAGAAACATATATACATGCATTAAAAATAAATAAAACATATCTTAAACACTTAAAAGTAAATAAAACATATATTAAACAAATTAAAACCATACAACCTAAAATTTAGAAAGAACAAGGCCAATTATATTTTTTTGCGATATCTCGTTTCCGCGCTAGAATAAACGGCAACATCTCGGGTGAAACATGGTCTTGTGGCTTAGTAAACGTCTCCAAATCCCGATCGTACATAAGTTGTTTCACCGCCTCGCGTTGTTCTGCCACTAACGCTATGGTGTCTTC